>OY728137.1:1954887019-1964887019 GCA_963277665.1 Viscum album
ACATGAACACCAATATGAAAAAAAAACACTCATTATAGAATCATAATGAATGAAAACCTATACACTCAAAAATCACTTAAAATGATCTTCACAACCTACAGTAGCCTTTGGTGCAATCCCCACCATAAGGCTTTCCTTACACTGCTCCTATTGTGCTGACCTGAATAGGTCCACCATAGTAACACCACTCTAGTTCTCTCAATACCCAAACAAAACACAACAGACCCACACATGACCCATTGGAAAAAACCATAATCCAACACACATTCAACCAAAAATGCATTCACATTCTCTCATTCAACAAGAATATATCTCAAAAAATCATGTCAATCACTAATCTTTTCCTCAAGGAAGAGTGATTCTCTAAGAACCTCTCATAATTTATCATTCTCACATGAGCCATGAACCAATGAACCTGGGATAACACACCTAAAATAACTGACCATGATCCTCATGGAGGTCAGTTCCAAAAAATCATAAAACCCTATGAACTCCACTTGAAAATTGAGGAATATCCCTCATGACATGATCCACCACACAACCACCCTCCACTTGAGCATCGATCCAAGACCATGAGAATCTAACCACACCCACATCGTTTCACCCAAAGCATAACCAAAAACAAACAGGGCCAAGAATCCAAAAAAACATTTCCCCTCAGGATAACCATGAGCATGAGAGCACTCTCTGTGTTCCAGTTCTTGAACATAAGGAATCTCCATTCCTAACCACACCCAAGTGATAGAAGGCCTTATCTACCCTATCATGGAATATCATCCACACCCACTCAAACCTTGGGTGATATAAAGAACAGAGGCCTCACTCTAAGTCCTGATAGATAACATCTAGAAAGAACATCTACCTATTAATAAACTCAAACATAGGACTTTAGGTTAACTAATGACTTAGGAAAACTGAACCCCAATACAAACATCTCATAGGAATCATTTCCCTCATCATGCCACCAACAGGGCACTCAGATCCCTCACTATCCTATAAGGGTCTCCATATATCCCTTGATACAAGGACTATATCTCCATCACCGATGAATATATATCCATCGAATCCACATAGCCTATCACTAAAATAATATATATACATGTGTTTCAGTTGAGTAGAATTCCACTGAATATCTATATGGGAAAATTTCATATAGTTCATTACTGACACCTTAAATAACTAAACCTCCATCATCAGTGAAAACACTATAAACATGATAATGTCAGGTTAATCCTATATGCCAAGAATGATGCATGAATATTGGCCACTTGTCCATGGTCTAAAATCCAAAAACCAATAAATCCATAAATCCTCAAATGAAAATGTGTTAAACTAGTTAAAATAACACAACCATATATACATAAATAAAAAACAAATGGACTCCACCCGATCCACTACTAACTTTATGCCATATCACATACCTGGTCTTCATGACTCTCAAACTTCATTATCCTGATCATGAGAATCCACATGAGTGGCACCACTTAATCAAGTAACACATAGACTCCACCCGATCCACTATGAAACATATTCTCCAACCTAAAGGTAGATGTAAATTATATACTCACACCAAGGTGTATGTATAGGGGTTGAGAAATAAATCTTAGAAAGAAACCACCAATGGTGAACCAATGATCAATTGTCAAATTTGAGTTTATACATGTGTGATATACATAGCCTAGTCAAAACCTGGTAAAATATTGCATAAAATAAAAATACAAAAAAATGGTGGCTAAACAAAAACAAAAAAACTTCCAATAATGGGTTCTATTCTAACACAAGAGTTAAATAAACTCCCACTTTTGACCATGCCATAAGATTAATAGCACATGGATAACCCCACCACATAAAAAATGGTGTCTGATCTACTCAGGAGCTCCAAGATTTCAAGAATCAAATAATAATGAATATCAAACCCCATAGAGTAACCATATACATCACATGACAACAAGCATCTACCAAGATCTAGGACTCCAACAACATGATCTGAACTAGTGATAGGAACTCTACTAACTCTGAGAGAACCTATCTGGAGTATGATTGTCCTGTAAAACTAATCGGATCCGTAAAATAAATTCAAGGTGACCAGGCTTATGACTTATTTCCACAAAACTTCTATATCCAAATATGCCCAATCCCTTGGGGGTAATAAATCCACAATATTAGAGATGGGTTTCACTCTACCATACCTTCCATGATCTCCCTTAACCCATCTAACAAAATCCATAAAAAGGATGAGAGATCTAAATTAAATCTCATAGAAAATTCCTAGTCCAATATATTCCAAGGGTAACCTATCACATCCAATCCTGAGTATTAACTACCTCAAACATTCATACCAAAGGCCATTAGGACATGGTTTGTACCAAATCACAAACCCATCATCCAAAATGATGATCTATCAGCACCGATCAACTCTAGGATGAAAAATAATGAGGCTCCATTAGTCCCCTAGATCTCATCATCCATAAAATAGCCACCATGAGCTCTCATCAACCCTCCTCAAGGTAAAACAAAACTTGATTCTCACACAATCCCTAGGGCCATAGAATAAAGGGACATCCTAATATAAGATCCCCTACTGCACCCAAGATCTCAAGAATAATGTTGTAATAAGAACAGGATTCCTTACTAGGGGTTACTCTATCTTATCCAAAAACTCAGGAAAATCTTGACCTGATAAATTATCACTAAGAATCCCTCAATGGCCATAAACTATTCCTTGGTCAAAAACACACCTATAAGGGAATCCAAAAGCATCATCCCACCTATAATGGAATTCTGAATGGTCCCCATGACCAGATCATGAAAATTAAACCCTTCGTGGATCCTCAGAACAAGAGAAGCTTCAGTGAAAATCCTAATACAAGAAAATATATTCTGGTCTTCCCAATATAAAACCCATCCTCTGGTATTATCTATCCCATAAGTTCATCCATAATGGGTCTCTTAGACCCATATCGGCATCACCTCAATGAATCCCATATGTACACAACAACCCACAATGTCAACCCAGTCTAAAGGATTTAACAAATATGATCCTCAAGAACAAGATATAAACCATAACTTCTCTCACATCGAGTAACTGATCTTGACACCAATAGACCATCCAAGATCTCCTCATAGATACTCCTTAATCTTTCCTTCTAGGATCCATCCAAAAGAACCATAAATAGATCACCTTGGAAAACTCAATTCATGTTAATCA
Organism: Viscum album; assembly: GCA_963277665.1. Taxonomy (NCBI): domain Eukaryota; kingdom Viridiplantae; phylum Streptophyta; class Magnoliopsida; order Santalales; family Viscaceae; genus Viscum; species Viscum album. The sequence goes on from OY728137.1 coordinate 1,954,890,228, forward strand.
CTAATATCATGACCCTCACTCGAGCCACGCTACTCACAACCCAACCCATAGGCGGATTCTAAAAAATTATCTCAATGAAAACCTCCTATAAATGATTATCCAATTGGAAACTCTATTTATTCGACATATAAATGAAAAAAAAATCCATCATCATGATTTATGAAAAAAAATGTTCAAAATGGACTAATTAGAAGTGAAATTATGACTCCAAGGCAAGGAAACTCTAAAAAATAATTCAAAGATGAAGTACACAGAATGTACCATGTGTGCAAGTCATTTACATCCAACACGATTCCCTAATCAGGTGCCTCTGGAAAACCCAATATATACTCCTAAAAGAACACAACATCTTCCTATACTATATAGAATGTATTCCCACATGGGGTACCTAGTTGTGTACCTGGTCATGTTTCCCACATGGGATCAAGCCAATAATTATATGCGGCCTTGAGTGGTGTACCTCACATGAGGTATGATCATGTATCCTATATGACTATTCCCCCCAGCATGGTATGTTTATTCAGTCACTCGACCACACCCCAAAAGTCATCTACACAGCGTGTCCCAAACACACACATCATGTACCCTCATATTTAACCTTTCATCCAAAATGAATAACACATAGTGTGTGTCCATATAATATACATTGTGTGATAGGGTTTTATTGAATAGAAGCCCCCTTGTGATTACCTAAAATACCCAATTCATCCAAAAACTCTTCATAGGATTTTTCATGGGCCCCTAAAAACATATAAAAGGATTTAAAAAATTAAAAAAAACTAATATGTGGAGATATTGACATAAAAACATAAAAAAATCTCACTTTAGGGTATAAAATAATGATTATTTGCTCCCAATTCTGCAATACATCATAATCGAGCCATGGTCTAACTTTAGATGAGCTCCTTGATGCATGATACATGCTCCCATTACTCACTCAACTAAACACCCTAAAGGGGGGAGGACCTCAGGCGTGTGGGATAAGAACCAAGGGAATATAACATAAAAGGATAAATATGAAAAATAGAAAAATGAAAATAAAAAATAAAAGTAAAAGGGGATCAGCCTCAAAACTAGTGCCTGCAACAAGTTCATGCCTCGCCTGTGAAAAATATCCATGTTATAGACTCGACCAAAAAGTTAAAATCACAATATGATTATCTATTCAAAAGATATCTATGTTTGAATGCATGTGAATATATTAATATTTAATTAATTAATTATTAATATTTTGTAGAAATTTAAATCGGTTGGATTTCCACCAAATTTCTATCCTATGGTAAACACACTATTTTAGGACTAATAGAGTGGTAGGAAAAAATATATTTTATCATGTCATAGGATAAAATATTGTTTTCCCCCTGAAAAATTCATGGGAACAAAACTTCAAATTTCTCCCCATTTTCTCAACCCTAGATGACGTGGCTCATCACAATACATACATACATATATTCATGCCTAGATATACAAATTCATATATACAAACATTCATATATATATATAAACATACACATATATACACATACATATGTACATGTTTACAGACATATATAGATACATACATACATAGTTACATAAATATATATATACATACTTACATGAACACATACATAAATACATATATGCTTAAATACGTGTATACTTTAACATCCAATATATTTATTTTAGGTAGTTACAACCCTTTTTTATCATCTCTAATTTGAGGTTATTCTCAAGTCATTTTGGGTGACGTTTTGATGTTTTTTGGGGTTTCTAGGCTAATTCATGGTTAGTTAATGGTTAGAAAAAATCATGCAGGTATTCCCAAGAAACCATTCTCATTGTGTTTGATTCCTAGAGGATGGGATTTATTTATGTTCCTAGTTATTAAAAACCATCTTTCCTTCCCCTCAACTACATTATTTGAGACATAGACATTTTTGTGATTAGCCCATGGTTTATAAAACTATGTGGCCAAACGGTGTGGCTTCTCCAGTAGCCTAGAAAGGGGTGAATGGTTGGTACATGGTTTTCCAAACCATGAGTATAAACCTAGTGATGAAAAATAATTGTACAAAAATTTTGATACAAGGCACATTCTTCATTTGTTTTTACTAATTCTTCTCTTGGTGGAATAGGATCTCAACCTTGAATAATTATATTAGAGATTTTGGAAGTTCCTTGCCTCCTGGTGATCTTTATAAATGGATCTTAAGGTGTTAGATCTATTTTTTCAAAATTATCACCCTGTTTTATGGGGTTCTTAATTGTTATTCAAGATCCACACTTCCATTCTTTAATAGAATCTTAGATCAGGACTATTGATGCTAGATATAAGGTTTATGACATGATCTAATTGGGTTTATTATATATTCATTATAAATTTGGTTTTTATTTTCTGGATCTTTATTTGTTGTTATGTGCTATTCTAGGTAATCATTTTTTCCCTCTCAGATTATGATCCCTTATGGGGTGGTTGGAGATATTGTTATTTGAGGTAGCCGGTTGTGTAAATAAATTCATATTAATTAAAAAATTTATTTCCTGTTTGATTTGAAATTGATTTCATAAGAATTATTTGAGACTCTTGATAAATTTTTTCAAATAGAATGGTGAATAATGAAATCACTTTGGATGTGGATTTTGAAATAAAGTATTGATTGCGGAAAAGTTATTTTGAATTGAAATAAATGATTTTGATGATTTTTTCTGATAAATAAAGGAAGGAAATTATTTATGGTCATGAATGATTTGAAATTTTGTGAAATATGTTATTTTTGATGAAAAACATTTTATATTGGTTTTGGAAATAAAATAGCATTATGAAAAATATGATTTGGGGCATCTTGAATAATGAATGCTAAAAATTATTTAAAATGAATGATTTTCCCCCATGATTGATTTCCTCAAAGCACATGGGAGCCTAGTTAGTTAGGTGGTTATTCCAATAAAAGCATGATAGGAATGTATTTTCTCTACCTATCCACGTATTAATGGTGTAAATGATACTAAACATTGATGATTATAGGGTTTTCATCTATTGGTGTGGACTCATATTCCTTCCTAGCCTATTATCTATGGATTTTTGAACACCTTGATCTACATTTAACAAAGATGTGTGAGGGTCCTTAATCCTTGATCTAACTATCCATAGGGATTATAAAAATGGTGTTATGATTGAAAAATGACTTATACTTAGCAATTTTTATGAAATGATTTATTCATTTTTATTTGATTTAAATTCTTATTAATTCATGTTTTTTACTTTACATTGAAATGATTTTCCAAGAATGATTTATTTTGAAATATGAAAAGATTAACAAAAAATTATTTGAAATTGAGTATATTCATTTGATATAAATTACTTATCGAATACTGGTTGGGATCCTAATGGGCTAGTGTTTCTGGAACCCTACATCTACCTTTGGTAAATTTTTGAATTCTTTCTTCTTGGTCTATGAAAATTGAAATCACTACATGGATGTAGTAGGAGTTCTTGATATGATTACCATGGGAGTTGGTATTGATAGGAGGAGTGTGGGATCCACTTGTTTCAAGGAGATTTAATGATGATGTCATTTTTGGTTTATTTGATGAATTGGTTTTTGATGACTCGATTTGTATCTATATATCTTATAGTACTTTACTCTTGATAACTATTTTAAAATACTGACTTCTTATGGATTCTTTCTACTAACATGTTCTGTTGAATATTATTATGGTGAAATCATTCCCCATAATAGTTTCTTGATTCCCAACTGTTATACACCATCACATAGATATCAGGAATTCCCTTTAGGCCATGTTATGGATATCTCAAGTTCCTACATGGTAGGTTATCTAGTTTAGCTCATGACAAATTATAATCAAAGGATGAGGTTGTGTATCTTCTTGAACATTCGTATGAAGTTTGGGGATGTCCTAATATATATAATATAGGATTATCTGTACATGATGAGTAGTTTAAAAGTGAGTCTATGTCTAGATCTCATCATGAAGAGCCTTTAGTTACCATGGGTCATTGAAAAATGTGTCCTTAATGAATTATTTGGTCAATCTATAAGATCTCATCTACTACCTGAGTGTGTTTATCTTTAAGTTTTTGTTTAATCCCATTAATTCTATGGTCAAGACCCATTTTGGGCTAAAATTATTGTTAAATAGGTTTTCTCAGGTAAGATAAGTCTAGATAATGGTAGGTTAGAGGTGGAATATAGAATTGGTCATTCAGTGGGATCCACAGTATCCTAGTAAGGTTATAAGAGCCTACCGACTATCTAGTGAGACCTATGATCCAACCAGTGAGATCTCAAGAATTACATAAATGCTGGAGGACACCACTGGCTACCTAGTGGTATCAATCTAGGTTGTTTAAGTGAGTTTATTTAATGTGTTTTTACACCTTAAAATCCTTATTTATCCCTATTAATTACCTATTACAACTCTAATATGGGATTAGTGACTTTTAAGGTTCTCTAGATTTCCAGAGGCTTCAATAATTTTGATTTTGGTCCTTTCATCCTTAGTTCAATTTATAAAACTTGAGATCGGTGAGTTATTCATTGTTTTAATGTTTTCCTCTTATCTATTCTTGGATCCTCATATTCCATCCTTGATAGTGTGTTCCAATCATTGTCAATAGGGAATCATGATGTTTAATGTAGATATGAGTGTTCAAACTTGGTTCCTTCTAATATGTTTCCTGATGTAGGTGGTCTAATTCAACTCCCTAAGGTCTAATTTGATTTTTATAGTATGTAAAACACATTCAATCACATCATCACATTATACACATGACTTCTTGATTTAGAAGATATTGAATTATGTTACCTAGACCTCACATGGATCATGTTGGCTCTAACGGTGTTTATACTTATTGCCACTCGAGAGGTATTTTGACTATTGACTTCGATTGGGAATGTGTAAAACTGAGAACTGAGAACCCTTATGATAGCATTGGGTGATTAACTATGTTATGCTATTATAGATTTTTAAACTGGGAATTGGCATAATTGAACATGAAAAAAAATCTATGTGTAGAATGGGATAATAGTGAGATATTTGTAAAATGGCTTGAGTTATCTACTTTAGATTATGATGTTATATTTGGAATGTTGGTTATTTTGTATGATTTAACTCCTTTTTGGTTCTAGATGGAGTGATGAATATTACTTTACTCCTGAGGGTGGGTTGTTTGGTTTCTTTATTATATACGCATGAGGGAAATATATGATAATTTTTGACACCTATGGGAATAATATTGAGATTCATGATTGTATGGGAGAGAGGCAGAGATGTGATGATGATTGATTAATTTTGGTGCAATGTTGAGATGCATGATTTTATGGGCTAGAGGTAGATATGTCTTGATGCTTGATGTTAGAGGGAATGATACTGGAATGCATGATTATATGAATTTGAAGGTGAGATGTGTATATGCCTAATGATTGGGGTAAATTTACTGAGATTAATGTTAACATAGGGCCTGAGAGTGAGGTACATGAATATGTGATTCCTATGGGTAGGGCTGGGAAGAAGGACATGGTGGCCTTACTTAGCTATTTTTACTAAGGTGCAAGTGTAGAGACATATGAAACTATATGAAATAAGGTATGACTAACCCCAGGTGTTAACATGGAATATGAGTTCTAACAGGTTTACTTTAGTATCATTTTTTCTTTATATTATATTCCGTTGTATATCATACTATTACATGCATTATTCTCATACTGGATTTTTTAGGCATTTTGGTTTTCGACCTACTAGGTTTTACTCACACCATGTTTGGGAATCCTTGGTTACCCAGAAAAACTTCATGATAGACATATGGATAAGAGAAAGGATCTTTGTACTTGATTGGTTGCACTCTTACCGGGATGGATGATTTGAGACGGGACTAATCATGGGGTTTAGGACCGGTATTGCATATAACGACCCAGGCTTATCATACATGGATATTGCATATTTTTAGATGAATATTCATTACATTACACAAACACACACCCAAATAACATTTTATTTTAGTGCATTTAGAAACATGGAACACAAACTTCTAGTCTGGTGAAATATCTTCAATTTTTTCCACAAAGATATTCCCCTTTAGTATTCTTACCTAAAACCTTTCTTTATAACTTAGTGAAAAGAAACACATGAAAAGGGTGATCCCAGATGCTCAGTAAGTGTAAACATGGGAGATATCAATCATAACATAATAATAAGGAATAATAACATAAAAAAACATTTGAAAATCATATCCTATATATCAAAGATCATGATATCATTCCATGGAATAGGTTGTAAAAGTTTATAAAGAATCAAATAACATATTCCATGAGAGAATAACATAAGACATGAAATTATTGAGTACACATAAGCATATAAAATAATTTTTATAATAATCAAGGATCATTTTAAATACTATCATAGTGGAAAAAGTACCTTAATGAACCAAGTTCACTCCTTGTTCTAGCCCAATATTACTGAATTGAGTTTACTCCCATTCTAGCCATGTATTATTGAACTGGGTTCAATTGTCATTCCAATATTATATATCTCATGGGATATAAATATTTACCCAATGAATTGAAGGTAGATATAGTCTCCATGAATCACATAATAAAAACCATATATATGTGTTCCATAAGAATATAAATATTTTCAAAGCCCATAAAAAATTGGATTTCATAAACATTTCATCGTAACATAAATCATGGAAAATAAAAAAAATTCATAAGGATCAATCCATCATAAACATAAACCATTTAGATAAATAATAATAATGGTATAATTTAATAATATACCTAGTAAAACATATGTAACATCAAATAATTTTATCTTTTATGGAAAAAAATTGAGATAAAACTTGAAATAATTCTTGAGGAAAATATAATTTCTGTTTTGAAATTTTTTTTATTAAAATGTAGCATGATTTTAAATGAAAATAAATTATTTGAAAATGAAATTTTAACATTTTAAGGGAATATTCAATCCATTTAGGTGTCTTGAAAGTGGAAAATTTTTTTCATTCCAAATAAGTTTAAAAAAAGTTCCTTTCATACTTTTGATAGAAAAGTCATAAAGAACCTCATTTGGAAAATGAAAAAAAATATTCCTTTCAAATCATTTAGTAAAACTTTACACATGTGTAAAAATTAATTTAAACACTTATATAAAAAAAGTAAAAATATTTTGGAAATTTTTTTTAATAAACATGGATATTAAATATAAATATTCCCCTATAGATACTTATTTATAAACAATCATGAATAATAATGAGATTGTGAAATTAACCCTTAACTTATGTTCGATTTCCTTCCTGCAAATATTAAACTCCTATATAATGGTTTATATAATGTTATTAATTTTTAATAGAAGCATATTCATATTTATGATATCATATATTATCCTCTTATATCATATTATCACCCATTTATTAAAAATATTTCATTATTACCCTTCTTACTGGTGTTAACTGCTTCATTTTCCTATGAATGTTTTGTCGTATAAGTCTTAGTTATTGTGCATAGTATATATTTACATCATATATATAATGATATTAAGGTAATATATGTAACACCCTGAATCTAGTTACCCAAATTTGGTGAATTATTAAATAACCTTGTCATGATCACAAGAGATCAAGTCTCGAAAGACAAATCAGTTTAGTAGCCTTGGAAGTACTAGATACATACATAAGTTTTACATTAAATTATGACACTACTGGAAATTCAGGCTATATCCACGGTTCTAAACCGTGGCTATAGGACCTCAAACCGTGGCTATAGGTAATAGCCACGGTTTGAGGAACCATGTCTAAGTTTGGCGTGGCTATAGGCCTAGACCTATAGCCACGGTTCCAAACCGTGGCATTAAATCTATAGCCACGGTTCAAACCATGGCTATACTAAAGGCCGGATAGAATATATTGCCACGGTTTAGAACCGTGGAATTATGTCTATAGCCACGATTAAGAACTGTGGCAATGAACCAATATCCACGGTTTAAAACCATGGCTATAGGGTGTCCAAATACATAAAAAAAATACCCCCTAGAAACCCCCCTGGACACACCCTGGACACCCCCTAGACACCCCCTGGACACCTCCTGGACACACCCTAGACACCCCCCAGACAACCCCCTAGACACCTCCTGCACACCCCCCTGCACCCAGCCCTATATCCAGCCCCCACCCCCTACACCCAGCCCCCTCACTACCCCTTGCACCCAGCCCCCTCACTACCCCTTGCACCTAGGTCCCCCTCCCCTACACTGCACCCCCACTGCCCCCTACACCCAGGCCCCCAGCCCCCCCCCCCTGCACCCAGCCCTATATCCATCCCCCACCCCCTACACCCAGCCCCCTCACTACCCCTTGCACCCAGGTCCCCCTCCCCCCCACTGCACCCCCATTTCCCCCCTACACCCAGGCCCCCAGCCCCCCCCCCCCCCCCCATCCCCCCTGCACCCATGCACCCATCCCTATATCCAGCCCCCACCCCCCTACACCAAGCCCCCTCACTACCCCTTGCACCCAGGTCCCCCTCCCCCCCACTGCACCCCCACTATCCACCCCCACCCGCACCCCCACTACCCCCCTGCACCCAGGCCCCCATCCCCACCCCCATCCCCCCTGCACCCAGCCCTATATCCACCCCCCACCTCCTACACCCAGCCCCCTCACTACCCCTTGCATCCAGGTCCCCCTCCCCCCCACTGCACCCCCACTATACACCCCCACTGAGTCCTTGCATAATCTGTTGAAGTCCAAAAAATAATACCAACAATAGACACCACTGCTGGACACCCCTCCCCCTGGACCACCACCCCTGGACACCCCTGGACCACCCCCCTGGACACCCCTCCCCCTGCCTGGATAGCCCCTCCCCCTGCTGGACACCCCTGCCCCCTTCCCCCTACCCCCTGCCCCCTGACCCTAGACACCCTAGGACAGACCCCACCCCAGGACAGACCCCCCCCCCAGACCCTGGACACCCCTGGACCACCCCCCTGGACACCCCTCCCCCTGCCTGGACAGCCCCTCCCCCTACTGGACACCCCTCCCCCTTCTGGACACCCCTACCCCCTTCCCCCTGACCCTGGACACCCCAGGACAGACCCCACCCCAGGACAGACCCCCCCAGACCCTGGACACCCCTGCCAGTCCTGCCCCCCCCCAGACCTTGGACACCCTAGGACAGACCCCCCCCCCCCCCCCCAGACCCAGGACACCCCCCCAGAACCTGGACATCCCCCCAGACCATGGACACCCCCCAGAAGCTACCCCCCCCCCAAACTCAGACCCCCCAGGACAGACCCCCCCCCCCCCAGACCTTGGACACCCCAGGACAGACCCCCCCCCCCCCCACTGGACCCCCTAGACACCCCATGGACAGACCCCCCAGGACACCCCCCCCCCCCAGACACTGGACACCCCAGGAAAGACCCCCCCCCCCCCACTGGACCCCCTAGACAACGGATGGATGTCATGGGCTATTGCTAAAAGACCGAATCCGGCTGCTGAAATTAGCATTAAGTAAGAAGAGGTAAATGAAGAAAAATGAAAAAAAAAATCCCAATATACTTGGGGAATTTTATTCATCAGCAGGAAGAAGAACAAAAGAACGGTAGCTGAGATTTCCTTACCCAGAGGTGGAGAATGATTTTTTTACATAGGATCTGTCTAATATTTAATGGAAGAAAGAGGGAGAGGAAATTAAGTACCTCATTACAAGTGGCAGCATCCAACAAATTCTCTTCCAATGGAATAAAATATTACAAAAAAAATCTATAAACCTTTTCTCTCCTCTTGTGGATTCTAGGTGTCCAGGTGGTTAATAATTTGGTTGAGGTGAGGCTATGGACTCATGGGGGAAATCATGAAGGAAACTAAGTTGGACTGGATTTTAAGTAGGCTGCTCTTGTTTTTCTGAAGTGTCAGGGCTGATTAGGTCTAAAATAAGTGAGTTGGAACAGGAATTTAGATGAGGGCTTCAAATGTTAAGGGGTCTAGTTTAATTGGTTAGAATTGGGTGAGGTTTGGAATGGTTTTAAAGTGGGATGTCTGGTGGAAAATGTGGGGTTGGTGTCTTAGAAGTTGAGAGGTGGGTAGGCCTGATTGGTGGTCAAGTTGTGGATGGGTTGCCTAGGTGGATTGAAAAATGGTGGGGGACTAGGAAGGAGTTCATAGTGGCTAAATTGAAGTGGGAGCTTGGAATTTTAGTAGGGCTTGAGTTTGGATTTTTTAGTGAGAGTGGAAATGGCCCTGGAATAGCTGGTTTGATTTTGGTGGGTTGGCCATGGGATTTTTATAGTGCATCGAAAAAGAGTCACTAGCAGGGCTTGGTTTGGTGTGAAATTCAGTCAAACGGTTGTGGGAACCATCATGGAACCAACTACCAAATACAGACCAGAGATGGTCTCCTCTACAGTGAAGACCCTTCATGGAAACTCTTCAAGCAAACCAGGTCTCCAGTTGCATCTTTGTCCATAACAAACAAGCCTTGTTTGCATATGCCCAAAATGACCTCCCTTTGCCAGCTTGTGGGGGATATGTGGGAACTCCAGCATGAAATATGCCCTCAGAATAGAATAGCATCTTTGGAATTGCATCAAACAGATTCTGTGCAGCCTTTAAAACTCAACTTGGCAGTGATCATCCTCCTCCAATTAGTGCTACATGAGATGAGGGAATTATGGAAGGAATTTCATCTAAAATATCCAAAAGCAGACATTGAATTTCCATCACAACAGGCTGATCCGGTTCAGATGACATGTGCAGAGGATGAGGATGATCTGGTTCAGACAACATGTGAAGAGGATGAGGAAAAAGAAGAATTACCAAACAAATATTATGTGATACATGTACAATAAAATATGCCAGACAATTCCAAACCAATGTTTTCAGTTGAATTGAGCCTTTGTACCACCTGCTATGCACGTTTTGTGGAAAGAAGGATGAGAGGCAACGCTGAGAGGAGATATAGTTTAGGAATGAGGAAATACGAAAATTTATAGAGCTAACCATTCAATGTTTTTCTAAGGAGGAGTAACTGCCGCAGGGTGTCATCCTCGAGCAGGGCCAAATCACGGCGTGACCGCGGCGTGACCGCGGCGTGACCGTAGCGTTACCACAACGTGTTGGCCCGGTCCAGCGACATCCGCGGGGCAACATCTTCCACTTAGTTTCAAATAAACTAATATGGGTATGTGTAGACTACCCTTCCCCTCCCCCATGTCTGGACACCCCCCCTGTCTGGACACCCCCCCTATCTGGACACCCCCCCCTGTCTGGACACACCTCCCCCCTGTCTGGACACCCCCCCTTGTCTGGACACCACCCTGTCTGGACACCCCCCTGTCTGGACACACCTCCCCCCTGTCTGGACACCCTCCTTGTCTGGAAACCCCCCCTCCCTATCTGGACACCCCCCCCCCCTGTCTGGACACCCTCCCTGTCTGGACACCCACCCCCCCCCCCCCCCTCGCACCCACCCCCTCAACTTGGCAGTGATCATCCTCCTCTAATGAGTGCTACATGAGATCAGGGAATTATGGAAGGAATTTCATCTAAAACAGCCAAAAGCAGACATTGAATTTCCATCACAACAGGCTGATCCGGTTCAGACGACATGTGCAGAGGATGAGGATGATCTGGTTTGGACAACATGTGAAGAGGATGAGTAAAAAGAAGAATTACCAAACAAATATTATGTGATACATGTACAATAAAATATGCCAGACAATTCCAAACCAATGTTTTCAGTTGAATTGAGCCTTTGTACCACCTACTATGCACGTTTTGTGGAAAGATGGATGAGAGGCAGCGCTGAGAGGAGATATAGTTTAGGAATGAGGAAATATGAAAAATTATAGAGCTAACCATTCAATGTTTCTCTAAGTAGGAGTAACTGCCGCAGGGTGTCGTCCTAGAGCAGGGCCAAATCAAGGCGTGACCGCGGCATGACCGCGGCGTGACCACGGCGTGACCACAATGTGTTGGCCCGGTCTAGCGACATCCATGGGGCAACATCTTCCACTTAGTTTCAAATAAAATGATATGGGTATGTGTAGACTACCAGTCCCCTCCCCCGTGTTTGGACACCCCCCCCTGTCTGGACACCCCCCTGTCTGGACACCCCCCCCCCTATCTGGACACACCTCCCCCCTGTCTGGACACCCCCCCTTGTCTGGACACCACCCTGTCTGGACACCCCCCCCCCCTATCTGGACACACCTCCCCCCTGTCTGGACACCCTCCTTGTCTGGACACCCCCCCTGTCTGGACACCCTCCCTGTCTGGACACCCACCCCCCCCCCCCCCCCCGCACCCACCCCCTCAACTTGGTAGTGATCATCCTCCTCCAATGAGTGCTACATGAGATGAGGGAATTATGGAAGGAATTTCATCTAAAACAGCCAAAAGCAGACATTGAATTTCCATCACAACAGGATGATCTGGTTCAGACAACATGTGCAGAGGATGAGGATGATCTGGTTCGGACAACATGTGAAGAGGATGAGGAAAAAGAAGAATTACCAAACAATATTATGTGATACATGTACAATAAAATATTCCAGACAATTCCAAACCAATGTTTTCAGTTGAATTGAGCCTTTGTACCACCTGCTATGCACGTTTTGTGGAAAGATGGATGAGAGGCAGCGCTGAGAGGAGATATAGTTTAAGAATGATGAAATACGAAAAATTATAGAGCTAACCATTCAATGTTTCTCTAAGGAGGAGTAATCGCCGCAGGGTGTCATCCTGGAGCAGGGCCAAATCACGACGTGACCGCGGCGTAACCGCGGCGTGACCGCGGCGTGACCACGAAGTGACTGCGGCGTGACCGTGGAGTTACCGCAGCGTGTTGTCCCGATCCAGTGACATCCGCGGGGCAGCATCTTTCGGCCAGAAGTGAATGGATCAGAAGGAGGCTGGAATGCTGGTGGAAGGGGGCTGGTTGCAGGTTTTGGGGGGATGGTGCGGGCTGATTCGAAGGTGGCAGGGGGGGCTGTTGCGGGCTATAATGTCGGTGGCAGCGGGCTGAAATGAAGGTGGAAGGGGGCTGGTGTGGGCTGGATGTGGCTAGAGCAGGGCCAAATCACGGCATTACCACGGCGTGATCGTAGCGTGACCATGGCGTGACCGCGGTGTGACCGCGGCGTGACCACAGCGTGTTGACCCGATCCAGTGACATCTGCGGGGCAGCATCTTCTAGCTAGGAGCGAAGGAAGCAGGAGGAGGATGGAATGCTGGTGGAAGGGGGCTGGTTGCAGGTGTTGGGGGGATGGTGTGGGCAGATTCGAAGGCGGAAGGGGGGCTGTTGCGGGATGGAATTCCAATGGCAGCGGGCTTAAATGAAGGTGGAAGGGGGCTGGTGTGGGCTGGATGTGGCTGGAGTAGGGCCAAATCAAGGCGTGACTGCGGCGTGACCGCGGCGTGACCGCGGCGTGACCGCGGCGTGACCGCGGCGTGACCGCGGCGTGACCGCGGCGTGACCGCGGCGTGACCGCGGCGTGACCGCGGCGTGACCGCGGCGTGACCGCGGCATGACCGCGGCGTGACCGTGGTGTGAGCGCAGCGTGACCGCAGCGTGTTGGCCCGATCCAGCGACATCCGCGGGGCAACATCTTCAGACCAGGAGCGAAGGGAGCGGGAGGAGGCTGGAATGCTGGTGGAAAGGGGTTGGTTGCAGGTGTTGGGGGGATGGTGTGGGCTGATTCGAAGGCAGCAGGGGGGTGTTGCAGGCAGGGGGGATGTTCAGACATAAATACACCGACCGAGATGCTCGGATAAACCAAGACTCCATTGCTCGGATAGAGGCAATCTAGTAATACTTCCGCATGCAGTAACTGTCAGAAGGTTATAATCATAGATGAAATGGTTCAAGATAACTAGACACAGTATGAGAATTTTAATGTAAAACAACCAAATGAAGGGGTCATTCAATGACACGAATGGACACTCCTCCCCCCTGCCGGACACACCTCCCCCTGCTGGACACTCCTCCCCCCTGTTGGACACCCCTCCCCCCTGCTGGACAGCCCCTCCCCCTTCCTGGACACCCCTCCCCCCTGCTGGACACCCCTCCCCCCTGTTGGACAGCCCTGCCCCCTGCCTGGACACCCCTCCCCCCTACAGGACACCCCTCCCCCCTGCTGGACAGCCCCCCCTGCTGGACAGCCCCTCCCCCCTGCTGGACAGCCCTCCCCCCTGCCGGACGCCCCTCCCCCCTGCCAGATGCCCCTCCCCCCTGCCGAATGCCCCTCCCCCATGGAGACTTTGTATTCACTATGGATAGAAACATGGTAGTATGCTTCTGTTCCAGGTAGTCCTTAGTCTCCTTCCTATCAGATGACAGAACAGCGGGTGGATTTTCATGAGTAGTAGGCTCAAATCTCTTGTTAGCATAAGGTGTGTGCTCAGCATTTTGGGGCTCGGAAAGAATAACCCTGTTAAGGTGGGCAGTGTGAGCCGCGGGAGTCAGAGTTGGATTATGGACATGTGATTTGGTCTCGTGCTACTTTCCCATTGTGGAGTCACCTGTAGTTAAAACCAGGTTACTGTTCATAAAAGAGGCATTGTTTTTTTTTAGCAATATGGGATGGGATAGTAATGGTCAGGTTGCATCAGTTTAGAGAAGCAGAATTCTTAGAGAAAAAATCAGAGGAAGATTCATTTTGATCATAACGCAGTTTTTTAGACAGAATGGAATAGTTATTAGTAGCATAAGAAAGAGGAGGAGAAGTACCTGGAATAACAGGATCTAGAGCAGATTGTTGTTCGATAGAGTTTAGAGAGAGATTCTACTTCTTCTCCGGGGGAACATTAAAAACCTACATATGTTAGGGTACGAGAACCGAAACTGAATTGTCATGTAAAATAGGTGCTGGAATCTTTTTCATGCCTGCTCGAGCTTCTTGGTCTATGGAGGCAGGTTTCACCATGGAGCTAGAAGACTAGGGGGTTTCCTGATTTTCCTTTTGCATACCTAAATTAGTTGTGGAAGTAATATGGGTCTTCTTGGTGCTTAAGTATGGAGTGTCAGTCACATCATTTTCTTTAGTGCAAACATCATTATTTTGGATTGAAGTACTAGGAGTACAGGTTAGTTTCTTCAGTTCATTAAAAGAAAAATTCCCTCCATCCAAGATTGGGTGCTAGAGATTATGCTTTTCTAGGTCATGTTGATAGCTAGAAATTTTTTCCTGCTCGGTTGATACTCTAATAGTGTCTAGTAAAAGGTTTGTAATTTCAATTGACAGTTTTTGATCATTAATAGAGTTTTCTTCTTCCTCCACTTCATCCACCCATTTGGTTCCGGAACTATCTCTTATGTGAGTCAAAGTGTGAGTTTTTTTGACCGAAACTTCATATTTCTTTTTGGATATTTCAGGCATGTCTATCATGGGGGCTTTGTCTTTTTAGGTCTCCTCATTTCCTTCCATTCATTCTCAGATGGTTGTATTACCTGCTTCCTAATCACCCTACAGTTGAATATAGTATGCCCTATGATTTTATAGTGATCCCAAAATGGGGGTTTTCGCTCATATTCCACTATATATTCAGTTTTGTATTCATTGGCATTGAAGTTAATTGAGTTGGGAAGTTTTGAGTCAAGGTTTATTTCAACCATTACTCTGTCGAATAGATCCAAGTCAGCATGTAAGGTCCTTTGATCAATTTTAAGAGCGGTTACTATGCATGACACAATATCATTCAGTATTTTTGGGTGCCAAAAAACCAGTTAAGTCCATGCAATTTGATCCAGACTTGTGCTAAAGTGTTTCTGTGTGTGTGTGGATTAAATATGGAGTCCCACTCTAAAATTTTAAGTAAACCGACTTGAGGTTGAGATTACAAGTCTTCCAAACTCTTTCAAAATCATCTTGTGATCTTAACAGTATGTGAAAATATCCTTTTCCTATGGGGATTAGTTTCCAATTTGCAGTATTCTAGCAGTGTGCAATATGAGAGTGAAGTTCAGTAAGGGGCCTAGGGTAGTTACCTTTGTGGTAAGAGATACGACCCATCACTGATAATTTTCATAGTTGTGCGCGCTGTTTCAGGGCGTCTGGGTCCGCTTCAACTAGATAACCACCATCATCTTATCGCTTTACCAGAGGGGGATTTTCCATGAAATATTACCTTGGTTAGAGATTTTTAGAGCATCCAGGAACGAAATCCCTTGGACTCAACTGGTAAAAGGATGGTTGCGGGAGGTATCTTCGAGTGTATCCACATTTCGTGTAGCCACGGAATGATTGTGCGCAAGGGGAAAATGTGTCATCTGCGGCGTCGTGAAATGATGAGATTCAAAACGCCCAGGCATAAGGAAGATCGCCATGGGATTGAGAGAGGAGTGAGCGAACGTACCGAGAGGAAGAGGAACACCGGCTGGGAGGTGGGGTGATTGCATCATCGGAGGAGAATCATCCCAAGGTGGGTGGCCATGTCATCGGAGTAGAATAGTAGCGAGCGCACGAGAGGAAGGCGGTGGGGATCGCGAGCAGGGAGTAGGGTAGAAATGGGGTGGGGATCGCGAGCGCACTAGAGGAAGGCGGTGGGGATCGCGCGTATCAGGGAGGAGGGTGTCGCCGAAGGTTCGGGAGTATCGGGGGTCGGAGTATATCTGCGCGCGTAGTATCGCGGAGGAGAAGGGAGGAGGAGCCCGACAAATTTTAGAGAATAAAACCAATATTCATATTTTTATAAAAATTAAAAACACAATGGAAAACCATTAAAGGATACCCAAATACCATTTTGTATCTTTCCAATACATATATAAATCTAAACCATGCATTTTACGTCCTAAATTTCCCACAAAATACAACTAGTAATTTAACCAAACACTTAGTGTGTGCTATTTACCAAGACAATTCCAGTTATCACAAATAAGGATTAATACACTAATTTCTCCCCAAAAAATATAATCCAAGGCTCATACATTCATATTTATAAATATAAGAGGGTTCAAAAATCAAGAAACTAATAGATCTTAAATTAAAAAGTAAAGTGCATGAGAAAACCTACCTTAAAAGATGGTCAATCCAAACCATTATCACTCAACCAGTAGCCCAATCACACTCACACACTTCCATATATATATATATATCGTTAAACCTATGAATTTATTCCCCATACCATGAGTAAACATGCACACAATATATATATATATATATATATATATATATACATACATACATATCCATACCTGGGAATATGAGCGCGTGCCTTCGAAACCAATCGCAACACCCAACCATAATTAACCAGGACTCAAAAACACCATGCATACCAAAAAAAAATTAATTCAAACAATGTAATCAATATACGATTCAAAAACCAAGAAAACATTTAAGAAAAATAATGTTAAAGTAAAACAGTATTTTTAAAGTGAGAAGTTCCAAATGGGATTTTTACCATTAGGAAACCATTCACTTCATAAAAAACCAAAGAGGTCATCACTTCCCACCCAATTTTGAAAATATCACAAGCCATTTGCAAAGTCATAGAACCTTTTAATAATGGGAGGGATATTTAGAATATAATGAATCCCTTTATTTAAAAAAAGTTTCAAGAAAAGAACCCCTTCCAACAATATTATCATTTGAAGTCTCATACATGAATTCATTCCAATCACCCATTGATGTGCCTGTGTCAAATGGCATGGCACATGTAGTCTTTCCCCAAACAATTTTTCAAGGAAAACAACGCGTACCTTCCACTAAACCAAAATTTATTTCATGAAAACCAACATGTTTCATAAAGCTAACCCAACACCAGACAAACAATTTCAATAAAATACATTTTTGGGAAAACACTACCCTAATCATCTAACTTAAATATTTAAACTAAAATGACATTTTATCTAACCCAATTTGGATAGGCATACACATAGGCATAAATGGAAAATAATCTCAAAACCTATTCTTAGAAAATTCTACCAACAAGAAAACACTACCATGAACTAGCCACAAGTATAATAAAGGTTTGAAACATATTTAAAAGTTAATTGAATCGACTCAAGAACTAATTTTTTTCAATCTAAAAGGAAAAAACATGAAAACACCTACCTCAAACATGCACGGATGCAATGAAACTCTCATAAATGGATGAGTACACCCTGATGGATGAACTGCACCCCCTGGAATCCAATAAAGCACAAAAATCATACCTCAGCCCTTAGGGTTTGGACAAGATGAGTAAAACCCCAAAAAGAAATCCAAGAAATATCACCAAAGGGGAAGCCACTTGCTATATAGGGGATGATGTCGACGGGGTCACACATCAGAGGGGAGATGCTAGTGATAGGGGAGGTCTGGCTTGAGGAGGAGGTGATGCCAGCGAGGGTGGTGGTTCGGCATGAGGAGGAGGTTGTCGGGGAGCACGTAGGAAAGGTTAATCGTTGGGATAAAGATATGCTGTCAGGGAGGAGGCTGCGTAGGGATATGGCTATGAACCGGGGGAGGATGAGGAGGGCTGCGGGGAGGAGGAGATGTCGTCGGGGAGGAGGGATGTGCGGGATAGGGTTGCGAATCAGAGGAGGAGAGGAGGGCTGTGGGGAGGAGAAGACGTGGTTGGGGAGGAGGGCTATGCGGTGTACGAATCGGGGGAGGAGGAGGGCTGTGGATCGGGGAGGAGGAGGAGCCCGATAAAAGATCGGGAGAAAAAATGATGAAACAGATTTAGCCACGGACAAAAAATTTAACCGAGGCAAAATAAAGGCTATATCCACGGACCTATAAAACCGTGGCTATAGGTCTGTGGCTGTAGCCTGAATTTATAGTAGTGTGAAATAAAAAAAATTGTGTCTCCATAGAACACACTCATATCTCTTATCTTATCCCTACAGGTCAGTTATAATTTACTTCTTCACATCGTGAGAAAAATAAAACATAAGAAAGGGGTGATCTCAGATGCTCAGTAAGGATAACAATATAGTGAAAAATTTCATAAATAAGCATAAACATTTAGGCAATGTATAAGACTAAAACAAAAGCCTTTTAAACTTAAAATTCAGCATAATATGGAAAATATAAATCAAATAATGTCATTTACTTATTCACATGGATATTATACTAGTCGAATGATCACATGTAATATCAATAGCTAATTTCATAATGATGGAATGCATAGTGTCGGACATCATATCCACATAGTCAAGGCCTCATGCCAAGACTAAAAATAATATTTTGTCATGGCCTTATAAAAAGATACTAGTTTTTCTCATGAGACCTGCCAATGCATCGAGGGGCTATAGCGGGCACCACCCATCACTTACTATGTACAATTCATTCCACATATGAAAAGGGTGAAATATAATCTAAGCATTCATATTAAAACTATCTTAATAAATGTTAATACTTTAACTACAAACCATGAATGATATAAAAAATTCACATCCACAGTCAAACATAACTCATTCAATAAAATATGGAAAATTATAATAAATAAACCTCAATCGAGAATAAAATACAATGAAGGATATTGACATAGATGAAAATAATCAATAAAACTATTTGAGAGAAATATCCTTTTTTTCTTGAAAACATTTAAAAGTCAAACTATTTATCAAAAAATCATTTAAAGGTTATTTTTGAATCAAAGTGTCCCATAAAACTTTGAAACTTTTGAAAATAATTTTAATTTCAAAATATTCATGTTATTATAAATAAATCCTTAAAACCATTTTTAAAACATCGACATTATTGAAAATGATTTAGAAGAATAATTATTTAAACATTTAAAATGATATTTTAGTTAAAGAGTTCCTAACCAAATGAGAGACGCTTGAATACAAATAAATTAGGAATAAAATTAATAAAAAGTTTATAATATCATGAGAATAAAGGGAGTCATGATATAATATGAAAAAGGATAGTATATACACCATATAAAAGTGAATTGGAGAATAACAACAAAGAAGTCTCAATGGAATGTAAATTGAGATGAAATTACTTATAAAGATTGTATCCTTTGATTAAGGATAAAAAATGACATAATTTTGTGTGAAAAATATAAATACACTCAATATGATTGGATATTTAGTGTAAATAGATGATATGACATTCACACATGTTCTTGTAAAAACAAAACCAATGACTTGGATGTTTAACTCAATGAATGGAAATTGTGATAAGATTACCCTTATCAAGTTCATATCAATGACTTGAGAATTTATCAATGGATTAATTATGTGTATCAAAAGTATATCCAAAAAACGGGGAGTGTAAATTACTACATAAATAAATAAATAGTGATTCCACACATAATCTTGGAGTAAAATAATCAATGAAGTATGCGTAAAACCAAATGAGTGGAAATTGAATTTTGAAATTCCCTTACTGATTTGGTAACTTAAGAAACATAAACCCCATGAAAAAAAGATCATACAATGAATATGTAAATACCCATAAATTAAAGTATATTACACAATGAATACAATCATGGGTAGTACATGTACCACACAAAAGGAAATAGTGGCAAATATAGCATGAATCTCACGGGAATAAAAAGTGAGATAAAAATCCCTTACCTTGTACTTTTCCTTGGTTGAGGGTAAGTTAACCTCCTATATAATAGTTAAATAATTTTTATTAAATTATAAAAGAACCACATACACAAATATGATATCATATATGATCTTCTAATATTTCTTTGTTAATAATATTTCAGTAGTATCATTGTTTTGGGTGTTAACTGATTTGTTTTCCTTTATATGTTTTGTTATTTAATTCATGTTTTTTATGGATATGGTAAATTTTATTCATATCCATAATGATATTAAGTTCTTAAAAAATATTTTAAATCATAAAATTAAAATTATTCTTGAATGGTTATGATGGGAATGAATCTCATTGCGTTCGTGGCGACGATAATCCATATGTACGCATGAGCGACAATATCATTTTATTGATGGTAAAATTGTATATAATTGGATGTTATATCATATATAAAGAATAATTAACATGTTATATTTATTATTTAAATCAATTATACTCATTATTATACCCTTCCAAATAATGAAATGTTGAATAACAAACTACACCATGATGTGGAGATGGTAAGTCGTATGTACGCACGTATGGTGACTTTGTCATGCATATGATGGATAGAATAATGAATATAGTTGTACCATATTTATAATAACATCACATTATTTAGAAGGTACTGGATTTATTACATTTTTATGGAAAAAACAAAGAAATAGGAAGTGGAAGAAGAAAAAAACTTTGAAAGAGGTGATGAAATTATTATCTCTTCTTCAGGTTCTTCCTTTTGATTTGAACAAAAGGGATCCTTAGGTTGGCTTCCTGATCAAATTAAGTCCTATAGGTTTAAGTGAGGTTAGTTGGGAGGATATTTTATCATGGTTTGGATAAACCAAAAGGCTTTGGGGTTTGATTTTTGAGAGAATGGGAAGTACCCTTTTATAAGAGAGGTGAGGGTTACTTTAAGAAAAGCTTGAAATATTATTTTATTATAAAATCATTTTCGGTTTCTAATGGATCAAAAAGGATTTATTTATAGGATAAGGTGGTTATGGGTCAAAAATATCTCAACCAATAGGTTTTAGACAGGTTTAGGTCACCATATTAACCTTATCTTTTAAATTTAACTCTTAGTTTAATAGTTCAACTTTTACCATGTATTCTTGAATTATTATAATAAATGGTTAATAAACTTACTATAAAAATCCAAGAAAACCCCAAGTGGTTCATTATTGACATATCTAACCTTATATAAGTCCTTTTGATGCACCTTAGATTTTTAGGAATATTTTATTATTTAATAATATAGTATTTGTTTTAAAAACTCATTTATGTCAATTTTGACACTATTTTGTATTATGTTTTTTTTAAGTCATAAAAACTTTATCACTTCAAAAACAATTATTTAATCAACCCTAATATGTAATATTAACCTATAAAATTAGTTTAATTCATAAAAAGTATCAATTTACATTTATTTTGATATTTATAATATCAATTATTTTAATCTTTCATTAATAAGGTAATTACTGCATCATCATTATGTCATAAGGAAATTTAATTATTTAATGTCAAAAAATTATAAATAAAATAAAATTACGTGGGAAATATTTTTATATTTATAATGAATATTTATAGTCTAATTTAACTTATGTATAACCCTATATTAAAAATGTTTTAGTTTTGAAAATTTGAATGTAACACTTTTAACTCTTCTTTAAATAAAATAATAATAAATGCTCTAATCTAATCCAAGTGAATCAAATAAGATCATATTTTATTCCTAAGTTTGATTATGGTTGAAATACACCTATCCAATAGAATTAGAACATGTTTTATGGAAATTATAATATCATTTTAACCTTTAATTACCCTATTTACTTTTAACTGTGGTAAATAAAATTCAAAAGTTACTATTCACCAAAAATTATTTTCATCTTATTGAATCACATTTTACTTACTGATGTCAAATTTTTCTATCGTATTTTTGAAATTCAATTCACAGAAGTGGTAAAATTATGTTTTATGAAAATTTGAAAATATTCCAAGAATGTGGGTAAAAGACGTTAAAAAGTTCAATAAAATTTTATACATCAAATTTTATTATAAAATGACTCCAAGGAATTAAATTGAACTTATATAGGTATTATGTATCTATTTTTACTTAAAAAACTTTAAATAAAATAAATAATTATTTAAATAAAAAGTTGGTTTTAAACAATAACGTAGTTTTTTCACTATTCATCAAAAATTGAAAGTTTTCAGAAAAATACCAAAAATTCACCCTAAGATAATTTTGATATTATGAATCTAAAAATTATTTCTATTTTATAAAATTAAAAACATAGAAGTTTCATTAATTAATTTAAAATTAATTCTCGTTGTCAGAACAAGAAAACGGGTTTTTGAGAAGTAAAAACTACCAAAATATTGATATGTGTTTATGTCCAATTTAAATTTAAAATTATTTCCAATGAATAACATTGGATTAAATGATAAAAATATATTATAATTATAATTAAAAACCATTCAAATATATAATTTAACACTATAAATTATTCTGATTAAAAAAGTTGTTTTCTTTTAAAATTTAGTATTTTTCACTATTCATCAAAATATGAAAGTTATCAAAAAAACACCAAAAATTTATCCAAACTAAATTTTTATGTCCCAATTCTAAATAAAAAAATTATTTTGTCAAATTGAATATATAAAAGTTTAAAATATTGGATTTAAAAAGGGTTCGCCATTAAAAGGCAGTAAAATTTCATTTTTTGAAAAATACTTCTTTTATATGAAAATTTGAATTTGTTTTTATATTATGTCTAAGAAACAAATAATATGGATGTTAAAATTATATGAAGTATATAAAATTCAAAATTTAGTTAATATTATTCATAACTGCTTTTTGAACGGCTAGTTTGGTAAGTCGTGGTGCGCTCGAACTCAATGTAGCGTGTGACGCAAGCTATTGAATTACTTTAAAGAGATAATGTACTATGAAATATTGGGGTGTTACAATATATATCATATTTTTTTATTATATAAATTTATATAATCATTATTTAATTCTGATTATGGAAAATGAATCGCATCGTGTAAGGGAGACAGTAGGTTGTACGTATGCATGAGCGACAATATCATTCCCTTAATGGTGAAAAGGGAAGAAATTTAATGGTATATTTTTTTAAAAATAAATATCATGTTATAATTATCATATATATATATTATTTCTATAATTATACCCATACAAGTATAGTGATGATGAAAAAAAAATTACACCACAGTGTGGAGACGGTAAGTTTTAAGTACGCATGCACAGTGCTTTTGTTTTTTGTAGGATGGTAAAAAGATGGAATATGATTGTTTCATAATCATAATAAAATATCATTATTTATGTGATACTATATTTAATACTTTATAATGGAAAAAATAGATAAAGATGAAGTATAAGAAGAAATAATCTTGAGAGAGTTGGTAAAAATGATTACCTCTTCTTCGGCCAACTTTCTTTAGATATCCTCTTAGGGAAACTAGGGTTGGTATTTTGAGAATAAAAGAAACTATATAATGTATATAGGAATGTTTATAAAATAAATATTCAGTGTATCGTTGAGATTTAAGGCTCAATATGAAGTGAATAAGTGAGGGAGGAGGTGCCCTTTTATAATTGATGTGAGGAGAACATTCGACATTTCAAAAAATATTAATTTATAATAAATATGATCTCAATAAAGATACCTCAAAAAGTATATGGATTAGAATATAAGATAACATATTATTTTAATATCATCAACCAATATATTTTTGAAAAGTTTTGGTATTATTTTAAACCTTATCATTTTGATTAACCCTTAGTTAACATATTATAATTCTAACTATGATAACAAATTCTACAATATTAATAGGATGTTATTTTTACTTATGTGATTTCAATTGGAACATAAATTAAAAATTTATTACATATTAGACCATATTAAAATTATATTATATTTTAAATTTTTTTTTTATTTTTATATAATTTAATAAAATATTAATTTGATAAAATACCATTAGTGCCAATTTTGACACTATTCATTACATGAACTTTTAAAAATATCAAGATAAAAAGTTAAATTCAAACCAAATATTTTATCATATACATAATATGTCAATTTCATATATAAAATTTTTTGATCACACTAATTAGATAAAATTATATTTATTTTAATATTTTTATTAACATTTATTTGATATTCCCATTAATACAGCACCAGCATTGTGTAATTGTTTAATATACTTATTTCTATACAAAAAATTAAAAATAAAATACCATGATGATGATAAATATTATATATTTTTATAAGAATACTTATATTTAAATATTTCTTTTTTTAACCCTATATTAGAAATGATATAGTATTTAAAACATTAATGTAACATCTTTAAAAAAATTAAATAAAATATTATAAATATCAAAATATCATATATGTTGATGAAAAAATAAAAAATAAATTTATATCATGGATATATTTTTATTAATTTAAAATTTTACATTTATATTCGTTCATAACATACATTTTTCCCATGTATACACATAAGGGATATTTAAGACAAAGAAAGTGATATTTTATAACTTTCTTTGATTTAAAAATTATATAAGTCATTTTCATGGAAAAGTGTCCATTAAAAAACTTTATTTAGATCATTTTGTGTTGAGGGTCTAATTATATTCCTCAAATAAAATCTTACCATTTGTTAGTTTCATTTTATAGTCCTTATCATTTTATTTTTAACCTAAATTACTCAATTTACCCTTTAGTGTGGTAACAAGATTTTACAAGGTTACGATTCACATTGGACAAAAATAAAAGGGACATATTCACTAAATTTTGACCTTATGAATCCAAATTTTGTATCCACTTTTAAAAATTCAAAACAAAAAATTATCAGAATTTAATTTAAAATAAAATTGGTGAAATAAAGTGAAAAATGGTTTTTTGAAAAAATACCCTTTAAAAAATATTTTTATAATAAATTCCTGAATAAAATACTTTTAAAAAAATAATTGTATTATATTAAATTAAAATTAACTTATTAAAATTTAAAAATAATCCAAAACATAATTTTACCTTATAAATTTTTTAAAAGAAAATACAATATTCAATAAAAATCAATATTTTCACTATTCATCAAAAGATGAAACTTTTCAGAAAACAAACCCAAAAAATCACCCTAAGATAATTTTTACATTAAAATTTTAAAAAATAAGTTTATTTTTTCAAATAAAATTTATGAAAGTGTTAAATCTTAGTTTTAAAACAAGTCTTCCCTTAAAATTCAGCAAAAGTGCCTTTTAGAAAAATACAGCTTTTTATGCTTAAAAATGAGTTTGTTCTTATTTTATGCCTATAAGAAATATTTAATGAATTAAAAGAAATTTCATTGAATATAAAAAATATAAATTTCATTAAGATAATTCACAAATATTGATTAATTTAATTCATTATGATTAAATGCCTTTGTAGGAATAAAAATAGTTTTTCATAAAAACACATCCTTTATTCTCAATCGGGTTTTATATTCATTTATAATTAATTGGTATCATAATAATAAATTTTAAAATTTGGTTAATACTTATTCATTCCCTCCATTCCAATGTCTAGGTGATAACTTTTATAGTATACTGTTTTTCAGCAAAACTACGCCTTGTGTGTAACATAAGCAATCCATGAAACATGGAATTGTGTGTAACATAATCCAAACATTGTGTTGCGTGTACTGCAAGATAATATAAGTTTTGCATATAGTTCATGCTTAACTTGGTGTTGCATATAAGAAAGCATAACTTGTCATAGTGTGCAATACAAGTCATCGACGAATCTAAATTTATTTAAAAATAATAATTTATAAAAACTCAGGGTGTTACATTGGGAGTATTTAATTTGAATCTATCTTTTTTTGTTATCTACTTGCATGGATTCCAGAATGAAATTTAGTATGAAATTCATCATTTCATTTCATAGTATGACTAAATTGTATTTATTTGTAATTTTCCTATTTATCTTCTTGAGTTTTATGATTGATTTTTATCTTTTTATATTATTATTTTCACTCTATGTTAAAGGTTATAGTGAACCCACTATATTCCCTTTACCCTCACTATTGTTCAGTAGCCACTAGCATATGTGGAGGTACTCCTAAGGTCATATGGTGAACCATCTCATTCATATGAGAGAGAATCAGGTCAGGGGTGTTATAAAGCAGTATAAATGGGTTCATTTATGTTTCTTTACCATTTGGGAAAGGTATAAATTATATTGGGATGTTTCGAGGCTTGGAAATAAGATTTTCAATGGGAGTAGATAAACCATGTGTGGGGGAAACCCAAGTTACCTGGGATGGGATTGTTGTTATTATGGTTCACTTATTATAGTTGTGATGTTATTTCACCTAGAGTGATTCACATGTTGCATGATGTTACTGTCTTTATGAGACATTACTCATGGGTTGGTATGGATCGAGGTGTGTATACATGCATCATGATTAGAACATGAGAGATTTCTATCATTCCTGAAATTCTAGTGACTCACTCACATGAATATATATACTATTTAGTTTATTCTAGCTAAATTATAGTTACTAATACCCAAAAAATGAATTTTTGATTTTTATAATTTTTATAGCATGTGTAATAATTGGATAAATTTAATATCATATCTTTTATGCTTTTAATGTGAACTATAAGCACCTTTTATGTTTTTTTTTTCTTGTGTTACTAGAGTTTTTTGCTTTTATTTCTTTTCAATTGTCATATTTCATAAAGTATGTGTCTTCCTGTGTAAAGAGTTTCCTCTATGTGATGTTCTGATAGAGCATGAGGAGGATAGACACTATCACACACTGCACTTAGTGCAATTGAATCCCCTAATATATCAAAGGAACATTATGGAGGATCATCCATGGGATAGTTTCTTATGAGTGATGCAGTCCATAGAGAGGGACATTATTCAAGGAGTTCCAACCAATCAAACCTCGTGAGGGAGTTCTATATGTAAAACCCCCCAATGTTTGGAGGGTATAGAATCCCACATGTAGTATATTTATAGATTGAGTATGTCCATATGATTTTGAATCATCTAGAGACACCCATATAAAGGAGGGTAAAGCTAGAGGCATACATGTTATAGAGACCATCCAAACACTAGTGTGAAATTATAGTTCAGGATAATCAACAATGAGGGATAACTTGGTAGGACTTCCAAAAAATCATTTACCATTTCTATCTATATATTCTAAGGTAATAGAGAGTTTGGGAGTTTATGAACCCGACCCAATAGAGCAATATGATGATTTATTATGTTGTTCATTTCACGAACCTACAATATTTTGCCTTGATGTTGCTTAGAGATTATATGGCTAAGGTAAATCATTTACAGCAAGGTATTCACTATAAGATAAAGTCCCATGTGAATGTATTTTGGATGACCAAGTTCTCATACATCAAGAACCAGTCTCTAATTTCTAAAGGGAGCATAAGGGAGGCTTTGAGTGGTGGGTAGGTGGTTTCATCTAGATGATTAGGTAGTACATCCTTTGGAAGTAGGAAGTGATGTTTCAAGCATTACTGTCAGGATAGAATTGGGTAGAGTATTCAAGCTAGCAATTAATCTTTTCCTGTTGGTTACTATTTGCACTTATTTTAGTGTGGAAGGACCATCCATAAGTGGGATTTTTGCACTCAACTTCTGATTATGTATTTTATATGTGGGAATATGGGGAACCTATAGATGTTCTGTAGGAACTCTCAACAAGAATCAAATGATGGGGGAGATGGATAGATGCTAGGGTTGGGGAAGTAGTCTTCTACTCAATAGAATATAAGAAGCTATAATTACACTAGTTTTAAAGGTTGAGGCAGAGGATAAGGAACTCTATGGTAGGGGTAGAAGTACCAGAAGGGTGTTATACCACATGTATCTTATGTATGGTCTTAGGGAAGAGGTGAAATATAGATATACACCCTTCATTTTTCACCTACATCACTGGATGAGAGAACTTCCACTATTTGAGGTATATTCTTATTATCATCTACCCTCACTTTTGATCTTTTTTCATATAGATGAACCACACTCATTCAGATCTTCTCAATTCATCCATGTGTTTGGTTTGTTCATGGAGTGTATTTTTTGGTTTATTTTCATTGACACACTTCTTGGGGAATTTTCATAAGGCATGGGGCACTAAAAGCAGCATTCCCTCGAAATCGTTGGCAACCACTTTCTCTAGGATTTGTTCATGCTTGATATAAGGAGTTTTGACTTAATATTGCGGATAGATTATCTGGTTCTATATCAGGATCATATCGATTAATACCATATGTGTGTTTCCTTATCACCGCCTAAGGATGGGTGATAAATCCTCCTTGGTGAATGAGACATTTAGGATTGTTGATTATAAATAGTGTATCTTTGACTAAAAGGGTCTATATATCATCTATAAAACATTATTCTAGATGATGGAGAATAATAGTAGGACTTATTTTCTCCAATATTAGACTAGTATCAATATATCAACCATGAGGAATTCTTCAATTTTTCATAATATTGGTAGATCAAGTTTTTCATCAATTTGTTTCTTGGAGCTAAGCCTATTTTGATATTACCCTACATAATGGCACCGGTGGAGCTTCAAGAGTTGAAAGATCTATTGAAGGAACGAGAGAGAAGAGGTTTTATTTTTCCTATTATATCACCTTAAGACACTCTAGTTCTCTTTTCTAAGAAATAAGGAGGGACTTTTTGGTTATACACCAATTATTGGAATTTCAACCATATGATGGTTAAAAATAGGTATCCTCTTCCATATATTGATGATCTATTTGATAGGATGATAGGTTATTGTTTGTTCTCTAATATTGATTTGAGGTTTGGGTACTATCATCTAAGAGTGAGGCTATCTAACATACCATTTATAGCCTTCGAAAGGGGTGTGGTTTGTATGAATTCATAGTGATGTAAATCTGGTTGACAAATGTTCCAAAAGTGTTCATGTATTTAATTAATCACATATTCCACCCATATCTAGATCAGTTCATGGTTTTTTTTTAAATGTTGATATGCTATAAATACATGGAGGATCATGCCTGACATTTGGAGATTTTCCTAGGTACATTGAGGGAGCATCAACTTTATTCCATGCTCTTAAAGTCTTCCTTCTGGATTGGTAAGGTCTACTTTTTAGGTCATATTATTTTAGAGGAAGGAATATATGTGGATCCAAAAAATGTGGTGTTAGTGGTTCCTTGTTATTTACCTAATAAAGTTTTTGAAATTCGGATCTTTGTCAGCCTAGTTGGATACTATTAGTGGTCTATTCATACATTCTATCAGATAGTGGCATGGATAGATGGTTTAACTAAGAAGAGAGTACAGTTTGAATGGACCCATGGATTTGAGGAAATATTTTAGGATATAAAAATTAGGTTGATTTCAACACTGATCCTGGCCTTACTAGAACTAGTTAAGGATTACATAATGTACCATGATGCCCTTGAAGTTTTATTGAGATCATTTATTATAAAAAATAGACATGTAGTGGCCTTCAGCTCTAGGGACTAAAGTCTAAATGAGTGGAATTACCCCACCCATTATCTGTAGTTGGACATTTAATTTCATGTTATAAGATATTGGTTTTATTTCTTGATGGTATAATGGTTTATAATGTATACAGATCATAAAAACCTAAGGTATATATTTTCATTGATGGATATAAACCTTTAGTAGAGGAGGTGGTGGGGTACTTTCAATCCTTTTAATTCATCAAAGAATAAAAATTTGGGAAGGGAAACTTTTTTTTGACACCTTAAGAAGAAAGGAATAGACTTAGGCAGTATGAGTGTCTGACTTTGAGTGGCGGCTGATGGCACTTATTTTAGTTTCACTTGGATGTCCCAGAGTACCAAGGATGGGTTACTCTAAATTCCACCATTTTTTTTCTAATATTTTTTATAGGTTCAAGGAGTGGTAACTGGTAGAGTTGTAATGTTTTCCTCTTAGGTATATAGTAAAAGGTGGGGATCAACCATCTGGTTAGACCATTGATGAGTAGGGAGTTCTTCACATTCATAGGTGTGTTTTTGTTTCCTATGATATTCATGATGATATGATGGTAGAGTTTCATACTTTTAGGTGTGTGGAATATTCATGTTTTATGAAGATGTATTGAGACCTCCATTGGCAGTATTGGTGGTCATGCATGAAAAGGTAGATTATTGGTTTTTTTACTCGATTCCTCACCTGCAAGCATGTGAAGGCCAAGAACCAATGACTAGTAGGTTTACTGTAGCCTTTACCCATTCTCTAGTGTAAATGGAGTTATTTCATTATATGATTTGTGACGTGTTTTCCTATGACACCTTGGAATAATTATGTATCATGGGTGATCATGGACTGACTGACAAAGGTATCCTACTTACTTCCTATGAGAGATACCTTCTCTATTGATGACCCAGATAGCCAATATGAGTGGTAGATAGTGTAGCTAAATGGAGTTTTTTAGTGTATTGTTTCATATAGATATCCTTGCTATATATTTTAGTTTTGTTAGGGCCTTTAGAAGGTGCTGGTTTTATAGGTTCTTCTAAGAACAATCTCCCACCCTCAAACTGACGGTTAATCTGAGTGGACCATTCAAATCTTAGAGGACATGTTAAGAACCTATGTTATAGACTTTATAGAATATTGGGAGAAAAACCTAGATCTTGTGGAGTTTTCCTACAACAATAGTTATCATACATCGATCCCAATGTATCCTTTTAAGGCCCTGTATGTTATTTCATGTCATTTACCCTTATGTTTGTTGGAGGCAAGTAAAGAAGTTATTGTCAGACTGGGTCTTGATTAAGAGATGTTAGTTCAAGTTTAGTTGATCGAAATTTTTTGAAAACCACATATAGAAATCATAAAAAATATTCTAACCATTATATATGAACACGTGTGTTTGAGGTTGTTCACTAGGTTTTTCTTTGGGTGTCATCGAGATTGGGCCAGTGTTGTATATGATAGTAGGGGAAGCTAGCACCCAGGTTTGTCATACCATTTTAGATAGTTGAGAGGATTGGTAACATTTCATTATAATTGTCTCTTCTATAGTGATACAGTTCAATAAATTATGTATTAAATGTATCACTGATGTAGAGATATCACTCTAACCCATCTCACATGTTAGACATTGATGATATTGATCATGATAATGTTTCATCCTTTGAGGAGAATCCAATCTATATCATGGAACATAGTGAGAATTTTATCCATGGAAAGACTATAAATTTAATGAGAGTGTGGTGGTATCATAGGTCACAAGATCCTCAGGCCAGTTGGTGAGGACTCGGTAAGTGCATCCAAGAGGCCTGGGTTCAAAAATCAGGCGAAGACATATTTTGAGGGGGGGTACTGTAGAAGTACTATAGTATTACTGTAGTATGAACTATATCAGGTTTTGTAGTGGTCATTGTTCGGTTCTGTAGCAACTGGAACTATTCATCTGTTTGGGCTTTTGGGCCACTGGTTTGGGCCTTGGGTCCTTTAAGGCCTTCGAACCACCCATGGCCTTTGGGTCGGTAAGGATCCCAGGCCACCTCATAGACTTTGGGCCACCTCAAGGCCTTCGAGACACCTAAAATTGTGCTTAAATGATCAGATAGACTCTACAAGGAGCAGACTCCAGATGCGGATTCAGAGTAGGGGCATTCACCAGAGCAGAAGCTAAGAGGATTTATCAGAAATAGAGGGTATGGAATTACCATCAAGACCATATTTTACTTGCATGATAAGCCTAGCTGAACATCCATGCGAAGGTGGAGAGCTGATATCATGATGAAGAAGCTGGGAGGAGGAGTTCCAAGTACAGTCTGTATATTTCCTTAGACCTACGGGTCATGTAATCTCTAATCCTATGGGCCTTGTAAGGGTTACTCATCATCCCTTGAAATGGGTTTTATCACAAATCAATAAAAAGAGAAGTCTTTAGGGCCATTTGGGTGGTATCATAGGAATTTTCAAGAGGAGACCTAGGATACGGTGTTTCATATGTAGGAGTAGTATCCCGACTTGTCCATTGATACCCCACTATGATGCTCAAGAGAAAATCTCGAGGAAGATATGTTAAATGGTATGGTGGTTGAAAGACCTAGTATTATTCCCAAGTGTGTTCCTCATTAATTTTCTATTTTATCCCTTTAATTTTATGATTGAGACCCATTTTTTCTTAAAGTTTTATTAAAGTGGTTATTGGGGCTCATAGAAGTTGAACTAATGAGAGGCTAGAGGTGGCATGCAGCACTGGGGATGTTGTAGTTCCATCGGATGGCTGGTGGAGTCCACAACCTAGCCTGTGGGCTTGGAAGTATCCTAGTAAGGATATATAATCTCACCATCCAACCGGTAGGATCTCAAAAATTATAGTAATACTAGAGGACACCATTGGCTACCCAGTGGTGTCATGTTGGGCTACATAAGTGAGGGTATGTGATGTATTTTTATGCACCAAAATAACCTTTTATCCATATTAATACCTTATTACAACCCTAATATAGGATTAATGACTTTTAAAGTTCTATATATCTCCAAATACTTTTCCAATATTGATTCTTGATCCTGTGATCCTTATTTTGATCAGAAAATCTTGAGATCAGTGATTTTTTCATGGTTTGGGAATTTTTCTCTTTTCTTATTTTGGGTCTTATTCTTTCATCATTAAAAGTATGTTCCAATCACTATCAACAAGAGATATTCTTGTTGTTCATATATCTAGGTATTAAACCCTGGTTTCTTCTTCTCTGGTTCTTAAGGTGGGTGATCTAATTAAACTCCATAAGGTCTGACTTGATTTCTCAAGTATCTATAACTAGTGTAATATCATTGGCATGCCATGTGTATGAATTTGTAATTTTTAAACTATTAAATTATCTTTCATAGATCTCCCATGGATACTGTTGGTTTTGATGGCATTTTAGATTAGGATTTGTGTCCACTCAAGAGGCATGTTGACCCTTAACTTTGATTGGGAATATGGAAAACTAAGAACCAAGAACCATTGTAGTATCATTGGGTGCTTGATGATGTTATGTTGTGATTGAAATGTAAATATTAAATTGGAATAATTAACCATGAAATGTAAACTAGGCATGGAATATGATAATAGTGATATATTTGGAAAATAGAGTGATTTTTTATACTTTGTATTATGATGTTATTTTTGGAATGTTGGTGGTTTTATTTACTTTACCTTGTGTTTGGTTCCTGGGGGAATGGTGAATGTTAATTGATGTATAAGGGAGGGTTGTTTGTTTTCTTGATTATACAGTCCTGAGTGTAAGACATGATGATTTTTGATGCTTATAGACATGATTCTAAGATGCATGATTGTACGGGCTAGGGGAGATGTGATGATTCTTGGTGCACGTGATCATGATGTTGAGATGCATGATTTGATGATACAAAGTTTGTGATGTGTTGATTCTTAATTTTATAGAGTGAGATTTCAGAATGCTTGATTACATGGGCATGAGGGTGATACGTGTATATTCTTAATTCCAAATGAAAATTTACTAAGATGCATGCTAAAATGAGACCTTATATAGAGGTGTGTAACTATGTGATTCATAAGGGTGAGTTTGGGAGGTATCAATGGTGTTCCTCATTGATTATTTACACTAAGGTGCAAGGAAAATGACATTCAACACTATTTTAAAGCAAGTATGGCTAACCTCATGTGTCAACCAAGAATATGACTGCTAGTAGGTTTACTTTAGTATCTCTTTTAATTTATATTATATTCCTCTGTATATAATATTTTTGCATGCACTATTCTAATAATGTATTAATTAGATATTGTGGGTGTCATATTATTGAGTTATACTTATATCCTTTTTGGGTACTATTAGGTACCCATGTAGACTTCATGGATGAAGGTTTGGACAAGGAAAAAGATCCTTATAATTGATTCCTTTCTTTCTTTCTGGTATGGAAACATAGATATGGGACTAGTCAAGTAGTTTAGGATCAATGTTAAGAGTCTTTAAATTGGGTTTTTATTTTAGTTTTACAACTTGTATGACTTAGAGAACAACATTTAGTATGATATTAAACATATCATTTCATGGTGTGATTGAATTAGATTGATTCAGAAATTATATTTTTATATTATTTAGTTTTATGGTTAATTTTTTATTTTATTTATAATATGATTGTCACTATATATCAGAGGGTATAGTCACCTATCTATATTTCATTGACCATTGTTTCTAGTCAGTAGACTTTGGTATATGGGGATCCGAACCTAAGGTTATGTGGAGACCTATCTCATTCACATGAGGGATAACTTTTATGGGGATGTTACATGATTATAGTATTTTCTTGACTTCTAATATGATATTTTTGGTTCTAAAATGAGTTTTGATTGATATAATTGATTATCATGTGTCTCTTGACTGATGTATTCTTATTTTATGTTAATGATGTGTAGTAACATTACCTTAATATGATGTCTAATCAGGCTTTATGAGGAAGTCTCTAATGAACCACAATAAGAAAACCTTCCAGTTGACCAGAACCCCAAGGAGGTATTGGTGTATGTGGTCTAAGATCTGGGGAAAGGGGGTGCATTTTTTCTCATTCAGGATAACTAGGAGGAACCTCAAAGGTATGATAATAGAGATCATTCTAAGAGTGTATTTACCTAAAACCACCATATTTAAAGGGAATGAATGATCCTCAAGAGGTCAAGTATTATTTTGGAAAGACTGAGCTACTTTTCAA
This sequence comes from Viscum album, assembly GCA_963277665.1. Taxonomy (NCBI): domain Eukaryota; kingdom Viridiplantae; phylum Streptophyta; class Magnoliopsida; order Santalales; family Viscaceae; genus Viscum; species Viscum album. Next base: position 1,954,925,495 of record OY728137.1, read on the forward strand.
GTTCTTGTAGATGTTGGATTTCATTAAGGTGAAATGTGTAGTATTCAAACATGAAGAGCCTATTAGGAGATGGTATGATTTTTTGGTTATGGAAAATAAGACTGGGGGATTAGAGTGTAAATTAATTAAGAATATTTTTATAGATAAATTATATATATATATATTATAGTGTTGGAAAAGTTCATTGAGTTTCTTAATATTCACTAGGGTGATTAGTCAGTAGCTTAGTATGTCAATAATTTTTCTATATTTTTCAGTTTTCATCTAAGGTGGAATTGAAAAAGAAGTTGATAGCCCAGAGTTTTGAGATAGGTCTTCGATTAGTCATCTGGCCTCAGTTCTTTGTACTAAATCTTGCCTCATATGTTGATGTTTGGGATAGGATTCTAATGGTGGAAATTAACCTAGCTATTAAGTTATCTTTGACTATAATTCCTATAATACCTAATGGTAAATTTAGTGGTTTCTTTAAGAGTAGTATAAAATTTAATGATCCTCAAAGTGGAAAAGTGGTGGTTTTCCTCAATAATAAACTTTCCCCAGACTATCTACATTTTCTAGTAAAGTCCCACTAACTTGTTACAATATAGAAAGGTTGGGCATTCAAAGCATGATTTCATAGAGGCACTAATGATTTGTAGCTCATGTGGACACTTGGGTCATTTATAGACATTTTTTCATGTTTTTACCTCTCTATGTAGTGTTATAATCTTTTTAGTACTGAGAGAATTTTTGGCACAGTAATATTATTCTAGAACAATGGGGTTCTAGCCACATACATTGGGAATGAAGCAAATTGATGTAGTGGATGAGAAATTGGGGTTAAACCTAGTGGAAAAGTCACCCCATAATGTTGCATGAATCCCAGGACCAAATCTTGGAAGGGACCCCAATATTGGGGTGGGGGAATTATGTCATGTAGTGAATCCAAGGTGGATCACTTGGCACCTATCTATGGTGAGGTGGATTATGTCGGATGTAGCAACAGGGTCAACAAAGGGTGACAATGGAAAGCGTTCTGGTGTTCCGTTGGTGAGTCTGGTGAAGGAAAGGGGTCGCAATGTGGTGTGGTGGCGTCGTGAGGTAGGATATGGAAAGTTGATGAGATACTGGTGTTGGCCAGTCGTAGTGGTGTAAGGAGAGAGAATACTTTATTGGAGGGTGGTATCAATGAGTAAAGTTGAGTGGGCCATGTTAGATCTTTTCTAGTGATGGAAGGAGCATCAGCTTGTAGTAGGGAAGTGTAATCATTGGTGGAAGTGTATCAGGTAGTGGCACAAGATCATGGAGAAACTTGGTAGAGGATACAACTGCATCAAAAAAATAAGGAATAATTAAAAAAAATCATATCCTAGATGAAATCCCATATGAGTTTTAGATCAGGAAGCATCCACCAGCAATGCATAGTCGGATTGGAAGTTTGATAGGCTGTGTATTTATCCATTGGTAATAGGAACCATGAAGTTTTATAGGGATAATTTCTATCAAATAATGTCCTATTGTTTGGGTTCTTAGGAGAAACTAAGGATCAGCTGGGAAGGGGCTTGTATCGTGTGTCTCATATTTGGGCTTCATAATCCATGTTCAAGGACTAGTGCCTCTAGGCCTTTGGGTCATGAAAAGGTTAACCCTCAAACTGATTGAAAAAAAATTATTATTTAAAAATTAATAAAAAATTTATGGCCTTCAATATTTTATACATACAGTGGATGAATCTCCAATGGTAACTATTACAGGTACTGTGATAATGATAGGTATCATTACTATTAATTTATCTTTAGTAACTAATTTATTTGATACTATTTCTTATCATTATTTCATATCTACCTATAATGTTGAATTTTTTAATCTCCTAATAGATCTCATACCTTTTGTTATATAAATTAAAATGAATCTCGGGATGAAGAGAGAGTAGGGTCTTTAATGACCCTCTTGTGCTTTCTCTTTATTGAAGATGGAGTGTGTCTAGTAGTTTTGGAATATTTGTATAAAATAAATGGATTTCATTCTCAAAAATGTACTAGTTTGTGGCTCATAAAGGTCAATTACTTTTATCATTAGTAGGTGTCATTTTATGCCCCTGAGGAGGAGTTCTTTATTTTTCATGGATAATTAGTTCAAAGGTCTAGTTGAGATGGACCTCCTCCTTTGGAGCTTTGTAGGTTGAATCTTTTTTTCCCATTGAATAAGGGTTATAATATTCCTTTAATAAAATTACTCAAGTATCTTTTGAGTTTCCAAAATCGATTCCATCATACTTTTATAGCCTATTATTGAGGAGGGTTGGAGTTATCTATCGACTTAGTTCTAGGTACTCAAATGATATTTATTCCCTCTTACTATATGTAACCATGTAAACTAAAGTTAATGAAGACTTTTTTGGATGACTTGATGTCTAAAGAATTCATTTGACCGGTGTTTTAACTTGAGTGGAACTGGTGCTTTTTACCAATAAGGGTGATGAAAACATTTTCTTGTGTGTTGACTATCATATGGTTAATCAGGTTATAGTCAAGAACAAGTATCTTTTACCCCTTATAAATGATTTATTTGATTAGATAAAATGGTATAAGTGATTCTCTAATATTAATCTTTGATCAGGTTACCACTATCTGAGGATTAAGGATCCTGATATCTTGAAGACCGCTTTTAGGAGGAAGTATATCCACAATGAGTGTCTAGTTATTCCATTCGATCTAACAAACACTCCTATTATGTTTATGGTTATGATGAATAAGATTTTCCACTAGTATCCTAACTCTTTAATTATGGTATTTGTGGATGAAAATGTGGTTTATTTGAAATTCATGGAGGACTGTGTGCTTTATTGTATAGAAGTTTTGGGTAACTTGAGGAATCACACACTTTATACCAAGCTATAAAAGTTTCAATTTCGGTTGTGTAGGTGAATTTATTAGGTCACATGGTCTTTGGACTTGGTAAAACTACCTTTTCTAAGAAATTTTTACCATTTACTCGATCATAATATCTTGAGCTATATATTCTCATATAAATATTTTAATCTTCATCAAACATGATTGGTGTAGTACCTATAATATTTTAGAATTGACATTTCTTATACCCCTGGAAAGTAGAACATTTTTTATGATACTCTAGGTAGGAATCTACCATCCTAGGTCATGAAGGAAATTTCATAGGAGTGTAATCTCATTTATCTCCTTTCTCACTTGAATTTGGGTGTTTGGGAGGATAAGACCAAGTTTTTTCTAGTGATAATTTAGTTGAAATCCTATCTTATTAATATAATCTTCTTGGATCAGAAACTTGATTATGATTTTTAGGGTATTATGGAATCTTTATATAGTGGGGATACTATTGGTGAATGGTCACTATATATATAGGGAATTATTTTCTTTATAAACCAATATGTTGTTCCATCACCTACTAGAAAAATCTTTATGGGGGATTTTCATCATTCCTTATGGTTTGTTCACCAAGGAATGACTAAGATATTTTATGACATGAGGCATTGATTCTGGTGTCCAATTATGAAATAATACATCACTAATTTTTTCCTTGTTGTTATACTTATCATCATATCAAAGATAAATATCATAAGCCTTTGGGTTTAGTTCTTCCACTTCCTATGCTGACTTGCAAGGAGGATGATATATATATGGGATTATTTATTGTGTTTTAATGTAATCCTATAAGAAATAATTATATTTGGGTGTTGATTGATCAATTGACCAAATTGGATCACTTTATTTCTATTCATGATACCACCAAAGTTAAGGATTTTGGAAATCTATATGTGTAGAAGACTTTCCAGTTTCACGGTGTCATGTATATTATTGATTCTGATAGGGATCCCATATTTACATATTGATTTTGGATAAACCTCAAGGAAGTTATGGTATCCAAGTTTAGGTTGATCACAACATACCATTCTTAGATATATAGTCAGATATAACGGGCTATATAGATTCTTAAAGATATGTTTCATGCTTAAATTCTTGACTTTGGAGGATTTTGGGATTTTCATTTGGGGATGGTAGAGTTTTCCTATAATAATAGCTACCATTCATCCATTAAAATGGTACCCTTTGAGGTCATTTATGGTCAGCCTTCTAAATCTTCACTTTGTTGGTCAGAGGGTGGTGAAGCTTCCCTGGTGGGATCTAGCTTGGTACAAGATATGATATCAAAGTTCCAGATCATTCATCATAGGTTGGTAACTAAAAAAATATAGTGTAAATATTTTTTGGATTATCATTGATTTTCCTTTAAGTTATTAGTTAGTTAATAGGTGTTCTTGATAGTCTCTCCTAGATTGAGTCATTGATGGCTTATAAAATACAAGAAGTTTTCACCAAGATACATGGGACTGTTTGAGGTTGTTGAGAAGTTTGGGAAGGTGGCACACCATTTATCATTTCCATCTCATATTACTTTGATCCATAATTTGATTCAAATTTCACAAATAAATAAATAACTTCTAAAAACATCTCATGATTTTAATTGGGAGTACCATGATGGGGAACATAATATGTTTGTGATTTAGCAGGTGGTTTAGCTTATTGATTCTCAAAAGAAGGTTCTCCATGGGAATTCCATACCTTTGGTCTAGTTTCTTTGGAAGAATAGTTCTAATTATCATGATACATGAGAGCATGAGGAGATGATGAGAGACCAGTGTCCTCATCTCTTTGTGTACCAGTCTTCTTGATGAGGCTTTCTGGGGGAAGAAAGAATTATAGTGGAGATAATTGTAACACCCAGAATCTCACTTTTAGATACCTACAACACTTTTTTATCATCTATCATTTGGGGTTATTCTTATGTCATTTTTTAAGAATTTTTGAACTTTTTTAGGTTTCTATGATTGTGCATGGTTGTCACATGGTTAGTGAAAACTTTGTTGGTCTTCCTTGGAAACTATGCTCCTTCTGTCTGAGTCCTAAAGAAGGGCATAGGGTTTGGTTCAAGGTTAGTACAAATTGAAAAACCTTTCCCACAAACCATGAAACTCAAGGTAGATACATTTTTCATTTTTTATAGTGTTTCAAACCATGTGAATTTTTTAGTATCCCAAAAAGAGATCCATAGTTGGTGTATGGTTTTCCAATCCATACAACCAAACCATGCGAGGAGAAATAATGAATTTAAAATTTAATTTCATGACCTATTTCTCATTTATTTTCTCTCATTATTCTCCTGGTGGAATAGGCTATCAACCAAGGAGAATCCACTTAGAGATCATAAAGATTCTTTTCCTAAAAGTGATCATTGTTGATGGATATTAGGGTTTTGGATCCATTTTTTCAATGGTTTGATCTTTTTTCTTGTTTTTCTTCATTATTATTATAGATATACATGTTTATTCTCAAAAAAACCTTAGATCAGGGTTTTTTATTCTATATCAATGGTTGTGTCATATTCTAATTAGGTTTCTTATAGATCCGTCCTGAATTTGGTTTTTTCCCTAGATCTTTATTGGCTATTAAGTATTCTTTGACAATGATCAAAGTAGGCATTTTTTATATCTCCTTTATCTATAAATAATTAATTGGTAATTATTTTTCAAGATTTCTATTTTTGGGATCCTCTCTTCTATTATAATCCATTATGTAGTGGTTTATGATACCATGATTTTAGGTACGTGGTTTCATAATGAAATTCCTATTAATTAAATCCTTTCTTACTTGTTTGATTTGAAATGCATTCCCAATTGATTGTTAAAGAATAATTTAAGACTCTATAATTGTATTCAAATGGAATGGTGAATGATGAAATATATTTGGATAATTATTTTAAAATAAATTATTGATTTTTGAAAATTTATTTTTTAATCCAAATGAATTATTTTCATAATGATTATTCGTAAATGAAGGTATAAAATGATTTATGGTTTTTAATGAAATGAATTTTTTTGGAAGGAATTAGTTTTGATGAAAAACATTTGAATTGGTTTTTAAAAATGAAATAAAATTTTTAAAATATGATTTTGGGTTGCTTAAATGATATTTATAAAATTTATTTGAAATGAATGATTTCCCCTTCATTGATTTCCTTGAAGCGCACATGAGCATGGGTAGTTATTTGGGTAGTCTAGGACAAGAACTCTATCCATGTATTAGATCTACCTATCCATGGATTTATGATTTAATTGATAATAAACATTTATGAGGGAAGGAAGTTCATTCATGGGGGTAGACTCTTAATCCCCCTAGGCTTGATATCTAGGGATGTGTGCACACCTGAAGCCATATTTCACTGATATGTGTGAGGATCATTGTGACTTGATCTAACTAATTTCTAGTATTATAACCATTGTGTTATGTTTTAAAATGACTTATACATGCCAATGTTTATGAAATTATTTATTTATGCCTATTTTATATAAAAGCTTATTCATTTCTATTTTTTAATTTCCATTAAAATCATTTGGAAAAAATGATTTATTATGAACTATGAAAAGATTACAGATCCATTTTTTATTTTAAATTGAGAATATTTGGTTTATTTGATATAAATTTCTTATGAAATGATTGGTGTTATCCCACTGGTCTAGTGTTTCTCATACCCTAATTTTTCCTTTGGTAATTTGTAGACTTTCTTCTAACAGTACGAGGAAAAGGAAAATCACCACATGGAGGTGGTGGTTGTTCTTGATAATGAGACCTTGGGAGTTGGCAGTGGTAAGGAAAGTATGGGATCCACCTATTGCAAGGAGATCTTGTGATGATGTCGTCTTTGGATTGTTTGTTGTCCTAGTTTGTGATGACTTGAGTTGTATCCATCTAATATGTGGTAATTTACTCTTGTTGGTTGTTTTGGCCTACTGAATTGTTATGGATTCCTTACATTTAATTTTTTTTATTGCCTATTTTTATAGATAAATCATTCCCCTTGATCATTTATTTATTCCTAGGTGCTAATCACTAACATATGCGGATCGAGAATGCCTTTCGGGTCATGTCAGGGCTGGCTCAGCTTTTGGATTAATGGGTTATCTTGGTTGATTTGTGTACAAAAAAATATAACATACATACTGCATACATACGTACATATATACATACATACCTATATACATACATATATACATATTTACATATATATACATACATACATACATACATGCATGCATGTAAACATATATACATATATACATGCATACATGTAAACATATATACATACCTACATACATACATACATACATACATACATACATACATACATACATACATACATACATACATACATACTTGCATACATAACTATATAAGTACCTATGTATGTATATACATACATACATATGTACATATATATTCAAACATACATACTATAACATACTCATTTTATAAACCCTTTTTTGTTATAATTCATAAGTATTTTGGTGAAAAATTAAAAGAAATCAACTAAATTTCTACCCTTGTGAAATTCATAGGGCTTACATAATGGTAAGATCCTTCTAACCCTACACAGTGTGGTTTTTGGGAATTTTATAGGGGTAAATCCTCATTTAAATGAGTTGGGCAAGGGTAGGATGGGGTTTAAATAGGTTATTTAAGGGTAATTCTCTATTTCCAAAGGGTATATAAAGGTATACATATATTTATATGGGTGTGTAAGTGTAAGGTTTGACTCGTGTAAAGGTACCTTAGGTTCTATGTAAAGGTATGTAAAATTCTTCAATCACTACATAAAGGTAAACTTGATTTTCTAAAGGTTGTGTAAGGGTATTTTTGATCTACATAAGTATCAATTGAGAAACTCTCTTCTCATGTAAAGGTAACCCTGAGTTACATAAGGGTGACAAGAATTCTTCAAATCATACATAAGGTCAACATTTTCTATACATAATAGTGACTCTTAATTTCTAAGGGATGTGTAAGGGTAGTCTAGAGTTACAAAAGGGTAGGTCTGAGAAAATGACCAATTTAAGGGTAAAACTCTTTACCCTTAAACAATGGTAATGAGTTGCATAAGGGTAAAACCAATTTACCCTTATGTGGTTCCCTTTTTCAGTAAAAAGTGTTTTTAAAACTATTTTTTTATTTTTCCTTTCCCAATATGAACCCAAACCACCTTTTTATGATTTTAAAATTCTAAAATCATGAGAATCAATTTTTTGACTCATTAAATGATCATGACTCATATTATGGGAGAATTTATTCTGAAATTAATGGATAGTTAAAAGATAAATTTAATGATGAATTTAATTTTTGGTTTTTAATACAGTGAACCAGTATGTGGTTTGTTTTCTTAAAAATATTTGTACCTTCTACTTCCTTATTTTTTGGATATCTTATTGAGTCTGAGAAACCTAGAACTTCTTTATCCAATATCTAATAAGTATTCTTCATATAGACTAGGTTCTCTTCTAGTTTCTAGGAATATAAAAAATCCCTCTCTCCTCTTTTCTTGAGATGAAATTTTCAAGGGATAAATTCCAGGAATCCTTGGAGTGAATTTTAAACCAATTGATACATGTACATATTTTGGGAAAGGATTCATTAATTAGAATTTACTTTTACATCAACAATTATGAGTTAAGTGGTCTCGTATACTCTCCACGTTGGTATTTATACATGTTCATTGGCATATGGTATGTGGTTATCCACTATGGTTGAACGACCCTAATTTTCATAATGAGTTATGAATAATATTAATGATTAATTAATTAAAAATTCTTGAGTCTTAATTAATTAATGGAACCATTCCTAATGTAATTGGAAAAAATGACAAGGGCCCTAGAAGAAATTTGTACACTAACATGATATTGGCCGCTGATGACCAGGGTTTGGTCACATGTGAGAAAATTTGACTACATGTACACCTTGTGGTGTGTTTATTTTCTACATGATATCTAGAGCTGATGATACCATATATGTTGATTATTACATAATAATTATAAGGTATCCTGATAGACAATGTTTTCCTTGATCACATTTGTAGCCTCTGTGACTCATAATGATATGTCATGCTCTGTTTATATGTGTAATCATTTTAATTGATTTGATACCTATATTGGTATAACTTGTTTACCAATTTTTATTATTATCACATGTGGATATGTATGTAGTTAGTGATACCCTCTATGATGTTTTATTCCATGAGAATTATTGTGTAGCTTATTGTTCCATGTTCAATGATGATCACATGTATTTTCATGTTGCTAATAATACTCACGACATTATGTCATCTTATGATTTCCTTTTATGATCCACCTTATTATGTATGCTACCATTAATTTTTTGGCATCGTTCTTAGTGCTCAAAATAGTTGGACTGTCATAACATGATTTTCCCTTAGAGGGGGTTTGCAAACAACTTGTGATGATGGAAATGATGGACCTGAGCACATGTTAAAGATAGGATGATTCTAAGGATATCATGTAGAGGATTAACATGATTCATAGTGGATTCCAAGAACCATGTCCCTAAATTCCTAGTGAATGTCCAGTAGATTTTGATTCATAGTGGATATCGAGGAACATGTCGTACTAGATTCCTAGAGTGTATCGAGTAGCATGTACACACAATTTCATGAGGATGTTGACTGATAGATTCACTATCACTGGGGATATCTTTATTGCTTATGAAATCCATTATTATTATCCTTTCAACATGGATATGAAGAAGGTAAGGTCAGGGTTCATGGCGGCTTGGTAATCACACAATTTCTCGATACATGGTTTTTATCTCTTGTGTGTTATTGGTAATTAAATTATGCTTATGTAGTTATGTTTTTCATGTTACCTTTTGTTGATATTATCACATTCACATAAATTTAATATTAATGGTTAGGTATTAGAATATATTGGTGGTGTTTAACTAAGTTGTACTCACACCCTACTCAGTTGTCCATGGTACTTGGGTACCTGATCATCCCTCGCTTGTTGTAGACACAAGTTGGGAGGACTCCTGGGTTGATAGTCTAGAGGAATAACATGATATGAGTTAATATACTAGGATTATATTTTGATTTTATTGGAATTATATACTCTTGTAATTTGTTCTATTTTTATTTTATATGTGGTCTCCCCAGTGGGTGATCATTGCCTTCTACTCAAGTTTGAGTCTATTGTTTTGCATACATTAATACAGTTGGTATGTTATTGGATCCCACTTACTCTGATTGTATAATATTTACATATTTTGTTATTTATTTTAATTGTATACTTTTATTTAGGGTATAGTCTCTCCATGGTTAAACTCAAGACCCTCTCTAATATTCGGTAGCCTCTTTCATATGGGGAGGAATGCCTGAGGTTATATGGTATGCCTAATTGGACTCAATAATTTGGTTCTGGATGTTACAAAATATTATCATAGTAAAGACTATATTTTTTTCCTATTTTAGGAGTAATCATATGGGTTACATAGGAATGTGTTAGATCATGTGATGAATCTCAGACTGGTGCCTCACAGACACCATTTCTGAGTGAAGTCTAGGTTACCAAGGCATGGGATTAATGTTCTTGGTTTGTGTTATTATCATAAGTTTTAAAATCATGTGATGCACATGGATTTGTGGATTTTATTTCATATAGATTTGACTCTTGTATATATCAATAAGAGAAATCGAATGCATGATACTCGAAATGTATGTTTCTCATGACATGCATATAGCTTGTGTGTAATTTTACTGAAAATGGATATCTTTGTTGTTTAGATGTCAAAAACTTATACTAAGTTGCAAAAATTAATTATTGATGACATTCTTTCAACTAAAATCCAATTAATTCCTATGTATCATAGTATTTCATGGGATACTATGGTGTGGTTCACTTGTGTGATTATAGAAATGGAGACAATGATGGTGGTGATGATATAGTCTCACTATGCACAGGTAGTGTAGTGTAACATGTTAGGTCATTATTGGGTGTTAATGCCTTAGTAAGAAACTTTTTCAAGTAGCTAAATGATATGTCTGATTAATTAATGTTCTAACTAAAGTATATGTGGAGTTATCTATATAACACCAAGTGACATATTTTTCAACTTAACTCATCATGTATGGATCTTGACATGGTTGTTCTAAGATTAAATCCATCATGGAATGTATTTGGAGATATTTATTAATGACATCTTGTGAATTATAAACCTTAGTGAAACCTTGTGTGGGTTTTGTGAAGACCTCATGGATTTAGAAATGTGACTATGGTTACTCGAAATTCAGTGTATCATATTGTCTATAAGTAACCTAAGTGAGGATATTCCTTATAAATGAATAATCAAGGCTAATGCCAAGGTATATTTTTCACTGACAAAAAATTTTATGAGAATGCGAGTAACCTTTGGAAGGACTTGAGTAAGGTCTTAAAAGTTTTATTACAACTCTAGAGTATAAAACACGTTGAGTGATAGTAATCATGATACAAGGTCGGGTTTCAGGAGAATGGTGGATACACAACAGCTTGAGTTGACACCCATGAGATGGGTGGTGCGTAGTGAAACCCAGTAATAATGATTTTCCTTCCTTAAGGTGGATCATTGTGAGTTCTTGGTTTGGATAAGATGGTTCCTTATAGTGTATGGAAAGCTAAAAAGTTGAGTGAGTTTGTCTTCAAGGTCAGTTATTCATCGGGTAATCACTCAATTGGAATGAAGAGTGACATTGTTTTTCTTTTCTGTGAGAGCCTTAATGTGTGAGTGTTCATTTGGTAGTTACATAATAATGGTTGAACCGTTGGAATTGGGTGGTGATCTATCATATGTAAATATTTCTAGTTATATGGATGAATATGACATAATTAGTAAAGGTGGGTCACTGGAAAATTTGGTTCGGGGTGACCCTAAGTGTTTGCAACTGGTGAATTTTACACGAAGCTCACAAGGTTTGATGGCCCTATGGTTAATACTTACAGACTTTTCTATGTGAAAAAAGATGATATTGAAAATGGTTTGGGGTACTGTTGTGATTGATGGGACAATAACCATATGAATAGATATTGTAGCCTATTCTTAAGAAGCTGGAGAATGTAAATCATGTCTATAATGGATTATTAAATACATTGGACTATTTTTTGAGAAATATAAGTATACAAAGTGTGTAGTGATTTGATTCTAAATCGGCTGATCATAGGATCACACTTAATCATCAAGTTTTATGATGATTAGTTATGGGTAAAGTAAGATAATGAATGCATGGAAGGAGACAATACAGATACTTCTTTTGTGGGGAGTATCAACTTGGTTGCATGTGAAAATGACCTCGCTTGGGGGAGGAGTCATGGTATTACATAATATCTCCCGTTGGATGATTATGGTGACTCTAAAGACCAATGTGTAGTGGACCTAAGATTATCTAGTTTAGTTTTGAATGTATGTTGTTTATTTTGAATATTGAGCTTGATGGAAATCAAATGTGGGCTTTGGACTCTGGAGAAAAATAAGAGCAAGCTTAGGAGTCATACTATTGGTGTGTTGACACATGGTTGTGAGCCTTGTGGATACTACATGTGATTCGTGAACTAACTAAAAATACTCCCATGAAGTTGGTGGTTTAGGCTATTTATCTTGGTAGGATGATGGCTATAAATGTTCCTAGTGGTGTTTTTGGGAGAACTTGGTTGTAGTGGGTCGGAACCACATTGATCTCATCGTATTGGTTATGACTGAGGTGTTGAGCATAATCATTGGAGACACTTATCAGGGATGAGAAGTCATTAAAGGGGAGAATTTTAAAATACACATTTTATAAACCCCTTTTGGTTTTAATTCATAAATGTTTTTTGGTGAAAACTATAAAACAAAAATCAACTAAATTTATACCCTTAAGTAATACATATGCCCTACGTAAAGGTAGGTTCTTTATACCCTTACACTAGATGATTTTTTTAGAGTTTTATAATGGTAACTTCTTATTTACATGAGTTGCATAAGGGTAGGATGGGGTTTCAATAGGCTGTATAAGGGAAAGAATCATCTTCCTAAGGGTGTGTAAAGGTAACTCCTAGTATATATGGGTTGCATAAGGGTAATGTTTGAGTTTCATAAAGGTACCTTAAGTGTTTCATAAAGGTAAGGATGATTCTACAATCACTAAATAAAGGTATCCTTGATTTTCTAAAGATTACATAAGGGTATCTATGATCTGTGTAAGGGTTATCTGGGAAAACCTATACTTTTTTAAAGGTAACCCCTAGTTATATAAGGTTAAGTTGAATTCTTAATAGAATTCATAACAATAACCTTACATGTACATCAGGGTGACTCCAAATTTTTAAGGTATTTATAAGGGTATTCTAGAGTTGCATAAGGGTAGGTTTGAGTGCATGACTTGCATAAGTGTAAAACTGCTTACCCTTATGCGATGTCTATGAACTATTTAAGGGTAAATCCATATTACCCTTACAAAATATCCTTTTGGGGAAACAGTGTTTTTAAAAACCTATTTTCCATTTTTTATTTCCTCAGCATGAACCTCAACCATGTTTTGGTTATTTCAAAAGCATGAAATCATGGGAATCAATTTTTTGACTCGTTAAAAGTGCAAGAATCATATTATGGGATGATTTAAACACTTTGGAATTAATAAGTGATTGAATGAAAAAATAATGATGATTTAATTTTTGGTTTTTAATGTTGTGACCCATTACATGGTTTGTTTTCTTAAAAATATTTGGACTTTCTTATACCTTCATTTTTGGATTTCCTCTTAAGTCAAAGTATCCTAAAACTTCTTCTTCTAGTATTTGAGTAGTATTATTTGAATAAACTAGTTTCTATTATTGTTTCTAGGTATAGAAAAACTATCTCTCTCTCCTATTTTCTTGAGATACATTTTTAAAGTGGTAATATCCTAGAATACATAGTGAGTTATATAAACCAATTTATACATAGGCATGACTTTTGTGATGATTAATTGATGAACATTGAATTTGACATCAACCAACTTATGTTAGGTGTTCTCATATACTCTACACTTTGGTTTTTATGCATGTTCATTGGCATGTGGAATAAGGTTCGCTACATTGGGAAAAAGACCATTATTTTCATAATGAGTTATGAATAATAAAAATTCTTAATTAATTAATGATTCTTAGCTCTTAAGTATTTAAAATAACCATGCCTAATGTAATTATACAAAGTTATAAGGGCCCTGGAAGATCTTTGTGCACTAGATTGATACTGACCACTAATGCTTGAGGTTTGATCATATATGAGTGCCTTAGACTACATGGACACCTTGAGGTGTTATGATGTGCTACATGAGACCAATATCATGTGAGAACATGTATATTGATTTTTCCATGATAATTCTTAGGTAGTCTCATAGACAGTTTTTTCCTTGATAACATGTGTAGCTGGTATGAATCATGATGATATTACATGCTCTATTTATATGTTCTCACTTTTTATCTGATATGATGCCTATATTGGAATAAATTATTGACGAGGCTTGATTGTGATAGCATGCGTGTGTGTGTGTGTAGACTGTGAGACCCTCTATGATGTTTTATGTCATGAGTATGCTTGTGTATCTTGTTGTTCCATGTTTGATGATGACCACATGTATCTATATGTTTCTACTAATAATCATGATGTTATGTCATGTTATGATTTTTTGTATGCTCTACCTTGTTATGTATGTTACCATAATTTTTTAGGTATGTTCTTAGTGTTCAAAATAGGTGGACCATCATGACATTATAATCCCTTAGAGGGGGTCTTCATGTGACTTATAACAATGGAGATGATGGACCTGAGCATGGGGTATAGATACGATGATACCATGGATATTGTGTAGAGGATACACTCAATTCCTAGTGGATGATAAGTACCATGTCACTCAATTTCTAGTGAATGTCAAGTATCTCTCAATTCCTTATTAATGTCAAGTAACATGTCATACTTGATTCCTATATAATGTTGAGTGGAGTGTACATGATTCTATAAGGATGTTGAGTTATGGACTCACTAGAATTTTGGCTAGATTTATTACTCATGACATCTATTATGATTATTATTCTAGTATAAATCCTAATAAGGTATGGTTAGGGTTTTTGAATGCTTTTTCAGTGAATTTATTCTTAGTATATGGTTATTATTGCTTGTGTGAACTTGTTTATCATGTTATTCTTGTGCAGCTATTTTTTTCCGTTACTTTATCATAATCTTATAACATGAACGTACACTGAATATTACTAGTTCGGTACTAGAATGCATTGGCGGTGTCCTATTGAGTTGTACTAACACCCTAATTGGGTGTCCATGGAACTTAGGAATTTGAGAAACCATCACATATTGCAAGTGCGGGTTGGGATGAGGCTCAGGTTGATCTTCTAGTAAGATAGCTCACTAAGATTCTAGATACAAGGATTAGATGTGGATTGGATTGTCAGTAGAGCCTATTATACTTTGTTATTTTCTTACATATGTAATCATCTAGATGGTTGATCAGTTCCTCGTACTTAGTTTTGAGTCTGTTGTTTAGGAATAAATTCAAAAATTTGGTATGCTATTGGTTTTCGCTTACTCTGATTGTATATTGTTTACATGTTGGGTTATTTAATGTTATTATGCACTCTGATTGAGGGTATAGTCTCCCTATGGTTCCACTCAAGACACTCACTTCTATTCGGAAACCTTTAGTGTATAGTAAGTCATGCCTGAGGTCATGTGTAATTCTTACTTGGACCCAATGATTTGGGTTGGGATGTTACACACTATCAGGGAACAACCTTTATATGTCTAACTTTATGTGCGCCACTTCAATCATATAATATAAGTATGTATGTCATCATTTAAATCCCATGATTATTAAATATGGGTTTCATACATAGAATTCCCTAATTAATAATGGGTATTTATGTTAAGGTGAATACCCTTGAATGGAAATAGGGTTGGGTGTTCAAAACACAATGGTATGAAATGGGAAATCAAGGGATCATTTCAACATCATAATAGGTGTACATAAAAGTTCATGTAAGGGATAAATATGAGAGTTAATAGATATATAATTATTGGGTAAACATTTGGAAAGCAAAGTAATGTTCATAAATGAAATACAATATAATTAATTGAGAATCAAAAGGCTTATTACAAAAGAAGTACTTGAATGGAAAAGAGGAGGGAGAGAATGGATTACCTTTATAGGATGATTTTTAAAGCTTGGGAAAAGCTTCTTAGGACCTTATAAAATCTTTGGGAGGGTTTTATAGAGGTATATAGAGAGAGGAACTTCATGATAAATGGGTTTGTAGTGGAGATTATTGGGAGGATGATTGGTTATTTATAAAAAAAAGAGGGGATTGTTTATTAATTTATAAACATAGGTTTTGGACTCTAAGTTATAAAATATTGAAAACCATGATCTCTCCCATGGTTTTAACACATATTTTTTACTAAAGTGAAAAAAATTTAAGTATTTTAATGGGACACTAGCCAAATTTCTTTAAATAATATCTTTGATTATGTGGAACTGATTCATGTTCATAAATAATTGATTTTAGATTCTCAAAGTATCCTTTAGGTTTTGGAAGGTTCTTTGTATGTTTGGATAAATAATATTATCACATTAAAATACTTTATTTTATTTAAAAACACTATTTTTGATCAATATAATCCATTATATAATTTATTAAATCACTTTTGGAACATTATGATATCATAATACAAACCGTATATTTATATTGTATTTAATTTTTAAGAAAAAATTTGCATATCTTATAAAATTATAAAAATTCACTATTTGATATTTTCAATGTTTTGAATTCAAAAATGAAATTTATTTATCAAAATATTTTTAAAAATTAGAGAATTTTAATTTTTAAATTTAAAACTATTATTTACTAAAAAATATTAATTTTATTACACAATCAATTTTTCAATATTTATAAAACCCACTTATGATTGTATAAAATCATTTTATAATCTATAAATAAGTAAATACCAATCTTTATAACATTTTTTGTAAATAAAAAATTATTTAAACTACCTAAATCTATCATTAAAAAATTATTAAAAATTAAACATATTTATGTTTCAAAAATATAATTTTTGTTTCTATGTATCAAAAATACATTCTATCATTTAGATCCTCTATTAAAGAGTATTTTATTATATATATAAGCTTTATAATAATGAAATGAGATTTTTGAAACACTATTTTGTCTAAATATAAATTTTACATACTATTTATGTCTTGAAACATAACCTTGTATTACCCCAACACATGCTCTAAGGGTAAGGTGTGTGATGGTAGTACTTTCCTAGGGAATTTCAGAAAATATAGTTTGGAAAGTGGTCTATATAAGATTTAAATTATCTCATAAACTATTCTTCTCAAGCTCCATTTGTTGAATCTCGGATTGGGCTTGGTCAAGGGTTAATCCTAGTGATTTCATCTCCCTCAAAAGCTCCAATAAGTGAACTTCATAAGTTATGATCCTACTAAATGAGGTCATAGCTTATTCCTTATATATAAATTAAATTTAATTATAACCCTTAATATATATACTAATCTTATTGGTCACTGTATAATATATATATTACCAATTATCATGATTCTTAACTTTCTTTATGCCTAATAGTCAGATTATAGCTTTATTTTATGATAGTCTAAAATAATAATGAAATATAGTGCATGAGTTTTATATAACTACATTACTTAATAAAGAATAATTCATTCAAAAGGAAATATTATTATAAAAAATTGGGTCTTTACATTCATAACCCTATAAGATATTTTACCCTCAAAATTTCATTTTATACCCTAAAACGAATGAAAGTACTTCTGTTTCATCACTTTTTTTGGTCCCTATATTTCCTCCAAAAACTTGTGGTTCCACCATGGTACTTTAATTAAGTGTGTTATCTTGTTTAGTAGAAATTTGTCTCTACAATACAATATCTTAACCATATTATCCACATATAAAATATCACTCTACAATAGTACCGCCTCTGGATTTAGTATATGTGGGGGATCTGGTATGTAATTCCTCAATAGGGATACATATAATGCATCATGTACTTGAAATAGGTTATGTGGGAGTGTTAATCGATATGATAAAACTCTAATATGATCAATAATATCAAAGGTATTGAATTATATTTGAATTTTATTTAAATTATTCCCAAACCTCATGACTTTCTTACATGGTGATATTTGAAGGAATTATATATCTCCTACCTCAAATTCTAGGTCTCCTCAATGATTGTCAGTTTAGATTTTTTATCAATTTTTTTATGATTTATTAGGACAAATAATGGTTTCAACCATCTCTATCATCTTTTGTAAAAGATCAAGTTCTATTATCTTCCTTTCTCCAACTTAATCCCAATATGTTGGATTCTTACACCTCTTCCCATATATAGTCTCATAAGGTATCATTTTAATTATAGAGTGGAAACTATTATTATGTATATGAAAAGTATACTAGGGGAAGGTGAATATCCCAACATCCTTAGAAATATATTTATCATGATATCAATATATCCTTCATTGTTTGAATGGTTCTATCAATTTTTTGATCTATCTAGGGGTGATATGACGTACTTAAACTTGTCTCTATATCCAATGTTTCCTAAAGGATTCTCTATAACCTCAAGTTAAACCTCATACCTTGATCAGATATAATAGAGAGTGGTAATCCATTCAGACTTACTACTTATCATATATATATATATATATTGGAAATTTTTTCAAGAGATAAATCCTATTTTATGGCAATGAAATGTTTTGATATTGTAAGGTGATCGACTATAACTAAAATGGTGTTATGGTCTTTAGATTTCTGAGGAATTCATATGAAATAATCCATGGTTATATTTTCCCATTTTCATACTAGTATAGAAAATGGTATCTTATACTCTTATAATTATATCATTCAGCCTTGACTTGTTGTCATACTAAGCATCGAGATACAAACTCTATAATATCTCTCTTTATGTCATCCCACCATAAGTTTTTCTTTAGGTCTTCATACATCTTAGTACTACCTAAATTAATAGAAAAGGATGAGATATGTGCATCATCCAAAATATCCCTCTTTAGTTTTGGTTTTTATGGGACACATATCCATATTTCAAACCTTATAAATCTATTTTTAGAAAAGTTAAACTATGGAATATTCACTACCTTTTTAGTCACTCAACGTCATCATTTTAATCCTTCTTGATCTTCTTGGAATTGGTGGTTGAAATGTTATTTGATCATGGTAGGATGATGTTCCTTTTATGATTACCATGTCCATCTTTTATATGTACAATGATATTGGATCACTCTCAATATTATTCATAGATAAGGTTATAGGATCCTTTATACTTAGGGTATCTTCCACTTTATTCACCTTCCTATGATGTTAATGGATTTAAGAGTCATATTCCTTGTCCATATATAACCACCTTCATTGGCGCATGTTGATCTATTTTTATGTGAATATATAATTATGGTTATTATGATATATATCTCTGTGTGTGTGTGTGTGTCACGCTTCTCCCCATAGAGGTAATGTTAACAAATATTTAATGTGAATATCACAACGAGAAACTCTATATCATGCAAAGGATAATTCTGCTCATGCACCTATAATTATCGAGAGTCATATGTTATCTATTTGTCATTTTTTATTAGTACCTAACCCGATAATTTCATGGATGAATCATAGTATATCAAAAATCCTTCCCCACTTGTGGGTAGTGTGATTATAGGTTCAATGATTATAATTTCATTTAACTCTTTTAATATCTCTTCATAATCATTAGTCTATAAGAACTTCACTTCATTTTAAGTTAGCTTGGTTAGTGAGTTTGAATATCATATGAATTTTCTAGAAAATAGACTATAGTATACAAAAAATATATGGAAACTATATATCGATATTAAATATATTAGTCTAGGATATTCCTCAGTCACCTGTATCTTTTAAGAATCTATCGATATATCCTTTCCAATGATAACATTTCCTAATAATGTTACTTTCTCTATCCAAAACTCGTATTTACTATACTTCACATATAACTTATCTTTTCTCAAATATTTCTAAATAGTATTCAAATGATTCTAAATTTGCTCCTTTATTTTGGAGTATTTGATAACATCATATATAAATACAACCACAAATTTTATGAGGTAAACTATGAAGACTATAATCATAAAATCCCTAAATATTGTTGTAGTATTAATGATTCAAAATGGATTATTATGTATTCGTAATTTATATATCTTGTATGAAAAGTATTCTTGGGAATATCCTCATTCTTTACCTTTACTTGATAATATCCCAACCTAAGATCCACCTTAGAGATGTATTGGCCTCCATATATCTGATTTAGAAATCATGAGTCCATGGTATGGGATACTTGTTATTTATCGTGATCTTTTTGAGCACATGATAATCAATGCATTGATTTATTGACCCATCCTTAATTTTAAAAAATAGTACTAGTGCACCCCATAGTAAAGAACTTGGGTGCATAAACCCTTCATCAAGATTCTCATTCAATAACTTATTTATATCCTCATGTTTAATATTAGTCATTCTATATTAATTTTTAGAAATTAGAAGGGATCAGGGTGTAAGTTTGATTAAGAAATCAACATCTCAGTTGGAAGGAAGATTGGGAAATCCTTCAACGAACACATCAGTATACTTCCTTACTATAGGCATGTCATCAAGGATGATATTTTCCATGGTCTTAATCATTTGAGATAAATACACTTTATCATAAGGTGATAATATCTATGAATTATATAAAGATTTAAAAGGATATTAATCCTCATCCTTACACTTATATAGGATCGGAGTTCGATTTAGGATATGAAAAGTAATTTCCATCTCCAAGTAATTTATATTGGATATATACAAGTAAAACCAATCCATGCCTAGAATAGCATCAATTATACAAAAGGGATTATCATAAGGTTTATTGAGAAATTAATCCCATAAATATTTACTGGGGAGGAGTTATAATATTGGGATTCAATAATTTCTCCATTTTCTATTGTTAGAGATAACTCAACTTCTATGTTTTGAGGTGGTGTTTGAATAGTTATACTAAACTTATGTGATATTTCATGGAAAAATAAACAAATGGTACATTAATTATTCAAGAATAAAAATCTATCGTACTTATCATGACTTCATTGTATGGATCCACCTCAATAGTTGTGTTAGTATATACTCATACTTTCTCTCTAGGCCTTGGAGGTTATTTTAATTGATAATCATCAACAACCCTTGGCCTACGACACTGGTTTTCATAGTTTCTATGTTCCTTATTATTGAAAAATTGAACTATTGGTTAAGGATTGATTGAAACCATATTTTATTCCATCACTTTTGTGGTATTAGTCATGTCCTTCCAACATTCATTAGTTTGATTCCCTTTATTTCCACTCTTAAAATGCCTATTTTTTACCTTAAGGAAATTTCCACGATACTTCTTCCCACACTTATGACACATGGGATGTTGGATTATCTTTCCACCATTATTACTATATAATGATCCTCCAAAGGTAAATTCTTTCCTATACTACTTATCCCCAATCCTATGGGAATAGTAAAAGTTTCTAATCTCTATTTTATCTTTAAGGGAATGTTATATTATTTCACCATAACTGTTAAAGTCTTGAATCACCAAATATTTTCATAAAACTAAATTTAATGCACTAAATAAGATTTAAACATTACTTTTATGGTTAATTACAAATCTAGAGGCATACCGTGAAAGCCTTGTGATTTTTACCTCGTATTCCTCAATGGATTTGTCCTCCTTTTCATAATTCCATGTAATTCCTTCTCCATTTTGATATGGAGAGTGTGAAAAAAATATTTATTGAAATATATTTTCTTTAATTCATCCCAATAGTTAGCCTTTTCATCTTACATGGGTTTTTTATTCTTGATCAGTGTCCACCACTAATTAGCTTCTCCCTATAAGCGATAAAAAGCCAGTATAACCTTCTCTTATTCAGAATACTTTGGGATAGAGAATATATTCTAATTGAATTTAATACATTTTTCTATAATTTAATTATTATAATATCTAGTAAAAATTTTGGGGAATTTTCTCATAAAGGTATTGACTACAAATTTCACTTTATTAAGAAGAAGTAAGCATTCCACATTATTAATTTTTTGTTTAAAACTTGATTCAGTTGAGTAAGAACTACCATGAAGTTCTTGACGCCTTGTCCTATTATGAGTGAAATATTATTTTGGGAAATCATCGCATTGGTTATTGACATGGATCATACTATTTTCATCCACTAAATAAAATAAAGTAAAATTATAGATGATAATTTTCAAACTATTAGGAATATAAAATTGCAACTATAAATATAAAATAGTAACTCATTAATGACATATTCACCTATCTCATAAATTTATAGGCTTTAATCTAGGTTATCTAGTGTATATTTACTATCACTAAATTTCATAACCATTTTTACTTTTCTTCAATTCATAATGGTTTGTAAAAAGCTTGTGATTAACCAAAGAATATCTCCTAAGAGTGTTTATCCAGGAGTTTAGTCTTAAGAATCTTTTTTGTGCACCTAGTATTGATCAATTTAATACCAAACAATCCCTTTTAGGGTTATTACCCCTAGGTATAAATGTTTCACAACCACATAAACTTTCCAGTATCTAAAAAAGGATGTATTTTCTCAAAAACCCACAAAATATGTACTCTACCAAAATTTATGGATGATTATTATATTTAGACTAATACCTAAATATTAAACTATGGTTTTCTAGTCCTAAACCCCCAAAAAATATCTAAAACTTTATCTTACACTAACTATAACAACCCATATTTCTAATACATTTTAATTAATGGTTTTTAACATAAATATCCACATAATACAATACTAGAAACCAAGAATCCTAGTGTCTTTATGAAATTAGATTCATAAATAGTTAATTTAAAAAAAACATCCTTATTTAAAATTTCATAGTGTTCTCCTCATTTCCTTTGATCTAATAATGATACAAAAGGTAACCATGGGATATGTAAAAGAAGGGGTGAGTTATGAAGCCCAATAATTTAATAGCCAAATCAGATAATGATGATAAATAATATATGTGATTCAATAGGTATATCATGATAATATAAATATTTAATAATAATATATACTTATATTGAGTCATGGTATGAGAAAATAACAACATAAACTCACGGTATCATAAGAATATGGAGACAATGTAAAATGTTAAATCATAAGAATAAGTAAAGTGTGACCATAAATAAATCATAGCATAGTGTTATTAGTCTAACCATATATGCACCATACATGGTATCTCATGAGATAAAAACATTACCCAATGCATTAGAGAACTATTAGGGTGCACCCTTTATATGTCTAACTTTACATGCGTCACATCAATCATATAACATAACAATGTATTTAATTATTTCAATCCTACAATTAAGGAATGTGGATTTAATATAGAGAAGTACCCTATAAATGAGATATAGTTATATATAGGTGAATACCCTTCAATAAAAATAGGATTGGGTATTCACATCACAAAGTTATGGCATAGGAAATCAATGGATAATTTCAACAGCATAATGCGTGTACATAAAAGTTCATGGAAGGGATATATGAGTGTGAAAGGTAATATATCATTATTTGGAATACATTTTTACTATAAAGGAATCTTCATAAACACAATGTAATAGAATTAATTTCGAATCAAAATGCTTATTACAAAGGAATTTCTTGAATGAAAAAGGGGAGGGAGGGAATCCCTTACCTTGAGAGGATGTTTCATAAAGATTGTTAAGTTCTCCTTGGGACCTTAGAAAATCCTTGAGAGAGATTTTAAGAGGGTTAGGGAGAGGAAATTTATGATAAATGGGTTTTAAGTGGAGAGAAATGGGAGGATAAGTGGGGTTTTGTAGCAAAATAAAGGGGATTATATATTAATTTCAAAACATAGGCTATGGACTCTAAGTTATAAAATACTCAAACCCATTATCTCTTCCATGGTTTTAACCCATGGTTTTTTCTAAGGAAGTTTTTTTAATTATTTTAAAGGTTCATGGAAATAAATTTTTTAAATAATATCATTGATTATATGGAAGTGAGTCATGTTCATAAATAATTATTTTTAAAATCTTAAACTATCATTTAGGTTTTGGAAGGTCCACCATAGGTTTGAAAAAATAATATTATAAAATTAAAATAAATTATTTTAATGAAAAAAATATATTTTTGGTCTGTATAACCCACTATAGAATTTATTATTCCCCTTTTCATTTATCATGATGTCATAATACACACTAAATATTTATACTGTATTTAATTTTTACCCAAAAATTTGATTGTCAGAAAATTATTGAAAATTCACTATTAAATACTTTTGACATGTAAAAATCAAAAAAAATATTTTATCAAAAAAAATTATAAATATGTTAATTTTAATTTTTTAAAATAAAATTCTTATTTTTTAAAAACTAAAAATTTTATTACATGATAAAATTTCTAATATTTAGAAAAAAAACACTTATGTCTAGTTAAAATCATTTTATTATTTATAAATGTGTAGATAATAATTTTTAAATTATTTAATGAAAATAAAAAAAATAATTAAAATTTCTCAATTTATCATAAAAATACATTTTAATAAAAATCAAACATAAATATTTTTCTGAAAATATAATTTCAGTTTCTATGTATCAAAAAACCATTATATCATTTTCATCCTCTATTCGGGTTTATTTTATTATAAATATAAGGTTTATAGGGGAGAAATGTGATTAGGAAAAACACTATTTTATTTAAATAAGAATTTTTCATACTATTAAGGTCTAGATACATAACCCATTATTACACTGGAATACACACTAAGGGTAAGGTGTGTGATGGTAGTACTCTATGGGGGTGGTTCAGTGAACACAGTTTGGGTAGTGATCTATATAAGCATGAACTTATCCCATAAAAAGATATTCTCTAGTTTCATTTGTTTAATCATGAATTGGATTGGTTAATGGTGAATCATGATGATTCCATATCCCTCAAAAGCTCTAATAAGTGAGACTCATAAGGTAAAATCCTATTGTATGAGGTCACCACTTCTTCCTTCTATATTAATTTGATTTTATTATAACCCATAGTATATATACTAATTTTAACATTCATTTTATAATGGATATATTATCGATGGTCATGAAATTTAAGGGTCTTTAGGCCCAATAGTATTATTATGGATATATTTTATAATGGTCCAAAATAATAAAGAAATATAGTGCTTGAGTTTTATATAACTACTTTATCTAATAAGTATTATATTTATTTAAAAGGGAATTTTATTAATAAATGTTGTATTTGTTACACTCGTGATATGTATTGACAAAAAATACAACACTATCAATGTCCAAAGGACTAACAGTATCTCCCGTTGGATTGTTTGTCAATACCACTAAACATTTAAGTTAAAATCACTTCTAAAAAATGTAATATATTCCTCAAAAATAAGTTCTTTCTCATGAATTGAAATTAAAAGTCCCTTATCACCTTAAAATTATTTTCTACACCTAATTCATCTCACTTTTTTAAACTAAAATTCCAATGAACCAAGAAATGAATTTTCTTTTCTCCAACTTATTGATAATAAAGACAAAGGGTTTTTAAATTTAAGGTATTATGGTTCATATCAAAGTAAGTATTCATGAATTTATCAAACATACGTCTATATTTTCTAGATAGGTATAGAAAACAATTGAGATTAATTTATATCTCAAAGTTATCCAAAGACAAATCATGCATATGATTCTAACTATTGAATCATACTTCAAAAAGATTTATAAAAGTGTTTCATGCACTTGTGTCTATAAAAAATTGAAGTATTCATGTAAAAAAATGTTTCTCTATTGAATTTATATCTCAACCATTGTATTGAATAATATATAAATGAAATTATGGGAATGTATAAGAATCATACCATAGAGATTTTGGATAATGGGTTGTACACACATATGTTGTATTAGATTCTCATAAGACTCATTTTGGAGTGGTTTTGTTAGTATATCCACAACTTGATCCTTGGAAGAAACAAATTATAGCTTCAATGCACCTTAATCCACCTTATCCATTAAGAAATTATATTTAATGTTCATGTGATTTGATAGTGAACACTATATAATATTCTTGGATAAAATTATCATAATTTGGTTATCACAACCAATAACCAGTGGATACTCAGCACAAATACACATATATTCTAGTTTATTATACATCTATATCATCTATGTATCAACTTGTGATGTATTTATATATTCAAACTTAGTGGTACTCAAAGTAATGGAGGATATATTCTTGTTATTCCATGTGAATCATGTATAAAAAATAACGAATGCTCCTATTGATATGCTCTTAAATTCATCAACATGGCTAGCCCAATCAGATTCTGTACAAACTTGTAATTATTGTTCTACTTTATTCTCATATAAAAGACCATAATTTGATGTATTATTGAGATACCTAATATTTTTTTACTTCCATTATGTGTGAATCTTTTGGATTAGATTACAACCTTACACAAAGTGTGTTAAGAAAGATAATTCTTGTCCTTGAGTCAGTCAAATATAAGATACAATTAATCAATTTCCTAAAATATTTCTCATTTTTACCTTTTTCTTAATTATCTTTACTCAATTTCATTCCCACTGAAATTGGTGTAGACACTCCTCTTGATTCATCCATGAAAAATCTTTTTAATATTCTATTGGCACATTTTTTTGGGTGATAAACATTATATTAGAAGCTTGGGTAATCTATAAACCCAATAAAAATCTATCTCGTCAATAAAATATCAAAAATACTCATCATTTGTCTGTAAAACCTTCCCATGATGTTTATTAAACACTAGTAAATTTTATATCATCAACATTTACAATCTTAATTATTAATACAGTGCTGGTCTTCATTACATATAATCTTCTTTCTACTAATCCTTTTATGAATTTCATGCTCCTAAAATACTCATCAATATATAATTACCAATAACATTGGTATTATTTCATCAAATATATGTCCTTATTTAAATTAAAAACCTTACTTCCATATTTATCAAGAAAAAAACCTTTAGGTTTCTCGATGTACACTTTCTTATTTAACTCAACATTCTAGAATTTACACATAACATACATTTAATGAATTTTTCAGTTTCTTTTTACTATAATGGAATGAAATATCTTGATGGTATCAATTCTTGATATAGAGGAAGTTTTTTTATCAAAATATATTCCTTTTAATTGAGAATAAAAATTGAAAACTAATATGGATTTATTTCTTTCAACCTCACCTTTTTATTTTTCATATTCTTGAAAAACCAATTTGTGTCAATGATGTTCTTCTACTTAGGTTTTTATACAATAAAAATTAAGCATTCATTTAAATTTTATTCATTTATTCATTCATAAATTCAATTAACTCATTTTTATCTAAATATTCAACAATATTTTTGATTTCATCCTCTAAAATAATACTAGAGTTATTGTCCACTTTTGTTTTCCTTCTAGTTTATACCCCTTCATGTTGATCTCCAACAATGTTTCAAGAATTAATATGATTTCCCATTCTAATAGTTTCTCCATTGGTCTTAAAACTCTCATGACTATCATTAGACTAAGTATAATAATGATCATTAACATGTGATTCTCAATTATCTTCATTTTAAATAATAGGTTTGGTATTGATTTCATTAGTCTCATCATCATCAATGAATGATTTTTTTGATCTAATCATTAATTTCAATGAAATTGGAATATTTCATCTTTCCCATCACATTTTTCACCACTTGTTTCCTTTAATTTTGATCAATAATGGACTCCCAAACACTCTGAAGTGTTTTAAATTTTTTCTTCTTCATTCACCACATTTCATATGAACTAATGTCTAAATTTTTTCATAACAAACACCTATTTTGAATGATTCTAATAGTGGTAATAGTTTTCATCCAAAACTTAATTAAGTCACTATGAAAAAATAATTGTATAATGATTGTTTATTCACATTACTTCTAGTAACCTCCATGAAATAAATTTAGTAAAAAATATATATAATAACATGGTAGTTTCATAAAACCATAGTGATAGTTTTTTTATTTTTTAAATTATCAGCGGTTTAATTTAAAATTCTGCTAAACATTTAAAAAAACATAATCTCTTCCCCTCCCCCACTCCCTTTGTGCAACCCTAACCCCCCACCCCCCCAACCTCCTCCTCCCCTCTCCCTGGTAGTGACCCCAAGCCAACAACCCCCAACCCCCACGACCCCCCCCCCCTCTGACCTTTTCTATGGATAGCTTTCCAAGGATGCAACCCCCCCAACCTCCCTCACCCCATTTTGGTTCCCCTCTTCATGGTAATGCAGACCCCCCCCCTCCAAGATTTCTCTTCTTGGCTTGTATACCTTACTTGGTGGTAATGAAAACCCCCTTAAAAGTTTCATCATACTTTTGATAAATATATTATTGAGTAGCATTATTGTGTATGATACCATCCCACCCCTTGTAATTATATTGTTATGTATGATAAAATATCTTGAACTTTTATAAAAAATAATTTATTACAGATAAATTTTATATAAAACTAATCCTAAAAACAATATAGTGTATATTCCCGCATTAGGATTCATCCTTTAAAAAATACTAAAATATGCTATCATTAGTTTATTTTTTTAATGTTATCAGCTATGTTAAGAATGAATAAATAGTAACATACACTGTAACTAGGATAGAAGTTCAAATATCATAAAGAGAAATTAAAAATTGAGTTGAAACATGTAAAAAGAATCACATAGATTCAACCTAAATATCTTAGAGTGAATACACAATATAATGGGAATTATTTGTTGATTAAATAACATCCTGATAATGGTCTTACAAAT
The DNA here is from genome assembly GCA_963277665.1 of Viscum album. Lineage (NCBI taxonomy): Eukaryota > Viridiplantae > Streptophyta > Magnoliopsida > Santalales > Viscaceae > Viscum > Viscum album. The sequence goes on from OY728137.1 coordinate 1,954,954,310, forward strand.
AAAGTTTGTTATGAAGGGATAGATACACATGAATAAGTTTTATTTTGTGAATTTATATATAATAATGTTAGTTCGGTGAATCAAAATATTTGAATTAAATATGTGAATATAGATGATTTTGGGTTCATAAACAATAAAAATATATTATATTTAAAGATAGATAGATATTAGGATATAGAGTTCCAATGGTACTCTTTCGGTGTATGATGATTTTGGGTTCTTGCATACAAATTCATATAACCATAATTATTTTTCACATAAATTACTTGGACAAACTATGATAACTTCTCAATATCAATCAATACAAAAACATAATTTTATAATCCATATTAAAAGGGATTAAAAAATTTATTGTAAATTATAACATGAATGAGTTCAAATGGGTTTTTTGAGGTGATATATTCTCATAAATGGTGGATGGAACCCTTTAAAATATGAATCTAGCATCAAAAAATAAAAAACAAATGAAAATAAAGTAAAATAACTATGTGTGTCACAAGTAATATGTGATATATATCAATAAATTTTACTTGATAATGATCACTAAGAAATAGTTCTCTTTATCTTGCCTCTAATGTTTTTATATCGGTCACCAAAATCTATATATATTATGTTAGGATTGACAAATCAAAAAAATTTGTTTTATCATCCAATCATTTAATATTAATAAGGAATATGTATTAAGAGATAATAATCTAGTATTGGTCCTTTAACACTACCACAAACATATATGGATCAGATTCTTTATTTTGAATTACTTCATTAAATAACATTTTCGGAGAGATGCATCTTATTTTTAGCTATCGAAATATGTGGATGTTTTTATATAATAATTTATGAACATTATAATTATTATATATTTATTAAAAATGATTATATGAATCATTATAATGATTAATATTTTAATAATAAAAAATATAGAAATATGAATTGCAACATTATATTATATAAACTATATCACAAATATATCGTATGATATGGTATAGGGCTCTGATAAATACCATAGGATTCAGTTATGATTATAATATTATGTTTGATATATATAATATTGAAATAATATATTAAAATATAATAGTGATTCATAATATATGATTCACCCATTACATTGAATATTTATCATCTTCATACAAGAAATAAAGTCCTTTGAATATTATTTTTTATAGATCAAAATTCCATGGGAATCCATTAAAACTTAATTAAAAATGGTTTATAAAAAACATTCATTTTTTGAAAAAAAAATTTCCATTCATTTTAATAAATTTTATACAATGTAAATTTTTGAAAATATGGTCCTTAACCATTTAAAATGTAGGAATATCGAGAACAAAAAAAATTAGGATCCTGGCCAATCAACATCTCTGAGCACGCCACCACTACTATCAGCTTCTCGGGATCCTAGTGATTCTGTTGTACCTGAGATAGCTAGAAATCCAGCCATTTCACTAGATTTCATTGGTATCCCATTTCCTGATTCACCTCCTATGATAGATTATATTTTCATCCCTCCATATAGGGTATATTGGTGAGTTGTCATTATTGGTATGTATGTCATTTTTCAAAAAAACTTTATATTTTATTAATTATTTAATTCAATTATCAAATAGATAAATACAACCATATAAGGGATACAAATATGACCATAAAATATGCATGGAACCTGAAGAAATTCAAGATTGTCATTCCATTTTAAGAGCTCAGGGTGCCTATCGGTGACATTGTTGGAATCTATGGGCAGATTATTGGGAATCTTGCTTGCAAGACTGTGAGTTTTCATATTAATTATAAAGATTGGAGGCATATTCCTTCAACTTGGAAAATTGAGATAATTGATACTCAAGTAAATGTAATATTAATTTAATATTACTTGACAAATAATTTAAAATACATGAGTAAAATTTAGTAATATACTGATAAAGTGTTATGTTTTTATTTATAGATGTTTTTTAATTTTGATTTCCCTGACTCCATTTCATGCCCATGGACTTTGAAAATTTTAGGCAAGAAATTGAGAGATTTAAAATGGAGATCATGAAATGAGTTTGATGACACTTCTATAATCTCATGAGAAATGTATGAGAATGTTATTGAATGTGTTTATTATGAGCAATGGAACCCCTTTATCGATATCAACAGAGATTCATATCATGCAGTAATTTCATATTTTACCGTATCTTAATAACATAAAAATAATAAAATTATAATTTTTATTAGTGTTTTTATTTTGTGTAGAAATTATATAAAAAAATCTATGAATAATGAGAAGAAAGTCAATCCTCACATTGTAGGGTATCATAGTTTTTCCAGAAAAAGAACAATTTTGGTTTATGTTTTATTCATTATTATTTATATCATTTAACTATTAATCAAGGTTTTTTCTAAATAGTTTACATTTTTTATAAAGGATAATGAATTAGTTCACTCTATTGTCCGAATGGAGATGTGTTTTAAAGTGTATAGGAAACCAGATGGAAGTTTTTTAAATAACCCTACTAAAGATGTTGGAGTAAGTACTTTTCATTATCATTTTATATTATTTCATTGCCATAAAAATGTAATAATGGAAGATATATTATAACAGCTAACAATACTTAAACCCAATTAAATGGGGATATCTACATGGAACAAACGATGCCAATTTGGAATCATTTGATACATAGAGCTTGCCCCAATTAATTGGGTTTAAGTATTTTTTGTTGTTATAATATAATTTTCAATATTATGTTTTTATAGTTTTGAAATAACAATAAATACTAATGAAAAATTTATTAATTAGACAAAATTATGAAGTTCAAATATTTTAAAAAATCATTGTTAGTATTTTTGTATTAACATGTTAAAATTCAAGAAGTCTGGGATGTGAACCCTTCACAATTAGTATCAGTTTCCTAGAATGATGCAGTCAGAATAGTTTTAGGGAAGAAGTGTCTTGTACGTGTATAAGGGATGGGGTCTAGGCATACTCCACAACTATATTTGGTAGGGAAGCATCATCTGTTACTGCTACACCTGTTGGGAGTTTTAGTAGTGTCATTTATTCAAAATCCCAAAAATAAATTGCAAGATTGAAAGAAAAAGTTCCAGAAAAATATTTTTAAAGGAAAATATAGGATCAGTGGTAGTCGAAAATGAAAAATGATTTAGTTTATATATTTTAGTGGATGAAAGGCATGAACTCCAAGTAAATTTCCATCCTTATAGCTCATCCCACCGAGTTAAATTCTAAATCCCATAGATCATTCACAAATTTTCAAAGAACACTTACAACATCCATAATCTCTTAAGATATAATTTCTAACAATCATCACTAAAAAATTTATTTTATCTATTTAGTGACAGTTTTGGATAACTGTCACTAAATAATTTAGAAATTTTTATATTAACTTCACCCATGTTATTTTTTATTGTATTTTTTTAAAAAAATTGTCACCAACTGAATAAAAACTCACCATTGAGTACCCAAAAACAATACATACAAAACCTATCACTAAACTATAAAATCGCCTCTAAGTGATTGTTGACCATGAAATACATGATGGTTTAGAAAGTAAAATTGTATTTCTTCAATCAAATTAGAGCACCAAAAGATATAAAATAACCAATCTATATTTTAGTAATTAATTAAAATAATATTAAAAATAGTGTTAAATCATTAATTTTTTTAATAATATATCAACTATACAATTATAATTTTAAAAAAATTAATGATTACAAAATTATTCATAGAAAAATAGCCACATATTTATTTGTTAAATGTAAGAATCGACTCCACGTCAATCCAAGTTACGGTTTTTATATGATATCTATAAATATGTTTTTAGAGTTTTAAAACACTAAAATGCACATTTAATGATCAAAAAAATATCAAAAAATATCATATTTATGTAAAATCATGGAAAAATAACCATTTAATTATTTGTGACATGTACAGGAAAAAAACATCCATTCAATGTGCGGTGTGCTATGAATGACACGACGAGAAATTTTAAAAGATATTAAAGTTTTAGAAACATGTGTTAGGGAGTAAAAACCTAGAAAAGGTTATCAGATTGCCCTTAAATCATGGGGAAATTACTATAGATTTAATTTTGAAATTTAAGAACCAATGGCATGTCATTCCAAATTATGGTTTTCCCGTTATGGTTGTAAACATATTTTTAGTGTTTTAATGTAACACCCCAAGCTTCTACGGTATGCTTCTCTATGAATAATATAGTAGTGTGTGTTATACGCAACTTTGAGTTCTAACACACACCACAACCAATAAAACTAGCCATTATTAATAGTTATACCCACTTTTTGAAATTTTATACATTTTATCTTTCAAAATGGACTTCATTTTTGGATTTATAATATCAAAATTATCTTAGGGTGAATTTTTGGTATTTTTCTGAAAACTTTCAATGAATAGTGAGAATCACTAAATTTTAATTAAAAACAACTTTTTTAATCGAAATAATTAATAGTGATAAATTATGAATTTGAGTAGTTTTAAAGTATATTTAGAATATATTTTTACCATTTAATACAATTTTGTTCATTGTACGTAATTTCACATTTAAACCGGACAAAAACAAGTGTCAATATTTTGATAGTTATTATTTCCTAAAAACACGCTTTTTGTTTTGACAGCGGGAATTAATTTTAAATTAATTTATGCTACTTCTATGTTTTGAATTTATAAAAATGGATTCCATATTTAGAATCAGGAGGTCCAAATTGTGTAAATAGGTAACTTTTATTTTTAGACATTTTTAATAATTACTTCGGAAAATATTTTACTTACCATGGTTAAAGGGTAAATCTGGTAAATAATGGTAAAAAATAATATTATAATAATAATAAATTACCATAAAACGTGTCCTAACCCTATTTGTTGATACATGTCCGACCATGATCATATTTGGGTCAATTTTGGGACCCCATGGATCCACTTGTAAGTGATAATGACACTTTATATTAATTAAGTTAAAGTAAATACAAAAATGACATAAGCATATATCTTTTAGAAAAACAATTTTTACATAGGGTTATATATGTTATATTTTAGACTATAAATATTCATTAGAAAGATAAAAATATTTCATACATAATGGTATTTTATTTATAATTTTTAGACATTGAATAATTAAATTTATTTATAACCCAATAATGATGCAATATTTTCCTTATTAATGAAAGAATCAAATAATTGGTATTATAAATATTAAAATAAATATAATTTTAAAGTTTTGATGGAATCCACGAATTTTATTGGTTAATATGACATGTTAGTATTTCTTAAATTAATTTTTATATAATTAATAAAGTTTTTAGGACTTTAACAAAAATAAATTATTAAATATTGTCAAAATTGACATAAATGAGTTTTTAAAACAAATATTATATTTTTAATTAATATTATATTCCTAAAAATATAATTTTATTAAAAATAACTTATATAATGATATTTTTATTATTATTGTACCACTTGGGGGTCTCTTGGAAGTTTGTGGTAAGTTTATTGACTATATAATATAAAAATACAAAGAGACATGGTAAATGTCAAACTATTTAACTAAGAGTTAAATCAAAAAGATAAAGTTAATATAGTGACCCAAACCTCTCTAAAACCTATTTGTTGAGTGTTTTTAGACCTATACCCACCTTAATATTTAAATAATATACTTTGGATCCATTAGAAACCGAATATTAATTTATTATAAAATAATATTTCTAGCTTTTCCTAAGGTTCCCCTCACCCCTCTTATAAAAGGGCACTCCCCCTTCTCTCTAATTCACACCTTCAAAGACTTTTGGATCGGAAAAAACCTACCCAAATATTCTCTAAACTTCTCTAACTTCAACCTAGAGGCCTTAGTTTGATCATAAATATAACCTAAGGATCCTTTTTGATCAAGTCAAAAGGAAGAACCCGAAAAAATGGTAATGTTTTCACCACCCTCTTTCATGTTCCTTTATTATTCAACTTCTTCTTTCTTTGTTATTTCCATTCTAAAATAATAACTCTTATATATTATATATACTGTGATGTTATTATAAATATGGTAGAACCAAATTCAGTATTATATCCATCCTTTGAATGACATGTCACCATACGTGCGTACGTACGGCTTACCGTCTCAACGCCGTGGTGTAATTGTTATTCAAAACATTATTATTTGGATGGGTATGATAATGATGTGTAATTGATGTAAATAATAAATATAACATGATAATGATTCTATATATATGATATACCATCCAATTATATATTATTTTAATATCAAAATAATGATATTGTCGCTCGTGCGTACGTACGGACTACCGTCTCCACGAACACGATGAGATTCATTCCCCATCATATCCATGAAAGTCTGATTCTCATTTGATGATTAAAAATAATGTTTAATGACTTTATATAATTATGGATATGAATAATATACAACCTATCCATAACAAACACATCTTATGTAACAAAACATATAAAATAAAATGAGTAAGTTAACACCTGAAACGACGATAATACTAAGATATTATTAACAAAGCAATGTTAAAAGATCATATATGATATCATATTAATGCATATGATTCTTGTATAATTTAATAACAACTATTTCACCATTATACATGAGTTTAAACAACCCTTAACCAAGGAAAAGTACAAGGTACGGGTTTATTTCACAATCTCTTCATTATCTGAGGTTGTTTATACGTAATTATCTACCAGGACCTCTTTATCATCCAAATCCATGTTTCTTAAAAATATATTTCAAAACATTCTTACTATTTTATAGACTATGAGTTAAAGTCATTTATACCCTTTTGACTTTTTATAAGATGTTTATAAAGGAATCTTTCTATCATTTTCCAAACAAGGTCCTTTTTAACCTTTTTGACAAAATTAAGTTAAGAATGTATTTTTTAACTTATACGGCGGGTGCAACTATTTTCTACCATTATAAACTCGTTGAAGCTTCCCTTACAAGTTTATAAGAATATTTTCAAAGTAAATGTTTTATTTTATAATTATGTGACTCTTAAATTATTTCATAATAGAAAGAGATATTTCTCTAAAAAGGGTTTTGATTTAATCTATGTCAACATCCTTTGATGGATTTTAAGTTTATTTGAATTTGATTTATTATGATACAAAACTTTTATATTGTATTGAAGGTTTTGTGATATGTTTTACTGTGATTGTTCTATTTTTATACCATTCATGGTTTATGGTTAAATTATTTACATTTAGTATGCTAGTTTTAATACGAATATTTATGATATGTTTAAACCTTTTCATATGAGGAATGTATTGGACTTAGTAAGTGATGGGTGGAGCCTGCTATAGTTCCTCGATGCATTGGTAGGTCTCATGAGAAAACTATATGTGGAATTGGCCAAGGCCCTTTCCCAATTTGATTTATGGTTTTGGCCAAGGCCTTAATAATTTTTAGACGTCTTGGCACTAGTGCAGAAAACGTTTTTTACATCAGTTATTTTTCATTTTTTACGTCGGTTTCTAGCCGACGTTAATACGTGCGACGTTATAAATAAGGTTTTTGACGTCGGCTATTTAAAAACCGACATCAAAAACATAAAATTGAGATGTTTATCACGTCGGTTCTAAAATAACCGACGTGATAAAAAAAATGGTAAGGGTTTATCACGTCAGTTATTTAACAACCGACGTGATAAAAGGCCTGGAAAATGGTTTATCACGTCAGTTATTAAACAACCGACGTGATAAACAAGGGTGAGGTGGGTTTATCACGTTGGTTCATATAGAACCGACGTGATAAACTGGGGTGAGGGGGTTTTATCACGTCAGTTCTATAAGAACCGACGTGATAAACCGGGGTGAGCGTGGTTTATCACGTCGGTTCTTATAAAACCGACATGAAAAACCGGGGGAGGGGGGTTTATCACGTCGATTCTATAAGAACCGACGTGATAAACCGGGGTGAGCGTGGTTTATCATGTCGGTTCTTATAAAACCGACATGAAAAACCGGGGGAGGGGGGTTTATCACGTCGGTTATTATATAACAACCGTGATAAACTGGCGGGAGGTGGTTTATCACATCGGTTATTGAATAATTGACGTGATAAACCATTTTCCAGGCCTTTTGTCACGTCGTTTATTCAATAACCGACGTGATAAACCATTGTCCAGGCCTTTTATCACGTCGATTATTAAATAACCGACGTGATAAACCATTCTCCAGGCCTTTTATCACATCGGTTATTAAATAACCGACGTAATAAACCATTCTCCAGGCCTTTTATCACGTCGGTTATTGAATAACCGACATGATAAACTATTTTCCAGGCATTTTATAATATCGGTTATTTAATAACCGACGTGATAAACCCATTTTTTTTAAACAGAATGCAGTCATCTTCTCTCCACCAGAATCAACCAGAAAACAAATCAAGAAATCGTACCACAAAAATATAAGTAGATCAAAATTAATCATGTACATTGATAACATTTAAAACTTACCCCCTAGACAGCCCCCACCCTCATTTATACCCCATGGACAGCCCTCCCCCACCCCGTTGGAGCCCTCACCCTCATGTATACCCCTTAGACAGCCCTCCCCCACCCCATTGGAGCTCCCACCTTCATGTATACCCCTTGGACAACCCTCCCCCACCCCATTGGAGCCCCCACCACACTCCCGGACTACCCCCCCCCCCCCCCCCGACCCCCGGACACCCCCAAACACCCCTCGACAACCCCCCACCTGCCTGAACAGCACCCCCTCACCCCCTCACCCCACTTGACAGCCCCCACCACACCCCTGGACAACCCCAAACACCCCTGGACAACCCCCCCCCCCCCCCACCCCCCACCCCTGGACAACACTCCCAAACCCCTGGACCGCCTTCCCACACCCCTGGACATCCCTGCCACCCCCCAGGACTGTCCCCCCACCCCACCGGACAGCCCTCCCAGACCGCTGGACACCCCCCAACCCCACTGAACACACCCCCACACCCTTGGAACCCCTCCCCCACAGACCCAAATCCATACCAAAAAAATCATCAAAAGTAAACCAAAATAAGAAGTAGAGAAAAATTAAACATTCACTTATATAACATTCAAAACATACACTGTCAACTTCAAAAAAAACTAAATCCAACCTAAACAACTACCAAATACACAATTAAAATGACAATATTCAAAATTACATTTTACATTACAAACAACTAAAATTCAATCAAACCTGTAAAATAATTTGACCACTCCACTTGTACGTGTTTGATGTCTTCAGCAGTATAGGGTTGAGGGTCATCAAAAATCTACAAATGAAAAAGAAGATAGTTAACATGTATAATGAATAAATCAAATTGAAATATTATGGAAAAGTTTAAGAGGAATTCGTACCAGGTCAAAATTCACAACTGTCCCAGTTGTTATTATTTCATACATAAATCTTAACATATAATATCCGCATTTGATGACGCCATGTTGTTCATGAAAATTCTATTTTAATGAGTTTAAATTCAATATATTATTTTTATGTAATAAATCAAAAAGTACAAATTATAAATGGAAATTTACCTTCGCATTTACATATTTGATCTTTGCATTTCTTTTCTTTGTGTGTTTTCGAAAGTAGGCCCATGCACTGTTAGAAAATAATACGAATGGGGTAAATTTAAAATTCATTATAATATATAAAACTATTGAGAAATTGAAACTTACTTTTCCAATATATTCTTAAAACTTTCCCGCACATCACCATGAACAGAGCATATCTAATAAAGAGCTTTCTCCCTTGGGAAAAAAATCCCTAACATCCAATGATCACTGATAAAAGGAAATTTAATGTTAGTGGTTTTTTATGTTGAAAGATAAGTAACTCTTTGAGAGAAATGTGTTTCATACCTCTCAAAAAAAGTCATCATCCAACATTGTGTGATTATATTCTTTTCAAATCTTTCAGCAATATAAACCATTCTTTGTTCCTCATTAAATGCACATGCTTCAGGGGAAATCAATTGCGGGTCCATGAATCCATATACTTCTGTCAGCTCATTCCTCTCACAAATTTTATAAAGATACCTAATACAAAACATACATAAGTATACATTTTTAATAAATATAACGCAGGGAAAAGGTGTTAAGACTTACATGGAAAAAAATTCACCACGTTGATGCCCAACTTATCTCCAGTAACAAGCTCCATGATATCAGTTTTTGTAATCCCCACACTTATTTCACATCCACAAACATGAGATTCCATTGGAAACTCATAAAAACCCAACAACAAATGTGAATATCTTGACAATCTGTCAAGACCACTGGAATCTGTATCTGATGTCATAGTATGTTGTCTTTGTTGTTGTCTATACAGTATTTCTTTACCTTTGAAGTATTCCTGTGAAAAAAAAATTGAAAAATATAGTAGTTTTCAAATGATAAAACAACTTTAATAAAAAAATAAAATAAAAGATATAACATTCATACCTCTATGGTAATGAGTCGAAGAATTCTGGATGGCCAAACTAAAAAATGGTCGATACTCTATCCAACTGTCGCCACCTCATCTGTAGGTATTGGTATCCTAGCTGATCTATCTATAATATCCTGTACAGTGACCCTCTGATTCTCTACCTCTAATTATTGATGATGAACTGTATCTCCTATACAATATACCAACATGTATGCTACTATATGATGTTGAGAATCATCAACCTACAACTCGCAATATATAGGAAGCTGTGGAAGAGGCGTAGGATAAAAAATGGGGTCTAAAGGTTGAGGTGGGGGAGTGGGAGCTACTGGCGGAGGTGGAGGATAAATAATGGGGTCTGCAGGGGTAGGTGGAGGAGTGGTAGCTGCAGTCTGAAATTTTCTTTGCATTTCTGCAAACATAGACTGCACCGACTCTCTAATCTTGTCCTCCATCGTCGAATTAATATTTTTAACTTCAGCCTCCAAGGATTCTTTTTTTTTTATAAACCCCCTCAATGTTAGAATTTTAAGAAACTGGAAACACTTTTCTTACCGATACACCTGCCGGATATCCTATTACACGACCAGGATGTTCGGGCCTTCCCAATGCTGCAAATAAAATATCTTCCCTCCCAGTAGCTGTAAATGTCCCCTATGAACTCTTCTCCTCAAGAGAGTCCTATATTAATTAATTGAACATTTCTGTAATGATTGAAACTTATATGAAGAAAAAAGTTAACTTAAATAAATTAAATAGATATCTTACAATCCTCTCAGCTACGATTCCCGATTCTTACTAAAGATATTGACCTTTTTTTCCCTTCCGAGCTCTCTTCCATTTTTCATGTCTAGATGAAGGGGATGGAGGGGCCACCTCTCCAGAGCTTTAAGACTCAGCTCTTAGTTGTTGAAATTTTTCCTCCATCATTTTTTCTTCAAATAATGCATACCCTCCCTGAGATAAATTATGAGGGTATACATTTTTAGATTGGATCTCCTGATGAGCTTTCCTTGTTTGCTGTAATTTAAGAATAATAAATCATTAAAAAAACATTAATAAAATCATTTATATATTAAAGATTATAAAAGTTTACATTGCCCTTACCAGAAATAACTCTTTTTTTCTACTTTCAAAAAACTGTCTCCATGTGTCTTCATCTATAAAAGGATATATACGATATAGATTGTCATGACTCCTATGACCATAAATGAAATCAGATGAGAGGATTGATTTGAAATACCTCCATCTCCTGGCAGCCAACGATAAGCATTTCTTCCTGACTCCTCCAGTGTTAGGAATATCAAATGCCATCTGATAAAGAAGAGGTTAAACATATTATATATACTAGAAACATTAAAAGAATGGTCAAAAAATGACAAAAGATCTTACCAAAATCGTCTCCCACAACTGAGAGATAATCGCTTTATCCACACCTCTCCAATCATCATACAGAATGCTTACTTTGGTCTTAGCCTGAGTCTCAACAAAACTCTTAAAATCTTCGGCATTCGAACCTCTAGGAATATCATCATCATCAAACTCAACGACTATCCTCTGATCCTTCGTACGGGCAAGTGATAATTTTGGTAAACATGTGCACCCACGTTTACCAACCTTTGAACTCTTTGTCGTAATAGGAGCATGTGAATGTTCATCCCTAGAGGTATGACCAGCAATATGCTCCTCTCCAGAATCATGTGGTTGATCATCTGAATGATCTTTCATTATCCTTTAAATCAAAAAAACAAATGTCAATTCACAAATATACAAATTCAAATATTTTAATACTACTGTAATCAGAAAATAGAAAAGTGTACTAAGTTACATAATAGTAAACATTGGTAATATGGTAAGCATGTTAAACAATGGTAAAGATGGAAAAGATGGTCAAGATGGTCAAGATGGTAAAAATGGTAAAAATGGTAAACCTGGTAAACATTGTAAACATGGTAAAGTAATTGTCAGTGAACAAATATAAGCATTTTAAAATTCATGTAATGGTTATAAACATGATAAAGTAAACTAAACAAACTTAAAATAAACAAAAACATATACTTATTTTATTTTAAAACATGTTTTAATAAATAAAAAACTTACAATATCTAACATTTATGGAAAAAATAAATGTAAACAAGAAATAAACATATGTTACCTGTAATTTTAGGAATGTACAAATGGATTGTTTTCCCAAATTCCTTCGTCATGATCGTTCCTTATGACACAAACTATGTCTTCAATATGATCATCATTATGTTATGTTAATATTTCCATGGAAGTAGGGATCTCACATAAATCAGCATATTCATCAAGTTCATCCTCACCAACATATTGTTTTTTCCCTTGTAAAACAACATCCCACTGCATATCTGATTGATCTACTACATAGAAAATTTGTTTTGCATGTGTTTCCATTATAAAAGAATCAGTTATGTCTTCCAATCTATTCAGATTAATAAGTGTCATTCCAAATTCATCGTGTCTGACACTGTTGTTACCATTAAACCATTTAAAGTTAAAAACGGGAACTTTAATTTTAAAGTAATCAACCTCCCATATGTCTTCAATCACTCCATAATATTCACTTGATGCAGAAATTGGGTTTTTGTCCTTAGCACTCTAAAAATTCATTGCTTCTGCAAACACCAATACACCACTATTATGAACTGCACTTCTGTTGTCCTGAGCTTTTGTATGAAATGTATAACCATTAATGTCATAACCAGACCATGTTATCACATTTAAACATGGACCACCCACTATCCATTTTAATGTCTCTGATACATCTGATCTACCAAGTAAAGTCTCTTTAATCCATGACAAAAAAATTTTATTGTGCTCATTCAAAATCCACATTTCTTTCTTCTTTGGATGACATTGTTTCAACTCATTAATATGCAATGTGATATACGATTGAGCATCAGCTATGTTATTCAAGATGTATGATTCTAACTTCTTCATCTATTCATCTGAAAATGATTTGAATTTCAAGCCGTGAATCCCCTTTCCCTCATTATTAACTCGTTCATGGCGAGATGGAGGCAAACCTATGTGTTGCGCCGCAGCCAAGTAGCTCATACAAAACTCTGCTACCTCCTCAGAAATATACTTTTCAATAATGGAGGCTTCAGGTCGATATAGATTTTTAACATACCCCTTTAATATTTTCATATAACTTTCAAAAGGATACATACAACGAAGATATACAGGTCCACAAAGCTTTATTTCTCGAACCAGATGAATCATTAAATGCACCATTATATAAAAAAAATTTGGAGGAAAATACATTTCCAATTGAAAAAGTATAAAAATTGTATCCTTTTTCAAAATGTTCAAAGCATTCACATCAATCACCTTGTTACAAATTGAATTGAAAAAATAACACAACTTCATTATAGTCTTTCTGACACGAATGGGCAATATTCCACGCAATGCAACTGGTATAATTTGTTGCAACATGACGTGACAATCATGTGATTTCATACCTATCAACTTCAAGTCCTTCTATGAGACAAAAAAAATTTACATTAGAAGAATAACCTTGAGGCACTTTGGTATCATGAAGACACTGACAGAAGCTAATTTTATCCCTCTTCGATAATGTATGACAAGCCGGGGGAAGAAATGTTTATCTTCCTTTAGGAGTGGGAGCTAACTCCAAATGTATTCCCATTGATAGTAAGTCTAATCTTGCATTCAACCCATCTTTAGTCTTTCCTTTAATATCTAACAATGTTCCAATCAAAGAATCACAGATATTATTCTCCACGTTCATGACATCAATATTATGTTTAACTTCATGATACCTCCAATATGGTAGCTCAAAAAAAATTTACCTTTTCTTCCAAATATGTCTATCATTACCAGATTTCTGTGTCTTTCCCAATGTCACGTCAAGGTTTTTCACCCTCTCAAAATACAGATCAGGGGATAAAGGTTTTGGAGTAGTATCAAATTCTTGTGATCCATTGAATGCATTTTTTAGTCTTCTATAAGGGTGTTCCATAGGCAAAAACTTTCGATGACCCATGTACACTGTTTTCCTCCTATGATGCAATTGACAATATGACGTCTGTTGTTCGCAAATTGGACATGCTTTATGCCCTTTAACACTGTATCCAGACAAATTTCCATACGTTGGGAAGTCATTTATAGTGAACAGAAGCACTGCATGCAGTTGAAAATATTCCATTTTATAAGAATCATACACCCTAATACCATCAGCCCATAATAGTTTCAAGTCATCAATCAACGGTGACAAGTAAACATTAATATCATTATCGGGTTGCTTTGGACCAGAGATCATTGTACTCAACATGACATATTTGCGCTTCATACAAACTTCAGGAGATTGGTTGTAAATTACCAATAAAACAGGCCATGAACTATGTGTGCTACTGAGTGTTCGGTATGGATTCATTCCATCTGTACACAACCCTAGTCTGAGATTTCTAATTTCATTTCCAAATGTAGAATATTGCGCATCAATTTTCTTCCATTGTGGACAATCAGTTGGATGACGTATTTTTCCATCACATACCCACTCTTCAGCATGCCATCTTAACCTTTTTGCATCATGTGAATTAGCAAATAAACGTTTGAAACGATTAATTATAGTAAGATACAAAAATACCTTTGAAGGGAGCTTTGTAATCTCTACATCAGCCTGTGATTTTTCTTTCACCTTATACCGTGATGTCATACATTTAGGGCACTCTGACAGAAATTCATATTTCTTCCTATATATAATGTAGTCATTCGGACAGGCATGTATTTTCTTGTATCCCAATCCCATCGGGCATAATATTTTCTTGGATTTGTAATGTGAATCTGGAAGATCGTTATCTTTTGGAAGAATGTCTTTCATCAATTGTAGTAGCTCTGTAAAACTTCTGTCACTCCATCCATGCTTCGCCTTCAGGTTAATCAATCTTAACACCACCGACAAAACCGTAAAATCTGTACAACCAGGATATAATGGTTTTTCAGCATCACCATATAGACGTGCAACTGTCGGTTCTATCTCAATTTGTTCTGCTACAATATCGCGAATCATTTCTTCAATTCCATCAGAGTTACCATCTTGCGAATCATCATCATCAGTGACATTCTGTCCAGTTTCACCATGCCAAATCCAAGAGTTGTAACTCGGATTAAAACCATGACAAATCATATGATCTTTTATCTCTCTACTTTTCAACTTCTTCATATTCAAACATTTCAGGCATGGATAGAAAAAAATGTCACTACTTGGAACATTTTGTTTTGAAAATTCCAAAAAGGCATCAACACCTTCCTCAAATTCATTGCTCATTCGATGTGTCGTAATCCAACTTCGACTCATTATTACCTATAACAAATATCAACAAAAAATATATATTTTTAAGATAAGATAAATATATGTTTATATGAAAAAAATCATAATTTGAATGTAAAACAATTTAAAATATAAAACAAATCTATAGGTATTTAAAAAAATATGCTTGAATATTATTTTTAAAACAACATATAGTTAGATATAACAGTTTTAAATTTCATTGAATCAAAGAAAAACATGATGCCTATATAGTTTAATATTGATTGCGATTTTTATGTTTTAATATATTAGATAAACTACCTATTTAACATGTTATTAATGGTTTCTGTAGACCCTAAATCCATTTGGTAAATATTTTGACACAATTATAAAAATAAATGGAAGTGTTTTTGGGAGGAATATGTTCAATCATTTTATTTTGATGTCCCATATTCTATAACAAAAGGCAATGTGGATACCAAAGCCCTTAGTTTGGTTTTTTATTCTCAAATTGTTTGTGATGAATAAGAAGAGTATAAGTTGATGTATATGATAAATAAAATACAACTATATTTTATTTATGGTTATGATAGAATGAATTCATACCATATCATTTAGGATCTTCTCCCACCAAAAGTAACCCTCCTCAGTTCGAAATGAATAAATTTAGATAATTATGCATGAATTCATACAAGTATTTTTGTACATAAACCAAAAAGAAGATTATTAGTACTAAAAGTAAAACTAGGAAGAAACAATAAACTCTATATACTCATGAAAGCTACTCCACAACACTTCCATGCTTCTAACATCTATAAAAAACTACAAATTTCTTTTAAAAACCAAAAAAATTGTTTATATTTATGTATGGTGGGCATAACATGTATACATAGTAAGATCCTCCCTAAAACATCTCATGAAAATATTGAGGAAGCACACTAAAGCCCTATGAAAAAAGGAATCTAAATCATCACCTAAACATGGAAAAATAGTTTTATATACTCACTATGGATCACTCAAAAAATAATTCATATAAATAAACCTTTTCATATAAAAAATTATATATATATATATATATTAAAATTAAGGTTCTCGGATACCACTTCTCCACTAGTTTTCCTCTCACACCCCAATACTAATGTCATGGTCTCACCCCGCCCATAAATCATCCTACACCATGTGAAATTGTATCACTTCCATCAATGAATCATATGTATCTTAGATTATCTCATCACCATCTTATCAAAATAGTAATGAGGTGCATACTTGGAAACCACTACATCTTGTTTACATTAAATGTACAAAAATCGCAAAACATAATTATAGAATATCCGTGAAAAAAACGAATGAAATAAATTCGTGGAAGGATTACTTGAATGTTGCGAGTTGAGATGATAGATCCGAGAGGAGTGAAGAAGATAAACAATGAAGCCAAAATGAGTTTAACGCAGGTCGATCGATGAGCTGATTAGGGTTTACCGCACGAGAGAGACGAGTCGGCGGACTGTCAATCGAAAAATCGTAAATGACAGTCCACGGGGCTTTAATTTCTTTAAAAGTATTATAACGTCAGTTATATAATAACTGACGTTATAAACGATTTTTTAAATTTATAACGTCGGTTATTTTAAAACCGACGTAAAAAAGCTCCCGCGCTTTAGTTTTTTACATCGGTTATTTTATAACCAACGTAAAAAATGACATATCTACAGGTTTTTTACGTCTTTTATTTAATAACCGACGTAAAAAAACCCCCCGTGATTTGGTTTTTTACGTTGGTTATTTTATAACCGACATAAAAAACGCATAGATATCTCGTTTTTTACACCGGTTATAAGATAACTGACGTAAAAAACCCCACGCGCATTGGTTTTTTACGTCGGTTATAGGATAACTGACGTAAAAACCGAATAGGCGCGATTTGTAATGTCAGTTATTAAAATAACTGACGTTAAAAATCTACTCTCTACATTTGTTATGTCGGTTATATATAACCGACGTAAAAAATGGTGACGTAAAAAATGTTTTCTACACTAGTTTAGCCTAGGCCTTGACAAAATGTTTCAGAATGTCTGGCATTATACATTCCCTCATTATGGAAATAATATTGATGGTTCATGTGGTCATTTGACTAGTAGAATACCCATGATTATGTTTTATTATGGCATTATTTACTCAGCTCATATTATTTCCATAAAAGTATTCATGTTTATTATTGGTAAAGGCATGTGGTTTCAATTATTTACAATGCTTAATATTTATGTCATTTTCCGTTGTATTACTTACCCTTACTGAGCATTTGAGCTCACCCATTTCTTATGTTTAATTTTCCCAGGATATGAAGAAGTTATTTATGAGTGACCTACAGGGATAATCTAGGAGGCTTGGATGTTTCTAATGAAATATATTTGTGTTGTATTTCTCTTTAAGCTGTAAAGTTGAAGTTATGTATGAATCTTGTTTCCAATAATACTAAACTGATCGGTCTTTCGAGACATGATTTCCTTGTGATCATTCCAATGTTATGTAATAATGCACTGACTCTGGGAAACTAGGTTCGGGGCATTATAGTTGGTATTAGAGGAAGTTTAGTACAAACCTTGGAAACTAGATTTAGATAAACTCTGATTAGAGAACATAGCCCTAAGATAAACTTTGAGGATTAGTATAGAAGAAATTCCTAGAATTTTGGTATTGTGGAGATTTTGTGAGTTTTCAAAGCAATACATCCATGTCTAGATATGAGCAGGTTGAGGTGTATCTGGAACAGATGTATCTAGGGGTAAAACCTGAAAACACCATTTTGAGCTCAACTCAAACGGGAACTGGTGCACGACAACAGGCCTTACTGCACTCTTGGTTACGACACTCCCAGGGCATATGATTAGGATAATTCTCATTTTCTTTACAAACCATTATGAAGGGTTTATGAGTATATACTTCCTCAAAGAAAACATTTTTTTCTGATTATGGATTATATCCATAAACTGTTGAATTTATGTTAAGTGTTTTAGAAGTTTGGAGTTATATATTTTGATTCATAAACTAATCTATTTTAAGCCATTGTTTAGAAATGGCACCTAGTGGAAGGAATGGAAACTGTATCAATGCACGCACTCCATATAGGGATTTCCCTCCTTCTCAAGATAATTATAGTGGATATAGTGATGCAACTGGTGCTGATCAGCTAATCCCCATACTGGGACAACTCACTCAGGTTATGAATAATAACCTTACCCGTATGGAGTACCCAGATCCACAGCATGGAGGATCAATGTTAGATAGCTTCATGAGGCAACAACCACTGACATTTAATGGGAGTACAAATACATTAGTGGTTGAGCAATGGATAAATTCCTCAGAGAAAATATTTCATGCCTTGGGGAGTAATGAAAAGAAAAAAGTTATCATGGCAGTTTACCGCCTCACTGGAGATGCTAATAAATGGTGGTCATTGATTCAAAACACAAAGGAAGATGATGAAGTATAAAATATGTAATCGAGGGAGTTCAAAGAGATTTTCTTAGAAAAATACTTTCCTTGTGACCATCGAGCGGATATGGAAAGACAATTTTTGAGTCTGAGGCAAAAGAAGAATGAGAATGTCGCAAAGTATGAGGCTAACTTTACAAGGTTAGCGAGGCATGTTGTAGATTATATACATAACCCAAGAAGTAATATTTATCATTTATTTGATGGTTTAAAACCATTTCTCCATAGAGAATTAGTATCACAATCTTTCTCATCAAATGAAGATATTGTCTCGTGTGCTATTAAGATAGAAAAGGAATTATCTAAGTCTTATGACTTTAAATCAAAACAAGAGAAGAAGAGATCTTCTGAACACTCTGGGAAAGGAAATGAAGAATCATGGAAGAAGGGAAGAATTGAATTTCCACCCTGTGATAATTGCGGAAGGAAGCACCCTAGTGCCTATCTAAAAGGAAAAGGAGTATACTACAAATGTGGACAGAAAGGTCCTCTAGCTAGTGATTGTAAAGGAAAGAAAGACGCTACCAATGTTCAATGATACAATTTCAGAGAGATGGAACATTATGAAAATGAATTTACTAAGCATCAAGGAAACTTGCCTCAAAAAGGCCAAGGGATCAAGTCCAAGCTTATGCAATCACTACTGCTGAGGTTAAAGACCCGAAAGACTTGGTGGCAGGTAATTTAATGGTTTCCTCAAGTTTAGAAAATGATTTATTTGATTCTGGATCATCGCATTGTTTCATATCTTCCCAATTTGCTAAGAAAATTAGATATTTACAATTTTATTTAACAAGGGATTTTTCGGTTAAAACTCCTAAGGGAAGTATCATTGCTACAAAGTTCTGTGGATCTGTTCCCATTAGGGCATATAAATGTTCTTTATCTGCTGATCTCATCATCATACTCATGACTGAATTTGATATAATCCTCAGTATGGATTGTCTTTTGGACCATGATGTGAAAAATTATTATAATAAGAAGGAGGTTATGATTTTTGATGACGATGATAAAGAACACCTTATCTTTAGATCAGAATCGTCACCACCTGATTCTTATCTAGGTCCACCCCTAGTAGCTCAACCAAATTCAATTATCGGGGAGGAAGAGAATAAAATAACTATGGGTGAGGAAAGGAATTTCCAAATATAGGATTTAACTATTGTGAGATAATATGTTGATGTGTTTCTGGAATATTTTCCTATACATCCTCCAGAATGAGAAATTGAGTTTTCTATTGATTTAATTCATGGTTCAAGGCCTATATCGAAGACCCCTTATAGGATGGCCATTGTGAAATTAGTTGAACTAAAGAAACAACTAGAGTAATTGAGTAATAAGGTATTTATTCTCCCTAGTGTTTCTCCATGGGGATCCCCTATCCTTTTTGTTAAGAAGAAAGATGGATCTATGAGCTTATGTATCGACTATAGGGAAATCAATGCTATAACAATAAAGAAAAAGTATCCCCTACCTCGCATTGATAATTTATTTGACCAAATGCATGGAGATAAATACTTTTCAAAGATTTATCTTCGATCTAGATACCATCAGTTGTGTGTGAAGAAGGAATACATTCCGAAGATAGCATTTCGAACCAGGTACGGGCATTACGAGTTTACAATAATGCCTTTTGGGGTGACTAATGCAGCCTCTATTTTCATGGATCTAATGAACAGAGTTTTCAAGGAATATATTGATGATTTTGTAGTAGTATTTATTGATGATATCATGGTATATTACAAAATCTATGAAGACCATGAAAATCACTTGCGCATTATCCTAAAGAGTCTTAGAAGACATGAATTATATGGGAAGTTTAGCATGTGTGAATTCTGGCTTCAGGAGATCTCTTTTCTTGGCCATATTATCTCTAAGGATGGAATCTCTGTTGATCCTTCTAAGACCAAGGCAATCCAAGAATTTCCAGCCCCGACGATTATAACTGAGGTACGCAGTTTTATTGGTTTAGCAGGTTATTATCAGCGTTTCATCCAGAATTTTGCCCTATTGGATAACCCATTAACGAAGCTCACATGTAAAGGGGTTAACTTTTTTTGGAAAAAAGAGTGTGAAGAATTTTTTGAAGAACTGAAGAAAATCTTAGTCAATTTTCTTATATTGACTCTACCATCGGGGAATGATGGGTTCATTATTTATAGTGATGCATCGAAGAAAGGACTTGGTTGTGTCCTTATGCAGAATGATATAGTTATTGCCTATGAATCATGACAGCTGAAAATTCATGAGAAAAACTACCCTACTCATGATTTTGAGTTAGCTTCTATAATCTTCGCTTTGAATATATGGAGACATTATCTCTATGGTGAAAAATGTGAGATTTATACTGATCACAAGATTTTGAAGTATATTTTCTCACAGAAAGAAATCAACATGAGGTAAAGTAAATGGCTTGAACTACTCAAGGATTATGATTTCACGATACACTACCACTCGGGGAAGGAAAATAAGGTGGCAGATGCTTTGAGTAGAAAGGATCATGGAGTTTTGAACAAGATGAGAGTTGAAAATGATCCTATATACATGGATCTAGTAAAGATGGATATGGGAATCACCATAGAAGGTGAACCATCAATGCTTTTTCAAATGGTTGCTAAACCATCTTTACTAGAAAGGATAAATAGTTCTCAGACCAATGATAAAGAGTTTCAAAAGAAGATTAAAGTTGTGAATGATGGGAGATTGAGTGACTTTGTGTATGAAGATGGAATTTTGAAATTTGGTAAGAGACTTTGTGTTCCCGATATACCTGATCTAAAAAGATAATTGTTGGATGATGTTCATAGTTCCAATTTCTCTATACACTCTGGGAGTGCCAAAATGTATAGAGATTTGAAGGAACATTTTCGGTGGGACAACATGAAAAGGAAGATTGCTGATTTTGTGTCAAGATGTATGGTTTGTCAACAATTGAAAGCTGGAAGGCAATAGCCTGGAGGAGTCATGCAACCTCTTCCCATACCGGAGTGGAAATGGGATAATATTACGATAGACTTTGTCATGGGACTACCAAAGACTCCTAGAAGGAACGATGCAATATGGGTCATTGTTGATTGTATTACCAATTCAGTACATTTTCTTTCTATAGGAGAAGATCTACAACTTGAACGTCTAGCAAGACTATATATTAATGAATTTGTGAGGCTTCATGGAGTACCCCTATCAATTGTTTCGGATCGTGATCCCCGTTTTACTTCAATATTCTGGAAAAGTCTTCAGAAAGAACTGGATACTGAACTTCATTTGAGCACTACTTACCACCCCCAAACTGATGGACAATTAGAACGGACTATTAAAACCTTAGAAGACATGTTGAGATCATGATCACTTGACTTTCAAGGTATGTGGGATCAATATTTACCTCTGGTAGAATTTTTCTATAACAATAACTTCCATTCAAGTATTCAGATGGCACCATATGAAGCGTTATACGGAAAGAGATGTCACACACCAACCTGTTGGGATGATGTTGGTGAAAGAAAACTTGTAGGCACAGAACTTGTTAAGGAAATGATGGAAAAGGTAAAGGTAATACAAACCTACATCAAAGCATCTCAAAGTATGCAGAAGAGCTATGCTGACAACCGAAGGAAGGATTTGAAATTTCAGGTAGGAGATCATGTTTTCCTGAAGGTATCCCCATGGAAGGGTGTTATACATTTTGGTAAGAAGGGAAAGTTAAGTCCTAGGTACATCAGACTATTCAAAATTCTAGAATGAATTGGGGCTGTAACTTACTGTTTGGAAATGCCGCCAAGTCTCTCCAAAGTTCATGATGTGTTCCACATATCACTATTGAGAAAATACATGTCTAGACCAACGCATGTACTCGCCTATGAAGAATTAGAACTGGAACCTGATTTGTCTTATTGTGAATATCCTTTCAAGATTCTTGATACGAGAGAACAAGTGTTGAGAAACTAGATGACTCGTCTGGTAAAAGTTCTATAGAGAAACCCAAAGATGGAAGAGGCAACGTGGGAACAAGACTAACTTATGATGAAGAACAACCCAAGTCTTTTCACGCGGTAGTATTCTAGAAATTTTGAGGATGAGATTATTTGAAGGAGGTAAGAATGTAACACCCCAAGCTTCCATAGTACGCTTCTCTTTCAATAATACAGTAGCATGTGTTGTACGCAACTTCGATTTCTAACATACACCACAACCAATCAAACTAGTCATTATGAATAGTAATACCCACCTTTTGAAATTTTATACATTTTATCTTTCAAAATGGACTTCATTTTGGTATTCGAAATATCTAAATTAGCTTACGGTGAATTTTTTGTATTTTTTGAAAACTTTCAATGAATAGTGAGAATCACTATATTTTAATTAAAAACAACATTTTTAATCGAAATAATTAATTGTAATAAATTATGAATTTGAGTGGTTTTAAAGTATATTTAGAATATATTTTTACCATTTAATACAATTTTGGTCATTGGACATAATTTCACGTTTAAACCAGACATAAACAAGTGCCAATATTTTGATAGTTATTATTTCTTAAAAACACGCTTTTTGTTTTGACAGTGGGAATTAATTTTAAATTAATTTTTTACACTTTTGTGTTTGGAATTTAGAAAAATAGATTCCATATTTAGAATCAGGAGGTCCAAATTGTGTAAATATTTAACTTTTATTTTTAGACATTTTGAATAATTACTTCGGTAAATATTTTATTTACCATGGTTAAAGGGTAAATCCGGTAAATAAGGGTAAAAATAATATTATAATAATAATAAATTACCCTAAAATGTGTCCTAACCCTATTGGTTGATACATGTATGACCATTATCATATTTGGGTTGATTTTGGGACCCCATGGATCCACTTTTAAATAATAATGACACTTTATATTAATTAAGTTAAAGTAAATACAAAAATGACATAAGCATATATCTTTTAGAAAAACAATTTTTACATAGGGTTATATATGTTATATTTTCGACTATAAATATTAATTGGAAATCTAAAAATATTTCCTACATAATGGTATTTTATTTATAATTTTTAGACATTGAATAATTAAATTTATTTATGACACAATAATGATTCAATATTTTCCTTATTAATGAAAGAATCAAATAATTAGTATTATAAATGTTAAAATAAATATAATTTGAAAGTTTTGATGCCATACAATAATTTTATTGGTTAATATGACATGTTAGTATTTCTTAAATGAATTTATTTAGAGTTAATAAGGTTTTTAAAACTTTAAAAAAATCAATTATTAAATATTGTCGAAATTGGTATAAATGAGTTTTTTAAAAAAATATTATATTATTAATTGATATTCTATTCCGAAAAATATAAGTTTCGGCCAAAGGACTTATATAATGATAGGTTTATTATTAATGGACAACTTGGGGGTCTCTTGGAAGTTTCTGTTAAGTTTATTGACTATATAATATAAAAATACAAAGAGACATGGTAAATGTCAAACTATTTAACTAAGAGTTAAATCAAAAAGATAAAGTTAATATAGTGACCCAAACCTATCTAAAACCTATTGGTTGAGTGGTTTTCGATCTATACCCACCTTAAACTTTACATCATCCACTTTGGATCCATTGGAAACCGAATATGAATTTATTATAAAATAATATTTCTAGCTTTTCCTAAGGTGCCCCTCACCCCTCTTATAAAAGGGCACTCCCCCTTCTCTCTAATTCACACCTTCAAAGCCTTTTGGATCAGACAAACCCTACCAAAATATTCTCTCAACTTCCCTAAATTAAACCTAGAGGCATTATTTTGATCATAAATCCAACCTAAGGAGCCCTTTTGATCAAATCAAAAGGAAGAACCCGAAGAAAAGGTAATGTTTTCACCACCCTCTTTCAAGTTCCTTTCTTCTTCAACTTATTTTTTATTTTTTATTTACATTATAAAATAATAACTCTAGTATCTTATATATATGGTGATGTTATTATAAATATGGTACAACCATATTCATTATTCTATCCATCATTCGAATGACATGACACCATACGTGCGTACGTACGGCTTACCGTCTCCACGTTGTGCTGTAATTGTTAATAAAAACATTATTATTTGTATGGGTATGATAATGATGTGTAATTGATGTAAATAATAAATATAACATGATAATTATTATTTATATATTATATACCATCCAATTATATATTATTTTAATATCAAAATAATGATATTGTCGCACGTGCATACGTACGGACTACCGTCTCCACGAACGCGATGATATTCATTCCCCATCGTATCCATGCAAGTCTAATTATCATTTGATGATTAAAAATAATTTTTTAAGGAATTGATATCATTATGTATATTAATAAGATACAACCTATCCATAACAAACACAGATTATGTAACAAAACATATAAAATAAAATGAGTAAGTTAACACCCGAAATGACGATAATATTAAGATATTATTAATAAAGCAATGTTAAAAGATCATATATGATATCATATTAATGAATATGATTATTATATAATTTAATAACAACTATTTCACCATTATAAATGAGGTTAAACTACCCTCAACCAAGAAAAATTATAAGGTAAGGGTTTATTTCACAATCTCTTCATTATCCGAGGTTGTTTATATGTAATTATCTACTGGGACCTCTTTATCATCCACATCCATGTTTCTTAAAAATGTATTTCAAAACATTCTTACTATTTTATAGACTATGGTTTAAAGTCATTTATACCCTTTTTGACTTTTCATAAGATGTTTATAAATGAATCTTTCTTTCATTTTCCAAATAAGTTCATTTTTAACCTTTTCGACAAAATTAAGGTAAGAATGTATTTTTTAACTTATACGGCAGGTGTGGATATTTTCTATTGTTATAAAATTGTAGAAGCTTCCCTTACAAGCTTATAATAATATTTTCAAAGTAAATGTTTTATTTTATAATTATGTGACTCTTAAATGATTTCAAAATAAAAAGAGATATTTCTCTAAAAGGGTTTTGATTTCATCTATGTCAACATCCTTTGATGGATTTTAAGTTTACTTGAAGTTGATTTATTATGATACAAAACTTCCATATTTTATTGAACGGTTTGTGATATGTTTGACTATGGATGTGCTATTTTTATACCATTCATGGTTTATGGTTAAAGTATTTACATTTCGTATGCTAGTTTTAATACGAATGTTTATGATATATTTAAACCTTTTCATATGAGGAATGTATTAGACTTAGTAAGTGACAGGTGGAGCCCTCTATAGCTCCTTGATGAATCGGTAGGTCTCATGAGACAACTAGACATGTAATTGGATGAGTCCCATTCCCAATTTGATTTATGGTTTTGGCCGAGGCCTTAATCATTTTTAGACGTCTTGTCCTAGGCCTTGAAAAAATGTTTCAGAATTTCCGGCATTATACATTCCCTCATTATGGAAATAATATTGATGGTTCATATAGTCATTATACTAGTAGAATACCCATGATTATGTTTTATTATGGTATTATTTACTCAACTCATATTTTTTCCATAAAATTATTCATGTTTATTATTGGTAAAGGCGTGTGGTTTCAATTATTTACCATGCTTAATATTTATGTCATTTTCCACAATATTACTTACCCTTACTAAGCATTTGAGCTCACCTCTTTATTATGTTTCATTTTCCCATGATATGAAGAAGTCAGTTATGAGTGACCTGCAGGCATAATCTAGGAGGTTTGGATGTTTCTAATGAAATATATTTGTGTTGTATTTCTCTTCAAGCTGTAAAGTTGAAGTTATGTATGAATCTTGTTTCCAATAATACTAAACTGATCATTCTTTAAATACATGATTTCCTTGTGATCATGCTAATGTTATGTAATAATGAACTGAATCTGGGTAACTTGGGTCAGGGCGTTACATTTAAAACACTAAAACATGCATGTAATGGTCAAAACTATAACAAACAACCTCAAATTGATGTTCATTCATGGGAAAACCACTGCTTGGTTTTTTTCATGTGTATTCATAGACAACACTTCAATATAATGTGCGGTGTGGTCGAAATTACTCGGTATACACTTTAGAAAGGTACAAAATCCTTTAAAAACAAGTGTCGGGGGGTCAAACCTAGGAAAACAGCTTCATACTGCCCTGAAACCATAGGACAACAACCATATATTTAATTGAGAAATGTATGAACTGGAGGCATGTCATTCCAAATTATGATTTTCTTATTATGCCTATAAATGCATTTTTAGTGTTTTAAGACACTAAAACATCCATGGAATGGTTAAAACCATAGAGAAAGACCTCATATTGATGTGTACCCATGGGAAAACCAATTCTAAGTTATTTTTTATGTGTACACATAGATAATGCATCAATCCAACATGTTTTGTGGTCATAATTACTCGGTATACACTTTTGAAAGGTACAAAAGCCTTTAAAAACAAATGTCATGGGTAAAATCTAGGGAAATGACATCATATTGTCATAAAATAATAGAGAAATGACTATAGATTTAATTTTGAACTGTAGGAACCGAAATCACATCATTCTAAATTATGGTTTTCCCATTATGATCCAATACTAGAAAATGGGTCTATACCCACGGTTTTCTAAAACCGTGGGTATACTGATAGTATGTGAACCTATACCCACGGTTTTCCAAAACCGTGGGTATAGGCCACCTATACCCATAGTTGTGCCAAAAACCATGGGTATAGTTTTCTTTTAAGACCTATACCCATGGTTTTGGAGAAAATCGTGGCTATAGGGTATTTTTCGAAAGACCTATACCGACGGTTCTTGGAAACCGTCGGTGTTGCGGTTTTTTTTGAAGACCTATACCCAGGGTTTTGAGAACTGTGGGTATAGCTTTGGCGGGAAAAAAAATAGGCAGGACATGAAAAAAATTTGGTGGGGATGAAATTTTTTCATGGTTTAGATTAATATATATGCATATAAATGTATGTGTAACAAATGAAATTCACAGTTGGGTTAGTCCGTTGGTTGGTCTCGGCCGTGAGGTTCAGCGCGCGGCACCGGTTCAAAACCCACTGAGGGAATTTTTTTGAATTTATATACCCAATATTAATATATATACGCGGATATATGTATTTGTAACAGATAAAAATTCCATCTTGGTTGGTTAGTTAGTGGGATGCGCATGCGAGGCTTAACGCGCAGCGCGGGTTCGAAACCCCCAGTTCAAATTTTTTTGAATTAAATACTCAATATTAATATATATAGGTAGATATATGCTTATGTAACAAATTAAAATCCCAGCTGGGTTGGTTAGTTTCTGGGGCGCGGCTGCGAGTTTTAGCACTAGCGCGGGTTCAAAACCCCCTGGCAGCGATTTTTTGAATTTAAAATAACCCCACGGTTTGAAAACTGTGGGGTCTGTTGTGTGCCACGCTGGAACAGTGGTGTGCCACATTTGACTCCCCTATACCCATGGTTCTCTCCAAGCCATGGGTATAGGTTGAGACCCCTATACCAACTCCATTCCAGCCCACAGTTTCCAAAACCGTGGGTATAGGCTATACCCACGGTTTTGAACCATGGGTATAGGTCATTTTTTCAGTAGTGATCGTAAACACTTTTTTAGTTTTTTAAAACACTAAAACATGTGTGGAATGGTAAAAACCATATAAAACAACCTCATATTGATGTGAAATTGTGTAAAAACTACCTTTGAGTTTTTTCTACATTTTTACATAGAAAAAACATCAATCTAACATGTGGTGTGGTCAGTATTACTTGGTATACACTTTTGAAAGTTACAAAATCCTTTAAAAACAAGTGTTAGGGGGTCAAAACCAGGAAAAAACATTGTATTGCATTGAAATAATAGGACAATGACCATAGATTTAATTTTAAAATGTAGTAACTGATAAAACATCATTCTGAATTCTGGTTTTCTTGTTAGGGTCGTAAAT
This sequence comes from Viscum album, assembly GCA_963277665.1. Lineage (NCBI taxonomy): Eukaryota > Viridiplantae > Streptophyta > Magnoliopsida > Santalales > Viscaceae > Viscum > Viscum album. Next base: position 1,954,983,458 of record OY728137.1, read on the forward strand.
GCATTTTAAATGTTTTAAAACACTAAAACATGCATGGAATGATCAAACCCATAGCAAATGACTCAATTTTTTTGACATCTAAATGTATAAAACATGTCAATATAATGTGTGGTGTGCTCAGAATTACTCAGTATACACTTTTTAAAGGTATAAAAACCTTTAAAAATAAGTGTTGGGGGTCAAAACTTAGGAAACAGTGTCAGATTTCCCTAAAATCACTTAACAATGACCTTAGATTTAATTATGAAATATAGGAACTGACAGCATTTCATTTTTAATTACATTATTTACTTTATGGTTTTAAACACATTTTTAGTGTTTTAAAACACTACAATGTGCATGGAATAATCAAAAACCATAGAAAATGACCTCATATTTATTTGAAATCATGGAAAAACCACCACTGAGTTGTTTTTCATGTGTAAACATTGAAAACACATCAATATGATGTGTGGTGTGGTCAAAATTACTCAATAAACACTTTTGAATTTTAAAAAAGCCTTTAAAAATAAGTTTCGGGGGTCAAAACCATGAAAACCATGTCAGATTTCCCTGAAATCATAAGAAAATGACCATAAATTTAATTTTGAAATGTAGGAACTGACAGCACATCATTATAAATTATGTTTTTCCCATTATAGCTGTAAACATGTTTTTAGTGTGTTAAAACACTAAAATGTTCATGGAACAATAAAAACTGTAGAAAAAGACCTCCAATTGATGTTCAATCATGGAAAAACCACCACTGAGTTGTTTTGACATCTATTCATAGACAACACGTCGATATGAGATGTGGTGTGGTTGTAATTACTCGATATACACTTTTGAAAGGTACAAAATCCTTTAAAAACAAGTTTCGGGGGGTCAAAACTAGGAAAATGATGTTTGATTTCCAAAAAACCATGGGAAAATGACCATATATTTAATTTTAAAATGTAGGAACTGACAGCACGACATTCTGAATTACAGTTTTCCCATTATGGCTCTAAATATGCTTTTAGTGTTTTAGAACACTAAAATATGCGTGGAATGGTAAAAACCATAAAAAAAGACCTTGGATTAATGCATAATCATGGGAAAACCACTGATGAGTTGTTTTGTACATGTATTCATATAAAAAAATTTGATCTAACATGTGGTGTGGTCGAAATTACTCATTATAAACTTTTAAAGGTACAAAATCCTTTAAAAACAAGTGTCTAGGGGTCAAAACTTGGAAAACGATGTCATATTTCCTTGAAACCATTTGAAAGTGACTATATATTTAATTTTTAAATATAGGAACCAACAAGATATCATTCTGAATTATTGTTTACCTGTTATACCCGTAAATTCATTTTTAGTGTTTTAAAATACTAAAACGTGTTTGGAATGGTCAAAACCAAAGAAAACATCCTCATATTGACATAAAATTATGGGGAAACCATCACTAGTTTTTTTTTACATGTACATGTAGACAAAACATCAATCCAACATGTGGTGTGGTCGAAATTACTCGGTATACACTTTTGAAAGGTATAAAATCCTCTGAAAGTAATTTTCAGGGGTCAAAATTAGGAAAACAACATTGGATTGCCTTGAAATCATGGGACAATGGCCTTATATTTAATTGTAAAATGTAGGAAATGATGACACATCATTCCGAATTATGGTTTTCCCATTATGGCTATAAATGTGTTTTTAGTGTTTTAAAATACTAAAACAATCATGGAATGGTAAAAACCATAGAAAATGACTTCATATTTATGTGAAATCATGGGAAAACTTCCAAAGAGTTTATTTCTATGTGTACTCATATAAAAAACATCAATCTGATGTGTGATGTGGTCAGAATTACTCAGTATACACTTCTGAAAGGTAAAAATCCTTTAAAAACAAGTGTCAGGGGGTCAAAACTAGGAAAATTATGTCGGATTGCCTTAAAATAATGGGACAATGACTGTATATTTAATTTAAAAATGTTGGAACTGATTCCATGTCATTATGAATTATGGTAATCCTGTTATGGCCATAAATACATTTTTAGTGTTTTAAAACACTAAAACGTGCATGGAACAAACAAGACCATAGAAAAAGACCTCAGATTGATGTGAAATCATTAGAAACCCACCACTATATTGTTTTTTAAATATATTACATGTTGTGATATCAAAAATTTTGAATTTTTTTTAAGTAAATTTCAAGCACATCGCGCGTCGCTTTAAAACTAAATTAGAATATTTACTCATCCCTTTTCAATTTCAACAGTTGAATATTATCTAAAATAGGTATGTTTATGTTTTCAAAGTGTTTTTCATTAAATATTATTTATTTTATGTTAAAATTTATTTTTTTGATTAAAAATAATAATAAATTCTATGTGCAGTATTTTGAATATATTATGTATCTTTTTCTTTTGCATTTATTTTCTTAAATGTTTTGGTTTTCATTATAAGTGATAGATTCCTATAGTAGGTAAGAGGTTGACTATTCTGATCCATGGAATTCTTCAAAAGTCAATTGTTTCAAAAGTCAATCATGAGGGTTCTTAGTTTCTATGGTATATTAAAATTTTATCAATTATTATACTATAATTCTGATTTATTATGTGTAGTTTTATTTTTTGTTTAACTTTTTATTACAGTTAGTGAGATGACATGGTCAGTTTTAGTTGGTGACATGATGGGGAGGTAGAAATATGTAATTTAGGACATGACATGGATTTATATTAGTCATTGGTTGTTGTTGTACATATTGTATATGTATATTGATAGATGTATGTATTGACTTAGATTGACCTTATGATGACTAGATGTTTATATGTATGATATATGTATGATGTGTTTATCATATATTTATTTTTTAGGTTATTATATGTCATGTTTTTATGTTTATAGTTTTTTATTAAATTTTTTTAAAAAAACGGAATATGATTTAGCGGTGATTTTATATAACCACTGCTAAATACATTGAATAAAAAATGTTTAGCAATGGTTAAGATTAACCACCACTAGTATGTTATGTGATGGTTTCTTTATATATATATTTCCCCCAAATATTTTTAAAAATTAAAAAAACTCTGAATAAACAAAAAACCACTGCTAAATTCTCCAAAAATGACACTAAACAAAACCATCAGTAAATTATAAAAACCACTCTGAAAAAACTAGAAACCATGAAATACGTAGTAGTTTTAATAACTTCCACTAAACAATGAGGTGGAGGTTTAAACCACCACTAGTTCATAAAAAACCTCCACTAAATACCCTTTTTTATAGTGAGTTATCATGCTCGATTAGCATAGTTATAGCCATATGAACAAGAATTGTGTTCTTACTTTTAGCTACTCCATTTTTTTTGTAGAGTATATAGCACACTAAAATCATGTTTTATTTCATGTTTTCAAGATATTCTAATAATTTTCTATTCGTATATTCACTCTAATTTTCATATATCAAACTTTTCAATGCATAAGCTATTTTTTTCTCAGCTAGTCTCTTGAAACTTTTAAACATTCCCAAACCCTTGGATTTACGAGACATAAACCTAATGCTTTCCATTATAGTAAATTCATCAATTAAAGTTATGAAATATTTATCTCCACTTACTCACTTCTTTCCCATGGTCCTGCAAATATTTGATTGTAAAAACTCCAATGCCCTTCAGGTTTGGATTTTAATCCCTTTATAACTTTTATATACCATATTTTCTTTTTAAAAAGTTTTGGATATAGTGGTTTTTTCTTTCTTCAAGGAAGTTATATTTCTCACAACCTCCTCCTTAATCAAATTTTTATGTTCTTTTATCCAATATGGCTAAGTATTCTATGACACATGATTTTTTCATGGCCACATATCAATAAGTTTTTTCTTCTCCAACATAAAATATAAAAAAATGTGTCATATTTAAATATTTACATGATTAAACCATTCTTCCTGAATATCACCTCATTTCCATCATCATAAATTTGTGACCCACTCAAAAAAATTTGTTTCATCCCATCAATAAATTGAACATCATGAGGGTTAAGTTTATTTTGTTCAATATTTTTTTTTGAAAACCATTGATCTTTAATGAGATAAAATTTCTAATGGTAATAACTATACACTCATATTTTCAACACATTTTAGGTTTTTCATGTCACCTATAATATTTCATGAGCAACCATTTTCCATATTCCATGGCTTCTTAGTCTTACAATCCTTCTAGGAAATTTTCAAAACTAGTGCTTTTGGTTTGAATTTTTTCATATTATGATATTCACTAACCTCAAATTTATAATAAATTAATCCATTAGAATAGTAAGACACTAATTTGATATGTTTCCTTCTTGATCAAACCATCTAAAATCTACATTTCGTTCTTATGTTATTCATCTCAAATTTTTGAGAACTTTTGTTTATATTTTCCAATTTTAGTGTCCCCTTGGTATCATGATATCCCATTTTTCTAGGTAAAGAAATATTATAATATAAATTGTATGATTTTAACCAAATATACCACAACACCAAAAATATACTTGAAATCTTCTTCTTTGATATAAATTATACTTCTATATGGGTCGTTTTCTAACTTTTTGTTCAATACTTTGATGCAATGATTTCATTAAGACCATTTACATGAATCTTTCTAGAATAGTTTAGGCTAAAATTGATATTTTTGTAGAATTTTTACCCTTTATAATAAGGGAGAATTTATTATTCTCTTTTGAATTATATTTTGGTGCTAAAATATTTTTTTTACTAGACTCATCTGAAAACTTGTTCTCCCTTTGAGTTATTTAACCAATAGATTCTCTTTAATCATATCCAATCCCTTATACACTAATATAGATTGTTCTTTTCTATTTTATACACTCATGAAATTTATCTTTTTCCTTTATTTTCCATTGAAACAACTTGGAACCTTCACCAATTTCTGTAACAACTTTACCATAATTGAACTTGAATTTTTTCATGTGGTTATTAGATTTAACAATATTTATGTCCAACTAATCAATATATTCCTCCCTAATAATGATGGTAGAATTTATACCATCAATAATATTTTTTCTCTTATCATTTTTATGATTCATCCGCTCTACATACTTGACCAAATAATCTTTATCAATGTAGATTTATTTACCTTAATCAAGTTTTTCTTTATGATGTGAATTTTCATCCATTATCCTCCAAAATTCTTTTTTCAGACATAGGTAATAAGTTTATTTAAACTCTATTAATCATAATTTTTGTCCTAACTATCATAGATGTCTTCTTAAATTTATATAAATTCTCTTCTGAAATATTTGGATTACAAATTATTCTTTACTTTTGATGGATTCTAACTTATTTTGAATGGATATCCTTTATTTGAGGATCATTTGGGTTTTTCATTATCTCCATCATCCTTTGTAATTCTTAAAGTATACTTATAAGAATGGTGATAAATTTTACAATACATAAAACATTTGAAAGTAAATTTAAATTAATACTTACCTCTTTGTCTTTTGAAGTCTCTTGACTATAATGAGATAATCTCATTAAATTATTCTATATTATCCTATTCATTAAGGTCATCGAACTCGTCTTAAATTGTTATATTCTTTATAGCTTTAAATGAAATATTATTAATATATTTAGTATTTATTTTATAGTAATATCTTCTTCTAATATCATAAATTACAAGTATTCTTTTAAACCTATAAATTATGAATACAAAGTGATATCTATATTTAAGAGATAAAATCTCAATATCAAACTTATAACAACTATGCTCTTTATTACACACTTAAACATGATTTATTATATAAACTTGAACTTAAGTCAACTCTGAGGATTGATAGGTCTAGTGTCATGGGAAATTAGGAACATTTCCTAATGACTCAAAACATGAAACACAACATCTTTATTAAAAACCTCCTTTACATGACCACTACATTCCCTTGTACTTAGCATTACATGGGATAACCTGAGAAAATGCATAAGAAAAGGGTGAGATATAAATCCCAGTAAGGGATTAAACAAGTTATAACATGAATAATGCAGTACATGTTAGGCAATGGGTATATAAAAGGATTATAAGAGAAATATGAACATAAAGGCATGATATAGCATGATTATCATAACATGGAAATATGGAAACAACACTTAACATAGTATTGGCATGATCCAATGCTCATTGCACATGGATCATGAGTAAACCCTAATTTCACTTGAATTAGAATTAGTAAACCCTAATTGCACATGACATATCAGGATACTAATCTTTACTCAATGCATTGGAGTGCTATCAGGGCACACCCTTCTAAAACATTTTATTTCATACATATGTGTGCCACATGGATCATATAACATGGAATCATTCAACATCATAAGTTATTCCATAATTAAGGAATGTGTAATACATAAATTTAAGTGCCATTAAATATTTATATGTGCATAAAGGTGAATAACCTTGATATAAAATGGGTATGGTATTCACTACACAATGATTTTGGCTTGGAAAATCGCGGTGCAATTTCGGCATCATAACAGCATGACATAAGAATTCATAAAATTGATTTATGAGAGAGAAAGGGGTGTATAATAAAATATACATTAAATGGAAAGTAAGGGGTCATATATATACATATTCCAACCAAAATAATGGAATTTATATTCATAATACAAAATAATTGCATGAATGTAAATAAGGAGAGAGAAATTCCTTACAGAATTTCGGCATGGTAACGGGTGTACATGGGAGGAATTAATGAGAGAGAAAGAGGTATATAATCATTTGAAAAATAAGGATTAAATTATGGGGGAGGTTATAAATCATACCCTAAAATTTTTAATTGAAATAAAAAGGTTATAACAACTTAAATAAATTTGGACAAAAATGAGAAATGAAGAAATCCCTTACTTGGAAGTGTGATCTCAAAGGCTTAGATGGGGCTTGAGAGAGGCTTCTTGGGAGATTGGGGCACCTTGGGAGGATTATAGAGAGGGGAGGGAATAGGTTTTACTAACTTTAATGTCTTTTAGGGAAGATAAATTGGGATCTTGGTTGGGTTTATATAGGAAAAGGGATAGAATTCTTTATTATTTAGGTTTTGGACCCTACACATTAAACTAACCAAAACCACAAACCATACCATGGTTTTTGACCATGTTTTCTTCCAAAGGGGAGTGATAAAAAATATTTTATAAGTAAAATGTCCTAACTTCTTAAAATAATAGGTTTGATTATGTGGATGTGAGTCACACACTCAAGGAAATCAATTTAAAAAGCTAAAATGTTTTATAAGTCTTGGAGGTTCCACTAAAGCCTTGTAAAATAAATCAAACAAATCTAAAATTATATTATTTTAATGGTAAAACATATATTGGCCGAACATAATGTTTATATTATTTTATTACATCACTATTGGGTCATTATGATGTCATAAAACACATTATATATTTAAATGGTATTTAATTTTTACCCAAAAATTCGACTATCTCAGAAAATTATGAAAAATTCACTGTTGGATAATTTCGACTTCCTGATTCCAAAAATAATATTCATTTTATATAAATAATTTTATAAATATGTGAATTTTTACTTTTAAAATAAAAACTGACATTTATTGAAAATTCATGGGTTTTGACAAATTTAGCTTTCAAACCGTAATAAAAATCACAATTATATTCATAAAAATTATATGATCATTTATATTTAATAAAAATTAATTTAGTAATAATATTTTATTAAAATATTATTTAATTCAAAAATCCATTAATTCATCAAAATTTAATTTCTAATTGAATATTAATTAAAAAATACTATTTGTGCTTTAAAAACTATTTAAAAAGTAATAATAATAAAATGAATTTATATTCTTTGTTATATACAAAAATAATGCACATAATCATAATGCTATGGTTTTGTTACATAACCCCTTATAACACCTACATATGACCTAAAGGTAAGGTGTGCAATGGTGACAGACTCTTGGGGTGGCTCGGATAACATTGCTTGGGTGGTAATCTCAATCAACTTCCACTTCTCCCATAGGTGATTCCATTAAAACTTAACATGTTCATGATCATCTTGGGCATGGTCAAGATTGAAGCCCAATGAAGACACCTCCTTTCTGAGCTCCAACAAATGGGCTTCGTATGGAGAAATTATACTGGATGAGGCAATCACTTCCTTTGTCTAATTAAATTAAATTTGTTAAAGCTTTATATTTATACTAATCATTGGATAACTTTTCAATAGCTATATTATCAATGGTCACAATTATTAATAGTATTTTAAAATAAAAAAACATATAACCATGGAAGTTCGCATTTTATATAACAATTTTACATAATAAGACATTTAATTAGATCAAGAGGATTTTTATTAGGAAAAGTTTGGGTCATTACAATATTTCCCCCTTAAGAAATTTCACCCTCAAATTTTACTTTTCCCATGCTAAATCAGATTTGGGTAACTCTTCTTCATCACTTCCTATGATTCCCACATTGCCTCTTCAAACTTGTGGCTTTTTAACAACACCTTGATGAGGGGAATTGTCTTATTTTGTATAACTTTTTCCCTACAATCTAAGATCATAATTGGATTATATTCATAGGATATGTCATTCTACAATGGTACCACCTCTGGATTGAGTACATGTGATGGTTTGGGCATGTACTTCCTCAAGAGTGATACATGGAATACATCATGTACTTGAGATAGGTTTGGTGGGACTTCTAGTCAATAGCCCACTGCTCCAATGTGATCAAGGATCTCAAAAGGGTCAATGTACCATGGACTAAGCTATCCCTTCTTCCCAAATCTCATAACCCTCTTCCAAGGTGATATGTGGAGGAATACCATGTCTCCAACATCAAATTCTAGGTCTAATTGATGATTATCATCATAGCTATTTTTTCGACTCTGGGCAGCTTTAATGTGATGCTAGATGGTCTTAACCTTCTCCACCATTTCTTTGACCATCTCTGGACTTAGGAGTTTTCTCTCCCCAACTTCATCCCAACATTCTAGTGTTCTACACCTCTTCTCATAAAGGGATTAATATGGATTTATTTGGATGATTTAGTGGAAACCATTGTTGTAAGAGAACTCAACTAGAGGAAGATGTTGATCTCATCATCCTTTTAATTCCATTGATAATTCTCTAAACATGTACTCAATTGTTTGGATAGTCTGGTCATATTGGCCATCAGTTTGAGGATGATAAGTCATATTGAATTTTAGCTCAGTATCCAGAGCATGTTGAAGACTCTTCCAAGACTTAGAGGTTAATCTTGGATCTCGATTGGATACAATATATAGTGGTACTCCATGCAGCCTTACCACATCTCTGATGTATATCTGTTTCAGTTGATCCAATGAGAAATCGTCCTAAATTGCAATGAAGTGTGCAGTCTTTGTAAGACAATCCACAACAACCCAGATAGCATTTTTCCTTTGGATGTCTTCGGAAGTCCGGTAACAAAGTCCATGGTGATGTTCTGAAGTCTGGTAACAAATTCCATGGTGATGTTCTCTCATTCCCATGATAGTATGGGTAATGTTTACATCATCCCCTTAGACTTCTGTCTCTCAGCCTTCACTTGATGACACACCAGGCACTTTGATGTATACTCAGCGATCTCCTTCTTCATGTTATCCCAAAAATAATTCTCTCAAAGATCTCGATACATCTTTGTGTTTCCTGGGTGAATGGATAAATTTGAACTATGTGCATCATCCAAAAGTTCCTTCTTCATCTCTGGATTTTATGGAAGACATAGTCTTGACCTGAATCCCACAATTCCTTATTTATTAACATTGAACTCCAAGGATTTCCCTTTTCTTATAGTTTTCACTTTCTTCTATATTCACACGTCATCTTTTTTAGCATCCTTTAACCTTTCCAAAAGAGACGATTGAGAAATCATTTGTAAAATGATTGATGATGTTCCCTTCTTTAAGATTCTCTTGTCCATATTCTTCAAATATAAGAAGATTGGATCCTTTTCAATTCTTATCAATGATAGAATTGCTAGATCCTTTCTACTTAGAGCGTCGTTCACCTTCTTCTCTTTCCCAGGGTGGTAAAGGATTGAGCAGTCATAGTCTTTGATCAACTCTAACCATCTTCATTGGTGAATATTCAACTCTTTCTATGTGAATATATACTTGAGGATTTTGTGATCCGTGTGTATTTCACACTTCTCCCCAAATAGGTAATTCCACCAAATTTTCAAAGTGAAGATTACTTCAGCCAACTCCAGATCATGTGTTGGATAGTTTTTCTCATGAACTTTCAATTTCCTTGAATCATAGGCAATGACTTTGTCATTTTTCATCAACACACAACCCAAACCCTTTTTTGAAGAATCACTAAATACCAAAAAAATTCTTCACTTGTGGGTAATGTGAGCATGGGCACAGTGATAATCTTTCTTCACATTCATCACTCCAAGAAAACTTTACTCTCTTTCAAGTTATCTTGGTAAGAGGGTTGGACAACCATGAGAAATTTATCACAAATCGACAATAATATCCAGCTAACCACAAGAATATATGGATATCTGTCACTGATGTTGGCCTCGGACATCCCTCTATTGCGGATATATTGGAGGGATCCACAGATATCCCATTACTTGTGATGATATAACCCAAGAATGAGACCTCCTTCAACCAGAACTCACACTTGTTGTACTTTTTATAGAGCTTCTCCTTTCGCAAGGTCTCTAGTATAGTTATTAGATACTCCTCATGATCCTCCTTGGTTTTGGAGTATATTAGAATATCATCTATAAAGACTACTAAAAATTTATAGAGGTAACCTTTAAAGACACTATTCATAAAGTCCATGAAGATTGTTGAATAATTAGTGAGTCTGAAATGCATTTCTATGAATTCATAGTGCTTGTACCTTGTATGAAAAGTAGTCTTGAAGATATCTTCCTTTTTTACCCTTACTTGATAATATTATGACCGTAGATCCACCTTGGATAAGTATTGTGCTCTATGTAGCTGATCGAACAAGTCATCAATTCGGGGTAGAGGATAATTTTTATTTATTGTGATATTATTGAGCTCACGATAATCAATACAAACGCGCATTGACCCATCCTTCTTCTTGACGAAGAGGACTGGTGCACCCCATGGTGAAGCACTTGGGTGTATAAACCCTTTATCCAGATTCTTCTATAGTTGTTTCTTCAGCTCCTCAAGCTCCACAACATCCATTATATACAGAGTCTTGGATATTGGCAATTCCCCAGGTATAAGGTCAATTATGAATTCAACATCTCTTCTAGGAGGAAGAACAGACAATTCATCGGGAAACACTTCAGTGAATTCCCTCACAATAGGAATGTCTTCAAGGATGGTTGCTTCCTTGGACTTAATCATCTAATCCAGATACATGTTCTCATAGGTTTTTAATATCCATGCTTGAGATTATGGTGCTAAATAATATTCATCCTACTCCTTGCACTTGTACATAATCGGGGGTTGATTCTCCATATGGAGAGTGATTTCCATCTCACAGCAATTTATGTTGTCTCTATATAAGGAAAGCCAATACATGCTGAGAATTGCATCAAATTCCACCATAGGGAGTATGAAAAGGTTTTTCAAGAAGTTAAATCCACGAATTATGATAGGGGGAGTTATATTCAGGGGATTCAATGATTTCCCCATTTGTCGTACTGACCAACATCTTTACTTCTATGATTTGTGGTGGTGTTGTGATTGTTCTACTAAACTTTAAGGATATAAAAGAATGAGTAGAACCATGGACAATAACCCTACCTTTCACTTTTAATTATGGTTCTACCTATTTACTTCATCTAAAAAAACTTAGGGAAGATAACTATTAAACACATAAAGGGGAATCTAATGAAAAAAAGGGATAACTTATAAATTACATTTATTTCCTTAACTTATCTATGTTAGCCATGATCTACTTCACAACATTTATTCTTAGGGTAATTTTTTTATTACCTTAATAATGGTTCATAACAAGATTATGAATTTACCAAATCATATCCCCCGAGAGTTTCATAACCAAGAGTGCAACAAGGCCCGTTGTTGTATACCAGGATACCCCGGGTCAAGCCCAAAACTCCTTGTTGGAGTTTTTACTCCTAGGTACATCTGTGCTAGAGCTTCCTCTACCTGCTCATATCCAAACAAGGATGTATTTTCTTGATAAACCACTTACTCAATACTCACCAAAATTTAGGGATGTTTTTATTATACTTAGTCTTATCCCTAAGGCTTCACTGTGGCTTTCTAATCCTAATCCCAAAAATAACTAAACCTATCGTCTAATACAAACTATAACAACCCTTATCTTTATTACACACTTAAACATGATTTATTACATAAACTTGCACTTAAGACAAATCTGAGGATCTAGAGGTCTAGTATCTTTGGAAATTTGAAACATTTCATAATGAATCAAAACATGAAACACAAAATCTTTATTGAAAACTTCCTTTACATGACCACTACATTCACTTGTGCTTAGCATTGCATGGGATAACCTGAGGACATGAATAAGAAAAGGGTGAGCTATAAAGCCCAGTAAGGAAGTAAAAAAGGCATAAAATAAATAATATAATACTTGTTATTCAATAGTCATATCAAAGTATTATAAGAGAAACATGAACATAAAGGTATGATATAGCATGATTATCATAACATGGAAATGTGGCAACAAAACTTAACATGGTATTAGCATGATCCAAGGCTCATTGTACATGTAGAATGAGTAAACCCTCATTGCACTTGAATTATAATGATTAAATCCTCATTGAACTTGACGTGTAATGATACTAATATTTACCCAATGCATTGGATCGCTATCATGGTGCACCCTTCTTAAACATTTCATTTCATGCATAAGTATGCCACATGGATCATATAACATGCAATCATTTGACGTTATAAGTTATTCCACGATTAATGAATTTGTAATACATACATGTAATTACAATTCAATATGTATGTGTTCATAAAGGTGAATACACTTGATAGATACATGGGTGTGGTATTCACTACACAATGATTTTGGCTTTGAAAATCACAGTGCAATTCTAGAATTATAATGGCGTGACATAAGAATTCATAAAAATGGTTGATGAGAGTAAAAGGGGTGTCTAATAATATGTACATGAAATAAATAGTAATGGGTTTAGATAGATACATGTCCCAACAAACATAATGGAATTTAGATTCATAATACAAAAGAATTGCATGAATGTAAATGAGGAGAGAGAAATTCCTTACAGAATTCTGGCATGGTAACGGGTGTAAATGGGAGGCATTAATGAGAGATAAAGAGGTCTATCATAATTTCAAACATAATGAGGGAAGTATGGAGGAGGTAATAAATCATACCCTAACATTTTTAATTGAAATAAAAAGTGTATAACAACTAAAATAAATTTGGACAAAAACGAGAAAGTAAGAAATCCCTTACTTGGAAGTGTGATCCCAAAGGCTTGGGAGGCACTTGAGAGAGGCTTCTTGGGTGATTTGGGAACCTTGGGAGGATTCTAGAGAAAGGATGTCAGAGTTTGGATGAACTAAAAAGTATTTTAGTGAAGATGAATTGGGAGCTTGGGTAGATTTATATAGGAAAAGGGAGAGAATTCTTTATTATTTAGGTTTTGGACCCTACACATTAAACTAACCAAAACCACAAAACAACCCATGGTTTTTGCTAATGATTTTTTCCAAAGGGGAGCGAAAAAAAAATTTATAAGGCAAATGGCCGAACTTATTTAAATAACAGGGTTTCCTATGTGGATGTGAGTCACACTCTCAAGGAAATCAATTTAAAAGGCTAAAATGTTTTATAAGTCTTGGAGGGTCCACTAAAGCCTTTTAAAATCAATAAAAGAAACCTAAAATCACATTATTTTAATGTTAAAACATATATTGGCTGAAAATAATGTTTATAGTATTTTATTACATCACTATTGGGTCATTATGATGTCATGAAACACATTATATATTTAAATGGTATTTAATTTTTAACCAAAAATTCGACTGTCTTAGAAAATTATGAAAAATTCACCGTTGGATAGTTTTGATGTCCTGATTCCAAAAATAATATTCATTTTATCTAAATAATTTTCTACATATTTGAATTTTTAATTTTAAAATAAAAATTGACATTTATCGAAAATTCATGGGTTTTGATAAAAATAGCTTTCAAACCTTAATAAAAATCACAATTGTATTCATAAAACTTATACGATCATTTATATTTAATAAAAATTAATTTGGTAATAATATTTTATTGACATATTATTTTATTCAAAAATCCATTAATTTACCAAAATAGAATTCTTAATTTGATATTAACTAAAAAATACTATTTGTTCTTTAAAAACTATTTACAAAGTAATAATAATAAAATGAATGTATATTATTTGTTATATAAAAAAATAATGAACATAATAATAGTGCTAAGGTCTTGTAACATAACCCATTATAACACCTACATATGACCTAAGGGTAAGGTGTGTGGTGGTGACAGACTCTTGGGGTGGCTCAGATAACATCGCTCGTGTGGTAATCTCAACCAACTTCCACTTCTCCCATAGGCGATTTTGTTCAAACTTAATGTGTTCAACCTCATCTTGGGCTTGGTCAAGAGCGAAGACCAATGATGCCACCTCCTTTCTGATCTCTAAAAAATGGGATTCATATAGAGCAATTCAACTGGATGAGATAATCGCTTTCTTTGTTTGAGTAAATTGGATTTGTTAAATCCCTATATTTATATTAATCATGTGATCACTTTTCAACGGCTATATTAGCAATGGTCATAATTCTTAATGATATTTTAAAATAAAAAAACATAAAACCAAGGAAGTTCACATTTTATATAACCATTTTATATAATAATACATTTAATTATATCAAGAGGATTTGCATTAAGAAAATTTTGGGTCATTACAAAACTTTTTTGGAAGAATTATCATGAGTTTATTCACCACTATGGAGTTTTCATGGGTTTCTTCATATCCTTTGATGATGTTGATTATCATATACAATCTATTAAAGAAATAATTGTTGTATGCATCCTCTTGTAGTCTCATATCTTTAAAATGATTTTTGGATAATTATAACTTCACTTGTTTGGATTTTTTGTCTTCTTCATGTATAATATAAACAATTTCCCAAATATCCTTTGAATTTTTATATACCATGAATTTGGTTAGTTCTTTATCAGATAATAATGACAAAATTGAATTCATATACTTCACATCACTCTCAAAAATATTATTATCAAATTGAGATCAGGAAATAATAACTTCTAGAATAAAAAAAACCCTAGAAAATAGACTCAAGGTCATAAAATAAAAGAGGGATAATATATAGTGTCATTATTTCTTTCCACATATGTATGCCTTTACCATTGAATGTTATAATACTTTTATTTTTGAAAGAGTTATAATGATCCATGGAACCCGCTAATGAGAGATCTTCAAGAGTGAACCACAACCCTGAGACTATTTCTTAGGATCACATAAAAGAATTTTCAACAATGAGAGGGGGTGAATTAGTGTTAATATATTTTTATTTTTCACAAAAAAGATCTCACACTTTGATTAGGTTATGATCTCTTGAAATCACTTGGTTCAAGATGTAAATGATGTTTATAATATATTTAACAAGGTTTATTCAGAATATGGGTGACTATATCCCTGTTATATGGTGGTTGTTATCCCATACACACATTATTGATCTATAATTATCGTGAAAAACTAATGTAATGGGAATGGATATAGTCCTTGATCAACCAACACCAACCAGATATGAAAAAACCAACTTACTATAATGAATAAATAGAGAAAATTATTCTAGGATAATGATCACCAAGAAAAGATTGAGTCTCTACTAGTCTTTATGGATCTAGACATCTTCCCCATTTCATAGTAATATTTTGTTGCCTTACTACTTCTTTAATTGTCTTCTCATACAAAATAATCACTTCATAAAATTCCACATATCAGGAAAATGAGTTAATTGTTTTTCTCTCTTAATATCTTTTCATTTTTATAAATACTCTCAAATTTAAATACCCTTGAATTTTTATAGGTTTTATCCACTCATTAGGTATCAAAATAACCCAATCAAATCATGTAAAAACTAATTATCCATTAGGTAAAACATTCCTTTTGAAAACTTCATTGATTCTCAAAAACTATCAAGAAACCACCTCTTCATAATGTGAGACAAATTTTTGTAGTGTGATGATCTATAGCAGTCAATTCCTTTAAAACACACTCATATATGTTTCTACATGAATGATTCCTTCATAAACAATAGACTTTTCATCTCAAGATAAAGAAACAGCAAAAAAATCATGAGGTCTCCACTATGGTGTGGACTTTCCTCACAAAATTATTCGTTATGGCGTAATCTATACCACTCCAGTATGAATAGATATGCCATCGCAAATCAAATTAGTATTGAAATTATGTGATCGATTCATAATGGTGTGATCTATCTATTGATTCGCGGTCCAATCACCCGTTTCAATCCAAATTTTCACTCAAAACTCATTAGGTATTAATTGAGGCATAGATAGTTCTTTTAATTCATATTCATAACCAAATTTAGCTCTTGTATAGTGTGGACTCAACTTTTATAACTTTAAGTGATTTATATAAGATTCTTCATGGTAAAATCATAGTAAGTATAGAGTGGTCATGTTTCTTTTTATAAAAATAGTTCACCATCCTTATCTACCTTCTCCAAATAATTACATTCTCACTAAGTCACCTCTAAACATAATGTTCAAATAAAAAAAATCCTCCACTTTCTTATAATACTCCTATTTCATCATAAGTATAGCATTTATCAAATATATTTACAAAAAATACAACATCATCACCATCTAAGAGACTCATAGTATCACAACCAGTCATGTCTTCATGTCCACCAAGGTGAACTTATAGGGTGTGAGTATGAACTATCTAGGATTTCCCAAAGGTATTAATACATGCTAATGAAAAATTTAGTTCTAAATAAAATTACAAAAAACAATGATAAATCAAAAACAATTTTTAAATCAAATCATTTGATTTATCACGATTTAAAAAACCAAACCATTATTTATAAATAATTTCAAATTTCACTAATGTAATTTCATAAAAATATAATAAATCAATTTTAAAAAAACCATGCTTTTTTCTTAAAAACACACGTCTAAGAAAAATAAAATTTTCCCCAAATTTAAAGGATAACACATACTTCATAATCTAGAGGAAAATATATATTTTATTAAAATCAAATGTAAATTCCTTGTTTATTAAAAAACCATTTTAAACTCTATGTTACCTCAAATTAGATTGGGAACTCATCATTTCCCCAAAAATATTTTGGAAAATCTACTTTATCTCAAAATTTATTATAAAATATTTGTTTCCCTAAAATCATTACCATGTTCTGAGGATTCCCAAGAATATTAATATAATTTATTTTCAATATATAGTTATCTTGTATGAATATTCATTCTCCCATTGACATTGAGTCTTCAAACTCCCATCCATGCTTATGAAACAAGTCATCACCCATTCACACAACCTCAAAATATCCACTTTACCACAAAAAAAATAGAGGTTTCTCCTTTCGCCCCCCATCATCCCAAATGTTTATCCCCTTAACTCACACTCATTATGTACCCACTATACCATGGTGGATGCTTAAAAGTTTTGAAAAAAAGTCTCACCAAATACATTTTAAACACATCTTCACACACCAAATTCAATATATTTCAAATGAACCATTTGAGTCACAAATTTCATACCAATAATTTTCAAGAAAATACAAAGAAAATTAAATAAACTCAAAATTCCATAATTTTCATTAAAACAAAATCACCTTGAAGTTAATAAATTTTCATTTAAACCCCTATTTCAGTTTCAACACAAAAACATCAATAACTTTGAAAAAAAAATTGAGATAAAAAAAATAAATTCCACTTTAAATAAAAATATAAATTTTTAATTTCAAAATTCATCCAATCAATTTGAATTGAAAATCCCCTTTTTAAATTTTCTAAATACTTTTGAAACAGCAACAATTAATTAAAATCTTAAATTTTCATTAAAACTAGTTATGTCAAAACCATCATTTTTCATAAATTGATAATTTCACAAGAATTAAATATAAATAGTCTTTATTATATCATAATAAATCAATAACATGTAATAAATTAGTTGATTTATAAAAGAGATTGAAGCCACGTACTTAGTCGTGTAATTCACCAGAATTTCCAAATTCCATTATCCAAATATCATGTAAAAGGGATGAATTCCACAAACCCCTATAAAGAATAAAAATACTATCCACAACTATAGATTTGAAGTTCTGATATTCACATGTCTAGATTAAATAAAAATAGATAATGAGAGAAAATTAGAGAGATAGAGATAGTATATATATGTTTTACCTCAGATCTATAATCTAATACAATAATCACGCCTTTGATCTATTGATGAGAGGTTGGTAGATCATAAACTCTATCATAAATCAAACATGGAAGTTTTAGAGGAAGAATAAATTGTTTTAGGGGGTATCAAGTATAAAAAGATAATTTTTTTCTACTTAAACATAACTACATGGTCACCATACATGGTCTTCGGAACTTTGAAATGGATATGATGGCCTCACTACCCTAAAAATAGAGTGAATGATATCTAAGATTGTGCTAGGATAGTATAATTCTCACTTCCTATAAATTATCAAGTTTAATAGTCTTCAAGACTATTTTGGGACCATGAACGGGACTATACAACCCAAAAAAACATCTCCCAACATCTATCTAAAACCCAAATTCACAAAAACAAAAAAGTTGGCTTTAGGGTAATCACCCTATTCCAAATCCAATAATGCCATAAAAATCAATTTTTAGAATGTATAATCATATATTTTAAAAAATTAATAATAAAAAATACTAGAAATTTAGGCTTATGTCTATACAAAAGTGGGTGACTATCGTTTGGAATTCACTAAAGGGAGTATTAGAAATAATAAATTAGAAATCACTAATTCTCAACAACAAAATACCAAGAATTTTCCAAACTTTAATGTAATCTCCCCCTAACTTACCCCCAAAACATGTCCTCACCACCCCTTTTCACTCTTGTTTCCCACCCTGATACTCCCTGGTCATCCCCAACTACCCTAATTTTCATTGTCCACCCCAAACGTTATCACAAACTTGTATTTGGATCTAGGTATGGAGCTTAATTTTTTCTTTTATTTTGTTTTCTAGGTTGTTTGTAAGCTGGGATATAATTTTATTATAATTTGGTTGTGATGAGAGGTCATTAACAAGATATTGAAGGTGGATGAAACCTCTATAGGTCTATAGAGGCCATCGGCTAGTTGTTTCCTACCTAAATGTATAATCTCTCTACCTATACCCATCGGCTTGCCAGTGGGCCCATCGGTGACGCCACTAAGTATGTGATTTAGTAAGGTCTAAATTACTATTTTATCCTAAAATTATTACTTTAATCCCCTAATTTGAACCCTTTGACCCTAATATGGATTTTATTGGTTTAGAGGTTCCTAGGTGATTTTTGGGATTCTCTTTGTCTCCCTAGTAGAAAATATATCTATTGGTTGGAAGCTTGGATCACTGCTGGGTGTAATCTAGTAAGTGGATCCTTTCAAATGTATTTTGATTTATTCTTCTCAATGTTCTTGAGGACTTATGATTCTATATTTCTAGATCTATAATGGATGTGGATATTTGACATCATTTATCTTAGATCTAGGTTCTCAAGGATTTGATATATTCCTCTCACATTACCATTCTTGAAGGTGAAATGTTTTCATCATTCTTGAGGTAGGTATCTCTATCCTATGGTCTATCCATATACATTACTTGAGTTATTATGATTCTCCTTTGGTTCTGAATAATGAATTTGTGGTTTGTATATCAAAGAGAGGTTATATGATCTTCGGTGTCTATGAAATTATTTTCAAAAATGGAATTTCATTGAAAACTAATTTTTAATGATGAAACTGGATTTGATGGATTGCCTTAAAGATGAATTTAAATCATTAGTGGTTTTTCAAGCATGGAAGTGGTGTGGTATCAATATAGAAATTTTTTTATGAAAATGTTGGCATAGTAATAAAATTAATTTTCCTTAGAAAATTTTTATTGAAATGTCCTACCTTGGAAAAAAATTATGAAACATGAATTGGTTTCTTGAATGGAATGAAAATTTAATAGAATATCGGAAATACCTTAGGGTATTTAGGGAAACTATACATATTTTATACTTAGTGGAGTTATCTATCACTAGGGGAAGTTCCCATGATCCCATGGACTGCTAGTGGGTAGACTTTTTGGGGGGGTCTAGGTTCCTAGAAATTAGAATTCACTTATATTAGTTAGTGTTCTTGTTCATCTGAGTTATGTATTCCCTTGTGTTGTGATTGTCCCTTTTGTTATTTGAGAATAAATTTCATGTTTGTTTATTTGATATTCCCATTTTCCCACTTGATATGGATATTGATTCTTGAGACCTTTCTATTTTGTTTTCTTGTTCCTTATGGATAAATGTTGTGTAATATTGATTTATATATTTAAATATGTAATGTTTTTAAAAGAAAACCAAAGGTTGAATTTTATATGGAAATTAATTTATTCTGGAAATGTTTTAAAATATATATTTTTAAATAAAAAATAATGGATTCACATAGATAGATGCTATATAGATTATCTGGTGGAATAATATTGCTCACACCATAATTTTTACTTTGAGGATTTATAGACTTGGTCATATAGGATAAATTTAAAGGGAATAGATTAATGTAGAGGACAAATCTCCTAGATCATGTTTCCTTTCAGTGGTTTGGGATAGTGGCCCTAGTGGAAAACAATGTTTTAACATTATACTTTTACATTTTTAATATCATTTTTTAACCAATGATAATGCAGGATATGTTAAAAATAATAGTTTACACATTAGTTTTTTGAAAACTGATGTTGAAACTTCAAATAAAAAGAAAATTTAAGAGAAATTTCAACATCATTTTAAAAAAACTACGTTAAAAAAGGATTTCCACATTATTTTTACCATAAAACTATTGTAGAAGGCCATAAAAATGAATTTTTAATCATTCCACATTGTTTTTACCATAAACCCTCTGTGGAAATATCTAGAAAAAAATATCTCTACTTTCCACATAAATTATATTAAAAAACAATGTATAAAGTGGCTTTTGGTATCAATTTTGGGGGAAAACTAACATTTAAAGATAGTATCTTTCAGATTCCATGTTGGTTTTATAATAAAACAATGTGGAAAGTTATAAAAAATTTAAGAATAAAAGAAATAATTACATGCTTCAATAACCTTTGAAATGTTTTCAAGTACAAAAATAGTAAAAAAATATAAAACAAAAAAAAATTTCTAAATACTCATTTTTTAAACTTTCATTAAAAGGGTGACATACATGATACTTGATCTACAAATTAACTATACCTAAAAAATAGTTTCAAATCTAATTTTAAAGGTGCATAAAGTCTTTATCCATATAATATGTAACATAATTGAAAGCCTGCTATTACAATTAATGTTAGAAGATTGAAAAATATAATATTTTTATATAAAACCTAAAATTCACAATAAAACTAACCTTACTAAATTCATTCATTGTCCTAGTCGTGATGATATCAAACATGAATCTTAAAACATGATAACCACATTCCATGTTTCCTTTTTTATAATGACATTATAGTTATGAACCATTAAATTGAAAATAAAAACTAATATATATATATATATATATATATATATCTGTGTGTGTGTGTGTGTGTGACAAAATAAATATTATCAGATATAAAATTTATTTACCTATATTTTCACATATTTAATTTTATTTGGATTATGTATCAAAAAGTGATAATTTTTAAACATTTCACATGGAATTTATTTTCATATATCAGATAAAAATGTATAATAATAATATTTAATATTAAATAACTTATAAAAAATAATAAAACTTACTTTTTTAACAATTTTCAAAAAAAATTATGAACTCCTCCAATAAAGAGGAAAACCAATATAGTATACATTCATGCGGGTAGAATATGCCTAACATACAATGAACACTACAATATGAAAATTTATAAATTAATGACCTTATATAATGAATATTATTTATTAATTATATTAGTCTTCTTATCCATCGAGGAATATAAAAAAACAACACTCGATATCCATATTTTCTAATATTTCACATATATATGTAACTATTGAATCATAATTAAGATATATAACAGCTGTTGAAAATAATTATGGATCTATAAAATTATAAACAATAGTGCTATCATTTTTAATGCAAAGTGTGTCGATATGCCTAATTAATTAATTAGTAAATTAAGTCACTTCAAACCATATTTATTTAAAGAAAGATAAATTTAAATTACTTATATTGAAAACAATTAAAGCACGTGTATGATGAGTTGATCAAAAATAGCAACATCAATGATATATTTTTTGAATATTCTCAAAGTATAGTCTCTTCTATATATATATTACATCATCAAAACTCAAAAAAGGCTCAAAGAAGAAATAAATCTGGGTTAATATTTTTAGCCCATTAGAAATCATAGAAGTATCTAAATTTATTGGTTCATGAACCTTTTGTTTCTTTTATAATAATTCTTTTAATTTTAGATAATCCTATATAAATTAAATAAAATAAAACATTATAATTAATTTTCAATCAAATGTAAATAATATTTAAAAAAAATGCATACCTCGTATTCCATGTAGGTCAGAGATACCTAAAATTGAAGAGGGGGTGAATTTGCCTTTAAGAAATTAAAGGAAAACAATAAAAGTTTAAAAAATTATTTTAAATATATTAAATAAATTAAAATATTTCAAATAAAATAAAAGAAACAAAGTATTGAAATCACAATAATAAAATTTAAAGTGAAAGAAATAAACAATGATTGATTTGAGAAAAAATCGATTCAACGCTTTTGATGGATTAAACAAATTATGTAATAAAAGATTGAAAGTGATAAATTAATTAAATTTTATAAATTTAATGAGACATCATATTTGGTAAGTATTATTAGCAATATTACTCAAAGGTACCTCTGTATCTACCACCTCAATCCCTTGCGAAGTTAATGTATTGGTTTCTTGGATTTAATGGTATCCAAGTTACCAAAACTATCCTTTTATTTTTAGGCTATAGAAATAAATTGGATAAAATAGACACTATATATTTAAAATAAAATCTAGATACCATAGAATAATAACCCCTTTCCTTTTTAAAGTAAATGGAAAGAAAACCAAAGTCCTATATTTTAAAGGTATTAAGAACCAATATTATATGAAATTATAGTATTTCTTGGATGAAATCACTTTTAAGCTTGGTATTAAGTACCTCAATGAATATGATGAACACTATAAGATAATGATAATAAAAGAATAAATTGATTTGGATATTAAAATTTAGTTTACACTCTATAAGGAGAAAGAATATTTATAAATGAAATCACTTTGAGAGTGATTGAGCACATTGTCAATTGGATTAGAAATTTGTTTTAAAATATTGATGTAGACTGACAAGGCCTAAAAAGGAATCTATTTATAGGATCCAAAACCTTTGATAATTTATTTTAATCCATCAGGATTCTTTAAACTTAAAATGTCCAAGTTTTTTGTATTTTGACCATCATTTATTCAAGCATGTGTGATCCCTTAAAAAATAATTAACTCAATACAACCAATGAAATTGTTAGGAAATTACAATATAAAATAAAAATAATATTATTATTATAGAATTATTAATGATATATAAATATATTATTGATAATACTATCATTTTAATATAAATCTACCTAAATAATTCAAACTGTTTTAAAAATAATCATTTAATGATTTTAAAACATTTAAAAATAATAGGTAAAAGTAAACAAAAAAATCTCACACATTTTCAAACTATAATATTCAAAATTTGATTATCAAATTTCCTTTTATATTTAAACATGTGGTAATATCAAATTTTAAGGATATTTTATTAAAAACATTAAAATATGTTTGAATAACTTCATTAGAAACATTAAAATCAAATATATCAACCTAAATAAATAAATTAAAAATATTTGAAGCACTTACTACGTATTAATGAATAAATGAATAAAAATATTAAACTTTATAAAAATTTATTTAAAAAATATAGAAACACTTCTCATAGGTTTGATTTCATTAAAAATGATTTATAGAAATATTAAAACAATTTAAACATTTGTGATACAGATACTGAAAATCAAAATACCAAGAGTATTATGAAAACAGAGTATATTGGAATTTCATATTCACATAAGGGTATATTTATATTCATTCATAAAAGTAACATGTAATTTTTTAAAAACAAGTAAAGTTAACTCACAATTCATATTAAGCATAAAGGTTAGTTGTAAAATACATAATCGCGTAAAGGTAGAATTCTTGTAGTGTAAAGGTAGGAAGAAAAAAACAAGTGTTGTGAAAGGGTTAAAATTCATTACATAAAGGTAAGAGAATATTTTCGTAAAGGTAGAATGGAAAAAACATATTTTTCATAAGGGTAAGTTAACACACTGCTTCAGGGTATATATAAATCTATATATGATGCATAAAGTTAATAA
This sequence comes from Viscum album, assembly GCA_963277665.1. Classification (NCBI taxonomy): domain Eukaryota; kingdom Viridiplantae; phylum Streptophyta; class Magnoliopsida; order Santalales; family Viscaceae; genus Viscum; species Viscum album. Next base: position 1,955,008,092 of record OY728137.1, read on the forward strand.
AAATGTTGAGTAATGGTAAACACATAGTTCCTACATTGCATAATGGTAAGTTTCAAGATATGTATGGGTACAAAATAATTTATATAGTCTTATTAAAGGTAACTAAGAATTATGTAATGGTAAATAGGTGATCATAGAATATGCATAAGGGTAATAGAAAACTTACATAAGTATAAAGAGAATTTTAAAAAACTTACATTAAAGTAAAAAATAAATTCAGAAAAAAATCCCCATAATTAATTTAAAATAAATATATAGAATAATAATAATAATTGATAAATAAGTAAAAATTTAAAAATAAAAAGATCAACAAACAATTAAATTATAATTATCCAAAAAATTGTATTAGGAAATATAGAATATTATAATTATAAAAACAAAAAAAATAAAGTGGTAAGGATCCACTATAACTATCTCCCCATTTTTTCTAATCACAAAACAAAATATCAATTGAATCATTTCTCCCACTTTTTGGAGTTGATCAAAAAGATTAAAATTTTGAAAATTGTTTCTCCCCTTTTGAAAAAAATAATGAAAAAATATCAAATTGAAAACACATTTTCTCCCTTAAAATAAAATATATGATTCAAAAAAATATAGATAGAAAAATGATATCTCCCCATAAATTAATCTCAGAAGAAATATTATAAAAGGATCCAAAAAATATAATAATATGATATTCAAGGAATTATAAGAAATAGGAAAAGGATTTAAAATTTTAAAAATATTAAAAGTTTTCATAAATAATAATATATATTTTGAAAATTAATTTTAATTATTAAGGTTTAGAAAATATTATTTTAAGAAACCATATAAAATTCATTGATGGTGCCAAAATAGTTGTGCAATAAGGCCCACTCACCATGCTCATGATGGATAAAGGGTTAACAAATACAATTAAATCTTTCAGGATAAATTCCTAGGGGCATTTATGCCAAAACCATATCCACTTATTTGTATCCAGCCAAAAAAATCTTAGAGGATCAAACTCACTTCACTTTTCCAAAATTATAAATTGTTTTGAAAAAAATATTTAAAAAACAAATTGAAATCCATTTTGAAAAAAAAATGATAATTAAAATTTTTAAAAAGAAAAACAAATCAAGCTTTCCAAGATATTAAGAGAATTTGAAAACAAAATTTAAAAAGGAAAAGATAAGAAAATTTAAAAAAGATAATAAAATAGAATTTAAAAACACTATTTAATTTCTATAACTCCCCGAGTAGTATAATAACAATATAGATATAGTGTAAAGTTAAAAGAACAAATAAAATAAGGGAAAAAGAGAAAAGAAAAATAGAAAATTTTAAAAATAGAAAATCTAAATAGATGCCCTATCAACATTTGAGAAATAAAGAAAATATGTGAGAAGAGATTTTAAAAAAAGATTCAAGATAGAATATATTATAAAAATAATGAAGAACCTTAATTCCATGAATATCAAGGTTGATGTTCAATGATTATCTAGGAAGGAAAGAGTTGTTCTCCCCCTCACTTAGAGTATAAACATTAAACTCAAGGTTGGAAAGAGTTAATAAATCACTTAAATATGTGAATATAACATTTATTTAAAATCCACTATAGGATAGATAAATATGTTCCGGAAGTAAATCCCTATAAGAAATCATTTCAAGGGGCCTTTAGTAACCTTGAGGGTCCAACAATGTTAGTACAAGATGATTTGGATCTGGTAACAAATTTAGGTCCATAAATGTTAGAAAGAAAATATTTTGGGACCTAAATTTGCTTTAATGTTTGAGATATATTATAATAAAGTTGGATTGATTTAATCCTTCCATATCAGTCATTTTTTCAATTTCACTCATATATAAGATTACCATATTTATGAAAATACTTAAAAAAATTATTTTTATAAATACCCTTTGAAAAAGAAGTGTTTTTTAAAGAAGATGCATTATGTCACACCCAGACTTTTGAAATAATTTTATTTTATTATTTTACCTGACATTGAAATTTTTTGTTGAGGTGTGGGCCAATCCTGATTAAAAAAATTTCATTTTGGTGGTAAATGAGTGTTTTGGCCTTATCAGCATCTAGCGCATGAGCAGGGTGTGTTCGAGGCTATGTGGCTTCACCCGGGTCATCGTGCGGCCTGCCCGATGTTGAAGATAAATAAATAAAATGGAACGAATATTAAAATGAGGTTTAATTAATTGTTTTAATAATAATAATGGTAATTTTATTATTATTATTATTATTATTATCAAGTCTATTAATATAAGTTTTATTAAGTATATTATTAACATTTTATTAAGTTGTTGTTATTATTATTATTATCATTATTAAAATAATTATTATTAATTAATTATAAGTTTTTTAGGGTTGAACCCTATCCCTCACCTCTCTCCTTTCCCCCTACATGACGCCCTTCCTCCCCCCAACCCGCATCACACCACACCCCCTCCCTGGACCTCACTGCGCACACTGCTCCTCCCCTTGGCCAGCTCATTTTCGACAGACCACCTACGGAATAGCACCTTGTCTCTAACACAACCCCTACTAGCTAAACATATCTTCAACATGGACACCTACTAGATGAACTTGTCTCTGATGTGGACCCCCTTATTGGTCAGTCCACTTCCAGATACCAAACCTTCTGGACGAGCCCCTGTAGCGTCGTAGCACCCTCTCCACCCCGGGTAGACCCTTCTTCCACTTTTCTAGGGTTTTGGGCAATATTATTTTGGGATTTTTGTTCCTTTTTTTTGAATTTAGGGATTCAATTAGGGTATTAATCTTGGGGTTTTTATTCAATCTTTTGGATTAGGGATTATTTGGGTTTTCTTATGGTGCAAATTATATGCAGTTGAAGATTCACACTAATTTTTGGGATTTCTTCACCCAAGGTAGGCGGATCCTTGCCCTAGCATTTGTAGATGATTTTATTTTCTTATTTAATTTATTTTTTATTTTTCTATACTTAAATTGTGTGGTGAAAAAATTGTTTTGAGGGGATTTGATGAGAAATTGGTTTTGGAATGATTTTCTACATGAAATTGTGTGTGTATTTTAGGTCTAAAGTCTTGTTTTTCTTCTTGGAAAGGTTTTATAAATTGTGTAAATGGATTATTAAATTTTTTGAGTGATGAAAAATATGTTTTTAAGGGTTTGACATGGTTGGGTGTTGGGTTTGGATTTTTTATCAGAAATTGGCTATGTTTTGTGTGAGTGTCATGGTGTGGCATTTCATGAAAATGATTTTATGGGTTGTTTGGTGGGTAAGAACCTTTTTTCTAAGGTCACTTAAGGTGTAGATGATTTTGGAAAGGTTTTTTGAAGGAAAATGAAATATTTGACATGTGAACTTGATTTTTCACTTTTTAGTATCAATTATAGATGGTTTTAAATGGCGAAAGACTTGTTTTCAAAAATGATCTTGGTTTATGTAAGGTTTTACAAAGGGTATTAGCCCATGGATTTGGTTGGTTGTGTCCACCCCTTTTTATTGTTCCAATTTTATTTAGAGTTTTTGGTAATCTTTGGTTTCCCTTTGGGTTAATTAGATTGTTCGGTGGCTCCTTGGATGGTTGCACACACATACATAGGTGCATATATCTATATATATATATATTCCCCTTGCACATATTACCTCATGGTGCTGGTAATATGTGCATTTTATTAAGGGGTATATATATATAGGAGTGTATGTGTGCGTAATTATGGGGTGATCTTCGTCAAAGGCATCGGGTGTCGAATTGTTCGTCTTGGTATGTTCCCATTTTGAGGTAGTTTTACCTATGCATTATCCTTTAAATTAAGGAATTATTGATTTCTTTCTTTTCACACCCTTATTAAATGCTAGCTAGTGATATATGGTTATTTCTATTAAAATTTCTGAAGCGAAATAAAGGTAATTTCTCTTTGTGTTCGATTTCATGAAACAATTTTATTAAATGTGAATATCAAGTGTTTATCAAATGTTTATCAAATTTATCAGTTGGACTTTGTAAGTTTTTTTTGGGTTTTAAAATAATGTCTTGGGTTGAAAATGTGTTTGTGTTTCTCAAATGGATTTCTCCAATGGGGTTCCAAATGGTTATGAGATTGGAGGTGATGTTTATTTGATTCTTTAGAAATGAGTTGGTGTGTATTGGTTCTTTGGAAATGGTTTAGTGTTAAATGGTTTCTTGAGGCCACTTTGGTACTTTTATAAAATAATTTTCTTTGAAAGACTATCCTTGTGGTGCACCTATTTCTTTGTTAGATGATGGTGGAATGGGTAGTCCTTGGATGGGACTTCCCTCATGTGTTGTTGGTTGAAGACAAGAGGGAGAAAAGACCCTTGGAGTGATTTGAGGATGAACTTTGTGTGTTTTACTTGTGTGTGATGCATAAATATGTGATGGATTACTTGTTTGACCTTGTTGGCTCACCCCTTATTATTTGTGACATGGGTACCTAGCATAGGGAGAAAGTTTTTGGTGAATGATTGTTGCACTAGTTTAGATTACACACTGACTAGTGGCCCATAGCAGGGGGATATTTTTATTATTACTGCTATGGGATTGGGCCCCTCGATCAGGTTAGGTAGGGCGACGATCAGACGTTTGGGCATTATGATTTCATCGGTTAGGGCATGCCTTCAGGATGAGTCACATGTATAGTACGTTTTAGATTATTCATGAGCTCCTAGGTTTCACCCATTTCTACTGGCACAAATGTTTTGATGCATTATTGGATAGATAATCTTGTGTGTTATTTTCCATTGCCTTTGTTGTATGATTGTTGATATTTCTTCTGGAATAGTGTGTATTATTGGATAAAATGATAAAGTGTTTTCAAATTGTTGTGGAAAAAGGTTTTGGAAATTTTTTGTACTCACTCTATCATTTATAACTGAAATTTCAACTCTGTTTTAAAATGTATATGGTTCCTCCTTGTGAAATAATATGGTTTTGAATGGTAAAAAGTGAAATGGACCATGATTTGATTTAAAGGTAAAATTTGTGAAAAACTTACTTTTATATGTTGAAGTTCAAACCAGAAATTGATTATTATTTTTTTTAATGGAAATGCATTTGGGAATAGATTACTTGAGTACTCCTACCGAGTTTTAATACTCATTCATATACTTAATTATTATTTTTAGTCTCAGGTAAAGGTTTCAGTTTGATCTTGATCATCATGGGTGATGTTGAGTCTTAGGATCAGAGAGTGACCAGTGGGGTCATGTAGAGTTTAGTGGTCATCAGGTTTAGTTAGTTTTATTTTACAATTCTTGTTTAGTCATTTTGTTTAGTTTATTTATTGTAGGATTCTCTTTTATTCTTCCACTACTTTATGTTTATTTAAATTGGGTAAAATCATTCCCATATCTAATCTGTTGATGCCTTGGTGCTTGTCACTATCCCAGGAGGATCAGGAATGCCTCTTGGGCCTTATTGCAGGCTAGTTTGGGTGACCGGTTCAGGGTTGAATTGGGTTGGTTCGTGACAAAATGGTGTCAGAACATAGTTCCCTTCAAGTATATAGCTTTCAAAGTGCCTTTTGTTATTTGGGATGTCAAGGAAGAAGGATTTGGATTGTTGGAGCTTAGGGTGTAGGTCTACGAGAGTGTCCAGCCAACACTTTCTGGACCAAACCTTGATTTTCCATGGGAATTCTGGTTTTTCTTGGCTAATTTGGTTCTTGTGGGTTTCTTATTATATAGGGAAATGAAACAAGAGTTGGTATGGTTGTCTCAGTGAGCTCGCAGGTCCTGGAAAGCCATGTTGATATGAGGACATGGACCTAGAAGACTCTCTGTGATGGTGGTTTTATTGGAATATAGTCGCCAACCATATGTCAATGTCATCCAGTGACACCAGTTTCCCCTGGTGAGTTGTTTTGGGTCCTTTTCAGATTTTGGTATTTCTAACCTGTTGAATGGTAGGTTTCTTTTGTTTTTACATAACATTGGATGAGATATTTTAAAATTTGTTGGGGTATTTTTAAAGTGGTTTGGAAAGTGACAATGTTTATTTTATCCAAATTTTGGTATTTCTATGAGTGCTCACATATGTATATACAGATGTATATATATGGTAAGTGGATGGTTATTGGTATATATGGATGGGTGCTTGAGCTATCATAGGAATGTATATATGTGAGGCTAAACGAAATACCAATGGTGTGTGTTTGTTTCATAAGGCTTGTAATTTTTTCTGAAAATGCTCTTCAAAAAGGAGGATTTCAAAGTTTTAAAAAGTGGGAGTGTGTGATGTTTCCTTTTTGTGTTTGGATTTTTTCTTTTGGGATTTGGATTTGATGTGTTGGGGGTGTGATTGAAATGATGTTTTGAGTTTAGGTTATTAATTTGAATATGAGGTGTGTAATTTTAATTTATGATATGTTTTAATTTTGTTTTATGCTCTCTATTTTTAAATTTTGTCTCCATTAAGTTCCAATGGATTTTAAGAATAATTTGTGGTTAGTTCTTTCATTGTGTTTCCTTCAGTTGATCAGGTGTTGGGTATACCCATTTTGGATATAGATCCTGGTGGTTCTCAAAATCAGGAGTTTTTTCAGAGGTTCTGAGAGTCAAACCCTCCTCATTTCTTTGGGCAGTTGTAACTAAGGTAAGATGAAGAATGGCTGTGAAATATCTATGAGATCTTTGTTCGAATTGAATCTCATAAACCTATCAATTTGTAGATTCCCACCTCTAGGTTGGAAGGCCTAAGTCAGGAATGTTGGAAATCCATTCTTCAAGAGGAACCACAGAAGAATTACTCATGGAAATGCTTTAAAGATTTGTTCATCTTGCAGTACTTCCCTAGTAATGTAAAAATAATGATGGGTTCAAGATTGTACGGTCTTGAGTAGGGAAATTCAATAGTGTTGGAGTATGCTAAGAGCTCCACCGAGCTAATTTCATATCTCCCAAACCTCAGCGAGGATGAATTTTTGAATTATTTATTATTTTAAAGGGGTATCCAATTAGAATTCCTTCAGTTAGTGCCTTATTTCCCTGAAAAATATGAATAAGTAGTGAGGACAGTTATTCAGGTTAAATATGGTTTAGCTATGTCTGGTTAGTTGAGAAGAGGTACAAAAAGTTCATTGTTTTCCGCCTCATCGGATTCATCTGAGAGGAAGTTTTGTCTGTGTTTTCAGTGTGGGAAGCCTGGGCATAAGAAGTTTTCATGTCATGAAGCACCTAAGATCTGTCATACCTATGGTCATTTAGTTTATTTGCAAAGGTTTTTCCATAGTGGTTCCAGGAAGTGACATGGATCCAGATCTACTCCCTTGGATAACCTTCCATCTCAGCTCAATTAGAATATTATTTTGTCGTAAATTCCCTTTTGTTGTAATTAATGTAATATATAGGACTATCTTCTTTTGGGTATGTAGAATGATGTTGCAGGTCTTTTTGGAAATTTTTTTTAATGGGAATGTCTTTGTAATGTTTTTAATGTTGTTGATATATAATATTGGTTTTTTTTTGTCCCATTATTTTTTTCTTTGGGTTTTGTTGGCCTTCATTAGGTTTTGAGATTTATTCTAGATTGTAAAATCAATGTTTTTCAAGAATCCTAATATGGTGGAGAGACCCACCTAGGGTGAGCTCATGATGAACCCAACTTCTAGGTTTTCTTGACATAACACTTTCTTGTTTTCACTCTGCCTGACCCTGATCATAGTTGTTGGTTGACTTGAATAGTGGGTCATGTAACAGATTCTCGTGGACATCCCAAATATTCCACATCTAGTTTCTTCAATGATATCTATGTTAGTGGTCAGGGTGTTCCTTGTTGGGTTGTGTTTAGAAAAGAGTGAGTCTTTTCTTTATAATCTCTTCATTATTTGATCGGGCTCTTTGGTCTTGTGTGATGTTTTCCTTGGATGTTTGGCTTCTTTGAGGATGACCTTGTAGTTTCTTTTGGGATTTCGCAGTTCTGAGTTTTTAACGAAAAAGAGTGTTGGTTATTTGGTCTTTGAGTTTCCAGGTATTTCTGTGGGTTTTAGTTCATCCTTTCTTTGGTTTTGATCAACCAAATCTCATGGGACTTTCTAGGGGAAGAAAGTTTCATGGTGGGGAGAATTGTTACACCCAAACTTTTGAAATAATTTTATTTTATTATTTTACCTAACATTGAAATTTTTTGTCGAGGTTCGAGCTGATCCTAAATGAAATTTTCTAATTTTTTTGGTAAATGAATGTTTTGGCCTTGTCAGCATCCAGCACATGGGAAAGGAATGTTTAAGGCCACACAGCTTCACCCAGATCACGGTTCATCCCACCCAATATTGAAGACAAATAAATAAAATTCAATGAATAGTAAAAAAAAATTATGAATTATTATAATAATAATAGTAATAGTAATTTTATTATTATTATTATTATTATCAAGTCTATTAATATAGGGTTTATTAAGTCAATTATTAACATTTTATTAAGTTATTATTATTATTATGATCATTATTATTATTAATATCATTGTTATTAATTAATTATAAATATTTTAGGGTTGAACCCTATCCCTCACCCCTCTTTTTCCCCTACGCGACCCCATTCCTCCCCCAACCTACAATGCATCACACCCCCTCCCTGGACCTCACTGCACACGCCGATCCTCCCTTTGGTCTGCTCCCTTCAAGAGGACCACCTCTGGTGCAACACCTTGTCTCTGGCACAACCCCTACTAGCTGACCCTGTCTCCAGTGCGGACCCCTACTAGTCTACCCTATCTTCATCATGGACCCCCCTTGCTCGTTGTTCCACTTCCAATGACCGAACCTCTTGGTTGATCCCCTGTAGTATCGTCATACCCTCTCCACCCTGACTAGACCCTTCTTCCTCTTTGCTAGGGTTTTGGGCCTTGTTATTTTGGGGTTTCTATTTTTCCATCATTTATGGCATTAATTATGGTCTTAATCTTGAGTTTTTTATTCAATCTTGTGGATTATGGTTTATTTAGGTTTGCTTGTGGTGATAATTATATGTGGTTGAATATTCACACCAACTTTTGGGATTTCTTCACCCAAGGTAGGTAGATTCTTTCCATAGCATTTGTAGATGATTTTATTTTCTTATTTAATAAATTTTTTCTTGTTATATACTTAAATTTTGTGGTGAAAAAGTTTTTTTGAGAGGATTTGATGAGAATTTTGTTTGGGAATTATTTTCTACACAAAATTGTGTGTATATTTTTGGTGTAGAGTATTTTTTTGCTTCTTAAAAAGGTTTTATAAATTGTGTAAATGGAGTATTAAATTTTTTGGGTGATGGAAAATATGTTTTTGAAGGTTTTTACATGCTCATGTGTTGGGTTTGGATTTTGTATCAGAAATTGGATATGTTTTGTGTGAGTGTCTTTGTGTAGTGTTTCATGAAAATGATTTTATGGGTTGTTTGGTGGGTGTGAACCTTGTTTTTAAGGGCACTTAAGGTGAAGATGATTTTGGAAAGGGTTTTTGAAGGAAAATGAAATATCTTACATGTGAAGTTGATTTTTCACTTTTTAATATTAATTTTAGATGGTTTTAAATAGTGAAATACATGTTTTCAAAATGATCTTGGTTTATGTAAGGTTTTACAAAGGGGCTTGTCCCATGGCTTTGGTTGGTTGAATCCACCCATTTTTATTATTTCAATTTTATTTAGAGTATTTGGTAATCTTTGGTGTCCCCTTGGGTTAATTAGATTGTTCGGTGGCTCCTCGGAGGTTTTTACACACATATATAGCTATGTATATATTTATGTAAATACTCCTTGTACATATTCCCTCATGGAGTGGGGAATATGTACATTGGATTAAGGGGTATATATATAGGAGTGTATGTGTGTGCAATTGTGTTGTGATCTCTTTCAAAGGCGTCGGGTTCTGAATTTTTCATCTTGGTCCACTCCCATTTTGAGGTAGGTTTCCTTATGCATTAGACTTTAAATTAAATAATTGTTGATTTCTTTCTTTTCTCACCCTTATTAAATACTAGCTAGTGATATATGGTTGTTTCTAGTATAAATTTCTGAAGAGAAATAAAGGTAATTTCTTTTTGTGTTCGATTTCATGAAACTGTTTTATTAAATGTGCATATAAAGTGTTTATCAAATATTTATCAAATTTTATGGTTGGACTTTATAATTAAATTTTTGTTTTTAAATAATTTATTGGGTTATAATTGTGTTTGGGTTTCTCAAATAAATTTCTCAAATGGGGTTTCAAATGGTTTTGGGATTGGAGGTGATGTTTATTTTATTCTTTGGAAATGAGTTGGTTTGTGTTGGTTCATTGGAAATGTTTTAGTGTTAAATGGTTGCTTGAGGATAGTTTGGTACTTTTATAAAATAAGTTGCTTTGAACACCTATTTCCTTGTTAGATGATGATGGATTGGGTGGTCCTCATATGGGACTTCCCTCGTGTGTTTTTATTTGAAGTAAATAGGGAGAAAAGTCCATTATAGTGATTTGAGGGTGACTTTTGTGTGTGTTTCTTGTGTGTGATGCATGTATATGTGATGGATTTATTATTTGACCTTATTTGATCACCCTTTTATTATTCGTGACATGGGAACCTATCATAGTGAGTAAGTTTTCAGTGAATGATTATTGCACTAGTTTAGATTACACACTAGATAGTGGCCCATAACAGGGAGATATTTTTTTATTATTGCTATGGGATTGGGCCCCTCAATCAGGCCAGGTAGTGCAACAATCGGGAATTTGGGTGTTATAATGTCATAGGGTAGGGAATTCCTTTAGGATGAGTCATATGTATAGTATATTATAGATTATTCATGAGATCCTCGGTTTCACCCATGTCTATTGGCACAAATGTTTTGATGAATTGTTGGCTAGATACTCTTGTGTGTTATTTCCCATTTTCCTTTTTGTATGATTGCTGAGATTGCTTCGGGAATAGTGTGGATTATTGGATAAAATGATAAAATGTTTTCAAATGGTTATGGAAAAAGTTTTTTGAAATGTTTTACACTCACTCTCTCCTTTATAACTGAAATGTCATCTCCCTTTTAAAATGCATATGGTTCCTCCTTGGGAAATAATATGGTTTTGAATGGTAAAAAGGGAAATGGACCGTGATTTGCTTTAAATGGAAAATGTGTGGAAAACTTGATTTTATATATTTAAGTTCAAACCTGAAATTAATGATTCTTTTGTTTAAAGGAAATTAATTTGTGAATAGATTACTTGGGTATTCCTACTTCATTTTAATACTCACATGTATACTTCATTCTTGTTTTTAGTCTCATGTGAAGGTTTTAGTTTTATCTCAATTTTCATGGGTGATGTTGAGTCTTGGGATCGGAGAGTGACCCATGGGGTCACATAGAGTTTAGTGGTCTTCAGGTTCGGTTAGTTTTATTTTTCAGTTCTTGTTTAGTTGTTTTGTTTGGTTTATTTATTTTGGGTTGCTCTTTTATTATTATGATACTTTATGTTTGTTTACATTGGTATAAATTGTTACCATCGCCACTCTATTGATGCCCTTGTTACTTGTCGTTGGCCTGGGAAGATCGGGAATGCCTCTTGGGCCTTGTCGCAGGCCAGCTCGGGTGACCGGTTCAGGGTTGACCCAGGTTGGTTCATGACACATTATCTTTTGAAAATCCAAAACCAAGATTATTTCTATTAATTCATTAATAACCAATAATCACGTTAGTATATTTTTCACCTTTGATATATTTTAAAAGTTATATTTTATGATCTTTGATTTCAATTTTTAAAACTTCAACATTGGGTTGATTTTTTAATTTCATAATCAAATCACCCATTTCCTTTAAAAGATGATCTTTTTCATTAGAAAGAATATTTTTATCATTAAGAGCACATTTATATTTCTTCGGAATATTTTTATATTTTGAAATTGTTTATTCAAAAAAGTTTTCAATTTCATTATCTAAAGAAAAAGATCATGAAGAAGAGGGTGGATGGGAGGAGGAAGATAAATGAGAAGGAGAAAGGGAATTGACCTATTCACCTGCCTTGATTTGAGCCATGAGTCATTTTGGATTTGAGTTTCTAGTTTAATAAATTGACATTGAATATTTTATATCACTCTATGTTAATAATTTTGGATCCTTCTTACCTTATATTTGTATTTATACTTTTTGTTCAAGGGATAATATGGCTTGATCTGGCCCTTATTTTGCAATTGAAGCATGTTGCTTCCAGAACATCAATTTTATCTTTATTTTTAGTTCAACAAAATAATTTCTTATTTTTTTTAAATTTAAAAAAATTATATCTTCCTATCAAATACTCAATATCACTTTCATTATTGGGGTTTCTTTTAGAAGAATAATCATCTTTAATTGTTATAAAGTATAGGTTCTTCTTTGTTTTCTTTTAATAAAAATATTCTTTAACTACTTACCATTGTATAATTATCTCATAAGTCATTAGTGATCCAATGAGTTCCTCGATTGTCATGTTATTAACATATTTAGCTTCTTGTATTGTAGTGAATTTTTTATCTCAACTGATTTGTAAAACCCAAATTATTTTCCTAAAAAATGTTTCTTTAGAAAGAGTGACACCAATATATTTTTAGCTATTACAAATATTAGTAAATCTAGTAAACATAGAAGTCATATACTCATTAGTATTCATTGGGAAACTCTCAAATTATTGCTTATATATATTAATCATTGTATTATTAACTTTATTTATACCTTCATGCATAACCTCTAATAATTTTCAGATTTATTATGCAGTTTTACATGAATAAAAACTATTAAATTCATTGAAAACTAAACCAAAATTTAATGCATTCATATCTTTTCCATCTAATTCAAAATCTGAAATATCATTAAGGGTTCATTTTTCTTCTTTATTTGATAAAATAGAATATTCATGCATAATAATTTTTTAAATAGGATAACCAATTGATCTAAGAAAATTATACATTCTAGATTAAAATAATTATATATAGTACCATAAAAAATGGATCACGACCTAATGGTTGCCATTCAATACCACAATGGGTGTTTGAAAAATCCATTTACAAAAGATAAATATGTGAAAAAAAGATACATATTTTGAAAATAAAAACTTTAAAATAATTTCAAAAAATAAATTAGTAAAATCAAAAACTCATTTGATACCAAATATAGGTCGGACATAGGTAAAATAGAAATTGGGGGTGAATTTCCCTTTAAAAATTAAAGGAAAACAATCCAAGTTTAAAAACTTATTTTAAAGGTATTAAAGAAATTAAAACATTTTGAATAAAATAAAAGAATCAAAGTATTGAAATCATAATAATAAAATTAAAATTAGAAGAAATAAACAAAAAAAAAGATTTGATAATAAATCAGTTAAGTGAATTTTATAGGTTAAACATATTATGAAATGAATTATTAAAAGTGATAAACAAATTAAATTACAGAAAGTAAATGAGACAAGATTATGGTATTTGGAAAGGAAGTTTAGAAATAGTACCCAAATGTACCCCTATGTCTACCACTTCAATCACTTGAGGATTTAATATATTAGTCTTTTGGATTTAATAGTATCAAAGATACCAAAACTATCCATTTATTTTTAGGTTATAGTAATAAACTAGATATAATAAACACTGTCTCTTTAAAAGAAAATCTAGAACCTACAAAATAATGATCCCTTTCCATTTTAAGGGGATGGAAAGAAAACCAATGTCCCTTATTTTAAAGGTAGTAAGAACCAATATTAGAAGAAATATGAAGAGGATGGGATTGATAGGAAGTAATCACTTTTAAGTTTTTTCTCAGATATCTTAATGACTATGATGAACGCTATGAGAGAATGAGAATAAAATAAGAGGGTTATTTTTATGTTATAATTTAGTTCACACTCTAGAAGGATAATGTAGATTTCTGCCAATTTCTTTTTAGTATCGTGTGCTGCTATTGGAAGATGTAACCCACATTTTTGAAGGATAATATAGATTTAGAAATGAAATCACTTTAAGAGAAATTGAACACATTGGAAATTGGATGAGTAAGTTGTTGTATAATATTTATGTATATTGTAAAGTCCTCTAAAGTCCTCTATTTCTAGGTACCAAATCCTTAAATAATGTCTTGGAATCCATCTGGATTATTTAAGTCGAAGGTGTCTAAGTTCAGTGTATTTTGACCATAATTTTTTCAATTCTACATGATCCCTTTAAAAATAAATAACTCAACACAACCAAGGAAATCATTTGGAAATTCCAATATAAAATAATAATAATTATATTCTAGAATTATCAATATGAGGAAAACAGATAGAAAAATATTATCGATAATACTATTTTTTGAATTTGGAACTATTTAAACAATTCCAACTAATTTAAAAATACTCATTTAAAGAGTTAAAATCATTTTTAATTAATAGTTAAATTTAAACACACAAAATTTTTCATAGTTTAAAAATATAATATTCAAAACTTGAATTTCAAATTTCTCTCTATATGTAAACATGGTATAATATCAAACATTAAAGATACTACATTTTAAACATTTAAATAGGTTTGAATAACATAATTATACTACAACGTGATTTTATAAACATTAAAACCAAATAAATCAACCTATTAATATATATTTGAAACATTTGAAACATTTACTACATGATCATGTGTAAATGAATAACAATATTAAACTTCATAAAAATATTCTTAAACTAATATATAAACACTTCTCATAGGTTTTTTGTGATTAAAAATAATTTATAAAAACATTAAAACAATTTAACTATCTATTATAGACAGGAATAAAATCAAAATAATAAGGATATCATGAAAATAGAGTAGATTAGAATTTCAAATTCACATAAGGGTTATTTTACATGCATGTGTAAAGGTGACATGGAATTTTCAAAAAATGCATAAAGGTAACTCACGGTTCCTATATAGTGTAAGGGTGTGTTGTAAAATACATAATTCAAATAAAGGTATCAAACGATGTGTTAAGGTAACTCACAATTCATATGCGGTGTAAGGGTAAGCTATAAAATTCATAAGTCACGTAAAGGTATAATTCATGCTGCATACACTACTACAAATATGGATTTTATCAGTGCTAAAAATGACCTTTAACAGTGCTAGAAAATCTCTATAAATGCCAATGAAGATAAAGGGGGGGTCCCCTTTATCAACGCTCTAAAAATCGCTGATAAAGACCCCTTTTATCAGTGCTCAAAAAAAGCACTAATAAAAGGTGTTTTTATCAGTGCTAAAACAAAGTGCTGATAAAGGGGTATTTTATCATCACATTCTTTTTAGTGCTGATAAAAGACCCCTCTTATCAGTGCTTTTTTAAAATTGCTGATAAAAGTTAAACAAACTTAAAAAAATTAAAAAAATCATGCCAATCAGGGGGGCTTTTATAGCACTTGAGCCCCCCTTTTACAACGCTTTTCTGCCCCCCTCCAGCACCCCGCACCACCCATCCACCCTTTATCAGCACTAGCCCCAGATTCACCCATGCACGCGTGTCCCTTCCTCCACCCAGATTTGATCTCGAGACCTCCCCCCTGCGCGCCTGAAGCCTTTTACACTCCCCTATATTGATTTGTTCTCCTATTAGTGATATATCTATTTATTTATATATATATATATTTAGTTATATTTATTTGTATAGTAATATATACTTATATTAATATATATATAGTTATATTAATATAAATATATAGTTGTATTAATATATATATATTTATAGTGATATTAATATATATAGTTATAGTTATATCAATATATATATGTAGTTATATTAATATATATATATATATATTGTTAGATTAATATATAGGTATATAAATATTCATGTATTTGTATTTTAAATATAATGGACATTAGTTATTATTTAGATAAATCTAATATATTTTATATGTAAATATATTTTATTATTTATATTTATAATTAAATTTTTAGGTGTGAATATATAAAAAATATGTACATATAGTTATATATTTGATTATAAATAGTAGTGAAATATAAAAAATGATAAAATTTCAAAGACATAATATCAATATGAATGTAATAACATGGAATAAATTCAGTTCCTACTAAAAAATCCAATAATATCCCCTTAAACGAGGCTGAAAATCCACAAAATGTTAAAAAATTGGGGTACCCCGACTAAAAACTCAGTTTTGGAGGCCTTCTGGGCATTTTTTGCCCTCAAAAAACCTTTACCAAGGTCCCCCAGGGTCACAGTGATGTAAAGCTCGTCGCACACTTCGATTTGATATGTGGTAGAGCTCAAACGGACACCCGGATCAAAAGTTATGGCCGTTTGAAGTTTGAGTTGCGTTTTCAACATATTTTGGATCTTTTTTTAATTTTTTTTATTTTTTTAGTCTTCAAATTGTTATTAAATGACTATTACTCCATAATAATTAGTAAATTATTAATTAAAAATATTTTTTTAATTTTTTTATAGGCCATTTTCACTAAATATATTATATATTAAATGTAATTGTATATTTATACTTATTTAAAATATATTTAAAATTATATTTAAAAAATATAATTTATATTTATATCAACATAACTATATCTATATATTTAAATATTAATATATATTTTTTAGTGAATTTTTTTTTTGGAAGTAGACCCTTTATCAGCGCTTTTTTTAAAAGCACTGATAAAGACCCCCCTTTATCAGCGCTACTAAAAAAAGCGCTGATAAAGGGTGGCGCCGGGAATGCCTAGTTTTGTGGTAGTGATAAGGGAAGAATTCATTATTTATAAAGGTAGAAAGAAAAAATGCAATCACTGTGTAATGGTTAGCATTAAAAACGTAAAGGTAAGAGCCTGATTGTGTAAAGGTAGAATGGGAAAAAATCATGTTTTGTTTAAGGGTATGCAAACACATTGTGTATGGGTATATATAAATTTTTATATGATGTATAAATGTAATGACAATGATGTATAAAGGTAAATTCATATTACTGGTATTATGTAAGGGTAGGCTTCAACCTACTTAAGGGTACAAAATAATTCATATATCTTATGTAAGGGTAACTAAGAGTTAAATAATGGTGAACAAGAGATTACAAAGCATGCATAAGGGTAATATAAAACCCATGTTATGGTAAAGAGAAATTTAAAAAACTTGCATAAAGGTAAAAATAACTAGAGAAAATAAATTTTTCACCATAAATAATTAAAAATAAATATAGATAAGAATTATAATAAATTACTTATAACTAAAAAAATAAACAAAAATAATAATAATATTTAATAAATAAACATTTATAATTGTCCAAAAACTGAAATTATAAAATATAGAATATTGTAAATATCAAAACATAATATAATTAAATTGTAAAAGAGCCACTCCAAAATGTTAGGAGATGAAGAAGGTTATCCAGTTAGAGTAAAAAAATGAATCACATAATCTCCAAATCTGGGAACCTCCTCTATAGGTAATGGTACTATAGCATTTGGATCAAAAATATCATGTCTTATTACTCTTACCTAACCCAATTGCGTAGGCTGGTGATGTGAATAATTCCCAAAAATATGTACTACTCCATAAGCTAAAATACATACATTTAGATCCCCAATATAATACCCCAAAATTATAATATATATGATTACCTTTAAATAAGTCAATATGTTCATTAGTTTTCTCAACACGCAACACCAGACATAAATAAAACTGTAATATTTTTAGATAAAATATTAATATTTAAGTATGACTATTAAGACCTTTATATTGAATTAGTACTAATTAATAGGAGTAACAATTTAATTAATTATATGTATATAGAAAATAAAGGCTACTTTTAATATGAATTGAATTCAATTAGTTTACCTAAAATGACTAATAATATCATTTATTATTTAAAAAAGTATTTTTTTTTAAATTGTATTTTATGAGATATGAATTTCTATTTCAAGAAATCTATAATTAATGATAAATTATTTTTGATATTAATAGTTGGATAAAAAATTAATTATTAAATAGTATGAAATAATAATATTAACAATTAGTATATAAAAGTGTAATTTTTCAATGAATGTGGTTTTTCATTATAATTTATGATTTTATTCAAAAATTGAATTTATAAATTTTAGAATTTTAAATTTAAAAAAAGAACATCATTTTTTTATTTTTAATAAAAATATTATCCTAAGATTAATTTTTTATATTTTTATGAAATAATCTATTTTTAGGTGAATATTAAAAAATACCAATTTTTCAAAAAATTCTAAATTTTATAATACATGAATGATTTAAAATTTTAAGAAACCCTTTTTATGTAAAAAATATATATTTAATAATTAATATAAATCATTTATAAATACTATTATGAATTTATAAAACATATGTTTTACATTTTTTAAACACAAGTAATATTTCACACTAAAAAACTATTTTTACACTCTTATATTAAAAATTAGACTTTATCAATTTTAGAAATTAAATATATAAAAATTTATTCCCTATTTGAGTTAAAAATTTCAATATTATATAACTAGATTAATTTCAATTTTTATGTATAATTATAATATTAGTAATATTAATGTTAATTTCCACGATAATGGTGAGACAATTATTTTAAAATTATTGTTTTATTAAGATCATAGAATGTCTATAAAATAAATTAAATTGAAATAATTTCAATAATTAATATGATATGATGTATAAACACATAAATAAATATATTTACACTCATTTAATTATTAATCAATAATAAATGATATTAAGAATCCATAATGCCCAAAATGTAAATTTTATACTAAAACGGTAAATCTACACATTATTTATTTAATTTAAAAGTTTATTTTATTATTTTTATAAATATTATTTGATTAAATTTAATTAAAATTTATTTTTATCACAACCTAATTTGGTTATATTTTTTACTTTATATTTTTTATAAAACATAAAATCATGTAGTTAAAAACTTGTTACCGGGTTTAAACATAAAAGAGTAAAATGGAAAAATATAATGGTAAAAACCTTATAATGTATTTAAAAATGTTTTTAAATCCTTTTTTGGTAATTACTTAACCAAAATAAACTCTAAACTCCATTATTTAAAATCTATGTATCCATTTTCCTTGGAATATTTTCATGGAATTATTAAAATATAAAGGGTGTTTTCAGAAGTTCCATTTTCCTCTCCTATAAAAGGGGATCACTTACTCCCATTCAAATATAAAACTTACATTAGAAATTGAATTGAAACCCTGACCAAATATATTATCCTAGAAGTCCATCACACTTCCTTAAGCCCTTGTTCTCTATATGTTAGCTTAAGGCCTTCACTTCTAAGGAAACTTATAAGATAAGATCAAGTCTCCAATGTAAATATTAACTCTTTTTGTTTTTCTTCTTAATAATATTATACTAAATCTCTTATAACCATAAAAATATAAATAAATAAGTACCATTATTATACTAATATTTTATTATATTAATACAATATCCATTATTTATTCCTCTTCATCCACTAAGAAAAGAAAAAGTGACGTTAGTGTGTTATGTAGACTACCACCTCCATAAAGCGACGTCTTCCGTTTTTCATCACTGCCATGCATGCTTGATAAAAAGGATGTAATTGATGAATATATTATATATATATATATATATATATTATAAATATAACTATAAAATTTCAAATTATCATTTACCTTCTTTCCCACTCATTTTTTGAGAAATGGAATCATTAATCATGCATACGTGTGAACTATTGCTTCTATGAGCAATGAATTTCATATGTTATCACTGCTCATCATGTTTAGCCTTAAAAATATAATTAATATATAATAATTATTTACATAAAGATATTAATATTATTTACATTATGAAACTAATTTAAAACACTTTATACCATGGTAAACATACATAAGGCGTTAGAAAAAAATTGATCAAATATCCTCAAGTAACTAATGTAGGAAAGAAGATTATATAATAATTAAATGGTGTGTGATAATAAAAGATCAATATTAAATTAAATAAATAATAATAAGGTTACTAATAAGGTGTATAATAAAATCAATTTGATTATTCAGGATGTTAGTTGTATTCACAAAATGACTCTGGAACAAAGGGCTTTGTCTAAATTCTTCTTCATTGCAACATGTTTTAATGTTATGAACCAATTTCTTGTTTCTATGGTTTATATAATTCCAAATAATTTATTATATCATAATATATTATTTAATTTATTGTATTTATATAAACATATAAATTTTAAACATCCAATGACTTTTGATTCAAACAAATCACTAAGGTTGTAAGGGTTTTCATCTCAAATTCCTCTCTTTGAGAGATGTTTGGTATTATGAACATAATTTATTTATTTTGTGTGGTGTACATACTGCATATTTTAGATATAATATCATGAATTATATTTTAATCATTATATTTTAAGTTCAATTTCAAGCCATATCTTTCAAGGGTTTTGATTCAAAAGTTTCTAAATTCATATGGGTTTTCTTGGTCTCAATTATGATTCTTTGAGGCATAATATATTTTATGCACCATGTTTTCTTTATATGGTGTATTCAATACCCATGGATATATTTTTATAATACTATTTTTATTTCATTGGTTTTATTAGAAAAATATTGTCCTCTAATTCAAGTGTATATTGATATAGTTATTTCCACAGTACTAATGGTTTTTGGTAACTCAAATCACCTTCTTTAAGTTATAATGTTTTATCTTGAACATTATTATTTTATTCTTGGGTTATAACTCCCTAATATTTAATTTTATTTATAATAATATTTAATAAAATAAAGTTTTAATACAAATAATTTTTTATTACTCTTTTTTACAATGTTTGTTTTCAATAAAGGTGTTTTTAAATATTAAAAATGTCTCTTTCATAATCAAATGTTTTGGATCCACATTTCCTATAAAAAAAATTATTTTACTTTCAAGGATATTTTATCATGTATTATTTTAAAATTAAAGTTTTCCAATAATTATTCACTTCACCTTTTGAAAAAGTATTTTGGAAGTGACTCATAACTTCCTCTCAAATGTTAGTGTTAAAAAAAATTCTAAAGAACTTTTTAGCTTTCACTTCAATTTACCTTTCCATTTTCAAAAGGTTTTTCCTTAATATAGTTTATGATTCATGAATTATACTACAATATATGTGTGTGTGTGTTTTTTTTATAATTTGGGGGAAATGAACTCATGATACCAAACAATCCAATTCATGATCCCTTGTTGGGTGGTATCATTTAAGCATTATTTTATGAAAATATTTTTCATCTGTATCAATATCCTTATAGGATTAATTTGTTATATTAAGTATATGCTCTTTTAAAACCATATACCTCCTTCCCATGTATGTATTATGATCATGTTATTAAATTATTGACTTGGTTTTAGAAAGTATCGGAACTTCATATGTTTTTATTACAATATAAATGATTATTTTCAAGTTGACTATATATTTTTTAACCATACACATTCTTCCATTGGATGAGTTATGATAATTTTATCACTTTTAATTAAATCTATAAAATTATTGGTGTTTTTTTCTTCTAATATGGACTATCATTGGAAAGTTTACCATGTATTATTTTTTCATTAATCTTTTTTCTTAGGATGGGTTATGATCATGTTATCCCTTTTATTTACATGGAAAAATGTATTGGAATATTTTATAATTATTGATGGACAATTTAGTTTGATCATGTTTTGATATTTGGTGTTCTTTATTATATGGATAACCATTTCTTATTGAGTAATATATTCCTTAGGTAATGTTATAAAAGGTCTTGATGACATTTATAGTGAATGAATTAGACTTAATCAAGTGACGAGTGGGGTCTATAATTATATATAACCTTGATGCATCGATAGGTCTCATGAGATAAAATATGTTTTAGTATTTGGTGTATACCTATCAAATTTAGAAATATTTCTTGATTACGGTCTCAATGACAAGTAAAGTTTCTTGACACAAGGCTTTGACAGTAGGTTTCTGATGTCTAGCATTATACATTCCATCAGTATGACATCAGTATTATTGATATCCATGTTTTTATTTATTTTCATGGATATAGTATACTTCTAGTTTCATGTTGATTATGGATTCATGTTTTTTACCTATTACTATCATAATATTTATGTCATATTTATTTCATGGTTGTTTTAGTTGTATGTTTTATCTTACTAAGCATTTGAGCTCACCCCATGTTATGTTTCCATTTTCCCAAGTTATTAAGAAAATTAGTACATGTGACATGTTTTTAAGGATGGAATGTGTAGAAGAATTTATGGGAGATTTTGAAGACTGCTTATGGATTAAGCAGTTTCATATATATAATAAAAAAATCTGGATATAAAGAATATGGGATTTATTAGTTTATGTCTTATCCTAATTATCTAAAGCTTTAAACTTGAAAATATCCTTCAGATGTAAAAATATTTAATAATTTTTGTTGACTATAAAATTAAGGATGGTTATATCCAGGATTTTATAGCTAGTATCAAAGAAAGTATGGAAAGTATGTGTCTATGAGCACCTGATCCAAGAGTGATGGTCTGGGGTATCACATAATTTGGTATCAAAGGATAGTTTTATTTAACTTTAGATATTAGGATATATATTGAGGATAATTTAAGTTCCTATAAGTTAGGGTTGATCATAATTTTAAAGTTATTGATAACCCTTTGGGATAGTATATGATCTAACATTATGGTAATGATTCACTTTTATTTAGGGATTGGGATGAGATAACATTAGTGAAAATATTAAGATTAATTCTAAAAACTGGACGACCTCTTGAAGTTTTGGAAAATAATTGAGTATGTGGTTTTCCTAGAAATTTCATCCATGTGTGGATACTATAAAGTGGGTGTGGTTCTAGAAAATATGTACCTAAGGGTAATAATCCAAAAGAGGGAATATTGGGTATTAACTCAACCATGACCCGGTGCATGACAAAGAGTCTTTACTACACACTAATATAGACAATCCCAAGGGATATTATTTTTTTAATCACATTCTCCTTGTGAATCATTATAAGGGATTAAGTATTTTTGGGTTAGAAAAACTAATAGAAAAATAACCATGGATAACTAAAGGTTGAACAATGAGAGTTATAGGTTGATCTAAAAGTATCATATGTTAAAAACAAAGGTGTTATATGAGAATTTATATTTTTATTGGTGTTTTCATATTCATATTTTAGATATTATCACAACCATTTTTGTTTTAGTATTTGGTTGAAATGGGATCATGAAAATGATGTTGAGAAAGGTTTTTTCCCAAAAACCACTAAGTCTTATAACCAAATAAGGGAATATACTTAAATAGTTGAGAACCTTATTATTTTCATGTTATTATGGAAAAGGGGTACTTTGATTTCAAAGAAATAAGTTAGATACACTACTGGAAAGAGGGGTTATCCCCACAGAGCTATACCCACGGTTTTTTAAACCATGGGAATAGCCTAATTCAAGGTAACCTATACCTACGGTTTATTAATAATCGTGGGTATAGAAATTCTACCCCAACGGTTTTTATTGAACCGTCAAAATAGAGGGCCCGATATTTTGCCCTACCCCTGCTCGATCTCCTTCACTCGTTGGGCCGCAACTCCCCCCCCCCCCATATAGTCCCTCCCCTGTGTTTTCTTCAATTGAATCCCCTTACCCACCTCCGGTCGGCGATCATCACCCCTCCTCCAGACGGTGCACATCCCCCATCCTCATCCTCCTCCGGTCCATGCACATCCCCCCTCCTGCTCTGGTTCACACGCTCCCCCCTCCTCCAGTTGCCAACATATTTAAGTTGAGCAATTTCCCCTAGGTCGAGAGACTTCCTCACTCAATCGATGACCAAAACATTATAGGGATTTTGATCTTGGGAGTAAGATTAGCCCTATATGTGTCATCCGCACCCAGTTGGGTGCTTTTAACCCATGGCTTGTCAGTAAGTGTTCTCACTTCTGGGGTCCCAATATATTCCTTGATTCTTTGTATCTAGGTTTCTAATTTTTTAAATATGTCTTTATAGGTCTTTAAGAGTATTATTCCATGGATGATTCCCTCTGAAATTGATCATTCTCTGTATAAAGGTAGGTGACTCTTTGTATTTTCTATCATTTATCGAACCACACATTCTTGATGATTTTAAAAGAATTTTTAATGTAAATTTATGGTATTTAATGTTCATGAGGATTGCTATTAATCATACTTTCACTCTTTATTTCTTAAATATGTGGTGTAAGGGTTGTTTAAAATTATAAAAACACATTTGTTTTACATGTCGCCCACCATGTGTTTGATGTAATGCATCATATGACTTTCCATGAAATACATGGTTGTGTTTTAGTGGAATGATTACCCTTGATTTATAATGATTTATAAAAAAAATTGGAGAGAAATTTCTTAGGAAATCTGTTGTTTGGCCAAAGTCGATAGTATTGACCAAATTAATGTTGGTTTTGTCTATTATGGGCTGAGGACTTTGTTTTATGTAAGGAAAACCAGTTTTAAGGAATCTTAACATTTTTTTATTATAGATGGTACCTTTTATCGTTGTTGAACTTCTTGGATTACTTGTACCAAAATAGTGGCACATGGGAAGCCTTGGTTATTTATGGGGGAACCTTGTACAAGTACTCCTCTAGGTTTACGGGACCTCCCGACCCAACAAATATTGGTTGCACGGGACATCGGGAACATGCAAGTGCATGATAGGTCATGGGTTGTGGATGCTACTTGGACTTCCTACCGGGTGCATGCTAGTGCATGATAGGTCATGACTAGTGGATGTTACTTGTACTGCCTATGATGGTGAACACTAGGGCATGATGAGACTCTACCTTGTAGATCTCTACAAATATAGCATATGGCAATTTTTTTAGTAAGGATCCTAGTCTTCTCAACCTCTGCACATAAGTATTCTTATATGGCATGTTCTTGTCTTTCAATTTACTTTAATTTAAGAAATTTCATGTTAATTCATTTGAATTTTTTTATATTTACTATTTTTTTTAATGTTACTAGCTTCCTTAAAATTCCATTCCCATATTTTTTGTTTTAACTAAAAATGAAAATGATTATCTTTATAGATGTAGTTTAAACTTGTATGTCATAGTTTATTTTATGTGTATTTCACATGGAGTGTGGGTTTGAAACCTTATAGGCTCATTATCTCACATACTATATACACCCTCTGGGTGTACAAGATCTCATTTGTCTTCCTTGATCTTTTTTACAGGTGCTGATAGTAGCCTTTCTTTTTATAGCAATTGGACCTTTCAATCAGGTATGGGGCAATAGAGGAGGTGGTATATGAAGGTGTTCTAATGATGTATCATTTAAACTTGATTTTCTCAGAGTATGATTGTAGGATATTTTTATAAATTCATTTAGAAATTAAACTATGACATTGAGGATTATGAGTTTTCATATAACTATGCAGTTTCACTTTGACTATTAGTGCAATTTCAACATGCATTCGGTCTTCCTTCTTTTGTATAACATGCATTGAAAAATGTTACTGGAAAAGGGATTCATTTACCTTTATATAGTATAGTTTCATGTATTATTATGCACTCTCAATCTACATACTTATGTGTAAACTATATTGTCTTAAACCACAATCATTCAATATGTATAAGACACATCATTTCTTTTTTTTGTCAAAATATTACTATCTATCAATATGTTTTCAAACATTAATGTTTACATATAACCAGGTTGATTGAGAATGATTATAGTTTATTATTTTTTTTCAACTCCAATCATTCATGTACTATTATGTACTCTTAATCATTCAATATTTGTATATCACCATGAAAGGGCTTTAGACCAAGTAGGATTGTGTTCAGTGTTTCATATTTCCAAGTATAGTGAAATTTTGAACACTTTTTCATTTTCTAATATATCTCTATTTTTTGAATATTATAAGCAGTTTTTAAACATTTCATAGCACCAAAATTTCCCTAATTGCCTTGCAATATTAATTGTATTTTTATATTCTTAATTACATAACCTAGATTAGTATGCATGTGCCTCTTCCCCGTTTCATTACAGCGATGGATAAGATGAAGTGTATTCTTTTCAATTGAGAATGATATGGGGGATGAAAAAAAATGATCTCATACCATACTATAATTCAAGCTTGATGACTTCTATCAAATGAGTAGTGTCCGTTAAATGTTACTGTATATTATAAATACATTTTTTTAGGCCAAAGTGTTTTATTTTGTATGATGTGTTTCATAAATTGTTCTCCTAGATTTTCTCATTTGATTACTCTCTCTCAAATTTGGTGTTATGCATAGGGATTCACAAGGTAAATGCTTTAAAAAAACTTTCATGTTGTGCAAGACATCTTTCTTCATGAATGGAAGCTGATTTGGAATGAGTCTAGATGGATTTTATAGGTACATGCAATCTTTATGAATTTTTCCTGGGTCTTCATGTGTTTATATGTATTATTTAACTTTTCCATCATAATATGTATCTTTGCATATATATACACATGCACACCACATTTACTAACAACAGAGTACCTTGTGAACTGTAGCACTCATGCATGAGAGGGCCTGTTTAGGTTTCTCTTCCAAAACAGCAAAAATATCTTCCAAATCGCAGTTCTTTCTGAACCGTTGAAATCCAACCATCAGGTAAAAATAACTATCCCCTTCCTTTATCTATTCATTTAATTTATAAGTAAAGTTCATTGAGTTAAAAAAAGTACTGAAACTATGTTAAAAGAGTATTGAATCCATTTTATAAATGGTTTTTGTTACCAATTTAGGACTGAAATTGCAATATAAATCCACACGCATTCTATTTTCCTTTCTTGCGAGCTGCTCATATTTGATTGTAATGTTTGATATTTATGTTATATTAACAACTATCACTTTTGTTATTTTTAGGTTTTATTTTTTCTTTGAATCACATAAAATCCATAAGGATCCTGTTGTTTTCTGGTTAAGTGGAGTTCCTGGTTGTAGTAGTGAATTGGTCCTCTTCATCGAAAATGGGCCTTTTCCATTTCCAAAACATTGTTACTTGTATAGAATGATTATTTTTTGAAAAAGGTATCATTATTCTTACCAATGAATTCATAGTTTTGATTGAAGAAATCAAACATTGACAACAATACAAGCATTCAAGCTACATTAGAGAGTATTCTGTTACAATATATGGAAACTGAAACATTTAATAGTGCCTAGCATACATGATTATTTGTATGTTTCTCATTTTTCTTCATAGTTGTTTTAATCTATTAAGCTCATGATCATTATTATTTCCTTTTATTAAAAACTATTGATGAATCTTTAATTTAAATCAAATTACAAATTGGGCATCCATCTGTATTAATTTGAATAAATGTTAACCAAGTTTTACTACTTTTCTCACAAAGAACATGCATGATTCAACTGTGGAACATGATGTCAGGGTTGGTATCAACCAAAACATCTACTGGATTTTTGATTTTTCTGAATTTCTTATCTTCTAGATTTAATTTTTACATCTAAGGTAATAAATATTATGCATTTTTAAAGTTAAAAAGAAAGTATTCATTGTCCCAACCTTTGTTATCTGTTAATATTTAGTGTAGTCATGTTCCTGTCTAACATGTCAGGAAGGGTTCCTTTATACATAAAGTATGTAAATCCCACAAATTTCTTCAAATATATTTTCTACATTTTTTTGTGTGTTTATATAAGATTAAATTATCCATATTGTGATTCTTTATTTTTAAATTCATTATTTTTTTGGCATTTGTTATCAGAGAAAATGTTTTCTTTAGCTCAATCTCCCCAAATAATTTAGTAAATCACATCAAAAGTTATTCAAGTGTGGTACCACCCATTAGAGTATTGAGTGAGGTCAATACATTCAATTCCTCAATAAAATTTGTTGTAAATTTGAATATATTTCATCTCATTTCTCATGACATCTTGCTCAACTAATAATAATATAGATGAACCTCAAATACTTTTCAATAAAAATCTAGGTATAAATATTTCATTTTTCACCATATTCTTATACCTTTTGTCACGAAATTTAAACATTTTAATTGACCATTCACTAGTTTTTTCTATAATCATCAATGCAGGGATTTATCACTGATCAAGAGGAAGCTATATGGGATCTCTTCGGTAAAAACAAAGAAAGTTCTTGAAAATTTTATACTTGCTGGAATACAATGGACACTCAAATCACTACTGTTTTTTATTAATTAAAGTTTATGCTTCCATATATGACCAAGGTGTTGATTTTGTATATAAATTACTGAGTTGGCCCAAAACAACTTGAAATTTTATTGATTGAATAAATCTTCCTCCTGATATTCCTTCTATAAAGTATCATGCTGCCAGGTCACTTAATGGATCTATAGCTATGACCTTTTGGAATTTAGTTTGGTCAAATCTCTCTACTGCTATTTTGAATTGTCTGTAGAAATTTAAATCCTCCATTTTAAAATTCTTATAGACTGAAATGTGTGAGTTTCTCATCATCGAAAGATCTATTGACCATGTGAAAATTACTTTTCCTTTTGCAGCATGTTTCATTATTTGTATGTTTGATGCAGAATGTGTATCTACAAACATAGATTGCTCCTGTCATATATGAATAGACTTATGATTCCATGTTTCATGACCTCCTTGATTTGGAAGAAAATAAATATGTTCATGAGGTATTCCTATTGGTTTTTCTAAAGTTAGTGTTGCGAATTTGTGACAATATCATATTGAATATTTACACATAAGAGGTTCCTAGTAAAGATGGGGTCAATAGGAGAAAAAGAAAGTCCTCTTGGAAGACCATGACCCTTTCTGACTAGAGATCAACCATACACATATATCTGATGTCTATCTTGTGAATTGAAAATATCATTTTATGGGTGTATGATAGATATGATTGCTCATTTTAACGGTTAACTGATGGATTAGGCCAGTTGAAAGGTCGCATGAGAATATGAAAAACTTTGTATTAAAGAATATATCTATAGAAATCCAACAAGGATCAAGGTTGGTTTTAGATTAAAAATCTTATAATTGATTGTTTACATTATTTTACAAACCCAAGTTTTTGTTTTAGAAATCACATGATTTATTTGTTTATTCAATTCTTGTTTACCATGTACCTTGGTTTGTATATATCATGGTTTGTGCATTCTTTTTTTCCATGTATCGTGCTATATGAAGCACATTCTTGCTTTAGAAAGAACATTCTTGTGCTTTCTATTATATAAAGGAAAATATTGTTTACCATGTACCGTGCTGTAGAAATCTAACAAGGCTTATGGTTTGTTTAACATGTAACATGGTTTCTGTTTTAGAAAACACATAACTTATTTTACCATGTACCATGGTTTTCATCAAATATATTCTTGTTTACCGTGTATCACGGTTTATACCATGATTTATGGGTTTATTATAGATATGAATGCTCATTTTTATATTTAACAGATGCATTAGGACAGTTGAAAGGTTGCATGAGAAGATGACAAACTATGTATCAAAGAATAAAGCTGCATAAATCTATCAAGGATCAAGGTTGGTTGTAAGAAAAAAATCCTTAATTGATTGTTTGCATTATTTTAAAAACCCAAGGTTATGTTTTAGAAAGTACATGATTTATTTTTTTATTCAATCACTATTTACCATTATTTTAAGAACCCAAATTTCTGTTTTAGAAATAAAATGTTTTATTTTTTATTCAATTCTTTTTTACCATGTACCTTGGTTTGTATGTGTCATAGTTTGTACATTCTTTTTTACCATGTATTGTGCTATAGAAATCACATTCTTATTTTAGAAATAATATTCTTGTGCTTTCTATTTTAGAAAGCAGATTCTTGTTTACCATGTACAGTGCTGCAGAAATCCAGCAAGGCTCATGGTTTATTTAACATGTACCATGATTTCTATTTTAGAAAACACATGAAAATAGGTGATTTATTTTACCAATGTACCATGTTTTGTATCAAATATATTCTTTTTTACCATGTACCGTGGTTTGTACCATGATTTATGGGTTTATGATAGATATGAATGCTCATTTTAATAGTTAACTGATGCATTAGTCCAGTTGAAAGGTTGCTTGAGAAGATGACCAACACTGTATCAACAAATAAAGATGAAGAAATCCAACAAGTATTAAGGTTGGTTGCAGATAAAAAAACATTAATTGATTGTTTACATTATTTTACAAACCCAAGATTCTGTATTAGAAATCACATGATTTATTTGTTTATTCAATTATTGTTTACCATGTTCCTTGGTTTGTATGTATCAGGATTTGTACATTTTTGTTTACCATATACCATGCTATAGAAAACACATTATTTTAATGGTTAACTGATGGATCAGACTAGTTGAAAGGTTTCACGAGAAGATGACAAACATTGTATCAAAGAATAAAGATGCAGAAATCTAACAAGTTTCAAGGTTGGTTGCAGATAAAAAATATTTAATTGATTGTTTACATTATTTTACAAACCCATGTTTCTATTTTAGAAAGTGCATTCTGCTTATCATGTAGAAGCTATGGATGTAGAATGTACAGGTACAGTTTAGAAAGTGCATTTTGCATTGGGTTGCACGAGATGATGAAAAACATTGTATCAAAGAATAAAGATGCATAAATCCAACAAGTTTCAAGGTTGGTTGCAGATAAAAAATATTTAATTGATTGTTTACATTATTTTACAAACCCATGTTTCTGTTTTAGAAAGTGCATTCTGTTTTAGAAACTGCATTCTGCATTGGGTTTTTACATTCTTCTTGTTTATTCAATTCTTGTTTATATAGGTTATAGATACAGAATGTACAGATTGGGTTTGTCAATTCTGCTTGTTTATTCAATTTTTCTTTACCATATACAGTTTAGGGATTATATTTTTTTTACAGGTTAATGATTTACCCACGATTTAATGAACCGTGGGTATATTATTTTTTGTGAAATAATCTATACCCACGGTTTTGTAAACCGTGGGTATTGATATATTCCCACGGTTTAACTCAAACCATGGGTATTATGGCGTTTCTCAGGTCTATACCCATGGTTCCTATAAAACTGTGGGTATAGATCTATACTGATGCCTCTCCAGGCCACGGTTTATGAAAC
This sequence comes from Viscum album, assembly GCA_963277665.1. Lineage (NCBI taxonomy): Eukaryota > Viridiplantae > Streptophyta > Magnoliopsida > Santalales > Viscaceae > Viscum > Viscum album. The sequence continues at coordinate 1,955,039,111 of OY728137.1, forward strand.
CGTGGGTATAGTCTATACCCACGGTTTTAGGGCCTATACCCACGGTTTCAAACCGTGGGTATAGGTGATATTTCCAGTAGTGGTAGTAATTGATAACCTTGGGGTTGATAATTAATTCATGGTATTTTGGATAAGTTCATCTCATTTTTGGGAATATGATACATAGTGACTAGTGTGTGAACTAGTAGTCAATACCATACCAGGGTTAAAGATAGAGTTTATTTTTGGTAGAATATATAATATTTTATAGTTTAATATCCTGTAGATTTAAAAAGTTTTTGGGAATGGTATTCAATTGAAATTATATGATTATGATATATATGTACTTTTTTATATGATTTTATGAATGATTAATATTGTTTAAGGAAGGATAATTTGGATTTTGAGAGCATAGGTTTCAATGATGATTGGGTTTATAATATTTTAAGAAATTTCATAGTGTTTTGGGGTCTCTATTTTGAGGATTTGGTTAATAAGTATGAGAGAACCTAACTCAAAGTAACCTAGGTTGAACCAAGAATGATATATGAGAGTGATATTGGTTAGACCAAGTCTAATGCAAGTTGAGTTGCAAGAACTATCATCTAACATGATAGTGTTATAAAGTGAGACATATTGAGGTTAAGTTTCACTATGGTTATTTATGATAATTCACTTATAATGATCATTACTAGTGATAACTCTTTTTGTTTTATTAGTGGATGGAACTATAAGGAACCATGGGTGTGAGGGATAATACAGAATTTCCTCAATGAACAACCCAACATTATATGAGCTGGAGTGAGAAATCTTATGATTATGCCAAACTAATTATCATGAAATATGATTAAAAATGTGAATATAGTTGAAGTATCAAACATAACAAATAATATGGATATGGAGTCTCATAAAAGTTCAATTGATGAAGATCATTAGACTCGTATGTGTAATGCGGTGAGATAAGCAACAAAAATCATTTACTTCAATTGGAAGAGAGTTAGGTATTATGTCACTTAATGTACCAATCCAAGAGACAATGAGGGAAATAGTCACTAACTACCATGTTAATAAGTAAAACCTATGAAACTACTACTAATTAACAAGATAGTGAGTGTTCACTCTATACTTTATAGTATCCTATTTAATGTAATGTTTCACCAACTACTCGATATTGAGTTATAAATAAAACCCCTAGTGGTGTGATTATCATATAAATCATTTTCAGGGTTTATGGGAAGCAATTCCTTATGGATCTAGATCTTCTTCACCTAATGTAATTATATGTAAAATTAGGAATGGTTTAACTCTCTTTATAAAGAACTAATAATAATTTTTCATATAGGAAAATATTATTCCAGATCTTAAATAAATTCATGATCATCTAGCAGTGTATGGTTAATTATAAGTTCCCTACAGAAATTATTCTGATCTTATGAGTAAAATAGTGAGGATTAAATTTATTTAATGGGATAGAATGTAATACACCAAAATTATAATATATTATTACCTTTAAATAAGTCAATACATTCAATAGCTTTCTTTGTATGCAACAAAAAACTTAAATGAAACTATGATATATTTAGGTAAAATATAAATATTTAAGTATGGTCCTTAAAAACGTTCCATCGAAAAATAAATAATGAATAGGAGTTACCTCTTTGTAAATTATAGGTATATACATAATAAAGGTTACTTTTAATATGAATGGGATTCAATTATTTTACCTAAAATAACTAATATGATAATTTATTTTTTAGAAAAATATTTTTCAAAAAAGTTTCTTTTATGTGATATGCATTTCTATTTCTAGAAACATGTGATTAATTATAAATTATGTTTGATATTAATAATTGGATAATAAAAATTTAGTAGTATTAAATAAGAATATTTACATTTAGTATTTGAAAATTTCATTTTCTAATTAATACGGTTTTTCATTATAATTTATGATTTTATTCAAAAAATGACTTTATAAATTTTAGAATTTTAATTTGAGAAAATGAAAATATTTTTTATATTTGTAATAAAAATATTATCTTAATATTAATTTTTTAGATTTTCCAGAAATAATCGATTTTTTGGTGAATAGTAAAAAATACCGATTTTGCTAAGAACAGTCACTTTTATAAAACAAGAATGATTTAAAAGTATAATAAACCCTTTTAATATAAATAATATATATTTAATAAGTAAAATAAATTATTTAAAAATACTATTATAAATTTATAAAATACATTTTTAACATTTTTGAAACTAAAGTAATATTTCACACTAAAAAACTATTTTTACACACTTATAATAACCATTAGACTCAGTTTTATAAATTAAATATAAAGTAATTTATTTTATATTTGAGTTAAAAATTTCAATTTTAGATAAAAATTTCAATTTAATTATGTTTTTATAATGATAATATTAGTAAGATTAATGCTAATTATAATGATAATGGTGAAACAATTATTTTAAAATTATTTTTTTATTACTATCAAAGAAATTATGTTGAATAAATTAAATTAAAATAATTTAAATAATGAATCTAATATGATTTATAAACAAATAAATAAATATACTGACATTAATTTAATTGGTAATCAATACTAAATAAGATTAAGAATCCATAATGGTCAAAATTCCATTTTTCTACACATTGTCTATTTTAATTTAAAAAATATTTTTATAATTTTCAAAAATTTAATTTGATTAAATATAGGTTATATTTAGTTCCATAATACCCAAAAAAATTATATGGTTTACTTTATATTTTTAATAAAACATAAAATCACTTAGTTATAAACTAGTTACCTAGTTTAAAAGTAAAAGATTAAAATGTATAAACTTAATGGGAAAACCCTGTAACATGTTTAAAAATGTGTGGAAAGAATTTTTTGAGACTCTATCGACCCAAATATATCCCCACACTCAATTATTTTTAAACTTTGGATCCATTTACCTTGGAATAGTATTGTGGCATTATTAAAATATAAAGGGTGTTTTCAAAAAGTATTGTTTCCTGCTCTTAAAAAAGGGGGTCACTTACAACCTTTCAAAGATACACCTACCATTCTAAATTTCATTGAAACCCTACCAAAATATCCGCTCCTAGAATTCCCTAACACTTACTGAAGCCCCTAGTCTCTATAAGTTGTCTTAATTCCTTCACTACCAAGGAAATCTCTAAGAGAAGATCAAATCTCCAACATAAGTATGATCTCCTTCTTATGTTTTTCTCCTTAATATTACTTTTAAAAATATATTATATCCATAAAAATATAATGAAATCAGTTCCTTTATTATTCAGATATTTTATTACATTAATTTAATGGACATTATTTATTCCTCTTCATCCTATAAGAAAAGAAAGAGCATTATTAGTGCATTGTATGGACTACCGCCTCCACAAAGCATCATCTTCTATTTTTCGTCACCACCATTAATAACTGATAAAAAGGATGTAATGTATGAATAATTATGATATCTATAATATAAAAATGATTCTAAAATTTCAAATTATCATTTATCTTCATTTTCTATCATTCATTGAGAAATGGAAACAATAATTGTGCATACGTGTGGACTATCACATCCATGAGCAATGAGTTTAATTTTTCATCACCCCCCATCATAGTTAGAATTAAAAATATACTTAATGTATGAAAATTATTTACATAAAACTATTAATATTCTTGAAATTATGAAACTATTTTAAAATTACTTCTACCATAGTCAACATACATAAAAAGTTATGAAAAAAATGACCAAACAACCTCAAGTAACCAATGTAGCTAAGAAAAATATATAATAATTAAATGTATTATGATAATAAAAGGTCCATAATAAATTAAATAAATAATAATAATTTTTTTAATAAGGTATCTAAAAAAATAAATTTGATTATTTAGGGTGTCTGGCGCATGCACAGAATGAATCTGAAAGAATGTAAGGGTTTCATCTCAATTCCTCTTAATTGTGACATGTTTTAATTGTATGCACCAATTTATTGTTTATATGGTGTATATACTATACAATAATTTATTTTGTAATAATATATTATTTAATTCATTGTATTTAAATAACCATATGAATTTTAATCTTCCAATGAATTTTGATTCAAAAAAATTACTAAGGTTGTAAGGGTTTTCGTCTCAAATTCATCTCTTTGATACATGTTTGGAATTATGAACCTAATTTCATTTTTTTTGGTGTATATACTTACTATTTTAAATATCATATCATGCTTTATTTTTTAATAATGATATTTGAAGCTCAATATCAAACCCTCTCTTTTAAGGGATTTTTATTCAAATGTTTTTAAAGTCATAAGGTTTTTCTTGGTCTCATTCTAATTCTTTGAGGCATATTATATTTTTGCACCATTTTTTATTTTTATGGTGTATTAAATTCCAATGGATATATTTTTATTATAATATTTTTATTTAATGCTATTTAATATCCAAATCATGTCCCGTTATTCAAGTTTTTATTGATATAGTTTTTCCCTGGTAGTTAATATTTTTGATAACTCAAATCCTCTTCTTTAAGTTATAATGTTTTATCTCAAACATTGTCCTTATATTCTTGATTTCTCTGACCTTGATATTTTCGGGTATTTATAACCCTATTTTATAAAATGATGTTTTAATACATAGGAACTTTTATTACTCTTTTTTACAATTTGGGTTTTTAAAAATATATATATTCAAGTAAAAAAAATGTCCCTTTCATAATCAAATGTTTTGGATCCACATTTCCTGTAGAAAATTTTATTATATTTTCAATTCCATATTATTGAGTAATATTTTAAAATTAAAGGTTTCTAATGAGTTTTCACTTCACCTTTTGATAAATACTTTTGGAATTAACCTGTAACTTTCACTTTTACGGCAATGTTAAAAATGTTTTCTAAAAGATATTTTAAGATTTCACTTCTATTTCCCTTTAAATTTTAAAAAGGGTTTTCCCTAATAAGGTTTATGTTTCATGAATTATCCTCTAATGTATATGTGTGTGTGTGTGTTATCATTTTTGGGAAATGAACTCGCGATACCAAACAATCCAATTCATTATCCCTTCTTAGGTGGTATTGTTCAAGCATTCATTTGAAAGGATGTTTATAACAACCCTATTTTTTATTACACACTTAAACATGATTTATTATATAAAAAACATCACTTTATACAACATATAATATCAAGAGGTCTAGTTTCTTTGGGTCTTAGGAACATTACATCACAACATAGAACATAAAACACAACATCTTTATTGAAAACTTCATTTATATGACCACTACATTCCCTCATACTTGGCATTGCATGGGATAACCTGAGGACATGCATAAGAAAAGGGTAATCTATAAAGCCTGGTAAGGAATTAAAAATTCACAACATTAATAATGCAATACATGTTAGGCAATAGGAATATCAATGGATCATAAGATAAACATGAACGTAAAGGCATGATATAGCATGGTTATCATAACATGGAAATGTGGAAACAACACTTAACATGGTATTAGCATGATCCAAGTATCATTGAACATGGAGCATGAGTAAACCCTCATTTAACTTTAATTATCATGAGTAAACCCTCATTGCACTTGACTTATCATGATACTAATCTTTACTCAATGTATTGGAGCGCTATCAGGGCGTACCCTTCTTAAACATTTCATTTCATGCATAAGTGTACCACATGGATCATATAACATGGAATCATTCAACATCATAAGTTATTACATGATTAAGTAATTTATAATACATACATTAAATTACCATTCAATATGTATATGTTAATAAATTTGAATACCCTTGATAGAGACATGGTTATGGTATTCACTACACAATGATTTTGGCTTGGAAAATCATGGTGCAATTTCGGCAACAAAATGGCATGACATAAAAATACAAGAAAATGATTGATGAGAAAGAAAGGGGTGTCTCATCATATTTACATAAAATGTACAGTAAATGGGTTCATATAGATACATTTCCCAACATATGTAATGGAATTTAGATTCATAATACAAAAGAATTTCTTGAATATAAATGAGAAGAGAGAAATTCCTTAGGGAATTTTGGCATGGTAATGGGTGTATATGGGAGGCATTAATGAGAGATAAAGATCTCTCTAATCATTTAAAAAATAAATAGGTAAGTATTTGGGAGGTTCTAAATCATACCCCAATATTATCATTTGAAAATAAAAGGTCATAACAATATTAATAAACATGGACATAAATAAGGAAGAAAGAAATCCCCTACTTGAAAGTGTGATCCCAAAGGCTAGGGAGGGGCTTAAGAGAGGATTATTGGGAGATTGGGATGCCTTGGGAGGATTATAGAGATAGGGGGAAGATTTTTTATTAAATCCAAAGGTTTTGAGTGATGGGTAGTGGGATCTTGGGTGGGTTTATATAAGAAAGAGAAGGAATTCTTTATTATTTAGGTTTTGGACACTGCACATTAAACTAATCAAAACCACAAACCATATCATGATTTTTGCCCATGGTTTATCCAAAAGGGAAGTGGATAACTTTATTTTATAAGTAAAATGTCCTAAATTCTTAAAATATTAGGTTTGCTTATGTGGAGGTGAGTCACACTCTCAAAGAAATCAATTTAAAAAGTTAAAATGTTTTATAAGTCTTGGAGGGTCCACTAAAGCCTTGTAAAATAAATCAAACAAACCCAAAATTACATTATTTTAAAGTTAAAACATATATTAGCCGAAAATAATGTTTATAGTATTTTATTACATCACTATTGTGTCATTATGATGTCATAAAACACATTATATATTTCAGTGGTATTTAATTTCTACCCAAAAAAATTGAATGTCTCAGAAAATTTTGAAAAATTCACTGTTGGATAATTTAGACATCATGATTCAAAAAATAATATTCATTTTATCTACATAATTTTCTAAATATGTGAATTTTTTCTTTTAAAATAAAAATCGACATTTATCAAAAATTCATGGGTTTTGATAAAAATAGCTTTCAAACCTTAATAAAAAATCACAATTGTATTCATAAAAATTATGTGATAATTTATATTTAATAAAAATTAATTTAGTAATAATATTTTATTAAAATATTATTTAATTCAAAAATCCATTAATTCATCAAAATAGAATTCTTAATTGAATATTAACTAAAAAAATACTATTTGTGCTTTAAAAACTATTTACAAAGTAATAATAATAAAATGAATGTATATTCTTTATTATATACAAAAAATAATGCACATAATAATATTGCTAATATATTGTTACATAACCCCTTATAACAGCCGCATAATACCTAAGGGTAAGGTGGGCGATGGTGACAGACTCTTGGGGTGGCTCGGATACTATCGCTCAGGCGGTAATCTCTATCAACTTCCACTTCTCCAGTAGGCAATTTCGTTCAAGCATAACGTTTTCAAGCTCAGTTTGGGCTTAGTCAAGAGTGAAGCTCAATGACGCCACCTCCTTTCCAAGATTCGAAAAATGGGCTTCGTATGGAGAAATTCTACTGGATGAGGCCATCGCTTTCTTTGTCTGAGTAAATTGGATTTGTTAAAGCCCTATATTTATACTAATCATGTGATCATTGTTCAATGACTATATTATAAATGGTCACAATTATTAATGTTATTTTAAAATCCAAAAACATATAACCAAGTAAGTTCATATTTTATATAACCATTTTACATAATAAGACATTTAATTGGATCAAGAGTAATTTTCATTAATAAAAATTTGGGTCATTACAATTTTTTTCATTTATGTAAATATCCTTCTAGGTATCCTTTATTATACTAGGGACATGTTCTTTGAGAACCATCCAAATCCTTCCCATTTATGTATTATGATAATGTTATTCAAGTATTGATTTATCTATATACTCATTTCTCTATACGACGTGAAAATCACATTTTTCTGTTAAGGACTACCACAACTACTCTTCATTGTTTTCTCAATGAACTTCCAAATAGGGTATAAAATTTTATTCCTGCAATGGGTCTTCATGGTGATATAACTCTTAAACTACATTTCATTTGGGCTTGTTGGGTTACTATTATCATCAAATTAAACATGTATCCTTTTCTCTCCATGGGAAAGTGAATGTTTCAGTAAATATATAAGCCCATGTATACGAACTCTAGGAATCATGCTCTCTAAAGAAGAAGAAGAAGAAGAATTATACATCATAGGTGGATCACCAGTAGTTCTGCAAATAATTTTTGACAAATTAAAATTTTACCTTCATTCAATAATTTAATTATTAAAGATTTAATAATGTGAAAAAAATGTACATATACCTCAGTAAATGTTCCTATGCCTCTATGTACACCATTTAAATAGATGAATGTAGTGAAATATCTGTATAACTACATATTATTAGAAAAGAGAATATCTAAAAATGATGAATACAAAAATATCCAAGTAAAAAAATAATGTTGATACATGTGTAAGTTTCATAAAAACAATAATGATATTGTGATTCTTGACCAAAAAAATTAGCAACTTAAACTAATAAATATAATAATTAATTCAAATTATAGAAATGATCAAAATTTATAAATTTAAGTATCATAGTTACAAAAAACTATTTTAATATGCATTAATTTAACCAAAACATACTAATGTACGTAAGGTTTTTTAATAAAAAAATGTTTAACAGTAACTGTTGAATATAAAATTTAAAATAAAAAATCACAGATATAGTCAATATATATATATATATATATATATATATTTAAATATCCAAGTTAAAAAATAGTGGTTTTACATGCACTACTACAAAAACGGCCTATATCAGCGCTAAAAAGGGGCTTTAACAGCGCTAAAAAGCGATGTAAAGCTCAGCGCTAATATAGGGGGGTCCCTTTTATCAGCGCTCTGAAAAGCACTGATAAAGGTCAAAAAAATTAAAAAAAAATTAAAAAAAATTAAATATAATACGGGACGGGGGAGTGCTTTTATCAGCGCTTCACACCCCCTTTATCAGCGCTAGGAGTTCTCTCGTGCGCTGCCCTTCCCGCGCACCCCCTTCGCTGCCACCCAAACTCGAACCCGGGACCTCCCCCCTTTCGCTGCTGCACCTTTACCACTATGCCATTTCATTTTGTTCTCTATTTAGTGATATATCTATATATATATAGTTATATTTATTCATATATTGATTCATATATTGATATAGATTCATATTAATATATTTATATTTATTCATATATTAGTATATATATATTAATTCATATATTAATATATTTATATATATATATTTAGTTATAATTTTTTATACATATATTTATTTGTATATTAATATATACATATAAGATTATTTTTAAATACATTTACGAAAAATTATGTTTTTTATGTGTGTTTATAAATAAATAAATATATGCATACATACATAGATATATACAACACACATACATATATATATACAACACACATACACACACAGAGACACACACACACACAAACACATTTATATTTACGAATAAATACATATATATGTGTATTTGAAAAGCCATAGAATGTACATATAAGATTAGTTTTAAATGTATTTATGAAAAAAAAATATGTTTTTGATGTGTGTTTATAAGTAATTAAATAAATATATACATATATACATATATACAACACACAGACACACACATAGACACCCACACAAACACATACACATATATATTTACGAATAAATACATATATATGTGTATTTGAAAAGCCATAAAATGTTAAAAAGGCCATAACATATAATCTAGAATTCTGTTTCAATACCAAAACCATTCAAATCGAAGAAAATTAAACAATCTTTGATATGATATGTGGTACAGGCCTAACGGACATCCAGATCAAAAGTTATACTTGTTTGAATGTTAAAAAATCAGGGTATCCTAACTAAAAACTCAGTTTTGGAGGCCTTATGGGCCTTTTTTGGGCTAGAAAAATGTGACAGAGGCTTCGCCATGGTTACTAGTGCATAGATCTCATCGTAGGCTTCGATTTTATATGCTGTAGAGCTCAAACAGACATCCGGATCAAAAGTTATGGTTGTTTGAAGTTTGAGTTACATTTTCAACAAATTTTAGATCTTTTATTAATTGTTTTGATTTTTTGTGTCCTCAAATTGTTATTAAATTATTTTTAATCGATAATAATTAGAAAATTATTGATTAATAATATTTATTTTTAAATATTTTGAAGCCATTTTTACTAAATTTCTTATATATTAAATGTAATAGTCTATTTATATGTATCTATAACATATTTAAAAAATATATATTGTATTTATATCAATATAAATATACTTATATAACAAAATATTATATTTCATGAAAAAATATTTTTTTTTTTGAAACTCAACATTTATCAGCGCTTGGGAAAAGTGCTGATAAATCCCCCCCCCCCTTTATCAGTGCTTTTTTTGAGCGCTGATAAAGGGGTAGCGCTTCCCTTGCCAGTTTTTGGCGTAGTGATGTGTAAATTTCAAAAAAGAAATAAAATATAAATATTTAACTGAATAATTAAGAGAGTAAATTAGTGTTTTCTCATATCCCTTCAACATGATAATTTTATACTGTATGGACTATATCAACATTATAGTCATTATTTTCATCAGGAAATTGCATAATAGATGAAGAAACATCACATAAATCAATAACATCATGACCATCCTCATCACCCAAATGAATTATTTTGCCTTGAAATACGATGGACCACTGATCATTTGATGAGTCGGTAACTTAAAATATCTGCTTTGCATGTGTCTCCATAAAAAATGGATCCTCTTTACAACTAAATATTTTCAAATCAACGAGTTTAAATCCATAATCATCATGTTTCACACCATTGTTATTATAAACCCAGTTACACTTAAACATTATTACTCGAAATTTAGTATAATCAATTTCTCATATATCCTCAATAACTCCAAAATATGTCGTTGATATAGAAATTTGGTTTTATCTTTTGCACTCAAAAAATTCAATTCTTCAGCAATGAACAATACCCCACTATTTTTAATAGTACACTTATCATTCTGATTTTTTATGTAAAATTTGTAACCATTAATATCAAAAATATACCATGTGATCACATTATGAGATGGTCCCCCTACTAACCATTTCAATGTTTCTGATCCAGATAAATCAGTGTTGACTTTCTCTTTAAACCATGAAATGAATTCCTTTTTATACTCAATCATCAACCACTTTTCGTTTCTTTTCAGATATCGTGCCTTCAATCTGGAAATATGTGATGATATATAAGGTTGAACCTCATCTATTTTGTTCATAATGTAGAAATCTGTCTACATCACTTAATCGTGTATAATTAACTTTACCTTTTTTAAGTCATAAATCCCTCTGTTTTCAGTATCAACTGCCAAATGTCGAGATATTGGGAGACCAATATGATCCACTTCATACAAATAATTGGTATAGAACTCAATCACCTCTTCTGATTATATCTTTGAACAATAGAACCCTCTGGTTGATAATGATTTTTAACATATTCCATCAAAATTTCCATATATCTTTCAAAAGGATACATCCAATATAAAAAAGAAGGCATGCATATTGTTATCTCATGCACCAAATGAATCACTAGATGAACCATTATATCAAAAAATGTTGGTGGGAAATACATTCTTATTTGAAAAAGTAAAAGGGAAGCTTCATTCTCAAACATGTCTAAAATAATTGGATCAACAACTTTGCTACAAATGGATTTGAAAAAGTAACATAACCTGGTGATAGACTTTCTGATATGTATTGAAAACATACCACATGTTGTGATTGGTATAAGTTGTTGCATCAATACATGAAAATCATGAGATTTAATACATATTAATTTCAAATCCTTCAATGACACCAAATTCTTCACATTTAAATAATATCCATGGGGTACTATAATACCTTATATATATTTAAAAAATATTCTTTCCACTCTTGGTTAATGTGTGACAACTCGGAGGTAAATATGTTTAATTTCCTTTTATAGTGGTATTTAACTCCAAACTTATTCCCATGAATATTAAGTCTAATATTGCATGAAATACATCTTTTTTCTTTCCTTTTATGCCTAAAAAATTCCAATCAAACTATCACATATGTTTTTCTCAACATGCATAATGTTAATGCTTTGTTTTATCTCTAAAAATCTCTAATAAGGTAGCCCAAATAAGATAGATCGTTTCTTTCAGGTATTTTTTTGACGATCAGAACATCCATTCTTTCTAAATAGGAAATCAACTTTTTTCACCTTATTATAATATTCTTCAGCTGACAATGGTTATGGGAGGAGATTATACTCTTATAAACTGTTAAATTCCCTTTTCAATCGTCTATAAGGATGACCCATTCACAAAAATCTTTGATGTCTCATGCACACTATCTTTATTCCATTCTGTAATTGATAATATGAAGTCTCTTCTTCAAAAATTAGACAATATTTACATCGCTTAACATTGTATCCATATAAGTTCCCATATACAGGAAAGTCATTTATAGTGAACATTATCATAGCACGAAAAAGAAAATATTCTTTCTTTTATACATTAAAAATTGTAACACCAAACTCCCATCAAAATTTCAAATCATCAATCAATGGTGATAGATACACATAAATATCATTTTATGGATGTTTTAGTCCAAAAATCATCAAGTTTGTCATAACTTATTTTTTTTCAAACATATCTATGGGGAAAAGTTGTAAATTACCAACATAATAGGCCATGAACTATGTTGGCTACTGAGTCTCTAATATAGATTCATTCCACCTGTGCACAGTCCCATTCTGAGATTTCTAGCTTCACATCCAAAATCAGGAGATTTTTTACCAAATCACTTCCACTATGGTGAATAGGTAGGGTGACATAAATTCCATCAGAGATGCACTCATCTTTATGTTATCTTAACCTCTTTGCATCATTTGAATTTGTAAATTGGCACTTCAAATGAGGAATTATTGGAAGATACCAAATTGTTTTAGCAAAAGGTTTGGTGATTGTACTTAAGAATGAATCATAAATGAATTTTTCATCCATCTTATATTGTGATTTCTCACATTTAGGGCATTCTGATAAATATTCATATTCCTTCCTATAGAATACACATTCATTAGGGAAATCATATATCTTTTTATACCCCAATTTCATTAGGAATAATATTTTCTTTGCGTCATAATTGGAATCTGGGAGCCCATTGCCTTTTGGAAGTAACTCTTAAAATTTCAAGCAATTTGGTAAAACTTTTATCACTCCACCCATTTCTTGCTTCCATGTTAACTAATCTCAGCATTGCTGATAACACTGTAAATTTAGTGAAACTTTAAAATAGTGGTTTCTCAGCATCTTCATACAATCATTCAACAGTTGTTATTTTTTCAATGGTTTCAATGCCTACATCAAGAATTAATTCTTCAATACGATCCTCTGTCTCATGTGGAATATCTTCATCAACATTAGATTTTGATTTTTTTTGTTATTTCACCATGCCAGATTCAACATGTAGAATTATGATTAAACCCATAGCAAATCAGCTGGTTGATTTCTTTGGAATTTAACTTGATCATATTAAAAAACTTCACACATTGACTGAAAATCAGATCTTTATTTTCAAGATTTTGTTTAGAAAATTACAAGAAATCGTCAACTCCTTTTTCATATTCATTAATGGTTTTTCATACACATATCCAATTGCGATCCATTATTTACCTCAGATCAAAATATAAAAGGGGAATATATTAAAACATTTAAACATTAAAATACATATTTTAACAGATAAGTTCAAAACATAAAAACATATAATCAAAATAATCAATTAACAATTTATTGATAACTGTTTAATCAAAGCAAACAATTATACAAAATAAAAGGAAATTTTTAGATACACGTACCTTAGATAAGTTTCTAAAATTCAAAGGACCGATAAAAAATGATCTCAGTTATCAAAACATCCAACATAATCTGAAAAATATTTATTTATAATTATGTGAAAATCACCTATCAAGATGATTTACCGGTCCTTAATATCAAAACATCTAACTCAATCTTAAAGTGTCAATCCTTTATTATCTAATTATCAAAAACGTTAACATTAAAAAGATTAACAATAAAAAAAAATTAAATATAAACAACTATAAATACAAACAATTCCAATTACAAAAAAGTCATATCATAATAACAAACAAATTATAATCATAGACATTTATAGTCCGAAACTAATTATAAGCACAATAATTTATAATTGAGAAAGATGTTTATATAAACAAATAAATGAATGAACACAATTTAAAACTTACAAATACTAAATAAATATTCAAAAAATAAAAAGTAAAAATTCTATTTACAAAATATAGATTCAAGTGGAAAATCCGCAAAAAAGAGATCTAAAATGGCGATGGATGAACTTCAGATTACAAGCAATGAAGTAATACGACTCAAATAGAGATGAAAGCCAACCATGGTGAAACTCGAACACAATAAACGTAAACGGTGATTGGTGGGCCGGATGAAGCAAAGAATGAGGGGAAGGATGCAATTGAGAAGAAAAATGATGAAAACAAAGTAAAAAAAAAAAGATCAAAGGGTTAGGGTTAGGGGAGCAGGGTCAAGAGTCGTGAGTCGCACCTATGAGTCTTTTTGAAAAAAGATTGACAAATGAATGAAGGGAAACTTGGTGCATATGGTTTTTAAAATTATTTTGATGCTGTTTTTTATTAAAATTGACGTGATTTTTTTTAACATTATGTTGGTTTTCATAAAAAACGATGCAAAAAAGTCCTTATTTCTAACAGTTAAAGTCCTTATTCGGTAGTTGTTAGTTGGTTGTTAAAATCCTTATTTGTAATTGTGAAACCTATGCCACAAAATTCACTTTAACATTAATATTGCCCCATATAAAAAATTCATGGTGCAAGTTGATGCCTGGCCAATTTTGTCATCCCTGTTATTTTATGCTTGGATATGTATGGAATCATATAGGAGTTTTTTTAATATATACCATCCTATATATATTAAATACGATTTTATTTAATTTAATAATCCAATTATATGCCCGCCAGCATCACATGTCGGGTGGCGTCATCTTATCTATAATGGAGCGCGGAACGCGACGACCCGCTGATGGAACATCTTCAATTATTGAAAGAAGGGCCTGTCGTTATGGGTCTGTCACGACCCCTTGTGGCTGCAGCTGAGGGCGAAGGTGCACCCGGCAATGCCTATAAAATGGGTGCGGAGGGCCGCCGGTGTTGGCAACAATCGGGCACCTTTCGTGTTTTCCCTTGGGGCGCTCGTTCTCTCTTTTATATAAGCAAAAATATGCAGACTCGAACCCCCCTCGCCGCCGCCGCTGATCCCAACATGCTCCAGAATTACGTCCCCATCTATGTGATGCTTCCCCTGGGAGTCGTCACCGCGGAGAACGTATTCAAGGAGAAGGAAGGGACGGAGAAGCAGCTCAAGGCGGTGGCTGCGGCGGGGGTGGACGGCGTCATGGTGGACGTCTGGTGGGGGCTGATCGAAGCCAAGGGCCCGAGGCAGTACGAGTGGGGAGCCTACCGGAGCCTGTTCAAGGCGATCCAACAGTCGGGGCTGCGCCTGCAGGCCATCATGTCCTTCCACCAGTGCGGCGGCAACGTCGGCGACGTCGTCACCATCCCGCTCCCCCAGTGGGTGCTCGCCGCCGGAAAAACCAACCCCGACATCTTCTACACCAACCGGAAGGGCAACCGCGACCCGGAATACCTCTCGCTCGGCGTCGATAACCGGGCCGTCGTCGCTGGCCGAACCGCCGTTCAGATCTACAGCGACTATATGAAGAGCTTCAGAGAAAACATGGCGGATTTCCTTGAGGCTGGAGTTATAATCGACATTGAAGTGGGGCTGGGCCCTGCCGGAGAGCTCAGATTCCCCTCCTACCCTCAAAGCCAGGGGTGGGTATTCCCGGGCATCGGTGAGTTTCAGTGTTACGACAAGTATCTCCGAGAAGATTTCAAGCAAGCCGCGACCAAAGACGGTCATCCGGAGTGGGAACTGCCGGACGACGCCGGAGAATACAACGACACGCCGGAGAAGACGGCCTTCTTCCGGACCAACGGAACGTACCTTACGGAAAAGGGAAAGTTCTTCCTGACCTGGTACTCCAACAACCTGCTGATGCACGGCGACCAGATCCTTGAGGAAGCCAACAAAGCTTTTCTGGGATGCAAAATCAATTTGGCCGCCAAAGTCTCTGGGATCCACTGGTGGTACAGAGCGGAGAGCCATGCGGCGGAGCTGACTGCGGGATACTACAACCTAAACACAAGAGACGGGTACCGACCCATCGCGAGGATGCTGTCGCGGCACTACGCCGTACTGAACTTCACGTGCCTCGAGATGAGAGACACCGACCAGAGCGGTGATGCGAAAAGCGCGCCGCAAGAGCTCGTCCAGCAGGTGAAAACTCAAAACCAGGCATGCCCGTGGTGCATCGTTTAATTTGCTGACGTGTATTTACAGGTTCTGAGCGGGGGGTGGAGGGAGGGCGTGGAAGTGGCCGGGGAGAACGCGCTGTCGAGGTACGATGCGGCGGGATACAACCAGATCCTTCTGAACGCCAGGCCCAACGGGGTTAACAGATCTGGGCCGCCCAAGCTCAGAATGTACGGGGTGACGTACCTCCGGCTCGGGGATGATCTGGTGCAGGACACGAATTTCAGGCTGTTCAAGATATTTGTGAGGAAAATGCATGCGAATCAGGTAAAGGAGGCGTATATATGTGGGGTTTATGAGCCATGTGATGATGCGTGTTTGTTGCTTGTTCGCCAGGATTACTGTGCGGATCCAGGGAAGTATAACCACGAGATTGTGCCGTTGAAGAGGTCGAAACAGAAGGTGAGCATCGAGGAGATTCTGGAGGCCACCAAGCCGGTGAAGCCGTTTTCCTTCGACCAGGTAACCGACTTGAGAGTGGACGAGCCATAGACGGAGGCCTGCAAGGGGAATCGGATGCTATGAATGTGTGGTTTGTGTGATAATAAAACCCCTTAAAGCGTGCGGAGCCACGGTAGCCCCGGAGGCGGCTCGCAATAATGTGTGTATTGGTTTGCTTCTTGCTCGTCTAAGGCCTAATCCAAATAAAAATGTTGCGCCTTTACCAAGTTTCGAACCGACTCCTACACTTTCTAAATCTACATTTTTACCGGTCCTTTATATTGTTTTCTTTTGTATTTTATGATACATACATATCTATTTATTTATATATATTTCATTACATTTTTTTATCCACACACACATATATATATAATCAGTTTTAAATACATATATAAAATTTGTTTTGGTGTATGTGTGTTTATAAATACACACACATGTATTTAAATATGTGTGTATAAATATAATTATAAATATTTATATTTATTTACATATATTATATATATTAATATTCATATACATGTATTAGAATATATAGATAAATATATATCTATTTGTCAATACACACACAAATATATTTATATATATAAAAACATTATATATACATTAATTGTATAGGTATATAAATATTCATATATTTTTATTTTTAAAAAATGGATATTATTATCCCTGCCATCATCCACAAGCCTGTTCACACATCCCAAGATCGCCCCCAAGATCAACGTTGGTCCCCCGCACTCGAAACACATCCCCAGGACGACTGACGGCCAACCCACGACCTGAAGTCTCCTAACCCCGCGTCCCGAGGTCGCCCCATGATGGTCACCCTTCTGACGTCCTTGTCGGCATGTCCCACACAGTATCGTTGACCACCAATCAATAACACCACCCAACATCGCTCGCCCAAGGTTGCCACCAGTTTCAAGGTCTGCATCGCCCAATACCTACAGATCAGAATGCATCATCGCCATCATGAAGCTAGCCAAGTCGTCGCTGTCAGCACCAAGCATTCTGACACCAATGCATCGCTAGAAGGCTTCATCAGCCGAACACATCCCCATCACGCACTCTCCGACCCGAATCCCACCGTTAGGATCTCATATCCACGTCAAGGTCCCGCCTCCGGGATCCCAAACTCGTCGTCTGTAACGACCCGAGTCCAGAGCCCCTCCACTAGTGTCGCGTACCCGATGCGCCACATGACCTCAAGCGTGTTTCCTCAAATGCCAGAGGCTGCCGACTAGCAGCGAGGGTCTTGGTGAGTCGGTGGGGAAACTATGCCCTTATTCGGTAAGGTATACATGGTAAGGAAACAACAATAAACAGTGGAAACAGTAAACAACATGCATAACAATAGAAACCAAACAGCGGAAGCAATGTAGATATAAAACTAAGATGACAATGATGCAGCAGGTACAAGTATCTAAGGAAAACAACAAACACAACAACGTGCTGAAATACAACTAAAACTAAGTGCAAAAGAAAACAAAGAAAGCTCCTCAGCATCGCGAGCCATGGCTCGGTCCCATGCTCCCCATCTCCAGTGCAATCAAGAACATGAAGTAGAAGGGCGCTTGCCCTTATCTATACCTGCAACAACATAGTCTGCTTGGACCCAAAAGCATGGCCCAAACAGGGTATGAGATACAATCCCAGTAGGCAATCACCCAAAGATTTGTGCCTAACAGTCAACGAATACATGACAGCAAATAAACAAGAAGCAGTAAACAAGAAAGCACAAGCTGCTACAATCCACAGCTCTAACATACAAGTGCACAAGTAAACAATCAGCAACAAGAAGAAAACAGGTAACCCTCTGGGTAGCTCTCACAACCTAACCCTTATGGTTCAACCTATAGTACTAGCAACCCTCTAGGAGGCACACATAGTCTCACCCCTCTGGTTCATCTACGTAATTAAGAAGACTCTCTGGGGAAGCACTCACCGTTAATTCCCCCTATAGTCTCGTATCGCGCTAAAGTCTCTCTGGGGAAGCACTCAACATCAATTCCCCCGGTGGCCCATGTCGTGGAACTACAGACTCTCTAAGGAAGCACTCAAAGTCAATTCCCCTTATAGTCTCGCATCATAATTAAAAGACACTCTGGAGAAGCCCTTCCGTCAATTCTCCCTTTGGTCTACTACTCTAGGTTCTCACAGTCCTGAGTGGGAAAGTAAACATGCTCAGCGCGCGTGCATCGTCCAGGTAAACCTCAAGAACTACTTGGCTATCAACTAAGGTTCAACAACATAAAAAGTAACAGTTCCACTATCCTACGACTAGGCATGGCAACTGGAAAAATGCCAAACAGGAAAAACAAGCATGGAAAAGCAACCTGAGCAAAAAATAAATTACTCTACTCACAAGTAATAAACCTCTACTACAACAAACAAGAAAAAGTAGACAACCACCAGGAGCAAAACAGGAACACGCAATACCCCGTTCAAAGGTATTGGTGGAAATTGCACAAAATATTCATCAACTTTCTACGGAAAGGCACAAACCACCTACCTCGATCATAGGAGATCAATATACGTGAACCTCGACGACAGATTCCTCCTAGAACGACGAAGATATGAGAAAACACACAAAACGTTCATCCAATGATAACTTGGAAACGAGGAGGAATCAAGAAACAAGGCTAAAACAGAACGAAGAACTCACCGTTGCGATTCCAATGCAATCGAACGTGCTCGAATCGGAGAACGGACGGCGAGGCGGGAGCCCGTCGAAGATCCGGCCGTACGGTCGCTCTCGGACGGACGAAATATGGAGAAGAAGATGGTTTTGGGGGTTAGGCATGACCCCGGTCCGTTTAATGAAAGAAATAAAGTACACGGCGTGTACTTCTTGAGTACACGGCGTGTACTTCAATTTTCCGTACTCTGAATTAACCGGCCTCCACCTCAGCCATACACACCGTGTGTGTGGCCCGAACACGGCCAACACATGGTTTTGAGCCAGGGAAGAGTACACGGCGTGTACTCAGAATATACATGGCGTGTACTTCTGAAATTTCTAGAAAATTTATTTTCCTTAAAAACTCCAGAAAAAGGGAAAACATACCTGAACGAAGATCCTGGTTCTTACAAACTTCCCCCCTTAAAGAAATTCGTCCCCGAATTTCCCCAATGAGGTGGAGAAGAAGAAACCCCGAACAGCTCCGGCCACTGCGATCGTACATCGGCCTCCCTCTCCCAGGTCTCATCCTATACTCGCCCGTACTGCCATAACACTCGTACCAGAGGAACAGAACGCCCGCAGAGAACCTTCGTACTGCGATCAACAATCTGGATATGATGCTCCTCGAATGATGCATCCGCTTCAAGCTCAACTTCCTCGGCCTGAAAGATGTGAGAAGGGTCTGAAAAGTAACTTTGGAGCTGAGAGACGTGGAAGACGTCGTGCATGGCCCGATACCTCTGAGGTAGCTACAACCGATAGGCGACCGACCCAACTCTCTCTAAGACCTCAAACGGCCCGATGTACCGCGGTGAAAGCTTACCCTGTCTCCGAATCCTTTTGTGTCCCAACCTCGGTGTGACACGTAGGAAAACCTAATCACCGACCTTGAACCGTAGAGGTCATCTCTGCTGATCAGCATAAGACTTCTTTCGAGACTGTGCTATAGCCATCCTCTTCCGAATCAGCTCTATCAGCTCTGAAGTCTCCTATACAAGACGAGGTCCCAACAAAGCTGCCTTTCCTACCTCCAACCAGCATAAGGGTGATCGACATGACCTACCGTACAAAGCCTTGTATGGTGCCATCTGAATGGTCGCCTGGAAACTGTTGTTGTAGGTAAACTCCACCAGAGGGATATGTTTCTCCCAAGAACCACCAAAGTCTAGAATGCACGCTCGGAGCATATCCTCAAGCACCTGGATCGTGCGCTCGGACTGGCCATCAGTCTGGGGATGGTATGCTGTACTCAAAAGTACCTGTGTACCCAAGGCCTTCTGAAGTCCCTGCCAGAACCGAGAGGTAAAGTGTGCATCTCTGTCTGAAACAGTAGAGTGCGGAACTCCATGCAGATGAATGATCTCTCTGATGTAAAGTCATCCCAGATCATCGACACTGAAGGTCTTCTTGATCGGAAAGAAGTGAGAAACCTTCGTAAGCCTGTCGACGACAACCCACACAACATCGTTTCCCTGAGGCGATCTCGGAAACCTGGTCACGAAGTCCATCGCAACATCATTCCACTTCCACTCTGGAATGGGTAACTGCTGTAAAAGCCCCGCTGGTCGCTGATGCTCTGCTTTCACCTGCCGACAAGTAGAACATCTCATGACAAAACCAGCAACATCCTTTTTCATACCTGGCCACCAGTACTGGAGATGAAGATCCCGATACATCTTGGTGATGCCAGGATGAACTGCCCAAACAGAGGAATGAAAATCCCGCATCAGCTCCTCACGTATGTCTGCTAGCACCCATACGTGTCCCTGGAAACGCAAGATCTCATCATCGCCCACTGTCCATCCAGGAAGAGGGTCCTCTCCTGACACACTCTCCTGCAGGACTAAGCCTTCCGAGTCTGATAGCTGCCTCATCCGTACCCGATCAAGTAGCGTGGAGGTAACAGCTACAGAAGACAGAAAAGTCTGTCCCCGCCTGTCGTGCACCTCCAGATGCATCTTAGAGAATAGAGCCATCAGCTGCCACTTACTATTAGCCTCCTGAACTGCCTGAACCTGAGTTCTTTTTCTCAACGCATCAGCCACTGCGTTGCCCTTACACGACGTATAGGCAAGCTCGAAGTCAAAAGACTGTAGATACTTGACCCACCTGCGCTGCCTCAGATTTAGATCACGCTGAGTGAAGATATACTTGAGACTCTTGTGGTCAGTAAAGACCACAAAGTGCTCTCCCAGAAGATAGTGTCTCCAACATCGCAAGGCATGAACAACAGCTGCCAACTCTAGATCGTGCATAGGGTAGTTCCTCTCATGTGGCCTCAACTGCCGAGACCCGTACGCAACGACTCCCTCTCCCTGCATAAGCACAGATCCTAGACCGACACCTGAAGCATCACAATAAACAGTGTAGCTCTTGCATGGCTCTGGAAAGACTAGTATCGGTGCTGACGTCAACCTCCCTTTCATCTCCTGAAAGGCTGACTCACAAGAATATGACCATAAGAACTTCACCTCTTCTTGGTCAAACCTGTCAAGGGTGATGCTAGATGAGAAAAGTCCCGAATGAAGCGTCTGTAGTATCCATCCAACCCTAGAAGACTTCGTACCTCAAAGACGTTCTTCGGCTGCTCCCAAGAAACTATAACTCTCACTTTCTCTGGGTCCACAGATACTCTTGCCTCTGAGATGACGTGACCCAAGAAGTGAATATGATCCATCCAGAAGTGGCACTTCGAGAGTTTAGCATAAAGCCGATGCTCTCTCAGTGTACACAGAACGATCTCAAGATGGGTGACATGGTCGTGTCGAGTGTGAGAGTACACCAAGATATCATCCACGAAGACCATGACGAAGGAATCCAAGGAAGGATGGAACACTCGGTTCATCAGTGCCATGAAAACTGCAGGTGCATTCGTGAGACCGAACGACATGACTATATACTCATAAAGACCGTACCTGTTCGTGAAGGCTTTTGGAGGTATATCTGATGGTCTAACGCACAACTGTTGATAACCGGACCTCAAGTCGATCTTTGAGAACACCCGGGCTCCTCGAAGCTGATCGAAAAGGTCATCGATCTTCGGCAAAGGATATCAGTTCTTGACCGCCAACTGGTTCAGCTTCCGATAATCCACACAAAGCCAAAGGGTACCGGCTGCCTTCTTCACAAACAGAATAGGCAAACCCCAAGGAGAAGTACTGGGTCAGATGAAAACCTTAGCCTGTAGCTCCTCCAACTGCTTCTTGAGCTCCTGCAACTCAGGTGTGGCCATTCTATAGGGAGGAATGGACACCAGTGCCATTCCTGGAACGATCTCAATAGAGAAGTCTACCTCACGCTCCGGAGGCAAACCCGAAAAGTCCTCTGGAAATACATTCCTGAAGCGATCCACCACTGGAGGAAAGTACAACTGTGGAGTCCCCTGATCATCCAGATAAAGACTATCAATCTGGGCTGTCACCCCTCCTAGCCCAAGATGCTCGAGTCCCGCCCGACTCGCCCGAAACGTCCCATTCGCCTCTATGAAGAAAAGATTCACCCTCTAGTGAGATGAAACTGACTCTGCGGTGATAACAGTCAATGAATTCCTGGAAGGGAATCAACCAGTCCATGCCAAGGATGACATCATAGCCTGTCATCTCTAGGACATAGAGATCCCATAAAAAGTGATACCCTGCCACCTTGAGAGGGCACTCTCTACACTGGCGTACACTAGACGTCCTTGTTCCCAAAGGTGTGTCTAGTGTCAACGATTCGGCAGAAGAAAATATGCGGAGTCCAAGGCTCTCCACAACAGCAACAGAGATAAAGCTATGCGTAGCACCAGTATTGAAAAGGGCTGAAGATAAAACTGAGGCTACTAAAATTGTACCTCGAACAGTAGAAGGGTCGGGATCCTGCTCATGATAAGTATGCTCCACGGTGAAAGACTGGCCTGTACCACGGCCCTGTGCCCCTGGATGACCACTCTAAGCTGAACTGACCTGCTGGTGCTGAGGAACTGGGGGTTGACCGCCACGACCTTGACCTCCCCCTCGGCCCGAACGACCGGAAGAACTCCAGTTCCCCGACTGGTGGGAAACTGGTGGTGCTGCTCCTGAATGAGGAGTCATGGAATAACCCCGGTCACCAGCTGCTGGTGAGAAAACCTGACAGAAACACTAAAGGTGACCCATCTTGCCGCAAGATCGGCACTCCACGAGGTCCCTCTGGAACTGAGGCCTCGTGTGCCCTGTCCGGCCACACTAGTAGCACATCACCTGGCTGCCTGATAATGCATCTCGCTTCCTCGAATCACCGCGTGTAGGCTCCCTACGGTGCTTCTTGCTATCATCTGGAGGAAAGCTAACTCTGGAAGCAGAACCACCCTGGCTCGCAGCTCCAGAGTCTCTCAGATTGCGCTCTGCAATCAGTTCCTGGTTGACGATGGAGGTAATGGAAGTCAGCTGGAAGATGTTCACCTGCGAGCAAATATCCCGCCTGAGTCCATCCTCAAACTTCCTCTCCAAGAACACCCCACTCCCATCCCGAAGATGTGTAAAACTCTATAGCTCGGTGAAATGAGAGGAATACTCTATGAAAGATAGAGTACCCTGATCTAAGCTCATGAACTCTCGGGCTCGATCGACCCTCAGGGTCTCTGGGTAGAAGTAGTCGTAGAACACGCGCTGGAACTCCTCCCAAGTCATAGCCTGCTGTTGACCTGCCTGTGAGATCAAATCCCACCACCTCTTGGCAGAGTCTCGGAGAATGTAGGTGGCGAGCTTGACCCGCCTATCTGGAGGTGTCTCCAGATGCTCGAAGATAGTTAGCATGGCTTCCAGCCATGACTCTACAGCCTGAGGTCCTCCCTCCCCCGAGAACGTGGGAGGATGCTACTCTTGAAAGACCCGTGTCAAGTCTGCCATAGACGAGGCAGGAGGCGGTGCTCCCTGGAAGGTCTGCATCATCCTCATGAAACCTTCCCTGAACTGTGCATCTGCGCCCGCAACTGGTACAACAACCGGTGCCAAGGCTGGCTCGGCTGGGGGATCGACAAGAAGTCCCTGATCAGCCATATCTGGCGTCTGATCACTGCCTGATGGCAGACGTACGACCGGAGGACGTCTCAGAGGCATAGCTCTGAAAGATCAAAATCACACCTTAGATCAGGAAAACAAGGACAAAGATCACAAGGGTAAAAAACGGGAACAAGGGAAGAAAAACACACAAGATTGCAAAACACGACTACACAACGTGTATAAAACTACACGACGTGTCTTCTTAAACCACTGACATGGGCATGTAACCTCACCCTACAAGTCGTGTAATGCCTCAACTACACAGCATGTTGACCCCAACACACGGCGTGTAAAAGAAAACTATCCCCTTCCCGAGTCTCTTTACACGGATAACCCACACAATCCGACTTAACCCGTGACTACACGGTGTGTTCTAAAAAAACACGGCGTGTACTAGACAAGGCTTCGGCGGCCCGTGTTGTTGAGTACACGGCCGTCTACATGGAGTGCTCTGAGGAAACACAGTGTGTATAGGCGAAGGCGACACCATCCCGTGTTGTTCTTGACACGATTAATTACATGGGCAAGACTACACGGCGTGTTCCGAACAAACACGACATGTGGAAAGGAAGGTAAAGTCAGCCCGTGTTGTTCGTGACACGGCCGGGTACCTGGACAGGACTACATGGCGTGTTCCCTATGGACATGACATGTTCTACCCGTGCTTCCCCGACCTGTGTTGTTAGTGACACGGTCGGGTACACGACTCCGAGCTTACATGACATGTAGCTACCGTACACGGCGTGTGTCCGAAGTTACTTCCACAACACCATGTTCTGCTCACACGGTCAGTGACACAGCCTAAAAACTACACGGCGTGTTCCCAAAAAGTACACGCCGTGTATTCTGGGTTTTTCTGGGCAGTAGCTTAGAAACTGTATAAAATTCCAGAAACACTAAAAACAAGGCAAAAAAGTTCCAAATTCCGATCAGTGAGGGGCCATAACACCTCAAGAACCAAAATTTGGTGTTCACTTTAAGCAAAGAACACAACAAAAAATTTTCTAACATAACATCAGAGAATCTATCAAGCAACTATCACAAAAGCATGCATAATCTACACAAAGTCTATCACAACAGCATGCAATCGCTAATGCACCCTAGATGGCATGGCAAGAATGAATGGCATGTGATTCCTACAAGTGTCTATATGATGCATGATGTGGCATACCCTCATCTCATCGGGTTGCGACAGAAATAGAACCGCAATATCAAAACAGCAATAACACAAGCCATGTGAATCACTCCAGGTGAAATCAGATCAACTATAAAATCTCAAAATCAGCAACTGCAATTAACGAGGTAGTATGGATTTTCCCTGTACACGGGTTAGATACTCCCGAGAACAGATTAATGCCAAGTACCGAATCCTTCCTATCCCTGGATAAGGTCTCCAAATAGTAAATCAAGAGAAAATAACTCCTCTGATACCACTTTGTAACGACCCGAGTCCGGAGCCCCTCCACTGGTGCCCCATACCCGGTGTGCCACATGACCTCAAGCACGTTTCCCCAAACGCCAGAGGCTGCCGACTAGCAGCGAGGGCCTTGGTGAGTCAGTGGGGAAACTATGCCCTCATTTGGTAAGGTATACAAGGTAAGAAAATAACAATAAAAATCGGAAGCAGTAAACAACATACATAACAATAGAAACCAAACAGCGGAAGTAATGTAGATATAAAACCAAGATGACAATGATGCAGCAGGTACAAGTATCTAAGGAAAACAGCAAACACAACAACATGCTGAAATACAACTGAAACTAAGTGCAAAATAAAACAAACAAAGCTCCTCAGCATCGCGAGCCATGTCTCGGTCCCATGCTCCCCAGCTCCAGTGCAATCAAGAACCTGAAGTAGAAGGGCGCTTGCCCTTATCTATACCTACAACAGCATAGTCTGCTTGGGCCCAAAAGAATGGCCCAAACAGGGTGTGAGAGACAATCCCAGTAGGAAATCACCAAAATATTTGTGCCTAACAGTCAATGAATACATGGAAGTAAATAAACAAGAAGTATTAAATAGGAAAGCACAAGCAGCTACAATCCACAACTCTAACATACAAGTGCACAAGTAAACAACCAGCAACAAGAAGAAAACAGGTAACCCTCTGGGTAGCTCTCACAGCCTAACCCCTATGGTTCAACCTATAGTACTAGTAACCCTCTGGGAGGCACACACAGTCTCACCCCTCTGGTTCAGCTACGTAATTAAGAAGACTCTCTGAGGAAGCACTCACCTTCAATTCCCCCTATAGTCTCGTATCGTGCTAAAGGATCTCTGGGGAAGCACTCAATGTCAATTAACCATGTGGACCGCGTCGTGGAACTACAGACTCTCTAAGGAAGCACTCAACGTCAATTCCCCCTATAGTCTCGCATCGTAATTAAAAGACACTCTGGAGAATCCCTTCCATCAATTCTCACTTTGGTTTACTACTCTAGGTTCTCACAGTCCTGAGTGGTAAATTAAACATGCTCAGCGTGTGTACATCGTCCAAGTAAACCTCAAGAACTACTTGGCTATCAACTAAGGTTCAACAGCATAAAAAGTAACAGTTCCACAATCCTACGACTAGGCATGGCAACTGAAAAAACGCCAAACAGGCAAAAGAAGCATGGCAAAGCAACCTGAACACAAAATAAATTACTCTACTCACAAGCAATAAACCTCTACTACAACAAACAAGCAAAAGCATTCAACCAGCAGGAGAAAAACCGGAACACGCAATACCCCGTTCAAGGGTATTGGGGGAAATTGCACAAAATATTCATCAACTTTCTACGGAAAGGCACACTACCTCGATCCTAGGAGATCGATATACGTGAACCTCGACGAAAGATTCCTCCTAGAATGACAAAGATATGAGAAAACGCACAAAACGTTCATCCCATGATAACTTGGAAATGAGGAGGAATCAAGAAACAAGGCTAAAGCAGAAGGAAGAACTCACCGCTTCGATTCCAATGCAATCAACCGTGCTCAAATTGGAGAACGAATGGCGAGGTGGGAGCCCATCGAAGATCCGGCCGTACGGTCGCTCTCAGACAGATGAAATCTGGAGAATAAGATGGTTTTGGGGGTTAGGCGCGATCCCGGTCTGTTTAATGAAAAAAAATAAAGTACACGACATGTACTTCAATTTTCCGTACTCCGAATTAACCGGTCTCCACCTCAGCCTTACACACCGTGTGTGTAGCCTGGACACGGCCAGCACATGGCTTTGAGCCGGGGAAGAGTACACGGTGTGTACTCCGAAAGTACATGGTGTGTACTCCGAAAGTACACGGCGTGTACTTATGAAATTTCCAGAAAATTTATTTTCCTTAAAAACTCCAGAAAAAGGGAAAACATACCTGAACGAAGATCCGGGTTCTTATATCATCTTTCACCCAACATCCCAGGGTCACCAATTAGTCTTGGTCGCACTTGATCTTGAAGCACTCACCGCAAGTCATCACATTGATGAACAACACAGTGCTCAATGCCATTGTGGTCACGTCATACCCCTGGTAGAGGTTCCCATAGCCACATGCGTCGTCCGCCTATCATCGACACTCCACATCCAGAGATCAACAAAGATCTCCTTGACCTGCACAGAAGCAACCTCATTGCTGACCACTGAGGCCTCTGCCAAGGCTGTCGCAAAAGAGTCCCATAGGCACCAAACTTACCACCAGATCCCCGTGACCCACTGTAACCAGCCACCACCACCTTGGCGCCATCATCAACCACAAGAGGATCACAAGACTTCCTCATCAAGGATCGATTAGTTTCCGCCACCATTGAGGTTCCATCATTAGCAACTACCAATAGGGGGCCACCTTTTCTCTCAAGCAACTCAACATGGCAGTGCACTCTGCTTCACGCAACAAAGAACTCAAAATTTTACTCTACAGTTTCATGGGGATCTCTCAATCCCAACAACTAAGAATAAATATGAATGTAATCCCTGAGAATAAATTAATTCTCTACTGAAAATGGGTAAAAAGACAGCCTTAAACGGGGTTGAAGTTTCACCGAATGTTAAAAAATTGGGATACCCTGACTAAAAACTCAATTGTGGGGTTCTTAGGGGCCTTTTGACCTCAAAAAAATATGATCAGGATTCCCTCAGGTCACTAATGCATACAGCTCATCGCATACTTCGATTTGATATATGGTAGAGTCTGAACGGACACCCAAATCAAAAGTTATGGATGTTTAAAGTTCAAATTACGTTTTCCACTTATTTTAGATCTTTTATTCATTTTTTGATTTTTTATATCTTCAAATTGTTATTAAATTACTATTACTCAATAATAATTAACTAATTATTAATTGATATTGAATTTTATTTATTTTATAATCCATTTTTCACTAAATATCTCATATATTAAGTGTAAATGTGTATTTAGTCTTATATAAAACATATTTAATAAAATATTATATATATATATATAAATATATATTTTCATATTAATATATTATTTTAATGATTTATAATTTTTTTATGAAATTTGCCCTTAATCAGTGTTATTAAAAAAGCGTTGATAAAAACCTTCTTTATCAGCGCTACTAAAAAAGCATTGATAAAGAGGTTACTTTAACACCGTTAAAAAAACATTGATAAAGGAGCTACCTTTATGAGCGCTAAAAAAAGCGCGGATAAAGGGATATTTTTAACGACATTTTTTAGCACCGTTAAAAGAGATTTTGAATAGCGTTGTTAAAAGGTAGTTCTCCGTAAACCCGTTTCTGTGGTAGTGGACCCAACTTTAAACATGACATAATCTAGTGTTTTTAAACTAGAATTCATTTTATTTCAATATCGAAGATCTTTTAGGTTTAAAGTTTTCATTAAAATAAAAGTGGATTTTAAAAGTGTTAGAAAAAATCTTCGTCAATTCTAAAAAAACATTGTTAAACCAAGCGTCATTACAATTAGTTACCTTTTATTATCGCTAAAAAAACATTGATAAATGAAGTCCTTTATCAGCACTAAAAAATAGTGATAGAGTGTATTAATTTTATCGGTGCTAAAAGTCTCACTCATGCAGCATGATATTAAAATTAAAAACAATATAGCAACAAATACACCTACATATGACAAATTCTTATTTAATTGAAATAAAAATCACATTACAAGTACATGGAAAAAAATACTATTATAGAAATTTCAAACATTGTTTGATACAATCACATAAGAAATTACTATCACAAACATTAAAAAACATCAATTGTTTCACTGGTCGGCATCAACCATCCACTACTACAATGGAAGTTGGGAAGCTTCAACATGTTTGGCACTAGAGACGTAGGTGGCACCTACTGCACTAAACTATTGACTTTTTATTTGTGTTTGGTTTTCATTGTTTATTTTTATTGTGTGTTTGTATCCCTATAAACAGGGAATGTTATATGTTTTATATTTCATTCCAAGTTGAAATAATAAAAACCAGTTTATTTCCGCTACAAGTTTATTGGGATCAACTCCATTGATCTGCGTCTGTGTTTTTCCGCTATAAAATCCACCTTTAGCGGTATCAGAGGGTTTGAAGGTGCATCAACTACTTGTATGAGAGTTTTGTCGAACCCATGCCCATCACCTTGCTTTTCCCATTTTATTTGTCAAAAGTTTGATTGTTTTCCCCATTTTCCACGCCCTTTTTGCTATAATTAACAGGTTTTCATCGAGTAATTTAGGAGGGTGGGGTTTTTTTTAGTTTTATGGGGTAGAGTTTTTAAATATTGGGGAAATGAGTTTGTTCAGTGCCACATGAAGTGGCGCTGAACAAAACGTGGGCAAAGCGCCACTTGAAGTGGCGCTTTGACCCCACACCACCCCCAAACCCATTATATATATATATAATAAATTTATTTATTATAATAAATATAAAAAAATACAATAAATACATAATTATATTTTTAATAATAAATACAAAAATTATAATAAATATATTTATTTATAATAAATATTTATAATAAATATCAAATAAATATTATAACAAATATTATAATATTATTATAATAAATATACATTTGTTATACATTTATTATACATTTATTATAAATATTATAATATTTATGATAATAAATATCAAATAAATTTATAATAAATATGATTATAATAAATGCACAATAAATGTATAAAAAATGTATAATAAATATTTATAATACATTTATGTTTATAATAAATACTTATTATAATTAAATATTATAATATTTATAATAATAAAAATCTAATAAATGTATAATAAATATTATTATAATAAATATACATTTATAATATCTATTATAATAAATATTATAATAAATGTATAATAAATGTATAGTAAATGTATAATAAATATTTATAATACATTTATTATAAATGTATATTTATTATAATAAATATTATAATATTTAATTATAATAAACGTATATTTATATTTATATTTATAATAAATATTATAATATTTATTATAATAAATATACATTTATTTCTTATAATAAATCTACATTTATTTTATACATTTATTATAATAAATATGTACAATAAATGCATAATAAATATTCTAATACATTTATTTTTTAATTATAATATAATAAATGTAATATGTAATTATTTATCTTTATTATATAATTATCATATCTATATTTATTATATTTATAATTATATAATTATATTATAAATAAATGTAATGTGTAATATAATATAATAAATGTAATACGATACATTTATTTTTTAATTATAATAAATGTATATTTATAATTATATAAATGTATAATAAATATAATAAATATAAATGTATAATTACATATTACATTTATTATAATAAATAAATAATTACATATTACATTTATTATAATAAATAAATGTATATTTATAATTACATTTATAAATGTATATTTGTTATAATAAATAATTGTATATTACATTTATAAATAATTACATATTTATGCCCCACCGTTGGTGGTGGGGTGGTAAGGGTTTGGGGGGGTGAGGGGCAGGTTGCAGGGTCAAGTCCCCGGGCTTGCAATTTATTGTAATTTTCTTCCTTGCGTCGTGTGCCGCTTTCACAGTTGTACCCAATTTTTAATTACATATTTATTATAATAAATAAATGTATATTTATAATTACATTTATAAATGTATATTTATTATAATAAATAAATGTATATTACATTTATACATAATTACATATTTAATTATCATAAGTATTTATTATAAATATAAATATATTATAAATATTTATTATACAATTTTTATACATTTATTGTGCATTTATTATAATAGTATTTATTATACATTTATTTGATATTTATTATAATAAATATTATAATATTATTACATTATAATATTTATAATAAATGTATAATAAATGTATAACAAATGTATATTTATTATAATAATATTATCATATTTATTATAATATTTATTAGATATTTATTATAAATATTTATTATAAAAAATATAATTACGGCGACGACGATGAGGGTTCGAGTCTACATATTTTTGCTTATATAAAAGAGAGAACGAGCGCCCCAAGGGAAAACACGAAAGGTGCTCGATTGTTGCCAACACTGGCGGCCCTCCACACCCATTTTATAGGCATTGTCGGGTGCGCCTTCACCCTCACCTACAACCACAAGGGGTCGTGACTCGTGACAGACCCATAACGAGAGGCCTTCTTTCAATAATTGAAGATGTTCCATCGGCGGGTCGTCGCGTTCCGCAAACCAGGCTCCGTTGTAGATAAGATGATGCCACCCTCCTTGTGATAATGGCAGACATATAATTGGATTATTAAATTAAATAAAATTGTATTTAATATATAAATGATGGTATATATTAAAAAAACTCATATATGACTCCATACATATCCAAGCATAAAATAATAGGGATGACAAAATTTTGCACCATGGATTTTTTATATGGGGAAATATTAATGTTAAAGTGAATTTTGTGGCATATGTTTCACAATTACAAATAAGGATTTTAACAACCAACTAACCACTACTGAAAAAGGACTTTAACTATTAGAAATAAGGACTTTTTGCATCGTTTTTTATGAAAACCAACATAATTAAAAAAATCACGTCAATTTTAATAAAAATCAATATCAAAATAATTATAAAAACCATATGCACCAAGTTTCCCTTCATTCATTTGTCAGTATTTTTTCAAAAACACTCATAGGTGCGACTCACGACTCTTGACCCTACTCTTCTAACCCTAATCTTTCTCCTTTGATCTTTTTTTTCATCATTTTTCTTCTCAATTGCATCCTTCCCCTCATTCTTTGCTTCATCCGGCCCACCAATCTCCATTTTTGTTTATTGTGTTCGAGTTACCATGGTTGGATTTCATCTCTATTTGAGTTGTATTATTTCATTTCTTGTAATCTGAAGTTCATCAATCACTATTTTAGATCTCTTTATTGCGGATTTTCCACTTGAATCTATATATTTTGTAAGTAGAATTTTTAATTTTTATTTTTTGAATATTTATTTTGTATTTGTAAGTTTTAAATTGAATTCATTCATTTATTTTTTTATATAAACATCTTTATCAATTATAAATTATTGTGCTTATAAATGTCTATGATTATAATTTGTTTGTTATTATGATATGACTTTTTTGTAATTGGAATTGTTTGTATTTAAAGTTGTTTATATTTATATTTTTTTTAATCTTTTTAATGTTAACCTTTTTGATAATTAGATAATAAAGGATTGACACTTTAAGATTGAGTTATATGTTTTGATATTAAGGACTGGTAAATTATCTTAATAGGTGATTTTTACATAATTATAAATAAATATTTTTCAGATTATGTTGGATGTTTTGATAACAAAGATCATTTTCTATCAGTCCTTTCAATTTTAAAAACTTATCAAAGGTACGCGTATCTAAAAATTTCCTTTTATTTTGTACAATTGTTTTCTTTGATTAAACAGTTATCAATAAATTGTTAACTGATTATTTTGATTATATGTTTTTATATTTTAAACTTATCTGTTAAAATATGTATTTTAATGTTTATATGTTTTAATATATTCACCTTTTATATTTTGATCTGAGGTAAATAATGGATCGCATTTGGATATGTGTATGAAAAACCATTAATGAATATGAAAAAGGAGTTGACGATTTCTTGTAATTTTCTAAACAAAATCTTGAAAACAAAGATATGATTTTCAGTCAATGTGTGAAGTTTTTGAACATGATAAAGTTAAATTCCAAAGAAATCAACCAGATGATTTTCTATGGGTTTAATCATAATTCTACATATTGAATCTGGCATGGTGAAATAACAGAAAAAATCAACATCTAATGTTGATGAAGATATTCCACATGAGACCGAGGATCGTATTGAAGAATTAATTCTTGATATAGGAATTAAAACCATTGAAAAAACAACAACTATTGAATGATTGTATGGAGATGTTGAGAAACCACCATTTTAAGGTTTCACTAAATTTACAATGTTATCAGCAGTGCTGAGATTAGTTAACATGGAAGCAAGAAATGGGTGGAGTGATAAAAGTTTCACCAAATTGCTTGAAATTTTAAAAGAGTTACTTTCAAAAGGCAACGGGCTTCAGATTCCAATTATGACGCAAAGAAAATATTATTCCCAATGGAATTGGGGTATAAAAAGATATATTATTTCCCTAATGAATTTTTATTCTATAGGAAGGAATATAAATATTTATCAGAATGACCTAAATGTGGGAAATCACAATATAAGATGGATGAAAAATTCATTTATGATTCATTCTTAAGTACAATCACCAAACCTTTTGCTAAAACAATTTGATATCTTCCAATAATTTCTCATTTGAAGTGCCAATTTAAAAATTCAAATGATTCAAAGAGGTTAAGATGACATAAAGATGAGTACATCTCTGATGGAATTTATGTCACCCTACATATTCACCATAGTGGAAGTGATTTGGTAAAAAATCTCCTGATTTTGGATGTGAAGCTAGAAATCTCAGAATGGGACTGTGCACAGATGGAATGAATCTATATTTGAGACTCAGTAGACAACATAGTTCATGACCTATTATGTTGGTATTTTACAACTTGTCTACATAGATATGCTTGAAAAAAAATAAGTTATGACAAACTTGATGATTTTTGGACTAAAACAGTCAGGAAATGATATTTATGGGTATCTATCACCATTGATTGATGATTTGAAATTTTGATGGGAGTTAAGTGTTACAATTTTTAATGTATAAAAGAAAGAATATTTTTTTTTTCGTTCTATGATAATGTTCACTATAAATGACTTTCCTGTATATGGAAACTTATCTAGATACAATGTTAATAGATATAAATATGCTCTAATTTGTGAAGAAGAGACTTTATATTATCAATTACAGAATAGAATAAAGATAGTGTACATGTGACATCGAAGATTTTTGTGAATGGATCATCCTTATGGATGATTGAAAAGAGAATCTACTAGTTTATAAGAGTATAATCTCCTCCCATAACCATTGTCAGCTGAAGAATATTAAGATAAGGTGAAAAAAGTTGATTTCCTATTTAGAAAGAATGGATGTTCAGATCGTCGAAAAAATACCTGAAAGAAATAGTCTATCTTATTTGAGCAACCTTATTAGATATTTTTAGAGATAAAACATAACATTAACTTTATGCTTGTTGAGAAAAACATATCTGATAGTTTGATTGGAATTTTTGAGTCATAAACAGAAAGAACAAAGATGTATTTCATGCAATATTAGACTTAATATTCATGGGAATAAGTTTGGAGTTAAATCCCACTATAAAAGGAAATTAAATATATTTACCTCCAGGTTGTAACACATTAACCAAGAGTGAAAAGATGTTTTTTTAAATATCTATAAGGTATTATAGTACCCCATGAATATTCTTTAAATGTGAAGAATTTGGTGTCATTGAAGGATTTTAAATTAATATGTATGAAATCTCATGATTGTCATGTATTTATGCAACAACTTATACCAATCAAAAAATGTGGTATGTTTTCAATACCTATCAGAAAGTCTATCACCATGTTATGTTACTTTTTCAAATCCATTTTGTAGCAAAGTTGTTGATCCAATTATTTTAGACGTGTTTGAGGATGAAGCTTCCCTTATACTTTTTCAAATAAGAATGTATTTCCCACCAACATTTTTTGATATAATGGTTCATCTAGTGATTCATTTGGTGCATGAGATAAGAATATGCAGGCCTTCTTTTTTATATTGCATGTATCCTTTTGAAAGATATATGGAAATTTTGAAGGAATATGTTAAAAATCATCATCGACCAGAGGGTTATATTGTTCAAAGATATATATCAGAAGAGGTGATTGAGTTCTATACCAATTATTTGTATGAAGTGGATCATATTGGTCTCCCAATATATCGACATTTGGCAGTTGATAGTGAAAACAGAGGGATTCATGACTTAAAAAAGGTAAAGTTAATTACACATGATTAAGTGATGCAGACAGATTTATACATTCTGAACAACATAGATGAGGTTCAACCTTATATATCATCACATATTTCCAGATTGAATGCATGATATTTGAAAAGAAACGAAAAGTGGTTGATGATTGAGTATAAAAAGGAATTAGTTTCATGGTTTAAAGAGAAATTCAACACTGATTTATCTGGATCAGAAACATTGAAATGGTTAGTAGGGGGACCATCTCATAATGTGATCACATGGTCTATTTTTGATATTAATGGTTACAAATTTTACATATAAAATCAGGATGATAAGAGTACTGTTAAAAATAGTGGGGTATTTTTCATTGATGAAGCATTGAATTTTTTGAGTGAAAAAGATAAAACCAAATTTCTATATCAATGACATATTTTGGAGTTATTGAGGATATATGAGAAATTTATTATACTAAATTTCGAGTAATAATGTTTAAGTGTAACTGGGTTTATAGTAAAAATGGTGTGAAACATGATGATTATAGATTTACACTAGTTGATTTGAAAAGATTTAGTTGTAAAGAGGAACCATTTGTCATGGAGACACATGAAAAGTAGATATTTTAAGTTACCGACTCATCAAATGATCAGTGGTCCATCGTATTTTAAGGCAAAATAATTCATTTGGGTGATGAGGATGATCATGATGTTATTGATTTATGTGATTTTTCTTCATCTATTATGCAATTTCTCGATGAAAACAATGACTATAATGTCGATATAGTCCATACTGTATAAAATTATCATGTTGAAGGGATCTGAGAAAACACTAAGTTACTCCCTTAATTATTCAGGTAAATATTTATATTTTATTCCATTTTTGAAATTTAAACATGTAAAACCACTATTTTTTAACTTGAATATTTAAATAAATAAATAAATAAATATATATATATTGACTATTTCTGTGATTTTTTGTTTTAAATTTTATATTCAATAGTTACTGTTAAACATTTTTTTATTAAAAAACCTTACGTACATTATTATGTTTTGGTTAAATTTATGCATATTAAAATAGTTTTTTGTAACTATGTTACTTAAATTTATAAATTTTGATCATGTCCATCATTTTGAATTAATATTTATATTTATTAGTTTAAGTTGCTAATTTTTTTGGTTAAGAATCACGATATCATTATTTTTTTTATGAAACTTTCACATATATCAACATTATTTTTTTACTTGGATATTTTTGTATCCATCATTTTTAGATATTCACTTTTCCAATAATATATAGTTATACAGATATATCATTACATTAATCTATTTAAATGGTATACATAGAGGCATAAGAACATTTACTGAGGTATATGTACGTTTTTTTCACATTATTAAATATTCAATAATTAAATTATTGAATGAAGGTAAAATTTTAATTTTTCAAAAAATTATTTGCAGAACTACTAGTGATCCACCTATGATATATAATTCTTCTTCTTCTTCTCCTCCAGAGAGCATGATTCCTAGAGTTCGTATATGTGGGCTTATATATTTACTGAAACATTTACTTTCCCGTGGAGAGAAAAGGATAGTTGTTAAATTTGATGATAATAGTAACCCAACCATCCCAAATGAAATATATTTTAAGATTTATATCACCATGAAAACCCATTGCAGGAATAAAATTTTATACCCTATTAGGAAGTTCATTGAGAAAATGATGATGAGCAGTTGTGCTAGTCCTTAATAGAAAAATGTGATTTTCACGTCATATAGAGTAATGAGTATACAGATAAATCAATAATTGAATAAAATTATCTTAATCCATCAATGGGAAGGATTTGGATGGTTCTAAGAGAACATGTCCCTAGTATAATAAAGGATACCTAGAAGGATATTGACATAAATGAAAAACATTGTAACGACCCAAAATTTTATTAATGAAAATTACTCTTGATCCAATTAAATGTATTATTATATAAAATGGTTATATAAAATATGAACTTCGTTGGTTTTATGTTCTGGGATTTTAAAATAACATTATGAATTGTTACCGTTTCTAATATAGTTGTTGAATAATGATCATATGATTAGTATAAATATAGGGCTTTAACAAATCTAATTTACTCAGACAAAGAAAGCGATGGCCTCATCCAGTAGAATTCCTCCATACGAAGCCCATTTGTTGGAGCTCGTAAAGGAGGTGGTGTTATTGGGCTTCTCTATTGACCAAGCCCAAACTGAGCTCGAACGCGTTATTCTTGAATGGAATTGCCTACGAGAGAAGTGAAAGTTGATAGAGATTACCACCTGAGCGATATTATCTGAGCCACCCCAAGAGTCTGTCACAATCTCTCACCTTACCCATAGGTCTTATGAAGCTATTATAAGGGGTTATGTAAAAATACCTTTTCACTATTATTATGTGCATTATTTTTGTATATAATAAATAATATACATTCATTTTATTATTATTACTTTGTAAATAGTTTTTAAAGCAAAAATAGTATTTTTTTAGTTAATATTCAATCAAGAATTCTATTTTGATGAATTAATGGATTTTTTAATTAAATAATATTTTAATAAAATATTATTACTAAATTACTTCTTATTAAATATACATGATTGCATAATTTTTATGAATACAATTGTGATTTTTATTAAGGTTTGAAAGCTATTTTTATCAAAACCCATGAATTTGCGATAAATGTTGATTTTTATTTTAAAAGTAAAAATCCACATATTTAGAAAATTATTTAGATAAAATGAATTTTTTTTTTGGAATCAGGATTTCTAAATTATCCAACAGTGAATTTTTCATAATTTTATGAGATAGTCGAATTTTTGGGTAAAAATTAAATACCATTTAAATATATAATGTGTTTTATGACATCATAATGACCCAATAGTGATGTAATAAAATAATATAAACATTATTTTCAGAAAATATATGTTTTATATTTAAAATAATGTGATTTTGGGTTTGTTTGATTTATTTTACAAGGCTTTAGTGGACCCTCCAAGACTTATAAAACATTTTAACTTTTTAAATTGATTTCCTTGAGAGTGTGACTCACCTCCACATAATAAAACCTAATATTTTAAGAATTTAGGACATTTTACTTATAAAATAAAGTTTTACACTTCCCTTTTGGAAAAAACATGGGCAAAAACCATGATATGGTTTTTGGTTTTGATTAGTTTAATGTGTAGTGTCCAAAACCTAAATAATAAAGAACCCCTTCTCTTTCCTATATAAACCCACCCAAGCTCACACTACTCTTCACTAAAAAACATTTGTAGTTCATAAAAACTATTACCCCCTTTATATAATACTCCCAAGGCACCCCAAGATCCCAAGAAGCCTCTCTCAAGCCCCTCCCAAGCCTTTGGGATCACACTTTCAAGTAAGGGATTTCTTTCATCCTTATTTATGTCCAAGTTTATTAATATTGTTATGCCCTTTTATTTTCAATTTAAAATGCTGGGGTATGATTTAGAACCTCCCCCATACTTACCTCATTATTTTTGAAATGATGAGAGTCCTCTTTCTCTCTCATTAATGCTTCCCATATACACCCATTACCATGCCGAAATTCCCTAAGGAATTTCTCTCTTCTCCTTAATATTTAAGAAATTTTTTTGTATTATGAATCTAAATTCCATTACATATGTTGGGACATTTATCTATATACCCCAATTAATGTAAATTTCATGTACATATGATGATACACCCCTTACTTTCTCACAACCATTTTCATGGATTTTTATGTCACACTGTTTTACTGCTAAAATTGCACCATGATTTTCCAAGCCAAAATCATTGTGTAGTGAATACCATAACCATGTCTCTATCAAGGGTATTTACCTTTATTCACATATACACTTTGAATGGTAATTTCATGTATGTATTCCAAATTCCCTAATCATGTAATAACTTATGATGTTGAATGATTCCATGTTATATGATCCATGTGGTACACTTATGCATGAAATGAAATATTTAAGAAGGGTGCACTACAAAAAAATGTTCACATTAGAGGGGGTTATTTTTGACTTTAGAAGGGGTTGTAACCCCTTTTAAAGACATTAAAAGCGGTTGTGAGAAACCACCGCTAATGTGGCTTCCTACTTACATTAGTGGCGGTTTTGTGGAACCGTTGGTAAAATCAGCGGTGACATTAGCGGCGATTACATTAGAAGGGGTTTAAACCTCCTCTAATGTCAAGGTGAATTCCCCAGCACCCTGAACCATCACTAGTTGAATGGTTTTTGGGGCGGTTTAAACCACCCCTAACATGGTTTACTTTATAGGTGGTTTTTTACAACCGCCCCTAAAGATTTTCATTTTTTTAAAGACCCGCCCGCCCTATATATATTTTATTCCATCCCATGTTTGTTTTCCCATCCCCATTCCTTCAATACCTCTCATTCGTACCTCTCTCCATTCCCGCACCCAGCACCTCCCGTGTCTGCCCAACGACTGCCCCCACCTTCCCTCCAGTTCTGTGGCCAATTCCTCAAATTCCATCTCACAATTCCCACCGCTAATGTGGCCGCCTACTTACTTTAGTGGCGATTTTGTGGAACCGCTGGTAAAATCAGCGGTGAAATTAGTGTCAATTACATTAGAAGGGGTTTAAACCTCCTCTAATCTCAAGGTGAATTCCCTATCACCCTGAACCATCACTAGTTGAATGGTTTTTGGGGCGGTTTAAACTACCCCTAACATGGGTTACTTTAGAGTTGGTTTTTTACAACCGCCCCTAAAGATTTTCATTTTTTTATAGACCCGCCCCACCCTATATATATTTTATTCCATCCCATGTTTGTTTTCCCATCCCCATTCCTTCAAACCCTCTCATTCGCACCTCTCTCCATTCCTGCACCCAGCACCTACTGTGCCTGCCCAGCGACCGCCCCCACCTTCCCTCCAGTTCTACGGCCAGTGCCTCCAATTCCATCTCACAATTCCCGCCCTTCCCTCCAGTTCTGTATCCAGTGCCTCCAATTCCATCTCACAATTCCCTCCAATTCCACGGTAAGCGCCTCCATTTCCCTCCAGTTCTGTGGCAAGCGCCTACATTTCCCTCTCACAGATTTCCTCTAATATATATACAAAAAAGGGAGCGCTGAGAATCGAACCAGTGATCACCAGCAACAAACACCGCTAGAAATCAACCAGTATACCACTAAGGTAAATGTGTTTGGGTATTTAAATTACACATAGTTATATTTATATATATTTGATGTTTATTATAATAAATATTATTATCATAATATGTTTAATACATTTAAAAAAAAATATATATATTATTTACTATATTTATATGTGCATGAAATTTTATATATTCTAAATTATATATTTATATATCACCTAAATATAGTACACAAGTATTTGTGTGTGTCTGTGTGAGATAAGAATAAGAATATTAATTATTATTATTTTTATTACATCTATTTTTTAATCTATAATAATTATATATTGGTTTTATAAATACGCATTTATTTTATGACTTGTATAAAACATATATTATATTAAATACATTTTCATTATATATTTATGTAAATTATTTATATACTTAAATATATATTTATATTATATATGTATTTATTTATTTAAAAAATACATATATAAGTATTTATCTAATATATTTATATAAGGTCTTTATAAATATATTTATATAATGTCTTTAAATACATATATTTATTATTATTATTTATATTAATATATATATATTTATTTGTATAAACTTTATAATATTATATAAAATTAATATATTATTATAATTATATGAAATAAAATTTATACAAATATTAATATTATATGTAATTAATATTATATTAAATATAATTGTTATTATATTATATATAATTAATATGTATATTATATATAATCAATATTTTATGAAATAAAAATTTATATTATATATAATTAATATGTATATTATATATAATCAATATTATATGAAATAAAATTTATACAAAAATATACTCAATATTATATGAAATACAATTATATATTATATGCAATTAATATTATATGAAATAAAATTTATAAAAATATTTATATAATGTATTTCAATACATAGATTTATTATTATGTACATTAATATATATTAGTATTTCAATAAATATAATTCTATAATATTGTGTACATTAATATAAATTTATTTTTATAAATTGTGTTTCCTATAATATT
Source organism: Viscum album (assembly GCA_963277665.1). Classification (NCBI taxonomy): domain Eukaryota; kingdom Viridiplantae; phylum Streptophyta; class Magnoliopsida; order Santalales; family Viscaceae; genus Viscum; species Viscum album. The sequence continues at coordinate 1,955,081,291 of OY728137.1, forward strand.
AATTATATATAATATAAAGGCATAAACATATTATATAAAAATATATTTGTTATTATTATAATATAATTTATAAAAACTACATGCTTGAGTTTTTATATGATATATTTTTTAAATAAATTATATTTATGTATATATTTATATAATATGTTTATGATTTTATATTATAAATAATTAATATTATATAAAATATAATTTATACAAATAAATATATATTAATTTACATAATATTATACAATTATATTTATGTAAACATATATATATATATATATATAATTAAATAAAATCATATAAATATTTTTATATAATAGGTTCATATAATGTATTTAAATAAACTTGTATAATGCATTTTAATTATATATATATATATTTATATATTATGGAAGTTTTTTTAAAGCGAGGTTTCGAAATCCCTTTAATCTCTTAAATTAGAGGGGGTTTTGAAACCCCTCTAATTTAAATACATTAGAAGGGGTTTTTGAACCCCTTCTAAATTAAATACATTAGAGGGGGTTTTGAACCCCCTCTAATTTAAAGACATTAGATGGGGTTTTAAACCCCATATAATTTAAGACATTAGAGGGGGTTTCAAACCCCCTCTAATCTAATACATTATAGGGGGTTTTAAACCCCCTATAAATCCAACTAGATATTAAAAAAATAATGTTAAAAAATTTAGAGGGGGGTTCAAAACCCCCCCTATAATTTAATAAATTAAGGGGCTCTATAACCCCTTCAAAATTCGATGATTAGTAGAGGTTGTATATAATCCCTCAAATTTTTATAGAAATTGAATTTATAGGGGGTTCATAACCCCCTCTAAATTCGACAATTAGAGGGGGTAGTGCATAACCCCCTCTAATTATACAGAAAATGAAATTATAGGGGGTTATGCATAACCCCCTCTAAATAACCCCCTCTAATGTAATTTTTTTTGTAGTGGTGCACCCTAATAGCGCTCCAATGCATTGGGTATGGATTAGTATCATGATACGTCAAGTGAAATGTGGGTTTAATCATGCTAATTCACGTTTAATGAGGGTTTACTCATGATCCATGTGCAATGATCCTTGGCTCATGCTAATACCTTGGTAAGTGTTGTTTCTATATTTCCATGTTATGATAACCATGCTATATCATGCCTTTACGTTCATGTTTATCTTATGATCCATTGATATGCCTATTTCCTAACATGTATTGTATTCTTAATGTTATGAATTGTTTACTTCCTTATCAGTATTTATAGATCACCCTTTTTTTATGCATGTCCTCAGATTATCCCATGCAATGCTAAATATGAGGGAATATAGTGGTCATGTAAATTAAGTTTTCAATAAAGATGTTGTATTTTATGTTCTAAGTTGTGATGTAATGTTCCTAATCCCCAAAGAAAATATACCTATTGATATTCTATGTTGTATCAAGTGAATGTTTTTATGTCATAAATCATGTTTAAGTGTGTAATAAAAATAAGGGTTATTATAAAAATCCTTTCAAATGAATGCTTAAACAATACCACCTAAGAAGGGATCATGAATTGGATTGTTTGGTATCATGATTTCATTTCAAAAAAATGATAACACACACACACACATATATATTATAGGATAATTCATGAAATATAAATCCTATTAGGGGAAAACCTTTTGAAAATGTAAAGGGAAATAGAAGTGAAATCTTAAAATAGCTTTTAGAAAACATTTTTAACATTGTCGTAAAAGTGAAATTTACAGGTTAATTCCAAAATTATTTCTCAAAAGGTGAAGTGAAAACTCATTAGAAACCTTTAATTTTAAAATATTACTCAATAATATATAATTGAAAATACATTAAAATTTTCTATAGGAAATATGGATCCAAAACATTTGATTATGAAAGGGACTTTTTTTGTACTTGAATATATATATTTTTTAAAACCCACATTTTAAAAAAGAGTAATAAAAGTTCCTATGTATTAAAACATAATTTTCTAAAATAGGGTTATAAATACCAAAAAATATCAGGGTCGGAGAAATCAAGAATATAATAAAAATGTTTGAGATAAAACATTATAACTCAAAGAAAGGGATTTGAGTTATCAAAAATATTAACTACTATGGAAAAAACTATATCAATAAAAACTTGAATAATGAGACATGATTTGGATAGTAAATCCCATTAAATAAAAATATTATAATAAAAATATATCCATTTGAAGTTAATACACCATAAAAATAAAAAATGGTGAAAAAATATATTATGCCTCAAAGAATTAGAATGAGACCAAGAAAACCCTTATGACTTTAAAAACATTCGAATAAAAATCCCTGAAAAGAGAGGGTTTGATATTGAGCTTCAAATATCATTATTAAAAAATAAATCATTATATGATATCTCAAATAGTAAGTATATACACCACAAAAATGAAGTTAGGTTCATAATACCAAACATGTATCAATGAGATTAATTTGAGATGAAAACCCTTACGACCTTAGTATTTTTTTGAATCAAAATTCATTGGAAGATTAAAATTTATATGGTTATTTAAATACAATGAATTAAAAAATATATTATTAAAAAATAAATTATTTTATAGTATATACACCATATAAACAATAAATTGGTTCATACAATTAAAACATGTCACAATGAAGAGGAATTGAGATGAAACCCTCACATTCTTTCAGATTCATTCCGTGCATGCGCCAGACACCCTAAATAATCAAATTGATTTTTTTAGATACCTTATTAAAAAAATTATTATTATTTATTTAATTTATCATGGAACTTTTATTATCATAATATATTTAATTATTATATATTTTTCTTAGCTACACTAGTTACTTGAGGTTGTTTGGTCATTTTTTTTTCACAACTCCTTATGTATGTTGACCATGGTGGAAGTAATTGTAAAATAGTTTCATAATTTCAAGAATATTAATAGTTTTATGTAAATAATTTTCATACATTAAGTATATTTTTAATTATAACTATGATGGGGGTGATGAAAAATGAAACTCATTGCTCATGGATGTGATAGTCTACACGTACACACAATTATTGTTTCTATTTCTCAATGAATGATAGAAAATGAAGATAAATGATAATTTAAAATTTTAGAATCATTTTTATATTATAGATATTGTATTTATTTATCCATTACATCCTTTTGATTAGTAATGAATGGTGGTGATGAAAAATGGAAGATGATACTTTGTGGAGGCGGTAGTCCACACAATGCACTAACGACACTCTTTCTTTTCTTATAGGATGAAGAGGAATAAATAATGGACATTACATTAATGTAATAAAATATCATAATAATAAAGAAAATTATTTAATTATATTTTTATTGATATAATATATTTTTAAAAGGAATATTAAGGAGAAAAACATAAGAATGAGATCATACTTATGTTGGAGATTTGATCTTCTCTTAGAGATTTCCTTGGTAGTGAAGGAATTAAGAGAACTTATAGAGACTAGGGGACTAAGTAAGTGTTAGGGAATTCTAGGATAAGATATTTTGTTAGGGTTTCAATGAAATTTATAATTGTATGTGTATCTTTGAAAGGTTATAAGTGATCCCCTTTTTTAAGAGCAGGAAACGATACTTTTTGAAAACACCCTTTATATTTTAATAATGCCACGACACTATTCCAAGGTAAATGGATCCAAATTTTAGAAATAATTGAGTGTGGAGATCTATTTGGGTCTATAAAGTCTCAAAAAATTCTTTCCACACATTTTTAAACATGTTATAGGGTTTTCCCATTAAGTTTATACATTTTACTCTTTTACTTTTAAACTAGGTAACTAGTTTATAACTAAGTGATTTTATGTTTTATTAAAAATATAAAGTAACCCATATAAATAAATTTAGGTATTATGGAACTAAATATAACCTCTATTTAATCAAATTAAATGTTTGAAAATTATAAAAATATCTTTTAAAATAAAATAGATAATGTGTATAAAAATGGAATTTTGACCATTATGGATTCTTAATCTTATTTAGTATTGATTACCAATTAAATTAATGTTAGTATATTTATTTATTTGTTTATAAATCATATTAGATTCATTATTTAAATTATTTTAATTTAATTTATTCAATATAATTTCCTTGATAGTAATAAAAAATAATTTTGAAATAATTATTTCACCATTATCATTATAATTAGCATTAATCTTACTAAAATTATCATTATAAAAACATAATGAAATTTAAATTGTTATCTAAAATTGAAATTTTTAACTCAAATATAAAATAAATTAATTTATATTTAATTTATAAAAGTGAGTCTAATGTTTATTATAAGCGTGTAAAAATAGTTTTTTAGTGTGAAATATTACTTGAGTTTCAAAAATGTTAAAGTATTTTATAAATTTATAATAGTATTTTTAAATAATTTATTTTACCTATTAAATATATATTATTTATATCAAAAAGGGTTTATTAGACTTTTAAATCATTCTTGTTTTATAAAAGTGACTTTTCTTAGCAAAATCAGTATTTTTTACTATTCACCTAAAAATCGATTATTTCAGAAAAATCTAAAAAATTAATATTAAGATAATATTTTTATTACAAATATATTTTTTTATTTTCTCAAATTCAAATTCTAAAATTTATAAAGTAATTTTTTGAATAAAATCATTAATTATAATGAAAAACCGTATTAATTTGAAAATGAAATTTTCAAATACTAAATGTAAATATTCTTATTTAATATTACTAAATTTTTGTTATCCAATTATTAATATCAAACATAATTTATAATTAATCACATGTTTCTTGAAATAGAAATGTATATCACATAAAAGACATTTTTTTGAAAAATATTTTTCTAAAAAATAAATGATCATATTAGTTATTTTAGGTAAACTAATTGAATCCCATTCATATTAAAAGTAACCTTTATTATATATATACCTATAATTTATAAAGCGGTCACTCCTATTCATTATTTATTTTTCAATGTAAAGTGTTTAAGGACTATAATTAAATATTTATATTTTATCTAAATATATCATAGTTTTGTTTAAGTTTTTTGCTGCGTACAAAGTAAGCTATTGAATGCATTGACTTATTTTAAGGTAATAATATATTTTAATTTTGGTGTATTAAATTTTATCCCATTAAATAAATTGTGTCCGCACTATTTGACTCATAAGATCAGAATAATTTCTTTAGGGAACTTATAATTAACCATACACAGCTAGATGATCATGAGTTTATTTAAGATCTGGAATAATATTTTCTTATATTAAAAATTATTATTAGTTCTTTATAAAGAGAATTAAACCATTACTAATTTTACATATAATTACACTAGGTGAAGAAGATCTATATCCATAAGGAATTAATTCCCATAAACCATGAAAATGATTTATATGATAATCACACCACTATGGGTTTTATTTATAACTCAATATCGAGTAGTTGGTGAAAAATTACATTAAATAGGATACTATAAATTCTAGAGTGAACACTCACTATCTTGTTAATTACTAGTAGTTTCATAGGTTTTACTTATTCAAATGGTAGTTAGTGACTGTTTCCCTCATTGTCACTTGGATTGGTACATTAAGTCACATAATACCTAACTCTCTTCCAATTGAAGTAAACGATTTTTGTAGCTTATCTCACCGCATTACACTTGTGAGTCTAATGATCTTCATCAACTGAACTTTTATGAGACTCCATATCCATATTATTTATTATGTTTGATACTTTGACTATATTCACATTTTTAATCATATTTCATGATAACTGGTTTGGCATAATCATAAGATTTCTCACTCCAGCTCATATAATGTTGGGTTATTCATCGAGGAAATTTCTGTATTATCCCTCACACCCATGGTTCCTTGTAGTTCTATCCACTAATAAACCAAAAAGAGTTATCACTAGTGATTATCATTATAAGTGAATTATCATAAATAACTATAGTGAAACTTAACCTCAGTATGTCTCACTTTATAACACTATCATGTTAGATGATAGTTCTTGAAACTCAACTTGTATTAGACTTGGTTAAACCAATATCACTCTCATATATCATTCTTGGTTCAACCTAGGTTACTTTGAGTTAGGTTCTCTCATACTTATTAACCCATTCCTCAAAATAGATATCCCAAAACACCATGAAATTTCTTAAAATATTATAAACCCAATAATTATTGAAACCTATGCTCTCAAAATCCAACTTATCCTTCATTAAACAATACTAATCATTCATACAATCATATAACCAAGTATGTATATATAATAATCATATAATTTAAATATAATACCATTCCCAAAAACTTTTTAAATATAAAAGACATTTAACTATAAAATATTATACATTCCACCAAAAATAAACTCTATCTTTAACCCTGGTATGGTATTAACCACTAGTTCACGCACTATTCACTACGTATCATATTCCCAAAAATGATATGAACTTATCCAAAATACCATGAATCAATTATCAACCCCAAGGTTACCAATTACTATCTATCTTACTTCTTTAACATCAAATTACCCCTTTTCCATAATAACAAGAAAATAATAAGGTTCTCAACCATTTAATTATATTACCTTATTTAGTTATAAGACTTAGAGGTTTCTAGGAACAATCCTTTCTCAACATCATTTTCATGATCCCATTTCAACCAAATACTAAAACAAAAATGGTTATGATAATATCTAAAATATGAATATGAAAACACCAATAAAAATATGAATTCGCATATACAAACTTTGTTTTTAACATATGATACTTATAGATCAACCTATGAATCTCATTGTTCAACCTTGAGTTATCCATGGTTATTTTTCTATTAGTTTTTCTAACCCAAAAATACTTAATCCCTTATAATGATTCATAAGGATAATGTGATTAACCAAATAATATCCATTGGGAGTGTCTAGATTGGTGTGTAGTGAGGACTCTTTGTCATGCATTAGGCCATGGTTGAGTTAATACCCAATATTCCCTATTTTGGATTATTACCCTTTGGTATATATTTTCTAGAACCACACCCACTTTATAGTAACAACACATGGATTAAATTTCAATGAAAAAAACATACTCAATTATTTTCCAAAACTTCAAGAGGTCATCCAGTTTTTAGACTCATCTTAATATTTTCACTAATGTTCACTCATCCCAATCCCTAAATAAAAGTGAATCATTACCATAATGTTAGATCATATACTATCCCAAAGGGTTATCAATAACTTTAAAATTATGATCAACCCTAACTTATCAAAACTTAAATTATCCTCAATATATATAATAATATCTAAAGTCAAATAAACATATCCTTTGATACTAAATGTGATGCCCCAAACCAGTAATCTTGGATCAGGTGCTCATAGACACATACTTTCCATAATTTCATTGATACCAGCTATAAAATCCTGGATATAACCATCCTTAATTATATAATCAACAACTATTAATAAATATTTTACTTCTGAAGGATATTTTCAAGTTTAAAGCTTTAGATAATTAGGATAAAACATAAACTAATAAATCCCATATTCTTTATATCCAGATTTGTTTTCATTATATATATGAAACTTCTTAATTTATAAAAAATATTGAAAATCTACCATAAATTATTCTACACATTCCATCCTTAAAAACATGTCACATGCATTAATTTTCTTCATAACCTGGGAAAACAGAAACATAACATGGGGTGAGCTCAAATGCTTAGTAATAGAAAACATACAACTGAAACAACCATGACATAAATATGACATAAATATTATGATAGTAATAGGTAAACATCATGAATACATAATCAACTTGAAACTTGGATTATACTATATCCATGAAAATAAATAAAAACATGGATATCAATAATACCAATGTCATACTGATGGAATGTATAATGCTATACATCAAAAAACTACTGTCAAGGCCTTGTGTCAAGAAACTTTACTTGTCATTGAGACCGTAATCAATAAATATTTCTGAATTGGATAGGAATACACCAAATACTCAAACATATTTTATCTCATGAGACCTATCGATGCATTGAGGTTCTATATAATTCTGGACCCCACTCGTCACTTGATTAAGTTTAATTCATTCACTATAAGTATCATCAAGACCTTTTATAACATTACCTAAGGAATCTATTACTCAATAAAATTTGGTTATCTATATAATAAAGAACACAAAATATCAAAACATGATCAAACTAAATTGTCCATCAATAATCATAAAGTATTCCAATACATTTCTCTATGTAAATAAAAGGGATAACACGATCATAACCCATTCTAAGAGAGAAGATGAATGGAAAAATAATACATGGTAAACTTGACAATGATACTCCATATTAGAATAAAAAAACACCAATACTTTTCTAGATTTCATTAAAAGGGATAAAATGATCATAACTCATCCAAAGAAAGAATGTGGATGGTTAAAAAATACATAGTCAGCTTGAAAATAATCATTTACACTATAATAAAAACATATGAAGTTCCAATAATTTCAAAAACCAAGTCAATAATTTAATAACACGATCATAAAAAATACATGGGAAGGAAGTATATGGTTTAAAAAGAGAATATACTTAGTATAAAAAATGAATCATATAAGGATATTGATACATATGAAAAATATCCTCATAAAATAATGCTTAAACGATACCACCCAACAAGGGATCATGAATTGGATTGTTTGGTATCATGAGTTCATTTCCCCCAAATTATAAAAACACACACACACACAAAAATATTGTAGTATAATTCATGAATCATAAACTCTATTAGGGAAGAACCTTTTGAAAATGGAACGGTAAATTGAAGTGAAAGCTAAAAAGTTCTTTTAGAAAACATTTTTAACATTAACATTTAAGAGGAAGTTACGAGTCAATTCCAAAATCCTTTTTCAAAATGTGAAGTGAAGACTTATTCAAAACCTTTAATTTTAAAATAATACCTGATAAAATATCCTTGAATGTAAAATAAAATTTTCAATAGGAAATGTGGATCTAAAACATTTGATTATGAAAGAGACATTTTTAATATTTAAAAACACCTTTATTGAAAAAAAAATATTGTAAAAAAGAGTAATAAAAAATTATTTGTATTAAAACTTAATTTTACTGAATATTATTATAAATAAAATTAAATATTAGGGAGTTATAACCCAAGAATAAAATAATAATGTTCAAGATAAAACATTATAACTTAAAGAAGGTGATTTGAGTTACCAAAAACCATTAGTACTGGGGAAACAACTATATCAATATCCACTTGAATTAGTGAATGATATTTTTCTAGCAAACCCAATGAAATAAAAACATTATTATAAAAATATATCCATGGGTAGTGAATACACCATATAAAGAAAACATGGTGCATAAAATATATTATGCCTCAAAGAATCAGAATTGAGACCAAGAAAACCCATATGAATTTAGAAACTTTTTAATCAAAACCCCTTGAAATATAGGGCTTGAAATTGAACTTAAAATATAATTCATGATATTATATCTCAAACACGCAGTATGTACACCACAAAAAAAATTAGGTGCATAATACCAAACATCTCTCAAAGAGAGGAATTTGAGATGAAAACCCTTACAACCTTAGTGATTTGTTTGAATCAAAAGTCATTGGATGGTTAAAATTTATATGTTTATATAAATACAATAAATTAAATAATAGATTATGATATAATAAATTATTTGGAAGTATATATGTAACACCCGATATTTTTATGAGAAATATTTTGTTTTTATGTTATATACATCATCAAAGGAATCTTTCACTACACACAACACTAGCTTGACTTGCTTTACATGTAATCGCAACCTTCCTCGATAGCTTTCATTGTACACAATACCGAGTTTCACTAAACAACGATATGCTATTAAAATATTATTAAAACTAGCTGTTATGAATAGTAATACCCACTTTTTGAAATTTTATAAATCTTATATTTCAAAATGGAATTAATTTTTGGATTCAGAATATCTAAATTAGCTTAGGGTGAATTTTTGGTATTTTTCTGAAAACTTTCAATTTTTTGATGAATAGTGAAAATAGTGGGTTACTATTTAAAAACTGACTTTTTATTTAAATAATTATTATTTTATTTAAATTTATTTTAGGTCAAAATTAATACATAATACCTATATAAGTTCAATGTAATTCATTGGAGTCATTTTATAATAATTTTAGATATTTAAAAATTTTATTGAACTTTTCACCGTCTTTTACCCACCTCCTAGGAGAATTTGAAAATTTACATAAAACTTAAGTTTACCGCTTCTGTGAGTGGAATTTAAAAAATACGAGAGTCACGGTTAATATCAAGGAGTAAAATTTGGTTCAATAAGATAAAAATAATTTTTGGTGAATAGTAACTTTTTACTTTTATTTACCACGGATAAAAGTAAATAGGGCAATTAAGGGTAAAAATGATATTATTATTACCCTAACACATGTCCTAATTCTATTATATAATTGTAATTAGACCAAAAACAACCTTAGGAATAAAATATTACCCTTTAGGTCCACTTGGATTAGATTAGGACACTTATTATTATTTTATTTAAAGATGAGTTAAAATAGTTAAAATCAATGTTTAATAACTAAAACATTTTTAATATAGGGTTATACATAAGATAAATTCGACTATAAATATTAATTAGAAATATAAAAATATTTCCTACATATTGGTATTTTATTTATAAATTTTAGACATCAAATAATTTAATTTATTTATGACACAATGATGATGCAGTAATTACCTTATTAATGAAATATTAACATAATTGTTGTTCTAAATACCCAAATAAATATAATTTTAGACTTTTTATGAATTCCACTAATTTTATAGGTTAATATGAAATGTTAGTATTGATTCAATTAACTTATTTCGAACTAATCATGTTGTTATAATTTTCACAAAAATCAATTACCAAATAGTGTAAAAATTGACATAAAATAGTTTTTAAAACAAATATTATATTATTAATTGTTATTATATTCATAGAAATCTAAGATTTTTCCAAATGACTTAGATAAGGTTATATATATTAATAATGAACCACTTGGGGTTATTTTGGCCTGTTATAGTAAGTTTATTAACTATATAGTGTAAGAAAACAAGAAGACACAGTAAAAGTTAAATTCTTTAACTTAGAGTTAAATCTAAATGATAAGGTTAAAATAGTAAACTAAACTTGTCTAAAACCTATTTTTTGAGAGGATTTAGACCCATACCCACTTTAGCTTATAAATAAATAAATTTTGAGCTATTATAAACTGAATATGACTTTATTATAAAATAATATTTTAAGTTTTTCCTAAGGTGCCCCTCTCCTCCCTTATAAAAGGGCACCTCCTCCCTCTCCTACTCACACCACTTTGAGCCTTCAAGCTCGGCCAAAACCTGACAATTTCTCTTCTCCACTTCCCTAGAAACATCATAGAGGTCTTGGTCTTCTTCAAATACCATCTTTAGTGCTCTAATAGGAGGTTAAGAAGAGGCGCTTCAAAGAAGAGGTAATGCTCATTACCGATTGTTTCAAATTTATTTCTTCTTATACTTCCTCTTCTTTAGTTGTTTCATTATGAAGTAATAACATCAGTATCACTAATATACTGATATGTTATTATAAATATGAAACAACCCTACTTCACCTTCTATCCATCCTACAGAAAACGAAATCACCGCGTGTGCGTACGTACAGAATACCATCTCCACGCCGTGGTGTAATCTGTTTTCCACCACCACCTTACTTGGATGGGTACAATGGTGTAAAGAATAACTATATATGATTATTGTAAAGTGATATTTATTATGAAATAGTATACATACACTTAAATACAATTCCACAATCATGGTAATGATATCATCGCTCGTGCGTACGTACGGCCTACCGTCTCCACGATGTAATGTGACTCGTTCTACATGATCTTCATTACATAATGATTATATAAATGAATTTAATGAATAAATATGATATATATTACACTAATAAAATTCTGTAAATGAGGTATCTATAACCTAAAAATAATAATAAGAATTTATTCGATAAAACACGCATAAGAATAAAAAGCAATAAACACCCAAATAACAAGTAATAATGAAATATTACTAATAAGAAGCTAAGAATATGACCATATATGATATCATAACAATGAGTACGATTCTTTAATAAGTCAATAACATTATTTAAATCATTATACAGGAGGTTTAGACATGTACGAAGCAAATCAGACCTAAGGTAAGGGAAAATCCCACAATCTCATTTTTAGCCGAGATTGTTTATACTTTGGTATTTACTGGGGTGTATTTATCATCCAAATCCATGTTTCCTCAATATGTAATATTATATCCTCCTACAATTTTTTAAATCCAATTTTACCCATTTGTGAGTTTTTAGTAAAAGATATGAAAGTAATATTTTGTCATTTTTAGTACGAGGTACTTTTTGACTTTTCTGGCCAAAGTACGAGAAGAATGTTTTTTAACTTATACGACATGAATGGATTTTTATGATTTCAGAGAACATTATTTCCATGAAGCTTCCTTTACAAGTTTTCAAGTTTATTTTTAATTAACTTCTTTTAGTTAAAAATTTTATGACATATTAAGAAAGGAAAAATGTTTTTGAAGTAGAAATGATATTTTCCTCAAGAATGGAGTTCAAGAATTTTATCAAAATTATTTTCCATATAAGGTAATATAAGGTTCTGTTTCTATACCTATTTTTACATTGATTGTATTATGTTATGATGAAATTATTTTTATGATGTCATTTTATCTTATATGGATTATGTTATGATGGCATGATGTTTAAGAATCCCATTTTTATTACATGGGTTATGCTATGATGTATGATTTAGGATCTTGTGGCACACATAATAATGGTATCATTATGAGATGGGTGAGACCTATATCTCCATCCAATGCATCAGGTAAAGATTTATATCTCATGATATAGACATGGATGGAATAGAAGGTTAATCCGGTTCAGTGGTACAAGAATGAAACGAAGAGTGAACTCGGTTCAGAAATGGACTTTGTCTGCTAAGATAGTATTGGCAATGAGTCTTGACTACTAAGAAATGATTCTATATGATTATGTATGTATTCCATAAAGTTTCATGTTATGATTACATTTCACTGCTATGATTTATCCCATGTTATGAAATTATGATCTCTTTTGTAGGTTAAGATTTCCAGAATGTTATGTTCTTATGAATATGATGTGATTGATATTTCTTTTGTTTACCCTTACTGAGCATTAGATCTCACCCTTTTGTATGTTTTCTTTTTCCCAGGTCAGGAATAAGGGTATTAAGTAGGATATAACAAAAAGGGATTTTAGATATGATGAAATAAATGGGAGACAATGTAGATGCTTTATGAACGAGTTGTTTATGTTTCCCAATTTCTAAAGACACTATACCTATACGGTCCTACTGTGGTTTTGTTATATGTTGTAATAAGTGTGCTTCAATTTTGAAGTAATAACAATGTATGTAAATTATGGGTCGTTATAGTTGGTATCAGAGGAAAGGTATAGTCAACCTTTGGAAACTAGGATATGAAATCCTTAGTAAGAACCCTAAGGATATATCTAAGCATAGAACACAATCTTAGTGTTTTAGAAATGGCCATGAACAACCTATGATAAGATCTTAAGTGTGAAATTTTATTCTTGATTATGTGGTTTTTCTATTATAATTAGTGTTGCTCACACTATTATTCTTGGTTTTAGTCAATAGCCAGATCCCGAAGGAACCGTGTTAATGCGGAATGCGAAGAGCAATGCAATGATTGTCCCCCTGAGCAACCAAACTTTGTAGGAACTGGAATGAAAAATCTTGTAGCCATGCTCACACAACTTTCTCAAGCTATGAATCATGCAGGACTTCTAAACGAGCAAAGGAAAGAGAAACATTTTGTTGAATCCTTCATGAGGCAGCGTCCACCTTCATTCAGTGGTTCTACTGATCCATTAGTGGCTGGACAATGGATCAGTACCAATGAAAAGATATTTTCAGTTCTTCAATGTTCTGAACATGATAAATTCATCTTAGCAGTATATCATTTGGAAGGTGAAGCTAATCAATGGTGGAATCTTATCAAGAATATGAGGCCAAGAGATGAAATCGAGTCCATGGAATGGGAAAAGTTCAAGAACTTATTTTTCAATAAGTAATTCCATCATATTCTTCAAACAAAGATGGAGAAGGAGTTTCTTGAACTAAAGTAAAAGGATGATGAATCTGTTGGTAACTACGAAGCAAATTTTACAAGACTTGAAAGGTACGCTTCTGGAATTATTATCCAACCTGAGAGTAAGATCGATCAATTCTTTAGTGGCTTAAAACCAAGTCTTTTAAGGGCGTTAGCCGTAAGGGATTTCAATAGATACGAGGAAATCGTTCGATGTGCTCTCAAGGTTGAGATGGAGATTGGAGTAACCCGTCAGTCATATGCGTTTGATAAGAAGAGGAAAATGGAATTCAAAGGGAAATCTAAAGACCACACTGAAAAGAATATGAGTTTTCCCTTATGCTCAAAGTGTGGAAATAAACATGGAGGGAGTTGTCTTAAAGGGACAAGTAAATGTTTCAAATGTGGAAAAGAAGGCCATCAAGCATTTTAATGCCGCAATGATGGGAAGAAGATGTCTAGTGATGCGAACAAAGAAAAGGATACACAGAGTGCACCTCCTACACTTCAATGTTACAAGTGCAAGGAAATGGGGAATTATGATAATCAATGCCCTAATCCAAGGGTTTTTGATGATGATCGACGTCAAAAGACTCTTAAGGCTAAAGACAAAAGGGAAGTCACATGCAATTTCTCTCAACGATGTGGAGTACGATAACGAAGTGGGGAAAGGTACACTTACCATCCAATCTAAAGTAGAAAATGTTTTATTTGATTCTGGATAGACCCACTCTTTTATTTCTGAAGAATTTTCTAAGGGTATCACCATATTACCTCAACAATTAGATGTTGAGTTAGCTGTGACAACCCCTAATGGCACAACATTCGCATTAAAAGTTTATAATTCTTCTCCGATTGAAGTTTGTGGGAAAGTGCTTCCCGAAAATATTGTGATCCTTCCTATAGTGGAATTTGATGTGATTCTTGGAATGGATTTTCTTTCTTTATATGGATCTCATATCAATTTCCAAAGTAGGGAAGTCACATTTCATATTCCAGATCAATCTATGATCGTATATCGATGCAAGGATGAACATAACCTTCCGGTGGAAATTTCTTCTATATTATGGGTCTTGATTCCACTAAATGAAGGTTATTTATCTCAAATGGTTGGCGAGAAACTCATGATTAAGAATATTCCCATTGTATGGGAGTTTGATGATGTCTTTCCAGAGGAATTGACAGGTATTCCACCAAATCGTGAAGTTGAGTTTTCAATAGAACTCATACCGGGTGCTATGCCTATTTCAAGGACACCTTATAGAATGAACCCAATTGAGTTGCAGGAATTGAAGAAGAAACTCCAAGATAATATTAATAAGGAATTCATACACCCTAGTGCATCACCTTGGGGAGCACCTGTTCTATTTGTTAAGAAGAAATATGGATCAATGAGACTTTTCATTGATTATCGAGAACTTAACAAGATCACTCTCAAGAAAAAATATCCTCTCCCACGCATTGATGACTTATTTGACCAACTACATGGAGCTCAATACTTTTTCAAGATTGATATTCATTCAGGGTATCATCAATTAAGGGTCAAAAGAAAGGATATACCAAAGACGGCTTTCCATACAAGGTATGGACACTATGAATTTATAGTGATGCCATTTGGTCTTACTAATGCCCCTGATATCTTCATGGATCTGATGAATAGAGTCTTTAGAGACTATCTTGATCAGTTTGTGGTAGTCTTTATAGATGATATTCTTGTCTATTCAAAGTGAAAGGAAGAACATGAATATCACTTGAGAATTGTATTAAAGACCCTAAGAAAGGAGAAGATTTATGCCAAATTTACCAAGTGTGAATTTTGGCTTCAAAAAGTTTCATTTTTGGGTCACATAATCTCAAAAGAGGGGATATCTGTGGATCCAGAAAAAATATAGGTTATTGAAAGATGGTCGAGACCAACAATAGTAAATGAGATATGAAGTTTTCTTGGTTTGTCTGGATATTATCGACATTTTGTGAAAGATTTTTCACAATTATCTAATCCACTCACCAGGTTGACTCGAAAAGGAGTTAAGTTTGTTTGGATGGAGGAATGTGAAGAGAATTTCAAGGAGTTAAAAAGAAGGTTATCCAGTGCACCTGTGCTCACACTGCCTTGTAGTGGAGAAAGGTTTGTGATCTATAGTGATGCATCCAAGAAGGGATTGGGGTGTGTTCTCATGCAAAACGATATGGTGATAGCTTATGCCTCATGACAGTTGAAAATCCATGAGCAAAATTAACCAACTCATGATTTGGAGTTAGCTGTGGTAATCTTTGCATTAAAAATATAGAGGCATTATCTTTATTGTGAAAGGTGAAATATTTATACTGATCATAAAAGTTTAAATTATATTTTCACACAAAAGGAGCTGAATATGCGCCAAAGAAGATGATTGGAGCTGATTAAGGATTATGACTGCTCAATTCATTATCACCCTGGGAAAGCAAACAAGGTGGCAAATGCATTAAGTCGACAAGACCATGCTAGCTTATCCTTGATGAGGATCACAAAAGATCCAATATTTATGGATTTACAAAGGATGGATCTTGGAATTATAATGGAAGGGGAGAAATCTTATATTTCTCAGATGAATGTTTAACCATCTATACATGTGAAGATTAAAGAGGCACAAAAAGAAGATGTAGAGTTACAAAAGAAGGTAAGAAATGTTCCTAAATTCAACCTTGATTGTGATGGGATAATAAGGTTCAAGAATTGGGTTTGTGTTCCTCCCATCCCAGAATTAAAGAAGGAGATGCTGGATGAGGCTCATAGTTCTTCATTCTCTATTCATCCTGGAAGCACGAAGATGTATAGAGACCTGAAAGAGTACTTTTGGTGGGATGGAATGAAAAGAGATGTTGCTGAATATGTCTCTCGATGCTTGGTTTGTCAGCAAGTTGAAGCTGAGAGACATAAGTCTAAGGGGATGTTACAACCATTACCCATACCCAAATGGAAATGGGAAAACATCACTATGGACTTTTTCACCGGACTTCCTAAAACATACAAAGGCAATAATGATATCTGGGTCATAGTTGATCGTCTTACAAAGTCGGCACACTTCATTGCTATTAGAGAGGATTTCTCTCTTGATCATCTTTCCAGGATATATGTAAAGTAAGTGGTAAGATTTCATGGAGTACCACTTTTCATTATATATGATCGGGATCTGAGGTTTACCTCAAAGTTTTGGCGAAGTCTTCAACATACTCTGGATACAGAGTTGAGTTTCAACACTACTTATCATCCTCAGACAGATAATAGCTTTCACTCCAGTATTCAGATGGCTCTTAATGAAGCTCTCTATGGAAAGAAATGCAGGACTCCAACTTGCTGGGATGAAGTTGGGGAAAGAAAGCTATTAGGACCTGATCTTGTTGATGAGATGGAAGAAAAGGCCAGATCTATTCAAAAACACATTAGAGATGCTCAGAGTCTACAAAAAAGTTATGCCAACAACCGAAGAAAAGACCTAGAGTTTGAAGTGGGTGATAAAGTGTTCTTACGAATATCTACTTGGAAGAGAGTAATGAGATTTGGAAAGAAGGGAAAACTAAGCCCTAGGTATATCGGTCCTTTCGAAATACTGGATAGTGTTGGGAAGGTAGATTACTGATTTGTGCTTCCACTGAATCTCTCTCAAGTTCATGATGTGTTCCATGTATCTCTCCTGAGAAAGTACATACCCGATCCTTCACATGTACTCAGCTCAGAAGTTGTACCGCTGGAGCAAGATCAGCCGATAGAGATTCTGGATCGTAGCGAAAAAGTCCTATGGAACAAGACCACTCGCTTGGTGAAAGTTGTACGGAGGAACCTCCAATTATAAGAAGCTACATGGGAGCTTGAGGATATGATGAGGGATAGGTATCCTCATCTGTTTGTTATAAAGTGACGAATTTTGAGAGCGAAATTCATTTTAAGGGGGGTAGAATGTAACACCTGAGATTTTTATGTGAAATATTTTGTTTTTATGTTATATACATAATCAAAGGAATCTTTCACTGCGCACAACACTATCTTGTCTTGCTTTACACGCAATCACGACCTTCCTCGATAGCTTGCATTGTACGCAATACCGTGTTTCACTAAACAATGATATGCTATTAAAATATTATTAAAACTAGCCGTTATGAATAGTCATACCCACTTTTTGAAATTTTATAAATTTTATCTTTCAAAATGGACTTCATTTTTGGATTCGGAATATCGAAATTAGCCTAGGGTAAAGTTTTGGTATTTTTCTGAAAACTTTCAATTTTTGATGAATAGCGAAAACACTAGGTTACTATTTAAAAACCGAATTTTTATTTAAATAATTATTTATTTTATTTAAATTTATTTTAGGTAAAAATTAATACATAATACCTATATAAGTTCAATTTAATTCATTGGAGTCATTTTATAATAATTTTAGATATATAAAAATTTTATTGAACTTTTCACCGTCTTTTACCCACCTCTTAAGAGAATTTGAAAATTTACAGAAAACTTAATTTTACCACTTCTGTAAGTGGAAATTTAAAAATCTGAGACACATTTAATATCAAGGAGTAAAATGTGGTTCAATAAGATAAAAACAATTTTTGGTGAATAGTAACTTTTACTTTTATTTACCACGGTTAAAAGTAAATAGGGTAATTAAGGGTAAAAATGATATTATTTTTACACTAAAACATGTCATAATTCTATTGGATAAGTTTAATTTGACCAAAAAAACCTTAGGAATAAAATATTACCCTTTAGGTCCACTTGGATTAGATTAGGAAACTTATTATTATTTTATTTAAAGAAGAGTTAAAATAGTTAAAATCAATGTTTAATAACTAAAACATTTTTAATATATGGTTATACATAAGATAAATTAGACTATAAATATTAATTATAAATATAAAAATTTTTCCTACATAATGGTATTTTATTTATAATTTTTAGACATTAAATAATTTAATTTATTTATGACACAATGATGATGCAGTAATTACCTTATTAATGAAATATTAACATAATTGATGTTATAAATACCCAAATAAATCTAATTTTAGACCTTTTATGAATTAAAATAATTTTCTAGATTAATATGACATGTTAGTATTTATTCAATTAACTTTTTTCGAACTAATAATGTTGTTATGATTTTCAAAAAAATAAATTACCAAATAGTGTCAAAATTGACATAAAATAGTTTTTAAAACAAATATTATATTATTAATTTTTATTATATTACTAAAAATCTAAGGTTCGGACAAATGACTTATATAAGGTTATATATATTAATAAGTAACCACTTGGGGTTCTTTTGGCCTGTTATAGTAAGTTTATTAACCATATAGTGTTAGAAAACAAGAAGACACGGTAAAAGTTAAATTATTTAACTTAGAGTTAAATCTAAATGACAAGGTTAAAATAGTAACCTAAACTTGTCTAAAACCTATTTGTTGAGAGGATTTAGAACCATACCCACTTTAGCTTCTAAATAAATTAATTTGGAGCTATTATAAACCGAATATTACTTTATTATAAAATAATATTTTAAGTTTTTCCTAAGGTGCCCTTCTCCTCCCTTACAAAAGGGAACCTCATCCCTCTCCTCCTCACACCACTTTGAGACTTCAAGCTCGGCCAAAACCTGAAAATTTATCTTCTCCACTTTCCTAGAAACATACTAGAGGTCCTGGTCTTCTTCAAAGACCATCTTTAGTTCTCTAAGAGGAGGTTAAGAAGAGGCGCTTCAATGAAGAGGTAATGTTCGTTACCAATTGTTTCAAATTTATTTATTCTTCTACTTACTCTTCTTTATTTTTTTCATTATGAAGTAATAACATCAGTATCACTCATATACTGATATGTTATTATAAATATTAAAGAACCCTATTTCACCTTCTATCCATCCTACGGAAAACGAAATCACCGCGCGTGCGTACGTACAGAATACCGTCTCCACGCCGTGGTGTAATATGTTTTCCACCACCACCTTACTTGGATGGGTATAATGGTGTAAAGAATAACTATATATGATTATTGTAAAGTGATATTGATTCTGAAATAGTATACATACACTTCAATACAATTCCATGATCATGGGAATGATATCATCGCTCGTCCGTACGTACGACCTACCGTCTCCATGATGTGATGCGACTCGTTCTACATGATATTAATTACATAATGATTATATAAATGAATTGAATGAATAAATATGATATATATTACACTAATACCATTCTGTAAATGAGGTATCTATAACCTAAAAAGAATAATAATAATTTATTCGACAAAACACGCATAAGAACAAAAAGCAATAAACACCCGAATAACAAGTAACAATGAAATATTACTAATAAGAAGCTAAGAATATGACCATATATGATATAATAACAATGAGTATGATTCTAGAATAAGTAAATAACATTATTTAAATCATTATTCAGGAGGTTCGGACACGTACGAAGAAAATCAGACCTAAGGTAAGAGAAAATCTCACAATCTCATTTTAGCTGAGATTGTTTATACTTTGGTATTTACTGGGGTGTATTTATCATCCACATCCATGTTTTCTCAATATGTAATATTATATCCTCCTACAATTGTTTAAATCCAATTTTACCCATTGGTTATTTTTGAGTAAAATATATGAAAGGAATCTTTTTTCGTTTTAGTACGAGGTACTTTTTGACTTTTCCGGCCAAAGTACGAGAAGAATGTTTTTTAACTTATACGACATGAATGGATTTTTATGATTTCAGAGAACATTATTTCCTTGAATCTTCCTTTAAAAATTTTCAAGTTTATTTTTAATTAACTTCTTTTAGTTTAAAATTTTATGACATGTTAAGAAAGGAAAAATTTTCTTGAAGTAGAAAGGATATTTTCCTCAAGAATGGAGTTCAAGCATTTTATCAAAATTATTTTCCATCTAAGATAATATAGGGTTCTGTTTCTATCCCTATTTTTACATTGATTGGATTATGTTATGATGGAATTATTTTTATGATGTCATTTTATCTTATATGGATTATGTTATGATGGCATGACGTTTAAGAATCCCATTTTTATTACATGGGTTATGCTATGATGTATGATTTATGATCTTATAGAACACATAAGAATGGTATCATTATGAGATGGGTGGGACCTATATCTCCCTCCAATGCATTGGGTAAAGATTTATATATCATGAGATAGACATGGATGGAATGGCAGGTTAATCCGGTTCAGTCATACTTGAATGAAATGAGGAGTGAACTCAGTTTAGAAATGGACTTTGTCCGCTAAGATAGTCTTGGCAATGAGTCTTGACTACTAAGAAATGATTCTCTATGATTATGTGTGTATACCACAAAGTTTCATGTTATGATTACATTTCACTACTATGATTTATCCCATGTTATGAAATTATTATCTCTTTTGCAGGTTAAGATTTCCATAATGTTATGTTCTTATGAATATGATGCGATTGATATTTATTTTGTTTACCCTTACTGAGCATTTGAGCTCACCCTTTTGTATGTTTTATTTTCCCCAGGTCAGAAATAATGGTATTAAGTAGGATATGATAAAAATGAATTCTAGATATGATGAAATAAATGGGAGACAATGTAGATTCTTTTTGAACCAGTTGTTTATGTTTCCCATTTTCTAAAGACACTATACCTATACGGTCCTACTGTGGTTTTGTTATATGTTGTAATAAGTGTGCTTAAATTTTGAAGTAATAAAAATGTATGTAAAGTATGGGTCATTATAATATACACCATATAAACAAGAAATTGGTGCATAACATCAAAACATGTTGTAATGAAGAAGAATTTAGACAAAACACTTTGTTCCAGATTCATTTTGCGAATACACCTAACATCCTGAATAATCAAATTGATTTTATTAGATAGATTATTAGTAACCTTATTATTATTTATTTAATTTAATATTTATCTTTTATTATCATACACCATATAATTATTATATAGTCTTATTTCCTACATCAGTTACTTGAGGATGTTCAATCAATTTTTTTCTAACTCTTTATGTATGTTTACCATGGTATTAAGTGTTTTAAATTAGTTTCATAATGTAAATAATATTAATATCTTTATGTAAATAATTTTTATATATTAATTATATTTTTAAGGCCAACCATGATGAGTAGTGATGACATATGAAATTCATTGCTCATGAAAGTAATAGTTCACACATATGTATGATTAATGTTTCTATTTCTCAAAAAATGAGTGGGAAAGAAGGTAAATGATAATTTTACATTTTATAATCATATTTATAATATATATATAATATATATTCATCAATTACATCCTTTTTATCAATCATGAATGGAAGTGATGAAAAACGGAAGACGTCACTTTGTGGAGGTGGTAGTCTACATAACACACTAACGTCACTTTTTCTTTTCTTAGTGGATGAAGAGGAATAAATAATAGAGATTGTATTAATATAATAAAATATTATTATAATAATGGTACTTATTTCTTTATATTTTTATGGTTATAAGAGATTTAGTATAGTATGATTAAAAAGAAAAACAAAAGGAGTTAATATTTACATTAGAGACTTGATATTATCTTATAGATTTCCTTAGAAGTGAAGGCCTTAAGCTAACATATAGAGACCAAGGTCTTAATGAAGTATGATGGAATTCTAGGATAATATATTTGGTCAGGGTTTCAATTCAATTTCTAATGTAAGTTTTATATATTAATGGGAGTAAGTGATCCCCTTTTATAGGAGAGGAAAATGTAACTTCTGAAAACACCCTTTATATTTTAATAATTCCATGAAAATATTCCAAGGAAAATGGATCCATAGATTTTAAATAAAGGATTTTAGAGTTTATTTTGGTTTAGGAATTACCAAACAAGGATTTACACACATTTTTAAACACGTTATAAGGTTTTTACCATTATATTTTTACATTTTATTCTTTTATGCTTAAACAAGGTAACTAGTTTTTAATGACATGATTTTATGTTTTATAAAAAATATAAAGTAAACAATATAACCAAATTATGATGTGATAAAAATAAATTTTAATTCAATTTAATCAAATAATATTTATAAAAATTATAAAATCAACTTTTAAATTAAAAAAATAATGTGTAGAAATACAATTTTAGTATAAAATTGACATTTTGGGCATTATGGATTCTTAATCTCATTT
Source organism: Viscum album (assembly GCA_963277665.1). Lineage (NCBI taxonomy): Eukaryota > Viridiplantae > Streptophyta > Magnoliopsida > Santalales > Viscaceae > Viscum > Viscum album. Next base: position 1,955,104,659 of record OY728137.1, read on the forward strand.
ATTATTGATTACTAATTAAATGAGTGTAAATATATTTATTTATGTTTTTATACATCATATCATATTCATTATTGAAATTATTTCAATTTAATTGATTTTATAGACATTCTATGATATTAATAAAACTATAATTTTAAAATAATTGTCTCACCATTATCGTGGAAATTAACATTAATATTACTAATATTATATTTATAAATAAAAATTGAAATTAATATATTTATATAATATTGAAATATTTAACTCAAATAGGAAATAAATTTTGATATATTTAATTTCTAAAATCAATAAAGTCTAATTTTTATAATAAGAGTGTAAATATAGTTTTTAGTGTGAAATATTACTTGTGTTTAAAAAATGTAAAACATGTGTTTTATAAATTCATAATAGTATTTCAAAATGATTTATATTAATTATTAAATATATATTTTTTACATAAAAAGGGTTTTTTAAAATTTTAAATCATTAATGTATTATAAAAGTTATAATTTTTAGAAAAAATTGGTATTTTTTAATATTCCCCTAAAAATCAATTATTTCATAAAAATATAAAAAATTAATCTTAAGATAATATTTTTATTAAAAATAAAAAAATTATGTTCATTTTTTAAATTTAAAATTCTAAAATTTATAAATTCAACTTTTGAATAAAATCATAAATTATAATGAAAAACCACATTCATTGAAAAATTACACTTTCATATACTAATTGTTAATATTCTTATTTCATACTATTTAATAATTAATTTTTTTATCCAATTATTAATATCAAAAATAATTTATCATTAATCATTGATTTATTGAAATAGAAATGCGTATCTCATAAAATAAAATTTAAAAAAAAATACTTTTTTAAACAATAAATGATCTTATAAGTCATTTTAGGTAAACTAATTGAATTCCATTCATATTAAAAGTAGCCTTTATTTTCTATATACATATAATTACTCCTATTAATTACTTATAATTCAATATAAAGGTATCAATAGTCATACTTAAATATTAATATTTTATCTAAAAATATTACAGTTTTATTTATGTCTGGTGTTGCGTGTTGAGCAAACTACTGAACATATTGACTTATTTAAAAGTAATCATATATATTATAATTTCAGGGTATTACATTGGGGATCTACATGTATGTATTTTAGCTTATGGAGTAGTACATATTTTTGGGAATTATTTACATCACCAGCCTATGCAATTGGGTCATGTAAGAGTAACAAGACATGATATTTTTGATCCAAATGCTATAATACCATTACCTATAGAGGAGGTTCCCAGAGTTGGAGGTTATGTGATTCATTTTTTTTACTCTAACTGGATAGACTTCTTCATCTCCTAACATGTTGGAGTGGCTCCTTTAAAATTTAATTATAATATGTTTTGATATTTACAATATTCTATATTTTATAATTTTAGTTTTTGGAAAATTATAAATTTTTATTTATAAAATATTATTATTATTTTTGTTTATTTTTATTTTAGTTATATGTAATTTATTATAATTCTTATTTATATTTATTTTTAATTATTTACAGTGAAAAATTTATTTTCTATAGTTATTTTTACCTTTACGTAAGTTTTTTAAATTTCTCTTTACCATAACATGTATTTTCTATTACCCTTACACATGCTTGGTAATCTCTTGTTCACCATTATTTAACTCTTAGCTACCCTTACGTAAGATATATGAATTATTTTGTACCCTTATGTAGGTTGAAGCCTACCCTTACATAATGCTAGTAATATGCATTTACCTTTATACATCAACGTCATTACATTTATGCATCATATAAAAATTTATATATACCCATGCACAATGTGTTTGCATACCCTTACACAAAACATGTTTTTTTTTTCTATTCTACCTTTACACAATTATGATCTTACCTTTACGTTTTTCATGATAACCATTACACAATGATTGTGTTTTTTATTTCTACCTTTACATAGAATGAATTCTTCTCTTATGTAGAATGAATTATACCTTTATGTGACTTATACATTTTATAGCTTACCCTTACACCATATATGAATTGTGAGTTACCTTAACACATTGTTTGAAAACTTTATAACTTTATTTGAATTATGTATTTTACAACACACCCTTACACCATATAGGAATCACGAGTTACCTTTACACATTTTTTGAAAATTCCATGTCACCTTTACACATGGATGGAAAATAACCCTTACATGAATTTGAAATTCCACTCTACTTTATTTTCATGATATTCTTATTATTTTGATTTTATTCCAGTCTATAATAGCTATTTAAATTATTTTAATGTTTTTATAAATTATTTTTAATCATACAAAACCTATGAGAAGTTTTTATATATTGGTTTAAGAATAATTTTATGAAGTTTAATATTGTTCTTCATTTACACATGATCTTGTAGTAAATGTTTCAAATATTTCAAATATATATTTTTAGGTTGATTTATTTGGTTTTAATTTTTATAAAATCATTTTGTATTATAATGAAGTTATTCAAACCTATTTAAATGTTTTTAATGTAGTATCTTTAATGTTTGATATTATCCCATGTTTACATATAGAGAGAAATTTGAAATTCATGTTTTGAATATTATAGTTTGAAACTGTGAAAAATTTTGTGTGTTTTCTTTGAACTATTAATTAAAAATGTTGTGAACTCTTTAAATGAGTATTTTTAAATTAGTTTGAATTGTTTAAATAGTTCCAAATTCAAAAAATAGTATTATCGACAACATTTTTCTATCTGTTTCTCTAATAATGATAATTCTAGAATATAATTATTATTATTTTATATTGGAATTTCCAAATGATTTCCTTGGTTGTTATGAGTTATTTATTTTTAAAGGGATCATGTAGTATTTAACAAATTATGGTCAAAATACACTGAACTTAGACACCTTCGACTTAAATAATCCAGATGGATTCCAAAAAATTATTTAAGGATTTGGTACCTAGAAATAGAGGCCTTTACAATCTACATAAATACTATACAACAACTTAATCATCCAATTGATAAGGTGTTCAATTTCTCTTAAAGTGATTTCATTTATAAATCTATATTATTCTTCTAAAATGTGGGTTACTTCTGCCAACAACAGCACATGAAACTATAAAGAAACTGGCATAAATCTATATTATCCTTTTAGAGTGTGAACTAAATTATAACATCCAAATAAACCTCTTATTTTATTCTCATTCTCTCATAGTGTTCATCATATTCATTGAGATATCTAAGAACAAACTTAAAAGTGATTAATTTCTATCAATCCCATCCTCTTCCTATTTCTTCTAATATTGGTTCTTACTACCTTTAAAATAAGGGACATTGGCTTTATTTCCATCCCCTTAAAATGTAAAGCGATCATTATTTTGTGGGTTCTAGCTTTTATGTTAAAGAGATAGTGTTTATTATATCTAGTTTATTGCTATAACATAAAAAGAAATGGATAGTTTTGGTATATTGGATACTATTAAATCCAAGAGACTAATATATTAAATCCTCAAGGGATTGAAGTGGTAGACATAGGGGTACATTTGGGTATTATTTCTAAACTTCCTTTCCAAATACCTTAAGCTTGTCTCATTTACTTTCTGTAATTTAATTTATTTATCACTTTTAATCATTCATTTCATAATATGTTTAATCCATAAAATTCACTTAATTGATTTATTCTCAAATATTTTTTTGTTTATTTCTTCTAATTTTAATTTTATTATTATGATTTCAATACTTTGATTCTTTTATTTTTTTCAAAATGTTTCAATTTATTTAATAACCTTAAAATAATATTTTAAAATTGGATTGTTTTACTTTAAAATTTTAAAGGAAAATTAACCACCAATTTACATTTTACCTATTTCTAACCTATATTTGGTATCAAATGAGTTTTTGATTTTCTTAATTTATTTTTTTAAATTATTTTAAAGTTTTTATTTTCAAAATATGTATCTTTTTTTTTCACATATTTATATTTTTAAAATGGATTTTTCAAACACCCATGGTGGTCTTGAATGACATCCATTGGGCCATGATCCATTTTTATGGTACTATGTATGATTATTGTAATCTAGAATGTCTAATTTTCATAGATCAATTGGTTATCCTATTTATAAAATTATTAATTATGAATATTATCTTTTATCAAATAAAGAAGAAAAATGAACCCTTAATGATATTTCAGATTTTGAATTTGATGGAAAATATATGAATTCATTAAATTTTGGTTTAGTTTTAAATGAATTTAATAGTGTTTATTCATGTAAAATTGCATAATAAATCGGAAAATTATTAGAGGTTATGAATGAAGGTATAAATAAAGTTAATAATACAATGATTGATATATATAAGCAATAATTTGAGAGCTTCCCAATGAATCATAATGAGTCTATGACTTCTATGTTTACTATATTTACTAATATTTGTAATAGCTAAAAATATATTGGTGTCACTCTTTCTAAACAAACATTTTTCAAGAAAATCAGTTGGGTTTTACAAATCAGTTGAGATCCAAAATTCACCACAATCCAAGAAGCTAAATATGTTAAGAGCATGACAATTTAGGAACTCATTGGATCACTAATAACTTATGAGATAATTATACAATGGTAAATAGTTAAAGAATATTTTGATTAAAGGAAAACAAAGAAGAACCTAGACTTTATAAAAATTAAATATAATGACTCCTCTAAAAGAAACCCCAATAATGAAAGTGAGATTGAGCATTTGATGGGAAGATATATATTTTTTTAAAATTTAAACAAAAATAATAAATCCTTTTGGTGAACTAAAAATAAATATAAAATTGATGTTCTGGAAGCGACGTGCTTCAGTTGCAAAATAAGGACCAGATCAAACCAAATTATCCCCTGAACAAAAAGTATAAATACAAATGTAAGGTAATAAGGCTCCAAAATTCGTAACATAGAGTGATATAAAAGACTCAATGTCAACTTATGAAACTAGAAACTCAAATCCAAATTGACTCATGGCTCAAATCAAGGCAGGTGAAGAGGTCAATTCCCTTTCTCCTTATCATTCCTCTTCCTCCTCTCATCCACCCTCTTCTTCAGGATATTTTTATTTAGATAATGAAATTGAAAACTTTTTTCAATAAATAATTTCAAAATATGAAAATATTCCAAATAAATATAAACATAATCTTAATGATAAAAATCTTCTTTCTAATGAAAAATATCAACTTTTAAAGGAAATGGTTGATTTTATTATGAAATTAAAAAATCAACCCAATGTTGAAGTTTTAAAAAATAAAATCAAAGATCATAAAATATACCTTTAAAAATACATCTAAGGTGAAAAATATACTAACATGAATCTTGGTTATTAAATAATTAATATAAATAATAATGGTTTTGGATTTTAAAAAAATAATGTGTCATGAACCAACCTGGGTCGACCCTGAACTGGTCACCCGAGCTGGCCTACGACAAGGCCCAAGAGGCGTTCCCGATCTTCCCAGGCTGATGACAAGTAATAAGGGCATAAACAGAGTGGTGATGAGAACAATTTATCCCAATTTAAATAAACATAAATCAACATAATAATAAAAGAGAATCCCAAAATAAATAAACCAAACAAAACAAATAAACAAGAACTGAAAAATAAAACTAACCGAACCTGATGACCACTAAACTCCATGTGACCCCATGGGTCACTCTCTGATCCCAAGACTCAAAATCACCCATGAAAATTGATATCAAACTGAAACCTTCACATGAGAATAAAAAAAAGAATTAAGTATAAGTGTGAGTATTAAATCCAAGTAGGCATACCAAAGTAATTTATTCAAAAATGAATTTCCTTTAAACGAAAGAATCATTAATTTCAGGTTTGAACTTCAATATATAAAATTAAGTTTTCCACACATTTTAAATTTAAATAAAATCACAGTCCGTTACCCTTTTTACCATTCAAAACCATATTATTTACCAAGGAGGAACCATATGCATTTTAAAAGAGAGATGAAATTTCAGTTATAAAGGAGAGAGTGAGTATAAAACATTTCCAAAACCTTTTTCCATAGCCATTTGAAAACAATTTATCATTTTAGCCGATAATCCACACTATTCCAAAAGAAATCTCAACAATCATAAAAAAAGGGTAATGGGAAATAACACACAGGAGTATCTAGCCAACAATTCATCAAAACATTTGTGCCAATAGACATGAGTGAAACCTAGGATCTCATGAATAATCTATAACATACTATACATATGACTCATCCTGAAGGCATTACCTACCCGATGACATTATAACACCCAAACTCCCGATTGTCACCCTACCTGGCTTGATCAAGGGACCCAATCCCATAGTAATAATAAAAAAATATCTCCCTGTTATGGGCCACTATTCATTGTTTAATCTAAACTAGTGAAATAATAATTCACTGAAAACTTACTCACTATGTTAGGTTACCATGTCACGAATAATAAAAGGGTGATTCAATAAGGTCAAATAAGAAATCCATCACATATACATGCATCACACACAAGAAACACACAAAAAAGTCACCCTCAAATCACTCTAATAGATTTTTATCCCTCTTTTCTTCAAATAACAACACATGAGGGAAGTCCCATATGAGGAACACCCAATCCATCATCATCTAACAAGGAAATAAGTGCATCCTAAGGAGAGTTTTTCAAAGCAAATTATTTTATAAAAGTACCAAACTATCCTAAAGCAACCATTTAACACTAAAACATTTCCTAAAAACAAACGCAAACCAAATAATTTCCAAATAATCAAATAAAAATCACCTCTAATCTCAAAATCATTTAAAACCCCATTTGAGAAATCTATTTGAGAAACTCAAACACAATTGTAAACCAATACATTATTTAAAAACCAAAATTTACTTATAAAGTCCAACCATAAAATTTGATAAATATTTGATAAACACTTGATATGCACATTTAATAAAATAGTTTCATGAAATAGAACAAAAATATAAATTACCTTTATTTATCTTCATACATTTATACTAGAAACAACCATATATCACTATATAGCATTTAATAAGGGTGAGAAAAGAAAGAAATCAACAATTCATTAATTTAAAGGCTAATGCATAAGGAAACCTACCTAAAAATGGGAGTGGACCAAGATGAACAATTCAGCACCCGGCGCCTTTGATAAAGATCACCCCACAATTTCACACAAACAAACTCCTATATATATACCCCTTAATAAAATGTATACATTCCCCATTCCATGATGGAAAATGTGCAAGGAGGATATATATATATATATACACGTAGCTATGTATGTGTGTGAAAACCTCTGAGGATTCACCGAACAATCTAATTAACCCAAAGGGACACCAAATATTACCAAATACTCTAAATAAAATTGAAACAATAAAAAGGGGTGGATGAAACCAACCAAATCCATAGGCCAAGCCCCTTTGTAAAACCTTAGATAAACCAAGACCATTTTGAAAACATGTCTTTCACTATTTAAAACCATCTAAAATTAATATTAAAAAGTGAAAAATCAAGTTCACATGTAAAATATTTCATTTTCCTTAAAAAACACTTTCCAAAATCATCTACACCTTAAGTTCCCTTAAAAACAAGGTTCGTACCCGCCAAACAACCCATAAAATCATTTTCATGAAATGCTACACCAAGAAACTAACACAAAACATATCCAATTTCTGATACAAAATCCAAACCCAACACATGAGTATGTCAAAAACTTCAAAAAAATATTTTGTATCACTCAAAAAATTTAATAATCCATTTACACAAATTATAAAACCTTTCTAAGAAGAAAAACAAGACTTTACACATAAAATATACACACAATTTTGTGTAGAAAATCATTCCCAAACCAAATTCTCATCAAACCCTCTCAAAATTTTTTTGCACTCCAAAATTTAAGTATAGAACAAGAAGAAATTAATTAAATAAGAAAATAAAATCATTTACAAATTCTAGGGCAAGGATCTTGAAATCCCAAAAATTTGTGTGAATCTTCAACCGCATCTAATTATCACAAAAAAAACCTAAATAAACCATAATCCACAATATTGAATAAAAACCCAAGATTAAGACCCTAATTGATGCCTTAAATGAAGGAAAAATAGAAACCCCAAAATAACAAGTCCCAAAACCCTATCAAAGAGGAAGGAGGGTGTACTCGGGGTGGAGAGGGTGCACCGATACTACAGGGGATCAACCAAGAGGTCTGGTTGCTGAAAGTGGACCAGCCAACAAGGGGGGCCCGTGATGAAGATAGGGTAGACTAGTAGGGGTCTGCACTGAAGATAGGGTTGGCTAGTAGGGGTCACGCCAGAGACAAGGTGTTACGCCAGAGGTGGTCCACTAGAAGGGAGTTGACCAAAGGGAGGAGCGACGTGCGTAGCGAGGTCTAGGGAGGGGGTGTGATGCGTTTCAGGTTGGGGGGAGGAATGGGGTCGTGTAGGGGGAAAATAGAGGAGTGAGGGATAGGGTTCAACCTTAAAAAATTTATAATTAGTTAATAATAATTATATTAATAATAATAATGATAATAATAATAATAATAATAACTTAATAAAATGTTAATAATTAACTTAATAAACACTATATTAATAGACTTGATAATAATAATAAAAATAAAATTTCTATTATTATTATTATTAAAATAATTAATTAAATATTATTTTACTATTCGTTCCATTTTATTTATTTGTCTTCAACATCGGGCGGGCCACACGGTGATCCGGGTGAAGCCTTGCGGCCTTGAACATGCCCTGCCCGTGCGCTATATGCTGACAAGGCCAAAACATTCATTTACCACCAAAATGAAAAAATTTCAATTGGGATCAGCCCGCACCTCGACAAAAAATTTCAAAGTTAGGTAAAATAATAAAATAAAATTATTTCAAAAATCAGGGTTTGACAATTATCCGCACCATGAAACTTTCTTCCCCTAGAAAGTCCCAAGAGATTTGGTTGATCAAAACCAAAGAAAGGATGAACTACAACCCACAAAAAAACCTGGAAACTCAAAGACCAAATAACCAACACTCTTTTTTGTTAAAAACCCAGAACTATGTAATCCTAAAAGAAACTACAAGTTCATCCTCAAAGAAGCCAAACATCCAAGAAAAAAATCACACACGACCAAAGAGCCTGATCAAACAATGAATAGATTGCAAAGAAAAGACACACTCTTTTCTAATCACAACCCAACAAGGAACAAACTGAACACTAACATATATATCATTGAAGAAAACACCTGTGGACTATTCGAGATCTCCACGAGCATCTGTTACACGACCCACTATTCAATTCAACCAACAACTATGATCAGGGTCAGGCGGAGCGGAAACAAGAAAGTGCTATGTCAAGAAAGCCTAGAAGTTGGGTTCATCATGAGCTCACCCTAGGGGGTCTCTCCACCATATTAGGATTCTAGAAAAACATTGATTTTTCAAGCTAGAATAACTCTCAAAACCTAATAAAGGCCAAAAAAACCCAAAGAAACAAAGAATGGGACAACAAACACCAACATTCTACATCAACAACATTAAAAACATTACAAAGACATTTCCATTAAAAAAAAAGTCCACTACTACAAAATTAGGCTATAGCCATGGTTTTAAACCGTGGCTATAGGCCCAAAACCCTGAATATAGGTTATAGCCATGTTTCCCACAACAGTGGATGGTATTGGCGTGGATATAGGGTAAAACCTATAGTCACAGTTCCAACTGTGGCAACAACCCTAAAGCCACGGTTTTCAACACGTGGCATAGGCTAAAATCACTCATCTCCTATAGCCACGGTTGCAACCGTGGCTATATACATATAGCCACAGATAGGAACCATGGCTGTAGACCTATAACTACGGTTTAAAACCATGGCTATAGGCTTACACATTTCATAAAAAAACCAGCACCGTTCAGCCGGTGCTATCCCCTTTCATCCTCCCCACCACCGCCTGCAAATACCCCCCACTCTCCCCCTTGCACCCCACCTACACCTTAAAGCCCCCCATGCACCCCTCCCTCTACAGCTCCCCTTCCCACCCTGGATAAACCCCACTCATCCCCCCAGACAGACCCCCCTCAGACAGCCCCCCCTCCTGGACACCCTTCGAGGACAACCCCACCCGGACAGCAGCCCCCCCTGCTGGACACCCCTTGCACCCCCCTGTAGGACACACCCACATGACATACCCCCCCTAAAGACCCATCCCTCTTGGACACTGGACACCCCCACCCTACATAAACCCCCTCCCCTGGATATCCCCCTCTCCTGGATAGCCCCCTCCCCCTGGACAACCCCCCTGAAAAGCCCCCTCCTGGACAGACCATGGAGACCCCCCAGACAGATTCTAGACACCCCCCAGACCCAAGACACCCCCCAGACAGACCCTGGACACCCCCCGGACAGACCCTGGACACCACCCAGACAGACCCTTGACACCCCCCGGACAGACCCAGACACCCCCCGGACAGACCCTGGACCCCCAGACCCTAGACACCCCTAGACCCTGGACAGATCCCCTTGGATAACCTAGACCTCCACTCCTCTGGACAACCACCCCCACCCTCCTCGACAGACCCTGGAACCCCCTAGAACCTGGACACCCCCATACCCTGGACACCCCCTAGACCCTATACATATCCCCCTGGATAGTCTAGACCTACACTCCCCTGGACAGCCACCCCCACCCTCCTGGACAGAACCTAGAACCCCCCCCCCCCTAGACCCCCCAGTCCTGCCCCCCACCCTGCCCGTTTCCCCTCCCCCCTGCCCCTACCAGCCCCCACTTGCACCCCCCTACCAGCCCCCACTTGCACACCCCTTCCAGTCCCCTCCCCCCTGTCAGTTTACCCCTACCCCCTTCCAGTCCCCTGCAAATTAAATTATACACTAAATATACTTATATAATAAGAACTAAACAAATCCAAATATAAAAAAAACACATAACTGCACTTAAATGAGTCTCCCTATAAGAAAAACTATCAAAGAAGTCTGGAACCAGCTCAAAAGTACCTACAAAACAAGGTAGAACATAGTAGTGATCATCCCCTAAAATTATGGTAAAACAAAACATCTTAGAATATTCACGAAGAATATAACTAAATAAACAATAATAGTGAAGCCCCCCTGTTGGACCCCTTGGACAGCAGCACCCCCTACTGGACAACAGCCCCCCCTGGACCCCCCTAGACAGCAGCCCCCCTACTGGACCCCCCTGGACAACATCCCCCCTGGACTCCCCTGGATAGTAGCCCCCCCCAGACAGCAGCCCCCCCCGAACAGAAACCCACAGCCCCCCTGGATAGCAGCCCCCCCGGACAGAAACCCCCTACTGGACCCCCCTGGACAACCCCCCCATACCCCCTAGACAGTAGCCCCCCCGGACAGAACCCCCCCTGCTGGACCCCCCTGGACAACCCCCCCAGACCCCCCTAGACAGCAGCCCCCATACTTTGGATGCTTCTTAAGGTTGAGGCTAGGAGATGCTGGGTTTATCCAATAGAGACTTACAGAGATTCTCATAGTGGGGTTATAGATATCTTGTGGAGAATTTAGGAGGTGAGGTTATGAGTTTCATGTTTCTGTTTGGAATTATAGGACCTTTAAATATGGGTTTCAGCTGGGGGTGTTACTGTTTGTATTTTTCTACATGGTGTAGTACATGATACACATACATGGTGCATGGTGCTGGTTGGTTTGTGATTTCTACTATGGTTGGTAACATGTTTTGGGTGCATAGGGGTTGTCTTTCTGGTGTTTCTTCTTTGTTTTATATTACTATTGTAGGCTTTTAGCTCTCTCGATTGTCTAGTGTGGTGGATATAGTTTGGGGTGGGTCTTCAGGTGGTGGTTTGGAGTAAGTTCAGTTGGATTGTGCTTGGTTTCCTCATCTTGTGTATTCTGGTTGTTGATGGTGTAGGGATTTCTATGGTGGATGTTCTAAAATTCCCTTGAGATGCTGGATGATGCAGGTTGGGATGCATGTTTCTGGTAGATGGGTGGTTTTATTTATAGGGTGGGTGCATGTTAAATACTTGGTGGGTCTAGAGGTGTTGGATTCAGGGTGGGTATTAGCTCACATTTGGATCAGGGACTGCTTGGAGAGTCTTTAGGTTGTATGATGGGTTAGGCGTGGGTGATACAGGGAACTTCAGATGGATGGTACTAGTTGAATGATGGTTTTTTAGAATTTCTTATAGTGGGGTGGTCCATTTTGATGCAAGGTGTTCAGATGGTGATGGATGGGGCCAGATGGTGGTCTGAGGATGATTTGGTTTCTAGCTAATATTTTGGGTGTTGTGTCTACTATAGGTGCTTATTGTGGTTAGATCTGGTGTGGTTTAGGGTTCTTGTGCAAGTAGGTGTTGGTGTGGTGTCCATTAGTTGGCATGGTTTTCTAGAGGTCTTTCACTCTAGGCTTTGTTTGGATAGGGATGCTGGCCTCTTGACAGCAAAGGGTGGCATGATTTCTTGGAATAATGGTCAGGAGGTGATTTCGGAAACAAAGATGCTCTTGGTTTTGGCTAATATAGATGCAGCTGAAGACGAATATTTAGCAAGAAGTAATGTTGCTCAACTTTTTGGTGGGTATGAATGATCTTATGAAGTTTCCAACATTAGTAGGACGTCGATATGGGCTGGCTATGATTTTTGGTGAAGTGATCTAGCACTGGGTTCTGAGAGAAGGGTTTAACATCACATTTCGAAGAGTGATGCATCCATATATGATATGTTGTCTCTATAATTATGCTTACTCCTACAAAAATAAAATACGTTTATTTGTTGTTCATTTACTTCTACTTAGTTCTGGTGTGTGACTTCTTGTTAGGCCAGAGTCCTAACGACTTATGATAAATAGTTTGAAAAAATTTGTGGCATTTTTTTTCTGAAAAACATTTACACTTCCAATTCTAGAAGAAACCCACTCAAATAAGTGTCAGAATAAAAAATTTCAATAAGCAATTTGGAACCACTTATATAGAAGCACTTATCTTAAGTGATACATGATGTAAGCAGTAACGAATCCTAAGTGAGCTTTCTGAGCTTAAATTTAAGCCTTTGATTGAGGATGGTTAACCAAGCTTATTTTAATCCTAGGATCTGTTTGGTATGATGACATGATTTTTGATGGTAGCATAAAAATAATGAGAGGGAATGTGAAAGGGATTGGGGATTCAATTGTTGCGGAATCATCGGGAGGCGCAACGACAGAAACGAGAAATGAAAAAATAATGCAGAAAGAAAAAAATAGACATGAGACACACAAATTTACATGGTTCAGGAATAACCCTACATCCACGAACAGCCCTTGGGCAGCCCTTAGACACCCCACCTTGCACCCCCTACCCTGCAGACCCCCCGACACCCCGGACAACCCTTGGAAACCCCACCTGCACCCTGCCCTGCAGACCCCCCGAACAGCCCTTATAAACCCCCCTAGACACCCCACCTGCACCCTCCCCCTGCCCTGCAGACCCCCCAGCATCCCCCCAGACAACCCTTGGACACCCCACCTGGACAACCCCTCCTAGAAAATTCTATAGCCATTATTACCTTCACTTCATTATAAAAGAATGCTAAATGAACAATTCCTTGAAACTTTTCCAAGAACAGTCTTTGTCTGGATTAGTCTGAATAATAGACTTCCACCACTTATAACATGAACCATCTAGTAGGATGGTTACAAAAATAACCTTAAGAGACTCATAAATCTAAAGATGGATAAAAATATCCTCAAACTTCAGTACCAAAACCAATTCATCCTAAGAATCTTGTTACCCAAGAATTATTGTGGGGCTACCATTTTGATTCTGGGGGGTTGTTGCGAGCTGGAATGCTGGTGGAAGCGGGCTGAAATGAAGGTGGAAGGGGGCTGGTGTGGGCTGGATATGGCTGGAGTAGGGCCAAATCAAGGAATAAATGCGGCATGACCACGGCGTGACCACAACGTGACCGTGGAGTGACTGCGGCGTGACCACAGCGTGACCGCGGTGTGACCGCGACGTGTTGGCCCGGTCCGATGACATCCACAGGGCATCATCTTCTAGCCAGGAGCGAAGGGAACGGGAGGAGGCCGGAATGCTGGTGGAAATGGGCTGGTTGCAGGTGTTGGGGGGATAGAGCGGGCTGATTAGAAGGTGGTAGGGGGGCTGTTGTGGGATGGAATGCTGGTTGCAGTGGGCTGAAATGAAGGTGGAAGGGGGCTGGTGTGGGGTGGATGTGGCTGGAGCAGGGCCAAATCATGACATTACAGCGGCGTGACTCTGGCGTGACCGCGGCGTGACCGCAGTGTGTTGGCTTGGTCCAGCGACATCCACGGGGCAGCATCTTCTAGCCAGGAGCAAAGGGAGCGGGAGGAGGCTGGAATGATGGAGGAAGGGGGCTGGTTGCAGGTGCTGAGGGATGGTGCAGGCTGATTTGAAGGTGGTAGGGGGGGGGGGGGCCTGTTGCGGGCTGGAATGCTGGTGGCAGCGGGCTGAAATGAAGGTGTAAGGGGGATGGTGTGGGATGGATGTGGCTGGAGTAGGGCCAAATCACGACATTAATGTGGCGTGACCACGGCGTGACTGCAGCGTGACCACAGTGTGACTGCGGCATGACCGCGGCATGACGGTGGCATGTTGGCCCGGTCCAGCGACATCCGCGGGGCAACATCTTCCAGCCAGGAGAAAAGGGAGCAGGAGGAGGATAGAATGATGGTGGATGGGGGCTAGTTGTAGGTGTTGGGGGGATGGTGGGGGCTGATTCGAAGGTGGCATGGGGGATGTTGCGTGCTGGAATGCTGGTGACAGCGGGCTGAAATGAAGGTGGAAGGGGGCTGGTGTGGGCTGGATGTGGCTGGAGTAGGGCCAAATCACGACATTACCATGGCGTGACCGCGGCGTGACCACAGCATGACTGCGGTGTGACCGCGAAGTGACTGCGATGTGTTGGTCTGGTCCAGCGACATTTGTGGGGCAGCGTCTTCCGGCCAGGAGTGAAGGGAGCAGGAGGAGGCTAGAATGCTGGTGGAAGGGGACTGGTTGCAGGTGTTGGGGGGATGGTGCGGGCTGATTCGAAGGTGGAAGGGGGACTGTTGTGGGCTAGAATACTAGTGGCAGTGGGATGAAATGAAGTTTGAAGGGGGCTGGTGTGGGCTGGATGTGGCTGGAGCAGGGCCAAATCACAGAATTACTGCGGCGTGACCGCGGCGTGACTGCGGCTTGACCGTGGCCTGACCGCGGCATGACCGCGACTTGTTGGCCCGATCTAGCGACATCCGTATGGAAACATCTTCTGGCCAGGAGTCAAGAGAGAGGGAGGAGGCTGGAATGCTGGTGGAAGGGGGATGATTTCAGGTGTTGGGGGGATGGTGTACGCTGATTCGAAGGTGGCAGGGGGGGTTGTTGCGGGCTGGAATACTGGTGGCAGCAGGATGAAATGAAGGTGGAAGGGGGCTTGTGTGGGATGGATGTGGCTGGAGCAGGGCCAAATCACGGCATTACCGTGGCGTGACTGCAGCGTGACTATGGCGTGACCGCGGCGTGTCCGCGGCATGACCGCGGCGTGACTGCGTCATGACCGCGACATGACCGCGGCGTGACTGCGGCGTGTTGGCCCAGTCCAGTGACATCCTCAGGGCAGCATCTTCCGGCCAAGAGTGAAGGGAGCGGGAGGAGGCTGGAATGTTGGTGGAAGGGGGCAGGTTGCAGGTGCTGGGGGGATGGTGCAAGATGATTCAAAGGTGGTAGGGGGGGCTGTTGCGAGCTGGCATGCTGGTGGCAGCGAGCTGAAATGAAGGTGGAAGGGGGCTGGTGTGGGCTGGATGTGGCTGGAGTAGGCCAAATCACGGCATTACCACAATGTGATCGTGGCGTGACCGCGGTGTGACCGCAGCGTGACCGCGACGTGTTGGACCTGTCCAGCAACATCCACGAGGTAGCATCTTCCGGCTAGGAGCGAAGGGAGCAGGAGGAGATGAGGTAACATTCTGACTGTCGTCCCACCAACAGATGATAAAACAGATCAACTATTTAATATGCTATAACTAGGGATCTCCAGAGAAGGTTGTAGCAAGCAGAACAATGACACAATATCTAAAGGGCAACGAAACGATGGAAAAGAATCACACACCCTACACAAACCATTTAAAAATTCATTCACTTTGCCTAAACATGGAAATTTTATTTATAATATTCAAAGCGTGAAAAGGAGTTTCATGGTCAAGGCATATACCTACTCGGGCAATGTCATTTGAGTTAAACGAGTATGATAATCCAATTTATATTATTCAACAAAAACAAAAACTAACTATCCACAAAACAAATACCAACAAGAGGCATATGAAAGACTCAAACCAAATCTAAACATGATACAAATAACTATCTGTACTCTTTCGTTTAGAAGACAGTGCACCTACGTTGAAGGGGTTTTATTATAAAATCATGGAATTGATTTATCACACAATTCATTTAATTATATTTAACATTTATTCTAAAACTCATTCAACACAAATCAAATGCAATAATTTAAGCAACTAGATCAACATAACTATCACTGTGAGTTTTCGCAGACAGCGCACCTCCATTGGAGGGGTTTTATTATAAAAACATGACTTTATTTATCAAATTAAGCAATTATATTAAAGAACACTTATTCAAGATATGAAATTCAATATAATTAAGCAGAATTAAGAAAGAAGCTAAATTCAATTTAAAGCATTCTTGAATTAAAGAGGCTAGAAGAGGGATCCTACATCAAGGTGGAACCAAACCGTCTACTTCATCTCTTAGAGATTTCTAACTAAAAGTTGTTGCTCCCCCATTGGGTATATGCACCTTCACACACATGCAAGGACACCTAGCCCCTATGCACACACCCACATGGACATGAGCATGTGCAAGGGGATCCTTGCACATATTCTTATATGCATATACCAGTCTCCACTCACCAACGTATTCATTTATATATATATATACATGGGAACACATAGCCCCATACATGCATAATCACTACCATGGTTGACTATACACGTAACGGGGGAACCCACATACATATACTTTCTTACCTATGCACACGTAGGTAATTCACCCTTAACTTGGCTACTCGAAACCAACGAGCGGGGATCAACACACTACACAAAGGATATTAGGAACATTAAAACACATAAAGGATGCTACATAACCAGTGAGAAACCAACCAACGACATTAAATCCTTACCTCGATTGGGAGAACCAAATCCACCCAAACCAATATGAAATGATCCAACGCCCTACTAAAAACATAATATGGAGTAAAAAACACTGAAATCCCCAAATACATGAGGTGAGAGACAAGTAGTAACCATATAATCTTACCTTGGATCAAAGCCGACGGACTAAATCAATCTGAACCCCATTTTCCCCCCTTCGTAGAATATAATTACCTTTTTTCCACCGAAAGAAGTAAAAGACCTAAGTGGCCAATGCGATAAAGAAAATAAAATAAAAAATAAACTAAAACATACCTGTCTCCTGTGACTATGCACGTCACCGCCCAACATATAAGAACCACAATTCCCCATGGGTCAAATCATGTTCCTGCAAGCAAGGGGGAAATAGATCCATGTTTCAAAATGATACTATAAAATAGTACATTCCTATTAATTAACAATTATTCTTCCTGTTAATGGTATATAATTAGTTTGGCTCGAGTTTAATCTTAATTTGGTTTTGTTCAATACAAGTTTTTATCCCATCCGATAATAAAAGTTTACTAGAGGACACAATTTCTAATCAAATAGAATATATCATAACAAAAAATGGATCCACACCTATGAAGAAGGTTGAACATGATAAGAAAGAATGTTTGATCATATATTATGATGAGTTATAAAAGGATAAACCAAAAAAACGAAAAACATTGAGAGTTCTCTAATTGCTATGCAATTTTCAAACAATAATAAACATGTGAAAGAAGAGAAAAGTGGACATAATGGCCTGGATTTTTAAAAGAAAATGTGTTAAAGCCATACCAATATCAACTAGTGGTATCATACAAAATCTGATTTGTTGCAACTAATATCAAGCCATGATTTAGTGAAAGCAATCTGTTGTAAATAAGAGGGAATATTTGGAGAAACCTAATCATGAAGAAATGGGGGAGTTAGAGATAAATTGTAATGGTTATTCAACCTTATCTAAGATTAAAGAAACATATAGAGACTAACTACACCCCCTTCCCACCCCCCACTGCCCCACTACCCCACTGCCCAACCCCCCTCCCCCTACCCTACAGACCCCCTACAGACCACCCTCCTTCCCTCCTGCCCTGCAGACCTCCCCACTCCACCCTGCCCCCTCCACCCACCTGCAGACCACCCCTACCCTCGTCAGTGCTGATGTTTCCTGGTGGGACAACTGGAAATTCATAAATGTCTCTTTAGGGGGGGAGTGGTCGGTGACCCCCCCTGGGCGTGGGTCTTGTCCTACGTGCCCAGAGCCACCCAGTGACATGCCCACAGACATGAAAAAACGGCCTCCGGACAAAGCCATGACAGCTTGATAATTCGTTCGGTGCTTGGGGCTTGTCTTGTCTGAGGTAGTGCGCCATAAAAGTGATGACAATGAGCCGGGGTGCGTCGCGTGTCAGGTCCGATGTACTGACAATCACGTGGAGACAACTCCATCCAAGTGAGACGATTTGAAGGGGCCTTGGGGCCCATCTTGGTGCATGTGGCGTGCCTTGAAAGGAAGGACGTCGAGGTGGGGTTTGTCATATGTTGTTGTGTTCGGTATGTAAAGACAATGACCGCCTAAAGAGAATTCATTTGATGCCTGCCCTACATACCTCCCCACTCCACCCTGCCCCCTCCACCCACCCCGTCCCCTATACTAGCCTCCCCCCCAAACCAGACCCCTCCCCCCCAAACCAATCACCTCCCCCACAACCATCCCCTACCCCCCCTACACCACCCCAACCCCCTATCCTGCACCAGCCCCCCTAAAATTTTCAAAACAACAGTTCAACACATGTATTATTCTGTAAATAGAAGATAGAATTATGAATAATTGAATAATAAAAATCCTAAAATGTATTACAATAAAATGAAATCTATACATATTGATTAAAAAATATAAACTCACAATAACAAGACATTACATGGAAAAGATTCATGTAAAAATTATAGCAGCTTAACATGTAGAACAAAAACTAAAATAACCATTTTGATTAACACCAAATCAAAAATCATGATTAGTATGAGAAAACAAGATCAAATATAAGTGATCTCCAACAAAACCAATCAATATAAAGCAGTAAAGAAATCATAAAAAGGGCACTGATATTTTTATGTGCTTCACAGAATTGGAAAGAAAGAATCACCATAACCAGGTTTCTCCAAACACAATAGAATAAAAGATGTTAACCTCATGGGCCCTTAATGGTGTTGCAGTTACCCCCATTCACATCTTTTTCATCATAATTAACTCATCATTTTCCATCAAACCTGGTTTAGGTTTAACAATATATCAATTAAAAAGTTAAACTTGTACGGGCAGACAATTAGAAGTCAAAATTCTCCTTTTGAAGCCAGTAATGAAAACCGTAGAACACAGGCTGCACAACACCCATTTTAGGATCACTATTTCTGATAGGTAAATATTCAATGAAAAAAAAATGAACTACAATAGTGAAAAAATAAATGAGTTGGTTTTCCAACCCATACCCTGGAAAAAAAAATTGAAGGTTCAAGAAACAGTGAAAACATGAGGTGTAATGAGCATGCACCATCAAGTAATTGAAAGAGGATATAAACATGAATTATAATAAAAAATCATATAATGAGGAAAAGGAGTCACTGTATGAGCCAGAAAGCGCAGCAAAACTCTATATTGAAAATCCTGTTGCAACATCCAATTTTCCGCTCTTCCATAATTAGAAGTGTTTCACTTCATCAACAAAAAATCTTCATATTCCTCTCAGACCAACCTGACAATCAAGTAAATAAGAATTTTCCAGCCCTCTGTCCAAGTTAATAAAATGCAGATTCATCTAAGTATGATTATATGAAACAGAAATTTAAATCATTATATCAGATAGACATTAATAAATAGTCTTTAATAAGAATGTCCTTAAACAAAAGCATGATTCCAAAAGGATGATCAAAGTGCAGCATGCAAAACACCAGTGATTTCTAATTCAATCGGTAGATCTAATTAAGAGATCAAAACATGAAATACCTATGTATCTAGTGTAATTGGGGGCCTATAATCATTTAACCTTAGTTATTAAATTATCCCAAAACCCACAACGTCCTCATGCACAATTCACTATAGAGGAGTCGGTCCAAAGTCCTAGTGGTTTATGATCGTCATCAATTTTTTGTTTCTGTTATAGAATCAATCATTCATGGGGGACCTAAGACTTGACCCTACATATCTTTCTATCATACTATAACTAGTCCCCCCCAAGGTACCTAGGATTCCCATGTGCTTAGTATAAATGGTGGGGTGTTTTTTGTAAAATTAGCATATATATACATATCATATTATTTACCCAAAACTCACCCAACTCACCACCACCAATATCCATCCCTTAGTGAATCACCTATATAAATCTAGGCAATAATGCACTAGCCTATTCATTGGGAATATATCAGAAATCACACATTTTACACATAAATCATCTTTCTAAATCATGTGGAATTTCTTAATGGGGGGTTTCTACTTCCCTAAAAAATTCTAAAAGTTCCAAATGGACCTCAATAATTTAAAAGTAAAACTTTCATTTTATTTAACTGAATTTCACAATTTTTTTAAAAACCCATTTAAAATACCAATTTATTCCTTAAAGAACCACACAATTAAAAAGAATATTGAATCCATGTTTAAATCAAAGTAATCCATTCTAAAATCATAAGATAAAGCTTAAAACCCATTTAAGAAGACACTTTACAAGAACTGAAACCAATTATATGTATATATATGTCATATGGATGTCATATAAACCAGAAAAAATATTTTTAAAATCACCAAGAAATTATATATTTAACATTTAATGGATTAGGCATAGGGAACCAACCTCAAACTCAAGGAGCACTACTTTTATCGATGGAAACTCGAATCTTCCTTTTTAGATTTCACACAAATTCAAGTTCAAAAATTTCATGAGGAAACCTTTCCCCTATGTACATATTTTCATTGAAAAATATGTTCAATGGGATCCCTACATATATGCTTATACTTTCATATATCCCTTTTAACTTACATGCATATGCATTTATCTAAAACTTATATAAGCAAACCTAGAACTAATTTATATATTCACACATCCTTGAGTGAATATATTTTAATAGGGGACTTACATATATATATTCCTACCTATACATACACCTATATGTTGTCTTTGACTCTGGTCACTCAAAACCGCTTCAAGGATGACCTAAACGTATTAAAAAAAATACTAGGATCCTAAAATCACTGATGGAACCCAAAAAAATTTTAAAAACCAAAGGGAGAAAAGGAAACAATCCTCAAATGGAGGTGGGAAAACCAAAATTTTCTAATATGCTTTTCCTTCGGTGGAATATGTCGAAACATTCTCGAAGAAGACTTGAGAGAGCTATTGAAAACCCTAACACTTGAAAAGAGAAATAAAAATCTAGTTAACTCATAACATAGGGTTCGGTCAAATGAAACATGGTGATAGGGATGGTGGAAATTTGAAATAAAGAAAGAAGAGGGTAAGATGAGGTCTTACCTTGGTGTGTTGACAAAAATACTGAAGAAATCGAGAGGAAACACCGGTAGAGAGGATCTCAAAAGAGGGGTGGCACGTGCGGCTATAGAGAAAGAGGGGGAGATATATCATGTGAGACACACAATATGATGTTATAAGAAAAATAAAAATAGGGAAAGAAAAATAAAGAATAAAATATAAATAAATAAGAAAAAACAAAAATTTTAAAAACCGAAAAACATGCATAGTTTGTGAACGGTTTACCAAACTATTCATTGGCCACTTCCTAGGAAGATAATCCTTTTATAGTTACCCCTAGTCAGGCACAATATTGAGAAAACCATACTCAAACTATTCCACTTGGCACTTTCAACTCACTGATCTGAACCACATGTTTTTCGCATGGTTTAATAAACCTTTTGAAAGTCTTGCACAACACCATTTACCAAACTAGACACCCACACGAGCACTTCATTGTCACTAGTAACCATTTCGGCTAACCATGATATAAGTAAAAGCCTAAATATAATGAAACTCCATCCCACCAACTGCATGAACTCAAACCCACTCAAAAAAATATATATTAAGACCAAAAATAAATAAAACAAAATATAAGTGTCAGGTCGGGGTGTGAAACCCATGCCCTCTATGAATCTAATTTTTTTCCTTTGGTAGGGATAACTATTTACAAAGGTTCCTCACACATTTAGGGATTGGTATCTTGAATATTTAGTTGTTTTCATAACATTGGGGATATTAATTATTTTTACCCCTTTGTTATTCCTAACTACCTCTACTAGTTTCTCCTCATCCCCGTCTTCTGTTGTCGGTGAGACATTGACTATAGGCACCAAGTAACCCTATTGTGTACTATGATATATACAATTATAAATTTCTATATATTTTTTCATGATCCCAACTAAAACATCATCATGTGGGAGAACAATTTGGATTCCTGATACCTCTCATGAAAATTTCATCAAAAATTGATGTGTGCCCATAAGATTCCTCTTATCTTGTATTATAATCGGTGTATCAACACATTTATGTGTTTTGGTTTCATTTTTTATGATGACACTATTGGGAAATGAGTATGTTGTGAATAAAAATTCATTTGAATAATTCATCTTATTATTCACCTCCCACTCTTCTAAATTCAATAGTATGACTCTTCCCATATACTAGATATATGGGATAAAGTGAGAATTGGGGATCTATTTTTTGTTTATAAACTCATGTAACCCCATATGAGCCATCATCTATTTTTTGTTTAGAAAGGTCCAAATACACTTAACAATTACACCCCTGATGAATTTTTAGGAATTATTGATCTTAATTATCTTAAAATAGCACTATTAGGTAGATTCAATGGAAAATTTATTATCGAGATACCATCATGAATTCTATTATTCAAACACTAGTATGTGAATCACAAATAGAAAATTCACCTATATCCATAGTCAAAACCATGTCTATAGATGAAAAAACCATGACTACAGCTTATAAAAATAGTTCTTCTCGATGTTTCTCCTATTTGCGTGTTTATAAATCCAAATATATAGATGCAGTTTTAATATTTTTATCCACAGTTGTGATAAGGTACAAACCAAGTTCAGAAAAGAATCAAACAAAGGGGAAGACAAAAAACTCTCACCTGGAATTATGCTGGCCTGTAATGGTGAAGATCAGGATCATCTGTGATGACCATCTTTTCCCCCTCCACTAGAAGTGATCTGAGACCTACGAACAGAGTAACCTCTTATTCATAATTCACCTTTGAACCTAGAAAGTCCGCAACTGTGTTCCTTTCATACCAAACATGAAGAACCTCCAGGTTGTTTTTCATAAACATTTTTCTTCTGCATATGGGATATTCAGTAGTCCATGGTGTGAGACCGCATCCGAGAAGGGAATTGAAGACCATTAAAGAATCAGTCTCAATTGCATGAAGAGCGATATTCTTCTACCTGCAAATGGTGAGACTGCTGAGCAGAGGTCGTCGGGGAGGAGGGCGCCACTGTGGGAGAGTTTTTCGGGGAGGAGGGAGCCACTGTAAGAGAGGGATGCATGGTGAGATCATCGGGGAGATCGTTGGGAGGAGGATACGTCGTTGGGAAGGAGGGATGCACGATGATAGGGTTGCGAATCGAGGGGGGGGGGTGGAGGGTTGCAGGGAGGAGGAGACACCATTGGGGAGGAGGGCTACGTGGTGATAGGGCTGCGAATCGGGGGAGGAGAGGAGGGGTGCGGGGAGGAGGAGACGTCGTTGGGGAGGAGGGCTGCGCAGTGATAGTGGTGCGAATCGGGTGAGGAGGAGGAGGGCTGCGGATCGGGGGAGGAGGAGGAGCCCGATACAGATTGGAAAAAAACGACACGTGGTGTAATATTGATTTAGCCACAAAGATTGAATTAAACCGTGGAAATAAAAAATCTATAGACACAGACCTATAAAACTGTGGTGATAGGTCCATGGCTATAGCCCAAATTTTTAGTAGTGGTTCCAAAAGACCTGCAACATCATTCTACATACCCAAAAGAAGATAGTCCTATAGATTACATTAATTACAACAAGAGGGAATTTACGACAAAATAATATTCTAATTGAGCTAAGATGGAAGGTTATCCAAGGTAGAAGATCTGGTTCCATGTCACTTCCTAGAACCACTATGGAAAAACCTTTTTAAATAAACTAAATGAAAATATGTATGATAGATCTTAGGTGCTTCATGACATGAAAACTTCTTATTCCCAGGCTTCCCACACTGAAAACACAACCAAAACGCCTTCTCAGATGAATCCGATGAGGCGGAAAACAATGAACTTTCTGTACCTCTTCTCAACTAACCAAACATAGCTAAACCGAATTTGACCTGAAAAACTAGCCTCACTACTTATTCATATTTTTCAGGGAAATAAGCCACTACCAAAAGGAATTATAATAGGATACCCCTTTCAAAGAATAAACCAAATTAATCCTTGGAGAGGTTTGGGAGATACGAAATTAGCTTGGATAAGCTCTTAGAATACTCCAACACTAATGAATCACCCTACTCTAGACCGTACAATCTTGAACCCATCGTTATTTTTACATTATCGGGGAATTACTGCTAGATGAACAAAGAATTAAAGCATTCCCACGAGTAATTATTCTATGGTTTGTCCTAAAGAATGTATTTCCACCATTCCGGACTTAGGCCTTCCAACCTAGATGTGGGAAGCT
Source organism: Viscum album (assembly GCA_963277665.1). Lineage (NCBI taxonomy): Eukaryota > Viridiplantae > Streptophyta > Magnoliopsida > Santalales > Viscaceae > Viscum > Viscum album. Next base: position 1,955,129,575 of record OY728137.1, read on the forward strand.
ACAACTTGAGAGGTTCATGAGATTCAATTCAAACATAGATCTCATAGATATTTCACAGCCATTCCTCAGCTTCCCCTAGTTTCAGCTGCCCAAAGAAATGAGGAGGGTTTGACTCTCAAAACCTCTGGACAAACTTCTGATTTTGAGAACCACCATGATCTATATAAAAAATGGGTAAACCCAACACCTGATCAATTGAAGGACACACAATGAAAGAACTACCCACAGATGCTTTTCAAAATCCCTTGGAACTTAATGGAGACAAAATTTAAAAATAGAGAGCATAAAACCAAATTAAAACATATCATAAATTAAAATTCCACACCTCATCTTCAAATTAATAACCAAAACTCAAAAAATCATTTCAATTAAACCCCCAACACATCAAATCTAAATCCCAAAAAAAAAATCAAAACACAAAAAGGAAACATCACACACTCCCACTTTTTAAAACTTTGAAATCCCCCTTTTTGAAGAGCATTTTCAGAAAACATTATAAGCCTTACGAAACAAACACCCACCACTGGTATTTCATTTAGCCTCACATATATATATTCCTATGATAGCTCAATCACCAATCCATATGTACCAATAAAAACCCACTTACCATATACATACATCTATATATACATATGTGAGCACTCATAGGAATACCAAAAGTCAGATAAAAGAAACATATAACTTTCCAAACCACTTTAAAAATACCCCAACAAATTTTAAAACATCTCATCCAATGTTATATACAAACAAAAGAAACCTACCATTCAATGGGTCAGAAATCCCAAAATCTCAAAAGGACCCATAATAACTCACCAGGGGATACTAGTGTCACTGGATGACTTGGCCATATGGTTGGCAACTATATTCCAATCAAACCACCATCACAGAGAGTCTTCTAGGTCCATGTCCTGAGATCTACAAGGATTCATAGGCCCTGCGATCTCACTAAGACAACCATACCGACTCTTGTTTCATTTCCCTATATACTAAGAAACCCACAAGAACCAAATAGGCCAAGAAAAACCATAATTCCCATGGAAAATCAAGGTTCGGTCCAGAACGTGTTGTCCGAACACTTCCGTAGAGCTACACCCCATGCTCCGACAATCCTACTATAAGGCCCCAGCCTTAAACCTTAATTAATCTTGAGTTATTACAAGATTACACATTGAGGATCTTTTTAGGTTTAGAGTTTTAGAGAATTAGATCATGAAACTTGCATTACATTCCACATTTAAAACAAAGTGGTTACATAAAAGATAGTATTCATTCTTCCCATCAACGAAAACATATTTAAAATAAAACATGGATTCTTTATTGACACATCCTTGACACTATCATCTCATCATGTACCTTTCCCTTGACCTGTGAAAAACATTTCAAAAACTTGGGATGAGCATAAAAAGCTCAGTAAGGGATATAAAAATATGGAAAGGAATCATGAGTACATGTATACATAAGAATGAAATCATACTTTACCCATAAAACATAAGCACCTTAACATACCTCATAAAATCATAGAAATCATATGACATAAAGGTAACTTGAGGCATTCATAACATTCTTACGTAGGGAGTAACCCTCTTGGTTACGTTTGGAATACCCATCACAGTATATTCCCTAAATCTCTTCGGAGAAACCTTAACGTTTCACTCCTTCGCGTTACCCAATGCATTGGAGAGCTATATCGGGCTCACCCGCCCTTAGTTTATCTTGGAACCACCCTTTTTTATAACAATGCCCAAGAAACATAACATAAACGTATCACATAAAACATTCACAAAGGAAACATAACATTTCCACATTTTCAATCACAACATAACATTTTATTATATTGATATAATGAATCCATTCAAAAAGAAATCATTTCCAAAACCATTTAAAACATTTAATAAGGAGAATTTCGAATCAAAGTGTCCCATACCACCTTGAAGCTTTTAACATTTTAAACCATTAATATCCATATAAATAAATCCTTAAAACCATTTTGAAAACATGGATATTAATAATAACAAATAATTAAAACATTTAAAGCGATATTTTGGTTAAAGGGGTTTTACCAAAATTAGAGACACTTGAATACAATAATTGAGGAATAACATTTAGTCAGAACTTTATACTATCATGAGAATAAATGGATTCATGATATAATACTCCAAAGTACAGTATATACACCATATAAGAGTGAATTGGTGCATAACAACAAGGAACTCTCAATAGAAATGTCAAATGTGATGAAATCCCTTATAAAGAAGGTATCCTTAAATTAAGGACAAATCAATCTCAAAAATATGTGTGACAAATATAAATACACCCAATATAAGTGGATATTAAGTGTAAAACAAAAAAAAGGTCATTCACACATATTCAATGGATGACATATTCAATGACTACATGTTGAACCCAAAGAAATCAAAATTGGGTTAAAAAGTTCCCTTGACAGCCCAACGACATCACATCAAAATGAGTTGATGAGAGATAAAAAGTGTATCTCATCACTTGGACATAAAATTTAAATCAATAAGGATATATTAGAACATAACCCAACATAACAATATTTAAATTAAAAGACCCAACAAAAGAAGTCTTTTAAAAAAAGAGGAGGGTGAAAGGTTCCCTTACTGACTTGGGTATCTTTCAAAACATACACCCCATGAAAGAAGGACAATAAATCATTGATGTAAATACTCATAAAGGAAAGTATATTACACAAAGAGTAGAATAATGGAATTACATACACCACTCAAAGGAAATTGTGGCAAATGTAGCATAAATCTCACGGGAATAAATGTGAGATGAAAAATCCCTTATGAAAACTCGGCAGCCTAACGGCGCCACATAAAACTTACAAAAATGGATTGATGAGATCAAATAGGGTATCTAATCACATTACAACAAAATTTAAATCAATAGGAATATGAAAGAACATCCCCCATCATAACAAATAGGAGCTTAAAATAAGTGACATAAAGGAGAGTACTTAAAAAGAAAGAGAGAGGTTAGATCTCTTACGAAAATTCGGCAGCCTAACGGCACCAATCAAAACTTCCAAAATGGATTGATGAGAGAGAATAGGGTCTATCATCACATGAACATAAAAAAATTAAATTAAGATTAATATAAAATAACATCCCAATAACAATAAAGATGATCTTTAAAAGGAATGACATAAAAGAGTGTACTTAAAAAGAAAGAGAGGAGTAGGATCCCTTACCTCGGGTCCGACTTGACTCGATCGTTCTTTAATCTCCTGAATAATAAACTTGAGTTAATTTCTACTTCCTTAAGAACCTTTTTCAAGTTCATTATTCCTTTTATATCACTTATTACCATGTCATAAACATTATTTAATCATTTAAGTTAATAATATTTGTTTTGCCGATATTTGGTTCTTAAGTCGAAAGTGGACTTCTTACAATTACATGTTGTTTGTGTGGCCAAATGTTTATTATATCCAGAATTTTATTCATGATTTAGATATCATATATGTCATATATATCCAGTACATTCATGCATTTATAACATTACAAAATCATTTAGTGGTAAGAAATGAAATGCACCGTTCATGGAGACGGTAAGCCGTACGTACGCATGAACGCTACTTTCATTTCTATTTCGTATTTTATAGAATGGAATAATAATTATATAAAGGTATATTATAATTCCAGTATAATATCATATATAATATCATAGTTCCATCATTTATACATCCCACATATGGTTTTTAACGAATCAAATCACTTTGAGGTGGCGGTAGTCCGCACTTCCTTAAATGAAGATATCGCGTTTACCCATAATGGGAACCATAAAGGTATGCCCAAAATGAAAAAAAACAGAAGATTAAGGAAAACATAAAAATATTATATATCATATATAAAAATAGTGACATCATAATGGCCACCTTTGAAGGTGTTAAATGAGTATTGAACAATCATCGTTTCGGGAGGCAGAATTTCGCCATCCACGGAAACCGTATATTCTTTAACCATTTGATGTAGTTGTGTGAGAGTATAGCTCGAATAAATATTATAAGAACATCCTAGTATATTGAAGATACTGGTGTTTTTACAAAAGAAGTAAATAAAAAGAGTTTAGGGGGTTGGAGAAGCAAAATAAAACAAATGAACATGAGAGAATGAATTACCTTTAAAAGTGTAACTCCTTTTGATTTGAGCCTAAAGGCTTCCTTTGAAAGGATTATGCCCAAATGGAATCCTCTAGGATGAGGAAAGGGATGTGGAGAGAGTAAATGGTCAGGGTTTGGCCGAGCCAAAGGCTTGAGGAGTGTGTGAAATGAGGTAGAGGTGGGAGCCTTTTATAAGAGGAGAGGAGGGGTACTTTTGGAAAGTAAGAAATATTACTTTATTTGAAAATGTGTTTCGGTTTTAAAGGGTCCCACATTGATATAATTAGAGGATAAGGTGATAAGGTTTCGAAATCCACCCATCCAATTGGTTTTGTACATGTGTAGTTCATAGAGTTTACATTATCTTTCCATTTTATTTAAATCGTCAGATAATGATGTCATCGCTGCATCATTATGATGTCATAAATAATTTATATTATTTAATGTCTAAAAATTATAAAAAAATTACTATGATGTATGAAATCTTTTTAGCGTTCCAATGACTATTTATAATAAAAAATCTGACCTGTATAACCGCACTTAAAAATTGGTTTAGTAAAACATATCATGTTTGTGTCATTTTTACTTTTACATTAAATAAAAAGTTATTTATGTCATTTCCCAACCAAAGTGGCTCCATGGGGTCCCCAAGTTGACCCATGGCTTGTCTTTGTCGGCCATTACACATCCAATGAGGTTAGGACATGTGTCAAGTTCATTTCATATTATTAAAACATTGTTTTTACCTTAAACTACACTAATTACCTCTAATCGTGATTAAAAACTTAATAAGTTACTATTCACCAAAAAATTATTTTTATCCCATTGAACCACATTTTACTTCTTAATGAAAACCATGTATGTCGGATTTTTGAAATTCAAAACACAAAGATGGCAAAATTTCATTTAAACGGAAAAATCAGTTTTTATAAGTACCACTTAGTGGTGTCACTATTCATCAAAAATTGATGTTTTTCAGAAAAATCCCAAAAATTCACCCTAAGCTATAATTGATATTCCGAATTCAAAAATGAAGTATATTTTACAAAATTCAAAACATATAAGTCACATTAATTAATTTAATAATTAATTCCCGCTGTCATAGCAAATAGCGTGTTTTTATGAAACAATAAGTATCAAAAGATTGACACTGGTTTAAGTCTGATATCAAAGTGAAATTAATTCCAATGACCACTATTGGATTTAATGGTAAAAATATATTATAATTTCACTTTAAAACCAATTCAAAAGATAATATAATCATATAAATAAATTATATTAAAAAGAGGTTTTGAATTAAAATACAACATTTTACACTATTCATTAAAAAAATGAACTTTATCGAAAAGATAGCAAAAATTCACACAAAGTAAATTTTTATGTCCGGATTCTTAATAAGAGTTTTATTTGGTCCAAAATAATGTTTAAGAGTGAACAAAACTATATTTAATTATGGTTCAACATCAAAAGGTGATAAGTGAACCTTTAGTGAAAACTAGGGCATATACGCCTAAAATTGAATTCTTTCCATATTTTAAGCCTCTATCCTTTATTGGATAAATGTAAAAACATTTAAAAACATATATAATCATATTTTAGTTATTTCTATCCATTCCCGCCATTACAACGGCTACATGTTAACTAACATTTAAAATAATATTATTTTATTATTAGAGTGCAACGTAAGATTCCCAAGAAACTCGTTGTTGCGTGTTGGGTACGCCATCGAGCATAGCGTCCCCTTTAAAGTCATATCAATATTTTATTCACAAATATGGATAAATATGAAAATATCATATTCTTTATTTACCTGGGGTGTTACATCCTTCCCCCCTTTTGGGAATTGCGTCCTCGCAATTTTTAAAATTGAGCTTGGAAACATCCTTGAAATTCCCACATCAGAACAAGAGTCGGTAAAACAATAACTTTAAAATAAAGAAAGATAAGTACAGAGGTCACCTGAGTTAACCCATACTAGGATTCCAAGTATGAAAATATGGACATGGAGGAAAAAACAAAGGGTCATGTTCTGATGGAGAGTGATAGAAAACATGTTTAGGAGAAAGTTAACCACAAGAAAATCACAAACTTGTGATGGGTTAAACGGTATTCGATTCCCCAGTAGGAAAAGTTAATAGACAACATTTTTGTTTTAAGTTACTTTTTATTGAGGAATTTATTCATAAGGAAACATAATCACTTATCATGTTGACTTTCAACTTTTACTAGATTCCTTAATCAAACTCATATTTTTTCCAAAAGACGAGTATTTAGGGAGACTTGTTTGCATTAAGAGTACTATAATCAACTTCTAGAGAATCACCTAATCCACAAAAGAGAACTATATACATCCCATGTCTTTAGGCTTTAACCAAAACCAAAACCAAAAAGGTTAGTAAAAGTTCAGATAATCCAGAAAAGGATAACCCATTAAAAAGAAAATCCATGCTCAATCTCCAAAATTTGTCCAACAAAACCCAAAGTTCAACGAGGACCATCCGATAAACAATTTTTCCATAAAATTCTTCAAAGTAAACCAATATAATATTGAAACCCAAATATTTGAAGGATTTAGTCACATAGTCTTCCAAGTTAAATCGTAACATTTATCTCCAAACAACATCAGTTGCTCCTAAAGTCTCGTATTGAAAAGTAATTAACCTAATCACATATCCTCCATGATAGGTTAATCATTTTCATAAATAACCCAAAATCAACTTACTCTTAATTGATAAAATCATATAACTAGAAAGAATCAGTCAAAATAACCAGGGACTTCACATAGTCCAGTGGTAGGCGATAAATACCAGTTGCACTTTGATTGTAGGTTCGATTCCCGCAGCTTTGTCCGACGCGACGGGTAGTCACACGGTCTACGTGTTGTCCTTTTTCCAAAACTATATAATTCTCAAAACATTCCCCAAAATGAGATAAAATCTTCAAAGATGATCATAACATATTTTAACCTCAATTTTATCTCATGCCTTTCACTTCAATCATAACATATAGTAACCCATAATTACCTCAAAAGTAAGGATCATATAAACCCAAATGGTTCTTTATAACTATGTCCACAAAAGAAAAGATAACTATTCCTTGAATAAAATTTTCCTATATTAAACATCAGGGTTACACATAATATAAAAAGTCTTCTAATGTACCCCCATCATCAAAAGAGACTTAATACTCTTAAGAATTTCACCATAACTCTTGAAGCTCTTATATGTTGACATCTTACTCATCCAACATTCTTCATGATCCATTATCCATTCCTTTCAAACTTATTCCGAAATACCTCTTTCCTACAAACAAAATCATGGATCATATCCTAAGATTCCAAAATAGGAAAACAATAGTCATGAAATAGTACATACCTTTGATTGGTCATTGTCAGTTTCTTCATCCTCAATCGGAATGGCATTAGGTATTGGTAAACGAATATTGGTACACTCTTGGTGACCCCATTCACGAAACTTCTTCATAGGACATGTGTTTACATAATGACCATGCACACCACATTTAAAACATTCAATTGATCCCTCAGAAAGAACTTATTTCCCTTTCCTCGAGTCAACTGGATGCTTCCTTTTTGCATGGAAGGTTCTTGCTTTATGACCTTCATTTCCACATCTATAGCATATTTCTGTCCCTTTGACACATTTTCCTAGGTGTTTCTTTCCACATCTTTGACACATAGGTTTTTTAACACACTTACCTTTATGATTATTACCTGTACTTATGTAGGGATTTGTTTCTTGAATATATGATGCCTTATAGAAATATCCAAGGTTTAGGTGGTCAATCATGACTCCAGATAGTTGGTTGAGGATAATCACAAGAGTTCTCATTGCAGCTCCCATATCATTCAGTTGCTTGCGCAAAAAACTATCACAGTTTCCTTCACATTCACTGTTACTTTGGTGACTGCTAGATCCAGCTATTTACTAAAACCAAAAAGGTCAGTGTGAGTATATCAACAAAACCATCATGTACTAATGAGTAAGATAAACACTAATATATACTTACTCATTCACTTTATCTAAAACTAGGACTCTTTCTGAAATCCTAACCATTATGGTAATGTCACTTATGCTTAAAGAATACCCTAACCTCTAAAGTTATCTAAACCGACCTTTGATACCAACTATAAGGCCCCAGCCTTAAACCTTACTTAATCTTGAGTTATTACAAGATTACACATTGAGGATATTTTCAGGTTTAGAGTTTTAGAGAATTAGATCATGAAACTTGCATTACATTCCACATTTAAAACAAAGTGGTTACATAAAAGACAGTATTCATTCTTCCCATCAACAGAAACATATTTAAAATAAAACATGGATTCTTTATTGACACAACATTGACACTATCATCACATCATGTACCTTTCCCTTGACCTGTGAAAAACATTTCAAAAACTTGGGATGAGCATAAAAAGCTCAGTAAGGGATATAAAAATATGGAAAGGAATCATGAGTACATGTATACATAAGAATGAAATCATACTTTACCCATAAAACATAAGCACCTTAACATACCTCATAAAATCATAGAAATCATATGACATAAATGTAACTTGAGGCATTCATAACATTCTTACGTAGGGAGTAACCCTCTTGGTTACGTTTGGAATACCCATCACAGTATATTCCCTAAATCTCTTCGGAGAAACCTTAACGTTTCACTCCTTTGCATTACCCAATTCATTGGAGAGCTATATCGGGCTCACCCACCCTTAGTTTATCACGGAACCACCCATTTTCATAACAATGCCCAAGAACCATAACATAAATGTATCACATAAAACATTCACAAAGGAAACATAACATTTCCACATTTTCAATCACAACATAACATTTTAGTATATTGAAATAATGAATCCATTCAAAAAGAAACCATTTCCAAAACCATTTAAAACATTTAATAAGGAGAATTTTGAATCAAAGTGTCCCATACCACCTTGAAGCTTTTAACATTTTAAACCATTAATATCCATATAAATAAATCCTTAAAACCATTTTGAAAACATGGATATTAATAATAACAAATAATTAAAACATTTAAAGTGATATTTTGGTTAAAGGGGTTTTACCAAAATTAGAGACACTTGAATACAATAATTGAGGAATAAAATTTAGTCAGAACTTTATACTATCATGAGAATAAATGGATTCATGATATAATACTTCAAAGTACAGTATATACACCATATAAGAGTGAATTAGTGCATAACAACAAGGAAATCTCAATAGAAATGTCAAATGTGATGAAATCCCTTATAAAGAAGGTATCCTTAAATTAAGGACAAATCAATCTCAAAAATATGTGTGACAAATATAAATACACCCAATATAAGTGGATATTAAGTGTAAAACAAAAAAAGGTCATTCACACATATTCAATGGATGACATATTCAATGACTACATGTTGAACCCAAAGAAATCGAAATTGGGTTAAAAAGTTCCCTTGACAGCCCAACGACATCACATCAAAATGAGTTGATGAGAGATAAAAAGTGTATCTCATCACTTGGAAATAAAATTTAAATCAATAAGTATATATTAGAACATATCCCAACATAACAATTTGTAAATTAAAAGACCCAACAAAAGAAGTCTTTTAAAAAAAGAGGAGGGTGAAAGGTTCCCTTACCGACTTGGGTATCTTTCAAAACATACACCCCATGAAAGAAGGACAATAAATCATTGATGTAAATACTCATAAAGAAAATTATATTACAAAAAGAGTAGAATAATGTAAGTACATACACCACTCAAAGAAAATTGTGGCAAATGTAGCATAAATCTCACGGGAATAAATGTGAGATGAAAAATCCCTTACGAAAACTCGGCAGCCTAACGACGCCACATAAAACTTCCAAAAATGGATTGATGAGATCAAATAGGGTATCTCATCACATTAAAACAAAATATACATCAAGAGGAATATGAAATAACATCCCCCATCATAACAAATAGGAGATTAAAAGAAGTGACATAAAGGAGAGTACTTAAAAAGAAAGAGAGAGGTTAGATCTCTTACGAAAATTCGGCAGCCTAACGGCACCACTCAAAACTTCCAAAATGGATTGATGAGAGATAATAGGGCCTCTCATCACATGAACATAAAAAAATTAAATTAAGATTAATATAAAAGAACATCCCAATAACAAGAAAGATGATCTTTAAAAGGAATGACATAAAAGAGTGTACTTAAAAAGAAAGAGAGGAGTAGGATCCCTTACCTCGGTTCCGACTTGACTCGATCGTTCTTTAATCTCCTGAATAATAAACTTGAGTTAATTTATACTTCCTTAAGAACCTTTTTCAAGTTCATTGTTCCTTTTATATCACTTATTACCATGTCATAAACATTATGTAATCATTTAAGTTAATAATATTTGTTTTTCCGATATTTGGTTCTTAAGTCGAAAGTGACTTCTTACAATTACATGTTGTTCATGTGGCCAAATGTTTATTATATCCAGAATTGTATTCATGATTTAGATATAATATATGTCATATATATCCAGTACATTCATGCATTTATAACATTACATAATCATTTAGTGGTAATAAATGAAATGCACCGTTCATGGAGACGGTAAGCCGTACGTACGCATGAACGCTACTTTCATTTCTATTTCGTATTTTATAGAATGGAATAATAATGATATAAAGTTATATTATAATTCCAGTATAATATCATATATAATATCATAGTTCCATCCTTTATACATCCCACATATGGTTTTTAACGAATCAAATCACTTTGAGGGGGCGGTAGTCCGCACTTCCTTAAATGAAGATATCGCGTTTACCCATAATGGAAACCATAAAGGTATGCCCAAAATGAAAAAAAACATAAGATTAAGGAAAAAATAAACATATTATATATCATATATAAAAATAGTGACATCATAATGGCCACCTTTGAAGGTGTTAAATGAGTATTGAGCAATCATCGTTTCGGGAGGCAGAATTTCGCCATCTACGGAAACCGTATGTTCTTTAACCATTTGATGTAGTTGTGTGAGAGTGTAGCTCGAATAAATCTTATAAAAACATCCTAGTATATTGAAGATACTTGTGTTGTTTCAAAAGAAGTAAATAAAAAGAGTTTAGGGGGTTGGAGAAGCAAAATAAAACAAATGAACATGAGAGAATGAATTACCTTTAAAAGTGTAACTCCTTTTGATTTGAGCCTAAAGGCTTCCTTTGCAAGGATTATTCCCAAATGTAATACTCTATGATGAATATAGGGATGTGGAGAGAGTAAATGGGCAGGGTTTTGCCGAGCCAAAGGCTTGAGGAGTGTGTGAAATGAGGTAGAGGTGGGGGCGTTTTATAAGAGGAGAGGAGGGGCACTTTTGGAAAGTAAGAAATATTACTTTATTTGAAAATGTGTTTCGGTTTTAAAGGGTCCCACATTGATATAATTCTAGGATAAGGTGATAATTTTTCTAAATCCACCAATCCAATTGTTTTTGGACATGTTTAGTTCATAGAGTTTACATTATCTTTCCATTTTATTTAAATCGTCAGATAATGATGTCATCACTGCATCATTATGATGTCATAAATAATTTATATTATTTAATGTCTAAAAATTATAAAAAAATTACTATGATGTAGGAAATATTTTTATCTTTCCAATGACTATTTATAATAAAAAATCTGACCTTTATAACCCCACTTAAAAATTGTTTTAGTAAAACATATCATGTTTGTGTCATTTTTACTTTTACATTAAATAAAACGTTATTTATGTCATTTCCCAACCAAAGTGGATCCATGGGGTCCCCAAGTTGACCCATGGCTTGTATTGGTCGGCCATTACACATCCAATGAGGTTAGGACATGGGTCAAGTTCATTTAATATTATTAAAACATTGTTTTTACCTTAAACTACACTAATTACCTCTAATCGCGATTAAAAACTTAATAAGTTACTATTCACCAAAAAATTATTTTTATCCCATTGAACCACATTTTACTTCTTAATGAAAACCATGTATGTCGGATTTTTGAAATTTAAAACACAAAGATGGCAAAATTTCATTTAAACGGAAAAATCAGTTTTTATAAGTACCACTTAGTGGTGTCACTATTCATCAAAAATTGATGTTTTTCAGAAAAATCCCAAAAATTCACCCTAAGCTATATTTGATATTATGAATTCAAAAATGAAGTCTATTTTACAAAATTGAAAACATATAAGTCACATTAATTAATTTAATAATTAATTCCCGCTTTCAGAGCAAATAGCGTGTTTTTATGAAACAATAAGTATCAAAAGATTGACACTGGTTTAAGTCTGATTTCAAAGTGAAATTAATTCCAACGACCACTATTGGATTTAATGGTAAAAATATATTATAATTTCACTTTAAAACCAATTAAAAAGATAATATAATCATATAAATAAATTAGATTAAAAAGAGGTTTTGAATTAAAATACAACATTTTACACTATTCATTAAAAAAATGAACTTTATCGAAAAGATACCAAAAATTCACACAAAGTAAATTTTGATGTCCTGATTCTTAATAAGAGTTTTATTTGGTACAAAATAATGTTTAAGAGTGAACAAAACTATATTTAATGATGGTTCAACATCAAAAGGTGATAAGTGAACCTTTAGTGAAAACTAGGGCATATACGCCTAAAATTGAATTCTTTCCGTATTTTAAGCCTCTATCCTTTATTGGACAAATTTAAAAACATTTAAAAACATATATAATCATATTTTAGTTATTTCTATCTGTTCCTGCCATTACAACGGCTACATGTTAACTACCATTTAAAATAATATTATTTTATTATTAGAGTGCAACGTAAGATTCCCAAGAAACTCGTTGTTGCGTGTTGGGTACGCCATCGAGCATAGCATCCCCTTTAAAGTCATATCAATATTTTATTCACAAATATGGATAAATATGAAAATGTCATATTCTTTATTTACCTGGGGTGTTACACCTACTCCTTCTACCTTGACATCCCAAATAACAAAAGTCGCTCTGAAAGCTAGATCTTTGAAGGAACCTATGTTCTGATACCATTTTTTCACGAACCAACCCGATTTGACCCTGAACCGGTCACCCAAACTGGCATGCGATAAGGCCCAAGAGGAGTTCTTGATCCTCTTGGCATAGTGACAAGCACCAAGGGAATCAACAGAGTGGAGATGGGAATGATTTTACCCAACTTAAATAAACATAAAGTAATGGAATAATAAAAGATAATCCTACAATAAAGAAACCAAACAAAATTACTAAACAAGAACTGAAAAATAAAACTAACTGAACCTGATGACCACTAAACTCTACATGACCCCATAGGTCACTCTCCGATCCTAAGACTCAACATCACCCATGATGATCAATATCAAACTGAAATCTTCACCTAAGACTAAAAACAATAATTAAGTATAGGAATGAGTAGTAAAACTCATTAAGAGTACTCAAGTAATCTATTCCCAAATGAATATCCATTAAACAAAATAATAATAAATTTCTGGTTTTAACTTCAACATATAAAAGTATGTTTTTTACACATTTTCCCTTTAAATCAAATCATAGTCCATTTTACTTATTACCATTAAAAACCATATCATTTTCCAAGGAGGAACCATATAAATTTTAAAAGAGAGTTGAAATTTCAGTTATAAAGGATATAGTAAGTACAAAACATTTCCAAAACATTTTTCCACAACCATTTGAAAACACTTTATCATTTTAGCCAATAATCCACACTATTTCAGAAGAAATCTCAAAAATCATACAACAAGGGAAATTGGAAATAATACATAAGATTATCTAGCCAATAATGAATCAAAACATTTTTGCCAATAGAAATGGGTGAAACCTAGGAGCTCATGAATAATCTAAAATGCAGTATACATGTGACTCATCCTGAAGGCATGCCCTACCCGATGACATTATAATGCCCAAATGCCTGATCATCGCCCTATCTGACCTGATCGAGGGGCCCAATCCCATAGTAATACTAATAAAAATATCCCCATACTATAGGCCACTAGTCAGTGCGTAATCTAAACTAATGCAACAATCATTCACCAAAAACATTCTCTATATGCTAGGTACCCATGTAACAAATAAAAAGGGGTGATCCAACAAGGTCAAACAAATAATCCATCACATATATATGCACCACACACAAGTAACACACACAAAAGTCACCACCGATCACTCCAAGGGTCTTTTATCCCTCTTTTCTTCAACCAACAACACATGAGGGAAGTCCCATCCAAGGACTACCCATTCCATCATCATCTAACAAAGAAATAGGTGCACCCCAAGGATAGTTTTTCAAAGAAAATTATTTTATAAAAGTACCAAAGTGGCCTCAATCAACCATTTAACACTAAACCATTTTTAAAGAACCAACACACACCAAATCATTTCTAAAGAATCAAATAAACATCACCTCCAATCTCAAAACCATTTGAAACCCCATTTGAGAAATCCATTTGAGAAACACAAACACATTTTCAACCCAAGACATTATTTTAAAACAAAAAAAACTTAAAAAGTCCAACTGAGAAATTTGATAAACATCTGATAAACACTTGATATGCACATTTAATAAAAAAGTTTCATGCAATCGAACACAAATAGAAATTACCTTTATTTCACTTCAGACATTTATACTAGAAAGAACCATATATCACTAGCTAGCATTTAATAAGGGCGTGAAAAGCAAGAAATAAATAATTCTTTAATTTGAAGGATAATTCATAGGTAAACCTACCTCAAAATGGGAACATACCAAGATGAACAATTTGACACCCGATGGCTTTGACGAATATCACCCCACAACTGCGCTCACATACAATCCTATATATATATACCCCTTAATCCAATGCACATATTCCTAGCACCATGAGGGAATATGTGAAAGGAGGATTTATATATATATATATATATAGATATATGTACCAATGTATGTGTGTGAAACCCTCCAAGGATCCACCAAAAAATCTAATTAACCCAATGGGAAACCAAATATTACCAAAGACTCTAAATAAAATTAGAAAAATAAAAAGGGGTGGACACAACCAACCAAATACATGGGATAATACCCTTTGTAAAACCTTACATAAACCAATATCATTTTGAAAACAAGTCTTTCACCATTTAAAACCATCTATAATTGATACTGAAAAGTGAAAAATCAAGTTCACATGTCAAATATTTCATTTTCCTTCAAAAACCCTTTCCAAAATTATCTACACCTTAAGTGACCTTAAATAAAAGGTTCTCACGCACCAAACATGTAACACCCTGAGATTTTATGAAAAATATTATTTTAATTTCATTAATGTCTTGTGTTGTATGCTACACCAATATTACTTTGCGCTATTCGTAACACCGTATTAGCTTGCAGTATACGCAACACTATTCTTGGATCGTGTTACACACAATTTTGATAATAGCTATTCTACGCAACATTGAGTATATATATATATATATATATATTTATTCAATGTATAAATGAAATATGGTTGGATTATGTTATACGAAACAACGAAGGATTTTTGCACAGCACGCAACCCTGACTTGGCTTGCATTAAACGCAATCGCGACCTTCCTCGATAGCGTGTGTTGTACGCAATACCGGGTTTTACTAAACAACGATATATTACTATAATATTATTATGAACTAGCTGTTATGAATACTATTAACTAAATTTTTAATCTTATAACATTATTATTCATCTTACACATTTTCTAGAACATGGTATAAGAACAAAATAATTTTTTCGGGTAAAATATGTATTTTTCAAAAAATGCAGTTTTGCCGCCTTTTGATGGCGCACCCACTTTAAATCTAGTTTTTGACATGTTTATAAGTTAAATTTGACAAAATAAAATTCTTCTTTGGAATCATGAAATAAAAATTTACTTTGGATAAATTTTTCATATTATTCTGGTAACTTTCATATTTTGATGAATAGTAAAAACACGCTATATTTTAATTAAAAACAACTTTTTTCATCGCAAAAATTTATATGGTTAAATTATAATATTGAATGGTTTTTAAGTAAAAATAGAATATATTTTTACCATTTAATATAATGTATGTCATTATCATTTATTCTACCTTGAATTTGTAGGATAAATCAATTCAATCTTTTGCAATGTTTTAAAGAAAAACCCGTTTTCTTTTGAAAACGAGATTAATTTTAATTTAATTTCTGAAACTTTTGTGTATTGAATTTGGAAAAATGGATTCCATATTTGGAATCAGTGGATCCAAATTATGTTAATAAGCTACTTTTAATTTTTGGGAATTATGAATAGTAACTACGGTAAATTTTATTTACCATAGTTAAAGGTAAATCGGGTAATTAAGGGTAAATATAATATTATAAAATTACCCTAAAACATGTAAAAATATTATTTGATGATTAAAAGTAGATCCATATCACCTAAGGGTCGGATTAGATTCATTTAATGTACTTTTGTCCATGAAAATAATTTAATTATTATTAAAACCAAAGAATGTGACAACATGTCACTTTCTTAAATCTTATACGTATAATAATTTTAATTTAGTGATAAACTTCATGAAACTTAGGACATGAATAGTCTACAGAAAGATAATACAATTATCTACATCATAGAAATTTATTTAGAATTTTTAGGGATTAAATAATTATCATTTATTATGACACAAAGATGATGCAGTAATTGTCTTATTAATGAAATATTGACATAATTGATGTTATAAATACACAAATAAAAGTAATTTTAGACTTTTTATGAATTAACATAATTTTATAGGATAATATGACATGTTAATATTGATTTAATTAACTTTTTTTGTACTCAAAATTCTGTTATTATTTTCACATAAATTAATTACTAAATATTGTCAAAATTGACATAAAATAGTTTTTAAAACAAATATTATATTATTAATTGTTATTTTATTCCTAAAAATCTAAGGTTCGTCCAAATGACTTAGATAAGGTTATATATATTAATAATAAACAACTTGGGGTTATTTTGGCTTGTAATAGTAAGTTTATTAACCTTATAGTATAAGAACACAAGAAGAAACGGTAAAAGTAAAATTATTTAACTTAATGTTAAATCTAAATGATAAGGTTAAAATAGGAACCTAAACTTGTCTAAATTATATTTTATGAGAGTATTTCGACCCATCCCCACCTTAAATTCTAAATAAATCAATTTGGAGCTATTTAAAACCGAATTTGGCTCTATAATAAAATAATATTTTTGGTTATTCCAAAGGTGCCCCTCTCCTCCCATATAAAAGGGAACCCCCTCCCTCTCTTCCTCACACCACTTTGAGCCTTCATGCTCGGCCAACCCCTGCAAAATTATATTCTACACTTCCCTAGAAACATACTAGAGGTTCTGTTATTCCTCAAAGAACAATTTTATTACCCTAAGAGAAGGACTGAAAGAGGCGCTTCAAAGAAGAGGTAATGTCCGTTACCAATTCTTTCAACTTTCTTTCTTCTCCCACTTCTTATTATTAAGTTGTTTCATTATGAAGTAATAACATCAGTATCACTCATATAATTATATGTTATTATAAGTATGAAACAACCCTATTTCACCATCTATCCATCCTACGGAAAATGAAATCACCGCGCGTGCGTACGTACGGAATACCGTCTCCACGCCGTGGTGTAATCTATTTTCCACCACCACCTTACTTGGATGGGTATAATGGTGTAAATAATAACTATATATGATTATTGTAAAGTGATATTGATTCTTAAATATTATACATACACTACAATACAATTCAAAAATCATGAGAATGATATCATTGCTCGTGCGTACGTACGGACTACCGTCTCCACGACGCGATGAGATTCATTCTCCACGTTAACCATTTATGAATGATTATAAAGTATATATAATAAGTAGTAAAGAAATATATGACATAATAATACTACTGGATTTATGTATATATTTATTTATGTCATCTACTTAATTCCACTCAATTTAATAAGGAAACGAAAACAACGTTCATGCGTACGTACGGCCTACCGTCTCCATGAACGGTGTATTTCTTTCCATTTATCGATCCATTATATATAAGTATATTCTGAATATATATTATATATAAATCATGTTTTATATTTTGGAATTAAGTAATCATGATCTAAGTAATCATATGAATAATTACAAGTTAAAACACGAACAACAAATGAGACGATTTTACCCAAAACGCTACTTTAACATGAATTTACAAAAGAACGGGTAATATAAAGTCATAAGTGAACCATATATGATATAATAACAGTGAATATGATTCTGTAATAAGTCAATGACATTATTTAAATCATTATACAGGAGGTTCGGACACTTACGAAGCAAATCAGACCTAAGGTAAGGGAAATATCACAATCTCATTTTTATCTGAGATTGTTTATACTTTGGTATTTACTAGGGTGTATTTTATTATCCACATACATGTTTACTCAATATGTAATATTATTTCCATCCACCTACAATTTTTTAAATCCAATTTTACCCTTCGGTGAGTTTTTAGTAAAGGATATGAAAGGAATCTTTTGTCATTTTTCGTACGAGGTACTTTTTGACTTTTCTGAAAAAAGTACGAGAAGAATGTTTTTTTAACTTATACGACATGAATGGATTTTTAAAACATTATTTCCAAGAAGAATCCTTTACAAGTTTTCAAGTTTATTTTTAATCAACTTCTTTTAGTTCAGAATTGTATGACATGTTAAGAAAGGAAAAGTTTTTTTGAAGTAGAAAGGATATTTTCTTCAAGAATGGAGTTCAAGTGTATTATCAAAATTATTTTCCATCTAAGATAATATAGGGTTCAGTTTCTATCCCTATTATTAAATTGATTTGATTATGTTGTGATGGAAATATTTTTATGAATTCTTTTATCTTATATGAATTGTTTTATGATGTCATGATGTTTAAGAATCCCATTTTTTTTATTACATGGGTTATGCAATGATGTATGATTTATGATTTTGTGGCAAACATAAGAATGGTTTCATTATGAGATGGGTGGGACCTATATATCCCTCCAATGCATTGGGTAAATATTTTATATCTCATGAGATAGACATGGCTAGAATGGTAGGTTATACCGATTCAGTGAAACAGGACTGAAACGAGGGTGACTCGGTTCAGAAATGGAATTTGTCCACTAAGATAGTCTTGGCAATGAGTATTGACTAATAAGATATGATTCTCTATGATTATGTGTGTATGCCACAAAGTTTCATGTTTTAAGTTATGATTATTGGGATTTCATTTCACTACTATTATTTATCCCATGTTATGAAATTATGCTCTCTTTTGCAGGTTAAGATTTCTAAAATGTTATGTTCTTATGAATATGATGTGATTGATATTTATTTTGTTTACCCTTACTGAGAATTTGAGCTCACCCTTTTATGTTTTCTTTTCCCCAGGATATAAAGAAAGGTTTTAGGTAAAAAAGAGGAAGATCTTTATGAGAGATGTTGAAGATCTTTCACCATGATTAGAAGATTATATTCCAAGTTTCCAAAGACCCTAAACTATTATGATCCTTGTGTGTGTGTTTTTGTTATGTATTAAGTATTCCGAAAAAGTAATGTAATGTCCATGTAAATCAAGCTTTGGGTCTCTACAGTTGGTATCAGAGGAAAAGTTTAGTCAACCTTTGGAAACTAGGATGCGAAAACGTTAGTGATATCCCTAGATATATTTCTAAGGTATGTCTAGGGATGTCCCTAAGGTTAAGTATACGTATAGGTTATAGTACTAGAATTACGCTAACGATCATAGAATTAAACTTAAGATGTTAGATATTCAAGGTACTCCCCCTTTATTATGTTGTTTTCCCTAGCATGATTTTTTCCTCTCACACTATTCTTTTTGGGTTTTAGACGATGGCTGGAACCCGAAGGAACCGTGTTGATCAATGCAATGATTGTCCTCCTGAATGAACAAATGTTATGGGAGATGGAGTGCAAAATCTTATTGCTATAATTACAGAAGCTATGAATCATTCTGGACTTCCAAATGAGCAGAGAAGGGAACAATATTCTATTGAGTCCTTCATGAGGAAACATCCACCTTCTTTCAGTGGGTCTTCTAATCCACTTGTTGCTGAACAATGGATCAGTACCACTGAAAAGATATTTTCAGTTCTTCAATGTTCTGAACATGATAAATTCATCTTAGCAGTATATCATTTAGAAGGTGAAGCTGATCAATGGTGGAATCTTATCAAGAATACGAGGCAAAGAGATGAAATTGAGTCCATGGAATGGGATGAGTTCAAGAACTTATTTTTCAATAAGTACTTCCCTCGTATTCTTCGAACAAAGATGGAGAAGGAGTTTCTTGAACTAAAGCAAAAGGATGATGAATCTGTTGGTATATACGAAGCGAATTTTACAAGGCTTGCAAGGTATGCATCTGGATTTATCATCCAACCTGAAATTAAAGTTGATCGATTCTTCAGCGGCTTAAAACCAAATCTTCAAAGGTAATTAGATATAAGAGACTTCATTAGCTATGAAGAAATTGTGCGTTGTGCTATCAAGGTAGAAATGGAAGTTGGTGTTACTTATCCATCTCATAGTTTTGATAAGAAACAAAAGATGGAGTTCAAGGAGAAATCTCAGAATAATGGTGAAAAGAAGATGAATGTTTCCTTATGCTCAAAGTGTGGAAAGAAGCATGGTAGAGATTGTCTTAAAGGGACTAGAAAATGTTTTAAGTGTGGAAAAAAAGGTCATCGAGCAGCTAAGTGTCGAAGTAATGGAAAAAGGGTTTCTAATGATGTGAATAAAGAAAAGACTGCAGAGAACGCACCCACAACACTTCAATGCTTCAAGTGTAAGGAAATGGGGCGTTATGGTAATAAATGCCCTAATCCAAGGGTTAGTGATGATCGACATGAGCAACCACTTATGGAAAAGGACAAAGGGAAGTCACATGCGATCACCATTGGCGATGTTGAATATGACAACGATGTGGGGGAATGATTAAGTGTTTATGTAATGGGATTCCAAAATAATGCTGTATATAGTATCGTGGAATATTGGAATATTTATGTTTTGGTCTATTGTGGTTTTCAATAATTTTATGGCATCGGTAACCATGAAAAGTGATTGAAATATTTTTGGAAAGTAGATGATATGCACATAATGAAGGGATAAAGAGAATCTAATATGTTTGATAGTATTCATGAGCTCATGATTGATATAAGGACTAAGTGATATCATGGTTTGAGTATATAGAATTTTGATGATTTTGGTATGTGTAAAGTGTTAACTTTTAACTAGATTCATGTTTTCACTAAGGTTCAATGGGTATTCAAGAGAATACATGATTAAGGCCTTTGAATGTTTGGAATGTGACCAACAAGACATATCTTATGATATATGGGGATCAATGATGGTATTAAATCTATGGTAATCGTTTTCACTATATTATGAGAATGGACTGCAGTATTATGGATAAGCCTAAATATTGGAATGATTATGTCGGAAATAAGTTAGTATTGTTTAAGGATAGAAGTTTTTTCGATATTATTGATGGGATGTTATAGTAATATAGTTTTAGAAAAAGGACAACCTGCAGGACGGGCGACAACCCATTGCGTTAGACAAGGTCGTAGGAATCGAACCCACAACCGAAGTGCGACTGGCCTTTATCGCCTACTACTGGCCTACAGGAAGTCCCTGGTTAGTAGAAACTAGTTTTATTTTATTAAGCGGTATGATATATGAAGTATATGTTCATTTTAGGAACCATATATGATTAATCTCACTATAGATGGATTTATGTATTTTTTTGATAACTTTTCTAACCTTTTGTTTGAGACAGATGGAATGACCCATCATTCTATCACATGATCTGCTAACACATCACGAATGACAAATTCAACTTTATTTCTTTAAGAGATGAAGTGGAAATTGTCCAAAGAACGAAAAACGGTGAGACTATACCAAAATCACGAAAGTATTTCTTCTAATTCCAATTTCATCAACTTTAAGGAAATGATCTTGAAAACCAAAAATGTTTTCCTAGTGCTCTTATATCTGATGAATCAGATGGTACCTTAGATCATCACAAATTTATGGCTTTGTGATTGCTGGCTTTTCCATAGCCATGTTCTCTACCACTCTCCATCAGAACATGATGGTTAGATTTCTCTTCCATATCCATATTTTCACCTATGTGGAAACTCGGTGATTAGTTTATTTGTGTAACCATTACGTTTCATAATTTTGTTTTTAAAGATTGGTTTTGGTATTCCTTTTTACGATGTGAGTTTCTATTAAAGAAACTTTCGAATAGTAAACCATTTATAACCCCGACGAATTTCAAGGGAGAAATTTCATTTTAAGGGGGGTAGAATGTAACACCCCAAGATTTTATGAAAAATATTATTTTAATTTCATTAATGTCTTGTGTTGTATGCTACACCAATATTACTTGGTGCTATGCACAACACCGTATTAGCTTGCAGTATACGCAACACTATTCTTGGATCGTGTTACACACAATTTTGATAATAGTTATTCTACGCAACATTGAGTATATATATATATATATATATATATATATATTCAATTTATAAATAAAATATGGTTGGATTATGTTATACGAAACAACGAAGGACTCTTGCACAGCATGCAACCCTGACTTGGCTTGCATTACATGCAATCGCGACCTTCCTCGATAGCGTGTGTTGTACGCAATACCGGGTTTTACTAAACAACGATATATTATTATGAACTAGCCGTTATGAATAATATTAACTAAATTTTGAATCTTATAATATTATTATTCGTCTTACACATTTTCTAGAACATGGTATAAGAACAAAATAATTTTTTCAGGTAAAATAAGTATTTTTCAAAAAATGCAGTTTTGCCGCCTTTTGATGGTACACCCACTTTAAATCTAGTTTTTGACATATTTATAAGTTAAATTTGACAAAATAAAATTCTTCTTTGGAATCATGAAATAAAAATTTACTTTGGATAAATTTTTCATATTATTCTGGTAACTTTCATATTTTGATTAATAGTAAAAACACGCTATATTTTAATTAAAAACAACTTTTTTCATCGCAAAAATTTATATGGTTAAATTATAATATTGAATGGTTTTTAAGTATAAATAGAATATATTTTTACCATTTAATATAATGTATGTCATTAGCATTTATTATACCTTGAATTCGTAGGATAAATCAATTCAATCTTTTGCAATGTTTTAAAGAAAAACCCGTTTTCTTTCGACAACGGGATTAATTTTAATTTAATTTCTGCAACTTTTGTGCATTGAATTTGGAAAAATGGATTCCATATTTGGAATCAGTGGATCCAAATTATGTTAATAAACTACTTTTAATTTTTGGGAATTATGAATAGTAACTACGGTAAATTTTATTTACCATAGTTAAAGGTAAATCGGGTAATTAAGGGTAAATATAATATTATAAAATTACCCTAACACATGTCAAAATCTTATTGGATGATTAAAAGTAGACCCATATCACCTAAGGATAATATTAGATTCATTTAATGTACTTTTGTCCATGAAAATAATTTAATTATTATTAAAACCAAAGAATGTGACAACATGTCACTTTCTTAAATCTTATAAGTATAATAATTTTAATTTAGTGATAAAATTAATGAAACTTCGAAAATTAATAGTCTCCAGAAAGCTAATACAATTATCTACATCATAGGAATTTATTTAGAATTTTTATGGATTAAATAATTATCATTTAGTATGACACAAAGATGATGCAGTAATTGTCTTATTAATGAAATATTGACATAA
The DNA here is from genome assembly GCA_963277665.1 of Viscum album. NCBI lineage: Eukaryota > Viridiplantae > Streptophyta > Magnoliopsida > Santalales > Viscaceae > Viscum > Viscum album. The sequence goes on from OY728137.1 coordinate 1,955,153,552, forward strand.
TTGATGTTATAAATACCCAAATAAATGTAATTTGAGACTTTTTATGAATTAAAATAATTTTATAGGTTAATATGACATGTTAGTATTTATTTAATTAAATTTTTTTTACTAATAATTCTGTTATGATTTTCAAAAAAATCAATTACTAAATATTGTCAAAATTGACATAAAATAGTTTTTAAAACAAATATTATATTATTAATTGTTATTTTATTCCTAAAAATCTAAGGTTCATACAAATGACTTAGATAAGGTTATATATATTAATAATAAACAACTTGGGGTTCTTTTGGCTTGTAATAGTAAGTTTATTAACCTTATAGTATAAGAACACAAGAAGACACGGTAAAAGTAAAATTATTTAACTTAATGTTAAATCTAAATGATAAGGTTAAAATAGGAACCTAAACTTGTCTAAATTCTATTTTATGAAAGGATTTCGACCCATACCCACCTTAGATTAGAAATAAATCAATTTAGAGCTATTTAAAACCGAATTTGGCTCTATAATAAAATAATATTTTTGGTTATTCCAAAGGTGCCCTTCTCCTCCCTTATAAAAGGGCACCCCCTCCTTCTCTTCCTCACACCACTTTGAGCCTTCATGCTCGGAAAAACCCTACCAAATTATCTTCTACACTTCCCTAGAAACATCCTAGAGGTTCTGGTCTTCCTAAAAGACCAATTTTTTTACCCTAACAGAAGGACTCAAAGAGGCGCTTCAAAGAAGAGGTAATGTCCGTTACCGATTCTTTCAACTTTATTTCTTCTTCCACTTCTTATTCCTAAGTTGTTTCATTATGAAGAAATAACATCAGTATCACTCATATAATTATATGTTATTATAAATATGAAACAACCCTATTTCACCATCTATCCATCCTACAGAAAATGAAATCACCGCGCGTGCGTACATACGGAATACCATCTCCACGCCGTGGTGTAATCTATTTTCCACCACCACCTTACTTGGATGGGTATAATGGTGTAAATAATAACTATATATTATTATTGTAAAGTGATATTGATTCTTAAATATTATACATACACTACAATAAAATTCAACAATCATGAGAATGATATCATCGCTCGTGCGTACGTACGGACTACTGTCTCCACGACGTGATGAGATTCATTCTCCACGTTAACCATTCATGAATGATTATAAAGTATATATAATAAGTAGTCAAGAAATATATGACATAATAATACTACTAGATTTATGAATATATTTATTTATGTCATCTACTTAATTCCACTCAATTCAATAAGGAAACGAAAACATCGTCCATGCGTACGTACGGCCTACCATCTCCATGAACGGTGTATTTCTTTCCATTTATCGATCCATTATATATAAGTATATTCTGAATATATATTATATATAAATCATGTTTTATATTCTGGAATTAAGTAATCATGATCTAAGTAATCATATGAATAATTACAAGTTAAAACACGAACGACAAATGAGACGATTTTACCCAAAACGCTACTTTAACTTGAATTTACAAAAGAACGGGTAATATAAAGTCATAAGTGAACCATATATGATATAATAACAGTTAATATGATTCTTTAATAAGTCAATGACATTATTTAAATCATTATACAGGAGGTTCGGACACTTAGGAAGCAAATCGGACCTAAGGTAAGGGAAATATCACAATCTCATTTTTATCCGAGATTGTTTATACTTTGGTATTTACTGGGGTGTATTTTATTATCCACATCCATGTTTCCTCAATATGTAATATTATTTCCATCCACCTACAATTGTTTAAATCCAATTTTACCCTTCAGTGAGTTTTTAGTAAAGGATATGAAAGGAATCTTTTGTCATTTTTCGTACGAGGTACTTTTTGACTTTTCCGACAAAAGTACGAGAAGAATGTTTTTTTAACTTATACGACATGAACGGATTTTTAAAAAAATATTTCCAAGAAGAATCCTTTACAAGTTTTCAAGTTTATTTTTAATCAACTTCTTTTAGTTTAGAATTGTATGACATGTTAAGAAAGGAAAAGTGTTTTTGAAGTAGAAAGGATATTTTCCTCAAGAATGGAGTTCAAGTGTTTTATCAAAATTATTTTCCATCTAAGATAATATAGGGTTAGGTTTATATCCCTATTATTACATTGATTTGATTATGTTGTGATGGAAATATTTTTATGAATTCTTTTATCTTATATGAATTGTTTTATGATGTAATGATGTTTAAGAATCCCATTTTTTTATTACATGGGTTATGCAATGATGTATGATTTATGATTTTGTGGCACACATAAGAATGGTTTCATTATGAGATGGGTGGGACCTATATCTCCCTCCAATTCATTGGGTAAAGATTTTATATCTCATGAGATAGACATGGCTAGAATGGTAGGTTATACCGATTCAGTGAAACAGGACTGAAACGAGGGTGACTCGGTTCATAAATGGACTTTGTCCACTAAGATAGTCTTGGCAATGAGTCTTGACTAATAAGATATGATTATCTATGATTATGTGTGTATGACACAAAGTTTCATGTTTTAAGTTATGATTATTGGGATTTCATTTCACTACTAAGATTTATCCCATGTTATGAAATTATGCTCTCTTTTGCAGGTTAAGATTTCCAAAATGTTATGTTCTTATGAATATGATGTGATTGATATTTCTTTTGTTTACCCTTACTGAGCATTTGAGCTCACCCTTTTATGTTTTTCTTTTCCCCAGGATATAAAGAAAGGTTTTAGGTAAAAAAAAGAGGAAGATCTTTATGAGAGATGTTGAAGATCTTTCACCACGATTAGAAGATTATATTCCAAGTTTCCAAAGACCCTAAACTATTACGATCTTTGTGTGTGTGTTTTTGTTATGTACTAAGTATTCCTCAAAAGTAATGTAATGTCCATTTACGTCAGGCTTCGGGTCTCTACAAAACAACCCATAAAATCATTTTCATGAAATGCCACACCATGACATCACACAAAACATAGCCAATTTCTGCTAAAAAATACAAACCCAACACCCGAGCATGTTAGACCCTTAAAAAACATATTTTTCATCACTCAAAAAATTTAATAATCCATTTACACAATTTATAAATCCTTTCCAAGAAGCAAAACAAGACTTTAGACATAAATTACACACACAATTTCATGTAGAAAATCATTCCCAAACTAATTTCTCATCAAACCCTCTCAAAAAAACTTTTTCACCACACAATTTAAGTATAGAACAAGAAGAAATCAATTAAATAAGAAAATAAAATCATCTACAAATTCTAGGGTAAGGATCCGCCTACCTTGTGTGAAGAAATCCCAAAAATTGGTGTGAATCATCAAACGCATCTAATTCACACCACATGAAAACCCAAATAATCCCTAATCCAAAATATTGAATAAAAACCACAAGATTAATACCCTAATTGACTCCCTAAATGAAAAAAAACAAAAACCCCAAAATAATATTGCCCAAAACCCTAGAAAAGAGAAAGAAGGGTCTACCCAGGGTGGAGAGGGTGTGATAGAGCTACAGGGGCTCGTCCAGAAGGTCCAGTCTCTAGAAGTGGACTGACCAATAAGGGGGTATGCATCAGAGACAGGTTCATCTAGTAAGTGTCCATGTTGAAGATAGGGTCGGCTAGTAGGGGTCGTGTCAGAGACAAGGTGCTATGCCGGAGGTGGTCCTTTGGAAATGAGCTTGCCAAGGGGTGGAGCGGTGTGCACAATGAGGTCCAGGGAGGGGGTGTGGTGTGATGTGGGTTGGGGGGAGGAAGGGAGTCATGTAGGGGGAAAGGATAGAGGTGAGGGATATGATTAAACCCTAAAAAACTTATAATTAATTAATAATAATGAATTTAATAATGATAATAATAATAATAACTTAATAAAATGTTTATAATTGACTTAATAAACCTTATATTAATATGCTTGATAATAATAATAATAATAATAATAATAATAAAATTACCATTATTATTATTAAAATAATTCATTAAACCTCATTTTACAATTTTCCACTTTATTTATTTGTCTTCAACATCAGGCACGCCACACAATGACCCAGGTGAAGCCACATAGCCTCGAATGTGCCCTGCTCATGCGCTAGACACTGATAAGGCCAAAACGTTCATTTTCCACCAAAATGAAAAAAAATTAATCGGGATCGACCCACACCTAAACAAAAAACTTCAATGTCAGGTAAAATAATAAAATAAAATTATTTCAAAAGCATGGGTGTGACATAATGCATATTCTTCAAAAAACACTTCTTTTTTCAAAGGGTATTTATAAAAATAAATTTTGTAATTATTTTCATAAATATGGTAATCTTATATATGAGTGTAATTGAAAAAATTATTGATATGGAAATATTAAATAAATCCACATTTATTATAATATATCTCAAACATTGAAACAAATTTAGGTCCCACAATATTTACTTGCTAACATTTATGGACCTAAATTTGTTACCAGATCCAAATCGTCTTGTACTAACATTGTTCGACCCTCAATGGTACTAAAGGCCCCTTGAAATGATTTCTTATAGAGATTTACTTCCAGAACTTATTGATCTATCCTATAGTGGATTTTAAATAAATGTTATATTCACCTATTTAAGTGATTTATTAACTCTTTCCCACCTTGAGTTTAATGTTTATACTTCAAGTGAGGGAGATCATAGCTCTTTCCTTCCTATATAATCATTAAACATCAACCTTGAACTTCATGGGATTAAGGTTCTTCATTATTTTTATACTATATTCTATCTTGAATATTTTTTCAAAATCTCTTCTCACGTATTTTCTTTCTTTCTCAAAAGTGGAGAGGACATCTGTTTAGATTTTCTATTTTTAAATTTTTCTATTTTTATTTTCTCTTTCCCCATATTTTATTTGTTCTTTTAACTTTCCACTCTATATCTATTATTAATATACTACTTAGGGAGTTATATAAATTAAATGGTGTTTTTAAATTCCACTTTATTATATTTTTAAATTTTTCTTATATTTTCCTTTTAAAAATTGGTTTTCAAATTCTCTTAATATCTTGAAAAGATTGATTTGTTTTTCTTTTTAAAAATTTTAATTATCATTTTTTTTTCAAAATGGATTTAATTTTTTTTTCAATTTTTTTTTTCAAAATAATTTATAATTTTGGAAAAGTGAAGTAAGTTTGATCCTCTAAGATTTTTTGGCTGGATACAAATAAGTGGATATGGTTTTGGCATAAATGCCCTCAAGGATTTATCTTAAAATATTTAATTGTGTTTGTTAACCCTTTCTCTATAATGGTCACGGTGAGTTGGACTTACTGCACAACTGGTTTTACACCCTCAATGAATTTTATATGGTTTCTTAAAATAATATTTTCTAGACCTTAATAATTAAAATTAATTTCCAAAATATCTATTATTATTTATAAAAACTTTTAATATTTTTAAAATTTTAAATCCTTTTCCTATTTCTTATAATTCCTTGAATATCATATTATTAGCTTTTGTGGCTCCTTTTATAATATTTCTTTTGAGATTAATTTATGGTGAGATATCATTTTTCTATCTATATTTTTTTGAATCATATATTTTATTTTAAGGGAGAAAATGTGTTTGCAATTTGATATTTTTTCATTATTTTTTTCAAAACGGGAGAAACTATTTTCAAAATTTTAAGCTTTTTGATCAACTCTAAAAAGTGTAAAAAATGATTCAATCGATATTTTGTTTCGTGATTAGAAAAAATGGGTAGATAGTTATAGTGGATACTTGGCACTTTATTTTTTTTGTTTTGATAATTATAATATTCTATATTTTCTAATACCATTTTTTGGATAATTATAATTTCATTGTTTGTTGATCTTTTTATTTTTAAATTTTTACTTATTTATCATTTATTATTTTTATTCTATATATTTATTTTAAATTAATTATGTGAACTTTTTTTCTAATGTTATTTTTTACTTTAATGTAAGTTTTTTAAATTTCACTTTATAATTATGTGAGTTTTCTATTACCCTTATGCATATTCTATGATCACTAATTTACCATTACATAATTCTTAGTTACCTTAAAGAAGAATATATGAATTATTTTATACCCTTACATAGCTTGAAACTTACCATTATTCAATGTAGGAACTATGTGTTTACCATTACACAACATTTTCATTACCTTTACGCATCATATATAAATTTATATATACCCTTAAGCAGTGTGTTAACTTACCCTTATGAAATATATGTTTTTTCCATTATAACTTTACAAAAATATTCTCTTACCTTTATGTAATGCATTTTAACCCTTACACAACACTTGTTTTTTTCTTCCTACCTTTACACAACAAGAATTCTACCTTTACGCGATTATGTATTTTACAGCAAACCTTTACACTTGATATGAATTGTGAGTTAACTTTAATTGTTTTTTGAAAATTCCATGTTACTTTTATAAATGAATATAAACCTACCCTTACGTGAATATGAAATTCCAATATACTCTTTTTTTCATAATACTCTTGGTATTTTGATTTTCAGTATGTGTATAACAAATGTTTAAATTGTTTTAATATTTATATAAATAATTTTTAATGAATCGAACCTATGAGAAGTGTTTCCATATTTTTTTAAACAAATTTTTATAAAGTTTAATATTTTTATTCATTTATTCATGAGTACGTATTAAATGATTCAAATATTTTGAATTTATTTATTTAGGTTGATATCTTTGATTTTAATGTTTCTAATGAAGTTATTCAAACATGTTTTAATGTTTTTAATAAAATATCCTTAAAATTTGATATTATAACATGTTTAAATATAAAATAAAATTTTAAAATAAAATATTGAATATTATAGTTTGAAAATGTGTGATATTTTTTTGTTTTCTTTGACCTATTATTTTGAAATGTTTTAATATCTTTAAATGATTATTTTTAAAATAGTTTGAATTATTCAGGTAGATTTAAATTAAAATGATAGTATTATTGATAATATATTTATCTATCCTTAATAATTATATAATAATAATATTATTTTTATTTTATATTGGAATTTCCTAACCATTTCATTGGTTGTATTGAGTTAATTATTTTTAAAGGGATCATGTTGGCTTGAATAAATGATGGTAAAAATAAAAAAAACATGGACATTTTCAACTTAAATAATCCTGATGAATTACAATACATTACCAAAGGGTTTGGATCCTATAAATAAATTCCTTTTTAGGCCTTGGTAGTCTATATTAATATTTTAAAACAACTTTCTAATCCAATTGCCAATGTGCTTAATTACTCTCAAAGTGTTTTCATTTATAAATATTCTTTCTCCTTCTAGAGTGTAAACTAAATTTTAATATCCAAATCACTTTATTATTTTATTATCATTCTATTATAGTGTTCATCATATTTATTGAGATACTCAATACCAAGCTTAAAAGTTATTTCATCCAATAAATACTCTAATTTATTATAATATTGGTGCTCACTACCTTTAAAATGCGGGACTTTGGTTTTTTGTCCATTTCCTTTAAAAAGGAAAGGGGTTAATATTATATGGTATCTAGATTTTATTTTAAAGAGATAATGTCTATTTTATCTAATTTATTTCTATAACCTAAAAATAAAGGGATAGTTTTGGTAACTTGGATACCATTAAATCCAAGAAACCAATACAGTAAATTCACAAGGGATTAAGGTGGTAGATGCAGAGGTAATTTTGAGTAATATTTATAATCATCCTTACCAAATATGATGTATCATTAACTTTATAAAATTTAATTAATTTATCACTTTAAATCTTTTATTACATAATTTGTTTAATCCACCAAAAGCGTTGAATCTATTTATTCTCAAATCAATCATTGTTTATTTATTTCACTTTAAATTTTATTATTGTGCTTTCAATACTTTGTTTCTTTTATTTTATTTAAAAGGTTTTAATTTATTTAATCTATTTAAAATAATTTTTTAAACTTTTATTGTTTTCCTTTAATTTCTTAAAGGAAAATTCCCCCCTCTCCAATTTTAGGTATCTCCGACCTACATGACATATGAGGTATGCATTGTTTTTTAAATATTATTTACATTTGATTGAAAATTAATTATAACTTTTTATTTTATTTAATTAATATAGGATTATATAAAATTAAAAGAATAAGTATAAAAGAAACAAAAGTTCATGAACCAATAAATTTAGATACTTCTATGATTTCTAATGGGATAAAAAGATTAACCCAGGTTTCTTCCTTCTTTGAGCCTTTTATGAGTTTTTGATGATGTAATATATATATATATAAGAGACTATACTTTGAGAATATTCAAAAAGTATATCATGGATGTTGTTATTTTTGATCAACTCATCATACATGTGCTGTAATTGTTTTCAATATAAGTAATTTCAGTTTATCTTTCTTTAAATAAATATGGTTTGAAGTGACTTAATTTACTAATTAATTAATTAGTTATATCAACACACTTTGCATTAAAAATGAAAGAAATATTGTTTATAGTTTTATGGATCCATAATAAATTTCAACATCTATTCTATATCTTAATTATGATTCAATAGTTACATATATACATGAAATATTAAAAAATACTGATATTGAGTGTTGTTTTTTTCTATTCCTTGATATATAAGAAGACTAATATAATTAATAACTAATATTCATTATATAAGGTCATTAATTTAGAACATTTTATATTGTATTGTTCATTGTATTTTAGGCATATTATACCTGCATGAATGCATAATACAATGGTTTTCCTCTTTATTGGTGGAGTTCATAAAAAATTTGGAAAATTGTTAAAAAAGTAAGTTTTATTATTTTTTATAAGTTATTTAATATTAAATATTATTATTATACATTTTTTAATTGATATATGAAAATAAATTTCATGTTAAATTTTTAAAAATTATCACTTTTTGATACATAACCCAAATAAAATTAAATATGTTAAAATATAGGTAAACAAATTTTATATCTAATAATATTTATTTTGTCATATATATATATATGTTGGTTTTTATTTTCTGTTTAATGGTTCATAACTACAATTTAATTATAAAAAAGGAAAAATGGAATGTGGTTATCATGTTTTAAGATCATGTTTGAGATCATCACAACTAGGACAACGAATGAATTTAATAAGGTTAGTTTTATTGTGAATTTTAGGTTTTATATCAAAATATTATATTTTTCTATGTTCTAACATTAATTTTAATTATAGGATTTCAATTATGTTACATCTTATTTGGATGAAGACTTTACCCACATTAAAAATTAGATTTTAAACTATTTTTTAGGTATAGTTAATTTCCAGATCGAGTATCATGTATGTCACCCTTTTTATGAAAGTTTTAAAAAATGAGTATGTATAAAATTGTTTTTTGTTTTATGTTTTTTTACTATTTTTGTACTTGAAAACCTTTCAAAGGTTATTTAAGCGTGAAATTATTTATTTATTTTTTTAATTTTTTTATAACTTTCCACATTGGTTTATAATAAAACCAACATGGAATCTGAAAGATACTATCTTTCAATGTTAGTTTTTGCCCAAAATTGATGCCAAAAGCCACTTTCTACATTATTTTTTTTAATATAATTGACGTGGAAAGTTGAAATATTTTTTTCTAGATATTTTCACATAGGTTTTATGGAAAAACTTATGTGGAATGATTAAAAATTCATCTTTATTGTCTTCCACATTAGTTTTATGGTAAAAATAACATGGAAATAATTTTTTAACGTAGTTTGTTTAAACTGATGTTGAAAGTTCACTTAAATTTTCTTTTTATTTGAAATTTCAACATTTTTTTTCAAAAAAATAACGTGGAAACAATTATTTTGAACATATCTTTATCATAATTGGTTGAAAAATGATATTAAAAATGTAAAAATATAACGTTAAAACATTGTTTTCCACTAGGGCCTCTATCCCAAACCACCAAAAGGAAACATGATCTAGGAGAGTTGTCCTCTACATGATGCTCTTCCCTTTACATTTATCCCACATGACCAAGGCTATAAAGCCTCAAAGTAAAAATTAGGGTGTGAACACTAAAGATCAATATCATTCCACCAGATAATCTATATAGTGTCTATTTACGTGAATCTATTATTTTTTATTTAAAAATAGATTTTAAAAACATTTCCAGAATATATAAATTTCCATATAAAAATCAACCTTTGGTTTTCTTTTAAAAACATTACATATTTAAATATATAAATCAATATTACACAACATTTATCCATAAGGAACAAGAAAATGAAATAAAAAGGTCTCATGAATAAATATCCATATCAAGTGGGAAAATGGGAATATCAAAGAAAAAAACATGAAATTTATTCTCAAAGAAAAAAAGGGACAATCACAACACAAGGGCATACAAAAATCAGATGAACAAGAACAATAACTGATATAAGTGACTCCTAATTTCTAGGAACCTCAATCCCCCCAAAAAGTCTACCCACTAGTATTCCATGGGATCATGGGAACTTCCCCTAGTGATAGATAACTCCACTAAGTCTTACATATGTATAGTTTCCCTGCATACCCAAAGTTATTTATGATATTCTATTAAATTTTCATTCCATTCAAGAAACCAATTCATGTTTCATAATTTTTTTCCCAAGGTAGGCCATTTCAATAAAAAATTTCTAATGAAAATTAATTTTATTACCATGCCCACATTTTAATAAAAAAATTTCTATAGTGATACCACACCACTTCCATGATTGAAAAACCATTAATGATTTTAATTCATCTTTGAGGCATTCCATCAAATCCAGTTTCATCATTAAAAATCATTTTTAAATACAATTCCATTTTTGAAAATAATTTCATAGCCACCGAAGATCATATAACCTCTCTTGGATATAAAAACCACAAATTCATTTTTCAGAACCAAAGGAGAATCATAATAACTCAAGTAATGTGGATGTATAGACCATAGGATAGAGATACCTACCTCAAGTATGATGAAAACAATTTCACCTTCAAGAATGGTGATGGGAGAGGAATAGATAAAATCCTTGAGAACCTAGATATAAGAGAAATGATATCAAATCTCCACATCCATGATAGATCTAGAAATATTGAATCATAAGTCTTTAAGAACATTGAGAAGGAGAAATGAAAATACATTTGAAAGGATCCACTTACTAGATTACACCCAGTAGTGATCCAAGATTCCAACCAATATAAATATTTTCTACTAGGGAGAGAAAGAGAATCCCAAACATCACATAGGAGCCTCTAAACTAATAAAATCCATATTAGGGCCAAAGGGTTCAGATTAGGGGAGTCAAGTAATAATTTTAGGATAAACATGTAATTTAGACCTTACTAAATCACATACTTAGTGGCGTCACCAATGGGCCCACAGGAAAGCTGATGGGTATAGGTAGAGAGATTATACATTTAGGTAGGAAACAGCAAGCCGGTGGCCTCTATAGACCTATAGAGGTTTCATCCACCTTCAATATATTTTTAATGTTCTACCATCACAAAAAACTTCCAATAAAATTATATCCTAACTTACAACCAACCTAGAAAACAAAATAAAATAAAAAAAGAAGCACCATACCTAGATCCAAATACAAGTTTGTGATAATGCTGGGGGTGTCCAATGAAAATTAGGGAAATCGGGGGCGACCAGGGAGTATCAGGGTGGGAAAAAAGAGTGACAAGGGGTGGTGAGGACATGTTTTTGGGTGTAAGTTAGGGGGATATGACAATAAATGTTGTAAAATTCTTGGTATTTTTTTGTTGAGAGTTAGTGATTTCTAATTGATTGTTGTTAATACTCCCTTCAGTGAATTCCAAATGATAGTCGCCCACTTCAAATACAGAAGCCTAAGTTTCTAGTGTTTTTTATTCTTAATTTTTTAAAATATATGCTTATAAATTCTAAATATTGAGTTTTTATGGCATTATTGGATTTATAATAGGGTGATTACCCTAAAGAAAACTTTTTGTTTTTGTGAATTTGGGTTTTAGATAGACGTTGGGAGATTTTTTTTTGGGTTTTATAGTCCCGTTCATGGTCCCAACATAGTATTGAAGACTGTTAAACTTGATAATTTATAGGAAGTGAGAATTATACTATCCTAACACAGTCTTAGATACCGTTCACTCTATTTTTAGGGTAGTGAGGCCATCATAGTCATTTCACGGTTCTGAAGACGATGTATTGTGACCATGCAGTCAGGTTTAAGTGGTAAAAAATTATCTTTTTATACTTGATACCCCATGAAACAATTTATTCTTCCTATAAAACTTCCATGTGTGATTTCTGATGGAGTTTATGATCTACAAACCTCTCATCAATAGATAAAATGTGTGATTATTGGATTATATTATAGATCTAAGGTAAAACTTAGATATACTCTCTCTCTCTCTCTAATTTTCTCTCACTATCTATTTTTATTTAATCTAGAGATGTGAATATAAGACCTTAAAATATATAGTTGTGGATAGAGTCTTATTTTTATTCTTGATAGGGGTTTGTAGAATTTATCCCTTTTCCATGAGATTTAGATAATGGAATTGGGAAATTTTGGCGAACTACATGACTAAGTACGTGGCTTCAATCTCTTTTATAAATCGACTAATTTATTACATGTTATTGATTAATTGTGATATAATGAATACTATTTATAGTTAATTCTTATGAAATTATAAATTTATGAAAAATGGTGGTTTTGACATAACCAGTTTTAATAAAAATTGGAGATTTTAATTAATTGTTTCTGTTTCAAAAGTATTTAGAAAATTTAAAAATGGGATTTTCAATTCAAATTGATTGTATGAATTTTGAAATTAAAAATTGAGTTTTTTATTTAAAGTGGAATTTATTTTCTTTTTATCACAAAATTATTTTTTCAAAGTTATTAATGTTTTTGTGTTAGAATTGAAATAGGGTTTTAAATGGAAATTTATTAACTTCAAGGTGATTTTGTTTTAATGAAAATTATGGAATTTTGAGTTTAATTAATTTTCTTTGTATTTTATTAAAAATTATTGGTATGAAATTTTTGACTCGAATGGTTCATTTGAAATATATTGAATTTGGTGTGTGATCATGTTTTTAAAATGGATTTGGTGATAGTTTTTTTCCTTAAAAACTTTAAGCATCCACCATGGTATAGTGGGGATGTAAGGAGTGTGAGTTAAGGGGATAAACGTTTGGGATGATGGGGGGTGAAAGGCAAAAGCTCTATTTTTTTGTGGTAAAGTGGATGGTTCGAGGTTGTGTGAATGGGTTATGGCTTGTTTCATAAGCATGGCTAGGAGTTTGAAGACTCAATGTCAATGGGAGAATGAAGATTCATGCAAAATAACTATATAGTGAAAATAAATTATATGAATATTCTTGGGAATCCTCATAACATGTTAATGATTTTATGGAAACAAATATTTTATAATAATTTTTGGGGAAATTTGGATTTTCAAAAATATTTTGGGGGAATTGAGGAGTTCCCAATATAATTTGAGGTAACATGGAGTTTAAAATGGGTTTTTAGGAAACAAGGAATTTACATTTGATTTTAAGAAAATATGTATTTTACTCTAGATTATGAGGCATGTGTTATATTTTAAATTAGGGAAAAATTGTATTTTTACTAGATGTGTGTTTTCAAGAAAAAAACATGGTTTTTTAAAATTGATGTATTATATTTTTATGAAATTATATTAGTGAAATTTGAAATTATTTATAAAGAATGGTTTGGTTTTTTAAATTGTGATAAATAAAATGCTTTTATTTTAATATATTTTTTAATTTATCATGGTTTTTTGTAATTTTATTTATAACTAAATTTTTCATTAGCATGTATTAATACCTTTAGGAAATCCTAGATAGTTTATACTAACTCCCTATAAGTTCACCTTGGCGGACATGAAGACATGACTGGCTATGATGCTGTGAGTCTCTTAGATGGTGATGATGTTGTATTTATTGTAAATATATTTGATAAAGGCCATACTTATGATCAAAAATGAGTATTATAAGAAAGTGGAGGATTTTTTTGTTTGAAAATTATTTTTAGAGGTGACTTAGAGAGAATTTAATTATTTGGAGAAGGTAGATGTGGATGGTGAACTATTTTTATAAAAAGAAACATGACCACTCTATACTAACTGTGATTTTACCATGAAGAATCTTATATAAATCACTTAATGTTATAAAAGTTGAGTCCACACTATATGGGGAGCTAAGGTTGGTTATGAATATAAATTAAAAGAACTATATATTCCTCAATGACTACCTAATGAGTTTTGAGTGAAAATTTGGATTGAGATGGGTGATTGGACCATGAATCAATAGATAGATCACACCATTATGAATCAATAACATAATTTCAATACTAATTTGATTTTTGATGGAATATGTATTCATACTGCAATGGTATAGATTACTCCATAATTAATGATTTTGTGAGGAAAGTCCACACCATAGTGGAGACCTCATGATTTTTTTGGTGTTTATTTGTATTAAGATGAAAAGTCTATTATTTATGAAGGAATCATTCATGTAGAAACATATAAGAGTGTGTTTCAAAGGAATTGACTGCTATAGATCATCACAATACAAAAATTAGTCTCACATTATGAATAGGTGGTTTCTTGATAGTTTTTTAGAATCAATGAAGTTTTCAAAAGGAATGTTTTACCTAATGGATAATTAGTTTTTACATGATTTGAGTGGTTTATTTTGATACCTAATGAGTGGATAAAACCTATAAAAATTCAAGGGTATTGAAATTTGAGAGTATTTATAAAAATGAAAAGATATTAAGAGGAGAAAATGATTAACTCATTTTCTTAATATGTGGAATTGTATGAAGTAATTGTTTTGTACGAGAAGACAATTAAAGAAGAAGTAAGGCAATGAAATATTACTATTAAATGGGGAAGATGTCTAGATCCTTAAATACTAGTAGAGACTCATTCTTTTCTTAGTGATCATTATCCTAGAATAATTTTCTCTATTTATTCATTATAGTAAGTTGGTTTTTTCATATCTGGTTAGTGTTGGTTGATCAGGGATTATATCCATTCCCATTACATTAGTTTTTCATGATAATTATAGATCAATCATGTGTGTATGGGATAACAACCACCATATAACAGGGATATAGTCACCCATATTGTGAATAAAACTTGTTAAATCTATTATGAAAATCATTTACATCTTGATCCAAGTGATTTCAAGAGATCATAACCTAATCATAGTGTGAGATATTTTGTGTGAAAAATAAAAAGATATTAACACTAATTCACACCCTCTCATTGTTGGAAATTCCTTTATGTGATCATAAGAAATAGTCTCAGGGTTGTGGTTCACTCTTGAAGATCTCTCATTAGCGGGTTCCATGGATCATTATAACTCTTAAAAAAATAAAAGGATTATAACATTAAATGGTAAAGGCTTACATATGTGGAACGAAATAATGACACTATATATTATCCCTCTTTTATTTTATGCCATTGAGTCTATTTTCTAGGGTTTTTTCATTCTAGAAGTGATTATTTCATGATCTCAATATGATAAGAAGATTGTTGAGAGTGATATGAAGTCTAGGAATTCAATTTTTTCATTATTATCTGATAAAGAACTAACCAAATTCACATTATATAAAAATTCAAATGATATTTGGGAAATTTTTTATATTATACACGAAGAAGACAAAAAATCAAAGTAAGTGAAGTTATAATTATCCATAAGTCATTTTAAAGGTATGAGACTATAAGAGGATGCATACATCAATGATATATTTAATCGATTGTATATGATAATCAACATCATCAAAGGATATGTGGAAACACATGAAAACTCCATAGTGGTGAATAAAATCATGATAATTCTTCCAAAAAAGTTTTGTAATGACTAATACTTTTCTTAATGAAAATCCTCTTGATCTAATTAAATGTCTTATTATATAAAATGGGTATATAAAATGTGAACTTCCTTGGTTTTATGTTTTTGGATTTTAAAATATCATTAAGAATTATGACCATTTCTAATATAGCTGTTGAATAGTGATCACATGATTAGTGTAAATATAGGGATTTAACAAACCCAATTTACACAGACAAAGGAAGCGATGACCTCATCCAGTAGAATTGCTCTATACGAATCCCGTTTGTTAGATCTCGGAAATGAGGTGGCGTCATTGGTATTCTCTCTTGACCAATCCCAAGCTGATCTTGAACACATTAAGCTTGAACATAATTTCTTATGAGAGAAGTGGAAGTTGATTGAGATTACCACCCAAGCGATGTTATCTGAGCCACCCCAAGAGTCTATCACCATCGCACACCTAAACCTTAGTTCATATACAGGTGTTATAATAGGTTATGTGACAATACCTTATCACTATTATTATGTGCATTATTTTGTATATAACAAAGAATATACATTCATTTTATTATTATTACTTTGTAAATAGTTTTTAAAGAACAAATAGTATTTTTTAGTTAATATTCAATTAAGAATTCTATTTTGATGAATTAATGGATTTTTTAATTAAATAATATTTTAATAAAATATTATTACCAAATTAATTTTTATTAAATATAAATTATCATATAATTTTTATGAATACAATTGTGATTTTTATTAAGGTTTGAAAGCTATTTTTGTCAAAACCCATGAATTTTAGATAAATGTTAATTTTTATTTTAAAAGTAAAAATTCACATATCTATAAAATTATTTAGATAAAATGAACATTATTTTTGGAATCATGATGTTGAAATTATACAATGGTGATTTTTTCATTATTTTCTGAGACAATCAAATTTTTGGGTAAAAATTAAATACCATTTAAATATATAATATCTTTTATGACATCATAATGACCCAATAGTGATGTAATAAAATACTATAAACATTATTTTGGTCGAATATATGTTTTAACATTAAAATAAAGTGATTTTAGGTTTTTTGGTTAATTTTACAAGGCTTTAGTGGACCCTCCAAGACTTGTAAAACATTTTAGCTTTTTAAATTGATTTCCTTGAGAGTGTGAATCACATCCACATAAGAAACCCTATTATTTTAAGAACTTTGGACATTTGACATATAAAATATTTTTTTCCAATCCCCTTGGAAATTTTTTTAGCAAAAACCATGAGATTTTTTGTGGTTTTTGTTAGTTTAATGTGTAGGGTCCAAAACCTAAATAATAAAGAATTCTCTCCCTTTTCCTATATAAACCCACCCAAGCTCCAAATTCCTCTTCACTAAAATCCTTTTGAGTTCGTCAAAACTCTTCCATACTCTCTCTATAATCCTCATAATGTGCCCCAAGCTTCCAAGAAGTCTCTCTTAAGTCCCTCCCAAGCCTTTGGGATCACACTTCCAACTGAGAGATTTCTTACTTTCTCATTTTTTACAAATTTCTTTAAGTTGTTATACCATTTTTATTTCAATTAAAAATGTTGGGGTATGATTTATAAAATCCTCCATACTTCCCTCCTTATGTTTGAAATTATTATAGACCTATTTATCTCACATTAATTCCTCCCATGTACACCCGTTACCATGCCAGAATTCTGTAAGGAATTTCTCTCTCCTCATTTACATTCATGCAATTCTTTTTGTATTTTGAATCTAAATTACAATATGTTTTTTGGGACATGTATCTATCTTAACCCCTTACTATCTATTTAATGTACATATTATTAGCCACCCCTTTCTCTCCCATCAACCATTTTTATGAATTCTTATGTCACACCGTTATGATTCTGAAATTGCACTGTGATTTTCCAAGCCAAAATCATTGTGTAGTGAATACCATACCCATGTATCTGTCAAGGGTATTAACCTTTATGAACATATATATATTTAATGGTAATTACATGTATTTATTCCAAATTCCTTAATCACATAATAACTTATGATGTCGAATGATTGCATGTTATACGATCCATGTGGCACACTTATGCATGAAATGAAATGTTTAAGAAGGGTGAACCATGATAGCACTCCAATGCATTGGGTAAATATTAGTATCATGACACATCAAGTGAAATAAGGATTTAATCATGATAATTCAAGTGAAATGAGGGTTTACTCATTCTCCATGTACAATGAGCCTTGGCTCCTGCTAATACCATGTTAAGTATTGTTGTCACATTTCCATGTTATGATAGTCATACTATATCATGCATTTATGTTCATGTTTCTCTTATAATCCTATGATATGCCTATTGAATAAAATGTACTATATTCTTTATGTTATGATTTGTTTACTTCCTTACTGGTCTTTATAGATCACCCTTTTCTTATGAATTTCCTCAGGTTTTCCCATACAATGCTAAGTATGAGAGAATGTAGTGGTCATATAAAGGAAGTTTTCAATAAATATATTGTGTTTCATGTTTTCAGTCATTATGAAATGTTCCAAATTTACTAAGACACTAGACCTCTCGATCCTCAAAGTTGTCTTAAGTTCAATTTTATGTAATAAATCATGTTTAAGTGTGTAATAAAGAGCAGGGTTGTTATAGCTGGCATCAGAGGATAGGTTTAGTTATTCTTGGGATTAAGATTAGAAATCCATAGTGAAGCCTTAGGGATAAGACTAGGTATAATAAAAACATCCCTAAATTTTGGTGAGTATTGAGTAAGTAGTTTATCAAGAAAATACATCTTTGTCTGGATACGATTAGGTAGAGGCAGTTCTAGCACAAATGTACCTAGGAGTGAAAATACCAACAAGGAGTTTTGGGCTTGACTCGGGGTATCCTGGTACACAAAAAAGGGCCTTGCTGCACTCTTGGTTATGAAAATCTCGGGGGATATGATTTGGTAAATTCATAAGCTTAGTATTAACCATTATTAAGGGAATAAAGAAATGCCCCTAAGAATATATGTTGGGAAGTACATCATAGATAACATAGATAAGTTAAGGAAATAAATGTAATTTATAAGTTATCCCTTTTTCTCATTGGACTCCCTTTTATGTGTTTAATAGTAATCTTACCTAAGTTATTTTAGATGAAGTAAATAAGTAGAACCAGAATGAAAAAGTGAAAGGTAGGGTTATCATCCATGGTTCTATGCATTCTTTTATATCTTGAAAGTTTATTAGAACAATCCAAACACCCCCACAAATAATGGAAGTAAAGATGATGGTGAGTACAACAAATGGGGAAATCATTTCATCCCATGAATATAACTCCTCCCCTATCATAATTTGTGGATTTAACTTCCAGAAAAAACTCGTCATACTCCCTCTGGTGTAATTTTATGCAATTCTCAGCATGGATTAACTTTCATTATATAGAGCCAACATAAATTTCTGTGAGAGGGACATCACCCTCCATATGGAGAATCGACTCCTGATTCTGTAAAAGTGCATGGATAAGGATGAATCTTCTTTAGCACCACCATCTCAAGAATGGATATTAAAAACCTATGAGAATGTGTATCTGGATTAGATGATTGATTATAAAGAAGCAACCATCCTTGAAGACATGCCTATTGTGAGGGAATTCACTGAAGTGTTTCCTGAGGAATTTCCTGGTCTTCCTCCTAGAAGAGATGTTGAATTCTTAATTGACCTTATACTTGGGGAATTTACAATATCCAAGACTCCATATAGAATGGCTGTTATGGAGCTTGAGGAGTTGAAGAAACAACTATAGAAGTATCTGGATAAAGGGTTTATACACCCAAGTGCTTCACCATGGGGTGCACCGGTCCTCTTCGTCAAGAAGAAGGATGGGTCAATGTGCCTTTGTATTGATTATTGTGAGCTCAAAAAAATCATGATAAAGAACAAGTATACTCTGCTCTGAATTGATGACTTGTTCAATCAACTACGTGGAGAAAAATACTTATCCAAGGTGGATCTACGGTTGGGATATTATCAAGTAAGGGTGAGGAAGGAAAATATCTTCAAGACTGCTTTTCGTATAAGGTACAAGCACTATTAATTCATAGTAATGCCTTTCAAACTCACTAATTCTCCAACAATATTCATGGACTTGATGAATAGAGTCTTTAGAGGTTACCTCGAAAAATTTGTTGTAGTATTTATTGATGATATTATAATATACTCCAAAACCAAGGAGGGGAATGAGGAGAATCTAAGAACTATACTAGAGACCATGTGAAAGGAGAAGCTTCATGAAAAGTAAAACAAGTGTGAGTTCTAGTTGAAGGAGGTATCATTCTTGGGTCATATCATCACAAGTAATTGGATATCTATGGATCCCCCCAAGATAGCTGCAAGAGAGGAATGGTAGAGGCCAACATCAGCGACGAATATCCATAGCTTCTTGGGGTTATCTGGATATTATTGTCGATTTTTGAGAAATTTATCACGATTATCCAACCCTCTTACCAAGATAACTCGAAATAGAGTAAAGTTTTATTGGAGTGATGAATGTAAAGAAATCTTATAATTGCACCCGTGCTCACATTACCCATAAGTGAAGAAATTTTTGAGGTATTTAGTGATGCTTTTAAGAGGGTCCTGGGTTGTGTGTTGATGAAAAATGACAAAGTCATTGCCTATGTTTCAAGGAAATTGAAAGTTCATGAGAAAAACTATCCAACACATGATCTGGATTTGGATGAAGTAATCTTCACTTTGAAAATTTGGAATCATTACCTATTTGGGGAGAAGTATGAAATACACACAGATCACAAAAGCATCAAGTATATATTCACACAGAAAGAGTTGAATATGCGCCAACAAAGATGGTTAGAGCTGATCAAAGACTATGACTTCTCAATCCTTTACCACCCTGGGAAAGAGAAGAAGGTGGGAGATGCTCTAAGTAGAAAGGATCCATAAATTCTATCATTGATGAGAATTGAAAAGGATCCAATCTTCTCATATTTGATGAAGATAAACATGGGAATCATAAAGAAGGGAACATCATCAATCCTTTTACAAATAATTTCTCAACCGTCTCTTTTGGAAAGGTTAAAGGATGATCAAAAAGATGATTTAAAAATTTAGAAGAAAGTGAAAACTATCAGAAAAGGGAAATCCTCAGAGTTCAATGTTAAGGAAGAAAGAATTTTGGGATTCATGTCAAGACTACGTGTTCCATCAAATCCGGAGCTGAAGAAGGAACTTTTGGATGATTCCCATAGTTCAATTTTATCCATTCACCTAGGAAACACAAAGATGTATCAAGATATTCAAGAGAATTATTGGTGGGATAATAGGAATAAGGATATAGCTGAGTATACATCAAAGTGCCTGGTGTTTCAGCAAGTGAAGGCTGAGAGACAGAAGTCTAAGGGAATGATGTAACCATTACTCATAACAACATGGAAATGGGAGAACATCACCATATATTTTTCATCGGACATCCGAAGACATCCAAAGGCAACAATGCTATCTGGGTTGTTGTGGATCGTCTTACAAAGACTGCACACTTCATTGCAATTTAGGAGGATTTCTCATTGGATCAACTGGAACAGATATACATAAAAGATGTGGTAAGGATGCATGGAGTACCACTAACTATTATATCCAATCGAGATCCAAGATTCACCTATAAGTATTGGAAGAGTCTTCAACATGCTCTGGATACTGAGATGAACTTCAATACAACTTATCATCCTCAAACTGATGGAAAATCTGAGCGTACTATCCAAACAGTTAAGGACATGTTGAGATCATGCTCAATGGAATTCAAAGGATGAGGGGATCAACATCTTCCTCTAGTTGAGTTCTATTACAACAATAGTTTCCACTCAAGCATCCAAATGAATCCATATAAAGCCCTATATGGAAAGAGGTGCAGAACAATGGAATGTTGGGATGAGGTTGGGGAGAGAAAAATCCTAGGTCTAGAGATGGTCAAAGAAATGGTGGAGAATGTTAAGACCATCTAGCATCACATTAAATATGCTCAGAGTTGACAAAATAGATATGATGATAATCATCGATGAGACCTATAATTTATGTCGGATACATGGTATTCCTCTACATATCAGTTTGGAAGAGGGTTATGAGATTTGGGAAGAAGGGATAGCTTATTCCAAGGTACATCAACCCTTTTGAGATCCTTGATCACATTGGAGTAGTGGCTTATTGACTAGAACTTCCAAAAAACCTATATCAAGTACATGAAGTATTCCATGTATCACTCTTGAGGAAGTACATAACTGAACCATCACATGTACTCAATCCATAGGTGGTACCATTGGATAATGACCTCTCCTATTAAGAGAATCCGGTGAAGATCTTAGATTGTAGGTAAAAAGTTCTGTGAAATAAAACAATGCCCCTCGTCAAGGTGTTGTGTAAAAACCACTAGGAATCATAGGAAGTGATGAAGTAGAGTTACCCGCATCTATTTTAGTGTAGTAAAAGTAAATTTTGATAGAGAAATTTCTTAAGGGGGGGGGGATATTGTAATGACCCAAAATTTTCTTAATGAAAATCCTCTTGATCTAATTAAATGTCTTATTATGTAAAATGGTTATATAAAATGTGAACTTCTATGGTTATATGTTTTTGGATTTTAAAATACTGTTAAGAATTGTGACCTTTTCAAATATAGCAGTTGAACAATGATCAAATGATTAGTATAAATATAGGGATTTAACAAATATAATTTACTCAGAAAAAGGAAGCGATGACCTCATCTAATAGAATTTCTCCATACGAAGCCCATTTGTTGGAGATTAGGAAGGAGGTGTCGTCATTGGGATTTGCTCTAAACCATGCCCAAGCTAATCATGAAAATTTTAAGCTTGAATGGAATCACCTATGGGAGAAGTGGAAGTTGATTGAGATTACCACCCGAGAAATGTTATCCGAGCCACACCAAGAGTCTGTCACCATCACATACCTTACCCTTAGGTCATATGCATGTGTTATGAGGGGTTATATAACAAGACCTTAGCATTATTATTATTTTCATTATTTTTTTATATAACAAATAATATACATTCATTTTATTATTATTACTCTTTAAATATTTTTTAAAGCACAAATTGTATTTTTTAATTAATATTCAATTAAGAATTCAATTTTGATGAAATAATGGATTTTTTAGTTAAATAATATTTTAATAAAATATTATTACTAAATTAATTTTTATTAAATATAAATTATTTTATCTTTTTTATGAATACAATTGTGATTTTTATTAATGTTTGAAAGCTAATTTTATCCAAACCCATGAATTTTCGATAAATGTCAATTTTTATTTTAAAAGTAAAAATTCTCATATTTTAAAAATTATTTATATAAAATGAATATTATTTTTGGAATCAGGAAGTCGAAATTATCCAATGGTGAATTTTTTATAATTTTTTGAGATAGTCGAATTTTTGGGTAAAAATTAAATACCATTTAAATATATAATGTGTTTGATGACATCATAATGAACCAATAGTGATGTAATAAAATACTATAAACATTATGTTCGTCCAATATATGTTTTACCATTAAAATAATGTGATTTTAGTTTTTTTTTGATTTATTTTACAAGGCTTTAGTGGACCCTCCAAGACTTATAAAACATTTTATCTTTTTAAATTGATTTCCTTGAGAGTGTGACTCACATCCACATAAAAAACCCTATTATTTTACAAAGTTAGGTCATTTTACTTATAAAATATTTTTTTCCACTCCACTTTTGAAAAAAACATGGGAAAAACCATGGTATGATTTGTGGTTTTGGTTAGTTTAATGCGTAGGGTCCAAAACATAAATAATAAATAATTCTCTCCCTTTTCCTATTAAACCCACCCAAGATCCCCCATTCTCTTCAATAAAATCCTTTAAAGTTTGTCCAACCTATTTCCTAATATCTCTATAATCCTCCCAAGGTTCCCCAATATCCCAAGAAGCCTCTCTCAAGCCCCTTCTAAGCCTTTGAGATCACACTTCCAAGTAAGGGATTTCTTCATTTCTCATTTTTGTCCAAATTTCTTTAAGTTGTTATACCCTTTTTATTTCAATTAAAAATGTTGGGGTATGATTTATCACCTCCCCCATAGCACCCCCCTTATTTTTTAAATGATTATAGACCTCTTTCTCCCTCATTAATGCCTCCCATGTACACCCTTTACCATGCCGAAATTCCACAAGGAATTTATCTCTCCTCATTTACATTCATGAAATTATTTTGTATTATGAATATAAATTCCATTATGTTTGTTAGAACATGTATCTATATGACCAAATTAATTTCAATTTCATGTATATATGATGATACACCCACTTATTTCTCATAAATAATTTTTATGAATTCTTATGTTACGTCATTATGCTGCCGAAATGGCACCGCGATTTTCCAAGCCAAAATCATTGTGTAGTGAATACCATACCCATTTTTCTATCAAGGGTATTGAACTTTATTCACATTTACATATTAAATGGTACTTACATGTATGTATTACACATTAATTAATAATGGAATAACTTATTATGTTGAATGATTCCATGTTATATGATCCATGTGGCACACTTATGCATAAAATAAAATGTTTTAGAATGGTGTGCCCTAATAGCGCTCCAATGCATTTGGTAAAGATTAGTATCTTGATATGTCATATGAAATGAGGGTTTAATCATTAAAATTCAATTGAAATTAGGGTTTACTCATGATCCATGTGCAATGAGAATTGGCTCATGCTAATACCATGTTAAGTGTTGTTTCCACATTTCCATGTTATGATAATCATGCTATATCATGCCTTTATGTTCATCTTTCTCTTATTATCCTTTGATATTCCTATTTAATAACATGTAATGAATTATTCATGTTATTCTTTGTTTACTCCCTCACTGGGATTTATATCTCACCCTTTTATTATGAATTTTTTCAGGTTATCCGATGCAATGCTAAGTACGAGGGAATGTAGTGGTCATGTAAAGGAAGTTTTCAATAAAGATGTTGTGTTTCATGTTTTGAGTCATTATGAAATGTTCCTAATTTCACATGACACTAGAACTATTGATACTCAGAGTTTTCTTAAGTGAAATTTTATGTAATAAATCACATTTAAGTGTGTAATAAAGACCAGAGTTATTATAAGTTTGATGCTAAGATTTTATCTCTTAAAGATAGAGATCAATTTGTATTCATAATTTATAGGTTTAAAAGCATACTTGTAATTTATGAGATGAGAAGAGGAGATTACCAAAAGATAAAGACTAAATAGAGTAAGAATATTTCATTTAAAGCTATAAAAATATGACAATTTAAAATGAGTTGGATGACCTTAATGAATAGTATAACATAGTATAATTTAATGAGATTATCTCATTATAGTCAAGAGACTTCAAAAGATGAAGAGTTAAGTATTAATTTAAAATTACTTTCAAATGTTTTAAGTATTTTAAAATTTACAATCATTATTATAAGTATACTTTTATAATTATAAAGGATGATGGAGATGATGAAAAACCCAAATGATCCTCAAATAAAGGAGATCCATTCAAAATAAGTTAGAATCCATCAAAAGGGAAGAATAATTTGTAATCAAAATATTTCAAAAGAAATTTTATATCAATTTAAGAAGACATATATGATAGTTAAGACAATAATTATTATTAATAGAGTTTAAATAAACTTATTACCTATGTTCCAAAAAGAATTTGGGAGGCTAATGGATGAAAATTCACATCATAAAGAAAAACTTGATTAAGGTAAATAAATCTACATTGAGAAAGATTATTTGGTCAAGTATGTTGAGTGGATGAATCATAAAAATGCTAATAGAAAAAAGACCATTGATGGTATAAATTCTACCATCATTATTAGAGATGAAGATATTGATAGGCTGGACCTGAATATTATTAAATCTGAGAACTAAATGAAAAAATTTAAGTTGAATTACTATAAAGTTGTTACAGAAATTGGTGAAGGTTCCAAGTTGTTTTAATGGAAAATAAAGGAAAAAGATAAATTTCATGAGTGTATAAAATAGAAAAGAACAATCTATGTTAGTGTATAATAGATTAGATATGATGAAATAGAATCAACTGGTTAAATAACTCAAAGGGAGAACAAGTTTGCGGATGAGTCTAGTAAAGAAAATATTTTTAGCCCCAAATTATAATTCTAAAGAGAATAAGAAATTTTCTATTATTCTAAAGGGTAAAAATTCTATAAAAATATCAATTTCATCCTAAACTATTCTAGAAATATTCATGTAAATGGTATTAATGAAATCATTGCATCGAAGTACTGAACAAGAAGTTAAACAACGACCCATATAAGAGTATAATTTCTATCAAATAAGAATATTTGAAGTCTATTTTTATTGTTGTGGTATATTTGGTTAAAATTATACAATTTTTATTATAATATTTATTTACCTAGAAAAATGGGAGATCATCATACCAAGGGGAGAGTAAAATAGGAAAAGATAAACAAAAGTTCTCAAAAAATTTAAGATGAACAACATAAGAATGTAATGTAGATTTTAGAAGGTTATATCAAGAAAGAAACACCTCAAATTAGTGTCTTAATATTTTAATATATTAATTTATTCTAAATTTGAGGTTAGTGAATATCATAAGAAGAAAAAATCCAAAATAAAAGCACTAGTTTTGAAAATTTCCTAGAAGGATTGCAAGATTAAGAAGCCATGGAATATAGAAAATGGTTGCTCATGAAATATTATAGGTGACATAAAAAACCTAAAATGTATTGAAAATATTAGGGTAGAGTTGTTACCATTGGAAATTTTATCTCATTAAAGATCAATGATTTTCAATAACAAATATTGAACAAAATAAACTAAACTCTCATGATGTTCAATTTGTTGATGGGATGAAACAATTTTTTTTTGAGTGGGTCAAAAATTTTTGATGATTGAAATGAGGTGATATTTAGGAAGAATGGTTTAATCATGGAAATATTGAAATATGACACATTTTTTTTCAATAGGTATGAGAATAAAATGAAATATATTTTATGTTGGAGAAGAAAAAACTTATTGTTATGTGGCCATGAAAAAATATTGTGTCATAGAATACTTAGAAATATTGGATAAAAGAATATAAAAAGTTGATTAAGGAGGAGGTTGTGAGAAATATAACTTCCTTGAAGAAAGACACAACCACTATTTCCAAAACTTTTTTAAAAGGGAAGATGGTATATCAAAGTTATAAAGGGATTAAAATCCAAACTTAAAGGGAATTGGAGTTTTTCCAATCAAATATTTGCAGGACCATGGGAAAGAAGTCAGTAAGTGGAGGTAAATATTTTATCACTTTCATTAATGAATTTAATATAATGGTAAGCATTATGTTTATGTCTCATAAATCCAAGGGTTTGTGAATGTTTAAAAGTTTCAAGAGACTAGCTGAGAAACAAATAGATTATGCATTGAAAAGTTTGATATATGAAAATGAGAGTGAATATACAAATAGAAAATTCTTAGAATATCTTGAAAACATGGAATAAGAGATGATTTAAGAGTTCAATATACTCCACAAAAAAATGGAGTAGCTGAAAGGAATAACACAATTCTTGTTTATATGGCTATAACTATGCTAATCGATCATGATAACTCACTATAAAAAAGGGTATGTAGTGGAGTTTTTTTTTATGAACTAGTGCTGTTTTAAACCTCCGCCTCACTATTTAGTAGTAGTTATTAAAACAATTGTGTATTGCATGGTTTCTATTTATTTCACAGTGGTTTTTATAATTTACTGGTGGTTTTATTTAGTGTCATTTTTGGAGAATTTGGCAGTGTTTTTTTTTATTCATAGTTTTTTTTTATTTTTTAAAAATATTTGGGGTAAATATATATATATAAAGAAACCATCAAAAAACATATTACGGGTGGTTAATCATAACCACTGCTAAATTTTTTTTATTCAATTTATTTAGCAGTGGTTATATAAAATATCCACTAAATAATATTTCTTTTTTAAAAAAATTTAATAAAAAACTATAAATATAAAAAACTGACATATAATAACCTAAAACATTGATATATTATAAACACATCATAAATATATCATACATATAAACATCCAGTCATCGTAAGTTCAATCTAAGTCAACACATACATATATCAATATACATATATAATATGCACAATAATAACCAATGCCTAATATACATCTATTTCATGACCTAAATTACATCTTTCTACCTCCCCATCATGTCATCAACTGAAACTGACCATGTCATCTCACCAACTGTAACAAAAAGGTAAACAATAATTAAAACTACACATAATAAATCAGAATTATAGTAGAATAATTGATAAAATTTTAATATACCATAGAAACTAAGAACCCTCACAATTGAATTTTTAAGAATTTAATGGATTAGAATAGTCAAACTCCTACTTACTGTAGGCATCTATCACCTATAATGAAAACCAAAAAATTTAAGAAAGGAAATGAAAAATAAAAAAGATACAAAATATATTCAAAATAATCCACATAAAATTTATTATTTTTTAAATAAAACAGAATAAATTTTAACATAAAATAAATTATATATAATGAAAAACACTTTGAAAACATAAACATTCCTATTTAAGATAATATTCAACAGTTGAAATTGAAAAGGGATGAGTAAATATTCTAATTTACTTTTAAAGATACGCACGATGTTCTTGAAATTTACTTAAAAATAAATTTCAAAATTTTTGATATCACAACATGTAATATATTTAAAAAAAATTAGTGGTGGGTTTCCAAGGATTTCACATCAATCTGAGGTCTTTTTCTATGGTTTTGACCGTTCCATGCACGTTTTAGTGTTTTAAAACACTAAAAATAAATTTTTGGCCATAACTGGATTACCGTAATTTAGAATGATGTGACATAAGTTCTTACATTTTGAAATTAAATATACAGTCATTATCTCATAATTTTAAGGCAATTTGACATCATTTTCCTAGTTTTGACCCCCCGACACTTATTTTTAAAGGATTTTTTACCTTTCAGAAGTGTATACTGAGTAATTCTGACCACACAACACATCAGATTGATGTTTTATCTATGATTACACATTGAAATAAACTCATTGGAAGTTTTCCCATGATTTCACATCAATATAAACTCATTTTATATGGTTTTGACCATTCCATGATTGTTTTAGGGTTTTAAAACACTAAAAACACATTTATGGCCATAATGGGAAAACCATAATTCGGAATGACGTGTCATCATTTCCTATATTTTACAATTAAATATAAGGTCATTGTCCCATTATTTCAGGGAAATCCAATGTTGTTTTCCTAATTTTAACCCCTTAAAATTATTTTCAAAGGATTTTATACCTTTCAAAAGTGTATACCGAGTAATTCCGACCACACCACACATTGTATTGATGTGTTGTCTACATGTACATGTCAAAAAAAAACTAGTGATGGTTTCCCCATAATTTTACATCAATATGAGGTTGTTTTCTATGATTTTGACCATTTAGAGCACATTTTAGTATTTTAAAACACTAAAAATGCATTTACAAGTATGACAAGAAATCAATAATTTGGAATGATATCTTGTTGGTTCCTATATTTAAAAATTAAATATATCATCATTTTTACATGGTTTCATGGAAATCTGACACCGTTTTCCTATTTTGACCCCCAGACACTTGTTTTTAATGGACTTTATACCTTTCAAAAGTGTATAATGAGTAATTTCGACCACACCACATGTTAGATCAACATTTTTTCTATGAATACACTTAAAAAACAAATCATCTGTGGTTTTCCCATGATTATGCATTAATCCAAGGTCTTTTTATATGGTTTTGACCATTCCACGCTTATTTTAGTGTTCTAAAACAGTAAAAGCACATTTACAACCATAATGGTGAAAATGTAATTCAGAATGTCATGCAGTTAGTTCCTACATTTCAAAATTAAATATATGGTAATTTTTTCATGGTTTTTGGGAAATCAAACATCATTTTATTAGTTTTGACCCCCTGAAACTTATTTTTAAAGGATTTGTACCTTTCAAAAGTGTATATAGAGTAATTACAACCACACCAGATCTCATATCGATGTGTTGTCTATGTATAGATGTCAAAACAAATCAGTGGTGGTTTTTCCATGATTGGACATCAATCAGAGGTATTTTTATATGGTTTTGATTGTTTCATGAACGTTTTAGTGTTTTAACACACTAAAAACATGTTTTCAGCTATAATGGGCAAACCATAATTCATAATGATGTGCTCTTAGTTCCTATATTTTAAAATTAAATCTATCATTATTTTTCTATGATTTCAGGGCAATCTGACTTTTTTTCCTAGTTTTGACCCCCGGTACTTGTTTTTAAAGGCTTTTGTAAATTTCAAAAGTGTTTATCAAGTAATTTCGACCACACTACACATCATATTGATATGTTTTCAATGAATAAACATAAAAAAAAACTCATCAGTGGTTTTCCCATGATTTCAAATAAATATGAGGTCATTTTTTATAGTTTTTTGTTATTCCATGCACATTGTAGTGTTTTAAAACACTAAAAACGTGTTTACAACCATAAAGGAAAAAATGTAATTCAAAATGATGTGTCGTTGGTTCCTATATTTAATAATTAAATCTAAGGTCATTATTTAGTGATTTTAGGGCAATCTGAAACTGTTTCCCAAGTTTTGACCCCCGAAACTTGTTTTAAAAGGCTTTTTATACCTTTCAAAAGTGTATACTGAGTAATTCTGAGCACACCACACATTAGATTGACGTGTTTTCTACGTGTAGATGTCAAAAAAAACTCAGTTGCTTGCCATGGGTTTGACCATTCCATGCACGTTTTAGTGTTTTAAAATACTCAAAATGAGTTTATGACCATAATAAGAAAAACCAAATTCAGAATGATGTTTTATCGGTTACTAAATTTTAAAATGAAATATACGGTCATTGTCCTGTGATTTCAATGCAATACGATGTTTTTTCCTGGTTTTGACCCCCTGAAACTTGTTTTTAAAGGATTTTGTAACATTCAAAATTATATACCGAGTAATACCGACCAGACCACACGTAGTATTGATGTTTTTTCTATGTTCAAATGTAAAAAAAACTCAACAGTGGTTTTTCCACAATTTCACATCAATATAAGGTTGTTTTCTATAGTTTTTACCATTCCACGCATGTTTTAGTGTTTTAAAAAAAACATGTTTATGATCATAATGGGAAAACCGTAATTTAGAATGATGTGCTTTAGGTTCCTATATTTCAAAATTAAATCTATAGCCATTTCTCCATTATTTTATGACAATATTATGTCATTTCCCTAGATTTTATGCACCGCACTTTTTTATAAATGCTTTTGAACCTTTCAAAAGTGTATAACAACTAATTCCGACTACAATTCATGTTGTATTGATGCATTTTCTCTGTGTACACATAAAAAATAACTTAGAAGTGGTTTTCCCATGAGTACACATCAATATGAGGTCTTTTTCTATGGTTTTAACCATTCCATGGATGTTTTAGTGTTTTAAAACACTAAAAACACATTTATAGGAATAACAGAAAAATCATAATTTGGAATGACAAGACTCCAGTTCATACATTTCTTAATTAAATATATGGTTATTGTCCCATGGTTTTAGGGCAATATGAAGCTGTTTTCCTAGGTTTGACCCCCCGACACTTGTTTTTAAAGGATTTTGTACCTTTCAAAATTGTATACCGAGTATTCCGACCACACTGCACATTAGATTGAAGTGTTATCTATGAGTAAACATGAAAAAACCAAGTAGTGGTTTTCCCATGAATGAACATCAATTTGAGGTTGTTTGTTATAGTTTTTACCGTTCCACGCATGTTTTAGTGTTTTAAAACACTAAAAATGTGTTTACAACAATAACGAGAAAACCGTAATTTGGAATGTCATACTATGAGTCCATATATTTTATAATTAAACCTATGGTCATTGTGCCATGATTTCAAGAAATTTTTTTGTCGTTTCCCGGGTTTTGACCCCTTGACACTTATTTTTAAAGGATTTTGTACCTTTGAAAAGTGTATATAGAGTAATTACGACCACACCGCATGTTGGATTGAAGTTTTTTCTATGAGTACAAGTCCAAAAAACCCATTAGTGGTTTTCCCATGATTTCACATCAATTTGAGGTAGTTTTATATGGTTTTAACTATTCCATGCATGTTTTAGTGTTTTAAAACACTAAAAACACATTTATAGACATAACGCGAAAACCATAATTCAGAATGACATGCCATTGGTTCCTACATTTCACAATTAAATATATAGTCATTGTCCCATGATTTAATGTAAATTTAAAAACCTTTTCTAGGTTTCTACTCCCTAATGCATGTTTCTAAAACTTTAATATCTTTTAAAATTTCTTGTCGAGTCATTCATAGCACACCACATGTTGAATAAATGTTTTGTTTTGTTGTAAATGTCAAAAATAATTCAATGGTTATTTTCCCATGATTTCACATAAATATAAGATTTTTTGTTATTTTTTTATCATTAAATGTGCATTTTAGTGTTTTAAAACTCTAAAAACATATTTATAGACATCATAGAAAAACCGTAACTTGGATTCATGTGGTGTCGATTCCTACATTTCACAAATCAATATGTGGTTGTTTTTATATGATTAATTTTGTAATCATTGATTTTTTTTAAAAATTATAATTGTATAATTGATATATTATTAATAAAATTAATGATTTAACACTATTTATAATATTTTTTTATTAATTACTAAAATTTATATTGGTTATTTTATATCTTTTGGTGCTCTAATTTGATTTAAGAAAAAAAAATTTACTTTCTAAACCATCTTTTATTTCATGGTCAAAAATAACTTTGAGGTGATTTTATAGTTGAGTGATAGGTTTTGTATGTGTTGTTTTTTGGGTACTCAGTGGTGAGTTTTTATTCAGTTGGAAATAATTTATTTAACAAAAAAAATAACATGGGTGAAGTTAATTTAACCACTTCTAAATTATTTAGTGACGATTATCAGAAACTGTCGCTAAATATATAAAATAAAATTTTTAGTGATGATTGTCAGAAATTATAGCTAAAGAGATTATGGATGTTGTATGTGTTATTTGAAAATGTGTGAATGATCTATGAGATTTAGAATTTACCTCGGTGGGATGAGTTATAAGGATGAAAATTTCTTTGTGGTTCATGCTGGTCATATACTAAAATATAAAAACTAAATCAGTTTTCATTTGCGACAACCACTGATCCTATATTTTCCTATAAAAATATTTTTATAGAACTTTTTCTTTTAATATTGCAATTTATTTTTGGGATTCCCAAAAAAATACACTACTCAAACCCCCACCAAGTTTAGCAGTAACAGATGATTCCACCCTACCAAAGACAATTGATGGAGTAGGCCTAGACCCCATCCTTTATACACGTACAAGACGCTCCTTCCATAAAACTATTCTGACTGCATCGTTCTAGGAAACTGATACTGATTGTGAAGGGTTCACATCCCATACTTCTTGAATTTTAACATGTTAATAAAAAAATTTTAACAATGATTTTTTAAAATATCTGAACTTCATAATTTTTTCTAATTAATAATTTTTTCATTAGTATTTATTGTTATTTCAAAACTATAAAACCATAATATTGAAAATTATATTATAACAACAAAAAATACTTAAAACCAATTAATTGGGGTAGGATAGATGTATCAAACGATACAAAATTGACATCGTTTGTTCCATGTAGATATCCCAATTTAATTGGGTTTAAGTCTTTTTAGTTGTTATAATATTTTTTCCATTATTACATTTTTACGGTAATGAAATAATATGAAATTATAATGAAAATTACTTACTCTAACATCTTTAGTAGGGTTATTTACAAAATTTCCATCAGGTTTCCTATACACTGTAAACCACATCACCATTCAGACAATAGAGTGAACTAATTCATTATCCTTTATAAAAAAATGTAAACTATTTAGAAAAAACCTTGAGTAATAGATAAATTATATAAATAATAATGAATAAAATACAAACCAAAATTGTTCTTTTTCTGGAAAAACTATGAGACCCTACAATGTGAGTAATGACTTTCTTCTCAGGATTCATAGAATTTTTTTAGATAATTCCTACATAAAATAAAAACGCTAATAAAAATTATAATTTTATTATTTTTATGTTATTAATATAATGTAAAATATGAAATTACCTCATGAGATGCATCTCTGTTGATCTCGATAAAGGGGTTTCATTTCTCATGAGAAACGCCTTCAGGAATATTCTCATATATTTCTCATGAGCTTAGAGAAGTGTCATTAAACTCATTCCATAATCTCAATTTTAAATCTCTCCATTTCTTGCCTAAAATTTTCAAAGTCCATGGGAATGAAATGGAGTCAGAGAAATCAAAATAAAAAACATCCAGAAATAAAAAACACAACACTTTATCAGTATATTACTAAATTTTACTCATGTACTTTAAATTAGTTGTCAAGGAATATTAAATTAATATTACCTTTACTTGTGTGTCAAATATCTCATTTTTCCAAGATGTAGACATATGCCTCCAATATTTATAATTAATATGAAAAATCACAGCCTTGCAAGCAAGCTTCCTAATAATCTACCTGTAGATTCCAGCAACGTCACCGATAGGCACCCCGTACTCATCAATTGGAATGATAATCTTGAATTTCCTTAGGTCCCATGCATCTTCCAGGTTCATAGTTGTATCCCTTATATGGTTGTATTTATCTATTTGATAAATGAATTAAATAATTAGTAAAATATAAAGTTTTTTTTGAAAAATGACATACAAACCAGTAATGATAACTCACAAATATCCCCTAGATGGAGGGGTGAAAATCTAATCTATCATAGGAGGTGAATCAGGTAGTGGGATACCAATGAAATCTAGTGAAATGGCTGGCTATCTAGCTATCTCGGGTACAATAGAATCACTAGGATCCGCAGAAGCTGACAGTAATGGTGGCGTGCTCCGAGATGCTGATCGGCTAGGATCCTGATTTTTCTCTCTCGACATTCCTACATTTTAAATGGTTAATGACCATATTATTAAAAATTTACATCGTATAAAATTGATTAAAATTAATGGAAAAGTTTTTTTTTTCAAAAAATGAATGTTTTTTATAAACCATTTTTAATGAAGTTTTGATGGATTCCCATGGAATTTTGATCTATAACAAATAATATTCAAAGGACTTTATTTATTATGTGAAACTGATAAATATTAAATAAAATGGGTGAATCATATAGTATGAATCACTATTATATTTTAATATATTATTTGAATATTATATATATCAATCATAATATTATAATAATAACTGAATCCTAGGGTATTTATCAGAGTCCTACATCATATCATATGGTAGATTTGTGATATAGTTTATGTAATATAATACTGTAATTCATATTTCTATATTGGTTATTATTTCAATATTAATCATTATAATTATTCATATAATCATTTATAATAAATATATAATCATAATAATGTTTATAAATTATTATATAAAAACATCCATATATTTCAATAGCTAAAAATAAGATGTATCTCTCAGAAAATGTTATTTAATAAATTAATTCAAAATAAATAATGTGATCCATATATGTTTGTGGTAGTGTTAAAGGACCAATATTATATTATTATCTCTTCATACCTATTCCTTATTAATATTAAATGATAGGATAACAATCTTTTTTGTGATATGTCAATCCTAACATAGTATATATATATTTTGGTGACCGATATAAAAACATTAGCGGAAAGATAAAGAGAACCATTTCTTAGTGATAATTATCAAGTACACTTTATTGATATAGATCACATATTACTTGTGGTACACATAGTTATTTTACTTTATTTTCATTTTTTTATTTTTTGATGATAGATTCATATTTTAAAGGGTTCCATCCACAATTTATGAGAATATATCATCTCAAAAAACCCATTTGAACTCATTCATGTTATAATTTACAATAAAATTTTGAATCCCTTTTAATATGGATTATAAAATTATGTTTTTGAAATGATTGATATTGAGAAGTGATAATAGATTTTCCAAGTAATTTATATAAAAAATAATTATGGTTATATGAATTTGTATGCAAGAACCCACAATCATCATACACCGAAAGAGTACCATTGGAAATCTATATCATCTTATCTATCTATCTTTAAATATAATATATTTTTATTTTTTATGAACCCAAAATCATATATTTTCCCATATTTAATTCAAATATTTTGATTCACAAAAACTAACATTATTATATATAAATTTACAAAATAAAACTTATTCATATGTATCTATACCTTCATAACAAACTTTATTATTAAGACCACTATCAGGATGTTATTTAATCAACAAGAAATTCCCATTATATTTCATATTCACTCTAAGAGATGTAGGTTGAATCTATGTGATTCTTTTTACATATTTCAACTCAATTTTTAATTTCTATTTATGATATTTGAACTTCTATCATAGTTACGGTGTATGTAACTATTTATTCATTCTTAACATAGATGACCACATTAAAAAATAAACTAGTGATAACATCTTTTAGTATTTTTTAAAGGATGAATCATGATGCAAGAAGATATAAACCATATTGTTTTTAGGATTAGTTTTATATACAAATTTATCTATAATAAATTATATTGTATAAAAATTAAAGATATTGTATCATAAATAACAATATAATTACAAGGGGTGGGATGGTATCATACACAATAATGCTACTCAATAATATATTTATCATAAGGATGATGCAACTTTTAAGGGGGTTTTCATTCCCGCTGAGGAAGGTATCCGAGCCTAGAAGAGAAAGCTCAGAGGGGGGGGGGGGGTCTGCATTACCATAGAAGAGGGGAAATAAAATGGGGTGAGGGAGGTTGGGGGGGTTGCATCGTTGGAAAGATGTCCAGAGAGGAGGTCAGAGGGGGGGGGGGGGTCGCAGGGGTCAGGGGTCGTGGGATTGGGGTCACTACCAGTGAGAGGGGAGGAGGTTGGGGGAGGTGGGGGGGGGGGGGAGGGGTTGGGGTTACCCAAAGGGAGGGGGGAGGGGAAGAGATTTGGTTTTTTTAAATATTTAGTGGAAGTTTAAATTATACCACTGATAATTTAAAAAATAAAAAAACTATCACTATGGTTTTATGAAACTGCCGCGTTATTATATATATATTTTACTAAATTTATTTCATAGCGGTTACTAGAATTGATGTGAATAAACCATCATTAACCAATTCTTTTTTTAGTGACTTAATGAATTTTTGGATGAAAACTATTACCACTATTGGAATCATTCAAAATAGGTGTTTGTTATGAAAAAAATTTAGACATTAGTTCATATGAAATGTGGTTAATAAAGAAGAAAAAATTTAAAACACTTTAGAGTGTTTGGGAGTCCATTATTGATCAAATTTAAATGAAGCAAGTGGTGTAAAATTTGATGGGAAAGATGAAATATTTTAATTTCATTGAAATTAATGATTTGATAAAAAAATCAATCATTAATGATGATGAGACTAATGAAATCAATACCAAACCTACTATGTAAAATGAAGATAATTGATAAGTACATGTTAATGATCTTTATTATACTTAGTCTAATGATAGTCATTAGAGTTTTAAGACCAATGGAGAAACTATTAGAATGGGAAATCATATTAATTCTTGAAACATTATTGGAGATCAAGATGAAGGGGGTATAAACCAGAAGGGAAACCAAAGTGTACAATGACTCTATTATTATTTTAGAGGTTGAACTCAAAAATACTGTTGAATATTTAGATAAAAATTAGTTAATTGAATCTATGGATGAATAAATGAATCAAATTTAAATTAATGCTTCATTTTTTCTTGTATAAAAACCTAAAGATAAGAACATAATTGAAACAAAATGGGTTTTAAAGAATAAGAAAAATGAAAAGGTGAGGTTGTAAGAAATAAATCCATATTAGTTTCCAATTTTTATTATCAATTAAAAGGAATATATTTTGATAAAACATCTTCCCATATATATATAATTGATACCATCAAGATATTTCATTCCATTATAGTAAAAAGAAACTAAAAAATTCATTAAATGTATGTTATGTGTAAATTCTAGAATGTTGAGTTAAATAAGAAAGTGTACATCGAGAAACCTAAGGGGTTTTTCTCTTGATGAATATTGAAGTAAGGTTTTTAATTTAAATAAGGACATATATTTGATGATATAATCCCAATGTTATTGGTAATTCTATATTGATGAGTATTTTAGGAGCATGAAATTCATAAAAGGATTAGTAGAATGAAAATTATATGTAATGAATACCAACACTGCATTACTAATTAGGATTGTAAATATTGATGATTTCATATTTACTAGTGTTTAAGAAACATTATGGGAAGGTTTTACACACAAATGATGAGTATTTTTGATATTTTATTGATGAGATAAATTTTTATTGGGTTTATAGATTACCCAAATTCTAATATCATGTTTATCACCCACAAAAAGTATTCCAATGATATATTAAAAAGATTTTTCATAGATGAATCAAGAGGAGTCTCTACACTAATTTCAGTGGGAATGAAATTGAGTAAAGATAATGAAGAAAAAGGTAAAAATGAGAAATATTTTTGGAAATTTATTAATTGTCTCTTATATTTGACTGAATCAAGGCCAAGAAATAACTTTCTTAACACAATTTGTGTAAGGTAGTAATATAATCCAAAAGAGTCACTCATAATGGAAGTAAAAAAAGAAATATTAGGTATCTCAAAAATAAATCATATTATGGTCTTATTTATAAGAATAAATTAGAACTATAATTACAAGGTTGTACAGAATTTGATTGGGCTAGCCATATTGATTAATTTAAGAACATATCAATAGGAGAATCCATTATTTGTTTTACATGATTCACATGTCATATCAAGAAGATATACTCCATTACTTTGAGTACCACTAAGGTTGACTATATCAATACATCAAAATTTTCTACATAGATTATATAGATGAAGACTCAACTAGAACATATGTGTATTTGTGATGAGTATCCATTGGTTATTGGTTGTGATAACCAAATCATGATAATTTTATCTAAGAATATTATATAGTATTCACTATCAAATCACATGGAAATTATATATTATTTCTTAATGAACAAGGTGGATGAAGGTGCATTGAAGCTATAATTTTTTTCTTCCAAGGAGAAAGTTGTGGATATACTAAAAAAATCACTCCAAAATGAGTCTTATGAGAATCTAATACAACATATGTGTGTACAACCCATTCTCCAAAATCTCTATGGTATTATTCTTAGACATTCCCATAATTTTATTTATATATTATTCAATACAATGGTAGAGATATAAATTCAAGAGAGAAAAATTCTTGTACATGAATACTTTCGTTTTTCTATATACATGAGTCAATGAAACACTTTTATAAATATTATTGAAGTATTCTTCAATAGTTGGCATCATATACATGATTTTTCTTTGGATAACTTTGAGATATGAATTAATCTCAATTGTTTTCTATACCTAGATAGATCATATAGACTTTGTTTTGATTGATTCACGAATTCTTACTTTAAGATGAATCATACCACCCTAAATTTAAAAACCCTTTGTCATTATTATCAATAAGGTGGAGAAAAGAAAATTCATTTCTTGATTCATTAGAATTTTAGTGTAAAAAAGTGAGATGAATTAGGTGTAGATAATACTTTTAAGTTGATAAGGGACTTTTTATTTCAATTCATGCGAAAGAATTGATTTTTGAGGAAGATATTACATTTTTTAGAAGTGATTTTAACTTAAATGTTAAGTGGTATTGAAAAAAAATACAATGGGAGATACTGTTAGTCCTTTGGACATTGACAATGTTTTATTTGTTGTCAATACATATCACGAGGGTAACAAATCCAAATTTTATTAATAAAATTCCCTTTTAAATAAATATAATACTTATTAGATAAAGTAGTTATATAAAACTCATGCACTATATTTCTTTATTATTTTGGACCATTATAAAATATAGCCATAATAAGACTGTTGGGCCTATTGACCCTTGAATTTAATGACCATCGATAATATAGCCATTATAAAATGACTGTTAAAATTAGTATATATACTATGGTTTATAATAAAATCAAATTAATATAGAATGAAGAAGTGGTGACCTCATCCAATATGATATTACCTTATGAGTCTCACTTATAAGAGATTTTGAGGGATATAGAATCATCAGGATTCACCATTAACCAACCCCATGCATGATTAAACAATTCAAACTAGAGAATAACTTTTTATGGGATAAGTTCAAGATTATAGAGATCACCACCCAAACTATGTTCACTGAACCGCCCCAAGAGGGTACTACCACCACACACCTTACCCTTAGTGTGCATTCCAGTGTAATAATGGGTTATGTTTCTAGACCTTAATAGTATGAAAAATTTCTATTTAAATAAAATAGTGTTTTCCCCAATCATGTTTCTCCCCTATAAACCTTATATTTATAATAAAACAAACTCGAATAGAGTATGGAAATGGTATAATGGTTTTTGATACATAGAAACTGGAATTATATTTTTATAAAAATATTTATGTTTGATTTTATTAATTTTTTTTTATGATAAATTGATGAATTTTAATTATTTTTTTTTATTTTCATTAAATAATTTAAAAATTATTATTTACACATTTATAAATAATAAAATGATTTTAACTATCCATAAGTGTTTTTATAAACATTATAAATTCGATCATGTAATAAAATTTATAGTTTTTAAAAAATAATAATTTTATTTTAAAAAATTAAAATTAACATATTTGTTTTTGATAAAATATTTTTTTTTGATTTTAATATGTCAAAATTATTCAATAGTGAATTTTCCATAATTTTATGACCGTCAAATTATTGGGTAAAAATTAAATACTGTATAAATATATAGTGTGTATTATGACATCATGATAAATGAAAAGGGAAATAATAAATTATATAGTGGGTCAGACAGACCAAAAATATATATTTTTCATTAAAATAATTTATTTTAATTTTATAATATTATTTTTCCAAACCTATAATGGACCTTCCAAAAACTAAAATATATTTTAATATTTTAAAAATAATTATTTATGAACATGACTCACTTTCATATAATCAATGATATTATTTAAAAAATTTCTTCCCATGAACCATTAAAATAATTAAAAAAAATTCCTTTAAAAAAACCATGGGTTAAAACCAAGGAAGAGATAATGGGTTTGAGTATTTTATAACTTAGATTCCAAAGCCTATGTTTTTAAATTAATAAATAATACCCTTTGTTTTGCTATAAAACCCCACTTATCCTCCCATTTCTCTCCACTTAAAACCCATTTATCATTAATTTCCTCTCCCTTCCCCTCTTAAAATCCCTCTTAAGGAGTTTCTAAGGTCCCAAGGATCACTTACCAAGCTTTAATAAACATCCTCTAAAGGTAATGGATTCCCTCCCTCCCCCTTTTCATTCAAGAAATTCCTTTATAATAAGCATTTTGATTCTAAATTGATTTTATTATATTGTGTTTATGAAGATTCCTTTATAGTCCAAATGTATTCTAAATAATGATAGATTACCTTTCACACTCATTTATCCATTCCATGAATTTTTATGTACATGCATTATGCTGCTGAAATTATCCATTGATTTCTCATGCCATAACTTTGTGATGTGAATACCCAATCCTATTTTTATTGAATGACATTCACCTATATATAACTATATTTCATTTATAGGTTACTTCTATGTATTAAATAAACATTCCTTAATTGTGGTATTTAAATAATGAAATAAATTATTATGTTATATGATTGATGTGGAACATGTAAAGTTAGACATATAAAGGGTGCACCCTAATATCGCTATAATGCATTGGGTAATGTTTTTATCTCATGAGATACCATGTATGGTGCATATATGGTTATCCTAATCACACTATGCTATGATTTATTTATGGTTACACTTAACTTATTCT
Organism: Viscum album; assembly: GCA_963277665.1. NCBI lineage: Eukaryota > Viridiplantae > Streptophyta > Magnoliopsida > Santalales > Viscaceae > Viscum > Viscum album. The sequence goes on from OY728137.1 coordinate 1,955,195,492, forward strand.
TATGATTTCACATTTTACGTTGTTTCCATATTCTTATGATACCATGAATTTATGTTGTCATTTTCTCATACCATGCCTCAATATTAGTATATATTATTCTTACCTATTTATATTATCATGATATACCTCTTGAATCACATATATTATTTGTTTTCATTATATGATTTGGATATTAACTTATTGGGATTTATAACTCACCCTTCCTTTGTATATCCCAAGTTTAACTTTTATATCATTAATGGATCAAAGGAAATAAAGAGAACACTATGAAATTTTAATTAAGGATGTTTTTTTAAATTAAAAATTTATGAATCTAATTTCACAAAGACACTAGTATTCTTGGTTTCTAGTACTATATTATGTGGATATTTATGTTGAAAAAAATTAATTAAAATGAATTAGAAATATGGGTTATTATAGTTAGTGTCAGAGAAAGTTTTAGTTATTTTTGGGGGTTTAGGACTAGAAAACCATAGTGTAATCTTTAGGGACAAGTCTAAATTTAATAATCATCCGTAAATTTTAGTAGAGTACATATTTTTTGGTTTTTTGAGAAAATAAAACCTTTTCTAGATAATGGAAAGTTGATGTGGTTGTGAAACATTTATACCTAGGGGTAACAACCTGAAAATGGATTTTTTGGTATTAAATTGATCAATACCAAGTGCACAACAAATATTCTTAAGACTAAACTCCTGGATAGAAGCTCTTAGTAGATATTCTTTAGTTAATGAAAAGATTTTTACAAACCATTATGAATTGAAGAAAAGTAAAAATGGTTATGAAATTTAGTGATAGTAAATATACACTGGATAACCTAGATTAAATCCTATAAATTTATGAGATAGGTGAATATGTCATTAATGAGTTACTATTTTATGTTTACAATTTCAATTTTATATTCATAATAGTTTGAAAATTATCATCTCTAATTTTACTTTATTTTAGTCAGTGGATGAAAATAATAGGATCCATGTCAATAACTAATGTGATGATTTCACAAAATGATATTCCACACATAATAATACAAGGTGTCAAGAACTTCATAGTAGTTCTTACTCAACTGAATCAAGTTTTGAACAAAAATTGAATAATGTGGAATGCTTACTTCTTCTTAATAAAGTGAAAGTTTTAGTCGATACCTTTTTGAGACAAATTCCCAAAAAATTTAGTGTATATTCTAATAATTAAATTATATAAAAATGGATTAAATCCAATGAGAATATATTCTCTATCCCAAAGTATTCTGAATAAGAGAAGGTTATACTGGATTTTTATCACTTAGAGGGAGAATCTGATCAGTGGTAGACACTGATCAAGAATAAGAAACCCATGGAATACGTCAAGGATAAGTATTGGGATAAATTAAAGAAAATAATTTTCAATAAATATTTTTTTACACTCTCCATCTCAAAATGGAGAGGTAATTACATGGAATTATGCAAAAGGAGGACAAATCCATTGAGGCATACGAGGTAAACTTCACAAGGCTTTCATGGTATGCCTCTAGATTTTTCATTAACCCTAAAATTAATGTTGAAAGATTATTTAGTGGGTTAAATTTAGTTTTAATAAAATATTTGGTGATTCAAGACTTTAACAGTTATGTTGAAATAGTATAATGTTCCCTTAAAGATAAAATAGAGATTGACAACTTTTAGTGTTCCCATAGGATTGGGGATAAGTATTATAGGATAGAGTTTACCTTTGTATGATCATTATATATTACTAATGGTGGAAAGATAATCCAACATCCCATGTGTTATAAGTGTGGTAAGAAGTATCGTGGAAATTTCCTTAAGGTAAAAAAGATGTGTTTTAAGTATGGAAATGAAGGGAATCAAACTAATGAATGTTGGAAGGAGATGAATAATCCCAAAAAAGTGATGGAATAAAATAAGTTTTCAATCAATCCTTAAACTATAGTCCAACTTTTCAATAATAAAAAACCTGGAAACTATGACAACCAGTGTCGTAGGCCAAGGTTTTTTGATGATTATCAATTAAAATAACCTCTAAGGCCTAGAGAGAAAGGATGAGTATATACTAATACAACTATTGAGGTGGATCCATAAAATGAAGTCATGATAGGTATGATAGATATTTATTCTTGAATAATTAATGTACTATTTGATTATTGTTCCATGAAACATCACATAAGTTTATTATAACTATTCAAACACCACCTCAAAACATAGAAGTTGAGTTATCTCTAAAAATAAAAAATGGGGAAATTATTTAATCCCAATATTATAACTCATCCACAGTAAATATTTATGGGATGAATTTTTCAATGAACCTTATGATAATCCCTTTAGTAGAATTGATGCTATTCTTGGCATGTATTGGTTGTACTTGTATAGATCCAATATAAATTACTTGGAGAAGGAAATTAATTTTCATATCCTAAATCGACCTCCGATCCTATATAAGTATAAGGATGAGGATTAATATCCTTTTAAATATTTATATAATTCATAGATATTATCACTTTATGATAAAGTGTATTTAGCTCAAATTATTAAGACCATGGAAAATATCATCCTTGATGACATGACTATTGTAAGGGAGTATACTAATGTGTTCGCTGAAGGATTTCCTAATCTTCCTTCCAACTGAGATGTTGATTTCTTAATCAAACTCACACCCTAATCCCTTCTAATTTCTAATAATTAATATATAATAAATAATATTAAACATGAAGATATAAAGAAGTTATTGAATGAGAATCTTTATGAAGGGTTTATACACCCAAGTTCTTTACCATGGGGTGCACTAGTACTATTTTTTTAAAATAAGGATGGGTCAATACATCAATGCATTGATTATCATAAGCTCAAAAATATCACAATAAATAACAAGTATCCCCTACCATGGAATCATGAATTTCTCAATCAACTATATGGAGACCAATACATCTCTAAGGTGAATCTTAGGTTGGGATATTATCAAGTAAAGGTAAATAATGAGGATATTCCCAAGGCTACTTTTCATACAAGATATATAAACTATGAGTACATAGTAATCCATTTTGACTCATTAATACTACAGTAATATTTACATATTTTATGAATATAGTCTTCATAGTTTACCTTATAAAATTTATGGTTGTATTTATATATGATGTTATCAAATACTCTAAATGAAAGGAGAAACTTTAAGATCATTTGAATACTATTCAGAAATATTTGAGAAAAGAGAAGTTATATGTGAATTATAGTAAATATGAGTTTTGGATGGAGAAAGTAACATTCTTAGGAAATTTTATCCTTGGAAAGGATATATCAATATATTCTTAAAATATACAGGTTATTGAGGAATGTCCTAGACCAATATATTCAATATTGATATATAGTTTCCTTATATTTTTTGTGTACTATAGTATATTTTCTAGAAAATTCATATGATTTTATAACCCAATAACCAATCTAACTTAAAATGGAGTGAAGCTCTTATAGACTAATGATTATGAATAGAGATTAAAAGAGTTAAATGAAATTATAATCATTGAACCTATACTCACACAACCTACAAGTGGGGAAGGATTTTTGATATACTATGATTCATCCATGAAAGTATAGAGTTAGGTACTAATAAAAAATGATAAATAGATAACACATGACTCTCAGTAATTATAGGTTCATGAGAATAATTATCCTATGCATGATATAGAGTTTATTGTTGTGATCTTCACATTAAATATTTTTTAATATTACCTCTATGTGGAGAAGTGTGATATATATATATATATATATCATAATATCCATAATTATATATTCACATAAAAATAGATCAACATGTGCCAATGAAGGTGGTTATATCTAGAAAAGAATTATGACTATTAAATCCATTAACATCATAGGAAGGTGAATAAAGTGTAAGATAATCTGAGTATAAATAATCCTATAACCTTATCAATGAATAAGATTGAGAGTGATCCAATATCATTGTACATATAAAGGATGGACATGGTAATCATAAAAGGAACATCATCATACCATGATAAAATAACATTTCAACAACCAATTCCAAGAAGATCAAGAAGGCTTAAAATTATGACGTCAAGTGACTAAAAAGGTAGTGAATATTCCATAGTTTAACTTTGTTAGAAATAGATTTATAAAGTTTGAAATATGGATATGTGTCCCATAAAATCCAAAACCGAAGAGGGAGATTTTGGATGATGCACATATCTCATCCTTTTCTATTCATATAGGGAGTAATAATATATATGAAGACCTAGAGAAAACCTTATGGTGGGATGACATAAAGAGAGATATTATAGAGTTTGTATCTTGATGCTTAGTATGACAACAAGTCAAGGCTGAATGATATAATTATAAGGGTATAAGAAACCATTTCACATAATAGTATGAAAATGGGAAAATATAACCATGTATTTTTTCATATGAATCCCTTAAAAATCTAAAGGCCATAACACCATTTTAGTTATAGTCAATCACCTTACAATATCAAAACATTTAATTACCATAAAATAGGATTTATATCTAGAAAAATTTTCCAATATATATATATATATATATGATAAGTAGTAAGTCTACATGGAGTACCACTCTCCATTGTATCTGATCAAGGTATGAGTTTTAACTTGTGGTTATAGAGAATCCTTTAGCAAACATTGGATATAGAGACAAGTTTAAGTACATCGTATCACCCCTAGATAGATGGAAAACTTGATAGAAACATTAAAACAATGAAAGATATATTAATATCATGTTAAATATATTTATAAAGATGTTGGGATATTCACCTTTCCCGAGTATAGTTTTCATATAATAATAGTTTCCACTCTATAATTAAAATGATACCTTATGAGACTATATATGGGAAGAGGTGTAAGACTCCAACATATTAGGATTAAGTTGGAGAAAGGAAGATGATAGAAATTGATCTTGTACAAAAGATGATAGAGATGGTTGAAACCATTTTGTTTCCTATGAAATCATACAAAAATTGATAAAAAAACTAAACTGACAATCATTAAGGAGACCTAGAATTTGAGTTAGGAGATATATAATTACCTCAAATATCACCATGTAAGATAGTCATGAGGTTTGGGAATAATGGAAATAAAAGTCCAAGATAAGTCAATCCCTTTGATATTATTGATCATATTATAGTTTTAGCATATCAATTAACACTCCCACCTAACCTATTTCAAGTACATGATGAATTATATGTATCTTTATTGAGGAATTACATACCAGATCCCCTACATATACTAAATCTAGAGGCGGTACTATTATAGAATGAAATTTTATATTAGGATAATATGATTAATATATTGTATTGTAGAGAAAAATTTCTACTAAACAAGATAACACACTTAATTAAAGTACCATGGTGGAACCACAAGTTTTTGGAGGAAACATAGGGACCAAAATAAGTGATGAAACAGAAGTACCATCATTCGTTTTAGGGTATAAAATGAAAATTTTAGGGTAAAATATCTTATGGGGTTATGAATGGAAATAACCAAATTTTTATAATAATATTTCCTTTTGAATGAATTATTCCTTATTAAGAAATGAAGTTATATAAAACTCATGCACTATATTTCATTATTATTTTAGACCATCATAAAATAAAGCTATAATATGACTATTAGGCATAAAGAAAGTTATGAATCGTGATAATTGGTAATATATCTATTATATAGTGACCAATAAAATTACTATATATATTAATGGTGGTAATTAAATTTAATTTATTTATAAGGAATAAGCTATGAACTCATTTAGTAAGATCATAACTTATGAATCTCACTTGTTAGAGCTTTTGAGAGAGATGGAATAACTAGGATTAACCCTTTACCAAGCCAAATCCTAGATTCAACAAATGAAACTTGAGAAGAATAGTTTATGAGATAATTAAAATCTTATAAATACCACTTTCCAAACTATATTTGCTGAAATTCCCAAGGAAAGTACTTCCATCTCACACCTTAACCTTAGAGCATGTGTTGGGGTAATATAAGGTTATGTTTCAAGACAAAAATAGTATGTAAAATTTATATTTAAACAAAATAGTGTTTCAAAAATATCATTTCCTTATTATCAAGATTATATATATAATAAAATACTCCTGAATAGAGGATCTAAATGATAGAATGGATTTTTGATACATAGAAACAAAAATTATATTTTTGAAACCGAAATATTTTTAATTTTTATTAAATTCTTAATGATAAATTTAGGTATTTTAAATAATTTTTTATTTACACAAAATTCTATAAAAAATAGTATTTACTTATTTATAGATTATAAAATGATTTGATGCAATCATAAGTGGGTTTTTTAAAGATTGAAAAACTGATTATGTAATAAAATTAGTATTTTTTAGTAAATAATAGTTTTAAATTTAAAAATTAAAATTATAAAATTTAGAAAAATATTTTGATAAATAAATTTCATTTTTGAATTCAGAAAATTGAAAATATCAAATAGTTAATTTTTATAATTTTATAAGATAAGCCAATGTTTTCTTAAAAATTAATGCAATATAAATATACGGTATGTATTATGATATTATAATGTTCCAAAAGTGTTTTAATAAATTATATAATGGATTGTATTGATCAAAAACAGTTTTTTTCAATAAAATAAAGTATTTTAATGTGATAATATTATTTATCCAAACATACAGAGAACCTTCCAAAACCTAAAGGATACTTTGAGAATATAAAATCAATTCTTTATGAACATGAATCAGTTCCACATAATCAAAGATATTATTTAAAGAAATTTGACTAGTGGCTCATTAAAATACTTAAAATTGTTTCTCTTTAGTAAAAAATATGTGTTAAAACCATGGGAGAGACAATGGTTTTCAATATTTTATAACTTAGTGTCCAAAACCTATGTTTAGAAATTAATAAAAAATCCCCTCTTTTTTTATAAATAACCACTCATCCTCCTAATACTCTCCACTATAAACCCATTGATCATGAAGTTCCTCACCTTATCCCTCTCTAAGACCATCTCAAATAGTTTCTAAGGTCATAAAGAGCTTTTCCCAAGATTTAAAAATAATCCTCTCAAGGTAATCCATTCTCTCCCTCCTATTTTCCATTCAAGTACTTCTTTTGTAATAAGACTTTTGATTCTCAATTAATTATATTTTATTTCATTTATGAACATTCCTTTACTTTCCAAATGTTTCCCCAATAATTATATATTTCCTTAATATCATATTTATCTCTTCCATGAATTTTTTGTACACCTGTTATGATGTTGAAATTATCCCTTGATTTCCCATTTCATACCATTGTGTTTTGAACACCCAACCCTATTTCCATTCTGTTTCCGACGCTTTCACCGGGGTGCGCATGTCCATCCACTTGGGCGCGACAGGCGTGACTTTCTTGTTTCCTCGCATTCCCTCTTTCCAAAGGCGGGCGATATACACTCCTTATTCAGGGACGTCTTCTCCTTGATTGAAACCGGGATGATGGGATGTCAGTTTTTCCTTTTGTGGATTCCTCCTCAGAACTCGTCACTTAGTCTGGGTCTCCCTCATAGATTTAATACATTGTTCATGAAACTCTTCCCGGTGCCATCTTTTCATGGATGCTGGTTAATTACACTACTTCTGTCAGGACATTACAAAGGGTCCGGTCAGGGCAGCAACCTTCAGTCGGGGGAGTAGTCACGTCGAGGCATCAGTAACGTGTCTGAACGCTAGGGAATTAGCATGTCTATCTTTTTTCCCTTATTATAGGGATTCTCGAGGGCGTGGAAGCCCAAGGCATCCCACATCGAGCGTGGGGAATCATATGCCATAGGCATGTATCTGAGGTTTTCCTCAGCTTCCTATGTTTAACACAGGGTATGCCACAAGGTTAACATCCAGCGGATAAGGATCGGCCTGATCAGAACACTAGCTGGAGTGGATCAGATTGAAGAATCCCCCCCTTGAGGGGATGCCGATGTCGGGGTCAGCCCATGGTTGGCTTCCCAGATGCTGTGGAGGGGAGTGGAGTGGCATGATCTCACTGGGATGTGGCGGCTCGGGTGAGAATCAGGGTGGATGATGGATGGATGAATGAAGTGGAGGGGAAATGAAATGGGACCATCACAAGGGAGATAATGAAATTGGGCTTGAGCCTCGAAGATACCTCCTACATATCCCCATGGAAGGGAATCAAAGCCCGCGTAGTTTAGGATGGTGCTGGTGAACCGATGTGAAGGTGGACCTTGGCCCGATGGGTATCGTCAGTGAACCGACGTGAAGGTGGACCTTGGTCCGATCGATATCGTCAGTGAACCGACGTGAAGGTGGACCTTGGTCCTATGGATGGTGGGATTGAACCTCAGGATGGATTCCTACATTCCATGCCTTGACACGGATCAAAGACCACGTAGTTCAGGTGAAAATGGGGGGGGGGACTTGGCACACTGACAAAGAGACGGTCTGGGCCAATGATTGTTAAGCTTTAACCTTGGGTAGGCTTCCTACGTACCATGCCTTGACATGGATCAAAGTCATTGTAGTTCAAATGAGATGTGGAATACAGTTTAATGTCATTCGGGATGGGGGTGAACCGACGTGAATGAGGTCGGAACGACTGGGTGATGGGCTTGAACCTCATGGAGGCTTTCTACATACCATGCCTTGACATGGATCAAAGTCCTCATAGTTCGGGTGAAAATGGTGGGTGCCGGCGAACTAACATGAAAGAAAATAGACCTTGGTCCAGATGGTGTGGGGCTTACACACTAGGCTACCTAGGTGTTGGTGAACTAACGTGAAGAAGGTCAGAGTGACCAACAGGTGATGGACTTGAACCTCATGGAGGCTTCCTACGTACCACGCCTTAGAACATATCAAAAACCACATAGTTCAGGTTGAGTTTTGTCAGTGAACCGACGTGAAAGTGAACCCGGGGGGTCCACTGGTGGTGGGATTGAACCTCGTGGAGGCTTCCTAGGTACCATGCCTTAGCATGGATCAAAGTACTCATAGTTCGGGTTGGTCAAAACGGCTTACCATTGGGTCGAAATGTAGTTTAACGTCATATGGGATGAGAGTGAACCCTGACATGAATAAATGACGAGAGGTGGGTTTGAACATCATGGAAGCTTCCTACGTACCATGCCTTAGAACAGATCAAAGAACACATAGTTCCGGTGTGCAATTTAACGTCATGCTGGACAGGGGAATATAGTTTAACGTCATGCTAGACGAGGACATACAGTTTAACGTCATGCTGGACGAGGGTGGAACTTGACGTGAAGAAATGATCGAGTGGTGGGCTTGAACCTCATGGAGGCTTCCTAAGTACCATGCCTTAACATGGATCAAAGTCCTCGTAGTTTTCTAAAGGTGGGGGTCAGGGTCGGTGCTCACTCTAAGATCACGTGAGTCATGCTCGGTGTGAGAAACAAGAGGTTGCAGGGACCTGACGATCACGTCGTGAAGGGTGCGTCCATGGGAAACAAATAAGGGATTATGCGTTAGGTGGCCCATGGTGCTGGAACTTACTCCAGGATGTAGGCCCAAGGTGCGGCAAAACGCAGCAGGAGAGGGATTCGGGACCAAAGATGGAAGGTGCCTCATTCCCTATCGCGCCCTCCACTGGCCTTGGCAGTGGGGAAGTACGGAGGTTCATGGGTGCTACCTTCCGCAAGAGGGTCTTGGGGGCTTACACCAAGTTGTTTTCCCTTCCCCTGTGGACATACTCTACTCCAAGAAGGAGGATATCATCCCATGTGAGGGTGATTCCATTCCCATAGAGATGAGCAGCGTAAAAATGTCTGAGATGGAGGGACCCTACGTGCGAGGCACGAGGTCAGGTCGTAGTTTAACATCATGTGTTGAGGACGAGGTGCTTGGCAGTTTAACATCCTGCATCTCGGAAGAGGTGGGTCTACTCTGCACCCCTAGGACTTACATAACTGGTACCCTCTGCCCCTTGTGGGAGGGAAGGTACCAGCAAAGCTGAGGTAAAGGGGGGTCATAGAGAGAACCATCGAGGGGTCCACATTTGCGTGGCTATGCGAAGAAGCAATAGCCGTTAGTGTGACTTTGCAAAGAAGCATTAGGAGAAGCAACGCTACGAGTGGTGTTGTCCATGTGACTTTGAAATCAAATCGTGAAAACCTAGAGGGTCGCACGGGAAGAGGAATTTCCAAGCAAAGGGGTGTGCTTCACAAAGTGTAATGCCTTGGCCTTAGCATGGGGCAGGGGTGCGAATGGGAGGTGCTTCGTGAAGTGGAATAGTGTTCACAGAGCACTGCCTCGTGAAGCAGGGGTGCCTCTCGGAGCACGGTGCTGTGAAGCAGTGTGCTTAATGAAGTACAGCGACCCTACCTTGGCATGTGGATCACTTGTATAGGATGGGTGTTTTGCGAAGCATAAATGCTCTGCGGCTGCCCGGGTTCCCTTGTTAATCCCCTTCCTTCGCGAATTCCCTTAGGCTTCGTGAAGGGAATCCCTCTCAGAAGAGGGGCTCAAAACGAGACAAGGTGAAGACCTCTCGTGAAGCAAAAATACCTCGTGGAGCTAATGATTCTCGGGGCGAAGGATGCTTCACGATTCGGGATCTGAGAAGCCAAAAGGTCGGATTTTCTGTCCTCTAGATCTTAGGGGGATCTCAGTATTTATAGGCAAGGGGCACCGTGAAGTGGAGCTCACGTGACGCGAAGGGGCTGTGGTTGCTTCGCGGTGGGTCGCGAACGTCAACCGAGTTCGCAGAGGGTTATCGCCTCCTCTGCTCCGCGGTGGGTCGTGAATGTCAACTGAGGTCGCAGAGGGTTACCGCCTCTAGGGCTTCGCGGAGGGTCATGAACGTCAGGTGGTTTACGGAGCATTACCACCTCTGGGGATTCGCGGCGGTCGCGTTGCTCGGGGGAGCTCCGCGTTGGGGCTTCACGAGGCAGCGCGCTGGCTTCTTTCCCTTATTCCCTTTATGTACAATATTTTGGCGCCAACAAATTCCCCCCATCAGACTTGGAGCCGCGGAGGGATCAAGGGTCAAAGTATGAGGGAAAACCACCAAAATTATCGGTATTTTGTGATGTGGCCTCACGAAGACGGCACGCGGGGCGGACATTGGCCGCGTGGTCCGAACGTGCTGCGATGCTTCTCACAGGCGGGACACACCACGATGCTCCGGGGTCGCCACCTATAAATAGGGGGGCTGACCTCTCTTTTTTCCTCTCATTACTTTTTTACTTTTGCGCTCTTGACTTCGAGAAGCTCCACGTACTCCGCGTCTGCTCTCCGCGAATCGAGATTCGTGGCGAACCGCGAGTCTCCAACTCCGCGACTGCGCCAAGAGAACTTATGCTTACAGGAAGAGGCCAAGATCTGCATCCTGGCTTTGCGCTCGAGCTTTGTAATTGATCTTTGCGATCATTCTTCATGATCCGACCCAAAAAAATTTCAAGTTCCGAAACTAAAATGGCCCATCAAGAAGCTGTGTTGGGGGTGCTCGCAGACGTCACCCGGAGGGATGTGATGGCCAATTGTCCGGGCCTTGGCGAGATGGTATGAAGTCACTTGGACCATAATTATTTGACAAACCTCCTATCAAAAAGCCAAAAAAACTATCCGCTGTGCAAGAAGCTGCCCTTGTATGGATTCGGGCTGAGGGATGATTTCTTCATTCCTAAGGCGAGTTGGGACGAACCAACTTGCTGGTTCAGGAGCACGCCATGCCAATGCCAATGGTTCAGGGCGGCTGTTGGTCATGTGTGGGAGGACTTCACACCAGACACCGCCGACTGCCTGTAGAACCATCTGAACAACATCGACGGGGAGCCACTGCAACTAGAGACATCCCCTCCCATGTACCGCACCATACTGAAGGTGGCTCTACAAGACCCAGAAAAGGTGTGGTCCGATGAGTGGGACTTGTGCCAAGGTGGTAAATTCACCAACAACTGGGCATGGGCCTACTGGGTAGGTGCCTCATGTGAGGAGTTTGGGTCCGAGCTGAGGAGAGTGGGCCTGTACGCGGCGGCATGGGTCTCCCAATTCCACATTTACCAACTGAAATAACTGATGCCAGAGTTTCTGAGTAGATGGTCATTTAGGACCAACACTTTTCAACTACACCATGGGGAGGTGGGCATCAGCCTATGGGATGTCCATCAGATTTTGAGGGTCCCGATCTTGGGGTCCATGTATGATGAGTTCCTCCCCGTCATGAGTGCGTGGGAGGATCTGGAGTAGATGCTGCGATTGGCATTGGCACTGATGGCACTGGTCCCTGGAGAGGACAAGGAGGCGGTGAGATATGTCCACTTTAAGAAGTGGTTCAAGCGGTTCCTGAACTTCCCATAGGATCGAGAGTTCCCTCCAAGGCCTCAAACTTGTCCGACAGGGGCTCAACGGGGCAAGGAGTACTCGTATTGGCGGCTCTTGGAGGACAGCCAATGGAAGACTTGGGGATTCAGTGTTAGCACTGAACATCAGCCAATAGTCAGGCTGGAGGCGTTCATCGTGGCCCTTAACTGTGGTTGGATCCTACCGGTGAGGGATACCAACATGGGGGTGAGGCCCAGCTCGTTCATCATGGCGTCCATGCTGGACATGGGACAACGGGTCAATATGAGGATTTTGATGCTCGCCAAGCTGTACAGGATGTTGCTGCATGTTACCGAGGGCAAGAAGCTGCCAAGGATATGCAGGCCCTTCCACCTTTTGTATGGGTGGATCACAGCACACATCAGGGGGGTTTATGAGTATCCAAACCCTATCTCGCCACCGAGATCAAAGTTCCACCCCTCCATTCTGAACGCAGCCGGGAGATTACCTATCAAATTGACTGTACTGATGGTGCTGAACCGAGTGTGGAAGGCGGATGAGTTTAACTTACACCCATTTCTGTTGCCGATGGGGGTACTCACCGATGATGGGCAGGGAACGGAAGAGCACCATGCTTATCTCCTGGTCTTTCGAGGTGGAGTCTTGGTGGCACAGGTGGACCGTGAGCCGCTCTGCGAACCGTACACCCCACATGGATTTGTGAGGCAGTTCTGGTGCCTACAGCGGCTGACCCCGCAGGTCTACTGGGAGGTGCATCACGAGGAGAACTCATGTGTGATGAGGCAGCTGTGGCTCATGTTCACACGGGAAGATGGGAAGATGCAAATTGCATTGCCTCCGTCCACCGCCGATTTCGGGTTGGTGAAGAAGTACGCCATCAGCTGGGAGGTCGCTTATCCGGGGGAGATGCTGAGGCAGCCAACCATTTAGGTTGGTGATGTTGGGCCTCCCCTATCCCGAGGTCGGGGTCGGAGGGCAGCGAGGGCCTCTCGCAGTGGCAGGGCTGCCGTGGCAGCGAGACCTGCACCGGCTGAGGGTGTGGCAGCAGCGGCAGATCCAGTGGTGGTAGTGGACCCGGAGGTCCCGGAAGAGCAGAGCCATCCATAGGGGCGGCCGCCAAGGGGATTTCACAGGATATCCACTCAGGCTTTGGGGAAGCAACTGCGCCACATCGACATGCAAGAGGATGCCATTTTCCCAAAGGAATGGGAAATTTGGGACGTCAACCAGCAATTCCTCAATCCACCCGAGATGTGGGCACACTTGAATCGTCTCGGGATGGAGTTACTGAGCATAGGCCCAGTCCGGAATGGTTTCACGACATCTCTAGTGGAGGCGGAGCAATACTTGGATGAGATGGAGGACTACGTTCACTCCAGTGGTGTCCCACGCCCAATGACAGACTAGGTGAGGGTATTGCTGGATCGGACGGTTCCCCCACAGCTGTCAGCCGCTGATTCGAGAGGGCGCTTCCCCCTACCGGGGGAATCGGAGGAATCCTCCCGAGGGGATGAGGCTAGAGGAGGGAGTCCGTTGGAGGAGGGTGAAGTCGGATACCAAGACTCAGATTATGACCATTTCATGGAGGTTCTTGAGGTATCATTCCAAATCTATTTCCTCTGGGTCTGCTCTTAGGTTGTTGTAGACCTCTCACGAACATCTGAACCGTGCAGGAGGAACTTGTACGCAGACCTCGATCTCGCCCTTTGGTGGGTGATGTCGCAGGACCTTCAGAACCTGCGTCTACAACTGCATCCAATTCTATGTCTGGCGGGGCCAGAGCACCCAAGGTGGATCCTCTAGAATCTCTAGACCTTCCAACAGTATACAGAGGGCCACGACTTGGGGTCGCGTCAGCATCAACTCTAGTGCAGCACCAGGAGTTCGATCTCCGTAAGTTTTCTCCACTGGATTCATTGCTGTCATATGTAGATCATGCCAACTGACGTTCATGTCCCTCTCCGTCGTACAGTTCTCCGACTGGCATGGTATGCTGCGGAAAGTCTAGTCGGGATGTCCGGTGGAATCCCTCCTAGGGGAATGACGGTGATGGTGGAGATAGTCCACCCATCTACGCAAGATGCAGCACTCCCTACCATCATCGGGACCACTAGCAGGGTCGTTCCCGAGGTTATCGAGGTGGAATATGATGGTGAGGATCAACCGGCTGACCCAAGTCCCATCACGCCGGCTCCGACTCCAGATGTCGTGCTGGATTCAATGACAGATGCAGATCCTGCCAAGGATTTCCTGCGGGTGTATCCTGTATACGAGCCTTCCAATCGCACGGACTGGGATGAAATGACCTTCGATGAAGAAGACAACAACATAGTCCACCGCCGATCACGGAAGATAATCATGCGCTTCATCAAGGACACCCCTCAAGCATCTTGAATGAATGAAATAGACAGACTCCGCTCGCGACTACGCGAACTGTGCACTGGGGGAGTGGATGCCCAGTGTCCTCATGTGCTCATCCACGATCTCATGGTGGAAAAGATCCGGGAGTATTATCGCGGGATCAGCGTGGTCTGGAAGCGGAGGAAAGCGACAAACATCAAGAAGCTCCAGGAGGTTGAAAGCGAGGTCAAGCAGCTGCAGATCCGGGTGGATGAGCATTCAGCCTCTCTTAATACACAATCTGAGTAGATCTCGCGGTTAAAGGCCCAACTGGAAGAGGCAGAAGAGAATATGAGGCAGGCTTCTGAAGAGATGGCTGCCATTCAGGCTGACATAGAGAGGGCCCAAGCTGAGGCTAACGAACTGTGCCCCGCCGCTGTTGAGGAGGAGCGGGAGCTGAGTTGGCGGCAACAATTCCTGGACGCCACAAGTCAAAGGGTGGCGGAGCTGAAACGCTCTTTTGACGGGGTGAATCCGTCCATGGGGGGAGTCGACCCCTGGGTACTGTAACAATTACAAAACTTTTAATGGTACTCTCGTGCTTCGACTTTCTTCTCTTTTTTTGAATGCCGTAGCATGCACGATTTACACTATTTGGATCAGTTCATTACATCCTTACAATGTTTGTGGGATGTCCGACGACAATTCCCTAAGCTCACGTGGGTTAGGCCCGATGTGAGAAACAAGAGATAGTTGCCTCATCGTCCCACCCAACATAGAAGTGTAAACCAAGCTTTGGGCACCCGAGGTTTGGATAAACAGTCTAGATTTTTAGAAAATAGGAGAGACCTGGCCAGATAAGGAAGTTCTCAAAATAGTCGAATTACCGTTTCTTCAACGTTCTCTTATGCACGAACGATGCAATGTCGTGGGCGCTAAAATCAGTCCGAACAGATGGAAATGGGAAGTGTGAGTCATGATACCCAAGATTCGGAATACTATGGGGATGGCGTGACAATAAAGAATAACCATTAACCATGGCGGAAACACAACATCCATATCGCATTAGCCTAAAATGGGGATAGAAAAATGAGGGTCAACTGTTGACCATGTTCGAAACACGGGACCATGTCACAAATGTTGTCAAGAGTCTTCTGAGGCGTTGGCCCAGGATGGTAGGTGAGCCGATGCAGCATAGGACCAGGCCGTTAGGGGGTCCGTTTAGACATGAAAGATGATAGATATCCAAATAAGGGGAATGCAAAGCATGGAATATGGAGTGATGGTTTGTCTGAACAGAATCCAACACTCACGTAATTGCACCACCACAGTGGGAGTACACCAGATGGGCAAATCAGTTTGATCATGGATCATTCTTTCTTGTGGACAGGACCTCTCTTGCGAGGGGTCTGACCAGGGGGCCAGAAATGGGAAGAACATGATTAATGATTCCTGTGGGATATACCCTAAGAAAAATACCAGGGTGTCCCTATGTATCCCGTGAAGATGGGAATCAAGCCACACATAGTTTTAGAAGCATTGTGTGGTCATAGAACAACACTAACAGGTAAAATTCTGCCTGGTATACGCTCTGGTGCATCCCATGATTAACATGGGGCATCCTGAACTTGTTCAGGGTAGAACCGCAGTTTAGTGTCATGTGTTGAGGACATAGGGACTCTCGTAGTTTAACGTCATACGATAGGACATGGAGTGAAAGGTAGGATCCCATGGAGCATATGGTGTGGTAGTTATGAAACCGATGTGAATGAGGACTTGAAGTCCATATCACACCACGTACCCCCGGAGGAAAATATTCAGGTCGAGGGACCAAGAGTGAGAATTAGGCTGGGCTCGAAGAAGAGTGGTCGGACGTTCCTACGTACCCCATGAATATGGGAATCAAGCCATACGTAGTTCTGAGGGGTTGATGAGAAGCCTGGACGTGTTGGTACACATCCTGCCAAAACTACGAAGCCCACGTGAGTCATGCTCGGTTTGGGAAACAAGAAGTAGTGGTGGGACTTTCCCAACACAGAAATGGGAAGGATAGAGTGAAGGGACGCTTGGTGAATACCGTCCCCCTGATACTAACATGACCATGTAGCGCACCTAGATGCACGGAGAGATAGACCCGAGTGTGTTGGAATTCCACTTGAACATGAGGAAGTGGAAATGTGTGAATCATGACGCTCAAGATCTGGATCACAATGATGGAAGCATGACGATGGAGGATAACTGTTAACAATGGTGGAAACACAACATCCATATCACATTATCCTAGAATGGGGACAGACAAATGAGGGTCGACTGTTGACCATGTTCGAAACACGGGACCAAGTCACAAATGTTGTCAGAGATCCGTAGGGACGTTGGCCTGAAACAATTGGAGGGCCCTTAGGTCCAAAATTCATGGAGATCCCTTAAGCCTAGTATCCATGTTGTATGAGGGTCCTTTTGGATGTGGAAGAGGATGAGGATCCAAACAACGAGCGCACAAAGCTTGGTCATGGGACGAGGGGAATGTCCATATGAAAATCCCAAACTTCGGGTTCTTTGTCGAAACACATCTCAAAAAACCGACATGAACAAGGAAATAATCCCATACCACACCAAACAACATCCCTTAAGAGAGGCTTTAGGCCAAGGGATCAAAAACTGAAGTTGAGCGCGGCCTGAAGCAAAGTGCAAAGGCTTTCCTATATACCCCATGGGGATAGGGATCAAGATGCATGTAGTTCTTGAAAGGGTCTTAGTTTAAGGTCTTAGAGCTCGGACCATGTAGGGGTAAGGAGAGCAGGGGACACATGGTAAGGTGGTTACAAAACCCGACGTGAAAGAGTACATAAGCCCTACTTACCATGCGTTCTCTGGGGAGTTCTAGAGTCGAGGGGCCGAACATGAAAGTTAGGTTGGGCCTACGGGGAAGTGCCCAGGTGCTCCTACGTATCCCATGAGGATGGGAATCAAGCAATACATAGTTCTGAAGGGTGGCATGGTAAGATACCAGTTCCAGGGAAAAAGGGAAGGTGCAGGCATGGCCCTTGCACCAAAATAAGCGGGATTTGAAAAACCTTATTTGTCCTTTAAGGTGAGTGTTTTTTTGAAGCATCAAGCCTAGGGTCTCAAGCCCTGGTGTCACCACAAGAATAAATTCGTTGTAGGAGTTGACAAATGGCATGGAATGTGACCAATACCCAACATGATTTTCTCTACAATGAGGTCAACACAATGTAGTTCTGTTTTCCATCGTGCGGCCAGGAAGATAATGTCACAGTTTAGGGTCGTGTGATAGGACGAAGCATACATTTTAATGTCATGTAGTGCAGACGTAGAATAGACGATGCTAGACGGGGGATGTGTACGGTGTCGTGTGGCATAATTGATTTGAATGAGGACGTAATCCTACACCATACTGTAGAATCCCGAGAAAGGAACCTCATACCAAGGGGCCCACATAGAGGCGAGAGGTGAAGGGGAAGAGTTTATCCCCCAAATAAGCTGGACCCGAATATGTTCGGGCGGTCCTACGTATCCCTTAAGGATGGGACTCAAGAGAAACATAGTTCTGAAGAGATCTTAGTTTATGGTGTTAGTGCTCAGACCATGGGTGGATGACAACTTTTCATATGAGCACAGACCTCAACTCGATCCCTAAGCCCACGTGAGTTAAACTCGGTGTGGGAAATAAGGGGGGGAAGATTCCAATCGCAATACTCGAAACATCCATCGAGGGGAAGTCAGTGAAGAGCCCCGAAAGATGCCTCTGATGTGGCTTTGTTCCCCTAATGCGCAGATGTGCACTGAGGAATATTATCAAGAGTTTAGAAACTCTACTTGGACATGATGATAATGGAGAAGGATGTGAATCGTGTAACCAACATTTTGGGCTTAATGGGGTTGGCATGGAGATGGAGGATATCTATTAACCATGGAGGAAAAACAGTCTCCATATCACGTTATCCTGAGTTGGGAACAACAAACGAGAATCGACTGTTGACCATATTTGCAACACGTGATTTTTATCGATTTGTTGTTCGAAACCCTCGGGGGTGTTGGCCCGTAACGGTAGGAGAGCCCTTGGGTGTGGAATCTAGGCCATTCATGGGGGTCCCTTTGGGTGTTAAAGGTAATGAAAGCCTGAATGAAGGGGAACACGAAGCCTGAAAAGCGGGTGCGGATGTGTCCGAGAAGAATCCGACATTCGAGGTAACTTAAACCAAAGTACGCTTAGGAATATCGGTGAACCGCCGAAAAGGGTCGGAAAAGTGGCTAAGGAAGGGTAGGCCAAGGGGCCATGGTGGGATGAAGATTTTCGAGAGATGGGGATGGACCCGAATCTTAGACATTCGGGTGGTCCTACATATCCCATAAGGATGATAATCAAGCCACACATAGTTCTAGAAGATACCCAGGGGACAGGATACCCTAACGAGGGCGTGTGTGGCGTAGCGAGTAATGAGGACATAATCCGGCACCACTATGCATAGTCCCTTAGGAAGGAAACCTGGGCCAAGGGGCCTGATAGTTGGGTATCAGTGAGAGAGGACTGAGGCTGGGCCTTGGTCAGGACGACCTGACTAACTTGCAGTTTAACATCTTGCAGCAAGGATGGGGGCCGTGGGCTCGGAAAGGCCAAGGGGCCTGAGGTTAGGCATCGGTCAGGAAGGCCTGACCAGTTTGCAGTTTAACGTCTTGCAATGAGGATGGGGGAAAGAGATAACTGTATCTCATACGAGGATGTGTACGGCATGGCAAGTAACCCGGAGTGAATGAGGATGTAATCCGACACCACGCCGTACATCCCTTATAAGAGAATCGGGGCCGTGGGCCCGACTGCTGGCACCACCCGAAGGGAAGTTTGTTGCTTCGGGATGGGGCAGAATGAATCACTGCACTTGATGTTTGGGACCTCTCAGGGTGGACCTGAAGATCCAGGACACTTTTGACCATGTTCGAAACACAGCGTCCCCATGGTGACCTGATATGGGAGCAACAAATGAGCATCGACTGTTGACCAAATTCGTAACTCAGGACTTGTATCGGCTTATTTCTCGGAAACCCTTGGGTGTGTTGGTCCGTATCGGTAAGAGAGCCATTGGGTGTGGTATCCAATCCATTCTTGGGGGTCCTTCTGGGTGAGGAAAGTGATGGAATCCCAGTCAAGGAGTGGGTGAAGCATAGCTGTACCCATCCACAAAATAGGCGAACATCTGCAGGGGGTACGTGCAGCCGGGTCGAGGCTTGCTCGACGTGAGTTGGGGAAAAAGTGTGCACCCTTCCATATGCCTTGACCCGAGGGTAAGATTTTGGCTTTTGGGCTGGGCCAATAGATTAAATGTACGAGCGTTCATACATATCCCATTACGATGGGAATCAAGCCATACATAGTTCTTGAAGGCCATGCAGTTTAACATCATGCAGTGAGGATGTGGGAGGATAGAAGAACAGGAGTGGGCACATGGTGCAACCCTTATAATCCTTGTATGATCGGGGATAAGGAAGCCTACTCCTCGTCATGCGAGGATCCTCTGAGGAAACTATACCCACGGGGGACAGTGAAAGAGAAGATCTTGAGGCTGGGCTCACGACGAAGCGTTTGAGCGTTCCTATGTATCCCATTAGGATGGGAATCAAGCCATACGTAGTTCTTAAAGCGCAGTTTAATGTCATTCCGGATGAGAGATGCGTCTCATTTGGGGATATGTACGGTTCGGCGGGTAACCCGACATGAATGAGGATGTACCCCACAACACACTGTACAATCCCATAAGAGAGATTGAGTCGACGAAGGCCAAGGGGCCTGAGGCTGAGACTCGGTCGGGGAGGCCTGACCGACTTGTATTTTAACGTCTTACAGTAAGGACGGGGGCTAGGGGTCCGAAGAGGCCAAGGGGCCAGAGGCTGAGCCTCGGTCAGGGAGGCCTGACTGGCTTGCAGTTTAACATCTTACAGTAAGGACAGGGGCTAGGGTCCCGAAGAGGCCAAGGGGCATGAGGCTGAGCCTTGGTTAGGGAGGCCTGACTGGCTTGCAGTTTAACGTCTTACAGTAAGGATGGGGGCTAGGGGACCGAAGAGGCCAAGGGGCCTGAGGCTGAGCCTCATTCAGGGAGGCATGACCATCTTGCAGTTTAACGTCTTATAGTAAGGACGAGGGGAGATCTTAGTTTAAGGTCATAGAGCTCGGACCATTTTGCAGTTTATCATCTTGTGGGATGATATCACAGTTTTAATGTCATGTAGGACGGTGGTGCAGTTTAGGGTCATGTGGCACCATAACATGTAGTTTAGGGTCGTGCGGGACCGTAACGTGCAGTTTAGGGTCGTGCGGGATCGTAGCGTGTAGTTTAGGGTCGTGCGGGACCGTAATGTGCAGTTTAGGGTCTTGAGGGACCGTACAGTTTAAGGTCATGCAGGACCAAGGGGCTCAGGAAAAGTAATGCTTGAGGAACTTGGCGTTGGTGGGAGGAGTTATGCGCTCACCATCTGTGGTCACCAAGGAGTATGCTCCATTGGGGTAAACTTTATGGATGACGTATGGTCCTTCCCATTTGGGCTCTAGCTTGGGCAGTTTCTTACTGGGAATCATTGGCGCTCGAAGGGCCAACACTAGGTCGCACTGCAGAAAAGAGAGAAGGAGAACCTTCTTGTTGAAGGCTCTAGCTATCTTGTTCTGATGCCTTTCCAGATTGTGCAGGGCACGAATCCTGTTCTCGTCCATTGCTTCCAATTCAGCTAGACAGATTTCGGCCACCTTATCTGGCGCCTACCAGTCATAGACTGCGGTGCGTAACGATGGCAGCTGGATCTCAATGGGCACGATGGCCTCATCCCCATACACCAGGGAATATGGGGTCACCTGGGTGGAATTGCGAGTTGTCATCCAATAAGCCCAGAGGGCGTTGGGGAGCTTGTCCGGCCAACTTTTCTTGTTCTGACCAACCATTTTCTGCAGAATGTTAGGGAGGGTTTTGTTGAACACCTTGATCTTTCCATTTTCCTATGCATGGTAACAAGAGGTATGGTTCGAATGGATATTGTACTTGGCATAAAATTTATTCATCTCGGCCGCTCGAAAGGTTGTGCCGTTATCGGTGAGGACATCATGAGGGACTCCAAACTGGTGGATGATATTGGAGCTCACAAAGTCAACGATGGAACAGGCCTTGACCTCTTTGAGTGGAACTGCCTCTGCCCACTTGGAGAAGAAATCTGTAGCAGTTAGGATGAACCTACACTGGAGAGCTGTCGCCGGTGGATATGGTCCCACGACATCGAGTCCCCACACCACAAATGGACAAGAATACTTGGTAGATTATAGAGGCTCTGGTGGCCGATGAAAGAAGTTAGCGTGAACTTGGCATGCATGGAATCTCTTGGAAAACTTGATACAATCATGGATCATATAGGGCCAGAAGTACCCCAACCGCCAGATCTGATGGGACAGCTTGGGCCCAGCCTGGTGGGAACCGTAGGAACCAGCATGAACCTTTTACATGACCTGATAAATCTCAACTCCTTGAATGCAGCAGAGGAGAACACCATCGAAGCTCTGCTTATAGAGGATCAACTCAATACTAGGACCACTCTGGAGGGTAAATTACAGTGCGCGGCATTAGATTCGCTCTCGCTCAGCCCGATCGTCCGGGAGGCAATCATTTTGGAGATACTCGAAAAAAGGTGCTCTCCAGTCGGGAGTGGCCTCAACCACTGTGTCTGACGAACCTGGGACCCCTGACATAGAAGGCCCAACGGTAAAATGACTTACCCGCAGGCCGCCGTTGTCCTCTGGGGTGATGGGGGCAATGACCCTCTGATGTGTCACATGTATGATCAAATCACCTTGCTCAAGTTTTGCGATCGATTCAGCTAAACCAGCCAAAGCGTATGCTCAACCGTTTTGTGACCAAGGGACATGGGTAACCTCTGGTCGAGAAGAGAACTGGGCCATTAGACGGAGGGTACACTCCGAAAATGGCACAAGCTCCGGCTTCCTGACGACATAGTCACCATTGACCAACTTGATGACCAGCTTGGAATCCCCTTTCACATGTAGATGCGGCACATCGATCTCAAGGGCCAACTCAAGGCCGGTGATGAGAGCCTGGTACTCTACCTCGTTGTTGGTGCAACCTTCAGATAACAGAAATGAGTATGGAAGGATGGCTTGCGCCGGGGTGACGAAGACAATACCCAGACCCACTCTGTTGAGCTTAGGATCGTTGAGCCTCTTACCGGTCGAGCTCCAGGAGGCACTGTTGAAGTGCATTTTCCAACATGAGACGACATGATCAACTGAGAGGATCACCTCATCAGGAAAATCTAGGTCCAGGGATTGATCCACAGAGGTTGGATGAGCAGCTAAGAAGTCTGCCAATGCCTGTCCCTTGATGGACTTCTGAGGCACGAACCTGATGTCGAACTCCTAGAGGATCACCGCCCAATGCACTAGTCGGCCAGTCAACATGGGGCAGTTCAGGATATACTTCATTGGGTCTACCTGAGAGACCAATTGTACTTCATGGTCTTGTAGGTAATGCCGCAACTTCTGTATGGAAAACACGAGCGCAAGGATTCTCTTTTCGATAGGGGAGTATCTGATCTCCATATCAAGGAGCATGCAGCTGAGATAGTAGAGGCTATTCTCTGTCCCCTCATTGTTCCTCTGGGAGAGAAGCGCACCGAGGGACCATTCCAGGGCAGTCATGTAAAGGACCAGTGACTTTCCGGAGATGGGTGGAATCAAAACCAGAGGTTGGAGCAGATACTGCTTGATTTTCTCAAAGGTGGTCCGACACTCTTCATCCCATTTGTAGGTGGTGCCTTTCTTCATGAGCCGAGAAAAGGGCTTACACTTGCCGGCCAGGTTCGCAATGAATCGGTGTATATAGGCTAAGTGGCCTTGGAGACCTCGGAGCTCCTGAATATTGCTCGGGGGAGTCATTTGGATGATGACCTTGATCTTCTCTGGGTCGATCTCAATGCCCCGGTATCTAACAAAAAATCCAAGAAACTTCCTGGAGGTGACCCTGAAGGCACATTTTAATAGGTTCATCTTCAGGTGGCGGGAACGGAGGAAACTGAACACTTTCTCAAGGTCTTTGAGATGGTCTTGGCACTGGTGAGATTTGACCACTAGATCATCCACGTAGCATTCCACTAGCATCTTGAGAATCGGCTTGAATATGCGATGCATGGACCGCTGATAAGTGGAACCTACATTTTTCAGGCCGAAGGGCATAACCTGGTAACAAAAAGTACCTTGGGGAGCCCTAAAGGCAGCGGACTCCTCATCCTCAGGGGATATTCATATTTGGTTGTACCCGGAATACCCATCCATGAAAGAGAGGGTTTTGAACCTGGCCGTGGAATCAATCAATAACTCGGTCACTGGAAGGGGAAAATCATCCTTTGGGTAGTGGCGATTGAGATTGCGGAAGTCGATGCAGACTCTGATATGCCCATTCTTCTTCCTGAATGGCACAATTTTGGCATGCCACTTGGGGTACTGGACTTCCTTGACGAAGCTGGCTTTGATAATCTTATCAACCTCAGCCTCAACCATGGCACCATGAGAAGGGTGAATCTTTTTGGGAGGCTGCTTGAATCCACGATGATTTTTTGGGAGACCAAGGCGGTGAACAGCTACCTGAGGATCTAGTCCTGGAATCTCGCCATAACTCCAGGAAAAAACATCACGGTGCTGCTTGAGAAAGTCTACGTACCACTGCTGTTCCTCGGGGGACATGGTTGCACTGATCAATGTGGGTCTCAGATCCACCTCACTACCAAGGTTCACCTGTACCAGTTCATCAACCGTGGTAGAGACACCTTCTTCAAAGGAGGGGAGAGCATCCTCCATATCTTCCTCTCCGCCTATGGAGGGATTTCCCGTCGGGGGACCTTCTTCTGAGCTATAAAACCTTGACGGGTAGCTGATGTCGGCCTGGGCAGCAGTGGTCATCATATCAGGAGACCCATGCATCCCTGAGACCATAGTAATGAAGATAGCCGATCCTATCCCATCTGGCCTTTGGCCTAAGGGGACACATTTGATGACATCAAAGCAGTGGTGACACGTCGGCCTGAGTCGGTTGATTCCATCCCGGTGGAAGAGACACGTATGACGTACTGCTGTTGCCATAATCCTGGCATTCCAATACCGCACAGGTGTAGGAGGTTTCGGGATCACCTGAGCCTTGTTGGTGTAGGAGTACGAGGTGATTTTACACCGTCGCTTGGACATGGGAACATGCCATCCTTTATTACCTAAAACAACAAAACACTACCCCATGTTGGGGGTTGTGGCCTCCAATCGATGGATTGGGAAGATGTAGGCATCATCCAGGCCGGCCCAGGGATCACTTGTGACTGGGGCGGGTTCATCTTCACTTGCTAGGATTTGCTTATCCTCACTCTTGTAATAGTCAGCGTCCAGATAGCGGGCTTCACAAGAGGCGAAAGGAGACACATCTCCTTGGAGCACACCTACTTGACCATTGAGGGAGTATTTGAGGCATTGGAGATACGACGAAGGGACCGCTGCGTGCAGGTGGAGCCATGGATCGCCCATCAATGCATTGTAGGTGGTGTCTTGGGAGACAACCATGAACTCGGTGCTGGAAATTAGGCCACCGAACTGGGTCTTCAAGCGGATCTTGCCGACTGGGGATTTCTCTGTAACACCCCGAGCTTCCACAATACGCTTCTCATTCAATAATGCAATAGCTTGAATTGTACGCAACTTCGAGTTCTAAAACACCGCGACTAATCAAAGTAGCCATTATGAATAGTAATAACCACTTTTTAAAATTATAGAAATTTTATATTTCAAAATGGACTTCATTTTTGGATTCGGAATATCGAAATTAGCCTATGTTGAATTTTTGGTATTTTTCTGAGAACTTCTAATTTTTTATGAATAGTGAAAAATACTTAAAAAAAACTTTTTTTAATCAATATAATTTATAGTAATAAATTATACTATTTAGTGGTTTTAAAGTATAATTATAATATATTTTTACCATTTTATCCAATGGTGGTCATTAGAATTAATTTAACATTGAAATTGGACATAAGTAATTGCCAATCTTTTGATATAAATTGTTTCTTAAAAACACGCTATTTGTTGTGACAGCGGGAATTAATTATAAAATTAATTAATGAAACTTATATGTTTGGAATTTTTTAAAATAGACATCATTTTTGAATTCGGAATATCAATTATATCTTAGGGTGAAATTTTGGCATTGTTCTGAAAAACTTCAATTTTTGATGAATAGTGAAACCACTAAGTGGTAGTTAAATAACTGATTTTTTCGTTTAAATGAAATATTACCACTTCTGTGATTTGATTTTCAAAAATCTGACATACATGGTTGTCATTAAGAAGTAAAATGTGGTTCAATGAGATTAAACTAATTTTTGGTGAATAGTAACTTTTAAGTTCTTAATCGCGATTAGAGGTAATTAGTGTAGTTTAAGGTAAAAATAATGTTTTAATAATATGATATGATCTTGAAACATGTCCTACCCTCATTGTATGTGCCATGTCCGATCAAGACAATCCATGGGTCACTTGGGGACCCCATGGAGCCACTTTAGTTGGAAAATGACATAAATATCTTTTATTTAATGTTAAAGTAAAAAAATGACACAAACATGAAATGTTTTACTAAAACAATTTTAACATGGGGTTATACAAGTTATATTTTTGACTATAAATAGTCATTGGAAATCTAAAAAGATTTCCTACATCATAGTATTTTTTTTATAATTTTTAGACATTAAATAAATTAAATTATTTATGACATCATTATGATGCAGCGATGGCCTAATTATTTAACGATTTTAATTAAATGAAAAGATAATGTAAAATACAAGGCTTACACTTGTACAAAGACTATTGGATGGGTAGATTTCAAACCCTTATCACCTTATCCACGAATTATATAAGTGTGGGACCTTTAGAATCCGAAAATCATTGTATAATAATGTAACATTTCAATCTTTCCAAAAGAGCCCCTCCTCTCCTCTTATAAAAGGACCCCACCTCTACCACCTTATTCACACTTTCAAGACTTTTGGTTCAGCCAAACTCTGCCCAAATACTCTCCCAACTTCTCTCCCTTCATCCTAGAAGCTTTACTTTAGTCAAAAAGCCATCCTAAGGAGTCCTTTTGATCAAATCAAAAGAAAGAACCCGAAGAAGAGGTAATATTTTCATCACCCTCTTTCAAGTTTCTTTCTTCTTCCACTCCCTCTTTGTTTATTATTTCAATTATAAAATTATAACCCCAGTATCTTCTATATACTGTGATGTTATTATAAATATGGAACAACCATATTCAGTATTATACCCATCATTTGAATGACATGTCACCATACGTGCGTACGTACGGCTTACCGTCTCCACGTCGTGGTGTAATTGTTATTCAATATATTATTATTTAGATGGGTATAATAATGATATTTAATTCATGTAAATAATAAATATAACATGATAATGATTCTGTATATATGATATAATATCCAATTATATATTATTTTAATATCAAAATAATGATATTGTCGCTCGTGCGTACGTACGGACTACCGTCTCTACGAACGCGATGAGATTCATTCTCCGTCGTATCCATTCAAGTATAATTATCATTTGATGATTTAAAAATAATGTTTAAGGACATGATATCATTCTAGATATGAATAAGATACAACCTATCCATGCAAAACATGACTTACGTAACAAAACATATAAAAGAAAACGAGTAAGTTAACACCCGAAACAACGATAAATCTAAGATATTGTTAACAAAGCAATGTTAAAAGATCATATATGATATCATATGAATGTATATGATTCTTTTATAATTTAATAACAATTATTTCACCATTATACAGGAGGTTAACCTACCCCAACCAAGGAAAAGTACAAGGTAAGGGTTTACTTCACAACCTCTTCATTATCCAAGGTTGTTTTTACATAATTATCTACTGGGACCTCATTATCATCCACATCCATGTTTCTTAAAAATGTCTTTCAAAAAATTTTTACTATTAAATGGAAAATGGGTTAAAGTCATTTATACCCTTATACGTTTTTGAAAGGAATCTTACCGTTGTTTTCCAAACAATGTACTTTTTGACCTTTTTGACAAATTTAAGGTAAGAATGTTTTTTAACTTATACGGCGGGTGCGGCTATTTTCCGCCATTATAACTTCGTCAAAGCTTCCCTTACAAGCTTATAAGAATATTTTCAAAGTAAATGTATTATTTTATAATTATGGGACTTTTAAATGATTTCAAAAAAAGAGAGATATTTCTCTCAAATAGCTTTGATTTCATCCATGTCAACATCCTTTGATGGGTTTTAAGTTTAATTGAAATTGATTTATGATAAAAAACATCCATTGAACATTTTGTGAAATATTTGACTGTGGATGTGTTATTTTTATACCATCTATAGTTTATGGAGAAATTTTTGACATTTCGTATGCTAGTTTTAATATGAATATTTATGTTATGTTTAAACCTATTCATATGAGGAATGTATTGGACTTAATAAGTGACGGGTGGAGCCCGCTATAGCTCCTCGATGCATCGGTAGGTCTCATGAGACAACTAGACGTGGAATTGGCCGAGGCCCTTTCCCAATTTGATTTATGGTTTTGGCCGAGGCCTTAATCATTTTAGACGTCTTGGCCGAGGCCTTGACAAAATGTTTCAGAATGTTTGGCATTATACATTCCCTCATTATGAAAGTGGTTATTGATATTGCATGTGATTATTCGACCAATAGAATATCCATGTGAATAAGTAAATGGAATTATCTCATTTTACTTTTTCCATATTATGTTGATGTTCAAGTTTAAAAGGATTTTGTTTTAGTCATACATTGCCTTAAATGTTTATGTTTATTTATGAAAGCTTCCGCAATATTGTTATCCTTACTGAGCATCTGAGCTCACCCCTTTCAAAGTTTTAATATTTTCCAGGATGTGAAGAGGTATTTTATGAATGACCTTCAGGGATAGTCAGAAGAGGATATGAGTGTGGACTATGAAGACTTTGTTATTAGTTTTTCACTTTTTGATGTAATGTAAGACTTATGAATGTATCTAGTGTTTCCAAGGCTACTAAACTAATCGGTCTTTCGAGACTTGATCTTTTTTGATCATGCCAATGTTATGTAATAATGCACCAACTTTGGTTAACTGGGGTCGGGGCGTTAAATGCTCAGTCCTGTCGTATCCTTGAATTCTGAGGTCAGAGGGAATTAGATCATCCTCTAACAAACCCAGCTTCCACAGTGTCCAGGTCGAGATTAGGTTGATCCCAGAACCCTAGTCAATGAGGCAGCAGCGGACTTCCACACCATTGAACTAACCAGTGATGTATAGTGGGTGAATGTGCCCCTGTATGGGAGGGTCTTCATCTTCACCGGAGAATGAGATAACTTCCTGGAATTAGAAATTCTCAATTACCTCAGTTTGGGAGGCTTCTGCAGCTGCTACCTCCATCTCAAACTGGATGGGGCTCTTTAGGGCCTCAGAAAGTGCCTTACGCATTTCAGATGACAGGCGAAGATCCTCAAGGATAGAAAGCCTTGCTGGAATGCTGGAAAGGTGATTCAAGACATCATACTTTTGTGCCAAACGTGATCCTCTGCTTACAGGAGGTCGTTCTACTATTGGAGGCATAGCGGGTCCTTCCAATTGAACCAGCAGATGGTTAGTAATGGGTACATCCCACTGCCTACTAGTTGAGGCCTAGAGAGTAGCCGTAGGATTTGGACCGGACAACGGAGATTGGCCTACAGCCGGGAAAGACTTACCGTTATACAGACGAGGCAGCTCTGCCTGATCTAGTAGCACAAACGACGATGGAGGTAGATCTGAGGGCATCAGATGAGGTTGCGCGTGCTGAGCTCTGTGCTGAGCCTGAAGTCTGGTTTCAGTAGCGTGCACGGCCTGACTGAAAGTGCTTGCTGACGTGTCTCAATGACCCGTGTGGTTGCGGTTCTACTAATGTTGACGTCGGCTGGGGTCGTTGGGAAGGTTCACCTGGCGTTCCCCCTCATCAGGAGTCATATATGGCTTTACCAGCTTCACAATATTAACTGAAGCGTACCCCGAGCTGTCGCTTGACGAATCATCCACTACTGGGTGGATTCTGGGAGGAATACCCATTTCAGAGGGCATAAAGTCTCCAAGAGTGCGGGATGACGACGACAGCGGTGGAGCGCGTTGCTTCTTCCTGCGTCTTCGCTGCTTCCCCTTTTAGGAAAAGGTCGGCTGTGATGACGATGCAGAGGTACTGTCTACTTCCTATAAAGGCTTCAGCTGATTCAGGTGTGCTCGAATGATACCATGGGCATGGTTTACAGTTTTTTGAGCCATTCAGTCATCGTATTTCTGGGACCCATGGCTGGGAACCTACTGCCACTCGCCTTCGCTGTCGATACCGATCTATGACCCTACGAAGACACCCGCTACTTGTGTCGGGGCCGGGGCCAACTTGAATATGTTGTTGTTGACCTGGTCTTGAAGCCAGTCTTTAAACACATAGC
The DNA here is from genome assembly GCA_963277665.1 of Viscum album. Taxonomy (NCBI): domain Eukaryota; kingdom Viridiplantae; phylum Streptophyta; class Magnoliopsida; order Santalales; family Viscaceae; genus Viscum; species Viscum album. The sequence continues at coordinate 1,955,225,696 of OY728137.1, forward strand.
ATTGCTTGAGGGTGTGCCCCAGAATCTGGTGATAGGGGCAGTAGTTGGGGAAATCGGTGAGATTCTCCTCTTCCGACCTCCTGCACTCGGGTAAGCGCACAATCCATTACTCTAGAGCACTTAAGAAGTAGCCAAGGACCTGATTCTCGTTGAATGAGTAAGTCTGGTGCCTTCTTTATGGATAGGGGGCCCTGGGAGCTTGGCCCTGACGAGGGGCCGGAGGGGCCTGCCGAGGAGGCGGTGCCTGGTTGTCCCACCTAGGTGGTGGTGGCGCATTGCGCGGGGGAATCTGTCGATTATGAGGCGGTCACTGCTGGGCAGGAGCCTGCGCTTGAGGTGGAGGATCTCTGCGGGGTTCCAGGGCCGGTGCTGCTGGCAATAATTCTAGCTGCCTGGGGGCTTCTATTTGGGCCACCGCGACGTGTTCTGCTCTGGCAGCCCTCCTGGTTGAGATCACAGGGGCAGCAGACGTGCCTGACCAGCCTGTTGCAGAGCTTCCTCGAGGCGCTGAGCCTTATCTGAGAAATCCCGGAACCCCCCAGGGTATTTCTGGGTGATCAGGGAAGGAACCAGCTCTATTTTAACGTTCCCTACACACATCGTTAGTAATTACTCCTGAGTCAGTGGCATGTCGAGGGAGTTTGTAAGCCCCTTCCTCCGGGCGATGAAGTCCGCGACTCGCTCGTCAGGTCTTTGTTTATATTTGAAGAGGTCTGTGATGCTGGTCTTTCACGTGGTGGAGCTGAACTGGTATAGGAACTACCGGCGGAGATCCTCCCAGCTGGTCACCAATCCAATAGGGAGCTGGCTGTACCAGACGAATGCAGGACCCTCCAATGTTTGCCGAAACATTGGAGCTTGGCGGCTTCTTGCTGGGCCGGGGTCCCCAGCATGGGGCCACACCTAGAAGAAAAGTGGGCCAAGTGCTGCGGCGGGTCCCCTGTCCCGTTGAAGGGAGAGAAAGTGGGGTTCCCGAAACCCGGAGGTGTAGGAATATCATCCACCCACGCGGGATATGGTTTTCCATATGGTGGGACTGCCACCTGCCATGTTTCCAACGCCTCGAGGTGGGCGATGAGTGCCGCTATAAGATCATCCAGACGGGGATCCCTGTCTTGACGAGGGTCCCTAATCACAAGTGCATTGTCGGGTTCTTCGATATGATAAATGGCTTCTGCAGCTCGTGGAGCGACTAGCAGAACGGCCTATGGGGCGGCTGGGGGAACCTGGGCTGGATTCCTCAGATTTCCTCATCGCTCAGGAGGGTTTGGCGAGACTTATCACACCCTCTTGCCGTGAGTTACGACATCTGCCCTGTCTACAGAAGTAGCCTGATCAAGCCTGCCCAGAGGCATCTCACTGGGGGGAAATTGTTCCTGCCCCTGCTGCCCCGGCTTGGGATTACCATAGCTGGGTCGCCGCTCTGCAGCGCGCTCGGACAGAAGTTCGTCGACCAGCCTCTTCTGCTCATCAAGCTGCTGGCGCAATGTGGCCTTTTCGGGGTCTTCATCCGTCTTCTGCACTAAGACGGACGGTTCAGAGTGCTTGACAGTTCCGATGTGCTCCTTAACCTTACCGTCCATCCGACTGAGTACCATCGACTCAGTGGGTACAGGGAGGCCTAGAAGGTTCCTCTACAGACGGGTAATCCTCCCTGATGGGTCCAGTAGTGGTGGTACACCCTCAGGGGGTAAGTCTCTGTCGAGAAACTCCAGATCGTCCTCCTTGTCCACTACGTCAGTCATGTGGACCTCGACCCCTCTTGTGGGCATGTCCTCAATGTCGCATAACGAATCGGGCTTCCGCCGGATAGGACTAAAGAGGAGTGCGGCATACTGTCCCCAACCACGGATTTTCACATGGAGGGTAGCTTCCCTAATGACTTTTTGGAGTACTTTGAAACTCTGAACTCATTTTTGTTGAAGGGCGCTCTGGAGACCTGGTGATTCGTGGTGCTGGGCCACAGGGAGTGCAACCAAATCGACCAGACGACATTGATCGCTGATTTATTCGAATTGCACATGGATCCTAGGGTACATCACTCGCTGATAGCGAAGAAAAAAGTGCATCGCCCATTGGGTTTGGCGAAAGCACTCTACTTCCTCTGGGGCGAGGGATTCCGGCGCACCAAAGTTCGACACTGCCACTGGCCAGAACTTCTCCGGGAAGTGGTCCACTGCAAGAATGTTCCAGAAGCTCCTAGGCTCAGATTTAGGGTAAGTCCCCGTATTTCCCCATTCTTCAACCAGGGGGCGGCTGAGGGACCAGTAGCGGTACTGAGGCGGACCGCTGGGACAGTAAACTGGGTGATGGAGAATACAGCGAATGAGCTGACTGACCGCCGAATTCTGGGCCATCCTCTGAAGAGTGAGGTGACCTAACCACAATATCACGATACGATGGCCTGATAGCCACAGCTTCTGGAATAGGAACTGTGGTCGCCGACGATGGGTCATGTCGTTACTCTACCGCCGTTGGTCCCCAAAATAGCTCTCTGTGATCTCTGGTAGAGGTAGAGGGTTCTTCTGGTGACGACGGTGGTGATTGCACGGTCAGAACCTACGAGATTTCCACAATTTCCTTCTCCTAGATGTACTTGCAGAGAGAGGCAGTAATCTGTTGGACTTCGCATTCTAGGAGAACGAGACTAACGCGCCTTGTTCCTACCCCAATCCTTGATACGGAGGAATGAGGAGAAGGTTCCATTTCCGAGTCGCATTCCACTTCAGAATTCGAGAAGCAGGCTGGTTTTACCTCCACCTGGGCCTTCCCATGACTTTTCTTTTGGTGGCGACGACCCGCTCTCCTGCCCCTATATGGCTCTTTGAAACAAGGCTGATTCTCGACATGTAGTCTCAGAGCGGCGCTCGTTCCATGGCAAAGAGGACTTCCACTTGAGACAGTCGGGGTGTGAGGGGCACCAGGGAAAATGTCGAAGGGTACATGGGCAGGACCTCCACGGACAACACCCATGTGGGCGGAACCTCTGTTGGAACCAGCAGGAGCATGGGGAGGACCTCCATGCTTGGTGCGGGTGGAGCGAGGCTGACCTTCACCCCTCGGGTTTCCGGAGCGAGAAGGAACATCGCCAGTTGCATAGAGGATGTAGGGAGGATCCCCACGTTAGAGAGGGACCATATGGGAAATACCATCACATCGACGGTTGGGGGCAGGAGGAGGAACTCCATACCCGGTGTGGTGGGCGCGGGAGAGACTTCCGCGCCAAGCGTCACTGCCTCGAGGCAGGTCTCCATTTAGGATGGGGGTAGCATGAGGCATGCCTCCATGACAAGCTTCGGAGTGGGGAAGGTCCACGCTCTATGGAATGGTGGTACGTGGAGACCCTCTATACGGGGTGACATCACCGCGAATTGGTTTGTGGCGATCACCACTCAGGCCTACGACTCGGAGAGTCAACCCAGCCTACCCGTGGGGCGGTTGGGGCCTCGATCCTGGTCGAGTGAAGGAGTGCCCCAACTCAGTGTATGCAGGGAATCCATGATGCATGTCGACGGTGACTTGGGACACAGTAGCTGTTGACGTCGACGCCCCTTGACGAGCGTCCTTAGCTCGGGCCCGACGCTGGTGTCGGGTCAGACGAGTTGGTGCAGGTGGTGCAGGGGCATAGCCTACCTGCTCCTTTGGAAAAGATAGACGGCGGTGCTGACGCGGCCGGATGGGGGTCCTTTCCTGAAGTCCTTGGATTGGGACTCTGACCGGGCTGAGCCGAACATCACCCGCCTCATCAGCATAAGGCGAGGAGTCGTCAAGGTGTTCCGGGGACAGGCTCCCGAAACGATTGAACGTTGGGGTGGGGAGCAGGGGCTCCCTGCGCGGCCCTTGAGGGTGGCATTGATGGCAGGGCCTGGATTCCTCCAGGTCCAGGCGGGCCATATCCCGAGTTGGGATGAACCCTTCCTGCTCGTACCTACATACAAGGTCATTGATCACCCTACTTTGGATAATATCTGACTGAGAAAGGGGACATGGACGTCTCGTATTCACGAATCTAGAGGCCGTTGTGACGGCAGTGGAGCCACATGGAACAGCTATTCTGGTATTTCCCCTACCCCTACGTAGGCGAGCAGGCGGTGATCATGTCTCCATAGCAGCAACCTGGTTCCTAGGAAGTAGGGAGGTTAACTCGTTAGCACTGCAAGGAAAAGATTTGACAACCAGTTCCCCAGCGTCATTCCGCCTTCCATGGCTAGTAAGAGGGATCCACGTCGACAACGTTGCAGAACGGAATGCCCCACGTTCTACTGCCCCAAATTCTGGTGAGTTTCACACCAAAACCGCTATTTTCTTGGTGGGACCTGGCACCGAATATCTAGATCCGGTGACACGTCAATCTACAGATGTCTCAAATGCTACTAATCTCTATATTGAGAAGAAGAATTTCACGTCGGATTCACCATTTCTGTTTCCGGCGCTTTCGCCGGGGTGCGTGCATCTATCCGCTTGGGTGCGATAGGCACAACTTTCTTGTTGCCCCACATTCCTGCTTTCCAAAGGCAGGCGACATACGCTCCTTATTCAGGGACGTCTTCTCCTTGATCGAAATTGGGATGATTGGATGTCAGTTATTCCTTCCGTGGATTCCTCCTCAGAACTCGTCACCTAGTCCGGGTCTCCCTCATAGATTTAATACGTTGTTTGTGAAACTCTTCCTGGTGCCATATTTTCATAGACGCCGGTTAATTACACTGCTTCTGTCAGGACATTCCAAAGGGTCTAGTCAGGTAAGCAACCTTCAGTCGGGGGAGTTGTCACGTTGAGGCATTAGTAACGCGTCTAAACGTTGGGGAATTGGCCTGTCTTTCTTTTGTCCCTTATTATAGGGATTGTCGAGGGCGTGGAAGCCCAAGGCATCCCACATCGATCACGGGGAATCATATGCTATAGGCATGTATCTGAGGTTTTCCTCAGCTTCCTATGTTTAACACAAGGTATGCCGCAAGTTTAACGTCCAGCGGAGACGGATCGGACTGATCAGAACACTAGCTGGAGAGGATCAGATTGAAGAATCCCCCCCTTGATGGGATGCCGATGTTGGGGTCAGACCATGGGTGGATTCCTGGATGCTGTGGAGGGGAGTAGAGTGGCATTATCTCACCGGGATGTGGCATCCCGAGTAAGAACCAGGATGGATGATGGATGGATAAATGAAGTGGAGGGGGGATGAAATGGGACTATCGCAAGGGAGACAGTGAAATTGGGCTTGAGCCTTGAAGAGACCTCCTACATATCCCCGTGGAAGGGAATCAAAGTCCGCGTAGTTGAGGATGGTTCTGGTGAACCGACGTGAAGGTGGACCTTGGCCCGATGGGTATCGTCAGCGAACCGATGTGAAGGTGGACCTTAGTCCGATGGGTATCGTCAGTGAACTGACGTGAAGGTAGACCTTGGTCCGATGGATGGTGGTATTGAACCTTAGGAAGGCTTCCTACGTACCATGCCTTGACAGAGATCAAAGACCACGTAGTTCAGGTGAAAATGGGGGGGGGGGGGGAGACTTGGCACACCGACAAAGAGACGGTCTGGGCCAATGATTGTTGGGCTTGAACCTCAGGGAGGCTTCCTACGTACCATGCCTTGACATGGATCAAAGTCCTCGTAGTTCAAATGAGATGTGGAATATAGTTTAACGTCATAAAGTACGGGGGTGAACCGACGTGAATGAGGTCGGAACGACCGGGTGATGGGCTTGAACCTCATGGAGGCTTCCTACGTACCATGCCTTGACATGGATCAAAGACCTCGTAGTTCAGGTGAAAATGGTTGGTGCTGGTGAACCGATGTGAAAGAAAAGATACATTGGTCCAGATGGTGTGGGGATTACACACTATGCTTCCTAGGTGTTGGTGAACCGACGTGAAGGAGGTCAGAGTGACCAACATGTGATGGACTTGAACCTCATGGAGGCTTCCTACGTACCACGCCTTAGCATGGATCAAATACCAAGTAGTTCAAGTTGGGTTTTGTCGGCGAACCGATATGAAAGTGAACCCAAGGGGTCCACTGGTGGTGGGATTGAACCTCATGGAGGCTTCCTACATACCACTCCTTAGCATGGATCAAAGTCCTCATAGTTTGGGATGGTCAAAACGGCTTACCGCAGGTCCGAAATTTAGTTTAACATCATGCGGGATGAGAGTGAACCCTGACGTGAATAAATGACGGGAGGTGGGTTTGAACCTCATGGAGGCTTCCTACGTACCATGCCTTAGCATGGATCAAAGACCATGTAGTTCCGGTGTACAGCTTAATGTCATGCTGGATGGGGGAATGCAGTTTAACGTCATGCTGGATGAGGGAATACTATTTAATGTCATGATGGACGAGGGTGGAACTCAACGTGAAGAAATGACTGAGTGGTGGGCTTGATCCTCGTGGAGGCTTCCTACATACCATGCCTTAACATGGATCAAATTCCTCATAGTTCGCTAAAGGTGGGGGTCAGGGTCGGTGCTCACTCTAAGCTCACGTGAGTCATGCTTGGTGTGAGAAACAAGAGTTTGCAGGGACCTGATGATCATGTCGTGAAGGGTGAGTCCGTGGGAAAAGAAGAGGGGATTACGCGTTAGGTAGCCCACGGTTCTGGGACTTACTCCAGGATGGAGGCCCAAGGTGTGGAAAAGCACAGTAGGAGAGGGATTCGGGACCAAAGATGGAAGGTGCCTTGTTCCCTATCGCGCCCTCCACTGGCCTTGGCAGTGGGGAAGTACGGAGGTGCATGGGTGCTACCTTCTGCAAGAGGGGCTTGGGGGCCTACACCAATGTGGTTTCCCTTCCCCTATGGACATACGCTACTCAAAGAAGAAGGATATCATCCCATGTGAGGGTGATTCCATTCACGTGGAGACGAGCTGTGTAAAGAATGTCCGAGCTGGGGGGACCCTGCGTGCGAGGCACGAGGCTAGGTCGCAGTTTAACGTCATGTGTTGAGGACGAGGTGATTGGCAGTTTAACATCCTGCAGCTCGGACGAGGTGGGTCTACTCCGCACCCCTATGAATTACATAACCGATACCCTCTGCCCCTCGTGGGAGGGAAGGTACTAGCAAAGCTGAGGTAAAGGGGGGTCGCAGAGCGAACCATCGAGGGATCCACATTAGCGTGTCTATGCGAAGAAGCAATAGCCGTTAGCATGCCTATTCAAAGAAGAATTAGGCGAAGCAATGCTATGAGTGGTGTTGCCCATGGGACTTTGAAATCACATCGTGCAAACCTGGAGGGTCGCACGAGAAGAGGAATTTCCAAGCAAAGGGGTGTAATTCACGAAGTGGAATGCCTTGGACTTAGCATAGGGCAGAGGTGCGAATGGGAGGTGCTTCGCAAAGTGGAATAGTATTCACAGAGCACTGCCTCGCAAAGCAGGGGTGCCTCACGGAGCACGGTGCTGTGAAGCAGTGTGCTTCGCGAAGTACAGCAACCCTACCTTGGCATGTGGATTACTTGTACAAGATGGGTGTTTCGCGAAGCATAAATGCTCCGCAGTTGCCCGGGTTCCCTTGGGAATCCCCTTCCTTCGCGAAGGCCCTTAGGCTTCACGAAGGGAATACCTCTTGGTAGAGGGGCTCAAAATGAGACAAGGAAAATGCCTCCCGCGAAGCAAAAATACCTCGCGAATCTCATGATTCCTGGGGCGAAGGATGCTTCGCAATTCGGGAGCTGAGAAGCCAAAAGGTCGGATTGTCCATCCTCTAGAGCTCAGGGGGAGCTCGGTATTTATAGGCAAGGGGCACCGCGAAGCAGAGCTCACGCGGTGCGAAGGGGCTGCTGTTGCTTTGTGGCGGGTCGCGAATGTCAACCAAGTTCGCATAGGGTTACCACCTCCTCTGCTCCGCGGCGGGTCGCGAACGTCAACCGAGGTCGCAGAGGGTTACCGCCTCTGGGGCTTCATGGCAGGTCGCGAATGTCAGGAGGTTTGCGGAGCATTACCACCTCTGGGGCTTCACAGCAGCCACGTTGCTCGGGGGAGCTCCGCATCGGGGCTTCGCGAGGCAGCACACATGCTTCTTTTCCTTCTTCCCTTTACGTCTAATATTTTGGCACCAACACATTCAATGGTATTCACCTTGATATAAACATCCTTTACTTATTAGGGAATTCTATGTATGAAACCCATATTCATTAATCATTGGATTTAAATGATGATATACATACTTATTTTATATGATTGAAGTGGCGCACATAAAGTTAGACATATAAAGGGTGTTCCCTGATAGTGTGTAACATCTCAACCCAAATCATTGGGTCCAAGTCATAATTACACACGACCTTAGGCATGCCTCCCTATACACCAAAGGTTGCCGACTAGCAGTGAGTGTCTTGAGTGGAACCATAGGGAGACTATACCCTCAATCATAGTGCATAACAACATTAAATAACCCAATATGTAAACAATATACAACCAGAGTAAGTGAAAACCAATAGCATACCAACTTTATGAATTTATTCCTAAACAACAGACTCAAACCTAAGTACAAGGAACTGATCAACGATTTGGATGATTACATATGTAAGAAAATAACAAAGTATAATAGGCTCTACTGAAAATCCAATCCACATCTAATCCTTGTATCTAGAATCATAGTGATCTATATTACTAGAATATCAACCTGAGCCTCATCCTAACCTGCACTTGCAATATGTGAGGGTTTCTAAACTACCTAAGTTCCATAGACACCCAAGTAGGGTGTGAGTAAAAATTAGTAGGACACCACCAATGCGGTCTAGTACCCAACTAGTAATATGCAGTGTACGTTCATGTTATAAGCTTAGGATGAAGCAACATAAAAAAATAAATTCATAAGAATAACATAATAACAAAGTTCACACAAGAAATAATAACCATATACCAAGAAACAATTCACTTAACAAGCCTCCAAAAACCCTAACCATACCTTCTTAGGCTTTATACTAGAAGGATAATCATAATAGATGTCACGAGTAACCAATCTAGCCAAAAGTCTAGTGAGTCCATCACTCAACATCATTATAGAATCATGTACATGCTACTCACCATTCTATAGGAATAATGTATGACATGTTACTCGACATTCATAATGAATTGATAGATACTTGACATTCAATAGGAATTGAGTGACATGGTACTTATCATCCACTAGGCACTGAGTGCATCCTCTACACAATATCCATGGTATCATCGTATCTGTACCCCATGCTTAGGTCCATCATCACCATTGTTATAAGTCACATGGACAACCCCTCTAAGGGATTATCATGTCATGATGGTCCACCTATTTGGAACACTAAGAACATACCTACAAAATTATGGTTACATACATAACAAGGTAGAGCATAAAAATAGCATAGCATGACATAACATCATGATTATTAGTAGAAACATATAGATACATGTGATCATCATCAAACATGGAACCAAAAGATACAAAAGCATACTCATTACATAAAACATCATAGAGGGTCTCACAGGCCACACACACACACACCCTCATGCTATCACAATCAATCCCGGTCAATAATTTATTCCAATATAGGTGTCACATCAGATAAAAAGTGAGAACATATAAATAGAGTATGGAATATCATCATGAGCCATACCAGCTACACATATTATCAAGGATAACATTTTCTATGAGACTAATTAAGAATTATTAGGGAGAAATCAATATACATGTTCTCACAGGATATTGGTCTCATGTAGTACATCATGACACCTCAAGGTGTCCATGTAGTATAAGGTACTCATATATGATCAATCCTCAAACATTAGTGGTCGGTATTAAGCTAGTGCACAAAGGTCTGCCAGGGCCCTTATAACTTTTCCTAATTACATTAGGCATGATTATTTTAAATACTTAAGAGTCAAGAATTATTAATTAATTAAGCATTTTTATTATTCATAACTCATTATGAAAATCATGGTCGTTTTCACAATGTGAAGAACCTCATTCCACATGCCAATGAACATGCATAAAAACCAAAGGGTATAATATATAAGAAAACCTACCATAAGGTGGTTGATGTCAAATACAATGTTCATCAATGAATCATCACAAAAAACATGACTATATATAAATTGGTTTAAATAACTCACTAAGTATTCTAGGATATTACCACTTTAAAAATGTACCTCAAGAAAAGAGGAGAGTGAGATAGTTTTTACATACCTATAAACAATATGAGAAACTAGTTTATTCAAAAAATACTACATAGATACTAGAAGAAGAAGTTTTAGGACACTCAGACTCAAGAGGATTTCCAAAAATGAAGGTAGAAGAAAGTCCAAATATTTTTAAGAAAACAAACCATGTAATGGTTCACAACATTAAAAACCAAAAATTAAATCATTATTATTTTTTCATTCAAATCATTTATTAATTTAAAAGGTTTTAAATCATCCCATAATATGATTCTTTAACTTTTAACGAGTCAAAAAATTGATTCCCATGATTTCATTCTTTTGAAATAACCAAAACATGGTTGAGGTTCATGCAGAGGAAATAAAAAATGGAAAATAGGTTTTAAAAACACTTATTCACAAAAATTATGTTGTGTAAGGGTAATATGGATTTACCCTTACATAGTTTATAGAAATTGCATAAGGGTAAGTAGTTTTACCCTTATGTAGGTCATGCAATTAAACCTACCCTTATGCAACTCTAGGCTACCCTTATGAATACCTTAGAAATTTGGAGTCACCCTGATGTTCATATAAGGTTACTATTATGAATGCTATTAAGAATTCATATTAACCTTATATAATTAGGGGTTACCTTTACAAAAGTATAGATTTTCACATATGAACCTTACACAGATCACAAATACCCTTATGCAATCTTTAGAAAATCAAGGATACCTTTATGTAGTGATTGAAGAATCTTCCTTACCTTTATGAAACACTTAAGTTACCTTTATGAAACTCAAAACTTACCCTTATGTAACCATATAAACTGAGGGTTACATTTACACACCCTTAGGAAGATGATTCTTTCTCTTATGTAGCCTATTGAAACCCCATCCTACCCTTATTCAACTCATGTAAATAAGAAGCTACCATTATACAACTCCCAAAAATCACCTAGTGTAAGGTTTTAAGGAATCTACCTTTACGTAGGGAATATGTATTGAGTAAGGGTATAAATTTAGTTGATTTTTTATAGTTTTCACCAAAAAATAGTTATGAATTAAAACCAAAACGGGTTTATAAAATGAGTATTTTATAATTATCCCCCTTTAATGAATTCTCGCCCCTGATAAGTGTCTCCAATGATTATGCTCAACACCTCAGTCATAACCAATATGATGAGATCAATGCAGTTCCAACCCACTACATCCAATTTCTCCCAAAAACACCACTAGTAACATTTATAGCCATCATCCTCCCAAGATAACTAGCCTAAACCACCAACTTCATGGGAGTTTTACTAGTTGGTTCCCCAATCGCATATAGTATCCACAAGGCTCACAACCATGTGTCAACACACCAAAAGTATGACTCCTAAGCTTGATCTGATTTTTCTCCAGAGTCCAAAGCCCACATTTGATTTCCATCAAGCTCAATATTCAAAACAAACAACATACATTAAAAACTAAACTAGATACTCTCAGGTCCACTACACATTGGTCTTTGGAGTTAGCACAATCATCCAACGGGCGGTATTATGTAACACCATGACTCCTACCCCAAGCGAGGTCATTTTTACATGCAACCAATTTGATACTCCCCACAAAAGAAGTATCTGTATTGTCTCCTTCCATGCATGCATTGTCTTACCTGACCCATAACTAATCATCATAAAACTTGATTATTAAGTGTGATACTATGATCAACCAATTTCAAATAAAAACACTACACACTTTTTATACTTATATTTCTCAAAACATAGTCCAATGTATTTAATAATCCATTACAGACATGCTTTATATTCTCCAACAACTTAAAAATAGGCTACAATATCTATTAATATGGTTCTTGTCCCATCAATCACAATATTACCCCAATAAATTTTCAATAAAATCTTTTTCCATATATAAAACTTTGTAAGTATTAACCACAGGGCTATCAAACCTTGTGTGCTTCATGCCAAATACACTAGTTGCAAACACATAGGGTTACCCTAAACCAAATTTGTCAGTGACCCACCTTCACTAATTCTGTCATGTTCATCCATAGAACTAGAAATATTCTCATATGATAGATCACCATCCTTATTCCAATGGTTCAACCATTCTTATGTAACTACCACATGAACACTCACACATTAAGGCTCTCACAGAAAAGAATGACAATATCACTCTTCATTCAAATTGAGTGATTACCCGATGAGTAACTGACCTTGAAGATGAACTCACTCACCTTTTTAACTTTCCATACACTATAAGAAACCATCTTACCCAAACCAAGAACTCACAATGATCCAATTTAAGGAAGGAAACTCATTATTACTGGGTTTCACCATGAACCACCCATCTCATGGGTGTCAAATCAAGTTGTTGTGTATCCACCATGCTCTTGAAACCCAACCTTTTATCATGATTACTATCACTCAACGTGATTTATACTCCCGAGTTGTAATACAACTTTCAAGACCTTACTCAAGTACATCCAAAGGTTACTCACATGCTCATAACATTTTTTTAGTGAAAAATATACCTTGGCATTAACCTGGATCATTCCTTTAGAAAAATATTGTCACTTAGGTTACTTCTAAATAGTATGATACATTGAATTTCCAGTAACCATAGTCACATTTCTAAACCCACAAGGTCTTCACAAAACCCACATACGATTTCACTAAGGTTTAGAATTCACAAAAAATCATTAAAAAATATCTCCAAATACATTCCATGATGAATTTAATCTTAGAACAACTATGTCGAGATCCATATATGATGAGTTAAGTTAATCAATATGTCTCTTAGTGCTATATATATAACTCCACATATAATTTAGTTGGAACATTAATTAAAAAGACATATCATATAGATACTCACAAAAGTTTCTTACTAAGGCATTACCACCCAATAATGACCTAACAAGGTACACTACACTACCTGTGCATAGTGAGACTACATTTTCATCACCATAATTGTCTCCATTTCTATAATCACACAAGTGAAACACACCATATTATCCCATGAAATACTACGATAAATAGGAATTAATTGAAGTTCAGTCAAAATAAAGTCATCAATAATTAATACGTGCAACTTAGTATAAGTTTTTGACATCTAGACAACCAAGATCTCCATATTCAATAAAATTACACACAAGCTATATGCATGTCATGTGAAACCTAAATTTCGACTATCATGCATGAGATGTATCTTATCAATATGTACAAGAGTAAAATCTAAATGAAATAACATATACAAATCCATGTGCATCACATGATTTTAAAACATATGATAACAACACAAACCAAGAACATCAATCCTATGCCTTGGTAACCTAAAATTCCCTTAGAAATGGTGTTTGTGATGCACTAGTCTGAGCTTCATCACAATATCTAACACATTACTATGTAACCTATATGATTACTCCTAAAATAGGAAAAAAGATAGTATTTCCTGTGATACTATTTTGTAACATCCAGAACTAAATTATTGAGTCCAATCAGGCATACCATATAACCTTAGGCATTCCTCCCATATGTAAGAGGCTACCGAATAGTACAGAGGGTCTTGAGTTTAACCATGGAGAGAATATACCCTAAATCAAAGTATATAATTAAAATAAATAACTCAATATGTAAATAGTATATAATCAGAGTAAGTGGGAACCAATAACATACCAAATTTATGAATGTATGAAAAAATATAGACTCAAACTTGAGTACAAGGCACTGATCACCCACTGGGGTGAACACATATAAAATAAGAATAGAACAAATTACAAGAGGATATACTTACCATAAAATCCAAATATAATCATAGTCTCTTAACTCTTAGAAAGTTATTCCTCTAGACTATCAACCTAGGAGTCAACCCAACTTTTGTCTACAACAAACGAGGGATGCACAGATTCCCAAGTGCCATGGAAAACTGAGTAGGGTGTGAGTAAAACTTAGTTAAACACCAACAATATATTCCAATACCTAACCATTAATATGAAATGTATGTGAATGTGATAATATAAACAAAAATTAACATGAAAAACATAACTACAAAAGCATAATTTAATCACCAAGATCACACAAGAAACAAAAACCATGTATCGAGCAGTTGTGTGATTACCAAGACGCGATAAACCCTAACATTACCTTCTTCATATCCATGTGGAAAGGATAATAATAATGGAAATCATAAGTAATAAAGATATACCCAGTGATAGTGAATCTATTAGTCAACATCCTCATGGAATTGTGTGTACATTCTACTCGACACACTCTAGGAATTTAGTATGATATGTTCCTCGATATCCACTATGAATCAAAATCTACTGGAAATTCACTAGGCATTGAGGGACATGGTTCTTTGAATCCACTATGAATCATGTTCATCCTCTACATGATATCCAAGGAATCATTCTGTCTTTAACATGTGCTCAGGTCCATCATTTCCATCATCACAAGTTGTTTACAAAACCCATCTAAGAAAAAATCATGTTATGAATGTCCACCTATTTTGAGCACTAAAAATGATGCCAAAAAAGTAATGGTAACATGCATAATAAGCTTGATCATACAAGAAAATCATAACATGACATAACGTCATGAGTATTATTAGAAACATGAAAATACATGTGATCATCATTGAACATGGAAAAATAAGCTACACAAGAATAATCATGGAATAAAACATCATAGAGGGTCTCATGAGATACATACATATCCGTATGTGATAATAATAAATATTGGTAAACAAGTTATTCCAATACAAGTATCACATCAAGGAAAATGAGTGCACATATAAATAGAGAATGACATATCATTATGAGTCATAGAGGCTACAAATGTGATCAAGGAAAACATTTTCTATCAAGATACCTAATAATTATAATGTAATAATCAACATAAATGGTCTCATTAGATCTAGGTTTCATTTAGAACATAAACACAACACAAGGTATACATGTAGTCAAAGGTTCTCACATGTGACCAAACCCTGGTCATCAGAAACCAATATCATGTTAGTGTACAAATTTCTTCCATGGACCTTATCATTTTTTTTCCAATTATAATATGCATGGTTCCTTTAATTAATTAATACTGAAGACTAATTAATTAATTAATCATTAATATTATTCATAACTCATTATGAAAATTAGGGTCGTTCAACCATAGTAGAGAACCACACACCATATTCCAATGAACATTTATAAATACCAAAGTGGAGAGTATACCAGACCACCCAACTCATAGTTTTTGATGTAAAAGTTAATTATAATTAATGAATCCTTTCTTAAAATATGTACATGTATCAATTGGTTTAAACTTCTCTCCAAGATTCCTGGAATTTATCCCTTGAAAAATTCATCTCAAGAAAAGAGGAGAGTGAGATTTTTTATATTCCTAAAAACTAGAAGAGAACCTGGTATATATAAATAAGACTTATTAGATCTTGGATGAAGAAGTTCTAGGTTTCTCAGACTCAATAGGATATCCAAAAAATATGGAAGCAGAAGGTACAAATATTTTTAAGAAAACAAACCACATACTGGTTCACATTATTAAAAACAAAAAATTAAATTCATTATTTAATTTATCTTTTAAATATCCATTAATTTCAGAGTAAATTCTACCATAATATGATTCATGATAATATAACGAGTCAAAAAATTGATTCTCATGATTTTAGAATTTTAAAATCATAAAAAGGTGGTTTAGGTTCATGTTGGGAAATTAAAAATAAAAAATAGGTTTAAAAACACTTTTTACCAAAAAAGGGAACCGCGTAAGGGTAAATTGGTTTTACCCTTATGAAAATCATAACCATTTTTTAAGGTTAAAGAGTTTTACCCTTATGTTGGTCATGTGATCATACCTACCCTTTCGTAACTCTAGACTACCTTTACACATCCCTTATAAATTAATAGTCACTATTATGTATAGGAAATGTTAACCTTATATATGATTTGAAGAATTCATGTAACCCTTATGTAACTCAGGGTTACCTTTATGTGAGTAGAGGGTTTCCCAATTGATACTTATGTAGATCACAAATACCCTTACACAACCTTTAGAAAATCAAGTTTACCTTTATATTGTGATTGAAGAATCTTCCTTACCTTTACATAGAACCTAAGGTACCTTTACATGAGTCAAACCTTACCCTTACACACCCATATAAATACAGGGATACCTTTACATACCCTTTGGAAGTAGATAATTACCCTTACACAACCTATTTAAACCATATCCCACCCTTACCCAACTTATTTAAATGAGGAGTTACCCCTATAAAATTCCCAAAAACCACACTGTGTATGGTTATAAAGATCTTACCATTATTTAAGCCCTATGAATTTCATAAGGGTAGAAATTTAGCAGATTTATTTTAATTTTTCACCAAAATACTAATGAATTATAATAAAAAATGGTTTATAAAATGAGTATGTTACAGTATGTATGTTTGAATATATATATACATATGTATGTGTGTACATACATACATAGGTACTTATGTAGTTACGTATGTATGTATGTATGTATGTATGTATGTATGTATGTCTATATGTAGGTATGTATATATGTATGTATATATATGTAAATATGTATATATGTATGTATATAGGTATGTATGTATGTATGTATGTATGTATGTATGTATGTATGCATGTATGTATGTATGTAATATTTTTTTGTACACAAATCAACTGAGATAACCCATTAAGCCAAACCTGAGCCAACCTTGAAATGACCCAAAAGGCATTCTCGATCCACATAGGTTAGTGATTATCACTTAGAAATAAAAAAATGATCAAGGGGAATTATTTCTTCATAATAATATGCAATAAAAAAAATTAAATGTAAGGAATCCATAACAATTCAGTAGTCCAAAACAAAAAACAAGAGTAAAGTACCACATATTAGATGGATATAACTCAAGTCATCACAAACTAGGACAACAAACAAACCAAATATGACATAATCACAATATATCCTTGCAATAGGTGGATTCCATACTTTCCCTATAACTATCCATACTTTATATACATTGTTAATACTTCAAAATTGAAGCACACTTATTACAACATATGACAAAACCACAAAGGACCGTATAGGTATAGTGTCTTTAGAAACTGGGAAACATAAACAACTGGTTCATAAATCTTCTACAGTGTCTCCCATTTATTTCATCATATATAGGGTCCCTTTTAGAATATTCTACTTAATATCCATCTTCCTGACCTGGGGAAAAGAAAACATAAAAGGGTGAGCTCAAATTCTCAGCAAGGGAAAATAAAGGAAATAAAAATCATATCATATCTTTTTGAAAATCATAACCTGCAAAAGAGATCATAATATCTTAACATGGAATAAATCATAGAAGTGAAAATGAGATCCCCATAATCATAACATGAAACTTGAATCTTTGTGGCATGCACACATAATCATGGAACATCATTTCTTGTTAGTCATGACTCATTGCCAAGACTATCTTAGTGGACAGAGTCCCTTTCTGAACCGAGTCAACCTCGTTCTAGTCCTGTTTCACTAAACCGGTATAACCTACCGTTCTAGCCATGTCTATCTAATGAGATATAAAATCTTTACCCAATGCATTGGAGGGAGATATAGGTCCCACCCATCTTATAATGAATCCTTTCTTATGTGTGCCACATAATCATAAACCATACATTATAGTGTAACCCATGTAATAAAAATGGAATTATTAAACAACATGACATCATAAAACAATTCATATAAGATAAAGGAATAAAAATATTTCCATCACAACATAATCAAATCCATGTAATAATATGGATAAAAATAGAACCCTTTATCATCTTAGATGGAAAATAATTTTGATAAAACACTTGAACTTCATTCTTGAGGAAAATATCCTTTCTACTTCAAAAACACTTTTCTTTTCTTAACATGTCATACAATTATAAACTAAAAGAAGTTGATTAAAAATAAACTTGAAAACTTGTAAAGGAAGCTTCTTGGAAATAATGTTTTTAAAAATCCATTCATGCCATATAAGTTAAAAAAAACATTCTTCGTACCTTTGTCAGAAAAGTCAAAAAGTACCTCGTACGAAAAAACGACAAAATATTCCTTTCATATTCTTTACTAAAAACTCACCGAAGGGTAAAATTGGATTTAAACTATTGTAAGTGGATGGAAACAATATTACATATTGAGGGAACATGGATGTGGATGATAAAATACACCCCAGTAAATACTTACGAATAAACAATTTCGGATAAAAATGAGATTGTGATATTTCCCTTACCTTAGGTCCGATTTGCTTTGTACATGTCCGAATCTCCTGTATAATGGTTTAAATAATGTTATTGACTTATTCTAGAATCATACATATTGATATTATATCATATATGATCATATTCTTAGCTTCTTGTTAGTAATATTTCATTGTTACTTGTTACTCGGGTCCTTATTGCCTTTTGTTCTTATGCGTGTTTTGACGAATAAATTCTTATTCTTATTTTAAGGTTACAGATACCTTATATCAAGAATGTAATTAGTGTAACATATATCATACTTATTCATTCAATTCATTTATATAATTACTATGTAATGATGATCATGTAGAACGAGTCACATCACATCGTGGAGACGGTATTCCGTACGTACGCACGAGTGATGATATCGTTCCTATGATCGTGGAACTGTATTGGAGTATATATATTTTATTTCAGTATCAATATTACTTTATAATAATCATAAATAGTTACTCATTACACCATTATACCCATCCTTGTAAGGTGATGGTGGAAAATAGATTACACCACGGCATGGAGACGGTATTCCGTACGTACGCACGGGCGGTGATTTCATTTTTCCATAGGATGGATAGAAGGTGAATTAGGGTTGTTTCATATTTATAATAACATATCAGTATGTAAGTAATACTGATGTTATTACTTTATCATGAAACAACTAAATAAGAAGAAGTTGAAGAAGAAAGAAATTGAAAAGATCGGTAATGGTTATTACCTCTTCTTTGGAACGCCTCTTTGAATCCTCCACTTAGGGAACTAATATTGGTCTTTGAAGAAGACCAGGACCTCTAGGATTATTCTAGGGAAGTGGAGAGGAGAAAATGGCAGGGGTTGGCCGAGCTTGAGTGCTCAAATTGGTGTGAGGAGGAGGGGGCGGAGGTGCCCTTTTATAAGGGAGGAGAGGGGCACCTTAGGAATATCTCAAAATATTATTTTATATTAAAGTCAAAATCGGTTTATAATTGTTCCAAAGGGTCTTATTTCGAAGATAAAGTGGGGATGGGACGAAATAATATCAACCAATAGAATTTAGACAAGTTTAGGGTATTATTTTAACCTTATCAATTAGATTTAACTCTAAGTTAAATAATTTAACTTTTACCGTGTCTTTTTGTTTTCTTTCACTATATGGTTAATACACTTACTATAACATGCAAAACGAACCCCAAATTGTTTATTATTAATATATATATCCTTATCTAAGTCATTTGGCCGAACCTTAGATTTTTAGGAATAAAATAACAATTAGTAATATAATATTTTATTTAAAAACTATTTTGTGTCAATTTTGACACTATTTGATATATGATTTTTGTGAAAGTCATAACAGAATTATATGTTCGAAACAAATTGATTAAATCAACACTAATATATCATAGTAACCTAGAAAATTAGTGGAATTCATAAAAAGTCTCAAATTACATTTATTTTGGTGTTTATAACATCAATTATGTCAATATTTCATTAATAAGATAATTACTGCATCATCATTGTGTCATAAATAAATTAAATTATTTAATGTCTAAAAATTACTAATAAAATACCATTATGTAGAAAATATTTGTAGCTTTCTAATGAATATTTATAGTCGAATTTATCTTATGTATAACCCCATATTAAAAATGATTTACTTATTAAACTTTGATTTTAACTATTTTAACCCTTCTTTAAATAAATTAATAATAAATGTCATAATCTAACCCAAGTGGGCCTAAATGGTCATATTTTATTCCTAAGTTTGTTTTTGGTCGAATTAAACTTATCCAATAGAATTAGGACATGTGTTAGGGTAATGGTAATATCATATTTACCCTTAGTTACCCTATTTACTATTAACCGCGGTAAAAAAAAGTAAAAAGTTACTATTCACCAAAAAATTATTTTTATCTCATTGAACCACATTTTACTTACTGATATCAACCGTGTCTGTCGGATTTTCGAAATTCCATTCACAGAAGCGGTAAAATTATGTTTTATGCAAAAATTCAGTTTTTAACCTACCACTTAGTGGTTTCACTATTCATCAAAAATTGAAAGATTTCAGAAAAATACCAAAATTTCACCCAAGGCTAATTTCGGTATTCCGAATCCAAAAATGAAGTCCATTTTGAAAAATAAAATTTATAAAATTTCAAAAATTGGTTATTACTATTCATAACGGCTAGTTTTAATAATATTTTAATAGCATATCGTTGTTTAGTGAAACTCGGTATTGCGTATGACGCAAGTTTTCGAAGAAGGTCGTGATTTCATGTAAAGTAAGCCAAGCAAGTGTGTAGTGAAATATTCCTTTGATGATATATAAAAACAAAATATTACTCATAAAAATATCGGGTGTTACATTCTACCCCCCTTAAATGAATTTCGCCCTCGAAATTCGTCACTTTGTAACAAACTGATGAGGATACTTCTCCCTCATCATATCCTCAAGCTCCCATGTAGCTTCTTCAAGTTGGTGGTTCCTCCATAAAACTTTCACCAAGAGAGTGGTCTTGTTTCGCTACGATCCAGAATCTCTATCGGCTGTTCTTCATAAGAAAGATCTTGCTCCAGCGGTACAACTTCTGAGCTGAGTACATGTGAAGGATCTGGTATGTACTTTCTCAGGAGAGATACATGGAACACATCGTGAACTTGAGAGAGATTCGGTGGAAGCGCCAATCGGTAAGCTACCTTCCCAACACAATCCAGTATTTCGAAAGGACCGATATATCTAGGGCTCAACTTCCCATTCTTTCCAAACCTCATAACCCTCTTCCAGGGAGATATTTGTAAGAACACTTTATCACCCACTTCAAACTCTAGGTCTTTTCTTCGGTTGTCGGCATAACTTTTCTGTCAACTCGGAGCTGCTCTTATGTGTTTTTGAATAGATCTGACCTTTTCTGCCATTTCATCAACGAGATCAGGTCCTAATAGCTTTCTTTCCCCAACTTCATCCCAGCAAGTTGGAGTCCTGCATTTCTTTCCATAGAGAGATTCATAAGGATCCATATGGATACTGGAGTGAAAGCTATTATTATAAGAAAATTCCACCAAAGGTAGGTGTTGATCCCAACCTCCTTTGAAATCCATAGAGCAAGCTCTCAACATATCTTCTAGGGTTTGAATTGTTCTCTCAGACTGACCATCTGTCTGGGGATGATAAGAAGTGCTGAAACTCAACTCTGTATCCAGAGTATGCTGAAGACTTCGCCAGAACTTTGAGGTAAATCTCGGATCCCGATCAGATATAATAGAAAGTGGTACTCCATGCAATCTTACCACTTCCTTTACATATATCCTGGCAAGCTGATCTAGAGAGAAATCCTCTCTAATAGCAATGAAGTGTGCAGACTTTGTAAGATGATCAACTATGACCCAAATAGCATTATTTCCTTTGGATATTTTAGGAAGTCCTGTGACAAAGTCCATAGTGATGTTTTCCCATTTCCATTCGGGTATGGGTAATGGTTGTAACATCCCCTTAGACTTCTGTCTCTCAGCTTTCACTTGTTGAAAAACCAAGCATCGAGAGACATATTCAGCAACATCTCTTTTCATGACATCCCACCAGAAGTACTCTTTCCGGTCCCTATACATCTTCGTGCTTCCAGGATGAATAGAGAATGAAGAACTATGAGCCTCATCCAGCAGCTCCTTCTTTAATTCAGGGATGGGAGGAACACAAACCCAATTATTGAACATTATTATCCCATCACAATCAAGGTTGAATTCAGGAACATTTCTCACCTTCTTTTGTAACTCGACATCTTCTTTCTGTGCCTCTTTAATCTTCACATGTATAGATGGTTGAACATTCATTTGAGAAAGATAAGATTTTTCCCCTTCCATTATAATTCCAAGATCCATCCTTTGTAAATCCATAAATATTGGATCTTTTGTGATCCTCATCATGGATAAACTAGCATGGTCTTGTCGACTTAATGCATCTGCCACCTTGTTTGCTTTCCCAGGGTGGTAATGGATTGAGAAGTCGTAATCCTTAATCAGCTCCAACCATCTTCTTTGATGCATATTCAACTCCTTTTGTGTGAAAATATACTTTAAACTTTTATGATCAGTATAATTATCACACCTTTCACCATAAAGGTAATGCCTCCAAATCTTTAATGCAAAGATTACCGCAGCCAACTCCAAATCATGTGTTGGGTAATTTTGCTCATGGATTTTCAACTGTCGTGAGGCATAAGCTATCACCATATCATTTTGCATAAGAACACACCCCAATCCCTTCTTGGATGCATCACTGTAGATCACAAACCTTTCTCCACTACAAGGCAGTGTGAGCAAAGGTGCACTGGATAACCTTCTTTTCAAATCCTTGAAATTCTCTTCACATTCGTCTGTCCAGACAAACTTAACTCCTTTCCGAGTCAACTTGGTGAGTGGATTAGATAATCGTGAAAAATCTTTTACCAAACGTCGATAATATCCAGCCAAACCAAGAAAACTTCGGATCTCAGTTACTTTTGTTGGTCTTGACCATCTTTCGATAACCTCTGTTTTTGCTGGATCCACATATATCCCCTCTTTTGAGATTATGTGACCCAAAAATGCATCTTTTTGAAGCCAAAATTCACACTTGGTAAATTTGGCATAAAGCTTCTCCTTTCTCAGGGTCTTCAATATAATTCTCAAGTGATCTTCATGCTCTTCCTTGCTCTTTGAATATACAAGAATATCGTCTATAAAGACTACCACAAATTGATCAAGATAGTCTCTAAATAATCTATTCATTAGATCCATGAAGATAGCAGGGGCATTAGTAAGACCAAATGGAATCAATATAAATTCATAGTGTCCATACCTTGTATGGAAAACCGTCTTTGGTATATCCTCCCTTTTGACCCTTAATTGATGATACCCTGAACGAAGATCAATCTTGGAAAAGTATTGAGCTCCGCGTAGTTGGTCAAATAATTCATCAATGCATGGGAGAGGATATTTGTTCTTGATAGTGATCTTGTTAAGTTCTGGATAATCAATGCAGAGTCTCATTGATCCATCTTTCTTCTTAATAAATAGAACAGGTGCTCCCCAAGGTGACACACTAGGGCGTATGAATCCTTTATCAAGATTCTCTTGGAGTTTCTTCTTCAATTCCTGCAACTCAATTGGGGCCATTCTATAAGGTGTCTTTGAAATAGGCAAAGCACCCGGTACGAGTTCTATTGAAAACTCAACTTCACGATTTGGTGGAAGACCCAGTAATTCCTCCGGAAAGACATCATCAAACTCCCGTACGATGGGAATATTCTTAATCATGAGTTTCTCACCAACCATTTGAGATAAATAACCTTCATTTAGTGGAATCATGACCCATAAGATGGAAGGAATTTCCACTGGAAGGTTATATTCATCCTTGCATCGATAGACGATCGTAGATTGATCTGGAATATGAAATGTGACTTCCCTTCTTTGGAAATTGATATAAGCTCCATGTAGAGAAAGCCAATCCATGCCAAGAATCACATCAAATTCCACTAAAGGAAGGATCAAAAGATTTGCAGGAAGCACTTTCCCACAAACTTCGATCGGAGAAGAATTATAAACTTTTGATGCGACTGTTGTGCCATTAGGTGTTGTCACAGCTAACTCAACATCTAATTGTTGAGGTGGTACGGTGATACCCTTGGAAAATTTTTCAGAAATAAAAGAGTGGGTGGATCCAGAATCAAATAAAACATTTTCTACTTTAGAGTGGATGGTAAGTGTACCTTTCACCACTTCGTTATCATACTCCACATCGCTGATAGAAATTGCATGTGACTTTCCTTTGTCTTTAGCCTTAAGATTTTGTTGACGTCGACCATCATCATCAACCCTTGGATTTGGGCATTGATTGGCATAATGCCCCATCTCCTTGCACTTGAAACATTGAAGTGTAATAGGTTCATTCTGTGTATCCCTTCCTTTGTTTTCATCATTAGACATCTTCTTCCCATTATCGCGGCATTCAAATGCCCGATGACCTTCCTTTCCACATTTGAAACATTTACTTGTCCCGTTAAGACAACTCCCTCCATGTTTCTTTCCACACTTTGAGCATAAGGGAAAGCTCATCTTCTTTTCAGTGTGATCTTTATATTTTCCATTGAATTCCATCTTCCTCTTCTTATCAAACCCATGTGACTGATGGGTTACTCCAATCTCCATCTCGACTTTGAGAGCACATCGAACGATTTCCTCGTAGCTATTGAAGTCCCTTATGGATAACGCCCTTCGAAGACTTGGTTTTAATCCACTAAAGAATCGATCGATCTTACTCTCAAGTTGGATAATAATACTAGAAGAGTACCTTGCAAGTCTTGTAAAATTTACTTCATAGGTACCAACAGATTCATCATCCCTTTGCTTCAGTTCAAGAAACTCTTTCTCCATCTTTGTTCAGAGAATACGAGGGAAGTACTTATTGAAAAATAAGTTCTTGAACTCGTCCCATTCCATAGACTCAATTTCATCCCTTTGCCTCGTATTCTTAATAAGATTCCACCATTGATCAGCATCTCCTTCCAAACGATACACTACTAGGATGACTTTATCATGTTTAGAACATTGAAGAACTGAAAATATCTTTTCAGTAGTACTAATCCATTGTTCAGCAACTAATGGATCAGTAGACCCGCTGAAAGAAGGTGGACGCTGCCTCATGAAGGATTCAACAGAATGTTGCTCCTTCCTTTGCTCGTTTGGAAGTCCTGCATGATTCATAGCTTGAGAAAGTTGTGTGAGCATGGCTACAAGATTTTTCATTCCAGCTCCCATATCGTTTGGTTGCTCAGGGGGACAATCATTTCATTTCCCATCGCATTCTGCATTAACACGGTTCCTTCGGGTTCCATCCATTGACTAAAACCAAGAAGAATAGTGTGAGAAACACTAATTATAATAGGAAAACCACATAATTCAAGAATAAAATTTTCATGCTTAAGGTCTTATCCTAGGTTATTCATGGCCATTTCTAAAACACTAAGATTGCGTTCTATGCTTAGACTTATCCATAGGGTTCTTACTAAGCCTTTCACATCCTAGTTTCCAAAGGTTGACTATACCTTTCCTCTGATACCAACTATAACGATCCATACTTTACACACATTGTTAATACTTCAAAATGTAAGCACACTTATTACAACATATGACAAAACCACAAAGGACCGTATAGGTATAGTGTCTTTAGAAACTGGGAAACATAAACAACTGGTTCATAAATCTTCTACAGTGTCTCCCATTTATTTCATCATATCTAGGGTCCCTTTTAGCATATTATACTTAATATCCATCTTCCTGACCTGGGGAAAAGAAAACATAAAAGGGCGAGCTCAAATGCTCAGCAAGGGCAAATAAAGGAAATAAAAATCATATCATATCTTTTTGAAAATCATAACCTGCAAAAGAGATCATAATATCTTAACATGGAATAAATCATAGAAGTGAAAATGAGATCCCCATAATCATAACATGAAACTTGAAACTTTGTGGCATGCACACATAATCATGGAACATCATTTCTTGTTAGTCATGACTCATTTCCAAGACTATCTTAGTGGACAGAGTCCCTTTCTGAACCGAGTCACCCTCGTTCCAGTCCTGTTTCACTGAACCGGTATAACCTACCGTTCCAGCCATGTCTATCTCATGAGATATAAAATCTTTACCCAATGCATTGGAGGGAGATATATGTCCCACCCATCTTATAATGAATCCTTTGTTATGTGTGCCACATAATCATAAACCATACATCATAGTGTAACCCATGTAATAAAAATGGAATTCTTAAACAACATGACATCATAAAACAATTCATATAAGATAAAGGAATAAAAATATTTCCATCACAACATAATCAAATCCATGTAATAATAGGGATAAAAACAGAACCCTTTATCATCTTATATGGAAAATAATTTTGATAAAACACTTGAACTTCATTCTTGAGGAAAATATCCTTTCTACTTCAAAAACACTTTTCTTTTCTTAACATGTCATACAATTATAAACTAAAATAAGTTGATTAAAAATAAACTTGAAAACTTGTAATTGAAGCTTCTTGGAAATAATGTTTTTAAAAATCCATTCATGCCATATAAGTTAAAAAAACATTCTTCGTACCTTTGTCGGAAAAGTCAAAAAGTACCTCGTACGAAAAAACGACAAAAGATTCCTTTCATATTCTTTACTAAAAACTCACCGAAGGGTAAAATTGGATTTAAACTATTTTAAGTGGATGGAAACAATATTAGATATTGAGGGAACAAGGATGTGGATGATAAAATACACCCCAGTAAATACTTATGAATAAACAATCTCGGATAAAAATGAGATTGTGATATTTCCCTTACCTTAGGTCCGATTTGCTTTGTACGTGTCCGAATCTCCTGTATAATGGTTTAAATAATGTTATTGACTTATTCCAGAATCATACATATTGATATGATATCATATATGGTCATATTCTTAGCTTCTTGTTAGTAATATTTCATTGTTACTTGTTACTCGGGTCCTTATTGCCTTTTGTTCTTATGCGTGTTTTGCTGAATAAATTCTTATTCTTATTTTAAGGTTATAGATACCTTATATCCAGAATGGTATTAGTGTAACATATATCATACTTATTCATTCAATTCATTTATATAATTACTATTTAATGATGATCATGTAGAACGAGTCGCATCACATCGTGGAGACGGTATTCCGTACGTACGCACGAGTGATGATATCGTTCCTATGATCGTGGAACTGTATTGGAGTATATATATATTATTTCAGTATCAATATTACTTTATAATAATCATAAATAGTTACTCATTACACCATTATACCCATCCTTGTAAGGTGATGGTGGAAAATAGATTACACCACGGCGTGGAGACGGTATTCCGTACGTACGCACGCGCGGTGATTTCATTTTTCCGTAGGATGGATAGAAGGTGAATTAGGGTTGTTTCATATTTATAATAACATATCAGTATGTAAGTAATACTGATGTTATTAATTTATCATGAAACAACTAAAGAAGAAGAAGTTGAAGAAGAAAGAAATTGAAAAGATCGGTAATGGATATTACCTCTTCTTTGGAACACCTCTTTGAATCCTCCACTTAGGGAACTAAGATTGGTCTTTGAAGAAGACCAGGACCTCTAGGATTATTCTAGGGAAGTGGATAGGAGAAAATGGCAGGGTTTGGCCGAGCTTGAGTTCTCAAATTGGTGTGAGGAGGAGGGGGAGGAGGTGCCCTTTTATAAGGGAGGAGAGGGGCACCTTAGGAATATCTCAAAATATTATTTTATATTAAAGTCAAAATCGGTTTATAATGGTTCCAAAGGGTCTTATTTTGAAGCTAAAGTGGGGATGGGTCGAAATCCTATCAACCAATATAATTTAGACAAGTTTAGTGTATTATTTTAACCTTATCAATTAGATTTAACTCTAAGTTAAATAATTTAACTTTTACCGTGTCTTTTTGTTTTCTTTCACTATATGGTTAATACACTTACTATAACATGCAAAACGAACCCCAAATTGTTTATTATTAATATATATATCCTTATCTAAGTCATTCGGCCGATTCTTAGATTTTTAGGAATAAAATAACAATTAGTAATATAATATTTGATTTAAAAACTATTTTGTGTCAATTTTGTCACTATTTGATATATGATTTTTGTGAAAGTCATAACAGAATTATATGTTCGAACCAAATTGATTAAATCAACACTAATATATCATAGTAACATAGAAAATTAGTGTAATTCATAAAAAGTCTCAAATTACATTTATTTTTGTGTTTATAACATCAATTATGTCAATATTTCATTAATAAGATAATTACTGCATCATCATTGTGTCATAAATAAATTAAATTATTTAATGTATAAAAATTACAAATAAACTACCATTATGTAGGAAATCTTTTTATCTTTCTAATGAATATTTATAGTCTAATTTATCTTATGTATAACCCCATATTAAAAATGATTTACTTATTAAACTTTGATTTTAACTATTTTAACCCTTCTTTAAATAAATTAATAATAAATTTCATAATCTAACCCAAGTGGGCCTAAATGGTCATATTTTATTCCTAAGTTTGTTTTTGGTCGAATTAAACTTATACAATAGAATTAGGACATGTGTTAGGGTAATAGTAATATCATATTTACCCTTAGTTACCCTATTTACTATTAACCGCGGTAAAAAAAAGTAAAAAGTTACTATTCATCAAAAATTATTTTTATCTCATTGAACCATATTTTACTTACTGATATCAACCGTGTCTGTCGGATTTTCAAAATTCCATTCACAGAAGCGGTAAAATTAAGTTTTATGCAAAAATTCAGTTTTTAACCTACCACTTAGTGGTTTCACTATTCATCAAAAATTGAAAGTTTTCAGAAAAATACCAAAATTTCACCCTAGGCTAATTTCTATATTCCGAATCCAAAAATGAAGTCCATTTTGAAAAATAAAATTTATAAAATTTCAAAAAGTGGTTATTACTATTCATAACGGCTAGTTTTAATAATATTTTAATAGCATATCGTTGTTTAGTGAAACTCGGTATTGCATACGACGCAAGCTATCGAGGAAGGTCGTGATTACGTGTAAAGTAAGCCAATCAAGTGTGTAGTGAAATATTCCTTTGATGATATATAAAAACAAAATATTACTCATAAAAATATTGGGTGTTACATTCCCTGCCACCACCAACTCCCAATGTCCCACTATCAAGAACAACCACCACCTCCATGTGGTGCTTTTCCTTTTACTGTTAGAAAAAAGTCTACAAATTACCAAATTAGAAATTAGGGTATGAGAAACACAAGACTAGTGGGATACCACCAATCATTTCATAAGAAATTTATATCAAATAAACCAAATATTCTCTATTTAAAATAAAAAATGGCTCAGTAATCTTTTCATAGTTCATAATAAATCATTTTTTAAATGATTTTAATGGAAAGTAAAAAACAGGAATGAATAATCTTTTCTATAAAATAGGAATGAATAAATAATTTCATAAACATTGGAATGTATAAGTAATTTTCAACAACAACACAATGGTTATAATCCTTGAAATTAGATAGATCAAGGCTCAAGGATCCTCACACATATCAGTGAAATATGGCTTTAGGTGTGCACACATCCCTAGATATCAAGCCTAGGGGGATTAAGAGTCCACCCCATGAATGAAATTCCATCCCTAATAAATGTTTATTATCATTTAAAACATAAATCCATGGCTAGGTAGATCTAATACATGGATATATTTCTTGTCCTAGACTACCCAAATAACTACCCATGCTCATGTGCGCTTCAAGGAAATCAATAAAGGGCAAATCATCCATCTCAAATAAATTTAATCAATATCATTTAAGCAACCCAAAATCATATTTTAAACATTTTATTTCATTTTTAAAAACCAATTAAAATGTTTTTCACCAAAACTCATTCCTTTAAAAAAAATCATTTCATTCAAAACCATAAATCATTTTATACCTTCATTTACAAATAATCATTATGAAAAATAATTCATTTGGATTAAAAATAAATTTCCAAAAATCAATAATTTATTTTAAAATAATTATCCAAATATATTTCATCATTCACCATTATATTTTAATAAAATTATAAAGTCTTAAATAATTATTTAATAATCAATTGGGAATCCATTTCAAATCAAACAAGTAACAAAGTTTTCAATTAATAGGAATTTCTTTATGAAACCATGTACCTAAAATCAGGGTATCATAAACCACTCCATAATGGATTATAAGAGGAGAGGGGATCCCAAAAATTGAAATCTTGAAAAATAATCACCAATTCATTATTTATAGATAAAAGAGATGTAAATAATGCTTACTTTGATGATTGTAAAAGAATACTTAATGACCAATAATGATCTAGGGAAAAAACCAAATTCATGATGGATCTATAAGAAAACTAATTAGAACATGAAACAAACCATTTATATAGAATAAAAAACCCATATCTAAGGTTTTTTTTGAGAATATACATGTAGATATATAATAATAATGAAGAAAAAAAAGAAACAAGATCAAACCATTAAAAAATTGGATCCAACACCCTAATATCCATAAAGAACGATCACTGTTAGGAAATGAATATTTATGATCTCTAAGTGGATTCTCCTTAGTTGATATCCTATTCCACCAGGAGAAGAATGAGAGAAAATAGATAAGAAATAGGCCATGAAATTAAATTTCAAATTCATTATTTCTCTTAACACGGTTTGGTTGTATGGACTGGAAAACCATGCACCAACTATGAATCTCTTTTTAGGATACTAAATAAGTCACATGGTTTGAAAAACTATAAAAAAATGGAAAAGGTCTCTACATTGAGTTTCATGGTTTGTGGGAAAGGTTTTACAATTTGTACTAACCTTGCACCAATCCCTATGCCCTCCTTTAGGACTCAAACATAAGGAGCATAGTTTCCACGGAAGACCAACAAGGTTTTTACTAACCATGTGACAACCGTGCACAATCCTAGAAACCTAAAAAACTTCAAAAATTCCCCAAAAATGACATAAGAATAACCCCAAATGAGAGATGATAAAAAAGGGTTGTAAGTATCTAAAAGTGAGAGTTGGGGTGTTACATTATCCCCACTATAATGCTTTCTTCTCCCAGAAAGCCTCATCAAGAAGACTGGTACACAAAGAGACGAGGATACTGCTCTCTCATCATCTCCTCATGATCTCATGTATCATGATAATTAGAACTATTCTACAAAAGAAACTAGACCAAAGGTATGGAATTCCCATGGAGAACCTTATTTTGAGAATCATCAATCTAAACCACCTACTAAATCACAAACATATTAGGTTCCACATCATGTTACTCCCAATTCAAAATAAGAGATGGTTTTGGAAGTTATTTATTTATTTGTGAAATTTGAATAAAATTATGGATCAAAGTAATATGATATGGAAAGGATAAATGGTATTCCACCTTCCCAAACTTCTCAACAACCTCAAATAGTCCCATGTATCTTGGTACAACCTTCTTGTATTTTATAAGCCATCAGTGACTCAATCTAGGAGAGACTATCAAGAACACCTATTAACAAACTAATAACTCAAAGTAAAATCAATGATAATCCAAAAAATATTTACACTAGATTTTTTTCCATTACCAACCTATGATGAATGATCTGGACCTTCGCTATCATCTCTTATACAAAGTTAGGACCCACCAGGGAAGCTTCACAACCCTCTGACCAACAAAGTGAAGATTTACAAGGATGACCATAAATGACCTCAAAGAGTACCATTTTAAGGGATTAATGGTAGCTATTGTTGTAGGAAAACTCTACCATCCCTAAATGAAAATCCCAAAATCCTCCAAATTCAAAAATTTAAGCATGAAACATGTCTTTAAGAATATATATATCATGTTCTATCCGACTATCTATCTGAGAATGGTATGTTGTGCTCAACCTAAACTTGGATACCATAACTTCTTTGAGGTTTATCCAAAAGTAATATGTAAATATTTGATCCCTATCAGAATCAATAGTATACAGGACATCGTGAAACTTGAAAGTCTTATACACATATAGATTTCCAAAATCCTTAAATTTGGTGGTATCATGAATATAAATAAAGTGATACAATTTGGTAAATTGATCAATCACCACCCAAATATAATTATTTATTATATGAGTAAATGAAAGCCCCATAAATAATCCCATATATATATCATCACCCTTGAAAGTCATCATAGGAAGTGGAAGAACTAAACCTAAAGGCTTCTGATCTTTAGCTTTGATCTGATGATAGGTATGACAACAAGAAAAAAAATTAGTGATGTATTATTTAATACTTGGACACTAGAATCAATGCCTCATATCATAAAATATCTTAGTCATTACTTGGTGAAAAAACCATAGTGAATGATGAAAATCCCCCATCAAGACCATTCTTGTAGTTGATAGAACAAAATATTGGTTCATAAAGAAAATAATTCCCTCTAGATATAGAGACCATTCACTCATAGTATCCCCACTATATAAAGAGTCCCTAATACCCTATAACTCATAATCAAGTTTCTAATCCAAGAATATTATATTAATAAGAGAGGATATCAACTAAATTATCACTATAAAAAACTTGGTCTCATCCTCCCAAACTCTCAAATTCATGTGAGAAAGGAGATCCATGAGATTCCACTCCTCCAACATTTCATTCATGACCTAGAATGGTAGATTCCTACTCAGAGTATCATAAAAAATGTTCTACTTTCTAGGGGTATATTAAATGTCAATGCTAAAAGATTATAGGTACTTTAACTATCATGTTTGATGAAGATTAAAATATTTCTATGAGAATATATAGATTAATATATTATGATGAGTAAATGGTAAAATTTCTTTGAAAATGTTGTTTTATTAAGTCCCAAGACCATGTGACCTAATAAATTCACCTCTAAAACCAAAATTTTCACTTTTATAGCTTGGTATAAAGTGTGTGATTCATCAAGTTACCCAAAAATTCTATCAAATAAAGCACACGGTCTTCCATGAATTTAAAATAAACCACATTTTCAACCACAAATACCATAATTAAAGAGTTAGGATACTAGTGGAAAATCCTATTAATCATAACCATAAACATAGTAGGAGTTTTGGTTAGACTGAATAGAATAACCAAATACTCATTGTGGAGATACTTTCTCCAGAAAGAGGTCTTCAAGATATCAGGCTCCTTAATCCTTAGATGGTGGTAAATTGATCAAATATTAATATTATATAATCACTTATCCCCTTTTATCTGATCAAATAAATCATCTCTAAGGGGTAAAAGATACTTGTTCTTGACTATAACCTGATTAACCATATGATAGTCAACACATAAGAAAATGTTTTCATCACCTTTCTTGGTAAAAAGCACTAGTGAAACTCAAGGTAAAACACTGGTCAAATGAATCCTTTAGACATCAATTCATCCAAAAAAGTCTTCATTAACTTTAGTTTACATGGTTCCATATAGTAAGAGGGAATAAATATCATTTGAGTACCTATAACTAAGTCGATAAATAACTACACCCCTCCTCAGTAGTAGGCTATAAAAGTATGATAGAATAAATTTTTGAATCTCAAAACATACTTGAATAATTTCATTAAAGGAAGCTTATGACCCTTATTCAGTGGAAAACAAAGATTCAACCTACATAGCTCCGAAGGAGGAGGTCCATATTAGCTTGACCATTGGACCAATTCTCCATGAAAAATAAAGAACTCCCCCTCAAGGGAATAAAATGACACCTACTAATGATAAAATTCAATTTACCTTTATGATCCACAAACTAATACATTTTGAGAATGAAATCCAAGTATTTTATACAAATATCCCAAAACTACTGGACACATTAGATATTCAATAAAGAGAAAGCACAAGAGGGGAACCAAAGACCCTACTCTCTCTTCATCCCGAGAGGCATTTCAATTTATATCAAAAAAGGTATGAGATCCATTAGAAGATTAAAAAAGTTCACATTATAGGTAGATTTGAAACAATGAGAGGAACCAGTATCAAATAAAGTAGTTACTAAAGATAAATTAATAGTAACGGTACCTCTCATTATCACATGACCTGCACTAGTTACATTGGATATTATTCCACTTCATGTCTAAAATCTTGAAGGCCATACATTTTTTTATTAATTTTTAGATAATATTATTTTTAAATTAGTTTTAGGGTTAACCTTTTCATGACCTAAAGGCCCAGAGGCACTAGTCCTTGAACAAGGATTATGAAGCCCAAATATGAGACACGTGATACAAGCCCCTTCCTAGATGGTCATTAGTTTCTCCTAAGAACCAAACCAACAGGACATGATTAGATAGAAATTATCTTTTTATAACTTCATGGTTCCTATTACCAATGGCTAAATACATACCCTATCAAACTTCCAATCCGACTATGCATTTCTGGTGGATGCTTTCTGCTATAAACCTCACATCGTATTGCATCTAAGATATGATTTTTTTAATAATTAATTCCTTTATTGATGCAGTCATATCCTCTATCAAGGTTCTCCACGATCTTGTGCCACTACTTGATACACTTCCACCGATGATTACACTGCACTGTTATAAGCTGATGCTCCTTCCATCACTAGAGAAGCTCCACCATGGCCCACTAAAATTTCCTCATTGAGACCATCCTCCACTTAAGTATTCTCTTTCTTACCACCACTACGACTGGCCAACACCGGTCTCTCATAAACTTTCCATCTCCTACCTCATGACACCAACAAACCACACTATTACTCCTTACCCTCACCAAACTCACCAACGGAACACTAGAATGCTTTCCATTGTCACCCTCTAACGACCCCGTTGCTACATCTGACCACAATCCAACTCACCGTAGATAGGTGGAAAGTGATCCACCTTGGATTCACTCTAGGACATAATTCCCCCACCCCAATATTGGGGTCCCTTCCAAGATGTGGTCTTGGGATTCATGCAAAATTATGGGGGTGACGTTTCCACTAGGTTGAACCCCAATCTCTCATCCACTGCATCAATTTGCTTCATTCCCAATGTATGTGGATGGAACCCCATTGTTCTTGAATAATCTTACTGTGCCACAAATTCTCTTAGTACTGACAAGATCATAACACTACATGGAGAGGTAAAAACTTGAAAACATTTTTATAAGTGACCTATGTGTCTACATGAGCTAAAAATCATTGGTGCCTCTATGAAATCATGATTTAAATGCCCAACCTTTCCATATTGTAACAAGTTAGTGGGGCTTTACTAGAAAATGTTGATAGTCTAGGGAAAGTTTATTTTTGAGGAAAACCACCACTTTTTCCTCTTTTAGGATCATTAAAATTTCTATTACTCTTAAATAAAACACTAAAGTTACCATTAGGTATTATAGGAATTCTAGTAAAAGATAACTTAATAGTTAGGTTAATTTCCACCATTTGAATCCTATCCCAAAAATTAACATATGAGGTAAGATTTAGTACAAAGAACTGTGGCCAGATGTCTAATCAAATACCTATCTCAAAACTATGGGATATCAACTTCTTGTTCAATAACACCTTAGACGAAAACTGAAAAATATATAAAAATGACTGACATACTGAGCCACTGACCAATAACCCTAGTGAATATTAAGAAACTCAATGAACTTATCCAACAATAATATATATATATATATAATTTATCTATAAAAATATTCTTAATGACTTTACACTCTAATCCCTTAGTCTTATTTTCCCTAACCAAAACATCCTACCATCTCCTAATAGGCCCTTCATGTTTAAATACAATACATTTCACCTTAATAGAATCCAAAATCTCCTAGAACTTGAAAAGTAGCCCAGTCTTTCCCAAACAATACTCGACCACTTGAGGATCATTCATTCCCTTTAAATATGGTGGTTTTAGGTAAATAAACTCTTAGAATGATCTCTATTATCATACCTTTTAGGTTCCTCCTAGTTATCCTAAATGACAAAAAATGCGTCCCCTTTCCCCAGATCTCAGACCACATGCACCAATACCTCCATGGGGTTCTGGTCAACGGGAGGGTTTTCTTATTTTGGTTCATAAGAAACTCCCTCCTAAAGCCTAATCAGACATCATATTAAGGTAATGTTACTACACATCATTAACATAAAATAAGGATATATTAGTCAAGAGACACATGATAATCAATTATATCAATCAAAACTCATTTTAGAACAAAAAATACTAGATTAGAAGTCAAGAAAATACTATAATAATGTACCATCCCTAGAAAAGTTCTCCCTCATGTGAATGAGACAGGTTTCCACATAACCTTAGGTTTAGATCCCTATATACCAAAGGCTACTGACTAGAAACAATGGTCAACAAAATATAGATAGGCGACTATACCCTCTGATACATAATGATTATCATATTATAAATAAGATAAAAAAAATTAACCGTAAAACTAAATCATATAAAAATATAACTTCTGAATCAACCCAATTCAATCACACCATGAAATGATATGTTTAATATCATACTAAATGTTGTTCTCTAAGTCATACAAGTTATAAACCAAAAATACAAACCCAATTGAAAGACTCCTAACATTGATCCTAAACTACTTGACTAGTCCCATATCTATGTTTCCATCCTAGAAAGAAAGAAAGAAATCAAGTATAAGGATACTTTTCCTTATCCAAACCTTCATACATGAAGTCTAATTGAGAACCTAATGGTACCCAAAAAGGATATAAGTATAACTTAGTAATATGACACCCACAATGTCTAATAAATCCATTATTATAATAGTTCATGAAAAAATATTATATATAGAGGAATATAATATAAAGTAAAAGAGATACTAAAGTAAACCTACTAGCAGTAAGATTCTTGGTTGACACTTGAGGTCATCGATAATTGCTTAAAAATAGTGTTGAATATCATTTTCCTTACACCTTAGTGTAAATAATCAAGGAGGAACACCATTGATACCTCCCAAACTCACCCTTATAAATCACATTGTTACACACCTCTCTATAAGGCCCCATTTCATCATGCATCTTAGTAAATTTTCATTTGGAATTAAGAATCTACATGTATCACCCTCATGCCCATGTAATCAAGCATTATAAAATCTCACCCTATAACATCAAGAATCAACACATCACACAATTTGTATCATAAAATCATGCATCTCAACATCATGATCACATGCACCAAGAATCATCACATCTCCCCCTAGCCCATACAATCATGCATCTTAGCATCACATCTATAGGAATCAAGAATCATCATGTCTTGCACTCAGGACTGTATAATCAATAAACCAAACAACCTACCCTTATAAATCAAGTTTCATTCACTATTCCCTCATGAACCAAACATGATTTAAATCATATAAAAACAACAACATTCTAAAAATAACATCATAATACAAAGTATAAAATATCACTCTATTTTCCAAATATATCACTATTATCCCATTCCATGCCTAGTTTACATTTCAGGGTTAATTATTCCAATTTAATATTTACATATCAATCACACCATAACATCATCAAGCACCCAATTATACTACAATGGTTCTTGGTTCTCAGTTTTCCATATTCCCAATCAAAGTCAGGGGTCAATATGCCTCTTGAGAGGCCACAAATCCCAATCTAAAATTCCATAAAAACCAACAGTATCCATGGGTGATCTATGAAAGAGAATTTAATAGTTTATAAATTAAAAATTCATACACATGGCATGCCAATGATATTTCGCTAGTTATAGATACTTGAGAAATCAAGTCAGACCTTATGAAGTATAATTAGATCACCCACCTTAAGAAAAAGAGAAGAAGAAACCAAGATTTAATACCTAGATATATGAACAACAAGAATATCTCCTGTTGATAGTGATTGTAACATACTTTCAAGGATGAAAGAAGAAGACCCAATAGAATATAAGAGAAAAATTCCCAAACCATGAAAAACTCACTGATCTCAAGATTTCCTGATCAAAATAAGGATCACAGGATCAAGAATCAATATTGGAAAAGTATTTGGAGATCTATAGAACTTTTAAAAGTCATTAATCCTATATTAGGTTTGGAATAAGAGATTAATATAGATAAAAGGTGATTTTGGTGCATAAAAATACATCAAATACCCACACTTATGTAGCCTAATATGACACCACTGGGTAGACGATGGTATCCTCTAGCATTAATATAATTTTTGATATCCTACTAGATGGATGGTGAGATCATATAGCCTTACTAGGATTCTTCTGAGCCCACAGGCTAGGTTGTGGACTCCACTAGCCATTTGGTGGAACTGCAACATCCTCAGTGCTGCATGCCACCTCTAGCCTCCCATTAGTTCAACTTCTATGAGCCCCAATAACCACTTTAATAAAACTTTAAGAAAAAATGGGTATCAATCATATAATTAAAGGGATCAAATAAAAACTTAATGAGAAAAACACTCGGGAAGAATACTAGGTCTTTCAACTACCATACCATTTAACATAACTTCCTCGAGCTTTACTCCTGAGCATCATAGTGGGGTATCAATGGAAAAGTTGAGATACTACGCCTATATATCAAACACCCTATCCTAGGTCTCCTCTTGAAAATTCATATAATACCACCCAAATGGCCCTAATGCATTCTTTTTTATTAATTTTTGATAACCCCACTTTCAAGGGATGATGAGGAACCCTTACAAGGCCCATAGGCGTAGAGATTTTATGACCCATAGGTCTAAGGAAATATACAGATTATACTTGGAACTCCTCTTCCTAACTTCTTCATTGTGATATCATCTCTCCTCCTTTGCATGGCTGTTCAGCTAGTCTTCCTGTGTAAGTACAAGCTAGTCCTGATGGCAATGTCATACCCTCTATTTCTAACAAATCCTCTTAGTTTCTTCTCTGGTGAATGCACTTGCGCTGAATATGCATCTGGAGTATGCTCCTTGTAGAGTCTGTCTGATCATTTAAGCACAATTTCAGGTGTCCTGAAGGCCTTGAGGTGTCCCGAAATCCTTAAGGTGGCCTAAAATACTTATCGACCCAAAGTCCATGGGTGGCCCGAAGGCGTTAAAGGACCCGAGGCCCAAAAAAGTGGCCCAAAAGCCCAAACGTATGAATAGTTATAGTTTCTACAGTATCAAACAATGACCACTATCCAACCTACTATAATACTGCTACAGACCCCCCCCCCCGAAATATGTCTCCACCCGATTTTTGAACCCATGCCTCTTGGATGAACTTGTTGAGTCCTCACCAACTGGTCTGAGGCTATTATGCCCTATGATACCACCATACTCTCATTAAATTTATAGTCCTTCCATGGATAAAATTCTCACTATGTTCCATGATATATATTGGATGCTCCTTAAAGGACGCAACATTATCATGATCAACATCATCAATGTCTAACATGTGATAAGGATCAGAGTGATATCTCTGCATCTATGACACATTGAATACATAATTTATCGAACTGTATCACTATAGAAGAGACAATTATAATGAAATGTTACCAATCCTTTCAACTATCTCAAATAGCCTGACAAACCTGGGTGCTAGCTTCTCCAACTATCAGATACAACACTGGCCCAGTCTCGACGACACCCAAAGAAAAACCTAGTGAATAACGTCAAACACTAGAGTTCATATATAATGGTTAGAATATTATTTATGCTTTCTCTATGTGGTTTTCAAATATTTTTGGATCAACTAAACTGGAACTAATGTCTCTTAAAAAAGACCCAGTCTGACAATAAATTCTTTACTTGCCTCCAACCAACACAAGGGTAAACGACATGGACTAACATACAAGGCCTTAAAAAGATCCATTAGGATCGATGTATGATAACTATTGTTTGTAGAAAAACTCCACAAGATCTAGGTTTTTCTCCCAAGATTCTAAAAAGTTTATAACATAGGTTCTTAACATGTCCTCTAATATTTGAATGGTCCACTCAAATTAACTGTCAGTTTGAGGGTGGGAGGTTGTTCTTAGAAGAACCTATAAAACCAGCACCTTCTAAAGGCCCTACCAAAACTAAAATATATAGTAGGGATATCTATATGAAAAAATACTCTATGATACTCCAATTAGATACACTATCTACCACACATATTGGCTACTTGGGTCATCAATAGAGAAGGTATCTCTCATAGGTAGTAAGTAGGATACCTTTGTCAGTTAGTCCATGATCACCCATGATACATCATTCTTCCAAGGTGTCATAGGAAAACATGTCACAAATCATATAATTAAATAACCCCATTTACACTAGAGAATGGGTAAAGGCTACAGTAATCCTACTAGTCACTGGTTCTTGGCCTTCACATGCTTTTAGGTGAGGAATCGAGTAACAAAACAAACAATCTACCTTTTCATGCATGGACAAAAATACTACCGACAGAGGTCTCATTACATCTTCATAAAACATGAATATTCCACACACCTAAAAGTAAGAAACAATACCATCATATCATCATGAATATCAGAGGAAACAAAAACACACCTATGAATGTGAAGAACTCCCAGCTCATTAATGGTCCAACCAGATGGTTGATCCCCACCTTTTACTATATACCTAAGAGGAAAACATTAAAACTCTTCCAGTTACCACTCCTTGAACCTATAAAAAACATTAGAAACAACAATGGTGGAATTTAGAGTAACCCATCCTTAGTACTCTCGGACATCCCATTGAAACTAAAAAAAGTGCCATCAACCACCACTCAAAGTCAGAAACTCATATTTCTTGAGTCTATGACTTTCTTCTTAAGGTGTCAAAATTTTTTCCCCTTCCCAAATTTTTATTCTTTTTTGAATTAAAGGGATTGAAAGTACCCCACCACCTACTCTACTAAATGTTTATATACATCTATGAAAATATATACCTTATATTTTTACAATATTTATACATTATAAACCATTATACCATCAAGAAATGAAACCAATATCTTATAACATGAAATAAAATGTCCAACTCCAGATAATGGGTGGGGTAATTCCACTCATTCATACTTTATTCCCTAGATCCGAAGGCCACTACATGTCTAATTTTTATAATAAATGAACTCAATCTAATTTCAGGGGAATTATGGTACATTATGTAATCCTTAACTAGTTCCAGTAATTCCATGATCAATGATGAAATCAACCTAATTTTTTATATCCTAAAATATTTCTTCAAATCCATGGGTCCATTCAAACTATACTCTCTTCTTAGTCAAACTGTCTATCCATGATGCTATCTGATAAATGTATGAATAGACCACTAATAATATCCAACTAGGCTGATAATGATCCGAATTTCAAAAAAAATATTAGGTAACTACCAAGGAACCACTAACACCACATTTTTTGGGATCTACATATATTCCTTCCTCTAAAATAATATTACCTAAAAAGTAGACCTTACCAATCCAGAAGGAAGACTTTGAGAGCATGGAATACAACTGATGCTCCCTCAATGTACCTAGGAAAATATCCAAATGTCAGGAATGATCCTCCATGTATTTATAGGATATAAATATTAAAAAAAATATGAACTGATCTAGATATGGGTAGACGATGTGATTCATTAAATCCATGAACATTTTTGGAACATTTGTCAACCTGATTGACATCATTACAAATTCATACAAACCAGACCCCTTTCAAAGGATATAAATGGGAAGTTAGATAGCCTCAATATTTCCTGATAGTACCCAAATCTAAAATCAATATTAGAGAACACACAATAACCTATCATACTATCAAATAAATCATCAATATATGGAAGATGATACCTATTTTTAACTATCATATGGATCAACATCCAATAATTTGCGTACAACCACAAAGTCCCTCCTTATTTCATAGAAAAGGGAACCATAGTGTCTTAAGGTGATATACTAGGAAAAATAAAACCTCTAATCTCTTGTTCCTTCAATAGATCTTTTAACTCTTGAAGCTCCACCAGTGCCATTATGTAGGGTGATATCAAAATAGGCTTAGCTCCTGGAAACAACTCAATGGAAAACATGATCTACCAATATTATGAAAACCTAAAGAATTCCTCATGGATGATATCTTGATACTAGTCTAATATTAGATGAAATAAGTCCTAATATGATTCTCCATCATCTAGCATAAGTTTGGATAGCTGATCTATGAGCCCTATTAGTCTAAACTACACTATTCCTAACCGACTATCCTAAATGTCTCATTCACCAAGGAGGATTTATCACCCATCCTTAGGTGGTGATATGGAAACAAACATATGGTATTAATCGATATGATCCTGATATAGAACCAGATAATCCATCCCCAAGATTAAATCAAAACTCCCTATCTCAATCATGAACAAATCCTAGAGAAAGTGGTTGACACCAATTCCGAGGGAATGCTTCTTTTAGTGCCAAATGCCTTATGAAAATTCCCCAAGAAGTGTGTCGATGGAAATAAACCCAAAAATACACTCCATGAACAAACCCAACACATGGATGAATTGAGAAGATATGAATGAGTGTGATTCCTCTATATGAAAAAAGATCAAAAGTGAGGGTAGATGATAATAAGAACATACCTCGAATAGTGGAAGGTCCCTCGTCCAGTGCTGTAGGTGAAAAATTAATGGTGTATATCTAGATTTCACCTCTTCCCTAAGACCATACATAAGATACATGTGGTATGAAAACCTTCTGGTACTTCTACCCCTACCATGGAGTTCTTTATCTTCTTTCTCAACCTTTAAATCTAGTGGAATTATAGCTTCTTGTATTCTATTGAGTAGAAGACTACTTACCCAACCCTAGTATCTATCGAGCTCCTAATTAATTTGATTCTTGCTGAGGGTTCCTATAGAACCTATATAGCTTCCCCATATTTCCACATGTACAATACCTAATTAGAAGTTGAGTGCACAAATCCCACTTATGGAGGGTCCTTCCACACTAAAATAAATACAACAAGTAACCAACGAGAAAGATGAATCGCTAGCTTGACTACTCTACCCAATTATATCCTGATAGTAATGCTTGAAACATTATTTCCTACTG
Source organism: Viscum album (assembly GCA_963277665.1). Lineage (NCBI taxonomy): Eukaryota > Viridiplantae > Streptophyta > Magnoliopsida > Santalales > Viscaceae > Viscum > Viscum album. Next base: position 1,955,268,656 of record OY728137.1, read on the forward strand.
CCAAAGTAAGTACTACCTAATCATCCAGCTGAAACCACCTACCCATCACTCAAAGCCTCCCTTAGGTTCCCTTCAGAAATTAGAGACTGGTTCTTGATGTATGAGAACTTGGTTAGCCAAAATACATTCACATGGGACTTTATCTCATAGTTAATACCTTACTATAAATGATTGACCTTAGCCATATCATCTCCAACCAACATCAAGGAAAAATGTTGTAGGTTCATGAAATGAACAACATAATACATCATCATATTGCTCTCTTGTGTTGGGTTTATAAACTCCAAAACTCTCTATTCCCTTAGAATATCTAGATAGAAATGGTAAAGGATTTTTTTGGAAGTCCTGCCAAGTTATCCCTTATTATTGATTAGCCTGAACTAGAATTTTCCACTAGTGTTTGGCTAGTCCCCATAACATGTATGCCTCCAGCTTCAGCCTCATTTATATGGGTGTCTCAAGATCATTGAAAATCATATGGACATACTCAATCTATAAATCTACTACATGTGGGATTCTCTCCCCTCCAAACATTAGGGGGTTTTACATATAGAACTCCCTCACGAGGTTTGATTGGTCGGAGCTATTTGAGGAATGTCTATATCTATGGACTGCATCACTCATAAGAAACTATCCTAGGGATGATACTACATAATGTTCCTCTGATCTATTGGGGGATTCATTTGTACTAAGTGTAGTGTGTGATCGTGTGAATCCTTCTCATGCTCTATCAGAACATCACATAGAGGCATATCTCTACACATGACAATACACACATTAGGAAATATGATGAGTGAAAAGAAACTAAAGAGAAAAACTCTAGTAACATAAGGAAAGAAAAATAGAAAAGGTGCTCATAATTCACATTCAAAGCATAAAAGATATGAGATTAAATTTATCCAATTATTCCACATTCTATAAAAATTATAAAAATAAAAAATTCATTTTCTAGGTATTAGTAACTATAATTTAGCTGGAATAAACTAAATAGTATATATTTTAATGTGAGTGAGTCTCTATAATGTTAGGAATGATGGAAATCTCTCATGTTCCAATCATGATGCATACACACACAACTCATTCCATACTAACCCATGAGTAATGTCTCATAAAAACAGTAACATCACACAACATGTGTATCACTCGAGGTGAAATAACATCACAACTATAATAAGTGAACCATAATAACAACAATCCCATCCCAGGTAACTTGGGTTTCCCCCACACATGGTTTATCTACTCCCATTGACTACCTCATTTCCAAGCCTCGAAACATCCCAGTATAATTTATACCTTTCCCAAATGGAAAAGAAATATAAATAAACCCTTTTATAATGCTTTATAACATCCCCAACCCGATTCTCTCTCATATGAATGAGATGGTTCACAATATGATCTTAGGAGAACCTCCCCATATGCTAGTGGCTACTGAATAATAGTGAGGGTAAAGGGAATATAGTGGGGAGACTATATCCTTTAACATAAAGTGAAAATAATAATAGAAAAAGATACAAAATCAACCATAAAACTCAAGAAGATAAATATGAAAATTACAAATAAATAAAATTTAATAAAACTATGAAATGAAATTATGAATATCATACTAAATTTCATTCTGGAATCTATGAAAGAAAATAACCAATAAAGATACATTCAAATGAAATACTCCCAATGTAACACCTTGAGTTTTTTATGAATTATTATTTTTAAATAAATTTAGATTCCTCGATGACTTGTGTTGCACGATATACCAAGTTATGATTTATTATACGAAAAACCAAGTTAAGAATGCACTATAAGAAACACTTATATTATCTTGCGGTACATGAAACACGATGTTTGTCTTGTGTTACACACAATGATAAGTTTTTTGGATTACTTCTGTTACACACAAGGCCTAGTTTTACTGAAAAATAGTATACTATAAAATTTATCACCTAGACATTTGAATAGAGGGAATGAATAAGTATTAACAGAATTTTTAAATTTATTCTTATGATACCAATTAATTATAAATGAATATAAAAACCAATCAAGAATAAAGGATGTGTTTTTATGAAAAACTATTTTTATTCCTTCAAAGGTGTATAATCATAATGAATTAAATTAATCAATATTTGTGAATGATCTTCATGAAATTTATATTTTTTATATTCAATGAAATTTCTTTGAATTCATTCAATATTTTTTATAGGCATAAAATAATAACAAACCCATTTTTAAGCATAAAAAGTTGTATTTTTCTAAAAGGCACTTTTACCGAATTTTAATGGAAGACTTATTTTAAAACTAATATTTAACCCTTTTATAAATTTTATTTGAAAAAATAAACATCTTTCTTAAAATTTTAATGTAAAAATTATCTTAGTGTGAATTTTTGGGGTTTTTTCCTGAAAAGTTTTATCTTTTGATGAATAGTGAAAATACTAATTTTTATTGAAAAATGTATTTTATTTTAAAGTATTTATAAGTTAAAATTATGTTTTGAATTAGTTTTAAATTTTAATAAGTTAATTTTAATTTAATATAATCCAATTATTTTTTAAAAGTATTTTATTCATGAATTTTTTATAAAAATATTTTTTTAAAGTGTATTTTTCCAAAAAACCATTTTTTATTGTGTTTAACCGATTTTATTTTAAATTAAATTCTGAATTTTTTTTGTTTTGAATTTTTAAAAAGTGATACCAAATTTTGATTCATAAGGTCAAAATTTAGTGAATATGACCCTTTTATTTTTGGCCAATGTGAATAGTAATCTTTGAAAATTTTCTTACCACAATAAAGGGTAAATTGAGTAATTTAGGTTAAAAATAAAATGATAAGGACTATAAAATGATCCTAACAAGTGGTAAGATTTTATTTGAGGAATATAATTCGACCCCCAATACAAAAGAATATAAATTAAGTTTTTTAATGGACACTTTTCTATGAAAATGGATCATATATAATATTTAAATCAATGAAAGTTATAAAATGTCACCTTCTTTGTCTTAAATATCCCTTATGTGTCCACATGGGAAAAAAGGTTTTGTTATGAACGAATATAAATTTAAAATTTAAAATTAATAAAAATATATTCATGATATAAATTTATTTTTTATGTTTTCATCAACATATATGATATTTTGATATTTGTAATATATATATATATATATTTAAAGATGTCACATTAATGTTTTAAATACTATATCATTTTTAATATAGGGTTAAAAAAATATATATTTAACTATAAGTATTCTTATCAAAATATATAAGATTTATCTTCATCATGGTATTTTATTTTCAATTTTTTGTAAAGAAATAAGTATATTAAATAATTACACAATGCTGATGGTGTACTAATGGGAATATCAAATAAATGTTAATAAAAATATTAAAATAAATATAATTTGAGATAATTAATATGATCAACGAATTTTATATATGAAATAGAAATATTATGTATATTATAAAATATTTGGTTCGAAGTTAACTTGTTATCTTGAAATTTTTAAAAGTTCATGCAATGAATAGTGTCAAAATTGACACTAATGGTATTTTATCAAAATAATATTTTATTAAATTATTTAAAAATAATAAAAAAATTTAAAATAAAAAATAATTGTAATGTGTTCTAATATTTAATAAAATTTTCATTTATCTTCCAATTGAAATCACATAAGTAAAAATGACAGCCTTTTAATATTGTAAAATTTGTTATCATAGTTAGATTTAAAATAGGTTAACTAAGGGTTAATCAAAATGATAAGGTTTAAAATAATACCAAAAATTTTCTAAAATATATTGGTTGATGATATTAAAACTCTATCTTATCTTATACTCTAATCCATGACCTTTTTGAGGTATCTTTATTCAGATCGAATTTATTATAAATTAATATTTTTTGAAATTTCGAAAGTTCCCCTCACATCAATTATAAAAGGGCACCTCCTCCCTCACTTATTCACATCATATTGAGCCTTAAATATCAACCATAAAATGAATCTTTCCTTTATAAACATTCTTATATACATTATAGAGGTTCTTTTATTCTCAAAATACCAACCCTAGTTTTCCTAAGAGGATATCTAAAGAAAGTTGTCTGAAGAAGAGGTAATCATTTTTACCAAATCTTTCAATATTATTTCTTCTTATACTTTTTATTTATGTGTTTTTTCCATTATAAAGTAATAAATATAATATCACCTAAATAATGTGATTTTATTATGATTATGGAACAACCATATTCCATATATTTACCATCCTACAAAAAACAAAAGCATCGTGCATGCATACTTACAACTTACCGTCTCCACACTGTGGTGTAATCCATTTTTCACCATCACTATACTTGTATGGGTATAATTTTAGAAATAATATATATATATATATATATGATAATTATAACATGATATTTATTTTTTAAAAAATATACCATCAACTTTCTTCCCTTTTCACTATTAAGGGAATGATATTGTTGCTCATGCATACGTACAACCTTCCGTCTCCCTAACACGATGCGATTCATTTTACATGATCAGAATTAAAGAATGATTATATAAATGTATATAATAAATAAATATGATATATATTGTAACACCCCAATATTTCATAGTACATTATCTCTTTAAAGTAATTCAATAGCTTGTGCCACATGCTATATTGAGTTCTAGTGCACCACGACCTACCAAAATAGCCGTTCAAAAAGAAGTTATGAATAATATTAACTGCATTTAGAATTTTATATACTCCATATATTATTAACAACAAAATTATGTGTTTCTTAGATATAATTTAAGAACAAATTCAATTTTTTAGATAAAATATGTATTTTTCAAAAAATGTGATTTTACTGCATTTTAATGTTGAACCCTTTTTAAATCCAATATTTTACACTTTTATATATTCCATTTGACAAAATAAATTTTTTATTTAGAAGAGGGACATAAAAATTTTGTTTGGATAAATTTTTGGTGTTTTTTTTGATAACTTTCATATTTTGATTAATAGTGAAAAATACTAAATTTTAATTGAAAACAAATTTTTAATCAAAATAATTTATAGTGTTAGATTATAAATTTGAATGGTTTTTAATTATAATTATAATATATTTTTTTATCATTTAGTCTAATTTTATTCATTTGAAATAATTTTACATTTAAATTGAACATAAACACATATCAATCTTTTGATAGTTTTTACTTCTCAAAAACCCGTTTTCTAGTTTTGAAAACGAGAATTAATTTTAAATTAATTAATGAAACTTATATATTTTTAATTTGGTAAAATAGAAATCATTTTTAGATTCTTAATATCAAAATTAGCTTAGGGTTAATTTTTGGTATTTTATGAAAACTTTCATTTTTTGATGAATAGTGAAAAACATTGTGCTTTTGTTTAAAACAAACTTTTTATTTTAATAATTATTTAACTTATTTAAATTTATTTTAAGTAAAAATATATACATAATACATATATAAGTTCAATTTAATTTATTATAGTCATTTTATAATAAAATTAGATGTATAAAATTTTATTGAACTTTTTAACGTCTTTTACCCATATTCTTGGAACATTTGAAAATTTTCATAAAACTTAATTTTATAGCTTCTATGAATTGAATTTAAAAAATCTGAGAGGAAAAGTTGACATCAGTAAGTAAAATGTGATTCAATAGGGAAAAAATAATTTTTTGGGAATAGTAACTTTTGAATTTTATTTACCACTGTTAAAAGTAAATAGAGTAATTAAAGGTTAAAATGATATTATAATTTCCTTAAAACATGTTCTAATTATATTGGATAAGTTTATTTCAACCAACATCATCCTTAGGAATAAAATATGATCTTATTTTATCCATTTGGATTAGATTGGGATATTTATTATTATTTTATTTAAAGAAGAGTTAAATGTGTTAAATTCAAATTTTCAAAACTAAAACATTTTTAATATAGGGTTATACATAATTAAATTAGACTATGAATATTCATTATAAAGATAAAAATATTTCCTACGTAATGGTATTTTATTAAGAATTTTTTGACATTAATAATTAAATTTATTTATGACATAATGATGATACAGTAATTACCTTATTAATGAAAGATTAAAATAATTGATATAATAAATATCCAAATAAATGTAAATTGATACTTTTTATGAATTACACTAATATTATTGGTTAATATGTCATATTAGGGTTGATTAAATAATTTTTTTTGAAGTGATAAAGTTGTTATGACTTAAAAAAACAAAATACTTAATTGTGTTAAAATTGACATAAATGAGTTAAAGAAAACTATATTATTAAATAATATAATATTCCTAAAAATGTAAGGTTCATCCAAAGGACTGAGATAATGTTAGATATGTCAATAATTAACCACTTGGGGTTATCTTGTATTTTTATTGTAAGTTTATTAAACATTTATTATAATAATACAAGAATACCTGGTAAAAGTTGAACTATTTAACTAAGAGTTAAATTTAAAAGATAAGGTTAATATGGTGTACTAAACCTGTATAAAACCTATTGGTTGAGCGTTTTTTTTACCCATACCCACCTTATCCTTGAAATAAATCTTTTTGGAGCCATTAGATCCCGAAAATGATTTTATAATAAAATAATATTTCAAGATTTTCCTAAAGTAACCCTCACCTCTCTTATAAAAGGGTACTTACCCTTCTCTCAAAAATCACACCCCAAATTCATTTTTTTCAGACAACCCCTGCTCAAATATCCTCCCAACTACCCTCAATTAAACCTAGAGGCCGTACTTTGATTAGAAATCCAACCTAACGAGCCCTTTTGTTCAAATCAAAAGGAAGAACCTAAAGAAGAGGTAATAATTTCATCACCTCTTTCAAAGTTCTTTTCTTCTTCCACTTCCTCTTTCTTTGTTGTTTCCATAAAAAAGTAATAAATCCAGTACCTTCTACATAATGTTATGTTATTATATATATGGTACAACCATATTCATTATTCTATCCATCCTATGCATGACAAAGTCACCATATGTGCGTACTTACATCTTACCCTCTCCACGTCATGGTGTAGTTTGTTATTCAACATTTCATTATTTGTAAGGGTATAATAATGATTATAATTTATTTAAATAATAAATATAACATTTTCATGATTATTTATATATTATATAACATCCAATTATATAAAATTTCACCATCAATAAAATGATATTGTCGCTCGTGCGTACATACGGATTACCGTCTCCCCGAACGCGATGAGATTCATTCCCATCATAACCATTCAAGAATAATTTTCATTTTAGGATTTAAAATAATGTTTAAGAACATAATATCATTCTGTATATTAATAAAAAACATTCTATCCATAAAAAACATGAATTACGTAACAAAACATATAAAGGAAAAAGAATCAATTAACACCCAAAACAATGATACTACTGAAATATTATCAACAAAGCAATATGAGAAGATCATATATGATATCATATTTGTGTATGTGGTTATTTTATAATTTAATCAAAATTATTTAACTATTATACATGAGGTTAAATTACCCTCAACCAAGGAAAAGTATAAGGTAATGTATTTTTATCTCACTTTTTATTCCCGTGAGATTCATGCTATATTTGACACTATTTACTTTTGTGTGGTGTATATACTACCCATGATTTTATTCATTGTGTAATATAATTTAATTTATGGGTATTTACATATTCATTGTATGATCTTTCTTTTATGGGGGTTATGTTTCCTAAGTTACTAAATCAGTAAGGTAATTTCAAATTTCAATTTTTACTCATTTGGTTTTACGCATACTTCATAGATTATTTTACTCCAAGATTATGTGTGGAATAAATATTTATTTATTTATATAGTAATTTCTACACCCCTTTATGTGGATATACTTTTGATAAGTATAATCACTCCATTGATAAATTCTCAAGTCATTGATATGAACTTGATAAGGGCAATCTTAACTCAATTTCCATTCATTGAGTTAAACATCCAAGTCATTGGTTTTATTTTTACAAGAACATATATGAATGTACTCTCATTTATTTACAATGAATATTCAATCATATTGAGTGTATTTATATTTTTCACACATAATTATGTCATTTTTTACCCTTAATACAAGGATACAATCTTTATAATAAATTTCGTCTCAATTTACATTCCATTGAGACTTCTTTGTTGTTATGCACCAATTCACTTTTATATGGTGTATATATTGTACTTTGACATACTATATCATGAATCCATTTATTCTCATGATATTATAAAGTTTTGGTTAATGTTATTCCTCAATTATTTGTATTCAAGTGTCTCTCATTTGGTTAGGAACTCTTTAACTAAAATATAATTTTAAATGTTTTAAATATTTATTCTTCGAAATCATTCTCATTAATGTAGATGTGTTAAAAATGGTTTTAAAGATTTATTTATATGAACATGAATGTTTTGAAATTAAAATTATTTTCAAAAGTTTCAAAGTTGTATGGGACACTTTGATTCAAAAATAAATTTTAAATGATTTCTTTGATAAATAGTATAACTTTTAAATGTTTTCAAGAAAAAGAGGATATTTCTCTGAAATAGTTTTACTGATTATTCTCATCTATGTCAATATCCTTAATTGTATTTTATTCTTGATTGAGGTTTATTTATTATAATTTTTCATATTTTATTGAATGAGTTATGTTTGACTATGGATGTGCTTTTTTATACCATTCATGGTTTGTGGTTAAAGTATTAACATTTATTACGCTAGTTTTAATACAAATTTTTAGATTATATTTTACCCTTTTCATACGAGGAATGAATTGGACTTAGTGAGTGTTGGGTGGGGACCTATATAACCCCCGATGAATTGGTAGGCCTCATGAGACATACTAGTGTCTTGGCATAAGGCCTTAACAAAATCTTATTTTTAGTCTTGGCATGAGGCCTTGACTATGTGGTTATGATGTCCGGAACTATGCATTCCATCATTATGAAATTAGATGTTGATATTACATGTGATCATTCGACTAGTAGAATATCCATGTGAATAAGTAAATGGAATTATTTGTTTTTTTTTCCATATTATGCTGAAGTTTATGTTTAAAAGGCTTGTTTTTTAGTCTTATACATTACATAAATGTTTATGCTTATTTATGAAAGTTTACACTATATTGTTATCCTTATTGAGCTTCTGAGATAACCCATTTATTATGTTTTATTTTCCCCAGGATGTGAAGAAGTAAATTATGACTTACCTTCAGGGATAGGATAAGAGATATGAGTGTGTTCTATGGAGACACATTTTCTTATTTCATAATGTAATGTAAAAATTATGTATGTATCTAGTACTTCTAAGGCTACTAAAATGATCTGTCTTTCAGGGCTTGATCTCTTGTGAACATGCCAATATTATGTAATAATGTACCGAATCTGGGTAACTAGGGGAGGGGTGTTACATATAATACCTTAATATCATTATATATATGATGTAAATATATCCTATGACTAATAATTGAGACTTATATGAAAAAAAATTCATAGGAAAATGAAGCAGTTAACACCTGTAAGAAGGGTAATAATGAAATATTTTTAACAAATTGGTGATAATATGATATAAGATGATAACATATGATATCATAAATATTAATATGGTTCTATTATAAATTAATAACATTTTTTAAACCATTATATAAGAGTTTCATATATGCACGAAGGAAATAAAACATAATGTAAGTGTTAATTTCACAATATCATTATTATTCATGACTGTTTATACATAAGTATCTATAGGGAAATATTTATATTTAATGTCCTAGTTTCTTAAAAAAATTTTCCAAAAAATTTTTAATTTTATTCTATAAGTTTTTAAATTCATTTTTACACATGTGTAAATTTTTACTAAATGATTTTAAAGGAATATATGTTTTCATTTTCCAAATTAGGTTTTTTATGAATTTTATATCAAAAGAATGGAAGGAATGTTTTTTTTAACTTATTTGGAATGAACAAAATTTTTCACTTTAAAGAAACCTAAATGTATTGAATATTCCCTTACAATATTACAAATTCATTTTCAAATAATTTTTTTTTTCATTTAAAATTGTTCAACATTTTAATAAAAAAAGTTTTTACAATAGAAATTATATTTTCCTCAAGAATTATTTCAAGTTTTATCTCAATTTTTTCAAATAAAAGATATCATTATTTGATGTTACATATGTTTTACTGGGTATATTATTCAATTATACCATTATTATTCTTTATCTAAATGGTTTATGTTTATGATGGATTTATCCTTATGAATTTTATTTATTTTCCATGAGTTATGTTACTATGAAATGTTTATGAAATCCAATTTTTTATGTGTTTTGAAAATATTTATATTCTTATGGAACACATATGTATGGTTTTTATTACGTGATTCATGGGGACTATATCTAACTACAATTCATTGGGTAAATATTTATATCCCATGAGATAGATAAGATTAGAATGGGAATTGAACTCAGTTCAGTAATACAGGGCTAGAACTGGAGTAAACTCAGTTCAGTAATATTGGGCTAGAACAAGGAGTGAACTTGGTTCATTAATGTAAATTTTCCACTATGATGGTGTTGAAAATGATCCTTGAATATTATAAAAATTATTTTCTATGCTTATGTGTACTCAATAATTTCATGTCTTATGTTATTCTCTTATGGAATATGTTCTTTGATTCTTTATAAACTTCTATGATCTATTACATGGCATGATATCATGATCTTTGATATATAGGATATGATTTTCAAATGTTTTGTTTATGTTATTATGCCTTATTATTATGTTATGATTGATATCTCCCATGTTTACCCTTACTGATCATATGGGCTCACCCTTTTCATGTGTTTCTTTTCTCTAAGTTATAAAGAAAGGCTTTAGGTAAGAATACTAAAAGGGAATATCTTTGTGGGAAACATTGAAGATATTTCACTAGAATAGAAGTTTCTGTTTCATGTTTCTAAATGCACTAAAAGAATATGTTCTTTGGTTATGTGTTTGTTTAATGTAATGAATATTCATATAAAAATATGCAATATCCATGTATGATAAGCCTGGGTTGTTATACGCAATACCAGTCCCAAACCCCATGATCAGTCCCATCTCAATTCATCCATCCCGGTAAGAGTGTAATCAATCAAGTACAAAGATCCTTTCCCTTATCCATATTTACATCTTGATGTTTTCTTGGGTAACCATGGATGCCCAAATATGGTGTGAGTAAAAACTAGTAGGTCAAAAACAAAAATGTCCAAAAAATACAGTATGCGAATAATGCCTGTAATAGTATGATATAAAAAGGAATATAATATAAAGAAAAAGTGATACTAAAGTAAACCTGTTAGGCCTCATATTCTAGGTTAACTCCTGGGGTTTGTAATACCTTCTTTCATATAGTGTCATATGTATCTATACTTGAACCTTAGTGAAAATAGCTAAGTAAGGAAACCATGTTCTTCTTCCCAGCCCTGCCCATAGGAATTGCATATTCATGTACGTCACTCTCATGCCCCATGTAAACATTCATCTTAGTAAATTTCCCCCAAGAATCGGGCATCTACATGTCTCACCCTCTGATCCATATAATCATGAATTCCAGTATCATTCCCTCTAACATCAAGCATCAAGACATATCTACCTCTAGCCCATAAAATCATGCATCTCAATATTGCACCAAAATTAATCAAGAATCATCACATCTCTCCCTCTCTACCATAAAATCATGATTCTCAATATTATGCCCATAGGTGTAAAAAATTATCACATATTGCCCTCATGCGTATATAATAAATCAACCAAACAACCTACCCTCAAGAATAAAGTAACATTCATCACTCCATATGGAACCAAAAAAGAGTTAAATCATACAAAATCACAAACATTCCAAATATAACATCATAATCTAAAGTAGATAACTCATTCAATTTTACAAATATCTCATTATTATCCCATTCCACACATATATTTTATTTCATGTTCAATTATTACAATTCCAAGTTTACATATCTATCATAACATAATATAGTCAATCAACCAATGCTACCATGAGGGTTTTCCGTTCTCAATTTTCCACATCTCCAATCGAAGTCAATAGTCAGCATACCTCTCGAGTGGAAATAAGTATGAAACACCATTAGACCCAACATGATCCATGTGAGGTCTAGGTAAGATAATTCGATATCTTCTAAATTAAAAAGTCATGTGTACAATGTGATGATGAGATTGAATGTGTTTTACATACTATAAAAATCAAATTAGACCTTAGGGAGTTGAATTAGACCACCAACATCAAGAAACATATTAGAAGGAACCAAGTTTGAACACTCATATCTACGTTAAACATCCTGATTCCTTATTGAAAATTATTGTAACACACTATCAAGGATGGAATATGAGGATACAAGAAAAGATAAGAGGAAAACATTAAAACAATGAATAACTCACCAATCTCAAGTTTTCTAAATTTAACTAAGGATGAAAGGACCAAAATAAAAATTATAAAAGCCTCTAGAAATCTAGAGAACCTTCAAAGTCACTAATCCCATATTAGGGTTGGAATATATAATTAATAGGGATAAATAAGGGTTTTACGGTGTAAAAATACATTACATAAACTCACTTAAATAGCCTAGATTCACACCACCAGGTAGCTGATAGTGTCCTCCCGCATTTATGTAATTCTTGAGATCTCACTAGTTGGATCACATGTCTCACTGGCTAATCGGTGGGCTCTTATAACCTTACTAGGCCACCGTAGATCCCCCCAAATGACCAATTCTATATTCCACCTCTAACCTACCATTATCTAGACTTATCTTACCTGAGAGAGCCTATTTAATAATAATTTTAGCCCAAAATGGGTCTTGACTATATAATTAAATGGATCAAATAAAAAATTAAAAAGAAATACACCCAGGTAGTAGATGAGATCTTATAGATTGACCAAATAATTAATTAAGGACACATTTTCCAACAACCCATGGTAACTAAAGGATCTTCATGATGATATCTGAACATAGACTCACTTTTAAACTATTCATAATGTATAGATAATCTTATATTCAATCTATTAGGACACCCCCAAACTTCATACCAATGTTAAAGAGGATACACAACCTCATCATTTGATACTAATTTTTCATGAACCAAACTAGATAACCTACCATGTAGGAACCTAAGATATCCCTAACATGGCCCAAAGGGCATTCCCGATCTGTATGTGATGGTGTATAACAGTTGGGAATCAAGAAACTATTATGGGGAATTATTTCAACATAATAATAATCAACAAAACATGTCAGTAGAAAGAATCCATAATAAGTCCATATTTTAAAATAGTTATAAAGAGTAATGTACTATAAGATAGATAAGTACAACTCGAGTCATCAAAAACCAAGTCATCAAATAAACCAAAAATGACATCATCATTAAATCTCCTTACAACAGGTTGATCCCATACTCCTCTTACCAATACCAACTCCCATGGTACTCCTATCAAGAACTCCTACTACCTCTAAGTAGTACTTTCCCTTTTTCTATACCTAGAAGAAAAAAGTCTAAAATTTACCAAATATAGATGTAGGGTGCCAGAAACACTAGCCCAGTAGGATCCCAACCAGCATTCAATAAGTAATTTATATCAAATAAAATGAATATACTTAATTTAAAATAATTTTTTGGTAATATTTTCATAGTTCAAAATAAATAATTCTTTGAAAATCATTTCAATGTAAAGTAAAAAACATGAATGAATAAGCATTTAAATCAAATAGGCATGAATAAATCACTTCATAAACATTTTTATGTATAAGTTATTTTTCAATCATAACACCATAGTTATAATCCTTATGGATAGTTAGATCAAGGATTAAGGACCCTCACACATCTTAGTTAAATTTAGATCAAGGTGTTCAAAAATCCATAGATAATAGGCCAAGAATAAATATGAGTCTACCCCAAAAGATGAAAACCCTATCCTCATAAATGTTTTGTATCATTTACACCATTAATACGTGGATAGGTAGAGAAAATACATTCCTATCATGCTTTTCTTGGACTACCCACCTAACTACCTAGGATCCCATGTGCTTCAAGGAAATCAATCATGGGGAAAATCATTTATTTTAAATAATTTTTAGCATTCATTATTCAAGATTCCCAAATCATATTTTAAGCATGTTATTTTATTTCCAAAACCAATATAAAATATTTTTCATCAAAAATAACGTCTTTCACAAAATTTCATATCATTCATAACAATATATCATTTCCTTCTTTTATTTATTTGGAAAAATCATCAAAATCATTTATTTCAATTCAAAATAACTTTTCAGCAATCAATACTTTATTTCAAAATCTCCATCCAAAGTTATTTCATTATTCACCATTACATTTGAAATTTTTTTTATCAAGAGTCTCAAATAATTCTTATGAAATCAATTTAAAATCAATTTGAAATCAAACAGGAAATAATTTTTTTAATTAATATGAATTTATTTACACAACCGCCTACCTCGAATAACAATATCGTCAACCACCCCATAAGGGATCATAATCCAAGAGGAAAAAAACGATTACCTAGAAGAACTCCTAACAAAAAATAAAGATCCAGAAAATAAAAACCAAATTGATAATGATTATATAATAAAACCAATTAGATCATGTCACAAACCATATATCTAGCATCAACAACACTAATCTAATATTCTATTCCAGAATAGAAGTGTCGATCTTGAATAACAATGAAGAACCACATAAAACAGTATGATACCCTTGAATAAATAGATCTAACACCCTAAGATCCATTTATAAAGATCACTAGGAGGCAAGTAACTTCCAAAATCTCTAAGATAATTCTTCTGGGTTGGGAGCCTATTCCACCAAGAGAAGAATGAGTGGAAAAAAATGAAGAATTCACCTTGAATCAAAAATTTTAAACATGTATTTTTCATCACTAGGTTTATAATCATGGTTTGGAAAAACATGTACCAACCATTCACCTCTTTCTAGGCTACTTGAGAAGTCACACAGTTTGGACACATAGTTTTATAAACCATGGGCTACTCATAAGAAATGTCTATGTCTCAAATAATGTAGTTTGAGGGGAAAGAAAGATGATTTTTACTAACCAGGAACATAACTAAATCCCATCCTCTAGGACTCGAACACAATGAGAATGGTTTCTTGGGAATACCTGCATGATTTTTTCTAACCATTAACTAACCATGCATTAGCCTAGAAACCCCAAAAAACATCAAAAAGTCACCCAAAATGACTTCAGAATAGCCTCAAATGAGAGATGATAAAAAAGGGTTGTAACTACTTGAAATAAAGATATGGGATGTTAAAGTATATTTGTATTTATGCATATATGTTTTTATGTATGTGTTAATGTAAGTATATATATATATTCATGTAACTATGTATGTATGTATCTATATATGTCTGTACACATGTACCTATGTATGTGTATATATGTGTATGTTTTTGTATATATATATATGCATGTATGTATGTATGAATGTGTGTATCTAGGTATGAATATATGTATGTATGTATGTATGTATGTATGTATGTATTGTGATGAACCACATCATCTAGGGTTGAAAAAATGGGGAGAATTTGATTTTTTGTTCCCATGAATTTTTTAGGGGGGAAATAGTAATTTATCCTATGATATGATCAAATATATTTTTTTGTACCACTATATTGGTCCCAAAATAGGGTGTTTACCCTAAGATAGAAGTTTGGTGGAAATACAACCCATTTAAATTTCTAAAAAATATTAATAATTAATTAATTAAATATTAATATATTCACATGCATTAAAACATTGATATATTTTGAATTGATCATCATATTGTGATTTTAACTTTGTGGTTAAGTCCATAACATGGATATTTATCCTAGGCAAGGAATGAACCTATTAAAGGCACTAGGTCTGGGGCCGAGCCCCTTTTACTTTTATTTTGTATTTTCATTTTTCCATTTTTCATATTTATCCTTTTATGTTCTCTTCCCTTGGTTCTTATCGCACATTCCTAAGGTCCTCCCCCCCTTTAGGGTGTTTAGTTGAGTGAGTAATGGGAGAGGGTATCATGCATCAAGGAGATCATCTAGAGTTCGACCAGGTCTCGATTGTGATGTATTGCAGAACTGGGAGCAAATAATCAGCGTTTTATACCCTAAAGTGATACTATTTTTATGTTTTTATGTCAATATACCCACAAATTAGTTTTTTTTAATTTTTTGAATCCTTTTATATGTTTTTCAGGTGCCCATGACAACCCCTATGGAGAGTTTTTGGATAAATTGGTGGTTTCAGGTAATCACAAGGGGGATTCTATTCCAGAAAACCCTATCACACAATGTGTAGTATATGGACACACACTATGTGTTCTTCATTTTGGGTGAAAGGTTAAATATGAGGGTACATGATGTGTGTATTTTGGGACATGCTGTGTAGATGACTTTTGGGGTGTGGTCGAGTGACTGAATAAACTTACCATGATGGGGGGAATAGTCATATAGGATACATGACCATACCTCATGTGAGGTACACCACTCATGGCCGCGTATAGTGTTTGGCCTGATTCGATGTGGGAAACACGACCAGGTACACAAATAGGTACCCCATGTGGGAATACATTCCATATAGTATAGGAAGATGTTGTGTTCTTTTAGAAGTATATATTGGGTTATCCCAAGGTACATGATTAGGGAATCATGTTGGATGTAAATGCCTTGCACACATGGTATATTCCGTGTACTACTTCTTTGGATATTTTTTAGAGTTTCCTTACCTTGGAGTTATAATTTCACTTGTGATTAGTCCATTTTGAACATTTTTTTTGCATAAATCATGATGATGGAAGAATTTTTTCATTTAGAGGTCGAATAAATAGAGTTTCAGATTGGATGATCATTTATAAGAGGTTTTCATTGTGGTAATTTTTTAGAATCTTCCTGTGGGTTGGGTTGTGAGTAGTGAGGATCGAGTGAGGGTCATGATATTATTGATCAACCTTAATTGAGTATGCCAAGGTGATCTATTTATGTTCTTTTAGATGGATCCTGTAAGGAATGATTTAGGAGTATCTATGAGGAGATCTTGTATGGTATCTTGGTGTTGAGATTAGTTACTTGAGGTGAGAAAATTTATAGTTTATATCTTGTTCTTGAGGATCATATTTGTTAAATCCTTTAGGCTTGGTTGACATTGTGGGGTGTTGTGTACATATGTGATTCATTTAGGGGATGCCGATATGGGTCTAAGGGACCCATTATGGATGAACTTATAGGAGAGGTAATACCCGAGTATGGGTTTTATACTAAGAAGACCAAAATATATTTTCTTGTATTGGGATTTTCACTAATGTTTCTATTGTTCTTAGGATCCATAAAGGGTTTACTTTTCTTGATCTGGTCATGGGGACCATTCAGAATTCCCTTATAGGTGGGATGATGCTTTTGGATTCCCTTCCAGGTATGTTTTTGACCAAGGAATAGTTGAAGGCCTTTGAGGGCTACTTAGAGATAATTTATCAAGTCAAGATTGTCCTGAGTTTTTTGGATAATATAGAGTAACCCCTATTGAGAGATCATGTCCTTATTATGACATTATACTTGAGAGCTTGGGTGCAGTAGGGGATCCTTTAGTAGGATGTCCCTTTGTGCTGTGGCCCTAGGGATTGTGTGAGCCTCAAGTTTTCTTTGACCTTGAGGAGGGTTGATGAGAGCTCATGGTGTCTATTTTATGGATTATGAGATCTAGGGGACTAATAGAGCCTCATTATTTGTCATCCTAGAGTTGATCAATGCTAATAGATCATCATTTTGGATGATGGGTTTGCGAGTTGAAACAAACCATGTCCTAATGGCCTTCGGTATGAATGTTTGAGGTAGTTAATAGTCAGGATTGGATGTGACAGGTTACCCTTGGAATATATTGGACTAGGAATTTTCCATGAGATTTAATTTGGATATCTCATCCATTTTCTAGATTTTGTTATATGGGTTAAGGGATATCATGGAAGGTATGGCAGAGTGAAACCCCTCTCTAGGATTGTGGATGTATTACCCCACAAAGGATTGGGCATATTTGGATCTAGAAGTTTGGTGGAAATAAGTCATAGGCTTGGTCACCTTGAATTTATTTTATGGAGCTGATTAGTTTTATAGGACAATCATACTCTGGATTGGTTTTCTTAGAGTTAGTAGAGTTCCTATCACAAGTTCAGATCATGTCGTTGGAGTCCTAGATCTTGGTAGATGCATGTTGTCATGTGATGTATATAGTTACTCCATGGGGTCTGATATTCAATCCTATTTGATTCTTGAAATCTTGGATCTCTTGAGTAGATCAGACACCTATTTTCATGTGGCGGGGTTATCTATGTGCTATTAATCTTATGGCATGGTCTATAGTGGAAGTATATTTACCTCTAGTGTTATAATAGAACCCATGATTGGAAGTTTTCTTTGTTTTTGTTTATCCACCAAGTTTTTTTATTTTTATTTTATGTAATATTTTACTAGGTTTTGACGAGGCTGGGTATATCGCATGTGTATGAACTCAAATTTGACAATTGATCATTGGATCCCCATTGGTGGTTTCCTAATAAGATTTATTTATCAACCTCTATACATATACCTTGGTGTGAGTATATAATTTAAATCTACCTTTAAGATGGAGAATAGGTTTCATAGTGGATTGGGTGGAGTCCATGTGTCACTTGATTAAGCAGTTCCACTCATGTGGATTCTCATGATCAGGCTAATGAAGTTTGAGAGTCATGAAGACTAAGTATGTGGTATGGAATAAGGTTAGTAGTGTATCGGGTGGAGTCCATTTGTTTTTAATTTATGTATATATGGTTGTGTGATTTTAACTAGTTTGACACATTTTCATTTGAGGATTTATGGATTTATTGTTTTTTGGATTTTGGCCCATGGTAATGAGACCAATATTCATGCATCATTCTTGGAATATAGGATTAACATGACCTAATCATGTTTATAGTGTTTTCACTGATGATGGAGGTTTAGTTATTTAAGGTGTCAGTAATGAACTATATGGCATTTACGCATATAGATATTTAGTGGAATTCTACTCAACTGAACCACATGTATATATATATATATATATATTATTTTAGCGATAGGCTTTGTGGATTCTATGGAGATATATTCATCAATGATGGAGATATAGTCCTTGTATCAATTGATACATAGAGACCCTTGCAGGCCAGTGAGGGCTTTGAGTGCCCTATTGGTGGAATGATGAGGGAAAGGATTCCTATGAAATTTTTGTATTGGGGTTGTGTTTAACTAAGGAATTAGTTAACCTGAAGTCCTATGTTTGAGTTTCTTTATAGGTAGATGTTCTTTCCACATTTTATCTATCAGGACTTAGAGTGAGGCCTCTGTTCTTTATATCACCCGAGGTTTGATTGGGTGTGGATGATATTACATGATGGGGTAGATAAGGTCTTCTATCACCTGGGTGTGGTTAGGAATGGAGATTCCTTATGTTCAAGAATTGGAGCACTAGGAGTGCTCTCAAGATCACATTTAGCTTGAGAGGAAATGTTTTTTTTGTATTTTTGGCCCTGTTTGTTTTTGTTTATGCTTTGGGTGGAACGGTGTGGTCGTGGTTAGATTCTCATGGTCTTGGACCGATGCTCAAGTGGAGGGTTTTTGTGTGGTGGATCAGGTCATGAGGGACATTCCATGATTTTGAAGTGGAGTTCAAAGGGTTCTCTAATTTTTTGTAAATAACCTCCATGAGGATCATGGTCAGTGATTTTAGGTGTGTTATCCTAGGTTCATTGGTTCATAGATCATGTGAGAATGATAAATTGTGAGAGGTTCTTAGAGAATCACCCTTCCTTGAAAAAAAGAGTAGTGATTGAGATGATTTTTTGAGATAAAGTCTTATTGAATGAGGTAATTTTCATGCATGTTTGGTTGAATGTCTATTGCATTATGGTTTGTTTTGATGGGTCATGTGTGGGTCCATTGTGTTTTGTTTGGGTCTTGAGATAACTGGAGTGGTGTTACTATGGTGGACATATTCAAGTCAGCACTATAGGGGCAGTGCAAGAAAAGCCTTATGGTGGGGAGTAATCCAAAGGCTATTATAGGTTGTGAAACTCATTTTAAGTGATTTTTTGAGTGTATAGGTTGTCATTCATTATGATTATGGAATGAGTGTTTTTTTGTTTTCATATTGGTGTTTATGTGTGAGTGGTTTGGCCATATATAGTCATTTAGATTAGTGATGTATGAAGCATGGGTCATTTGGTTCACCATATGGGATGAAGGGAGATGATAAGGATACTTCTATCATGGGGAGAATCATGCCGATCACAATTTAATGTCTCTCTTACAAGGGTTGATTTGAAGACACTGTAAGACTGGTCATTAAGTGATGGTGATATCATCAGTTGCGCCACTACATGAGTCAGATCCTGGCTGATGGTTGACAATCGAGGCCTATTTTGGGTGATAAGTGTTTATAGTATAAAGTTTATGATGACCCACATCATCATAGGTTAAAAAATTAGGATAAATTTTAATCTTTGTTCCCATGAGTTTTTAGGGGAAAATGGTAATTTCTCATGTGGGATGATCTCAGATAATTTTTCTGACCACTTCATTGGTCCATGAATACAGTGTTTATGAAGGGTTTAGTAAGAGTCTAATAATAGATATCAAACCAAGGAGAAGTGATTTAAAATTTTTCCAAGGATCTCCCATGTAAGTAATATGAAACCCATAAAAAATAAATTAATGAAGAACTGATGTTGTAAATGAGAATACCATACAGTAGAGAGCATTTTCTACATCCTCATCATCATCATATAGTTTGATGATAATCATTTATTGAAAAAAAATCCAAAATATGTGGTGTGTCCATGGGGTAAAATGAATCACATGACATACATGCAGGATTCTTCTTTCTCCAATGATGTGCTAGCATCTCGGTATGAAAAGGAAAAATAAGAAAGAGAGAAATGTATTCAAGGAGGTTTGTCTAAGCATAATGTAATTAATAAATCATTTCCATCACATAGATGAAGTTAAATAGGTAATCAAGGACAATCCTTGATTATCCTCTCATTTACTAATGCATTGAAACACATGAATAAATACCATGAATGGTTCATGTGTCACATGCATTTACTCCATATCGTTTCATATCATAAAATAGTTCATTAATGATATCCATAGTGTAGAATGGTTCAGGTGAACAACACACATGAAATAATATATCAGTGTATAAAAATCAAAATTTTCATGCAATATGATAAAAAATCCATAAATATATCATATATGAATATGGATTTAGGGAATATCTCCTCCAATCTCCCACTTGCACTAAATCATAATATACTTTTGGCAATTTCACTATATATTGTATCATATACAATAACTTATGAAATCATATCAAAAAATCCTTTTGGATATATTTCAAAACACTTTTGGAAAGATATCATTAACTTCACCTCATATCAAATCATATTTAATCCCCTATGAATACTAACCCAAAACACATTTGGATTAACACTATAATAATTTTTGAGTATATCTCTGAGTCAAAATCAATCCCAATTCAGTCAACCCAAAAGTGTGACCCCATAGGCCTTTATATCATTAGTAATAAATACAAATCTCTATATCCTTATATATAATCAAAGGTTGGCCTCTATAAATACATCAATTCAACCCAATCTATAAAAGGAACTGGCGTAATCTCCATCAAACAAATGTATCTATATACAATTCTCTACTAGTATCTATCATATTGAAATTAACATTCTCATATTTTTCCTTTTCTAAGGAATCAAGTGACCATTGGACATAAAGCATGTCAGTCCCATATAGCCAACTAATCTGTTCTTGATTCTATAAGTATAGACTAAATTGATCGATGAATACATAATAAGTCATTCATTCTTATAGATAGTCACATCATATGTCCCTTATATAGATAAATATACAATATCTAGTTGCAACCACACTCTCCCAGAATCTCACTAGTAGAAATATGGGATTTAACGTTGACGTAATAATGTCAGTTTTTTATAAATCGATGCCTATAGTATGTGAGGGAACTTACTAGATTCGGTTTTAAGTAAAACCAACGCCAAAATCCGATTATTGATGATTTTTCGCGTCGTTTTTTGTTAAAACCGACGCAAAAAATAATAAAAAAAATATTTTGGCGTCAATTTTAAAGAAAAAAAATTCCAAAAATCAAAAAAAAAAACTTTTGGAATCTATTTTAGAGAAAACTGACGCCATATGATTAATTTTATGCGTCAGTTTTCTCAAAAACTGACGCCGAAATCAAAAACACCGAAGACTTTCGGCGTCAGTTTTGGTAAAAATCGATGCCAAAAGTCTTTTAAAAAATGTTGGGATCGTGAAACCCTCATTTTTCTTAGATATTTGAAATCAAAACCCGTAGTGGCACTCTTGAATCAAGATGAATTCGAATCCATATTTGTAATCCTTAATGTCCATTGTTAACAATTTTCTTCCATTTTCACGTTTTTTAATTTGTGTTCTTCATTATCCTCCCTTGATTTATCTTCCATGGTTTATTTCTTCTTCCGTAACCCTATTTTGCATGATTTTTAATTGTGTTTTGATTTTAGTTGTTTTTTATAATTATTTTTCATTTGTTTCATCAATGTTGGTATATATTTTGCAGTGTTTGTTTCTCTAAGTCATTATACGGACAAAGTTTGGATTGCGGATCTCTATTCGGGTTAAACTTCAATTTTTTTGATTTTTTTAATTTTTAGATAAATTATTTATCATTTAATTTTTTATTGATTTTCTTCAATTATTAGTTTATATTTTATTTTAAATTTTTTGGGACATAGTTCAATATTCTGTCAACAAACATTCTTAAATATCCTGCCAACAAATGGCTTCTTTTTACATTGACTCCAAATTACCACACCTAACAAATGTGAGAATTAAAATCAAACACTGGTACCCACCCCCACATCATTTTCCAATCCCAAATAGATGTGCCTCTGTAGTCTAGGAAAATCACAAGAATGTTAGTATCTGAAATGACACAGTCAATGGATCGTAAATGTGTTTCGTATATGATTTTTTCTATCTGATTATCAATAGTTTTTATTAAATGTGTTTTGGTTTAAAATTTATCTTATATATATTTAAATGTTTATATGTTTTAATATATTCACCAATTATGTTTTGATATCAGGTATTTAATGGATCATAATTGGATTCATTTACGAAGAACCACTAGTGAATATGAAAAAGGAGTTAATGATTTTTTGGAATTTTCTAAACGCCATCTTCAAAACATTTATTTGATTTTCTATCCATGTGAGAAGTGTGTAAATATGATAAATTTAAAATCTTGAGAAATCAAGGATCATCTCATTTGTTATGGTTTTAGCCTTAATTATACACGTTAGATTTGGCTTGTTGAAAGAACTGAAAATTCAACATCCAATGTTGATGAAAATATTCATAATGATGAAGTGGATCATATTGAAGAACTAATTCATGATTTAGGTGTTGAAACCATCAAAAAAATACCAACTATTGAATGATTGTATGGAGATTATGAGAAACCATTATTCCCAGGTTGTAGTAAATATATAGTGTTATCAATAGTTTTGAGATTAGTCAAATTAAAATTAAAAAGTGGATGGAGTGATAAAAAATTCTCTAGCGTACTTGAGCTTTTAAAAGAGTTACTTCTAGAAGGCAATGAGATTCCGGATTCTAATTACGAGGTTAAGAAAACATTATGCCCAACGGGATTGGGGTATAAAAAGATACATGCTTTCCCCAATGATCGTGTACTGTATAGGAAAGAAAATGAATATTTATCAAGTTGTCCTACATGTGGGACATCACTCTATAAGATAGATGGGAAAGTCAACTCAGTTTCATTCTAAGGCGATGTCATCTAACGTCATGAAAAATAAATTTTGTACTTTCCAATGATATCATCCAATATTTTTTGTATGCAATTTTTATAATTCAATTCTGATTCATTTTTAGTTACCAAAATCAAAACTCCTGCTAAATCAATTTGGTACCTTCCAATAATTCCTTGTTTGAAGCATTTATTTAGAAATTCAATTGATTCAAAAAGGTTAAGATGACATTCAGATGAGCGCATCTCTGATGGTAACTTACGTCACCCTGCCGATTCACCACAGTGGAAGAGTTTTGATAAAAAATTTCATGATTTTGGAAGTGAAGTTAGAAATCTTAGAATGAGATTATGTACTGATAGAATGAATCCATATTAGAGCCTCAGTAGACAACATAGTTCATGGTATGTTTTGCTGGTAGTTTACAACTTTTCACCACATATATGTGTGAAGAGAAAATATGTTATTATGATCTTGATGATTTCTAGACCAAAACAACCAGGAAATGATTTTGATGTGTATCTTTCACCATTAATTGATGATTTGAAATTTCTATGGGAGGAAGGTGTTAAAGTTTTCGATGAATACAAGAAAGAATATTTTCTTTTGTGTGCTATAATAATGTTCACTATAAATGACTTTCCTACATATGGAAGCTTATCTGGATAAAGTGTTAAGGGACATAAAGCATTTCCAATTTGTGAAGAACAAACTTCATATTATCAATTGTAGAATGGAAGAAAGATAATGTACATGGGACATCAAATATTTTTGCGAATTGATCATCCTTATCATAGATTGAAAAAATCATTTAACGGTTTACAATAATACAACCTTACCCCTCGACCATTTTCAGCTGAAGAATATTATGACAGGGTGAAAGATATTGATACGACATTTGGAATGAGAAGAAGTTTTGGTTTGCAAAGAATTATCTGGAATAAGAAGTCTATTTTTTTTCAAACTACCATATTGAATATTTTTAGAGATAAAACATAACATTGATGTTATACATGTTGAGAAAATAATATGTGATAGTTTGATTGGAAATTTTCTAGACATAAAAGGAAAGAAAAAGATGGATTTCATGCAATATTGGACTTGATATTAATGAGAATACGTTTGGAGTTAGCTCTCACTATGAAAGGAAACAGAACAAATTTACCTCCGGCTTGTCACACATTAAGCATGATTAAAAAGTTGAATTTTTGTTAGTGTATTCATGGTATTAAAGTACCTAGTGGGTTTTCTTAAAATGTGAATAATTTTGTGTCATTGAAAGATTGTAAATTAATAGGTATGAAATCTCATGATTTTTATGTGTTGATGCAACAACTTCTACCAGTAGTAGTGCATGGTATATTGTCGATGATTGTCAAAAAGGCTATCATCAGGTTATGTAATTTCTTCAAATCCATTTATAGAAAAGTCATTGATCTGAATTTGTTAGATGTTTTGAAGAATGAAGAAACTCTTATTCATTGTCAACTAGAAATGTATTTCCTACCCACTTTTTTTGATATAATGGTTCATCTGTTGATTCATTTGGTACATGAGATAAGAATATGTGGGCCTGTTTATTTAAGATGGATGTATCCTTTTGAAAGATATATGAAAATTTTGAAAGGATATGTTAAAAATACTTATCGACCGGAGGCCTCTATTATTCAAAAATATGTATTAGAAGAGGTGATTTAGTTCTGTACTGATTATTTGTATGAGGTGGAGCATATTGGTCTCCCTGTTTCTTTATATATGACAATTGATAGTGAAGTTTGAGGGGTTCTAGGATTAAAGGTAAAGTTCATTCCATGTGATGAAGTGATGCAGGCACATTTATACATTTTGAACAACACATATGAGGTTCAATCATATATATCCTGGCATATTGCTGAATTAAAGTTATGATATCAGAAAAGAAATGAAAATTGGTTGATGACTGAGCATACGAAGACATTTGTTTCATGGTTTAAAGAGAAAGTCACCCTAGATATTTCTACATGAGAAACATTGAATTGGTTAGCAGGGGGAACATCTCTTAATGTGATGACATGGTCTGGTTTTGATATAAATGGCTACACATTTTATACAAAAAACCTGGATGACAAGAGTACTGTTCAGAAAAGCGGTGTAATGGTTTTTGATGAAGCAGTTCATTTTTCAAGTGCCAAAGATAAAAACCCAATTTTTGCATCAACGTCATATTTTGGAGTTCTTGAAGACATATGGGAAATTGATTATATTAAATTTTGAGTCACTGTTTTTCAGTGTAATTGGGTTGATAGTAATAGTGGTGTGAAACATGATAAATATGGGTTTAAACTGGTTGATTTGAAAAGATTTAATTACAAAGAGGAACCATTTATCATGGAGACACATGAAAAACTAGTATTTTATGTCATTGATCTATGAAATGATCAGTGGTTAGTTGTTTTTCAAGGATAAAGAGACCATTTTGGAGATGAGGATGATATTGATGATGTTAGTGATTTATATGAGCCTTATTCATCTATTATGCAATTTTTAGATGATTACAATGAGTACAAGACAAACATAGTGAATGTAGTATGTAATGATCACGATGAAGGAATACGGGAAAACAATAAATTAGTCTCCTAATTTTTCTGGTAAATATTTATTTTTTGTTTCCTTTTTTGAAACTTACAAATGCATGCCTCTTTTTTTACTTAATTATTATTTTTCCTTGTTTCTAATTATTCTGTTTTCTAATGTTATGCAGGTACACACAATTTCATTACACTTTCTAGTAGCAATGTCAGATACAGATAGAGAGGAGAAGTTTCCGAGGTATATCTATTTTTAAATATTATTATATATTTAGTAATATTCTTATTTAATTAAATAAAACTGTTAATTTACAAATTTGTTTTGCAGGCCTACTGATGCATCCTC
Source organism: Viscum album (assembly GCA_963277665.1). Taxonomy (NCBI): domain Eukaryota; kingdom Viridiplantae; phylum Streptophyta; class Magnoliopsida; order Santalales; family Viscaceae; genus Viscum; species Viscum album. The sequence continues at coordinate 1,955,295,514 of OY728137.1, forward strand.
AGTAGAGGTGACTTCTCCTATTACTACAAAAAAATCAAGTTCTCAAGTTGGTAAATTTCGTATTACACGTTTACCAAAAACACCACTTTCTCATGATGATGAAAGAGTACACATCCATTTTGATGATGATAATAATGAATTTGGCCTATCTGCAGTTCAGTTTATCAGTTATATAGCAATGAAGAGCCATTGTAGGATCAGTATTTTATATCCTAATTGAATGTCAGTGGACAGGACGGCGAAACTACAGCTTTGGGAGGCCGTGATGGTAAAATATCTTAATTGATTTCTTTTATCTCATTTTCTGAATATTATATATTTTAAATGACATATTTAATTTATTCAATTATATATGGAATTCAATTTTGAGGAAACCAAAGAAATTAAGAAAATACATCTCTCTTTAGCGGCAGTTTGATAGAGAGATTTTAAAACAAAACAGAAAAAAATTATGTTTTTGGAAAGAGAAGGTTTGAAATCCCATACCTTAAGTGTCCATTTATAGATGAAGATACATGGAACTGATTTGTTGATAGTTGTCAGGAAGAAAAATTCCAGGTATGATAATTATTTTATATTTTAACATTTATGATATATTATTCTTATTAATTAGTAGTTTTTTTATATAATAGGACTCTAGGAGATCTCATCAGGAGATCCAGTTGAAAATGTATACCCTCGTACTTTATCATGTGGAGGGTATTCGTATTTGGATTAGAAAATGATTGAAGAAAAATTTTAAGAATTAAGAGATTGATCAAGAAGTGGTTCAGAAGAGGTCCAGTTTGGTCCTCCATGTCCTCCCACTCGCCATGAGAAATGGAAACAAGTAAGAAGAAGGAAAAATAAATAATATCTTACAGAGGAATCTAAGAAAGTAGTTTATATAATTTTAAGTAAATATTATTTATTTATTAATAATTTTTCTATTTTATAAATTATAAAAACTAATATAACTTTTTTATTTTTCATTTCAGGATGAACTTCAGAAGAAAGAGACATAGGGCTCTTTTATCCCTGAGGGTAGGATGGTCATTTTAGCCACTACTTTGGAAAAGGCAGAACACATCGACCGTGTTAGAGGATATCAAGTGGGTGTTATTATTCAAAAGGTTTTTGGAAATAGTAAGCAATCAAAACACCTATAGATACGATCCTTAAAAGAAGATCTAAAAGATATGAAATAGTCTATGGGTGATCAAATTCAAACAGCAGTGCATAAGGCTTTGTTAGAACACTTGGAAAGAAAATCATAGTCTGCGCAACCTTCTCAAGAATATTATTTATTTTTCATCATTTTTTTTATTTTATAAATTATAATCACTAATATAACTTTTTCATTTTTTATCCTTCCCAGTCTGCTCACTCGGACTACCCTGCCCCATCTGTTTACCCTATCCCATCTGTGTAGCCTTTCCAGGTATATTATTTATATGTCATCAATTTTTGTATTTTATAAATTATAAACTCTAATATAACTTTTTTATTTTTCATCCTTCTTAGCCTACTCACCCAGACTACCCTTCCCCATATGCTTACCCTACCCCATATTTGCAACCTTTCGAGGTATATTATTTTATTTTCATCAATTTTTCTATTTTATAAATTATAAACACTAATATACCTTTTTATTTTTTTTGCCTTATCAGCCTACTCACCTGGACTACCCTACCCCATCTGCTTACCCTGCCCCGTATGTGCAGCCTTTTGAGGTATATTATTTTATTTTCATCAATTTTTCTATTTTATAAATTATAAAAACTAACATACCTTTTTCATTTTTCTGCCTTCTCAGCCTACTCACTTGGACTACCCTGCCCCATCTGCTTACCCTGCCCCGTCTGTGCAATATTTCGAGGTATATTATTTTATTTTCATCATTTTTTCTATTTTATAAATTATAAACACTAATATACCTTTTTCATTTTTATGCCTTCTCAGCCTACTCACCCGGACTACCCTGCCCCATCTGCTTACTTTGAGCCTCCACCTCCTGGCTCGAATCAAGCATTATATTACGAGTTGTTTGCTGGAGATCCTCATATACATATTGTTGCATTAGGACAGGTGAATTTTTTGGTGGACTCAGTACATCATCAGACTATACAGATGGTTCAGGTTAGAGTATTTGTACTTGATATTATAGATCCTAATGATCTACTACCGTTTCCTACTACAGAGATCACCTATGTTGGAGAATGTCTGTGCCATTTTTTACTTTGGAAAACTGGTCTTCTACATTATATTTCATATGAGGTATGATTTTTTTAAATATTAACTACAAATGATTCAAAATTACTTATAATGTTTTCTTATATTTAAATTATATAGGAATATCTGAAAGAAAAAGAAACTGCCCAAATGTAACAAAATGTTCAAGAACAATCGACTGTAGAACCTTTTAATATTTATTCTAGGTTACAAAGATTATCTCAGGCTTCTACTTCCTTGAATTATATCTATGAGTTTTGGATGACGACCGATATATGTGGAATAAGTTATTTATTGAGAATAATGAACAAAGATATCATGCATTTAGTTGATTTTGAAGAGCTCGGGCTGAGTGTGGTGCAGTCGTTTTCTATGTAAGTAAATTGATGTTTGAATTTCTATTTATTTAATAAAAGATGGTTTTAAATTGAATAACTATATTTTCTTTTTAATTTAGGTATCAACACAAGCTTCTTTTACAAAATAAAAGTAAAAGAATTTATAATTTTATAGATCCAGAGTACATTTTCTTGAAAGTCATACGTGTGAATAATGATGATAGAGTTCAATATATATCCGAGAGATTATCACAGATAGAGATTAAATGTTGGTTTTTTCCATTTCTTGATAAGTAAGAGAATAAAAATAATTATTAACTAATGATCATTATAATGTCATTAATTGTGTACTTTTTTTATTATAGGGGACATTGGATGTTATGTGTATTTTTCCCAAGTGAATTCACCTTATATTGGTTTTGATCTTTATTAGGAACAATTCATAAACCATTTTCCACCTTATTAAACAAGTAAGTTTTTTTTATAATCTCATTATGTTTAATTTTCATTGTTTAGAGATGTATTTTTTGTTCCTGTATATAAAAATGCAGTTCATGGAAACAATTTAATAAGGAATACATGTCAGTAAAGAAACCAAATAAAATCAAATTCTTGGAAGTACATGTAATTAGTTTTTATATTATTTTTTTTTTCTGAATTTATTTTTATATATTGTATTTATTATCAGTTTACTATTTTATAACTGTAGTTTCATGATCAAAATGGAAATGTTGAATGTGGTTATTATATTTTATGATTTATGTACGAGATAATCACAATTAGGGAAACTACTAATTTTCATAAGGTTAGTTGTATTAATTTTTTTTATATTTTCTACCATATTATTTTATTTTTTAATCTCATATCATTCAATATTATTATAGGTTTTCAATGATTCACAATCTTATTCCCAATCTGATATGACCCATATTCGATCTAATTTTGTGAACTATTTGTTAAGTCTGATTAGGATTTGAGGTATGTATATTCTAATATTTATAAATAATAATACATATGGGTTCAAAAAACCAACTCTTTTGATATATTAGGTGTTTGAGCAGACCAATAATCAAATTAATGCTTCAACAATAACCAACAATGATCCTGTCGTAAATTTTAGGTACGTGTATTCTATTTTTTTTTAAATTTCAACGTCGATTTTTTTGTTTATGATTGGAATATGTAAGTTATAGGTTTTTATTGAATGATAAATACTATTTGAATGTTTCTGTATATTGTGTTTTTTACAGGTGTTTTGATATTTTTAGAAGTGTAATTTTTTGATTTTTCAATTTTTTTAATTTACGACATCAGTTATTTTAAAAACCGACGCCGAATTTTTTTTAAAAAAATTTGGGTTTTGGCATCGGTTATAGAAAAAAAAACACCAAAACCCCACCGAAATTGACCTTTGGCATCGATTTTACAAAAAACCGACACCAAAACCTCAATTTCGACCGGGTTTGTGTGTCAGTTTTAGATAAAACCGACACCGAAACCCTTAACGAAAATAATTTTCAGCATCGGTTTTCTAATAACTAATACCGAAAATCATATTTTTTACGTCACCTTTATAGACGCCGATTAAAAATTGATGTCAAAAATAAAAAAAACCAACGTTAAATTGTGGTTTTTGACTAGTGTCTATATCAATATAGGTCCCATATGTCATAATCATCATACGAGAGGAAAAAAATATCATATTGGTTAAGCTCCCACCGGTGACATGATCAACAACATACCCAAGCACCCTTGTATATCTAATTCAATATGTTGTCTTACATAAGTAGGGTATCAAAGTATGAAGTTTTTAATACTAGGTAGCATGATAAAATTATGTAATGGGGACTAAAATATGATCCATGCACCCCAATTATACCAAATAAATATTTATGACACTCCAAATAGTATTTTTAGTGCGCTATACAATGCACACAAAGAATATTATTCTTTTTTTATTCCAAATGAGCATATTATATATCTATATAAAAGAATATCACTCACACAAACCGTAAAATTTCATAATAACCTATAATACTCCATGAAGGACAATGGTTTGGGAAAAAATCAAGTCCATTCTTTGAGTGGTAAATTATCATTTCACTCCATGAATTGTATATATATATATATATATTCATGTATCCAACATGAAATAATGATAAAATAATGTTTTCCTTTAAAATTATACATTTTAATATTCTTAAAATATTCAAAAAAACCAACATAAGCATCAGTTTAATATATCTTATATGATCAACTACCAGGTCATCCTTATGTTTTCTAGACTTTCTATATTTTGTTAACACATTAAAACATATGTAATCCCTATCACATATCTATGTGATGATCTAATAAAATAATCCCACTAAATCTTTAGTGAGAAATATCTATAAATAAATCCATTTAGAATAATGGTGAGATTTATGAATCACATTCCTAACTATTCAACTTATTGAACACATTCAAACTTCTTAACTTTACAACATCAAATGTTATGATGTCAAAATTTGTTGTTTATATAAAACTATTTCTAAGGTCATAAGCATCATCCTTGGAACACTATTCCACCAATTGTTTTTCCGTGAAACAGTGTATTTACTTTAATTATTGCTTACTAATACATCATAACTCTCTTAATTTATTAAGTAAAATTAACTTTAAACTTAGACTGGTATAATAAATTATTTGTTAAATTTGAACTTATCTAAGTACAAATATACTCCCACTAACCTATTATACATTATATTCATTTTAGAATATCTTGCTAAGAAAAACACACCCTTTTTGTTAAGAAATGACATACATTTCTTTTTTAGTAGGTACATTTAACAAATAAACTATACCTTATATGGTATTCTAAATGTTTATAACATTTTTACACGAAAAGGATACATTACAAAAATATCCCATCAATGGGTGGTGGGAAAAAAATCCCAGTCATTTTAAAAAATATCTTGATAAACACTTTATCCTGGATAAACACTTTTATCAAAATATTCTTCCAAAAACATGTTATAGAAACTTGTTTAATCATAAACCATGTGTATTCAATAAATCATCTCATGTTGTTCATAACAAATATTTATAAGAAAATATCTTCTCTTATTAAATAAGAGAAACGATATGAATATACACATCATATACTTAGATTCATATGTGCTTGACACTATCCTTTATATTTATATATAGCTACTCTTTTCTTTATGAATGTAAACTATAAGCTCAAAAAATTAATGCTTTCATTTTGAACTATTGTATATTTATAACACTTATAAAATATAAATTTAGTATTATGTAACCTTTAAAATAGAAGAACTAATTTCATTAACATTCACACCTGACATTGAAATTCTATAGAATTTCGAAAAATCATTCAGGTATATCTTGGATAATCTAACCAAATTGAATTATTAATCCTCCTTCATGAAAACCCTAGGTTTCAATGACCATGATTTTCTTCTTGAAGAGTCATGGTTGAACTTTTTCAGTTAACTTTTCTTCTTCCAGTTTGAACTTTGACTCTCTTGTACCAACCATATAGTACTATTGAACCTAGAAATAATATTCCTAGTTAATATATATTCAAAAAACATTTAGAATATCATGTAAATATTCTTTAAATTCAATCATATTGTTAAAAAATTTCCATATATAAAAATAAGATAAATTATCAAACAAGAACATTCTATTTTAGTCTCCTTTTAAAGCATGTTATAGAATTACACAAATCATAACTTTTGTATCAAAAAAACCTAATCTTGTTTTATTGAACAAAATATTTTTTCATAATTTTCTCAAGAGATAAATGAGATAAAATACATAATTTATGATGGGTTTATTTAAGCTTGAAGTATACGATTTCTCAAAAAAATAAAATCCAATGATCCATTACTTGAAAACAACTCTCAAGCTCCAAAATTGTACTCTTTATTTTTATGACCATTTGTATATTTATAAAACTTTATAAAAAATAAATTTGATATTATATATATTTTATAATAATATAATTTATTTCTATAACCAATAAATATTTAAATAAACCTTTAATCTCATTGAGTCGTTAATATATTCAATCACATTGATTATTGTTTTACATATCCAATAATATTGAGTATATGAGAGTAAAATATTATGTACCAAATCATATCGAGTGGAGACTAAGATTCATTTGGTAATTTTTCATATAATGAATTTGAAATCTTAAATGAATCACTATATTATTCAATAAGAATCTAGATTCCCCTATTGAACAATTTTAACACTTGGTTACTAAGTAATTAATTTTTCTAACACATAGAATATTCATTAAGAACTTTTCCTAAATCACCAATCCTGATTAAGAAATTTTATTAAGTAACCAGTCTTAGGAGTATCTTACTTTTAGATTATCCTTTAAAGGATTGATCATAAATTTTAACTTTATGATGATGATGATATTTATCTACATCATGAGATTTTATCAGATTAGTATCATGTTTTAATATTCATTTAATAAGGACTTTTTTAAATGTTCTCCCTCTAAAATGATGAAACTTTTTAAAATCCATCATATCCATTAGTGGTCCAAGACCCATATTTTACCATGATATACACTGATTATCACTTAAGTATGCCATGACTATATTTGATAGACAATAATTTTCAATCATAACATATATTACTCTTGGATAGTTGAATATGAAAATATTTGACCAATCCATCATATATATATACTCAAATATATTCCTTTTGTATCATAATCATTAAGGTTTACCATCTTAGTGTAACCCAAAGTAAGTTAAAAGAATAAGCTGATAAAAAAATTAAGGGGTACATAGTAGAGATTAAAATTACCATCAAGATAATCCAAAGTCACTTATAAGTTTATTTATTTACACAATATAATCTAGGGGTACTCACGATGAGCTCTAAAATTCATAGTTGAAATATTAAGGTCTTGAAAAGTGATTCTTTAGAAGTAATCACACACTTAATATTTGAATGGAATTTTAATATCACCATCATATCTCATGTTATTCCATTTATATATACATGATTCTAGTAATTTAATTTGAAATCATATTCCCTCCACTAAATCAATATGTTCAAACCATATAGTTATATAACTCTTTACACAACCTATATATTTGAGTCACAAACCCAAAAATAGAAGTAAAGTATATTCATAGATATCATAATGCATCATATGGATATGGTATAGAAAAACTTCAAGTAAAGGTTTAGAATTATATTAGATTCACTATCTCTACATGATTAAGTTTGAAGTGATAGATAGAAAACTCCATAAACTTTCCTAGATAATACATATACCTCTAGGTAAGTAGGTAGTTCGACCCCAAGTACCTCTACCAAAGAATAGTTTAGTTAGGGGATAATTCAATTCATCATAATTCTAAAACAAAGTATGCATAGACTATATTCAACCACTAAATTAATGTTCATAATTTCAATTACAAACTGAGGTCAAGGTAGATGAATATCTAAATTCATTTTATCAAAATTCTTATCATGCAATGTAAGGATATATCCTAGAAGTAGTATAAAATTTTAAACTAAATCATACAAAACCACCACATTTTTTAAACAATTTAATAAATATGATTAAATCATGGAATAAACATTAAATAAATGAATAATTCAAATATTAAAAATGATCTAAAAATTTATGTACAATTAATAAATAAAATATAAAATTATGTACTTTCCATAATTCCATCTTTATTTATGAATATAAACACTTTATATTCATTCAAATATGAACTGTTTCATATTAATCATTATATAGCATTATCATTTTAAATATATTTCATCTTATGAACTATAAAGAATTTATAATTCAATTTATATTATGAAAATATTTTATATAATATAAATTCTATATAATTAATAATTATTTAAACCTTGATCATATCAATAATCAAAAAACTTTGGATGTGGCCAAAAAATTTCCAAATAAGGGACCTTTTAGAAAAAAATTAAATTAATTAATTATGAACAATTCATAATTTAAATATAAATATTTTATATTTTGGCCATATTTTATAATTTATAACCCTTGATAAATTATTACTTATGTTTTATAAATACAATTTTATTTTTAGATCATAAGACATTCCACATAATTTATGAAATGTATTTTAAATATTAACATTTAATATTTGTGAATAAAATGTTTCATAAAAAATTAATTAATTATAAAAATTTTATAATTATTTAAATTATCAACCTTTTATAAATTAAAATATCTTACAATACCTTTTATAATAATTTATATATATTTTATTAAACCTTAAAATAATTTAAAATATTACAAAAATTAATTTTTTTCTATGTACCCTTACAAACGAACCCATTCTGGTACAAGGGCATCCTCCCTCTACCATTATTCAGACACTATGAATAAGTATAACTATCCTCAAACTTTATATAGATTCTATATGAAAGGGTAATACACATATATAGTTCCATCTAGAAGTTCTTTCATAATGGTAATTTACTACATACCTTTATGTTGCTAAAATAAAATGCATTATGTAAGGGTACTGAGAATATTACCTTTATGTTAATGATTTATGTAAGGGTAGGTAATAATATACCTTTATAAAACCTTCATAAACCACTACATAAGTGTACTACCTTCACATATTTTTCTTTTATAATTTAATTACATTTACACAGCCTTTTTTACTTAAGGTTAAATAGAAATGTACCTTTACACAATCTTAGGAAAACTATGTTTACCCTTCTGTGAACCCCATCATGTAAAGGTAAGCCAAATGTTAGCATTACATGACTAGTCATATATTGGTATCATCTTGGATACCCTCACACAACTCCAATACATAACGTTAAGGCATTTTTTTACCTTAATTAGCCCAAATGCATAAGGGTAAGGATTGGGTTGCCTTTACACATCCTAGTACATAAGGGTGAAACCCTTTTCTAGATTTTTGAAAAATATATTAAACAATGATCTATTTTCTCATTTACTCTTCATTTCAAAATACAATTTCATAAAAATAAATCATGGATTTCCACTAATACCACTTATTGGTTTTGGTAGAGTATATTAACAATTATCAAATCAAACAGAAGGGATTAAATCCTTTTCTAAGGATCTCCCATCTTTGAAATATAAAACCAATGAAAAAAAGAACTACTATTGTAAATAAAGTACCATTAAATGGAGTGAATATGCTATATCTTCATCATCATAATATGGTTTGATGATGATCATTGAGTGGAAAAAGAGTCTCACACTAGTGGAAAAAATATTTAACACATTGGCATTTTTCACGCCGGTTCTATATAACCGACGTGATATGTCGATTAGGATCCATATTTTACGTTAGTTATAAAATAAACAACGTAAAATATATGGAGATTAGCCTTTTTACGTTGGTTATTGTATAAACGATGTGAAAATCGAATCTGGAGTGCTTTATCACGTCGTTTATCAAATAACCGACATGATAAAGTAATGCTCGACACTTTATCACAACAGTTGTTTTATAACAGATGTGATAAAGGAAATATTGGCACTTTACCACGTCGGTTATAAAAAAACCGACATGATAAATCCAATCTCATAAATTTATCACGTCGGTATAAAGAGACATATATCACGTCGGTTATGAAATAACCGATGTGATAAATAGTTTTCTACGTCGGTTATTAAATAACCAACATTATAAATTTTTTAAAAAATAGTTTATCACGGCGGTTATTAAATAACCTACGTGATAAATCTTTCAAATGATTTATCGCACCATGTATTCAGTCATTCTATTTTCTTCTATCGGGCCACCCGCGACTCGTCTCTCTCGCATAGAAAACCTAGAATCAATTCGTCAAAGTCGTGACTTCCAACCTCATTTTTCTAAAATCATTCTTCATATTTATTATTATCAGATCTATCAGGTCGAATCAAAACAATCAAGTAAGCCTCACATGAATTATTTTCAGTTTTTTTCCGTGATGCCCTAAACTAATTTGTTTAGATGTCATTTTTATTTGTTCTTGCTATCATGGTTAGTTTAATAGTGTTCATTTATACCAAGGTAAATTCATTTCTAGTCAAATAAACCTATGGAAGCGATATCATGCAAGTTTATGATTTTTGTGTGTTCGATCATGTGTGTGTGTGCGTACAGGGGGTTTCCAAGGGGGGGGGGGGGCTGTGCAAGTGGGTGGGGGTGTCTAGGAGGGTTGGGTGGGCTTTGCAGTTGGGTGGGGGTGTCCAGGGGGTGTCAAAGGGGGTGGGGGGGGGGGTGTCTAGGGGGTGCAGGGGCTGCCAAAGGGGTTTAAGGGTGTCCAAGAGGGTGCAGGGGATGTCAAAGGGGGTGGGGGTAGTGTCCAGGGGGGTGACGGGGCTTTCCAAGGGGGGTGGGGGATGTCCAGAGGGTTCGGGGGGCTGTCCAGAGGGTTCAGGGGGGTGGGGGGGGGGGGGGTCCAGGGGTGTGTGTGTGTGGGGGGGGGGGGTCGAAGGGGGTGGGGGGGGGGGGGGGTGCTATCCAAGAGGGTGGGTGGGTGGGGGGGCTGTCTAGAGGGTTGGGGGTGTACATGGGGGTGTCCAAGGGGGTAGGGGGTGGGGGTGGTGCCCAGGAGGGGTGCGGTGTGTCCAAGGGGGTGGGGGGGGGGGGGGGGGGGCTGTCTAGAGGTGTGGGGGGTTGTCCAGGGGGTGGGGGGCTGTCCAGAGGGGTGGGAGGCTATCCAAGGGGGTGGTGGTGTCCAGGGGGTGGGGTGTGGTGTCCAGAGGGTTCGGGGGGCTGTCCAGATGGTTGAGGGGTGTCCATGGTGGTGGTGGTGGGGGGGGGGGGGGTGTCCAAGGGGGTGGGGGTGTCGAAGGGGGTGGGGGGGGGGTGTCCAAGGGGGTGGGGGCCTGTCGAGAGGGTTTGGGGGGTTGTTTGGGGGGGGGGGGCTGTCCCGAGGGCTGGGGGGTGTCCAGGGGGGTGTCCATGGGGGTAGGAGGTGGGGGGGGTGGTGTCCAGGAGGGGTGGGGGTGTCCAAGGGGGGGGGGCTATCTAGAGGTGTGGGGGGCTATCTAGGGGGTGGGGGATGTCTAGAGGGGGGGGGGGGTGTCCAAGGGTGTGGTGGTGTCCAGGGGGTGTCCAAGGGGGTGGGGGGTGGTGTCCAAGGGGTGTGGGGGCTGTCCAAGGGGGTGTTGGTGTCCAGGGGTGTCCAAGGGGGTGGGGGTGGTGTCCAAGGGGGTGGGGGATAACTGTGAGTTGGGATTGACTATTGCATCGTGGTTTGTGAGATTATGACATGATGATTGTATTGTTTCATGTATATTAGGCTATAATTTATTAGGGTTATTTAAGGTGGTGGGGGTGGTGTCCAAGGTGGTGGGGGGTGATGTCCAAGGGGGTTGGTACAGTCTATGTTTGAGGTTTCCACTATGATTTTTAGGGATTCAATCATTATGAAAAGATGAGGGGTGTTGCAATATGATTCTATTTGGTTATATATATTTTGACCAGTCATTGACTATGAGAAAATTATGGATTATGGGGGAGACCATGTCGTGGTTTTCAAAGATGCGTAGTTATCCTAACCCCATTGTGCCGTGATGATAGGCTTTACACTGTGATTTTCTCTATCCGAGTTTTTATTTTAAATTTGATTTGATTCTCAGGTTTACTCAATTTTCTCCAAATTTCATATCAACCATTGGAGGCCCCATGATTTTCTTAGATTCCCTATAATTTCCTTAAATAATTTACTTATTCCATTTTCTTCTTCCTTTATTCTTTGTTTCTTTTTTTTCTTCTTTGTCCACTTCTTCTTATCATTCATTCCTTCTATTATTATGGATGTTTGTTCATTTTTAAATTGATTTTTTACTAGTAATCGATGTGTTCTCAGGTTATAAGGAGGGGGGGTGTCCAAGGGGGTGGGGGGGGGGCTATCTAGAGGGGTGGGGACTGTTCAGGGGGTGGGGGGCTGTCTAGAGGGGGGGGGGGGGGGGGTGTCCAATGGGGTGGTGGTATCCAGGGGTGTCCAAGGGGGTGGGGGTGGTGTCTAAGGGGTTGGGGGGTGTCCAAGGGGGTAGGGGGTGGGGTGGTGGTGTCCAGGAGGGGTGGGGGTGTCCAAGGGGGTTGTGGGAGGGGGGGGGGGTGGTGTACAGGGAGTGGTAAGGGAGGGGGGCTGTCCAGAGGGGTGGAGGGTGGTGTCCAAGGGGGTGGGGGTGGTTTCCAATGGGGTGAGAGTGTTTTCCAAGGGGGTAGGGGTGTCCAGGGGGTGGGGGTGAGGTCCAGGGGGGTAGGGGTGGTGTCCTGGGGGGGGGGGGGGGCTATCTAGAGGGGTGGGGGGGATATCCAGAGGTTTCAAATTGTTAGGATTTGTGTAATTTTTAGTAGTGAATGTATACATATTTTAATATTTATACTTGATATTTATTTTTTACAGAAGGGTGAATTTGGTATCCAGTTGCACCAGGATGTATTCTTTGTGAACCTTAAGAGGAAATGATCCAAGTTGAATTTAAAACTCTTATATCTAACTACATTTTCTTTTTAAAATCATATTCAAGCATATTTTTTTTAAATAAGCATATATTTGTTTTATATTTTAAAATTGTTTTACATTCAAATTAGGATTTTTTTCATATAAACATATATTTGTATTATCTTAAAAAGATGTATAATTTTTATATTTTTTATAGGTAATAATGAGTCGAAGTTGGATTACAACACATTGAATGATCAATGAATATGATGAAGGTGTTGATTTCTTTTTGTAATTTTCTAAACAAAATGTTCCAAGTAGTGACATTTTTTTTCTGTTTATGCCTGAAATGTTTGAATATGAAGAAGTTGAAAAGTTGAGAGATAAAAGATCATCAGATTTGTCATGGTTTTAATCTGATTCACAGCTCTTGGATTTGGCAGGGTGAAATTGGATGGAATGTCACTGATGATGATGATTCGCAAGATGGTGACTCTGATGGAATTGAAGAAATGATTCACGATATTGCAGTAGGACAAATTGAGATAGAACTGATAGTTTCACATCTATATGGTGATGCCGAAAAAAAATTATATCCTTGTTGTACAGATTTTACAGTTTTGTTGGAATTTTTATGATTGATTAACCTGAAGGCGAAACATGGATGGAGTGACAAAAGTTTTACAGAGCTGCTATAATTGATGAAGGACATTCTTTTCCAAAAGATAACGATATTCTAGATTCACATTATAAGGCCAAGAAAATATTATGCCCAATGGGATTGGGATATAAGAAAACACATGCCAGTCTGAATGACTGTATGATATATAGGAAGGAATATGAATTTCTGTCAGAGTTTCCTAAATGTGGGACATCACGGTATAAGGTGAAAGAAAAATCACATGTTGATGTAGAGATTACAAATATCCCTTAAAAGGTATTTTGGAATCTTCCTATAATTCATCGCTTCAAACGTTTATTTGCTAATTCACATGATGAAAAAATGTTAATATGGCATACTAACGAGCGGTTATGTGATGGAAAAATACATCATCCAACTGATTTTCCACAATGGAAGAAAATTAATGAGCAGTATCCTACATTTGGAAATGAAATTAGAAATCTCAGACTAGGGTTGTGCACAGATGGAATGAATCCATACCAAACCCTCAGTAGCACACATAGTTCATGGCCTATTTTATTAGTAATTTAAAACCTCTCTCTTGAAGTTCGTATGAAGCGCAAATATGTCATGTTGAGTATAATGATCTCTGGTCCGAAGCAACCCGACAATGATATTGATGTTTTCTTATCACCATTGATTGATGATTTGAAACTTTTATGGGAGGATGGTATTAGGATGTATGATTCTTATAAAATGGAATATTTTCAACTGCATTTAGTGCTTTTTTTCACTATAAATGACTTCCCAGCATATGGAAATTTTTCTGGATACAGTGTTAAAGGGCATAAAGCAAGTCCAATTTGCAAACAACAGACTTCATATTGTCAATTTCATCATGGGTGGACAATAGTGTACATGGGTCATTGAAAGTTTTTGCCTATGGATCACTCTTATAGAAGACTAAAAAAGACATTCAATGGCTTACAATAATTTTATATTGCTCTAAAACCTTTATCCCCTGATCTGTATTTTGAGAGGGTGAAAAACCTTGATGTGAAATTGGGAAAGACATAGTAATCTGGTAATGATAGACATATTTGGAAGAAAAGGTCAATATTTTTTGAGCTACCATATTGGAGATATCATGAAGTTAAACATAATATTGATTTCATTCATGTGGAGAAGAATATCTATGATAGTTTGATTGGAACATTGTTAGATATTAAAGGAAAGACAAAATATGGGTTTAATGTAAGATTAGACTTACTATCAATGGGAATACGTTTGAAGTTAGCTCCCACTCCTAATGGAAGAAGAACATTTCTTCCCCCTACTTGTCATAAATTATCTAAGAGGGATAAAATTATATTTTGTCAGTGTCTTCATGATATCAAAGTGCCTCAAGGTTATTCTTAAAATGTAAAAAATTGTGTCTCATTGAAGGACTTGAAGTTGATAGGTATGAAATCTCATGATTGTCACGTCATGATGCAACAAATTCTACCAGTTTCATTTCAAGGAATATTTCCCATCCGTGTCAGAAAGACTATAATGAAGTTGTGTTATTTGTTCAATTCAATTTGTAATAATGTGATTGATGTGAATTCTTTGATTTTTTTTGAAAAGGATGTAATTTTTATACTTTGTCAATTGGAAATGTATTTTCCTCCAACTTTTTTTGATATAATGGTGAATTTAATGATTCATATAGTTCAAGAAATAAAGATTTGTAGACCTATATATCTTCGTTGTATTTATCCTTTTGAAAGGTATATGAAAATATTTAAGGGGTATGTTAAGAATCCATATTGACCTGAAGCCTCCATTATTGAAAAGTATATTTCTGAGGAGGTTGCAGAGTTTTGTATGAGCTACTTTGTTGTGACGTAGCACATAGGTTTGCCTCCATCTCACCATGAATGAGATAATAATGAGGTAAAGGGGATTCATGGCTTGAAAGTCAAATCATTGTCAGCTGAATAGATGAAGAAGTTATAATCATAATTATTTAATAACATAGATGATTCTCAACCATATATCACATTGCATATTAATGAGTTGAAACAATGTCACCCAAAGAAGAAATAAATGTGGATTTTGAATGATCA
Source organism: Viscum album (assembly GCA_963277665.1). Taxonomy (NCBI): domain Eukaryota; kingdom Viridiplantae; phylum Streptophyta; class Magnoliopsida; order Santalales; family Viscaceae; genus Viscum; species Viscum album. The sequence continues at coordinate 1,955,311,245 of OY728137.1, forward strand.
CAACACAACATTTTTGTAATGGTTTAAAAAGACCTTGCTTGGTAGATCAGATGTATCAGAGAAATTAAAATGGATAGTGGGTGTTCCATGTTTAAATGTGATAACATGGTCTATTTATGACATTAATGGATATACATTTAATATGAAAGCTCAGGACACCAGAAGTGCAGTTCAGAATAGTGGTGTATTGGTGTTTAGAGAAGTAATGCATTTTTCTATTGATAAGGACAGAAACCCAATTTCTGCATCAAGTGCATATTATAGGGTGATTGAAGACATATGGGAGGTTTATTACTTTAAAATTAAAGTTCTTATTTTTAACTGTAAATGGTTTATCGGTAACAACAGTGTCAGACACGATGAATTTGGAATGACAGTTTTTAATCTGAATAGATTGGAAGACACAATTGATTATTTTATAATGGAAACACATGAAAAAAAAATTCTATGTTGTAGATCAATCAGATATGCAGTGGGCTATTGTTTTACAAGGGAAAAAACAATATGTTGGTGAGGATGAACTTGATAAAGATACTGATTTATGTGATATCCCTACTTCCATGGAAAGATTAACATAACATAATTATGAGCATGTTGAAGACATGGTTTGTGCCATAAGGAACGATCACGATGAAGGAATTTAGGAAAACAATACATTTGTACATTCCTAAAATGACAAGTAACATTTTTTTATTTCTTGTTTACATTTATTATTTTCATAAAATGTTATATATTATATGTTTTTTCTTTATTAAAACATGTATTAAAACAAAATAAGTATACGTTTTTGTGTGTTTTAATTTTGTTTAGTTTAATTATTCATGTTTACAATTACATAAATTATATATATGTATTATTTTTGTTTAGTGACAATTACATTACCATGTTTACCATGTTTACTAGGTTTACCATGTTTACCATGTTTACCATGTTTACCATCTTCACCATCTTGACCATCTTGACCATTTTTTAACATGCTTACCATATTAACCATGTTTACTATTACATAACTTAGTACACTTTTCTATTTTCTGATTAAAGTAGTATTTTAATATTTGAATTTTTATATTTGTGTACTAATGTTTGTTTTTTTGATTTGAAGGATAATTAAAGATCAATCAGTTGATCAAACACATGATTTTGGAGATGATAATATTGGTCTTCCCTCTAGGGAGGAACATTCACATGCTCCTCTTGATGTTCCCCAATCTTCCTCATGTTCTCCCATTACGAAAAAGAGTTAAAGAGTTGGTGAACGTGGGTGCACACGTTTACCAAAATTATCACTTGCTTGTACACAGGATCAGAAGATACTTGTTGAGTTTGATGAGGATGATATTCCTAGAGGTCCAAATAAAAAATATTTTAATATTTTTGTATCAACTCAGGGTAAGAGAAAAATAATCATTTTTTATGATGACTGGAGAAGTGTGGACAAAGAGATAATCTCTTAGTTGTGGGAGACAATTTTGGTAAGATATTTTTCTATTGTTTGCCTATTATTTAAATGTTTCTAGTATATAAAATATGTTTAACCTCTTCTTTATCATATGAAATTTGATATTACTGACACTGGAGAAGTCAGGAAGAAATGATTATTGATGGTTGCGAAGAGATGGGGGGATTTCAAATCAACCCTCACATCTGATTTCATTTTTGGTCATAGGATTCAGGACAATCCATGTAGTATATATCCTTTCATAGATGAAGATGCATGGAGATAGTTTGTTTAAAGTAGAAGAAAAGATTCATTTTTAGTAAGGGCAATGTAAACTTTTGTAATATTTCTTATATAAATGATCTTATTAATATTTTTCTAATAATTTATTATTCTTAATTTACAGCAAACAAGGAAATATCATCAGGAGATTCAATCTAAAAATTTATACCATCATAGTTTATCTCGGGGAGGGTATACATTATTGGAAGAACAAATGATGGCAGAAAAATTAAAATAACTAAGAGTTGAGTCTTCAAGCTCTGGAGAGGTGGACCCTAAATCCCCTCCATCTAGACATGAAAAATGGAAGAGAGCTCGGATGGGAAAAAAGGGAAATATCTTTAGGAATATTTGAGAATCGTAGTTGAGAGGATTATAAGATATCTATTTTATTTATTTAGGTTAACTATTTTCTTCATATAATTTCAATTATTACATAAATGTTCAATTAATTAATACAGGATTCTCTTGAGGAGAAGAGCTCACAGAAGGTATTTACAGCTACTGAGAGGCATGTTATTTTATCTGTAATATTGGGAAAGCCCAAACATCCTTGTCATGTACGAGGATATCCGGTAGGTGTATCGGTAAGAAAAGTGTTGCCACGTTCTTCAACTTCTTAAGTTGAGGGTGTTCATAAAAAAATAGAATACTTGGAGGCTTAAGTTTATAATATTAATGCAACGATGGAGGAAAATATTAGAGCATCGGTACTTTTTATGTTTGCAGACATGCAAAGAAAATTTCAGACTGCAGCTCCCACTCCTCCACCTCCCCCTGCAGACCCCATTATTTATCCTCCACCTCCACCAGTAGCTCCCAATCCCCCACCTCATCCTGCGTACCCCATTTTTTATCCTGATCCTCCACCACAGCTTCCTACTTATTGTGAGTTGTATGTTGAAGATCCTCAACATCATATAGTTTCATGTGGGTTGGTATATTATATAGGAGATACAATTCATCATCAACAATTAGATTTAGAGAATCAGAGGGTCACTATACAAGATATTGTAGATAGATCAACTCGAGTACCATTACCTATAGATGAGGTGATGATAGTTGGACATAGTATCAGCCATTTTTTAATTTGTCCATACAGAATTCTTCAAATCATTACCATAGTGGTATGTATGTAATATCTTCTAGTTTATTTTTTTTATTAAAGTTGTTTTATCATTTGAAAACTAATATATTTTTCTATTTATTTTTAAAGGAATGATTTAAAGGTAAAGAAATACTGTATAGACAATAACAAATACAAATGGATATGACATCAGATACAGATTCTAATAGTTTTGACAGATTGTCAAGATATTCAAATTTGTTAGCGGATCATTCTGAGTTTCCCATGGAAGATCATGTTTGTGGATGTTAAATAACTGTGGGGATTGTGGAAACTGATATCATGGAGCTTGTTACTGGAGATAAGTTGGGCATCAACATGGTGAAATTGTTTTCCATGTATTTCTTAACACCTTTTACCTGTGTTATATTTATTAAAAATATATAATTATGTCTGTTTTGTATTAGGTATCTTTATAAAATTTGTGAGAAGAATGAGTGGATAGATGTATATGGATTCATGGACCTGCATTTGATTTCCCCTAAAGCATGTGCATTGGATGAGGAACAAAGAATGCTTTTTATTGCTGAAAGACTTGAACATAATATAGTCACACAATGTTGGATGATGCCTTTTTGTGAGAGGTTTGAAACACATCTCTCTCAAAGATTTTATTATCTTTTAATATAAAAAACCACTAACCTTAAATATTCTTTTATCAGTGATCATTGGATGTTAGGGGTTTTTTTCCCAAGGGAGAAAACACTTTATTGGATATGCTTTGTCCATCGTGATGTGCGGGAATGTTTTAAGAAAATGTTAGAAAATTAAGTTTCAATTTCTCAATAGTTTTATATATTATAATGAATTTTAATTTTTACCATTCGTATTATTTTCTTTTAGGGGATGGGTCTACTTTCGAAAAAACACAAAGAAAAGGAGTGCGAATATCAAATATGTAAATGTAAAGGAAAATATCCATTTATAACTTGTACCTTTTTATTTATTACATAAAAATAATATCTTGAATTTACACTCATCAAAACAGAATTTTCATGAACAAAAAGGCATCATCGAATGCGTATATTATATGTTAAGATTTATGTATGAAATATTAACAATTGCGATAGTTGTGAACTTTGTCCTGGTAAGATTTCCTTTTAAAAATTTCCATAATATTTCATTTTATTTATTCATTATACACATTAACTACTATCCTTTTAATTTGTAGCTATTTGATGACACTCAACCCTATAGTGCTCAAGACATCAAACACTTACAAGTGGAATGGTCAAATTATTTTACATTTTTTATTGAATTTTAGTTGTTTGTAGTGTAAAATGCAATTTTGAATATTTTCATTGTAATTGTGTATTTGGTAGTCATTTAGGCTGGATTTAGTTTTTTTAAGTTGAAACTGTAAGTTTTGAATGTTATATATGTGAATGTTTAATTTTGATCTACTTCTGGTTTTGGTCTACTTATGTGGGTTTTTCTGGTATGGATTCTGGTATTGGGGGGGGGGGGGGGGTTCCAAGGGTGTGGGGGGGTGTTCAGTGGGGTGGGGGGGGGGGGGGTGTATCCAGGGGTGTGCGAGGGATGTCTAGTGGGGTTGGGGGGGGGGGGGGTATCCTAGGTTTCCATGAGAGTGGGTTGGGGGGGGGGATTCCAGGGGGTGGGAGCATTTCCAGGAGGGTGGAAGGGCTATCCAAGGGAGTGGGGGGCTGTCCAGGGGTGCGGGGGTGTCTTTTGGGGTGAGGGGGGTTTCCAGGGGTGTGGGAAGGCTGTCCAGTGGGGGGGGGGGTCTAGGGTGTACATGGGGATTGGGGGGGGGGGGGGTAGTCCAGGGGGGTGGTAGAGGAGGCGCTACCATCCCTTGGGGGATGAACGCCGCTGGAAGGTACTCATCACTCCCACATGTAAAGATTGAGCTCTCAAAACGTTTCACCAATGATTTCTTCCCCTGTAAACATCATTCATTATATCACTTTGATGCCAGTATAACGAGGGGGAAACGCCGTCATGTGTGATGGTGTTTTCCCCCTGGTTATACTGGCATCAAAGTGATAGAATGAATGATGTTTACAGGGGAAGAAACCATTGGTGAAACATTTTGAGATCTCAAGATTCGCATGTGGGAGTGATGAGTACCTTCTAGAGGCGTTCAACCCCCTGAGGGATGGTGTTGCCTCCTCTCCCAAAACCAGCTGTCTAGGGGATATCCAAGGGGTGGCGGGGCAGTCCAGGGGTGTGGTGGGGGCTGTCCAGTGGGGTGGGGGGGGGGTTCTGGTCTGGTTTTGGTCTGGTTTGGTCTGTTTTTGGTTTGGGAGTGTCCAGTGAGGTGGGGGGGGGGGTGTCCATGGGTTCGGTGGGGGATGTACAGTGGGGTGGGAGGTTGTCTAGGAGGGTGGGAGGGATGTCTAGGCGAGTGGGGGTGGGGGGTGTCCAGGGGGTGTCTAGGGGTGTGGGGGGATGTCCAGGGGGGTGGGGGGGGGGGGGGGGGTAGTCCAGGGGTGTGTGTGTGTGTGTGGGGGGGGGGGTGTCCTCGGGTGTGGTGGGGGCTGTCCAATGGGGGGGGGGGGGTTCTGGTCTGTTTTTGGTAACTTTTTGGTCTATTCCAGGGGTGTGGGAGGGCTTTCCAGGGTGTGGGAGTGTTGTCTAGGGGGTGGGGGGGGGATACAAGAGGGTGGGGGGTTGTCCAGTGGTGTGGGGGGCTATCCAGGGGGTGGTGGGGTTGTCCATGGGTGTGGGGGGCTATCCAAGGGGTAGTCCAGGGGTGTGGGGGGTGTCCAGGAGGGTGGGGGGTTGTCTAGGGGTGTGGGTGGCAATCCTGGGGGTGGGGTGGGGCAGTCCAGGGGTGTATGTTGGGGGGGGGGGGGGGTTGTCCAGGGGGGGGGATTTCCAGGGGGGGTGTCCAGAGGTGTGGTGCGGGCTATCCAGTACTGTGGGGGGGGGGGGGGGGGGTTCTGGTTTGTTTTGGTCTGTTTTTCGTAAATTTTTTTTGCCTGTTTTAGGGGTGTGAGAGGGCTGTCCAGGGGTGTGGGAGGGTTTTCTAGGTGGTGGGGGGGGGGGGGGTATACAAGAGGGTGGGGGTTGTCCAGGTGTGTGGGGGGCAGTCTAGAGGTGTGGGGGGTGTCTAGGAGGGTGTGGGGGGGGGGGGGGGTGTCCAGGGGTGTGGGGGGCTATCCAGGGGGTGGGGGGGGGGGGCAGTTTAGGGGTGTGTGTGTGTGTGGGGGGGGGGGTGTCCAGAGGTGTGGTGGGGGATATCTAGTGGGGGTGGGGGGATTCTGGTCTGTTTTTGGCAACTTTTGTGTCTATTTCAGGGGTGTGGGAGGGCTGTCTAGGGGTGTGGGAGTGCTGTCCAAGGGGTGGGGGGTATATAGGAGGGTGTTTGTGTGTGTGTGTGGGGGGGGGGGGTTGTCCAGGGGTGTGTTGGGGGGGGGGGGGGTTGTCCAGGGGGTGGTGTGGTTGTCCAGGGGTGTGTGTGGATATCCAGGTGGGGTAGTCTTGGGGTGTGGGGGGTGTCCAAAAGGGTGGGGTGGGGTGGGGGGTTGTCCAGGGGTGTGGGGGGATATCCAGGGGTGGGGGCAGTCCAAGGGTGTGTGTGTGTGTGGGGGGGGGGGGGTTCCAGGAGGGTGGGGGGTTTTCTAGGGGTTTGGGGGGCTATCCTGGGGGTGGGGTGGGGGGGGGGGGGCAGTCCAGGGGTGTGTGGGGGTGTCTAGGGGTGTGGTGGGGGCTATCCAGTGGGGGGGGGGGGTCTGTTTTTGGTATCTTTTTGGTCTGTTTCAGGGGTGTGGGAGGGTTGTCCAGGGGTGTGGGAGTGTTTTCCAGGGGGTGGGGGTATACAGGAGGGTGGGGGGGGGGGGGGTTGTCCAGGGGTGTGGGGAGCTGTCCAGGGGGTGGTGGGGTTGTCCAGGTGTGTGGGGGGCTATCCAGGGGGTGGGGTGGGGGCAGTCCAGGGGTGTGTGTGGGGGGGGGGGGGGTGTTTAGGGGTGTGGTGGGGGCTGTCTAGTGGGTTTTGTTGGGGGGGGGGGGTTCTGGTCTGTTTTGGTCTATTTTTGGTAACCTTTTGCTCTGTTTCAGGTATTTTGGCTGGGCATAATAGTGGTTTGGTTTTATTTAAAATTAAATTGTTTTTTTACATCAGTTATGAAATAACCGACATAAAAAATTCATTGGTATCAGGTTTAACGTCGGTTATTTGGAAACTGATGTAATAACTTCGTAGGAAATGGTTTTTACATCGTTTATTTCATAACCGACGTAATAAATTGAAATGGATAGTTTTTTACATCGGTTATTTTATAACCGACATTGTAGATATATTTTTATGTCGGTTATTATATAACCGATGTTAGAAACAGCTTGGCAGATAGGTTTATCACGTTGGTTATAAAAATAACCGATGTGATAAATGCTTCGGAGGAGTGCTTTATGACGTTGGTTATTAAATAACAGATGTAATAAACCACAACTCTGAAGTATTTTCCACATTGGGTTTTTATCAACCGATGTGAAAAACGCTTCAGATTTGTGTTTTTTACGTCAGTTGTAAAATAACCGACGTAAAAAACTATGTTTATAACATCTCCTGTAATAATGTCGGCCAAAATCCGATGTTAAAAATAAAAAATAACCACCGTAAAAAATGTTTTCTGCACTAGTGCCACAACCATGGTGTATCCAAGGGTTGAACTAAATCACATGTCATACTTGTCGGATTATCCTTTCTCCCTTGACGTGCTAGCATCTTTACATGAACATAAAGAAGAAGAAGAAATATATAAATGGGTTTAGGGAGCTTGAAACAAGTATAATAGAATTCATAAAACACTACCATCAAATGAAAGAATATAAATTGGTAATAAATGATTCTTTTTTAATATCCTCTCATTTATTCATGTGTTGAAACACTGTAATAAATACCATGACTGGTTCATGCATCATATTCATTTACTTCGTATTATTTCATCTCATGAAAATTTTCATTAATTATATCTTTGGTGGGGAATAGTTTGGGTGTACAACAAATATATTATAATTTACCCAATGCATGAAAATCATGATTTTTTGGAAAGATGATAGAAAGTTAATAAATATTTCATAGATAAATATGGGTTTGAGGAATATCTCTCTATGATCACCCTAAGGAAGGAGTTTGGTGGTAATCTGAACTATTCAAATTTTAGTAGAATATTAATATTTAACTAATTAAATATTAATTTATTCACATGTATTCAAACATTGATATATTTTGAACTGAGAGTTATATTGTGATTATTACTTTATAGTTGATTCATAATGGGGGATTTTATTTAGGTGAGGCATGAACCCATCAAGTGCACCAGGGGAAACCCTAGGTCCCATTTCATTTCAATGATTATTATTTTTCTCTATTCCTTCTCTCAAATATTAACTTTTTTCTTCTTGATAATGTAAATGGACCTCCACCATCTTTGGGGAGTTCAGTTGAGAGTGTTAAAGGAGATAGAGAAAGGAAATAATGCACTAAGGTGATCATCTAGAGGTAGATCGGGGCTTGGTGGTGGGATCTCACATATCTAAGAGTGAAGATTTGGCACTTTATTTCTTGAGGTTGGAGATTTTTATTATTTCATGTTGATATCACTTTATATTAGTTATTTTTAGGTTTAAAATCCTGTAGGTGTCACTTAGGGTTTTGTAAGAGCCCCCATGGAGTTATTTTTGGAAAAATCTAAGGTTTTAAGTGATTGCGAGGGTTTTTGTTTCAGTAAAACCCAATAACATGATAAGTAGTTTATGAAAACTTGTTGTGTGTTATTTGTTGTATGTGAAAAGTTGAATATTAGGGTACAATTTTTTTTGTGTTTTTGGGCATGCCATGCAGGGGTGGATTAGGGCATTTCCATGTTATCAGTAAGACACCCCATGCCAAGGGGACATAGCCATGTGTGAAACATAGCCAAACCCCATTTGAGGAACATGATAAATATTTGTGTATGGTTCTTAGATTGACCCCTTGTGGGGCACACAAGAAGGTAAATAGACAAGTACCCCATGTGGGTGTATATGTCATTAACCATAGGAAGTAGTTGTATGGTTTTGGAAGTACACATAAGGTTGGAAAGATATACATGAACACATATACATTATGGAGGTACATCCCATTTACTTGGAGTACATGATATTTAATTCCCCTTTGGATGAGTGTTCAATGTTTTCTCTCCATGGATTCAAAATTGAACTTTTGAGTAGTCCATTATGAGCAATTTTTCAGGATAATTATGATAATAGAATGATTTATACATTTAGAGGTTGACTAGATGGTGTTTTAAATTGGGTGAGAATTTTTAGGAGGTTTTCCGTGAGGTTCTAATTTGAATTCCACTTATTGGTTGGGTTGTGATTTGTGATAATTGAGTGAGAGTTGCGATCTTAGTGACCCAATTAGATTGGGTATATTGAGGTGATAATTTTGAGGTTCTTTTATAAGGATCAAAAAAAGGAGGGATTGATGAGTATCTCTAAGGAGATATTGGATGGTCCATGGGTGTTAGGATAGTTTGCTTGAGGTGAGAGTAGTTGAGGTTTAGAATCTATTCTTGAAGATTATATATATTGGAGCCTTTGGACTGGATTGACACTATAGGGTGTTGGGTATGGCTATTAACCATCGAGGGGAAGTTGATATGGGTCAGAGGGACCCATTATGGATGCCATTGTGGGTGAGTAAATACTTGAGTATGGGTTGTGTACTAGGTAGACTGATTGGAGTTTTCTTACATTGTACTTTTCCCTTAGGTTTCTCTTATTCAGATAAGTTTTGTTGGATTTCATACTCTTGAGGTGGTCACAAGGACCATTGAGTATTCCCCTTTTGGCATGATATTTCTTTTGGATTCCCTTATGGGAACATTAATTATCGAGGATCACTTAGAGGGTTTGGGGGATTCTTAGAGATAATTTCACATTTATGGATTGAACTAATATTTTATATAATATAGGGGAACCCTAAATAGGTTTTCATATTCTTATTTTGGCATTATGTAATTTTGAGTTTTTTTGAATGGTGCGTTCTAAGATCTTGGGAGCAGTAGGGTATCCCCTAGTAGGACGTCCTTTTGTGTTGTAGTCATGGGTACCATGTGATCCTTGAGTTTCATTTGACCTTAAGAAGCATTAGTGAGATCCTGTAGTGGCTAATTTATGGATGATAAGAAATTGTGGACTAAGAGAGACCCATTATTTATCATTATAGAGTTGATCGATATAGATTGTTCAACTATTTTGGATGGTGGGTTCAAGAATTGGATCAACTCACATCCCAATGGCCACTGTCCAGGAATCTTGAGGATGTTCTAGCTCAATATTTGATGTAATATGAGACTCTTGGGATATATTAGACTAGGTATTGGTCTTGATATTTGATTTAGTTCTATCTTTCATTTATTTGATATTGTTGGATGGGTCTATGGAGCTAATGGATGATCTAAAGGAGTGAAACCCCCTTTTAGTCCAATGGATGTATTTCAATAGCTAGGGATTGGGTGTTCATGCTATCAGATGTTCGATTGTCCTGGGTCATATGCTTGGACTCCTCAACCTAATTTATAGATATGGTTAGTTACTCAGTACTATCATGATCTGTATTATTTTTGTTAGAGTTAGTAGAGTTCTTGTTTTCAATTTGGATCATGCGATTAGAGTCACACATCCAAATAGATGCATGATGTCTTATGGATTCCTATGATTACACCATGGGGTCCTGTATTCATGCCGATTACATTTTAGATGCCTTGAATCTTTTGAGTATATCAATATGATACAAATGATTTCATGTGGAAGGGTGAGACATGTGCTATAAATCCTATGACATGGGCCATAGTAGGGGTATATTTACCTTAGGTTTTAGATTATAACCCACGGTTCGCAATTTTATTTGTTTTTGATTAGCCCCCTTTATTGTTGTTTTTTTATTTTGAGCTAGATATTATCATTTTTTGACTAGTTTGGACATACCACGTGGAAAATCACTTGTATATTTTAGTAGATTATTGGTTCAAAATTTGGGGTCGCTTATTGAGATATATTTTTCACCCCCCTATATTTGAACCTTGGTGTACATGTAGACCATAAATATTCTTTTTAGGTTGAAGCACATGCTGTGTAGTGGATCAAGAAGATTCCTTGGTTTTCTTGATCAAGTGGATTCACTCATATAGAGTATTAATATTGGACTTGTTTAGCTTAAGATTCATGGATATTGGATATTTGTTATGACTCATAGTTGGAAGTAGAGCCTGCTGTTTTTATTTTAGGTTTGTTTGTTTTGTATTTGTGGTCATCCTCGTGGGTGAAAAACTATTTTTTTTCAGGCTTATGAGTTTGTATGACTATATTTCACATTTCATCTATTATATCATGTGTTTCAATTTATTTATTAGATGTAATTTTACGGTTATTGATGTGCATGAGTTTTATTTTTTCCCATTTTTATTTCACTCTGATAGAGGTTATAGTCTCCTCAATATATCTCTTACATCCTCATTTATATTCAGCATCCTCTATAATATAGGGTATGCACCTAAGTACTTTTTTTGATGTAGACCAGGTGATGTCTTAGGTCTATAATGGCATGTGTTTTACAGGTTGTAAAATTTGGAGGGAATTTTAACTTTTAAAATAGTTGAAAGTTTGTTAATAAAACTAAGTTTCAAACCAAAATAGTTTGAGTTACCTTCAATAAGTGATTTTAGACTTGAATAAAGGATGATAAGTTGACCCAATACTTTGTTTTTTAGTAGATAAGGCTTGGCCAACTAGGCTCTTGCAGCATCACCGACTTGAAAATGGGATGATAAGTAGTCTTGATACCCACCAAGTCCCATTGGCTTGTCGATGAGGAAGGAAACAATCATTCACCCTAGAAGGCCTCACTGATTAGCCGATGGGGCATACTGGGTGGCTTTTAGTGGATGTAATTTTGGTTATTTTATCCATTGATTCCCCCTTAGTTTTACATAGATTAGCTTTAATTTTTTAGAAACATTAGGCTAGAATATCCTATATTCTTCTATTTAAGATATAACCTTGATCTAGGGTGGATCTAGATGTGAATTAATGGAGGATACAAGAAATATCCTTATATTTTATTTAATAATGGCCTCTTTATCCCTTGTAATATGATGGATCACCATGACATTGGTCATGTACGACCCTATCAGTATGTTTAATCTTTTACAACCCTTTAGAGTATCAATTATCTTAAGATCCTTATCCCCAAAACCATCTTGCTTCTCAATTTATGATTTCCTTTCCTATAAATAGTTAATAAGAGGAAAATTACATCATATCCTAATGGAATTGTCCAAGATTGATAGAGTTATGTATCAAAATGTCTAGAGGATGTCATGTGTTGATGAACACATAATGTTGATAGGTAATTCGATAAAGGTACGTCCCTTGAAAATTAATTCTACAGTTTTGGTCAAATTGTGACAGATTGGAATTTATATCATAGAATTAATTTGGGGAATTTTCTCCTCATAGAACTTGGAGGGTTCTAGGAGTGGCTTATAATCTATTGGAAGACATTTCAACTAAGGTACCCAATTTAGTTGGTTTAATTGAAGGATCTATTTTATTTATATTTTACTGTAATTTGTGTTTTTTTCCATATTATGGATATTTTTACTGAAATGAAGTTGGATGTGTGAGACAGATCTTCCATGGATTGTTGGTCATGGTTCTAGTTAGGGGGTGAGAACTAGTAAGTTATTTAGAAAGTATTCCATCACATTAAAATGTGAATTCTTGGAAAATTTTAATTAATTATAATTCTATTAAAATAAATTTATTGGAATTATTGGGAATGATATGAACCTCATTTCAATCTATGGAGGTCTAATTGACTTGGATGACTCAGAAAAAGATATTGTTTTTTTCATGGTTTGGAGTTGGATTCGTTTAAGGAAGGTAGTCCGATGTACTCTTCTCTATGGTATTATGCATGGTTTATTTGTATGTGGTTTGAGGTTCATCCCCTTGGTCGAATGACCCTTAAATTCATGATGTGCTATGAATAAATTTTTTTATTAATGAATTAATGATCCTTAGGTATTAATTAATAAAAAGAAACCATAAATAATTTAATTGGACAAAGTTCCAAGGTCCACAATGGTCCCATGTGCACTAGATTGATACTAACCACCGATGGATAAGGCTTGATCACTAATGAGTGATTTAAACTACATAGACACCATGGGGTTTTTTGTTGATCTAAATAATACCTAGATTATTCAATACCATTCTTGACATTATCGATCACACGTGTTTCTACTATGAATCATGTTGACATTCTATGCTCTCTTTATATGTGCACTCTTTTTGACTTGATGTAATATCTGTTGTGGCATAACTTGTTGACTATACATGATAGTGATAACATATGGGTGTATGAGTATCCTATGAGGCCCATTATGATTTTTGATTCCATTAGTTCTGTTATAGTTTCTTTTTACCATGCTTGATGATGATCATATGTTGTTATATTTTCCTACTATATTCTCATGATGATATGTTATGCCTTTTCTTGTATGATTTACCCAATGATGTGTGTTACAATGTATTTGGAGGGTTTTCTTGGTACTCATGATAGGTGGACCATTATGGTATGGTTACCTGTTATATGGGGAGTGTGAATGACTCGTAAAAATGATGATGGTGGACTACTATGTAGGGTAGCAACATGTTATCCTTGTGGCCCAATCCCAAACTTGATACCATAAAGATATTGTGTAACTGGTTGACTCAATTTAATTAAGACAATGAGTAAAATTTTTCATAATATTTTCATATAGTTTGGTCACTTCCAACATCCATACAATCATCCTTTCGATATAGAGATAAAGAAATTACTACTGGGGTTCATGGAATCTTGGTAAGTGCATGACCGCTCGACATATGGGTATTTTTTTATTTAGTTATTATATTTTATTCTTCCATAGTTATATATTTTCTATTTACTTTATCCTAATTTTATCACATGCGCATGCACTGAATATTATTGGTTGGGTGCTGAACCACATTTGTTTTATCCTATTAGGTTGTAATCACACCCTACTCAATAACTATGGCACTTAGTTTCTCAAGAAACCCTCATGTATAATGGGTATAGGTTGGTCTGAGGACAAGGTTGATTATTTATCAGGATAAATCACTATGATTTTGGATTCTAGGATGAGATGATGCTTGGAGATAAAAAGCATCCTTATTATGTACCTTTATTTATTTGTACAAGTGATCAGCCTGGTGGTCCATTTACTATTTTACCTTGTTTGAATATTGAGCCTATTGTTTCCACATTCATTCATACTATTGGTATGTTATTAATATTTGGGTACTCTGATTTTATATTTTTATAAGTTTATTTGTTATTTTGAACTCTGATAAAGTGTATAATTTCACCAGGATTTCATATGATAACCTTGCTATTCATCAATAGCTTTTAGTGTATGGGGAGGCACACTTAAGGTCTTGTGGAATTCTATATTAGACCCAGTTATTCAAGTATAGATGTCATAGAATAGTATCAGATGGTAGGATTAATTTTTTCCTATTTTTTGGATTTGATAGATAGTGAACTTTGGAATGTGTTAGATCTTATGATGAAACTCAGTATGGCGGATTGAGAAAACCATTTCTGAGGGAAGTCCAAGTTACTACATCATGAAATTGATATTCATGGTTTTTAGTATTATGTTTATATATGATTTCACCTTGTGTTACAAACTTGTATTTTGAGGTTTATGATTTCATATGGATTTCTCTCTTGGATTTATCAACAATAGATATTTCAAGCATCATATTCAATATTTTGGTTTTACATTACATGTATGATGCTTGTGTGTGATTTTACTAATGACAGTGGACAAAAGTGATTTAGTTTCAACAAAATGTTCTATGTTTTCACAAATGATTTTTGGATGAAATTATTTTTAGTTCAACCCCTATACATGTCCAATTTTTATTACTAGTCATGTGAGACTATGATATAGTTCTCTTAGGAAATGATAACTATGATGATGATGATGATGATGATGATGAGGTTTCCCTATGCACAAGTTGTGAAGTGTGTTTTGGAAGGTTGTTGTCGAGTATTAATTTCCTTAGTATGAATATTGTGTGAGTATCCTTCATAGGTTTAGTTAATTAAATTTTTGACTTAAGTCTATATGGATTTTTCGATGTAAGTATTAGTGACATTTTGTTAAACTGAACCTTGCATCTTTAGACCTGACGTGGTAAGTCTAAGAGAAAAGACATTGAGGAATGTCTTGAAGATGTGATTAGATGATGTTTTGTGTGTTGTGTACCTTAGAGAAACCTTATCTGGATTGAATGCAAGACCTTGTTGCCTTAGATATGTAACTGTGGTTACTTGTGAGTCATTACCTCAAACTAATCATGATTATCTAGAGTGAGAATGTCTCCATGTGAAGGGTTAGTCATGGTTAGTGTGTTAGGGGTGGTTTTCGTTAATGAGATTCCAATAGAATGGGAATAACTTTGAGAAGGATTAGAAGATTATCTTTAGGGTTTCCATATAAACTTGGAGTAAAGGGAACCTTGGGTGTTAGTACTCATTATGTGATTTAACACCCCTCCCCTCACCCATTTTCTTGGGAATAAGTGGTTCTACTCATCATTAGGTGACATTCTAAAGACACCAAAGGCTGGAACTAAATGCAAAGTTATTCATGGAACATTGGTGGATGAATTTACCTTTTTAAATAAAATTACTAACCAACATAAAAAATAAAAAAAATCCTGTATATGACGCACGAAAAAAATATACAAAAATTTATAAACAACAATAAACCAAAATATTAGAGTTACAATAGAAATAAGAAACAAAAATAAAGAAACCACATGAATAAAGACATCAAACAACCAACTTCCAAAAATCCCAATCTCTAACTCCACCTGATATTCACAAGGAATCAAGATGCACCACTATATAATTATGATACCTTCCCTTTACCTATGTACCGATAGATGACATCTGCAAATGGTCCAAAGTTATTAAGCAGGGGGTGAGTATAAAACTCAGTAGGATTTTCCCAATGACATCCCTACTCATTCCACTAGGGAAAAACTTATTAGAATAGTTTATAAAAAAAATTTAATTAGTAAAAACACCTTATAATAAATCCATAATAATTTTCCATGGAAATAAAAAAACAAAGAATAAAACCTTTTTTGTTACAATCATTTTGCATACCCACAACCATGTCGCTACACACACACACACACCATGCATGCCTAGGTGATAGTTCCAAACTCATGATTGATCTCTCATATAATCACCACGTCATCACAAGGTGATACATCCCATGTTACATTACACCTTTGGCAGTAATAACTAACTCATCTATCAATAAGGCCCCATAAAATACACTATGAACAGATAATAACATGTATGGAAATTCCATTTCAAATGATTCCCCAAACATTTATTTCTTTGAAAAATTAAGAAAAAAAAAATCCATGCATCAAAATAAAACCAACATTTTAAAATCCACATTTTAAAATCATAAACCAAAGTAGATTTCGGAAATCCAACTACCTTTACCACAATTTCTAAAACCAAAACCAATAAGGATATCCAGCATGAATCACACAAGTATTTTACCACAATTTTAATAAAAGAATTTAATTAAAACTAATTCTTATAGTTCTAAATCAATTGGATCCAATAGAGAATCCACCTACTTCACAAACATTGGATATAATTAAGAACAACATAATGGAACTCTGTGATTCGATCACAATTCATATTCCATTCAACGAAACCAATAGGATATCATCATAAAAATGCTCATAACACAAAGATATATCCATAAAGGAATAGATTTATGGTTTTGAGAGAGATAACAACTTTGGATCTAAGAAGAAAATCTAATAACAGACACCTATCGATGAATCCAAGACTCCAACACATTTAAATTTTCCTACAGATTACTCCTAGATAGAAGGGTATTATCTCTCACACCTTGGAAAAAAATGAAATCAGATAATAGAGAGACTAGGCAAAAAATAAGGGTTTAATGGATTAATTTAGATTAAATATAATTTTTAAGTAAGGACACTTGTACGCTGCACTATTAGGCTACACGGTTTGAAAACCCGCATGTCAACCATGCAATGCTACTATCTTAAGGCCATGTATCGCATGGTTGGATCACACGATTAGAAAAACTATGCACAATACATGATTTTTCCTCTGTTTCAAGAAGGTTTTTTTATCTTGAGAAATCACACTGTTTGGAAAGACATTTCACCAACCATGACCTTAAGTAGTTCCCACTATCTCCCCTTTCACGGTTTCCTAGAGATGCTTCACAGTTTCTACAAACCATGCTCAAACCAAACACCTCCAAAAAAGACTCCAAAACATGTCAAAACCCCTCATAACCTCCCTAAACATAACTTGATCCTTATATACCCTAAAATTACATGAATAAAGGGCCATGCACTTGAAACTAGGGGTGCCAAATTCTCCCCACCATTGTCATTTTGATCCTTATAAAGTAAAAAACCATCATTGGATGGAAGAGTTTTGTCCATTGCTCCACCATTTCCTGAATCTGACCATGTTGCCATTAAACTAGCATAAGACCACTAATTTTACCACAAAATATATAAGGCCCCAGCCTTAAAAATCACCTAATCTTGAGTTACTTCAAGAATACATGTTGAGGATCTTTTTAGGTTTAGAGGTTTAGAGAATTAGATTATAAAACATGCATTATATTCCACATTTAAAAAAAGTGGTTACATAAAAGACAATATACATTTTTCCTATAAACGGAAACATATTTAAAATAAAACATGGATTCTTTCTTGACACTTCCTTGACTCTATCATCATATCATGTACCTTTCCCTTGACCTATGAAAAACATTTCAAAAACTTGGGATGAGCATAAAAATCTCAGTAAGGGATATAAAAATATGGAAAGGAAATATGAGTACATATATACATAAAAATGAAATCATAATTTAACCATAAAACATAATCACTTTAACATACCTCATTAAATCATGAATAAATCATAGAAATCATAAGACATAAAGGTAACTTGAGGCATTCATAAAATTCTTACGTTGGGAGTAACCCTCTTGGTTACATTTGGAATACCCATCACCGTATATTCCATAAATCTCTTCGGAGAAACCTCAACGTTTAACCCCTTTGCATTACCCAATGCATTGGAGAGCTATATCGAGCCCACCCACCCTTAGTTTATCATGGAACCACCCGTCTTCATAATAATGCCCAAGAGCCATAACATAATATTATCACATAAAACATGCATAAAGGAAACATAACATTTCCACTTTTCAATCAAAAGATATCAATACAACACACTGATATAAAAAAATTATGAAAACCATTTTCCATACCAAAATAAAATAAAAGTAAAACATGGTATTTATTTTTCATTTTAAAAAAAAGTATGGCTTGTAGAGGATGCCGAAACTCAAATAATGGTCACGGCGGCAGAGAAGTCGTTGTCGCCGCATACGTATGACAAAAACATTCCCTTTTATCATTTAGTAAAATGCTTCATATAAAAATATTCCTTTTGGATAAATGTAAAAGTCAAAGGGGTTCATACACCGTATAAAAAAAAGTTGTGTATAAAACATAATATGCCTCAATGAAAGGAGATTGAGACGAAGTCCCATACCTCAAGTCCGACATGACTCGATCATTCTTTAATGTCCTGAATAATAAACTTGAGTTAATTTATACTTTCTTAAGAACCTTTTTCAAGTTAATTATTCCTTTTATACCACTTATTACCATTTAATGAATGCTATGTAATTATTTAAGTTAATAACGGTCGTTTTAACGATCATTGGTACTTGAGTCAAAAATATGATCTTTATAATTACAAGTTGTTCATGTATCCATTATATCCAGAGTTATACTCATGATTTAGATATCATATATATCATATATATCCAGTATATACATTCATTTATAATATTACATAACATTTAGAGGTAAGAAATGAAATGCACCGTTCATGGAGACGGTAAGCCGTACGTACACATGAATGCTACTTACATTTCTATTTCATATTTAATGGAATTAAAACATAACGATACATAATAGTATTATAATTATAGTATTGTATCATATAAAATATAATTCAATCTATCCTTTATACATTCCACATATGGTATTAATGAATCAAATCACTTTGAGGGGGCGGTAGTCCGCACTTCCTAAAATAAAGATATAACGTTTACCCATAATGGAAACCATAAAGGTATGACATAAATGAAAAATACATAAGTTTAAGTAAAACATAAACATATTTTATATCATTTATAAATATAGTGAAATCTTAATGGCCACCTTTTAATGTGTTATATGAGTGTTGAACAATCATCGTTTCGTGAGGCAGAAATTCGCCATCCACAGAAACAGTACGTTCTTTAACCATTAGACGTAGGTGTGTGTAAGTGTAGCTTGAATCCTTCTTATAACAAAATCCTAGTATATTGAAGATACTGATGTTGTTACAAAAGAAAGTAATAAAAAGAGTTTATAGGGTTGGATAAGCAAAACAAAATATAAGAACACAAGAGAAAACGCTACCTTTAAAATGGGTAACTCTTTTTGATTTGAGCTCAAAGGATTCCTTGGGAAGACTTCTGCCAAAAGTGAGGCTTCAAGGAGTAATAGAAGGATGTGGAGAGAAAAAATGGACAGGGTTTGTCTGAGCCGAATTCTTGAGAGGTGTGGGTAATGTGGTAGAGGTGGGGGTCTTTTATAAGAGGAGAGGAGGGGCACTCTTGGAAAGTTATAAAAGGTTACTTTATTATAAAATGATTTTCGGATTTAAAATGTCCCAAAATTATATATTTCTAGGCTAAGGTGATAAGAGTTAGAAATAAACAAATCCAATAGGTTTTTTACATGTTTAGGTCCTAGATTTTACATTATCTTTTCATTTTATTTAAATCGTTAAATAATGAGGTAATCGCTGCATCATCATGGTATCATAAATAATTTAATTTATTTAATGTATAAAAATTATAAAAAAAATATCATGATGTAGGAACTATTTTTATCTTTCTAATGAATATTTATAGTAAAACATATGACTTGTATAACCCCATTTAAAAATTGTTTTAGTAAAACAACTCATGTTTGTGACATTTTAATTTTAACTTCAAATAAAAAGGTATTAATGTCATTTTACTACCAATGTGGCTCCATGGGGTCCCCAAGTTGACCCATGGATTGTATTGGTCGACCATGACACATCCAATAAGTGTAGGACATGTGTCTAGGTCATTTGATATTATTAAAACATTATTTTTACCTTAAACTACACTAATTACCTCTAATCGCGATTAAAAACTTAAAAGTTACTATTCACCAAAAAATTATTTTAATCCCATTGAACCAAATTTTACTTCTTAATGACAACCATGTATGTCGGATTTTTGAAATTCAAAACACAGTGGTGGTAAAATTTCATTTAAACGAAAAATCAGTTTTTATAAGTACCACTTAGTGGTTTCACTATTCATCAAAAATTGAAGTTTTTCAGAAAAATACCAAAACTTCACCCTAAGATATATTTGATATTCCAAATTCAAAAATGATTTCTATTTTACAAAATTCAAAACATTTAAGCTACATTATTTAATTTAATAATTAATTCCCACTGTCAGAGCAAATAGCGTGTTTTTATAAAACAATATGTATCAAAAGATTGACACTAGTTTAAGTCCAATTTCATGGTGAAATTAATTCCAATGACCACCATTTGATTAAATGGTAAACATATATTATAATTTCACTTTAAAACCAATTCAAAAGAGAATATAATCATACAAATAAATTAGATTAAAAAGTGGTTTTGAATTAAAATACAACATTTTCCACTATTCATTAAAAAATTAATTTTATCTGAAAAATACCAAAAATTTACACAAAGTAAAATTTTATGTCCTGATTCTAAAGAAGAATTTTATTTGGTCCAATGGAATGTATAAGAGTGACCAAAGCTATATTTATGGATGGTTTTCCATCAAAAGGCGATAATTCGACCTTTAGTGAATGTTAGAGTATATATGCCTAAAATTGAATTCTTTTCTTATTTTAAGCCTTTATATTTTATTGGATAAATGTAAAAACATTTAAAAAAACATATATAATCATATTTTAGTTATTTATATTCATTCCCTCCAATATAATGGATACGTGTTAACTACCATTTAAAATAATATTATTTTATTACCAGTGTGCAACGTAAGATTTCAAAGAAACTCTTTGTTGCGTATCAGGTACGCTATCAAACATAGCAACCTCTTTAAAGTAAAATTAATATTTAATTCATAAATATTAATAAATATTAAAATATTTTATTCTTTATTTACCTGGGATGTTACATCCTTCCCCCTTTTGGGAATTGCTTCCTCGCAATTTTATTCATTTATCAAAAGAAGTGGGGGTATTTATCCCTCATAGCATTTTCAGATTCCCATGTTGCCTCTTCAACCATATAGTTTTTCCGTAAAACCTTTACCTGGTGAATTTACTTATTCCGCAACACTTGCTCTCTACGGTCAAGTATCTGGACTGGTTGTTCTTTATAAGAGAGATTCTCTTCCAACTGAACTCCCTCTGGGCTCAAAACATGAGATGGATCTGGCATGTACTTTCTCAACATCGAAACATGAAAAAAATTATGTACTAGAGATAAACTTGGAGGTAAAGCCACTCGGTATGCAACTGATCCAACTTTCTCCAGAATTTTATATGGTCCAATGAACCTTGGACTTAGCTTTCCTTTCTTACCAAATCGCATCACACTTTTCTATGGTGAAACTTTGAGAAAAACATGATCACCTACCTCGAAAGATAGATCCTTCCTCCGGTTATCCGCATAACTCTTCTGCCTGCTTTGAGCTATTCTCATGTATTTCTGAATCAACTAAACTTTTTCTTCCATCTCTTCTACCAATTCTAATCCCATCAACTTCCTTTCACCCACTTCATCCAAGAAAGCTAGAGTTCAACACCGCTTCCCATATAATGCCTCAAATGGTGCCATCTGTATACTGGAATGAAAACTGTTATTATAAGAAAACTCAACCAAAGAAAGATGTTGGTCCCAACTTCCCTGATAATCCATCGAACAAGCACGTAGCATATCCTCCAAAGACTGAATTGTTCATTCTGACTACCCATCTGGATGAGGACGAAAAGCTGTACTAAAATTTAATTCAGTACCCAACGACTTCTGAAGGCCTTTCCAAAAGATAGAAGTGAACCTGGGATCACGATCAGATACAATAGATAGAGGAACTCCATGTAATTTGAATATCTCTTTAAGATACAAATGAGAAACTTGATCTAGGGAAAAATTATCTTGTATGGCAAGGAAATGAGAAGATTTAGTCAAGCGATCAACAATAACCCAGATTTCATTATTACCTCGAGGTGTCTTCAGCAATCCCACAACGAAGTCCATGGATATATTCTCCCATTTCCACTCTGGTACTGGTAAAGGCTGAAGCATCCCTTTTGGTAACTGCCAGTCTACTTTAACCTATTGACAAGTCAAAAACTTCACAGTAAAATCAGCAATATCCCTTTTCATTCCGTCCCCCCAGTAATACTCCCGAAGATCTCTATACATCTTAGTACAGCCAGGATGGACTGAAAAAAAAGAACTACGAGCTTCACATAACAAATCTCTCTAGAACTGTGAATCACAAGGCGCACACAATCTCTTCCCAAATCTCAAAACACAATCATTATCAATTTTGAATTCAGGCAACTTACCCTTCTGAACCAACTCTACCTTTTTCTGCAACTCGCTGTCTTGCTTCTGTGCTTGCTTAATTCTTTCTGATAGAGAAGATTTCACTGATACTTGAAAAAAAACAGAAGGACATCCTATACCAACAACTTCTATGCCAATTTTCATCAAATCCTTAACCAAAGGATCATATTCCAAACACAACATTGTCAATGAATCATTACTTTTTCGTCTCAAAGCATCAGCCACTTTATTTTCTTTTCCCGGATGGTAATGAATTGTACAATAATAATCCTTGATTAATTCTATCCATAGCCTCTGTCTCATGTTCAATTATTTCTGAGTGAATATATACTTTAAACATTTGTGATCGGTATATATTTCAAACTTTACTCCATACAAATGATGCCTCCAAAGTTTTAAAGCCAAAACAACAGCAGCTAATTCCAAATCATGTGTAGGGTAATTTACCTCGTGAGTTTTCAACTATCATGAAGCATAAGAAATTACTTGATCATTCTGCATTAGGATGCAACCAAGTCTTCTCAATGAAGCATCATTGTAGATAACAAACTCTCCATTCCTGGAAGGTAGTGCCAAAACTGGAGCATTCACCAATCTTCTTTTCAGTTTCTGAAAACAATCATCACATTCTTTAGTCCAGATAAACTTAACTCCCTTCCGAGTTAGCTCAGTCATTGGACTAGATAACCATGAAAAATTTCTAACAAACCTTCGGTAATAGCCTGCAGAACCAAAGAATCTACGAATCTCAGTTACATTTGTGGGTCTTGGCTATTCTTCAACAACCTTTGTTTTTGCAGGATCAACAGTTATCCCATCTTTAGAAACAATATGACCAAGGAAAGAAATTTTTTGCAACCAAAACTCACACTTTATGAATTTCCCATACAATTTCTTTTCTTTTAAGTTTTGAAAAATTACCCTTAAATGTCTTTCATGCTCCTCTTTAATTTTATAAAACACCAAAATATCATCAATGAAAACAACCACAAACTTATCCAAGAACTCATGGAAAATTCTATTCATTAAGTCCATGAATACAATAGGTGCATTGGTTAGCCCAAAAGGCATTACTACAAATTCATAATGGAAATATCTTGTACGAAACGCAGTCTTCAGAATATCTGCTTCCTTTACCTTCAACTGATAGTACCCCGATCTCAGGTCAATCTTTGAAAAATACTAAGCTCCCTGGAGCTGATCATACAAATCATCGATATGAGGAAAATGATATTTGTTCTTAATAGTTATGTTATTCAAGGCTCTATAATCAATGAAAAGTCTCATAGAACCATCTTTCTTTTTAACAAATAAAACAGGAGCACCCCATGGTGATGTGCTAGGTCGAATGAAACCATTCTCTAATAAATCTTCCAATTGCTCCTTCAACTCTAAAAGTTCAATTTGAGCCATTCGATAAGGGAGTTTTAAAATTGGATTAGCATCAGGAACTAATTATACAGTAAACTCAACTTCCCGATCTGGTATTATTCTAGGCAACTCATCAGGAAAAACATCAGGATACTCATTTACCACTGGAACATCATTAATCTGCACAGTTCCCTTGTTTTAAACAATATGTGCAAGGTAACATTCATTTCCATCTTTTACAAGTTTCTCATCCTCTTAATACGTTATCAATAGAAAGGGTTCATTCTTGTACACAAACTGAAAGTATTTCTGAAAAGAAACTTCCTTAACTCTACAATCAATCTTAGCATGGTAAATAGAGAGCCAATCCATACCAAGGATAACATCAAACTCTACTAGAGGTAAAACAATAAGGTTTGCAAGTATGTTCTTTACACAGATAAGGATAGGAAGATTCTTATAAATTCTTTTTTCCTCAACATTTACCCCAGATGTTTTTACCACAAGTTCAGGAGTCATTTCTCGAGATGCTATTCCCATTTTACTAGAAAAGTTTTCAGAGAGGAAAGAATGTGTATACCCCGAATCAAACAACACACAAGCATAATGTGAAAAAACAAAAAAATTACCTGATAGAACTTCATTTGATGACGTGACATCTGCTGAAGTAGTTGCAAAGGATTTCACCACCCCTTTATTCTTGTAGTCTAACTGCTTCCCATCACTCGAGCTCTTTGTCGAGCACTCATTTTCATAGTTACCCATCTCATTGCACTTAAAACATTTCACTAACTGTAAATCAAATTTGGTCTTACCATCACCCTGATCTTTTTCAGTGCAATCACGAGCCTTATGTCCCATCTTACCACATCGGTAACACTTTATAGAATTCAGAAGAAATTCCCCAGCATGAATTTTACCACATTTATCACAAACTGGAAACTTAGTTTTCTTACCGTCAGACCTTTTTGAAGAATTCTTTCCTTTCTCCTGCCACCTCGGTCTCTTCTTCTGCTGGTTGTTATAGAACACTTGATCATTGAAAAACTCCATTTCCACCTTCTCAGCACATCAAACAATCTTTTCATAACTTTTGAACTCATGAGAATCCAATGCCCTTCGATATTTTGGATTTAATCTTGAGTAAAAACGATTGATTTTACTATCAAGGTCTCGGATAAAATTTGGAGCATACCTTTTCAATCGAGTGAACCTTTATTCATAAACAGCCACTGAGTCTTCATCTTGCCTTAATTCCAAGAATTGTTTTTCCATCCTAAGTCGAACATCCTTAGGAAAATACTTCTCAAGAAACATACCTTTGAATTCATCCCAGTCAAGAGCATCAATCTCATCAGCATCCCTGATATTTTTAACCATCGACCACCACTGATCGGCTTCACCCTCCAAATGGTAAATGGCAAGACTAACCTTTTGATTGTCTGAACACCCCATGACATCAATAATATTCTCCAGTTCTTTAATCCACCGTTCAGCTAGCACAAGTTCATATGATCCTCTGAATGATGGGAGATGTTGCCTCATGAAATAGTCCACCACTGACATGTTTTTCTGTGGTTGATCTGGCTGATCTTGTACATGGATACCACTACTATTTATCACTTAAGTCAATTGTTCCATTACTGCAACAAACTATTCAGTTCCAATTCTGACCATCTCAAGATGCTAATTCAGAAGGTTATTTCCTTCTGTATGCCTTCCTAGCGCTGCTTCCTTGTTTCCTCTACGGAAAACCATTCTGAACAAACATGTCTTAGATGAAGCAACATGGTAATCTTCAAATGCTATATCATTTCAATTTTACTATAAAAAAATATTTTTGGATAATTAATTAATAGAATTCTAACTTCTAAAGTTATCTAAACCAACCTCTGATACCAACTATAAGGCACCAGCCTTAAACATCACTTAATCTTGAGTTACTTCAAGAATAAACGTTGAGGATTTTTTCAGGTTTAGAGTTTTAGAGAATTAGATCATAAAACATGCATTACATTCCACATTTAAACAAAGTGGTTACGTAAAAGTTAGTATTAATTTTTCCCATCAACAAAAACATATTTAAAATAAAACATGGATTCCTTCTTAACACTTACTTGACACTATAATCATATCATGTACCTTTCCCTTGACCTGTGAAAAACATTTCAAAAACTTGGGATGAGCATAAAAAGCTCAGTAAGAGATATAAAAATATGGAAATGAAACATGAGTACATATATACATAAGAATGAAATCATACTTTACCCATAAAACATAAGCACTTTAACATACCTCATCAAATCATGAATAAATCATAGAAATCATAAGACATAAATGTGACTTGAGGCATTCATAACATTCTTACATAGGGAGTAACCCTCTTGGTTACATTTGAAATACCCATCACAGTATATTCCCTAAATCTCTTCAGAGAAACCTCAACATTTAACCCCTTCATGTTACCCAATTCATTGGAGAGCTATATCAGGCTCACCTACCCTTAGTTTATCACGGAACCACCCATCTTCATAATAATGCCCAAGAACCATAACATAATCATATCACATAAAACATGCATAAAGGAAACATAACATTTCCACTTTTCAATCACAAGATATCAATACAACAGATTGATATAAAAACATTATGAAAACCATTTTCAATACCAAAATAAAATAAAAGTAAAACATGGTATTTATTTTTCATTTAAAAAAAAGTTTGGCTTGTAGAGGAAGCCGAAACTCAAATAATGGTCACGGCGGCGGAGAAGTCGTTGTCACCGCATACGAACGACAAAAACATTCCCTTTTGTCATTTAGTAAAACAATTTGTATAAAAAGATTCCTTTTGGATAAATGTAAAAGTCAAAGGGGTTTATACACCATATAAAAAAAGTTGTGTATAAAACATAATATTCCTCAATGAAAGGAGATTGAGACGAAGTCCCATACCTCGGGTACGACTTGACTCGATCATTATTTAATGTCCTGAATAATAAACTTGAGTTAATTTCTACTTTCTTAAGAACTTTTTTCATGTTCATTATTCCTTTTATACCACTTATTACCATGTCATGAACACTATGTAATTATTTAAGTTAATAACAGTCATTTTAACGATCATTGGTACTTGAGTAAAAAATATGCTCTTTATAATTACAAGTTGTTCATGTATACATTATATCCAGAGTTATAATCATGATGTAGATATCATATATATCATATATATCCAGTATATACATGAATTTTAATATTACATAACATTTAGAGGTAAGAAATGAAATGCACCGTTCATGGAGACGGTAAGCCGTACGTACGCATGAACGCTACTTCCATTTCTATTTCAAATTTAATGGAATTAAAACATAATGATACATAATAGTATTATAATCCCAGTATTGTATCATATATAATATCATTCAATCTATCCTTTATACGTACCACATATGGTATTAAGGAATCAAATCACTTTGAGGGGGCGGTAGTCCGCACTTCCTAAAATGAAGATATCACGTTTACCTCTAATGGAAACCATAAAGGTATGACATAAATGAAAAATAAAGAAGATTAAGTAAAACATAAACATATTATATATCATATATAAATATATTGACATCTTAATGGCCACCTTTGAAGGTTTTATATGAGTGTTGAACAATCATCATTTTGTGAGGCAGAAATTCGCCATCCACAGAAATAGTATGTTCTTTAACCATTAGATGTAGGTGTGTGTAAGTGTAGCTCGAATCCTTCTGATAAAAACATCCTAGTATATTTAATATACTGGTTTTGTTACAAAATAATGTAATAAAAAGATTTTATAGGGTTGTAGAATCAAAATAAAACATTAGAACACAAGAGAAAACACTACCATTAAAACGGGTAACTCTTTTTGATTTGAGCTCAAAGGCTTCCTTGGGAAGACTTATGCCCAAAGTGAGGCTTCAAGGAGTAAGAGAGGGATTTTTAGAGACAAAATGGACAGGTTTTGGCCGATCCAAAGTCTTGAGAGGTGTTGGTAAGGTGGTGGAGGTGGGGGTCTTTTATAAGAGGAGAGGAGGGGCACTCTTGGAAAGTTATGAAAGGTTACTTTATTATAAAATGATTTTCGGATTTAAAAGGTCCCAAAATTATATATTTAGAGGATAAGGTGATAAAAGTTCGAAATAAACCCATCCAATAGGTTTTTGACATGTGTAGGTATTATATGTTACATTATCTTTTCATTTTATTTAAATCGTTAAATAATGAGGTAATCGCTGCATCATCATGGTATCAAAAATAATTTAATTTATTTAATGTCTACAAATTATAAAAAAATATCATGATGTAGTAAATATTTTTATATTTCTAATTAATATTTATAGTAAAAAATATGACTTGTATAACCCCATTTAAAAATTGTTTTAGTAAAACAACATGTGTTTGTGACATTTTAATTTTAACTTTAAATAAAAAGGTATTAATGTCATTTTCCTACCAAAGTGGCTCCATGGGGTCCCCAAGATGACCCATGGATTTTCTTGGTTGGACATGACACATAAAATAAGGGTAGGACATGTTTCTAGGTCATTTTGTATTATTAAAACATTATTTTTACCTTAAACTACACTAATTACATCTAATCACGATTAAAAACTTAAAAGTTACTATTCACCAAAATTTTTTTTTAATCCCATTGAACCACATTTTACTACTTAACGAAAACCATGTATGTAGGATTTTTGAAATTCAAAACACAGAGGTGGTAAATTTTCATTTAAACGAAAAATTAATTTTTATAAGTACCACTTAGTGGTTTCACTATTCATCAAAAATTGATGTTTTTCAGAAAAATACCAAAACTTCACCCTAAGCTATATTTGATATTCCGAATTCAAAAATGATATCTATTTTACAAAATTAAAAACATATAAGTTACATTAATTAATTTAATAATTAATTTCCACTGTCAGAGCAAATAGCGTGTTTTTATGAAATAATATGTATCAAAAGATTGACACTAGTTTAAGTCCAATTTCAATGTGAAATTAATTACAATGATCACCATTAGATTAAATGGTAAAAATATATTATAATTTCACTTTAAAACCAATTCAAAAGATAATCTATTCATACAAATAAATTATATTAAAAAGAGGTTTTGAATTAAAATACAACATTTTTCACTATTCATTAAAAATGAACTTTATCGGAAAAATACCAAAAATTTACACAAAGTAAAATTTGATGTCCTGATTTTAAATAAGAATTTTATTTGGTCTAATAGAATGTATAAGAGTTACCAAAACTATATTTATGGATGGTTCGCCATTAAAAGGCAATAATTCGACCTTTAGTGAATGTTAGAGTATATATGCCTAAAATTGAATTCTTTTCATATTTTAAGCCTTTATCTTTTATTGGATAAATGTAAAAACATTTAAAAAACATATATAATCATATTTTAGTTATTTCTATTCATTCCCACCAATACAATGGCTACGTGTTAACTACCATTTAAAATAATATTATTTTATTACTAGTGTGCAACGTAAGATTTCAAAGAAACTCTTTGTTGAGTATTGGGTACACTATCGAACATAGTAACCCCTTTAAAGTAAAATTAATATTTAATTCGTAAATATTGATAAATATGAAAATGTTTTATTCTTTATTTACCTGGGATGTTACAAAATATATTCTCTTGACTATCCACAATCCATACTAGAATATGAATCAATGTATCATATGCCTCTTATTTAATGTGATCACATCGAATCACATGGTCAGGATCATATTGATATTTCTTCAACTAAGATACATGAAATACATTGTGCACTTAATTGAGCATTGGTTGAAAAGGAAACTGATATGACACCTCACCAAATCATTCATATATCTCAAAAAGGCCTATGTATCAAGGAGATATCTTTCCATGCTTACCAAAATGATGATTCCCTAGAATTTGAGAGACTCTTAATAACACATGATCACTCACCTCAAATGAAAACGGTCGTTGATGATGATCGACATAAAAACATGGACAACTATAATCCATATCCACCATTTTTCTTTTAAAATGAATATTCTTTGTTTTATCTTGAATAAGGTTAGGTATAATTAGTGAAGTATCATCTATTTCGGCCCAAAAAAGTGAATAATGACAAGGATGATCATACAATGCTTCAAAAGGAGCCATATGTATTGATTTTTGGTAAATTTAATCATATAAGAACTCCAATGATGGTAAATGATCTTCCCATGAGCCACCAAAATCCATCGCACAAGCCTTAAGAATATCCTATAGTGTTTGGATTGTCCTTTTAGTAAATTTAAGACCCCAAGGTTTTGAAAATAAATATAGAATGCAATTTTATAATCAATCCATTAAACACAAATTTGCCTCTTCTATGTTTTGAATTTCAAAAAATGGTCATCTAGAGTTGTGTTCAGTAAGTCATTTGGAGTTTGATAGAACAAACTTGATTTTTGGTGAATAATAACATACCCATATGAATAGTAATATGAATAGTAATATGGACCTTATGAATAGTAAATAATAATAATATTTTATTTTCTTAAGGAAATAAGATAATGAGATCTTAATTAGTTTTTCAATGAGAAATAAAACTAATTGCTCTTTAAGATTGTTATTTTTAGAATTAACTAGGAACTTATTTGAAAATTAAATTAATAATAATTATAAAATTATTTTTGAAAAATGGATTTCACTTTTGAATTCCATACGTCGAAAAATGGTTAGGGTGAATTTTGGGAATTTTTCTAAAACAGTTGATTTTTCAGTGAATAGTAAAAAATACAGTATTTAGTTTCGATGTGTTAATGAAATCATTAATGATGTAATAATGATGTAATAAATCTGGTCTACTTGTGTATAGTTAAATAAGATGTGAGGTGTCCCAAGTGGATTTAACCATGGGAAAATACCATGGGAAACCCATGGTTTTGCTAATACCACCCATGAGGTGTCCCTTAAAAATTATTAAAATAATCCCTCAATTTTCCTATAAATACCAACTCTTCCCTTCATTGAATTCATTCCCAATTCTACCTAAATAAATATATGGCCTCATTACCTTCATATTAGTCCTCCGAAGGTTTCCTCATGCCCCCAAGGTCCCAACCTTCATGTTCTAAGGGTTACTCTACAAGGTAAGAAAATTCTCAATTTCATTTTTTTCCTTTCAAGTTCTCTTTTATGTGGTATATCTTTCAAGTTTCCATACCATGTTCTAGTTTTTATTCTTATTCTTAATATACTATATATTATGATTCATTTCTGGATATTGGACCCTTGTCCCCTATCTTTTTTATATTTTCTAAAACCATGTTGCGGAGCCATTAGGCTGCTGAATGTTTATAAGCGATTTCAAAATTATTCTTTTATTTTGAGTTCTTTATTTATTATTTCTTCATCTCTTCTTACCCAAGAGGAATTAAATCTCCATAATCTTTTATATTCTGGATGTTATCATTTTCATGAGAAATTAATCATCAAACTTCTTCTTTTCCCCCACTTTTTTAAGGAATTAAAAACATTGTTCGTGATGTGTCGAATTACCGACATCGTAGACGATGTGATTTCATTTTTCATCAATTCTTTAAAGTCTGGTCATGAAACCATTTATATGGTTGAAACAGGTTATGATATATGTGTTATAACTCACCCATGGTTATGTAATTCTTCGGTATTCATGGTTCTAATTTATAAAACAAAATGAGGTTGTTATTATCAAAGAACCACTAAAACGATCTAAACGAACATCATTAATGTTTTAACTAATGAATCATCATCATGGTATATAACCCAAAATCATTATAAGATAATTTATATCTCCATATTTTCTTTAATAATATGTATTAATAATTCTGGATGTTTAACCATGTTTCAAATGAACTTCCATTCATGGAAACAAGTAAACGAACCATGAAAACCAAGGAAGAAAATGCTTCCAAAACATGAAAATTGAACCAATTGAACCCATAGAAAGGGCCATGAAT
Source organism: Viscum album (assembly GCA_963277665.1). Lineage (NCBI taxonomy): Eukaryota > Viridiplantae > Streptophyta > Magnoliopsida > Santalales > Viscaceae > Viscum > Viscum album. Next base: position 1,955,343,269 of record OY728137.1, read on the forward strand.
GAACCTAATAAGGTTATAATAAATAAATTAAATTTATATTATGTTATGGAAATATTTATTAATGAAGATAAATTTGATTATTCAGGACATTAAAATAAAAGAAGAACACACTCGAGCATAATGCAAGGGGTTTCTCATCTCACTTTCATTTCTGTGAGATTTCCATTATTCGCCAATTATTCCTTATATTTGGTATATGTGTACTTACATTTGATATATAATAACATTATTCTATTTATATTCATGTTATTAAATGATTCACTTGATGTTTATTAAGTTATGGTCATACGGTTCGACCGATTATATTGTGGTAAGGGACTTTGTCTTAGCGGTCGTTTTGTTGTGACTAACTTTGTGTTGTGCACCTAATAATCCTTATGTGGTGTACCTACTGACCATTTGAGGTAACTTTTCATTTGAAATTGTATTTATATTAAATATCCATAATCTCATATCATTGATATGGTTGTTGTCTAAATCGTATACCATTTTACATACGGTGTTTATTTGGAAAGTTATTTTAATTGTGAAAATATTGATGAATCCACATACTCTACTCTCTAATGATATTGAAAAGGATTATTTAACTTGTATTTAATAAATTTATAAAGAATTATTTGGACATAAAGTGGCGGGTGGGGCCCGCTACAGCCCCTCGATGCATTAGTAGGTCTCATGAGACAAAACAGTTTGGCGACAAACCCTTCGAGTTTGTTTCCAAAAATCAGAAGGGTTTCTACCCATAGAACTAAACTGTTTTTACGGTATTATGGTTTCATGTTCCAGATACATGAAGTCTAATTAATTGGAATTATCTTTATTCGTTATCTGTTATTATTATTATCCATGACGTTTTCACTATGACAAAATCTATGGATGCAGTTTCATTCTCAGTTTATTAATGGAATTAGTTATTAATTTATTCACTATGACATATTGATTATGTCAGATTGATTGAGATTCAATTATTATTGTACTCATTCTTATGCTATTTTCAAACCTTACTGAGCATTTGAGCTCACCCCTTTCATTGTCTACCTTCAACATGTGATGAAGAGAAGATCTTTTATTGAGTTCCTGGGGATTCCGTTTTTTGTTTTTGTTATGTATTGTATTTTGTAAACTTTTCCAATGTAATTTGAGTAAAATATATGTATATAGTTTCTTCAAGACTACTAAACTGATCATTAATTTGGGATTTTCATTCCTTCTAACCATGCCGATTTCACAAGTAATGCCCCTGCTCCAGCTTAGAGGGTTCGGGGTGTTACAGTTGGTATCAAAGGAAGTTTAGTGGAAAGCATTGAAACTAGAGTATGAAATGTATAGTAGGGAACAAAGTCCTAAGGTAGTATCTGAGGATTAACATACAAGAACGTCTTGGTATTTTGGCATGGAATAGATTATGTGGATATTTTAATAAATACGTCCCTGTCTGTATACGAGCAGGTAGAGGTGGTTCTGGCACAGATGTATCTATGGGTAAAACCCGAAAACACCAATTTGAGCTAGACTCGAATGGGAACTGGTGCACGACAATAGTCCTTGATGCAATCTTAGTTACAACACTCTTGGGGTATATTCTTAGGATAATTCATCTTTTCTTTACAAGCCATTATGAAGGAGTTAATGTAAATTTTTCTCATAGGAACCATGTTTATAAGATTAGCTATGGATAAAATTTCAATCTATGTTGAGTGATTTTCTATATGAGATTAATAAACTAATATAGTGTATCCCATTATTTAGTAATGACGTCTAATGGAATAAGGGGAATCAATACTCGTGGGCAAGGTAGGGATATCCCTACTAAGCAAGTCAACACAATCAACGTTGGAGCAGATCAGATCATGGCCATATTGGGACACCTTACTCAAGTTGTCACGAATGACCATTCAAAACCTATGTTGGATCATTTCATATGGAAGAAGCCCCCCATATTTCAACGGGACTACTAATCTAGTGATTTCTGAGCAATGGATCAAGTCCCTTGAAAAGATATTCATGACATTAAGATGCAATGAAAATGAAAAGGTAGTACTGGTAGTATATTGTCTCAAGGGTGACGCTGATCAATGGTGGTCCCTAATTCAAAATACCATGGAGGAAGAAGATATAAAGGATATAGAATGGGGGAATTTTAAGGAAATATTCTTTGAAAAATATGTCCCTCGTGAGCAACAAACTGAAATGAAGAGGGAATTCCTTGGCTTGAAACAAAGGGAACAAGACAGTGTTGCAGAGTATGAGGCTACCTTCACAAGGCTAGCCAAGTATTCCATGGATTATGTACGTGACTCGGCAGACAAGATTGATCATTTCTTTGAAGGTTTTAAGCCAAGTCTTCGAAGGGCACTAGCTTCTCAATAATTTTCATCATATGATGAAATTGTATCAAGTTCCATCAAAACAGAGAAGGAATTTTCTAGATCAAATTTTTTCAAAGGAAACCAAGATAATAAGAGGTATTCAGATAACAAAGGAAAATGAGAAGAAATAAAAAAGAGAAAGGGAATGAATAGTTTCCCATTATGCGAGAACTGTGGAAAGAATCATCTTGGGAAATGATTGAAAGGCATGGGAGTATGCTATAACTTCGGATAAAAGGGTCATCGATCTGATGAATGTAAGGGGAAGAAACAATTCAATGATATTTAATGCTACAATTGCAGAGATATGGGACACTATGCAAATGAGTTTCCTAAGTTCCAAGGAAACATGCCTCAGAAAAAGACAAGTGATCAAGGGAGAGCCTATGCGATTACAACCGTGAAGGTTGAAGTTCCTAATGATGTGGTGGAAAGTACTTTAATTGTTTCCTCAAACTTAGACAACAATTTATTAGATTCTGGATCATTGCATTCATTTATATCCTCTCAGTTTTCCAAGAAAATTAGATATGTCCAATTTGATTTAAGAAAGGAGATGTCAGTCAAAACTCCCATGGGATGTATCATTGCAACAAAGGCATGTCAACTAGTCCCCCTCCAAACACCAAAATGTTCTTTAGTTGCTAACCTTATCATCATACCCATGACTGAATTTGATATAATTCTCAGTATGGATTGGCTTTAAAATTATGATGCAAGGATTTATTGCAAGAAAAAGGAAGTTAATTTTTTTTTGAAAATGGTGTAGAATCTCTTACCTTTAGAGCGAAGACTTTGCCATCTGATTCTTATCTAGACCCACCTCTAGTAGCTCTAATGAATGCAATATATAGAGAGGAAGAGAACCCAATATCTATAGGTGAGGAAATAAATATTGAAGATGTGAATATAGTGAAAGAATACATTGATGTGTTTCCATAGGATTTACCTGGACATCATCCTAAGTGGGTAATTGAGTTTTCCATTGACATAATTCCGGGTGAAAGACCTATATCAATGACCCCATATAGAATGGACACTGTGGAGTTAGTAGAACTGAAGAAACAACTATAAGAGTTGAGTGAAAAAAGATTTATTCATCCTAGTTTTTCTCCATGGGGAGACCTGGTCTTGTTTGTAAAGAAGAAAGATGGATTCATGAGGATATGCAATGATTACAGAGAAATCAAAGCTATTACAATAAATAATAAGTATCCTCTGCCCCAGATTGATGATTTATTTGACCAACTTCATGGAGGTGAATACTTTTCGAAGATTGAACTTCAATTTGGATATCATCAGTTGAGTGTGAAGAAGGAAGACATTCTGAAAATAGCATTTCGAACCAGGTATGGGAATTATGAGTTTATAGTGATGCCTTCTGGACTGACAAATGCACCCTCTGTTTTCATGGATTTAATGAATAGAGTTTTCAAGGAATATCTTGATAAATTTTTTGTGGTATTCATTGATGATATCCTGGTATACTAAAAAATCTACGAAGACCATGATGATAATTTGCGAACTATTTGAAAAACTCTTAGAATAAATCAATTATATGAGAAGTTTAGCGAGTGTGAATTCTGGCTTCAGTCAGTTTCTTTTCTAGGACATATTGTCTCTAAGGATGGAATCCTAGTTGATCCTGAAAATACAAAGGCAATCCAAAAATGTCCCATGCCAACAAACATAACTGAGGTATGTAGTTTTATTGTCTTAGCATGTCATTATTGGCGTTTTGTGCAGAATTTTGCCCGACTGGCTAACCCGCTAACGATGCTCACACGTAAAGGGGTTAAATTCGTTTGGACAAAAGACTATGAAGAATGTTTTGAAGAACTAAAGAGAAGATTATTAAATGCTTTTATATTTACTATACCATTGGGGAATGATGGATTTGTTATTTATAGTAATGCTTCAAAGAAAGGACTTGGTTGTGTCCTTATGAAAAATGATTGGGTTATTGCTTATGCGTCATGACAGATAAAAGTTTATGAGAAAAACTATCCTACTCATGAAATTGAGTTAGCTGTTGTAATCTTTTCTTTGAAGATATGGAGACATTATCTATATGGTGAAAAAGTTCGATTTATACTGATCACAAGAGTTTGAAGTATATTTTCTCACAGAAAGAAATCAACATGAGGAAAAGGAGATGACTTAAACTACTCAGGTATTATGATTTCATGATACAGTACCACCCGGGGAAGTCAAATAAGGTGGAATATGCTCTGAGCAGAAAGGATCATGGAGTTTTGAACAATATGAGAGTTGAAAGGGACCCTATTTTCATGGATCTATTAAAGATGGATATGGGAATAACTATGGAAGGTGAAACATCAATGATTTTTCAAATGGTTGCCAAACCATATTTACTAGAAAGGATAAAAAGTTCTCAAGCTGATGATGAGGAGTTTCAAAAGAAGATTAAAGCTATGAATGATGAGAGATTGAGTGACTTTTTATATGAAGATAGGATTTTGAAATTTGGAAAAGACTTTGTGTTCCCGACATACCTGATCTAAAAAAGAAATTGTTGGATGAAGCTCATAGTTCCAATTTCTCTATACACCCTGGTAGTACTAAGATGTATAGAGATTTGAAGGAACATTTTTGACGGGACAATATGAAGATGGAGATTGCTGATTTTGTGTCAAGATATATGGTTTGTCAACAAGTGAAAGCTAGAAGGAAACAACCTAGAGGAGTATTGCAACCTCTTCCCATACCTGAGTGTAAATCGGATAATATCACAATGGAATTTTTCATGGGACTACCAAAGACTGTTAGAAGGAATGATGCAATATGGGTCATTGTTGATCATCTTACCAAGTCATCACATTTTCTTGCTATAAGAGAAGATCTACCACTTGAACTTCTAACAAGATTATATATGAATGATGTTGTGAGACTTCATGGAGTACCCCAATCGATTGTTTCTGATCATGATCCACATTTTACATCAAGATTCTAGAAAAATCTTTAGAAGGCCCTAGATACTGATCTTCATTTGAGCACTGCCTACCACCCACAAACCGATGGAAAATCAGAATAGACTATTCAATCATTGGAAGACAAGTTGAGGTCTTGTTCACTTGATTTTAAAGGCATGTGGGATGAGTATTTACATCTCGTGGAATTTTCCTACAACAATAGCTTTCATTCAAGTAATCAGATGGCACCCTATGAAGCATTATAGGGGAGGAGATGTCATAGACCAACTTGCTGGGATGAAGTTGGTGAAAGAAAGATCGTGGGACCAGAACTTGTTGAAGAAACAATGGAAAAGGTGAAGATTATCTAGAAACATATCAAAATAGCTCAAAGTAGGCAAAAGATCTATGCAGATAACCGAAGGAAGGATTTGGAGTTTCAAGAAGGTGATCATGTCTTCTTAAAGGTATCTCCATGGAAGGGTATTATACGATTCAGTAAGAAGGGAAAGTTGAGTCTTAGGTACACCAGACCTTTTGAAATTATGGACCGAATTGGACCCGTAGCTTACCATTTGGCAATGCCTCCAAGTCTCTCCAAGGTTCACAATGTGTTCTACGTGTCAATGTTAAGAAAGTACATGCCAGAACCAACACATGTACTCACTTATGAAGAAGTAGAACTTGAGCCAGATCTCTCTTATTGTGAAGAGCCTATCAAGATTATTGATACTAGAGAACAAGTATTGAGAAATCGGATGACTCATCTGGTAAAGGTTATATGGAGGAACCATAAGATGGAGGAAGCAACATGGGATCCTGATGAGATTATGTTAAATACATACCCAAATCTTTTTAGGTAATATTTTGTGAATTTCAAGGATGAAATTTTTGTAAGTAGGGGAGAATGTAACACTACAAGGTTTTGAAAATAAATATAGAATTAAATTTTATAATCTATCCATTAAACACAACTTTGCCTCTTCTATGTTTTGAATTTCAAAAAATGGTCATCTAGAGTTGTGTTCAGTAAGTCATTTGGAGTCCGATAGAACAAACTTGATTTTTGGTGAATAGTAACATACCCATTTGAATAGTAATATTAATAGTAATATGACCCTTATTAATAGTAAATAATAATATTATTTTATTTTCTTAAGGCAATAAGATAATGAGATCTTAATTAGTTTTTCAATGAGAAATAAAACTAATTGCACTTTAAGATTGTTATTTTTCGAATTAACTATGACCTATTTTAAAAATTAAATTAATAATATTTAGAAAATTATTTTTGAAAAATGGATTTCACTTTTGAAATCTACACTTCAAAAAATGGTTAGGGTGAATTTTGGGAATTTTTCTGAAACAATTGATTTTCAGTGAATAGTAAAAAATACAGTTTTTAGTTTCAGTGTGTTAATGACATCATTAATGATGTGACAATGATGTCATAAATCTGGTCGACTTGTGTATAGTTAAATAATATGTGATGTTTCCCAAGTGGCTTTAACCATGGGAAAGCTCATGGTTCTGCAAATACCACCCATGAGGTGTCCCTTGGAAATTATTAAAATAATCCCTCACTTTTCCTATAAATAAAAACTCTTCCCTTCATTGAATTCATTCCCAATTCTCCCTCAATGAATCTCTGGCCTCATTACCTTCATAGTAGTCCTCCCAATGTTTTCTCAATCCCCCAATGTCTCAACCTTCAAGTTCTAAGGGTTACTCTACAATGTAATAAAATTCTCAATTTCTTTCTTTTTTCCATTCAAGTTCTCTTTTATGTGGTATATCTTTCAAGTTTCCATACCATGTTCTTATTTTTCTTCTTATTAATGATATAATCTATATTATGATTCATTTATGGATAGGTGACCCTTGTACCCTCTCTTTTTAATATTTTCTAAAACCATGTTGCGTAGCCATTAGGCCTCCAAATTTTTATAAGCGATTTCAAAATTATTCTTTTATTTTGAGTTCTTTATTTATTCTTTATTCATCTCTTCTTACCCAAGAGGAATAAATTCTCCAAAATATTTTATATTCTGGATGTTCTCATTTTCATGAGAAATTCATAATCAATCTTCTTCTTTTCCCCCACTTGTTCAAGGAATTAAAAACATTGTCCGTGATGTGTCGAATTACTGACATCATAGACGATGTGATTTCAATTTGCATTAATTCTTTCAAGTCTGGTCATGAAACCATTTATATGGTTGAACCAGGTAATTATATATGTGTTATGACTCACCCATGTTTCTGTAATTCATTGGTACTCATGATTCTAATTTATAAAACAAAATGAGGTTGTTATTATCAAAGATCCACTAAAACGATCTAAACGAACATCATTAATGTTTTAACTAATGAATCATCATCATGGTATATAAACCAAAATCAATATAATATAATTTATTTCTACATAATTTCGTTAATAATATGTATTAACAATTCTGTATGTTTAACCATGTTTCAAATGAACTTCCATTCATGGAAACAAGTAAATGAACCATGAAAACCATGGAAGAAAATGCTTCCAAAACATGAAATTTAAACCAATTGAACCCATAGAAAGGGCCATTAATGAACATAATAAGGTTATAATAAATCAATTACATGTATAGGAGGTTCCTTAAATATTAATTAATGAAGCTAAATTTTATTATTTAGGTCATTAAAACAAACTAAGAACACACTCGAGCATAATGTAAGGGGTTTCTCATCTCACTTTTATTTCTGTGAGATTTCCATTATTCTCCAATTATTCCTTATATTTGGTATATGTGTACTTCCATTTGATATATAATAACATGACTCTATTTATATTAATGTTATTCAATTATTCACTTGATGGTTTTTAAGATATGGACATAAGGTTCGACCGATTACATTGTGGTAAGGGACTTTGTCTCTGCTGCCGTTTTGTTGTGACTAACTTTGTGTTGTGCACCTAATAATCCCTATGTGGTGTACCTACTGACTATTTGAGGCCCCTTTTTATTTGAAATTGTATTTATATTAAATATCCATAATCTCATATCATGAATATGGTTGTTGTCTAAATCGTATACCATTTTACATACGGTGTTTATTTGGAAAGTTATTTTAATTATGGAAATATTGATGAATCCGTATACTCTACTCTATACAGATATTTAAAAGGATTATTTCGCTTATATTGAATCAATTTATAAAGAATTATTTGGACATGAAGTGGTGGGTGGGGCCTGATATAGCCCCTCAATGCATCGGTAGGTCTCATGAGACAAAACAGTTTGGCGACAAACCCTTCGAGTTTTTTCCAAAAATCAGAAGGGTTTCTACCCATAGAACTAAACCATTTTTATGGTATTATTGTTTCATGTGCTAGATAATGACTTCCAATTAATAATCATTCTATTTATTCATTATCAGTTATTATTATTATCCATTTGGTTTTCACTATGACAAAATCTATGGATGCATTTTCATTCTCGGTTTATTAATGGCATTAGTTATTCATTTATTCACTATGCCATATTGATTATATCAGATTGATTGTGATTCACTTATTATTTTACTCATGATTACTCTTTTTTTAACCCTTAATGAGTGTTTGAGCTCACCCATTTCATTTTCTACCTTCAACAGGTGATGAAGAGAAGATCTTTTATTTAGTTCCTAGGGATGCCGTTTTTAGTTTTTGTTATGTATTGTATTTTGTAATTTTTTACAATGTTATTTGAGTAACATCTATGTATCTAGTTTCTTAAAGACTACTAAAATGATCGTTCCTTCAGGATTTTCATTCCTTTTAAGAATTTCAATATCACAAGTAACGCACCGGCTCCAGCCTAGAGGGGTCGGGGTGTTACAGTATATCCATTGGTTTGAGGATGATAGTTCATACTCATATTGAACTGTGTTCCAAGGGATTACTGTAAGGATTTCAAAAAAAAAGAAGTATACCTGGGGTCTCTATCTGATATATTAAATATTGGAAGACCATGTATCATTATAATATACTATATATATATATTTGAAAAAATCATCCATAAAATTAGTTTCATGAATAGGGTCGAAGTGATCTGACTTCGTGATTTGATCCATAATCACCTATATGGAATCATGTTTCTTAACCATCCTTGGTAGAACTATTACAAAATCCATTATATCACCTCCCATTTTCACATGAGAATAGTTAAAGACTGTGACAAACCTTCTGGTCATTAGTGCTCTGCCTTTATCTATTGATAGGTAATAAATCTTGATACGTACTCCACTAAAACTCTTTTCATTCCAACCCACCAAAACATCATTTCCAATGCCTTATACATTTTTTAAATTCCATGGTTATCTTTTTATATTCAATGGTGTAAGGAACTAATAAGTTGTTCTTGATAAGAAAAAGGTACACTTATTCAATATATAAACCACAACACTGAACTTCCATCAAATTTCCACCCCTCAATTGTCTCCACACCATTGAGTTTTGACCTTATATCAACACAATTAAGATCAGATGTCTGGGAAATTGTAACCTACTCAACCAAACTAGGAACAAAAAAATCTAGAAAGAAAAAATTAACAACACCTTGTTCTAAGAAATCTTGGTGCTTATCCACTATAAATGACATTAATTTTCACTAGTCTAAAGCCTCTTTATCCAATTTATTATATGATTTCCTACTCAATACATCTTCCATAGATTTCCATTTACCTGGTGTATACATCAAGTCGATGTCAAGCATTTGAAAATACTCCATCCATCCACGCTACCTTAAATCCAAATCCCTTTTTGAGAAAATGTGTTTTAAACTCTTATGACCCTCAAAAACTATGAATTTCTCACCAAAGATGTAATAATGCTAAATCTATAAATCATGGACCATAATATCTAATTAAAATTCATGTGTTTGGTAGTTATTATAATGTAACGAAAATTATCATGAACCATGAGAAACAAGATGTTCTTTATACATGAGAACACATACCAACCCAAATCTTGATGCATCACAATAGAATATGCATCCCTTTCCAATGTTTGGAAATGTGAGGATATGTGATGATATAAAACTAACCTTGAGTTTTTGAAATGATTTTTTTACTTATTGTTCCATTATAAATGAATTCCTTTCCTCACCAAAGTTTTCATCAATGATGAGAATCATGAAAAATAATATACAAAATAACTATAGTTTATCAACAATCCAAAGAAACTACATATCTTGAAGACATTTTATAGTATTTTATAAGAGATACCAACTTACATATTTTCATAATATATATAAATGAATTTTTTAGAAATAAAATAGACAAGAAACTGTACCACTTGTATCTAGAAATCAAACTTTGATTACTTGACATACATGTGATGTTATTTCAAGATACCCAACACTATTTCCAAGGGTTGTGAATGATCCACTTTTCTTCTAGAACACACCAGTATACCATTAATACACACCACAACAAATAATTCTGACATCTATGAAATATTCAATTCATAACTTCTATAATGATAGATGGTGTATTTGTAAAACCAAAAGGCATATCCACATACTCATAATAGTCATATATGATTATAAAAGATATTTTTAAAATATTATACATTTAAACTAAAAATTAGTTATAACTCAAACTTAAGTAAATTTGTGATAACCATTGGGATCCCATCAATTGATCAAACAGATCATAAATTCACGAAAGAGGATACTAATTCATTATCATAACTTGGTTAATCTTATTATAATATATACAAATTCTAATAGTTCTATTTGCCTTCTTCACAAATAGAACAGGTGCTACCCACACAGATTTAATTGATCAAATTAATCCTTTGTTTTCCAATTCTTCTAACGGACCTTTCAATTACATCAATTATGTTAGTGCCATCCGATAAGAAGAAAGTTAGATAGGACTAGTCCCTGGCATAAGATCAATGGTTAACTCTAATTATCTTTTGGTTGGAAACCCTGAGAAAATTTCAAGGAAAAAATTAGGAAACTCATCAATGATAGTTAAAAAATATCTACCCCCAATATCATCAATATATTCATAGGTAAGAACTACCAAATAATAAGAGATGGTTCCAATCATCAGTTCCAAAATTCTTTTTTACTAGCCATTACCCCATAATATCCTCTAAAGAGATTCTCGACACCATGCAAATATGTGAAACTAAACTTTCAAGAATAACAGTTGATGTGGGTCTTGAAAAATGTCAAATAATCCATAATAAAAATTAAGTAATAGAAATATATCCAAAGAACATAGAGATCCTAATGTAACTCATACCCATCGATAGTTATATAACAATATTTACACATAATGGACCGAAATTCTCTTATTTTAAGTGGAGTTTGTAGTTTTAAAACAGAAATCATAATCTCAACATGTAAACCCGTATGATCAACCACCTGAGAAGTAATAAACCAGTGGTATGTGCCTGTATAGAAAAACATGCGTAAGGGTAGAATTAAAAATAATAATATATCTCACCATATAATGACATAATTTATCATCCAAAGTCACTTGGTTAGCTCCATATAATTACCTACTCATTGCACTTTATTATTTGGTACTCTATTGATATTTCATAGGATGAGGAGACATGATGTTCCTAGAATAACCCTATCTTACACAATCTCAATGACAAGAATTATACGTCTGCACTCATCTCATTGAAGCATAAAATTCTTGAGAATAATGTGATGTTTATCTAGCACCTGAACTTAGAGCACCACAACAACAACACTGGAGATATCCCATCTTGTTGCAATTATGAAAATCTCTGTATGGGTCCATCTAATAGCACTTCACATGGTCAAAATAACCACATTAAAAATTTCCCAACATACTTCTTGGATGAGGAGGAAGATTTATTAATCGCATGGTTTTATTTTGAGGTGTACCACCACTCTGGAAGTAGGTGGCCATCTTACACTTATTCCCAACATTAGAGTTTCCACCTATTACCATAGGAATAAACATACTCCCAACAACTTTATTTCTTTATATATCCCTTTCTGCTATAGTATCTCTATTGAACATCTATGTATAATCCATTATAAAAATCACAACAATATTTGAGTGAATATCTTTTCATAATATTGACAAAAAAATGCATGCCTTTAAGGATACACTTGCAGTAACTTCGGAGAAAAAAAACTAAATTCATTAATTTATCCGCATACATTGTCACTAAGAGATTATATTTCTTCAAACTAAAAAATTACGTTGTTCTAGAAATATGACAGGTGTAAGGATATAATTTATTATTATAAAATTCTTTAAAAACCTCCCATGTCATGTCTTGGTCAAATTTATCCTAAACAGCTAATTCCACTATTGGAATTCCAAATCTTCTAGAATATACATTTCTAAATTCAATTTCAACTTTGTTGGTGTCCCAAGGAAATAAAAAATTCAATTCAGCCTACTGAAGCATACCTTGGAGTTTTTCCTTCTTAGAATCCCCTTGAAAATGGGTGAATTTTTCTTTTGGAACTGAACTGAATGACCCACTTTCAATTTTTCATATTTTTTATTTCCTCTCTCCATGGATTGCAAATCCTGAACAATACTTTATAAAAACTATTGGTTCACCCATGGTTCATGCGAAACCACTTTCTCAGTAGGCCCTTATGGTTGGTTACTAATATTTCTACCCAGTTCCATTATATATAACCAGAAAAAACTCCATTTAGTCCCACACAATAGAAAGTAGTGGTTTAGCTATTTCAATCTATCATATCGAAAAATATCACAACATAGATTTCCAAAATTAAACCATCATTAACATTTCAACTATTTTTTGAAAATATTACACAATATATTTCAAAACAATCATTTTTTCATTTTCCAAAATAAAAATTTTTGTGAATTTCGTAAACTGTTTTACTCAAAATGAACTATGCAATTCTATTGGGAATTATTAGTATCAGTGCATGTCATGCAACACTTATTGACTAAAAACATGACGATGAGGCAAAAAATCACCTAGAAGTGTCTAAAAAACTCATGTTCCCAAAATCCTTGGTAACATGATGTTCAGTATAAAGAGCTCATCTATACCTTTTTTTTCTCTATATTTCATGTTTCGATAATCCCACCCCTTATGACCATCCCAAGAGATAGACTGATACTATTTACAACTCCAGGATCAAAAAAATTGACAAAAATGAACATGTTTATGATCGAACAAAGGTGATACCATTTTTCCCAAAATATATTTGGACTAACCAAGACTGATACCAATTGTAACATCATGCACCTCACCCATTTTCTTAGGAAGAGTTAGTGGTGTTACTAGGACTTAAGTAACATCCCCAAGACACCAATCACTGAAAAGAAATTCCAAGGGATTAAGGGAATGTTGGGGGAATGATTCCCCCTTTTTAAATAAAACAACGAACTGACACAAACAATAAAAAACAAATACTCTATATGATGTATGAAAAAAACACAACCAAATGCATAACAAATAATAAAACAAAATATTAGAGTTATAACAAAAATGATAAATGATAATCAAGAAACAACAAGATTCAATACATCAAACAACCAAATCCCAAATAGATCCAATCTTGAAACCCACCTACTATTCCCAATGAATCAAGATTCACCACTAGATAAATATGATACCTTCCCTTTACCTATGTCCTGATAGATGAAATCTATAAAATGCACCAAAGATCCCAAGTAGGGGGTGAGTATAAAACTCTGTAGGATTTCCCCAATGAATTCCCAACTCAAAACACTAGGACAAACATGTTATCACAATTTATAATATAGTTTTACATATTAAAAACACTTTATAGAAAAGACATAATAATTTTCAATGGAAATTAATAAATGATAAATAAAACCTTTTCTTTAACAATCATTTGGAATACCAACAACCTTGTATCTACACACACACACACACACCATGCATGCATATGTGACATCTCAATACTCATGAGAAGTCTCTCATCGATCAACCAAGCCATCAAAAATTGATAAATACCATGCCCTATTACACCTTTGGCACTAAGAACCAAGTCATATTTTGACTTGATCCCCTAAAAAGAAACATGAACACACTCCAGCATGTATTCAAATTAATATTGAAACCATTCCGCAAAACTTTATTTTATTAAACCATTTTAAAACAATCAAATCTATAAATCAAAAAATCTAAAATTTTAAAATCCAAATTTTAAAATCATAATCCAAATTAGCTTTCTAAAATCCAACCACTTTTTCAACAATTTCCAATGACAAAACCGATCAGGATTTCCCCCATGAATCAAAAACGTATTTCACCTCAATTTTAATCAAAATATTTAATTAAATATAATCCTTCATGTTTTATATATTGTGGATTTGATAGAGAATCCACGTACCTCACAAAAATCTATGAAAATGAAGAACAAAACAATGAAACCATAGGATCTGATCACAAATCGCATTCCCTTCACCATATCCAAGAATAAATCATCATAAAAATGTTCATAATAAATAGATATGTCCATACTAGAATAGATATATGGTTTTGAGAGAGAATAATTTTGGATTTAATAAGAATAAGGAACAACATGCATTTACCAAAGAATCCAGGCCTCCAACACACTTAAATTCACCCATGGATCACTCCTAGATCAAAGGGGATAATCTCTTATGCCTTAGGAGAAAATATAATTTGGATTATGAAGAGACTAGGGGAAAAAGACGACTCAATGTCATAATTTAGATTAGATTTACTTTTTAATGTGGTCTAACTGTATGCCACATTGTTATGCCACATGGTTTTGCAAAGCATATGCCAACTATGTGATGCTTCTATCTGAAGGACATGCCTCACTTGGTTGGCTAACACGGTTAGAAAAAACATGCACTAACTGTGATTTTACCTTGGTTTCAAGAATCATGGTTTCTTATAGGCCTTAAAATTGTTTTTCTAACCTGTTCCGCAACTGTGCTCCTACATAGTTCCCACTATCTTCCCTTACATGATTTCCGTGAGATGCTTCACTGTTTCTAATAACTGCGCTCAAACCATAATCCTCTAGAAAATCCTAAAAAACGTGTTAAACCCCCCAAAAAACTCCCACAAATTAACACTATAATTATATATCCCTAAAGTACACTAATAAATGGTCATGTACATGAAACCAAGAGTGATAAATTTAAGGATTTAGGGAACTAACCCTATTAGTTTTGAGTCAGCCTTTGAAGATGATGTGGGAACATTAGTCTATGCCTGTGCATGTGAATAACCCTTGGGAGGATTGGAGGAAGGATTTTCTTCTTACCTTGTAAACTTAGATTATAGAGAACTTGAGTGCTAGTACTCATGGTTCAAGGTTGGGTTATAAATTCTTACATGATTTTCACATCATGGGTAGGAAAATGACTGGATTAACCTATTAGTTTGGAATGTGCCTCTCATTATACCTCGAGTGATGATGCTAGATGTTCATACCTAGGAAGTATAGAGCATGGGTGGATTCTATACAACTTAAACTAACACCCATGTGATGAGTGGTGCATGCTAATTATCGGTAGTAAGTAGTTTCCTTTTTAATAGGAGTGCTGAAAGTTCTTGAGATTGGTAGATCCAATGATTATAGTACATGGAAAATTGGAAGATGCATGTAAGTTACAGTCCAAAGATCCATGAATCATGGGGAAAGTAACTCTATTGTAATTATGAGTGTTTTTGTGTTGCAATTATAGGCGAGAATTAATGTGTGTACATTAATGTGGTGATTTTGGGTGGGGTCATTTGAATCATTGGAAGTAGGGTGGTGAACTGGCCATTGAGAATGTTCCCAAGTTTTTGGACAAACCCATAGAATATAGTGATGGTAGGTTACTGATTAATTCATTTTAGGGTCATTCTTAGAGATATAATCCAGTTCATTTAGCATGAATCTCATTTGGTTTGGCAACCTAGTGTTTAATTATTAAATAGTTTTCTCTGTGGTGTAAGATAACATTGGTAATGGATCAGGATACCATAGTGCATTCAACTATAGTTTCTCCTTGGAAATGATGTCATGGTTAGAAATAACATCTTGTGTGAGGGGAAGAGAATCATATGGATGGAGGTCATAACCTATTCCTAGGATACTGGAGAATAATATGTGCTTTATTAATGGATCATTAGATATAGAAAACTATATTATGAGAAATTTGGGTAAATGATGTGCATGGTTTTGGAAATAAATTGAATGGATTGTCACACTTGGTTTTAATGTTTTGTGATTACTAGTCATGGGACTAGTAGACCAATGCATGCATTGGTAAGTGAATATAAGGATAATCCTATAGTGGGGAGCATTATCTTGGTCCTAGTAAAATGACCAATCTTGTGGAAAGGGATGTATTCTTGTGTAAGACTGACCGTTGAGCTATTTTAGCGACTCTAGAAGACCAACGATTAGTGGAATAGAGAGTATATGTTTTTTGTTGATTTTTTAAGGCTTTATTCATATGTATAATTGGATGGAGACCTTATGTAGGATTTGGGATTGAGAGAAAAGTCAGTGTGAATCGAGAGGGAGTCAAATCATTGGTGTGTTGATGCATGGTTTAGTTCCTTGTTGCAGGAGTAAGCAGTTGGTGGACCAATTGAGGAAAATCACTTAAATTCAGTTCAAAATTCAATAAGGACGTTAGAATGATTTAACAATTTATATGAAGAATAAATCATCATAATTAGTGGCTTTATGGAGTTTTGGTTTGTCCGGCAAGTTACCTTACCAGGAAGATGGTTTTGGATGTAGTGACTGGTGTATCCATGTGAAACTGAATATGGTGGATTGGAATGGATTTGAGCTTATTATATAGGAACAACTGATTTGTTTGTAATTAGGTGAGACCTTTTGAGAAAGTTCTACTTGTTGTGTTCATGTTGGTCAATAAATACTCATTATATTGTTTTGTAACTTGGAAATAGTTGTGTTATCAACATAAACCCATGTATTGTGTTGATCAAGTGTGGTTGAACTGAAAAACTTTAGGAATGTCATTGGAATACAAAAATCATGTTCCATATAAATATTTCTGTAGTGGGGAACACCATGAGGCTTTAGAGTAATTGGTTGAGGGAACTATGGTGTGTTGAGTTCAACAGATGCAGTGATCATGGTCTTGATGCTTATGAAATGAGATTTTGTCTAAGATTTTAGTATTCATACATGGAGTCATGAAACAATATCATTATTAGAATTTAATAGTGAGAACATTATTGAGGTAATAAGTTGGAATTAAAGGATGAACCATAGGGGAATCCTTGTGCATAATGATTGAGGCTGATCGAGAGGCATGATTCACATGTTACCATTAATTCTTGAGGATGAGAAGTGCTATGGTGGGTGGATTATAATATGCCATGTTTTATGGGTTATACATTTATAGGGGAATTTTATGTTTTCATCTAGTAGATATCTCATTTGTAAAACTTGGTTTTGAAATGAGATTCTTTGAGTATAAAAACCTTCAAGAGGTGATTTTTTATTTGAATGATGGATCAGAAGTAAACTTGGGCCTTTGGTTTTTAGTGGAGAAGGATAGGATATCTGGGATGATATAGAAGCACTAACTATCCATAAGCTCCCATAGTCTATATGGGGGGGGGGGGGTTACAGTACCCTTTCTACCCAATAGGTCACACCAGCTAGCTAGTGATCCTGCAACAGATAGCCTATGAAGTAGGAAATTGGGTTTCCCCTATTAGGACTCACTAGCTAGTTGGTTAGCCCACATCAGCCCACTAATAGGGCACACTGGGTGGATTTTAGTGGAGGGACTTTGGGTCATTTTATCCACTAAGGTCCCATTAATTATATATATATATATATTGGTTAAATATTTTGAGACACATTCGGTTAGATTGTCCTATTCTTCTATATTCATGATATCTTCTTGATTAGTGGTGGATCAAGATGCGAATCAATGGATAATATAAGAAATATCCTTTTATCTTATTCAATTTTACCTCTTTCTCCCTTTTACGGTCATTGATCATCATGCTATTGATCATGGATGATCCTATCAGCATATTTAAGACCTTACAACCCTTTAAAGTCAAAATTATATTTGGATACTTTTCCCTGTGATCATATTTATTCTCGATTGATTGTTTTCTTGTATCCAAATAGAGAATTGGATGAAAGTTCCATTGGATCTTTATAGATTTTTTTTGATATTTATGGAGTTATAGATTTTCATGGATATAGAATGTCTCAGGATGATGAACGTGTACTGTTGAAATGAATATGCATGAAGGCATGTACCTTGATAATTATTTCCATGGTTTTGGTAAAATTGTCTTTTCACTTTGGATTTTTGAATTGATTTGGGTATTTTTCTCTTCTTAAAACTAAGAGTGCATTATGAGTGGCTCAAAATCGATTGGATGACAATGTAAATAAGGTATTTCATTGGATGGTTTCTTATAAGGTTCAAAATTAATTATATTAAATTTGAAATTTTCTTATTTTAAAATAATGTGGATTTTTTCTGAAATGAATTCAGATGCATGAGACATACCTTCCATGGATGGTTGGTCATGGTTCCAACTAGGTGGTGACAACCACTAAATATTTTGGTAGGTGTGACTTTTCTTTTTAATATGATTTATCATAATATTTTAATTAATTAGAATTTAGTTATAATAAAATAATTAGAATGTTTGGGAATGAGAATAACCTCATGGAGATCATTAGAGTCCAAATATACTTGTATTACTCAGAAACATTTGTTGGGAAATGCTTTGTTCAGAGTTGGATGCGTTTGAGTTAGGTGGTACCATGTACTCTAACCAATGGTTTTATGCTTATGGTATGAGGCTATACACCTTGGGTGAATGAACCTTAAATTCATGATGTGTCATGAATAAAATACATTTCTCAATTAATTAAAGATCCTTTAGTCTTAATTAATTATAGTAACACTGGATAATGTAATTGGACAAAGTGCCTAAGGCCACGATGGTCCCTTGTGCACTGGCTTGATACCAACCATCAATGTCCAAGGGTTGGTTGTTAATGAGTGCCTTAAACTATATAGATACCTTGGGATGTGTTGTTGAGATACATGATAACTAGATAATGTAAGAACATGTTTATGTTTTTATAATAGGTGTAGCCTCTATGGATCATGATGATATTCCATGCTCTATTTATATGTGCACTCTTATTTCCTTGGTGTGATATCTGTCATGGCATATGTTGTTTACCATGATTAATAGTGATTGAATGTGGGTGCATGTGTATCCGATGAGACACATTATGATGTTTGATATTATGAATTTTTTTAGAGAATCTTGTTACCATGATTGATGATGACCACATATTCTTATATGATTCTATTATATTCTTAGGATGATAAGATATATCCTTTATTGTATACTTTAACCTATAATGTGTGTTAACATGCATTTAAAGGTCTGTCTTGGTACTTGTGAAAGGTAGAAAATCCTGGTATGGTTACCCTATATAGGGGATGTTCACACGATGTGTGATAATGATGATTCTAGAGACTCACATCGGGTAGGATCATGTTTTCCTTGTGGCCTAGTCTTGAACTATATGCCTTAAGGATACTGATTAACACACCATAATTAAACGCCATATAGACACCAAGTAATATGTTGACTTGATGACATGAGGATACTGAGTAACATGTTCACAAGCCTTGTAAATAGTTTTTTCACTTCTGAAATCCATACAATTATCCTTGTAGAATGGATCTGAATCAGGTATGTCCAGGGTTCATGTAATCTTAGGAAGTGAACAACTGCTCAATATATGTGTGTTTATTTCTTATGTGTGCTTTCGTGACTATATTTTATGCTTGTATAGTTATGTATTGTATGTTTAATTTCTTATGATCTTATCATATACACGTACATGTTATATTACTAATTGGGTACTGGAACGTGTTGGTGGTGTTCTACTAATTTTTACTCACCCCCTGCTAAGGAGGCGATGAAACATGGGTACCCTAGAAACCCTCACATGCTATAGGTATAGGTTGTATTGAGGCCCATGTCAATCATCTAGATGGATTTCATGCTATGAGTGTGTATACTGGGAAAAGTTGAGTCTTGGAAATATAGATACTCCCTATTATTGTGTAGCTTTATTTATTTGTTTACATGATCAGCCTAGTGGGTGATCAGTTGTTATACTTAGTTTTCCTATCAAGTATGTTATTTCCACATTCATTAAAATTGCTAGTATGTTATTTCTATCTATGTAATATAATTTTATATTATTATATGTTTGATTGTTTAGTTCTTATTATGAAATCTAACAGAGGGTATATCCTCCCCATGATTCCTTATGAGACCCTCACTATTTATCGATAGCCTCTGACATATGAGAAGATTCACTTAAGGTCATGTGTCATTTTGGATCAAACCCGGTGGGTCGGGTTGGGATGTTACAAGGTCAAATTAGGTTAGTTCACTACATGTATCGATGTATGTATGCATGCATGCATGTATATATGTATGTATATATGTATATATATGTATGATTTTTTGTATGTGTGTATGTGTGTGCATATGTATACATTTATATATGTCTAAATGAATGTGTGTGTGTGTTTATATATATCTGTGTGTGTGTGTGACAACCACTAGGTCACGAGTATGTTTTATATCAAGTTTTATTTATTTATTTATTTTCACTTGTATTTTCATGTGTTTAGAGAGTGAAAACCTTTATTTTTGAGGAAACATGCTCTAGTGCATGGTCAACACACATTTTGTCTAATCATTTGGGTAACCATATAAGGGTGATGTTTTGGAGACAATGGGGTTTTTCATGGTTATTCTAACCATATGGAGTTATTTAGAAACTGGGTAGATTTTTTTATGTGGGATATCATGGCTCCCACATGTTAGGTTAATGGTTTTTATGGCTGTGTGACCAAACTGTTTGGTGTGTATGGGTCATTAAAAAAAGTTTTGACCACTTTTAACATATTTATTTTAAGGTATTATCCCTTATTTATCTATCCACTCATGAAAAAACCTATCCATATTACCTATAGCTTCTTCCTCCTCTATTTTTCTATATTCATCTTGTATCATTAGTGTTCAAGCTTGAGGTAAGCTTGTTTTCTTCCCGATTTTTCATTCTTTCCCCTTTATATTTCCTTATTCTCCCATTTCCCCAGGATATGAAAACCCTAACTTTCATTTTGGAAAAATAGAGTGTTTTTAATGAGGGTTTTGGATTATTTTTTTATGGATTAGGTGTGTGAGGACCATTCTTGCATGATACAAGTGGTTATCATCAAGGGAAACACGTTTTAGTTCAATTTCCTATAATTGTCTCTATTTATAGGATCTTTTCCATGGATTTCCATTAATTCTTGATTTACCTTATTTTTTTTGTTAAATTTTTCCTACGTTGATTAATTAGTGATGGTTAGTCCATGATTATTGGGATATTTTAAAATTATTATCTATTAAATGGTCTAAAGTGGCTTTTCCATGTGATTTAGATTTGATTCACTCTATGTGTTTATTAAATTTCCTCAAAGAGGACTTATCCATTCAAATGGGTTTTGGAAAGAGTTTTTAAAGGGTTATTTCATGGTGTTAAACTCTTTTGTTTTTATGGGTTTGAAAAGGTTTATTTAAATGAATTTTAAATTTCATATGTTATTGGAACTTGTTGACGTTTTGTGTGATTGACATTGAGTATCACATCAAAGACCTTGGGTGTGTGTATGCATGACTTATACAAAGAGAATATTATTGAAGGGACCAAGGGATAATTTGGTATGGAGACCTAAGGATCATAAAAAATGTATACATTTGGAACAAGAGTGACCATGGAATTATGGTTTGGTTCCTGTAATAACAAGAGATCTCCCAAACCTGTTATAATTTCTTAACCAGATAGAAAAACCTTGTTTTAAAATAATTCATACTAGACCCTATTTATTAGAGCCCATTGTGATTAGTAATTGTTCTTTATTGTTTTTTATACATTATTCATGGTACTTGTTCCTTGTTTTATTTTGATATAATTTATTCTTTTCCCATTTTAAAAAATTTATCTATATGTTTGTGTTTATTATTATGAACAGGTTGATGAAATGTGTGGGTGTGTTGAGATTTTTATACTAAGTGGATTTGTTTCACTTTATGAGCCTTTTTTACCAATAATTTGAAAATAAAATTCAATTTTTAGAAATACCAAAGGTATTCTAATGTGTTGTTTTCAAGTCCACTTTTTCTAAAAAGAGAACATTGTTTTGAAAAATGATTTTTCAAACTATAATTAATGGGTTTCATGGGTAAAGGCCTTATATAGATTCATAGTGGTATCATAATAGGATTTATACTTCACACCCTATATATATTAATTTGGGAATATACAGACCCTATTTTATAGAATATAGATAAAGGTAAGACTGATGCATAGTTTAGTGGCTCCTATTAATTAAATATAAACTTATATTATTGGGAGGGTAGAGATGACGTCATATGAAGTTTAAATATTATGAAGTTATTTTGGGATTTTATATTATTGGAATATGATGTATTGGAACTTTTTCTCTTATTCACTATTCTGAGTTTTGAAAGTGGATATTATGTGTACATATATTGTTTATGAATTGTGATGTGATGATGTTATAATATCTTCTTTAAGTCATTGCTGAGTTTACTCTGTTGTATATTTCTATCAGTTATATGTATTGATCTTATTTACAAGCTGGTGTGGCTATCTAATTCAAGGATGGTTCATTCCATATTTTTAAGGGAGAAACCACTCCCAAATGGTTATCTATGATTCCCTAGAGCTTTTCATTAGCTCATGGTTATTAGGAATGTGCTTTGGGCATTATGGAAAGATGGATTGCATGATAGGTTGTGTTAAACTAGGCCAATTCAGCACAAAGTGGCATCATAACCCTCTTATTATTTTAGGTCCATTGATATAGTAGAGATATGCTCATTGGGTCTTGATATGTTGGCGATGAGGAGTGTTCGGGAAGATCTTCCTTGTACCAAAAGATGAGTTTCCATGGGTGGTTGGGAATTGTGTTTATAATTTAAACCTGGTTTTGGGTTTTTTTGAAAATATTTTAAGTTTTTCATCATTGGTTACGGGTTTTGAAAAGAACCTATAAGTGGTATTGATAAATTTTGAGTTTCAAGGTGATATGGGGGTGGAAAGATGAGGTTTACAATTAGTGGAAACTATGAAGATCCCATGAAGCCATTTTTTCAATCCAACCAGTGATGTTTTGCAACAATGTCACATGGTCTTTCAAAACATGTAGAAAAACCATCCACTATGGAAAAATGATTAGATTTGTTATGTCTTCCCCCATTCTTCATTTGAATGCATTTCTTATATTTATTTTTTTGTTTGATAACTATTATAAGGGTTTTTATGGGTTAATTGATGTTTATTGAGATTAAATCGTGTTTTTATTGAGTTTTTATCTCATGTTTTGTAGGAAATACCACCCCAAAAGTTTTCTTATAGATAAAAGGAGGGTTCTACAGAGCATATACCATAGGTGAATTCTCTAGTTAACCATGATTTCGTGGAGTCATTGATATATACCATCCAATCTCTAGACCAAGATAGTAAAAGATGTTAGGAATGAAGAATAGAAAATACTAAAGAGTTTACTAAGAAAAGTCCACTAGTCTTTTATGGAGATAAGGGTAACCATGATATTGAGGAATTAATTTAAAGGATTGAGTTCATCTTTTATTTTTTGAAGACCCCTGAGACCTCAAAATTTAGATTCACCACTTACATGTTGTATTTACCTGTAAAGACCCGTAAAATTAAAGGAATTTTTTTCTTAATTTTCTTGGGAATTTTACAAGAACACAGTTTCTGACGGCACCTGATTCTGAGGCCCGGTGTGCCCAGAATCATTTTCCGAAGTTTGGCTCGGGTACGTTCAGTGAACGAAAGATCGGGTTTTTCTAAATTTTGAACCAGTTCTCGGAATCAAATTCCGAGGGCACCGATGGAATCGCATCACCGGTAATTGCTTAGAAACACCTTTTCCGGAGTTGCGTTTGCTCAGGTGTGGTTTTTAATTTTTTTGGGGTTAAGTTAAGGAATAAAAATAAAAGTGGTGCGACTTTTATTTTTATTTTACTTAAGTGGCTTAACCTAGGTTAAGCAGATTAGATGGGACCCATAATATCCTACCCACCTGGTAGGATATTTGTGAGGTGGGGCCCACACGAGCCTTACCGTTTCTTTCCCTCTATGTAACGCACCCGCGAAAACCTCTTTTTAAATAAAGTCAACCCGTGCATTTAATTAAATATTAAACGCCCCTATTAATTGAACAGTTTAAGAATTGTAATTAATTCATTTAATTGTTGGATTCTTTTTATGAATTCCAAAACGTTGGTATGGGAAATAAAATAAGACCAACACTTATTTTATTGAAGGGTTGCTTGTTGAGAGGATTGGGAGAAAGCTCTAAGGCTTTAAGATCTTCATCATCCTTCGTTGAAGAACACGAAGAACGCGAAGAACACATCGTCGCTGACGAAGAACGCCGGCCTCCGACGAGGGGAAACGAAGAACGCCGAACCCTCGGAGATCGATGACGCAACGCCGACGATCCTCCTTCCACGACGCTTCTTCCACGATGTTCTTTCCCCCGCGACAATCTTCGATCAACAACCGATTGATGTAGGGGGGTTGCAGTTCTTTTAATTCTTTGTGAATTATATCCTCAGCATGGGTTTAAATGGTGTAATTAAATCTGTGTGATTTTAAATCCTCGTAGTTTGACTACGCAATGCCGTGTACCATGATGACAGCGACACCCCTTCCATGACGCAACGATCCTCTTCTTCCGCGACGGTTAATTCTGCGATGAACTCACATTCGACGACCACATTGAGGTAGGGGTTTTTGCTCATTTTAATCTATGTAATTATATTTGCGTTTTGCTTAAAAATTTGTTGGAAAAATTTTAAAACCACTAACGCGGTGGGTGCGGACCAACGAACAAGTCCGAACCCACCGTCCTTTCGTTCTTGGTGTACGGATCGGCGGACGATAATGAAGCAGGCCGCACGGGCGTTGTGAGGTCTTCGTAGTGAATGACAGGTCCCGGGAGGCCCGTTTTTGAAGACGGCACGCAATTCCGACCACCGGAACTCGTCCGGTGGTCCGCGGAGCGGCCCGCCGGTGCACCTCGCTGGCACGGCGGCGCCGGAGGCAGGTGGCGGTGGCGCCCGGCCCGCCGCCGGGAGGAGCCGCTGTGGCTGAAGCCACGGCGGTAGGCCGCGGTCCCACCACTACGTGGGACTGAAAGGAGAGGGACGCAGCAACCGGCCGTGTCCGCCGGCAAGGGCGGCCCCACGCGGGGCCGCAGTCTCTCCACATGGGTGCAGCGCGGCCCCTGCTTCGCTCGACCATAACGGCCGAGCCGACTCGCTGGCCACCCAGCCAGTGCCAGCCAGGTTACGCCTAGGCCGGGCCGGGCCGCGCCGGCCGAGCCGGGTCGTGCCATCCGGGCCGGACCCAGACCCGGGTCAGGTCGACCCGGTTCGGGCCGACCCAGGGGGGTTGGGCCGGGTCGGTCCGGGCAAGACCCCCCGTTTTCAGACCTCTTTCGGTATTTTGCCGATATCTTGGGCTATGGACCTCCGATCGACGCACCGTCAGCAGCGATGTGATCCCTGGATCGAGACAGTTGTTTTAGTATTTTACACTAAAGGTTTTGTAGTACTTTGTGTTCGGACGGGTTGGTTCGTACACGAAACCAACCGGGCCCGCGGAGCAGAAACGCTAATAACTTGAACTCCAGACGTCCGATTGACGTGCCGTCGACATTGTTGGATTCCTCTTAGTGAGACAGAACTTTTGGCTTACTCCGATCGAGGTTTGGACGCAAGTGGAGTACGGTCGGTTTGGTTTTGACTTAAAAACCAACCGGGCCCCTAGGAGGAAAAAGCCAATAACTCTCAGACCAAGCGTCCGATTGACGCGCCATCTGCGACGTTGAGTTCCTGTTGATGATAGGAAACTTTTGGATACATCAACTCTGGAATTTGTGTCAGTTGATGTATCAACCCCTCAGCTCGGGGAGCGGACCCTCCCGAACGAGCTTGCTGTGTGCGGGAACCCTAGAGCTGGCTGCGACTGCGACGAAGACGACGACTATACAGAGATCCTCAGTAGATTCGACGACGACGACTTCAGCACTCAGCGATCCTACATGGATCAGTGCTACAGATCCTGTGTGGGTCCGATCCTATGTGGTTCATTTGGGGGGTTAGTTACCTATCGATCCTGTGTGGGTCAGATCCTTTGTGGTTCATTACAGGGGTTAGTACCTATCGATCCTTTGTGGGTCTGATGGCTTAGATGAGTCAGTGACAATATCTTATCATCTCTATCGTCTTACGAATAAGTATACCTGTGTGAGCTGAATCCTGTTTTTCTTTCTTATGTGGATGGTTTTGTGCTATCCTATGTGGATTTACGTTTTGCTTTCTTGTGTGGACTGGGTTGTACTTGGGCTCATATGTTGGAGTCGAACGTGAATTAATAACTTAGGTATATGTATGGGCATATACCTAAGCAGTATCAGATGTTACTTCATGATTGTATCTTTCCTTTGTGGATTATCCTTTGTGGATTCTAGGAGACCTTCGGGGGTCTCGGGGTCCCTACTGAGTAGCTTATACTCACCCCTGCACGAGATATGCCCTCACTACGTTGTGTTGGTTGCAGACGACAGACAACGCTGATCGTGGTCGAGGCTTGCGGAGTAGGACGGTACCTGGAGGTGGGCCATTGGGCGGGACATACTCGGAGCGGATGGCTGGACCCTAGGAGCTGTGGAGGCCATCTGTACTCACCCTTCAGGTGGGATTTCCAATGGACGGCTCGGTGATGCATCTTTACTTTTAGTTTCTGTTTTCCCTTTCCAGTTGTACTTTACTATCAGTTTGGGTTTGTATTCTGGCCCACTTTTTTTTCCGCACTTACTGTTGTACTCAGTTTTTACTTAGTGTTTACTTCTTCTTGCTTGCTCTGTGGAGTTTTTTGTTTATTTTACAATGGCAATTCCTTCCCTTTTTTCCAGGATTTATGCCTTGGTGCTAGTCTCCAGCCCCTGGCCTATGGAAGGCGGGCTTGGGGTAGTCACGACACGAGCCCCGAGGACGAGTCATGACAAATTGGTATCGGAGGAGTTTAGTTCTACCACAGAACTTTGGAATCTGATCTTTTTCTAAGTGAAGAAATAGTGTTAAGTGTATTGGGTGTGGTTATCAGTCCAAGGAGTCCAGTGTTGGCGCGGCGGCCGACGTATCCGTACACCAGGACCCTGACTTCTGATTTCCGACTTAATGCGTGAAATCATTGATTGCATGTGTGATTCAAGTTTTCTTTTTGATTAATTTGTGTCAGCTCACTAGGTATACTATTCTGACCGTGGCACACCTGTTTCCTTTTCAGGATGGCCCCATAACGGCAGCCAGATAGGGTTCCGAGAGTTAAGCGTGACGACAGCCCACCGATTGACGAGGCCTCCGTACAGGGCCCTTTGACAGAAGAGGCACCAGAGGTACCTCTACCCTCCGAGCCACCGATGCTACCAGCCCCAGCCGCTGACGATGGACGTTGCCTTAGTGCACTGCATGAGTTTCAACACCAGTGACCGCTGAGGTTCTGTGGGGAGACGGACCCCAGGCAGCCGAGGACTGGCTGGAGGCTGTGGTACGAGTTTTTAGGTTAGTGAGGACACCAGCAGACCTCATGGTGATCCTCACAGCAAGCCTACTACAGGCGTCAGCGGGCCGATGGTGGAGCTTGATGATCCAGGTGCATGATGAGGCATATATTCTCTAGACAGAATTTGAGAGCCTCTTTCTCTTAGAGTTCGTCCCAGCCACCCTCCGTGCGGTGCGCATCCAGGAGTTTCTACAGCTGCGGCAGGGCAGCTTGACGGTCGCCCAGTACTCGGCGAGATTTACCGATCTCTCACGCTACTCGATAGAAATGGTACGAGACCCATTCTTCCGGGCACGGACCTTTGAGCAGGGATTGAGGCATGAGATGAGGGCATCGTTGATCTCCCTCAGCATTCCGACTCAGGTAGGAGTACTGGAGCAAGCCCTTTTGATCGAGAGCTTCCTTGCTGAGCCTTATTCAGCAGCGAGACCTACCGCAGGGCAGCACATAGAAGAGTCTTCTGCAACAGGCAACTGATGGATGACTCGTGGGTCCAGGCAGACCAGACCCTCAGGCAGACGACCTCAGGACACTGGCTCAGCAGTGCGGGGCACACAGCGCGGAGCCAGTCTTTCGAGAGGCAGGCAGTGCTACACATGCGGTGGGCAGGGCCACATGGCTCGGGACTGCCCGACCCACCGTGCCGAGGAGAAGCAGATGGTTGAGGGGATGGCTAGGCAGAGGTAGAGGGTCGACCGTGGCGGTCCGCAGAGAGTAGGAGGACGAGGCGGAGGAGCTGGCCGAGCAGTAGGTGGTGGGTGACGCTTTGAGGCTCTTCCACCACCACCACCACCAGGAGGTCCACCCCGACCACAGGGAGCTGGCGGGCAGAGATAGGCACAGCTCTAGGCAACAGAGGCCTACGACCACGACACGCCCGAGATGATTCGAGGTACTGTCTGTGTCTATTCCACCCTTTCTGCAGTTCTTATAGACACAGGATCAAGTCATTCTTTCATAGCCGCTGCCCTTGTTCGGAGCTCGGAGATTCCGACAGAGCCGTTGGCTCGATCCTTACGGCTAGAGACTCTTACATTAGCAGACTCGACGATTTCACACTGGTGCCGACAGTGTGAGCTTACTCTAGGAGGCGAGAGCTTCGACTGGGATCTTCTTGTAGCAGCATCGAGGACTTACGACGTCATCTTGGGCATGGATTAGTTATCTACAGTCCATGCTCAGATCGAATGTATTAGGCACAAGGTGCGATGTGTACACACCGACGGGAGTAGGTTCACCTTCACCAGAAAGAAGGGAGCCTTCGCAGCACATGATGGACTTCCACAGAGGAGAGGACATCCCATCACTCATCAGTTGGCTAGCCTCTTCCTAGGAGCAGTTGACGTGCGAAGTATTAGTTTTCTTGCAGTGGTGGATCAGTATGCGAACGTTTTCCCCGAAGACATTCCAAGGCTACCTTCTCGTAGAGAGGTATACTTTTATATTGACCTGTACCCCGGGACAACCCTGATATCCACTCCAGCATATCGGATGGCCCCCGCTGAGCTTCGAGAGCAACGGGTACAGTTGGAGGACTTGCAGGGCAAGGGATTCATCCGACCTAGTATTTCACCTTGGGCTTCCCTGATATTGTTCACCAAGAAGGTGAACGGGAGCTTGCAACTTTTTGTCGACTATCGTCACCTGAACCAGGTGAAAGTAAGGAAAAAGTATCCGCTACCGAGGATTGATGAACTCTTTGATCAGCTCAAGGGAGCATGGTGGTTCTCAAAAATAGACCTCAGGTCAGGCTATCATCAGCTCAGTGTTCGGGACGAGGACGTGCAGAAGACAGCCTTCAGATGTCGGTATGGCCACTATGAGTTCTTGGTTATTCTATTAGGCATAACCAATGCTCCAGCAGTGTTCATGGGCCTCATGAACAGGATCTTTCAGCCATACCTCGATAGATTTGTCGTGGTCTTCATCAACGACATTTTGATATACTCGAAGACTGAGGAGGAGCATGCCTACCACTTGTGGGTTGTACTGGACACACTCCGAGAGCACCAGCTTTATGTTAAACTCTTAAAGTGTCAGTTCTGGATACGCGAGGTCCACTTCTTGGGGCACGTCATCTCTGAGGTGGGAGTTTCGGTGGATCCTGCGAAGATCGAGGCAGTGCTAGCTTGGGAGCCACCCAGGAGCGTGACAGAGGTGCAGAGTTTCTTGGGACTTGCTAGATACTATCGGATATTTGAGCCAGACTTCTCTAGAGATGTGGCACCACTCTCAGCTTTGAAGAAGAAAAGGAAACCCTTTTTGTGGTTAGAAAGATGTCAGCAGATCTTCTAGGAGCTGAGACAGAGACTGACCAGCGCCCCTATATTGAGGCTTCCGGAGGAGGGAGTAGGGTATGTAGTCTACTGCGATGCATCATGGACCAGACTCGGATGTGTCCTGATGCAGGAGCGGGCGGTGATCGCCTATGGATCACGTCATTTGAGGCCGCATGAGAAGAACTAAGTTACCCATAAATTGGAGTTAACAGTAGTGGTCTTCGCTCTGAAGACATGGCGGCACTACCTGATGGGCGAGCACTTTACAGTATTTTCTGACCATCAGAGTCTCAGGTACATCTTCTCTCAGAAGGACCTGAACCCGAGACAGTGGTGATGGCTCGAGTTCCTCCAGGACTATGAATTTGAGATAGTCTATACTCTTGGGAAAGGGAATGTGGTAGCCGATGCTCTTAGCAGGAGGACGAGCATTCAACTACTTGAGTAGGCGACAGATCAGCTACCCGCTTTGCAGATATCCTTCGTAGATAGAGATGGAGCAGCCTTCCTTCAGTCACTCACAGTCACTCCTCCACTACTACAGTGGGTCAGAGAGGTACAACGTGGGGATGGTGACTGTGAGACGTGGCGTGCGCAGATATCCTCCGGACAGGCACCTGATGGTTTCTCCTTAGGAGTAGAGAATGACGTCCTTTTTAAAGGACGTACCTTGGTACCAGTTGCTTTACATGAGGAGTTTCTGAGAGATTTTAACACTTCTCCTTTGGCGGTACATCCTGGATTGGCGAAGATGTACCAGGATCTCAGACGACAGAACTGGTGGCCGGGCATGAAGAAGGTTGTGGCAGAGTTCGTTTCTCAGTGCCTCACCTACCAGTAGGTGATGGAAGAGCATCAGGTACCACCAGGCTTGGTACAGCCCTTGGAGGTCCTGGAGTGTAACTGGGACGGAATATCTATGGACTTCGTGACTGGACTTCCACGCACTTCCAGAGGACACAACTCCATTTGGGTGATTGTCGACCGACTCACCAAGTCGGCTCACTTCTTACCCATCAGAGAGCAGGGCTCCATGGAGATATTTGGATGTCTCTACGTTCAGGAGATTGTACGGCTTCACAGTGTGCCATCATCTATCGTCTCCGATCGAGATGCAAGATTTACCTCCCGGCTTTGGAAGGGGATGTAGGAGGCATTTGGGACGCAGCTACATCTGAGCACCGCCTTTCACCCTCAGACATATGGTCAGACGGAGAGGACCATACAGACTCTCAAGGACATTCTCCACGCATGTTTCCTCGACTTTGGTCGTAGCTGGGAGGACCACCTACCCTTGGTGGAGTTCGCGTACAACAACAGCTACCACTTCACCATCGGGATGACACCATATGAGGTGTTGTATGATCGACCTTGCAGATCTCCTCTGTGCTGGACAGACCCTGGGGAGTCAACAATTGTGGGACCGGAGATGGTCCAGGCCATGACATAGAAGGTCCAGGTCATCCAGGAGCGGATGAGGACAGCTCAGAGCCGGCAGACGTCTTATGCTGATAGGAGGCAGAGGCCACTGGAGTTCGAGGATGGTGACCACATCTTCTTGCGGGTCTCACCTCGACGTGGATTATGGAGATTTGGTTGAGGCGGCAAGTTGTCTCCACGCTTCATCAGACCATTCCAGGTCCTCTGCAGGATGGGGGAGGTGGCTTATCGCCTAGATTTACCACCTCAGTTGCACCGTGCGAACGACTTCTTCCACATATCTCAGTTGAGGAGATACGTGCACGACCCGACGCATATCATTGACCATGGGGAGCTGGACGTTGATGATGGGGCGACTTTTGCGGAGGTCCCGGTGGAGATTGAGGATTGGCAGGAGAGGTTCCTATGTGGATGGTCGATTCCTCTGGTGTGCATCAGATGGCAGTACGAGAACCTCTAGGAGAGCACATGGGAGCGGGAGGCTCAGATGAGTGCTCAGTACCCACATTTGTTTCCCTAGTTTATGATGTATCTTTACAGGGACATAAATCCCTGAGGTGGGAGTGATGTAAAGTCCCGTAAAATTCAAGGAAATTTTTTTCTTAATTTTCTTGGGAATTTTACAAGAACGCAGTTTCTGACAGAACCTGATTCCGAGGCCCGGTGTGCCTGGAATCATTTTCTGAAGTTTGGCTTGGGTACATTCAGTAAACGAACGAGCGGGTTTTTATAACTTTTGGATCGGTGCTCGGAATCAAATTCTGAGGGCACCGATGGAATTGTATCACCGGTAATTGCTTAGAAACACCTTTTCCGGAGTTTCGTTTGCTCGGGTATGGTTTTTAATTCTTTTGGGGTTAAGTTAAGGAAAAAAAATAAAAGTGGTGCGACTTTTATTTTTATTTTACTTAAGTGTCTTAACATAGGTTAAGAGGATTAGATGGGACCCATAATATCCTACCCACTTGGTAGCATATTTGTGAGGTGGGGCCCGAATGAGCCCCACCGTTTCTTTCCCTCTAAGTAACGCAGCCGCGAAAACCTCTTTTTAAATAAAGTCAACCCGTGCGTTTAATTAAATATTAAACGCACTTATTAATTGAATGGTTTAAGCGTTGCAATTAATTCATTTAATTGTTGGATTATTTTTATGAATTCCAAAAAGTTGACATGGGAAATAAAATAAGACCAACACTTATTTTATTGAAGGGTTGATTGTTGAGAGGATTGGGAGAAAGCTCCAAGGCTTGAAGATCTTCATCCTCCTTCGTTGAAGAACACGAAGAATGTGAAGAACGCGAAGAACATGAAGAATGCATCGTCGCTGATGAAGAACGCTGACCTCCGACGAAGGGAGACAAAGACCGCCGAACCCTCGGAGATCGACGACGAAACACCGACAATCCTCCTTCTGCGACGCTTCTTCCACGACGTTCTTTCCCCCGTGACAATCTTCGATCAACAACCGATTGAGGTAGGGGGGTTGCGGTTCTTTTAATTCTTTGTGAATTATATCCTCAGCATGGGTTTAAATGGTGTAATTAAATCTGTGTGATTTTAAATCCTCGGATTTTGACTACGCAACACTGTGTACCACGACGACAGCGACGCCCCTTCCACGACACGACGATCCTCTTTTTCCACAACGGTTAATTCCGTGATGAACTCATGTTCGACGACAATGTTGAGGTAGGGGTTTTTGTTCATTTTAATCTATGTGATTATATCAGCGGTTTGTTTAAAAATTTGTTGTAAGACTTTTAAAACCACTAACGCGGTGGGTGCGGACCAACAGACAAGTCCGAACCCACCGTCCTTTCATTCTTGGTGTGCAGATCGGCGGATGATGATGAAGTAGGCCGCACGGGCGTTGTGAGGTCCTCGCAGTGAAGGACGGGTCCCGGGAGGCCCGTTGGTGAAGACGACACGCAGTTCTGACCACCGGAACTCGTCCTGTGGTCCGCGGTCCCGCGGTCACGCAGGACCAGGAGTGAGACGTGGCAACCGGCCACGTCCGCCGGCAAGGGCGGCCCCACGCGGGGCCGCAGTCTCTCCACATGGGGGCAGCGCGCCCCACGCTTCGCTCGACCGTAACGGCCCAGGCCGGGCCGGGCCGCGCCGGCCGGGCCGGGTCGCGCCATCCGGGTCAGACCCGGACCTGGGTTGGGTCGACCCGGTTCGGGCCGACCCAGGGTGGATTGGGCCGGGTCGGTCCGGGCCCAGACCCCCCGTTTTCGGACCTCTTTCGGTATTTTGCCCATATCTTGTTCGACAGACCTCCGATCGACGCAACGTCAGCGGCGATGTGATCCTTGGATCGAGACGGTCGTTTCGGTATATCTCACTCAAGGTTTTGGAGAACTTTGGGTTCGGCAGGGTTGGTTCGTACACGAAACCAACCGGGCCCTCGGAGCAGAAACACTCATAACTTGAACTCCGGAAGTCCGATTGATGTGTCGTCGACTTTGTTGGATTCCTCTTAGTGAGACTGATCTTTTGGCTTACTCCTCTTGATGTTTGGACGTAGTTGGTGTACGGTCGGGTTGGTTTTGACTTAAAAACAAACCGGGCCCCTGGGACGAAAAAGCCAATAACTCTCAGACCGGGCGTCCGATTGACGCGCCTTCTGCGACGTTGAGTTCCTGTTGACGATATAGAACTTTTGGATACATCAACTCTGGACTTTGTGTCAGTTGATGTATCAGCCCCTCGGCTCATGGATTGGACCCTCCCGAACGAGCTTGTTGTGTGCGGGAACCCTAGAGCTGGCTGTGACTGCGACGGCGATGACGACTGTACAGAGATCCTCAGTGGATTCGACGGCGACGACTTCAGCACTCAGTGATCCTATGTGGATCAGTGCTACAGATCCTGTGTGGGTCCAATCGTGTGTGGGTCAGCGCTCAGCGGTCCTGTGTGGGCCAGCGCCTATAGATCCTGTGTGGGTTTGATCCTGTGTGGGTCATTGCGGGGGTTAGTTACCTATCGATCCTGTGTGAGTCAGATCCTTTGTGGGTCATTGCGGGGGTTAGTTACCTATCGATCCCGTGTGGGTCAGATCCTTTGTGGGTCATTGCGTGGGTTAGTTTCCTATCGATCCTATGTGGGTCAGATCCTTTTTGGGTCATTGCGGGGGTTAGTACCTATCGATCCTTTGTGGGTCCGACGGATTAGATGAATCAGTGGCAATATCTGATCATCTCTATCTTCTTAGAAATAAGTATACCTGTGTGAGCTGAATCTTGTTTTGCTTTCCTATGTGGATGGTGTTGTTCTATCCTATGTGGATTTATGTTTTTCTTTCCTGTGTGGACTGGGTTGTACTTGGGCTCGGATGTTGGAGCCGAATGTGAATTAATGACTTAGGTATATGTATGGGCATATACCTAAGTAGTATCAGATGTTACTTCGCGATTGTATCTTTCCTTTGTGGATTATCCTTTGTGGATTTTGGGAGACCTTCGGGGGTCTCAGGGTCCCTACTGAGTAGCTTATACTCACCCCTGCAGGGGCTATGACCACACTACATTTTGTTGGTTGCAGACGACGGACATCACTGATCGTGGTTGAGGCTTGCAGAGCAGGACGGTACCTAGAGGTGGGCCACTAGGCGGGACGTAGTCGGAGCGAACGGCTGGACCCTAGGAGCTGTGGAGGCCATCTGTACTCATCCTTCAGGTGGGATTTCCAATGGACAACTCGACGATGTGGCTTTACCTTTAGTTGATGTTTTCCCTTTCTAGTTGTACTTTACTTTCAGTTTGGGTTTGTATTCTGGCCCACTTACTTTTCCGCACTTACTGTTGTACTCAGTTTTTACTTAGTGTTTACTTATTCTTGCTTGCTCTGTGGTGTTTGTTGTTTACTTTACAAAGGAAATGCCTTCCCTTTTTACCGGGATTTACGCCTTGGTGCTAGTCTATAGCCCTTGGCCTATGGAAGGCGGTCTTGGGGTAGTCACGACATGGGCCCCGAGGACGGGTTGTGACATTACCATTCATGAAATTGTGGGGCTCCTTGGTGTTAGAGAGGAGACATGATCTCAACTGAGATACCTTAAAAAGTATTTTAATTAGTAGATTTATCCCAAGACACTGAAGGTGGTTAAGTCCTGTGAATTCATGAGGAAAGATCAACTACAAAATTTTGTGATGGAGTATAATACTCAGTTTGCGGAGTTGGTCCATTTGTCTCTTGATCTTCTTAGGATGGATTATCTCAAGGAAAGACATTTTGGAATGGGATTGAAGGCTATGATCAAATCAATGAATATTATCCTTTTCTTATTGACATATTCTATGGTGGTGGATAATGAGGCTATGGTTGAGGAAGATTCATCTAGGAGGATAGGTATCAATGGGTTTGTTTAGTAGTGGGATGTTACTAGAGTTCCTCCTTTAGTCAAAAAAGGAAGCGAGATTACCTCATCCGAGTGGTGGAAAAAGTTCTCAACAATAATCAAATCTAGAACCAATATATTACTTATGGAATAAGTTTTTCATTTGTTTATAATGTGGGATGTATAGTTATACTAGACCTGATTGTCCATAGGCTTCAAGGATGTGCCACCCATGTGGGTTTTTGGGTCATATTTATCTCTACTACAGGGCTTCCCTTTAGGGGAGCGATGTTGGTTCTTTATTTTCTAGGATATTTTAGTTGTGTTCAGACGCTTATAGGAGCATGCTGCCTCACCCTTGGTTTAAAGTGGAAGATATTATATCTAAGAAGGCTCAGGGTAGGTCTGAGATAATAAATATTTATGCAGGAGATGTAGCACTGGTGGGCTCTGAATCTAGGACGACCACAGTGAAAGATATAATATTTATGAATTAATTATTTATTTAGACTTATTTGATATGGGTTATTCCCATTTATTTTTATTTTTAATGTTCATTTATGCATTGGGTATGTGATTATAGTTGATTCTATTTGTGATGGATCTACTTACCCCATTTGGAAGGAAGAAGGATCAAGGTTTTAAGTTCCCATAGTATCAATTTTGGTCTACTAACATGGAGGTCATGTGGGAATTCTTTATGTTGTATTAATAAATTTTTTATCTCATCAGAAATAAAGTTTGGATAATTAGATTCAATTATTATATTGACTAATATAATCATAGGATCTAGTTTCTATCTCCAGTTGGGGGAAATCACGTCTTCTAGAGAGAGTGGGATCTAAGGTTGGGGGGAAAGGCCCACTCCTATTAATGTGGTATCAAACTCTTGTTAGTTTTATAGGATATTATATGATGTTATGCACTAGGATTAATATGGTAATATTCTAGTGGTTGTGGATCTATACCCTGATTTGTTTCAGGATTCTTTTTCTAGGTTTTCCATTGTTATTGGTCAATTTCATAATCGATATGCTCCTCATGATGAGCCCCATTTCATTGATGTCATAAAAGATGGATCCAAATGATTTAAATGAGTAAAATGTCTAGATGGAGGACCTTGAAAGTAATGAATTTATCCATCCTAACATTCCACCATGGGCGTCACCAGTGCTTTTTTGAAATAAGGATAATGGGAGTCTTCAATATTTCATAGATTATCATAAGTTGAATTAGATTGAAATTAAGAATAAATACTAGTTTCATAGGATTTATGGTATTTTTGATCTACTTAGAATAGATCTGTGATTTTCAATGAACAAATTGTGGTTAGGGTATTATCAATTGAGGGTATGAGAAGAGGATAGTCCTAATACAACCTTTAGGAGCTGATATGGGCACTTTGAGTATCTAGTTATTATGTTTTTCCTTACCAATGCTCATGTGGTCATTATGGTACTGATGAAACTGATCTATCACCACCTTTTGGACTCTTTTTCACTCATTTTTATTGATCACATCTAAGTTTATTCCAAAATGGAGGAGGACTATTGAGACAATCTGAGAGTTTTTCTAGGAACCTTAAGAGAACATCATTTTCATTCCAAATTATCGATGTTCTAGTTTTGGATCCAAGAGGTTATGTCATTGGGCTATGTTATTTTTGATAAACGAGTTTATATGGCCCCCTATAAAATCCAAGTGGTTATATGTTGCTTGTGGCCCATGAATATGTTTTAAATTATATTCTTTTTATTCTTGGTTGGTTATTATAAGGTCTTTGTTCAGGACTTCTATAGGATAGATTATCCATTTATAATGTTGAATTTGAAATGGGTGATCTTCAAGTGGAGTGAGAAGTGTATGAATTATTTTGAGGAGTTGAAGGTTCATTTGATTTTAGTAACTATATTAATTACTTCTGAGTTAGGGATGGTATATGTTGTGTACTATGATGCCTCAGGCATGGGACTGGGGTGTGTGCTAATGAAGGGGTATCACGGGGTGGCTTATGGATCTTGTATTCTACACCAAGGTGATATGAATTATCCTCCCACAAAATGGAGTTGGAATACATGATGAAATTTTTTAATAAATGGATCCATTACCTATTCCCAGAGTTGTTTATAATTTATTCTAATCAAAATCAGTTGATGTATGTTTTCACCCATAGGAACTTAAATCTTAGGTAGAGATAATATTTTGAGTATCTTTAAACCTTTTATTTCTACATTGATTATACACCTAGGAAGGGAAATGTGGTTGTCGATGCATTGAGAAGGAATTTACCAATCTAAGTACTTAGAGAATCAGTGGATCAGTGGTTTTTGATGGTTGTGTTCTTTGATATAATTGTAGAAGTGCAGAAGGATACATAGTTGGTGTTATTGACTAGTATTCAGGTCACACCCTCTCTTTTTGATCAAGTTTTTTGTGAGTAGAAAATTGAACCATACATACATAAGATTAGAAATGTTTTAAATAGAGAGGATACCTTAGGTGATTGGTATTGGTCTTCTGATGGTACCCAATTCTTTAAAAAGTGGCTGTTCATTACATTGACCTTGATCTAGAAGGCGATGCATGAGGAGAATTATTCTAGTTGGTTCATTCTTCTGAGGGATTCCAAGGTGTTTTATACTCTAAGGAGTCTTTTTTGGTGGTCTAATATAAGATGTTTGGTCATGAGTTTTTATCATAATGTTTTACCTACTAGATAATCAAAGAGAAGCGTCAGAGACTAAATGAGTTGCTTCTACATCTTCCGATCCTAGTGTGGAAGTAAGAACAAATCCATATGGACTTCATGATCAGTCAAACTTGTACTAATTTTTTTATAGATTTTATTTTTGTTATTATTTATTGGTTTACTAATTCATTCCATATTCTTCCCATTTGGGATTCGATAATGGTAGAGGAGATTAGATAGTTATATGTCTAAAATATTGTTAAGATTTATAGGCTTCCTTGATGATGATTTTTGACAGGGATATTTTATTACCCATTAATTATAGAAGAGTGTATTGGAGGCCATTGGAACCTAACTGAATTTGATCAAGATTTATCACTAGTACATCGACAGCCTAATGAAGAATGAATTCCAAATTCTTGAGGACATTATTTGTGTTTTTGAGCCTAATTGCAGGGGTTCATGGGAAAAATATCCATCATTGGTTGAATTTTTATAAAACAACAATTACCAGGACATAACCCATATGTGAAATTTGGAGGAATTTTATGTATTTCCATTTCAGTCCCCATCCTGTTGGGATGAGATGAGTGAGCCTTACTTGTTGGTACTAAGCCTTATCCAAGAGACAATAAATAAAGCTAGGTTGTTCCAAAAGATATTAGTGATAGCTCATACTCACTAGAAATTGTATGTTGATCATCTTTATCACCCAATAGATTTTAAGGTTGGTGTATAGGTGTTTCTATGGGTATTTATTCAATTAAGAAACTATTACTTGGGAAAAAAGGTGGAGTTGGAATCACATTATATCAGACTATTTATATTTGTAGATCATCTCAGAATTGGAGCCTACCAGTTGGAATTAACACCATGACTAACCTTTATTCAAGACATGTTTCATGTATCTTAGTTAAATAAGTATTAGATAGGACCATCTCATATGATATATTGAGAGGATTTGGAGTTGGTTCTTAACACCACTATCAAAGAGTAACCACTTTGTATCCTATACTATCAGAATAAGGTGAACCATGGTAAGTCAATCCCATTAGTTCATATGAATTGGTAGATATGTGTCTATATCCATGAGACTTGGGTTCATGAAGTTTCAGTAAGGGAGGAATTACCTCACATGTTTTCTTCTAAGTATCCTTGAGTAATTTCTAGAGGCTGAAAGTGGAATGATGGGGAGAATTGTGAAGCCATTCAGGTCAATGGTATGTTTTATTTTGAGGTATA
Source organism: Viscum album (assembly GCA_963277665.1). Lineage (NCBI taxonomy): Eukaryota > Viridiplantae > Streptophyta > Magnoliopsida > Santalales > Viscaceae > Viscum > Viscum album. The sequence continues at coordinate 1,955,383,290 of OY728137.1, forward strand.
TTTATTTATTATTTATTATAGTTTCTTCAAGTTTGAGGGTGAAAACTTTGTTTTTTGAGGAAACAAGCCTTGGTGCATGGTTATCACAAGGTTTGTCTAAAAATATGGCTAACTATGTGAGGGTGATGTTTTAGGGAAAGTGGTATTTTCATGGTTTGAACATGGTTTGTCGAACCATGAGGTGTTCTTAAGAAATTGCGTGAATTGTTTTTGAGGAGATAGAGGCTCCCACATTATTTTTTCTTGGTTTTTCTAACCATGTAGTGAAACCATGTGGTGTATTTAGGTCATAAAAAACTATTTTTACAATTGTGCCCTCACAAAATTTTAAGGTGTTATCCCTTATTTCTCTCCCCACTCAGTGAAAATAGGAATCATACCTTTCCTGACATGGTAAGATCGATAATGAGTAATAAAACTCTACCATTAACCTTTTGGGGATATGAACTATAGAATATAGAATATATACTAAAATATTTACGTAATAAAGTAGCAGATGAGATTCTATATAAGTTATGGTATGTAGAGAAATTAGATCTATTGAATATATTCGTATTGGAATGTGAGGCATTTTCCAAGACTGTACTTAATGACCAACTATCTTTCTAAAGAAATAAGTGCATATTTACTAGTTATTCTAAGTATTCTAAAGGATACTACCTATATAAACATTCATATAGAAAATTTATTTTGAATGGGAATTCTTTACTTACATAAAGGGAACACATTTCTAATGGAAATAGTGAGAGAAAGATTGACTTTGATGAAGTTTATGCTCTAGATTCAAAAGAGTTAGTTTGAGAACAACCTCTATAAGAGAAAGTGGAAGATGAAGATATTCCTAATACATAAGTACTACATAGGTCTATGAGATAGTTTATAGAACTAGGGTTGCTCGATCTACCTAAAAATGAGTTAGGTGACACATTACTCCATAAGGACAATGAACCTCTAACCAACAAGGAATAAATTTATGAAAATGATATTGATAAATGGAATGAATCAATTATTTATGATATGGATTACATCTACGAAAATAAATTTTGGATTTTAGTATATCCTCTAGATTATGTAAAACCTATTTGGTATGGGTGTGTATTTAAGAAATAACCAGTCATGTATGGTCATGTAAGTACCTATCATGAACAATTTCTTGTGAAGGGTTTTATGAAACATCAAGACATTGACCACAATGATACATTCTCACCAATGGTGACGATAAATCTATATGAATATTAATTGAAATAACAGCCTTCCATGATTAATAAATTTGGAAAATGGACATCAAAACTACTTTTATAAATGGAAAGTTAGTTGAAGACATATATATGACACAAAATGAGGGTTTTATTATGTCAAAGATTTATAATAATGTGTTACATATACAGATATCCATTTATGGTTTGAATTAGGTGTAAAACACCATGTCTAAATAGGTGTTCATAAAACTTCAATTTTCAATTAGTAGAGGTGTTGGATTCTCAATTAGTGTTCATATTAGAGTTTTGAGGGTTAGAATCTATCAAAAATGATGTTTATACATGTTAAATGGCTTGATAAGTATCTTGGAATCTTGTGAGAGTTTCAAGTAGGTGATAATATTGCTACTATAAAACTACAATATACAAATGGATTTTTGTTAGTGTTGGGGAGTGGAAGTAGTCAATTCTTGTCACCATTAGAAAGCTAATGACCTCCACTAACTAGCTGGTGGAATTTTTTAAGTGGAAATTTTGTAAATTTTTCCCTATATTTTTTTGAAGGGGGAAGCCCTTTTTCCCCCTCCAATTTTCACACACTAGGGAAATTCATCCCTCGTTCATTCCACCTTTAATATGCTTTGATCATTTGGTATTTTTGGGGATATTCTTCAAGGAATAAAGGTTGGTACCAACCCCCACCAACCTTCTTTGATATCCCCATTCATTGGTTTCTAATTTTTTTCATTCTATAATTTAGGTGTTCATTTCTTACCCAATCAAATCATGGTGAAATCACTTGATTATATTGGTTTTTTTCAACATTTCTAGAGGATATCCCATGGTGGAATTTTCCTATGATGGCATGGAATTTAATGAAGGTATGATTCCATATTTAATATTATTATTTTAATCATAAAATTAGTTTTTAATTAACATTGGAATTAATTCAAACTCTTAGGGTTTTATTTTAAATGTTTTCCATGGGTCCATCATGGGCCTCTTATACATGAATGGCTATGGTACTGGGGTAGTGAGAGCATCTAGTTTATGTTACATCATTTATACTTATTTGGAAGTAACTTTTAATGTAAGTTTACTTGATTATACTTAATTATTGTGATGTATTGTCAATATTTAGGTACTAAATCAGTGATGTGATCCCTGACAAGCATTGGCATTTGCCACCATCCTTTGGATAATAAGTGGAAAGCTTATTTAATAATAGACAACACCAAAATTTTACCAACAATATTGTTTTATTTTTATATATACATGTGTTAGTGGTTTATTTGGTTTTCTGAGTAATGAGCATAAAATTAATTAAATGTTTTGAGTTTTTAGTTCCTATTGTAAAATGACCAAATACATTCTTGAACATTAGAAAGGGGTGACCTTAGTGGGTTTATTTAGTAATAAATTCACCATGAAATTTGCCAACATAAGGGCATGATATGTTTTATGAAAGGTAAATAGAAAATATTAAGGGGAATAACCTAATTAAAACTTAAACCATAATTTTTAAATTATATAATAAAATGTCCAATTTTTTAAAAATGTTTTGAAAGAGAATTATAATTTTAATCGAGGATTACAAAATTGAATTTCTCAATCATCAATATTGTAAATGGTTTGTAATGGTTAGTGAATCTTATTAAATGAGGGGTGATTACAAGGGAATTACCTAATCTAGAATTGTAACCTTGACATTTCCTTATGGTATGGTGATCTAGAACAAGGTTGGGTAGAGATTAATGTAAAATAAAAAGGGTTAAAAATATTTATTAATATTGATATGGTAAAATGGTAAAACATGGATTATTAAATGAATGGGATTCTTGAGATTCCCTCTTATTTGACATTTAAATGAGTGATTATGAAGTTTAAAGTAATGGAAAATTCCTTGAAATGGCCATGGACTATTGATATTTAAATATAATGAATGTTTATTTAATCAAATGAGTAAATTGAATAATGAGAGTGGGTAATACTGAGACGAGTTCTCAAATCCCATATGATGTATTGTACATGGGAAATCCAGGTTGATCTATCGGATTCCATAAAATAATCAATGTGTTGGAATTCCAAGATGCACACCCAGTTCATATGAAATTAATGAAAACTTGGGTAGGCCATGAGGACTACCTAGAACTCATATGATACTTGATGTTTGGGAATTTCAGGCTGAATGATAAAATTACATGGGAATGATGGTATGAGATTATGGATTTCTTGTGATTAATATTGATTGGTAATGTTGTGATGAGTGCTTAAACTCTATAGTAATTCCATGATGAGCGCCTTTATTTCATGTGACACCGGATGGTGGGGAATTCTGACATAAGATTTTGGATTCCATGGGAATGACTAGACAAGTGCTTATATTCTATATGGTAATTCATGATACTGAGGAATCCCAAGATAGGTTTCTAGATTATGTGCTGTCACATGTGGAGTAATGATCATCATGATGTTCATAGAGACAACCTGGCACTGATTGAAGCAGTTATGATCCAACTTTATGTGTTACTGCAGATCATAGGCATCAATTTTGGTTATTTATTTATTTTGTATTTTCTACTTTATTTTTGACCACCTCACTTATACTTATCTATCAGAATAGTAATATTTAGGGACACCATTGGTGGTGATCTATTGAGTTATAATCACACATTACTCAAGCCTCCATGACAATTGGGTACAAGAGAAGATGCTAATTGGTTGTAGGACTAGACATGTGAAAGGGCTGATGATTGATGATTTGGATTCCTAGGTTAGCGAATCATAGATTGGACAAATCCAATCTTGGGAAAAATTTGGTATTATATTATAATCTCAATTTTATTTATTTATTTTACAACTACATGTGTATGATATTATCATGAGGGATCCAATATGGTATGTAGAACATTAGCTCATTATCACATCTGATGTTGTATTAATTTATCAACACTTTCCTCAGTTATGATGTTAATATGTGAGGTTATATATAATTTATTTTATTTACTCTATATTTCCAATACTAATAATGATAGAATAGTCTCCTGATAAAAAAACCATAGGTCCTCATTACTATTCATAAGCCTCTAACACATGGAAAGGTGCACCTGAGGCCATATGGAACCATTGATTAGGGTATTGATCAGTGATCCAAGGTGTAGGGATTTCACAAAGTTGTATCTAAGCTCCTTTATTTTGTCTTACTATTAGTGCATGTTAGACAAGAGATTAAGATGTAGTCAGGGTCTGGTAATGAGTTCATATAGGGGAGTTTCATTCCTGTGTATGGGGGAAAACCATGTCTTTAGAAATGGAGGTTATTGTTCATGATTTGAACTTTTATAGCTAATTTTTTTCCACTATAAGTGGTTCACTTGGGTGTGATGTTATTGATTCATGGTATTTTCACTCTTGGTTGATATTAAAAGGGTGCGTGTGAATTCATGCATCAGTATAGACACATAAGATTTATAAATCATCCTCATTTTTCCTGGGATTCATAGTTGCTCGAGATTCACATATGTTGGTGTTTATTCACTATCCATGACTTATATCTACAAGTGATTTATATATTTATATGGATTTAAATTATTAATATGGTTTGATTATTTAAACTATACTCATCTATTAATATGGTGTTTTTCACTTATAAATGTATGATGGAGTTCTACTTGACCAACTCCTCAACCGATTTAGGGTTAAATAGGTTGATATAAATGACATATTAAAGATATTGTTTTTGTTAAATAAAGTAATAGTAACATATTTATAAGGAGTTTTCCATTATAAACTGGGAATGAAATCCTATCTAACCTAACATAGAATGTGATATCTATATAAATGATGAATGTTTTAAACCTGAAATCTTAATGAATAATGAAAATAAATGAAAATGTGAATCCTATGGGAATAAGGATATATTAATTTTTACAGTGAATAAAGATTGACAAAGTTTATGATTTATAAAAAATTGGGGTTGATATAAAAAATAATTACATTTTAATTTTTGATTTTTAATTCAAGATATATAATAAGTGATGGAACCTTTAGGGAAGTTGATTATACGTATCCTTTATAAATGTGACCAGACACTAGAAATGGGAAATTTGGGATAGAAAGAGATCCAGGGTGGGGAGGACCTTGTGTCATTATTGATAGGTTGTAGTGAGATGAGTTTCTTGTCACCCTTGTAGGTGTATCCCTCACTTTAGAGTGGGTGGGGTAGTTGAGTTTAATCCTATATAAGTGTCATTCCCTAGAGCGGGTGTTTTGGAACATAGAGCCAATGTTGATGGCTATGTGATACCTAGAGTATGTGGTTGGACTTATCATGTTAGGTTATATGTGTTTTGGAAAGGAGTGAATACCATGAGAATTTTCATATTTGAGTCCTAACCTAAGGGGATATGTGAAAGATTAGTGGATTTTTTAATGTAGATCAGAATGGGGTCGATTTGATTAGTTTAGTGATCAAGGGTATCCACGAGAGGGATTAAACCATTATAATAGATATTTTTAGACGTCTAAGGAACAAGAATAGTATTTGGTGAGTGGAATCAATGAAAAAAATGAACTACCATGTTTCTAGTAAAGGAATGATTATGCCTTGGTTCTTTTTAAAGGGAAGAAGCAAAGTGATTGTGTATTAGTTTTAAGGATGGATTCAAAGGGGCATGATTTTTAAAATTCATGAGAAGGTTATTTTTAGATATTTTATCTAAGAAGATGGTCAATGTTTACCCTGGGTATATGGGTCTTGGGTTGATGAAGTGGAAGAATATGCTTTTTGTCTAGGGAGATACATGGGTAGTGGGTGAACATGTGGTGATCTATGGTGTGGTGTCATGCATGATATTTGAAGGGAGTGCCATGGGCACTATTTTCTTAATAAGACCAATGTTCTTGAGGATCATTGTAAGTGTTTAGGAAGTGGGGTCTAGTTTTGGTAAGGTATAACTATCTGGATCCTGAATCATGTTAGGAGACTGGGTGATAAAAGAGTGTACACCCATTACTCTTCAAAGAGACTAGGTAGAATCAACTAGGAACATTTAGATCTATGGAGTTTGATTTAGTGATGACCATGAGTAGGATAAGGTCTAATAGAAATTTTTATGAGTTTCTTGTAGGCATGATGACTTGGATATTGGGGTGAAATAAGTATGATTGTATCTATGTTGTGATGGGACCAAGAATGATGTGATTTCAAGGGATGATAGTGAATACTGTGGCTCGTGATGAGTGGAACAAGTAGGATGAGGATATAGATTGTTGTGTTATACTCCTAGATTAGTGTATGTGAAGACGTATTGTGAGATTTCACCATCATCCATTAGTTATAAATACCCTCATTATGGATTGAATGTTAGTGAATACTGTGGGTTTCATTCTCTGAAGTTGGGAATATGTGATAGTTGGTGTTTCGTTTTATCACTCACATGAGAGAATGAAAACCATGACTAATCCTCAAGTTTGGTGATGAATTGGTAGGGGTCTATGATAGTTTGGAGTTAATCAAGTTAAGTGATGATAATGAAACTCTTATGGTAGGGAGTGATGTATTGGTCATGGGAATACAACCTTTATACTGGAAGGGTCATAAGAGTGTTGAAATGACCATGGAGTGGCCATGGTAACATTAGGATGCTGGTGTGTAGAAAATGTGATTCCTTGCTATAATACTTGGAGAATTAAAAATAATACATCATATATGGTGGAAATATTATTCCAAGAATTAGCTTTGAGATTATAGAAGAATTAAAGTGATCCAAGGGTGGTTGGATTAGAGGTGCATTGGGTGTGTGGAAAAACTCAATGATGGTTGTGGGAAGTTGAGGGTTTAACAATGTAATATCATTAAGAGTTAGGTGTGGACTCATGTTAGAATGTTTATGTGATCATATGATACCTCTGAATGTGATTCTATATTGCTGGATAACTTGATAATGCGTCAAAAGTTGGAGTTGAGTTTTTTTGAGACGTGGCGATTGAGGATGGTTCAACTTGTGTTTTTCATTTGTAATAGGATGTGGTAAGTTTCAAAACACATCATACATCTCATTTTGAATATGATGTATGTGTTTTAAGAATAAATCTATGGGTTTTAAGAGAAAACTTATATAATCATATCTTATACATAGAAAATGGTTATGTATCCATCCTAATTTGGAATTCGATGATGAATACAAGTAGTGGTGATTTACCCATGTTCTCATGATTTTATGGGGGTAGTAATTTGTTAATTGAATTAGGCATATCATTGGAACACATATATAAAGCTTCAATAGTAAAATTTAGTAGTAGATAAACTAAAGAACTAGAATTGGTAGCTGTATGATAAAGTTTATGGTGGGGTGCACCATGAAATGGATTGATAATTACAAAACAAATCATTGTGTGTCTTGAGATATTCAATCATGGTCAGGTGTAGTCCTGATGTTTTAGGTATGGGTACAAGTGTTAGATTAAAATTTGTAAACTTCATCATTTTGAATTTGATGTTTCATTTTTGTAGTGTATTGAGTGTTTAATAGTGGAACCCATTTATTGGAGGGTAAGTTAATAACTGAAATAGGACCAGATGTATAATTGGGTGACTAGTGGTATTTCTCAGGAATGAGAAGTGTTATTTTTGGGGGATTTAAAAAACCCTTATCTATATGAGTGTTCTTAGGTTGATGAAAATTAGATTTTTTCAATTAGTGGAGGGGTGATTTTATCAACCAAAGTTCATATTAGCTTTTTGACAGTTGGAACTGCTCAAAATAGGATTTTTGGACTTGAGATTGGGATCAGGAAGGAGATTGAAATCTCATGAGAGTGTCCAGAAGGGGAAACGGTTTTTTTTCAAAATGGCATCAGACCACTAGTTATCATGTTAGCACCACATGCTTACTGGTGGTGTCTAGTTGGGGAATCATCCTCTACCTATATACACCTTCCAGTTCATAGCCTTCACGGACTATCTAGTGTAATTATTAATGAATTAAGAGGTATATATAGGACATAATATCACTATTGGTATAATAAAGTGATCACTCTAATAGTAACCTAACTATTGGAATGGTAACCTAACAATTGAAATATTAAATTGACCATTAGGATTAGTAACATGACCATTGGGAAAAATAATTTGACATAAAAATAATAAAATGTAATATAATTAATATTTATCCTGAGTAATTTAAGAAAATATAAATATTATAACTCTATAAAATAAAAATAAAAATTTAAATTTCAAATAACATATAAGAACATTTTTAATAAACATCATTTTAAAGTATATCATAAAAATAATATTTTTTTATATTAAAAATTAAAATTATATCTATTAGAAAATTATTTTGATAAAATTAATGTCATTTTTATAATTATCTCATTGAAGTTGTCTAAGGGTGACTTTCTGGTAATTTTGTGAAGCACTTTAATTTTAATGTAAAAACTAAAAATACAGTTTTTTAAATCAGTGTATTTGAAATTACACAATTCATGATGTAATAAATAAATAATCAGTTAAATAAATTTTATATTATCCAAAATCATAGCTAATTTGATAAATGAGTCATTTAAATTCAATAAAAATATTTTCCAAACATAAAAAATATTTTCCAAATCTAAAGTCTAATGTATTCCATTAAAATAATATTTGGTCAATTTTCAACATTTCATTTTGTTTAAACAAATAAATTTGAATTATAAATTTTTTGAAAGTCATAAAATAATATTATTTAATTTAAATATATTTAATAATTTAAAAAATATTACTTTTTAGTGGTTTAACTTGGATGTAATATTTTATTCAATATGATAAGTTAAAAATTCCCATCTCCTCAAGTATAAATAACATCTCACCCTCACTTAGGAAAATCACTTCACATCCACATACCAAATATAAAAATCTACCAAAAACACCTCTATTAATACCATTTGAATCCTTAGAGACATTTTAGAGTAATAAAACTCTAATCATTAAAGAATTTAATGGTAATAAAAAAGGAAAAACATTATGAAATAGGTAATGTCATTTCATATATTTATTTTGTTACTCTTTTCTAATTTCATATCCTCCTTTTCTTTTCTAATAAAAAAATTCTTAAAACAAATAAATAAAATGAGAAAGTGAAATTTTTAATTTTAATTTCCTATAAAAATTTAATTTTTAATATAATCACATAATATATATCTCGCACCTCTTCTTTGGACAATGTACCATTAATTGTCATTTAATCACCAATGAGAATTTTGCTAGTTATTTTCTAATCATCACCCTTATAGATGACTATAATAAATTATATATTATATATAAATACATAATTAAAATTAATATAATCTCATGGAATTAATTTTACTTATTTTCAAATAATATTGAATAAAACTAGAGAAATCGAAATAAGATAATACATTTAAAGGAAAATATGATCTCAAAACATTTTTCCTTTAACAGAGGGAATTATGGAATATATTCTAATGATTATTATTTATCAAGAGTTAAAAAATAAAAATAAATCACTATAGGTTACATTTTTTAATAAAACTATGTGTATTATTTTGTAGGTGAAAAAATTAACAAATAAAGTGGGATTTAATGCAATGGGATTATCAAACCCAACTCTTTATTTTAAGTTATCTCTTATTATACAAATTTTTTAGTATTTATATGAGTTTAATATCGTTAAAATTTCTTTTAAATATTATTTCCTTGATATTTTTTTGGATATTCATATTTTTACCTTATCCAAATTATTTTAAGCTAAATATAATGATTTTTCAAAAATACTATATTTACCAAAATAGAGCATTGAATACTTTTGAGCTATTTCCCCCCACTCAAGAATGATGCTGTTTTATGAAAAAATATTATTTAAAATATTCATTTGGTAAACCCAAAGGTTATTAATGATTGTATTCATTATAAAACCTTTATAAAACCCATTCCGTTCTAGGGGTTTATTTCATGACGAGGATTATTCTGTTTCCTTGGGGCATGCATGATTATAATCATTTTATGATGTGATGGTTGGGTCTGAAAACATATATCTATATAATTAATTGTTTAATGTGATATATATGATGATATTACATGTATTATGCATTTAAATTTTTATATATTTGTTCACAAGTATGATGTTATGACTTATACACATAAGTTATGAATGAATATGATGCCAGATTTGTTCACAACTATGGGTTGCATTTGAACACTAAGCTACCATGTTTCATTATTATATGTCTACAACATTACATGTCTTTATCAAATGTTTCCCTCATGATTATGATGATGATATCATGCATATTAAATAATGTTGATGATTATTCTCTTCCATTTACTATTGATTCATGTCTCTTATCCCTTCTTTGTTGTCCCTTGCTTTATTGTGATTTTAGCTCACCCCTTTATTTGATGTATATCCTCAGGTGATTACATGTACGAAGGATAACTTGAGATATTTTATGAGGATTAATAAGAATTATTTAAATTATATGTATGTTTTATTATTTATAAGTGATGTATGGGAATAATTTCCCAAGGTACTAAACCTTTGGATCCTAGAATGTATCACTATTATATTATTTATATAAAAAATGATGTAATAGTAATGTGATAAAAATTTGGTTCACTGTAACATTTTCCTATGATGGTTCAATGTTTTTTGAAGGAATGACACTATATTTAATTTTCATAGGGTTTTTTATAACATCGATTTTGAATTAACTAGGGAAACAATGTTTCCCCTTAGGGATTTTCTCAGAATTTTCATGGGAGGTCTACATGAGCCTCTTATAGGTGATTTTTTGTGGATTTATTTTTTTGATAACATCCATTTGGTGTTACGTTATTTATTCCTATTTTTAAGTAATATTTTAATTAGTTATAATTATTTATAATTAATTATTGTGATATTGTGGCGTGATTTAGGTACTCGGTTAGTGATGCATGCCTCAACAGGACTTACCAGCTATTTCAATCTTCTAGAGAATATTTGGAAATCTTATTTAAAGATAGGTAGTCCCTAAATTCTACACATAGTCTTGTTTTTTTATAATTTCATGTATTGGAGGTTTTACTAGTTCGTCAGGAAATAACCATAAATTAATTAAATGTTTTGTGGTTTCATTTACCTTAGTTAAATTCCCATGGAAATCATTTAGCCTTAGAATAGGGTGACCCTAGTGGAGTTCCTTAGTAATAAATTAACCCTGGAATTGGATAATTGAAGGGAATTCTATGATTTATGAAAAGTAAGTGGACAATCTTATAGGGATTCCACTAATTAAAACTAAAACATTAATGTTGGAATGATATTGTAAAAAATCTAATATGTTAAAAATGTTTGGAAAGAGAACTATAATTTTAATCAAGTGTTGTGAAATGGAATATCAAAATCATATATATTCTAAATGATTTGAAAATCTTAGTGAATCCTTAAGAAATGAGGGGGGATTCCAAGGGAATTCGCTAACTTTGAATTGGACCCTTCTATTTCCCTTAAAGAATAATAATCTAGAACTGGACATTTGAGGTGGGAAATTAGTTTGAAAGGGTTGGGTATGTCTTCATGTAAAATACAATGGAATGAAAACATGTATTCATATTGATATCGTAAAATGGTAATCTTTGGAATATTAAACGAAGGGGATGCTTGAGATCCCCTATTTTTTTTAAATTTAAATGAGTGATTAAGAATCATAATAGAATTAAAAATTTCCTAAAACAAACATGGGATTATTGATATTTAAATAGAATAAATGGTTATTTAATTAAATTACTAAATTGAATAATGAGAGCGGGTAAGGATAGAATGATCAACTGGATTTCATATGACATATTCTATTTGGGAATGTTGGGATGAGAACCCATATTCCATATGATACTTGATGGGTGGGAATGACGGGATGAGCGTAAATATTTCCTATAATTAATGATGATCCAGGAAGGATAGGAGGGGTGCATGGACCCCGTATGATACATGATGATTGTGAATGCTAGGATGATAACTCAGATTCCATGTGAATTCCTTGATGAACAACTGGATTCTTATTGATTATTGATGATTTTATGAATTCTAGGATGAGAGATCAAATTCCATGAGAATTACAAGATGAATGCCTGGATTCTATGTGAAACTGGATAATGTGGAATACCGACATGAGAGTTTAGATTCCATGGGAGTGTTAGGATTAGTGATCAGATTCTTTATAATAATTCATGATAGTGGGGAATTCTAGGATGAGCACTTGGATTTTGTGTGGTTATTTATGAGGCATATTCATTTAGATTTTATTAGAGACACCCTAGAACCTACTGAAGAATGTATGATCTAACTCTAGGTGTCACCGTATAGCTCGAGCAAGAGTGTTGGTTATTTATCTAATATGTATTGTCTTTTTTTTAGATAAAATCACATGAAATTATCTATCATACTATTTATATTTAGTGAAACTATTGTTAAATGTATACTGAGTCATACTCACACCCTTCTTACAATATTATAGTATTTAGGTACCTAAGAAGATAATACTTGGTTACATGAATAGCCAAGGGAAGGACTCAAAGCAAGATTATTTGTCTTCTTAGGTTGGATCATGGGAGATGGGATTGGGTCAGATGTGGGACCAGTTGGTGATTGGATTTTTGACTCTATTTTATTTTTTTCTTTTATCACCAAATGCGTATGATCCTCCCATGGTGTTTTCAATATGGTATGTTTGGTACATCTATTCATTATCACATCTATTTTTTTATAATTTTACCAGTACTTTTCTCGTATTTGATTTGTATCTATGATTTTATTTTTAATATATTTTATTAAAAATATATTGAAAACTTTAATAAAAAATAAAGGGTTTCCCCACGACAAACTCACAGACCCGCGATGCTAGTCCGTAGACTCTAGAATATGGGGAGTCATTCCTACGGCCATGTGGGTCTATCGATATAGAAACTGATCAATGGTCTAGGGATGTAGGAAATTATAGTAGGCATCATAAACATTATATATTCATTTTTATGTGGCTATAAGATAAATTGGTTTAATCAAAAATGAAAGTGACCCATTTGTTTATAATAAGGTTAGTAAGAATTCCATTTTTTCCTACTTTTATATGTTGATGACATATTAATCATGGGATACAAAGTACAAGTCTTACAGTTCATGAATAATTGGTTACATAATGCTTATCTATGAAATACATAGGTGAAACAACCTATATTACAGGGATCCATATATATCGAAATAAATTTCAAAGGTTTATTGGGATAATTCAAAGTACATATACTGAAAAGGTACTAAAAAGTTAAAATATGGAACAATACCATATAATATTATTGCTGGTGCATAGGGAAGTAATCTCTCAAAGAAGATGTTTCCACATATAGATTACGATGTTGAAAGGATGAGCAAAAAACCTTATGTGGTTGGTGTGGTTTTATGTTTCCTTTTTATTAAGAAAGGGGGTAGATATCATGCTAATCTTGGATAGTTGCATTGGGAAACTATAAATATAATCCTAAAGTACTTAGGAAATGTAAAGGATATGTACCTAGTGTATGGAGGAGATGAGTATCTAGTCATGAAGGGATACACTGATGATAGATTTTAGATAGATCAAGATGATCTAAAATCACAACCAAGAAATTTCTTTTCCCTGAATAACAACATAGTGAGTTGGAAAATCTAAAAGTAGTCAATGTTCAATGATTTTACAATGGAATCTTAGTACATAGAAGCTACTAATGTATCTAAGAAAGCAGTCTAGATATATATATTTATCTTAGAACATGGTGTTGTGCCTAGTAGAGTAGACCTTATTATTTTTTATTTTGATAATACTAGATCATTGGTACTTTACAAGGAACCCAAGTACCACTAGAGAATAAATCATATAATTTATAAGTTTCATCACTTTCGAGATTTTACTCAGAAAGTTGAAGTCATAGTGATAAGAGTATAAATATATGATAATGAGGAAAACCCCTTAATTGAATCCATATCTCAACAAAATCATTATTCTCATGTGAGAGATATTGGGTTCAAAGTTTTTAGAAGTTGTTATAGTATATGTGGGATTATTATGAGTTGGTTTCATATACCAAAATCTTGTATGTATTTTGATTACAATTACATATATATAGTTTGATATAAATCCATGTTTCTCTCTTACCATTATTGTATCATTTTATCTGTATGTACTATAAAAATGGTAATTTCTTTATATTACATGTCATATCAAAAGGTTCTAAAAATTACCACTATAATGAAAACCTCAAGATACTATGAAATTATTCTTAAACACATGTCATATGGTCTAGAAACATTATACAGATAGAATATAGAAGATGTCTGACTATCAGGTGATGGTGGATCATAAGCATTGAGACTTCTTCTCATGAAGTTTGTACATAATGATCTTAATTATAGGAGATCATTAGGAATGAACCCATAATAGTAACACCACATTTTTTCATTGGATATTTTTATATATGATCATGTATATTGGTATCTTGACTTGAGATCATTATCAATGTGCACCAATTTATTGTATACTTTTATGCAAGAAAAAATCCATGGCATTGAAGTATTGGTTAGGTATCTGAAGTTGGGGGTTCCATTTATGGTAACGAATTGGTTGAATTATCAAGACATGATTAATTTACTCCAAAAGGGAAAAGATATATTAGGATCAATTGATCAGGATGGCAGTACATTTATTAAATTCATATCCATGGTGATTGACGGAAATTATTTCTAGTAATTTCAATGAATATATTAATTAATAAAGGATGATAACACTAAATTTTCATCCTTATTTATGATATATCATGAAATAAACAGATTATATTAAAGAAAATATGTTTCTAGAAAGTTCTTATAACCATGGAATTACTTATCTCCTAAGAGTCTATGATGGGTGGCTAGAATCTACTCATTGTCTATGAGTTATAGTCACTTCCATAAAAATAAGTTCTTTGAGGGTCATGCACTATATTTATCCACAATTTCCACATATTTAGATGACTAAGAGTTTAGTTTGAAGTGGGCCCATGTGCGGGGTCTGGTGAACATACAAGTTTGAATGGTCATAAGTAAAATAATTCAATTATAATAACAATTTTTCGAATAATAATTATTGAATTTGTTTCTTAACGTATTCAGAAGTTATATAATTATAAAAATGACTATGATAAAATATATCTTTCTTGAAAGATAATAACACTTTCATGTTTCATTAAATTATTAGTGGAGATTACCTACTGATTAAATGTTTCAAATTTTATGATGTGACATGTTGATAATGTCACAAGATAATGATAAAATATTTGTGATTCTTATGATGAGTTAAATAGTATATAATCTTGGATTTTGGGTATTTTTGATTTTTAGGTTTTCATAGGGACCATAACATAATTTATGGAAACTTAAACCCTAATATAAATCGATTTGTTAATCCCAAAATTTTGTGCCCAGCCTCTTAAAAGAATTTGTATCTCTCTAACACCCTCTATAAGAATTTATAAAGATGGCATCCAAATGAAGAACATGTATTGATTGATTACCTATCATGAATTGACCACCAGTTCTTCATGTGATTATAAGGATGTTGCAAATCACTTTGATTTACCATGATAGAAACCCAAATTTGTAGTATAATGTTCTAGGATCCACTGGGAACTTTCTAATGATCTATAGGATATCTTTTTTAGCACCTTTAATCTATGACACACAAATATTGGGAAAATCATATTTTATGTTTTTAAATGAGAAAGTTAACATTTATGGTTTCATTCATTTTTTATTCATGCTTAGATTTAATTATATGTGATCAGTGAAAAATATCAAAAATGGGTATTGTAGATTCATTGATTTTAACTTGAATTAGAACCCAAAATTTTAAAATATCTATTTGTCACACTTCCTCAATGCCCTGAGATTCATAACATATGTACGTAGGTACATATGTAAGTAAGTAAGTAAGTATGTATGTATGTATGTATGAATGTACGTACAAACATACATATGTATGTATGTATATATGTATATATGAATGTATGTATGTAGGTACTTATATATGTATGTACATATCTATGTGTGTATCTTTTTATATTTTTAATGAAGAGATACATTAATGAAAAATGTAGAAATTGATAAGAAATTCCCTTATATGAACTTTTGACTTTAATGAACATACTATAACACCAAGTGTAACCAATATTTATTTATTAATTATTTATCAGGGAAATTTATTTATGTTTATTTATCATATAATAAATTATTATTTTCATTATTGTATAATTATTTAACATTTATTTCTTATAAGTTCTATTTATATAGGTTTATTTCTAATTGTTATTTGAACATCAAGATAATGAAATATAGTGCTCATTTTTTTGTATTAGTGGTATTAATATCTATAAATCTAAGGTTAAATGGTTCATAATATGTTATAAAAATTTTCGCATTTTTAGTTCACTCAATTATTAATCATATCTACATTATAGAAAAATGTTTCACAGTTATTTCATTTAACTAACTTTGTTAAATATAAAGAGTTATTTTATATAATAATGTCCATATAAGTTATACCA
Source organism: Viscum album (assembly GCA_963277665.1). Lineage (NCBI taxonomy): Eukaryota > Viridiplantae > Streptophyta > Magnoliopsida > Santalales > Viscaceae > Viscum > Viscum album. The sequence goes on from OY728137.1 coordinate 1,955,400,072, forward strand.
TTAAATAAAATAAAAATCATAAATAAATCATTAATATTATAGTTACCAAAATATTAGTGATATTTATGAAACATGGAAGTAGTGATATTTATATTAATGAATCTTTCATTTAAGTTTTAATTTCCCCCAACCAGAATGCCACACATGTGATGAGACAGTGTTGTGCACATGACCTCTAACACACCTCCTCTTATGAAAAAGGTTTTCAACTAGAGGTGGTGGTCTATGAAAATCATTAATGAGTCTATACCCTTGATCAAATCACTATTAAAAAATAACTAATGAATAATTAGAAATCATCCACAAAAAAATATATTTTAAAGTGGAAAGATAAATGAACAATAATCCAATGCCATGTTATTTTGAAATATATACTCTATTGTTTAATAAATAATATAGATTGGGAAATGGATTTTGAGAAGATTAATCATATAAATGAAATGTGTAAAAATAAAAAATCCTATATAATATGAAAATACTATAATTTCCCTCAACCTTACCCTGATTTTTTATTGACACAATAGTCAACCAACCCTGGGTTAGAAATAAGAACTAGGACCCATTCCTTGACAAGAATGATAAACATAAGGTTTGTATGCCCACCAAGGTTCATCTATAGAGTGTGAAAACAATAATAAAAAAGTCAAATCCTATAGGGATCTTAAGATTTGACATAATATTATCATTAGTGAATTTATATCTAGTGAATAATGAATTAACATTTAGCACATAAAATGTAACTTAATACAACCTAATTTGACCACTGATGGTGAATTATAATTATCATAACCACACAAAATAGGGAGAAATGACACAAGTGTTTCCCCCATTTCATATTAATGAATTATACCATAGGGAACCATGATAGAAGGCTCACATCCATTTTCACACTAATATCACAACATTGGATATCACAATAGGTAATTTCCTCCATTGTTATTGTAACTATCACTACTGGAAATTTGGGCTATAGCCACGGTTCTAAACCGTGGCTATAGGCCCTCAAACCGTGGCTAAGTTTGGCGTGGCTATAGGCCCAGACCTATAGCCACAGTTCCAAACCAAGGCTATATACCTAAAGCCACGGTTTCAACCGTGGCTATAGGTTTATAGCCACAGTTCAAACCGTGGCTGTATACATAATGCCACAGCTTCAACCATGGCTATATTAGACGTCGGACAAGCTTTATAGCCACGGTTGGAAACCGTGGAGTTAGGTCTATAGCCACGGTTAAAAATTGTGGAAATAAACCAATAGCCACAGTTTAACACCGTGGCTATAGGGTGTGCACATACATAAAAAAATACCCCCCAACCCCCTGGACACCCCCGGGACACTCCACTGGACACCCCCTGGAAACCCCCTGGACACCCCCCTGACACCCCCCTGACACCCCCTGACACCCCCCTGACACCCCCCTGACACCCCCTGGACACCGCCTAGACACCCTCCTGGACACCCCCTGGACACCCCCTGGACACCCCCTGGACACCCCCTAGACACCCCCCTGAACACCTCCTGTACCCCTCCCCTATGCCTTGCAGACCCCCCCTGCCCTCCTCCCCACTGCCTTGCAGACACCCCCTGCCAGTCCCCCTGCCCCCTGCCCCCTGCCACCACCCTGCCAGCCCCCCTGCTTGTCCCCCTACCCCCTGCCAGTCCCCCCTACCCCTTGCCACACCACCTGCTAGTCCCCCTCTGCCACCCCTGCCAGTCCTCCCTGCCCCTGCCACCCACCTGCTTGTCACCCTGCTTGTCCCCCGGCCACCCCCCTGCCCCTGCTAGTCCCCCCTGCCCCTTCCTAGTCCCCCCCTGCCACCCCCTGCCATCCCCCTGCCCCCTACCCCCTACTAGTCCCCCCTGCCACTCCCCTGCTTGTCCCCCCTGCCCCCTGCCCCTTGCCACCCCCCTGCCAGCCCCCTGCTTGTCCCCCTGCCCCCTGCCAGTCCCCCCCAGCCCCCCCCAGCCCCCTGCTAGTCCCCCCTGCCACCCCTGCCAGTCCCCCCTGCCCCCAGCAACCCCCAGCCCACCTGCACCACCCCCCCTCGCAGCCCATCTGCACCAGCCCCCAACCCCAGCCCCCAGCCCCCAGCTGCACTAGTCCACCCCCAGCCCAGCTGCACCAGTCTCCCCCACCCTCCCCATCCCCTGCACCACCCCCAGCCACCTACTACCCCCAGCCCCCCAGCCCACCTCCACCCCCCCGCAGCCCACCTGCACTAGCCCCCAACCCCAACCCCTAGCTGCACCAGCCCCCCCCACCCACAACCCACCTGCACCAGCCCCCAACCCCAGCCCCCAGCTGCACCAGCCCCCCCAGCCCCCTGCTACCCCAGCCCACCTGCACCTGTCCCCCCTCCCCAGCCCCCTGCACTGGCCCAAGGATCCTACATTGTTTCACCAAGGGGATACATGGTTTAGACTTGGCTATGCGCAACTCATGCTAAAAAATTGTGCGCAATTAAAAATGAACTTAAAATTATCCTCACGAAGGGAGGTTATACTATTTTCCTCCAACCATGCACCTTAACCATGAAGAGTATGGAAACCTCAAAAATTTCCATGTTCTGACCTGGAACTCCATGGAGATAAAAGCCAAAACTCTACTTAACCAAATAACAATAAAAGAACTATGTAGTGACATAGGGGCTATCATAAACTCCCCGCCATGCTACTTTTCCTCCTAGAATTTCTTTGGTCAAAACTAGAGACAAAGGAAAAGAGATACAAAAGAAAACAGAACTAGCACACTATGACCAGAATTTTTCTAGTATATTGTATCTTTTACTGCCTCTCTCAATGTCTCCCAACATTGTGCAAGTCTTACCACTTCCGATCTATATATTCACGTTACACATTAGGAGGTGAAACATGATAAAACAGAACTAGCACAGTAAACTGCAAATAAGTGAAATCTTGGTGTGAAGTGATGTAAAAGTAAAAAATCTCACATTGTTGTGCCCTATGACACCCACTAGACCCCCTGGACACCCCCTAGACCCCCCCTGGACACCCCCTATACCCCCCTGGACACCTTCCACTGGACACCCCCACCCTTGGACACCTTCCACTGGACACCCCCTGCCCCCTGCTAGTTCCCCCCTGCCACCCCCTGCCACCCCCCTGCTTGTCCCCCTGCCTTCCCCCCTGCCCCATGCTAGTCCTCCCATGCCACCCCCCTGCCCCCTGCCCCTGCTAGTTCCCCCCTGCCACCCCTTTCTTTCCCCCTGCTAGCGAGCCCCCCCTGCCACCCCCCTGATTAATGAATTTTCATTTTTTTAAAATTATTAATTTTTTTATTTTCCAAACGAGTCACCTTTTGGAATTTTATCAAATAGTGGGAATAAAATATATTGTTCATTACTTACATAGAATGAATTGAAATTACCATGATCCTAAAAATTAAATTCATTGAATATTTCTCTAAATCATTCCATAGGTTTGATTATTATGTAATTATTAAAGTTTCCAGACTGGTTCTTTTCCTTGGTTAGCAGTTGCATGGAAATTCTACAGAGCTGTTGTTCACTACATGGTACCTGGCTGGGTGAATGCTGCTGTTCATCCCTACACCGAACAACACCCCCTGCCCCTGCCCAGTCCCCTCCCCCCTGCTACTTTCCCCCCCTCCCCCTACTAGTTCCCCCTCTCCCCTGCCAGTCCTGCCCCCCAAACCCCCCAGGACAGACCCCCCCAGACCCTGGACACCCCCAACTGCCATCCCCCCCACCCAGGACAGACCCCCCAGACCCTGGACACCCCCACCCAACTTCACTCCCCCATGCACCCTTGTACACCAGCATGCCCCCCAACCTCAGCCTTCCCCCTCCCCCCTGTTCGACACCCCTCCCCCCTGCTGGACACCCCTCCCCCTACTGGACAGCCCCCCCTACTAGAAAGCCCCCCCCCCCATGCTGGACAGCCCTCCCCCTACTGGACAGCCCTCCCCCTTGCCGGACAGCCCCCCCTGCCAGACACCCCTCCCCCCACACCTCCCCCCTGTTGGACAACCCTCCCTCCTGCTGGACATCCCCCCCTCCCCCCAACACCCCCTGCACCTGCACCCCCCTTCCCCCTGCCCCCCTCCACCCTCCCCCCTGCCCCTTCCCCCTGCCCCCTGCACCCCTGCCCCCCTGCACCCCAGCCCCCCTCCCCCCTTCCCCCATGCCCCCCTGCACCCCCAACACCCCCACCCCCCGCACCCCCCGCACCCCCCTGACCTTTCCCCGCACCCCCCTTCCCCCATCCCCCCTGCCCCCCTCCCCCCAGCACCCCCTGCACCTGCACCCCCTGCAGTACATATACATGACTGGGGATTTTTCTCCCTCTCACTCAAGCCAGGTGCAGTACATATACATCACTGGGATCGGAAATTCAACCCATATGAAATTGGTAAGACCTTAGTTCAGGTATGGGTTAAAATCTATGGCTTAAACTGGGTTTTATGGCATCCTGGAATTCTATATGAAATTGCATTAACTGTTGGAGTTCCAGTTAAGGTGGATCGAGAAAATGAAATAGCTCGATTTGGCCATTATTCTAGATGTCTAATTGAAATAGACCTTTGCTCCACATTAGTAGACAATGTTTGTTTATCTACTAATGAAGAAGAGTGGGAACTTAGTGGAATTTGAGAACATACCAAAATTTTTCCCAAATTGTAAGGTCATTGATCATGAGGTTAAAAACTACAGAAGATCTGTTATTTGCACCCTTTGTTCTCAATGAGGACATGATCATAAATCATGTTCCAACCTTGATTTGGAGAGGAAAAAAATACAAAGCAGTAAAGCATTCACCTCTGGTTCTGAAAACCCTGTTAATAGGCAGTTTGCTGAGCCTGTTAATCAAGATATGGTTGTTTATGACTCTAAGAATGATAATGAGAAGGTCTGTACGCCCAGCCATAAAACATGGGCTGACATTGTGGAAGAAGTTGTGGATACTGCACTTGTTCTCCCTGTTACTACTACTATCCATTCCTATGCTCAAGTGGTTTCTCAAAGCAAGGAACCCATGCGCCCTTCACTGTGACAATCTGATTCTGCTCAGATTGACACTAGTAAAGAGGTTTCCTCCTTGCCTGGTGTGTCCAATGAAAGTATCATGGCACAAGATTTACTTTCTGCTGCCTCTAGTGATGCCTCTAGTGCACAGTTAAACATAAATATGAAGGAAGATGGACAAGACACAGTGAAGGAGGCAGATATTGTTAATAAACAAAACCAGCCTGCCTCTATTTCTCATTTTTTTGAATCTTGTAAAGTGTAGTGTGGGATTCCTGCTTCTGCTGACCATTCTGTTGATGCAAAAGCTGCTACACCTGGTTCTAATGAAGTATGTATACTTCTAGGGGAGCCTTCTCCTGATCAGACTACTTCTTCTAGTGTGCATGTGGTGTCAAAATCAAAGACAACAAAAAATATTGCTGAACAGCCCCGCTCCCTGCTGGACACCCCTCCCCCCTGATGGATAGCCCGCCCCCCTGCTGGACAGCCCCGCCCCCTGCCTGGACACCCCTCCCCCCTGCTGGACACCCCTCCCCCCTACTGGACAACCCTCCCCCTGCTGGACATCCCTCCCCCTGCTGGACAGCCCCGCCCCCTGCTGGACAGCCCGCCCCCCCTATCGGACACCCCTCCCCCCTGCCGAACACCCCTCCCCCCTACTGGACACCCCTCCCCCTGCTGGACAGCCCTCCCCCCTGACTGGACAACCCCTCCCCCTACCTGCACAACCCCTCCCCCTACACCCAGCCCTATATCCAGCCCCACCCCCTACACCCAGCCCTATATCCAGCCCCCCCCCCACTGGACCCCCTAGACACCCCATGTACAGACCCCCCAGGACAGCCCCCCTAGACCCTGGACACCCCAGGACAGACCCCCCACCACTGGACCCCCTAGACAACAGATGGATGTCATGGGCTATTGCTAAAAGACCGAATTCGGCTGCTGAAATCAGTAATAAGTAAGAAGAGGTAAATGAAGAAAAATGAATAAAATTTTCCCAATATACTTGGGGGAAAGCATGAAGGAAACTAAGTTGGATTGAATTTTAAGTAGGCTGCTCTTGTTTTTCTGAAGTGGCAGGGCTGATTGGGTCTAAAATAAGTGAGTTGGAACAGGAATTTAGATGAGGGCTTCAAATGTTAAGGGGTCTGGTTTAATTGGTTAGAATTGGGTGAGGTTTGGAATGGTTTTAAAGTGGGATGCCTGGTGGAAAATGTGGGGTTGGTGGCTTAGAAGTTGAGTGGTGGGTATGCCTGATTGGTGGTCATGTTTTGGATGGGTTGCCTAGGTGGATTGAAAAATGGTGGGGGACTGGAAAGGAGTTCATAGTGGCTAAATTGAAGTGGGAGCTTGGAATTGTAGTAGGGCTTGAGTTTGGATTTTTTAGTGAGAGTGGAAATGTCCCTGGAATAGCTGGTTTGATTTTGGTGGGTTGGCCATGGGATTTTTATAGTGCATCGAAAAAGAGTCACTAGTAGGGCTTGGTTTGGTGTGAAATTCAGTCAAACGGTTGTGGGAACCATCATAGAAGCAACTACCAAATACATACCAGAGCTAGTCTCCTCTACAGTGAAGAACCTTCATGGAAACTCTTCAAGAAAACCAGGTCTCTAGTTGCATCTTTGTCCATAAAAAACAAGACCTGTTTGCATAGGCCCAAACAGACCTCCCTTTGCCAGCTTGTGGGGGGAAATGTGGGAACTCCAGCATGAAATAGGCCCTCAGAATAGAATAGCCTCTTTGGAATTGCATCAAACAGATTGTTTGCAGCCTTTAAAACTCAACTTGGCAGTGATCATCCTCCTCCAATGAGTGCTACATGAGATGAGGGAATTATGGAAGGAATTTCATCTAAAACAGCCAAAAGCAGACATTGAATTTCCATCACAACAGGCTGATCCGGTTCAGACGACATGTGCAGAGGATGAGGATGATCTGGTTCGGAAAACATGTGAAGAGGATGAGGAAAAAGAAGAATTACTGAACAAATATTATGTGATACATGTACAATAAAATATTGCAGAAAATTCCAAACCAATGTTTTCAGTTGAATTGAGCCTTTGTACCACCTGCTATGCACGTTTTGTGGAAAGATGGATGAGAGGCAGCGCTGAGAGGAGATATAGTTTAGGAATTAGGAAATACGAAAAATTATAGAGCTAACCATTCAATGTTTCTCTATGGAGGAGTAACCGCCGCAGAGTGTCGTCCTGGAGCAGGGCCAAATCACGGCGTGACTGCGGCATGACCGCGGCATGACCGCGGCGTGACCACGGCGTGACCGCGGCGTGACCGCAGCGTGACCACAACGTGTTGGCCCGGTCCAGCGACATCCCCCCTGTCTGGACACACCTCCCCCCTATCTAGACACCCCTCCCCTGTCTGGACACCCCCCTACTATCCCAAATCTAGAATCCCACTTACCATAAAAGACAAGAGAGACCCCAATAAGAGATTTAAACTGAACTCAAAAATGAGAAAATTCAATCTAGTACATAACATCGATCATTATGTCTATTCAAATAATAATGTCAAATACCTCCAGATCAAACTTACCATTATTTTGTGATTTTATAATAATTATGAGGCTCATGTTCTTACAAATTTTAATCATGTCATCAACATAAATCATCAGATTTCATGTAGTACTGCATTAAACAAAACATTGGAATTATGATTTGAAATAGAGTTACCAGATTTTATAGCACCGTGCTCACTATCTATAGGTGGTGAAATAGTTATACCTAGTGCCTGTGAAGTATCTGTGGGATGTTTTATGATATTTTCCAGATCTGGACAACACTGTATTTTCTCTATAGAGACATTCATAACCTGCATGGGCTTAGGTTCCTGGACAGCCCTCTTGCACCCCCTTGCAACCCCCTGGACAGCCCCCTTGAACACCCCCTACACCGCCCATGCCCCCCTTAGTCCCCCATGCCCCCCCCTGCACCCCACTGGACAGCCCCCATGCCCCAACAAGACAGCCCCACTGGACAGCCCCACTGGACACCCCATGTACCCCCTGGACAACCCTCCCCCCTGCCGGACAGCCCTCCCCCCTGCTTGGACAGCCCCTCCCCCTGCTGGACACCCCTCCCCCTGCTAGACACCCCTTCCCCCTACACCCTGCCCCCTGCACCCCACTGGACAGACCCCATGCCCCAATTGGACAGCCCCACTGGACACCCCCTGCACCCCCTGGACACCCCTCCCCCCTGCTGGACCCCCCTGCCGGACACCCCTCCCCCTGGCCATTTCTACACCCCCTGGAATGTGTTTCTATTGATATAAATGATCATCTTATTGAGGTATGTTTTGTATTAGAAAACATACCAAAGTACAATGAGCATTGCAGGATGATAGGCCATGCAACTGATAAGTGCAGAATTGTACAGAAATTCTGCTAGCCATCCTCTATTAATACTTCGTTGAAAGATGCTCTGAAAGGGAAAAATATTAATACCACGGCGTGACCGCAGCGTGATCGCGGCGTGACCACAACGTGTTGACCCGATCCAGTGACATCCGCGGGGCAACATCTTCTGGCTAGGAGCGAAAGAAGCGGGAGGAGGCTGGAATGCTGGTGGAAGGGGGCTAGTTGCAGGTGTTTGGGGGATGGTGCGGGAAGATTCTAAGGTGGATGGGGGGCTGTTGCGGGCTGGAATGCCGATGGCAGTGGGCTGAAATGAAGGTGGAAGGGGGATGGTGTGGGATGGATGTGGCTGGAGCAGCCAAATCACGACATGACTACGACGTGACTGCGGCGTGACCACGGCGTGACCGTGGTATGACCGCGGCGTGACCGCGGCGTGACCGCGGCGTGACCGCGGCGTGACCGCGGCGTGACCGCGGCGTGACCGCGGCGTGACCGCGGCGTGACCGCGGCGTGACCGCAGCGTGTTGGCCCGATCCAGCGACATCCGCGGGGCAGCATCTTCCGGCCAGGAGCGAAGGGAGCGGGAGGAGGATGGAATGCGGGTGGAAGGGGGCAGGTTGCAGGTGTTGGGGGGATGGTGTGGGTAGATTCTAAGGTGGAAGGGGGGCTGTTGCGGGCTGGAATGCCGATGGCAGTGGGCTGAAATGAAGGTGGAAGGGGGCTGGTGTGGGCTGGATGTGGCTGGAGTAGGGACAAATCACGGCGTGACTGCGACGTGACCTCAGCGTGACCGCGGAGTGACCGCGGCGTGACCGCAGCGTGACCGCTGCGTTACTGCAGCGTGTTGGCCCGATCCAGCGACATCCATGGGGCAGCATCTTCCGGCCAGGAGCGAAGGGAGCGGGAGGAGATTGGAATGTGGGTGGAAGGGGGCTGGTTGCAGGTGTTGGGGGGATGGTGTGGGCTGATTCGAAGGTGGTGGTGGGGGGGGGGGGTGTTGCGGGCTGGAATGCTGGTGGCAGCAGGCTGAAATGAAGGTGGAAGGGGGCTGGTGTGGGATGGATGTGGCTGGACCAGGGCCAAATCACGGCGTGACCGCGACGTGAACGCGGCGTGACTGCGGTGTGACCGCGGAGTGACCGCAGGGTGGGTGTTGTGGGTAGGGGGGATGTTCAGACATAAATACACCGACCAAGATGCTCGGATAAACCAAGACTCCATTGCTCGGATAGAGGAGATCTAGCAATACTTCCGCATGCAGTAACTATTAGAAGGTTATAATCATAGATGAAATGGTTCAAGATAACCAGACACAGTATGAGAATTTTAATGTAAAACAACCAAATGAAGGGGTTGTGCAATGACACAAATGGGCAGAGTGAGAATATCAGATTGATCATCGGATGGAGTACACTACAATCAGAGGAAAGAATATGCGCTGTGAGAATACAATATGCAATGAAGGATCATCGGATGGTCCAATAAAATTTTACACTAAGTAGACACCCTATGATCAGATGATTCAGGTATAACATACCTGGTAGTAGAAAAGTTGAAAGACTATGATATGAATCTACATACACAAGAGTTGGAGCACAAAAAAAAAATGCAACTACTGATGATCATGTGATAATAATACAATCGAGATGAGTAATAAATACAATAAAGCAGCTAATAATCTTATAACTCCCTTGAAAGTATAGAGAATATTTGATTTTCAATGTATAAAGAATGATATGTGAGATTTGGATGCATGGAGAAATTAAATTGCATAAGATAAAATTATATTTTTCATTAAGAGAATATTTTGAAAAGCACATTTACAATTTTGTAATTTGAAAAATGAATTCAGAGTATATAAAACAAAAAGCATGATGGAATAAGTTATTACATACCGTTAGGTACAATGATGACATTGACATAGTACCTGAGTCAGTTGTTTGGGATCTTGCACCAGAAGAAGCACCCTATAAGCAGATAAACGGTAATGTAAAATTGAATGACTACTCATATATTGAACATAGGTGGCTGAAAGAATAAAAATGGAATAAACCTTACCCAAATATTGAACTCATTGTCTTCGATGGTGTTGGATAGAACCGGTCTTATCATAAGAAACCACCTATAAGAAAATAGTGGGAAAAGAAATGAGATATAACAACTTCTTATATATATGTGATCAGTGTGTCAACTGTAGACAGAAAAAAAGGACACATTTTACACGATTTAGGTAATTATACAAATTTTACAAAGATTAAATCATCTTAAAAAATGAAGAAAAATGGATTATTGAAGCTACTAGATTGAACAACCTTCAATTACAGGACATACCTGACTATAGAGACTTTGAGAGAGCTTCCCAAGCAGGATTTTCAGCATGAAAAAATAATAGGGACCATCCTAAATCAGGATCATTCCTAAACCGATGAAGAGTGTAGCCCTTAACATTTGCAATACCATAAACTACTTAATAACTAGACAATTCATAACTAAATATTAGAATAATACATGAATGATTGAAGAAAGGGACAGAAAAAAAGGCATAAACACTTACATAAAACTATATGGTTCCAAGTGTAGAAGTAAAGAAAATAGATGACACGAGAACTCATCCAGCCATTCAGAAATTTGGATCATTGGCATGAATGATAAACCATCATTATCATCTTCTGGGCAGCTATCTGTAACAATGCTCAAATGAAACAGAAGTTTTCTTCTCCATGTAAAAGCACATATATCATGTTTTTTTATGAAATCTAGTTCTTACATTGGAAAATATGGAACCAATAAATTTCATAGTTTCCAATGTTTTAGGAGGATCATTGGCATCCATACCAAGCAAGGAATTGGATAATGAAATTGTCAAGAGATCAATGTATGCATCAGCAACAACAGAATCATCTAACTTTGCATAAGAATTAGACAAGGAAGAGAAGAAATATGATCTCCCAAAAAAGGCCACTCATGTTACATGAGTTTTCAACTAGTGATTGGTTTTAATATATGAGAAGCTACATGGCTACGATTTCCAATGTATGGTTTTAAAATAACATGCAAAACTCATTTAACTCTTAGATAATTGAATATGGAAGAAGTATTAGTTGGTGCTTATACATGGAAGTGACAGATTATTTATATATTAACTCTGAATGTGTGAATATATTATAGAGGAGATCCAAACCTAGAAATATTTATTTAAATATTGACATCTCTAAATATTTTGACACTCTTAGTTAGGATTTCACTTTTTAAGTACTTGACAGTTTTGGTTTCTCAACCATATTTATTAAGCTTATTCAAGAACTTATCTACAAATCAAGACTCTCTTTCATTATTAATGGGTCTCAAAAAAGATACTTCGGTCATACCTAATGGGTGAGATAGGGGGATCCTCCCTCAACTTTTTTATTTGGAATTATCAGGGATTAATATATGAAATGCCTCCTAAAATCTACAGATTATGGGGTTTTATCACCAGTTAAGGCCACTAGAAAGATAAGAGCACCCACCCACTTGTTTTATGTTGATGAAATTATCATTTTTTGTCAAAATTATGACCGATCACTTTCTTTCATCAAGGGTATTTTCAAGCATTATGAATCTATCTCAAGACAAGCCATTATTTGGAGGAAATCTAAGATTTATTATAGAAAGGACATGCATGTTTCCAGCCCCCAGCCCCCAGCCCCCTGCCCCCCTCCACCCTGCCCTCTCCACCCTGCAAGAACGCTTAGTCTCCCCATTGAAGTTCACTTGAATCCACACAACATATATAGGGAGAAGAGAAATCAAAATCATACACAAAAAAATCACAATAATATAAAAGAAAAGCTTGTTCAATTAAATAATAAACTTCATTAATTTGGTCATCTTGCTCTTTTTAAAGAAAAAATGGTTATCCTAGGAGTGTTTCTAAGTTAGAAGTGATTTATTCAACCTCCTCCAACCTCTTATCAAAACAAAAATCCTCAATTTTATAATTTTTGAAAGTAAAGGAAAGGGTATCTTTAATCGGTTCATCATCTTATGATTTCACAAGAATTTTGAAAGGATTATCAGGAATATCCCACTACTAAAAGACCACCTTGGAGAGGTGGGTTACATTCCTTCTATTTGTCCTTTGACATATTTATAGACCTAGTTCCCATTGGTAGAGAAAAATATGAGTAATCCCTTTTATCTTTCTAGTTGACCCTCCCTATCTTACTCTTCTCATACATGGATACATTTAATCCGGAACTTCATCCTCTAAATCACCTAAAAAGTGGAAAGAACATTGGACACCCCTCCCACCTATAGCCCCCCACCCCCTGTAAAGCCCCCCTAGACAGCCCCCCTGCAGCCCCCCTTCCCCCTGGACACTAGACACCCCCCTAAACACTGGAATCCCCCCTGGAAACCTCCCCCCCTGCCTAGACAGCCCCCCCTCCCTCCTGGACACCTCCCCCCTCCCTGGACACCCTCCCCCCTTGCCTGGACAGCCCCCTGCCTGGATAGCACCCCCCTGCTGGACACCCCTCCCCCCTGCTGGACACCCCTCCCCCCTGCCTGGACAACACCCCCCTGCAGGACATTGTTATCATACCACTATATTTATCTCATATGATCATTGATGAATTTATTTCACAATATCAATGTCATGATGGTCTGCTGAGTGCACAAGATAATATGAATATTTAGAGTTATGCTTTCATGGACTATGACATCATCATATGGAAGAAAAACCAAATTGGACAGTTTAATACTAGAGTTCACTACAGGATGGAATGAAACAGCCCAAATAGACCACCAAAATAGCTTATATACTTTAGATCACCATTCATAAATTTTTTCACATTTTTTATTCTCTATAAAATATGAAAAAATCAAATTGCAACTCATGATTAGCTTAAAAAATCAGGGTCGCATATTGTTTCTGGTTGATCTATTTGCTTCCAGGATAGAGAAAATGATTAATACTTATTTTTGAGATATAACTTTGACTAGAAACTATAGGAATATGCTGGATTTTTATTTGGGATGTCATTTAAGACTCACCTATAGGTACCCAAGTTGCTTGAGCAGGTCTCCAAGGCTAGATGCAACGAGCAGGTATAGAATCTTCTTCTAGAAATAGTGGAATCATTTTTTTATTGTGTGTACTACAAGGAATTCAAGGTTGTTCAATAATCAAGTACTAATTTTTCACCTCAGCATGAAAGAGCTGCTTATGGATTGAGTCTGACTCAGAAATTGCTTCCAAGACTTTGTAATCAAGAACATGGAATGTCCCATTGAGGTTTATCACTCATTGGATCGAATATCTCAAGAATATCACTTGACTCAATCTAGTTATTTCACCTGAAGAGGTGAATTTCACAAGCATTCTAAACTTTAGGAATCAAAGTGATAAATTGGGCATTGAAACCATGGGGATGCACCCCTGAGGTGAAGAAAGAAGAGACCATCTTACAAACTTCCACTTTAATATCCTCCCAATACTTTAAATAAAAAGAATTGCCAAATCCATCCAGACTAGGGGCACTACCAGCATTGAAACTGAAGACCGCATCCTTAATCTCAAATTCATGGGGGGTGCTTGTGAGAAAAAGATTATCCTCATCAGAAACCATCGAAGTAACAATACCATCCATTAAGGTCCCCTCTATTCCAGGTCCATTGAAAAGCTTAGTGAAATAGTCAACAACATGTTAAGCGATTGCTTCCTTGTTATGCAAGATGCATTATACAGTTCTAAGAAAAGATAAAGGCCAGTTGGCCCTTCGAATTCATTGAATAGAGTTGAATAATTTTGTGTTCCTGTCCCCATCCTATATCCATTTGATTCTAAAAGTTTCCTTTTGAACACCTTCCCTCTTTGTAATAAGAGAGTTCAACCTGGATATAACACCGAATTCTATTGAAATGTCTTGACTGAAATCAGAATTAGTAGCTTCATCTTGAATATGTTGCAGAGTCGACTCGAGAGTGAGGATCTCTTAATCCAACCCACTCTAATTGGCCTTGCTCCAAATTCTCAGTTGGGACTTTAGTAACCTCAACTTGTAAGAGAAGGCCGATTCACCCCAGCTACAATTCATGCTGAACCAGAAACTTTTAATAAGATTGTCACATTCAGTCTGAAAAGACCAAGCATTATTGAATCAAAAAGGAAGAGGAATTTGTTGCTATTTACTCTTGAAACTAACCAGAATTGGATGGTGATCTGAAGAAAATTTAGGAAGAGAAATGCTGGAAATTGAATCACATACATTCAGGAGATAATATGCTCATCAATAGCAATAACTTCAACCTTTCCGAATGAATAATGAGAAAAAAACCCATAAAAGATCCCCCTAACTAGTGGAACCACTAGCAGCAACCAAATTAAAACCAAATTTATTAAGTCCAGCAAAGCCTAATGAAAAATAAGATTTAGGTTCAGAAATTCCAAGAAGCTTGGGATTGTGAACTTGAATGTGCCTGTGCAAAGCATTGACTATCACAGAAATTCATCAAATTCAGATTTTTAATTTTCTCTCTTGTTGTGCCAGTCCCCCCACCCTCCCCACCCCTAGCCCAGCTGCACCAGCCCCCCCTCGCAGCCCACCTGCACCATCCCCCAACCCCAGCCCCCAGCCCCTAGCTGCACTAGTCCACCCCCAGCCCAGCTGCACCAGTCTCCCCCACCCTCCCCAGCCCCCTGCACCAGCCCCCCCCAGCCACCTGCTACCCCCAGCCCCCCTACCACCCCCATCCCACCTCCACCCCCCCGCAGCCCACCAGCACCAGCCCCCAACCCCAACCCCTAGCTGCACCAGCCCCCCCCCACCCCCAGCCCCCTGCCACCCCCAGCCCCCCAGCACCAGTCCCCCCCCCCGCAGCCCACCTGCACCAGCCCCCAACCCCAGCCCCCAGCTGCACCACCCCCCCAGCCCCCTACTACCCCAGCCCACCTGCACCTGTCCCCCCTCCCCAGCCCCCCTGCACTGGCCCAAGGATCCTACATTGTTTCACCAAGGGGCTACATGGTTTAGACTTGGCTATGCGCAACTCATGCTAAAAGATTGTGTGCAATTCAAAATGAACTTAAAATTATCCTCACGAAGGGAGGTCACACTATTTTCCTCAAACCATGCACCTTAACCATGAAGAGTATGGAAACCTCAAAAAATTTCCATGTTCTGACCTGGAACTCCATGGAGATAAAAACCAAAACTCTATTTAACCAAATAACAATAAAATAACTATGCAGTGACATAGGGGCTATCATAAACTCCCTGCCATGCTACTTTTCCTCCTAGAATTTCCTTGGTCAAAACTAGAGACAAAGGAAAAGAGATGAAAAGGAAAATAGAACTAGCACACTGTGACCAGAATATTTCTAGTACATTGTATCTTTTACTGCCTCTCTCAATGTCTCCCAACATTGTGCAAGTCTTACCACTTCCTATCTACATATTCACGTTACACATTAGGGGGTGAAACAAGATAAAACAGAACTAGCACAGTAAACTGCAAATAAGTGAAATCTTGGTGTGAAGTGATGTAAAAGTAAAAAATCTCACATTGTTGTGCCCTATGACACCCCCTAGAAAATGGTGCATGGGATTATAGTATCTTCTCCTCAATACAAAAACATGTCATCATTTTGTATGATGGATATGTGGCATGGATTTCATTACCAATTAGAGGAGTTATTTTTGGAATTGTATACACTTTCAACTAATTTCTATGAAAGGGGAAAATAAAAGCCCCCTGGACAGACCCTGGACACCCCCCACTGCCCTCCTGCACCAGTTGAGAATCACTGCATTGCACTGCATCCTATTGAGACGTAGTGTAAAAATATTTAACAAACTCAAGTGAAACTGGAAATGCAAATTCTTGGAGAGAACTACAAATAATTCAACGAATATATGAGAAAACACCTGTTGCGAATCACTGCATTGCACTGCATCCTGCAAATTTCAACATTATAAGAAAGATCCCATATGATAACCTCCTCCCTTATCCCTAAATTTTTATAAATGATAAAAATAATTAATGGAACACAATAGAAAAATATATATTATATACGATATTAACGGACATAAAATAATGAGATGAATCCATCAATGCTTGATAAAATAAAAAACCTCATAAAACTAAAACAATGACCCTACATAAATTATATATAGTTCCCTAGATCTATATAAAACTATTAAACCATCCCTTTATTTCCTTTAAATCCACCACATACTGACCTCCTAGATAATTTATATATCACACTCTACTAGAAATCACTAACTGTGCTTACAATTCCTTTGTAAAAGTAAAATTATAACCGCCACTCCAACCATAATGAAAAATCATTAGATGATGGCCCATATCTACATGAGTGATACTCCCTAAGGTCAAAATGGAAAACCATATGAGTGTGTATATTTATTCCACATATAAAAAATGAATCCTTTGACTCTAGAAGAAGGGAATGCTAAAGTCTTTCCCTAACCAATTGATCATCATCCACAACTTGTAGAATAATCTCCTTTCCTATTCTTACTTCTAATAGATCATTATGATCCTGTTATCTCCTAATTATTCACCTCAAGTTCAATTTAAATAAAAAGATACATTTTATATCCTTCATAATTAGGAAGAAAATGTGATAAACCTTTGAAAGTATGTCTAACATCAACCCATACTCAAACTGATGATACATAGAATGCTCATCACCTCCCAAGGTTAGAGAAAATTTCTGCAACTCCGTGACCTAGGAAGAATATTATATAATTCATATGCTTACATACATAAAAACTTGCCTCGGCGTCGGAAGAGAGGAGTCGGGGAGGAGGCGTCGGGGAGGAGGCGTCTGGGAGGAGGGTCGTGGTGAGGAGGAGGGTCGCGGCGAGGAGCCGTCGGAAGAGCTGAGTCGGGGAGGAGGGTCGCTGCGAGGAGACGTCGGGGGGGGGGGGGGAGGGTCGCGTCGGGAAGGAGGGTCTCGGCGAGGAGCCATTGGGGAGGAGGGCGCGACGAGGAGGCATCGGGGAGAAGGAGGGCACGAAGAGGAGTCGTTGGTAAGGATGAGGGCGCGGCGAGGAGGCGTCGGGGAGGAGGAGGGCGCGACGAGAGGGCAGAGGAGGCGCCCAATGATAATTGGGAGAAAAAAACGGGTTATGATTTAGCCACGGAGAGGGATATGAATCATGGCGGTAGAAGAGATATATCCACGGACCTATAAAACTGTGGCTATAGGTCCGTGGCTATAGCCCAGATTTGTAGTAGTGTATGATGAACCGACCAAATGATACAAATTAATGTCTCATATGGGGAAAACACATAACATTAGGTATGACTTCTTGTACTCCAAAGATTGAAAATTTGTGATGATGACATAAATTATACATTTGAGAGGTTATTCCATTGATATAATAATCATAAAAAACAATTAACAAAATGAATCATTTACAATGAATAATTAGAGAATACATAATTAAATAAATCTATCCATGATATAACAAATGAATTTGGAAGCATGCAACCATACATAAAAAATAATCACCCATTGGTCCAACCACATATAAAAATAAAAAAATGCGTAATAATATTTACTTATGTCCCTTAGGCTTGTCTCAAATCAATCTATAATACCCATCAAAATGTACCAAACCAATCCATTGTACATTATATAGTCTTAAAATTAAAGTAGACATAATGTATGAACAGACATTAGAGTTCTCACACATGGTATGAGAAATGCATCTCATTTGGGTCTCATAGATTTCCCCAAATATATGCAGTTATATATGTGTGTATGTATGAGGAAACTATATATAAGTCATTAAACATCAACATTGGGACATCGTGTACTACCTAGACCACCATGACACCCGATCAAACATGCTTCAACAAATGTCAAAAATCTATTGTCTCATACCAGAAGTCTTAACTCATACTCAAAGACTCATGGTAGGCCTCTCAATATAGTACCCAAGCCAATCCATTATCATGGAAGTCCAAACTAGATATTTCCCAATCAATTCCCTTATATAGAATGACGCACTAAATAATACCAAATCCTTAATTTGTAGGTAAATCCACATTAAAAGTATCCAACCCAACTCATTAATGGTAAGAGTGTTTACGAATAGTTCTCAACCCATTCCATCAAAGGAAACGACATGTTGAATAGTACCAAAGCCACTACCCACAGTGAAGGCCACACTGAAAAGTAAACAACATAATCCCCCAAAGGTAATGTCACACTGACTAGATCCCAAACTAGTCCCTAATAGGGAAGGGTTAATTAAATTGTACCCACGATACTATTAGCTATAGAGGCCACACTAAAAAGTGCCCAGACCAATTCTCTACAAGGAAGGGTGCACTAAATAGATACTAACTCATTCCCTCATATGGAAAGAATAAATCAAATAACCAATCCAATTCCTTTTGAAGGAAGGGAAAACTCTAAGGATCATAACATCCCCTCTTTTATAGTGGAATTAGACCATCAATATCCAACCACATTGCTATGAATATCCAAAAAATTACACTCCCACTTAGTGTCAGTTTCATACATCTATTCCCATAACCCAAAACCATGCAATTGAGCACATGTATTAAAAAAAATCATAAAACAAAAATCCACCCATAGGCTCAATAGTTTTTTCCAAGCCTCTAGTCACTAAAAACTATCCTTATATCCCAAAACATTCCTCAAAGTTCATTTCTACTCACAAGTACAATTCCCCATGACTATTCTAGTCACACAAGCATGGCATGCTATACCTATCAACATTCTCTTATCACTATAGAGGGAATCTAATTAGGCCCTCCGTGTCATATTATTCTTTTCATATTATCTGATGCCATTCCCAATACCCTATAGTGTCATCTCATCAAGTAGGATCTACCTAAAAATGGTAAAAAATTTTGTTCCATAATCCCATCAAAATATCACATAACATTATATGACTATAACCAAAGACCATCCCAAGAATCTGACTCTAAGACCCTTGGAAACCGGATTCCAAGTCACTCTAACTATTCTAACAACCCATGTGTGGTCCTAACCATATATCTTCCATATTAGAGCTATCTAGCCAATTATCTTGAGGAAAATCCTTTATATTACACCAAGTCTTTTCCAAGATGACATATAAAACTCATAACACACAGAAATATTCTAATACAACCTCAAAATCTTTTCCTTATTAGGAATGATACTTACCACTATTTAACCCATCACCACTTGGGATAATCTACTCAAACCTACATAACTGGCCATTGTAAAACCACCCAGGCTACTCACTACTCATATGTGATCTTATCCCCATTATTAAATATTCTATATGTGATCCAAACTTACTTATTATTCTAAATAGAACATACTCTATCTATTTTTATAGGTAGATATCAATCCCTATCCCATACATCGGTCCTATATATTAATGTAGGCATTCACGCTCATACATAAACAAGAATATAATTTTCTATTATGGGGACTACTTATCTCAAATATTGAGTTATCATCCTCATTATACTCTAATAATCTACATCCAATCCCTCCCCACCTCATCCATGATCATACCAACTCCCGAGCTCCTATCACACACCACAACATCCAAATGATTAATCATAAAGATGCATAATTAATTATTTAATTTTATCCCAAGAGTCTTAAAAACCAAAAAACAAACCTATAAATTTTATTTAAATGAATTCTGCGAAATCCTTATGCATTCATCCTTATGGGAAGCCGTTTAGACACACCTCTCAAAAGGAAAATCATTTCTATTGTAACTAATAATTTTCATATAGAATTATTACATAATTCTATATGAATATTTAAAACCTAACATTACACTCTACACTAGAACCATAAAATTTTATTCTCTTTGGAGACTATATACAAAACAACCATATTACTTGAAAGATATGAAATATCAACAACAAATATCTTTCCATATATTACTATTCTTAGAAATACCCTACTTAAAAACTTTCTTTATAACACGGGAAAGGAAATATACAAAGAGTGTTGGCTCAGATGCTCGGTTATGGTAAACAAGGGAGATATTAATGATCACTTAAGCATTACATGAACGTAAGGGTAGGAGAGCATGATAAATATATTTGGAAACCACACCCTAAATATCAATGATCATAATTCTGAGTCATGACATAAATATTGGTAGTTCATAAGATATAAATCCTAATAGAATCAAAGAACATGAGATATGATAGCATAATTTATACATACGAATTTTGCAGAAATAAGAATCTTATAATGTTGTGAAAATGTATAACTAGAAATAGGTTCACTTATTAAGTTAATAAAATAAAATTAGATCCTTACATAAACTTATAGACATGAAACTAGGTCAACACATAATCATATGGACAGGAAAATTAGGACCACACATAATTTTATGAACATGAAAACCTGGTCCATTCATAATATTATAGACTTGAAAGCCAAGTGTACACACACAATTATTAACAAGAAATAACTTTCTTTCATAACATATTTATCTCATTAGTTATCCATCATTACCCAATTCATTGGAGGGATATATAATTTTAGTCCCACTCATCACATAATCATAATCAATTAATATGTGTGGCACATGATTATAAATCATTCATCATATATCATAACCTATAGAAAGAAAACATGCTTCATAAAAATCTCATCATAATCATAAACTATTTAGAGATAGAATAAGGACGGTATAATTAGATCATATTCTTAGTAAAATATAATTAACAAAAACGGGTGTCATCTTAGATGAAAAAGTTTTTAGAATATTTCTTGAGGAAAATACGCCCTTTCCCTTTGAAATAACTTATTTAAGATATAAAATTTTCCAAAATATCATGGAAAAAAATTTATTTTAAAAAAACCATGGAAACATGTAAAGTAATATTCAAATCATTGAGTTTTCATAATGGCAGGAAATTTCATTTATTCCACGAATGATAAAAAAGATTCATTTCACATATTTTTAAAATGTAAAAAGTACCTCATTTAAAAAATGAAATGTAGATTCCATATATACCATTTTTTAAAAATTAAAACATGGATGAAAATTACTTTAAACCATTATAGTAAATTATAAAAAATATTTATACAAAATATAGACATGAAATAAATGATTTTCTAGAAAAGAGATAAATAAAGTTGGTTTACCTTAATAATGTTCTTTCAGTCTCTTGTGTACATAACATAGTAAAACTAAAGAGAAAAAATGTAACCTTAAAAAATAACCATAATATAGAAAAATTAATTAGATTCATGATATGTATATTATGAAATTTCATGATCATATCCTTAACAAAAAAAATATCTCATTAAACAATGTGATTATAAAATAAAACCCTTATTGATATGGTAATAGCTGTTTGAAAACCTAATGAATTGTAACGCCCCGACCCCAGCTACCCAGAGTCGGTGCATTACCTCGTAAAATTGGCATGATCACAAAAGATCAAGTCTCAAAAGACCGGTTAGTTTAGTAGCCTTGTAAACACTAGATACATTCATAAATTTTACATTACAACATAAATTAAAAATATACAATAACAAAGTCTCCATAGTCCACACTCATATCCTCTTCTGACTATCCCTGCAGATCATTCATAAAATACTTCTTCACATCCTGGAAAATATTAAAACATTGAAAGGGGTGAGCTCAGATGCTCAGTAAGGATAACAATATTGTGGAAGCTTTCTTAAATAAACATAAACATTTAAGGCAATGTATGACTAAAACAAAAGCCTTTTAAACTTGAACATCAACATAATATGGAAAAAGTAAAATGAGATAATGCCATTTACTTATTCACATGGATATTCTACTGGTCGAATAATCACATGCAATATCAATAACCACTTTCATAATGATGGAATGCATAATGCCAGACTATCATAACCACGTAGTCAAGGCCTCGTGCCAAGACCACAAATAAGATTTTGTCAAGGCCTCGTGCCAAGGCATTAGTTTGTCTCATGAGACCTTCCGATGCATCGAGGAGCTATAGCGGGCTCCACCCGTCACTTACTAAGTCCAATGCATTCCTCATATGAATGGGTTTAAACATATCATAAACCATAACATAATCATATCACATAAAACATGCATAAAGGAATCATAACATTTACACATTTCAATCACAATATTTCAATACAAAACATTGATATAATAAAAATGCTTTCAAAACCATTTTATATACCAAAATAAAAGAAAGGTAAAACATGGTATTTATTTTCCTTTAAAAAAAAGACGTGGCTTGTAAAGGAAGCCGAAACTCAAATAATGGTCACGGCGGCGGAGAATTCATTGTCACCGCATATGTATGGAAAGAAAAGCATTCCCTTTTTGTTGTTTAGTAAAACGCTTCATATAAAAAAGATTCCTTTTGAATAAACGTAAAAGTCAAAGGGGTTTATACACCGTATAAAAGAAAATTGTGTATAAAACCAAATATGCCTCAATGAAAGGAGATTGAGACGAAGTACTTAAAAAGATCATTTTTAAAATAAAATATATCTATTATGTGTATTCACTATAGGTACACATAAAGAACGTAAAAAATACAAAATAGGACATAATAATATCATGACATAATTTGAAAGTAGGAGATTAACCCAAAGAATGTATGTTGGGTTAAGAAATTCCCTTACCTTGCATCCTGTCCTGACTCGACCGTTATTTAACCTCCTGAATAATAAACTAGAGTTAATTTATATTTACTTAAGAACATTTTTCATGTTCATTATTCCTTTTATATCCCTTATTACCATGTTATGAACATTATGTAATTATTTAAGTTTATAATGGTCATTTTGTCGATCTTAGGTACTTGAGTCAAAAATAAAATTCTTATAATTACAAGTTGTTCATGTGGTGATATATCCATTATATCCAGAATTATGTTCATGATGTATATATCATATATATCCATTATATAAATGTATTTATAATATTACATAACATTTAGAGGTAAGAAATGAAATTCACCGTTCATGGAGACGGTAAGCCGTACGTACGCATGAACGCTACTTTCATTTCTATTTTGTATTTAATGAAATCATAATGATATAAATGTATAATATAATTCCAGTATAATATATCAAATAATACCATTTATTACATCCTTTATACATCCCACATATGGTATTAACGATTCAAATCACTTTGAGGGGGCGGTAGTCCGCACTTCCTAAAATGAAAATATCGCGTTTACCCATAATGGAACCCATCAAGGTATGCCATAAATGAAAAATAAAAAATCATAAGAAAAAAAAACATAATATATATCATATATAAAAATAGTTTCATCATAATGGCCACCATTAGAGGTGTTATATGAGTGTTGAACAATCATAGTTTCGTGAGGCAAAAATTCGCCATCCACAGAAACAGTATGTTCTTTAACCATTAGATATAGGTGTGTGTAAGTGTAGATCGAATCCTTATTATAACAACATCCAAGTATATTGAGGATACTGGTGTTGTTACAAAAGAAATGAATAAAAAGTGTTTAGGGGGTTGGATAAGAAAAATAAAACAAAACAACATTAGAGAAGACATTACCTTAAAATCGGGTAACTCTTTTTGATTTGAGCCAAAGGCTTCCTTGGGAAGGGTTCTGCCCAAAGTGAGGCTTCTAGGAGTAAGAGGGAGAAGTTGGGAGAGTATTTTGGCAGAGGTTGGCCGAGCAAAATGGCTTGAAAGTGTGAATGAGGTGGTTGAGGTGGGGGCCTTTTATAAGTGGAGAGGAGGGGCACTCTTGGAAAGTAAAGAAAAGTCACTTTATTATAAAATGAGTTTCGGATTTTAGAGGTCCCAAACTTATATAATTCTAGGTTAAGGTGATAAGGGTTCGAAATATACTCATCCAATAGGTTTTTGACAAGTGTAAGCCTTATATTTCACATTATCTTTTTATTTTATTTAAATCGTTAAATAATGAGGTCATCGCTGCATCATCATGATGTCAAAAATAATTTAATTTATTTAATGTCTAAAAATTATAAAAAAAATACTATGAGGTAGGAAATCTTTTTAGCTTTCCAATGACTATTTATATTCAAACATATGACTTGTATAACCCCATGTAAATTTTTTTTAGTAAAACATTTCATGTTTGTGTCATTTTTTACTTTAACATTAAATAAAAGGTATTTATGTCATTTTCCAACTAAAGTGGCTCCATAGGGTCCCCAAGTTGACCCATGGATTGTATTGGTCGGCCATGGTACATCCAATGAGGGTAGGACATGTGTCAAGCTCATCTCATATTATTAAAATATTTTTTTTATCTTAAACTACACTAATTACCTCTAATCGCGATTAAGAACTTAAAAGTTACTATTCCCCAAAAATTATTTTAATCTCATTGAACCACATTTTACTTCCTAATGACAACCATGTATGTCGGATTTTTGAAAATCAAATCACAGAAGTGGTAATACTTCATTTAAACGAAAAATCAGTTATTTAACTACCACTTAGTGGTTTCACTATTCATCAAAAATTGAAGTTTTTCAGAACAATGCCAAAATTTCACCCTAAGATATAATTGATATTCCGAATTAAAAAATGATGTCTATTTTAAAAAATTCCAAACATATATGTTTCATTAATTAATTTTATAATTAATTCCCGCTGTCACAACAAATAGCGTGTTTTTAAGAAACAATTTATATCAAAAGATTGGCAATTGTTTATGTCCAATTTCAATGTTAAATTAATTATAATGACCACCATTGGATAAAATGGTAAAAATATATTCTAATTATAATTTAAAACCACTAAATAGTATAATTTATCACTAGAAATTATTTTGATTAAAAAAGTTGTTTTTAAGTATTTTTCACTATTCATAAAAAATTAGAAGTTCTCAGAAAAATACCAAAAATTCAACATATGCTAATTTCGATATTCTGAATCCAAAAATGAAGTCCATTTTGAAATATAAAATTTCTATAATTTTAAAAAGTGGATATTACTATTCATAACGGCTACTTTGATTAGTCGCGGTGTTTTAGAACTCGAAGTTGCGTACAATGCAAGCTATTGCATTATTGAATGAGAAGCGTATTGTGGAAGCTCAGGGTGTTACATTCTCCCCTCCTTCAATAAATTTCATCCTCATAATTTGAAATTTTTCTTGGAAAATAAAAGGTTGAAAATAGAAAATACCTTTGTGGAAAACTTACATCGGAAATAAGATTAATAAAATTTACCCTCAATAAGAGGGAAAGGGAAATGAAAAAGTCACCACCAAATTATGATCTCGATAAGGAGAACATTGGTGGCAATTAGAGACATATAATTGGAGGAAAAATGTAAATATTTGTAAGGAGTGATTGAGGTCATCAATCACAAACAAGTGTGAAATTGAGGGCCTCAAAGCCTTCAATCTATGTTGATTTAAAACATCATTAGTTCAACAAGACATAAGGTATTAGGATAACACATTTTTTTGTTTTAATATCCCTTTACTAAAGTTTAAGAATTAATTTATTCATTGAATAAGAGATAGGTATATATATATTTATTCTTGACAATTAGAGTTTCAACCTTCAACTCTTCTTTCACTCAAAAAGGTAATAGAACTCAAAAATATTATACTTATCCTAACTGTATAAGGTTCCAAATGTCAACACATACCATTTAGATTAGTAAAATTATTTTGTAATAACCAAGGACTTCCTGTAGGCTAGTGGTAGGAAATAAAGGCCTGTCGCACTATGATTGTGGGTTCGATTCCTGCAGCTTTGTCCAATGCGACGGGTTATGCCCCACCCTGCAGGTTGTCCTTTTCCTAAAACTATAGTATTATAATATTCCAAAAATAATCTTCATAAATTTTTTAACCTTAAACAATACTATCCAAAGATCAACTTAATCCACTCCAACCTTTATAGTTATCCAAAATACCTCTGTCCAGACTTTCTCTAAAAGGTCTCTTAATTCCAAAATCAATTTATCAGATTCCCTAAACAAAGTAAAGTTTCTCTTATTGTCACATACTAAAAATATGATTACCTTCATCATATTAAAACCTTATTGAAACAAAAAGTACTGCAGTACAATCCTTATATATATATCACATTATTCTAATAACCAGAATATAATCCATGAGTCCAAAAGGACCAATACATTAATTATTCCGTTTCAACTGTAGTAACAACATAAGATTGTCCCTGATCCCTTGGCCTTTTCTGAGGTAAGTTTCCCTGACGCTTAGGAAATTCATTTGCATAATTCCCCATTTCCCTACAATTGTAGCATTCAACATTGATAGCCTCTTTCTTTCCCTTGCAATCACGTGCCTGGTGACCTTTTTATCCACATTTATAACAAACTCCCATTCCTTTTAGGCAAGTACCAGGGTGATTCTTTCCACAATTATCACATAATGGAAAATCCTTCTTTCCCTTTTTCCCTTCATCTGTCTCTTGTTCCACCATTCTCTTCTTCTCTTGCTTTACTTTGTTTTCAAAAGACATAGAGAATTCATTTTTTGTCTTGATAGAAAACAAGACAATATCTTCGTATGACGAGAAGGTTTGTGAGACTAATGCTCGATGGAGAAATGTTTTTAACCCATCAAATAAATGATCAATCTTACTTCTAGGGTTACGTATATAATCTGCAGCATGCCTCGCTAACCTTGTAAAGTTGGCCTCATACTATGCGACATTCTCATCCTCCTTTTGTCTCAGACTCAAAAACTGTCTTTCCATATCTGCTCGATGGTCACGAGGATAGTATTTTTCTAGGAAAAGCTCTTTGAAATCCCTCCATTCCATATTCGATACTTCATCATCTTCCTTTGTGTTTTGAATCAGCGACCACCACTGATCGGCATCTCCAGTGAGGCGGTAAACTTCCATGATAACCTTCTCCCTTTCGCTACTCCCCAAGGCGTGGAATATTTTCTCTAAGGTGTTTATCCATTGGTCAGCTACTAATGGATTTGCACCCCCATTAAATGTTGGTGGTTGTTGCCTCATGAAGCGGTCTAACATTGATCCTCCATGTTGCGGATCAGGGTGCTCCATACGAGTAAGGTTATTATTCATAAACTGAGTGAGTTGTTCTAGTATGGTAATAAGTTGATCAGCACCAGTTGTATCTCCAGATCCACAATAATTATCTTGAGTTGGAGGGAAATCCCTACACGGAGGGCGTGCATTGATACGGTTTCCATTCCTTCCACAAGGCGCCATTTCTATACAATGGCATAAACTAGATTAGTTTATGAATCAAAATACAAAATTCCATACTTATAAAATACTTAACATAAATTGAACTATTTATGGATATAATCCATAATCATAAAAAGGTTTTCTTTGAGGAATTATTTACTCATAACCGTTCATAGTGGTTTGTAAAGAAAACGAGAATTATCCTAAGCATATCCCCCGGGAGTGTCGTAACCAAGAGTGCAGCAAGGCCCGTTGTCGTGCACCAGTTCCCGTTCGAGTCCAGCTCAAAGCGGTGTTTTCGGGTTTTACCCCTAGGTACATCTGTTCCAGAGCTGCCTCTACCTGCTCGTATCCAGACAGGGATGTATTGCTCGGAAAACTCACAAAATATCTACAATAACAAAATTCTAGGAAGTTCTTCTATACTAATCCTGAAAGTCTATCTTTGGGCTATGTGCTCTAATCAGAGTTTATCTAAATCTATCTTCCAAGGTTAGTACTAAACTGCCTCTGATACCAACTGTAACGCCCCGACCCCAGCTACCCAGAGTCGGTGCATTACCTCGTAACATTGGCATGATCACAAAAGATCAAGTCTCGAAAGACCGATTAGTTTAGTAGCCTTGGAAACACTAGATACATTCATAAATGTTACATTACAACATAAATTGAAAATCTACAATAACAAAGTCTCCATAGTCCACACTCATATCCTCTTCTGACTATCCCTGCAGGTCATTCATAAAATAATTCTTCACATCCTGGAAAATATTAAAACATTGAAAGGGGTGAGCTCAGATGCTCAGTAAGGATAACAATATTGCGGAAGCTTTCATAAATAAACATAAACATTTAAGGCAATGTATGACTAAAACAAAAGCCTTTTAAACTTGAACATCAATATAATATGGAAAAAGTAAAATGAGATAATGCCATTTAATTATTCACATGGATATTCTACTGGTCGAATAATCACATGCAATATCAATAACCACTTTCATAATGATGGAATGCATAATGCCAGACTATCATAACCACGTAGTCAAGGCCTCGTGCCAAGACCACAAATAAGATTTTGTCAAGGCCTCGTGCCAAGACACTAGTTTGTCTCATGAGACCTGCCGATGCATCGAGGAGCTATAGTGGGCTCCACCCGTCACTTACTAAGTCCAATGCATTCCTCATATGAACGGGTTTAAACATATCATAAACCATAACATAATCGTATCACATAAAACATGAATAAAGGAAACATAACATTTCCACATTTCAATCACAAGATTTCAATACAAAACATTGATATAATAAAAACTCTTTCAAAACCATTTTAAATACCAAAATAAAAGAAAGGTAAAACACGGTATTTATTTTCCTTTAAAAAAAGGTGTGGCTTGTAAAGGAAGCCGAAACTCAAATAATGGTCATGGCGGCGGAGAAGTCATTGTCGCTGCATATGTACGGAAAGAAAAACATTCCCTTTTTGTCGTTTAGTAAAACGCTTTGTATAAAAAAGATTTCTTTTGAATAAACGTAAAATTCAAAGGTGTTTATACACCGTATAAAAGAAAATTGTGTATAAAACCAAATATGCCTCAATGAAAGGAGATTGAGACAAAGTCCTTAAAAAGATCATTTTTAAAATAAAATAGATCTATTATGTGTATTCACTATAGGTACACATAAAGAACGTAAAAAATACAAAATAGGACATAATAATATCATGACATAATTTGAAAGTAGGAGATTAACCCAAAGAATGGAAGTTGGGTTAAGAAATTCCCTTACCTTGCATCCTGTCCTGACTCGACCGTTCTTTAACCTCGTGAATAATAAACTAGATTTAATTTCTATTTACTTAAGAACCTTTTTCATGTTCATTATTCCTTTTATATCCCTTATTACCATGTTATGAACATTATGTAATTATTTATGTTTATAACAGTCATTTTGTCGATCTTAGGTACTTGAGTCAAAAATAAAATTCTTATAATTACAAGTTGTTCAAGTGGTGATATATCCATTATATCCAAAATTATTTTCATGATGTAGATATCATATATATCATATATAACCAGTATATACATGTATTTATAATATTACATAACATTTATAGGTAAGAAATGAAATTCACCATTCATGGAGACGGTAAGACGTGCGTACGCATGAACGCTACTTTCATTTCTATTTCATATTTAATGAAATCATAATGATATAAATGTATAATATAATTCCCGTACAATATAGAATATAATACCATTTATTCCATCCTTTATACATCCCATGTATGGTATTAACGATTCAAATCACTTTGAGGGGGCGGTAGTCCACACTTCCTAAAATGAAAATATCGCATTTACCCATAATGGAACCCATAAAGGTATGCCATAAATGAAAAATAAAAAATCATAAGGAATACAAAAACATAATATATATCATATATAAAAATAGTGTCATCATAATGGCCACCATTAGAGGTGTTATATGAGTGTTGAACAATCATCGTTTCGTGAGGCAAAAATTCGCCATCCACAGAAACAATATGTTCTTTAACCATTAGATGTAGGTGTGTGTAAGTGTAGCTAGAATCCTTATTATAAAAACATCCTAGTATATTGAGGATACTGGTGTTGTTACAAAAGAAATGAATAAAAAGTGTTTAGGGGGTTGGATAAGAAAAATAAAACAAAACAACATTAGAGAAGACATTACCTTAAAATCGGGTAACTCTTTTTGATTTGAGCCAAAGGATTCCTTGGGAAGGGTTCTGCCCGAAGTGAGGCTTCTAGGAGTAAGAGGGAGAAGTTGGGAGAGTATCTTGGCAGAGGTTGGCCAAGCCAAATGGTTTGAAAGTGTGAATGAGGTGGTTGAGGTGGCGGCCTTTTATAAGTGGAGAGGAGGGGCACTCTTGGAAAGTAAAGAAAAGTCACTTTATTATAAAATGAGTTTCGGATTTTAGAGGTCCCAAACTTATATAATTAGAGTTTAAGGTGATAAGGGTTCGCAATATACTCATCCAATAGGTTTTTTACAAGTGTAAGCCTTATATTTCACATTATCTTTTTATTTTATTTAAATCGTTAAATAATGAGGTCATCGCTGCATCATCATGATGTCAAAAATAATTTAATTTATTTAATGTCTAAAAATTATAAAACAAATACTATGAGGTAGGAAATCTTTTTAGCTTTCCAATTACTATTTATATTCAAACATATGACTTGTATAACCCCATGTAATTTTTTTTAGTAAAACATTTCATGTTTGTGTCATTTTTTACTTTAACATTAAATAAAAGGTATTTATGTCATTTTCCAACTAAAGTGGCTCCATGGGGTCCCCAAGTTGACCCATGGATTTTCTTGGTCGGCCATGGCACATCCAATGAGGGTAGGACATGTGTCAAGCTCATCTCATATTATTAAAACATTATTTTTACCTTAAACTACACTAATTACCTCTAATCGCGATTAAGAACTTAAAAGTTACTATTCACCAAAAATTATTTTAATCTCATTGAACCACATTTTACTTCTTAATGACAACCATGTATGTCGGATTTTTGAAAATCAAATCACAGAAGTGGTAATATTTCATTTAAACGAAAAATCAGTTATTTAACTACCACTTAGTGGTTTCAATATTCATCAAAAATTGAAGTTTTTCAGAACAATGCCAAAATTTCACCCTAAGCTATAATTGATATTCCGAATTCAAAAATGATGTCTATTTTAAAAAATTCCAAACATATAAGTTTCATTAATTAATTTTATAATTAATTCCCGCGGTCACAACAAATAGCGTGTTTTTAAGAAACAATATATATCAAAAGATTGGCAATTGTTTATGTCCAATTTCAATGTTAAATTAATTCTAATGACCACCATTGGATAAAATGGTAAAAATATATTATAATTATACATTAAAACTAATAAATATTATAATTTATTACTATAAATTATTTTGATTAAAAAAGTTGTTTGTAAGTATTTTTCACTATTCATAAAAAATTAGAAGTTCTTAGAAAAATACCAAAAATTCAACATATGATAATTTCGATATTACGAATCCAAAAATGAATTCCATTTTGAAATATAAAATTTCTATAATTTTAAAAAGTGGTTATTACTATTCATAACGGCTACTTTGATTAGTCGCGGTGTTTTAGAACTCGAAGTTGCGTATAATGCAAGCTATTGCATTATTGAATGAGAAGCGTATTGTGGAAGCTCGGGGTGTTACATGAATGGGAGAAACTTATATGAAATTTTAAATCCCCATAATACACATGAAATAATTATAAAATACATTCATGTTCCATATAAACACTACACGAAGAAAACAAGTTGTGAATATGGTTTAAGTCTCACAGAAAAAAGTGAGACAAGAAATCCCTTACCTCAAGTTTGAATTTATTGAAAATAACTCTAACCTCCTATAAATTAAATTTAAATTTATTAAGATTATAAACCAAAATAATTTACATAAATATAATATCATATATTATCCACTTATAACATTTCAACACCAATATATTAATAATTAATTATTAAAATTGACATCTTTTCATGTTAACTGTTACATTTTCAAGAGTTTCAATTCGATAGTTCCGAACCTTATAATTTTATCATGGTTCCATAATATCGATAATTTTAATCATGATATAAATATCATATATATCCATTACGTACATATATATATATATATATATATATAGAGTCATACATAAAATGTTGACAAATAAAAATGAATCACATAATTCATGGAGACGGTAGTCTGTACATACACAATGAACATTGTATTCACTTTTTGATGAAAAAAATGAATGAAAGAAAAATAATAATTTCAATTTATAGAATAATTATTATATATTATATAACATATATATTCACTAAATATATTCTTATTACCATCCATTTAAATTGGAAATAAAAAGCAAATCACATCGCTTCATGGTGGTGGTAGTCCTCATGTATGCACAAGCAAAATTATTGTTTTTCAATGGATTATAAGGTACATAATAATATCTAATTTTATAATTATAAAAGAATAATTATGTCATAAATATGATATATACACACTAATAAAATTATAATAACCATCCATGAAAAAATGTGTAGGAAAATTAATTGTATCTCTATATGGAGACAATATGTCATACACACAAACAAGTGATAATTTCACTTCCCATTTGATGAAAAATATGGTGAATAAATGTGGTTTAATAGTCATAATATAATTTAAGTATATTTAGGATAATTAATTAATTATTTTTTTTAATAATATCATAGATTTAGGGTAGGTATAAAAAGAAACAAATTGAAATAGGTCGGGTAAGGAACTCTTCTTCAGTATGCCCTCTTTAGATCCCTTTTTAATAAGACTTAGAATTGTAATTTAATAAAAACACCTTATAATTAATTTATTAGAAACTTTATAAGAGAATTAAATTGATTTGTTTCTATGTATGTGGCTCAATGTAGTTTAATGATGAGAAATAAGGGGATACCTTCTATAAGTGAGGTGGGGACCACTCTCCTAATTTCTTAAAAGATTAAAATATAATATAGTAATTATCTATAAAAATTACTTTAAATGGATAAATATTTAAAGATAAGGTATTTTTTTGAATAAATAACTTCATCCAATAAAATCTGGATAGGTTTATGTGGTGTTTTAAATCTTTTTTTTTGGTTTATCCCCTTAGTTAACCAATTTAAACCTTAACCACAATCACACATTTTTCACTCTTAAAGCATTATGTTTTTATATGTAAGGTAATTATAGGCTCATAATTGACCTATAAAGGATATTTTTATCCATTTATCATCCTACTTTTCTTCTTTCAAGTTTTTAATTTTTTTTTAAATTATTTAATAAAATATTATTTTTAATAAGATATCATTAAAGTCATTTTTGACTCTATTCATTTAATTTGACTTTAAACAGAACATTATAATAATGAAATTTGAATAAAAATATTTAAAAAATCTAAAATATTTTATATTTATCTATATAACTCATGAATCATAATAATTCATCCAAGAGGTATTACTTTTAATAATTATAAAATCATTTATTTTATTTTTCTATTAATTGAATAAATACTATGCCAACATTGCATAATAATTTAGGGTAATTACTCAATCATAAAAAATTAAAAATATATTACTCTGATGGATAAAATAAATTTATATTTTAGATAAAAATTTATTATTTAACATGACTTATTTCTACCCTCATGATAAAATATTAACAACATTGAAGTCAAGAGTGTGACATTTTTAAATTTATCTCTTACCTGAATTAATATAAATTTCATAATAAAATACATATGG
Organism: Viscum album; assembly: GCA_963277665.1. Lineage (NCBI taxonomy): Eukaryota > Viridiplantae > Streptophyta > Magnoliopsida > Santalales > Viscaceae > Viscum > Viscum album. Next base: position 1,955,433,988 of record OY728137.1, read on the forward strand.
AAAAATGTGGCTATATATTCTATAAATTCATGGAAATGTCATGGATCTACCCATACAATAGGATAAGTACATGTTTTTGATAAATTATAGACCCTTATTCCAAAGTTATAACCCTATTTTACCCATTTTACCCTTACCGTGATGATAAGAATTTTCCAAGTTTACTGTTCATAATAACTAAAATTAGATGGAACATATTTACCAAAATTGGACCTCCAAATTAAAAATATGGATTCCAATTTTCAATATTTAATTTATATAAGTGATAAAAATTAATTTAAGAGAAAACCACAAAACAAGATGAAAACAGTTTTTTCATAAAAATGACTTTATAAAAATATTTATATACCAAATTCAATAAAAATATTGATTAAAATTAACTTAATTAGATTATTCATAATATAATAGAACTAATTTAAATTTTTATTCATTTTAAAATAAAATTTAACTTTATAAATTATTGAAACAAAGTAAAAATGTTTAATAAAAATCAGTATTTTTTTTATTGAATGAAAAATAAATATTTTAATTTTTTTTAAAATATTCACTCTAATAATAATTCAACATGTTGAATTAAAAAAATTATTTCATTTTATCAAATAAATTTTTTAAATATTTTAAAATTTATTATAATATTTTTTCACATAAAGTAGTAGAAATAATTTTTGATGGAAATGTATTTTCAAAGAATAATATGACATTGATAAACAAAATTGAATTCTTATTTACTAATAACTAATAAAAAATTTATATTAAGAAATACATTTATATATATTTTAGAATATGGTTATTCATATTCATACCCTTCAATTCAATGGCTATGTTTCAATAAGCATATAATAATATTTTGTGGTTCATTTATGCTCGGTGTTGCATGTCGTATAACCTACCAAAGATAATGTTAGTATATTAAAAACATGAGGTGTTAAATTCTACCCCATTTAATAAATTATGACCTCAAAATTTGAAATTTTTCCCAGTAATAAATTTTTTGAAATTTGAAAATTCATTAATGTAAAACCCACAATGTAAAAAAGGGTTAGTATAAATTCCTATTAAAATTAGGGAAAGTGGAATATGAATGCCAATAGGAATAAAAAACTAGGTTTCCATATAGGATAATATTATTTAGAAGTGAAAATATGGACATGTAGGAGAAAAATAATGCTCAATGTCTAATAGTAATAGAGAACCTAGTTAGGAGAAAGTTAATGACCACAAAACTAAAAATATGTAATGGGTGAAAAGACCATCGATTCATTATAAATTAAGGTAAAAGTTTAACATTTTATTTCAAGATCATTTTTAAGGTTGAGGGATTCATTTACTATCAAGATATAGAATATAGAAAAATACACATACTTGTTATCATTTCCATTTCACAAACATAATTTCATCCTTTGGTTGTTCTTCGATCAATTTCCACTCTATATCTTACTCTGTGAAATAAATATTAAAGATGATTTTTTTATGACTGAATCAATAAAAATAAAATTTAATGGATCATATGATCTATAAAAGAATGAAAATTTATTCCTTCAATCTTGATATATTTATGAAAACCAAAATTATTTGCTCATGTTATCCAATATGGATCAATATAATACATTACTCTCTAATACCTAAATAATAACACTTAGTTCAACATAATCCATTCCATAAATAGTTACAAATAGGTTCTAATAAAATATTTTCATACATGACTTAAAAGATATGATTATATTGATTTGATCATATATCCTTCCATGATCCACTTAAAAATTTCCTTGAAATAATTTTAATCACTCATAAAGTATTATACAATAATGCATTTACCTTAATCATATATTGTCCACGTTTTAATAATCATTTCAAAAAATAAAGTCACAATAAAAAAATATATTCTTCCAAAATATAATCTACACTTTATTCATTAAATAAGCTCTTATCTTAGTAAAAAATATTTATATTGGAAGTCCTGGTTCGTCCTTTCACATTTATATGATCATAGGTTGATTAGAATATAAAATATGATTTACTTATTCCAGAAATTTATATGGAATCTATGTAGAGAGAGATATTAAATTATCATAATCACATAAAATTTCACTAAAGGATAAGGGTTTGATAGGGATTATTCATACAAAATTCAATGTGGAATCCCTAACTTTTTAGCAGAGGATATTTCCCTAACAATCGTGATTCAATTTAGATGTTGTTATGGTTTATCATACTCATTATCTCTTTGATTAGGGATTTGACTCATATAATAACCAAATTACTTTATTCTATAGAAATAAAGTGTGATGACGTATTATGTTGAGATATACCTCATTTTATTTCATTTATGGGACTCTTGACATCACTTATAAACTCTTTTACTAGATGGATAAGATTTCTAAATTTGAAATATCTTATTGTTCCTTTTAGGAATTCACCTAATTTATCCATCCCACTTTTTTGGAAAGCAAGGGTTGAAAATTTTTCTTCCCCCGGTTACATACCACTGGATCCTCCATGAAACTCCATCTTCCTTTTCTTATCACCAGAAGCTTCAGAGTTTCTAGATACCATTTCCATTTTTAGTTCACATCAAATGTTTTCTTTGTGGATTCCAAAGTCACTTATGGATAATTTATTTTGAAGAATTGGTTTCAAATCACTTAATAATTGATCAAATTTATGTTCATGGTTTATGATTAAACTAGAGGAATACATTGTAAGTATTGTAAAATTTTACTCATAGGTACCACTGGATTCATCATCCTTATTCTTAAGATTATAAAATTTATTCTCTATTTTTTTATGTAGTCTATGAAAAAAGTACTTATTGAAAAATATCCTCTTAAAATCATCCCATTTCATGGATTAAATTTCTTACACTTACCTCATATTATTAATTATTTTCCACCACTGATATACTTTTCATTACAAACAATAAATGAATAAGAAATTTTTTTATGGTTTAAGAACTGAATAATGGAAAATATATTTTCAATCACATTAATCCATTTTTTTAGAAACCAGTGGATAAAAATAAATATATATAGAGGGTGGAAATTTTCATATAAAATATTCAATGACATGTTTCTCCATACTTCGAATATTTTGAAGTTTAACATATTCTATGTTACCTCTCATATATTGAGAAAGTTGGGTGAGCGTAGTCCCAAAAAATTGTATCCCATCTCTTCCACCATTTGGTTTCTCATGAGGATGATCATTTAATTGGCTATCACATTCATTATGCATGGGATTACATTAGGTTCCATCTATTGACTAAGAATAATATCCATGGTGTGGGAAACAATATTTATAAAGAAAATCATATAATCATGAAAGATCATTTATAGGATGTCTAAATCATGACACCTTCTTATCAATCTGTGACACCTTATTGTCCATCCGAGGTTATCTTCTATTCAAACCCTTCATAATGGTTCACAAGGAAAATGTGTGTTATCCCAGTTATATCCCCTAAGAGTTTCAAACTAGGTGTTCAGTAAGGGAACACTCACCATCCACCAGAATGTTGGCTAATATATACTTAGCCAAACCTTTTCATGGTTATTACCCATAGATGAATATATTTCAAAACCATATCCAGTTTTAGTATCAATACTTGTATTTACATCTAGGAAAACTAAAAAATCTCTTCCATAAAAAAAATTAAGAGGTTATATTATACATAGAATTATCCTTAGGGTTTTCACTAATGTTCTATAATCATAATCTTTAAATATTATCTAAACCATTCTCTGATGCCAACTATAGAAAACCATTATTTACATAAATAAATATTACATAATTTTTTTATTAATATTTAAAACACAACATTACAATCCAAACTAGAACCATAATGGGTTTTCATATTCAAGGAATAAATACAAAATCCTATTATTTATTGAAATATCGTTAATATCTTCCACAAAGATCTTTCCACATAGTACTCTTATTATAAATATCCTACTTTAAATCATTACTCATAACCTAGGAAAGGAATCATAAGAAAAAAGTGATCTATACTACTCAATAAGGGTAAATAAGGGACATATCAATGAAATCATAAGCATAAAATGAGCATAAGGGTAGGAAAACATGATATTAACATTTGAAATCCATACTCTATATATCATAGATCATAATCCAGAGTCATGGTATAAATCTTTTTAGTTCAAAAGACATAAATCAAAAAGGAATAAAAGAACATGATCTCTGAGATCATAACATAGACATAATAATGTTGAAAGACATAATATTATAACATTGTGAACATGTATAATGTGAAATAGGTCCACTCATTAATTTAAGGACATGATCTAAGACCCTCACAAAAACTAATGGACATGAAATTGGATCCACATATTGAATTACGAACATAGAAAAAAGGTCCATGAATAATCTTATAGACATGAAAACTAGGTCCATGTATATTATTAGGGACATGAACACAATGTATACTTATAATGTTGTGAACATGAAATCAGGTTCATAGAAAAAATATTTACCTCATAAGTTATCCAAATTTACCCAATACATTAGAGGACAATATAATTCAAAGATCACCCATTACATAATCATAATCCATTTATACGTGCACAAAAATATCATAAAGAATTCATCAAATATCATAAACTGTGGAAAGAAAACAAATTTCCTAAACATAGAATCTTTATAATCATAAACCAGCTGGAGAAATATTAAGAATGATATCATTGGATAATATTCCCAATAATGTATAAGTAACGTCAAAGGACTTCATATTAGATGAAAAATCATGTAGAATATTTCTTAAGGACCATTTTTGACTATGAAATAATTTCCTTAAGATTTAAAAATTACAAATTTTGATTAAAAATATTTTCTTTGAAAATAATCATGGAAATTTGAAAGTAATATTCAAATCATTGAGTGATCATGATGGTGATAAATTTGTTTCATATCGTGTACATTAAAATATAGTTTCTTTTAATTTTTTTAGGAAAAATTCAAACAAACTAATTAAAATAATAATAAAAATATTCATTTTATACCATCATTTAAAAAGTAAAACATCAGTGAATATGAATTTAAAAATACTAGGATAATAGTAAAAACATTTTTTAAAAAATTTATAGAAAACATTGACATGAAAGAAAGGGTATTTTGACCAAAGAGAGAAATCAATTCAGTTTTCCTTAAATATGTCCTGTCAATCTCATAAGTACATACTATAAGAAAATTAAATGAAAAAAATGTAATCTCTTGAAATAAAAACAAGATATCAAAATAAATTATATTCTTGAGAGGTATATCGAGAAATTTCATCAGAAGAAACTCAATAAAAAACAATCCCAATAAATAATGAGATTATAACATAAGACCCTTACTGATTTGTTAATATCCATATCAAAACATCATGAAAGAGAGAACATTATATGATTTTTAAATTCACATAATTTTAATTAAAGCATCATAGAAAAATTAATGGGAAGTATATACATCACATGAAGGAAACATGTGGTGAATATGGCATAAGTCTCATAGAAATAAAAGCGAGATGAGAATTACCATACCCTAAGATTGAATTTCTTTAAAAGTGATCTAAAATAATCTATTATAAATTCATGTTTTTTATAATTATATAAAATAATAATTTACATACATATAATATCATAAATTATCTAGTTATAACTTTTCATTACCCATTAATTAACAATTCCTTGTTAAAATTATCATTTTTGGGTGTTAACTATTTTATTTTTCATGAGAATTTAGTTTCAATAGTTCAGATCATGTTATTTGATTATGGTTACATAATCTTCATAATTTTAATCATGAAATAAATATCATATATATCCATTATAACATATATATATTTACTAAGTCTATCTATAATAACTTCCATGTAAATCATAAATTAAAAAAAATGACATCGCTTTGTGGTGGTGGTAGTCCACCTGTACACACGTGCGATGCTATCATATTACGATGGATTGGAAGGTATGTAGGTAGACATTATATTAAAAATAAAAAATTATAATTATATCATAAATATCTTATGTAATTATTGAACATATCATAATAACAATCCATGAAATATGGTTAAGGAAAATAAATTGTATTTCTACGTGGAGATGGTAAGTCGTACGTACACACAAGCAAAACTTCCACTACCCATTTGATGGAAAATAGAGTGAATAAAGGGTTTTTAATAATAATAATTACATTTAATTATATTTATGATTATAAATTTATTATTTTATGAATAATATAATAGATTTATATGAGATAGAAGAAGAAAAAAATTAAAATAGGTTGGGTAAGATAATTACCACTTTTTATATAGTCCAACATTAGATAGTTTATTAAGAACATTTGGTGGGGTATCTTAAGAATAATAGAACCTATAATTAATTTACAAGGAATTTTATAATAGAATTATTTTTGGATTTTTTAAAGATATATGGATTATAGTGTTGCAATGAAGATGAAGGAGGGGTTCTCTTTTATTAGCGAGTAGAGGGGAACTCTTGGAATATCTTAAATGATTAAAATATAATAAAGTAATTATCGAGACAAATGATTCAAAATGGAAAGATATTAAAAGATAGTATAGGATGTGGATGAAATACCTTCAACCAATAAAATCCTGATAGGTTCATTTGGTGTTTTAAACCTTATGTTCCGGTTTAACCGCTTAGTTAACCTATTTTAACCTTAATCTTGAAAATAATGTTTTCTATATTAATGGATTATAATTTTACACATAAGATAGAAACTGGTGCATAAATTTTCAAGTGATGATATTTTTGACCTTTTATCATCCTAATTTCCAAATTTCAATTTTCTATAATTTTTAATTAATTTAATAACATATTATTTTTCATGAAATATCATTAATATAATTTTTCACTCTATTCATTTAATTTGACTTTGAACACAACATTACTATAATAGTATTTGAATATAAACATTTAAAATATATTTAATATGACATATTTATCTACTTAATTCATTGAACATAATAATTCATCCATGTTGTATTACATTTAATTTTTTTAAAATATTTTATTTGGTTTTTCTATTAATTGAATAAATACTTTGTTGGAATTGCTTACAAATTTAGTATAATAATTCAATCACTAAAAATTAAATATAAATTAAAATAATAATAAAAATTAATTTATATTTCAAATAAACAATTATAATTTTTTTTCCTCTTTACCCTTTTGATAAAATATTACAGATATTAAAGTCAAGAGTGTGGCATTTTTTACTTTATCATTTAATTAAATTAATATAAAGGTCTTAATCAAAGAAATATGGAACTAAGTGGACATAAAATTGATACATGGAAAGAAATAAACTAAAGAAACCCCTAAAATATGATAATTTCAAGTGTTAGTGAAATTCTAAAGGCTTATTCTAAAGTTTTTACCCTATTATACCCATTTCACCCTTATCATAGTGGAAACTATTTACCAAGGATACTATTAATAGTGGCCAAAATTAAAGGGGACACATATAAAAAATTTGTACCACCATATTCAAAATATATAATTTTTTTCAATATCCAATTTATAGTAGTTGGAGAAATTAATTTATGAGAAAACTAAAAACACAATGAAAAATAGTTTTTCAAAAAAATTATTTTTAAAAAATGATTTTATACCATATCTAATAATACAATTGATTCCAAAAAATTAATAATATTATAAATAATATAATATAACTAATTTTAATTTGAATCCATTTTAAAATTAAATGTAACTTTGTAAATTCTTGAAACACAAAACAATTTTCAGTAAAAATAAGTATTTTTTTCTATTAATAGAAGTCCATAATTTCTTAAAATAATTAAAAATTTTCTCTAAGGTAATTTTCATATGATGATTTCAAAAATTATTTTCAAAAATTATTTTCATTTTATAAGATAAATTTTCTAAAAGTTTAAAAAATAAATTTTAATATTTTCTCTAAAAAACAATTAAAAAACATATTTGAAGGAAACATATTCTTGAAGCATAATATGAATTCTATTAAATAATGAATTCCTATTTCTTAATAATTAATGAACATATTTGAATCAATATGTTTATATATATTTTAAAAATTATTTTTTCTTATTCTTAACTTTTAATTCCATGGCGTGGTTATAATGGTCATATAATACTATTTTGTGGTTCATTTAACCTCAATGATTCATTGTCGTATACATTATCAAACATTATATTTTTTTTAAACAATCCGTGTGTTATATTATCCACCCTTTAATAAATTCTATCCTCACAATTTGAACTTTTTATTGGTAATCACTGGTATTATATTTTAAAATTATTTTATAGAAATCCCACATCATAACAAGGGTTAATAAAACTTCTTCATAAAAAGAGGGAAAAGGAAATGTAAAGGTCATCTAGAATAACACAAAACTAGGTTTATAAATAAGAGTACTTTAGTGGAAAGTGAAAATATAGACATGGAGGAGAAGAATAATGAACAAGGACTAATATTGGTATTATGTATCTATTTTTACATTTAACTAAATTTAAATTCAAAAATAATTATTTAAATAAAAAGTTTGATTTAAACAACAATGTAGTGTTTTTCACTATTCATAAAAAATTGATAGTTTTCAGAAAAATAGTCAAAATTCACCCTAAGATAATTTTTATATTCCAAATTCAAAACTGATGTCTATTTTACCAAATTCAAAACATAAAAGTTTCATTAACTAATTTTAAATTAATTCCCATTGTCAAAACCAGAAAGAAAGTATTTGGGAAGTAAAAACTATCAAAAGATTGATATGTGTTTATGTCCAATTTAAATGTAAAATTGCATCTAATGACAAAAATTGGATTCAATAATAAAAATATAATCTAATTATACTTCAAAACCATTCAAATTTAAAATTTAACACTATAAATTATGTTCATTAAAAAAGTTGTTTTGAATTAAAATTTAATATTTTTCACTATTCATCAAAATAAGAAAGTTATCAGAAAAACACCAAAAATTTATCGAAATTAAATTTTTATGTTAAGATTCTAAATTAGAAGTTTATTTTTGTCAAATTGAATATATAAAAGTGTCAAATGTTAGATTTAAAAATGTTTCTCCATTAAAATGCAGTAAAATTATATTTATTGAAAAATACTTCCTTTATCTAAAAAATTGAACTTGTTCTTATATTATGTATAAGAAACAAATAATACAGATGTTAAAATTATATGGGATATATAAAATTTAAAATTCAGTTAATACTGTTCCTAATCACTTTTTGGATGGCTAGTTTGGTAAGTCGTGGGGTGCTCATACTCCGTGTTGTGTATAGTGCAAGCTACTAAGTTACTTTAAAGATATAAAATACTCTAAAATCTTGGGGTGTTACAATGTCTAAAAATGAAATTGTGAACATTAGATAAGGTTCATGAATATCATATTTATCTAATGGGTTATCCTTCTTTACCAGATGAATTGGAGGGATATATAATTCATGGACCACCCATCACATATTCATAATCCATTCACATGTGTGCCACAAGATCATAAATAATTCATCATATATCATAACCTGTGGAAAGAAAAAAAGTTTCATATAAATTTCATCATCATAATCATTAAACACCAGGATAAATAATAAATATTTTAACATTGGATCATATACCTAGTAAATCATAAGTGGGATTGAAGGATGCCATCTTAGACGGAAAATCCTTGGGAATATTTCTTGAGAAAAAAAATTTATTTCACATTGAAATCAATTCTTTAAGATATAAAAATTTCCAAAAATATTATTGAAAATATTTTATTTTAATAGAACCTTGTAAACTTTTAAATTTGGTTTTTAATAAATTAGTAATCTTGAAGGAAAAAAATTTCATTCATGCAATGTATGTTAAAACAATGATTCCTTTCCCATTTTCGGTAAAATTTCAAAAGTACCTCATTTTGAAAAATGTTAAGAAGATTCATTTTAAAATATTTTGTAAAATTTAAAACATGGGTGAAATAAATTTAAAGATTCATTTTATTTTTTTAATTTTTTTGAAAAAAGTTATAGAAAACATGGACATGAATGAAAAATTATTTTCAACTAAAGAGAGAAATAAAGTTAGTTTTTATTAAATATATTATTTTGGACTCTTGTGTACGTAAAATAGGAAAATAAAATGAAAACATGTAATATAAATTAATATACACATGACTAGAAATTTCATGAGATTATTGAGTGGTAGATTATGAATTTTTATCTTTGGAAACTTAAACACAAACCATCCTGATAAAAAATGAGATTGTAACATAAACCCCTTAATCCTTTGGTAACCACCATATCAAAACCTTATGAAAGTGTGAAAATTACATGTATTTTTAAATCCCCATAATTTTGATTTGTGAATCATAAATTACCTTAATGGGAAGTATATACACCACACAAACAAAATAAGTGATGAATATGATATAAGTCTCACAGAAATAAAAGCGAGATGAGAAATCCATTACCTCAATTTTGAATTTCTTAAAGAGTTATATAACCTTATATATAATAAATTTAAATTTATTATAATTATATAAAAATCATGTACATAATTATAATATCATATATGATCTAGTTATAACATTCAAACACCCATTTATTAAAAATTCCTTATTAAATTTATCTAGTTCGGGTGTCAACTATTTCCTTTTCCATGAGACTTTTGGTTCGGTTGTTTCAATACACATAATTTGATAAAGTTTTTATAATCTATATAATAATAATAATGACATAAATATAATATATAACCAATATATATATATATATAATTAGATACTATCATAAATGGTTGATATAAAAAAATGAATCACATTATTCTTGGAGACAGTTGGCTGTTCATATACATAAAAATTGTTTTCTATTTTCACTGGATGAAAAATAAAGGTAAATAATAGATATAATTTATTGAAAAATTATATATATAACAAATATATTCATTAAATATATCCTTATTACTATCCATGTAAATAAAAATTGAAAAACAATCACATCGCTTCATTGACACAGTAGTCCACATGTACGAAGAAGTGATGTTATCATTTTCCAATAGACTAGAATGTAAGTATCACTAAAAAAATGACTTATACCAACATAAATTTATTTTATGATGATATATCTATTGGTAAAAATGTTCAATTCCAATAGAGATTAATTATTATTGGTATAGATTTTAAGTACCAACACTTGTTTTTACCAATGGTTATATATATGGATATTCATCATTTAACACCAAAAAATATTTTTGAAATAGTTAAATATATTCTTTTATCATATCAATACAAACAGTTTTTTTACCAAAAAATGAATATACTACTATTAACTGTTATTAAAAACAAATTTTTTACCATTATTAAAAAATTTTCGACGAAATTATCCAATAACATAATTTTTTTTTACCAAAAATAGACTATATATATATATTTATATAAATTTACAAAATTTTTCAATATATATTAATTATATATACATTTATTATACATCATGATATTTTTTTGAATTATAGCAATAATATGACCCTCTCTTCCATTGTAACACCAGAACCAATTAATTTCATTTTCTTGTAAAAATATATTGTGGTTGTTATTATTATTATTATTATTATTTATTTTTTACATCCTTTATCCCTTTATCCCCTACGTCACCCCATCCCCTCCCCTTTCAGTTTGTGTTACATACCTTAGCTAGGAGGAACCCCAGTGACGCGACTCCCTCCTCCTCCGACCATGGTTTCTGGTCGTCTCTCCATTCAATTTCACATGCAGTATCCTATGATTATCATTAATTCTCCTCCACTATTTTATTATTCTATTTTCATTTATATTTCCAATCTTATACTTGTGGTTTGCATGACTCATTTGAACTATAACCCATTTTGGGTGTTTTTTTGTTGATTCTTGATGGACGCATCCTTGCAATTTTGGTGTCTTCTTGGGTTCCCTCACCCATTCCTTTTCATGTCACTTCTCGTATGCATGATTAATTCTTTGCTGCTTGTCGAGACCAATGTTTTTTTCATCACCTATCTATTCTTTCCCTGTTTTACATTCTTGTTTGATTACATGACCTTAGTGGAGACTATCATGCCGAGTTATCTTAGGATCATCCTCTAGGGTCCGCTCAATACATGGTAGCGGTCCATTCTTCCCAAAGTGGTGTTGGACTTCTTCCCTTTGTTAGCGGGTATGAGATAGTGGAATTTCTATGTACTTTGGTGGCAGGGGGTTTAGATAGATTCCATGGTTTGTTTAATTCAGGTTTTCTTAGGTGATTGATTTTGGATTATTCCGTCAGATTTCATTCTCCTCTTTCATGTTCAGGTTGATGTTGTAGTTTGAAGGTTTCTGAACATTGGCTAGGGTTTTTGTTTTGTGAATTTAAGCTTCTAACATGTTTTGGTCTTTCATTTTTTGGTTTTATAGTGGAGGAAGTTCCATGTTTGGATTCTTATTTGATCTGTTTTGTATCAAGGTTGGATGTTGGTTTATCGACGGTGTCCAAATGCATTGAGGATGACGATCCTGCGGTGGTTGGTGGAAACTGGTTTGATCTTGAGGTACTAGTCTGTTAACATTGATGTCGAAAATATAGCATCTAGTAGGTCAAATGGTGTTTTTAGGGTGACGATTTAGTAGGGTTTTTCTGCTACAATGTTTGGTTATGGTGTTTCTGGTGTTGAAGGTGAATGTTTGGTGTTTTAGGAACAATGGTAGTCAGTGATGAGTTTGCATCAGATGGGGTGTAACCTCTTGAATACTAGGTACATGGCTCTATTATTAGTAGTGTCCTGCCCTTGGGATTTGGTTGTACTCGTTCTATCATTTTTTATTTTGAATTTCGAACCTACTTTCTAGAGTATATGGTTTGATTTGGGAAAACTGGAATATTTCTTTAGTTTGAAATTTTAATATAGAATTCGAATGTTTTGTGGGTTTACACTAAACCTAAAAAAGTGTTATTCAAAAATATATATAAAATGTTTGGTGTGATGATTTCAATTCGTGTAGTTTTTGAGTTTTTAATTGAGGCTGATTAAAGATAGGTTTTTCTGAGTGAGGAAGCCAAGTAAAGACTCACTACTGGGATTGAAATTTGGTCCCCCGGTTGGATTCCCTATCTTTTCCACGATGAATCTAATCTTTTTAGGTTTATATGAATTCTATTTAGTCTGGGATGGAAGTCTTATACATGGGATTAAATGCTCTTAATGGAAATCTATTGTGATGATGAGAGTTCTTGTCTGATCTAATGCAGGTCTGAGTTCTACTCGTCATGAATTTCTACTTTCCATGATTTTTTTGGTCTAACATATGGGTTGTGGATTGACTGGAATAGTATAGTTTATTGGATGATCTCATAGGGAATGAATTCCACCCAGAGGAATCTCCCCAAGAAATCCTAAAAGAAATAGATGATTTATTGTCACTGAATAACAATAAAGGAATAGTTGAAGGTTTCTCACATAACTTGTTCGCTAATGGACAAAATCTCAAAACTGTGGGGCGATACAGGTAATTCAATAATCCCAAACATAATTTCCTTCCATTTGGGCAGTTGGAGACATTACTACTAGGATCAATATTACTCCAGTAGCATTATTGGAAGGAGGGACATTAAAAAAAACTGTTTGGAAATGCACCTACAAAACCAGATTATCGAGTGGTGCTATATGGATAGAATCTAAACACAAAGAACATGGGAATTGAGAAAGTGGGTGTAAAAATAGAAAATGGTGGGGTGATAGAGGTTAATGAATACTACCAAACACATGTTCCTTCCATTTGGGTGGTTAGAGACATTACTGATAGGATCAATCTAACTATAGAATCAATATTGGAAGGAGGGGAATTGGCTAAAACCCTATTTGGAAATGCTCTTACAAAACAATATCATCAAGTGGTGCCATTTGCTATGTTTTCACACCCACTAATCAATAAATTTGGTCTTCTGGAAGAACAAGAAATCTGTGAGTTTGGTGATGTCAATATTATCACATCTAACTTTCAATCCTTGAAGGCGACCCTTTCAGGGCTCATAGACTGGGATTTTATGAATCTTGTAGTTTTTGAAAAGATTAGTATAGTTTTAGGGCTACACATGTGTGAAAAAGATTCACCTAAAATTGTGTAGGGATTTTCTATTGTTGTGAAATCTGGGTTGAACAAGGCAGACTTTGATGCAACTGTGGGAATCCATCCCACTACAGTCGAGGATATCATCTATATGAGGAACCCAACTTGAAATTTTTGAAAAATCCTTCAGTGTAGGGGCATGGCAGAGGTTGAGCTTAAAGTTGGAGGCAGGCCTTAGTGCATGAATTTCATCCTGAAGTGAGTATTTATGGTCTTTAATTTTCTTTTAACATAAATTATTTTTTCAAAGGATATGTGTATTAATTTCTTGCATGCTTGAAATCTCTTTCATGTCCATGATATTGAAATTGCACCTTGTGTATTCACTGCAACTTGCGTTTTCTTTGATAAAATTTCTAGTGGTGTGGGGTGGGAAACCAACTCATTTCTTATATGGTTTGGATTAGATTATAGAATTATGGGTCATGTGTCACTATTTATTGATGTTAGTGTCATTCTAAATGTTTTTTGGTCACATTCTAGATAATATTCTTGTTATTTTTATATCATGATTTTTTATTTTGATTTGTTCTGGTCAATGGATATATACTGATAATGTGGTCACTTGTAATTTTTTTTCACCCATCGGTTCTTCTAATCATTTTTCTATTGTTATGCTCATTGGTTATTTTTATATCAAATGTCATGGAAACTGTTTTGGTATTCATTATATATTCCTATTGTGGTTAGGATGGATAATCTTACGGTTGTTGTGGTGTCTAGTTAGATTATCTTATGGTTGTTGTTTCTACTATTTATATTATCCTCTTGTTGTGATTAAAGGATGATATTTTTATATAATGTGTTATTATTTTTATATTTTGCATTTAAATGAAAATAACTTTCTAATTGTTTTGTTTTTGAAATCATAATGTTATTCGTGACGGTGCATGTCGAAAGTGGAGGGATTGAGGACAAGTGTTTCTTCAATGTAGAATGGTGGTCCACTATATTCAAAAGGATTATGGTGAAGTTGTGCAAGTTTTGATCCACTGTAGTAGATAATAGTTAATGTGAAGTTATGGGGATTCCACAATAGTGACTTATGATGGTTGAAAGAAAAAGATTGTAGATGAAGTTTCATTGAGTTCCCTATAAATTCTCATAGTGCTTTAACATGTTTAAACTTGTTTTTATAATGTTTCATAGAGCTTCATGTCTTTTCACGATGTTTGAACATGTATTTAAATTATATTGGAATGTGTTTCTTCAAATAATGTTTATTTTTTTAGTGTTTTATATAAGCTAATTTTGTAATTATTATATAATAAATATAATAAAATATTTTATATTATTATATTAATAAATATAATATATATATTTTTCAATAAATATTAGAATACCTATATTTAGAGAATAATTTGAAAACAAATATTAATTGATGATATTGGCTATAAATGTTAATAATATTATAAAAATATATATTAGTCATATTAATCTGTTGATAAATATTTTTACCAAAATATATAATATTTATTGGTTTAATTATAATTAAAATAGAATCATTTTATCTATTGCAATAAAATTTGGAGACAATGTTTTTACCAATAATTTAGTGACATGATAATCGTTGTTGGTAAAATGTTTTTCCAATAGAAAATGCACTTTCACCAACATATATACCTATGTTGGAAAAAATAATTATTTTTTAGTGTAGGTAGATATGATATTATAATTAAAGAAGAATAATTTTTTCATTAATATAATATATATACATTAAATCTATCATAATAACTATACATGGAATTGGTGAAGGAAAATTTATTCTATCACTACGGGTATATGGTACGTTGTATGTATGCACGAGCGATACGTTCATATACCACTTGATAAAAAATAAGGTGAATAAATGTGGTTTAATAATTATAATGAAATTTCAGTATATCTAGTATAATTAATTTATTATTTTATGAATAATATATATATATATATATATAGGTGGTAGAAGAAGAAACAAATTTAAATTGGTTGGGTAAGACGATTACCTCTTCTTCAGTAGACCACCATTAGATCCCTTTTTAAGTAAAAGTTGGATGGTATTATAAGAATAAAGGTACTTATAATTTAATTCTAGGAAATTTTAATAGATAATATGTTAGTTTTTGGTCAATATTGATGGCTTAATGTGGTGTAAAGTAGATAAAGGAGGGGTGCTCTTTTATAAGTGAGAAGAGAAGAATCATAGAATTTCATAAAAGATTTAAATATGATAGAGTCATTATATAGCCAAATACTTAAAAATCGACAAATTTTTAAATATAAGGCCAAATATTTTTGAAATAAAATAAACCAATAAAATTTTTATAGGTTTATATAGTATTTTAAACCTTATTGTTGGGTTTAACCACTTAGTTATCCAATTTTAACATGAAAAATAGAAACAAAATTTTCAATCTTATAGGGTTATAATTTTATATATATGGTAAAAATTATATCATAAATAGATAAGGTGTTATATTATAGATCATTTATCATCCCACTTTCCCTATTTAGTTTGTTTTTATAATTTCTAAATTATTTAATAAAATATTATTTTTTATAAAATATCATTATTGTCACTTTGAATCTATTAATTTAATTTAAATTTGAGAAAAACATGACAAAAATATAATTAAAATACAAAACATCAACACATATTTACTATTTTATATTTATTTAAAAAATCATGTAATATAATAAGTCATCCACTTTTTATTACTTTTAATATTTTTCAAATCATTTAACTTATTTTTCAATTAATTGGATACATATTGGTCGACATTGTGTAAGTATTTAGTGCAATTTTTCAATACCTAAAAATTAAATTAAATTAATATGATAATGAAATTAATTATTACTTCAAATAAACATTTATAACCGAACATAACCTCCCTTATGATAAAATATTAGAGATATTATTGTCTAGATTGTGAAATGTTTGACTTTATCTTTTACTTAAATTAATATAAAGGTTATAATCCTAAAAATATGGAACCAAGTGGCCATATATTTTTGTAAAATATAGATATTAACTGAATAAGACCATAAAATAGGATGAATGAAGGTTTTAGAGATATTTTAATGCCTTATCTAAAAGTTTTATCCATATTTTACCAGTTTTACCCTTATCGAGGTGATAAGTATTTACCAAGGTTACTATTTATAATAACTAAAAATAAAATGGTAATATTTACCAAATTTGGTCCTCATTATTCAAAAAATAGAATAAATTTTTCAATATTGAATTTATTTAAGTTTAATAAATTGTTTTATAGAAAACCACAAAATGTAATGAAAAACTTTTTTTAAGAAAAATTATTTTTGAAAAATGATATTATACCAAATTCAACTATAAAAATGATTCGAGTGAACTTAATTGAATTATTAATAAAATAATAGAACTAATTTTAATTTTAATCAATTTTCAACTAATTTATAACTTTGTAAATTCTTGAAACAAAAACACAATTTTGAATAAAAATTAATATATTTTTACTATTCATTAAAAAAATCAATCATTAAGAAAAACATGAAAAACCAAATCTAAGATAGTTTTCACAAGATAGTTTTAAAAAAGAATTTGATTTTATTGAATATATTTTCTATAAGTTTTAAAAATTAAATGTAATATTCTATGAAAAAAGAAATAAAAATCAAGTTTGAAGGAAACATATTTTTCAGGCATAATATGACTTTACTAAAGGAAAATGAATGATTAAATTTTTATGAATTAATAAATTTTTTTTATTGGGTAGTAAATTTATAAATATTTCATAATATGTTTATTCTTATTCATACTCACTAATTTAATTTTTATCTTATAATTATCATATAATGATATAGTGTGGTTCGTTTAAGCTCTATGTTGTGTGTCATATACACTATCAAACATAGTGTTCTTATTTTAAAAAATATGAGTGTTACAATTTCTTCTTGATTATAAAATTATTTAACACAATCAATATCAAAATATATCCTCGAGATTTTAAAATCCGTGAATAATAAAGGGGAAGTGAAACAAGAGTGAACCATTAGAGGAAACCATATTTAATAATTGTAAAAAAATACTAAGAATCAACCCTCTTTATTGGGGGTGGGGGTCAAATGACAGATAGGGTGTGTGAGGAGATGACTAAAATGGAACTCCCTGATTCCTTGATCTACATAACGGGAAAGTGCATTGACCTTAAATTGATGGGTTTACCCCGATTTTAAAAACTAGAATCGGACATGGTCAAACTATAACCTAGAGAACTCACAAAAGACACCATTTTTTGGGAACCCATCACAGAATGAACCATTGGGTCATAGAATAACACACATCTTTTCATAGGATCTCACAAACACATTTAGAAATCGAATAACACAACAATTTTTTGAAGAACCAAAATCATGTGTCCCCTACTTCCATTGAGTAGCATTTTCCCTCCATCTATGAAACTCCTCTTAACAATTCTTAATGGTGTGACCAAATTCTCCCCATGAGTGATTCAGTGAAAAAAATAAGATCCATCACACCCATATGTAAGAGTCATGGTCATATCCTAACACCATTGTCATAAAATGACTATATATAAGGTTTATTTCCTTAGAAAAAACCCCACTAATTCACCACCATGTCGTGAAACCCATTAGTATTGGTGAAAAATATAGTCTCTATATCATGTCACATCCTTGGCCATAAGGTGACTCTTAAACCAACCATTCTCATGGAGTGACCCTAAAAAATCTTGGTGTGATAAACCTACATCAAATATTTTCAATAAAGGGGTAAAAGAAACCCTAATCTAAAATTTTCCTGATTACATGAAACATATTTCAGGAATATAATCATCTAAAAGAACCTATATTATAGATTCTATATCCCCCAAAAAACTTATCCAAATATTGATTATGAAAAATCCCCTACTCCAAAACCAAAAAGTTAAATTTACATGGAAAATATTGACTTCAAAATCCAAGAGTTATCAAAATTTCCCTACCACAATGTTTCTCCTCCTTGAGAAGCCACCATATTCTTCTAACAATTATTCCTAACATACCTTTTTTATCAATTCACCACAAACCCAATGAATTAAATCCCCAAAACTAAATGAGATTTTACTACAAAATTCTAAACACTAGGTGCATTGCGCATCTAAAACAAATCTACCTTCCCATAACCATCACTAACGTCGAGATAGAACTTAATAACACTTGTTAATATTATATAATTAAAGCATAATTATTTAATACATCCCTAGGATTATTTTTCTCATCCCTACAAGACTCCTCTCATAAAATCTGATTCTAGGTCATTATTCTTCCCATTATAGGAATATCTTGTTAAAAAGAACTTCTGGTGGTTCTTCAATATGATCGATGTGGTTTCCACCTAATTACACCCAATTCCGAACAAAATTGTTGATTAATTATCTTATATCCAACCTCATATAAAAATTATTGACCTCACCCACTAACATGTCAACACTTCACCCAATCATGATAAAATAACCACTTGGAAGCTTTAAAAAATCATTAAAATTCCCAATTAAAATCATGAAAATAAAACTCTATGTAACTCCATAGTTAGTCCATCAAATAACCATACTAGAAATCATACTGTCTCTACAAGCACATAGGGACCTCAAATAGGACTCACTATCGAATAACAAAAATTATTTCCAAATAATGATGCCAACACAAGGACTCCATTTTACACGATATCTAAATCCAAAGTATGGCATTTAATAGTGAGAAAATTAAAATCAATTCCACATGTTCACTAGAATCCTGATGTTATTTCAACAATCCAATAACTGGTCATTCCACATCCATGATCCTTTTTAAC
The DNA here is from genome assembly GCA_963277665.1 of Viscum album. Classification (NCBI taxonomy): domain Eukaryota; kingdom Viridiplantae; phylum Streptophyta; class Magnoliopsida; order Santalales; family Viscaceae; genus Viscum; species Viscum album. The sequence continues at coordinate 1,955,453,927 of OY728137.1, forward strand.
ATAGAGTCATATATCCATGATAGATTCAACACTACCTTCCAAAATAGTCCCTTTTATCATCTCTCCACTAATCTAAATACCTAATGTCCATAGTCCACATCATATATATCAATAAATTTAAGGATTTTACATGATTATCAAACTCATACCAAAGATCCATAAAAAACCATCCAATTTCTACCCTCCCCCCGACTCATTATGAATTTCATCCTCGAAATCCATTAAAATCTATCAATAATGAATGGCACACCATCCATCACCAAATTGTTCACTCTCTATTATATATATTCCCTTATGCCACTCCTCAAGAACAATGCCTAATTTATTCCAACCTCAGACATGTGACTCTGTACCCAAGTTATGTACACCCTTTTCACTAACCCCTATCAGGGCACAAGATTGGATTGACTACACTTCAAAATTCCAATACATCCATGATGTATATATCCATTATATAATAACATATTTGATCTAGAACCCAAATTTAGATCCTCTATTTACTCATTAATATCATTAAATTTATCGATATTTATCCTTGAGATAACTTCTCACTAATCTACAACCAATATTTACTGCAAGTAACAAGTTCTCAATTTCCCTCACACATTTATTCTTTTCCTAAATCTATATCAACAATCAATATCCTCCTCCTAAGATAGATTTATCCTCATAATAATGCTATCATATGTTCTTACACATAATTCAACTTGATCACATTAAAACTTAATGTTTTTATTCTCTCATATCTCTCATTCACATAACTTGAGTCATGCTCCCAAGAGTCGCATCGCAATGAATCTTGGATCATACACCTAAACCACTAACCTTTATCCACTCAAATTTCAATCTTGTCTTACCAAAATAATCCTTGATACATATTATCAAATAATATTAAAGAATATGAGACATTTTAAGGACAACCATGTGGTTACCCACCACTTGGTCATCGATATGAAACCACAAGAATACATAGATTATCTATGCATCATAGGTCAAAAAATCTAGGATCATAGTTCACAATGTGTAGTGGAAACCCAATTTTTCATTCCAAAACCCGAACTCAATACCAAATAACCTAATTTTTTCAACATCCCAAATTTTAAATCCACCCCACATGACTTTCCATAACCCCCATAGAGGTATCCAAATATTCAAGGAAACCAATATGTATTATAATATCACATATACAAGGCATACCTCATTGATACAAAAAAAAATTAGTGTATTAATCAAGGAATACAATGCCTATGAAAATCCACTAAGGGGAACTATATATCCTTTACATGAAGGGATAATATTTCTATCACTATATAACAACCAATGATTTGATCCACATTTCTATTCATCAGAGAAAAATGTCATGGTTCAACTAATTGGAATTTACCAACGTGATATATTGTAAAACACTATGTTTTTGAAAAAATCCCAATGTGATTCCTAAACTATTATGGTTTGAACTGAACATCATTATGGGACTCCTCTCCTAAGGTGGGTGGTCACTGGGGTTTCTTACCAGTTATTCTTCAAAAAGAACGTTATTCAAGGGGATGGGATTTTGGCCTTATTAGACCCATTAAAGGGGATTTATTGCCTACTATGGGAATATTTAATAGATTTTGGATGTTTTTTATAAATCATGTACAAATATTAGTGTGGTATTGGTTAACGTTGTGCCAATGATCTGATCCATTCCTTGTAGATATGTGAATAATTTGTGTATTTAAATTTCTCTAGATTTATCTTTTTAATTCATTATTATTTTCTTTAAATACACACAACTTGGAAAACTATAATTTAATGAAATATATAGAGGTGGTAAGAATTGTGTTTTTGGGATATGACCTATGGAAGCGATTTCCAACATATCCCTTTGAAAGGAATTTGAACCCATATAGTTCAGTGCCATTGAACTTGACATTTCATACCTTTTAAGGTCATGTGACAAGGACCAAAATGGTTAATTTTAAGGTCATTAAACCATGAAATATTTCAATTTTTTATATATTAAATAGTGTAATATATAACAAAGGGTTTCTATAAATGGTTAGTGTAGGGATTACACTTTAGCATCGCTTTCTGGTTCATTCTATTTATTAGTAACTAAATAAAAGAAGGTATGGATTGTCACCAGAAAATCACTAGAGGTTTCCCTAGATCACCACAAAAGAAGGATAATTATCCTTATGATCATCAATATAAGGAGGTCATATTCTCAACTCATAGGAGGTAGATGGATCAATTTGGGCCTTATAGTAAATAGGTGGACCTTATATAGGAACTAATAAGATTATCTCAACATGTGGTATATTAGGAAAACAATAATAGATTATTAACTAAAGGTATATGAGGAAAAAAAGATAAGTATCTTGACTCAAGGTATATGTTTTTGAGTGGACAATCATATTCTTTTCATATAAGGGGAAAGGTTTTTCTTAGGGTATCAAGTTTGAACCTCAAAGTGCCTTCCTATGTATCCTAAAGAACCAGAATCAAATACAACAAAGTTTAGGTGGAATATTATAAGATCATATTATATTAATGATCCATATAGTTTGGAATATTGTGGTAAGGATGTGTGCTACACAGTTTATTGTCAAGAGGTTAGGAGTTTTATGTGACTTCATAAACACATCTAAAATATACTAAAAAAATGATTGAATAAATAACTAAACCAAAGTGTGTCATGACAAATGAGTGAAATTTCAGATAATAGAAGATCAATCATATTACATGAGATATCAAGATAGGGGAGTGAATGGGGCTTATAAATTTTTACTTCCTAGATATGATTATTATGACATTAAATGGGAAACAACAAGATATTGAGTGGAGATTACACATCAGGGTTGGACAGAGAGGTAGATGTAGGAATTAAACAAAGTAGTATGCCTGGATATAGGGAATATAAGAGGATAATCTCTATTGGAGGAGTTTTTGGAATCCAAGAAGAGTATATTGACTCTTCGTGTTTTTTGGTATTAGTGGTAATTGAAATTACAATTTAAAATATTTGTGAATCAACTTGAGAAGTTTATAGTGTGACTCTCTATTTTTCATGGGAGTGAGTGACGTAAGTAAAGATATTGTTCCGTGGTCCTGGGACTGCAACCTATCACTAATACCAACTCTGGGTATTGGGTTAGATTCCCCATGGTATGAACATATGTGTCAAGGAATAAATATACTTTGGTAAACCTTTATGTACGTTCATGTGTCTACATTGGATCCTCACATTGGGATTCTCCTTTGGGGACCTATCATAAAAATTCATGAATTTATTCTTTATAGGGATTTCTACATAGGGATTCTATGTATTGGATTTTATATAGGACTTATATAAAGGGTGTATATGGGATTTCATAATGGGGGAATCTATAGGATTGTTTCATTAAAGGCCTTCAAAGGACAATTTTATAGACAAAATTTATATGATTCTCTTTTTGGAGAGAAATCGTGGGATTGCATTTTAGAGGGTCTTTATGGGATTTTCATTGTGGTGGAACTTCGTGGGATTGATTCATGGTGACTCTCCCCAATTAAAAACTTCTAAATTTTATTTGTGAGGTTAATTCATCTATTCCTACAAAAGTACTAATGTCTATGTTGGTATTATGAGGTATGAATGGGTTATATATAGAAAAGGTTCAAGTAAATAATTTATGGAATGGGTGTCCAAATAGTTGTTTCTAATTGTATAGTTATTTAAAAAAGGAAGAATTACTCACATAGGAACAACGTGGTGGAAACAAAATAACAACCCCAAATCCACAAAAGAAATTTATTTTTTTATGAGAAATGTAATTAATAAAGGAAGTATGTGATTAATTAACTTCATGAATTTCTAATTGGAAAATGAGGTGTTACTTCAAGAATGATTGGATGCTTCATAAAAAAGGTGCTTCTTTGTGATATTCTAGAAAAGGAAATCTTCAACCATAAATGAATTTTCTTCCTGAGATGAAGGGTACATTATAAATAACTATAATTTCTTCACAAATAAATTAACCGTATATATGAATCACTTTATTTTTATTACGTATAATTTTCCATTGATAAGTTATTTTAATTAAAAAAATGGAGCCTCACTTGAAATAGTCATAACTCTTGATTCATAAGTATATTTAATCTCCAAGTCTAGTCAAATCAAACTGTGAGAGGAAAAATATGCTACTGGATATCAAAATTTCTCATATTAGGTGATTTATAAAGAAAAAAGTTACCATAAGACCCTAAAAATGGATTTAAGGATTCAATATTGTTTTTTATTAGAAATGTGTGAAATACAAAACCTAATCCTAGAAGGAAGTTATCACCACCACATCTCTAATCATGAGAATGTTTTTGAGCAACATTTATCCCTTAGATTGTGAGAAATAGTGTGGAACATGTAGATCCCATTTTATTATTCTTAGGAAATGAGATACATTTATACTAAAATTCAATATGGGTTGTCTACATGAAGTTGATATCTTGGATTCTACATAAAATTAAATGGAATGGACATTTGGTTCTTACACACTATATAATTAGTTATAGAAAATTTACATAACTGAACCCCTATAATTTGTGAAAAAGTTCACCCATAAGAATATGTTTCCCATGTGAAGCCTAAATATCAAATATGATTCATGTACATATACATACTAAAACTATAAGATAATTTCCAAAAACATAAAATAATTTTCTTCAAAAAACAAATCAATTTGAATAAACATATCCATCATAATAATGGAAACTAAAATAGAAATCCCATAACCATGGTAACATGCAATTATGACTAAAAAGGTGATCAAAACTCCCCAGTACAAGATATTTCAGAAACTCTAACACATCCCTACTCCCAATTTAATATACACCAGATACAATTACATAGAAATAATTGAACTGATGCTATTTTGTGATGCCTCATCCTGAGATATTTTATCAATATTCTATAAATAGATTCCACATGACCTTAGGAGTGCCTCACCATATGCCAAAGGCTACTGACTATTGGAAAAGAACTAAATCATACATTAAGAGGACTACACTCATGATATTACACTCATAAAAAATAAATAAATAAAAAATAATTATCCATAATGAATAATAATAGTATGTGTAATCAATAAAACATATCTATTGTATAAGGAATGAATACAGAGGTATACAACCATGCATCCCAACAAAAAACCCACTGGATTGATATTATATAGAAATAAATAAAATAAAATAGTCATTAAAACCATACCTAAGCCTCTAACTAATGAAATATATAATAATTTTTTAGCTTACCTGGTGTAATACACTATACATTCTATATTACAATGACCAAGACCATTATAAATGAAATTACATTTTGAAATAACAAATAACTTATTATGTAATATAGTTATAGGAAACACTTGTACTACTTTGGTTATTTTAGACCAATTATAAAACATATCCTGTCATATTTAAGGGACCTTTAAGAATCTTAACTATTGATAAAAAAATTTGTATAGTGACTGATAATATTAGTATACATCAAGGGTTACAATAAAGACTAATTTGTATAGATGAAAGGATCAATGAGCTTGACTAGTAGGAGAATACCATATGATGCCAATTTATTAGATATTTTGAGGTTGATGGCATTAATTGGATTTTATCTTGAATAAGACCAATAATAAACTCAACAACTAATGCATGATTGAAACCATTAATAGGATAAGTTAATGATTATTGATATGATGGTCCAAAACATGTTCACCAAACCACACCAAGAAGTTCCACCATCGAACAACTTACCCTTAGGGTGTACACTGGTGTAATTAAGGGTTATGCATAAAGAACATAGTAGTACAAATCTTCATATTTTTTATTTTTAATAAAATAATTATTATATTTATCCAATTTCGTCATCACAATTTTGTATGAGTTAATGAAAATTATATTTTGATACGAAGAAACCAAAATTTTATTTTTTTAAAAATATATGGTTTTAATTAAAAAATTCAATTTGATAAATTAAATAATTTGGAAATAAATTTTATTTTCATATAATACTATTTTAAATAATATTTATTTTCAAATGATAATATAATTTAGTGAATTCTAATATAATATTTATAAAGTTCATAAAATTATTATTATCATAAAAGCTATTACTTTTATATAAGTGAGAATTATAATTTAAAAGTGTAAATTAACATATTTAGAGAATTATTTTTATAAAAGAAATATTATTTTTGAAATAAGATTGTTGAAATTATCCAATGGTGAATTGTTCAAAATTTTATGAAATAGTCAATTTTTTGGATAAAATTAAATAAAGTATAAATATACATTATGTTTTATGACATCATAATATCTCAAAAGTGATGTAATAAATTGTATTAAGGGAATCCATGACCAAAAATATGTTTCCACTTTTAGATAATGTTGTTATGTTTTTTGATTAATTTTATATACCTGCAATGAATCCTTCTAAACCTATATTATATTTTAAGGTTCTAAAATAAATTATTTATCAACATGAATAGCTTCCAAATCACCAAAGGTAATATTTTAAAGATTTATGTTCTAATAATTATAAAATATAGGAAATAACTCATATTTGGTAGAAAACATGGCAAATAACCATGGGAAGGTCTGTGGTTTTGAATATTTTATCATACAGAGTCTAAAACCTATGTTTAGAAACTATTAAATAAGTCCCCTCACTTTTGCTATAAATACCCACCAATCATCCCAATCTTGAACAAAAAAACATTGATAATTATTATAATCTCCCTATAACTCTTTAAATACCTTCCAATGTGTTATAATTATCTTAATAATCTCATACCAATATTTTAGAAGCTCCCTCTCAAGGTAAGTGATCCTATCCTCTTTCTTTTTTTCCAAGTAATTTATTTGAATTATTCCATTTTAATTTTCAGTTTTCTATGTTATAGTGTGTTTTTACATATCCATTTAATATATTTATGATGTACAAGTAATTATAATACACCTTTCACATTCATTAAACCCATCCTTTAATTATTATATACACCTGTAATGTTGCTAGAATTATCTTGAGATTTTCCCTGTCAAACATTTTCATAGTAAATACCAATCCCCATTTACACTCAAGCATATTCAACTAGATATACCTATCCTATATTGGATGTATACTTCCATCTATAAAACCAAAATTACTTAATTATGGGAATAAAAGTTATAAATAATGTTCTTATGATGTATGACCTATGTTCCACACAAATTCATGTACATGATATGAATGGGATGGGTGGGACCGAAATTATATGGCCCTATAATGGATTGGGTAAATTTTTTATTTCATTATATACCATGTATAGTGATTGTGAGTTTATCCTAAGAACAATATGTTATGTTTTCTTAGTGCTCATACTTGACCTATGTTTATGATACCAATTTTTATGTTGTTTCCAAACTCCTATATTTCCTTAATGTTATCAACTTATATCATGCTTTGATGATCATGTTTATGATTCTCACCACTTTTATGTAACCTTGAAATAAATATTATCTAACATGTATTAATTTTATCATGTTATTATTTTATTATTACTTTAATATCCTTTATATCTCACCCTTTTCTTATATACATCCCCATATTATCCTATGAAAAAATATAAGATCAATGGAATCTAGTGAAAAATCTTGTTTAGGTCATGTGAAATAATTTTTCATTACATAAAAAAACATAAGAAAACATATTATTTATTAAGGATGTGTTAAAGGTATTTATAGGTATAAATTCATTTTCTTAACTCCAAAAAAATTCTTTTATCCATCCACTCCACCACCACATCGATCAGCATCATGTGATTTTCTTGATCGCTTCACATGATCACCTGCTGCATGTCTTAAGTTCTTCATGTGATCAACTACATTGTCCTTGAGTGTGAATCTTTATTCCATCATGAGATCCAATTAAAATCATACAGTCAATTAGATTTTCTTCCAGGGCTTCATGATATCCCATTGCGAAATCCATTAACAATCATGCAATTCGCTTTATCCCATCATGAGATTTAAAGAAAATCATGTGTCTGGTGCCATTTTCTTACAGTGCTTCACATAACCCCAACACAAGATCCACTAATAATTATTTGGTCTCATGATTTCAAATGAAAAAATTTACCTCCATGATTTCTATCATTTATTCATCATGCACTTTGCAGAAAATTGCCACGAGATCCTCTACAAATCATGCTTTGTCTTCATTTGCTTCACATGATCTATCTATGAGATCCTCTAAAAATAATGCTTTGTATTCATGTGGTTCCTATGATATATCTGTAATATCCTCTGATAATCAATATTTTTATTAATTATCTTCTCATGCTATCTTCATGAGATCCTATGATAATCATGCTTTGTCTTCATGTTCTTTACATGATCTCTATACAGGATCCTCTGACAATCATGCATTTTTATACACATTGAATGTTCCCTTTATGAAATCCTCTAACAGTCAGGTGGTGTTTTCAGGTGAGTCATATAACCAAAATAAGATATATTATTACAATTATGTGGTGCTTTTTGATATCAGATCATTCATTTATTCATAATTTGTGAGATCACACGTCTCACACTCAGTGAGATCATACATCTCGAACTCCAGGATATTAAACATTCATACTCCATAAGATCAGTGCATATTCACACCCAACAAGATTAAAAATATCACACTCTGTGAGATCATACATTCTTTTTGTTTGAGATTAGTTTATATTCACACTCCTTGAGATCATACATTCATGCTTTATGAGATCATACATTTCATACTTTGTGAGATTAGACATATCATGCCCACTTTTCATTCCTACTTTGACAACCATCTTTGATAAGATACATGACACCTAGTCAAAAAACATAGTCCACCCTAAAACAACATTAATAATTTTTTTCCCAAAAATATACCCCTTTGGGTTTGTTGAAAAAACATAAAATCTTCAAGAACCCAATTGCTAACAAGTTATAGGAATGTGAAACCATTTGGCTTCTAGCTCACCAGATAGTGATCAAGGACTTCTTTAACACCTAATATATTCTCACATGAGTCACAATTAGTGTAAGAAACCAAAGTATTCAGAAATAATCATCAATAAATCACTTAATTATCATACCTTCCACTAGAAACCTTTGAGATCACTTCTTAACCAGTACATGCCTTTTGTTAGCATCATTAACCCAAATGACACTCCTTTTCCTGATTCTTATTTATTGATAAACTGATATTAGTGTTGTCATATTTAATGCTTCCCCTATTTTTCTACTCACTCAAACATATTCTCCCCTATCTTTATTAATACATTTTATCCCCCTTTTTCAATAAACCCAAAGGTCACAACTTTGTGGTCCAAAACAAGGTAAAGAACACATGAAAGTATACAGGGGGAAAACACCATACCTCAGGGAGAGGGGGACTTAGATCTACATTTTTCATGAATATGGAGTCAAGTGGAATCCAAGATCAAGTATATTCAATTAAAATTCTTCTCTAGGTAAGGCCTACATAAAAATATTTTATAAAATGTAGTTCAACATGCACATAATCCAAATTTACAAGCTTATTCTCCACATTCTCCTTGATAAAATGAAACTTGATTTAAATGTGCTTTATTAGTGAGTGATGAAATATTTTTTTTTCTAAGATTTATATTACTTAAATTATCACAATCAATTCTGATTGGAGACTTCACTTTAACTCCCATATCTTCAAGATGCTTCTTCATCTGTATTAACTAGATGATATCTTAAGTAGCTACAATATATTCATATTTTGTGGTACTTAATGAAATAAAATATTTTTATTACTTAGATAATAAATTCATAGTCCTCTAAGACAGAATGGACCACCTGCTGTTGTCTTTTTAACATCTTATAAACTGGCCCAATCTACATATGTAAATCACAATAAATATTTCTAAGATTTTTTTATTGTATTGTAAACCAAAATACACTATACCCTTGATATATTAAAGTATTATTTTCACTTCAAGTAAGTGTCTTTCCCTGGTCTTTATCTAATATCATGCTGAATGGAATGTGGATAAAACAATATCGGGTTGTCTCACTATTAATCATAATAAACTGCAAATGATCTGTATGTATTTAGTGATATTGATTAATTTTACTTCATCATACCTTGAAAAGTTCATATATGTAGTGACTAAAGTTTTAATTTATTTGGAATTTTCCATCCCAAATCTTCTCAGAACCTCCTTGGTATATTTCAATGCGAAATAAATTTCTTAGGTCTTCCTTACATTACCTATAATCGACAGAAAAATGTTATCTGGAAAATCAGTAACATTTCAAACTCACATTTCATGAATTCTGCAGATTTTTTTTCACTATACTTCATTTAATCCAAAAAAATATTATGCCATCGACACATACCAACATCATATTCCTATTATTACTATCATTATTGACATATAGATTATAATAAAATATGACATGATAAAAACCGAGATTCTTTAAATATCGATTAAGTCATTAATACCATGCTCTTGGTGCCTTCTTCAACCCACATAGAGTGTACTTTAACTGAAAAACTTTGTTCTCATCTACATGAATGAAAAACAATATCTGGATATTCAATATAATATCCTTCTTCCATAATTCCATTAAAAATGATGAATTGAAATTAATATGGAAAACTTTGAGTTTTCTTTTCACTACTATGTACAAGAATAATAAAATTTCATCATTCCATATAATAGGTTAAAATATTCAATCAACATCAATACACTATATTTGAGAGTATCCCTTGCATACCAGTCATGATTTATTTAAAATTATTTTTCCATTTCCATTCAACTTGTTACAAAAAACCAATTTGGTCTTAATGAAATTCTTATCTATTGGACACAAAAAAATATACCTTGTAGGATTATTTTATTTTAGTCAAGTTCTTCATGAATTTATTGAACCCAAATTTCATATCTTTAAGATTCCTAGAAACTATTTTTTGCTAACCATGATAAGAAAGACTCTTTCTATAGATTCATCATCTGCCTTATCTACACTAGAGCTGTCTGATACCCAATGATATTCTGCCTATCAATTTTGGCTCGACCCTATGATTTCTTTATCATTTTACTCTTCTCACCATATGAATCTTATGTACCTTAGGTAATTAAACTCCCCCCGATCTACTCACTAGTTCATCAATATCCTCCTGTGACTATTCATGGAATTGTTGAATATTCTGCTCAATTTCCACCACAACAAAATCATTTCGGTCCATGATTTTCTTAGCTTATTATTAAAGCATTTATACGATTTGATTTTTTTGAGTAACTAAGAAATATCCCTTTATCTCCAAGAGATTATAACTTCTTATATTTATCCTTGTTGAGAATAAAACACCCACTTATAAAAAATTGAATGTATTTAAATAATATATTATTTCCATACCATAACCCATATGGAGTATTTTCATCATTTAGAAATAATTAGTCTCTATTATAAATGTAATCTGATGTTAAAAACACTTCTTTCCAAAATTTATCTAGAAGCATATGCTCTATAAGAATAATCATGGCCATGTTTTTTATAATACAAATTCTTGTCTCAACCACTCCACTATATTGTAGAGTATTTACTACTGAAACTTGGTGCCTTATCCCATGTATCTCAATATAATCCTCTACTGGGATATTTAAGATCTCTACCCTATTATATGTTCAAAACCTTTGAATCTTTTGTTCTATCATCTTCTCTACATCCCTTTGATAATGTGTTATGAAACTAAACACTTTAGATTTTTGGGTGATAACTGAAACCCTTGTTATTCTACTAAAATTATCAATTAAAAGGACATAATATCTTTTCCCATTAATAGATCATGGGGAAATAGGTCCACATACATCAATATTAACTATTTAAAGTACTCTTGTTAACCTTTATTGTTTTCTTTATACATCTTTTTATTAATATTCCACTGTTGAAAAGAATCACATGATTGATTATGATCACATGATACTTTGTGGATATCTCAAGCAGTATCACATTTAAACAGATTTTCCAAGGATGATTGGATTATTTGGCTAAGAAGAATATTACACAACCTATTTTCTTCTTCCTTAGATAATAAAAAAAATATCTTATTCTATACTTTCATGGAAGAGATTACCCTTCGTAAAATTTCATGGAATTTTTTTTCAATCTTTTCCAATTATGATATACAATTTTTTGTTAAATCTTATAGCATGTCTTAAGTCACACAATTTATTAACATTTAGAATTTTGTGACTAAGACCTTACACAACCAATACATCTACACCTCTCATGTATTCACCCACGAACATGGATTTTCCTAATCCAATTATCTTTAAACCTTAATTATTTCCAAATATTATGACATTATCCTTTTCATAAAAAATTCATTTCACCAGAATATTATTTACTGTCATATGAGAGGTGCATCCACTATTAATGATCCATGTTCTAGAGTGATCTTATTCCTCAAAGGTAATATTTTCAACAACTGCTTGGTCATATATTTTATATTCATCCATGTATTTGATTTCATATGTGACTCTAACTAATATTCTTTACCTTCCTTATAGTATAATGATCTAACATTATATTATAGTTCTTTAAATTAATTTTTAGTTCTCATCTCATTCTATGATCCTTTGAATTACTATATGAAACTGCATTTGTTACACTTTAGTTCATCTCTTCTTATTGTCGACGAGAAATAGATGGACAAGTTCTCTAACCCTCTATAATAAAAATAGTGACCATCAAAATAATTCCCCGAATATTGAACTCTTTTTGGACGCATTTTTTTCTCCTACTCCCATCGACACCTCTTGGTTATAGGACATACATTTTCTGAATGTCCTAACTTTATAGACCAATAAAATCGGATTCAAGGTGCATTCTTGTTCATAATTTCAACACCACTAATTTTATATTAGGTTATTTGAATCCTATAATTCTAAATTATTCCCAAATCAATATTTATCCTTAGAGTGGGCACTCATGGTCTAACATTAAACATTAATATCTTCTATTTGTGGTAAAATCCCATAACAAAAGTTTCCTTCATACATGAAAACTTCTTCTGCAAATATTTATCTAAATATTCTTCTAAACCATCGAATTGTAATTTCACTTTTTCTATCTCATGTGAAACCTACTTTCCCAATATTAAATCATGAGTAAAGAGTTTATATTGATCCTTCACCTTTGTTTATAATCCAAAAAATTATTATTTATGTTTTTAGATATGTTTGACTTGATCTTTTGTTGTGTTAGTAAAACTATTGATAACTATGGTTTGTTCTTAAACCTTGATTTAGAACTCAATGACTTTAACTCAGTTATCTATATTTTTAGATATAAGTTTTTCAATATCAGTATTCAGCCCAAACTTATCTTCTTTCCATTACTTAATTTATAGTTTTATATAAAAAACCACCCTATTATCTATCTTTGTTTTTTCCCTACAAACATCTCTCTCTTCAAGAGAATATTCTAGTTCAAAATGGTGGTCAATTCTTCCTTTAACTTGTCCTTCATCATTGTCACTTTCCTCCCCTGTTTGGGAGTTACCTATAACTACCACCATAACATCGTCTTCACAATCCTTGCAGTCTTTTATCTCTTCCATCTCATAGTCTTTTGAATAATAATTTTTTTTTGTGAAATTAGATTATTTTTTCTGATGAAATTTATCTTAGTATTATTCATGCCTTTCAAACTACCAAAATATTTCTTCTTTAGGGAGTCATTATGATCCTCATTATCATCTTGAAACTTCTTAAATCACTTTTTTTGTAAGATGTATTACTTTTCCACAATTAAAGCATGTATATGGAAGTCTCCCTTTAAAATTTCATTTTCCCCTTTGAATATTTGAAAAAATTAATGACATTACATTATTAAAAACATCTCCTTCCTGACCATATTCAAGAGAGAGTTTATTCATTGCCTTGAATTCTTCTTCTATAGAGTTTTGTTTTCTATAGAATCATTATCACCATTTCTCATCTCGTAAGAAATAAGTGTATTGTGTAAGATATCAAATTTCAAATACTTTGTATATTTATCCTCTAGTACAAATAATTTTTAATTTAACTAAGGTGGTATTATTTTTAAGACACACTTAATGATATTCACATCTTCAAGAATTTATCCAATTCGATGAATTTCTTCCACAATAACATTCACCTGATCAAAAAATTCATCTACATCCTCATTAGGGTGAATTCCATGGTCCTCATATCTATTACAAATAACTAGTAGTTAGTTTATCAAAATTTTTAATAACCTTCATAGATATTTTATATCATTTCCCAAATGGAATGCAATTAATTACATGATCTCATCTTTATATAGATTTAATTGGATAAAGAAACCCCTAATGTATTGATTCTTTTTTCATCAATATCTAATTATCTATAGTCACATTTTGATAAAACTCTACTATCCATACTGGATGAAATACCATATACTACAACTCTAAAAACATTCAATTCTAATGATTGCAAGAAGCATTATATCCGATTCTTCTATAACTGAAGATTACTTCCATCAAAGATCAGAATTCCATTGTGATTAGTAGAAATAAATGATTCTACTAACAAAGAAACACTAACTTTGAACCTTTTCTCTATTACCAATAGTTTAATGAACTAGGTTAAATACTCTAAGAGGGGGGTGAATTGGGGTATGATAGATTCAAACAAATATCTCTTCAGATACTGTTTCATTGTTAGATAAAACCCTCTTATCTCTTCTTTTTATTGCACAATATAAAATGAAATGAAAACATGAAAAGAACACATTAAATTTACTTGGTTTAGCCTAACTAGGATATATCTAAGGAGTATACACGAGAAATGTGGTGATGTACCAAATCCACAAAATATCATAATGATTACAAAGTTCATAATGGATTCACTATCCCTCTCAGTTTACAACCATTCACAATTTGAAATCCCACTGATCTCTCTCTTAATTGAACACACTTATCCTTTAGTAGAATCCTATAAAAATTAGTTATGAGTTGATTCAAACTCGTGTGTGTATTTGTTACCTTATTTAATCAATGATATCACAACCACATTTTTGTGAGAATACTTCATAAGAATCCTGTTCGATACATTAGAATGTAACCCCTTTTGTGAGATCTCATAATGAGACCCTTTTCATGTGATTATTGCGTAAGATCCCCTTCATGTGACCTTCAGATCTTATAGACTGTGAGTCCTTCAGATCTAAAGATTATGAGACCTCTAGATCACACAGATCACAATACCTTGATTGAATCATGTGTATTGTGAGATATCAACATGTCTACCTATGAGCGCAAACACCCTATGTATAATTCACTTTATGATAATTTTTCATGAGATCCTTTTTGGAGATATTCTTTAGATTATGTATATTTCAAGGCTCCAGCACATGAATTTTTTCAGGTCGGGCGAAGTATTTTTTCTTTGGATCAAACCACTTAAGAAATATTTTATTAAGGATGGTTTAGGAGGTATTTATATGATAAAATACACTATCTTACCTCTGAAAATAATGGTTAGTTATTTTCTCCACCAACTCATTAATCGACGTCATGTGCTTCACGTTCTCACTAATCATGATCACCCGTTGCATGTCCCAAGTGCTTCACATGATCAAATTTGGTATCTTTGAGCATGTCACATGATTAAAATGTGATATCCAATGAATATAAAGTATTTAGATACATTGTATTCGAATTATTTCCAAGATACCATAATGATATCCACTGATAATCATGCAATTCGCATGATCCCATCTTAAGATCCAAAGACAATCATGTGTTAAGAACCATTTTATTCAAGTACTTCACATGACCCCATCGCAAGATCCCCTAAAAATAATGTGGTCACATGATTTTTAATGAAAAAATTTTCATCCATCATTTCTATCTTTTCTTCGTCACACCCTTTATGTGAACTCAATATGAGATCATTTTATAAAAATACTTTGTCTTTATATGCTTTTCATGATCTCTCTGTGAGATCCACTGATAGTAATGCTTTGTATTCATGCGATTCACACAATATCTCTGTGAGATCCTCCTAAAATCATTCTTTTTCTTTATACACTCCACATTATCTCTCCAAAAGATAATATGAAAATCATGATTTGTCTTCATGCACTTCACATTATCTCTCTATGAGATCTTCTAACAATCATGTTTTTTCTTAATGAAATTTACATGATCTCTCCACAAGATCGTCTAACTATAATGCAGTGTCATAAAGTGTTCATTATGATCTCAATATGAGATATTTTGAGAATAATTTGGTTCTTAGAGAGATTAGATCTGACATTCACTCTCCATGAGATCATACATCTCATGTTCCCTAAGATTAGACATTCATGCTCTCCGACATGAGTTCATATTCATGCTCTGTGAGATCAATCATATCTCACACTATGGGACTATAAATTCATGCTCTATGAGATCAGTTCATATTAATGGTTCATGATATCATAAATTCATTCTCTATGAGATCATACATATCACACTCCATGAGACCAGACATCTTATTCTCACTCTTCACACCTCCTTTAATAAACAGACTTTGTCAACAACCTCAAACTTTGTCAAAAAACACAATCCACCCCAAATAACCATCAATAATTATTTTTACCAACAACTATCATAGTTTTTATCTGTGAAAATCATAGTCAGTTTTAGGGATTAGGATTAAAAATACTTAGTCAATTCTTATGGATAATACTAAACAATGGAAAATATACATACGTTATGGTAATTCATTGAGTAAGTTGTTTAAAAGAAACAAAATCCATGTTCAGATACTACAAGTAGATGTTTCTATAGAACAATTTTACCCAGGGGTAATAATATCAAAATGAGAACTTTTGGATTTGACTCAATCCCCACTTTGTCCATAAAAAAGAGACTTCGCTGCACACTTGGTTTGACACTCCTAGGTGATGTGATTTGGTAAATTCACAAGATCTATATGAAGAATATTGAATAGAATAAAAATTACCATATGATTTTATTTTATTAAATAGTCCATGGATAACATAGATTGAAACCTAGAAATTTATATGTTAAATAATGTATGTCAGTTATGAGTTATCCCTTCAATATTCATAGTTTCTGTTTTAGGTATTTAGTAATTTAATAACTTTTATCCCCATGATTACCTATATTTTATTCAATGGATGGAAATAGGAGGAATCGAGTCAACAAAAAATGTGATGGGAAATGAAAAATGAGATTCCATACCCAATGGGAGTAGGAATCAAGAACTTCATGACATTAGTTACTCAATTAACTCAAATATGATTAAAAATTTGTATCATGGGTAAAAACCATATCCCTATAAGAAAGATAAAGTTTCAATTGAGACCTTTATGTAATAAAGGCCTCAAAATATCATTAGATCTTCCAATCCTTTAATTGTGGAATAATTGATCAAATCCATTGAAAAGATATTGTCTATCATTTAAGGAAATGAGCAAGAGAAGTTGACACTAGATGTTCATCATATAGAGGGAGAAGTTGATAAATTATGGATGTTGATCAAAAAAACAAATCCGAAAGAGAATATCAAAACAAGAGTGAAAAGAATTTAGAAAAATATTTTTTGATAAATATTTTACTCATACACTCTAAATGAAAATTGAGAGGGATTTACATAGCATCATAAAAAAGGATGATGAATCTAGTAGGATGTATGAGGTGAAATTCACAAGACTTGATTTAGGTGTAATAAGGTAGGACACCTATCCATTGAATGATTACAGGAGAAACCCACCAATGTGATAGAAGAAAAGAATGATCCAATCAACCCTAATGGTAAAATCCAATCTTTGAACAAAAATGAGTAAGGACACTGTGCAAAAAAATGCACTAAGGTATGAGTTTTCAATGATAACTGATGCTAAAAACCTCCAAGTGTCGAGGTATATCTCAAAAACTCTATGGTGATAGGTAAAATGGTTATTAATTCAAGAATAAATAAAGAACTATTTGATCATTTTTCTATGAATTATTTCATATCATACAAGTTTAGTAAAACTATGACCTATCTATGAAAATAAAAAATGGAGAAATAATTCCATATCAAGTATATAACTTCTATCTTGTCTAAATTTTCAAGATGAATGTTCCAAAAAACCTTGTGATACTCCCATTATTAGAATTCAATTCAATTTTGGGTATGTATTGGATTTCCATGTATAGATAAAATAAAATTCTTTAGGTAAATAAATCACCCTTCAAATTGGAAATCACCCTTTGACTATATAAAATTGTAATGAGGAGGGTGAATCTACTTTGGTATAAAAAACTAAAGAGTGTATATTATTTAATAATGAGAAATTGTTTCTAGATCAAATGATTGAGACTAAGAAAACATCATCCTTGATGATAAATACATTTTAAGAGAATCTGGTGATGTGTTTCCTAAATATTTTCTTGGTCTTCCTCAAAGACGTGAGGTTGAGTTTGAAATTGAGCATATACCTATAGATTTTACAATATCCAAGAATACATATAGAATGGAAACTAATAAACATATATATATGAAGTAGGAACCATAGTAGAATATGGATAAAGGGTTTATACACCCAATTACTTCACCATGGGGTGTATTAGTCCTCTTCATCAAGAATAATAATGGGTCAATGATCCTCTGCATTGATTATTATGAGATCAATAGGATCATAATAAAGAAAAAGTATCCCATACCAATGATTAATGATTTTTTGATCAACTACATAGAGCCCAATGTTTCTATAAGGTGACTCTTTATTCTATATAATATCACGGAAATGTAAAAAACAAGGATATCCCCAAGACTGGTTTTTGTACAAGGTAAGGGCATTATGAGTTCATAGTGATGCTATATAGACTCACCAATTCTCCAGAAATATTAATGAAATTAATGAATAGAGTCCTTAGTGATTACCTTGATAACAATTTGGTATTATTTATAGATGAAATTCTTATATACTCTAAAAGAAAGGATGAACATGAAGAGTAATTGAATTTAGTACTGAATACACTGAGAAAAGGGAATTTTTTATGCGAAGTACAACAAATGTGAGTTTTAGATGGAAAAAGTAATATCCATGGGGAATTTTATCACATGAAAAGGGAAATATATGGATCCTTCAAAAATAAAAGTAATTTAATAATGTCCTAGACCAACATATATGATATATATCCATAGTTTCCTTGGATTTTCTGGGTACTATCATCGATTTGTGAGAAAATTATAATGATTGTCCAGCCCACTAACTAAAATAACTCTAAACGGGTAGAGTTTTTATGGAATGATGAATGAAAAGTGATAAATTAATAATTAATGAAGAGTCTAATCACTAAACTAGTACTCATATTTCCATATAGTGGGGAAGGATTTGTGATTTTCTACGAAGCATCCAAAAAGGTCTTGGGTTGTGTACTAACAAAAGATGAAAAAGTGATAGACTATGACTCCCACCAATTAAATATTAATGTGTATAACTACATAATTCATGATCTATAATTGGATTTATTGATGTTTTCATTGAATATATGGAACCATTATCTCTATGGGGAGAAGTTTGGCATAGACATGGATCACAAAAGCATGAAGTATATATTCACAGAAAAGTAGATCAATACGAACCAATTAAGGTGGATATATATAATCATGTATTATGACTATTTAATCCATTACTATCATAATAAGGTGAAAAAGTGGCATATTCTTTGATTGGAAAGGATCCTACAACCCTATACATGATGAGGATTGAAAGGGATACAATCTTCTTGAACATGCAAAGGAAAGACATAAGAATAAAAAAGGATCTTCAACCTACTTTTCTCAAATAAATTCAAAAAAATATTATTATTTATAAGATAACAGAGGCCAAAAAATATGTTGATATACTAAATAAAATGTTATATAATATTATAGAGTTTAAAATTTTTAAAGATGGAGTTATAATGTTTTGGACTCTGATATGTGTCCTGTAAAAACTAGAACCGAAGAGGGAACTTATGGAAGATACACATAGCTCATCATTATCTATTATATTAAGAAACACTAATATGTATAGAGAAATTAATAAAAACCTTTGGTGGGAAGAAAATAAGGTTGATATTATAGAATTTGTATCCCGATGCATGGTATTCCAATAAGTCAAGGCTAAATGAAAAAATTCTAAGGGTTTGATCAAACCATTTCCCATACTAGTGTGGAAATGAGAAAACAACCCCACGAAATTTATAGTATGACTCCATAAGGTATATAAAATAAATAATTCCATATGTTTGGTAGTAGATATATTAACAAAAGTCAGATAATTTCATTACTATCAAGGAATATTTCTCTCTTAACCAAATGAATAAGATATACATGAGGAAGTTGTAAGACTGCATGAGGTGCCGCTATCCATTATATATGATCGAGATTAATGATTTAAATTAAGGTTTTGGAGAATCCATAAACAATTGTTTGATATAGGTATGAGTTTTTTCAAAACTTATTGCACTCATATGGATGGACAATTTGAGAGAATCATTAAAATCTAAAGGATATGCTGTGATCATGTTCAATAGATTTTAAAGGATATAGGGATCAAAACCATCCCCTAGTGGATTTCTCTTATAACAACAGCTTCCATTATAGCATTAAAATGACACAATATGAAGATCTATATGGGAAATGGTGTCAATAAAAAACTTGTTGGAATGATGTTAGAGAGAATAAGCATATGGGATCCAATATTATCCACGTTGTAAGATAGAAGGATCAAAACATTCAACATCATATCAAATCCACACAAAGTCTACAGAAAAGATATATGGATAATATTTGACGAGACCTGGAGTTTGAAATTTTATATTAGGTGTTCCATATCATATCTTTATGGAATAAAGTCACGAGTTTTGGTAAAAAGGAAAATCTTAGTGCTAGATACATCAGGCTCTTTGAGATCCTTGATCACATGAGATATGTGACTAATAAACTGGCACTCCCACACAACCTTTCTCAAGCACTTGATTCATTCCATGTATCCCTCTTTAGGAAGTACATACTGATCCCCTCACATGTAATGAATCTAGAGGTGGTACCCTTGTAGAATTATCTTTCATAGGAGGAGTAGTTGGTGAAGATCTTATATCATAGAGAAAACTTTCAATGAAACAAGACAACATAATTGTTCAAATGTATGTAGAAGAACCACAAGTTTGAGGAAGCAACATGGGAACTGGAAGATAAAATTAAATAGAAGTTCCCTAATATATTTTAGTGTATGAGATGAAATTTTGTGGGTGGAATTTATAAGGGGGGATAATTTAATGGACCGAACTTTTATAAATGAAATTCCTGTTTTGAATGAGTAAATTACTTATTATGTAATATAGTTATAAAAAACACATGCATAAATTTTATTATTTTTAACCAATTAAAAAATATAGCTTGTCAGATTTAAAATACCATTAAGCATCGAAACCATTTATAATATTGTTTCTTAACAGTGACTAATAAGATTACTATATATTCAGTGTTATGATAAATTATAATTTCTATAGATGAAAGGAGTTATGACCTAAAACAGTAGGATTATACCCTATGAATCCCATTTATCAGAGCTTCTGAGGGTGATGGTATCACTGGGATTTATGATATGCCAGGACCAAGGTAATGTTCGACAACTAAATAATAAAAATATCTATTTATGGGAGTAGCTTAAGCTTATATTGACCATGACACAAACCATGTTTGCCAAAACTCCCTAAGAAAACCCCACCATCGTACACCTTACCTTTAGGGAATACACTAGTGTAATAAGAGGTTATATTTATAGAGCCTAGTAGCATGAATTTTTATATTTTTCCTTTATAATAAAATTATGATTATATTTATCCATTTTTTTATTAAAATTTTGTATAATTTTATGAAAATTATATTTTGATATAAAGAAACAAAAATTGTATTTATGGAAAATATATAGTTTTAATTTGAAACACTCATTTTGAGAATATTTACAAATATTGAAATAAATGTTATTTTCATACAATAATAATACTAAGTAATATTTATATACAAATGATAATATAATTTATTGAAGTCCAATATAATATTTTCAAGGTTCAGAAAACTGTATTTATCGTAAAACTAATATTTTTCAATAAATGAGAATTTGGATTTAAAAGATTAAATTCTAATATTTTAAGATTAATATTTATAAAATAAATATTTTTTTAAGTAAACACGTTAAAATTTTCCAATGGTGATTTTTTCATAATTTTCTCAGACAATCAAATTTGTGGGTAAAAATTAAATACAATAAAAATATACCATATGTATTATGACATCATTATTTCCTAAAAGTGATGAAATACATAGTATATATGAAATAAATGAACAAAAATATTTTTTATATTTAAAATAGTGCATTTTTAATGTAAATTGAGTAATTCTAAAAATAGATAATGAATCTCTAAAACAAATATTATATTTTTAATTTTTTAAAAGCAATTAATTATAAATAAGGCCCACTTACACATAACCAAGGGTATTATTTTAAGGATTTCAGTTATTTAACTTATGAAATATTAAAAACCACACCTTTTTGGAAATAAAGTTTAAAAAAACCATGGGGTTGTTTGTTGTTTTTATTATATTATCATATAGAGTCCAAAACCTATGTTTATAAATTAATAAATACTTCCCCACTATTTTTCAATAAATATCCACACATCCTCCTCCTACTCTTCTCTAAAAACCCCTTGATCTTGAATATACTCTCCCTATCCCACTATAAAGCTATCCCATGGTGTTATTATTCTCTTAATAATCTCCTCCCCAACTTTTAGAAGACCCCTCTCAAGGTAAGGGATCCTATCCTCGTTTTTCAACTACTTTTTTTGAATTATTGACTATTAATTTCCAATTTTCCAAGTTGTAATGTGTTTTTACACATACCTTTGCATTTCATATGACTTAAAAGCAATGATAGACCACCTTTCACTCTCATTAAATCCTTACTTGAATCATTATGTATATCTATTATTCTAATGAAATTATCCTATGATTTTCCATGCCAAACATTTGCATAGTGAATACCCATACCAATTTTTTCTTAAGTTTATTCAACTAGATTTACCAATCTTCCATTTATTGGGTAATTTCATGTATATGACCCATACTACTTAAACGTGGTATTAAAATTTATGAATAAATTTCTTATATTGAATGATTTATATGGCCCAAAAATGCATGTACATGATATGAATGTGACGATTGGGAATGGAATTATGTAGGACTTCAATTCATTGGGTAATGTTTTTATCTTAATATATATCATGTATTGTTCATGGGATGTTATCCTAAGAACAGTATATTTTTATTTCTCAGTGGTTATTCTTTATTTTTATTTATGATAGCATGTTTTTTATTGTTTCCACATTCCAATGTTTCCTTGATGATATCATTTTATATCATGCTTCGATGATCATGTCTATTATTATAACAACATTTTTGTTTTCTTGACATGCCTCTTGACTAAAATGTATTAATATTAATATTTTATACTTTTATTATTTCATTATTTGACTTTATATCTCACCCTTTTCTTTTTCATGTCTCTAGGTTATCCCATGCAGTACTAGAAGAGAAATAAAATTTTAGGGTTTTTTTAGAGTTTTTAAATAATTTTATTATACTCATGTTTTAAATTAATGTTAAATGTACATAATTTAAAAAAAACACAAGGTATAATGATTTTAAAGGATTGTATTATGTGTATACTTATGTAATAATTCATGAATTATTTTTTACTAAAGATATGGGTTGTCATATATGCTCTAACCTATAAAGAAGACATAATGTCTACATAGGCACCAGAGTCCACATACAAGGTATGAGAAATACATCTATGTAGGGTCTCAAAAAGTTATACAAATATAATATACCTTATATATGTGTAGTAATAATGAAAATAAATGATAATGAATAAATATGCATGTCAGGTTATTATGTACAAACTTGGACATCACAACACCTGACTATACCTATTTTTCCTATTCTATAAATCCATCACCTCATACCATTAATATCAAACAATACCTGAAGAATAGGGAATCTCACTCATCATAGTATCCAGGCCAATATCTTATCCTGGAAGGGAACACTAAATAAATTCCAACCCATTCCCTCATAGGGAAGGGAACATTGAATAGAAACCAAGCCACCACCCATATGGAATGTACGGTTGAATAGATCCCAAACCATCCCCATAAAGGGATAAACACATTGAATATTACCCAATCCATTCATCATGTGATGTCCATATTAAAAAATATCCAACATATTTTTTTATCAATAAGGACAAACAAAATAGATCCCAACCCACTCTCTTGCATGAAAGGGGACATGGAATAATACAAAAGAAACTACCTATAGATATCATCAAAATAAAAATAATCCAAACAAATTCTCCATATGTATGTGCACATTTAATATATCCCAACCCATTCTCTTATAGGTAAGGTAACACTAAAAGAACCATACCCATTCCCCTTCAAGGAACTAATCTCTATAAGGATCATACCATCCCATTATTCATAGAGGAATAAATCCATTAGAATCCATCCAAATTAACAAGAGTATATATACTACTTCCCTCTCACCCAAGGTAGGGTACATCTATCTGATTTCTTCAACATGAATCACACAACTAGGCACACACATACAATAACTATGAGGGAACACAAACCATCCCACAAGACCACTAATTCATACCAAATTTATTTTCAATCAGAACCCAGCCCCATGTCCCCACAATATGGATCAGTGTCCATATGGTCTCATTAGCCCATATTATCAAGGTATTTTTAGTCACATAAGCACAACAAACCAAACCCATAATACTTCTTATATCACTTGTAATTGCATCCTCTAGGGACCTCAGAACCATTATAGCCTCTTATCACAAGAACCAAACCACATCCAATATCCCATAGCGTTTATCATATCATAGGATCTACACAATAATATCCTCAAGGGTTGATCCAAAACCACAATAAAAATACTGGATCACACTCATTCCAGCAATCTAGGGACTATCACAATTATCCCACTTTAAAAAAATTGGTAACTGGATTCCATGTCATTCAAACTTTTCCCATGAATTATTCCTAGGATGAAATACCGATCATCCTTACAAGAGATCTCAAATCCATAATCTCAAGAAAACCCATCTATTTCATATAACATCAAGTTTTATAGGACTCATCCTACTGATTTTGGGTAGAAATATTCTACTCGACCCTCAAAAGGGTGTTCCCATGAGTTATGAGATTTACCATAGTTTCAACCATAAACACTAGTTTTATGCCTCTAATTATTAATCATATATCCATTTTAAAATCAAATAGGCCACTAATTACTAATTTTTAATCTTTTCCCCTGGATATATAATCATTAGGTGATCCCAAAATACCCAACATACTAAAGAACACTTACTCCATCACTTTATTTGGGGAACTCTCGACCCTTGGCCCTTTACCTAGTCTCATGAAAACATGTATTAATTAAAAATAATCCATATGTATATATCATTTTATTTTATAGGGTCCACCAAAAAAAAACACAGTTAACATCCTTATTATTCTCTACACAACCTAAGCCAATCCCACTATTCCTCATTAAAGTTCATACCAACTCACGATCTCTTATCTCACACCAAAAATCCAAATAATTAATTATAATAATTTATAATTTAGTACATAGTTTAATAAAAAGAGTTATAACTATTGAAAATATTTCTAGAAAATTAAATATCACTAAAACCACCCAAATCCCATTGTATTCATCCTTCCAAGACATCCCTTATCAAAGAGACGAAAAATCCTCATAATTTCAACTATATTCCACCATGATTAGGTGGAGTCAATATCCATCCCTAGGTCAAAGAGATATAAATCAATGGATAATTATGTGGAATAGAAATAATATATAATTTTGGGAATAAAACAACTTCATTCCCCATGGGATACTACTAAGTATCACCTCTCCTTAAGGGGGGTCGAATGTGAGGTAGAGAAGAGGAGTTGACCAAAATAACCCTCTCAAACCCCAAAAAACATAAAAATAAAAAAAACAACCTCTAAATTAATGTATTTACCTTATATTAGAAACTATAATAGAGAATTTTCATGACATGATCCATTTTGATAATTTTTAACACTCATGATTTAACTATAGTAAAATTATTTTTCTAGAGAAAAAATAAAACAATGCATATATATTTATTAAAAAACATGACTAAAACCAAAATTATCATTTTTAGAAAATATTTTGAAGAAATGAATATAAAATTTTAAATAATAATTTCAATATTATCTTAGGGTTAATTTTTGGGATATTTCTAAAAAAATTATTTTTAAGTGAATATTAAAAGATACATATTTTTTTTGTAAAATTATTTTTCACTAAATAAAGTAATTTAAAAGACTAATTATGTTTTTAATTTGACTATAGTCTAAATTATTATTACTGTAATTATAAATAATAAAATTAATTACATAAAATAGTCATTATACATGATTTGGGTATAAGTTCATTTCTGGATAAAAAACACATTTTAAAAAACATCATTTTTCTTCATGTTTTATAGGTTTATTTTTTAATTTAAATATTCAAATTAATGAAATATAAATTAAAAAAATTTAATCCATAATTAAAATCAAAATTACCAATTTTTTAATGAGTCCAATTTCAATTTTGGTCATTATGAATAATAACCAAAGTAAAAAATTCAGTATTACAATAAAGGTTAAAATGGATTAACTCGGGGTTAATCTAAAATTATAAGGGTTAAAATTAATTAAAAACTTATCTCAATAATATTGGGTATCTATATTTAGATCCTATGTCTTAATCACATCAATAATAGTCTAATTTGGAGACATGGATTGAGTAAGACAATAATATATTTTAATCTTTTGAATGATTCCGAGTGTGTCCTCTACCTCCCTTATAAAAAGAAAACTACCCCTCATCTCTTGATCAAACTTAACGTGCCTTCTATCATGGAACGTCCCTACAAAAATACCTTCTTAAAAACTATCCCAGTGATAAATATTTTACAGTTTTATCAAAATACCAAGCATATAAGGCTTATGGTGTAAGATAAAGAAGGCTGTCCAAAGAAGATATGTAGCTCTTAAGCAAGTGTTTTTATTTTATATATTCTTTTAAATCATTAAATTTTGTGATAAAAATGATTATATAAGAAAATAATCCCATAAAATATACTTATATGTTATTATGTTAAAGTAATACCTTTTATTCACCTACTTCTTCATCAAATTGGAAATAGAATCATTGTTTATTTATACGTGTAGACTACCATCTTACAAAGTGAGGTATTTCTTTTTTCATCACCCCCATAAATTTATAGTTACTTTTATTGATATAATGTTCATATATTATATTTATAAAATAATAAAAATTATTTAAATACAATATATATTTTCCCGTTTTACCCTTTCACCCATTAAAAAATGATAATGTCGCTCGTGCATAGGTGTGGTTTACTACCTCCATAAAGAGATATAATTCATTTTTCATGTGTCTATTAAAAAATGGGTCTATTACCATGATTATATACCAAAATATTTCAATAAAAGATGTTACAGAGTCCATTATAATTTTATATTTGAACGGTTTTTAAAAAATTGGTATGTATTACCCTATACCAATGGTTTTTACAAATCGTTGTTATCAAATACGAAATGCAAAATATTTTTTAAAAACCATTGATAAGAACTCTTAAAATAATCATTAAAGTCCCATCCTTTTATCCACACCCATGATCCCTAATCTATCCTCACTCAATCAGTGGTATTCCCTCTTTTCTCTTCTATTTATATCCCCTTATTTGGGGTTTTTTATTCTGTTCTTTTTCAAAATGAGATTAGTTAATTCCAAATCCTACATCACTTTTATCGAGTATTTTTTTCTATGTATCAAAACATAGTTGAGGTCTAGTTAGGTCATGTTTCTTCCCAATTCTTTAAAAAAAGGTTTTTATATTTTTTATATTATTTCATATTTAATTTTTTTAACAGATATTTATGACATTTTAATCTATTTATATTCTAATTTTATAGAAATCCAAAATAAGTTTTTAAATATATGTTAACTGAATATTTTATTAACTAATATATTAATTTTTTCTCTTATTAATGTATTAGGGTTTATTTTATGTCCTTTGATTATATAGATCAATTTATTGGACAGAACATGGATTCTTTGGTTGTAAAATAGAATAGATACTTGGTTGTTCATCTATGTGAAATTTGGTTTGATATGATTTACATTATTATATAGAGACTTATAAAGAGATTTAACCCTCATGGAGTAAATAATTTGGGGTTGTAGTTCTCCAATAAAAATCAAACCATATAGAAATGGATCACCCATGAAAATACACCCCAATGATATGAAACTCCTATATAAAATGAACTATGATGACACGGTTCTTCTATGTGAATATATCACATGGAAATGATTCTATAAAATATATCTAATGATTATGATCCTTATCAAATTTTTGACTTACCCATAATCTATATCGTAGAACTTTATTATGATATATTCTCTTCATATGTCCTTATTTCATCTATTGCTTCTCACATAATTTGACTACTCATTATTATTTTTGGTTACTTATGCTCATAGTATGCATATTATTTATTATAAATTATCCTTTCTTTTATATTAATTTAGAATTTATTTTCAACGAAATTTAAATAGTTTTTTTATTTTTTATAATCAAGTTCATTGGATGTAAGGTTATGTTTTAGTTGAAATTATTATTTCTATTTAGCCCAGAGTTGTTTCTATATGAATAAAAATTTGATCCTTGTCTCTTGATATTCTTTAATCATCCTTAATATTATATTTAAAAGTAACTTAGACTCTTATTAAATTAATGATAACTTCTTTATATGTCCATATTTTAAAAAATACATGGAAACAAATTTTCATATATGTTTTAAAAGTGGATAACTTGCATGCCTTTAAAGAGATGCATAAAAGTTCCTTATTTGATGCTTCTATTTTTTTTCATTGAAAACTAAAATATTATTTGAACAGTTTTATTTTAAACTAGCATATAATGGATTATGTTATAGTGGTTAAGAATGGAGAATTTAATGTAATCTAAGTAGAAGTAATATTTTTTCACAATATTTACACAGTCTATGTGTGTGTAGACCCAATTTAATTTTATTTGATTATTTAATAGTTGTTTCATATTCCATGTCTTATACTTTATTTGTATCGTTAGTTGTGTTCATCATTATAGAATATTTTATTTATCTTATTATTTTTTTGGATAACTACCAGTATGATTTTATGTGATTCACATTTAAATTTGTAATGCTGTAATTAATTAAATTTGGTTTTTGTTTGGAATGATATGTTTGTTATAACTTTTTTCATTATATTTAATTATATTTATTTAAATTCATAGAACCATGTTTTTACAAAATGTATAACATGGTTTTAAATTACAGTTTCTAAAACATGTTATGAAATTTCTTATGTCTAGTTTGAATTCAAATTTGATTTCTAAATATTTAAAAAGTTTTATAAAAAAATTAAATCTTATTATTATGCATATTTTAGAAGATATTGATGAAATTTAATGGAGGAGAAAATTTAATAATGATCAATGAATGTGTGAACTTGGTTTTTCACCTCAGGTTCCCTTAGGGATTATAATAATTGTACTATTTTTATTCTTAATTAAATTTAATGTCACGTTATTATTTTTATCAATTTTTTAGGGACATTCTTCTAAACCACAGTTGACCAATCCTCATACTACTAGTAGGGTTTCAAGCAGGGGTCATCATAGAGCTATATGAAGAACCCATCATACCCGTTCACACCCATACCCAACAAAAAACATCCCATATTCTAAACATTTTTCTCCTCCACAATATCCTTTAGGGATGTTCCCACTTAGTCCTCAATCGTCTTCTTATGTAGGATCTACTAATTATACCATGTCAAAATTGATTCTTGAGATAATCCCACTTATACCATATCCATATAATATGATATATCCCCATACCTTCTATCTTTATCCTATAATATCTACACTTCCTCCATTTTTGATTATCCATATAGGATTTGATGATTGTGATCTTTCATATTCTACTCCACTACATGTATATGGACCTGTGCATGCCTGGGAATAAGCATATATTTTATAGGATACTGATCCAAAAGATCCCATAGATCCATCAGATCCTAGTGATCATCTTGGATCAGGTTTTTTTAAATTTATTGAAAATTATATCACATCATATATTTCCAATTTTAGTATGAATTAATTATACTTTTTTTCTTTTATCATATTTAGTTGTACTTATAATAGGTGATGTGAAAATACCCATATGTGTGATGTATGGAATCTTCAAACAAAAATAATGGTAGATTATAATGAAGACAATAAAATTATATGTAAAAATTACAGACAATGTAGATGTTTTATCAAAAATTTAGCCAAGTACAAAAGTATCATTATAGTGAAACCAATATCATGGTGGAATATTTGTAATAACATGCTGTAGAATTCATGGGGGAAGATATGGGTAATAAAGTTTGTAAAATTTATATCTATATTATTATTTTTATTTATATGAATTAATATGTTCATTGAAGTTTCAGTTTATGTTTTATGACGGTCAAGATACTATGGTAATACGGTTGATGGAAATTTTGGAGTTGTGTAAATCATATAATAACGAGTTATATTTTGGTTGGAAGATTAGATTCAGCTCTATGTTAGAGGATATACCAATATTCAATGACAGTCCAAACAAAATTCCAAGAAATGATCATATATTGGAATAGTAATGTGATTACGATATACTTAACCATTAATAGATTATATTGAAAATTTAATTCTTATTAATTTTATTGAATTATTTTTTTAGGATGAATCCTAAAAAAGAACAAGGATGATATGTAGTATATGAACACTTTGTGATATACTACAATACAAGACCATGAGAGTCACCGGGCAGTTTTTATGACCAACTGAGTTTGACTTCTCCAAAAAGCTCTAAAAATATATCTATTTGTTATTAAAACTAACCTAATATATTATATATAAAGAACCAATAAACAAATAACTTTTAATTGATTTCACACTCAAATAAATTTTCACATGCACAAGGATTTACGGCATGTCACTTCTTTTATATGATTTAAAAAACTCTATAACTAGAGGCCCATATTCAAGTTAATTCTTAGATTATATATATTTTTTAAAAGAATGAAAATATCATTAGGTCCCTTGTCTAAAATTTTCACTATTAGTATATTGTTTTTTTTCATAAATATAAGTAACCCTATAATCTCTTAAAAAAACCATAAAATATCCCGCAATAAACCCTATGAGGTTATTTTTCAACATTTTAATTTTCAATGTAAAATCTTATGAGGTATAAAAATATACCTTATAAAGATTCAAAATCTTATAATGTCTTAAATAAAACCTTATTAAGAATAAAAATTGATATTTTTGATGATTTTATTGGTAATTATTTTTGTATATTGTTAACCTTATGATGTTATCATATGAACATTATGAAGATTCCCTTTATCATTTTGTCAACTGTCCTTGTGTAACCATCCATACAATGAGAAATATCTCTTTTGTTCTATTTAATTCACCCAAATATTACATAATACATTCATTGGTCATTATATGATTCTGATAACCCCCTTTACCTTCCATTACATAAAATAAAACACAAATATAAATTAATTCAATTAACTCAAATATATCAACATGCTAAAAAATAGATATAATAATAATATTTAGAATTAGTATCCTAGGATCCTAGAAGAGCTCACAGACTAAATTGAAGGGGAAAAATAAAATAAAATTTAGAGTATGAGTTTTATATCTCTCTCCTAGGTATAAATATAAAAAAAATTATAGAGTGTACTATTAGAATATACACGGACCATAATATCGACTCCAAAATTTTCTAATGGGATTCTTAACCTATTTTATTATCCATAAATATATGTAATAATAAAATTATGTATACTAAATAAGATAAATGGTCAATCCATTAATGCATCATCCTGAAAAATTGATCCAAATACATAGTTTCCTCCATAATTGTTTATATAAAAATTAATGGATTATATTGTAGCCTCCATATTAGCTTCAAAATGAAACAACAATTCCGCAATATTTTTAAAAGTTTTACTTACTTCCCGCTTAATGTATCTAAAGATCAACACATAGAGAACTAGTTTAAGGAACTAATTTACTTCTCTATTCATTTTGATTTTAATCCATCATGAAATTTTATGATTCCAAGTAATTAATTTACATTTGTTATATGTTATAAAATTTCCCTATATTCCAAATATATTAAGAATAAAAATATCATCGATAAATTTTTTTACAAAACCAACTTTATATAATGTTTATCCTTTACAGTTGAAAAATGTTTGATAATGTTTTCTATAAGTGAAGAACTTGTTTATTTAGAGGGATATAATTTTTCCCTATTAATTATGTTAAATAAATCCACAATAGTATAATAAAAAAAGTTCTTATTTTTTCATATATGTCGAGGCTATAACAGCCTAAAAGTACCATGCAATTGGAATTAACCTATAATTACCTACCCTTCCAGAGATCTAGCTCTCTCACTCAATCCATGTCTCCCCATGTTAGTGAATCCCCTTTATCCTCATTAAATATTATATCATCTCCCACAATAATGGTAGCCATTTTGAAAAGAACATGTGTCCTTTTCAGCTGCATCATACTCAAATAACCTCTTTGGTAGTTTTAGTTCATAGTATCTAGACTAATCCAACCGCCTCCTATTTTAGTTAACATCACCTCCATTAATCATATTATATTATTCTAAAAAATTATTTATTTTCTAGATTTATTTAAAATATAAAATTTGAATTCATTCTAGGTTGTTTTGAACTCCTATGTAGCATAAATTGGTTACTTTAAAATGAGATGATCACTAATATTATTAATATAAGATACCTTTATCCTTATCCATACTCCCCATTTTAATTTTAATTTCACTTAATTACATGTAGATTTATTCCCATGCAGCTTAATCTAATGTGAGAATTTAGGTTAATACCACATAGTGACTCACCACTATAACTTAACCTATTGTGATAAAGTTTTAACTTGATGTGGGTAGATGGTTAATCTCACATGTATTCATAGTCAAATTTATTTTGTTTTTTCTTATCAATTTCATATTATTAAATAATGTAACATTATAGTAATACATTTAAATTTTATCAAGTTATATTATGCGTTAAAGGCTGCGTGCCTCAAGGAAAATGATTTTCCTTGAGTAAGAGGAAAAAGGATGGAAGAGCTATAAATACACAAACAAAAGTAAAGATTTTAGTAATTTTTTTATATTTAAAATTTTTATACACAATTTCTAATTAAATATCTTACTTGTATTTTCAAAATTGTTCCATAGAGGCCCATGATGAGAATGAAGATGATAAATTTAATAAAAATGATCATTTGAGACATGTATGAGGTGGGGATCCCCAGTGGAGAGTCTGATGTTGACTCGAGAAAAGAATCAACCCCACTATGTATGATTATGAAGGAACTTGTGGTGATGAGAGAGATATTGATACCATAAATTTTTGAGTTTATAGGAAAGATACATATGTGTGAATGGTGTTTATTTATTAAAAATTAATGACTATGTGGATTATATATATATGTTAAAGTATTGTAAAATATTTGAAAATTATTGCTAAGCAGTTGGTCAAATGATAAATATATAATATTTGTATTTTATTAAATGTGTACCATGGTTTGTATTTTTTAGAAGTTATTGAAGAGGTGCTATATGGGCCTACTGTGTATGCTAGAGAGAGGTGGCTATAACATGACTTTGTGAACCATTGGTATACATGACTATTAGACAACATGCTATACCCATGGTTTCATGAACTATTGTATAAATCTATACCCACGGTTTATTAAAAACCATGATTATTTGAATTTTCCAATGGGATATACCAAAATATTCAAGGGAATCATTGGTATATCCCTATACCAATGGAAATATACCCCACGTTTCATAGAACTTTTGGTATAGACTATTTTAGCGGTTTCATGGACTATACTAATAGTTTAGAATCTTTGGTATAGGGTACTTTTCTAGAAGTGTATCCACCTTTCTAGAATAACTATAAATGTGTATAAAAAGAATATATATGACATGTATATCCTAATTAAAATTCTTTTAATGATGAAATAATGATCAATATGAAAATATGGAAACTATTGAACCAAAAGATACCTAAAAAGGAAAATAGTTGAAACTTGTAAATGATGATTTTAAAAAATAATTATTAATGAGTGAATATTTAAATGTTATAAGTGGATCAGATATGAAAATTTAGGTATGTATACAATTATTTTAATTATTTTAATAAATTTATATTTATTATAAAGAAGTTATAAGAACTTAAAATGAATGTAATAATTGAAGTAAGGGTTTATTTCACACCCTAATCCTTATTCAAGATTATTTATGTTTTAGTTCCCATTTAGATAATTATATGATATTTATTTCTTAAACCCAATATATTTTCGTATCCTCCATTTATTTCATTAAATTACATGTTTTCCTTTCATTTTACAGAATCAAAGTACTGAAAATTCATAAATAATTATTTAATGGAAAATTGAATATGTTTTTATATTCACTCAGGAATTTTTTATCCATTTCCTTATTTTCATTAAAATATTTTCAATAATGTATTTACTATTCTTCAATGATTGATTAAATTAATTCTTACCCATGTTTTACACTCTATAATTTTTTTAAAAGAATATTCTTATCGTTTTCTAAATGAGGAACTTTTTACCAAAGGTGTGAAAGAAATTATAATTTTAACTATTACTAATTGAATTTTCTCCGACATTCATGACTATTCTTTTCCTTGAAGATTCATTTATGGGATTATATGTTTCACTTTGATTAAAAATATTTTTCTAAATTCAGTAAATTTTAAGATTTTATATATGTGATTTCAAAATGAAAGGGATACTTTCTTCAAGAATTGATCTAGTAATATCGTAAATTCATTTTAAAATTTCTCAACATCCTTTGATGAATATTATTGTATACTATGGATACACTGTAATGATACCATAATATTTATTTTCCTATATTTATTAGGACCATTTGAATAAGGAATGTATTGAAATTCTATATGTTATATCTTCTAATGTGGTTAAATATTTATTATTAAGGCATGTTTATTATGTTGTATTGATTACTATTTTGATGAATGTATTACAATTATTATGAAATGGGAGGGACCTAGAATTACATTTTACCATGATTCATTAATATATTTAATGAGAAAAAATAGTTTGGGTATTTGGTATATGCCTTGAAAATTTATGTATGATGTCTTGGAACAAGGCCTCAATAGGAACGTTAATATACCCAACCTTATGAATTCCATAATTATGAAATTAGTTATTAATATTCATGTGATTACTATAATATTTAACTTATCATGGATAGGTTTTAAGGTCATGTGATTATTTATATGGAATTATTTAAGAATAATTTATTCCTTCTATATTATTCATTCCATATTTATTATATAATAGACTCTATTGTACACATTCCTTTACAGAGAATCTAAGATAAACCTTTAATTTTGTATCATTTACATAGAGTGATAGGAATTGTACTATGATTTACATGAAAGGGTATTCTAGAGGTAATAACATTATTCTAAAAGAAAATACAATTTTGTATTTATTGTTTTCAAATGTAATGTGATATTCATGTATGTATCTATTTTACAAGACTAATAAACTATTAGGTCACTCAGTATGTAACCACTTGTATCTAGTTAAAATGTTATAAAGTAACCACCATATCTGGGATACTAAGGCCAGGATTGTTATAGTTGGTATCTTAGTAAGTCTATTATAAATCTTGGGGACTTGATTTAGGGAAAAATAGAATTAGATAGCATAATATAATAATATAATCAAAGGATAAGTATTAATATTGGATAATATCACAAGGTTTTGTTAAGGTAGAGAATGTGTGATTTCCTATATTATACATACAAATCTGGATACTAGAAAGTGGATGCAGTTTTGGCACATATTAACCTAGGGGGTAACAACTCTAAAAAGGATATACTAGGTATTATTTTGATCATCACTGGTGCAAGATGAGTGGTCCGAAGATTACACACTTGACTACACACACCCGTGGGATATGATTTCATTGATTTATATGTTCTTTTGGATCTATTATGAAATATTTTAAAATATTTTTATAATATAAAGATATTACCAATGATACAAAGCTTATGATTCATATATTTTCTATGAATAATTTTATAATTTATTTTAACTGTTTCTACAGTTTTGGAATTATAGATTTTGATTCATAATGTTATAGTCAAATATAGTATATTACATTTACTAGAAATTTTTCATCAAGGAAGAAATAGAAACTGTATCAATACACACAATCAATATAGGTATTACCCTCCAAGGAAAGATAATTAATCTATATTTTGAGTTAAATAAATTATAACCATATTGGGGTATCTGACTTAGGCAACGACCAATAACCTTACCTGTGTAAAGAATCCTTTTAGTCTACAATGTTATGTAAAAATGTTTGTCTTTATCATGTAACATAAAATTCCATCATTCAATGGAACCACAAATACACTATTAGTTGAGTAATAGATATGATCATTACAAATTATATTTCTTACTTTATGAAATAATAAATGGAGATTAATTTCTTTGAAATTTATCATCTCATGGGGGATACATATCAATGGCAATCATTGATTGAAAACACTAAAGGAGGAGATAAAGAGTATAGAGTGGAAGGATTTTATGGTAAATTGTTTTTAAAAATATTCTCATTATGAACAATGAGTCGATATGGAGAGAAAATTCTTGATTCTATGACAAAAGGTAGAGTAAAATGTTGATAAGTATGAATCTAACTTTAAAATCTTAGGGAGGCATGCTGAAAAATTCATATAGAAGGCAAAGTGTAATATTGATGATTTGATTAATGGGACAAAATAATTCCTTTAAAGGGAACTATTTAGTCAATCATTCTTATCATATTATAAATTTTTTTCATGTGCTACTAAGAAAAAGAATAAATTCTCCATGCCTTATGACCTAGAAGGAATGAAATATAAGAATAGGATGACTAAACATGTCATGAAGAAAGAATTGATAGGGGGAAAAGAATTTGGGGAAATTTTAAACATGGGATACATGTGGAAAGAAACACCCTAGAGCATTATTTAATGGAACTTGAGTCTTCTACCGATGTTTAGATAAGTACCGTCATGATAAAAAATGAAAAGGCAAGTGAGAGTCCATCAAAGTAAAATTATTTAACTAATAGTCTATGGGGAACTATGGCAACCAATTCTAAAAATGTTAAGGGAACTTACCACTAATGATTCCAAGGGAAGAAGGATATAATTTTGAAATTACTATAACCAAATCTGATGTTCATATACATATGGTGGAAGGTATTTTG
Source organism: Viscum album (assembly GCA_963277665.1). Taxonomy (NCBI): domain Eukaryota; kingdom Viridiplantae; phylum Streptophyta; class Magnoliopsida; order Santalales; family Viscaceae; genus Viscum; species Viscum album. Next base: position 1,955,491,575 of record OY728137.1, read on the forward strand.
ATTATAAATTAAAAGTATTATAATTCTTTATTTGATTCTAGATCCTGAAACTATTTTATATCATCAATGTTTTCCAAGAAAATTAAATATTTCCTAAGCATAAAAAAGAAGAGAGTTATCAATAAAGACACTTAAAAGAAATATTTTTTAGGAAATCTATATCATTGAATCCCAATTATGATTCCTCGATGTAAAATATTAATATGTTTGATTAATAGACCTGTGGTATATTTTCATATAATTCTTGGGGTAGATTTGATTTCAAATTATAACAGAATTATTTTCCAAGAAAATGATATAATGAATTGTAATGAAGATATGGAATTACTTATCTCTAGAAAAAATAATTCATCATCTAAATAATTATTAGATCCACACCTAGTATCTTAACTTAATTAAAATATAGAAGAATAAGAGTAGGCACAACCTATGGATTGAAAAGCTAACCCTAGGAAAAAATATGTCGATATTGTGAAAGTATAAATTGATATGTTTTGAGAAAAACTACCTAGATATATATGTGAGAATGATGTTTATTTATCTATTGAAATCATTACTAACAAAAAAATTATATATAATAATACCTTTATAATGTTCAAATTGGGGTTAGTGGAGTTAAATAAATAACTAAAAGAGTTCTGTGATACAAGATTAATATTCCCAACTATTTCACCTCGAAGAATTCATATTCTTTTTTTTCCTGAAAAATAAGTATGGGACTTTGAGGCTATTCATTTATTACAAGAAAATAAATTCTATTAATATAAATTAAAAGTATCAAATTCCATATATTTTTGACTTGTTTGATCAACATTAAACAACTCAATATTTTTCAAATATTGGTCTTAATTCTTGGTATCTTTAATTTCGAATAATAAAAAGAAGACATTATAAAGAAAATTTTTTGTATGAGGTATGTAAATTGTGAGTTTATAGTAATACCCTTTGGATTAACTAATTTACTATTTTTTTATATTTTATAAATAGAGTTTTCATGTAATATCTTAATAATTTATTGTGATATTTATTGATGATATCATGATATACACAAATATTCATGAAGAGTATAAGAGAAATTTACGAATCATTCTTGAGATTCTGGAAAAAAGGGGCTATATGTGAAATTCTGTAAGTGTCAATTATAACTTTATAAAGTTCCTTTTGGGTTATATATTTTCTATAAAGATGAAATATCAGTCGACCCTTCAAAGACAAAGGCATTTAATGAATGGCCTACACCAAAAAACAAAACCAATTTATATAGTTTCCTTTGATTTTCTGGCCACAATTATAGATTTGTTCAAAACTTTTCCTAACTAGGTAACCCATTAACCCAGTTGACATGTAAATGGGTAATGTTATTATTAATATTGGAATATAAATAATCATTTGAATAATAAAATTAGTGGTTGATTAATGATCAATAGTTAACATTAATATCAAGAGGGATTGTATTTGTGATATATAGTGACACATGAAACAAAGTAATTATATTTGTCATTATGTATAATAATAACATTATTTCCAATGAAAAATTTAGTCAAATATCCATGAATAGAACTATGAAACCCATGGTCTTGAGTTGGTAGCTATAATTTTTTCTGTGAAGATATATAGGTTTTTTTATCTATGGTGAAAAATGTGAGATATATTCATATCATAATATCCTGAAATACATATTTCTATATAAATAGATCAATACGATGAAATGAATATGGCCATATATAGTAATGAATTATGATTTCTCAATACACTACCACCATAGGAAGGATAATTAGATTGTTTTTTTCATTGAGTAAGAAAGATCATGGAGTTATGACTAAGATGAGAATAGATTATGATTCAATATTATGTGACATTTAAAATTTAGATATCATAATTATTAAGTAATGGAAAACATCACTCCCACAATTGATTTGTAAAAAATTATTATTGGGAAATAAAAAATGTTCCTAGCTCAATGATAAGAGTTTACAAAATAAAATTAAAACCATTAATGATGGTAACATGGATTATTTTGTTTATGAAGTTTTTCTATTAAATATTTTAAAGCGGACATGTGTTCTATACAAACCAGTGATGAATAGAGAATTATTAGACTAATCTCATTGATTAAATTTATCTATATAAAATCAAAGTAACAATATGTATCAGTATTTGAAGGACAATTTTTTGGATAATATGAAATGGGAGATTTTAGACTATATATCAATATTCTTGTTTTTTCAACAACTAAATACTGAGTTACAAAATACCAAAGGATTCATGTAACCTCTACCTATTCCCATGTAGAAATTGAGTGATATTACTATGAAATGATTCACTATATTTCCAAATACTACTTGAAATAATGATTCCATATTAGTTATTGTTTATCACTATACCATGTGTTCACATTTCATCATAATAAGAAATGACCTTCCCCTTGATCAAATTTCAAAATTCCATCTTAAAGTGGTTACGAGGCTTCATGTTACACCTCCTACAATTGTATCCAATTGTGTTCCCTTGTTTACATTGACATTCTTGAAAATATTCAGAAGGCTCTTGATACTGATTTACATTTTAGAACCTCCTCCCATCCTCTAACTAATGGGTAATATAAAAGTAAAATATATACATTATAAGATATATTGAGTTTTTTATAAATTTAATTTAATGTAATGTTGGATAAATATTTACCTTTTGTGAAATTTTTATTTAATAATATCTTCCATTGAAGCATTAAAATGGTACTATATAAAACATTGTACAGAAAGAGGTTTTGAACTGGGATGAAGTTGGATAAAGGGATATTTCATGCATATATCTTGTTGAGGAGACAATGGATAAAGTGAATACTATTTATAATCCTATTAAGAAATCTCAAATATGACAAACAAGGTATACCAATTAATAAATGAAGTATTTTTAATTTCAAGTGGGTGATCTTGTTTTTTTGGAGTTGGTGTCCTATGACCAACTGTCTATAATTTGATTACATTTATTTTTAATGTATTGAGTATTAATAAAACTTCTTATTACATATTTTTTGTTTTTATGATTGAATATAATGTAATAATGACCTAGAGTATACATCACATTGATAAGGTCATAGAAGTTTCCCGCAAAGATGAGAACCTTGATGTACAATGATGATATTCTCAAATAATGTCCTATGATTGGATAATGTAATATGATGGGACATATAGAACATAGACTATTAGGTGTGAGTACTCATAATCATATGAGGGTTCTCCTAATTAAGTTCTCACTTCGTAATCACTATGATGTGAGATTATGTAAATATAACAGCCATTATGAATTCTGTATGTTTTAGTGTCATCACATATTCCTATATACGACCATGTGTTATGGTCCTTAGAGATTAAGATTATTATTAACTCATGTTAAAACTCACATAATTAGATGTATTTCGTAAACCATGACGATAACAATTCATGGAGAATTTGGATACATTGGATGCATCATGAGTCACATGTCATTGATGAATAATTTGGGGAAGGATTTGTCCCTTCCATATTTATGGAATCTGATATCTCAATGCGTTAATTAGAATAGAACTATCACCTTAAATTCTATAGTTGTGGTGTAAATATGTGTTTATTTTATATAGTCAATGAAATAAATATTGATCATATAGGTTGGTGACACAGATGTGAAACATGATTGATGAGATATTGTGACAAAGGTATTATATTACATTGTAAGAATTTGTATGTGGTTTTCGATGTTGTGATATTAAGTTATTTATCTTGGGTTCTTGGACCCATTTCTAGATAGAAATCTTAGACATTAGGAAATCTCGTCTAATTCCAATGATAAAGGATCCTATAAGGGCACACAAAAAGTGTTTTCATTGATCATAATTAAATTCTATTTGAGTTAAATTAATGAAATAAATATTATTCTCAAGTATGAAGAATAATTCTTTTCAAGTTCTATTGATTATATAAATTCAACAAATATTTATTAGATGAATTGTGAATAAAATATTTTTTTTATTTATTGAATATTTTAATAAATATTTATTAGTTAGACTGTGAATAAAATATTTATTAATGAATAAAATATTTATTCAGTTTTTAATAAATACGATAAGAGTTGGAATTGACCAATACGAAGTCCGATGAAAAATATTAATTAAAAAGACCGTTATATAATATTTTTCATTGCACAAGTTAACACACACCAAAAAATAGTAATAAAATAATTATTGTTACGCGTAATGGGATTTATTGAATGTAGTAAATATTATTTAATGTTCATTATGAAATTAAATAATATTTTAACTTAAATTCCAACACTATAAGTAGGTGGACATGTCAATTGTGTAGAGAATCCAAAAACTGAGAACAAATAATTGATCCATCCAATGGATTTTCTCTCAACTCATCCTTCTCTCTCCCTCTCAAGAATGAGAATTATAAGAGAGATTTCTTATAGATTGAATAATAAATGACCAATAATGAACACCACAAGACATTATACTCACCGCACTAGCAATCAAAGATCAATTTTTATTGAACAAAGATAATAGGAGGAAGTGTGGATCACCACTAGAGGGATTCTATCCATGGATCCTCATAGTGTAATGATGGTAATCCAAATAGGTCCTTTTGAAAGATCAGAATACACAAACAAAGAAAGTTCATAAACCCAAGAACATATTTCTTCAAATATTAAATAAATTAATTATAAATTTGATGTATAATATCCTTGTTCTTTTTTAGGAAATTATTACTACAATAAATTTTAATATATCTTCCACCTCTACATGCTACCGTTGTGCCAGAACCATCAGGTGGTATTAGATTAGTCACATTTAAATTTATATTTATCTATTTGATTGTTAACCTATTCACTATTGAAGTTAAATTTTAATTTTAAGTTATTCATTGTTTAATCCTATTTGAACTATCATGTCATCATTATATTAATCTTGTTCATTAACTGTTTCATTTTCTTTGAGTTTTGAGAAAAAAATGAAGAATGATTGGAGATTCCCTTAGGAAGTTCCAAATCTTTGGCTCGTAAAACTAGTTTACATGGTGTACAGTTGGAGCACATTCCATATAATCATGTACATTGTATCTAGATGTACTATGCAATTAATTACACATGGTTCTTTTATTGCACACTACGTATTGAACATGATATCCCTGCACATAGTAAGTAGATACAGGTTGTCTAGCTGGCATGCACACAATGTGTAGTGTAGTCAAGTAAACATGCTGAATCCTAGGTCATGTGACTTGGATATACACCAATTAAGGTACATGTAATGTAGCTACATGTAAACACTTTGTAGTCTCCTATTAGTGGAAAAAATTAAAATTACATTGAATTTGGAAAATTTCCACATTGATTCCTTATTTTATTGATTGGAACAACTTGGTTTGTTTGATAATTTAATAATGGTTTTAATTAATCTTAAATGATAAATTAATTTATTATGATTAATATATCATTATTTGTTCTTCCATTTATTTTCCATGAATTCCATTATTGACGAATATCTCTAAATAAGATCGGATGATCATTAAAGACGAAAGAGAATTAATTAATTAATGAAAGAGAGTTTATCTTAAAAAATAAAAGAACAAATAAATAAATGAATTCTATACATCTACTTTTGTATATTCAATGCATGTTTGACCACACATGAGCTTGACCAGGACCTATGTATGTGTTGGATGTTTTAATTTAATTTATTTCATTATTTTAGAATTATTTAATATTAAATTAAATGATGTATTGCGGGTCATCCATCCCTTTATTTTTATGTAGGACCTACATGTCTAAGGATAATTTTGTAATCCCATTTAACCAATACTTTGGTTCCCCTCATGTACATGTGAGTAAAAAATATTTTTAATTAATGGAGCATTCTATGGTGTGTGGAGGTAGTTTAAGATGGAACCATAGTGATTCCAACCCAAGTGATACACATGTGGGCAGTTGGAATTATATAAATTATTCAAAGACCATAAATAATAGTTATTTCCCTTAGGTAAAAGTTTAATTTAATATTTTCTCATTAAATCAATTGTTATGTAAAGCTCATGAATGGGTTAATTAATTAATTAATTATTTCTTTCTCAGAAATTATTTATTTTATGGATGCAAAGTCACAGACACATAAATAAATGAAATAATGTTCAAAGAAAAAATTTAAATAAATGAATTATGCATAGATGTTTCATCCAAAATGGTTATTTAATTTAGTAGATCCACTTAATATTAATAAGATTTGTAAAGGATAAAACACGAGAAAATTTATGCCTAATAAAGTAAAATCCCTCAATTAATTATTAAGTGAAACTAAGCCTTAAATTACTTGATTGAGAATGAAACCATATAAATAAGTGTAGTATATGACCAATGTTTGGACATTTATGTTTATCAGGGAGTTATTATGAGAGTTTTGGGTATACTTAACCAAATTTGTATTGATTTTAATGGAAAAATTCTATTCAATACAAACATGGAGGAAAGTGTTAAAGAAATCCAAGTTAGGATTTTAGGATTGGGGAATCCACTCAATAGATCAGTGAGCTTAAAATATGGAGATGTAAAGACCACTTAACTAATTACGTTATTATGGTTTCATGTCCAAATTTTAGATCATTTATAAAAGTAATGGGGATCTTCTATAATAGAATGCAAATGTAACTATAAATGCCAAGCTCAATGGTGATGGCTATTGAGAGTTGATAAAATAGTGGGAGATTTAATAAAAATAAATTAATATATTATATCCCACTTATTTTTTAACAAAAAAGTGATAATAATTTTCTATTTTTAATTATAGAATAAAATGACGAGTTCATCATCCAAACTATCCTTGTGATCAATATTGAAGAAAGACAACCTCCTAATTGGAAGTAACATATAGGAGTGGTTTAGAAATATTAGGGTTTTGTGACACCATGAATGGAAATCCTATGTACTAGAATACTTAGTGCTTGATCCACCTGTTAAAGAGGCTAGTGATGAAGAGTTCGTTTTCTGTGAAAAATATTTGAGTGACGTTGTCGACATTCAAAGTTTTATGCTTTCATCATTTTTTAGTGAACTAATAAAGTCTCATGAAAAAATTAACACATATATATTTCATGAGCACTTACATGGTCCTTACTAAGAGAGATCTAGATATGAATGCTTTGAGATTTTCTTTCCACTCTTTTAGAGCAATCTTTTAGAGGGTTCCCAATCCGGGCACCATATAGTCAATCTTATTGGCTATATTGAGTTCTTAGAGGTTATAGGGTTTAAATTTCCCAATGAAATGGGAAAAAACACAATATGGAATCACTCCCTCAGAGATATTTTATATTTTTAATGAATTTTAATATTAAAAATAGTAATAAGTCTCTACCATATATTTTTACAATTCTTTACCAAGTAGATAAGGATAAAAATCATGAAGAAACTTCAGTCCTTATTGTGAAAAAATGAAAAGGAAAACCAAATATATTTAAGACCAAATCTTCTTCACTCCATTCTAAGAAGAGAAATATCATGGGGAAATCTATTGAAAAATATTCTATCTATTTTACATGCGGCAAGAAGGTCCACTTGAATAAAAACTTCACCCATCTAAAGAATTAAGGGGAATCTTGAGGTGCGTTTATTATCAAGAGAATTTTTTATGTTTATACAAACTGGTTATTAGATACACCTTGTGGTGATCACATATGTATTAAAATATAAGAACCAACTACATTTAGATATATTGACCAAGGGGAGTTAAGTCTTAGAGCATCCAACAAAGGTAAACTTGTTCTTATAGTTATCAGGGACTACCACCTCACATTTTCATATAGAATGATCTTAGTTTTAATGGGATGTTATTATGTACCTTCATTTACCAAAAACATTATTTCTATATCAAAACTCGATATGGATGGATTTATTTTCAAATTTGGGAATAAATTTTCCTTATTTCATAAATATATCATTTTTTATGACAAGGAATATTTAAATAATGGTATTTATGTGTTGAGTTACACAAAAAAAATAATGGTAATAAATAATGAAGATACTTCACATAACTCGCACCACACCCAACATTTGCATCACTAGCTCGATCATATAAATGAAAATCCCTTGGATAAATTACATCAAGATGGATATTTAGATTCTTTTGAACTAAAACCCCATGGTGTATGTATTTCATGTTTACAAGGAAAAATAACCAACCACCCATTTATTGGGAAAGGTGGAAGGGCTACATAGATTCTTGAATTAATTCATACTGAAGTGTGTGGACCATTTCCAAATGAATCTAGGGATGGGTAACCATACTTCCTAATTTTTACTGATGATTTTAGTATATATGGATATGTCTACTTAATGAAGTATAAGAGAGACTCTTTTAGGAATACAAGAATGAAGTTGTGAACCATTTTGGTAAAAAGATTAATAAAATTCACTTAGACCATGATAGAGAATATCTAAATTAGGACTTCATTGACTATTTACTAGTGTTTGGGATTTCATCTAAATTCACTCCTCCCTATACACCTCAATGGAGTGGTGTAATCAAATGGAGTAACCATACCTTGTTGGACACAGTGAGATCAATGATATGTCATGAGAGTATTTCATTATCTGGTTGGGGACATGCATTACAAAAAACATCATATGTACTAAAATGAGTACCAAATAATGAAACAGATGGTATACCATACCAATTATGGAATATAAATAAAATCGTGTTGTCTTACTTACATGTGTGGGGTTGTGAATCATTTTTAAGGCCTCTTTAGGTAAAAAGATTTCAACCTGAGGCAGAAAGTATATCTTTATAGGATATCCCATAAAAAAAATATGATACTACCTACACAATCCTTTAGAAAAAATGGTTTTGGTTTAATGATGTCCCATATTTCTTGTGGAGGAACTTATCACTAAAATAGATACTAGGATAAAGATAGTCTTTGATGAAGTTTTGGATTAAGATACACAAGTGTCAGTACATAAAAAAATTCCACAAATCCCCATGGAAGAATAAATTATTCTAGAGACACAATTACTATTTAGGAGTACTAGAGAGGTTAGAGAACTATAATGGTATAGTTTTCTAGTCACTGAGAATGACTAATCATTATTAGTTTATAATAATGATCATACAACCAACAAGGAAAAATCAAATGGAATAGATGTTTCTAATTGGCCCGAATCCTTGAATTCTGAAATAGATTCTATGTACCAAAACCAAGTCTTAATTTTGGTATAACCTCAAGTAGAATTAATTCCCATTGGTTTCAAGTGGGTATTGAAGAAGAAAGTGGACTTGGAAGGATAAGTAAGTACCTATAAGCCACAACTGGTTGAAAAAGGGATTAAATAACAACAAGGAATTGAATACGAAAAAACCTTTTCACCAGCTATAATGATGAAATCCATCATAATTATACTTTACATTATATCTTTACATAATTATGAGGTTTAGAAAATGGATATCCAAAACATCATTCCTTAACACGAACTTTCAGAAAGATGTCTAAATGATTAAACCTAAAGGGTTTGTGACTCTAAAGGATGACAATAAGGTATAAGAGTTGAAAAGATCCATTTATGAATTAAATAAAGCATCCAGGTCAAGGACCATACATTTTGATGAGGCCATAATGGAATTTTTTTCATATGTAATGAATGTGATCCATGTTTCTATAAATATTTTAGTGGGAGTGCATTCATTTTATTTATAGTACATGTTGATGACATATTACTCATTAGAAATGAAATACCAGTCTTAGAGTCTCTTAAGGCGTGGTTGAATAAATGATTCTCTATAAAGGACTACGGAAAAAAATCATATATTCTAGGGATCAAGATCCATCAAGACAGATCCAAGTGGTTGCTCTTCCTAAGTCAAAGTACATATAATGACATGATACCAAAGATATTCAATATGAAAATAATCCAAGAGGGAATTGTTGTGAGTGTCACATGGAATTCATCACTCTAGGAAATTTTTTCCTCAGGAACAAGAGGAAATAAAAAGAATTACAAGGATTCCATATGCATCAGTGAGTGGATCAATCATGTATGCTATGGTATGTACTAGGCTAGATGTTTCCTATGTATTAAGTGAGGTAGAAATATGTCAAGATGATCAAGGCGGACACTATTGGATGGCGGTAAAGTGTATCCTTAAGTATCTAAGGCATACTAAATACATTTCCCTAGTTTATGGAGGAGATGATGGACTAGTCACCAGAGGATATTCAGATTCTAGTTTCCAAACTAATCAAGATGGCATGAAGTAACAAACATGATACATATTCACTTTGAATGGATGTGTTGTGAGATAAAAGAGGTCAAATCTGGTTGTGGTTATAGATTCTATAGTAGAGTCTAAGTATATTTCATCTTTTGGGGTATCTAAAGAAGAATTATGGATATATAACTTCATCGGAGATCTTGATGTGGTATCTAGTAGTAAAGATCCTATCACACTCTATTGTGATAATACTGTAGTGGTGGCTCTTGGAAAAGTGCCAATGTCACATAAAAGGAAAAGGCACATACTTCAGAATTATCATCTCTTGAAGGATTTTTCTCAAATAAGTGAAGTTTCAGCGAGCAATATTTCCATGGAAGACAGCATGGTATGCCCCTTGACTAAAGCCTTGACTCAATAGAAACATGAAAATCATTTGATGTCTAGTAGAATGAATATCGTAGGTAGTTGTCTCCAGTCAAAGTGGGAGTTTTTTTGGATTTGGTGTCATATGATAAAATATTTGTACTTTTATTACATATATATTCAATGTATTAAATTTTAATAAAAATTCTTCTAACATTTTTTATTTCTCTTCTTGACTATATTGTAATAATTTCCTAGACTATACATCACATTGATAAGGTTATAATAGTTCCCCACAATGATTAGTACCTCAATGTAATATGAATATATTATCAAATAATGTTCTTCTGTTGGAATACGTACTATGATGGGACACATAATATATAGGATGTCAGGTGCGAGTACTCATAAATAGATAAGGCTGCTTCTAATGAAGTTCATACATGGTAATCTATAATATGGGAGATTATGAGAATATATCCACCTGTATAATGTCTGTATGTTTTGGTGTCATCAAATATTTCTATCTACTAGTGTGTGTGATGGTCCTTAGAGTTTAAGATTATTATTAATTCATGTTTCAACATTATTTATTAGATGTAATTTTTAAACCATGATGATAATAGTTCATGGAGAGGCTGGATATGTTGAGTGTGTCATGAGTGATATGTCATTAATAAATATGTCAAGGAATGATTTTTTCCATCTATATTTATGAAAGATGATATCTCATCCCTTTGATTGGAATAGAACTTACTCATTAAATTCCGTGGACATGGTGTAACGATGTGTTTATTTCAGATATTCAAAGAACGACATATCTAGTATAGAGGTTGGTGACACATATGTGAAACCTTATTGATTAGATATTGTGACAAAGGTATTATATTACATAGTGATCATTCATATATAGTTGGCAATTTTGCGATATTAAGTTCTTTATTTTGGTGTCCTAGACTCATTTCTAGATAGTAATCTAGTAATTTAGGCATGATCACCTAAGGCCAATGGGAAAGAATCCCAGAGGGTCACACACTAAGTGTTTCCATTGATCTCAATTAAAGTATATTTTAGTTTAATTAATAGAATAAATATTATTCTCATGTTTGAGGAATAATTTTACTCAAGTTATATTGATCGCATAAGTTATTTAAATATTTATTCGTTGGCTTGTGAATAAAATTTTTAATTTGTTTATTGAATATTTTAATAAATATTTATTCTTGATATTATGAATAAAATATTTATTCACTTTTTCAATAAATTCCACGGAATTTTGAACCGGCCAAGATCAAGTCCGATGAAGAATATTAACTAACATGACCGTTATATAATATTTCTTATTGTACAAGTTGGAACGTGCCACAAAATAATAATTACATAATAATTATTATGGGGCATGAAATTTATTGAAGGTAATAAATGTTATTTAATGGACATTATGAAATTAAATAATATTTTAACATAAATTACAAATTTATAAATATGAGACTATGTCTATTGTGTAGAGAATCCAAAAACTAAGAATAGATAACTGTTTCATACAATTTACTCTCTCTCAACTCCTCCTTATATCTACCTATCAAGAAAGAGAAGTGAAAGAGATATTTATTCAAGACTAAAGAATGAGTGATCAAAAACTTAAAATGAAAGAAATTTGACTCACCACACTAGCACTCAGAGATTGAGTGGTGTTTCTCGAAGATCATTGGAGCACGTGTCAATCACAGCTAGTGGCATTCTATCATTGGATCCTTACATCACAATTTGGTAATCCAAAAAGGTCTTTTAGAAAGACAAAAATTCAACAATTGAAAAAGTTCCTAATCCCAATGATCTATTTCTTCCAATATTAAATAAATTAATTATGAATTTTATGTTCAAGACCACCGCTCTTTGTTCCTGGAAACGATTTTTAAAATAAATTTTATTATACCAACCATATCCACATGATACCACTGTTCCCAGAACCATAAATTTTCATGAAGATAAATCTATTGAAATGTTTTTATAAGATTCACCAAGAAATGGGAAAATATATCCTAGGTATATGAGGCATTTTAAAATTTAGGAAACAATTGGAACTATTGCTTACATTTTGACCACACTACATAGCCTTTATAAAGTTCATAATGTTTTCCATATCTCTTTATTGAGGAAGTACATGCCAAATTCAACTGATGTTCTCATATATAAGGAAATATAATTTGAACCAGATTTATCTTATTGTGAAGATACTATTTGGATTCTAGACACAAGAGAATAAGTGTTGAAGAATAATATAACTTAGAAGGTAAAGATACTTTGCTGAAATCACAAGATATAAGAGGTTATGTGGGATTCTAAAAAATTTATGTTGAATAAATACCCATATATGTTCATGAGGTGACATTCATGAAATTTTATAGATGAAATTTTTGAATAGGTGGAAAATGTAAGGCTATAGCTTCAATAATATTAATCTTTACTTTCTATAGAAAAAGGAAAATAATGAAAATATATTTATTTTAAAATATGAATAAAAAAATTATAATTTTTAAAAAATTTATTTTTTGAAATTTAAATAATTTCTAAAATTTCAATTCCAATATATTTATAGTGTGATTTTTTAGGATTTTTATGAAAAGATTTATTTTAAAGGGATTAGTGAAAAAATACTGATTTTTATAGAACACTTTTTCATTAAATTACGTAATTTAAAACCATAATTATGTTTTGAATTTGATCATAAAATAAAATAATTATCTTTTAGGTATAAGTAATCCAATTAATTATATAAGAATCGATATTAATATTGATTATGGTTTAAGTACATTTTTGGGTTTAAAAATGCATTTCTCTAAAAACTATTCTCATCATATTTTATGGGTTTGTTTTTAAATTTACTATACTACTTATAGAAAAATAATTTGATAAAATTTAATGCATGAATATAATCATCATTTACAAAGTTGGTAATTATTCCACTTTCATTTTTGGTTATTACGAATAACAACCAAGGTAAAATTCAATATGATGGTTAAGGTTAAAATGGATTAACGGTGGGGGGATAAGGGTTAAAATAAAAACAAAAGGGTAAAAAATACTTACAAACTTGTATAAATCCTATTTATCTCTATATTTATAACTTATATCTTCCTAAATTATAAAATATTTTAATTTTATTCCACATGGATTTAGTAATACATTAATATATTTTAATATTTTGAAAAATTTCATGTGTGTACTCTCCCTCCCTTTAAAAAAAAACCACATATATTCTCTTCCTAGCATTTCTTGAGCCTTATTTCACATCCAATACCTAACCAAATCACTTTCTAATAACCCTCACCATGATATATATTTTCTATTCTGATCAAAATACCAACCTTAGAAGTCTTATGTTGTAATCCAATTTCATTTACGATAGAAGAGGTATAACTTTTAACTGAGTTTTCATTTTATTTTTGCTTATAAATTCTATAATTATGTGATAAAAATGATGGTTTAATAAAATAATTATCTCCCATATACTTAGATTCTATTATATTGATGGAATAACCATTATTCACCACCTTCTCCATCAAATGGTCAACAAAATCGTTATTCATTCGTATCTGCGAACTACCACCTTATGATGAAATGTATTTTATTTTTCATCACCACCATTATTTAATGGTAATTATGATGGATAAAATTTATATATATGAAATTTATTACATAATTATTATTTTTAAAATATAAGACATCATTTACGTCACCATTATTCCTATTAAAATATGACAATGTCACTCGTGCGTACATGTACCACCTACATGAAAGGAAATAAATTGATGGTACTGAAAACTAGGGTTCATATTGGCCTCCCCCATGGTGCTGAAAACTAGTGTTCACCTCACGATGGTCCCTCACTTCATCAGACATTCTCTAGTGTTGAGCCCCTCAGACAGAATTAGGGATAAGCAGCGTGAGGCCCCGGAGGTTGTTGTGGTTTTTTCCAAGCACACTTCGCCCATGAGGAATAGTTCTCAATGAACATGTGTTGGAGATTTGAGGCGAGCAGTATCAGTGTCAAATTCACATGATGCATCCAAGAATCTTCAATCAAGGCATGATGACGGATGAAATATACCTATTGAAATTGTAGGATGAACCGAAAGGGTTTTGAGTTACTCATATGGGACTTGGGAAGAGCAGTGTGAGGTCCCAGTAGCTGTTTTGGTTTCATTCGAGCATACTTCACCTGTGAAGATTAATCCCCAGCGAGTGGGAGCTGAAGATGGGAAGAGAGATTCTCTAGATTCAAAGTCAGTTTTGCATGATGTGTCCAAGAGATTTGTACCTCTATGTGAAGATGGGAAGAGTATTTCTGTTGATATTATGGGTCGAACCACAAGGGTTTATACTAATGTGCCTGAAAGGACTCAATTACGGCGTGAGGATGTGCGGAGTTGTTCTGTTGAAGTTTTAGATCTTAAGGAACCTCAAACTGCTCTAGTGATCAGTAGCCATGATTTTTCTGGATAAGGCTTCTTTAATTAATCACACTTTTTAAATCTTCAAAAGAGTAACTTATCATTACATTCGAAGAAAAGGTAGTACTGCGCATATTAAATCTAATCCTAATGCAGTATCATATCCACTTAAAATGGGCAAGTTCTCAATTATTGCTCGCTTATTTATGCCTAAAGGTACTCAGGCTCTAAAAATGGATGATTTTAAGGCTCAGATTTCTTCATTTTAGGGTTTTTCATCTCAGAAGTATGTATCGCTAATACTAGGATATTTACATATGATATTCCCTTCAGAATAATTGAATGTCCGAGCCTGGGGGTTCGTTTCAATAGCACTTAAACATGGGATTATTCATTTTGATGAATGGGATAAAAATTCAATCCCTTTGAGGTTGGTAACTCCACTATTCAAATCTGGGTACAAGTTTATGGTTTAAACTAGATTCTCAGGTATCCTAAAATAATGTATGATATTTCCCTATCCATTGGTATCCTGACCAAAATTGACAAGGAAACTGAAGTTTCTCATTTTTGGAACTTTGGTAGATTCTTAATTGAGGTAAAACTGGGGTCCACTCTTGTTGACAAGGTAATGCTTGAAACTTATGATGATATTATTGAGTTTAAGATCATTTATGAAAAAAATCCCTAATTCTATAAGGAATTAAATGTTATTAACCATGAATAATCTACCTGTAGGTGCTCTATAGTTTGCAGCTTCTGTGGTTTTCGTGGCCATGACGTGAGTAGGTGTCTCCAAAAGAGAAAAACTCTTGCTCAGAAAGCTGATGTTATTCCTCATCTGTAACATAATGTAACTTGTTAAAGTGATGATATACCAGGTATTGAACAAAATATAGAGGAACTGAGCATTTTTACTAAAATGGGAGACCTTCCAAATGCCTCCACCTTTGAATATAAGAAGAAATATTGGGATGTTATCTTTTCTAAAGAGGAGAATGTGCACATCCCTGATACTTATAATATAGTAAAAAGGTAAAATATTGCAGCATGGAAAATTTTGTTCTCATTTTAATGAAGAAGACTTAAGGGATGATTAAGTTGATGAAGAAGGATTCCGGTTAGAGGTGGATCACGAACTCTCATAGGAAAGGATGGTTGCTTCAGGTAACCGAAAAGGTAAAAATATCTTAAAATTTGACTCTATAACCATTTCTAGATCTTCAATTTCGATTGTGTATAGTGAATGATTTCAGCTAGTTTTCTAAAAGAAGACAAAATCCCTTGTTTCTACTCTAGTGGTGGTTGAGAATTCTATTATAGGATACACTACCTCTTTATCTAATAAGAATATAGGTGACATTGAGATGCGTGATTCAACTCTGATATCTCTTAATGAGAAAAAGCACCAGGATATTGTGGACCCGGCTGAAGCAATGACCGTTGAAGGAATGGTGATTCCTGTGACAAGGTACACTTCTCCTGAAAAATTTGGGGAATGACAGGAGGATAAATCTGATTCTGAAAGCACTGATGTAGATATGATTTTAAAAAGGCTTCAATTTCTTCCTTCAAGTAGGGGGTGATCGAGAGGTCGTGGGCACTGTCGTGGAAGGGTTAACTGGAACAACCTTCAAGAAGAATAAAGGAGGATAAGTGCACGACTGTTGAAAAAGATTGGTAAGTAGTTAATGCTTTGGGTTTTTCCCTTTTTTCCTATACTCTTTTCAGCTACTATATATTACTTTATTCTAATAAGAGGCCCAACCTCTATCTTTCTCAAAAAAAAATGCACCACCTCCGTGAAGCAATGTGTTTCATTTTTTATATCCACCTTAGAGGAATGATTATTAACATGTATGTAATCAATATATATGATATTTATATCATTCATAACATTATGTACATTATGGAACCATGAGAAAGATGCAATTATTGAGATTAAAAAACTGAAACTTACATGAAAAAAAAGAACTAATACTCAATAAAATAACTCTAATAAAAAATTATTAATAAAAGAGTTCTTAAATGTTATAATTGGGTTATATATGATATTATAGTTATATATATGGTTCTTTTATATAATTATGACAAATTTAAAATTATTATACAGGAGTTTAAAATAACATACCAATCAAGTCAGACATGAGGTATGGTTTTATTTTACAATATCATCCTAATTCGAGATTATTTATGTTTATGTTTAAATAGGGGGATATATATTATATTTCTATATTAAAAACAATATATTTTCTTATCCTCTAGTTATTTCGGGAAATAATAAGTTTTCATTTCATTTTCCAATATCAAAATAGGTTAAATCCCTGAAGAATGTTTTTAAGTAAAACAAACTTTGTTTCTACATTCAGTTAGGCATTTACTTCCATATATATATTCTCTTTAAAATGAAATCAAGAATTTTTTAATATTCACCAATTATATATTAAATTCATTTTTACCCCTGTTTCAATTTCAATAATATGGTTTAAACAGAATCTTCATGTCATTTTCTGAATGAGAAACATTTTACCGAAGGTGAGAACATGATCTTTGTTTTAATTCCTACCATGATTTTACCATAGTCAAAACTATTCATTTCCAAAAATCATCCATTAATATTTTACACGGTTATTTTCAAAGGAATTTTCTTCATAATATTTTTTAATTTTTTAGATTCTATGTAAGTTAATTAAAAAAATGGTATTTTCCTCATGAAATACTCTAGTGATCCTTTAAAAGTATTTTCATCAATTTTATCATCATTTGATAAATCATTTTCTTTAATAGGGATTTAATATAATGTAACGATCCACTATTTTTACATGGATATATTATGATCATTTTGAGTGAGGAAACTATAAATATTTTGTATGTTAGTTTTTCTAATATGAATAATAATTTATTATTAGAGAATGTTGATTATATTTTTTTACCATGAAAGTTCATGTACTAATCATGTTCAACCATAAAAAAATTAATTTGATAAAATAAAATTTCAAAAAAAAAAACATGTGGCACAACAATATCCACCCAAATATGAGAGGGAAAAAACCAAAAAAAATGAAAAGATACCTATACCCATTTAAATAGCCCATGAACTCAAAAAATGGCTCAAAATCCCAAAACTCACACTGATCCAAAGCCTCCAAAATCAATTCGGATCTACAGGTAGATCCTAAAAAACACTACACATATGCCCAAAAAGAAACGTGCTATCACCATCTTGTCTTATTTCCATAACCAAGGTTCCCACTTCACATCCCAAGTCAAATGATCAAGTCCTGAGTCACGTGGACCGTCTCCATCACCGCACCAAAGTTCCATTGTACGCTACACAAAATCACTCCACTGGTCAATCATCACTACACACCCACAATGGGTCTCCTATTGTGACACTGGAGTCCCAGACCCATCGTCACACATTGTCAAACATCCATTGAATTCATCACCAACCTACCTGTATCTTTCCCAAAACCCAACGATCCCAGACCCCTGACATCCAATATCTTAGATGCACATAGTTGGGAGCAAAGACATCGCCAGCCATATCTCATCACAGCTTCAACTCTTCCAATATTCAGGCTCCCTTTCATCCCCACTGAAGGGTGGGATTCTGTCATCACAACTGTCAATGTGAAATACCTATCACTGAGGTCCCATGTCATCAACACCCAACACACCTACTGCCTCCAGCCACCACCGGGATCCGACACCCGCAATACCGCAACCATCATCACCGTCAATGGTCCAAGCCCCATAACATCCCCACATCTCAAGGTCGTCTTCCACTATCCCATGTTTAAATTACATCAACCAGAGCAGCATAGAACCTCCATCCTTACTGAAAAAGGAATGTATGTCGCACACTTTGATATGAAAATAGAGAAACAACCACAAACTGTTGTCTTGCTGACTACACCTCAAGGTAACACCAACTTCCTCCATAGAGGGAACCTCATCAACACCATCCAAGATTACTATTCCAACCTTACTGAACCTCATAGAGTGTTCTAGTTGCTATGAGATCCTCACCCATACCATTACCATGATTCCCTCTTCCTAATTTTTCCTGATAACACTCTGAGCCACAAGATACAAAAATTAGTAAATGGATAACAATTTCATCTCCAAAAATCATTCATGCGTTACCAAGGAAAACCCCATTAAGATCAAGAGAGAGAGTCTGTCCATATTTTATGGTTTATTATGTTTTATTTATTATTCATATAATAAATGAATTTTAATTATTATGTTATTGATGTTTCCCATACTTATATATCCCATCAATTCATCGTAGATCTCATGAGACAATTTTTTTGGGTATTTGTAAATTTCCTTACACATCTATGTATGATGTATTAGCATAAGGCCTTGATGAAAAGTTTAAGATGTCTAAAAATATGAATTACTTCTTTATGAAATTAGTTAATGATGTGCATGTGATTATTTTAATAGTTAGGTTATCCATGGATAGGTTTCAATATCATGTGATTATTTAAATGGAATTATTTGATCATCACTAATTCCTATCATTTTATTAATTACTAATTTATTCTAGGATATCTTTTTTTACACATTCCCTTACTGATCATCTGAGATCACCCTTTCATTTTTATCCCTTTCCATATAATTCCAAGAAGTGTACTATGATTGATGTGAAAGGATATTTCTTGAGAGAATAATATTATTCACAACGAAATTACTAGGTTGTATTTTATTCTTTCAAATATAATGTGAGATTTTAACATATACCTAGTTTTCCAAGACTAATAATATAATATGTTACTTTTTATGAAATCACTTGTATCTAGTACTAATATAATAAAGTAACCACTGATTTTATGCTAATAGGTCCAGGGTTGTTACATCATATAGTGAAACCCTCTATAAAGCAGTATTCACAATGTGGCCCCTTGGGTGATGACATGACACACCTATATTTGAAAAATACCACTGATCCAATGAACTTTCCTCATCATATGCCCCCTTTTTTCATAGTGTGGAAAAACCCTCTTAGGAAAAACCAAAATATCAAGAATATGTTCTCCATAGCCTACCTTCTCCATCCAGGCTTGAAATCCCCCTAATAAGCCTTCATGACCCGATCCTTATGGTTATAGTTTTTCTATAATCTCCCCATGAAAATTTATATGAAAAAAATAAGATTCCCCAGACTCATATATAAGAGTTATGATCAATAAATGACACCCTAGTCATGGCATGACTATACATGAGGGTCATTTTATAGTAAATAACCCCACCAATAACCCCCACACTATGACACTAATCATTCATAGCATGAAAAACATAATGTTGTGAAACCTACCAAGATATTTCATGAATCCTCAATAATACTTCATCACTGCTTGAACCTCTATCATCATAGTGTGGCTAATATGCTATAGAAAATTCATTTAAGGGGCCACCCCGACCATACTCATAAATTTTTTTAAGAACTGAAACATATTTTCAGTTTCAAATCATATAAATAACATCTCCAAATATAAAAAGTAATATCATAATATCTTAAAAGAAAACACAATGCTCAATAGTGTATGAGATATTCCACATCATGCATAAAGAAATTAAATTTTATTATTTTAATGTGACTATTATAACCTAGTTGGTAAATTGGAGGGAATAAAACGGAATAGTTGATCTATGAAATAAATATAATATTCCAAATAAATATGAATGTTTTGGTAATTTCTTATAAAATAATCACACAATTTTTAGTAATACTTATTTATTATAAAAAAATATTTTCTTTCAAAATGATTTTAATTTATTTATAAGTACAAATAATATAATTAATATATAGAGATTTAAGAATATTTATTTGATAAAATGATCTTTTTTTTTTGAAATTGGGACACCAAAATTAGCCTATGGTGAAATTTGAAGAATTTTCTGAAAAAGTTAATTTTTTAGTGAATAGTATGAAAATACAGTTTTTTATAATATAAGAAATATTTTATGATATAATCAAAATTTTACAACCCAGGTACTTATAAAATAATTTGTTTTAATTATTGAATTACATAATAAATTTCATAATAAATGTGTAATGAAATAAGTGGCATTTATAGAAACTAAGATATCTATAAAAATAGAATAGTAACCTGACTGTTGAAATAGTAATGTGACCATAAGGAATAGTAATCTAGCCACTAGAATAATAACCTAACCTATTAAAGTATGAATAAAATTTATGAATCTGGTAAATAAAAATATGATATATTTATGTCAAGGTATAAGTGAATAAATGTCTTAAACATGATACATTAATTGTTCTTTTTTTGTAAAATGAAAATATTTATTTACAATTTTATAATTAATAGAATGATTTAAAAGATAATTTATTTTCATAAAGAATATTAATAAATTAAAATTTTATTATATTTTAATTATAAGATAATTTTATGAGACTGTAATTAATTTTTGAAAGTGTTGTAAAACCAGTTATAATATTAAAATCTGTATTTTTTTTGGATAAATGAAGATTTTAATTAAAAATTAAATTTATCATGTTTATAAATTTATTTAAAAAAATGGATTCCATTTTTAATTTCAAAAAACAAAAAATGGATTGGTTGAATTTTTGGGATTTTTCTAAGAGATTATTTTTTGATGAATTGTGAAATATGATAATTTATGGTATTTAAATTTATAATATAAATTAATTAATTTTTGAGCCATAAATAACGAAATTAACCATTAATTATATTTCACATAAACTATTTACTATATGTAGTTATAATAATCAACACTATTGATAGCCTTGATCCAAAATAATAAACAAATGACTAAATTTTTTTAAAAATACACCTCTACTCCCCCTATAAATACCACACCTCACCACCTCTTCTCCTCACACATCCAAAGACTTTTAAGTTGTCTAAATTATACCCAATTCAATTACCAATCCTCTTAGACACATCTAAGACCTTCTGGTCATTCCAAAATACCAAATCCAGGTGCCTTAAGGAGGTTCTCAAGGATATGATATTCAAGAGGTAAAATACTCCTTCTTTCTCTTATAATTTCTCTTATTTTCTTATCCTCTCATAAACTCCCCTATCCAGAGTGTCATGATAACTATAGTATCATATATATATATCATAATTTTATTATGTTAATGGAATATTTATCATAAAAAATCTTCTATTCTCTTCTTATTCTAAAAAAAATGAAAACATCGCACGTGACGAGTTGATTATCCACCTTCATGGATGATGGGTTATCATTTTTTTACTACCTTCAAGGTTTTTCATAAAATCATTATTATTTTCAAAGTATATTTTAATATTTATATTATAACTTTTTTAATGTTTTGTAACTAATTTATTTATATAATAATTAAATAGAACAAAAATAGTTTGTGATGGTTGGAAAAACTACCAAAAATAAACCAAACATTTATCATTAAGGTTTTATATATTCATCATCATATAATAACAAAAATAATATATGCTTAAATTTAAAATTCCAAAAGTATATTAATACCATTTCATTCCACATATTTATTTTTTATTCCATTTGAAAAGAGCTCCCATTATTATACTCAAGGGAACAGACTATAAACCTGTGAAATAAATGCTCCTCAAACAACGACTCTAATATTTATAACTCATAAAAATGTCTAAATATAAAATAAATAAAATGGTAGTAAAAAAATATGCGGAAAATGTTCTAAATTAAGTTTTTAAGTAATCTAATTTGATTATCCAGGACATTATGTATAAGTAAAGAACACTTTCATACATAAGGAAAGAGAATTCTTAACCAAATTTCCATTATTTATGTTAACATTGTAATTCATTGATTAGGAAATGATAAGATTATTTCTAAAATGAAATTTGATTGTATTATGTTTTAATATTTTTATTAATAGTGCATACACATATTACATCATCATCATCATGTAATTTTTTATTAAATGAAGTAAAAAGTACAAATGAAAGACATGTGGAAACCCCCCCAACCAAGAAAGAACCTAAGGGGGTCTAAAATGATGCAGACCTAGTGAATGCCATTTAATAAAGTCAATCCCATTGTGTTGAATACTCCCTATAGTGTAAAGAAACACCTTTTCCATGCTAGTGTATTCCATCAAGGCCCTGTAGTCTACAACCTTGTTCCCCTCTCTCCAGGTATGAAGAACATGATCACTGCTATTGATCATAATTCTACATTTTCTAATGATATAGTAGATCGACCAAGGAGACTCTCCATACCCTTTCAAAGCATTGTGGAAAATTAAGGAGTACATTTCAATTTCATAGATAGCTAGACCCTTCTGCATGCATAGTCATAGCCCGATGTGCATTGCCCTAGATTCCGCTTGAAGGGAAGAGCCCTAGCCCAGTCTGGGTGAGAATTCTAAGTAAACCAATCCCTTACAGTCATGTACCACTCCTCCTCCACGAAAGTTCTGTTGGATGCAATATCCATCTGTATTGAGTTTCAAACCCATTGAGGGAAGTCACCAGCATACCTAGTTTCCCTCCCTGCTACTAGATGGAAAGGTCCAGTTGGGTCTTGCCTAAAAACAACAAAGAGAAGGGGTCGCATTCTAAGTCATCATTGGAATGTTTATGTCGAGTAACATATTTTTTTCTCATACAATAATAACAGGATCCATCACCCTTACACCCTCGTGCTTCGATTTTTTCTACGAATTCAAAATAGTTCAGCACCCTGCATGTAGCACCACCAAGCGGGCCACCCTTTATGGGCCCCCTCCTTCAATTCCAAGAAACCATTTAACAAGAAAAGAGAGGGTTAACTCATCCAAGGAGAGGGTCACAGAGAATTTTTCATGAACTCCCTACACCCCACATTCCTAGTCACCACCGAATAATAGATGAGTAGTTATCTCCTCGCAAGGAACACTGCATCAAATGCACCTGGACACAAGTTGGATACCACATATATGAATATTGTCTTCTATCGAGAGGGATCTATTTTGAACCCTCCATGTAAGAAAATTGATCTTAGTGGGAATGTTTTTCACCCAAAAAATTTCATCCCAACCCCCAAACTAGACCAGTTCATTACCTATATGGTGGAAATCAATTGAGGAGAGACTTCCTGAGGCAGAGGCGGGTAAAATACATTTTAACCCTTCTTCATTCTGCTCAATGAGTTGAAAGCATTCGAGGTGTTCCATATCCAAAACAATATTAATGAAAGAAGGGAAGAAACTAGCCTACCTAAACGAGATATCAGTTGCTGAGCATCCAGGGAACCCCCACACTCTATCACACCAATCCTAATGCCACCAAGATAACTCACCTTTCCCCACCACCCATTAAGAGACAGGTCAAAGCACAACCACAATGGGAGAAATCATCAACCAAAGGGAAGAATAATTCCCCTCCCTTGAGTCCTAAATCCATGTTACCTATGCATGAATGGTATTTCCCCATAGGTTATGTCATTCTAGGATGCTCCATGCAATCCTTTAAGGAATGTAGTAGATGGTCTCATCCTGATTGTGCACATTGATTCCACCTTCACCCACTGGCTGCACAATTTTTTTCTAGGATAACCAATGTTTTCCCCTCCAATAAATAGTCCCAAATGAAATTGGAAAGAATATTTTCAACCATTTTGATAACCCCCTCATGGACCATGTATAGGATAGGTTATGGATTGGAGAAGTCACCAGTACATTGTTCACTAGGGCAATGCGTTTGCCAAAAGGAAAAGAAATTATTCTTCATGTTCAACACTCTATCTAAAACACTGGTGTTGAGAGCATCGAATTCATGTACCCAAATCCTTATATGACAGATGGGCACACCTAGATAGACCATAGGGAAATTTCCCTTTCTGGATGCCTAGTAACCTACTAATAGCCTTCAGTCTCTCGGAAGAGCATTTGTTAAAAATATAGAAATCACTCTCACCCTTATTAATGATCTGGACACTCTATTGAAAATAATTTTCTAGCACTGTATTTAAGATCTATATGGATATGGTCTTATCATTTAGGAATAATATGGTATCATATTTTAACATGAGGTGTGATATCGCCAGGGCCTTTAACCGATGAGAATAAGGAAGGATGCCTCCACTGTTGATGCTTCTCAATATGAGGTGGATCAGGACGTCCTAAATGATGATGAAAAGAGATGACGAGATGGGGTCCCCTTGCCTAATTCCTTGGGTAGACTGGAAGAACCCAGAATACTTTCCCATAAAGTTCACATAGATCCACGAAGAATGGAAGCAGCGAAAGATAATATCAATGTTCCAAGCATTAATACCCATACCTGAAAACACTATGATAATAAAGCTCCATTCCACCCAATCATATGGCTTTCTCATATCTAGTTTAATTTCTATGTTATACTCATAAGTTTTGAAGTGGATGTCATGGAGAATCTTTTGAGCTAGAGCGATGACCTCTTAGATCAAGCGGCCCTTGATAAACCAATGTTGTTCTTGGGATATCAACCGAGGAAGATGCACAACATGTTAGGAGTTAATGATACTGTTAAAAATATTGTATTGTATGTTAAACATACTCACCGGGCGATAGTATGAGATCAAATAAGGGCTCTTGATCTTGGGAAAAACAATGAGGGTGGTGGTGCATGCCACTTTGGGTAAGGTCCCCTGGAAAGAAATCATGTATGGAATTAATCAGGTTCTCTTTAATGGTATCCCAAGAGGCCTTATAGAAGGAAACATGGACCCTGTCATGCCCCACGACACTATCCGGGTTCAAGTGAATGAGAAAATCCTTGATCTCTAGCTCACCAGGAATAGCTCCCTGGCTTTCATTGATCTGGTCAGATGCAAGAGTAGGGATTACAATAAAGATTTTCGAGGGATCTAAAGGATAAGCAGTAGGCAAGAGATCATTGGGGCCATCCTAAAGATCTTGGAAGAAGGAGTTAGCCATGACGCCCACCATGTCCCTATAATCCGTGAAGGAACCATATGGTAATAGGATGTTCAGATTGACTAGCTTTCCCCTCTACTTAATGAATACATGAAAGAAAGATGAGTTCTTTTCTCCCTCCTTAAGCTACGTGACCCGAGCTCTCTCCCTTCTCCGTCATGATGAATGTATTGGATATGCTTCATTAAAAGAAATCATATTTTTATTTAAAAGGATTTACTTTGGTGACATAATAAATATTGTATAGTAGTGTCCAATACTAATTTATGGGTTTAACTTTATAAGATTTTTTTTCCAAATTATCTAAAATTTTAAACCTAAAATATATTTTGGAATGATATAAAATGAATTCCAGTCTAAAGTTACCAAATTATGTAATGTTTATGGTTGGGTCGTTATAGTTGGAATTTGAGCAGCATTTAGATAAATTTAAAGGTTAGGATGTTATTTGAGAATAAGTTAAAGATCCTTTATACCTTCAAGGGTTATTATCATATGGGAAGTTTTTAAGCATTATGTAAATTTAGGTATATTGTATAAACACCTAAATAAACATAGATATAAATGGGTTTATGGATTTGAGTATTATAAAATTTTTATGGTATTATCTTTACCCTATAGATTATTTTTCTTTTAATAATTCATTTCTTGTATAAGAAATTTTATTTACAAAATATTAAGGATCGTTTTTCATGATAGAAGGAAAGAGATCTTGTACAACCTTGCTATCCCTCCCCAATGATTTGTTCATCCCCATTATTTCAAAATATTGTTCAAATGATTTTGATAGATTCTTGAGTATTTAAATATCCTGAATGTAATTTTTTGAGTTATCCAAAACCAACTCATTTAAACAAAACATTTACGTGTCACAATATCTAATTCAAAATATTTCATTATCTCAACTTTTACAACTCTTCTAGAAAGTAAAATACCATAAGTGGATAGAAAATTTACTTTTTGATAGTAGGAAATCATGAAAATATAGAAAGGGATCATGTAACGCCCCGACCCCATTTACCTAGAGTTGGTGCATTATTACATAACATTGGCATGATCACAAGAAAGATCAAATATTGAAAGACCGATTGGTTTAGTAGCCTTGGAAACACTAGATATATTCATAAAGTTTTACATTACATCATAAAGTGAAAAACTACTACAACAACATAGTATCCATATCCCACACTCATATCCCCACATACTATCCCTGCAGGTCATTCATAAATTACTTCATCACATCCTGGGAAAAATAAAACATAGAAAAGGGGTGATCTCAAATGCCTAGTAAGGATAATAATATATCGGAGACTTTCATAAATAATAATAAACATTTAAGGCAATGTATAACTTAAAACAAAAGCCTTTTAAACTTGAACTTGAAAATAGTATGGAAAAAAATAAAATGAAATAATTCCATTTAATTATTCACATGGATATTCTACTAATCAAATAATCACATGCAATATCAACTACCACTTTAATAATGATGGAATGCTTAAAGCCAGACTATCATAACCACATAGCCAAGGCCTCGTGCCAAGACTACAAATAAGATTTTGCCAAGGCCTTGTGTCAAGACACTAGTTTGTCTCATGAGACCTACCGATGCATCGAGGAGCTATAGCGGGCTCCACCCGTCACTTATTAAGTCCAATTCATTCCCATATGAAAAGGTTTAAACGTAAAATAAACATTCATATTAAAACTAGCATACGAAATGTCAATACTTTCTCCATAAACCATGAATGGTATAAAAATAACACATCTACAGTAAAACATATCACAAAACCTTCAATACAAAACAAAGGTTAGTATCATAATAAATAAAATTCAAATAAGCATTGAATCCATCAAAGGATGTTGAAATAGATGAAAATCAAATCTATTTTAGAGAAATATCTCTTTTCTTGAAATCATTGAAAAGTCACACATTTATAAAGGAAGTAATTTAAAAGAGGTTTTTGAATCAAAGTATCCCATACCACTTTGAAACTTTTTAAAAGAAGTATCATTTCAAAACATTCATGTCCATATAAATAAATCCTTAAAATCATTTTGAAAACATGGACATTAATTAAAATATTTAGAAAGATAAATCTTTAAAACATTTAAAATTATGATCTTGATAAAGAGTACCTTTCAAAAATTCTTAAAATATTCATTTTGAAATCATTTAAAAGTCACATAATTATAAAATAAAACATTTACTTTGAAAATATTCTTATAAGAATCTAAGGGAAGCTTTTAAGATTTTATAATGGCGGTAAATAGCCGCACTCGCCGTATAAGATAAAAAAAGACATTCTTACCTTAAATTTGTCAAAAAGGTTAAAACTGCCTTGTTTGGAAAACGACAGAAAGATTCCTTTAAAAACACATAAGGGTATAAATGACTTTAACCCATTGTCTATTAAATAGTAAATTTTTTTTTAAATACATTTTTAAGGAACATGGATGTGGATGATAAAGAGATCCCAGTAGATAATTGCGTATAAACAACCACGGATAATGAAGAGATTGTGAAATAAACCCTTACCTTCTACTTTTCCTTGGTTGAGGGTATTTTAACATCCTTTATAATGGTGAAATAATAGTTATTAAATTATAAAAGAATAATATATATTAATATGATATCATATATGATCTTTTAACAGTTCTTTGTTAATAATATCTTAGTATTATCGTCATTTCGGGTGTTAACTTACTCATTTTCGTTTATATGTTTTGTTATGTAAGCCATGTTTGTAATGGTAAGGTTGTATCTTTTTCATATCCAGAATGATATAAAGTCCTTAAACATTATTTTTAAATCATAAAATGACAATTATACTTGAATGGATATGATGGAGAATGAATCTCATCGCGTTCGTGGAGACGGTAGTCCGTACGTACGCACGAGAAAAAAATATCATTCTTTTGATATTAAAATAATATATAATTGGATGGTATATCATATATACATATTAATTATCATGTTATATATATTATTTACGTGAATTAAAAATCATTATTATACCCATTCAAATAATAATATATTGAATTACAATTACACCACGACGTGGAGACGGTAAGCCGTACGTACGCACGTATGGTGACATGTTATTAAAAGGGTGGATAGAATACTGAATATGGTTGTACCATAATTATAATAACATAAAAATATATATAAGATACTGGATTTATTATTTTATAATGGTAACAACAAATAATGAAGAAGTGGAAGAAGAAAATAACTTGAAAAAGGGTGGTGAAATCATTACCTCTTCTTCGGGTTCTTCCTTTTGATTTGATCAAAAAGACTCCTTAGGTTGGCTTTCTAATCTAACTAAGACCTATAGGTTGTAGTGAGGGAAGTTGGAAGAGTATTTGGGAAGATTTTGGCCGAACCAAAAGGCTTTGAAGGTGTGAAGTAATGAGAAGAGGAGTGCCCTTTTATAAGAGGGGTGAGGGGCACCTTTGGAAAACCTAGAAATATTAATTTATAATAAATTTATATTCAGTTTTTAATGGATCCAAGGTTGATTATTCAATGGTTAAGGTGGGGATAGGTCTAAAACCATTCATCCAATATAATTTAGACAGGTTTGGGTTACTATATTAACCTTATCTTTTAGTTTTAACTCTTAGGTAATTAGTTTGACATTTACCATGTCACTTTGTATTTTTATATTATATAGTTAATAAAATTACTATATACATCCAAGAGACCCCAAAGTGGTCCATTAATGATACACCTATCATGATATAAGTCTATTGTCCGAACCTTATATTTTTAGGAATTTAATATCAATTAATAATATAATATTTTTTTAAAAACACTTTTATGTCAATTTTGACACTATTCAATAGTTGATTTTTGTGAAACTTATAACAGAATGATTACTTAGAAAAAAGTCAATTACATCAATCCTAATATGTCATATTATCCTATAAAATTAGTGTAATTCATTAAAAGTCTGAAATTATATTTATTTGGGTATTTATAATATCAATTATTTTAATTTTACACTATTATGGTAATTACTGCATCATCATTGTGTCATAAATAAATTCAATTATTTAATGTCTAAAAACTATAAATAAAATACCATTATGTAGAAAATATTCTTATATTTATAATTAATATTTATAATCGAATTTATCTTATGTATAACCCTATATTAAAAATATTTTAGTAAATAAACTTTGATTTTAACTCTTTTAACTCTTCTTTGAATTAAATAATAATAAATGTCCTAATCTAATCCAAGTGGACCTAAATAATAATATTTTATTCCTAAGGTTGTTTTTGGTCGAGATACACTTGTCCAATAGAATTATGACATGTGTTAGAGTAATATTAATATCATTTCTACCCTTAATTACCCTATTTACTTTTAACCGTGGTAAATAAAAGTAAAAAGTTACTATTCACCAAAAATTATTTTCATCTCATTGAACCACATTTTACTTATTGTTATTAACCATGTCTCTCGGATTTTCGAAATTCCATTCACAGAAGCGGTAAAATTAAGTTTTATGAAAAATTCAGTTTTTTTAACTACCACTTAGTAGTTTCACTATTCATCAAAAATTGAAGTTTTTCAAAACAATGCCAAAATTTCACCCTAAGCTATAATTGATATTCCAAATTCAAAAATGATGTCTATTTTACAAAATTCCAAACATATAAGTTTCATTAATTAATTTTATAATTAATTCCCATTGTCACAACAAATAGCGTGTTTTTAAGAAACAATATATATCAAAAGATTGACAATTGTTTAGGTCCAATTTCAAAGTGAAATTAATTCTAATGAACACCATTGGATAAAATGGTAAAAATATATTCTAATTATACTTTAAAACCACTCAAATTCATAATTTATCACTATTAATTATTTTGATTAAAAAAGTTTTTTTAATTAAAATTTAGTAATTTTCACTATTCATCATAATATTAAAGTTATTCGAAAAGTACCAAAATTTCACCCTAGGCTAATTTGGATATTCCGAATCCAAAAATGAAGTCCATTTTGAGAGATATAATTTATAAAATTTTAAAAAGTAGGTATTACTATTCATAACGGCTAGTTTGGTAAGTCATGGTGTGCTTTAACTTGGTGTTGCGTGTAGTGAAAGTTATTGAATTATTTGAAGAAATAACACACTATGAAATCTTGGGGTGTTACATTCTCCCCTCCTTCAATAAATTGCATCCTCGCAATTTGAAATTGTTCTTCGAAAATAAAAGGTTGAAAATAAAAAATATCTTTGTGGGAAAACCCACATCAGAAATTGGGTTACTAAAATTTAGTCTTAATATGAGGAAAAGAGAAATGAAAGGGTTACCACCAAATTATGATCTCGATTAGGAGAAAATTGGTGGAAATTAGGGACATATTATTGGAGGAAAATGTAAATATTTATAGGTAGTGATTGAGGTCATCAATCACAAACAAGTTTAAAATTGAGGTCCTTAAATTCATCAATATATGATGATTTGAAATACCATCGGTTCAACAAAACATAGGGTATTAGGATAACACATTTTTGGTTTTAGGATTCCTTAAAGTATAAGAATTAATTTCTTCATAGAATAAGAGAAGAAGAAAAAAATATATTCTTGACAAGTAGAGTTCCATCCTTTAACTAATTTCTACCACAGACTCATCTTTCACTCTAAAAGATAATAGAACTTAAAAATAGTATTCTATTTATCCTATTCTTATAGGGTTAAAAAAATGAATTTATAATTCATCTATCAGAACAAAAAAAACGACATTATTCAATCCAGGACATCACGTGGGTCAGTGGTAGGTGATACACCCTTGTCGCCTTTCGGTTGTGGGTTCAAGTCTCGCGGCTTTGCCGGATGCGACGGGTTGCCACCCGACCTCCGGGTTGTCCTTTTATGGCAATCCAAAATAATCCAAACTAGAACTATCCAAAATACTTCAGTACAAAATTTATAAGGAAGGTAAACACAATAAAGATCCTTTTTTCCGGGTAATAACATGTGAACACCTTCATCATGTATTCTTTTAAAACACTGCAACATCCTGAATTACCATAAAACCTTATTGATTACATTCATGATCCCTTGTTCTTTAAAGAATAATAGATATACACCTTCAATCCAAAAATGTTTTAAACCCCAACAATGATGGAATATACAAATCATTAATCAGTTTCAAGGTAGTCAATAATATCCAATATAATTTATCCAAATCAATCATGTATTATTCCAAAATCACTACCTCGGTATCAGAACTATATTATGGTTTATCATTCTCTCAACCATATATTTTCCAAAAATTTATCCTGCTATCGAGTCACTTTTCTTTGTTCCACACAATCTCAAGTCCTTAATGAAATATTATTGCAGTACAATCCTTTTATACTCCATAATTATTATAACAAGTACATTGTTGATACAACACTCAATTGACATAATCAACATAAGAATTATAATCATTTCTCTTCATCTGTGGTAGTATCATAACTTGATTAATATCCAATAGAATCATTTGCGGCATAGTCTGGTGACTGGGACATAGGTTCGCGTAGTGTCCAAACTCCTTTCAAATGAAGCATTGTACATTTGAAACCATTTTCTTACCCTTGCAGTCACATACTTTGTGCCATTTTCCTCCACACTTATAACAAACTCCCATTCCTTTCAGGCAAGTTCCAGGGTGTTTCTTCCCACAGTGATCACATATGGGAAAATTATTCTTTTCCCTCTTCCCTTTATCCATCTTTCTCTCATCCATCCTTTTCTTCTCTTGCTTCTCTTCAAAGCCATAGGACTCAGTAAACTCTTTACTTATCTTATCAACACATGATATTATTTCTTCATATGATGATAATACATGAGAGACTATTTCTCTTATAAATTCTGGCTTAAGAACATGAAAGATATGATCCTTCTTTCTCTTTAGATCATGTGCATTGCTGGAGTTCTCATTCCTTCTACTGGGATCCATTTCTAAAAAATGGAATACACTAGATTAGTTTATGAATAACAATACCTAATCCCAAACTTGTAAAACACATAACATAAATTAAATAGTTTATGTATATAATCCATAATCATAAAAATGTCTTTTTTGAGGAATTATATACTCATAAACCCTTCATAATGGTTTGTAAAGAAAATGAGAATTATCCTAAGCATATCCCCTGGGAGTGCCATAACCAAGAGTGCAGCAAGGCCCGTTTTCGTGCACCAGTTCCCGTTCGAGTCCAAATCAAAGCGGTGTTTTCGGGTTTTACCCCAAGGTACATCTGTGCCAGAGCTGCCTCTACCTGCTCGTATCCATACAAAGATGTATTGCTAGGAAAACTCACAAAATATATACAATTCAAAAATTCTAGGAAGTTCTTCTATACTAATCCTCAAATTCCATCTTAAATCTATGTTATCTAATCAGATTTTATCTAAATCTAGCTTCCAAGGTTTGTACTAAACTTCCTCTGATACCAACTGTAATGCCCCGACCCCAGTTACCTATAGTTGGTGCATTATTAAATAACATTGGCATGATCACAAGAAAGATCAAATCTCGAAAGACCGATTAGTTTAATAGCCTTGGAAACACTAGATATATTCATAAAGTTTTACATTACATCATAAAGTGAAAACTAATACAACAACATAGTCTCCATATCCCACACTCATATCCCCACATACTATCCCTGCAGGTCATTCATAAATTACTTCTTCACATCCTGGGAAAAATAAAACATAGAAAAGGGGTGAGCTCAAATGCCCAGTAAGGATAACAATATAGAAGAGACTTTCATAAATAAGAATAAACATTTAAGGAAATGTATAACTTAAAACAAAAGTCTTTTAAACTTGAACTTCAAAATAGTATGGAAAAAATAAAATGAAATAATTCCATTTAATTATTCACATGGATATTCTACTAATCGAATAATCACATGTAATATCAACTACCACTTTCATAATGATGGAATGCATAATGTCAGACTATCATAACCACATAGCCAAGGCCTCGTGCTAAGACTACAAATAAGATTTTTCCAAGGCCTTGTTGCAAGACACTAGTTTGTCTCATGACAACTACTGATGCATCGAGGAGCTATAGCGGGCTCCACCCATCACTTACTAAGTCCAATGAATTCCCATATGAAAAGGTTTAAACGTAACATAAACATTCGTATTAAAACTAGCATACGAAATGTCAATACTTTCTCCATAATCCATGAATGGTATAAAAATAACACATCCACAGTAAAACATTTTAAAAAACCTTCAATACAATACAAAGGTTTGTATCATAATAAATCAACTTCAAATAAGATTAAAATCCATCAAAGGATGTTGACATAGATGAAAATCCAAACTATTTGAGAGAAATATCTCTTTTCTAGAAATCATTGAAAAGCCACACATTTATAAAGGAAGTAATTTAAAAGAGGATTTTGAATCAAAGTGTCCCATACCACTTTGAAACTTTTGAAAAGAAATATCATTTCAAAACATTTATGTCCATATAAATAAATCCTTAAAATCATTTTGAAAACATGGACATTAATTAAAAGATTTAGAAAGATGAATCTTTAAAACATTTAAAATTATGATCTTGATAAAGAGTACCTTTCACAAATTCTTAAAATATTTATTTTGAAATCATTTAAAAGTCACATAATTATAAAATAAAACATTTACTTTGAAAATATTCTTATAAGCTTCTAAGGGAAGCTTTGACGATTTTATAACGACGGTAAATAGCCGCACCCACCGTATAAGTTAAAAAAAATACATTCTTACCTTAAATTTGTCGAAAAGGTTAAAAGTACCTTATTTGGAAAACGACAGAAAGATTCCTTTAAAAACATATAAGGGTATAAATGACTTTAACCCATTGTCTAGTAAATAGTAAAAATGTTTTTAAATACATTTTTAAGGAACATGTATGTGGATGATAAAGATATCCTAGTAGATAATTGCGTATAAACAACCTCAGATAATAAAGAGATTGTGAAATAAACCCTTACCTTGTACTTTTCCTTGGTTGAGGGTATGTTAAACTCATGTATAATGGTGAAATAATTGTTATTAAATTATACAAGAATCATATATATTAATATGATATCATATATGATCTTTTAACATTTCTTTGTTAATAATATCTTAGTATTATCGTCGTTTCAGGTGTTAACTTACTCATTTTCTATTATATGTTTTGTTACGTAATCCATGTTTTTAATGGTTAGGTTTTATATTTTTCATATCCAGAATGATATCAAGTCCTTAAATATTATTTTTAAATCATCAAATGATAATTATACTAGAATGGATATGATGGAGAATGAATCTCATCGCGTTCGTGGAGACGGTAGTCCGTACGTACGCACGAGCGAAAATATCATTCTTTTGATATAAAAATAATATATAATTGGATGGTATATCATATATACAGAATTATTAGCATGTTATATTTATGATTTACAAGAATTAAAAATCATTATTATATCCATTCAAATAATAATATATTGAATAACAATTACACCACGACGTGGAGACGGTAAGCCGTACGTACGCACGTTTGGTGACATGTTATTCAAAGGGTGGATAGAATACTGAATATGGTTGTACCATAATTATAATAACATCATAGTATATATAAGATACTGGAGTTATTATTTTATAATGGTAACAACAAATAATGAAGAAGTGGAAGAAGAAAATAACTTGAAAAAGCGTGGTGAAATCATTACCTCTTCTTCGGGTTCTTCCTTTTGATTTGATCAAAATGGCTCCTTAAGTTGGCTTTATGATCAAAATAATACCTCTAGGTTGTAGTGAGGGAAGTTGGAAGAGTAGTTGGGAAGATTTTGGCTGAACTAAAAGGCTTTGAAGTTGTGAAGTAATGAGAAGGGGGAGTGCCCTTTTATAAGAGGGGTGAGGGGAACCTTTGGAAAAGCTAGAAATATTAATTTATAATAAATTTATATTCAGTTTCTAATGGCTCCAAAGTTGATTATTAAAAGATAAATGTTGGGTATAGGTCGAAAAAAATTCAACCAATATAATTTAGACAGGTTTGGGTTACTATATTTACCTTATCTTTTAGTTTTAACTCTTAGTTAATTAGTTTGACATTTACCATGCCACTTTGTATTTTTATATTATATAGTTAATAAAATTACTATATACATCCAAGAGACCCCAAAGTGGTCCATTAATGATACACATATCATGATATAAGTCTCTTGGCCGAACCTTAGATTTTTAGGAATTTAATATCAATTAATAATATAATATTTGTTTTAAAAACTCTTTTACCTCAATTTTGACACTATTCAATAGTTGATTTTTGTGAAACTTATAACAGAATTATTACTTCAAAAAAAGTCTATTACATAAATCCTAATATGGAATATTATCCTAGAAAATTAGTGTAATTCATTAAAAGTCTCAAATTTTATTTATTTGGGTATTTATAATATCAATTATTTTAATTTTTCACTATTATGGTAATTACTGCATCATCATTGTGTCATAAATAAATTAGATTATTTAATGTCTAAAAATTATAAATAAAATACCATTATGTAGGAAATATTCTTATATTTATAATTAATATTTACAATTAAATTTATCTTATGTATAACCCCATATTAAAAATGTTTTAGTAAATAAACTTTGATTTTAACTCTTTTAACTCTTCTTTGAATTAAATAATAATAAATGTCCTAATCTAATCCATGTGGACCTAAATAATAATATTTTATTCCTAAGGTTGTTTTTGGTCGAGATACACTTGTCCAATAGAATTAGGACACGTGTTAGAGTAATATTAATATCATTTCTACCCTTAATTACCCTATTTACTTTTAACCGTGGTAAAGAAAAGTAAAAAGTTACTATTCACCAAAAATTATTTTCATCTCATTGAACCACATTTTACTTCTTGATAT
Source organism: Viscum album (assembly GCA_963277665.1). Lineage (NCBI taxonomy): Eukaryota > Viridiplantae > Streptophyta > Magnoliopsida > Santalales > Viscaceae > Viscum > Viscum album. The sequence continues at coordinate 1,955,528,482 of OY728137.1, forward strand.
TAACCGTGTTTCTCAGATTTTCGAAATTCACAGAAGCGGTAAAATTAAGTTTTATGAAAAATTCAGTTTTTTTAACTACCACTTAGTAGTTTCACTATTCATCAAAAATTGAAGTTTTTCAAAATAATGCCAAAATTTTACCCTAAGCTATAATTGATATTTCGAATTCAAAAATTATGTCTATTTTACAAAATTTCAAACATATAAGTGGAATTAATTAATTTTATAATTAATTCCCACTGTCACAACAAATAGCGTGTTTTTAAGAAACAATATATATCAAAAGATTTACAATTGTTTAGGTCCAATTTCAAAGTGAAATTAATTCTATTGAACACCATTGGATAAAATGGTAAAAATATATTCTAATTATACTTTAAATCCACTCAAATTCATAATTTATCACTACTAATTATTTTGATTAAAAAATTTGTTTTTAATTAAAATTTAGTAATTTTCACTATTCATCATAATATTAAAGTTATACGAAAAGTACCAAAATTTTACCCTAGGCTAATTTTGATATTCCTAATCCAAAAATGAAGTCCATTTTGAGAGATAGAATTTATAAAATTTCAAAAAGTAGGTATTACTATTCATAACGGCTAGTTTGGAAAGTCATGGTGCGCTTTAACTTGGTGTTGCGTGTAGTGCATGTTATTGGATTATTTGAAGAAATAACACACTATGAAATCTTGGGGTGTTACAGAACATCAAGATGATCCTAAAATCTGGATTCAAGGTATAAATTATTTTATTATCCATAAATGATGAAAAATGATTTGATTTATATTTATGAATCATGACGATATAGTTCATATAATTGATTTTTAGTAATGAAGTATTAATAAATAAGGTGTAAATACATATTTAATGGATTATGAAGAACTTTAAATGGTTAAGATGTCTGCATATAATGGATTCAAGAGTTATGGTAGACTTTAGGATAATGAAATGTTTGAAATTAATAGCATTATTTTGATGATGGGAATACATTGGGATAAATTTATTAAGTTTGAGTTATATTTAATCATTAATTTATCATGGAAAAAATATTATTTTTGGAAAAAAATTCTCTTTTTTTGTGGACATAATTTTAAAGGTATGGATAAATTTTGGTTTTATATGACCTTTGATTCTGAGGTAATTATATGTTTTTTTATCTGGGAACATATTTTTTATGAGAATTTCATTAAGTTAGTAATGTTATCTTGGAAGAAGATCACTATAATTTTGGGAAGCAATACATGTATAAGGTCAGTAGAATGACATGAGATTTTATTTGAGGAATAAAAGGTAAAATTGTATTTTGGTGGAAAATATGATTTTATTATGGAATTATGGTGATTTTTAGAAATTACTAGAATATAATAGATATTATATGATTTGGGAAGATAATTTTTGATGTGATACTTTAAGAGTCCTTGATGTTATTTGGTGATAGATTTTAATACTATCATGGAAGTATATGCGACAAAATCCATCCAATTTTGGTTTTTAATCTTTTTTTAGAATATTTTGAGGAAATTTAATGATAGTTATTGGTGGAATGGTCTATGTTGAACTTTGGAAATTACTATTGAATTTTATATATTAATTATTTGGAATTAGGTTATATTATCTTAACCATTTTTGTTTTGGTTAATTCCTAAATATATAATTAATAGATTGTCTTAGTTTTATGTATTTATATATATATATATATATATACAAGTGGTAACTAGTTATTCAATAATGAAAGATTCATAGTCATAATTTGTAACAAAAGATGAGTTTGTGGTGGAAAATTGATTAATTTATGGAACTCTACTTTTTAAAGTAAGTATTTATCCTTTTGTTCTTATTATATATGTCAATAGAATTCCTCAACTCTAATAAAAATGATCTTGAAATTAAAATGTTATCTATTTACTTTTATTACTGAGAAATAAATAACCTTTTAATCTATCATAGATTTATAGTTTTTTGATGGTGAACTTTATAATGATCAGGTTCTCTACCATTATCTATTAGATCTTGATAGTCAATTTTACCTTCCATGTCCCTATTTTCTTACATGGAATCCTAGTACTCATTATCAAGGTGACCATAAAAATTCAATTTCTTTCTTTTTATGTTGAATTTTTATTAATACTTTTTCTGATGTGGGTTTTCAATAAAGGTATTTTTATTATTCAACCCCTAGTTACCAATCTTGAGTTTAAATTGTGAGGATAAAATTTCTAATGTGGGGGGATGTAACATCCTGATATTTTAAAAGGAAACAATGTGCTCAAAAACGTATGATATACACTACATCAAACATAAACAAACAAATAAATTTTATTATTTAAATTAGAGAGTTATAACCTAGTTGTTAAATCAATAGGAATTAATAAGAATAATCGATATATTAGATAAATATAAAGTTCCAAATTAATATGATTATTTTTTAAATTTCTTATAAAATAATCGCACATTCTTTAGTAAGGTCATTTTATTCTTTAAAAAACACATTTTCTTCAAAAATAATTTTTCATACAAATAATATAATTATTTTTTGGAGTTTTTAGAATATGTGTTTGATAAAATGAACTTCATTTTTTTAATCGACATACAAAAATCAGTCTATGGTGAACTTTTTAGTATTTTCTGGAAAAGGTAAAGTTTTGGTGAATAGTAAAAAGTAAAGTTTTTCTTATAAAATTAGGTATCTTTTGTGATATCATAAAAATGTAACAACCTAGGTACTTATAGAATTATTATTTTTCATTATATAATTAAATATTTAAATTAATTATATATTTATAGGTAAATAAGTGGTATTTATAGAAATTAAGAAATCTATACTAACAGAAAAGTAACCTGACCACTGGATTAGTAATGTGACCGTTAGGAATAGTAATATAGATAATATAATATTAATATCTTCTATGAATGTATTAATAAATTTTATGTAACTTATAAATGAAAATATTATATATATATATATATATATATATCTTGGTATATGTAAATAAATGTTTTAAAAATGATATATGAAGTGTTTTTTTAAAGCATAAATGTTTATTTATATATTTATAATTAATATAATGATTTAAAAGATAATTTATTTTCATAAAAAAGATTTATAAATTAGTATTTTGATTTATTTTAGTTATAATATAACTTTATGAGACAATAATGAATTTTTTAAAGGGTCACAAAATGAGTTATAATAATAAAATCAGTATTTTTTAATAATTGATGATTTAAATTAAAAATTAGTTTTTAAAAATGGAGCCCATTTTTTATTTCTAAACATAAAAAAATAGCTAGGTTGATATTTTTTTAATTTTTCTAAAATAGTTGAATTTTTGGTGAATACTGAAATACAATAATTAACAATATTTAACATTATAAGCCAAATACATGAATTTTTGAGTCTTGAATGATGTAAGAAACCATTATTTCAAACTCACATGCACTATTTACTATAGTCTGTCTTATGAAATAATACTACTGATAGTCTTGATAAAAAATAATAAATAAATGAATAAAAAAATAAAAAACAACCCTCTCATATCCTTATAAATACCACCCTCACCACCACACCTCCTAACACCGTAAAGCCACTTATCTTGTCAAAATTGAGACTAATTAATTTAACAAGACTCTTACCCATGTCTAAGACCTTATGGTCTCACCAAAATACCAAATCCAAGTGCCTTAAGGTGGTTCTCAGTGTGACAATATTCAAGAGGTAATATCCTCCTTCTTTCTCTTTAAATTTATTCTCATTTCTTATCCTATACTTACCTCACCTTTAAAAAGTGGCATGATAACTACATTATCATATATATATATATATTATAAATTTATTTTTTTAATGACATATCCACCATCAAATCTCTTCTCTTCTCCTATTATTCTAAAAAATGAAAACACCATTCGTGAGATGTCAACTCACTGCTTTCATGGATGATGAGTTATCATTTTCCATTAAAGAATTAAATTATGGTCAGAAAACCATTATCATGGTTAAAAAATATTTTAATATGTGTAATGAAACATTTTTAATGTTATATAAATAATTTATAAACAGAATAAATAAATAAAAAAAGTTGCTTTGTGATGGTTGGAAAAGCCGCAAAAAATAAACGAAATATTTATCATTAATGTTTAATCTAATCATACTTATATAAAAAAATGTTATATGGAACCATTTATAATTATGTAGTTATATAAATACCATTTTATTCCCGTTATGTAGTTTTTCTTCCATTTGAGAAGAACTCCCACAATTATACTCAAGGTAACTGACTATAAATCCATGAAATGAACTCTCATAGAATGATGATTCTGATATTTATAACTAATTAAAATGACCATAAATGAAATTAAAAAATTGATAATAAATAAAATATATGTTTAAATGGTTATAAATTTTATAATTTATTTATATAATTTTATTATCTATTCCATTAATTGAAAGTGTAGAATGCTTTGAAAAATAAGGTAAGGGAATTCTTAACCAAATTTCCATTCTTTGGGATAACCTTCTACAACCTTGATTATATTATACAAATATTATTTATGAAATTAATTTTTATTATTTTCTATTTTATTATGTGTATTTATAGTGAATACACATATTCCATTCATGTTATTAATTTTCACATCAATTATACTATATTTTTAAGGGACATCACTTTATAAATCCTCTTTAACGTCTCTTTTTACACATTTTTTATAAACATATATGAAATGAATGGAATTCACCACATTAATGAAGATTAAAATTTTTTATGTTTACTTTATAATTTTACACTTTTATTTTCAAATAATAATTTTCATTTATGAGTGGGTTGCTTGTAAATAAAGTAATGTGATTTCAAAATGGGAAAGTTATTTTCCTCATGAATGTTTTCTTTTATGTGAGATTTATATGTTATGCTTATGCTATGGTTATTGGTAATTATTATGATGATGTGTGGTTATATAATAAACTGATGGTGGTTGATCCCATTATGTCTCTTCATTTCATTGGGCAAAGGGACAAAGTTAATCGGTTAGGTTTCTCTTTAGAGATTATGGGAATATGATATGATTATTATTCCAAGAATAACCGGTATGGTTACTCCCTGAGTAGCTGAGAGAGATACTTTCAATATAAGAGTGATATGAAAATAATTTGTCAAGTTACCTTGTTAATTTATATATTCTTTCTATGGTTTTATAGGAAAAATAAAATTTCATAAGGTAAACCAAAGAGTTTTTGTTTTATGGGTGAAAAGTATAACTTTGTGAAAATATTTTCATGGGTTTATAAGTATTCATGGAATAATGGTTTCTTTATTACATTTTATGTCCCTTACAGATATTTTATGAACATACCATGTTATAAAAGGTTTTTCATATGCTTAATGATTATTAAGGAAACATAACATGTCCTGATGAAAGTATTGAAGATGTGTTATGAAAAGAAATTCTATTTTTATTTAAAAGGGTTTAATTTGGAGATAAAATAGATACTCTATAGTAGTTCTAACTTGTAATTTTAGTTTTTAATTTTACAAGAGTTTCTCTAAATTCTATAAAAATATAAACCTAAATAATATTTGGGTATTAAAGAAAACGAAATTTATTCTAAATTCACTAGATTATGTAATGTTTAAGGCCGAGTCTTTACATGTTCCAACCCTTGAAACCCTAATATGAATAAGAAATTTTAAAATATCCCCTCCTCTAAAACAAAAAATTAAAAATTCCCTTGGAAATAATGAAATCAAAATCATTGTTTTTTCATAGTAACCATACATATCATGGGACATCCCAACTTTTACCCTACTCCCTTTTCAATGTAACTCTACACACCTCAAGGTTTCATGATTTAGAGTATAAATACTTTTCATAATAAATATTCCATCCACATGGGTGTATCAACCTTTTCCGTACCCCCTTAGTTATGATTCATCATGGAACATTACAATAATTAACATAAAATTTTTCCATATGAAATATAATAATTTTAATAAATAATCTATTAATTAGTAAGGAATCATACATCCCTCTGCTTTGTCCAACACAACCAATTCTAAATATTTCTTAAATTACTAAAACCACAACTTAGTCATCTTAAAAACATCCCACTATACCCATAATCATCTATCAAATGATCACTAATATTATAGTATATGACAAGATATTCTATCCATATGACTTTGAGATCTTAAAAATATTGATCCTTCCACCAATAAAACCAACCCAAGGTAAATCTTCTCATTTAAATATATAAAGTCATACTCAGTATTTTAATATTCCATTTAACCCCTCATATAGTCACATAATTTCTAATTGTATATCTTGAGGCCCTATTCTAAAATATGTAACAAACTAATCACCATAGAAACACCATTATATGGGGTTTTATACATTAATTTTAATCCATTAAGACAACCTCACTTGTTTGAATAACACTTAACAAGTATTATCATAAATAATATAAATACCATAAATCAATATTAATCCTTGATATAAAATAAAAGACTCGATGACAACAATTACTCCTTTAGAAAACTACCAAAAAGGATAAACTATTACTGAATGATTCTTGAGGATTTTTATCTTAACCTCTTCATGAGGTAGTTGAACAGGGATTTAAAACCAAAGGGAATGTAGTGTAGTGAGATATTAGATTGTTCTAAAGGAAGGTTTAAATTTTGTAGTTTTTATATTGTTATGTGTTAATAGAGGGTTTTTTGAATTATGTTATATTCAAAGAGAAAAATTTCATTAGAAAAAAGACATATAATTTTCATATGATGGTTCAGTGATTTTTCTGAGTGTATGAGTGAAAGTTAAGTAATATCATAGTTAATTAATGATGAATCATTATTCTAGAGTTTTATCAATGATAGGGTTCATAATAAAAAACCTCTCACCTCTATATTCTAGTGATGGAGAGTTACATTACAATAATTATCATTGTTATCTACAACCTCTTATTATGTTCATGTGAGAGTTTTGTGTGATCACCTAATATTGTAATAGGGAACTCTCCTTTGACTATTATTGGACTTCTCATTCAAGTTATGTTGGTCTAAGACAGCTAAGGGAGAAATTATATCTTAAATATGTATTCTAGTAGTTTCCAAACATTCACAACTCAATCACTATTAATCCATCACATACAATCTTGATCCATTTTAAGGATATGAACAACCTAATATGAAAAATAGTGAAATATAAAATTATTATGATTATATTCAATCATGAATAACACAACATCAAGATGATATTAGCTATAATAAAATGGTATATTCTATTAGAACACAATAATATACAAGGATATCTCTTACTCTATCTATCATAGATGAGGGTTATAGTCATCCATGTGAAATATCATGGACATAGACAACAATCTCTAAAAAACAATAAAATATTAACAATAATATAATTGTTCAAACAGAAACCACCATTATTGTGGTCTTTATTTTATAAGAATTTTCTACCTCCGAGATCAATTTAAATTTTATCAAGATAATCCTAAATCATTCTATGTGGATTATATGATTTATCCATTAATTCTTGTGTGGAGGTATCAATTTCACAACTAATTATTCCTCTCTATTAGATCATGGGTTTCTTATACAATTTTTCCCACATTTCCTAATTTGGTTAGATAGCGTGTATAAATACTCGTTCAGGCATTATATACCTTGAATTATTTCTATATGGGCTAATTTTAATATTGAGGGGTTTTATAGATTTGGGTTTATCCTCTTCTAGTAGAAGGTTTAGAAAAAGTTACGGTAAGAATGTTTCATATTTTAAATGATAATATTACATTAGGTGGATTCTAAATACATTTTAGGAAGATGAGATTTCATTGGAAGCATAAAACAAGATGTATGAGGGATTGGGATTATTTTAGGTGGAAATTCTAGAATTATAGTCTCCTTACTATTCCAACTGATCAATGGATAAAAATCATTATTATGTTTCAGATATTTCAAATGATGCATTAACACCATGATATTCTTTTGGGTTCAATACAGTTTTGTAAAGTGAATGTAGTATTCATTCTTAGTGGATGCAACCTAAGGTAGTCAACCATGAGGTATTTTTGGGTGAGACACATCTCCATAAAGTAAACCTAGGATCCATTATACTAGGGAATAATGTGAGGGGTGGAATCTAGATAGTTTTGATTAGCTGGAGGATTTTCAAGGTCTAATAAATCATTTTTTAGTAGTATATTAATTTTCAAGTTGGTGATGATTGAACTTCCCAGAAGTTAGTGCATCACAATAATCATTACATACTCACTTATATATAGCCTCATGTATATCACATTATCATTTATTTTCAATAAATATTTACTTTAATAATAATAATTGGAATTTTAATAATTTATTTTTCAATTTTTTTGAATAAATCAGAGGATTCATGGTTAGGGGAACCATGTGATCCAACCATGCACCATTTAATGGGTGAGACAATGAGTAAAGTACATTTAAAGCATGGTTTGGGTAACTATTTAAGATAATATTACACCCATATTGGTTGAATAAAGACATCATATTCAAGTCTCAACTTTATGAGATGTTTTATTATTAACAACTAAATCACTATTTGATTATTTTTGGGTGTTTTGTATCTTAATTTAAATTAATTAATAAAATTATTGATGTATAATTTGGGTTTCTTTGTAAAATATTTTTTAATGAAATTTATCTTTTTAATTATTAATAGTATTATCTAAATATTAGTATTAATTTTTATAATTGAAAAAGAATATAAATATTAAATTTAATATGTTGTTAATTAAAATGTAATGTGATAATAGGTATCAGATAACCTGGGTATCATTATAATTTTTTATTTTTTTTCTTTACAATTATAAGAATAATAAAATTATAATTTTATAATATGTATAAAAGTAAAATAGGTGTAATCCCCCTCTTCCTCCATCCATGTCCATTATCCCTTCCAATGGAGTTATCCTCTAACTTTTTTTTGGAACTCATCATCAAATTATTCATCCAAGAACTAGAAAGGTACAACTCAAGCTCTTTTAATCATTTTTATTCTTCCCCTACTTTTATTTGTATTCTTTTTCTCTGGTATTTTCTCATTATAAGGTTTATAGGGATTGGATAGTTTCACAATGTCCAAGAGAAACATAAAAAATCCAAATGTATTCTTCTATTGGGAGTAAGAGTGGCCCTTAATGTGTTATCCCACCTTATTAGATTTTATTGTTTCATTTTATAACTCACTGAGTAGTTTTTAAACTTATAGGGATTCATTTTATTGTTTGTTTCTAATTTTTTTGGATATATAATATTTTATGGATGACTTTTTAGGTCACCAAGAGTGGTATCACATAGGTGATACACAATGGAATATATTAAAGTGTCTCTTAGAGGTAGGTGGATATATATTCTTCATATATTTAGTGATTCATTATTTTATTAATGTTTTCGAAAACTTTTCTATTCAAATAAAAGGTGTTTTAAATCCTACAAGGATTTATTAAATTTATATTTTTCTTTTTACTTGACTTCTCAAATGTATTGGTATAGGGTTTCCTAAAATATTTCTCAATTATATTTCAATTATATTATCCACTTAACATTTTTGATTAAATATATCATGTAATTTATAATTAAATAACTATTTATGGTTTATAAAAATAGTTATTATTGATTATTTATAATTATAAAATTGATTTTATTGTAAATCCCTAGTTTTAAGAAGTGTTTTTTTGTGTAAAAAAATGTATTTTTTGAAATGTAATTAAATTTTAGAATAATTTTCATGGTTTAAATTTGAGATATGGTTAATTTTGGAATATACTTATAGACCAATAGGAAGCCTTGGGAGCATAGGGGGGACCATGATACATGAATGAAATTCATTATAAATTAATAATCATTTTTTATATCTTTATACTTCTCAACACGGTCCCAAGATAGTGCATGATAAATCACAACTAGTTGAAACTTTCTCATTCTTACCCATAATGGAACCACTATAGTGAAAGACATGTCATAGTTAGTGGATAAATCTATGTAATTCCCATTAAGGTCTCATGATAGGGAATTATGAGACTCTACTAAGTAGATCTTTTTCATGACTAGATTTTTTAGTACGATGACCCTACATTGCCTAACAATTGTTCCCTATGGTCTTTCCCTTGATGATTAGTTGGTGATTTCTAGACTAATTCTTACTTAACATGTTTTAATAATGTTTTAGACATGTAAATTAATTTTACATTTACAACTAGTTTGAAGGTCACATTTAATAATTTTTTGTATTATTTAAATTGAAAAAACTATTTTTATAGTTTATAGTTCACACAAGTAGATCGTATTTTTTTGTTATGGGATTCATATAGATAGATTAGTGGGATCCTATTGGTATTGTTTTGATCACACCATATATAAGCCTTATTTCTGTCTGTAGGCCCCATTGTCTTCAATGATCTATTTTAAAAGTGTTTGTGAATGAACCATTATAACATGCTTGGGAAATAGAGGAGGTAGCTGGGACACCCCAAACCCAAACTTTTGGATTTGGTATAAATATAATTGCAACCAACTCTTGAGATAAGATGTGTGATGTCTTCCATAACAAGGTACACACCCATCAATACTCAGGGTATAATATGTATTTCTTCAAAAAGATCCCCTCATATAATACTTTACTATGAAAATCCCTTTCATATAAATTCATAGGGATATAAGGGAACATAAGAAAGGGTGACCTAAATTGCTCAGTAAGAGTAAAAATAAGAGATCGTAGTTAAACACCATAAGTGATAATAAGATAAACATGTGGGTATGATAACATATTAAAGGGGTAAATACATAATGTAAAAGACTTATACAAAATACAATATAGATCATATGTTAATAATCATTATTTAATGATTTTGGAATATTGAAGTGGATGTCATATAATCATTGAAAAATATAAATATGGAAACATCATATCAATGTAAAACCATAACATTCTGGTCAAATAACACACGTAATTTGTTAACAACACTAGAATCATGTAAAAATATAACACATATCAAAACATTATAAAATGTGAATAAATATAGTATCATGTTCACACATAATATAGAAAATCTCATGATATATATCACATTACAAAATCCATTGGAGCATTATAAGAGAGTACCATTCACATTCATAGAATATACATGGATTTGAGTTCTACAAAAGGAAATAATATATAAATACATCACTAATCATAACATGATAAGAACATGGAAAAGAAATGGGTATGCAGCGAGATTAGGTAACACTTTCTGTAAATACCCTTCAATCAAAATAATTAACTATAATGTATTCACACCATATAGAATCCAGGGTATAAAATATATTTAAAAATTCCCCATTAAATTAGATTATTAGTATATGGGTGAATATCCATGAATTAGAGGATGAATGTAAGAGTAATGATGATGGAAAGGCAATTGAAGAAAAGTTATATTTTTTCATAATTGATGGTAAGGGAAAAAGGCAGGGATGGATCATTATTCATAGATATTTCATATCCACCACAATACTTGTAGATAAGACCATGGATATAAAAAAGAAAAATTACTCCAAGAGAAAGATGGCGATTTATTGAGAATATAATGACAAGATAAAATGTGAGTGGAAAGAGACAATTTTAAACAAAGTAATCTAAATACAATATATTGTTAATTGATAAAATAAGACCATAATTTCATTAGAAATGAAGGTAAAATAATAAGAGAAACATTAATAGGAAACACTCAAAGAATTAAATAGTTGTCAATGTCAGTTGACCAACTAAATAATAATATATTCAAACCCTTTATTATAGTTTGTAATGAGGAAGTGTGTCATCTAAAGCATATCCCTGAGGAGTGTCTAACCAAGTTTGCAGTCATATATCCAATCATCATGCAACGATTAGAGATCGAGTTGATTCTCAACCATAATTTTTCAGGTTGATTACCTTTAGAAGAATTTTTTACATAGACACATCCACTTATTAGTATCCAAAAAAGGATTCAATTTTGAGGAAAACTCACACTAATTACATATTTTTATGACTCTTTATGGGCACATGAACGTTTAAGAATTATAACTCATTATGGTCATAATATAATGATAGGGAATATAGATCTATCTTTGAATAATTTTAATTTATAATAATTAATTATTATGAAATTTATTATTTAAAAGTTAATGGAAGGGAAGGATTTGAAAAAAAAATGTTTGAGAAGGGGTAAAAAGCCTTAAAATTTAGTTACTTTTGAATCAAAACATCATTAAAGATAAAAATTAAATTTAACATTAAATACCATAAAAAGGGTAAATAATGATATACTATATCAAATGGGATTCCTATATATGTTATAAAAACAAAATCTGTATAATATATTGAATGTCTCAATAGAGGCCAATTGAGATGTAAAACCATTAATGATTTTCGTAATGCTTAAATAGACTATCTACTAAAGAAAGGGATTTATATGGTTTTACAAATTCCTGGAATTAAATGAAATTATATTTAAAAATATGTATATGGGATAGCATATACACCCAAAACTAACTGAATATTTTGAATATAAAACATAACTCAATGGAAGAACATCGAGATAAGAAAATACCTTACATTGGATTGTTGATAGCTTGGGTATAATTTAACATCCATTATAAAAACTAAGTCTCATTATTATCCTTTTATAACATTATCATGTCAAATTACTTATTATTTCCCATTATAATTCATTCAGTCACAAAATTAATTTCATTTTCATTAGTCATTTTGAGGTTTCCCGGTTCACAGTCTCCAAAACCACTGTGGTATAATTGCATCAGTTAATTATTATTGTATAATGTCCCCATAAGATCCTAAAGATTAAATATATATATTTCATAAAATTAAATAATTTATTGGGTTCAACATATTATGAAATAAGTACTATTCAATGAATCATCCTCAATAAGTTTGTTTTGAAAGATAAGAAAATCTATGCTTTCTTACTTTTAATTTAAATGATACAACACATAATTTCCCATTATTTAATTATAATCATGAAACTAAATTTATATTAATAATATATTTAATCATGGAATTAATTTTAAAGGATTTCCATGAAACAGATATGTTAATAAATCATCATTGGTCACATTGGTATCATAAAACTACTATGGTGAGAACAAATATATCAAGTAGCCTACTACTACAAAAACGAGCTTTATCAGTGCTCAAAACGGGCTTTAATAGTGCTAAAAAAGTGTTTTAAATATCAATGTTTATAAAGGTAGAATTTATCAGTGCTCAAAAAAGTGATGATAAAGGTAACCTTTATCACTGCAAAAAATAGTGCTGATAAAGGGATCCTTTGTCAGCTCTAAAAAGGTACTGATAAAGGATATCTTTATCAGCGCTAAAATGCACTAATAAATGCCCTGCCTGCTGTAATATATAATTCTGTAGAAGCACACCCAAATAAGACCTGCAAAAAAATCAACATATCAACAAGTATATCCATAAAAAATTAACACATAATTCATAAGGTCATTTCAAGAAGTATACCCATACAAAAAGTATACCCATAAACCATTAACACATAATCAATAACTTAATTAAATACATAAAGAATTAAATTCAGAATACAAGGGGTTAGGGGGCTATATAGGGGTTTTGGGTGGCTGTCCAAGGGGGGTAGGGGGTGTCTGGGGGGGGGGGGTGGGGGTGTCTGTGGGGCTGGGGGTGTTTGGGGGGATAGTGTTGTCCAAGGGGGGTGGTGTGGTGTCCAGGGGGGTGGTGGGGGCTGTCCATGGGGCTGGGGTTGTATGGGGGGGGGGGGGGGGGTTCAGGGGGTGGGGGGGGGGGGGTCGTCCAGGGGGATGGTGGGGTGTCCGGGGGGGTGGGGGGGGGGGGGGGGTGGGGGGCTTTCTAGGGGGTGGGGGTGTCCAGGGGGTGGGGAGGTTTCCAGGGGGTGGGGTTAGTCTAGGGGGTTGATGGGATAACCATGGGGGCTGTGGTGGTGTCCAGGGGGGTGGGGGTGGCTGTCTAAGGGGGTGGGGGTGTTTGGGGGGTGTCTAGGTGGTGGGGTGGTGTCTAAGAGGGGTGGGGGTGTTTTTCATGTGGTTGGTCACTGCCCAGGGGGTGGGGGTGTCCAGGGGGGTGGGTGGGTGGGGGGTGTCCATGGTGTTGTCCAGAGGGGGGTGGGTGGTGTCTAGGGGGTTGGGGGGCTTTCCAGGGGGTAGGGGTGTTCATAGGGGTTAGGGGTATCCAGGGGGTGGGGTGGTGTCCAAGGGGGTGGGGTAAGGCTGTCGAAGGGGGTGGGGTGGTGTATAGGGGGTGGGGTGGCTGTCCAAGGGGGTGGGTGTGTCTAGGGGGTGGGGGTGTCTAGGTGGTGGGGTGGTGTCTATGAGGGGTGGGGAAGCCTTTAAGGGGGTTTGTGGGTGTCCCGGGGGGATTTCCATGGGGGTGTCCATGGGGGTGGCGTGGGGTCCAGGGGGTTGGGGGGGGGGATTTCTAGGGGTGTGGGTGTTTAGAGGGGGGGGGGGGTGTCTAGGAGGTGAGGTGGTGTCCATTGGGGGGGGGGGCAGTCCAGGGGGTTGGTGGGGCTGTCCATGGGGGGTGGGGTGTTGTCCAGGGGGGTGGGGGTGGCTGTCCAAGGGGTTGGGGGTGTCCAGGTGGTGGGGTGGTGTCTAGGAGGGCTGGGGGTCCCATCCATGGGGATGGTGGTGTCCAGGGGGTGGGGGGTGTCCATGGGGGTCGGGGTGTCCAGGGTGGTGGGGTGGTGTCCAGGGGTTGGGTGGGGGGATTTCCATGGGGTGGGGGTGTCCAGAGGGGTGGGGTGGGGGGGGGGGGTTTCGAAAGGGTGGGTTGGTGTTGGGGGGGGTCCAGGTGGTGGGGTGGTTTCTAGGAGGTGTGGGGGCGTCCATTGGGTGGGGGTGTCGAAGGGTTTGGGGGGCATCCAGGGGTTGGGGTGTCCATTTTAAACAAAAGAGAGACACTTTGAATGATACCGGCCACACTGTGCCACATATTGAGGCAAGTTTGACTTGTATATGTCACAAATGACCCACTGAACCTTCCTTTAAAGTATCAACACAATCCTCATGCGATTGGTTGGATTTCTGTACAATAGTTGTTGTTTTCACTTAAAATTCTGTCCATTTTAAACAAAAGAGAGACACTTTGATTAATACTGGACATACGATGCCTCAGATTGAGGCGGTATTGAATCGTACATGTCACAAATGATCCATGGATTGGTTCCCTAAAGTATTGACATAATCCGATTGCGTTTGGTTGGATTTCTATATGTCATTTGTTGTTTTCACTTAAAATTCTATCCATTTTAAACAAAAGTTAGAATTTGAGTGATACTAGCCACACCCTGCCTTTTATTGAAGAGGGCTTGACCCATACACATAAAAAATGACCCATGGATCTTTACCCAAAAGTATCAACACAATCCAAATGCATTTGGTTAGATTTCTGTAGTTTATTTATTGTTTTCGCATAAAATTCTATCCATTTTAAACAAAAGAGATACACTTTGAGTGATACCGGCCACACCATGCCTCATATTGAGGAGGGGTTGACTCATAAACGTCAAAAATGACACATGGATCGTTCCCCTAAAGTATAAACACAATCCGAATGCGTTTTCTCCGATTTACGTACATCAGTTCTTATTTTCACTTTAAATTATGTCCATTTTAAACAAAAGTGAGATTCTTTGAGTGATATCAGCCACTCTATGCCTCAGATTGAGAAGGTTTTGAATAATACACATAAAAAATGACCCATGGATCATTCCTCTAAAGTATCAACACAATCTGAATGCGTTTGGTCAGATTTCCGTACGTCAGTTGTTGTTTTCACTTAAAATTCTGTCCATTTTAAACAAAATAGTGACCCTTTGAGTGATACCGGCCACACCGTGCCTTAGATTAAAGCAGGGTTGACCCTTTCAGGTCAAAAAATACCCATGAATCATTCCCCGAAAGTATCAACACACTTCAAATGTGTTTTGTCGGATTTCCATATGTCAGTTGTTGTTTTCACATAAAATTCTGTCCATTTTAAACAAAATATAGACACTTTCAGTGATATCAGACACACCGTGCTTTGGATTAAGGAGAGGTTGACTTGTACACATCAAAAATGTCCCATGTATTATTACCATAAAGTATCAACACAATACGAATGTGTTTGGTTGAATTTCCGTACGTCAGTTGTTCTGTTCTCTTAAAATTCTATCCATTTTAAATAAAAGAGAGACACATTGAGTGATATCAGCCACATAGTGCCTCACATTGAGTCGAGGTTGACACATACATATAAAAAATTCACCATGGATCATTACCCTAAAGTATCAACACAATATGAATGAGTTTGGTCAGATTTCGGTATTTCAGTTGTTGTTTTCACTTAAAATTCAGTCCATTTTAAAAAAAAGAGAGACTTTGAGTGATACAAGACACACCATGCCTTGGATTGAGGTGGGGTTGACTTTTACACATCAAAAATGACCCATGGATCATTACCATAATGCATTAACATAATCCGAATGCATTTGATCATATTTTCGTATGTCAGTTGTTGTTTTCACTTCAAATTCTATCCAGTTTAAACAAAAGAGAGACACTTTGAGTGATACGGACCACACTGTGCCAAGGATTGAGTAAGGGTTGACTCTTACTCATCCAAAATTACCCATGTATCATTACTCTAAAGTGAAAAAACAATCCGAATGCGTTTGGTCAGATTTTCGTACGCCAGTTGTTGTTTTCACTTAAAATTTTGTCCATTTCAAACAAAAGAGAGACACTTTGAGTGATTCCGGCGACATCGTGCCTTGGATTGAGATGGGGTTGACTCATAAACGTCACAAATGACCCACTTATCATTCCCTTAAAGTATCAAAACAATATGAATGCGTTTGGCTGGATTTCTGTATGTTAGTTGTTGTTTTCACATAAAATTCTGTCCATTTTAAACAAAAGAGAGACTTTGAGTGATATCGGTGACACCATGCTTCATATTGAGGTGAGGTTGGATCTTATAAGTCACAAATGACACATTGATCATTCCCATAAAGTATCAACAAAATTCAAATGCATTTGGTCCGATTTCCGTACATCAGTTGTTGTTTTCTCTTAAAATTCTGTCCATTTTAAACAAAAGAGAGACACTTTGAGTGATACCAGACACACCGTGCCTCATATTTAGGTAGGGTTGACTCTTTAACTTCAAAAATAACCGATGTATCTTTCCCCTAAAGTATCAACACAATAAGAATGCATCTGGTCGGATTTTCATACATTAGTTGTTGTTTTCACTTAAAATTCTATCCATTTTAAACCAAAGAGAGAATTTGAGTGATAACAGCCACACCGTGCCTTAGATTGAGGAGGGGTTGACTCATACACATCACATATGACCCATGGATTGTTACCGTAAATTATCAACATAATCTGAATGCATTCGGTCAGATTTCTGTTTGTCAGTTGTTGTTTTCACTTAAAATTATGTCCATTTTAAACAAAAGAGAGACACTTTGAGTGATACCGGCCACACCGTAACTTGTGTTGAAGAGGGATTGACTGATAAACATAAAACATTACCCATGGATAATTACCCTAATGTATAAACACAATCTGAATGTGTTTAGTCGGATTTCGGTACACCAGTTGTTGTTTCACTTAAATTTATGTCCATTTTATACAAAATAGAGACACTTTGAGTGATACCAGCCACACCATGCCTCAGATTGAGGCAGGGATGACTCTTACATGTCAAAAATGACCCATGGATCATTCCCCTAAAGTATCAACACAATATTAATGCGTTTGGTCATATTTCTGTATGTCAGTTTTTGTTTTCACTTAAAATTCTATCTATTTTAAAAAAAAGAGAGACACTTTGAGTGATACTCACCTCAACATGGCTCATATTGAAGTGGGGTTGACTATTAAATGTTGAAAATGACCCATAGATATTTCCCCTAAAGTATAAACACAATTCAAATGCATTTGGTCAGATTTTTGTATGCCAGTTGTTGTTTTCACTTAAAATTCTGTCCAATTTAAACAAAAGAGAGACACTTTGAGTGATACCGGCCACACCATGCCTCATATTGAGTCGGGGTTGACTCTTACATGTCCAAAACGGCCAATGTATCGTTACCCTGATGTATCAACACAATCTGAATGCGTTTCATAAGATTTCCATATGTCAGTTGTTGTTTTCACTTAAAATTCTTTCCATTTTAAACAAAAGAGAGACTTTGAGTGATACCGGCCACACCGTGCCTTAGATTAAGGTGGAGTTGACTCATACATGTCAACAATGACCCATGGATCATTACCCTAAAGTATCAACACAATATGAATGCGTTTGTTTGGATTTCCATATGTCAGTTGTTCTTTTCACTTAAAATTATGTCCATTTTAAACAAAAGAGACACTTTGAGTGATACCGGCCAAACCATGCCTCATATTGAGGTGAGGTTGACTTTTACACATCAAAAACGATCTAGGGAACATTCCCCTAAAGTATCAACACGATCCAAATTAGTTTGGTCGGATTTCTGTACATTAGTTGTTGTTTTCACTTAAAATTCTATCCATTTTAAACAAAAGAGAGACATTGAGTGATACCGGCCACGCCGTGCCCCAGATTGAGTCGTGGTTGACTCGTACACATCAAAAATGACCCATGGATCATTCTTATAAAGTATCAACACAATATAAATGAATTTGGTCGGATCTAAAGTTATTTTTGAGATTTTACTATTTTTTGTTATCAAAAGCCCAAAGAAAAGTGGTTCACCATTCTTGCATGTTGCTGGTGAATTTCATCTATTAAAATGGGAAAATGACTCATTAGAGAAAGGTTGTTTTATTTAATAACAATTAAATTTTTCCTAAAAAAATTTACATACAACAATGTTTCATCTTGTGATCGCCTTAACCCCTCTCAAAAATGACCGCCAATTGTACACATCCCCAAGTCAGATCTTCATGCTATTTGTGTACAATCTCCCATCAGGTATGCAACCCACTTGTTATTGAAAAAATCTATATCATCTTGTGATTATGAGGCTTTTCGATAGTCATAGTGGTACTAAAAAATATATATATGAAGAATTAATAAATAATTTAAATGAAATAGTAGTTATTTTTGAAAATCCCTTTTTAGGGATGCTAGTTTGTTGATGAAAAACAATCTCTTTCATAAATTTACACACATAATAACCACAATCATTATCGTTTGTTTGTTTTGGACACTGCAATAAATTTGATCATTAGGGGAATAAGTAACTTCTGTTGATTTGTGTTTGGATAGTGAAATTTTATTATATATACCCTGATATTTGTCCAGATAGAGTACTTTTTCGCCTTCTTATGCTTAGCCCCTGTCCTCATTCCCTTTTTTAGATGATAATGATACACTACCCTATCATAACAGAATCCCCAGTAAAATCTAATATAACTGATATTACATGTTTTTTAGACCTAAAATGTAGGATGTAGTGTCTTACAGATTCACAAACTCCATCATGTGTTGTCAGTTTGTTGGATATCCTAACATTGAATCCATAAAATAAATCTTTGGAGTATCCAAGTTCACCGCAATTAGCATCCAATATTACCAAAAAACACACAAAGGAATAAGTAATAAAAGAAGTAAAAAAATAATTGATATGCTTTAATTGTAGAATTTTACACATGCATGGTTGGTATTAGGAAGAGTCTATCAGCCGTAATCTTTCTTTCAAATGTTCTTAGTAAGCCGTTCACTATTTCATCCTTTTTTGATGGCTCTAATTTCTTTAGTTGTGTTGATTTGGTATGAGGACTAATGAGTTTGAATTTTGGCTCATGGGAAAATTCCTTCAACTGTTTTTCATATATACGTCTGTCAATAATATAAAATGCATTTATTCATAATTTTCACATTATATCATCTTTTAGAAAATAAATTCATGAAAACATGCCTCATATATTAATTTTCAACTATGATGTCGAGCCAACCATATTTAAGGAACTCATTTACATTTTCAGAATCAACAAAATATTGATTTTCTTCTCTGAATATATTCTTCTTAAAAACATTTATATGACTACTACCACCTCTTAGCTTCGTATCCACATGAGTCTTCAATGCTAGTAAATGTGGATAGAGAATAGGTGGTGTTATTGTGCTTTCAGTAGCTCTTTGGGATCTGTTGGTCAATCCTTTAGATTCTTTTGAGGTGACA
This sequence comes from Viscum album, assembly GCA_963277665.1. Classification (NCBI taxonomy): domain Eukaryota; kingdom Viridiplantae; phylum Streptophyta; class Magnoliopsida; order Santalales; family Viscaceae; genus Viscum; species Viscum album. Next base: position 1,955,548,733 of record OY728137.1, read on the forward strand.
TTTTTTGTCACTCCTTCCCTTTCTCCATCTATAATAACATTCATTGGTTCAGACCCATTTTTTATTAATTGTTAAAGAATTTTCTTGAAAAGAAATCGAAATAAATACCTCTTTGTCCACATGTACTTGTACAAGTTGTGATGGCCATGAAATGAATGTCCCAATAGTCTTTTGACCATATTAATATCATCTCCATAATGTGGAATAGGTATCTCTTCATTTGGATCATGATCTACAGTAATCGTCACTTTCAAATGATCTTTCGGAAGTGGTCTATTATGTAGGTTTTCCTCTGAAGTATTGATAACCACAGCCCTCACTAAATAGTGATAGGTGGGTGTTGACAGATATAAATCACAGTCATTATCACCCTGTAGAAGATCAGCATAGGATAAGTATCGGGGTTTGTATGATTGAAATTTTAGGGGAACAATTATTAGAATATTTATTACCACATCTAAGACAATTATTTAAGGGGAATGAATCGCCTCAAAGCTGGTGGGGGGTGGGGTGGGATCTTCACGTGGTGGTTGTTCCTGAGTTGTGTCTTCTCCTTTCTTCCCACCCATAAAAGTTTCTAGAAACTCTCCCTACCATTGAAATATTTCTTCAAGAGTTTCTAGTCATTTGCTCATTTGTTTCATTTTTTTATCTCTATCATCCATTTGTTTTTTCTTATAATATACTCAGGGTGTCACCCCAAACACCGCACCTATGAAACGACTGTATTGTTCTGGCCACTTCAAAGCTGTCGATAATAGGTCTGCATCCACTATTGGAGTAGCTGATTATTGTGACTACCAGATATAGGAAAATAACTAATTATTTTTATGTAATAGCAATTTAAACCAAATATTTTTATCATTTCATACTTACACATATTTCCAACACCTTTTTATGTGTTTTCATCTACTAGATTTCCTTCCATATTCACACGTGCCTCCTTCCATAGCACATGACATGGGATAGAAGTTTCCTGGGTTTTAGACTCATCAATCTACATATAAATATAGAAAGATAATTATGATGTTGTTTCTTGGAACCTAACAATATTTATATAAATTTAAAATACGTACCATTTTCTTTTCTAGAGAAGCGTACCCCATCCTTGCTTTAAGATAGGGGTATGTTGGTTTTGATGCACGTTCCTTATTTTCAGTACTGAGTTGCTATTTCATAAATAAAATATTGACAATCAAAGTGATGAATATACATATCCTCAAACAACATATTATCATCCACAATGTACCTAGAACTTATCATACCCATATCGGCCAAAAAATGAATCCCATGCTTCTTGGGATATCAGGTGAGAATAGACAAGGGGTGGGTGTGGGTTTATTTTACCATTGGAATCTTTCAGGTGACATTTTGTTAAAATAGTGAAAAAACCTCAATGACACCTTACTTCAAGCCTTAGTACATAATTATTGTGTGAATCATCTACTATAAATATACTCTGCAATAGATTGAGAAGAGTAAGACACTATTTCATTATTTTATATGCTGGATAATTAAAGAATTAATATCATAATGTTACTGTAATTTCTTCCCATATCATAGCCATCAGCTTGGACACAACATGGTTCCATGAATCTATGTCAATCAGCACGCATTGTCGACTGACAATTCCAATGTAACTACCAAACATAGCCTTGTCGGGATTCACATGTTTGCCTCATTCATTTCATCCGACATCAAATTTGATGCATTTTCTTTTCTCTTTAAGAACATTGGCTAACACTGTCAAATTAAGACGCACCTGTGTTTTCTGCGACGTTAGTCATTTATCCCCGACCATTTCATCGATATCAACATAATCTATATGTTCATATGAAATGATAACAATTCCATGTGATTATGTTTGTTGGACCACAACACTTGGAGCAGCAACAGGTTCAGAAACTTGTTGTTGCTATGCACTGTGAGTAGCCGCAACAACAGTAGTAACGACAACAGTTTAGAGACTTGTTCAACCTCAAGGCTTGGAGCACCAGAAAGTGTAGAAGTAATTATCTACAAAAGTGGTTGACCAATTAATTTAAATAACATAAATTCAGTAATAATAAGACAATAACATGAGATAACAAGATCTATATTACAAAAAAAATATAACCCATTTATCGAACTCTCTTTTTTTCAACGGCTGAAGGGATTTGAAAGCACTATCGATTATCAAAATCCCTTAATTGTGGTATCATTTGACAAATAAAACATCATCTACATTGGGATTCCTATGAAATGATTGTGACATACCACTGAAAGGATCATCCTTAACTGAATTTTAATGGAACCCTTCATATGTTTTGGATGATAACAGAACAATCGACCACTTTTGTTTTGTGGGATATAGAATGTAAAATAATTGTACTACTTGTGATGCTATTATAAATTGTTCATCTTTTTAACCTTATTTACAAAAATCAACTTTCACAAATCCCAAATCATCTTTTTTAACACCGCTATTTTTATCAACCCATTTTCATTAAAAAATAGGAAATTGGAATGTTATATAATCCAACTCCTATATTTGCTTGATAATGCGAAAGTATGACAAATTTTCATAAATTGGATTTCTGTCCTTACTACCAGAAACATGAATCGCTTCAGCCATAAGTGTAAATCCACTATTTATCATGGTACTATCTTAATCATGTTCATCTATATAGAATGTATAACCATTAATTACATAACCATAGTAAGATAATACATACACACTTGGTCTGGAGGCTAGCCATCAAAGTCATTCTGAAATTGAATTCATATTTATATCTGACTCCTTAAAAATATGGTCCTGAAACCATTCTATAAACTAGTGATTGTGTGTATTTTATATCCATTTTTCATCCCTTGATGGATTTAACTACTTAAGAATTTCATAGTGGGTTTCAATATATGGAGCAACATCCCAACTATTATATAAAACATAAAGGTGGACCTACTCCTGATCTGTAATATTGATTGTCACAAAATTTCTTACAGAAATTCCCTCACACTCAATGCATCCACTGTGAGGAGATTTCGGGAGACCAATGGTTTCCAAATTAGATAGGTATTCAGTACAAAATTCAATGGATTCATCAACAATATATCACTCCACTATACAACCCTCTCGTTGACATTGATTTTTGACATACCCATTCAAAATATTCATATACCATTCAATGGGGTACATCCATCTATAGTACATAGGACCACAAATTTGAATCTCTCTCACCAAGTGAAGCAACAAATGAACCATTATATCAAATAATTTTGGTGGGAAGAACATTTCAAATTCACATAATATGATGACAATTTATCTTTCCATAGCTAGAAATTTCAAAAGGTCTAAAACTTTGCTACATATTTCTTTGAAAAAGAAACAATGTTTGGTTAATATATGATGAACATTCTTGGAAAAAATGCAACGTAAAGATATAGGAATTAAATATTGCATCAAAACATGAAAATAATTTGATTTCAAACCTTTTAACTTCAAATCATTCATTGAAAAAATGTTATTGATATTTGATGAATACCCCTCTGGAACCTTTACATCATTGAAGAAGTTTCAAAACTGATATCCCTCCTCCCTGGAAAGAGTGTAAGCAGCTGGTGGAAGAAACATTCAATTTTCACCCTTCATGGGAGCCAACTCTTCTCGTATTCCCATGTCAACCATGTCCAACCTTGCCTTAATTTCATCCTTTTTTTCAGGGGAATTTAACAACATTCCAATAACACTATCACATACATTTTTTTCCACATGCATCATATCAAGAAAATGTCTGACATATAAACAATTCGAGTATGGTAATTCAAAAAAAAACTGATCTCTTTTTCCAACCGATTTTCATTAGTTTTTTTGAAAATGGTTTACCAAAAATAGTATTCACAACTTTTAATTTCTCAAACAGCTTATCACCTGTTAGTGGAGACGATGTTGTACGTTGTTCTTAACTTCCATTGAATGATGTTATCCATGATCGGTACTTATGCCGACAAGGTAGAAATATACGATGTCCTAGAAACACAGTTTTCGATGAATGTTTCAACCTAATTGATTATGTATATTTTTCTCACACGAGACACCCTTGAGTTACTTTAATTCTATATTTTGACAAATTTCCATAAGCAGGTAAATTATTTATCATCCCATATAACATCGCTCTCAACATGAAGTATTCCCTTTAATAACCATCATACAATATAACACCTGAAACCCACTATAAATTAAAATACTCAATCAAAGGATACAAATAAACATAAATATCATTACCTGGTAGTTTTGGTCCTAATATTAGCATAGATAACATGATAAATTTCCACATCATGCATAACCATGGTGGAATGTTTTAATTTACCAACATAACTGTCCATGTATTGTGAGTGCTCGTTTGAAAACCAAAAGGATTCACTCTATCTGTAGATAACTCAAGATGAAGGTTTCTCGGATCCTTTCCAAATTAAAGATACTCATGATCAATTATATTTCATTGAAGAGAGTTAGCCGGGTGACGTAATTTCCCATCTTTATTTCTTTTATCTGCATGCCATGACAATTGTCTTATAGTTTATTCACTTTTATATAGACGCCTAAACCTTGGAATGATTGGAAAGTACCATTCAACTTAAGTAGGACTTGATTAATCTTTCTTGTATCGAGAAGCACCACACTTTGGTCATTCTATAAGTGATTTGTTCTCCTTGAGAAATAGTATATAGTCTTTCGGGCATGCATGTATTCTTTTATAAATCATACCCATCTAGCGTAGCATCCTTTTAGCTTCATATGTCCGGTTTGGGAGCTCATTATATTCCTGGAGCATATCATTCAAGAGAGCAAGTAGTTCCGTAAAACTGACATCACTCCATCTGTTGCCCGATTTCAATTTATACAACTTCAGTACAGCTAACTATGTTGTATATTCAGTGAAACCAACATACAATGGCGTCTTTGCACAAATATTTAACTTCTCAATCAATTTTGGGAAATCATGAAGTTCATCTGCAACTGTCCTTGTCATTTCCTCAATAAGACCTTCTTTATCATTGACATCTGTAATCACATCCTCCATATGGTCTTCTTCATTATCCACATTTGTATTCATATCTGATGATCCATAACACAGAGTTTTATCCAATCCAGTAGTTACAATCACTTTTTCTCTGTCGTTATTTCGATATTTATAACTCCAATATATTCCAAGACATATAAAATGTTCTTCCAACTCATCTGGAGTAACTAGTCTCAAATAAAAACAACATAAACAAGGACAATGGATTTTAGAAGAATCCTCTGCGTGATACTTCACAAACTTGATGAACTTTTTCACTCCATTCTCATACTCTATTGTCCAATGATTAGAAACCATCCAATATTTATTCATATCCATCCTATTTGAATCTCAAATATTAGTATTTATGATTCAAATACACAAAACAATACTTCCAAATACATTATAACAAAACCAATTCCCTATAAAAATAGAGATTAATAGAGCCTAACCATTTCCAATAAAGATTTGGAAATCAACAGAACCAGGATAGATCCCCCATCAAAATCAACACACTTTCCAACCCCCTTACCAATAGTTCTAGTTCCCACCACCCTTTCAATAAAACATTAAAAATCCTTTTAACCCACCCTACCATCCACCTCATTCATAATAAAATAATCACATTAAATAGCCCAAAACTAGTGACTAAACTCAAATAAAATGAAAACAAGGATACAATTTTTATGAGAAAACTAATATAATGGATACATTTCCAAACACAAAGGGGTTCATGGGGGAAACAAATAACCTAGGTTAATCAAAAATTACTATGGAATATCATCGGTTTTGTTACCCAAATTAACATAAGAAATAGAAAATTAATGTTTGTGAACATAAATTCTATAATGAACATCTAAAGAATACACAATAACCCTCTCTCACTAACATGGGGCTCTAACAATTCCTACCATATACCTAGAAAATAATTGAAAAAATTAGGAAAAATAATTTCTTGTACCTATTTCTAATAGTACTATAAGAAATGTATAACGAACATAGTTCGTACCTCCAAACACTCCTAGAGACTCCTGGTAAAGACTCTAGTGACTACAACTATCCGAGATTCTAACCACTAACTTCCCAATATAGTAGTGGTCTACTTATGGGTAGTATTATTAGAATCAAACCAAAGTTCCATCCACCTCATGCTGCTCCCTGATCTCCTCCTTTACTTTAGTGTTGTACAGACCTCCTTTCTCGAGTGCCTTCCTCTGCCTAGGCTATTCGTCGACTGCCTCTATGACTGTAGCATGAATGTTAACAAAATGCAATGTGATATGTCTATACCAATCAAAATCATATTAAATTACTTGGAGTAATGTGCTATCCTTGAGGTACCTATGAATGACAGTGCCTCCTGAGATGAGACTTGCATCACACACCTATTATGGGTGGGTGCTACTAACCTTACATCCCAGAAGATCACTACCTTAAAAGATTATGATATAAACTCAAAGCATAAGCATAATCATAGAACACTAATATAGCCATCCAAAGAATAGTATTACATGATGAATTAAACCAAACCACTAGAGTTCGGTCTATGAATTTATCAACATAAATGAATGGATTTAATAAAAAAGAGCTGAAATACAATCCAAAAAAGTGAAAAACATTTACAATCTCCTGAGAATAAATTCACCCCCATCACGTAATCGGGTTCTCCATAGGGTAGGTGTACTTAACCAAAATCACATAGCTTGACACACCAAGGGTAGTTCTTTACTAGAGCAGTCTCCATTCAAAACAACAATATTGATACCCATAATAGGTATCAAGGAAGAATCACTATCTACCCAATGAAGTTCATGGTGTCTACCCATTTTCAAGAAAAAACCTTCTCGACTAGCACCTAGGAACAACTAGTCATAGAGGTTAACTAAGTTGACACCACCCTTAAATTATCTGTGAAATAAGAGAAAGATGTGTGGAATTTACCATTGATCAAAGTCAAGAAATATCCCACATTCCTAACAAGAATTAACCACCCAAATACAACTGCTGACATGTTCATACCACTATCTAAACACAAATCCTTTTTCCAAATAATACCATTCACCTTTCCATGGATGCGCTACTTTGATTTACTCATCTTCTTTGGCCCCAGTGCATGAAGAATGAAGGCTACTCCATGAATCTTGGTTTAATAATAAATGAACTGAAATGTCTTATAGGCTCCACTATGAACCGTCTCAAGGAGAGTTTCAATTTAGAACATTATAACATTACAAATACACTCATAATCTTTGGTATATGGGTTGATTCGTACACCATATACTTACCAAGAGTTAACCATAAGTCTCCCTTATAATGCATTCCTGAATTCCTTGACATTCATAGGGAATAAAAGTATTCTTCTTTCACACATCACATAAAACCATGCTCACCAACAAAGGGAAATATAACTTAAAATCCACAGGGTTCGATACACTTTCTATATTTGAGGAGTCCTAATCACTATCATAAATAGAACCTTCCCTATAAACACAATCACCAGCACATCATGACACCCAAAAAGTGTAACAAATTAATAATGAGGTGGGTACTATCAAAACTCTTCTTTTTCATGAAGGGGTTTACAAAAAACCCCTTTCCTCAGTATAGATAAACCCACCAAAAGGATGATGAAAAAACACTCAACATTAATAGAATATTCATGTATAACAAGGTCTAGCATAAGGTTGCATGAGAATATCAAACCATCATACATATGAAACTTCGTGAAGAATAAATTCTATTTCTAAACATCATAAGGATCCATGGGGAATCATAAAAAAGTCATACTTTAGTTCAAATCATCTTCTATCCAAGTATAAGAATCCACTATGTGTGTTATTTCGTGACATAGACTATTAGAAATCTTTGTTAGTAAGCAGATAATCCAAGGGTGGTGATCATGGGGAAGAATCCAAACATCACCCTAATTAAAACTACTCTAAAAAAACCTATCCACCAAAAATAAACCTAAAAGGATATGTGGGAGACTTACCTAGAGTAGATCTCACCCACGATGGAGGGAGAGAAGAAGCGTCGAGCGGTCAGGGAGCCTTCTGCACTACGTCGGGAGGGGAAGGCGTGACTGAAAGGGGGAGGTGCACGGGAGGAGCCACCACCATTTTGAAATGGAAGAGTAGGGTTCGCATGGAGTCCAGTAGAGAGGAAGAAGTAGGGTTTTTAGGGCAGGATCGACAGAAGGGGTTTGTGGGGGAGGAGAAGGAGTAAGTCTAGCGGTGGAGATCCGACAAAGAGAATATCATGGGGGGAGGAGAGTTGTCACAGCGGTACAACACTGCGAGGGATTGAGGGAGGGATAAATAAAGGATACTATGCACCCTATTTTATAAAATATAGTACTATGGTTTTATCAGCGCTAAAAAAGTGCTGATAAAGGATTCCTTTATCATATCTTCTTTTCACTAAAAAAGTTCTTTTTTATCAGTGCTAAAATTTTAGCGCTCATAAAGGGTTCCTTTATTAGTGATTTTTTCTTAGCATTGATAAAAGGTGGTGATTCCCTTGCCCATTTTTGTAGTAGTGTGGGAATCCAAATACAATACGGTTAAACAAAATATGAAACGTAAAACCCAACACCATACCCAAGGAGGCATCAATCAAAGAGTTACATCATCAAATAGAGTCATGTCACTACCATATGACAATATCAGCATGGTACGCCATCATCGTCGTCGATATCGATATGGATCAAACCGTCAGCGCTGATGGAGAAGTAAAAAAACCATCCCAAAACTAACATCTTCACAACCAAAACATTATATTTCACATACAAAACAAAAAAACCTTCATGAATGGATTCAAGGAAGAAAAACCCAGAAAAAAACTTTTCATCGTTGCCTATAACACCACTTTCATGAAGAAAAACCAAATAAGAAAGAGAATCAGAAACAATGAAAACTCTATTGATATGGATAAATCTAACACAAAAAATCACCATCATCGAATAAGTTTCAAACCAAAACCCATCTTGATCCATTCATGCCCAAAACCCAAATGACCACCAACCTACACATCCCAAAACTTCTTAGTACCACCACTTCAGCTCCATCTAGGAGAGGTGCAGAGGAAGAAAACATCAGGGAAGTGGTATGAGTGGAAAATGAGCAGCATCCGAGTCATTGTCATTCAACAGAAGAAGCATAGAACCCACAATTCGTCACACACATCAAGCATCAAATGAGGACAACCATGAATCCGAAGAAAGTCATATTTAGACATGCCTCATGGAACACCAATGAATAAACAAACCACACATCCCAAAGCCTCTAGGAATCCACCATAGCAGACCGATAGGGAGAGGAACGAAGGATTCAGAAACTAGGGATGCTTTTGAATCATGCTATGGAATCACCGGAAAATCTCATCCTCAATTGGGCCATCAACCCCATGCATCGAATCCATCGACTTGAGAAAATCACACAAAGGGGAAGAAATAAAAGTGGGAGAGAGATATAAGGAGGGATGATGGGGTGATGAAGATGAAGAAACGCTGGTCTCCCACCATTGAGGAACCACCGAGAAACCCTAGTAGATGGTGATGAGGGAGAGAGGTCTCTCAAAGGCTTGTGTAACCGTGAAGGAATCTTATGAAAAAATGAAGAGGGAATTAAGAGATATGTAAACAGGTTGAAAATGTATTTGGTTAGAGGTAAGGGTTGATATTTCGCTGTATTTTATCAAAGATATTCCTATAAAATAAAAATATAATAATTTTATGAAATAAATTAATGGTTTTAATTTAATTTTATGAAAAAATTTAATAATTAAGAAACAAATATGTTTCTTTAGGAAACCTTTTACTTTGATGCCTTATGAAATTATAAAAGGAGAGTGAATAAGTAATATATCATTGATGATATGAAAATGTATGATAATAACATGGATTAAAGTAGGTAAATAAGTATTTTAAATGATTTTATATCAATAATATTGCAATTGAAATGGAAAGATTAGGATAAGGAACCCTGATTTTAATCTTTTGTTGCCTCCCTTTGATTGAGTTTAAACACATCAGAGATAGAGTTTTTATTAAGATTAGGGGATTAAGGACATGGTTAAGGATGGTTAGAGAGGTATTATGGATGATATTTTTAAATTTAATTAATTTATTTTGAGGGGGGAAGGGATGAATGTTGGGGTGTTTAAATCATCATGGGGAATGAGAGTATTTAAAAAAGTATTTGATTATTTTATTACTTATTCCAGCTTATTTTGGTTATACTTGATGAAAAAATATATTTGACTAATTATGAAACAAATGAAGTTTATTTTACTTTTAAAAATAGAAAAAAATGAACTAGAACTTCCCACCACTCAAATAAATATATAGAATTCAAAAATAAATTCTTATAAGGATAACATGTATTTTTTGTTACAAAATGTAATATTTAAATTATATATTCAATTTAATATTTTAAAATTCATAATTTAACTTCTAAAATATTATTTTTATCAAAAAAATCAGAAAATTTTAGATCAAATTTATTACATGATGATCTCATATAACACACATTTTTTCTAAAAATATTATTTTACAAATTCATCGAAAAATTAACATTTTTAGAATAATCCAAAAAATTCACCCTAAGTAAATTTTAACAGGATGAATCCAAAAAGTATATTTTTAGAAAATTCAATTCCTAAAACTTATAAATACTTTTTTTAATTGAAGTCATATTACACATGGATAATTTTTTTTTAAAATAATGAAAATTTATTTTGTTACAAGTTGTTAGATTTATGTTCGTTATTATGTATTAATTATCATATTATTGATATTTAGTAACATTCACTTGTAAAATGTTTAAATTGTTTCAATTTTTTTCTAATTGGGTAGAATTAACTCTTTAAATACATGATTGAGAAAACCATTTTATGATTTCTTGTATTAATATAGTAAAAGTGATAATATATATATATATATATACATATATATAGACACACACACACAAATATATATTTAATTTATTGGATATGGAAATATTAAAACACGTAGGATAGAAGTAGGTATTTCTTCTTTATCACACTTCGGTTATTTGTTTGAGCCCCATGACCTCCCCAAATCTGAATGGTTATCGACCGTCCTTTATACTGCCCTTTTCCTAAAAAAATATTATCCCATTTTAATTGGAAAATATATAGTTAATTATTTTAGGTGAAAAATATTAGAATAAATATTTGATTTAATTAAATAAAGAAACTCATTAAACATTTACATTAATATTAATTAAATAACATTTATAAAAAAATGTTCATTGGAAGGCTCGAATGTTATAGTGGAATACACAAAGTTTTTGAGCATTAATGAGTTTTATGAATGTATCCTTTTATTTATATTTTTAATTATCCTATTATATATTGTGATTTTATTGTTTTCATTTCCTTTATGTGTCTAAATTTAGGTTTTTATTTTATATTACAGTATGAGGTTCTTTGTTGAATCACTATTTTGGTTAATTATTTCATTATGGCTATCTTGGATAAAATTATCCCCAACACAAATACTTAGTTTCCCATGTCACTTTTTTCCACCCCACAATGGTCAAGAATACACCTTGATCCTTTTGATGGACCAGATCAATTGTCAAGATATTATATCTTTGGTTGGATTCTTACATCATGTTATGTTCCACACTTAATCATCACATAATATATTTTCTTTATATCATAATTCACATTCTTTTATTCCCAAATATCTTTTAGGTTGATAGTTTTTGGGAATTAGGACCTATTTGTTATATAAAAATCCCTTATATTATAAAGTGGACACTTCTAATATGTATCCATTTTTCCAAGAATATAAAACTTTTAAAATAAAACATGTTTTCTTTACCTGAAAAATCTCCCCAATCTTCAATGTGACTTCTCTTTTTCCCTAATCTATCCTTAAACCATGTAATTTTTTTAAAATGTATAATGAGAAAAAAAATGATCAGTAAGGGACATAAAAAAGTAAAAGTCCATTATTCTAGTGAAAACATGAAAATCCATGAAATTTTTACCTTTATCTCAAAAGTCATTTGAGTGTATAAAATAAATAATTTCCACATGAAATATACACACACTTTTTTTCTAAAAGAAAAATGTTAGAACCAATAAAAATAAAATAAAACCCATTTAAATCCACTAAAAGATTCATATTTATAACTCATGTATGTAATAATTATATCCAATTTAAATCCATCAGATAATCCTTATGGTAACTCTTTTCCTGTTTCATATTAAGAGAGGGAACATTACCCAATGTATTGGAGTGCAATCTGGGCTCACACATCATATACGATATATCGGGCCCACTATTTTTCATGAGTTATAATGGGGATAAACCCATCATATAATCTTTATTCGGATCACCCATTTCACATATATAATTCACTTATACCATATCACGAATAATATTTTTTATACTTCAACATTTTCATCATAAAACCATAGAAAAACTATTTTAATCCTATATGAAAAACACATTTAGATATCAAAAAATATTTTCATTTTATAACCCTTATTCAATACAAAAATACCCAAAAAAAGTAAATATGGATTTTATTTGAATAAAACATGAAATATTATAAAGGAATACAAAACTTCAAAAAACATTTACGATAATGGGAAAAGTCAATTTCACTATATACATTATAAGAGAACATTCATTTTTGTCTCTTTGTAAAGAAATTAAAAACATTTTGTAAAAATATTCCTTTTGAAATAGTTTGAAATAAAGTAAAATGAGAAATAAAATGTCATTGATAATCCTTTTATGTATATTGACTAGAATCATGAGAATGGTTTTTCATGTTCAAGAGACATAATTCCCAATGCCTATAATGATTTAACTTTTCTGTCATTACATGATCTCATATCAGGCTCACCAATTTTTCTTCCTTTGATGGATTTGAGCCCTGATGAGTTGAAAGTGTTCAAAAAATTCATGTCAGTTTTACTATTTTTTTCTTTCATTGAAACTCCTAATGATTACAAAGTCCATAACTGAGTATAGACCTACTTTCCAAAGGTAGGCTATCCTTTGGGGTTCCAGACCCAATGATGCTTAGGAACACCCATTGTTCATGAGGATGGGATGTTGTTTTGGGGGAATTTTTTCAAGCTACGGGACTCTCTTATACATTTATAATATGTTTGTAAATCTATTCCTAATCCAGACACCAATCTGGTTACCCTATCAAAATGATTTTTGGATGAATCCTTTTATCTGTAAAGGTTGTTCTATTAATGAGTCCATTTGTATGTATCAAATGTTATTTATCTATTTTCCATTATTTCTTAGCAATGGGTATCTACTTGTACATTAAATCCACAAAACTGGTCACTCAATATTTTACTGGAAACTAGGGAGGGAATTTATACTTTGAGGATGGGATTAAAACTTTATTAAGAACCCTATGTATCATATTTATAAAGGAAATAAAAATACACATTGTTTTTTTAAATAGTGATGTTTAAAATCATGTGGCAAGGACATATATGGGGGAACTTAGTCACTGGGTATTGTGCTCAAGCCTTTTAATGTTGTCTTACATATAAAATTTAAAGAAGGAACCAGAGCCATCGTAGTTCGATCATACCCTCAGGACATAACTAATGGTGGATTCCTTTGTATGGGGGAAGTCATATCATGCCACTAAACGAGTATTACACACCAAGGTTTCCTCGGATGGAGAATATTCATGATGTGAATGATTTGATAATTGAAATACCTAAATCCCACGTGATCCATGATTTTTGTGAGAAAAAAGGGATAAAAATGACCAGTCCCATTGCATATGGACTTGGGACTTTATGCACTGGGGAATCCCTTATAGAATGTTTTATACATAGCTCTGGACTTTGGAAGGTGTCCAATATATCATGTTTAAAGTAGGAATCATAGTCATTGTTGTTTGGTTGATTCCTCTAATCACTAATGGATGAGGGAAAATTATAAACACATAGAGATATGGGTTTCTAAGAGCTTAGGATGTTTGACATATGAAGAGAATTACACCAAAGTGGATGCATATTAAGATCAAGCCTTAATAAGGAGTTATATGTATCCCTATTATAGAAGGAATGAGTGTTCTTGTAGTTAATTCAGGGGAATTCCCCAATATGTCCACTAGATATGGTTATCATGTCCTGGGATGTCTGCCTCTCATGTCTTGATTGTTAGCTTGATACATCCAAATTGTCTATCTGGAATGCCATGATTGTCTTCCTGACATGTCTGAGGATGTTCAAACTTATCCTGGTTATATAGAAGATATTTCCAAATACAATATAATTATCTAGTTGTCTTTTAGAAAGGATGTCCCAAGACATGTCTAACATGTATAGAGGGAGTCGCAAGACCTAGATGACATGTCTGGTGGACATCTCGTGATTTGGATGACTTGTCTACAGGACATCCCATGACATGAATGACTTTTTTAGAAGACCTCACATGATCTAGATGAATTTTCGTGGGATACCAGGAGACCTAGATAACTTGTTTATAGGGATATATGGGACTTGGGTAACATGACCTCATGTATTCAAACAACATAGGTGAAATGTTTGGAGGGGGTCAAGAGAGATGAATGGAAATCCCGAAAGACTACACAAGACTTGGGTGGTCTTCCTAGAGGGATCCACGAGACTCTCTTGAAATATGATAGGGACATTTCATGATCCAAATTGAATTTCTAGAGAGTGACATAAGACTTGGTTGGTCTCGCATTTTTTCGTTATTTATTCTATACTTTATTGCATATGCGACCCGAGGTTTTTCTGGTGTTAGCCTATTTTAGGTTTCCGGTGACCTGGTCAATATGTAGGATCTCCTTTGTATAACCTGATAGAAACAATATTAGTAATTTACATGATGTATATAGTGATCACATGAAGAACATATTCATTCCTCGTGATCCACTTAAGTCATTCACCAGGTTTTACCTGGTTGAAGAACTTTGTGATCACATGACTTGCTGCTCCGATAAGTCCACTCTCGTGCTCTCATACAGTAGTCACTATCTTGTGACTTTTTATGCTAAGGGGAGGGATTTATAAGACTCAAAACCCTAGTTTTACCCCACCTTTTAAGAATAATATATTTTAAATATGAGTTGGAGATGGTGGATGTATATTTTCATCACCCGATTCACATGATTCTATTGCAGATCTTCCAAGTAGTCACATGATATTCAGGGACTACAATAACACCCTATCATCACCATGTTTCGTGGACTTTTTCTTTTCAAAGTGATTTCACATAACCTTGTTGAAATTTTATACTTCCTTTATGAGGTCAGGACAACATGTTTTAGAGTCTTCATGAGACCAGGGTGCCTAGGGAAAGGCTTTCACGTGATCAGTGATGAATTATATACGGTTCTTCCCGAGACTGAGATGGCCTGTCAGAGGCCCTTCAAGAGATCATGATGGCTTTTCAAAGGGTATTTGTAAGACTTATCTAGTTTTTTGAAGGGAATTCATGTGATCGATGTTGATCACATTATTTTCATCATTCCTTCGCATAAAGATCAACATATCTTCCCTTTATGAGTAGCTTTTGAGGTTTCTTATTTTTATTTCCTTCCTTATGTTACAAGGACATGGGATCTTGTGATGTCGTGCAAATTTTATAATGGAAAGTCATTATGCTTTCCCCAATCTATATCACAATCAATTATGGGTATCGTGATGGTGTGTGATAATTTTCAAATAAAATCCTTCTATTCATTTTTGGAGCCGAAGGGGAATCATATAATTTAAACAACATGTTCAAGGTCATTTGTATAATGAAGGTAAAAAATGAACATTCTCCTGCATGATATGGTGTAAATGCCATCTAGGGATTTGTAGGGTCCTGATAGTAGAAAAATAATTCCGTATGACAAAAAAATTTATTATCCATCACCTAAGGCTTCTTCTTTTCTCTACTTTTATTTTTAAGATGTTTTGGTTGATTTTTAGGTGTCCACTGATTAACAAGATGCATAATCATAATAACTTATCTGGAAGCCACCACATGATCATCTGTGATTTTTATGAATCATTATAAAGAATAGAAGGGATTATCAAAGGGGTTTCACATGATCATAATCATATCATGCACTACGTATGACCCACGCACATGCCCTTATGAAGGTCTTCTGATAAAATAATCTTATGATGGTTACACGATCTAAATGATTCTTCCTTCTTTACTATTTTTTTGGAGGAAATAATACCCACAGTTTTGGTATTTCTTTATTTATAGATTTTTCAATGCTCAATTTTTAGGCGTAAAAAAAATGACCCCCCTCAGGAGCGACATCTGCTGGGATAAGGTCTTCGTTCCAAGAAAAGTAAATGCCCACATGAGTCTTTGGGGCTTCCATGAATTGGAGTTTTGAGTTACATTTGGTAATATATTTTTGTGGAGAAATAATCATGAATCCACGCATACCTATGATCCACCATTGATTTACCTACTCCATTTTTCTTATGATTACCTAGTTTACAAGGATAGTTTGTGTAAAAGATAAATGTTTAAAAGGTAGAGTGCTCTTTTTTTATTTAGTCAATGGAATTTGTGAGATAGATTTATTTTTTCAAGGGAAAAGAAATAATACCTACAAATTTTGAATATTTTTATTTATATTTCACTAAAGAATAATTAAGGCTCATATATAGTAAGTATTAGCAGGCATATAATCATATTTTTCGCAGGCACCCTCTTATGGGTTTTCAGCCTAATGGGTTTTGTGTCATTTCCATTTTATGAATGTTCAATATTATCTGGAACACACAAAGTGCATTTCTAGTGTGTAGAGACACAAATTTTTCCATGGGTTCCCTTTTTGGATGTTTAATATAGTGATGTTATGTCTCTTTTGATTGAATGTTTTAAGTCCTTTCAAACTAGACGATTTCTATATGGTAGTTCAATGTCTTCTATCTTAGAAAATCTATTGCTGGTACTTCAGAGTCTTCTAGATTAGACTATCTATTAATTTAGTTTAGGTTCTAATATCTTAGACCACTTTATTTTGGTAATATACCATTTCAATGTAATGGTCTACATATAGTTAAACATCACGTGATAATGAAATTGACCATTAAATTTAACATCACAGAGTAAAGATGTAAATATTCTTTTAAGATTAAAATATTGATTCTAGGATAACTTCCATGAAGTTTAACATTATGTGGTAAGGAAATATTCCATGTAGTATAATACCAGGTAGTGAGTATGTTTCTTGTGTAGTTTAACATCATGAGATGGTGTATACATTCCAAGGAAGACCCAAAAAACCCTAAGGTGATGAGTTCTACCACGGTGTTTCCTAGGCTCATGAAGATTATATTTCATTTCCTATAATGAGGATATACCTATGGTTGGTAGTTCAAAGGACTTATTCATCTCTAGCATGGTCAAAAAGAGGTGTATCCACTCTTTTCCAAGGGTCATGGAAGACTTTGGAGATGGTGTGGGTGGATGGAGAAATATTAATTAAGTCAAGTGAACCAGGATAATTAGGGTATCGATGGTGTAATTTATAACCCAATATTTCAAATCAATTAATATGAAATGGTTCCAACATACTAGGCATGACCTAAACCCCCCTATGGTGTTGAGTTACCCCATAGGGTTTCGGGTCTCACAAGGTTTAGTATCCCTTTTATCCAAGGAGGATATTTCTATAATTTTTAGGACTAAGACCTTATACATGACCCCAAAGGGATCACTTGCATGATCAGGTAATGGTGACCCCCACTCTCTTTTGAGGGACATAAAAGATTTCTGAAGTCTCAAACATCTAGATGATGATGAAAGGTAAGGATGAAATGACTTTCCCATAATTTTTGGCACACTAGGGAAGTTGAGATTTAAAATAGGAATCTCAGGCCATGAAAAATTTGGTTTCAAGTTACATGGTATGGACCATCGAAAGGTTTGGGAATGAAGTGCCACATTTTTGAAATTAGAAAGGGTCTAATGCATGGTGGTGTATCATTGAGGATGTAGAATGTACTTTAATAGTTTGTTTATAGTGATAGCAAGTCATGGTCTAAAGTTCTTAAGTCATGAGGATGATATGGGAAAATCGTTCCAGGGATTAGTTGAAACACCATAAGCTGTTGCATTCCACCACCGTAACATCAGGGATCCCAAGGATCAAAAATACATTTTTTCAAGGAAATGGGACATTTTATTAATGATTATAAGCTCATATGTAGGATCCATAGGTAAACATTCATAGTCAAACAAAGGGTCTCTTGAACCCGAGTATCCTTTTCCACGGGTCATGGAAGGTTTGTGGAAACCTGAAGCACTCAAATAATGAATATTGATTTATGGAAAACATAATTTTCAAGAAGATTTTAATGACTCTAAAAGCTATGCCACCACCTAGTGAACAAATTATCTCAAGAGAAGATGTGAAATATCATTAATCTAACTTTGTCTTAGATTTGTAAGTCTAGTGAGCGTGGATTTAATTTTACGTGGGACATAAAGTGGGACCCATTGGATTTTTCCCTCATTTATTAATTCTCTAACTTTTTTTTAAACTGTAGAGATGATGAGTGTATCATGTGGAGGCTTGAATTTTTCTTAGTTAGACCTTTGCGGGTTTTCAACTTGACATGTTTTATGTATATTTCACTAGAAATTTAATATCTTTTGATTTATACCATTGAATGATAAATTTTAAGGTTGTGCAGCTTTGAACAAAGTGCATTCGGTTTAAGGTCATGACATACATAGACCTGGTATGAGTGGAATTTTGAAAAATAGATTAATTAGAATACCCAGGCCAATAGTACTCCAAAAAAACAGAGGCGGATGAAAAAATTGTAAATCATGGCTTGATGTTCCCAAGCCATGAGTAATGATATGGGATAATTATAATGGGAATGGACCAGAACACCCTTAGGTGTTGAATATTCCATGGTGATGTTAGGCTCATAAAGATTTTAAATCCCATCCTATAAAGACACGATATTTCTGGTTAGTATTTCATATCACTTATGCATTTATATCAAGGTCAAATAGAGGGATATACTTATCCATTATATGTTTCGTGAAAGGGTTTTGGAAACTTTAGGTACTTGAGATATTAAGTGTGATTTGTGGGTTGATGTCCTTAGAAAGATGATCGAATCAAACTATTCTCTACTCGAATAAGGTTAGTATAATGCGATCCTTTGATAAGGAATGATGATGGGTTACGGCCTGAACTTTTTAACATCATGTAGTGGGGATGTTTCTACTGTGCAATTTTAATATCATGCGACTGGGTTGTTTTCCTTGTAGTTTAGCTTCATATAGTAGGAAGGTGTTCCTTTCCTTTCAGTTTAACTTCATGTATTAAGGGAATACATATTATATTAATTTTAGCATCTTTTTAAGGGGACATAAAAAATATATTGCAGTTAGACATAGGATTGGATATTTGGGCATGACTATGCATTCTATGATGATAGAAATCAATCCACACATAGTTATTTCATGAAATATCCCTACATAGGTTTCACCTGTTCATAGGGAGGGGCATTTTTTTATGTTGTGGACAGACCCATGATTGGAAATATGGGTGTCACTATGTACCCTATAATAATAGGAATCAAGACACATATATTTATTTAATGGGAAACTCTCTATGTAGGTATGACCCAAACACCTAGGGGGTATTGTTTTCATTGATTATTGTAGTTGGACCCACAATTATAGTGACACGAATGAATACCTATCCCTTGATTACAGGAATCAAGACACACATAGTTATTTATAAACCATTCAGTTTAACGTCTTGCAGTAAGGATGTAAGTTTCCTGATGTAAAGATAAAATATTACAGGTATACCCAAGACTGGATATCGGGTATGACTATATATCCTGTAATGGTATTAGTCAAGGAAAACTAAGGTCTTGAATTGTGGTGTGGTGGGAGTCCAACACTGAAGATAGTGGTCCTCTTAGGTGAGGTCGAGATTAATTTCCAATTTTATATCATGAAAGAGACTCCAACCATGTTATTTAAAATCATACTGCATGGACTCATGATGTCCCATTTAAGGTCTGTAATCTTTGACCATTCTAACCTGATCATCAACTGATATGTCTTATTATACAGGGAATCCCTAACTAAAATTTATAAACCCACATGATCTATGTTCGGTGTGAGAGAAAATTAATTAAAAAGGGTTATCTCACCATATAGAGACTATTTGAAGGAAAGGATTGTAGAATTTTGTATCATGTGGTGGCTAGTCCAAGATATAGGATATAGAAATCCCTACACATATCATTAGAATGAGAATAAATCCATACATAATTCTAGAAAATCATATAGTTTAGTGTCATTTGGTGATGACCTCATCCCTGAAATATAAAACCACACGATAAGGATGAAGGTGACTAGATGTGAAAATGTTGTAGCTAGTCCCAAGAATTATTATTTTGGGAATCACTATGTATCTTATAAAAGTATAAATTTAGAAACACATAATTCTTGAAAAACTATGCAATTTAACATCATGTGGTATAGACATCAGTAATAAAATTTAACATTATACGGTATGAATGAAGGTTATAAATCATGGAAAATAAGGCTTAAACATTATCTCACATTTGGATTTCTTGTGATAGGGAAAGATATATTGTGGTAGGACCCACGATTTTGGATATGTTCATCACTACGTATCCTATGAAGGTAGAAATCAAGCCATACATAGTTCATAAAAATTTATTCTTTTTAACATCATGTGGTATGGACTTCACCCGTGTATTTTAATGTCATGTGGTAAGGATGAGGGTAACCTGTTGTGAAAAATAATGTTTGAACATTGTTTCATAGTATGATGTACTGTTATTAGGACATGTATATTGTGTCCAGACACAATATTTAAGATCTGGGCATCACTACAGATCCTCTGAAGGTAGGAATCAAGCTAGGTGTAGTTATTAGATTAGGAGATTCTCTATGTGGATATGAATCTCAAATAAGAATGAGTTTATTCTATTTATCCTTCACACTAAGCTAGCTCGTGTGTGGTGAATCATCGATGATATGATGCTCCCCAATCAGTTTAATATCATGCAATATGAAAATATTTCATATTGTTCAATGTTATATGGTCTGAAAAGTTTCATTACAATTTCACATCATGTGGTTAGGAAAATTTTGTGTATAGTTTAATATCATATGGTTAGGATGTTTTCTATACAGTTTAATATTGTGTGGTTAGGATGTTTTTCATATCGTTTAACATCATGTGGAAAGGAAATTTTCCATATAATCCAACGTCATTTGTTCAAAACAATTTCCACACACTTTAGCATAGCGTGGTCAAGATTTTTTATGTACAGTTTAACTTTATGTGGTTAGGATGTTTTATGTATACATTAACATCATGTTGTAAAGAAAATTTATATATAGTTTAATGTCATGTGGTCAAGATGTTTTCTATATAGTTTAACATAGAGTGGTTTGGACATTTTATGAATAATTTCATATTTCGTGTTTAGGAAATGAGAGGCTTCTATAGCGACTATGGAAAGTACTTCTTGATAAACCTCACATTAGTGTGGGGAGTGACGCATTTTTCAACCATTATAGACAATGTTTAAGATCCATTGGTATATAAATTATGTATTATGTAAGGCCCTTTCCATTTGGATTCTACATTTGGAGGCTTATTTCCAAGTACCATCGGGGTATCATGATATAATACTAGTTCTCCTTGAAGGAACAAATTGAGGTGAACCATTTTATTAAATAACCGTGTGATTTGATTTTTATGGACTTCAAGGTTATTTATTGTATGAAACATTTTATCATTAAGATGTTCCAAGTCATTCAACCGACTTTGCAATTTCTCATTATTTGAGAGTTTCCCATGGATGGTTATTCTAAGATAGGAGAACCCGACTTCTATGGGAATCACTACCTCAATTTCATACACTGATGAATATGGAATTTATTATGTAACAGTACGTGTGGTGGCATGGAATTCCAATAAATCATGGTAGATCTTGTCGGTACATGAGTTCTTTTCTTTATCTACACCATCTAGAGTATATTACAAAGTGTCTTATTAAAGGCCCCAATATATCCATTTTCCACTACATGATTATCGTATGAGTGGTTGGACTTAATGTTTTACTCTTAGTAAAATATCATCATCTCAGTAGAATAGAAGTTTTTATCATTATTTTTCAATATCATGTGAGGGAATATGTATTTAGAGATGATACTTGACTTCACCAAGCTGATGATATTATTAATCCCAACTTCCTTGAGGGGTATTGCCTTATCCCATTTGAAATTGAAGTTGGTAGTTGTAAGGATGTATGCATGCTTCTTAGATGTGGCTGGGGGATATGGTCCTACAACATCCATTACCCACATGGAAAATAGTGAGGAATATTTGGTAGTATGCCACACTTTTGGGGATGATGGATGATATTTTCAAGGATCTAGTCTGCATGACATTTCTTGGTTAATTCCACATAGTCCAATATCATTATTTTCCATTAGTAACCAAGACTCCTAATTTGGTGGGAGAGCCTGGTCCTAGAAGGATGAGTTTCATAGGAGCCTACACTGACTTCAAGCATGATAATAGGAATTCCTCTTTTTACTATGCATTAGTAGAGGATTCCATCAAAGTCTCACTTATAGAGTGATTTTTATTCATTTGGACCATACCAAAAGTTCACTGCTTAGAAATGAGTCTAATCTCTTTCAGCATAGTTTTTTTTAATGATTCCCATTTTGAATACAATCAATTATGGGACCCATCCATCCAGGGGTGTATATCAGTTCATCTTGATCTTAGGTAGGGTTAATATGATTTATTTCTTCCATGTCACATATGATGACCGATGAGACCATTCATTGGTTTGTGATGTTGAAGATTATGTACTCCGGATTTGAGTTAACTAGAAACGTGGTTTCATTATCCAGTGCATCGAAATGAGTTTTCTATGCTCATGGGACGCGATTCAATGTTTGTTAAAAAGGTAACTATACCATTAGTCCTTTGACAAAGCTGGTGAGAGGGGCCTATTCTGCTTTTTTAATGGAATATTTTCCCATGATTATCTTTATCACTATATATAAATCCCTTTTTATGTTTAGGTAATCTATTTGAATATGTGGGAGTAGTAATTAGGGCATAGTATTCAACCTCATCATTCATACAACCTCCAAAATTGAGAAAGAGCAGGGCAGAATTTCTTTGTATAGAGAAACAAATAAAATCCCTAAACCAACAAGTTTGAGCTTTTTATTTTCTATAATCATGATATTAAGGCTTTGGGAGGCACTATAAAAATACATCTACCATGTATGGGAAGTGTCATGGGTATAAAAAACCTCATCATATGAAAGTTCAGGTTCAATAGATGTACTCTCAGGAGTGGGATGTGCCATAAGGAAATCAGCCAGGGACTAGCCTTTCATTTCCTTCTTTGACATGAAATGGTTGCAATATTGTTGCAAATGACATCCCATTGATCTAGATAATGATTTATCACATGAAAACCAAAGATATACTTGATATTGTTTTCATAAGAGACCAAGTGGGCTTCGGGGTGTTGCATTTACCATATCATCATTTACACCACAAATATGAGTGTGAGATAGTTATTTTCAAAATCAGAATACTAGTTCTCAATACCTAGAATCGTTCAGATAAGGTAGTAGATACCATATCACTATCTACATAATTTTACTATGCGAGAAGAGTGTGAAGTGAAAATTCCATGGTGGACAGATATAAGATGAGTGTCTTTCCTTCCACTAGTGGCATCAAGACCAGTGGGTAAAGAATGCATTGATTGAAAATATCAAAGGATTCTTGGAATTTCTCATCCCATCATTAGGTGAGTCCCTTCATTACTAGCTTAGTGAAGGGGAGAGATTTTCTATCAAGGTTAGGTATAAAACACCAAATGTAAGTGAGGTGACATTAAAGTCCCCTTAGTTCATTAAGATTCCAAGGAAGTGAAATTGTTATAATTGAAATATTATTTTATAGGTCGACCAAAATTCCAAAACGAAAAACCAAAAATTGATGTAATTTCTCTAATATTACCTCAAAATATCATTTTAGTAGATTAAATTTTAGACTATGTTGTCACAACTTTTCAATGACTATTTGAGGGTTCATGAGGTGATCACATCAATATAGATATTTAACTACAAGTTCTTCAACATAAAATTATTTTATTAAACCCAAAAATGGATTATATATATGATTTATAGTGTGTTGATAAGTAGTGCCGAAATTCAATAACCCATAGGGCCTGACCTAGTAGCAAATGATCCCCTAAGGTGACTTGAAGGTGGTGGATTACTCATTTTTAGGGTCCTTTTTTATCTTATCATACCCTTAATACCCATCCATAGAGTAAATAAATTAAAATATAGTACATTCATCAATCAAGAGTTCTATTATCGGTAATAGGATATATTCCTTCATACATTATTTTTTATGGTCTCTAAAATTGATGCAGACACTAATCTTCCAATTATTTTTCTTTACAGGGATGATGTTGGAAATCCATATTGGTTATTTTACTTACTGGAAAAAGTTTTCTTTGATAAACTTGTTAACTTATAACTAGACATTAGTATCAGGATAGGGGTGAATTATCATGGTCCCCTTCTTGAAAACATGATGGTTTTTGAGGAGGTCAATATGGTGCATTGCCACATCGGGGTTTAGTCCGGGCATTTCTGCATAATTCCAAGTGAACACATATAGATTTTTCTTTATAAATGAAACGTACATCTATTGATTCATGAGGGGCATACCAATACTAATCAATGTTGGACTTTGGTCTTCTTAAGTTCACATATTTACCTACTTGATCTCATCAATGTTGGTAGAGAAGCTTTCCCCAAATGTGGGAGGATCATTCCTAAGGTCATCATCTTCTTCTTCCACCTCTCAGTTTATAGAGGAATTTTCATACATGGTAGAAAAATATGAGGGAATAATTATCACCATATCAATGAGAGAGGCCATAAGAAGAGAAATTATCATCCCCTACTACCAGAGTCATTGTAGAGATATTTTAGAGTTGATTTGGCTTTACAATGTCATAGGGAAAAAAGGATCTAAAACAATTGGAATTGTGTCTATTACCTTAATTAGATTTTAGGGTAACACATAATCACCGACAAGAATACTCTAAGTATTTACAAGGGAGGTCCCCAATCCATTGGGGGATGAAACCTTCATATTTTAATCCACCATTGGTTTTTTTCTTACCATATGTATAAATCTATCTCAGTATATATGGCTTTACAAGACTCGAACGGACCTCTAACACCATGTAGTATGCCAAACTTTCCATTGATGGGTTATTTCAAGCAGTGATGGAATTTTGAAGGTACCACCACATGTATGTAATTCTAAGGTCTTTCAAGAAGTAAAGTATATGATGTGTATTTCTAGATAACCACAAAATCAATGTTAGATATAAGATCCCAAAATTTATCTTTGAGCTTCATCTTCTTAACAGTTCTTTGGTCACTCTGATCATACCCTTGATTGGTCATATTTTCAGGAGTTAAATATCACTCACTATATCCAAAATATATATAGATACAAATTAGGATAAAGTTTATCCTGGAAGAATTTTCAATCAGATCACTTCAAATTCTGACACTATCAAGATTTTCTTAATCATATAGAGGTTTTATATATCCCCAAATGATCTCTTCCTCATCCTAATATGTAAATGAGACGGGGACATGTAATTATAATGACATAGTATCTACTTGATATACCTCATAAAAAAAATTCAATCTCAAATTCTTATGGGGTCGGGAGAGATTTTATGAGATCCTCTCTATGTTATTTTGAATTATGGAGATCAACTAGGATTGGGAGATTATCTAGGACAAATGCCAACTGTTTCAGAATGTCATAATATTTTCTAAAAGTGGGAACTTCCCAAGGTTGGGTTTCTCTTTATTGTGTGGCTTAGGAGGTGAGGTATTCGAGGTATATAGTCCTGATGATCATGTAAAGTTCAAGTGAGTATCTACTGCTAGTGGCATAAATCGCACTGATCTTCATCGTTGTCTGGGATGACCAAAGAATCACATTCCTATCAGTTGGTCCTGTAAGATGATTCGGCTAGAGTAACCACAAAAGGGATATAAGGAACATATGTGTTTTTATTGGTATCATTGGTGTACCTTCCCATAGGATTCATCTGCATATATATCCTCTATAGGGATGTGACTATGATATTAGGTTCAACCATGCCTGCTCTATCCCATGTATCCTCAGCTCCTGCAGCTATAGCCTACAGATACCTAGTCAGGTGAAGGGAACTCATAATCAAATAAATATCCATCATAAGAGGAGATTAATTATATGTTTATTATGTCAAAATAATGAAATTTGTTCTCTTTGTCTGACAAGGGTTATATATGGTGGGGTGGTGCCCATGCTTCAGATGTTATAGGAAAGAAATATGTAAGAGTCGGAGATTAAAAAGGAAATGACTATAGATATTCCTATTCTATATTTTTTTGGGTATGATTATTATATATAAATTTATAAGGTGTATTTTATGTCACATACCTAGGTGATGGGATCATTACGAGATTTTCCAACTATGCTCTCAGAGTGGCATGAGCTCGATCGACTATCTTACGAGGCATCCAGTTGTCAAACGTTTTCCCACATTTTGATTTTTTTATCAAATATCTATATTCTACTAACTAATTGAACGTTAAAAAATTCACATATTGTAGATAATTATAAAACATCAAATATCAATAATTGACCTTGTCTTGGAGGACATCTTTGATGATAAAACAATCCCGGATGGTGTGACCCAACCTTCTATGGAATGGGAAATATTTGGGATGATTAGTGGGGTTAAATTTATTGGGATTTCTAGTCTGTAGAAGCTTTATTAGATTATTTTCCATGGATAAAAGGAAATAAATATGGGGATAATAATTTTTCAAGGAGAATTAGTTATTCATACATTTTTCAAATCCTAGGTTACCCTGATCTATTTCCGCTTCTGGTAAAGGGATATTCTTCTGTTGATGCCGCTCGAAAGGAGACACTAAGTGGTTTGGGACCTTCCTAGGTTCTTGAATGGGAAATTATAATAGTTTGAGGGTAAAAATTTCAATATCTACCTTGTTGAGATTTTCCCTCTATCGAGGGAATGAGTTGAGGCTAAGATCAGATCCACTACATGGAATATTACAAACATTTTTCTATTTATACAAACTCAAGGAAACCACATAGATAATTCATCAAGATCATAGGTGTCTGTAGCTCATCCTGAATAATTTTATCACAGAGTTCCAGAAATTCCTCCCATGACATGTGGATATTGAGTAAATAGGTAAATCCTTTTCATCTGGACATGAATTCAGATACCCTATAATTTATGTGTTGCTTGTATGTTATCATGTCAACAATTTTCATTCTCCATAGGACATAGATAAAGTGATAAAGGAATTGAAGAAGACTGTCTTCCCATACTATAATGGATCTTTTCATAAGGATGCTTACCAAACAAGGGTTTGCCCTATCATAGTTTGTACACAACACACCAACTTGGTTGCCTCCTGTTGATCTCAAGGGTCCATCAGCAGACCACATTGAGACATGAAGTGCATGTGATGATATTCTAGGTCCCCTACACTTTAAATGGTAGAGAATGTGGGATTGAAAAAATTGGGTGGTGTCAAAGTGTTATCCACCCATTCGGGATATGAATTCTTCTCTGGCTTCATGGGTTCGCATCACACTTCAATGACTTCCATTTAAGCATCCAGGGACTCAATGACATTAGGAAATTTCAGTTGTACTACTGTCTAGGTCACCTACAGTATATAGTGGACATGAGGGGATTGATGAGGTAGACACAGTTTCATCTCCTGTTAATTATAAATTCATGATAAGACTAAATAATTTCCATGGAAGGGGAGATCTGATCTTTGTAATGGAGCCAAGTCATGATCATTTTAGACTTATTCATTTATGTTGATCAGGTACCTAGATATGGGGCCGGTCTGACACCCAGATTCCTCACTTGTTGGTGTATAGGCTCTTTCATGATGTTTAGGAGGATGGATATTCATATTAGGATGAATATGATAACCAAATAGAATGTTTCCCCTAAGTATTTCCACACTGAGCAGTTTTAGATTTTCTATCTCATCCTCATACTATGCCAATTACTACTTTGTGGAAGGAGATTTTGATCTTCTAAGTGATGAGTGGGATATGAATACTTCTTTCCCAGTATCCTTGGTAGTGTTAAACCATATATATATAAAATAAATATTCATAGGAGTTAGGTTTTTTGATTCTCCTCTAGTGTCACGTACGTGTTTCCTCAATTAGTGCATCCAAATCACCATCTTCTTAGTGTATTTTTTCCATGTTTCATGCCTATGTATTTGAATCTTGATTTACATCGTACATGGTTTTGATGGTGAAAAAATTACTAGAGTTGTATCGAGAAATGGTTGGTGTTCGATTACTATCAACACCACAGGGTGATTCTGCACTGCTAACATTAGTGTCATTTTTATAACCCCTGGTTATATAGGGACTTTTTGGATTATGAACCATATAGGGAATGATTTCCCTCATAATACATTACTACCATCTCAGTATATGAGTATTGACCCTAAGGGAGTTTCCAGTCAGGTTTTTCAAATGATCCCAAAATAGTAAAGGATTTTAGTGTGGTGGCAGGAATGGATGGGATATTAACTATCAAAATTTACCACCCAACCTTGAGAAGATTGATACCCTCCGTGGTGATGATGACTCCATATATATGGTAAGGGGACTATCTGGTTATGCCATTGGAAATTTTTGATCCTACTATTGAGTAATTGATGATTTAGGCCAAGGATTTGATAAATATTAGGATGAGTATTGAGATATAAATACCCACAATACAGTTCGTTAAGGTTTTTCTAGAACTGCCATTAATTCCTGCAAGACCCTCTCATGGTAGGATGAACATGGTGATAGAGAATGAGATATAAATCCCTATATCCCAATCATATGAGGTATATTTATAACCATTTTTTATTACTCAAGGATCTTATCGGGGCATGATAAACCCATTTATGGTGAATGAGATAAAAATAACCCATCCCTATAGTCTGGGGTTGGTTTGAAACAGCTACTAATATTTCATGAATCCTCTCAGGGATTTATTATCCTAGGGGAGGATATGGTGGAAAATATTCCCTTTTTCTAGTGGTCTGAGTTCAATATTGGATGACCGCTATTCTAGATGTGAATGTGACCCATTTAATTTGGTGAAATTGTGCTCATGTATGAGTTTGGTGGAGTGGAAGCCCTTGATGTGAGTCATTCATTAAAAGAAGTTTTTTGGTTAGCCACATTTTTGGATTCTGTGTCTAAGATACATTCCCATTTTTAAGGGTCCTAGTCTGAAGATCTGTTTGTGGCCCGATCCCTCCATTCATGAGGTATTGGAATCATTAAAGGGGGGGGGGGTGGAATTCATTTGTAGTGACCAATTGGCCCATTTTTCACCCAGTAACCTATTCTTTCAAAAGGGAATGACATTAAAGAATGCCAAATTTTGGGATTTCTACTATTCAAGGGGTGTGGTGAAGTTTAGTGATCCATAATTTCCCCATCATAAAATAAAAATACATGAATAGACATTGATGATTAGTTTTAGAGGAGTTATAATGAAATAGTGAGAAGTGTGTTGTAGATTTTCATTATTCTTTACCATTTTTAGGTCCCAGGCCATGGAGATAGAAAGAAAGGTTAGATAACAATAGAGCATGCTGACAGTATGAATGTAACCCTCATATCTTATATAAGGGAGGTTCCTATTCTTTAAACATTGATGTGTTAACACATATTTTGGAATTGGTGATGGATGAGATCCTTTTCTATCCCATCTAGGATATCAGAGTCAGAAGTAGTGAGGGGATAGAACATGGTTGGGAGGTTGTTTCTTGATAACTATATCCATATATCAATGTTGGCTTCCTCTTCATCATACTTACATGCATCCACCTGGCCAGACAACAAAGGTCACTTCTCTTTGTCACCAGCTGACCATAGTGAAGGGGTGGTAGTAATTGACGAGGAACTATACATGGTTGAACTCAGTGTTTTTAGAACCATTCTATATGATGGAATATAAGTTTTGAGTACATATCTATGTAGAGGTTTCTTGGAAATGGGGGGATTTCCATGTCTGAGGGAGATATCACCAAGACGTATGTCAGGAGTAGCGTTCCTATGATCCATCTACACACCTCCAAGTGGAGAATTATTAGAGTAATTACCACCTTTAACTTTAATTTATGTGTCAAAAAAACCCTTGAGGTGTTTCATATTTGCATCAAACAGTCTTAAGAACCCTTCCATTGAGTAGGTTAGGGATATGAGTATAATCCTACATCATGTCCAGAATATGAGACCAACCTCTTGGGGATGTA
This sequence comes from Viscum album, assembly GCA_963277665.1. Classification (NCBI taxonomy): domain Eukaryota; kingdom Viridiplantae; phylum Streptophyta; class Magnoliopsida; order Santalales; family Viscaceae; genus Viscum; species Viscum album. The sequence continues at coordinate 1,955,579,252 of OY728137.1, forward strand.
TAGGGATTTGATCTTGTTGTCTGATTTATACCAAAATATGTTGATAAACATATTGTGCTATGAGAATAAGACCCCACCATTGAGAAGACTCTAGAGTATACCGATGAGCTTCTTTATTGTCGATAGGAGTATAAGCCTACCTTTGGTCTATTGACAGAATATGATGGTTAACCATGGATGAAGCAAGGATATGACCCTAGTCTAAATATTCATTCTCCATAAAATATACTGATAGACAACTATAATGAGATAAGGGATGGGAGCCTCCTATTTTATATCCTATGAAGGATACCATAGAAATCATTAATAGGAGAAATTAGGGATATGAGCCTTGCTTCTGTGTGCTGCTGGAATGGGACGAATAGCTTAATTGATAAGAATATGAGTATGCACCATGGAATATTCCACTCTCACATAGCGATCCCTAGTTAGAGTGGGGTTATGACCCCAATAATATTCTTTCAGAGTATGAAATAAGTCTTTTTAATGGGAATATGAGCCTATACAGAGGAATGTGACACTCTCACATGGTGATCCCAAATTTGTATGGTAATATGTGCCCAGTTCGGTGACTTTGGAGTATGATACGCATATATATTGATAGAAATGAGTGTCGGTCCTGGGGAATGTTTCACTTTCACTTGGTTATCCTTGGTTAGAAGTGGAATATGATCCCAACACAGTGCCTCATAATTTTCTAAAATATACCAATAATATTCATGGATGGGAGAAAGACTCTGCGCTTACTCCAGATCATCCACTAGCTCATACTAATTAGAGTATTGTGTTGCCTTGTATATAGGGATAACAATATATTCCTATACCTATATCTTTATGAGTTTTGAAATTTTCCAACAGATTTCTTCTGCTGTTTCTAGAATGTAGTGAAATTTTAGAAATGTGTTCATAGGAATGTAGGCCATCACATTTTATATCACAAATATGTTCATGTAGATATCATTAATTGAATTGGGGATAAAAGCTCAATTCTATCCTACTTATTCCATTTGAATATGCTAATGGGATTCATGCTTGGGGTAGGTATATATTCCTCCCCCATGAAGGGTGTAAGAATATGCCCACAGACTTTCTTAGTGTGATAAATGATATCATCTTGTTCGCTAGAAACTGGATGGATATGATGATGGGATTCATTAGAAGAAGTGAGTATATGGGACCACTCCATGGTTTCCAAATTTTTCTTCACCTTATGCGACTTACTTGGTTCTTCTTCTTGAGTATCCAAGGTGGAAGTGTTTTAGGTGGTTCCCTCATCAAGTGACTGAGGGGAACTGCTGATATGGAACTGGTGATGTTAGTCGATAGGAGTCTTGTTGAGTGGTTCCTAAACCATAATAGGGATGCATTGGTTCTGGGGATAATCTTCTAAAGCAATTGGTGGTGTGGGTGATCACCATTGGATTTACTATAGATTTCTTTGTACAATGCATAATCCTTTATTTTAGTGTCTACAGAACCTTCTGTGAATACTTAATGTTTGGGATTGTATCATTTTAATGGTATTAATGGATCATTTTTTTCACAACTTGAGGCTGAAGGTGTGGCATGGGTGAGGTGGTTTTGAGATCTATTATGGTTTCAATCAAAACTAAGGCTCCAGAATGGTTTCTAGTAGAAGACAAGGCGTGAGTTCAGGGTGTTGTTTGTGAGATTCATTTTAGTAGTCGAAAATTCGACAAGGGACATTGTCACTATTTAGTGTATATAATACATGATCAATAATATATTCATAGTTAAAAAGGCTTCCCTTTCATTCATGATTTTTCCATTTAACTCACATGAAATTTTTACAACATGGATTAACTTATTTCATGAGAACCTCAGCTAAATTTGTTTAACGAATATATTTTTTTTCATTTGACATATTCACATTGGGTTCACCATTTTTATTCCTAGAAATATGTGATTGTTTTCTCAAGTCTTGGAAACATGATTCCCAATACTTATAATTATTGAGTTATTCTATTGTTACATGCTATCATGTTAGGTTCTGCAGTTTTGTTTCCTTTGAAGGCTTTGAGGCCTAGAGATTGATTTGTGTGTGTGTGTGTGGGGGGGGGGGTGCGGGGTTGAATGTGTTTCATAATCCTACAAATAATTCTTACAATTTTAAAATATTTCTTAGAAACTCCCAATAGTTCCCCCATCAATAACTTCATACAGACATACTTTCTAAAGGTAAGTGGTCCTTTTTGTTTTTAGACCCAATAATGCTTAGAAAATTACATTTTTCGAGAGGGTAAGAGGTTGGGCTCATCAAACCCTTGGGGAGGGTGTGCTCTTACTTTGGGGATCTCTTATAGATTTAAGATATGTTTTCAAACATACTCCTATTCTTGATAGAAAAAAATTACCATAAAAATGACTAGGGATAGATTGTTTTATTTTTAAGGGGGTTCTATTAATGAGTTCATTTGAATGCATCAAAGGTTCTTAACCTATTTACCATTATTTATTTGTAAGTGGTAGATGATTATATTTTAAATCCACACAACTAGGAACTCTGGAGTTTAATTCAATAAAAGGAGTCAATATATATTTTGAGAATGGGATGGAACCATTATGATGCATCCTATGTATCCTTTTTATAATAGGAATCAAAATCAACATAGATAATTGAAAAAATATTTTTTAATATGATGTATAAATTATATAAAAGATGTAATTCAGGTATTGTGTATTGATCTCATTCCTTATGAAGGTATCCTACATATCTTCATAAAAGTTGGAATCAGAGTAATAGTAGTTCAATCATGCCCTGAGGACTTGACTCAAGGTGGATTCCATTATATGGGTGAAATCATATCATGCCACTAAATGGGGCTTATTAACTTTGGTTTATTTGGATGGGGAAGATTCATGAAGCATATGATATAAAAATTTCAAATCCTAAAGGCCCTGTGATCTATGCTCGATGTGAGAAACAAGGGATAGAAAATGACCAGTCACATTGCATATGGACTTGGAAATTTATGCACTGGGGAACCATTATATAATGTTTGATATAGAGATCAGGACTTAAGAAGGATTCCTACATATCCTATTTAGATTATCAATCAGATTCTTCAAAGTTATATCTGATCCTTGATTCACTGATGGATGAGGGAAATGATAAACTCATGGGAGATATTGGGTTCTGAGGGCTTAAGATGTTTGACATATAAAGGGACTTACACATAGGTGGATACCCATTGAGATTTGGACTTTGGTAGGAATCCTACATATACTGGTTAAAGATTTAATGAAATTTGTCATAGTTCATTTAGAAGTATGCCAGAATATTTCCATTGGATTAGGTTATCATGTCCCAGGATATGTGCATATCACGTTCTGATTGTCAAATTGACACATCGTAATTGTCTACCTAGCATGTCCGAATTATCATCCTAGCATGTATGAGGATGACCATAGATGTGCTGGTTTTCTAGAAGATATGTCCAAACACAACCTTATAATCCATTTGACATGTAAAAAAGATGTCACAAGACCTGGATGATATGTTTGGAGGATGTCAAGAGACCAGAAAAACATGTTTGGAGGACATCACCTAATATATATGAATTTTCTGGAGGAAATTACCTAATCTAGATAAATTTTATAGAGGACATTGAATGATTTGGATGAAATGTTTAGGGAACACTATGATACTTAGATGACTTGTTGAAAGGGATTCTTCATACATGGATGACATTTCCTGGTGCTACCACATAACTTGGGTGACAGGTTTGGAGGGTGCCATGAGGTCTAGCTAGAAAGCCCGATAGAATTCAACAGACTTGTTTGGCCTACCCATATGGTGAAACGAGGCTTGATTAACCTGTCTAAGGTAAATTTTATGATCTTAATGTCATGTTGAGAGGGTTACACCTTACTTGGGATACATGTCTTTGTGCTATCACATGATCCGAGTAGGTCAAGAAAAGAACATGAAGGTAAACATATCCATATTCCCATAAGTCTCCCATCTTTTTTCATTCATTATTCTAGCCTTTATATAATATGTTACTCAAAAATTGTCAGGTGTTATCTTATTTAAGGTTTTGTGTGATCTGGTCAACATGCATGACCTCCATCTCATAAATTTACTGACACGTCATAAGTTCTTCACCTGATCTATATAGTGATAACATGGAACACATATTTACTCCATGGTATGCGGGCCACATCCCCCGCCCAACTAGGTCTTGAAGACGCCACTATCAACTGCCTCTTTTTAGACTAGGGTCCGGGGTGGTGTGTGGAAAAGATCCAGGAATGGTTTAATGAAAGAGACCAAAGAATTATTCTGAGCATCTTCTGGGTCTCTGATGCAGGCCCCGACCTTATTTTTTGGGCTAATGATATTTCAAGCGATTACACGGTGAGATACGGCCACAGACTGGATCTTGGAATCCACTCTCTCGACCGCGATGAGGGACCATGGAAAGCACTTTGGAAGCTCAACGTCCCCCCTAAAATATGCCATTGCTGGTGGAAGGTGTGAACGGGTACCCTCCCTACCATGACCCTTCTCATTTATCGACATATGGATAGTGTTGAGTCCTGCACTTTCTGCCCGAATATCCCTAAAACTCTTTGGCACGCCATCATTCACTACTCGAGAGCTAAGAAAATTTGGAATAAATGGGTCCCGACTTCGGATGCTTCACTGGACATTGCCTCTGACCTCCCCAATATTCTAATGTGTTGGTGTTCCTCTCTTTCATCATCTAATGTTGGTTCTCTTTTCACCCTAGCCTGGATCAGTTGTGTTCGGCGCAATGATTCGGTTTTCCACCACGTTCATAAACCTCCCGAATTCTGGATTGAACGAGCCATTTCTTGGATTTAGGGCTGGAAGGACCACACATGACACTTTATTCCAGGTGTTACCCCCTCTTGTCCCCCTCATTGGACCCCCCAACGGAAGGGAGTCTTAAGCTTAACGTGGATGCTTCTCTCCCCATGAATAGGCCTATTGCTCTTAGCCTCTGGGCTTGAAATCATCTGGGGAAGATCATTGTTTCAAAATACGAATCAAATCATGCCCTCTGGGAACCTGCAGTTGCTATGGCCTATTCCATCCTTGCAGGTATGATGCTCGCTTTGGAATTTGGATGGGATGATATCATCATTGAGTCTGACTGCCTTACTATAATCAATGCTATTAACCACAATAATGCCGAACTCCAGTCTTTTGGCTTCATCATCAAGAGAATCCACTCGCTTTTCCAAGGCTTCTCTTACTGCACCTTCTCCTTTACCAAAAGGGAAGGAAACAATGCAGCCCATCAGCTAGCGGCCTCAGGCCCCTTTGATGTCAACCAACTATGACTGGAAAATTTCCCTTCATGGATCTGCTTATGTACGACTGCTGATCTTCGTCATTAATATTATCTTTCCTTCTTTTCAAAAAAATGTCACTAGCTATGCTCTCATGAAGTAGTTGTCATTGTGTCTCTTTTTGTCTTATGGGTGATGGATTTATAGGCCACAACCCTATTATACATCGCCTTTCACAACATTTATCTCTCAAATATGATCAGGATTTTATGGAGGTATACTTTTATCCCATTATTCACATGATTCGTCCATAGGTCATCCAACGAGTTGCATGATATTCAATGACTACAAGAACACCCCATCATCACCATGTTTGTTGGACTTCATATTTTCAAAGGGATTTCACATAAACATGTTGACATGTAAAATGAAATTTAAAAGGACATAATTACATGAATACGAGTCTTCATGAGATCGGGACACCCATGGAAACGATTCCTCAGGGCCATAGACAAGTTTTCTTTAGTTCTTCATGAGACTAGGAAAACTTGTTAGAGGTCATTCACGAGATCATGCTGACTTATCCAAGCATCTTTTTGAGACCAAGATAGTTTTTCAAAGGGAATTCATATGAATGATGGTGATAACATGAGGAACAAAATTCTTTTTCATAAAGTTCAAAGTATATTCCCTTCACAAAAATATTACACATTTTCTATCTTTTTTATTTCCTTCCTTGGAACATTGTGATAGAATTTTCATGTAGAATCACTCTTTTTGTCCCTGATGCGTCATGTGATTAATGTAGGGTCTTGTAATGGTGTGAAAGCATTTTCATATACAATAATTTTCTTAATATAGAGATAAATAGGCATTACATAATTGAATGGACCTATCTGAGGTCCTTCACAAAATGAAGGTGACATTACAACATGATCTTGCGCGACAGGGTGGACATTCCATCAGGGGCTCTATGGGGTCTAAATTTTTTTACAAGATCACCAAATGAAGAAAAACATAACTCTTAATTTAACATGGCTTCTACATTTCTAGAACATTTTTTATAAGGGTTTTTGGATTTTTTTAGATGTCTACTAAATAATAAGTCGCATGATCAAAAGAACTCATCTGGAATCCTCAACATGGTCATTAGTTCTTATCAGGATGTATTCATAAGATCATGATGATTTTTAGAAGGGGTTTCACAAGATCCTAAGAAAATAATGTGCTATTCATGACCCATTCACATGAACTTATAATGGATATGGGATCATGTATCCTTACGAAGGTTACATGATCTTCATGATTCAACGCCCTTCCCTCCCTTTGTTTTATGGAGGAGAAAATAATACCCATGCTTCCTGTATTTCTACATTTCTATGCATAAGAATTATTATTCAATGGGAATAAAAAATTCACATATAAATAAATCCATATTTTAATTTTGAAAATTAGGACATGAGATAAACATATTTGAATGGAAGCTTTAAAATATGTTTTTTAATATAAAATCACCAGTCTTGAATCCGAATCCTCATGTATTTTATCTATCTTCCTAAATAAAAAACAAATATTAATTATTCACTTTCTTAAGATACTTTTTCAATTTCATTATTCATTTTATTTTATTTAATACCATGTTATATACAATTACACAATCAATTAATTTTACATTTGATGTTTTGACATTATTTGGCCCGTATGTCCAAAATGAATTTGGTAGGTTGACTATAGTCAAAGAAGTAATTATTCCACCATCACCAAAATAATAATCATGAAATACTTATCCTTTTTATAAATTTATTATACTTTTATGAAAATAATGAAACGTGGTTATGAAAAATGAACTATGTTACAATAATGGAGATTGTTGGTCATGCATACACATGAGTAAAATTTCCATTTTTCAAAGATCATTATTTAATGAAGGTAAGTAATATTTTATATTTACGTAATTATATATATATATAACCATATTATTTCATTAAATATACTTATATGTATCATCCATGTGATATGGTGATGAAAAATGAATCAAATGACTTCATTGAGGTGGTAGTGCACACATATGCCTTGACATCATTATCATTTTTCAATGAATGGAATGGTAAGAAAATAGATGATATATTATCATTAAATAATGATAAATATGTCTTGAATATCATTTATTGGGCATGGTACGCCTCTAGGCCTTTGGGTCATGTATTGTGGGTTTGTCGGGCCTTGTGCCTTGGGCCAACGGGTCATGTACGGGTTCCCATTAAAACCCTTAAAAGGGGGATTATCCATAATAAAAATAAAAAAGAAGGCCTTCTGGCCATTCGGGAAACTTACAATAAAAGAGAAAAATAGTCCACAAATGGACCGTGGTTTATATTTTCAACGATATCCCAATCACTTGGCCAAAAATAGATTTTTAGGAATTTAATATCATATAATTAATTATTATATATTATAAAATAAAAGTGATATAAATATTGGAATAATTTACTTAATTTGACTGTTAAAAATACATGAAAATAATGTAATTCAAATAAAAATAAAAAAACACACTAATATGTCATTTTTATATTCAATAATTATTGAACATAAAAATCCATTCAAATTCTATTAATTTAAATATCATTTATTTTATTTTTCTATTAATTGAATAATTACCGTGTCAACATTGAATAAGATTTTAACATAATTATTTCATAATTTTATGTTATAAATAAATAACTAGGAAAAAATAATTTATATTTCAAATGAATATTTATATCCAAACATATCCTCTATTTTTACCAATTTCAAAAATTTAAAGATAATACAACAAATAGAATGAAAATTTTGGATTTTCTTTATATAAATAAAATATAAAGGGTCTAAATCATGCCAAAATGGAAAAAGGACATATATTAAACTTTTGGACGGTTATGTACAAGATATACTAATAAAAAAATTAAGGCATGTTTTTGGGTCATTCTTTTGTCATTATCACTTTATTTTTAACGTTACCTGATTTACCATTCACCATGATAACAAAAATTACAAAGGTTACTATTCATAATTTCCAAAAATAAATGTGACACCCCAACCCTAGTTACCTAGAGTTAGTGCATTTTAACATAACATTGGCATGATCACAAGAGATCAAGTATTGAAAGACCAATTAGTTTAGTAGCCTTGGAAGTACTGGATACATACATAAGTTTTTCATAACATTATGAAATAAAAAAATGTGTCTCCATATAACAAAATCATATCCCTTATCCAATCACTGCAGATCAGTCAAAATTTACTTCTTCACATCCTGGGAAAAATAAAACCTAATAAAGGGGTGATCTCATATTCTTATAGGGATAACAATATAGATGAAACTTTCATAAATAAACATAAACATTTAAGGAAATGTATAAGAATAAAACACAAGTCTTTTGAACTTAACACTAGTGCATAAAACATTTTTTATGGAGGTTATTTTTTATTTTTAACATCAGATTTTGGCTGACGTTATTATAGGAGTGGTTATAAACATAGTTTTTTACATCATTTATTTTACAACTGTCGTAAAAAACACAAATCCGAAGCGTTTTTCGCGTCGGTTGATAAAAAATGACGTGGAAAACGCTTCGGAGTCATGGTTTATTATGTCGATTATTTAATAAACGTTGTGTTATATTCGATTTCATGCCAGTTATATAAAAACTGAAGTCATAAATCACTCCTCCGAAGTGTTTATCACATTAGTTATTTTTATAACTGACGTGATAAACATGTCTGCTAAGTAGTTTCCAACGTCAGTTATATAATAACCAACGTAAAAACATATCTATGATATTGGTTATTTTATAACTGACGTACAAAACTAGCCATTCTAATTTATTACGTGGGTTATGAAATAACCGATGTAAAAACCATTTCCCATGAAGTTATCACGTCGATTTAAAAATAACTGATGTTAAACCTAGTACCAATGCATTTTTTACGTCAGTTATGAAATAACCGACGTAAAAAACAATTTTTTTCAATAAAACCGAACCACTCCTATGGCCAGCCAAATTACCTAAAATAGATAAAAATGTTACCAAAAACAGACCAGAACAGACCAAACCCCCCCCCCCCCCCTCCCCCACCCCACTGGACACCCCCCACCACACCCCTGGACACCCCCACACCCCTAGACAGCCCCCACCCCCTGGACAGCCCCCACACCCCTGGACAACCCCACCACCCCCTAGACAGCCCCCACACCCTAGGACAACCCCCACCCTTCTATATACCCCCACCCCCTTGACAGCACTCCCACACATCTGGACAGCCCTCCCACACCCCTAAAACAGACCACAAAGTTACAAAAAATAGACTAGAACCCCCCCCCCCCCCCACTGGACAACCCCCAACACACCCCAAGACCCATCCCCCACACCCCTGGACTGCCCCCACCCCCTGGACATCCCCACACCCTAGGACAGCCCCCACCCTTCTGGACACCCCCACACCCTTGGACTACCCCCACCTTTTGGATAACCCCCACACCCCTGACAACCCCCACCCTCCAGGACACCCCCACACCCCTGGATGGCCCCCACCCCTGGACATCCCCCTACACCCCTGGAAAACCCCACCACCCCTAGAAAACCCCCACACCCCTGGACAACCCCCACTCTTCTGTATACCCCCAACCCAATGGACAACACTCCCAAACCAATGGACATCCCTCCCACACCCCTGAAATAGACAAAAAAGTTACCAAAAACTAACCATACGCCCCCACCCCACTAGATAGCCCCCAACACACCCCTAGACACCCCCACACCCTGGACAGCCCCCACCCCCTGGAAAGCCCCCCACACCCCTGGACAACCCCCCACTATTCTAGACACCCCCACACCCCTGGAAAACCCCCCACCCTCTTGGACACCACCACAACCCTGGACTGCCCCCACCCCTGGACAACCTCCCACACCCATGGACAACCCCACCACCCCTTGGACAACCCCCACACCCCTAGACAACCCCACCATCCTATATACCCCCACCCCCTGGACATCACTCCCACACCCCTGGACAGCCCTCCCACACCCCTGAAACAGACAAAAAAGTTACCAAAAATAGTCCAGACCCCCACCCCACTAGACAGCCCCCACCACACCCCTGAACACCCCCATACCCATGGACTGACCCCACCCCCTAGACAACCCCCCAAACCCCTGGACAACCCACCCACCCTCCTGGACACCCCCCACACCCCTGGACTGCCCCCACCGCTGGATAGCTCCCCACACCCCTGGACAACCTCCACCCTCCTGGACACCCCCACACCCCTGGATTACCCCCACCGCATGGACAACCCCCCACACCCCTAGAAAACCCCCACCCTCCTATATATCACCCCACCCCTTGGAAAACATTCCCACACCCCTGTACAACCCTCCCACACCCCTAAAACAGACCAAAAAAGTAACAAAAAACTAACCAAAACAGACCAGAACCCCCCCACCTACCCAACTGGACAGCCCCCACCACACCCCTGGACACCCCCACACCCCTGGGCTGCCCCACCAACTAGACAGCCTCCCACACATTTGGAAAACCCCCACCCTCCTGGACACCCCCACACCCCTAGACTACCCCACCCCTAGATATCCCCCCACACCCAGGACAACACCCCAACCTCCAGAACACCCCCACACCCCTAGACTACCCCCAACCACTAGACAACCCCCCCTCGCACCCTCCTTTATACCCCCACCCCCTGGGAAGAACTCCCACACCCCTAGAAAACCCTCCCACACCCCAGAAATAGACCAAAAAGTTACTAAAAATAGACCAGAACCCCCCCTGGACATCCCCCACCACACCCTTGGACACCCCACACCCCTGGACTGCCCCCACCCATGGATATCCCCACACACCCCTTGAAACACCCTGTAAATCCCCCCACTTGCCTAGACACCCCTCCCACCCTCATAGAGACCCTCCCACCCCACTGGACCACCCCCACCACACCCCTGGACACCCCCACCTTACTGGACACTCCCAGACCAAAAAAAGACAAAAACTAGACCAGAACCCCCCACCCCACTGGAAAAACCCCACCACACCCCTAGACACCCCACACCTCTAGACTTCACCCCACCCCTAGGACAACCCCTGGATAGCTGGTGTTCGGAGAAGAGGAACCGCCATCCCTCGGGGGGATGAACGCCGCTGGAAGGTACTCATCACTCCCACATGCGAAGCTTGAGATCTCAAAATGTTTCACCAATTCTTTCTTCCACTGTAAACATCATTCATCATGGTGAAATTGGATACCAAATTCACCCTTCCATAAAAAACAAATATGAATTATAAATATTAAAATATGTATACATTCACTACTGAAAATTACACATATCCTAAAGATTTGAAACCTCTAGACAGACCCCACCCCTTTGGACAGACACCCAACCCCTGGACAACACCCCCACCAATGGACATCACCCCCACTACCTTGTACACCACTCCCAACCCTTGGACACCCCTACACTCTTGGAAAACACCCCCACCTCCTTGGACACCACCCCCACCCCCACCCCCTTGGACACCCCCTAGACACCACCACCCCCTTGGACATCCCCCACCCCCTGGACACCACTCCCACCCCCTTGGACACCACCCCACCCCCACCCCCTTTGAAAACCCCCCACCCCCTAGACACCACCCCCACCCCCTTGGACACCACCCCCACCCCACCCCTAGGACACCCCCTGGACACCACCACCCCCTTGGACAGCCCCCACCCCCTAGACACCATCCCCACCCCTCAGACACCCCCTAGACACCACCACTCCTTTGGAAAGCCCCCCTCTAGACAACCCCCACCCCCTGGACAGCCCCCACCCCTCTAGATAGCCCCCACCCCCTTGGACACCCCCACCCCTCTTGGAATCCACCCCCACCCCTACCCCCTTGGACCCCCTGGACACCCCAACCCCCTGGAAACCCCCATCCACTTGGACACCCCCCAAACCCCTTGGACACCCCTTGGACAACACCAGCCCCTTCGACAGCCCCCCACCCCTCTAGACAACCCCCACCCCCTGGACAGACCCCACCCCTCTAGACAGCCCCCACCCCTTGGGCACCCCCACCCCTTCTAATAACTCGAGAAAACATCGATTACTATTAAACCGTCAATATAAAAATGACCAAACATCCCTAATAATAGAAGGAATGAAGGAGAAGAAGAAGTGGAAGAAGGAGAAAAACAGAAAAAAAGAATAAAGGAAGAAGAACATGGAATAAGTAACTTATTTAAGGAAATTAAATGGAATCCAAGAAAACCATGGGGCATCCAATGGTTGATAGAAAATTGGAGAAAATGGAGTAAACCTGAGAATCAAATCAAATTTAAAATAAAAACTCAGATGAAGAAAATCACAGTGTAAAGCCTATCATCATGACACAATGGAGTCAGGATAACTGCGCATATTTGAAAACCACGACATGGTCTCCCCCATAACCCATAATTTTCTCTTAGTCAATGACTAGTAAAAATATATATAACCAAATACAATCATATTACAACAACCCTCATATTTTCATAATGCTTGAATCCCTAAAAATCATAGTGGAAACCTCAAACATAGACTGTACCCACCCCCTTGGACACCACCCCCACTACCTTGGACACCACCACCACCCCCTTAAACAACACTAATAAATTATTGCCTAATATCCATGGAATAATAAAATCATCATGTCATAATCTCACAAACCATGATTCAATAGTCAATCCCAGATGACACTTATCCCCTACCCCCTTGGACACTACCCCCACCCCCTTGGACACCCCACCCCTCTTGGACACCGCCCCCACCTTCTACCCCCCTTGGACACCCCCTGGTCACCCCTCAACCCTCCGGACAGCCCCCCAAACCCTCTGGACAGGACCTACCCCCTTGGACAACCCCCACCCCCTTGGACCCCCCTCCACCCACACACACCTGGACTTCCCCCACCACCATGGACACCCTGGACACCCCAACCCTCTGGACACCACCCCCACCCCCTTGGACACCCCCTGGACACCACCACCCCCTTGGACAGCCCCACACCCCTCTAGACAGACCCCACCCTTGGATAACCCCCCACACCTCTAGAAAGACCCCCAACCCCTTGGACACCCACACCCCTCCTAGACACCACCCCCACCCCTACCCCCTTGGACACCCCAACCCTCTAGAAAGCCCCCCTGACAACCCCCCAAACCCTCTGGATAGGCCCCAACCCCTTGGATAGCTCCCCCACCCACCCCCTTATACAACCCCCCACCCACCCACCCCCTTGAACCCCCCCTAGACCCCCCCCCCCCCACACACACACACCCCGGGACTGCCCCCCTTGAACCCTCTGGACAGCCCCCTGAAACCTCTAGACAACCACCCCCTGGATAGCCCCCACACCTTCTGGACACAACCCCCACCACTTTGACGTACCCCACACCCCCTTGGACACCCCCAACCCCCTTGGACAGCCCCTGAACCCCTTGAACACCACCCCCAACCCCTTTGACACCCCATGGACACCCCCACCCAACTGGAAAGTCCACCCAACCCCCCTGGACACCCCCACCCACTTGCACAACCCCCACCCCCTTGGAAACCCCCTGTACGCGCACACACACATGATAGAACACACAAAAATAGTAAACTTGCATGATATCACTCCCATAGGTTTATTTTACCAGAAAATAATTTAGCATGGTAAAGATGAACACTATGAAACTAAGCATGATAGCATGAAAAAATAAAAATAACATCTCAACAAATTAGTTTAGGGCATCGCAGAAACAAAACTGAGAAGGAGTCCTATGAGGCTTACTTCAGTTTTGTGAGTCAACCTGATAGATCTGATTATAATAAATATGAATAATGATGTTGGCAAAACGAGGATGGAGGGCACGACTTTGACTAATCTATTCTAGGTTTTCCGCGCGAGAGAGACAAGTCACAGGTTTCCTGATAGAAGAAAATAGAATGACTGAATATAGGGTGTGATAAATCATTTAAAATATTTATCACGTCAGTTATTTAATAACCGCCCTGATAAAATATTTTTTTTAATTTTTATAACATCGGTTATTTAATAAATGAAGTGATATATGTCACTTTATACCGACGTGATAAATTTCCGAGATTGGCTTTATCATATCAGGTTTTTTATAACTGATGTGGTGAAGTGCTGAGCTTTCCATCATCATGTCAGTTATAAAATAACCACCTTTATAAAGCATTGATCTTTCCTTTATCGCGTCGGTTATTTTATAACCGATGTGATAAAGTGCACAAGATTCCATTTTCACATCGGTTATATAATAACTGACGTAAAAAAGATAATCTCTGAAAATTTTACATTGGTTATAAAATAACCGATGTAAAATATGGATCCTAATCAATATATCACATTGGTAATAAAATAACCGACATGATATATCGATCATTAAATCTTTGCACGTTGGTTATATAGAACCGTCATGAAAAATGCCGACGTGTTAAATTTTTTTTCCACTAGTGTAAACTTCAACATAATATGGAAAATATAAATCAAATAATGCTATTTAATAATTCACATGGATATTCTACTAGTCGAATGATCACATGTAATATCAATAACTAATTTCATAATGATGTAATGCATAGTGTTAGTCATCATAACCAAATAGTTAAGGCATCATGCTAAGACTACAAATATGACTTTGTCAAGGCTTTGTGCCAAGAAACGAGTTTGTCTCATGAGAAATATCAATTTATAGAGGGGATATAGTGGGCCCCACCCATCACTTAAAAAGTCTAATGCATTCCTTATATGAAAGGGGTGAAATATAATCCAAATATTCATATTAAAACTAGCATACGAAATGTTAATACTTTAACCACAAATCATGAATGGTATAAAAATAGAACATCCACAGTCAAACAAAACTCATTAAATAAAATATGGAAGATTATAATAAATCAGCATCAATCAGGATTAAAATACTATTAAGGATATTAAAATAGATAAAAATAATTAGTAAAACTATTTGAGAAAAATATCCCCTTTTTCATGAAAAAATTTAAAAGTCAGATTTTTTATCAAAGAATTTATTTAAAAGTTATTTTTGAATCAAAATGTCCCATCAAACTTTGAAACTTTTGAAAATAATTATAATTTCTAAACATTCAGGTCCATATAAATAAACCCTTAAAATGATTTTTAAAACATTGACATTAATGATAATGATTTAGAAGAATAAATATTCAAAACATCTAAAATGATATTTTAGTTATAGAGTTCTTAACCAAATGAGAGACGCTTGAATAAAAATAATTGAGGAATAACATTAATCAAAACTTTATAATATAATGAGAATAAATTTAATCATGATATAATATTTCAAAGGACAGTATATACACCATATATAAGTGAATTGGTGCATAACAACAAAGAAGTCTCAATAGAATGTAAATTGAGACGAAATTACTTATAATGACTGTATCCTTAGATTAAAGATAAAAAATGACATAATTTTGTTTGAAAAATATAAATACACTAATTATGATTGGATATTCAATGTAAATCCATGAGAGGACATTCAGACAAGTTCTAGTAAAAACAAAACCAATGACTTGGATGTTTAACTCAATGAATAGAAATTGAGTTAAGATTACCCTTAACAATTTCATATCAATGAATTGAGAATTTATCAATGGAGTGATTATGTGTATCAAAAGTATATTCATAAAAAGGGGAGTATAAATTAGAACATAAATAAATAAATAGTTATTCCACACATAATCTTGGAGTAAAATAATCAATGAAGTATGCGTAAAACCAAATGAGTGGAAATTGAAATTTGAAATTCCATTACTTATTGGGTAACTTATGAAACATACACCTCAAGAAAGAAAGATCATAAAATGAATTTTTAAATCACCATAAATTATAGTATATTACATAATTAATACAATCATGTTCAGTACATACACCACACAAAAATAAGTAGTGGAAAATATAGCATGAATCTCACAGGAATAAAAAGTGAGATGAAAACACCTTACCTTGTACTTTTCCTTGGTTGATGGTACATTAACATAATTTATAATAGTTAAATCTTTGTTATTAAATTATAAAAGAACCACATACACAATTATGATATCATATATGATCTTCTAATATAGCTTGGTTAATAATATTTCAGTAGTATCATTGTTTTGGGTGCTAACTAATTCATTTTCATTTATATGTTTTGTTACGTAAGTAATGTTTGTTATGGATATGATGTATTTTATTCATATAAAAAATGATATATTGTTCATATACATTATTTTAAATCATAAAATGAAAATTATTCTTGAATTGTTATGATGGGAATGAATCTCATCGAGTTCGGGGAGAAGATAATCCGTACTTACGCCCGAGCAACAATATCATTTTATTGATGGTAAAATAGTATTTAATTGGATGTTATATCATATATAAAGAATAATTAACATGTTATATTTATTATTTACATCAATTATACTCATTATTATACCCTTACAAATAATGAAATGTTGAATAACAAACTACACCACGACGAGGAGATGGTAAGTCGTACATACGCATGTATGGTGACTTTGTCATTTAAAGGATGGAAAAAATAATGAATATGATTGTATCATATTTATAATAACATAAAGATATGTAGAAGGTAATGGATTTATTACTTTGTTACTGAAAAAAAAAGAAATAGGAAGTGGAAGATTAAAGAACTTTGAAAGAGGTGATGAAATTATTACCTCTTCTTCGGGTTCTTAATTTTGATTTGAACAAAAGAGCTCCTTAGGTTGGATTTCTGATCATATTAAGGACTATAGGTTGAAGTAAGGCTAGTTGGGAGGATATTTGTGTTGGTCTGGGCTGAGAAAAATGACTTTGGAGGTGTGATTTATAGAGAAGGGTAAGTACCCTTTTATAAGAGAGGTGATGGTTACTTTAGGAAAAGCTTGAAATATTATTTTATTATAAAATCATTTTCAGTTTCTAATGGATTAAAAAGGATTTATTTCAAGGATAAGGTGGTCATGGGTCTAAAAAATCCCAAACAATAGGTTTTAGATAGGTTTAGGTTACCATATTAACCTTATCATTTAAATTTAACTCTTAGTAAAATAGTTTAAATTTTACCATGTATTCTTGTATTATTATAAAAAATGGTTAATATACTTACTATAAAAAGCCAAGTGAACCCCAAGTGGTTCATTATTGACAAATATAACCTTATATAATTATTTTAGATGAACCTTATATTTTTAGGAATATTATATGATATAATTATTTAGTATTCATTTTAAAAAATCATTTTAGTCAATTTTGACACTATTTGATATTTTGTTTTTGTTAAAGTCATAAAAACATTATCACTTGGAAAAAACTTTATTTAATCAACACTAATATGTCATATTAACCAATAAAATTAGTTTAATGCATCAAAAGTCTCAATTTTAATTTATTTGGATATTTATAATATCAATTATTTTAATCATTCATTAATAAGGTAATTACTGCATCATCATTGTGTCATAAATAAATTTAATTATTTAATTTATAAAATTTATAAATAAAATAACATTATGTAGGAAATATTTTTAGATTTCTGCCTAATATTTATAGTCCAATTTAACTTATGTATAACCCTATATTTAAAATGTATTAGTTTTGAAGTTTTGAATTTAACACTTTTAACTATTCTTTAAATAAAATAATAATAAATGTCCTAATCTAATACAAGTGGATAAAATAAGATAATATTTGATTAGTAATGTTTATTTTGGTTGAAATACACTTATCCAATAGAATTAGGACATGTTTTACAGTAATTATATTATCAATTTTACCTTTAATTACCCTATTTACTTTTAATCATGGTAAAAAAATTCAAAAGTTACTATTCACCAAAAAAATATTTTCATCATATTGAACAGAATTTTAATTACTGAAGTGAATTTTGTCTCCTGGATTTTTGGAAGTCAATTCACAGAAGTGGTAAAATTACGTTTTACACAAATTTTCAAATGTTCATAGAAGGTGGGTAAAAGAGGTTAAAAAGTTAAATAAAATTGTACACATCTAATTTTACTATAAAACGGATCCAATGAATTAAATTGAACTTATATAGGTATTATGTATCTATATTTACTTAAAATAAATTTAAATAAAATAAATAATTATTTAAATAAAAAGTCAGTTTTAAACAACAACTTAATGTTTTTCACAATTCAAAAAAAAATTAAAGTTTTTAGAAAAATACCAAAAAATTATCCAAACTAAATTTTTATGTACTTCTTATAATGAAGACATTTATTTTGACAAATTTAATATATAAAAGTGGAAATATTTTATTTAAAAATGTTTTTCCATTAAAAGGTGGTAAAATTGCATTTTTTGAAAAATACTTCTTTTACCGAAAAAATTGAATTTTTTCTTATATTATGTCTAATAAACACATAATATGGATGTTAAAATTATATGGAGTATATTAAATTCAAAATTCAGTTAATACTATTCATAAATGCTTTTTGAACGGCTAGTTTGGTAAGTCATGGTGCGCTCGAACTCAGTGTAATGTGTGGCGCAAGCTATTAAATTACTTTATAGAGACAATTTACTATGAAATCTTAGGGTGTTACATTCTCCACCATTCAAAAAATTGATTTCTCACAATTTAAAATGGGAATTTAAAATAAGGGGTTTGACATTTCAAAACATCTTAGTTGAAATCCCACATCGAAAAAATGGATTAATGAGGCCTCTATTTTAAAATATAGAAAGGTAAGTATGAAGGTTACCAGAAATAACACATACTAGGGTTCCATGTAGGAAAACATGGATATGGAAGAGAATACTAACCATCTAGTTCTGATGGAAAATGATTAAGAATATTATTAAGAAAAAGTTAACTATCTGAAAGCCATAAAGTTGTGATAGGTTAAATGGTCTTTGATTACCCAGTAAGAAGACTAAACAGACAAAGTTTTTGTTTTAATATCCTTTTTATAATGTTGAGGAATTTATTTACAAGATTGAATAAGAACATATACAGATAAAATTACTTTTCAAGTAGAGTATCATCCATTAATAAATTTCTAACACAAAATCATCTTTTCTACAAATGTTGAGTATTCAAGATGACTTGGTCACACCTGAAGCACTAAAATAAACTTCTAGAGAATCACATAATCCAAAACTGATGAACTATATATTTATCTGTTCCTTAGAAATCAATACCAAAATGGTTTGTACAAGATCAGATTATCCCCAAAAATGATAATCCTTTATAGGGAGAAATAATACTCTTAATCTCCAAAATTAAACAAACAATACCCAACGTTCAACAAAGACCATTCCATAAATAATTGTACTTAAAAATCTTTAAAATAATTCTAACAATGTTTGAAACCCAAAATTCAGAAGGCTTTGATTACATAGTCTTCAACGATAAATTTTAAAATTTATCACCAAATAACATCGACAACTCTTAAAGTCACATACTTAAAAGTAATTAACCTAATCACATATTCTCTATGATAGGTTAATCATTTTCATAAATAACACAGATATCTATAATTCCACAATAAAAATGTAGATTATTCCAAACAAAAAGTTCACCATTACTCCTCAAATTAAATACCATAGTATTCTATTTCCCTTAGGCATATAGCGTTCCCAAAAGAGCGAACGTCTTCCAAAATAATATTTATCACTTAATCTCCAAATCATTTTCCTATACTAAGGATATCCATTTGATAAATCATAAGTTCCCAAAATGAACATATTCTTGATCCTTAAAATTGTTTAACTAGAAATAATTAGTCATACTAACCAAGGACTTCACGTAGTGTAGTGGTAGGTGATAAATCCAAGTCACACTTTAGTTGTGGGTTCGATTCCCACAGCTTTTTCAGATGCAACGAGTTTCCACACAGTTAGTGTGTTTTCCTTTTTCAAAAACTATATAATTTTTTAACATTCCCAAAAATGAGATAAATTCCTCAAAACAACCACAACATATTTTAACCAAAAATGTTATCTCATACCTCACATTTTCATCCCAAAAAGTAATAACCTATATTTTCCTCATATTCAAGGATCATATAAACCGAAATGCTTCTTTATAACCATATCCATAAAATAAAAGATAATTATTCCCCACATAGCATTTTTATATAACAAAATGAAGTGTTACACATACAAGAGAAAAGTATTCCAATGTAATCCCATTGATAAATAAAACTAATATTTTTAAACATTTATCAATCCATTTTTTCCACACATGTTCTCCCTTGACCTAGAGGTTATCATATAGAATAGGGCATTGAATTAGGTAGTTCCTAGGTCCCCTAAATTTATGGAAAATTACTGTAAATGGAATCTTAGGATCATTTTTATTATCTTCCATAATACTATTCATTTTTTCTCAGCAATTATTTACTCTATGTCCTTCTTTCCCAAACATAAAGTATTTATTTGTTTCATTGAGAAACTTTCCTGGGTGTCTCCTTCCACATTTCCTGCATGATGGAAATTGAGCTTTATTTTCTCCATGGTCTCCACTAGTGGAACTCTTATCATTCTCCATCTTTCTCATCTTTATTGATTTCAGGAGTTGGTTAAAATATATGTTGTTGATCATATTTTTGGAAAACAAATTCGGCATGAAAACGATATCTTTTATGCCTATCAAAATTCTATTTCATTTCTCATTTCCACCAACATTCCCACCTTGTACATAATATTCAATGTAACTAGGAATTACTTGGAATCCAGTCATTGAATAAAACTAGAAAGCATAATGTGAGTAACAGTAGTCATAAAATCATTTAAAGAATATCATGAAACCTTATTTTCTATCAAAAACAGCCTAGGATAATTAAGGTTATTTATTCACATCTTATATCAAAATCCATCAAATAAGTTTGTAAAAAAAATGTGAATTATCCTCAGCATATCCCCCGAGACTGTCATAACCAAGAGTGAAGCAAGGACCGTTGTTTTGTACTAGCATACCCCTTGTCAAGTCCGAAACTCCTTGTCAGAGTTTTCACTCTTAGGTACATCTAGGAGAGAGCCTCCTCTACCTACTCATATCTAGACAGGGATTTATTGCCTAGAAAATACACAAAATATCTACATTACCAAAATTCTAGGAAGTTATTCTATACTAATCCTCAAAGTCTATCTTAGGGTAATGTTCCCTAATCAAAGTATTTATAAATATAGCTTCTACGGTTTGTACTAAAATTCCTCTGATACTAACTATAACGCCCTGAAACTAGTTACCCAGAGTCGGTGCATTATTAAATAACATTGGCATGATCAAAAGATATCAAGTCCCAAAATTCCAATCAATTTAGTAGCCTTACAAGTACTAGAGACACACAAAAGTTTTATATTAAATTATAAAATAAAAAAATTTGTGTCTCTGTAGAACACACTCATATCCTCTAGCCTATCCCTATAGGTTAGTCATAATTTACTTCTTCACATCCTTGGTAAAATAAAACATAAGAAAGGGGTGAGATCAGATGGTCATTAATGATAAAAATATAGTGGAAAGTTTCATAAATAAGCATAAACATTTAAGGAAATGCATAATACAAATACAGAAGACTTTTAAACTTAAAAATAAGAATAATATGGCAAATATAAATCAAATAATGAAATTTACTTATTCACATGGATATTCTTCTAGTTGACGTGTGATTGATAATACCGATTGTAGTATCGAAATATGATTTACATGCTCAATACACAATAGAGATGGTGAATTGTATCCTTTAAATATTCCTTTGGAACTTTTCATGTTGATAAAAACCTTTCTAGAGTTGAACAGAGTTAAACAAGGTAAATTTAGGAAACCTCTTGGTTCTACAAACTTGCAAGATTCTGAAAGTATGGTTCCAGAAGTGAAACTTGTTCTATAAACATTCTAAATTCCAGAAATATGATTCCGGAAATGAAACTTATCAAAAGTTTACAAGGAAAAACATTCCACCTTAAAGCATATATAATCATACTTAATCAGAGTACAAATGTAAGAATGTATAAGTCAGTTATACTTTCCTTATTAATAAAATGAAACGGAAAACAAACTTGAAAGAACACAAGTAACAAGTATGATATATTTTAATCCAAAGAGTAAGGTATCCAACAACCTTGGATAAAGGTCCCTTGATTTGTACTTTCAAATAATTATGTCTTACCCACACTAGGGTAAGCCCTCGATAAGAATATCAGAGTCTATCTTGCTATCCCCACAAGCCCTAGAACTTCAAGGTAGTCGAAACCTCTGTCATAATATCCCCAGAAGCTCTCGAACTTTAACGTAGTTGGCACCTCTTTCTTCCTATCCCTGGAATCCCTCGAATGTACTCATCAAAATTTGGAGTCACACAAAGCAATCTGAACAATATGTTCAGTAAGACCAAAGAATAGGAGTATTTCTCTCATAAGAAATCACTTCAACAACATGTAGTCTCTAGAGTTATCAACTTTTTCCAAAGTAAAATTCAAAAAGTTCATAAGTCCTAAACTCATTCTAATGAGCTCCTATTTATAGGTACATCTCTAATGGTCACCTCCCCCCTCCAACGGTCATATTTTTCCTTGAATCTTGGAGGGACCTGTATATGTGTCACTCAAACAACGGTTAGTCAGAAACACAATACACAACATCGTTTCATAACTATAAAAAATGTAAGAAAAATATGGTTTCTCAAAAAAATTTATTTTTTAGATTCTAGGAAAATAATGTTCGGAGTCTAAGAAAATTTAGATTCTATATTGCATGAATATATGGATTTTGTTTTTTGATGAATTCAGAATCATAATTATATGTATTTCGGAGTCTGAATTCTAAGAAATTCATAATCGGAATTCTATGGAATTCGGAACCTGAATTATAAGGAATTGGGAACCTTGATTCTATAGAATTTGGAACTTGAATTCTTAGTAATTCAGAACCTGAATTCTAAGGAATTCGGAACCTAAATTCTAAGGAATTTAGAACCAAAATTCTACGGAATTCGGAACCTGAATTCTAAGGAATTCAGAACCTGAATTTTATGACATTCAGAACCTGAATTCTAAGGAATTCAGAACCTGAATTCTAAGGAATTCAATGTTTAAATTTTAGAGATTTCAGAGTCTGAATTTCAGAGAATTTGGAGTGAGAATTTTAGAAAATTAGGGGTTTGAATTTCAGAGAATTAAGAGTTTGAATTTCAGAGAATTCACGGTCTAGATTTCATAGAATTCAGAGTCTGAATTTCAGAGAAGTCAGAGTCTGAATTTCCATGAATTCAGAGTCTAAATTTCATAGAATTTTGAGTCTAAATTCAGAACCTGAAAAAATACTATATATATATAATTATTTATAGAATTCCAAGGTTTTATATGTGAAACCAAATTTTACTCTTAAGAATAAAAAGATTTAGATTTAGAGAAACTGAAACTTGAATAAAGAAAACATGGTAAGGATAAATTTTCCCTCGAGAAGGAAAATTTTCTTTATTAGGGAAAATAAAATTTTCCAAAAGTTAGAGTGTTTGTGATTTTCAAAACATAAAGGAATGGAAAAGTCATAAGGAAACCTTATTGACTCAATAATCTCTCCCATTTTGGAAATCACAAAAAAACATACTAAAAAGAATATAAGGACTTAGAAATTTTATGGGCTTGTAAATAAAAACATATCTCCCATTACTTATGGATCAAAGTGAATATGACTAACTCTCCCTTAGACTTTGGAAACCCTAAGGATCATATTATGAAATTCATGAATGAGATTTTTCTTGTTCTATCATAAAAAATATTCATGATGAAAACTCTCTCTTAGATGAACTATCCCTTAGGGAATTTTTTTCTTTACTTAGTATTATTTTGGACATTTATTTCTCCCCCTTTGTGATTTTCAAAAATGAATAAAGGTAATCTAAAAGAAAATATGGTACCTAAAAGATTAGTACCAAACAACCAAAAAATAGAGAATAATAAAAAATTTCATTAATATTGAAAGAATTTGTATAACAAGAAATAATACAAGAAAAGATCAGATTTACAAAAAATTATCCTTCTTTTTCTTTCAGAATTAGCTTCTTCACAAAGGTCTTGAACTTCTTTAGCTCTTTGGGATCCTCCTCTGCACATTTTAGAAGCTAATCCTGATCTTCAGTTTGCTTCTCTGAGGCTTTTATCTTGTCTTTCCAAGACTTAAGATTCTATGTCTAGGCTTTCAAGACTTATTCCTATTTAGCAAGCTTATCTTCTATCTCAATTTTTAGATCCATTTCTCTCTTCCAATTCATGGCCACAGAATTTATCATTCCATTCAAATACTTAATTTCTTGCTTCCGAGATGTCTGTTCAAGACATAGATTTTCCTCAAAACTATTAGTGAGATCCTTTATCTTCAAATCTTCTGTGTTCAAAGCATCCTTGAATCTATCTTGAAATTCATCAAAGATTATCATATCTTCTATTTTCATCCTTGAACAACTTGTTATCTTCTTGAAAAATCATTTATGATCCTTATATCTAGTGTGAAAAGATTTGAAATCTGCCTCAAGACTAACACATTTATCCATCACCAAGGAAATAGAATCCTATTTTTGATTTAACTAATGCTGAAGAATATGATATCTCGAGTCTATACTAGGGAATAAAGGAATAGTTCCAAAAAGGTTTTTCAAAGATTGGAAAACAATTTCATATTTGAGTGAGGATGATTCTAAATCTGAGAAATTGGTCGGTGAGGATTTTTTTTATTTCAACAGCCTTCCTCTTCGATGAAGCACCAACTTCTTTCTTCTTTACCATAGTTTTTCTAGGTGTATCCACAACCAATTTTTTTCCCTTAACATCCTTCAGAATGATTTCTTCTTGATTAGAAGATTCATGTTTGCTATCTAATAGTTGAATTTTTTTTATCTTAATCAACATTCTTCCTTCTCTACTCTTTCCTCAACATCCTCTAGGTGAATGAAATCATGATTTCTAATTTCATTTTCAGACAACTTGTTCACTTTTTCCTCACAATTATCATATTTTCTTAGGGTAGTATGTTTTGAAGACTCTGCTTCAGAAGTTTATATTTATAACTTCTCAGAAAGACTCTCTTTCTCATGATAATATTCTACTTGCATTATTATATCTTTCGTATCACCACTCCCTTATACCTTTTCTTCTTCCACTTCTTCTTCTTGCATTATTTCTTCTTCTTCATGTTGTCTAGGAATCACTAACTTCTTTCTCAGAGTATCTGGTAATGGTTCTACTAAAAAAGATTCTTGTTTCAGAATTCTTTCAGAGGCTTTTTTGTAGCCTTAAGAAGTGATTGGACTATGTCAGCCTCATACATCTTCTTCTTTTTCATTTTCTCTTTTTTTTCTTCTCAATCTCATCAACAGTTTTTTCCTTCAAGGATTTTCCCCAGAAGGATCCAAACCAAATCTAGGTGCCCTACTTTATTGTTCTTCTTGTATTCTCTCCATTTAGCCACAAATTCATCAGGATACATCTTTTGATTCTTAGGATTCTGAAGTGCGGATTCAGTTTCCTTCTCCGCACGTGTTTTTTCTTTTCCTTCTGATTTTTTCACCTTCCTCTTCCTTCCACCCTTTTTATAGGTTTCATCCACCTCTTATTTCTTTGAAAGAGCTTCAACTTATGCTTTTGAAAAATCATGAAATTCTCAGGATTGACTACTAAATCCAATCTTCATCCTCCTTAGAGTATCATCGCTCAAAAGCATAATCTTACAATTTATCAACTTAGAAATTCAAGGAATATTGAAAGACTGATGAAAAAGAACAATTATCTTTGAAAGAATGTCCGGATACAGGATAATCTTAGACTTTATATTTCCATTCTTTATATTCTCAATCGTAACCAAGATATTCTTAACCCAGTTTATATTTATTAGGTTAAAAAAGAAATCTAGAATATAAATATCACTTTTCTTCAGGGTATCCTTGTCCCCTTTTCTCAGAATGATAAAAACATGAACCCATAGATAAAGAATTCTATGATTTTTAGAGAGATGAATAATTTTTAGAGTCTTAAATTCCTTCAAGAAAAGATGGTATATAGCCTTTTCCTTATTAAAAGATCTTGTTACATCAAGAACCTTATGAGAGAAAAACTCTACTTCTCCCTCATAAGTAATTCCTATCAGATTTGGTTCCCTGTTATAAGAAAGAGAGTATGTTTTTTCTATATCTCTTGAAATAAAATTCATCTCTTCCTCCTTCATTGAAAAAACTAAACATCTCATAGAATTCAACTAGAAAATTCCAGATACACTGGATCTTGTGCTCTTGGTTTTGTTATACATACACTCTCATAACTATTAATCTTGATATTCTTAGAAACAATGGAATCATACTTTTCATAAAACATTGCATCGACTAAAATTTCTCGGTAGATCTGCTACTCGGATATTTCCTTTAAAGTTGAAATTTCTTTCTTAGAAGAGGCTTCAGCAGACATTCAGTAGTAAAGAAACATTAAAGATCTGAAATGGCCTTAAAAAAAGAGGTAGAGCTTCATCCCGCGAAGGATTCGAGATCGATGTGGGACAAGCATCGAGTGGCCTTTATATAGGAAACTATAGCAATAGTTTATCTTCCCTGATTGATCCAACAGTTGAAAAATTATTGAGAAGATTTAACAGTTGACATGATATCCAGAGAAGGACTTTCATAGATTCCGATCTTTTGAGTTTTTTAAGAAAAACATTCGGATTTAAGTAAAAGTGAATCTGCAGAGTTTAAAAACAAATGTAAATACCAGTAAGGGAAAAAAAGATTATGATGTCTTAGTAAAGGAAATATTCTTTTCAGATTTCCAGGAATATTATTCGTAATGATGAAATTTCTTCTTAAAGAACTTTAGATTCTGAAAATTTTGATTACAGAAACATTGACAACGAATATTTTGACTATGAAAAATCTTTGATGAAAAATATGATAAACTGATTATGAAAATTTTAAATATGAAAACCTTTATTATAAAAATGTTAACTATGAAAATCTTCATTAAAAAAATTTTCATTATGATAATTACAAAAAAACATTTAGATTACAAAAAATTGATTATAAAAAACTGATTACAATTTTTTTTGACTACTATAAAATTTAACTACAATTTTTTTAAACTAACAAGAAAGTGTACCCCCTATGAAAAACATTCTTTTACTGTAAAGAGATAGGTTTCAACAAGGAGTTAATAAGAATGATTACCTTATGATTATAACTCCTAACTTCTTTTTAATGTATTCAAATCTATCAGATGGTAAATATTTTGTAAAAATATCATCATGTTGATCTTGCGTTCCGATAAATTGAAAAATGATATCTCTTTTTTGTGTTTCATCCCTAAGAAAGTGATTCCTAATGTCTATGTGTTTGTCACAAAAGTGATGTGTAGGGTTTTTACTTAAGGAAATGGCACTAGTATTATCACAAAATATTTTTGTTTTGGTAAAACTCATACCATAGTCTATGAGTGTGTGTTGAATCTACAACACTTGAGCACAACAACATCCAGCTGCCACATGTTCAGCTTCAGCAGTGGAAAGTGCTAATGAGGGTTGATTTTTTGCATCACCAAGAAACTAAAGAATATCTTAAGAAATGAAAAGTTATGGATGTACTTTTCCTATCCATTCTACACTCACCAAAGTTAGAATCCAAAATAATTTTGAATACAAAATCATTTCGTGAAGTATAAAAGAGTCCAAAATCCATGGTTCACTTTAAGTAGAGAAAAATAATTTTCACTGCCTTTAATTGAGATTCCTTAGGATTTGATAAATCTTGCACATAAGAATACTAAAAAAATTATGTTTGGACGACTAGATGTCAAGTAAAGTTGACTTCCTATCATACCTCTAAATGATGCTTGATCTACTAGTTTCCCAGCATTATCAAGATCAAGTGAATTTGAGGTACCAAATCGGAGTCCTTATACTCTTAGTGTTTTCATATCCATACTTTTTAAGAAGATCTTTAATATACTTATGTTGGGATATATAGATTCCTTTTGGTTTTTGAGATATTTGAAAACCTAGGAAAAAATGTTAACTCACCCATCATACTCATTTCGAACTCAGGTTTAATTATATCTACCAAGAAATCTTTAAAAAATTGTTGAGTTGAACCAAATAAAATTTCATCAATATAAATTTGAACAATTAAAACACTTTTCTCATCTTTCTTTATAAAAAGGGTTGGATCAGCATTTCCCTTAACATAATTGTTTTGATTAAGAAACCATGTAAGTCTATTATACCGGGATCTAGGAGCTTTCTTAATCCCATAGAAATCTTTGGTAAGTTTGAAAACACGTTCAGGATTCTTTGTATCTTCAAAACCAGGAGGTTGTTCAATAAAAACTTCATCTTGAACATAACTATTAAGTAAATCACATTTAACATCCATTTAAAAAAGTTTAAAATTAAAGAATGATGCAAAGGAAAGTACAATATGAATATATTCATGTCTGGATACTGGAGAATATGTTTCTTCATAGAATGTTCCTTATTGTTGATCATATCCTTTAACAACTAATCTAGATTTATTTCTTACTTTTATTCCCTTTTCCTCACACTTGTTTCTAAATACCCATTTTACACCAATAATAGAAGTTCCATTTGGTCTTTTAACCAAGGTCAAGACTTTATTCATTTCAAATTAATTTAGCTAATCTTTTATAGATTTTATCCAATCATCATCACCTAATGTTTCATCAGTGATTTTTGGTTATAATTGGGAAAGGAATGCTAGATGTTCTACTTCATTTCTTAAGGAACTTCTAGTCCTTACAGGTTTATTTACATCACCGATGATACTGTCACTGGGATGATTATTAAGAAACAACTAATTTAGGATTTATAAAACCTGTTCATCAATGTATGGTAGGAAGTCTTCTAAGATAAATGATTTAGAAACATTTTCTTGAAAATTTTCCTTATCTGAAGGATCTTCTTTCAAGGTTTGATAATCAATTTTTGAAAACACATCTGAAGATGTAGGTTGCGGTTGTTTAAAAACAAAGGGATTGGTTTCATCAAATTTAACATGTACTGTTTCTTCAACAGTACGAGTATTTTTATTGAAAACACTATAAGCCTTAGAGGTTGTGGAATAGCCTAAGAAAATTCCGTCATCAGATTTTGGTGAAAATTTGTGTAGATTATAATTTTCATTCAGAATGAATACCTTGAAACCAAAAACCTTGAAGTAGGAAAGTCTAGGTTTTCTACCATTCCATAACTCATAAGGAGTTTTATTAAGAAAAGGTCTAATAAAAACTTGATTTATAGTATAACAAGATGTACTTACAGCTTCAACCCAAAAGTGTTTGGCTATCGAATATTCAATCAACATGGCTCTTGTTATCTCTTGACGAATTCTGTTTCTTCTTTAAATAACACCATTTTGTTGAGGAGTTCTTGGTGCTGAGAAGTTATGAGTAATTTCTTTTCTACTACAAAAAGTTTCAAAATCAGAATTTTGGAATTCTCCTCCATGATCATTATGGATAATTA
This sequence comes from Viscum album, assembly GCA_963277665.1. Taxonomy (NCBI): domain Eukaryota; kingdom Viridiplantae; phylum Streptophyta; class Magnoliopsida; order Santalales; family Viscaceae; genus Viscum; species Viscum album. The sequence goes on from OY728137.1 coordinate 1,955,609,130, forward strand.
TCAATGGAAGGTTTTTCTCATTTTTAACATGGGCTCTAAAACTTTTGAAATAAGAAAAAGATTCATATTTCTTTGTTAGAAAATAAACCCATATAAATCTAGTATAATCATGAATTAGGATAAATACATAATATTTTCCTCCAATGATTCCAATTTGTGTTGGACTAAGAAGACCCATGTGCACTAACTTTAATGCATCAGTGGTTGAGACTTCACCAATTTATTTAAAACTTGATCTATGTTTCTTTCTATATTGACAAGGTTAACCAAATTTTGAAAAATCAAATCAAATCTCCAGTAGATCCTTAAAAAATATTTTTTTTGAGAGTTTGAATAGGTTAATAAAGTTATAGTGTCCTAAAATTCTATTCCATAACCACGAATGACCTTTTATTACACTAAGGAAAGGTAGATCTTGGCTCCTAAGGTTTTTTATGTTTGGTGTGTAAACATTTTCTTGCCTATTGGAAGAAAGAATAAACTCCTCCTTGGAATTGTGTAGTAAACACTTGTCATTCCAAAAATTAACAAGGTAACCCTCATCACATAATTGAATTATGCTAATAAGTTTTTGATTAATGCCATTAACAAATAAAACATTTGAAATCAATTTTTTTCCAAGAAAAGCAATATTACCTATGCTAATAATTTCTCCCAGAGCATTATCTCTGAAAGTTACTTTTCCTCCCTTCATCTTGATAATATTTTAAAAGATGTTTATGTTACCAGTCATATGCTAGGAACATCCACTATCCAATTACCTTGTATTTTATTTGGTAATATCTGTACTTTCCTAAAAATAAGAGTGTTAGACTTTCAGCACCCAAACCTTCTTGGATCCAGAAACTTTAGAAAGAAAAAATTTAGGAGTCCAGATTCTCTTTGAAAAATAATATTTATGAAAACATAAAAGTTTTGTTTTGTTTAGGGAACAATTGTTTTCACAGTTCCAACCATGCTGACACACAGGGCAGAATGGAGAACTTTGAGGAACAAAATAATTGTTACTAAAAATCGGTTTTGAACAAGTATAACCAAATCCATAATTATTCTTTAGGGGTCAAATTTGGGAATACATCTTATTAAAATTTTCCTTACTTAAGGTAAATTTTTAGAAACATTTCCTCAAGGAAAATATTTCCAAATTCAGTCTAATAACTAAGTTCTTATCCTTAAAAAAATTATTTTTGGCACTATAGTTAGGCTCTATAACATTTTTATAAGAAATTAATTATTCTAGATCCTTAGAAAGTTTAACCTTCTCATAATTAACTTCCTCAAGGTTTTTTGAAACATTTTCAAAATCATAATTTTTCTTATAAGGATATTTAGAAAGATCTAATATTTATTTAGTAAGTATAGTAATTCTAGAATTTTTCATATCATGTTTTTTATTGAGTTTAGAATTTTTATTCTCAAGGAGCTTAACAAACCTAGACACTTGTTCATAAGTATGTAAAGTATTATATTCATCAGAAGAAAATTCTTCATCCGAAGATTCATAATATTTAATATCACTATAATTAGCATTCACGAATACATTGGTTATAGACTTAGCATTGTGTACCTTGGCCATTAAAAAATGATTTTCAATAGGTAACAAGGAAAGTAAACCCATATTCTTCTGACTAAAAGATTCATACATTAAGGATTCATCAGAAGATTCACCACCACTAACACACCAGGTTTCATTGGCCTGGAAACTTTCTTAGCTTTAGACTTGTAGTATTTCTTCCTATTCCTCTCAGAATACTTTTCTTTTATATCCTTTCTCTTAAGCATAGGATAATTTGGACTTATATGCCCAACTCTTTTTCATTCATAGAAAGTGACTACAGAGACTTTCTTGTCTTTTATTTCTTTCTTCTCGTATCTAGACTGAAAGTTCTTATGTACAACAATCTTTTTCATACTTCAAGAAAATTTGGATAACTCATTTTCTGAAGATTCACTGTAGCTAGATTCATATTGAATAAAAACCTTCTTAGATTTCTCTCTAGTTACTCTCTCAGGAGTCTTGGATTTCATATGATTTGATGTTGTTGTAAAAGAAACACTTATATTTCCGTTCATCTTCTTAATATTCTCATCATCTATCTTAATTCTAGTTTCATGTTGAAGAAGAGTTCCAAAAAGTTCATCAAGAGAAATTTGAGTAACTTTTCTATTTTATTTTATAGATGTCCTCTTAAATTCCCATTTGTTAGGCATGATGTCTATGATCTTGTCCACAAGTGCTTTATCATCTAATCCATTCTCACCCATTGATTGTAAATTGTTAACAATAATCATGAACCTTTGCTGTACCTTACATATGGGATCTCCATAAGGAAAGCAAAAACCATGATATTCAGCTCTGAGCATAACTCTTATAATTTCAATAACTTAGGAAGTTTCAAAGTGAGTTACTTCAAGATTCTTCCAAATACTATTTTTTTCTTCACAAGATGAAATTTGAATATATATATTTCTAAAAATGGAACAAAGCAATGTATTTCGTACCTTAAAGTTCAGCTGGTATTCCACATTTTCTGGATTAGAATAGGTTCCGAGTTCCTTATCAGGAATCTTATAGTCTCTAGTAAACATAATGTAGTTGTCTACACCTGTGTTTATCACAAAGGATTTCATACGATCTCTCCAATATTCATAGTTATTCCCATAAAATATTGATGATCTAGTACGATTAAGATTGTTGATCGAACCAACATTCATTCCTTCAATCTAGAAGAAAATATGTTTCCACAAACACTTTGTTAATAATAGACGTTTTTAAACAAGGACAAAAATACTATGCAAGGAAAATATAGAACAATGAAAACGTGAGAAGTAAAACTAATATGTGAATATAAGTATTTCAGATACCTCCTTTTCTACCCATTGTGTGATCACTGATACCGATTTTAGTATCAGAATATATTGTAGATGCTCAATATACAAGAGTGGGGGTGAATTATATCCTTTATAAATTACTTTGGAACTTTTAAATTTCATAAAAACCATTATATTGTTTAACAAAGTTAAACAAGGTAAAATCAAAAAACCTCTTGGTTCTACAAACATGATAGATTCCTGAGTTATGGTTATGAAAATGAAACTAGTTCCACAAACATTCTAGATTCTGAAAATATGGTTCTAGAAATGAAATTTATCAAAATATTACAAGGATTAAGATTCTACCTTAAAGCATAAAGAATCTTACTTAATCAGAGTACAAATATAAGAAAGTGTAAGACAATTATAGTTTCCTTATTAATCAAATGAAAAAAAACAAACTTGAAACAACACAAGTAAAAAGTATGAAATCATTTAATCCAAAGAGTAGGGTATCCAACAACCATTGATAAAGGTACCTTGATTTATAGTTTCAAGAAATTCTGTCTTACCCACACCAGGGTAAGCCCTCGATAATAATATCATATTCTATCTTTATATACTCACAAGACCTCAAACTTCAAGGTATTCGACACCTCTATCATTCTTATCAAGGAAGTCCTAAAACATTAAGGTAGTCAACACCTCTGTCTTCCTATCCTGGAAGCCCTCAAACTTTAAGGTAGTCGACACCTATGTCTTTCTATCCCCGTAATCCCTTGAATGTACTCAATAACATTCAGAGTCACACAAAGAAATATGAACAAGATGTTTAGTACACAGAAATCATGAGAGTATCTATCTCTAGAAATAACATCAACAACATGTGGTCTCTAGAGTTATCAACTTTTTCCCAAGTAAAAGTAAAAAACTTCATAATTTCTGAGCTCGTTCACATGACCTCCTATTTATAGGTACATCTCCAAAGGTCAACTCCCTCCACCAACGGTCATATTTTTCCTTGAATCTCGGAAGGACCAGTATATGTGTCACTCAAACAATGGTTAGTTAGAAATAGAATACACAACATCGTTTTATAACTATAACTAATGTAAGAAAAATATGGGTGATCAACCAAATTTATTTTTTGGAGTCTAGGAAAATAAAGTACAGAGTCTAAGAACATTTAGATTCTATATTTCATGAATATTCGGATTCTGTTTTTCAAGGAATTCAGAATCAGAATTATGTAGATTTTGGAGTCAGAATTCAATGAAATTCGGAATCAGATTATTAAGGAATTCAGAACCTGAATTCTAAGGAATTAAGAACTTGAATTCTAAGAATTTGGAAGTTGAATTCTAGGGAATTAATAACCCAAATTCTAAGGAATTCGAAACATGAATTCTAAGGAATTACAAACCTGAATTCTAAGGAATTCAGAACCTGAATTCTAAGGAATCCAGAACCTGAATTCTAAGGAATTCAGAACCAGAATTCTAAGGAATTTATAACCTGAATTCTAAGGAATTCAGAACAAGAATTATAAGGAATTCAGAACCTGAATTCTAAGGAATTTAGAACCTTAATTATAAGGAATTCAGAACCTTAATTCTAAGGAATTCTGAAACTGAAATATAAGGAATTCAGATTCTAAATTTCAGAGAATTCAGAGTCTGAATTTCAATGAATTCATAGTCTGAATTTCATAGCATTTTTTGTCTGAATTTCAAATAATTCAAAGTCTGAATTTCATATAATTCTGAGACTAAATTTCATAGAATTCGGAGTCTTATTTTTAGAGAATTCAGAGTCTTAATTTTAGAGAATTCAAAGTCTAAATTTCAGAGAATTTGGAGTTTGAATTAAGAACCTGAAAACAGAATACTCTATATCCAAGTATTTATAGAATTCCAAGGTTTTAGATGTGAAACCAAATTTTAATATTAGAAATAAATCGAGTTGTATTTAGAGAAACTAAAACATGAAAAATGAAAACATTGCAAGGAAAAATTTTCCTTGGGGAAGGAAAAATTTCCTTATTAAGGAAAATAACATTTTCCTTAAGATAAAGTGTTTGTGATTTTCAAAACATAAAGGAATGGAAAAGTCAGAACGAAGCCTTATTGGATCAACTGTTGAATGGTCATATGTAATATAAAGAGATAATTTCATAATTATGGAATGCATAGTGGTGGACATCATAACCACATAGTCAAGGCCTCGTACCAAGACTACAAATAAGTTTGTTTCAAGGCCTCGTGCCAAGACACTAGTTTGTCCCATGAGACCCACCGATTCATCAAGGGGCTATAGAATGCCCCACCCATTAATTACTAATTCAAATGAATTCCTCATATGAAAATGGTGAAATATAATCTAAACATTTTTTTTATAACTCATGTACAAAATGTTAATACTTTAACCAAAAACCATGAATTGTATAAAAATAGCAAATACACAGTCAAATATAACTCATTCAATATAGCATGAATGATTATAATAAATCAATCCTAATCAAGAATAAAATACATTGAAGGATATTAACATTGATGAAAATAATTAGTAAAACTATTAGAGATAAATATCCCCTTTTTCATGAAAACATTTAAAAGTCACATTATTTATCAAAGAAGTCATTTAAAAGTTATTTTTTTATAAAATTGTACCATACCACTTTGAAATATTGGAAATGAATGTTAATTTCAAAACATTCATGCCCATATAAATAAATCCTTACAACCTTTTTTAAAACATGTACATTAATGAGAATGATTTAGAAGAATAAATCTTTAAAACATTTAAAATGGTATTTTAGTTAAAGAGTTCCTAACCAAATGAGAGACTCTTGAATAAAAATAATTGAGGAATAACATTAATAAAAAATTTATAATATCATGAGAATAAAGGGATTCATGATATAATATGTCAAAGTATAGTATACACACTATATCAAATTTAATTGGCACATAAAAATAAAGAATTCTCAATGGAATGTAAATTGAGACGAAATTCCTTATAAAGACTGTATCCTTAGATCAAGGATAAAAATGAAATAATTATGTGTGAAAAATATAAATAAAATCAATACGATTCGATATTCAATATAAATCTATGATATTACATGAACATATGTTCTTGTAAAAAAACCAATGACTTGGATGTTTAACTCAATGAATGAAAATTGAGTTAAGATTAACCTTATCAAGTTTATATCAATGACATGAGAATTTATTAATGGAGTGATTATGTGTATAAAAAGTATATCCACAAAAAGGGGAGTGTAAATTACTATATAAATAAATAAATAGTTATTCCACACATAATTTGGAGTAAAATAATCAATGAAGTATGTGTAAAACCAAATGAGTGGAAATTGAAATTTGAAATTCCCTTACTGATTTTGTAACATACAAAACATACACCCCATGAATAAAATATCATAAAATTAATATGTAAATACCGATAAATTAAACTATATTAAAAAATGAATACAATCATGGGAAGTACATACACCCCACAAAAGGAAATAGTGCCAAATATAGTATGAATCTCACTGGAATAAAAAGTGATATGAAAACCCCTTACCTTGTACTTTTCATTGGTTCAGGGTACATTAACCTCATTTATAATAGTTAAATTATTTTTATTAAATTATAAAAGAACCAAGTACACAAATATGATATCATATATGATCTTTTAATATTGCTTTGTTAATAATATTTCTATAGTATCATTATTTTGGGCGTTAACTAATTCGTTTCCTTTATATGTTTTGTTATGTAAGTCATGTTTGTTATAGATAGGATGTATTTTATTCATATCCTGATTTATATTAAGTTTTTAAAAATTATTTTAAATCATAAAATGAAAATTATTCTTGAATGGTTATGATGAGAATGAATCTCATCGCTTTCGTGGAGACTGTAATCCGTATGTACGCATGAGTGACAATATCTATCTATTGATGGTAAAATCGTATGTAATTGGATGTTATATCATATAAAAATAATCAGTAACATTTTATATTTATTATTTACATTAATTATACTCATTATTATACCCTTCTAAATAATTAATTGTTGAATAACAAACTATTCCACGACGTAGAGATGGTAAGCCGTACGTACGTACGTATGGAGACTTTTTCATTCATAGGTTGGATAAAATAATGAATACCATTGTAACATATTTATAATAACACCACAGTATGTATAAGGTACTTGATTTTTTTACTTTGGTATGAAAACAACAAAGAAAGAGGACGTTTAAGAAGAAAATAACTTTGAAAGAGGTGATGAAATTATCACCTCTTCTTCGGGTTCTTCCTTTTGACTTGAACAAAAGGGATCCTTACGTTGGATTTATAATCAATGTAAGGCCTTTAGGTTAAAGTTATGGTATTTGGGAGGATATTTGAGTAGGTTTTGGCCGATCCAAATGGATTTGGATGTGTAAGTGTGGAAAAGGTGAAGTACCTTTTTATAAGAGAGGTGAGGGTTATTTTAGGAAAAGATTGAAATATTATTTTATTATAAAATCATATTCGATTTCTAATGGATCCAAAAATAGTTATTTCAAGTACAAGGTGGTTATGGGTGGAAAAATATAAAAAAATAGATTTTAGATAGGTTTAGGTCACCATATTAACCTTATATTTTAAATTTAGCTCTTAGTTAAATAGTTAAACTTTTACCATGTATTCTTGTATTATTAAAATAATTTGTTAATAAAAATACTATAAAAAGACCAGAGAACCCCAATTCAATCATTATTGATATATCTAACTTTATCTAAGTCCTTTGGATGAAATATACATTTTTATAAATATTATATAATTTAATAATATAGTATTGTTTTTAAAAACTCATTTATGTCACTTTTGACACTATTTAGTATTTTGTATTTTATAAAGTCATAACAACTTTATCACTTCAAATTTTTTTATTTAATTAACCCTTATACGTCATTTAACCTAAAAAATTTGTGGAATGCATCAAAATTTTCAATTTACATTTATTTGGATATTTATAATATCAATTATTTTAATCATTCATTAATAAGATAATTTGTGCATCATCATTGTGTCATAGATAAATTTGGATTTTTAATGTTTAAAAATTATTAATAAAATAAAATTATGTATGAAATATTTTTATATATCTAATGTATATTTATAGTAGATTTTATCTTATGTATTATCTTATATTAAAAATATTTTAGTTTTGAAAATTAGAATTTTACAATTTTAACTCTTCTCTAAATAAAACAATAATAAATGTCATAATCTAATCCAAGTGGATCAAATAAGATCATATTTTATTCCTAAGCTTTATTTTGGTCGAAATAAACTTATCTAATATAATTAAAACTTGTGTTAGGGTAATTATAATATCATTTTACCTTTAATTACCATATTTACTTTTTACAGTGGTAAATAAGATTGAAAATATACTATTAACCAAAAATTATTTTCATCCTATTAAAACTAATTTTACTTGCTGATGTCAACTATGTACCTCATATTTTTTAAATTCAATTCACAGAAGTGGTAAAATTAAATTTTATGCAAATTTGAAAATTTTCCTAGAAGATGGGTAAAAGACGTTAAAAAGTTCAATAGAATTTTATATATCTAATTTTATTATAAAATGACTCCCATGAACTAAATTAAACTTATATATGTATTATGTATCTATTTTTACATAAAATAAATTTTAAAAAAATTAAATAATTATTTAAATAAAAAATTCGTTTTAAAAAAATAACACAATGTTTTTCACTATTCATCAAAGATTGAATGTTTTCAAAAAAATACCAAAAATTTATCCAAAATAAATTTTTTATGTCCCATTTATAAATAAGAAATTTATTTTGTCAAATTGGTTATATAAAACTGTAAAATAATGGATCTAAAAAGGTTTCGTCATTAAAAGGCGGTAACAGTGCATTTTTGAAAAACACTTCTTTTATCTGAAAAAAATGAATTTGTTCTTATATTAGGTCTAGGAAACACATAATATTGATGTTAAAATTATATAGAGTATATAAAATTCAAAATTAAGTTAATACTATTCATAACCTCTTTTTGAACGACCAGTTTGATAAGTCGTGGTGCGCTCAAACTTAGTGTAGCGTGTGACACAAGCAATTGAATTTCTTTAAAGAGATAATATACTATAAAATCATGGGTTGTTATAATAAAAGAGAAATTTTAACCAAATGTGGGCCTATTGATTCCAAATATGGAAACCATTTTTCAATTTTAAAAATATAGAAGTTGCATAATTTAATTTAAAACATAACCGACAAATACGACAGAATATTTTTTAGAAAAATGTCATTATTAAGTATCAAATGTTTTCATAGTAAATTAATGTATAAAATTCATTTAAAAAACCATAATTGGATTATTTAAAATTAAAATGAACTAATAAAATTATAAAACTAATCCCAAAATGATTTTTATAGTGTAAATAATCAGAAAGAAAATAAAACATTAAATAATAATTGATAATTTTCAATATTTATTGAGAAATAAATATTTTCAAAAAATTATAAAAAAATTACACTAAGATAATTTTTATAGGATGAATTGTAAAATGATATTTAACTTTAAAAATTCAAATTCTATAAATTTATAATTAAACTTTTAAGTAAAACCTTATAAAAACAATTTAATAAAACTATTTCAATTTTTATTTTATAAATTATTTATTTTTTATTTATAATTATTATATCTATCCATATAATAGATAATAATTATTATTGAAATGGTTTATTTTATTATCACCTATATTGTTACATTCATCCCCCTTTTGGAAATTGCATCCCCTTAATTTTATTCACTGATCATACAAGTGGGGATATATTTCAATCCTAGATTTTTTATATTTCCATGTTGTTTCTTCAACCATATGGTTTCTCCACAAAACCTTAACATGGTGAATTACATTGTTAAACAATACATCCACCCCATGATTAAGAATATAAATAGGATTTCACTCATATGTGAGGTTCTTTTCCAATTGAACTACTTTAGGGATCAAAACCCGAGATGAATCCAAAACATATTTTCCTTACATCACAACCTAAAATACATTATGTATTGTTTTCTCAGAATATCCATAAAACTATGCATGAAAGTCTGCACAAAAATTTAATTCAGCTTCCAATGAAATCTAAAGTCCATTATAGAAATACAAAGTAAAAATTGGATGGAAGACATGCACAATGAAGTGACTCTAAAAGGTATTTTCATAAAAGTTTATCTAATGACATATTATATCTAATGGGAATTAAATCATGGATTTAGTTAATCAATAAATGATTGACCAAATCATATTATTACCTCAAGATATGTTTGGTAATCCTACTATGAAATCCATGGATATATTTTCCTTTTCTACTCTATATTTTGAAATGTTTGAAGCATAAATTTTATTAAATTTCATTATACTTTAACATAATGAAATGTTTATTTTTTTGGTTAAATTTAACAATATAAATTTTCATTATATCAAATAACTAATTCTACTGATGTTCACTGTAAATTTTTGTATTTCAATATTGAACAAAATTTTAATAACTATATAGTTTAATAAATAATTTTATTTTCATTTGGGAGTCACACGACACACATAATATGTTTTAAAATCTAAAAATAAATTATTTTTTAACCTTAAATTCGGTATACTTAACCTTATTAACTAATTATTCCCATTATTATAACTCTTGGTCTTTCTTTTGAGACTTCTTAATTCTTTCTAACTGTGATAGTTGTACTAACACCTAACACAAAATAGTAGAATTTGATACATCCATAAATTCAAGGACATAAATTAGAAAAATCATTAAGTAAAAGGTTATGATCCAAACATAACATGGTTGTTGAATCATTAGATTTTCAACTCAAAGAATTTACTACTTTTCTTTTTCTGAAAGATAATGAATTGTGTAGGCATAATTCATAATCAGTTTGATCCACCTTCTCTGCCTCATGTTAAAATATTTTTGAGAAAATATATACTTCAAAATTTCATGTTCATTTTATATAATACACTTTACTCCATATAAATCATGCGTCCAAAATATTAATGAAAAAACCAAAATAGAAAATTACAGATCCTATATAGGATAATCTAACTCAGGAGGTTTCATTTTTATAGAAACATAAGCAATTACCTGATCATTCTCCAATAGGAAAAAACCAGGTCCCTTTAAATAAGCATTAATATATATGTAAAATTCACAATTTCTAGAGGGAAATTCCAAAACCAGAGCATCAACCAATCTTCTTTTTAGTTCTTGAAAACAATCATCACATTCTATAATCTAGAAGAATTTACTCTTTTCAAGGTAAATTATTCAATGGAATAGAAAACTGAGAAATTTTTTCAAAAAATATTCGTCAGCGTGCCACTAAAACTAGATAACTACAAATGTATTTGAATTTTTTTTCTTGTGTATTCATATATAACTTTAGTTTTATTTGGGGAAATAATTATGAAATATTTAGAAACAATATTCCATGAAATTAATTTTTTCCAACTAAAATTCAAACATACTCAATTTTATATATAGGTTCTTTCCATTATTGTTTGAAAAAAATTCATATGTGTTTTTCTTAATCCTCATGAATTTTTGAATATAACAATATATCATTAATAAAAAAATAAGAAAATAATAGGAATAATCATGGAAAACTATGTTTATAAGATCCTGGAATACAACTAGTGCACTATATAATCCAATGATCATAACTATAAAAATCATAATTCCCATATCTATTTTGAAACTCATTCTTCAGAATATCTGCATCTTTTACATTTAACTAATGGTACCCCATCATATGATGAATCTTTGAGAAATACTATAATCCCTATATCTAATCAAACAAATCATTTATATGAGGAAAAGAACACTTTATATTAATAGGTATGTTATTGAAGGAAGCATAATCAATAAAAAGTCTCATTGAAATATTTTTTTTAAAAAAATAGGGGCACCCTAGGGTGAAATTCTAGGTTTAATGAAACCTTTATCTAGAACCACCTGTAATTTCTTTTTCAATATCAAAAGTTCTAGTTTAGCTATTCGATAAGAGGATTGTGAAATATGAATAGATTTAGGAACTACATCAATAGTAACTCAACTCCCTGGTCAAGAAAAACACTAGTTAAATCATTAAAAAAATCCTTATATTCATTTATTACTAAGGCATACCTAATTTGAGAAATTATTACTTTTTGAATACATGATCCAGGAAACTTTCATTTAAATTTATTATCAATTTATCATATTCTTTATATGTTATCAAAGGTAAGAAATCAATCCACATAACATTATTTTCATTGAAATATATCTTATCATGATAAACCAATATACAATCCATATTTATGAAAATATCAAAATCTATAATGGGCAGTTCAATAATATTTTCAATTAAAATTATCATACTAATAAAAATAGGAAAATTCCTAGAAATCTCGATTCCAATAATACTTCCACTAATTTTTTACAAAAAGTTATATCTAATTTTCATGAGGTTATATTCCAGTATTTCTTAAAAATTTATTAATATAACGTAATGTGAAGACCTCGAGTCAAATAGGGCATTTGAATCATTATAATAAATAAGTAACATAACTTTCAACACTTAATTAGATGGTGAAACATTAAATGCAGTAGTAGAAAATGATTTTCAAAAACTTTATGTTTCCTATTTGGATGATTTACATCCAATGTAACTAACTATAGACACAGATTATCATAATGACTTAAATCATGTAAACTAAAAATATAAACATTGGATGGTTATATTTTACCCCATTCTTTTATTTTATAGCTGTTTTATATGTAATCATGAAACCTATGTCCAATATTACCACACTAGTAACACTTTACTGATCATGTAAAATATTCCTTAAAATTTCATTTATTACACTTAGAACATTTTGGGGTCTTAACTCTAGACTTCTTTTCTAGAAAGTTCTTTATTTCCTACTACACTGACTATTTCTTACAATTTTCATCTCGAGGAATATAAGTGTTGGAAAGAACTATCTAAACTTTCACAATATAATGAAAACATTTCTCACTGTATTTAAATTCTCTTGCGGTAAACAAAATTTTTAATATTGTTTTCAATCCTTAGTAAAATATATTAATTTTTCTATTAATGATCCAAATAAAATGCACTTTGTGCATGTATAGTCCTGTAAAATTTTCTTCATACTATGCTATAAAATCATTATCATTTTCCCTAAATTCCATGAATTTTTTTTATCTAGCCTGAGTTGAATAACTTTAGGGAAATATTTATCAAGTAAAAGATTCCTAAATGTGTCTCATTATGTGGAATCATGCTCATCCATATTTTTGGTTTTCTTAACAAAAGTGCCCTAATAATTAACTTCACCTTGAAAATAATTAATTTAAAGTGTTAAAATTTTAAATTCTAAAAACCCCATATCTTCAAATATCATACTTATCCAGGGAATTGATCCATTCATCAACCACTACTAGATCTAAAGAACATGAGGGAACTATTTCTTGAAATTATTAACTGAACCAATGTTTATCCATGGTAAATCTAGTTGATATATATCATGGATTCCAATTCCATTTATATCCTACATAAACTGATCCATAAAAATAACAAAAATACAATTTGATTTCTAACCGTAACCCATTGCAGATTTTTAAGGATATTGTTCTCTTGATACCTTCGGTAGTGACCTGAAAAATAATATTCTTTTAAAAATGGATATCCTTCTTCTCAATAATTTTTTATTATATTTTGAAATAGAATCATAGAGAAAGACATTTAAAATTTTATAATAATATTACAGATTATGTGTTGATATGTACTAGTATATCTAGGAATAGTAATGAGATAGAAAAAAGAAACTAGAGAATAAAAACACTTTATTTCATTATATAAGAGTGTTACATTCAGTCTGAAACAACACCAAAATCACTAAAAATATTGAAATTGAAAAAAATAGAAAATATATAAAGTGAAATATAAATTTTTTAGTCAACTCAATCCCCTAGAATCACCATACCTATAGATATTAATACAATTGATGAACCAAGAGTTAGTAATACAATATTCATTTTGGAAATGATACTGATCCCTAATAGAATCAATGTGAATGATGAATTATAAGAATGAAGGTGTATTTATTGGGAAATATAACCCAATTATGTTATGTTGGTCAACTAATATAGTTGAGTGAAATAACGAAAATTAATCAATAAAATATTTAGTCATTGTTAATGTTGGTTAGTTAGATGCATTTAAGTGATCATTGGTATTATTTAATGATTTTATCAAAATTATATTATTTTAGGAGACTATAAACATATTTTATTAAAAATATGTTATATTATAAATTTATACATTTTAAATATAGCTTATTTTCATGAAATAATATTATAAAACACTTTTTAAAATGATAACATATTTTAATGAATTCCAAAATAATTTTTATAGTTGTCAAAATGGTTATTACACTACTAAAAACTCTGGTCTTTGCGAAAAGTTATTTGCGATGGGAGATTGTCGCAAATTACTTTTTTTGGGATGGGGCCCGGTCGCAACTGACCCGTTGTGGAAAATGGCATCGCAAATAATGTTTGTTTTTGCGATGGGTCCATCGCAAAAAACATTACTTGAGACCGGAAAGCGTCCCGTCATTAAAAAAAATTTTTTTTAAAAAATTATTTGCGATGGGCCTGTTTCAGTCACAAACATTTCCATCGAAGAAACCATTTGTGACTAGAAAATGTACCCGTCCCAAATAATAATAAAAAATTAAAAAAAAATTATTTGCGAGGGAGCCTGTTGTAAATAATAATAAAAAAATATTAAAAATTTAAAAAATAAAAAAAATAAAAAAATTAAAAATAATAAATAATTCAAACATTAAAAAAATTAAAAAATAATTATTATTAAATTTACTTAAAATAATTAAAAAATTAAGTATATTTCCAAATAATTAAAAAAATTCCAAATAATTAAAAAAATTAAAAAACAAAAAATAAAAATAATTTTAAATTTTTATACATAAAAATATTGAATAATTCTATAAAAAATTAAACAAATTTAATAAAATTAAAAATAAATATAAAAATTAAAAATATTACAACTAATTATAAACTTTACAAATAATTGAAATTTTAAATATAATTATAACTATTTATTAATAATTATTTCTATTTATTAATAATTATTCCAATTTATTAATAATTATTCATCTTTATTAATAATTATTCCTAATTATTAATAATTATTCATAATTATTGCAAATTATTAACAATTATTGGTCATTATTAACAATTATTACTAATTATTAACAATTATTGCTAACTATTAACAATTATTGCTAATTATTAACAATTATTGCTAATGATTAAAAATTTTTGCTAATTTTTAACAATTACTACTAATTATTCTTATTTATCAATAATTATTTTTAATTTTTCGTATTTATTCCTTTTTTTCGTATCTATTCTTATTTTTTTTGTAATTGTTACCAATTATTATTAATTATTCATAATTATTACTAATTATTATTAATTATTCCAAATTATTCCTAATTATTATTAATTATTCATAATTATTCATAATTATTCTTATTTATTACTAATTATTTTTATTTATTACTAATTATTCTTATTTATTTTTAATTATTCCTATTTATTACTAATTATTTCTATTTATTACTAATTACTCCTATTATTACAAATTATTAATAATTATAAATAATTATAAATAATTATTTATAATTATTACTAATTATTGCCAATTATTAATAATTGTTGCTAATTATTTATAATTATTAAGAATTATTCCTAAATATTACAAATTATTAATAATTATTACCAATCAATAATAATTATTAATAATTACTCCTGTTTATTAATAATTATTCCTAATTATTAGTAAGTACTCATATTTATTACTTATTATTCCTAATTATTACTAATTATTCCTAATTATTCCTAATTATTCCGAATTTTTTCTAATTATTCCTAATTGAATAACTAATTATTTTTATTAAATTATTCCTATTTATTAATAATTATTCGTAATTATAAATAATTATTAATAATTATGGCTAATTATTGCTATATATTAATAATTATTAAAAATCATTCCTAATTATTACTAATAATAAATAATTATTAATAATTAATGTTAATTATAAATAATTATTGTTAATTATTCATATTTAATAATAATTATTCCAATTATTACTAATTATTATTATTTTTTCCAAATTATTCTTAATTATTGGCAATTATTATTAATTTCTCCTAATTTATTTGTAATTATTGCTAATTATTCCTAATTATTGCAAATTATTCTAAATTATTCCTATTTATTAATAATTATTCATATTTATTAATAATTATACCTATTTATTAATAATTATTCTTAATTAATAATAATTATTCCTAATTATTAATAATTATTCCAAATTATTGCTAATTATTAACAATTTTTAATAATTATTAATAATTATTGCTAATTATTAACAATTATTTCTAATTATTAACAATTATTCTAAATTATTAACAATTATTGCTAATTATTAACAATTATTGCTAATTATTAACAATTGTTGCTAATTATTTAACAATTATGGCTAATTATTCCTATTTATTAATAATTATTCATATTTATTCCTATTTATAAATAATTATTTCTAATTATTCATATTTATTCCTACTTTTTCATATCTACTCTTATTTTTTTCCTAATTGTACTAATTATTATTATTTATTCATAATTATTCCTAATTATTACAATTTATTACTATTTATTCTTAATTATTAGTATTTATTACTTATTATTGTTAATAATTAATAATTACAAGTCAATATTAATAAATAATACTAATAATTTAAATTTATTAACCAAAAATGTGCTGACAACAAAACAATCTAAATATAAGTTAGTTACCACTAATTAACAATAATGAAAATTAATATAACAAAATAAAATAAATAATAAATTAAATAGAATGTAAATACCTTTAAACATGATCTTCATTAGGTTTAGAAGACTTCAAAATCTGCTCGGAAGATAATTCGACTTCTAAAACTTTTAACTCTGAAAGTGAGTTTTAAGAAAAATCAGAGAGAGAAGTTGAATGTAGGGAATGAAAAAACGAATGTGGTTATATATAGGTTAGATTATTTGGGATGGGTCCCGTCGCAAATAACTTACAACGTATTAATTAAAGTTGGTGGTTAAATAGGTATTTGTGACGGTCCCGTCGTAAATAGTCATCTACTGACATACTATTTGCGACAGGGGTATGTTCTCGTCGCAAATAGTATTTACCGCCACTGGGTATTTGCGACGGGAAGTGCCTTCTGTCGCAAATACACTTTCCCATGGTTTGGCGCGCAAAGCGCGAGAAACCTTTTGCGGAAAAAACCCTTACCTCGTCACAAATATGTAGTTATTTGCGATGGGGTAAGGGCTCCCGTCACAAATAACCTTTTCGATGGACTATTTGCGACGAGATTCTATCCCGTCGCAAATAACCCGTTCCAAAAACCAGAATTTTCTGTAGTTTTTTCCCTTAAAATTTCAAAATTTTAACAAATAAGGATTTTATTTTAAAAATAAAATACTCCCTTAAATAGAGAATTATTTTGCTGATTTTTTTTGGTCTCGGAACTTCAAAATTAGTTTATTATTATTTTAGGTAATTTGCTGACAAAGTTGTTTTTTTGGAGAAAAAGTGGCAGTTTTTTATTTACAAGCACTGTGATATTATAACATAATTATTATTTCATAGTGATTAAAATTTTTATGGAACATTATATTCAATCAACATTTCTTTTAAAATGTATATAAAATAACTTATAAATATTAATTAATTTATAAATTTATACTTTAATTTTTGATCGAAGAATTGGTTTTTTTGAAATGAAATAAATTTTTTGGTTTGTGTGCATTAAATGGGTTGGGTGGAAGGTATGTCTTGGTATTGTACAAACATGAACATCAAACACTCTCTCTCACTCATTAATATCCCATTAAATGTTTTTTAATTCATTTCTCCCACAAGTGACTAACTTATACAATAATATTTCTAATATTTAATAATTTTAAAACCACCCCTCCTCAAGTATAAATACCACCCATTCCCCCTTCCTATCCGCTAAAAATTGACAATCCATTTCATTCATTTAATTTTACATCTTAAATAGTCCCTTCATGTTTCCCTCAATCTCTCAAGGTTTTATCCTCTAGTTTTAGGAATCAAATCATCAAGGTAAGGGAATTCTCCTCTTCTTCCTTTACATTCAAGTAACTCCTTTATGTGACTCTTCTTAATGTCAAAGATTATTTCATTTTAAAACAGCTTTTATCTTTCCATTACATCAATAATGGATTTTTATCAGTGTGAGACCTCCATTATCTCTCATTATGACTTTTCCGTTATCCATGTTGTATACCATTGTGCTGAGGAAATCATTTCATGAAATTTTCTATTCTTCATGAAAAATTCTAATATTGTGAATATTGAACCCACTTACTAACCCATGGGAATTGACCAATATATAAATATAATATATTGACTGATGTATTTACATTTATTAAACCTAAATTCTTTTTTCATGTGTTAAAAATGATATAATGTTCATGTCATTAACCACTTATGTACTCGATGATTTTATATGAATCCCGTTCATTAGACTTCTTACTTTATTGGTGAGATGATTTATTATGATAAATGTGGATAAAATGAATTAATACATATAAATGGTTCACCCGGATTGAACTCCAATGAATTTGGTAAATAATTAATCTCTAGAGAAGAAATGTTTATTACACCTTGGCAAATAACCTTCGTAATGTTGATTTATGACTCCCTAGGCATAATATTTGGTGATATTCTTATGAATGTGTCACTTTTATATTGCATCAACATTTAATTTTTATAATTCATTTTTTTATTGTTATATGAACTATGTTCATATGATCATTCCTTTTTTATAATCCTATTTGTCCTATTCTAAGTATCTTTGTTTATTCCCTTACCCAGATTTATGCTCACCCCTTTCTTGGATGTATGTTCCTAGGATATGAGATGGGGTAAAAGTAAATGAGGATGGACCAATGAAGAATAATTTTATGTGTATTAGAAAAATATTTATCTTTTATGTAGTTTATGTATTTTGTTCATATTTTTCATGACACAAAATATCAAAAGATCCCCTCTTTTGTTAAACGTTTCACCATGTAATGAAAGGTTTATGAAATAAAAAGGTGGGTTTCCATTATTGGTATCAAAGGACAGTTTAGTTATTTTTGGACATTAGGACTCGGAAAGCATTAGTATGAACCCTAGAGTGATGTTTAAATATATGAAAACATCTTGGTATTTTGGTGAATTATTAATTAAGTGGTTTCTAATAAAATATATCAATATCAGGATACTACAAGTGGATATGGATATGGAACAGTTGTACCTAGTGGTAATAACCCTAAAAAAGGAGCATTGAGTTGGTATTGATCATCACTTGGTTCATGAAAACTTTCATTTCCTGACACCAGGTTTGACACTCTTAGGAGGTATTCCCTGTTTAATTACATTCATATACAAACCATTATGAAGGATTTAAAGATAATATAACCATTTTATTAATATTAAAGTATATCATCCTCGAAACATGATATTAGAAAAATTTAGGATTAAGATTTTCTTTAGAATTTTTATTATAAGATTCTTAATAATAATACATTTCCAATATTGGTTTTCTCATTCTAAAAAAATGGATTGAAATATTACGATTTTGAAAACAATGGATGAAACAAACAATGTGATGATACCCTTCCCAATATGGAGGATCTAAATTTTAAAACATCATGATGATGATGATTTAGTTAAATCAAGTCATGATAAACAACCAAAAGCATGCGAGGAATCCTACTTCACCAAGGAAGGAACAACTAGAAGATAATCCATTATTTTTCAATGAACATCTATTTTTAAAGGAAATTTAGATTCCCTGATCATAGAACAATGGATCTATATAATAGAAAATGTATTCTTTTCCTCCTTTATTTTGATTAATAGAAATTTACATTGACAATATATTACTTATAGAGAGATATATTCTGATCAGTAGTGGAGAAAAATCAAGAACATGAAACCAAGGGATGAGTAGATTCCATTGGATAAGAAGACTTCAAAAAGGAATTTTAATCATTTATTTTCCTAATACCCTCTAGAACAAAATAGAGAATGAATTTCTTGAGTTGAAACTATGAGAAAATGAACTAGTGGGATATTATGAGATGAAATTTACATGGCTTGTGCATTATTCTTCAAGATTTTTAATTGATTATGATGAAAATATAGATCGATTATTTAGAAAACTCAGACCCCATATATGAAAATATTTATAAATACTAGATTTTAGGAGTTATGAGGAGATAGTATGATATTAACACAAAGTTTAAATGATATTTATATATTCGTGATGGAATCATGTACATAATGGAATGAAGATAATGATGAACAAAATTTTGGGAAGAATCTAAATGAGAAGAAATTACAAAATCCCATGTGTAATAAATGTAAGAAGAAGCATTTGGGGGATTGTTTTCAAGAAACTAAAAAGTTATACAAGTGCGGAAGAGAAGGATTTATATATCAAAATGGTTATAGAGATGTAAAGACTCAATATCTAAATTTAAATAATAAAGGGAATATTGTGCAAGCACAACCTACTACACAATGCTTCATGTGTGGGGAATTTAGGAATATCTCTAATCAGTGTCCAAATTATAAGATAATATAGGGAAACCACCACCATCCCGAATAGATACTTATGGATCAAGGTAGTTCTTTAGAAATTACAAGATCTAATGTCAAGGATCTAAATGATGTTTTGGAAGGTACACTCATCCTACTCTCAAAGATAGAATGTAAATTGTTTGATTATGGTTTTATGAACTCTTTTGTCTATTTCTTGTTTGAACATAACATCAAATTAAATACTGAAATTATAGTGGTAGAGTTTTATATTAAAACTCCAAGAGGAATTATTAAATAATCAAAGATAAAAATGGATTTCAACATTAACTTGGTTTAGTATTATCACTATGTAAACATGGTGGTGATTTTGATGATATAATTTTAAATAACACTGGGGATAGATTGGTTATAAATGTTTATTTCTATTATTAACTATATAATAAAGGATATTTAAGTAGTCTTGAAGGAAAGTAATATTATGTTCATCAAAGGAAATATTTCCCAACCTAATTCTATCCAATAAAAACCTCATATTCCATTATTTATTGAAATTATTACTGAATAAAAAGAAGAAAGAGCAATACAAAAGATAATAGAGGTTCCCATTTTTTGGGAATACATTGATATAATTCTTGAAGAGTTATTGAGATATCCCCTAGGAAGAGGGGTAAATATATCAATAGAACTATTACCTAGATCCAAGACAATATAAAAAACACCATATAGAATATAATACATGTAGTTAATGAAATTAAATAAGAAACTATTGGATCTGTTATATAAGAGTTTTTTTTATCCAAGTGTACATCCTTATAGATCACATGATCTATTTTTAAAGAATAATTTTGGGTCAAAGTGGTTAGGCATTTATTATAGGGAACTTAAATTGATCATATTGAATAAAATGTACCCTTCTACAAGGATTGATTATTATTTCTACTAACTTTATGGAGATCAAGTCATTTCCAAGATTGATCTTTGGATTGAGTATCATGAATTGAGGGTGAAGAAAGAATATATCCCAAAGACTACCTTTCAAACCGGATATGGGAATTATGAGTTTTATGTTTTCCCCTTTGTCTTGAATAATTCCCTTTCCCTAATTTTGGATATAATCAAAATAGGATTTATGGGGACTACCTTGAGAATTTCATGGTGGCCTGTATTAATCATATTATGATATATTATAAAATACAATAGGATATTTAAAATCATATAAGGGTTATATTATGAATTATAGGGAATGATTTTTTTTTGGTAAATTTTGAAAATTAGAGTTTTGGTTACAAAAATTCACATTCTTGAGGCTCATCATGTTCAGGGAAGGAATATTAATGTATCGAAAAAATAAAAAGGTTGCAGAGGAGTGACCATATTCTATAACTTAAAATAATATTCATAGTTTCATATGTCTAGTAGGATACTAAAGAAAGGTTATGAAAAAAATTTATCGGCTTTATAATCCACTAACCATATAAACTCAGAAAGGAAGTTAGGTTTTTTCTAGAAAAATGAGGGTGAATAATTGTTTCATTAACTGAAGAAGAGGTTGGTTAGAAAACCTGTGTTAACGTTAAACTCTAAGGGGGAAGTATTGTTTTGTAGTGATACATCCTTAAAGGGGCTTGGACGTGTACTCATGAAAATGACAAGGTGATCGCTTATGCATCTCGATAGTTAAAGCCTCTTGAATTGAATTGACCTACCCATGATCTGGTTTTGGATGCATCGATATTTTCATTAATTATACAGAGAAATTATATTTATGTGGAAAAAAATATGATATATACTATCATGACCCATCCGAAATGGGATCGTACCATGACTCCACAATCCCACCACCAATTGACCAGGGGTTGGCAACTAGAGCGGAGTTGGTATGTCACTACATAGGAGGCCTTAACCTATGTTCTTGTACACATGCACACATCTCCAAGAATATAAAATTATGACATATAAAAACAACTAAAAAAACATGCATACATACATCTAAATCACTCAAGAAAAGTAATACATGAATTAAAGGAAAGTAAACAAGCTCAAATACAAGCCCTCCACGAAGAGTCTAAAGACAAGTCCAACTTAAAAGTAAAACTGGGATTGCTATAAAAATACCATAGGAACACACCTCGGTCTATCTAGTATCAATAAGCACCATATGGTCTTGGTTCATCATGGACTCTGTCAAAAGGTTGACTGCCAACACAAGACACAACACAATCAAGAAAATATGGTGTAGGGGTGAGTAATAATACCCAATAGGTTTCCCTGAAACCACAAAGCATACAAAAAAGGAAATACGGTCTACTCAACAAAAGTATATGACTATTCCACTGATAAAAAGAGTATCTAGATATACTCAACAAAGTCACACAATCTAATGGTAAGTTACAATAATAGTATACCATCCTAGGATTATAGCTTGAAGATTCCAAAAAACAATCATCCAGGATAATGTACTCATGATTTTGATAGAAATGATGATGTCCATCCAAGAGGTAGTTCACATCAGGTCTCACCATTTAGAAGTACACGCCAAGGGTTTGAAGAGATACAATACACATATGAGTATTACACCCATGGCCATGGTGTGATACCAACAACTGAATCAAGATTAACCTGCTAAGTTGAGGATCAGTTCTCATATAGTACTGGTGATGAGGATACCAAGAACTCCACCTAGTGAATGAAGATGAATAAATTATATCACTCAAAGCCACATGGAAGGATTGAAAAAAATTCTAACCATGAATTCATGATGAAGTGATAATTGTCTTAGGAGTAGTAGAAGATTCTATACTAAACCTTAGAGAATAGATATGAAGAACACAACCTAATTAAAATTTTCCATGATATAAAGGAAAATGGATATAATTTTTTTTATAAATTATGAGAGATGTAGAAGGGGTCTCACTCCATGTCCCTTGACCCTGAGTCCTACCCATGTAAACAACCTGTGTACCAAACTGTGTCTATGTTTTTATAGAAGTACAAAGTGTGTTGACTACCCATGTACCCTACCCATGTTACAGTACATGTATTATCCTATGTACTTGTGTATGTGTACTATTACATGACATATCCCATGTACTTTGGTCCAAGATGCGTCCATGTAGGGGAGTATACGGCGTGCTCCAACCCATGTACCCTAACCCGTGTCTATGGACCCTCCAAGGAACACACTGAATCTCTTAGGATAGACCACATGCCATGGGATATGTGTCACAATTCATTTGATACAAAATTTTATCCATAACACCAGTCACTGCATAGCCCCCCAAGGTTTGTGGATCTGCATGACACACCATGTAATGTGGATTATTCTAGAATCCCAGATTTAGAATCCGCATTGTTGTCCATTCAACAATCCTTTAATCCAGTGGACCCCTTATTGGAAAATCTTGAATTAAGGCTTAAAGAAACCTTCCATCATTCAAAAATAATATTCATCCCTTCAATACAATGTGAAAATGGATTTATACATCGTTATTCCTTGTACATCGATGAATGAAAAATTGGGAATCAAAAGTCGTTTGATCCATCACTACTCTAGTCATCGAACCACATTTGCATCATGCAGATTCCAGATGTATTATATTAGCTCATTATTCCTTGAAATAGGTGCACAAGGATAAAATCATCAGGATATGTGGAATGATGGAAAAAAATAATGCCTGTAAGGAATAAAGAGATAGGGGAGAAATGCACAATCAAAAAAACAAGGAATGAACCTCATCCAATGTTCGTGTTGGCCTCGATCTGTCTCCATTTGAATAAGAATTAACAAAAAATCAATCAAATTAAGATTTTACCAATATAACCCCACAAATAAACCAATCCTGCAATATGAATGATCCATGAATAAATCTATTAGTCAGTTTATTTGTGTTCATCATAGAAATAAACAACTGAGAATAAATTCAAATAAAAATAATTACCTACCTTAATTCGGATCAATTACTGACGATGAATGATGTAGTATCATAGTTGTTAGAGATATTATTCAATTCTATTTCATGTTAATCATCTATGCATGATATGGTCTCCATTCATCTGAGAGAGATTCACCTATGATCTTTCCAATGACTCTCCAATAGCTCCAGGGTTATGCGGTTAACCATGGAATTTATTCAAAACCATATTCTTATAGAATAATTTATATCATTGAATCAAGAAATTAATAAAATAATATTACTTAATTATTTTATCTGTTTTACACCTCTAAAACCCTTTCCACAAATGACCCACACGATCTAAGGTAAAGTCATTCCTAGGGTAAAATCCACATTATAAACATAATGGTTCCGTCATATTTTTGATATAATACCCCTTTTAGAAGTTATTCACCCTTTTCAAACTACATGTGTGTTCCTTTAAATATATTAAATATATTTCAAAAAGTTATTTAGGGCAGACCAGGCCCCATAATTTCACATCAACTCAGAACTTGTCATTGAAAATAATCAATAAAATATAAAAAATAAAACATCAAAAATATGATACGTTAAATACTCCCAAAATTTGGTCTTTACATCCCTAAAAATCCAAAACAAGGCATATTCAAATAGATGTGGTCACTAGGAATGAATCTAATTCTACTGCTTCCGTGTTCTCTCCTGGTGATTTCCATGATGCCACCAGACACACATTAAAGGAATTGATCACCCATAAAAGATCCTCTCCTGGAGATCCTCAAACTCTATAAGGTATTTAGAAAATGTAGCTCCATCCTCAATGTCTAACTCTTCCTGGTTGATAATGTGTGATGGGTCATGCACATACCACCTCAGCTATGACATGTGGAAGATGTCATATACCTTGTCTAATTACACTTGTAAATATAAGGGGTACACAACCTTTCTAACTATTTATAGTATATATAAAAGTTCAATGAATATTTTAGATAGCTTGAAACACTATCCAAATATATATAATCTACATAGAGGTGAAACCCATAGAAATACATTGTATTCTTCCTAGAACTCAAAAGGCCTCTATCGTGTGTCCGTTTAAGACTTAGGACAGTTCTGAGTAGTCTTCATCTGATCCTAGATGTTCTGCCTCCTCTTTATTGTTTATCACACCAAATATGGGCCCATGAGTGTTGACTCTTTTGGGACATTCTATAAAATTGGTTACATATAAGGTCACCTGAAAAATTGCATGAATAGTGCCATACTAATGGTGTAATAGATGTTTTTTTTGTACAAAACTCCACCAGTGGTAGGTTATCCTCCCAACTACAGCTAGAGTCAAACATCTAAGATCACGGAATTTCTTATAGAACCTAAATGGTCCATTCAGTCAAGACATTAGTTTTGGGGTGAAACACTTTTCTCAAGTGTAATTAAGTCCCAAACACATCCTACAATCCCTTCCACAACAGGGATGTGAAGAGAGAATTACATTTAGAAATGATCATTTATGGAACTCCATGGATTTGTAATATATGTTTCACATAGACGCATACCGATCCCTCAACTAAACTCTTATCCTGAATTTCTAAGAAGTGGGATAAGTTGGAGAGTCAATATATGATCACCAAAATTGAATCATGTACCCTAAAAATAAATGGTAACCCTATCATGATTTCTATGGATATCCCAACCCACTTCAACTATGGAACCTCAAAGGGTTGAGATAAACCAGTGAGATTATGGTCCTTAGACTTCAATTTTTGAAAAGTAAGGCTTTGGGAGACAATCTATACAACTCCTTTCTTTATCTATAGCCACCAACACTGACATAAAGTGGTCATTGAACATCATTTCTACACCAGAATGAACCACTAAAGGATATTCATGAAACTCTCTTAGAACCTCCTCCCACAACCTCACTATTACCATTATGTTCCCTCTAAAAAGAATGAAAGTCTTGAATCATTTTTAAAATCTATAAGGAACCTATCCAGTGGATATCTGAGTACATAGGGTCTCGTAGTCTACATACCCAATATGTGTCTCCCTGAATAGTTGTAATAGAAGAGGGGTGAAAAAATTGAATGATGTAAAGATGCTCTATCTCCTTCCATATAAGATAATTGTAATGAGGTCCACTTCTCCAATGCCTCATTCAGTAACTTTGAAAAAGATATCCTATTGAGAGCATCTACTACCACATTCACCTTCCTAAAAGTATAGAAAATTTCAAATTCATAATCCTTGGTGAACTATATCCATCTCCTCCATATCAACTTGAGATATTTTTGAGATAATATATACATCAGACTATTTTGATCAGAATATATGATAAATATCTCATGAATCAGGTAATATATCCACATCTTTAGTTTGAAGTATAACACTGCTAACTCAAGATCGTGGGTCACGTTGTTTTGGTCACTTGGTATCAACTGATGTGAAAAATGGGCAATCACTTTCTTCCTCTAAATCAGAAAAAACCAAGCTCGATTCCTAATTCACCATGGAACACTTTGTACTCAACATCCCACCTATAGAAACCTCAATATGGGTGCACTTGTCAAACTCTGCCTCAACTACTGAAAAGCCTACTGGTACTTCTCTATCCATATGAATGGTTGCCTATTTTAGGTCAAAGCTATCAATGGTGCTGATATTCTGGAGATATTAGGTATGAATATCAGGTAATAGACTACCAACCAAAGGGATCTCCACACTAACATATCACTCATGGGTGGACCCCAAGCTAACAATGCCTTAACTTTGGATGGGTCCACTATCACACCATCTATTGAGATAAAATTTCCCATAAAGTTGAATTCTTGAATCCAAAACTAGAACTTCAAGAGCATTCTGTAAAACTGGTGCTCTCACAGTATATCTAGAACCATCCTCATGTATCTCTCATGATCCTTCTTGAATTCCATGTACACAAGGATATCATTTATGAATACTACCGTGAACTAGTCTTAAAAAGGATTAAATATCTTGTTCATGAGTCCCATGAACACTTCTAGGGAATTCATTATGGTGAAGGGAATCACCAAGTACTCATAGTGACAATAATGACATCAAAATATTGTCTTCAGTATATCCTTATCTCAAACTTTCTATTGGTGATAACCTGACTTGAGTTCAATCATAGAGAACCATCGTGAACCTCTCAACTAATCAAAGAAGTTATCAGTCCTAGATAATGATTAATTTTCTTTATGGAAACCTAGTTCAAGAGACAATAGTCCACAAAATACATCAACCTCCCATTCAATTTCCTGGAAAAAAATGGGACCGACCTGGGTGAAACACATGATCTATCAAATCCCTTCCTCTTTAAGTTCTCTAACTACTAACTAAACCTATGAAGCAATAATGAAACCATATGATATGCTGGAACCAATATCAGTGTAATCCTAGGGTGTAGATCAATGTATAATTTTATCTCTCAGTAGATAGGTATACCTAAAAGATCCTTATGAATGAATTCCTTATACTCAGCCACCACTTCATGAAATTGGGGACACATAACTCCCATTACACCCATGGTTAGGCAAGACAACTAATGAGTAATCGCATTCACCCTTCTATGAATGAGTCCATTATATACTTCCAAATTTTCCATTTAACTAAAAATAGAGAACCTAGTTATAGAGTTGTCGACACAAAATATCATTCGCCTTAAATAGTCAGCAGGCATGATGAATGGATAGTCAGTAACAAACTAAGATGACTTCATAAGTCATCATTTTTTCTATAAAGGGATCCCAATAGAAACTATCACATCCAAGAGTCAATTAAAACTTTCTGCACAAGCTTTTGATCTCATAGTCTATACATTAGGAGTCTCCAAGAATAACAATCGATCCAAGGCATCAATCAGAATCTATAAGTCTTGCAAAAATTATGTCGATGGAAAGGAACTACTAGAACCTCTGTCTATTAGTACTTCAACTAAGTTAGAAAGACACATATGATACAACAAATCATTCTTGGACCCTCTTAGTTATAAGATTCGACTCCCTATAGCTATCCCCTCCCCTATCATCTTTCTCCCTATGCCTAGTGTGGATCACCTGGGGGTGGTGGTGGTAACATGTCAAAGATTTGACCATATCTTACCTCTCTCTCAGCTTCTATTCCACGTACGACACCTTGAGAACCATCGTTCTTCTACTAATAATTCTACCTCAGTGGCCCATATATGGTCTCTTTGTAACTAGTATGATAGGTCAGACAATCTCAGGAGTTATGTCCCCTACAATAACATGAGTAGCACTACCTCTCTCTACACAGATTAGAACCATACTGAGATACCTGAACTACAGACCCTCTATCTGGGGACCTCCTCTTGAAACGTCACGAACATCCTAGTCCCTACGAATGATTTCGTCTCCCTATTGCTGAGGTCTCTACTTCTTTATTCTTTCTACCATAAACCATTGATTATATCTACTCATCCAAGAAACTCCAAACCACTAAATCTCACTCTAGAAACCTAGTATAGGTGGTAATTCATAATGGGATAACACTGGACCAAATGCCACTATGCAGAACTAATAAAATGGTCTAAGTCCTATAGAACTAGTCATGAACCACACCTAATGTGTAACTGGAGATGTAGGTAAATGTCTATGAATTATTTTATACTGTCATGCTACCCTACTAAAGCTACAAAAGCTCTTAGATACATACATCCTTCAACATAGCTGGTGATAACTCCTCAATAAAAAGGTTCTAAAACTATGTTAATGAAAGAGTGGACTCAATATAATAAAAGTACAATAACCCCTATAATCGCTCTTTCGAGCTATGGGGAAGGACCGCTACTAGGATCACCATATAATCAATTGGTGTCTAGACTAGATAGAAAAATACGGTCACCACCTCAAGCTAGTCCTCAGCCACATGCGAGTCGGTCTTGTCTCATTACCTGAGGGGAATCTATCCTTAGAACTCATAATGTTATTTTATCTTCCCTCCTCATCCATTTTTATTTATGGTACCATGTTCTTCTCTAAAGGTAGTGGTACATCTAGTGAACTACCCAGAGGTAACATCTTAGGAATCCGTCTCTATATCGATGCCTCATCACTGAGAGGATCATCCTCAGGATCATGATATTGAATTCCAACTAGAAAACATCATATAGGAATCCTAAAATAAACAAGGCATTACATATTAAATGAGTATATATGGATATATAAATAAATATGGGCATGGGAACGACAACCGATTCCAATATGATGCATGTGCCACTATTTTCCCTACAACCAGTATTCTCATGTACTATTTCAAAAAGACGGTGATCAAAATCATGGTGTATGGATTCTTTATCCACCGCACCAACACTGGAGTCCCTAGCATGAAATATAAACTCAAAACACTTAACACTGTTTCCCAAAACTAATGTCATGGAGTATTTTCCTAAATTAGAATTAATCCCTTTGATAAAACATTTTCATTACACCCAAAGGGGTCTATTTTTTAACTCCCTAAGCCCACCTCTGATAGTTCTGGTGACGAAAAATAAATCCAAGTAGGAATATAACTAACATGGGAGGCCTCAATCTAAGTACCTTCACACACACACACACACACACACAAATCTCCAATCCTATAAAATGCTGAAATTTAAAAATAAACGAATAGACATGAAAGAATATATTTAAATCCCACAACCAGAGTTTGATAGAAAGTAAATGAAAGTAAATTGGGCCAAGTAAAATCCCACCACAAAGAGTTTAAAACAATTCCACCTTGAAAGTAAAATTGGGAAAACAAGTAGAATACTGTAGGAGTAATCCTCATTCTGTCTGGTCTCACTAAACACCATCGGGTCCTAGTCTATCAAGGATTCTATGAAATAGTAAATCATCTCACAATACAAAACATGTTTAGGTAAATCCCATGAAATGGTGCGTATAACAGTACCCTATAAGTCACCCTAAATCCACAAATCAGGAAACAAAGTAAATATAGTCATCTCTACATAGTTATATTTCTACAACAAATATAATAATAATATCTTGATATACTCAACAAAGAAACATAGTCTAATCGAAAGTCATAATTGTAGTATGCCACCCTTGAATTCCATCTTGGAGATTCCACAAATCACATGTCAGGGATAACACAATCCTGAGTATCATAACACTGATGAAGTCTATCTGAGAGGTAGTTCTCATCATGTTTCACTATTTTTAAGTACACACTAAAGGTCAAAAGAGATACAGCACACAAATGAGGATCACACATGAGGGCACAAGGTGATACGAACAACAGAATATGGATTAACCCGCAAAGTACAGGATCATAACCCACATATTTTTTTTCATAAATATACTAATAACTCCTCCTCAGGCATGAATATGAATATAGTATCTATCTCTAGCCCTAATAGATGGAGTCCTATAACTCTATCTACAAATTTCTACCGAATGGATTATTGTTCTAGGAGTAGTAGATGATCCCATACTATCCCTCAGGGAATTGATATGTTAAAAACACCCTAAATTTTTTTTATATGATATAATATATAATTAATTCTAGTCATTTTTTATAAATTACAAGGCATGTAGAATGGGTCACACGTAGTGTCCCTTGACAATGGGTCATGCCTTTGTAAACAGCCCATGCACCAAGCTATGTCTGTTTTTGGGTAGAAGTACACGGAATGTCAGCTACCCACCTCCTCTAACCATGTGACTATACATTCATTATCATGTGTTCTCAGAACCATGTACCATTAGATGGCTTATACTATGTACTTTGGTGTAGTACATGTCTATTTAGGAGAGGACACACCATAATCCAAATAGTGTACCCCAACCCGTATCCATGTACTCTCCGAGGTACATGACGAGTCACCAACCAGAGACAACATGTTGTGTGATAGGGGTCACATGCCGTGTGATACTTAACTTTAATTGAAATCATAGCTGCTGTACAGGGGGGGGGAATGTGTGTCTCTTCATTCCATGCCATGTAGTGTAGACTTTTACAGAAACCCAGATATGAAATATGCATTTCCGTTTGTCCAACCAACCTTTAATACAGTGACCAACTTGCCTAAACATAATGAATAATGGCTCGACCAATCCTTCCATCACTGAAAAAAGCATTCAAAACTTTGATCTGCTCTGGAAAAGGATTTCTATATCATTCTTTATTATAAGTTGATGAATGAAATATTATGTTTCCAAAGATATCCAATCCATCACCTTTATCATTGTAACACCACCATCATTTCATGCCATGTCAAGATCTATGATGTCATATTATTGTTCCAATAAACTAGTGAGAAACTATCGATTTATCAGGATATGTCGAACCAATGGACAAATGAAAAATGAACCTGGTAAAAGAATAGTTGGGGGAGAAATGTTCATTCAGAAACACGAGGAATGAACCTCAACCAATGTTCATGTTAGACTTGATCCATAACTGTTAGAATAACAACTAATAATCAATCAATCGAAAATGAAATTATCCCAAAATAACCCAAAAAATAAACCCATCTCACAAGATGACCGATCCATTAATCGATATGTTACTCAATTAATTATCGTTCATCATAGAAGTAAAGAATGAAGAAGACATCCAAATTAAAAAAATTCCCTACCTTGATTTGGACATGTCACTGACAAATAATGATGCAACATTATAGTTATTGGAAAGATCCTTCAACTCTATTGTATTTCAATCGTCGATTCATTATCAAGTTACCATTTTTTTTGTGAGATATCTGCTTATTCCTTTTATAATGGATCTCCAATAGCTCATGTCTTATTCAACTAACCTTAGGATTTCTTCATAACCATATAATTTTAGAATAATTTTGGTTTATATATCAACGGATAAATAATTTTTTTTACTTTATTATTTTATTTTCTTACACCCACGATGAATTTTCCACAAAAGACCCAAAAACACTAAGTTTTAGTCATGCTTATGGTAAAACCCATGTTTTGAACTCAATAGTTCTTTCATATTTCTAATCTGGACCTCATTTAGAATTTATTTTACTTTTTAGGAAAACAATGTGCATGTGCTATTAAATATATTTAATATATTTGAAACATTTATTGAGGGCATACTGGGTCACGACATCGCACACTGTCTCAACACCTGGTCTCCAAAAAAATGATGCACACAATATCAAAAAATAATAATTGGAAAATCATATTCATTACATATTCCTAGACCAAAAAATTTCTAATTATATATTCACAAATAAGGATCTCAAGATGCGTCAGTGAAGATTAGTGGAGCTAATTAAGGCATATGATTACTTGATTCTCTACCATCTTGGAAATATGAAAAATATAGCTAATACTCTTAGTAGAAATAAATCTACTACTTTATACATGATGTTGATTTTAAAAATACCCTATAATCCTGGATAAGAAAAGGATGGATCTAGAAATGAAAATTACATGGAATATATCTGACGTGGCCTATATGATTTCCCAACCATCTATCCAAGATAGGATCAAACATTCATAAATGGATGATTTGGGACTGAAAAAGAATGTGAAAGTAGTAAAGGAGAGGTAGATTCATGATTTATAAATTGTTGAAGATGGTGTATTATCATTTGAATATAGATGTTTTGTGCCTTCATCACCTAATATAAAATAAATAGATATTGGAAAATTCACATAGATCTTCTTTCTCCATCCATCAAGGAAGTAAAAAGATGTATTATAATATTTGAGAGAACTTATGGTGGGATAACATGAATAATGAGATCACTGAGTATACATAAAAGTGCTTGGTATACCATTTAGTTAAATCATAGCGACATAAGTCTAAGGGGATGATGCAAAAATTACCCATAACTATATAGAGATGGGAGAATATCACTTTTTTACTTCATCACTGGTCTCTCAAACACATACAAATGAAGAAATATGACATGTTTTGTGGTGGATAAAATCACCAAGACTACACACTTCATAACTTTTTAGTAATATTTACCAATTGAAAAACTTTCCAAGATATATTTAAAGTAAGTGGTGAGGTTTCACGAGGTACCAATTTTAATCATTTATGATCAGGATCCAAGGTTCAATTAAAAATTCCCAAGAATCCTTCAACATGATCTGAATAATGAATTCAATTTCAAAGAGGCCAATCACCCCTACACTGATGGAATATATGAAAGTACCATTCAAACACGTGACCAAATGAAGAGATCCTACTCAATAGAATTTAAAGGTGGATGGGATAAATATAACTCATTAGTTGAGTTCTCATACAATGATAACTTCCACCAAATTATTCAAATGGATCCACATGAAGAAATTTATGGGAAATGATGTATAACTCTTACATGTTTTGAGGAATTTGGGAATCGAATCTAATTAGACAGGATCTTGTGTAAGATAGGATAAAAAAAGGTGTATGCCATCCAAAAACACATAAAATATGCTCAGAGTCGTCAAAATATATCTTCTGAAAAACCTTAAAGGGACATGTAATTTGTTGTCAAATACAAAAATTTCCTTCAAATATCAACAAAGAAGAGATTAATTCAGTTCAAAAAGAAAGGAAAACTTATCCCTAGGTATATTAGACTCTTTGATATCCTTGATTAAATCGAAGAAGTGGCCTATCAACTGGAACATCCACCAAACATGGATCAAGTTTATTATCTCTTCCAAATATTACTCCTGAGGAAGTACATACCTATTCCGACACATGTGATGAATACATTGGTAGTACAAATGGAGAATAAATTCTTTTACGAGGAGTATAAAATGAAGATCTTATACTGTAGAGACAAAGTTCTACAAAACAAGATAACTCAACTTGTCAATGTTTTATGAAGGAACCATAAATATGATGATACAACAGGGGAACCAAAGGAAATGATGAAAAAAAATACCCACATCTATTGTAAACTAAGAATATGAGGTGAAATTTCAATGATGAAATTATTTTATGGAGGAAGATTTTAATGAAAAGAAAAATATTCTTCTTTTAATAATGGATTTCTTGCCTATTAATAACTTTTTATTGTGTTTTAAAATAAAATCATGTAGAATGTATTTTAAATTTCATTAACACATTACACATCATGTTTTGGTATGAACTAGTACAACTAGGAATAGTAATGAGATAGAAAAAACTTACTAGAAACCAACAACACTATATTTCTTTATTCAATAATGTTACATTCAGTCTAAAAAACACCCAATATCATTTAGAATATTATAATGGAAAAAATAGAGGGTAAATAAAGGTAAATATAAAAATTTGGGTCAACTTAATCCTATAGAATCATCACACCCATGAACATCACTATAATAAATGAATAGATAGTTAATAATACAATATTCATTTCGGAAAGGATATTGAACTTTGATAGAATTGATGTGAATAAAGAAGTGTAAGAATGATTGTGTATTAATATTCAAATATGATCATATATCATTATTTTTATTAGACAGTACAAATGACCAATATTATTTCCATTATAAAATAAAATAGTTGGTCATTAATATTTTTTTTCATGTAGATGCATTTTAGTTATCATCGAGATTATTTGATGATATAATGAAAATTGTATTATTTTAGAGACTATAAATATATTATTTTAAAAATAGGTTATATGATAAATGTATAAGTATTATATATAATTAATTTTCATGCAATAATCTTGTAAAAAACTTTTAATATGATAATAAATTTTAAAAATGTCCGAAATAAATTTTCTTACTATTATAATTTTTGTATTCCTATATAATTTTTTAAAAAATAAGTATTATTATTTTAAAGTAAAAATAATCATATATAAATAATTATTTTTATGAAAGAAATTTTATTTTTGGACACATCACATCAAAAATATCACAGTATTATTTTTTGGGAATTTTCAAACAAAGTTGTTTTTTTTTATTTTTTTTAAAAATTATTTCCCTACAAGCACTGTGATTTTATGACATCATTATCAGGTAAGTATGATTAAATATTTTATTAAAAATTTTATTCAATATAAATTTCATTTAATAATTATAAAAATTTATTTATAAATGTTTATTTTAATATGTAGATTTATAAATTACATTTTGAACTAAAAATTAGATTTTCGATATAAAATTTATTGTTTGGATTGTGTGACATAAATGGGATGGATGAAAGGGATGTTTTAGTTTTTTAAGGCCTTGAAAATACAACCTATCACTCTCTCTCATTAATATTATAATTTTTTGAATTCATTTCACCTACAAGTTCTTAGCTTATATAATAAAATTACCAATATTTAATCATTTTAAAGCCACCCCTTCTCAAGTATAAATACTACCAATTACCCATTCCTCACAACTGAAAATTCATAATACACAACTTTCTAGTATTATTTACACTAAAATATTCCTTCCAAAGTAATCTCATGGTCACAGGGTTCCATACTCATGTTTTAGGAAGTAATTATTCATGGTAAGGGAATTATCATCTTCATCCTTTTCATCCATGTATCTACTTTATGCGAGTCTTTATAATGCCAATGATTCATTATTTTTATGAAATTTTTATCTTTATATTACATTCCAAATGGTTTTTTATGAATGGGAGTAATCCATTCTCTGTCATTATGTGCTTTACTTTACCCATGTTATATACTGTCATGCTGACAAAATCATTTCATAAAAATTTATATTTTTCATGAAATAATATTATATTATTAATACCAAAACCTCCTCCATACCCACAAAAATTTATCTAGATGTAAATATAACATTTTTATTTTAGTATTTCCATATGTAAAACCCATATTCCATTTTTTTGTTATAAAAATGATGTAATATTCATGTCCTTAATCAATTATCCACTCGATGATTTTATACGAAATGGATTCACTATTCTCCTCAGATTGTTGATGAAATTATTTATAATGATAAATGAGGCTCATAGTAATAAATTTCATATGAATATTGTTCTTGATTTCTCTGTAATTCATATGTTAATGAACTAATTTATAGATATGACATGTTTTATGATACCTTGTGAATAACCTGGTCAATAATGATTTATGATACCCTGGTGATAAACCAGGGTGATCTACACAAGAATCTCTCATTTTTATGTTTTAAAAACATTTACATGCTATGATTTATGTTCTTTCTATTATGATATGCCTTATTTTAATATTATCATTCCTTATTGATGTGTGTCTTTTCACAAGCTAAGTATATCCATTTCTTCCCTTATTGGGCTTTATGCTCAACCATTTCTTTAACGTATGTCCCCAAGATATGAGAATGAGTAAAACATAAAATATATAAACATATAAAAATACTTTAAAGTGTATTTGAATAATTTTTATTTTCAATTTTTTTTCATGTATTAGGTTCCTAATATCTAAAAAACTAAACATCAAAATATCCTTTATGTTATTAAATCTTGTACCATGTAATGAAATGTTTGTTAAATAAGAAGGAATATCACTACAACTTCTTACTATTTCTTCCCTATTTTTTAATTGAAAAACCATTCGTTAGAGATAGAATTTAGTAGATACAACACTATAATATTAAAATTTTATGATAACCATAAATTTATAATCACTTAAGAGTATCTATTTTCATTACCCTAGCCTCTAAAATTATACAAACCTTTCTCTGATACCAAATGTAAGGAACCAATCTTAAATATCACATAACCTAGTGTATTTTGAATATAATTAACCTTCATTAATTTTGATATATCCTTTAGGTTTAGAGTTTTAGTGAATTAGTTCATAACTATTAAATAAAAATACAATATAATACAACGTGTACACTTATACTTAGTATCAAATTTTCCCATAATAGAAAACATTTAAAAGGAAACATTTTTTTTCATGAAAAAATATCACGTTCTTCAAATGTAATTATTATTTTCCATTTACCATCATTAAGCCATGTGAAAATAATTTTAATATTGTGGGAGTAGAATAAAAAGCTCAATAAGGGACATAAAGAAGAAATTTGTTCATCCTATGAAAGGAATGAAAACCCAAGAATGTTTTCCCTTAATCTCAATGGTCTGTGAGTGATCGAAATAAATCATTTCTTCATTAAAAGTACACAAACTATTTCTCAAATAAACCCTTTAATACACATTGAATTCCAATAAAACCTATTTATAGACACTCTTAGAATCATATTCAAGGAACATTTCAATATAACTCAGTATGGTTAAATCCCTAGTATAAATACTCTAATAACACATTATTTATTGCCTATTAAGGTATGTAACATTACATAAAGAATTGGAGCCCTATCGAGGAACACCAATCTAATAAGATGTGTTGGTATCACTGATTTTCCTTGATCTATAGTGGGAATAATAACATTATATAATCTATATGTGGGTCATCCATTCGATATATATAGTTTTTAAGTTCAATATCAAGAATAAAACATTTTATTCTTATACATTTTCATCATAAAACCATTGAAAAATACCTTTAATCGAGCATGAAAAAAACATTCAGATATCAAAATTGATTTTTTTTTCAAAAGACATTTTCAATACCAAAATATAAAGAAATATTAAAAGATGGTTTTTTTGAACAAAACATGAAATATTTTATAGGAATCAAAATTTCAAATAATAGTTATGGTGGAGAGAAAAGCCATTGTCTTTATATACATTAAAATATAACATTCTTTTTTTATTTTTTTAAAGAAATTCAAAAAATTGTATTAAAAAATCCTTTAAAATATTATTTAAATAAATTAAAAAGAGACAAAAAATTTCTTTTATATTTATTTTATTTATATATTAAAACATACAAAAAATAATTTTTAAAATATAGACTTGGTATCAAAATAGACGAATTGTTTTTTGAAAAATGATTTTTAAAAGAAAGTTCCTTACCATGAGTCTGACTCTTCATGTTTGTTCTTTATATTCTAGAATAATAAAATTATGTTAATAATTTACTTTTTTAAGAACCTTTCTCAATTTAATTATTCATTTGGTATTATTTAATACCATTTTGTATATAATTACTTAAACAATTAAGGTTACATCAGATGTTTTGAAGATATTTGGATCATATGACCAAAATGACTTTGGTAAGTTGATTATAGTCAAAGAGTTAATTATTTCATCATCTCCAGAATAATAATCATGTCGTAAGTATCTTTTTTATTATTTAATTTTACTTTTAAAATCAATCATGAAATATGGTTATGAAATGTGAACTGTGTTCCAATCATGGAGATGGTAGGCCGCACGTACACAAGAGTAACACTTCCATTTTCTAGTCACCATTAGGAAAATAAGGATAGTATTATTATGTATTTACATAATTATATATATAATGAAAAAATATTTTTACCTTTAAATATCTTAAGATGTATCATCCATGTGATTTGGTGATTAAAAATGAAGCACATCACTTCATAGAGGTGGTAGTCAACTTGTATGCATAAACGATGTTATTATTTTTTAGTTAATGGAATTGTAATAAAGTAGATGATATATTATTTTTTAAGCATTTTTAATTTGTCATTAATATAGTATATAAACTTTTATTTTATAATTATAAATAGCTATGGTAGGAGGGAATGGAAAGTAGATTACATTAGTTCGTGAGGTGGCAGTCCACATTACACACAAATAATAGTTTCATTTCCCATTCGTTTGAAGATGATTTGAATATAGGATATTAAATTAACAAAAAATACAATTAAATTAAAGATACTGGTATTAGTGTTTTTTTATCAGGGATAATAATATTTTAATGAGGAGGATGTGTAAATACAACAAAAATGCATGCTTTAGAACTACACCCCTTCTTCGGAAAACCTCTTAATGTTCACACCAAAAGCTTCCTTAAGATATATTTTTAATATAAAAAGGATTATAAGATGTTAATAGGGTTGTACAAAATGTATTTGAGAAGGTATAAGATGAAATAATATTTTTTGAAATGTGAATAAATGAGAATAAGTGGTTCCCTTTTATAAGAGAGGTGAGGGATGCTCTTGGAATTTCATAAAATATTAAATTATTATAAATTAATTATGATTAAAAAATGGACTAAAATTGATATTATTACTATAAAATATTTTTATTAGTTCTAAATAATTTCATAAAATAAAATATGGACATGTTTGATTCACATTTTGACCCTTATAATTTTGTTTTAACCCTTCTTTAACTCTTTTGAAAATTACAGTAATATCAATGTTCGTTACTCTTAAAAGGTTCATAAAGTTAAAATAAATGACCCATAAATGGATCTTGTATTATATTTTAAAACTTATACACGTAACATGTCCTAAGATAAGATTTTTAAGAATTAAATATCATTTAATAAATTATTATTTATTATAAAATAACATTAATGTTAATTTTTGAACTATTTATTTAATTGGGATTTTATAACTACAAAACAATAGTGGAATTAAAATCCAATTAATCCAAACATCTATAATAATTTGTGTTTTTCTAAAAAAATTATGTAAAACAAAAAATATTACAAATTATATAATTTTTAGTATTTTTTAATATCATTTATTTTATTTTTCTATTAATTGAGTAATTACTTTGTCAGCATTGTGTTAGATTTTCATATATTTATTTCAAAAAAAAAATTGAAAAAAAATTACCATGATTAAAAATCATTTATATTTCAAAATAATAGTTATAACCAAATATATCATAGGATTATACCTATATAAATAATTAATGATAATAAAGAGAATTGAATTAAAATTTTGGATTTTATTTTCATAAAAAAATGGTAATTAAGAAACTTTGTTATCTAAATAACATATTTATAAATTTTGGATGATTATGGATGAGATATAGTCATACAATAAAAGGCAATTTTTTTGTCATTATTTAGTCATTATTATTATTTTTTTAACCTTAATTACTTTATTTACCCTTTATCGCGATAACAAAAATAACTATGGTCACTATTCATAATGTCTAAAAATAAATAATTTTATTTACTAAATTTGGACCCACTGATTTCAACAATATAATCACTTTTTAAATATTGAAAATAAATAAATGGTAGAATTTAATTTAAAATTTAACTTAAAATAGTGATGAAAAGTATTTTTCAGAGAAATAACATTTTTAAGAATAAAATACTTTTTATACTAAATTCAAGTAAAAAATTCATTCTGAAAAACAAATTTGGATAATAATAAATCAAAACTAACTAATTAAATTTTGAAAATAATCCAAAAGGAATTTGTATTTTTAAATAATAAAAATGAAAACACAATCATTAGGAAAAATCTCTATTTTCACTATTCTTCGAGAAAACAATTATTCCAGAACATTCTAAAAAATTAATTCTAAGTTAATATTGAAATGATAAATTAAAAAAAATTAATTTTTTCAAATTAAAATTATATAGTTTCAAAACTAAACTTTTAAATTAAACTTTATTAATAATAATTTGATAAAACTATTTACTTTTTGGTTTAAAAAATTACATGATGTTTTTTATAATTAATATTACTATCTATAACATGAATACTAATAAATATGACAATGATTAAATCTATAATTATTTAGGTAGTTAGATATCAATTTATAATTACATAATATGTGGTAATTGGTTTATAGCATGGCCCTAGAGTGTCGCATTATATTGAACTCGGTGGAGCTTCTATTGGAAGGGACATAGGTATCATTGGGATCTAATGCAACCTAAAATTTAAGAAAAATATTAAATTGATGTGAATATGGTGATAAATTTATGAATCATGATCTATTATATATTTTGAATGTTCTAAATTGGATTTATGAGGATTAACTATAAAGGAACATATTCTCAAAGGTGAAATCATTAGCCCATAATGGGTTCCTAGAATAGCCTTAGGAGCTGATGCTGCCAATGTTAAACTATTGATAATAATTTTCATTTATTAGCCTGGTTTCATCATCCTTCAACATATCTACAAATTACTCCTACATTCATTACAACCATTGACCAAATAACTTATTAAACATTAGATAAATTGAAGGATTATGTATAATACACCTTCCTTTTTACATAAAAAGTGAGATTCATAAACAATGGTTACTAGTTGGAAAAATTATAAAACATTTAACAAATCATATGAAATGAAATATTTTACTGAAAACATAACTAAAATCTCATGAAATATATGAATCAGGGAAATTAATTAATATAATTTGAAAAAAATTATTAATAGTTTACATGGATCAAAGAAACATGAACAAAAAAATCTACACTTAAAATATCCCTTTAACTTGTTCACAAGAGACCATATTTAGTCACTCATGTTTTATAACACAATCCAGAATATAGAGGAACTCTATCACACATAACTAACATATATGTTAAAAGGTTAAGTATTTATCAGGTGATCCTAATATCACTAAACATTACTACGAATATCTTACCTAGATCTAATATATCATACCAATTATATTACATTGTTTTAAACAATATTTATCCTTATCTAGGCCTCTATAACATTAAAACCTATGACCAACAACTATATCTCATAAGAAACACATAATAATTTACTTAATATGTTAGGGGACACCCACCTTCATTAAATAGAGGTCGACTCATCCACTATTAGTGATTAATTGATATTTAATTGATATATATCAATAAAATTATTAAATGTACCTAAATTGGGAATTTGAATCAATTTAACATCAAATTGTGAGGTAAATAATCATTGAATAGTTTTGTTAATTTGACTTGGATAAAAAATAATTAATTCTCCAATACAAGAGTAAAGGTCTAGATCACTTAAAAATGAATAGTAAGAATAGATAGAAGGGTGAGGAAACCCCTACAACTTCTTGGAAAACCAATAAAGAGGGATGGAAAGGGATTTTATAAATATTAAATTGAATTTATAAAATTTTCCCACACAAAACTGGGGATTTAGAACTCAATAAAATGACAATATCCCTCATTTAACTCTCTTTGGAATACAAGAGAAACCTAGTGAGAACATCGATATTTGGATGTCCTACCATAATGATTCTGATGGAAACATAATTTTATTTTTTACTACTAAATGACCCATTAAGTCTTTAGTGTACTACCATGAGGGTTTCGGAGAACCTTCTTTTTCATTTGAATACTTTGAAATATATCAAAGAATATTTTTAGAGGTAGGTGCTTAGTAGGTATGTGATTCTGAGGTGTGGTGTCCTCAAAAATAATATTATAAAAAGTATTACATAAATTTTATATCATGCACATAATATTTTTGATAAATTATAAAGTATCTCTTAAAAAATTATTAAAATAGAAATATGAGACAAAAATTGAGCCTGGAAGGTGAGGTTTACCCTAGGTTTGACCTAAAGTTGGTCATCACTAGATGATCAGATAATAAAACCGTTAGTGGTTTCATTTAAATAAAATAATAAATTTATTTTATTTCATTTAGTAAATGAAATAAATATAATTAACTATATAAGTATCCTAGTATGGATAATTTAAATGTTTATCCACATAACCCTAGGACCATTTAGAAGAGGATCCACCATTCTAGGTTGGTGTTTTGAGATCCGATGATGATGAGTATCCAGATCAAGGAAGATCAAGGCATAACCAATGAAATGAATATTCCGACATCATTTAAAAGAGTATTATACACAAGAATTCGATCAAATTATGAGTTAGGAATTTTAATTTATAGTTTCCTCCCCATTATATTAAAATACTTACCATTATCAATTCATTCTCATTGATCTGCATTTAATCTAAGCCTTTTCATGCTCCCGTGTATCTAATTCAGATTTCTTATTCGATTTATTCCCATTATTCAATGTTTCTCACCCTAGACATACCCAATATAATTTTTTGTCCTATAATTTTTGTAAAATTATTTTTCACCTTTGGTTTATGTGATTTTACCACATCCATATTGGTGACCATTGTTGTTGGCCTATAGGGTCTCTGTTTGACTTTTCTGGGTGAGATCGAGCATGATCTAACCCCCTGATTCATCGAATATTAGTGTGTGGCAATAGGGTTGGAATATTTGGGATGGATATGGATAAATTGTGGGATGAAGGTTATTTTTCTATTTATATACGGATACAATGAAGTAGGGTGAGAAGCATGAGGGGGTGT
Organism: Viscum album; assembly: GCA_963277665.1. NCBI lineage: Eukaryota > Viridiplantae > Streptophyta > Magnoliopsida > Santalales > Viscaceae > Viscum > Viscum album. Next base: position 1,955,652,746 of record OY728137.1, read on the forward strand.
GGGATTTAAAATAACCAACAGAAATCTATTTTCCTGCCACTTGAGGGTTAAAATCGATGGAAAAAATGATCTTTACATAAATTTATGGTGAATGTATAGAATGATTAAATATATAAGAAGTGGAACTGGTATCCATGGAATAGATCTGAGTGTCTGTAAAAAACCAAATTGCACGACATGTAGTCTGATGAACACATGATGTGTAGTGACCTAGATGCAACTGCTAGGGTTATTGGGAGAGTTAACTCTCACACACTTTGTGGGACCCCCACACACTATGTGACTTAGTGTTGGTGGCCCATTAGTACTCTAGGAGTAAATGGACATAGGAATTTCTAGAAACACCCTATGTTGAGGCACATGACCAGCATAAATGAACATGACTGGAGGGAAACATGCACATATAGAAGAACACAGACCAACACTCAGTGGTTGATACATGCTATGTATCCTACTTAAATTCCATGTAAGGCTACATGACTTGTGATCCATGTACTGTAATGGAAACGTATGGGTAGTAGAGTGGGACCGCACGTTGTGTGGGTCCCCAACACGTTGTGAACCTCATTTTCAGAAAAATCTCTACCTCTTTTATCTCCTTCATTTGGGCATAGATTTTGGACCATGATTATCATTTCTTGAGTTTTTTTACACATTGAAAACAATTTTGTGATTTATAGAGGATTTTGACATATTATTTATGATGTTCCAGGAATAAAACATCTCGTGGTGGTACTCTATGATGGTAGTGATTGGGATGGATCAGCAAAGATACTATAGTGGAACTATCTTGTTAGGTTAGGGCATGGGTCCTCTATCAACCCTCATAGTGGAACCATAATATAGGGATATGGATTAGATTATCTACCTATCTATTGACCATTAGATTGAAAACATCATGTGGATCTGGTTCAGGGGTCCCCTATCCACTAAGCGATATCCTATTGCAGAGTTTGGGGATGGGTCCTCAACTATTAGAGTGGAACCCTCCTGCTGGGGTGTGGCATGTGTCCTCTATAGACCATTTAAGTGGAACCCTACTGCTAGGATATGAAATGGGTCCTCTATCTATCATCCGAGTGGAACTCTCTTATGGTTTCAGAGAATGATCCCTCTACCATTAATGTGGAGTACTATCGTCGCGTCTTGGCATGGGTCATCAACTATTCGAGTGACACCCTCTTATTTTACAAGGGAATGGGTCTAGAACCATTTGAGTGAAACCATCCTACTAGGATGGGTCAATGGTCATCCATAGATTATATGATTGGAATCCTCGTATGACATTAGGGAATGTGTCCTTTATTCACAGTGGCACCCTTCAATTATATCAGGTCATGGGTCCTAAACCTAGATATTATGTCCCCTCGATTTTGCGGAATAGTGGCGATGTGTGTCTTGTCATGGATACTTCTTTGGAAAACATGTGAGATTCTAGGAAATGTTGATGGTACACATAGAACTAATGGGATACTATTTTCGTGGGTTGTGCCATGAGATATAGATCCCCTTTCTCTCTCATTTGATGTTCTTTTATATGAATAATACAGGTCGATTAGTTTTAGGTTCTCTCTTACAATGGGTTGAGTTGTTTCCTTTTATCATGTATCTTACTACTCCCTATTCAGCTTTCGGGGTTTCCTAATGGGAATATATAAACTCACCCTTTCATTTTCTTTCCCCACACTTGTCGTTTCTTATATAGATGATGGATATGTCAGTGGAGATTACAAAGAAGCATAAGGATACCCAAGTGCATTCGACATTATATAGGGGCAGGGGCATGAAGGTATGAAAATGGTCACTCTTAGAATTTTATTTTCTAGTTACTTTCATGTGGGTACATCTATTTATATTAAAATTTGTCTTCCCAATTTACTTTTTAGATCATGCAATCATTCTCTAGTATTCCCTAGAGAATTTTAAATGCCTGGTTGATACTATAAGCGTTACTATCATTTATTTTATTTTTCTTCACTTCAACATAGATATGGTTGTGTGTATATGTTAAGGTACATAAGAAAAGGACTCCCATATCAGTTGTTACTTTCAACACTTTTATCTAGACCCTGTCCTTTGGAGGTAGGCTTGGGAGTTGCAGCTCGAGCATCTTCGAACCAGGTCATGAATTTTTTTTATCAAATGATGCTTATTACTTGGGATGAAGTATAGAGTTGTCCCCTTATGGGGATTTGGTTTGGACTTAGGGACACATTTTCAAGGTGTTCAAGTGCTACTTTCGTGCTAGGTAACATAGTGTTAGTGTGGAGGGCGCCATATCCATACATTTGAACTCTGATCCCTTGTTTGTAAACTCAGAATACTGATATATTGGTTGTAGATACTATTGGTACAAGTATCATATATGATGAAGTATTTTACTTTCTTTATTGATTCATATCCCCATACATATATATTCTTATTTGACCATGGTACGTCTTGATTAAATTTTTAGGATTCCTCCATGAAGAAAACAAACTAGGTTAGAGATTCAAGATCCTAATGACAATCCAACAAGTGATGAGGCATCAGTTCACTGTCCATCATGTGAGATCCTTCTTCCTAGTAGACAGGTTATAGAAACCCCACCTATTGATAATCATATAGTACCTGCATAATAGGCTGAGGATGTGTGATGTATTAACAAATTTTATTAGTTTTAGTGCTAGAGGCTTCTGAGGTTCTGTAGTGAAACAGATCCTCATGTGGTGAAGGATTGGGTAGAGTTAGTGATATAATATTTCTATATTGTCCATAAAAGACTGATCTTCTGGTTTCGCTAGTATCCATTATTTTTACATGGAGAATATGGGAACTATTGGAGTCTATTCTCATAGATTGATGTTGAATTGACACTCTCATGGACCGACTTTTTGCAACTGTTTCATGAGCTGTATTACCCCTCATGATTGCACTAAAATCAGATTTAAGATATTTTAAAGAAACAATAGGGAGGGATGATATATACTAAGTATGATTTTAGGTTCACTGATATTACATGGTACCCGCTCAACATGATTTGGGATGGCTACTTCTGAGTGTGTAAGTTTGATAAGGGTGTCCACTAAGACATCCATGGTATTGTGGTACTGTTGTGCATTCTCAGTTATTCCAGAGAATTAGAGAAGGCACTGGTGGTAGAGAGATTCCTATTATATGGATTCTAGATTTTTTAAGCTAGAAGTGGGTGTTATGGGTCTAATTTTTCGACAAAATCTAATAGTAACCAATCGATGGGATATCAGTGCAATATATCTTCCTAGGCTTAGATTCTGCCATGTGGTCTTATTGCCCTAGGATGATATAGGGAACCTGGGTAGCCCATAGATGGGTGGTACTATGAATATTTTGTATGAGGTCACTTGAAACTTTATTTTCTTGACCTGATGCGTTGAGTATGGTAGGGAGATAAGATAAATATGACAATGATAGATACAACCCCATGATCATGGGTATCATAGGAAATGGTAGAGTAGCCCTCCAGGAGGCAGAGTTAGAAGAGAAGAAAATGGGTAACCAGGAGGGGGAGCTATGTGTAGTTGATGAATTTTTTTTCTACTTCTAACACCACTACTAGGTGGCCCATTTCAGTCATAGGGAGCAGGTGGTTGGGGCCGTGGGTAGTTATAGGATATGAAGGCTTATGACTGAGCAAATCAAGACATGATTAGAGGTACCATCTTGGATTATTCTAATATTTCCTTAGTATTAGTAGAAAATGTTTCATTTCATTCCATCATATCTTTATTCTTGATTCAAGATTTAGATATCCATGTAGGGACTTTATCCCAACATCTTTTCCTTGTGGTTCTTACGGGGAACACCTCTTCAAAATATTTTATCTTCCCATAGTGTGAGCTGTCTCTGGGTGGAGAGAGTTTATCATGGTAAATTTTGGTCATCATGATGAGTCCTTATGAATTCATCCCAGGTATGGAACCGTTTTCCATGTTTTGATCCTAGATTGATTGCCACTACAGATGAGTCAGATGCTTTCACACTGATGGGATAATATTATGCGTTATGGGTGAGTGAGATCTCATCGTTGGAAATATGGGTTTTTCAGGAAGGTGGATGCAACCCATCGCCTATTAGTTGGAAATTTTATCCCTCAATGATGATGGATATTTAGTAATCTGGATTACTTCTATTGTAGAAGATTTTATGGACATATTACAAATGATGTTTTGAGACTTCATACAAGGAGGGTGATGGATTTTCTTATATACTTACACCCCGTGATTGCATCGATATCTTTTACTAAATAAATAGATGGCCCCTAATGATCCTTGAGAGATGCTATTATAGTTGAATGACCATCATGAAAAGTGATTTATAATACCTAGTGTCCCCCCTTAGTAGGTATGATGTTGTTTGTGAAAAATGCAGACAAGATCATACGGATTTGTATAGGTATTCATCACCTAAACTGGGACATGATAAATAACTAGTTCTCCTTTCTAAGGATTTATGACCAATTTTATCTGTTGTGAGATGTGAGATTGTTCTCGAAGATTGATCTCACATCTGACTACCGCCATCCAAGAGTTAAAAAGGCCTATATTCCAAACCCTTAATTATAATGTTTCAACTAATAATAGGAGGTCCCAGTGATTCCTTTTAATGTAATGAATGACCCCATAATGTTAATGGATTTGATGAACTGGATCTTTCATCCGTACATGGAAAGATTTAGTGTTGTCTTCATTGAAGATGTAATCATACAATCCACGTTAGAGGTGGATCGTGAAGAAAAATTGAGGATGGTCCTAGATTTTATTTGGTAGCACCAGATTTATGGTATGTTTCTAAAGTTCTAGTTCTGGATCCACGAGGTTCACTTTCTAGAGCATGTCATTTATGACATGGAATATATGAGGACTCAGTGAATATTGATTTATTTCTTTCATGGAAACCACCTAAGAGTGTGCCAGATTTGTAGAGTATTCTTGGCTTAGAGGGGTTATATAGGTGGTTTATGGAATAATTCTCCATTATTTATCCCATTTTACTTCCCTAATTCAAAAAGGGTATCTATTTACCTAGAATGAGTAGTACTAGAGATCCTTCATGGAGTTGTGGCTGAGGCTAATGAGTGATCCAATTTTGAAACTACCATAGGAGGTCATGGAGTATATATTATAACTTGATTCCTCTTCAGACGGGATTGGATAATTGTTACTGTAGAGGATAGAAGTGATCATATATTAGTTGAGGTAGTTTAGACCCCATGATCAGAACTACATGACTCATGACCTAGATTTGGTAGTGGTAGTATTTTCCATGAAAATGTCGAGGAACTATCTTCTAGTAGAGTGCTTTGATTTTTAGTCCAACCCTCAGAGTCTCAAATATTTTTTCACATAGAGATATCAAAACCTAAGATAGAGGGTATGGTTGGAGTTCTTGTAGGACTAATACTTTAAGATCATCTATACATCGATGAAGTGAAACATGATGGAAGATTCTTTGAGTAGGAAGTCCCTGACCCGTTTGGTGAAAGATTCATTAGAACATTTGGATTCTTCTAGTTGACTATGGTTGAGGAGGAGGGTGGATTTTTTTAGTTGATGGAATTGAAAACTCAAATTCTCTAGTGTGTGATAGAGTCCTAGTTGGGAGACATTGACTATGAGGTATTACATGAATAGATATTTTTAGGAGATTCACCAGATGGATCTTTAAATGTAGCTAACCATGCCATCCTTCTCCAAGGATGGCTGGTGGTCCCAATAATGATGCAGAAGGATGTGATGGGATATTTTCACACATATTATTTGGATATAAATCCCACTATAGGAAAGATGTATAGAGATATTTATCTATTGTTTTTGTTGTCTAGAATTAGGCAAATAATGGTCGATCTCATCTCTTAGTGCCTCATATGTTAGTAGTTAAAGGTTGTGCACTAGGTTCCGGTAGGTTTGTTGCAACCTCATTAGATCTCAAAGTGGAAATGAGCTTGAGTATCCATGGAAATTGTGACAGGAATTCCATGAACAACTAGATTCTATCACACCATATGGGGGTGGTTTAATGACCTATGAAGTCATCTCACATCCTTACTATCACGATGTAGAGTTTAGTTGAGATTTTGGGATAGTTTTATGTGTGGGAGATCATCCGACATCATGGGTTTCCCATAATTATTATAAGGGAATGTGATGTGTGGTTCATGTCACAGTTGTGGGGAGGCCAACATGAGACATTCAGTAACCATATGAGGACGAGTATATCCTTTCACAACTAGACATATGACGAGACTGAGCACACAATACAGGTTCTAGATGATATGTTAAGGGATTGTGTGTTAGACTTAGTAAGGGGTTGGGAGGATTAGTTTCCCTTGGGGAAGTTTTTTTATAATAATAGACACCACTCTACTATTAGTGGGGAACATTTTTAGGACTTATACATAAGACTATTAAGATAAAACTTATGATAGAATGAGATTGATGAACCATCTCTTGTTGGTTAATAGTTGGTGGATGTGATGATAGGGAAGGACTTGGTTATCTACAAGAAGATGAAGATAGCTTAGAGAAAGAAAAAATCTTCTGTAGATAGATGTAGTAGGACCTTCTAGTTTGATTAGGGAGGCCATGTTTTCTTGAGTGTATCCACACGATGAGGATTACATATATTTGGATGGGGTGAAAATATATACTTGAGATTTATTGGCCTATTTCCTATCCTGATTGGTTTTATTTTTAAAATTTGGTGGTCTATTTCATATTTTCATTTGAGAAATGATGTGATATATTCTATGTGTGATGCTTCTTTTAAAGATGATTTATGATGGTAGTGGTTGGGCTATCTTGTTAGAGAAATTAGAGTTGAACCCTCTTATTAAGAAAAGTCAAGAGTCATTTATCTATTCTTAGATTAGAACCCTCCATCTAGGAAATGGAATGGGTCCCTATATATCTATCAACCATTAGTGGAACCATCTTGTAGATTTAGGGAATGTGTTCTCTATCTACTGAGTGGAACCCTCATGTGGAATTGGGGCATGGGTCATTTACCATTAGAGTAACACCCTTTTACAGGGACAGGCCATGTGTCCTTAATCGAATAAAAAACTGGAACACTCCTACTGAGACATGGATTTATTCCTCTATCTATCATCAAAGTGGAACCCTACCATGATGTTAGGGTATGGATCCTCTTTCTACAGAGTGGTACCCTCATATGGTGTTAGGGAAATGTTATTCTACCATCATAATGAATCCCTCGTGTTGTGTTAGGGCGTGGTTTCTCTACCACATGAGTGGAAACCTCTTGTTATACCAGGTCATGGTTCCTCAACCACTATAGTGGCACCCTACTTCTAGGATATGGATTGGGTCCTCTATTGACCATCTAATTGGAACCCTCCTACAATGTTAGGGAATGATTCCCCTATTCGTAGAGTAGAACATTTGTGTTGTGCTTGGACATGGCTCCTATACCTATATACTATGTTCCTTAAATAGTTAGTAATATTGGTGAGGTGTGGTTATACAATTATATTTCTTCAGTATATGTGTAAGATACTTTGAATCATTGATGGGACTCTTGGAACCGATGGAAGACTATATTCATGGACTGGCCTATGAGATAGAGACCCCATTTCTCTCTTGTAATAATTTGATTTATGAGTATATTTCCCTTCAATTTGGTTTAATTTCTATCTTACTATAGTTAGAGCTATTTAATTTTATCTTGTCTTTTAATTCTCTCCATTTATATTTCTAGGAATCCTATTGGATATGTATATACTTACCCATGCATGGGCTTTTCCCACACATTTCATGTATTATGAATACAATGGACATATTGATTGTGATTATATAGGGGAACAAGAATACCTTGGTGAATTTAACCATGTATGGTAATTGGGTCTTGGAGATCTAGAATCAGGATTTCTCAACATTTAATTTTATATTTATTTTCAGGTTGGTACATCTTTTTGTCGGGGCATATATTTTCCCCTTTATTTTTAAGATTACACTATTTTCCTCTTATATTCCCTAGAGGTTGTTATGTGCATGGTTGTTACTATAGACATTACTTTATTTTCTTTTATTTTAGAGACCCTATTTTTTTTCAGACTTTTGAATATATATTAAATTATTTTTGATCTATGCAATGAGGAAAGGTGAAATTCTAATGCTCGATGTGTCTGGAATTAATTTTATAAAAATATTAAATATATTTTTTATCATGAACACATAGTTGTTTGAATAAAATGTGATAAATCCTTAACATACTCTCAAATAAAAATAATAAAACCAAAGTTGATTGTGAAATTCTTTGTTAACCCTTGGCATGGCCTGAAATGGGAGGGCATGGGGCATTCTGAGAAAGTGACCATTGTAGGTACATTTAGTGGGTTAATTAAATATTTAATCAAATTAATTTATTAAATGAACAAAAATAGAATTATATATAAATTCCCTATTATAAAGGATCTCCAAGTTAATATTCTTAACCATAGGATCATTGAGAGGAGTTCATTCGACCCTGTCATTGGCGAATCAAAATCAGATGATGAAAAAATAGTAGATCTAGGAAAATCAAAGCGCAAAGAACACAATGAATCCTATTATTTGTGGGAGAGAATATAATTCATTGACGAATGATCCTATTTGAGATAAGACTTGTCAAATTTTGGATTCTACCCCAATTGACTAAATATATTGAGTATGATCATCCTTTACTTTGATCTGCATCAATTAAAATCCATTACATACACCCGTGTATTGATTTTAAATTGATTATTTGGTTTTCCCTCTCTAGGAATCCCTGTTTATATTCAATGGCTAAGAATTATTGGAAAAAAATTGATTCAACTTTCCTCTTATGAATTTCTTCTAATCATTCTTTGTGTTTATGCTGATTGACCTATGGGGTCTCAATTTGAATTTTTCGGCTAGGACCGAACCTAATTAGACAGCTAGATTTGTGGAATATTGATGTATGGGGAATAGATTAGAGAATTAGGAATGGATTCAGATGATATAAAGGTTATCAACAATTTATTCATAGATTTGGGATCCTAAGTGTGATTTGGAATACAACAGGAGACATACAAGACATGTATGAGCTATGAGTGGATGAATGGAAATATAGTATTTGTCCCCCTGGTGCTTGGAAATGATGACTGGAGGCCATTTTCCATGATTTTGGATGAGCAACAGGTTTGCATCCATATAACAGAGGTAGATCTGGTACACAGAAAGAGGATATAACTTTCTAAAAAACCATGACTACACGGTGTGTTCTTGGATGAACACATTCTATTTCATACCCCTATGGATACATATCTAGGGTTTTGAGAAATTCTATGGATCACACAATGTGTGACTGTTCCATATTCCATGCGAGCCCCCATGTGGATAGGATGTGTGGAAAATAACATGGGTGGGACCTCGTGTGGGAGGACACACCTTATTGAAAATTACATGAACACTAGATAATGTACAAAGACACAAGAGAGGGTACAAGTAGGACCCTAGGTGGACAAGGCATTCCGTGTAGTTCCCTAACACACTGTTTAGGGATATATGGGTTACTATCTGTGCACCATAAGATAATGATTCAAAAAGAGAAATGGGAATACATGCCATTTCTATCCCATTAGACAATCTGTACCCCTTCTTCATTTTTTATTAACCTTATACCTATCATATCACCATCGTTTGGACTCAAATTTTGGCCAACGTGTAGCCTATCCTGTATTTTTTTTGGATTGGATGTGATGATGAACATTATAGTGGCTTTTGAGATATGATTTGATATGTTTTCAGTATTATGCTTCATTAGGAACTACTTGATGATGGAAATGATTAGGCAAGATCATTAGAGAATTACCCCCATATGTTGTTAGGGTGTAGGTACTCTATTTACTGAGTGGTACCCCCTATGCTGTTAGGGTGTGGGTCCTATATATACAGAGTGGTACCCCCCTATGGCGTTAGGACGCGAGCCCTCTATCTATTGAGTGGTACCCACTGATGGATAGTATACAAGTCTAGTATCTACTATGTTGTACACCACTATCAGATAGGGAACAAGTACATCTGAAACTTAGTTTAAACCCATGAAAGATAGGGAAAATTACCTCAATCTACCAAGTTGTACCCCCTATCAGATAGGGCACGAATCCTCATTATACTGAGTGGCACCACCTGACGCATTGCGGTGCTGGTCCTCTACATGTAGACTGTTCCCCATTGATTGTGTGGTATAGTAGCATGTCATTGGACATCTACATGATTACTTATATGGATAGATTCATGAGATGTTAGGAATCAGTTATGGACTTTCTGGAACAGATAAAACATTCTCATAGGCTAGGTTGTTAGGTGGATATCCCCTTTCTCTCTCATTTGAACTTATTTTATAGATAATATATATATATATAAATCTATATTCATTTCATTTTATTTTGTTACTCTCTTACTTTGGGTTGATCTCTCTATTCCTACCATGTTTCTTATTTTCCACTTCATCTTTTGGGGCATCCCACTTGATATGTATATACTCATCCATGCATAGAATTTTCCTGTATGTGTCATGTATTATGAAGATAATATATAGGTCGGTGATGATTAGATTATGGAATAGGGATACATGGTTCATTTTTCCATGTATGGTGGTTGGAGCTTACAGATTTGTAGATGGGCTCCCTTGGTATTTTCCTATTCCTATTTTTTTTTCAGGTTGTGACATCTTTCTTTTTGGGTGTGTATTTTTCCCCTTTACTTTTCAGTTTACACTATTGTAATCCTGTAGTCCCTAGAGGTTTTTACATGCATGGTTTGTTCTCTTGATGTAACATCTTTTTATTATTATTCCAATGAAATTATTCATTGATATATTTGGGTGTGTATGTATTGGTGAATTAAAAAAGGTCCACCCATATTAGTTATACCTTTCGGCACTCATCCCCACTCCCTGGCCTATTAAGGTGGGCTTCGAGTACATATCGCTTGAGACCCATTGGGTCAGGTCATGATAGAATATTATCAGAATAGTTCATTCCTTGGTATGGGTTTTAGAGTTTTCTCCATATGAGGATTTTTTGGGACTTAGTGAAATAGTTTCAAGGTGTCTAATGCATGGATTTCTGGATAAGACACCGAGTAGTGGTGCGGAAGACAACCATATCTATTTATTTGGGATCTAAAAAACTTCTCTTCAACTAGAAATATTGAGGAATTGGTTGTAGGGATCAATGGTACATGCATCATATAGGATTAATTATTTTGACTATCTTTCATGATTAGAGTCCCCATTATATATATACACATGATTGTCTAAATGTGTTGTGTCTTTTATAAATTTTTGGAATTTTTCTACAATGACAACCTACTAGGATACCAATTCCAGATCATGACAATGATACTGTGAGTGATGAGGCCTTAGATTAAGGTCGATCCCATGGGATCTTTCCTCTAGGTGAATAGGTATCATCAACCCCTCATGTTTATTATAATATTATATTGGAAGAACATGCTGATAATGTATGTATGCTTAGTGTACTCTATGAGCCCCAACAATAGAGGATTCTAAGGCTTCACGGTGACCCATATCCCAGGGCAGTGGAGGATTGTCTAGAGATGGTTATCTTTATATTTAGGCTTTTTCAAACACTGATAGATCAGGTAGTTACATTAGAAGATCACTTTCTCCATGGAGAAATTGAGTCCTGGGGGATTCTAGTTATGCAGATGCATGATGGGTCAACACTCTCATGGACTAACCTCCATTATCTATTCTTTTATGAGTACTAACCCTATTTCTTGCACTAATATTGGATTTAGAAGAATTTCGAGCTGCATCAGGGAGAAATGACAGTAGATGAGTATGCTGCAAGGTTCATAGAACATACAATGCAATCCCTTGATATGATTCAAGATGATTACTTCTAAGAATCAATGTTTGAGCAGTTTCTCCACATTGATATTCATGCCAATGTATTTTCATTTTTTTCATTTATCCCTATGCTAGGGTATTTTAGTGGGTGCTAGGGGAAAAGAGATTTTGGTCATAGGGATACTAGAAAGCTAGAGCTTAAAGCGGGTGTTATAGGGCCGAGTCATCTATATAATCTTATAGGTTCCATTCGATAGGATCTTGACACAAGAGACCTCCCCATGAGAATACATAGGATTGAGTTCATGTGGAATAGGGATGACATAGCGGGTGAGGTTATCCTGAAGAGTGGTGGTGCTATGCATGTAATGGGTGTGGCCACGTGGAGCATGATTTTTTGAATAGACATGCTGAAGAGGATGGGTAGATTTCATATGGAAAACCATGATAGAGGTAGTGCTATGATCATGGATCTCCAAACTGAGGGAAGGGTTGGCCCTTGGGAGGCATAGCTGGAAGAGGATTAGGTGGAGATCCAAGAGGAGGATGTGTTGGTGGTAATAGACACAATGATATTATTCCACAAACACCACCACAACCACATTGAGTCCCATGTCAGGTTCAGAGAGTTGGCAGTCGGGGATATAAACAGTTACAGGATATAGATGTCTACGTCCTAGTGGCACACAAGATGATTATAGGTACAATATGCGTTTATTATACATTTTCTTCAGCATAAGTGTACACATGTTTGATTCATTCCTTAATATCTTTACTCCTGGTGAAATATATGGAGTTCCAAGTTCAGGATTTAACCCACCATCTTGGTCTTGAGGTTCTTATGCGTAATTCTTATTCTATATATTTTATCTGCTGGTGGAGTGAGAAACTGCCTGGTAGAGTGAGGTTCTTGTGGGATATCTTGTTCATCATTATGGGACCCCATGATGACATCATGGTTATGCATTCATTTTCCATGGTCCTTGGCTAGATGGAGTTCCCTATAGATGAGTCAAATATCTTCACATTGATGGGATGAGATTCAACTTTGTGGGTGAGAGAGATCTCATGCCGAGATGAGTGGGTTTTTTGAGAAGTTGGTTATATCCCATTACCGATCAGTTGGGGAGTGTAACCCTTGGTTTAATAGGCTCCCCAGGAAAATAGATTCCTTTAGTCATAAAGGAGTTTATGGGCATCTTTATTGAGGAAATTTCAGGACTACCTCTAAGATAGGAGATAGAGTTTTTTTATCGATTCTTATATTAGGAAAGATGTGATATACTGTAAAATATATCATATGGCCCCTAAAAATCTTTGGGAGTATCTTGTGAAATTCTATTTATTATCTTCACCAGAACTACGCCATAAAAAAAGAACAGGTACCTCATTTTGGGTATTGACGACCTCTTTGACCAGTTTCCAGGCATTAGATGGTTCTTGAAGATTGATATCAGGTCTGGCTACCACTAATTGATATTTCATTCGGTTGATATTCTAATGATGGGATTCTGATGTCTTTATAGACACTATGAGTTTCTGGTGATTTCCTTTGGTGTAACGAATTCCTCCTTTGTATTTAAGGATTTGATGAACCAGATCTTCCAACCACACTTGGACTGATTTTTTTGTCTTTATTGATGACATAATCATACACATTGCATCATAATAAAATCTTGTAGAGAACATAAATATGGTCTAAGATTTTCTTTAGAAGCACTGTATTTATGTTATGCTCTAGAAGTTAAAGCATTGGATCCTTGAGGTTTAATTATTGGGGAATGCCAATTTTGTGAATGAATTACCTATAGAATTGATGAAGATCGATGGAGTGATTTCTTAGTATTCACAAAATATCATATTATAGGAACAATGTTTTCTTGGACTGGTAATGTACTAATAGTGGTTATTAGAAATTGTTTCTAGGATTGAATCCCCATTGACCACCCTGACACCAAAAGAGTATCCATTGACCTTGATTGAGTAGTGATAGAGGGACTTAAAGGAGTTTAGGTTGAGGCTAATGAGTTATTTTGTATTGATAAAACTAGATAAGGTAAGGTAGTTAATATTGTATTATGATTCCTAAGGAACTAGCCTCAACTATGTTATGATGTAGAGACAGACAATTATTTCAAATGGGTTGAGGCGGTTGAGACCTCATTAGAAGAACTATGTGGCTCATTACCTAGACCTAGAAATATGGTCTTCACTATGAAGATATAGAGATATATCCTTTTGGTAGTGTTCTTTATTTTTTATCCTTACCATCAGAGCCTCAGGTATGTTTTTACATAGAGATACTTTTACTTGATATAGAGGTACTATTGGGATTTACAAAAGGACTATGACTTTTAGATACTCTATACTCATAGAAAGGGAAAATTGGTGGAAAATTCCCTTAGAAGGAAGTTATCGGGTCGTTTGGTGTAAGAGGTGTCTGTGTAGTTTTCTTCCTTGCAGCTACCCTATTAGATCTAGATGGTGCTACTTTTCTTCAATCGATGGGGTTGAATCCTATAATACTTCACTGTGTGAGAGAGTCCTAGTTGTGATACATCAACCGTGAGGTCCAGTCTAACTAGATATCCTCAGGAGATTCACCAGATGTATTTTTTGAAAGAGGGAATCATGTCACCATTTTCCAAGGATGGATGGATTTCCCCATAAAGATACATGAGGAGGCGATGAGAGAGTTTCATACTTATACTTTGGATAAACATCCTAGTGTAAAGAAAATGTAAAAATAATTTTAGTATCAATTTTAGAAGGCTGGTATGAGATGAGGAGTGGATGAGTTCATCTCCTAGTGCCTCACCTATCTATAAGTGAAGGGAGAGGACCAGGTTATGATAGGCTTTTTAAAATTCATTGAGATACCAATTTGGAAATGATATGGCATACCTATGGACTTTGGTATATGGTTACTGAAGACAGTGAGGGGCTCAAATTCCTTTTGGGTGATAGTCGAGTGACTCACGAAGTCATCACAAATTCTCACTATTAGTGAGTAGAGTTCGATGGAGAGTTTCAAATAGTTTTACATACGATAGATTGTTTTTATTCATGGGGTTCCCTCAAATATTGACTTTTAGAATGATGTGTGAATCATGTTATGGTTGTGGAGAGTCTTACTGGAGGAATTTTGGACCAACATGAGGATGAGTACAACCTTCAATCCCTATAAAGATATGAAGAACATGCACTCTATCTTGGAGCTAGAGGATATGTTGAGGGATTGGGTGTTAGACTTCAGTTGGAGTTGGAAGGATATCTTTTAATTGGTAGAGTTTACATTAAATAATAGATACCACTCTAATAACAGTATGTAACATTTTGAGTCCATATAAAGAAGACCCTACAGGTCACCCTTTTATTGTTTATAGATCGAAGATGCCTCTCTTATTGGGATATAGATTGTATTGGAGATGATGGCTAAGGTTTAAGACATATGAAAGTGGATGGGGATTGCTTAGAGAAGGGAAAAAATTATTTGAAAATTTATGTCATATAACCTTGGATTTTGATCAGGTAGACCACATTTTCTAGAGAGTTTCCCTACAGTGAGAATTATTGAGATTTGGCTGGGGAGGTAGGCTATCCCTAAGGTTCATGAGGCTGATTGATATCTTATAGATGGGTTTGGAGGTTTCCAACCACATCTCCCTTCCCCCACAGTCAGAGTGGGTGTATGATGTCTTCCACATGTCACAACTGAGGAGATATGATCATGACCCCACACATGTTATAAACACGTAAAATATAAACAACAAGGAAGGAGAAACTTTGGTTGATTACCTAGAGGTGATCAAGGGTAAAAAAGATAGGACCTTTCAGGGATGTAAAATCCCCATTTTTCTAGTGTTGTGATAGCATGAGAGCATGCAGGAGAGCTCTTGAGAGCAGGAGATCCAGATGTGGGCTCAATATCCCAAGCATTGTTAGTAATTTTTTATTTTTGGGGATAAAATATGGAAAATCGGATAATTTAGATACCTTGTTTCTAATTTTTACGGATTTTGAATATATCTAGATATATTTTTAGAGCCAGGATCTATGATATTCTGAGGCCTGATGTGTCCAAAATTATTTTTATAAAGAAATTAAATATATTTTATATCACATTTCCCCATTTTGATAACTAAAATGGGATAAAACCAAATAAGAGTCTCAGATTGGAAATTTAATACCACATTTGAGTCCGAAATATGAGTTTTACCCTTTGTGTAACCTAAAAGGTGTTAGAATATGGTGTTTGGATAAAGAAACAATTAGCCGTACATTCAGTGGATTAATTAAATGACTAATTTAATTAATTTTTTAAATGACCTAAAATGTAATTCTCTATTAATTTCTTATTATGGAGGATATCTAAGGCTAGAAACTTATCCCTTGGATCATTGAGAGGATATCCATCCACCCTCCCATTGGAGAATCAAAATCAGATGACAACATTACACTAGATCCATGCGAATAAAACCATGATAAATGTAATAACTCTACTTATTCATTGGAGATCATGTTCTTCATTGTCAAATGATCTAATTTGATGTAGGTCTCATTAATTTTTGGATTTATCCCTAATTGATTAAATATACCGAGTATGATCATTATTTTTCTTTGATATGTATAAATTAAAATCTTATGGATGCTCTCATGTATCGATTTTGAAATTGATTTTAAAGTTTTATCACCCTGATCAATCCTATTTATATTCATTATCCAGGAACACTTGGAAAATGATTGTTTCACCATTGTTATTTTGAATTTACCCGAATAATTCTTCATATTCTTCACCGATTGTCCTATGGGGTCTTTATTCGACATTTCTGGTCATGACCATGCCTGATTGGACCCCCATATTAATGGAGGATTCATGTTCAAGGAATTGATTGGAGAATCAGGGATGGATTCAGCGAATTTGTGAGTTTTATATGAATTCATCATGGACCCAGAATCAAAATCATGATTTAGAGTAATATGGGAGACACATTATAGGCATACGAGCATCAGGAGGATTCATTGAAATCCTATATCCGTCCACTGAACAGTTTGAAATGATGATCAAAGTCCTTTTCCCTCAATTTCTGGTGGGAAATAGGCATAGATCAATGTGGAAGAGGTGGATATAAAACTCCATAAGTGGATCAAGATTTTTGTGAAAACCCCGACGACATGGTGTGTAATGGGAAGAACACACCCCATGTATTACCCATGTAGATGCAGCACTAGTGTTTTAGGAAAAGATAAGGATCACACACCATGTGACTAGGTCATATTCCATGTGAAATTTCTCAGGTGGAAATGCAGTGTGGTAGAGAACATGGGTGGGACCCCATGTGGGAGAACACCCTATGTACCTAAGTATACAAAATGGGATAATGTACATGGACAAGACCAAGGCCCTGAGTGAGATCCTTGTGGATAAATAATTCTATGTAGTTCCCCTTCATGCATTTTAGGGATACATTGAATGATATTCATGTACTAGTAGGGACGCATCCATGCAGTGGAATTGGAATACAGATCTTGTGTGTCCCATTACACACCATGTACCCATTCTTCCTTGTTGAGGAACCTTATAACTCTTGTATATCTATATTTTGGAATCACATTTTGGCCCGTGAGTATCATATTTTAATCATTTTTCCACGTAGGGAATATTGGTGGACTTTGTAGTGGATTTTGAGATATGATGCAATATTTTCTAGGTTTGATGCTTCCTTAGGTGTTTCTAGACAATTGAAATTATCGGGTAGGATTATTTGAGTGGTACATCTTATAAATTATCTATATACTAAGTGGTACCCCCCATGGAATTAGGGTTCAAGTCCACTATCTACTAAGTGGTACCCTCTATGGAGTTAGGGTGTGTTCTCTATATACAAAGTGGTACCCCCTATGGTATTAGGGAACAAGTCCTCTGTCTACTTAGTGGTACCCACTAATAGAGTGGGTGAATATCCTCTATCTACTGAGTTATACCCACTATCAGATTGGAAATGTGTCCTCCTCACAAGATGTGGTACCCCTGGTTGATATGGTGTGATTCCAATATCTACTGATTTTACCCCATATTTTATAAGGAACGAGTAATCCTTACATTGAGTATAATCCCTCAGATGCACTAGGGCATGGATCCTCTACATTGAGACTATTTCCCATCGATTGTGTGACATAGTGTCGATCTGTGATCCCTCCACATGGTTACTTCTATGGACATACACGTGAGATGATGGGAATCATTAATGAACATTCTAGAATTGATGGCACTCTTTCTTGGGCTGGGCTATGATATGGATGTCCCCATTCTCTCTTGTTTGAAAATAATATAATTATATATATATATATAACTGTATCCATGTCATTGGATTTTTATAATCTCTTATCTTCGTTTGAGCTGTCTATTCTTATCATTTCTCTTAGTTCTCCCCTTCATATTTTGAGGAATCCTACTGGTTATATATATACTCACACTTTCATGGGATTTTCATGAATGAATTGTGTATTATGTAAAAAATGGATAGGTCAGTGGCGATTAAAGAGGATCATGGGGATACCTAATGGATTTGGCTGAATACGGTGGTCAGAACCTGGATATTTGGAGGCGAGCTCTTTTAGAATTTACCTTTTCCAGTTTTGTCAAGTTGGGATAAATTTATTGTTGGGAGTCCATTTTTTCCACTTTAAATTATAGTTTACACTTTTTTACACTTGTACTCCATAGAGGTTTTTACATGCATGGTTTATTTTTTAGATGTTTCATGTTTTTATTGTTATTCATTTTCAATTCAATATTGAGATAATCAGGTGTGTGCTTATAGGAGAATTAGGAAAATAACTCCCATATCAGTTATGACTTTTAACATGTGTCGCCACCCCTCAACTATGGAAGCATGATTGGGTTAGTTATGTCTCATGCCTCATTGGGTCATGTTGTAACATTTATTCCTATACACTTATACATGGAGATTGTTGTTTGTGTGTACAGGTACATAGGAAATGTCATCCCATATTATTTATGGATTTTAGTCTGTGTCACCATCCCCCAGCCTATGGAGGTGGTTTTGGGGTACTTTTGGCTCGATCCCCATTAGGTTGGGTCGTGAAAAGGGTTCTTTTGGATTTTTTATGACCCCCAAGAAAAATAATATTCATAGAATAACCAAACGTTTTTGTTTTGAGTCTTTTTACAAATATTTTTTATTTCTATAATATATATTTATAAATTAAAAACACATCTAATACATCTTTCTAATATTAGAAATTTACAATCTAAACTCCTAAATATAGAGTTCCACTCTAGTCATTCCCCTTTTCAATTTCACGGACACCTATAATAATGGGAAATTACATAAGTGATTAATTTGACAAGGTTATTTATCTTTTAGAGTGATATGAAAATTATAATTGATTTTTTATCTGATTTTTATGATCATATTAAAATCAATATAAAAAAAGTTAAAAGAAATATTATAATTAAAAATATTTTATATAGATATGAAAATAAAATTGCATGATTTGAAAATTTATACCACTTCCATAATTTAAATACTTTGATAGGTGAATTATGATTTAAAAACATTTCATTTAATTATATATGAGACACATTTATGTCCTATGTATTATTAACATAAGTTATTTGGTTATATTATTTAGGAATAGATGTATTTTAAGAAAATTTTGAATTGGTGGTGAAAGGGATCATTTAATGGTAGATGAGGGTGAAAATAATCAATAAAATAATGAATAAAATATATTTTTGGGCTGATGACTCACAATGGTGATCATTATTGTGGATGAATAGTAAGATAAATACTTATTCAGAATTAATATTGGTATTTTAATATGAATTTATCTTTTAAAAACCCAAAAACCAAATTTCTCCAATGCTTTTATTAAATTATATAATTTAATAAATTATGGTATTACTCAATGTTTAAATTTACTATATATAAAAAATATTAAATTTACACAGCAAGATTTTAAAGTATTTATTATAAAAATCCAATCCAACTTCTAAAAATAAATTTCTTAAAAAGTGAAATTAAAATTTTAGAATGGTGATAAAATTATGTCATTATTAGGAGAAAGTTTATAACAAATGAAGTAAAATTATACAAATAAACCTTCTTATTATTAAAATAATGTATTTTTTTATAATTATTTTCAATATTTATTTATCGTATTATGATATCCTTTTTCTATTTTGTTTACACAAAACAAATTTACAAAATGTTTTTTATCTCAATGGATACTAATATATACTACTTAGACTCTAACGTATATATTACCCAAGTCACCTATATCACAAGTTTTAAATGTCCATTTTCTAACCACTTCAACCAATTATGCATATAAACATTTATAAACTTCCTTCAATAAAAATTACACCCCAACTCACATATTTATCTCTTAAAATTTTAGACTTATATTATAAAATTTCAATTCCAATTTTTTATATTTTTATTTTTTACTAGGAATATTCTAGACATAATTCCTTGGAGATAATATTTGGAAAAACATTTATCGATCCAGTTTATCATAATTATTTATAATTATTCATTGTATTCTATAAATTATGCAATATTTATGTCTATGATTTGTAATATTAATTTATGAAATAATACCACTTTTTATTTTCTTTTATGAATTTTGATTATGGTGGCGCAATAGTCAATTAATTTTTTACTTATTTCCATTTTTCTTTCTACTAAATAAAATTTAAATAGGTGTATAAGAAAATTTTTTTTTTATATTGTACCATTAATTTTAAATTTCAACCCCAATTTTTTCAAAAAATACCACCATATGAGAATAGGTGTTGGTACTATGTTTTCATTAATTTTTACTGTTATTATAATGTATATAAGTATATTTGATTTCACTGTAAAAACATTAAAATATGAATAATGGTTTATTATCATTTTTCATTTATGATACATTATTTTAATTAGTTATTATGTATTTTAGTGGTTAGGTTCAAGTTTGATGATCTATATACTCAAGATTTGTTTTGAATATTGTCATGTAGTTATTTTAAAGGAATATATTTCGTACATTGTACTCTTGTTGGTCATTTAGTAAAAGGAGTAGCTAATATTCCAATTTTCCCATATTTCCTGGTTTTATATGACATTATTAAACCTCAGTATTATATTTTCATTATTTTTTAACCTTATAATTCACTTATATGGTGGTATTTTATGGAATAATTTTTCACTAACATTTAACTTAGGGTTTCACTAGTGATTTCACGTGTTTTTAACACTTGAATGTTTCATTCTATGGATTAAATTTTCTAATTTTTTTAAATATTATGTTTTAAATGCATATATTTTTCAATTTCTTCTCCAAAAGTCATAGTTTTACAATATAGAGCTTTATATGGGATCATTTGAAGGTTCACATGGATATTTTAATTGCATGATAACTTGATTAATGATCGTTATTGATCTCATATTACTTTTATGTCCACTAATATTTCACTAAGATTATATTTTAGAGGTTTAATGTCTTTTTTAATTTGAAAAAAATTGGGATGATTTATTGCAATAAAATTAATTTTGTTTTTAATTCCCATTGGAGTCTACTTCGTATCTTTGAGGTGAATCTTATGTCTTTGTTAAATTTAATATAAATTAGATTACCATGAACCCATTATAATTAATTGATATATGTATGTATGTATATATGTATTTAAGTATGTATGTATTTATGTATGTATGTATGTATGTATATATTTATTAATGTATCTAGGAAACTTGGTTGATAAATGTATCTTATATAAAGGATATGAAGTGAGTTGATTTCAAAAGAAGATAAACTGAAAATAATATGGTATTATTATCTTTAAGGATTCATAAAAGACCTTAGAAAAAATACATGGTGATGTTTACTCATTTACAAAGTGGTATGTTTAATAATTTAATAATTTGTTTTATTTTTCTATATATAACTTTTATCATGAAAACAAATTTATATATATTTCACCATCTGTTTCTCCATGTTATCCAAATAAAAGTTCTTGAGAATATAACATTACATTTTTCTGCTTCCATGATGTATAGAGATATATGAATTATGTGAAAGATAAATATGAACTAATAGACCACATTATAGTTTTTTATTATCCATATATCTTTGTGAATTATATAGTAAAAAGTGAATATATCATTGAGTGATATACATATATAACATGTGATAGAAATTTTTATAACATGTGATAAGCATTATCACATTTTATAATTATAGATATCACATATAACACCCGCATACAATTTCCATTGGTTTTCATGAATTTTATGATTAAACAACATGGTATGGTGTCTTAGGGGATACAAACACATAAAATTTATTAATTAAATTATTTTCTCCAAATTCATGATTGGGTTGATTTGTTCGAAACTGAATACATTATTAAAATTATAATGAGTGAAGTATTTATAAAATATTTTATTATATGCTGAATACATAGATATTCCATTTATTTCTAGATTGAGAACAATAAATTGAGATAATTATTCATGATTTATAGTGAGTTCATACTTATATTGTAAAATATTGATTATTTACTTTCTTCCTTAGTATAAAAAGTGAAGGAACATTCTATGGAGGAAGGATATCCTTACAAATAGTTTCGCAACTCACACGACAAGTTGTACCCACAAAGATATAAGTTATTCAGTTATAATTTATATATCTTTATCATTTTTTGAAAATAAAATACTAGGATAAATGATATACTATTAACTTACAATATTATTATACAAGACCTATCCTAGATGACATTATAGTAAGGGGATTTGTATGTTTGTTTTGAAATATTTATGAAAATTTATGTTCTTAGAAACCAAAGAGTTGTATCAAATACATTATATGGTATTTTTAACATTTTAATAAATTTGTAAAAAGTGTAATGTACTCAAATTTCTAGGTATATTGTTCTAAATTATGACATTTTTTTATCTTGTTTTTTAACTTGGATGTTTTTATGCGTAAATAGGTCATAGAGTTAGTGCCTCCAAAGTCAGAGTAATAGTGGGGTGCATATCAGCTGAAACAAGGCCATAAACTATCCACATGAGTTTTCTAGATAAAAAATGTTGTTGTTAGTAATACCTATAATTTTATAGATCCTACTCACTAACCAGCGCCAGACATCAACCCTCTAGTGGTTTATAGATTTTTACATCACTATCAGTGTTGTTTTTCTTTAAAGATAATTCATTTTTTATTTATCCCTCACAATAATCTAACAATAATGAGAACATAAACTCTATGGGAGCTATCCCTTAATGACCTAGGATCCCCAAAATCAAATCTTAGATGGTTGAAGTCAAAATTAATCAAGGGAATCAATTGAGGTTTTATCGATCCGTTTTAGGCATAGTTATAATTTTTCTATGGAATTCAACACATATATAAGGAATGTTGTCTAGATCAACGAATGCACACCTAGATCTAATAATGAATCATGGATGATTTATACATAAGTGTTAGATCAAGAGTTTTTTTGCCTCACCTTAACCAATCATAGATACATTGTAAACAAGTATCTTTCAATAAATTGATGTGAATTTTATCTCATGTCATCACCTCTTAAATTATAATTATAGAGACTCTATTATAATGGATTCAGTCCTTTTATAGTTAATAGTAGTATATGAGAGAACATTTTACATAAAATATGGCATGAAATTACAACACAAAGGAGGATTATGGATTTTTCATGAAGGTGGTATGGACTCATAATATATAATCTTACTTGTGGTGACTAATTTTGATATACTCTATCATGGACATAAAGTTGGTATGACTGTGGTTCATTGGGACCTGGTTAGAAAATTATCACTTAGTGCATGATTGATTATATGCTTGTATGCACATTTACCTTTCCATCATGACATATACCTCTTTATTCATATTCAATGTTGTTCACGATGCATTGGTGGTGTCCTATATGGTTTACACTCACACCTTTCATCAAAATCATGGTGTTAATGAAAAATTCATGATCACATATTTAGATAAAGGAAAAGTCCATAAAAAAGGTTTCTAAGGTTCTTGGAGTTGAGAGATGGAGATGGTACTGAGATAGCGTCCTGATAGCTACCAAAAAATCTTTATTTTTTCTTTAGTGTATTGATTAAAATGTAAACCTTCCGTATCAATGTTTTTTGGTTTATTACTGTATGAATTGACATGAAATTTGGTATTATATTTTATAATGTATTTCCAATGTGATTTTTATTTGGATAGTATTATTAAGTGTATTGTCTTCCCACATAACTTCCAGACACTTGTTACTAGTCAAAAACATCTTGCATATGGGGTGGAACACATGAGGATATGCGGAACATCAGTTTGGACCCGTTAATCTGGTTTATGGTGTTATAAAATGATACCAGTTTCCTTTCGTTTCTTTTGGGGATTATAGTATAAAGAATATTGGATATATATAAATCTTGTATTGGAGTATCCATGTGCTAGGCCATCTCATATGTAATAAAATTATGATTTATTAATGACGGTATTTATGTTATAGTTTCTAGGACTTTGGTGTGTTCTTGAATCATGAATAGGAACATATGATAACATGGCATGTATATATCTATTATGTGATATATAATAGTTATTTAATTAAATGAATTGATTTATTCTACTATGTGATATATCTGTGTTGGAATTAGTTAGTTTGAATTGTAACGCCCCGACCCCAGCTACCCAGAGTCGGTGCATTACTTCGTAACATTGGCATGATCACAAAAGATCAAGTCTCGAAAGACCGATTAGTTTAGTAGCCTTGGAAACACTAGATAAATTCATAAATGTTACATTACATTATAAGGTGAAAAACTAAAATAACAAAGTCTCCATAGTCCACACTCATATCCTCTTCTGACTATCCCTGTAGGTCATTCATAAAATACTTCTTCACATCCTGGAAAATATTAAAACATTGAAAGGGGTGAGCTCAGATGCTTAGTAAGGATAACAATATTGCGGAAGCTTTCATAAATAATCATTAAAATTTAAGGCAACGTATAACTAAAACAAAAGCCTTTTTAAACTTGAACTTTATCATAATATGGAAAAAATAAAATTAAATAATTCCATTTACTTACTCACATGGATATTCTATTAATCGAATAATACCATGCAATATCAATAACCACTTTCATAATGATGGAATGCATAATTCCAGACTATCATAACCACGTAGCCAAGGCCTCGTGCCAAGACCACAAATAATATTTTGTCAAGGCATCGTGCCAAGACACTAGTTTGTATCATGAGACCTACCGATGCATCGAGGAGCTATAGCGGGCTCCACCCGTCACATATTAAGTCCAATGCATTCCTCATATGAATAGATTTAAAAACATCATAAACCATAACATAATCGTATCACATAAAACATGCATAATGGAAACATAACATTTCCACATTTTCAATAACAAGATTTCAATACAACAAATTGATATAATAAAAACGCTTTCAAAACCATTTTCAATACCAAAATAAAAGAAAGTTAAAACTTTGTATTTATTTTTCTTTAAAAAAATGATGGCTTGTAGAGGAATCCGAAACTCCAATAATGGTCATGGCGGTGGAGAAGTCGTTGTCGCTGCATAAGTATGGAAAGGAAAACATTCCATTTTTGTCGTTTAGTAAAACGCTTCGTATAAAAAAGATTACTTTTGAATAAACGTAAAAGTCAAATGGGTTTATACACCGTATAAAAGAAAGTTTTGTATAAAACCAAATATGCCTCAATGAAAGGAGATTGAGACAAAGTCCTTAAAAAGATCATTTTTTAAAATAAAATAGATCTATTATGTGTATTCACTATAAGTACTCATAAAGAAATTACAAATAAAAGATAGGACATAATAATATCATGACATAATTTGAAAGTAGGAGATTAACCCAAAGAATGAAAATTGGGTTAAGAAGTTCCCTTACCTTGCGTCCTGTCCTGACTCGACCGTTCATTAACCTCCTGAATAATAAACTAGAGTTAATTACTATTTACTTAAGAACCTTTTTTATGTTCATTATTCCTTTTATATCCCTTATTACCATGTTATGAACATTATGTAATTATTTAAGTTTATAACGGTCATTTTGTCGATCTTAAGTACTTGAGTCAAAAATAACATTCTTATAATTACAAGTTGTTCATGTGGTGATATATCCATTATATCCAGAATTATATTCATGATATAGATATCATATATCTCATATATATCCAGTATATACATGCATTTATATTTTTACATAACATTTAGAGGTAAAAATGAAATGCACCGTTCATGGAGACGGTAAGCCGTACGTACGCATGAACGCTACATTTATTTCTATTTCATATTTAATGGAATGAAATCATAATTATATAAAGGTATAATATAGTTCTAGTATAATATCATATATAATATCATTTACTCCATCCTTTATACATCCCACATATGGCATTAACGATTCACATCACTTTGAGGGGGCGGTAGTCCGCACTTCCTAAAATGAAATTATCACGTTTACCCATAATGGAAACAATAAAGGATTTACATAAATGAAAAATAAAGAACCTTAAGTAAAACATAAACATATTATATATCATTTATAAAAATATTGACATCTTAATTGCCACCTTTGAAGGTGTTTTATGAGTGTTGAACAATCATCGTTTCGTGAGGTAGAAATTCGCCATCCACAGAAACCGTATGTTCTTTAACCATTAGATGTAGGTGTGTGTAAGTGTAGCTCTAATACTCATTATAACAACATCATATTATATTGAGGATACTGGTGTTGTTACAAAATAAAGTAATAAAATGAGTTTAGGGGTTTGGATAAGAAAAATAAAACAAAATAACATAAGAGAAGACATTACCTTAAAATTGGGTAACTCTTTTGATTTGAGCCAAAGGCTTCCTTTGGAAGACTGCTGCCCAAAGTGAGGCTTCTAGGAGAAAGGGAGGGAAGTTGGGAGAGTATTTGGGCAGAGGTTGTCCGAGCCAAAAGGCTTTTAAAGTGTGAGTAAGGTGGTAGAGGTGGGGGCCTTTTATAAGTGGAGAGGAGGGGGACTCTTGGAATGTAAAGAAACGTCACTTTATTATAAAATGAGTTTCGGATTTTAGAGGTCCCAAACTTATATAATCTGAGGTTAAGGTGATAAGGGTTTGAAATATACTCATCCAATAGGATTTTGACAAGTGTAAGCCTTGTATTGTACATTATCTTTTCATTTTATTAAAATCGTTAAATAATGAGGTCATCACTACATCATAATGATGTCATAAATAATTTAATTTATTTATTGTCTAAAAATTATAAAAAAAATACTATGATATAGGAAATCTTTTTATATTTCCAATGACTATTTATAGTAAAAAATATGACTTTTATTACCCCATGTAAAAATTGTTTTAGTAAAACATTTCATGTTTGTGTCATTTTTTACTTTAACATTAAATAAAAGGTATTTATGTCATTTTCCAACTAAAGTGGCTCCATGGGGTCCCCAAGTTGACCCATGGATTGTCTTGGTCGGCCATGGCACATCCAATGAGGGTAGTACATGTGTCAAGCTCATATTATATTATTAAAACATTATTTATACCTTAAACTACACTAATTACCTCTAATCGCGATTAAGAACTTAAAAGTTACTATTCACCAAAAATTATTTTAATCTCATTGAACCAAATTTTACTTCTTAATGAAAACCATGTATGTCATAATTTTGAAAATCAAATCACAGAAGTGGTAATATTTCATTTAAACGAAAAATCAGTTATTTAACTACCACTTAGTGGTTTCACTATTCACCAAAAATTGAAGTTTATCAGAATAATGCCAAAATTTCACCCTAAGCTATAATTGATATTCCGAATTCAAAAATGATGTATATTTTAAAAAATTTAAAACATATAAGTTGTATTAATTAATTTTATTATTAATTCCCGCTGTCACAACAAATAACGTGTTTTTAAGAAACAATTTATATCAAAAGATTGGCAATTGTTTGTCCAATTTCAATGTTAAATTAATTATAATGACCACCATTGGATAAAATGGTAAAAATATATTCTAATTATACTTTAAAACCACTAAATAGTATAATTTATCACTATAAATTATTTTGATTAAAAAATTTGTTTTTAAGTATTTTTCACTATTCATAAAAAATTAGAAGTTCTCAGAAAAATACCAAAAATTCAACATAGGCTAATTTCGATTTTCTGAATCCAAAAATGAATTCCATTTTGAAATATAAAATTTCTATAATTTTAAAAAGTGGTTATTACTATTCATAACTGCTACTTTGATTAGTCGCGGTGTTTTAGAACTTGAAGTTGCGTACAATACAAGCTATTGCATTATTGAATGATAATCGTATTGTGGAAGCTCGGGGTGTTACATTCTCCCCTCCTTCAATAAATTAGGTCCTCACAATTTGAAATTTTTCTTGGAAAATAAAAGGTTGAAAATAGAAAATACCTTTGTGGAAAACCCACATCGGAAATAAGATTAATAAAATTTAGCCTTAATAAGAGGGAAAGGGAAATGAAAAAGTCACCACCCAATTATGATCTCGATTATGAGAACATTGGTGGAAATTAAAGACATATAATTGGAGGAAAAACGTAAATATTTGTATGGAGTGATTGAGGTCATCAATCACAATCAATTGTCAAATTAAGGGCCTCAAAGCCTTCAATCTATGTTGATTTAAAATATCATCAGATCAACAAGATATAAGGTATTAGGATAAAACATTTTTTGTTTTAATATCCCTTTAATAAAGTTTAAGAATTAATTTTTTCATTGAATAAGAGATAGGTATATATATATATTTATGCTTGACAATTAGAGTTTCAACCTTCAACTCATCTTTCACTCAAAAAGATAATAGAACTCAAATATATTATACTTATCCTAATTGTATAAGGTTCCAAATATTAACACATACCATTTAGATTAGTAAAATTATTTTGTAATAACTAGGGACTTCCTGTAGGCTAGTGGTATGAAATAAAGGCCTGTCGCACTATGGTTGTGGGTTCGATTCCTGCAGCTTTGTCCGACGTGACGGGTAATGCCCCACCCTGCAGGTTGTCCTTTTCCTAAAACTATAGTATTATAATATTCCAAAAATAATATTCATAAATTTTTTAACCTTAAACAATACTATCCAAATATCAACTTAATCCACTCCAACCTTTATAGTTATCCAAAATACCTCTGTCCAGACTTTCTCTAAAAGGTTTCTTAATTCCAAAATCAATTTATCAGATTCCCCAAACAAAGTAAAGTTTCTCTTATTGTCACATACTAAAAATAAGATTACCTTCACCATATTAAAACCTTACTGAAACAACATGTACTGCAGTACAATACTTATATATATATATCACATTATTCTAATAACCAGAATATAATCCATGAGTCCAAAAACACCAATACATTAATTAATCCGCTTCAACTGTAGTAACAGCATAATATTTTCCTTGATCCCTTGGCCTTTTATGAGGTAAGTTTCCCTGATGCTTAAGACATTCATTTGCATAATGCCCCATTTCCCTACAATTGTAGCATTAAACATTGATAGCCTCTTTCTTTCCCTTGCAATCACGCGCCTGGTGACCGTTTTCTCCACATTTATAACAAAATCCCATTCCTTTTAGGCAAGTACCAGGGTGACTCTTCCTATAATTATCACATAATGGAAAATACTTCTTTCCCTTTTTCCCTTTATCTTTCTCTTGTTCCACCGTTCTCTTCTTCTCTTGCTTTACTTTGTTGTCATAAGACTTAGAGAATTCCTTTTCTGTCTTGATAGCACATGAGACAATATCTTCGTATGTTGAGAAAGATTGTGATACTAAAGCTCTACGGAGAAATGGTTTTAACCCATCAATGAAATGATCAATCTTACCTCTTGGGTTACGTATATAATCTGCAGCATACCTCACCAACCTTGTAAAGTTGCCTCATAATTTGCGACATTCTCATCCTCCTTTTGTCTCAGACGCAGAAATTTCCTTTCCATATCTGCTCGATGGTCATGTGGAAAGTATTTTTCTAAGAAAATATCTTTGAACTCCCTCAATTCCATATTTGATATGTCATCATATTCCTTTTTATTTTGAATCAATGACCACCATTGATCGGCATCTCCAGTGAGGCGGTAAACTGCCATGATAACCTTCTCCCTTTCGCTACTCCCCAAGGCGTGGGATATTTTCTCTAAGGAGTTTATCCATTACTCTGTTACTAACGGATTTGTACCCCCAATAAATGATGGTGGTTGTTGCCTCATGAAGCGGTCTAACATTGATCTTCCACGTTGCGGATTAGGGTGCTCCATACGAGTAAGGTTATTATTCATAACCTGAGTGAGTTGTCCCAGTATGGTAATAAGTTGATCAGCACTAGTTGTATCTCCATCTCCATAATAATTATCTTGAGCTGGAGGGAAATCCCTACACGGAGTGCATGCATTGATACGGTTTCCATTCCTTCCACTAGGCGCCATTTCTAAACAATGGCATAAACTATATTAGTTTATGAATCAAAATACATAATTCCATACTTGTAAGATACTTAACATAAATTGAACTATTTATGGATATAATCCATAAAAATGTTTTCTTTGAGGAAGTATATACTCATAACCCTTCATAGTGGTTTATAAAGAAAATGAGAATTATCCAAAGCATATCCCCCGGGAGTGTCGTAACCAAGAGTGCAGCAAGGCCCGTTGTCGTGCACCAGTTTCCTTTCAAGTCTATCTCAAAGCGGTGTTTTCGGGTTTTACCCCTAGGTACATCTGTGCCAGAGCTTCCTCTACCTGCTCATATCCAGACAGGGATGTATTGCTCGGAAAACTCACAACATCTCTACAATACCAAAATTTTAGGAAGTTCTTCTATACTAATCCTCAAAGTCTATCTTCGGGCTATGTGCTCTAATCAGAGTTTATCTAAATCTAGCTTCTAAGGTTAGTACTAAACGGCCTCTGATACCAACTATAACGCCCCGACCCCAGCTACCCAGAGTCAGTGCATTACTTCGTAACATTGGTATGATCACAAAAGATCAAGTCTCGAAAGACCGATTAGTTTAATAGCCTTGGAAACACTAGATACATTCATAAATGTTACATTACATCATATGGTGAAAAACTACAATAACAAAGTCTCCATAGTCCAGACTGATATCCTCTTCTGACTATCCCTTCAGGTCATTCAAAAAATACTTCTTCACATCCTAGAAAATATTAAAACATTGAATGGGGTGAGCTCAGATGCTCAGTAAGGATAACAATATTGCCGAAGCTTTCATAAATAATCATTAACATTTAAGGCAACGTATAACTAAAACAAAAGCCTTTTTAAACTTGACCTTTAGCATAATATGGAAAAAATAAAATTAAATAATGCCATTTACTTACTCACATGGATATTCTACTAATCAAATAATCCCCTGCAATATCAATAACCACTTTCATAATGATGGAATGCATAATGCCAGACTATCATAACCACGTAGCCAAGGCCTCGTGCCAAGACCACAAATAAGACTTTGTCAAGGCCTCGTGCCAAGACACTAGTTTGTCTCATGAGACCTACCGATGCATCGAGGAGCTATAGCGGGCTCCACCCGTCACTTATTAAGTCCAATGCATTCCTCATATGAATAGGTTTAAACATATCATAAACCATAACATAATCGTATCACATAAAACATGCATAAAGGAAACATAACATTTCCACATTTCAATAACAAGATATCAATACAACACATTTATATAATAAAAACGCGTTCAAAACCATTTTCAATACCAAAATAAAAGAAAGTAAAAACTTTTTATTTATTTTTCTTTAAAAAAAATTATGGCTTGTAGAGGAAGCCGAAACTCCAATAATGGTCACGGCGGTGGAGAATTCATTATCGCCACATAAGTATGGAAAGGAAAAAAATTCCCTTTTTGTCGTTTAGTAAAACTCTTCGTATAAAAAAGATTCCTTTTGAATAAACGTAAAAGTCAAAGGGGTTTATACACCGTATAAAAGAAAGTTGTGTATAAAACCAAATATGCCTCAATGAAAGGAGATCGAGACAATGTCCTTAAAAAGATCATTTTTTAAAATAAAATAGATCTATTATGTGTATTCACTATAAGTACACCTAAAGAAAGTACAAAAACAAGATAGGAAATAATAATATCATGACATAATTTGAAAGTAGGAGATTAACCCAAAGAATGGAAATTGGGTTAAGAAATTCCCTAACCTTGCGTCTTGTCCTGACTCGACCATTCTTTAACCTCCTGAATAATAAACTAGAGTTAATTCATATTTTATTAATAACCTTTTTCATGTTCATTATTCCTTTTATATCCCTTATTACCATGTTATTAAAATTATGTAATTATTTAAGTTTATAACGGTCATTTTGTCGATCTTAGGTACCTGAGTCAAAAATAACATTCTTATAATTACAATTTGTTCATGTGGTGATATATCCATTATATCCAGAATTATATTCATGATATAGATATCATATATCTCATATATATCCAGTATATACACACATTTATATTCTTACATAACATTTAGAGGTAAAAATGAAATGCACCGTTCATGGAGACGGTAAGCCGTACGTACGCATGAATGCTACTTTCATTTATATTTCATATTTAATGGAATGAAATCATAATTATATAAAGGTATAATATAGTTCCAGTATAATATCATATATAATATCATTTACTCCATCCGTTATACATCCCACATATGGCATTAACGATTCACATCACTTTGAGGGGGCGGTAGTCCGCACTTCCTAAAATGAAATTATCGCGTTTACCCATAATGGAAACAATAAAGGTATGCCATAAATGAAAAATAAAGAACCTTAAGTAAAACATAAACATATTATATATCATTTATAAATATAGTGACATCTTAATGGCCACCTTTGAAGGTGTTTTATGAGTGTTGAACAATCATCATTTCGTGAGGCAGAAATTCGCCATCCACAGAAACCGTATGTTCTTTAACTATCAGATGTAGGTGTGTGTAAGTCTTGCTAGAATAATAATTATAACAACATCCTAGTATATTGAGGATACTTGTGTTGTTACAAAAGAAAGGAATAAAAAGAGTTTAGGTGTTTGGATAAGCAAAATAATACAAAATAACATAAGAGAAGACATTACCTTAAAATTGGGTAACTCTTTTGATTTGAGAAAAAGGCTTCCTTGGGAAGACTTCTGCCCAAAGTGAGGCTTCTAGGAGTAAGGGAGGGAAGTTGGGAGAGTATTTGGGTAGAGTTTGGACGAGCCAAAAGTCATTGAAAGTGTGAGTAAGGTGGTAGAGGTGGGGGCCTTTTATAAGTGGAGAGGAGGGGCACTCTTGGAAAGTAAAGAAAAGTCACTTTATTATAAACTGAGTTTCGGATTTTAGAGGTCCCAAACTTATATAATTCTAGGTTAAGGTGATAAGGGTTCTAAATATACTCATCCAATAGGTTTTTGACAAGTGTAAGCCTTGTATTGTACATTATCTTTTCATTTTATTAAAATTGTTAAATAATGAGGTCATCGCTGCATCATAATGATGTCATAAATAATTTAATTTATTTAATGTCTAAAAATTATATAAAAAATACTATGATATAGGAAATACTTTATCTTTCCAATGAATATTTATAGTCAAAAATATGACTTTTATAACCCCATGTAAAAATTGTTTTAGTAAAACATTTCATGTTTGTGTCATTTTTTACTTCAACATTAAATAAAAGGTATTTATGTCATTTTCCAACTAAAGTGGTTCCATGGGGTCCCAAAGTTGACCCATGGATTTTCATGGTCGGACATGGCATATCCAATGAGGGTAGTACATGTGTCAAGATCATCTTATATTATTAAAACATTATTTATACCTTAAACTACACTAATTACCTCTAATCACGATTAAGAACTTAAAAGTTACTATTCACCAAAAATAATTTTAATCTCATTGAACCACATTTTACTTCTTAATGAAAACCATGTATGTTGGATTTTTGAAAATAAAATCACAGAAGTGGTAATATTTCCTTTAAACGAAAAATCAGTTATTTTACTACCACTTAGTGGTTTCACTATTCATCAAAAATTGATGTTTTTCAGAATAATGCCAAAATTTCACCCTAATCTATAATTGATATTCCAAATTCAAAAATGATGTCTATTTTACAAAATTCCAAACATTTAAGTTGTATTAATTATTTTTATAATTAATTCCCGCTGTCACATCAAATAGCGTGTTTTTAAGAAACAATTTATATCAAAAGATTGGCAATTGTTTATGTCCAATTTCATTGTTAAATTAATTCTAATGACCACCATTGGATAAAATGGTAAAAATATATTATAATTATACTTTAAAACCACTAAATATTATAATTTATCACTATAAAGTATTTTGATCAAAAAAGTTGTTTTTAAGTATTTTTCACTATTCATAAAAAATTAAAAGTTCTCAGAAAAATACCAAAAATTCAACATAGGCTAATTTTGATATTCCGAATCCAAAAATGAAGTCCATTTTGAAATATAAAATTTCTATAATTTTAAAAAGTGGTTATAACTATTCATAACGGCTACTTTGATTAGTCACGGTGTTTTAGAACTCGAAGGTGCGTACAATACAAGCTATTGCATTATTGAATGAGAAGCGTATTGTGGAAGCTCGGGGTGTTACATGAATTTTGGTTACTATTATGTTTTATATATATATGATCTTGGATAACGTTTAAGTATAAAGGTATAGGATTTTCCTTTGAGTAGTACAAGGAGAGTTATACATTATGTGTGACTATCTCCTAGGATAAAACCCCATATATATATATTTTATATAAATCCTTATAACTATATAATTTGTTTAGTAATAATGTTTCTATTGGTGTTATAAATTTTGACTTAGTATTAAATATAAATTCCTCCTTAGAAATTTCATTATACTATTTAAAGGGAGGATGAAGGAGGTCCACCACATGCTATATAGAAGGATTCACTCAACCATTCTCCCCAGTTTAGGCCATCAACTCATCCCCTTTAAGAGTCTAATATATTGTTCCTAATCATAGTAGAGGGGGACATAGGATGATGGATGATTATTAACAAGATATTCTTCTATGTATCCCCCAACATTATAGAGTATCGGTGGTCCTCATGATTTTTATGAATAGATTGAAATTATCAAGGGAATATTTGATTTGGTAAAGACTCATAGGGACAGAAGGTTTAAGATGGTTGCATTTACGATTCAATGACCCAATAAGAGGTTGTGGAGTATTATGGGATAAGCATACAAGCATGATATCACTACTGATGATGCCATCAAGGAGAGTTTCATCAGGGATTCCTTTCCCATCATTCTTAGTCTAGACCAAGCATAAGAGTTTATGGAGCTTCAACATGGGATGACAATGGTATCCTCTTACTTAGGTCGTATTATAGAGTTACTTCATTGTTCTTCTATTTTGGATATAATAGATGTGAAAAAGGAAGATATGTTTGAGATCAACCTTTTTCCAAATATTAGACATCATGTTAGGGTATTTTACCTCCTGAATTATGTATAGGTGCTTCATAAGGCCATAAATTTTATGAAATTGATGGAGGGGGAGAAGCTTTATTGGTTTATCCCAGCCTAAAGAGCTATAATAACAAATTTTCATAGTGTCGCATCTAGTATTTATTTAGATAGTTAGAATAGAATGGTATATAACATAAATAAGGGTGGAAAATAGGGGGAGTAGAGTAGATATTATTCTACTCCCTCTGTAGGAGGAGACTTGACTAGCTGAGATAATTGTGGGAGAAGGGAATATTTTAGTACATCGCACATGATTTTAACCATGTAATGGCAAAAAGATCAAAAATTTTGTCATATATATTATTTTTTTTCAAAAGAATCACATCTATATTCAAGGAGGTTATGAGAGTGTATATATAGGGGTCCTCAATTATTGACCTAGGAATGGGTATTTCAGTGACTCCAGAGAGTCATGCACTGTAGATATAGGGCCATGCTCTAGAAGCAGACAAGAAATATGTGATGGATAAAGTTCCAACCTTCAGTAGAGAGGTACATTCTAATATTGAGGTACAATATTCCTTACATATAT
Organism: Viscum album; assembly: GCA_963277665.1. Classification (NCBI taxonomy): domain Eukaryota; kingdom Viridiplantae; phylum Streptophyta; class Magnoliopsida; order Santalales; family Viscaceae; genus Viscum; species Viscum album. Next base: position 1,955,688,800 of record OY728137.1, read on the forward strand.
AGTATCTACTTATTTGTTTTATACATGAGCTTCTCATTCTTTTATATATTCTCATGTAATTATTGTAATATATTTACCGATTAAGTTATATTCTATGTTTCCCTCTATTGACAAAACATTGGGAATGAAATTAAATAATCTATGATTATTTCTTGAGCGTACCATGGTTTTTCATAGATATATAAATCTGTGAGACTTCATAATATTAAATATTATAAGTTTTAATGTGATATTTAAGATGGACTAGTTGACCAATTATCAATATCATATTGACTGTTAACTGAGACATGTATCATTAACCACACATAAAAGATTGTGGATTTTTTGATAGATGAGAGGGATATCATAGCACATAGAATATAATTACACATATTCTAGATTAGTTTTGTAAAGGAATAAGTAATATTACTAGCTCTTGTTGTAGGTTCATCAGTAAATCCCCCTCTGTTTCCTCTATTAGTGGATTATAATCAAGTTGTTTTCCTAGATGGCTTAGTTGGACTTAATTCATAAAAATGAATTATGTTTGGGATTGATATTATACTAAGGGAATAAGCGATATCAATTCCATGATATATTATGTGACAAGGTGAGGTGAGATAGAGTTGAAGGCATAGTAAAAGGATTTAGAGGTCTAGGTATTGATCTGACCAAGAACATCTCTTTGGGTGCCCTGATGTTGTTTTTTCGAAGGTGGTTGGTAGTTCCAAAATCAGTGTGGACTATTAGAAACTCTATCAGTTAGTAGTGAAGAACATGTACCCTTTACGTAGGACTGATGATCTGGTCAATCATTAATTGTGATCCCCGAGGTTTTCTAATTTAAATCTTTGTTGTACTTAACATTGGTTGTGGGTCAGGGATATAGATATTCTGAAGACAACATTTAGGAGTAGTTCTAGACTATATGAATATATTATAAATCCTTTTGAATTATCCAATTCTCTATTGGTTGTCATTTATCATATCATTATGATTTCTTACCAATATCTTGATTCCTTCAATGTTGTATTCTTGAATGATATCTTGATATACATGAAAACTAAAATATTGATTCTAGGAATATTGTGATTGTATTAAGTGAACTTTGAGAATAGAGGATTTATATCAAGATTTAAAATACTCACTTATTTTTTTGGAGGATTAGTTTCATTGTAATTTAATTTTTGATGTGGGAATTCCTGTGTATCCATAGAAGGACAAGGATGCGTTGTCTTGGGAATATCCCAAGAATGTGGTTGACATTAGGATATTCCTTAGGCTTATGAGGCACTGCCAACTTTATATCTAGTAATTATCATATTTTGGATCAAAAATGATATAAATGAATAAAAAGGGGGTAAATTTTAAGTGTTCTAATCAATGTGAAGATGGTTTCACTGAGTATAAAAGGGGACTGATCACAAATCCAATTCCGATTATTCTAGAGTTTGGGATTTGATGTTTAGAGTACAGTAATTCACCAAGTGTCGGGTTGTAATATATGTTGATGTAGAGGGATCTAGTAGTTTCTTATGAGTGATTTCATCTATCCCCATGTATGAAATTTCCTGATTCCTGAATTATAGTTTTTGTTTTTGATCCACATGCTAAATTTTTGGTGATATTAACTCTTATGTGAGAGGTTTATAATATTCCCAGACCCTATGAACATGAGATATATATTTTCTCCAAGGTATATAAATATGTGGCAGATAATTTTCTTGGATTATATATAGAAATTAATCATTGAGATGGAATATGTCCTAGGAAATGGAAATGTTTTTTTTATATTATCTTATCAAGAAAATGGTGGAAATATAGGATCTTTTAAAACATCCTTCAATAGAGGAATGCATTTTGATGAGTTTAATGGAAGAGTGGATAGTGGATTCATATAAAGATCAAGGATTTATTATATGTGTCCCTTTATTATCATTAATTATATAGAAGATGATGTAAATTCCAGAAAAAACATTGATCCTATGTGAATAGTGATGTGGAAAATCATTGTGGGAGATGATTCAGTTCCAAGATGGTCTTTAGATGATGATGACATGAATCAATTTCATGTTAGTGTTGTAGTGGAAGTATCCTTGTCATATGAGTTTATTAGAGACTCTATTATTTCAAAATGGATAATGAATCCAAGGCTTATAAAAATATACCATGACATACAAAATTAGTTTAAGTGGATTTTTATGGTGAGGGAAACCACTAGTTTTGTTTCAACATGACTTACCTTCTAGAGGGTAAAGTTAAAGAATCAATATCCTAGTGGATTTATTTATCCACTTGTGGTACCTATGTAGAAGTGGGACAAAATGATGATAGACTTAGTGATGGGGTTACCCATAACTCTAAAATGTTGGGATACAGTTTTTTTTGGTAGTCTGTCACCTTATGAAAGTTACTCATTTCATGTCGATTTGAGAGAAACTTTTTTTAGATGAGTTGTTAAATTTGTATGTAGGAGAGGTTTTATGAAAACATGGATACCTTATGAGAATTATATTAAATTGAGGTGTGAATTTCACATCAACGTTTTGGTAGGGATTATAGAAGGCTTAGGGTACCTAGTTGAGACTTATTACATCATATCATATGGATATTGGCAGATTGTTAGAGAAGAAGATATTGATTTTAGAGGATATGTTATAGGAATTACTCATAGTATTTGGAGGATCATGGGATAAAAACCTATCTTTGGTCGAGAGAAAATATAATAATATATTTCATTCTATAATAAAGATATAAAATTTTCACGATATTTATGTTGATTCATGTTTTTTATCACTATGTTTTCAAATTGTTGGTGAAGCAATGGTTATGGGGTCGATAATGGAATAAGAGAACTCTGAGAGAGTGCAATTGAACTGAAAGTATTTAATCACTATATTGAATATACAATGATCATATTGTGACTGAATTATACAACCCCAGGTGTTTTCTATGTGTAACCCGATATTCTTGTGGGTGAATCCCTAAATAGGGAATAAACATTTTAAGAATAATGGGAAGCTAGCTTCAAAAGTTTGTTAGAATGTTTGATATTACTAAGAATATTTGGATAGTGGACTACTATTTGGATCTTCCACCATGGTATTGAGGTTTGCATTATGTGTTCCATATCTCAAAAATTTATAAGTACATACCTAATAGTGTATTTGTGATTTAATATGAGGACATTATACTAGAGGTTGATACATCATTTCCTGAGTGGCTAGTGTTGATCATTGACTAAAGTAAGAATGTGCTGTGAGGGAAGAAAATCACACATGTTATAGTCCCAAGGAAGCGTGGTAATTTTCAAATGGAGACATTGGAGTGAGATTATAACATTTTGGAAAATGTCTTATGTTATTTGATAAAGACATCTAGTGTCACTTCTTAGAGATGAGAATTCAATAGAGGTGGAGAATAGCAAAATCTTAATCTTTTAAGTTAAAATTTTCAAAATTAAAATATCTTATTTTATTTTACTCTCCTAGAGGTGTGTTAAATGGGTAAAGTGTTTATACATTAATTTTATCTAAGGGAACAGACTCATTGGGATATATAGTGACTAAAATAAGGCTACAAACTAGCTAGGGGAGTTCACTATGCATCAAAATGGTCTTTCTATAGGACTTTCATTTATGTAGTTCCTATTATCCTGCTGGGATGCCCAGATTTTGGAATCATAAAAGGACTTCCCATCCTTATACTATAATTTGATTATTTAGTTAACCTATACCCAATTAATACTATAATGTGACCATACCCCATGAGAACTCCCCCTTGGTGCCCACAGATTCCTCCCCCTCACATCTTGGACACCTAAAATCTAGATCGATCTAGGGAGTCAATTGAGGTCAGATATATCCATTCTAAGCCCAATTCAACTTTTTATCTAAAATTGATCATATATTTAATACATTATGGATATATCTATGATTCAACACATATATATAATGAATAATTCATTATTTATATATATATATCAGGTTTGAATAATGATAATTGGTGGTCTTTCCTTGACCAATCCATGATATTATGTAAACAACGAGGACTTTTTTGTTAAATTGACATGTATTTAATATATTAGAATGATATATTCCATTAATTATCATTCTAGAGATTCAATTATAATGGATTGGGTCTTATTCTAGTGAAAATATGTGCTTGTGAATGATCCAGGTTTCATCCGTCAACATATCATGGAAATTAACATCAACACATTAAATATAGAAAGTCTATACCATATTGGGAAATTATAATTTTTTGGAATGTTGGGATCCTTTGTATTTATAGTCCAGATACCCTTTCATGATAGGAATTTTGAGTGTTCTTGGGTATCCTGTGATACCTTAGAAAGGTATGGATTGTGTGTTTCCTTGCTATGTTGTGTATTATTATATGATTAATGTTTTTATAATTATAAAATTCCTAATATTAGATGTTTAATCCTTTTAATAATTTATATTACTTACGAACCATTCATAATCTATTAAATACTTACTAAAATATGTTGAACCTTTCTATGACATTCTTATATGTGGATTTGTGTATAGCTTGGGGAACCTTGTCTTAGTGTTCATGTTGAGAGATGGACCGACAGACATATCCAAGTACCCAAAGGGAGAGTTTGAGTGATAATACACTTCAGAAATGCCTCCATATAGGATGGTTAGACCCTATGATTGGAATGTGATTGTTACATGGGAGGACAACAACATATGACATTGGAATAGGGTGTATACGATGATATTATTTACTATAGGTGAACATGCTTGTGTATGATTAGAGTTCTATTGTTCGAGCATGTGAAGAATGCATACCATTGAAGGAATGTCATTAGTATTATTTTAAAGGAGTCACTTTACCTAAAATGTTGGTTTGGAATTATACCATAAAATGGTAACGTGAATTTTATGAAAAGGTGGGATAGACTCAAACTACACGATCTATGATGTGCGGTGGCTACTTATTATATACTCCAACATGGACCTTAAGTATGTAATAGTGGGTTTTGAGGAAGTATTGTTAGTGATAAATTTATTAATATATGATTGGTTGAATGATTGTATGCTGATTAACATTTCCATCTGGGAATACATCCATATATACATGTGAACTTAGATTAAGCATGCATTGGTGGTGTCATACTAGGTTTATACTCACACTTTATATAGGAATATTAGTGAACATGTAGATTTCATGATTAGGGATCTAGAGAAGGGAAAAGGACCTAGGATTGGTTTTTGAGGGTCTTGGAATTATGTTATGGATGAAGTACATAGAAAAACACCGAATAGATACCACAACTTACTTATTTCCTCTATTATACTACTTATACTATCGAATTTCCATGTTGGGGGTTTATTTGTTTTACTATTGTGTAACCTAACATGACATCTAGTATCACATTTTTCGATGTATTTATACTATGATGTTAATTTGATATTATTATATTGGTAATAGTCTCACCATGTAAATTCTAGACACTTACCACTAGTTGGAAGCCTCTTGTGTACAGGGAGGTGCACATGGGGTCATGTGGTACTTTGTCTCAAACCCAGTGATCTTGGTGATAGTGTCACAAAAGGTATCCTTATTTTGGAAGAATATAAATATCATATCTAGTAATATATAGATTGTTTTAGTTGTGACATGTACATTGATAACATGGATAAATCTAAAATACTGATTACGATATCAGAGATAAGGATACAAGATACCAATATTTATGTTATGACTTGTTTATGTGTTCTAAAAACTGAGTTTCATAATATTATAGCTAAATACGATTTTACAATATGTGTTATCATTCAACTTTTTTTATTTAGAATAACATAGGGAGTGCTATAGTGATATCACAGTCTATGTTAGTGATTCATCCAACAATAGGGTGATATCACCATATTCAATAGAACCAAAACCAATGATAGTGATTTGTTTTTTATAGATTATTGTGATGTGGAAAGTAATATATGATATCATTGGTTGTGTTATTGAGTAAAATGAGGTCAATGATATGTGATATTATTATGAAATATACCACCACATTATTAATTTGGTCTTATTATAGATTGTGAGAAAAGATATATCACTATCCATGAATATGATGTTTTTTTAAAAGTTATATTAATTTATGAAAAGAATTTATAATTTCTAAAAGGTTTATAAATTTAAAAATAATGCATTTAAAATATTAATTTAATTTTAGAATATTTTATCAATATAAAATAAAATTTTAAATTATTCATTAATATTAATTAACTATTTTTAAAGGATTTATAAATAAAAATTTAATATAAAGTGTAAATATTATGTGTCTTATATTTAATTGGATAAAATTGATAATTTTAATTACAAATTTATAAATTTAAATTATAAATTAAATTATAAATTAAATTATAAAATATTTTTATATTATAAATTACTGAAAATATTAAATATTTTTACTTGTTTTTGAAAGGTTAATGAATTATATATTATGAAATGTTCATATAAATAAATTATTTGGGAAAGTTATTTAAACCATACATTTTTCTTTTGTGGTGGATATTACCATGGATTATAGTAGTATATAATATATCATATCTACATGTTGTAAATTGTATAGATTTTATTTTGAAATGTCACACGGTTTAAAAAATATTGTGTTGTTAAAGTTTTATTAAACCATATATTTGAAGCATGTAGAAGTTCATATGTATACGATACAAATTTGAAATATGCAGTGTTCATATTTGAGATATAATTGGAATGTTTTGTTCCACACCGATTGTTTCAACCACACTAATTGGGGGGTGAATCAGTGTGGGTTACTATTTGAAAATTAAAACCTTTCCCCCTATTTACCTCGACACCTACTCAATGAGTATACCTCTTACTATTTTCCCACACCTTGGCTATCATACATGAAAAACTAAATAGGAATTCAACACAACAAGGAATGCTAATATTTGATAGAGCCACTAACCTTTAAGATATATGAAAATTCAAATGATTTTTTTGTGGTTGTTATTCAACTCACACAAAAATTCTCTTTTCTCAAAACGATGAATCCCAAACATGTTTATATCCATGAACCTGTACAATCACTAGCAACATCTGAACATAAAATAAAAAACCAACCTACTATTATCTATATTTAAAACTAATTAATCCTTCCACTCTAATTATCAGGTTCAACTTTTTCTTCTTAAGGTATGATTAGTGGTGTAGGAAGAGTCCCCAATGGACTAATAAGATCTGATATTGTTCTTAAAAGTCTATAAATCTCAAGGTCTGCCTCAAAATAATTCATACCTTATGATATAAGGATACCATAAGGTATATTTCTAAGTAAAAAATAATGATATAATAAATCATATGCTTTGGTTCTTACAATATAGATATTTTTTAGGATCTTATTATCATTTGGAACATAGGATATAAGGAATCATATGTGCCTTAAATATCTATATTTTTTTACAAACAGAATAAAAATAATATTGGTTATCTTTCTATTTTCAATATCCCTTAATTTTTATTATATATATTCTCAATATCTCTCATAATTACTATTTTAAAATTTTAAATATGAAAACCATTCAAACTTAGTACGCCAATCATCTATCCTTATCTTTATTTAAACTCATTTATACAAATAAAATCAAATATAAATATATTAATCAGTATTTATCTCTATATGATACCCAAAATTATCAGAGATTTCATATTCCATAATACCCTCATTATTCTCTCCACTTGTGAATGAGCACATTCAATAGAAGGTTGAGAAATGATTTATATTCTCATGGTGTAATCATGTTCTCTAAAACATGAAATTCATTTATTCTTGAATCATGGAACAATATTATGGAATGACGATATATCGAAAAACTCTATTCATCATGAACTATGGAATTACTATCTACCCATAAGATGAATACATCACAAATTATATTATAATCTATAGGTTATTTTTCTCCCACATATTGATTTATTAAATTATTTTTTTCTTCATAGAACATAGCCAATTCATGTTCTCTATTTTTAATCTTTTAAACTATTTTGTGAAATCATAATTTAATTAGAAAAGTTTCAAGATGATTAATATTTTAATACTAGAACAAAATTATCAAAATCTATCATATTTTTGAAATGTTTTTTTGTTGTCAAAAATTTTGTAAATCAAATAACCCTTACTTTTGTTATTGGAAACCCTTATGTATTCCTCAAGAAATATGAAAACCCCATATGTATACAAATTAATTTTGAGAATGTTCAAAAATCTATATTTGAGATAATATAATGTATCATATTTGTCCCTTTACATAAGCTATGATAACTCAAATTTCATTTACATAATATTTGAAGATTCTTATATATATCGACACACTTCTATACATTACTAAAATTATAGGCTGTATGAACTAGGAATCCATTATGTTTTGTCCTCTAAAACTTTATATAATCCATTTTTGATGAAGTAACCCTAACATACCATTATTATCATTTTTTAAATATTAGTTGAGTACCTTATATATTTTTGCATCTATCCTTTATGCATCACATAACATAATATTATTTATCAATGGGTGACTCGAGAATTTTTCAATTTTCAGAGTGCAAGAATAGAATGACTATTTTTCATCATTTAGAGAAACATAGTTTTATTCATTTTAGATTCATGGCAACTATAATTAATCTGTTAAATTATGAAATCATTAAAAACAGGAAACCCATAATTTCAACATCCTTCTAAAAAATACTTTACAACATCTCAAACACCTCAAATCATATTTAAATAACTTTAAATAAACTTATATTAAAATTATAATAATTATACAAATTATTCCACATATAAAAACTCCTTAGAGTATTTGAATTTTTTTCTCATACCATAACTAAATTAAGAACCTTCAAATTTCATCCAGGAATATTCTTCATGTAACATCATGCTTCACCACACGATAATACGTAGGATGGAAATTTATTAATGAGACTTCTCAACATCAACATAGAGATGTAATATTAAATAACAAATATACTCTATTTAACCCAATTAATTATTAACTAATTCAGTTTTTCTTAAACATATTTGACACATGAACATTCAAGTAGCTTCCCTATCCTCTAAACAATTTCTCCAATCATTAGTGGACAAAAAATATCAATGAAATATTAGAAGAAACTCAAAATTCATAGACTTTTAAACATTTTAATTGGTATTTAATAATCACAAAACAGTATTCCACTTTAAATTTCCATAAGAATAATGTAATAAACTAGATTTGAAGCTCTAGGGAATTTATTCAATATTCATCAAATTTAAAAAAACAACATATAATGAAATATTACTTGGGTACTTCATTCCATAATATCATTAATAAGATTGGGTACTTCATTATCCTTCAAAGCATATATTCTCAATATATATTGACATCATGATGATTTAATTCATAATTTTTGACCATAAATAAAACACAATATTATTTGGTTTCAATAATACAACCTTTTGGATTTTTTATCAACACCATTATAGAAAATAAAAGTCAATATGTATTTATTAAATTTTCTTCTCTCTAATATTTGTTGAAAAAAAGTAAAATGTAACTTGATATAAAATGATAACAATTCTCTAAAATAAATTTACCATTGATTCTTCTACCTTAACTCTATATGTGTAATTCTTGGTATAGAAAAAAGATGTACTAATTTAGACAAAAAGTTATCCGTAACAAATTAGAATATGATAGAAACATAGAATTCATTAATTGTGGGATATTAAAATATTTTTTTAGTATATCCAATTATTGAATATATTTTTATTATGTTGATAAGCTATATTCATGCACTCATCATCGATAATAGGTTAAAAACATTCAATGAATCGTGAATGTTTAACTTTAGAAATATGCCATAGAATTTCTAATCATTTATTCATTATCCTATCAATGATAAAATCCAAATTCTCCAACTAGACATAATTATTTATTATTAAAAATCAAGGAAGATATTATATACATGAATACCTCTTAAATGACATATTTTGATGCACATTCTAGGATTCATGATCTATATAAAATAATAATTATGGAATCTTCTGAAATCCTACCATATTTGGATATATTATACGAATATCTTCTTAAATTATGAACAATTTATTAAGCATAAGAGTAAATATATACAATGTTAGGTCAATTATAATATGATTAATTTCATCATTTCTAGAATAGTTGTTTTAGATTTCATAGGTTTTCCAGCTCTCTGCCATAATCTTGTATCACATCAAATTTCCCAAAGGAAATGAAAAAAAGACATATATAAGAATAAGGTGAAACTCTTTTTTAACTTAGTGAGATAGAAATGGTTGAGTTTTTATACTCAATGAAAACACACATTTCTTACATATAACTTTTTGGGATTACTCTTCCCATCAGGTTTTCTAAATTTCTTAGCATGTGTCTCCACCAACAACATGTCCCTCATGATTTTTGAAAATATCAATTCATGTGGAATTTTTATTGGTTCCTGAATTATTTTTTCATCGTATTCACCTCGGATAATAATATAATCAAACAATCCTAAAAATGTGACCAAAATGCTTTATTCTTATATGAATCTCCTCAAGAACTTTTAGGTCATCCACTTTTGAAATCATCCAAATAAGTATTATTTGTGTTTACGACGTTAATTTTTTCAAATAGAGTTTAAATTTATTTTAAATTACTTAATTTATATTTCCATTTGAATTTGATCTATCCAAATGATTTTATACTATTTATGAACATGATCAAATTTTTCGGTACTTCCACCAAGTTTCTATGGAACATTATCCACAAAAAATACTCTAATTTTTTTGGGGACCAATTATTCATTTTTATATTTCATTCTCCAATAAACATGAAGAATAATGAATTTCATAAACAAAATTATATTGTCTCTTAATCTTATATAACCATATTTTATCCTTAACAGTGGTTCATAAATATTCTTAGTCCTCTTGTGAATGTTTTATATTATAGATTTATTTTATACATAACTCAAAGACAACATATCTTCATCCTTAAGTTTATTTTCCATATATTTTATGGTCTTCTATTACCATTTTGTTTTCAAATGATTGGTTAATTTTGAAAATAATTTATAATCATTTTTAACACCATTTTTTTAATATTAAATTTCTTTTTTAAATCTTTTAAATCTATTACTGAAGGATATACTTTTATTTTTTCTCATTGTACTTTTCCTCAAAGAATCTTCTCACACATTTTACATGGGATTCAATTTTTTAAAGATATTAATATGCAATGCCAATAGTCATGATCCTTAGGACTGAACACTCCCCAACACTAAAAATAGAAAACCACTCTTGTTATTTTCTTTATAATAGAATTATATCTTATTTTGATGGGTTTAAGTTTTTATTAAATTTAATCATAAAATTTATAATAATTTGGGGAAAATATTCCTAATTACTTAATTCCACCCACTGAAGATGTTTTTTTGTGTTTCCCACTATTATATTCTAAATATAATTTTTTTTAATTAATAAAGTAAATTGTTTGTATATGTAAATTTAGTGCAAAATATATTTTTAGAATAAGTAAAAAATTTCTTTGATATTGATATATATTTATCATTATATGATCTCAAACCCTTCTTGAATGAGAGTTCATAAAATTATGTGAAAAAAATCATCATCAAAAGAATAGATGGTGGTACCTCTTATCTAATATATTTTTTGAAATATTAGCTTGATTAGTTTCAATATTCTTTAATTTTACCTCAATGTAATGACATTTCATATTAAGAGTGTTCTCTAGTTTATAATGAAAAATATTCTCCGTTCATAATATATTATTATCTTCGAAATATGATTCTCATGATATTTATTAATTTTATTATTATCTCACAATATATTTTTTAGATCTTAAATCCCATTTGATTTGAGCCCAATTGTGCATTATCATCATCAATAAAAAAAAATTATTTTTCCCTCCAATACAGAAAACATTTCTTCAAAATATTTATAACTTTAAATATTATATTATATTATAATAACCTACTAATTCCTAAATCTCAATCACTATTTTTTAGTTCTATGTTCATGAAACTTATAGATCCTACTTTTTAGGCGACCCTTAAATAAAACCTCAACATTTTTGTAAATATTTCTATAAATTTTCTATTAATTCCACATGCTAGGTAATATCCTCATGAATCTCTATAAAATATCTAAAAATAAACCTAAATATTTATTTAATACAATTAAATAGTATGTCCTCTAAATCAGTAATTTATTTTTCATTTTAATCCCTATATATGTGATCTTCCCCACATATGCTTAGTTTTTCTATAGTAAATTATTTTTAAGTGAATTCTGTTACCTCATATCAATGTAAAAACTTTGACTCATCAAGAAATAATTGGTTTTCATCTCCTTGTTGGTTTATTAAACCACAAGTTATTTATCTTCTATTCTAGATCTGTCTTCTTTTAAATTATTTATTGGGGAAGATTATTTTGTCCCTATTTGATTAAAAATTATTCCATTTTATCTCTTTTTGAATTCTTTCCACCTATTAATCTGTAGAATATTTAATTATATAGAACTATAATAAAAATTTTATACTTCTTCCCAAGTCTTTACATCATGATTAGTTTTTAATGGAATATAAAAACATAGAAAATCCTAAAATCATGAATTTATTTAGAATCAAATAAATTATGGGATTGTGTCTTTGATACAGATTTATGTTCCACATGGATATGTGTAACCACTCTACGAGGGAGGGAGTTGAATCCATGTGAGTGACTATTTACCATTTAAAACCTTTCCCCCCTCTTATCCTCTTATACTATTCAATTAATAGGTCTCTTACACCATTATCACACCTTAACTAGAATGTATTCAATTATAAATATGAAAAAACCTCAAAAAGGAACACTATGATTTTATAATGTGGTTCACCTATAGGATAAATGAATACATTTCTAGGGTTTTATGGTTACTATTGAAATCTCAAATAACATATGTTTTATTATCTATATGAATCTCATTAATGGGTATATACATGAACCTGTATAATCTCTAGAACCAAACAAACTTACAAGAAAATACCACCTTATTATTCTTAGGATTTGACACCAACCAGGAATTACTCTCAAATAGAAGGTATTAGTATTCTTCTCCTAATGTATTATCAACATAAAAAATTGAGACTCTAATAGAATAACAAGATCTGATGTCCTTACTCAGAGTATAGTAATCTCAAGTACTACCATAGAATTCATCAGACCATATGATATAGGTTTATTATAGGATGGATTTATCTACTAATCCATAAAATACTGGGAATCTAAATAATTAATCCTTATGATATAGAGATACCATAGGATGATATTTTCAATCCTACCATGTGATATAATATTTTTTTTCATTTTGTATCTCTCTATTCCTCAACAGACATAATATACTACTTAATCATTCCATCCAATATTTCTTCATTTTTAATATATTATACTCCTAGTGATTAAATTCCTAGTGTAAATCCTAGATATTATTTTCTACATTGAATATTGAAAAATTTAAATTTTAAAAATCAATCCTAAATCATTATAGGTATTTAAACTATTTTAAATCAATCATATAAGAAACATTTTTTAGCATATTATTGATATAAAAAATTATCTTGATTTTCTATTTCCATAATAGCTACATTTTTCTCTTAATGTGAGAATGAACATTTATAATTAATTTTTGTGGTGTTTATGATATTCTTATGGAACAATTAAATCCTTAATATCAATAAGTTTATCTCTACTTAATTCAAGAAAAAACATTAAAAGATGAACCTTTACCTCAAAACTCTCTTCATAATGCTTTACAATGCGACCTTCTCTTCATGGAATGACTATATATCAACTTAAATTACCCAATTTAGCTTTCTTAAATATAAAAATAGCATCATAGCATGATATATTCCTTCAATGGTCAGGCTAACACATATTGTACACTATTCGTAAAAATAAAAAATTTCATTAAAAAAGGATTTTTGAATAAAAAATCATGATGTTTAATACTTTAACATTTGTATAACATTACCAAAATTAATCATCCTTTAGAATTGTAATGACCTGAATTTTTGAATAAATCTTGTTTCCTAATTTTGTGTGTTATTTTTTTTATAGTCAACAAAACTATTTCATTTGATAAAATGAGTATAATTAAAATGAGACTGTTGGGTTTTGACTGTTATATGATCATTGGTCAATATGACTGCTGAAAACTAAACGTTTTGATTATTGTCTCTAAATAAAAGTGATCTTGGTTAATTGACATATAAAGAAGATTCGATGGCCTCACCCAGTAGTCTTGGACTGATCGATTTCCATTTAACAGAAATTGGGAAAGAGGTAGCACCACTGGGCTTTAATCTGGACCAAACCCAAGCTGAACATCATCGTGTGAAGATAGAACGGAATCGCCTTCGCAAGAAGTTCAAACTGATAGAAATAACTACTCATGCGATGTTGGCCAATCCACCCTCAGATTCTCTCATCTTAGCACACCTTACACTTAGGTCCTATGCTGGTGTGATAAGGGGCTATGTAAGGATACCCTAAATGCCCTGTGTAATCCTTTGTTTTAAAAAAAAAATTGATTCTTCTTATGATGAAGTTTATGAATTTTAAAATGTCTGGATAAATATAGTATTTATATTATTGGTGAATGTTAGAGAAGGGATATTTTAAAAAATGTTTATGTAACCCTTAAATAATTAAAAATATGTAATGATTTTCAAAAAATGGTCTTCTACAATTATGTTCAATACAAAAATTATAGTCTAATAAGATCAACATAATTTTTGACGAATAGTAAGTTATGAATAGTGATTTTATGCTTAGGATTAGTAATGTTACCAAATGGAATAGTAATATCACTTAAAGAAAGTATTAATATAATATAGGCACCTTGATTAAGTAATGTGATTCAATAAAATGGTTAAATAAAGGTTTCATAAATTATTAGTCAAGTATTAGTTTTTTTAGGTGAATAGTGTTTTTTAATTGAAAATTAAATTAAAAATATTTAGAAAATTATTTACATAAAATGGATTTGATTTTTCAACTCAGAGCATCGATATTATGTTAAGGTAATTTTTGGGGATTTTTATGAAAAAAAAGATTTTTTGGTGAATAGTGTATTTATTTAAAAATTATATTAAAAATATTTAGAAAATTATTTTTATAAAATGGAGTTCATTTTTGAAATCAAAGCATTGATATTTTGTTAAGGTAAAATTTTGGGATTTTTCTGAGAAAGTTGAATTTTCGATGAATAGTGAAAATATAGTTTTTAAGTTACGGGTGTTTAATGACATCATTAAATGATGTATTATGTATGTAACCAATATGGTCGACTTATGAATAGTAAGATAAGGTATGAGGTTTCCCAATTGACCAATACCATGGGAAAATATCATGGGAAAGCCCATGGTGTTTCCAAAACCACCAATGAGGTGTCCCTTGGCCATTAATGCCGTGTCCCCTCACTTTCCCTATAAATACCAAGCCATCCTATCATCCATTCGACTCCCAACTCTCCCCAAACGAAAAAATAGTCTCATTACCTCCCAATGAGTCCTCCCAAGGTTCCCCCAAGCCCTCAAGGTCTCAAACTTTGTGTTTCAAGAGTTACGTTTTAAGGTAAGGGATCCTACCTCTCTCTTTCTTTTCAAGTAATCTCTTTTATGTCATTTTTTTTATGCTCCATGATATTATGTTGGAGGATGTTATTTTACATTCCTCTTACTTCCCTTTCCATGTTAATATGATGAGAGACCCCCTCTTTTTCTCATTACATCATTTTAAGAATGTTTAAGTGAAGCCGTTAGGCTGCCGAATTTTTAAGGGATTCGTTCACCTTTCTCATTTTTCAAAGTTCTACTTTCACATCAAGTCTTTCAAGTTCCTTTTTATTATGTTGCGGTATCATATCTATATCTATAATACCGATCTTTTATTTTCATATGATGAGGTACCCTATTTTATCTCGTCAATTCTTATTTGTTGATGTTTAGGTGACGCCGTTAGGCTGTCGAATTTTTAAGGGATTCGTTCACCTTTCTCATTTTTCAAAGTTCTACTTTCATGTCAAGTCTTTAAAGTTATTTTTTATTATGTTGGGGTATGATCTCTATATCTATCATACTGATATTTTATGTTCACATGATGATAGACCCTATTTTATCTCGTCAATTCTTTGTTTTTTGAAGTTTAAGTGACGCCGTTAGGCTGCAGAATTTTCATAAGAGAAATCTTATTTTTGTCATCCTTTAATGTTCTTCATTTCAATTGGTATATCTTTAAAATTTCATTACCATGTTCTCAAATACTTTATATTATGTTCCCCTACTATTTTATGGAACATTTATGAGTGGGTGACCCATGTCCCCTCTCTTTTCAATGTTTTCTAAAACCTCGTAACATAGGTGTTATGCTGTAGAATTTCCGTCTCAAAATGTCTCTCTCTTATTCTAAAATTCATTTATTTTATTAAGTGAAAACTAAAATCTCTTTATTCTAAATAGGTATTCACATATTTACCAAAACTTTCTATTTTAAATTCTGGGATTTACATACATGAAACCTGATTTCCCTTTCCGTGGGTTTAAAGTGACATAAAGATCATGTCTTTAAAGCAGTTTTTAAAATGTTATGATTATGAAATGAAACCCATTTATTTTATGGTATATGGGTTGTTTATGAAATGATTGATGATGATATATGTGGCCCACATGATAATAAAGACAAATGAAGGGTGCGCCCTGATAGTTCTCCAATGCATTGGTTAAAGACTTAATCTCTAGAGATGACCATTTTTAACGAGGCCTTGGTGAATAACATTGGTAATTTTTAATGAAACCTTGGGGATGGACCTTGGTGAAACAGAAATTATTGTCAATTTTAAATGTTTTAGCCACATCTTCGTGTTATGAAATATGGTATTTTTATTATGATATGGCTCATGATTTCTTTCTCATGCCTTAAAGTTCTTTTTCATGACATTGTTGATGTATCTCATGTTCACATGTTAAATGTTTCCCCTTGTTTCCCTTACTTGGCCTTCTGCTCACCCTTTCTTTTGATGTATGTCCCCAGGTTATGAGATGCAGTAATGAACCTAAGATGAACATAAGGAGAAGACTTTAAAGTGTTTAAGAAGAATTATTTATGTTTTCATGTTTTATGTTCCTGGTTTCCAGGACACTAAACCTTAAATATCCCCGGTTTTGTAAAATGCATTGAAAGTTTATGTGATAAAAAGGAGGGATGCTATAAGAATACTTCTTTCTAGAAATTTCACATCTTAAAAAAGTAAAAATGTTTATATATAATGTTGTAAACCCTTACATAGTTTTTGAAACATTTGGGAAAACCCTTATGCATCTCAAAGAATATATTTTATTTTTCAAATCTCTCTATCTGATTTACTCATACATATTAGATTTTGACCTTTTTATATTTCATGATAACTTGGATTACATTTATCTATGATTGGGAAAACCATTACATATCTCAGTGTAGTTATATATTTTTCCACATTAAAATAATAAAAGGTCTATTCAAACATCATTTATTATGATGTATACAATTATGCTCTAACATCCCATCATTTTTTAAAGGAAACATAAAGACTTTGTTCAATAGCATAAAAGATATACAACATCAAGCATAAATGAACAATGAAATATTATTATTTAAATGAGACCATTATAACCCAACTATTAAATTAAAAGGAATGTATAGTATTAACCACATTATGAAATATATAGTGCTCATACTCATTTCTAACAGATTAATTAATTCTCTTAAAATAATTAGTCGATTATTAGTTATTTCATTATATTCTTCAAATATATCATTTCATTAAAAATGGGTTTTCCTGATTTTTATGGGTGAATATTTTAATTAATTTATAGAAGTTTTTTAAAGATTATTTTTAAAAAATGAATTTCATTTTTTAATTCATCATGTTAATATTATCTTAAGATGAATATTTAATAATTTTATCAAAATATTAATTTTCAAGGAATAATAAAGAATAATTTTTTTTAAAACTAGGTTTTATTTTAAACTATTTAGAAGGTAAAATTATGTTTTGGATTTTTTTTAATTTTAATTAGTTCATTTTTAAAAAAAAACCAAATTATGGTTTTTGAAATGTATTTTATACTTTATTTTAGTATGAAAATATTTAATATTTTAAAAGGGAACAATTTTTCAGGAACACTGTTTTTCATTGCATTTTTCTAGTTTAGTTTTAAATTAAATTCTGAAAATTCTATATTTTATATTTTTAAAAATTTATTACAAATTTTAAATCATGATTTTCAAATTTATTAAATATTTCCTTTTTATTTCAGGACAATATATAGAGTAAATATAGAAATTTTGGTAACCATGGTAAAGGGTAAATTAGGTAATTTATGTTCAAAATAAAATGATAAGAACTATAAAATAAACAAAAAACATACCTAAATATTATTGGATGAGTATATATCCACTATAAACTTCCAAGGGTCAAATGTATGACATTTTGGGGTCACTTGGATAATATTTTGTTCTTCATAATATTTTCATAAATGAAAAGTCAACTATGTCGCACTCTTGTTTTTAATAAGTGTAATATTTTAATATGGTGTTATTCAGATGATATATTTAACTAAAAATAGTATTTATAAATAAAAAAGATTTATGTTCAACATGGTAATTTATATTTATTTTTTAGTAAAGGGTTAATTACTATAAATTCTTGCACAACACTCATGAAGTAATTATTCAATTATTGAAAAAAATATGATACTAAAAATATTATAATAAATTTAATTTGAGATATTTGAGGTAAAAAAAGAATTATATGTATGACCATGACTTTTTTAGGATATAATAAAATAGTTGTTTTAAATTTTACTTATAATATTGATGTTTTTAATGTTAAAGAAATAAATAGTATCAAATTTGATGATAATGATATTTTAGGGGAATAATATTTTATTTAATTATTTAAAAATAAAAAATATTAAATCATCACAAAGAGAATAATTTAAAGTCTAAAATATTATCTTCTATTTAGTTATATTAAATTTGGAATCATTTTGATCGATACAAGTATTATAATAGTTTAATATTTTAAAAAATTTCAAAAGTGCCCCTCACCTCAATTATAAAAGGAAACCCTTTATTTAACTTATTCACACCAATTTGAGAAATATATATCTAAAAAAATATTCCCATTTTTCTAATAAAAATACTTATTTATGTTGTTGTGGTTATGGGCCTTCCAAAAGACCAAACCTAGGTCCCATATGATATGTTATAAAGGCGCTCCTTTATAGAAGATGTAATATTCTTTACCGACTCTTTCAAATTTCTTTCTTCTTATACCTCCAATGGGCATGTTATACCAAAAATAAATTAAAAAATTCTATAAAATTTAAATAATAAGATGTTATTATTATTATGAGACAACAATCTTATACCATTTATCCATCTTGTGAAAAACAACAGCATCGTGCATGCGTACATACATCTTACCGCCTCTACATAGTGGTGTAATTAATTTTTACTACCATTTTATTGGGATGGTTATAATGATAAAAATAAAAGATATATATGATAATTATTACATGATATTAATTCTATAAAATTAACATAGAATCCATTTATCTACCCATTCATCATTAAGATAATGATATCGTCGCTTGTGAATATGTGTGGTCTACCGTCTCCACGAAGCGATGTCACTCATTTACCATATCCAACATTAAATAATGGTTATAAAAATGTATTAAATAATTAAATATTATAATTATAGCGTTAATAAAATTCTATATATGATCTATCTATATCCCATCCTCATGAATTGGAGGTTATATGACAAAAGACACGTGGGAAAATGAAGCCGTTAACAACCAAAACAATGGTAACAATGAATTATTATTAAATATGGGGTAGTAATAGGTTATATAAATATTATATATGATATAATGAATATTAATATGGTTATTTTTTAAATTAATAACATTATATAAACCATTATACCAGAGGTTAAGTTTTGTTTAAGGAAAGCACATTGTAAGGGTTCTCTTCGAACCTCCACATTTCCTTTGTGTTACACTTTCTCTATCTACATCAATTTATATATTCATTATTATTATACAATCCTCCAACATTAAGTATATATGTACCAAATATATATTTTTATCTCAATTAATCATTCTTTTATGGGTAATTATATGTTTTAAAATTTTACCTTCTCAGCTCATCTCGATAACAAAACCCTGTTAAAGGGATCTTCTATATTTCTTACATATTTTTATGTACACTCCATAACATATTTTAAGCCGCCAATATTTTTCTAAAATCAAAAAATTTATCATGAAGCTAATTTTTCATTTATTTTTATGGAAATAATTAAGCTTTTATCCTCTTTAAATCCTCATTATTATTTTCCCTAAAACTATGCTTAGGTGGAACATTTCAAATGTTATGTTGCCACTATTTTTCATATTTTACCTTTAATTGAATTTACTATTAATGACATGTTATTTTATTCCCTTAATTAATGTCCAATAATAATTTAAATCACTTATTTAATGGATAACACCATGATACACCCCTTGTTTTTCCTTATGACATGATTAAGAATCAAATTTCATTCCATGGAAAAGACTTATAATTATACTTTATGGTTGATTTTTTTAGGTAGAAACATTTTCATATACATCTTGTGATGGGTTCACCTATATATAACTGAAATGAATTATGTAATTTTTTAGTGTCATGAGACATTATTTATGGGATTAGAGAGTAAAACTAATCAATTGTGGGACTCTTCCCACCATGTGATATAGTCTTGATAGTTATCCTTGACTAATATTTATGTCATGATATATGTTTTTTTCCAAATTACTATTTTTACAGGATCATATGATTCTCTTTTGTACATGATATTCCTCTATGTTCTCATTTAAGATCCATATATTTTATGTACCATCTTATGCCTTCTAATGCATATGCTATGCTGTATTTCCATGATTATTCTATTACTAGGAATTTTATCTCACCTATTTTGTCTATGTATTCCCCTAGTAATATTATACAACTGTAAGAGCTCAAAAATATTTAAGATATAATTATGGAGATTAAAAATATGTTTTTTTTTGTTTTATGATTTCTACTTATGTACCTTGTATTCCAAAGACATTAGAATTTTAGATCCTTGGTTTGAATTTAACAGATAATTATTCTTAAAATCATGTAATATTACTTGTAAAAGGAATGGTTTTCTAGAGTTTTTATTGGATCATAGTCTAGTTATTTTGGGTATTAAGACAAGAAAAATTTAGAAATAACACTAGGTATAACTATATAAATATTGATAACGTTAATTAAACATAGGTAATTGTATGTTAGGATATCATTTTCATTCAAAAATTTATCCTTCTATGTTCATAATTTCCTTTTTTATACTCATTATCTAAGTATTCAAACCCCCTAATTTTAATTTTTTTCTTTTTTTAGTTATTTGACATAAATAAGAGAATCCATGTTAACAACCAATGTGATAGTCAATGTGATGATTTTTCTAATGAGATGAAAATCCTGGTAGGAATGGGATATAAGGTCTTCATTTCATTACTGGATCAATAGAATCAATTTATTAATAATGAATTGAATCTTATAGAACACCCTCCTTCTACCAGGAAATATCAAGCTGTGATAATGTTATTTGTGAGACAAAGGCCTTATACATTTAAGGGATTTTCTAATCCTCTTATCACTGAAAAACATATTAACTAAATTGAGAAGAGATTTTCTATCCTCCAATGCTAAAAAAAGATAAATTCCTGCAGGTGGTCTATCATTTAAATGGGGAGGTAAAATAAGGGTGGAAACTGATAAAAAAAATTATAAAGAGGAAATTGAGTTCCTGAAATTAGAAGGACTGAAGAAAATATTTTTTTTATATAAAGTTTCCCCAAACTCTCTATATAATGATGGAGATGGAGTTCCATAGATTGAATAAAAAGGAATATGAGTATATCAAATCATATGAAGTAAAATTTACAAAGATTTAATGATACACCTATGGGGTTTTCATGAAATTTTTTATAAAATTGGATCACTTATTTTTTGAATTATAGATGAGTCTACAAAAATCCTTGGCTATTGGAGACTTTGAATGTTATGAGGGGAATTTCTGTTGTGCCCTTAAGTTTTCGATGAAGAATAAAGACTCTCTGTGGTATCATGGGCCCAAAGATAAAAATAAGAAAATGATGTTTAATATAGGGGATCAATAGGTAAATACAATTTAAGAAAGAAAACCAAACAATTCATGCATCAAATGAATGGGAAGAATCATCCTGAAAACTATCTAAAATGATCAATGAGGTGGTTTAAATGTGTATAATAGGGGTATTGGGCTAATATTTGTCAATAGGATATAAATAATATGCTAATTTAGGGGAATAAAGTCAGTTTTAGATCAACACTAATTCAGTACAATGTTTCAACTATAGGTAAAATTGATATTATTTGAGAAAACTCCCAGAGACAAGGGTTTCCAGAGACAATCAATGAAAACAACATCCATGTTAGAAAATAAGGTATGATGTTATCACTATAGCTAAAGTGAATTCTAATAATGATGTGATGATATGTAGATTGATTATTCATTAAAGAACATCAAACATAGTATTTTATTCTAGATCTATATATTCATTCATATCTTGCAAGTATTGTAGAACTATTCAAACACCACATCAGGAATAAGGAAGTTAAGTTTTTTTAGAACAATGAATGAAGAAATTATTTCATCTAAAGTATATAACTCCTCCCTAGTTAGTTTATATATACTGAAACCACTATAAAATCACATATTTATTATTTTTGTGAAGTATAATGATATATTGGGAATGGATTGTATACCTTTATACAAATCCTATATCAAATGTCCGGAGAGGTTTATCTCTTTTCACATTCCAAGGAATCCTCCAACTCTATAAAAGTGTAAAGTGAAGGATGAATATTCGTATGAATCATTAAATTAAGTGTGGATATTATTTCATTATGAGGAAGCATATATAGCTCAAATTATTGAGGCAATATATGGGATTATTATTTAAGATATTCTCATTGTGAGAGACTACAATAATCAGTTCCCAGAAGAAATGCCCAATATTCCTCTAGATCCAGAGGTTGAGCTCTCAATTGAACTTGTACCTAGATCTCTAACCATATCAATGACTCCTAATAGGTTATACACTATTGTTTTTGAATATTTCAATAAGTCATTACAAGAGAATATGTACATGGGTTTCATATGCCAGAGTTCTTCACCATGGGGTAAATAGGTCCTCTTCATCAAGAAGAAGGATGAATCAATGTGCCTATTCATTGATTATCATGAGCTTAAAAACATATTGATAATGAAAATGTATCCTTTCACATAGATAGATGAATTTTTAGATTAACTACATGGGGCCATGTATTTTTAAAATGTTGACCCTCCATCAAGACATCACCATTTAAAGGTAAATAAGGAAGACATTCCCAAGAATTCCTTTTGAATGAGGAATGAACAATATGATTTCATAGTAATTTTCTTCAGAATCACTAATTCTCAATAATTTTTCATGGACTTAATGAATATATAATTTATATGATATTTGGATACATTTTTGGTAGTCATTATATATATTATTATGATATACTCCAAGATCAAGGAGAAGCATGAGAAGCATTGGAATACGTGTTGAAGACTTTTAGAAGGAAACAATATATGAAAATTAAAAGAAATGTGAGTTCTAGATGGAGGAAGTATCATTCTTAAGGCATGATATCACTAACCAAGGTATTTTTATGGACCCTTCTAAGACAAAGGAAATTGAGGTTTCGCCCAAAATAGTATCTGTAATGGTGATATGTAGTTTCCGTGTTCTAGATGAGTATTACATAGAATTTTTGAGAAACTTATCATGATTATCAGAATACACTAAACAAGATGGATCAAAAAGTTGTATATTTTTCCTATCCCAGTGAATGCTAATATTTCTTCAAAGAGTCGAAAAAGAGGGTTATTACTGAAATTGTACATACACTACCCACAAGTGTGGAAATCATTGTGGTAAACAATTATGCATCAAATAATGGTTTTGTTTGTGAACTAATGTAAAATGATAAATTAATAGCCTACACATCAAGGTAGTTGAAATTTTATAAGTAAAACTATCCCATGAATGATCTAAAGTTGGAGGCTCAAATCTTCACATTGAAAATATGATGACATTATCTCTATGGGGAGAAGTTTGAGAAATATACATATCTTAAGAGCCTCAAATATATATTCACATAGAAGGATCATAGTATGATCTAGTGAATATGATTAGAGATAATAAAGGATTATTACTACTCAATGCACAACCATTCTAGTAAATAAAACAATGGGCATGATTATCTAAGTAGAAAGGATCATTCCACATTATTAATGATAAGATTTGAGAAGGATTTAATCTTGTTAGACATAAAAAGGTTGTACATGAGGATTATAATTGATGGAACACCATCATTAATTTCTCAAATAATTTCTCAACCATCCATTATAAATAACATAAAATATGCTCAAATAAATTTTGTTGAAATTCAGAAGATGATTGAATCTATGAAAAATAAAAAATACGTGGATTTAAAAATTAATGAGGAAAGAGTAATAGTATTTGGGTCATGACTATGTGTACAATTAAATCTTGGGATAAATGGGGATATTTTGAATAATTCACACAACTGATCCTTCTCCATCCACCCTGGGAGTACAAAATGTTTCGAGATGTCCAAGATCACTATTGGTGTGACAATATGAAGAATTAGATTGCTGAATATACATCAAAGTTCCTGGTATATTATTATATGAATGTTGAAAGGAAAAAGGATTATTGTATGAGAAAAACATTAAATATACCTACTTTGAAATGGGAAAACATCACTGTGGATTTTTTCACTGGACTTCTGAATTCATCTAGTTGAAATAATTCTATATAGGTTTTTGTGGATCATCTTACAAATACAACTCAGTATATTGCAATTCAAGAGGGATTCTTAGTCGATCAAATTGTGTGAATATACATCATAGAAGTGGTGAGGATACATAAAGTAACATTATTGATTGTATTTGATCATGATATGATATATACATCCATTTTCTAGAAAATTCCCTAACATGATCTAAACATTGAGTTAAACATCATTACAACTTATCACCCTCAAATAGATGATGAGTATCATTGGAGCATCTAGAGACTGGAAGAGTTATTGGGAGCACGATCAATGTTCTCTAATGTAGTAAGGGATCAATATATTTCACTGTTCAAGTTATCTTAAAAGAATATCTTCCACTAAAGAATCCAAATGGATCCATATGAAGCTAGTTATGTGAAGAGGTATAAGATCACCTAATATCTAGGATGAAGTTAGAGAACATAAATTGACGGGATCTAAAATGGCCTAATAAATGTTAAAAAGGTGAATACCATTAAGGAAAAAATAAAGTAATCTAAAATATGATAGAATAGATATGCAGATAATCGTTGAGGGACATGGTTTTGAAGTAAGGTACTGGTGAGCACAAGCCTGACGACCTGATAGAAAAGGATCTGATCGATGGTTCACATAACTAAATCCCACTCTTTTTTAGTCCTCTTATATGGAGGTTACTATCTAGTTGAGAAGTTTTGATTTATTGAATAGATTTTTAATTTAAATCCCTAATCCTATAGTCATTGATGTTTTTGGAAGGCTACATAGAGATTTGGTCAAGCACAATTTGGAGGTTCAAGCCGCATCTGGGGGTTTGGAAGGCATGTGTACATCAGGGTAACTTTCTCAAAGCATTAATTACCCCAAGGATGATTCCAATGTGGATTAAATTTATATAAGAGATGGGAATAGAAGAAAATATGGATACCTATATTTAGAGACTTTGCAGCATGGACATGTAGTGGTGTTCAATGCAGCTTGGGAGGGAAGTAAAACATATTGTAAGGATCAGGAGTTGATGGCCTTAGATTATGGGAAGCTAACCAGGACAATCCCCAAAAGGTATTTTCCAACTATCAATCTTGTAAATTGATTCAAATGTTTTGTGATTGAAGGTGTGTATTAGGGACATGTGGTTGAGTGGTCAGTGGATTCTAATGAAGTGAATGGACTTTCAGAAGCAAAATATAGCGAATTGTCTTATAAATAATTTTTTGACGTTATTAGAGAATCACATTAGTTTAGAGGGATACATAGTCTGAGAATGAGGAAGTTTCAAAGGGGGACTGAGATTTGGGGAGTTGTATCCTAAATAGAAAACATAAGTCGAAAGAGACAAAGGAAAACCCTTACATTCCCTAACCAATAGAGACATGATATTCCAAAAATTCAAAGGCCAAGGTGTGGACTATGAGCACAATGTCATTGAAAATAAATTAAATGTTGCTTGTGATTATATTGTCTAGGCACATGAAAGAAGATTTTTGAGATTATCATAAGTAGGAATAATCAGTGGTGGAAAACCTATCTTCCAGTGAGGTAATCATGGATTAGGATGAGGCTTCTATCAATGGGGAATCATGGGAACTTATTATCAATTATAAGGAATAAATTTTTGAGGAATCGATTCTGACTAATGCCTCACAATAGGATTCTAATAACAAGAATGAGTGACTATCACTTTTGGTAACTAATAAGGAGAATACAAAGTGGATCTATAAGAAAGATCTTATTTTGGTTTGAGGATTCAATGCAGGGATGTTAAAAATGTTGGAGTATATCTAAATGTGGGACAAGATGGAGTATTGTTTCGAAGATCTTATCAAATATGATTCGGTTACATATGTAAATGTGATTTATAGGAATTTATTTAGGAATAATATATCTATTAGGATTAAATTATATTTAAATGGTTCATCTATCTATTATGGTATTTTATGTTTTTCATTTTCTACTTTCATAGGTTCTCACTTTTCCTTAATGTGTTTAAGGACTAAGAAAATAATTTTTAGTAAGTCCATTAGGAGAGTCTTGATATTTTTAAATAATTGAATGATAAGTCCATGGTACATAATACCCTTTGAGATTCTTCATCACATTGGAGCTATGTGATATCAACTAGATCATACACCAAATATGTCTCATGTACAACATGTATTCCACACATCCATCTTAAGGAAGTACATTCTAGATCCCACACTTGTAAAAAATCCTGAGGTGGTAAAAATAGAAAATCACCTCTCTTATAAGAAGAAGATGATTAAGATCATTGAATATAGAGATAATGTTCTACACAACAATACCACTCACCTAGTAAAAGTACTATTGAGTAACTTCAAATATGAAGATGTGGCATGATAATTAGAGGATGTGATAAAGGATAAGTACCCCAACATGTTTTCACCTTAGTATGTAAAATTAAATTAGATGGAAAAAATTAATAATTAGGAATAATGTGATATCCCAATATTTTTTTAAAATAAAAAATTAATACTATGTTTGATAGTGTACATGTTATGCAACAAAGAGCTTGAATGAACAAAGAAATATTAATTTTTTAAAGTTGACTATTATAACATTGTCGTTAAATTGGTGGGAATGAAAAGTATTAACCCAATTTTGAACTATATAATGCTCATACTCAATGTTAATGTATTAATTAATTATTTTTAAATAATCACATGATTTTTTAGTAAAGTCATTTTATTTATAAAAAAATACATTTTCTTCCAAAATGGGGTTTCTTGATTTTTATAATTGAATATTATAATTAATTTCTTGAAATTTTATAAACTTTAATTTTTAAAAAATAATTTAATTTTTGAATTTATCATGTCAAAATAATCTTATGCTGAATATTTGAGAATTTTCAAAAAATATTGATTTTTTCAAGGAATAGTGAAAAATATACATTTGTATTGAAAATAGTATTGTTTTTATATTAATTACGTGGTAAAATTGTGTTATGAATTAGTTTTAAATTTTAGTTATATTAATTTGATTAAAAATAATCCAATTATTGTTTTTTAAATTGATGGTACACCTGAATTTAGTATGAATACATTTTATATTTTAAAAGGGAATTTTTTCAAAAAAAGTGTTATTCATTTTGTTTTTATGTTTTAATTTTAAATTAAATTCTACCACTTAGATATTTTAAATTTTTTAAAAAATTATTCCATATATGGAATCATGATGTCAAAATTTAGTAAATATTTCCATTTTTTTGTCAATATGAATTGTAATTTTAGTAATTATGGTTACCATGGTAGAGTAAATATGGCAATTTAGGTTAAAAGTTAAAATGAAAAGAAAAATAAAATGAAGAAAAAATTAACAATAATATAACTTGAAGATTTTATTTAAAACATAATCATATAAGGGTCAGATTTATGTCTTTTTGGGAAACATGGAGACTATTTTGAAATTTATATTATTTTATTTAATGAAAAGTCAAAAATGTCACACCCTTGTTTTTAATAAGAGTACTATTTTAATATGGTATTATCCAAAATATATATTTGAATATAAAGATTATTTTTAAATATGAAAGAGTTTTCTCAATTATATTAATTTATTCGAAATTTTAAGGGAAGAATTATTACCATAAATGCTTTCACAATGTTCATGCAACAATTATTCAATTAATGAAGTAATCGAAAAAATAATACTAAAAATATTACAGTAAATATAATTTTAGAAATATAAGGAGATACAAATATTCATTTGATTAAAATGAAATGTTTAGAATATAATAAAATATTTGGGTCAAATTTTACATTTTTTCTTATCAATTGTAATGAAAAAGTTATTAATAGTATTAAATTTGACAATTATGATATTTTATGGGATTATTAATTTATTATATAATTTAAAAGACATGAAAATATTAAATAAGACCAAATTTGGTAATATAAAGTCTGAAATTTCATCTCTTATGCATTTATAGTCCGTTTGGAAGCATTTTGTTAAATATTAGTGTTATTATATTTTAATATCGTGAGAAATTCAAAAAGTGTCTGTCACTTCAATTATAAAAGGTCACCCCTTATTTTACATATTCACACCACTTTGAGTCATATATATTGATAAAAAACTACCATTTATCTTCTAAAAACATTATTTAAATTTTTGTGGTTATGGATCTTCCAAAAGATATGTTCTCGGTCCCTTAATTGAAGTTATAAATGAGCCGATTTGTAAAAGATGTAATTTCCTTTACACATCTTTCAATTTTTTTATTATTCGTCCTACACATAATATGATATAACAATCATAAAATAATAAAAAGAGTATCATATATATATTGATATGTTATTACGATTTTGATTCTATCATATTCTACCTTTTACCCATCCTATGAAAAACTAAAGCACTGCACGTGCATTTGTTATACTTACAGTCTCCACATAGCAGTGTAATTCATTTGTCAAAACATCTTTACATGGGTGGTTATAATGATAGAAATAATGGATATATGTGATAAATATGAAATGACATTGATTATTAAAAATTAATATATCACCCATTTATCTACCCATTCACCATTAATGTAATGATATCTTCGGTCATGCGTACATTCATCCTACCATCTCCACGAAGAAACACATCTCATTTTCCCTATCCAAAATTTCACAATGGTTATAAAAGTATATTAAAACATTAAATATGATTATTTTATCATTAATAAAATCATAGAGATGATGAATATATATCCCAAACATAAACTGAATCTTATATTACAAAACATAAATTAAAAAATGAAGCAGTTCACAACAAAAACAATGGTAATTGTGAAATATTTTTAATAATCAGGTTGTAGGAGTTTATATAAGGGTTATGTATGATAGAAAAAATTAATATGGATTTTAATAAATTATAACATCATTTGAACCATTATACAATAGGTTAAACTATGTTTAAGAAAAGAGCAATGTAAGAGATCTCTTCAAACCTTCATATTTCCTTTAGGTCACACATTCTCTCTGACTTCCTCAATTTATATCTTCATTATTCTTATATAATTATATTATATTCTATGTATATGCACGAATTAAATGTATAAATCTCCATTAAACATTCTTTTAATGGGAATTACATGTTTTAAAATGTTCCCTTCTCAATTCCACTTGATAAGAAAACCAGATTAAAAGGAACATCTCTGTTTCATGCCCATTTTGAAGTAAATTACACAAATTATTTTTGGCCTCAAAAATTTTTATTGAATAAAGAAATTTTATCCTGAAAAAAAATTATTATTATATTTTTGGTTTTATGGAAATAATTAAACCTTCATCCTCTTTAAAGAGACATTATTATTTTCCTGAAAACTATGCTTACACATCACATTTCTAAATTTAACCAACCACTATTTTTCATGATCTCACTTCAGTTTCATTTCATTATTAATAACCTATTATTATATTTCCTTTACAAATGTCCAATAATAATTTAAATCCCTTCTTTCATGAATAAAAATTTATAAAACCTTTGGTTTTTTCATATGACATGATTACGGAATCCATTTCTTTCCATGGGTATCCTTTATTATTATTACTTATGCTTAATTACATTATGTGGCACACATATAAACGTACATGTTAAGATGGATGTGCCCTAATATAACTCCAATGAATTGGATAATATTTTAGTGCCATGAGACATCATGTATGATATTAAGGTGTAAAGTGAATCCATTATGGGACTCTAATAACCATGTGATATAGTCCTGGAAACATGCCACGACTCATATTTATGTGATGATATATATTAATTCCACATTTTAATTTTTTCATGAGCATATGATTATATATTCTATATTATATACCTGTATATGTTTATTTAAGATCTATGGATTTTTATGTTATTATGTTATGCCTTCTGAATCATGTGTTATTCTTCATTTCCATGTTTACTCCCTCACTTGCCTTTTTAGATCACCCCATTTTTATTTATATTCCCCAGGTTATCCTATACATTTACAGGATCTCAAAGGGAGTCGAGATCAAATTATGGTGACTAAAGAAACTAAATTTTATTTATGTTTCATTATTTATATTTGTTTACCTAGTGTTAGAAATATACTAGAATTTTAAACCATGGTTCATATTTAATGGGTAATTATGCTTTAAATATTGTAATAATATATGAAAAAGGCTTGGGTTGATATATAAACAATTCCCTTTTTATGGAATAATGCTTATATATGATATAGGTTACCTACTTTGTGTCTATTGTGTACCGTCAAATATAATAATATGATCATTACATACCACAAAACATACTCTTATATATCACAGGGTGACAGTGGAAAATTTCTATTTTCAATATATAATACCAGAATGAATCATTTAATAATCCGTGACCAATAATATCAAAAATAATAAAAAAAATTCATTAATACATCCAAAACAAATGAAATCCCTTAATAATAACTTTAAAAAACTTCATTTATCATCAGATTAATTCTAAATCTTATGATGAATATAAATATTTGTTATATTTTTTAAAGGCTCTTTTGAGGACACAACAAAAATTAGTTTTTTTAAAACATCATCCAAGTATATTCATTCAGTAATATATATCTTCATTATATGAACATACATAGGATGGAACTTCTTTAGTGTGCCTTTTTAATTTATTCATATATATAATATGAATCAACCACTATACTCAACATATCTTATCTCCTCATTAAATTATTCAAATATTCTTAAACTGATTCTACACATGATCCTTCAACATAATTTATCTTTATTTAAAAAATATTTTCCAATAATTATTACAAAAATTAAATAATTCAAATATAGGAAAAAACTCAATATTTATTCATATTTTCCGCATTTTAAAGTATCTCTAATAACCCATTATAGGTATATAATATTAAATTTATACATGAATAGTGGGTGAAACTCACATGTTATTTCATCAATCCTCATGAAATGTTAAAAAATACACATATAATTATACCTTTCTTGGGTACTTCATTCTAACTAAAATTTTTCATTACTGTGTACTTCCCACTTCTTCAAATATTCTCTTTCCAATGTATATTAATATCCTTCTTGTCAATATTATGATTTTTGAAAATAATACAACCAAATTCCATGAAGGATCAACAAACATGATTACTATTTATATTTTATAGAAATTAAATATTTATTGAGTAAAAATTGTTTATAATCTTAATTTGACTCTTTAAGGACATCTAATAAAATTAGAATGGTTATATTAATTTTTTTTGAATAAATAATTATGCATTTTGATAAAATTTATCAATTACACAAAAATTCATTTATTCCCTCTTTAATGAATATAAAATTCATATATTATATTTTTTTATATGTTTTTAATGATTTATATATATTTTGTACCTTGAATTTAAGGTGTTTCATGTTAAGGTATAAAATGTGATTTAATTTATTTCAATCAATGTCAATGTTATATTTATTATAATTATTAAAAAAATATTTTCATATAATTATAGTTATTAGATATTAAAATTACATTGGAACATTAAATTATAATAGATTAATATAATATAGATATTTAGAATTTAATTCAGATATCCACTACACTGCTATCTATATATCTTAGAACATCATAGATTTTAGAACAAATTTTCACTCCATAAACTATATAACTATAATTGATATATAATTTTTCTGTTATACTAAATAAATTTCACTTATATATAAATTAATTCTAAATAGATATACTTACAACATTATATTCACACATAATGGAGAACTATAAAAATACACACAAAACATTTTATAACATAATATAGATGATTAAATCCATTAGAAATTCACAAATTAAAATGAAATAATAAATGGAAAAAATAATATTTTTTCTGACTAAAAATTCACCTAAAACTTATTCACCCTTTAGACTCCCCGTTAATGAATAATAGCTATAATGAAAGGAGAAGTCATGTTGTAAAACCCTAAATAAAAACAATATAAATGAGAAATATGCATTGTGAAATTATAATTGAATGTATTGATACGGTGTAAGGGGTGTAAAATTGTGGTTATATGACTGTTATAAACTATAAATAATTGTTTTATGTAGTAAAATTAAATATATTACCATTTAGAAAAAAATAATTATATTTAATAAATTGTTGTCTATTTAGATGTTAAAAATGGATATATTAATTATAAATAATTTATTTTAAATAAATTAAATGATTTTTATATGGAATAAATAAATACTAAATCGCTTGAGAGAATACCACTGATAATGAAATATATTTTATTTCATATATTTTTTTAAATTAATTACCTTTTAAATAATTATATAGAAACATATATTAATTAAATTCAAGTAATGATTAGTAAAATAAATTTATAACATCCATGAAATAATTATGTGGCAATTAAGGGGAATAATTTAATTATTCATGAAAAACATATTTTTTGTTGGAAAAAATTGTTTTATTATATATGATATATTTTTTTTAATAGTAAAATTTATCAATAATGAATGAAAATATTTATATACCTTTTTGTATATACTTATAAGCACATAAATTATAATTCATTTAATAATTACTACATGGTATGTAATAAGACTAAAAAAATTAATACTTAAAAATATATTTTAATAAAAATTACTTTTTATGCATTATGCAATATTAATTAAATTAAATAAATATATCTTGGTTTAAGGATGTTTTTTAAATAAAATAATTATAATAATAGAAAATATTTTATAACTCATGTAATGATTAGTTGTTGATATTATGTAAGAATAATAATACTTATTGTTTAAAAAGTCAAACCTATATTAAAAATAATTGTTTAAATATATTGTATGTTTTCATTTAAATTTTAAATTTCAAATAACTAGAAATTTAATTAGATTAAGTAGAGTCCAAATTTGGAATATTCATGTTGAAATTAGGTAAGAGGTTTTATCTTGTATTTTAAGAAAAATATAATTACCACGGTAAATAAATAAGTAATGAAAAATAAGAAAAAATAATTGAATTGACATTGGACAATTTTTTTGTATTTCATATATATTTAAAAATTCTAGATTCCTATATTTGATATAGGAGTCGATGATATATGTATCACCAATATTTATTTTCCAAAGCCACTTTAATTCTATGTCATTACATATTTATGTTTCAAATAACTTAAGTTTCCCAATCAATTTCCCACAATGTCACATACTATAATGAACTGAACCAAATTCCCTCTCAAAATTTTACCTAGAAGGATACAACATATACTCGAAGGGGATTACGGATCCCCATGGCTTGGAAACTAGGACCATGGTATCAAACAACATACTTAGGTAAGGATTCCTCCCAACCTGGAGCAAAGACGTGGCATATATGTAACAGAGAAACGTAGCGGAAGATAATTATATGAAATAACTAAAAATAAACAGCAGAAACTAAATACCTTAAGAGTAGAATAAATATCAAAGTATTATTCCAAACAAAAATTACAACCAAAACATAATAGAAAAAAACTACTTCGTGTGATATCATGGGAGAACTCCCACCATCTCACCAATAGCTACCCATCCCAACTGACATAAAACTCACTACATCACTATAGTTCCTTGCCATTATCTTCATGAAAAATCATAACTTGGTCTACATACCATTCAGGAAGTGTATTGGGGGTGATCTAATAGGATCAGTAGTATCCCTCCTTGGGGTACCATATCAAGTTTCTAAACAATAATCCAATCATTATAAACTTTAGAGAAAATAAGGAAAGATAATAGTTCAATAGTTTTTATATAAAATACATGTAAAATTGTTTAATTTATCTATTTTATAAATTTAAAATTTAACTATGTAAATATATTTCAATTAAATTCATAACCAAATATAATATTAGATATTTAAAGTCAAAATAAAATAAATCATGCATCATTTATCATATCAATTCTATAGTAGTATAAAAAAATAATACTAGACAAAATTATCTCAAATTAGTGAAGAAGTATAGGTTACTACATTATATGGATAAAACTAGGTCACGATATCTTAGAAAATTATATATAACATAGAAAATCATGTACCCATCGAGCCACATGACAAATGAACTGAGTATAGAGGGTTTATGAGCACCCCAATAATAAACCCCCATAACATAGAAGGAATGGTTAGATATTATTCACCTTCTCTTCCACCTAATGGAAGAATCAGTAGTGTTCTTAAGAAAAATAGGAAGTAAAATGATCATCAAAATTGTGGTGGATATTATACCTAGTATCATGCCTCATTGTCCCCTCAAGTGGCAGCTAGTGGTGTTCCTCTAACTTGCTATTAGTGTGGAAAGTTTAGACACACAAAAATTTCTTGTCCTTTACCTACAAATATGGGTAACATGTCTTTTTTTATGGTCATCTATATAATTTATATCAGGATATATCTGATCCTCAGTATGGTCATAGATCATCATCTCCAAATGATATTCCGTCACATTCGGATGATTCAAATTATACAGGGATCCAACAACAATCCTCAAGAGTGAATCACATTCACAGAGTAGATGAGTTTCTAGAAGAGGTAGATGTGGGTCAAGCAATATTGAGAGTTTACATCTTTATTTCATCCTCAATATAAATTTCTTTATTTGATATAGGTTTTACCACTCATTTATATCTAGTCATTTCATTTATATTCTCAACCTTTGAGAGTAACTCATGGCCTTTATTATGAATTTAGAAACACCTCTAGGAAATAAGAAAGGGTAGGGGTCTCAGTGTCCTTGTGCACTATCGATAGCTAATACATAGATATTCTGGTATTTTTTTGTTATCAATCTGGATCTATCTGATTTCATCTTCCAGATGGGTTGACTTATTTTTAATTGATGTGAGGTTGATTATTATCATCGCAGTGTCTCTTTTATTGTTGTTGAGTGGAGATCATGAGTATCTTAGAGGGAGTTGGATCTAATGTCTGGTTGTGCAGGACCTTCCCACAAAGATATTAATATTTTTTGTTAACTATATCAATTAATCCCAATGAAATTTCTTATATTATCGGTATTTTGGTTGTTATTCCAATATTTTCACGATATTTTCCTAGATTATTTCTCTAATATTTTTCTCAAGAGTTAGGTAGATTTTATAATTTCCCTGGTGCTAGGAACACATATTTTATCTATACCGTATTATCATATGGCACCAACAGAGTGAAAATATTTAACAATTTAGTTAGATTACCTAATGAAAAAGTGTTTTCTCTCTCTAGTGTTTCTCCTTGGGAAGCCCCCATGATCTTGTCCTAGAAGGTAGAATACTAACTTTGATTGTGTGTGGAGCATTGAAATTTGAACTAAATGACGGTTAAGAAAAAATATTCATTAACTACTGTATATGAATAGTTTTATTAGTTAATGTAGGAAAAGTGGGTATGAATGATTAAAATATGAATATCTTACCAAAATCTCTGAGTTTGATAGTGTGATATACTAAAGACAGCTTTCATGAGCATGCATCGTCTTTATAAAAATATTGTGTTTTCATTTGGTCTAACTAATTATACTACATTTTTTTTGATTTGATGAATTGAATATTCCATCAGTATCTTGAAATATTTTTTGTTGTGTTAATAGTTGACAGTTTTGTCTAATCAATATCCGACTGAAAACATGAGAAACATCTAATTTTGTTTTTTGAAATCCTATGTAGTCAATTTTTTTTTATGGAAAGATTTCAAAATGAGACTTATAGATTCAAGAAGTGAAATTATTAGGGTATGTGATTTCTAATCCTAGTTTTTCTTACCATCATGAGAAGGTAAATACCATATTTTCATGGGATGATCCATGGAATGAATTTGAGATTCAAGGATTCCTTGATCTTTCTGGATACTATCGATGGTTTGAAAAGGATAACTCAAAGTTGGCATCATCTTTGAATTCTCTTAATAGGAAAGGGGTGAAATTCACATAGGATATAATGAGCTAGTATTATTTTGATAATAAGAAATTACTTATGATATAAGAACCTATTTTTATCTTACCTGATCTTGGTAAAGGGTATCTGGTATTTTAGGATTATTTTGCTGTTTGTTTGGGTTATGTTCCCTTATAATATTATCAAATGGTAGACTAAGACTCTTGTCATCATTGACTACCTAAGAAGAACTACCCCACTCATTATTTGGTTTTTTGTGCAATTTTTAATGAGATAAAGTGTTTCCAGAATTATCTTTTTCGGAAAATGTTCACAGTGTTTTATAATTTTTAGAGTTTGAACTATATCATCTCTTAGGGATAATTAAATCATAAAAAGAGACAAAGGGTAAAATACTTCTATAAATTCGACTTTAATATTTCCTACCCCCAGGGGAAGGGGAATTTAACTGAAAACACCCTTAGTTGGAAGGTTCCATCGCAAGTTGTTTTGTAATATAAGGAAGAGTGAAACCTTATAGAGAATATTTTCTTAGTTGCATCTGGATGAACATGAGGATATTACTAGTATAGTTTTTACCATTATTCAATTATCATAATATCTCCTTGATTTAATTCTAAAAATTCAACAATAAGATGACTATTTTAGAGGAATTCTAGAATCCATATATAGTGGGGAGTCTGTTTCATGATTTTATCTATTTTTATATGGTATTACAAGTTTTAGGGATCTGTTTTTCATCCGAGGATCTATGAGTAGGTCAATTTTTTTTATAACTTTCATAGGTTTTTTGGGGTACATTCAAATGGGTAATATAAAGATGTATTAATACATGACACACTTAGTCTGGTGTCTGCGTATGAACCATGAAATTTCAGATTATGCATCCCGTTGTTACACCTTCTAGTAGATAAAGTAATATCATTCTAAACCTTCTGGTTGTTTTTAGACTCTTCCAAAATCTCTATTGAAATGGGACGAGGTATCCCTGGATTTTTTTGATTATGATGGAATCATTTA
This sequence comes from Viscum album, assembly GCA_963277665.1. Taxonomy (NCBI): domain Eukaryota; kingdom Viridiplantae; phylum Streptophyta; class Magnoliopsida; order Santalales; family Viscaceae; genus Viscum; species Viscum album. The sequence continues at coordinate 1,955,726,777 of OY728137.1, forward strand.
GGGAGGAATTCATTCTAGTTAATTATTTACTGGTTGATAAAGTCATATCATTTTATTTAGATCATAGACATTGAAAATTTGAATATTTGGGTAAGATGCATGTACTGTAAGTTGTGATGTTATATGGGGTTCCTTCATTTTCAATTTTAGAATGAAATCCTAGATTTACTTTTAGGTTCTCGAGAAGTCTCCCAAGTGCTATGTGGACTCATGTTATGTTTAATACAACTTATCATCCATAGACTGACGGGAAGAGAAATCGGGTTATTAAAATTATGGATGATATGATTTGTGCTTTTGTCTTGGACTTCAGTGGATTGTGGGATAGATATCTAATATTGATTGAGTTTCCTATAATAATAGTTGTCATCTATCGATAAAAATTGATCCTTTGAGGATTTTTATGGTCAACCATAGATATCACCTCTTTGTCGGGAAAAGGTGCGAGATGGTACTTTGGTGGGACGCAGTTTGGTTCAGGAGGCATATGTAATGATTTAGGTAAGACATCAATGCCCGGTTATAGCATAGAGTTAGGAGAAATTTTATACAGATCAATTAGGTCATCCTTTGGAGTTTCCAGTTGGTGACTTGGTTTACTTGAAATTTTCTCCACCATTGGGCCATCACCGGCTTAAAAAACCATGAAAGTTGGCTCCCAGATATGAGGGACCATTTGACGTTACTGAGTATCTTGGACAAGCTACTTATTTATAATGAACCCAACTATAATAGCTTAAATTCGGTGACTTAACTTATTAAATTGGAATAAGATACATGAAATCATATCCCAAATGACTACATTGTTTAATAGTCTTAGAAAACTGGATGCATATTTTAAATTCAGATTACACAATGGACATAAAATTGAAAAAGTATTTTCAATGAGAACATCGTTATTACACTTAGCACAACCCTACATATCAATCTTAATAAATCTGTTTAAAAACTATGGAAAATAAATCTTAAGAATGTGGCGAGATAAAATGCTCAGTATGGGATAAGTATAATGGAATCAATAATAAATCAATGAGCATAGTCAATATGGAATGGTAAATAACTAAACACACATTCCATGAAATCAATAAAATGAGAGTGAAAATACTTCCATGGAATTCATCAAATTGAAAATGTAATTAAAAATTATAAATAAATTTAAAATTAAATCAATACATAATAATTTGGATTTCATGATCTTAGGCATCATGGGACCTCTACTGTCAAGATCTTTCATAAGATAGTTTAATAATTGTGGTTAAAAACCCATTTAATTTGTCCCATATTATAATTGCTTGAGACTACCGGTGCATCGAGGTGCTATATAGGGCCCCACCAATTAAATTATATGTCCAATACATCCTCATATATATTTTCTGAAACATTATACACATTTATATTTTTACTAAAACAAGCATACAAAATGTAAATAACTTTCATTAAGTAGATGTAATCACAAACAATCCATAGTAAAATGATGAATGGTATCAAAATAGAACATCACCAGTCAAACATATCAATAAAAATTTAGTAAAATATGGTAGATGGTATCATATGAGATCAAACACAATGAATCAAAATATTAGAAAAAGAATGTTGACATAGATGAAAATACATTAAATGAAACGATTGATTTTTTTTGATGAAAATTCCCTTTTCACTTTGAAAAACATTTATTTTTAAAAAACTGAAAAATTATAGAATAAAAAGTTTGTTTGGAAATAAACATGAAATATTTCAATGGATTCTCAAAAAAATTAAGGTTTTATGATAGTGGTAAAAGCTTCTCACATGGTATATGATAAAACAAACATTCCTTCTGTATTTTTGTCGGAAAAGTCTCAAAGAACCTAGTTTTGAAAATGAAAAAGTATACCTTTCAAACAATTTTATAAATAGTTAAACATGAGTAAAATTTTATTTAGAAATATTATTAGAATAGTGAAAATATTATTGAAACCCGCTTTAGAAAACCTAGACAAGGAAGAGAAAATGTTTTTTTATGGGAAACTCTTGAAATATATATTTTTTAAATGAAATTTCCTTAAAAATATAATTGAAGTGATCATTAATCAAATGAATAAAATATTTTTATTTTATATAAATAAAAATTAAATATTTGGAAAAATATAATATTGAAAATATATTTCATAAATATTCTTAGTTTGGAATAATCAAGGAAGTATATATTTAACATAATGAATTAAAATTGACTTAATAAATTTCTTACCACATGTAATCAGTCGAACCATATGCCTAGTGAAAGTAATATTTATCAAATGAAACATTTAATTCCTTGAAGATAATGAGATTCATGATACTATATATTATATTTATGTAAAGATATACCATATACAACAAATAAGTGGTGAATAAGTTTTATAACTCATATAATTTAATGTTATATGAGAAAACCCTTACCCCACATTTTCCTCTAGTGTATCATTATTTAACATAATATATAATGGTTTAAAGAATATTATTAACTAATTAAAGAACAATATAAATATTTATAATAACTTACATTGTGATTTTATAACATCTAATGACCCATTAATATATTGTATTTCATTATTTTAAAGGTTTTAGGTGTGGTTGTGTCGTGGTTTCATGATCATTTTTTATGAGTACAATCATGGATTCTCTTATAAAATGGGATTGCAACTCAAAAATTTCAATGGAATAGTATAAATGAAAATACATAACCATTAATGTTACCATATATCATTTTTATTTCTTACATGATAACGATTCATTAGATAAGACATTAATGATAAACATTTTGTTTATTTTGGCGGGTTTTCCAAACACCATGATGCAGTTTCATTTTATTTACTATTATGATTATATATTAGTTATGGAACAAAGAATTGGTAATAATTTAACTATTATATTATTTTTCTACCAGAAAAATAGTTTTATGACCAATCATTAAGGCAGTAATGGAAAGATAAAAATGCATTATTTGTGGAGGCGATTAACTTATATAATTTGGACAATAATTTCGTTTCATTGAAAATGAGGAGGTAATAAAAGGTGTGAAGATAGTATAATTAATTATAAAAATAAAACATTAGTATTTAGATGATTCTATAATTATAGATTCATGAGAGATGGAAAATATGATGAAAATGTTGAAGATGGAAATAAAGGTGTTTTGAGAAAATTACATATTGAATATCCCTACCTTGAAAGACCCTTGAGGACCATGGATTTGATATTTTTGTGAAAAAAATTAAATTGGATGTGGTGATAGTAAGGATGCGAGGTTATGGTATATATATCAAGATATTAAATACTTCGGAGTCGAAATGGGGGTGGTGAGGGGTGGTATTTATACCTGAGGAGAGGTGGGTTTAAGTAAATAAATAATCAATATTTTATAAATAAATCCTGAAAGAGCAAGGTGAAATTAATTTGAAAGAATTATATTGTTAATTAATGTTTTGTATTTAGTTTAGGGTAGATAAATTCCTCAATCACCCATTATATGTTTTATTTTAGGTAGTTCTAAAACTTACCTTTTAACTTTAACCCTTTTCATTATTTTACCTACATTTTAGTAAATAGTTTTTTTACCACAGTAAATTTTTATGAATGAAAATTGATTATATTAAAACATAATTTAATGAAATTATTTCAAATATTAAATCCATATTACTAACTTCAAGACACATAATTTGAAAAATTATATATAAAAATAATCTCACAAACACAATGAAAAATCATCTTTTTAATGTGGAATGTTCAAAATCTTAAATTGTTTTTATATCAAATTCAAATTTGAAATTAATTCCAATGACATAAATTTTATTTATTTTTATATAATTTAACCAATTATAAATTAAAAAAATTTTAAAATAGAATTTAACTATAAAAATATATTAGATGAAAAAGAAGTATTAAATTAAAATTCATTATTTTTCAATATTCATCAAAATAATGAAACATGTCCGAAAAATACCAAATAATTACTGTAATTATATTTTTTATTAAACTTTCAAAAATGAACAATTGTTTTTCAAATAAAACTTATAATATTTTTAAAACATAGTTTTAATCAAGGCTTTCCATTAAATGGTAGAAGAATTTCCTTTTAGAAAAATGTTGCTTTTATGCTTAAATTTGGATTTACTCCTTTCTTAATACTATAAAACTTATTGGATGAATTTTTAAAAAATTATTTAATATATAATATATAAATTTCATTAATATCTTTAACAAATGGTGATTTATTTAATTTATTAAGATAATATACCATTTTTGGAATGAAAATATTTTTTTATAAAAACACATCATTTAAGTTTAGTTGACTTTTATTTCCATTTATAATTAATTGGTAACCAATAAATTCATTTTATAAACATGTGTATAATATATTTTTATAATTTAGTTAATCTCAATCATTCCATCCATTCCAATAGCTAGGTGATAACTATCACAATTAGATAATAATTTTTTAATTGTTTTTTAATCTCAGTATTCTGTGTAACATAAGCTATCAAACACAGTGTACTTTTAAAATGTTAGGATTTAATGCATCATAAGTTGTAAAATAGATAAAATTTATTTTTAAAAGGAACATAACATAAAATCATGGGTTGTTACATTATCCCCTCCTTCAATAAATTGATTCATCACAATTTGAAATTACGATTCGAATATCAAAAGTTGATACATGAAAATACCATTTTAAGAAACCCGCATCATAAAATGTTTAAGAAAACATCCTCTTAATAATGATGACAGTGAAATGTGCAGGTAAAATAAATTAGGATTTCATATTGGATAACATTAGAGGGAAGTGAAAACTGGTACACGAAAGGGAAATATAACCATAAATTTCTGATGGAGAATAATAGAGGACATGATTATTAGAATGTTAACTATCACAGGACTATAAAACCATGATGGGTTAAAGAGGGAATTTATTTCTCCGTAAATAAAATAAAAAAAGTGTTTTTCATTCAAAATTACTTTTCTAGAGATGATGTTTTATTTTACTATCAAAATAATCACTTGAGAAAATAATCTTAATTGATTTATTTATATGTTATAAGTATAACCGTATACTCTGATAGTGATGAGATCAATTTTCACATAATCAATTACACGAGGAAATGGTTATTCAAGTTGAATTTTTATCCCTAAATCACTTTTATCAAAAGATATATGAGTCATTTCTTTTCACATTAAATAGTTAGAAAAAAATGGTTTGAACATGTTATCAAATATGATAAATCATAATTAAATTTAGAACATTAATATCTAGAGTCCAATGATAATATATTCCACTAGTTGTTAATATTAGGACTCAGCAGTATATGTCTGTATGAATTTAATGAGAAAAAGTTTTTAAGTACGGTCACTTAATTTCCAAAATCAACTTAACATTAGATTCCCTTAAAAATATAATGTATCTCTTATTCTCTCATATCAAATATATGAATATCCTATCACTTTAAAACCTTAAATCATATATTTATACTTCCAAATACTTAAAGAAGAATTACTATTATAAAATCATTATATATTTCATGATTCCTATAACCATAATATCATCAATAATATACTTTTACAACAGAATTCTTGAATCCAAGAGATAAAACACTTTATTTATTCCACTTTGGCTGCAGTAATAGCATAATATTTACCTTGATCCATTTTCTTCTTTAGAAGTATATTCCCTTTATTCTTTGGGACTTTCATTGAATTTTTTCACCAGAATATAATAGTTGAAACATTTCACATTTAAATCTTCATTATTTCCTTTTCAAACATGATCTTGGTGAACCATTTCTCCATATCTATAATAAAATCGAATTCCATTTAGTCATGTAATGGGGAGTTTACTTCCTAAATTATCACATGTGGGTAAATCCATTATTCCCCATTTCATTTTAACCATCGCTTTATAAATCATTCTCCTCTTATCTTTCTTCCCATTGAATCCATATGTCTTAGATAATTCTTAATATTCCTTGATTACACATATAAAAATTTCATCATATGGTTATTTTTTTGAGAAGATAATACACTTTAGATACATAGATTAAGACCTTAAACAAAATGGTCTATTTTTCATTATATGTTGTGTATGTAATCCATATAATACCTTTCTAACATTGTAATGGTAGATTTATATTCTATAAAACAGTATTCATCATTTTGTTTTCAACTATGAAAATTTATCTTCATCACTTTTTGTTTCTCATGAGGGAAATATTTTTCAAATAAAGTCTCTTTAAAAGCCTTTCATTACATGAGTTATATTTTATCTTCCTCTCTTGCATTCTAGATCAACGACCACTATTGATCAACATCACTTTTGGGATAATACAATATATGTATATCCATTTTATTTTCATTTCATCCCGAAACAAGAAATATATTTTAATGGACATTATCCATTTCACATCTTCCACAATATTAGTAGTCCCACTAAAAGATAAGGGTTTCTTATGCAAGAAATGATTCACCATAGGTGTAGAAAATTTATTCATCATGTCTTGAGTAAGATATTCAAATATGGTCATAAATTTACCAGTTCCAATACCATATGTTTTGTCTTCCTTAGTAAGGAAAGATCTATATTGGTCATGAGTATTAATGCCCATCTTCCTTCCATGTACCATTTCTAAAAAATGGCATTTAATATATTATATCATAAAATTAAAATATTTATATAATTATAAATATATAGTAACATAAATCCAAAAATTTAGGAGTAGATAATTTCATAATCATAAATAGGGATTATTTGGGATGTTCTTCTATACCGATCATCAAAGTCTATCATAGGGTTATGTTCGCTATTCTATATGTTTCTCAGTCTAGTTCCTAAAGTTTATACTAAACTTTCTCTAATACCTACTATAATGACATTGAATCCAGTATCCTAGATCCAGTGCTATAATTTTTTAAATTGGAATAAGATACATGAAATCACATCCCATAGGTCTGAATAGTTTAGTACTATTTATAATGTTTTTTTATATTTGAAATTAAAATTAAGTTTTTGATGTAAAATTGAAAAGTTATTTACTTTGAGAACACAATTATTCCTCTTAGTGTAACCCTTCATATCAATCATAATAAACTTCTTAAAAACCTTGGTAAAATACAATAAATAAATGGGTGATCTCAAATTCTTTGCAAGGGATAAGTATAACAGAAGTAACAATGAATCAATGAGCATAATTAATATGGAATGGTAAATAATGGAAGAAAAATACTATGTAATCTATAATCTGAGAATGAAAATGAATCCATAGATATTTTCATAGTAAAAATATCTTGGATAATAATAATTAAAATTTGAATGAAATAAATGACTAATAATTTGGATTACATGATAACATTTATCACTGTACATGTACCATCAAGACATTTCACTAGATTTTTTAATCATTGTTGGTAAAATCCCATTCAATTTGGACAATATTGTCATCTCATGAGACCACCGATACATTAAGGGGATATATAAGGCCCCACCCATCAAATAGTAAGTCCTATTAATTCATCATATGAAGGAGGTGAAACGTAATCAACATGTATATTTTTTATAGAAATACCATACAAAATGTAAATATCATTCATTAAATAGACATTATCAAAAACCATATAGAGTAACCCAATGAATGGTATCAAAATAGTACATACCCATTCAAACTAATCAATAAAATTTTAATTAAATATGGTAGATGGTATAATAGGAGATAAAAATCAATTAAGGATAATACTCAACAATGTATGTTGACATATATGAAAATAATTTAAATGATATCATTGAAAACTCTGGATGAAAATTACCTTTTCACTTTAAAAGAGATTTAATTTTAAAATGTCAAAAAATTATAAATTAAAAAAATTTATTTGAAAATAATCATGTAAACATATAGAGTATTCTTAAAAACATTAATCTTTAATGATTTTAAGAAAATCCACTCATGTCGTATAAGTCAAAAAATATTACATTCATATTTTTTTCAGAAAAGTCTTGAAAACCCATTTTTTGAAATTGATAAATTATATCATTCATTCCATTTCTTATAATGTCAAATAATAGAAAAAATGAATTTAAATATCATTGTATTATAGTAAAAAAAATTGGAAAACATTTTAGAAAACCCAGACAAGGAAGAAAAAGATAGTTTTAAAGAAAAACTCTAGAAAGGTAATTTTTTAAAAGAAATTCCATTATATATATTAATGAAGTAAGAATTAATAAAGTGTATAAAATATGATAATTTGATGTAAATACACCTAATAAAAGTTGAATCATAAAATATTAAAAATTAATTTCACAAATAATCTTAGTATGACATAATCTTGGAAGTATAACTTTACCCTAATGAATGAAAATTCCGTTAAGATATCTGTTACCACTTGTAATCAATCGAATTGTATGCCCCATAAATTTAATAATTATCATATGAAACATTTATTGAAATTATTATAATTGGATTAAGGATATTATATATCAAAGGAAAGTATAAATTTACCAAACACAAGAAATAAATTTCGAATAAGGCATATATCTCATAAAAGTAAAAGTGAGATGATAAAACCCTTACATCACGCTTACCATTAGTGTAGAGTTTTTTAAACACATGTTTAATGGTTTTAATAATAGCACTATTTATGTAAAAAACTATATTCATATTTATAATACCATACATGATGATTTTATAACATCATATGACCAATTAACTAATAATATTTTGTTATTTTTATGGTGTTGGGTGCATTGATTTCATGGTTTCATGATCGGTTGTAATGAGTATAATTATAGATGTTCTGGTAAAATGGGATTACAACTAAAAAAGTGGAATAGAATCATATTAATGTACCTTAATATTTTTTAATGGTACCATATATCATTTTAATTTCTTATTTGAGGATAACCCACTAGATAAAACATTAATGATAAAAGTTTAATATATTTTATTGGTTTTTTCAAACACCATGAACTATATTCATTTAATTTAATATTATGAGTATTGATTAGTTACAGAACATAAAATGTGTTATTATTTACCAATTAATTACTTATTTAACCATAAAAATAGTTTTATGACCAACTATAAAGGTGGTAATTGTAAAAGAAAAAGCATTATTCATAGAGACGATTAACCCACATAAGTTGGACCTTGGTTTTATTTCATTGAATAAGAGGAGGTAATAAATGGAATGTATATAAGATATTTCATTATAAAAATAATATATCAGAATATAAATAATATTTTAATTATTATTTAAGGATGGATTAAAGAGATGAGAATATGTTAGAAGAATAAAATAAAATAAGAAATGTGTTTTGAGAAAGTTATCTCTTGAATATGACCACCTTGAGAGACCATTGAGGACCTTGGATATATCCTGTTGGTGAGAACATAAGTTCTTAGATGTGTGCAGAGAGAGTATGAGGGGGTTTTGAAGATATATGTGTTTCATCATGTCCTAGTATTCGATATGGGGTGGTGAGGGGTGGTATTTATACTTGAAGAGAGGCGGGTTCAAGTGATTAAATAATGAATATTTTATAATTAATTGAAATTACACTGAGGTGGAATTAATTTTAATGAATTATTTTGTGAATTATTTTTTTTATAATTTTTAGGGTTGATAAAATAATCAGAAAACAATTAAATTTTATATTTTTAGGTATTTTAAGCTTTTACCATTTATCATTAACCCTTTCATAATTTATGTATACTACTGTAAATAAATTTTTAACCATGAAATATTTTTTTTGTTCAAAAATTAAAATGACCAAAAAAACTAACTTGGAACTTTTTATTCAAAATATAGAATCCATTATAAAAAATTCAAGTCAGAGAATTGGAAAAATTATATTTAACGATAATCTCGCAGATATAAAAAAGCGGGGTTTTAAAGTTAAATGTTCAAAAGTTTTCAGTGCTTTTATATCCAATTTATAAGTGAAATTGATTAAAATGAGATAAATTTTATTTATTTATTTATTATTGAAGTAATTATACATAAGAAGTAAATTAAAATTTAACTATGTAAATAAATTTTATGAAAAACCATTTTTAAATTAAAATTCATTATTTTTTAAAATTCAACAAAAAAATGAAACATCTCCGATAAAACTAAAAATTTACATTAAGATAATATATATATTATAATTTTAAATGGTTTTTTATATAAAAATATAAATGTCTCAAAATTTAAATTTAAAATTGGTGCACCATTAAAAAGAGAAAAAATTGATTTTTCAAAAAATATAGTTTTTTCTTAAAATTTGATTTATTCTAATCTTAATCATATCAAACGTATTGGATGAAATTAAAAAAATTATTATACATATAATATATAAATTTTATTAATATATTTCACTAATAGTTATTAATTTAAATTATTAATATGAAATAATATTTTTGGCATAAAAATAGATTTTTATAAAAATACATCGAGAAAGATCAATTAGATTTTATATTAGTTTATAATTAATTGTTAAAAAATGTATTAATTTTATAAACATGTGTAAAAAGTATTTTCATAATTTAGTTAATCTCATTCATTCTCACCATTCCAATGGAAAGGTGATTACAATCACAATTATATAATAGTATTTAATAGATTATTTTTGCTCAGCCTTCTATGTAATTTATGTTATTGAACGTAGTTTTGTTTTATAATCTTGAGGTTTATTGAATAATAATTTGTAAAAAAATTAAAAATTATTTTTTGAAAATAAAATACTATAAAATAATAGGGTGTTAGATAATTTATTGTCATTTCCAACTCAGTTGACAAGAATTCATTAAATTTCCATATATCAATGCTCTGGAAATATCATCTTGATCCATCTAACATTATGAGTTGAGAAGAGATTGAGTTAGATCCAGATGTTACCATTTTTGAGCATCTAGTTGAGGTCGTCGACCCTCAAGTGAGATTCTTATGTGGGAAGTCTATTTCGTCATTCAGAGTGTTATGTCAACACAAATAAGATGCACATGTGACTTAAGGTGAAAATTCATTGATGAGGGATATGTGGCCTCACCCCTTTACTAAAATTCATTCCTACACATGACATCCTGAGGATAGAAAGAATTATGGATGGGCATTTATAATAACCCATTACCCACTTTTGGGTAACCCTCACATTTTTTCTTGTTTTCCTCTTTAATTGGGTGCATTTTGGGACTGCAAGGGATAAAGAATATTTACTTGAAAAAATGGATTATTGTTTAGAGATTGAATATTGTTTTTGAGTTGATAGAGTTTGTAAATAAATGTGTCAGTGGATTTTTGGGGTTCTTTTTTTTAGGACACCTTAGTTGGTTCTAGAGTTTTTAACTATACATTGGGTGACTATTTTATTTGTAAAGGGGTTACATGTTGGGTGATTTGTTTCTATACATGAGTCATGAAGTGTGTGTATTGTGTGAATTGGGTAGATACTGTGCACTGTTGGCACAATGTGTATAAATAAAATATTTATTTTAATTTAAAAAGGCAATGGGGTTTTTGGTGTACTTGATCGTCATGGGTTTTATGAAATTTAAAGGGATTACACACCATGTAAATTCATGAGTATAACATTTTAGGTTGTTGTGTGAATGAATTTTCATTTCATTCATCCACATTTCTTTTGTATCGTGACCTAGAAACCTTATTTGATAATTTTGGGAGTCTCCATTCAGTTTTGATTGATATGTTCAATGATTAATCATCATTGTTGTGGGTTTGCATCTTCCTAGGTTAGGGATCCTTTCTTATTCTTAATTTTCTTAATCATGGAAGTGTCATATGGTTGGGTTATCAGATTCTCTGATCCATGATGGTGTTCTTTCTTTTTTTTATCTTAGTCTATGGTGATATATCTTTTCATGGCCATTTCTTTTATTAGTTGTGGTGTAGTGGTTGTGTGTTCTATGGTATGTGACATTTACTCCCTTCCAACAACCCTTTTGTCGTGTTAAATCAATTATAATATGTTTATATTGGTTTTAGGGACTCAATTTATGTTTTTTTATTAGTTGATAAATTATGGGTGTGTGCGACACCATGTTTTGAGGGAGGTGGTTTTGTATGTATCTGATGTTTGTTAACTACATTGATATTTTTTGGTAAATAGTTTATTTAAATTAAATGGAATTATATGACTAATTTTTGTTTGTGTGTTGAAATAGGATTTTATTAAAATGTATTTCCCATAGTTTTGGGTAAATATAAAGGGGTTTAAAAGCATTTTGAAATGGTTTTATAAAATTGTTTTCTAAGAATGAAATGATAAATGGATTGATGAATTGGTTTGGAAAATATAGAATATGTGAATCCTTGGGTACATAGTGGAAAGGTATTGTGATTGGTATCATCCACTGTTAGGGGATTTTATAATGGGGCTTATCTTTACTCACTATGCCTCTATTTCTAGGGAATTGTTAGAACTGTTGGGGGGGTCCACATTATGGGGTGTTCTTATGTCCTTAAGAATCAGTTCATATGTCTTGTATCTATATGTGTATGTGATTTTATATGTTAGATATTAGTTTCCTAGCTATCTCGAACCAGTGTGATCCCTGGAATGTTGTTACATGTGCTACTCAGCCGATTTAGGATGCTTTTGGTTTATATTGTTTTGTTATACTACCATAGAATTGATATGAGAAATTATGCATTATTTCTTTTGTATTTACTTGAAAGATATTATGATATATTTGGTTATGAATTTATTTGAAACTGATATACCTAATTTTTTTTAGAAATTTAGAAAAAGGGGAAATTAAACTTTGTTTTCATGATTTTGATATAATAACTATTAAATGATTTTCATACATTTTTTAATTAAATTTGATCATTCCCGAATCATTGTTAAGAGAGTAGATATTGAACACCTGGATGAAATCCTAATAATCTTGTTAGGTCAAACCACACACACTTCCTCGATGGTGCATAAACCAAGTAATTTATTTCAATATAGGGAAATAAAATGCATTGTAGTGGCATAGTGAGGATTATGTCAGCTGGGATGGGTTCTATGGGTGATATGGTGGGAGTTTTCTAATGTTATTAATATATTAGTTAGTTTCACCCTCTGTTTTTAGTCATGTATGGTAGGAATAATACATGGATATTTGTTCTACCCTTTAGTTTTTTACTTTACGTTGTTTTTTAGTTATAGAATATATTAATCTTTGACTGTTTCTCTATGTTATATATATATGCCTCATATTTTCTTCAGGCTGGGAGAAATCATTCCTTCAATTTTTTTGATTCCCAAGTGCAGGTCGCTAGCCTATGGATATTGGAAACATCATTTGGGTAACTGGCATATTGGGTTGGGTACTAGTTTGAGAGGGTATTCAGGTTATTTTGTTATACCTATAAAAGGATATCCCTTCCACCTATTCTTACCCACTCATATTTCTTTATTATCTCTTGATTACCTACCCATTATTTCTCCCTAAAATTATTCACCAATATTTATAACCCTTTAGTCAAAATGAGGTGACACCTATCCTTTATTTCAATGGAATACATTTAAGAAGGAGATATTCCATCTAAGGTTAGAGAGAATCTTGTCAATCTAGAATTCACGGTATTGGGTTTTCATCTTAATTTCCATCCATCATCTCATGTTTCATATTATGCACCAAAAGTTTCTTTTATATGGTGTACCACACTATCAAATTCTTTTATTATAATTCTAGTTCCATCCATCCGATTTAAAAGTATTTGTCATGATCACTCCTTCATACTATTTTAATTTATTTATTACTAAATCCATAAGGGTTTTTTGTAAACTCAACATCTATTCACTAATATATAATTATTTGTAACACTTTCCAAATGATTTTGTTTTCTTTCCATCCACATTAGTTTTTCCCAAAATATTCCTCTTCAGGTATTCCATATTTTTCAAATAGTATTTTTCTTTTTATTCTACAAATTATTTCCTTATAATATAAATTCTATTACATATGTATAAGTTTTCTGACTTAATTTTAATTTAATTAGGTTATAATTTTTTTTCTAGGACTATATTATTTAATTTTTCATTCTTTCATTACTCTATTTCTTAATTTATATTCAATTTAAATCTATTAAAATTATATTTTTTTCAAATTTTGTTCTTTGATATATTTCTTTCATCACAAAAAAATCATTACTTTTAAGAATAAATCACACCATCTCTATTATCATATTATCCTCTATGTTCATATTATTTCTTACCATAAAATTTTTATTTTATTAATTTTAATTGGAAATATTATTTATCATTTATACTCTTCATAAATGTCTATATATTTTCAAAATAATGTTTAATAACTATTTCATCAATGTGAATTTTTCCCAGAACTACATAAAGATAATAAAAGGAGTTTATTTACACTTTCATATATCTTATGTCTTCCAGTCCACATTTCTTAATTTGAGCAGTATAAATTTTGACATTTCCATTATTGGTGATTTTTTTTTTCAAAAAGTAACCTTGAAGCCTTATCGAAAAATGATTTTTGATGGTGAATTTGGACATTAAATTTTATGAAAGAGTTTAAAAGGTGGCATGATAACTATTTTTATGATTTTTCTTCTATTTTAATCTCCATCAAAAAAAGAATTCTCTCCCAAGGAATAATTTTCATGATCAACCCATAAATTTTATTATGACATAATTATTTTTGGAGATTGAATTTATGGTGTAAACCAATCTACTTATTTATTTTATTTTATATGATATCATTTGAATGTTGTATGTAATCCCTTTTATTTTCATGTGTTTTTCATGATGATATGTTTAATAGACCTCATATAGCACACATATGTATGGGTTATCATTATGTTGTGGGTGGGTATGTTATATCCCTCAAAATAAATTGGAAAATAATTATATCACATGAGATAATGATTATGAATGATCCTAATTCAATGTTCACAACTTTAAGTTTCTACAAGGACACATATTTATTACACTACACTTGGAACTAATTAAAATTTTACAAATATATTCTTGGACCAGAATACATGTCACAAATATTTTCATGGAACTAATTAAAAGTTAAAAAATATATGTTTGGAATTGATTTTATGTTTACAACTCTATTAAAAAACCCAATTTCATATTCAAAACATTACATATAAACAAAACTATGATAATATTTTTCTACAAATTTATGATTTCCTCCTCTTATTATTGTGTTACATTACTATATTATTCCAATATCATGTATTTTTATCTAGGAATGATTATTACTATCTCACATCCCTATATTATTATGCCTTTGTATATGTATGATCTTTTAAAGGTTATAAATCACTTTATCAATATTTAATAAAAGATATTTTTATTTCAAGTTGTTTTCAATAATACATTTCTCCTATATTATTGTTTTCTCACTTTCCAATATTAAATCCATTCAAGACTCATTTATAAGTTTTTACCCTATTGGTAATTTGATCAAACTACGTATTATGTTTCCCATTTACCTATGGAATCAAATAAAAAATTATATTTAGAAGGAATTCAAGTATAGAATATTTTGTAGGAGACATTGAATAAATATTGTGTAGAAGGAATTTATTGATCCAATCTACAGATACATTAAGACATTCAATTTTATGAATTTGAATTTATATTTGAGATATAATTTTTATGTTATAGAAATGATCTAAAATATATATGTTATATTCATGTTATCTTAGTTTCTATAAAATAATGTGTACAAATAATATTTTTCTAGTAATAGATCTGGGAGTGTGGGTCTGGGAGACATTAATTCTTTCTATAATGGGGGGTTTTATAAAATATAATTCCAAACAAGCTCTCAAGTGGGAGTTATGAATTATTTTAACTGTAATACATTTAATAAAATAGTTTTATATAACACCCTAATGAGATTCGTATTGGTATAAGTTAAATATTATAATTAAAATTACACTATGTTTGAGTAATGAAAACAAATAAATATTTGAAGTGTTATAAATTAATTTGAATAGACCATTTTAAATTGTTTGAGTAGTAAAAGTTGCATAAAATAAATGTAGTAATTTTTTGCATATATATATATATCTAAAAATATTGAGGTTAAATATAGATGATATATATATAGATGGTGATATAACATAAAACCCCTAAAAATATTATGTTTTAGGCTCTTTATGAATTATAAATATTTGAATACATAAATCGCTCATCATATATAATTCATACAAAATATGAGAACTCATAGATTATTCTATATACGAAAGAAATTATAATATTCCCCAATGGTTAGTAACTTATACCTGATGTATGATTTGTAATGTTATTAGTTTATTAATCATAAGGATTATGTAACTAAAGTAATTGAGTTTGGATGATCAATATAATAGATTTTGTAATGTTTTTGTGTATAGAACTAACACAGAATTATATTTTATAAAATTCTTATGATATCCTATTTAGATAGAAAAAAACAATATAAATATCATATCACAAAATTTCTAGCAAATCAATATCTTGTACAATTACTAAATTTAATGAAAATATATGGTTATTATTTTTGATGGAATATATTCAAAATATCTCCTTGTATAATATTTGTAAAACCTAACACTCATAAAAGAATTCATCCATTTTGAACTAAAATATAAATTTATATAACCTCAAATGAATATTATATATATATTTTATATAAATAAAAGTGTCATGAAGGAAACCATTTAGACATTAATTAGGATTTGAAAATAGTTCTTAAACAATAGTGGTGGGTTTATGTTATAGAAAAACAACTTGATGTGACCACTAATGAAGATATTTAATAGTAATATGATACTTTTATAGGAGTAAAAAGTATTATCTTGATATTTATACACAAATTCTTGTTTCTATGTATCCCATGCTAATAAATCATCATAAAAATATAGATACTTATGAAATAATATGAAACCTTAAATATATTATCATGAACATCATATTAATTAGATGTATGATGTTTCCAATGCGTTCTTTTTTATGTATATGATTGTTGAGGGTACTTATTTTTCACTCATTTAACTATTATGACTGAGTATATAATTTATTTATTATTATTTGAGTTTTTATATAAGGTTGGATATATCTTCATAATTTATTTTATCATAATTTTCATATATCATTAATTTATTTATTTTTTACCTTGACATGATTGAGCATAATGAAACTATACCTAATTTACTTAACATAATTATATTATATAAACATTATATGTGAGTTACAACCTCATGTTCCATGAAAATTATATAATTAAATAATGATAAGATTTTAACATAAATAAATTTAAAAGGAAATTTGGAGACCTGGCCTACTTCTTTGAATAAAAAAAGGTCACCTTAAGGATGGTAATTTTTTATACAATGTGAAGTCTAAACATAAAAATTGTTACTTCATGGGATACCTAGAAGATTTTAATTAATATTTTAAAGAGATTAATTTAATAATTAATTCTATAGAAATAAAATTTTATATTTTATAATGGAGTTGGTATGTATTAAACAATATATTAATTGTTATGTTTGTATAAAAGTGTTTAAAAATGAGGAAGCATTTATTGAATAGGTAGGTGGTATATATCTAAGATATAACTCTGTGTTTTTTACTACAAAAAAGAGATATTTGATAATCCTGGATGGATTGTATTGATAAACCAATGTTGTTATGTCTATTTAATAATGTCTTTTATGAAAATAGAAAATTATTTAATATAAAAATAAAATTTATTTTTAATGGAATAAATATTAGTTTGAAGAACAATGTTCATAACTTTAAAATTATTTCAATAACCTAAAATGAAATGTAAAAAAACCTATGAAAGTGTTAATAATTTTGATGATATTAAAATAAAATAATTTATCTATATATTAAAAAGTAAAAGTTTTTTATATTTTAAATATTTATATTTTTAAATTTATTCTCTAGATAATAATTAGTTTTGATCTATGATAATGAAATGAGACATGATCTTGATTTTTTCTAGAAATCCCAAAATGGAAAAAAGTATTAATTTCTTATGTGAACAAAGTGTTTGTGTTTTATAATATTATGTTTTTAGAAAGGATAGTTTCTAATAGACTTGTGTGAGTTAATGTTATACATTTATAATTCCAAATTTAAACAAACGAAGAGATATTATATTAATTTGGACGTTTATATATTCTTAATTATTGAGAATGTCACTAAGAATATATCTTACAAACATGAGAATATATACATAGATATATTTGAAGATCATGAAATTAATGTATGAGTTACATTATTACATATTAATAATGATGTCATTATAAAAATATTTTCATTTTTGTAATGATTTTTATAGAGTATACATTTTTTAAAAATGACACCATGTATCTAGTGTAGACTCACATGATGAAAAGTATGCACTATGAGGATTCCTCATAATCAATCCACATGTATTGAATAACCAATCAGAAAAATAGATAGTTACCAGTTTTATTTCTTACTATCTTGTACACGTTGAACTTATATTGGGTACCTAATTGTTTTTGTAAAGAGATATATAATACGTTTTCCACTCCAACCGGCACGTGATGGCATAACACATGGTGGCCGGTGGCTATTGAAAACATTAGGTCTCCTAATTAAATAAAAAACATTAAGTTATAAATAAATTATAAAAAAAATTATTAAAAAACTCAAATAAATAATATAATATAAAATAGTTTTTTGGTCATTGAAATAATAAGATAAGTGAGGTATTTTACTAATCTATCCCATTTTGATGATCTAAAAAGCATAATTCCAACATAATTAAAATGTAAATAGTAAATTATTTTTAAAAGGTGGGTTATATTTAAAAACTAAATTAAAATATTTATAATAAAAGTTTTTATAATTATTTGATTGAAAATGAATAATTTTACAAATTAAATTAAAATAGATATGTTTTAAAAAAAGAAACTCATAAGGTTATTAAAATTTAAGGACTAACTAAAAAACCAAAATAATGAAATATGAATTTTAAAAAGATTGAAATATATAAAAATTTAATAAACTAAAATAATTTAAATTTTAATATAATTAATTTTTTATAAATTTAAATACAAATTAAAATCAACTTAAAAACTAAATTCAATGGAAACACTGTTTTAAAAGAAATAGTAATTAATATTGTTAAAATATAAACTAAATATTAAAGAAAAAAATATTTATAACATAACATTAATTCAAAATATTATTTAATATTTTTATAGAATCATCAAACACATTTTGATAATACAAAACTAAATAATAATATAAAAATGTTATCCATGAAAAGATAATTCAAAACTAAATTTTGTTTCAAATATAATAAAATTTAATAAAAATTCATATAATTCAAGAAATAAATTTAGGGTTCTTTGAGGAGGAGCATTGTAATGGTGGTAAATATTGTCAAGCACTTGATATGGTAATGAACAAGTCTCAGTCACTATATCCTCAACAAAGTTTAGTATCTAATAAACATGAAATATAAGTTGATGATATTTAGGGGAAATTAGATAAGTATTAAAACTATGAAAATCACATGGTTCAAATTATTTTCCACTGAAGTGATAAGTCTCTTACTATTATTTATCCTTACTCAGTTCTTTTTCACTAAACGCATCACTTTTTATTCTTCTTCATTTTAATATATTTTTCCTTAATAGTTTTATTCTATTTAATATTAATCCTCAACAAAAGGTAATACTATAAGCATGATAAGAGGAATATAATTTTCTAGAACAGCATTGTTCAGTTTAAGAGTTTTTAGTGTCCCAAATGAATGACAGTGCATGCCCTATGGGTCATGGTTACTTGATATAGGGGTGTCATGACAGGACATATGGGTGTAATACTGTGACAATAATTTCTACATCACACATCAGAGACTGGAAGGGTTTTTTCCATGGTATATAATACCCATCTATCTCCATCCCCCTTAAAAGGAATATTATGAGGGGGATGGGTAGCGAGACACCCAGGTTTTAAGTGATCCCTACCTAAGAAAAAAACCATGAGGGAGTGACCCAAAGTAGAAAATATTGTGATATAGGGTATTTTAGCACCAATGAAGATCCTAAAATTGGTATTAATAGAGATAAGAAGCCTCTAATTCATAGTTAAATTATTTTGGGGTCAATTATTTGAGTCCCAAAAGAGTGATATTGCATTCCCTACGGGTCATGGTTCTTAGATACTGGGGTGTCATAACGTGACATGTGGGTGCATGTGGTGGCACCTATTTCCCTATCCCATATAATAGACTAGTGGGGTATTGTACATGGTATAAAATGTTCCTACACCCCCTACACATCAAAAGAAATCTTTAATGGGGGAAGTGTCATGAGCCACCTGGTGGGTAGTGGGCCTTGTAAAAGAACAAAACTATGAGGGAGCGAACCAAAGGGGTAAATATTGTGATAGATGGTCCGGAAGACCTAATGTATATCATACAAGTTGCATCATATGAGTAATTAATCTTATAATTTTTAGGGAAATAGATGATGGGAATATTTTTTGGGTCTCAAATTAATGAGAGTGAATTCCCTATAGGTCATGGTTGTCAGCTATCAGGGTTTCACGATGTGACATACGAGTGAAACACCATGAAACCTATTTCCCTATACCAAATTGGAGACTAGAGGTATGTTGGTCATGGAATATAATCCCCATACTTTCCTCTCCCCATCGTAAGGACTTTTCATAGGGGGTGGGAAGTGAGCCACCCTAGAGGGTAGTGAGCCCTAATGAAGAACCAAATTGTAAGGGGGTGACCCAAGCAGACAATATTATGACGAAGGGTCCTACAACCACAATGTATACCATACATGATTGTATAGATTATTTAATAATATTCTAACATATTTGATTTTTTAATGTAATATATGTAAAATGATATATATTTTTTACATGAAATTCATTTTAATAATGTTTATTTTTAATGAAATTCAATAATGAATACTTTAAGATTCATTAAAAAAATTTGTATTACATGGGGTATAAATAAATCAAATATTATTTCCTTAGAAAAACTAGGACAAAATGTAATTATTTTAATTTAATAAATTCAAAAGTTATGATATTTAAATATAAGTCTTAGTTTATAAAAAAATAGGTTATAAATGTAAATATATTTAATGGTATAACGATCAACAAAATAAAGGATAATCAATGTTTGGAGGAACCCTTTGATGATACCATGGTTGAAATAATGTTTAATAATTTTTACCAAGGAAAAATGTTTTTTATATAAATAAAATTGAAGGGAATAAATAATATTAAGAAATTTATATATAAGATATTCTCCTTATGTAAATTTATATAGTCCAGAGTGAGAGATACTCACATAGTTAATAATATGAAGAGATTTAAAGGCTTATGAAATCCAATTAAATGTATTGGAAAAAGATTTAAAACCATCCTATTGACTAATATTTAAATTATAATATAATTCAATAAATAGTGTGGGATAAAAGATATTTTATAGAAGTAGATCAATGACATTTAATCACTTTTTCAATATAATCAACCTATTTAACTATAGATTGTAATTACTGAAACAAAAAATATAATAAAACCCCTTGAATTATTTTTATTTAAGCCATATAATTTATATTTTGATAATAAGAGGTTAATAAAAATAATTTTTAGCATTCTTGTTCTATTTATGAGAATTATGTGGTCCTATGGGATTGATTTTAAAAAATTAAGGATTAACAAGGATTTATTCAAAAAATGTAGTAGAATTAATGTCTAAGGTACCTAGAATAATGATACTACATACTAAAAGAAAAATAAAATAATATAAATAAATAAGATTGTATAAGGAAATGTTGAAAAATCCTTAATCTTGTGATAATGATTAATAAAATGATTATATACATGAATAAATAACTAAGGGAGTGTGAGGGGTTTAATAGCGGAGTGGAAACGAGTTGTTGGGGGTGTCAAAGGGAATTAACCTAACCCATACTTGTATTTAGAATATAAATTCTGTTGTTATAGAAAGTTGTTGTGATACCACATTGTATCGATGGTGAAAAACTGTGTACCCATTCTATTTTAGCAACCATGTTCATCTTGTCTTAGTATTGGGTACCTTATATCCATCCACTATATATTAGAGATGAAATATAAACTATGTAGTTTTTGAGTACTCAATGTTATTCGACTAGGTATCAAAGTTGAAAACAATGTATCACCTTATCTTTTATATACAAGGTGTATACTATCTTAGTATTGGGTAACATATACACTTCTAAAATTTATAATAAATATTGAATTTGAAAAAAACACTCTAAAATAGGTCAATCATAATAGAATACCATTATAATGGAAATAATGGTCAGATAAATTTAATTATAAAACATGATTATTAAATTAAATATCAAATTATATAATAAAAAAGGATTTTTATTAATGATAAAAACTAGAATAAATGTATTTTTTCATGAATAAAAACTATAAATTAAATTACATGTTTAATTTAATAATTAATGTAATATATATATCTTCTATCAATGAAATTAATCTAAAACATAAGATAAGTAATGTAAATAACGGTGGTTATAATTGAACCATTCATAAATCTAACTTAATAAAACAAAATCACCCATATGAAAAGAGATTTGTAAATATATAGGAAAATTAGTGACCCATGCATACAATTTCATATGGGATACCCCTATTTTGAAACAGATCTCTTAAAAAGTGATTCCGAAGGACTATATTATTAGAATGTAACTGTTTAATTATATCACATAGAATGATAAGGGACCTATTATTGACTCAATGTTTGTGAAAAAATATCCTAGTTTGGTCCATGATATTAAATGATGCTTCCATCTAAATAATTTGCGTACAATTATTTCCCACAACAATATATTTCACTTTATCTAGAGAATGATTAACAAAATTCTATTTCTAACTTCACAAAGAGATTAATATTTTCAATAAGTTGGATGAACCAATTTTACTTTCAATGTTTAATTTAAATCCACTAAAATCAACATATAATTAATTTGTTAAGTTAAATTATATATGTTTTGGATAAATTAGTGATATTAAGATGTTATAATAATATATATATATAATAGTATTCATTATGATTATATTTAAAGGAATCATACATAAAAAACTAAAAAAACTTTTGGGTAGGTTGTAGTAAGGAAAATCCGACTCTCAATCATACCACGATAAAACATTTTGTCCACTATATTACCAGCTTCACCAAAATCTTATCTTCATATAAAATTCCACATGTGTATTAAATTATACAATATAATCCATTTTGAAATTATAAAAAATTTAATTTATTCCTTTTATTTTCTATAGAAAAAGGTCATACATATTTTAATTCATTTGAAAAATATGGGTAAACATTATTTTTCCCAAAATAATTCTTTTCAAATTTTCATCTCATTGAGTCAAAAAAGTCATTATAATTAGATAGATTAGTCGAACCCAAAATATCAAAATTTATATAAATTTAACTAACTAATAAATCATCTAAAAATCAATTTCAACAAATGTACATTCATATTTTCATAGTTTTAAATAATTAACATAATATATTTTTTTTTGGTAATTCTTGATACCCTACTATTACAGGTAAACATTGTATTCGGAACTATCACAATGTACACCCATTAAAGATCCACTAAAAATGTTTTTTAAAGATTAATTTTACAATATTAAATCTTCTTAAATAACTTCATTTTCTAAATTCATCTTATCAACAATGTCATAGTTTGAATTTTTGATCTTTATCAAAAAAATGCAATTTGTAGTAGAAAATAAGGTTTTCCCAAAGCATCAAATTTATATAATTTTATCAGTATATAATATTGAACAATAATTTTAATTATCCTTTTAAGTAATAGAATATTTACTTATATAATAATAATATTCATTTTAAAATATTATTTTAACATATAATTCTTTTGTCCAACTTTTTCAAAACTAATTAAAATATAAATTTAATAAAATACTATTTTTGGTCCTTTATGTGAATCAAATATTTTCATTCGGAGATTTAATTTTGGATTTCTATAAAAAGCTAACACCTTTAGGTTTTTTATAATAAATAAAATTATTTCAATATAATTATTATCCATGATAATTTTGTCTTATTTATAAATATAAAGATTAAAAATGGTATTTGTATAAATACTATTTTTACACGATTAAGTTCATTTATTTTAAAAATAAACATTCCAAACCTCAAAAAAAATTATTTGATAAAATTATTTTCAAATTTAAAATTTGAATGGTGAATTTTTTTTAAAAGGATTAACATTAATCCTTGACATAAAAATTGACTATTAAGGAAAAAAATTAATTACTAAGGTAAAGATAAATTTGAATAAAAGTAAAAAACATAAAACATGAAGCACAAAAAAAATAAAAATCTTCATAATATAGAGTGTTGCTGGTGATGTTCAACCTGAAATAACTATGAAAACTTTTTTCATCTTGGTACTTTTACACATGAATAGTGACTTTAAATTATTGAAAATGTAAACGTTACTCCCCAAACTATCCTTCTCCGGACTTATTAAAGAGTAACATATCTACCACTTAAAAATCATAATACATTAAAACTTAACCTTTAAAATCTTCAACATATCTCATCCTATAAAGCATACAATCATTAATTTTTTCTTCACCATTATTTTGCATACAACCTTTATTTCTATAGAGAATTACTAGGGAAAATCAATTCTCCTATGTTCATATTATAACCTGCTTAACTTTACTTCTTATTTATCTTATTTGAAATTTATTACAGACACACTAATATAATTATATTATTATCATATATATAATTTCATCTTACTATATTAATGTTATTATTATTATATATTTATATATTCCATCAACTAAAAAAAAATTAAATCATGCTTTGTGCATATGTGTAGACTATTGTCGCCATGTGAAATGAAATTCATTTTTCATCAACACACATAATTAGTGTTTCTTTTAATGTATTTAAATAATAAATATTATTTTTATTATCTCATTAATTTTTTGGTATAAAAAATTGGAGATCATATTAATGATATGATAAAAGAGGATCAACGTTAACAAAATTGTTTAAAATAAGCATGTTGAGCAGAGAATAATTTATTAAATTTATGTAATATTTTAATATCCATTTAATATTATTATAAATCCTTTATAATTATAATAAGTCACACCATAAAGTACTAAATATTATCATTATAGATTTGGTATAGTGATATTATAAGGAAACCACCGCATAATCATTCATTATATCTAGGTATGTTCATGTTTAGGAAGGTTTAACAACTTACTTGAACAATACTATGAATTTATACATTGAATTACATTAGAAACATAAATACTATTTTAATTGTATATAAATGTGTAAAAAATATATTTTTTTTATATCAATAATTAATTAATTAAACACACTTCTATCACCAAGTGTCACCGAAACAAGATTTTTATGGATTACATCTTCAAGAAAAAACACTAAAAATCATGAATGGAATTTGAAACAACATAAATTATTATACATAATCACTAAAATTATCTTCAATTCCAATTAATGATGACCTTTTGATGAATAATGAATATGAACTCCACTATTATAAAACTAGTACAAATGATCAAAACTATGAACATACAATATGGGAAATTAGAATAATTCTTATATAGAATGACTCTTTATGAGGAGTATGAATGAAAATATATATTATTAAGGTTTTTAGTTATGTTATTATGAAATTTATTTTTATGATATTGGGTTTTAAATTACGTTTATGGAATTATGCATAAAAGTTATGGGATTTCCATCTCAAATTCATCTCTTGGAGACATGTTTTGTTTTATGAACCTAATTTCATTTTGGCGGTGTATATACTACATATTTTCAGGTTTATGTCCCTTCAGGTAATAAAATCATAGTACTTTAATATCAATATAATGATCTATATTTCAAGAGTTTATGGTTAAATTGAAACCAATTCCATAAGTTGGGGTTTTCTATCTAAAACTTAATTCTTTTGGACTCATTTTATATTTAATATATGTTTCTTTATGTGCGGTGAATAAATTATTATGGAATATTTTTACCATATTATTCATGAAATTTATTGAATTTAAATTTTTTTATTATTATCCCTCCCTCAGATTATATTTAT
Source organism: Viscum album (assembly GCA_963277665.1). NCBI lineage: Eukaryota > Viridiplantae > Streptophyta > Magnoliopsida > Santalales > Viscaceae > Viscum > Viscum album. Next base: position 1,955,752,919 of record OY728137.1, read on the forward strand.
TAAATAGTTACCAAAATCATTATAAAACAAAATATTTCCATTGTGAAAAACCATACTATATTCAGATAATGTAATAGTGTGTATAGTTTGCTAGAAAATAAATTCATGTCTGGATGCTATCATGTGCAAATGACTATGAAATATATGAATCATGGATTAATATCCTAAAAAGGGTTAATTTTTTATTCAATCAATCATCACAATAATGTATGATGAATGAGCCTAACACTGCACACCAAGATAGACACTACGAGGGAATAAGATTTCGAATGTTCACATGCACTTTATGAACCATTATGGAGAAATTTTCCTACTATTACCTTGGTCTCCTTCCAATGAATTATATTGAATACAATTACTATATTTCATGTATAAACCAAAAAATTATACATACTCACTCTAAAATATTTATTTGATAATGGTAGTTCATGTTTTTCTACGATACCCCACATTTTCTAAGTTTATTAAGTAGGGGTTTTTCCTAAACATCCACATTGTTATATTGAATGGGGATTTATTTGTTTTTTAATTTCCCATTATATATATATCTATGTTTTATCAAATAAAAGGATCCATAGGGAATGGTATATAAGATATTTTTGACTATAATGATGAATGAATTGGCCTTAATCAGGCTAAAGGTGGGGATGTAAATTATATATCCTCTTGATGAATTGATAGGTCTCATGAGACAAAAAAAGTAGGGTTTTAGTGGATACCTCTTCTCGTGATAGGAAAACATGTTATCACAAGTTATTTATAGCATGTTTTCATGTTAAAAAGTTTGAATTACATCAATATAAGTTCAATGATAATTTTCATCCTTGTTTTCATTTATTTTCCTGGATAAATTATACCCTCAATTTTAGTTGATTATAGTTTCAAGATGTTCAATTATTCCAATTATATCAATTATTATATTTTTATGTTATATAATTATCTAATATATGCTACTCATAAATAATAATATAATATAACCCTTATTTTTCCCATTAACCCAGATATCCTAGAAAACTATTTCTAATTTTTAAGGATACGATGGAAGGGGAAATATTGTTTTCATAATATGTCCATGTTGTATAACATGTTTTTCAAATGTAATTTATATTTTTATCTAGTCTACAAAGACTAATAAAATAGTATATCCTTTGATAATTTTTTTATTCTGTACCAATAATTTTATACAATTACTGGCTCTAGGCTTGTAGAGTCTATTATTGTAACACCCAAGGCTTTGATGAGAAATATTTTGTTTTTATGTTATATAAATCATCAAAGAAATCTTTCACTACACACATCACTTATTTGGCTTTCTTTACACACAATCACGACCTTCCTCGATAGCTTGCGTCGTACGCAATACCGAGTTTCACTAAACAACGATATGATATTAAAATATTATTAAAACTAGCCCTTATGAATAGTAATAACCACTTTTTGAAATTTGATAAATTTTATTTTTCAAAATTGACTTCATTTTTGGATTCAGAATATCGAAATTAGCCTAGGTTGAAATTTTGGCATTTTTCTGAAAACTTTCAATTTTTGATGAATAGTGAAACCACTAAGTGGTCGACAAAAAACTGAATTTTTCATAAAACATAAATTTACCGCTTCTGTGAGTGGAATTTCAAAAATCCGACAGACACGGTTGATTTCAGTAAGTAAAATGTGGTTCAATGAGATGAAAATAATTTTTGGTTAATAGTAACTTTTTTCTTTTTTTTCACCACGGTTAAAAGTAAATAGGGTAATTAAGGGTAAAAATGATATTATTATTACCCTAAAACTTTTCCTAATTCTATTGGATAAATGTAATTCGACCAAGAACAACCTTAGGAATAAAATATGACCATTTAGGCCCACTTGGATTAGATTAGGACATTTATTATTAATTTATTTAAAGAAGGGTTAAAATAGTTAAAATCAATGTTTAATAAGAAAATAATTTTTAATATAGGGTTATACATAAGGTAAATTTGACTATAAATATTAAATATAAATCCAAAAAAATTTCCTACATAATGATATTTTATTTTTAATTTTTACACTTTAAATAAGTTTATTTATTTATGACAGAAAGATGATGCAATAATTATCTTATTAATGAAATATTGACATAATTGATGTTATAAATACCCAAATAAATGTAATTTGAGACTTTTTATGAATTACAATAATTTTATAGGTTACTATGACATGTTATTATTGATTTAATTAAATTTTTTATAACTAATAATCCTTTTATGATTTTCACAAAAATCAATTACTAAATAGTGTCAAAATTGACATAAAATAGTTTTTAAAACAAATATTATATTATTAATTATTATTTTATTCCTAAAAATCTAATGTTCAGCCAAATGGCTTATATAAGTTTATATATATTAATAATAAACAACTTGGGGATCTTTTGGCTGCTTATAGTAAGTTTTTTAACCTTATAGTATAAGAACACAAGAAGACACAGTAAAAGTAAAATTATTTAACTTAATGTTAAATCTAAATGATAAGGTTAAAATAGGAACCTAAACTTGTCTAAATTCTATTGTATGAGAGGATTTCGACCCATCCTCACCTTATCATAGAAATATATCAATTTTGAGCTATCTAAAACCGATCTCGACTTTATAATAAAATAATATTTTTAGTTTTTCCAAAGGAGCCCCTCTCCTCCCTTATAAAAGGGCACCTCCTCCCCATCTTCCTCACACCACATTGAGCCTTCAAGCTCGGCCAAACCCTACCAATTTATCCTATCCACTTCCCTAGAGACAACCTGGATGTCCTGGTCTTCTTTGAAGACCAATTTTAGTGCCCTAAAAGGAGGTCTCAAAGAAGCATTTCAAAGAAGAGGTAATATCCATTACCGATTCTTTCATCTTTATTTCTTCTTCCACTTCTTCTTCTTTAGTTGTTTAATTATGAAGTAATAACATAAGTATCACTAATATACTGATATGTTATTATAATTATGAAACAACCCTATTTCACCATCTATCCATCCTACGGAAAACGAAATCACCGCGCGTGCGTACGTACGGAATACCGTCTCCACGCCGTGGTGTAATCTATTTTCCCCCTCCACCATACTTGGATGGGTATAATGGTTTAAATAATGACTATATAGGACTATTATAAATTGATATTGATTCTTAAATAGTATACATACACTCCAATAAAATTCCACGATCATGGGAACGATATCATCGCTCGTGCGTACGTACGGAATACCGTCTCCATAATGTGATGCGACTCGTTATACATGATCTTCATTGCATAATGATTATATAAATGAATTGAGTAAATAAATATGATATATATTACACTAACACAATTTTTGAAATGAGGTATCTATAACCTAAAAATAAAAAATAGAATTTATTCGACAAAACACGCATAAGAACAAAATTTAATAAACACCCGAACAACAAGTAGTAATGAAATATTACTAATAAGAAGCTAACAATATGACCATATATGATATCATAAAAATATGTATGATTCTGGAATAAGTCAATAACATTATTTAAATCATTATACATGAGGTTCAGACACTTATGAAGCAAATCAGACCTAAGGTAAGGGAAATATCACAATCTCATTTTTATTCGAGATTGTTTATACTTTGGCATTTACTGGGGTGTATTTTATCATCCACATACATGTTTCCTCAATATGTAATATTATTTCTATCCACATACAATTGTTTAAATCCAATTTAACCCTTCGGTGAGTTTTTAGTAAAAGATATGAAAGGAATATTTTGTCGTTTTTCGTATGAGGTACTTTTTGACTTTTCCAACAAAAGTACGAGAAGAATGTTTTTTTAACTTATACTGCATGAATGGATTTTTAAAACATTATTTCCAAGAAGCTTCCTTTACAAGTTTTCAGGTTTATTTTCAATCATCTTCTTTTAGTTTAAAATTGTATGACATGTTAAGAAAGGAAAATGTTTTTGAATTAGAAAGGATATTTTCCTCAAGAATGGAGTTCAAGAGTTTTATCAAAATTATTTTCCATCTAAGATAATATAGGTTTCTGTTTCTATCCCTATTATTACATGGATTTTATTATGTTGTGATGGAAATATTTTTATGAATTCCTTTAGCTTATATGAATTGTTTTATGATGTCACGATGTTTAAGATTCCCATTTTTATTACATGGGTTATGCTATGATGTATGGTTTATGATTTTGTGGCACACATAAGAATGCTATCATTATGAGATGGGTGGGACCTATATCTCTCTCCAATGCATTGGGTAAAGATTTTATATCTCATGAGATAGACATGGCTGGAACGACAGGTTAAACTGGTTCAGTGAAACAGGACAGAAATGAGGAGTGGACTCGGTTCAGAAATGGAATTTGCCCACTAAGATAGTCTTGGAAATGAGCCTCTACTAATAAGAAATGATTCTCTATGATTATGTGTGTATGACACAAAGTTCCATGTTTTATGTTATGATTATTGGGATTACATTTCACTACTATGATTTATCCCATGTTATGAAATTATGATTTCTTTTACAGGTTAAGATTTCCAAATGTTATGTTCTTATGTATATAATGTGATTGATATTTATTTTTTTACCCTTAATGAGCGTTTGAGCTCCCACTTTTGTATGTTTTCTTTCCCCAGGTCAGGAAGAAGGTTATTAAGTAAGATATGCCAAAAGGGACTATAGATATGATGAAATAAATGGCAGACAGTATAGACGCTTTATGAACCAGTTGTTTATGTTTCCCAGTTTCTGAAGACACTATACCTATACGGTCCTTTCCTGGTTTTATTACATGTTGTAATAATTGTGCTTCAATTTTGAAGTAATAACAATGTATGTAAAGTATGGGTCGTTACAGTTGGTATTAGAGGAATGTTATAGTCAACCTTTGGAAACTAGGATGTGAAAGCCTTAGTAAGAACCCTAAGGATAAGTCTAAGCATAGAACACAATCTTAGTGTTTTAGAAATGGCCATGAATAACCTAGGATAAGACCTTAAGTGTGAAATTTTATTCTTGATTATGTGGTTTTCCTATTATAATTAGTGTTGCTCACTCTGTTCTTCTTGGTTTTAGTCAATGGATGGAACCTGAAGGAACCGTGTTAATGCGTAATGTGACGGGGAATGCAATGATTTTCCCCCTGAGCAACCAAACGTTATGGGAGATGGAATGAAAAATCTTGTAGCCATGATCACAAAACTTTCTCAAGCTATGAATCATATAGGACTTCCAAACGAGCAAAGGAAGGAGCAACATTCTGTTGAATCCTTCATGAGGCAGCGTCCACCTTCATTCAGCGGGTCTGCTGATCCATTAGTTGCTGAACAATGGATTAGTACTACTAAAAAGATATTTTCAGTTCTTCAATGTTCTGAACATGATAAAGTCATCTTAACAGTGTATTTTTTGGAAGGTGATGCTAATCAATGGTGGAATATTATCAAGAATACGAAGCAAAGACATGAAATTGAGTCCATGGAATGGGACGAGTTCAATAAATTATTTTTCAATAAGTACTTACCTCGTATTCTCCGAACAAAGATGGAGAAGGAGTTTCTTGAACTAAAGTAAAAGGATGATAATCTGTTGGTACCTATGATGCAAATTTTGCAAGACTTGCAAGGTAGGCTTCTAGTATTATTATCTAACCTGAGAGTAAGATCGATCGATTCTTTAGTGGCATAAAACCAAGTCTTTGTAGGGCGTTATCCATAAGGGACTTCAATAGCTATGAGGAAATTGTTCTATGTGCTCTCAAAGTCGAGATGGATATTGGAGTATCCCATCAGTCATATGGGTTTGATAAGAAGAGGAAAATGGAATTCAAAGCAAAATCTAAAGAGCGCACTGAAAAGAAGATGAGCTTTCCCTTATGCTCAAAGTGTGGAAAGAAACATGGAGGGAGTTGTCTTAAAGGGAAAAGTAAATGTTTCAATTGTGGAAAGGAAGGTGATAGGGCATTTGAATGCCGCAATGATGGGAAGAAGATGTCTAATGATGCAAACAAAGGAAGGGATACACAGAATAAACCTACTACACTTCAATGTTTCAAGTGAAAGGAGATGGGGCATTATACCAATCAATGCCCAAATCCAAGGGTTGATGATGATGGTCGATGTCAACAAAATCTTTTGGCTAAAGACAAAGGAAAGTCACATGCAATTTTTATCAGCGATGTGGAATATGATAACGATGTGGTGAAAGGTACACTTACCATCCACTCTAAAGTAGAAAATGTTTTCTTTGATTTTGGATCCACCCACTCTTTTATTTTTGAATAATTTTCTAAGGATATCACCGTATTACCACAAAAAATAGATGTTGAGTTAGCTGTGACAACCCCTAATGGCACAACAGTCGTATCAAAAGTTTATAATTCTTCTCCGATCGAAGTTTGTGGGAAAGTGCTTCCTGCAAATCTTGTGATCCTTCCTATAGTGGAATTTTATGTGATTCTTGGCATGGATTGGCTTTCTTTATATAGAGCTCATATCAATTGTCAAATAAGGGAAGTCACATTTCATATTCCAGATCAATCTATGATCGTCTATCAATGCAAGGATGAACATAACCTTCCAGTGAAAATTTCTTCCATCTTATGGGTCTTGATTCCACTAAATGAAGGTTATTTATCTCAAATGGTTGGTGAGAAACTCACGATTAAGAATATGCCCATTGTACGAGATTTTGATGATGTCTTTCCGGAGGAATTACCGGGTCTTCCACTAAATCGTGAAGTTGAGTTTTCAATAGAACTTGTACCGGGTGCTTTGCCTATTTCAAAGACACCTTATAGAATGGCCCCAATTGAGTTGTAGGAATTGAAGAAGAAACTCCAAGAGAATCTTGATAAGGGGTTCATACAACCTAGTGCGTCACCTTGGGGAGCACCTATTCTGTTTGTTAAGAAGAAAGATGGATCAATGAGACTCTACATTTATTATCGAGAACTTAACAAGATCACTATCAAGAACAAATATCCTCTCCCACGCATTGATGACTTATTTGACCGACTACACGGAGCTCAATAATTTTCCAAGATTGATCTTTGTTCAGGGTATCATCAATTAAGTGTCAAAAGAGAGTATATACCAAATACGACTTTCCGTACAAGGTATGGACACTATGAATTTATAGTGATACCATTTGGTCTTACTAATGCCCCTGTTATCTTCATGGATCTTATGAATAGAGTCTTTAGAGACTATCTTGATCAGTTTGTGGTAGTCTTTATAGACGATATTCATGTCCATTCAAAGAGAAAGTAATAACATGAAGATCACTTGAGAATTATATTTATGACCCTGAGAAAGGAAAATCTTTATGCCAAATTTACCACGTGTGAATTTTGGCTTCAAAAAGTTTCATTTTTGGGTCACATAATCTCAAAAGAGGGGATATCTGTGGATCCAACAAAAATAGAGGTTATCGAAATATGGTCGAGACCAACAACAGTAACTGAGATCCGAAGTTTTCTTGGTTTGGCGTGATATTATCGACGTTTTGTGAAAGATTTTTCACGATTATCTAATCCACTCACCATGTTGACTCAGAAAGGAGTTAAGTTTGTCTGGACGGAGGAATGTGAAGAGAATTTCAAGGAGTTGAAAAGAAGGTTATCCAGTGCACCTGTGCTCACACTGCCTTGTAGTGAAGAAATGTTTGTGATCTACAGTGATGCATCCAAGAAGGGATTGGGGTGTGTTCTTATGCAAAATGATATGGTGATAGCTTATGCCTCATGACATTTGAAGATACATAAGCAAAATTACCCAACTCATGATTTGGAGTTAGCTGTGGTAATCATTGCATTAAAGATTTGGAGGCATTAACTTTATAGAGAAAGGTGTGACATTTATACTGAACATAAAAGTTTAAAGTATATTTTCACACAAAAGGAGCTGAATATGCGCCAAAGAAGATGGTTGGAGCTGATTAAGGATTATGACTACTCAATTCATTACCACCCTGGGAAAGCAAACAAGTTGGAAGATGCATTAAGTTGACAAGACCATGCCATTTTATCCATGATGAGGATCACAAAAGATCAAATAATTACGGATTTACAAAAGATGGATCTTGGAATTATAATGGAAGGGGAAAAATCTTATCTTCCTCAAATGAATGTTCAACCATCTATACATGTGAAGATTAAAGAGGCACAGAAAGAAGATGTCTAGTTACAAAAGAAGGTGAGAAATGTTCCTGAATTCAGCCTTGATTGTGATGGAATAATAAAGTTCAGGAATCGGGTTTGTGTTCCTCCCATCCCCGAATTAAAGAAGGAGCTGCTGGATGAGGCTCATATTTCTTTATTCTCTATTCATCCTGGAAGCACGAAGATGTATATGGACCTGAAAGAGTACTTCTGGTGGGATGGCATGAAACGAGATGTTGCTGAATATGCCTCTCGAAGATTGGTTTGTCAGCAAGTTAAAGCTGAGAAACAGAAGTCTAAGGGGATGTTACAACCATTACCCATACCTGAATGGAAATGGGAAAACATCACTATGGACTTTGTCACTGGACTTCCTAAAACATCCAAAGGCAATAATGTTATCTGGGTCATAGTTGATCGTCTTACAAAGTCTACACACTTCATTTCTATTAGAGAGGATTTTTCTCTGGATCAGCTTACCAGGATATATGTAATGAAAGTGGTAAGATTGCATGGAGTACCACTTTCTATTATATCTGATTGGGATCTGTGGTTTACCTCAAAGTTTTGGCGAAGTCTTCAACATACTCTGGATACAGAGTTGAGTTTCAGCACTGTTTATCATCCTCAGACAGACGGTCAGTCTGAAAGAACAATTCAAACACTAGAAGATTTGTTGAGAGCTTGCTCTATGGATTTCAAAGGTGGTTGGGATCAACACCTACCTTTGGTGGAATTTTCTTATAATAATAGCTTTCACTCCAGTATTCATATGGCTCCTTATGAAGCTCTCTATGGAAAGAAATGTAGGACACCAACTTGCTGGGATGAAGTTAGGGAAAGAAATCTATTAGGACCTGATCTCGTTGATGAAATGGAAAAAAAGGTCAGATCTATTCAACAACACATAAGAGAAGCTCAGAGTCGACAGAAAAGTTATGCCGACAACCGAAGAAAAGACCTAGAGTTTGAAGTGGGTGAAAAAGTGTTCTTACGAATATCTCCCTAGAAGAGGGTCATGAGATTTGGAAAGAAGGGTAAGTTGAGCCCTAGATATATCGGTCCTTTCGAAATACTGGATCATGTTGGGAAGGTAGCTTACCGATTGGCGCTTCCACCGAATCTCTCTCATGTTCATGATGTGTTCCATGTATCTCTCCTGAGAAAGTACATACCTGATCCTTCACATGTACTCAGCTCAGAAGTTGTACCGCTGGAGCAAGATCTTTCTTATGAATAACATCTGATAGAGATTCTGGATCGTAGCAAAAAAGTGCTATGAAATAAGACCAATCATTTGGTGAAAGTTTTATGGAGGAACCACCAATTAGAAGAAGCTACATGGGATCTTGAGGATATGATGAGGGAGATGTATCCTCATCTATTTGTTACAAAGTGATGAATTTCGAGGGCGAAATTTATTTTAAGGGTGGTAGAATGTAACGCCCGAGACTTTTATGAGAAATATTTTGTTTTTATGTTATATAAATCATAAAAGGAATCTTTCACTACACACATCACATTCTTGGCTTGCTTTACATGCAATTGCGACCTTCCTCGATAGCTTGCGTCGTACGCAATACCGAGTTTCACGAAACAATGATATGCTATTAAAATATTATTTAAACTAGCCGTTATGAATAGTAATAACCACTTTTTGAAATTTTATAAATTTTATTTTACAAAATGGACTTCATTTTTGGATTCGGAATATCGAAATTAGCCTAGGGTGAAATTTTGGTATTTTTCTGAAAATTTTCAATTTTTGATGAATAGTGAAACCACTAAGTGTTAGTTAAAAAACTGAATTTTTCATAAAACTTAATTTTACCGCTTCTGTGAGTGGAATTTCAAAAATCCGAGAGACACTGTTTATGTCTGTAAGTAAAATGTTCAATGGGATGAGAATAATTTTTGGTGAATAGTAACTTTTTACTTTTTTTTACCACGATTAAAAGTAAATAGGGTAATTAAGGGTAAAAATGATATTATTATTACCCAAAAACATGTCCTAATTCTATTGGATAAGTGTAATTCGACCAAAAACAACCTTAGGAATAAAATATGACCATTTAGGTCCACTTGGATTAGATTAGGACATTTATTATTAATTTATTTATAGAAGGGTTAAAATAGTTAAAATCAATGTTTAATAAGAACATAATTTATAATATAGGGTTATACATAAGATAAATTCTATTATAAATATTCATTAGAAAGATAAAAATATTTCCTACATAATGATATTTTATTTGTAATTTTTAGACAATAAATAAGTTAATTTATATATGACACAATGATGATTCAGTAATTATCTTATTAATAAAATATTGAAAAAATTGATGTTATAAATACCCAAATAAATATAATTTGAGACTTTTTATGAATTCCATTAATTTTATAGGTTAATATGACATGTTATTATTTATTTAATTAACTTTTTTCGAACTAACCATTCTGTTATAAGTTTTACAAAAATCAATTACTAAATAGTGTCAAAATTGACATAAAATAGTTTTTAAAACCAATATTATATTATTAATTATTATTTTATTTCTAAAAATCTAAGGTTCGGCCAAATGGCTTAGATACGGTTATATATATTTATAATAAACAACTTGGGGTTCGTTTGGATTCTTATTGTAAGTTTATTAACCTTATAGTATAAGAACACAAGAAGACACGATAAAAGTAAAATTATTTAACTTAATGTTAAATATAAATTATAAGGTTAAAATAGGAACCTAAAATTATCTAAATTCTATTGGATGAGAGTAGCTATACCCATACCCGCCTTATCTTAAAAATATATCAATTTGGAGCTATTTAAAACCGGACTTGACTTTATAATAAAATAATATTTTTAGTTCTTCTAAAGGAGCCCCTCTCCTCCCTTATAAAAGGGCACCTCCTCCCCCTCTTCCTCACACCACTTTTAGCCTTCAAGCACCGCCAAACCCTACCAATTTCTCCTCTACACTTCCCTAGAGACATCATAGAGGTCCTGGTCTTCTTCAAAGACCAATTTTAGTGCCCTAAAAGGAGGTCTCAAAGAAGCACTTCAAAGAAGAGGTAATGTCCATTACCGATTCTTTCATCTCTATTTCTTCTTCCACTTCTTCTTCTTTAGTTGTTTCATTATGAAGTAATAACATCAGTATCACTAATATACTGATATATTATTATAAGTATGAAAAACCCTATTTCACCTTCTATCCATCCTACAGAAAATGAAATCACCGCGCGTGCGTACGTACAGAATACCGTCTCCACGCCGTGGTGTAATCTATTTTCCACCACCACCTTACTTGGATGGGTATAATTGTGAAAATAATGACTATATATGACTATTATAAAGTGATATTGATTCTGAAATAGTATACATACACTTCAATAGAATTTATTCGACAAAACACGCATAAGAACAAAAAGTAATAAACACCCGAATAACAAGTATTAATGAAATACTACTAATAATAAGTTAAGAATATGACCATATATGATATCATAAAAATAATTATGATTCTTGAATAAGTCAATAACATTATTTATTTCATTATACAGGAGGTTCAGACACTTACGAAGCAAATTGGACCTAAGGTAAGGGAAATATCACAATCTCATTTTTATCCGAGATTGTTTATACTTTAGCATTTACTAGGGTGTATTTTATCATCAAAATCCATGTTTCCTCAATATTTAATATTTTTTTCCATCCACATAAAATTTTTTAAATCCAATTTTACCCTTCGGTGAGTTTTTAGTAAATTATTTGAAAGGAATCTTTTGTCGTTTTTCGTACGAGGTACTTTTTGACTTTTCCAACAAAAGTACGAGAAGAATGTTTTTTTAACTTATACGGCATGAATGGATTTTTAAAACATTATTTCCACGAATATTCCTTTACAAGTTTTCAAGTTTATTTTTAATCAACTTATTTTAGTTTAAAATTGTATGACATGTTAAGAAAGGAAAATGTTTTTGAATTAGAAAGGATATTTTCCTCAAGAATGGAGTTCAAGAGTTTTATCAAAATTATTTTCCATCTAAGATAATATAGGGTTATGTTTCTATCCCTGTTATTACATGGATTTGATTATGTTGTGATGGAAATATTTTTATGAATTCCTCTATCTTATATGAATTTTTTTATGATGTCACGATGTTTAAGATTCCCATTTTTATTACATGGGTTAGGCTATGATGTATGGTTTATGATTTTGTGGCACACATAAGAATGGTATCATTATGAGATGGGTGGGACCTATATCTCCCTCAAATGCATTGGGTAAGGATTTTATATCTCATTAGATAGACATGGCTGGAACGGAAGGTTAAACCGGTTCAGTGAAACAGGACTAAAACGAGGAGTTAACTCGGTTCAGAAATGGACTTTGTCCACTAAGATAGTATTGGCAATGAGCCTTGACTAATAAGAAATGATTCTCTATGATTATGTGTGTATGACACAAAGTTTCATGTTTTAAGTTATGATTATTGGGATTACATTTCACTACTATGATTTATCCCATGTTATGAAATTATGATTTCTTTTGCAGGTTAAGATTTCTAAAAGTTATGTTCTTATGTATATGATGTGATTGATATTTTTTTTTTACCGTTACTGAGCATTTGAGCTCACCCTTTTGTATGTTTTCTTTCCCCAGGTCAGGTAGAAGGTTATTAAGTATGATATTCCAAAAGGTACTATAGATATGATGAAATAAACGGGAGACAATGTAGACACCTTATGAACCAGTTGTTTATGTTTGCCAGTTTCTAAAGACACTATACCTATACGGTCCTTTCCTGGTTTTGTTACATGTTGTAATAAGTGTGCTTCAATTGTGAAGTAATAACTATGTATGTAAAGTATGAGTCGTTACAATTAAGTTATATTTAATATCAAATAATGTTTAATAGGAACATTGGGGGTTAGATTTAGAGGAAACAAGTGAGGTGGAACAAGTAATATGAAAAACCCTCATGATTTGAAATGAAAATATAGAAAAATTGATAAGAATTATAATTAAAAATTAAATATCTTGATATAATTATGTGTACGTCACTATATAAATATGGAGACTAATTAGTGGAATGAGAAATATACAAACACTTGTAGTTAATGTAGATATCCCCCCTAAGAAAGTCAATGAATTTGGAGTTGAGACTAGTCAGATCACAACCATATTTGAATATTTGAACCATGTTATGAAAAATAAAGTCACACACAAAGATTGATCTAGTGATCCACAACATAGTTTAACTATACTGGACCCCTTAATTTGGGAAAAAACCAATAGTATTCTATGGAATAATAAATACATTGGTGGTTGAACAATGGATGAAGTCTATTGGTAAGACCATTCTTTCATTTATATGTACTGAAAAGTAAAAAAGTCATCATTTTGGTATATCATCTAAAGGGATATATAGACCAATTGTGTTTTATAATTCAATACACCGTATTGGAGGATAAATCGTGATCTATTTATAAGGAATATATATTATGTAAAACCGTTAAATTATAAAAGAATAAATTTTTATCAATAGTGTGTTTGAAACGCAACACTAAAAGCATAGGGTAATTTAACCTCCCAATAATATACAATATATTGGATATTTTAAATAAATTAAATCTATTATAGAGCGTTTCATGCACACAATACATAACTGACTTTAATTACACGTAATAATGACCTTCTTGGTTGGCTTACATTATAATCAAGATAGAGTTTTATAAAAAAACAATGCGCTCTTATGAGACCTATCCCCTATCAGTTAAATTACAGGTTCTAAATAAGATTAAATGACTTATGTTTTAATTAATTGGTTACTAATTAATTAGAAAACCATATAAAAACCAATTGAATATAAAGAAACTATTTTACTAAAAACTATTTTTTTGTGCCAAATGAGTTTTAGGTTAATATATTAAATTTATTACTATTATTGGAAGATATCGATGAAATTTATATATCATAAACTCAAAAAAATATTTTAGAATTCATCGAATAGATTTTATAGTCATAATATGAGAACAAATAAAATTTCACACATTAAAAGTTATATTTTTCAAAAGTATGTTTCCCGACCTTTAATGGGGAACTAATTTTAAAAGCATTTATTGATTTTTTTGTAAATTTTATTTGGGAAAAATAAATATATTTTTCTATATAATAATTTCAAAATTATATTTGTGTGATTTTTTTATTCTTATGAGAACATTAATTTTGTAATGAATAGTGAAAAATAAGGATTTATAATAGAAAATTACATTTTCATTTATAATAATTATAATATTTAAATATATTTTTAATCTGTTTCTAAGTAAAAATAGTCCAATTGTACATTTAAAAATAAAATTAATGTAATTGGAATCATTTTAATACAGAAATTGAAGATAAAATGTTTGTAAACTTTTGATCCTTTAAAGTTTAGGAACTCTTTTTCTTAACACGTCTGTAAGATTAATTATAAATTAATTTATACCAATTATATTATTTGAATTTGAAGAAATATAATACATATTTTGAAATAGAAAAATTAATAATATATAATAAAACAAACATAATTTTTTCACCAAAGTGATTGGTGAATGAAATCAAAATAAATTACAATGATTATGATAAAAATGAGTTTACCTTGTGGTTAAATATAGAATGTAAGGTCTTAAATGACCTAAAAACTTGTAAAACACCATTTTATAGAAATTTGTAATCCCATATCACCTTAGGATCTTATTTTGTGCATTTTTTTGATACTATTCCATGATGGTGACCCATATAATGAGTTAATTAATGAAAAATGCCAAAAATATTATTTTCTTACTTTTAATTTCTATTAGGCTTTCGAAAAGGTAAAAAAATCACATTGGTTTTGTTATATATGTAATTTTTAATGATAATTTTTTTTTGTTCTCATTAAAAATTATCTTTAATTTTTAGAGATGAATTACTAATATAAAATGCGTCAGAAGCTCTAAAGCTTTAATTATTTAGTTAATAATTAAATAAAATAAATGATACAAAAAATATTCACATTGAAGTAAATTGAATGAGTTATTGTGTTACCTTGAATTTTATATTAAAATATAATGGTTAACATCTAGAAACATAAAATATTCAAATTTCATTATTGTATATTTTTTAAAAATGAAATTAAATGAATAGTGTCAAAATTGACATTAATGTAATGTTATAATAAATGATTTTTATTAGTAATTTTAAAATTTATGAAAATTATAACTTAAATAAATAAATTTTTAAATATTATTATATATAATATATAGTCCACTAATGAAACAATATTTATATTATAATGACTATTATTACAATTAAATAGTAAAAAATCCAGTTAGTGGAGTTATGATTTAAAGTATTGTTTCTGTGCTTTACTTGTGCTTCTATTAAAATTAATTTCCAACACGCATTGGATAATGATTTAATAAAAAAAATATCAGATTTATAATCGTTGTATATAATATTTTTTTAATAATTATTGTAAAGACCCGTAAATTTCAAGGAAATTTTTTTCTTAATTTTCTTTGGAATTTTACAAGAATGCAGTTTCGGACGACACCTGATTCCGAGGCCCGGTGTGCCCGGAATCATTTTCCGAAGTTTAGCTTGGGTACGTTCAGTGAACGGACGAGCGGGTTTTCCTAACTTTTAAACTGGTGCTCGGAATCGAATTCCGAGGGCACCAATGTAATCGAAACACCAGTATTTTCTTAGAAACGCCTCTTTCGGAGTTGCGTTTTCTTGGTTGTGGTTTTTAATTTTTTGGGTTTTATGTTATGAAATAAAATAAAGTCGTGCGACAATTTTTTTTTTTCACTTGAAGCCGCTTAAAGACCACTTAAAGCTGCTTAAGCTGAGTTGATGCGGATAGGGTGCTATCCAAAAATATCCTAGCCTCTGGGTAGGATATTTGTGAGGTGGGGCCCGCACGAGCCCCACCGTTTCTTTTCCCCTAAGTAACGCATCCGCGAAAACCCGTCATTATGAAAGTCAACTAATGCATTTTCTTAAATTCTTAACGCACCATTTAATTGGGCGGTTTTATTCATTGAATTAATTCTATGAATTAATGGGTCGTTACTTATCTCTTTTTCGTTTTTTGGCATGTTAATAAAATAAGACCAACGCGTTTTCTCCTCAAGTGTTGTTCATTGAGAAAATTTGACAAAAACCTCAAGTTCTTCATCCTCCTTCGCGAAGAACACGAAGAACGTGAAGAACGCTGGCCTCCGACGAAGAACGTTGAACCCGCGGAAATCGAAGACGTGAGGCCGTGTGTCGCGGCGCCGACGTTTCCTCTCCCGTGATGTTCTTCTGCGACGTTCTGTCATCCGCAACAAAATCTTCGATCATCCGTTGAGGTGAGAGATTTTGGTTCTTTAATTTTCTTTGCAGATTATAACAACACATTGATTTAATCAATATAATTAAATCTGTTGTTCCTTGGTCATCGGAGTTTGTCGACGCAACTCCAGATACCGCGACGACACGGCGGTTCCCTCCTTCCGCGAAGATCAATTCCACGAAGAACGCGTGTGCGACGTCTTGACGTGGTAGGGATTTTGTTTGGAAATAACTTTTTATTCCCATAGTTGTTTTCTTTTAAAACAAAAGAACCTGGATCAAGTGCAATTTTAAATTATTAAAATTGTATTTTGTTTTGTTTTCCTTGTGTGGATTATTCTTCCCGATTTTTATCGCCTAACGCGGAGGGTGTGGGCCAAATGACGACGGCCCGAAAACCCTCCGCAGTTCATCATTATTGTGCGGATTTGGTGGGTGACGACAAAACGTGCCACAAAGGCGATTTGATGTTTCCGCATTGAAGAATGGGACACGGGAGGAGCCGCGACGCAGATGGGAATGAAAACGGACCACCAGAGAAACTCTGGTGGCCCGCGGAAGCTTCCGCCGGCAGTGGACGGCCGCCAGGTGGCGGCGGCACCCAGCGCGCCGCCGGGAAAACCTCGCCGCGGCTGAAGCCACACCGCCAAAAAGGTTCCCCGGCCGTGCGGAACCGCGGTTCAGGGACGTAGCGGCCTGGCCGCGTTCGGGTGGTTCGGGGCGGCCCCACGCGGGGCCGCGTCACTTTGACACCGCGGGGGCAGTGCCCACCCCGCGGGTTCCTCCGCTCGGCCAGCTCGGACGAGCCGAGCCGGGCCGACCCGCCTGGCCGGGTCGCACGCAGGCCGGGATGGGTCAGGTCGCGCCAAACCGGGTCGGACCCTGACCCGGGTCGGCACAACCCGGTTCGGGCCGACCCAGGGGGGTTGGGCCGGGTCGGTCTGGGCCCAGACCCCCCGTCTCCGGACATTTTCGGTCTTTTGCTCATAACTTGAGCTACGGGCCTCCAAACGACTCGCCGTCAGCGGCAACAAGATCCTTAGATCGATTCAGTCGTTTTGGTATATCACACTCAAGGTTTCAGAGTACTTTGGGTTTGGCCGGGTTGGTTCGTACACGAAACCAACCGGGCCCTCGGAGCGGAAACGCTTATATCTTGAGCTCCGGACGCCCGATCGACGTGCCGTCGACTTTGTTGAGTTCCTCTAATTGAGACAGATCTTTCGGCTTACTCCTCCCAAAGTTTGGACGTAGGTGGAGTACAGCCAGGTTGGTTTTTCTTTAAAAACCAACTGGGCCCCTGGGACGAAAAAGCCAATAACTCTCAGACCGGGCATCTGATTGACATGCCATCTCTGACGTTGAGTTGCTGTTGGCGATACAGAACTTTTGGATACATCAAATCTGGACTATGCGTCAGTTAATGTATCAGCCTCTCGGCTCGTGGAGCGTACCCTCCCGAACGAGCTTGCTGTGTGCGGGAACCCTCGTGCTGGCTGCAACTGCTGCTGTGATGACGATGAATGTACAGATATCCTCGGTGGATTCGACTACGAAGATGATGAAAACAGTACGGGAATCCTCCGTGTTTTCGGCAGTGACCACTACGCTACATCTTGGGATACATCAACTTCGGACTACATGTCATTTGATGCATCGACCTCTTAGCTCGTGGAGTGGACCCTCCCAGAACGAGCATGCTGTGTGCGGAAATCTTAGAGCTGGTTGAGACTTGATGACTACAGATCGAATGACTCGGTGTGTTATGGATAACGGCACAGGGGAGCGCTTGGTTGTAGCAGCAGACCCAGGACAGAGGTGCGCTTGGTTGTAGCGGCAAAGGGAGGTGCTTGGTTGTAGCGGCAGACCCACGACAGAGGTACGCTTGGTTGTAGCGACACTGGGGCGCGCTTGGTTGTAGCGGCAGACCCACGACAGAGGTGTTCTTGGTTGTAGCGGCACAGGGGAGTGATTGGTTGTAGCGGTAGACCCACGACGGCGGAGCGCTTGGTTGTAACAGCAGGTCCACAGTACCCGATAGGTGGAGTAATACAACAGTCTAATGTAAGAGTGAAGCGCTTGGTTGTAGCAGCATAACCACTGTACTTGATGGAGAAGGAGTTTCCCAATAGCTTTGGGTTCAACTTCCTAATCGATCCGGTGTAGGTCGTTGCGGGGGTTAGTACCTATAGATCCTTTGTGGGTCCGACGTCTTTGATGAATCAGTGGCTACATCTGATCATCTCTATCGTCATTTGAAGAAGTATACCTGTGTGAGCTGAATAATTTTTTGCTTCCTGTGTGGATTGTGTTGTGCTATCTTGTGTGGATTATATTTTGCTTTCCTGTGTGGACTAGGTTGTACTTGATCTCGGATGTTGGAGTCGAACTGGAATTGATGACTTAGGTATATGTATGGGCATATATCTAAGTAGTGTCGGATGTTACTTCGTGATTGTATCTTTCCTTTTTAGATTATCCTTTGTGGATTCTAGGAGACCTTCGGGGGTCTCGGGGTCCCTACTGAGTAGCTTATACTCACCCCTGCACGGGCTATGCCCGCACTACGTTGTGTTGGTTGTAGACGACGGACATCGCTGATTGTGGTTGAGGCCTGTGGACCAAGACATTACATGGAGGTAGACCACTGGGCGGAATGTACTCGGAGTGGACAGTTGGACCGAGGAGCTGTGGAGGCTATCTGTACTCACCCTTCAGGTGGGACTTCCAGTGGACGACTCGAGGCTGCGAAATTACTTTCAGTTGCTGTTTTCCCTTTCCAGTTTTACTTTAATTTCAGTTTGGGTTTGTATACTGGCCCACTTACCTTTCCGCACTTACTTTTGTATCAGTTTTTACTTAGTGTTTACTTCTACTGCTTGCTTGCTCTGTGGTGTTTGTTTACTTTACAAAGGCAATGCCTTCCCTTTTTATTGGAAATTACGCCTTGGTGCTAGTCGCCAGCCCCTGCCCTATGGAAGGCGGGCTTGGGGTAGTCACAGCACGGGCCCCGAGGACGGATCGTGACAAATTGGTATCAGAGGCGGTCGGTTCTACCGCAGACTCTGATCTTTCTTCTATGTGAAGCAGTAGTGTTTAGCGTATTGGGTGTGGTTATCAGTCCAGGGAGTCCAGTGTTGGTGCGGCGGCCGACGTATCCTTACACCTGGACCCTGACTTCTGATTTCTGACTTAATGCACGAAAACACTGATTGCATGTGTGTTTCAAGTTTTCTTTGTGATTACTTGTGTTAGCTCACCAGGTATACTGTTCTAACCGTGGCGCACTTGTTTCCCTTCAGGATGGCCCCACGACGGCAGCCAGCTAGGGTTCCGAGCGTTGTGCCTGGCGACAGCCCGCAGAGTAACGAGGCTTTGGTACATGGCCCTTTCACAGGAGAGGCATCGGCGGTACCACTACCCGCCGAGCCACCGATGCTTCCAGCCCCGGTCGCTGACGATGCACGTCGCCTCAGTGCACTGCATGAGTTCCAGGGCCAGCGACCGCCCAGGTTCTGCGGGGAGATGGACCCCCAGGCAGCCGGGGACTGGTCGGAGGCAGTTGTACGAGTTTTCTGGTTAGTGAGGACACTGGAGGATCTTATGGTGGTCCTTGCAGCGAGCCTCCTGCACGCAGCAGCGGGCCGATGGTGGAGCTTGATTCTCCAGGTGAACGAAGAGGCATCTCTTCTCTGGACGGACTTCAAGAGCCTCTTCCGCTCAGAGTTCGTCCCGGCCAACCGCCATGCGGTGCGCATTCAAGAGCTACTACAGCTGCGGCAGGGCAGCATGACAGTAGCCCAGTACGCGGTGAGGTTTACCGATCTCTCGCTCTATTCCACGGACATGGTACGGGACCCATTCATCAGGGCCCAAACCTTCGATCAGGGGCTCTGGCGAGAGATCAGAGCTTGATTTGTTTCTCACAACATTCCGACTCAGACATGAGTGTTGGAGCGAGCCCTCTTGGTGGAGAGTTTCCTTGCTGAGCAGTCTCCAGGAGTAGGACCCACCACTAGCCGGCATGCAGCAGAGTCTTCTCCAGCGGGCAGTAGACAGATGACGTAGGGGTCCAAGAGGACTAGACCTAGAGGTGGTCGACAACATGACTCTGGATCGTTTGTGCGAGGCACTCGGGGTGGACAACGACTTTCCATGAGAGGGGCAGTGTTTCTCCTTTGGCGGGATTGGTCACATGGCTCGTGACTGTTTTACTCGCCATACGGATGACCAACAGATGAATGAAGGACCCCCCAAGCAGAGGCAGAGGTTCGATCAGGGCGGGCCGCAAGGAGCAGGTGGCCATGGAAGGGGAGCTGGCCGTGCAGCTGAAGGTGGACGACGCTTCAGGGTGTTGCCACCACCACCACCAGGAGGTCCACCCCGACCGCAGGGGAAAGGAGGACATGGGAGGGCTCAGCTTCAGGCAGCTGAGGTCTACAATCATGGAGCTCCGGGAGCAGATGGACAGGAGCGGGACTAGCTCCAGACCTGGAGACTTTTGTTCTTGTTGCTTCTAGTTTTGTTGATGTATGTTTGTAGATGCTTTGTGTCTTTGTACTTGAGATGTGGTAATAAAAGACACCATTTCTTGTGGCATCTACTTTCCTATCCTCTCTTGTGTTGTTACTAAGAGGTTCCAGTTTAGACTGTTGACTTGAGCCTCACTTGAGAGATACCTACTGGAGGAGACCCAGTTACCACACACTGATGCCGACAGTGTGACTCAACCCTTGGAGGTGAGAGTAACGGTTGGATCTCTTGGTAGCAGCGTCGAGGCCTTACGACGTCATCCTTTGTATGGGTTAGAATCATCCATGTCGATATTGACTCTATTAGGCAAAGGAAGTGGTTCATCCCGGGGATGAGACCAGATTTCTCTTATCATCAAAGAAGAAATCTTAGCAGCTCTTGTGGGACCGGAGATGGTCCAGGCCACGACAGAGAAGGTCCAGGTCATCCAGGATCGGATGAGGACACTCGGAGCCGGCAGAAGTATTATGATGATAGGAGGCAGAGACCACTAGAGTTCGTGGATGGCGACCACGTCTTCTTATGGGTCTCACCCCGACGTGAGTTACAGAGATTTGGCCGAGTTGGCAAGTTATCTCCACGCTTCATCAGACCCTTCCTAGTCCTCAGCAGGATTGGCGAGGTGGCTTATCACCTGGCTCTACCACCCCAGTTGCAACGGGTGCACGACGTCCTCCACGTATCTCAGCTGAGGAGATACGTGCATGACCCGACACAAATCATTGACCATGAGGAGCTGGTCCTTGATGATGGGGAGACCCTTGCGGAGGTCCCAGTGGTGATCAAGGATTGGTAGGAGCAGGTCCTATGTGGACGATCGATTCCTCTGGTGTGCTTCTGATGGCAGCACGGAAACCTCCAAAAGTGCACTTGGGAGCGGGTGGCTCAGATGCCTGCTCAGTACCGCCTTTGTGTCCCTATGTTTGGGTTGAAGCTTTACGGGGACGTAAAGCCCTGTGGTGGGAGTAATGTAAAGACCCGTAAATTTCAAGGATGATTTTTTCTTAATTTTTTTTGGAATTTTAAAAGAACGTAGTTTCTGACGGTACCTGATGCCGAGGCCCGGTGTGCCTGGAATCATTTTCCGATGTTTGGCTCGGGTACGATCAGTGAACGGATGAGCGGGTTTTCCTAAATTTTAAAGCAGTACTCAGAATCGAATTCTGAGGGCACCAATGGAATCGCAGCGCCAGTATTTGCTTAGAAACGCCTCTTCCGGAGTTGTGTTTTCCCGGTTGTGGTTTTTAATTTTTTGGGTTTTAAGTTATGAAATAAAATAATGTTGTGCGACAATTTTATTTTTATTTCACTTAAAGCCACTTAAAGAACACTTAAAGCTGCTTAAGCTGAGTTGATGCAGATAGGGTGCTATCCAAAAATATCCTACCCTCTTGGTAGGATATTTGTGAGGTGGGGCTCGCACGAGCCCCACCGTTTCTTTTCCCCTAAGTAACGCACCCACGAAAACCCGTCATTATGAAAGTCAACTGACGCGTTTTCTTAAATTCTTAACGCACCATTTAATTGGGCGGTTTTATTCGTTGAATTAATTCTATGAATTAATGGGTCGTTACTTATCTCTTTTTCGTTTGTTGGCATGTTAATAAAATAAGACCAACGCTTTTTTCTCCATAAGTGTTGTTCGTTGAGAGGATTTGACAAAAACCTGAAGTTCTTCATCCTCCTTCGCGAAGAACACGAAGAACGCCGACCTACAACGAAGAACGCCGAACCCGCGGAAATCGACGACGCGATGCCGTGTGCTATGACGCCAAAGTTTCCTCTCCCGCGACGTTCTTCTGCGACGTTCCGTCATCTGCAAAAAAATCTTCAATCATCCGTTGAGTTGAGAGATTGCGGTTCTTTAATTTTCTTTTCGGATTATAACAACACATGGATTTAATCGATATAATTAAATCTGTTGTTCCATGGTCATCGGAGTTCGTCGACGCAATGCCGGATACCGCGACAACGTGGCGGTTCCCTCCTTCTACGACGATCAATCCCACAAAGAACGCGTGTGTGACGACTTGACGAGGTAGGGATTTTGTTTGGAAATAACTTTTTATTCCCGTAGTTGTTTTCTTTTAAAACAAAAGAACCTGGATCAAGTTTAATTTTAAATTATTAAAATTGTATTTTTTTTTGTTTTCCTTTTGTGGATCATTCTTCCCGATTGTTATCACCTAACACGGAGGGTGTGGTCCAAACGAACACGGCCCGACAACCCTCCGCAGTTCTTCGTTGTTGTGCGGATTTGGCGGGCGACGACAAAACATGCCGCAAAGGTGATTTGATGTTTCCGCAGTGAAGAACGGGACCTGGGAGGAGCCGCGGCGTAGACAGGAATGAAAACGGACCACTGGAGCAACTCCGGTGGCTCGCGAAAGCTTCCACCGGCGCGCCCCGCCGGCGGGCGGCAGCGGCCGGCCGCCAGGCGGGAAAACGTCGCCTCGGCGGCGAGGCGGTTCCGCGGCCACGCGGAACCGCGGTTCAGGGACGCAGAGGTCCGACCGCGTCTGGGTGGTTTGGGGCGGCCCCACGCGGGGCCGCGTCACTTTGACACCGCGGGGGCAGCGCCCACCCCGTGGGTTCCTCCGCTCGGCCGGGCCGAGCCGGGCCGACCCGCCTGGCCGGGTCGTGCCCAGGTCGGGCCGGGCCGGGTCGCACCAAACCGGGTCGGACCCGGGTCGGGTCAACCCAGTTCAGGCCGACCCGGGAGGGTTGGGCCGGGTCGGTTCGGGCCCAGACCCCCCATCTCTGGACGTTTTCGGTCTTTTGTGCATAACATGAGCTATGGGCCTCCAAACGACTCACCGTTAGTGGAAACACAATCCTTGGATCGAGATGGTCTTTTCAGTATATCACACTCAAGGTTTCGGAATACTTTGGGTCTGGCCGGGTTGGTTCGTACACGGAACCAACTGGGCCCTCAGAGCGGAAACACTCATATCTTGAACTTCGGACATCCGATCGACGTGCCATCGACTTCGTTGAGTTCCTCTAATTAAGACGGATCTTTTGGATTACTCCACCCAAGTTTTGGACATAGGTGGAGTACGGTCGGGTTGGTATTGCCTTAAAAACCAACCGGGCCCCTGGGACGAAAAAGCCAATAACTCTCAGACCGGGCGTCCGATTGACGCGCCGTCTGCGACGTTGAGTTCCTATTGGCGATACAGAACTTTTGGATACATCAAATCTGGACTATGCGTCATTTGATGTATCAGCCTCTCTGCTCATGGAGAAGACCCTCCCGAACGAACTTGCTGTGTGCGGGAACCCTAATGCTGGCTGCAACTGCTGCTATGAAGACGACGACTTTACAGAGCTGCTCGGTGGATTCGACTGCGACCATGATGAAAACAGTACGGGAATAATCCGTGTTTTCGACAGTGACCACTATGGTACATCATGGGATACATCAACTCCAGACTACATGTCAGTTGATGCATCGACCTCTTAGCTCGTGGAGTGGACCCCCCCGGAATGAGCATGCTGTGTGCAGAAACCCTAGAGCCAGTTGAGACTTGACGACTGATGATCGAACGACTCAGTGTGTTATGGATAACGACACAGGGGAGCGCTTGGTTGTAGAGGATGACCCACGACAGAGGTGCACTTGGTTGTAGCGGCACAGGGGAGCGCTTGGTTGTAGCAGCAGACCCACGACAGAGGTGCGCTTGGCTGTAGCGGCACATGGGAGCGCTTGGTTGTAGCGGTAGAACCACGATAGAGGTGCGCTTGGTTGTAGCGGCACAGGGGAGCGCTTGGTTGTAGCGGCAGACCCACAATGAAGGAGCGCTTGGTTGTAGCAGCAGGCCCACAGTACCCGATAGGTGGAGTACTACAGCAGTCCAAGGTAAGAGTGAAGCTCTTGGTTGTAGCGGCATAACCACTGTACTTGATGGAGAAGGAGTTTCTCAATAGCTTTGGGTTCAACTTCCTGATCGATCCTCTGTAGGTCATTGCGAGGGTTAGTACCTACCGATCCTCTGTGGGTCCGACGGCTTAGATGAATCAGTGGCTACGTCTGATAATCTCTATCGACAATTGAAGAAGTATACCTGTGTGAGTGGAATCATGTTTTGCTTCCTGTGTGGATTATGTTGTGCTGTCTTGTGTGGATTACATTTTTCATTCTTGTGTTGACTAGGTTGTACTTGATCTCGGATGTTGGAGATGAACTGGAATTGATGACTTAGGTACATGTATAGGCATATATCTAAGTAGTGTCAGATGTTACTTCGTGATTGTATCTTTCCTTTTTATATTATCCTTTGTGGATTCTGGGAGACCTTCGGGGGTCTCGGGGTCCCTACTGAGTAGCTTATACTCACCCCTGCACGGGCTATGCCCGCACTACGTTGTGTTGGTTGCAGATGATGGACAACGCTGATCGTGGTTGAGGCTTGCGGAGCAGGACGGTACATGGAGGTGGACCACTGGGCGGAACGTACTCGGAGCGGACGGCTGGACCGAGGAGCTGTGAAGGCTATCTGTACTCACCCTTTAGGTGGGACTTCTAGTGGATGACTCGAGGCTGCGACTTTACATTCAGTTGCTTTTTTCTCTTTCAAGTTGTACTTTACTTTCAGTTTGGGTTTGTATACTGGCCCACTTACTTTTCCGCACATACTTTTGTATCAGTTTTTACTTAGTGTTTACTTATACTACTTTCTTGCTCTGTGGTGTTTGTTTACTTTACAAAGGCAATGCCTTCCCTTTTTATCGGAAATTATGCCTTGGTGCTAGTGACCAACCCCTGGCCTTTGGAAGGTGGGCTTGGGGTAGTCACGACATGGGCCCCGAGGACAGGTCGTGACAATTATCACTTTAATTTAGTTTTAATGAATAAATTACATAGGCTAGAAAATTAGTTACCTTAGGAAAAAAAATTGTAAAATTGGTAAAAAGTATTAGTTAGGGCAAATATTATAAAAATAAACCTATTTTAATGTTTTAGTGGTTTTTATTAACCATAATTTCTATAAAATTCATAAATTTCATTTTTTTGGAGGCACGAGAGGAAATGGAGACCTTCTAATGGTGAATACATTGAGTATTTACAAGATTTCCACTCCTCAACTATAAATGGGAACTCAATCTCCCCCATACGTCACACCTATAAATCCATTTTCATTAACCAAAAGATACCCAAATCACAACTATAAATTTCTCCCCTCATCTTAGAAGCCTTATTTTTGGATAAATAAATACTTATAAGGTTTTATTGAAAAACTAATGTGTATTACTGAAGAAGAGGTATACAATTCTAAATTTTTTTATTCTATTTTTTTCCACACCCTTAAATTATTATTATTTTAGGATTATATAATAAAATAATTTTCTTCTATATAGTTATATTATTTATGTTGATCTTTATACATTCAAATTGATATAATTCCACTAAATGTGGTATGAAATCATCATTCATGTGTATGGTAAACTAGTGCCTTGTGGACTAATGTCATCTATTCATTAATTAACACCATTAAAGGTTGGTAATAATGATGAATTTATATTTATATATTTGATATATGTGATATTAATTATTTAATCATTCTTTTATAACTATTATTTCACACATAACCTCATGCATCCCATTTTTGCGGGAATACAATAACATCGCTTCTGTGTATGGTAGACTACCTCCTTGCAAAGCGATGTGATTCATCACACTTTTCATGGAATATATTAAGGATTAGTTTAATAAAAAATATATATATATGAAATAAATATTATAATTTAATTATGATGAATATATATATATATCCTTTACTGTTCTTAATTTTCATACGATAAGAAGATGGAAACAATGTTCATGAGTACGTACGACCTACCATCTCCATAAATGGTGTATTTCATTTCATTTAACCAAATTTAGTGGATTAACAAAAATAAATATATAATCAATATATCTAATATTAAAATAATGGTTTAAATTTAATATATGGTGATATAATGATCTGTGTAAGAGGGAAAAAATAACAAGTCAAAACACACTAAAAAACCAGGCCATTAACACCAGAAACAATGAAAACAATCAAATATTATTAACAATAAGGTGATAAGATATTATAAAAGGATCATATATGATATTATAAATATTAATATGGTTCAGATAAAATTTAATAACATGCTTGAAACAATTATACATGAGGTTAATGAGAATTCAACCAAAAGGAAGTGTAAGGTAAGAGACTTCTTCTCAATTTATATTCCACCGAGACTTATGTGTTTTTATGATCAAGTTTACTTTTATGTGGTCTATATACATACAAAATTTTATGTATTATTATTATTAATTCATTCCCCATTTTATTTTAAGCTTCACTTGGAATTTAATCGTCCAAGGGGATTTGAATTGGAAATTATAAAGTGGAAAAACTTATCAAACAACACCAATTAATTTTGTTTATAATAAATATCTATTTAGAAAATAACTTATTATAGAAATTTATCATTGGAAATTTAATTTATTTTTAATATGAATATTATTTTATGATTGATATGATTATTTCTGAAACCACATTACATTTATTCCATACTGTGTTTACATTAAAATTTATATGAATTATTGGAGAAATATTAATAAATGTGTATCCTTTAATAAGTAAGCATTTTTGACATGGAACATTTCCTATGATTAATATTTATAATTCAATATATTATGAATTTTCTAGGTATAAATATCATGGGATAATTATTCTTTAAATTAATACCCTCAATGCATTGATAGTCTCATGACATAAATCAGTTGGCCAAATTAGATAGGTTTCTACCCATGTGATTAAACTATCCTAAGGATAGATTATAGTAGTAAATATCTTGATGGTATATCATGATAGTTTAGGTGTACATATTTATTCATTACATAATTAATGTTATTATTATTTTTTATTAGATTAGTTAGAGTATTTACTGTCATGTTTCAAGATCATGTGATTATTTATATGGATCTATTGATCAAATTTTATTAGATTTATATTATGATCATTTTTTGATTAATTTTAATACTTATAAGTCATTGTACATGATATTATGATTAATATTTATTGATTTATGATATATTTTACAATTCTTAACATTTACTGAGAATTTGGCCCCACCCTTTTTCCTCTAACTAGAAAATGAAGATGAATTCTTAGAATGAGTTTTCAAGGATGATGACCATTTTACAATGCTATGTATTATGAAAAGTTTTATATTCCCAATATGAAATATTTATCATTCAGGAATATGGTTTCAAAAAATGCTAAATTTTTTAGTTCTTTGGTATTTAAATCTTTTATCAATGTTAATATAAAAAAGTAAGGCAGTGCTTCCAAACTTCTGGGGTCAGGGTGTCTACAATTTGTATTAGAGAAAGTTTTGTAAAAACCTAGAAAAGAATATTTAAGAAGAAATATATTATGTAATATAAATCAATGATATAATGTTAGATTAAGTATAGTAGAAAATCCAAATGTTTTGGTAAGGTGGAGATTATATGGGTATTCCTAGAAAGATATCTCAGTTTGGATACTATAAGTGGATATGGTTTTAAAAAAAAATGTACCAACGGGTAATAACAATAAAAGGACACATTGTGGTGGATTCGAGTGTATAATTGTTCATGAAAACCTTATTTACTACACACCAATATTGATATTCTCAGGGGAAAATCTTAGGATATTTCCCAATTTTTTTAGAAACCATTATGAGGAATTGAATGTAAAGATATCACAATGAAACCATGTTTATGACCATGAGAGTAAATATGGATCAAATTTTCAATTAATGATAATTATTTCCCTAAATTTTGGATTAAAAAATTTTTTATGTCTTTTTTATGACCTAATATAGTGTATTCCATTGTTTAAAAATAAAACCTGGAAGGAATTAGGATGTCAATACTTGTACCTAATGTAGAAGGTTCCTAGTTGGGAAACCTGATATAGTTGGTTTTGTAACTGATAATGTTTTGGATATATAAGGTTCAAAAAATCATGTTAATGAAAATAGAATTTCCCAAATGGAGAAAACAATTCAACAATTGGATCCTATGATGCTAGATCAATTTAGGTGATATAGTCTCCAGTCATTTTTTGGGACTACTGATCCGATAGATGATATGAAATGGATTATGTATTTAGTGAAGATATATTTGTAAATGAGATACATTTAAAGGGAAAAGGTTACACTTTAATTTAGTTATAAAAATAGAAATTTTGATCAACAGTGGTAATTGATCCAGAATACTAGGGATGAAGAGGAAATATATCTCATGGAATTGAAATGTTTTAAGGATACATTATTTGAAAATTATTTCCCTCTTGAGAAAAAATAGAGTTGAAGAGATAGTCCATTATCTTAAATTTAAATTAAGGAGAGAGTGTTGAAGATTATGACCATACTTTTACAAGGATATATAGGTATTCTAAAGATTAAATTTTTAATAAGGAGTGAAATATTAACCACTGTGAAGGGATCAATCAAAGTCTCTGAAGGGAACTGGTGTCTAAGAATTTTTCTTCAAAGGATGAAATAGTTTTATATGCTATCAGGAAATATAAATGATTTTATAAGTCATATGGATTCTAAGAGAAGAAAGAGAAGAAGATGAAGATAGAGAAAATAAAAAATAAGGGGTAAAAGGGACATAAGGATTCTACTATATATGATAACTGAGGAGGTAATCACAATGGAATATTCTTGGAAAGATTGGATGTTTTTATAAGTGGAGAGAAAATGTTCACTTGGTAAAAAAAATCAAAGGGAAGAAATGAAATAATTCTAATCAGTGTTTCAATTGTAATAAAATGGGTAACTATAAATATAAATTTCCCAAGATTTAAGGGAATGTACCTTAGATTAAGCCAAGGGATCATGGTCAAGATTTTGATATTGATAAAACCAAAGTGAAGTGATTAATGTTATTGTTTATTTGGATCCAAAACAATATTATAAAAGAATTTAAGTAAAGATATTATCATAATAAGGAATTTTAAATATACAAGTATTATACTATATTACAATTTCAAAAAGTATTTGAAGGTGTATATTGAATGGTACTAATTAATAATAAAATGATTCAGTGACATGATTATGTTCTTGGTAAAACACATGATTGAGGAAAAGATAATCCTTAACAAGTTACTAAAGTAGAGACTACGATTTTTTGATATAGAGAAGATTGATATAGATAAGGTAAATTGGATAAAACTAAATATGTTGGAAATTATTTTAATGTGTCAGATCATAATCTTGTGGAAAGATTAACCTTTTATGAAATAGTTTATGTTTAACATTAGATGTGTTTTTAGAAATTAATATAGCACTTCCATATACAATTAAAACTATGATAAGAGATAAAGTAGAAATATTTCAATGGACAAAAAAGGATAGTATTGTTCTTAATAAATGCATCAAATAAGTATATTTATGTATATTCAATGAGAGTGAAATAATTCAACAGCTTTAGAAAAACGGGGTCCTGAAACAATTTTTTTCCTATTATCATCATTTTTGATAATATCAAAGACATTGTTTATAACTATAGTTTAGGGATTTCATATCATTAAATTTATACTGAACATGTTCTCTATCACTCTACCTTGGTATTCATAAGTTATGTTTCCCTTCCATTCCCATGTTTTCAATTTCCATGTATGTTCTCCTTTCTATAATCCTAGTTACGTGATTATTCCAAATGTCAGTTATACTTCCCTTTCTCTTATTAAAAGGATGTGTTATTAACTCTATTATGTTGTTTTTCTTTTCAATATTGGTATTTCCATATGTATAACCCTTGATTACTTAGTTCATGTTTAATTTGTGAGGATGCATTTAATTTAATGTGGGGATAATGTAACACCTGAAATTATAAAAGAATAACAATTTCATAAATAGCATATAGGACATGCAACACAAAGAATATAAGGGATTATATTATCTTTATACATCACAATATATTTATTATTTTACAATTATTACATCTATTTTATAACATTAAATTCAAGAAATATTGAGTTATCATATATTACATGAAATAATGACTTTCTTTGATGGCTTGCATTTCATGAAAGACTGCGTTTTACTCAAAAAGAATATAAAATTATGAAAATTACCTCCTAGACAGTAAATTGATAGTTACAAATATGATTAAATAACTTATAAAAACATATTTTTTAATTAATTGGTTACTAATTATTTATAAATGATTTTAAAAACCAATTGAATATAAATGAATGTTTTAAAAAACTATTTTTATTCACCAAATGAATTTTATCTTAATAAATTAAATTAGTTACTAATAGTTGATGATCATAATGAAATTTATACATTATAAATTTCATATTTTTTTAAATTTTATAAATTTATTTTATATTCGTATTATAATAATAAATTCAGTTTTACGCATAAAAAGTTATATTTTTCTAAAGGTAGTTTTGCAACATTTTAATGTTTCCTTTGTTTTAAAATAATAGTTTAAAACATTTAAAAATTTTATTTCAAAAAATAAAATTGATTTTTTATTTTATAATATCAAAAATATATTATCAAGTATGAATGTTATTTTTCACAGAAGATTTATTTTTTGATGAATATTGAATAATATTGAAATTGAATTCATAAATTCCTTTTTTTAAACAATTATATTATTAAACTATATCTAGAATTAGTTTTAAAGTAAAAAATATTTAAAATATACATATATTAATCCAATTTTGGAAATTTGAATCAATTTCATATCGAAATCTAATATTAAAACATTGAAAACTTTTGATCATTTTCTCTTTAAGAACCTGTTTTCTTGACACATTGGCCGGATTAATTTTAATGTAATTTCTACGACTTATATAATTTTAATTTTTTGAAATGGATTCATATTTTTTAAAAAATAATTTATAATTACTAATTATATCAATAATTTTTTTTACCAAATTGATTAAGAAAAATAATTAAAAATAATTAAAATGATTAAGGTAAAACCATGGTTACATAGTTGTTGAAGTTAGAATATAAGATGTAAAAGGACCTATTTTTTTCAGAACCTATTTTATATCGATATATCACTTGTTATCACCATCGTCTATATTTTCAGGTGTTTCGAAGATAATATTCCTTGAAATTGACAATAATTTTTCTTTTTAATAAATGATACTTTATTAACTTATTTAAAATAAAAAAAACTATATTATGTAAATTGAATTTTAAATATTAATAAATATAAAATAAAGTTCATTAATGATCCAATTTTTCTATTATAATGAATATATTTACCATTTAATAGTAAAAAAACTATTTAGGGTGGTTATAATTTAAATTTGTGATTTTACGCGTTACTTGTGCTTATTTTGAAACAATTTCCAACCACCCTGATATTTTTAATTTCTAAATTAAATATGATATTTAGAATAATTGGGTATAATTTATCTAATAATTATAACTTTAATTTAGTCTTAATGAATAAATTACCCCATTTATAAAATTAAATACCATAATGAAAACCAAAACGGTAAAAGTGGGGAAAATTAGAAGTTAAAGAACAAAATTATAAAATACATTTGTTGTTTTTCTGGTAGAGGTGTGTATCAACCATAAATTCCCTAAATTCCATTATCTTTTAATTTTTGTGGCACATGAGGTAAGGTATACCTCCCAAATAGTTAATACTTTTGAGTATTTACAAGAATGCAACTACTCCTCAACTATAAAAGGTAAGTCAATTTCCACACTTCTTCACAACTCTCTAGCCATTTGGATCATTTAAAAATATAAAAATTGCTCCAAATAATACCTACCCTCTTTTTAGAAGTTTTTTCTGCATAAAAAACATTATAATATTATAGAGACAACCAAAGGAGAATACCCGGAGAAGAGGTAATGGTCATCTCGAAGTGTTTTTATTTTATCTCCATATCCACCTAATTATATTCTTCTTAGAACATTATTATATAATAACATTAGTGCCTTAAATATATTTATTTTTTTAGGTAACAGCCTACAGCTTCACATGCTTATATCAGATGGGTCACAAAATCATCGTTCGTTTGTACGGTGGACTACTGCTTCGTGAACTAATGCCATCTGTTATTTCTTCACCACCATTAATGGTTGGTAATAATGACTCATATATAGTTTATATATGAAAAAAATAATATTTATGATGTTATTATGGTTATGGAAATATTATATCAGAAATAACTTCATTCTTTCCTTTTTTTGGGAATAATTTAACGTTGCTCATGTGCACGATGTACAACCGCCTCTCGAAGCGATGTGTTTTATTGATACTTGATAGGGACTTTATTAAGGATGAGTTTAATAAAAATTTGTGATATATAAGAAATAAATATAATAATGGAATTATATTATATATTTATTTTATTTTATTTTATTTCTTTAAATAAGAAAAGAAAATGGATGCAACAGTCATTCATATGTACGACCTACCATCACCATGAATGATGTATTTCACTTTCTATAATTTTTGTAGGAATTAATATAAATACATATATACTGAATATATTTTAAATTTAAATAATGTTTAACATTAGAGAGATGGTGAAATCATGATTTAAGAAAGAGGAACAAAGAAATTACCAGTCGACAAATAATCAAAAAACAAGGTAACTAACACCTAAAAAAATGAAAATAATGAAATATTACTGACAGTTGGGTTATAAGATGTTATAAAAGGATAATATATGATATCAAAAATATTAATATTATTTTGTTATAATTTCACATCAGGCATAAAACCCTCATACATTATGTTAAATAGAATTCAACAAAAAGGAATCGTAAGGTAACCGATTTCATCTCATTAACATTCCACTAATAATTATTTATTGTTATTTACTAATTCTCTTTTTTATGTAGTTTATATACTTCCTACTTATCATGTTATATCATGATTCATACATATTTAATTTTATTATAAGTACCACTTTGAATTATATAATCTAAGTAGTTTTTACATGAAAATTTTTTGGTGGCAAAAGTTATTGTACAGCCTCAATTCCTTTTGGGATTATTATGTATCTCTTGGAACAATCACTTTTTTATAATCATTATTCAGTAAAAATTATTTTTTTTAATATATTTATTATTTTATAATGTATATGATTATTTCATATGTTGTACACCGTTTTTACATACAATGTTTACTTTAAATATTATATGATTTATTGGGGGGGAAATATTGATAAATACACATCCTTTAGTCAATAAATATATTAGATATGGAATTTTTTTATGATTTAAATAGATTATTATATATATGAATATTTTTTTCGAAATGATGAACATGGGTTTGGGAACCATTAATATAATCACCATGATGCATTAGTAGTTTCATGAGATGAATCAGTTTCCCAAATCAGATGGGATATTATGCACAGACATAAATTGTCTTGGGGATAGATTTTTGTGGTAAAAATATTTAGGATAGATCATGATATTCAATACATCCTTTATTATTAATTACATAATTATTTTTATTCCATGTGATTAATAAATTAATTAGAATATACATGGTCAATTATTAAGCTCATGTGATTATTTTTGTAGAATTATTTATCATATTTTATTCATGCCATATTATTCCCAAGTTATTGATTAATTGGAATGTGTTTTAGTCATTTACCTTTCTATAATGATTATTATTTATTATATCATGATAGATTCCACTATACATAAAACATACTGGGAATTCAAGCTTACACTAATTTTTTTTCCTTTTCCCAGTATATAGAGATGAATTCATGGAATTTGTTTTCAACAATACTATGAATATTAGTTTATTAAGTATTATGTTTCATTTTCTATTCTCAATGTAAAATGGGTATCATGTATGTATCTGGTTTCTAAAACTACTAGAACTTTTTTTCCATGTGTATATAAATATTATATCTATTCTAATGTACTAATATAAGGCACTAGCTCTTGGTTTCTGGGGTCGAGGTTGCAACATCATAATAATTGAGGATGTAATCAAGGTACAAAAATTCATTAATTCTTATCAAGAGAAATTACCTAATCATCCACATTTGTTTGATGTTTGTCTTCCCAATTAACTCATTCATGAAAAAATACCTATATCTATTTTTTTATATAATTGAACTAGTGGAGTTTGTTGACATGAAGAAATTTATGCACGAGTTGTGTGGTAAGTGACTTATATGTCCTAGTGTTTCACCATGGGGAGCCCTAGTTTTTTTAGGAAAAATGTTGGGTCTATGTGATTTTGAATATATGATTGGGAGATTAGTAATGTTACTATAAATAATAACTATCTTTTATCATTACTTGATGACTTATTTTGTCATCTTCAAAGAGCCTAATACTTTTCAGTGCCTGATATTCAATCTGGTTATTATTAGTTAAGGGTGATAGAGGATGATACTCAAAAGATTACATTATGAATATTGTACTGAAATTATTAGTTTATGGAAATGAATTTCTAATTTACTAATGAACCTTATGTATTTATGATTATTATTAATAGAGTTTTCTATGAGAATCTTAATAACATTATTGTTGTATTCATTGATCATATCTTGATATACTCTAAGAGTTATGAAGAGAAAGGGAATTTTATAAAAATAATTATAGACCCTAAAAAAGGAAATTATGTAGGAAGTATAATATGTTTGTGTTCTGTAACAATGACATAATATCCTAGGAATTTAAGCATTTATAAATTCATATTAAACGATTTGTTTTATAATTTAAACCAACTAAAGTATAATTTAACAAAAACATAAATATTTTCTTTAATCAAATTTTGGTTTGTTTATAAATGTAGAAAAAATATGTCCTTTTTATTCTAACCAATATGTATGTATATTAATATATTTATATTCTTCAAATTAATATATTTTTATTTAAACAATCTTAAATATATGATTCTCTACTTAAAAATAATTTTTTCCAAACTGCATGTTTTAATATTATAATTTTGGAATGCTTTAGAACTTTTCAACAAAAATTAATTAATATATATATAATAATGACCTAGATGAACATAATATATAATTTATATAATTTATAAGTCCAAATGGTTATTATGATAAATATTTATTAATTTTGATATGTAAAATTATGTTTAGAAAATCATTATTTTGTATTTACTTATTATTATCAATTTCAATTATTTACTAGATTTAATTAGTATTTATCAAGTAATAATATTTATTAAATGTAATTTTTGGTAAAGTTTTTGAATAATTTACTAGACTTTAAAAGTAGTGAGATTTATATAAATAATATTTTTAAGTGTAAATATACAAAAATTACTATTCTTAAGGCATAAAATATCTCTAAAGAAATAAATTGAAACTTATGTTAAAATTTTATTCAGTATGGGGAAATAAATATAAGAAAAATAATAATAAATTCACCTTATATTTAAGTAATTCTTATTATTTTATGTGTTAATAAAAAATATATCAAAACCACAGTATCCACCTGCATGGACAACTACTACTTATGTTAGACCATTTCACTCTTTCAAGCCATGGTGAGAGATCGTAGGCGTAGTGAGACCATGTTTGAGAATATCTCACACAGAGCATAGGCATGGCTCATGTATATGTGCTGATGTATAGGTTTGGTACGATCACTAGCATGGCCCATATATAAGGCCCCTCAGGTGCTAACCCGATTTCGAGTTTATAGACGAATGAAGCCACCAAATATCTTATATGGGAGTGGGGAAACATGAAAATGTTTTATGTTGGACTCATCCTCATAGGTACTTCTTACCCACTATTGAAATATCCGGTTATGTCATAAACTTTTGAATAGACTACCACAACCATCTAGTCTTCCCCCGGTCATCTTCTTCATTATGATCACTATCCCTTGCACAGTTCATCATGGGTCCCACAAGCCATTACAAAACAACCCCATCACCATAATATCCCCATATAATATTCAATCACCATATGGAAATTCTACCATGAATGACTTAAAATAAGTTCTCTACTCTACTACCAATTCCCAAGGAAACAGAAAGGTAGATCTTCTGATATATCCACTATAAGCCTTCAACCTACTGAATTAATTGATCAATAATGAACATATTTTCTTCTTGAGAAATCATAGAAATGTATAATTAAGAACTATATTTATTTACCAAATATGAAATTAGGTAGTATCATTTAAAAATAAAACCAATCCATCTGTTAAAAAACCCATTTTCATTAGAATATTTAGACTTGAAATAGTTAGTTTAAACACCCCAAATAATCTTGAAAACTATGAGTATAAAATTTATAATTATAGGTTAACATTAATTATTTCAATAGGTTTCCGATTCCCCCCTAAAATTAGATCATAACCCATGTATATATATACATATCATATTTCTGATGGAACTCACATCATTATTAAAGGAACTGAAGGCTTTCCATGCCCATTTCCCACTTTACACCTGGTTCAAGAACATAAAAAAGGCATAAGGAGTGGCATTTTGGTTATACATATTTATAAGGGTTTATACTATTTTCAAACATATAAATTATATTAAAAATTGTGATACTAATTTCATATTAATATTTTACAATATAATTTTATATATAAAGCATAATATTTTCGAGATCTTAATTTTAATTTATGATATCATGATTCCAAGTTATTTTAATTTAAAAGGGATATGAATTTTAAAATATTATATTCTATGTATGAGTTTCTAAAACCCCTTTTAAACATATATAAGTATATATAAGTATATAATATTTCTAAATTTCATGATTATATGTGTATTATTTTCAAATAACAATCATTTTTAAGTATTATAACTATAAAAGAAAATATTTTTAAAATTATCAATGTAATAGGAAATATTTTTATCTTCAAAAATGTAATATATATATATAAATATTATTTTAAAAGTTCATGTTTATATTACTCAAGAATATACATATTTATGTAATGATTTTAAAATAATTTAGTTTATATTTTTTCAGATTTATGATTCTATTATGGGATACATTAAATATTATATTTTAAAACCAAATATTATGCAAGAGTTTACAAATATATATATAATATTTTTAAATAACTAGGAGATCTATTTTATGACCTCTAATTATGTAAATTGACTTCTATAATTTTATAATCTCATGCAACATGTTGGATTTCATTTTAAAGCCCTCCACATTTTTCATGAAAATAAATTATTGTCAAATATTAAGAGTTTTATACTTATGATATGTATGTATATATATAAACATATAATACTATCAACCATTTAATATTTTATAATTATTAATATTTCAATCTTAAATTTTTCCTTAAATCCAAGATATTATCTTACTGAAGTAGATACTTTAAAATTTTAGGTTATATGATGATAAAATGTTTTATTGAAAAGATCATTTATTTTGAATTTATGTGTGTAAAATAAATTTTAATGAAAAATTATATATTACGAGTGTAATTTTATTTTTCTCATGATTATTTTATGGAAGAAAGAATATAAATATTGTTAAATGTATTATTTTATATTAAAATTAATTTTACAATTAATATTATTTTATGTGAAAGATTCATACCTTCACACCTATATTTTATGAATAAAATAAAATTTTCAAGAATAAAAACTTTATTCAAGTAAGTATGATTAAAATATATTTATTTAAAGATGAATTTTAAAACATAAATTTTATCCTCTTATTTTCCAATTCAATAAAATGAATTTTATGAGCTTGTGAATGAAAATTAAAATTCATGGGTGTCAATCATTCCTTTATTAGAATCCCACGAAAGTATACACTGCCTATTTTTCATGAGAATTGGTTGCACAATGTTTAGAAAATTATTTCCTAGGAAATTACATATACATATATATATATATATATGTTTGTGTTAGTACATTTAGTTAATTAATTATTGTATTTTTAATGTGAAAAACACTACTGAAATATATATATATGTATACAATAAGATCCAAATGTTTTAATTAAATTTGGCACATGAACTTTGTAAAAATGTTTGGGAATTGATGTGTAAACTCATCCCTCTGGAAGTGGGTAGGCCCCGACATCATTCAATGTTTGATGTGTCCCCATGGATTTTTTAAAATCCTTCATATTTTTTCTTCTTAAAAATCACTAGATTCTTTTATTAAGAAAATAAGTTTCAAAGCACAATTATTTTCAAAGTTATCGTAATATTTTTAAAGCGTTTTTATTTTGAAAAGTAGTATAATGTTTTCAAAGAGTAATTATATTAAAATCTAGGGTTTGAATGGATTTTCAAAAGTAATTTTAAAACCACTATAGTTTGAAAAGTTTTTTCAAAATGATGATTTAAAATTATTATTATTTTAAACGTATTTTAAAATTGTTTTCCAAATATATATTTTAAAATCCTTAGATTTGTTTATGAAAATTACACATATTAGATGTTTATTTTAATATAAATATTTTTTTTACAATGGAGTATGCAAAAAAATATTTTTAAAGGGTTTTCATTGACTTTTTAAAAACCATTTTCTACGAAATTATCATCACCCAATGTTTCTTAAAATACTTTTATGATCATTTAGATATTTTTTAAGATATTAGCATTGGTAAGAAGGTATCATAAGTAAATTCAAATAAATATTTATTTATTTATTGTTTAAATCTAATTTTTTATAGTATTAGTCCATCCTAGGCAAGAAAAAATCCTTAAGTATATAACGTACTTTATATTTTAAGTTTATTTTATAAAAAATATACATCATTATTTTTTTATTGGATCTAGAAGCATGAGTCTTGGGGATTTAAAAATGAAGTATATTTCTTCACTATATTGTATCGAATGAAAGAATATATAAGGAAACCTTATAGGAAAATGTATTCAAATAATGACCTACACTGATGAACAAAAATGAGATCCGATATTTCCAAGGGTTATCTAGTTACTATTAGCTATTTTGTCATGTTTTTTCCAAGTTAGACCTCTTATTAAACCTGTAAAATGGTTAAATTCACATGGTTAAGGGAATACGAGGAATGTTTTGAAGATATAAAATAGAGACAGATTTATGCACTATATTTAACTCTACAATCATGAATGTAAGGATTTTTAATATACAATGATGCGTACATAAGTACATGGTTGCACCCCTAAGAAAAATGATAGGGTGATCTCCTATTAATCAAGGAAATAGAAAATCCATTAACATAACTATATAACACATTTCCTTGAGCTAAAATCTATAATATTTACTTTTAAAATATAAATAAACTACCTCTATGGTGAATTATGCAACATTTATGTGGACCACAAGAGTTTGAAATATATCTTCTCTAAAAAGAAGATAAATAAGAAGGAAAGAATATAGTAGGAACTGCTCAAGGACTATGATTTCAAAATATAGTACCACCATGAGAAATAAAACTGGGTGGATAATGGATTCTTTATGAGGGACCATAGAATTATGATCATCATGAATATTGACTTGAATCTTACATTAATAGATCTAGTAAATTTTGTTGAGGTGAATTTTTTAGTAAGTGGAGATATCTCACCTTTTAAAAAAAATATCAAAATCAACCTTACTAGAAAAGATAGTGAAGTCCTTGATAAGTGACGAGAACATAAAAAGGTAAATTAATGTAGTAAACAAAGAGAAATGGATAGACATTGTCTATAGAGATGGAGTCTGAATGTTTTCGAAGAGGTTCTGTGTTCCATCTTTCTTGGATATGAAAAGGGAACTACTTGATGATGCACATAGCCCAAATTTCTTTATATACCCCCTGTAACACAAATATGTACATGGATTTAAGTGAATATTTCTTTTCGGATAGAATTGGGACCATGTTATAATGTACTATTCACTGGACTCCCAAAAACACTAGGGAAGAATAATTCTATAAGGGGTTTTCATTGATCATTTTACAATGTCTTATCATTTTTTTAAATTAGAGAATATATAACCCTTTAGTTCCTTTCACATATCTATATCAGTGAAGGCATAAGGCTTCATGGGGAACATCCATCGATTGTATCTGGTCATGACTGAGGAGATCCATTTTTTTCCTTGTAAGACATTAGAATATTTCTTCATATATTTCAAGTGATAGTTGTTGAAACGACATGTGATTTTGAGGCATGGTGTGCCGAGAATAAATTATACAAAACTATTTAGTATATTTTTGTACTGAAAACATGATGGAAATGAAATATCTCTCAAATGTTAACTCAAATCAAAAATTAGAGTCCATTACTGAGTTTGTATCAGTGTGTTTACCCAAGGGGGGGAAAAATTTTGTCGGTGCGATACTTATATTAAAAAAGTCACCCAGGAGAAAAATTGTAAATTAAATAATTATAATTAATTATTTTATCTATAATATCGAATCAAATAAATTTTGAACTGGGACTCTGATAAGAAATATTTTACCACTATAGAGTTTGGAATGGGGTTCTTTCCTAGGTCTGACATAAAAGGAGGGGGCACGGGAATTTCAGATTCTGCACAGATTAAAGATCCTATGAATAGAAATTTAGGGATTCAGAATATGGTTTTTCCCTAATCCCTTCTCTCTATGAATCATCTCTCCCCCTCTCTCTATACTATTCTTAATTTGTTCTTCATTTTATCTAGAAGCAATATTCACTGAACTGTTTCCAAATCAAAGAGGGAGTCCCATGGTTGTGTCACCAATGATGAGCGATTGAATTGAGGAATGATTTCTTACCATTTTTGATCTTTGTTTCAAATTTTATTCGAAA
Source organism: Viscum album (assembly GCA_963277665.1). NCBI lineage: Eukaryota > Viridiplantae > Streptophyta > Magnoliopsida > Santalales > Viscaceae > Viscum > Viscum album. The sequence continues at coordinate 1,955,794,714 of OY728137.1, forward strand.
AATACTATTTTAGTCAATTTATTCTTCTTTTTTATTATCAATACTTAATGGATTCACTAATATAGCCATCGATCCATATATTAAACCCGCAATTATATCTGAAAATTCATCCGTTCTTGTGGATACCCATCATTAACTTTCATACGCATCAATATACCTTCAGATCATTGATTAGAGGCTGGCACTATGAAGGTCTTGTCACAAGAAACATGGATCTATTTTCGGAACTGAGATCGGGCAGTCGTAAGAGTCCCGATGGTCATCAGATTGGACTGTCGGGGAGCCGCTGGCAGCGGCAGTGGCTGACGGTGGCGACCATAGGGAGAAGGTGGCCGGGTGAGGCAGTTGGCACTTGGAAAACAACAGGGATTGTGGTGCAAGTAGAACGGCAGTGTGGAATGGGAATATGAGTTGTGGGGAAGCATGGTCGGATGATGGTGGATTGGAGCACATGGAATGGCTAGGTCATGGGCTTGGCCGGCTAGAACAGACAAGCTGGAACAGGCCGGCCCAGGCAAACTGGTTTTCCTAGAATTGGCTGGATCATGTGGATCGGGCAGATATGCCTTTAAATAGAAGTATCTCTTAATCTAGGCATCCAATTGAAATATATTCTATGGCCATGCATCCATCTCTTTGAGATAGAAATTTTTAAACTATTTTGGGACTTTTAAGACTTCGTCTCAGGGTTTAATTAAAAGAAACTTCTATGTTTCATAATAATAATATTATTACTATTTGGGGTTCTTTTATTGGACCTATCTTCTAAATAGAACATCTTTTTTATGTTCTTCTAGTGTCAATGTGACCCTGGTCTTTGTATACACTTTTCCAGACTACTGTTGGGTTTTTAAAATAAAGTTTAAGTGTGGGCCTTTTGATCCTGGTTAACACATGTTGTGGTGAAATGCATCTTTATCACTAGGTATCCGTTCTGGGTGATTGAGTAGTAGATCCCCTATGTCATTCTATGTGTATTAAAATGGAAAATCCATATAATTAATTTAAAGATCGATTTTTGGGCCCCATGTTACAATTTTCATGAGAAATGCAGTGAAATATTAATTTTCCATCGGATGCTCAATTGGGGTGAATAAATATTCGACCTTGCATAGTTTCCCATAAGGATCACAATAGTGTGATCTGTGTGGATGTGTGGAGCCTTATTAGTGAGCTCTTTATTTGTGAAAAATTTAATGGAATATCGGTGGAATATACTTATGTAGTTTTTTGAATAGAACCCTCATATTTGCGCATCATCAACCCCTGTGAGAGTGGAGAAGATATATGAAGATATAAAGTCAAATTTTCTTGGCCCATTTGAAGAGGCGTGTATACGAAATTACATTTTTGACACTCTGGATTAACGACAAGCTTCGTGAACTCATCATCCTTTTGACTAGACATGCAAGGTACTTTAGGGGTACCATTGGCATGCCTAGGGGTACTTGTTAGAAATTTATTACTCGAGAATATTTAGGTATAAGGAATGGTGAAGAGGTAGGGTCACACGACATATGGGTCTGATACACACAGCATTACACTTTATGATATGTGATGTGAATGTTCCAGGTTGGAAAGCATAGTGTTACCATCTATTAGGTAAGACCGATGTAGTTACTCAATGATTTTATGAGAGGTACCATCTAGTAGGGAAGGATAGTGTATTTCCTCGATTCTTTTCTATGAGGTTCCATCGAGTAGGTATGACTACTGTAGTTCAATGATGCTTTTCTGAGAGGCACCATCAAGCATGGATGTCCAGTGTTGTTCCTCGATGCTTTTTTGAGAGGTACCATCCATTCGAGATGGATAGTGTAGTTCTTCGTTACATTTACGAGATGTACCATCAAGTAGGGATGACCATAGAAGTTCCAAGATTACTTAAAGTTGGGATGGGTAGTGGTCCTCAATTGTAGTTCCAGGTTTACCTCCAAAAGGTATAGGTAGTGTTTCCCAATGAAAGTTCTAGGATTACCTCCAATTGGGTAGGGAAGTGGTTCCCATCAATGACCTTTACTGGTCAGTACCCTCCAGCATATTACCCTCTAGTGAGGCTAGGCATGGGGTCCCCCTTGACTTCTAGGTTTTGACCCCCATGACGTACTAGGGCACGAATACACGATAACTATAGTGAAACCCTCTAGTCGGTCTGGTCATGGTTTCTAGACATTGAGACACAACCTATCTACTGTGAGACATAGTTACAAGGTGTTATTTGATGTACCTTTGGACTCCCAAGGTGGAGGGACACTTTTCACACTAATACATGTACTTGAAACATGACCTAGAACCATTAGGGCGAGACAGTGACACCCAATGAAGATAATATCAATGTGTGGTGATTGAGTCCATTTGACTTACAGTTCATGGAAGACATGTGGGATGCTGGGAATCGATGGTGGTTACTTCTAGGATTATTGGGTACACACGTTATTTGGATGAGCTATGAGATGGAGACCCATTAATCCTAATCATTTGGGTTTCATTGACTGATCGTGTGTATATATATATATATATTCTATTTCTAGTACCCAAAACTTGGGGATTGGTTACTCTCTTTCTATGAAAGGCGAAGAGGTGTGGGGTATGCCAAATGATTTTTGTGTTTAGCTTCTCATGGTTGGAAGAGTTTACTCTCCGACTATAAGTAGAGAAGAATCAACGAGAAGTTCATATTCTGACCATTTCTACCTCCTTGTTCTTGGATGAGCTTACTTTACTCCTTTTTTGGGTTAAACTATTCTCTTTTTACTATAACTTGTCCTATCTACTACTTTCCTTTTCATCGAATCTCTTACAGCTCCCCCTTCATAATTTCAGGGCATCCGAATGAGTTTAATATACTATACCCTGGATGGAATTTTCCCACAGGTGGTGTGCCTTTTGTAGATGATGGATAGGTTGATCGTAACTTAAAAGGAGCACAAAGATAAAAGGTTTTGGACTAAATATGGTTGTCTTAACATATATTCTAGGAGTAAGACCATCTTAGCTGTTTTACTATTCAGTTGCTACCATGTAGTGGCACATTTCTAGTTGGGCATGTATTATTATACCTTTTCCTTATAGTTTAATCTAACATAATTTTACTTTTTAGTGGTTTGTTCATGTTTGGTTTATTTATAGCATTGTTTTATATTTAATTCATTTCCCTCGACACTAATTCATAGATTTGGTTGTGTGTGTGTACAAGTTCATAGGAAAATAACTCCCAATGTTTTTTTGGCTTTCGGTGCTTTTATCCACCCTTGTCCTATAGAGGCGGGCTTGGGGTAGTTATAGATTGAGCCCCAACATGGGTCAGGTTTTGAGAAAGTGGTATCAAAGATGTTTAAGCCCTTGAAAGGATGTTTGGACATTTCCCTAAAAAGTTCTTGGGTTAAGTTTAGGGAAATATTTTTGATGTGTCCTGAGAGTGGCTCTCCATCCAGGGAGTTTAGTAATGGTGAGGGAGGTCAATGTATCTATTCATCAGGACCCTAATTACGTGCTTTTCAACTCAGCATCCTGAGACACTTGTTGTAGGGAACAATGGTACATGCATCATATAAGATCGAGTCTTTGACTATACTTATAGATTTAACTCCCTATTGTTGTTGAAACACACACACACACACACACATATATATATATATATGCTCATATAACTAAGATAATTATTGATAACATTCCGGATTTCTATGGGATGAAAACCATCCAGGATACTAGATCCAGTTTGTGATGACGGACCTGTGAGAGAAAAGGTCTTTGTTTAGGACCCATCATGCGATCATTTTTTTCAAGGTGGGAAGGTAGTAGAAACTTCACCAATTGAGCAGCATATAAACCCAATGGGTAGGATGAGGACATGTTCAGGCTACGTACAATGTACGAGTTCCAGTTCTAGATACCACTGAGGTTTTTTATTGAACTAGTCCCTCAGACAACATAGGTTTGTCTAGATTCTTTGGTTCTCCTCTTCAGGCTTGTACGGACACCAAAAAATCAGATGGTGGATTTGGTAGCTAGACTTTTCCATGGAGTAGATGGGAGTTGGTGGACCCTGATTACACAGATACTTTATCAGTTGTCACTCTCATGGGATGACTTCCAGTAGCAGTTTCATGAGGAGTAATACCACTCCTTCTTACACTCTGTTCATACTTAGGATCTCCTATAGTTTTTGTAGGGAGGTATGAAGGAGGTTTAGTGTCTGACAAGGTTTGAAGACCTTACACACTACTCTCTAGACATGATCCCTGATGGATACTTCCAAGAACATATGTTTGAGAAGGGACTCTGAAGAGATATTCATGATATCATAGTACCCTTTTGAATCCCCACCTAATATGAGGTGCATAATCATGTTCTATTGATAGATAGATTTCTATCAGAGGGGCACCATACTGGTGGTTGTGGTAGTGGGTGAAATAGAACTGTGACGTCTGCCACAACTACTAGGAATCAAATGACAAGATCTTAATGTAGGAGGCCTCCCCATAATCAGTCTAAGCCATGTTGTTATATAGGGATGAGGTAGTGTAGAGCACATGGACATATTAGGGAGGTTCGATGATAGGATTTTGATGGGAAAGGTCCCATTGCACGATACTTCCAAGCCATATGTACCAAGAATCTCAAGAAGGTAGTAGGTGGACCACCACAAGAGAGATATAACCATGATTAGAGATCCCCCAGGCATGGACAGGCTATTCCCCAAGGAGGTGGAGCTAGTAGAAGAGTAGGAGGAGCTGGAGGAGGGATAAGACACTATGGAGTCTTTCCATTACCACCAGGTGGCCCAAGTCAGGCTCGGGAAGCTGACAACTGGGGTCGTAGAGAGCCACATGTTTTGGAACTCTATAATATTGTATAGCATGATATCATATTAGGTACACCTGGTATCTTTTAATCTTTTTTTTGTAGAACATTTCAGGAACATAATGTAGTAATCTTTTCTCTCTACTCTTTACTTTAGGTTTTAACAAGGTGAAACAAGGATTCAGTTTAACCCTATGTCAGTGTTGTTCGAATTATATTTTAATACATGATTAAGAAAGATCTTTCCTCCACCCAGAAACATTTTTTTGATATGAGAAAAACCATCGGGTGAGTTAGTGCCACCCAAAGTGGATAGTGTTAATGTTTGGTGGAGGAGTCCCTCTGAATTGTGCGTTCAGGGTGAGGTTGTGCGATGGAGTGTTGGAGTAGGTCCTAGAATTGCTGAGGGAGTTTTCCTTCATGACACATTTTTCATAGAGTTCCTCTTGTGAGTGTCGTGGAGTATCTAGCTTGGGGATTACACTTATTCCAAGGGAAGTAAAGGCACACAGGGTATGCCATGTGCTTTCTGTGCCTAACATCTTATAGTTGGATGATTTTACACACCTTACCTATTCATTGGTACATTTTCATGGTCAACATCAATAATGATACTACAATTATCATGTATCGGTTTAGGTTATGGATACTCCATGAGAAGAACAACATGACTCACTCTGAGGTGTTGGTAGTGGTAGTCTGGTCCCCCAGAATTTGAAGATGCTACCTTCTAGGAGAGTGATTTGTTGTTTATTCAGGACACCAATGTCTCATGTATGTCTTCACTCAGAGGGACCTGAGTCTAAAGTGGTGATGGTGGGTGAACATCATATAGGAATATGAATTTGAGATAGTATATATTCCAAAAAGGGAAATGTTGTAGAAAATTACCTTAGTAAGAAGTCCCATGATCGCATGGTGCATGATGTTTCTGAGTATTTAACTTACCTGCATCTCACACTGGTGGTGAAGAAGGGTACAATTTTTCTTCAGTCGATGATGATGAATCTTTCACTTCTAGATCATGTAAGAGAGTCTTAGTTGTGATTCATAAACTATAAAATATTGGGTGAACAGATATCTTTAGGTGTTTCACCAGATGGATATTTTGAAGGAGGGAATCACAAGAGCTTTTTCTAGGGACCAATAGTGATTATGGTCCCAATGTGGGATGTATAGGTTCATCCAGAGTGGAAAACCATTCCCCAATTTCCATCAATCCATTCGAGATTGTGCAGAGGGATGGCGTGAATTTCTACGACCACCTTTCCCTATCCTAATGGCTGTAGAAGTCACAAAACATCACCCACATGTCATAACTAAAGATATATGTGCATGTTTCTATGCACATCAATGATAGGAGAACACCATATGAGGATGGAACATCCCTTTGGTTCACAAGTTTTGGTAGCATAGAAATGTGTTGGTCTTCCTAGGAGTGGGAGAGATAGGTGTGGAATCAGTAGCCCAAGCTGCTTCCCTAGTTTTGATTTTTGGGGAAGAAAATCATAAATGGAGAAATAATATAAAGATGTGTTTTTTACAGGTAATACTTTGTAATATTTCTTCATATATTTCTAGAGTTAGGCATTGAGATGGTGTGCTATTCAAAAGCCTGGTGTGCCCAGAATATATTAATGAAAAATATATAGTATATTTTTGTACTATGCATGAGACAGAAATGGAATAAATCTCAAAATGTAACTTAGATCAGATATATAAGGAAATGGATGAGTTAGGTACGTGGTGTTTACCCTATGCATGTCATAAATTTTTTTAGTGAGATACTTCAGTGAGAAAATCCACCCCTAAAAAAAATCCTAAAAAATAATTAAACTTGATTATTTTATCTCAAATTTCAAATCAAATAAATTTCAAAGAGGGAATCAGATTGGAAATCAATGACCTCCATTGTGTTTGGAATGGGGTCTTTTTCCTAGGTATAACAAAAAATGATGGTGGAATGTAATTTCAGATTTTTCACTGAGTGGAGTTCCAGTAAATAGAAATTTTGGGATTCTAGATTAGGGTTATCCCTAACACCTTCTCTATGAAAAAATCCCCTATACCTCTTTCTCTACCATTATTCTTCCTTTATTCCTCTAATCAAGGATAAATATTCCCTGAAACCTTGATAGATTGAAGAAGGAGCGCCATGGACATATCAAAAATGATGGACGATCGAATCGAGGTAGGATTTAATCCCCCTTTTTATCTCTGTTTCAAGATTTCTTTAAAAATTTCTTATTTTATCAATTGATTATTATTTTTATTATCAATCACCAATGGTCACGCTAACATGGTCATATATCCATACAATAAAAGTATAATTTTTTCTGAAAATTCAACTATTCTTTGCAAATACCCACTGTAAACTTTTAGACACTTCAATCAAACTTCAGATCGTTGATATCAGGCTAGTGTAGTGAGGGTCTTGTCATAGGGATCACCAATCTATTTTTGGATTTGAGATCGAGTGGTAGGAAGAGTCCCAGTGGTTTCTGTAGGGGACCATCATAGAGCTGCCTTTGACCGCCACATGGAGTAGGGTGGTCGGCAAGGTGGTTGGAGGTCCGATAGCAGCGGGGCATGTAGTATGAGCTGGATGACGGTGCGGTGGGTACATGAGGTAGCCAATGAAGAGGATCCACTAGGTTTCATGTCTTGGTGATGGTATAATGGATATAGGTGTGTGGTTGGGTTGTAGGCTAGCAATACATGTCAGGCCTTTCGGAGCGGGCAGACCCAGGAGGATTGGTCTTGCTAGAATGGGTTGATCCAGTGTTGATCGAGCCAATACAACTTTAAATAGTCGTATCTCCTAATCCATGTGTCTGATGGAAGTGTCGTCTACATACTTGTGTCCCTATCTCAGATACAGATATTTTTAGACCATTTTGGGGAATTTAATATTTGATCTCTAGTTTGGTTTTCCTGAAATTACTAAATTTAAAAATAATTATAATATTGTTTTTATTTGGGGTTCTTGTATTAGACCTATATTCCAAGTGGATCATCGGTTTTATGCATCATCGGTGGCAGAGAAACCATAGTATTTTTGAAGACTTTTCTAAACTACTTTCAAGTGTTTAAACATAGTCAATGTGTAGGACCCACAAAGCCTAGTTCACATATGTTGTGGTGAAATGAAGATTTTTTACCAGGTATCTGTTCTGGGAGAACGAGTAGTCAAACCCATGTGTTTTTTCAAGAGGATCACAATTGGGCAGCCCATATAATTAATTTCAGTATTGAGTGTGGTCCCTATGTGATTATTTTCAAGTGAAATATAGTGACATTTGACTGTTCCATCAGATGTCTAATTGGGGATAATGAACAGTCAACCATGCATGTTTTTTCACAAGGATCGCAAGGGTGTGATCTATTTGGATGTGCATAGCCTTATTCGTGATATATTTAATTGTGGAAACAAGATAGGAATATCCGTGTAATATACTTATGATGTTTCTAAAGAGAACCATCTACTTGGGTCGGTATCTAACCTTATGAGAGAATAGATGATGTATGAAGAGATGCAGTCAAATGATCTAGGGCCGTTTGGGGAGTCGTGTTAGTGAAATTACATTTTAGCCCCTTTGGATCAATGATGAGAGTCTTGTTGTTGTCGACCTTCCGACTAGAAATGTCAGGTACTCTGGGGGGTACCTTGTCATGCCTATGGGTACTTGTTCACAATTTAGTACCTGAGAATGGTTAGGTATATGTCCATTTGACGAGGCGGAGTCACATTATGTGTGGAACCCATATTCTCTGGATACCACTTTATGAGATGTGATGTTAATGTTATGGGTTCAATGGCACATAGGTTTTATCCACCATGGATGAATAGTGTAGTTACTTGATGATATTTTGAGAGGTACCATCTAGCATGATTGGAAAATGTAGTTAATTGATGATTTTCGGAGAGGTATCATCCATTAGGAATGGCTAGTGTAGTTTGTAGAATATTTTTGGAGAGGTACCTTTAAATAGGTATGGCTAGTGTAGTTCCATTATGATTTTTTCGAGAGGTCCAATCCATCCAAGATGGCTGGTGTAGTTCTTCAATGCATTTCTAAGAGATACCATATAGTATGGATAGCCAGAGTAGTTCCAGGCTTACCACCATCTGGGCTGGGTAGTGGTCGCCGATGGAAATTTCAGAATTACCTCCAGTTGGGTTGTGCAGTTGTACCTGATGGCAGTTCTAGGCTTCCCTCCAGTGGGGATAGGCAACGGGTCCCGTTGACGACACATTTCGAGAAGTACCCTCTAGCAGATAACCATATAGGGGGTTGGGTAGTGGGTCCCCATCGACATTTGAGTGATGATCCCCTCTGACGTACAAGGGAACAAATACCCAGTGACTAGAGTGGAACCCTACAGTCGGGCTGGGCATGTGCCCTCAACTTTGATTCATGACCTATCCACTGTGTGATAGAGTGAATAGGTGTAATTGGACGTTCCATTAGACCCTTAAGGAATAGGGACACTTTTCCCACAAAAATGACACTATTACATGACCTAAAACAATTAGGGTGATACAGTTCCACCCAAAGAAGATAGTATCAAGGTGTGGTGATTGAGTCCCTTTAAAATGTTGTTTAGGTAAGATGTGTGGGATGTTGGGAATCATTGGTGGTTACTTGTAGGATATTTGGATACTCACTTTATTTGGAAGAGTTGTGATATGGTGTATATATATAAAAATATATTCCGTTTATAGTACCCACTCTTTGAGTTTTGGTTACACTCCTACCAAGATAGGTGAATACTTGTAGGTTATGACTCATGCTTTCCATGTCTAGCTTCTCATGGTTGGATGAGTTTACTCTTATTCTATATGTAGATATTAATTGATTATAAGTTCATCAACACACCATTTCTAGATCCTAGTGCTTGTATGAGCTTACTTCACACTTTTGTTGGGTTGAACTATTCTCATTTTACTGTAACTTGTCATATCTACTAATTTCCTTTTAAAAGTATATCTTACAACCCCCCTTTCACCATTTTGGGGGAATCCTACTATGTTTTTTTATACTCACCCCGAACATGGGATTTTCCCACACCTGTCATGCCTTATGCAAATGATTGACATATTAATAGTGACTTCCAAAGAGAATAAGGATTTGGGTTCTTGTACCACGTATGGTAGTTATAGGTTGGGTTCCAGGAGTGGGGCTCTCATAGCTGTTTTACATTTCAGTTGCTTCAAGGTTGTGGTACATTTTTAGTTAAGTGTGTGTTTTGACACTTTTTCCTTTTAGTTTAATGTTCTATATTTGTACTGTTTAGTGGTTCATGCATGATAGGTTTCTTTATAGAAGTGTTGTATATTTCATTCCTTTCTCAATGAACTTTTTCATTTTGTTGTCTATATTTGTGTTTGCAGGTTCTTAGGAAAGGCTTCCTTGAGTTTATTGTGTGTTCGGTGCTTGTCACCACCCCTTGCCTATGGAGTCCGGCATGGGGAAGTTATGGCTTGAGCCCTATCATGGGTCATGTCCATGTAATAACCCTCTATTCAAATCAAAATTCATGGGTTTATTCAAGTGGATATCGATATTGAGATATATTTAACAACATACCATCACCCCCAATCTAACGACTAGTCTAAAAGGACTATTTATACAATGGAATAAATAATCTAATAACGTTCTTCTAATTTCCAAGGTATATGGGTTCAGTATATACCTTGGGTTTAATATTCATCTAAAAAATTCCTTTCATTATTGTATCCACATGGAAAAATATAAATCATTTAATGGGAAGATGTGTCATACTACAACCTATTGGGAAGAATTTAGAGAAAGAATGTTAACTAGACTAGATCCAGTAGAGGAGATGACTATATAAGTATAGATTATTAAGGTTCATATTAAAGCATCACATAAAAGATAGAAGTGCTATGCTAATAATAGAAGGACCGAGTAGGGATTTCAAGTATGGTATCATATATTATTGAAGGATTTATCATGGAAGGGAGTTGAAGAAGATGGGGAAAATGGGATGTCAAGACTTAGTTTTAGTGGGAATTTTAAATTATGAGAAAGAGTTGGAGTCGAAGTTGACATATTGGTTATACTACCAAAATATTATAAAGTACATGTTTTCATTCTTATTTAATTATTTATAAAATACATGATAGATCCAATACTTGTGATCACATTTGAGGGAATAGAGATAGAGCCTAACTATCGTTATAATGAGTATCTTTTCTAGATTCTTGACATTAGAGGGAAATTATTACAGAAATTGACAAGTCATTTGGTGAATTTACTTTTGAATAATAAAAAACTAGAATAGGAAACATGGGATTCTAATAAAGATATAAGGAAGAAGTATCCTCAATTTTTCTAATAGTTGATATATTCCTGAATTTCGATGATGAAATTATTTATTGGGGGAGAGTGAAATACATGAGAACCTATTGTAGTAGGTAAACACCATATCCTAAAATACCATGCAATTCATCCTTTAAAAGTCTTTTATTTATGAAATTATTTAAAATATTAACTTTATAATTTAAATAGACTAAATTAACATCATTTTAAATTCGAAATATGAAAATTATCTTTGTATGATTTTTTTTTCTTTTTTATGAAAAGTTTGGTTTATAGTGAAAAATTAAAATTTTCATGAAACCTATAATTTTTATTAATTTATCATAATATAATAATGATTTTTTATACAAATCATTGAAATAAAAATATATATGAATTTATATATTAAAAATATTCATTTTAATAAATATTTTATCTTATAATTCATGCATCTAACATTTTTAGAACTAATTAAAATGTTAATTTAATAAAACAATATTTTAAGTAATTTTTTGTGTATAAAGTATTTTCAAGGTGATATTTTTTTATATTTTTATAGATGATAACATGATTGGGGGGGTGAATTAGTGTATAATCAGTTCTTCCATGAAAGGCGATCTTGTTGTCTCACATTGAGGACCACATGAAATTATGAATAAAATTCCCCCAAATGAGAGAATAATGTAGTAAATGATACAAGAGATTTCACATGGGTCACCCACATAGGGATACATATATGGAGATTAAATGATAATTCACTTAAGAACCTCATTCACTAAAAGTTCATTTATTTACAATTACAATTTTCGATATCTTTCAATGACCCTCCTAGTTCATTACCATGAATTGATGGAGAACTCACAACTACTTTTTTTTGAATCCTACCACTTAAAAAATTAATTATATAAATATAAACCCTAATGGGGGTTTTACATCAGCATAATAATGATGACTTATAGTGAGGATTATGCTCCTAGAATATCTCCCTTAACTTTTAAAACATCCGGATGAGATCTAAAAAACTGTATTTGGAAATCACCTGAAAAAAATCAGTATCTTAGCCAATTTTTCTCTCTATATTTTCAAGAAAATTATTATTATTTTGTATAAATATAGAGGTTAGGATTGATTATTTTATATATAGTATTTATACAATGTGTCCCCTATTTTTATTGGGTTATTTGGAACCATAAAAAAAAATAATACATTAGGCATTGCAACCTAACTCTCCAAGATTAAAATATTTACCAGACTAAAAATGGAATAGATGTAGTTTGGACATAGATTTTGCACCATATTATCACTTATTTTAAAAATACTTTGTTGTTTCCCCCTTCACTATGGAGAAGAAACTTCTTCTTTTGCACCTCATATAGCATGGTCACCAAGGCTGTAGCATAAAGGCTTGTATATAACTATATCTTATTTTCTCAAACACTACATCCTTCCATAACATATGCATGATTTTAGACATAAACTACTTCTCACAAAGAACTAACTATGGTGTGGAGACTGTGGTTGTAGAATTTCCTCCCATAGGAAATGAAATCACAAAAAAACATCACAACTAATAATAATAGATACTCCATGTCTCATGTAAAGGATAAAATGTCGATAAATTCTTCTCTAAGGGGACTATATTATAGCCTATGATTTTTGGTGGGAATACCATAGTTATTACAGGGGAATAGAAAACATATTGGAACTAACTCTTACCTATTGTGACTAAAATGTGCTATCATGGACGCTTTTAAATGATGTGTGGTTATTGGGGCTTAGGTACAACCGAGTAGCTAACCAAGGTCATCTATCAAAGAGGTAGTAATTATAAAAACATATTAAAAGTATTTTTTAAATATTCAATTAATTATGAATTATTATCATTTAAAATAATATCCATTTAATTATGATCCCCTATTTTTTAATCCCCAAACCCTTCAAGAAATAACTTTACCAAAAATATGAAGTGAGCTAAACCCTAGGCTAGCTTTGGAACATGAAATCACAACACCCTACATTGATTAAGGGTATATGTATAGATTATGGTCAGTGGTAAATTAGGGAACATATAATTTCTATAAAATGAGGACGAATTATGTTTAGGGATTATATTTGTACTCTAAAAATGTATCCTGTGTGATTTTTTTCACTTATTAAGATCCCTCCCTCACAATTTTCAACTCACATGACCTCATGAGTTTTGTGTTAATTTGTTTAATTTTTTTCTTACATTATTTTAATTTTAAAAAACAATTTATAAATAATTATATTTAAATTATATTATCCCATTAATTCAAAATAAATCGATGTAGAATAGAATAGGTATACTGATTACTAGAAAATGTACTCTTCTATAGGCTGCGTAATCATCATAAAAACGAATTGCATGTAAAAAGGTTAAGTAAGGGTATAACCTAATAAAATTTATAATCATAAGTTATATCCCCAAATATGTATATAAAAGAAATATTAAATTTAAAATAATAGATTAAATGGTAGTGAAACTACGATTTTATTAAAAGAACAACAATACTACAAAAATGAAGATGGAGAGAATAGACTTTTGGAGGAGATCCTAGATCGATAGATTCCCTCATCTAATGGTGAATTTAAATTGAATTAAACAACTTATTCTCTAATACAAATCCTCCAAGGCACATCCAACCTCTTCTAAATTATAAAAACACCAATTTATAGAGTGGTGGAGATGCTAGGTTTCAAGTGGTTTCCATTGTGAATTGGAAAATTCTACCAAATAAATTTAAGCATATTTCACCACTTGGTTAAACTCCCAAACACATGAAACATTTAGACATAAATATGTATGATTCATTTGAATTTGGGTTCTCTATCGCCCCTCCAAATTTGTAGCCAATTCAACCTGGATGAAGAATTTATGGCCCAAATATTATAGTGTTGTCCAATTTAGAGAGTCCAGCCCATTCTTTACTTCATTGACCATTTAGTCCAATAAAATGAATTAATTAGATCAAATTTACTAAATAAAAGTTGTATCAATTTATTTTAGTAACACGATTGCAATTTTTCATATCAAATATTTCACAGAAAAATATTTATGGATAAAATGCGACAGTGAATTTCAAATTGTAAAACTTGAAATTTAATCAAATTTTCAAATGGATGATATAATCAAAAATATATTTTAAAAAAGCATATTTAACACAATTTGGGTCAATTATGTCATTTATTATAAATAAAATATTTAATAAAATTTAGTTTTATCAAATCCCCCACACTTACCCTTTTGTACTCATAAGAAAAACAACATATCCTATAATTGAGAAAATGATGAATCTTGAATAATACCATGAGCATATAAATATTGAAAAAAAATTATTATCAATAAATCAGGAAGTAAATTTCTTTAAAATTTTATAAAAAAATCCAATGAAATCAATGACACAAATCAGGTGACAACTTTTTATGAGTCAATCGTGCAAACAATTACCCATGTGTGTGTGTGCCAATCATTTCAAGATTGTATGTCCACCATTTATACATTATATTTAGGTTAATGAAAACTTGTATTCTTACATGATTCTATTCCACTAAACCTATTCATCATCCTATGAAATCAAATTCCAAAACCCACTCATTTAAGAATCCTTCGAAGTAAAACATTGAGCTCCCGACCAAGATATCCCCACATGTTGTACATTTATTCACTCCCCTATTTAATTATTTTTTTTAATGTTTTAATTTTTCAAGGGTGTAAAAGAGTAATATATTAGGTACACTTGTATTGGTCAATCTGGTATAGAAATAGAAATTATTATAAGAGAAAATAATGTAAGGACCCGACCCCAGTTGCTCGGAGCTGGAGCCTTATTTGTTTACGTTGGCATACACAAAAGGAATACAAATCCCAAAGGATCAAGTAGTTTTGTATTATTGGAAACAAGTTACATACATAAGTATAACGTTATAACATGAAGGGAAAACCACACTAATTTATTCCACTAGAAGGATCACGTCTCCAAGATTATGCTTGCGAGTCATTCATAAATTTCTTCTTCATGTTCGGAGAAAATGAATCATAAGAAAGGGGTGATCTCAAACACTCAGTAAGATTAATAAATACAGCATAAAATAATATAAACATTAGACATGGTGAATAATTGAAAACACGTGCATTTAATAATAAACTTGAACATATTAGGGAAGGGATATGAGCTAAGTAAATAATGCCATAATAAAACATAATAATGGGTATTCTACTAGTTGAGTGACCACATGAAAATTCAATTACTAGATTCATAATGAGGGAAGTGCATATGACGGACATTCTGAAACCTTTTTTCATGTCCTCGACCAAGAATTCTAATGAATAAGGCCTCGACCGAAATCCATATCACATTAGGAATGGCCTCGGCCAATTCCACGTCAAGTTGTCTCATGAGACCTACCGATGCATCGAGGGGATATAACAGGCCCCACCAATCACATAATAAGTCCAATACATTCCTCATATTAGAGGGGATCAATATAAAGGACATATATAATCATTATGAAACTATCATATGGAATGTAACTAAATTTCCCCAATCATTAAACATAAAACACTAACCATTCTGAGTATTATGGTGAATGGTTTTAGGATAGATCATACACAATAGAGTTAGTCATAAAACGTTAAATAAAATATGATATATGAATTGATAAATAATTAAACCCAATAATACCATGGAATAAACAAGAGTGTTGAGTTAGACGAAAACACTCTTATATAATCATTATGCAATCTTGAGATAAATACTCTTCTATATTGAAAAGAAGAGTTATTTTGGAAAATATTTGTATAAAACCATATGTGAAGTAAGATATTATTTTAATATAAAAATGAGTGTTTTTAGAAATATAATGGTTTCCAAAAATAGATTAACGAGTTCTTTTGAAAATAGATATGAATTTGGGAAATTCCCTTGAATTGGGCTTTTATTTTGGAAACAATTTTGAATAATCCTTTTAAAACATGTAACTATCCAAAAAATAAGGAAGGTTTATGGTCTATAAACATATATATAATACTAAAAAATATATATTAGGAGTACGTAAAAATACATAAGAATTTCATTGCGGTCAATAGACAATGAAAGTAACTAGAATAAAAATGGATGTTTAGGTGAACAAACCCTTACCTAAACTCCAAACGTGTTCCTCTCTTGAAATTAAGATCCTATAATATGAAATTATACTTAATAATAACTTATTTAAAAAATTATTTGGCATTTATTTATTTTATCATAATTCTAGTTAGTACATTTATGTTCTTTTTGATAAGTTATTGTATCGAATTCCATCGTTTCGGAGTGTTAATTTTCATTATTTTCATCTTCGGTTCACTTGTTTTTAAGTTTGTGTAATGAATGTAAATCTACAAAATTGAAATTATATATTATTTATAAACATAAATAGTTGTTATTGGTAATTTATATAACTTGTTTACATGGATGGAGGATGAATTATTATATATAACTTTAATGATAATTGTTTTTGTTAATTTGTGGGTTTTGATTACAACGAACTCATTTTTCTTTATAACTTAATACCATTTGTAAAAAGGGATTACTGAATCATAAATAAGTTATATTATATATAATAATCTGGTCCAACAATAACAATAATGGTTTCATGACCAGAATCGAGAATGATAATAGAAATCCAAAGTTTATCGTCCCTGAATGTGTAAAATTGACACATCTCAGATGGTGTTCTTGCTACTAGTATAAAAGAAGCTAAAAAGGGGGAGATGATGATAAGTTATTACACTATCATGAAAAAATTCCAGTACATATACGGTACTAGAGTCATCACAAAATTTTGATAAGGATAGGTTATAGAAAAAGAAAATAAGTGAACTTGAAAGGAAAGATAATGAATTGAAAAGAGGAATTTACCTTTTGAACCAAACTTCTTTGAGAACCTCTTTAAGGAGAGGTTTTGGCATTTTTATGAGACCATGTCTTGATGGAAGTGGGGTAGGATGTTAGGAAGGTATTTGAAAGAATTTGGAGAAGGAACAAGGCTTGATAGGAGTTAATGGAAGGGGGTGGGGTGGGTGAGAGGGGGTTTTTATAGTGGAGGAGAGGGGGGATTTCTTAATATAAAACCCATTAATTTATTATTTCTCCTCAAGACAAGTAATAATGAGTATTCCATGACCAATAATGGTAATTTTATCATGTGATCCCAAAGCAAGTGGGCCTACATCATAAGTACATCACACCTAACTCTATAATTAGTTTATTTATCGTAATTTTGCAATTTATGGAATGGCACTATTCATCAAAAATTCATGTATTTCAGAAAAATCCCAAAAATTTACCCCAACCATTTTTTGACATGTAGAATCCAAAAATGAAGTCCATCTTCAAAAATAATTTTCTAAATAATATAAATTTAGTATTTAATTAAATCATAATTTATTCTAATAACAAGAGTTTTAAAACATTTGTTTACTTATTTTAAAGCATAGATATATTTCACTTACACATCAACATTATTTATATACCATCATAATTAAGGTTAAGATTCATTAGGGTATATAACTATTCATAAGAGTATGTAACTATTCATAAGGGTAGGTTACTATTCACCAAAAATTATGTTTTTCGTATTGGAAGCTAAATAAATTACTGATCGCAACTATGTATGTCGGATTTTTGAAATTCACATAAAAAAGTGAAAAACTTATTTTTTAAGGGTCACAAGCACTTAATAGTTAATTATGTTGTGATTTCATGTGATTATGACATATTTATAAGAAAGGAATTTACTTTTAAAAATATTTTGTCGTTACATTCTCCCCTCCTTACAAAACTTTCATCATCAAAATTCATAAAATATTAACTAAAAAGATTTGGGTATGTCTTTAACATAAGCTCCTCAAGCTCCCATGTTGCATCCTACATCTTATGGTTTCTCCATAGAACCTTTACCAGACGAGTCATCTGATTTCTCAATACTTGTTCTCTAGTATCAAGAATCTTGATAGGCTCTTCACAATATGATAAATCAGGGTCATGTTCAACTTCTTCATAAGTGAGTACATGTGTTTGGTCTGGCATGTACATTCTTAACATTGACACGTGGAACACATTGTGAACCTTGGAGAGACTTGGAGGCATTTCCTAACGGTAAGATACGGCTCTAATTCAGTCCAGAATTTCAAAATGTCCAATGTACCTAGTACTTAATTATCCCTTCTTACCGAATCGTATAATACCCTTCCTTGGAGATACCTTCAAAAAAAGCGTAATCACCTTCTTGAAATTCCAAATCCTTTCATTGGTTATCAGTATTGATCATTTTCATACTTTGAGATGTTTTGATATGATTTTGGATAATCTTCACCTTTTCCATTGTTTCTTCAACAAGTTCTGGGCCCACAAGCTTTATTTCACCAACATCATCCCAACAAGTTGGTGTACGACATCTCCTCACATATAATGATTCATAGGGTGCCATCTGAATACTTGAATAAAAGCTATGTTTGTAGGAAAATTCCACAAGAGGTAAATACTCATCCCACATGCCTTGAATATCAAGTGAACAAGACCTCAACATGTCTTCCAATGTTTGAATAGTCCATTCTAATTGTCCATTTGTTTGTGGGTGGTAGGTAGTGCTCAAACAAAGATCAATATCTAGGGCCTTCTAAAGACTCTTCCAGAATCATGATGTAAAATTGGGATCACGATCAGAAAAAATTGATAACGGTACACCATGAAGTCTTACAACTTCATTAATATATATTCTTGATAAACGTTCAAGTGGTAAATCTTCCCTTATAGCAGGAAAATGTGCAGATTTTGTATGAAGGTCAACAATGACCCATATCATATCATTAATTCTTGGAGTCTTTGATAGACCCATGGAAAAGTCCATTGTAATATCATCCCATTTCTACTTAGGTATTGGAAGGGGTTTCCTGACTCCACCAGGATATTGTCTTCCTGCCTTCACCTGTTGAAAAACTAAACATCTCGGCACATAATCAGCAATCTCCCTCTTCATGTTTTCCCACCAAAAATGTTCCTTCATATCTCTATACATCTTTGTGCTACCCGAGGGTATAGAGAAATCTGAGCTATGAGCATCATCTAATAGATCCATTTTTAGCCCAGGTACTGATGGAACACATTACCTCTTCCCAAACTTTAGAACTCCTTCTTCATACACGAAGTCAGCCAGTCTCCTATCCTTAACTGCATTAATTTTATTCTACTTATTCTCATCAGCAGATTGAGAAAATTTTATCTTCTCTAGTAAAGATGGTTTAGAAATCATTTGTAAGAGGAGTTATTTTTCCCCTTCCATTAAAATTACCATATCCATCTTTAATAGATCCTTGAACATAGTATCTCTTTCAATCCTCATTTGAGTCATAATTCCATGATCTTTACTGCTTAATGCATCTGCCACCTTATTCAATGTTCCTGGGTGGTATTATATTGAACAATAGTAATCTTTGAGTAACTCAATCCATCTTCTTTGCATCATGTTGAGTTCTTTTTTTGTGAAAATATATTTCAAACTCTTGTGGTCCGTATAAATCTCACATCTCTCTCAGTAGAGATAATGCCTCCATATTTTCAGATCAAAGATTATAGCTACAAACTCAAGATCATGAGTTGGATAATTTTTCTCATGATTCTTCAATTGTCTTGATGAATAAGCAATAACTTCATCGTTTTTCATAAGGACACAACCTAGTCCATTCTTTGATACATCACTGTATACTACGAATCCATTACTTCAAGATAGAAGAGTCAAAATTAAGGAATTGACCAATCTTCTTTTCAATTCATCTAAGTATTCTGTACATTATTTTGTCCTCACAAACTTTACTCCTTTACGTGGGAGCTTGGTTAGTGGGTTAGCCAGTCAGGAAAAATTCTGAATGAAACACTGATAATAACCGTCTAATCCAACAAAACTGTGTACCTCAGTTATGGTTGTTGGCGTGGGCCAATCTTGGATTTCATTTTTCTTCATAAGATCATCTAGAATTCCATACTTAGAGACAATATGGCCCATAAAAGAAACCGATTGAAGCCATAATTCGCACTTTCTAAACTTCCCATATAATTTATTTCTTCTAAGTGTTCTCAGAATAACCCGCAATATGTTCTCATGGTCTTCATAGATTTTTGAGTATATGAGGATATCATCGATGAATACCACAAAAAAGATATAAAGATATTCCTTGAAAACTATATTAATTAAATCCATGAAAACAGAGGGTGCCTTCGTTAGTCCAAAAGGCATCATTGTAAACTCGTAATGCCCATACCTGGTCTGAAATGTTGTCTTATGAATATCTTCCTTCCTCACACACAACTGATGATATCTGGATCGAAGGTCAATCTTCAAAAATAATTGATCTCCATTAAGTTGGTGAAATATACCATCAATCTGGGGCAGAGGATACTTATTCTTTATTGTAATAGCATTGATTTACCTATAATCAATGCAAAGCCTCAATTATCCATATTTCTTCCTAACAAAGAGGACAGTGGATACCCATAGAGAAACACTAGGTCGAATAAATCCTTTTCACTCAAATTCTCTAGTTGTTTCTTTATCTCTACTAATTCTACACTGGCCATTCTATAGGTAGTATTTGATATAGGTCTTGCTTCAGAAATTAAATCAATAGAGAACCCAACTTCCCAGTCTGGAGGATTTCCAGGTAAATCCTCTGGAAATACATCAATGTACCCTTTCACTATGTGCACATCCTTAATTTGAAGATCTCTTTCCTCGCCCATATATATTGGATTATCTTCCACTCCAAGTATTGTATTCAGTAAAGCTACTGGGGGTGGTTCTAGATAAGAATTTGGTGGAAATGTTTCTTCCCTAAAGAAAAGGGATTCTATACCATTTTCAAAAATCATAACTTCATTATTCTTACAATAAATCTTCGTATCATAATTTGACAGCCAATCCATACCGAGAATTATATCAAATTCAATCATTTGTATGATGATAAGGTTAGAAACTAGAGAAAATTTTGGTGTATTGATGGGGACTAATCGACATGAATTTGTTACAATGATACATCCACTAGAATTTTTTACTGATAACTCCTTTATTAAATTAAATTGGACATATCAAATTTTCTTGGAAAACTAGGAAGATATAAATGAATGCGATGATGCAGAATCAAATAATGTATTGGCTAAATTTGAGGAAATGGTTAAAGTACCTACCACCAAGTCATTAGGAACTTCAACCTTTGCAGTTGTGATTTCATAAGCTTGTCCTTGATCCCATGGCCTTTTCTATTGTATATTTCCTTAATGCTTTGGACAATCATTAGCACAGTGTCATATCTCTTGACAGTTATATCATTGAACATCATTAGCTTCCTTCTTCCCTTTGAAATCACAAGCAAGATGGCCTTTCAAACCACATTTGTAGCATAATCCTTTTCCTTTTTGGCATGCACCATGGTGTTTCCTTCCACAATTGTCACATGGTGGAAATTTAACTCTTCCCTTCTTCTATGTTTCCTTATTTCCTTTCCTAGGGTTTTCAGAATCCATCTTTTTCTCTTGCTTTCCTTTAAAGTTATAAGACTTATAGAATTATTTTTCTTTCTTGATAGCACATAAAAGCATATCCTCATATGATGAAAAACTTTTGGATACCAGTTCTTTCCAGAGGAATGTCTTTAGGCCATCAAAGAATCCATCAATTTTTTTCTCATTGGATTTCGTATGTAGTCTACAACATGTCTTGATAATATTTTGAAGTTAGATTTGTACCATGCAACATTATCATATTTCTTTTTCATTAGATTCAGGAATTGTCTCTCCATATATTCTCACTACTCATGAGGGAAATATTTTTCTAGGAATATTTCCTGAACATCCCTCCATTCCATATCTTATATCTCCTCCTCCTCCTTTGTGTTTTTGATTAATGACCACCATTGATCCGCATCTCCCGCTAGATGATAGAATTACATGACAAACTTCTCTCTTTCATTACAACCCAAGGTGAGAAATATCTTCTCAAGGGAACATACCCACTGCTCTGCTACAAAAGGGTTTGTAGTCCCATTGAATGATGGAGGATGTTTTCTCATAAAGTGATCTAGCATAGCTCTTCCACATGGTGGATCTGGATGATCCATACGGGAAATTTTATTATTTATAACTTGAGTGAGTTGTCCCAGTATAGTTATGAGTTGCTCAGCACCAGTCACAGCACCAGAGCCAACATCAATATCTTGCATTGGAGGAAAACCCATTCAGGGGACATGTGTGTTCGTGCAGTTTCCATTCCTTCCACATGGCACCATCTCTAGATAATTTCATAAACTAGAATTGGTTACGAATCATAATGTATAATCTTAAATTAACAAAATACTTAGAAAAAATTGAGATCCTATGAATGTCTAATCCCATATTCACAAATATGGTTTCTTTGAGGAAGATTTTACATTTCAATCCTTCATAATGGCTTGTAAAGAAAATGTGAATTATCCTAAGCATATCCCCCAGGAGTGTCGTAACCAAGAGTGTAGCGAGGCCCGTTGTCGTGCACTAGTTCCCATTTGAGTACATCTGTGCCAGAGCCGCCTCTACCTGCTCGTATCTAGATAGAGATGTATTTCTTGAAATATTCACATAATCTCTTCCTTACCAAAATACCAGGACATTATTATATGTATATCCTCAAAGAATAACTTGGGGACTCTTCCCTAATTCTATGTTTTATAAATCTAATTTTCAAGTATTCTACTTAACTTCAACTGATACCAACTATAAGGACCCGACCATAGTTTCCCGGAACCATCACCTTATTTGATTACGTTGGAATACGTACAAGGAATACTAATCCCGAAGGACTGAGTAGTCTAGTATTATTGGAAACAAGGTACATATATAAGTTTAAAATTACAGCATGAAGGAAAAAACACACTAATTTATTCCCCTAGAAAAATCATGTCTCCTAGATTATGCTTGCAAGGCATTCATAAATTTCATCTTCATGTCCTGAGAAAATGAATCCTAAGAAAGGGGTGAGCTCTAAAGGTTAGTAAGAGTATGCAATACAGCAGAAGATAATATAAACATTAGACATGGTGAATAACTAAAAACACATGCCTTTAATAATAAAATTGAACACATAATGGTAGGGATATGAGCTGACAAAATAATCCCATAATAAAAAATAATAATGGGTATTCTACTATTCGAATAACCACATGAACTTTCAATTACTAGATTCATAATGAGATAAGTGCATATTTCGGACATTCTGAAACATTTTTTCATGGTCTTGGCCAAGACGTATAATGATTAACGCCTTGGCCAAAATCCATATCCCATTAGGAAAGGCCTCAGGCAATTCCATGTCTAGTTGTCTCATGAGACCAACTGATGCATCGAGGGGCTATAGCAGGCCCCACCCATCACATAATAAGTCCAATGCATTTTTCATATGAGTGGTGACTAACCATTCCGAGTAATATGGTGAATGGTTTTAGGATAGATCATACACAATAGATTTAGTCATAAACCATTAAATAAAATATGGTAGATGACTTCATAAATTATTAAACCCAATAATACCATGGAATCAACAAGATTGTTGAATTAGACGAAAACACTCTTATATAATCATTAACCAATCATGAGATAAATACTCTTCTATTTTGAAAATAAGAGTTCTTTTGGAAAATATTTGTATAAATCTCGAAATGAATTAAGATAGTATTTTCATAATAAAATGAGTGTTTTTATAATGATAATGGTTTCCAAAAATAGATTGTAGAGTGCCCTTGAAAATAGATATGAATTTGGGAAATTCCCTTGAATCAGACTTGTATTTTGGAAACAATTTTGAAAGTTCTTTTTTAAAACGTGTTACTATCCATAAAATAAGGAAGTTGTCTAGTTTGTAAACATATATATAATTCTATCATAGAATATATGAAGAGTAAATAACAATACATAATAATTTCATTGCAGTCACTAGACAATGAAAGTAACCGGAATGAAAATGGATGTTCGGGTGGAAAACCCTTACCTTAACTCCAAACGTGTTCCTCTCTAGAAATTAAGATCCCAGAATATGAAATCATACTTATTAATAACTTATTTAAAAACTTATTATACATGTATTTAGTTTATCATAATTATGTTTAGTTCATTTATTTTCTCATTGAAAAGTTATTGTATCGAATTCCATCGCTTCAGAGTGTCCATTTTCTTTATTTTTGTCTTCGGTTCACTTATTTTTAAGTATGTAGAATGAATGTAAATCTCTAGAATTGAAATTATATATTATTTATGAACATAAATAGATGTTATTGTTCATTTATATAACTTGGTTACATGGAAATAGGATAAATTATTATATAGAACATTAATGATAATTGTTTCGGTTAATTGGTGGGTTTTGATTACAATGAACTCATTTTTATTTATAACATAATACCATTTGTAAAAAGGGATTAAAGAATATTAAATAGGTTATATTATATATAATAATCTGGTTTGACCATAAAAATAATTTTTTCATGACCAGAATTGAGAATGATAATAGAAATTGAACGTCCATTGTCCTTGAATGTGTAAAATTGACACATCTCAGATGGTGTTCTAGCTACTAGTATAAAAGATGGTAAAAATGGGAAGATGATGATAACTTATTCCACCATCATGAAAACATTCCAGTACATATACGGTACTAGAGTCATCAGAAAATTTGCATAAGTAGAGGTAATAGAAAAAGGGAAGAAGTGAACTTGAAAGGAAAGATAATGAATTGAAAAGAGGAATTTACCTCTTGAACCAAACTTCCTTGAGAACCTCCTTAAGGAGAGGTTTTGGAATTTTTATGAGACCAAGGCTTTCTGGACGTGGGGGAGGAGGTTGGGAAGGTATTTGGAATGAATTTGGAGAAGTAAAAAGGCTTGAGAAGTGTGAATGGAAGGGGGGAGAGGGGGTTTTTATATTGGAGGAGAGATGGGATTTCATAATATAAAACTCAATAATTTATTATTTCTCCTCAAGACAAGGAATAGTAAGTATTCTATGGCCAGGAATAGTAATATTATCATTTTATCCCAAACCAAGTGGACTTAAATCAGTAGTACATCATACATGACTCTATAATTAGTGTATTTATCATAATTTTGCAATTTTTGGAATGTCACTATTCATCAAAATTCAATTATTTCAGAAAAATACCAAAAATTTACCCCAACCATTTATCGACGTGTAGAATCCAGAAATGAAGTCCATTTTTCCAAAATAATTTTTTTAAATATTATTAATTTTATATATAATTAAATACTAATTTATTCTAAAAACAAGAGTTTTAAAACATTTGTTTACTTATTTTAAAGCATAGATATATCATACTTACACTTGAATATTATTTATATAATATAATAAGTAAGGTTAAAATTACATAGTGTATATCACTATTCATAAGGGTAGGTTGATATTCACCAAAAATTATGTTATTATTATTGGACTCTAAATAACTTACTGATTGAAATTGTGTATGTCAGATTATTGAAATTCATCTCACAGAAGTGGCAACTTATGTTTTAAGGGTCACATAAAACTTAGTAGTTAATCATGTTGTGATTTCATGAGATTATGAAATATTTATAAGAAAATAATTTCCTTTTAAAAATATTGGGTTGTTACAAATAATATATGGAAAGGCCATGTTATGGTGAAAAGGATTACATACCCTGACAATACCTACGGTTAGATAAGAGAAAATCACAATTCATGATTATGTGTGATGTGAATGGAGAGATTAAATGACCTAGTTTTCCAACAAATGTACCATAATAAATGTTTTTATAAATATCAAAGGCTTCATAAAGATACAATCAAACATATCATTGAACAACTGCCATTTTCACAAAAATTGACAACCAAATTTGTAAACAACCTATACTTAACATGATTCCGATGAGGTTTGAAAAAAAACATGAAATTTCAATTAGTTCCACTAATGTAATGTGTTTGTGAAATAATATTTTTTTGTGTTTTTTTAAAATAAAATAGAAATTAAAATAGTAAAAAAAACAAATAGAAAAATCCTAAGGAATCTACCCAAAATTCCATCCCCTTCCCCACTCATAAAATGATATAGTGTCCAAAATGTGACTCGATTAATTGATAAAATTATCTTGAATTAAAGAATTAAAATTATGATAAATAATATAAAAGTGGGAGGGTATGGGACAACCATATGTTTTCAGGTGATGAAAAGTTCATGTAGTGTAATGATATTAACTGTATAGGTTGGGAATCCCTCAATGTATTACTTCAACTGCTTCCCACTGACTATAAATATCTTTACTATATCTTCTTGAGTGATCCGCACTACACCATAAGGAAAGACATTATATACAACATAAGGTCCAATTAATAGGAACTAAATTTATCTAAAGAAAATATGATGGTAAGAAACACCTTTTATATGGTTTTGTAGTTTTATTGGCCTGAATAAAATGTCCTCGAAGCATAGGAAATCACATGTGAATGTCCCTCCAACCTCTATGATAAGAAATCTCCAACTATGATGTTTGAAGCATCACACATAATCTCCAATGGATTTTCCCTTTGTGGGTTTTGTATGATTGTTGGAGTGGTTATACGCTTCTTTATCTGATCAAAGGATGTCCTATAAGAACCAATAAACACAAAATTATAATCCTTTTGATGTAATCAAAACATAAGAAAAGAAATATTACTGAAATATTTGGTGAAACATTGATAAAATCATGTATTCCTTAAGAAATATCTAATATCACGCACACATGAAGGATAGGGTAAGGATGAAATAATCTCTACCTTAGATTTATCAAACTCTATCCCATGTTTTGACACTACATTCCCTAAGAAAATGTCATTCTCATCCATGAAATGAAACTTTTCAAAGTTCAATACCAAATTCTTCTCAATAATACCATTCAACACCTTTTACAAACTAAATGTACATTCATTAAATTATGATCCATAAACTATAAAATCATCCATAAATACCTCTATGTTGGTCTCAGTGAAATCTAAAAAAGTACTCACCATGCACCTCTGGAAGGTTCATAGGGAATTTCATAGTCCAAATGGAATCCTTAGTAGGAAAATGTTCTAAATGGACAATTGAATGTTGTCTTCTCGGATCCTCCAGAGCTATAGGATCTGAAAAATATCAAAAAAATTCATCCCATAAACAATAGTGTGTTTTCCTCGCTAACATCTCATGAATTTGATCAACAAATGGTTGGGGGAATAGTATTTTCTTGTGGATTGGTTAAGTTTCCTATGATCAATACACACACGCCAGCTATTTTTCCTCCTTATTGGAACTAATTCCTCGCTCTCATTTCTAAAAATAGTGACACCTCTTTTATTAGGTCCAACTAGAAAATGACTCACCCACTGGGAATCTGAAATGAAATATATTATACATACCTCAAGAAAATTTTCATATTCTTTTTTAAATCTTCCAGAAGATTTGGATTTAGTCTCCTTTGGGGCAACCTAATTAGTTTTCCACTTCCTCCAAAATAATACTATGCATACAAATGGAGGGGATAATACCTGATATGTCATCCAAAGTCCATAAAATTTCCCTAATGTTCTCCCTCAAAATATTCAATAGTTTTTTCATCTTGTTCCAAAGGGATATTTGTACAAAATATTATAGGTAATATCTCATTACTCAATAAGTATGAGTATTTTATATTTGGTGGAAATGGATTGAGTTCCAGTTTAGGGGGTTAATGTATGGATTGAGATATTAAAGGAACTGAAATATGTGAACAATGAATATTAGTATCATAATTTACAGCATCAAAAGTATGGAATAAAACAAAAAATCCATCATCATACTCCATAACCATGTCATAATCAGAGTTTTCATGATCAAAATAAGAATATGAATCCAATATAAAATCAAATACAAGAGATGTTAGTGTATCCAAAATAGGAGTGGAAGTGTTCTTAGACATCAAAATATAACCAAAACTCATAATATATATAAACATAGGACAATCTAATTCCATGGTGTTTTTACATGGTGGTTCAAAATGGGAGAGAAAAAAAGTAGAATGGTCCTTTGAGGGGTACTTCATGAAGTCTATAACATTAAATATGACAAGTTCATCTCTAAACTCAATGGAAAGTGTATCCTCATGGAAATTTATACATATTTTTTCATTTTTTAGAAATTTTCTACCTAATATAATGGGAGCATGATCACTTACTTGATCATCCTCCATGTTAAGAACATATAGATTTGATGGAAAGATCATGTGTCTTACCCAAACAAGTGCATCATCAAGGACACCTATTGGATATGATGTAGCTCTATTTTCCAACTATAACACTACTATCATTGGCTTGAAATCACCAGAATATAAAGAAGAGAATACAAAGTGAGGCATCACATTTATGGAAGATCCCAAATCACAAAGAAAATCAGAAAAGTGAAACTCCCCATTAGTGCATGTGATGGTGAAGGTCCCGGGATCCATGCACTTTGTTTTCATTTCTCTTATTGGTTTAATGAGTACTAGCACATTCCTTACAAGATTGATGCTTTCATTTCCATTGATAACTCATTGATGGTTACAATGTAAAATTTATAATTTTTCATACCTTATGATTTTTAATAGCTTCAAGTGGAGGGATATTGATCTTAACAAACTTGAAAATGTCTAAAAACTATTTTTCCTTTGCCTCTTTACTCATATTTTTTGTTTTGAACAGATCTATTTGGAAATGGAAGAGGTTTAGGAGGAAAATCATCAATATTTTTCTTACGTTTGTCTTTCTCCTAGGGTTGTACATCAGTAGGTCTTGTATGAGGCTTCTTCAGAATTGTGGTAAATCTTGATAGAACGATGAGTACAGATGTATTTGTTGTTTTCTTCCCACTAACCAATGTGATGGAACTAACATCACCCTTGGGATTTTGAGTATGATGGGAACGAAGATTTATATATTTCTTAATTACTAGTTCTTGGATGACAATATAAATCTTTCTCATTTGTGTCTTTAAATCCCTCAACTATGAACCTTGACTCTTTAACAAATTATTTTTATTTAGAACAACTTTTTTCAAAAGATCATCACTATTAGAATCTAACATTGGTTTATAATTTCCTTGTTATTGAATTTTTTGTTCTTGATCTTGAAATATACTTTGGGGTTGTTGGAAAGCCTATTGGTATGGTAGAGGCTGTTGGAAATTTTGTTGAAAAGGGGCCTTTGTTGTTGTCTAGGGAAATACCTCATATCTAATTGATCCTTTCATCCTTGGTTATATATTGAAGAAATGGAATCATAATTATTAGGTGGATGTGGATTTTATTTCTATTGATATGGACTCCTAGGGAATACTGGTACGATATCCTCTATCTCTTGTAGTTGGGGAAGTAGTCAGTTGGGTGGTCTATTTTAGTGAAAATTCCACAAGGCCTCAAAGGAGTGGTTTGGGATTTCTTTTGAGATAAATATATATTACTCACCATATTGGTCAGTTCTTGGAAATTGGTATCAATTAAATGACTTTAAAGAGAATATTAATTTACTAGATGTAATCCTCTAATATGTAGTGTACCTTGATTGATAAACTGTTGGGAGTTTTGTGCTGCCAGATTGATAAATGAACTTGTGGCTACTACTGTTTTTCCGACAATGATCCTCCATCTGTGGCATCCACCGTGTCCCTTTCCATAGGTGTGAGGAATTTATAAAATTATTGGATGAGAAGTTTGTCAGTAATTTTTTGGTGTGGGAAGCTTGTACATAACTTTTTGAATCACTCTAAGTAATCATGTATTGAATCCACTTGGGTTTTCATGATTAATGATATCTATTTTCGAATTGAATTGGTCATAGATAGTGAAAAAAAATTGCAAGAAAATACATTTTAAAGGATACCAAGAAGTTACATCTTTATATAATAAGTAATAAATCTAGTCTTTTGTTATTCGCTCAAGTGATAATGGGAATGTTCATAGTTTTATTTGATCATCAGATACATTTTTTAGTTTTTGGGTAGATAACACCACATTAAAATATTTTAATGTTTATTTGGATCCTCACTAAATAATAAATTATATTTGGAAAGTAAGTGAATTGTAATGTCTTTGATTTTATGTGTATTATTATTTTAAATATTATATGGAATTATTTTGAGACCAGACCTTTTGACGGTGGGAGATTCTGAGGCCTGGAGAGCCCATAATAAATATTTGAAATAAATTAAAATTTTAAACAGTGTGAATGTGAAATTCTCCTATAAAAGTAGAATATCTATTAAATGGGTACTCTAATTAGAAATATGAGGGAACTTCTGCTTTTAGAGCAACAACATTACCTTAGGCGAGGCCTAACATCGATCAATGCGGGTCAGCTGTGAGAGTTAGTTTTTGGACGTTTAATGGAAATAAAATAAAATATAAATTTATTTTATTTAAAAGTTTCCTTTTTGTAGAGAGACCTAATTACTACCTTTTTAAATACCGTTTTAGAGAATGCTCGTAGGTTTAGCCTCATAACCCTATGAATTGAGAGAGAGACTCTTGGAGATTTGGAGGAGATCCTGTTGGCAGAATACGACGATGCATTTTAGATCCAACAAGCCTCGCCAACGAACACGATGCGGTGATCGTTATTCAACCAGATCGAGGTAGGGGTGTTAATTCAAATATTCTTCCCCATTCTTGGATTAGAAGATAAACGTGGGTCAAACCATGAATCAGTTGATATGTGGATTCGTAAATTCTGCGACATGGATTTTATTGGATTGATCTTTGTGAAATAATCTATGTCAGATTAATGTTTTGATTCTACTTTGTTTGATCCTACAAATAGCAGGAGATCAAAGTCGTGACGAATGAAGGTGGTGGTTCATTCCTCGATTTCCTTTTGGATTTCATTCACCTTTCATTTCTCTTGCGTTCTTCACGTTATTCATGGGGTGATGAACAATGGATCATTGGACATCTATTTTTGGGATGTAATGATCCCAAATTGGAGATCCGATATCGTGGCGACCAAGAAGAGTTGCGACGATGATAGAGATGGAGGAATCGACGTAGTTTGTGAATAATCCTTCTTTGACCATTCTTCATGCTGATGATCAAAATGCATTTTCAGGGATGATCGGAGGCCCAAAACCAGCAGAAACGTCTTCATGATGATCGAGAGACCTCAAAACTTTAGTTTCGTGATGATCAGATTGCCAGATCGAGGATTGGAGGAGCTCTGAGGCTTGGCAACAAAGAACGTCTGTTTGGGAATTTGCTGAAGAACACAACATGTATCCCGAAGAACACGTTGTGTGGTACCAGTGGTGGAAATTTGGGTTTTGGGAGTTAGACAGGTATCACACGACGTGTGACCCTAGTCTCACGGTGTGTTGGACCTTCCCCGAAGCTCGGTGTGTATTCTGGGAAGTACAAGGACATGGGATGGACTACATGGCTTCGAAACATAGTGTGTAGACCCTACGCAGCATGGAATATGCGACTACGTGGGACTCGGTGTGTATGCAGGGGAAACATGGACACGAGTTGGAGTACAAGTCCATGTAATCCACCACACGGCTAGGAGAGGACAGTAACATGGATCACCCAGTGTGCTGGTTACATGGGTTAGCGTACATGGGTTAAGGCTGTGTATGAGCACATGGCCAGTGTACATGGAGCTGACCCTAGATACTTTGAAACGACGTGTGATCCTTTATACATGTCGTGTTGTTTCATTTTAAACAACAAACCTTGCGACACGGGCTGTTGTACATGTGATGTACCCAAGGACAAAAGATGCGGCATCTGACACTTCTACATGACGTGCACTTTTCAGTATATGGATTGATCTTCTTGTCCACCATATCTTGGAAATGTTTTGTTTGGTGTTGGGCCCCTTTTTCTCATTCCCATAAAGGTAAGGTATTTTTTCCTACTAGACGAGTATGATCCATTCAGCTGGACTTTTCGAGATAATGTCAGGTATCCCTCTGGGAGGCCTGAAGCAAGATCCTCTATCCATTCTTGACGCTAGGTGTAGTCAGGTATCGACGTGACCACTTCCATAGGGTGACAATCCTCTACCTAGAAGGTGAATTCACGATGAGTCATAGTATTCTCCATTTCCTTGACTGTGTTCCTCATCTGGGTATTGTGATCTTTCCCACTAAGAAGTGTTTTCTCCCAGAATGAGTTTATCTATCTCTCACGACTTTTCCCGATATACAACACTTCTTGGATGGATGTCATCAGAGCTATCAGACTTTTGGAGTGAGTTCTCCCAGACAAGTGCTTCGTGGAATCTTTAAACTAATTCATTGGCGAGGGTATGATGTTGCGCAACTTGTCCCTAGACTACGAGTTGGTATTTGAGTATATCTGAATATATATATATATATATATATATATTGTTACTCATTTTATATGTTCAGTAGACTTATTTTTCAATGATGACTATGAATTACCTTTGTGTATTGCTTTGTGGTTTTCAGGTTCCTCTACTGAGTATTGTTATACTCACCCCTACATGGGATTTGCCTATACATGTCATTTCTTGTGTAGACGATCAACCTTTTGACAGAGTCTGAGGAGGACCAGGACAGGACCAAGCATTCTGATTTCCCTACAGGACGAGGTGATCCTATGGCTACGAGCAGCCATCCCAGTACCCCTTTCTGTTTACAAGAAGTAAATTGTTGTTTTCAGACTCTTGTTTTTTGTGGGATTCTATTCTGACAGAGTTTACATTTAGTACTTTACATTCTATCCTACTCTATTGGTTGGGTTTAGTTGTATGTGTGCATTTTTTTCCCTGGTGGTTTTTACATTTTATCATTGTGGGATTGGAGATGTGTGTGTGTTTATAAGTACTTTATAAATTTCTCCCATGTTAGTAATATACCTACTCGGTGCTAGTCACCATCCCCTGGCATTTTGGAGGCGGGCTTGGGGAGTCACAGTGTGGGCCCCACTAGGACGGGTCGTTATAGAGTTGTATCAGAGGTGGTCAGTTATACCTTAGGACCACGAGTATTTGAGGTTGGTTTGGGGTAATAGTGTTAAGTGTTTTGAGTTTTGATTTCAGGTTTGAGACTCCAGTGTTGGTGCTGACAGCCGACATATCCATACACTAGGACTCTGATAACTTTATTTTCAACTCGGTACATGAAAACACTATTTGAAGGGAAATAAAATAATGGTACATGCATCATATAGGATTGGGATGGGTTTTCCATGTCCTTTGTGTCAGCTATATAGATATACTCAATAACCATAGTACATCATGTTTCCTTACAGGATTCCTCTACGATGCATACCCTCTAGGATTTAGCCGCACGATTGCAAGGCTAACCCCCTCAGGGATGAGGCATTGATACAGGGACCAGGTCCCTAGGCAGTTTTACTAGGTGGTGCACCTGCTATACCACCACCACTGGAGCAGACTGTGGTACCTGAAGTACCGACCGACATGGATCACATGCTAAGCGCGCTCCCTGATTTCCAGAGACAGAGACCCCTCAGGTTCCATGGCGGGCCTAACTCTCAGGTGGCTGAGGACTGGCTTGAGGTGGTGACTAGAGTCTTTTGTCTAGTGAGGACACCAGTGGACTAGATGGTGATCCTAGGAGCCAGCCTTATTTAGGGTTCGATAGGACGATGGAGGAGTCTGACCACACAAACTCATGATGATGAGACTCTTTCATGGATAGAGTTTGAGGAACTCTTCAGGGATGAGTTCTCTTAGGTTACGCTAAGAGCAATGTGTATCTAGGTGCTTCTTCAGCTCTAGTAGGGTTGTTTGACAGCATCTGAATATTCATCGAGGTTCACCAACCTTGCCAGGTACTAGATGGATATAGTTAGGGATCAACACATCAAATATCATTCCTTTAAGAGAGGTATACGAAGGGACATCCATGCTAGTGTCATGCCTCCAAGTATTTCGACATATGATGGAGTTCTCGAGCGAGCCTTGGTGATCGAAATCATCTTAGAGAAGACGAGACTACCAACGACAGTTATACAGGAAAAGAGACCATGACAGTAGTGAGCCGACGTCGGGCATAAGGATCAAGATGTGGGGAACATCATAAGAGGACCCAGGATAGGGGATCGTCAGTCCAGAGCTCTAAGGATGGATCCAGTCATCCTTCGGAGAGGCTGTTCTACTAATGTGATGGTATGGGACATCTCTCTAGTGAATGTCTGACTCATCAAGCTGCTGATAGGGAGGCAGTTGATGGAACACCGAGGTAGAGGCTGAGGGTGGATTAGGTAGAACCTCCAAGCGACAGACGTGGAAGAGGAGCATGGAGAACTGCAAGTGGTGGAAGACGCTTCCGTATACTTCTACCACCACTCCTAGGTGGTCTTCACCAGGATTAGGGAGCTGGGGGACAAGGGCGGGGACAACTTCATGTGGCTGAGGCGTATGACCTAGGGATTCTAGGGATGATTCGAGGTATGATATGTTTCTTCTCAACCTTAGTTTTCATACTTATAGACACAGGTTCCCTTCATTCCTTCATCTCCATGTGTATTGTGTGAAACCTTGGGATTTTGGTAGAGCTGTTGAATCGATCCTTACACTTAGAGACACCTACGAGAGGAGACTCGATGGACACACACCTTTTCAGACAGTGTGATCATACCCTTGGAGGTTAGAGCTTTGGTTAGAACCTCTCGGTGGTAGCATCAAGGCCTTATGACTAAATTCATGATATAGATTAGTTATCTTCGGTCCATGCCCAGATTGACTATTTTAGGTGAAGAGTGCAGTGTGTCTGTAGTGATGGGAAGAGGTTTTATTTTTTTTGGAATAAAAGAGACACAATAAGCATGGAACGAGATCATTCATATGAGGGAGCATCTGATCACTCATGAGTTGGCTAGCCTTTCCCTCAGAATAGTAGATGTTATGAGCTCCCAATTCCCAGTAGTAGTGGAAGAATATAAGGTTGTCTTTTTGGAAGATGTTCCAGGACTACCTCCCCACCAAGAAATAGACTTATACATCAACTTAAACCCCGAGATGGCACTGATTTCCTCATAAGCATATTGGATGGCTCCCGCAGAGCTTCACAAGATGAGGGTGTAGTTAGGGGATTTGTAGAGAAATGGTTTCGTAAGACCCATCATTTCACCCTAGGTATCCCCAGTCTTGTTTACCAAGAAGGTAGATGAGATTTTGAGTTTGTGCGTGGATTACCAGCACCTGAATCAGGTAATGGTAAAGAACAAGTATCCTCTGCCAAGAATTGAAGACCTCTTTGATTGACTAATTGGGTAACAATGGTTCTCAAAGGTTGAAATTCGATCAGGTTTTCACTAGTTATGATTACGGGACAAGGATATACTGAAGATGGCTTTAAGATGCCTCTATAGTCACTCTGATTACTTTTTGATTCTTTTCAATTTGAAGAAATACCCACAGTGTTCATGGAACTAATGATCCAGATATTCCAGCTGTATTTTGATCGGTTCATAGTGGTCTTCATTAATGACATCCTTTTGTACTCGGTGTCAGGGTAGTAGCATACGAGACACCTGAGGATGGTTCTAGACGTACTTCGATAGCACTGACTTTATTGGAAACTCTCAAAGTTCCAGTTCTGGATTCAAGAGGTCCACTTTCTGGGACATGTCATCTCAGCTGATGGTGTAGCTATGGACCTAGCCAAGGAGGAGGTAGTGTTGGCATGAGATCCACCTCGGAGCATGACGGAGGTGTGTAGCTTCCTTGGGTTGGTAGGATATTACCAGATATTCATTCCTGATTTATCCTTATTGTCAGCATTTATGACAACATTAACCAAGAAGGGAAAACCCTTCATATGGATGGAGAAGTTCCAGTAGGCTTTTGAGCTTTTGAGGCAAAGTTTGATAGGAACCCCGATCATGAGAATACCGGAGGAGGGAGTTAGGAACGTAGTTTTCTGTGATGCATCGGGGACTTGGCTTGGATGTGTCCTAATGCATGTACAGATAGTAATTCCTTATGGTTCACACCAGCTTATTCCTCATGAGAAGAACTGTGTGAGCCAAAATATAGAGTTAGAAGTGGTAGTCTTCATGTTGATCATGTGGCGACACAACCTTATGGGAGAGTGGTTTATCGTCTAATCTAACCACAAGACACTCAAGAACATTTTCTCACAAAAGGAGCTAAATATAAGGTAGAGGAGTTGTCTAGAGTTCCTTAGGATTATGATTTCAAGATCACCTATACTCATGGGAAGGGGAACAATGTGGAAGATTCTCTGTGTAGAATTTTGACCTCACAAATATTGATTGAGGCGAAAGAGAAGTATGCCACGTTGCAGCTATCCTTTATGGATAGTGAGGACACAGCTTACCTTTAGTCGATGGTTGTAACCCCTCCACTCTTACAACGATTTAGGGAGGTGCAGCTTGGGGATGTTGACTGTGAGGCTTTACATGCTCAGTTATCCACATGACATGATCCTGATGGATATTTTCAAGGTGGGGAGAATGTACTTCTTTTCAAAAGATGCACTATTGTACCAGTGGTTTCATGGGAGGAGGTTCTGAGGGAGTTTCATAAGTCCCCTTTGGCGGTACATCTGAGAGTGGAGAAGATTTATTAGGATCTCCGACGTCAGTTCTGGTGTTTAGGCATGAAGAAGACATTAGCAGAGATTGTTTCTCGATTCCCTACATGACAACAGGTGGAGTCTAAGCACTAGGTTCCAATAGAATTAGCTCACCCATGGATGTTCCGGAGTGGAAGTAGGATGGAATATCAATGGACATCATGACATGATTACCATTGACGTCCAAGGGGCATGATTCCATCTGGTTGATCATTGAAAGACTCAATAATTCGGAACTCTTCCTAACTATCAGGGAGCATAGTTCTGTAGAGATCTTCGGACACCTATTCGTGTAGGAGATAGTTTGGCTTCATGGTGGCCCCTTGACCATAGTCTTGGATTGGGATGCCTGCTTCACATCCCAGTTTTGGAAGGGATTGTAGGAGGCTTTTGGAACTCAGCTACACTTGAGCATGGTGTTTCATCCCCAGACTGATGGTCAGATGGAGAGAACCATCAAGGTTTTTGAGGATATGTTTCGGGCCTGTATCTTGGACTTTGGTTATAGTTGGGAGGACCACCTACCACTATTGGAGTCTGTGTACAACAACAGATACCACTCCACCATTAGTATTGTACCTTTCGGGGCTTTATGTGGGAGACCCTGCTGGTCGCTGCTTTGCTGGAATGACCCCAGAGAGTCAGCACTCATAGGTATAGAGTTGGTGCGAGCTACCACCAAGAAGGTGTATATCATCTGGGAGCAGATGAAGACTGCACAAAGCCGGAAGAATTCTTATGATGATAGACGATGGATGCCTTTGGAGTTTGAGGAGGGAGACCATGTCTTCTTATAGGTCTCACCTCGACAAGGGTTGCAGTGATTTGACCAGGGCGGTAAGCTATCTCCAAGGTTCATCAGAACTTTCCAAATACTGTATAGAGTTGGCGAGGTGGCATACCACCTAACTCTACACCCAAATTTTCATTGGGTACATGATTTCTTCCATGTGTCACAGCTAATGAGTTACGTGCATGACCCATTGAAAATCATTGACTGGGGCGAGTTGGACATCGAGGATGGAGTGAACTTTTTTGAGTACTTGGTGGAGATCAAGGATCAGCAGGAGATGATCCTTCATGGGAAATCAATTCCTTTCGTGCATGTCCGTTGGTATCATGATAATCTTTAGGAGGGCGTGTGTGAGAGGGAGGCTCAGATCTGTGCCTAGTACCCACATCGTTTTGAGTAGCCTTTGTTTTTGGATTTATGGGGACGTAATGCCCCATGGTGGGGAGAATTTAATGTCTCAAATTTTATATGTATTATTTTTTATGTATTAAATGGAATTATTTCGGGACCAGAACTTTTGACGGTGTGAGATTCCGAGGCCCGGAGTGCCCGAAATAAATGTTTAAAATAAATTAATATTTTAAATAGTGTGCATGATAAATATTCATGTAAAAGTGGAATATCATTTAAATGGGTTCCCAGATCATAAAAATGAGGGCACCGTTACATTCAGAGCAGTGACTTTACCTTAGGTGAGGCCTAAAATCGATCAGCGTGGGTCATCTGTGAGAGTTAGTTTTTGGATGTTTAATAGAAATGAAATGAAATAATAATTTATTTTATTTAAAACATTCCTTCTTTTGAAGAGACCTAATTAATCCCTTTTTAAATACCATCTTATGGAAAGTTCATAGGGTTTGCCTTATAACCCTATTAATTGAGAGATAGAATCTTGGAGATTTGGAGGAGAACCTGTTGGAGGATGATGACGATGCATCTCAGATCCGATGACCCTCACCAATGAACATGACATGACGATCGTTCTTAAACCAGATCAAGGTAGGAGTGTTATATCAATTCTTCTTCCCCATTCATGGATTAGACAACGAACATGGGTGAACCCATGAATAGGTTGATCCACATATTCGGATGTTCTGTGGGAGGTTTTTAATTTGTTTGATATCAGGGAAATAATCCATGTTAGATTAATGTTTTGATTATGCTCCATTTGATCCTACTAATGGGAGAAGATCTACGCCGTGACGAACGATGACAGATGTTTGTTCCTTGATTTTCTTTGGGATTTCTTTCCCCTTTCTTCTCTCTCACGTTCTTCGCATTCTTCATGGGGAGACAAACAACAGATCATTGCACATATGTTTTGAAATGAAATGATCCCAAATTCGAGGTCCGACATTGTGGGGCGACAAACAATATATCGTTGCACATACATTTTTCTTTTGGATTTATTTCCACTTTCTTTTCACAGGTCGTGTTGGACCTTCACCGAAGCTCAACATGTATTCTGGGTAGTACACAGACATGGGATGGACTACATGGCTTCAAAACACAACATGTAGACCCTACGTGGCATGGTAGAGGCAACTACGTGGGACTCGGTGTGTATCCAGGGGATACATGAACATGAGGTGGAGTACACAACCATGTACTCCACCACATGGCATGGCGAGGCAAGTAATGTGGGTCACCCCGTGTGCCGGTTACACAGGTTTTCATACATGGGTTAAGGCCATGTATGGGCACATGACCAGCATAAATGGAGCAGACCACAGATACTTTGACATGGCGTGTGATCCTTTCTACACGCCATGTAGTTTCATTTTTCACGACAAACCTTGTGATATGGGTCGTTGTACACAGGCAGTACCAGGGGACAAAAGACACAATGTGTGACACTTCTACACACCGTGTACTTTTTAGTACATGGCCTGATCTTCCTTTACACCTTATCTTGGACATGTTTCTTTGGGTTATTTCCCCTTTTTCTCATTCCCCTGAAGGTCAAGTATAGTTTCCTACTACAAGAGTACAATCCCTTCAGCATGACTTTCTGAGATAGAGCGAGGTATCCCTCCGAGAGGCACGAAGCAAGATCCTATATCCATTCCTGAACCTAGGTGGAGTCAAGTATCAATGTGACTACTTCCATAGGGCGTCAATACTCTACCTGGATGGTGAATAATGGATGAGTCGCGGTATCCACAAAGGCCCTAGCAGTGATCCTCATTTTTGTATCATGGTATTTCCCACTCAGGAGTGTGTTCTCCTGGAATAAGTGTATCTATCTCTCTAGAATTTTCCCAATAGACAATACTTCTTGAAAAAACGTCATTAGAGATATCAGACTCGTGGAGTGAGTTCTCCCAAACAAGTGCCTCGTGGAATCTTCGAACTAAATCCCTAGTGGGGGTATGTTGTTGTATGACTTGTCCCTTGACTACGGGTTGGGATTTGAGTATGTCTGGATATTTATATTTTTTACTCTTGATATATGTTTAGTAGACATATTTTTCAGAGCTGACTGTGCCTTTACTTTGGGTATTGATTTGTGGTTTTTGGGGTCCTCTACTGAGTATTGTTATACTCACCCTTGCACGGGATTTTCCCACTCGTGTTGTGTCTTGTTCAGACGAGCATCCTTTTGAAAGAGTCCATGGAGGGCCCAGATAGGATTGAGCTTTCTCAGTTCCCTACAGGCCGAGGTGATCCTATGGATACGAGAAGAAGTCCATATAAATCTTTCTATTTATAGGTTGGACTTTGTAGTTGTTATACTCTAGTTTTTGTGGAGATTTTATTCTGGCACAGTTTACTTTCAGTAATTTACTTTCTATCGTACTCTGTGGGTTGGGTTTAGTTGTATGCATGCATTTTGTTCCCTAGTGGTTTTTACATTTCAGTGTTGTGGTCTAGGATATGTGTGCATGTGTACAGGTACATAGTCACTACCTCCTATTTACTAATATGACTACTTGGTGCTAGTAAACAGCCCCTGGCCAACTGGAGGTGGGTTTGGGGAGTCGTAGCGCAGGCCCCAATTGGATGGATAGTGTCATTAATAAACCATGATTTTAGTTCAAAACCTGACACAAGGTGTTTCTATTAAATACAATTTGGATGATAGTTAATATTGGGTGCAATGAATTCTTTAATTCTTCAATTAAGTTCATTGTTATTGTTTGTATCCATTGATTCTTGTTTTATGTTTTAATTAGAATTTATTCCAATTTCAATGTTAGCAGAATGGTGGAATTCTTCAAATGGTTGAATGTTGAAATGTCCCATAGATTCAGAATATCTGATTCGATACCTAAGGATATGATTAATCTTAGTGTCAAGATAAAAGAGTTATTTTGTATTTTTTACTATCATAAATTAAAAAAAATGAAATGAGAAAAATTTAACCATAATAAAAAGATATGAATTTTGAGTTGATGGTTCAATACAAAAAAAGCAAAAAAATAAAGACTTAATAAAGGTGATAGAGGAAATAAAGAAATAGGAGAAGAAAATAATAAAATGAAAATAAAATAAATACCTTTAATTGTTTGAAAAAATTACTTTCCTATAAGGAAACAATTCCAATTTGAAGGGCTTTGTCATGGGTGCTTTCAAATGATGTGTGATTTTTGGGGTTTTGGTGTAGTAGAGTGTTTGACCAAGGGCATCTTTGAAAAAGGTAGTAAATAAAACAACTTATGAAATGTATTTTGAAAATAAAATAAAATAATATAAAAACACTAATTAAAAATATGGGATTATTTATTGTTTTTAAAATAAGAATATGTATAATGGATGAATATTTCATTTTTTTATTTTTAAAATGGAATTTGATTAATAAGATATAATAAAGTAATGTTTTTATGAATATATTTTTAGAATACGTAATCGATCTAACTATAAATATTCACTTGATGTAACATCCCAGGTAAATAATGAATAAAACATTTTTATATTTATTAATATTTACAAATTAAATATTAATTTTACTTTAAGAGGGTTTCTATGTTCGATAGCATACCCGATACGCAACAAAGTGTTTCATTGAAATATTTCGTTGCACACTAGTAATAAAATAATATTATTTTAAATTTTAGTTAACACGTAGCCATTTTACTAGCGTGAAGGGATAAAAATAACTAAAATATGATTATACAGGTTTGTTAAATGTTTTTACATTTATCTAATAATGTATAAAGGCTTAAAATACGAAAAGAATTCAATTTTAGGCTTATATACTCTAATTTTCACGAAAGGTCCACTTATCAACATTTTATGGTGAACCATCATTAAATATAGTTTTGGTCACTCTTATACATTCTATTGGACCAAATAAAACTCTTATTTAGAATTGGAACATCAAATTTTACTTTGTGTAATTTTTTGGTATTTTTCTGATAAAGTTCATTTTTTAATGAATAGTGTAAAATGTTGTATTTAAATTCAAAACCTCTTTTTAATATAACTTATTTATATGATTAGATTATATTATTAATTTGTTTTAAAGTGAAATTAGAATATATTTTTACCATTAAATCCAATAGTGGTCGTTGGAATTAATTTCACTTTGAAATCGGACTTAAACAAGTCTCAATATTTTGATACTTATTATTTCATAAAAACATGCTATTTGCTCTGACAGCGGGAATTAATTATGAAATTAATTAATGCAACTTATATATTTGGAATTTTGTAAAATTGACTTCATTTTTGAATTCAGAATATCAAATATATCTTAGGGTGAATTTTTGGTATTTTTCTGAAAAACTTCAATTTTTTTATGAATAGTGAAACCACTAAGTTGTACTTATGAAAACTGATTTTTTCATTTAAATGAAATTTTACCACTTCTGTGTTTTGAATTTCAAAAATCTGACATACATGGTTGTCATTAAGAAGTAAAATGCGATTCAATGGGTTTAAAATAATTTTTTTATGAATAGTAACTTATTATGTTTTTAATCGCGATTAGAGGTAATTAGTGTAGTTCAAGGTAAAAAAAATGTTTTAATAATATGAGATGAGATTGACACATGTCCTACCATCATTTTATGTTTCATGTCCGACCAACAAAATCCATGGGTCAACTTGGGGACCCCATGGAGCCACTTTGGTCGGGAAATGACATAAATAACTTTTTATTTAATGTTAAAGTAAAAATGACACAAACATGAGATGTTTTACTAAAACAATTTTTACATGGCGTTATAC
This sequence comes from Viscum album, assembly GCA_963277665.1. Taxonomy (NCBI): domain Eukaryota; kingdom Viridiplantae; phylum Streptophyta; class Magnoliopsida; order Santalales; family Viscaceae; genus Viscum; species Viscum album. Next base: position 1,955,837,473 of record OY728137.1, read on the forward strand.
AAGTCATATTTTTGACTATAAATATTCAATAGAAATATAAAAAGATTTTATACATCATGATATTTTTTTTATATAATTTTTCGACATTAAATATATTAAATTATTTATGACTTCATGATGATGCAACGATTACCTCATTAATAAAGGATTTAAATAAAATGAAAAGATAATTAAAATCTATGAACTACACATGTCAAAAACCTATTGGATGGGTGGATTTCTAACCATTATCACATTAACCTCGAATTATATCAATGTGGGACCTTTTGAATCCGAAACTCATTTTTAAAATAAAGTAACATTTCTTTACTTTCCAAGAGCACCCTTCCTCTCCTCTTATAAAAGGCCCCCACCTCTACCTCTTTACCCACACTTCCAAAGCCTTTGGCTCGGCCAACCCCTGCCCATTTTGTCTCTCCACTTACCTCTCTTACTCCTTGAAGCCTCACATTGGGCATAAGTCTTCCCAAGGAAGCCTTTGAGCTCAAACCAAAGGGAGTTACCTGATTTTAAGGTAATGTCTTCACTTGAGTCCTTTTGTTTTATTTTGCTTCTCCAACCCCATAAACTCTTTTTATTCATTTATTTTGTAAACAATCCAGTATCTTCAATATAATAGGATGTTGTTATAATAATAATTCGAGCTAAACTTACACACATCTACATCTAATGGTTAAATAACATACTGTTTCTGTGGTTGGCGAATTTCTGTCTCACGAAACGATGATTGTTCAATATTCTTTTTAACACCTTTAATGGTGGCCATTAAGATGTCAATCTATTTATATATGATATATATTGTGTTTATGTTTTACTTATGCTTCTTTATTTTTCTTTTGTGGTATACCTTTATGGCTTCCATTATGGGTATACGCGATATCTTCATTTTAGGAGGTGCGGACTACCGCCCCCTCAAAGTGATTTGATTCATTAATGCCATATGTGGGACGTATAAAGGATGGATTTAAAGTTATTATAAATTATGTTATACTGGAATTATAATATACCTCTATATCATTATTATTTCTTCCCATTAAATTATGAGACAGAAATGAAAGTAGCGTTCATTCGTACATACGGCTTACCGTCTCCATGAACGGTGCATTTCATTTCTTATCCCCAAATGTAATGTACTATTATAAGTATATATATATAATGGATATATATTATGTATGTTACATCTAAATGATTGATATAATTCTGGAATTAAAATATACATACCTCTCATTTAGTTTTAATTCCTTTAATATGACATAGAAATGAAAGTAGCGTTCATGCGTACGCACTGCTTACCGTCTCCATGAACGATACATTTCATTTCATACCTCTAAATTATTATGTGATATTATAAATACATGTATATTCTAGATATATATGATATATATGATATCCAAATCAGGAATGTCATTCTGGATATAAAGAACATTTGACCACACGAACAACATGTAATTGTAAGAAGTCCACTTTCTACTTAAGAACTAAATATCGACAAAACAAACATTATTAACTTATATGGTTAAATAATGTTTATAATATGGCAATAAGTGATATAAAAGGAATAATTTACTTGAAAAAAATTCTTATGAAAATAGAAATTAACTCATGTTTATTATTCAGGACGTTAAAGAACGATCGAGTCAAGTCGGACCCAAGGTAAGGGACTTTGTCTCACTCTCCTTTCATTGAGGCATATTTAGTTTTATACACAACATTATTTTATATGGTGTATAAACCCCTTTTAATTTTACTTTTATACAAAAGGAATCATTTTCTAAGAAGCGTTTTACAAAATGACAAAAAGGAATGTTTCTTTTAACGTACTCGGTGACAACGACCTTTTATGCCGCCGCGAGTTTTATTTGGTCTTTGGGTTCCTGAACAAGATATAATTTTTTTTAAAATGGAATAAATACCATATAATCTTTTATGTATTTTGGTATTGAAAATGGTTTTTATAATGGATTTGTTATGTCAATATATTTAAGTGATATATTGTGATCAAAGTGTGGAAATGTTTTCTTTCCATTATATTTGTTTTATGTCTTATGATTTTTATAATGGTACTTAGACATTTGACGGGTGGTTACGTGATAAACCATATGAGGGGTGGTGCCGTGAATACCCGGACTGGTGGTTACGTTATAACCTCCAATGCATTGGGTATGGAAGTCAGCCGTATGGCTATTCCATTAAGTATGTATGGAAGTTGGCTGTATGGCTATTCCATTAAGTGATATGTGTGGAAGTTGACCATATGGTTATTCCACTCAAGTATGTTTATGTCCCAAGTTACCTTTATATGATATGTGACCTTTTTTATGGGTTTTATGGTAATCTTTTGGTTACAAAAGGGTAAGTAATGATCTTTTATTCAGTGAAGAGTTTTTACAACTTCATAAAGGTGAAAAGTATTACTTTGATAAATTATACATGGTTTACTTGTTGTTTTGATAAACTAACAGTTTTCATTCTTTGTGTATCCCTTACTGATCTCTTTATGCTCACCCCAAGTTTTTTTGAAATGTTTTTCACAGGACCTAATGTGGAATATGGTCAAGGATGGGATCAAGGGAAAGTAATGCTATATAAAACATGGAACTAGACATGTTTCTTTTTAAGAGATTTTTTCTATGGAAACTTAGTAGAAGTTTCTACTTTGTAATCTTTTGAGATGTAGTAGTTATGTTCTAATTCTCTAAAACTCTAAACCTGAAAAGATCCTCAATGTGAATTATTCATTTAATTCAATATTAAGAGATGTTCAAGGCCTAGGCCTTATACTTAATCATTAGTAAATATAATTTAATATAATATACACTTAATTATGATACCCTAATTTTTAAATCCCCTAAACCAATGAGAAATAACATTACCACAAAGATGAAGTGAATTATACCCTAGGCTATCTTCGGAACATGCAATCGCATCACCCTACTTTGATCAATGTTATAAGTATAGTTTATGGTTAGTGGTAAATTTGGGAACATATACATTATAGAAAAAGAGGATGAATTTTTTCTAGGTATTATATTTTTCCTCTAAAAATTTATGTTGTGTGATTTTGTTTCACCGATTAAGATAAAGCAGTGACAATTCACATATCACTCGACCTTTTGAGTTTTAAATTAATTGTTAAATTGATTTATTAGTTTATTTTAATTTTAAAAAATTAATAAGTCATAATATGAGAATTATGTTACCCCATTGATTGAAAATAAAGAAATTAATAAAGTAAGAGGTAGATCAATTACTAGGAAAATTACTCTTCTGTGGGTGGTGTAATCATTATAGACTTGAACTGCAATCGCAAAGGATTAAAAATGGTATAATATAATCACATTACTTATATTGAGTTGAATACTAGAATAATTAAATATAATAACAATGAAATTGAAAATAATATACAGAATGGAAGAGATGATAATATTTTATTTAAAGAACAACAATATTACAACAAAAAAGAGGGAGATAGGTGCCTTTGAGAGGAGGTATTGGCTTCACAGATTCGCTCATCCAATGATGAATTGAAATGGTAAGAAATAATTTCCCCTATGATACTAATCCTCTATGGAACTTACAACCTCCTCCAAATAATAGAATCACTAATTTATATAGTGTAGGGGAGGATATAATTTAAGAAGTTTCAAGTGTGTATGGGGATATTCATCCAAATAAATTAATGTAAAATCCAATTCCTATCTTTCTTAAAAAAATCTTATACCAGCTATACTTAGAGTAGAATTATTCTTGAGATTTTTGGTCCTCTATATCCTCTCCAAATTTGGTATGAATCGAAGCTATGATGATGAATTTATGGCCTAAATACTGATGTGGTTTCTAATTTAGCTCTTCCATCCCATCTTTGACTTCATATCCCATTTAGTCCAATCCGAAGAATGAATTTTCTCAGTTGTCCTAAATAAACATTGTAGAACATTAATTCGTGAAAATAGTTAAAAACTTCCATGTTATTTTAATTCCCCAAAAAATATTTATGTCTAAAATTCTATAGTGAATTTTAAAGGATAAAATGAAATTTTCATCAAAATTTCTAATGAAAGATCTAATTCCACATATTTTATAAATTTTTTTCACAATGTGACTAAATTATGTAATATATTATTAATAAAATATTTAGTATAATTGTGTTTCATTAGAGACCTTAGCTAGGATGTATCCTGAGAGCCTTAAGTCCCATGTTTGGCTTTACTCTAGAAAACTCACAACATACAAGTTATCTTATTCCATTAAATGATTATACAATATTAATAAGGTCCAATTCCATATTTCTCCATGGTTTCTCCCTATGACAAGGTCCACATCCACTACACTACCATAACAGTGATTTAGATTAATGTACTATGCATGTGCCAACCCATGTGTGTGATCGCCTACTAAATTGCTACCACCATGGAAGTTTGGACTAGATAGTTCCAATGTGTGGTCAATATTTCACCCATATATGTAGTTTTCAGCCAACCCAACTACCTTTCCATGGTATTAATTTATTTTCAACACAATACACAAGGATAAAACATAGTTAGAAAACTATGGAATGTACTCTCTTCAACAGTGTGGTCCTAGTGACAATGTTATGGAATCTATAAAAGAGATAAAACTCCTCAACTTCCTTCGTCATTTATACCACTTATTTAATAACCTCAACATCTACAAAAATATAAATGGTGTTTTGGAGAAATATATCACCCTTTGGAGTTGTTGATAATTTTTCAAATGCTCCAACTAATATAAATAAGAATCTATTATACCGATCATTAAATATAATCCCATATGAGCAATTATCAGTGTTAGAAACATGAATTGAATGAAAATATTTTCATGGCCACTGTTGAATCAGTTTAAAAACATTAAAACTCTCCATGAATTAACTATAAAAAACTATCTCCCTTCTACTATACCACTTTCTCCCCTTATAAAATGCACTTGGATCTTTTCAACCCCCTTTAGAAATAAACCCAAATAGTCCACTTCATTGAAAATCTATAAAGATATGATTATAAAACCAATAACATAAGGCGATACCACATATCATTACCCTAAGAAAACTATGAGAAGTAGGGATCTATCCCAAAATCAATTAAGTTGATAAATTTGGTTGGACTCCTAGAGCCAACTAATGCCCCTAAAACACTACTTTGGGTAGTTCCATTGTCATTATATCTAAAACATTATCTTGTGTTGACACATACCCTAAAGACACAAATACTTACTCTACTTTATCATTTATGAAATTATACTTTTTCTTAACATGTTTAGTTCATGAATGATGGATATGATTTTTTCTAAGATTTATTACACACGATTTTTCACACATAGTTGAAATGGTAATGCATAATTCAATTTCCACATCGTCAAGATATTGTTTTACCCATAAAAAAAGGGTGAGTGGAAGAAATTTAGTCAATATCATCCGTGAAAAAAATAAATAAAATCTTGCTTAATTATTTTCCATGAAATACATTACCTCCCAATATAAAACCCACCACAGAAATTTTATTTTTCATTATCTATCGAACCATTCCAATAATCATTATGGTAAAAAACTAAATTATGTTTCACATCATTTCAACAGAAAACCCATAGTCCATCGTATGGTGAATATATTGACTAATTATTTTTTTCATATTTCACATGAATCTTATTAGGATCAATTAGAAAAAGAGTGACATGATAAGTCAAAAATAATATATCTAGTCACATGGATTTGAAGTATAGAACCTTTCTAATACTTGGTCACATGGACCTCATTTCCTAGCTCATATACTTTAATTCCAGTCATATATCTACCATAGTTTTCATGGGCCATGATTACTTCATAGGAAATATTCTTATAACCCCATTATAATATATAGTTTTTGAGATAAATATCCCATCCACACATTGAACTACCAAAAATAAAAGAAAAAAAATAACATTTCCCTAATTAGTGTTCTCTCAAATTTGAACATCTGCAGTTGAAAAAACTACTTTCATTGGTATTAATCTATGAATTTAAAAATTATATAATTAATATAAATGATCACAATCAATAGCTATTCTTTCTACTTATTGATAAATATATTTTAATAAAATCTTCATATATTAATATCGATCTTATTTAGAAATTTATATAATTTAAAATACCAACCCTTTGGTGATTTATTGAGACTATACAATGAATTTTTAGATAACACGCTTTTCCATCATCTTTATCATTGAAAACTCCATCCAGTTACTCGATATATAATTCATCTTTAGCAAAACCATTAAGAAATTCATATTTAACATTCATTTCATATATGTTTAACCCCTTATAAATTTATATGGAAATAAATAAATTTTTTGTTTGAGGTATTGAAACATGTGCATACATCTAATATATATTAATTCCTGCAATTTGGGAATATCCTTTGTATACAAAACATGGATTCTTTCAAATTTCCATTCGATGTTCATTTAGTTTATTTCTGAACACCCATTTGTCTTTAATGAAAATATTTTCACTTGGCCTTGGAAAAAAATACAAAGTGTTATTTTTATCCATTTCATCAAGATCATCATCCATTTATTGGATGAAACTCTCACCATTTGAATCATATTTAAAATAATTTGGTTCTTTCAAAATATCAATGATACCTCCTGTTGTTTCTTCATTCGTCATGTTTGGATGGGGTATGTTTGGTCTCCAATATTTTTTTCATTTAGATATCTCAGTTATTCTTGTGGGGATCAATGAATCAGTAGGATATTCGTGGCACTATTCACAATATGAGTCTTTAAAGGGGTTCTCTTCATGACTAGTAATTCGACCTAAACCCAACACTCTTTATTCACTATTACATTCTGAAATTTGGCTGTCGCCTTTCAAAATATACTCATGTGATAATTAAATTTTCCCATCTTCAACCATGATAAGATCATTACTCTCAATAATCTTTTCATACTTTTTGTAATACTTCTAAGCTTTACTCTCTCAGGAATATCCAATAAATATTCTTTTGTCTCCCTGATCTTTAAATTTTCATCATTTTTCTTTATTGGGAGTAAATAATTTTCTTCCAAACTATTGGGAGTATTTGAGTGTAGGTTTCATTACATACCACATTATATATGGAGTACTCTCTTATTTTTCAAATATCAATGCTCTATTGGATATGTAAACTACTATCATAACCACTTATTTCCAATATCTTTCAGGAATATAAATTTCAATCACCATTTTTTGGTCCATGTTATTGATAATATATTTGTATATTTCCAAAAAAAAATTTATCTAGGGTGTTATGAAAACTAATAACTGATGTTTATTTTCATTTTTTACATATATTATTCAATTTTATGATTTTTGAATTATGACTCATTTTCGATATGAATCTCTTAGATTATCACACCATGAATCTTTTTAGATCTCTTTCGATATAGTTTAATATATATATATATATATATATATATATATCACTCGATCATGTGTTTGATGGAAGTAATACATGATTTTTGATGTATTGAACGGTAAACAATTCATAATATATGATTCCTTATTTTTCATTAGGTGAGATTGGACAAAAAAACACCCAGACGAACAATTTATAGAAACCTTGATGCCTTCATCTTCTATGTATTGTAAGAATTCTAAAAAAATTCACATTTCGACATGAATCTCAAATATGAGTGTGATCATATGTGAGATAAGGAATCATGAAATCTATTTATTTTTACTAACCATATAAATATGTTTGGATCAAATTTATATATTGTTCATTCCATAGATTTGTTTCCTCTTATTTGGATATCATATAGTAGTTTTATTCTCCAAAATGATATATATCACTTTTTTCTCTAGTGAATAAGTTAAAATTATTTATCTTTGATAGTGAAAGCTCATTGAATGAAATCCAACACTTTTACATGGTCACACAATTTGATGACCCTAAGATGCTTATGACTCATCCTACTAAATAATATAACATCAGTTCACTTGATATGTTTTCCTCCTCTTGGATGATTTAGAACCAATAATCTTAAGACCCTAATCATACCCCAAATGAATTATTGTATCTTTATTATTCTTGATTTTCAAAATGATGTATTTATTTATGATCATATGTGATGATTATCCACCATCCATAATCTATGAATATTACATAACAAATTACCTTAAGTAAATTTCAACAAAATAATACATTTCCTATCTCTATTTAATAACCCAATTTGATTATGAGTATTCCTCCCCAATAATAGGTACAATAGCCTCTTCATATTCTTAAAAAAAGAAAATATTTTTTTTGATTGACTACACTTTTTGATGATTATTATAGCCTATGATTTCTTCCAATTCAATGACTTATAGGTGAAACATGATTAAATATTGAAGTGAAATAAATTTTCTTATTCCCATTTATTATACAAAAAAAAGAAATTTCCATTAAATGTAAAAGGGTGAGAAGAATTTATGCTTTCTTATTTGGATTAATGATTCTCCAAGAAGGACCTAATTAAAATAAAGCACACATATAATGGGTTTATACATATTTAAAAAAGAAAACATCGAACTCTTTATTCATTCATACAAGTCCATTTTTTTATTTTAAGAAATACACTATTTGGTTAAGTTTCATCCTCACATTCTTGGTGAACTTGTATGTTTATTTTTTAATAATTTGAGGATCAACCATCTTTAGAGGATTCATAGATTGAGGGTTTGAATCAATCAACCAATTTTATCTACTATTGAACTACTGAACTTCAGTAATATGAATACATTCTTCCTTAGTAATTCCATAATTTTGAAATGAAGATGATTATTGTGTATTTCATATCGTCAATCTAGGTGTAAATACACATTATTTATCATCACACTTCTAAAACCTATTAATAAATTTTTATTCAAGGACATCAATTATCTTTTCTATATCATTGATAGTTTTATCTAAACCATCAATGATTATGTTTAGCTACACAATTTTATTTTTCAGTTAAACATATATACAAGATTTTTCCAACCTTCCAAATCCATGTTTTTAGTTTCAAAATTAAACTCTTTGTTTTCTTCTTCTCGTTATCGTTGGAAGATTTTAAATTCATGCACTATTGAATTGTACTTCTTAGTATTTAGTATCCATACCTAAATATCTTCAAGTGATTCCTCAACATCAAACTTTAGATCAACCCTTCCATTAAATCCTTCATTCTTATCATCAATATCATAATTTCTTGGTTTATCTAATATAAACACCTACACAACTTCATCCTATCATTTTTATCATTTTCTACCACATATTATCTAAACATTAATTCTTATTTAGAAATTATATTTATTCTTTCAAAAAACAACATTTGATAATTAATTGAATAATATTTTATCATCGTGTAGAGTTTTTTTTCATCGCAATCATATTCTTAAATTGTGTTAGGGAAATTTAGCTCCAATATGTGCCAAATTGCAACACTTGAAAAAATTAATGGTAAGATTACCCTTAATAGTACATGTTTTACATTTACTGTTATAGGAAAAGAATGAAATCAACGTATCAAGTTCATCAAATTCTATATTTTTTTACAGATAGATTATTCATGGAATTAATATCCACCTGCTTATTACTTTCCTTTAATCTTTTACTCATTGTCTTTGCTTCTCATTTCATAAGCCACTAGAGTGCTATGAAATCTATAAAGAGAGATATATTTCACGTCTTCTTCTTTTTGAATTCAATTTTTTTCATTGAAGTAAGGAGAGAATATTCTCTTGATTCCCCTTTTGATTTTTTCCTCTATGATATCATCCCTGAGATCAAGAATATCTTCAATAAAAACTTTCAAATGATTAAAAAAGAAGGAATTTTCTCACAAGAACTCATTCTCATATCTTCATATTTGTTCCACAGAACCTATAACTTAGCCTCTCAAATCTTAAAATCCCCTTCTAAAATATTTAAAATCCTTTTCCACATAACAAGAGAGGTTTTTAAGGAGATTGTTTTTTGAATACTTGATTGGAAATATCCTTCCAAAAACATTAATGTATTTGGTAACCACATCAAATTCCCAATGATCTCTTTCCATCAAGGGTCCACTATTAATATTTTGTATTATTCCCTAGAACGATGATGTTTAGAGATCCATGCACAAAATTATGAAATAATATTGAATCTATATTTTCCATAACTGAAAACTAATGCCTTCAAATAAAGGAATTACATTATGGTTGAAAATATTTCCCATAAATCCAATAAATAATAAAAGTTAATATCCCTTTGGGACCACTTGTTATAATCAAATAGATGATAACACCCCGGGGGGGTGTGAATCCAGTTTTAAAAAACATATTCAAGAAATTATGATATTATTCTCTCACCATTAGGATCATGTTAAATACCCCCTAAATTTTATATAAATGAGAAATGGAAGTAGTAATGAGACAAGATATTTTATATGTTTCACCCATGCTGGGATATGTCCATGAAGCTTTCACGACAATGTTCCTATGCACCAAATTCAATAAAATATCAAAACACCTTCTATTGAATCCACCTTCTTTACACACGAATGATATGAACATACAACCACATTGGGTTTTATCTTTAGAAAAATAATATCAACTTTCATTAAGGATTGGAATCCTTTAATGACGCAATCATCAACCATTAAAACTTCTAGAAGAGATCTTGAATATTACCTCTAGAAATGTCTATAAAACTCTAGGTCTCTTCTTTCTTTCTCTCTAGTTTTTCTAGAAACTGACTTTATATTTTTGGTATCAATTAAATGATTAATATTTATTAATATATATATATAGGAATTGGATAATGTTTTACCTAAGGAAATTGAGGGAATCCTGAATAATAGGATCAAAATAAACCATTGGTTATTTAAAACCATAACCTTGTCTGACTTAAATTAGTTAGTAGAAAAAAATTGACTACATACATACTTTCCATGGATTCTACACCAAAAAATAACATGTTTCACATATACATCATTATATCCACATTAAATATGGAAAATCACATTTTTTATAGAAAATATGGTAGAATATTCACCAAGGATAAAATGTAGCCACATTTATTAGACAAGAACCACTTTTCTATAGAACTAACTCCTTCTATAACACCTGAAAGATTTTAGACATAAACCACTTATCACCCTTAATTTGATACTGTTAGGAGAAAACTACTATGTAATTTAATTATATATGAAATGAGATCCTCCAAAACATCCCCTATTAAAAAACATACACTCCACATCATAAGCCATGGATACAACATGACAAATGCTTCTCTATGGGAACTACATTGTATCATGATTAATTCATCACGGACTCCTAAAAAACATCAGTGGCACTGAAAAACTCTTTAAACCCACTCTACATATTGGTGGTATTGTACATCATGTTTCATGATAACCTCGAGTTCTATATTGGAATTTATTCTGTAAAAATCATATCATATTTCTTATCTTCCTCCACTGAACGATCAAAAGTGAGTAACAAGGTCTAGTCCAGACTTCCTCCATAGTACCACCATGCAACAAGAGAAAATTCCCCCACACTTCTACTCATATGATGTGAAACACTACACCATGTTCGTAATAGACCATGTGTGTTCTCACACACCTCATAGTTTTCATCATGTATGGTTTGGATGCTTGGATCCCCTATATGGTCAAACATTCTCCCACATTTGTGGGGTTGATCCAGCTTAGCTACCAAGCCATTGTTGACCATATTTTTTAGAACAATAGACAAGGATATGGAATAGTTAAAATACCATGGTTTGGACTCTCCCTTATGGGATATTTTTAAAGAATAAATCATGGAATCTATCAAGGAGACAAAACTCCTCAACTTCCTTCTTTAATTCTTCCACTTTGTCAAAAAAATCAACACCCACAAACATCATAAATGAATTTTGGGCAACTAATTTAGTTTTGGATTACAATACAATCCTAAAACCATTTATTTATTTTTTAATAAATCAAATTATTTCAATACAATTAGTCTCTATAAAAATTATAACTTATATATAAATTTATGCTTAAAAACAACATTTCTCTAAAAACTAAATTTATATGATTATGTGTGTTTATTTTATAACTACCTTGTCTGGAATATAGATTTTTTATTTGAAAACTTTATAATAAAACATGAAATTATAATGAAAAATACTGTTAAATGGGTCAACATAAACTATTTTCATTAAAATTTATTTCTATGTTTAAAAATTAATTACCAAAGTAAAGGTAAATTAAGAAAAATGAAAAACAAGAAAAAATGACCTAAAAAATTGCATTTTTATCTCGAAAAGGATTGTTTGAGGTTAATTTCAACACAAAACCACTATACCCACCTATTTTTTAAATTTTTGTGTCCTTTTACAATTAAATAGTAACCATACATTATTGAAAGAGTGTGGTTTACTCTAAAAAAATACCCTTCTCTTCACCTATAATTGTGTAAAGTTTCCACCAACTAAAGACTCAACATAGATTATAATTTTTCATTTAAAATATTCTATTTGTATCATATTATAACCTTATCCCACTTTAAATTATTTTTTGGAACTTTATTTATCATAATAATTTAATTTCTAAGGAGTCCTCCATGGAAAATTAAAGTCCCTAACATGTGTATAATCATTTACATAGTTTTTCTTGTTATTTATATTCCTATAAATTATTTATAGATGAACTAATATAATTATATAGTATAATTTCTATAATTTTATGTTACTATATTAATGTATTTATCATTACATATTCATTTATCAAATCTATTATGAAAAACAAAATCGTTGTTTTTCCATAAGTGTAGACTACAACCACCATGAGTAAAAAAATTCATTTTTTATCACCAACCATATTTGAGGTTACTAGAATATATTTAATGTGGGAATATTATTTTATATTATATAATTAAGGTTATTATATGAAAATATAGAGAACCTATTAATGATATAATAAATAAATGATCGTCATTATGTTAATTGTTTAAAATAACTGTGTTTAGGAGATAATCTATTATTCAAATTTTGTTATATTTTAATATAAACCAATTATTATTATGAATTACTTATAGTTATTATATATGAAACTAATAAATTTTAAATAATATTATCATTCTTCTGTGATAATGATATTACAACAAAACAACCTCGTAATCAATCATTAAATCCAGGTATGTTCATGTTTGATTCACTTTAACCACACACATGATCAACACTATGAATTTTTATGATTAATAACTATTGGAAAATAATTAATAATATAATTTGATATAAATTTCCAAATAAGGTGTTGTTATTGATATGTTTTATCAATATGTAATTCATTAAATAATAAAACACAATTTGATCTTCAAGAATCATCAAAACATGCATATTAACGATTTCATCTTCAAGGAGAATGACTAAAAAAAATCCTAAAATGAATTTGGAACATAATAAATTATAAAAAATAATCTGTTATAGCATATTTAATTACTTATTAATTATTAATTATTCAATAAACATGAATACGAACACCACTATTAAGAAACTAGTAAAAATTATCAAAACTAAAAACACCTGATGTGGAAAATTGGAAGAATTATTTTAGAGAATGACTATTTTTAAAGATTGTTAAAGAAAATGTATTTGATTTAAGTTATGTATTATTTTATTAAGATAAATATCAATATGATATAAGATTCTAAATTACATTCATGGAATTTAGGATATGTGGAAAGGGTTGTGCCTCTAAAATTCCCTTCTTTGAGGCATGTTTTGTATTATATGAATAATTCCCTTAATGGGGTGTATATACTAAATACATGATATTTTATATCCTGAAATTAATTTATTCAGGGTATTTTATGAGAATGTTTAATCCGTATCCTTCAAGATGTTATGATTTAATTTCTACCCAATCCATAAGTGTTATGAACCAACCTGGTTCGACCTTGTAACAGTCACCTGAGTCAGCCTGAGACAGGCACAAGGGGTATTCCTAATCCTCCAAGGTAGAAAACCAGTGTTTGGGAATATAAAAAGAAAAAAGGGAATGATTTCATGAAGTAAACAAATATAACAATATAAAATATATAAAGAATCCCAAAATTAATAAAATCTCCAAACTAAACATAATTTATAAAAATACATAAAATACAACAAAAGAACAAAAAATCACAAAAAAAATATGATGGCTAAAAAATCATGATGTGACCCTAAGAGTCAATCTGCTATACCAAAACCAACCATCACCCATGGTTATCGAAACAAACATGGAACATCAATCAAAATTGAAAAATAAGGTAGAACTATAGGCATGAGTATTAAAACTCGGTAGGTGTTCCCAGAAAATATATTCCCAATGCATTCCATTTAAATAAAGAAACATAAATATTAGGTTTCAAATACAATATAAAAAAGTAGGGTTTTATCAAATTTTCACTTTAAAACAAAACAGAGTCCATTACAATTTTTCACTCCAATCAAGATTCATTTTTATTAATAAGACACTATATTATTGGAGAATCATGATTGTGTTTCCATTTTTAAAATAGGGAATGTGAGTAGAAAACATTTTCTCAATACCGTTAATAAACCATTAAAAATCATCACATCACTTCCGAAAAATTAGACCATGCAACAAAGAAGCAACAATAATCCCAAAAAAGTAAAATGGAAAATAACACACGAGAGTAACCATCAAACAAAGCATCTCAATCACCAGTTATAGATAACTAAGTTCCGTAGAACATGGGAGAACCTTGGAGCTCATGGAAAAATCTATAACATACTAACGTGAAAATCAACCCCATGAAATTACTAGGGTGATGAAAACAACATGTACACACCTCAATTGCACCGTACCTAGTCTGACTGGGGGGGGGGATCCCAAAGAGAATAAATGTACATTCTAAGGGTCACTAGCTAAAGTGAAATACTGATGTAGTTCATAATTCTTTCACTAAAAATCCACTATCAATTAATGGTTCCCAGGTAAAAACTAAATAGGGGGTAGGACAATAATTCCAAACAAGAATCTAATCACATGAACATATGTCAAGAAGATGAAACACACACAACATCTCACCTCTCAAGTCACCCCAAGGAACAATATACTGCTTTTTAACCATTTAATCCCAAGGGAGTGTCTCAATGTGTTCCTCCCACAAAATTAATCATAACCAAATAAAGAAAATTATCCAAGAAGAGTTTTCACGAAAACTACTTTAATAAATATTCCTATAGGGTGTCACGTCATTTTCACATGTCGAATCATTTTCAAGAGCCAAACACACAACACTTTAAAAACTAAAAACACTATGAAAACCTATTGAAGAAATAAAAACCAAAATTTTAAAATCCAAAAATACATTTAAAAATACAAACCATGCTTCAAAACCATAATCTAATTGAAATGGACAACTAGGAAATTTATCAACCATATAGTGTGCATAAATTAAAATACATTTTCATATAATTTAAAACAATCACAAAAACCACATTTTTTCATATAAAAAATTATTAAAAAAATAATAAATCACTATTTAATAACCAAGGATAGTGTAAAATGAATAAAACCAATGATACATGATATTAAAGGTTATTTGCATAGGAAAACCTACCTCAAACCACAAGCCTTCAAGAATGCCAACCCAAAAAAACATGATGAAGGTTCCAAGAAGCAGGACCAACCAAGGGGAAACATAACAAAAAATCATATTTAAATATTGATTAAATACAACCCCTAGATCAAAATCACCATGGAAGAATAATAAATCAAGATAAAATTAATGAGGGAGGAATGGTATGAAGATAAGATAATATTACCTTAAATATTAACCCCAAAACATGATGGAATCACTAGATCCAATCCAAAGAGGAGGATGAAAGGATTCTATAGGAAGGTAGAAGCGCCCTTTGGGTTTCATGAACCATGATATTAAAAAAATTGAAATTTGGGGGTAAAAATACCATGATTGCAGAAAAGGAAATTAAAATTTCTAATGACATGGGAACTATGAATAGTTAGGACGCACATTTTCCCAACTATTTTGTGAACCATGCAATCCTTACAAGATGCACCAGGCACTTTCTTTGTTTGAACACTTTCTTTGTTTGGACACATGTCTTGGTAAACCATGCACCAAACGTGTGACATGGTTGTACCAAAATTTTTATAACCACATGCACATGTTCTATATGGTTTTCCTAGCTTTGCTTAGTTCATAATCCCTCAACCAGAAGCACCTAAGGAATCGCATAGTTTTTTTAGATCCACATGGGTTGGACTATAAAATGTGCATACCATGGAATTAATACTGTGAAAGTTAAAAATGAAAAAAAAGATACCCAATACTAAGAGGTCAAATGGTTACTAAAAAACTATGAACTAAAATCATGTAACTAAATAAAAACATCTCGAAAATCCAAATTTAATTCCAGAACACCTGGAATTTGAGGGTGAAACCAAGAACAAAAAGATAACCGAAATTAACAAAAGAATATAAAAACTGGGGTGTTCCAATTATCCCGACCATCATGATTTTATCCCCTATAAAGACACACAATCTCTATTTGATCGATCATAGACAGAGGTTTTCATGCTCGGATGATTTAAATCAAAAAATTAAAGAAAATATAAAACACCACGAATAAGAACTATACCTCTAACATAGAATTATCTGATGTTCCAAAACCACTACTTGAAAAATGATGGAAATATCAAGTTATAAATTTCAAAACCTTGTTTAAAACAATACAATTAGGTGTACTCAAAAAAACCCAATGTTCACATGTATAGAAAATCCGAGAACCAACAATCCCAAAAAAAACATCCCATTGTTAAGATATAGTGGATGCTAAACTGTATTACCAGCACATGATTCCAAAATAGACTCCCTATCATTAAAAACCAAGTAGAACTGACCGACATAAGATACCCAACATGAACCAACCTAGGAACTTCCCACTAAGACCAAACCTCCACCACAAGGGGTAAATGATGAAAGAAACTAATAACCCAGAAGAAATCCAAACCCAAATTCATCATCTTTATAAGACACAACAGTTTTGAGATGATCAAAAACCAAAACAAAAAAGTGATCCAAAAAGGATAACCACAAAAGGATTATTGTTCAAGGAATCATATTTAAGAAAGAAGAACCACTAGAATTTTTAGAAAACGAGACCACTATGACTTCTTATAACTAAAGAGTCACTTTCAAACCACATGGACTGAAAAAATGAAAAGAAACCTCTACACCTTTTAGTAAAATGAGACTTTAAAAGTTTAAGAAGATATAATAGATAAACATAAATTTTCCACATTATAGCATTAGGGATAAAATATAGAATATGGCCTTCCACACCCCTTATTCATCACTATATGAAAGCTTCACTCTAGGTACTATGGATAGATCCATAATATCTTGAAGCATCCACTGCACTGCAGTCATAGGCTAACCACCTCTTATTGAGATTTTCTCTTTTGATAACACACTTAGAGAAATTTTATAGAAATCCCAAAAAGTCACACTAAAACTAAAAAAAAGTGATATGATTAATAAAATGTATGAACTGACAAAACGACTTTTCTGGAATAGGTTCCAATAGTTCACACCATTCACTAGATGGGGAACCTTCATGAACAACAAAAGAAACTAGTCCTTAAAATTAAAACAGAGACCTGACATGAAGGGTACAACATCTAACTAATAACATGAAACTATCACTAGAAGAGGAAAAATAGATCATTAAAATGATTAAAATTCACATTAACTACAAGTCAACCTTGCTAGTGTGTATGAGCTATGACACTTTCTTCCCCTTCACATAGAATAGAAAAAATTAAAAATTTCCAAAATAAAAAAATGTTTATATTACAATAGATGTTATCAAGAGATCCAAAACATCCAATTTTACATTTTAAAGAAAATTAAACACCACTGTACACAACCATTAAAAATGAATAATTATATATAAAGGGAATTTAAATCGATCCCAAAACTACACCCTACTCTTGAAAATAGTCTGGGGTGTTTTTCGCAGGGGTGGATCTACTCCACGCTACTTTTTATGAACATTTAGACTGATTCATTGCAAGTGACCTAGGAATCCACAAGTAAAATTGGTAGTCCGAGCAATCAGACATGATATCTTCTTATGATTTTTCTTTCTACATCAATGAAACAACATGATTTTTCACATAGAAAAATATTTCAAATGATCTAGAGGACTTTTAATTATGAAACCCACAACAACTACTTCATGATGATTCCCCATATCCTTACTATAATTCCATTGACATCTTCTAGAGAATATTAGAGGGTTGACCACCTCATGAAGTCTTGATCCCACAACTTCAACCAAAGTAGCTTGCATCACCAAACAAACAAATAGAGTTAGATGAGATAAATCACCATGAATTACAGATCAGGGTGAAGCCCATTCTAAAAATGTGAAACCTTTAAGGGATCATCTATAGAACACTACATAAGGTAAGAAACTAGATCCACGAAATGGAAAAGTAACTCCATCACTGATCTATTACCTTTTTTAGAAAACACGTATCAATCCCCATTCTCAACTTCACCGACTCAGAGGAATAATGTCAGATGAATAAAGACTTAATTAAGTCCTATGTAATTTAATTATATGGATTAGTTTGATAGAATGACATCCAAAACATTCAACTTGGACATTAAAGTGCAAAGGTAGTTAACTTAACCTTTAAAAACTTAACAAAATCAAGGAAACTGAAGATCTATTAGGTTTTACGCATCTATTCTCCTAATTCTAATGGATTTGTTTGACCATAAAAGAGAGATGGACTCAACTTAAAGAAACTAAATAATGTCGTACATAGGTTGATCAATTAGAGGGTCCACAATTGGTGAACCACCTTTAGCTATGCCTCGAATGTACATCATGTCTTTGATGGGGTTTACAAGAAATAAAAAGGAAACTAAGAAATAAATCAAAACCAAATCATCATCAAGAACTAAAATTTAAAACACCACTTAAAAAAATTACTAAATCATAATAAAACACCCCACACAACCACATGTTTTTAAAACATCACATCTCTTACTCGTAAAAGACTTTTGAAAAGAAAAAAAATACTTAGGATGTTTCACCCTTACTAATGTTATTCCATCGAGCCTCACACACATAAATTCCCATTCCAATATGGGCACCCATCCACTTGTGAAACCAACCATATACTTTTTGACACACATACTCAAATGTGAGCACTTTTAAGATTACCAATGTTCAAAATGTGACTTTTTAACATCTTAGAAGAAAATGTTCAACACAAGTTTCAAGTTTTAAATCAACTTACCATTTTAGAATTCAAAAATTCCCAATAACTCTATCCAAAAACCTAATTCCTCCAATTCAAAACATTTACATCAATTCAGAAAATCTCATTCCCATAAAAATCATTTTATTAAAACTCATTTGATAAAAATATCCTTCTAATCTAAAACATATTTTCAAAACCGTATTAAAAATTAATTTATTTCTCCGAAAAAAAAATTCAATAAACCCTATGTTTTGATAATATAAATTAAATATCATTAATTCCATCCCTATTTTACCCAATAATCATGTTGTGAAAACCCATTTTTCTCTATTTTTCTTTCAAATAAATCTGAAAATATATTTTCCACCTTCCAAATATCCACACCATTACCAAATAAAATCCAATTTTCACAATTTCAAAACAAGGGCTTTCAAAACAATCTTAGAATAAGAAGGTATCCAAAATAATTGCCAAGGTGAAACTATTATCAATGGGTGACTTGAAACTACGGTTGGTTTCTATATTTTAATCATGCCCCCAATTATGTGGAGAGCTTAGAAACTATATTCTTAGCTCCACATGGATTTCTAGGCCCTGTGAGCTCCTCAAGACCACTGTCCTAACTCCCATTTCATATTCCAAACATTAAAAACACAATAAGAACCAGAGAAAGAAAAAAAACCCATATTACAAGGGAAACTCAATATTTGGTTCATAAAGTGTTAGTTAGATACTCTCCTAGGCATACACCCAAATCTATGATAGTCCTACCCCACATACCTTGATAACAAAAATAATAATCTGTGATCTAATGTCTAGGTCATCCAAACATCCAAACTACTTTGAAACCATTTTTTTCATGAACCAACGCAGGTTAACCCTAAACTGGTCACCTGAGTCCTCTCAAGACAAGTCTCGAGAGGCATTTATGAACCTCTCAGGTTGGAATCTAGTGCTGGGGAATGAAAAAAGAAAAAAGGTAATGTTTTCACTTAATAACATAAACTAAATTGTGGTAAATAAATAGAGAAAATAAAAATAAAGAAATTTATCAAAATGAACATCAATTATGAAAAAACATAAAATACCACAAGTGGACGAAAAAGAAAAAACTGGGCCTAATGACCACAATATCCCAATGTGACCTTGAGGATCATCATTCTATACCACAACCAACCATATTCTATGGAAACTGAAACCAATCCGAAGTAGAAACCAACATCTAAAAACAGAAACGAACTATAGGCACGAGTATTAAAAGATAGTAGGCGCTCCCAAAAAATCTATTTACAATAAATTATGTTTATTTAAGAAACATAAATTTATGGTTTGAAATAAAAAAAATACAAAAGTATATATTTCACACATTTCGACATTAAAACATTACATAGTTAATTACCCCATTTCACTCAAATCTACATTCATTTCCCAAGAATAAGAAACTAGATTTTTTGAGGGGCATGATGATGTTTCCATTTTTTAAAGAAAGTGTGTGATTATAAAACATTTTTTCAGAACATTTAATATACATTTAAGAAACCATTACAAATTTTTTCACACAAGTATACCATAAAATAGAGCATATAAATTAATTAGATAACATGTAAAATAAAAAATGTCACCCAAGAGTATCCAACCAACAATGAATATCAATCATCTGCCACAGGAAACTATGATCCAAATAACATGGGATAAAATAGGACATCATGGTAATAATATAGAATATACTTACACCTCAGTCATCCCTAAGTCATTCCTCACTCAAAGTCATCAACTCGACCAAATGCTCGAGCACACCATAACTAGCCAGACCAAGGGGAACTATCCCAAAGTTAACAAATTTCCATGCTAAGGGACACTATCCCAAGAAAACAACTATGGCAGTGAATCAACAATTCACAAAAAAATCCACTAGCTATTCAAGGTTACCATTTAAGGAATAAAGTGGGGGTGATCCAACAATTCCCAATAAGAATTCAATCACTACCGCATACAGCATACACAAACAAAACACAAAACAAGTCATCCCCGAGTCACCCCAAGGAACAATCTCTAAACTTTTAAATATTTAATCACAATGGAGTCTCTCAAAATGGACCTCCCAAAACATTCATCATATCTAATTCAAGAGAATTATCTAGAGAGATTTTTTAAGAAAACCAATTTCATAAAAATGGAAATTGGGCCTCACATCATTTTCACATGTCAAAACATTTTCATGATACGAACAAAAACCTATTTTAAACCAAAACCACTTGGAAAACATATTCATGTAATGAAAACCATCACTTTAAATTCCACAAATTCATTTACAAATTTAAGAAAAAAATCTTTAAAAACCATAATGTACTTGAAATGGCCAACAAGGAAATTTATCAAACACTTGATGTTCATATATTAACAAAAAAAACCATATATATCAAAATAATAATGAAGAACACCTCATTTTATATCAAAAAATTATTATAAAATTATTACATCATTATTTTATATAAAAGTATGTGAAAAAATGAATGAAAACAATTATTCTTAAATATAATCGATATGTGAAAGGTAAACTATCCTCAATCCACATGCGCTGCAATAATGCTAACTCAAAACAACTCCATAAAGGTTCCTAGAAGAAATAACAACCAAGAGAAATCCTAACCAGCCAATAAACCCTACATAAAACCCAAAGAATCAGGAAATCTATATCCAAAAGGCCATGGAATAATAAAAATTCAAGAGAAAATTGAAGGGGGTAGAGGCAAAAGTGAAGAGAAGATTCCCTTGAATATTTTCTTCCAAGACAAGAAGGAATCACTAGATAAACCACCGAGGAGTAGTATAGGCTTGGATAAAAAGGGAGGAGATCCCTTTGGGTCATATAGACTATGAGAGAAAGTAATGTTGAGTTTTTGGTTAAAAATACTGAGAGGGTAGAAAAGTAATTTTACATTTTAATGACCTAGTCACTGCATAGGTTAGGCCACATGGTTTACCAAATAATGGGGAAACTATGTGACCCTTACCTAAAACACTGGGAACTCATATTTTTTGGCCTCATGGTTTGGTAAACTGTGCACCAACGATCCATCATGGTTATTTTAAAATTTTCCAAACCATGGACACACCTTATACATGTTTTTCCTAACCATGCTTAGGCCATGGACCCTTAACCATAAGAACCCAAGGACTCCAAATTTTTTTTCCATGGAGCAGTATATTATGATCCATACCATGAACATCAAATGAAATTCAAAAATAGAACATCAAAATGAACTAAAATGAGACCCAACACCAATAGGCTGCACTATTACTACAAAAGTATGCTCATAAATTGTGAATCTGAAGAAAAACATCCTGAAACTACAAATTTAAATCTAGAACACAAGGATAATGATGGAGAAAGCAAGAAACAAATATAAAACCAAATTATAGAAGAAAATAAAAATTGGGATGTGACAACAAGAATTGTTTTCCATCTCCACTATCAATTTTGAGGAGTTATTGTATATTTACGAACAATTTCCTATTATGTGGTACATACATTCCCGTTGAATAATTTTACCATATTATTGATGATATTTAAGAGATTTCATGTTTATATTTTTATCCCATACTCATATTATTTTTATTCATTATTTACTAGAATTGATGTAAATCCCTCTCTTTTCCATGGTGGAATGGTATAATAAGTTATAGAAAATAAATTACATGTATTTTACTAGAAAATGATCCCCATTATGGGTGATAAAAATTTTATTCAACTGTGGAATAGATCTACATAGGTTTAATAACACTGAAAATGGTTGGTGGATCATTGAATACATCATTAATTTTATAGAAGATAAATGGGACTAAGACAAAATACCTAGATAGAACCTCTTATAGACTATTCCTTTGATTTCTCACATGATATTTATAAAAAATAATGGAAGAATTTCTGAATATTTCATTGGTCTCATACTAGTGTAGTATATGGAATCAAATGAATATCTCCCTTAGATTAGCCAACACATTTTAATTAAAATAAAAAAATATATTTGACAAGTATCCATCAATTTACTTTGATGGAAACCTGAATAATTGATGTTCTCCTAGACATCCACAATATTCTATATGTTGAGGAAATATTTTATTTCTATATTTATCATTATATTAATAAATATTTTTTATTTAGCAATAGATTCCTTTGTGAATGTATGTAAGGTATTTATGAATCTAATGGACACTTCATTAGAATTGATAAATTAAAATGTGGGAATCAAAATGAAATATCCCCTTGATGTATCGACACGTCTCATTAAAATAAATATTGGAATTCATTGTATACCTCTTCCTATGATAGGATAGTGTCTTAAAAAAATGAAATGACAACTTGGTTTAATGTATGAAACTATTCATTCCACCTGTATGAGATCAATTATCTCTAATATTAGTGAATTCAGTTTTTAATGGATATATAAGGACCTCTATTTTAGTTGATTATGGATTCATGTTATTCATTTATTTCTATCACATCACTTATTATATGTTTATGTTATATATAATTCTACTTAATTATACACTATACTAAGAATTTGACCTCACCCGTATTTGTTTTCCATTCCCCAAGAATCCTATAGGAGGAATATGTGCAATTTTTAGGGCTATAATACAAGGAATAATAATATTGTCATAATATTTTCATATAGTATAATATGTTTTTCAAAAGTAATATATATATATAGTATTCCAGGACTACTAAAATTTTTCATCCAATAGGAACCATTGTATTCTTTACCAATAACTTAATATAACTATCAACTCTTGGATTTTAGTGTCCAAAATATTACATATAAAATACATCTATAAGGATCAAGAGGAATGTTTCAATATATACAGATCCTTGGTTAACTAAAATTCTAAATATATAATTATTGAATCCTAGTAAATAGTAGTTTTTTGAATTTTATTTCAAAAAATAAAACCATTTAAATATAAAATTTTAACATCTGTTTAAAAATTATTAACATTTATTGAGTTTTGTTTCCAAACAATATTCTAATAAACTCAAACCATGTGTCTAGTATAAATATCCCCAAAAGCAATACCATATTATTGAATACACCTTTCTAGAATCCAGTAATTGTTTTTAACTATACTTCAATTCCTATTAATCTTATTCTTGAAGACCCAATTATTTTAAATAATGATTTGGTTACTTGTTCTTTTAGAAATATATTGGAAACTATTCGTTTTGAAAATCATAATGTATTATTATTAATGCATTGACCAATTTTCTTCATTAAAGGAACAATCAATAATTTGGGGTTTAAGTTGTGACAAAAAGAATCCATGCTTGAACATAATTAAAATAGACAATCTATTATAAATATCATCATGAAAATCATTGATAAAATTTTTCTCGGTGTTAGTCTTTAAATTCTACCAACACCTATGGAAAATTAATTTATTGGAACTTTATGTCAAATTCAACTTCATTAGATTATGGTGTAATGTTAATGGTAAATTATTTTTAGGAATTTCAAAAAATTAATTATTTGGTGTGGGGATAAAGAAATTCATTATTAAATTTTACATGAATTGATTTTACAATGGTCATGGTCATCTTATTGAAAATTCATTAGGCTATACAAAATTTAGCATGCCCAAGAAATATACTTTGATACAATTTAGGATTAAGATTATCTAGGTCTTGCTTAGTGTTATGAACATAACATTTCAAACCAAATGCTATTAAATAACAATATTTAGGTTTATTATCTGAAGATAATAATTGATATTGTTAATAAATGTAATGATGGGGACATGGTATAGTTTATAATAAGTATTATTAACTTATTTGTACTAAATTAATTAAGAGAGTATTAATTCATTTATGGTTATTAATGTAATCTTATATAGATTCTAAATCCATATTTCAATATCCTATTACTGATAAATAGTTCCATGA
Source organism: Viscum album (assembly GCA_963277665.1). Classification (NCBI taxonomy): domain Eukaryota; kingdom Viridiplantae; phylum Streptophyta; class Magnoliopsida; order Santalales; family Viscaceae; genus Viscum; species Viscum album. The sequence goes on from OY728137.1 coordinate 1,955,862,698, forward strand.
GGAAATAAAATTGATTATATTGATAAAAGGATAAATTTTCATTATTATATTTATTTTTGACCTCTTCTCCATGACCACTTTTTGTTGATAAGATCTTATAAACATTTTAATTAATCAGATTTCTCAGTGAATTGTTAAAAATAATTATAGGGATTATTTTTATACGCTAATAACTATACCAAAGTAAATATCATTTGATCCTTTATAATTATTAAATTGGAATATTATCATCAAATTCATGTTATGAAACCCCAAAACCATGATCCTAGATCTAGTGCTCATCGAAACATGCATTAAATATGTCATTTTATACCAAAGGTAAAAGCCATGACATAACCAATCTTAATAAAAAATTTAATAATATTTATCATATTCATTACATCTAATGGATATTATTAGGTATAGAGAATTAGAGAATTAGGACCCAACAAAAACTAATTATTCATATGTTCTTTTTATTAAATAAATTATTTTTTCACTGTATATATGAAACTACTTAATCCATAATGATTCATATCCTATAAATTATTTCACATGTGTAATAATTTTACACACGTTATGTGTAATATATTTGTTCATGTCCTGGGGAAGTGGAAACATAAGCAGGGGTGAGATCAAACACTCAGAAAGGGAAATATATTACTGAAGAAATATTGGAATAAAAATTTCATAAATAACACCTAAGGAATATTTTAACAACATGAAGTGATAATCAACTTGAAATAGGAAGCATGCTATATGCATGAGAAAAAATGAAAAATAGGATATCAATAATACTAATATCATATTTATAGAATGCGTAATGATTAACATAAAAAATATTTTGTCAATTATATGCTCTAAAACATTACCTGTCATTGAAACCATATTAAAGACATATATCTGATTTGGGATTGCATACACCTAATACCCAAATTTTTTTTCTCATGAGTCTGTCGATGCATATAGGGTCTATATAATTCTAGGTTCCACAATTCACTAGATTATATATTTCACATTCTTGATAAGAGTCATCAATAACATTGATTTCATTTCATGAGTAACTTCTTACTCAACAAAATATGGATATCTATATAATGAAGAATATCAAGTATTGTGACATGATCCTACTATATTGGAATTAAATAAACATCTTGAATGAAAATACTTTTCAAACATTAACAAAATATGTAACATGATGATAAATCTTATTGAAAAAGTAGGTGTTTTGTAAAACAATACGTAATAAAATTTATAATAGTCATTTGTATTTCAATAACAATATATGGAATGTGAATACTTTTCCCCATGCTAATAGTATATGATTCTTTCTGGGTGGACATGATCCTATATAAATTACATAAAATTTTATGTTTATTTTGTATTAAGAAATGAGTATATGAGTAACTCAATACATTAATATGATCTCATAATCCATCCATGTGTAGGTGGTGGATGGTTCTAAAATAGCATATCCCTAGTCTAGAAAAGATTACCTATATGGATGTTGATATAGATGAAAAACACCATTCAAAAATAATTATTGATTAATATATCCCATGAATGTAAGATGAATTAGATTTTTTGGTTTCATGAATTCATTCCATACCTATATATGTGAGTATAAAAAATTAATTATCAATTCTATTTAGGTAAATAATTATGGAATATAAAGTGAAAACATAAAAGTGATTTTAGAAAATCATTTTTCCAATGATGTATAGAAGGTTGTTATGGGTAACTTTAAAATGAATTTTTTAAAATGTGAATTGAAAAATAATTGAAGGATTTTAATTTTAAATGTCTAATAATAGATACTTTAAAATGAAATAATTTTTTCTATCAGAAATGTGAATGAAAAACATTTGATTTTGAAAGTTACGTTTTTAATACTTGAAATCACCTTTGTTGAAATCCCACATTGAAAAAAGAGTGATACAACCTTATTTGAATTAAAAAATAATTTTTCTAAATTGGAATATAAAATAACAAATAATAAAATATTGGGGTGGGAGAACCCAAGAATGTAAGATCTATGATCGTGATAATGAATTATAACTCAAATAAGGGGATTTAAGTTACCAAAAATCCTTACTTATAGGGAAAGAACTCTATCAATACTCACTTGAATAAAGGAACATGATTTTTAAAGTAAATTATAGTGAATAAATATTTCATGATAAAAAAATATCAAGGGGATGTGATTACAACATACAAATGAATCATGGTTCATAACACGTAACATGCCTTGAATAATTGGAATTTTGACACAAAAGCCATTGCAGCTTGAGTAACTCATAAATCAAAACCCCATAAAAGTGTTGTATTGTAAGTAAATGTTAAACCATGATTAAAATATAATCAATTATATGGTATCTAATATAGGAAGTATATAAAATACAAATAATAAACTAGGTGAATGATACTAAACTTTTCTCCAAGAGAGAATTTGGGGATAAAAACCCTTACATATGGTGTTCACTTCCACAAAAAGAATTTAACGTCATGTACCATAGAAATATGTATATTAATAACTTAATTTATAAAATTAATCATATAATTTTTATTTATAAAACAACCTAATATTAATTTTCTAAATGAAATCATTCGATTTTCTACATTGTGTGTTTATAATTTTGGTTGTTTGTACAAGTTTCATAATAATGGAGTCCATTATTAATATTCATTCAATATCCACCATTACATGATCATGGAAGTTATTGTCCGTGATGATTTATATTTATTTTTTATTTTTTGAATTCTATTCATGATTATTTATGTTTTTTTCCTTGAAAATAAAATTTATAATGAGAATTTTTTGTTGATTGATGGAAATTGAATGGTGTTTTCATAATTAATGAATTAAATATTAATGTAATTTTGAATGAAGATGGGATGAAATATATGCATGGAAAATACAAAATTTGTAATTCTGGTGTTGGATTCATCTTGAAAACATTGAATCTATAAAAATCCATGCTTGAATTTCTCAAAGGATCCCATACAGTTCAATGTAATCTTGAAAAAACAAAATGTATGAAATCAAATTGATGCCTTGTTAGTTTCATATTTTGGATGTGATTTTATAAGCATTTTAATTTCATGGACAAAAGTATCTAATCTATTTATCCTCTAGATTTTACACACATGAACCATAGCTATAATATCTTTGATGATTGATTCCTTGGATTTATCATGGTAAATAGAAGTGCTTTATGATATCAATTCGATCAGGAGAAGAATAAAAAATAGATTTAAAAGATATGATAGATCCAACATTTTTCTTCCGTCATTTTCTCACATGAAAATATATGATATAGAGATAGAGTATTGTAAAGCTCAAGATATATTCAAATGTCTTGAGCCACTATTCTTGAGTCTAAAATTTTCTTATGTACTTAGATTATGCATTCCAAAATTACACGTTGGTCTATGAAATGTAATAAACGTAATTTTAGGCCATTTTGAACTCTTATAAATTAATTAATATTTTCATAAAGGTCATAGACATTTTTCACTCCATTTTAACATTTTAACCTGTTACCTGATGATATTAGAACCATTTATTCAGCCCGTAATCTTCCCAAGTAATTTAACAATCCTTTCACATGATATGTTAATTAAAAAAATTATATCATATCATAATCACTTTTATGATCAAATAATATGTGAATTTACTGAATATGAAATTAAATAATCATTGTTCTAATCATGAATAAAATAATTGAATTATTTCTCAGACGATGGATCATACATGGGTGTTTACCAGAACATGACCATGGAGACCACATCATTCTAAAATCTTATTCATTTGTATTGGTGGAACATATGGATTCACATATTGTGAGACCCTCTAGATATATATCATAATTGCAATTAGTCTAACTCATAGAATACTATTGGTGTCTTGCAACCAATCAACACACATAATGAGATAAGGAATATCATATCTACTACTATCTCATTCAAACACTCTCTTTGTGATATAATCTATTTGTACAATGATATCTAATAAAGAAGGTGACAAACCAGTTTCACTATAGTTTTGATGGTTTATATATTTATTAACCTTAAAAGATAGACATAGATTTTTTTACCAGGTACATGGATTTAATGAAGTTACTACCATCATAGTTAACTGATTCACATAAGATATCTCTTCCTCAACTCAGAAATGAAAAATTCTATATTGATCATTCAACTAATTCCATACAACCAATGACACACTCAAAAAAATCTATCATGGAACAACATTAATTATATGGTTTTTCCTTACATCACAATATTTTATTTAATAATAAATATTAATAATGATATAAAATCTAGAGACCAATACACAAGTTCATAGAGAGGAACAACTAGTGGAACATAAAACATGTGCTTCTCCTATTGGTTAGTCAATCATCATGAACTCATTTACTCAAGATAACTAAGTTTGAACCACATGGGAACAAGTCTCAGTGCTTATGACCCCATAGAACCTGATTTTCAGACATCACATGTGTCATGTCAGTATGATTTATGTATACCATATGTCTTATATTTAAGATTAATGTGATAGTATCTTTAGGTTAAAATTATATGTGCGAACTACTCTAACCTTTTATAATGACCTATATGCTACAATCATTACCATTAATATAATGGATGGAGAAGTATCAACACAATTATGGTATGAATAATCACTTGTATATATCATTCTATATACATGTATTGGTAATAAATTTATATAAATGAGTTGGGTCTAGGGAACCCACTCCCAACACTACCACTTACACTAGATCTAACTGGTAATAATTATAAACCTATTATCTATCATATGAGTATCATGCATCAGTTGAGATATGGTTTTTGTTATGTGGTCTACCATATTATCCTTTAGAGCTACCCTACTAACTATGACAATGACATTCTGAGTAAAATCCTTCAAGATATTAAACATACAAAGTATATTCTATTTACTCTAATATAAAATGGGATATTTATAAATAAACACTACCACAATATTATCGAAGTATACTATAATAGGATCTACATCACTAAATAAAATTATATGCATAGATAAAAATGTACATATAAAATATTCTCTCGTATATACACAAAATATGCTATATAATAATATTGTTCTATAAAAATAGTGACCATAAACTGGTTTGAGTATCTCCATCTCACCGTACAATCATTAAAGAAAAAAGAATAGATGGACTATGATTTCAGATCGTCTTGATCTATCTTGAATCTTACATCAGTGTATCCTGTGTTGACTAGATCCTCATATTGTCCATATAATAAGAACATACCATTTATATTTCTTAAGTACATTAGTGTAACGTACCAGGCCAGGATCCACTTAAACTGTGCCCCATTCTAGTGGGTCACATGGCCTCAAGTTAAACTCCCCATATTCCAGAGGTAGTTGACTAGAAATGAGGGTGTGAAGGTGGTATGGTGGGGAGACTATACTTGCTTATTATAGTGGAATTATGAATACAAAAAGAAATGATGCAATAACATCAAAAGAATGTATAACAAATATAATGAATAAATAAATGCAGAAGCATAAATAATTTAACATTCAAAAAAGATAACAAAAAACATCTATGATAGTTCAATACATAATGAACGGAATGAATGTAACATAGGAACATCCATACAATCAGGCTATACCGAATGTACAAAAAGAACAAAAAGTTTCTCCTATAGCATCTCGAGCGTATGCCCAGTACTCTACTCCTAAGATCCAACTATTTACTAGAATATCAACAACCTATAAATGTTCCCTTTCCCCTATCAATACTCAGGGGTAGATAATTTTCATTTTATTACAAGGTAGCATGAGTAGGGTGTGAGATAAAAATCTTAGTAAGACACCGCCAATGTGGTCTACCTATAATCTGGGTACTTCTCAAAAGTAAAGAGTGTGCAAAAAAAAAATGCCAAATTATGTTCTTAAAGGACACCTGGGGGGTCTACATACTTCATCTCATGGCTAGAATTTTTTTATCAGTTACTATATATATATATTAATAATATATATTTTTTATGTATATATATTTCATCCCCCCATATGATCTAGGTACGCACATATGTAAGTGGCCATATACCTAGAATAATAGTTACTGGCATGATTAGGGTGTAACTCAGACATCCATGACCTATCTAATGAGCCTATAAGATCAATAAATTGCATACATTCCCTAAATCCCAATAATAGTGTGATACATCATGCATGAAACTTGTGACGGTGCATGATCTAGAATTTCATCACATGAACAAAGGACGTGGTGTGCAAAGATCGACATCTTAATAGTCTCAATTGTACGAGAAATCAAGCTCAACACCCAATGTAAGGAAGCATGATACGACTATACTCAAGTATTCCCTCACCATTATACCACATCGATAAAATGGATAACTCATTTATAATATAATACATAATTAATAACCTCTTATTCTTTTCATTATATAAGTTCCATTAAATAAAAGGGAAAATATTTTATAAGGAGTATGACACATAAAAAGTGATATATCATTTAATTTCATTTATTCAATTCATTAGTGGTAAATCAATCAACCATATAAAATCCATTCCATATAATCCAATTCAAAAAAATCATTTTAATTCATTTAATAAAAATGAGAAATCACCAGGAATATTTAATCCATTATAAAACCATCTCACTTAAGTCATTCAACATTGAATTTCAATTAAAAAAGCATTAGTGGTCATTTAGATAGGTGCCTTGGTTAGATATGGAAATTTCATACATGGTCAATTTCAAATATAGGTTGGGCCAAAAACATATGAGGTGATTTGTTTTCTTATAACAATTATAATCAATGGGATATTAAAGAAATGAACCTATAAAAATGTTCAGAAGGTTATTTAGACATTTTCACAATTAACCATAATGGTCAATTGACTTAGTACACCCAAGGGTTGTCCATAAATAGTGTCAAAAGCAACCATTTCACTAAAAATTGATCAAATAAAATGTGTCAAGGTAGACAGATCTGTTTGATATGAAGGAACCAAATGAAAGTGGACACTCAACAATAGTTGTCATGCAACACAATGAAATAGATATTAAGTGATGAAACTCAAGGGGAAAACAATGTGACCACCTACCACAAGGCCATTGATGAATCCTCACCTGATATCAGCCACAAATTACAAGAAGGTTGTATGAGATATGATAAATGATCTAATTCCCGAAAAATAGATAAAATTGTATTTCACATAAATAGAATGATGGATCCAGAAATTAATTAAGACATGATTTATGATATTGGGTGAAATTACTAAGACAGATCCAATTCTTCAGACGAATTGAGGATCTGACACCAGCTGTGTGCATTTTCTCGATGCCTAAATTGAGAGAGATTTTGAGCACAAGGGAGAGGAGAGTCTATTTCATCTTCTGGAGGATGACTAATAATGAAATGTCTTGTTTAAATATTGAATGAGTTTAAAATATGTAATTTCACCTCAAATTATGGGGGCTCAGGGTTTAGGTTAATTGTTTGTAAACTATGTGGAAATCGTGAGAACATCCAGTGATGAATTTGTCACGATTTCTGAGAAACCGTGTGGGATGGGATGCATAGTTTCTCCAAACCATGTGGCGTAGTCTTTTAACCATTTTTTCTAGAGCTTCGGGCTCTGAACAATCCCAAGATGATCATGGGACCTTCCTTCAGTGGTAAATAAAATTTATTGTGATCAATATGTAGATTCAAACTAAAAAACAAACAATCCATTCCTTTTTATAAATATGCGATGATACAAACTCCCCTCCTTTAAAAGACTCATCCTTGAGTTTTACTTCTATGAAAGAATAGGTATCATCAGAGAATAGATCCATCCAAAAAGCTTGTATAATAGCTAGTTGATCCCAAGTCTCACCCTATACTCGATCATGCTACCATTGAACTTGTACTATTGGATCTAACCTACCTTAGAGAGTCTTTACACTCTGATCAACAATATGAACATGATAATACTTAAAGGAAGAATATAAATTCAATTCAACCTTTTCAGGATGGATGATTTGTGATGGGTCGGGATAGTATTATTGAATATGATATATATGTAATACATCATGTAAGGATTGGAATCTCTGAGGAAGAACCATCTAGTAAGCCACCGATCCAATCCATTTCAAAGCCTCAATGTGTCCCAAAAACCTCAATGAGTGATTAGCATGATTCCAAATATATATATTCCCCAAACAGGTTGAGGATCATAAGGAAACCCAAACACTGACCTTGAATTAGAGAGGTCACCAGTGTCTGTTGGCATAAGACTGTTATCTGGACTAAACTGTCATCATGCCTTTTCTGATCAATTGGAGCTAATCTATAATCTATTGCACAAGATTTGGTCCAAAAATAGCAACCTACCCCACCCCTATTCAACATATATGTGAGAAGAATGTCCTATAATATAGGGATTCCAAAGGATCCATCTCCATGGAATCCTAATAGATTTTATTATAAGAGACCTACATAAGAGGAATGCGTTACTCCCACGGACCCCCATTGTTATTTACACATGCACATATCATTTCCTATAGAACCTAAATATTATGCTCCATCAGTCCATCAATCTATGGGCGATAGGTCGTGCTTAGAAGCACCTGTGTACCCAAGGTCTTATACAACCCCATCCAGAACCATGACATGAAATGACCATCTCTTTCAGAAATGATATAACAAGGAGATCCATGATTATATACAACCTATTAGATGTACAACCTTCATATATATTCTACCAAGAAGTTATGTCACATTGGTTAGAGGTTTTAATTCTTCATCAGATGATCAAATACAACCCACATATTATCATTTACACAATGTTATCTGGGTATACTAGTCACAAAATAAATAGAAACATAATCTCATTTCCACTCAGGAATACAAAACAACTCTAAAATCACTGCTAGTCACTGATGTTTCATATTCACCTTCTAATAGGTGGAGCATCGAGTGATGAATCCGGAAATTTCACACTTTATACTAGGACACCAATACTGGAATTATAACGATCCATACTTTACATACATTGTTAATACTTAAAAATTGAAGCACACTTATTACAACATATGACAAAACCACAAAGGACCGTATAGGTATAGTGTCTTTAGAAACTGGGCTACATAAACAAGTTGTTCATAGATCTTCTACAGTGTCTCCCATTTATTTCATCATATCTAGGGTCCCTTTTAGCATATTCTACTTAATATCCATCTTCCTGACCTGGGGAAAAGAAAACATAAAAGGGTTAGCTCAAATGCTCAGCAAGGGAAAATAAAGGAAATAAAAATCATATCATATCTTTTTGAAAATCATAACCTGCAAAATAGATCATAATATCATAACATGGAATAAATCATAGAAGTGAAAATGAGATCCCCATAATCATAACATGAAACTTGAAACTTTGTGGCATGCACACATAATCATGGAACATCATTTCTTGTTAGTCATGACTCATTGCCAAGACTATCTTAGTGGACAGAGTCCCTTTCTGAACAGAGTCACCCTCGTTCCAGTCCTGTTTCACTGAACCGGTATAACCTACCGTTCCAGCCATGTCTATCTCATGAGATATAAAATCTTTACCCAATGAATTGGAGGGAGATATAGGTCCCACCCATCTTATAATGAATCCTTTCTTATGTGTGCCACATAATCATAAATCATACATCAGCGCATAACACATGTAACAAAAATGGGATTCTTGAAACATCATGACATCATAAAACAAATCATATAAGGTAAATTTCTTCATAAAAATAATTCCATCAAAACATAATAAAATCAATGTAATAATAGGGATAAAAACAGAACCCTATATTATCTTAGATGGAAAATAATTTTGATAAAACACTTGAACTCCATTCTTGAGGAAAATATCCTTTCTTCTTCAAAAACACTTTTCTTTTCTTAACATGTCATAAAATTATAAACTAAAAGAATTTGATTAAAAATAAACTTGAAAACTTGTAAAGGATGCTTCTTGGAAATAATGTTTTTAAAAATCCATTCATGCCATATAAGTTAAAAAAAACATTCTTCGTACCTTTGTCAGAAAAGTCAAAAAAGTACCTCGTACGAAAAAATGACAAAAGATTCCTTTCATATTCTTTACTAAAAACTCACCGAAGGGTAAAATTGGATTTAAAATATTTTATGTGGATGGAATCAATATTACATATTGAGGGAACATGGATGTGGATGATAAAATACACCCCAGTAAATACTTACGAATAAACAATCTCGGATAAAAATGAGATTGTGATATTTCCCTTACCTTAGGTCTGATTTGCTTTGTACGTGTCCAAAGGTCCTGTATAATGGTTTAAATAATGTTATTGACTTATTCCAGAATCATACATATTGATATGATATCATATATGGTCATATTCTTAGCTTCTTATTAGTAATATTTCATTGTTACTTGTTACTCGGGTCCTTATTGCCTTTTGTTCTTATGCGTGTTTTGCCGAATAAATTCTTATTCTTATTTTATGGTTATAGATACCTTATATCCAGAATGGTATTAGTGTAACATATATCATACTTATTCATTCAATTCATTTATATAATTACTATGTAATGATGATCATGTAGAACGAGTCGCATCACATCGTGGAGACGGTATTCCATACGTACGCACGAGTAATGATATCGTTCCTATGATCGTGGAACTGTATTGGAGTATATATATATTATTTCAGTATCAATATTACTTCATAATAATCATAAATAGTTACTCATTACACCATTATACCCATCCTTGTAAGGTGATGGTGGAAAATAGATTACACCACGGCGTGGAGACGGTATTCCGTACATACGCACGCGCGGTGATTTCATTTTTCCGTAGGATGGATAGAAGGTGAATTAGGGTTGTTTCATATTTATAATAACATATCAGTATGTATGTAATACTGATGTTATTACTTTATCATGAAACAACTAAATAAGAAGAAGTTTAAGAAGAAAGAAATTGAAAAGATCGGTAATGGATATTACCTCTTCTTTGGAACGCCTCTTTGAATCCTCCACTTAGGGAATTAAGATTTGTCTTTGAAGAAGACCAGGACCTCTAGGATTATTCTAGGGAAGTGGAGAGGATAAAATGGCAGGGGTTGGCAGAGATGAGTGCTCAAATGTGTGTGAGGAGTTGGAGGAGGAGGTGCCCTTTTATAAGGGAGGAGAGGGGCACCTTAGGAATATCTCAAAATATTATTTTATATTAAAGTCAAAATCGGTTTATAATGGTTCCAAAGGGTCTTATTTTGAAGCTAAAGTGGGTATGGATCGAAATCCTATCGACCAATAGAATTTAGACAAGTTTAGGGTATTATTTTAACCTTATCAATTAGATTTAACTCTAAGTTAAATAATTTAACTTTTACCGTGTCTTTTTGTTTTCTTTCACTATATGGTTAATACACTTACAATAACATGCCAAACGAACCCCAAATTGTTTATTATTAATATATATATCCTTATCTAAGTCATTTGGACAAACCTTAGATTTTTAGGAATAAAATAACAATTAGTAATATAATATTTGATTTAAAAACTATTTTGTGTCAATTTTGACACTATTTGATATATGATTTTTGTGAAAGTCATAACAGAATTATATGTTCGAACCAAATTGATTAAATCAACACTAATATATCATAGTAACCTATAAAATTAGTGGAATTCATAAAAATTCTCAAATTACATTTATTTTGGTGTTTATAACATTAATTATGTCAATATTTCATTAATAAGATAATTACTGCATCATCATTGTGTCATAAATAAATTAAATTATTTAATGTCTAAAAATTACAAATAAAGTACCATTATGTAGGAAAGCTTTTTATCTTTCTAATGAATTTTTATAGTCAAATTTATCTTATGTATAACCCCATATTAAAAATGATTTACTTATTAAACTTTGATTTTAACTATTTTAACCCTTCTTTAAATAAATTAATAATAAATGTCCTAATCTAACCCAAGTGTGCCTAAATGGTCATATTTTATTCCTATGTTTGTTTTTGGTCGAATTAAACTTATCCAATAGAATTAGGACATGTGTTAGGGTAATAGTAATATCATTTTTACCCTTAGTTACCCTATTTACTATTAACCGCGGTAAAAAAAAGTAAAAAGTTACTATTCACCAAAAAATTATTTTTATCTCATTGAACCACATTTTACTTACTGATATCAACCGTGTCTGTCGGATTTTCGAAATTCCATTCACAGAAGCGGTAAAATTATGTTTTATGCAAAAATTCAGTTTTTAACCTACCACTTAGTGGTTTCTCTATTCATCAAAAATTGAAAGTTTTTAGAAAAATACCAAAATTTCACCCTAGGCTAATTTCGGTATTCCGAATCCAAAAATGAAGTCCATTTTGAAAAATAAAATTTATAAAATTCCAAAAAGTGGTTATTACTATTCATAACGGCTAGTTTTAATAATATTTTAATAGCATATCGTTGTTTAGTGAAACTCGGTATTGCGTACGACGCAAGCTATCGAGGAAGGTCGTGATTGCGTGTAAAGTAATCCAAGAAAGTGTGTAGTGAAATGTTCCTTTGATGATATATAAAAACAAAATATTACTCACAAAAATCTCGGGTGTTACATTCTACCCCCCTTAAAAGAATTTCGCATTCGAAATTCGTCACTTTGTAACAAACAGATGAGGATAATTATCCCTCATCATATCCTCAAGCTCCCATGTAGATTCTTAAAGTTGGTGGTTCCTCCATAAAACTTTCACCAAGCGAGTGGTCTTGTTTCGTAGGACTTTTTCGCTACGATCCAGAATCTCTATCGGTTGTTCTTCATAAGAAAGATCATGCTCCAGCGGTACAACTTCTGAGCTGAGTACATGTGAAGGATCTGGTATGTACTTTCTCAAGAGAGATACATGGAACACATCGTGAACTTGAGAGAGATTCAGTGGAAGCGCCAATCAGTAAGCTACCTTCCCAACACGATCCAGTTTTTCAAAAGGACCGATATATCTAGGGCTCAACTTCCCCTTCTTTCCAAATCTCATAACCCTCTTCCAGGGAGATATTCGTAAGAACACTTTATCACCCACTTCAAACTCTAGGTCTTTTCTTCGGTTGTCGGCATAACTTTTCTGTCGACTCTGAGATGATCTTATGTGTTGTTGAATAGATCTGACCTTTTCTGCCATTTCATCAAAGAGATCAGGTCCTAATAGCTTTCTTTCCCCAACTTTATCCCAGAAAGTTAGAGTCCTGCATTTCTATCCATAGAGAGCTTCATAAGGAGCCATCTGGATACTGGAGTGAAAGCTATTATTATAAGAAAATTACACCAAAGGTAGGTGTTGATTCCAACCTCCTTTGAAATCCATAGAGAAAGCTCTCAACATATCTTCTAGGGTTTGAATTGTCCTCTCAGACTGACCGTCTGTCTGGGGATGATAAGCAGTGCTGAAACTCAACTCTGTATCCAGAGTATGCTGAAGACTTCACCAAAACTTTGAGGTAAATCTTGGATCCCAATCAGATATAATAGAAAGTGGTACTCCATGAAATCTTACCACATCCTTTACATATATCCTGGAAAGCTGATCTAGAGAGAAATCCTCTCTAATAGCAATGAAGTGTGCAGACCTTGTAAGGAGATCAACTATGACCCAAATAGCATTATTTCCTTTGGATGTTTTAGGAAGTCCTGTGACAAAGTCCATAGTGATGTTTTCCCATTTCCATTCGGGTATGGGTAATGGTTGTAACATCCCCTTAGACTTCTGTCTCTCTGCTTTAACTTGTTGACAAACCAAGAATCGAGAGACATATTCAGCAACATCTCTTTTCATGCCATCCCACCAGAAGTACTCTTTCAGGTCCCTATACATCTTCGTGCTTCCAGGATGAATAGAGAATGATGAACTATGAGCCTCATCCAGCAGCTCCTTCTTTAATTTGGGGATGGGAGGAACACAAACCCGATTCCTGAACTTTATTATCCCATCACAATCAAGGTTGAATTCAGCAACATTTCTCACCTTCTTTTGTAACTTGACATCTTCTTTCTGTGCCTCTTTAATCTTCACATGTATAGATGGTTGAACATTCATTTGAGAAAGATAAGATTTTTCCCCTTCCATTAATATTCCAAGATCCATCCTTTGTAAATCCATAAATATTGGATCTTTTGTGATCCTCATCATGGATAAACTAGCATGGTCTTGTCGACTTAATGTATCTGCCACCTTGTTTGCTTTCCCAGGGTGGTAATGGATTGAGCAGTCGTAATCCTTAATCAGCTCCAACCATCTTCTTTGACGCATATTCAACTCCTTTTGTGTGAAAATATACTTTAAACTTTTATGATCAGTATAAATATCACACCTTTCACCATAAAGGTAATGCCTCCAAATCTTTAATGCAAAGATTACCGCAGCCAACTCCAAATCATGTGTTGGGTAATTTTGCTCATGGCTTTTCAACTATCGTGAGGCATAAGCTATCACCATATCATTTTTCATAAGAACACACCCCAATCCCTTCTTGGATGCGTCACTATAGATCACAAACCTTTCTCCACTACAAGGCAGTGTGAGAACAGGTGCACTGGATAACCTTCTTTTCAACTCCTTGAAATTATCTTCACATTCCTCTGTCCAGACAAACTTAACTCCTTTCCGAGCCAACTTGGTGAGTGGATTAGATAATCATGAAAAATCTTTTACAAAACGTCGATAATATCCAGCCAAACCAAGAAAACTTCAGATCTCAGTTACTGTTGTTGGTCTTGACCATCTTTCGATAACCTCTGTTTTTGCTGGATCCACAGATATCCCCTCTTTTGAGATTATGTGACCCAAAAATGCAACATTTTGAAGCCAAAATTCACACTTGGTAAATTTGGCATAAAGATTCTCCTTTCTTAGGGTCTTCAATATAATTCTCAAGTGATCTTCATGCTCTTCCTTTCTCTTTGAATAGACAAGAATATCGTCTATAAAGACTACCACAAATTGATCAAGATAGTCTCTAAAGACTCTATTCATTAGATCCATGAAGATAGTATGGGCATCTGTAAGACCAAATGGCATCACTATAAATTCATAGTGTCCATACCTTGTACGGAAAGCCGTATTTGGTATATCCTCCCTTTTGACCCTTAATTGATGATACCCTGAACGAAGATCAATCTTGGAAAAGTATTGAGCTCCGCGTAGTTGGTCAAATAATTCATCAATGCATGGGAGAGGATATTTGTTCTTGATAGTGATCTTGTTAAGTTCTCGACAATCAATGCAGAGTCTCATTGATCCATCTTTCTTATTAACAAATTGAATAGGTGCTCCCCAAGGTGACACACTAGGGCATATGAATCCTTTATCAAGATTCTCTTGGAGTTGCTTCTTCAATTCCTGCAAATCAATTGGGGCCATTCTATAAGGTGTCTTTGAAATTGGCAAAGCGCCCGGTACGAGTTCTATTGAAAACTCAACTTCACGATTTGGTGGAAGACCCGGTAATTCCTCTGGAAAGACATCATCAAACTCCCGTACAATGGGCATATTCATAATCGTGAGTTTCTCACCAACCATTTGAGATAAATAACCTTCATTTAGTGGAATCAATACCCATAAGATGGAAGAAACTTCCACTGGAAGGTTATGTTCATCCTTGCATTGATAGACGATCGTAGATTGATCTGGAATATGAAATGTGGCTTCCCTTCTTTGGCAATTGATATGAGCTCCATGTAGAGAAAGACAATCCATGCCAAGAATCACATCAAATTCCACTAAAGGAAGGATCACAAGATTTGCAGGAAGCACTTTCCCACAAACTTCGATCGGAGAAGAATTATAAACTTTTGATGCGACTGTTGTGCCATTAGGTGTTGTCACAGCTAACTCAACATCTAATTGTTGAGGTGGTACGGTGATACCCTTAGAAAATTTTTTAGAAATAAAAGAGTGGGTGGATCCAGAATCAAATAAAACATTTTCTACTTTAGAGTGGATGGTAAGTGTACCTTTCACCACTTCGTTATCGTACTCCATATCGCTGATAGAAATTGCATGTGAATTTCCTTTGTCTTTAGCCTTAAGATTTTGTTGACGTCGACCATCATCATCAACCCTTGGATTTGGGCATTGATTGGCATAATGCCCCATCTCCTTGAACTTGAAACATTGAAGTGTAGTAGGTTCATTCTGTGTATCCCTTCCTTTGTTTGAATCATTAGACATCTTCTTCCCATTATCGCGGCATTCAAATGCCCGATGACCTTTCTTTCCAAATTTAAAACATTTACTTGTCCCTTTAAGACAACTCCCTCCATGTTTCTTTCCACACTTTGAGCATAAGGGAAAGCTCATCTTCTTTTCAGTGTGCTCTTTAGATTTTCCATTGAATTCCATCTTCCTCTTCTTATCAAACCCATGTGACTGGTGGGTTACTCCAATCTCCATCTTGACTTTGAGAGCACATCGAACGATTTCCTCGTAGCTATTGAAGTCCCTTATGGATAACGCCCTTCGAAGACTTGGTTTTAAGCCACTAAAGAATCGATCGATCTTACTCTCAGGTTGGATAATAATACCAGAAGCGTACCTTGCATGTCTTATAAAATTTGCTTCATAGGTACCAACAGATTCATCATCCCATTTCTTCAGTTCAAGAAACTCTTTCTCCATCTTTGTTCGGACAATACGAGGGAAGTACTTATTGAAAAATATGTTCTTGAACTCGTCCCATTCCGTAGACTCAATTTCATCCCTTTGCCTCGTATTCTTAATAAGATTCCACCATTGATCAGCGTCTCCTTCCAAACGATACACTGATAGGATGACATTATCATGTTCAGAACATTGAAGAACTGAAAATATCTTTTCAGTAGTACTAATCCGTTGTTCAGCAACTAATGGATCAATAGACCCGCTGAAAGAAGGTGGACGCTGCCTCATGAAGGATTCAACAGAATGTTGCTCCTTCCTTTGCTCGTTTGGAAGTCCTGCATGATTCATAGCTTGAGAAAGTTGTGTGAGCATGGCTACAAGATTTTGCATTCCAACTCCCATATCGTTTGGTTGCTCAGGGGAACAATCATTGCATTGCCCATCGCATTCCGCATTAACACGGTTCCTTCGGGTTCCATCCATTGACTAAAACCAAGAAGAATAGTGTGATCAACACTAATTATAATAGGAAAACCACATAATTCAAGAATAAAATTTTTAGGCTTAAGGTCTTATCCTAGGTTATTCATGGCCATTTCTAAAACACTAAGATTGTGTTCTATGCTTAGACTTATCCTTAGGGTTCTTACTAAGGCTTTCACATCCTAGTTTCCAAAGGTTGACTATACCTTTCCTCTGATACCAACTATAACGATCCATACTTTACATACATTGTTAATACTTCAAAATTGAAGCACCCTTATTACAACATATGACAAAACCACAAAGGACCGTATAGGTATAGTGTCTTTAGAAACTTGGAAACATAAACAACTGATTCATAAATCTTCTACAGTGTCTCCCATTTATTTCATCGTATCTAGGGTCCCTTTTAGCATATTCTACTTAATATCCATCTTTTTGACTTGGGGAAAATAAAACATAAAAGGGAGAGCTCAAATGCTCAGCAAGGGAAAATAAAGGAAATAAAAATCATATCATATCTTTTTGAAAATCATAACCTGCAAAAGAGATCATAATATCTTAACATGGAAGAAATCATAGAAGTGAAAATGAGATCCCCATAATCATAACATGAAACTTGAAACTTTGTGGCATGCACACATAATCATGGAACATCATTTCTTGTTAGTCATGACTCATTTCCAAGACTATCTTAGTGGATAGAGTCCCTTTCTGAACTGAGCCACCCTCGTTGCAGTCCTGTTTCACTGAACTGGTATAACCTACCGTTCCAGCCATGTCTATCTCATGAGATATAAAATCTTTACCCAATGCATTGGAGGGAGATATAGGTCCCACCCTTATTATAATGAATCCTTTATTATGTGTGCCACATAATCATAAATCATACATCATCGCATAACACATGTAACAAAAATGGGATTTTTGAAACATCATGACATCATAAAACAAATCATATAAGGTAAATGACTTCATAAAAATAATTCCCTCAAAACATAATCAAATCAATGTAATAATAGGGATAAAAACATAACCCTATATTATCATAGATGGAAAATAATTTTGATAAAACACTTGAACTCCATTCTTGAGGAAAATATCATTTCTTCTTCAAAAACACTTTTCTTTTCTTAACATGTCATACAATTATAATCTAAAAGAAGTTGATTAAAAATAAACTTGAAAACTTGTAAAGGAAGCTTCTTGGAAATAATTTTTTTTAAAAATCCATTCATGCCATATAAGTTAAAAAAACATTCATCGTACCTTTGTCGGAAAAGTCAAAAAGTACCACGTATGAAAAAACGACAAAAGATTCCTTTCATATTCTTTACTAAAAACTCACCGAAGGGTAAAATTGGATTTAAACTATTGTATGTGTATGGAAACAATATTACATATTGAGGGATCATGGATGTTGATGATAAAATACACCCCAGTAAATACTTACGAATAAACAATCTCGGATAAAAATGAGATTGTGATATTTCCCTTACCTTAGGTCCGATTTGATTTGTACGTGTCCGAAGATCCTTTATAATAGTTTAAATAATGTTATTGACTTATTCCAGAATCATACATATTGATATGATATCATATATGGTCATATTCTTAGCTTCTTGGTAGTAATATTTCATTGTTACTTGTTACTCGGGTCCTTATTGCCTTTTGTTCTTATGCGTGTTATGCCGAATAAATTCTTATTCTTCTTTTAAGGTTATAGATACATTATATCCAGAATGGTATTAGTGTAACATATATCATACTTATTCATTCAATTCATTTATATAATTACTATGTAATGATGATCATGTAGAACGAGTCGCATCACATCGTGGAGACGGTATTCCGTACGTACGCACGAGTGATGATATCGTTCCTATGATCGTGGAACTGTATTAGAGTATATATATATTATTTCAGTATCAATATTAATTTATAATAATCATAAATAGTTACTCATTACACCATTATACCCATCCTTGTAAGGTGATGGTGGAAAATAGATTACACCACGGCGTGGAGACGGTATTCCGTACGTACGCACGCGCGGTGATTTCATTTTTCCGTAGGATGGATAGACGGTGATTTAAGGTTGTTTCATATTTATAATAACATATCAGTATTTAAGTAATACTGATGTTATTACTTTATCATGAAACAACTAAAGAAGAAGAAGAAGTTGAAGAAGAACGAAATTGAAAAGATCGGTAATGGATATTACCTCTTCTTTGGAACGCCTCTTTGAATCCTCTACTTAGGGAACTAAGATTGGTCTTTTAAGAAGACCAGGACCTATAGGATTATTCTAGGGAATTGGAGAGGAGAAAATGGCAGGGGTTGGCCGAGCTTGAGTGCTCAAATTGGTGTGAGGAGGAGGGGGAGGAGGTGCCCTATTATAAGGGAGGAGAGGGGCACCTTAGGAATATCTCAAAATATTATTTTATATTAAAGTCAAAATCGGTTTATAATGGTTCCAAAGGGTCTTATTTCGAAGCTAAAGTGGGTATGGGTCGAAATACTATCAACAAATAGAATTTAGACAAGTTTAGGGTATTATTTTAACCTTATAAATTAGATTTAACTCTAAGTTAAATAATTTAACTTTTACCGTGTCTTCTTGTTTTCTTTCACTATATGGTTAATAAACTTACTATAACATGCCAAAATAACCCCAAATTGTTTATTATTAATATATATATATCCTTATATAAGTCATTTGGCCGAACCTTATATTTTTAGGAATAAAATAACAATTAGTAATATAATATTTGATTTAAAAACTATTTTGTGTCAATTTTGACACTATTTGATATATGATTTTTGTGAAAGTCATAACAGAATTATATGTTCGAACCAAATTTATTAAATCAACACTAATATATCATAGTAACCTATAAAATTAGTTAAATTCATAAAAAGTCTCAAATTACATTTATTTTGGTGTTTATAACATCAATTATGTCAATATTTCAATAATAAGATAATTACTGCATCATCATTGTGTCATAAATAAATTAAATTATTTAATGTATAAAAATTACAAATAAAATACCATTATGTAGGAAATCTTTTTATCTTTCTAATTAATATTTATAGTCGAATTTATCTTATGTATAACCCCATATGAAAAATGATTTACTTATTAAACTTTGATTTTAACTATTTTAACCCTTCTTTAAATAAATTAATAATAAATGTCCTAATCTAACCCAAGTGGGCCTAAATGGTCGTATTTTATTCCTAAGTTTGTTTTTGGTCGAATTAAACTTATCCAATAGATTTAGGACATGTGTTAGGGTAATAGTAATATCATTTTTACCCTTAGTTACCCTATTTACTATTAACCGTGATAAAAAAAAGTAAAAAGTTACTATTCACCAAAAAATTATTTTTATCTCATTGAACCACATTTTACTTACTAATATCAACCGTGTCTGTCGGATTTTCGAAATTCCATTCACAGAAGTGGTAAAATTAAGTTTTATGCAAAAATTCAGTTTTTAACCTACCACTTAGTGGTTTCACTATTCATCAAAAATTGAAAGTTTTCAGAAAAATACCAAAACTTCACCCTAGGATAATTTCGGTATTCCGAATCCAAAAATGAAGTCCATTTTGAAAAATAAAATTTATAAAATTTCAAAAAGTGGTTATTACTATTCATAATGGCTAGTTTTAATAATATTTTAATAGCATATCGTTGTTTAGTGAAACTCGGTATTGCGTACGATGCAAGCTATCGAGGAAGGTCATGATTGCGTGTAAAGTAAGCCAAGCAAGTGTGTAGTGAAATATTCCTTTGATGATATATAAAAACAAAATATTACTCATAAAAATCTCGGGTGTTACAGGAATAATAGATCTTGATACATTTTGGTGAAACTCGGGTGAACTGCCCATGCAAAGGCATGGTGTTCCAACATCAGATCCTCTTTGATTTATTTTGGGACCCATACAAACACATGGAACAATATTGTATCATCCTCATACATGATCCAACTTAAATATGAATCCTTATCTTAGACACTTTCCCTTATGACAAGTCCTTCAGGATCAAATAGCTATCTCATCCCCCCAAGTTCCAAAAGAGAGGTTGTAGTTGCAAAGGATGAACGGATAATATTACCATGATCATGTTGAACCTCTATGCGCATCTCAGAGAATATGGGCATAAGTTTCCCTTTATGACTGGACTCCTGAACAACCAAGGTATATGTATTCCAGTTCAGAGCATCGGCTATGGAATTTCCTTTACCCGGACTATAGGTAAGCTTGAAATCGAATGATTTTAGTTTCTATGCCCACATATGTTATTTGATATTTAGATATCACTATGTAAAGATATACTTAAGGATTTTTTGATTAGTGAAAACCCAAAAAACTACCCATAGAAAATAGTGAATCCAACAGAATAAGTAACACACAACAACAACAAGATTGAGGTTATGTGTTGGGTAATTCTGCTCATGAGGCCTCAATTGATGAGACCTATATGCAAAAACTCACTTGTACTTCATCAAAACAGATCCAAGAATAATACCTAATTCTTCACAATATATAGTATAAATATTTCTTGGATCTGACATAATCATTACTGGTGCTGAATTCAAACAACCCTTTAACTCTTGAAAGGATACTTCACAAGATTATGACCAAAGGAATTTTAGAATCTTCTTTGTGAAGTTTGTAAGCCTCACTGCAAGATGTGATAAATCAAGAATACAACATCTATAATATATTGAAATCCCAAAGAATCATAAAATTCCAAATACGTTCTTGGTTTTCTCCTAAGAAATCAGAGTTATCAATTTCATTGGATCTACTGAAACTCTTGACTCTGAGATGATATGATGTAAGAAGTTCATATTATAATTCTTGATGTGGTATTTACTAATCTTAGCATAAATATGATCTTGTCTCAGTGAATTCAACATGATTTCGAGATGAATTGTGTGGTCATGATTGGAACATGAATATACTAAGATATCATTAACAAAGACTATAAAAATGAATGCAAATATGGGTGGAAAACCTGATTTATAAGAGACATAAAGACTTTAGTAGAGTTTGTGATTCCAAAATTTATAACCCAGTCCTCTTAGAAACCATACCTACACTTATAAGTTATACAAGGTATGTCCAAAGATATCAAATGAACCTATGGATAGCTTGACCTCAAATTTATCTTTGAAAAAACTCTATATTATCATATCTAATAAAATATTTAATCTATTCTTGGTATTGGATATCATTTTTTTTTGTAATCTTGTTTAATCGATGCTAATCCACTCAGAGCCTGAGGGTACCATCTTCAATCAAGGAAAAAATAACTAGAGAAGACCATGGAGAAGTTATTGGGTGTATAAACCCATTATTCTCAATATCCACCAATTAATTTTTGAGCTCCAAAAGCTCCTTAGTTTCCATCCTATGAGGAGGAATGACCACTGGTGCTTCACTTTGCATAATATCAATAGTGAACTCTACCTCTCACCTCAGTGTTATATGAGATAATTTTTTTGGAATGATTTTTTTGAAATGCTCCACCAATAGTGGAAAAAATTTGGTCATAAGCTATGGTCATCCAAAAAAATATTGGTTATTTGAGTTTTCACATTACCCATAGTATCTTTTTCAAGTACTTCTCATGTCACACTAACATAACATTATACCTTATGTATTTGTGTGATTCCTGTTGGTGAAAAAAAGTCACCCTTTGATGATAAAAATCAAAATGATATTGATATGAATGTAACTAGTCCATCCTAATGATTACATAAAATCACTTCACATTGAGGAAGAAGATATTCCATATAAAAAGGTAATCACCTATATCAAGGGGTAAATGCATACAATAGATGGTTCCACATGAATAGATTCCTAATGGGGTTTCCATCATCATAAATCCACGAATGAGTTCAATCATGAGGCACAAACATCCCATTATAGTCTCAGAAATAAAAGAGTGAGATGAACCTATGGAAAATAAATCAGACACTGAATTGGAGTCTACTAGAATAGTTCTTCAAATATTATAATTCTTTGTGCCTTGATCCTATATCATTGGATGGACTATATATAACTGGCATATACGACATCCTAGAGTCACTACCTAACAACCTCTTCCTTGATCTCATCCTCGACCTGATCAACCTATGGTTTTCTAGATGACTTCCTATATTGACACTAATGGCCCTACTCTTGATCATGGACTAGGAATATATACCTACTCTCTAGACTATGGTGGGAAAGTCTTATAGAGGCATTGGATATATCCCATACTACTATAGCCTCAACACTCAACTATATCCCATAAACATTGAGGCTTTGTGTGTCCAAAATTTCAGCACTGGTGACTAATAAGAAAGTTGTCTACATGAGGATCCTGGCCACTGCTACATCCAAGAGTATCCTCAAAATTTTTTTTTATCCTAAGACAAGAACCACTAGTAGATGTAGGATACGAACCACCCCTACTCAAACCATCATCTCCATCATGTTCTTATCTTTGATATGGTCCTGGTTTATTATTTCAAAAAATGTATTTAGCCTGAACATGTTGACCTATGACCAGATAGAAAAGACCAGTCCATCCTTGAATATCCTAGCCATCATAAGATCATTAGTATCTATAGTATGAGTAAATCATTGTAAATATGTGAAACAATCATTATATTCCATAACTAACATGCTTCCATGCATAGGGTTCATGAATTATCGATCTTTGTCATCACTTAAAGTATAGGGAAACAAATTTTCAAATAAGGTCATCTGTAAATCATCCCAAACCATGTCATGGTGCCAATATTTATAGGTGATAATGTCCCCCTACAATTTGGAAGAATAGATTAGCATAATCATAGCTAGTTTGACCTTCTTCTATATAGGTATCTCCAAATGATCGAATATAGAAAATATAGATTTGGGCCGTGGCTTAACAACATGTGGTTCACCATACCCCATAAATGTGGGAGGATTCAGGTGCTATAATTCTCAATTCAAATCTTCCATACCCAGGGATGTTCGAACTGTACCTTTTACATTCTACAACACACGTTATAATTCCTTTTTGGAACTGGTAATCATCAACCATATCTGGAATAGGCAGAGGATCAAAATGTGTCTATATATGAGGGATCACAATCGTCTCATAGACCACCACTGCTGACATATGGTCATCACCTATTTCATGGCATGCGACCAGAGTATGTCATGGATACATATTTCTAAAATTCCAAATGAATGCCTTAGAAGAGATTTAAGCAAGTGTAATGACTACACAATGAAAACTAGGATAGGTAAATTCTTTATTATAAAAATAATCACAACTCTATGCCTAATTCAAAATCCATTTATGTATGGTAGAAAAAGACAATGATGTAAATAATGACGTAAGAGATAAGAACTACCCACTACTAAGGTAGAGATCAGGTTCAAGCCTCTATGTCATATCTACACAAGATGGACATTTTAATTTGGGAATTGTAATTATTTTAAATTTTTTTATTATTTAATCATTTACGTCAAATTTCTATGTTTGAATTATGTGGTTTATAATTCCTGATCCATATGGCCCCATAGTCTTTTTGAAACAAGATATGGAATCTACCTAATCCACACCATAACACATTCTACCCCATGTGACCAGTGGTCAATGGATCAACATTCCATAATTGACTACTGAAGCTTTCTGCATTAACCTATTCTAGAAAATACTATTAGGTTAACTAAGGCTCTTTTAGTATCAATTATCATTTATTTATTATCCCTAAAATAAGTTTCAGAGAAATTAAATACATATTCATGTATCAAACAATATGAAATAGTAAAATTCATTCTAAAACTAAACATGGCATAGAAAAAATATCGGGCATATTTGTCCTATCAAGCCTAATATAATGCATGAACTGATGCAACACCCTTATTTCATTGGGCATAGGTGAATTAATCAGAAATTCCATAATATAAATATCAATAATATCCTAACTCAAGTGTGTCACCCAATAGTGAAGTTGTACCAACTATAAATGTAATAATCAATAAATATAATTACCCATCCCATAAAATTTTGGTTTCCCCTATACATGGGTCTGCTACGTCCAGCAATAGAGTCAATTAAAAATCCTTTTTAACCCAAGTCTCTTTTATAATACCCAAATAGTAATAAAAATAAAAAACAAAGGCTCTAATACCACTTTGTAATGTCTTGGACTGAGATCCACTCAAGTTGTGCCCTAAGACGATGGGTGATATGGCCTCCAACATACCTTCCCATATGCCAGAGGCTGCTGAATAGTAGTGAGGGTGGGAAGGTGGTATGTTGGGGAGGGTATACACTATAATAGGAGTGGAATAATAGACATAATAATAAACAATAGTACTATTGCAGATGAACATATAACAAATAGAATGAATAATTTTTTTGAAGCATAAATAAATGAAGATCTGAATAATACTATTAGAAAACTATATGGTAGTTTGATTACACAATTCATGGAATACTAATATAAAAATGGGAACATAGAAAAAAACATAAAATCATGATATATAGAATGTAAAAAAATAAAAAATAGATGTTCCACTAGAATCTAGACCGTATGATCGGTTCTCTTCTTCTAAGATCCAACTATTTACAAGAAAATCAACAAACAATAACTAGCCCCTTTTCCATATCAATACCTATAGATAGATAATCATTTCGGATACCAAAGTATTCCCATGGAGGGAGGGATATAAATTTCAAATTAGTCCACCACCAATAGAGTCGTCATGTAATCTATTTAGTGATAATAATTATATAGTGTGTAGACACAAGTAATTAAATAATGTGAAAAAATAAACAAATTCTCACTCAGGTTCCTAAATGACACGTCGAAGGCCTACATGATTTAGGTCATTACAGGAAAAAAATTCTGATTAGTTAATATATATTGTAATAATATATGTAGTTTAATTATATGTTACGTCTATCTATATGAACCTTATACATGCAAGCATAAGTGTACATATAACTGGAATACTAGTATCTAGTTAGACTAGGGCATAACTCAGACATCAATGACTAGTCTAACAACCCAATAAGCTCAAGAGATAGGGTACATTATCTACATCTCAATAAGTGTGTGATACATCATGAATGGCACTTGGGATGGTGGGTCTTCCATAATGCCATCACTTGAACAAATGAACATGGAGTGTTCATCCTAACATTTAAATAGTTTCAATGGTGTGAGACACCATGATCAAAATATGATATAAGGTAGTGTGACACCATCATGCTCAATTGTTCCCTTAACATCATACCACAACAATAATAAAGACTAATCATTTATAATATAATACATAAGGAATAACCTCTTATGAATTTCATTATCAAGCTTCCATTATAAAAAATAAAATATATTTCATAAGGAGTATTTAACATAACAAGAAATAGATAATTGAATTTCATTTTTTCAGTTCATTATATAGAAATAAATCCACCTTGTAAAATACTTTCCATATAATTCACTTCACATATATTATTTTAATTCATTTAAGAAAAAGGGAAACCATAATGAATGGGACATCCTCTATAAAACCAACATACATAAGTAATTCAAAATGGAATTTAAATTAATAAATATTAATTCATAATTTAGATTGGTTTCATGGGTAGATATGGAAATTATATACCTGGTAAATTCCAAATATAGGTTGAGATAAACACCTAAGAGGTACTTTGTTCTCTTATAACAATTACACACCAAGGGAAATTCAAACAATGAAATGATTGAAATGTTCTGAAAGTGATTCCAAAATGTTCACACTAAACCAAAAAGGGGAATTGACTTGAAACACATAAGAGGTGTCCATATATAGAGTAAATAACATCCAATACACTAAAAAAGGAACAATGAACATATACCAATGTAGAAGGATAAATATGATATGAAGGAACTAAATAAAAGGGGACTCTTATAAATAGCTAGTGTGTGGCACATCTTCATAGATATTAAGAAATGAATTGTAAGGGGAAAATGTGACCACTTACCCTAATATCATAAAAGGATCTTTTCTTGATATTGACCTTATATTCAAAGTAGGATAGAAGAGATCTATGAAATGGTCAAATGAACTGAAAATAGGGAAAATGATCTTGCACCCAAATAACACGATGGATTCAGAAATAATCTTAGAGAAGAGGAAATATACTAGGGGAGCTTACCAAGATGTATCCAATGCTTTAGAGGGACTGAGGATCAGACACCAGATGTGAGAGTTAGGTTGATTCTTAGATTGAGAGAGATCTTGAGATCAAGGGAGGGGAGAACCTATTTCAACCACTAGAGGAAGGATAAGAAAGAAAAGATGGTTTTAAAGATTCAATGATTTGAAAATTTTAATTTTACGTCAAATTAATGGTGTGAATGATTTCGGTGTGTGGTTTCAAAACCATTCACAATCCACTATTATAAGGGGAAACACCACATGGTTAGCTTCATAGTTTATCTAACTGTAAAAATACTATTAAAATACACACAATCACATATCTCATTAGCATTATATGGTTGTTTTCCTTAGGTCATATAGTTAAAGACAAACTGTGCGGCCTATAGGTTCTATTATCTGCAATCGTATGGTTTATATGAAATCGTGTGAGATGGGATACATAATTTTTCAAAACCATGCAACCTAGTCCATTGACCATTTTTTTGGAACTCCAAAAAAGCCTAAAAAACTATTGGGACCATCCTTAGGTAGCATTTTACATTTTACATGATCAAGAAAAATATTTAAATTTTAAAACAAATGATTTTCACCATCATTAAATGAGAGGTCATTATATTTAGGATAGTTTTTAATACTTACCAAAGTAGATATACAATATTATATTGATAACTTCCACCCATAATTAATTTAATGAAATCCTTAAATTGAGTACATAACTTGGAATAAATGATAGATCACAATATAGAATCATAATAAATTTTAATCATTCTACCAATATAATCCATTTTTTGGGACCAATATTCTTAGAGGGATTAATTCAAAGTGACATTTACAATAAATCTCTCTTAGAGTATTCAATATTATACCTTGTGAGTAAATTATCTATATATTTTCATTAAATTAGACCAATTAGCCTACGATATATTCTTAATAGATCAGGATAAATTAAATATAGAATATTTCACCTCATTATTTCATAGAGAAACATTCAGTTATCCGAATCATTTTAGGCTATAAGATATTCACTTAATTTAACATTCACAGTATGTAATCAACATATAATAAAATGAAAATAAAGACACTACCACTCACCATACTGTAGAAACAAAGATCTCTTTAATTCTTATTTAAATAAATTTTCTTATGGCCTTATCCAAGTTTACATTCCCTGATTTTGATTCCTGTTTCAATATATAAATGGATCTTTAAATATTGAATAACTTATTGGAACTCTTTGACATAATAAACCCTTCTAGTTGTTTCATATAAGCATCTTCAACTAGAATTCCATTTATAAAAGTAGTTTCAACATCCAATATCCAAATTTCATAAACATGTATGGATACCAATTAAAGTATTATTCGGAATGATTTCATAATTTTGAATGGAAATATGGTTTTACCATTGCCTGTTCCATGACTTTTCTTGAAACATTCTCAACAAGTTTTTTCTTATATGTTCTCACTTGACAATATATATGTCACTGATCATTTTTTTTCATTTTCAAAATTCGGTTTATTGGTTCCCGGTACCCCTCTACATCAGTCCAAAAAAACCACATTTACCAAAACATAAAAACACCAAAAAAACACTAACCATCCTCAAGAAACCACGAACCAGGGCAGAAGAACATCAGAGAGGATGGTCAAATCCACCCAGGAATACCTTGAGTGTCCACTGGCGTGACCATCGGCATAGACCCAAGTCATCCCATTGGAAAATTCTAGAGGAATTCACCCAGCCTTCAAGCGATGGAATGGACCCCCAGGATCCACCCTCGAGGATGTCAAAGAATACCAGAATTAAGATGACCGTCTCTTGACGCCATTAGAACCCTGAACGCATACAACCTAAAAAACTCACCAAACAACTTTAAAGGCAAAGGAGAGACAAACCCATTCAGTCCGGAGGTGAAGCCTCATAAGAAAAGGAAAATTTACCAAAACATATCCTTATCCTATTACTGATTTACACCCAATAAATATTCCAATTCATTAGCATACCTTAGTGTCAGGATCTTCTCCAATAAAATCTTCAAATTGGTCTTCCATTTTGTCCCATGTTTGGATATATTCTTCTTTACTGATTTTATGATCATTGAAGCCTCTCATCCGGATCAAATACTATTTTTCAATCCACTTAGCCTACTCGCTGTTGAGCTCCACTCATATAGCTCATCCCATCATATCAACCTCTTCCTATAGGATTTTAACATATAGAAATTCCTCTATCATGTCCTCCTCAGAGGAAAGAATAGGTTCTTTTATGTACTTATCTATATATATGAATCTTTTTATATAATAACCATTTACACCCAATAGGGTTTACATAAAAATATGGGTATACCAAAATCCAAACATGATTTGGTATGTGGATTTAAATTAAAAATTCTTGGATTAATTCAATTTAGGAGAATCTTTTCGTAATAAAATTTACTTGTAGGTTAGAGGTTCTTAATTATCTAAGATAAATCTATCACCTAACTTGGGAAAAATAAAAATATATATCTTTGGTTCCCTAACCACTCCAATAGAAAAACACAGTACTGTTTTTTTAGGAATATCCTTATATCCCATTATCACTTTTAATGATTATTATCATACAAATTCCTGCCCATATGAATCATTAACTTCATCAAAATAATTATTTCTTCAAATATTTCCATTAAAAATGTGTCCCCTTTCTAGAAGTGTAGAATTTTCTACTGTAATAACCTTTCTATATGATGGGTTATATGTGTAACATCCTTTAATTTATTTTGGATAACCTATAAAGATATACATAGTGCTCTATGGTTCTAATGGTTTACTAGATATAGTCTCAACAAAAGTCTTTCATCCTCGTACACATATGTGTGACTTGTGGGATCTCTTACCATACCATAACTCATATACAATCCCATCCACCACTTTATTTGGTTGTAAATTTATTTTATATACTATAGTCTATAGTTTATATCCCCGAAATGATATAGGTAGTGTTTTATGATTCCCCATCAATCTGACCATGTTAAGCATGGTTTTATTCCTCTTCTCACAAACACCATTCCACTATGGTGTATAAATAGGATTGATTTAAGAAACTATCCCATACACTTTTAAATGATCGATGAATTATTGGTTTAGATATTCTCCGATATGGACTATATTATGTTTCTTAATCTTCTTACCATGTTTATTTTATCCCTCACTTTGATATTCCTTAAACATGTTAAAGGAATATGACTTACACATCATTAAATATATTTATCCATATATAGTATGGTCATTAGTAAAAGTAATTAAGTAATGAAAACTAACAATTTAATCTATTATAAATAGATATTATACATCTGTATGAACCAATTCCAATGGTTATTTGGCTCTTTCTCATTTCCCACTGAAAGGTGGTTCATCCTCTTTACATTACAGATAATAATGGTATACGTGAAAGTTTTTTAACTCAATGAAGTCTAAATAAATTTCATGATGAATTTTTCTTAAACATATCTCATTATAATGACCAATCTTAATGTATTATATGTGGGAAGAATGTGATTCATTATCATTATACTTTTATTTGATCTAAAAAACTAGATGTTTTAGTTTAAGTATATACAATCCATTTTTATGATGCTCTATACCATAACATATATTGTCTTTATACTTAAAAAAATTTATATCAAATCATAAAATAAATCCCTATAATGTGTAAACTTCACACTGAGATTATTATTTTGGTAACATATAGTATATAATTACAATTATATTTCATAAGAACCATTCCACTGTACAATTTAAAGTGAAAATCTCCCATTTCTAATGCTTTTCATCATGCACCATATTCTTATCAGAGAACAAATTCACCCATTTAAATTGTATTGAATCTCCTAAGATTATTTATTTGAATAAAAATGTGTGAGACACAGGTATTATTCATAATTATCATATAGTATTTATTGACACATTGCATTTAATATCAAATATACCATAATTAGAAGTGTCACCTTTCTTCTTCTTCCTAACTCTATAATTCTTTTTTTGGTGGACTTTATTTCCAAATGAAAAGTATACTAACTCATGATCATTACACACCTCCTATATATTTGGATTCTTGAAAGGGTGGTTTATTTGTTTCTTGGATAAGCACATAGCCTTGGACACATTTTTATTTATATTCTTCTTCTTGTTCACCATAAGGGTTGAAGAGTTTGAATTATTGAATTCATTGTCACCTTGAAGAACTAAATCTAATAAATCTATGACGGAATTATTCATGTTATTTGAGCAATGAATTTTTATTTTATCTAGCCTAAGTTATATACTAGCTAAAAAAATATTCCACCTCACATAGGTTTATAATAGTGAACACCAAGAGGATATGATCTAACAAATTTGATCCCCTAAAGTGGTAAGGACCTGAGACATGTGAAATATAAAATCTACACATTTTGAGTCTTCTTAGATTCCAAGAAGTCATTAACTTCATTACCTTCACACCATGTGAAGTGAATATCTATATGATTGGTCACTAGCCAATTGCATATTCTTATTGAGTACTATATTGAATAACGTATGGTTTCCCTACCAAGAAAGGAATTAAAGAGCATCAAAGAATCAATCTCAAATACAAAAATGTTAAAATTCATCTGATTACATGACCTTAGGCCGATAATCATAACATAATATTTATCTTACTGGGTGTCACCTCCTCTAAAGAAGCCTAGAATCCAATTAAAATCTGAATCGGACTTGTCTTTGTTCACCACCCCTCCTTGCATACTACTCATGAGGCCGGATCCATCAGTGTTTAACTTGAGTCCCTAGTGGGGAGGTAGCCACTGAACCCACCAACCTTTACCTAGTTGAATGTCCAAGTTCATGGGTGGAGTTGTGATGAAGACATGTCTGAGGGAGGGAGTTGTATCCAAATCATTACACAACTATGACCGACATGACATAAGATTCTTGGTTTTAAAAATGATACCTATGATGGTCACATTTACTGCCTTGTGATGAAATTTATTCATTGATGACAAAAAACACTAATATCCTTCAAAAATAATAATGGCTATATAATTCATTTCCAAACATGAATTTTCATCACATTGAAACCATCACTAGATGAAGTCCTCAACCATTGCCTCATTCTCTGTCTACCTTGTGAAAACACGGAGAGTGTGCCCCACCGCCATTACCCAATTGCTTTCAAAAAATTAGTGACTAGTTGATCCATTTTTTTATCCATAATGAATTGACACCTAGAGTCTAAGATCACGCCTGTATGCTATATTTTATCCTATATTGAAATATCCTTGTTCCTGTCTCTCTATAATAAAAATTTATATTTCATTGGGATCACGTTACACCATAATGTCTCCCCCAACACATCCTGATCATTCACATCCGCCTGTATTCTGAAGAAGTCTCTACCTAAAAATACACCTAAATAGGAAATTTGAAGAAACATTTTTATATATCATTAATAAGTTGTATTATATGAAAAACAGCATTCTAGTTGTCATAAAGGGTAGAATGAATGAAGTTGGGGTTGTGTATTGACTCTCTAAAAGTTATATCCTGATTGGGACATCCTAGAAAAAAGAGTATCATACCTACCCAATTATTCTTCCAATATCTTATATCCCGGTTACCTACAATACAAAAAGCATACTGATGTAGTGAGATAGTGTACTATTGTTTCATACTATCAGGAATGACCACATGTACTCAATGGGTGATTGATATATTGTTTCATTGTTTTAGATCAGCTTGGTTATCTATATCCTTCGTGGGAAAACAATTTGTCTTCTCCATGGATGTTTATGTTATGATACAAGGGGATACCCTTTCCCCATCCTTATTTAATATTTTTCAGGATGTGATGATCTATTACATCAATCTATAAAGTGACTCTAGTAGGATTAATCCTTACTGTAGTAGGATTATGAAAGGAGGTATCTCCCATAGGATGTTTTCTGATGATATTTTCATATTTATCAATTAGTAATAAAAGATAAATTCAAAGGATTATTGAGGTCTTGGAGGATTATTGTACCTAGAGCGGGAAAGAGGTTATTATAGAGAAGATTTTCATCTTTACAGTTGTAAATGGTTAGAAATGAAGGTCGGTTCTATGGGAAGAATGTTGGGAATGAATAGAGAGAAATTCCCAATTGAATATTTGGGTTCCCCAGTGTCCCCTAGGAAACATTGTTTTCATCATTTCGAGTTATCATTTCGTATAAGTATTAGAGATAATACAACATTTTTAATTTTTATTTATTCTTATTCATTTTATATAGATCACTAGACAAAGTTGAAAAGATGAAACAATAAACATATAGCACATAATCCTTTCTAGTCTTGTATTTTTCTTTATCCTCATTGGTTACTGTCACGAACCAGATCTGGTCTCCATCCATACCAACACCTGACCTGATCCATGGAAAGGCCCAATGTGCGTTCCCTATCCCTACATGGTTGGAAAAGTTAGAGGGTATTATAAATAAGGGTTTTGGAATGATATACCCGAATATAGAAACATAAAACATAAAACAATAGTAAATAAACCGAATTAGAAAATGTAATTTAAATAACTGTTTAAAAAATTTCAGAATTTAATCACATGGTTTATAAAAAATCCGAAAGACTACCAAAAGGGATGAAATAAAAAAATAACATCCCAACAAACCCCTCATGTCAAGGGGAATTTACCTTAATCCACCTCCATGACACCGCACCAAGAAGGACCACTAGTGATCTGAACCATCAGATCGAAATCTTTATCCATACCTACGACAAACATTACCAAGTCTACTTACACCCAAAGGTGTAATTAGTGTGTGATCCTAATACCAATAGGATTCCACCCAAAAAGGTTCCATCATAAAAAAATTGTTAGAAAAAAATATAAAATGTTTTCATAAATATGAAATGCTAGTAACAATTGTAATGGGGTGAAACATTAAATAAAAAACATTTTCAAGGGGGTAACTTTATTGAGCGGATACTTGTAAGGGAAAATGCACGATGATGAAATTACAAACCAAAAATAATGTATACTAATGGTAAGTACAATATAAAAAATGATCACAAGTCATAGGAAATACCCCTTAGCACTAGCTAGATGTGGGGCCCTAGGAACATCGTATCTGGACGCAAAAGTAACTATAACCAATAACCTTCTCGTGCATGATCCACTAGGTGGGGAAAACACAATGGCCTAGTGGTCCCAAAACATCATCATAGTATAGTTAGGGTTGTCATCATCAATATTTCTAAGTGAAAAAGGGACCAGACCACTACCAGATCACTAGCATACTAGTCCCATTCCATCCACCTAGATACCTTCGTTTCCCATTTGTGCTCAATAATGTTTCACATGTTGTAAAATACCATTTACACATTCAAATTTATTTTAAACAATATAATAAAACCAAAAAAATCGCCAACATGTTTCAAACTCTCAATGTAGTTCAATAAACCAAAAAAAAAATATTTTATAAAAAAACATCAAGAGGTGTTATAAGGCTTTGTAAAAAAATTCTTTCCAAACTAAACTTTTAAGGCCAAATTCCCAATAATACCCTACCAAAACAATATTGGTAGCCATAAAACAATTAAATTAATCAATTTTAGGAATCATAAAATAACTCTAAATGAAGTAACATGGAATACACATGAAATATAGCCAATTCCATGTAAAAATGAAACTTTAAAATTAAACACTTAATAAATGCTACCGAAAATGGTATAAATATTTTATAAGGAATTTCCATTGTGGTACACATCAAAAAAAACCCTTACACTTCAAAAAAACAATTTTAAAACCTATACCAACCACAACAGTTTGCGAACAAAAATTTCACCACTTATAATAATCAATAAACCATTTTGAAAATGTATAAATAAACTCTAATAAATACAACATGGAGTTACACCAAAATCATTACCAAAATCCCCCATTTAGAAATAAATACTCATTAACTCCACACCAAAATTGAATTTTCAGTCCTTTCATCTTTTAAGAAACCAATTGCACATGTTATAGAGCCCCAACAAGTAATTCCAAATGGGTTTACATCCAAAATACACCCCATTTCAGATAAACATGACATATAAAAATCAAACACATGTTAATATATTTAAAAAATAACTTTCTCATCCAATATATAATTCAATGAACAAGCTAATGAAATTAAGAAATCAAACCAACTCATCAAACAATGATTAGAGATGGAACCACCTACATTTTGTGTTAAAACCCCAAGAATCAGTTATAAGCTTCAACCGTACCACAACCTCACCACAATCAAGTGAAAACAAAACCTAATCATGAATATTGAACCCTGATACCCATGATTAAACCCTAAGGAAGAAATCCTTACTACTGGAAAAATAGGACCTCAAGAAAAGAGGGAAGAAACCCAAGAGATAAAGAAGAAGAAATAAAGAATCACTTACATGAAGTATCTTGAAGTTTCCACCATTAAAACCCCTTCAAAAACAGGTTTTAAGGGATCTTGAGGGATCTTGGAGGCCTCCCATGGATTTTAGGGTTGAATGGGAGGATATGGGTGCACTTGGTTTTTTTTGGAAGGACAAAATGGTCAAAACTTTTTTTAACACATGTACACTGTGCATGGTTTGGATGCACGGTTTAGTGAACCATGCGGCTTAACCGTGTTCCTTGTTCTATCTTCCCAAAAAGTTAATTTTTTCTCAAAAATTCAACATTTAGCCTAGGGGAAACCTAGTAGAAAATATAGTCTAATCATAGAATGATGTAATTACCCAAATCCTTGACCAGGTCATGTCCAGATCGTATGAAAAGAAACAAAAAGTCGACCCAAGATGGAACAAAGGAAAAACGAAAAACCCAAGTGTGACAATTCTCCCAACCACAATGCTTTCCATACATGTAAATCCATAACAAATCATGTTTCAAAAACAAAACCCAATAATATTTCCAAGTTTAAACAGGGTTTCCAACAAATGGAGAAAGAAAAGAAAACAAGGAAACTACTAACATGAAAATAGGGGTATGAAAATACATGGGAGACCAGGATGAAATTCCCCTCTACGTGTCACCCACCCCAAAAGGATAAAAAACCAATGGATGATCAATAAAAGGAAAGGATAATCTTACCAACCAAAATTTACCACACTTTACTAAATCATCCAAACATAATCAAACCATATCCAAGAATAAAACACCTTAAACACTACCATATGAAGCTCAAGAAATTTATATGATATGAAAAATGAATTAAAATGAGGGTACCATAGCCTTAATTCCATAAAAACGTTGGGTATGATTCAATACCAAAGTTTACCCAAGAAAGAAGTTGATGTTTAAATAGATCTGAGCGAGACTACCTACCACCAATCCAACACCGACGACAAAATA
This sequence comes from Viscum album, assembly GCA_963277665.1. Classification (NCBI taxonomy): domain Eukaryota; kingdom Viridiplantae; phylum Streptophyta; class Magnoliopsida; order Santalales; family Viscaceae; genus Viscum; species Viscum album. Next base: position 1,955,899,471 of record OY728137.1, read on the forward strand.
GTGTTTTTGATACGAGGATACCCAAATGGACTCCCTACCATAATAAGTAAACTAGCACCCAAGAATGAACTATAATTATAATATAGGGAGTTCTAGATGGACTCCCCACCATAAGAGACAACATAATTTCCCAAGACATAACCGAGATGCCAATATGAGGTGTCTAGAATGGAATTCCATCAATAAAGGGTATACTTACCATTAGAAGTATTCTAAAATAACTTATATGAGGTCCATGGTGGGTCTCCCCAACATTAGAACCAATCATCTTAACCAACCAACATTGAACGATAAAGAATCCCAACATAGGATAACTTGGGTGCTTCCCGCACAACATATTATCCCACTGCAAGAGGCCCCATTCAACAAAACTTCAATCCAATGGTAGAACCATGAGGTAACCACTCTGAAGAGAATTGAAAACCATATATTGTCGTATAAAAACGAGGTCAAAATGGACATATAAGGGTATTCATACAAGAACAACCATACTGAGATTAGTACCCACAAGGGCTCATGCACTAGGGTTTTAAGAAGAGAAACCCACCCCGCCTCTCTGTAACCAAGGTCAGACTCTCCCTATGATACAAATTAAAACCCCGAGGGATAGGTTTTACATATCCCTTTAGTCAACACAAAATAACTTGAAATGAAACCACCACATTAAAACCTAAAACTGTATCCACCGCCCACAATGAATGTAAGAGTTAATCCAAGATCCCTTAACCCCTGGGATTTTCTAACTATACATCAACTTCACTAAGAGACCTATGGCAGGAGATGAGAAGAATATCTTTCCTTGAAGTCAGGTTATAAAAACCCATGAATATAACTTCTTCCTCTGATTCCAGAAGAAACTACTCCCTAATCAAATAAAATAAAAATAACACAACACATCTCTCAAATTTCTTACACTTTCATGGAAACATCACCATGACAGGGGCCTTGAATATGCATACTCATTTTCCCTCTCACCTCAAACATGAAATAGTAGAAGATAGATCATAAGAAATACACCTTAATTCCAAATAGATAATTTCAGGAGTCACTGAAAAAAACATACTTCCATTTAAGTGAAAGTCCTTAAAACGTTCATCATCATCAACCATTTCCTTTAAAAGAAAACACAACATAGCGAGACACTATTGAACATGAACCTAGGGACCAATACAAACATTATAAAGTCTATCACATTGAACCGAGTCCCATGAAAAATGTGATTTCTACAGGAAGCCATAATATCCTCGAACGACCAGATTTTCCATAGTTGTGGCATACCATGAATCCTTCTATTATGAGAAACCAATGAATGAGCCAAATGACCTTAAATATGGAATCCAAAACCATAAAATCTATACTTCTTTGCAAATCCCTACTGGAATTACCCTTAACCACTTCTAGATATAACCTACTGACACAACGAAGTCCAAATTCACCATTGATGACTCAGGAAACGTAAGAGACTAAGGTCTATTTCAATCATCCACAACCATTACCCCACTACAGGAGGATCAAATTAACCTAAAAGTAAGAGGGGGTAGACTCAATATTCAATGATCAAGAATAAAGCCCCATTGTTGATTAACTGGAAGATATTCCAATGTAAAATCAGCATTTGATGCTCTTTAATTATGCCTTAACACTATATTGGGGCATACACTAGCAGATGAGGAGACCTAATAACCCAACCAAGCTGAACCTTTGGTCAAAACGTACCACAAACAGAACCGAAACCAAGAGGGGAACCACTATAAAGGGTTCCAAAAACTTTTCTAATAAATGACAAGTAACCAATAATTTAACCCAACTTACCAACGAAAAAGAAACCAAAAACATTGTTCAAAATAGAGGGGTTCTCAAACTCAAAAATGTATCCCACAACAAAATTCAAAAAAACACATAAGACACACCACCCATACATCAGTTATCAAAACAAAAAGTTTTCCTTTGATGTCATTTCATTAAAAGTAAAAGAGTTCAATAGTTAGAACATTCCCCAATGGTATTTCATGGGCCTCACACATGAATGTTTCAATGCCACATTGGTAATCCTCTTCATATCCACCCCATCACTCACCCGGTCATGATATTTTCTATCCATATTTCTAGATCACCCAAGCATGTGATCACCCTTGAGGATACAAAATACCGAAACCAAAAAATTACTCTTTTTAAAATCAATATATTCTACCCACAATCTCATTATCAAAATATATAACCACAAAATCAAAACTGAATTTAAATATTACAAACTGTTAAAGAAAATCACCAACCATTCACATAAAAACTCGCCTTCAAGTCTGACCCATTAATTTTGAAACATTTCAACCCAGTTCAAAACACCTTTTAATAGTTAAGTAAATTTTATTTGAAATAGATTTTCAAAACCCCCATTAAAATATTGCATGCTTTGCAAAAAATAAATTTCCAAAAATTCATAAAAACACCTTTTCCACCAATATAGAAATGAAACGATTTCTGTTTTACTAGAAAATCATGTCACAAAAATTAGTATCTATTAAAACCAAGTAATGTTTAATGTAAAACCATGTCTTTATAATTCCAAAAAAGGATCTTCAAAACGATTTCCAAAACTAAAAGAGACATAAGATGTTTCTCAATAGAGGGAAACTAGTGTTGGTGGGAGTCTCAGACATAAGGTTGGAGGACATACGCAAGTCATGCCACTATCACATAGAGTGTTCTAGAACCATATCTCTAGCTTCACTTGGCATTCTAGTCTCTATGAGATCACTGGGACTGTTGACCCAACTCCCATTTCATTTCCCAAACAACGAGAAACCACAAGGACTAAAAGACATAGATGGAACCCAACTTCCCCTAGTAACTCAAGTCTCTCCACAAGGGTGTGCTGGCTTAGAACCTTAATTGAAGCCAGAATTTCATGTTTCAACAACCCTAACTCTAGTCTATCCCGACTCTTCCACAAATAACATGACCCAAAATAGAGTGACCACCTCTAATACCATTTTTTCACGAACCAGATCTTGTATCCATCCAAACTGAATCCCGACCCACTCCATGGTAAGGCTCAAGGGAATTACCTATCCCTATTGGCTCGAAGAAGTTATCAGGTATCAAAAATAAGGGTTTGGGTATAGTTTACTTATGTTTAGAAACATATATCAACCAACAATAGTAAATAAACTGAATATGAAAATGTAAACAAAACAATTCATTAGCAGATTTGAGAATAGAATTACACGGTTTACGCAAAAGACAGATACTATCACTGTCAAGAAAAAAATAATAAAATCCCAATAACCACCTCATGGAAAGGGGAATTTCCCTCAAGCCATCTCCACAATACCACACCATGAACGACCACTAGTAACCCAAACCACTGGTTGTAATGCTTTAACCATACATGCGACAAACATCACCAAGTCTACTTACACCCTATGGTGAAAGTAGGGTGTGAGATTAAGCCAAATAAGATGCGACCCAAAAATGATCAATTCTATAGACATTATAGAACAAAAATATTGCAAGTATTCATAAATAGGAAATTCTGGCAACAATTGTAAAGGGGTGAAACATTATATAAAAATAGTTTTCGAGGGGAAAACATTAAAGAATAAACCATTTTAACAAAAACACACATGCTTATGAGCCTACAAACCAGAAATACCATATACCGATGGTATGTACAATATAACTAATGAGCAGAAGTCATGGTAAATAATACTAAGAACTAGCTAGATATGTGTCCCTAGGTGCATTGTATCTCAGTGTAAAAGTAACCATAACCAATAAGCTTCTCATGCACGATCCACTGGGAAGTAAACCCCAATGTCCTAGTGGGCCCCAACCATCATCATAGTTTTGTTAGTGTTATCATCATAAGTTTTGATATGAGAGTCATGGATGATGCCACAACCAAATATCTAGAATACTCATCCGAGTTCACCCATCTAGACACCTCGGATTTCCATTTGTGTTCAATCATGTTTCACATGTTATAAAATACCATTTTCACATTAAAATTTCTTTAAAAAAAATTAAAATAACCAAACATCCTGTAAACATGTTTCAGACCCTCAATATAGATCATTAAACCCAATATAGATTTTATAAAACAACTTCAAGTGGTGTTACAAGGATTTTCCCACAAAATTCTTACAAAAATATTTTTTATGTCCAAACCCCCTAAATTACCATACCAAACCAATATTTTCATCACCAAAAACATTTAATGAATAATGTTCATGAATCATAAAATAACTCTAAATTATACTAAATTTAATACACACGAAATATTCCCCATTCTATGTATAAATGCAACTTTAAAATTAAACACTTATTCAACTCCACAAAAAAGGATTTATCAATTTTATAATACATTTCAAAAGTGGTACACATCAAAAACAACACTTTCACTTCAAAGAGAACCATTTTAAAACAGAAACCAACCAAAATATTTTTCCAAAAATATTATCACGTCTTATAATATTCAATAAAAAACTTTTAAAACTTATAAAACCACACCAAGAAACACAACATGGCCTTACACCAAAATTATTACCAAAATACACCTTTTAGAAACAAACACATGCTAACACGACACCAAAAAGGAATTTTCCGCTTTGCCAGCATTTAAGAAACAAATTTCACAAGTCATAAAGCACCACCAAGTAATACCAAATGGTTTTACATCCTAAATATACCCCAGTTCAGGTAAAAAATCCATATGAAAATAAAAAAAATCTTAATATCATTCAAAAACAACATTCACAACCAATATATAATTCATTGAACATTATAATGAAATTAAGAAAGCAAACTAACTCATCAAATAATGTTTAGAGATGGAAACACCTCCCTTTTTCGTCAAAAACAACAAAAATTAGTGAGAAACTTCAACCGTACAACAACCACACCACGAGAAAGTGAAAATGAACCCTAATCATAAATATTGAACCAGGAAACCCAATATTAAACCCTAGGATTGAAATCGTAGCTGCTAAAAAATTGGACCTCAAGAAAGGAGGTAAGGGGCCCTATAGAGAAGGAACAAAACAAATAATTACTCACATACTTGAATGATCATGATGTTTCCAAATCAAAAACACTTCAAAAATAGGTTCTAATGGTTCTTGAGGGATATTGGATCCCCCATGGCTACTAGGGTCAAATGGGGGGGGGGGGGAAGGGGAGCATATGGTTTATTTTCGGAAGGGAAAATAGTCAAAACCAATATTTATAACACCTGGACACTGTACATGGTTTGGATACATGATTTAGTAATCTTTGTGTCCATACCATGCCCCCTATTCTATCCACCAAAAGGTTATATTTCTCCCAAAAATTCAAGGGGAGAGCATAGAGGAAACCTAATGGGAATCATATGCCAAGAATAGAAGGATGTAATGCACCAACGCCTTGACCCCCTCATGCCCGACACATGAAAAAATGACCAATAAAAAAACCCAAACCGGAATGAAAGAAAAACATAAAAACTGGGTGTGAAAATTTTCCCAACCATCATGCTTTCCATCCCTGGAAATATATAACAAGGAATGATACATAAACAAAACCCAATACTATTACCAAGTTCAAAGAGGGTTCCCATTGAGTGCCAAATGAAAAGACAATGAGGAAACAAATAGTAGGAAAATCGGGGTATGAGCATACTTGGGAGACCAAGATGGACATCCCCACTATCTTTCGCCTAGTAAAAATAGTTAAAACACCTCCAATTGATCAAAAAAGGGAAGGATATTCTCACAATGAAATATTTACACAACTTTCCTAAAGTATCCAAACATAATCAAACCATATACCAGAATAAAACACCTTAAACATTCCAATATTAAGCTTAAGAAATTTACATGAAACGTACAATGAATTATAATGAGGTTACCATAACCTTACTTCAACAAACCAGTCAGGCACACTCCAATAAAAGTTTTTAACCAAGAAATAAGTTGGTGTTTAAATAGATTTGAGCGAGACAACCTACCACCAAGCCAAAACCAAGGACAATACAGAATTACTGATATGGGGATACCTGAAAGAATCCCCACCATAAGAAGTAAACTAAGACCCGAGACCGAACTAGAACACCAACATGGGGAAGTCCAGATGGACTCCCCACTATAAGAGACAACATAATTTCCTGAGAGAGAACTGTGACACCCACAAGTGTAGCCATGAATGGACTCCCCACCATAAGGGGTAGAGATAACATTAGACTTATAAAAGAACTTATATGATACCCATTCTTATTCTCCCAACCATAAGAACCAACGATCTTAACCAACCATCATTGATCGGAAAGGAAACCCAACATGGAATTACTTGGGTTCTTCCCTCACAACTTATTCTCCCACCACAAGAGGCCCCATTTAATAAAACATCAAACCAATAGTGAAACAATGCGGTTTTACACTCCCATGAACATTAACAACCATAAATGAGTCCAATAAAAACAGAGGTCAAAATGGACCTACAAGGTTATTCATACAAGAAAAACAATACTGAGGGTCATACCCACACAGATTCAAGAACTGGGTTTTCGAGAAGACAAAACCACCCAGCCTACTTATAACCATGGTGGGACTCTCACATTGACACAGATAACAACCCTAAGGTATAGGGTCCGAATGTCTATTTCCACCACACCATACAACTTGAAACGAAAAGAACACATTAAAACCTCAAGTCACCTCTACCTACCACACCAGATACATGAGTTAAACCAAGATCGATTACCCCCTAGGATTTCTTAACTACACGCCAACATAAATTTGGGACCTAGGGCTAGATATCAGATGATTGAATAATCTCTGGACTTATAGTTAATTTCTAAAATAACTAGAATTTAACTTCTTATTTTGGTTCCACAATCATCAATACCACAATCCAATGAAATCAACAATACAAAAAACAATCTCCAAACTGCTTACCCTTTCATGGAACCTTCACCAAGATAGGGGCCTCGAAGATACATCCTCATTTCCCCTTGCACCCCGAATTGGAAATAATATAATAACAAACTTAAGGAAGACACCTTTATTAAGGATAATCAATTTCAGGTATTACTGAATGAAAACACACTTCCATTTAAGTTTATGTCCTACAAAAGTTTTGCAACATATACCTTTTCCCTTAAAAGCAAACAAAACACAACAATACACCACTAAACATGACCCTAGCAACCAATACATACATTAGAATTAGTGGGACCCTGAACCGAGTCCCAAGAAGCATGATATTTCCATAAGAATCTATAAAAGCCTCGAATGACCATGTTTTCTATACTCGTGGCCTAACATGAATCAATTTCGTATGAGAAACCAATGAAAGACCCAAAGGCCCTTAAAGACATAATCCAAATTGGTCAACTCTAGATTTCATTACCATTCCTTACAAAAATTCCCATGCACTACTTCCAGATAGAACCTACCGACATAAAGATTGAAAAAATTCCCTTTGATGACTGAGAAAACATAATATAATATGGTCTATTTCAACCTTACAAAACCATTCCCCCACTAAAATATGATCCAATTAATTGAAAAGGAAGAGGGGGTAGACTCTATATTCAAAGCTGGAGAAGAAAGTCCCAATGTTGATCAACTGGAGGATCTGCCTATGGAAAATCACCCTTGGCCACAATTCAATCGTGCATTAACTCTTCATGGGTGCGTACACTAGATGAATAGGACACCCAAGAACCCAACCAAGACGGCCCTTCGGTCAAAAAATTCCACAAATAGAACTGAACAAAAAATGGGAACCACTATAAATACATCCCAAAACATTTTACATAAAAGGACACTAACTAACATTTTAACCCTTCTTACCGATGAAACGCAAACCCAAAACATCATTCAATCAAGAGGGGTTCTTGAACTCAAAATATCCCACAAAAAATCCTAAAAACACAAAAGAAAAACAACCCATTCAACAGTTTCAAAACATCAAATTTTTTTAAAAAATCATTTCATTGAATGTAAACAGGGTCGGTAGTTAGCAAAATCACCAATGGTTTCTCATGGGCCTCACACATGCATGTTTCCATGACACACTTTCACCCTCTTGATATCCACCCCGAAACTCATCCTGTCATTCCATTAACCAACCATCTTTCCTTGAAACCCATGCATGTGTCACCTGTGAGGATACCAATTACTAAAACTGAACCTCTCCTCTATTCAAAATCAAAAAATTCTACCCACAATCTCTTTCTCAAAACTGATAACCACACAATCAAAACCCAATTCAAATCATACCAATCTTTTCAAAAAATCACAAACTATTTACATAAAAACTCGCTTTTAATTCTTACACATTATATTCAAAACATTTCAACCCATTTTAAAACACCTTTTAATAGTTTATAAAATTCTATTTGAAACCGATTTTCTAAACCCACTTTTACATAATACATGCTTTCTAAAAAACCAATTTTTCAAAAAGTCACAAAAATTCATTTCAAACCTTTATAAAATCATCCCCTTTCCATTTTTATGGTAAATCATGTCATAAAAATTCAAATATTATAAAACCAAGTCTTTTTTACCTTAAAACCATGTCTTGATAATTCCAAAATAAGGGCTTTTTAAAATGATTTCCAAAACAAAAAGAGACACCAGCCGCATCTCAAAAGAGAAAATCTGTGCTGATGGGTGACTCGAAAATAAGGTTTCTGGCCATAAACCAGTCACATCACTATCACATAGAGTTTTCTAAAACCATATCCCCTATCCACAGAGATTTCAAGGACCTACTATCTCACAAGAACTATTGACCCAACTCCCATTTCATTTCCCAAACAATGGGAAACCACAATGATGAAAAGACTTAGATGGAACACAACTTCCCTAGATAACTAATGTTCTAACAAGAGGTGTGCTGGCTAGGAACCTTACTCTTAACTAAAATATTAATTTCTGAAAACACTAGCTCTGGTATATCTCGAATCTTTCCCAAATACCATGACCCAAATGAGCGTGACCTCCTTTGATGCCAATTTTTCATGAAGAAGATCTGGTCACCATCCAAACAGGCACACGACCCAATACATTTCAAGGCCCAAAGGGTGTTCCTTATCCCAAAGGGATGTTATAAGTGCCCAAGTATCATAAATAAGTGGTTGTAATGATTTATTATAATTTAGAAACATAAATCAACCAACAATATTAAATAAACTAAATCTGAAATTTAAAAAAAAAAGTTTTTAAAAAATTTCAGAATTGATTTACATGGTTTTTATAAAATCTGAAAGACTGAAACAAGAGAAGAAAGAAAAAAACAACCCAAGAACCACCTCATGTCATGGTGAATTTCTCTCAATACATATCCATGATACCACACCAAGAAGGACCAGTCGTAACATGAACAAAAAACTCTAATGCATTACCCATATATGTGACAAACATTATCAAGTCTATATACACCCAAGGGTGTAAGTATGGTGTGATACTAATCCCAATAGGATGAATCCCAACATTGTTCCTTGATATAAGCATTATAAGAAAAAAATCCTGCAAGTTTTCAAAACTACGAAATGCTAGTATCAATTGTAAAGGGGTGGAAATTTTAATAAAAATCATTTTCAAGGGGGGAACATAAAAGAATGAACAATTTTAAGGAAAACAAACATGCTGCTAAAATTACAAAAAAAACATACCAAATTTTGATGGTAAGTACAATATCTCCAATAACCAAAAGTCACGAGAAATATCCTTAGTCACTAGCAAGTTGTGGGGCCCAAGGTACATTGTATCATGGTGTAAAAGTAACCATAACCAATAACATTATCATGCACGATCCACTTGGAGGGGGAACCCCAATGGCCTAGTGGTCCCCAAACATAATCATTGATTTTTAGTGTTGTCATCTTCAATCTTGAAATGTAAAACAGGGATTTGGCCACTAATAGTTCACTAGAATACTGGTCCTAGTCCACCCAGCTAGATACATGGGATTCCCATTTGTGCTCACTCATGTTTCGCTTGTTATAAAATACCATTTTCACATTCAAATTTATTTTAAAAAATAAACACAAACCAAATAGCTTGAAAACATGTTCCACACCCACAATATAGTGCACCAAACTCAATAATGATTTTATAAAACAACTTCAAGAAGTGTTACAAGGATTTAAACACAAAATTCATTAAAAATCATCTTTTAAGCACAAATTCCCAACAATTATATACCAAACCATGATTTTCATCCCTAACACCATTTAAGAAATCAATTTATTGAATCATAAAATTACTCAAAATGATAAAACATTGAATACACATGAAAGACACCCAATTCAATGTAAAAAATGAAACATTAAAATTTGACACTTAATCAATGCTACCAATTTTTTTTTACAAATTTTATAAGACATTTTCAAAGTGGAACACATCAAAAAAATCTATTTGACTTCAAAAACAACAAATTTAAAAAATTCACCAACCAAAATTGTTTTCCAACAAGATTTTTGCCCTTTATACTATTTAATAAAACATTTTGACAACTTTTAAATGAACCCTAAGAAACACAACATGGCCTTACACGAAAATTATTCCCAAAATCCCCCATTTAGAAACAAACACACACTAACACCACAAAAAAAGAATTTTCAAACCTTTCATAATTTATGAAACCAATTGCATAAGTCATAGAGCACCACCTAGTAATAAAAAATGTGTTTACATCAAAAATACACCCCATTTCACATAAACATTCCATATAATAAAAAAACACATGTTATCATATTTCAAAAGAAACTTTTTCAACCAATATATAATTTAAAAAAAATTCTAAATAAATTAATAAAGATAAATAACTCATCAAATAGTGTTTAGAGATGAATCCACCTACTTTTTTGTTTAAAATTCTTAGAATCGATGTGAAACTTCAGCTCCACCACAACCGCAACACAAGAAAGTGAAAATGAACCCTAATCATGAATGTTGAACCACGAAACCCAAGTTTAAACCCTAAGGATGAATCCCTAGATACTAGAAAAATTGGACCTCACAAAAGGACAGAAATAATCCTAGAGAGAAGGAAGAAAACAAATAAAGTCTCACTTACTTGAATAATATTGAAGTTTACACTATGATAACCCCATAAGAAATTGGTACCAAGAGATCTTGAGGGATCTTTGAGGCCTCCCATGGATGATAGGGTCAAATGGTGGGAAAAAGCGGTTCACATGGTTCTTTTCGGGAAGGAAAAAATGGTCAAAACTATTTTTTAACACCTGGACACTATGCATGGTTTGGCTAAACAGTTTAGTAAATCGTGTGGCCAAACAACATGCCCTGTATTATCCACCCAAAAAGTATAATTTCTCTCAAAAATTAATAGGGGCCTAATTAAAACCAAGTTGGAGTGATAGGCCAATAATAGATGGATTTAATGCCTCAAAACCTTGATCCAGTCATGCTTGGGTCCCAAGAAAACTACGAATAACTCGGCCTGAACAAGAATAAATAGAAAACAAATAACCCAGGGTGTGACAATAATCCCCCTGCTAATGATTTATGTCCCTAGAAATCCATGATAAGGCCATTTTCCAAAACAAACCCAATATTATTTCCATGGTCTAATAGGGTTCCCAGTGAATACCGAATGAAAATACTATAAGGACACTACCAAAAGGAAAATATGGGAATGTACTTACTTGGGAGACCAAGATGGACCTCCCTACTATGTTTCGCCCACCCAAAGGCCAAAAAACCTCCAGTTGATCAAAAAACGAAAGGATACACTCACAAACCAAAATTCACACCACTTTCCTAAATCATCCAATCATAATCAAACCAAATCAAAGAAATAATAACCTTAAACACTTCCAAACAGAAGTCAAGAAATTTACATGAAATGAACAAGGAATTCGAATGAGGTTACCATAGAATTTCATCAATAAAATCATTGGTAATGCTCAAATCCCAACGTTTACCCATGAACTAAGTTGAAGTTTAAATAGATCCGAGGGATACTACCAAAGCCGAGATGACACCAAAGACAAAACAGATTTACTAATATGAGGAGACCCAAAAAGACTCCCCACTCTATAAAGTAAACTAACACCTGAGACTAAACCATAATACCAACATGGGTAGGTCTGGAGGGACTCCCCACCATAATAGAAAACTTAATTTCCTGAGACCGAACAGGGACACCAGTAGGGGGATGCCAGTATGGACTCCCCACCATAAGTGGTGGAACTAACATTAGACGTACCATAAAAGAACTTGCATGAGACCCAAGGTGGGTATCTCCACCATAAGAACCAACCATATTGACCAACCAACATGGACTGACAATGAAACCCAAAATGAGTTAACTTTGGTTATTCCCGCACAACTTATCCTCCCACCACAATAGGCCCATTTCAATAAAACTTCAAACCAACAGTGACACCACACAATTCACCAGTCCCAAGATAATTACTAACAATAAATGATTCCAGCCGAAACCAAGAATGAAATGGACCTACAAGATAATTCATACAAGAAAAATCACACTGAGAGTCATACACATAAGGGTTTAAGCACTAGGGTATTGAGAAGAAAAGACCTCCCCTCACCCATATAACCGTGGTTGGACTCTCCCACGGACACATATTACAACCCTGTGGGATAGGATCCACATGTACCTTTCTACCACATAAGTCAACTTGAAACAAAACCACCTCATTAAGACATCACATTTTCTCCACCTCCCACACTAGAGATAGGGGTTAAACCAAGATTCCTTACCCCTAGGTTTTCTCGACAACGTGCTTGATTCACTATGGGACCATTGGCGAGAGATTGGATGATTGAAGCATCTCTTACCTCATTGTCATGTGATAAAACCCCCTAAATGGAACCTCTTCCTCCAAGGCCACAAGAAACTACTACATGATCTTATAGAATCAACAGAACACAACACAGAACACAACCCGCTTACCCTTTCATGGAACCTTCATCAAGATAATGGCCAAGAAGTTGCATTTGGATTTCCCCTCTCAACCCGAAAAAGAAACAACAGAATAATAAACATAAAGAATACACCTTCATTATAGATATACTCCAAATGGCCCGAAGGCCTTCTTTTTTATTTTATTGTAGATAATCCCCCATTTAAGGGATGAAGGGGAACCCGTACATGACCCGTAGGCCCAAGGCACAAGGCCCGACATGACCCGTAATACATGACCCGAAGGCCTAGAGGCATACCATGCCCATAACATGACTCATAGGCCTAGCCCAATAGAACTGCCCCTCCCTACCTTCTGCATCATTTATCACCTTTAGCTCCCCACCTACATTACTGATCAGCTAGCATTTCCCCGTACAAAGCTGCACGGTGCCTAGTCCCGATGGTGGTTGCCACACCCTCTCATTCGTCAAATCCAGTTAGCTCTGTTTCTGGTGACTGCTACTGGTGATCTGATCCTCTTCTAGGGAATTATCTTTGTGAACTGGGAAACTTCATGGTCTTCAATGGCCTGAAGGCCTTATGGCCCGAAGTCCTTTGATGGCCCAAAGGCCCTTGAGACCCGTATCCAAATCAGGTGAATAGTTTTAGCTACTAAAGTACCGAACAATAGCTGCTATAGTGACTGCTACAGTACCCCCTTAAATTCACCTCCACCCAGTTTTGAACTTGGGTATCTTGGATGCCAAGCAAGAGCCCTTACCACTCGAGTACGGGCTCTTTTTCTCATTATAGATATAGAATTTCATGAATTCCCAAAATAAAACACGCATCCATTTAAGTGAAAGTCCTCAAAAAGTTCTGCAACATCCACCTTTTTCCCATAAAATCAAACACAACACAAAAAGACACCACCAAACCTAACCCTATTGATCTATACAGACATTACCATGAGTGGGACCGTGAACTGAGTCCCAAGTAGCATGATAATTACGCAAGAAGCCATAACAGCCTTGAAAAACCAGATTTTCCACACTCATGGCCTAACAGGAATCCTTTTCTTATATGAAACCAATGAATGACCAAAAGGACCTTAATGACTGCAGGAATCCTCATATTTGATCGAGTATAGGATCTTCCAACAGCGAATCACCCTAGGCTTCACTTCAATCATGCATTAACTCTTTATGGGTGTGTACACAAGCTGATGAGGAGACCCTGAAACCCAACCAAGATGTCTGTTTAGTTAAAATGTTCCACAACCCGAACCGAACACAAGATGGGAACAACTGTAAAGGCTTCCAAAAACGTTTCTCATAAAAAAACCACTAACCAAAACTTCAATCCAACTTACCAATGAAACAAAAACCCAATACATCATTCAAATAATATGGGTTCTTGAACTCAAAATAAACCACAAAAAAATCCCAAAAACACATATGGTGCTCCATTTAAACACTGGTTTTCAAAACATGTATTTTTCATTGAAAATCATTTCTCTGAATGTAAATGGGGTTTGAGGTTAGCACATTCACCAATGGTATATCATGGGCCTCACACATGCATGTTTCCGTTCCACACCGAGAACCCTCTTCATATCCACCCAAGCACTCATCTAATCATTCTATTGACCATCTATCTTTCTATGTAACCCATGAATGTGGACACCCATGAGGATACCAAATACCAAAACCAATCCTTTCCTCTTTTCAAAATCAAAACATTCCACCCACACTCTCTTCAAACTATTTACCAAAAAATCTAAATCCAATTCAAATATTAAAAACCTTTTCAAAAAATTCCGAAAAATTCACATAAAAAACCACATTCAAGTGTTACACATTAATATCAAAATATTTCACCCCTTTTTAAAGCACATTTTATTGGTTTATGAAATTTTATTTCAAATAGATCTTCAAACCCCACTTTAACATAATTCATGCTTTCTGAAAAAAGAAACTTCGCAAAATTCAAAAAAAAAATCATTTCAACCCGTTCAGAAATCAACCAATTTCCATTTTACTAAGAAATCATGTAAAAAATTTATATTACTTAAAATAATGTCATTTTTACTTTAAATCCATGTATCAATAATTTAAAAATCTGGTCTTTTCCAAACAATTTATAAAACTCAAAGAGACACAAAGTGCTTCTCAAAAGAGGGAAACTCGTACCGGTGGGGGACTCTAACATATGGTTGGAAGCCATATTCCAGGAATTCAAACATCATAGAAAGTGTTCTATAACCATATCCCTAGCTTCACTTTTATTTCTAGGCCCTGCGAGCTCCCTAGGAATGTTGATCCAACTCTCATTTCATTTCCCAAACAATGAGCTACCATAAAGTCTAAAAGACTTAGATGGAACTTAAATTACCCTAGTAACTCAAGTCCTACCATGAGTTATGATGGGCAGGAACCTTACTGATAACTAGAACATAATTTTCATACAATCCTAGCTCTGGTCTATCCCAACACATCCCTAAAAAACATTACCCAAAAGTTTTTTACCTCCTATGATACAATTCTTTCACGAACCATATTTTGTCGCCATCCAATCCAACATCCAATCCAATCCATGGAAAGGCTTGAAGGGAATTCCCTATCCCATGGTCTGTAAAAAGTTCAGAGGTATCATAAATAAGTGTTTGGAAATGATTTACATGATTTTAGAAACATAAATGACCAACAATAGTATATTAACCGAATATGAAAATAACAACCAAACAAGTCATTAAAAAATTTAAAAATTTTAATACATGGTTTATACAAAATACCAAACACTAACATAAGGTAATAAAGAAAAAAATAATATCCCATGAACCACCTCATGGTAAGGGTATTTTCCCTAAAATGATATCCATGATACCGCACTAAGAAACACCACTATTAACCTGAACCACCATTCGAGAAATATATCCATACCTATGAAAAACATTACCAAGTCTACTTATATCCAAGGGTGTTTTTAGGTTCTGAGACTAATCCCAATAATATTCCACTAAATAAGGTTCAATGCTATAAAAATTTTAAGACAAAAATCTCACAAGTTTTCATAAATAGTAAATGGTACTAGCAATTGTAAAGGGGTGAAACATTAAATAAAAATAGTTTTTAAGGGGAAAACATTTAATAATGAACAATTTTAAAGAAAAAAACATAATGCTGTAATTAAAAACCAAACATATTGTATGCTGATGGTTAGTACAATATAACCAACGAGAAAAAGTAACGGGAAATACCCCTAGGCACTAGGTAGCTATGGGGCCCTAGGTACATCGTATATAAGTGTAAAAGTAACCATAATAAATAACATTATCATGCATGATCCACTAGGATGGAAACCCATAATTTACTAGGGGTCCCAAAAAATCATCATATTTTAGTTAGTGTTGTGATCAACAATATTTCTAAGTGAAGTAGGGATGATACCACTATCAGATCACTAGAATACTATTCCTAGTCTACCCCTTATATATATGTGAGATTCCCATTTGTTGTTAATCATGTTTAACATGTAATAAAATACCATTTCCACATAAAAATTTCTTTCAAACAAAATTCAAAAACCAAAAATTCTACAAAAATATTTCACGCCCTCAACATAGTTCATTAAACCAAATAATGATTTTATTTTAAGAGATGTTACAAGGAATGTCAGAAAAAAATCATTCAAAAATCATTTTTAATGAAAAATACCCAATAATACCATACCAAACCATTATTGGAAGACCCAAAAATATTTAATAAATCAATTTTATTAATCATAAACTATCTCCAAATGATACAACATGGAATACACATTAAAGACTCACAATTCTATTTAAAAATGAAACATTAAAATTAATCCCAGAATCAATGCTACCAAAAATGGTTTTAACAATTTTATAAGACATTTAAAATTGGTACACATTAAAAATATCCATTTCACTTCAGAAATAAACATTTTAAAACATAAACCAATAGAAATAGTTTTCCAATAAGATTCACACCTCTTATATTATTCAATAAACCATTTTGAAAACTTATAAAACAACCTGAAGAAAAACAACATGGTCTTACACTAAAATAATTACATAAATCCACCTTTTAGAACAAGAAACACTCTAACACCACCCCAAAACCGAATTTCAATCCCTTAACTTTTTTTGAAAATAACTGCACTGGTATTAGAGGACCACTAAGTAATACCAAAAGGGTTTACACAAAAAATAAAAGAAATTTCACGTAAAAAATTCATATAAAAATGAAACAAATTTTAATCTATTATAGAAACAAATTTATCACCCAATATATAATTCAAAAAACAAGTTAAATAAATTATAAAATCAAACTAACTCATCAAATAATGTTTAGAGATGGAATTGCCAACCGTTTTTTTAAAACCCAACGAATCGGTGTGAAACTTCAACTACACCATAGTCGCACCATAAGAAAGTGAAAATGAACCATAATCATGAATATTTAACCATGTAACCCAATATTAAACCCTAGGGATGAAGACATAGCTTCTAAAAAAATAGGACCTCAAGAAAGAAGGGAATGAACCCTATATATATGGATGAAAAAAATAATGACTCACTTACTTGAAGGGCCTTGGAGTTTCCACCATCAAAACCCCTTCCAAAATACATTCCAAGAGTGCTTGAGAGTTCATGGAGGCCTCCCATGGAAGCTAGGGTCAATTGGGGAGAAAAGGGGTATATGTGGGTTATATGTAGAAGGGAAAATTGGTCAAAACCATTTTTTAACACATATACATTGTTCATAGTTTGGATATAGAGTTTAGTAAACCGTACGGCCAAACCGTGCACCCCATTATGTACACCCAAAAAGTTCCATTTATCTTCAAAACTCAGGGGGGGGGTATGGGAAAAAAATGGAATGATATTCCAAGAATAGAATAATGTAATGCCCCAAAACCTTGACCCGGTCACACTTGGCCTCGAGAAAATGACCATGAACATGACCCCAACTGGAACAAAGGAAGAACTAAAAACCTGGGTGTGATAGTTACTCCCCAAGGGATATCATCAATAACTGATAATACTGGCACATATATCATCCTATCTTGATGTAATACTATAAACATATGCCTATAATACTCTCGGATGTTATGGGTAGTCAGGATATTAATTTTTTGTTATATAAATCATGGTGAAATAGAATTTGTGTTGGTTTCCATTTGATCTATAAAAAATAAACTCATTATATTATTATATTTTCTTGACTACCTATATACATTTATAAATTAAAAATATTAAATATATCCCACTATTTTTTTTCAAATCATAGTTTCTATCAACTACTAGTTTTAGAATACTCTGTCGCATGAGTATTCTAGTGGCAAGGATCCTCAAACCTCTCTTCAAAGAATAATCTATGGAATATCCATTATATTGAGAGTTTGAGGTAATATTTGTATATTCCAACCACATTAAGAGATTGAGGTAGGATTTTTATATTCCAAACACATTAACTAATGAATCATTGATCTGTTGAGTACATTCCTATATTTTTTAATGCATTACCAGGTAGTTCTCAACACATTACCAATATTGTTGAAATATGATAACTATAACTTCTAATTTTCGTCAAATATTAGTTTTGTAGACCGACCTCTCTCATAAGAACTCCCAGGTAGTAAGATATAGTCTAAAATATTATTGATGAGCCCCTAAAACAGTTGTTTTTGTCCAAATTCAAGCAACTGATGTCATTTAATGATGTAATATTTCATTCAATGGGATTTTAATTTCACTAGATGAATTAAATCCTTTTCTATTTAATATTATTATTATATGTGATCACACGAAAAAGAGAATTATTTTTTAAATTGAAAACATTCAGCACACATGTTCATTTTATCTATACGTAATTCTTTATTATTATTCCATGTGAACATTTTTAATAAATAGACATTAATAGAATAAAAAAACATGGATATGCTAAAATAAATTAATAATGATGGGATCATGATACTTTAATAATCGTTTATTATATCAAGATAATAATTGATTAACTGAGACCCTATTAGAATTTTGTAGCTCAACACCTAATTTGATTTTCATTAAATGTAACTCCAACGAACATCACTTTTCTAGTTCGAACCATCTCTAAAATCGAACTATATCACCTAACACTCCAATTATTTCACCATCGTATACTCACCTGCAGGTAAGGGGAACTCGATATGCGAAATTAAATTTTATAACTAAAATTTGGAAACACTTACCTTTATAAAAATTATAGTTAGATGGGTGATACACATACCATTAAAATTAAAATAATAATTACATTTTAACACTCAAATAAAATAATTTAATTAAATAAATAACACACCAAAAATGTATTGTTTAGTATTGTATTGTGATCATTCAAATTCAATTATATTTTAATTTTTTTTCTAAAATTCAACTCCATGGTATTTTTAATGTTTTAACTTATGTTAACATAACATTAATTTATTATTGATATATTTCATGACACTTAAAATAAATTCATTAAATTAAAAATAATTAGATTTTAATTTCAAATTATTTCTACCATTTTTTATGTCCTTTTAGGAAAAACAAAGACCCCAGATTGAAATTTAAGACTTCTGATGAGATTAACATGCTACGGTGGTTAGGATCGAACTGAATTGGTCTAGACTGATATTGGATGAGGTCATGAATACCAATTTGGGGTGCCAAATATGTATATATATACACAATAAGTATATATAGATGCACACACACACTCACATAGTTATCATATAATAAAAAATTTAATATATTGTAACATAATATATATATAAATAGCCATCACCACAAAATTGGGGTGGTAGTATGTCTACACCATGCCCATAATTGGGAGGGGTATTAGGGTTTTTTCCACACACTTTTTAAAGCGATGTGGATAAAACATTTTTTTAAATTAATAATGTTATGTTTTGTGTTGTATCAATGAAAATGAAAGATTCATTAACCCATTCATACATAGACCACCAAACACAATTAACCACACACTCACAAACATATATAAATATTCCCATACATATGAAAAAATTATCATCAACATTTTCAGTTAAAACCAATCAATCTTTGATGAGGCATATCATATCCATCCAAACTAATATTAACACATCGTCAGAAGAATTAGGAATTTATTCCAACAATATTTATGCATAAAAGAAAATTTAATGATAATTTTTATACTTTAAACTTAAATAATTTTATGTTCTTGTTGATACTAATTGAGGTTAACTAAGACATAGATAAAGAATAAAAAATAAATCATTTCAAATTTTGTGTTTATATTCACCTTAAAAAAGAAAAATCTAAAAAACCGCATTCCATTATTTATAAAAAGATCATGAGAATATTTATAGAATCCAAAATAATGAAAAATAATGATTGAAAATGGTAATTTTTTTGATTGAAATTACTTGTTTTATTTTCGAATCTTCAACCTTTCGAGGTTCAAAGGATCCATGTTTGGAATATTATTGATTGTACACACATTAACCACAACTCGTAGATCATCAATACATGATTCTATGGTGTTACCAGGATAAATCAATGTTTGTTACATTGTCCCTTTGATCCTATGATGAACACATTCTTGATCAAGAAGACTAGATTAGACCAATATTGTTTTTCATTAAGTTAGTTGCTCCAAATTTAAAGATAAAGTAGAGTATATATTTAATTTTATAGAAATCGATTAGGTAACTATTCTAGTGTCTCAAATTCACTTATATATTGATGTTATAATTTCTAAAAATGTCACTCTAATTCCTGTAAACTAATAACCTTTATTTTAAAACAATGTGCACACTAATGAATTTATTAATTGTTTCTTAAATGTCAAAGATATTTTATCATGAACGTATAAAAAATTAAAATTTTAGAAAATATAATAAAAATCATTAACTTTTAAAATAATCTCCCTAAATAAATTAA
Source organism: Viscum album (assembly GCA_963277665.1). Classification (NCBI taxonomy): domain Eukaryota; kingdom Viridiplantae; phylum Streptophyta; class Magnoliopsida; order Santalales; family Viscaceae; genus Viscum; species Viscum album. Next base: position 1,955,920,316 of record OY728137.1, read on the forward strand.
TTATCCAATAATGTTATACGCTCATTCAAAAAATAAAATCAACTCATATTGTTTTTTATAATCAAACAAATAATGAATAAATTGAGAGAAAAATATAATCATCATTATTCCAAAATTGAAAAATACAATTTATTTATTTTACTTGAGATTGATCATAATTAGACATTTAGTAGCCCCTACATATCAAGTTCACTTCATAATAAATTCATATATATCTTAAAGGGTCGATGTTATAGAACAACATAGTGTGTAAGCCTATAGATCCTTACCATGATAGTTGTGAGTCCAACTCATTAACTAATAGTGGATTATAGAAACCCATAATGGCCCCTTTTGAAACAAGGAATTTCATTGTTATGAATACTTCCAATAAACATTCTCTATGTAGTATAATCCCTTTGGATTGTGATATGTCATAATGCCAGATGAACACTATTGTCATAATCCTTTATATTCGTTATATATTATTATGTTCTTAATATAAGGATATTCCATTTTGTTAATATGGTTATTGAATTAATGAAGGAACTACCATATGGTAAAATCATGGACCATAAGATATCTCTTCCTCAACTCATACTACTTTTCTAGGATTTCAATGTCTTGATTTTTTCATTACATCAAAATAAGTGATAAAATTATACACAATGATATCATTATGAAGTATAGAGACCAAGAAAAATGTTCATAGATAATTGCAACCAATGAAACCCAAAACATGTTTTTTTTTAATTGGTGGGTCATTTCTCATGATTTCATCAACTCAATATCACTATGTTAAAATATCATAAGAATAATTCTAAACACATAGGATCTGCCACATCTGATAGTCAAACACCTTCTATGTCCTTTAAGTATGATGTATCTATACCATAAGGCATATATTTAAGATTAATGTCATAGAATCTCAAGGTTCTCATTAAAGCTATGAACTTCTATACTATTTTAATATGATAGAATATTTTAGGACATTACCATGTAATTAGCTGTTGTAGAGGTATCAGTACTATTATGGTATGAATAATAATAAGTGTATAACGAACTGTATATATGTAACAGTGTGAGAACATGGGTTTTCTATGAGGTATGGTCCCATTTAAATTTTAGTTAAATTAAATTTTTTTGACCTTATGTGAATTAATTGGGAATATATGGGGGGGAATGTGTATGGGGGCCTGTACGAAGCCTGAAACCTCATCCAGTGGAAGAAAAAGTTGGGCTACAGAACTAGTAGAAATAGTACAGTGTGGTCTACATAGTTTCTACTGACAATGTGATGTTTTTTAGAGGGATGAAGCAGGACACAAGAATTTTCATTATCATGAGACCTAGGAGGAACAATTTTGAGAGTTTTTTGGTATTATTTCATAGTTGTTTTATAGGTTGTGCATGGTTAGTCTAACCCTGTGCCTATCCCATGTGATGGGTCACTTGGGACATAGATGGGTGCATAGTTGGCACCTTGTCTGGACAACCATGTGACCAAACCATGATAACCATATAACATTGGGAAACATAATTTATTCTACTAAAAATACAAATAACCTAAAAGACTATTTATTTTTATCTCCAATTAACAATAACACCCCTTTCCCACTTATAGATATTCTCTCAAAAAATTCACCTAGGTTTCCTAATAATTATTTCACCTGGACTCTGAATTGACTTCTGATCCTCTCAAAGGATTCATCTAGGTATTCTCTCTTCTCTTTATCCTATTTTTCATTTCTTATTTCAATAAATTATATTGTTTTGATGTGAGATCATAATCACTACTTATAGTTTGTTTGTTCATTTTAATATTTTGTTGTTTTCTTCTAAGATGAACAAAAACAATGGCTGATAATGAATGAGTGTTCCTCTAGAGGCATAAGGTAGGTGGTATTGTATTTTCCCTCTTGTATAATTTCCATATACTATGTTTTTATTATTCATTAAATATTATCCATGTATTTATTTGATATACACATAACATTGTTTAATTCAATATCATTGACATAGATAACATTATACCCCTATTTTATTGTTGGGATAGGTCCCCTTGATTTGTGCCACCCCTTGAGGTGTGACCGTGGAATTATCTTTGTTTTTATAAATACTTAAATTACTAAACCATATATTAAATTAATTTTATGTCTATCCTAAGTGACATGATAATAATGAATTGAATTGGGTCGTATGACAACATTTAAAGACCTGGATTTTCCATTTAATTTTTTTATTATATGGAACTATTCAGAGGCTGTGAAATCTGACAGTGTTTGATTCCTATTACAAGTGTTCCTAGAACAGAATTTTTATCTTTCTTAAGGTATGTTCAGAAAATGTTTGAGTGGGAAAGACTAAATTTTGAATCGGTGCTCAGAATTGAAATCTGAGGGCATCACTGAACTCGTAGCACCAAGATTCTCCTAATGGATCATTAAATTCGACCATAGTGGGTTCAGAGAGGAACTTCATTTTTTCTGTTTTTGTGGAGGATAAATAAAATAAATCTAATTTATTTTAAATATCATCCACCAATATTTTAGGTTTTGGTGGTGGGGACCATAAGGGGTGGTCAGACATATAATGTCGAGAATTAAATGCCCAGTTACCCAAAAATGTGTAACCACCCTACATGAAATTGAGGAGGATCATTAATTGCACCAATAAATGAATCTTTCTTAACTATGTGATTTACAGATAAATCCCCTCTGATATCTATTTTTAGTTTTTTAATTCATTCCTAAGGGGTGGTGATTTTGGAGAGGAGGATTTGGAGGATCCTCTTGATGAATGTTACATCCATCAAGTAAGAACCGAAGATCATCATTTTAGCAGCATCGTTAGAGGCTGGGTTTGGGATCAATGAACACTGGCCCATATTCAAACGCGAGATGCTCTGCAACGAATCATAAGGTAGGGGTCAAGATTTTTTAAATTTCAATATTTTTTTCATCAATTATCTTCTCCCTTGTTATGATGTTAACACATAGGGAATGGGCCTAACAAACAAGGCTAGGTCCCTCCAACTCATGCATTGTCGTTGTGTTCTACATGGGGGGATTTTTGGGTAGGATGGAATCCAAATATGGGGGGTCAAGAAGCAAAGGATCTGACATGGGAAGACTTTAGGTGTGAATGGATAGAAAAATAGTCCATCATGTCTCACCCGATGGACCATAGAAGACTGTCGTCATGACACTGGAAACAGACACAGGCACGACGGCACTGGAAACCAGCACCAGCATGGTGGAAAACACTAGTGCGGTGGAACTGGTGACCGGCACCAGTAGGCGAAGGCAGCAGCCGGTACCAGATGGCTACAATGGTGGTGGGGCACTGTCACACACAACTAGAGGGGTCCAAGTCTGTAGGTCACAGCCATCAGCATGTGGCTGACACCGGCTGGCCGCGAAGTTAGTGGTGGCACACCATCGCATGACGTAGGAGGAGGAGGCCATAGATTTTCAACTGCGATAGTTGGGAAGGGCAGTCGACACCAGTCGGCTGCGGAGATGGAGCAGAGTTCCATCGCGCACTGATGATGGTGGTTGCAGTTTGAAGATGTGGTGGAGGCAGGGACACACTCTCTGCTGGTCCCATGGTGACCAGGCGACACCACGTGGTGCCATATCACCATATCTTGAACAACTTAGCCATTCGGGAGAAAGGGGGGACATCCCCCCCCAACACCGTGATAGTGTTGGTAGGCCCTACACACTCTTGTGGGCTGAGTCGTTCCTCTATGCAGGCTGAGATGCACTTAGTGCAGGCTGGGCTGCACCCCCTATGGGGCCGACCGTACCCCCCAGCTGGCTGGGGCGGACCCAGGTCGGGTCTGTCTGACCGGGTTAGATTAGACCCAGACCCCTCCTAGCCCAGTTTCACTTAAAATGCCATAACTTGAAATCTAGACGATCTTTTGATGAACTATCTATGGCACATGGATCCTGGTAGAGGGAAGTTCCTTTTAGTATACTCCAATAAAATTTTGGCAAAAGATGAAGTTTGGACGGGTTGGATCGAACCTGAATCCAACTAGGCCATCAGTACTAAAATGCTTATAACTCATAGACTGGACATCCAATTAACATGACGTCTATCACGTTTGAACCCTTATGACATGGAAGTTCTTTGGGTTAATCATTTTTGGATCTTAGTTTCAGTAGTGGTATGACCTATATGTCAATGTGAAAATTCTACGGAACACGGCACACTAGTTGCAGGGGATCCTATGACTGGTTGTCTTTGATGTAACAACCTTGTGTGGATCATCATTAGAGTGATCATGTATGTATCAACATCCTAGCTACCCGGAAAGGACCAATTTTAGAGAAGACCATTGAGGATCAGTATCGAGCGACCCTATGTGGATCAGCATCCCGCAACCCTATGAGGATCAACATTTCTGTGACCCTGTGTAGATCAACATTCCAGTGATCCTGTGTGGATTAGCATTCAAGAAAACTGGTGTGGATCACTAGTAGCATGAACCGATGAGGACCAGTCATACATTGGCCCATCATGGAATAGTGACTTATGTCCAAGAGCGTATCGATAATAGAACAACATCTTTGTGGAATTTTTTGGAACTTCTAAATTGAATACGATGATATAACATAAAACTAATCATCTATATTCCTGATATCTGACTTTTATACCTTGTGTGAGAAAAATATTTCTTTATTCTTTGTGATAGAGGTCTTGATTTGGGGTTTTTCCATTTTGGATCTCTAGGAGACCTTCAGGGGTCTCGGTGTCCCTTCTGAGTATTTTCATACTCACCCCTACATGGGCTTCACCCGCACCTTGTTGTGTCCTGAGCAAATGAAAAATAGCTTTGACCAAGGATTGGGAGCTAGGACTAGATGATTCTCAGAGGTGGACCTTTATACATGAAAAGTTTTAGTGATGAACAACCGTGAGTTGTACCTACCCTTCAGGTATGAACCTTGGAAGATGATTCTAGGATCTTTTTTTCTATTGTAATTGTACTTTTTAGTTGGGTGTGTAATCCATCCCCCTTCACATACAATACACACACCGTTTTTTACTTTATATATTTACTTCTTGGTTTTCATCCTATCGTATACTTGGTTTGTGTTATTTCATGTTTAAAGGAAATGAATTCCATTATACATGGATATTCCATTAGGTGCTAGTCTCCAACCCATGGCTTATGGAAGGCAGGGTTGGGGTAGACACGACACGAGCCCCCAGGGATGGGTCGTGACAAAGAGGTATTAGAAGAGTCAGTTCAACCAAAGAACTAGGATTATGATCTTTTAAATGAAGTAATAGTGTTATGTGTTCTGAGTGTGGTTCTCAGTTAGAGGAGCCTAGTGTTGGTTCGACGGCCAGTATATCCATACACCAAGACCCTGAATTCTGATTTCTAAATTGGTGCACGAAAACACTGATTGTGTGTGTTTTTGAAATGATTTAATTTTTATATCTTTTGAGTCATCTCACAGGGTATAACTTATTGACCGTGGTTCACCTATTTCTTTTCAGGATGTCTCCATGTAGATAATAGCTAGGGTTCTAGTGAGAGTTTGCGATGACGGCCCACTGAGTGATGAGGCTTCAGTGCAAGTACCTCTCACAATGATAGTACCATCAGGTGGTGTACCAGCAGCACCACTACCCATTGGGAAGCTGTTTCCACCATCCCCACCAGTAGATGTTGCATTCAGACTAAGAGTATTGCTTGATTTTTAGTGGGAAAGGCCTCTAATGTTCTGAGGTGAGATGGACCCACAGGCCTCTAAGGACTGGCTGGAGGCTATGACCAGAGTTTTTCGCCGAGTTGGGACACCTGCCGACCAGATGGGGATCCTAGCTGTCAGTCTTTTACAGGGTGCAATGGGGAGATGGTGGAACTTGATGCTCCAGATACACAACGAGGTGACCCTCACCTAGGAAGATTTCGAGGGCCTCTTTAGGGAAGAGTTTGTTCCAGTGACTCTACACTCTGTGTGGATACAAGAGCTGCTACATTTACAGTAGGGCATCCTAACCATGGCCCAGTACTCATGAGGTCCACCGACCTCTGTGAAACTCTACCGACATAGTTCTAGACCCTTTCTTCCTGGCCTGAGCATCGAACGGGGACTCCAATTGGATATCAAATCTTCTATGCTATCTCTCAGCATCCCGATTCGTGCTGGAGTGCGGGAGAGAGAACACATGGTAGAGAAATTCCTTGTTGAGCTAACATCGACAACAAGACCCACCACTAGGTGACACATAGTACAGTCATCTGTGGCTGGTAATAGGAATATGAAACTGAGTTCCAAGTATACCAGGCCTTCTAGTAGAGGTCCTAAGGATGTAGGATTTGAGGTTCGAGGCTCACGAGGTAGATAAGGCCACCAGAAGAGCAGATTGTGCTTCACGTGCTGTGGGCAGGGTCACATGGCTCGCGACTTCCTGACTAGCTACACTGACAACCAGCATACGGTTGAGGGGTCACCGAGGTAGTGGCAAAGATTTTGATAGAGGAGGTATTCATGAAGCATGAAGACATAGCAGAGGAGCAGGCCGTGCAGTAGGTGATGGGCGGCGATTCGAGGTTCTACCACCACCACCTTTAGGTGGCCCACAAAAACCACAGGGAGCAGGTGGACATGGATGAAATCATCTCCAGGCAGGTGGGGACTACAACCACAGTGCTCTAGATATTATTTGAGGTACAATATGTGTCTACTATACCCTAGATGTAGTACTTATATACACATGTTCTAGTCACTCTTTCATTTCCATGACCCTCAATTGGGTCTCAGAGATTCCGCTGGAGATATTAGCTCGATCCTTATGAAAAGAGACTCTTACAGGAGAGGATTCAAAGATTACCACCAGTTCCGGTAGTTTGATCTTACTCTAGGAGGTTAAAGCTTTTACTAGGATCATCTAGAAGAGGCATAGAGGCCTTACGATGTCATATTGGGTATGTACTAGTTATCTACAGTTCATGCTCTTATTTAATACATGAGGTGCAAAGTGCGATGTGTCCACGATGATGGGACCGGGTTTTCCGTCACTAGTTAGAAGGTATCCTTTGAAACACATGATGGATTTACCCAAAGGAGGGTTCAGAAGATCACACATTATTTGGATAGATTTTCCCTCACATTAGTTGATGTTGAGAGTCTGAGTTATCCTATAGTGGTGGACTATTATGCTGATGTTTTCCCTGATAATGATCCAGGACTACCTCCTCATAAAGAGGTGGACTTCTACATCAACTTGTATGCTGAGATGACACAGATATCTACACCAGCATATCATATGGCTCATGTAGAGCTTCGTGGGTTACGGGTACAATTGAAGGACTTGAAGAAGAAGGGGTTCATAAGGCCTAGCATTTCCCCATGGGCAACACCAATTTTTTTCTCCAAGAAGGAAGATAAAATTTTTAGGCTCTATGTGGATTATCGGAACCAAAACTATGTGACCATAAATAAAAAGCATCTTCTTCCGAGGATTTATGATCTATTTGATCATCTTAAGAGAGCTCGTTGGTTTTCGATGTTAGACCACAGATCAGGCTATCATCAGCTCAAGGTATGAGATGAGGATATACAGAAGATGAAATTCATATGTTGGTATGGCTACTATGAATTTTTCGTTATGCCAATTGCCTTGACCAACTCCCCTATAGTGTTCATGGGACTCATGAACAGGATCTTCCAACCATACCTTGATCACATTGTGGTGGTCTTCATTGAAAACATCTTGGTGTACTTAGGGACGGAGGATGAGCATTCCCATCAATTGTATATAGTTCTAGATACACTCTCAGAGCACCATATTTATGGTAATCTCCCGATGTTCCACATCTATATATGGGAGGTACACTTTATAGGACACTTTAACTCAGAGGATGGAGTTGTGGTGGATCCGGTGAAGAGAGAATCTTTGATTTCGTGGGAGCCATCCTGGAGTGTGACCGAGGGGCGGAGTTACCGGGGGTTGTCTAGGTACTACCGAAGATTCATAACTAACTTTTCCACAGTGGTGGCACTCTTGACATTGTTGTTGAAGAATGGACATCCCTTTATGTGGATGGAGAGATGCCAATAGAGTTTTCTGGAGTAGAGGTAAAGACTGACCAGTGACCCCATCTTGAGGCTACCTGAAGAGGGTGTTGGGTATGTAGTCTACTACAATGCATCATGTGAAGTACATGTATGTTCCCTAATGTAGGATCAAGAAGTGATCACTTATGGTTCACGAAAACAGAATCAACATGAGCAGAACTACTCTACCCATGACCTAGAGTTAGCTGCAATGGTCTTCTCCTGGAAGATGTGGCGACACTACTTGATGTGTAAAATTTTTACAGTCTACTCTGATCACAAGAGTCTCAGTTATATATTCTCATCTAATGACCAAAACCTAAGATAGAGGTGATGGATATGGTTCTTCAAGGAATACAACTTTGAGATAATCTATACTCCTAGGAAGGGGAATGTGGTAGTAGATGAAATCAACAGGAGGTTTGGTCTATAGTTGTTGAGTGAGGTGACAAAGTAGCTAGCCACTTTGCATATATCTTTCATGGATAGAGATGGAGAAGCTTAACTCTAGTCTATGACTGTCACTCCCCCACTTCTACAGTTAGTTAGGGAGGCACAACTTGGGACATTGATTGTGAGGCCCAATGTGTTCAGATATCCACAATACAGGCTCTTAATGGATTTTATGAAGGTGGGGAGCACGTCATCCTCTTCCAAGGATGCACTATGGTACCAATGATGGTTCGAGAGGATATGTTGAGGGAGTTCCACACATCCCCTTTAGTGGTACGACATGGAGTGGAAAAGATGTAAAAACACATTCGGTGTCAGTACTAATGGACATGGATGATGAAAGCAATGGTAGAGGTTGTACCCCGATGCCACACTTGTCAGCAAGTGAATGCTAAGAATTAGGCACCTACAAGATTAGCTTAGCCACTTGAGGTACCAAAGTGGAAGTGAGATGGAATTTCCCTGGATTTCAGGAGAGTTCTACCACACATGTCTAGCGGCCATGATTCCATCTGGGTTATCATTGACCTACCAAGTCAGCCCACTTTATACCGATCAAGGAGTAGGTATCATTAGATGGCTTGGGATGCCTCTATGTACAAGATATTATATAGCTTCATGGGGTTCCATTGGCGATCAAATATGATCGTGAAACACGTTTTACATCCCGGTTGTGGAAGGTGTTGTAGGAGTCATTCAAGACTCAGCTATGTTTGAGAACAATCTTTCATCCTTAGATGGATGGTCAGACGTAGTGGACCATTTAGACATTGGAGGAAATGATTCCTTCTTGAATCCTAGATTTTTGAGGTAGTTGGGAGGATTAGTTGACCATTATGGAGTTTACGTACAACAAAAAATATCACACCCCCATTGGTATGGCATCGTTTGAGTCCTTATACGGTCAACCATTTATATTAACTCTATTCTAGACAGACCTAGGGGAGTCAGCACTTATGGATCCATAGTTGGTACGGGCTACCACCGAGAAGGTGCAGATAATATTGGAGTGGATGAAAACGGCCCAGAGAAGGCATACGTTTTATGCTAACAAGAGACAGAGACCTATGGAGTTCAAGGAGGGAGACTATGTCTTTTTACGGGTCTCTCCTCGATATGGTTTGCGGAGATTCGGTGAGGGTGAAAAGCTATATATGAGGTTCATTGGACTCTTTTTGGTTATCAGATGAGTCGGTGAGCAGGCGTATTGCCATTCTCTTCCCCCGAAGAAGCATTTTAGTGTATAACATTTTCCATGTGTCGCAGTTGAGGAAGTACGTGCGTGATCCATCGCACATTATTGACTGGGGAGAGCTGGACATTGATGATGGGTAAACGTTTATAGAGGATCTAATAAATATTGAGAATCGGTAGGAGCGGGTCCTTCATGGATGATCGATACCTCTGGTTCGTGTTCGCTGGTAGCATGGGATCCTCTAGGAGATCACGGAGGAGCGGGAGGCTCAGATTCATGCTCAATACCCCCATTTGTTTCCTTAGTCTATGTTGTGGATTTTGGGACAAAAAACCCAAAGGTGGGGATAAATTAAGGACCCTCATGTTACATGTAATTGTTTTTTATTATATGGAACTATTCTGAGGCTACAAATTCTGATGGCGTTTGATTACGATTCATAGGGTGCCCAGAACATAATTTTAAACATTCATAAGGTATGTTCAGTAAATGTACGAGCGAGAAATCCTAACTTTTGAACCAGTGCTCAGAATTGAAATCTGAGGGCACTGTTGAACTCTCAATACCAACATTTTCTTAAGGGATCTTTAAACTCAACCGCAATGGGTTGAGAGAGGAAGTTTGTTTTATCATTTTTCAATGAAAATTAATAAATTAAATCTAATTTATATTAAATATATTCTACATCTCTTATTGGTTTTGGTAGAGCGGACCACAAGGGGTGGTTGGGCATTTAATGAAAAACATTTAATGCCCGGTTACAGAATAATATTTAACCACACTACATACAATTAAGGAGGATCATTAATTGCACCAATTAATTAATAAATCTTTATTTCATGTTTTAAAGATCACTTCCCAACTCTCACTCTTTTTAGTTTTTGATTTCGTTGACACGAGGTTGTGTTTTTGGAGAGGAGGATTTTGGAGGAGCCTCTTGATGAATAAGGGATCCATCAAACAAGAACCAAATATCATCGTTTGAGTGGAATCATTGGAAGCTTGCTTCGGGAATGATGAACACCGACCCATCATCAAATGCAGGATGCTCAGAAAAAACTCATGAGGTAGGGTTTTTTCTAGTTAAAATTTTAGGAGTTGTTGAATAAATTATCTTCTCCCATGTTAAGATAATAACACGGAGGGTGCGGGCCTAATGAGCAAGGCCTGGTACCTCCTTCTATTTATTTATCGTTTCATTCTAATTGGGTGAATTTTGGGGTTGGATGGAACCCAAATTTGGGGTCAAGTAGTGAAGGAGATTACCAGGTAATCCTGTAGGTCTGAATGGATTAAAAAATGGAACACGAGGGCTCCCCCAGTGGCCCGCGAAAGACCGACGGTGTGACACCAACACGGTGGCATCAGTAGACGAGGGGGGCAGCTGACACCAGCCAGCCGTGGAGGTGGAAGTGCGCCGACACGTGCCGTAGGAGGAGGTCGCGACACTAGGCAGGACGGTCAGTAGGAAACCGACATCGGCCATCCGTAGAGATGTGGGCGGAGTGATTTCACGCGCTACAGGAGGAGGCTACAACACTAGGCCATGGGGGTCAGTATGAGGATGACACTATCCGGCCATAGAGATGGTGGTGGTGTTCTTTCTCACGCCTTAGGAGGGGGAGTCCATGGCTTTTCAGCCGCAACAGTTGATCAGGGCGACCAGCACCGTCCGGTGGTAGAGGCGGAGCGGCGTGCCGTCACACACCACTGAAGATGGCCACGACTCGAAGCTACGGAGAAGACCAGAACTCGCTCCATTTCGGACCCGCAATGAAAAGGCGGAACCACGTGGCATCGCCGCTCCATATCAAAAATTTCTTAGCTATTCTGGAGAAAGTTGGACGTTCCGCCCCCCCCCCCCCCCCAGCGTGTCGGGCCACGGCCCAACAGGCCGAGCCTGGTGTGGCCCTGTACAACCGTTTCAGGTCGAGTCATCCCAAACGAAGTCGAGTCGGCCCAGACTGGGTCAGGCTAGGTCGGTTTGATGGGGTCAAACCGGATCCGGACCCATCCAGGCTCAGTTTTTCTTAAAATGCTATAACTTGAAATCCAGACTCCCATTTGACGAACCGTCTATGACAGTGGGATCCTTGGAGCGAGAATTTTCTTTTAGTATACCCCACCAAAATTTTGGATAAATTTGAAGTACAACTGGGTTGGATTGAACCTGAATCCTACCAGGCCCTCAGTACAAAAAATTCTTATAACTCATAGAACATGCGTCTTATTGAGGTGTTGTCTCTCGCGTTGGAACCCTTATGAAAAGGGGGTTATTTGGGTTACTCTTTTTTGGAGATTAGTGGTGGTAGAGGTATGACCGATATCTCAAGGAGTATATTCAACAAAACTCAAGCACACCGGGTATAGGGAATCCTATGACTAGATGTGTTTGATGTAGCCACCCTGTGTGGATCAGCATCATAGCAACCCTATATGGATCAGCATTTTAGATTCCCGACGAGGACCAGTTTTAGAGATGCCTATCGAGGATCAACATCTAGGGACCCTGTATGGATCAACATTAAGTGACCCTATGTGGATCATAATTACATTGAACTTGTGTGGATCAGCATTCTAGAGACCATCTGTGGATCAGTAGTAGCATGACCTGTCAAGGACCAACATTATAGTGGACCATCATGGAACAAAAACATACATCCAAGATTTGATCAGTAATAGAAAAACTTCTTTGTGGATCAGTTGTGGAACTTCTAAATGAAATAAGATGATAAAGCATAATACTAATCATTTATATTCCTGATCATTGAGTTTTATACCTGGTGTGAGAAGAATATTGGTTCTTGATTTGGGATTGAGGCAATTCATTGTGGTTTTTCCATTGTGGAACTCAAGGAGACCTTCGGGGGTCTTGGTGTCCCTACTGAGTGTTGTTATACTCACCCTGGTATGGGCTTCGCCCGCAACTTTTTGTGTCTTGTGAAGAAGACATATATCTTTGACCAAAGTTTGGGACCTAGGATTGGACAGTCCTGGGAGGTGGACATCTAGATGTGACAAGCCATAGTCAGGACCGACCATGAGATGTACCTACCCTTCAGGTACGAACCCCGACAGATGATTCCGGGAGCTGTTTTTCAATTGTAGTTGTACATTTTAGTTGGACTTGTATTCCGGGCCCCTTTACTTACAATACACTCCCCCTTTTTACTATACAGATTTACATTGTGGTTTTCATCATGTCATATACTTGGTCTGTGTGTTTGCCGATTTATAGGTAATGCCTTCCCGTTTACAGGGACATGCCTTTTGGCGTTAGTCACCAAACCATTTCCTATATAAGGTGCATTTGGGGTAGTCACCGGATGGGCCCGGGGGATGGGTATATTTAAAAAAAATCAACAAAATAATATATTAATATATTAGAATATTTATATTGATATAAATATAATATATATATTTTAAAATACGTTTTAGATAAGATAAATAGACATTTACACTTAATATATATGTTATTTAGTGAAATTGGCTTATAAAATAATAATAAATATTTTTAATTACAATTTTTCTTATTATTACTAAATAATAGTAACTTAATATCAATTGGAAGATTAAAAAAAATCAAATGATTAATAATAGATCTATAATAAGTTGAAAAAGTATCTCAAACTTCAAATGGCCATAACATTTTATCTTCGTGTTTGTTTGATCTTTACAATATATCAAATCGAATATTTTGATGAGCTATATGCGTTGTGATGCAATGAAAGCTTCTGTTACCTTTTTTTGGCCAAAAAGGCCCAAAAGACCTCCAAAACTGTGTTTTTTTGTCAGGATACCCAAATTTTATAACATTCAATGGAATTTCAACCTCGTTTAAGGAGTTAATTTTTACCTTTTCCATGGGGAATGAATTTATTTCAATGGATTGAATTTATATTCATATTATGGATTTGAAATTTTAACATTTTTCCTAATGTAGAATTATTTATAATCAAATATATAACAATATATACATAGTTTTTATATATTCTCACATAAAATTTTAAATTTATAAATAAATAATTAACCATATTTACATATAAAATATATTTCCCAATATATAAGCTTTGTCTAAATAAAAAACTCATATCCGTTTTATTTAAAACACAAATGTATGAATATTTATATACCTATATAATGTCTATGTGTTTATATTTATATTTTTGTGCGTTTGTATTGAAAAACTTATATATATTATCTATATATTCTAAAAATATCTGTATACATATTAATATATAATATTTGTAAATATATATAAATATGTATAATTATACATACAGATACACATATAATATATATATGTTTGTGTGTGGGTATGTTGTATGTATGTATGTATTTATTTATAAATACACATAAAAAGTATATTTTATAAATGCATTCAAAACTGATCTTATAAATATATATTAATATACGAATAAATATAATATTATATCAATATAACTATATATATACATATTAATATATGAATATATATATATATATATATTATTATAACTAAACATATATATATGTATATATTACTAAAACTAAAAATATATATATATATATTAATATAAATAAATAAATATTTATTTATATAACTAAATATATGTATATATATGTATATATATATTAGTATGTGAGTAAATATTACAATATATATATATATATATTATTAAATGAATAGAAAAAAATATAGTGGAGTGGTAAAGGCTTAGGTGCTTAGGAAACGGGTCCTGAGTTCGAATCCTGGGGGAGCCAGGTCACGCACACAGGTGGGGAAAAATGCATAGTACTGTTAAAGGGGTTGGGGGTACTGTTAAAGGTAGGTGCGGTAGATGGGGCATGCAGTCTATGGTGGGGGTGGGCACTGTTGATGGGGGGCTTCACGCACTGTTGAGGACCCTCTAAATTATTTTTCTATTTTTTCTATTTTTTAACTTTTATCAACGCTTTTAAAAAAGAACTGATAAAAGGGGTCCTTTAACAGTGCTAAAAAAAGTGCTGATAAAGGACCAATTTATTAGCAATTTTTTTTATCACTGATAAAAAGGGCTTTTATCAGTTCTTTTCTGAGCACGGATAAAAGGGACCACCTTTATCTCTACCTTGATTAATAGTGCTTTTATAGAACTGTTAATACCCTTTTCTAGCATTGATAATGGCCATATTTTTAGTATGGATACATTTATGATACTTGTACATGATAAGCCTACTTGAATGATAATATGCATAGAGTCCCTTGACGCTTTAAAGATTCATGCTACTACCCATGGATGCTTGATTTATGGCCCGAGTCCACACATTAATCACTACCCATATATATAGCATTAGATGTCACTACATATACAGACCATAAAATTATATATATGTTGTTACTTTTTATGAGATTATCCAACATGGGCCAAAGTAGGTTGTGTCAGCCTGGTGTCATTTAGGAACTAAAGCCGACACTTTATAGTTTTTATTACTTCTTACCATCATATATGCACATTTATCTTATTATATACATTGGATGGGTATTTATAGACACTATTGGCGATGTACTACTTAGTTTATCTCACTCCCAATCTGGGCCACCAATTGTACCCCAGAGGATTATGTTGATTCATGTAGAGATTGGGGAAAGCTCCCAGTGGTTGATTCTTGAGTGATTATTTAAAGGGAGAAGGGAAGCATAGGACCAATCCATGTATCATGAGGCTATTATATATATAATTTTCTGTATTTTTTCCTTTTGATAAATGTAATTTACTAGATGAATTCTTCTATGTCTACCTATTCCTTTTTTGATAGATACATGACACTGCATCATTTTTCATATGATATAGGTTGTTACTATTGATGAAAATTTATTTATATAGATAATTAATTTTACACTATATCCAATTTTTATTCTTTCATTGTTTAATAATAATTTACAGAGCTTCACAACATTAATTATGTTGGTATACTCTCCCCACCATACCACCTTATACCCTCACTAATAGTTGATAGCCTCCATAATTTTTGGATGCATGATTGAGGCCATGTGACCCACCGACTCGGGGAACCATTTAGTGCCTCCTAGGTTGGGACATTACAATGTGGTTTCATAGGTTCTATTTTATTATCCTTAATATTTTCGGATTGTAGATGTGAGACTAGGATGATTCAAAAAAATTTAATGTGCATATTCCTTGGAGTAGCTAACCTACGTACAGAGAAAAGCCAAATTACCATGAATGAGAATTTTTGTATCTATTCATCTTATTTTAGTTGATTTTATTACATCATTGGGTGAAACACATGATATGGGATATTCATTATTAATATGATGTTGGATTATATTTTACCCTTATAATGATATTACAAGGAAGAATTGATCATAAATAATTTTAGGCAACTCATTTGACTAATATGACATGAATTATTCAATTTTTTGTATCATACATTTCTTGACAACATGATACCCGTTGTATATTCCTTTAGTAATATACTTTTTATACGACTAACATTTCTTCCTGGAAAAATAGATTAGGTAATAGGTTATTAAAGTATATATATCAACCTAAATGGGTTTTCCTATATAGTTTGATGATTTCACATTAATTAACCAATTATCACATGCGTGAGTTATGTAACTGAGGATATATAGAATGAAGCATTAGTCTATTATATATATATGAATTTTATTAGAAACCTACAGCGTGTGTGTACCATTATAGATTGGTAATGTTGATCAATGTAGTCAATTATATAATGTTACATGTTACATTCTATTATCGAATGTAAGGTATTGGGTGTAGTTAAAGGATCTACCAATTGCAATTTATAAATAATTTACTTTTACAAATTGGGGATGGTACATCAAATAACTGCTCTAATGTGTAAATGCATTAATTGATAGATCTATAATTTAAATAATTTGACCATTAAATGGAAATGAAAATTATAGATCAAAGGTATTTTCCTCTATAACTTGTAATTCATAGTCCATATTCTAGTAAACTTATAGTAAAATAGGGAGATTGAACCTGACCAAAACTTAGTAGTGGGTAGTAAGTAGTGCCCCTCATGTTTATTATGATTTTTCTTATCACCAAGATGTGGCTATAAGATCAGTATGAGGGGTGTTACTTTAACATATGAAGACATGTACCTATCCTATCAGCATAGCTATGATCCTTATCATTATTAAATCATATTTGAGGTGTTTTTTTAATTTTTAAGGCCATACCTCCAAAAAATCCTCCTTTTGTAGTCTAGGAGGACAGTGAAGACCCTGCTCTGGAGGTGATGGGCCCTAAGATACCCATGATACCTGTATTAGTAAGACCAATAGCACATCTAATTATCCACGAGGTGGGTAATTATTTCTGTACTAGAGGGGAGTTTTGTGTCTTATGCAGGCTGTACAGGGATCTCCGTGACCTGCCCTTTCTATATGAGGTTGATGTTGAAGTTCCCATAGTATAATACACCTACTTTTCAGAGGATGGTGACGCCTATCAAGAACATCTATGGCTTGAGATGGTCTTATATCTCTTCAAGAACCACAAGACACATCCTTAGAGTAGTGGAAATATCACTAAATATATCATTGTAGGATTTTAGAATGGTTATTGGGATATTTTTAACTAGAAAGATCAGTATGATAATGTAATTTAGAGAGAATTCCAATATAGATTCAGTGACTATTCCTTCCCTGAGACCATCAGGTATGATCATACCAGATATTTCATTAACCTGTGGTAGGGTTTAATGTTTGTTATGGACTACTCATCTTGTTTAAAAAATATTTATTGCTTTTTACCTATCTATACATTTTGAGATAGTGAAAGAGAGATTATTTTTGGATGGGAATATATACCCTATTATATCTCATGTGAATGTATTCCAATTGAAAACCATGATTGATATAATAATCTAGAATCTCATCATTGGGTGAAGCCTAGGAGAAATAGATAGTTTGGGCTTGGGTGGTTCTGAACTAAGACATGTAAGTGGTTTGAGTAGTAATCTAAAGTGATGATTTAAGACTTCATGTGAGATCAGTGGTATCCAGATGGAACCCACTCTGATTTATGGGATTTTTCACCAATGTGGGAAGGCAGGGAAAAAGAGTCCCAAGTGTCCCATAGACCCCATTGAGTGATGTGGATATGGATGTTTGGTGAACAATCAACTTTTTTGTAGGACCATACCATATGTTCCTAATGGGAGAGGATCCATATCAACTCTGCTTTTAGGAGTAGGATTAGGAGAAACTTTCTAGGTAGGTAGATAGAGTACTATGATCCATATAGGAAGATGAGGAGGTCCAAAATGAGGTATAAATGATTTAGATACATTATTCTTGTAGAGAATACCCACGTGGTAATCAAGTTGCAACATAGTTCTATAGATAGGTCTAGATTTAATATATGTAGCCTACAATAGAGGAGAAGGGTTCCATACCATCTACTATTCGAATTTATATTCTAGTAGCCTCTACTATTGTGTCTACCAAATTCAATAAGGGTGCTCATTATTACTTTATCTATAAGGATATTATGGAAATCCTTGGTCTTGCTATTTAGTACATTGTGGTGTCATTACACATGATCCTAGATTGGGAATTCAACAAATGTGTACACATGTACATGTAATTCCCCCTTGAATTGGGTAGCTATTATTTCATATGGGACCTCTTTATCCTTAAGAAGAGGATATTTGATTTCATTATAGGGATGTGTTGGTTGGTCCCCTATCATTCCTATGTGGACTGAAATCACCACATCTTATCGTTTATATCACCATAGGGTAGTAGTTACCATCACAAGGGTGAATGGGATGTCCCCAAAAGTATAGTTATACTCTAGAATCATTGAATAGGTTAGTGGACACCCAGATTATTAGCCAATATATGAATGATCAATGGTTAAATAATAGTGATTTCCTTCCAATCGTATGTTGTTATAAGGATGTATTCCCTAAGTACTTATCCTATATACCTCATGATAGACTAGTTTAATTTTTTATAGAGTTAATTCTTGGAGCCGCATTTGTATCCATTCCTCCTTACAGGATGACTACTACTATGTTTTATGAGATCAAGATGCAGTTATATAATTTTGATGTTAAGAGTTTTATATAGACCAGTAATTATCCTGGGGGTTCACCAATAAAATTCCCCAAGAATGGGGATAGAACCCTCAAGAATTTTGTGTATTAATTTAATTTGAATCAAGAATTAAGGACTGGCATCCTTTTCCTCATATTGATGTCCCCTTTTACTAGTTCAGAGAAACAATAGTGTTCCCAAAGATCAAACTGAGATGAGGATATCATCTAGTGTGATTCAGGTCTTCAGTCATAAAACATATATCATTTCTAATTCGGTACTATTTATATCAGTATCTAGTTATGTTGTTTGGAATTATTATCAAACCATACTTTTTTCAGGGCTTTGATGAATAGGGTTTTCCAGCCACATGGATTCCATGATCTTGGTTTTTTTTATGACATCATGGTGTATTCCTATACTTGAAGAGACCATGGAATTAATAATATGATCATATTGATTGCATCGAGGGAGAATTAGTTGTATACTAAGATACCATATTTCATCTTCTTGACCGACAAGGTTCAATTCATGATTTATGTTATCTTGGAATTAGGATTATCGGTTGAACTAGAGAAGGTGAGTGTTGTAGATATGTGAGAGTATGTAAATTACCACACATGCACATACAGATGTGCTATAAAAAAATAATGTATATATTTTTTTATTTAAAAGTAACTCAAAAATATACAGACATTTCAAATAAAGGATCTTTTCTAGTTTAGCATTTGGAGGAAAAGGATCACCTATTCATATTATGAAAGTAAAAACACTAAATCAAAAGTAATTATGAAACATTAATAATTCTAGCTACAAATTGATAGAAAATATATGAAAGATCTCTATGAACCAGAAAACATATTACAAAAAGTAGAATAATAAAAATTTACCAGTAAGGGGTTTTTAAAATTCTAATGAGAAACATTTTAAAAATAAATATATCTTATAAAAAATACTTTTGGAAATATATTTGAAAAATTAATTTTAAAATTTTTTTAAATAGATTTTGAAAAATACCTTTAATAAAATCTAATAAAAAATATATTTGGAAAAAAATTTGGATGTCCTTTGAAGATACTTATAATTTTTTAAAACATGGTTCTCAAAACACTTTTCAAAATATAATAGCTTTTTGAAAATTATTTTGAAAATAATTTGAATACATGATTTTGAAAATTCCTTTGAAAACAATTATGCCCTTGAAAACATATAAATATACTCATTTGAAAATGATGATGTTTTTGGAAATTATTTAATTTCTATGACAATAGTTATTCTTTTGAAAACATTATATTTATTTTAAAATAATTTCTCCTTGAAAACACTTTAAAATTATATAGTGTTTATTTAGAAAATACTAAGTTAGCTTTTGAAAATACAAAAATGGGTCCCCTTAAACATTAAGGTCTATATTGGGCCTACCTAGTTCCTTATGAATGAGTTAACTACACATCCCCTTCTTGTTTACAATGACCAAGTTCCAATTTTTATAAAAAAATTAGATTTCTTTACATATATACATTTTCCACTAGGGTTTTTGATTTAAATGCAAAACAATGCTTTGAATACACATGAAAATTTATAAAAAAATATTTATTTATTTTCTTATTAAAATCACTTGTCAGATTTGGCACTATAAAATAGAATGTCATTTTTATTTTGTATGATCTGTCAATAAAATAATTAACATCCATGTAATTAAAATTTCAAATAAATTAATTTCATTAAAACATTAAACATTATATTTTAAAACTCATCTCTAAATAAAAGTATTCAATACCCATTTTCTTAAACAACATTTTTGTTGTTTTGAAACATTAAATAATATATAAATATTTCAAATAAAATTATACCAATTGTAAATTGAATGTCACATAAAATAATATATTTCAATTTTGATTTCTTATAATTATCATAAGCACATAAAATATATGAAGGTAAAATAATGGTATACATAATAGTAATTAAGAAATTACTATAGTAAAAAAATAATTCCATTAACGATATTTACATATATATATATATCTATATAATTTTTCTTTCTGGAACAATTAAAAGTAAAAGTAAATATAGCCTTATATAATATCTTTAAATGAAAAGCTATATAACAAATATAAGAAATATAAGAGTAATATTTTCAAAATAAACAATTCTTCATTGCTTATTTTAAAAATATACAGTTGGATGATTTCATCTTCTTAAATGAATTACATATTCATTTTAAATCATGCAATGATGGAAAGAAATGTTCACACACACACACAGACACACACACACACAGACACACACACACGCACACAAACACACATATAATGAAGGAAACCCATCGCAAACATTTATATAACATTCATTATTAATTAGAATATATTATGAAGTTGAAGTAATTATACATAAAAATTTGATCTTTATATTTAGTATACATATATATATATACATACATATATGTATATATATTAAGGTAAGAATTTGAAAATTAAAATCACATGCACACCAAAAGTTTTCAAAGAAAAGGTAAAAAAATACTTATATCTCATAAGTTATATTTTCATATGTACATACATATATTTGGCTAATAAAAATTCAATTAGATGCACACACACACATAGATATATATATATGTGTGTGATTTAAATTCTAAAACATGAACTTGACGAAATTGAAAATCATACATGCATATAAAATACATATAAGTTTGAAAACATGAAATTATAAACAATATAAATATATACATATAGTTACATACTTGAAAAAAATGAAAATTTGGAATGATAACATAATACACCCTTATAAGATTATAATATTTAAACTAAACCTCTTGAATAAATGAGTTATCCTTGATTTAATAAATAGGGATGAAAATAAAATAGACTTGAAATTAGTATCCAAAATAAGTTTATATATATATATCGACTGCGAATTTAGAAATAATAGTTCTAAATATAAATTTCCCCTTACAAACCACACATTTTTAATTTAAAACAATAATGTGTAACTTAAATTTGATACATGTATGATAATGAATTGAAAATAAGAGAGATATTTTATTATTATTAAAATATGAAAAAAACATATATATCAGTATATATCAAATAAATGTGTTCCCAATACCTGCTGTAAAATGAAGGCAGGAGAAGGAGAGGTAAATGGTGGTTTATTCTCCTCACAGATTGAAGGTGTATCCTTATGAATAGGTGTGTTTAAACCAGTGGGGGGAAAATTGAATGTCATGAATATTATTTTTCTTATGTGGGTTGTCCAATGTGGGGATATCCCCATGTAAAATGGTGTTTATATATAGGTACACATTTTGACTTTAGGAGAAGCTGGGAAAAAAACAATATACACAAATAGTATTCTGCTCTACATTACTTGTGGGTGACGGAGGAGACAAAGACAAAATTAACCAATAAAAGGGGAATACAAGGAAGGTGACCATGTTGGGTTCCACATGACTTGAGGATGAGGCTGATACATAGTGGAAGAATCAAGTGGTTGTGAGGGGAGGAAGGAAGGAGATGATACGGGTTGAAAGGGACACCCATGGTGGCTTGGATTTTCTTGTGGGGGAGACTCAAATAACCATGAGGGACACAACGACATCAAATAGTTGTGGCAATATCCTAGGTTGTTAGCGACTGAGCTGTAGATCAGGGTTCATGTGGGTCCGATCGGTGAATGAGGACGTCACCAATGTCAGTGGAGGGGAGTTTCGTGCTGGTCTACAGGGAATTTGGGTAACTTGGGGAAGATGAAAGGGTTCATTTTCATCATTTTATTTTATTTTATTATATTGTTTATTCCTTTTTTTGAACCAAAATGTTTATATATATATTTTAAATTAAATAAACAAACACAATTTTTGTTTGATTAATAACATATTTGTATTATATTAAATTTATCAATTATAATTTCATTATTATTTTGATATAATTTATCATATTTTTTTAATCAATCATTATCAATATTATTGTTATTCTTTATTTATTGTAAATATTATTTTAAGTATATTTTTTAATTTAAATTTGATTGTTATATTTTTGAGATAAATTACCAAAAATAAAAATAAATATTTCATAAAGAGGGCTTCATACATATAGTTAAGAAATACTATTACTTTTATTTTTTCATAAAAACTTATAATTCATTAAAGTGTTGAATAAAAAATAAATTAGTGAATATAAAAATAATGTCTGGAAAATTTATTAATTCTAAAATCGACATCCTTTCACATAGATTTTGAATAAAAAATACTCCTTTTATTTATTTTTATAATGAAATGGTTATTTGAATAAAATATTCATATATATATATATAGATATATACCTGTATACTTTATAAATGTATCTCAATGGCTATATTCTATTTTTATCACTGCCAAACAAATTAATCCTCAACGGTCCCAAAATTTTGTTTTTCTAGAATTATCTCACTTTGATGGAATTTCTATATCCAGAATCTTTTCATACTAGTAATCTATACATGATCATGATGCATGTTTTACACTTAATTGTATTTTATTGTCATCATATTTGGAGAGATCCTACTAATGATGGATCCAGATGATGCAAGAAACAGTATCTCTACAGAAATATTTGTTTTACTTTTTCCACTTTTGTTCTTAATTGTTATTGTTTATTTAAAAATTCCAGAGTCTTTATTCTAAAGGGATTTTCTTCTACTGCATTGTAATGTTTTGTTGTTATTTTAAACAAATGAAATTATTGGGATGTCTCATTTAGTACATCAAATTAAATAATATATCATAAATTATATTATAATTAAAACTTATATTTATTAATGAAAATAATTTATTTCTATGAAAATTAAAACATTAATTATTAGATTTAAATAATAAACAATATAGGATAATAAGTATACTCACTCATAAAGGAAATATTATATATATATTTATAAAAAAACATTCAATAAATATTTATTAAAAGAATATAAAGAATAAAATTTATAGGTAGTTACATTCAACCCCACTTAATCGAAATTTCTTCCTCGAAATTGATATTTTATAGATAAGGAAAATTCCAAAATTTAATTTTTTATAATTTTTAAAAATATATCTACTAGGGTTATATATTAAAAAATATTACATAACTTCCTAGTTGTTCAAAAGTACGTTTCTAACTCTTATATTTTTTAAAATATAAGTGGTTAAAAAAAGAGGTCATACTAAAAATGCATTCATATAGTACTACACTTATTTTTAACCAAGACTTTTAATCTCCAAAGTTATCTAAAAAGTTCCTCTAATACCAAATCTAGAGCCCCAAAACTACACTTCCAGATCCAGTACAAAAAAATACAATATTTTTTTTTCTTTAAAGGTAATATAAAAATAAATAAACATTTACGACAAAGGATATCTTCTTGTTTTGGGTTTAGAAGAATAATACCACTTTTACATATTATCAATGTTAAAATAGTAAATAAAAATCAGTGATAATATTTTTCTCACACTATCATTTAATCAACATAAAGTCCATGAAAGCTCCATATAAACATGAAAACATTTTATGAAAACATATTGTGAGAGAAATTGACCAGGATGGGGTTTTTGAAAATCTATTTTTTTTTGGAAAAAATGTATACCTTTTGAAAAATAATTTTCAAAATGGATTTTCAAAATACCATTGATAAATTATGTATTTAATTTTTTTTTAAAAAAATACCTTTGATAAATATTATTAAAAACAATTGATTTGGAAAACAATTTAGACATCCGTTGAAAATACTTACAATTTTAGAAAACACAGATTTCAAAACTCTATTCTAAATATAATAGTTCTTTCAAAACTCTTTTGAAAATACTTTGAAAACATTATTTTGAAAAGGCATTTGAAAATAATTATACATTTGGAAACAAATAAATATACTCTTTGAAAACACATTTTTTTTAATTCTTTAAATCCAAAGAAAAAGGTTATTATTTTTAAAACATTATATTTCTTTTGAAAATAAATACACTTTGAAAATAATATAAAATAATATAGTGGGATTTCATAAAATAATAATAAATCCTTTAAAAACTAAACAATGGGGCAAATTAAACCTTGAAGGTGGTCTTGGTCCAATCCACTTCCTCAAGAATGAGTTTTGTCCCCATTCCCATATTGTTTACAGTGTTTAAGTTCATGTTTTTATAAAAACATTTTTATCTAGATTATCATATATACATTTTCAACTATGTGATTTATTTAAAAACATAACAATAATTTGAATACAGATGGAAATTTATAAAAATATAAATTCTTATTTTCATAGGAAAATCACTGTTAGATTTTTCACTATGAAATCTCATGTCATATTTATTTTTCATGGTATGTCAATAAAATAATTAAAATCCATGTAATTTAAATTTTCCCTTAAGTTACATTTCATTTAAATGATAGAATTTATCTTTTAAAACTAATCATTAAATAGAAGTAATAAATACTTATTTTCTTAAATGAAAAAGGCATCTCCTCTATGTCAGGTTCTGCATGACATGAGGACACGGCTAATGCACAGTGGTAGAATCAAGTGTTCATGATGGGAGGGAGGAAGGTGATGATATACGTTGAAATGGACATCCATGGAGGCTTGTATTTATGTGTGGGGGAGACTCAAAACACCATGAGGGAGGCAGATACATATGACAGTTGTGCTGAGATTTGGGGTCGATGACGGTTGAGTGGTCGATCGGGACTTGTGTGGGTCTTATTGGTGGAAAATAATGACACCAATGTCAGTGGAGGGGAGTTTTATAGTGGTATACAGGGATGTCGAGAAACTTGGGGAAGGAAAAATGGTTCATTTTCTTCTTTTCATTTTATTATTATAATTTTGTTTATACATTTTTTTATACAGAACTAATTATATATATATATGAAATAAATAAAACCTGCTCAATTTTTTTTATTAATAACATATTTGTATTATGTTAAATTTATAAATTATAATTTCATTATTATTTTTCTATAATATAATCCATTTTCATATAATCAAAAATTATTATATGTATGGTTATTATTTATTGATTATAAATTTTATTTTAAGAATATTTTATAAGATCAATTAGATTGTTTTTTAAAAATAAATTACCAAAAATAATAGAAAATATTTTGTAAAACGGTTTTAGTATAAAAAATTATTAATAAATATTGTAATATTTAGTTTTCATAACAACTTATAATTCATATATGTTTGTAAGAAAAAATAAATAAGAGAATCTAAAAATAATGTCTGGTACATTTATTAATTCTAAAATCATCATCCTTTCATATAGAATTTAAATAAAATATAAAATTTCTATTCAATTTAATAATGATACATATATTCAAATGAAATATCCATGTATATGTAAACTTTATAAAAGTATTTAAATGGTTATATCATCATTTTTTCATTTCATACATTTTTTTAAACCTCAATAGTTACAACCTAATGGTCCCGAACAATTTTTCTATAAATATATCACTTGGAATAAATTTTATTATATAGACTCGATGCATACGGATACTCCTCTTGTTTTAATTATGCATGTTTTCTATTTATTTTTATTTTCATTATCATCATCTTCGGAGGGCCCCTATTGATGAATTATCCAAATGATGAAATATAGAATATCTATACTGGAATGTTTTCTTTACAATGCCTTGTTTTATTCTTAATTGTTATTAAATATTTAAAATTCGGGATTCTTTAGTCTAAATAGCTATTTTGCTGCAATGATTCAATATATCATCATTATTTTAAAAAGATATAATTAATTAGAAGCCTCATTTATTGCGTCTAATACAATACTATATTGTAAAATATCTTATAATTAAATTCTATATTTACTAAAGGAAATAACTTAATTGCAAGAAGATTAAAACATTCATTATTAGATTTAAATTATAAACAACACTATAGAATAAATATAATAACTTATAAAGGTAATATTTTACATATATTTTTATAAAAAATCATTCAATAAAAATTTATTAAAAGAAAATGATCATTATAATTTCTATGCAATTAAATTCTACCACCTAAAATTGAATTTCTTCCTTGAAATTCATGTGTCATAGATGAAGAAAACACTGAAATTCTATTTTTCTAAATATGTGAAATGAGAGATACTGTATTTTTATATATTTTGAAGGTTACTTAACTTCCTAAGAATTAAAAATTAGGATTATAACTCTTATATTTTTTTCAATCTAAATGTTTAGAAAACGTAATTTATATTAAAAATTCATACTTAGAAAAATATATTTGTTTTTAACCAAATTTCTTAATCTCTAAAGTTATCTAAACCATTTATCTGATACTAAATATTGATTCCTAGACCCTCACTTTCAAATCCGGTATAATGAATGCCTTAATTTTTTTATTTAAAAGTAACTAAAAATATACATACTTTTACAACTAATTATCTTTTTTAGTCTAGTCTTTGGAGGAAAAGGACCGATTTATCACATTTTCAAAAAGTTAATAAAAATAAGCGATGAATCATTTCTTATTCTAGCTCTTTATCGAGCAAAATTCCATGAAATATTTTTATGAAGCTGAAAATTTTTTATAAAAACATAGGGTGTGAAAAATTACCCATTATGGGGTTTTTAAAAATCCAGTTAAAAACCTTTTTAAAAGTACTTATACATTTTGAAAAATACTTTTGAAAATATATTTTCAATATACATTTGCTTAATGTTTTTTAAATAGTTTTTGATAAACACCTTTGATAAATACTATTAAAAAACTTCTAAGGAAAACAATTTATAAATCCTTTACAACTATTTATAATTTTGATAAAATGGTTTTGAAAATGATTTTGAAAATATAACCAGATTATTAAAAACAAATTTTAAAATTATTTGTAAACAAGATTGTGAAAATGTATTTGAAAATAATTACACCATTGAAAATCTATAACTATTGTCATTGAAAATACTTAATTTTTTCGAAATGTTTTAAAGCCAATAAAAATAGTTATTCTTTGGAAAACAATAAATTGATTTTGAAAATACATACACTCTGAGAACAATTAAAAATAATACAGTGGCGTTTCCGAAAATGCAATGAAAGGTTTTGAAAACAAAACTATGGGACCACTTTAAAATTTATGGATGTCTTGAGCATACCCACTTCCATAAGAATGAGTTCTCTACTCTTCCCTTTCTTTTTTACAATTTACATGTGCCAATATTTATAAAAAAAAATTTATCTTTTTTTACATGTATACATTTTCCACTGGGGGTTTCGATTTAAAAATATATCAATGAACTGAATACACATACACATTTATAATTATATAAATATTTTTTTCTTAGGAATATCGTTTTGTTAGATTTAACAATATGAAATCTCATGTCATTTTACATTTTCATTCCCTGTCAATAAAATAATTAACATATATGTAATATAATTTCCTATAAATTACTTTTCAATATAATTTTAGAAATTATCTTTTAAAACTCATTCATAAATAAATGTATTAAATAATCATTTTCATAAATCAAAATTTGATGTTTGGAAACATTAAATAATATATATAACTTTCACAGAAAATTATATTAATTGTAAATAAATGCCACCCAAAATAATATATCTCGATTTCTCTTTCCTATAATTATCATAATCACATGAAATTTAAGAACTTAAAATAATGGATTAATTAATATTAATTGTAAAATTATTATCTCCACAAAATAATTCCATTAATGATATATAAATCTATAAAAAATGTTACTTTCATTAACAATTACAATTAAAATTAAATTTACCCATCTATTTTTACATTAAAAGGAAAACTGTATAACACATATAATAAATATAAATGTAATATTTTCACCATAATATTTTTTCATTTATTAATTTAAAAATATCATGTTAGATTACCTAATGTTTTAAATGAATTAAATATTCATTTAGAATCATGCAATGAATGTAAGGAATGTACACACACATAAAAACAAACAAACACACACACACACACACACACACATATATATAATGAAAGAAAACCTTTACATAAATATAGATAACATTCATTCCTAATTTTAGTATTTGAAAAAAATGCAATACTTATGAAATTTTGAAATTTAGAATTAGTATACATTTATATATATATACACATATATGTATATATATACATAGAATGACATTAAAATAAAGTATCACATGCACACATAAATTTAGTAAACAAAAGTATGAACAATACTTATATAACATGAGTTATATTCTCATATGTACTTACATATGTTTTGATGATAAAAATGAAATGACATGCACATATATATAAATCATATATATAAATTCTAAAACATTATGTAAAAAATTTGAAAATCATATATGAATATATAATACATATATGTTTGATAACATGAAATTATAGACAACATATAAATATATATGTACGTATATACTTGAAAAAAATACAAATTGGGAATGATAACATAATACACCCCTATATGATAAAAATTTTAAAACTAAAACTCTCGAATAAACAAGTTATCCTGGAATTGATAAATATTGATTTGTATAAAATGGACTTCAAATTATTATCTAATATATGTGTATATATATAAACTGAAATTTTGAAATAATAGTTTTATAATAAAAAATTACCCTTTCAAAATGAACTTTCATAATTTAAAATAATAAAGTGAAACTAAAATTTGATTCATGTATAATCATGGATTGAAAATATCATATATATTTTTCATGGTTGAAATCTAAAAATATAGTATATATTAGTATATATAAAATAAATTTGTTCCTCTTAACCACTATAAGCCGAATCAAGAATAAGCAGCGGGAAAAGGTGTGTGGTTTTTCTCACAGAGTGATGGTGTGGCCTTCTGAATAGTTTGTTCAAAGAAGTGGGAAAAAAGGTCTTGGAAATAAAATGATTCTAATTGGGTGGGGGGGTCCAACAATTGGTTCTCCCTATGTAAAATTATGTTTATATAGAGGTATACATTTTTCTTCTTGGAGAAGATGAGAAACAATGACTAAACAAAAATAGTATTTGGCTTCCCCTTACTTGTGGGTGAAGTTGGAGATGAAAAAAAATTGAATAGATAAAAGTCGAATATAATGAAGGTGGCCTTGTTGGGTCTTTCATGACTTGGAAATGAGGCTAATACATAACAGTGTAATTGAGTGGTTGTGAGGGGGGAAAGAAGATGATACAGGTTAAAAGGAACACCCATAGCAGAATAGTTCTGCTTGTGGGGGATACTCGAAGAACCATGTGGGAGACGACGACATCAGATGACTGTGGTGAGATCCAAGGTTAGTTATAGATGAGCGGTAGATTATGGTTGGTGTGGGACTGATCAGTGGATGATGAAAGTTCTTATTTTGGTGGTGGGGATTTTATGGTGGTCTATAGGGAAGTCGGGTGGCTTGGGGAAGATGATGGGTTCATTTTCTTTTTTTTTTCCATTCTTTATTTTTTATTTCATTTATCCTTTTTTCATACAAAACCAGTTATATATATATACGAAAAAATAAAAAACAACACAATTTTGGTTTGATTAATAACATAGTCATATAATTTTAAATTTTAAAATTATAATTTAACTATAATTTTTTTTATAATTTATTCCATTTTCATTTTATCAAACATTATTATTATTATTATTACTTATTTAAAATTATATTTTAAGTACATTTTATAATTATAATTTTATTTCTGAATGATAAATTACAAAAAATAATAGTACATATTTTACAATGAGGGTTTAGTGCATATAATTATTAAGAAATAATATAATTTGTATTTTTCATAACAACGTATAATTAATATAATTATGTAAGAAAAAACAAATAAGTGAATCTAATAATAATTTCTAGAACATTTATTAATTCTAAAATGGAAATTATGTCACATATATTTGATACAATATAATATTTTTTTAGAATTTAATAATGAAACATATATTAAAATGAAATATTCATGTATATGTATAGTTTATTATAGTATTTGTACAATTATGTCATATTTTTTATCATTGATTAATTTTTTTTAAACCTAACTGATTATGAACCAATGATTCCAAATTGTTATTTCAATAAATAGCCAACATAGAAAAAATATTAGTATCTAGAATCTACAAATACCGGTGCTATAATCATGAGCATGATGCCTGTTTTCCACTTGTATTTTTATTATCATCACATTTGAAGGGATCATACTGATGGTGGAGCCAGATAATGAAAGATACAATATCCCAAATTGCATGTTTATTTACTATTCTTCCTTTAACCCTAATGGTTGTTTTATATTTAAAATTCTTGAGTCTTCAGTCTAAAGAGGTATTCTGCTACTACATTGTTTTTTATAATCACTATTTTTACAAGATATAATTAATGACAAGTCTCATTTATTTCATCTAATAAAATACTATATCATAAATTGTCTCATAATTAAAACTTATTTATATTAAATAAAAAAAATTTAATTCAAATAATATTAAAACATTCATTATAATATTGTAAATATAAAAAATATAGGAGAATAAATATACTCATCCAAAAATGTAATATTATATATATATTTATAAAAAATCATTCAATAACATTAATTAAAAAATGAGGGTTAGAATTTATGGGGTGTTATAGTGAAGCCCAAAAACATTTTTGACATATGTAATTTCTTGGGGATGGATAGTTATTACGGGGATTTTGTATATGAAGCCTCACACACTACATCACCTCATACGAGTTGACTAAGAAGGGTGTGAAGTTATTGTGGTATTAAGTGTACAACATGAAATTTCAGGATATGAGATGAATTCTTACTTTGAAACTGATTATGATTCTGCTAGACTCTAGTAGGGGATATTAAATGATTTGTGATGCTTCAGGCATTGGGTTTGGTATTATAAGGGGAAATTAAGATCTTGTTTTTTATATGGGTCTCACATGTTGAGACCTCATGAATGTAATTACCCAACACACAACCTCACTCTTATTGTAGTTGTTAATGTCTTGCATTATTGGAGGCATTATCTGATGGGAGAGCACATTGCGGTGATTAAAAACCACAAAATCCTCAAATATATCATTACATAATGTGACTTGAATATCAGAAATAGAATATGGGTTAAATATCTTCTATCTTCTAACATAGATATTTCTTGTGTACATGAAAATAGATATATGACAGTTATCATGACCCGTCCCCTAGGGAATATGTTTTGACTACCCCACGTCTACCTTCCATAGGCCAGGGGTTGGGGATTTGCACTGGAAAGGCATATCCCTAAAATGGGAATGCATTATCTTTAAAGCTGTATAAACACTGACTAGGTAAAGAACAAAAGTAAACTATGTAGTAAAACTGCGGATGTAAAAGTGTGAACTGAAAGTAAGGGACAAGTTTACAAGCCCAACTAAAAGAGGTAATACAACATAAAAATAAAACACCTATGGAGATCATCCTCCAAGGATCCTACCTAAAGGGTAGGTACAACCTGTCACTGTGGATCTCTGCGTCAACCGGTCACCTCTTTTCACCATTTGGTCCTAGCTCCCAAGCCTCAATCAAAGATGTTTGTCATCTGCACAAGACACAACAATGTGTGGGAAAAGCTTGTGCAGGGGTGAGTATAACAATACCCAATAGGGATCCTGATACCCCCGAAGTTCACTCAATAATCCACAAAGGGAAAAATAAAAAGCATGATCTCAATCTCAAAACACAAGGAAACACTCAGATCAAACCAGGTATATAACTTAAATAATAGAAATAAATATGAATAGTCCACAAGCTAGATAATATTATTCTATTGAGAGAATTTTTCTTCTCTACCACATAAGGTCATTAGGTGCTGACCCACAGAGGATTACTAGATGCTGTCCCACAGAGGATCGCTAGGTACTGATCCACAGAGGATCAGTAGGGGCTGACCCATGAAGGATTTCTAGGTGCTAATCCACAGAGGATCTCTAGGTGCGGACCCATGGAGGATCGCTAGGTGCTGACCCCTAGAGCATCGTTATTATTTCTTCATGACATAGCCAGCCACTAGATTCCCACACTTAGTATGATTGATTCCAAAGCATCCACTCTACAAGTGATCAGCCGTATTTCAAACTTCCATGAAATCCCATGAAGAAGTAACCTGAGGAACCTCCTAGTCATAAGGGTTCCAATGCACTGACGACACGTCAATTGGATGCCCAATTTGTAAGTTATAGGAATTTTAGTGTCGGGGGCCCAATTGGATTCGAGTTTGATCCAACCCAGACATACTCCAACATTCACCAAAACCTATTTGAATTATCTCAAATGTATCTCCTCATTATAAGGGTTCCGGTTTTGTAGAAAGTTCATCAAACAGACATCTAGTTTAGGATATATAGCCCTCCAAATGAAAGTGGGTCGTATGTGGTTTCGGGTCTGGCACGACCTGATTTGACCGAACTGACTCGACCTGGAGGGGCTGGTCTCGACCAAGATTTGCTAGGCCCAGGCCAAATGGGCTGGGCCACGGGCTCGCCCCACTGGCCATGGGCTCAATGCACTGGCCTCTGGATTGGCCTGACCCACATGGCTGGGAGCGACTTTTCGGGCCACTGAACCATCTCGGCCCGCTGGCTGGGAGCGGCCTGCTAGTTTGGTGTGGGGGTTGGCACCCCTCCCAAAAGGATAGTCTACTTGGGATCCTCCATTAGCAGTGCCAGTTAGCATCGCTCCACCTTGTCGGTCCACTCGGACCTGTAAATTAGTGGAATCGTGGGTGCGAGTCCTCCCTCCACCGTGGCTCAGAACCGTGAAACTTCAGCACGGTTCACCACTGCCGTCAACATGACCGGTGTCAGCTGGCCTCCTTTTTCCCCCACAATGCCTTCAAGCATCGCTGTCCCTTCATGATATGTGATAGTCGGCCACTGCCTCATCTAGTCACCGGCATTGATGTGTCGGCAGAGCTTCTACGGGCCTCTGTTGAAGCTTTGTAGGTTCGTTCCTCTTCTTATCTGCACCTAGGAGCCTTTTGGTTCATCATCTACACTGTGTGGCCCTCATTATCACCTTTCCATTGATTTTCATGGTCTCCCATGGAGAACACCACCAAATAAAGTTTAGTGGGGGGTCCAGGCCTTGTTCGTTCGGCCCGCGCCCTCCACATTAGAAATATTACAAGGAATTAATTTACCATCATCATTGGTAGATTCAATTTATAAAACTCTTTGAAATAATTCCAAACAAAGCCCTAACTTGAGTTCATTTTATGGTGATGCAGATGAGGAAAAAGGGACTACATGTGAATATGTTCGTCAGTGTTCACCATCCCCCGTCGATTCCTCCAACGACTGTTGGTCGATCACCATTCTTTGTTGGAGTGGTATGTATTTAGAGTTTCTTCAGAGCCTCCTCCCAATGATATCCCAAAACCCATGCCAAATATTTTACTGAATAGGTGGATAATCTACAACGTTGTGTTTAACATTATGGCTCATTAATTAACTATAATTAATATGTCAATTAAAATAACAAATGTTGTCATTACAAACCATACAAATTAGAGGTTTATAAATTAATAGTCTCCCATTTAAAGTCTTTCGTGGCACTTCGGTCCTTCCATCTTTACTCAATGGTTTCAAAAATGAAAATAAAATAACCTTTTGTTATTTTATTATTATTTTATGTAATGTCCAAAAATTAGCTTTTGCATCCAACTTTTTTGGAAAAAATATAGGCTTCCCTTAAGTGAATCCCAGCACAACGAATTTAGTGGTGCCCCCAAATTTTTAATCTAAGCACCTGTTAAAAAGATAGAAATATATTCTCGCATGTTTATTGAATGCACCTTAATAAAAAGATCCTAATTTTGATCTGGTCACGCCAGGCCTCAGAATAAATTTCAAGCAATTCTGGAGGACTCATAATAGTCAAATATAATTTAAAAAAATATATGGAATTTACAGGTCTTTTCATTCTCTCACCATAAAAATTTTTATTATCGAAATCCATAACAAACTAAGGAAATAATGGAGGTACTGAGCACGTATATGATCCTCCCACTCCTATTTGCTATCATGGAGGTTCCCGTGCTTCCATCGAACTACAACCAGAGGAATCAGCCACCCACGAAGGTACTGCTCTTGTTGATCCTCTATCTCTATTGGAAACTCATCAAACATTTCCCCATCATTAATGTATAACTCACCTCAATCGATAATGTGCGATAGATCTCGCACGTACCTCCTCAGCTGTGACATAAGGAAAACATTGTGCCTTTGGTGCATCTGCGGGGGAAGAGCTAGATGGCACGCCACCTTGTCTATGCTACTGAGGACCTGGAAGAGTCCAATGATCCTCGGAGATAACTTGATACCTTGGACAAATCTCTACAGTCCTCATTGTGGTGAGACCCATTGAAAGACATGGTATCCCTCTTCCAACTCCAAGGGCCTTCGTCTCCTATCGGCATAATACTTCTACTAGCTTTCTTTTGTTTTCATACAATCCTAGATGATCTGAACCTTCTCAGTGGTAGTTCGTACCAACTCTGGATCCAAAGTGCAGAATCCCCTGGATATGTCCAGCATAGAGGTGATCTAAATAGTCACTCATAAAAGGCCTCAAATGATGCCATGATGATGTTAGAGTGATAATTATTATTTCAAATGAACTCCACCAGTGGCATTTGGTCCCCCCCCCAACTACAACCAAAATCAAGGATGCAAGCATAGAGAATATCCTCAAGCGTCTATGTGGCCTGCTCCATCTGACCATTTTTCTGAGGATGAAAGGCGATGCTCAAGCATAGCTATGACCTGAATGCCTCATGTAATCCCTTCCATCACTTAAAGGTAAAAAGAGCATCATGATATGAAATGATCATCAATGGAACCCCATGAAGATGTATTATCTCCTATATATAGATTCATCCCAATCCGTCTACTGATCCCTACCCTTGGATGGGTTAGAAGTTGGCCAACGTGGTGAGTCGATCAACGATCACCATGATGTAATCATGTCCCCTAGACATACATGGTAGCTCTATCATGAAGTCATTGGAGATCTCATTCCACTTCCATTCCAGCACCTAAAGTGGTTGAGTCGACCTTGGTGGAACCAGGTGCTCAACTTTCACCTCCTGATAAGTGAGGCATTTTGAAACAATCTCTGCCACTACTTTCTTCATCCATGTACACCAGTACTCACTCCAGAGGTCTTGGTATATCTTTTCCACACTAGGATGAACCGCTAAATGGGATGTGTGGAAATCCCTCAACATCTCCACTCGTAGCACCACTGGTACCAGGGTGTGTGCTCTAAAAAGGATGACATGCTCCCCACCTTCATAAAATACATCAGGATCTCTTCTTGAGGATCTTGAACCACATCAGGCCTCACAATCAATGCCCTCAAGTTGCGCCTCCCTGACTCGCTAATGAAGTGGGGGAGTAACTATCATAGACTTGAGGTAAGATTATCCATCACTTTCCACAAAGGATAACTGAAAAGTGATTGGATGATCTGTTGACTCCCTCATCAACTGTAAACCAGACATCCTTTTAAGTGCATCTTCCACCCTGCACCATTTCCCAAGAGTTTAGAGTATCTCAAAGTCATAATCCTAAAGGAACTCTAGCCATCACCACTATCTCAGATTCATGTCTTTCTATGAGAAGATATACATGAGACTCTTGCAATCAGAGAAGATAGTAAACCATTCTCCTATCAAGTAGTGTTGCCACATATTCATTGTAAAGACCACTACTACAAACTCTGGGTTATCGGTCATGTAGTACTGCTCATGTTGTCTCATCTGTTTTGAGTCGTAGGCGATCACCATTCACTCATGCATCAGGACACATCCCAGTCTGGTCCTTGATGCATCACAGTAGACTACATACCCAACACCCTCTTCTGGTAGCCTCAAGATGGGGGCACTCATCAGTATCCACCTCAACTCTTGGAAACTCTACTGGAATCTCTCTGTCCACAAGAATGGATGTCCTTTATTTTTCAGAGCTAACAAGGGTGATGCTACTCTAGAATAGTCAGGTACGAATATCTGATAGTACCTAGACAACCCTAGGAAACTTTGCACCTCGGCCACACTACTAGGTGGATCCTAAATAATAACGACCAATATCTTCACTGGATCCACTAAAACTCTAGCCTTTGATATTACAAGTCATAGAAAGTGGACTTCCCATATCCAGAACTGGCACTTCGAGAGCTTACCATAAATCTGGTAATCTTGGTGTGTATCTATAACTATCTTCAGATGAGTAGCATGCTCCTCCTTTGATGCTAAGTATTTCAAGAGGTTTTCAATGAAAAATACCATGAAGAGATCTAGGTAAGGCTAGAAGATCCTATTTATGAGTCCCATGAACACTTCTATAGTGTTTTTCATGCTAAAAGGAATCACAAAGAACTCATAGTGTCTATAACTACATCTGAAGGTCGTCTTCAGCACGTCCTCATCTTGTACCCAGAGCTGATGATAGCATGATCTGAGGTCTATCTTTGAGAACCACCATGCTCCTTTACCTGATCAAAAAGAACATAAATCCTCAGATGTGGATACTTGTTCTTCACAGTCACCTAGTTTAGGAACTTATTATCTATTCCAAGCCTCAAACTCTCATATTCCTTCTTGTAGAACAAAATAGGGGCTACCCATGGAGAAACACTGAGCCTTATATACCCCTTACTCTACAAGTCCTCCAATTTTACCCTCAACTCACTAAGCTATGCAGAAGACATCCGATATGATGGTTTATATATCAGTGATGTACTGAGGTATAGGTTGATGTAGAAGTCTACCACTCTATAAGGTGGTGGCCCCAGAACATAAATAGGAAATACAACAACATACTAGTCCACCACTATAGGATAACTCAGACTCCTCTCATAAACTTCTCCAAGGGTATGTCTATCAAACTGATGAGTGATCGGCTGAACCCTCCTCTTAAAAAGTCTATCTAGAGACGAAAAGTCTCCTTTCTCGCCGGTGATAGAAAAATTGGTCCCATCCTTGTGGTCACACAGCACATTGTGCCCGAAAGCAACGAATATGAGCATGGACTGTGGATAACTAGTCCATACCCATGATGACATCGTAAGGCCTCGACGCTGCTACTAGGAGATCTCAGTTGAAGCTCTCGCCTCCTTGAGTAAGCTCACAATACCGTCACTATTGATTAATCATCAAATCCTCTCCTGTAAGAGTCTCTAATTGTAAGGATCGAGCCAATGGCTCTATCAGAATCTCCTAGCTCTGAAAGAGATCCATGAAAAAAAGAGTGACTGGATCCTGTGTCTTTAAATACTACAACAAGGGTGGAAGAGACACAGATCATAACTCAAATAATTAATAAATCATTGTGATATTAGGCCTCAACTGCCTCATTTTGGTCTCGTCCATGTCCACCTGGTCACTGAGGTCAGGGTTGACCTCTTGAAGGTGGTGGCGGTATAACCTCAAATCACTGCCCACTACATAATTCTTGACCAGCTCCTCTTCCACGCACACTACCCTATAGACCTCCTTGCTCGAATCTCTGTCACTATCTTGATGGTCCCTCGACCCTCAGGTGATTGTCCATGTGGGGAGTCAGACAGTCACAAACCATATTCCCTAGTCCGATATAAGAGAAACAAGCTCTTGTCGTCAAATGACCTCCACAACCTCTCGAGCTCCAAAACTCCGACCATGCGTCCTGGGGTTGTACTCCAGATGGTCTAGCCCGTTGGACCTATTCATCAACTTCATACTTCCTTCTATAGTTGAATCAGCAGAATTTTTTCCGATGATGGCACTTATCATTAGTCCCTTCTTAGTTAAGAAGCTCTCCACCAATAGCACTCACTCTAGCACTCAAGCATGTGTCAGGATACAGAGTGACACCATCGATTGTATTATCTCCCATTAGAGGCCCTCATAAAAGGTGTGGGCTCTAAAGAATGGGTCTCGTAAAATGTCAATGGAGTAGTCAGAGAGTTTAGTGAATCTCGCTGAGTACCGGGCCACTGTTAGGCCACCCTGCTGTAAGTGTAGTTTCTCATAAATATGCATAGAGCATTGTGTCATAATTATGAACTCTGCCCTAAGGAGGATCTCAAAGTACAACTAGGTGAGGGATTCCTCCTTGTGTGTTTGGAGCACCAGGATCTACCATCTCCCGACTTTTCCCTAAAATAGGCTAGAATCTAAGATCACTATATGTTCTGCTGGTGTCTCAACCAAAAAAAAAACTCGTGCCACAACCTCTATCCAATCCTTAGCTTCATGGGGATCTATATCTCCTCTAAACCTTATAGGCCTCTGTCTCTGGATCTCATGCAATTCACACCGTTGGGGTGCATGGTCCACTGGTGGGGCTGGTGGTATTTTCTGCCCTACAGGTAGTGCTGTTATTGTTACACCACCCAAAGGTACCATCACCGTAAGAGGGACCTGCACTGAAGCCTCATCATTCAATGGGCCATCATCGTTTAATCTCTCTAGAATTACGACTGGATGTCTACGTGGCAGAATCCTATAAATAAATAGGTGTTCCACAATCAATAAGCTATACTTGGTGATATGACTCAAAAGAGATCAAAAGAAATACATTTAAAAAACACACTTAATCAGTGTTTTCATGTATCAAGTCGGAAATAAGAGCTTTGGGTCCTGGTGTATGGATACATCGGCCGCCACACTAACACTGGAAACACCAAAATAGAAACTGTACACAAAACACTTAACATTATTTCCCCATTGAAAATATCATTGTATTAGTTCTTCGGTAGAACGGACCCCTCTAATACCACTTTTACACAACCCATCCCATGGAGCCTGTGATATGACTACCCCAATCCCGCTTTCCATAGGCCCGGGATTGGTGACTAGCACCGAAATTACATATCCCTGAAATGGGAAGGCATTGCCTTTAAACATGTACACACATAGACTAGGTACCCAACAAAAGTAAACCATGTAGTAAAACTGATGAATTAAAAGTGTGAACTGAAATTAAGGGGGCAGTATACCATCCCTACATAAAAAGATAATACAATAGGAAAAGAAAAAAACTCATGAGATTGTCTGCCAAGGATCCTACCTGAAGGGTAGGTACAACTCATCAGTATAGATCTCTGCATCAACTAGTCACCTCCATGCACCATCTGGTCTGAGATCCCAAGCCTCGGTCAAAGCAGTCCATTATCTTCACAAGAAAGAAAAAGGGGCAGGAAAAGCCTATGAGGGGGTGAGTATAATAATTCCCAGTTGGGACCCTGAGACCCCTGTAGGTCTACGATAATTCCACAAAGAAAAAACCCCAAAGCATGATCTCAATCAGAAATCACAAGGAAAAAATCTTCTCAATGAAGGTATATAACATAAATAACAACAATAAAGATGATTATTCATAAATCTATATCTTCATATTTGGTCGAAAATATTTTGTTGCTAGACCGCACAAGGTCGTTAGGTGGGGAACCCGGGAGGATCACTACTTGGTCACCCACAGAGGATCTCTAGGTGATGACCCATGAAGGATCTCTAGGTGCTCACCTACGTTGTATAGTTAGGTGATGACTCGTGGATGAATGCTAGGTATTGACCCATGGAGGATTGCTAGGTGCTGACCCACAGAAGATTGCTATTATTTCCTCACGTCACAGCCAGCCACTGGATTCCCACACTTAGTACGCTTGATTCTATAAGATCCTCTCCACAATACAAAATATATATTTCATCTACCACCAATTACCATGATAAAGAAACCAGATGACCTGATATTTCATAAGGGTTCCAACGTAACTGAGAGTGCATCAGTGGGATGCCCAGTCTCTAAGTTATGGGCATTTTAGTATAGGGGGACTTAGTTGGATTCGACTCTGATCCAACCTGGCCATATTCCAACATTTTCCAATACCCAAGTGGGGGATCTTTAAAATACCACCTCATCCATAGGGTTCAAGAACCATAGATAGTTCTTCAAATGAATGTCCGGTTTTGGAGATCTATCCCTTTAATCAAAACTATGTCATAAGTGGGTCTGGGTCCCGTCTGACACAGTTGGACCAATCCAACCCATCCCACAAGTCCATGGGATTGGCCCAGCCCACTCAGTTGAGCATGGCCCACTGGGCCACTGGACCATCCTAGCCCACTGGAT
This sequence comes from Viscum album, assembly GCA_963277665.1. Lineage (NCBI taxonomy): Eukaryota > Viridiplantae > Streptophyta > Magnoliopsida > Santalales > Viscaceae > Viscum > Viscum album. The sequence goes on from OY728137.1 coordinate 1,955,961,219, forward strand.
GGGCATGGGCCACCAGCTAGGCATAGGGGTCGGCTCTCCTCCTGAATGACTCGGTCGTTCGAGATCCTCCATCAGTGATGCCAGTTAGAGTTGCTCTACCTGGCCAGTCTACTCGGACTGGTCAATTAGTGGACATGTTGGCGTGGGTACTCCCTCTTCTATGGATCTGAGCTATGACCCTCCTCTACGACATGCTTTCTCTTCACACCGCTACTGTCAATGCATCTGGTGTCGGACGATCACCCCTTTCCTCTACGACGCCTTTGGGGGCTGCCATCCCTTCGTTGCCGGAAAGAGCCTACCGCCGCTTCCTCCCATTTTCAGCGCAACTACACCAGCATAGCTTCTTCAGGCCTCCAGTGAAGCTTCAGAGGTCTGTTCCTCTTCCCGTATGCATATATGAGCCTTTCGGGATGTCTCTTACACTGCACGAACCTCGGTTTCAATTGCCACAATGTTTCTCGGTCTCCCACGAAGAATGCAACCAAATAAAGTTTGGAGGGGGGTCGTAGCCTTATTTTTTTGGCCCAAGCCTTCCACGTTAGCATTATTATATGGAATTAATTTAACATTATCATGGTTGTATTAAATTTATAAAACTCTTTGAAATAATTCAAGACAAACCCCTATATTGAATTCGTTGGAAGGAGCTACAGATGAGGAAGAAGGGTCCCAGTCCAAAGGTGTTCATTGTAGTTAACCATCATCCATCAATTCCTCCAATGACCATCACTCGATCAATATTATTTAATAGAGTGGGAAGTCACTGGAATTTCGTCAGATCCTCCTCTCATATCTATCCCAAAACCCCTGCCTAAGCTTCAATTAAATATGAGGATAATATCCCACATCGTGATTAATACTATGGATCATTAACTAACTGTAATTAATGAGTCAATTAAAGTCACCAATGTTGTCATTAAAAACCAAATAAATGAGAGGTTTAAGACATTAAAAGAATCTCATTAAAAGTACAACATTAAACTGTGGTCCCACCACAGTTTCTCAACGGTTGAAAAAAGAAAATAAAAATAACATTTAGTTATTTTTTGAGAAGTCCAAAAATTATCGTTTTCATCCAACTTATTTTGAAAAATGTTTAGATTCCTATAAGATAATTTTTGCGCTGTGAATTCGAAAGTTCCCTCATATTTTTAATCTGAGCACCTATTCAAAAGATAGAAATCACCACTCCACATTTACTAATCATACCTTAAAAAAGATCAAAATTTTGATATGGGAACACCAGGCCTTCGAATCATGTGCCATCAATTTTCACAGACTCATAATAATTTCAAATAATTTTAAAAAGATTATATGGAATTTATAGGTCTTTACAGTTACAGAAGTGCTAATCTGGAAAACCAAGGTGCTAGCTTTTCAAGAGGCCAGTGATGAATTGAAATTGATGGTCTGTATTTCTGATATGAATTTGTTTGTAATGACAATCATGACTACAATTTTAATGTAGGCTTATAACATTAATTTTAACTCTTGTATAGGGTAAACAACGTTATGTTTCTAACGCTGAAGGTTTTTGTTTTCATAAAAGAGTGTATATCGGTTGAGGACCTGCTTCCATAATAGTCTATTCATGGAGATGAAATCCAGCATGTAGATTTTTCTATATGGGTTCCTAAAAACATGAGAGAGAGATTTATGTGATAATCTCATTCTTCATGGAGGGTAGTGAACCCAAGTATCTCAAATATGTATCATGATATGCTTCTATAGTATTTTTGATTAGGGATGAAACATCATATTGTGGGTTTTATTTTTAGGTATTCCACCTATCATTGTGTGAAGGTAGAACAAAAATGACATGATGGCTTGTTACAATATTTATTGGTCCTATAATGGAAATGTGATAATATCATGATTGATTAAGTGATTGGTTTTCCAAGTACTCCTCAAATTAGTGACATGATATGGGGAGTCGTGGATCAACTGACGAAGCTAGACCATTTCCTATCTAGGTGGATTTCTCATTTGATGAATTGGGAAGACTGTATATCCATGAGTTTATGCTCCTAAATAGGGTCCATCTCGTACTATTTGTCATAATAGGGACATTAATTTCTAAATGAGGTTTAGGAAATGGTTACATGATGTTTTGGGTTTCTAAGTGATTTTGAAAAATCATTTAAACCTTTGATTGATGGATAATTAGAACATATGATACATATACTATTGGAATTTTTTGAGCATGATTACTTGATTTCAAGGGTTATTTGGGGAAATATATATTGCATAATCATGTTTTCCAACAATAATAGATTTTATGAAATAATTCATAAAGATACATATGAGGCTATATATGGTACGCCATGTCATTCACTTCTATGTTGGCTAGAGGCAGGGGAGGTAGTGCTACTAGGTCCTCATCTCATGGAGAAGGTGTTAGACTAGGTTTACTTGATCAAAAAAATGCATGGATGCTACTCATTCTAGTTAGGAATCATATGATAATCACCAATGAGAAGCAATGCATTTAGAGGTCAGGTATAATGTTTTACTGTGAGTATTACCCATTCTTGGGCATAGATAGATACATTGCCAAGGTAAGTTTTCACTTTATTTTTAGGCCTTTTGATATTTTGGATTATATTGGGAAAGTACCCTCTCAGTTACTATTAACTCAGTGGTACCATCCCATGCATGATGACTTCTACATTTCATAGCTTCACTAGTACAATGTCAACCCATCTCAATCACTTAATCACAAGGATGTTGAATTATATGTTGAAGATTTTTTTTGAGGATTATCCCATACACATCACTAATCAAAGAATGAAGGATCTCTAAGGGAGGTCTATCCTTTTGGTGTCGGTGATATGGTAGGAATTTCATGTTTAGGATGAGACATGGGAGCAGTAGAACATTGTATGTTCTTAGTGGTTTGAGTTATTTTCAAATGAGGTGTCACCACCCTTGTAAGGAAAACTTGGGGATGATTTCCTTTAAATGGGGATACTCTAAGAACTCAACATTTCTTTGGGGTAAGTTCCCATTTAAATTTTGGTTTAATTCCATAGTATTGAACTAATATCAATTCATAATGAGGATATAGAGGAAAATAGTATGTATTTGTCTTGTTCAGAGAATAAATCCTCAGTTGGTGGAAGAAATAATTTTTCATGTGGTTAGTATAAACTATAATGCCTAGTGTTCACAATTTCTACTAAATATAATGAGGTATTTTAGTTGAAAAAAGTGGGTTGTATGGTGTTCCTACCTATGTGACCACTGCATCATGACCATGAAAGTGTTTTAGAGGCCTTTTGAATGGTCTATGCATTTTTAGTTTTATAGTGTGCCTAGCCTGTGTGAGGGGTACTTTGGGATAGATCTTGATACAGGATTGGAACACAGTTTGGCCAATCGTGCAGCCAAACCACACTAACCCACCCAAGTTATGAAAAATAACTATTTTATATTAAAATAATTATAACCTAATACCATGAATCATTTGTTTCTCAAGTGGAAAACATCACCCTCTTTCTCTTGTATATATATTCTACAATTATATCCACCTAGGATTATTGATAATCTTTCTATTTGGACTTTGATATGACTTTTGATTGTTTTTTTGGATTACTCTTTGATGGTTATCCACTTTTTAGGCCCCTTTATTCATTTTTATCTCTTTTTATGATTCTATTTTTCTGTGAGATCATATGTACTATATTCTGTACCTTTATCAATTTTGTAGTTTTCTTTCAATATGGCCCATACCATTGGAAGATACTGGATGAGTGTTCATCTATAGGAATAATCTTGGTGGTCTAGTAATTATCCCTCTAGAATGTTACCCTTATAATATGGGTTTTCATGCCACACACCATTTTTTCCTTATGTTTCCTTAAAATATATATAACAATTCATAATTCAATATCCACGATATCAATAGCCTAGTACCCTTTTTTGTTGTTTGGCGAGGTCCCCTTGATCTGTTTACACCCCTTGAGGTTTCCCCAAGGAATTACCATTGTTATTATATGTTATTAAATGAAAAAAATATTATAAATGGTTTTGGAATGTCACATATGTAAGATGATTATAATCAGTTGGATTGGAAGTGATTTGTATTAGCACATTACATGCTTAAATAGAAAAATTGTTACACACTTGTTAATGATGAATGCTAATGAATTATTAACTAACAATTAGATTTTCTTTAAGTCTAATACCTTGAATGACTTATATGTTATAAAGACACTGTGAAAATATTATTATGATATATGGTAATATAGTCCTATACAATTGTTACATTCAGGCTTGAAAACCCAAATTTTACTAGATATGGGCATTGTGTCCCCATATTGTGATGGTCAGGCATGATATCCCAATATTAGGATACTTAGAAATGGAATCCCTTATATATATGACACTTTTTCATAGAGACCATTATATATTATGATAAATTGGAATGGATACCCTTATTAATTATGATAATATGTCATAGAGACTCTTATAAATTTAGATGAATATGAATGGATACCCATTTGGATTGTGTTAAATCGACCTGGAGAACCTTAAAATATGACATACACGCATGAAGTACCTGATGTTATAGTACACACTAATGATGATCCTACTATTACAAGACTGGGCATGGCGTCCCTTGACAAATGAAAGAATCGTATACTACACATGGATTCTTGAGTTACACCTCAAGAGTATAAATGTAAATGTTTCCCTACATATGGAATTAGAAAACACTATGTATACAAACCATATATATCTATACATATGGTTACTCTTCCAAAGAATATTCAGAATGAGATGAAGTATGTAGTGCCATCCTGATTTCCTTCAGGAACTAGGTTAAACCCTTTATTGTTTTTATAAATAAATCCTATTATTTCTTAATAATGATCATATTATATGTAATGACTGGGTATTTAAAGGAACCTTCAAAGGTGCCATACTAATTTTATTTCTCACCCTATTCAGGCCAATGATAGTACATAGGGAGATTACATGGATTCATGTAAGGATAGGGTAAGACCCCAATTTCAAGATGCTTTGGTAATTATATAGTTGTATTAGGATCAAAGGACAAATCCATGGATCATGACTGCATTGTAGATATATTTGGTATATTTGTTTTTTTTTGATACACGAATTATAAATAACGCCAACTACCTTGTATACCCATTTATTTTTTAGAGATACTTGGCATTTCATCACATTGATTATTATACTTCATGTTTCTGCTCTTGAATATTTATTTATCTAGATGATTCATTTTATATTTTCCATAATTTATTATGATTATTCTATTCATTCATTATTTAAGTCATTATAATAATTTTATTATGAGGGTATAGTCCCCTTATTGTACAACCTTAGACCCTTATGGCATTTTGAAATCTTCTGGAATATGTGGAGGCATGCTTGAGGCCAACTGACCCACCATCTCAGGGAACCATTTAGTGTCTCTTAGGTTAAGACATTACAAATCATAATGAATGCACGTTAATGAGTTAGGTCTAGGGATACCACTCATAATAGTAATATCACTAGAAAAATAAAATTATTTACACATTTACATCATAATATACTAGTAATTGTGTTCCCATATTCATTGATGATATAAATTTATAGTATCATTCAGTAAAGTGGTTAAATAGATCAAAAAATGAACATACCCTGATTTAATGAATGATTAAGAGGTGGTTTTATTATAATATTATTGTTGAAGATGCATAATTATATTACTTAAGGTTTAGTAGTAATATATATTATAATTATAATGACATAGAAAAAGTAATGAATGTGGAAACATTACAAAATTTGAATAAAATATTATCTTCTTAGAACACTTCTTTTATATTATTAAATTAATGATGATCATTTTATGTTCATATCATTAATAGGTTCATATATTTTTTCTACCGTAACCTTAATGATATCATAAAAATAATTTTTATTCCTTAATAACATCCTTATATCCATCTAATTGTTTTTGTAATGGAAAATAAAACCCATTACATTGTGGGGTTTGTAGTCTTCACAATGCAATAATGACGATTTTATGTCTCTTAATGGAGGGTATATATAGATAAATATTGATAATGTACTAAATAGAGTAACATTAAATTATATATATGATAATAATATCATTTCATTAGTCTGTCTAGAATAAATTTAAAAGAATTTAATTAACAATTAAACTAATTATTCGATAATAATCACTTCGGGGAAATAAATTTTCCTTACAAGTCTCATTGATTTTGATGGGATTAAAAAAATATTAATGATAATTTGATTAGGTTTGGGGGGTGGGTTCTTGGAAGAGTGAAATTTCTTTATTTTAAGTATAAAATATAATTATAAGGAATTATTGAAGTGGTGACGATGTTACCCTTTAATAAGTTAATAAGATTATTGTTTTGGAAGTACCCATTGTCTTTTAATAATGTAAATTCACTATTTAATGTTTGTGGGATCAAAAAATACAAAAATTAGGAAAGGAGTATTTTTTTTATCAAGTCACGCATCAATAATCTATTTTGATTCATGTTTTTAACATTTATTGGAATTTCACTTTATTAAAAGGCATTTTACCATTTTTTACTTTTTATCAGCTTACTAGTTTTTAATCTAAGAAAAAAATATTAATTAAGAGAATTAAAATTGCAATAATAAGCTTATATAAACCTTATGATTTTAAATATTAAAGCAATTTTATAAAATAAAATTTCAACCAGTATGAAAATTTAATTTTAAAATATAAAAGCATAAACTTTTAAAAGATTTTTATAGAGAAATAATGTTTTTATTGTTTAAAATTTTAAGTAAGATAAAATTATATTGGATACTGATTTTAATGAAAAAAATTAATTATCACATAAAATTAAATGGTATAGGGATTTTATGGAAATTAAAATCCAACACCCCATTGAAAAATACTTGATTTTATAAAAGAATAAATATATATATTTTTTATTAAATTAATATTATAATTTGTTAAAAAAATTATTTCAATTGGTTTAATAACATTATTAAATATTATAAATGAATAATTTTATCACTAAAATTTATATTTAAATACTCAAATGGCTATAAAAATTTATAGTTCATTTTTATATAATGTTAAAATATAAAAAATTACATGTTCCATGAAAAAAACATTCTTCACCTAAAAAATGAACAATTCAAAAATTAATCAAATTTTTTAAAAAGTATACTTGTAATAACGAAGGAAAAAATTATGTTCATTTTTATTTATGTCAAACCTGAAAATTTATAAATTCAATTTTTGAATGTAATCATAAAATAAAAGAAATTTTTTTTATTGGAAAATGATATTTTCAAATATTAACCAGTATTATTCTTATTTCATATTATTAACCATTAATTTTTTATTGAAAAATTACTAATACCAAATATAAATTATCATTAATTATATGTTTTTTGAAATAGAAACGTGTATCACATAAAATCTAATTATTAGGAAAATGATTTTCTAGAAGATAAATGCTATTATTAGAAATTTGAGGTCAAATAATTATATTTCATTAATATTGAAATAATATTTCAATTTATATATACATATATTTCCTAAATAAGTTACCCATATATATTTCCACTAAATAATATTTTTTAATGGTTACACATTTGTAATTATATTTTATCTAAATTTATCATAGTTTCATTTATGTTTGGTTTATTTTGTCGAGTAAGATATCAAACAAATTGAATTATTTAAAGATAATAAAATATTATAATTTTATGGTTTTAAATTACCCCCTTAAAAAATTCATTCTTACAATTTTATTAATATGATTTGAGTGACTTCTATATGGAAACCATAATTAAACACACACCACAAGATGTTCGTGGGATTATTTTTGATGTGGAATGAGATTTATCTATATGAGAAATCATTCTAAGATCATTATTTAGAGTGATAACCCATTGTAAATTTCACATAGATTAATAAAATTTTCTATATCTATAAGTAAAAACTTCTCATAAACCATGAATGCAGTTTATATGAAAATCAAATAACTAGGGGTTTTTATATCTCAATATCCTGTAAATGGAGAAAAATTATATGACATTGGAGACTTGAAAATCCAGGGTTAAAACTCCATATCAGATTCATTAGTAGTAGTTTCATATAATTTTACTTATTCATAGGGTTTTTGGTGACTATTTACCTCATTAGTCCTTGTATTGGGATATTGAGTTGCATAATGCCTAACACTTTTGTAACTGAAGCTATGGATTTTTATAGATTCTCTATTTTATATAAACCCACGTGTTCTATAACCTTCTTCTACATACTTATATCTTTTAATTATCCCTTTAAGTGTATTTTCCACATGGTTCTTCCAATATTTTTTAAATATAAGATATTGAGTAATTTTTCTTTCATCATATTCATCACTTGTTCATCCATGATACTCCATATTCCCCTCCCTTATGATGTTCAGGAATTCAAATACGTTCATATTGTAAGTCATATTTTAGAGAAGATATACTACTATAATAACAAGTGTTTTCAATCAAACTCCCATACTCATGGTGGTTTCATTGATGAAATCTCTCAATTATCCCACACACCCTTGGTTCCTTCCTATTCAATCCATTACTAAAACCAAAAGAGTTAACATGTGTGTTCACTATTTTTAGTGGATTATCAAAAATTACCAAAATAAGATTCATCCTCAAGATGTCGATCTCTATAACACTATCATGTTAGACTATATTTAGTTGAAACCTACTTATAAAAGACCTGGTTTAGCCTATATAACTCTTAGTCTAACAAATATTATTCGTTTTTCACCTGATGTTACATGGAACAGAGTTATCTCATAATTATTATCCAAATATTTAAAATAAACATCCTAAATTAACCTGAAAAATAAATTATTCTAAACCCAATAATCAATTAAATATATTCCCTCAAATTCTGACTTAATTATTCATAGAAAACAATAGCCATTCCTATAATCATATACCCAAGTATATATACCCTAATCATATATTCTCAATAACATACATTTCCTCACGTCATTTCTATGAATCTATTTCAACTAAAAAATAAAATGAAAATGGTTATGATAATATCCACATTATGAATTTGGAAACATCAATCCAAATATGTCTCCACAATATGACTCTTTTTTTTACATATGGTACTTTCAGATAAACCTATGGATCCCTTGTTCAATCATTGGTTATCCATAGTTGTTTATTATATTATTCTCTATACCCATATAATATTACATCATTCATAAATCCTTCATAATAGTTTGTAAAAATAATTTAATTGACCAAATAATATATTCATATGAGTATCTAATCTGGTGTACAGTTAGACCCCTATTCACGTACTAGTTGACGATCGAGTTAAAACCCATTGTTCCCTTTTTGGAGTTATTACCAGTATATAAAATTGTACTAGATTCATCATCCAAATTTAGTATCTTTATTGGAATTTAATTTCTATGAAAACAACATACTCAAGACATTGCCAAAACTTTAGGATGTCATCCTATATATAGACATATTCCTAGGATTTAACTAATGGCCACTTATACTAATCCCCCAAAAAACTACTTTATTATATTAATATTATATCATATAATTATCCCAAAGGGTTGTGTATACCTTAGAACATTTGATATATCATAACGTATTGTAATGTCTTGTGTTTTTGAACCTAGTTAAAATACGAGGGTTTTTTATTTTTTTATGGTTTAACGACAGGACTGTTTTTAAACCGATCTTTGGAATTTTATTTAGAGTGTTGAAAAACATAAAGGTATCATTTTTAGACTTGCAAAATTACTCGATAATTTTTAGTAGGTGTCCTGATGTGTCTCAGGAGCACCATATCTGAAAAATTCCACTTTAATGTATCTACACGGGCATCGCACGATTACGGTCCAACCCGTGCAGTTTACCCAATTTAATAAATTTTTTAATTTAATTAGATAATATTATAAGAGATATTGTGTTTAATTAAAAATATTTTCTAATAATAATAATAAATTTAATAATAGTATGATTGTGTTTGTTTAATTAAATGAATGATAAAAAATTAATTAAATTATGGTTGAAGAAATTAATGAGGCTTTTAGGGTTATCAAAGAACCATTTCATTTAAGTGAAATGTTTTGTATCTTTAATGAGGATGTTTTTTTAAAAATTATAGGTTATAATAATAATAAATTTAATGATACAATTATTATTATGTTTATTATTGTAACTGTTGATGTATATTTAAAAATTGTTTATGGGTAGTATTTGTTTTAGAAAAGAAGGTAGGGGTGTGACCTTCTTATTCTTCCAAGAGGTGAGGCCCCCACCAAGATATTCTCCCCTAAGAGGTGTGATTCATCGGCTTCTCGAGACTCCTCCTCCATGTGAACCTCCTCTTCCAGACCTCTAGGGGCATGAAACCCTAAAATGACTCCCAAGAGCAGCGTGACACCCCCAGGTAGCCTCTCCTACTGTGTGCAACACCCCCTTTCCTGGGTCATCTTTCTGTGAACATTTTCATTGAATTATTCATTGGATTTAGTCCAAATATTAATGTTAGGGTCTCCTATGATGTTCTCCATCATACCTTTTGCATTTTGATACTATTAAACTACCCATTTAGGTTTGGATGAATTTAGGGTTTTTGTTGTAACCCAAATTTTTGGTGTTCTTCGATTCTAGGGTTGTGCAACGAGGTTCTCGAGATTCCTTGGTCCGAGATCTGGAAACCGCCACCGAAGGCAAGGTGGTTTAGGACAATTCGGTTCATCGACATTGTTCAATGTTAAATATTTATACCATGGTTTTCTTTTTCACCACTTAAAATGGTGTCTAATATTTTATCTAAGTCCTTTGTATGTAGTGGTAGGTCCATTGACCATACTGCATTAGTTTTGGTCTTCCGAACTTGTTTTGGTGATTTGTTGATTTTTTGTTGCAGGGCGCGTGCGGGAAAATATATATTTAGATATATATATGTCTTTGTGTGTAGATATATATACATATATATAAAGGTGGTGCATGTGGGATTGCGTGCCATTTGCAACTAATTTCCGCCAAGTGCATTAAAGTGTTGCGCAATTAAAATTACATCACCCCGAGATTGTGTCTGAAATCTCTAATAATTTATTTAAGAACTATAACTTCTTTAAATAAATTGAGAATGTGAGAACTGATAAGTTTTCTTGAAATGATGATTAATGATAAACTGCTGGTTAGTGGTAATGTAATATCATACTTGATGTGATTTTCTTTTCATATGTCTTCTTACTAGAGCTGATATAAGATATTTCAATGCATGACACTTTTTGTGTTATTAAATGATGTCGCCTACATGAGATAAATGAGGACTTGAACATGTGTCCATTTTAAGCATGTTTTTCTAATTTGGTTAAAGTGATACGATTAAACAGTTAAATGATTTGAATGGGGAAGAATGGGTAATAAGGTAATTAATTTTAGAATTAATTATGAAGTCATGAGTTGGAATAAAATTGTGGCTTTTACTGTTTATTGAGAATATTGAATATTTGACATGTTCAGAATATAAATTGGAAACTTGTTATAATTAGTTGATGGATTAATTGTTACATGTTAAATGGTAAATGGTCAATTAATTTATTACTAGTTAAAGAGTTGTGATTTAATTAATTAATTTTTGAATTAATTAATTTTTATGAATTAAATTAATAATATGAATTGATTATTTGTTATGACTATTGGCCAATGGTACCATTTGATGCACATTTTTTTTCAATGACTTAAGTTTTCTTTGATGGATTTGTTTGAAAATAAGATATGTTGTGTGAGATAGTTGCTAAATATCTGGGCTTTCTTTATCATGTTTTGAGATGATTATGACGTGCATGTAAAAATTTTAATGTCCTGTATGAATCGCTATTTGAGTGGATGGGTTACGAATTGTTTGAGAATTTGGATAATTAACAGTTGAGTTAGTTATTTAGTTGGATTTATAATATTAATATTTTTTAATTAATTATTAACTATTGAGATTTTTAATGGTTATTTAATTTTTGACCTATTTAACAGGCAATTTATGTTGTTAATTAGTTGTTGAATTAATTAACAGATTGGATTAATTAATTTATAAATTCATTAATGGATTTTTGTGGGGTGTGATACATGGTGTTCTCCACCAGTGATAAATATATATGTATGATTGAAAAATTGGTTGTGAGATAGGTATTGATGATCAAAATACTCACATGGTGCTAGAGAAGGTGTTCTACACCCAGCTTGAATGAAAACATTCTTTTATTGGACATGGACTGATGCTCCGAATAACCATGGGTAGTGATACAAGGACTAATGCTCCAAATACACATGTTGGTGATATACATGATGTTATACTCCCATTAATTGAAATTGGACTCTGGATCCAATTAGTCGTACATGAAATGAATAAATAAGTTGATGGAAATTATTGTGACATAATGATTTGAGAATTTGACATTATAATGGGTTCAGACTTATCAATGAATTGGGTGAATCACTGTTAGTGGACAGACCCAAGAAAGAATCACTTATTTTAGTGGACGGTATCAGATATAGTATATGAAAGATTAAAATTTAATATCTTATGATGAGTTATCCAAGCCAAAAAACAAGATTGGATTCAGTATTTACATGGTTTACTTATATGGTCTTTAGAGACATTTATGGTGAGTTAATTGTACAAGGGATGTTGGGCTTAGGTCGAATTTTGAGACATCATAATTTAATAAGGATTTAATAATTGATAAATGAAAATGTTTGTTGAGTATGAATGCCAAATGTATAATGTTGGTTTAGACATTAGCTGAGGGATGAAGCAGGTACTTGGGTATATAGAAACATTGTACTGCTTACATTATTTATACATGATTTCACACAGTTTAATTTATATATTAAATATCTATATTTGGGGTAGACACTGGTGGACTCTGCCTATTGAGATTTATATGTCACACCCTACTTGGGTAGCCATTGCACTGGGGTACCCGAGTAGATTATATTTGGTTGCAGGATTGTGATGTTTTGATTTACATTGGAGTTAGGAGGAGAAGACTGATCAGAAGCTCGAGATGATCGAGGATACAGTCTTGGGACCTTGATTCATTGTTTATTTAGTTCTATATTGGAATGTAAATCATGTTGTATTGTACACTACATTCAATTTTTATATCATTATCATGTAATTCATGCGTATGCAATATAATTGGGGTTGGCCACTTTTATAAAATGATTACTATTTTTATTCCGGTGTTTTGTCAATTATGTATTCTGCTTCCTCTATTGATTTTTATTTACTCTGATATACCGTTATACAACTCTGAAAAGAAGGTATAGTCTCCCCCACTGACTATCCATAGACCCTCACTACTAGTCAACAACCTCTAGAATATGTGGAGACATGCTTGAGGTCATGTGGCGATAAGTCCAGAAACCGGTGTAGGGGTTCACTTGGTCGGAATGTTACAAAGGGGTATCAGAGGCTTTCTTTTACTTTGTCTTACTATTTTGGGGATGGTTGACAGAAGGATAGGGATTTTTCGACATTTTGGTAAATATCCATTCTTGGGACTGATCACCCCATGTATAGGAAATTATCATGTGGGAATGGATGGGAATTGATGTTTATACTATTAGAGGTTTCCATTGATATGATTTCACCTTGTGTGACTGATGTATTTTCCGCTACTTATTGATTTTGAGAATTTTGAAAAAAATTTGTCCTAGCCTAATAGAGCAAGGAATTCTCATACATGCATCGCCTTAGGAATGTAGAGATTCACATTACTTGCTTGTAACAATCCTTGTAGTTTTATTAGTTTGGTGCCTGCAAATTTGGATTGTGTGACTTGGATGAAATTCCATGTTTTGATCATCTTTAGCATGCCTTTGTGGATATCATTCTTTGATGATAGATTTAACATTCATGAGTGGTCATATTCCATACTACCTCAATTATTATCATGTTTTGTTGTTGTTACATTCTTCTATGTTATAGCATGCTATTGTGTTACTGCTTATGATTACATGCCAGAGTTTTTTTGATATGTGAAGGGCTGCTAATGTTAAAATGTTAAATGAATGTTGATTGTGATAAATGGGAGCCAAATGCCAGCGATAAGGTGTATGGGCGCCTTATCGATTGTTAGATGGCCACCCATGTGTTTGAACCTTATATAACCATAGTATTTTTGATATTTGTTATAAATGTAAAACTACTGATTTACGGTTGAAATGAACTATTGTTGGGTTGCTTTTTGAAGAACCCGGATTGAATAAATGGGACCCTCGGAGGTTGCATTTTCAGTAAAAAGAGTTTAGATGCTACAGTTTCTCATTATATTTGAATAATACTATATGTGAAATGTTTAAAAGAGGATATTTGTTATCATATTTCTATTTTCCTTGTTGGGTATTGATTGAAAACTAAGTTACTTGTTGTGAAAATGTACTTGTGTGTTTGTTGAAATTCAATAAAATGTTAAAAAGAATGAAATGAATTGATTAAAATGGTTAAAATGAAAAAAATGGATTTTGAACCTTGTGATTTCAGTCTTGTTATACCAAGAGAGAGGGATGAGATTTATGTTTTCTAAGAGACTTGAATGTGGGACTCCGGTGTTTTGACAAGCAGCTTGGTTTAACTTTTTGGCTTTCAAGTGAGAATGTTTGATGGGGTGATGGTGGTTGGAGGAACTTCATACGTGTGTACAAGGTGTTTTAGAAATAGTTCACTAGTAAGTGGATAAAATTTTAATTCTACGTCATGGACAATCCTATGGTGGGTAGTGTCGCATCGATTTTAGTAAACATGTTGGCAAGTGAAACTGAGTTTTTTAACAGAGTCGTCCAAAAGTAGTTCGTATGAGCTTTTTAGTGATCTTGGTTTTTCTCTTAGTGTTTTATTTTGTATACAAAGAGTATGCCCCCTATCTTGAACTCATTTTGGAGACACTAATATAGCATTGGTCTTATTCCAAAGTACAATTTAACTGTTTTTGGGCTTGATGAGTGGTTGTTATCTGGGTCATATGTGGGATACTTGGTTTCGTGGGGCTAAACCTTTTTTCGTGTTGGGGAACAGTTGTTTTTAAAATAGCCTTGCAATGGATTGACTTGGAAATTTCACTGGAGGTCGGGTAAGAACTTAGATATACACGAAAATGGTTATTGAATAGTTTTAATTGCACGTCGTCAGATAAAGGTAGAATGTGTGTTTCAGGTCCGTGGTGTATTTTGAGGGAAGCATGCACAACCTGTTTTGTTTGTTGACCAAGATTCAACCTTTTTCGTTGATGAGGTCCCTATAATGGCCTTAGATATAATCTCTATTTTTATGTTTAAGCTATAAAGTTATCTTTGTAACTGGTTTTAAAGTCTAAGGTCTTAGTCTTGTGAAGGGTTAATGGTGCGTTTGGAGTTGGGAAAGCAACACGTTAATTCTAATGAGGTTAAATGACCATGGCAGGGCAGTTGTTTTAGTAGTGGTTCCTGATGGATTCTCGAGGATGAGAATTTTTTAAGGTGGGTAAATTCGAAAGTCTTGTGTTTTTGAATAAGGTTAAAATATGGGGGTTTTTTTATTTTATTTTTGGTTTTATCAACTGGTCAGTTTTTAAAACGAGATCAATAATTTTATTCCAAGTGTTAGAACACATAAGGTTTCAATTCAGGACTAGAATAATTACCCATTAATTTTTAGAGGGTGTCTCAATGAGTCTCGAGAGCACCAGATCTTAGAAAGGCCACTTTAATGGATCTGCACCGGTAACGTACGGTTGCGGTCCAACCCGTGCAATTTACCCTATTTAATAAATTATTTAATTTAAATAAATAAGATTATATAAGATATTGTATTTAATTAAAAGTATGTTTTAATAACAATAATAATGAATTTTTTTTTAATTTAATGAATGATAAAGAATTAATTGAATGACAGTTGATGAAATTAATGTGTCTTTTGTGTTAATCAAAGAACCATTTTAATTTCAAAAAAAATGTTTTTTTGATATTTAATGAGGATGTTTTTTTAAAAATACAAGGTTCTAATAATAAATATATTAATGATACTCTTATTATTATGTTTATTATTATAACTATTATTTTATATCTATTATTCTTTTATGCGACTTATTACTGTTAGAAAAGAAGGGAGGGATGTGACCTTCTTCTCCTTCCAAGAGGTGCAACCCCCACCAGGATCTTATCCTCCAAAATATGCAATGTAGTAGATTATCCAACAACCTCCTCCATGAAAACCTCATCTTCTGGACCACCAGCAATGCGGAACCCCCCCGAATGACTCCCTGCAGCAGTACGACACCCCCCGGGTAGCCTCCTTTACAGCGCACAACACCCCCTCCTTTCCTCGGTCCTTCATCCACAAGAATTTTCTTTGAATTATTCCTTGGATTTAGTCCTAATAATAAATATTGGATCTCCTATGATGTTCCCCATCACCTATTTTGTGGTTTGATGTTGTTTCGGTACCCATTTAGGTTTGGACAAATTTTGGGTTTTTGTTGTAACCCAAATTTTTGGTTTTTTCGGTTCTAGGGGTGTGCAATGTGGTTCTCAGGATTCCATGGTCTGCGTTCGGGAAACCACCGTAAATTGCGAGGCATTTAGGGCCAATTCTATGCATCGGTATTGTTTGGAGGTAAATAATTATACCATTGTTTGGTTTTCCACCACCTAAAATGGAGTCTAATATTTTATCTGAGTCCTCGGTATATATTAGTAGGTTCGTTGACGTTGCTGCATTGGTTTTGGTGTTCTGATGTTGTTTTTGGTGATTTGGGTATTTTTTTGTAGGGCGCACATAGGTGAATATATATATATATATATATATATATAAAGGTTTTGATCCTGCGACTACGTTCCATTTTAAACTAATTACCACCAAGTATATTAAAGTGATGCGTAATTAAAATGATGTAACCCAGAGGTAGAGTTTGAAATCCCTAACACTCTATTTAAGAATTATAACTTCTTTAACTAAATTGAGAATGTGAGAACTACTATGTTTTCTTGAAATGTTGATTAATGATAAACTTCTGGTTAGTGGTAATGTCATATCATGTTTTTTTGGGGGTTTTCTTTTCATATGTCTTCTTGCAAGAGCTGATATAGTATATGTCGATGCATGGAATTTTTGATGTAATTAAATTATTTCGCCCACGTGATATAAATGGGGACTTGGACATTTGTTGATTTTATACATGTATTTCTAATTTTTTTCAAAGTGATACGATTAAAAAGTTAAATGATTTGAAAGGGGAGGAATGGGTAATATGCTATTTTATTGTAGAATTAATTATCAAGTCCTGAGTTGAAATAAAATTTCTCCTTTTTCTTTTTATTGAGAATATTGAATATTTGACATGTTCAAAATATAAATTGGAAACTAGTAATAATTAATGGATGGATTAATTATTAGTTGTTAAATGGTAAATGGTTAATTAATTGATGATTGATTAAATATATATGATTTAATTATTTAATTATTGAAATAAATAATTTGCATGCATTAAATTAAGATTGTGAATTGATTGTTTATTACGACTATTGGCCAAGGGTACCTTTTGATGCGTGTTTTTTTTCCAAGCCTTAAGTTGTCTTGGATGGAGTTGTTAAAAAATATGATATGCTTTGTGAGATGGTTGATAAATATGTGGTACTTCTTCAACATGTTTTGAGATAATTATGATGCACATGTAAAATTGTTAAAGTCCTGGACGAATCACCGTTTGAGTGAATGGGTTCCGACTTGTTAATGAATTTGGATAATGAAATGTTGATTTAATTTTTTAGTTGGATTTCTAAGAATAATTAATTGTTAATTAATTATTTACTATTGAGATTTTGAATGGTTAATTAAATGTTGACTTATTTGATGGGCGATTTATGTTGTCAATTAGTTTTTGAATTAATTAACAGATTAAATTAATTATTTTACGAATTAATTAATGGATAGTATTGAGGGGTTAGACATGGATTTATACACCAGTGATAAATATTTGTGTATGATTGATAAATGGGTTGTGAGATAGGGAATGATGCTCCAAATACTCATGGGGTGCTAGACATGGCGTTCTACACCCTACTTTCATGAAAAAACTCTTTTATGGGATAAGGAATGAGGCTCCAAATACCCATGGTTTGTGAGATGAGGACTGACACTCCAAATACTCATGAGGGTGCTAGACATGTTGTTCTAATCCCATTAATTGACATTGGACTATGGGTCTAATTGGTCATACAAGAATTGAATTAATTGGTTAATTGAAACTACTGTGACATAATGATTAGTGAATTGGTTATTAGAAAGGGTTCAAAGTTATCAATGAACTGGGTAAATCACTATTATTGGACAGACCCAGGAGTGAATCACAAATTTTAGTGGATGGTCTTGGACATAGTACATGAAAGATTAAAATTGAATATCTTATGACACATTATCCAAGCTAAATAAAAATCTTGGATTCGTTCTTTATTTTGTTTACTTATATGGTATTTAGATATATCTATGGTGAGTAACTTATATGGGGGATGTCGAGCTTAGGTTGAATCTCAAAACTTCCAAAATTTAATGAGGTTTTTATAATTGATAGATGAAAATGTTTGTTAAGTATGAATAAAAATGTATAATGTTGGTTCAGACACCAACTGAGGGATGAAGGAGGTACTTTGGTATATAGTTACATTGTACTGCTTACTTTATTTATACATGCTTTCACACTGTTTAAATTATTTATTTAATGTATGGATTTGGAGTAGTCACCAGTGGTACCGACCTACTGAGATATATATATATATATATATATATATATATATATCTCACACCCTACTCGATCCCCCATTGCATTGGGATACCCAAGTAGATTGTATTTAGTTGCACTATTGTTATATTTTAATTTACATGGGACTTAGGAGAAGGGGACCATGCTGAATCTCGGGATGCTCGAGGAGACCACCTAGGGGCTTAGAGTCATTGTTTATTTATTTCTATATTGGAATGTAAAAATGTTGTATTGTTCAATACTTTCCATTTTTGTACCATTTGCATGTCATCCATATATATGCTGTATAATTGGCGTTGGCCAGTTCTATAAAATTAGTACTATTTTTCTTCCACTGTTTAGGGAATTATGTATTATTTCTTCCACTATTGATTGTTATTTACTCTGATATACCATTGTGCAACTCTAATAAGAGGTTATAGTCTCCCAACTGACTACCGTTAGACCGTCGCATCTAGTCGACAGCCTCTGGCATACGGGGAGATGCACTTGAGGTCATGTGTCAACTGGTTCGGCCACCGGTTCAGGGGTGAGCCGGGTCAAAATGTTACACTTATGAACCATAAAATTATCCCCAAAAACATCTTAATCTCCAATGTTATCTAGACATTTACACTGATAGAAAATGAGACTCTCCACACCCAAACAATGACATATGATGATCATAAAAACATTCATTACATGATTTGATAACATATATGATATCCTGAACATAACCATCCATAATATAAAAAATAAATAATGATTAATATATCTATTGCTTATGAATGATCTTTTCATATTTATATATTTAGACAGTAATAATACAAAATAAACTAATAAATCCCATTTTATTTGTATCTAATGAATAATTTTCCTGTTATATATATCAAACTACTTAATCCATAAGGTGTCTTCAATATCTCTAATAATCTTTCACACACATGCTATCCTTCAATACATGTCATGTGTACTACTTTTTTTCATAACATGTGGAATTGAAAACATAAGAAGCTGTGTGGTAAAATTATAAATAAGGGAAACATATAACAAAAATATACATGGAATAAAAAAAGTGCAAATATTATGGGAAGAATATGTAGAAAACATGGATCCACAATCAACTTGAAATAGAAATTACTCTATATCCATGATAATAAATGAAAACATTGAAATTAATAATATAGATCTCACACTAATGTAATGCATAATTTTGGAGAAAAAAATCGATTTTCAAGGCCTCGTTCTAAGACACAGTACTTTTCAAGGGTATTTCAATCAAGTGATCTAACTAAAATAGGAAGTCATACAAAAAATAATCAAACATGTTTTTTCTCTTGAGACAGTTAATGAATCAAGGGGTTATATAATTCTAGGCCCCACCCAACATCTGAATATGTCCAATTAATTCACCATAATAGAAATAAATATGTTTCATACCTTTCCCTAAGGATCATATAACTTAGTAAATATTGGATATTTATATAATAAATAATATAAAATATCAACACATGATCAATGTGTGTTGGGAGTTAGTTATCCTCATGATTTATATACTTCTCCCATGATAATAAAAGATAAAACATGATCGAAAAATATCGTAAATAAGAAGGTGGATTATGAAACAATACATATTAAACTATTTAATAATCATCTCCATTGAAATAAAAATAAATTTAATACTTATACTTTTCCCATGTGAAAAGAAGAACATTTCCCCTAGGTGAAAATCATCCAATCTGAATTGTGTAAAATGTGATGTTCATTCTGTATATATCATCAATTATACAAAAAAGTTAATACTTTAATAACATGATCATAAAATATCGTTGTAGAGGAGGTTTATGGTTTTAAAAGAATAAATTCCATATATAGAAAATTAATCCTTGAAGGATATTCATATAGATGAAAAACACCATCCTAAAGTAATTCTATAATAATACTACCCATGAAGAGATTGTGAATTGGATTATCTAGTGTCATGAGTTCATTAATCCAATATATATATATATATGAGCATAAATAGTTAAACATAAACCTTATTAGATTAAATACTTTTGAAAATAAAATTGGAAATCAATGTTAAAACATAAAATATTTTTTAGAAAATATTTTTAACATTGATATGAAAGAAGAAAATACAAGTCGTTTCTATTTTTAAAAAAAATTAAATTTAAAACTAATTGAAAATTTTCAATTTTATAATTATCTCAATTAATGGATACATGGAAATGAAATATGATTTTCTATTGGAATTTTGGATCCAAAACATTTGATTATGAAAGAAAAATTTTTAATACTTGAAATAACCATTATTGAAAACCCACATTGTAAAAAGTATAATAAAAATACTTATCATTAATAAATTATAATTCTAAAATATTTAATTATAAATTACCATATTATAAATATATTAATATGGGAGAACACAAGCATGTTAAAACAATGTTCATGATAAAAAATTTATAAATCAGAGAAGGTGACTTGAATTACCAAAAAATATTAATAATAGGGAAAGAATTGTATCAATAGAATCATAAATAGAGGAAATTTATTTGGATGGTAAATCCGATGAAATATTATTTTTATAAGAACATATCCATGGGTAGTGATTACACCATACAAAGGAATAAAATTTGTTAACATGTAATGTGAATTGAATAATTATAATTGAGACTAAGAATTACCCTTGAGGTTAAGAAACATGTTATTCAGAACATTTGGAAAGTTTTTTCATGTAATTGAACGACATATACCATGATTAAAAAATATTTAATGATATGTAATCTCATAGAGGTAGTATATACACTACTTAAATGAAATTAGGTTCATAATACAAATCGTTTTACAAAGAGTGGGATTTTAGATGAAAACCTTTACATATCCTCCTAAGATCTATGAAATCTCATTAAACTAAAGTTTAAAAAATATAAATTTCTTAGTGAATAAATTTATATGATTACACCTATCAATTTTCATTTATAAACATTATAAATAATCATTATCTAATGAAATTATTCTTAATTTACATATCAAGTGTGTATAATTATTATAGTTTGTACTAGATTTATAATTGTTGAATCCATTTTTATTATTATTACAATGTTCATCATTACTAGATCATTAAATATATATATATGTATATGTATGATGTATTATTATTTATTATGAATCAAATTCCATTAATTAGTTTTTTTAACCTTGAATTTGAAATCCATTAAAATCATGTTTCGGTGACTATTGATAATCGAAGGATTTATTTCAAAAATTAATTAAATATTTATATAGAATCTCCATAACTCAAAAACAATAATAATTTAAAAATTTATATAATAATAAATCAGTAATTATATTACCATATTTAATCATTATAAAAATTTAGATTATTATTCCATTAGAGGGTTAAATTGACACAAACATGAACATACCCAGATTTAATTAATGATTATATGGGGTTTTGATTATAATATCATTATATTTAAAGAAAAATGATATTATTTACGAATTATTACTATCAAATATCATAATTCTAATATATTATAATATCATTTATTGGTTGTGAAAATATAACACAATTTGAATACAATATTATCCTTATGGCACACATATTTTAAATGATTAAATTAATGATGATCGTTTGTTTTTAATATCATTAATTGGATCATTAATTTTTAATACCATAACAAGAATTATATCATGATCATTATATTTTAATTTTAATAAAAATCAAATATCAAACCATTTATGTTGGTGAAGTAAGAAAAACACATTTTATTATAGAGGATATAGTTTGTACAATGCACAAACAATAATTTTGTTTTTTAATGTATCTATTATATGAATAAATAATGATAATACTAGTAATATAGTAAAATTGAGTTATATAAATGATAAAAATTCCACTATGTTAGTTTTTATTAATAAATTTTAATGATGATATTAAAGAAGAAATCTACGTTGTTGATAATACTCATGATGAGGATGTGAATGTTTCTATGGAAGAATCCTTGAATTCGAAGGTCTTAGGAAAAAATGGGTGACCAAGGGACTATGTTTTAGGTATAGGGTTTTAATTACAATAAAATTGTATATTCTAAAATATAAATTCAAACCATTAGTGATCCTTTATGTGGTGAATATATTAAACTTTAATTAGTGAACTAAATTGTAGTATTATGAATACCCACTGGATTTTATATTATTTTTCAAATATAATAGATCAAGGATACAACAAGAGAAACATTTTAAAGTGTTTTTAGTTTTTGTTGATAAAAACTTGAAACATTGATTAGGAAAAATGTTTTGTAATTTCCCACATAGAAAAAAACATTTTACCATTTGTACTTCTTATCAGGGTAATTTCTTTTTATAATGTTTGTAAATAATATTAAAAGATAAAATTAAAGTTGAAATGAATACATATTTTGAAACATATTATTTTAAATGTTAAAACAATTTCATTAAATAAAATATCTATACGTCTGAAAAGATAATTTTAAAATATAATCACTTAAAAGAATAAACAAGTGTTTAGATAAATAACAATTTTAAGATTTAAATTTATATGTATAGAAAAATTATATTTGATAATAATTATAACGAAATATGTATAAATTTTATTAAATAAGAATTTATATGAGGCTCCCTTGTAAATCAAAAACCTAAATTACCTTGAAAAAATGGATAGATCAATGAAAAAACAGAAGATAATGTTTTATATTAAAGTATCAATTTAATTAGTTATTAATATTTTTTCCACATCTTTTCTAAAATAAAATATTATTTTAAAATAAATAATTATATTAATAATATTCATATTTAATTGATTAAATGGTTTTATAAATATCATGTTCTTTTTTATATAATGTTAAAATCATACATGTATCATGTTTTTTGAAAACTGTACTTTTTGAATATAAAACATTTTTTTCTAAAAAATATATAAAATTCATAAAAATTTAATTTTGATTCAACAAATTAAATAATGAAACTATTTTGTTTTTTAAATTAAAATTATAAATCTTGTTAGTTAATTTAGAGTATAAAATTATAAAATATAATGAAAACTCATTGTTATTTGAAAATGGAATTTTTAAATATTCATAATTATTATTATTAATCTTATCACATATTATATACAGAATAAATTGGTTTTAAACAATTATTAATATAAAAAATAATTTATAACCAGTTATATTCTTGAAACAAAAATGCCTATCACAGAAATGATTTTTTTTATAAAAATACATTTTTTTTAAATAATAAATTATAAATTATATTTTTTTGTGAAACAGATTAATTTTTATTATTTTTAATAGCATAATTTATTTCCCATATATATATATATATATTTCATAAAAATATTAACTTAATTAATTCTTTATAATTCAATAAAGAGTTTTCAATTTTTGATACATAAATATTTATATTTTATCTAAATATATCAGGGGTTCCATTATTTTTAGTGTTGGGTGTGAAGAAAGCTATAAAACACATCGGAATAGAAATATTTCAAGTTGAAACACATGTAGCATGTTTTAAATAAAAAAATAAATTTTTTCTAGATCAAGATAATTTGATGTGGGAACATTTTTTATAGTTATAACGGAAGATTTTTATTTATTTCAATGATTATATAGTTAAAAAAAATTCATTTTGAAAACAAAATATGTAAAAATATAATAATAGTTAGTTTTAATAGATCTTTACCACTGTATGTGTGTTATAATAAATGGGGAATATATGAAATAAAAAATAATCACAATATCATACACTCAAGTGTTTTTAAATTTGACTTGTAATAAGTTTTTAATTATTAAATGAATATTTTTAATATTATAAGTTGAAAATAAAAGTTTCACTTTAGTATCGAAGACTTTTTAATCATCAATATAAAAGGAAATATTAAAACCAATATAATATAATTTAATAATACTAATAAAAGTATGTTTTAATACATAAATATATAAGATAACAATAAAAACGAATTTATAAAAAAGATAGTACAACAAATATGTATTTTATCCTCGATTTTTTAATAAAACTGTTATGGCCTCTATAAATATTTTCTATGTGGTTGAACATAACATATAAACAACACATACACTCATAGAATCCACTATAGATATAACTTCAACATCCTTTGAATTTTCACATTTATTTTTTCCCTATAAAATAATCACAATACTAAATATTTATATACATAAACACATTCTCATATAG
Source organism: Viscum album (assembly GCA_963277665.1). Lineage (NCBI taxonomy): Eukaryota > Viridiplantae > Streptophyta > Magnoliopsida > Santalales > Viscaceae > Viscum > Viscum album. The sequence continues at coordinate 1,955,986,235 of OY728137.1, forward strand.
TAAATTTTTTGAAAAGTTATTTTTGAATCATTAATTTATTGGATTTTGGGAATTTCATAGAAATTTGAGAAGAAAATTAAATGTTTTTGGTCTACTATAAAAATCAATTTTGGAATTTAAAATATGGAGAAGATTCCCAATATTACCTGAATAGTTTCAATATAAATATTTAAGGGTTCATTCATTCAATGTAGTTTTTTTGTTAAAAACATTTGATTCATAAACTAACCCAAATTTCTTTATTCCTATTAAATTTAGAATATAAAATATAATATAAATTTTGTTCTTTCTAGATTACTTTTTAAAGATCCCATCAAAGATATTTAATAGTGTAATTTATTTGATTCATATTTGGTTGATCTTTTTATTTCAATCTTAATTACGTTTTTTATTTTAGAATTTTATCATTTCATTTTCTATCTATATATAGATATATATCCTTTTAATTTATTGGAATTTATATATTGTTTTCCAAATAAAACAAAAATTTTATATCCCAAAGAATTAATATAAATATAGTTTAAATTATGTAAATAACATGATGATCTTGTTTAATTTAAACCTTTAATTAAATCAATTTTTTTTTCTTCAGGTAGTAAATTTTTTAATTTTTACTTTTTATGGAAGTTTTAGTAAGAGTACTCTACTTCTCTATGTTAGACGTCCTTTTATGGTCAATTAAAGAACATTAAAATTCTAATAATTTTTTTTAAAATTCATTCAAATTGTATAAATTTGATACCACTCTCATTAGATCATTATTTTATTAACATGAACTAAATATTCTAATTCTCTTTGACTTAATCATCCTTATGTTTCATCATTACATTTTATATAAACCCTCTAGGGCATGGGAAACCCAATGAGACCCTATATATGAATTGTTTTTATGTTATTTTCATATGATATTGACACTAATTTGGATATTCCAGAATATGGAAAAACATAAGAAATATTCAATGTGACATTTTATATAAAATTATTATCATATGGATATTTCATACTATTTTTAATGTCATAAAAATGTTTAAACATTTCTGTAATTGATTCATTATTGTAAAGTAAAAAAATTTCCAAATCATACCAATAACTATCAAATATACAGTTGCCAGCCAACTTTTTTCTTTCATTCATGACATTATTAAGTTTCAATAATCTATGAGTAATGTTTCAAGTATATGTTCGGTGATTCTCATAAATATCTAATCCATAATGAATGAAAATATTGTTTTTTCATATATCCCCTAAGAAATAACATAATCATGATTCTATTTGACCTTTCTTCTAGAGTGGGTGTGCAACTAGGGATGAGTATTTTCAAACAAAGATAATCATTTCTTCTTAAAAATATAGGTATTTTAATATTTCAATGTCAATAGAATTTTCCATTAAATAATGGATATGAACTCATTAATTTTCCCTCAGCAACACATTTGGTGTTAGAGGTAATGGTCATAATTTATTATCATACCTTGAAACTGGTTAAGAATTGAAACCAAAGAAGTATTAGAAATTAATTATTAGATTGATATTACGGAAATAAGGTTGAATTGACTTTTAAAAATTTAATTTATTTTTAAATTTTAATTAAAGATATTTATTTAATTAAAATAAAGTGAACATATGATTTCCTTAAGAATTTCATCCAAAAACATATTTTATGAGTGGTTTTATTTCCCATACTCTCCATAATTCTATTTTGTTTTGTTATTATTTTAATTTTAATGGTATCTATGAAGAATTTAAAAAAAAGGAAAAAAATTATGTTTCATTATTATATCAATAAACCCTTCCCCCCTCAATATTCATAGATCATAGCAGCTAATAAATAAAATGGAAGATTATTATAGTTGTTTAGTAAAACAAATTTGAAGAGTACATAGGGAAATGATATAGAAAATATTAAAGAGAAGAAATTTTAGAAATAATGTTTAATAACTCTATAATAAGAGCGATTGTTTTAACATGGTCTTTTTATTTCATTAAAGTGCCTTATGTATTTCCTCCAAAAAAAATTAAAGCCTAAGATATATTAGATATAAATTTTAGATATTGGGAGAAAAATACATCTATTAATTAATTGACATTGAGGGAGTTAAATTTTTTATAATGGTTAATTGATTAAACAGTAATGACTAATTTAATGGTTGGTAAGTACCATGAGGCCACTAGATAGAAAACCCTACTGTACTGATCAACCGGTGTGATGAAAACAATATTATGAGGTTTCTTTCATAACTATTAGGTATCTGTTGCACATTTTCTAGGAAATCTATGAGTGTGATATAGTTGTATATATTTTCTTATTTAATCCAAAAAAGTTACATGTTTTATACTAATGGGTGGCTAGTGATTAATACCAGCATGTTTCCTCACTTCTTCTATAAAAAATCGTCTTTAAGTATAAAAAATGAACTTTTTTGTATTTATAAAATTATAATAATGATTTATTTTGGAACTAAAATTAAATAAAGAATTTAAAAAACTACTCAGATTCCCCAGACCCACACTTCCGGATATGATTCTAAATAAGATTAATTTTCTAATATATCACAAGAATTATAAAAAACTACTAAGATAAAAATTTTGTTATCTTCGGGAACTAGGAATATTTATAACTAAATGCATGGTATAAAAGAAATTATTCCATGATGATTCTGCATACATACAATTCCCATATATCTATCCCTTTCATTTCAATTCTTAGGGAAATGGGTAAAGATAAGAGAAGGATGAGCTATAAATCCCAATAATGGATACACAATGAAAAAATATCATTAATAAATGTCATTGGTGAAGTAAGAGGCATGATATGTTCAAAATAACATCATGAATAAATATATAACATGATGATAACAATAAGAAGAAAACAATGATCATAAGTATGTGGGGTATAACATGATCATAATTACATGAAGTATAACATGATTAAAAGTACTTGAGACAGAAGATAATCAAAGGATAAAGTGAAATAAGATGGTATTGCAGATATAACACAAAAATGAGACATTCATAATCATATCACCAAGGCGCATCAATAAAGTGGCATAAACAATTAACAAGGAATACTCACAAGGTATCATGAAAATGTAATCTCCATAGATGAAATCATTACCAAATGCATTAGGGCGTCATTAGGGCAGGAACTTTATATTTGATAATTAATTCCTACCATATAAGAGAAATATGGAAATTCCATCAATAATAATCGGATGAACCCATTGAAATTAAACAAGTATCCAGTCAATGTGAGAAATATTTCTATGCAATTAACCTTTAATTATGTTAATGAATTATGATTTATTTACCTCATATAGAATACATGGTTTATGTTTTAATAAAAAAATTACCTATTTGGTGGATGTAATCATTTCTATTTGAACAACCTTAAACTATAATAAGAACAAAAGGGTATCCCCAATGGAAAAACATTGGAAGATAATTTATATTTATTTGATGATAAGAAAATAAATTGTTTGAAGTGGGTTATTCTCAAAAGAGTTCTATTTTATACAATTTTTTTATATAAACATAGAAGAGGAGGATAAAGGTAAATTCTTGGATATTTATGTATTTTGATATAAAACATGATCAATGGTTACAAATTAGGTGGTAAATAATCCCCTTTATGTGATTAATGTTGTTATCTGGGTGAATACCCAAATATCAACATTAGTAACCAGGGACATTCAAAATATTGAGGGTATAAGAAAATTTTAAGGAATTAAAATAAGAGTTTTTGGAGGGTACATTAATGGAATATTATTATGAATTAAAGGTGTTCCTAAATCCATATATTCTGATCATTCATTATGGATCATAATGTGTATGTGAATTATCAAAAGAAAATCCACTATGAGTGTCAAACAAGGTGTTTAACAAGGCCTGTTTCCATGAATTAGGTGTTGATTGATTCAAATAATAAAGAAACTTTTTTGGGGCTATTAAACCTAGGAACAAATATTCAAGAGCCACCCACACTTGTAATATCTAGACAAGGATATCATTACTAGGAAACTCAAACAAACATTTGATTTCCAAATATAGGATTGTTTTCTGAATATGGGAAACCATTAAAATTAAAACAGCATATAAAGGAATAATAATTATATAGAATATAAATATATAATTTACAACATATTAATGTAATTATAAAAATTATGCATAATATCCTTTCATGTTGAAAGAAAAAGGAATTTAAAAAGAGATCTTAATGGGAACGAGGATGAACCATTATTTTGTTATGCTAAATGGTAAACAAATGGAATATTTGAATGGTTTTAATGATAGGGAAATGAAATTATTAATTTATAATACATCATATAAAAAATTAAGTGTCTTTTCATAATCAATTGACAGTATAATAAAATTGGAATCAAAATATTTATATAAAATAAATACATTAATTGAACAAGTGGAGGATGAAAACCCATTCCCTTGGAGGATAGTTCTTATAGATTGAGATAGACTCCTTAGAACATTGAAACCACATTTTATAGACTCTTTATATGGATATTGAGAGTTAAATCAGGCTCAATGTATTTAGCGTGGATGATGTGTAGAGAAAATTGGGTATTTATACATGAGGAGATGTGAGTTTGAAGAATAAGAATATTGGTTATATTATTATATAATCCAACCACATATGGTTGAAATGACTTATAAGAGATTTTATAGATGAATAATTTTTTATTGAGTTTTTTTGGTTGATAAAATAATTATAAATTCTAAAATCACATTCCAACCAACATATTTAATGTAGAAAACCCAAAATTAAATTTTAACTAAAAAGTCAAATTTTTTGTTCCAAAAACTAAATTATAAATTTATAAATTAAAAATAATAAATATTCATTAATTCTAATACATTTAAAATTAAATTTTTATTAGATTAAATATTTCCTAAATTTATTAATAATGTTGACTTAATAATGATGTCACAAAATCATAATGCTCCTAAAGAGGTAATTTTAATTTTTCACCAAAAAATAATCATTTTATGATATTTTAAAAAATATAACCTTAAGATAAATTTTTATATGTTGATTCCAATAAATAAAATAATTTTATTAAAAAATTATCCAAATATTTTAATTTTATCTTTTAAATAAAAATGCTTATTTATCAAAAAAACTAACGTTTATGTAGCATAATAATCATTTAATACGTTATAAAAATTACAACGTAATTTTTTAAAATGTAATATAAGTTAAAAAGTGTTTTATAATATTATATAATAAATTTCCTGTTAAACTTCTGTGTTTAACATAAATAAAATTTTTAACAATTTTTTTATAGTCTCATGAATTAACATAATATTGATCAAATAATTAAATATTCCTAAATCAATAAGAGTTAACCTTAATCAAAAGTAAACACTATAACCCTATATAAATCCACGTATTCAATCTCAATTGTCCCAAAATAATTTGGGGTTTAGACATGGATGGATAAGGGGTGGGTCATGTTGAGGAATGGAGGTGAATTGGTTCCTTAGTGGTGGGGTGATTATAGACTAAAATGAAGGAAGTAAGGTCCTAAACAGTGGTATGGGGAGTAAAATTTGATAGTATCAATGGTGAATAAGATTATGAGTAGGTTCGGTGGATCCATAGCTAGCTATAATGATGGTTAATTTGGCATTTTGGGTAGAATAGTGATAGATCATGATATGCTGGTGGTGGGATGTTTCAACAATGCATAGGGGAACAATAATTTTTTTTAATGGTATAACCATGGTTGAAATTGATATGCTGGTGAACATAATGTTTAATATTGCATCCGGTCATGAAGGAGGTGGGAATTTGATAGTAAGGGAATAGAGATTGGTGGTTGAAATAGTGTAACGTCCCAGAGCATCTGGTCCTTTACATTTCTTAAAATGTGGTGGTTGAGGTGTCCGAGGGAATTAATTTTTTTTTGAGGTTAACGGTGAGTAATTTTTGGATGTGAGTCATTCTGGAAGTCATTCATTCTAGCGGTGAGCCATTCTGGTGGTGAGTCATATTTTGTAGTGAGTCATTCTAGTGTTAGGTCATTTCTTGAGGTGAGTCATTCTGGCGGTTAGGCATTTGTGGTAGTAAGTCATTATGGTGGTGATACACTCTAGGGGAGAGTCATTTTGGCAATGATTCATTCTTGAAGTGAGTCATTTCTAGTGGTGAGTCATTCTAGCAAGGATTGATTCTGATAGTGATTCATCTATGGAAGAGATTTTTTCATATAGTGAGTCCTTCTACCAGAGAGTCAATCTTGGTGGTGAGTCCTTCCTGGTAGAGAGTCATTCTTCTTGTGAGACATTCTTATTTTGAGTCATTCTAGAGGTAGGTCATTTATGGAGGTGAGTCATTATAGTGATGAGTCATTAGGGGCAGTGAGTCATTAAAGAAGTATGTTAACAAGGCAGTAATTTATTCTAGTGGTGATTCATTTCTAGTGGTGAGTAATTCTATATGTGAGTCAATAAAAAAGTGATTAATTTCATGGAGCGAGTTGTTTGAGTGATAGGTCATTTTTAGAGGTGAGATAATCAGGCAGGGATTTAATCGAGTGGTGATTCATTTCTTAGAGTGAGACATTTTAGTGGTGATTTATTCTGGTGATGAATCATTCTTGAGGTGATTCATTATGTTAGTGAGTCATTTTTGGAGGTGATTCATTCTATTGGTGAGTCATTTCTTATGGTGGGTCATTCTAGTGGTGAGTCATACGAGGGGTCAGTCAATTCTGGCAGAGAGTTATTATACAGATGAGTCATTCTAACATTGATTCATTCTAGCAGTCAATTATTCTTAGTGGTGATTCTTTTCTAGCAGTGATTCATTTTAGCGATGACTCATTCTGGTGGTGGGTATACATAAATAGTGAGACTACAGTAACTGTGAGTCTATAGTGAGAGTGAGTATAAAATAATAGTGTATCTACAGTAATAGATAGTCTATGGTAATGATGAGTGTAAAGTGATGATAGATCTATAGTAATAGTGGGTCTACAATAAAAGTGAGTATATAGTAACGATGGTTCTACAATAATGGTAAGTTTGCAGTAATGGTGGATCAAAATTTACAATGTGTATACAGTAACAGTGTGTCTACAATAATAGAGGGTCACCCAATGATGGATCTACAATAATGGTGAATCTATAGTAACTATGGATCTATATTAACAGTAGATCTATAGTGTCTCAAATTTCCAAAAAATATATTTGTTCCATTTTTCACATCTTTTATGATTGAAAATGGGTATTATGACTTAATTATTCGTTTTAAATCAGTTTCAAAGAGTACTACTTATATATTCAATTTCTATAAAGCCCAAAAACATTTTAAATGTTTAACATGTGTGGTCTTGATGAGATCCACCTATAATTCATAACTAAACCATATCAAATTCAAATAATTTCATATATATTCTTGCTAAAGATGAGATGTTACGACCCCCTCACCACAAGGTGTACCCTTCCTGGGCCGGTAATGTGGGAATGGAGATATTGACCCCCCGAGTCCCACCTCCAATAAGAACCGGGTTGGAGATTTGAACCAATGGTATAGTAAACACACAAATGAGAGGCATTACCCTCTAAGAGAACACATTTAGAAGAGATATATAAGACCAACACAAAAAAACTCTTACTCGTACTGAAATATAAAATAAATCTCATGTACACATATGTAATTTCATGAAAGAACTACTACATTTGAATGATAAAACTACAAGTACCAAAATAATGTAAAACGATAGTGACCACAAAGCCCGAACAAATCCTGGAACCCCAAGCTAGTAGCAACCGACCTGATCTCCATCATACTCCAAATGACCAAAAAAATAGTTTACATATACATAGGGTGAGTATAATAGTACACTTAGTAGGATCCTCCCGGGAGCCTCTAATGCAAAAGTAAAGAAAACAAGCTAAAGCATAGTGAACAACAAGTTAAACTAACTCATAACTTAAATGGGTATACTATGTTCCCAACCTCTCCATGGATACTCATACCTTGTAACATATAAAAGAGTATATAATATAATAATGAATATCAATTGTACCCCACTACCACTTCCCCACTAGTTTTCCACTTTTCCCCAACGTCACACATCTTAAGAATCTATCTTCAAAAAGGATTTCCCACAGACACATGTGCATAGAACCCCAACACGAACCTCAGGAAACAACCCATTACATACATTAAACAAAAGTAACTGGGTAGTTTCTAGTTGCCACCACATCTCACATAATGTGTATCATACGCCAAGAATCATACCTTAATCCCTTATAGCCCATATATCGAGTAAGTTTCCTCAAGTCATCACTTCCAATACGTGTTACACTTATAGTCATCTATATAAAACTATATCCAGAATATATGTGTGTGAATAACCACAATCCATTACATCCCTCTAGAAACATATATGGGGAAAACTAACTGTTTTTCCTACCATCACAAGTAACTACAAATAGAAGAGATCGGAGAAAAGGGGGAATTCATCCATCTATCCTCCCACTAGAATGTTGAGAGAAACATCCCACCAGGGATAATAATCCCAAATGTGTTAGTGTCCCAAAATGAGGGTGTGGAGTAGCATATATAAACAAAAAAATTATAGATTATTCTATATCACACAACCACACTATGGTAATAACCTAGTATTATATTCAACATCAGCTAACATCCGTCGAACTCCCAACTGCCACTGGTAAGACTAGGTATCCTATAAGCACCAAACCATTTAAAGAGATATATTGTGTTACATTATCCTTTTTTATCAGTTTCACATTACGTTAATTAATTATTAAACCACTAATTCTTCATTACATTTCATTTTCATCACACCAAAGTTCCACTCCCTCCAAGAGTAACTAAACCAAGTCCACGACTTCTCAAAAATATTACCCCAGCATTCAGGAAGCTCCATCCTCACAGGTTAACATGATTTATTCAGTCATTTATAAACATAATTATTACATTCCCATGTTCCCATCAATTTTGGAAAAACATTCCCCGCTACCAAACACAAGGGTATCAACACGGTGATTAGATGAACTACCTGTCAAGTATTTCCCACCTATAGAAGGAGCATAGACCCATCCTCCATAGAGAATCTAAACAGGGAAATCACGTTACATGCCCCATTAATATTCTCCATTTTTAAAAGTTTGGTTAGAAATACCATCTACTTATAGAAGTGGTGAAAGTAAATTATGTAAACAACCTACAAGATTCAGCAAGCATCCAATCATTCACAACAGACCCGTTTCATCATCTCAAGTGTCCTCCCCGATACCCTCATGCATAAACCTATGCATCTCACCACTCTAGGAATCAATGGCTTACCCAAACCCTGGGCCTCCCTACCCAACATTCCATAATATAATCCTAGTCTTGACCATCCTAGGATCACACCACAACACAAGTAGCAGGAAAACAATCGATAAGAACCTGGGCTCTCGACCCCAAGTAGGGTATTTATCATTCACACACAACCCACACTCACGGATCCAAGCATAAGGCTCTTGGATTTTACAAGCAAGAGGGTAAATTAAGACCCAGCAAGGAATTATATTTCATCAAAAAATCAGTTATTTAATCAATAATAAATTTTATGATCCATTATTAGTAGTTTCAAAATATTATCAACCTAAATAGCATGCTACAATAGCGATCACAAATTAATTAATCATTATTACCACATCAATTTGATTTTCCACAAATTACAACATCAACAACTTGATTCAATTAAATGCCACTTTATATTTGAAAAATAATTCACAAATAATCCTAGTTTATTTTATTTAGTGATTTCTATCCAGAATGACATGCTAAAGAAGGGAAGCATAGATAACACACTATCTAAAAAAACAAGCAGCAATAACATATGATTGACACCAATTTATTTATCCCGGTTCAAATATTAATTATGTCAATTCCATTGGGATGTAATGGGATAAAAAATGATAACTCTATAGTTTCATATAAAATAATAAAGAATCCACAAATCCCATACCTCAAAAGGTTCTGGACATTCTTTATGAATAGGCCAACACCACATATCGCAATCATCTCTCCCTGCAACAATTTCATCCACCCATGTACGCCGCAACACGACCACACCAACTAAAACCCAATAAATCTCCATTATAAATATTCAGATCACATTCCATAACATGGAAGGGAGAAATGAGAGATGAATACTCGAAGAAAAAAAAATAACAGAGTTAGGTCGTACAATCTATCGATGACGGAATGACACTTGCTGGTTCCAACAAAACTGGGTGTGCGCATACAGTAGGAAGAAAATTCAAGGGGAAATGATCGAATGATTATGGTTCAATAACAACACTACTATGAAGTATTAGATCTAAGACTAATAATATTTGAACTAATTTATAATTTCCATTAATAAGGATCATATTAATCCACATAGTTTGACCAAGTAATGGCATCCCAAGCCTTAGGATAAAATTGATATAGGATTTATGTGCTTTGAATTGGCCTTAAATCCCTTAAAACAAGGCCATGAATGAGTTTTTCACCAAATAAAACATTAAAGGGAAAAAACTGTAGGATGTTGGAAACATTATTCACACCTATCTCACTAATGCTGATTGTATAAATGAATCACTAATGCTGACAATAAAAATGAATCACCAATTCCGAAAGTAAAAATGACTCACCGAAACAAATAGTACAAATGTATCACCAACACCAACCGTACAAATGACTCATTGACAAAGACAATGCAATTGACTCACCAATGCCGACAATATGAATGACTCACTGATGCCGACAGTACAAATGAATCATAGATGTCGAAAATATAAATGAATCACTGACACTGATAGTAAAAATGACTCACCAATATCGATAGAAAAAATGAATCATTGACAATTCTATTCACAAAACAAAAAACACTATTCACAGAACTAGAAATTAGAAAAAAAAATGTTGGGGACAAGTCACCTTGACCTACCAGAACACCTCAAACACCAGATTTCAGTAAAGTAATGGACTGGAAAATTCTATGCCATTACATCAGATAACTTTTAAAATATTATCATCCTCATGAATTCAAAACCATCTTAGATAGTAAATAGAAAAATGGGTCAAAAAACACCCTTTCAGATTCCTTTCAAGGCTCTCACCACTAAGATGAGCTCAAACACTTCCTCTAAGGGACAAAGATAAACCTATAAACACCAAAACTGGCTCCTAAACACTCTCTTAGAGGATATAACTATCAAAGATAATAAGACACAAAATCAACAAAATAAATCCATCTCATAAACATGAATGGTCTACAACCGAAAATAAAAAACATTACATGAAAAGAGTTAAACATCAAAAAACTCTGGGTACTAAGCATGTATCTGTGACTCACATTTCCATGTACTATTCTCTAAGCCACTATGTCACCGCATGGAATGAACCAAGGGGATATCATTCCCATGCAACACCTTCTCCGTGTGGTCCTGGATGTCTATAGGCCGCTCCTCGAAAGTCGCATCATCATCAACATCGATCTAACCCCAATCAATTATGAGAGAGTCACCATGAAGATAACAACAGAGCCCCGACACATGAAAAACATCATGTATCCATCTCATCTATGGGGGAAGTGCTACCCAATATGCCACATCTCCTACATGAGCCAATACTTCAAATGTTTCTACAAACTGAAGAGAAATCTTACTTACATAACCAAAAAATTTCTTCTCATGATGGGGACTTATATTTAGAAAAAAATGATCCCAACATAAAACTATAGAGGTCTCCTCCCATGTTTAGCATAGGACATCATAATATCCTGCACTGCCATTATCCTCTCACAAATCTCCTAAACCATCTATGTCATATTCTACACTAGTTCCAGTCTGAGAATTGATTACTCTCTAACCCCAATACAGCACTATGGAGAACAAAATGTTTGACCAAAAAAGGCTTACAACAACTCCATACTGATGGTAGACTGAAAACTATTATTGTAAGAAAACTCCCCCATGGGTAAGTGCCTCATCAAAAACCACAAAAATCCATGTCAAAAGAGCACAACATGTCTTCAAGATTCAGGATGGTTTTTTCTATCTGATCGTCTGTCTGTAGATCAAAAGATGTGGTAAAGAATATTAGAGAACTGAAACCATGCTGGAGACTTCTCCACATCCTAGTTGTAAAATGAGGATCTCAATAAAAAAATTATCATCCTCAAGACTCTATGGAGTCCCACCACCTCCTCTAGATAATACCTTAAAAAAACCTTTACTAATCTCGACTCCTTGATCTTTATGATGTGGGATGATTTATTTAAACGATCCACTACCACCCATATAGAACCATGGATTCCCTGAGCTACAGGTAAACTAGTAATAAATTCTATTTAGATGTCCTCCCACTTCCACTTTGGAATATCCAAAGGCTGAAGAAAACCACTTGGAACATAGTGCTCTGCCTTCACCTTCTGGAAAACTAAACCTCGAGACACAAACACCACTATAGAACACTTTAACTGAGGACACCAAAACTGATTCCTTAAATTTAAATACATCTTTGGTTATGCTAGTATTTAATACTAAGGGAGGACTATGTAACTCCTTTAAAACCATCTCATGCATCGCTAATGGAACAAAAAGCCTTACCTATCACAACACCTAGTGTTGTCCATCCCCATACCAACTATTCGGGGCCTTGCCACAAAAAACTCGGCCTCTCCAGACCTCCACCTCTAGATCTACCAACTATAACTCTTCTACCTGTTGCACATGATAAGACTTCACCATCATCCGAAAACAACCTTTTCACCCAAAATTTCGCATATGTAGATGTAATGTTGAAAGTTATTCTATTACACTCTATGAATCAACTGATTCATTCACTGCATAACTATGCAACTTCATGCTCAGTGCATCGGCAACAACATTTACCTTACCATGTTTATATAATATTTCAATGTCATAATCCTGTAAGAAAACTATCCATGGTTGATGCCACAAGTTCAAGTCATGCTAGGAGAAAACATAACTCACACTAATATGATCAGTGAAGACAAAAAAATGCTCTCCAATGAGGTAATGTCGCCACAAATTCAAGGAATACACCAATTCTTCCTTCTCAAGATCATTAGTGGAATAGTTAAATCCATGGGGATAAAATTGTTGAGACCCATAAGAATCAACTGATCTCTCTTACATTAGAACGCAACCTAACCCCAAATGTGAAGCATCATAAAAAACATAAAACTGAACTCCCTCTACTGTAATACAATGAACTGGAGAACTGGGAACCTTCTCCATTATATACTCAAAATATGGATGACACTAATTAGTCCATATGAATGCTTGGTCATTCCTATTAAATGATTTCAGAGGGTTTCCAACCTGAGAGAAACCTACTACGAATCTCTTATAATAGCTTGCAAGACCAAGGAAACTTCTCACCACTTCCACTATCTTAAGGGATTCCCAAGACACGACTACATCTATCTTCGACGGATCCACAACAACTCTCTATTGGAATACAACAAGCTCCATGAAATGGATTTCTCATTCCCAAAACTCACACTTCGATAACTTCTCTAAGAGCTAATGTTGACGATGACCTCCCAAAATGGAATGCATATGCTCTACATGATCCTCCTCAAACATGGAGTACACCAGGATGATGTCAATGAAAACCACCAAAAACATATCCCATAACTCACGGAACACAGTGTTAAGCAACCCATGAACAAAGATTGATAATTCGTCACACTGAAAATCATTACAACAAACTCATAATACCCATGACAATAACAGAAAGTAGCCTCTAGGATATCCTCATCCTTCACATGCATATGATGATATTGGGACCACAAATCAATCATCAATGACCAACTTACACCTTTAAGTTTATCGAATAAATAATCAATCCATGGAAAATGATAGAAAATCTTCATTATCGCTTGGTTCAAGCAGTGATAATTGATAAACAATAACAAACTATCATCATCATTCTCCGTAAAAAAAACTAGTGTGCCCCCTAGTGATGCACTCAGCTGAACAAAACCACACTATAATAGACCATCGATTTGTACATGTAGCTCTCATAACTCAAAAGGTTCCATCCTATACGAAGACACTAAGATAGGATACATGACTAGTTTTAGATCGATCCTGAACTTGAACTCCCATAGAGGGTGTAACGCTACAACCTCTTTAGGAAAGATATCAGGGTACTCTTCAACGACCCTAGGAAACACTGACTATTGAACCCCTATTGAACTCAACTCCATCTCATCCATCAAATATTTAAAAAATAAACATGCCTTTGGCCCATCTAAGGGTCTCACATTCCAACAAACAATCCTGGCTCTCCATATGCATCGAAGATTACCACATGCTTATGGATGCAATCTACGATATCCTACACAAAATACAACCAATCCATGATGAGGATGACATCATATGGTTGTATCCATAAACATAGGAAATATCCCAACGAGTGGTTCTTCCCTACCAGTAACTCATAGTATCTACATACATCAAACACGTCATCTCAACCACCAAATGGCATAGTCAACGCCAATGGCACTGAATTCCTCTCTACCTCAAGTCCTAAAGCATGGACTAGGGAAGGAGGTATAAAGGAGTGTGTGTCTCATGAGTCAAATAAGGCATAAAACCAAGTATAAATAAAGAAAATGGTAACTCTAATGATGTGTGGATCACCTAGAGCTCGCAATGCTAAAGTCTTAAGCTTACCATGAACTGATCTATAGCCTCTCTAACCCTAAAGTCGGCCACCACCATATCCTCCCTCTACTCTCTAAGGATGGGGAGCACCCCAAAGTTGTCCTCTGCCTACCCCATGTGCTATCTATTGATCCAAAGAAAGTGTAACTTGCTGCTGAAACCTTGACTGGAATTTCCTCATTGAAGGATGTTGGAGTGAAACACTTGGTGCACACTGACCGCTCTGAATGGTTGGTCACTCTCATTATTTATGACCTTGTCCTCTACAAGAAAAATAAGTGCATGATCCTTTGGATTTTTCCAGAGAGGCGCCACCCCGAGAGAAATGAGATGATGAGGGCTAGGACCTACCCCCGACCAAACAAAAACTCTTCTTCAATGATAAACGAGAACCCCATACCACATATCTACTTCATGGGGAATATTGAAGACCCCCCTATCATGAAGATCTAGTTCTAGAAAACATCCTCTCGAAGACCTCTTCCCTCGCTAGCACCACAAGATATGTCTTCTGCATAAATGGGGTGACCAAGAATTAGATATCTGGATGTAATGTCTCTTTAGAATGCCTCACTCTGGCCTCCTCATCCAGCAATAAGACTGAATCATATAATAAATGGTTCCTTAAACATGTTACTAACTCTCACACAATGTAGATGCCCTATCGAAGGGTATGTATCACCTTGCGACTGGATGCCTTCATGTTCAAAGAAATAAACTCGACTCAGAACTTGTCTCAGATCACCTCCCACAAGATCACCGACCCCTCGAAATCCACGAGGAAAAAGAAACATCCCTGATACCTAACACATCATTGTCACAACCAAATACACTCAGTACTATTTCTGAGAATGAATTGAACTGAAGGATATCTCCAAATCCTCTAACCAGTCTTCCATGACTACATCTGAAACAGATACCACGTTCTTCTATAGACTCTGGTCGTGAAACTATAAGAGTGTCCTCCTCCAAGTGTCAATATTGTCAGCCTCTACCCTACGACGATCTACTGTCACAGCCTGCTGAATATCTTCAGCGTGAACCTGACTAGGATGTCAACCTAGAGCCATACCTGGAAAATAAAAAATATTTAGAGATCCAAAAACTAGAATATGGAAGACTCAACATTAATTAATTAATTGTTTTCTTTTATTCAATTTAGGTTGACCTATCCCAAGGCCTACCTATTCAAACACAAGAACAAGGAATAATGATGCATTATCATTCCCAGTGCGTTTACCCTACCACCAGTATCACCTCGTTTAGTAGCCACTCTAAATATAAAGGGTAGTTCATCAGATCACAGGGGACACTAAAAGCCTATGTCTCAGCCGGTCTCCAGTGTTTACATCACTTTCTAAACATGACTAACACCATTTCCCTACCATCCCATGGAACCTCACATATTCCTAACACTAAACTCCTTATTATCGCTTAATTATACCTCTAATACCACTTAGTCACACCCCATCTCCCCAAGGTGTACCCATTCTAGGATAGTAATGTGAGAAGGGATATAGTGACCACCAAGTCTCGCCTCTAGTAGGCCCCGAGTTAGCGACTAGCACTGAGGGTATAGTAAACACCCAAATGGGTGGCATTACCCTCTAAGAGAACAAATTAAAAAGAGAGAGAGATAATAAAGACACCAAAAAACTCAAACTCATTCAAAAAAATAAAATAAATCCTGAATACACATATTTAATGTCTTTAATGTACTACTAAAACTGAAATGGAAAACTAAAAGTACTAAAAGAATGCAAAACCGTAGTGACCA
Organism: Viscum album; assembly: GCA_963277665.1. NCBI lineage: Eukaryota > Viridiplantae > Streptophyta > Magnoliopsida > Santalales > Viscaceae > Viscum > Viscum album. Next base: position 1,956,002,733 of record OY728137.1, read on the forward strand.
AGATACCTGAACAGCTTCTCCAACCCCAAGATAATAGTAATCAGCCTGATATCCAACCTTTTCCAAGTGACATGAAAAATAGTTTACGTATACATAGGGTGAGAATAATAGTATACATAGTAAGATACTCCCTGGATCATATCGTGCAAATATAAGGAAAGAATGCTAAAGAACAGTGAATAACAAGTGAAACTAACTAATCACCTAAATAGGTTTAATATGTTCCTAGACTCACTAAGTCTAATCTCACCATGTATCGCATAGAAGAGTATATAATATAATAAATAATATCAAGGCATCCCCGTTAACACTTCCCCAATAGTTTTCCACTTCGCCCCAACGTCGCACGTCCAAAGTATCTCTCTCAAAAAAGGATTTCCAGCAGACTCCTAGGTGTAGCACCACAACATGCACCTTGTGCAACACGAACACTATATACACATAACCAATGTAACAAGGTAGTTTCTGGGATCCACCATAGCTCACATAACATGTATCATATGTCGATCATTATACCTCATGCCAATACAACCCATTCATTGAGTAAGGTTCCTCAATCCATTACAGCCTATACAAGTTACACATATAGTAATCCATAGGAAACTATATCCAGAATATATGTGTGTGAATAACCACAAGACATTACATCCCTCAACACAAATATATTGGTAAATCTATATATAGTTCCTACCAGCACATGTAACTACAAAGAGAAGATAGTGGGGGAAATGAGAGTATTTTTCCATCAATACTCCCACCGAAATATTGGGGAAAAACCCTCTAAGGCTCAGAATTTCCATGGTGTCAGTTTCCCTAACTAACTGGGTGGAGTAGTGTATAGAAATAGAAAATTAGAAAATATATTATAGCTTACAACCACACTATGGTCATAAACGTGTCTTTGAATCAACTAAAAGTAATGTCTAATGGACTCCTGCCTACCACTGCTAAGACTAGGTATCCCATAAGCACAAAACCATGTAAATAGATACATTGGGTTACATTTTCCTTTTTTGTAAGTTTCACAATATGATAATTAATTATTTAACCATAAATTAACCAATTTCAATTCCACATTACATTTTATTAGCATCACACTAAAGTTTCATGCCCTCCAAGAATAACCAAACCATGTCCAAAGCTTCTCAGAAATATTACCTCAACATTGCATCCCTACAATCCCCATCCCCATAGGTTAACATAATTTATTCAATAATTTTTTAAAATAATGATTACTTTATCATATTCAAAAGATTTCTAAAAAACATTCTAAGCTACCAAACACAAGGGTCTCAACATAGCGAGTAGATGGACAACCTGTCATGTATTTTCTAACTATAGTAGGAGGGTAGACCCATCCTCCCTCTAGAAGATAAACATAGAAAGAATGTGGCACACCCTGTGCATAGTTTCCCCTTTTGGAAGGAGGGTAAGTTATATCACATACATTGAGCAGTGGATAATGTAATGTAGATAAAAAACCAAAATGATTTAGCAACCTTCCAATCATTCACAATCGGCATGTTTCATCATTTGTGGTGACCTCCCTAACACTCACATGCATAAACCAATGCATCTCTCCACTCTAGGTGTCAACTGCTACCCCAACACCTTGGCCTCCCTACCCCACATATCACAATACCCTCCCTTGTTTAGAATTAACATGATCACACCAAAACATACGCAGTAGGAAAACAATAAAGAAGAAACTAGGCTCTTGACCCTAATAAGGGAATATATCCTTCACATAATGAGAACTCAGGGCTATAAGAATAATGCTCTTGGACTTTACAAGAAATAAGGTAAATTAGAACCTTTCCATGCATTATCTTTTATCTGACAACCAATTATTTAAAATATATTAAATTAGAAAATTAATTATATGTAGTTTCCAACTATTGGAAACCTAAATACAGGTTATCATAGCTATCAAAAAATAATAAAACATCCTCCCTATATCAATTTTATTGTCATCAATTTACAAAAAAAATAGGATTCATTTACATTCCTCTTAATCATTGAAAAGTAATTTACAATTAATACCAGTTTAAATTATTTACCAATTTACATCAAGAAAAACATATAAAACAATACAAGAATAAATATTACACTATCTATAAAAAAGAGGCCATAATATATGATCAATACCAATTTATTTATCCAAGTTCAAATATTTATTATGCCAATTCCATTATCATCCAGGGGTATAAAACATTCTAACTCAACAATTTCATTTAAATATATAGAGAAGAAGTGAATCCCCTACCTAAAAGGTTCTTGATGATCTTCACGAACATGCCAACACAATGGATCACGACCACCTCTCCCTATGGGAACTGCAACAACATGAGGACGTCGCGACACAACCACACCAACTGAAACCCCTGAAAACTCCATTATAAAAATGGATATCACATTCCATAACATGGAAAGAAGAAACATGAGAAGAAGGATTGAATAAAACACAAGAACAAAGGAAGGTTATACCTTATATCAACGACGGATTGAAACTTACTTCTTACCCCAAAACAGAGGGAGAACATGTAGCAGGAAGAAGCTTCAAGGGGAAATGATCCAAGGATTAAGGTTTAATATCACCACTCCTATGAAAAGAATTTATTAAGGTGCCTCACACCGAGATAAAGGAGAAGGAATGATAGAAGGGAAGCTTCCCAACTATGAGGATTAGATCCGAGACATACCAGATTTGAAACTATTAAGCATTTAAATTAATTTGGATCACATTAATCCACTAGTATTAACAAATTAAATGCTTTTTGAGCCTTAGGAAAAATGTTAAGATGGGAATTACATGTTTGTAATTGGCCTTAAATCCCTTAAAACAAATCCTTGAATGCGTCTTTCATCAAATAAACCATTAGAGGTGTGAAACTGTAAGAAGTTGGAAACACTGTTCACAACTGTCTCACCAACACTGATAGCACAAATGACTCACCAAAACCAATAATACAAATGAATCACTGATACTGATAGTACAAATGAATCACCAATACTGGTAGTATAAATAACTCACCGACACCGATAGTACAAAATAATCAACGATGCTAATAATACAAATGACTCACCAAAGCTGAAAGTACAAATGACACATCGATGTCGATAGTAAAAATGACTCACTAATATAGAAACTACAAATAACTCACTAATTCCGACAATAAAAATGACTCACTGATGCCAATAATACAAATGAATCACTAACACTGATATTACAGATGAATCTTTGATGCTGAGACTAAAAATGACTCACCGATGTGACAATACAAATGACTCACCAATGTAGATAATACAAATGAATCACCAATGTCGATAGTAAAAATGACTTTCCAATCCCTAAGTTAAAATTGAATCAATGATGTTGACAGTACAAATGATCCATAGATTCTGAAATAAAAAATGACTCACTAACGCCAACAGTTGAAATGACTCACCCACATAAACAATACAAATAACTCACTGATGCCAAAAATACAAATAAATCACTGATACCGATAGTACAAATGACATTCTGATGATACTATTCATAATACAAAAACACTATTCAACGAAGTAGAAATTTGGAGAAGTGTTGAGGAGAAGTCACCTTGACCTCCCATAACACCTTAGATGCTAGATTTCAGAAAAAGAATGGATCAGAGAGGTTCGTTACATTATAGAAGATCCTTTCTTCATCCCTTTTTGAGTTTATTTCTCTGGATATGAGTTTTTAAAGGATTTACCAAGGATTATTGTATCAGTTTTACTGGTATTGGTTTTGGTTCTCCTAGTAGGCGGTTTCTACTTATATGTGTACCCTCAATTTTCTGGTGTAGAGCTTCTGTGTAATGATTCTTTCTTACAGGTATGAATTCCCTCTTTCAATTTTCTATGTATCATTCAAGATTAGTTTATTTTGTTGTCTCATGGGATGATAGTTTCATATGGATTAACCAAGATAGTTAACTAGATTAAAGGAATTGGAAAGTGGAAGGGTAATTCTTCCCTCATTTTATATATTTTTATTTTGATATTGAGATTATCTATCTTTTCTGTATCACTGAATAATATGGATTTCAGTATCCCATATTTTTTGTAGTTTTATTATATATTTTGATTCGGTTATTCGTTGTTTTTTGTTACACCACCGCAAATCATTGGGTTTCTATAAATATTCTATTAATTGAATGGATTCCCCATGATATATGGGTTTTGTGAAAACAACCTCAAATAATGAAGTGGAATTGAATAAAATCCAATATGAATAATCTAGAAGATGTGATGGTATGGGAGGTGATTTGTTTCTTGTTACACTTATGTGTTATGTCTTGGTTTTGATGATATGATGCATGGGTGGTGTCATAATTGTGATGGGTGTGGGGGTATAAGATGTGATATATAGCAGGGCTGAGATAATGGTGTTGGTGTGGTTGTATAGTGGGGAAATGATGGTATGGGTGGTTCCGTTGTACAATAAGGCTATTATGGTGGTTATTTACATTAGTTTCCTATGTAATAATGGAATTAAATGCCTATTAATGATATCAATGGGTATACTTAAATGAATTATATGATGATAGACCATGTATATAAAAATTTAATATATATATAAGAACTAATGGTCCAGGAATAAAAAATAAGTTGATGGTTTAAGTTGAAATGGGTTGATAACAGATAATATATAAATTGGATTTAATGGAAAATTGTTTGTGGTTTATTTTCTATTTTGGTATTTTTAGGAAATTAGAGGTATCAACAAAGTGATGGAAAGTAATACGATGTTTTAGGCCTTGGTTGAGAACCGAAAGGATGGGGATTTTTTTCCTATTAATTTGCATATACACACCCACATTCTATTTCCATGTGATTTCTATGAACAACCTACCCACATCAAGAACTATGTGCTGAAACTAAAGTATATATATATATATATATATATATATATATTTGGGGTATTTGTTTCCCACATCCAAGTGGGATAATGCATGTTTGGATACCCTCTCTTCATCACACCTTACATGAATTGGTGATATGCACATGCTATGATGGCCAGAAGTCAAAAGTACAGCTATATAAATGTGATGTGATGAGATGTGATAAGCTATGTATCTTTTGGATATATGTGATGAGATGGATAATGTTGGGTGTCATGAATTGTAAGAGGAGGGAACATGGTTGATATCCTTTTTTTCATGATGCCATACTAAACTATTACTGTGATGTGATATGATGAGATGAAATAGGTGTTTTTCAGAAACATATGATGTGATGAGATTTTATATGGAAGAGGTGGGCGCACTAGGTCATATGAAATTGGGGAGTGTGAGTATAAAATCATTGAGAAAGTGGTTTAGGGTACCCTATATTCGATATTATTTATATTATATTGTATGACATGGATTTATTATTTGTTAGGTGAGCCATGATGACTATGGATTTGGTTAGTTTACTTGTACAAGTATTGTATGGTTATACTTTTTTCTCATGGGTGAATTTTTTTAATTTTCCGATATGTGGATGAGAGACTTTGGATTTCATAATGAGTATATCTATATGCTCCCCATACATATATAAAACTAATTTTTTGGGGTTTAGGAGGACTGAATAGACTGTGATGAACTTTACAAGTTGTGTCCTTTTGAAGTTATTGTGTGACATTTTCTTAGATTTTATTTGGGGTTTCATTTTTAGAGTCTTTTCTCTATATCTGTTTTACTTATAGATGCATTGTGAGTCTATATTTGGTTTATTAACATTATTTCATGGAGTTGTTCCCTTTGGATTCATTATGTCTCTAAATCTTTTTTTCTTATATAGGGTGATGCCTCTCATGCTGTGATATTTTTATACCACCAATGGTACTTTCCAACTTAGGGCCTATTAAAGGCTGGACTCAAGGTGCATTCTCTCCTTTCTACATTTCCAGTGAGGGAGGTGTAGCATTAGAGTGAGGGGGTCATGAAATACTGGTATTAGAGCTGATGGTAGAGATAGAGGATTAATTTTTGAGTTAGTTATAGTGAGGATCACATGGGATGATAGGGAAATAGAATCATATTATCTTGGTGCATGAAAAGGGTCAGGGAAGAATAGTTGTGACATATGATTTTTGGTACCCCAATAATTCAACACATGTAATTTGAGCCTACCAAATAGCCCAGTGAGATGGCACCTCTTGGAGGATAGTCTCCTAAAAGAGGTACATGAATCACAATTTATTGAACTTATGATTGAGTGAATTTTCTTTAGGACTATAAAGAAATTAATTAAAGAAATAAATGAATTTTATATGTGTTTCATTGACCCTATCCATGCTATTGTTTCAAATGAACTATTATTATTTGTTGAATTGTTTTTATAGACTGAAAGGAAAGTGTAAAATGGTGACCAATCAGGCTGAGTCTTTTTGTTTGAAACCTTTTTGAGTCTTTAATGTGAGATTCCTTTCATGTTATATCATGAATTTTTATGAATTTAATTTTGTTTATTTTTTTTGTAATTTATAACACGTCATTGAAATTTCCTAAAGTTTTACATTTAAAAAAAAATCATGCATGGTGTATTTTTTGAGAAAAACTATTTTATTTTGAAAACCCTTATGAAGAACCCTACCTGAAATATATTTCAAACTAAATTTGAAAAATAAATAATTTTGAAAGCATTTTTAAAATAATTATATTTCTCTTTTGATTTAATATGTCATGTCTTTCTTCTCATTCATAATTTATCATTATCATGCGTTATGAACTTATCGTAAAACATGGTTTTGGACATTTAAATTTAGAATTTTCTTAAAAATGACCATCATAATTACTATTAATTTCATTGAATTTAGAAGACCATTAAAATAATATCTTCCTTCTTATTTTGGTATGATTTTAGATATACATTAATGATATAACCATATGTTATAAGCATGTTTTAGGGTGGAAATTATTAAGAAATTTATTTATAAATTTTGGAATATAATAATCATGCTTTTTGGAAACCAGGTGAGAAATAATTTTTTTTCCACAATTAAAATTATTATATTTTGAATAATATGAATTTTAAGTGGTGAAATAACTTTCCCTCACATATTAAGTCATGAGTGGTTTGATATGGGATGTAGGCCTAATTTTGAAACAAATTGTGTGGAAGCAATGAAAATTATTGCATTTGAGACTGAGCATGTAGCATTTTTTATAAAATGAATTTGAATATGTAAATAGAATCATATTACACTTATTTTAATATTTACTCATGTTTTCATCTGCAATGAAATAATAATGGAATGTTTAGTTCGTGTTGGATAAAACCCAAACCATTGCAATACAACATGTGCAGTTATAATTTTTTGATATTATAAAATGATTTAATTTGAGATTTGTACTTGTAATGGGGTATTTAAAATGCGTAAAAAAACCCTATAATGTGTAAAATATTAAAATGATGTTGGAATTGTATTTCCTCAATAATAAAATTAATCTATAATTTCATGTTGAATAATCTTAAACAGGGTGTGTAAAATTATGTGTGTTTAGTTTCATATTTAACATAACATCATGATATGAAAATTTAATTTCAAATAATCATGTTTGACTAGAAATAACTTGAGAAAAATGACTTTTGTTTGTTGTTTCATTATTATTGTTTCATTGAAGTGTTGATATATCTTTATGGTGATAATGGTTGTTGGAAACCATGATTACATTGGATTATTGTAGATTATGAGACACTTGATTTGACATATTGATTCGGAACACTATGTAATTAAAGTACAATCACTTATATATGTCTAATGAACCATTTTTAAGGAAAATTATTTGAATTGTGTGAGAATACCCATGCTAAATAATGAGGTGAGAGAAATATAAGCCCCAGAATAATTATGGATGTAATAATTTTCTTCGGATATGTGTAGTTATTCTTTTTGTGTTTCACTATGTAATGTAAGATTAAAACATAAAGGATTTTGAGAGGGGTAAAACTTATCCCTAATCAATATTCATTGTAAGTTGACATGATTAAAACCATGTGGGCAATTCAATTCCTCCCAAATAATATAATATATTAACATTTGAGAGGGAATTCTTTGGGCTATGTGATTGGGGATTTGATTTGTGTTGATAGTGGTGGTTTTTGGTGAACATAGTGTTGATGATGAGTTAAAATGGGTGGTTATGTGAAACGGGTGGTTACTTTCTAATGGTAAGGTGGTGAGGTTATGTGGATGTGTTAAATTTAAGGTATAAGATTTCTCTATTTCATGAGTTTGGGATAGTGACTGTGTTGTTTAATAATGGTGATGTACTGTGGATGAGGAATGTGGTTTTTGTGGTAAGATGGTTTCTAAAGAGATTTTTTGATTGTATTGATAGAATCAAAAACATTTCATAAATTCATTAAGTGGATAAAGTGAGTAATAAAAGAAAAAGGGTTGCTTTGAAAATCATGAAAATGTTGAATATGGGCTTTCCTCCCATGCCTAAATATTTTTATAAAGTAATTGATGGGAATGTTTCACTAATATATTTTTGGTTGGTTTTGTTGATTAATATTATTTAGATGACATGTGTTATGACCTCATTCATATGGAGAGGAGGGAACTATTTCCCACAACAAGATACATTATATTACGACACCTTTCAAACTATATGGGTGAGGCAGTGCCACCTAAAGAGGATAATATCATGGTTTGGTGGATGTTTTCATTTCATTTATATGCTTTTGATAGACCTTCATATGTTGATATTAGTTCTTATGTTTTATAATAAATTCTTTATGAAATTTATTCATTGGTGTGCTCTTGGTAAAATAAATTTGTTAAAAAAACATTGGAAAAAATTTAATTTTGGATAAAATATAATATTAAAACAATATATATTTTTATATTTCATCTGATATATCTAATTTGGATTATTTAAAAAAATTATTTGATATAAGAGGCATGAGTTTTTAATAATAAAACCTTTTAGTGTTTGTTTTTGAAATAAAAGGGCAATGAAATGTAGAATAATTTTTTTTATGGATATGAAAATATTTTTTGGAAAATAATTTTAAATAATTTCCTTAAATTATGGGTGATTGTGAGTGGCATATACTTATTTAAAATAATGAATACTAAATTGGGTTGGAAAAAAATGTTTTTCTCATGATTGGTTAATATGTATTCCTGGATGTATTGATTACAACCATCTATGTGGCCATATTATTTTTGGATATTTATCTAATTTGGGATATTATTTTTAATGTATTGTAGAGATTTACAATTTTTTCACTAGTTTTGGTTGTGTTCTATTTATAACGAGAAACAAGAGAGGTATCTCATAAGCTGGTATTTTAGACCCTTTCTCTCCTTTCTTATGGGTTTGTTTTTTAATTATTATAGTCTATAATAGTTTTAGAGGTATTTTTTGTAATTTACCAGACATTAAAACCCATTACATTATAGAAAATTTTCTTGTTAATGTATTCAAGGGATGATTAGGGTTTTTTTAGGCTAATGGTGAGTCATTTATAGAAGTGATTCATTATGATAGTGACTCATTGCCATTGTGACTCATTTCTAGAAGTGACCCATTCTGATGGTACGATATTTCTTATGGTGAGTCATTTTGGTGGTGATTCATTCTGGTGGTGAGTTCTTTCTAGTGGTCAGTTATTCTGGTGGCGAGTCATTCTGGTGTCGAGTCATTATAGCAGTGAGTCATTTATCACATGGATTCATTCTAGAAGTGATTAATTCTGATGGTGATTCATTTATGGAAGTGATCCATTCCTATGGTGAGTCATTCTAGTGGTGATTCAATTCTAGCAGAGATTCATTATACTGGTAGTTTATTTCTGGCAGTGATTCATTCTGGTAGTGATTCTTTCTAGGGGACGATTCATTTCTAGTGGTGAATCATTCCATTTGTGAGTAATTATAGAGGATATTTTAATGTCCCGAACCTCTCAGGTCCATTCCTTTGTGAAAATTTTGTGGTAGAGGAGTTGCAGGAGGTCAAGGCGACTTGGGGTGCGTTTGGGTGGAATTTTAATGAAATTTAGAGGGTACTATAATTCACATGGTTGGCACAAAGTTTGCCTAAAACGTGCGGCCAAACCATCCAAGGCTGGTCTTGGAGGTCGTGGCTAATGCACAGTTAGCGAATGGTTTGTCTAACAGTGCGGACTAACCTTGCGAGGATTCTTTGACGAGGCAGAAGCTAACGCACGGTTAGCTCAAGGTTTGTTAAACCGTGCGAACTAACCGTGTGGGCACTTAATGTTAGATCCAAAAATTGTGCAGCTGAATTATTTTTCCTCTAAATGGTTTTTTTAATCCCCTAAGCAGCCATAACTCAGGATTAACCTTTCTTGGAAGTATAAGAACCTCTCCCAAGCGTTTTGGAGGTGATATGGAGGATTCTATTCGCAAATAGAAGCTGGTTTCTCAAGGTAAGTGATCATTTTTGTTTGGTTTCGTAGATCTACCTAGATCTACTCCTCCTCTTCTCTCGAGATCATAAATATATGCCCATTATGAGTAGATCTCTATGTGTGGATGTCTATTATGACGATCTTTGGTCTTGGTAATGTTAGGAGAAGAGATCTAGGATGGATCCTTAGTGAATTGGCCCGGTCTTCTTGGGCGTTCTTCGACCGTTGTGGGTTTCCTCTAAAACCTTTGAGGTAGGGGATTTGTGGATTCTCAAATTGTTTATGTGCAATCGTAGAGTTTTCATGTTTTGGCCTTTGTATCAGAATGGAGTTGACCTAATTAAATAATTGAACCGGATTATAAGAATTGGTTTGATCGCATATTGTTGCTTTGTGATGTGATAACGGTTCACCTCTTATTTTGATAGATATTGTGTTTTATATGCCTTTCTTGTTAGAATGTTTCTCTTGATTAAATTTATAAATAACATAAAGATAAAATTTATTGATAATTAATTTGATAAAGATAAAGAAGCATGTTAATGAATCTGGTTATTGTTGTTGTGGATGTTGTTCCAACTTGGTGTTAATTCAGTTGGTTGGTAAACCTAAAATCTATTGGTTCTTGTTGTTGTTGGAAGGCAGGATGACTTGTTAAAGGGCCAAGAGCCCAAATTTATGTGACGTTTGTTTTCCTGCTGTTTGTGTGGTGATGTGACCCTGGGAGGGTGTTTTGATATGTGGGGGCATGGAGGCCTTGCGGTTGTGGAAGTAGATGATGCCTAGAGTGGTGAGATGCATCAGTTTATGCATGTGGTGTCGGGTAGGATGCTAGGGATGATGGGACGGGATGGATGTGGTTGTTGGATGCTTGTGGTTTCTTTGTTTGTTTATCAGCTTCTCTTTTCCCCACTGCTCTAGTCAGCTAGTCTTGCTTACCCTTCTTCCGAACGGGGAAATGACACGCGGGGTATGCCACATGATTTCCGTGTTTAGCCTCTCTTGGGAGAATGGGTCTATGCTCTTGCTATAGGCGGCACAGAAATGAAGGGTAGTAAATCTACTCGCCGTGTTGAGACCCCTTGTGTCTATTAGCATATGATTATTTTCTAGAATTCCTGGGAATATGGGAAAGTAATTCTGTAATGAATGTTTGAATAATTGATGTTAACCCACGAGGATGGAGATTCTAGAATATAATGATGAGGTTTTAACTTGGAAGGAACACTTGACCTTGGGTGTGATGTCGATGAATTTGATGTGGTTTTTTCTCATGGTTAATTAATGTTGGAAGAATTAATTAATGTACAGTGGAACCGACAAAAAGGGAATGAAGTAACCTGTTAAGACTCTTTAAATGGTTGTGTGCTTATAGGATACCTAGTCTTAGAAGTTCCAACCCAGAGTCCGAAAGAGACGTTAGCTGTAGTTGTGTCTAAGACTAGGTTATGCCCATAGTGTGGTTGTGAGTTATAGTATATTCGGTACTTTTTGTGTTTCTATACACTAATCAACCCAGTTAGTAAGGGCAACTGGCACCCCGGGGATTCTGAGCCCTGGGGGTGTTTTCCCCAACATTCTGGTGGGAGGATGAATGGATGAATTCCCCTTTTAACCCCGCTCTCTTCTCATGGTAGATACTAGTTCCATTAGGCAGGGTGGTTAGTTTTCCCCATATATGTGTGCAGAGGGATGTAATGTCCTGTAGTTATTCACACACATATATTCTGGATATAGTATTCTATGGACTACTATAGGTGTAACGTGTATAGGCTATGATGGCTTGAGGATCCTTACTCAGTGTATGGGTTGTAATGGCTTGAGGTATAATACTCGACCTATGATACACATTATGCGAGCTGTGGTGTCTCCCAAAAACTTCCTGGTTTCTTTTGGTTGTGAGTATGGTGTGGTTTTTAGAATAGGTGTTTACTAAAAAGCCTTTTTGGTGCACATGGTGCAGATTGTGGATCTTAGCCCAGGTGTATTTGGTCAAGCCTTCAGAGAGAGATGCACAGGGCATATTTCGTTGGGGCAAAGTGGAAAACCAGTGGGGAAGTAGTAGCCGGGTACCCTAGATATTCTTTTCTATATGCTACATTCTTGTATGCATTACTTGGTGAGAGTAGCCATAGTGAGGTTGGGAACTCAGTATACCTATTTAGGTGACAAGTTTGTTTCACTTGTTTTCCACTGTTCTTTAACATAATTTCATTAGTTTTTCATTAGTGGATTCGAGGAGGATCCTATTCATTATACTATTATACTCAACCTACATATATATAAACTATTTTTTCAGGTCACTTGGAGCAGGTTGGAGATCAAGTTGGTTACTACTAGCTTGTGGTTGGAGGATCTACTCAGGCTTGTGGTCCCTGCCGTTCTACTTTCTTTTGTGTACTTGTAGTTTTTCCTTTTAGTTGTTGTACTTTTGCATGGAATTTCATATATGTACATGGGTTTCTTTTATATTTCAGTTCTGATTTGGAGTTGGATGGTGTCTATCTTATCTCTCTCTTCTGCATGTGTTCTCTTAGAGGGCAATGCCTCCTATTTTTTGTGTTTATTATACCCTCGGTGCTAGTCGCTAACCCGGGGCCTACTGGAGGCAGGACTCAGGGGTCATTATCTCCCTTTTCACACTACCGGCCCAGGTGGGGTACATGTTGTGGGGAGGGGGTCATGATAGAGTGGTATCAGAGGTCTAGTTGAGGGATAGGATGGATTCTGGAGTTATGCACATGTTAGGTTGCATGGGTTGGTAGGGAAATGGTGTCATTGATCTTTAGCAAGTGAGGTAAACACTAGATACCGGCTGAGACATATGCGTTTAGGGCCCCCCTATAATCTGACGTACGAAACTTTATGTTTAAAATGGCTACTAAACAAGGTGATACTAGTTGTCGGGTATAGACCTACGAAACGATCATGAATAATTCTTTTAGTGCCTATGTTTGAATGGGTAGACCTTGGGATAGGTTAACCTAAAATGAATAAATGAAAACAATTAATTAATTAATGTTGAGTCTTCCATATTCCAGGTTTAGAAGATCTAAGTGTTTGTTATTTTGCAGGTATGGCTCCAGGTCAACGTACTCGTCAGGTTTGCGTAGAAGATGTCAAGAAGGCTTTTCCAACGGGTCACCACAGGGTAGAGGTTGATGACGGAGACACTTGGAGGATGACACTCCAAGTGTTTCAGCGCCAGAGTCTGCAGAAGTACGAGGGCTATGTTTCAGATGCAGTTAAGGAAGATTGGTTGGAGGAGGTTGATATAGGCTTCCGTTCGATCTGTGCTCAAAAGGAGCACTCGGTGTCCTTAGATATGATGATGCTACATAGAGCAGCAAGGAAGTGGTGGTTCTTGATCCTCATAGATCATGAGGAGTCAGCGATGTCATAGGAGGAGTTCTGAGACAAGTTCAAAGTCGAGTTCCTATCCTCGACTGAAAATGCGTCCAGTCTCCAGGAGCTTCTTACCCTTCGACAGGGGAGCTCCAGTGTTCAGTAGTTTGAGATCTGTTTTAGGAACCTTTTACGATATTCTTCGGACCTGTTAGCAATGGAGGAGGGTAGGAAGAGGCATTTCAAGGAGGATTTGCATCCAGATATCTAGCACCAGGTCACCCCGTTGATGCTAAATACATATCTCGAGGTTCTGGAGAGGGAAGAGGTTGTCGAGAAGACTTTGGCCAGGACCATATCATCACAAGAAGGGGATCATCCAGATCCCTCATGAAGCAAGGCTATGGTCCGGGGTTCCCGGTTTTCAGAGCAGAAGATTTTTCGTTCAGCCGGGGGGAGGTCCTATCCCTTCACGTCTCATTTCTCCAGAGGCATCAACTCTCAGGCCCATTCCAATGGATCATGCACTTTTTTTCTTATGGTGTATGTGGCCATCAGAAGCAGGTGTGCTCGACCTTTCAGAGTGGTCATCGTGCACTGGGTGCTACGCTCTTGGTTCCTCCTTTGAGGCAGTTCCAGCCGAGGCAGCTGCAGCCAGTTGCACAAGCTTTAGATCATTATAGGGGATATGGGGAAGGGAGAGGACATCCCCATGATGCTCCACATCATCAGAGAGTAGAGCATCGTCGTGGTGGTGGTCATCATCAGGGTTAGAGAGTTCATGGAGGAGGTTGTGGTCAACTTCACGCTCTAGAGTTTCCAGCACCAGACGAGCTAGATTTCATTCGAGGTACCCTTTTCTTGTTTTCAGCTTTGGTGTATGACCTATTTGATTCCGGAGCAACACACTCCTTCATATCACCCACCCTTGTCCATGCTTTGGGAGTTGAGGTAGAGAGGCTTCTAGTTCCCCTGGAGTTGACTACGCCTATTGGAGATCGAGCTAACTTGTTTTAAGTATGTAGAGATTTTGAGTTAGTGCTAGGGAAGCACTGCTCTTTGGGAGATTCCCTATGTTTGCGGATACAACCATATGATGTCATCCTCGGCATGGATTGGTTGTATTCGGTGTAGGCTATCATCGATTGATTCAGGAAAAAGGTCGTTTTCTTTGGTGCAGATGGAGAGAAAGTGGTGTTTGTTGGTGAGAGAGATCCTCGGATGGGTCATCGGCACGTTCCATCCTTATCAACCATGGAGGCTGAGATGATGATGAGTTCTTCAGAGGTTCGACAGTTGGAATTTCTTAGGTTCGTAGAGGAGTACCCTGATGTCTTTCCAGAAGAGGTTGTAGCATTATCCCCTGGACGAGAGATCGAGTTTGGGATCGAGCTACAGCCAGGAGCATCTCCTATCTCTATTAATATATATTGGATGGCCCTTTCTGAGTTTAGAGAGCTACATACACATCTTGATGGTCTATTTCAGTGTGGTTTTGTTCGACCAAGTGTGTCCCCATGGGGTGCACCCATTCTTTTCGTGAAGAAGGCCGACGACAGTTTGTGGTAATGTGTCGATTACCGTTTCTTAAACAAAGTGACAATAAATAATCTCTACCATATTTCATGGACTGATGATTTATTTTATCAAATTAAGGGTGCATGTTGGTTCTCAAAGATTGACTTGTGGTCAGGATATAATTAGATGCATGCGAATGATGAGGATCTTCCGAAGACTTCTTTCCGTTGTCATCATGGGAATTCTGAGTTCGTTGTAATGTCGTTTGGAATGAAAAATACTCGAGTTGTATTCATGGGATTGATGAATGTTGTGTTCCGTGAGTTCCTAGACAAGTTTGTGGTAGTATTCATCGACGACATCCTTATGTACTCCACATCTGAAGGGGAGCATGTAGTGCATCTGTGAGCCATCTTGGGAGTTCTTCGTCGACATCAGCTGTTCGGGAAGTTGTCTAAGTGTGAGTTTTGGGAACGAGAAGTCTTTTTCTTGGGGAATATTGTGTCCCAACAGGGAGTAGCTGTGGATCCATCGAATAGAGAATTAGTTGTGTCTTGGGTATCCCCCATGACAGTTTTAGAGGTGCAAAGTTTCCATGATCTTGCAGGCTACTACAGGAGGTTCGTATCCAATTTATCACTTGTTGCGACCCCTCTGACTTATTTGACCAAGAAAGATCGGGTTTTCATATGGGCTGACCAGTGTCAGTCAGCTTTCGATTATCTAAAGGAGAAGTTAGTAGGTGCTCCAGTTCATTGTCTTCTAGCTGAGGGAGTTCAGTTTGATGTCTTATGTAATGCTTCACATCATGGGTTAGGTTGTGTCCTCATGCAGCAAAGGTCAGACATTTCTTATGGGTCTCGGAAGTTATGTCCCCATGAACGTAACTATGTCACCCATGATCTTGACTTGGAAGCAGTGGTGTTTTCTTTGAAGGTGTGGATACGTTACCTCATTGTTGAGTGCCTTTTGGTTTTCACCGATCATAAGAGTTTGAGGTGTGTTTTCTCCCAGCATAATTTAAACTTATGACAATGATAGTGGATGGAGTTCATTCAGGAATATGACTTCGAAATATCGTATACACCTGGAAAATGGAATGTTGTATCCGATGCGCTGATCCGAAAGTCACGTAGTGATGCTGTGTGTGAATCCGGAGATTCTTGGAGATTAATGGAAGAACTGTCAGCATTACATCTTGATATGGGAGAAGTTGGAGGTAGAGGCAGTCTTTTTCCAATGACAGTGTAGTCATCCCTGGGGCAGAAGGTGGAAGAGTCCCTGCTGGGGGATCTTGAGGTGGAGGTCTGGAGAGACCGAGTTGTTTGTGGTGATTCCCTTGATGGTTGGTCTATGGAAGAACAACACAGATTTTTGTATCATGGATGGATTTTTGTTCCCTTGGCGATGCATGAGATGGTCCTCAGAGAGTTACATGGTTCTCCTTTAGTGGTGCATCCTTGTGTGACAAAGATGTACCGATCCTTGAGGATTCAGTTTTGGTGTCCTGGACTGAAGCGTACAGTTGTGGAGTTTGTGTCTCGATGTTTAGTCTGCTAGAAGGTGAAGGCCGAACACCGTTTTCCTGGTGGTCGCCTCCAGCCATTAGAGATTCCTCAGTGGAAGTGGGAAGACATCTAAATAGAATTTTTAACAGGTTTACCTCGGTCTCTGGGAGGACATGACACTATTTGGGTGGTACTGGATCGTTTAACAAAATTGTCCCTCTTCATAGCGGTCAAGGAGTCGAGCTCAGTGGAAGTTTTGGTGAGGCAGTATCTAGAGGTGGTGGTGAGACATCATGGAGTCCCAAGGAAGATCATTTCTGATCGAGATCCTCGTCTTGCCTCCAGGGTATGGAGAGTTCTCCAACATGATTTCGGTTCTCACCTATGCCTTAGCACTGCTTTTCATCCTCAAACAGATGGTCAGATGGAGCAAACCATTCAGACTCTTGAAGACATCTTGCGCTCTTGTGTTCTTGATTTTGGAGGTTCATGGATGAGGCACATACCCCTAGTGGAGTTTTCCTACAAAAATAGTTTCCACTCCACCATCGGTATGTAGACGTTTGAAGCCTTGTATGGACGACCTTGTCGTTCTCCATTGTGCTAGACTAGGTTCAGAGAGTCAGCAATTCTCGGACCGAAGCTAGTGCAGAATAAAACAGAGATGGTTCAGGCGATTCGTGAGAGGATGAAAAAAATGCAAGATCACCAGAAATCATATCCTGATCAAAGGAGGAGACCCTTAGAGTATAATGTTGGGGATCATGTGTTTCTAAATGTTACTTCCTGTCATGGGCAGTGAAGGTTTTGTCGTGGGAGTAAGATTTCTCCCCACATTTTTGGGCCTTTCAAGGTGTTAGCTCAAGTTGGATCTGTGGTGTATCGAGTAGCACTTCCCCCCTCAGATGAGTCGGATACATGATGTTTTCCATTTATCACAGCCTCATCGTTATCTTCTTGATGACTCCCACATAATCGATTGGGGAGATATCGATGTTGATGATGATGACACCTTTGAGGAGAGAACTGGGGAGATCCAAGACCGCACAGAAAAGGTGTTTCATGGGAGTTCCATCCCCTTAGTTCGTGTCTTGTGTCGACATGGTGGCATGTAAGAGAGTACCTAGGAACAGGAATCACAGATACATGCTCAGTACCCAGAGTTGATCGATGTTTAACTCTTTCGATGTATCATTGTAGCTGATGTGGTTATGAAACTTTCATGTTTATGAGATGGCTCCCTTTGTTTCTTTGGTGTCTTTCTCTCTTTTGAGAGGTATCTCGGAGGGTGGTTGTTTAGACGCTGTTTCATTTTCTCTTTAACTGGGTTTTGGATTCTCAAGGATGAGAATGTTTTGATAGGTATTTTATGTAATGGATCGGACCTCTCTGGTCCATTAATTTGTGAAAATGTGGTGCCAGAGGAGTTCCGGGAGGTCAAGGTGGCTTGGGGTGCATTTGGGTGAACTTTTATGGAAAGATAAATGGTATTAGCTTTCGCACTATTGCCGCACAGATTGCCTAAAATGTGCTGCCAAACCGTGCAAGGATGGTCTTGGAGGCAATGGCTAACACACGGTTAGCGCAGGGTTTGTCTAACCATGCGGACTAACCATGCAGGGAGTGTTTGACGAGGCAGAAGCTAACACATGGTTTGTTAAACCGTGCGGACTAACCGTGCAGGCACTTAAAGTTAGATCCTAAAATTGTGGATCTGATCTCTTTTTCCTCTAAATGGTTTGTTTAATCACCTTGGTGGCCACAACTTGGGAAAAATCTTCCTTGGAGTTAGAAGAACCTCTCAAAAGCGTTTTTTAGGTGATATGGAGGATTCTCTTCTCAAATTGAAGCCGGTTTCTCGAGGCAAGTCATCCTTTTTGTTTGGTTTCTTATATCTACCTAGATCTAATCCTCCTCTTCTATCAAGATCTTAGATCTACGCATGTTATGGGTAGATCTAAGTCTATGTATGTGGATTATGATGAGCTTTGGTCATGGTTGTGTTAGGAGAAGATATCTAGGGAGGATCCATGGTGAATTGGGCTGGTCTTCTTGGGCGTTCTTCGACCGTTGTGGGTTTCCTCGAAAACCGTTGAGGTAGGGGATTCGTGGATTCTCAAATTGTTTATGTGCAATCGTAGAGTTATCGTGTTTTGGCCTTTGAATCACAATGGAATTGACCTAATTAAATAATTGAACAGGATTAAATGAATTGGTTTGATCGTATGTTGTTTCTTTGTGCCATGATAATATTTCGCCTATTGTTTTTCTAGATAGTGTGTTATATATGCCTTGCTTGTTAGCATGTTGCTCATGATGAAATTGATAAAGAATGTAAATCCAGAATTAATTGATAATTAATTGGATAAAGATAAAGAGGCATGAAAATGAATCCAGTTGTTTTTGTTGTGGATGTTGTTCCAACTTGTTTTTAATCAAATTGAGGCCGATGATGTGTTTAATTCAGTTGGTTGGTAAACCTGAAATCTGTTGGTGCTTGTTGTTGTTTGAAGGATAGATGCCTTGTTAAAGGGCCAAGAGTTCAAATTGATGTGACGTTTGTTTTCATGCTGCTTGTGTGGTGATGTGACCCTGGGAGGGTGTTTTGATATGTGGGGGCATATAGGCCTTGTGGTTGTGGTAGCGGATGACGCCTAGAGTGGAGAGATGCATCAGTTTATGCATGTGGTGTTGGGAAGGGCACCAAGGATGATGGAATGGGACAGATGTGGTTGTTGGTTGCTTGTGGTTTCTTTGGTTGTTTATCTGCTTTGCTTTTCCCCACTACTCTAGGCAGCTGGTCTTGCTTACCCTTCTTCTGAAGGGGGAAAGGACACGCGGGGTATGACACGTGCTTTCCGTGTTTAGCCTCTCTAGGGAGAATGGGTCTGCATTCTTGCTCTAGGCGGCACAGACTCTCCAGGTAGTACATATACTCACCGTGTTGAGCCCCCTTGTGTTTAGTAGCATAGGTTGATTTTATAGAATGCCTGGGAATATGAGAAAGTAATTATGTAATGAATGTTTGAATAATTAATGTTAACCCATGGGGATGGAGATGCTGGGGTATAATGATGAGGTTGTAACTTGGAAGGAACACTTGACCTTGGGTGTGATGTTGATGAATTTAATGTGGTTTTTCTCAGGGTTAATTAATGTTGGAAGAATTAATTAATGTACAGTGGAACCGATAAAAAGGGAATGAAGTGACCTATTAAGACTCTTTAAATGGTTGTGTGCTTATAGGATACCTAGTCTTAGAAGTGGCAGCCGGGAGTCCAATAGAGACGTTAACTATAGTTGTGTCTAAGACTAGGTTATGCCCATAGTGTGGTTGTGAGTTATAGTATATTCTGTACTTTTTGTGTTTCTATATGCTACTCTACCATGTCAGTAAGGTAAAATGGCACCATGGGGATTCTGAGCCATAGGGGGGTGTTTTCCCCAACATTATGGTGGGATGATGAATGGCTGACTTCCCCCTTTGACCCCGCTCTCTTCTCTTGGTAGATACTAGTGCCACTAGGCACAATGGTTAGTTTTCTCCATAAATTTCTATAGAGAGTTGTAATTGCATGTGGTTATTCACACACATATATTTTGGATATATTATCCTATGGACTACTATAGGTGTAACATGTATTGGCTGTGCTGGATTGAAGATCCTTACTCGGTGTATGGGTTGTAATGGCTTGAGGTATAATACTCAATGTATGATACATGTTATGTGAGATGTGGTGGCTCCTGGAAAATACCTGGTTACTTTTGGTTATGAGAATGGTGTGGTGATTAGACCAGGTGTTTGCGGGAAAGCCTTTGTGGTTCACGTGGTGTAGATTGTGGGGCTTAGCCCAGGTGTATTCGGGAAAGCCTTTGGAGATAGATGAACATGACGTAAGTTGTCGGGGGTAAAGTGGAAAACTCGTAGGGAAGTAGTAGAAGGGTAACCTTGATATTATTTTCTATATTCTACATTCTTGTTTGCGTTACTTGGTGAGAGTAGCCATGGTGAGTTTGGGAACTTAGTATACATGTTCTGGTGATGAGTTAGTTTAACTTGTTGTCCACTGTTCTTTAGCATGCTTTCATTACTTTTGAATGAGAGGCTTCGGGGAAGATCCTAGTGAGTATACTATTATACACACCCTACGTATATATAAACTATTTTTTCAGGTCACTTGGAGGAGGTTGGAGATCAAGCTGGTTACTAATAGCTTGTGGTTTGAGGAGCTGTTCGGGCTTGTGGTCGCTGCTGTTTTACTTTCTTTTGTGTACTTTTTGTTTTCCCTTTCAGTTTTTTACTTTTTCATGGAATTTCATACATGTACATGGGTTTATTTTATATTTCTGTTCTAAGTTGGAGTTGGTTGGTTCCTATCTTATCTCTCTCTTCCACATGTGTTCTCTTAGAGGGTAATGCCTCCCATTTGTGTGTTTATTATACCCTCAATGCTAGTCGCCAACCTGGGGCCTACTGGAGGTGGGATTCGGGGGTCATTATCTCCCTTTTCACACTACCGGCCCAGGTGGGGTACACTTTGTGGGGAGGAGGTCGTGACAATGATTCATTTTAATGGTGATTCGTTCTAGCGGTGATTCATTTGTAATGGTGATCCCTTATAGAGGTGATTCATTTTGGTGCCGATTAAATTTTGGTGCTGAGTCATTCTGGTGGTAGGTCATTTCTGGCAGTGAGTCTTTCTAGTGGTGAGTTATTCTGAGCATGAGTTATTTTTGATTGCGAGACATTATGGAAGTGATTCATTCTTGTGGTGAGTTATTCTGGCTGTGAGTCATTTATTTTGGCGATTCATTACGGTGGTGATTCATTTCTAGTGGTGAGTCATTCTAATGTTGATTCATTCTGGTAGTGAATCATTTTTGGTGGAGAATCATTCTGGTGGTTAGTAATTATGGTGGTGAGTCATTCTGGTGATGATTAATTATGGTGGTGAGTCATTTCTATGGGTTATCCATTTATGGTCATGAGTCTTCAAGGTGGTGTGTTATTTTGGCAGTGATCCATTTTCAGCATTGAGTCATTATAATAGTGATTCATTCTTATGGTGATTCATTTATGGTAGTAGGTCTATTGTAATAGTTTATCTATAATAATGGTGATTATATAGTAATAATGAGTCTATAGTAATGGTTTATCTACAATAATGGTGATTCTATAGTAATGAGAAGGATAATGTAATGGAGGGTCTATCTAAATGGTAGGTCTACAACAAAGGTTGGTCTATAATAATAGTGGGTCTAAAGTAATGGTGAGTATATAGTAATAATGGGTATACAGTAATGGAGATTCTATAGTAATGACAAGTCTATTGAAACATAAATTCACCAAATTTTGGATTTATTGTATTGGTGGATCTATAGTGAAAATGGATCTGCAGTAATGGTGGATCTATAGTGTTTCCAGTTTTAAAAAAAATAGAGTTTTTCCATTTTTGAGGACTTTTGTGAAGGAAAATTGGTGTAATGCCTTAATTAATAGGTTTTAATTCCATTTTAATGGGGATAAATCAAATAATAAAATTATTAAATTTCCTGAAACCATTTTAATTTTCAAAATTTATGGTCTTGATGAGATCTGTTCCTAATGCTAAACTAAGCTGTATTTAATTCTACTAGCTTCAGATCTAATATTTATAAAGAGAAGATCTTTCCTTCACTCTTCTAGGTTTGTTTTTTTTGATATGAGAGGTTTTGAAGGATATTACCTTGGATTCTTGGATCCCTTTTTCGGTGTTGGTTTGAGTTCTCACTATAGGTATAGTCCTCGTATATGTGTGCCACCTATTTTTGGGTGTAGCATGTTTGTGTAGAAATTATTTCTTCTAGGTAGGAATTCCTTGATTTCTTCATTCAGTGTAACATGTGGGATGGGATTATTTTGATGTCTCTTGGGAATATTTTTTAATCCGACTTAAAAAATTTAATTAACTTATTAAAATGAATCATAAAAGGGAAGGGTAATGTTTCACATGTTTTATATAATTGAATGTGATATTCAGATTTTCATTGATTGTTGAATTACTGAATACCATGGATTTCAGTGTCCCATACATTTTTTGTTCTCTTATTTGATGTGATTCTCATGTTGTGTGTTTTTCTATGAAACCACCATAAATAAATTATTATCCATGCCTATTCATTAAAATGAAGGGATTCCCTAGTATTTATTTTTTTTGTGATAAAACCCTCAAATAATGAATTTTAATAGAATGAAATACCATATGAAAAATTTGGAAAATGTTGTGCTATATGCTATGATATGTTAGTGGTTATGGTTATGTTTAGTTTCTTCGATAAAATGAAGTGACGTATGGTTGTTCGCTAAATTTTGGTGGGTGCTGGGTTAGTGGATGTGACATGTGGGGGGGGGGATGCGGTGGTAGTGGTGGTGTGGTAGTGCAGTGGGGCAGTAATGGTTCATGTAATGCATTTGTTTATATGGGATACAATATTTTTTGGTTACGTTAGTTTCCAGAGTATAAATAGAAATAAATTTTTTTTAATGATATCAATGGGCTTGTTTAAACAAATTATTTTTTTAAGGCATGTGTGGTTTAAAAGTCAAATATTCATATAACAACTATTGGTCTTGAAATATAAAAAAGGTCAGTGTTCTAATTAAATGTGTAGACAATAGAATGTCTGGAAATTGTCTATAATTTAACATATTTTGTGGCTCATTTCTTGTTTGGAGATTTTATTCATCTTGAGGTAACAAAAAAGTGAGGTAATGTTTTGAGATCTTTTATGCATTAGTTGTGAACCCATAGAATGGGTCCTGGGTTCTGTGAGACTATATGTATATTCATTATATTTTTCTTGTTATTTATATATGAACTCCACCAACATATAAAACTACGTGCTGACACCCATGTATATATATATATATGTGTGTGTATATATATGTATATATATATATATATAAATATATATATATATATATTTGGGGGTGTTTTTCCAAAAATCATAGTTGGAGGATGGCCGGATGACTGTCCTCTCTTTCCATCTCCCACTTATAGGCAAGGATGATTTTCATGGGATGTGATGAACAAAATTTAAATTTACCACTATTTACATGTGATGTGATGAGATGCGATGGACCAAGTGTCTTCAAGAGATATGTGATGAGATAGATTATGGCGGAGGAGTGCATAGTTGGAGGAGGGAATGAAGTTGATGTCCACCATGTTCATGATACCCTACTACAATCATTATGAGATATGATGTGATGAGATGGCCCAAGTGCCTTCAAGAAGAATGTAATGTGATGTGATGTTATTTGAAAGAGGTGGGAGAACTATGATGTATAATGTTGCGGTGTGATAGAAGAAAATTAGTGGGAAATTTGTGCAGGGTAACCTATGACCGACACACTTAATATTATATTATTATGATTGTATGATTTATTTGGTGAGTGATCTATGGTGAGGATGGTTTTGGTCAATATGCATGTATAGTTATTGTTTGGTTCTACTATTTTATCACAACTGAATTAGTATGATTCTTCTACATGTGCATGAGAGGCTTCAATTTTCCTATTAGGTATATCTGTATTCTCAACCTATGCATATGAAACTTATTTTTTCATGTTTCTTGGAGGACTACATGGTTTTTGATAGAAATTACTAGCTCAACCCATTAGGAGTTTTTTTGGTCACTACCTTTACTTTCAGTCGGGGTTTCCTTTTTGGGTTCTTTTATCTATATATTTTTTTACTTATACATGCTTTGTGGGTTGATTTTGGATCTATTTGTATTATTCCATTAACAATTCATTCTATCTCTTGATATTTTTTTCTTATAGTGGGAAATGCCTCGCATATTGTGACATTTTTATACCCTTAGTCCTAGTCACCAACCTGGGGCCTACTAGAGGTTGGACTCAGGGGTTTGTTATCTCCCATTATTCATTGCCAGCCCAGGATGGGTACCTTTTGAGGGAGGGGGTTGTGACACAAGGGATTCACTTGGAAGGTAGTTGGTGGGCCAAATCCATAGGTTCATTCCCATATGACGTAGATCATAGCATGATGAATCCACCAATAGAGCTATCTAGATTGAGAAAGATGTGAGAGTATAGATATTTTGATTATTTCATGAAAATATGTAGTTTTTCATTGGTAAATACCATCCATTCATCCCGATGAGGTAGGGAGATTTGGAGATTAAAGCTAATAAGGTGTAAGAAGGGGTTCTTATGTGCATAAGTTCATTAGTCCCTTGATTCATGTTTTAGGCTTTGTCCCTGTGGGCCTACAGGACATGTAAGGGTTCCCTCTTAACCCATTTAAAATAGGGGATATCTAGAAATTAATAAAAATACAAGGACTTCCATCTTTAATATATTAAATAATCCTAATGGTTATATAAACGAATCTATATAACCAATTAAAATAATGATAAAATATTATATTGGCTAATTTAATTGATGTAGAATGGCCATATCTCCCATTCGGTACACCATAATAATTTCTTCATCATTAATAAACCACAATGGTTCTTAATCATACTTTGATAATGCAATTTTTTTTCTGAACACTTCTCTTTATTTTTAATGTCTTTATGGTATTGTAGATATTAATGGGGCAATTGAAGCCTATAGAATTACATTTACTAAATGTACTATTCTTTTATGTGTATATCTCTTAACCATCCCAAGTTATACTAGTAAAAATTTATGTGTGACCTACAAATAAATATTTCTATGTTGTTTTATTGTAAAATTGTCACTAAAAAATAAGGGCTAAAATTAATAAAAAAATATAATTTTTACGATGTTACATTCTACGATGTTAAATAAATTGCATGCTCATAATTTTATCCATAAAATACTACTTACTAAACCCCAAATTTTCACATATATTTTATCCTTAGAAATGACAAATTGTGAATAATTGGTGATTATAATCTTACGGAGTTATAATAGTTAATCTTAGTATAGTTCACTAAATAATAGTGTTATCTATCTATGTATCTATACCCTAATATTTTAAATATTAATTCAAGAAAAAACACTACTCTGGTACAAAATGATATTCTCTATACCTACACATATGGATATGGCGTTAACATGCATAATTTTATATTACATGACATGAATTTCAACAATATCTCATTTCAAATATTTCAATTTCCTTTGGAACTAGGAACACTTACAATAAAACACATGGTATAAAACACATTTCTTACATGGTAATGCTTAAAACATGTAATCACCTTATGCATATCCAATTCATTGCATTTCCTAGTGAAATGAGGAAACATAAGAAAATGGTGATAAATAAACCCCAAAAGGGATAAAAATGAAAATGATTCATCAATAAATTTAATAGGTGAACCATGAGGCATGATATGTGAAAATTAACTTGGGTAAAAGTTATATAACCTGATCATAAGAAACTGAGGAATAACACGATCATATGTGAATGAGGCATAACATGATCATAAGTACATGAGGCATAACATGATCATAAATACAGGAGGCATAAAATAATCATTAGTAAATGAGGAATAACATCTAAATGTGGATATAACATTAACATAGGACATTCATAATCATATTAATAGAATTCATCACCTATGTGTCACAAAACATTACTAAGGATTACTATGATGGTATGATGACCATGTCAAATATAGAGATTAATTCTTTACTTATTAAATTAGAGCTATATCAGGGTTCACCCTTCACAAGCCCTAATTCATGAGTTCTATATAATATAAACATATATAAATACATCAATAATAATAGCATGAACACATATCAATTAAACTTGTATCCCAATAAAGTATGAAATATCTCTATATATGTTATTTTCAATGAAGATAATGAATTATAGTGTTTTTAAAATGTATAGTATTAATGATAAATGGTTTAGTTAATAGTTTCCATAGTTAGTTGATGGATAAGTTACTCAGTGAACACCATTTAATTAGAAGAAAAAAATATGGGTATTCCAATGGGAATGTATTTTTATGGAAGGCCATCCATATATAACTATAAAGAAAGACAAAGTCAGTGGTGCGTCCTTCTCAACAAAGGTATTATTTACAACAAAAAACGTGTTTATAGTGACGTTGATGTTTATGATAAATGTAAATTTCATGATAATGATGAAAACTGATAGAATACATGAACATTTGTTACAAATTTGGTGGTAAATAATACCATTCAAGGGATTAATGCATTTATCTAGGTGAATATCCAACAATGAACTTTATAATCTATAGGATGATCAGAACAAAAAGTGTAGTACCCGAATCGAAGGAATGATAAAAATAATTGATGGAGGTTAAATTAATGGAATAGGTATATAAATAGATGGGTTTTCTCAATCCATATATCCCAATCCTTAATTAGGGATTATCAAGTGTATGGGAATTATCGAAAGAGAATCCCATGGGAGTGTCCATCTATGTTTTCATCAAGGCCGGCTATCATGCACCAGGAGATGATCAAGTCAAATTCCAATATGCCAATTTTGGGCACATTAACCAGGGTTTTAACTATTATAGATACACATCCAATTTTTGAAACATAACATGGATTACATTGAAAGGAAAACAGCATACACTTTACATTGCTGAATTTAGGAAGGTTTTATTGATTTAGGAATCCTCGAGAATTAAAAAGGATTATAAATGTAGTATAATAATAGGTAATTGTGATATATCATTGATAACATAGAAAGGATGTTAAAAAAATAAAGAAAAATAACATTTCAGGTTTAAAATAAATGAAAATAAATGAAGATTATAATAGAAATACAAAGAAACCATTATTTCAGCTGTGAAAAGGGTACAGAAAAATAAATATTGGAAAATGGATAATGAGTGGGTGAAAAAAAAATTAATAACACATAAAATAAACCATAATAGGTGTTTTAATAAAATCTTAGGAACATAATACATTGGAAATCAAATGACTTATAAAAAATAATTACTTGAATTGAAAAAGCTGAGGAAGTGATCACTTACCTTTTGAGAATTCTTCTAAAAATAAGAGATAGACTCCCTAGAAATTATGAACTTCCATTAAGAGGTTCTTGAAAAGAATTTTGATATAGAAATAATACTTAAAGTCTTTGGTTTGGAAATTGAGGATAGATATGAGGTATTTATAATTGAGGAATGGTTTTTTCATGTATAAATTATTTATTATTTTATTATTCCAGACAACAACTTGTGGGTGAAAAGGATTATAAATTTTTTAAAGATTATTTATGAGCTAATTATACTGTTTTAAAGTTTATATAATGATAAAATTGGAAATAAACTTCCAACCAAAACATTTAATACATGGAAACCAAAAATAATTTTTATGCGAGAAATACTATTCTTGGTTTAAAAAAGTAAATGTTTAAATTTCAAAATTAATGTTAATTTTTTTTTCTATTGTTTTACTTATTCAATGAAATTTTTACTGAATAAAAGTATTCAAATTTTTTAATCATTCTGAAAAAATAATTATTTCACAAATTCAAAGTGATCATAAAGAGTAATTTTTACTCTTTCACTATAATATCAACTTCCCAGAACACTAAAAAAATTAATCCTAAGACAATATTTATTTGATGAATCCAAAATTAAATTAATTTTATCAAAATAATTCTCAAAATATGATTATTTTAAATTTTAATTAAAAATAATTCTATTTTAAAAATTAATGATTTATATATGACAATAAGAATTCTAGTAGTTATAAGATTTACTTTGTATATTGTTAAAATATATTATCATTTGATAGTTGTTTTATAGGGTTATATAATAAACTTTTTAAAACATATAAATATACAATAAATTTTGTTTTTTTACAAAAATATTATAGTCCCAAAAAATAACCCTATTTTTAGTATATCATTAAATAATCTTGATTATTAAATAATAGCGTCTATATAACATACATTAATAATGAGAAACTTTCTTATTTAATAATTTTATTTATTAAAAATGGACATATCACCATATAAATACATCATCATTCTTTCTCCATCATTTAATAATTCTTATACAATGTTTATTACACATCATTTAATAATTATAATTGTTTTTCATTGCTCTTCTCTTTCATTTTTATGATCTTTATGGAATGGGTGATATTTATTAGGGAACTAAAACCTATGGAGTTACTTTTAGTAAATTTTCTACTCTACCCAGTGTATGTTGTCCCTAAATGTAATTTTACATATTTATGCATGATTAGTAAATAAGTATCTAGCTGTGCTTTTATTGAAAAAAAAAATCAGTATGAAATAAGAAATGCTTATATTAATAACATAATTTAATTCTACAGTTGTTACATTCTACCACCTTAATGAAATTGTGTCCTCACAATTTTACACATTCAATACCACTTACTAAAAAAATCATGTAAATTTTATCTTTAGAAATAAATATTATTTAAAATCCTCATATATGTTAAAAATATTTGGAAATACTAGTTATATTTAACATATTACACTATATAAATTGTTTTTCTATCTAATCATCTATACCAATATATTCTAAATCTTAATTCCAAAAAATAAAAAAACACTTCTTGGATAAAAAATTAGACATCCCAGACCTAAACATCATGATATGGTTCTAAACAAGAATATATTTTTAATATAGCACAAGAATTACAACAAACTACAAAGATCAATAATTTATTTTTTTTGGGATCTCGGTACATTTAAAACTAATCACATCGTATAAATCAAAATTCCTTCTCAAGGATTATCCCCACATTCAATTCCCTTATATGTATCATGTTGATTGAAATTCCTTGGGAAATGAGGAGACATAAGAAAAGGGTTAACTATAAATCCCAATAAGGGATAAATAATAAAAAATACACATTATTAAGTTTTACGAGTGAAACATGGGTAATTATATGATAAAACAAACATGAAGAACATAGTTACACAATTATCAAAATAAAAAGAGATATAAAAAGATCTCGATTACCAGAGGCATAACATGATCATAATCCCATGAGGCATAACATGATCATAAGTACATCATGTATATCATGATCCTATGTACATGAGGCATAAATTCCAAATATTTCTAAAACATAAACATGATAAATTCATAAGTATATAACCAAGGATTGTCACCAAGGTGTCATAAAAAATTATCATTTCATACATTTAAGTTATCAGGAAAATTTATTACATAATATAAATTATTTACCCAATGAATTGGAGCCCAATAATGGTTTACCTTTAACATGAGTTAATTAATATGTGACACATAAGTAAAACATACAAAAATACATTAATAATAAATACATGAACCTGTGTAATGTATATAAGTTTCTAATGAAAGTAAAAACATCTCTAAGTAAATTCACATCAAACAAGATAATTAATTATTGGGTCTATACAATGTATAGAAAAAATGGTATATAGTTTTCTAATAAAATTACCCATTCAGTCTATGGATGAATTTATTGGTGAACACTATTTAATTTAAAGAATCAGAGAAGAGTATCCATAAAAGGGAAGGGCTTATAAATAAATCATGAATATGTGAATATATTAATAGAAAAAGATCGTGGTGGACCTTTATAAATTAAAATCTTATTTACACTAAAAAAATTTGTTCATCAAGACATTAATGTAGAGGTTAAAATTAAAGACAATTATAATGAGAAAGTGTAATATAGATAGTGATAATTGGTTACAAATTAGGTGGGAATTAATCCCATTCAAATAATTAATACATTTATATGGGTGAATAAAGAACAATAATGTTTAGTGTTTATAAGATGTTCAAAATATAGAGGGTGGTACCCCAAATTTATTATAGATAACAAGAAGAAATGAATGGTAAATTAATGAAATATGGATAGAAATTGATGGTGAAACTCAATCCACATATTATATTAATTCATTATTGTGTATAATGTGTATGTGAATTAGCCAATGTAAATGCCTTTGAGGTGTCAAATGAGGGTGAAACAAGTTCCTATGTTATGTAATAGTTGATGATTTATTCATGTCCCAATGTGTATTTTTTGTTATTACCCCTTGGAAAATGTATAGAGACCAAATATTATCATACATGGATATTAAAATATTATAAATGAATACTCATTATATTTACAAAAAAACAGGCCAATAAACTGAAATAGTTTTGTGCCACTGGAAACTTGGTCACAATAATCTAATTTGGTGAAAAAATTTCATTGTTTTCCCCAACTATCATCCCATTTAGTACACATCATCTACGTACCCATGATAAAACATTTTTTCATAACCTAGGAAAATGAAACATAAGAAAAGTTGATATCAGATGCTCATTAATGGTAAAAATGAGAGATATATAAGAATAAGATGAACATAATAGTATGGGAACATGAGCATAACATTTTAAAACCATAAAAATATTATAAAAGATCATAATCACGAGTCATGGAATACATATTAGAATTTAATAAGATATAAATCATAATGAAATCAATGAACTTGATCCAATAGTTAATTAAATTAAAATAATAAATAGAATTGTGAAATACACATAATCTCATAAAATCTTATGTCAAGGATACCCACCAAGACATTCAGATCATGTTCTTCTTATCTAAAAACCCTTGAACATATTTCAGGATCGCTCTAACCACACATGTACCCAATTTTTAGGCTCTTTATAACCGCATGTGTACCCTCCTCTATAGGCATAGGATAACCACCTATATAACCTCTAACCCTAATGAACATTTATCATTACAAAATGAAAATCATAGAAATATTTTGCACTATATCATGAAACATTTATTATATAATAACCAATGAAATAAAATGGGTTTTATTAACATTTAACCATTTCTTAAACTATGTAAAAGATATAGGCTTCATAATCCTTTCATCAGATCAGTATATCATAACCTGTGAAAATAGAAGAGTATTTTATAAGAATTTTACCATAGTATAATCCTTGGAAGAGAATCAATTTTAAAAAATAATTTTATAATGGTTTATCAAATAAAATAGAAACTATTTTCATAATTATTTAATCATCGTATAACCTATATAAGAGAAATGGGTTTCATAATAACTTTATCATGGTATAACCCGTAGAATGGAAATAGGATTTATAAGAATCTTATAATGGGATAACCCTTATAAGGGAAATTGGTTTCATAAACATAATATTATAATAAAAATAAACCATTCAGATAAATAATATGAATATAATCCTTGGATCATATTCTCAATAAAACATTGGTTATATCAACAGATGTCATCTTATATGAAAAATTATTTTGATCGATCATTTCAAATATTAATCGAATAAACTTTTTTTTCTTCTTTGATAAAAAAATTTAAAATAAAAAATATTTTGAAAATATTATTATTTGAAAATATCTATGAAAATTTATAAAGTAATATTTAAATAAAATAATGGTCTTTCCAATTGTTATATTTTACCATACAATACATGTTAAAATGATGTTTCCATTCAGATTTACGGTAAAAGAAAAATCAAGATTTTTTGGAAAACTATATGAAGTTTACATTCAAAATATTTATTAAATAATTAATACATTGGTAAAATTTTATTTTTTAAAATAATTAGGTTCAAATAAAATATTTTTGAATACTTTTTTTAGAAGACATTGTTAAAAAATATGACATATTTTTTATCGAAGAGAGAAATAAATTTAGATTTTCCTAAAAACATTTATCATTTATTTTAAGTAAAAATGGGTGGGAAAGAATACCTATTAATTTAAGATAATATTAATAATAATTTTATAATAAAATTCATGAGTTAATTTTTAAATTTTTCACGAGATATTATTATCATAAGAATAATCATATTGAATCCTGATAAATGGTGAGACTATAACATAAAATCATCACAACATTGGTAACATTGAATCATAATCCCTATGAAAGAATATCACAATATCGAACATAAAATATAACTAGTATAAATAAATTCATGATATTACATGTCAAAGGGGATTTATATACACCTCATAAAAGAATATATGTGCATGACATGAAATATATCTCAATGAAGGAAAATTGATACAAAAATATTTCTCTACTTGGTTAATATTTTGAATCATGATATCAAATAATGAATAACATCAAATGTCAATTTAAATATAATTAAATAAATGGTTTTCATGATATAATGTGTCATATTATAAGCATATACACCATAAAATACAAGAGGTGAATTTTCATTTCTCCCAAAAATAAAAGAAAGATTTGAAATCCCTTACCTTAAGTATTGACATCTGTTGTGCACATTCAAACCTCATTTATAATAGATATAATTTAATTATAAATATATTATAGAAACATACATACATACATAAAAAAAAAACACACACACACACACACACATATATATATAATACCATTTATGATTTACTTAGTTTCTTTTTTTACTCGTTTATTAACAATACAAAATAAAAGTCACGTATCGGGTAATAACCACATTAGTTTTTTATTTTTGTTTTGACTTTTTTATTTTTATTCCTCTTAATGGCATCATCGTCCCATAATCTCAAAAATAATAATCATGAAATAATTATAATATTTATTCATCTATTATACTTATAATACCAATCATGAAATATTTTTTTGAGAAATGAAGTATGTTACGATCATGGAAATGGTAATCCATAAGTATGCATGAGTAACAATTCATTTTTCAAAAGTTATTTTAAAAATGAGGTATATAATATTTTATAATTAAATTATAATAATATTATAATTTAATAACATATTATTAAATTAAATATACTTATACAAATCATCAATGTGGCATGGCTATGAAAATAGAGATTCACATCGCTTCGTGAAGGCGGTAGTCCATAGACACACGAACAATGCTTTCATCCTTTAGTGAGTAAAAAGGTAAAAAATAATATAATAAATTATTATCTAATAATTATAATTATGTCATGAATATATTATTTATTTTAGTTATATCATATATATTTTTCGTTATTATCTTCTATGTAATTCTTTATTAAAAATGAATCAATATGCTACACGAGGCGATATTCCACCATATTCATGAACGACATTATTGTATCCACCACTAAATGGAAATGAAGATAGTATATCCGATATAACTACTGCATAGGTATAATTAATTTTATGAATACTTCATATATATTCAATATCCATCATCAATCCTAACTGTGAGATGCGGGAATGGAAACGCAAATGATAGCGGTTCGCGAGGCAGTAGACTTCCATTCACATGAATGATGATTTCATAACCCATTTGATGGACATTGAGATGGTTTTTGGAAATTTGGTTAATATAAAAATATATATGTTTATCTAATATCTTATGTTTTAATAATCAAGGTATAATAATAAATTAATGAGGTGAATGATAAAAAACTTTCTTTGATGAATGTTACCTCTTCATTGGGTATCCTCTTTATGATTTCTCTAAAATCCATCTTTGGTTGGATTGCTTACTATAATAAGGAATTGAAGCTCATATGGGTTAATTTTTAAGTTATTTTGGAAGCTATTTTCCAGGAAAAGGGGTTTTAAGGTGTGAAGAATATAGGATTGGGGGAGGCCTTTTATAAGCGAGATTAGTGGCACACTATTACTTTTTTGAAATACACAAGTGTAGTCATGCTTTTTACAAGAATAAAGTTTAAAAATATACCCTTTATCATAAATATAGGTGATATTGTCTAAATAATTCCATCCAATGGGTTCGGGAAAAGTCATTTTTTCATTTTAACCCTCATCGTTTTAGTTTAACCCCTCAGTTAATCAGTTTTTTATCATAACCACAATAAATTATTTTAACTATTTATAAAATTAATTTTTTTGAAAAATTATGTTTATAATATTATAGAATATAAATTATTCTTATATAAAATACGGAAACAATTTTTCCAAATTCAATTTATAGAATTCAAGGAATTTAATTTTAAAATTATCCTCTATACAGGACAATAAAGCATGTTTTCAAAGGGAAATTGTTCAAAAGTTTACAAAGTTTTTATATTGAAAATTTAATATGAAAATGATTAAATTTATATAAATTTGAATTAGTTGATATATTATTGATATAATTGTAATTTAAAACTAATTTAAAATATAATTCTACATTTGAAATAATTTATATGAAATGTATGTTTTCAATTAAAATTTAGTATTTTTTACTATTCATAAAAAATGAATCCTTTCAAAAAAATACCCTTAGAGAATTTTGATACTAAAATTTCAACAACTAGTTATTTATCTTCAAGAAAATTTTCTAAAATTGGTAAAAAATAATTTAAAAATAAGCACATCAACGGTGAGAATGCTGATTTCCAGAAAATATAGTTTTAAGAATAAAATTAGATTTATTCTTATATATAGTGTATAAAACACATAAGATGAAAGTTAAATTTTTTTTTTGAATATATAACATATAAATTTATTTAAAATCATTCACCAAAAGGGATTAATTGAGTTTATTGATTTAAAACAGATTTATTTGAATGAAAATATTTTTTCAGAGAATAATTTTCTTAGTTTTGAAAAAAAAAAATTATTTTCATTTATAATTAATTGGTAAAAAAATAATTCATTATATATATATATATATGAACCATATATTTTCAGAATATAGTTAATATTATTCATTCCCTACATTCTAATGACTCTGTGATAACTATCATATTAAATAATAATATTTTAGTAGTTTGTTACATCTTGTTTAAAATTGATCTTATGTGTAAAATAATCTAAATATGATATTATTTGTAACCCAATAAAAACATAGTGTTGTGTGAAATGAAATATAAATACAACGTTACATGTAAAGCAATCAAAAAGTAGTGTTTAATGTAATTTAAACTTTGTTCGATATAGAGACTCCAAAACTATTAAAAATATATGTGAGGTCCAAAACCACCTACTCAACCCTTTTTGTAGATATAATCTTCATGGATTCAACTCTTCCATGTTATATTAGGGTTTTCCTTACATTGTTATTATAACATTCTAAGTATAAACCCTCATAATTAACATTACATTCTAATGGTTGTTATGTCACCTCAATGATTTTAAAAAGGGCACATAGAAGATATATTAGTAGTATTAGTATTGACATAGCTATATGTGAATATAATATTTTCTCTGGATAGTAGGGGAAATGCCTTTAGCTTTTTCCTTCTCCCCTATATTGAATATTTTTCAGCAATGCACTCTATAGTATAAGATTTTATGTCCAATTGAATTATTTAATAAAAAGTAGAAAAAAACCAATAGTTTTATATAAAATAATGATATATGTAAAACCACATATCTACATTAATAAATGGAAATAGATCAAATTTTAGGTTGATCTATGTTATTTTGATGGATATTAAATGATGTGGTTCTTATAATTTAGGTCTAAATTTAGAGGAATTGACTTCGTATGATCACATAAAATTGGTATTTTTCTAATATGTGAGAATATTATAGATTCAAATTCATGCATGAAATACTTTGCAATGATACCCTTTGAAAATGTGTCAAATATATACATTTATAATAAGAATGAGTAAAATAAAATTTATTATAGGCCCATGTGAAATTTTTACAAGATGAAATACACAAAAAATTAAAAATTTCATTCTTTATTGAATGATTTATGTTATATTTATTTTATAAGGATTATTATTTCCATTATAATTTATAAAAAAACATGAAATAACTCTATGATTTAAATCCTCATTCATAGGTTCCAAAAAAATTGATGACAAAAAAAATATAATTCATATTATTATATAGATACATAAAAAAGTTAAAGAAATATAGAAGGAAATCCATAGTTAAAAACTACATAGAAATTATTTTAAGGCCACTTCAGTATTTTAATCGATCAAAGGAGGTAATCAGTAATGAAAAATATTTTAAAGTCACATAGAATAACCATATAGAAAAATTTAGAGTATAAATAAATATAAATAGAAACTCAATAGTTTAAAACTACATAAAAAATAATTATTGTAACATTATATTTTTAATATGTCTAGTAAAAATAATTATGAAACCATAACCCAAAAATACAATATTAATTACAGAGTGAAAAGGAACCCATGAAGAAACAATATGGTTTAAAACCCCATGGGAAAACTGTGATAATTAAATTTCATTTTAAATCTAGTAAAAATGGTACAGTCTTGTTTTATACCTCAATAAATATTATTATGGTCAATTAAGATATTGATGTTATAAAATGTTGTACTCTATGGTTTAATACATATCATGAAAATCATAATGTAAATTTTTAAGATTAAATCCATCCCTGATGTAACTCTATGGAATGAGAACCTATAAAAAATTGTGAAGGTATCTTTAACATTTAAATCCATCCAATAATGTGATAATAGAATACTTTTGGACTTTCCAAAATAGATATATTTTCATTGGGTATCATCATGGAAATGAGTAAGATTATCATTTGAGAACACTAAAGGACTCAGTTGATAGGGTTATTAATGATGTTGGTACTAAACTGAAAAATGAATTCTTTTATATCATTGGTAGGGGAATAAATTATTTTTAAGGAAAAATAGTAATTAAATACATACATTATTGTATGAAAATTCTTTTGAAATTAATATTTAAGTTGAAATCCATGAAATAAGGGTAAGAATATCATGTAAAAAAACTGGTGTTATAGTTTAAAGAAATTTAGAATTTTTTACATTGTAGTTTAATATATTATAGAAGTGATAATCCCGGGATGTTTAATGTCATGTGAAAAATGTCCATTATTGTACAGATAAAGGTCATGGGGAAGGAACCTTATCACAAGGAAATTATTAGGATTAATAGAATATGGATTACACATTATCATACTTATTTTTGGATTTTTTATAAATTAGATAGTGATAAATGACCATTGTAAAATGGGATCTGAAACGTCACAACATTAAAAAATATAGACCACTGAGGTTAATTTTTCTTAATAAACATTCATGGTATTAATTCAAGAATTTTATGAATGACACTTAGATTACACCTAAAACCATTTTGGATGACACATGTAGTCATATGTTAGAATAAGAAAATGTATAAATTATGTAAAAGTAAATTCCTTCACATAGGTGAACTTGTACAATTGTGTAAGTTATAAAAGTGTTCAAATAAGTTATTTCATGAACATGGATCATGGACATCAACACATGCAAAATAAAATATACCATTATCAAGGAAATAATGTTTAAAAAATATAACAATTCATAAAAAGTGGAGGATTCCTGAATAAATGAATAATCATAGAAAATTTGCACCATGTTAGGGGGTGTTATGTAAGGATTTGGGTCACATATGAATCAATATTAATCAATGAATAAAATTATCCTTCAAATAGGTTTAATTTTATGAGATATATATAAATAAAAATTTATAAAATTTCTAGAAGAATATAATTTCATAAAAATAATATTCAAAATTATGAATGGGTTTTTAATTTATTAATTTACATATGAATGTTTATTATTACTTGATGATGGTTGAAGTATTTACATGAATATGCAATTTTAACTATGTGTTATCCTATTTGTAAATATAAAGTTTTATCTGAACTAATTTTTTTCTATTAAAATAATTATAATGTGAGAAAACGTCAATCATATGTGATTCCAATCATGGTAATATCTTCGAGGATTAAAGAAATTGATCATTTATATTTAAATTTATGAGATCATGGAAGTGTGACTACCCCCCCTTTTGATAAAAGATCTTCTTTGAACATATTCTTAATATTTTGATTAATGTGTTAAAAATTCTTGAATTACCATCTTTAATATTGAATTTGATAATACTGTACTGATGTATTTATTCAATGGATCTGTACTAAAAATAGGTTCTCATAATGGCATCACTAATTTAGATATCATATTCAATGGGTCTTTTTTCTATGGTTCCTCCATAATCATAACACACATGGAGACCCCATTTAGGATGACTGATACTTTTGTTTTTTTAAATTGAATCATATTATTTAATTTTAAATCAAAACAAGGTCCTCATATCAAAGGGTTTGAAACATTTTTAGGTTCTATACATTCATAGTATGAAAATAATACAAGGTAATTTGAGGAATAAATATGAATTATAGGACTCTAATAAATACCTAAAAAACCATGTTAATGAATTATATAACTTTATATATCTTTTTTTACTTACTTTTTAATGCTCATCCATTAGAATATTTATTGTAAAATTTCATAGGTGTTTAAAAAAATTTAAACATCGGACCTATGAATCATAGAGAGTCAATAAAACCGAGAGATAATAATTTTTTAAAGAATTAGTTATGATCTAGTATCATTAATTTTTTTTGTTTTTACCATGTATTTGAGGGAGGTTTATTGATTTTTGTATAATAGAAAATTTTAAGGGATGAATATATAGTTGATTAAGGTGATGTGGGAAGGCCTCTATGTAAATATGATTTTATCATATTATAATGATAAATGTTTTATCCCTATAAATTGGATGGTGCTGGGTTTATTGTCCTCATTATTGAGTCTGGTCAGAGGGATGTGTTGGTTAGAACTTTTTTAATGAAAATATGGATTTACGGGGGTTGATTAGTATCTTACCATGGGTTTTATGATAATTAAAATATTCACAGAATCTATGAGTGAATTTAATTTGTAATATTTATCTATTAGATATTTATGATAAAAAGTGATGAAATTTTATATAGTACCAACTTCCATGATTCCAAATGTGGTTAAAAAACCAATATTTTTATTTATTTATACTATAAAAAATTGAACAATTTAGTGTTATGTCAGACAAGACATGTGGTCTAACCACCCATGTAACCTATTTTTTAGGCATGGGATAACCACCTGTGTACCCACCCTTTTGATGTTCAACTAACCAACCATGTACACCATAGATAGTAGGACAATTATCCTAACCCAATGCATTTGAGGTAGATATAGTCCCCACCCATCACATAATGAAAATCATACACATGTGTTCCATAATATCAAAAAACGTTCAAAATATCATAACCCATGAAATGAAATGGGTTTCTTAATATTTTAATCTTTATATAAATTTTGGAAAATAAATAGATTTCATAATCATTTAAAAATTTCATCATAGCCCAACCCATAGAAAAATAAGTGGGTTTCATAATAATTTTATAATGTTATAACCTGTTGAATTGAAATGGAATACATAATAATTTTTTCATGGTATAACCCATAAAGAGAAATGGGATTGATAATTATTTTATCATGGAATAACCTATGGAAAAGAAATGGGTATCATAATAATTCAATCATGGTATAAACACTATAATAGAGGTAGGTTTCATAATAATTTTATCATGGTATAAACTATAGAAGAGAAATGGGGTTCATTAATGTCATGTCATCATAAACAGAAACCATTCCAATAAATAATAGGAATGGTATCCTTGGATTATATGCTCAGTAAGTCATAGGTAACATCAATGGATGTCATATTAGATGAATTTTTTTGATCCATTATTGAAATCATTTCTCAAGGATAATATCCATTATGGTTTGAAAAAACATTTTAAATAATAAAAATTTTGAAAATATTTTTCCTTGAAAGCTACCTGAAAAAATGATAATGTAATACTCATATAAAATAATTTTCACAAGGATAAGATGTTTTATTCTAGATGTTAATGTTAAAACAATTATTCCTTTCACAGTTTCTAAAAATGAAGACAATATTTTCTTAGAAGAAAACATCAAAATTAATTTCAATTTTTTTGTATAAAATCCAAACATAGGTAAAACTAAATTTTTAAGAATCATAGGAGAATATAAAAAAATATTTGAAAACATTTTTAGAAAATGGTGTTTTGAATGAAAATGAATTTTTTATCGATGTGAGAAATGAAATAATATTTCCTTAAATAAGTTCAATAATTTTTTGTGTCAAATAGTGGAAAATTTATACTATTACTTGAAAATATCATGAATAAACATAGGAGGATAAAATTCATTTTTTTCATGAGAAATGGATCATAATATCTTCTCCTTTTAAACATAATCATAATGAATCCTGAAAAATTATGAGATTGTAACATAAAATCATTACCACTTTGGTAACGTGGAATCGTAAACCCCATGTAGAAATATATAAAAATGGTAGTTAAAATATCATGTGGATAGATAAGTTAATTGTATTACATATAAAAGGGGATGTATATACACCATATAAAATAATTTTGGTGCATAACAAGCACTGCTACAATATTGGGCTTTGAAGCCCCCGGACACGGGCGACCCCCTATAGCAGTCCTTGAGCTTTTCCAAAAAAACGGGGGCTTCGGTACCCCCCACATCCTCTCTCGCCCTCAACCTAGCCGTGCACCCTCCCCCGTCGCCGCCCAACGGCCTCCGCCCTCCCCCTCATGCCCTCCCCTGTCACCATGCGCCCTCGCCGCCCTCCACCGCTCACTACCCTCGCCACCCTCCATACTCCACCCTCATTGGCCTCCTCCCTCCGCCCACCCACTTCCCTCTGCCCTCCAGCTCTATCCACCCTCTGCCCTCCAAACATCCTCCGCCCTGCCCTCCGTCCCCTCCGGCAACCCTTCGCCCTCTAGCCTCGCCCTCTGGCCTCCGCCCCGTCCGGTCTCCAACCCCTCTTCCCTCCGGCCTTTGGCATCCTCCCTCTGCCCTCCAGCCCCTTACCCCCCACCCTGGAGAACCCCCTACCCGGGACAGCCCCCCCACCCCGGACAACCCCCCACCCCAGACACCCCCACACCTCGAACACCCCCCCACACCCCAGACATCCCCCACCCCCACACCCAGGAAAGGCCACCCGCACCCCAGACATCACCCCCACACCCAGAAAGCGCCCCCCAACCCCCCTCACACCAGACAACCCCTCCCCCACCCTGACAGCCCCCCTACACCCCGGACAGCCCCCCAACCTCGGAAAACCCACACCCCCCGATGCCCGTCCCCCGTCCCCTCACAACCTCCTCTCCTCTGTCTCCCCGCCACTGCCACCGCTCATCCCCTCCCTCACTGCACCGCCTCTGGCTCCAGCTCCACTTCGCTGCCTCTCCTCTCCCTTGCAGCACCGCCTTCGGCTCCCCTTCCTTCTAGGTTTGTAGCGCAATCAGGTATGACATGAGATTTCACTTACACTATTATTTTATCAATGGTTCAAAACAAATTGATTAGTATTTATTTTAAATATAGTTGATTTGAAAAATGAAAATGTAATAAGTATTGTGTAAATGTTTGTTATATAGATATTATTTTGGAGAAGAGTTGGATTGAACATCCAAATCGAATTTCTAGAGAATATTTCAATGGAATAATGCAGTTTATTGACTTCACCAGAGGATTTGAAAGTGACTATATTAGTTTTACATGTAGAAAATGTGCTAACAGATATAAATTCCCACGAGATACTGTGAGGGATCACCTATTCCTTAATGGATTTCTGAAAAATTATAAGAGTTGGACTCGTCATGGAGGAGAATATGTTCATTTTCAAAATATGGATGTAGTTCAGATGGATGTTGATGCAAGGATGAATGATCCAATGCATGAAATGCTTACTGAAATGGTACATGGGTTGGATCCTGAAGGCATTGAAATCCAGAATCATGGGACCGGTGAGATAAATCTTCACTCTGGTGCAGATCATTATTCGAGGAGGTTTTATGAAGCACTTGATGATGCGAAAACAGAATTATATCCTGGATTTACTTCTTACAATAAACTATCATTTATCATGAAGTTGTTGCATTTGGAGACTTTGAATAATTGTTCAGACACATCATTCGACATGCTTTTGGTGTTATTGAAAAAAGTTCTTCCTGTTGAGGCTAAGATTCCCGAGTCGTATTACCATGCTCGTAAGTAGACAAAGAACAAAGGTTTTACATATGATACCATATATTCATAGGTAAACAGCCGTATTTTGTCGAGAAAGGAAACTCCCCATTTGGATATTTTTACAGTTTGTGGTGCTTCCAGGTGGAAAGAGAACAGGGGAAATCAGACTCATCAAAGTCGGATTGCGATACTGGGGAAACCGATTTCTGTATAGAAAATAAATTACTTTCCCCTTAAACCGAGGTTGGAAATATTTTTTATGTCATCTAAAGTTTCTAATTTAATGAGATGGCATGCAAAAAGTGTTCATGAAAGTGATATGTTAACCCACCCGACAGACTCTCATGCATGGAAGGTTTTTGATAAGAGACATCCCGACATTTCCAAACATGTTCGTAATGTATGATTTGGATTGGCAACATATGGTTTCAATTCATTCAATTATGTGGTTGTTGAAACCCATAACACATGGCCCATGGTGCGGGTTCCGTATAATCTTCCTCTGTGGCTTTGTATGAAGCAACAATTTATATTACTTT
Organism: Viscum album; assembly: GCA_963277665.1. Classification (NCBI taxonomy): domain Eukaryota; kingdom Viridiplantae; phylum Streptophyta; class Magnoliopsida; order Santalales; family Viscaceae; genus Viscum; species Viscum album. The sequence goes on from OY728137.1 coordinate 1,956,045,887, forward strand.
CCACTCTTATTGATGGACCTAAATGTCCGTGGGATATGATTGAAGTTTACCTTCAGCTATTGATTGATGAGTTAAATTAATTTTGGGGTGATGGATTGATGAATTATGAATGTGAAATGAATGAAATGTTCAAAATGTAGGATTCTTTATTGTGGACAATCAATGACTTCGCAGCTTATGAAAATGTATCAGGCTGGAGTACGAAAGAAGAATTTTCTTTCCCTTGTTGCAATAAAAGTAAAAAAATATGTATGGATTAAACATTCCAAAAAATGGGCATACAGGGGTCACACACGTTTTCTCCCCCCTCAGCACATGTTCAGAAAGGGAAGAGTTGAATTTGATGGTTGTAGAGAGTTCAGCCCAGCACCAAAGATCAAGACAAGAGTCGAAATGTTATCGCAGATTGAGGAAGAAAAAATCCGCATGGTATATGAAATTCGGGATTTGGTGGCTCCTCCAGTACATAATATTCGTGTTACGGGTAGGTAGCATAGTCACAATTGGAAAAAGAAAAGTATTTTTTATAGTTTTCTATATTGGAAAACTAACATACTGAGGCATAATTTGGATGTCATGCACATTGAAAAAAATGTTTGTGATAACATATTGTGGAATATTTTAGGTGTCAGTGGAAAATCAAAGGACCATGTTAATGCACGCCATGATTGGGAAGAAATGGGTTTAAGGAAACAGTTTCATTTATAGTTAGCTGATGGAAACAAGGCATATATGCCCGCTTCATAGTATACGATGACTACAAAATAGAAAGAGACATTTATTTTCATTTTGAAGATGGTCAAGGAGCATGATTGTTACTCTTCTAATATTTTTAAGTGTGTGAATCTGACGAGCAATACATTTCAAGGGTTGAGAAGTCATGACAATCACATACTAATTTAGCAGTTGATTCCAATCACAGTTTGTGATTGTTTATCCCCCAATGTTGTTCAGCCATTGATTGATATGATTAATTTTTTTAGACATCTTTGTTTATGAAATCAACGAATAAGTGATTTAAAAAGATTGCAGGACTGAATTGTACTTACACTTTGTCACATTGAGAAACTTTTTACCCCCTCATTTTTCTATGTTATGGTCCACATGAAAGTGCACCTAATTGATGAAGTAATGGCTGTTGGTCTAGTGCAATTCCAGTGGATGTATCCTATTGAGCGGTATTTGAGTACATTGAAACGATTTGTATGCAACAGAGCTCGTCCGGGGGCATCAATATCCAATGGTGAATTTTAACTATATGTTATAAAAAATGAATGAGTTGAGAATGACCCTTTCATTTTGACCTCACAAGCAGAACAAGTATTCTTTGTTACTTTGCCTTCGAATCCATGTTGGAAAGTTGTTGTCAAAATGTCTCGGCGAGGAGTGTTTTTATTTGAAGAAGTTGAACCCGAGACTGTTATGTTTGTTTCCCAACAACTTGATCAACATACCGTAGTTCAACGTGAAGAAGATATTTATTGGGTTAGAGCAGCTGTTGAAGGAGAAACATTCGACTTTCATACTTAATGAAAGGAATAATTGTTTTCCTGCTATTCAATATTGAATGTCCTAGGATATCATAAATTGTCTAAACATTTTATAAATCCTTGTTAGTTTAAATCCTCACTTTTGGAAGTTTATTTAGTTGTAAGTATTTTGTGTTATTTAACTCTTGATATATTGATGTTATTGTCGGTGTATCTTCCCATTGAGGTATTCTTCATCTGGTTCATGTGCTGATTGAATTTTTATTAATTCAATCTGAAATTTGGCTATGGGTTGATTGGTTTTGTACATAATTTTTATATTTGTTTTGTTAAATTTCTTATTTTTTAAAATTAACTCACAACTAATTATTCAATCACTTTTTGTTATATTAAAAATTGTACAAGTTTGATTTTTTTACGAACAATCCAATTTATCTTTTGGACAGTTTGGACAGTCCCCTTACTAATGTTTTCTATGACTGCAGGCTTGTCAGGGGAAGAGGTAGCAAATCCAGATCACCCATCTGAGGCATCTATGTCTCAGGGTCGTGGTACATTTGAATGTCATTGTATATAATTTTTTTGTAATTGATAAACATATATATATATATATAAAATCTGTCAAATTATACATAAAATTGATTTCAACAGGATCAGACTCGATTGCTTCTTCCTCTCGCAAGAGAAGCCCTGGTCGTGGCATTTTATCATGGAATTATGACAAGACATTTGATGTTTCCTTTTATGAGGTATTTCATCCTATGGGACTGAATTCCCATGAATTTATTCGTCATCTGGGTCATATCATACGTGACCCACAATGATTTTCATTGACCACGCGTGACTGGGCTTCTATCCCCCAGGACACATTAGATCATCTTGGGAGAGAGGTTCAGTTAAGAAGACCATTTTACATTATTCTCTATGTATAAAAAATTCTAATATGTGTGATATTTTTCTTTAATAGAAAAATTTGAAAGTATTCCCCGATGCATTTCATCCCGTGTGTATGAGAAAATTCTGTAAGATGTGGAAAGACTATAAAGGAAAAGTGAAGAGGGACCACTAGGTACCAAATGTTGGTGCGCAGATATTCTGGAAAAAGTCCTGAGAGGTGTCCTCCCGACTCAGTGGTGTGACTTAGTTGCATATTGTTCTAATGAGGTTGTTGCAGTTTGTATATTTATTTTGGTATATATATTATCAAGAATGTTTGATTAGTTTGAAATTTGAATTAATTGAATGTAGGAGGTGTCAGCATGCCGTTCTGAGAATCAAGCATTGCAGGGACCACCTCACAGGCTCAGGATTCGTCACATGTCTCAAATCCGACATGAGGTATTTATTATTCATTTTTAATTAATTAATTAATATGTTTTTGTGTTTATATTCTACTCATATACTGTTGCTAGAGCTAGGTGCACTGACTGATAAAATGTCGATGTGGATGAGGACTCATGATCACAATGATCTAGAGGCTGTAGTATTGATAGTAAGTGCTTTTACTTACCAATAATTACATACATATGTATATTAACATATATATGTATATATATTTAAATATTTCATAGGATCAATTTGAATCCGAGTTAGAACACCTTCCAGAGGACCAGCGACAGCTTCCAATGAGAATGGATGAGATCTTTCATCGCATTATTGGTTGGGAAGGGCATGGATATAGTTTCACCAATGGAATAGAGACTCGTCTTTCTGTAGTGTCACGCACTACTGTTGTCGGTCCTACTATTGCTCAGATGATATAGTAGTTTTCATATTTCGAGGGATGGTTGTGCGCTTCTGAGGAGGTAAATGCACAATTGACCGCGGAGGTTAGAGCACTGTGGGAATATGTGGGTTCATGTGATGGTGTTGGGTATCATATGATGCAGGTTTATACTATTTTTATTTATTTAATTTATATTATATCTATTATGAAAATATTCATAATGTTTATTTGTTGTAGGCCCCTGGCCCACCGGATGGAGGTAGCAGTCATGACCACACATGGCACATCATATTCACGAGGTGTGTTTCTATTTTTACTGGTGGGGTTGTTATTGATGTTTAGGTTTGGATTCTTGTGATATTGTTTGTGATTTGAGGGTATCATGTGTTTTTGGCCTGTTTCAATGTTTGTGTGCACGAATTGAGAAGTTAACATGAAACAGATTAATGATTTGGATATTTTTTTTCATTTAATTCATTAATGTTTAAAATTGCATGTTCTGTAATAGTTTTGAAAAAACCATTTATTCATAATATAATCCATGAAACTTGTTTTTTGTGAATGAGCTCAGGTTCACTATTTGTAGTCCCCAAACAGACCCCCCCCCCGCACCCCAGACAACCCGCCCCACCTTCGGACACCCCCCACCCACGGACAACACCCCGCACCCCAGACAGCCCCCCTTCCTCCCAGACACCCCCCACACCCCGGCTAGCCCACCCCATCCCCGGACAGCACCCCCCCCCCCCCCCCCCCGCACCCCCCAGATAGCCTGCCCAACCCCCGGACGACCCCCCCACCCCCGAACATCACCCCCGCACCCTCGGGCAACCCCCCCCCAATTGTGCAACTATAAAATATACCAATTGGTCATTAGGCTGTTAGGCCATTAGGGAAATTGGACAGTTGGACAGAAATTCAGTTGGATTTTAGAACAAATGGTCATTAGGCCGTTATGCCTTTATTCCAATTGTACAGCTATACAATAGGCCAATTGGCTATTAGGCCAATTAGATCGGCGTGATCTAAAAGGGCGCATTGGGTGGTTGAAACCACCCAAACGACCTCGTAATGCCATTAAATCATATGAGAACTACTGAGGTGTGAAATTTTGAAATGGTCGGGCAGACATCACGTCAATCAGAGGTGCCGTTTGACCACAGTGACCGAAAATGCGTTTCCAAAGTTATAAAAGACCAAGGCGTGGTGTCACTGTCAAATTCAGAGAAAATATGATCCGATTGACCCGAAACCACACGAAAATGATAGGAATATTATTTGTGACATATTGGAGGAGACAACACATCCATCGAACAAGCGGTGCATGCGGTACGATCGAATGTGTCATTTTCAGCAGTTTGGTGCGCTCTAAAAGGGCGCGTTGGGTGGTCAAAACCACCCAAACGACCTCAGAATTCCATGAAATCGTACGACAACAACAAAGGTGTGAATTATGAAATGTTCGGGCAAACATAATGTCTGCCGGAGGTGATGTTTGACAGCGGTGACCGAAAACTCTTTTATGAAGTCATAAAAGACCAAACCGGCGTGTCATAGTTGAATTCAGAGCGACTGTTCTCTGAAGGACCTAAATCCACTTGAAAATGATAGGAATATTATTCATGATATTTTGGAGGAGACAGAACGTCCATCGGACGTGCGGTGCGCACATTACGACTGAATGTGTCATTTTCAGCTGTTCGGCGCACTCTAAAAGGGCGCGTTGGGTGGCCAAAACCACCCAAACGACCTATGAATGCCATGAAATCATACGACAAAAACTACGGTGTGAGTTTTGAAATGGTCAGGTATATGAAATGTCATTCAGAGGTGTCATTTGACTGCGGTGGCCGAAAATGTGTTTCCGGAGTCACAAAAGACCAAAACGGCGTGTCATAGTTGAATTAAGAGAAAACGTGGTCTGAATGACCTAAAACCAAACAAAAATGATAGGAATATTATTAGAGACATGTAGGAGGATAATAAATGTCCATCGGATGTGCAGTTCTCGTGGTACGACCGAATGTGTTGTTTTCAGCAGTTCAACGCGCTCTAAAAGGGTGCGTTGGGTGGTCAAAACCATCAGAACGACCTCAGAATGACATGAAATCATACGCCAACAACCGCAATGTGAATTATAAAATGTTAGGGTAGATGTCACATCATTCAGATGTTCCATTTGACCGCGGTGATCGGAAACATGTTTCCAGAGTCATAAAAGTCCAAAACGGCGTGTCACGGTCGAATTCAGAGCAAACGTGCTCTGAATGACCTGAAACATCATGCAAAACAAACGGAATATTATTTGTGACATGTAGGAGGAGACGAAACATCCATCGGACATGTGGTGTGCACGATACGACTGAATGTGTCGTTTATAGTAGTTCGACATGCTTTAAAAGGGTGAATTGGGTGGTCAAAACCACCCGAATGACCTCGGAATGCCATTAAATCATACGAAAAAAATTTTGGTGTGAATTGTAAAATTTTCAGGCAGACGGCACATCAATCGGATGTTCCGTTTGACAGAGGTGACCAAAAACGCATTTCCGGAGTCAAAAAAGACCAAAATGGGGTGTCACGTTCAAATTCAGAGAAAACGTGCTCCAAATGACATGAATCAACATGAAAATGATAGGAATATTATTCGTGACATGTAGGAGGAGATGAAACATCAATCGGACGTGTGGTGCATGAGTTACGACCGAATGTGTCATTTTCAGTAGTTCAGTGCGCTCTAAAAGGGCGCATTGGGTGGTCAAAACCACCAGAACGAACTCAGAATGCCATAAAATCATACAAAAACTATTGAGGTGTGAATTGTGAAATGGTTGGGTAGAAGGAACATCAATCGGTGTGGTCGTTTGACAGTGCCGGTTGGAAACGCATTTCCGGAGTCAAAAAGACCAAAATGGCATGTCATGGTCGAATTTAGAGAAAACGTGCTTTGAATGACCTGAAACAACACAAAAATGATAGGAATATTATTCGTGACATGTAGGAGGAGACAGTACATCAAACGGACGTGTGGTGCGTGCGGTATGACTGAATGTGTCATTTTTAGCAGTTCGACATGCTCTAAAAGGGCATGTTGGGAGGTCAAACCCAACCAAACAACCTCGGAATGCCATGAAATCATACGAAAACAACCGAGGTGTAAGATTTGAAATGTTCGGGTAGACGGAACATCAATTGGAGGTTCCGTTTAACCGCGGGGATCGAAAAGGTGTTTTCGGAGTCAAAAAAGACCAAAACGGTGCGTCACAGTCGAATTCAAAGAAAACATGCTCTGAATGACCTAAAACCACACGAAAAAATAGGAATATTATCCGTGACATGTAGGAGGAGACGTCACATCAATCGGACGTGCGATGTGCATGGTATGACAGAATGTGTTGTTTTCAGCAGTTCGACGCGCTCGAAAAGGGCGCGTTGGGTGGTCAAACCCACCCAGAACACCACAGAATGCCATAAAATCATAAGACAACAACCGCAGTGTGAATTGTGAAATGCTCGAGTAGACGGCACATCATTCAGAGGTTCCGTTTGACCATGGTGTCTGGAAACGCGGTTCCGGAGTCATAAAAGACCAAAACGGCGTGGCACGATCGAATTCAGAGAAAATGTGCTCCGAATGACCTAAAAGCACACGAAAACGATAGGAATATTATTTTTGACATGTAGGAGGATACGACACATCCATCAGACATGCAGTGCACATGGTATGATAGAATATGTCATTTTCACCAGTTCGGCGTGCTCTAAAAGGGAGCGTTGGGTGTTAAAAACTTCCTGAACGACCTCATAATGGCATGAAATCATATGAAAACAAACATGGTGTGAATTGTGAAATGGTCGGGTAGACGTCACATCAATCGGAGGTGCCTTCTTCCCGCGGTGACTAGAAATACATTTCCGGAGTCCTAGAAGACCCAAATGGCGTGTCATGGTTGAATTCAGAGAAAATGTTCTCCGAATGACCTGAAACCGCACAAAAACAATAATATTATTATTCATTACATGTTAAAGGATACGGCACGTCCATAGGACATACGGTGCGTGCTGTACGACTGAATGTGTTGTTTTCAGCAGTTCGGTGCGCTCTAAAAGGGCGCGTTGGGTGGTCAAAACCACCTGAATGACCATAGAATTCCATGAGATAATAATACAACAATAGTGGTGTGAATTTTGAAATGGTCGGGTAGATGGAACATCAATCAGAGGTACCATTTGACCGCGGTGACCAGAAATGCATTTCTAGAGTCATAAAAGACCAAAATGGCGTGTCACAGTTGAATTCAGAGAAAATGTGCTCCAAATGACCTGAAACCACACAAAACGATAAGAATATTATTCAGGACATGTAAGAGGAGACGACACATCCATCAGACATGCGGTGTGTGCGGTACGACCGAATGTGTCGTTTTTAGTAGTTTGACGCGCTCTAAAAGGGTGTGTTGGGTGGTCAAAACCACACAAACGACCTCAGAATGCCATGAAATCATTCGAAAACAACAACAGTGTGAATTGTGAAACGGTTGGGCAGACAAAATGTCATTAGGAGGTTCCGTTTGGCTACGGTGACCGAAAACATGTTTCTGGAGTCATGAAAGACCAAAACGGCGTGTCACGGACGAATTCCTAGAAAACATGCTCCGAATGACCTAAATCCACATGAGAATTATAGGAATATTATTCGTGACTTGTATGAGGAGATGTAACATTCATCGGACGTGTGGTGCGTGTGGTACAACTAAATGTGTCGTTTTCAGTTGTTCGGCGTGCTCTAAAAGGGCGCATTTGGTGGTCAAAACCACCTGAACGATCTCGAGATGCAATGAAATCATACAAAAATAACCACAGTGTGAAATGTAAAATGTTCAGGTAGTCGAAACTTCATTCGGAGGTGCTGTTTGACCGCGGTGATTGGAAACACATTTTCGGAGTCATAAAAGACCAAAACTGCGTGTCATGGTTGAATTCAGAGAAAACATGCTCCAAATGACCTAAAAAAACACAAAAATGATAGGAATATTATTCGTGACATGTAGGAGGGGATGACATGTCCAGCAGACGTGTCGTGCGCATGGAAAACATTCCTTTTTAGACAACAAAACACTTTCAGAAACTAAAGCAAAGACACCAAAATAAGAAAAAAAATTCTAAATTTTTAACATTTCTTAAAATGGGGGTTTTAAATTATTATATCACCCCTGAGATGTCAGATTTAATTTTATTATATGTATATAATAAGTGAATAAATATGTCAAATTTACGTTTGGTTTGTTTAGTTGTTTTCATTGTATCTTATTGTAGGTTTCTACAGTAGATGGTTGTGGATCGTTGAAGCACGTATTTCATTTTTTGTTTATGATGATATTGATGTTTATAGTGTTTTGATTTTTGGCCTAAATAAACCGCCATTGGCGGTCACTGCACAGTCTCTAGAGGCCTATACCGACCACCAATCACGGTTGCTATAGGCCGAATTTTTTGTAGTGATGACATATGTTTCAAAGAAAGAAAATTGAGACTCAAATCCCTTAAATCTTGGGTAATGATTAGAATATTGAAAACCAATATATTTTAAATGCTGATCAGAGTAGAGTACTCAAGAGGTGGTGAATTGAGTATCTAAAAAAATTTATATTTGACAAGTTTTTTTAATTGGTTTTCCAATAAAAATCAATATAACCCTGTTAATCAAGGTAATATGGTTATAAAAGTATTAATGTTCAAATAACTTCTCTGAAGATTGATTAATTCCTAGTAATCTCAATATGAGTTATTGATATTAAATTTGAACCTATTATAATAAGGGAAAACAATTATAACTTCTTTACAATATTAACTATAAAAGTGAATCTAGTTACTTCTGAATAATATTGTAAAACAGAGAAAACTAAATTAAATAACACATAAGATATAATACTAGTGGTTTAGTCTCGAGTAAAGACCTAATCCACTCAAATTGGTGGTCACCTGCCACTATGTAGTTTATATTAATAAATTTGATCCACCCCTTGGATCTTGGTAAACTAAAGTACACAGGACTGTCCAGGTCACACAACCTCTTCCACAGTTCTTCATGGGTATAAAATAATAGGTCACACAGGGACCACTTCCACACTTATCCGTGGGAGTAAACATGTGTAAAACAGATGTGCGCGGAAGGATATATTTTATCCTCCAGTTTAATACAATAGAGAGTTTGTGTCTTTATACAGCCACACAGACACTGCTCGAAAGCTAAAAACGATACACAATTGATCAAAAATGATGAGATAAGATTAGAAGTCCTCTGAGTGTTAGTCTATACAACTCTGGACTTCTACGATGAAGTAGATAAAATAATCGAGTCCTCTTGTGAAAAATAGACTATCATAAGTCATTTATATATGTCTTGTGTTCTTCATGTAGTTGATATTGTGGAGATGTTCTATACTCCGATCTATAGTATCCCAGCCTATGGATTCGTAAATGATATGTGTGTTCTTCAGATATATCTTTTTTTCATGTGTCTGTTCATTTATCAAGAATTATTGTGTGTGTTCTTCTATTTTTGGTTCACAATATCACGCCTTCTAGTTTCTAGGCCACACTTTTCTTTTTATTCTTTGAGTGCATGTGTTAGATACAACAATATACATTTATTCTGCAACTCGTACCTTGAACTGTCACGTGACATGTCTACGAAGAATTATAAATTATGTTAGTTCAATTAAAAGACTCAGATATGACCATTAGAAATTAAATTAAAAAATGAAAATATTGATGAAAGAACAGTGTCATAGTCTGTCTGGAAACTGTGTTACATGGAAACTGTGACACCATGAAACAATGTCATCTTCTTTTCCTTTGAGCATTGAGACAGTCATGATGGCATAGTTATATTGAGATCTAGAACTTGTAGCACAGATGTGATGTCTGGTCACGATGTCAGGTTCTCGGTGTCTATTCATGGTGTCTGGTCATGGTGTCCAGTAACGGTGTCTGGTCACGGTGTCTGGTCAAGTTGTTTGGTTTACAGTTTTTGGGTCACTGTGTCTAGCCACAGTGACTGGTTCACGGTGTCTGGGTCATAGTGTCTGGTCATGGTGTTTGGTTCATGGTGTCTGGGTCATGGTGCCTGGGTCACGGTGTCTGGTCTCTTTACTAGAAAAATAGAACATCTCACAGACTCACAGTTTCTCAGACATAACTAATTATCTATATATAGACTTATGCAGTAATATCCATAGAAGGAATTAGACTTCATCATTAATAAAATAAATTCATTATAACATAAATTAAATATAATTTACACAAATCAAACATGATTGCAACAATTATGATCTTGGGTAGTTTTATTTAATGTATAAAGAAACCAACCTTCTTTGCCCATGATTTGAGACAGATTAAATAGAATTTTTAGGATATATAGAATTTGTGATTATTAAAACAAGATTAATATAGGGGAGGCCAACAATCACCCACTTTTTTTATGATCACAATGCATGTGAGTGAGATATTTGTTTTTAGTGAATGTGTCACTTCCTTAGTTTTCATTTACAGTGCATATTTCTTCCTCTTATGGGATTATCAGGAAGAGTACAAAAGTAAATAACAGTAGAAATAAGAATACTTCACAATGAATTAGATAAAAGAGAGTTATTAAAAATAGTAGACAACAAAAATTCAACAATATCCATTACAAAAGATATTATTCACTTTTCTTCAGCATTGGATGTATTCTATTTTCCCTTTGTAGTAGAATTAGGAGAAACCATAGGATCCTAGGTGGAAGTTGAAGAAGGAAGTGAACCAATTGATAGAGATGGTAAATTGAGTCCATCAAAAATAGAAGGGGACAAGGAAGGCTTGGTGGAAGACTGAGGTAATTGTTAGTTAAGGATAACAGGTCTGATCTGACTCATAGTCTATGAGACAGGAATAGAGGTAGCAACAAGGGCATAGGATGAGAATGTAGGAAAACTAGGTCGCAAGGGTGGAGCTACAGGAGCCACAATAGCAGTGCTCTGTACATGAATATATGTCCTCAATAGCTTGACAAAATCAGCAACAATCAATCTCACCATCATAATGCATCCCTTTCTTAAAATCATATTTTTCCTCCATGAACGTGTCAAAAAAAGGGGGTAAAATACTACATCTTTCAAACTTGAGTTTTGAAAGCTTGAGTCGAAAGAGGGATTTTCAGATTCACCACAAGTTTGAAATGGTTTTTCATATCATGCTTAGAGAAGATCTTATTGAAGTGGAAATCTACCTTCTTAATAATTTAATCCTGACCATCATTTTCAATCATAGAATGAATTTTCACCATGTCAAGAACACTTTCACTATTCTTGACAACCATAGATAGAGAATCATTGTCAAAGCCACTGAGTACAGATTGAAGTTCTTCCTTAATAGCTGTTCTGAGTAGATCACAATCCAAGGAGGGTTGAGATGACTATCCAGAGGTATTATAAGTTGTAACATCTAATATTAGAGTATTAAGTTTATTAAGAACTTTTTTTTGACAACCTTTATACTGCCAGTCAACTTATTAAGACCAATAACAATCCCACACATTTCTTGAAATTTTTTCTTATTTCTTTCAGAAACCATTCTAGTTAAATAAGATATACTAGGTTACATTAGAGAGACATATTCTTGTGGAATCTAACCACTAACATCCTCATCAAGATGATAAATAGGTTCTGATCTTGATTTCTGGACTCTCTGTATAACATCAACCATATCTCTGAGGGATTTCACTTCATCACTTAGTTGTTTGTTCTCAACTCTAACTTCTTAAATTTCATGAATCAACTTTTGATGAATCTTCCATATGATCTTTTCTAATAACAGGGTAGCATCTCTTTCATGAAAATTGGTTATAGGAGAAGTTTGGGTATTGATGATCATTTCACCTCCAACCAATAGGGAAGCTCCAAATGAATTCAAATCATAATTACTCACCATGGTGGAAGGATCTTGTGAAGGTTTGGGAATAAGAGATGAGATAGGCTCAGGTTCCTTTGAAAAGATAACTTCAAAAGAAAATACTGGATTCAACTAAAACACAGTAGATAGATCTATACCTATATTTGAGGCTTCTTGGGAATCATTCACATAAAAATAGCTAGGGAATTTATACCATGTATTCATAGATCTTGGATCAACTAGATTCAAAATATCAATAGTTTCAAGATTCAGGCGCTATTCCCACTCAACATGTGCATCTTTCTCTGGAAAATGATATTTAGTTCATTGATATACTACCAAGATTTCTTTCTTAATACCCTCCCCCATTTATTTTCTAGCCAACAAAAAGGCTTGCTCCATTCTCTCCTCAGCAGATGGGATAACCTTAGGAACATCTTATTCCTCAGAATGATCTTCCTAAGAAGATTTTTTCTCAATAGAAATGTCTCATTCTAGATGCTCTTCTAGAACAACATTTTCAATTACATTATAAATATATTATTCTTAGAAGCCGGTTGTTCTTTTAGATCAACAATTTCTTCAGGAACAAGTATTTCATTCTTAGTTTTGTTTGGGTGAACAGGTTCATTGTCTTGCTCATCCAAGAATGTTTTACCTATAGGTTCAACAACAACTTCTACTCCTTCATCATCATAATAGTCAACTATTTCATCTAGTTCCAAACAAGGATAAAAAATGTCTTTAGGTATTGAAGAATGCTCGAACAGGATGAAATTTTTATAAACCATATCATTATCATCCACCCACTCTTTTCTCCATGAATTCCAACTGATTTACATTCTCTTGACTATTACTTTTGAAATAATGAATTCACAGTTCTTAATGACTTCTTCATCTAGTCCAACCAACCCTTTTGCATGAAGCATGGTTGAGATTAACCTTGAGTATAATAGGGAGGTTGACTTGGAGGTAGTGTTTATCAAATCACACATATGGAGTATAACATAATTACATAGGTTAATATTGTGTACATTTATCATAATATGCATAAAAAATTCATCCTGATACATGAGTGCAGAAAAATCACCATTTTTAGGGCTATTTAGATTTTGAAAAAATTTAAACATAAGTCTGGTTTCACCATCTAGCTCAGTAGCTATATCTCTTCTCTTTGTTTCATTCCATGTTATGCTTCCCAAGGATTCTTCCAAAACAAAGATCTCACTTGGTGGAGGAAGACCTCTCTGGTAGTCCTCAAAAAATACCCTCATGAGGTATCCTTATGCAGGCATCCCATAACTTCAAAGAGAAGGTGCATCTCTAGCCATTTATCTAGATTCTTACAACGAAACCATCTTCTGTATCAAAATAGAGTTGAACAAAATGATAAAACTATGTAACTAGATTTGGTTATATAAGCCTATCCTCCTTTGTAAACCAATCCATCCATCCTTTCTCTCTCAATACTTTCAATACTAAAGACTTACTTGATAGCGGCCACTTGGGGCACATTTCCTTTTCAGGTACCACTATTCTATTCACCAGGTTCATATTCAAAGGACCTTCGAGTGTTATCTTTGGTGATATTTTCATATTTTTCTTTGATCTTCTTTTCTCTTCAGTTGATGAGGACATGCCTTTCATTCTATGCATTCAACGAGGGTTCAAGAGAGAGAGAGGGAAAATTGAAGGGTTGAGAGAGTGCTTATAGTTTGAGAGAAGAAGGATCGAGTGAAGAATGGAGTGAAACGACATTCATTTTTATCATTTAGAGCTATCAAGAGTCGCTAAATTAAAAATAGATGGAATTTAAAGGAATTATGTAATTACATATAGTGATATAGGTTATAATGTGTAAATAAAATGAAAAAAATATCTTCATGGTGAGACTAGAACAGACATTCACGGTGATACCGTAACATGTCTTTATGGTGAGACTGTAATTGGATTTCACGGTGTGATATTTACTATTTGATTTCTAATCTGTGGGACCATATTGTTTGAGATAGTATGATCTAGATAGTAACCGAGAAATAGTAATTGTGACACCATAAACATGAAACAATAACTTTTAATACTGTAAAACTAGTGAACTGTAAGAGTTATAGAGTAATCTTAAGACGGTGACTTGTAAAGCCGTAAACTATGAAATAGTATATTTATTACTTAATATTTATCATTCCCAATTCATGTATGATGTAATATATTCTTTCATAATTAATTGGTTTGGTGGACATATAAATGATCAGATATTTAGTTCCAATGAATCCCAAAGTGATATCAACTTTTTGATAATGTTCTCTCATATAGTGACATCTTACATCAATATGTTTTGTCCTATAGTGTGAAACACGATTTTATGAGATGTAAATAGAATATGTATTGTAAAAATATATAGGTACATTCCTGAATAGATATTCATAATCTAGTAATGTGTGTTTCATCCACAAAATTTATGCACAACATCTACCAATAGCTATGTATTCATCTACTGTAGTAGATAATGAAATAGAGTTCTGTTTCATACTACACAATGATACTAGTGACTTGCATAAAACGTGATGTGTTCCATTGGTGATTTTTCTATCTAACTTACAACCACTGAAGTTAGCATCTAAATAACTAACTAACTCAAATGATTGTCCTCTAGTATAAACCATCTTAGATTGGGTGTATGCATGAGGTATTTGAAAATTCTCATAACATCATTTAAATGATATTCCTTAGGATTTTCATGAAAATTAGCACACATACATAAACTAAACACAATGTCGGTTCAGCTAGCTATTAGGTAGAGTAGGCTTCCAATCATTCCTCTATTAGTGGTTTGATCAAAAAAATTTCCATCTTCATCAAGATCCAATATACAATTAGTACTCATTGGAGTGTTAATAAATTTACTACTATCCAAGAAAATTTTTTTTAATGATCTTTAGTATATTTTCTTTGGTTTAAAATAATACCCTCATTATTTTGAAAGAATTAAAATCCAAGAAAAAATTTTAGATCGCCTATTAAACTAATTTCAAATTTGTTCTGCATTATTTTTTGAAATAAAATACATTAAGAAAAATTAGAAGATCCAAAGATAATTTCATCAATATAAATTTTAACTAGTAAAACATCACTGTAAATACATTTTTTTAAAAAGGGTTGCGTAACCTATTCCTTTAGAAAAACATTGATAAATAAGAAAAGTACTTAATCTATCATACCAAGCTCTTGGAGCATGTTTTAAACCATATCAATCATTTGATAATTTGAAAAAATTATTTGAACATGATGATTTATAAAACCAGGGGGTTTCTCAATAGAAAAATACTCAGGTATATACCCAGTTGGGAATTCACTTTTAATATCGATTTGACATAGTTTGAAATTAAAATGTGCAACATAAGCATGGAAAATTATGATGGCTTTAATTCATGCTACTGGTGCAAAGGTCTCTTCAAAACCAATTTCTTATTCTTGACAATAAACTCGTGCCACCAATATAGTTATGTTTCTAACTATGTTACCAACTTCATCTACTTTATTTCTAAACACCCAATTAGTGCCTATGGTAAATGTGCCTTTGGGTCTGTCAACAAGTTTCCAAACTTTTTTCCTCTCAAACTGATTAATATTTTCTTGGATAACCATCACCCGAAATTTATCATTGATAGAATCATTAATGTTTTTTGTTCTAAGTTGTGTTAAGAAGACTTGATGTTCAATCTGATTTCTAATATAATCTCTTGTTTGGTTCCTCTATCTATATCTCCTACAATAGAAAAAAAGGATGGTTCTTAAGAGTTATAACAACTCTAGAAAAATAAAGAGTTGTAATATTAGGTTCATCAATAGGTTTAGGTTCATTGTGAGTTAAATTCAAAAAATTTTAATAACTGGATGTTTTCAACGATTCCTTTACAGGATGGATAAATGGTTTTAAATTAATGTCCATATTTGATACATCATACTCCAAGTTCCTTAGAGTGGTCGTACACTAATATAGATATGTTTCCTTAAATTTGACATGGACAGATTCTTCCACACATTTAGTTCTTTCATTAAACACTCTATAGGCTTTAATAGAGATTAAATATCATATAAATATTCCTTCGTCACTCTTTGATGTAAATTTTTCAGGATTTTCCTTAATATGAAGGATATATACTTTGCAACAAAATACTATGATGTTGTTTACTCTGGGTTACCAATTGTTCCTTCACTCATACAGATTTATTTTTGAATTGGTCTAATAAAAACTCAATTAATAATATATCGTGCTATATTTACAACTTCAGACCAAAAATAAATAAGTAAGTCATATTAATTAAGCATGGTTCTAGAAATATCTTGAATGGTTTTATCTCTTATTTCTATAAATCCATTCTATTGAGGTGTTCTAGGGGCAGAGATATTATGACTATTTCCATTTTGAGAGAAAAAAAAGATTCAAAATCTTGATTTTCAAACTCATGAACATGTTCACTTCTTAAGGATTTAATTCTAAGTCCACTAATATTTTCTACAGTTTTGGAATATTTGGTAAAATAAGGGAAGGATCACTTTTTTGATCCAAAAAGAATGTCCAAGTATATCTAGAAAGTCATCTACAAGAATATAAACAAAGTGCTACCCATTTAAACTAGAAACCCTAGATGGTCTAAACAAATCCATGTGAACAAATTAGAGAGGTTGTGAAGTTGACACTTATTTCATTGGTTTGAAGGAAATTTTGTGTTGCATTCACTTTTGACAAGGATTACACACTTTATCATTTTCAATCTCAAGTTTGGGTATATCATTGACTATGATTTTTCTGGTTAGATTTTTAAGGGGTGAATATTATAGTTTCCTAGTCTCATATGCCAAATCCAAGACTTTTTGTCAAATATACATAAACATGATGATTATTTAGAAACTAAAGAATCTAAGTTAACTGAGTATACATTTTCATTTATTAATACAGAAACACTAATTTATTTATAAATTTGAAAATATTTCATGGATCATTTTCAGATTTTACATGAAATTTCTCATCTCATAGTGGTGAAATACTATGTATATTATATTTAAATTCATCAAAAAAATAATTTGGAAATTAAAACTGAGTTAGATTTAATAATTTTGCCAATGACAATGATCTTTCTTTTGGAATTGTCCCCAAATGTGACATTTCCACCATCAATTTTTATTAAATTCTCAAAGCATGAATAGTCTCCTATCTCATGTCTTGAACACCCACAGTCCATGTACCATAAAATTTTACAGGATCTATTTAAGTAACTTTCCTACAAAATAGTCAAATAAAAACAAATTTTGGTACCCATATTTGTTTGGGTCAAATAATATTAGTGAAATTTTATTTAGGAAGCCACATATCCCTCATAGGTTTCCTATAATAATTTTGTAATATTCTTTAAAAATAAAGTCTATTTGATCCGTAATGTCTTGAAATAGTAGAGAGTGTATGAAATTTTGAACTAGCTGAATGTTTTCCAGAATTAGAGTAATGTTGTGTTTCCTAGATTAAGAAAAAAAATGGTTCTTTCAAAATTTCTTTTACCAGGTTGATAGCCAATACCAGTAGTATATTTTGAAGCAATATGTTTACTTAGAATTTGTACCAATGTATATTTAACATTATTAAACCTTTCAAGATCCTTTTTCAATTGTTCATTAGATAGTTGTAGTTCATTGTTTTCTCTGAGTAATTGAGCATTTATCTCTTTTTACAGTAAGTTCAGATTTAACGGTTGGGGTAAGAGCTTGTTGTTTCTTTAAAGACTTGTATTTATCTTTAGTTCATTACAAGTCTCTTAATGAATATAACAGTACTCAAACATTTTTTCATTAGATATTTTTTCAGAATCACATTCATCTCCAAAATAATAAGAATTGTGCATAGGAGATTCCAATTTTACCTTAGATGTGTTTTTCAAAAAACACATATTGGATTTTTTAGCCTATTAATTATGTGAATATTATGAGTCACTTGAACATTCCTCAGAAGCACTTCACATTGCATTCATTACCTTTCTATACCTTCTCTCTTTATCCTCATATTTCTTATTGTACATGATTTTTGGACAATCAGACTGTATATGTCCCTTACGCTAACATTCATAGCATACTATATCATCAGACCTATCACTTCCAATTTACCCTTCTCTTTGTGTTTAGAGGTGGTGGTCTTGAATGAAACATATTTTATTTTTGGTTTAACCTCCTCTTCCTAGTTGACTTTCATCTCCTCCTCATACATCATTAGTTTCCCAATGGGTACTTTTATAGGTAAATTTCTAATGTCATATGACACTCTAATAGAGATAGAGATTCCTCTCCATCTATTAGGTAGGCATCAGAGAATCCTTATAATTTTTTCTTTGGTAGTAAAATCTCTTCCAAGAGAAATGATTAAGTTGAAAATTTCATTGAAACTGAGATACGTGTGAGAAATATGCTCATAAGGTTTCATTTTAAAGTTATCATATTTGATAGTATAATTATTGAGTCTCATTTCCTTCACACTACAAGTTCTTCATGTGAAATAGAAAAAGTATCACAAATTTCATGGATAGTTTTACATGAAGAAATTCTGTTAAATTCCTCATCTCTTAAATAGAAATATAAAGCATTCATGGATTTTCAATTGTTATTACTGGGAGTCTTGGTTGGGTCATCCCATGTGATTCAATATGTGTCTAGAGTCTTATACTCATCTATAATTAAAGAATAAATTTAAAAACCCATACTTTCTAAATTCATTTTCATTTTAATATTGCATTGGGCATAATTGGTTCCATTAACGAATGGTGGTATGTTGGTTGAAGCACATTCCAATCTATTATCCACTATAGAGAAATTCTTTAATGTGAGAGAAATTTATAAGTAACATAAATTTACATATCATTAATGTTGAACTAAAACCATATTTGAATGGGGTAAAACATAGAGTCCTAATAACCCCCACCCCCTTTGACACCAATTGTTGGTCGGAGTCATGTACTCCAGAGGGGGAGAATTGAGTACCTTTAAAATTTTCTCTTTGTATGGTTTTCTTAATATGTTCCCAATAAAAATCAATACAGCTCAATTAATCAAGGTAATACGATTATGACCATTAGAAATTAAACTGAAAAATAAAAAAAGATGATAGAACGGTGTCACAGTCTGTTTGGAAATAGTGTCCCTTGGAAACAGTGTCCCCACGAAATGTTATCTTCTTCTTTACCTTTGATCGGTGTGACAGTCATGATGGAATTGTTTTATAGAGATCAGGAACTGGTAGCACAGATTCAGTGTCTGGTAATAGTGTCTATATCTTTGTTTCTGGTAATGGTGTCTGGTCACGGTGTCTGGTTTACGGTGTCTAGGTCACGGTGTTTGGTTCACGGTGTCTGGTCACATTACTTGAAAAATTGAACCAGTGGCAGACTTACAATATCTCAGACTTATCCAAATATATCTATATAGACGTAACCAGTAATATCCATATAATGGATTACACATAATCATTCAAAAAATAAATTCATTAAAAAAATTAAATATATTTTAAACAAATCAAACCTAATTTTAGAAATTATGATTTTGGGTAGGTTTATTTAAATCATAATGAAACCAACCATCTGTATACATGATATATGACAGATTAAATAGGATTTGAAGTAAATATAGGATTTGTGATCATTAAAACAAGATTAATACATTAGGGGACAGACAATAACATCAAATGAAACATAAAATATCATGAAATTAATGGAATTCAATATATAACATTTATATAGGGAAACATATAAAAAATAAAAAATAAACGAGTGGTTAATTTTTTTATGTCTTTGAAATAAATGAGAGACTAGAAGTCCCTTAACTTAAGTCTTGACTTCAAATGTACACATTCAGAACTCCAATTTAATAAATATATGTTTATTATAAATAAATTATAGAACAATACATATATATAATTCCATATATTCTTTAATTATTTCCTTTTATTACCTATTTATTTATAATTCCATGTTAAAGTTATGTTTCAGATAATGACCAATTTGTTTTTGAAATATGTTTTTTTATTTTAGTTAATCATACATTAATCATGGTTACATAATATAAAAAATATAAATAATGAAATAATTATAATATTAAAACATAAATTATACTTTTAATACCAATCATTAAATATTATTTTGTGAAATGATATACATTATGATCATGGATATGGTAGGTCGTATGTACACAATAGTATCATTTCCATTTTTCAAAAATCATTATTGAAAGTATAAATGTAAAATTTCTCCTATAAATAATGATAATAATATCACAAATAAAATTTTATTACTTTAATTATACATATACATATCAACTGTGTGGTGTGGTGAGGTAAAGAGAGATTCACATCACTATATGAAAGAGGTATTCCACATATACATGAATGATGTTGTCATTATTTAGTGTGGGATAAGGAAAGAAAGAAGATGATATATTATATTTTGAAAATAATAAATATGTCCCTAATATCATAATTATTTCATGTATATAACATATATTTATCAATATTTTCATCCATGCAAAGCGTTTTTTAAAACAAATCACTCCACTTTGTGATGTAGTAGTTCACCATACACACAAGCGATGTCCCTGTATCTCCAAATGAATGGAATTCAAAAAGACATATATATGATGCAATGAATCCCGAGGTAAAATTATGTTATATATATATATATATATGAAATCCATCATCAACCCCAACTCTGGGAAGTGGTAATGAAAAAATGAATGACATTGATTTGCGGGGTGGTCACCAGTCGTATATAAGAATGATGCTTTCATTACCAAATTGATAGAAGTAGAGATGGGTATAGGTCATTAAGTTAACATAACAAATCTAAATTTATGTAATATAATTATTCTATTATATAATCCGGGTATAATAAAAATTCATTGAGGTGGAGGAAGAAACAAATGGAAAACACTCATTGATGAACATGACCTCTTTTTTGAGTATCCTCCTTTAGATTACACTAAAAGCCTTTGGAGGTTTGATTTATGTCAAAAATAAGGATTCTAGGGAGATATAAGGGAATTTTGTGTTGATTTAGGTGAGTAATTACTAAAATAAAAGTGTTTGATTTTGTGAAGATGAGAAGAGTGTGAGTGGCCTTCTATAAATGAGATAAATGGCACACTTGTAATTTTTTGAAAGAAAATGGTGCAACCACACTTTTTACAGAACACAAGGATCTTAAATGGCCCATTATCGAACCAAAAAGATATAATTTCAAAATATTCAAAAAATATGTGTGTTTTTAATGTATTTAGGTCATCATTAATCTTTATTTTATTAGTTTATCTCCTCAGAAATCCGTTTTTTTACTTATCCGTGGTAAATAATTTTTAATATTATTAAGATTAATTTTGGTAAAAAAATAATTTTACAATATTAAACAATATATATTATTTTTATTCAAAATAAAAAATCAAATATTCAAAATTAAATTCATATAATAGAAAATTTTTAAATTAAAATTAATCCGTCAGAAGTGATTAGAAAGAGAGTTTTCAGAGAGAAAATCTGAAAATGTTTACAATGTATTTTATATCAAAATAGAACAAAAAAATTATTACAATGAAAATAATTGAATTAATAGAATTAAATTTTATTTAATTTTACTTTAAATTAATCTAAAATATAATTTATCCCTATTAATAATTTAAAATAAAAGTTAGGTTTTTATAAAAATTTAGTAATTTTCACTGTTCATAAATTAATGAATCTTTTTAGAAAAAAATTAACTTATGATAATTTTGATAATAAAAATTAAAAAATGAATTCTTTTAAATAATAATTTTATAAGTTGTAAACATTAAAATACAAATAATATTAAAAAATTCTACAAATATTTTTCAAAAAATATAGTATTAGGCGTTAAATTCTATTCATTACAATCTATTGCCTAAAAACAGATTAATATAATTTTAATCATTTTATTGAATATATAGTATATTAATTTCATTAAAATTATTCACCATAAGTGATTGAATTAATTTATTGAGGTAAAACACATTTATGTGTGTAAAAATAGTTTTTAGGAAATGATTTCATTTTTTTAAAATTATTTTTATTTATAATTAATTATCCATGAAAGTATTAATTTTATATATACATGCGTAAATAAGATATTTAATTAATTTAGTTAATAAAATTTCTACATTCCGTTTTAATTTCTAGGTGATCATAATCATATTAAATAGTAATATTTTAGAATAATTTCACATTTATTTTAAACATTTTGTTCTATGTAACACAATATAAACTCTTAATTTGGTGTAACACAATGAAAACATAATGTTTCATGTAAAAGAAGATAATTTTTTTCTAATATTTAATGCAAGACAAACTTATTGTTGCATTTAATGTAATATAAACTTAGTGTTTTCATGTATCAAAAAATATTGATATTATTAAATTAATTTGAAATAATTATTTTCCAAAATCTTGGGGCCTTACAACAACTATGAAAGATCCACATCCGGTTGTAGTATCAAGATTGAGATTTTGTTTCTAGGAAATTGGCACACCCTTTTATTTTCCAAATTTTGGATGGATTGATTTCTATGATAATCTATAATTATTAAAAAAGCTTATGAAGGTTATATAACATGAGTAAATAGTGACAAATCATTGATCAAATAGTTTTGTAATTTTAAAATTTATGCATAATAAAACATCATATTGAAAAAAATAAATTTAAATGGGAACTTATTGGAAATAGAGAGGAACCATTATTTCAATCGTATGAAGGGTACATAAAAATATTTGATTATTTATAATGAGATGGAAAGTAAATATATCATTAAAAATAAATAATTTAAAAAATAATGGGGGTTTTTATTAAATATTTTTGAAATAATAAATTGGGAATCAAAAGAATTATACAAATTGTGTACTTGAATTGGGAAAGTGGAGGAGGTGATCCCTTAACATGGGAGGATTATTTTGAAATCTATATAGGGAATCCGTAGAAACTTGTAAAAAATATGGAAAGACACTTGAGAGGGATATTTATATATAAATAGTGATCAATGAGTTTGGTGTGGAATGTGTGGAGAAAAGGGGGGTATTCATACTTGTGGAGGGGTGGGTTTTAAGGTAAAACATACTAGTACTTTAAAAATATAATCCATCCAATTGTGGATGAAATGAATTTTGAAAAAATTTCTAGATTATAAATGATTTAATGAACGTTTTTTGACATTAAAATATTTCGAAATTTGAGAATCACCTTCCAACTGATCTATTTAATGTACACAAACTAAAAATAATTTTTAGCTCAGAAATAAAATTTCATATTACAAAATGTAATGTAAAAATTTTAAAAATAAAATATATATTTTTTATTCATATCTGTACATATGATATTCATTCTTTATTAATAATTTTTTTAAAATTTTTTACTCATGCAGACACAATAGTGATGTCATAAAATAAAAGTTCTCATAAAATGACATTTTTAAATTTCTCACAAAAATATCATAATTGATATAATATTATTGAAATTTATTCCTAAGATAATTGTAATGTTCTGTGTCAAACAAATGAAATTTATTTTATCAAAATAATTCTATAAATATGATAATTTTAATTTTTAAATAAAAAACTACAGTTGTTAAAAATTCTTAATTTTTATATCAGGATAAACAATATGATCATTATAAAAAATAATTTTGAATTAATTAAATTACATTTTCATTTAAAAAGTGTTTATAAGATTATATTATAACATTTATTTAGAACTTACACATTAACCGTAAATCATATTTTTAAAATAAAATGTTAATAGTCTCAAAAAATAACCCAGTTTTGATTATATCATTTTATAATCTAGACAATCACTTAAATGTGTCTATGTTACCAATAATTATAATGAATAGATATCTTATTGAATAATTTAATTAATTTTCATTAGATGTATCCTCTTATAAATGATCCATTATTCCTTCTTCATCTTTTACTACTCCACATACAAAGGATCTTACACCTCTATTGGTAATGTCAATTGTTGTTCCCAATACTTCTCATTATTTTTATGATCGTTATGGATGGGTAATATTTGAGGGGTAATTGAATCCTATAGAGTTATTTTTTTGGAATTAATATAATTCCATGTGTATATCCCTTTACTATTCCTTATTGTGATGGTCCATATTAACAGATGATGTGTAAATAAGTCTTTCTGTGGGACTCTATTCCAAAATGGTCATTATAAAATAATAAGTACTTATATTAATTAAATAAAGTAATTTTATATTAATAAAAATATATATTCAATGGAAAATGTTCCCCTAAATGAGAATGAAATATTTTTTTAACATGAGAGGTTAGTTTGATAGTATTTTATCTTTGCTTTAAAACATGGCCATGAGGATTTTATGTTGAATTATATTGAAGAGATTGGTTTCCATAGATAGAATATAATGACCTATGTAGTGATATTTCCAATGGTTGGTATTGAAAATCATAAATTAATATTTTATATTTTAATAAGGGTATAATTGGTTTTAAAAAATCCTCTTTGGTAGTGGGAATTTTTATATTTACTGGGATATTTGAAGGTCATAAATTAGAAAGAAAATAATTTTCTAGTATTAGTTACTTTTAAAATATAACCACAAGTAGCCACACACATTAATGCACTGTAATGGAGATAAAGTCCATGGGAAAATAAGAACATGTAGTATATAATCTCAGTATTTAATATATTTATCAAGGGATATATAAGCCTCATGTATCTTTATATGTAGTATAATTATTCCCAGGAATTATTTTTTCTCTAAAAAATTAAGTATATGAAAATTTTAAAGAAATTAAATTATATCACATTTTTGGGGTACATAAAGGAAGATAGGGCATGAAACCTTTAGTTTTTCATTATAGGAGGGCCCTATTTTGGGATTTCTAGCTCTAACTTAGACACATACACCAACTTGAGCTCTTAGTTTGGATTAGGTGGGACTCAAACAAGATTTATTAATGCACTTCTAATCTATAAAAAACATTGTGGTAATATACCTTGACCTAGTGATAGATTCAAGGTCAATTGGTTGGTGTTTTTTGATACAAAGGATCATTATAGCAATTTACTGTCAAATTATCATAGAGATAACCACTATTGTGGATGGTTGCTTTATCATACGGTGGACCATTATGGTGTTTTATGTTTTCTCCAATACCATTATGACTCATAAGTGGTTGATTAACTTTGGGGTTTTAGATCTAGTTGGATTGGGTGTAAATTCATGCCCCGACTAGGGATACACAATCAAATATAATTTATAAATAAAATTACATAACTTCACCACTATAATGTTTTAATATAATGGGTTTTCACTGGGTTAATTGTATCAATATCCATTTTTTAATGGTGAAATATTTTCTAAAATTTGATCTTCTTATGCAATCTTAGGTCTATATTTATAAATTTGGAAACACTTATAATGGTTATATAATAATTTGGACCATATATAAGTGTCATTTACCACCATGTGAAAGTTATTTATTTATTAACTACCACATGAAATATTTAATTGAAAAAAAATCAGCATACTCTTACTCTAAATATCTGAGGATCATCCTATCTAGTCTGATATAGAGACTTCAAAACTATTAAAAATATATTTGATGTCCACACCCACCTACTCAACCATTTATATAGATATAATCCTCACGGATTGAACACATCCATGTTTTATTGGGGTTTTAATCACATTGAGATAATATCCTTCTATGTATAACCTCTCAAAATTAAATTTACATTATTGTGCCAATAATGTTACCTCAAGGATTTTATAGTGGGTAGATAGAAGACATATTAGTAGTAACAATACTAACATAGCTATATGGAAATATAATATTTTTCACTTGAGAGTAATGGAAATGTATTTAGTTTATTCATTTTCCACTATATTGAATATTTTTTCTGAAATTCATCCTATAGTATTAGTTATTATGTCCAATTGAATTATTTAGAAAAATTGAAAAACTCGATTAGTTAAATATGAAATACGGATATATGTGAAAATACTCATTGAGATTAATAAATGGAAATTGATCTAATATTTGGTTGATCTATGTTGTTTTGATGGATATTAAATGATGTGTTTCTTAGAATATAAGTCCAAATTTAAAAGAATTAACATCATATCATCACATAAAAGTGGTAGTTTTTAAATATGTAAGAATATTGTAGATTCAAATTCATGCATGAAATCTTTTTCTAAGATATCTTTTGGACATGCATCAAATATATCATTTTTATTAGTAATGAGTAAAATACAATTTATTAAAGAGATAGGTGAAATTTCTACGTGATAAAATATATAAGAAATTAAATCATTCACCCCTCATTAAATGATTTATGTTACATTTAATTTAAAAGGATTATTATTTCCTCTATAATTTTTAACAAACCACAAAATAACTCCTTGATTTAAATCCTCATTGGGAGTTTCCAAAAAAATTATGAGAAAAAAAACAATATAATTTATATTTCAATATAGATACATGAAAAATATAAATTCATATACTGGGAAATCCATAGTTTGAAACTCTATAGTAAAAATTATTAATATCAAATCAGTATTTTAATCAATCAAAGGAGGTAATGAGGTTCAAAATGTAGTTTAATATCACATAGTATAACCATATAAGAAATTTTAGAGTTTAACTCCAAATAAAAAGATACTCAATAGTTTAAAACTTCATAATAAATTTTGATTGTAACTTTATAGTTTTGATATTTCTAGTAAGAATAATTGTGAACCCAGAACTCAAAAAAAACAATGTTCATTATAGAGTTCAAAGGAATCCATGAAGAAAATGCAAGGGTTAAAACACCATGAGAAAACTGTGATAATTACATTTAATTTTAAATCTACCCAAAATGGTACACTTTTATTTGATACCTCAATAAAAAAATTATTATCTTCAATTCACAAATTGACGTTACAAATGTTTTACTCTATGGTTTAAGACATATCAAGAATATTATAAAAGAAGTTTTCATGTTTAAATACATCCATGATGAAAATCTAGGGTATGGGAACCCATAAAAAAATTGGGAAGGTATATTTAACATTTAAACCCATCCAATAATGTGATAACAGAATCCCTTTTAAAGTAATAAAAAGATATATTTACTTTGTGGATCGTCATAGAAATAAGTATGTTTCTTAGTAGAGAACAATAAAGGTCTAAGATGCTAGGGTTATTAATGATGTTGGTACTAAACTGAAAAACAGATTATTTTATATCATTGGAAGGGGAATAAAAAAATAGATAATTTTTAAGGAATAATACTAATTAAATTCATACATTATTTTATATCAATAATTTAGAAATAAATATTGAAGTAGAAATCCATGCAAGGAGGGTAGGAATATCATATATAAAAAATGATGTTAAAATTTAATGAAATTTAGAATGTTTACAATATAGTTTAATATCATATAGATGTGATAATCCCTTGATGTTTAAGATCATTTGAAAATGCTCTATTATTATATAGACAAAGGTCATGTGTAAAGGAACCTTATCATAACGGAATTATTAGGATTAATGGAATATGGATTACACATTATTAGACATATTTTGGGATTTTTTATGAATTAGATAGTGATTGTTGAACCTTGTAAAAAATGGATATAAAAAATCCAAACATACAAAAATATTGAGTCTATGGTAAGAACTATCCTCGAAGACATGTCTATTGTGTGGGAATATGCTGATTAGTTTCTCGAGGAATTGACTAGTCTTCCTACTATTTGAGAGATTGGGTTTTCAATCAAGATTATACTTGGGGTGTTTCTATTGTCCAATACTCCACATTGAATGAATGTTATAGAACTTGAATAGATAAAGAAAAAATTCTACGATATTCTAGATAAATGGTTTATATGCCCAAGTGTTTCACCACGGGTTGCACTAGTCATCTTAGTTATGAATAAGGATGGATCTATAAACCTTTTCATTGATTATCATGAGATCAATAAGATCCCTATAACGAACAAGTATCTTCTTCATGGGATTGATGACTAGTTTTATTTCTTATGTGGAGAAAAATAATTCTAGAATGTGAATCTTCATTCAAGATATTATCATTTATGGGTGAAGAAGGTAGATATCCCCAAGACTACTTTACGTACAATTTACAAGCACTATGAGTTCAAAGTAATGCCATTCAGACTCACTAATGCTCATAAAAACATCATGGACTTGATGATTAGAGTCTTTTGAGATTACCTTTACAAAATTTCAGTAATATTTAAAGAATATATTATAAAATACTCAAAAATAAAAGAGGGTCATGAGGATAATCTGAAAATTATGATAAAAACTGTACAAAAGGAGAATCTTGTTGGCAAGTACAACAAATATGAGTTCTTTATGAAGGAAGCCTCCTTATTGAGGCATGTAACCACAAGAAGTGGGATTTATGTGGACCATTAAATGAAAAAAGAAATTGAAAAATGGTCGAGGAAAATATCTGTGATTAATATCCATAGTTTCCAAGGGTTATCTGGTTATTAATGTTTATTTGTGAAAAAATATTTGTGATTAACAAACCCTATTACCAAGATAACTCAAAATAGAGTCATGTTTTTATAGAGTTATGAATGTGAGGAAAGATTCATGGAGTTAAAAAAGAGGCTCAGCACTGAACTTGTGCTCATAATACCCACAAGTGGAGAACTCTATATAATATTAAGTAATGATTCGAAGAAGATATTGGGTTCTGTGTTAATGTAGAATGGAATATTCATAGCCTATGCTTCATGGATCTTTATAGTTCATGGGAAAAACTATCCCACATATTATATGGAGTTGTAAATTATGATCATTTCATTGGAAATATTTTGGAAATATTTTTATGGGTTAAAGTGGAAGATATATACAGATCACAAAATCCTGTAGTATATATTCACATATGAAGATCTGAATATGAACCAATAAATATGTTTAGATCTGATCAAATGTTATTACAACTCAATCCACTACCAATACTGAAATGAAAATAATGTGGAATCTTTTTATATGTAGAATGGATCTTGCATCTTTATCAATGATGAGAATTGAGAAGTATACAATATTCGTAGACCAGTAGAGGATGGACATGGGAAACATAAATGAAAGAACATCAAAAATCATTTCAGAAATGATTTCTCAACTATCTATTTGGGACATGTTAATGGATTACAATGGAATTTATGTAGAAATTCATAAGGTGGTGGATTACAAAATAATGGAGAAGTACTCAGATTTTAAAATTCATAATGAAGGAATTGAGAGATTTCGGTCAAGGCTACATGTTCCATATAATCATGTGTTTAGGAAGGAACTGTTGGAGGAATCACATAGTTCAAATTTATCTATTAACCTAGGAAGCACAAATATGTATAAAAAACTGTCGGAGAACTATTTTTGGTATAATATGAAAAAAAATTAATATACATATAAGTGCTTGAAATTCTTCTAAGTGTAGGATGAAAGGAAAACGTCTAAGTGGATAAGTAAATCTTTACTTACACAAACCTAGAAATGTGAGAATATCCCATGGAAGTTTTCACTGAACATATGAAGACAACCAATGGAAACAATGCTAAAGGGGTATTTGTGGATCATCTTATAAGGAAATCCAACTTTTCCTCAATTTTAGAGGAATTATCATTTTAAAAACATTTCTAGATATACATATAATAAGTAATAAGGATGGATGGAGTACTACTAAAAATTGTATCTGATTAATATCTGTGATTCAGATCCATGTTCTGGAAATGTCTCAAACATGCTCTAAACACTGAGTTGAATTTTAGTATGGCCTATCATTGACAAAATGAAGTTGAGTTTAAGCGGGCTATCCATACTCTCAAATACATGTTGTGAGCATGTTCTATAGATATTAATGGAGGATGAGGCTGAAATCATACTTTGGTAGAGTTCTCTTACAATAATAGTTTCCACTCGAGAATCCAAAGGGATCCCTATGATTAACATTATGGGAAATGGTTCAGAACACAACTATGTTGGGATGAAGTTGAGGAAATAAAAATTCTAGGTCCTTAAATGGTCAAGGGATTGGTGGAAAATGTTATGACCATTTAACTACACATTAAGGATTCTCAGACTCAATAGAAGATCTATGATTTCAATCTTCGATGCGACCTATAGTTTGATATTAGAGACATTGTATTACTCCACAAATCCCAATGGAAGAAATTAATGATATTTGGGAAGAAGGTAAATCTTATTCCAAGGTACGTAATTACGTTTGAGATCATTGATTGAATAAAAGTTTTGGCCTATCATCTAGAACTGCCACCAAACCTATATCAAGTTCATGATATATTCCATGTATCCCTCTTAATGAATTAAATACTCGACCCCTCACATGTAGCCAATATAAAAGTGTTACTATTGGAGAATGACCTTTCATATGTGGAGTATCTAGTGAATATATTAGATCATAGAGGAAAAGTTCTATTAAATAATACAATTCACCTTATCAATGTGATATGGAGAATACAATATTTTGATTAAGCAATGTGGGAACTAGAGGAGGTGATGATGAAGAGTTACCCTAATCTACTTTATTGTGAGAAATGAAAAATTTCTAGTGTGAAATTTCTTAATGGGGATGATTGTATCAACCCATGAGGTTATAAATAGAATTCCACCTTTTGATTTATTTAAATTTCTTATTATGTAATAGGGTTATAGAAAAAAAATGAACTTCTTTAGTTTTATTATATCTTATTGAATTTAAAATACCATTACATATCTTAAAAAGTTATAATATATCCATTGAATAGTGATTACATGATTATAATAAATATAGGGTTTTAACAAATCCAATTAACATATATAGAGGAAGTGATGACCTCAACCACTAGGATCATAACCTTAAATGACCATTTGATAGAGCTGGATACGGAGATAGCATTTATGAGATTTTCTCTTGAAAAATCCCAAGATGATATCCAAAAACATAACTGGGATTGAAACAATTTACGAGAGAATCTCAAGCTCATCAAGTTCATGACTGAAACTGTAACACCCCAGGTAAATAAGGAATTTGGCATTTTCATATTTATACATATTTGTGAATAA
This sequence comes from Viscum album, assembly GCA_963277665.1. Taxonomy (NCBI): domain Eukaryota; kingdom Viridiplantae; phylum Streptophyta; class Magnoliopsida; order Santalales; family Viscaceae; genus Viscum; species Viscum album. Next base: position 1,956,077,187 of record OY728137.1, read on the forward strand.
AATATTAATATGACTTTAAAGGGGATGCTATGCTCGATGGCGTACCCAACACGCAACAACGAGTTTCTTGGGAATTTTACGTTGCACTCTAATAATAAAATAATATTATTTTAAATGGTAGTTAACATGTAGCCATTGTAATGGCAGGAATGGATAGAAATAACTAAAATATGATTATATATGTTCTTAAATATTTTTACATTTGTACAATAAAAGATAAAGGCTTAAAATACGGAAAGAATTCAATTTTAGGCGTATATGCCCTAGTTTTCACTAAAGGTTCAGTTATCACCTTTTGATGGAGAACCGTCATTAAATATAGTTTTGTTCACTATTAAACATTCTTTTGGACCAAATAAAACTCTTATTAAGAATCGGGACATCAAAATTTACTTTGTGTAAATTTTTGGTATCATTCCGATAAAGTTCATTTTTTTAATGAATAGTGTAAAATGTTGTATTTTAATTCAAAACCACTTTTAATCTAATTTATTTATATTATTAGATTATCTTTTTAATTGGTTTTAATGTGAAATTAGAAAATATTTTTACCATTAAATCCAATAGTGGTCGTTGAATCAATTTCACTTTGAAATCAGACTTAAACTAGTGTCAATCTTTTGATACTTATTGTTTCATAAAACACGCTATTTGTCATGACAGCGGGAATTAATTATTAAATTAATTAACATGACTTATATGTTTTGAACTTTGTAAAACGGACTTCATTTTTGAATTCAGAATATCAAATATAGCTTAGGGTGAATTTTTGGGATTTTTCTGAAAAACTTCAATTTTTGATGAATAGTGAAACCACTAAGTGGTACTTATAAAAACTGATTTTCCGTTTAAATGAAATTTTGCCGAAATTGTGTTTTGATTTTCAAAAATCCGACATACATGGTTGTCATTAAGAAGTAAAATGTGGTTCAATGCGATTAAAATAATTTTTTGGTGAATAGTAACTTATTAAGTTTTTAATCGCGATTAGAGGTAATTAGTGTTGTTTAAGGTAAAAATGATATTATAAGAATGTGAAAACACCATGACACTTGTCCTACACCTATTGTTTGTATCATGGCCGACCTAGAAAAGCCATGGGTCAACTTGGGGACCCCATTGATCCAATTTGGTTGGGAAATGACATAAATAACATTTTATTTAATGTAAAAGTAAAATTGACACAAACATGATATGTTTTACTAAAACAATTTTTAAGTAGGGTTATACAAGTCATATTTTTGATTATAAATATTCATTGGAAAGATAAAAAGATTTCCTACATAATAGTAGTTTTTTTATAATTTTTAGACATTACATAAATTAAATTATTTATGACATAATAATGATGCAGTGATGACATCATTATTTGACGATTTAAATAAAATGGAAAGATAATGTAAAATCTATGAACTACTCATGTAAAAAACTTATTGGATGAGTGGATTTCGAAGCCTTATCACCTTATCCACGAATCCTATCAATGTGGGACCTTTTAAAACTGAAAAACATTTTCAAATAAAGTAATATTTCTTTACATTCCAAAAGTACCCCTCCTCTCCTCTTATAAAAGGCCCCCACCTCTACCTCATTTAACACACTCCTCAAGCCTTTGTCTCGTCCAACCCCTGCCCATTTACTCTCTCCACATCCCTCTCCTCATCCTAGAGGACTCCCTTTGGGCAGAATCCTTTCAAAGGAAGCCTTTAGGCTTAAATTAAAAGGCGTTACACTTTTAAAGGTAATTCTTTCTCTCATGTTCATTTGTTTTATTTTGCTTCTACAACCCCCTAAACTCTTTTTATTTACTTCTTTTGTAACAACACCAGTATATTAAATATACTAGGATGTTGTTATAAGATTTATTCAAGCTACACTCTCAGACAACTACATAAAATGGTTAAAGAACATATGGTTTCCGTGGATGGTGAAATTCTGCCTCCCGAAACGATGATTGTTCAATACTCATTTAACACCTTCAAAGGTGGCCATTATGATGTCACTATATTTATATATGATATATAATATGTTTATGTTTTATTTATTCTTCTGTATTTTTCATTTTTGTCTTACCTTTATGGCTTCCATTATGGGTATACGCGATATCTTCATTTAAGGAAGTGCGGACTACCGCCCCCTCAAAGTGATTTGATTCGTTAAATACCATATGTGGGATGTATAAAGGATGGAAATATGATATTATATATGATATTATACTGGAGTTATAATATACCTTTATATATTTATTATTCCATTCTATAAAATACGAAATAGAAATGAAAGTAGCGTTCATGCATACGTACGGCTTACCGTCTCCATGAACGGTGCATTTCATTTCATACCTCTAAATGATTATGTAATGTTATAAATGCATGAATGTACTGGATATATATGACATATATGATATCTACATAATGAATACAATTCTGGATATAATAAACATTTGGCCACACGAACAACATGTAATTGTATGAAGACCACTTTCGACTTAAGAACCAAATATCGGCAAAACAAATATTATTAACTTAAATGATTACATAATGTTTGTGACATGGTAATAAGTGGTATAAAAGTAATAATGAACTTGAAAAAGGGTTCTTAAGGAATTAGAAATCAACTCAAGTTTATTATTCAGGAGATTAAAGAACGATCGAGTCAAGTCGGACCCGAGGTAAGTGATCCTACTCCTCTCTTTCTTTTTAAGTATACACTTTTATGTCATTCCTTTTAAAGCTAATCTTTCTTTTTATTGGGATGATATTTTATATTAAAATTACTGTAATTTTTATGTTCATGTTATGAGAGACCCTATTCTCTCTCATCAATCCATTTTGGGAGTTTTGAGTGGTGCCGTTAGGCTGCCGAACTTTCGTAAGAGATCTAACCTCTCTCTTTCTTTTTAAGTACTCTCCTTTGTGTCACTTCTTCTAAGCTCCTATTTGTTATGTTGGGGGATTTTCTTTTATACTCCTCTTGCTGTAAATTCTATTGTAATATGATGGGATACTATATTTGATCTCATCAATCCATTTTGGATGTTTTAAGTGTCGCCGTTAGCCTGCTGAGTTTTCGTAAGGGATTTTTCATCTCACTTTTATTCTCGTGAGATTTATGCTACATTTTCCACAAATTCCATTGAGTGGTGTATGTACTTCCCATTATTATACTCTTTGTGTAATATAAATTCATTTATGAGTATTTACATCAATGATCTATTTTCCTTCTTTCATGGGGTGTATGTTTTGAAAGATACCCAAGTCGGTAAGGGAACCTTTCACCCTCCTCTTTTTTTAAAAGACTTCTTTTGTTGGGTCTTTTAATTTACATATTGTTATGTTGGGATATGTTCTTATATATCCTTATTGATGTAAAGCTTATGTCCAAGTGATGAGATACTATTTTTATCTCTCATCAACTCATTTTGATGTGATGTCGTTAGGCTGTCAAGGGAACTTTTTAACCCAATTTCGATTTCTTTGGGTTCATCATGTAGTCATTGAATATGTCATCCATTGAATATGTGTGAATGACCTTTTATTTTTGTACACTTAATATCCACTTATATTGGGTGTATTTATATTTGTCACACATATTTTTGAGATTGATTTGTCCTTAATTTAAGGATACCTTCTTTATAAGTGATTTCATCGCATTTGACATTTCTATTGAGGGTTCATTGTTGTTATGCACCAATTCACTCTTATATGGTGTATATACTGTCATTTGGAGTATTATATCATGAATCCTTTTATTCTCATGATATTATAAAGTTCTGACTAAATGTTATTCCTCAATTATTGTATTCAAGTGTCTCTAATTTTGGTAAAACCCCTTTTACCAGAATATCGTTTTAAATGTTTTAATTATTTGTTCTTATTAATATCCATGTTTTCAAAATGGTTTTAAGGATTTATTTATATGGATATTAGTGGTTTAAAATGTTAAAATCTTCAAGGTGGTATGGGACACTTTGATTCAAAAATCTCTTTATTAAATGTTTTAAATGGTTTTGGAAATGGTTTCTATTTGAATGGATTCATTATTTCAATATCCTAAAATTTTATATTGTGATTGAAATGTGCAAATGTTATGTTTCCTTTATTCATGTTTTATGTGATACGATTATGTTATAGTTCTTGGGCATTGTTATGAAGAACAGGTGGTTCCGTGATAAACTAAGGGCGGGTGAGCCCGATATAGCTCTCCAATGCATTGGGTAACGCGAAGGAGTGAAACGTTAAGGTTTCTCTGAAGAGATTTAGGGAATATACTATGATGGGTATTCCAAACATAACCAAGAGGGTTACTCCCTATGTAAGAATGTTATGAATGCCTCAAGTTACCTTTATGTCTTATGATTTCTATGATTTATTCATGGTTTGATGAGGTATGTTAAAGTGCCTTTGTTTTATGGGTAAAGTATGATTTCATTCTTATGTATATATGAACTCATGTTTCCTTTCCATATTTTTATAACTCTTACTGAGCTTTTTAAGCTCATCCCAAGTTTTTGAAATGTTTTTCATAGGTTAAGGGAAAGGTACATGATGTGATGATAGTGTCAAGGATGTGTCAAGAAAGAATCCGTGTTATATTTTAAATATGTTCCCGTTGATGGGAAGAATGAATACTATCTTTTATGTAACCACTTTGTTTAAATGTGGAATGTAATGCAAGTTTCATGATCTAATTCTCTAAAACTCTAAACCTGAAAAGATCCTCAATGTGTAATCTTGTAATAACTCAATATTAAGTAAGGTTTAAGGCTGGGGCCTTACAGAAACCATGTTCAATAAACTAAACTAGGAATGTCCCATAATTGAACACATTACCCTTAAAGTTTTTTCTCCAGTATTAAAGAGATATATATTAGGAAACTATAAATATGAATATGTAATTTTTTATAGAATAATGAATATATTATCATTATATTTTTTTACTTTGGAAATTATTTTTATTTTGATTCAATAAAAAATAAATATTATTTTTTGTAAATATTCAAATTCCATTATGGAATTTATTTTGAATAATTAATGTTTTTTTAATTAATTATTATTGAAATAAAATATTATTATAAAATAATTTTTATTCAATATAAATGACTTTATAATTTTTATAAAGTCTAATTTTTTATAAGGGTTAGAAAAATGTTATTTTGTAAAAAACCAGACATTTCTAAGTCAATGTTGATTTTATATTAAAATTGAAAATTCAAATTTTTAGAATTTTTTTCAAAAAAAGATATATTAGTTTTTGAATAATTAAAATAAAATTAGACAACGGTTAATTTTTCATAATTTTCAATGAAAGTCAAGTTCTACAGTAAAAACTAAATACTGTATAAAAACAGTCTATGTTTTATGACATCATAATGACTTGAATGTTATGTAATAATTACAATAAATTGTATACATGTCCAAATCAATGTCGTAACATTAAAATAATTTTATTTCATGATTATTTGATAAATTTTTAAATCCATTATGAATATTTCAAAACCAATATTATATTTTAAGGTTTTACATTCATTTATTTAAGAGTGTGAGTAAATTTAATATAATCAAGGGAATTATTTTAATATGTTAAGACCTTGGAATTATAAAATTAAAAACCACTCCGATTTTATAGAAAACAATGTAAAAAATCATGGTATGATTTGTGGTTTTGGATATTTTATTATGGGGAGTCCAAAACCTAAATAATAAATAAATCTCACTCATTTCCTATATAAAACCTCCCAAGCTACCATTTATCTTCACTAAAACTCTTTTTAGAACTAAAATATATTGAACTAGACTCTCTAGACTCCTCATAAGTCTCCCCCATTCTACAACGTATCCCCTCCAAAGCTTTTGAAGTCACCCGCTCAAGTAAGTGACATTCTTCTCCTTGTTTAAATTTTTTCACTTTCATTGAAATTTGTCTTCTTAATTTCAATTTTTATGAGGAAATTTATTTATAACATCTCAAAATATCAATTTTTTATTAATTTATTGATGTTTCATTTCTTCTCTATAATTTTTACCTTCACCTATGTTTTTTATCTTTTGAAATTACATAAGAGGATTCTCTCTTCTCATTTACATTCAAGAACTCATTTTATGTTAAGTCTATTTAATTCTGTTTTATTTTATTTGTGTTTTATTAAGTATTCCCATTATTTTAAACCTAATTTATAAATTATTAGATCCCCATTTTAAATGTCAATATGCCTCCCATGAACTTTTATGTGCACCTATTACAAGGGAAAACTTTCATTAGGGATATTTTCCTTTCTCCTCTTTATTATGATATCTTCTTTAACTTATATATTTTATCCTCATTTAAATATTTTGGGATATGTTACTACATATCCGAAATACTATCCAATTTATGTATAAATTATGAGATTCCCCCTTTTCACTCATCGATCACTTTTATTAATTTTTATGTAACTCCATTATACTGCTGAAATTTCACCAGAATGTCCATGCCAAAACAATTCTGTAGGGAATATGATACCGATTTTTTTATCATAGGTATTAACCTTTATAAACATGTAATTATTTATTTGGTACATACATGTATTTATTACACATTCCTTGATTAGGAAATAAAGTAATATGATGAACAAAACCATGTTTTATGATCTATATGGCACACTTAATCATGGGAATGAATTAAATTTGATGGGTGTGCATATATAGAAATCCAATGCATTAAGTAATGTTTATTATCAAGATACAACATATTGGGATAGGATGTTAACCAGATTACTTTATGGGAAATTTTCCATTATTATGTACTGTTGCGTTTGGCCTTGACCTAGGTTTTTTATATAGTGTTTTAAGTTGTCACCAAATTTTGCATCTTATGATTTACATGATATATAATGACTTATTATTCCTGTTCCTTTTATTCCACATTGATATGCATGTTGTCTAACATTTATCACTTTTTCATTTTTTATTCCATTACAATGATTTATAAATCATTAATTTCTAATTTATGTCCACATGTAATATCTTGTTGTTTTAAGGTTGATTGAGTATTTTTAGCATGTTAAATATGTTTTCAATAATGATATTGTATTCCATAATTTATTTTGTTTTGAAATGAACCTATTTTCCAAAGACACTTGGCTTATCGATCATCCATGTTTTATTTAGTGTAGTTGATTCCAATAAAAAAAGTATTAATGTTAAATAAAGAGAAGATTTGTTATATTTGACCGTTGAAATGTCTCAATAGAAGGAAAATACATTATAAATGGTATTTTGGAATAGTTTATTGGTAATTAAAGAGGTTATAGAGTGGTGAAAGGTTTTGACATAGTATTAAAGTTGATTATTTTTTTACACATGATTTAAAATAATTTCCATAAACCATGATTAAGTGATTTCGGGATTTCCTGATCCTGAAATATTTTCTAACAGGGTTTAATAACTATTACACAAACCATAATTAATGAATGTAACGATTATTGAGACCTATTATGGACAAAATAAGTTATACCGTAAAATGTATCAATGAATAGAATAACCGCTTAACATCCCCTCTAAACTCAAAATCAACCAATAATGAATATAAAAATTAATTTTAGATTAATGGAATTATATTGAATTTATTGATTTTATTTGGTGTGAGTTATTTAAAATTAAATAAATTGATTTTTATCAAATTTACAAGGACCGTAAGGCGGTGTTTGGATAACCATAAATTTAGTGTATGTAAATTTTTTAAATATAGTTTTTCCAATTTCATAATAATATATATACATGTAGTGGCCAAATGAATGAAAATATTATATTCTTGGAACAAAATTTGTTGAATTTTTTAAATGATGTTATCATGAGATTAGTTTTATAGGTTAAAATGGGTTCGTTTAATGGGGTAGTTATTCAATGGTGAAATAATATAATAATGAGAAATACTATAGGATTTTGTTTATATTAAATAGAAATAAAAATGATTACATAATATAAATGGATGTACTAAAAAATTATATTATTATACATTTGATAAAATTGGAATAATATAAAGATGATTAACATGGACCCTATGTAATATTAGCACACACAAATCGAGATGTAGTGAAAATGATTGGGAAGGTATAATTTTTTTAAATGATATATGACATGGGTGACAGAGAAAATTTAGTATTTCTTTTAGGGATTAATTTTATAGGGTACAAGAGTAATACATAGGATAATTATAGAACCTAACTTTATATTTCATCATATCAATTGTATTTATTATAATACTTGTATATATATTGCAGTTAAATATTTTGGATTGGTTTAAATTATAATCGTTATAATTTAAATTGATTTTTTAGATTATAAATAAATAAGATAACCAAATTAATTGTTTATACAGAAGTAATGATGTGTTAGGTGAACTCGTATGGTGAAAGAGATAACAATGCGAAATTTCGTGAAGCGAATGTTTAAAATTAATGGTCATAAAATTTTATAATACAATATTTACAGTAGTAGATTTAGTATGGTCCTGAATATATTCAAAAAACCATTTAAATTAATAATGGATATTTTAGAACACTACAAAGAAAAATGGTTTCCTCCCTTCTCTCTTATTTTCTCTCTTTCTCACTTATATCACATGGTATTATGAAACCATACAGGACATACCCATCAATTATTCTCCCAGGATATTTTCACATCCATTGAATAAAATATAAGATAAGGTGTAAAAATCTAAAAAAATTATTATTCTACTTATTTTTTTAAATTACATGGTGAAATATTTTTTCTATCCAGTTATTTAACATGAGGGTTCCACTAGATCATAAAAAATATTTCCAAATTTATATATATTTTTCTATTATATTATCAAATAATATTTTATTAGTTACATTTACATTTCAAAATGTTTAATTTCAATTATTACATAACATGGGTATTTCATTATTTATATTGGTCTATTTGGGTGATTTTATCAGATATAGTGCTTATAGAAAATAGATATTTTAATATATATAATGTTATATGGTGATTTTTAGTTCTATGTATTATTAATTTAATTTATAGATGTGATTTAATGTAATTGTATTTTCAAATTTATAATTATATTATAAATGTGTTATTAATGATTTTTGGTGTAGTTTTTAAATATTATTTGGAATAATATGTTTATTATTATTATTCCCTGGTTATTGGTAATGTGGTTTTATAAAACATGTAGGTAACATTCATATTAAAATTCAATAAAAATATATATAATAATGGTTAAATGTCTTATTGATATTATCACCAAATAAAATATATGTTCTAGAGCCAATTTTTGGAATATTCAAAATTATATTTTAGTAAATTTTTTGTCTTGTTTAAAAAATTTAAAATTCAGTCAATGATTTTTAGATATCATTTAATATTATAAAAATGAAAAATTATAATTTTATAATAATGGTTTTGATCATATATACCTTTTCATTAATAAAATACAATTTATGTTTAAATATATTTTCTGGTTTGGTTTCCCTTATGGAAAGTAATTCTTTATTTTCAATTAAAAATATAATTATATTCCCTATTTAAGTCTTATTGGAAAAGAATTTTATTCATCGTGTTGGTTAAATATTTTCTTACATAGTATTTTGTTTTATTTTTTTTGGACTGGTTATACATTGAAATAATTTTTCATCAATTTTTGAAGATTGGAATTGGGATATTTGAGTAGAAAAAACTTATTTGATTTGTGTCATGGGTCTTAGAAAAGATTTTTGGGATGTCATTGTTTTCATTTGAGATATGTCAAAGGGTCAGATGTATGTTTTGGTAACTGAGTAGTTGTTTTAGAAAATGTTGTACTAGAATATTTTTTATGATTTTTTCCCATTGAATTATTTTTATTATTAATATTGATATTATTATGGTGAATGGGGTTTCATCCAGGTAGTTTGATTCACCCTATTTTATCTGATTTTTTTGTATTCAAAACCATAGATAAGAACCGTACGATTCATTAACTTAAAATGGATAGGTTTCGTAGAATACATCATGGAAGGGAGTTGATCACCTAATTCAAAAGGAAGATGCATGGAGTTTCTACATGTTTTGAGGTGGAGCAGCATCATGCAGAACAAACAGAAATAATGTATGGTGGATATTGAGGTTGTAAAGGTGTATTTTTTCTTATATAGAATGAAAATATGAATTGAAACAATTAATATTTTTTGAATATATAATTTTAAAAAAAATATAGTTTGGAGGGTATTATTTCATGGATACACATGGGCACCATCAAGGGTAGTTACATGGATTAATTTGTCCTTCAAGTCAGTTATATGGACTATAAAAGGCTATTTAATATATATAACTATCCCTAGTTAGTGTGTTTCAATCCATATGAAGAGAGACTATATAATATCCAATTTGGTGCCTTGGGCGGGTTCATGTTTTTGGGATGTAATCCCCTACACCTAATGTAGATATTATTATTATTATTATTATTATTATTATTGAAACCTAGTTTTTATTGATTTTAATTTTAAATTGAAATTTCTATAAACAACTAGGCACATACAAACTAGCTTGATGTCAATCTCATACCGGCACAATATACAAAAAAATGAAATCAAAATAAAATGATACAACATAAAGGAAAGACATACCAAAGGGGAGAAAACCCAAAAAATTGGTCGACAAATCTCAAGAGGCCATTGGGGGATCAAGAATCATATAATTCAATGAATATAAATCCTTAATAGACTCACTAATGGAACTGTTTCAGGGAATATTTATATCATAAGAGAGGGGATACCCACCCAGAACACCATCATCCTCTACTAGAATGCATCAGAACCACAGAAAGTATCAAATCTATTTAAGAAGAACATGGGGTAAAGCTAAATGATATTCAAAAATATAAAATTGTTACAACTCATCTGGATATACATTTACTTCATGATCATACATGAAAATATTTAACCATACAAATACCATGTGGTATCAAACCCTAAATCCAAAACTACCACCATTATAAATAACATTAATTTCTAAAACACCAAATAAATAGTTTTTTTCCTAAATAAAACATTGATGGTCACTAGTTGGGGGATGAACCAACCCTGAGAAAGATAAGTTCCCAGTAATATGATAATTAATGATGTGATTATATTCATCCATGGCTAGGAAGGGAGTGAAAACACCCCTAGTGGGCTTGAATTAATACTATATTTTGAATATGAGATATATCACAATGTCAATAAAGTTAATTCATTGCCACGATGGGGAAAAATAAATACCCCGGAAAGTAACACAAAAATATAGAGTTGTTGAAGACATCGGGAAGATCCTTGAAGTTCAAATATACAATTAGATGATTTTACTATGGTTAAAGGATAAAAAATATCTTGGTGTAGACCCATGGTGACATAATAAATATATTAAACACACAACACCAATAATTTATATGAAATTAGATGATATTAGTGTATAATAATGAGATTTAGTGTAACTAAAAAACTAGAAAAATGGGATTTTTATAAGAAAGTAATCCTAGAGAATCCCAAGTGGGAGAGAGAATCCTATAGATTGATTTGTAATCATATACATCATAAGGCAAAAAATTATAGTTTAAATTTCATTTTGGTTTTATAAATTCATTTATTTTAAGTGAATTCTAGTTTGGGAATGGTTAATTATAAGTCTAATAGGGGAAATATAGAAATTATTTTTAATAGAAGAGTTTTAGATTGAATAAATATTTGTTGACCACTATGACTTGACTAGTCTTTGTGGGTTTTAAGCCATAAATAGTGTTCCAAGGTGTTGGAATGGTTTATATGTCCTTGTATTATGTCAAACTATGTGTTCCACCTATCAGCTAGTGATGGTATAAAAATAGTGGTTTGATGGATTTTAAAATTATTAATTGGTCCAGGAATGGAAATGGGATGATATCACAATGAATTTTTTGACTTTATTACCAAGGTATCCTCAAGGAAGAAAAACCATTTGGGCATTCATGGATTGAAAGACAAAGGTATCCCACATTTTATCTAGAATACATTCTTAGATGATGAGTTGAGAATACTGTATTACTTTGATTTTTTACACCTACTTAAGGTCACACATACTTTTTTTTTCTGAAAGGGTAATTAATTTCACATTGAGGTTCAAGAAAAGGTTATATAAAGCATTAGGTACACAAGTTGTTTTGAAAAGATATTGTCACCCTTCAATATATGGCCAGTTATAATTGATGATATAGGTATTGGAGTACATTCTCTAAGCATGGGTCCTTGATTTCAGTGTTTCTTGGGATAAATAAATAACCCTCATAATAGTTTTCTACAAAATTAGGTACTAGGAAACAATTTAGATGGATCCTTATATATGAGTCCATATATGATATGCCATTTTGTTCACAACTATCATAGATATAGGTAGTATGTACTAGTTAGATAAAAATAATTTATTGATAGTACTCTATCTAGAAAAGAAAAATATGTTTATCTCCATCAACAACCTATAGAGTTTGTGGTCAATGATCATGTTTTCTTGCAAGTATCACCCATAACATGGTAAAGAAGGATATAGTGAAAAGGGAAGTTTATGTCTCATTTTTAGGTCCTTTTTATATTTTGGATAATGTTGGGGAAATAGACTTCATGTTGTTATTAACTTATCAGTTCCATTACATGAATGATGTATTCCACGTTTCATAGCATCACCATTACCATTTCATCCCATTTCAATATTTTTATTTAAAGGATATTGAATTAGATATCAACTCTTATTCTGAGGAGTCTTCCATAAATATCATTGATTATATAATGAAGGATATCTGTGGAAGGTTTATCAATTTGGTGAAGGTGATATAATAGGATACAAACATTGAATATGAAACATGAGAGCATGAGGATAATGTATGTGATCAGTGGATGGAGTAATTTTAATGCAATATTTCACCACTCATGCTTAGAAAACTTAGGGACAATTTCCTTTTTGGGATGAAGTTGTTAAGAACACAAATTTTTATGATGTATGGTCTAAATTAAATTTGGTTATAATTCCTTGGGTTTGACCAAATGTCAATTCCTAGTGAGTATATGTAGGGGAAGAGGCTGTTTAGGGCTTGTTCAGATCACGAAACCACTGATGTTCAGAGAAGAAACTGGGCTGTATGGTTAGTATAAATTTTGCCTCCTAGTTTTCATAGTTTATACTAATCATGCAGGATATTTTAGTGGGAAAAGTGGATTGAAATGTTTTTGATACCCATATGACCCATGCCTCAAGACCATGTCAGTGTAGTGGATCTTTTTTTTAAAGGATTTTTGAATGGTCTTCCCATGGTTATTCTAACCATGTTCCTATCCCATGTTAGGGGTAACTTCGGATAGATATGGAAACATGATTGGCACAATGTTTTTCCAATTATGTAGCCAAACTAAATTACCTCCACAATGTTAAGTAAAATGACCCTTTTACATTAAAATAATTATTAATCAATACCATGTTTCTTTTTATATCTCGTTAGAAAAATCATCCTCTTCCTCATGTATAGATCTTCTACCATTAAATCCACCAAATTTTCATGCTAATTATTATATATAGACACTAATTCAATATTCGATCATCTCTTTGGTTTCATCTATGTATGTTCTCCACTACTTAGGATCCATTCATCATTCTTCTCTCTATAAATGAAGATATTTTGGTGTAAGATCATATTTCATATAGTTAGGGCCTTCATCTATTATTTCTCTTTAATTTGATAGGAACCAATCCAAAGGCAGATATTGGATGAGTGTTCCTCTATATCAATATGGTATGTGGTCTAGTATTTATCCCTCAAGACATTTTTCCTTATATTATGGTCCATGATGATGCACACCAGATTCTCGAAGTGTTTCCTTAAAAACATATATCACCATTATTAATTCAATATCCTTGATAAAAATAGCATAGAACCCTTTATTCCTGTTGGGAGAGGTCCCCTTGATTTGTCTCCACCCCTCGAGGTTTACCCATGGAATTACCATTGTTATTATAAATTCTCAAATGAACAAACCATTTTCTACATGGTTTTTGAGTGTCTCCTATGTGATATGATTATAAATTGTGGAATGGGGAGTGAGTGGTATTATAAAATTACATTCTAATATATAATAATGGTTACATCCATGTTAAGAAGAAATATTAATGAATTATGAAATAACCATTGGATTTTCCTTAATCCTAGGACTATTTATGACTTTTATGTGATACATGAATGAAGAACATAAAAATATTATATATGTGCATAGATTCTCATATAATATTGACTTATGGGAAAGGAGATCCTACTTTTATTAGATATGGTCATGGTGTGCCTATATTGTGATACTCGGGCACACCATTCCAATATTATGATACTTGGGCATGGTTTCCCTTACATTTATGACACTTATTCATAGATACCCTTAAAGATTATGAAAAAAGTGTATGGAGACCCTTAAGAATTATAATAAATGGGAATGGATAACCTTATTAATTAGGATGAATAATAATAGAGACCCCTATGGATTATGAGAAGTGGACATGGTTAACCTAAAAATGCGATATATAGGCATGAAATCCATATTGTTATGAGACAAAAGACTGAGGATACTACTATTAGGATAATGGTCATGGAGTCCCTTTACATTTTGAAATCTCATGATACTCCCCATTGATTCTTGAGTTACACCATGGGTGAATTCAACTAATAGTATCCCAACTTATATAATTAGACATCACTATGTATATAGACTATATATATATAGTCATACGGTTACTCATTAAAAGATTATCATGAACAAGATTTAGTAGGTAGAGTCATACTAATATCCTTTAGGAACCAGGGATGAACCTTTATAGTATTTATTACTTCTTAACATTATATTTACTCACTACCCATATTATATTCACTTGTTGTGTATTTATAGGAACCACTGTTGGTGGAAAACTACATTTATGTCACACCCTATTCAGGAAAATGTTGGTACCTAGGGAGATTATATGGATGCATTTAAGGATAGGTTAATTCACCCATTAGTTTATTCTTGAGTGATTATAACATTAGATCAGGATCACAAGATATGACCATGGATTGTGATTCCATGTAAGATAGACCTTTTGGTATTTTTTTTTATTTTGATACATATAGTATAATAGATACCAACTGCCATTTCTACATATTTATTTTTGATAGATACATCACATTTCATCAATGTGTACATTATAATTGAAGTTACTATTTATTACCATTTATTTAGCTGCATAATTCATTTCCCCCGATGTGCTCTCTTGGGCGTATTCTTCCATGATTCCTAGGGGTTTTCCCCTAATGGTGGAAGATCTCCTAGTCTCATTTTTTCTCTGGTTTTCTCTCAGGAGTGCCCCTTCATCCCATGTGTTTATTCCCCATTTTGGTTCTATATTGTCATTTTGGATTAGGTTTGGATTCTACCTCAGCCTCCTCACCTCGATCCGACCTCACGGTCTAATTCTCTTCTCTAAGTTAGACCTGGAGCGACATATTCTCAATGGTTTTGGAATTCCTCATTTGGTGGATATGGTGATTTCCAGCCTCTTTCCATTTCTCCTTGGTTTTTATTTCCCCATTTCCTTATTTCTTTATTTTGTGTTTGACGAAGTAGTCAATGTTCTCTGATGAAGTTTAATTGTCATTGTATTTTGGAGTGGTTGTGGGTTCCTACATGGCTTTGGCCTACTATAAAGATCTCTAACCTCATATACCCTCTTGATTATAGGTCTGCATCTCTCTTCCAGGTCTGTTGGCTATGTTGGGATACATGATGATTTGGGGTGTGTGGTTGGATGGGGAGGGAGTTCTTGGAGGCTCGACCAGTGCAGACTTTGGGAGTCATTATATTCGATGTCTCTTCTCATCGGGTTTTGTGGATCCCTTTTGTGTTTGGGTGTTGGATGTTCACTGGTGGTTCTGGTGACATGATTGTGATGCCTGTAATGAGGATTTGTTAGGTGTCCTACTAGTTAGGTGATGATCACATTCTTCATGCTGGTTAGAGTTTCTTCACATTGGTTTGGTGGGATTTGACGGATTTCATTGGCGTCGCCATTGATTTTTGTTCTGGGTTGGGGGGATTGATGCTTCAGATCAAGATACCCATTAAAGTTATATATTCTTTGTTATGTTGTCTGTCTTCTTAGTGGTACATTGACTTTGACCCTTCAACGTGGATGAGATGTCATGGTAGTGATAATGCTAGTTTCTCGAGGATGATAGAACCTTGGTTCTCACAGGTGTTGATATTGTGATGTGTAATGATGGTGGTGTTGATAGTTAAGTGACACTGGGGGTGGAATTGGTAGGTGTCAGTGTGATTATGGATGTTGGTGAAGGTGATAGGTCGACAACCCAATGATGTGGGGTCCTTCGTTTAATGGATTTTTTGAAATATGAATTTTGAAAACATTTCTCTAAAATATTTTTTTGATGTTGATTTTCTATTATTGTATGTGGTGTGTGTGGCTTAATGTGATGTGGGATATTCATGTACTAGTGTATCATGTTTGGTTCGGACTTACCGAAAAAAGATTTTTAAATAATAAAAAATGGATTGGGAATGATTACAATGGTATTGTCTCCCCACTGTACAACCTTTTAACCTCATTTCTAGTCGATTTTGTCAGGAGTATGGGGAGGAAATCTTGGGGCCATGTGACCCACCATCTCAGGGAAAGGTTTAGTGGCTTCTAGGTCACGACATTATGAATGGTAGCAATAAACATAAAGGAGTTGGGTATAGGGAACCCACTCAGAACAGTAAAATCTCTAGAACATGGAAAATAATTATTTACACATTTATATAATACTATACTATTAATTATCTTACCACAGTAATTAATGATATAAATTCATAGCATCGTTCATTTAGGTTGTTAAATTGACTCAAACATGAACATACCATGATTTAATGAAATATTAGGAGATTGTTTTATTGTAATATTATTATCAAAGAAATGTAATTATATTACTTAGTTTTTATTATAAATATATAAAAGTATTATAATGACACACAAAAATTAATGGATGTGAAAACATTACACAATTTAAATAAAATATTATACTCTTGAAACACATATTTTAAACGATTAAATTACAGATGATCATTTTTTGGTCATATCATTAATAGGTTCATATATTTTTCATACCATCACCACAATGATATATTAAAAATAATTTTTATTCCTCAATCTTATACTTACATATAAAATATTATGTTGGTGATAAAATAAACATGTTACATTGTGGGGTGGTACATCGTGAAATGCATGAACGATGATTTTCTTTATCTTAATCGATGGAATATATGAATAAATAATTACAATACCCTAAATATAGTAACATAAAATTATATATATGATAATGATATAATTAAATTAGTTTGTGTAGAATAAATTTTAAATAATTTAATTAATCGTAAAACTAATTAGTTGAAAATACTCATGTAGGGGACATGAATTATACTTCAAAGTCTAATTGAATTTGATGGGATTAGTAAAATTTGAGTTACCCAGAGATCATGTTTGTGGAGGAGGGTTCTTGGGAGAGTAAAATGTATAGTTTTATAGTATAAATCCAATTCATATGGGATTATTGAAGTGGGGATGATGTTACCCTTTATAAGTGAAGAGAATTGTAGTTTTGGGAATATCCATTGAATTTTAATAATTTAAGTTTACTATAAGAGGTTTATGGGATTAAAAATGAGGTAAATGAGTATGGGGGAAGTTTTAGGATTTCAAAATTCAAAAATCAACATGGAATCATTTTTTAACATTTTTTTGAATTTCCCTTTAGTTGAAATACATTTTACATTTTTTACTATTTACCATAAAAGTATTTTTTAGCAAAAACATTAGTGGAGAAAATTAATTTTGAAAAGATAACATAATATAAACCTTTTGATTTTAAATTTTAAAATAATTTTTTGACATAAAATTACAATAGGTATGAAATGATAATTTTAAAATATAAACACATAAAAATGTAAAACTTTTTTTTAGAGAAATAAAATATTTATGGTTTGAATTTATACGTATGTTAAAATTTTCATTAATAGTGATTATAATTAATTTTTTTAATTATTATAAAAAATAAAATGGTATTTCTCGTTCAAGGAAACCCAAAAACAACTCTATATTATAAAATAATAGATTTAATGAAAAAACAAAAAATATATTATTTTATTAAAGTAACATTATAATTAGTTATAAAAATGATTTCAATTGGTTTTATAACTTTATAAAATATTTAAAAATGAATATTTTAACCACTATAATTAATAATTCAATATTTAAATGGATATATATATATATCGTGGTTATTTCTATATAATGGTAAAATCAAGAAAATTGCATGTTTTGTGAAAACAATATTTCTTTATCTTAAAAAAGAACAATTACAAATCAGTAAAAAATAAAATAAAATAATTTGGATATTAGGAAATCAAACATTATGTACATTTATATTTTTTCAACCATATAAATTTATAAAATCATATTTAGAATAAAATTATAATATAAAATGAAAACCAATTTTTTTGGAAAATGATATTTTCAAATATTAACTATTAATATTCATATTTCAAATTATTTACCCACTAATTTTTTTAACCAATTATTAATATCAAATGTTGTTTATTAAAAATCATATATTTTTTTGAAATGGAAATGTTTATTGTATAGAAGCTTTATTTCAGAGAAATTATTTTCTATGAAATAAGTGATCTTATTAGACATTTGAGGTAAACTAATTGTATTTCATTTATATTGAAAGATGATTAAATTTTGAATATACATATATTTGATAAATAGTTTACCCCTAAACAATAACACTAATTAAATGAATTTTTTTAATGGTTACAAATCTATAATTATATTTTATCAAAATTTATCATGGTTTCGTTTATGTTTAGTTTATTGTGTTTTGTAATCTATCAAACAAATTGAATTATTTAAAGGTAATAATATATTATAATTTAAGGTATTACATTATTCCCCTCAAAAAAATACTTCCAAACAATTTTAATAATATGACCAGTGTAACTTCTACAGAGAACCCATAATTAAATATACACAACAAGATGTTTATGGGTTTATTTAGGATGTGGAATTAGATTTATCTATATGAGAAATCATCTTAAATACATTATAAAGATATCTAACCCAAGATTAATTTCACATAGAATTATAAACATATATATATATATCCAAAATAAATAACTTCCAATAAACCTTGAATTCAATTTATATGAAAATCATAATCCCATGGGTTTTTATAACTCTATATTCAGTAATTGGTGAAAACTTATATAACGAATGAGAAGAGAAAATATAAGGTTAAAACATAATATCTGATTCATTGGTAGTTGTCTCATAGAATTTTCCTTGTTCATATGGTTGTTGGTGAATATTTACCTCATTGGTACATTTATTGAGACATTGAGTCGCATAATGCCTAACACTTTTCTAATTAGAGTAGTGGATTGTTGTAGCTTCTCTATTTTCCATACACTAATGTGTCTGATAGCCATTAGATACACAATTATATCATTTACTTATCCCCTCATAGAAATCTACCAAATAGTACATTCCATATTTTTGAATTGTAGGGTAATTAGTAATTTTTTATTCACCATCTTCATCACTAGTTCTTCAATGATACTCCATCTTACTCTCGCATAGCATATTTGTGACTTCGAGTATGTTCGCATTTTCAATCATATTTTATAAAAGAAGGTCTTAGATAATAACAAGGATTCTCAATGAAACTCCCATTCCGATGTGTTTTTCATTGAGTAAATATCTATAATATCCCTCACACACATCGTCCCCTCTTGTTCAATCTAATACTAAAAAAAGTTAACATGTGTGATGACCTTTATAATTCGACTATTGTAAATAAAAATAATAAATATAAACCTAACGATTTTTATCTCTATAACACTATCTTTCAAGGCCATAGTTCTTAGAAACCTACAAATATAAGACCAGGTTAGTCATATATCTCTTTGAGTCTAACATATATTTTTATTGGTTCACTATAGGTTACTTTGAATAGATTTCTCTCATACTTATTGACATAATAATTAAAATAATGATCCTAAATTACCCTCAACATGAAACTATTATGAACCCAATAATCATTGAAATATATTCTCCCAAATTCCAACCAATTCATTTCCCAAAAAACATTAGTAATTCCAATAACTATGTACCCAAGTGTTTATATACCATAATTGTATATTCTAATAACATACATTTCTCACATAATGTATATGAACATGTTTCAACCAAATAGTAAAATCAAAATGGTCATGATAATATCTGAAATATGAATATGAAAACATCAATCCAAATATGTATCCCCATGCAACACATTTGTTTTAACGTATGGTAATTTAATATCCTCCTATTACTCCCTTTGTTCAATCCTTGGTTATCCATGTTTATTTAATCTATTATTCTGTCTACCCTATTTAGCTAACACAATTCTTAAATCCTTAATAGTGTTGCATAAAAAGAATGTGGTCGAATAAGGAGGATCCCCCTAGGGGTGTAAACCTAGGCGTGTAGTTAGGCCTCTTTTCATGAACTACGAGACAATCGAGTTAAAACCCAATTTTACCTTTTTGGGGTTATTACCACATGGTGAATTTATTCCAGATTCTTCATCCCCATTTAGTATCCATATTGGGATATAATTTCTTTGAAAATGACATACTCAAGACTTTTTCTAAACATCTTGATGTCATCCTTTACATAGACTTACTCATAGTTTTTTTAGTAATGGTCCCTTATCCTAATCGTAAATTAAAATGTACTTTATTATATTAACATTAGAACTTAGAATACTCCCAAAGGTTTATTTATACCTTAGAACATATAATCTATCCAAACTTATCCACTATAAAATTATCACTGACATGATTCTTAATCTCTAATATTATCTAAACAATTCCATTGATACCAATTAAGACTCCCCAGTTCCACACTCCATGATTCGATTCTAATAAAAACATACTATACATATTATATTTGATAATAGATAAAAAATATTTTAAAAACAATCCATAATTAATAAAATCAATAATGATTACTATATCTCTTAATTTTAAAATATATTTTTCATATTTATAGATTTAGAGATCGATAAGATGACATAATCTAATAATTACCATGTTATTTGTATCAAATGAATATTTTCCCCTTTATATATATGAATCTTATTAATATATAATGTGTATTCAACATCAATGAAAAACTTTTTCAGACATCCTAACATTCAATACAGGCCATGTGCACTACATTTCTTCATAACCAGGAGAAATGGGTACATAAGAAGGGGTGTGGAAAAATTATTAGTAAGGGAAAAAATTAACATAATTAGTCATGGAGTAAAAAGGCACAAATATTATCTCATAAATATGTAAAAAAACATGAATCCACAAGCAATATGAAACTGAATGAATTCTATATCCATGATCATAAATGGAAACATGGAAATAAATAATATAGATATCATACTGTTCTAATGCATATGTTAGGACAGAAAACCCCAATTTAAAATCCATATTATAAGACACCATACTTTTTCATCAATATTTTAATCAAGACATATTTATAAACTAGGAAGTCATACAACATATACTCAAACATGTTTTGTCTCTCGAGACTAGTCAAGTCATCTTAGGGGTATAAAATTCTAGGCCCCACCCCTTTTCTCAATATGTCCAATAAATTCACCATAAAAGTAATGAAATCATTTGATACTATTTTATAAGGAGAATATTAATTAGTAAACCATGTATATTTATATAATGTAAAATACATAATATAAATATCTGATCAACCTATGTTGAGAGTCACTAATCATCATGAAATCCATACTTATTCTATGTCAATTAAAGAGATAACATGATCATAACCTATCCTAAAAAAGGTTTATTTTCAAATTATACATAGTCAACAAGACAATAATCACATTTACTGAAATAAATATAAATAGAATGGAATTAATTTTCTCTATGTCAATAGAATAACATTATTTCCAGGTGAATATTATCCAATCTCAGTTATATAAAATGTGATGGTCAAAACATAATGAAAAATGAGTATAAAAAAGTTAATACTTAATAAAAAGATCATAAAAAATCTATTTGAAGGATGTGGATGGTTGTAAAATAAGTTATCCCATCTATATTAACTTATTCTAAGAAGGATGTTGATATAGATGAAAAACAACATTCCAAAAGAATACTTGAATGATACTACCCAAGAAGGAATAAATAATTGGATTATCTGGTTTTATGAGTTTCTTCCACCCATATATATATATATATATGTATATATATATATATATTAGAGTATAAATAGTTAATCATAAACCTTTTTAGGGTAAATCCTTTTGAAAAATAAAATTGAAAAGAATGTGAAAACATAAAACATATTTTATAAAATACTTTTAACATTGATATAAAAGAGGAAGATATATCCATTTCAAAAAAAAATTATTTTAATATTAAACCACAATGAATGGATTTAAATTTAAAATGTTCTAAAATAATATAGAATTGAAAAGGAAATAACTTTTCTATTGAAAATGTGAATCCATGACATTTGATTATGATAGGGGAATTTCTAATAATTGAAATTACCATTGTTGAAAAAAAATTATAAAATATAAAAAAATTATTATTAATTAATTTTAAAAAGTATTATTATAAAATGCCGTATAATAAAATTATTTTATCGGAGAACCCAAGCATGAAAAAACAATTTTCATTATAAAAATATTTTAACACAAAGAAGGTGACTTGAGTAACCAAAAATCCTTAATACTAAAGAAAGAGATATATAAACAGAATCATAAAAAGGGGA
The DNA here is from genome assembly GCA_963277665.1 of Viscum album. Classification (NCBI taxonomy): domain Eukaryota; kingdom Viridiplantae; phylum Streptophyta; class Magnoliopsida; order Santalales; family Viscaceae; genus Viscum; species Viscum album. The sequence goes on from OY728137.1 coordinate 1,956,100,085, forward strand.
ATGTAGTTGTCTGGTAAATTCCATGAAATAAAAATGGTGTGATAAATACATATCCATTGGATGTAATTACACTATATAGAGGAATCAAATTTCTTAACATGCAACATGAATTGAAGAGTTATAATTGGGACCAAGAAAAACCCTTGAGGTGGAGAAACTTGTTAATAATAAAACCATGATAGAGTTTTCTTGTAATTGAACTTTATATAAATTTATTAATATATAATTCATGATATAGTATATCATAAATTTAGTATAAAAGGTAATATGAAATGAGATTCATATTTCCAAACATGTCTCAAAGAATAGAATATGAGACAAAAACGTTTACATATTGTCCTAACATCAATGAAATCACATTAAACTACTATATAATATATATATATATATATCCTATTAACATAATTTAGATTCATATCCATATCATTTTTCATTAATAACCTTTTTGAATAATCATTCTCTACATGAATTTTTCTGAATTTCCGTATCAGGTGATTATAATTTTAATCATTTGTACAACTTTTATAATAATGGAATCCATGTTTATTATTATATCAAGGATCAGAATTACAAGATAGTTAAATCTACCTTTTGGTATGATCCATTATTATTTATGACGGTTCATATTCCATTAATTATTAATATTTATTTTTGAACTTTGAAGATGGAATAAATAATAATTATGTTTTTATGAATCTTGACAATGGAAGTGTGTTTTTTTCCAACTAGAAAATTAATTTATTGTGATGAGTCATTTTTCAATGGAAAAAAGACTCCTCACAAATATCCCCCAAAAGCAGACTATTTGCAACAGAATTTGTGGTCTGTCACAAATAGTTAATATTTGGGATAAACAACACTAGTCTATCACAAATACCATTAGTGGGGTTTCCTTCTACCCAGTGCCAAACTCATCGGCCATGAATTATTTTTTATAGAAGAATTATTCCGTATCAAATAATCCATCACAAAAATCCATCATTATAACCTATGTAGACCATATTTTCTCCTCCCCTCATATTCTTCCTCCTCTCCCAGACAACGAAGCTCTTCTCTTGCACATCATTGCCTCTCCTATCCTCTTCCACAATATAAGACCGCGTATCCTCCATGCCACACCACCATGCTGTTTCAACACTACACCACACTACCACCCCACATCACAAAATCATTCTCCATCTCCCGCATAGCTGCGATGCTACCCCTCAGAACCGCCTGCCAGACCACCCAACCTCTATTTTTCTTCATAAAATTCTTCTTCCACTATTATTTTAACAAATATGGGATCAATTCTATATTTTACAGGTTTCTCATGTCTTCATTTTTATTATTTTTGAGTTTTATACATTTTATTTCATTTTTTAATTTTGGAAAACCCTAGGTTTTATAATTTATTAATTTATCATGCGTGATCTGGTATTTAGGATTGATATAATTTTTAATTCAATACTATCAGGTTTAAAATTATGTAATGCCTGATCTAGTGATTTATCTATTTATCTATTTATCATTTCTTTTCTCTTTATCTATTTATCATGCCTAATATGTTTATCATGCCTAATCTGGTTTAATAATATATCTATTTATCATGCTTAATCTATTTATTTTAATGGATTTGTAATTAATTTTTTAATTTTTTAAATTTGTTATTTTTATGTGTGGTTACATATATTATCGTGTGAATATATATATATATATAAATAGGTGTGATTATTAATAAACATGAATGTTTTATTAATATATATATATATATTAGGTTAAAAACGTGTAATGTTATATAGACACACACACACACATTATATATTTAATTATTTTGAAAAAAAATATCAATGGTTATATATATATATATATATAATTTTTTAAAAAGGTTTACTTTTTTTTGATATATATAAAAACACACACATATATAAATGTTTTAAAAAATGTTTATGGTTTTTGATATATATATATATACAGGTATATATTGATATGATTTTTATATTTGTTTAAAAACATGAAAAAATATATTTGATTACAAAATTGTGTAATATATATATAAATATAATTTTATATATGAATATGTAGATATAAAAGTTTTAGAAAAACATTTAGATTTCTTATATATAACTATATATACGTATAATGATTTAATATGTATATTTGTATAAAAGTGTTAGAATATATTTAATGTATTTATATAAATTGTGAAATCAGGATACACACACCTGCTTAGACTTATATAAACATTTTAAAAATTGAATAAGGATTTTCATATATATATATATATACATAAGTTGTAAAAAAATGTTAATATATATATATACACACACAGAAATACATATATTTAAACATTATAAAACGTATATGATTCTATATATATATATATATTTATTAACACTTGAATATGTATATATATATTATATATATGAATATTTGTTTATTTATTTTTACAGATTTGATATATATATTTGATTAAAAAGTACTTAGTATACATTTTATGTATTTATATTAATTATGAAATCGTGATATGCATATTTATAATAATTATTAAAAATATAGTAATAATTTTAATAACTAATACTGATATTTACATAATTTAGAATTTTTACTACTTAATTAGTCAAAATTATTAATAAATAGTAAATAAATATGTTTGTTTATATCTATGTATATTGATATGATATGTTAATTTATTTGAAACAACATGTAAAAAGAAATTTGAAAAAAATATATTTTATTAATTATGTGCTATATATATATATATATAATGTATGAGATAAAAAGAAATGAGTTTTTTTAAGAATGGTGAGAAAAATAATATAAGGCCCCATCCATAAACATTACTTAATATTGAGGTAAGACAAGATTTCACATTGAGGATCTTTTCATGTTTAGAGTTTAAGAGAGTTAGGCCATAACTATTACAATACATCTCAAATATTACAATGTATACACTTCTACTCTACAATTGTTTCCACAACAATAAAAATCCTTAAATAAAAGAAGATTATTTTCTTGATATAAATCATCTTGAATTATTCTTTCCGATTACCCCTCCTTATACCCTATGAAAATCATTTCAAAAACATTGGATGAACATTAAAAGCTTTGTAAGGGATATAACATAAGAAATGAAACCATTAGTCCATGAATAAGTACAAATTAAAGAAATCAAACTTTTAAACCATAAAACATATTCTATTTTACATAAATAATGAAATGTTAAGATTTATTAATAATACATAGAAATCATAAATCATAAAGGAAACTTGTGTAATCTCTAACATACATACATTGTATCTCTAATAGCTGCATAGGGAGTTACATTTGTAAAACCCATCACCATTTATTCCCTAAATTACTTAGGAGAACCCCTAACGTCTACCTCTGCCAGGTTACCCAATGCATTGGAGATCCATATCGGGCTCTCCTTCCCTTGGTTTATCATGGAACCACTGATATATGGAAACAATACCCAAGAACCATAATGTATACATAACACATAAAATCAGCATAAAGGAAAGATAACATTTCCACATTACAATCAAAATATATCATTTCATGATATCGAAATAATCAATTTTTTCTCAAAAAAATTTTAAATACCAAAAAATGTGAAAAGGTTTAATCGTATTTATTTTCCTTTTAAAAACATTAAAATTTTTAAGGAATCCAAATATCAAATAATGCTCACGGTGGTGGAAAGATCATTGTCATTGCGTATGTTAAAAAGAAACATTCCCTTTGTCAATTAGTAAAGAGCTTCATAAAACAATAGATTTCTTTTAAAAACCATTTAATGAAATTAATATAAAAAGGGTATAATTATAAACTATATAAAATAAGGTCATGTATAAACCAAAATATGCATCAATGAGAGAAAATTGAGATGAAGTCCGTTATCTTGAGTCCGACTTGTCTCCTTCATTCATTATGTTCCTGAATAATAAACATAGGTTAATTTAAAAATTATTCCAAACCATTTTCAATTTTTTTATTAATTTTATATTACTAATCACCATGTTATAAAAATTACATAACTATTTAAGGTTATATCAGTCATTTTGTCAATATTTGATACTTGGGTCGAAAATGAACTTGTTTTGATATAAATTATCCATGTAGTGAAATGTCCATCATCACCTGAATATTATGAATGATTAATGTATCATATATACCCATTATATATGTATTTATAACCTGTATATATTTATTTATAATAGTCCACAAAATTTGGATAATATAAATGAATTGCACCGTTCATGGAGACGGTAAGCCATACGTACGCATGGACACTACTTTAATTTGTTTATCATATTTCAAGGAATGAAAACTAAATTATAAATAGGTATATTATAATTATAGGATAATATCTCATTTTATATATGTTACATAATTTCATTAGCTCCATCCTTTATATGTTCCATGTATGACATGAACTAGTCATATCACTTTGAGGGGGTGGTAGTCCGCACTTCCTCAAATGAAATTATCGTATATACACATTATTGAAAGATTAATGATATGCTGTAAATTAAAAATACAAAAGAAAAAAAGGCAATATAAATATAATATATAACATTTAACAATATATTTCTATTATAATTTACACCATAAGAGGTGGTAGGGTGAAATTGAACAATCATTATTTCGTGAGGCAGTAGTTCACTATCTAGAGAAACAGTATGTTCATATCAATTATATGGAGGTGCGTGTAAGTGTAGATCAAATACTTTTCATTAAAACATCCTAGAATATTTAAGATGTTGTTTTTATTGTTAAATAAAATAAAAATAATATCAAAGGGAGTGGAGAATGGAAATAAATGAAATAAACTTTAGTAAAAATGTTGCCTCTAAAACATGTACCAACTTTTAATTTGAGCCAAAAGGCTTTCTTGAATTTCCCTCTGCCCAAGGTAAGGATTCTATGAGGAAGGGAGGGATTCTGCTAGATTATTTGAGTATAATTTTGATGATAAAAGGGGCTTGAGAGATATGTGTAAGTGGGTAGAGCTTGTGGCATTTTATAAGAGGGAGGAGGGGCACTTTAGGAATATCTTGAAATATTATTTTATTATAAATTTATTTTTGATTTAAAAAGGTCCCAAAATAATTTATTACTAAGATAATATGGTTTTCGGTTTAAAACTTCTCAACCAATAGGTATTATAAATGTTTAGGTAACAAATTTAACCTTATATTTTTTCTTTAACCCTTAGATAAAAACATGAACACTCACCATTTCTTCTTTAATTTTCATAATTTATGGCTAATATAGTTAAAATAAAATGACAGGAGAATCACATGAGTCAAATAACTGATATAGGAATAATTATATAAGTAATTTTTCCAAATTTTAGACTATTATATCTATTATATCATTAAATAAAATAATATTTGTTTTAAAAAACTAATTGATGTCAATTTTTACACTATTTAGTAATTTATTTTTTAAGTTATAACAACTTGATACCTTCGATAAAATTGAATTAATTAAAATATAATATGTCAATAGAATCCACAAAATTCTTGGATGACATCAAAATATTCAAATTACATTTATATTAATACTTATAATATTATTTATTTGAATCATTCATTAATGAAGCAATCATTGCATCATCATTGTGTCATATTTTAATTTATTTATTTGATGCCTAAAAATTATAGGTAAAATACCATGATATAGGATATATTATTATCTTAAAATAATTAATAATATCATTGTGTCATATTTTAATTTATTTATATTTAATGAGATAAGTTATACAAACCCATATAATTATAGTTTTAATAAATTATACATGTTTATGTTATATTTCTCCTAAAATTAATTCTTATAAAATGTCATCTTCACACCCAAGTTGATTCATTGGGTCCCAAAATCGACCCAAGGATTAACATGGTCATAATTATCTCATCTAATATAATTGTTATATGTTTTAGGGTAGTTTAATATTATTATAATATTATTTTGTACCCTTATTTACCATATTTATCCTTTAACCATGGTAAATAAAATAATTATTGAAGTAACTATTCACAATGTCCAAAAAATAAAAGGCACCTATTTAAAAATTTTGACCCTTATAATTACAAATATGTAATCCATTTTTTCAAATTCAAAACCCAACATCTTAATTAATTAATTTAATATTAATTCCTGTTGTCAAAACCAAAAAGTGTATTTTTAATAAGTAAAAACATCCAAAACATTGACATCTCTTTATGACCATTTAAAAAGTAACATTACTTCCAATGACCATAATTTTATTAAATGATAAAAACATAATTTAATTACACTTTAAAAATAATTAAATGGACAATATAACTATATAAACAAATTATATGAAAAGATGGTTTTGAATTAAAATGCAGTATTTTTCACTAGTCATTAAAAATTGAACTTTATTAGAAAATTTCCAATAATTGAACCAAAGAAAATTTTAGGGTCCCTATTCAATATAAAAGGTTTTTTCCATTTATAATATATAAAAATCACTGAAATGAATTTTAAAAATGGATCAAAAGAGGGTAAAACTATATTTTTAGAAAAATACTCCTTTTATCCCAAAAATTGAATTTGTTCTTATATCATATCATGAAAACATATAAAATGAATTTAAATAATTGAATTAAATATATAATATATATTTTCCATTAAAAAAATACATAAATAGAGATATGATTTTATAAACACAATAATTCTCTTTTAAAATAGGTTTTCATAAAAACACATCCTTTATCTTCAATTGGTTCTTATTTCTATTTATAAAAAAATTAGTAACCAATGAATCATTATTTAAACATGTATAAACCAGATTTTTATAATTCAATTAATTCTATTCATTCCCACTATCCAAATGGAATGTAATTTACTACTATTTAATATTATTACTGTATTTTTTTACAATAACTCAATGAGCTGTGCAAAGTAGAATTTCGGAGAAACCCATTGTTGTGTGTTGAGTTTGATATCTGAAAAAGAATACCCTTTAACATAAAATTAATAACTTATTCATAAATAATATTAGATAAGAAAAAATTTTATTCTATAAATACATGGATCATTACATCATTACCCCCTTTTGGAAATTATGTCCTCACAATTTTAAAAATTTTCTCTGTACGTTCATTGAAAATCCCACATATAAAAAAGGTTAAAATATTATCATTTTAAAATAAATAAATAGCGGTAAAAAGGTCACCCAAGATAAAAAATACTATAATTAAATGTTGGAAAACATGGATATGGAAGAGAAAAATAACCATCAAGTTCTAATGGAGAGTGATAAAAAACATGATCAGTAGAAAAAAAAATGAAAACACCATAAACTTGTGAGGGGTTAAATGGTCTTTGATTACCTAGAAGGAAACGTAAATGTTAAAATTTTTAGTTTTATGTTCCTTTTCATAATGTTGAGGAATTTATTTATAATATTGACTAAGAACATATGGAAATATGCTTAATTTTCATATAGAATTTTCTCTTTTAATAAATTTCTACAAAAAAATCATCTTTTCTCCAAAGGATGAGTATTCAAGATGACTTAGTCACACTTGTAACACTATTATCAACTTCTAAAAAATAAAATAGTCCCCAAAAGATAAATAATATTTCCCCCTATCATTATAAATTAACAAAAAAAAAATGGTTAGTACAAGATTAGATAATCACCAAAAATGATATTCCTTTATAAAAATAAATAATACTAATAATATACAATATTCAACAAAGAATAACCAAAGTTCAACAAAGACCACTCAATACACAATTGTCCTTAAAATTCATTAAAATAATTCAAACTAAGAGATAAACCCAAAATACAGTAGGATTAGATCAAATAGTCTTTTGAAATAAATCTTAACATTTGTCTCCAAACAAAATTTAATACACTTAAAGTATCATACTTAAAAGTAATTAACCTAATCACATATTTCTTAATGACTGGTTAATAATTTCCATAAATAACACCAATATCCATTTTTCCACAATAAAAACATAGATTCATCCAAAATAAAATTCAACCATTACTCCTAAAATTAAAACCCATAGTCTTCTATTTTCCTTTGGCATATAGTGATCCCCAAAGAGAGAACATCTTCCAAAACAACATTTATCCCTTAATCACCAAAACATTTTTCCAAACTAAGGATTTCATGTTCATAAAACATAAATTCCAAAAATAAACTTATTATTGATCCATAAAATCTATTAACTAAAGATAATAAGTCATACTAAACAGGACCATCATGTAGGCCTATGGTATGCGATGTACCCTTGTCACCCTTAGGTTTTGGGTTTGTTTTCCATGGACTTTTCGGATGCGACGGGTTGCCACCCATCCTGTGGGATGTCCTTTTTATTAAACCCTGTCATTATTATATCATCATAAAAAATAATATAATTCCTCAAAAATAACCATAACCTTATTTATCCTCAAAGGTTATCAAATACCTTTCATTTTTTGTCCTAAAATTTAATAACCATTAATACCCTCAAAAACAAAAAAAATCATATGAACCCTTAAGGTTATCCATTATATACAAAGACTAAAATATAATTATTACTTGAATAACATTTTCACATATCAATATTCATGGTTAATCATACTATAAAAATTCTTCCAAAGTAATCCCATCATCAAAAGAGCATTAATAACTTAAAATATTTGATCATCCTAAAATCTACCATAACTCCTGAATCCCATATATATTGACTTCTTACTCAATCAGAATTATTCATAATCCATTAACGGGTAATTTACACCTTATTTATCAATACATCATTCCTAGATATTGAATATCCTCATCATTTAGAAATATCAATCCAAATATTCTTAATTATTTAGGGGAAAAAATAATTAATACCTTTATTCTAGTTACCCTAATCTTCAGGATATCTACATTCTATTTTGATATGTTTTCCTTCTTTCAAAAAGTAAAAATTTACTCCACTTCTATAATTTCAATTCTCAAGATGGTTTGAAATGTTGTGATCTTGAAATCATATTAAAAAATATTCAATGCACCATAAAGTTGTTTTTATAAATGATTAGGTGATTGATAACTCATACAATTTCTTACAAGTGATTTGAATACTCAAGAAGATGTCAAAATCATTCAAACAGGATTTTTCCATATAGTGGTGATAAAATATTATGGGAGGGATAAGAAGGTTGTGTATGATCTCTTTCCTTACATATTGAGAAATTATCCTTAATGTTTTAAAAAAAATCAACACTTAAACATGAAAGGAATTATTATTATTTAAAAAAAGAAGCCTCTATAGGGTATAGATAACATATATTTTTTATATTACTCTAATCTATCAACCTAATTATATTTCCATTGTTTAGGTTTTTATCCAAAGAAACTATTTTACTATAACCCTCCAAATGTTTCCATATGATAATAACCCTATCGGTTATATGGGATCCTTTACCTACACCCATATAACACCCTAATCTCTAAAGTTATCTAAACTGACCTCTATTACCAACTATAAAATATTAGCCTTAAACATTATATAATCTTGAGTTAAGTCAATAATTCACATTGAGGATATATTCAATTGTATAGTTATAGAGAATTAGGCCATAACCGTTACTTTACATCTCAAATATTACAAAGCAGACACATCTACTCTATCCATTTTTTCACAACAATAAAAATCCTTAAATAAAACATGAATTATTTTCTTGATATAAGTATTCATGAATTATTCTTTTCAATTAACTTTCCTTATACCCTATAAATAACATTGCAAAAAATTGGATGGGGGTAAAAAGATCATTATGGGATATAAATAAGGTAAGAAAACCTTTGTCCATGAATACATACAAATAAATGAAATCATAGTTTTCAACCATAAAACATAAGCCATTTAACATTACTCATGAAATAATAATATTTATTAGTAACCCATAAAAATATTAAATCATAAGGGTAACTTGTGGAAACACTATCATACTTACATTTTTGCTTTCACAACTACATAGGGAGTTACGTTTTGAAGACCCATCAAAGTATATTCTCTAAATATCTTAAGAGAAACATTAATGTTTACCTCCTTCACATTACCCAATGAATTGGAGAGATATATTGGGATCACTCAAACTTGGTTTAACATAAAAGCACCTATATATTTAAAAAATTATCAAGAACCATAACATATTCATAACACATAAAACAAGAATAAAGAAAATATAACATTTACACACTACAATCACCATATATCATTTCAATATATAGACATAATCAATGCTATCTCAAACCCATTTTAGATAAAAAATATGTAAAAAGGGTATATGGTATTTATTTTCCATATAAAAACATTATAACTTGTTAAGGAATCCAAATATCAAATAATTATCGCAGCGGTGGGAAGGTCATTATCACCACATACATTAAAAAATATTCCATTAGTCATTTAGTAAAACGATTTCTAAAACTAAAGATTACTTTTGAAAGCCATTGAATGAAATTATGTGAAAAAGTTATAAAAATACACCGTATAAAATAAGGTCCTGTATAAACCAAAATATGCCTCAATGAAAGGATATTGAGATGATGTCCATTACCTTGAGTCTGACATGTCTCGTTTTTTATTTACATTCCTAAAAAATAAACATAGGTTAATTTATACTTTCATTGAAACCATTATCATCTTTATTACTCATTTTATATTACATACCATCATGTTATAAAAATTCCATAATTATTTATGTTTATATCAGTCGTTTTGTTGATATTCGGTACTTACGTCAAAAATGAACTTGGTTTGATATAAATTGTCCATGTAGTCAAACATCCATCATCACCAAAATATTATTCATGATTTATGTAACATATATATCATGTATATATGTATTTATATCTAGTATATATGTATTTAGAATAGTCCATAACATTTTAAGATAAGAAATAAAATGCACCTCCCATGGAGACGGTAAGCCGTACATATGCATAAATGCTACATTCATTTATTTTTCATATTTAAAGGTACGAAATCTAAATGATACATGGGTATATTATAATAAAAGTATAATATCATATTTTATATATGTTACATATTATTATTAGTGGTATCCTTTATATGTTCCATGAATGACATGAACGAGTCATATCACATTGAGGGGGAGACGGTCCGCACTTCCTAAAATGAATTTATCGTATTTACACATTATGGAATGAATAAAGGTATGTTCTAAATTTAAAACAAAGAATAATAGTGACAATATAACTATTTTATATATCATTTATAAATATATTGATGACATAATGGTCACCATGAGAGGTGGTAGGGGAAAATTGAACAATCATCATTTCGTGAGTCAGTAGTTCGCCATCCACAGAAATAGTATGTTCATTTCTATTAGATGGAGTTGTGTGTATGTTTTATTCAAATAATTATAATAAAAAATCATCGTATATTTATTATATTCTTTATGTTATGAAATAATATAATAATTATAGAATAGAGAGTGGTTAGGGAATAAAATGAACAGAACATTAGAGAAGACGTTACCTCTAAAACGTGTAACTCCTTTTTAATTTGAGCCAAAAGGATTTATTCAATTTTATTATTAACAAGGTAAGGATTATAGGAGGAATTCAAGGATTCTGGGAGCTCATTTTCTGAAATATGGATGGGCCAAGGGGCTTGACAAGTGTGAGTATGTGGGTTGAGGTGGTGGCTTTTTATAAGAGGGGGAGGGGCACTTTAGGAATATCTTGATATATTATTTTATGATAATTGTTTTTCGGTCTCAAAAGGTTCAAATATCATTTATTACAAATATAAGAGTCTTTTGGGTTGAAAAAATCTCCAAAAATAGGTTTATACATGTTTAGGTCACAAATTTAACCTTATCTTTTTCACTTTTACCCTTAGTAGAAAACCATAACTCTTACCATGTCTTCTTTCATTTTCATAATTTAGGGTTACTATAGTTACTATAAAATGAAAATTGAATCACAAGTGTCTCATTAATGACATTAGAAACATTATATAAGAAACTTGTAAAAATTATATACTTTTAGTACTATGATAACATTTAATAAAATAGTATTTTTTTAACAATAAATTATGTCAATTTTGACAATATTTAGTAATTGATTTTTTAAGTCATAAAAATGTTATTCCTTCGATAAAAATGAATTAAGTAAAATATAATATGTCAATAATATCCATAAAATTTTTGGATTACATCAAAATATTCAAATTACATTTATTTTTATATTTATAATATCATTTATATGAATCATTCATTAATGAAGAAATAATTTCATCAGCATTGTGTCATATTTATTTTTATTTATTTACTGTATAAAAATTATAGGTAAACTACCATGATATAGTAAATCATATTATCTTTATAGTGAGTATTTATAGTTAAATATATATGTTATAAAAACCCATATATTAATTTTTTTAATAAAAGATAAATTTTTATGATATATTTCGCATAAACTACATTCTTATAAAATGTCATTTTCACACCCAAGGTGCTCCATGGGGTCTCAAAATCGACCCAAGGATTCCTATGGTCAGAAGTATCTCATCCAATAGGATAGTTATATGTGTTAGGGGTAGTTTAATATTGTTATAATATTATTTTTACCCTTGTTTAACATATTTATGTCATGACCCTTCCCTCGGGGCCCGTACAATGACTACCCCAAGCCCTCATTCTATAGGTCAGGGGTTGGAGACTAGAACAAAAGGTGTAAATCCCTAAGATGGGCAGGCATTGCCTTTATAAATTGTAAACACACATAATCAGAGTACACAACTAGATGTAAAACACTATGTAAAACTGTATACAAAAGAGAGTGCTGAAATTAAAGGGGCTGGAAATACAAGATCAATAGTAAAGTACAAAACAACTAAAATGCTAGTACAATTGAAGTAACATAAAGAAGATTCTAGATTATCCTTCAGGGTTCCTACCTATATGGTAGGTGCTGAAGGCCTCCTCTACACTCCAAGTCCATCCGTCCGTTCCGTGTACTTCTCGTCAAGTGGTCCGCCTTCGGATACCGACCAGTCCTGCCACTCTCTGCCCCGATCAGCGCTCTCCGTCGTTTGCAACCAACACAACGAGGTGCGGGCATATCCCATATAGGGGTGAGTATATTAAAATTCATTAGGGACCCCGAGACCCTCATGGTCTCACAAAATCCAACAAGGATAACAAAAAAGTACGAATTCAACAGATAAGCATTACTTAATTATATGACCACTCATATACCTATGTTATATAGTAACCCATCCCAATCATGAGGAAAACACAATGTCCTTGACTCAACTCAAAACCAGGATTTTATTCTAGAGTGGTATCATGTAACACTCCCAGTCAAACTGTTGAAAACCTCAGCTGCCGGTGTACTCCTCCCCTATAGAGTACTGTAGGCATGCCGTGTCACACAGAGGTGCTTCCCACTGTCCTGTACTACTTTGGTACTCCTACTGTCGAGTACCATGGGTCTACCAAGTCACACAGAGGCTCTCCCGACTATGGGTCTGACACGTCACACAGAGGCGCTCCCACTCGTATCCTGCTGAGGTTCTCCTGGTTTCGAGTACCATGGGTCTTCCACATCACACAAAGTCACTCCCCACTATGGTACTACCACTTCACACATAGGCTCTTCCCACTGGGCTAGTCTAACCACTCCGAATCGAACGATTAGCAGTCATCAGGTCTCTACCAGCCATTATGTCTCCGAACTCTATACGCTCATATTGGGAGGATCGACCCCAAGAGCTACAGGTCGATACTAAAAGTGTCACTAAAACCCAAGTAAAATTATCCCAAAGGTCTACCTCATCATAGGGGTCTCAATCCAACAGATGGTGTGTCAATCAGACACCCGATCTGTGAGTTAATGGCATTTTCGTTCCAGGGGCCCGGTGGGTTTTTAGGTTCAAACCAACCTGACTGTATTCCAATTGTGTCCAAACTTCAAGTGGAATATTCCAATAGATCCTTCACGCTCTATGATTTCCGTCTCTACAGACAGTTCGTCGATCGGACACACGTAACCCAAGATATGGGCAATAAGGTGTAAACAGACCAAAGCAGGTCCGGGTCCAGTCTGATCCAGTTGGACTGACCCGGACCGATCCGGGCCCGGACCGGGGTCCGGCCTGATCCGTGGGTTTGACCAGGTTTAATGGGGTGGCCCAGACTGTGTATTCGGCCTGAACCGAGTGGGTGGTCGAGCCCGAGAGTGGCTGGCCCGAGAGCAGCCCAGCTTGAGAGTGGTCCGGCCCAAGAGCGGCCCACACAGCCAGCGGGAAGGGCCCCATGAGGCCCAACATGCCACAGGGGGGGGGGTGGGGTGCCGCACCCCCCCCCCACACCACTTCTGAACCGAACCGACCCTAGGCGTCGGTTCCGTCTTCCGTGGGACCTAGGGGCTCCCGCCTTGTCCGGTTGGCCGAGAGGCCAACCAGTTCCGCTCCACCGTTGCGGCGTGATGGCGCTGCGCCCCTGTTCCTCCACCGTGGCTCACCCTGGCCACTGTTGACTTCCACCTCGTAGTGCAACAATGTCGTTCCACCTCCTCCGCGGCCCGGCCTGACCACGACCTCCAGCTCCTCTGCCCGACGCAACGACGTAGCGCCCCCTCCGCCGCAGCCCACCTGGCCGCGGCCTCCAGCTCCTCTACACAGTGCGACGACGTCACTCCTGTTCGGCGACCCGTTGGCCATGAGATACCAGTTTCTTTGCGTCCGGTTCAATTCTGGTCGCATTGCTCCACCTCCATCTTCATCAACCAAGAACAATCAAATGGGGAGGGTCGGGCTATGTTCGTGCGGGCCGAGCCTTCAATGTTATGGAGATAACATTTGGCGAAACAAATACTCAAGATTAGATTATGTTGAACAACAGAAACAAATTCAAACATAAAATCCCCTACCTCATTTGACGATGAATGTTGACAAAGTCATGAAAAGGAGGGCGTCGATTCATTGTTCACAATGTTCCTCACGCTATCGCAACTTATGCTCACGTGTCGGGAAAAGAAGAGGCTATTGTTGTTTCCAGATGAGCATCTGGAGGTGACAAAGTCGAAGATGGAATTCTTCGCATTCTTAATTATTGAGTTCTTCTCCTAGTTCTTCCAAAGCTCTCCCAAAAATACTACCTCCCAAAAAATCAATATATTAATACATCCTATTAATTTGTGGGTATGGATTTCAAAATGGGGGTTTATTTAATTGAGAGGGTTGGTGTAATTAAGTGGTGTGGGAAGTCCAATGGTTTATCTACTTAATTGGGGGTTCCAAGGGGTTAGAACCCACGGGTGGTCCCCACCAAGATATCCTCCCAAGGGAGGTTATGTGCGGGTGGTCCCCACCACCATAACCTCTCATGGGAGGTTATGGTGTGGTGGACTCCACCTCTAACCTCATCCAGGTGGTTTTAACCACCACAAAATAAAAATAAGTTATATCTTTATTTTTATTTTATTTATTTAAAAACCCCAAAATCTAAATTCTATTATTGTTACAATGAAAACTATGGTGAAAGTCTCACTAAGAATTCACCGATGATGTGAGTTCAATGGTGCCCTCAAATTTCAATTCCGAGCACTAGTTCAAAAGTTTTAAAATCCCGCTCGCACATTTATTTAACGTACCCGAAAAAAACTTCAGAAATTTATTCCGGGCACAACTGGACTCAAAATCAAGCGCCGTAAATTTTTGTGGAATTGTAAAAAACCCATTAATTTATGAAAAAAAATTTCCACAGAATTTATGGTCTTTACATTCTCCCCACCTCAGGGCATTATGTCACCGTAAGCTACAACTCGAAATAAGGAAACACATGGGGATTTTGAGTACGCATCTGAGCCTCTCGCTCCCATTTGCACTCCAAGAGTTTCTCGTGCTGCCAGTGAAAGCGCACCTGAGTTATCGACCGTCCACACAGGACCTGCTCCTGCCGAACCTCAATCTCCATTAAAAAATCCATAAAAGTCGCCTTATCGTCGATGTCCAGCTCTCCATTGTTGATGATATGGGAAGGGTCATGCAGGTATCTCCTCAGCTGAGATAGGTGGAAGATGTCATGCACCCGGTGCAACTTAGGTGGAAGAGCTAGGTAGTAAGACACCTCACATACTCTACTGAAGACCTAGAAAGGTCCGATTAACCTCGGAGAGAACTTTCTTCCTCGGACAAAACTCCATAGACCTCATTGAGGTGAGACACATAGGAAGACATGGTCGCCATCCTCAAACTCTAGAGGTCCTTGTCTCTTGTCAGAAAACAACTTCTTCCTGCTTTCTGCTATCTTCATCTACTCATGGATGATCTGCACCTTCTCCGTGGTAGCCCATACCATCTCTGGTCTCACTAGTGCTGACTCCCCTGGGTCTATCCAGCACAGTGGCGATCTGCAAGGTCAACTATAGTAGGCCTCAAAAGGTTCCATGCCGATGGTGGAGTGATAACTGTTGTTGTAGGAAAACTACACCATCGGTAAGTGATCCTCATAGCTATGACCAATGTCGAGGACGCATGCACAGAGCATATTATAGAAGGTCTGAAAGGTCCGCTCAGTCTGAACATCTGTCTGAGGATGGAAGGCGGTGCTCAGATGATGCTGCGTCCCAAAAGCCTCTTGCCACCCCTTCTAGAGCCGGGATGTAAACCGTGTGTCATGGTCAGAGACAATAGAAGAAGTTACTCCATTCAAATGCACAATCTCCTGCACATATAGGCATCCCAATATCACTTCTGAGACCTGCTCTCTGATCGGAAAGAAGTGGGTCGACTTGGTGAGTCGGTCAACGATCACCCATATGAAATCAGGACTCATGGATGTACGTGGAAGACCCGTCACGAAGTCCATGGATATCCCATACCACGTCCACTTTTGGACTTCTAAGGGTTGAACTAAACCTGCTGGTACCTGGTGCTCTACCTTCACATTCTTACAACTGAGACTTCGTGAGACAAACTCTGCTATTTCTTTATTTATACCTGGCCACATGTGCTGTCGTCTGATCTCCGGAATCATCTTTTCCACTACTGAATGTACCGCTAATGGGGATGTGTGGAACTCCCTCAATAAATCTTCTTGAAGTGCTACTGGTACCATGGTATGTCTTATGAAGAGGATAATGTGCTCCCCACCTTCAGAAAATCCATCAGGTGCCTGCCTTGTGGATATCTGAGCACGTCATGTCTCGCAGTCATCGTACCCACACTGCCCCTCCCTCACTCGCTGAAGAAGCGGAGGAGTGACTGTAAGAGACTGAAGAAAGGATGATCCATAACTATCCACAAAGGATATATATAAGGCAGCCAGCTGCTCTGTCGCCTCTCCTAGCAGTTGTATACTAGATCTCCTACTGAGCGCATCTGCAACAACGTTCCCCTTCCGAGGAGTATAGACTATCTCAAACTCATAGTCCTGGAGGAACTCAAGCCAACACTGCAGTCTTAGGTTCATGTCCTTCTGAGATAATATATACCTAAGAATCTTGTGATCAGAGTATACTGTGAAACACTCGAACTTCAGATAATGCCTTCACATCTTTAAGGCGAAGACCACTGTTTCTAACTCTAGGTCATGGGTAGCGTAGTTCTTCTCGTGCTGTCTCAGATGCCGAGAACCATATGCGATAAATTCTCTCTCTGGCATCAGGACACACCCTCATACGATCCCTAATGCATCGTAGTAGAATACGTACCCAATGCCTTCCTCTGGAAGCCTCAGAATGGGGGCACCAGTCATCCTCTGTCTCAGCTCCTTAAAACACTGTCGACATCTCTCTAACCACACGAAGGGTTTTCCCTTCTTTTTTAAGGCTAATAGTGGTGTTGTAACCCCAGAGAAGCCTAGAATGAACCATCAATAGTAACCAGCCAAACCCAGGAAACTCCACACCTCTGTCACGCTCCTGGGCGGCTCCCAAGAAAGTACCACCTCAATATTCGATGGATCTACCGCAACTCCAGCCTCCGAGATGACATGTTCCAGGAAGTGAACCTCTAGAATCTAAAATTGGAACTTCGAGAGCTTACCACAATTCCGGTGATATCGGAGTGTGTCCAGTACTACAACAAGTTGTACTCCTTCCCCTCCATAGTAGTCGGGTAGATCCGAATGTCTTCGATGAAAACCATGACAAATCGATCGAGGTATGGCTGGGAGATCCTGTTCATGAGACACATGAACAGTTATAGAGAACTGGTTACACTGTAGGGCATAACCAATAATTCATAGTATATGTACCGACACCTGAAGGCCATCTTCAGCACATCCTTGTCTTGAACTCTGAACTGGTGATAGCCTGTTCTGAGGTCTATCATCAAGAACCACTGTCCTCCCTTGAGATGATCAAAGAGGTTATTAATCCTTGGGAGTGGGTACTTTTTCTTCATGGTCACCTAGTTCAGGAGACGATAGTCGACACAAAGACTCAAGCTCCCATCTGCCTTCTTGGCGAACAGAATCGGGGCTTCCCCGGGAGAAACACTAGTCCAAATGAATCCCTTCCCCTGCAAGTCCTCTAGCTGTACCCATGCCTCACGAAGCTCAGCAGGAGACATTCGATATGCTGGAGTATATATCAGTGTCTTCCCATGGTAGAGATCAATGTAGAAGTCCACCTCTCTATGAGGAGGTAGTCCTGGAACATCATCAGGGAAAAAATTCATGTACTGTTCCATCAGTACTGGATATGTCGGACTCTCTACATCTACTGCTCTGAGGGTAAGGCATTCCAACTGATGAGTGATCGGCTACACCCTCCTCCGAGTAAGTTCGTCCATTGCTGCAAAGGTTCCCTTCTCACCGGTGAAGGTGAACCTGGTCACATCCATGTTGGCACACTGTACTTTGTGCCTAATATAGTCAATATGAGGATGGACTATAGATAACCAGTCCATACCCTAGATGACATCGTAAGGCCTCGACGCCACTATAAGGAGATCGTAGCTGAAGCTCTCGCCTTCTAGAGTAAGCTCACACTACCGGAACTAGTTCGTAATCGTCGAGTCTACTCCCATAGGAGTCTCTTACCGTAAGGATCGAGCCAATATCTCCATTGGAATTTACGAGCTCCAAACGAGGTTCGTGGATATGAAATAGTGACTGGCACCCGTGTCTATAAGAACTGTAGCTATGTTGGAGTAGACACAGATAGTACCTCGAATCATCTCCGGAGCACCATGGTCATATTCCTTTGCTGCCTGAAGCTGAGCTCTCCCCTGTCCACCAACTCCCTGCAGTCGGGGTGGACCTCCCGGTGGTGGTGAAGGTAGCACCTCATAACGTCGTCAACCGCTAGCTGTTTGACTAGATCCTCTACCATATCCACCTTCTCCCTGCAGACTACCTCGATTGAACCACTGCCTCAGCCTGGGAGGTCCATTAACTAACTGTTGATCATATGTACGGTGGGTCGGATAGTCACCTGCCATGTAACCCTGCCCGCCACATGAGTAACACTGTCTGCTCGTGGCATATATGTCTCTACTCTTTGTGCCCTGCACAACCGATCCTGAGTCATGCGGTTGACCACCTATAGTTCTGGTCCACTTGGACCTATATGACATCAGTCTACTTCTAGCTATAGTAGGCTCCACTGCCTGTTGGCTAGTAGTGGGCCTCGCTACTGGAGACTACTCACCAAGGAAACTCTCCACTAGGAGGGCTCGCTCCAACCCTCCTTGCATCGGAATGCTGAGGGAGATCATCGAGGCTCTGATCTCTCACCTGAGTCGCTACTTGAATGTCTGGGCCCTGAAAAAATGGTTCTGCACCATATTTGTAGAGTAGTGCGAGAGTTAGGGGAACCACTCGAAGTACTGTGCTATTGTCATGCTGTAGATGAAGTAGCTCCTGTATCTGTAACGCTCGAAGGGTGGCTGGAAAAAGCTCCACCCAGAACTGGATCTCGATGTCTGTCTAGAGTAATGTCACCTTGTCGTGGACCAGAAGCATCAGGATCCACCATCTTCCTATTGCTGCCTCTAGGAGACAGGCAGAAAGGATCACCATGAGGTATGATGGTGTATCTACCAGCCTAAAAACGCTCACCACAGCCACCAGCCAATCCTCAGCCGCCTGTGGGTCCGTCTCTCCCCTAAACCTGGGTGGCCTCTGGCGCTGGAACCCGTGCAACACGCTCAAGGGGAATGCATTCTCTGATGCTGGGGATGATGGCATCGGTGGCCCAATGGGGAGTGCTACTGCTGGTTCTCCTGCTGGTGCCTCAACTGGAAGAGGGCCTAGCACCGAGGCCTCATCGCTCAGTGGGATGTCAGTACGTTCGACTATCAAGACTCTAAATGGTCAACTGCGGGGAGGCATCATGAATGAAACATATGCAACGCGGTCAAAAGACTATACCTGGTGAATTTACCTGGTTGATCTGACTGAAGACAACATTTAGAGAACACAAACTCAATCAGTGTTTTTGTGCACTGAGTCAGAAATCATAAGTCAGGGTCCTGGTGTATGGATATGTTGGCCGCCCGCACCAACACTAGACTACCTAAACTAAAAACAAAACATAGTACTCTTAACAGTATTGCTTCATAGAAATGAAATATCAGAGTCCTAAGTTCTGCGGTAGAACCGACTCCTCTAATAACAATTTGTCACGACCCGTCCCCCCGGGCCCATACAATGACTACCCCAAGCCCACAATCCATAGGTCAGGGGCTAGTGACTTGCCCCAAAGGTGTAAATCCCTAAGCTGGGAAGACATTGCCTTTATAATAAGTGAACACACACAATCAGTGTATACAAATGGAAGTAAAACACTATGTAAAACTATATACAAAAGAGAGTGATGAAATTAAAGTGGCCGGAAATAAAATCCCAACAGTAAATTAAAAAACAAATGAAATGCAAGGGCAACTGAAGTAAAGTAATGAAGATTATGGATCATCATCTAGGGTTCCTACATTTAGGTTATTTACTGAAGGCCTACTCTTCACTTCACATCTGTCCGCCCACTCCGTGTAGGTCTCGCCGAGTGTTCCACCTCCGGTTACCGACTAGTCCTGACACTCTATACCCCAATCAGAATTGTCTGTCATCAACAACCAACACAACGAGGTGCAGACATATCCCGTGTAGGGGTGATTATAACGATACTCTGTATAGATCCTGATACCCTCATGGTCTCAGAAAATCCAACGAGGATAAACACAACGTATGAATCCAACGGATAACCATTACTTAGGTATATACCCATACATATAACTAAATTATCTAGTAACCCATCTTAATCATGAGGAAAACACAAAGACATTGACTCATCTCAAAACCATGATTTTATTCTTGGGTGGTATCATGTAACACTCCCAGTAGAACTATTGAAACCTCAGTTGCTGGTGTACTCCTCCTATATAGACTACTGTGAGCCTGTCACATCCCAAAGAGGTGCTTTCCCCTGTCCTGGACAGCTATGGTACTCCTCCTGTCGAGTGTCGTGGGTTTGTCGCGTCACACAGAGGCGCTCCCCATTGTGGGTCTTCCGTGTCACATAGTGGAGCTCCCCCTCATAGCCTGCTCAGGTCCTCCTCCCATCGAGTATTGTGGGTCTGCCATGTCACATAGAGGTTCTCCCCACTATGGGACTACCACGACACACAGAGGCGCTTCCCACTGGGCTAGTCGAAACACTCCGAATTGAAAGGTCAGTAGTCGTCAGGTCTCAGCTAGCTACTAGGTCTCCGAACTCTACAAACTCATCCCGGGAGGATCTGCACCATGAGCTACTAGTCGATACTCCAACTGTCCCGAAAACCCATGTACAAGTATCTCAATGGTCTGCCTCATCATAGGGGTCTCAACACAAACGACTACGCGTCAATCTGACGCCCGGTCTGTGAGTTATGGGCATTTCCGTTCCAGGGGCCCGGTTGTTTTTTAGGATCAAACCAAACCCACTTTGTTCCAACTTTTTCCAAACCTCAAGTGAAATATTTCAATAGATTCATCATGAACTAAGCTTTCCGTCTACACAGATTGTTCATCTATCAGACACCTGTAGCCCAAGATATGGGTGAAAATGTGTAAACAGACCAAAGCGGGTCTGGGTCTGGTCCGATCCAGTTGGACTGACCCAGCCCGATCCTGGTCCGAACCGTGATCTGACCGGATCCGAGAGTCTGACACGGTCCACAGGGCGGCCCAGACTGAGTATTCGGCCCGACACGAGTGGGCGGCCCGGGCCGAGAGTAGCCCGGCTCGAGAGCGGCCCGCGTGGCACAGCAGCTGGTGGCCCGCGTGGCCTGGCTAGCGTTCCGTGTGGCCCAGCAGGCTGGCCGCTGTGTCGCTTAGCTGGCCACAAGTAGAGGGGGGGGGGGGTGCCGCACCCACTACATCTGAACTGGCGCTAGGTGCCAGTTCCGTCTTCTGCGGGACCCGGGGGTCCCGCCTTGTCCGGCCGGCGGAGCGGCCTGCCGGTTCCGCGTCACCGGCACGACATGACGGCATTGTGCCCATCTTCCTCCGCCGTAACCCACCCTGTCCGTGGAACACCTCCACGACGTGGCACGATGGTGAGCCACCACCTCCGCCGCGGACCGGCTGGCCACGACCTCTTTCTCCTCTATGCGGCGCGATGGCGCCACACCCTTTCAGCGACCCAGGGGCCTTGGGCCGCTTGTTTCTTTGCAGCTGGTCCGAGGCCGGTCACGTTGGTCTGCCTCCATCGTCATTGAACGAGAACAATAAAAATGGGAGGGTCAGGCCATGCTTGTGCGGCCTGAGCCATCCACATTATGACAATAACATTTGGGAAAAAAATACCCAAGATTAAACGACATTGAAAGATGGAAAAAATTTTAAACAAAAAATCCCCTACCACATATGACGATGATCGTTGAAGAAGTCACGGAACGGCGGGCGTTGATTTGTCGTTTGCCGCATTCTCCATGCTCTCGCTACTTAATCTCATGCTTCGGAAAAAGAAGAGGCTATCCGTTGTTGGCAGATGAGCATTCGGGGGTGACGAAGTCGAAGACGGACTTCTTTATGTTCTTCATTGGAGTGTTCTTCTCCATGTTCTTACAATTCTCTCTCAAAAAGACTAACTCCCAAAAAAATCAATAGATTAAGTCATGCTTTTAATTTTTTGAAATGGATTTCAAAAAGGGGGTTTAATTAATTGAGTGAATAAATTCAATTTATTAATTGAGTGGGTCGGCATAATTAATTGGAGGGGGAAGTCCAATGGTTACTCCACTTAATTGGGGGTTCTAAGGGGTTACAACCCCCGAGTGGTCACCACCAAGATATCCTCCAAAGGGAGGTTACGCGTGGCTGGTCCCCACCACCATAACCTATCATGAGAGGTTATGGTGTGGTGGCCTCCACCTCTAACCTCCTCTTGGAGGTTTTAACCACCATAATATAAAAATAATCAATCTCCTTAGTTTTATCTAATTTATTTAAAAACCCCAAAATCTAACTTCTATTCTTGTTAAAACGCAACTGTGGTGAAGGTCTCATTAAGCATTCACTGACGCTACAAGTACAATGGTGCCCTAATATTTAAATTCTGAGCACCGGTTCAATAGTTATAAAATCCCACTCGTACGTTTACTGAACATACATGAACAAAACTTTTGAAATTTATTCTGGGCACACCAGGCCTTGGAATCAAGCGCCATAAATTTTCACGGACTTGTAAAAACCTATGAATTTAGGAATGAAAATTTCCACAGAATTTCTAATCGTTACAATTTATCCTTTGAACCTTCTAATTCCAAATATGGAATCCATTTTTTCAAATTCAAAATCCTTTATTTTCATAAATTAATTTAAAATTAATTCCCTTTGGTAAAACCAAAAATCATGTTTTTAATAAGTAAACACATCCAAAATATTGACATCTGTTTATGTCCAATTAAATAGTAAAAATATGTGTAATGATTGGAATTGGATTAAAAGATAAAAACATAATTCAATTACTCTTTAAAATAATTAAATGGAAAATCTTACTATATAAATAAATTATATGAAAAGAGGGTTTTGAATTATAATGCATTATTTTTCACTATTCATTGAAAAAAGTAGATTTATCAGAAAATTATCAATGATTTAGCCAAAGTAAATTATATTATTCCTCTTCTCTATAAGAAGTTTTATCCTCCTTGTTGAATATATAAAAATGACAAAAAAATAAACATAAAAATGGATCAAAAGGGGGTAAAACTGTATTTTTAGTAAATACTTCTTTTATATGAAAAATTGAATTTCTTCTTATATCATATATAGAAAACATATAAAAGAAATATAAAACATTGAATTGAGTATATAATATATATTTTTCATTAAAAAATACATAAATATTAATTTGGTTTTTTGAACACAATTATTCTCTTTGAAAATAAGTTTTTATAAAAACCCATGCTTTATATTCAATTGGTTCGTATTTCCATTTATAAAAACATTGGTAACTAATGAATCATTATGTAAACATGTGTAAACCATATTTTCATAACTAAATTTATAATATTAATTCCCACCATCCCAATGGCTAGGAATTAACTACTAATTAATATTATTACTGTATTATTTTTTAGTATAACTCAATAGGTTGTGCAATGAAAGATTTCGGAGAAACCCATTGTTGCGTATCGAGTATTCTATTGAAAAAATCATACCCTAAAACATAAAATTATTATATTATTCATAAATATTAATAGAAAAGAGAAATTATTATTCTATAAATACCTCAGTCATTACATAATTCCCCCCTTTTGGAAATTGCATCCTCACAATTTTAAAAAATGTCGTAGTATGCCAATTTGAAAATATTACATTGAAAAAAGTGTTAATAAAACAATAACTTTAAAATAAAGAATGAAAAGTAAAAAGGACACCTGAGATAACACATTATAGGATTAAATGTAGGAAAACATGGCTATGGAAGAGAAAAGAAACCATCATGTTCTAAGGGAGTGTGATAAACAACAAGATCCTTAGAAACCTAACAACCAAAAAACCATAAACTTGTGATGGGTTAAATGGTATTTGATTCCCATGTAGGAAGTGTAAATGATCAATTTTTTCTTTTTAAGTTCCTTTTCAAAATTTTGAGAAGTTTATTTATAATATTCACTAAGAACATATAAAAATATAGTTAATTTTCATGTAAAATTTCATCCTTAAATAAATTTCTACCATAAACTCATATTTTCTCCAAATGATGTGTATTCAAGATGACTTGGTCACAAATGAAGCACTATAATCAACTCCTATAGAATGAAATATTCTTTAAAAGATAAAAAATATTTCTCCCTTATCTTTAGAAATTAATCGAAACCAAAATTTCTAGTACAAGATTAGATAATCCTTAAAAAATAATAATCCTTTATAAAAATAAATACTACACACAATCTCTAAAATACAACAAATCATACCCCAAGTTCAACAAAGACCACTCAATACACAATTATCCTTAAATTTCCACAAAATAATTCAAACTAAGATTGAAACCCAAAATATAGAAGGATTAGATCACATAGTCTTTTGCAATAAATTTTATCATTTGTCTCCAAAAAAAATAGACTACTTTTAATGTCTCATACTTAAAAGTAATTAACCTAATAAAATATTCTCAATGATAGGTTAATCATTTTCATAAAGAACACGAATCTCTATTTTTCCAAAATAAAAAATAGATTCTTCCAAAATAAAATTCAACCATTCCTCCTCAAATTATATCCTATAGTATTTTATTTTACTTTGAAATATAGTGTTCCCAAAAGGGAGAGCATCTTCCAAAACAACATTTATCCCTTAATCACCAAATCATTTTCCTAAAATAAGGATATACATTTGATAAAACATATGTTCCCAAAGGATACTTATTTTTGATACAATAAATTAGTTAACTAAAGATAATAAGTAATACTAACAAGGGGATTCATGTTGTCCTATGGTAGGAAATGTTCCCTTGTCGCCCTTCGGTTTTGGTTTGGATTCTCATGGACTTGTCGGACGTGACTGTTTGTCACCAATCACGAGGGTTGTATTTCTTATAAAATCATATCATTCTTATAGAATTATCAAAAAAATAATAATTTCCTAAAATATAAACATAACCTAATTTATCTTCAAAGGATATCAAATAACTTTAATTTTTCAACCCAAAATGTAATAAACATTAATAACCTCAAAAACTAAAAAATCATATGAACCCCTAAGGTTATACATTTTGTCCAAAAAAAAAAGATAATTATTACATGAATAAAATTTTCACATATCAATCCTCATGGTTACACATACTATAAAAATTCTACAAAAGTAATCCCATCATCAAAAGATCATTAATATTTTTAAAAAATTTGATCATCCTAAAATATACCATAACTCTTGAATTACTTATATATTGAATTCTTACTCATTCAACATTCTTCATAATCTATTAACTGTGCATTTCTACCTTATTTTGTAATACATAATTCCTTGAGATTGAATATCCTAATCATTTAGAAATATCAATCCAATGATGCTTCATTCTTTCTGTATAATAAAATAATTGATACCTTGAATCTATATATCATGATCTTCAGGATGTTCCCATTCTCTTTTGGTAGGTTTTCCTACATTCATAAAGTAAACGTTCACTCCACTTCTATAATTTCAATTTTCAAGAGAGTTAAAAAAATTGAGATCTTGAAATCGTATTAAAAATATAAAATGACCCATGAAGTAGTTTTTTAAATGACTAGGTGCTTGATAACTCATCCAATTTCTTACAAGAGATTTCAATACTCAAGAAGCTGTCCAAATCATTTGAATTGGATTTTTCCATATAGTGCTGAAAAAATCTTCAGGGGGGGATAAGAAGTTTGTGCATGATCTCTTTCCTACCATATTTAGAAATTATCCTGAATATTATTAAAAACAACACTTAAACATGAAACAAAATATTATTATCTAAAAAAATAATCCCTTATAGGATATAAATAACATAAAATTTTTATATTACTCTAATTCATCAACCTACTTATTTTTCCATTGTTTAGGTTTTTATCTAAATAACCTATTTGACCTTAACCCTCTAGATTTTTTCATATGATGATAACCCTCTTGGTTATATAGGATCCTTTACCTACACCTAGATAACACCATAACCTATAAAGTTATCTAAAACAAACTTTTATGCTAACTATAAGGCCATCACCTTAAACATTACATAATATTGATTTATGTCAAGAATTCACATTGAGTATCTTTTCAAGTTTATGTTTTTAGATAATTAGGCGATAAATATTACATTACATCTAAAATATTACAATGTAGACACTTCTACTCTATCATTTTTTCACAATAATAAAAATGATTAAATTAAATAATAATAATTTTCTTGATATACATATTATTCAATTATTCATTTCTGATTCCCTTAATTATACGCTATGAAAAAAATTTCAAAAACATTTGATGGGGATAAAAATATTACTATTGGATATAAAATATGGAAAGTAAACGTTCATCTACGAATACATACAAATCGAAGAAATCATATATTTCAATCATAAAACATAATCACTTTAACATACCTCATGTAATAATAATAATTATTAGTAATACATAAAAATCATAAATCATAATGGAAAATTATTGCATCTCTAACATAGTTACTTTAAAGTAGTCACAGGAACATAGGGTGTTACATTTAGAATACACATCAAAATATATTCACTAAATATCATAAGAGAAACATTAACTTTTAACTCCTTCACATTACCCAATGCATTGAAGATCTATATAGTGCTCACTCGCCCTTGGTTTATCATAAAACCACCCGTATATGTAAACAATTCCCAAAAACCAAAAAATCATCATAACACATAAAACAAGCATCAAGGAAATAATATATTTCCACACTCTAAAACAATATATAATATCAACATATTGAAATAATCAATGCTTTATAAAAAACATTTTAAATATCAAAAAATCTAAAAAGGGTATATTGTATTTATTTTTCATTTAAAAATATTATGACTTGTTTAGGAAGAAAAATATCAAATAATTCTCGTAGTGGCAGAAAGCTCATTATCACTTCATACATCAAAAAGAAACATTTCAATTGACATTTAGTAAAACTCTTTGTAAAAAAATATTCCTTTTGATAAAAATTGAATGAAATAAAAATAGAAATGGTGTAAATATAAACTGTATAGAATAAGGTTGTGTATAAACCAAAATATGCCTCAATGAAACGAGATTGAGACATAGTCTACTACCTTGAGTCCGACTTGTCTCGTTAATTTATTATATTTCTGAATAATAAACATAAGATAATTTATTCTTTAATTAGAAAAAATTTCATGTTTATTAATAATTTTATATTTCTTATCATAATTTATTTAAAATTCCTTAATTATTTAAGTTTATTTCAGTCGTTGTGTTGATATTCGGTAGTTGTGTCGAAAATGAACTTGTTTGGATATAAATTGTCCATGTAGGGAAAAGTCCATCATCACCAGAATATTATGCATGATTTAAGAATAATATATATCCTGTATATATGTATATAGATATATTATATGTTTGTTTATAATAGTTCATAACATTTGGAGATAAGAAATGAAATTCATCATTCATAGAGATGGTAAGTCGTACGTACGCATGAACACTACTTTCATTTTCTTTTCATATTTAAAGGAATGAAAACTAAATGATACAATTGTATATTATAAATCCAATATAATATCAAATTTTATAAATTTTACATATTTTTATTAACGACATCATTTATATGTTCCATCTATGACATGAACGAGACATATCACATTGAGGGGTTAGCAGTCCGCAGTTCCTCAAAAGAATTTTTCATATTTATACATTATGGAAATTATAAAGATATGTTCTAAATGAACAATAAATAAGGATAGAGACAATAAAAATATAATATATTTCATTTATAAACATTGTTCCATCATAATGGTCACCATTAGAGGAGGTAGGAGAAAATTGAACAATCATCGTTTTGTGAGGCAGTAGTTCGCCCTCTATAGAAATAGTATGTTCCTATCCATTAGATGGAGGTGTGTGTATGTTTTTTTCAAATAATTATAATAAAAACGTCATAGTAAATTTATTATATTGTTTATATTATGAAATAAAATAATAATAAGAGAATAGGTAGTGGATATGTAAAAAATTGAAAGGAACATTAGAGAAGATACTACCTTTTAAACATGTAACTCTTTTTTATTTGAGCTAAAAGGATTTGTAAAATTTCTTTATTCCAAAAATACAAATTTTATGATGAAGTCAGGGATTCTGGGAGCTTATCTTCATAGAATTTGGATGATCCAAGAGGCTTGACAGGTGTGAGTATGTTGGCAGAGGTGGTGGCATTTTATATGAGGGAGGAGGGTAACTTTAGCAATATCTTGAAATATTATTTTATAATAAATTGATTTTCAGTTTCAAAAGGCCCCAAAATAATATATTACAAAGGTAAGAGGCTATTGAGTTGAAAAACATTCAAAAAATAGGTTTTATTCATGTTTAGTTAACATATTTAACCTTAAATGTTTTACTTTAACCCTTAGTTGAAAACATTAACTCTTACCATGTCTTCCTTCATTTTTATAATTTATGGTTACTATAGTTACTATAAAATGATAATTGAACCAGAAGTGGTTAATTAATGAAATTAGTAATATTATATAAGTAATTTTTCTGAATCTTATATTATTTAGACTATATGTCATTTAATAAAATAGTATATGTTTTAAAAACTGATTTTTGTCAATTTTGACACTATTTAGTAAGTGATTTTTTCTAAAGTCATAAAAAACTCATTACATAAGAACCATAGAAATTAAATTAAATATAATATGTCAATAGAATACATAAAATTAGTTTATGTCATTAAAATATTCAAATCAGATTTATTTTAATATTCATAATATCATTTATTTGAATCATTCATTAATGAAGCAATCACTGCATCATCATTGTATCATATTTATATTTATTTATTTAATGTCTAAAAATTATAAATAAAATACCCTGATGTAGTAAATATTATTAGATTTATAATGAGTATTTATAGTGAAATATAACAGTTATATAACTCCAAATAAGAATTGTTTTAGTAAAAGATACATGTTTATGTTATATTTCTTTTTACTGTATATTAATTCTTATAAAATATCATTTTCACACCCATGTTGCTCCATGGGGTACCAAAATTGACTCATGGATTCCCATGGTCAGAAATATCTCATAAAATAGAGTTAATACATGTATTAAGGTAGTTTAATATTATTATAATATTATATGTTACCATTATTTACCAGATTTTCCCTTTAAACCTCGTAAATAAAATAATTACTGAAGTTTCTATTAACAATGTCCAAAATTAAAAGGTACCTCTATTTACACAATTAGAACATTATGATTAAAAATATGGAACCCACTTTTCTAAATTTAAAAAATAAATAATATTTAGAAAAAAAATTTAAAATTAATTCCCGCTGTCAAAACGAGAAAGCATGTTTTAAAGAAGTAAAAAATACGAAAAGATTGACATGTGTTTATGCCCAATTAAAAATTTAAATTACATAAAATTAATAGAATTTGATTAAATGATAGAATCATAGTCCAATTAAACTTTAAAATAAATTAAAATTATAATCTAACTATATGAATAAAATATATGAAAAGACTATTTTGAATTAAAATGCAGTATTTTTCACTATTCTTTAAAAAATGAACATTGTCAGAAAAATACCAAAAATTTAACAAAAGAAAATTATGGGGTCTCGGTTCTATATAATAAGTTTATTCTATTAATTCTACCATATAATAGTGAAAAAAACAAAATTTGAAAAGATTTCTCCATCAAAAGGATGTAAACCTGCATTTTTAGAAAACTATTCTTTTATCCAAAAAAATAATTTTTTCTCAAATAATATATAAAAAACATATAAATTGAATTTAAAATTTTTTATTGAATATATTAAATATATTTTTCATTAAATAGAAATCCATAAATTATGATATGATTTCATAAACACAATTATTCTTTTTTTAAATATACTTTTCATAAAATCACATCTTTTATATTAAATAGATTCGTATTTCCATTTATAAAAAATTTGGTAACCAGTGAATCATTTTTTAGAAAATTTTAAACCATATTTTTAATATTAAATTGAAAATATTAATTCCCTTCATCTCAATGGATAAGAGTTAACTACTATTTAATATTATTACTGTATTATTTTTTAGTAGAACTCAATGTTGTGTGAAATGTAAGATTTCGGAGAAACACGTTGTTGTGTGTCGAGTACGCTATCAGAAAAACATCCCCCTTTAAAGTAAAATTAATATGTTATTCATTAATATTAATAGAAAATAAAAACTATTATTCTATAAATACCAGGGTCATTAAAAATAATTTAATGAAAACATTTTAACTAAATGTTGTTTATAAGATTTTTTTATTAAAAATGATTAAAATATTGTTTTATGAAAAAAAATTACAATATCAAATATTTATTAAAAACCTAGTAAATAATATTTAGGATAATGTTTTGTAATAATTTATAAAATATATATTACACTTATAAGACATATATAAATTTGTAAAAAATAATAAATATAAAAAATATGGTGTTAATTTAAATAATTTATAATATTTAATAATTATAGACTCATTATTATTAATAAATTTTAAATATTACGTATAATTATAAAATCATAATAACAATTTTTAAACAATATAAAAACATATATAAAACTAAAAAATATTAATAAATTATTAAAAACATGTAGTAGCAATAATCATTAAATAATTTATAACAATTAATAAACAATTTATCGATATTATTAATAAATAGTGAATATAATTGTTAATTACCAAAGTCTATTAATAATTTTAAAATATGATGATGTTAGGAAATTTTCTCCAAATTTGTAAAAGAAAAAATATGAGTAACTATTAAATATTAGTAATATTTTTTACAAATTCGTATGTTATGTTTTGGCTTGGGTAAAACACACATCTCAAACCCAATAGTGATCTCCAATTTATCATATGACACACACTTTGAACGATATATAAATTTTTTATAATAAATTATAATAAAAATAATAAATTAATTACCCTCTCTTGTAGTGTCACTAAACCACTGATGCTCACAAATTTTATGTCTTGTCTTGGGTAAAACCCACATCCCAAACCCAACGGTAATCTCTGATTTTTCATATGAGACACCATTTTAATAATACATTACATTTTATAATAAATTAAAATTATAATATTAAATTAATCACCCTAACCTATAATGTAAATAACACCCGTCTCATATAAATGTGATGTTGCATAAATTTAATATTTTCATCCCAGAATGTTTAATTCATCCATGTGATGGTGACTTATGGAATAATTTTGATCAGACACATCCTTCTATTACATAAAAACCTCATAACATTTGGCTGGGCCATTATACTGATTGTTTTTGTCCATTTGGTTCTTATGATAGTCAATATTCTTCTTGGACTATTTTCATTACTAAATACAACTTTCCTCCATGGATGTTGATGAAAGAACCATATATATATTTAACACTATTAATTCCAGGAAATCCAAATAAGAATATTGATGTCTATTTGAAGACATTATTTGATAATTTAATTTCATTACGGGACAACGATTTGACTACATTTTATATTACCATATATTAGAATTTTATTTTGATGGTTGCATTAATATGGACGATCAGTGAATTTCTATCATATGGTATGTTATCTAGATAGAGAAAACATGGTCTAAAATTATGTATGTACTGCATTTCAGAGATGAAATCATTTATGCTTGGTAATGAGATAAATGTTAATATTTCATCTCTCATCAGAGATTTCATCATACGGATCACCCTTTTCAAATGAAAAGAATTAATTTTACAAAAGGTCAAATAAAAACAGACTCACCTCAAGAAGTGCTCTTAGGTAATCATGTAAACTCTATTTTCTTTTTGTTAACTCATGTTACATTTGGAACAACTATAAATGAGAAGAAGATAAACGGTTTTTGGATAGATAATAATGGGATAAAATGGATTATTTTTTGGGACCTTCCATATTGGTCTGATTTGTAGGTTTTTCATATGTTAAGTGTAACGAATAATGAGAAGAATGTTTTTGATAAAATGTTTTATACCATGGTGGACACACCTTGTAAGACAATAGATAATGTAAAGGCATGGATAGATATTGTACATATTTTTTGGCATCCTGAACATCAATTATTTGAAAATGAAAGATAACCCAAGTAAATAAACCTAAATGAATATTAATCAGAATGTTAATAAAACCATTTATTTTTCTGTTAATGTATTATATAATTGAGGTTACCAGATTTTTATTCTTCTCATTTAGTTCATTGTATCAGAAATGGGAGTATTACCTAGTTTAAAAGCCATGACTGTAATGTCATAATTGAAATATTACATCTTGTTGGTCTTAGAGGGATGTTGAATTCTTCAATATGGGATGTGTTGAATAAAATAACACATTTTTCTTCAGATATTTTTGTGGTTACATTGGATTATAATGCATTTAGTATTATAAAAAATGATATTGTTTTAATTTTATGTAAATTGGAAAAAATATTCCCACCAAATTTCCTTGATTCCACCGAACATTTAAAATGTCCATTTCCATATGAAAGCTAAATATATAGGTCCGGTTAAATTCTGGTAGATGTTTCTGTTTGAGATATGTATAAATAATGTAATGAAGAAAGTACATAACATAGTATCAGTTGAATGGTCGGTTGTAGAAACATACTTGAAGGAGGAAATATAAAATTTCTACTTTTAATATTTTCAGTCAGGATATCCTTCAAAACGTAATTGTATGTTCAGAATGAGGAAAAAAATTTATAATTTCATAGACCATTAGTTTTCAGTTTTTAATCATCCATAGTTTGGTTTATGTGGTTATTGGGAGTGACGAATTATAGATGAATAATTGCACAGAGATCATACATATATTCTGCTGAATTTTGAATAAATGACACAATTTGTGTAGTAAGTACTAATTTTTTATTATTCTATTTAATAATTATAAATTACCAATTTACTTAAATTAATTTCATTGTAGACTATAAGAAGTCCACATAAAAAACAATTTATTCAAATTACATTTTATTCTCATGAAAATGTCAGCAAAAAATTTTCCATATGGATTCAAAGATTTGTATGATAAGTTTTTTTCTATGGAATTTAAACAAAATTTTAAATGATAACTATTTTTTATATTTTTTATATTTTATATGTAACACAACATGAAAATAAAATTGAATGTTGATTATGTGTTCTTAAAACCCTTCCATTGAAGTTGGTAAAATTGTATAATGGGTATGTGGTTAATGGATTTCTATTCCATAAAAACATAGGTGGTGGATAAATTAAATAAATAAATAGTTCTGTTCATTTGATAGGATAACATCATATGGAATGTGAAGTTGAATTTCAGGGTATACTATATGAAATAATTTAGTTTTGTTACCTAGGAAGAAATTATGTTACAAATTTTAAATTTTATTAGTTTGATATTGATTGGGGGTTGTGTGTTCATCCACAATATGGAGTTTTTGAAATTATATATAATAGTTATATTGAATCAAATGACAAATTTATGTTGGCACATCAAGCATGTCATGTTTACTGCATAAAAATACTATAATTTGTTTTAGAGATTTTAAGGACTAGTGGAGTGTGATAAAAAGGAAATAATGCGACAATCAGTTTATTGAAAATGAAAATGGTTTTGTGGAAATGGAGTGTATTGAAACTTTTCAAGAAACGTCCCAAAATATATCTCTTACTTAATGGGATATAAATATCAATGATGACCCCCCCCCCATTTAAGGGTCGATGATATATATAATATTGATGAAATAATAAGGGATGATGAAACTGAATGTCACAATGAAGTTGATAATGATGATGTTGAGGATGAAGACATTGATGTCGATGAAAATAGTGATAGAGATGAATATTAATGTATTATATTCCGGCCTTTAGATACATGAAATTATTATATTCCAATGTTTATTAGTTTTTTAAATATAATATTGGTATTAACAATCTATTACATGTAACATTATTTCATTCTGAAATTTAATACCTTTTTTATTTTTCATTTTTGTATTAACAATATTTATTAACAATATATTCATACTAGTTAGAATATCTATTTCATATCTCTATTATTTTATTAGTTTTTTTATTCTGATTGTTTTTGTAACCTCTCTTATGGATTTGGTTGATTTGGTGAACATGCCAAATAAATGTTATTATGGTCTAGATGTAAACATGAACGTTTTTGTTTCCTCTTTCTGAAGTTGTGGGGGAGACTCTTGAATAATGAGATTCCTCCCACTTTTTCCACACTATCAATAAATATATGTTTTCATACATTTCATGATACTTCAATTATTTCTTTTTTGTCATCATCTGTGTGGAATGTTGTCAACTTGATATCATTTGGAACATCAAATACAAATGACCTTTTAATAATACCAAGTAAACCCAAATTCCAAGATTTAAATGCTTGAATCAGGACATATTTCTCTTGATAGAATCTCATGAGTTACTATTGACATGATATTCCATTTTGATGTATCTGCTCCATTTATTTCCGAGATCACCTAATTCGAAAGCATAATTTGGGATAACATGTCTCAAAGTAATAGTTTTATATTTTTTTTAGATTAATTATTGATATAATACCAATTTTCTAGGGGAAAATGATCCCTATATTATTTTTATATTTTTTAATATTTTCCATACATTTTATTATGTTTCTTATGGGAAAATCATATTGAGTGTAGAGTTGAATTTTTTATGATATAAACTTTTAATGGTTTTTAACCTACCAATTTTGTATATTTTCCATTTTATAAATGTTTATTATTTCCTATAACAAGAAATGTGTGTGCCCTGTGATAAGATACTTGAATTTTCCCCAAGGTTCCCTTTATAGGATTTTATTTTGATGAATATTATGTCTCTTTCAATCGGTTGTTTAAGGCCATGAAAACTAGACCATTGTTGTAATTTAGGGTCATTTATCTTAGAACATATTCTATTTTAGTTTAAAGGTTTCTATGTAAGACTATTTTTTTCATAGTTTAGGGTATTTTACCACGGATAGTCTATTATAGTAGTTAAGGTTATTTTAGCTCAGACTATCTATCATCATATTTTACGGTCTTCTAACTCAAAATGTATTTTCTACAGTTTAGGGTCATTTATATTAGATCTTTTTTTTCAATAGTTTATGGTTATATATCTCAACTATTTTTTATTATAGATTATGGTCTTTTTCTCTTACCATATATTCTTGTTCATGAAGGGTGAGTATTCAAAATGGGTTCAGGAACCCTGCATCCTTTCTCAGATTCTGAAGGATAGTTTTGCATGATGTGTTATAATACCTTGAATTATTAATTAATATTATAAATACTGAATGTTATAAAGGGTTATTCAACCCCTTCATCTTATGTAAATATTAATGATGAATATCTATAGTTGATTGTAATACCCTACATCCATTCTAAGATCTACCTTGTTGATTGGTGGAAAATTTCTAGGGATTGCAAATCAACATAGATACATTGAATTTGGTCTATTTAAACCACATATATAGGTGTTTTACTTATGTAATATTTAATTGGGAAGACATGTTGGGTATGATATCAAAACAATCTGTGTTTACATGTTTCATATTGATGTTTCAAAACATGATGATGATTGGAGTTACTTGCCTATTAGAAGGAGATGTCTATAGTTTATGGGTCAAGTGACATTTTGAATGAGACCATACCTATTACATTCATGGTTTAGAAAATAGGATAACAACTCTTCTATGATGGATGTGAAAGACTTTTTATGATTCAAAAATTTGGAAAATGGATAGGGAAATGATGAAAATGGATATCCAATAAGGGTTATTGAACCCTTGGATAGTTTTATTTACGGTTATAAAAAACTGGAGCTAAACCATGTGGTGCTAGTTTATGTGGTTTGGTCGATCAAGAGGTCCAACAATGGAATATTTCATTCCTACATTGTTAATGGGTATAAAGAATGGTTATGTAACATTGTGTATGAAGAATCCATATGAATGCCCTGGTTATAGGGATTGTAAATCATGTTCTAATAAAATACGAGTCACCTGAGAATGGGGTCCTGTGTATATAAGACAATAATTAGAAATATTAGAAATTATAATCACACATAACCAGGGAAACATCTCAAATGTTTAAATAGGACATTTATCTAGCATTAAAACACCCACTGAGTGAAATCTTCAAGTCATTAAGTTATTAAATGGTGATTCCTTGTGGGGTACCTTCAGATCAGTCAATCCCGGAAACCAATTTACTATAGAATATAATCAATAGTAGCAGAGGCCCAGGATCACGTGGATTTAAGATAAGTAATAGACTTAAGGAATTGGTGGTGTCGCAAGGCTTCAAATACATTAAAGTGAATTTTGAAAAATATAATATTCAAGAAGGGTCCAGGCACCCTAAAAGTTGTGTCACCTCCTAATTAAATTGTTAGAATAGAGAGGAGTTATTAATAATCATTTCTATAACTTTATCTATGAAAAGGTGGTCCATTAAGCATGAATCATCTTTTACTGGGATTTCCATATAGTCCCCACAAGATTTATGCCACTTTTATTTATGGTCTATCTTTTTCTAAAACTCTAAATATGAATATTTTAGAATGTTTAGACACTGATTTTTCATTTCCCACACATTTTTGGTTTTCAACCTGACATGTTTTTTTGTATATTTCAGCTGAAATTTAGGGTCTTATTATATTGACTAACAAAGGTTAAATTTTATTGTTGTGAATATTTTACAAGCGTTTATGTGATTTAACGTCATGATACAGGTTGACCAGGTGTCAGGGGATTATTCCATAAAAGCCAAATTAGGATTCCCTATTTGAAAATTGAACCGCCACCTTCGCATGATGAGATTGAGAATATTATAAATCTTGGATCTAGGATCCGAAATAAATAGTAATGATATGGGACAATAATTCTTAGGTTGATTGTAAATAACTCTATATTGATGATCTCCCTGGTGACGATTTCAAGGATCACAAGGATCATAAGTCCTTTTTTAGGGTAAAGACCCAATTTGTTGATGGTTGGGAGCTTGTACTTATTAATGAGGGGAAGACATGCATAGTTAAACAAAGGGACCCATGAATCAAGTTGTACTTTTCCAAGGTAAATGGATGGTATGTAGAAATTCATGACAGTCATGACACAAAGTTTTATTTATGGATTAATGTGGTCAAAAGGGTGGTGGAAACACCCCAAAAATTGGTAGACTGGGGTGCCGATCTTTTTATCCTTTGATAAGAAGTGTTTATGGATGATGGTTTTTATAGTTTAGTGTTATGTGGTGGGTAAGTGTTCTTTATGAAATTTAAATTCATGAGATAAATATTCGTTCCTTGTAGTTTTGTGTCATGAGGTAAGGATTTGGATACCAATGTGAAAATTTTCAAAATATCCTTAGGGACACATTTCACTAGTCAACGAAATTTAGATATTGGAATACCCTTTTATCGATGGATATGATTATTAAAGGGGATCCAAAAACTGGATCCCACATAATGAAGATTTATCTCTTGAAAAATAATGTCATATAAAGATCTAACATATATGTAGAAAAATTGATTCAGTATTACACAACACCATTTAAATAGAGGAATATGAAATTTTTATCCTTGGGATTCCCTTAGATTGCCTCTGCATATTTGAATGCAAGACTTCAAGTCAAATTCATCTTTATTAAGGAGATCATTGTGTGTAAATCTAACACATATAAGATGGATATTGGTATTTTACTTTCTAACCATAATGAATCTCAACACCATGGTTAGCTAAGAGATCCTCTACATAGATCATGATCAAATATTGGGATAGGGAATATCTATATTTAATAATAATACGGGGGTGAGAAATTCATCCCAAACATAGGATCATAGATAATATGGTCCATTTTAATAAATTATAGGTTTACGATATGGGATATATGTCATTTAGTTTAACATCATCTAACTAAGACATTTTCATGAAACTAGGAGTTATCACTAGGATGAGTAATTAACACTAAGAAATAGTATTCTCCTCAAATATGCATACCTAGAATGAAAAATTGTACAATAATTTCTTTCAAAAATATTTCTTTTCCAATTGTTATAATTCGTAAATGTGTATCACAAAGAGTATCCAAATACTTTTGAATAGTTGGGATATGGACAGTGTAAATATTAACAGAAGAATATAAGAGTAAAATAGTGGGGAAATAAGTGTGTAAAGGGAAATCATTAATAATGAATGAATCATATATTGCCCATAATTATGAAAATATCTCATGGGTTTAAGTGGGGGGGGGATCTACTCTAGGACTAAAACATACACTAGGTGAAATCTCTGAAGAGTTTCATTATTCATGATCAAATCCATGTAGTGTAAATTTCGATTAACATGCCCCATTTACTAGTTTTATATAAGCAAGAACTAGGATAATGGGAGTGAAAGGTCCATGGGGTTCCAGGAGAATAATATCAACTCGAGGAATTGGATGGTATCAATGGAGGTATCGAATATTGGAAGACGGTTCATAGAGAACATAATATTCTTGATGGGTTCAAGCAACCCGTAGGCTATACAAGTGTATATTGAATTTTTTTTGAGGAAAATTGATAAAACATGGAACTATTTAGTACAGAATCATCATAGGTGATGATATATTCAACATTTATACCTCTTGTTCCATAGTCTAATTTCATTTGACTGGGTTGTTGTTAAGAAATTTAATATAACATGTCTCAAATGTGTCTCCCTATATTTGGATAGAATGAACCATGATTGCAATTGTTAGATTGACATTCTATGTTTCCTAATCTCGCTTGAGTCTAGATCAACCTGAGAAATAATAGACAATCAAATAGGTGATTGAGCTGTGTAAGTGTGGATGATTGAAAATATGTGGGAGTATTCATATTTGGGTATTAGAAGGAATCTCAACATAGATTTGTTTCTCGCTAAGGGGAATGTATGGGAGTGGTGCGAACCCACATCTAGTTTTGAAATGGATGATATAGACACCACTACAGTTCCCATAGTATGAGAATCTATCCATATATAGTTCTGATAAAGAGAATACCTTTCATAGGCCTAACCCATATGCAAGGGAACATGAATTTTTATATTTTTCATTCTGAAAGAAACCCGTATTTGATGTTCCAAATTTATTATATATCATTCGGTGACAATAATAATGATACATATAGTTATGATAAATACATTGATCAAAATACTTGATCTTCTATGTGATGAGATTTTTGTTTCGTTATATTATTTTTGGGCCCATGATTTGGGATTTGGGTGTCAATAAATATCCTATATTAGTATGAATCAAGAAATACATATTTCATAAATTATTCCAAGAACGAGTTATCCCATATACAAGGGGTTCATTTATATGTGTTGTAGTTAGACCGATAATTTTGGATATTTCCATAACTTCATATCCTATGGGCGTAGGAATTAATCCACACATAGTTATTGAATGGAAAACACTCCATTTAGGTCTGACCCAAATGCATAGGTGGTGTTTTTTATATTTATATTGTAGTTGGACAGAGGATTTAAGATTCTGGAATCAATATGTATCTTTTGATACCATGCATAAATCAAAACATAATTATTGAACAGAGAACTCTCCATGCATGTCTGACCCAAACATAGAGGGAAAATTGTTTTCCCCTTAGATTAATGATGGATCCATTATTTGGGATATAGACATCACTATACATCCTATGATAGTAGGAATTAAAAAAAACGATATCCTTGAACAGAAAACTCTCCAAATTGGATTTAACTATATGTGGAGGGGTATTTTTTCTATTTATTTTTCCACCAAACCCATTGTTTGAGGTATTGGAATCACTACATATCATGTGATTGCAGGAATCAAGAAATATATAGTTCTTGAATGGAAAAAACTCCATTCAACTCTACCATATATATATTGGGTGAATTTATTTGGTTTATATTACTTATAGACATAGGATTTGGGCTCAGGAAATCACTATGTATCAAGTAGAAATTTGAAATAAGAAACTTGTAGTTATTGAACAAGGAATTCCTATATGTATATGACACACATGCAGGGATAGGAGTACATAATTAATCTTTCGCACAAATCTAACTCATGTTAAGTGAATTGTTCTTGAAGTGACATCCCCTTTACAATTACGCTTTATTCGATAAGGATTTTTTTCATTAGGTTC
Source organism: Viscum album (assembly GCA_963277665.1). Taxonomy (NCBI): domain Eukaryota; kingdom Viridiplantae; phylum Streptophyta; class Magnoliopsida; order Santalales; family Viscaceae; genus Viscum; species Viscum album. The sequence continues at coordinate 1,956,141,434 of OY728137.1, forward strand.
AAAATTATGTGGTATGGATGACTTTTTTGTAGTATACCATCATATGATAAGGTAAAAAGATTATATGTTGTTTAAATAATCTCTTCCAAGACATGGAATTCCTATCAGTAGTTATGAAATGTACAACTTGAGAAACCATTACCTGGTGGGGGTGTATCATATTCCCCATCCATTCTGTATAATCAGTAACCTCTATTAGAATAGCCCATATAAACAACATAAGGAACTTCCAAATTGGGATCCAACTTTAGAGGTTTCCTTCCTAGTGTCATTGGTGTTATGAGAACCGATACCAGTTCTCCATGATGGAACGAGTAGAGATGAACATTTTTATTGGATTCTTACATAATCTAATTATGATGAAAGTTGAGGTTGTATAATGTACACAATATTTTATCATCGAGTCATTCAAACTCATCCGACCACTTTTCTTATTTCTTGTTATCAGGGAGTTTTCAACATATATCTATTTGGAGTGATAAAAACTAAAATTATATGGGAAACACTACTTTTATTACATAAATCAACAAATATTGGGTGATTTATGTGGTAGTATGTGTGGTTGTATTTTAAACCCATGAAGCATGAAGAAGCTTTTCCATACAAGAATTCTTGTTTATTTCCACTTTTTTTTGGAATTTATTTTATGGAGTCTTTTTGATGGCCACTATATATCCATTTGATATTATATAATTGTGGGATAAATAGTTAGACATGATTTTGTACTACTAGTATAGTTTATTCAATTTGGTAGAACAAATGTTGGTGTGGTTATAAATTGATATCTTTTGAGTGGCACTAAATCTAAAAATGATAATGGTATTTACAAGATTGATGATATTATTTTTCCTTACATACTTGAAGGGTATTTCTTCCTACCATTTGGATATGAATTCTATAGCAGTAAATACATACTTAAAATTATTAGTTATAGGCGGGGGATATATCCCCATAATACCTACTCCCCACTCGGAAAATAAAAATGGATATTTAGCTATATATAGAAACTATGGGGTTAATGAATAATGTATGCATGAATATGGAATGTATGTCATTTCATGGTGAATTCAACATATAAATGTATCACAATTTTCCAGTAGTATCCATTCCACCTAATTTTGTTTGAGATTCTATTCCCCAACTAATCTCAACTAAAAAAGCATGCAAGGACTTTTTCAAGGACGGAATAAATCTATGACTCTAAAATTAATCTGAGGAGGATTCAATTAAAGACTCATTTATAGAGGTATTTCTACTCATTTATACTATCTCAAAGGTTAATGATCATTTATAGGTGTTAGGTTTGTTCCCATTTAGCTCGATCTGACACGAGGGTCCCATGTTGGAGGAAATTGTCTATGGGATCCATCCATCCATTAGTAAATATCATTTCATGATGTTATAGGGTAGTGTAGTATATATTTATTTCATATATGTAATTGATTGTGAATTATTGGACCACACATCGGCGTGTGATGTAGAAAAACATTGAATCCTAATTAGGGTTGGAAAGGACTATGGCTACATTAAATATTATGTCAGCATGAGTATTTTGTGATTGAGGGGATCGATGCAATATTGGTTCAAAGGAAAATTCAACTATAAATCATCAATTGTAGTCTATGAGAGTGGAAAATTATTCATTCTTGATAGAATACTATCCATTGATCTTATTTTTTAGAAGATCAGATTCACCCATCATATTAATGTAGGATATCTACAGTTATAAGGCTAGATCCAAGTCAGGAATGAGAGACTAATATTCTCCCTCATTATTTTTATTGCATTCAACAAGTGAGAAAGAGTATGAAAAATTGTTTTTGATTGAGGAATCAAATACGTTTCCTAGGACAACACTATTGATCTTCGAATCCTCCATTATTTTTGTAATTGGATATCGAGATGCACTGTAAAAATACATCTTCTGCATTCATGGAGTTTCATGGGCATAAAAATCCTCTTCATCTAGAAGTTCTATGACCATTGGTGTTTTCTTTACGGTGGGACGTTCTGCAAGGAAATTAATTAATGCCTTATTCTTAACTACTTTTGTGACTAAAATTGGATGTCATACTATTACAGAATAACCTCCCATTAGGAAAAACTCCCGGTAAACATATAATAGCCTTGGATATACTTGAGTGGGTCAGCAGGAGAGAACCCGTAGACATCATGTTGCTATAAGTAATGCCTCACCTTTTACACTGCAAATATGGGTGTGATGAATTCTTTCACAGTATCAAAATATCGAGTCTCAGTGCCTATCGTCATTCAATGGTGAAATTAGAGGCTATTTTCATTCCCCACATCATTTTTATATGGGATGAGAGCACGGAGCCATAATTCCATGGTGGTCACATATTAGATAAGTAGCTTTCCTCCACTAGTAGCATCATGACCAGTGGGTGTAGAATGTACTATTTTATATTTCTAAATGTATCTTAGAAACCATCATCCCATTGGTATGATATCCACTTCTTAATTATCATAGTGAATGGGAGATACTTTCCATCTAGGTTGGATATGAAATATAAAATATAAGATAGGTTCCCATAGAGAACCCTAATGTATTTAAGAATACGATAGAATGAAATTGTATGTATTTACCTATAATTATATAACCTGACCATAATACCATTGTGATGTAGTACAAAGCCAAGGAATTTAACTACCATTACTCATAAAGTTCACATTAGAGGATTCATCTTCAAACAATCATATATAACTTTCTAAGTATTGTTTGATGATCAATGAGTTGATCACATTTCTACCAACAGTTAACCACTAGTACATAGACATAAAAATCCACAATTCATCCCAAGAGGGGTTTAGGTATATGATTCATTGAAATATAGTAAGTAGAACATGTATTCATTAATCCTAAAGGGATGACATAACAGAAAAAGGTCTCCTAAGGTGATTTTAAGGTGGTAGATTTCATTCCTTTAGAGGAAATATTTATCTGATTGTTCCCTGAATACCCATCCAAGAAAGAATATTCTTATAAGACAACACTTCACCTGATCAAAAGTTTAGAGATTTGAAATGGAAAATTATCCTCTGAGAAGTGTTAATTATGGTCTCTCAAATCGATGCAGGCCCCAATCTATATGTTATCTTACATGACGAGGATGATGTTAGCATGTAATTTTGGCCACTTCTACTCTTGGGAAACTTTGGATTGGATCAACATTTCAACATTCAATTATACATTAATAGCGTGACATGGGTTCATTATATTGTCCTCCTATTTGAAACATCAATGAACATAAGGTAATACTTGGTGTTGAGTATCCTTATCAGGGTTTTCCCAAGGCAGAACTGTATGAATTCCAAGTGAACACATATTAATACTAGTTTAGAAATTAAATAAACCAATCCATATCATAGAGGGAAATTGAGGTACTAATCAAAAGTATCTATATATATTTTTCTTTCTAATATTCACCTATATGAGATCATAAATGGTGGGGCATACACATTCATAAAATATGGGAGAAGATTTTCTGTAGTCATCCTATTCATATACTATCATTGATTCCATGAAAAAATCATCAGGAGTGATGAATAATTTAGGAGAATATTCATACTTTTTTAGATAATAGAAAATATGGAAAGAGACATTAACATCCAAGACTTATAGGGACGTTGTAGATACATTTGAGGGATAATTGTCTTATTTTTCACCACTACTAGTGGTGGGAGAGATATAGAAATCCTATGTTGTATTAAATATATCTAGGGAATTTTTGATATTTATTGATGGCATAATAGAATATTTGGATCTCGATAAAGAATTAGAATATATTCCCTTTGATGAATACATTTAAGATAATGTGATATTTATCACATGTACTGAATACAGTGATGTTTTGGGCTTCATGATAGCTTTCTAGGATTGAATATATAGGCCTAATCAGATTTATGGGAAACACATTTCCATTGTTGAGAATGCTCTATGGATTTTTAGGTGTAGTCCTCAAGCCATTGGGATCTCCAAGATGTATATCCCCATCCGCCATTTTTTGTTTTCTTTCTTTATTTTAGAAACATGCCTCAATATATATAGATTTTCAGTACTCAAAGGGGTACTTATCATGATGTAGTATATCAGCCATCACATCAATGGGGTATTCCAATAATTAATGAAATGATAAAGGTATGAATTTTTTGTTCTTATTCCATGGTCTCTCAACCAAGATATTATATATTGTGTCTTGTTGGATAACCATTAACTCAACAATGGAAGTGAGATCCCCAAACTAATCCTTGATATTGATCTTCCTGAGAGTAAATATCTACCTCTTATCATAGCCTTGGATGGATAGAGTCATTGGAGAAAATACCCCTTCATTATATCAAAAATTTTAAGGGATATGGATTGGGTTGAGGTTGATCTTGAAACCATTTTTTGTCAGATCCCTTCGAATGATGACTTTATAGAGTTTACTTAAGACATATAAGGTTTTTGTATTTACATGGATTACATCCTCTGGGTCATGTTCCCTCAATGAAATGGGTGTATGGAATTATAAGGTAATAGTATCCACATAGTAAACCTAGGATATATGGACATCACTTTAAAACATATAGGTGATCTAAAGGGACATGATGAGTGTATATCTAAATTATTTTAAAATATGTAGAGAATCCAAATTGAGATTTTCGTTGAGACACCATTCAAATGTTTTATAATGTCATAATTTTCTTCTAGTGTTCTAGGCTTACCAAGTAGGTCTTTTAGCTTATTCTATTTCATGGGGTTTGATGTTTTTATGGTGAATAGTCATGGTGCTTGATCAAATTTCTAGGATCATCTACTTCTAATACCATAGGTCATGCCATTCTTCCCCTTTTTCTGGGTTGGTTAGAAAATCAACCCCCACCAGTCAGACATGTAAAATGACGCAACATGAATGACTGGTTGTAGGATTTGAGCCATATTAATGTTTTTTTGGGATTGCTGAAGTTACCAGCAATATTTCTTGGATACATATATAGATTCTATGAGGATATGAATAGCCTATTATGTTTGTCCATGACCACATCATTCCCTGTATCCATATCATATATCTTCTCATCCTCGGTATCCCTATACTGGTATATGGAACTTGTACTCATAGGCATATTATTAAATATAGATTGGTTATATTAAGTAAACTATTATTGAATACCCAAAAATGTGCCCTTTAACTGATGTGGTCTCTATTTTTTGGGGTGGTGAACAATCAACAGATATTGAAGGAAAGAAATATTAAAGATTTGGATCTTGTATTAGAGTTATATATTACTCTTTCCCTTGTGTCATTTGTTGTGTTTAATGATTATGTATACCCTTGCGAGGCATATATAATAATTTCACATGGTGTTAGTATAGTTACTATTTCTTGAAGCGTCACTCTCCAGATGACAAGGGAATGATTAACTATCTTTTGATCATATAGTTATCAAACATATGTCCACACCAGGATATAACTTCTTTTCATACACTTTCTTATTCTAGTAGAGTGAAAATTGAATAGTTCACTTACACTATTATCTTCTCTACTATCACCTATCTAGAATCAACCATACTCTAGAGAATGTTGTTGGATAAAAAAATATTGCATTGTGCGACCAAGTCTCATATGTAGTAGATAGTAGTCAATATAGTCGGTGTGGTTGACCTTATCAGGTTTTCTAGAAACAGGTATCTAGTGTAGGTTGTTTTATATTTATGAATGGAAGTAATAAATTGAGGGATAATTTCGAAATAAATATTCCTTATTCAAATATTCCTCAAATCATGGGTGACCCTAATCTAATTTTTCTTCAAACCGAGTGTAATTTTTCAATTTACACCACTAAAAGGGATGTAATGGTTGATTTGAGCCAAACTGGGTGCTTGAATGGGCACTAATTCTGGTTTGAGGGTGCCTACAGTATCTACCATACTAGGCCTCCTCCATAGTGTCATGGGTGTCGGCTGAGACTTAGCATGCATCTGCTGAATGACATCCTCTGGGTGTTAGGTTATCTATTTGAAGTCACACAATCCACAAAGATACACCATCAGGATCAAAGGTATTTTCAACTCATGTTGAAGATTATCATTATTGAATTCCACAAATTACTATTACAAAAGTGTAATAATGAGTGAATAGGTTAAACCATTCCATTTGGAAATTAATTGAGAAACCATCACGTTGTAACATTTTTAAAAAATAGTGTGGTTGAGAATTTTCATTTTCATTAGAATGGAACTAAACCTTTAAATAAATTGAGGTAGAAGGTACTTCCATCCTATAATTATCCCTACTAAAATGATTTTGTACAACACAAAGGCTCTCCCTACCAGATTTTCACAAAACATATCATTTTGGTTGCCACATTCTGATCTCGAGGGTCCATCATCATGCTGCAATGGGACTTAAATGGAATGAGAAGTTGTTCTAGATATCTCACACCATCAATGGTTGAAAACATATGATTTATGTAACTATTCATGGGAAAAATTTCATCCACACACTTAAGATATGGCTTTATTTTGTGAGGTATTATTTCATGTTGTCCATCTATGGATTCCATTTATGAAGCTTATGATTTGATAGAATTGATTAGTTATAGAGGTTTCACTATAAATACCACCTTCAATCTACATGGAGTATGTTGGGCATGGTTATGTGGCACTACCTTCATATCCCATTGATTCTTGATCTGTTCTATAACTAAGTGATCACCCTAACAAGGGGAGGTTGTCACCGTAGTGGAGAAAATTCATGATCATCCTCGACTTACAAAATTCTATATACCATTTTCTTGGATCCTAAGAATGAATAAAACTAAAATTACACTTTTAGGTGGATTATCACTATAGATATATTTATTAAGGGTAAATCTGTCTCTTTTTAAAGAAGATACCTAGTGGGAATACTACCCCTAAGTAGTTCCTCAATGAGTTGTATGAGATTTTGTATCTCATTCTCATACTATTTCATTTGTTCCTATATGGATCGAATTTCAGATCCTATGGGTGCTTAAATTGGATATATCTAAACCTCTCCCATTATCCATGGTAGAGTTTCAATGGGTAGGTGTTAGTTCATCCTTCTTAGGTGACAGGTTTGAGAGAATTCTTTAATTTCATGTGCATGAAGCCTCATTATGTCCATCTAGATTACCTACCTATCGAGACACCATTTCTATAGCACATCCCACTAAATTTACATCTTTTTTACATACCATTTTAAAGGATGATGATGTATTTGTCTATTAATAGTGACCTTCTGGAAGATTCATGTCAAGATTTTTTAATAGGCCCTAAATGGAATAGGTATATCACATAGTGAGAGATATGGTAGGGATGTCATCCATAGATATTTACCTTTGAACTTGGAGAAGACTGATTCTATTCAGGATGAAGATAATGATAATTATTTCTTAAGACCTATGTGTGAGGGATAGTTTGGGGAAGTTATTAGCACATTGTGATTTTGTTTAATGGGATTTGATGATTAAAATTAAGGATATAATGACTCCTATGATGGAATGTTAGATATAAATTCCCCCAAACCAATAGGGTGGGTTTTATTTTTAATTTCCATTGATTTATCTAGGACCCCCTTAGGGTTTTAGGATCCTAGTGGCGCTTATTGAGATTAAAATCCCCCCATCCCGGTGGGATGGGGTTAGTTTTTCATCACCACAAATATTTCAAAGATCCTCCTACGGTTTGATGAACCTAGGGGTTGAAGTGGTGGTAAATATTATCCCCACCATGTGGTAAAGGTTCACTTCTAAATGAATTCAATAGGTACTATTATTGAGATTTATTTTATTGGTCATAACTATACTAGTTTATGATCCAAATTAAATGTATCCCTGTGATTGGAATCATTTTTAATGGGTAGTTTTCATGTAGTACAGAACATTAGGTTCCGTGTCTGAAAAGTATTCACATTATTTTTAGGGGTAAAATTTATGAGTCTTATGGAAGCCGCCACTATCAATTTTTTTTGTATTCTCATCTTTAATGTAGGGTAGTATTGATATATTTACTAACTATCCCATGTGTTACTTTGTGGGCTGATCTCTCATGCGACTATGAAAATTGAAGTTTCCATATCTGGGAAGTTGTGTTTTTCAGAGGATGTGGTAATGTTAAACACTCATTCCTTTCCCTATAATCATATATGAATAAATGAAGATGCTTCTGAAACTATTTTTTGAAGGGTTTTGGTGTAATGAAGGAAAGCGTGTTGTAGATTTTCATTGTACTTTTCTATTCATGGGTCCATGTCCATAGAAATAGCGTCTAGGTCTATTTAACAATAGAGTATGTGTATGGTCTAATGGAGACCCTTGTATCATGGATACTATTTGTTTCTAAACTTTATCCATGGATGATTCTAACACGTTTTCTAGCATAGGTCGGTATTAACTACTTATGTAGCTTGAATGGGATCTCATGGTCAAAAGTGGTGATTGGAAAAGAACATCATTCGGAGATTTTTTTCCTAACAATCTCCATATATCCATGTTAGTCTCTTTATTTTTTCATTTATATTACTCCACATGGGTAGGCCAAATAGATCAGTTATGTAGGTTGCATGCGAACTAAAATGAGTTTTTGCTAACAGTTGATAGGGTACAATATCATATTCACCCAAGAATTTAGAGGAACTATCTATAAAAAGTTTCTGGGTTTTTATCACATCTATATATTAATGTTACTAGGAAAGGGGGAGGATATCCTTTTCTGGAAAGATATCACCAAAGGTAGGTTGTCCATGGTGGATATCTAGAGTAAAGTCCACATCATCCGTCTCTACAATACCGGGAAGAGGAATAAACAGTTAATGATTTTCTTATACATAGGTTAAATATTCCATTGACCATTATGGTGTTTCAAATATGAGATGTAAAACCACATGGAAAATTGAATTAAGCATATAAAAAATATTATCCTCATCCTACATCACTTCTCGAATACGATCCTGCTGCATGATGGTTTTCAAAATATGTTTGTATCTGTATGGTGTTGGAGGGATATGCTCACACTATATAGAATATATTGGATTATGCAGGTGAGCATCTATATAATTTATAGTAATTTGATCCCTCATATTCCTGGTTTCTAGATTATGTCAGTAAATCCTAGAGGATGTGTGGTATGGCCCCAATTCAAATATGCATTCCCATTCAGAATATACCGACCAACCACTGGATTGTGATAAAGGATATGATACTCCTTCTATATATATCCCATAACGGATGTTTTTTCAATTTTTCATCATTGAGAGTTGGGATATGATCCTATCTTATGTACGTTGAATAATATGCCAAGTATCTTCATTATTAAATATTTGAGCCTGATCGACGTTGATTTCTATATTGTACCAATGATCCTTGATTGATGCCATTTTACGAGTATGGTTATGTGTCTTTATATTATACCTCTATTATTGTTGGATAGCAATGTGTTCTTGTCTCGTGGAATGTCCCAAATCGATTTGGTGAGACTTAATAAAAATTGGGATATGAAAACAATCTTGTTACTTCGAGTATACCACATGTATTTTATGAGTAAAATGTTCTCCTAACTCATGTAATTTACTAAACTAATTTATTGAGCCCTAGTTTTAATGAGTATATGATCTTAGTCTTTTGCCTCAACCTTTATTGGAATAAACTAATAATCCTCCTAGATGAGGGAAAGAATTTGATAATTCTCTAGAGAATCCAATTGTTCATACTAGTCATGGTGATATGCTTCTAGGGGTGTTGGGATATGGATATGTGTGCATCCATCTATTTGTAACAGTTTCATAATATATCAGTGGAGGTATTCTATTGTTTCTATGATATAGTGATTCTTCATCAAAGTGTGTGAACGAATTTAGTCTTGTACGTTCTCCATCACCAATATATACTGGAAGATTTCCTCAATTGAAGTGTAGATATATGACCACTCAAGTCCTTATTATGTCATAATAATATTCTGATGGGGTTCATTCACGTGTAGAGGGATATATGTCTCCCCCATTCTTACTGTAGGAATATGCTAGAATACTTGATCCATGTGAGCATGGATATAAAATGGCTCACTGGATATAGATAGAATGTTCTCCCAAGATTCATTGGTGAAACATATGATATAAACCCACTTCCATTTATCAATAGCTTTCTTCACCAACTGAGATCTCCTTTTAACACATGGATTCATTTCCAGGTGGAATGTTTTTGGGTGATTCTCTCAGAAGGAAACTAGAGGGAACAAGTGGGATGATTCTGGGGATGGTCATGGATATGATCCATTTATGGATGCTCCAGAACAATGATGGAGTCGTATTTGACAATATTATCAACCTTCATAAGATAAAGATGGTGTTGGTTTTCTCTATCTAGAGATTATATACTGAATAATTTGGTGGTGATGAAAAGTGTGACTGGTTTCATTTCAACCTTCCTTGAACAACATATAATTATTGGATTTAGTGTCTAGATACCTGAACATTCATCATTTGGGTTTTGGATCATGTAATGGTGATGGAATTCTAGTTCCATCATGTTCACCAACTGAAGCTGAAGGTTTTGTTTGGGTGAGGTTTTATTTCAATTTGTGGAGGTTATTTTCATAGATATGGTTCCAAAATTTTTGATGAATAAATTATCTCAGGTCAAGGTGATGCTTCTGAGAGTAGTATATGATCACAAATAAAAAAAATGAACAAGATAACTAATTATTACATCAACTCAAGTGTGAAACATGATCAATCAGATATCACTATATATAACATAATTGTGCTTTAATTTTCCATGTTCAACCATTTTATCCCCTGTAATTTTTAGGAAGAAAATGGACTGCATCATTGGAACCCGAATTCCAATTTATTTATTAATGGATATCAAATTTTTCATTAAATTTCCATTCCCATAGGGGATGAAAAACAAAATGGTTTTATGAATTGTCATCCAAAGATCTTTATTATTTGATACATTATCATCGTGTTACCCATTTTTTGTTTCCTTCATAATTGTATAGTCCAACAGTTTAAGAAACTAGATTCTCAACGTCTATGATGATATAGTTATTCTGTCATTAGATGATTTCTTATTGGGTTCCCTATTTCTTCCCAATTTTAATATTAGGGGATGATGATTTATTTTGAGGGGTTTGGTTTCAAAAAATATTTACAATAGGTTTAAATTTTTTATCTCACTTGGAAAACCCCAACACCTCCCATATCTAAAACAATGTATGTAACTGATTTTCAAGGGAAGGTAGTCATTTTTGGTTTCAGACCCAACAACACTTAGGAACTCAAATTAGTAGAGATATTGGGATGTAAATCTCATCACACACTTTTTGAGGGAATTATTTCTTACTAAATGACTCTATTATAGATTTAATATATGTGTGTGAATCTATTAAAAATTTGTATTTGGGATTGGAATCACTGATAAACTATTCAAGTGTCGAATCCTTATTTACGTATAGGTTTTTATAATGATGGGACAATCTATATGTTTCTATGGTTATTTATTTGTTTCCCATTATTTCATATAAATTGGTTTCAATTTATATTTGGATGTCATATAACTAGGCACTCTTGAGATTACTATCATCCAAGGAGGAGATTGATGTTTTGAGGATAGGGATGCACCTTCAGAAGGTATCCAATTTATACTATATATAGTAGGAATCAAAACCCTATGTAGAATGTTTAGGTCCATGCCAGGTAGTTTAACATAATTTGTATGGAAACATAGTCATTGTGTACGAAACTCTATCCATAAAAATGCTTCATACATATCTTTCTTATAATAGGAATTAAATTCATTATATTTCATCATTCCCCCAACATGTTTATTAGTAAGGGATTCATATTATTACTCTTGGGGTTTATTTCCCTGGAGTTTAGAATATTTTAATTCCTTTGGGACATAAATTAGGCTGGATTCCCTGGTATGGAGGTAGCCACATTTGGTCACTTACTGGGGCTTACACATTGAGTTTTCCTTTACTAGTTGAATTTTACGATACTAGTTATTTGATTGTTATAAATCCCTAAATCCATGTCTGTTATGATCTATGTGATACGAAATGTAATTATTCACTAGGGTATCCCTGATACGGTATTCAATATGGATCTCTATACATAGAAATTCATCCTATGTATCCTACTTATAATAGAAGTTAGGGTTTTTATAGTTTAATTAGAATCTCAATCAACTAATAGATATTGAATAATGGACAAAATATCAGGTATTTTGTGTCCCATGGGTTTGAGAGACTGAAATATTAAGGTTCTTACACCAAGGGCGATGCCCAATGGAAGATATCTCACCCATACCTTCTGATGGATAATGATTACTGACAATGAGTGGCTAACTAAGCATGTTTCTATGGAATTAGGATTCCATGATTACAATTGGATTTTTGAGTATCAATCCTTAGATAATTATGGAAACTTCTCATATTATGGGGGAATTCTGTAACAAGGACTCATGATTTGAGGTACACATGGTTTGAGGGAAAACACCCAATTACTCCTAATGGATAATGTTGTCATGTTTAGGGTGTCCGCCTGACATGTCCAAAATGTTGGCTTGGCATGTCTGGAGTGACATCCTGATATTTCTAAGGTGTTTTTCCTGATCACGGAATACATGTCCAATGTAAATAGTGGATCCAAATCTTTCATTTCTATAGAATTTCACGTGATCAAGATAACTTGTATAATGGATGTCGCAAGACAAGTATGACATGTCCAAGTAGATTTACATGATCATAAAAGACATGTTAGAGGGGTCCACATGATTTAGATGACATGTCTGAGAATCCATCAAGTGGTCGATGTAGAAATTTCTAAGGGAGTTGCATGTCTGATTCTGATATCTTCAAAGGACATATCATGGCATGGGATATATGTTTGTAGGACTCTATGTTACTTGGATGATATTCATGGAAAACTTTGTGTCACATGGATAACTTTTTTGGGTGTTGTATCATGATTTATGACATGTTTGGGAGCAATAACATGACTAATGAATTGGTTATGGGAAGCCCATGACCCCATCTCATGAAAATCTATGTATCTATATTCATATAATGATTCTATCATTTTCATCCTTTATCACATCATGAAAAAGTTGATACCTAGAATGACATTCATTTTACTGGTCTAGTTTAGAGAAATTCCATTGATATATAAATAATATGATCACAGGAAGTGTGTATACATGTCATTTAATCCATTATTTCATATCCCAATTTTACCTAGTGGAAGAATCTTATGATTGGATAGGTTTTATCTCTTAGAAGTCTACATTTTCCTCTATGATAAAAGGTCTTATCTTTTTGTGATGAGGTGAAGAATTTATAGACGTTTACACCCTTGATATATGATTCTTTGAACGGTGTGTAAATCCCTTATATGGGCATGACTCATTGAATGGAGTGGAACATCATGATCTTCATGTAAACCCATCATAGTTCTATAATGATGTCATCTTCCTATCACATGGAAAACAAAGGCTTCCTAATATCTCCATCCTCAGAAAATTAATTGAACATGTGGATTTTAAATGGGGATTTTTATAATAAAATGGAAATATTAAATGGCCTTTTCAATATTAGGCCAAACTTTTTGGGACACTTCACGAGATCAGGATGTCTATCGAACATGCTTTTTCATTATATTGGAAGACTTTTCTAGGGCCTTTGTGAGATCAATCTTCCCTATTAGATGGAATTCACATGATAATTAAACTATTCACATGAACTGTATTTTCCCTTATTATATACAAATATTGAAACACACCTTCTCATAAGGGTATTATGTTTTTTATATTTTATTTTATATATCTTATACCACTCACTAATCAAATTTCTATTAGGGAATCTAATGATCAAATGGAAATGTATTAGATCCATCATATAATGGAGGTGACAAGTCTATTTGCTTTTATTTCATGAGGTAGAAATGTTTTGGAATTTTTTTTATGTTCCATGGACAGAACATGTGGACCGCTTCAACCCTTTTCCTGAAAAACATCATAATTACATTTCATATATAGCCAATAACTTCTCCAAATTATATTTTATAATTGGATATAGAATTCACCCATTGGTTTTATATCTAGGCCTAATATTCTAAAACATTCATGTCTAATTTCCTTCACATGGTTAATTTGATAAGCCTTGTAGCCTACACATGATGAGTTTGGAATTTCCCTTGGGATTTCATGTGATCAATGGACTGATTATGCAGACTGCATCAACCCTTTCACATGAAATTATACATGTCTCACTTTTTCATGAAACATTCTCATCTTCCATATTTTATATTATAGGTTGATTTGGGTGATGAAGGGGCATCAATATATCAACAAATCACCATATTGGAAAACCTCATTTGGTAGCCTTTCCATGATCATCAGTTCTTGTCTCAAATATTTCACAGGACTAGGAAGAAAAGTCAAATGGGATTAGCATGATCATAAATAGATCACATGAATAAAATGGAATATTCATGTTAAATCCTTATGGTCATTTTATTAATGTGTCTTTGTTTTATAATTCATATGTAACCATGGATCTCATTTTAGCCTTTTTTAGGGAAAATAATTCCAATACATCCAATATTTCTCTAAAAAAATAGATGAAGCTAAGTATTATCAAAAATAAATAAAAAGGTGGATTATCAAAAAACAATAAAAAATTATGGAATTTGGGCCATTGAAGGAATATGTGATTTATATTAACACCATCCTCTGGTCAAGTATTCTTATAATATTATTTTCACTCAAGATTTTATATGGATCTTTATGAATACTTATATATAAATAAGTGAAAGACTTAAAAATATTGTGTTGATGTGGGAGAAATAAATTTATTTGGACCTGAGTTTGCTGAGGAAATAGAATAGATTGTTAGAGACACCCATCAACACATCAAGAGAGCTCAGAGCTGACAAAAAAGTTATGCAAACAATTTTTTTATATTTTTATTTTACTGTTAGTGATTAAATATTCACACACATATATTATTGAATTATTTTTTTTGGATTTGTAATGAAGGAAATGTTTAGTCCTAGAAATAATGGTCCTTATGAGATTCATGATTGTATAGGGTTCATATCTTGATTTTTAGAGATTCCTATGAACCTATCCCAAGTTCATGATGTGTTCCATGTACCCTTTTAAGAATATATACACATTATCCTTCACTTTTACTAAACTCACAGTTTAGTCCATTAGAGAAACAAATTTTTTATGTGCAGAAACTCTTAGAAACATGGGATCATAGAAATAAAGTCATTTGAAAAAATAATACCCACGTGGAAAGGGTTCTATAGTGGAATAATTAATTCATGGAAGAAACCAAGGAAAAAATGATGTGATGAGGTATACATATCTTCTATTATATGTTTCCAAGTGATATAAATTCTATAAAAAATTATTATAAGGTGAGTAGAGTGTAGCACGCTGATATTTTATAATATATTTATCCTTAGTAAATAAATGTGTTTGATATCTTGTGAACAATGAATCAATAAAATTATTTAAATAATTCCTATAAATTATAAAATAAATCACATTATGTAGAATTTAAATAAAATATAATTGTTTAAAATAATCTTTAATTCACATCGGATATACTATTGATCCTAAAAATCTATTTTGATAAATTTTGTTTATGAACATCATTTTGGTAATATATATTCAATTTAAAAAAATAATTTTTAGTATTAAATTTCTTGATATCTATTTTATAAGCATTTATAGAATTCTATAATTTGTACGAAATGGGTTAAAAATGAAAATAATGTCATTTTACGGTAAAAAATAAATTTCTTTTCAAACATTATGTTTAATCATCCAATATGTTACTAGCCTAAAAAATTAAATTAATAACTATTGATGAAATAAGTAATTAAAATATATATCTAATATATCTAATTAAATATTTTAAAATTAATCTAACATTCTTTACTAGGAATGGAATTGGATAAAATGTGTTTTTATGCCTAAACATCATTCTTTTTAAATGGTCTTCGTTGTGTTTTTCACACTTATTCTAAAATTAATTTATACCAATTTTAAGAATTGAATTCGATGAAATGGTTTTACTAGAATTTTTTAATCCTTTAAATAGTTCAATTTAATTTATTTCATCATTTATAGTAAACAAGGAAAAAATTCATTACTATAGTAAGGGTTACAAGGGTTAACGATGGGTTAATCTAAATATAGAAGTGTTAAAATAACCTAAAATTTTGTCAAAATTATATTGGTTAAATTTATTTCGACCCTAAATCATAAAATATTATAAATTGATACAATTTGGATAAAATTTCCCCTTTAAGTGACTTCATTACATTTTCATGATCTTAATATTAACATGTTTTCCACCCACCACCCTTTTAAAATCGTTCCTCCTCTCCTCTCTTATTCATGACATATTAAGAACTTAGATTGAACAAAAACTACCCCAATATATACTATATTTAAATATACACTTTCTAATGGTGTTAGTATTCTTAAAATACTGATCCAATGGTCCTTAATAAGTTATCCTAATTAGGTTTCTCAAAGAAGTGTTATAGATCCTAATTTGGTGTTTTCATGTTTATTTCTTCTACCAGCTCTTTCTAATATTTTATAACCATACCTATATAATTACATAAGTATCTTTATTATACTAAAATGATATTTTAATGATGGTATAACACTTTTCATCTCATTTTCCTTAAAATGGGAAATGAGAGAATCGATCATGTGTTTGTATGGACTACCGTCTCCACATAATGATGTGATTTTTTTCCATAACCTTCCCATATATGGTTATATATATGGATTTTATGGTCATATATGAGGTTCATGAAATTATTATGATTCTATAATGAAAAAATATTATCTAGATTCTATAGTACCGCCGATTTCTGCAATTTAACCCTTACATGATGTTTTTCATGGTTATAAAGTGTAAGGGTGGATGAGATAGTTGGGTGATCTGTAAATAAATTTGTAGTGATAAATTAGGCATGCACAGACTCTGTATGGTTTGTCGAAACCATGTGGATATCCTAAGAAAAAACAATGTGCTATTTTTGTTTTAGGTAGTAGCTTTGGCACAGTTTCATCACAGTTAGAGAGACAATGTGAGGAGGTCATGAAGTGGTTTTCTTAAATATGTAACAAATGAATGGTTTTCGTATGGTTTCCATAACCGTGTGGTCTATCCGTTTTGCAAAGTCAAATTTAGATCGTTAAAAATAGGATATCACCCATTTTTGAGATATCTCCCTTGTTTTTTCTATTATGTTCCCCTAAATCAATATTCATCTCCATTGAAGGTATGAGTACCTATCCCAACCATTTTGGAGTTAATCTGGGGACCTCCCATGGTGTTTTCAATCCTGATTATGACTGTATGTGATGTTCATCACCATACATCTATCGTTTCTTAGACATCCTTTGATCTACTTCTCTTATCCTATTTATTTTTCATATGTACACATATTATGGGAAGATATATGTTTTTGGGTTCTAAATAAGTTGTGTTTTTGTCATGATCTTGTGATGGGTTGAGACCTAAAGCTGTTTCTTGGAGAATCAACATGACTTCTTGTGGGTTCTTTGTATATTGTGGAGTTTCATCAAAACCATTAAGGAAGGTGGCTTCACTCTCGTCTCCTCTTTCTATAATTGTTTTTCATAGTTTAAAATTGGTTTCTATTAATTAAATTTTTTATTAGAATCATGTAATAGATCTTCTTTTGTGATGATTTATGGTTTTGTTGAAATTTTGTGATCTTTGTGTATTGATGTGCAAAGCGATTTAGTGTCATGAATTTAAAATGATAAGTTTAAATTATGTATTTTCTATAATTGTTAAATGGTTTTATCGAAAATGGGTTTTTCATAAAAATGGCGATTTATTTAAATGATTTGGAATTGAAATGGTTTTTATGGAAATGGTTTTAAATAAAAAGGTGTTTTTAATGGGTATTTTTTGGCATGATCCTTGGGCATATTGGTGTGTGATTTCATATTGAATTTATGGGTCTTGGTTGAAATTTGACCTTTTCTCAGTTCCAAATGTCAAGTGGAACATGGGGAATAATTACCATGTGCTGACTTGGATATCGATGAGAAACCATTCTTGAGTATGTAATTGTCATCACGTTGCATGCATGGTAGGATGTGTGTATGTGTGGAATGGATTGGGTATGCCAAATGGATATTTAGAAATGTTTTTATATATTTTTTAGTACTTTTTCTTGAAAAATAAATTTTTGGAAAGTTAGTTTCAATTTCACTAGTATGCTTTGGGTTATACATGGTTTTGGAAACTTGATTATATTTAGTTATAAACTATTTTGAGAATTTTTTTCATATGAACTACTTTATATAATTGTTGCAAACTCTTCTATCCTAGTGGTGTGAGTAGGGAAGTCATTGGGGAAACCTAATATGTTTTATACTCACCCCTACATTAGATCTTTTGTGATTTTTAAGATGATATCTCATAGGACATGGGGAGTGGTAAAGTATCACATGTTTTTAGCACTGCCTCAAGATTCTGGGGCAGTTTTTTTGATTGTGGAGCTTAGATCTTGTGGACCAGGGAGTCTTATGGGATTCGTAGAGTCCTTTGTTTCTTTCTGCTATTTAATTTGATACTTGTTTGGTCTACTGTTGTTTCACACTTTTGAGTGATTTTCATATGAACAATGTAGTTGAGTTGTCATGAATTGATGCATGCATCATTTAAGAGTTGTTTGGTTATGGTTGTGAGATAGTGGTTTTATTCTTAATGGGTAAATAGTCCACCACATTCATTTGAAACCCTTCATCATTTATTTCCATCCATTGGAATATTGGGGATGTTGCCTGAGGTCTAGTAATGATTTTTTGTATTCTCAATCCAATGGGAATAAGCATGTCATTATAAATGGTATCCATTTTTTCAGACCTTGCCTAAAAAGTAGTCATAAATTTCATGGCCTTTGAGTAGAAATTCATTCGTGTTTATTACTTTTCTTTTGATTTTAGAAAGTAGTAAGATTTTCGAAACATGAACTGTATAACAAAAAAGGATACAACTAACCCTTTTATGTTGATAATCAAGTTACCAGGGTGTTGGGTACATACGTGTTTTAGAGACACTTATAGTATAGTGGAATCTCTTTGTCATGGGTTTTGCCAATGAGATGAGCATGTCATGCATTGCAGAGGAATGAGTTCCCACTAGTAGTGCATACATCATTTGTAGTAATGATTTATGTAGGGTAATGTGTTATTTTTTGAAAGAGTATAATTTTTTTCAAATCAAATATTTTGAAAAAGGATATGGTTATGGAATTTTCAAAATGATTTGATTTTCAAAAGAAAGTAGTGATTTTTCAAATATTGTTTAAGTGAAATAAGTTGTTTTTGGAATTTTTTTTGAGTTTATGTGATAGAATTTGAAATGTTAAGCCATCAGTTACTAGGGAGTGAGACATACTAAGATTTTTGTTTGTTTAGAAAATGGAACCTATTAGGAATCATAAGAACCAGTTGGAAGAGGCCACTGTGAATGTGGTTGTACCTGATCCACAATTTGACCAATAGAAGGTCTAAAGAATTGCTTGGGATATTCAAAAAATTGAGTTGGGAATGAAATGATATACTCTATTTATGATATCCTTCACTCCTGAAAATCCATGTTGAGGAAGTATGGTTGTCTTTACTAGAGGTATAAATAAAATTAGAACTAACATGTAGAGGGAATGGGACACCTACACTCAAGGAGGTGGAAAACACCTGAATGAGACAATAAAACACTAACCTTTCCTTAAGAACCAAGAGATATCATGGATGTTTTAGTCTAGTTCACTGAGTCACATGATGTGGGAGTGTACAACAGAACTGAGAGCATTCTACAATTGCAACAAAATGGGATATCTTAAGCACTATTGTCTCATTTCTACAATATTAGTTGTTAGGGATTATTATATGTTATCATAGCCTCCAAATGTTTTAATGGAATGAGGGAATCAGAATTTGTCTCATGTGTAGGGAAAAGATATCCATGGTGATTCTTGGAAAACCATGACTCCTCAATAAGGGAAATCTCTGCAAGGCAACAAATCGCAGAGTGTAGAGATGAAGAAACTGTATGGAGCTGAGCATATGATTTTTGATGATTTGGCTAGACCATATATAGTGAGAGGAATGATTATTTTGAATTATAACTTTTTTATAAGTACTGTTTCATACTAGTGTATTGAATTCCTTCATTTTATCTAGTTTGGTTTACCTTCTATGATTAAAACTTGAAATTATTCCCTCTGTGATAAAAATAAAAAATACTCTTAGTGAAAAAGAATGTCAATACATTGTGTGTAGATCTTTTTCTATAACTATTGATGGCACTTAGTGGAAATGGGACTTCTCAATGTTGGAGATGGATGTCTATGATGTAATTATGAGTATGGATTGGTCCAAAATGTTCAAGGATTGCATAGACTATTATATAAAAATGATTAGTCTGATAATTGAGGACAATGTCAAGAATCTCTTTAGAGAATAAAGGGTGGTGAAGAAACATTCCATAGGTTTGTTAGCACCAACAATAAGAATTATATATTATCCGTTGGTAGTGCGGAATCAGGAATCAATGGAAGAGATTGAGAAATATAGTTTTCCAGCAGTTTTAGATCAAATTCCTGATGTCTTTCCCAATAACTTCTTAAGGTTACCACCTCTAAGGGAAGTGAAGTTTATAATTGATCTCCATCTGGGAACCATTGTTATTCCCTTCCATCTTATAGGATGACTCTAGAAAAGATAATTGAATTGAAAGTGGAGTTGGAAGAGATAGAAACCAAGGGTTTAATTCATCCAAGTACGTCTCTATTGGTAGAAACAGTCTTGTTTGTGAAGAATGTAGATGGAACTCTAAGGCTATGTATGGATTTTCAAAAGATTAACCAAGTTACAATAATGAATCGGTATCCAATTCCACACATTGATGATCTTTTTGATCAGTTGAGGGGAGCTCAGTGGTTCTCTAAAATTCACTTACGATTAGAACATCATCAATGATGAGTTTTGAAAGAAGATATTCTGATGCTTGTTTTTAGAAGAATATATGGACACTATGAATATATAGTCATTCCTTTCAGGATAATGAATTCACTAGTAGTGTTTATAGCTTTGATGAATCAAATATTTCAGTTATATCTGGATTCTTTTATTGTTGTATTTTTAGATGACTTCTTGGTATATTCAAATTCAAGGGATGATCCTAAGGAACACCTAGAGATAGCGTTACAAATCTTGAAAGATCGCAGTTTTTATACCAAACTATATAAGTGTGATTTTTGGATACAATAGGTATGATTTCTTGGCCATGTTATTTATGAAAATGGTGTTTTGGTGAATCATGAAAAGATAAAATCTATGATCTAGTGGAAACTACTACAGAATGTCTTTGATATGATACATTTTATTGGTCTAGCGGATTATTACCCTACACTTTCTTCATGACATGTAATGACTAGCCTCCCAAATTGCATATTTGAGAAAAAAGACTAATCCATTCTAATGAATTGAATAATTCCAGAAGTCTTTCTAGGAGATAAAAGTACATCTTACATCGACCCCTATCTTTATTTTTCTAGAATCAAGATTGTGATATGTGGCCTACTTTGATGATTTGGTATAATGTTTGGGAAGAATTATTATTGAAGAATACCAAATTATGTGTTGTGGTTCAAAGAAGTAGAGAGATCATGAAAATAATTACCCAAGACATGATTTGGAGCGTGCTCTAGTCATTTAGGATATTGAAACCGTGGTAAGAAATTCACTGTGTTTAGAGATCACAAAATCTTGAAACAAATTTCCTCACAGAGAGATTTAAATAATAGGGAATAGAGATTAATATGGTATCTCTAGATATTTGACATTGAACTAATGTATACACAAGGAAAATGACATTCAGTGGAAGATGCCTTGAGAAAAAATTCATATGATCTGTTGGATAAATTATCTTGAAATGAATGTTAGTGGATGTCTATCCTAGCCAATATTCTTGTGGAATGTGAAGACCAAGGTTATATTGGGGTTTTCTTTTCAATTTCTGTGGTACTTGATTTGGTAAAGACGGTTAGGTATGTAAAACAATTTGATGCATAATGATTAGATATGAGTTCAAAACTCAATGGTGGGGAGACCATTAAGGGATGGAAACTATATGGGAGTTCAGTGTTGTGGTTCATAGATAGGATAGTTGTACCAAGGACATTTCAGGAAGAAATCCTTTATTATCAACACCATTAGAGAGGGGCTATATATTCAGGAACATAGAATATGTATAGTGCATTGAAGGTTCTGTTTTAGTGGACTGGTGTGAAAAGGAAGGTGGTCAAGTTTGTCTTGCGGTGTTTAACATTTCATTAAGTTAAATTAGATCATTAAATACCAGAAGGTATGTTGCATTATTTACCAATTCCATTCTAGAAAAGGGAGAATATAGCTATGGATTTTGTTACAGGACTCCCAAGAATGGTCTAAAAACACGATTCCATAAGGGTGATAGTGGATCATCTAACCAAGTAGTGCCAATTCATTCCTATTTATGCAACTCATTTGGAAGAGGATCTTTCCAAAATCATTGTCCAATAAGTGGTAAAGAGGCAAGGTATACCCATGTCAATTTTCATAGCTAGAGATCTGCGGTTCATGTCTTATTTGGGGATATCCTTATATAAATCCATTGGAATTCGGTTGAATATGAGCACGATATATCATCCATAGATGGATGGGAAATCCAAACAGATGATAAAGACATTGGATGACATGTTGATAGCATATGTAATGGATTTTGGTGGCTCAGTGGAAGAGAACATTCCCTTAGAATACTCGTATAATAACAACTATCAGGACTCAATACACATGGCTTTATTTAAGCCATTGTATGAGCATCCTTGTCATTCTTTACTATGATGGGTGGAAATAGGTGAGACATCACTAGTTGAGCCTATTCATCTCTAAGAAATAACCAAGATGATTCAATTGATCAAAAAAATGATGGAAACAACACATATTCCTCAGAAATCATAAGAGGTTCATTATTGAAGGCCATTATCATTTGTTGTGAGTGATCATATGTTCTTAAGGATCTATCCAAGACTTGGACATCGTCTTTTCGGGAAGCAGGTAATGTTATATCATCGATAAATTGGCCCATAAAAGATAAAGGAATATATTATAGAGGTGGAATACTAGTTTTCATTTCCACTATGGTTTAGTGTTGTGCATAATGTATTCTATGTATTTCAATTGAGAATGTATCATCCTGATCCTGAACATGTGATCAGATGAGATCAAGTTGACCTAGAGTCAGATTCCTTGTTGGTACATGTCCTGGTGTACATTGTGAATTGGAAGGAGAAATTATTGAATGGAAAAGGCATCAGTCTAGTGTGGGTTTTTTTCAACATGGTCTGATTCAGAAAGAGACTTGGGAATACGGGAAAGAAATTAAATAGCTATGACCGAAACACTTTTCGGGTAGTAATGGTTTTCTACCTTCCATGGATGGAAAAACCAATGGTGGGGAGAATTTATTACCCCCAGTTCCTGGTATGTAACCCTTAAATGATGCTTTTTATGGTTATAAAGAGTAATGTTGAAGGATGGGATAGTTGGGGGAACTCTGAATATGTTTTTTGGTCTAAAGTAGGTGTGCATGGGCAGCACACAATTTTTCTAAATCATGAGGATATCCTTAGAGAAAACGTGCATAGTGGAAGTTTTAATGCAGTAGATTCTAGTAGGGTTTATGAATGATTAAATAAACCATGTGAGGAGTTTTTGTAGGGGTTTCCTTAATGTAGTGTCTAACACACAATCAACACATTGTTTTTTTAACTATGTGGTATAACTGTGCATAGAGTCAAATATTGATCCTTAAAAATAGAATCTCACTAGTTTTTGATATATTTGATTCATTTTTTTTCCTAATAACCCCTAACTCGAGATTACTATCCATTGAAAGAAGCATAACCTCTCCAAATCATTTTGGAGTCAATAAAGATCCTTCCCTTGGCATTTTCAAGCCCGATTCTTGTGGAATGTGATGTTCCTCACCGTTCCTATCTCGTTTCATAGATCAACATAGATATAATTCTCCCCTATTTATTTCTCAAATAAAAACATGTTGGGGGTTGATATATATTTTTTGGATTCGAAATAAGTTTTTTATTGGTCATGATCTTAAAAGGAGAACAAATCTAATGTCGTTCCTGTGATAATTGCCCCGACTTCTTCTGTGTTCTTCGTATGTTGGGGAGTTTCATCAAAACCTTCAAGGTAGGTTGCTTCACTCTCATATCCTCTTAATATAATTTATTATATTAGTTTCTAATTGGTTTCGTTGAATTAAATTAATTGAAAAAACCATGGATTATATTCTATTTATTGATGATTTTTGGTTTTGGTGAAATTGTGTGATCTTGGTGAATTTTTGTGCAAATTTAATTATTTTCATGAAACTCAAATGGTAAATTTAAATTTTGGATTTGATATAATTTCTAAATGGTTTGATGGAAAATGGGTTCTCATTAAAAATGGTGTTTTTTTAAATAGTTTGGAATTTAAATAGTTTTAATGAAAAATGTTTTTAATAAAAAGGTTCTTGTATTAAAAGGGGTTTTTTGGCATAATCCTAGGGAATATTTTGGTGTGAGTTCATATTGTATTTCTAGGATTAGTTGAAATATGAACTTTTGCTCAGTTCCAAATGTCAAATATCACATCAGAAATAATTACCTTGTGAAGGCTTGGAAGATCAATGAAAAACCACTCATGAGTATGGAACTGTCATCATGTAGCATGCATTGTTAGTTGTGTGGATGTGTGGAATGCATTGCGTATAGAAAAGGGATATTAGAAATGGTTTTAATTATTTTTTAGTTTCTTCTCTATAAATAAATTTCTGGAAAATATCTTTCAATTTCACTTGTATTATTTTGGTTATAAATAGTTTCAGAAACTTGTTTGTATTTAGTTATAAATTGATTTGAGAAATTGTTTTTTTAAACTATTTTGTATAAATGTTTCTAACTCTTTTATAGAAGTGGCATGAGTTGGGAGGTCATTAGAGAAAACCTACTATGTTTTATATTGTTCCATAATTTGTCACTTTGGATCTTTTTAGATGATATATCCTGGTACGTGGTCAAAGGAAAGTATCACATGTTTTTAGTGCCACCTCTTGATACATGGGTTTTCGGTGATTATAGAGCATAGAGTTTGTGGATCCTAGAGTCTTGTGATATTCTTTGATTCCTTAGTTTATTTATACTATTTAAATTGATATTGGTTTTCTCCTCCATTCTTGAACACTTTGGAGTGGTTTTGATATTAACAATGTAGTTTAGTTGTTTTGCTTTTATTTATGTGTTTTTTATTATTTTTTTTGTTCTGGTTATGGGATAGTGTCTTTATTTTTAAAGGGTAAATCATCCCCACATGAATTGGAATCCCATAGGGTTTTATTTCCAACCCTTTTCATTTTGGTGATGTCACTTAATTCCTAGTAAAGATTCATTGTTTTATCAAGACAATGGGAGTAAGCGAGTCATTACACCTTCTTACCCTCCCATCAGTTGTAAAATTATAATGTCACCCACACATATGTGGGGACTACCACCTCCTCAATACGATGTGAATTTTTTTTCATTTAATTATTACATGTATTGTAATAAGGGTGGATTTATTAAATATATATGATATTTATTATATAATTATTATTCCATACTGGTGAATAATTATTGACCTTTCATTTTTCCAATTAATTTTAAAGTGCAAAAAATAACCCATGTGGACAACCATCTCCACAATGTGATATGATTAATTTTTTATCACCACCCTATATGGATGGTTATAAAAGTGTATATAATGAATAAATATGGTAATTTTGAAATAATTTATTGTATTTATTTAATTTAACCATTACTATTGTGTAAGGACTGGAACCGTTGAAATGAAATATGCATGGAAATCGAAAATCTTTCCCTTGAATAATATTTTTAATGAAGAATTATTAATAAATGGGTAATTAGGAATTATGAGGAAATTATATATAGTAATAAATATATAAATATAGTTCTATAATATATTTTTAATAAATATTTATTTATAATATAGTTTTTTTACAGATACAAAGAATGATGATAATTTAGGTAAGGAATTGTGTTGCAATATCATTTTTAATCATGATTGTTTATGATTGAAAGTCCTTCAGATGGATTAAAAGATATTTATATACTAAACCAGATATATTTCATTCCCATTTTTATTTATATTTTTTAATTTTTTTACATTATTCTCATCTATTCTTTAATTAAAATTATGAAGATGGTTTTTTGTGAAAATCCATCCTTATTTCCTCTTGGGTCAAAAAAAATATTTCTTCTCTATGTTCTTTAAAATGATTTCCATAATGTTCTATTTCATATCCAATGATTACTAAATTTAAATTTCAAACGAAATTGTATATTCATTTAAAATGAATAAAAAATTACTTTTAAAAAAATTTAATAGATTATCTGTAATTTTTTAAGGAAAAATATGAAAGGAATATTTATTTTAATATTTACTGAAAGAATGGATTTTCCAGAAATTGTGTACATTTATTTATTTAAAAATACATCTTATTCTTTAAACTGTTGTTTAAAAATGAATGTTATCAATATTTTTTCAAATTTTATTTAATAAGATTCCGAAAGGGGTATATTTATCACATTTTAAAAAATATATTTGAATGATATTACAATGGTATTTTTCTCTATTTTAATATCCATTGATGTTTCTTATACTTCACTGGGTATATGATCTAATTATTCCATCAATATTCTTTCACTAGATGATAATTTATATGTTATAATAATATATTTATGAAACCCATTTCTTTTACTAGGGGGATTCTATGATGGAATGATGAATTTTTATATGATATTATGCTGATTATATGTAATGTTTTCAATTTGTGATGGGAGGGGGAAGATTGATGTAGCCCTCTAATGTATTTAATAATGATTGATATATCATGAAATAATATGTACTTCAATTGGTAGTGAACCATGTATAGTAACAGACTTTTCCACTATGATATTCTGGTGAGCTAATCTTGACTAATGAGATAATGAAATGGGGAGTGAACCTAATCCACTATGGGTCTTTTCCTACTATGATAGTCTTGTTAGATATCCTTGACTAACGAAATGATTTTCTGTTCATATTTTTATCTCAAATACTTATGTCTTATGCTTACGATATGTTATCATGCCTCATGATTTATTATTTATGATTCCATACTCTTGTACCTAATGAATATTTTTTTTCGAAAAATCTTACTCTATGACTCGTGACTAATTATCTGGAATGATTGCATATTATTAAATTATGATTCTGTTTACATACAATTACTATTATATTACACATACTTATGATCATTGATTGATATCTTGTTTATTCACCATTATTGAGAATATGATCTCACCCTTTCTTAGGTTTCCATTTCCATGGGTTATGAATAATTTTTTCTGCAAGGTATTTGTAAGAAATGTACTATATGGGAAAATGTTTTTAGGAGACCTCAAAGAGATTTCTGGAAATAAGTTTACAATGTATCTCGTTACCATACACGCTAAACCATTATGACTATAGTGTTTGTATTATTATGAGATATATTGAATATTAATATAAAATGTTGTCATATCAATGTATGTATTTTTAGGGTCTCCTCAATGACCAAGTCCATTATTTAACGATTCTATTCATAGATATCACTATATCAGAGATTTCATTTCAATTTAACATAGTGGATAATAAAATTTCAAAAAAAAATTCTTTCTTATGGATTTAATTATCTTTGTGGGTGATTTATAAATAATCGTAATCTTTATTATAATGTTAAAATTTTATTCTTTATTGTCTAATTATTTGGATTAACAATATTATTTTCTTCAATAAGGTTCTTATTAGTTATTTTTAATTATTTATTAAATTTTCATATTCATAACGAATATATTTATAGTTTTTCATTATCATTATTAATTCATATAAAACATGATTTATGAAAATATAAAGACTAATTGATAATAAAAAAATCACTACTTACCATATTTCTATTGACAGTTAATCATATAATAGAATAATAATTTTCCGTAACAGATTTATCAAAATAATCTGAGTCCTCAGTGAAAATCATAAATTACATTATGTAACTTTTCTATTTTTTTATATTGATTTTATCATTCCAATAATTCTTAAATTTTTGGAAGTATGTATTTATATAGACTTTATTTCAAAATTTATTACCTGATAATTCGAAGACATCATTATAAGTACTTGAGTTACCATTTTTATTTTAGTTTCAACAATCCTTCTAAAAATACAATAATAATCACTTATTAAAACCAATATTTTTAATTATTTTTTAGTCACCATTATAAAAATATCAAAATCAAATTTTTTTATCCCACATATATCAAAATTATAAAAGTTAGGTGAAACTTTTATATTGGATTTAAATGTAACACCTTTGTTTTTCATGGCCTCCTCATATACTATGTACTACAATATTCTATAAAATATGAGTTATCTAACGAGTTCACCAAGTGTATACTCTTAGAAATTTTTACATTCATCAATAGAATCCTTCTATGAATTATATTTCATTTGTAGGGATAAAAATACTCTTTCAACATGATATGTGTTCATCCAAGAATTCCCTAACTGCAATCAATCCATTAAAAATTCATATAAATATTTGAATCATTTTATTACAGTATTTTTATTCTCCTATTATTAAATATTTATATTTATCTTAAATAATTCTATGTTTGGTTCTCATCAAATATTTTATTCTATAGTGATTAAAATGAAATATCCACCATAAATATTGTATAGTTTGTCATGATAAAAAATGAATAAAATATTTTAAGTTATAACATTATATCAAAGATGCTTTTTTTATAAATTAAATGAAAAAAATTGTAATTTTAATGTCCCATAAATTCTATATAACTGTCTTTTAAATTATATGGTATTATTTTGATAACATATGCATTGACGGAAACTGATTCTGAAGGTCGGTAAGCCTAAAATATAATTTTGATCTTTTTTAGTTCATTTAAATATACATGAGAGTGGGTTTTTCAAACTTTTAAATTATTGCTCAGATCAAAAATTAGAGGGATCCGTTGAAATCAGAAAATTAGGATTCACCTTGAATATAGATAACTTCGACTGGAAAGGGTTGACTAGAAATTTAAATATTCAGACTGTTTGAAAAAATATAAAATAAAATAAAAAGTTGTTTTAATTATTTTTCCCAACCATTGGGTGGTCGCACGGTGGCACTACGGTGCAGTGACAAAGCAATGATGAGTCACGTTAAATTAAGCTCATTAATGGATCGTAAATGTTCTTTGTAACAATTCATTAAATAAATCACAACAGATAAATTGTTTAATAAAAGAAACTGTGTAAAGATTCGAGGAATAAGCATAATAGAAATGTTGTGATGTGTTTTCATAACGGGTTAATGTGTTGGGGAAATCATGATAAAAGGGTGGAATTTCTTTGACGAACCTACGATGAGAATTCTCTCCAATGAGGAATGACAAATGCCAGCGAATCCCCAGTGACATTGCCACAACTTGATGAATGAGACCAAAGAGCATTGAAAAATAAAATAACATGAATCCATATGGATGGATTGCTTCAAAGACGAACTCTAATGATGTAGGGGTTTGTTTTTTATGTTTCCCCATTTGTTTATTACAAAACAACAAACGCAGATCAAACCTCAAACAGGTTGATCTTTGAAAATATCATTCTTGCAAGAGTGTACTATTCTTGGGGTTTTTCACTGGGATTATTAATTATATGTTTGATATAAATTTTATCCCAAACCTCCCCCTATTTAAACTCTAATAAGAAGGGCACGGTCTGACCTGAACAAAGAACAAGCCCCTCCACCAGGTGTTTTCTAAAAGGAAAACCTCCAAGTGATGTAAAAGTGGATTTGAGTCCTTAGAAAGAATAGTGGAGACCCAAAGAGGATAGAGGGACATACAATGTGAAGAACAAACCACTAAAGAGGACTCAGTGGTCCGCGGAAGAACTTGCGGGAAATATGGTTCTGGTGGAGGGGCAGGCAGTCGCCAGGAGTGACCTATAATGGAAACCGTGGGCGGGTGGCGGCATTCCATGATGTCATGCGAGAGGTGGAATCCATGACCGTCTTGGGTCGTGGTTAAGTGGAAAGAGCTTTTGGCACATAGGTTAGTGGATGGATGCAGGGACACGGCCCTTCTACTGCATTGGTGGAGCAGCCCGTAGCTATGGGCCACAGATCCTCATGGCATCCAGTCCCCTGACCGCGTGAAAAAAATAGGGTGGTCAGGTTTTACTGTCCGTGTGATGGCATGCCCCAAACATGCTATGTGTCTAGGCTGGAGGAGGCAATGGTCTCTTGATGGTAGACCAGGCAGGGCACAGACCACCCCAGTGGGCTAGACCCACGCCTAGTAGGCCAGAGCCATTCCCGGCAGGCTGGACCCACATCCAATAGGCCGATCCCAAGCCTTAAGGGTTAGACCCACCCCATCTGGATGGGCATGAACCACAACCCATTGGGCCCGTAGCCCTACAGGCCAAACCTAGGATGGGCTGGATCCGGGTCGGGTCAACAGAACTGACGAGCCCCCTTTGTAAAAAAATATAATATCTTTTAAATCAGGTGTCTGATTGAGGAGCCGTTTACAGAATTAGAGACCCCATGATATGAATGGTATTTCAGAACACTCTAAGTTGGCTTTCATAGAAGTTGAAATATGAACAATAGCATGGGGAGTGGTTCTCCCAGAATCAAGCCCACTATGGGAGGAAATTCTACGGCTGACTAAGACCTGAATACTGCTAACAAGGGAACCTGTGTGGAACATCAATGAGTGCCTATTGGGGAGCCTCTCAATGGGACCCATCAAGACCACGGTGGGAAAAATATCTATTTGACCTGGTAAACCCATGATACTCGATGGAGAGCAGCTCTATGTGACCCGGAAGGCCCACGATACTCGATTGGGAGGAGTACCTCTGTATGATGGACAAGGTTGGTAGAGGCTTTGTGTGACCCGACATGACCACAGTGGGGAGAGGCTCTTTGTGTCCCCGCATACCCATCGAACTCATCATGGATCAGTACCACAGCTATCCAAGGTTATGGAAAAGGAACTTTGTGTAACCTGGCAGGTCCACGATAGAGAGAGGCCCTGTGTTACCCAACATACCCACAAAACTCATTGAAGGGGGGGTACTCCAGTAGCCCAAAATGGTTAGTGATACGACAGATGGTCTTACTTTCGTTACTCTAGATTATACCTTGTGTGATCTTTCTGGATTCTTGATCGATCTTTATGATCACGATTCATGTTTTTCTTATGGATTACTTTTTTGGACTTTCCTTTTAGGATTGGGGTCCCTACATAGTATTATGTAACTATTCCATACATGGGATTTTCCCTCACATGATGTGACTAGTGAAGAAGACTGATGAATTGGCAGAGGATTTGGCGGCCCAGGACCAGGTGGTTCCCAGTGAGATCAGGCAGACAGGATGTGCTTCTATAGGTTCCGACAGCTACTCTACACGTACCCATCTGGTGGGGTTTTCAGGGTATGAAATTCCATAAATTGTGTATATTATCTTATTGACGTTTTCATTTGTTGGGTTGTAATTCTTTCCCATTTACATTCAGTTATACCTTTTCACATAATGGTTATCTAGTAGCTTGCATGTTCTCTTTTCTAGTTTTCTTGGGTCGTGGTTGTATGTGCATGTGTACAAATACTCAGGAAAATGCCTCCCACTTGCAGGTTGATTCCTTTGGTGCTAGTCATAAATTCCTAGCTTTAGAGTGGTGGTCTTGGTATATTCATGACATGAGTCTTGAGGGACGGTTCATGACAAAGTGGTGTCATAAGGGGTCGGTTCTACATTAAAGACTGAGAGTTTGTTGTTTTGTATTTGGGAAACAATGTCAAATGTTTTGAGTTTGACTCTCAGATTTGGGGATTCCAATGATGGTTTCACAGTTGATGTATCCATACACTAGGACCTTGAATTCAACTTTTCAACTCTATGCATAAAAACACATTGGTACCATGCATCATATAAGAATTGAGTGTTTCAACATGTTCTTCTTAAATTAGAGTTATCTCACTAGGTATAATCTACTGACTATGGTAAATCATGATCTGTATTAGGATGCCTCCAGGAAGAAAACTATCTAGGATTATAATGCATGACTCTGAGGACAACTCACCTAGTGATGAGGTATTGGTTCATGGACTAGTGCTAGAGATGGCCCCGACGGGTGGTTCACTAGGGTTACCACCACCCGTTGACCAGTAGTTACTGGCGGCGTTACCGGTAGAGTTCAATTGTAGGATCAATGCATTGCATCACTTCCATAGATAGATACCTCCCAGGATTAGGGGAGAGGCAAATATTTAGGTTTCTAAGGACTGGCTGGATGTGGTGGCACTGGTCTTCTTCTTAGTGAGTATGCCACTTGACTATATGGCGATTTTTACTTCGAGCCTTCTTCATGGTTCGTTAGGGAGACAGTGGAGCCTGACGATTCAGACTCATGATGAGGAAACCCTACCATAAGAATACATCAAGTGGCTTTTCCGAGAGGAGTTCTTCCCCATGACCTTGGGTACAAGATTTATAGAGGGGATTCCTCGCCTATGGGAGTGTGACATGTCAGTTTCTTAGTACTTTGCAAGGTTTACGAACCTCTCCTGCTACTCTATAGATATGGTGCATGTACCATTATTCAGGTCCTAGACCTTTATGCATGGATTCCGATGGTAGATCAGGGAGTTTATGATTTCCCTCAACATCACCACTTAGGTTGGAGTTTTATAGAAATCTTTTATAGTAGTTAGCTTCCTCACAGAGCTGGCAGCGATGGTGGGAGTTACCACCGGGTGACAGATGGTCAATTCCTCCATGGCATGTAGCCATAAGATGACACAAAGGTCTAAGCTGGTCATATCATCTGGAGGGAAATCCCAAGACATGTGATATGTGGTGTGCGGCCACTAGGGAAATTAGTTTTAGAAGAGGAACATGTCATGCTACTCATGCGATAGGCACGGACACATGGCATGTGATTGCCACACCCGCCACACAAAATATCAATAGATTATCAAGGGACCACCATGGTAGAGATAGAGATATGATTGAGGAAGAATTATGGTGTAATACATGGTAGGGGAGTAGGCCGAGTAATAGGTGGTGGGTAATGGTTTATGGTACTACCTCCACCACCCCAAGTGGTCCACAACGGCCTCAGCGAGTAGGTGGACAATGACGATTTCAACATCAGGAATTGGAGGCCTAAGACCATGGTGATCTGGAGATTATTAGAGGTATTATTTTTGTTTTCTCCACCATATCTTTAGTTCTTATAGACACACATTCTAGTAACTATTTCTTTTCCATGGACCTTGTTTGAGGATTGGAGATTCTAGATGAGTCGTTGGCTTTATCATTACGATTAAAGTCTCCTATGAGAGTAGATTTGACGTTTACACACTATTTATAGCATTCTTATATGACTCTAGGAGGTGGGAGATTATGATGGGATCTCATAGTGGAAGCGTCTAGGACTTATGACGTCATCTTGGGTATGGACTGGTTATCGATAGTCCATGGCCAGATCGACTATATTTGGTGCAAAGTGCGGTGTGTCTGTGAGGATGTGACCATATTTTTTTCACTGGCGAGGAGGAAACATTTGCAGTATAAGATATACTTTCTCAAAGGAGGTTGCATCTGAACACTCACCAATTTCCTAGCCTCACATTCAATGAGTTGGACAAGAGGAGTCTAAGCTTTCTTGTAGTGGTGGATGAGTATGAGGATGTGTTTCTTGGGGATGTTCTGAGACTACCTCATCATAGGCAGGTAGAATTTGGCATCGACTAGTACCCCGGGATGGAATCAATATCCACACTAGTTTATTGGATATCTCTAATGGTGCTTCATGAATTTAGGGTACAATTGTAGGACTTACAGGGGAAGGGATACGTGAGGCCCAACATTTTACCATGGGCAACCCTAGTGTTGTTTTCCAAGATGGAAGACAAGATCTTCCGGCTATGCATAGACTTATGGTACCTGAAATAGGTGACTATGAATAACAAATATCCACAACTAAGAATTGATGACCTCTTCAACCAGCTAAAGGGGGCGAGTTGGTTCTCGAAGATAGACCTCAGACCAGGCCAACATCAGCTTCAGGTACCGGATGAGGAAATATAAAATACAGCCTTTAGATTCTATTATTTCCTATTTTAGTATTTGGTGATGCCTTTCGGCATGACCAATGCCCCAATAGTGTTCATGTGAATCATTAATAGGATCTTCTAGCCTTACATTGATCGGTTTGTCATAGTCTTCATTAATGACATCTTTATGTACCTAGAATTAGAGGAGGAGCATGCTACACGCCAATGGAGAGTCCAAGATACACTCTGAGAACACCGACTCTATGTAAATCTCTCTAAGTGAATGTTCTTGATTTGGGAGATCCACTTTCTGGGACATGTCATCTTGGAGGCTGGACTTACAGTGGATCCGATAATGATAGAGGTAGTTCTGAATTAGAAGCCACCAAGGATCATGAATGAGGTGCAGAGTTCCTTGGGGTTGTAAGGATACTATTGGAGGTTTATGTCTAACATTTTCAGTATAAAAGAACCCTAATCTCCTTTGATGTGGAAGGGACAACCCTTCGTATGGATGGAAAAGTGCCAGCAGAGTCTCTAGGAGTTGAAGTTGAGACTGACGAGTTCCCTTATCTTGAGACTACCAGAGTAGGGCTTTGGGAATGTAATTTTCAACAACACATCAAGGACCATAATGGTTTGTTTCTTGATGATGGAGTGAGCGATGATTGCCTATATCTCATAGATATGGAGGAATCCTAAATGGAACTATACGACCCATGACATGGAATTTGCAGCAGTGGACTTTGCTTCGAAGCTGTGATGGCACTACTTGATGGGTGAACAATTTACCATCTATTACAACCAAAATAGTCTCAGCTATATCTTCTCACATAAGGACCTGAACATGTAACTTCAATGATTACTGGAGTTACTCTAGGACAATGACATTGAGATAGTATATACTCATTTTAAGGGGAACATGGTGGCAGAAACACTCAGCAGGTGGTCAGGATTGCAACTGCTGAGTGAGGTGATAAAGAAGCTAGTTGTGATGAAGATATAATTCAGGATGATAATGGAGAAGATTACCTACAATAAATGACTATGAATCACCCACTCTTATAAAGAGTTTGGGAGACACAACTTTTGGATATTAAATATGAGGCCAGATGTGCTCAGTTATCCTTAAGATATGCACTTGATTGATTTTCGATAGGTGGAGAGCATGTCATCCTTTTCTAAGGGTGAACAATAGTACCAGCGGGGTTGTGAGAGAAAAATATACGTGAGTTACATATCTCCCCCTTGGAGGTAAGTATTTGAGTGGAAAAGATGCATCGAGATCTCCAACATCAATACTGGTGGCTAGGGATGAAGAAAGCGGTGTCCAAGTTTGTCTCACAATGCCTCACATGTCAGTAAGTGAAGGTTGAGAATTAAGTTCCATTAGGATTGGCACAACCACTTATGGTACTGTAGTGGAAGTGGTATGGTATCTCGATGGACATCATGATGGGATTACCATAGAAATCCAAGTGCCATGATTATATCTGGGTGATAATTGACTGACTCACCATGTCATCTCACTTTCTACCCATCTGGGGGCTGGGATTGGGGGATGGCTTGTGATGCTTCTACATATAGAAGATAGTGTGACCACATGGGGTGTTTTAGAAGGTTTTATCACACCATGAAACTTGAATAACATTCTTTTTGTGGAATGGATTATAGGTGATGTTCGGGATTCAGTTGCGCTTGAGCACAACCTTTCACCCTCAGACAGATGGTCCGACAGAGCAGACCATATAGACCCTGGAAGAAATGACTCATTCTTGTGTCCTTTAATTGAGTTGCAGTTTGGAGGACCACCTACCACTGGTAGAGTTTTCATACCAAAATAGCTATCATTCCACCTTTCATATGGCACCTTTTTAGGACTTTTATTGGTGGCCTTGAAGATCACCTCTATGCTAGACAGACCTAGGAGAGTCCACACTCATGGGTCCATATTTGGTATGGCCAACCACTGAGAAGGTGCAAGTAATCCAGGAGTAGATGAGGACTATACAGAGAAGGATGAAATATTATGCTGGTAAGAGATGGAGGCCCTTGGAGTTCTAGGATGGAGATTATGTTTTCCTTCAGGTCCAACTGCAATGGGGATGGCAGAGATTTGGTTGGGCAACAAGTTATCTCTGAAGTTTATTAGACCTTTCAAGATTCTGAGTAGAGATAGATAGGTGGCATACTAACTTGCTCTTCACCCACAGATGCACCTGATTCAACATTATTCTAACATGTCACAAGTGACGTGGTACGTGCATGATCCATCACACATCATCGAATGGGGTGAGATCGACATTGAATATGGCGAAATGTTTCTTGATTTTTTGGTGGAGATAGAGGATTGACAGGAGTGGGACATTCGTGGATGGTTGATTCCTATAGTGTGCATTCAGTGGTAGTACGGGATTCTTAGAAGAGAAAATGGGAGTGGGAGGTTTAGATTCATGCTCATTACCCCCATTTTTTCGTTCATCTTTATTGTGGATAATGCGGAAGTAAATCCTTAAGGGTGGGGGAATGTAATGTTCTTGAAATTTCATTTTATTTTTGAAAATTTTATCAGATTATTTCAAGACCATATGCTTTGACGAAACCTGATTCAAAGGCCCAGTGAGAATAGAAAAAAAAAATTGAACTTTTTCTAGATCATTTAATTAATCGTGCGAGAGGGTTTTTATTTCATTTAAACTGGTTCTTGGATTAAAAATTTTATGGTACTAATATACACAGAACAGTGGGATTCTCTGAGAATGCACCTAACATTGACCGGAAAGGGTTGACCAAAAAAAGGTAATTTTCGGCCATTTCTAAAAAAAATAAATTAAATTAAAAAGTAATTTTTTTCAATCGTTGGGTGGTGGCACAAATACACTACAGTGCGGTGACAAATAAATGATGAGTCAAATTAAATGAATCTCATTAATGACTCTTAAACATGTAGCCTAAATATTAATTTAATGGAGTGTAATAGATACGTTGTTTCATAAATGAAACAGTGTAACGACGCGATAACACAGTGTAACAGAAAATCTACGACGTGTTTTCTTTTAATGGGTTAACACATTGGAGAAATCAGGATCAAAGGGTGGAATTTATCTAATGATCCTACGCTGATAATAATCTCCAACAACAAATGATGAACACTGACGAATCTCCAGTGACATTGTCGCACCTCAATGATTGGGATCGAAGAGCATAAAACGCCAACATAACTTGAATCCCTATGGACAAATCACTTCAACGACTAACTACAATGTTGTAGGGGTATGATTTTTAAGGATCCCCATTCTTATTTGTAAAACGATGAACGTGGATCAAACCACTAACAGTTTGATCTGTGAATCAACTATTCTTGAGAGAGGGTACTTATCGTTGAGTTTTACACATGTATTATTAATTATTAGTTCGATATAATTTCAATCCCAAAACTCCTCCTATTTAAACTCTAATGTGGAGGGTGCGGGTAGACCCGAACAAGGACACAACCCCTCTGCATTGTGATTTCTTCCTTTCCAAACCTCCATGTGGTGGAAAAATGGCTTCGAGTTCTTAGCTGGAATGGAGGAAACCCACAGAGGATGAAGTAAGATAAAATGAAAAAGAACAGAACACCAGAGAAGACCTTGTGGTTTGTAGAAGAACCCTAAAGTATACTAGAGCCAGAGGCAGCTACAGGTCGGGGGCGATGCACCATGGAGGTGCCTCAGAGGTAGCATCCACGTCCCTCTCGGGCCTCTTCAAAGTGACAG
Source organism: Viscum album (assembly GCA_963277665.1). Classification (NCBI taxonomy): domain Eukaryota; kingdom Viridiplantae; phylum Streptophyta; class Magnoliopsida; order Santalales; family Viscaceae; genus Viscum; species Viscum album. The sequence continues at coordinate 1,956,179,551 of OY728137.1, forward strand.
GAGCCTCCTGCACTCAGGACAGTGGCCGGTGGTAGTGACCCAGCTCCCCATCTACATTGATGGAGAAGGTTGCAGCCACGGGTCATAGCTCCTCCTGGAACGTGGTCCCCTGACCGCATGACGGCGTGACCCATACACGTCATACATCCAGGCCAAAAGAGGAAACTAGTATGCTGATGGCAGATCAGGCTGGGCACGAGCAGCCCCAGTGGGCTGGACCTACACCCAGCGGGTTATAACAACGTCCCATTCCATGGCAGGGGGGATCTGGGGTTGGTATGTTCTGTCTGACCAGGTCAGACCTGACCCGACCCGGTCCCAACCCGACCTGCCCTTTTTCAAAAAAATTTATGATCTTTCAAACTAGGCATCTTATTGATGATACCTTTGTGGAGTTGGAACCCACATGACAAGGTATATCATTTGGAATAATATAAGGAGGATTTCATGGAATTGGGAATATTAATAATAGATTGGGGATCAGTGCTTCTATATTAAATTTCACTACATTAGGAGTTCCTAAGGCCGATTGAGACCTAAATACTACTGACAAGAGATCATGTGTGAATAAGATAATATGGCCTAGTGGAAAGTAGATCTGGGTGACCCGATAGTCCCATGGTCATGAGCGGCTTTGTGGGACAAGGCAGTCCCATGGTACTCGATGTGAAGGAGAGCCTCAATATGGTGGCCATGGTGGAAAGCAACTCTGCGTGACATGGAATTCCCACGGTGGGGAGGAACACTATGTGACCTAGAGTACCCATGGTAATCATCATGGATGAGTTCCAAAATAGTCCAAGGTTTAAGGGAAGTGGCACTCTATGACCCACAAGGCCCATAGTGGGGAGAAGCACTATGTGACCCAGAATAACAATGGTACTCATTGGGGAGGATAAATCCACCATCCCAAGGTGTTCAGTGATATTATTGATGGCCGTAATTTCCTTTATATATATTATACCTTTTGTGATCTATCTAGCTTCGTGATTTATCTTTATGATCATGATTTGTGGTTTTCTTGTGGATTTCTTTGTGGTATTTCCCTGTTGGTTTGGGGTCCCTACTAAGTATTTTTTTACTCACCCTAGAACGGGCTTCAACGACACATGCCATGACTAGTATATACTAATGATAACTTGGCAATGGACTTGGAAGACCAGAACTAAGAGGTTCCCAGTGATATTAGGTAGGCATGACATGCTTATATAGCTTCTAAAAGCTACTCTACACTTACCCATCATGTGGGTTTTTATCATAATACTTTCCATCAATATTGTACTTTCTCTTGTTTTAGTTTTTTTGGTTTTTATTAGAGACCATCTAATTATAGTTGTACATTTACACTCATTAGTTTTTTAGTAACATTCAAGTTCTCTTTTCCAGTTTTTTTGGGATGTAGTTGTATGTGAATGTGTACAGGTACCTTGGAAAATTCCTCCTGCTTTCAAGTTGACACTTTTGGTGCTAGTCTCCAACCCTATCCTTTGTGAGACGGGCTTGTAGGAGTCACGATACAAGCCACAAAGGGTGGGTCATTATAGTAATGGTTTATAATAAAAAATAACACTAGAAGTTTTATAGTAATTTTATAGAAAGTGATATTAAATGAACTCTTCACCTATCTATACTCCTTGATTATAATGTTATTCACTAAAACCTAACTTTCTTATAAGAGTCAAAAATAAATTACATCCATCCTTTTCTTATGGATTTATAAATAAAACAAAAAATTTGACAATGACTTATATCCCAATTAAAAAATTATACTTTTATGTGGAAAGAACAACACGAAAGACTTCCTTTTATAGTTAGAGGCATAAAAAAATACCTTTTATAGTGGAGTCATAATACATAAATACATAAATTTTATATTTGAAAATAAAAAACCATCCATGATTAAGACAAAAAAATATTATTAATACTAATAAATAACAGAAGAGACCAGAATAGCTTAATAAATTTGATTAATCATTGTTGTTTTCATTTCATCAAAAAATGAATTTGGACAAGTTATATCATTCCCAATGATCATAGAATGTAAACAATCATGACCAAAAACATTTCTTCCAAATAGATAGAGTGATTCTAAATATCCCAATATTTATTTGTGGATATGTTTCATATGGTACCATCAACCATTATTCATAAAGGAATACCCAATGGTTTAAGACTCTTTGATTCATAAATCAAATTAAATTATAAAATTAGTCAAGGTTTATAAATTTAGTGTAGCCCATTGAGGTTATAAAATAGTTTCCTAATTTCAAGGAATGGTATTAAAAACTGTATTGGACAAAAACACATCATTGAAAAATTTAGTAGTTTTCAAAAAGGGAACCATTTTTTGGGGATATATTCTGTGAATAAATAATATATTGTTTATATTTCTTAAATTTAATTTATGATAATCTCATTGTCTACAAAAAACATAACTGAATTCATAAAAACATCTTAACAAAAGTTTTTATAAGTTATTAAAAACCCACATAATGTTAATAAAAAAATTATAATATTATTTTGAAAACTATGAGAGTAAATTAATTTAGATAATTAAAAATAAAAATAAAATGATTAATAAAAAACATTTATAATAAATATGAAAACCAGTGAGAGTGATAAACATTATTATTCATCAATCACTATGAATATTGTAAAAATTTATTATTCAACTTCCACGAATAACACTACCAAAATATCAAATATAAAAAGTTAATAAGATATTTACTCTATTTAAAAATAATTTTATATCTCCAAAAAAGTATTCTTAGTTTTCTAAGATAATACATATTTTATAGGATTTACCAGTTTAGTAAAATACTTCATTTTTATAAAATAATATGGATTAAATATAATATATCAATGTTGTAAGATATTTCAATTCTGTAAGATATTGGAAATATATGACAAACATCAATTTTTAAATATATTACAGATTATATCAGATATTTTAGTCTCATAAGATATTGAAAAGTCATAGGATACATCAATTTCACAACTTATTTAAAATAAAAATGATACCTTATTTTTTTTAAGAAATTGAAAATATGTAAGTCACTTCAAATCTCTTAGATATTATAGGATCTTATAGGAAATTTAAATGGTATAAAAATGTGTATAATGTTTTAAAGAGATAACATTAAATTCATAAGATATTTACATTCTTTAAAATATTGAAAAAAGTACAAAAGATGTTATAATTTGTAAAAAACAATACATATGATTCAAATAATATTAAAATTATCAAATAATAATTTTAAAAAATAGAATAATGATTATAAACATAGAAACTCCATCAGATTCAAAAAAAATTATTCAAAACAAAATAAAACAAAAAATAAATATGTATAAAACACAAAATAATGTATTTTTTAAAAATAAATAATATTTTTTTGCCTTTTTTAAAAATAAAATTGAGTATTATAATTAAGAAAATTAAAACAATATGAGAGAAAAGAGTTAACTCCAACAGATCAAACACTAATAATCTCTCTACTTTCTAAATATAACAATGGAGACTCCCATTATCCTCATTGTTTTAGAGATAGAAATTTGAAAATAGCGTTTTATCTGAACTCAAATGATAAATCACATGAGGGGATGAAAATTCAACCTCATGCTTGAAATAAATTTGGGAAGTAGAAATTGATAAATAGCCTTAAATTAACAGGAAAATGATTCATGGATTTAAGGGTTGTCCGTTGAGATAATAATTTGTTAAGAGAGATGTTGTTTTTATTAAATGCAATAAAATATTATAATGCCAAATCTAATGTTCCACCCAAAAATTAATGATTCAAATGTATAGTTTTTATTAATTATAAAAACAAGGACCTAAACCAAGGGATAATGAGGATAATTGACATAATAAATCTCTGAATTCATTCGGAAAATGGAAGGATTATGAAATCCCAACTATAAAAGTGGGACCAAAAAACAATGGGTGAAAGGTATATTCTTTATTAACTCAGTAACAAACAATTTCTCATTCGATTAAATTTTTATTTTATATTTTTTATCTAAAACATTTTCCATGTTAATCAAATCACAACCCCAATTATTATATATCTAATCACATATTAAAACATCTAATGATATGATTATTGCATCCCAAGTCTATAACTCCTTCATGGTAAATGTTTGTGGGAATATTAATCTAATGAATCTTATTGTTATTAATTTTTCTAAATTTGATGTGATTTTATTCATGGATAAGATCTCTCTCTATATACTAGCCATATTAATTTCCTTTGTATGGAAAATAAATTTCAAATCCAATTTCAACCCTATGATTGTGTATGGGTTAATGGTTGACTATGAACTCCCTGTTGAAATTACATCCATTTTATGGGTCTCAATACCTAATATTCTAGGGTATTATGCTCAAATGGTTGGGTAGAAACTCAGTATTGAGGATATGATATTTGTTCATGAATACATTGATGTTTCTATTAAATATGTTTTAGGTTTACCCCAAATCATGATGTTGAAATATCATTAGAAATTATATCTTGATCCTTGTCTATCTTATGGATTGTCATGACCTATCCCTTGGGGCCCGTGCTGTGACTACCCTAACCCCACCCTCATAGGGAAGGGGTTGGAAACTAGCGTTGAGTAGGAATATCCCAAACAAATGGTAGGAATTTTCCTAGGTACCTATACAGAAGAATACAAATTCAATCCAAAGATGATGGATTGTGAAAACACTATGTAAAAAAACACAATGTGTAACAGTCAAAAACTAAAGGTAAATGGGGCCAAATGCATGCTCAACTGAAATTGGAAAGTAAAATTATATGTATCTGAAAATTCTCCACAGGAAACCCTAACTAAAGTGTACGTACAGAAACAACTGTATAATGTCACAGAAGCACATATCGTCAGTCAAGTAATTCTAAGAACCACCTAGCTCCGATCTACCAAGAACATTGTCAAAGTGTCGATAATCTACACAAGACATGATGCATGCGAGTGAAGCCTATGTATGGGTGAGTTAAAAAAATACTTAGTAGGGACCCCAAACCACAATGGTATACCACAAATTAATACAAAAATAAGACTACCAAATAGGTACATGAAGTCTTGTCTCTAATAAGTATAGTCAAGAGAGTACCTAGAGTAATCTCACTCATGTATAATCTAAAGTATGAAAATAAAGGCTATCATTAATAAACACTGAACACCTTATACTGATGAGGCACTCATCCCCAATGAGTCACTTTGGAAAACTGAATATCCTAGACCCACTCATCCCTCAAGCCAACTAGGTCACCTAGACCTACTCGGGAATTAGGCCCACTGGGTCACCAAACCTTGATCGTCACATAGGCCCGATGGGACGCTAATACTAGCTCCTCACATAGGCCTATTGAGTCACCTACACCTGATCATCACTAAGACTTACTAGGTCACAAAAACTCACTAGTCATTTAGGCGTCTTGAGTCACCAAAACCAACTTGTTACATCGGATTTGGAAGTCACATAAACCCCCCATCTCTTAAAACTGCCTAGTCACCTAGACCATCTCGTCGTAGTCTTCTCGTCATAGCCAGCTGCATGATTCCTTCTCGCAGTGCACTTGATTTTAGGAGAATCTATATCTCATGCAATTTTCCATATCTCAACATACCTAAAAACCCACAGAGAGTATATCAAAAAGGATCGTGTCATCACATGGTTCCCAATTCCAAAAACGGATTATCAATCAGATGTACGGTTTGGATTTTATGATCCTTTTAGTGAAAATGGGGTCTATTTGGTTTGGGTTGGACTAGACGCAATCAGACCGATCCAAGCAGTCCCAACCTGGGGGTCTACCAACCCAACATTGACTACTTGGGCTAACTTGGACTACTATGGAAATCCCAGACTGGCTAGACCTAGATAAGTCCGCGGCGTGATCCTGGCCCGAGGAAGCATTCGAGGCTTGTCTGCCTGAGATGTAGCAGGCATCGCCCTCCCACTGGACAATGGACCTCCGCCCAAGTGACACAGCGCGATTGCCACGTCTTCCCACACTACAACTGGCCACCTGCTGGTGGCCTCTACTAAACAACTATGTAATATGTCATGGGCCTCCTTCATCATTGTGGAGCACCACCATTGTGGGGAATCACTATTGTGCGCCAGCTCTATAAAGTGCCTGCCACTGCATGTCGTCATCGGCTGTCACCGAAAGATTCATCCTTGGGCCACTGGATGTGTGTTGGTGGTCCATTTTCTGATCTAGATTTTCTGCTATTATCCTTAGGTCTCCGCCTTCTCTCTTATGTGCTTCAAGCTATCTCATCATTGATCTAGAGGTTTGACCATGATCAGAACCTCTCGGAAGAGCCCGACGTATCCACGAGGGTCTGTCGGTGAAGAACACAAAAACGGTTGGTATGAGTGAATACCAAGATCACCCAAAGAATGATCCAAGACTTTGTTCGTGTCGGACTATGATCATTCTTTTTAGCATAATTACAGATAATGTGATTACAGTTAGTAATAAAAAAGATCTTCTTCCCAGTAAATTCCCACAAAACAATTCTCAACCCCACAAGAACTATCAACCTGTGGATCAACATGTTTGTGAGTCGATCCATGTTCTTTATTTTGAAGGAATGAATGGGGAATGGTAACCATTTAGAAATAAACACCTACCTGGGTCTGAATCGATCACTGACGAAGGGTGAATCTTTCTTTCATCATTCATCATTTCACTGATATCTAATTATAATTTGTTCATTGATCAATCGTCATTCATAATTCATAACCATTCATCATTCGACAATGAATTGCCTCCATGGAATCAGAGAAATAAATTGGTTCCTCCTTTGATCTCATATCTCTTTTAATCAAATTAAAGGAATAAACATATTTTAGCATTTCTTTTGCACTGAGTCTCCATGTCATTATACTGTTTCATTTATGAAATTGAATATCTATCTCAACATTGTGTTCTAGGGAAATATTTTTGAATAAAATAAACACACTGTTTTTTATTATATTTTTCTTCAAAATTACCAAAAAATTATCTTTTACACTACACCTAATGTAGTAAAGGTCCCCCCCAAATTATAATCTCACAATCTCAACAGTACTCTCAGATTTCCAATCTGAGTTACTGTTTATGAGATATATGATTTAAAAATAAAATAATATTTATTTAATTATTTCATTTAAATTCACATCCCAAAAACTGATTTCCATAGTTGACCAGTGTTGGCCAATGTTTGGATTCACTGAAGGAAAAAACCCACATTACGAACTCAATGATGGTCTCATATTTTCAATCTGAGACACCGTTCATGAGTTAATAGGATTAAGAAAATAAAATAATTTTGTTTAATTATTTTATTTACGGTTATTCCATTTTATGGGTTTCTCAATGGAGGCCCGCATAGACTAAAGTTATGTCATTTCTAGGGTAAACCCGCAATCATGAACAAAATGGTGCCCTCATATTTCTGAACTGGGCACCCATTATAGAGTTATTCCACCTTTTCTGGAAAGCTGCTCATGCATGCTCTTTAAAAAACTAAAACTTTTTTATGAATAATTCCGATCACACCAGGCCTCAGAATGTCATTCTATTTTAGTTCGTTGTCATAGAATTTTCCGAAATGTTTTAATAAAAATAAAACCAAGAAATTTCAATTGATTACATTATCCACACGTTAAGTTTATACATCCCTGAAAGCCAAACCATGGGATTCCAATACAGATGAGGGTACGAGATCAAACCAGATCCTTTTTCTCCCATGTGATATCCCAATGATTCATGTGTGGCCACCAAAAGCACACTATAAGAATCAATTTACCTTAGAGGGTCCTCTTATATTGATCCTAGATCTCCACAAGAAACACTTCAAAAGTATCCCATCATCAATGTCCATATCTACCTAGTCAGTGATGTATGATTGGTCATGTACGTATATCCTCAACTGGGATACATGGAAGGGGTTTTACACCCACTCAAACTATGGAGGTAGAGCCAAGAGGTACAACACCATACGCACTCTACATAGTATCAGAAATGGTCTGATAATACTCAAAGATAACTTGCATCCCCGTCCGAATCACTGTATCCCACATCGAGGTGAGACCCAAATAAACACAAGATATACCTGATCGAAGTCTAAGGGTATCCATAACCTATCAGCATAAGACATATGATGAAACTGTGCTGTATTCATCCACTCCTGGATAACCTACACCATCTCTATAGTAGCCTTCATGAACTCTAGGCCCATGAGTGCTAACACTTCGGGGATTCTCCAACAATGTGGAAACCTACAGGGTAACCCACTAAAGGCCTAGAACGGTGCCTTGCCTATGGTGAAGTGGTAGCTATTATTGTATGCAAACTCCACCAGAGGTATGTGATCATACCAACTATAGCCACAATTGAGGATGTAAGAATTTATCGTCTCCATAGGGACCTAAATGATATGTTCCATCTGGTTGTCTTTCTATGAGTGTAAAGCTGTGATCAAGTGATGTTAAGTCCCAAACACCTCCTACAATCCCTTACACAATAGGTATTCAATGCTTCCACCTCGATTTGATACTATCGTTGATGGTATTCCATGGAGTTGAACTAAATCTTGAACATAGGGGTGTCCCAAGATCTCTACGGTACTCTATTCCCATAATTATATTACGTGACTGACATGGTGAGTTGGTCAAAGATCACATAGATGGTACTATTTCCCCTGTAAGTACATGATAAACCCATCATGAATTCTATCAGTATCTTTTCTCACTACCCTCTTGGCACCCCAAGAATGAATAAAGAAACCCCTTATAAGAATAGAGGCTTGACACGGTGTATTGATAAACAACACAATGGATTAATAATTCACTCATCATTTATATCAATAGGTAAGCCCAACATATACTTGTTCCATGATCACCAGTGTCTGCTTTGACACCCACATGAATATCCTGATGTGTCTCGTCACTCTAGGTTTCCACTACTACTACAATGTATCCCTTAAAAGGAACGATGTTTTCCCCACCATTTAAATATCCATCAGGGGTATATCTTAGGGATAACTTTGACCATAAATATCCATGGTCGGTATCATCGAGCTGTTCCTCCCTCACTCACTTTAGGAATGGTGGGGTAACAACCACTGATTGGAGGTAAGATGTATCATCTCTATCCACAAAGGATAACTATAATGAGTCCAACTGAACTATTTCCTTGTTCGAAAACTAAAAACTATATCTCTAGGCGAGAGCATCCCCTAACATGTTTCCCATAATAGGAGTATAAAATAATTCAATGTCATTGTCCTAGGGGACCTCCAATCGTCACCTTTGCCTGAAGGTAAAGTCCTTCTAAGAGAAGATTGACTTGAGACTTTTTTGTTTAGAGTAGATCGTAAACCGTTCACCTATAAGATCGTGTATCCACATCTTCAATGTGAATACTACCAATGCTAACTCAAGGTCTTAGGTCATAATGTTATACTCGTATGGTCTTAAATACCAAGAACCATCTCGCTCCCTTTATTTAATTAAAGATGTCATCGATTCTCAATAGTGGATAATTATTCTCCACAGTCACCTGATTTAGGCATCAGAATATCACACATTACCTCAAGATCCTATCTTCCTTTTTGGAAAACAATACTGGGACTTCCTGTGGTGAAATAATGGGTCTCATGAAGCCCTTCCTCTACAAGTCCTCCAACTATACCCTCAATTCAAAAAGATTTTTGGGAACCATTTGATATGCTAGTGTATATATCAGTATCATTCTGGGGTATAGGTCAATGTAGAAGTCTGCCACCCAACAAGGAGGTAGTCCTAAAACATATTCTAGAAATAGGTCATCATACTTATCAACAACTACAGGAAACTGAGGATGCATCTCATACACTTTACCAAGGCTCATACAATCCAATTGAAAAGTGATTTTTTGCACCATTCCATGCATGAGTCTAACCCATTCTTCCAAGGTTTCCTTTTTCTATGACCATGGAAAAGACAATTCCATCATTTCGTACATACCACATCCTTTTGCCAAAAATAGTCAATATGGGCATGGAGTGTCGATACTGAATTCATACCAAGAATGATGTCGTAGGGCCTCAACACTACAACCAAGATGTTCCAACCAAAACTCTCCCCTCAAGGATCAAATCACATTTTTGGAATAAGTGTGATTATCGATTCTTCTCCCATAGGTATCTCGAGGCGTTAGGGTCAAGAAAATGGTTTAAACAAAAACTCTAGGTCTTGAGAATGATATGTTAAAATAAGGAATGATTCCCACCTATTTATATTAATATGGAAGCTAAGAATATACACAGACTATACCTTGAATCATACCTAGTTCCATTGTGTTATATTTCTTGACTGCATGTAGCTACCCCCATCCCCTTTTCTACAACTCCCCGATCCTTGTGTGGACCACATCGGGGAGATGGTGGTAACACGTCGTAATGTATACCACATCATCCTGCTCCCCCGACTCACTTTCCACATCTTCCACCATGAAGATACATTTTTCCCAATCATTGTGTCTGTCCAAGTGGCCCTTCCACCCTTTCACAATCGACACAACGGGATGGAAAATCTCTAGGGAGATGTCCCGTCCCATATTTCAAAAAACATTACCTATTTCTTGGCCGACGGGACTCACCCTATGAGAAATGAGTGGTAGATCAAATACCAGGGACCTTCTCTCAAAATTCATCACACATACAAGTCTCTAAGACTATCATCATCTTCTTTCTTCTGAGGACTCTACACTTTCATTCCCACTGCTAACAAGCACTAGCTGTATCCACTCTGCCAAGGGTCTTTCAACCACAATGGATCAATCTTGCACCCTATTATATGTAGGAGTGCACAGATTAATAGCGCTACCTCATATGTCCCTAAACACACCTCTCTTTGAGATCTGAGCCCTGAAGCACTGGTCAAATTGTATTAATCAATTCTCTGGAAAGGCCCTTACACCTCGATGAATACTCAGTTACCGAAATTTCATACTTCCAATGATATATAAGACCTTGGACACACAAAGACATTATATTCTATGATGATATCCCCTTATCTAAGAGTGGTTCTCAAGATCTGTACATAGAAGAGTCACCTCAACATAATATCATGTAATTTAAACCACACCGTCTCCCTACCGAGCCACGTAGAAGGCTCAATGCTAGGACCATCATCTAATCAAATAGTGTCCTGACTAGATAGAAAACTCGATAACCACCTCAAGCTAATCCTTAGTCACCTGTGAGCTAAGATGACCTCAAAACCTGAGGGGTCTCTGTCTCTGAAACTCATGTGGTGTGCTCATCCCACTCATCCCATATGTTCTAAATACGAGTACCATGTTCTACTTCATAGGTTGTGTTATATTTGGTACACCACTCAGAGGATTTTTCTCTAGTAAGAAACCTTATTCCCATCTTTTCACTTCATGGATCATCCTTGTGATCACACGGTGGAATCCTGGATAGTGGTCTACATGGAAGAATCATGAAAGAAATCAAGATGTAAAATATTCCGTATAGTATACCTAGTGTGCTAAATCAAGAAGCATATGAAAAACTCACCCCATTCCTATATGATTCATGTACTTTCTCTTTTCCCTCCAACTAGTGTTTTTATGTACATAGTCGAAATGAAGGGTTCAGGGTCTTGGTGAATAGATATGTCTACCACTACACCAATACTTGATCCCTTGACCAAAAAACTGAGCTCAAAACACATTACACTATTTCCCAAACCAAACACATGGACTATGGGTTCTTAAGGAAAAACTAACCTCCTCTGATACCACTCTATCACAACACATCCCCTAGGACCTGTGTCTTGACAACCCCAATCCCACCTCTTATAGGCTTGGGGCTAGAGACTAGCGCTAAGTAGGAATATCCCAAACAGATGGAAGGCATTTACTAATGTACCTATACACATGTACACAACTCCAATCCAAAAATAATGGATGGTGAAAAGACAATGTAACCAAACAAAAGGTATGATAGTAGAAAACTGAAGGTAAACTGAGCCAGAATACAAGCCCAACTTAAACAAGAAAGAATAAGTACATGTCCCATAGACTCATCTGTAGAAAACCATGCCAGAAGGGTATGTACAAAAAATAAATTCTAAAGTCACAGAAGTACGTCACGTTAGTCGGGTCAATCTAAGAACCACCTTGCCCTATTGCACCAAGGACTTTGTCAAAGCAACAATCATCTACACAAGACATGACATGTGTGGGTGAAGCCCATGTAGGGTTTAGTAAACACTATTCAATAGGGACTATAATCGAAAAACGTGTACCATAATAAAATACACAATGAAGAATACCAAAGTGGTAAACGAACTATTGCCTCCAAGAAGTATAGTCAATAGAGTCACTAGAGTAAGCTGACATATGTATAATCTAAAGTAGGAAAATAAATACTATTAGTCATAAACATTGAACACCTTTTTCTGCTGAGGCACTCATCCCTGATGAGTCACATAGGTCTGCTGGGTCACCTAGAACTAGGCCTTCTTGGTCACCTTGACCCGCTTGCCACTTAGGCTCACTGGTTCACATACAATTTCTCATCACATAGGCTTGTTGGGTCACCTATACCCGCTCAACACATAGAAATGTTGGGTCACCTTTACCCGCTCGTCACTTAGGACTACTGGATCACCTAAACCTACTCATCACTTAGGCCTGCTAGGTCCCCTAAACCCGCTCTTCACATTGGCCTTCAGAGTCACATAGACCCACTCATCATAGTCTTCTCGTCAGAGTGAGCCGACAGATTCCTTCTTGTAGCGTGCTTGATTCAATGAAAATCAAAACTTCAAGCCATCGGTCATATCTCAAAATCCAAAAAATCCCACTTAGAGTATATTAAAAGGACCTCCTCGTTGAAAGGGTCCTAACATCACAAATGATTAATCAATCAAATGTACAGTTTGTATGTTATTATCCTTTTAATGAAGAAGGGCTTGTGGGGTCCAGGTCCGGCCCGAACTAGTCTACCTGACCAGACCCATCCTAGGGTCCTCCAACCCAAATTGGGTCATCGAACCTATAATTAGGTCTGTCAAATAGGCCTGGGGTTGTCCTACCTAGCCTGGGGTCCGCCGACCTGCCCTGTGTTCACCGACCTGACCAGGGTCTCCCGACCCGACACACTGGGTGGAACCAGCCCACTAGGCCCGTCTGGGCCTAGATGAATCCTCTATGTCCACCCGCCCATTGGAGTGGACCGACCCGAGATATTGTTCCTAAATAGAGGTTGAACCTCCTATCCAACAGAACCTGCTGGAGCTTGCCTATATGCTCCATCTGAGACGCAGTGGGTGTCGCATCTTGGAACTACCTCGCGGGTCACCACAGGTTCCACCACCTTGGTCCAGCTAGACTGCGCCCTTCTAGCCGTGTGATATGGTGGTACTAAAATTTCCACCCACACAGCTGGTAGCCTCTACTCACTACATTCGATGGATGCCATATGCCTCTTTCGTTGCCGCAAGGCGACGACAAATTCTTCCGTGGGACACTGGACTGGCTCCGGTGGTCGGTTTTCTGATCTGTAAGCTTTGGTGTGATCCTACAGTCACTGAATCAATTTCCATGTGCTCCAAGACATCTTGAATATAATTTGGAGTTTGACCACATTTAGAACCTCCTAGAAAAGCATGACAGAACCACGGGGGTCTGTCAGTGAAGAATGTATGAATGGGGAGTAGGAGAGCATACCAAGAACATCTAAAGAATGATCCAATTCATTGTTCCTGTTAGCCATAAATCATTCTTGTTCAAAGGATTATAAAGAATTTAAATAATGGTAGTAATCACAATGATCTAATTCTTGTTAAATTCCTACAAAACAATTCCCAAACCCATAAGAACAGTCGACCCGCATATCAACTTTTTAGTGAGTTGATCCATGTTCTTCATTTTGAAGGGAAGAATGAGGTAATGTAATCATTTAGAAATAAACCCCTACATAGGGTTGTATCGATCACTGAAGAAGGGTGAATCTTACCTGTATCATTCAAAAATCTACTGATGTCTGATCAGAATCCGTTAGTTAATCCGTTTTCATTTTTTGTTCCTTGTCGGTTGTCATTTTCCAATGAATTTCCTCCATGGTTTTAGATCAAACTCTATGATCCTCTACCGATCCCATATCTCTTTTAATCCACATAGAGGAGGAAACACATTTTATCCTTTCTGTTTCGCTGAGTTACCATGTCATTACACTATTTTAATTATGAAATGTAACAGTTGGCTCGAAGTTGCGTTGTAGAAAAATATTTTTGAATAAAATAACCTTTCTTAATTTTATTTTATTTTTCATTAAAACATGAACAAATTAAATTTTACACTTGACCTGAGTCAGTCGCGGTTCTACCCTTCCTAAGAAAATCACACCCTCATGAGCTCAACAGTAATCTAGAATTTCGAATCTAAGTTACTATTTATGAGTTATAGGATTTTGAAATGAAATAATATTTATTTAATTATTTTATTTATAGTCACATCTCCAAAAAAGAATTTCATTGTTGACCCATGCTGACCAATGTTAGGCTCCGCCTAAATAAAAACACCCCATTACAAAATCAACGATGGTCTCCAATTTTCAATTAGATTCACCATTCATGAGTTATAAATATTTGCAAAATCAAATAATTTTATTTAATTATTTTATTTATAGTTATTCGTTTTTTAGGTTTTCTCTCTATAGGAGTGCGCTGAATAATGTTAAGTCTCACCTAGGGTAAACTCGCCATCATGAATGTAACAGTGGCCTACGATTTCAGATATAGGAAATGTTTTAAGAGTTATTTCATATTTGTAGGAAAAACCACTCATGCACACTATTTAAAAACATAACATTTTTCAATGGACTATTCGGGGAACACAGGGCCTCAGAATCGCATGTCATCTCAGCGCCTGGTCATGGAATTTTCCCTAAAATTTTCTAAAAACTAAACTATAAAAATCCAAGTCATTTCATGGATATCTTAAACTGTTTTCATCATTATGATATATTTATAACTATGGTGATGAAATTTATTTTTGAAGGGGAGATAGTGAAAACCACTATTTTGGGATACATTAACATTATATAAATTATATTTATATTAGTGATGAATATGTATTTCTATTCAATTAAAATATTTACACTTGAGTAGGAATAAATCCATAAAATATTTCAATAAAACCAACAATATTATATTAACCCAAAATGAATAATTAAAATTAGTTTACAAGAAACAATTTATTACATTTCAAGTATTATTACACAAATTAAAAGTAAATAAATGAAAAATTAGATAATAAATTGAAATGAATAATATTTTTATAATGATGAAATCAATGGGATTAACATTAAAATTGAAAATTACCATTAGAATAACAAAGCCTACAATTAAAAAAATCATAAAGGAAGACAACATTTCATAAAAACGAAAATTAAAACTATAAAAATGAGAAGTTTTCCTCTGGAATTTAGAATTATAATTTTTTTAGGATATAATGGGAGTAGTATAGTCATTATATTTTTTTTATTATAGGGTATATAGTTGTTGGGTATATTACCAACAACCATCTACTTAGATTTTAATTATCAGTATATAGGAAATATACATAATGTTCATTTAGATTGAATATACATATATTTATATATTCATCTTATATAATTTATTTCACAAGAAATAAATGGTTTTTGAAAAATACTTAAAGATACTAATTCTCTTGGGAAAATATCCCTGATTCTAAAGAAATTGTTTTTATGAATTACATATTTTTTTAATTTTTTTTTACCATTATAGAATAGTATCAAAAAAATTTATTAATAATATTCAATGAATTAATTTTAAAATAAATTAATAACATCAAAGAAATAATCGAGAATCTATAAGTAATAGTAATTTATTTATACATTGTTAAACACAAACATTTTGTGGAGAAAGGTTTTTTATTGTAAAATATATATCATTTTTTAAAAGTAAAATTTTTCCGAATTAATATATAAAATTTCAAATAATTTATTGTTTTTATGTAAAAAATATTATAAAAATGCATTCATTTGTTTTTTAATTAGATATAAATAAAGATAAAATAAAAATAATTTTTAAGAAAATATATTTTGTATATATCCATAACTTTATTTTAAAATATTTAATATAAATATGTTAAAATGAATAAAATAAAGCTAATTTACATATATAAAAATATTAAAAATCATGTAATGATATTTTCAATATTATTATAATAAAAAATTTATTTTTTCATAAAATTCATTTAAAAAAATCGATTGGATCTAGGTGTTATTATATTGAAAGAAGATTTTTTCAATTCTAGAAATTGAATAATGTAAAATGAGTTTCACATTAAGAATAAGTAGATCCATATTATATTATAGGTTCAATTTAATTTTTAGAAATATACATAAGTTACTGAGGTAAAAAATTGAGTTTCAATGGTGTAAAACCCTTGGAAAATTGAGACATAAAAGAATAAATGTTCCTAACCCTCTTAACGAGGTGTACATTTATTTTCAGGTTCTCAAGTCAAGGATAGCCTAGGTGGGTTCATGGAAACATACATCAAATCAAATAAACATTAAAAAGTGTATATTCACATCCTAGGATATAGGTTTTAGGTCCACAATGAGTGTATTATGCCTTAAAGGGGGAGTGCAATTCCCCTAGAAAATTGATACATAAAAGAAATTTTTTTATTTCCCATGTATACTTGTTAAACATTTCATTTTTTGGAGCCTGCGTTAGGGGAATAAAAACTTTTTTATGGAACATTGTAAATGTGACACACTTCTGGTTGATTGTATGTCATTCTTTAGATTAGTTTATTTATTTATTTATTCTCGGAGTTTTGAGAGTTTGAAGCTGAAATCCTCAGTTTTGGGGGAAAATAGTCCCTAGAAAATTACCTGAATTTTGTCTAATAGTATGGATTTTAATGGAGTTATTGTGTTGTTTAATTTTGGTTTAGGTATGTGAAGAATTATCCCTAACATAACTAATATTTTGAAACGGGTATATGATTGCATTTGGTCTGTATTATGTGAACATATTTAATGAATCATTTCCATGTTTGAACATTTATTATTATATTTAATTGGGGTTTTATATAAAATATCCTCAGAATTGTGTTATTATTGTTGGCTTATAAGTGATTTATTCATTCTTGGAAAGTCTTGGTAGTTTTATTTTTTAAAATCAATTTCCAAATAGTGTTGCAACTAATGTGTGAAAATTGTTTTCTAATAAAGATTTAGGTTTAATTTTTTTTTAAAAGTTCTTATGATTTATTTCATGGGGTTAAATGGATTAATTGATAGGTTATGGATGGATTAGGAAATTGGACATTTAAATGGATTATTTTATTAGAACTTGGTAATGTTTTGGGTATTTTTCTATGTATAACACATCAAAGACCTCAGTTGTGTAATTGTGCATAAATTATAAAAAGGGAACCTTTTTATGGCTTGTATTATAAAAGAGTGATATCTATGGGATTGAGGGAGAATTTGGTTGGATGACTGATAGAGATTCCAAACTGCATCCATGTTGACTGATAACACGCATGGAAGTATTTTTATTCCTGGGGAAAATAGAGTGAGCTTCCATCTTGTTAAAATTTCTAATATAGCTAGAAAACTATGTCTTATAGTAAGTAAAACTATAAAATATTAGTTTTATTTCAAGGTGAATATACCTATTCCCTATTATTTTTTATATTCGTTATGGTTGATGCTAGTGCCATTTTTATTTTTGATAAACTATTTTATCACCATTCAATATTTTTAATATAATGTTGTTTGTTATTAAAGTCTTATTTATTACATGTTTCAGTGTTTCAAAGATGTTGTGTCCTATTGAATTTCTTGACTATATTTGGTCTTTGATAATTCATGTTTTTAGATACATGGTATTGTTATACAACAATATATATTTCTAAGAAGTTGTTTAAAGAGAAAATTTGGCATAGTAAACATGGTTTTGAAAATTATTTTCAAATTAGAATTATCTGTTTTCATACATAAAAGACTTAAATATATTTATGGTGGTGTCATACTAGTATTTATATCCCATACCATGAATTTTTTTTGGGGGGTAAGAGGGATTTTTTTAGGACATGAGAAAAGGTAAGAACGCCCGATAACTCAGTTTTCTACTTGACGATCAATGTATATGGTTATTTTGGGATTGTGTAGATGTGGTCTTAGAGAGTTATCCCATATAGATTAGTGTTGACATTTTGTATCATTTGGATGTCATTTTTGGAATTGTTTTCTTAATCCTTATTTTTATATTTTTCTTGGATATCATATTTATATGTTTTCATGTATAACAATGTTGTGATAATGTTCTGATATATAATATAGTCATTGTTTCATTTAATATATAGTATGTTATATCAGTTTAATGATGATTATTGTTTACCAAAGCTATCCTATTCATGGATGGATCATGTCGTATTTTCATGGGTGATAAAATTACTAAATTGATTATCATTATTCTCCAGTGCATTTCTACAGTACAATATGATCGAGAATGCACTTTGGGCCTTGTGTCTTGATAATTTAGGTGAAGGAATAGGCCAAACTAGGCCAGCTCATTTCAAAATGGAATCAGAGCCTTTTTATTTGGGGTTTAGTGGTATACTGAAGATTGGACCACAAGGGATCGAGTGGTAGGAGTGGATGAGGTACTATCCATCACTTCAACATGTCGTACCTAAAATTTCCATGGATTTTCAGGAGTTATATTTAATATTTATACTCAATTTGTTTATTATATTTGATGTATGTCATCCTTTTCTATGGGTTTTAATAAGAAACTATGAGTGGTTTCAGAGAAATTTTGAGTTATATGGTGAAACATGGAAGCAATTATGAGGTAGAATGTTTAGGTACATGTTCAATAGTAACCATTAGGATCCCATATGTCTAGGTAAGAAATATTCCAATGTAGTTTCCCATAGTAGGTTCACAGTTTTCCAAACCATGCATCTAAACTATTAAGAGTGAAAAATTATATAATTTTTTGATATTTACCCCTTTTTAAAATAAATGTATTTTTATATTAATTATATTTATTTGAGACATATTGTAAGAGTTCCATGGGTTTTAATTCATTTTATGTTAGATTGAATTGTGTAATTAATTAGTTAAAATATTTTGATTTATAGACAATTATTCCTAAAAGGGCCTCTTATAGATAAATTTAATGAGTTTCAAATCTTTCCTCGAAGGTGAAACTTTTCATTGATCCTCTTCTAAAAGAATTAGTGAGCCAAATAACTCATTCATTAGGAATTGATGAATAAAGAGGCTAGACACATATATTAGACCAGTCACAAGATTCCAATAAGATGAACTCATCGATCATTCATTATGAATATAGTACCCATGATCCAAAAGAATATATCAAATGTATCGAGTGTAAATTTATATTTCTAAAGGCCCCTGAGACCTTGCAAGTGATCTCCACCACTTATATGTTAGTAGGAAAAAGTTGGATCTTTTGGGAATCCATGGTGCAAGTGATGAGGCATGAGGATCTAACCAAGAGAACCTTCAAAAAGGATTTTAATGAGTGGTGAAATTCGAATACACATAGGGTGGAGAAGGAACATGATTTCACAATGAAGATAAAATGTTACCATTTGATGATGGAATATGTCACTCAATTTTATGAGTTGGTACATTTTTCTCTTATGGTACTTATAAATGAATATATAATGGGGATAATAATTGAATTAATCTTAAAGGCTAACATCAAATCAATTTTTAACCCCTTTTCTAACTTTTGATGAGGTGGAAGTTAAAGAAGTTATGGTTGATTTTGACATAGCATGGAATATGTGTCCTAGTGGGGTTTTTTTAGTAGTTGGGGATAGCTATAGATCTCCCTCTAAGAAGAAGAGTAAGTGTGTTTAACCTTATCAGAGTAGTGGCAAGGGTGATAATAAGTCCTTTGGTCTAGTTCTAGTTGTTTCTTCAAGTTGTATGTTTACGAATTTTTATAAATTTGGTAAGTATATCCATACCGGATAGAATTTTCTGGACACTCTAATGACGATATACCCGTGTGGGTGTATGGGCCATCATAAGTGCCTCTAAAAGACTTTCATCTAGGGGAGGGGAGTTAGTTATTATTATTTTTGGATTCATCAATATGATTAAATGATTATAATGGTGTGATATATCACCCTCAGTCAAGAGAGTATTATCAAATATCTATGAAGTCATAGGACATGATTAGGTAAAAGTGTCTCAATGCTTCATATATTTCACCTAGGTATTATTATTCTAGAATAGCCATCCTAAGAGGTATGATGATTGTTGTTTCATCCATGGATTTAAATATTTTATATTTGTTATTCTCATTCCCATATCTCATTTCATAATGATTTTCTAATGTTATCAGTGTAGATACAATTTGTGATTGATCTACTTACCCAATTAGGAAATAATATGGATCAAGGTATTATGTTACCCGGATATTTTGTTTTATTTACTAAAAATAATTTTTTTGAAGTACATCCTCATGTTGGATACATATGTGTTATATCTCATCCTCTGTACGGATTGTGTAGTCAATTTCAAAGATCATATTGATTGATTTCCTTGCAGGTCTAATTTCTATCTTCTAAAGGGAACACTCATGTCTTCTAGAGTGTGTGGGATCTAGTATTATGGACGTAAAATCCCAATAGTCCATATGTGTTGTCAATTTCATGTCATCAATCCCGGTCATACAATGATATAGTAGAGCAGCATTCATACTGTCATATTCTAGTTCTTGTGGACTGGTATCCAAAGGTAATTATGGAGGAATTTCCTAGGTATCTAGAAAAATATAAGGTCAAAATTTCTATTTATATACTCCTTGGGATGAGCATCATATATTTACCTTCATATAATATAGATTATGCTGATTTGAAAGAGTTAAAGGTTCATCTAGAGGACAATGAACTCAAGATGTTTATTCATCCTTGGAATATATCAAGGGAGTTTCATGTTCTTTTTTCAAATAAGTAATTCCAGAGTCGCTATATTAAAATAGACTATCATAAGTTAATCTAGATGACCATAAATAGAAAATACTCATTTCTTTGAATTGATGATGTGTTTTTTTAATAAAGTTAGACTAGTGGTATTCAAAAATCAACCGAAAGTTTGGGTACCATCAGTTGACAGTTCAGTAAGGGAATATTAATATGATCATCATCATGTTATTGTCTGGGGACATTGAGTACTTTGTATGACATGTTTCATTATAAATTCTCTCGTGGCCTTTATGGATTTGATGTATCAAATCATTGAACTCGTAGTGGACTCCATAGTAGTGCATGTTCATGATCTATTATTGTATTTCAAGAAGAAGGTGTACTATGGAGACCATTTGAGTGTTTTTTATAAAATTAAAGGAGAGTCAAATATATGATAAGTTTTCTTTGTTCTTATTTGGAATCCAATAATCGAAATCTTAAGGTATGTTATTTTTGAGATAGCGATTTTAGTTGGCCATTATAATATCCAATAATCCATATATTGTGATTATACTAAGGATTTGTTTATCATCACGAGGTTTTGGGTTTGGATGGATATTAAAAGGCATATTTGTAGACTTGTCTGGGAAGGAATTTCCCTTAATATTTGTTTACATTAAAATGGGTGAGGTTTTACTAAATAGAAAACTGTCATCATTCTTTTTAGGATTTGCAGGTTAATTTAAAATCTACCTCAATCTTGATTCTTCCCATGTTTGGGAATGGATTTGGAGCATATTGTAATGACTCTGGTGTGGGGTTGGGGTGTATAGTGAAGAAATATGATAATTTTGTGGCCCATGTATCTCGTCAGCTATGCCCAAAATAGATAAATTACACCACCAATGACCTAGTGATATTGGTCATGATGCATTCATTAAAAAGGTGGTGTCATTACATATTTACGGAGAGGTTTACATTCTATTCAGATCATTAGAGACTATATCATATTTTTACACAGAGGTACTTGAACCATAGATAAAAAATTTGGATAGAGAATATACATTACATTGGTTCTAATATAGCCTATACCCCCAGGAAGGGAGATGTTTTCAAAAATGATTTGAGGGAAAAATTACTAGTCTGGTGGTAAATAATTAGTGGATGAGTGGTTTTTGATGTTTTGTTTGTTGATATCAATTCGGAGGTACGGGGGGATGGAGAGAAGGTGTTATTATACATTGTTTAATACCCACCCTCCCTTTTTAATAGATTTTGTGTGGGTATGAATCTGGAACATACAAACACCATATTAGTAAATTTTTAAATAGTGCAGAGACCACAAGTGATTTGTCTTGGTCTCTTGATGGAACTCTCTTCTATAGAAAGCGTCCAATGGTTCCTCTGAACATGAGTTATGATGTGATATAATAGGGACATTATTTTATTTGGTTAATTCACTAAGGGGATAATAACATGTGTTATACTCTAAATATTCATCATTTGTGTTTGATATGATATGGTCAGGTGTGGATTTTTCATCCCATTGTTTTACCTACCAGAGGATCAAAGATAAGAATTAGAGGCTAGTTGGGGTTCTCCAGCTTCATACCATTCTAGAATGGATATGGGATGATATATCCAAGGACTTTATTAGGAATGATTTTATTATTATGGTCATACCAAAATTGACTAAATCATCAAATTTTCTTCCCATTAGAAAGTCATCGAAGGTAAAGATCTTGGGAAATTTTATATATAATAGATCATCAGGCTTCATGGGTTTCTATCAATGATAGTTTCTAACCTAGATACTCATTTTCATTCGTTATTGTGAATGAATCTACATGAATACATGTGAATTTATATGACGTTGAGATTAGTGTATAACCTAGAGAGGGATGGCCAGAACAAGTGGGCTATCCATATTCTTGGGAATATTCTTTGTGTGTTTGTCATTAACTTTGGAAGTTCATGCAATACTACAAAAAATGCCTTTAACAGTGCTAGAATTTATCAGTGCAACAAAAAAGAGCTAATCAAGCTTCCTTTTATTAGCTCTAAAATAAGAATTGATAAATCGTACCTTTTATCTACCCTTTTTTGTAGCACTGATAAAAGGAACCCTTTATCAGCATAATTTTTTATCACTGAAAAAGGGGACCCTTTATCAACTCTTTATTTGAAGTTCCCATAAAAAGATATTTTATCAGTTCTTTTTTAGCTCTGAAAAATGTCCGAATAAAATTAAATAATTAAATAAAAAAAAATGAGTTCCTTAAAATAATATTAACTTTTTTATTAATTAATTAATTATTGATAAAATTTAATAAATTTATTATCTTATATATTAATTATAAAAACAAGTAAATATTACATATTCAGTATATAAATATATGTAAAATAAAATTTAAACTAATAAAAATTAAAAACATGTGAATTGAGAAACAATTAAACATTTTATTAATTAAATAATTTTTGTTAATGTTAATAAATAATATATATATATATATATATATATGAATGTATATAATTATGATATATATAATACAATATATTTATGATTTATATGAAATAGTAATATATTTAGTGAATAAAGGATTATAATTAATAATTAATAAGAATTAACATTACTGACTAATTCCACCGAGTAGTAGACATAATTGAATGTCTTTTGATTTTTTCAATTTAGGATAGATGTAATGTATCTTAAAATCACTTGAAATATATGAAATTAATGCATTTTTATATAAAACGCACACACACACAAATATTATTTGGGATACATAATCAATTTCTATTGTTTCTTATATACATATATTTATAATGATTTTATATTTTCAATATGTATTCATATTTATTTCAATATATATTAATTTTTTCTATTAATTTTTATTGAATTAATCTAATATATCGAATATTTATATATTGTTAAAGTGCACTCATTTTTAATTATTCAATTTCATTAATTTTTAACAGGCATATACTAGGGATTAAATATTCATAAATAATGTTAAAAAAATATTTGTGAAAAATATTTTTAAATAAATATATTTATAAATGTATATTTATTATTTTCATAAATTTATACATTTATAATTATAAATAAATAAGTATTATTTTTAAAAAAGGTTTTTATTATTTTAAATAAATAATTATATATATTTAAATAAATAAAAAATTATCATAATTTTATTTAAATAGTGAATATATTTACAATATATGTATTGACTAAATATATATAATTATATAAATATATATAATGAAATAAATATAAAATTTTAAAAAAGTATATATATAATTATTAAGTAATGTTTATATATTTGAAAATTTATAAAATTGTAATAAATATATTTAAATAAATAACATATTTACCATATATATATATATATATATATATATACTCATTAAATATAAATATAAATATATATAATTATATATATATATATTAAAAGAATTTTTTATATTTATAATTATAAACCCATTATCAGTGCTACTTGTATTAATATCGATAAAAGGCATCTTTATGTAGTAATCTGTTCTTTACATACAATAACATTACATCACTTTTTAATAATACATAAAAACATTATACAAAATGATTCCAAAATATAATACTTGTTTAGTTA
Source organism: Viscum album (assembly GCA_963277665.1). Taxonomy (NCBI): domain Eukaryota; kingdom Viridiplantae; phylum Streptophyta; class Magnoliopsida; order Santalales; family Viscaceae; genus Viscum; species Viscum album. The sequence goes on from OY728137.1 coordinate 1,956,204,179, forward strand.
CTTTAAAAATATTGAAACATAATCACTGGTACATGAGCGAGCTACCTTAACCCCAACTAGGTTCTCCAAGACTATGACCCCTCATATACATATCATATAAGAAATATATCTTCATAACCTGGGCAAGGAATCATAAAAATTGGTGATCTGAGATGCTCAGTATAGGTAAAAAAAGGAGGCATGTAAGTATAAATATGCGCATAGAGGTATGAGATCACGATCATGGAAATATAAGATCAAACGATGCATATCAAAGAATGTATACATGAATCATGGCATAATGTTTTGTTGTTTATGATACCTGAATCACATGGAAAAAAAGAAAATAAGATCGGAAAGCATAACATAAGAATAATAAAATGAATTATAGAACACACATAATCATATATGATGATTTCTATTGCCATAAAGTCATCACTACCATGGCCATCTAAGTGGATAAAGTCCTTTACTGAACCGGGTTCACACCACATTTCATCCATGTTTTACTACATCGAGTTCACACCTCATACCAGCCTTATAAGTCCGAACCAAGTTCATTTCACATTCCATCTATGTCTATATAATGATATATAAATCTATATCCAATGCACTGGAGGGAGATATAGGTATCACACATATATTAATTATAATTACATATATTTACCACAAAATGATACACAATCATATCCTAACACTTTAAATGAAATGGGTTTCATAAATATGTTATCATATCATAACTTGTTAAAAAATATACAGGTTTTATAATAATATCATCACAACCATAACTAGATAAAAAAGTAGGTTTCTATTGCATATAACCCAGGGAAGAGAAATGGGTGTCATATGTTAGAGTTGGTTTCCAAGAAAAAACTTTTTGAACATTCATTACATGAATATTTGATGTATTAAATATTAAATTAAACATATTATTATATATTTTACATTTTTATTCATGAATTTAATGTGATAATGTTCTAGAGTATTTTTCATGTTGAAAGGTCATTGTATTTCCCCTCTATGATGAGAACCTTGAAGTTCTGTGAAAATATTCTTAATATAGTTCTAGAGTTGGATAACATACAATGATGGGACACATAATATATAAAATGTCAGGTGTGTGTAATCCTAAGAATATGATACTTCTTCAAAGGAAGTTCACACTTGGTAATCTCTAATATGGGAGATTATTTGAATAGGACTGCTAGTAAGAATACTACATGTTTTGGGGCCATCAAATATTCTTATAATAGAGCATGTGAAATGGTACTTAGACTTTATGATTATCATTAATTCATGTCACGACTCACACACAATTATATGCTGATGAAAACCATAACTTCATATGTTTGAGGGATGAAGGGTATATTGGTTGCATCATGAATTCCATGTTATTGAAGGATAAGTCATGTAAGGATTTTTCTATTCCATCTTTACAGAAGTTGTATCCCGGCCCTTGGATTTAAATATATCCTTCACCATAAATTCCATGGAAGTGGTATAATGATGAGTTTATTTCATATAGTCAATGATTTATGTATCGATAAAATAGGTTGATGACACAATCATACAACGTATTTGATTAGATATTGTGAAAAAGTAATAATATCAAACAGTGAGGATTCGTATGTGGTTTTCATCATTGGAACATTATGTTTATTATCATAGGCACCTTGACCAATTGTTATCCACTTATCATGGAATTTTTGAAATCCCGACTAATGCCCATAATAATGAATTCTAGAGGATTGAACACTATGTTTTTTATTAGTCTTGATTAAATTCTATTTGATTATAACTATTTAAATAAATATTATTCTCAAGACTAAGGAATAATTTTATTTATGTTATATTGATCAGATCAATTAAATAAATATTTATTTATTCACTAGATTCTGAATAAATAAAAATTATTTATTTTATTGAATATTTGAAAAATACTTATTTACTATTTTTTGAATAAAATATTTATATAAGATAATAAAATATTTAATCAGGTGTTCAATAAATTAAAGTGGTTTTCGAATGACCCAAAACCATACCGATAGATAATTTAATTATTCAAAAGTTGATAGTTTTTATTTATCAATTTTTCAAAAGTTATCACACTACATATTATTATTATTATTATTATTATTATTTGGTGTGGGATTTCATTAATGGTTATAATTTTATTTAATGGGTTTTATGAAATTAAATTTTGTAACTAAAATCAACGATCTAAAAATAGATGGCATTATATAGATATATATTTTGTAATTAATTCAAACCCAATTCCATGTTTGGTAATATAGAATTTTTTCCCACAATAAATTTTCTCACAACACCTACTCCTCTCTCCCTCTCGAGAATGAGAAACCCTAGAGAAAATTTCTTCAAGATAGAAGAATGACGAATCAATAAAAAATAACAGAATATATTTGATTTACTGCACTACCACCCAAAGGATGATAGGCATTGGTCAGAGACATTCGGAGTAAGCGTGGTTCTGAACATGAGGTATTCTACTATTGAATCCCCATAAGAACAATGAAGGAAATAATGATGCGCCTTTTTTTGATCAATAATCATAAATGAAGAATGATCCTATACACTAATACTTATTTCTTCAGATATTAAATAAAAAAATTATAAATTTGATATGAAATATTTTATCTCTTTGTTTTGGTTAACAATTATTAAAATAAATTTTAATATATCACCCTCCATCGCAATGCTTCCACTGAACCTAGAACCAACAAGTTGTATTAGAGTGGTCACATTTAAATGTATAATTATTTATTTGATCGATGTTCTATGCACAATCATGGTTAGATTTTCATTTCATGTTATTCTTTTATTAATATGATTTGAATTAATATTTTATCATAATATTGCTAATATTCCTTCAATGATTTTTTTTGTTGGGATTTAAGAAAAAATGAAAAACATCCAGGGATTCCATTAGGAAGTGCCAAATCGTTGGCTGGTAAAGCTAGGTTACAGAACATGTAGCCAGAGCATATGTCGTATACCCATGTTCTTTATATATAGATTCGTTAATCCATTACAAACATCGAGTGCTTTAATTGCACACCACGTGTTGACCAGACTAACACAAAATGCAGCAAGTAGATACATGGTGTGTAACCGGCATGTACACACCATGTAGTCTGAATGAGTTAACATACCAAATCCCTAGGTGTGTGACTTGGCTATACAACAACCAATGTGCATGGGTTATAACTAAATGTACACACCATGGAGTCTCTTGTTATTGTAACTATTTAAAATTACATTAAATTTTAAAAATTGAATCATTAAAACTTTATTTTATTTATTCGAACATCGTTGTGTGTTTGAAAATTTAAAAATGGTTTTAAATAATGTTAAATGATCAATTTATTTAGTTTAATAAATATGTCATTAATGTATTTTTCATTCATTTTACATGAATACCAAATTAATGGGTACCTCGAATTAGGTTTGGATGACCACTATGATGAAATGGACTTAATTAATTAATTAATAACAGAACATTCATCTTAATAATAATGACTGAATGAAGAAATGAATTCCATCAAGTTACTTTTTTCTTATTCATTTCCTGTATGACTGATCATGAGTTTGAATAAGACCAATGTATGTGTCGGCATTTATATAATTAAATTTATTGCATCGTTTTTCAATTATTTAATATTAAAATAAAATATGGTATTTGAGTCATCCCTCCCTAAATTATTTTTTTCGGCCTACATGTCTAATGATATTTATCTAATTTCCTTTATACAATCCTTTGGTTACCCTGACCTACATGTGAGTAATAAATATTTTTAATTAATGGAAAATTCCAAGGTATGTTTAGATGATTCAGGGAAGGACCATAATGGCTCCAACTTGGTGATACATAAGTATACATGTGGAATGTTGTAGCTCATGCCAAGTCCATTAGAATGAGTTATTTCCCCTAAGTTATAGGTTGATTGAATGTCATTTCATTATATCAACCTTAACAAGATATATTGATTATGTTATTTATTTATTTTATTTCTAATTCATTAAAATTATGTTTATTGATGCATGATGGGGATCACATAAATGAATTAACATGCAGAGACATAATTTAAATAAAATTTATTATGTGTACATGTTTTTTCCAGATATGGTTAATTATTTGTGTAAAAATCCACTTAAATATTACAAATTCATATAAAGGATAAAACAGTATAAAATTTAATCATAATAAAATAAAATATCTCAATCTAATATTAAGTCGGCCTAAGCCTTCTATTACTTGATTAGTAATAAAACTCAATAGAACTATTTGTTTGATAGACCCTTGTTTATAAAATTACTTCTATATGGGGAGTTATTATGTATGATTCAAGTTGACATAACCATTTTACATAAATAGGGTTATCCCTTTCTAGACATGGTGTAATTTCAAGGCAAGTGTTGAGAAAATTCCTGTCATAATATCTGGATTTAGGAGTCTACTCAATAGATCATGTAGCTGCAAGATTGTAATTAGAAAATAATTTTCTATATATATACCATCAAAATATCGTGGCCAACCCTTTTTTGGATTATGTGAAGGGGAATTTGGATCTGTGACACTAGAAGTTCAAAGAAAGTATGAAATCCTTGTTCAATGATGATGGTTATTGGGACATGATAAAATAGTGGTCGATTTAAAAAATCTCTTAATTAATTATTTCTCAAAAAAATTGTAACAAGGAAAAGTACTGAAAATATTTTCTATTAATTGTATTATAAAATTAAAAACTCTTCATCCACACTATCGTTGTGATCAATATTTTATAAAGAAAATCTTGTCAATTGAAGTAGAAACTAGGAGTGGTTTAAACACATTTCAGTTGTTCTATTCCATGAACAAAAATCTTATGTGCTAAAATCCCCAATTCATGATCCTCCTACTCAAGTGGAATGTGATTAGTAGATCTTTATATATGAAAAAGATATGAATCACGCAATGTACATTAGATTTTTTTTGTTTTAATCTATGTATAGTGAACTTATTAAGTCTCATGAAAACATGAATTTATTGCATTTGTGAGAACCTACATGTCCTTTATTATGAGTGATCTAAAAAATAATGGTTTTATATTTTTATGGATCTCTTTCATTGTAATATTATAGAGGGTTCCCAGGTTGGGCCTTACTTAGTCATTCTCATTCACTACATTGAGCGCCTTTGGATTTTAGGGCCTAAACAACCTGAAGAACTAGGCACTGATCTAATTATCACATCACTCCCTCAGTGATTATCCAGTTTTGTTTTGAAATTTATCATGAAAAACATTTAGATGTCTCTGAAAGATATTATTATCCTCCTTCTCTATGTAGATAAATATATAAAGCACAAAAATCCTTCTAACCATGTGGTGAAAAAAAAACCCGAAAGGGAAACCAAATAAATTTATGCCAAAATATTCTTCACTTCATTCCAAGAAAAAGAATAGTAAATGGTAATTAGGGTAATACAATGTTTCCTATTTACCATGTGGAATGGTGGATCACTTGAAGTAAAAATTCACACAGCTAAAAAAGCAAGAGGAATATTATGGTGCATTTTTTATCGAGTGCAATTTTTTTATTTCTAAAAATTGGGTATTAGATTCTTCTTGTAGGGCTCACATATGTAATAAAATATAGGAATCAATTAGATTTTTGAAAATTGACGGAGATTAGGTATATCTATAGGTATAAAAGAGGGTTAAACTTGTTGTTGTAGTTTTTGGGGACTACCACCTCACATTGTCGACAAGAATGATCTTGGATTTAAAGGGTTGTTATTATGTGCCTTAAGTTACCAAAATAGTTATTTATGTATCAATACTAGATGGACATATATTCATTTTCAATGTTGTAATTAAATGTTTCTTCTTTTTTAAGGATATTATTTGTTATAGTAAGGTACATTTACATAACGGTCTTCATGTGTTGTATTACATGAAACATGAAATGGAAATCGATAACGATGTTACTTCACATGACTTATACCACATCCAGATCTGGAATCCTAGGCTAGGTCATGTAAATGAAAAACACATGAATAAAATTACATTAAAATGGGTATTTATATTCAATCAAACTAAAAACCATTGGTGTATGCAATCCATGTTTACAAAGAAAATTACTAATTCCACATTTAGTGGGAAAGGTGAAAGTGAAAAAGAGATTCTGGAACTAGTTCATACTGAGGTGTGTGGAAAATTTCCTTTTGAAGAATGGAGGGGTACTCATACTTCATAACTTTTGCTGATAATTTTATAGATATAGATATATTAACTTATTGATGTATATGTTGGATTATTTTGATAGATTAATGGAATATAAGAATGAATTTGAGAGCTATCATGGTAGGAAGATTATGTAACACCTCTTAGAACAAAGAGGGTAATATCATAATAAAGGCTAAATTGATTACTTATGGGAGTTTTGATCATATCCCAAACCACTCATCCTAACATTCCTTAGTGTAATGGTGAAGCAAAAGGAGGAACCAACCCTTATTGGACATAGTGAGAACAATTATGATTTATACGAGTCTTCCATTATAATTTTGGGGATTTTCATTATAAACAATGGAACATGTACTAATCCATGTAAGAACTAAATAAATTAATGGAATTATATAATAATTTTAGAGTGGAAGAAAAATCCTGCAATTGAATTTACATGTGTGGGTAAGAGAATCGTTTATTAAGGCCACTTATGTGACAAACATTCAATTTGAGTCATAGAGTGTGCCTTGATAGTATAACCTAAGAAAGAAAAGTGATATTAATTATACTAACCCTTCAAAAAAATGTTATAGTGGAAATAAAATTCATATTCCATAAGAGGAAGAAAATATCTAACAGAGATAGTTTTGGTGAGATAAACTTTGATGAAGTCTGGTGTCAAGGAACACACGAGTTGGTTCATGAGTAGATATCAGAAATCCCCCTAGAAGAAGAAAATTTTCAAGAGACACAAGTACTATAAGAGATGCTAGATAACTAGAATGGTATGGTTTTATAGTTACCAAGGATGGGGACCCATTATTAGTTGATAATAATGATCCTTTAACCTAAATGGATGTAGTAAGTGGCAAAAATGTCTCCAAGTGAAATGAAGTAATGAATTATGAAATTGATTCTATATACAAAAACCAATTTTTAATTTTCGTATATCCTCTAGTTCATGTAATGCATGTTGATTAAAACATTGTATGCAAGAAGAAAATAGAAATTAATGGAAAAGTCAATACCTATATGTCGTGACTTGTTGCAAAAGGATTGAAATAATGTCATGGATTTGAATATGATGAAACCTTTTCACTAGTTTTAATTTTGAAATCCAAAATAATTCTAACTTCCATTGGAGAATACCATGATGGTGATATTTGGAAAATGGATTTCAAAACAACCTTCCTGAACGGTAACTTTCAGGAAGCTGTCAACATGACAAAACCTGAAGGGTTTGTGACTCAAAGGATAATATTATGATATTCATGTTGCAAAAAATGATATAGGGATTAATGAAATCATCCAAGTCATGGAACATTCGTTTTGATTAATCCATTATAGAATTTGGTTTTATAAAGAACAAATGTTAGAATTATGTCTAAAAATAGTTTAGTGGGAGTAAAGTCATTCACTTAATAGTATATGGTGATGACGTATTACTTACAGTAAATGAAATAAAAGCCTTAGAGTATGTTAATGAACAGTTAAATAAACGATTTTCTAGGAAATCATTGGTTGAGGTTGCATATATTTTTGGGGTAAAGATCCATCATGATTAATCTAAGAGGTTTATCATCCTATGTTTAAGAATATACATTGAGAAGATATTGAAGATATTGTGTATGGAACAATCCAAGAGGGGAATTATTCTAGAATCACATGACATTCATCATTCCAATAAAATATATCCTTAGACCCATGTGGAGATAAATAAAATGGAAAGGGTTCCATACTCATTATATATATGTCAAATCATGTGTGTTATTTTCTGTATTAGGCTAGATGTTTCCAATTGATTAAGTGTGGTAGGAATATATCAAGATGATCCAGGTGACTACCATGGGATGGTAGTCAAGAATATCTTCAAGTATCTAAGGTGTACTATGGATATGTTCATGGTTTATAGATGAGATAAGGAAATATTAATCATAGAATATGAAGATCATAGTTTCCAAAATGATAAATATGACATAAAGTCACAAATGGGAAACACATTTAAATTATAAGGAGGTGATGTGAGGTGAAAGAGCTCAAAAAAGGTTGCAATCACAAATTTTAAAGTAGATTTCAAGTATATTTAATCTTGTGAAATAGCTAATGAAGTAGTTTGGAAGTTAAATTTCATCCATGATCTTGATATGATACATGGCATTAAAGATCATATTACACACCTTTGTGATAATATTGCAGTAGTGGATCTCACAAAATACTATGGTCGCATTAGGGAAAAAATCACATACTTTGGAAGTGTCATATATTGAATGATTTTTTCTTATAGAGGTGAGATTTCATTTAGAATTATTTCCACAAAAGGCAACATGGTGGACCCCTTGAAACAACAAAACATGATTATCATGTGATTTAAAGTGTATTAAAATTCCAATGCAGTTGGCTCCAGTCTAAGAGGGAGTTTGATAGATTTGGTTTTCTATAAGTGGATCTCACAAAATACTATGGTCGCATTAGGGAAAAAATCACATACTTTGGAAGTGTCATATATTGAATGATTTTTTCTTATAGAGGTGAGATTTCATTTAGAATTATTTCCACAAAAGGAAACATGGTGGACCCCTTGAAACAACAAAACATGATTATCATGTGAGTTCAAGTGTATTAAAATTCCAATGCAGTTGGCTCCAGTCTAAGAGGGAGTTTGATAGATTTGGTTTTCTATAACCAACTGTTATTAATTTGATTATTGAAATATTTTATGAATTAGATATTAAATTAAAATGTCATTACATATTCTTCATTGTTTTACATGACATTAATGTAATAATTTCTTAGAGTATTTATCACATTGATGAGGTCATAATAGTTTTCTACTATGATGAGAACCTTGAAATTCCATGGAAAATTTATTAATATAGTTATGTGGTTCGATAATATACTATGATGGGAAGAATAGTATATAGACCATCATGTAATAGTTGTTGTAATCATATGAAACATCTTCTCATGAATTTCACACTTGGTAATCTTCAATAAGAGATATTTTAAGAACAGAACCACCAAAAGGAATTTTGCATGTTTTGGTGCCAATAGATATTCCTATCTGGGAGCGTTTGTAATGGTCCTTATACATTATAAACATTATTAATACATGTCATGAATCTTTAACAAATATTGGATGTGAAAAACTATCATTCCATATGTTTGAGGGAATTAGGATATGTTTGGTGCAACACGAATGCAACGTTATTAATGGATAAGTCAAGAAAGGATTTGTCCCTTCCTTCTTTATGGAAGTTGATATCTCATATCCTTGATTGAAAGATAATTGAATCCCTAAATTCCATGTCCATGGATTAATGATGAGTTTATTTAAAATTTTCAATGAATGAAGTATCATGTGTATAGGTTGATGACACAGTCATGAATCCTTCTTGATGAGATATCTTGATAAATAGATTATATTACAGAGTGAGTTTTTGTATGTTTTTTTCATTGTGACTTCAAGTTCATTATCTTGGGTTCCTTAACCCATTTCTAGATAGTAATATTGGATTTTATGTAAGCCCACCTAATTTCAATGAGAAATAATTAAACAGCGTCACACACTACGTGTTTCTCTTGGTCTCGATTAAATTCTATTTTGAATTTTTTTAATGGAATAAATGTTATTTTCAATATTGAGGAATAATTTTATTCTTGTTATATCAATAACATAAATTATATAAATTTTTAATCATCCAGATTGTGAATAAAAATATATTTATTTAATTTATTGAATATTTAATAAATATATATTTACTCGATTGTGAATAAAATATTTATTTAAGAGAATAAAATATTTATTCCGCAGTTCAATAAATTCAAGAGGATTTTGAATAGACCATGAATATGCCAATGATAAAATAATATTTTTCGAGTTTGTAAATATAAATAATCCATTTTTCACAAGTTTGAGTACTATAAAATATTATTATTGTTATTAGTATTTTCTGGCATGTGATTACATTAATGGTTATAATTATTTTTAATGTATGTTAGGAAATTAAATTTTGTAACTGAAATCTCAGCTCTATACATAGATAGTTATGTCTATTAATTAATTCATTTAAAACCAATTCCATGTTTCGGAATACAGAATTATTGCACACAATGAATTCTCACTTGACTCCTCCTCCTCTATTTCTCTCAAGAATGAGAAACCCAATAGAGAATTTCTTTAAGACCGATGAATGATAGATTAATAATGAACTACACAATAACTTCAATTTGCTGGGTTAGCACTCATAGAACGAGCTGTGTTTCTCAGATACCATTGGAGCATGTGTGGATCATTAAAATAGGGATTCTACACTAGGATCATCACATGAGTAATGAAGGAAATCTACACGGACGTTTTTGGATGATCAACAATCATCAATTAAGAAGGTTCTTAGCCGTATGTATGTATTTATTTATATATTAAATTATTTAATTATATATTTTATTTGCAAGATATTCTCTCTGGGTTTTGGGAATGGTTATAGAAAATAAATTTTTATACATCACCCTCCACTAAAACACTTCTACGATGACTGGAACCAACATTATAAGAATCATTCCATTAAAACATAAATGATTCAAAAAATAATATGAATGGAACCATTGGATATTTTCCTAGAATAGAATTAGAAATATCAAGAGATGTCGTATAAGATGGAAAATAACATCGAAAGATGTTTTGAAAAATTTTCCTGAGGAAAATATCCTTTCATATTTTATGTTGATCTTTAAAATATAATAGCCATTTGAAAACCATTTTCATGAAAATAAATTTGAAATCTTGTAAATAAATATTTGAAAACCTTTTGGAATCCTTTTTTTTTGAAAATATATAAATATATCATGAAAAAAATTTGAAAACTAGTTTCTTTGAAATCTTATAAAAGAATATTAAAGATGTATTGAAAATGATTTCTTTTAAAATAATTTTTATGAATATAAATAAGGGTTAAAAATCATTTGAAAAAGTATTTTCATTAAAAAATTTAAAATAATCTTGATGACGGTTAAAAACAATTTCATTGAAATAATATAGAGTAAGAATGTGTTTTTTTGAAAACTATTTTAATTATTATTATTTTAAATAGTTTCTTAAATATTAAACTTTTAAACTTGAAAATGATGCTTCATATAAATGATGGGAGGAAAATATATACATGTCATATGAGGTAATAAGAACATTCCTTCTCCATGGAAAAATGTCCAAAAATTACCTTTTCATGTTGTTATAAAAAGATTACTTTGAAAACATCAGTAAAACAAAAAAAGGAAAAATATTTATTTTATTTGTTACAGTAGAATAGTATAATGTTCTTGGAAACGATTTTATGAAAACATGGATTTGAACGTACACAGATTTCTGACCGAAGAGAGGTTAAAGTTGAGATTTCATAAAAACTCAATCTTAAATATCTTATGTTTCAAAGAGTAAAAATATGGAACCAATACATGAATAAATAATTAATGAACATATAATAAGAAAATTCCTGAATTTTTATGAGATAGGAATCATTATATTTCATCAATGGAAGCATACACATACACAGTCTTGAGAAGCAATGACATTGTTTTTATAAACTCTTATTACTTAGTAAATCTGAACCATACTCCCCATGTATAAAAGTAATATCAAATGAAGCTTAAAATTTCATGAAAAATATGAGATTCATGAAAAAAATTCAAAATATGTATATAAACAACATTGGAAAATATAGATGTATAACATTACATGTGTCTCAATGAAGGAAAATCGAGAGAAAATTACCATACCGATTTGGTAACATTAGAAGCATAAATACCATGAAAACAATAGAATAAAATGGATATTTAAATACCCATAATATTAATTATAATATTCATAGAATACATCCATTTTTAGTATACACAGCACACTAAATGAATGGGTGGGGATTAAAGCATGAATCATACTAAAATAAAAAGTGATATAAAATTCCCTTACCTTTTCGTCTTGACTGTCTTAGTAATCATTCAAACCTCTTATATAATAAATAAAAATAAGTAATAAATATATCACAGAACCCTTTTATTATATAAATTTCTATATATGGTTTTATTATGACTTTACATTTACCCTCTATTTAACAATTACATTTTAATATTGTGATTCGGGTAATATTCACATTTTTTTCATAAATCTGAATTTGTAATATATTTTGGTCACTATACTTACATAATTATTTACAGAATGTAAAAAATGATATAAATATAATTTTTATTCTTTATATTTTTATTATAATAATCTATATAATATATATGTATGAAATATAATAAAATTTTCATAGAGAAGTTATGTTGGGCATAAACATGAAATTTGTTTCTATTTAATTGATGTATTGAAATATTGTAAATAAATGAAACATTTGTATATATATATATACATTTAACTATTTTATAAAAATTATTATATCATATATATCATATAATTTCATTAAATCTATTTTTAATACCTTCCATGTAGTGTGTGAACAAATCACATCGCTTTAAGGGGGTGGTAGTCAACACTTCCTCAAACGAAATTATCATATCTACACCAAATCTAAATTGTAAATATATGTGTGTTAAAAGTATTAAAGAAACTCAAATACATAATAAATATAGTATATAAAATATATAAATATAGTTTCTATCATAATTTTCACCGTGATTCGTGGTAAATGAAAAATGAACAATCATCGTTTAGTGTGGTGGTAGTTCTTCGTACATGTAAACAATGTGTTAGTTAACCCTTAGATGGATGTGTGTGTAATTTTGGGTAAAAAAATTATAATAAGATAGTATGTGTATATTTATTATATATTTTATTCATATAATAATGAAATAAGATGAATTTAGGTGGTTCAGAAAAAAATAAATGAAAGGAGCTTGAGGGAGGGTGTTACCTCTTAATTAGGAAACTGCTTTCGGTTTTCACTAAATGGATTACATGGAAGGATTTATGAAAAAAACGGGGGCTCAAGGTTGATGGGAGGGGTTTTGGAAGATATTGTAGAATATATTTTCTGAACCTATATGGTTTCAGAGGTGTGGAGAAGTAGAGAAGTGGGCTTTTATAGTGGACGAGCATTGGCACTCTTGTAATATATTGAAAAAGGAATTCCATCCACATTTTTCACATGTCATGTGGATCCAATAATAGAAAATATTATATTTTAAGGATTATAGGGTCTAAAAAGGGTCAAAAAATGGATTTTGGACAAGTGTCTCCATCGTTTTGGGTCTAAAATATAAGGGTTAGTCCTTATTAAATCTTAGGTTTATCTTAATCAATGTAAATAATTATAATTACTTTCACTAATATTCTTGTTTCAAAAATATTTTGATTTTATTAGACAATATCAATTATGATTATTAAAAATAGGGAATTAAAATTTTCAAATTAAAATAATATAATTGGTATAAATTAAATTAAAATTAATCTCGCTAATGGGATGACACTAAGAGTTTTTAAAGTAAAAACTATCAACAATTTATGATGTTTTTATATCCAATTTCAATTTTAAATTGGTTAAAATGAACTAAATGTTATTAATTGATAAAAATATTATCTAATTTTAATTTTAAACATATATAAAATATAGTTTATCATTATAAATAAATTTTAGGAAAAAGACGTTGTGAATTAATATTCAATATTTTTAAGTATTCATTAGAAAATAACAACATAAAGTAAAATACCAAAAATTTATCATAAAAAAATTTCTACGATTCACTTCCAAATATGAAGTTTATTTTGAAATATGTATTCTATAAAATATAAAAAAATTGATTTAAAATGGATTAAATATTAAAAGGTAGTAAAACAACCATTATGGAAATATTGGGTTTTAATCATTAAATTGGGTTTTTTATCATATTATGTCAATAAATTATATTTGAAGAATATAAAAAATATTTCATTGAATATATAATATATATAATACATTATTATAACTAAATAATTATAAATAATTTAATTTATTAGTGTAGAACATCGTTATGACCATAAAAATAATAATATTTCATTTATATTTAATTAGTTTACACATTCATTTCTAATAAATTGGTCACCAATGAATTAATATTATATATGTGTAAAAATATATATATTTATAAATTTGTTAATAATATTCATAACTTCAAATTAAACTTCAAAGTTGTATCTTATTATTCTAAATAATATTATTTTAGTAATATATTATTGTTCTTTAAAACTCAGTCATGCATGTTACGCAATTCATCGAGGAATGTCATTGTTGCGTGTAACAAAAGATTACCTAGAAATTCAATGTAGTGTAATCTACAATTTATGTTTCATGTAGTTCATGATTAACTTGGGGTTTCATATAATGTAATTGAAACATAGTGCTTTAATATAAAATAAACTATTATCAATGTTGTGTGAGATGAAAAATATCTGAAGCATGAAATTAATTCAATAAAATAATAATTCATTAAATCATGAGGTGTTACATTATACCCCCATAAAATTAATTTCTCCTTATAATTTTTTGGGGTTATTAATTATTTAATAATTGAACGATTCATTCATAGAAACCCACACAGTAAAATGAATAATAAAACTCCCCTTAAAAAGGGAAAGTTGGAACCATAATGATTACCCTAGGTAACATATAACTGGGTTTCCTAATGTGATAACATTGGTTGGGAGTGAATATTCGACATGTAAGAAATTCATAAATACTTATAGAGATTTATTGAATTCATCCATCACACACATTAGAATGATCAAGAAAATTTGAGGGCCATAATGTTGTAAATATATGATGATTTAAAATGATATCATTTCAAAAAAAAATAAAGGCATCAGGAAACTTTTTTGTTGATAATTATCCTAGTGTTGATTAATTATTGTATTGACCAACAATATAAGGAAATATACTATATTTAAATATTTATAGAAACAAAATTTCATTAATTTGGTGTGCTTTTACATATTTATGATTCTAAAAATTTATCGAAATTAATATGTTTAATACATTATTCTATAAACATAAAATGTAACTCTACTGGTTCATCATCAACAATTATTCAACAAAAATAATTACAATTTGACCTACACATCACGTTGGCCAATGGTAGGAATGAAACCCTTATAATAATTAAATAATTATTTCAATACCCATGGCCATGTTATACATTATTGGTTGTCTCCCGATATACATTGTATCATTTTTTTAAACCTCACTAATATAATTTCCAAAAAATAAGATGTAAATCCTTGAAATAAGGTTAATCACTAAATAGCCTTTTATCTAAGGTTATAAATCAAAACTCAGTACATAAATACAATCTATTAATTATATCATAGACTTTTCATGAATGGTTAACCTCATAACCCTTATGAAAGATGAAAATCCAAAACATTAGAAATAATGTCATGAAATCAGCTTAACATTGATCCCACATATATCACAAAGTACCACTTGGTTGTCACATTCCAAACATTTTAATACCCTAATCATATACTTTATTGTATCATAGTAATGTATTAAATTAACATAAATACTTATTTAAAAAAATATTTTTTTTATTACATAGTATATTAGATCTATTCCATAAATCCAAAAATGTTATAAACTTTATTGATGATAGCATACTCCACCTATCAACAAGTCCTTACTTAGTTCCAAGTTAATTATCACCGTCTAATTTACATATTCATAAAACGCATATATTTATCCAAACAACATTATCTTAACATAAAGAATATTTTTAGGATTACCTTATCTTAGTAAAAATATCACCTTGTCATTAAATCAATTTACTAGTGCATCATGGACATTCTACATAAACTATTAAATAATTTGATAAAAAAAATAAACATAACTATCCTTGTATATTTCATCATTTATATGACATAGTTTTGGAATAAAAATACTTAAAAAAAATCAATTATCCCACTTATGTTGTAATACATAATAAGGTTATCGCATCCTATTACATAATATCTCTTTCCTTTCACATTTCATTTGAAGTCTCATCATAATCATCAACAAAACCATTACTTGTACCACCTTATTGACTCTCTTCGGGATATTTACCCTAATGACATAGATTTACATAATTAAAATTTGTCATTTTACCATTAGTTATTTAATATGGATAGCAATATTTCTGTCCATTTTGTTAACCAAACACATCATTTTCTGTTTGTAGTAACATTCATTATGTCATTATTTTCCACAGTAAAAAAAAATTCTTTTTTATATAATACATCTATATAGGTTATTTTTCCCACATTTTTGACACAAACTAAACCAAATGTTATTTCCTCCATTGTCTACTTTACCCTAACTCTTAGAAAAAATTACCTTTCTCTTCCTTGATGAGTCCAAGAGTTGGTTAAGGTACATGTTGTCGATCAAGTTCTTTGAAAACTGATTAGGAGTGATCAAAACATCTTTCACTTCGGTGATCATCCCATTTGACTACTCATCAATATATTTTCTATTATATTCATTGTTAATATAGTTCCTTCTAGTTCCTTCAATTTACTAAAACCAGTAACAAATGAGTAAAAAATGATTTTCGTAGTGAGGAATCACATAATCATGAGAACCACATATATAATGTCTAAATTATGCCACCTTACATAATCTATAAAACCATATGTTTATCCTAGGTTATTCGTATCGAAATTATATTTGAATCATTCATGAACATTCACAAATTTTTGTGAATTTTAAAAGAATATCCTTCAGGTGTGTCAAACTGGCTATGCATAAAGGTATATTTTCTTTTTCCAAAATTCCATGAAATATTCTTAATGATTGAATCATCCTAATACTTACCCTTAGATACATCCCTATACATATCCATAGAAATATACCTTGGAATATCACTACTTTTTCCCATATTATATTCCAAAGGATGAATAAACCTTCACTCTCATACCAACTATATCGATCCTTTCTTATCACACATTAACATTACATCACTTTTTAAAAATAATTAAAAACTTTATAAAAACTGATGGCCAAATAACTTATTAATTTAGTGCCTTTAGAAATTTCGAAACATAAAAACTCATACATTAGTTATCTAAATTCTTTTTAACTAGGTTCTGCAATACTAGCACCCCTATTAGACATATCATACAATAAATATATCATCATAACCTGGGGAAGGAAACATAAAAAATACTGAGATGAGATTCTTAGTAATGGTAAACAGGGGAGACATGTAAGATTAAAAATTGGAATATGGGTATGAGAATATAATAATATTAATATAAGATCACACCCTACATATTAATGATAATATACATGAATCACGACATAAATCTTGGTAGTTAAAAAGATATGAATCATAAGGAAATTGAGAACATAACCCACAAAATCAAGTAATATCTATAATACAAGGAATTGTAGAAAACACATTATCATATATAATTATATCCATAGTATTCAAGGAATCACTGCCAAGTCCATCATAGTATACAAAGACATTTATTGAACTAGGTTTACACCCCGTTCTAGCCCATTATTACTGAACTGAGTTCACTCCTCATTCCAGCCCGGTAATATTAAACCAAGTTCAAATATCATTCTATCCATACATGTATCATGAGATATAAATCTTTACACAATTCTTTTGATTAATATATGGGTCTCACCCATCTCATAATGAAATCATTTATACATGTTCCCCAAATTCATAAAAAATCATATCATAACCCATGAAATGAGATGGGTATCATAAACACGCAATCATATAATAACATATGGATAAAGCTATAGGTTTCAATATCATTTCATATAAATATAAACCTATGAAAAGAAGCAGGTTTGAATATAATATAACCTATGGAAGAGAAATTGGTGTCATAAGAGTCATTCCATACAAACATAAACCATTGATGAAAAAAATTGAATAGAACCATTGGATCATTTATTTGAAGAGAATGAGTAGTATCCAAATATTTCATCTTAGATGGAAAATATATTATAAATATATTTTGAAAGGATTTATAGAAGAAAATTTCATTTCTTCTTCGAAACATGTTCTTTAAAACATTTAAACCTTTTGGAAACTAGTTTCTTGAAAATAAACTTGGAATATCGTCAAGAATGCTTTGAACACCTTTTGGAAGTGTTTTTATTTGAAAACATATAATTAGAGATTGAAAATGTTTTCAATTCCATTTTCTATGGAAACATATAAAAATTATGTAAAGCATTTAGAAAACCACTTATTTGAAAATACATTTAAATATTATATATATGGATTTAAAATCAACTAAAACCCATTTCTCTTGAAAAAATATAAAATAATATTGAAAATGTTTTGAAAACAATTTTCCTTCAAAACATATAAATGAATATCAAAATAATTATGAAATTAATCTTATTTAAATACTTATACTGAATTATTGATAAAATTATTGAAAATATATTTTAATCATTTTTAAAAAATTAACATTTTAAACTTAAAAAGGAAGCCTCATAGATATTATAGTGAGTATATTCATATATTCTGTATGAGGTAAGATGAATATTCCTTTTTCATGGAAAAATGATAGAAAAATTCCTTTATGGGAAAGAGAAAAAGAGATTCATTTGAAAAAATTGTTAAATGAAAAATAATAGAAAATTACTTTCTATTATTAGTGGATAATATTAAAAAAATATTGGAATATATTTTTAGAAAACTTGTTTATGAAGGAACCCAAATTTACGACCAAAGAGAGGGTAATGTTAGGATTTCTTAAAAACACATTCTTGAATATATTATGTACCAAAGAGTATACAAATGGTATGTATACATGGACTAATCAGGAATAACCTTAGGAAAAAGATTCATGATTTTTATTGAGATACAGATGATAATAGTTCATCAAAGTAAGCATAAACATAAATAATCTCGAAAAGCGATGAGATTGTTTCAATAAACTCTTACCACATGGTAACTTTTAACTATAATCCACATGTAAGAAAATAACATTAAATTAAGCTTAAAAAATAATGAATCAAAGGATATTAAAGACAAAAAAAATTAAAAATCAGTTTATATACCTCATGGAAAAAATAGGTGTATGAGAGTGTGTGTGTGTCTCAAAGAAGTCAAATTGAGGAAAAATTTATTTATAGGTTTGGAAACATTTTAAACATAAATCCCATGATAAAAATATCATAATATGGATATTTAAATACCCATAATTTTAATTATAAGAATCATATAATACAAACATGGGTGGTATATACACCACACAAAAGGAATGGGGGTGAATAAAGCATATATCTCACATAAATAAAAAGTTAGATGAAATTCTTCTACCATGTGTCTTGAATCTCGTTGTACTCTTCAAAAATTCTATATAATAAAAATAAATTTATAATAAATTTTTCATATAACAATATAATTATAT
Source organism: Viscum album (assembly GCA_963277665.1). Taxonomy (NCBI): domain Eukaryota; kingdom Viridiplantae; phylum Streptophyta; class Magnoliopsida; order Santalales; family Viscaceae; genus Viscum; species Viscum album. Next base: position 1,956,223,772 of record OY728137.1, read on the forward strand.
TGTATACCATATATGGTTTGATTATGACTTTATATTACCCTCTTGGTACCAATTCAATGCTAAGGTTACACATTGGGTAATATTTGATTTATTTATCACATGTGTTTTCATTTATTTTAAATTAGAACCTTGTACATATATAAGGATTTACCAGAAGTAAAACAACATATAAATATAAATTATATTCAATATTAATTTATTAAAATTATCTATAGAATATATATTTGTGAAAGGTAATACAATATTTCTAGAGATGGTAGGTCGTACATACACAAGAACTCTGTTTCGGTTTAATTTTCAAATTCAAAGAAAAAATGTAAATGAAATATATATATTTATATATGTAATTTTTTCTATAGAATTATTATATCATATATATCATATAATTTCACTAACCCCATCCTTTATACATTCCATGTACTCTGTGAACAAATCACATCACATTGAGGGGGCGGTGGTCCACACCTCCTCAAATAAAATTATCATATTTAAAACAAATAGAAAGTATAATTATATATGTGGTAAAATAATTAAATAAGATTAAATAAATTAGAAATATAATATATAAAGTATATAAATATATTTTAAATGATAATTTAGACCATGATATGCCAAAAAGGAAAAATAAACAGTCATCATTTAGGGAGGTGGCAGTTCCCCACACACATAAACTATATATATATTACCCATTAAATGCTTATGTGTTTAAGTGTAGTTCTAAAGAATATCATTAAAAACCTCATTAAATTTATGAAACTTTTGTTCATGTACAATCAAGGAATATTATGAACTAAGGTGGTCGAGAAAGAAAATAAAAAGAGGCCATTGATGGAGGGTGTTACCTCTTAATTGGGTACCTCATTTTTGTATTCACCTAAGGGATTACTTGGAAACATTTAGAAAAATATATATGCTTCATGGAGGAAGGGATGGTTTGGGGGGATATTTGAGTAGATATTGGGTGATCTTAATTGTTTTGAGAGGTGTGGATAAGTGTACGATGGGAATCATTTTTATAGATGAGGAGGAGTGGCACTCTCATAATATTTTGACAATAGAATTCCATAAAAGTTCATCACTTGTAATATGAAATATATAAAAGACCAAATTGAATAAAAGTGAGGGTAGTGTCAAAATATTTCATGAAAATGGCTCTTGGACAAGGGTTTGAATCATTTTATTTCATAAATTAAATATTTAGTCCTTAGTTAAGCTTAATTTAACCTTAATTTATGTAACTAATTGTAATAAGGTAAACTAAATTTTTTAGTAAAAAAACTAAGTTGAACTTATTTTAAATATTAAATTTTTATGATTAAAAATATGGAAATAATTTTTTTCCAAATTATTATCACACAAGAGGTAGAAATTTATTTTAAATTAATCCCACTGACAGGATAACACAATGGGGTTTTAATGTCAAAATGATCAAACATTCGCTTTGTTTTTGCATCCAATTTCAATGTGAAATTGGTTAAATTGAACTAAATTGGATTAATTGAGAAAAATATTATCAAATAAAACTTTTAAACTATTTTAAAATAAAATTTATCATTATAAATAAATTATTTTAAAAAATAGTTTTGAATTAAAATTCAGTATTTTTACCTATTCATTAAAAAATGAAACCTTAAAGGAAAATATAAAAAAAAATGTATCCTTGCATAATTTTTATGTTTTTCTTTAAAATATTAAGTTTATTTAGACATATTATATATATTAAAACAAATAAATATATATTACACAAATAAATATAAATATATACATATTATGCAATACACAAATATATATTACACAAATATATATTACACAAGTATTTTAAATGAATATATTTTACAAATATATTATACCAATATATATCAATAGAGTTCATTAAATGGTTGAAATTCATCATCTAGTTTTACTTATAAATATTTTTCTCACTTCGAAACTAATTTGGTTGGTGTGGGTTATATCCCATTTAGCTTAAAACCTCTATATATTCAATAATTAATATTATTTATTTCATTGTGACTAAAATTTTATACTATGTTCTTGAAATCACCATATATCCCACATTGTCCATTGAAATGAAATTTTCTTATAAATCCTACTCTTTGTCTTCTTGAAAAACAATTCTTATTTTCAACCCGTCTTGACATAATTCTTAAATCAATTTATCTACTAACAATTTTGAGATATTATAAACCATAATCATTATTAGGTATATTCTTTTCCTAAAATTATTTTTCTATTACTTATCAATTTTTAATTTAAACTATAATGGTGATATATTTTAAATAGTGTATATACCATTAATATTAATTGTAATAATTTCTTTAAGTTGTTACACAACATCTTCAAAAAAATATAATGGAAGTTATCAAATTCAATATATATGGGAATAATTATTAGAAATTATTATTGGTTATTCATAAGTTTAGTTCTACATGTTTTGGTTCCACCCCTCAGAATCTCTGATTAGCATCCATGTATATTAAATAAATCTTTATTTAATAATTTTTTTATCAATTCATTTTTATATCTTCTAGTTGATCGAATGAAAAATTATTTTTTATCATATCTTGGATTCTTATTACCCCTTAATTTCATGTATTATATTTTCATTTTTTTAGGGGATTTAAGAAAAACTTTATAGATCATTTTAATAGAGGTAGTATAAGTCTTATCTAGAGTATTTAAAGTAATAAAAGTGGTATTTATCTTACAAATATAAAATTAAAAAAAGCCCCAAAGATTTATATTTCATAACAAGTCCCTAAAAAGACCCCTTTAATCACATAAAAGAATGTTTATACCCCACAAATCTCACCTTCAATAGTTCCTGAGTTAATAACTAGTGCCAATAGTGTTATTATTAGTAATGGGATGCATTAACAATTTTATAGAACAAAATATAGAACAATTTTCATCCGCATCAACTTCATCTCCCAAATTGTTAATATTTCATTTATTCCCTTGATAATAATCCCCCATCTCTTTTCTGTTGCATATACTACTCTAATAATTAGTCATCCCATGGTTTACTACTAATTATTGTATTTTAAGTAACAAATGATGATTTCTAAAAGATATATAGGGTGTGTTTTAAACAACAAAATAAAATGATAAATTTTTGGGAGATGAGGAGATGAGAATGATAGTTGTCTGTAAATTTCATCTTTAAAGGAATTCATAGGATAAAAGATGAGTTGTTCATAATGGGCTTCATGAAGGTGGATATTATAATGGAAGGGGAAAAATGATCCATTCATAATGGATTCACAATTAGTTCAATAATTTTATTTCTCATATCCAACAAACATTAATTCACTAAATCTCTTGGTGGAAACTAAAAAAATTCTAGTCAGATGAAAATTTATGTGAGGATGACCCTAATATTGGGCAAAAATAGATAGTTAATTCCATTCCCAATGAACAACATGTCGTACATATTAGAGGGGACCATGAAAAGATAATTTTGGATTCTCATTATAGGAACCAAATACCTAAAACCTTTAAAAACAAATAGAGTTCAATGAGAACTTTAAATTGTTTTGTAATATACTATATTATTCCTCATAATATTTTATGTCTTATAAAAAAATAAAAAAAAATAAATTAAATGTTTTAATACTCATGAAAAAATTCCTTCTTCACATTATGATGTTACAAATCTCTCATAATAACAAGTCATAATGAAGGATTCCCTTTTTGAAGTTGTAAAGGTATTATTACGATATACGTTCTCTTTTTATTTAAAACTGACATTAATTTTTGTAAAATCAACACTTCCATACTCAAAACCAGGAAATCATATTTTTATTTCCTTGAACCAATATTATTATCTACCCTATGTCATTTGGGACATGTAAGGGTCATTTTTACCTTTATAAAACACATTTTGGGATTATTTTGACTATGTGTACATCTTTTTATTTAATAATGACATCAATTATAGTAAAAATGGCCAATGTCCCACTCAAAACTAAGAACACTCATTAAGATTATTATTATTATTTATGTAAATGATAGATAAGTAATATTTTATGTGTAAGAATATTTTTTACCTTAATCTGATATATAATGTGCCCAATATGACTCAATATGACTGTTATCAGTTTGAAAGAAACATTTTAGTTCAAAAAATATCACTCCCAAAATACTGAGAAAACACACTTAGATATTCTTAATAATTTAGACCATAAATTCATACGTCATTTGTGGCATTTAGTAAATTGTCTAATTTTAAAGAGATATAATATGTGATCAATATGAGTCAAAGTGTGTGTTTTCAGTTCAAAAGGACATTTTTTCAAAAAAAATATGTGATGTTCTCAAAACTAATTAAACACCTTCATATTGTTTTTATATTTTAAAAAAATTAACAATAATTAATTTTAGTTGTCTATGAATCATACACTCCTTAGTAAGATGCATGGTGTGATAGGTATAACTCCATGTGTGTCTTTTTATTTAAAATTGACATCAATTTTAGAAAAAAGGATAACTATACTAATTAAAACTTAGAAATTGAATTCATACTATTTTGATACTTTAGTGAAATGACCCATAATAAATTTGTGATGGGTTGAAAACATCCACAACTGAATATGATACATGATGTTCCAAGTATGAATTAATGTTTCCATTACATGTTTATAATTTATAATTTATTGCAAAAAATTTAACTCAATAATAACAAAGAAAAAATACTCAGATATTTTTTATAATTCACAAAATTGATTAATAACTCATTTATGATGTTATGGATCTATTATCATATCATACTGGTACATGATGTGATCTTTATGAATCAAAGTGTGTGTTCCCTGTTTAAAATGACATTTTAGTAAAAAAAGGAAGTGACAAACTCAAAACAAAGTAAAAACATTAAGATTGTTTTAATACATTAAGGAAATAATCCATAATTCATTTAGTAAATTTATGAATTACCCACACATATTTATGATTCATTGTGTGACTGAAATTACTCCATGTTCTCCCTTTTAATTAAAATTGACATCGATTTTAGTAAAAATGACAATTAACCTAATCAAAACTGAGAAAACACATTCAGATTGTTTTCATAATTTATGAAAACACTCCAAAACACGTTTGAAACTTTTAGAAATCATCCTCACCTCAATATGACACACACTGTGATCGGTATAACTTCATGTGCATCTTTTTTTAATAAAATTCAAATCAATTTTAGTAAAAAAAAGTAAAACTAGCCTACTCAAATCCAAGAAATCATATTTTGATTGTTCTAATACTTTCAAAAAAAAATCCATCAAACATTTTTAATGTGTAAGAAGAAAATACATCCCAATATGATTCATGATGTACCCAGTATGACTCATTCTGTCTGTTATTAGTTTAAAATTGACATTTTAGTTCTAAAATTGTGGCTCACAAAAAACTGATAAACTGAAATCAAATTGTCTTCATCCTTTAAGAAATAATATTCATAAGTTATTTTATATTTATAGGAATCTATACAACATCAAAATAACTCATGATATAATAGTTATGATTCAAATTGTGTGTTTCTAGTTTAAAATAACATTTTAGTGAAAAAAAGACAATCAGTGTACTCAAAATTGAGAAAAAGCATTTGGATTGTTTTGATACTTTATAAAAATTATCCTTATGTCATTTGAGATATGTAAAAATCATAGTCACCTCAATATGATGTATGGGGTGAATGATATGAATCCTAGATCATATTTTCAATATATAAGTGTCGTTCTAGTTTAAAATGTGCATCACATCATAAAAACTGAGAAAACAAACACATACTTTTTTCTCATAATTATATCATCTATTACAAATGTAATTTCTTAATCATTATTATCTTATACCTATTTAGTTAATTTTCATAGAGGTAATTTTTGAATATTAAAAAAATGGTGTGATGGGTAAGAATAATCTGTTACTAAATATGATACATTGATTTCTGGGTATGTCTCAATATTTAGTTTAAATTTTAAATATTCAATTGATTTATTTCAATACATTATTAATAACTTAGTAATTATTTTGTTATATTGGTTCATTTTTTCATGATTATGGGTAAGGAATGAAGGAAAAATTGTCACTAATTTTTTTAATATATGTAATAATTTTTACTTATATAATTGTATAAACTATTGTTTTAAATATATATTATACATATTTTTCTTTTTTTTTGGTTGTAAATATTATTTTGTTTAAATTTTATATTGGAACTTTATTTTCCAGATTTCATGGTTTTTTTGGTGTTGCAGTGTGCTATTATAGCACATTCTATCATTCCCCTTTATCTGTACTTAATACATCATTAACAAATGACTAGGACTTTAAATATCACTTCGGTAGTAAATTAATCTCTAGCACCGAAAAATGCCATTTTTATCACTATTAAATCCATATTTTTAGTAGTGATGGGAGAGGTATCTTTCATTGGTTGTGGTTCTATAAAATAATAGTTACTAAGAAATGATCAAAAGGGCCCCTTTTGTTGCATTATGTTGGGGATAATGTTGGTCTCCATCATGTTGGGGAAAGTTGAGAAAACACACCTTATTAAGACCAAATATTATCCAATAGACTAAATAGAAAATATTGTTGATTCAACATAGGTTACTAATAGGTCAGAGTCACTATAAATTGCATTTCAATAATCATCATTATAAGTTAGAGTTTTCAGTTTGTGATCATTTGTGCTTTTGGACATTCTTTTGACAAGGACATCATCTTATAGAAATATAGGGGATGTCAATGTTGCGTTATTTCACTTCATTTAAAATTTTCAAGTATCTTAGGATTGTATCATATCAGTTAGACATTCCACTATAGATAACCTTGATTTGTGATGTATCCCACATATATCGGTTTATGAAGTACCATCAACACCCATCACATGTGATATAGTGGGAATATATAGTGTTATAGACTGAAAAAACCATTATAGATAATCCTGTTTATATTATTTATTATCATAAAAATATTTTCTATGGTAATTCAATCCAAAGTGTCCATGTTTTATGGAAGTATATTGGTGATATCCCTGAGACTTGGGATTAGTAATTTTCAATGATGGAGAAGTTTCCACAACTATTTCTTTTGGTGGATCCTTGAGGAAATTATTCAGATAGAATTTGGGATGGGGTAGAGAATTATGACACCCTATGAGTCATTAGTAAATCACGTTTTTAGACTTATTTATTTATTTATTTATTTATATATTTGCCAATAGTTGAAATTGAATGCTTTTGTTTTTTGGGGAACCATTCCCTGATTCATGGGAAGAGAAATGTTAGTAGAAACTATATAGATACCCTTATGAGTGATGAGAATAGAGAACTATATTATTATTTTACGTCTTGATCATTATTTTTCAAACTATTTTGAAGCATTTCAGAACCATGTAGATTTATTTTAGGGAGATAGTTACTCCCACATTGATAGCGCATAGTTTTCCAAACCATGCTACCAAATGGCGTGGACATTATAGGAAATATAAATGTATATTTTCACTAAAATTATATTATCATGATATCACACAATTAATCTAATTTATCTTCTACTCTCATGTGTAACCCTCCCCTTATCTATCAATTTTACTGTATTTTTACCCTGGGTTTATTTCCCTAGAATATTAGGGATTTCCTTTCAGGTATACTTGGTTTATTATTATTTCATTCATCTAACTCCCCATGTTCATCAATTTTATTTCATTTTAATAGATTTTTGAAACCCTAGATTTGTATTTGCATGAACCTATGATTTATATTTTTGGTTTTGTTTTGTATAATTATTGAATAGGTTTGTGAGGGATTATCCTTATTTTTAACAGATGGTTTGAAAATGTGATGTGTTTGCATTTGGTATTAAGACAAGGTATTTAATTAAAGTATCAGTTAAATTGATATCCAAGTACTTTTGAATTACTATTTTTTATATCAAATTTCATTTTAATTGTTTTATTATTATTTGTATAACCTTTCTTGATTTATTAATTTAATGTGTTTTCAATTCTATGGCATTGAATGACTTACCAATGATTTTTTGAATTAATGCACACAAAGAGTTTTATAAAATTTATTGAAGAGGTATTTTGTGTTCAAATGGGTTGTAGAAACAGGTTTAAAAGAGAACTTTAATGTTTCTAAATTATTTAAATGTGCGGGATTGGATGGTTTTTCAAATTTTAATATTTTAATATCTTATATGACTGGAACTTGTTAATTTTTTTTTGTGTTTGAAAAAATGTACAAATTTGGAGACCATTGGTGTATTTTTATCTCTTCATGACATGGTAAAAGGGAAACCTTGAATATTTCATGGACTGTATATGGGGTGATTTCCATGTGACAAAGAGAGCCATTGAGAGTAGGACCGAGGGAGCTTCCAATGTGTGTCTTGGTGGACCAAGAGCACCCATAAAATTAATTTTGGGTCAGATGAAGACAGAGAGATCATCAAAACTTATTAAAAAAACCTATATACATTCAAAATACAATATTTAATACAACGTCACACTTGATCCAATTGGATTTAACCCATTATGAATATTACTTGTTCTCTATTTGGTTTTTATACAATATTTATTATTTTAGTTCCTTGATAGATTGAGGCATCGTATAATTATGCACATTTTCCATTATTTGGGTTTTTATAATCACATTTATGAAATGTATGGGTTTTTTAAGAATGTTTTTTTGGGTTTATTTTCTACCTTATATTTTATCCTTTTCAATTTAGGTTTTTAGAAAAAGTTCTGTTTTCAGAAAACCAAATAGATTTTATTGAAATGGTTTCAAGTGGAAATGTAAAAAAAGTGAACTTGGTTTTGAAAATGTGTTTTAAAATAGACTTATATTATCATTATTTTAGTTTTGTTTACTATATTTAGAATAATATTTTCAAAAAACTACTTCATATTTTTTTGATTCATTAATTAAAAAATATGTATGGTTTTTTTCCAACTCAATTTCATTTCATTGAGTTATAATAATTTTTAATTCGTTATACAAGATCACATTTTCTGACTCTATACTATTTTTTTCTCTAAAAATATACATAATTAAAAATTCATTGTTATTAAATTACTTTTTATTCTATTTTATAAAATTATTTCTTTTTAAAGTTATATGTATTAAAATGGTAAGTGGGTAGTCGACTCAATCTATTTCCATTGAGTCATACACTTTATTCTTAGACTATATGCTTATAATTCTATTTTATTCTATTATTATATATTTAATATAATAATTTATCTTTATCTCAAGATAAAACTCATTTTAATATCATTATGTTACTCTTTGATGGATTTCTTTCTATATAATATTTGATGTTTTTTAAAATTATCAACCTCTCTGTTTGTTATTTTTCCTCCATTCCCATATAATTTCTCAATATAAATGTTTTACTTATTTATAATTAAATGAAAATATATATTAATTTTTTAGTCTTTATATTTATCTTTATCTTTTTTCAATGTATTTTTTATGCCTCCTTCATCATTGGGTGTTTCAAAAAAAACATAAAAAATAATTTATTTTTTACTTATGTTTATTTTAAATCTTCCACTCCACATTTCATTAAATGAAATTTATTTTATCTCATGATTACTTAATTAGGGATTATTTATAAAAAAACATGACATATTCCTATAAACTTCACATAATTGTTTTAGAAAGTTACTTGTAACATTGAACTTTTATAAAATTCATAAAAATAATTTATAAAATGTATCTATAGTTTATCTTTCATATTATTATCTACCAAAATTATATTTATTTCTAATGGATTTATATTTCATAAATCACCCTCTAAATTATATTATATTTTTATAGACACCGAATTTTAAGTATCAAATGATCCAATTATTGATCTCTTTTTTTGTGATACCATTTGAATGTGTCATGTTACCCATCCTTTTTTTGTTTTCATTCCTTGATCTGATGTATGATTGATAATATGGGGCATAAAAATATCTTTTATATTTTTATTTTATGGTTTGGTCTATTATATCCCTCTAATACATTGATTAAATCTTTTATCTCATTGAATTATTTTTGAACAAGACTTTGATTATCTATATTCACAACACAATGTATGTAAATTATAGTGATTATTCGAGTTCACAAAATAATGCATGGATATGTTTTTGATTATTCAAGATCAAAACATAAACCATGGACATCATGAAAATTTGTAGTGCTCAAAACATAATGCATGTACAAGATATTTATTATCCAGATTCACAATATAATTAATGGAAATGATTATAATTATATAGGTACACAATATAATACATATTCATGATTGTGGTTATCTTTGTTCACAACATAATGTGTGAAATTATTGTGATTATTGAGATTCAAAAAATAATATTTACACATAATTAGGATTATCCACCTTCACAATATAATGTTCACTAATGGTCATGATTATCCATGTTTACAACATAATTCATTTACATGATTATGAATTGTTTTGTTTACAAAATAATAAAAGGACATGATTTTAATTTTCCAGGATCACAACATAATGTGTGGACATGATGTGAGTGTCTATGTTGGAAACTTAACATGTGAGAATGATTTTTATTTTCTATTTTCACAATCATATGATTTTATAGGCTTATTGTTTTTACCAAATTCCTATTTTATTTATTAGTGAAAATAATTATTATCTCAGGTATCTAAATTTCATATTCCATGGTATATTTTATGATTACATAATGATAATTTTGAGGATATATTTACTTATTTCATTCCATATTGATGACTCTTATGATTCTATATTTATTAATATATTTATCACATGCTCATGTCTTCTCACATGATTATGAGATTACACACTATGATTCATAAATAAAAAAAATCCCATTATTATGAATTAGAACACAATACTTATGTTTTTCTTTTTCACAATGAAATTAATAAAGGAATATTTTTCTGAAAAATTCATGTGAAGATAATTTTGTAGGAAATTTTGAAGAAATAATCCAAATTAAGGAATTTATATAGATAATATCAAAAGAAACTAAATGATTGTGTGTTGGAATTGTGTATTTATATATGATGTGTAATATTTATGTTATATAAATTGGGTATAATAAATTAATTTTATACTTGGGTCTTCTCAACCTCAGTATCTTGGGTAAGACTTGAAAACTTTTCATTTCCCCAATAATAGAAATAAGTTGATATTTTTTTTCATATATTCTATTTGTGTCAAGCATGAATCCTTATAAGGTAAAAAAATTAATACTTTTAATTGATATTATACTGGCTTTCCGTAAAATCCAAACAAAGTTTCACATATAAATCCTAATATATTTTACTTCAGTTTTGAGGTTACGAAATTGCCTCACCATTTTGAGGTCAGGAGTAGGGCAAAATAATTGATAGATAATATTCCGTGAATTACAAACATTCCATTGTAACAAATATATATATATATATATATATATATATATATTCATAATTAGTTTCTTCAGTTGATTCATTAGACATTACAAATCCAGGATGACTAATTTCATTCATGCTTGAGGCTTGAAAAATACATATTTTGATCCTGAAAATCAATTTTGAACCATAAATTGATCAAAATATCTATGAAAAGAAAGTTCTCAAAATTGTATAAATAATTTTCCATTGAGGTTCTATTCATTTACTAGATAAGAATTAGTTACTATAAGTAATAAATAATTATATATTAATAAAATAAAAGTAAATAATCACATAACTATAAAAAATAAATCTTAATATCTCTTATATAAAAATACCTCTATTTCCACATATGACACATTTTGTTCAACTGATGAAACTTTAAAATTCAACATATGTCTTTTAGGTTGTATTCTTTTATAATTTCAATGACATACATAATTAAAGATCACTATGGTACCAATTGCGAAGACCCATCTATGATGTATATATTTTACGTCATTTTTTAAAATAATACATTACATCACACAAATATAATACACTCCCAGAACCTAAATATTTATTTTATTTGGATATTATCAACCAAATAATTTTTTATGATACTTTTTATATTTCTCCCAAAACTATTCTTCAATTATGATTTCCCTTATAACCATAACATACACAATTAACCTCTGTGTTACCTTGATAAATGGTAAAGATAAGAGAAAAGGGAGAGATAAAATTCTATGAAATGTAAAATCATATAAATGAGTCAGGTGAAAATATCATAAACATGATAGGAACATTAGTATGGAATAATTTTCATGATTATTGAAATAAGGTCATTAAAATATAGGAGTTAATAGCGAGACATAATAGAATAATCATAGATCAAGAAAAAAACATAGAATGTTAAAAAAAATATCATGAAACCATAACATATAAGATGAAAAATGAATGGGAAATCAATTACAGCCATCTATGGTGACATAAAATAGGAAATTTGGGATAAGTATAGGCATAAAAAATCATCGAGTATGTCAAGGATCTCAACCAAAATCACAAAAAAAACAATGAAAAAAGCTAACCAAATCATCTTTATGTATAATATAGTGGATAAAAATGACCTCTCATGCCACATAGTAAACAATAATAAGATACCCACTCATGTACCATAACATAGGGGACTAGGATAGCCTCTCATATCACATAAATATTTTTTTATGAATGAATATGGACATGGATGAAAATTACCAAAAAAAGAGAGTGGAGATTTCTATTTATAATAATCTATTCTATCAAGTGATATTCAAAAAAAGAAATTTTTATTATGAAATGTTATTTTATAAAAAACATAAAAAACATTAACTGACTGATATCGTGATTTTGAAATATATATAATATATAGAATATCTTAGTCAAAGAATAAATAGTATGACTCAGTGAAGGAAGATTGGGTCAAAAAAATCATTACCATAGACTATCACTTTGTTGGAAGCCATAAAACGTCCTATATAATCAATTTAGGGTTATTGATCATAAACATAAAAATATTAAATATTATTCTATTTTTACCATTCATTTAAATTTACTTATTACTAATTTATTAATTATTCATAGCTAAAATTAATCACAGGGTATGAATTGTTCTATCTCTTCGATTTTCTATTTGGTATGGACGTTTCAGTCACTAATCCTTGATAATGTGTCTATCACATCAATAATTTTAATTATAATGATATTATGTGTTTGATATAGTTTTGGAGTCCCATAACTATTTTATGGATGTTACAAAAATTGTTCATAATGAACAATTTCAAAATTTTCCGTTTTGGGAATTTTAATAAATAAATATATTCCCTTTTTTAGATAATATACTTATATATATTACTATTAAAAATAAAAAATAACTTAAATTTATCAATGACTCCACATATTACTATTATATATGTTTAATTAATCATTCATGGTTTAGGTTTTGAAGAAAAATGAATTTTATCGTCCTTATTTTGGAAATCATATTAAACATTACGTTGTTATTTAGCTTACTTGATGATTTAGTGTAAGTTATATTCATATTGAATTAGTTATTTTTATATATTCTTATAATCTAAAATAAATAAACCAAATAAAAAAACATATAGATTCCTTTTTATTGAATTTTTAATACATAATTTAATGATATAGATATACTCATTAGAAGAGAGTATACCTTACAATGTCATTGTAAATAATCCTGAAGATCTAAAAACATTACCATTGATTTTGGTTACGTAATTATCTAAAAATTAAACTAAAAAAATCATGTGATTTGAGATTTAAATACATTTTGATTCGCTTTTAGTCATGTGGAATATTGGATCATCTCATTTTCTAGAAAACTTTTGATTGTATTTTTTCTGTTAACGTATTTTCATAAGATATTTTATTTGTGAGGTTCAATTGAAAAAGAACAAAGACTTTACAAGCCAAGGATTAAAAATATTTAAAATTTCAGTTTTCAATAATGTCTTAGGATCATAATATTATTTTCAATTAATGAGATAAAATATGATTTTATACACCCACATGAAATTTTCAACTCCACATAGAAATCCAAATTACAAATTTATATGATTCTTAAACCACACTAACTACAAAGGTAATGTATAGTGGATGTACATGGTCAATAACATGAATAAAATGGAAAGATATGTTTATTATCGACCAAATAATTGGTAACCAAAATATCAATTACATTATTAAAAAATTTAATAATGACAATTTAACAAATAAACTCAAATTGTAAAGAATATGAGGGAGATATTATGGTTTAATAGTGTGGGTTTCATATGGTTAATTCAGATTCATTCATATTTTTATCGCATACAATATCTATAAAATCATAAAAATATTAAAAATATATTTAGTCAGTTTCATCAAAACTGTATTATCATCTAAATCATCAGGGTTAGACACATTAAAATAAATTGGATTCGTTAATGAAATATTTTAAAAATTTAAGAGTAATCCAACTCAATTTTCTAGATTTAATTATCATTATCATGATATTTTCAGTACGAATAGACAATAAATATCAAAAACATAAGGTATAATTCATTAATTAATGAAATCATAGCATGATACTAATGAATAAATTAGTTCTTAAAATGACTATAAATCATGTCATATGGTTAATCACCCCCTTTAACCAGATCCACTATCTCTTATAGATATGTATAACCATCATCTAGTGGTCACCAAGTATGAATAAACCCCAAATCACAGGGGAGAGAATCGTTGAGAAATATTTTGAAAGAGAATGATAAAAATAAATTTGAATAAAATAAATGAAAACTCAAATTTATAATGAATTAGAAATTAGAAATAAATATTAAAAACCTAAATACAGAAAAAAAATATCTTATTTGGAAACTTATCAGTATCCTCATTATGTTGGAACTCCTTTATCTTATCATTATCCCCCTTTTTATAATCTTGGAAGCCATTCCTAGGTTTTCTGGTATAAAACCAAATTAGAACCCCTAAAATAACCCAAATTCTTTCCTTGTATAACTGCTGATGTAGAGTACTCATGTTATGAATATAATATTCACATTTTGAATTGTATATTGGTTAGAAAACATTGATTTTTAGAACCCTTGATCATTTCATGGATTGAACTAATGTTTCATGTGGTCAAAACCTTCGGTCTAGCATTACGCTGCTCTTTTATGCTCCCATACTCTCAACTGACACCATAAACTGAAGGATTAAAACATTTAAAATGAAAATTTTATATTCATGACTCGAATATGAGTTAATATTCTTCCTTTCATCATTCATAATGTATCTTTGTTATTCTAATCCATCTTGGTTTTATTTTTTTGTTTTCTAGTGTCTCATATTTCTATATTTGTACCATCGCTCAATTAAACATTATACTTCATGCTATTACTGATTTCACTACAATGAAGGATTTTCTATAAACAACATTTATATTATGCAAGTATTTCATATAAAATCAATTAATATGTAATAAAAACATATACAAAACACATAAATATATGTACACCAAATAGGGATATCTGGTTCTCATCAATAGAGAAATGTGATGTCGATTTTTTTATTGAAAATGTTCTTTATGTGGAATATTATACTTCAAATTATATTAGTGGAATGAATTATAGTTTTTATAACTTTTTTATTTCATTAATATGGTTTTTCTATCTACATGATTTGTTATTTTAAAAAAAATTATTCTCAAGAATATAAGTGTTTCCAATAATATCTTTTAAATTGTATTTTTATTTTGATCTTATTATATAGAGAATTTCTTATACAGTGCTATTTTATTTACTAATGTAATTAATGTTATTATTTATTAATCCTTTATCTTATATTATAGTATAATAATTATTCATGTTGTGTTTTTATTTTTATACATAAATTTATTTAAAATTATACCTTCTAAATAACTTATATTTTGAGGGGGTGAAAAGAAATTAGTGGGTTTTGCGATTAAAATTGATTCCACACCCCCACCCACACCCCATTTATTTTTCATTTAATTTTTTTAAAAGGTAAATATTTAAATAAGACCCATTAAATAAATTTGATCATATTTTTTTATTTTTTTATCCCAACATTAAATTTTATAACCTTACTCCAGATTTATAATTTAAAATTTCTCATCAATTAATTGGAATTTATATTTGTTTCTTTAAACCAATGTATATAATATAAATGATATTTTGTTTGTAATTTTAGAGATACTAATCAAAAAACATTAAAAATTTTGAACAATTTCATCCACATAAATTTGATGGTGTTGATTATGAATATTAATGAGATCTGATAAAGACACTTTTTATCTATTTGTGTGTGGATCATTTACTGATAATGACTGAAAATTACTAATTTTTTTAAAAATAAATATTTTTATTTATTAATGATAAATAAAAATACCAATATTATCAAATGATTTAGAATACTTTTTTATGATCAATGATATGGAATATATAAATTCAAATTTTATCATGTGGAAGAGTTGATAGAACTTGGTCAAAGATAGAGATTACATCTTTTTAAAATTTAATTTTTTATAATCCATACTATTTATGATTCTTGTTGATTATAGGGAATTTTATTTTATACCAAGATAATTAGTTCCTTGGATTCACTATAGTTTCATAAAAGTTGAAATAATCATTCCAATAGTAGTTTTTCATATTTTGGTGGAAACATTTACAATTTACATGATAAATGAAAATAATATAAGGAATTAAAAAATTCTTTAAAGATCATCAGAAATACAGTAAAAATATGTATGATAAAAATGATTAAAGGAAATATTTATGGTATATGTGTAAAATAATTGTCCATTTATACGAAGAAATCCAACAAAAAAATATTAGAAAAGTTAATTAACGGTAATTTCATAGAGGAAAGGGGAGATATCATTTAGAGATACAAATTATTCATGTAGTGATTGGGAAGATTCATTGTCTTATAGAGGAAAAAAATTGACAAAATGAAAACAGTTATAAGAATATCAATTGTTATAATTTATCGAAAAAAATTAAACAAATTTTCTGGGAAAGGTATTAGCAAAATCTATTATAGATCTATCTTTAGACATAATTTTTTCTTTAACTTTATATTATGACAATAATTAAACATCATGAAATGACAAAGATTACTATCTATCATTTTAGGAGATAACAAGATATGTTAATCATCTATTGAATATAAATAATTTGTTAATGAAAGAAATTTATTTTTTTAATAAAGATTTTATTAATGGTAATGATATAATTTATAGGCCTATAACTATGTTAAATGAAAAATATAAACTTTTTTCAACTAATGATGATCAAAACATAGTTTTAAAACTATTATATTATGTAAATAGTCTTAACGATAATATATGTAATCTTAATTCTTATACGAATAAGTTATACAATATCCTAGATAATTAATACCCAATGTTTCATATTTATAAATAGGTTATAATTTTAGAACGTTTTATTTTTAGTCAAATTATTTCAATAAACAAATTACACCTTTCTATACTAAAATTTAAGGTGATTTTCATTGGAAGAAAATTATTCAATGCAAAATTAAATTAATTTAAAACTCATATAGCTTAAATTGATATTGATCTTATAGTTGTGAAACATTTTATTATTGGGAAAATATGTGTCCATAAGGATTTTATTAATAAAATTAATGTTCCTATGAATGTTTGAGGAACAAATGATATCTATAACTATTTCAGGAAGGACGGATGATTGCCATTAGCCAAAAATGAGGTATATGAACAAAATAATTTCTACACATATTATAAGAAACAATTAAAACTGTTAGTCCTTATAAAAAAATAAGGGTGTATATAATACATTTATATACAATGGACATTGAGAAATTTTTGGAATTTTTGGAAATGATAAATGAAACACCTTATCTTTAATTATAGTATGTTATTCTTTCTAGAGAAACAATAGCACAATATATATAGTTTTATACAATAATTTTAGTAAAACCAAATGTATAATTTTTTAAACACTGAATTTATTAAATAAATATCATTTTTGAAATCATTATATCAAAATTAACATAGGGTGAAATTTTTGTATTTTTCTAAAATAATTGATTTTCCTGTGAATATTAAAAATAGTACCTTTTCAATTTTGTTTGAGAAAAGTGAGCACCTCAGCTCTTATAATTAAATAAACATAAAGTTATATCAAATAGAATGATGAGATTTTACATATGCCTTTTTTGAATGGGTAGAAGATCAAGAGGGAGTGTATCAACATGAAGAGAGACATCTTTGGTGACTCCCTTGTTTACAAGAGCATAAGAAAGAGCATTAGCTTCATGAAAAACATGGGTGATAATATAGTATATTTTTGGAGAAAATAGCCATGAAATTGGTCCATCTTGTTGTGAGCTTCCACAATATATAGTTTTTTCCATGACTTGTCGCTTGTAAAATGGATGTTGAGTCGCATTCTAAATAAACCACATTCCAACTTTGTTACTTCACTACATGTACAACATTTAGGAGAGAAACAATTTCAGCCTCTAGGGTCATGTGATGTCCACAAAGACCATAATAACTATCTATGTTATCACCATTATAGTTCTGAGTGACAACCCCAATGCCTGCAAGCTTGTGGTGTAACACCCCAAGATTTAATAGTGCGTTATATCTATAAAGTAATTTAATAACTTATAGTTCATGAAACACTGACTTATCTTGCATTATATACAAGATTGAGTTTCTGTGAAACAACACATTTGTATTATAATTATTTAAATGATATATTTATTTATCAATTATATATTTTAATATGAACAGTTAAAAATAAATTTTAAAAGTTATTTATAATATTATTACATAAATAAAACATATTTATAATTAAATGTATATGTTTTTTTAAAATAGTTATATATTTAGAAAAACTATTTTAATAAAAGAACTAATTTTCATGTCCTGTTTTGAACAATAATAAAATTAATTTTATACACTTTAAAAAATTTAATTTAGTAAAATATACTTCATTTTTGATTTATAATATCAAAATTATCTTAAGGTGATTTTTTGGTATTTTTCAGAAAACATCCTATTTTTAATGATTAGTGAAAAACACTGCATAGTACCTAAAAACAGACCATTTCATTTAAATAATTATTTTTAATTAAAATTTATCTTAAATTGAAAATATATACATAATACATATATTATCCTAATTTAAGTAATTTGAGTCATTATATTTATAGAATTAGATATCAAAAAATTCATTGAACCTTTTTAATAGCATTTTACCCACATTCTAGGTATATTTACCCACCTTCTAAGAACATTATCAATATTGAATTAAACATATTATTTCCTGTTATATGAATGGAATTTTAAAAATCTTATAGACAAGGTTTTCATCAGTAAATTAAATGTGGTTCAATAAGATGAAAATAATTTTTGGTGAATAGTAAATTTAGAATTTTATTTACCACAGTTAAAAGTAAATATGGCAATTAAATGTAAAAATGATATTATAATTACCACAAAACGTGCCCATATTCTATCGGATAACTGTATTCCGACAAAAATCAACCTTATGAAAAAAATAAGATCTTTTTTGTCCATTTTCGGATTATATTCAGAAATTTATTATATTTTATATAAAGATGTTTTAAATATATTAAATTTTAATTTTAATAACTAAATTTTTTTAATATAAGGTTATATATTAGATAAATTCTACTATAAATACTCATTATAATTCTAAAAATCTTTCCTATATCATGGTATTTTATTTATAATTTTTAGATATTAAATAATAATATTTTTTATGAAACAATGATGATGTAATAATTACCTAATTAAATAAAAGAATAAAATAAATATAATAATAAATATTAAAATAAATATAATTTTAATGTTATGATTCCATCCACAGATTTTGTAGGTGAATATAAAATTTTAGGGTTGATTCAATGTATTTTTTCGATGTAATAATTTTGTGATGACTTTCACAAAAATCAAATACTAAATAGTGTCAAAATTGTCATAAATCAGTATTTGAGACAAAACTATTTTATTAAATGGTATAATATTTATAAAAATGTATGATTTGGAAAAGGACTCATATAATGATATATAAGTAATTAATTAACCACTTGAGTAATGCTTGTAATATAGTATGCATGTAATATAGTAAATAATTAACCACTTGTGTAATGCATGTTATTATATAGTATGTTTGTTAATAATGTAATATAAAAGTACAAGAAGACATGGTTAAAGTTAAACTATTTAATTAAGAGTTAAATCTAAAAGATAAAGTAAATTGGTGACCTAAACTTTAATAAAACCTATTTGTTGAGAATATTTCGACCCATAACCACCTTATACTCTAAATAAATCTAATGGGATCTGTTATAAATAGAAAATGTGTTTATAATAATATAATATTTCAGTCTTTTCCTAAAGTGCCCCTCACCTTTCTTGTAAAAGGGATCTTCCCCTTCTCTAAAATTTACACCTCCAAATCCATTTGTATCATAAAAACCATGCTCAAATCTCCCCCCAACAACCCTCACTTAAACCTAGAGTCGTTAAATTGATCATAAAGCCAACTTATGGATCCCTTCTATTCAAATCAAAAGGAATGTCCTGAAGAAGAGGTAATTATTTAATCACCTCTTTCAATGTTCATTTCATCTACCACTTCCTCATTATTTGTTTTTTCAATACCAAAATAATAACTCCAGTACCATATACATACAATGATGTTATTATAAAAATGGTACAACCATTTTCATTATCTTATCCATCCTATGAATGACAAAGTAACCATATGTGCGTACGTACGACTTACTGTCTCTACGTCGTGGTGTAGTTTGTTATTCAACACTTCATTACTTGTATGGGTATAATAATGAGTATAATTGATGTAAATTATAAATATAACATGTTAATTATTCTATATTTTTAATATACCATCCAATTACCTACAATTTCATCATTAATAGAAGGATATTATCACTCGTTTGTACGTACTGCTTACCGTCTCCACGACGCGATGAGATTTTGTTCCCCATCATAACAAATCTAGAATAATTTTCATTTTATGATTAAAAATATTGTTTAAGAACCTAATAAAATTTTGGATATGAATCAAATAAATGTTATTCCTAGAAAACATGACATACTTAACAAAACATATGAAGGAAAATGAATCAGTCAACATCTAAAACAATGATACTACTAAAATATTATTGACATGGAAATAGTAGAGGATCATTTATGATATCATATTTATGTATGTGGTTCTGGTATAATTTAATAAAAATTCATTAACCATTATAAAAACGTTTAACCTTCCCCAAAAAAAGGAAATGTACAAGGTAGGTGTTAATTTTACTATGTCTTTATTCTCTGAGGTTGTTTATACGTGAGTATCTACTAGGACCTCTTTATCAACCACATCTGTGTTTCTTTATAATTTATTTCAAAACATTTTTACTATTTCATATATTATAGTTTAAAATCATTTATACGCTTTTTTGACTTTTTATAAAATGTTTTGAAAGGAATCTTTCTGTCTTTTTTCAAACAAGGTATTATATAACCTTTTCAATAAATTGAGGAAAGAATGTTTTTTTAACATATACAGAGGGTGCATCCATTTTCTTCCATAATAACACCTTTGAATGTTTCCTTAAAATCTTATAAAAAATATTTTCCAAATAACTGTTTTTTACTTTTAAATGAATTCAAAGTATAAAGATATATTTCACTCAAATTGTTTTTGTATTGATTTCATCTATGTCAACATCCTTTGTTGTATTTCATGCTAGTTTGAAGTTGATTTGTTATGATAAAATACTCCATATTTTATTGAAGTTTTTTGTTATAAATTTCAAGGTGGATGTGCTATTCTTATACCATTCATGATTTATGGTTAAGGTATTAACATTTCTTATTCTAGTTTTAATATAAATGTTTATGTTATGTTTCAGCCTTTTCATATGAGGAATTCATTAGACGTAGTAAGTGATGAGCAGGGACCACTATAGCCCATTGATGGATCGATAGGTCTCATGAGACAAACTAGTTTCTTTGTATATGGCTTTGAAAAAATTATTATTTGTAATCTTGGATGAGGTCTTGACTATGTGGTTATGATGTCTGCCATTATGCATTCCATCAATATGAAATTATTTATTGATATTACATTTGATTATTCTACATGTAGAATATCCATTGGTATAATTCAATTGAATTATTCTATTTATCTTTAAAATATTATGCTGACATTTATGTTTTAAAGTCTTATTTAGTCCTATACATTTCCGTAAATGTTTATGCTTATATATGATAGTTTCTATTATATTTTTAATCTTAGAGAGCATCTGAGCTCACCCATTTCATAGGTTTTATTTTTTCTAGGATGTGAAGAAGTATATTATGATTGACTTGGTGGAATAGACTATGTGATATGAGTGTGTTCAAAGAAGACAATGTATTTTTTTCATTTCATAATTTAATGTAAAACTTATTAATGTATCTAGTACTTCCAAGGTTACTAAACTGATCAGTATTTTGGGACTTGTCCTCTTGTTATCATGCTAATTTTATATAATAATGGACCTACTCTGGGTAACTAGGGTTGGAGAATTAAATTTGGTATCATCGGATGTTTATTATAAACCATGGAAACTAGATTTTGAAAAAAAAACTATGATTAGAGAACATTAACCTAAGATAGCATTTGTAGATTAGTATAGAAGAACATCCAATTTTTTTTGGTAATGTAGATATTATGTGGGTTTTTCATGAAATACTTCCCTGTCTGATTACTACAAGTGGGCGTGGTTCTGACAGAGATGTATATAGAAGTGAAAAATCTGACAAGGAGTTTTGGGCTTCACCCAGGGTATCCTGGTACACGACAACAGGCCTTACCACGCACATGGTTTGACACTCCTAGGTTATATGCCTAAGATAATTTACATTTTCCATACAAACCACTATGAAGGATTTGTGAGTAAATATGTCAGCAAAGAAACCACATTTATTATTATGAGTCTGGATGTGTGAAAATAATTAATTAATGAAGATAACTTTTCTAGTTTTTGGTATATACATAATGATACGATCTAACCTACTGTATTTTTCCATTTATGAATGGCATCCATTAGAAGGAATGAGAACTCATGCAATATTCATGATCCAAAGAGTAATAAGGATCATATCTTTCATGGCCATAAGAAAAAATTTAGAATGGAATTAGTCTCCCACGTATTCTCATCCTATGAAGAAATAATTTCTTGTATTAATAATATAAGAAAATAATTGTCTGAGTCATATGGATTTGATGGGAAGACAAAGAATAAAAGTATGGTATAGAGAAATATGGATAAAGGTAAAAAGGGAAAGAATGATTTTCCCATATGTTATAACTATGGAAAAATCACCCTATGAAGTGCTTGAAATGAATGGGGGTTTCTTATAAGTGTGGAGAAAAAGGAAACCATGGTCATGATTGCAAAGGTAAGAAAAAGGTTTCAAATTTACACTACTTCATCTACAAGGAGTTGTGACACTATGCGAATCAATGTCCCAATCATCCGAGTATACCCCAAATGATGCTATTGGATAATAATCAAGTTATGAAACTATCGAAGATAAAGTGGAATGATTTTTGTTCTTATGTTGTTTTTAAATAATTGTGTCATTTTTTATTTTATTAAAGATGTACAAGTTATAAGAATTATAGAGTATATAAGGGTTGTATTATAATACTATTTAATTAAGGATTTGAGATTGTATGGTACCATGTAAAGTGACATAGTTTCAATTTAATCATTTTGGAAAATATATAGTTGGTGGAAATATAACCCTTATTATGTTTTTGAATCTGAGAAAATGATTTCGGAATAATATATGATTGATTGGGAAAAATTATATTGGATATTCTTGACTACCATGAATCTAATTATCTATTTTTTTATTCCATCATTGCAGGAGTTTTCAACATTTTTGGATATAAAGTGTATATCCAATATTCTATAAGGAATAAGGGAGCATGAATGTAATCCATAAGGTTTTTTGTTAATTCATTGTGTTACCATATTTTAAGAGAATATATAATTTAGGTATTTACATTTTATTACGTGGGAAAATAGATCTTCATTATGTCTACCTTCCTTATAAATTTTGGACCGTGAGTTTGGATAGAAGTATTTGGGATAACTCTTAAGGTTGGAGTGAATTAAGTAGGATATTGGATACTGTTTTTTAAGGTTAAAACATTTCTTAAGATTATTTTTGGATTGTTATACAATGGAAATCCTGGAGGTCCGTGGATAACACATCGTGTCCGGAAAGGTCGCGAGACTTGAGCCCACAACTGAAGGGCGACAAGGTTGCATCACCTACTATTGGCCTACATTATTTCTTGGTTAGTATAATGTAGTGTTTTTTAAATTTATCTGATAGATGAATTATAAATTCATATTCTTGTAAACCTATACAATTTGGACAAATAAAATATTTTTGCGTTCTATTATCTTTTGTAGTAAAAGATGAGATTGTGGTAGAAATTATTTGAAGGATGGAACTCTACGTGTCATTAATTTTTTTCACTTATTCTCTGAATAAATTAATTTTTAAAGGTTAGGGAAGGGATTTTAAAACCAAATTTTTTTCCTAATACCTTATGTTTTATTTAACTGATAATAGTTTAAATAATAATAGATTTATGGCATTATGGCCCTCAATAATCCATTTATTGTTCACTTGTTTTTGATTGCTGACCTCAGTCACTCCCTATAAATATTTAAATTTTTCCTCCAATTATGTGTCTCTAATTCCAACCAATTTTATCCTATTTGATGTCATAATTTGGTGGTGAATTTTTCATTTCCGTTTCCCTCTTATTAATACTAAATTTTATTAACCCTATTTCTGATGTGGGTTTTCCACAAAGGTGTTTTTTATTTTTAACATTTCATTTTGAAAGAACAATTACAAATTGTGACGACACAATTTATTGAAGGACCATAGATTTTAACACCCCAAAATTTCATAGTACATTATCTCTATAAAGTACTTTAATATCTTATGTAACATCCAACACCCACTTGGTCTGTGTTATACACAAGATTAAGTTTTTACGAAACATCACATTAGTATTATAATTATTAAAACGATAAATTTATTTATCAATTAAAAATTGTTATATGAATTATAATAAAATAAATTTTAAATGTGTTTTATTATTTTTTTCACATAAATAATTAATATTGATAATGAAATGTATATGTTTTTTTAAAATAGTTACATATTTAGAAAAAATATTTTTCTTAAAAGAACTTCTTTTTATGTCCTTTTGTGACTGTTAATAAAATTTATATTAGACACTTTAAAAAAATTAATTTTGTAAAATAGACATCATTTTTTTATTCATAATATCAAAATTATAATAGGGGAAATTATAGGTATTTTTCTGAAAACATCCAATTTTTGATGAAGAGTGAAAAATACTACATAGTACATAAAAAACCAATATTTTTATTTAATTAATTATTTATAAATAAAATTTATCTTAAAGTCAAAATAGATACATAATACATATATTATCCCAATTTAAGTCATTTTACTCATTTTAAAATAGAATTAGATATTAAAAATACATTAAACATTTTTTAACATCTTTTTACCCAACTTCTAGGTACATTTACCCACCTTCTAGGCTCATTTACCCACCTACTAGGCACATTTGGAAATTAGCATAAAACATAATTTTACCACTTATGTGAATGGAATTGAAAAAATCAAATATACATGGTTGTCATCATTAAATAAAATTTGGTTCAATAGGATGAAAAAAATTTATGTTGAATTGTAACTTTTGAATTTTATTTACCATGATTAAAAGTGAATATTGTATTTAAGGATAAAAATGATATTATAATTAACCCATAACATGTCATACTTATATTATATAAGTTTATTTCAACCAAAATAAACCTTAGGAAAAAAATAAGACATGTTTAATCCATTTTTAATAAGATTATGACATTTATTATATTTTATTTAAAGAAGAGTTAAAAGTGTTATATTCAAAATTTAATAACTAATCCATTTTTAATATATGGTTATACATAAGACAAATTCAAATATAAATATTAATTATAATTCTAAAATTATTTCCTACATCATTATATTTTATTTATAATTTTTAGACTGTAAATAATGAAATATATTTTTACCACAACGATGATGCAGCTATTAACTAATTAATGAATGATTCTAATAAATGGTCTTATAAATATTAAAATAAATATAATTTAATGTTTTGATGCCATACTATAATTTTCTAGGAACATATGGCGTGTTATGGTGGATTTACTGTATTTTTTAGATGTAATAATGTTGTGATGACTTTCATAAAAACCAAATATGAAATAGTTTCAAAATTGACATAAATGAGTTTTTAAAGAAAATAAAATTTTATTAAATTATATAACATTCTTAAAAATATAATATTCCACCAAATTACTCATATATTGATAGATATGTCATTAATGAACCACTTGAGGTTGTCTTTTCATTTTTATAGTAAGTTTATTAACCATGTAATATAAAAACACAAGAAGACAAGGTTGAAGTTATACTCTTTAACTAAGAGTTAAATTAAAAATATAAGGTTTATATGGTGACCTAAACATGTTTAAAACCTGTTTTTTAAGAATCTTTAGACTCATACCCACATTATACTCAAAATAAATCCCTGTGTATCTATTAGAAACCGAAAATTATTTTATAATAAATTATTCATTCAATCCTTTCCAAAAGTGCCTCTCACATCTCATATAAAAGGGCACTTTTCCTTCTCTTAAATTCACACCTCTAATGGAATTTGTCTTAGAAAAAACCTGATATAATGTCATCCAATCTACCCTCTTATTATCCCAGAGGAGTTGATCAGATATCCAACCTATGGAACCCTTTTGTTTATATCAAAAGGAAGAACCTAAAGAAGAGGTAATTATTTCATCACCTCTTTCAATGTTCTTTTCTTCTTCTATTTCCTCTTTCTTTATTGTTTCCATACCAAAATAATAACTCCATTATATTATACTAACTGTGATGTTATTATAAATATTCTATAACTATATTCATTATCTTATCCAACCTATGAATGAAAAAGTCACCATAGGTGCGTACATGCGGTTTACTATCTCCGCATTGTGGTGTATTTTGTTATTACAAACATCATTATTTGGATGATTATAATAATTAGTATAATTGATGTAAATAATAAATATAAATTTTTAATGAATATGTATATATATTATAAAATCCAATTACATATTATTTCAATATCAATAGATTGATATTATCTCTCATGTCTACGTATTGCTTACCATCCCCACGACATGACGAGATTTTATTCCCCATCATAACCATTCGAGAATTTTCTACATTTTATGATTAAATATATTGTTTAAAAACATAATATAATTCTTGATATGAATCAAATACATCCAATCCATAATAAACATTAATTACATAAAAAAATATGAAGTGAAATGAATTAGTTAACACCCGAAACAATGATACTACTAAAATTTTATCAATAAAGAAATAATAGAGGATCATATAGGGTATCATATTTATGTATTTGGTTCTTTTATAATATAATGACAATTAATTAACCATTATACATTTGGTTAAAGTACCCTCAACTAAGGAATATTACATGTTAAGGGTTAATTTTACAATCTCTTTATTATCTGAGGTTGTCTATACATGATTATTTACTGGGAACTCTTTTTAATCCACATCCATGTTTCTTAAAAATATATTTCAATACATTTTTACTATTTCCTAGTTTATGGGTTAATGCCATTTATACCCTTGTATGACTTTTTATAAAATATTTAAAAGTAATCTTTCCATTATTTCCCAAACAAGGTACTTTATGACCTTTTGGAAAAATAAGGAAACAATATTTTTTAAAACTTATATGGTGGGTCTGGCCATTTTCTACTATTATAACTCCATCTAATCTTTCATTACATGCTTATAAGAATATTTTAAAAATAAATGGTTTATTTACTTTTAAATTAATTCATTTTAGAGAGTGTTATTTCACTCAAATAGTTTTTGGATTGATTTCATTTATGTCAACATCCTTTGTAGGATTTTATGCTTATTTGAAGTTGATTTATTATGATACAATCCTCTATATTTTATTGAATTTTTTGTGATATTTTTGAATGTGGATATAATATTTTTATACCATTCATGTTTTATGGTTAAAGTATTAACATTTCTTATTATAGTTTTAATACGAATGTGTGTGATATATTTCAACCTTTTCATATGAGGAATGCATTGGATGTAGTATGTGAATAGTTGGGCTCGCTATAGCCCCTCGATTCATTAGTAGGTCTCATGAGATTAAATAGTGTCTTATAACATCTCCATAAAAAATTATTATTTTTAGTCTTGGCATGGGGCATTGACATCAAGGTTATGATGTCTGACATTATGCATTCCATCAATTTGAAATTTGTTATTGAAATTACATGTGATTATTAGACTAGTAGAATATCCATGTGAATAAGTAAATAAAATTATTTTATTTTTCTTTGAAATATTATTTTGATTTTTATGCTTAAAAGGATTATGTTTTAGTCTTATATATTGCCATAAATTTTTATGCATATTTAAGATATTTTATTCTATATTTTTATCCATACAGAGATCTGAGTTCACCCCTTTTTTATGTTTTATTTTTCCATGGATGAGAATAATTATATTATAATTCTCCTACTTGAATATTATATGGGATATGGGTGTCTTAAATGAATAAAAATTGTTGTTTTTTCATATTTCATAATGTAATGTAAAAATTATGAATGTATCTAGTACTTCCAATGTTATTAAACTGATAGGACATTCAGGATGTGATCTCTTGTGATCAAGCCAATGTTATGTAATAATGCACAGACTCTGGGTAACTATTCTCGGGTCATTACATGTGGTTTAATTTAGATGAAATTTTGGTGTTCCATTTTAAAAACCCAGTTAAAGGAGGACA
Organism: Viscum album; assembly: GCA_963277665.1. Lineage (NCBI taxonomy): Eukaryota > Viridiplantae > Streptophyta > Magnoliopsida > Santalales > Viscaceae > Viscum > Viscum album. The sequence continues at coordinate 1,956,252,789 of OY728137.1, forward strand.
TCAAAAGAATTCAAGCACACCACGAGATCAGTGGTATTTACCTTTGATGTTGAGTTATTATAGAACTATGAAATTACTAACCAAATTATAGAAATTTCATCTTTGTAAATGGTTTATGAAAAGAATGGATTCAGAGATGTGCATCATGGCATATTGCAGAAGAAATGGAGCATTGTTTTGGATAATCATATTCCTCCATCTCCAAATAACATGAATAATTTCAGCATAGAAAACTCTGAAATAGTTCTTAAGCTTCTTCAAAATCTTAACATTTGTAATTTCTTGCAAGAATCTGTAAATTCTAGTCATGTGTAATGTAGAGACCCTAAGCTTAACGTACATGGACATTACATTACTTTTTCGGAATACTTAATACATAACAAAAACAGACACACAAGGACCGTAATAGTTTAGTGTCTTTGGAAACATGGAACATAATCTTCTAATCGTGGTGAAAGATCTTCAACATCTTCCATAAAGATCTTCCCCTTTTTTCTTACCTAAAACCTTTATTTATATCCCGGGGAAAAGAAAACATAAAATGGGTGAGCTAAAATGCTCAGTAAGGTTAAGCATGGATAAAATAAAACATACCATATACATTTGAACATAAAAACATGAAGATAATGTTTAAACATCAAAAGCATGAGAAATGACGTAAAACATGAAAGTACGTAAGGCATAGATCATAAAGAAACATTAAGAATGATAAAATAGCATGGGAATAAAACATGTAATTTTGGCAACCATTAATCACATGATATGATTTCCATAGTAGCCAAGGCATTGCTTCCAAGACCATCTTAGTGGACAAAGTCCCTTTCTGAATCGAGTTCACTCCTCATTCCAGTCCTGTATTACTAAACCGGTTTAACTTTCCATTCTATCCATTTCTATCTCATGAGATATAAATCTTTACCCAATGCATTGGAGGGAGATATAGGTCCCACCATCTCATAATGAAATCATTCTTTCGTGTTCCACAAAATCATAAATCATACATCATAGCATAACCCATGTAATAAAATGGGATTCTTAAACATCATTCCATCACAATCCATAATGAATTGAGATCATTTCATCATAATAAAATTGAAACCATTTAAATCATAGAGACATTTTACTTGAAACATACATATGAAATAATGCCATCTTAGATGGAAAATACTTTTGACAAAACACTTGAAATGAATTCTTCAGGAAACTATCCTTTCTTCTTTAAAATCATTTTCTTTTCACAAAAATATATGAAATTTTAAAAGATAAGGGTTTTGTTGAAAATAATCATGCAATATTTTAGGGTAAGATTCTTGAAAATGAGTGTTTATGAAACCGTAAAAATCCATTCATGCCGTATAAGTTAAAAATAACATTCTCCGCGTACTTTTTTCGGAAAAGTCAAAAAGTACATTATATGGTAACCAAAGGAATGATTCCATTAATACAATGTGGTAAAATGTAAATAAATGGTAAAAATGACTTTAAACATTCATGGAATAATGGTAAACATTTTATAAAAACATTTTTAGAAAACATGGTCATGGATGACAAACGTAACCCCAGTAAATACTTACTTATAAGAAATCTCGGATAAAAATGATATTGAAAATTTATCCCTTACCTTAGGTCTGATATGCTTCGTATGTATCCGAAACTCCTGTATAATGATTTAAAAAATGTTATTGACTTATTACAGAATCATATTAATTGTTATGATATCATATATGGTTCACTTATGAATTTATATTATCCGTTCTTTTGTAAATTCCATGTTAAAGAGCGTTTTGGGTATAATCTTTTCATTTGTCGTCCGTGTTTTGACTATTAATTATTCATATGATTACTTAGATCATGATTACATAATTTCAGAATATAAAACATGATTTATATATAATATATATTCAGAATGTACATATATATAATAGATTAGTAAATCAAAAGAAATACACCGTTTATGGGGATGGTAGGCCATACGTACACATGAACATTGTTTTCGTTTCCTTATTGAGTTGAATGGAATTAAGTAGATAACATACATATATATACACATAAATCAAGTATAATTATTATGTAAAATATTTCATTATTACTTATTATATATACTTTATAATCATTCATGAATGGTTAACATGGAGAATGAATCACATCACGTCGTGGAGACGGTTGTCTGTACGTACGGACGAGCGATGGTATCGTTCTCATTATCGTGGAATTGTATTGGAGTGTATGTATACTATTTCAGAATAAATATCACTTCAATATAATCATATATAGATATTATGTACACCGTTATACCCATCCAAGTAAGGTGGTGGTGGAAAATAGATTACACCACGGCGTGGAGACGGTATTCCGTACGTACGCACGCGCGGTGATTTCATTTTCCGTAGGATGGATAGATCGTGAAATAGGGTTGTTTCATAATTATAATAACATATCAGTATATGAGTGATACTGATGTTATTACTTAATAATGAAAGAAACCTAAGAAGAAGAAGTGGAAGAAGAAATAAAGTTGAAATAATCGGTAATGGACATTACCTCTTCTTTGAAGCGCCTCTTTGAGATCTCATTTTAGGGCACTAAAATTGGTCTTTGAAGAAGACCAGAACCTCTATAATGTTTCTATGGATGTGGAGAAGAGAATTTTCAGGGTTTGGACGAGCTTGAAGTCTCAAAGTGGTGTGAGGAAGAGAGGGAGGAGGTGCCCTTTCTAAGGGAGGGGAGGGGCACCTTTAGAATAACTAAAAATATTATTTTATTATAAAGCCAAATTCGGTTTTAAATAGATCCAAATTGATTTATTTCAAAGATAAGTTAGGGATGGGTCTACATCCTCTCATAAAATATAATTTATACATGTTTAGGTTCTTATTTTAACCTTATCATTTATATTTAACTTTAAGTTAGATAATTATACTTTTACCGTGTCTTTTTGTGTTCTTACACTATAAGTTTAATAAACTTACTATAACAGGCCAAACTAACCCCAAGTTGTTTATTATTAATATATATAACCTTATATAAGTCATTTTTCCGAACCTTAGATTTTTAGGAATAAAATAACAATTAATAATATAATATTTGTTTTAAAAACTATTTTATGTCAATTTTGACACTATTTAGTAATGGATTTTTTGTAAAAACCATAATAGAATGATTAGTTCTAAATAGTTAATTTAATCAATACTAACATGTCATTTTAACCTATAAAATTAGTGGAATTCATAAAAAGTCTCAAATTACATTTATTTGGGTATTTATAACATCAATTATGTCGATATTTCATTAATAAGATAATTACTGCATCATCTTTGTGTCATAAATAAATTAAATTATTTAATGTCTAAAAATTACAAATAAAATAAAATTATGTATTAAATCTTTATATATTTCTAATGAATATTTATAGTCGAATTTATCTTATGTATAACCCTATATTAAAAATGATTTTCTTATTAAACTTTGATTTTAACTATTTTAACCCTTCTTTAAATAAATTAATACTAATTGTCCTTATCTAATCCAAGTGGGCCTAAATAGTCATATTTTTTTTCCTAAGGTTATTTTTGGTCGAATTACACTTATCCAATAGAATTTGGACATGTGTTAGGGTAATAATAATATCATTATTACACTTAATTACCCTATTTACTTTTAACAGTGGTAAAAAAGTAAAAAGTTACTATTCAGCAGAATTATTTTCATCTTATTGAACCAACTTTTACTTATGGACATTAACCGTGTCTCTTGGATTTTTGAAATTCCACTCACAGAAGCGGTAAAATTAGGTTTTATCAAAAATTCATTTTTTTAACTACCACTTAGTGGTTTCACTATTTATCAAAAAATGAAAGTTTCCTGAAAAATACCAAAAATTAGGCCTAAGATATATTTGATATTATGAATTCAAAAATGATGTCTATTTTACCAAATTAATAACATATCAGTTGCATTAATTAGTTTAAAAATTAATTCATGTCGTCAAAACAAATAGCTTGTTCTTAAGCGATAATAACTATCCAAAGATTGAGAGTTGTTTATGTTTGGTTTAAATGTGAAATTACATAAAATAAACAAAATTATATTAAATTGTAAAAATATATTCTAAATATACTTTAAAACCACTAAAATTAATAATTTATCACTATTAATTTTTTCGATTAAAAAGGTTGTTTTTATTTAAAATTTAGTAATTTTCACTATTCATCAGAAAATGAAAGTTATCCGAAAAGTACCAAAATTTCACCCTAAGATAATTTCGATATTACGAATCCAAAAATGAAGTCCATTTTGAAAAATAAAATTTACAAAATTTCAAAAAGTGGTTATTACTATTCATAATGGCTAGTTTTAATAATATTTTAATAGCATATCGTTGTTTAGTGAAACTCGGTATTGCGTACTACACACGCTATCGAGGAAGTTGACGATTGCGTGTAATGCAAGGCAAGTCAAGGATGTGTGTTGTGCAAGCTCCTTTTGGTGTAGCGTACAACATAAGACATTAATGAAATTAAAAATAATATTTTTCATAAAATCTCGGGGTGTTACATTCTAGCCCCCTTAAAATGAATTTCGCCCTCAAAATTCGTCGGGGTTATAAATGGTTTACTAGTCGAAAGTTTCTTTAATAGAAAACCATATCGTAAAAAGGAATAACAAAACCAATATTTAAAAACAAATGTATGAAATGTAATGGTTACCCAAATAAACTAATCCCTGGGTTTCCACATAGGTGAAAATATGGATATGGAAGAGAAATCTAACCATCTTGTTCTGATGGAGAGTGGTAGAGAACACGGCTATGGAAAAGACAGAAATCTCAAAGCCATAAATTTGTGATGATCTAGGGTACCATGTGATTCATCAGATATAAGGGCACTAGGACAACATTTTTTTTGGTTTTCAAGATCATTTCCCTAAAGTTGAAGATTTTGAATTAGAATAAATACATACTTTATTTTGGTACAATCTCATTATTGTTCGTGCTTTGAACAATTTCCACTTCATATCTTAAAGAAATGAAGTTGAATTTGTTATTCATGATGTATTAATAGACCATGTGGTATAATGATGGGTCATTCCGTCTGTTTCAAACAAAAGGTTAGCAAAAGTTATCAAATATACATAAGTCCATCTATGGTGAGATTAATCGTATACGATTCCAAAAATGAACTTATACTTCATATATCATACTGAGTAATAAAATAAAACTAGTTTCTACTAACCAGAGACATCCTGTAGGCCATTTGTAGGTGATAAAGGCCAGTCGCACTTCAGTTGTGGGTTCGTTTCCCACAGCCTTGTCCGACATGATGGGATGTCGCCCATCCTGCAGGTTGTCCTTTTTCTAAAACTACATTACGATAACATCCCATTATTAATATCAAAAAAAGTTCTATCCTTAAACAATACTAACTTATGTCCAACATAATCCATTCCAATATTTTGGATTATCTAAAATACATCGGTCTAAGCTCATAGTATAAAGAAAAATATTACTTGAAATGTCATCAACCAAGCATGTGAATACCATCATTTATCCCCCATATATCTTGTTGGTCACATTCCAATCATGTGAATACCTTAATCATGTATTCTCTTGAAAAACTAATACCCATTATACCTTAGTGAAAACATGAATGTTGCCAAAAGTTAACTCCTTCCACATACCAAAATCCCAAAATTCTATATACTCAAACCATGATATAACCTTCTCCTTATATCAATAATGAGCTCATGGATACTATCTAACATTTAATTTTCTCCTTATCCCTTCATTATGCTCATATCATCTACATTCCAAAAATATCTGAATAACCTTTCATGGATACTGGTACCATTAATCATACACTTTCAAAACTTAAGGAAAGACCACAGTGTAACAATCCTTAGATGTCTCTTTATTCCATAGTACCATGAGATTACTTATACAACATTACACTAAACATGTAATCATTCCACACTACCTTCTTAAACCATTGACCAAGCTTCAACAATTCTTTCATCTCACATATCATTTGTAGTCTCTTCGTCATCATCAACATAAATACTACCCATACGGCCGTACTGATTCTCTTCATGAGACATTCCCTTAGGGAATTGGTTTTCATAATGCCCGTACATTCCACATTTAAAACATTTAACAATTGTTGATGTCGTAGAAATACCATTATCCTCATCCATGGTGTTACCTAAACCTTTTCCTTTTCACTTACTGGCTTTGTGTCCTTCTTTTCCACACCCAAATCATCTTCCAGTTCATTTGAAACAATCTCCCCGATGCCTCTTCCCACATGATTTACATGAGCGAAATTGAACTTTCTTTCCTCTATGATCATCATGAAACTCCATCTCTCTCTTATTAGCTGAGTCAGGAAACTTACCAAATTTGAGATTATTGATCATATTATGAGATTGCTGATTAGGAATAATAACGATGTTTGGACTTCCAAATCCCATTTCATTTGGTTTCTCATGAAGAATATCATTCCATTGTCCGTCATATCCTCCATTATCATGAATCTTCCTGTTTCCAGCCATTTTCTAAAACCCAAAAAGTGTAGTGTGAGAGGAAAAAATCATGCTAGGGAATAAAATATAGTAAAGGGGGAGTATCCTCAATTTCTAACATCATAGGTTAAATTCTATGATCATTACCGTAGTTTTAGGACTGTATTCTATACGTATACTTATCCTTAGGAACATCCCTAGACATACCTTAGAAATATCTCTAGGGATCTCACTAATGTTTTCGAATCCTAGTTTCCAAAGTTTGACTAAACCATTCCTCTGATACTAACTGTAGAGACCCTAAGCATAACGTACATGGACATTACATTACTTTTGCGGAATACTTAATACATAACAAAAAACAGACACACAAGGACCGTAATAGTTTAGTGTCTTTAGAAACTTAGAACGTAATCTTCTAATCGTGGTGAATGATCTTCAACATCTCCCAAAATGATCTTCCCCTATTTTTCATACCTAAAACCTTTCTTTATATCCTGGGAAAAATAAAACATAAAAAGGGTGAGCTCAAATGCTCAGTAAGGGTAAGCATGGATAAAATAAAACATGTCATATACATTTGAAGTTAAAAACATGAACATAATGTTTAAACATCAAAATCTTGAGAAATGACATAAAACATGGAAGTACATAAGGAATAGATCATAAAGAAACATTAAGAATGATAAAATAGCATGGGAATAAAACATGAAATTGTGGAAACTATGAAGCACATGATATGATTTCCATAGTAGCCAAGACATTGCTGCCAAGACCATCTTAGTGGACAAAGTCCCTCTCTGAATCGAGTTCACTCGTTGTTCCAGTCCTGTATTACTGAACCGGTTTAACTTGCTGTTCCAGCCATGTCTATCTCATGAGATATAAATCTTTACCCAATGCATTTGATGTAGATATAGGTCCCACCCATCTCATAATGAAATCATTCTTTTGTGTACCACAAAATCATAAATCATACATCATAGCATAACCCATGTAATAAAATGGGATTCTTAAACATCATGCCATCACAATCCATAATCAATTGATATAATTTCATCATAAGAAAATTGAAACCATTTAAATCATAGATATATTTTACTTGAAACATACATATGAAATAATTCCATCTTAGATGGAAAATAGTTTTGACAAAACACTTGAAATGAATTCTTGAGGAAAATATCCTTTCTTCTTTAAAATCATTTTCTTTTCTCAAAATTCTATGAAATTTTAAATGATAAGGGTTTTGTTGAAAATAATAATGCAATATTGTATAGGAATATTCTTGAAAATGAGGCGTTATGAAACCGTAAAAATCCATTCACTCCTTATAAGTTAAAAATAACATTCTCCTTGTACTTTTGTCGGAAAAGTCAAAAAGTACCTTATATGGTAACCAAAGGAAAGATTCCATTCATACAATGTGGTAAAAAGTCAATAAAGGGTAAAAATGACTTTAAACATTTATGGAATAATGGTAAACATTTTATAAAAATATTTTTAGATAACATGGTCGTGGATGATAAACGTAACCCCAGTAAATACTTACGTATAAGCAATCTCGGATAAAAATGAGATTGCAAATTTATCCCTTACCTTAGGTCCGATATGCTTCTTACGTATCCAAATCTCCTGTATAATGAATTAAATAATGTTATCGACTTATTACAAAATCATATTAATTGTTATGATATTATATAAGGTTCACTTATGACTTTATATTACCCGTTCTTTTGTAAATTCCATGTTAAAGAGCGTTTTGGGTAAAATCGTTTCATTTGTCGTCCGTGTTTTGACATGTAATTATTAATATGATTACTTTGATCATGATTACCTAATTCCAGAATATAAAACATGATTTATATAAAATATACATATTCAGAATATACATATATATAATAGATCAGTAAATGGAAAGAAATACACCGTTCATGGAGATGGAAGGTCGTACGTACGCATGGACGTTGTTTTCATTTCCTTATTGAGTTGAATGGAATTAAGTAGATGAAATAAATATATATACACATAAATCCAGTATCATTATTATGTCATATATTTCATTATTACTTATTATATATACTTTATAATCATTCATGAATGGTTAACGTGGAGAAAGAATCTCATCGCGTCGTGGAGATGGTAGTCCGTACATACGCACGAGCGATGATATCATTATCATGATCGTGGAATTTTATTGGAGTGTATGTATACAATTTCAGAATCAATATCAATTTACAATAATCATATATAGTTATTATTTACCCCATTATACCCATCCAAGTAAGGTGGTGGTGGAAAATAGATTACAACACGTCGTGGAGACGGTATTCTGTACGTACGCAGGCACGGTGATTTCGTTTCCGTAGGATGGATAGATGGTGAAATAGGGTTGTTTAATACTTATAATAACATATAAGTATATTAGTGATACTGATGTTATTACTTCATAATGAAACAACCTAAGAAGAAGAAGTGGAAGAAGAAATAAAGTTGAAAGAATCAGTAACGGACATTGCCTCTTCTTTGAAGCGCCTCTTTGAGATCTCCTTTTAGGGCACTAAAATTGGTCTTTGAAGAAGAACATAACCACTAGGATGTTTCTAGGGAAGTGTAGAAGAGAATTTGGTAGAGGTTTTCCGAGCTTGAAAAATCAAAGTGGTGTGAGGAAGAGAGGGAGGAGGTGCCCTTTTATAAGGGAGGAGAGGGGCACCTTTGGAATAACGAAAAATAATATTTTATTATAAAGACAAATTCGGTTTTAAATAGCTCCATATTGATTTATTTCGAAGATAAGGTGGGTATGGGTCGCAATCCCCTCATTAAATAGAATTTAAACAAGTTTAGGTTCCTATTTTAACCTTATCATTTATATTTAACTTTAAGATAGATAATTTTACTTTTACCGTGTCTTTTGTGGTCTTACACTATAAGGTTAATAAACTTTCTATAACAAGCCAAACTAACCCCAAGTTGTTTATTATTAATATATATAACCATATATAAGTCATTTGGCCGAACCTTAGATTTCTAGAAATAAAATAACAATTAATAATATAATATATTTTTAAAAAACTATTTTATGTCAATTTTGACACTATTTAGTAAGGGATTTTTTAAAAATCATAAAAGAATGATAAGTTCTAAAAAAGTTAATTAAATAAATACTGACATGTCATATTAACCTAACAAATTAGTGGAATTCATAAAAAGTCTCAAATTACATTTATTTGGGTATTTATAACATCAATTAAGTCAATATTTCATTAATAAGATAATTACTGCATCATCATTGTGTCATAAATAAATTACATTATTTAATGTCTAAAAATTAGAAATAAAATACCATTATGTAGGAACTCTTTTTATCTTTCTAATGAATATTTATAGTCGAATTTATCTTATGTATAACCATATATTAAAAATTATTTTCTTAATAAACTATGATTTTAACTATTTTAACCCTTTTTTAAATAAATTAATAATAAATGTCCTAATCTAATCCAAGTGGGCCTAAATGGTCATATTTTATTCCTGAGGTTGTGTTTGGTCGAATTAAATTTATCCAATATAATTAGGACATGTTTTAGGGTAATAATAATAGCATTTTTACCCTTAATTACCCTATTTACTTTTAACCATGGGAAAAAAGTAAAAAGTTACTATTCACAAAAAATTATTTTCATCTTATTGAACCACATTTTACTTACTGACATCAACTGCGTCTCTCGGAATTTTTAAATTCCACTCACAGAAGCGGTAAAATCAAGTTTTATGAAAAAATCATTTTTTTAACTACCACTTAGTTGTTTCACTATTCATCAAAAAATGAAAGTTTCCAGAAAAATACAAAAAATTAGGCCTAAGAAATATTTGATATTATGAATTCAAAAATGATGTCTATTTTACCAAATTCAAAACATATCAGTTGAATTAAGTAATTTAAAAATTAATTCCCGTCATCAGAACAAATAGCGTGTTCTTAAGAGATAATAACTATCAAAATATTGACAGTTGTTTATGTTTGGTTTAAATGTGAAATTACATAAAACAACCACAATTGTATTAAATTGTAAAAATATATTCTAAATATACTTTAAAACCAATCAAATTAATAATTTATCACTATTAATTATTTTGATTAAAAAAGTTGTTTTTAATTAAAATTTAGTAATTTTCACTATTCATCAGAAAATGAAAGTTATCCGAAAAGTACCAAAATTTCACCCTAAGCTAATTTAGATATTCTGAATCCAAAAATGAAGTCCATTTTGAAAAATAAAATTTACAAAATTTCAAAATGTGGTTATTACTATTCATAACGGTTTGTTTTAATAATATTTTAATAGCATATCGTTGTTTAGTGAAACTCAGTATTGCATACTACACACGCTATCGAGGAAGGTCGTGATTGTGTGTAATGCAAGTAAAGTCAAGGATGCGTGTTGTGAAAGATCCTTTTGGATTAGTGTACAACACAAGACATTAATTAAATTAAAAAGAATATTTTTCATAAAATCTCGGGGTGTTACATGTAAGGTATTTTGGTCGAACACCTCAAAGAGACCATTCCATATTGAAGTTGCGGTGTTGTAGGAACGGAATAGGTGGTCCACATCTTCCATATGTTTGTGACATAAGGTATATCTTTAACAAATGATGATTTCTCTAGGATGGAGGAAATCATCAACTACAAGGCTGTGAAAAGAAATTCTCCAAAGGGGAGTGAATCGTGAAGGCCGCATGCATTGGTTTTAGAATCCACCAATCTATATAGGATAGCTTTGGATCTCATTAGTATAAAAATAATTCATGTCCAGCTTTCCGTTTGGGGAATGATACCAAACCAAGAAGTCATCCTAATGTAAGAAAACTATATTATAAAGTTCCTCCTTTAGACCATCTATGCAAGTTTCCATGTTTCTCATCAAATCCCTAATAGAGATATTGGGATCATTAGGATTCACTTTATTATTGTTAAAGTTTTGCATTGGGGTCCATATCTATTTATCTTTACAATGTATGATAGAAGGGTTTGTATTGATATGGAAACCAAAGACGTTTACACATAACATACATGTTTTTAAGCATAATAAAACTTCATATTTCAAGACAATGATTGTAAATTCTGGTGTCTTGGAAGACTAGGTATAAAAAGCACAAAACATATAACTAAATAAAACATTTTTTTATTTAATAATCATAAATTGCTGCTAAATTACATTATGTTCAAAAATATTACTAGGTTATCCTAGGGATAACATGAAAAAAGGGATGAGCTGAAAGCCTAGTAAGGGAAAAAGACATAGTAATAATGCTTCAGAACATGGGTTATAAAGCAATGAATAATGATATAAAAAGTAATGGAACAAGTAAAGTAAAAACATATAAACATGGGATCATATAAACATGAATTCATAGTAATGTGTAAGAAATTTTAATCTTAACTTAAGCACACATCAAGTCTCATTTCACATAGATAGTCACAAGTCAAGGTAAACCACCAAGACCACTGCACATGGTAGCATGAGTCAAGGATAACCACCAATATCGTTGAAAATAATATCTCATGATACTAAACATTATCAAATTCAATGGTAATCTATCTGGGAATACCCATCATAACATGTTATCGAATATTCTTTCCACATATATAATCATACATAAATAAGCATAAACATAAGGGAAACCAAGTAATGAAATGCGTATCATAATCATGTCATAAAGCACAATAAATGGGTGTATCATAAAATTGTTCATAAACTAAAGGAATTAAAAAATTCACAAACATTAATAAGGTAAAATAATAATATATCATTGTAAGTGATGTCAAACAAAATAGACAACATCAAAGAAGAGTATTTAAGGAATTAAAACATTTTAGTGTAGTGTTATAGAAAATATTAATGAGCATTTAAAATAGAAAATGGGATAATATTTTGTATAAAACCATAAGTTATCCAAGAAGGTTTTTATATTAAAATAATTGGTTTTATAAAAACAAAGGTGGATTAAAACATATGGTAGATTTCACTTAAAAGTGGTTATGAATTCAGAAAGTTCCCTTAAAAACGTGTTTTCTTATCGGGAATTATTGAAGAGGAAATCACTTAAAAGCTTGTATATCCCCGAAAGATAATGATTAATGGATCTTATTAAATTATTTTTTATATATAAATAGAAATTAATAAATTTACATAAACATAATATATGATTTTATTTGGGTAAAAAGAGAGTAAAAATAACTCGAAGGAATATTGGAGGTTCAGGTTGAATGTCATAAGGAACATCGACATGGTATCGGGTGTACATAGTAGGGATTAATTAGAGAGAAAATGGTTTTATCGTCTTTTATAAATCATGATTGATGTATGGGGAAGGTGAGAAATCAATCCCCAACATTAGGAATTATGCATAAAAAGACATAAGAGAGAGAATATTCATGAATAAATGTGAGAAATAGAGGGTCCATTACCTTATGTCTGATGGTGTTCTTATCTTGATCTTAATGATCTGAATAATAAAATTAGGTTCATTAGTTTGTAATTATAGAACCAATTTTACATATAAATGATTTAGTGTAACCTTTTTGAGTTCATTCATGACCTTTTTGTTTGGTTATGAGGTTCAATTTCAATGCTTAGGTTCATTTTCATCCTTGGTTTAAATGATCGGTTCACTTATATTCATGTTCGGACACACATGTATAATGAGAGTGCTTGTATAGAATAGAAGTTATAGGAAATTTTATAAAATACTAAATATTTCTTGTTTATAAAATTCATTTGGTTATTTGGAGTGAAGGTGAATCCTTATATAAAACATTAATGATAAACGCTCAGATTAATTTTGTGATTTTATCATAATTAATTTGTTTTGTATTATTATTTTACATCAGTTGTTAAAAAGGATTCCAAGAAAAAACATATGATAAAAAACATATTTAATATTCTGTTTCAACCATAACATTGGATTTATGACCATAATTGAATATGGTAATTGAAATTGATAACCCATCGTCCTTGAATGTGATAAATTAACACAACTCGGTCTCTGTTTTCATTTATTTGGTATAAATGGAGGGAAAGGGGATATGATAATGAAATATACCATTAGAATTAAAAAATTCTCGAAAATCTATGGTACTATATTTTTCATACAATTTTAATGGGGATAGGGTAAGAAAGAAAAGAGAACAAATGAACATGAAAAGAAAATGAATGAAAAGAAATGTGGAATTTACCTCTTGATTTAATCTTCCTTGAAAGCCTCTTAAGTATAGAGAAATAGGTATTTTTGAGAATAAAAAAGGATTACAAACATGGGATAGGATCATGGGTAGAGTTTTGGAAAGAATTTATGGAATTCACAAGGCTTGATAGGAGTGAAGGGAAAATGAGAGTGTGGGTGGTTTTTATATTTGAGGGGAGGGTGTTTGTTTAACATTTTAATCATTTGATTATTATTTTTTCATAATACAAGAAATAAAAATGATTATTGTTGCCACAAATATTAATATGTGCATGTGAGTTCGAACCCAAGTTTCTTACATCAGCAGAACATCATGAATAACTCAGTAATTAATGTATTTAGCTTATATTGCAAATTATTGCATTTCACTAATCATAAAAAATTCATGTATTTAATAAAAATCCTAGAAATTAACCCAAACCATTTTTCAACATGTATAATCCAAAAATTAAATCCATTTTCATAAATAATTTTATAAATATGATTAATTTAATTTTTAATTAAAATCATAATTTACTTGAAAAATACAGATTTTAAAACTAAAACTGATTTTATAATGCTTTCAAAAATTAAATAAGGTCTTATAAAATTTTCATAAATCTAAGAGACATAAATTTTTAATTTAAAAACGCCTTTTAAGAAAAATAAATTTTTTAAAAAAATTAATTAATTAATTGTTATTAATTATTTGTGACTTACAAAAATAACAATACTTTTACTATGGTCAAATAATCAAATATAAGATGCCTAAATTTTATTTATACATTCAAGGTTAAAGTTAATATTATTTTGTACAATTTACTATTCATAAGGGTCATATTAGTATTTATAAGGGCAGGTTACCATTCATAAGGGTAGGTTACTATTCACCAAAAATTTTGTTTGTTCTATTAGACCCCAAATATGACATTGAACGTAAAGTTGTATGTCATATTTTTGAAATTCAAATCTCAAAACTGTCAAAATTATTTTTACAGGTCACATAGTACTTATTAGTTCATTCTGTTGTGATTTCATATGATTGTATGAAAATATTATAAGAAATGAATTTCCATTCATAAAAAATTGGGTCATTACATTATTCACCCCTTTTGAAATTTCTCTGATAAAATGTCATTTTACATTTTAAGCCATAAACAGGTGCATGTACTTTTCCTTCATTGCCTCCTCTAGTTCCCATGTCACCTCTTTGTACTTCTGGTTCTTCTATAGCACTTTTACCAGGTGAGTAGTATTGTTACGTAGAATATTATCTCTATGATCCAAGATCTTCACTTGCTACTCTTCGTAAGAAATATCATTCTCCTACTGAACCACCTCTGAAGAGAGCACATGTGAAAGGTCTAGTATGTACAACCTTAAGAGGTATAAATGGAAGAAATCATAAACTTTCAACATGGTTAGTGGATGTTTCAGTAGATAGGCCACAACCCTAACATGATCTAGAATATTTAAAGGGATTATGTACCTTGGACATAACTTTCATTTTTTCCCAAACCTCATGACCTTATTCCATGGAGATATGTGTAGAAATACCATGTATCTATCTTTAAACTCGAGGTATCATTGAAAATTGTCTTCATAACTCTTTTATAAACATTGGGCTGCCTTGAGGTGCTTTCAAATATGTTTCACCCTATAAACTATTTCTTTGACCCTTTTAGGTCCTATAAGCGTACACTCACTAACTTCGTCCCAACACACTGGTGTTCTACACCTTTTCAAATAAAGGGATTCATATGGTGTCATTCAGATGATCGAGTGGTAACTATTATTGTAGGAGAATTCGACCCGAGGATGTTTTTGGTCTTATTCTAATTTAAAGAGCATAGAACACAGTTTCATCATATCTTCTAGTTTCTGAATAGTTCTCTCAAATTGGACATCAATTTGAGGAGGATATGTCGTACCGAACATCAATTCAGTGCGTAGAGCATGTTGGAGAGTTTTCCATAACATCAAGGTGAATCTTAGATCTCAATCGGATACAATTAAATTGTGGTATTCCATACATCCATACCACTTATTTGATATGTATCCATGTAATTTTTCCAATGAGAAGTACCCTCGAATCATAATAACGTGAGTTGTCTTTGAAATATTATCCGCGATGATCCATATAGCATCATTTCCTGTGGATTCACTATAAAATCTAGTGACAACGTCCATGACGATGTTCTCCCACTTCCTTGTTGGTATGGATAGTGGTGTCATCATCCCCTAAGACCTCATTCATTCATCCTTCACTTGTTGACATACCAGGATCTTTGATGTATACACAACAATCTATTTCTTCATATTATCCCACCAAAAGTTCCCTCAATGATCTCAATACTTCATGGTGATCCCTGGATAAATTAATAATGTTGAGATATGTGTGTTTTTAAAAATCACCTTCTTTATCTCTGTATTAAATGGTACACATAATCGTGACCCAAATATTACAACTCCATCCTCATCAATCATGAACTCAGAGGATTTCACCTTTTTAATGTCTTGCACCATTTTTTGAATTTCCACATATTTTCATTTATCATCCTTTATTTTCACCATGAGCGATGGATGAGAAATCTATTGAGAAGATATTGATGATGTTCCTACCTTAATTATTCCCATGTCTATCCTCAACCAATCTAAGTAGATCATATCCTTTTCAATTCCCATCATTGATAAAGATTCATGTTTGATTCTACTTAGATCATCAACCAACATGTTTTCCTTACCAGGATGGTAGTGTATTGAGAAATCATAATCCTTGATGAGCTATATCAATCTTCCCTGGTGCATATTAATCTCTTTTTGTGTGAATATATACTAGATACTCTTGTGATCCGTAGATATGTCACACTTCTCCCTATAGAGATAATACTTCCAGATATTTAAGGAAAATATCATAGTCACCAACTCCAGATCTTCCATAAGATAGTTTTGATCAGGCATTTTCAGCTTCCTGGAGGTGTAGACTATAACTTTATCATTTTTCATTATCTCGTAGACTAATCCCTTCTTTATTCATCACTATACACAATAAAGAGTTATCCACTTTTTGGAAGCATGACTTTTATTACAATGATAATCCTTTTTTAACTTCATAAAGTAGTCTTGACATTCTTGAGTCCAGATGAACTTAACTCCCTTCCATGTGGGCTTGGACATTGGGTTTGAAAATCATGATAATTTCATCACAAATCATTGATATTACCCAGCTAGACCTCAAAATATATTGATATCTGTTACAGATGTTTCCTTGGGCCACAAATAAATTTCCTTTGTCCTAGAGGGGTCCAAAAATATCACATTACTGGTGATAACATGACCCAATAATAATACATCCTCCATATAGAACTTGCATTTTCTATACATTTCATAAAGACTCAATGTCTTCAGTACAGTTTTCAAATGCCCCTTCTATTCCTCCTTTCTCAAGGAGTATATATAATATCATCTATAAATAATACCAAAAATTAGTCAAGGTAATAAATAAAGAACCTGTTCACTAAATCCATGAAAACTTATTGACTATTAGTGAGTCTGAATGGAATAACTAAGAACACATAGTGTCCATACCATGATTGAAAGGAAGTCCAATGAATATCATCCTTCCTCAGCTATAATTGGTGATATACCGAATGAAGATCCACCTTAGAGAAATAACTGGCCCCATGAAGCCAATCATACAAGTCATCTATCTGGAAAGGGGAAATTTATTCTTTATCACGATTTTGTTGATCTCAGGATAATCAATGCAATGGTGTGTTTATCCATCCATCTTCTTGATGAAGAGGAATGGCACACCCCATGGTAAACCACTAGGGTGTATAAAACCCTTCTCATGATTTTCCTGTAATTGCTTCTTCAGCTGCTTCATCTCTATGGTATCCATTCTATATGTTTTCTTTGATATAGGTATATATCCATGAATAAGTACAATTTAGCACTCAACCTCTCAATCAATAGGAAGACAAGGAAACTCTTAAGGGTATACATCCCTGTAATTACTCACAATGGGCATGTATTCAATAATAATTCTATCCTTTTTTTCAATAATTTGAGCTTGACATACTTGCTCATAAAGAATTAATATCAATACTTGAGACAATGATTCTAATGAAGATTCATCTTCCTCCTTACACTTGTAAAAAATCATAGGATAATATGAGATGTGAAGAGAGTTCTCTCATTCCTAATAGTTGATGTTGGATTTGTATAAAGATATCCAATTCATACCCATGATAAAATCAGACTCCACTAAATGTAGTATGATGAGTTTTTCTAAGAGGTTCAGTCAATAATCTTTTACTATGAAGGAGTTATAAACTATGGTTGTGTTAATTTCTCCATTATATGTTCTAACAGATAAGATATCCTACAAATTTTGAGGTGGTTAATGAATAGTTCTAATAAAACTGAAAGATATGAAAGAATTCATAGAACTAGAATCAAATTGTAAATTCTCTATTATTGAATGAATAATGAGAGTACCTCTCACAATATCATTTTCCATATCCACCTTAGTAGTAGTGATAGAATAAGCCCTTCCATGTGGACTTGAAGGTTGTTGATGATTTCTTAGGAAATCTTTTGTCTTCGAGAAATTTTTCACATAATGAACACATTACTTGCATTTGTAACATTTCACTATAAGATGAGTGTTTATCTAAAACTTCCATTCTCCTTCCACATTCGTGGGATTTTTATATCTCTTTGGCAGTTTTTATCTAGATGCCCCAAAATTCAACATTTTATGCAATTTATGGTTCACTTTAGACAGTTCCCATGATGCTTCTTCCCACAATTATAACACAGGGGATGATTGATCTTCTCTAAATCATTGATTTTTTGTAGGGAACCACCCAAATTAGATTCCATTTTCCTTTTTTATGGGCCCGTGATACCACTGAGAGTCTCTGATATCTATTTCAACATTAAGGGAACAACAAAAAATCTCTTTATAGATTTTTAAGTCTTGAATTGCCAATGATTTCCATAGACTCTTATTTATTCTATTAAATAAGTGATCCACCTTACTTCGGGTGTTCATTATAAATCCAGAAGCATTCCTTGCAATCCTTGTAATGTTTTCTTAATACACCCTGATTGACTCATCTTTCTTTATCTTGATTCTGAGGAAAACTCCATCCATCATGAGACTGAGGGTTCATGGAAAATATTTATTGAAAAACATTGTCTTTAATTCCTCCCAATCAATAGAATTGGGTTCTTTAGAGGAATTCATATTCTTAATGAGTGTCCACCACTGACCATCTTCCCCATCATAATGATAGACCTCTAGTAAAATTTTCTCTTCTTCTGAGAACAAGAGGATATATAATATATATTCAATAGAGATAATCCATTGTTCTATGAGGATGGGATCCAAAGATTTACTAATCATGGGGGGAATTTTCTGAATAAAGAATGGAAAGACAACATTATATTTCCTTAGAGGAGGAGGGTGTTTCACATGATTCAAGTTAATATTCAAATCTTGATCCAAATGAGCTAGTACTATCATGAACTTTTGAGAACCCACTCCCATCATATCAGGCATATCATTAGAGAAATCTTCAAATTTTCCGTCACATATATTTTTGGCATGTGTTTTTCTATTTCACACCATTAATTATGAAAAATAATGTAGAAATAGAGGGATTGAATAAATAACTATTGATCATAAAAAGGATCTTTTGAACACAAAAGGATAATATTGTAAAGGGAAAGTATAACCTAACATGTGATACATTATGTTTCAATCTATCTTATCCATGACCTATTTCTTAACTTATATTCTTAGGGGATTTTATTATTCCCTTAATAATGGTTTTTACTAAGATCATGAATTTATCGAAGCATATCCACCAGGAGTTTCAAATCAAGAGTACATCAAGGCTCGTTGATAGGTACCAATTCTAGTTCAAGTCTAGCTAAAAGTAATGATTTCAGGTTTTATCCCTAAATACATCTGCGTCAGAGCCAGATCTACCTATTTGTGTCCATACAAGGATGTATTTTATTGATAAACCATTCACTGTATTTATACAAAAATTATGGGGTGTTTTCTTATACATAGTCTAATCCTTAAAGTTCACACTAATGTTCTCTATTCCTAATCTTAAAAAGCAACCAGTCCATGCTCTGATACCAAATATCATGACCCTGGTCTTTTCAAAATAACCTTTCATGATTTTAAACATAATCAAACATCATATTTCAAGACAAGAATCATGAAGTCTACTATCTTGGAATATTGGGTACATAAAACATAAAAAATCAAACTAAATAAAACATTTATTTAATCAGTATCTATAAATACCTTCTAACATCCACTATTATCATTCATATTCATAGGGTAACGTGGGGATAACATGAAAAAATGTTAGAGATAAAACACAGTGAGGGAAACCCCCAGTAATAAATATTCAGCACATGGGTTAGAAAGCATGATATAATGATATAAAAAAAATGCATGGAACATGCAATATAAAAAAAATATAATCATGGGATTATATAAAAATTATTTCATAATACTTTACAAGAAACATAAATCATGAATTTACCATTATTTATGGGTCGTTGCATATAGAGGATCACATGTCAAGGTTAACCACAAAAACTATTGCACATGGTAGCACGAGTCAAGGCTAACCGCCATGACCGTTGCACATAACGTCTCATGATACTATACTTACCCAAATAATTGGATTTCTATCTAGGAACACCCATCTGAAAATGTTAATGAAAATGCCTTCCACATATAGAATCTAACATAAACAATCATAAATATAAGGGCACCCAAGGAAATAAATAGGTATTCTAATCATGTCATAATGCATATTGAATGCACGTATCATAAAAGTGTCCTTGAAGTAAATGAATTAAAACATACATGGACCTTAATAAGCTAAAATATCCATATATCATGGTATGTGAAGTCAAACAGAATTGACAATATGAAAAAAGAGTATTTAAGGAATTAAAAAACTTTAGAGAGGTTTAAAGGAAAATATTAATGAGAATTTAAAATAGAAAAGGAAATAATATTTTTAATAAAACCAGAAGTGATCCAAGAAAGGTTTAATAATTACAACATTGGTTTTATAAAAAAATTGTGGATTAAAACATATGGTAGAGTGCACTTGAAATTGGATATGAATTCAGGAAGTTCCTTAAAATGAGTTTGTTTATCGGGATGAATTGAGGAGGGAATCACTTAAAAGAATGTATAACCCTAAAAGATAATGATTAATGGATAATGATACATGAGGTTGTGTATATAAATGGAAATTATAAAATGTACATTAACAGAACATATGATTTCATTTGGGTAAAAACAAAGTAAGAATAACCCGAAAGAATATTGGAGGTTCACGTAGATTCCCTTATAGAATATTGACATGGTATCTGGGGTACTTGGGAGGGATTAATGAGATATAAAGTGGGTTAATCATCTTTTATAAACTATAGGGGTTGTACGGGAAAGGTGAAAAATCATACCCTGACATTTGGAATTAATCTTAAAAGGATATAACATTGAAGAGATTCTTAAACAATGATGAGAAAAAGAGGACACAATACCTTAAGTATGATGGTGTTATTTGATTGATATTAATGAACCAAATAATAAAATTAGGTTCATTAATTAATAATCACAGTACCTATTTTACATGAAAATGATTTTTTATAACATTTTTGAGTTCATTGATAACCATTATGTTTGGTTATGGGGTTCAATTTCATGGTTTGGGTCTGTTTGCTTCCTTTGATTTAATGATCAGTTCACTTATATTCATGTTTGGACACACATGCATGATGACTATGGATGTCTAGAATTGAATTTATATGAAATTAGTGAACATAAATAAGATTACATGGTTATAAAATTCATTTGGTATTCTGGAGTGCAGGTGAATCATTATATGAAACATTAATGATAAATACCTGGATAAATTTGGAAATTTGGCTCATAATTAACTTATTTTGTATTTTTATTTTACATAATTTGTGGAAAAATATTATAGAACAAAACATAAGATAAAATAATTTTTTTATAGTCTGGTTTAACCATAAAATTGGTTTCATGACAAGAATTGAATATGGTAATGTAAATTGATTACCTGTCGTCCTGGAATGTGATAAATTAACAATATCTGATGGTGTTTTCATTTCATTGTTATAAAAGTAGGGGAAGAGAGATGATAATTAATTATCCTATTAGAATAATAAAATTATTATAAATCTATGGTTTTGGATTTGTAATACAAATATGATGAGGATAGGTTTGGAATGAAAATAGTACAAATGAACAAGAAAATAAAATTAAAGAAAAGAAAAGATGAATTTACCTCTTAATTTAATCTTCCTTGAAAGACTCTTAAGGGGAGAGGATTTAGTTTTTGAGATGAAAAAGGGATTATGGACGTGGGGGGGGGGATATTTCAGAGATAGATTGGAAAAATTTAGTGAAGGCACAATGCTTGATATTTGTGAAGAGAAGAGGGGAGTGTGAGTGGTTTTATATTGGTGGGTAGGGGGGTTTCTTAATATTGTAATGATTAGTTTATTATTTTTCTATAACATTGTAAATAGTAATGATTCTTATGACCAAAAATATTAATATGTTCATGTGTGTTCGAACCCAAGGTGCTTACATCTGCATGACATCACCCAAGACACAATAATCAAAGTATTTAGCTTATTTTGTAAATTATTGTATTTCACTATTCATAAAAAATCACGTATTTCATAAAAATCACAAAGATTCACCCAAAACATTTTTTGATGAGTAGAATCCAACAATGAAATTATTCTTTCATAAAAATTTTAAATATGATTAATTAAAATTTAATTAAAATCATAATTTACTTGAGATATACAGATTTTAAAACTATAATTGATTTTATAATGTTTTTAAAAATTATATAAGGTCTTGTAAAATTATATTAAAAACAGAAGGCATAAATTTTTTAATTTTTGTACACCTTTTAGGAAAATACTTTTTTAATTTAATTAAATAATTTTAGTTAATTATTTATGATTTACAATAATACTAATACTTTTACTATGGTCATATTATCACTTTTAAGATGCCTAAATTTTATTTATACATTCAATGTTGAGGTTACTATTAATCTGGAAGATTTAAAATTCATAAGGGTCAAATTACTATTCATAAGGTAGGTTACTATTCCCCAATAATTATGTTTGTTCTATCAGAACCAAAAAAATCACACTAAACACATCTGTTATTATCAGATTTTTGAAATTCAAAACACAAGTTTCAAAATTATGAATGAAGGACACATAGTAAATAATAGTTCATTGTGTTGTGATTTAAAGTGATTATGTGACATGAATATGAGAAATGAATTTCCATTGATAAAACATTGGGTCGTTATAATTGACCAGCCAATGTGCTTGTTGATTAACTATAGAAAACACCTTTTTCAATCCAGACCATATGATGAATTCTAAACATAGATGTTTTCCATACATTAAGCACTCCATAAATCTTACTCTGAGACATTTCAAATACTTATGATTGTACTTTTTCTAGTTTCTATATGAATTGGGCTTGAAGAACATTGTTTAACTATTCCAGATTTTTGATGCCTTGCCCCCCAGGTTTTTAGGGTTTACAACATTACTATTGACTTATAGTGATGATTTTCTTTTTTGAGATACTGCCACTATATATGAAGTTCCTCATGGAAGAATTAATTATTTTAATCAATGAATTCAGCCATCAGGACACCATGAAGGAGTATAAAAGTTTAGAAATCACAATTTGGTTGAGGTATTTTCTCTTTTATTTTTTCTCATATCTTTGTTTGTTGGCTTCCCCATGATTTTTTGAGAAAAGTAAAAAAATTCAGGCAAAGATGAATGATGAGAACGATTGGTTCACTATTTTTTGAAACCATGTGATATCCCAGTTGAAACTATATTCCCCAGATAGTGGAATTATCTAAGTGGTATAGCCTAGTGCATGAACATGCAAACCTCCCGGGCTATATGTGATCCTCAAAAAGAAGAACTGTTTATAGAGAATTATTAGGAACCCGGGCATACACCCCCACCAGGAAAACCGTGTAGACATTTCCCCTCTAGGAAAGAGGTGTTGTAAGATCATGGTATAATTTGGAAAATCGTTTTGTTAATCAATTAATACTTCCAGTTGTTAAAAAATTATCAATTTCCAAAACTAACCATCCTTGATTTTTACCCCAAATTTCGTATTTTCTTTCCCCATTCGACTACCCCACACTAAGAATATACACCTCCCCTCTTCCACACTCTTGGGAACCAAATCATTGGTGCATTTGGGTGTAATATTCAATAATTCTCTGAGTAATACTATCCTTTCATGTTTTACTTATTCTTATTGACCTCTTCTCTATTGTTTTTTTGTTCTCATTTCTCGAGCAAATAATTTGATCCAATGTGGGTTCAATCTTGTTCTATTGGGTTATATCCAAATGTTTCCTATATGTTATTTACTCTATAGGGTTACTCCTTGTTGCATCTATAGTTTCTATCTCATTTCAGGATGTTTCCAAAAAAGAGGTAGGTAATTCGATGATTTGACATTTTTAATGATTTTATTATTATTTCATTTGTTTTTAAATGGATTATATAAATTTTGTGGGTGTTGTGAAACATTTTTTCAAAGGATTTTTGTGTTATTAAGGGTATAAGAATGATTTTACTATTATTAATGGTGGTCTTTCATGTGTGTTTTCATTATTAGAAGTGTGATTTTGTAAAATGAATCTAATATTACATTGGGAATCAAATTTAAAATAATGGAATCCTATATATCATTTTGGGAAGACTAGATATAGTATGTTAAGAAATTCAGATTGACTAAGACCCAATATCCCCAACATTATTAAGTAAAAAAACAAACTAAAAATATATTGGATGGGGATAAGTGGATTGAGTAGGACTGTTTTGTCTATGAGATGGTTTGATCACTGAGAGTATATAGAACATAATACACCACAAATCCTATTACCTTATAGATTTCCAATCGCGCTAATTTTATTCTTACTGTTCTCTATTTTGTCTTTTGATACTTCATTTATTAATTTCAAATCATGATTTATTTAAATTTTTTTTCTATTAAAAAGTAGCATAGGAATTTTAATCTAATGTAATTAAATGAAATATCTTTTGGTTGTTTTCTACTATGAAATTTGTCTCATTACATACATACACCCTTGGGTGTTTTTATATCTTATTATATTTTCCTAAGGTAATTAAAATGATGCCCATGGTGGCGATGGTGGACCTTTATGCTAGAGGTTCATCTTTTTGTAGGTTTTGGTGGAGCTATCATGATGGTGTTCACCTAGTTTTATCATATGGAATAATGGTCGTATAGTTTTTTCCCTTCCTTTTTTGGGTTTTTTTTTTGGGAATTTGGGTTCTCAGTTACAAATTTAAAACATTGAATTAAAACTTTTGATATGTTAGGGTTGTTTCTTGGTTGTATTTTATTATTTTTTGCTGGTTATTGTTGGTTATCTTGGGATAAATCATTCTAAAATGTATTTCATTATGCTAGGATCTTGTTTCGATCCCATAGATATTGGGAATTACGATTAGTCCATGCCACAAGAGGGTTGGGTGTCAGGTAAAATTATAGCCCAATGTGGTTTGTGACAAAATGTTATGCATGTAAATTTTTTCAATTCTTTGGGTCGAGTTATTTGGGTGAGTCTGGACAGACCGAATCTAGAAAAAATGATCCTAGAGTTTCTGGTTGTGAGGGGGTGTCTATCCAACACCCCTCGTGAAATTTCATTGGTTACCATGTGATGTCAAGGAATTGGTTTGACTCCACCTCTAATATAGATATATAGGATATAGACTATACATAGAAAATGAGTTGAGTTGGGGTGGTTTGATGTATAATTCTACTTTTCATCATGGTTTTGATTTTTTTGATGTGTTGGAAATTTTTTTTTGAAATAAATTTAATATATTATTAATGGGTATAATTGGGTTTGTAAAATGATTTAGCATCAGGCCTCCTTAAAGACATCATGTGAAACTTTGGGAAGAGGCTGAACAAAGTTTTATCTCATCAGTATCAAACACTATTGGATGACATGGATCCGGCTGTCTGGGAAATGAATCGGTGAGTGGGATCTAGTCTTTCTCATTCTAATGAAGTTGTACCAGGATGTGAAATGGAAAAGGATTAGAAGTTTCTCAAGAATGAACTTTCTTCACATTAGTGTACAACAATATCCCAATAAAATGAGAATTTTATTGAAATGTTTTAGAATATTTTTTGGTTTCTTCATACTCTAGAGGTGGTTAAACTGAAGTGTTATTCATTTATGTTATAAGATCCTAGTTTCATGTTGTAGGACTCAATGGTCTATTCTTGGAAACAAGAGTATACGAGTTATATGGACACAAAATATTTAATGTGTATCATTTCACAATGTCTTTGGTCATTGCTAATAATCAAGAGTTTCTTGATCTCTATATGGGGGATCATACCATGTTTGAAATTCCCAAGAACTTCATAAAGTTGTACTATTTTATACTTGAGGTGGTTTTTAATGATCATTTAAAGTCACGTTGTTTTGAACTGGGGTTATGGCTGGAAAATCAATCCTCGGTCTTATTCATTATGCCAAAGATATAATTTTATTTTGTGGATTGATCATGGATGGTGAAGATTGATCAGATTATAAACTCTAGTTTATCTAGGTAATATTTGTACTATGACAGGGCGGTGGTGGTTCATTTAAAAACGAAAGGAGGAAATATGATAAAGCGAAGAAGAGATGTGGTAGTTTGAGCCAATATTCCCAACATCCATCATATGTGACCATCGATGGTTGGATTTTTTTTATTCCACCAATTTTGAAGGTTGTGGCACATGAAGGAAATGTATCATGTTCCACCAAGATAATTTCATCATTGTGAGTAATTCATTCACTTACAGTGGTTCTGTAAGACATTTACTCTGACATGGAGTGGTGAAGGTTCCACGTTACACAATAAATTCCCATCTCAGTAATTTAAATTATGGAATATGGGTTCTCAATATTTTTTCCATTGTGATATGGCTAGATCCTCATATTGGTAGAGTCATCTCAAGAAAGAACCTTAGGTAAGAAATTTTCCCTAGGCATCAGAAATGATGAAGCACCTTAATAAAACGGATCAGAAAACATTGGAATCATATATAGGACATACAACAGTTTGAGGTACAATTTTTATTTCATTTCATATATTAGATTCCTTTTTTATACATGTTATTATAATTCCTTTATTTATTACCATATTTTTAAACTTCTAAAATTTATAATCGATCTCATTCCATATAGTAGGGAGTTGGTTAATATTCTTAGAGGTAAGATAGAATATTTTGTAGATTTCTTTTATGTGATATCACTCTACTAAGGGTCAAAATAGAATGGGATTTATTGGTTATAGAAATAGAAATAATTGAAATGATCCTTTTCATGGACCAGATGGTGCATTTAAGGTTTATATCAAATTTAATCATTGACAAGTGAGAGTTGTAGAAGCTGATGAGAGTACCTAAGTATTTCATGGTTAATGGGATCCTCAATCAGGGTGACCCAGAACACAACATATGGAGCTAATCAATCATTTTTTCATATCTCATCACTCATTTTAGAGGATTTTGATTGAGTTTATGATAATGTATTACCACATATGGAGGATGTGATCCCAAATTTTTTTCTAGATGCTTTTTCATGGTCTCTTCTTGAGTCATATGTGGAGTTTACTATTTTTTGGAACTAGGAACCCAACTGATATCTATTCTATCATATCTCATATCCCCCCTGAGTTATGGGAATTTATTATATAGATAATGATTTTGAATCCAATGGATTCATTCACTCGATAATCTCACCTTGGCCCACCGTAATTTTATTTTCTAAAAAGTCATATGAATCTATATATTTGTGCATTGACTAATAAAAGTTGAATACGGTGAAAATAAAGAATAAATAATCATTCCAAGATATTTATGACTTTTTGATCAACTCAAGGGGTAAAGTGGTTCTCAAAAATCAACCTTCACCCCATGTATCATTTGGCTAGGGTCACAGAGGTATATTTTCCTAAGATATCCTACTGCACCAAGTGTGGATATTTTGAATATTGTGTCATTAAATTTAGAAAGATGAGTGCTCTAGAGGTGTACATGTAACTTATGAATAGGGTACTCCATAAAAATCCAAACACATTTATTTTTTTGATTATGGGAGACATCCTAGAATACTCTAGGACCGAGGAAGAGCATGATACAGTATTGATTTATTGTGATATGAACACTTTTAAATCACTAACATTACATTAAGCTCTCCAAGAGAATTTTTTGGATCAAGGTGGTAATTTTATATGTCCATGTGATCTCTAAATGTAGGTTTTATATGGACCATAAGATTTTCATAACAATGTTGTCATGGGAGAAATCAGAAAATGTCTTTGAGGTCTGGATATTTTTGGTCCTGGTAGTCTACTACTCGGGGTTCATCAGGGATTTATCTAGGCTTTCTTCGCCCATGTATGTGATTACCCAGATCGGGGAATGTTTTTAATGGTGTACAGAATTCCAGACATATTTTGATGATTTTATGCAGTAGTTAATGCATCCAATATCTTCATCTTACCAGAATCTAAGAAGGGATAATTAATCTATGGTGGTGCTTCATGTGTGGGTCTTGGGTGTCTGTTGATACAAGATTACCATGTGGTGGCATACGGTTCATTGTATCTCTGGCCATGAGAATGTAATTAATCAACCCATGGCCTATAATTAGAATTAGTGATGATTTCCTTTGAAGACATGGCATCACAATTTCATTGGGTATACTTTTTGGTTTACCTAGATCATAAGATCCTAGCCTACATTTCCCCCCTGAACAATCTAAATTTTAGGCATCGTAGATGGGTTGATTACCTTTAGGGGTTCTATTTTGATAACATCTATACCCTAGAAAAATGGAATGTGTTAGGATATTCCATAAGTAGGAAAATCATTATTTGAAAGAGTATAGTTGTAAGTAGATTTAAATTTGGGGTTTTTCCCAGATGCACTAGGAAGGAAACAAGCATAGTGGTTGTATATTCATGACAGTAATTAAATTCATGCCCTATATTATAGAGCTAAGTCATGAAGATAAACCTAAGGATGTGTTGTGCCAACATGCCAGAAATATATAATGTGGTGGTTTGACACCCATTGGTTGTTCATTATAATTCTATGTAGTTATTTTCTTTAAGAATCACTTAATTTAATCGTTATCATTTTATTAGGTGGTGATGTATAATATCCACTAATCCTTGTGGGTAATTCATCCTAGGACCAAAAAGAAGTTTCAAGACATGCTTCACCAGTTTTGGTGTCCATTTATGATATGTTATGTAGATTAATTCATATCCAGCTGTTATACATATCAGTAGGTTAAATATAAGCACTAGATTCACACATGTTTTCTTCTTCCACTCCTCATTTCTACATGGAAGTGGGATGAAGTCTCTATTGATTTCATCATTGGGATACTTCGTACACTCTAAGGAAAAAATTCTATCTTGTGTTTTATTGATCATGTGACCAAATAATACCATTTCATTCAGATTTAGGATTCAAAAAAGCTGGATTATTTGGGATGGTTATATGTTTAAAAGATAATTCTGCTTCATGGTGTCTTATAGGCTATTGTTTCATAAATGGACCACCATTTTATGTCATGATTTAGGAAATACTATTTGAAGTTAATGGGGTCACATGTCTAAATCATTACACTACACTATCCTCAAAAGGATGGATATACTAAGTCTGTGAACCAGATATTGGGATCCATACTCCGAACATGCATGTTGGATTTTAGAGGCTTATGCGATAACCATTTGGGATTTGTATAGTTTTCATATAATAACCATTAAAAATACTCAATAAGAATGGATCCCCACATGTCACTTTATGTTCCATCATTTCATTCCCCTTTATGGAAAATAGAAGGGGATGAAACTAATATTATAGGATTGATCCTTATACAGGAGACATCTGAAAAGGTCTATTTGATTGAGAATCGACTATTAATATCAGAGATCGACCATAAGTCATATGTCAATTAGTGACACCAAGAATTGGATTTCTATTTGGGTGATTATGTGTGTTTGGATATGGAACCTCACATGGACCACCTATGTCTTAGCAAGAAAGGGAAGCTAAAGTCAAGGAATATCAGTCCTTTTGAGGTTTCCAAGTGAATTTTCATGGTGGAATACCGGTAAGATTTACCATTTTAGTTAATGTCAATACATGATATTTCATATGTATCATAATTTAATAAATATAATCTAGACCAATACCACATGTTGAACATGGATGAATTAGAGTATGCATTCAATTTTTCTGGGTTTGAACAACCATTGAAACTTTTGGATTCCTAAGAGAACGTGATTTTTAGGAATTTTAAGAAATTAGTTACGATTCATTGGTAGTATGGTAGCATTGAGAATGATACATTAGAGAGAATTTTTTGGGTGGATGATTTGTATCTACATTTATTTTTGGATTATACTTTAGTTATAATGTTTGTTGGTGAAATATTTTTAGGGTGGGGAGAATTTTCACTTATGTTATTTCATTATGAGGTATTTTATTTTTTTTCTTATATATATTTTTTTCTTGGATTCCATTGTATTTTTTGAGAAAAATTGAATTTTTTGGACTAGGAAGAAGGAGGTTTGTGGTTATTTCACGGTCAAAAGAAACCATGTGCCAGTCCAGTTAAGATCGTGCACCTTGGATAGTGTCACTATACTACTTTCATGGCCTATTGAATGGGAATATGACCCTTCTAAGAAAACCATTTTCCTATGATAGTTTCATGTTCCAAGAAACATGCATAGATTCACCAACATCCACCCACTCTAGGAATACATTGAAGAAATTTTCTTTCTTGGATAGAGGGACCACATAGCTCATAAATGGTTTAGTATACCATGTGGAATGCTATAACTTTACAATTTTTAAATTTTATAAAGTACCACTCCCTGATTTAAACACCAAATAACCCATTTTAACCCCCATTTGACTCCCTCTCCCTATAAACCTCCCCCTCTCCTATTCCAGTCTGTTAATCTCCAAATTTTAGTTGGATTTGGGTCAAATCATTAATAAGTATACAAGTGATCTCATCTATTCCCCTTTTCCGTATTCTTCTTGATCAATTATCCACCCTTTATTTTGTTATAATTTCTTCATTAGATTTGTTAACACAACTGTGTTTAATATTTTTCCTCTAGGTTGGATCTAGATTGTTCGTGTATGTTATTTCCTATATAGGGTTTCTTGTTAGTGTGCTTGTAGTTTCCAACCCATCTCTATAAGTTTCAGAGAATGTGGTAGTTGGTTCCATGCATTAATTTTTTTTGATAATATTATAATTCTTTAATTTGTTTTTAAATTATTTATATAAATTGTGTGGGTGGTAAAAAACATGTTTTTGAAGGGTTTTCATGTGTGTATGGTTTTAAAGATGATTTTCCAATTATTAATGGTTTTCATTCATGTTTGCTTTCGCTGTTAGAAGTAAGATTGTGTACGAGGGGTCTCATATGACATTGGCAATAAAATTGAGCATAATCGAATCCAATTAATATATTTGGGAATACTATGTCTAGTATAATATGTGAGTCATTGGGGCCGAGGCCGAGTCTCCCAAATAGGAATATGTTATAAACACAAACTAAACATACATGTGATGGGGATTGGTGGCACGAGCAAGAAAAACTGCATTTGAGAGATGGTTTGATCACTGAGAGTACGAGGATCCTAAGAACCAAATAATTCTAGTACCATACTAAATTCATATTGTTACAAAATTATTTATTATCATTCATCTTTTTTCATCTTTAATTTTTTAATTTCAAAATTACAATTTATTTAAATTTCATTTTTCTTTTCTTAAAAACTCGAATGATATCCTCTTATCATGGTGTCATTTTTACTTTGATTTTTATTTTTTACACACTCTGGTGTATTTATACCATGTTATTGTTTTCCCACAAAATTAAAATGTTTCATGTGGTGGATATGGTGGACCATTAATCTAGTGGTTCCTTTTTAAATTCGTGTTGGTGGAGGAGGTATCTGGCATGTGGGTGTTAAACCTCTTGTTGCATGGAGGGTTGGTGGTATAGTTTGATACCCTAGATTTTTTTTGTATTTTTCTACCTCGATTGTAAATGTTAAATGATTAATTCAAATTTTTGATATGTCAAGGTTGTTTCATAGTTTTACAGTATTATTGGTTTTGGTTATGTTTGATTATCATGGGAGAAATAATTAAAAAAGGTATTTCTTGATTCCAATAGACTTATTTCAATCCATTGTGGATTGGGAACACCCTTAAAGACTTCCCATAGGTAGGATTGTGTGTTGGGTTAGATGGAAACCCTTCCTAGCTTCTAACAATTTGTTAGCACAATTGAGAAAAATGGATAAAATTAGGATGAAAACATGAAATAAAGACAAAAAATCATCAAAATAAATGCATTAGTTGCATTTTATGTGATAAATTCAACCTATACATACAAAATTAAAATATATTTAATTTTTGTCCCTTTTTCTTTTATAATGACATTTTTATTATTTTTAGAAAATAAAACTCCAAAATTTCACTCTCTTGACTTTTATATATCTAAAAGTACTACTTAAGGACAAAAAGAGGATAATTTCAATAAGGAATTTGAATATGAAAACATAAAATAAATTTCCTATCGAATAAATTTATTACTAACTTTTAATGGTGAAATTATTTCCATAAATCCTTACACATCTTCAACACATTTCTTGTGTGAGTAGTAGAAAAAACATGTAAGTATTACTAAAATATCTAAATGTAATATTTTATAGGTTATTTATAGTGAATCATGAATTTTTTAGATTACTATAACAAATTAGGGATTTTTTCAAGGTTTGTATTTGAATTAAACTACTGTATTAATGTATTTAAAATCAAATTAACTGGAAAGTTTAAAAACTACATTAACTATATATTACAAAAAAAATTATATTAAATTATTTACAAATCATAAAAATAGTTAAAGAGAAATGATAGGATAATAAATTATCTAAAATTTCATATCTTGTCCATTTATGAGCTAATCTGTACCTAATATACAATATTTTAAATATTCAAGATTTAAAACATTATTACTATGGTTGAAGTAAAAAATGGTTAATGAATGGGTTAAAGAAAATAATAAGAGTTAAGATGACCTAAAACATTTTTAGACCTATTTTATAGGTTTTATTTAATCCTTAAACATAGAATAATATAATATTATTCATTTCGGATCCATTTACCTAGGACAGTGTCCTAATAATTTGTTATAACATTGAAAAACTACAAATGTGCCACTCACCTCAATTATAAATAGTTCATCATCCCCACACTCCTTCAAATATATTAGGCCATTAAACATTATAAATACATAATAAAATCACTCCCCAAAATTCTGATCCACATTATATAATTTCGTTCTTCCCCGAAAACCACTATAATGGCAATTAAGAAGGCATCTAATGGAAGTCTATCCATGAAATGGTAATCATCTTTACCAACCCTTTAAAGTTTATTACTTCTTCTACTTCCTCTATATAAATTTTACTCAACCTTGAAAAATAAATCCTGTGTAAAAAATATACTAAGAAGTGTTTATGGTTATAGTGAAAACATTCTCCACACCATTTCAATCCCATGGAAAGTAAAAATATCGCCTATGGGTGTGTATGGGTAACCATCTCCACATAGTGGTGTTATTCATTTTTCATCACCAGTTTAGTTGGATGGTCATAAAAATGGTTCTAACGAGTATTTTTTTATATTTATGATATGATTACTCATCATTAATTATAATATCTTATAGGCCTTTTTTAACTTCACATTTGTTGAAAGTTGATAACATCACTTCTGCATACTTATTGACTACAACCTCCATGAATAAATGTGATTCATTTTTTGTTTATGGTTTATATATATGGTAATAAGTATATATTTAATAAAAAAATATGATAAATATGTTAAAATAATGATTCTATAAAGTTGAATTATTCTTTACCAATCTTTTTTTATCCATCAAAAAGTGAAAAAGGCATTCTTGCATACATATAACCTACCATCTCCTTGAAGGGTGAGATTAATTTTTCTATATCTACCATTCAATTATGATTATATATATGTATATAATGAGTATATATTAAATTATACAGATAGCCCCCATATTGTCAGATCATAGCCCGAGGATATGTACAAGGCTCTAAATGAAGAAAAAACAGATCTCGAAGAGCTCCTCGCATTCGTCTCGCATTATGGGCTAGGAGTCTGAGTCTAATGACAGATTCCCACATATTAATGTTTAAATTTCTCATTGGGAATGCCTATAGTTTAGGGGCCGATACTAAATACAACTTTATTTTTAATGAGATCAATAAAAATTATGTAGAGATGTTGGAAATTCTTAAACAAAAATTGGTTTCTAGAAAAATAGAGGTGTATACATAGAGGCTCAGAGTACATGGTTACATGAACGAGGATCCTCATAATTCTCATATAAAGTTTATTTATAAGGAACATATCAAGGTAAACTTCTTCAGTGTGTCAGACCAGTATCTAGAAACATGAGTTTCTGCAGGTCCTCAAGTGTTCCTATTCTAATTCATCTATGTTAAGTGTTTTGGGTAGGATAGAAAGGATCTGTGGAATGAACTAGAAGGAATTATCTCAAGTAACACTCCTTGTATTTTTGGGGACAACATCAATATTTTCTCACACCGATAGGAGAACAAATTGTTGGTGTATTTCCAAGAAGTGCCAGTGAGGATTTTTTTTGTTCACGGCGAGGAATGAGATTATGGATGCAGGCCACGAGGGGGATCATTTTAACTGGTGAAATAATAAATGAAGACGAAGACACACCCAGTATCATATTGAACAGTGCTATATGTATGATATAGTTATCTCTCTTTACCCTGACAGCAAAGTTTTTCACCTGGTTTGGTGCATATATAACCATTCAAGGTTGTTCCTTTCCCTGTGGTCAATATCTATGAGAAATGAGTATCTACACTTTTCCAAAATGTGGATGGAGGAACCAGGCTTCAACGATATGGTAAGAGTAACAAGGTCTCTCATCCATATGGGTAACCAATGGATTACAATCCACAGGATGTTAAGGTTTCTTAAACTTTTATTATGCAAATGGAGGAAGACTCTACATGCCTGATATCAAGACCTCATCAAATTTAGTAGGGAGGTTGAATGCCTCTAGAAATTTCTAGAATTGGAATGGGATGAAAGTATTTTTAATGATATAAGGATAAAGAATGATCACCTCAATGTCATCCTTATGATCCATGAATGGATGGAGATTGAGGGATCTATATTCTGATGGATTTGTGAGGGGGATAGGAATACTGTTTTTTTCCATGGTTTCATAAAATAAATATTCCACTTCTATAGTCCTAACATCTTTAGGGGGATGAAACTTACACCAATGATTGAAATTATGTTGGGGAGTAGGCCAACATTAATATTCATGGTCTCCTAGAAGGCCCCGATCCTAACATGAATGAAGGGTATCTGAGTGCATAGATGATGTTTTTTAGGACATTACAGGATGTGTTAGAGAAAATTTATGAGAGGTAGAGAAGTACTCAAGAAGAAGATGAATTGTGTGAGGCGATCTATACTTTGAACCTGGATAGTGCACCAGGGCATGACGACATAATAAGATATTTTTACAGGGCAACATGGGATATTTTCAATGGGGATCTTGTGAGAGTAGAGATGGACTACTTCCAAAGGGGTAATCAACTGTATATTTCATGTGAAACTAAAATGGTACTGCTACCAAAGGTGTGTAATACCAAATCGATTGAGAAGTATCAACCTATCAGTATATAAAAAATTTATTACAAGGTTCTATCAAGTATTCTCAGTAGAAGGATAGCTCCTCAATTTAATTTCTGGATGGATTTAGAGAAGCATGGTTTATCAAAGGGTGGCCAATATTGGGTGTGCTTGGAGTAGTGAAATAAATGGTTAAGGACATCAATAAAAATGTCTTAGAGAGTAATATGGTGATACAATTAAATATGAGAATATCATATATTATGATGGAATGGGGTTTTATCATAAGAGTCTTGGCCTGAATGGGGATCTCCAACAAGACCAGAGAACTTATTTTTCATTTCTTTAGCTTGTCATGGATCTCAGCTTCTCTTACGGGGATTCAATTTGGTTTATTAAAGTCCCGCAGAGGACTAAATGAATGGGATCCCATCTCCCGAACTGTCTTCATCCCCTCCCAAAATTATCTTCGATACACCATTAATTGGGTCCGTCACAAAATACAAATTCTCCCGTACAGGAAGCAGTATGCATTAGGGGGCACCTCACACATGATGTTTGTTGATGACACAATTTTTTTAATTAATAGTCTTATGAGATTAGTGGTTGGGATGAATGAGAATCTAGGTGACTACTATAAGTGGAGATGGAAGTTGGTAAATAGGACGAAAAGACTATATTTTACTACAAATAAGATCTTAGGCGCGAGGGAAAGGGACGTGGGTGTCAACCAAAATATGAGAAGAGGGTTATTTCCTATGGATTATATCTGGGTTCCATTTAGTCATAATTTAATTCATGTGAATCACTTTGAAAATATCATTACAAAGATCCTGGGGTGGATCTTAAATTTTAAGAACAAGTTCTTATCTTTTGGTGGTTGCATAAATCTCATGAACAATGTACTAGTGTCTATTCCAATGCATATTACTTGAACCTTGAAGGTTCCCAAAAGATTCATCATTAACATGGAGAGGATTTTTGTGTTATTTAAATGGGATGGGAAGATGAAAGGAAGGCATCTCCAGGCTTCAAGGGAGAATCTTACAAGACCATTATCAGAAGGGGGAAACAAATTTCAAAGCGTCTCTTTGACCATGAAAGGGATTCATGTTAAACTTGCGTGGGAGGCTATAAAAGTACACACATTATGGGTCCTGACCATGCATGATTTATATGGCCATAATGTTAGAATACAGAGGTCACGACCTTCAATGATATGGAAGATGATCCATCCATACACTGAGACCCTGGGACCTATCTCGTGATGGCTATTGGGAAGAGGAGATATTAACTCTATAAAGCATGATTGTGGGAGGGGGTGGAAGGCTAGGGTTTCTAGGATGTCCAACTACATTCATTTCAATTAGAGAGGCATGTGATCACACCAGTTTTATCTAGGACTTCCTTGATTAGAACCAATGAGACTCTTTCAACAACAACGTGATTAGTGATAATTTAGAAAGACACATTTTTACGGGTACGATGTCGGGAGAGTTCTCAATCAAAAAATTTTCTCATGTGAGGACAGTTCCAACTAATGGTGATCTGTGGGGGGATATTCAATGGTACAAGGAGGTTACATCCCTATTCAACTTCCTATTGTGAAGAGTGAGGTATAATGAATTTCCCACTGATGAAAATATTAAACACATGCGAGTGATCTTGGATTCCATGTGTTGTTGTTGATGTAATCCAAAAATAGAAATGATGTGGAACATCTTTTTCAATAGTGATTGGGAAGATGGAATTGGTTGGCATTCAAGGTCCCCATTGGTCGAGTAAATCATAGAGGCCTACAAGGTTGTTTTTTCCGCTTCTGGTTTCAAGGTTCTGGAAATCGGGGTCCGGAGTGGAATGGCCGAGCTATTATCCTCATAGAGGGATGCTCAACCATGTAGAAAGATCTAAATGATGTTCTCCAAAAAAATAAAAAACGCCCCCATACGAGTATCAGCTTAAAAATGAGGAATACAGTACTCGACTTGGTTAGTTTGTGAACCGATTTCTAGGTTGCACCATCTATTAGGAAAATTCTCCCAAATCATGTTATTTCCAATTAGACTAGTAGACATAGGTATGGGAATTGGGTCTGTTGGTGTCATCCCAGTCGTGGGCTCAAATTGAACATGGAAGACACTCTTCTCAGTGTGGAGATGTGTGGTGGAGGTGTTATTAGGGAAATGGAGGGGTCTTTTTTAGCTGAATTCCTAGCCTATTATGGAAGAGGTGATTTATTACTTGTGGAGGCCCTGTCTATAGTCACAAGGCTAGAGTTATACAAGAAAAGCCACATCAGCCTGAAGGTGGTGGAGACCAAATCATTGATTCTTTACAATGCATTATCATTAACAAAAACATTATCCCTAGAACATTGTGTATATTATCAAGATATGTAAAAAGCTCATGGGAACCCACATAGAGATCACTCACACATTGTGGGAGGGGAACATGGTAGCTGAATTCATTGCATCTATGACTCCCATGAACACAATTATGTCCTAAATCCATAACTTGGGTTCTATTCCCACTAAGGGAATAAAATTTATTATTAATGATTCTTTAGGACTTCACTGCATTAGACCCCTGTGATGTATCTTTTGAGGGACATGTTTTACAAAATCAATAAAAAAAATTAGCATTTAATATATAACTTTTTTGTTTAAGTCCAGCTTATAATAATTATAAGATACATATATATTAAAAATAATAAATTTTATTATTTTTTGGTTATTTTTGAAAAGTATACTTTCCTTTCCTTTTCCTCTTTTAAGTACTAAAGAGACTAAAAGAATGTTTTTAAGGAAACCCTACTTTTTTCACATCGGGTAGGAATATTTTTAGATAATGTATATATTTTAATTGAAATGTTTTAAATAATATTTCAACTATTATACTATCATTTTTTACATTTTACATTAACATATGAATGAAATTACAAATAAAGTTTTTAAGAAATCTTCTTTTATTTTTTTGAATGAGTAAATATTTTAATTTTAACCTAAATTGTGAAAGGAAAAGTTTTTATTTCTTACATTACATGAATAGAATTTACCACCATCAAGATCGATTGATGCTTTAAATATTACTTTATAAAATTTTAAGAATAATTTTAGATCAATTTCTTTCATTAATATTTTAAAAAATATATTTTTTAATATAATTATTTTCAAAATAAAAGGGTAGTTTCCCCAATAAATGTTCTGATTATATTTTTAATGTATTTTCATCTATTAAAATTTTTTCTGATTAATATTATACTTTACATGGTATATATACTTTTTATAGAATTATTTTTGTTAATCTGAATAGATTCTTATTGTGTTATACTTATTTATTGGGGAAAACATTAACATTTCATATGATAGTTTTTCAATATGAATTTTAGGATGATTATTTTTAAACCATTGTAAATGATGAATGGATTGGACATATTAATAGATGGGTGGGGCTAGTTATATCCCCTCAATGCATCAGTAGGTCTCATGAGATAAACTAGATTTATTATTAGGGATATGCCTTGCCTATTTACATAATTCATCATGGAATGAGGCCTTAATGGTAATATTATGATGTATAACATTATCAATTATATAATCAGAAAACTAGTCATTATTAGCCATGTGATTATTTATGTCTTTGTGATATCCAAGTATTTATTCCCCATTCATGGTATTAGTTTTATTGAAATTTTTATTACAGTTTCTCGTAGGCATATTATTCATATTTTATTTATTATATGATATATTGTTTTGTATCCATTCCCTCACTGATCATCTAAGATCACTGCGTTATTTTGTTATCATTCCCAAGGAAGCCAATAAGTGATAAATGAATGATACTCAAACATTTTAATGTGAGAATAATAATGTTCTGAAAGAAAATACTATTTTGTATTTTATGTATTCAAATGTAATGCGAAATTAATTAATTTATCATATCGTCAAAGAATAATAACTATTTGTTATGATGCGATGTCATTACTTGTTTCTTGTACCAGTATAGTCACATAGCCACTAGCTCCATGTGTTTGGAGTTGTGGTGTTAAAATTGGTATTAGATCATGTTTAGTAGAAATATTGGGAACTAGATTTAGAATAACATATATTAGAGAACATAACCCTATGACTAATCATCGAGATATGAATAATTTTAGGATAACATCATAAAAATATTATTAACATAAATATCATGTTGTTTTAATATCAATAAATTCCTATGTAGATATTATAGGTTAATTTGGTTATGTAATTGATACATCTTTGGGAAATAACCCCCAAAAGTGTTGGAATAGAATAACTTGACAGTCATTCTAATGGATGGTGTGTGTTCTCTTTCTACACACATGGTTTGACTAAAAAAAGTGATATTATTAGGTAAATTAACATTTTATTTATAAACAATTGTGAAATATTTTAAAATAATTTATGTTTTTAGAATATTCCCAATGTTACTAAGGATGTGATTCTATGATTGACCATGAATATCTTGTCATGTTATGTCAACTGTTTCTCCAGTTCCAGAATTGTAAATTATGATTCAAAATTCTATAATCTAATATTGTGTATTACATTATTAATAAATAGAACTAAGATAAGGAATGGAAACCATATCAATTCATTCAATTTATTCAGTGATTTCCCTCCCAGCCAAGAAAATAAATCTTGTGATGGAATTGGAGTAGGATTTAGAGATGAAAAAATTATATCTACATTCGGTTATCTCACTCATGTTATTATTGATAACCTTGCCCATATTTATCATCTTATTCATCTTCAATGTGGTATAATAATTTTGGTCCACTTTATACATCAACAACTTACATAATTCAATGGGAGGAAAAATTTATTTGTAGTTGAGAATGTATAAGTTCCATAGAGAAGATATTTATTAGATTAGAATGTAATGAAAAGGAAAAGGTGTTTGTGGTAGTTCATTATCTCAAAAGAGGATACAGATCAATGATGTGAATTTAATTAAAACACTATATATGAAGGGTAAATATAAATCATGGAGTGGAAGGAATTTAGAGTTCTTTTTCATGGAAAAATATTTTCTTTATAGAAAACGACTAGATATAGAGAGACAATTCCTAATTATAAGATAAAAGAATGATGAAAATGTTTCTATGTATAAATATAACTTTACAAGGTAAGAAATGAAAGCTATAAAAAAGGTACAAAATCCAAATAGTATGATTGACTATTTATTTGATTGGATAAATCCCATCCTTCAAAGGGAACAAGTCTCCCAATCCTTTTCATCATATGAGGGAACAATGTCATGTGCAATCAATAAATAGAATCAATTTTAAAATTCAAATGATTTATAAGGAAATAAAAATGAAGAGAGAGACTGAGCACTCTTTAATATAAAATATAAGAAAATTAAAAAAGGAAGTTATAGATACCCTAGACATTTACTCAAATTAATTCACAATTAACCAACTATTACAAGCAAGAGATAGTAAAGTCTAGTGTATGTGAAAGATTCAGTACATAATTTTACAACAAGTAACCAACAAAAATATCTTTTATATAATCTCCATAATGAGATCCAATCTCCCATTGAGCAGATACATCTTCATAGGATAACCTGTGGATTAAATGACTAAAAGGGATGAGCTAAAACAACCATTAATGAAATAAGCATAGGAATAAACCATAGTACATGGGTTAAAAGGAATATATTGATGACCTAAAGGCATGGAACATGATTAAAAATAAGATATTATAACCTGTGTAACATGGTAAAATATAATTATGACATCATAATAATGTGTAAAACACATATAACATGACATAAACATATGTTGAGGCTATCCTCAAAGACTATATGAAATGGTGGACAATGTTCCATAAAGGAATCAGGGTTACTCACTGTCCCAACATGACATATCACGAGACTAATAATTACCCAATGCAAAAGAGAACTATCCAATCACACCCACTATAAAATGTTTATGAATATGTGTTCTACTTGAAGAATCATTCATAAGTAATTAAACGTAAACATGAAGGTCACCCAAGGAAACAAATGGGTATCATAATCATGTCATAAGGCCTAACAAATCACCATATTATAAATGTGTCCATGAAAGAATGGATTTAGAACACACATGGAAATTAATAAATTAAAAAGGAATATTTAATGATAAATGGTGTCCAACTGAAGTGAAATAATTTTAAAATAGTATTTAGTAATCTTTATAAGTAAAACATTTTAGTGTTGTTTAAGGAAAATATAAAAGATCATTTAATGAAGAAAAGGGGATAATAATTTATATAAACCCAAAAGTGAATTAATAATGTTTTCATTATAAAATGTTTTATTTTATTAGTTTTATGGTGGGTTAAAAAAATATATTGCATAATTGAAATTGGGTAATAATTTGGGAATTTCCCTTACGTTGGGTTTTTTTAACAGGAAAATTTTGTTGGGAACCTTTTAGAAACATGTATATCCCAAAAAGGAAGGATGAGAGGATCTTGATAAATGATTTTGGAAAATTTAATATAATTATATGACTTTAAAAAATGGAAATGGTAATTTCATTTTGGTAAAAAGAGAGAATGAGTAACCCAAATGAATATTGGAGGTTCAGGTGGAATCCCATACCGTATGTCTGAAATGATTATGCACTTGATCTTTATACCATGAATAGTAAAATTAAATCCATTAAAAA
The DNA here is from genome assembly GCA_963277665.1 of Viscum album. Lineage (NCBI taxonomy): Eukaryota > Viridiplantae > Streptophyta > Magnoliopsida > Santalales > Viscaceae > Viscum > Viscum album. The sequence goes on from OY728137.1 coordinate 1,956,295,164, forward strand.
ATTAATATAGATACTCTCATACTTTTATTTTATTTTTTATAATTTTATTAAGTTCATTTTTTCCCTTTTAATGGGTTATGTGATTCAATTTTATCATTTGGGAGCTTTTGTTTCCTTGGTTTTCAAGATCAGTTTAGTTGTATATGTGTATGGAAAATAATTTAGAATGTGTATAGTTTTTCATAAATGAATTAGTATGTTATTATTGAAATTATAAAATGTTAAAATACCATTTTTTCAGACGTGACGATAATTCATTGGAAAAATCATTAATGATAACTGTTTTGATTAATTAAGCACTTTTTGATTGTCACAAACATTTTTTGTTATATTATTAAATATAATTTATATATACAATTGGAAAATGTTAAATATTTTGTAGTCCATATAATATAATCTATTTCAACCATAGAAATGGTTTCATGACTAGACATGATGGTATAATTTAAATATGAAATCACATCATCCATGAATGTGGTAAATCTACATCTCATGGATGATGTTTTCATTCTTAAAATAAATTATAGAGGAGAACATATTTGATGATTTTTTTTCATTAAAAATGATAAAATTAAATTATATGTAAGATAATAGAGTTCCAATTCCTCTTGTAAAATGGTAAGGGAGAACAATATAACAAAATAATTGAACTTGAAAAGAAATTTAATGAAAACAAAAGAGGGTTTTACATCTTGATTCATTATTCTTCAGAACCTCCTTAGGGGGATTCGTTTTGTATTTTTTTAATAATGAATTCTCTTATATATATGGTATGGTATTGTGAAAATAGTTTAGTAGAATTTGGAAAAATATAATTTCTTGAAAGGTGTGAAGAGAATAGTTCGTGATGGGTTGTATTTACAGTGGAGTTGAGCAGTGTTTTCCCAATATTTATCCATCAGTTTATTATTATTGCTCATGAATATGAATATATTTAGAATCATCATAAACTATAATAAAATAATGTTGGATATATCTTGACATTGGGCTTCAATTAGACACACATCATCTATTAAACAATAATTCATGTAATTAGTATTTATCATAAATTATCATATTTTACTATTCACTAAAAATTCATGTTTTCTAGAAAAATATCAAAAATTCAACCTAATTGTTTTTCAAAATGTATAATTTAAAAAGAAAATCCATTTTATGACAAAAAAAATCAAAATATGTGATATTTAATTACTTATTAAAAACATCATTTACTTGGAAAATTCAAATTTTAAAATTAAAACTCATTTTTTAACAATTTCAAACATGATTATGGTCCCATAAAATTAAATTATAATCATTAGACAAAAAATATTAATTTACGAATATATATTGTGAAAATAAATTTTCTTTTATTTTTTTAAATTAACCATTAAATTTTAATTAAATCATTATGAAATAAAAAAATACAAACACATAATTAATAACTTATAAAATATTTATTTACTTATAAAATGATATAGTTATATCATATTATCACTTATAAAATGAAAGTATTTTATATACACACTTATGGATGAGGTTACTATTACATTTTCTAGTTTACTCTTCATAAGTTTTACAATACTATTCCAAAGGTCAAGTTACTATTTCTTTTTTATTGGTTCTTTATCTTCTATAAATACTTCTTATTTCATTCATTATTTATTTATAAACATTATATTGTGTCCTAAAAGTAATTTTATGTGGTTTATAGTATATAAAATAAATAAAATAAGTTAATTTTCAATTTATAATAGTTTTGGTGGTTACATTATTCACCTATTATGAAATTTTGTCTTTGAAATTTTATTTTACCTTCTATGTCAAAAATATGTGTGGGTACTTTTCCTTCATCCCTTAATCTAGTTCCCATGATTCCTCTTCATTCTTATAGTTCCTCTATATTACATTGACCTCGTGAGTAGTCTTGTTACATAGAAATTTATCCCTATGATCCAAGATCATTAATGGATGGCCCTCACAAGAAATATCATTTTCTGATTGTACCTCTTCTGATGTCAGTACATGTAAAGGATCTTGTATGTACATACTTAAGAGGGATACATGGAATAAAAAATGTACTTTAGAAATTGTTGGTGTATTTATTATTGGTAAGTAATAGCTCTGACATAATCAAGAATCTCAAATGTGTTGATGTACCTGGGAAATATCTCTCCTTTCTTCCGAAATCTCATGACCTTCTTCCAGAGAGATATTTATAGGAATACCATGCCTCTAACTTTAAACTCATGATTTTGTTGACATACGTATTCATAACTCTTTTTTCAAATTTAGGATGTGTGGATATTCTGTTGAATGTATTTCTCCTTTTCCACCATTTATTTGACCATTTATGGTCCCAACATATTATGTCCACTAACGTCATCATAGAATGTTGATGTCTTACATATTTACCCATAAAGGGATTGATAGGGAACCATTTGAAAGCTTCAGTGGAAACTATTGTTGTACCAAAATTTGACAAGTAGATGATGTAGTTCCCATCCTCCTTGGAAGTCCGTAGAACATTCTCTCAACATGTCTCCCAGTTTGGGAACAGTTCACTCATATTTTCCAATAGTTTGAGAATGGCGGGCCGTACCGAAGTTCAACTCAATGTTCAGAGAATGTTTGATACTTTTCCAAAGCATAGATGTGAATCTCATATCTCGATCATATACAATATACAATGGTACCCCATGAAACATTACCAATTTTATATATATATTTTTTCATGTTAATCCTATGAGATGTCTTCTCGAATTGTGATAAAGTGAGTTGTGTTTATAATACTATCCATAATAAACTATATAGAATTATTTCTATGCATTTCCTTGGAAATATAGTGAAAAATTTCATGATTATGTTTTCCCACTTCATTGTTGGAATGGGGAGTGGTTGCATCATCACTATATAATTTTTTATTTCTACATTCAATTTATGACATAGATGGCACATTGATGTATATTCGGTAATTTACTTTTTATATTATCCCACCAACAGATATCTTGGAGATCTCAATACGTCTTTGTTCTCCCTATGTGAATAAAGAAGTTTGATCTATGTTCGTCATTTATAAAATCCTTCTTTATCTATAGACTAATGGTACACATAGTAGTGACCCAAAACTCAAGACACCTTCCTCACCCATTTTGAACTATGATGATTTTACTTTTATCATGGCTTCAACCTTCTTTTGAATTTCCACATCATATCTTTGAGAGTCCTTTTTTTCCCATGAGTTATGGTTAAGAAATCATTTGAGAAAGGTTTGATTATTTTATTCACTTAATGATTCTAAATTACTTCCTTTTTAAGCCTAAGAATATTAGATCCTTCTCAATTCTCATCATTGATAGAGAGGTAGGTTTTTTTATACTTAGAGAATCTTTAACATTATTTACTTCACTGGGATGGTAGAGGATTGGGAATTTGTAATCCTTAATGAGATATAACCATCCTTGATGGTGAATATTATGCTATTTATGTTAGAATATATATTGGATACTCCTATGATCAGTATATATCTCACACTTCTCTTATTATAGATAATTCCGCCACATTTTTAATTCAAAGATCACATATTCCATCTCTAAATAAGGAACGAGATAGTTTTTATCATGGATTTTCAACTACATTAATGTGTAGGGTATCAATTTATCATTCACCATCAGTAAATATCATAATTAATTATTTATAGTATCATTTTACACCACAAAGTATTCCTCACTTGCTGTTAGTGTGGGAATTAGTGTAGTGACATGCCTCTATTTAAAATCCTTGAAGTAGTCATCACATTCATTGGTCCATATAAATCATTCTCCATTTTGAGTAATCTTGGTTAGTGTGTTTGAGAATTAGTGTATTTTCTTCACAAATCATCAGTAATACCTGGATAGACCATGGAAACTATTGATCTCTACTACATAGGTTGGCCTCATCCACTCATCAATTACTTTTTTCTTGGAAGGGTCCATAGATATCCCTTTGATGGTGATAACATTCCCCATGAATGATAACTCCTTCATCGAGAACTAACATTTATTTTACTTTTTATATGGTTTATCCCATTGCAATGTATTCAGTATAGTATTCAAATTCCCCTTATTTCCCCCTTACTCTTGGAGTATATAAGAATATCGTCAAGAAAGACTAATAAAAATTGGTCAAGGTAATCTCTAAATACACAATTCATTAAGTACATAAAAATTTCTGGAGAATTAGTGAGTCTAAAGGACATCACTATGAACTCATAGTGTTGATACCTAATTTGAAATAATGTCTTTGGAATATCTTCCTTCCTCACCTATAATTGGTGGTACCCTAAACGAAGTTCCACCTTAGAGAAATAATTTTACCCTCATATAAGATTGAACAAGTCATCAATACTGGGCAAAGGATAATTTTTATTTATCGTGATTTTAATGAGCTCACGATAATTAATGTAGAGGCACATTGATCCATCATTTTTCATGATGAAGAGGACTCGCACACCCCATGGTAAAGCACTCGGTCTTATAAAACCCTTATCCATATTCTCATATAACTGCTTCATTAGTTCTTCAAACTCAATGGTGGACATTCTATAAGGTGTATATCATAGAGGTTGTGATTCAAGAATAATATCAATTGTGAAAAAAACCTCTTGATCAGGAGGAAGAAAAGAAAACTCTTTAGGATATACATTAGTATAACTCCTCACAATGGTAATTTCTTAGAGCATGATTTCCTTCATTATCTCAATCATTTGAGATTGATTTTATTTTTCATAAGGAAACAATATCCACACTTGAGATGAATATTTTGAAGAAGGTTCATCCAAATCCTTACATTTTTACATAATTGGATGATTCTTCAAGATTCCAAGATGGATCCACCTTTCCCAACAGTAGATGTTGGATTTGTATAAAGATAGAAAATTCATTCCAAATATTGAATCAAAATATACTAAATGGCATATTACAAGAGATTAAGGGAGCTTTTTTCCACAAACATTATATGAGGAGAAGTTATAACCTTTGGATGAAATAATTACCTCATTATTTGTTCTTATAGATAACTTAACCACCAAATTTTAATGTGGTGTTTGAATAGTTCTTCAAAACGATTGAGATATGAAATAATGTGTAGAAATAGAATCAAATGGTGCATCTCTATTTTTTGAATGAATATCCTATGTACCTGTCACCACATCATTGTCCTGATCCACCTCAGCTATAGTAACAGCATATTCCCTTCATTATTTCCATAGAGGTATTTGTTATTTTCCTCCAAAAACTTTGGCCTTAGATATTTTATTTGAAAAATTCCCATTTTTCTTAAATTTGAAAAACTACACTACTGGATGAGAATTGATATGAAACTTCCATTATTCTTCAACATTAGTGGGATTATTCATGTCCCTTTCCTAGTTATTAGCTATATAACCTACTTGTCCATATTCGAACAATCTCTTGTTTCCCTTTAAACAATTTCTAGGATGCTTCTTCCCACTAAATTAACACATGGGATGTTCGAACATCTTTCTATAATGGGTTTTGTAAACCATATGAAACATTATTTTCTGCTTCTTTCCACTAGTCCCATGAGAATGCTAAGAGTCTCTAATCACCATTTCAAACTTCAAGTGAAAATGGATAATCCCCTTATATCTATTGAACTCTTGAATCTTGGACACTATCAATAGACACAAATTTAGCCTGTTAAATAAGTAATCCACCTTGCTTTCCATGTTCATGACAAATCTAGATTCATATCTGGAAAACCTTAGGAGGTTTTAATTATACGTATCAATAGACTCATCCTCCTTTTCCATTAGTCTAAGGAATTATAAATACATCATGATATGGAGGGTTAGAAAAAATTAATTATTGAAGAATATTTTTTTTGAAATATTCCAATTTCGTGGAATCAATTTTCACCTCATACTTTGAGTTCTTTATCAGTTTCCACCAATGATCAACTTTCATTCAAAATCATAAACTACTATCCCATCATTCTATTCATGTCATCATTTCAGGATAAAGAATATCTTCTCAATGGAGTTAATCTATTATTATACTAGAAGTTGTTTAGAAGATTCTCTAAACCTGAGAGGCATTTTCCCTATGAATTATCTGAAATCAAATTTATCTTTATTAGGATTAAGAGGGAATTACATATGATTCAAGTTATTATTCATAACTTCGGCCAGTTTAGAAAGTATTACCATGATATTTATTTCTCTCATTCCAATCATATTTAAAATTTTATTAGGGAAATTGTCACATTACTTATCTCATTGATTTTTTCCATGTGTTCTTATATTTCCCTCCATTAACAATGAAAAAGAAAGTACAATTAGGGGGCTTGAGTAAATGGAAAATAATAATTAAAAGGTAGATTTAAACATAAAAGGATAAACTCATAAAGGAAATGTATATCCAATATTGTGAATATCAAGGTTTCAATCTAGGTTATCAATGATATGTTTCCTAAAATACATTATTATGGGAATTATCATTGTTCCATTATTAATGATTCGTTATGAGCCTATAAATTAAGAAAGGCATGTCCCTCAAGAGCGTCAAACCAGTTCTATACTAAGAAACATTTTTATATACCAGGTTACCTGGAGTCAGGTAAAAAAAACATTGTCAGAGTTGTTACTCCAAGGTAAATATCTTCAATAAACACGTACACTTGTAGTATATTGATAGGGATGTATTTTATTGATAAACCACTTACTATAATCAAACCAAATGTTAGGGATATTTTATAAAAATTAGTCTTATTCTTAGGATTCTTACTAAATTAATCTATTCCTAATCACAAATAATATCTATAACTTTCACTAACACCAAATTAGTGACCATAAATTTTACACGTATTAATGAATAATTATCCAAAAATTTCAATCCATGGATCATAAATTCTATTTTCTTTGTATGATTAGGTAACTAATCATTATTAAACCCAAAAAAAATTCTTTTTATTTAATCTAGATAATGAGATCTTAACATCTATTGATCTCAAAAAACTACATAGGATAGCTTGGGGAATACAAGAACAAAATGGATGAGACAAAAAAAAAATCAGTAAGAAGATAATAATAGTAATAAAACATTTCACATGGGTTAAAAGGAAAAATGTGATGACATAATCATAGAACATGAATAAACTTAATGAATTATAACATGTATATCATGGGAAAATATAACCATGGAATCATAGTAATGTGAAAATAGAATAAAACATGACATATACATGAGTTCATAACATATGAATAGAATATATAATATGTACATAAAAAATAAAATATAATTTCATTTGGGTAAAATGGGAGAAAGAGTAACCCAGACGGACAATGGAGGTTCATGTAGAATCCCTTAACTTATGTCCGAAATGATTCTTCACATGATCTTAATGTCTGGAATAATGAAATAAAATCCATTAATTAATTAAATAGGAACCTTTTATAAATTTATTTTATTTAGTATAAATTTATTAAGTTCATTTATTTCCATTCTGATGGGTTATAAAATTCAATTTCATCATCTAGGGGCATTAGTTTCATTGGTTTTCAAGAACGAATAACTTGTATATGTGTAAGAAAAAAAGAAGAATGGGGGTAGATACCAAAAAATGAACATATAATTCATTAATGAAATTATATAATATTAATAAAATAATTTTATTTCTATAATTTTGTATGGTACAATTGATAAATCATTAATCATAATCGTTTAAATTAATTTATTGCAGTTTGATCATTACAAAATAGCTTTGTTATATAATTAAATATCATGTATATATAATAGTTATAAAACATTAAATAAGTTATAATAAATATAATATAATCCTTTTCAATAATAAAATATGTTTCATGACCAGCATTGAAGGTGTAATTGAATGATGAATCACATCACCCATGAAGGTGGTAAGTCGGCACCTCACGTAAGATGTATTCATTCAAATAATAAAAGAAAGCGGAGAAGAGATTTGATGAAAAAGTATTAAAAGACATGAAAAAAGTAAATTATATATATGATAATGTATTTTTCATCTAACCTTGACAAGGGTATGTGAGGATAAGGTAAGAAATGAAATGAGCTTGAAAAGAAATTGAATAAAAATGGTGGAGCATTTTACCTGTTGACACCTTCTTTTTGAAAACATTCTTTGAGGTATTGTTTTAGGTTTTTTTAATAAAAAAAGATCATAGAAATGTGTTAGGTAATAAGAAGTTATTTTAGTATAATTTGGATAAGGCTTAACGATTTAGAGGTGTGAGGAAAAGAGGTGGTGATGGAGGTATTTATAGTGTAAGAGAGGGGTGTTTTCTCATTATTTTATTCACTAGTTTTTTTTGCTCAAGACTATGAATAGGTTGATAATTATCATCAAATAAAACAAAATAATAAATAATAGTTCAAGTTTTTGGGCCTTAATCATCTATATATAATCTATAACAACAAAATTCAAGTAGTTATCATTTATCATAAATTATCATATTTTACTATTAACCACAAATTAATGTATTTCAGACAAATATCAAAAACAATTCCCTAACCATTTTTGGATGTGTGGAATTCCACAATGAACTCCATTTTATGAAAATAACTTTATAAAAATGAGAAATTTAATTTTAAATTAAAATCATCATTTAATTGCAAAAAAATTAAGATTAAAAATACTTCTCTGACTCTGTGAATACAAAATTAATGACTCATAAAATTATCAAATAATCAAAAATAAAAAATATTAATTTATGAATAAATTTTAATTAAATAAAATTTCATTTAATTTTTTCGTTAATCATAAAATTTTAATTAAATATTATCGACTTACAAAAATTGCTACACTTAATAAATAATTTTTAAAATATTTATTTACATACACTATAATATAAATATATTATTTTTCACTTTTAAGTTAGATAAACATTTTTATAATATCATGGTTGATGTTACTATTCTATTTTCTGGATTACTGTTCATAAGGGTAATAATACTATTCCAAATTTCAAGTTACAATTTCATCAGTATAGGTTCCTTGACTTCTTGAAATAATTTTTTTGTTATTTAGTTCTTTATTTATAAAGTTTTATTGTATTATTAATTAATTTTTTTGTGGTTTTTAGTAATTTACATATATATTTTATGATAATTTTAAATTGATAAAAGTTTGGGTCGTTATAGGACGGGTGGAATTTCTTCCTTGTACTAAATTTCTATAGAAACACCATAGAACATACTTTATTGTAAGAATAGTTTCTTTCAAGTGTGGATAGAAAGGAAATTAGGAACATGATTTCAAGGGTAGGAAAAAAGATTAAAATGTTCAATGTTTCTACTATAATGTGATGAACAACTATTGAAATTAATTCCCTAGTCGGCAACTAAATTTTCCCTAAAAAGGTCACGGGGTCAAGGCCAAACTTATTCGATTACTATAACCGATGATGATGTTTCAAAAGATATAGTAGCTAGTTTTTTTATCTTATTATTGAATTTATATAATTCTTAATATGATTCTAGATATTTTCACTCTCTAATATCTTCTATGGTTCAATGAAAATTATATATTTCTCTGGGACCTAATAATGTGAATTGTTAATAAGGACTCCTTGTGGAAATCTTACTAGAATAAGGATAATTCATTCATTACCCATTACGACTCATAATCTTACACTATTGTCACACTTTATCATTATACCTATGGTTTAATCTGAAATATTCAATATAATAGATTCCATTTTTTATTATAATGTTATAAAAAATTATTGATGGGTGAATGAGATGACAATTAGTGATGAATGTATAAAACAACTCATCTTCATGGGTGAGAATAAATTATCTAAACCATATTTAGATCCACTATTATTAGCTCTCTATAATGAAATTATATAGTAATGTTATAGTTATCAACCTATGGAAGGTAAATTTAAAACATGAAATAATATTTTCTTATTTTAAAATAAAGAATTGATGTGTTTCAGGAATGATTACTAGGGCATCCTCTTAATTGTAGAGTTGATATTTCAATTCAAATTATTCCTACTGAAAACCTATATCTAAGACTCCCATTAGGATGGCTATAGTGAATCTATTGGAGTTAAAGAACTCATATATTATTATTGTGACAAGAGATTATTACACACAAAAATTTCTCCTTTGGGAGGTAATATTCTATTTTTGAAAAACCATTTATGGGACACTGAGGCTATGCATTGATAACTAGGAATTCATTTAAATCATTATGAATAAAAAAAATCCTATACCTCATATTGAATACTAGATTGATCAATATAATGGAGAAAAATATTTTCCAATTTTTAATCTTTATTCTAGGTTTGATAAATTTAGATTTTGGAAGGAATAAATTCTAAATACTACATATTGTAAAATATATGGGAATTATGAGTTTATAGTGATACCATAGGATTAAACAATGCACACCATTTTTATGGTCCAAATAAAAATATTGTTCAAATAATGTCTTGATAGTTTTTTCAGTGATATTTATTAATAATTTACATGAATACTCAAAATGTTATGAAAAGCATAAGAGAAATTTAACAATAATTATTGAGAATATTTTAGAAAATCAGTTATATAGGAAATTTTTTAAATTAGAATACCATATTCAAGAATTCAATTTTCCTAGCCATATTGTCTTTAAGTATAGAATATTAGTTGATCCATAAAATAAAAATGTTTTCAAATAATGGCCTACAATGATAAAAAAAATCAAGGATTTTAGATTCCTTGGATATGAATTTTACTATCAGTGATTTTTTCAAATAAAGTCCTAATTAGTGAAATTAATATCCATGGTGACACCTAAACGAGTCGTATTCTTATATATTGAAGAATGGAAATAAATTTTGGAAGTATTCAATATGAGACTTTTCAAATCAATAGTGTTGAAACTACCATTAAAAGGGGATTGATTTGGCTAAAATAGTAACTCATTAATGGATGTACTTGGATTTCTGAGTATGAAGAATGATAAAATAATTTCTTATGATTCAATGAATTTGAATACTGATGCATTTTTTTTCCAACCCATGATCATGATTTGGAATACATAATATTTTCATTGATGTTATAGAGACGTTATATCTACGTCTAATGATGTGATATATACATAGATCAAAAGGGTCTTAAATTATACTTTTTATATACATAGTTACGCATGAGGAAAATCATATTTCAACAACAACTCAAGAATTATAATTTTTCAATAAACAGCCACCCTATAAAGGATAATAAGGTGGATGATGCATTGAGTAGAAAATATTATAGAGTTCTAACTAAGATGAAGATTAATTAGTATTATTTATTGTGGGACAAAGAAATGTTTTATTTGTGAGATATTAGGGAAGGGAAAGTGTAATATCCCGAGGAATTATAAAATACATTGTTTTAATTATGGAATTAAATTGCTAAATTCATTGTAAATGTTTAATAAAAAAAGTTTTATTTATAGAAATTATGGAATCATTACTAATAGAATAGTAACATCATCTATGTTAATATAAATAAAATTTATATACATTATATTTTAAAATATGATATATTTATATCATGGGTTGTGTATATAAATGTTTTGAAAATGAATAGTTAAGTGTTGATACTTTTGTAACACAATAATGTTTATTTTTATTTTTATAAATAATATAATGATTTAAAAGAAAATATTTTTCCATAAAATAAATTCATAAATTATTGTTTCGTTTTCTTGTGATTATAATTTAGTTTTATGAGGCCTTAATTAATTTTCCAATGTGTTATAAAATCAGTTTTAATTTTAAAATTGGTATTCTTTTAATAAATACTGATTTTATTTAAAAATTAACTTTATTATATTTAGAAAATTATATTCATAAAATTACGCCCATTTTTTAAATATACTCATTGAAAAATGGTGAGAGTCAATTTTCAGTATGTATCTAATATACTTGAATTTTATGAATAGTAAAATATGGTAATTTACAGTATATGTACATTATAAGTTAAATAGACTATTCCTTGAGTTTTGGATGATATAATCAAGATAATATCAAAATTAAATTCATTAATTTAATATATTTAGTTATAATTATCTATATATACATAGTTTGGATCCAAAATAATAAACTAATGAATAAAATAAGGAGAAAACCCCCCTCTCCTCCACTATAAATTCCAACCCTCGCCACCTATTCTCCTAAAACCTCAAATAACTATAGCTTGTTTAATTTATACCCAAATAATTTTACAAGACTCTTCCCCATTTCCAATACCTACTAGTTACATTAGACTTCCATAAATCATGTTTCTTAAGGAGGTCCTCAAGGAGGAGAATGGAAGAGGTAAATACTATTTCGTTTTCATCTATTTTATTTTCAATTTATATTCATTTCTTATTCTATCCTCAACTCCCCTAAACCATGTTACATAATAAATCATTTATCTTATGAATACTAGTATGTTGTGTGGTTAATGTAATATCCATCATAAAACCTCTCTTATTCTCTACTTATTCTAAAAAAATGAAAACATTGTCTGTGATGTGTCGATTTACAGTCATTACAGATGATCTATTTTCATATACCTTTTATTCCATTAAGGATGATAATAAAACCATTAATATGGTTGAATAATATTTTATTATAAATATTATTATTTATATAATTATTTGGAACTAATATATAAACATGATATTAAATAAGAAGATATAAGTTCGTGATGGTCAAAAGACTACCAAAACATATTAATGAATTTCTTTAATGTTTTATCAAAAAAGTCATAATCAAATAATAAATAATATATGATATCCATTAATATTATTAAAATATTTTAATATTAATTAATTTCACTTCTAGAGTCTCTCGTCCATTCAAAATTAAAATCAACAATGAACCAACCAAGGAAACCATGAAATAAATACACCCGAAACAATAAAAATAAGAAAATATAATTCATAAATGGGTGGAAAGTTATAATAGTAAGATCATATAATGAATTTTAAATATGAATATGGTTATTAAAAGTATTGAAAACACTATTTAAACCATTATAATGGTGTTTTTAACACATCTTAAGTATGAAAAACATGAGGGAAGTAACTTTTCATTAAAAATCTTCTTTTAAAATTGTATTTAAAAAAAATTAAAAATGAATGTTTTTATGATGAAAGTATACTTATTTTTTGATTATTTTATTGTTATTTGGAATTTCGTATGATTAATATTGAGACCTATATCTTCTTCCAATTCATTTTGTATGTTTATGTTGGAAGTTGACCTTAATGTTTATTCCAAGTGTACTTACGATGGTTACACCATAAGGTTTCCATGAGTGTTATATTATAAGGTTGTCATGAGGGTTACATTGTAAGGTAGTTGTGAGGGTTACAAATCATATCATATCCATGAGGGTTAAAATACATAATTAATTAATTCCCCCTGTTACATGTATATTTTTTTTATATGTTTTATTGAATTCTCTTATTCTCACAATGAATATGATACATTATGGGTGAGAAGTATGTCTTTGTGAAAATGATTTCAAATTTTTATAAGAATTAATGGAATATTAGTTTTTTCGATTATTTTATGTCCCATATTGATACATTTTCCTCATACCATATTTTATTTTTTTCATCGAGTTTAAATATGGGTTAGAGACAATATGAATCCCATCTGAATATTGTGATGATTTTTTATATTTAACTAAAAACATTGGTATTATCAAAGAAACAGATATTGTATTTGTATTATTCACATTTTAAGATTAGAGGATCTAAATTTTGTTTTATGATCTAATTATAAAAAACACGAAAATTAAAATATATTATAAAATTTAATAAGTGTATTCTAGTTTAATTTACAAAATTATAAAATGATTCAGGTCTGGTCCTTATAGTTGGTATCAGGGCATGGTTTAGATAAATTTAGGGGTTAGGTTATTATTATTAGAATACTATATGTTCTTTTTACCTCATGGTTATTTTTAAATGATATTACATTTATATATTACCATTTTTCTTCAAATAAGATAGGTATGTTCATAATGGTTTTTCACAGAAATAACAGGGATACTAATGATTGAAAGCACCTAGAGGATGATATCTTTTTGAATCTATAACTCGAAATAGTGGGAGTTTGAACCAAGAAGCTTATGATTCTAATTAATTATTTTAAGAATACTATAAATGGACATGTAATCCTTGTAATAGAATAATCAAATCTATCACAAATAAATGTGATTATAGTAGAACACTTTATGAGGCATCACCCTCATTCTTTCAATAGATCTTCTTACCCAATGGTGGCAGAATTGTGGATTAAATCCATTGAAAAGATATTATATGTCATGGGGGGTTAAAATAATCAATATTTTAGTCTTTTAATTTATAATTTTGAAGGTGAATCTGAACAGTGGTGGTCATTGGTCTGTAATTTTTGGGTTAGCGAGGAGAATGGTGCCTTGTAATGGGATAAATTTAAGAATATTTTTGTAGATTTTTTTCTTATGGTTGTTTGAATTAGGGTGGAATAGAAATTCCATGAATTGAAACACAATAGGAAAATATTATGTATAATTTTATATAATAATCTTTACTAGATTGGTATGGTATGCTCCAAATCTTATTTGATATCTTGACAGTAAAACTAATAGTTTTTTCTTGGGATATAAGATAATATATGAATGGGGAATAGATTCCTCTGAATTAAAAAGTTATCATAAACTCATTATAGGTGTTGAGAGGGTATAAATGGATTTTTATCATGATCATGTGTAATTTAAAGGAATGTAGAATAAAGGGTCCATATGGAATAAAATGGGTACGAATTAATCTATTAAATTTGAAGGTAATAATGTCAGGCTTCCCGTTTGTGGGAAGTGTGGTAAAAATAACCAGAGACAATTCCTTAACAAATATATAATGTTATTTATGTGGTATGTTTATACATATGGCCCTATATTTTAATGAAAATTATCAGGGTGATAACATGTTTAATACTATAAGAAAACTATGAAGTGTTTAAAATGTGGGGAGATGCAATATTACGAAAATACCTACCCAAAAAAGATCAGAATAATGGAAAGCATCATGATTATAAACATTAATGTGTAGTTAAATCCTTTATGAAAACCTCATAAAATGTTGGTTCATCTAATGAAGTTATATCAAGTACGTTGTATATTAAATCATATTTTTCTTACGTCTTGTTTGATATAGGGTTTATAAATTCTTTTATTTATGAGAAATGATCTGGTAAATTAGAAATTTCACCTCAAGAAATAAATTTATAAATTATTGAAAAAGGGTAAATATTAAGGGAAAATTGAATTACAATAATCTTCATGTTGTTATGTGTAGAAATATATTACTTTCAATCCTAGTTATTTTTCCCTTAAAAGAGTTTCAGGTTATTCTGTTTATGGAATGGCTTTATTTTTATCATTCTAAGATTGATTGTAACTATATAGATGTTTTTTTAGAAAGAGTCTAAATTTGTATACATGAATGATACCATACCATTAAAAACATATCAGGAACCTGAGAAACTATTAAAATATTGAATTGAAATTCAGCTTACATACATAGTTGAAAACAAAATATATTTTCATATTAATGATATTATAGTCTTAAATGAATACCTTTTTTATGATATGTTTCATAGGGTTATACCTTATTAGAAAGTTCAATTTACTATTTTTATAGTTTATGTAGCTAATCCAATTTCAAAACCCCTTATCGATTGGATCAAATGGAATTTCTAGAAATTAAAAGGCATTTACTAGATTTTCATGTTAAATGATTCATTCATCACAGCTCTTCACCATGGGGTTACCCAATTTTTTTTTAAAAAGAAATATATTTCCATTAAAATTTTCATTGATTACATATATTTTAATGACCTTAAATTTGATAATAATTATCTATTTCTTCAAATCGATGACTTTTTTAATCATCTCTAGAGACCACAATATTTTTCCAATGATGACTTGAGATCTTGGTACCGTCATCTGAAGGTTAAAGAGGATTAAATTTTAAAAATAGTGTTCCAAACTAGATATCGGAATTATGAGTATGTTGTTATACCCTTTGGTTTGACAAGTTATCCTCTTATATCCATGGATCTTATGAATAGAATCTTTTGTGAATATTTTGATATGTTTTTTTGTTTTTATTGATGATATTTTTATTTATTAAAAATGTTATTTGGACCAGGAAAAAAATTTAAGGATTATCCTAAAAAATATCAATGTAAATAATTTATACATGAAATGTAGAAAATGAGATCTTTTGTTGCAATATTATTATTTTCATGGGAACATTTTAAATAAGGATAGATTAACAATTGATCCCACAAAAACTAAAGTGATTAATTAATGTAGAATACATAAAAATGTTTCTTGGATTCGTAGTTTCCTTTGATTATAATTCTATAATAGATGGTTTGTTAAAGAAATCATGGTTATTTATCATGCTAACTATGTTAACATGAAAAAGCAGTTAAATTTATTTGGATAGAATAATGTGATGACTATTTTCAAAAATGAAAACGATGGATAGTTAATTCTTCAATTTTTTCCCTACCATATCGAAATTATGAATTTTTTTAATCAATAATGATGCTTTATTGATGGGACACAGTTTTGTTCTGATTCAGAATGATTAAACAATTTATTATGCTTTAAAAAACTGAAATTTCATGAGTTAAATTATCTCACACATGATATGGAATTATCATCTGTGATTTTAACATTTAAATTTTGGATACATCATTTATATGGAACTAAATATGAAATATATACTCAAAATAAAATATTGAAGTATATATTAACACTGAAGGTGTTAAACATGCGACAATGAATATAGATGGAACTGATAAAAGATTATGATTTCAGGAAAAATTACCATCTAGGAAAAGTGAACAGACTAGATGATGCATTGAGTCAAAAATATCATTCTACATTAACTGTTTTATGTTTGGAACATGGCCCCTTGGTTTATGATTTGATGATGTTTTTTTGGATGTTGTTGGTGCAATAAATTCCTCTATATTATTTTAGGTTTAAGGGCTCCCATCTCTCTAAAATATAATTAAGAAATAATATAAGGAAGATCATGAGTTAAAAAAATGGTATTATTTATTAAAGAAGATAAATTTCCTAAATTTAATTATAATGAAGATTATATGTTGAGATTTTGAAGGAGGTTATGTGTGTCTTTTGAATCCCAGCTGAAGAAATAATTGTTAAGTGAAACCCTTATTTTTCCATTTTTAGTCAACCTAGCAGTAGTATGATATAAGGAGTCCTTCAAAAGTATTACTGATGGGATGGAATAAAACAATATATTTCTTATTTTATAATAAAATGTTTGAATTATCAATAAGATAATGAAAAATAATGAATTCCAAATGGTATGATTCATCATTTTCCAATGACAGAGTGGACATGGGGTATTATATCTATGGAATTCATGGTGGGACTACCAAATACTACACAAGTTAACAATGCAATTTGGGTTATTGTTGAACGACTAACAAAATATGAAAATTTTCTTCTTATTAGAGATACTATCTCATTGGATCATATTTCTAAACTATACCTCAATGATATTGTATGTATACATGGTGTTCATATCTCCATTGTAACTAACCATGATCCTAGCTTAACTTATTACATTTGTAATGGAATTCATAAGTCATTGGGAATGAAATTAAATCACATAACTTCTTTTCATCCTCATTCTGATGGAAAATCATTGAAAAATCTTCATAAATTGTTGAATATTCATTAAGCAGGCTTAATGTATCGCAATGTATGTATATGATACACTATGGATGATACGTATGTATTTGTGAAAATGATTTCATATATTTCTAAGTATCCGTATACTAATAGTTTCCTGCATTTATTTTATGTACGTTGATTAACTTTTTGTGCTCCTCCCATGTTTAAAAATATTTTTCGCTAGGTTTAAGGATGGGTTAGAGAAAAGAAAAATCCAAGATGAATACTATGAATAATTTTCAATTTTTATAAAAAAAATTGTATTATAGAAGAAATCGATACTGTTTTCATAATATCCACACTGTATGACTGCGGTTTTTCATGTATTATTTACGAACTAATTCTCAAAACATCTGAAATAAAGAGATATTTGGGAATGTAATAACTGTATTCAAGTTGAATGTACTAGATTATGAAATGTTTAAAGATATGTTATTATAAGAAGAATCACTCTTTTTCCAAATGACTTCCAAACAATCTTAATTGTAATATATAAAACATTCTAATATTGATGATGACAATTTTCAAAAGAAAATTAAAATTGTCGATGATGGAATGTTGGAAGACATCACATATGAAGATGGTGTTCTTAACATTGGAAATTTTTTATGTGTACCATCTATTCTTAAAATGAATGTGGAAATATTATATGATTCTCATAACCCAAATATCATTATAGACCCAAAAATAGAAATTATTTATTTGGATTTGAAATAACATTTTTGATAGGATAATATGAAGTAGTAAATTCATGATTATGTATCAAGATGCCATGTTTTTTAATAAGTGAAGTCTAAGAGGCAACATCCTAGGGGATTCATTTATCATATAAATATTCTTATATAGAAATGGGATGAAATAACAATAGACATTATCAATGGATTACTAAATACTCATAGAATAAATGTTATTTTATGTGTTATTGGTGATCATTTTACCAAATATGCACATTTGCTTGCTATAATTGGAGATTTATCTCTTGATTATATTGCATGATACTATATTAATGATTTTTTTTACTACATGATGTACAATATTCCATTTCTCGTTATACTAAACCATGGTTATCATCAAAATTTGGGAAAAATATTCATAATTGAATTAATTACAATATTTATTTAATCACTACTAATCATAAATAAAACCATTTGTACTCTATGAGAACTATCCGAACTTTAGAAACCATGTTATTGTCATATTCACCTGAAATTCAAGGTTTTTGGGATTAGTAATTAGCATTGCTAGAGTTTTCCTCAAACAATATCTTCCATTAAAATATTCAAATGATGTCATATAAAGCATTATATAGAAAGATATTTCAAAAAAAACATTCAAGGATTATGTTTCTAAAAGTAATCTTATAGGCCTAGAAATTATGGATGATACAATGGTTAAAGTAAGAACTATTCAAACCCATATTTAAAAACCTCAAAGAATGGAAAATATGTATGCTTATATCACAAATAAGGATTTCCAATTAGAAATGGGAGATCATGTTTTTTTTAATTATATATATGTAAGTGTATTATAAGATTTTGGAATAAGGGGAATCCATGCCCTTTGTTCATAATACAACTGAAATTTCATTAAATAATTATAGTTATGCCTTAACATTTGATAATCATACCCAACTTCTCTAAAATAAATGATGTGTTCCATATATACTTTTTGAAGAACTACATACAAGATCCAATCTGTGAGGTCACCACTCATGAATTACTATATCAAGCTGATTTATCTTATTGTGAAAATATTATCCAAATTATAGAAACTAGAAAACAGGCATTGGGGAGTCATATGACTCAGCTGGAAAATTTAGTTTGGAGAAATCATATGATGAAAGTTTTAATGTAAGAACATGAAGATGTTATGGTGAGGAACTACCCAAATATTTTCATGAGGTAAAATTCTAGAAATCTCTAGGATTGTAATTTTTAGGTGGAATAATGTAACCCCAAACATAAATTATAATAATATTTTCATTCTAGAGAACAAAAAACATACATATATTTTATCCATTAATTTGATTTAAACATCAATTATAAAATTTTATAAATAATTTTTTATTAAATTAATTTCATTTCATAAATAATCATATCAAAATTAACATAGGGTGAAATTTTTGGATTTCCCTGAAATATAATTTATTTTAATCAAATAGTACAAAAATATTTATCTTTCAATTAAATTCATTTCTCTTCATTAAATAAAGTGATTTAAAAGTCCCATTTTATTATGGATTTTTTCTAAAAGTCACATATTATCCATTTTATGGAGAATAATATAATTAATTCAATATGAAATAGTAATTTACATGATTTTAATTTTTTTAGTTAAAAACATTCTTCAAAATGTTGTTTTTCATTACCTTTTAATGATTTACACTAAAATAAATTTCTCCTAATATAGAAATAAAATCTTGAAAATTGTATACCATATTTAGAATTTTTATGTTCAAAATCCGAGTATAGGATGATTTTTTTATTATTATGAATAATAAACATAGTAAATATTTTTCTCCTTGGTAAGGGTAAAATGGGTTAAATATGGTTGAAAATATTAACTAAGGTTTGAGAATAAATCAAAATACATGTATAAATTTCATCTTATTGGAAATATTAGACCATAAACATCCTAAATTCCAATATATTTTATTTTTATTCCATTTTTCCTTGAAAATATAATTTATATTATTTTACTTAATTAAAATTAAAAAATATTACTCTTTTGATGTTAATATCTCTACAATTTTTACATAAGGATAAAAATAGGTCAATATTGGTTGTAATATTATATTTTTAATATGATATAATTATTTTTTTCATAAATAAATTATAATTTTTAATGATGAAAAACATACCTTAAATGTGTACATAATGACGAAATAGTGCTTGTAAAATACGTATAAAAAACATCTAGATAATTTTTTACACACTAATTTTTTTGGATGATATAAAATTTCCCATGAAATTTGGATATAAATATAAGTTATTATGTATTTTCATAAGTTTTATGTTCAAACTAAGCTTCTGAAATTTTCTGTTTAATATAAAATTATTTGAATTGTTTCAAAATGGAATTAATGATATTTTATGAAAACTAATATTTTGTTCAATAATTAAAATATCATAAAAATATTGAAAGTGTGAAAAAATGTTGATAAATGATCTAAAATTTTACCACATTTCCACTTATGATCCTATTATTATCTTTTAATGAAAATGATAACCCATTAAGATTGAAATTGTTTTACTGTATATAATGTTAACATTTGTTAATGAATGGCTTAAACCAAAAGATATGGGTAAAAATGAACTAAAAACATTATTAAACCTCATTGGATTATTTTATTTCTAAAAAAACTTACAACTTTTGAATATGATTCATTTTTATCCAATTTCAATAAAATAGACAAATAATTTATCCGGACTTTTAAAATTTACCAGTGTTCCACTCATATAATTTATAAAAAGAGACCCTCTTCTTATCACTACATCATAGATATTGATAAATACTTCATAATAAAAATATAATATATTATCAAACAACAATAAGTATTCAAATTCTAGATGTTTTGGTATTTTTAAAAGATGAACTAGTGGGTTATTTTTAAGGGATATAATGGATATCTTTTGAAGAAGATGTAATTATCCTTACCATATCATCCAAGATTATTTATTTTCGTATTTTTTTGAATATTTTTAGTAATAAATGAATAATAAATGTAGTATTAAAAATATATTTATATGTTATTATGATTTTGTTACAACCATTTACCCCTCTTTTATATGCAATAAAATGTAAAAAAACATCGCTCATGATTACTAATGGTTTACGGTCTCCAGAGAGAAGTGTAATTATTTTTCCATAAACATTTTAGATGTATGGTTATAAATATTTAAAAAATGAGTATTTATGATATGTATTTAATAATTATTATTTTGGAATTATAATATTAAATATAACTTCTTACCTTCCCTACCATTGGAAGATTATAATGTTTTTTGTGCATAAGTGTGGAGCACAACCTCCTTAAAGTGGTGTGATTCATTTTTTAATTATGGAAAAAATATTTCACAATAAGGACATATTTGATTTATATATATGATATTATAATTAATTTTTAAAGGCTATTTTTTATCTACACTTGTTTCGTTCCATCTATCGAATATTGAAAACAACTTTCATGTGTATGTACAACATACCATCTCTATTAATTGGGTAATTTTTTTTGTCTATAACATTCATGGATTATTATATGTATATAATGAATATATATGATATTTAAATCATGACTTACTTATTTTGGATAATGTTACTATGTATAATATGAAGGGACAAAAACAATCAAACTGATACATAAATGAAAAATTGAACAATTAACACTCGGAAATGATTATTTAAAAAATAATTATTCAAAAATGGGAACTAAAATGTTATATCTAGATCATATATGATATTATAAGTATGTAATTTTTCTATTATATAATATAATTAATTGTAATTTATTAAATAGGAGTCTAAAAGTACATAAAATTTATGTCAGACTAGGGGTAAGGGTTTATTTCATAATCTCATCATTATTCAAAAGTCATAGGTTTGAGTCGTTAATGGGTGAATTATATGATAATTATATTTTAAAATAAATATATTTTTTTAATATGCAGTTATTTTTGAAAATTATAAGCACTTTAATTTTCCCAATTTAGGTACTCAAGATACCAATATTATATTATTCATGAAAACGGACTTTATTTTCAATTCCAACAGAAATATATTTTCGATGTTCATATTTTCATTAAAAGGTATCCAAGAATATTTTTTCTATAATAAAACAATTTTTAAAGTCACTTTTACACATTTTTGACATCCTATATAAATTTTTAGAAGGAATCTTCTTGTAATTTTCTAAAGAACGTATTTTATAACTTTTTAAATGAAAATGGGAAAGGAATTTTTGTTTTTAGATTTCATTATAAGTTATTTCAAGATGAGACATGTATTTTACTCAAGAAATATTGTATTGTTATTTTTAAAGTATTATCATCTATTAGAATATTATTTTCTAAATATTATACTTTACAAGGGATATAATCTTTTGATACCATTCTCTATTTTACTCATATTGGATTATTATGTGGTATATTTCTTGTTTGAAGAGAATATTATAATTTAAAGTTAGCATTTTTCATTTTTTAGAAGAAAGTGATTCATTGGACAAAAGGACAAAGAATAAATTATTAAATAAAAAAAAGATTACATGACTCTAAAAGACGGGATCATATTACAAACATCCGCATAATGTCGGAGTAAATCATCAGCGAGGTCATCCCGCCATGTAATATTATAACTTTCTCATTTATTCAAATAGCCAATCACAACCTTATTCACATCACGATAGATGTGAGTGGTAATATTGGTGATATTGTGGAGCGAATGGACGAAATACATACAGTGTATGGTAATCAAACAAGAAAGATAAATCAAACCATTAAATATCTTTCTCACTATGGTATTCAAATCACTTTCAATCCATATTTTGTTCTAACCCCAATGCTCAGCAAAAGAAATAACAGGAATCACACTCATCGTTTCAGCCTCTAGTGATGATGAAGACCCATAGAATCCAAAGAAGCACCCGACAAGCTGAATAATATGATCCCTGAAGATGGTACCACATCCTATGCTGCCAAGATTTCCTTTTGAAGAACCATAACATTAACTTTAATGCAGATAAGGAATAGAGTTTTCAAGAAAAAATCAAAAGTGCATTCCGACTGGCAAAAATGGAATCAATCCATAGTCACTGCAAACTGATAAATTAATTCAATCTACTGTTGCAGTACCCCTTCTAACTCAAATCAGCTTCATGAATTACAATTTGGATCCTCATCTGAACAACATTAAGGTTGAGTGAGAAATTATTAGGAAGAATAATTTTTCTATCATACCAAATCACATGGTGAATCTCATCAACTACAGCATGAAATAAGTTCTTAATTTTTTAGGATTTATCCATATCTACAGAAAGATTCACCTGAGCTTTGATGGAGTCAATAATCAACTATATATAATAAAATATGATAAAAATATAGTTCAAATGAGAATTGGAAGTGAGACAAGAAAGAAAAAAATGGTTAGTATCTACTCTATGTGGATTAGAGAGACGACATTTTGAGAAAATGTAGATCACCAATGATTATTGGAAAGTATCAGTGGAAACTCTGTTATAATAAATACACCACATAAGAGTAAATATTCACGGCCTAATCCATATATTATCAAAGCTTTTTATCCAACAAATATAATTTTTTGAATTATAGAAATGGTTGTTGTAAAAAATTTTGAATCATGCGTACCATTAAGTGAAGTCTCTAGATTATAATATATTATGTGGAAGAAAAAGGATAGTATTCAATTAAATTCAAAACATTCTCAGGGAGAAAATAATGATGATAATTAATAACATCTCTAATAGTATTGTTAATACTTTAAGGATTTGTTTTAGTAGGGACTATTGAAATTAGTGGAGCACCGGTCTAGTTGTTCAACCAGATATTCATAGAGGTGTTCCTGGAAACCATCCATCTAGAGTTGGTCATAATGTTGGATTACATTTTTTAAATGGAATGCCATATGGAAGATTTTATAAAATTCATATTTCCTTTCTTCAAGTTATGTGGAAACCTATTTATCATTAATGTAATAGAAGGGATGCTCTATATCTTCATTTTTTTAGACCCCTGTAGTTACATGTTCCCTGCCCTACCTCCTTGTGGTTTGGGTTGTTTTTCATGCACTTTCATTCTGTACTAATTTTATTATATTTAAGTTGATGATGATGAATGTAATAGAAGGATATTCATTGTGGATCAGGTTCTAAGTAATTATAGCATGAAGGGCCTCATTAAAAAGATTTATATTTTTAATTCCAAGGCCACCATGATACAATGGTTTTCAACAAGAAGAAAACATTATAGTCACCATATTCCTCTAAAGAGAGATACTTTTCAATTTTTTTTTGATAGAAACATTCATTTTCTAATGAGACCCAAAGGCCATTTATAAACCATTATATAGTAGGCCATTTTGGAGTCAATGAAAGACTTGACAAGACATATTTTATCCCCCATAGATATAGTTTTTCCTTTACAAGAGGATATATAATTAAGGATTTCACCAACAATGACAAAGAAATAGCTATATTTTGATTTTACCCAAAATATGAAGACACCAAGGTAAGTAAATGGAAAAAGACTTATTGAATGCATAATTCATTAATAATACCACAATTTTTGTTAGATAGAAAATTTCTCCCAACGATGATGGAATATTGTCTCTAGCTAATGACCTGACCAGAGATATCCTCATAGTGAGAGAGAGTACATTTTAGGGTTCAAATATTTCTTTTATAAAATTATAAGAATAGAATGATATCACTCGCATATAAAAGATGTGTGGGGGAATTTGCATTCCTGGAAGCATGGATGATATTATGTTTATTCTAATCTATATGGAGAGTAATAAATCTACTTATATAGTCCGCAAAAATGGAGAAAATGATTACAGAAAGGTGATCACCCTGTCTGACAACATTGGTGAATTTGAAGTAACCCTTAGGAGAACCATTAACCAAGATAGATTTTGAATCCCCTAAACATGGTTTTAATTATAGTTATAAAGGAGTTATTGGATCCAAAACCTTGAAGCAATCTTAATATAAAATTTTAATCCAAGGTATCAAAAGACTTTCTAATGTCATGTTTTATGGCAATATTACAACCTCTATTGGATTTTTTTAACATGTTAGTGAATTCAGAGGAAGGACAAATAAAATCTGGGATTGATCTTCCCTTGAGGAAAGTAAATTTATTCCAAATGATAATTCTGTCGGTCATGGTAGAAATCCTGATTTCAAGAATCATAGTGATGATTTTATATATAGTATTAATAAGATCAATGGGACTTAATATATAATTCTTGGAGGCATTATCAATAATGGGGATCAAGGAAATGGATTGCATGTTCAAGTAAAGAGGTAGAGTTACACTAGAAAAATAGGTATTTGAAAAGTTTGCAAACATTATCTTGAATGAAATCCCAATATTTATGGTAAAAGTCATTGAAAAATCCATCAGAACCCTAGTCACTATCAGGATTCAAGCTAAAAATATTGCCTTTGAGTTCTTGATCAAGAGGAATTCTTTATAGAAAATAATTATCTTCCTCATTGACAAAAACCAGAAATACATATTAAAATATATCTTTATCGATGTCAGGGAAATTAAAGATAGATTAAAAATATGAGATGATGAGATTAAAAATATCATCCTCATTTACCAAAATATTTTCCCAGTATTTGAGAGAGGTTAATGGTCTGCAAATTTTTTGGATTCGTTGAATACAGTTATAGATTTTAGTATTTCTCTCAACATTAGATGACCATTAAATTTTTAAATCTTGTATTTATATGTTATTCATAAGGGTCATAAGTGATTTGAGTATTATAGAAATGTTAATTTCATGATTTTGATCTATAGTGAAATTATATTTGGTGTTGTTTTTTTTCTGTTGATGAAGTTCATTCTAAAGAAGCAGGATGTCATTGTCAATTTTATTGGATTTCTAGATGCACCATCCGTTAAGCATTTATTTTAGATGTTTTAATTTAAAACTATATAAAAAGGCATCATTTTAATGATTCATAGAGAACCATATGTATTTAATGAGATTACAACATTCAAGGTTTGAGAACCACGCTTTGTTGAATCTGAAGGGTAGGAGATATTTCACAATTTTTAAAGAAATAGAGACAACAATAGGATGTTGATTAGATTGAATATTAGGAAGAGTGGTGCTGAAAATGGTGTCATATTTATCTAATGGTTGAACATTTGTGAATTCCCTATCCAATATGAATGCTACCACTCTATTATAATGTCTTTTATACCATGTTTATTTAGAAACATGAACAGTAATTTAAATAATATTTCTTTCCTCAATTAAAGTCTCAAATTCTCTCATAGATATATCATACTAAGATGGGACTATCTTCTCAGAAGAAGAATGGATATCATTAATGTATCCAATAACAAACCTGGGGTTATGTATATTAGAACCCAAATGAGAGAGGTCAGTCCAAAGAGGCCTAAAATCTTTGCATATGTTCTTTCATTAAACAAGGGAACAAAATAGATGTGTACTATCTAGAATAAATTGACATGTAAATATTTTCTTAGATACATTGAAAATATTTTAAAAAATTAAATATGGTTTCAAGAAAATACAATGGTTTTCAACAGTGGATCTATTTTGACTCACACGGATAACAGTACATCCAAACCAGAAGAGATGTAGTAATGTAAAAGTAACGTTTATCTCAGGTTCAGTAGTAGAAACAAATAAAAGGAAAATGAATTTTAGTCATTATTTTAAAGAAAATAATGGTTTCGGGATAAGTAATAAACTAAAAATTCAAGGAAAAAATCATCATTTATACCTAGGTTTTGAGTTTGATCTATCATTTTTCTTACCCTTTGAGCACTTTTGTCTATATTGTCTTTTGATAGTTTTTGACTTGTTTTGGATGGATTTTTACTCTTTCATACCTTTAATGGAAGTAGAAGGGGTAATAGAAGTTCCAATATTAGAGGAATATTTGGAAGGATCATGCATATAATCTTTAATAGGTATGGAAACAAGGATATTAATCAAGATATTACTAGGATATTCATTATGGACATCAATTAATTATTTTAATTTGATGATAAAATAGTGACATCAATGTTATGGGTACCAACTACATTATGCATGTCAGTGGATAATGAGGATGAGATACCTATATTATTTTTATAGGATCTACCTATTGTTAATATTTATCCATTTCAGGAAGGGTTTTGGTGAAATTATACCAAGAAGAAACATTTTTGGTGTGTTTAACCACATCAATGCAAGGGGTATCTACTTCAGTATGCATGTCAATTGAAAATGAAGATGATGTGACTAAATTTTTTGATGTGGGATCCACCTGGTTCTCATATTTATCTATGTCTAGGAGGGTTTTGGTGTCATTATTCCTAGAAGAAACCTTTGTGGTGTGTTCAAACACAACTCCCAAAGGTCCAGGTGCCTAGTTTTTTACTTGCTGGGTGTCACAACAGAAACTGAAAGGAGTAAAAGAAAATTGTCCCAATGTTGTACCTGTGTCTGCAAGCATACCATCAGTGCATTTCAGGGACATAATAGATGTATCAACCCTAAATTTGGTGACTTCTTTTTATGATTCTAAAAGGGTAATAGTATAATGAATATATATATAGATATTAATAGAGGTTCTATAGGCCTAGTTTTCCACAGAAATAGGTTCCCATTGATATTTTAAAGAATCTATCACAAGATCCTTTGATTCTTCAAGGAGGTTTTGTTATTTGTTTATATTATCCTACTCCTCTACAATTTCATCTTCGTATTTACTAAAAAATTTCTCTAAGGGAATCAAGTTATCTGTTTTCTACACCCACATATCATGTTTTTTCTTAGATGTTTTAGGGATATCAGAAATGAGAGCCTCGTCATTTTTAATATTTATCACTTATTTCCATTCATTATCCATTGGTTGAACATCCTATATCCTAACCACCTGACAATTTTCTATTTTTTTATATATAATCTTGTATATATCACAAAAAGGGAGTTCTCTATCATACTAAATCATAACATTATTTTTGTATTTATTAGAAATGAATCTTATTGAATTAGGATGTTTTGATATAAGATTAACTTCCACCATGACCCTTATAAATAGGACCAATTCGGTATTTAGGGTTCTCTGGTCTATATTATGTTGTGTTCTAATACAAGAGACTATGTCATTAATGATTTCAAGATTCCAAAATACTAATTGAGACCATGAAATCTAATCCATATATGATCCATTATGTTCCTATTGTTATAGGGGTTAAAAGCATAGTCCCAATCATATAGCCTATGAAAAACAGTTTTTGTATGTGTGATACCAGTTTTCCATACCCGATCTAGGAATTCATGGGATTAAAATAGAATTTGAATGTAACTCCTACCTATTGAAACGAATTTACAGTCCGAGATACCTCAAAAAATGAGAAATTCTAGGTTTTAATTCATGAAAGGCCAGGGATGACAACCTTTTAGGTATGAGATGTGACCAATGATGGAAAATTTTCACTTTAGTCCATTTTGATAGAGATAATATTGTTGGACTTCCACCAAGAAACCACCACCATCATATTTTATAATAATAGGTGGCTTCTACACATTCAAGTTTCATAGATTTGTACCTTTAAGGGAATCTATAAACAAAATCACTTTAGAACTACCCAAAAGAAAAATATTAAGGGTCCCCTCACTGAGGGTTCATTTTCTTATGTAGAAGGTTAAATTCTTGTGAAAGAACATTCCCACTATAAATAAAATGCCTCCACTGAGAACAAGAATCAGAGGAGGTGCTAGTATATATCGTGATACAAGCAGTGATTAGGGATAACCCTTCGTGAGTTTGAGGCGATTACTGTGGAGTTTCCACTCATGGTTCCTAACATCTCCCTACATACATTTTTTAATATGAATGTTTAAATTGATTATGTTTTCTCCTTTCTTATGATAAATGAATTGGACTTAGTTTTTTAATGTGAGGGATTTTTATATTCCCTTGATAAATTAGTTGGTCTCACGAGACAAAATATTTTCGGTGTTTCACATACCCCATACTTGATTACATATGTCTTTACGGCCCAAGTACATCGTGGAAATATTATGAGGATTAGAATTATGAATTATATATTATGAAAATAGTTACCTGTATCAATTTAATTATTTAAGATGTTATATTATCCGTGAATGTTTTCCTATTTTATGTTATTATATTTATCCATATTTTATTATTTTTTATCTTCTACATATTAATCATGATTTATTTATTACATGATATCTTCTATTACACACATTCCCTTTTTGAGAATCTAAGGTCAAATATTTCTTATATTTCTATTACCCATGATGTTTGAAAGTGTGTTATGAATGATATGAAAGGAAATTAGACAGATAATAATGATTTTTTAAATGAAAATAATATTTTATTTTTTAGGTTTTTATATGTGATGTGAGATTAATGTAGATATCTAGTATTCTAAGACTTCTAAAAAATTTGGTGTTTTGGGATTTGATCACTTGTATCTAGTACCAACGTAGTAAAATAACCACCATCTCTGGGATAATAGAGTCAAGGTGTTTAAATAAATATACCATGATATGTTCATAAATAGTTCGCATATTATCTGTTTAGAGGAATGACAATGTATACACTTTAGACCAGGAGAAAAATATTTTTTAAAGCATACCATTAATTATAAATATTGATGATATTTTTTGGAATTGTAATTGGGGGTTATGCTACTATAATGTTTAGAAATTAACTAAGATATATAGGTAAGGACTAGTGAAGGACTTATCAAAACATATTATAGATATTTCGAAAGTTTATCCTTATTACCAATACGATATAAAATAGAAGTCGTGAATTAATTATTTTGATGAATTCTCAACTTTCATACTTTTATATTTAATGTTCATTGATATTTTTAGTCCCACCAAAACTCTAATTATCAAAGGAAAACACTATATGTATATATTAATTAAGGATTACACCATATAATTTTTTTATTTTTAAGAACATAAATTAGAATCACTCTCATATTTCAAAAAAAATTATAATTTTATTCAAATGGAGAAAAACAAATAAATTTTCTATCTTTTGAATTTTCAAGGTAGAGAATTTGAAAAATGACTTTTAAATGTTCTAATTGTGAAAATTGAATTTCATATAATTTTAGGGTATAAAGAACTCCAAAATATAATAGTGAAGTTGTCATATGGAACAAAATCCATCAAAATATTACTCAGGCCTTATGGTTTGAATATTTTGTGGGTATGTATTTTCAGGATAATGTTGATAGTTCTTAAATATATATTAGATATTTAGTTTGACTTTGAATGTATTTTGATAAAACAGTTTATGAAATGTGATTTGGATGGAAGCATAATATTAGTTACTTTGAAAAAATTGGATATAAAGTATTCATATTAAAACACTTGAATTTTCCTTTCTTAATAAATTGTATGAGGCTTTTCCTCTGACTGAGCTTTTCTGGTATTCATATTAAATACCATATATAATATTCATTAATGTGATCCAAAACTATAATGAAGGTAAATATCATGGGTACTACACTAATTGTAATTCTTATTCTGTTTTCCATAAATTAAAATGAAGAATTTATGAAATATTACATGTCAATTTTGATGAGACCAATCCCCTTTCAAAGATAAAACCTCTAGATAATAAAAATTAAAAATATTGAATTTTTTAAAATCCTCCTATATTATTACTAGAAGGTGAGTCATATCTATTCTAATTTATCATACAAAAATCTATAATAATTTAATCTATACGTTTAGAAGTTATCACATGTACGTAAATAATTTTTTATTTTATGAAAATCATTCATTTATACCTATAAATTACAAGATCTTAAGAAATATTTCTAGTGAAAATAATACTATTGATTTATATAAATTAGATAAAACATGAAGTTCCTTTACAAAAAAAACAAAAAATATTTTATTACAATAAAAATTTGATCCTAAATTGCTAGATGTTACCTTGGGGGATGAGAGTTTGTTAGTTTTAATGTAGTAAGTTTCTAAATAATTAAAATAGAATAATTTGTGGACCTTTATTAAGAAACCAAGAGATCATCCATTATACGATTCAAGTGGGTCACTAAAAATATGTTTGATGAGAATAATGATCTTATATAGAATAAATAGATTCTATATGGTAAGGGTTATAATCAAGAAGAGGGAATGTGCTATGTTTAATCTTTTTCCCAGTATAAATGTTTGATTCCATATATATTATATTAGATTTTATAGCCTATAGTAATATTAATCTATTTCAAATTAATAGTAATACTATTTTAATTCAGGGGTATGTTGAAAAGGAACATTTTGTATAAAAACATTTTATTTTTTATGATATAAAAATCTATAACATGTATTTAGACTTACCAAATCAATTTATGAACAAAAACAAGTCATGTGATCCTATTGTGATCAATTTTCTATAATTCTACATCAAAATTATTTTTTTAAAGGGATAAAAAACTAGAATTCTTTTTATAATAATGTTTTTAATGACACCTTCATTGTATTAGTTTATTTTGATGGCATATTTTTCGGAACAACCCAAATAAAAATTTTATACCATTTATGAAAACTTAAGAAAAGCAAGTTTGAGATGAGTATGATGGGAGAAATTCATTAATATTTAGGAATCTAAAAAGCTACTTAAATATAAAAAAACATTAACTAAATATAAGAAAATAATAGATTTGTGTAAACATTTTGGTTTTCAAAATTCCTTTAGAGCTAGTACCCTGGTAAGAACCCCCACTAAACATTACCTTAATGACTTTAAAAATACAATTGAAAAATAATTTTTTATATAGACTCTCAATGATTAAAATGTGGGTTACAATTTCAATGGAATTACCCATGATACAAAAAACATGTAGATAAATC
Organism: Viscum album; assembly: GCA_963277665.1. NCBI lineage: Eukaryota > Viridiplantae > Streptophyta > Magnoliopsida > Santalales > Viscaceae > Viscum > Viscum album. Next base: position 1,956,327,539 of record OY728137.1, read on the forward strand.
GACAAGGAGACTCTGTGTACCCATTTATAAGGTTATAATGAGATCATAAATAATCTCGTATTATTTATGTCAGATGAAACTTATATTTATGTAAATAGAAATTGAAACATGAATTATTTTATTTATCAATAACAGAGTTTACATTTGATATTTATTTGTATGCTAACATTAGTCGATATATAATGTATTGTAATAGAACTTCATGAAAAATATATTTTCTTTTTGACTCTATAGCCACATGGACCAAAAAAATTGAAAACATTGTTCAAAATTATACTACTTAATATGAATATATAGTATATAGATGTTTATGTAGTAAATTATTCTTGATGTAGCAAAAAGTCATGGATTTTGGGTTGAGTTTTACTCAAATTGTAATTCTTTGAAATAGAACAAGTTTCATTTCCCTAACATGAAACCCAGTATATCATTCATTATAAAAAAACAAATATATATATATAATAAACCATTAAATTTAATTAATCACACGAAAAATGAGATATTATTCACAAGATTATCAAAACTGAAAATCATCTGACTCAAATTTTCACAAAAAAACCTAAAATGATAATAAATTTTTATATGTTAAAAAGAATGTTTTTGTAATAAACTCAAATTGATCATAAGTTCCACTTCTTGTTTCACTATCTCTTTACATTGAAAAACACCTTGAGACTGTTAGAGGATATTCTTTATTGTAGACTATGCCAATTTTTCGTGATGGTACATTAAATTCTTATAAATTTCATTTAACAGTACTTATTGGATGTACTTTGAACATCCTCCCAAACTAAAAATAATAGAATTTTTCTTTTATAGTCGAATTTAACCATAATTCTACCTCTTATATGTTTAATTTACATCATGTTTTATTCATTTGTGATGATTCTCTATTTTATTCCTAATACGTTTTCTATATCAGCTTTTGTATTTCTATGAATATCAAATATATAAAAATCATATGCATCACTATGTTATATATCATTAATTATAGTTTTTTCTATAATTAGCATAAATATTTTTTGTCTAAACTTTTATATTTTAATGAGATTAATTTTATGAATAATGATCTTTACTATTTCATTTTAATGATTTCAGTCTTATGAACATACAAATTTCTAAAATAATTCATAGATTTTAATATAATTATTTATAATGTTTCTCATCAATTTTTTTTAAAGTTACCATTATTTTTGATTAGTCTTGTATAACATTCACTCACACAAAATATTGGTTATTTTTTTAAGATTTGGTTGATATATGATTAACCCTTGATAAAGTGGCAGTTTTATAGTTTATAATATCATAGTGTTAAATTCTATTATTATATGAATGATAATAAAAATTGACAAAAAAATTTTCTGGAACTATTTTCACCAGAATAATATTTTCCAAGGGAATCAGAAGTTATCTTTTAGAAGGTTTACTTGTTTTATTCTTATATTCAATTAATTTTTAGCACTAAGCCCTTTATTATTTTCTCTAATTTAAAAAGGATAAGAAAATTTTCTCTTTTCTAATGTTGTTTCTGAAATTGGATGAAGAACACACCAGAATGATAATATGAAAGTTATGGGGAAAAGATAAGTTTTATCTTGATAATTCATTATTTATCATAAAATGACTTAGATTTATGAAAATTATTATCACTTTTTTCAACTTTTTTATTTTCATTTATCATTTTATTACTTAATTTTATATAACCCTTTTTGTTTAATTCTTTCTGAGAATCAAAAAGTGAGGGAAATTAGAAAAACTAGTGGTCAGTTTTCCTTTTTTCTATTTAGGTGGAGGATTATAAAACGGAGGAGAGTTGTTCTTATGGGCGATATTTTTGTTACTAACATTTTTTGTTTCTTAAATTGTATATTTTAGAGTCATGGATTTTTATGAAGGGAAGACTTATCAAACAATATATATAGATAATTATTTTATATATCAAAATTACCTTTTTTATTTTGGTATTCTGATTTCTAAAAGTGGGATTGTTGGGTCAAATTACTGTTTTTATCCATACATAAAAAATCACAATACAATAATTTTTTATTTACCTTGATGAATTGGTTAAACTTCTATTTTTACATATATAATTTATATTTATTATTTTTTTTTTGAACATAATAGAACCATCTAAAAAATGGAAATATTGATGTTTTGTGATGGTGTATTGAACACATCATCGTAAGATAGATCTTAACTCCTCATAAGATAATGTTACATTTGATTCCATTTTAATCAAACATAAAGTTATAAAACCTTTACTATTTATTTTTATAATTTCATTATCAATAAATTGAACTAAGGATTCGAGGAATGAAACATAGAAATATACACCAATTCACTTCTAATCATGTTGAAACATGTATAATATAACTACCATAAGCACTTCTAATTGTATTTGTTCGTTGAACATATTTTACTAACTACTTCAATTTGTGGGGTTTCATTGAAAAATTTTACACCTATTCTAATTGTAATTATGCATTATTTTACATTATGATTGATGTGACTTTGAGGTTAGGAATCTATATATTTCAAAAAATGGAGTTCAAATAATCTATAGTGTATTTATGCTTGATGTTCATCGAATAGATCAAATAGATACTAAAGGATAGTGTTTATTTCTAATGATGTTTCCAATGAAGAGGTTCCAAGTGTGGGAATTTTTGTTTCTAACTATTGTAATTGAATATGTTTTGAAGTTGGTTATAGGATGAAACATTGTATCTAGTTTACTGATCTTCCGGCCACATTGGTTTAAAAAAAACCCCACCCCATGAATTGAAGTGTTTAATAATTATATCCTTTAATGCGTATTTGAATCTTTATTTAATAATCCAATAGTTTATTTTAATTTCCTATTTTATTTTTCATAACATTTTGTTCTTATAATTGAAGTTTTATGTTCAAGTAGTTTAAATTTCCATTTCTTAATGTCTTGACAATTTTTTACATTGATAGATCAATAATTATAACTTCTAATATTTTTTGAGTGGGAGGAAAAATGGTTATTGAATTTGCATCTACATATTACCCTTACCACTTTTAGCTACCACTAAATTAATTTATGATAGAATAATAGGTATTATGAAATCATTCATGTAGGTATTAAAACCAACCGACATAAGAATGTAATATAATGAATGAATGAGTATGAATTTTTTCTAATTATTATAAAATCAATTTTATTAAATAATTATTATTCTAATTATTATTTATTATTTTTTCAATAAGATTAAAAAAGTTGTGGATGAAGTGGATAAAAATATGATTAAAGGAAAAGGAAATTCTCGTGTTAGTTGTTGAAATATTTCCCTAAGAACCTCTTTTAAATTCAATAATTTGAGGCTCTATCACTGGAAAAAAAAGTACACAAATGTGGGATATAATTATAAGAGATAAAAATTGGTAAAATAAAAGGAATGTTAATTAAAAATTAAAAAGATATGAGGATAGGTCATGAAGTCCCTTCTACCAGAAAATTATTATTATAGTTTGTAGATATGTTATTACTTTATAACTTTTTAATACATTTTATTTCATTTTACCTTTTATCATGCTAACATATTATTAACCTCCATGTATTTTTTAACTCATCCTTTCCAACACCTTTATGATGCATGAAATGTGGGTATTAAATATGATTTTAACCAAGGGTGGATGGTACATAGGGTGGGTTTAAATAAATTTAAATTTTCCATATTACAGAATTTTTGCATCTTAATCCCAAATAAAGGATTAATTTTATTATATTTCAATCCTAAATGTGATTAAAATTAATTTTTAATTAAAAAAATTAAATTTATTTTTTAAAATGAACATTTTTAATCATTAACTGATATTATTATAATTTCTAACCAATAATTAATCATTAAATTAATGGTTAATTCATTGGTACATATATATATATATATATATATATTATCACCACATTTTATTAATGTTTATACATAATGTAACGAACATAACCATCATAAGTACATTTTGAGGAAAATTAATTTTAATATTTTGTGAAAATTTGATTTTTTAGTTCCCAAGTTGGGTGCTAATTTTCATTTTGGGATTACATCATTAGAACAATGATTTCTTAATGATATTAAGTGTGTCTTTGTGTGTTTTGTTACAGTTTTAGGTCCAGTTCATGGATTTCAATAAGTATTGAGGTGGTTAAACATGTAGTATTAAGAATATAGCTTGCACTGGGTACTAAGGGGGTACATCAGGTACTTGGTGGGTGAGGTAACAGGGTGGTTCATTTGGAAGTTTCATTGAGCACCTAATGGATCTCTAGCGGGTACCTGGGACAAATGCAGTACATTTCTTTGAAATCCTTCCAAAAATGGTAGAATTTACTATTAACTTTTATGATTTTAAAACTCTAGTTTTTGGTATTGAACCCACCCTTTTTTATAGCCAGTTAAACTAGCCAAAGCATCCCATTTATCCACTTCTTCAGGCTCCAAAATCCATTATGATCAATGCTTGATTCTTGGAATTTCATATATTATTATTAAAATTTTATCCCTCTAGTCGTATGTTTCTTCATCTTCTCCATTTCTATTAAAGGGTTCTCTAATTTTTTAAAAAACCAATGTTGTGGAGTAATCAATTTTTACACCATATTCCCTCTTTATGGGAGAAAGATTTAATGAATGCTTAAATTCTTATGATTATTTACTATTTTGACGAAATTTTTGTATGTAGGGAATTATCTAAGGTAATCTTGATTTAAACTTTGATTAAGATATTATTTGGTTCGATTAAATTACATATTTATATTATTAGTGATTAAAATCATTATTTTGTTATTCCTTTTATGTTTAATAAATATTTTGATTAGTTTCTCACCATTGTTATATTGGTATTATATGTAGTTTATTGTAATTATTTATGGAATGTATTTTTTTTTCAGGTTATATGATTTAACTACATAATAGGTGTGGAATCATCATCGATAAATGAATTTAGGTGATTCTGCCCAATTTGAAACTTTTTAGGACTTTCATTGGATTCATATTTTTTGATTTTCTTCAAAATTGAAAATTTAAATTCAATATTTCATCTAAATGTTAGAAATCACATTTTGTTGGTAAAAATGTTTATTAGATAATCAAATACATATTTAAAAAAATGATTCCTCTAATATCATAGTGTACTTGGTTTCTGAACAAATAACTCATTTCATCATATGATATTAATATTTTTAATTCATTTTTGTTTATCTAATACATCTAACAAGATAAATGTTTCTATAATTATAATAAATTTTCAATTTATTTACTTTTAAAATATATGTTTTTAAATTAAATGTAATATAAAAAAGCATTATTTTTGTAAATTTAACTGTTAATTATTAACCAAGAGTACTCTAATTTTTAAATAAAACTACTGAATTCAGAATTTTATACAAAATTTCAAGTTTGTTTTTAAGAAATTGAAAAGGTATTAACATAATTACATGGTTATGAGTTTTTTAAAATGCATCTACAATTGTGTATAATTTATTTACATTTTGATACATAGTTACAAATGAGAGTGGGTTAGACACTTGAATAAAATCATAACAAGCTCATGTACATCTATGAACTCTTAATAGGTTTAATATTTCTTAAAGTGACCTAGAGTAAACTGAGAAGCATGATTTTTTTTATGGAATTTAATTAAGTTTATTCCTCATTATTCCACTACTAAACATAGATATGAAGAGTCTTATATTCCACATTAACCAAAATTAGTTATAATTAAGTGGTTTATAGATAACTAGTTTTTATTGTTTGCATAAATAGTGAGGTGAAAATTTGGTTCTCTAGGTAAAAAATAATGATGTGGGCTGTAAACCTGCTTATATTAATTAATATTAATTAAAATTTATTTATCCAATGAAATAAACTTTTTTATTAATTTATTAAGGGATATTGATTTATGGTTTGTTCATTTATAAAAATATCAATTAGAAATTGGTTAATGAAAAATATTTTTTTTATATATTAATTTTAACTTTTTGTGTGGAACTGACCCCAACTTTAACATTTAATTTATAACAAGATTTATTTGAACTCTTTTTTCTGTAAAAACATTTTTATGAAACTTTCCAAATTGATAAAGTTAAGAGTAAAAAAGAATTTATAACTTTGTAAGTCAAAGGTATGTTTTCCTTCAAGAAAATATTATATATGAAAAACCTATGTTAAAGAAATCTCAATCCTAAAATATAGGTCTAGAAATAAATATTTACTCTATTTTTCATCTCTTATTAGAAATAATTACATTATATAAACATTATGACCAAAATTATTCTTGGTTTACAACCTAGTGATTTAATAGTGTTTACTAGTTACAAACCATGTAATGAGGGTTTTAAGGGCACATTGGATGGGTGGAATCATTTCCCAGAAATATTTTTCATTGGTTTTAACTAATATAATTTAATGGACTTGATATATGATATACTGTAATCTCCTAGATATGATCATTCACTTTTATTTTATAATTATTTTAAAATTTAATTACCTCAAATGTTATAATTTCATAGTATCAATTTAGTTTCCACCCTTTGTGTCATTATTTTAGTGGATAATACAAACATTGATTCTTCATAGTTTATTCACATGAGATCCATGATTCTCCAAACAATTCTTCTGGTATTTAGGGTTTTACTGTATAGCAACCTAGTGCTTCAAGTGGTTTTTTGATTAACACAATGACTGGATTTTGATGTCACATCTTATCAGTGATAGGGAGGGAGGAGAAAATACACTCTAGAGATTGAGAGAATATCTAGAGTCTCCCTATTATACAAAATGACACTATATTATATAAACATATATAATTGATATTTTATACTAATATTTTAACAATTAATAATTATGAAAATAACTTTTACCTAACTTTTTATTCTAATTAATCCCCATAAAAAATAATAATTTTATTATTATATCTCATGACATGAGATAAAATCATGGATAAATATATCATCTTTATCAGTCACCTAACACAACCTCAGAAACATCCTTAAAATTTATTGAACCTTAATTAAAAAAAAATTATTCAAATAAATAATTAATGATCATTCAATTAATAAATAAATATTATAATAACTAAACTCATGAATATTAAATTATTTCAATATTCATTTAATTTGAAATTTTTTAATATTATACTCAAAAGTTTTAGGAGATATACGATACTACTCTTAAATAAATTTATTAATGAAAAATAGAGACAATAGAGTAAATGATATGGATGGGGTAAACAATGGCATACCCTTATCCAAAAGTGAAGCCTATAGTTCAAGACCAGGTCTATAATCAAGATCTGAATCCCATAAATCATTAGACGTTTCCCACTATGAATGTGGTTTCTTTTGCTAAAAAATTATACAATACTTATCCCTGGGCTTTTGCTGCTCTAGTGTATTCCCTTTAGATGAAAACCTGGTAGAAATGTTTCTATATCCTTTTCCCCCAACCAAATCAACAAGTCCACAACTGTATCCATGATTTTTTGGATTATGGCCCCGCTGCCAAGTCTGAACATATTGACTAGTTCCTCCTAGATCTACCCTCTCCAAATCATAAATATGAATGAGGGATCTCTCATTAACGACCAGTTGGGCATGAGATCCCTCATTATCATTATTTCTCCCTTTGTTATCTCATGTTTCAAGAAAAATTCTCTTCTACATGAGTTGATCATCAACCTAAGCATGTACATGTACCTCATAATCAGAATCATTACCACCAGACACCCGAGAAGTGGTTTCACAAGTCAGTGGAGCCTCACCCTATTCAATGTTCCCACAATCCCCAATATGATCCATTTAATGTCCATCTAGAAAAAATGCCTACATTTTTGATCAAAACATCACTAAAATATGAGTACTTATGAGTGCCCCTAGATGCTAGATAATCCTTCCCTTGTACCACCATGTGGGTCGGAGTGGATACTCAAGAGCGGGGTGAATTGAGTTCCAATTGAAAATTTCTGTTAAAAATTATTTATATTAAAATCCCCCAATTAAAAACTAAGTTAAACTATAGGGAATTTTCAAACATCTAAGGGTTCAATTAGGTTCTCAAAGGATTGATTAGGTCTCAGTTAATTTAATCAAAAGATTAAATTAGCTTTTGAAATTAACCTACTGATTTACTATAGTTACAAACACTTGCTAGATTGACTATCAAAGTAACATTAAAACAATTTCATATTTCAAAGTAATTAGGTGTGAAATATTCAATATAGGTTAAAACCAAAATAAGTAAGCACATCAGTTTTAAAACAAGGGGTTCAGTCTCAAGCCGAGACTTAGTTCTCTCAAAAAAATTATATAAATTTTGATCCACACCCTGGATCGGGGTAAACAACAACACATAGACTGTCTAGGTACTAAGACCTCTACCACAGTTCTTCGTGGGAACAAGAACAATAGTACATAGTCTATTCAGGTCACACTTGACCTCTTCCACTATCTAAAGTGGGATAAAAGAGAGTTAAAGAAGTTTATTGTGAGGATTTAGAAATCCACCAGTTTAGCATTGGGGACAATGTGTGTATAGAATATACAGAGTACACACACTACTCCAAATGTGAATGAATGAAACACAACAGATCTAAACAAATAAATATGAGTTTAGAATGCTCTATGTGTTGTAAGTGAAGCTCTGGACTCCTTAGTTTGAAGCAGTTCAAGCTTTGATACCTTCTCTGGTATTTGTCAATAAAAAAAGAGTGTTGTGGTTCTATTCCTTCACTTCCAGTGTAGGTGTTCAGCTTGAGTAGGAGAGTATTCTTTGTAGCACTTATGATTCTTCTTTGAACTTTTGTTCTTTATGAGTATGATTGATCTTCTAGTTCATTTGGTGTTCTTCTTTGCATGTACGTGTGTATATTATCTTCCATTATACGTGTGTTCGTGTCTTCTCATCTCTTTTTCTCCAGTATATTAATATACCCTTTTATTCCGTGAGGTCAGACAATGGGAATGATTACCTTTGATAGGTACGAGGTACGGTACCCTGGCATGCCAAAAACTATCATTAAATAACATTAATTGCATTAAAATTTTCAAATATGACCGTTAGAATTATTCTAATAATATTGAAAAATTAAGAGTTTGAATAACTGTGACATGTTAACAGTCATCTTCCATCAGAAGATCTCTGTCGGTGGACATGTATCGATTGCTCTAAGTATCTGTGAGCTCTATGTTGGTAGACTTGTAACAGAAATGGTTACTCAGTGTAACAGTAGCTTTGTGTATCAATAACACCTCCTATCGGTAGCTCTTCTTCTATTGGTAGTTTTCTATTCATATCAGCAGACTTGTATTGGTAGCTATCTATTGGTAGCTCTTCTTGTCTATTAGTAACTCGTTTGTACCAGTAGCTGCACATATCAGTTACTCTGTCTGTGTCGGTAACTATACTTATCGGTAGACTTTGTATCAACAACTCTTTATCAGTGGACTTCATATCGGTAGCTTGTCAGTATCGGTAGACTTGCATACCAGTAGACTTATACATATCAGTATCTTTGTTCTGTACCAAATACCATGTGTCTATTTGTCTGTAACAGTAGATTGTGTATAATAGTGGACTTAACACTTATTTGTTCAACGAAACACATAACACTTATATGTTCTATGAAACACATATGCAGATTGAGTTAGAATTATTTCAAAGTACATATAAACATAGATAAAAATTGATTGAAATATTCAAAAGATAATTTTGATATTCTTATCAACTCAATAGTAGGATGAAAAAGTAATTGATATATGAATAAACATTATTTTGGATTTTCGAAGCATATTAAAATATAACTGAGATTATCAAAACATGTGAGGTCAACAATCTCCCCCTTTTGGATAATCACAACATATGATATGATAATCACAAAATAATTAGTAATGTGTCAGAGGATATAGCATTAAATCCAATTGAATCAAAGATAATAATAAAAACAATATAAAGACAAAGAACTAGAATTATAATACATATATATCAGAGGTATTATAAGGTAAAATTATATTTCTAATAAGTCTCATAGGTCTCCCCCTTTCTTATGCTCATATATCTAGCTTATCATTTTTCATCCCCTTTTTCCTTCCATATTTTCTAATATCAAGTCTGTTCTCCCCCTTTGTGATTAGCTAAAAGAAAGAAACAAACAAGGAGAGAAATAACAGAATGGAAAGGGGAATAATATCATTTTTAATTCATGGTGAAAAAAGATAAAATGAAATACAAAAATGAAACAAAAGGAATACAAGTGATTCCTATCAAATTTCTTATCCACTATTCAAACCACCTCTTAAATCTCCACGTGGGATCTTCCTATGGGATCCGAGGTAGATTCAGACTGTGTGGATGGAGGTGGAGGCTTAGGAACGCCAGAAATGATCAGAGGAGGCTGGGCTACTAAAAATGTTCCTGGAATGTACTGTACAGCTCTCTGAGTGATCATACGAGTAAGGATTTGGATGGCTTGGACTGGTGTTTTCTGAGAAGGAGAAGTAACAAAGGAAGAGGCAGGTAAAGCTGGAGGTACAATCACTGGTTGAGAATAAATATGAAATAAGGGCAATAAGAGATTTCTAAAATCCATAATGATCCCTCCTCCTCTCTCCATGGCAGAAATAAAATCATCATTTTATTCCATAAATTTTTCCAAAGCAGGATTCAACTCCCTCAGCTTACTGACTTTCTCTCTGAAATCTTGAGAGACTATAGGTGGCTTCATGATCTCTAACATAATCTTGAAATGGTTGCTGAGATGATGCATGGTGTAGACCCATTGGAAATAGTAACCTACCTTGTCTTTCACTTTTTTATGAGAAGCATAATCTTCTCTCATATAGTCTTGGACAGTCTTTATTATATCTCTAGTGGTAGACACCCCTTGGTTCATGGAAGATGACTCGACAGAGCTATTGGTTGAAGCTGAATCAAGCTCCTCCTTCATAAAAAATCCAATCTGATCCAATTATATTTAAGGTCTCGAAGCAAGAGAACGAATAGAAGAAGTCACAGTTTCCTCAAAACTCTTAGTTAGCCCAATAATAATATTTTTCACTGCAGAATCTTGGGTGATAACATGCTTTGTTATGTAATGCTTAAACTCCTCAAAAACTAAGACCATTTGTCTCACTATACTCTTCACATAAGACAAACCCTTGTCTTATTGGGATTTAGAACTCATATAAGATTCCAGAGAGACAATTGATCTCTTTAGAACATCAACATCACCTGCCAAGATAGAATCCTGATTCTGAAAAACCTTGATTTCATCAACTATCTCTGCCACAAAGGATGAAAAATTACAACCAAGAGAGAGTTCAAAAGACTTTTCCATATTTCCCATCTTTTCAAAAAAGAGACTCTTTAACTCGAAAAAAGTAGCACTCAAAAACTCTTTCAACTCAGCCATCAAAGATTATATGTCATCCCCAGTGACTATATTAGTAGGCACAACAACAGGTGCTCTTTCAGATACAATACTGGCCACTGAGTCATTCATAACTGATTGAATGGATGACACTAAGGATGCTTCCATTTTTCTTATCTCTTCCACAAAATATGTCTTAAGATCTGCCTTCAACTGATCCAGATCAAATTTTCTTACCACATTCTCAGGTAATATCTCTTACATAATATCATAATTAAATTTTGGTCGAATAAGGGATGTCTCGTTATCAGAATCTGGGTAATCCAATCCACAAACTACAAACCCTGGGTCCTTTTCCCAGTCTTCAATCTCAACATCCACTAAAACACTACCAAATCTGGTTGGATGCTCCCCCACAATAGGTACATTATTCTTGTACAGCAATGGCACCCTCATCAGCTTGGTATTCCTTAGAAGAATATTTCACAACCATCTCCATTTATACAACACCAGGAGGCTCGTCAGGAATAGGAGCAGTTCTATGAACTTCAACAAGAACAACCTCTAAAGGCACAGTAGAACATCCAATTAGAAAAACCAAACCCAATGTGGCAGAAGAATATGCTTCAATTTCAGATTCTCTTTTTTCTTCCCCATTCTTTGGGGCAGCATCTTCCTGATCTGATCTCTGCTGGTCATCCTCATCCATAGGTGCCTCTACATTTCTTACACCTAAAATAGTTTCTGTACTATGTAGTTTCAAATAATCACTTCCCTTTTCTTATGATACAATTTAAAGAGTTGGGCTAGAAGGAAAGTCCATATCTCCTCCATCTAATGTAGAGGAATCCTCCTCTTCTGAATCATCACTATACTATGGATCCTCCTCATCTGGTCCTAGACCTCGATCCCTGACATCCTTAGGCCTAGAAGGGTGATCTATAAGATTAAACTTATCATATAACTTCTTATCATTAGTAACCCACTCCCCTCTCCATGGGTTCCAGCTTAACTTCATGTACTTACACACTATTCTTGTGATTCAAAAGTTCATTCTCACTGCCACTGTCTCATCCTAAGACACTGCTACTCCCTTTACTTTAATCATAACCAAAATCAACTTGGGAAATAATAAAGCATTGGTCTTTGATTTGGGTCTGGTCATATCCTCCATTTGAATCATTAGCAGCCTACACAGATTCACCTTCACACCATGTCTTAAGAGATGTAATAGATATATATCTTGATATCTCAAATTTTCAAAGTCCCCTCTTCTTGGACATTGCACATGTTTCTCAAATTCGAAAAACAACTTGTTTTCTCCATCCATTTCAGCAGCCACCACCTTTCTCTACTGTCCACTACCAGTGACCTCCTCTAAGGCAGACTCATAGTAAAATATGTCACTTGTAGGTGGTAATGTCTTCGATGAATATCCAAAAACTCCTTCATGTGGTACTCTTAGGTATTCATCCAACTCAACAGATGAAAATGTTATTTTCTTGCAATTTACCCATGAAATCATTCTATTTTCCTAATCGGATTTCTCAAAACTCAAAAACTCAAAAACTCATAAAACTCTTTTACTAGATTTGGAAAGTTGGGGCTATTGTTATTCGAGAAGCATTCTACCCATTTCTAATCTTACAGCACCTCTAGAACTAACGATTTACTAGACATCAACCATTCCACACATAGCTCTTTCTCGATTAAAATATCTCTATTTTGTAAATATGGGTTCACTAGATGCCTCTCCGAACTTGTTCTACTAACACTACTACTTGCTTCAGGCCCTATCTTCTGATTCTTCGCATTTGGCTAATCAAAGTCATCTCTGAAAGTCCAAAGTTTGGTTTTTCCATCTCTGGATTGAAGAAGTTAGGGTTCTCATGAGATTTGGGGATTCAAGGAGTTGTCTTTGAGAGAGGATAGTTCGGTGGATTGAGATGTAACTAATACATAGTTTTTATCATTTAGGTATCATAAAATAAATAATTAAAATATAATAAGTAAAGTATAAACGATACATATTCCGGTGGCTAAATACAGTAGATTAAAACATCGCATACTAATGGTAGGGAATACCGGTGAGAATACCTAATGGTGAGGTCAACTAACAGTGAGGGATATCAGTGAGGTTCATAAGGGTGAGGTATACTACTGAGGTTTCATACCGGTGAGGTATAACAGTGAGGTTTCATACTGGTGAGGTATAATAGTGAGGTTTTATACCAGCGGGCTATAGCAGTGACGTTTCATACTGGTGAGGTATAACAGTGAGGTTTCGTACGAAAAGAGTCTATCATTCATAATTCATGTCTAATGTACGTTAACCTATCCGAACATAAAGGCTTGGTGAAATTGTTAGCTAATTGATGTTCAGTTCCTATAAATTAATTAGTAATATCACCATTTTGGTAATGATCTCTCAAAAAATGGTGCCTTACATCAATGTGTTTGGTCCTAGAGTGAGACAGGGGATTCATAGAGATGTTAATTGCACTAGTGTTATCACAATTTATTTATACGTGTTTAAAATCATATCCATAGTCCAATAAGTTATGTTACATCAACAGAATTTGTGCACAGAAATTACCAGCTGCAATGTACTCTACTTCCGCAGTAGACAATGCAACAGAATTCTGCTTCTTACTACAGCAATATAACAGGGACTTACCTAGAATATGACATGTTCCAGAAGTGATCTTTTTATCTAACTTGAAACCAGAAATGTGAGCATCTGAATATCTTATTAAATCAAAATATTTTCTTTTTGGATAAAATAAACATAAATTTATAGTATGTTTATGATATTTGAAAATTATTTTAATAGCAAGAAAATGTGATTCTTTTTTATTATCATGAAATCTTGCACACATACACATGCTAAACATAATATTTGGTCGAATATCAGTAAGGTACAATAGACTTCCAACCATGCCTCTGAAATTGGATTGATCAACTGGTTTCCCAGATTCATCAATGTCCAACATCCAATCAGTACTCATAGTTGTGTCACTTTCCTTAATATTTTCGAAACCCAAATTTTTTATAAGATCTTTTGTATATTTAATTTGATTTAAAATTATACCATTTTCATTTTGAAAAACATGAAATCCATGAAATAATTTGATTTCTCCCATTAAACTCATTTTAAATTTGTTTTGCATACTAATCGAAAAACCAACACACAAAGTATGTTCAGATGATCCAAAAATAATATCATCGACATAGATTTTTACAATCAAAACAGATTTAGAAATTCTTTTGATAAAAAGAGTTGGATCAGCAATCCCTTTTGCAAAACCTTTTGTAATAATAAAATTACTAAGTCTAACATACCAAGATCGTGGAGCTTGTTTCATACCATATAAAGATTTAGATAACTTAAAAACTCGATTTGGAAAATGAGGATTAGTAAATCCAGGTGGTTGTTCAAAAAAAACATAATCAATTATAAAACCATTTAAAAAATCACTTTCAACATCCATTTGATATAAACTGAAAATCAAATGAGCATCATAGGAAAGTAGAATCCTAATAGCTTCTAATATAGCTAGAGGGGAAATGCCTTCCTCAGAGACTATTCCTTCATCTTGACTATACCCTTGTGCAACTAGCCTTTCATTGTTTCTAACTATATTTCTAGACTCATCAAATTTGTTTCTAAAAACACATTTAGTGTCTATGGTCAATGTTTCCTTAGGTCTATTAACTAATTCCCAGAAATTGTTTCTTACAAATTTATTTAATTCTTCGTGCATAACCATTACCCAAAATTTATCATTAATTCTATCATTGATATTTTTAGGTTCTAACTGTGAAAGAAATGCATAACATTCAACCATGTTTCTTAGAGAATCTCTAGTCTGTGTCCCTCTATCAAGATTACCAACAACAACATCTAAAGGATGATTCTTTAGAATCCTATTTGATCTAGTAAAGGTAGGACTAGAAATTTTAGGTTCTTCTCTAGATTCAGCCTCTACATAAATGGGTTCTCGAAAGATTCTAGAACTGGATGTCATTACAACTGGTTCATTGATTTTATCACTAAGGTTCAAAACAGACAAATATTCTTCAAGATTTTCAATGGAAGATTTGGGTTCATGTGGATCAGTTTCATTAAACATGATGTGATTAGATTCTTCCACACCTTTTTTTCTTTTATTAAAAACTCTATAATATTTTCAAGTAATTGAATAACCTAGGAAAATTCCTTCATCACTCTTGGTTTAAAACTTGTCAAGATAATCTTTTTTATTTAGAATAAAGAATTTGAAACCACAAACCTTAAAGTAATTAAACATAGGTTTCCTATGTATCCGCAACTCATAAGGGGTATTTTTGAGAACAGGTCTAATAAGGACTCTATTAATAATATAACAAGATGTTTTTACAACTTCAGCACAAATGTAAATTGGAAGGTCACACTCATTAGGCATAGTTTTTGCAATCTCTTGAAGAGTTCTCTTTCTTCATTCTACTACACCATTATTCTGAGGTGTTCTAGAGGCAGAGAAATTTTGACTATAGCCATTGTGTGAAAAATAAGATTCAAACTAATTATTTTCAAACTCAGGACCATGATCACTTCTCGAAGTCTAAATATTAAGTCCACTATGGTTTTCTACAGACTTGGAGTATTTAATAAAGTAAGAACAAGCTTCACTTTTGTGAGCTATGAAGTATACCCAAGTATACCTAGAATAGTCATCTAATAAGACATAGACACAGTGCTTCACATTAAACTAGAAAATCCAGAGGTTCCAAACAAGTCCATGTGAACCAACTCGAGAGGTTGAGAAGTTGAAACTTATTTCTTTGATTTAAAAGAAACTTCACGTCGGTTTCCCTTTTGACAGGGATTACAAACATTATCAACTAGAATTAAAGTTTAGTTAAGTCTCTAAATAAGTTTTTCTTAGTCAGTCTTCTAAGTGATTTATTGTTGCAATGTCATGATCTTATGTGCCATATCCAAGACTCATTCTGAAAATATTTCGAGCAAGTAATGTTTTGTTTATCCAAGTAATTGAAATCAATTGCATAAACATTTTCATTTACCAAAAGCAGAAATACTAAAATATTTTTAGAATTAAAAACATTGCAAGAATAATTTTAAAATTTAACATTGAAACCATAATCACACATCTAAGAAATACTTAACAGTTAATATGTAAGTCCATCAACGAATAAAATTTTCGAAATTAAGACTGAATCAGTGTTACCAATCTGGCCAAAGACGATGATTTTTCCTTTTGAATTATCACGAAAGGCGACATGACCTCCATAAAATTTGATTAAACTCTTGAAGAATGAGTAATCTCTAGTCGTATGCCTTGAACAACCACTATCCAAGTACGATACCTTATTATGGGAACTTTTCATGCAAGTTTCCTACAAAACAGGTTTAAACAGAAAATGATTTTGGTACCCAGATTTTCTTGGGTCCAAACAGGTAAGCAAGAAAAATTTTTGGTACCCAAATCTATCTAATGGGTCTCATAGAGTCAATATATTTAAAATATTTTGAAAGATAAACATTATTTGATATACAACCACGTGAATAACTAGTTGAAGCATATGTATTTCTAGAACTATGACTAGCAGAATTCTGTCCAAATTTAGGAATAAATATTTTTTAGTAATTTTTCTCTATACAGACTGATAGCCTATTCCAGTGGTATATTTTGGTGTAACTTGTTTTCCTAGAATTTGAGTTAGAGTATTCTTTCCATTTGTGAATTTATCTATGACCTTCCTTAATTTCTCATCATAAAATTTCAGTTCAGTATTTACCTTGAGTAATTGAGCATTCTTTTTCTTTTCTATGTCAAGTGATGACTTAACAGAGCTGGTCAAAGCATGCTTTTTCTTCAAGGTCTTATACTTGTTCTTTAATTGATTACAGGTTTCTTCTATCATATTAAAGTATTCAAACAATTCATCTTTACACATATTATCATCACTACATTCATTCGCAAAATAATAATCATTCATGATAGGGGAAATAGGTACCTTAGAAGTATTAGTCATGAAATGCATGTTGGCACGATTCTTTTCAGAATCTGAAACATCAAACTCACTTGTGCTATCTTATGAAGCACTCTAGGATTCCTTCATGGCAATCTTATATTTTCTACCCTTGTAGTCATATTTCCTCTAGAAATTTAACTTCGGGATGTCTTCTTTCACATGTCATTTTCTCTTGCATTCATAACAAACAATTTCTTTACTTTTTTCATACTTTTTCCAATCCTTCTTCCAATGACCATTATTGTCATATTTTATTTTATAATTGTGTTTTTGAAGAATTTCTTCTTCCTATAGAACTTCTTGACCCGTCTGGCTATCTGATCCATCTCTTTATCACTATCAGAATCGGAACCCTCAATTTTTTAGCTTTTAGTAGGTATGTGACCTTTCTCCTTGTCCTTTCTCTTTGAGGAAGAAGATTTAAATGTCACTGACTTCCTTTTTGGTTCATCATCTTCTTCCTTGTTTACTTTCATCTCTTCTTATTACATAATAAACTTACCAATTAATTCTTTAACAGGAAGTGAACTTATATTAAATGATTCTTTTATTGAAACAGATGTGCCTCTCCATCTTTCTGGAAGACATCATAGTATTCACATAATATGCTCCTTTGCAGGAACAACTTTTCTATGTGATCTCATACTGTTGACAATCACATTGAACCTCAGATACATGTCAGAAATATGTTAATCAGACATCATTTTAAAATTGTCATACTTAATAGTATAGGTGTTTAGTCTCATTTCATTAACATTGGTTGTTTCTTCAGGGGAAATATCCAAAGTGTCCCAGATTTCATAAGCAATTTGACAAGCTGATATTCTATTAAATTCTTCATCACCTAAATCATGGTATAAAGTATTCATTGCATTACAATTATTATTGTAAGTAGTTTTAGTATGTTCATCCTAAGTGGTCCTTTCAGTTTCTGGAATCTTATACTGAGTCTCTATAGCAGTCCAGATGTCAAATCCCATACTTTCCAAATGAATATTCATTTTATGTTTCAATTGGGAATAACTTGTACCATTAAAGAATGGTGGCCTATTGGTATCAATACCTTCAAGTCTATTATCCATGATTAGATTTTAGCAAGAATATTTAAATAGATAAAATTTAGAACTAACAGAAATTTAATATCTTTAAGATACAAATAAAATCACAGCTGAAAAACATAGAATTTGGATATCCTTTATAAATAGAAAACAACTAACCCTCTGATACCAAATGTTGGTCAGAGTGGATACTCAAGAGGTGGGTGAATTGAGTTCAAATTAAAAATTTATGTTAAAAAATATTTCTAATAAAATCCCCCAATTAAAAACTAAGTTAAAATAGAGTGAATTTGTAAAACTATAAGGGTTCGATTAGGTTCTCGAATAATTGATTAGGACTTGGTTAATTTAATCAGAAGAACAAATTAACTTTTGAAACTGACCTATTGATTAACAATATTAACATACAATTTCTAGATTAACAATGAAAGTAACATTAAAACAATTTTATATTTCAAAGTAATTAGCAGTGGAATATTCAATATAGGCTAAACCCAAAATAAGTAAGCACGCCAGTTTTAAAATAAGAAGTTTAGTCTCAAGACAAGACTTAGTCCTCTCAAATAGTTTATATAAATTTTTATCCACACCCTGGATCGGGTTAAACCACATCACAGAGACTATCCACATACTAATACATCTACCATATTTCTTTCGTGGGAACAAGAACAATAGCACATAGGATATCTAGGTCACACATGACCTCTTCCACTATCCACAGTGGTGTACAAGAGATTTAATGAAGTTTGGTGCAAGGATTTAGAAATCCTCCAATTTAGTATAGTAGACAGTGTGTGTATAGAATATACAGAGTACACACACTACTCAAAATGTGAATGAACGAAACACAACAGAGCTAAACAATTAAAGATGAGTTTATAATACTCTATGTGTTGTAAGTGATGCTCTGGACTCCTTGGATTGAAGCAGTTAAAGCTTTGAGACCTTCTATGGTTTTTAAAAAAAATTACAGTGTTGTAGTTCTATTCGTTCACTTCTAGTATAGGTGTTCAGCTTGAGTAGGAGAGTACTCTTTGTAGAACATAATCTTCTTCTTTGAAATTATGTTCGTGATGAGTATGAGAGTTCTTCTAGTTCTCCGTGTGTTCTTCTTTTCATGTAGGTGTGTATATTCTCTTCCTTTCTATCTGTGTTCGTGTCTTCTCATCTCTTTTTCTCTAGTATCTTGATATCCCATTTTATTCCTTGAGGTCAGACAACTAGAATGATTAACTTTGACAGGTACGAGGTATGGTTCCCTGACATGCCAACAACATTCATTAAATAACATTAATTGCATTAAAATCATCAAATATGACTGTTAGAATTAGTCTAATAATACTGAAAAAGTATAGAGTTTGATTAATAGTGACTGGTTAACAGTAATCTTCCATAAGTAGCTCTTTATCGATAGACTTATATCGATAGCTCTGAGTATCAGTGAGCTTTTTGTCGGTAGACTTGTAAAAATAAATGTTACTCAGTGTAACAGTAGCATTTTGTATCAGTAACACCTTATATTGGTAGATTTTCTTGTATCTGTAGTTGTCTATCCATATCAGCAGACTTGTATTGGTAGTTGTATGTCCGTATCTCTTCTTGTCTATCAGTAACTTGCTTGTACGAGTAGCTGATCATATCAGTGACTCTGTCTGTATCGGTAACTATACTTATCGGTAGACTTTGTATCAGAAACTATTTATCGGTGGACTTCATATTGGTACCTTGGCTGTATCGGTAGACTTTCATAAGGGTAGACTTATACATACCGGTATCTCTATTCTATACCAAAGACCAAGTGTCTGTTTTTATGTAATAGTTGCTTGACCATACCAGTGGACTTAACACTTATCTTTTCAATGCAACACATAACACTTATCTGTTATCTGAAACACATATGCATATTGAGTTAGAATGATTTCAAAGTGCATATTAACATAGATAAACATTGATTGACATATTCCAAAGATAATTTTGATGTTCTTATCAACTCAATAGTATGATGAAAAAGAAATTAATATATGAATGAAAATTATTTTGGATTTTCAAATCATATTGAAACATAATTGATATTATCCAAATATGTGAGGTCAACACACCATTTCATCCTTTTCTACATTGTCTTCACAATTTGAGGGTCCACAAAATGCTCCACCCATCAGATGCCCCATAATGCTTTTACATACACGTAAAGGGGTATTTTCAATCTCAAGGGCATGTGCCAGAGCCTTGTTTACAATGGGCTTCATAAGATCATGGTGTTTTCCCACATCATCACTCTTCAAATCATCCATCTTTTAGAAATCACCAGCATGATGTCCCTTCAATCCACACCTTTCAAAAAGGAGTTTACTTCAACAAAAATCTTTTAAGTGTCCAACGTCTATACATATATCACAGTAGATATTTTCTTTCACATATTATACATCAATAAAAATATCATATATTGTGGTAAATAGATTTACCATAGCATGTAGATCAATATCCACTAACATCATGTGTAAGTTCCCAAACCTCACATATTTAGTTTCTTTGTCATGGTTATTGGGAGATCTAACTGCTCAGGCAATTTCATGAATAATATTACTCTACTCAAAATCATAAAACAAAATACCCTAATTTATCAAACAATATATTGAATAATACGTTAGGTCTAACAAATTTTATTATCTAAAATAACTTCATAATAGAATGATCAGAACTCAGCTAAAATATTTATATTATCCTAATCATTCAATATTACTCTAATAAAATCAAATACTAGAACTATCCTTTGTAAAAACTATCTACCAATGTGTTTTTTTGAAAATGTTATTTGTAAAATATTATCAAATGTTTATTTGAAACATATATTTTGAATAAAATAATATTAAAATAGAGTCTAAAAAACCTATTTGGCATACTGCAGAAATGAAAAACAAGTGTTCTATTCACAACCCAATACATATTCATCTCCAATTGAAAGTGACACATTGTCACTTGAATTTATTAGTATAAAAAAGATGATCTAATACCTGGATCCAATATAACGAGTACAATAGAAAATAGGGATATCCAAGAAATCACATAACCTCTTCTATAAATATTCATGGGGATACAATAATGATGGTAGTTAATGGAAGAGTATCAAAGTACTCATTAAGGTTGTATAGGTGTATTTTCACAACAGATAAAAAGAAGAAATTAAAAACAACACAAAACTAATGTAAAATAGATATACAATGTGATTCCCTAAGTTTTTATGAATATTTTTTTCATATAAATTACGTTTATTTGATAGGTTGTGTAACCTGAAACACTTATTTTTTCCTTTTGTGGCATAAGAAGTTGAGTTTTAACAAACAGAGATATATTTTTAATATTTTTATTTAAACAAAACCATTATAAACTATTCTTTAAACTTTTTTATATGATTAGTAATTAATAATTTTTAATCATTTAATATTTTTTTAAAATAAATAAATCAAATTGATAAAAATTACTCAATTTTTAAAAAACTAATAATATGTTTTGAAAATACAATTTTCCTAAAAAAGGCATTTATTTCATTTTTCAATCAAACAATAAAATAATTATTTAAAACTTTTAGAAAACTTATTTGATAAAATATTTTTTTGATATATACATGTCCAAATTAACTGGCAGTGAAATTTTGAGAATTTTGTGATAATAAAAAATTTTCAATGAATAGTAAAAAAACTGGATTTTAATAAGAATTTCCTTTTCGTTTAAAACTTTTAAAAACATAATAGTTGATTTAATATAATTTTAAAAGTAAAATTAGATCAATTATATTTATATTAATCCAATTTAGGTCTTTCAAATCAATTATATATTGAACTAGGATAATAAAACCTTCTTTGCTTCTGAGAATTTTCTCTTTGGAAAATCGCTTCCTAATTAAGT
This sequence comes from Viscum album, assembly GCA_963277665.1. Taxonomy (NCBI): domain Eukaryota; kingdom Viridiplantae; phylum Streptophyta; class Magnoliopsida; order Santalales; family Viscaceae; genus Viscum; species Viscum album. The sequence goes on from OY728137.1 coordinate 1,956,349,927, forward strand.
CTGTGGGGTTAATTTATAATTTAGGATTGTAAATATTATGAATTTAAATTGGAAAACTACATTCTAAATATATAACAATAATAATTTATAATATATAATAATATCCACATATTTTGCATAATAATTAATAGTAAAAATTATAAAAATTAATAATCGTAGTTAAGGTGAAAATTGGTTTACCGAGGATTAAACTAATAATATATGTGCTAAAATAAACTATAAGCATGTAAAAACCCATTTTTTCTATATTTTTACCTTATAACTAATATTGTTTTATAATTATATTTTTATCCTTTTGAAATGTGAATTTTTTGGGTTTTACCTATTTCTTTTCTAAAATTTCAAGAGTCAGACTCACCACACTTATAAAAGGACACACCCTCTCCACTCCACTTCACACTTAAAAAACGAAATGGTTAGACCAATTACTACCCAAGAAACCTACTTAAATACATTTTATCATCCTATATTCCTTATTTTTCATAAATACAACCAAGTAATTCTTTTGGTGAAAACGAGAAGAATTTGTTCCAAGAAGAGGATACAACCATAACTGATTATTTTTTGCAGTAATTCATCTTTCACCTCCTTAAATTCTTATTGAAATAGAAATATATATAAAATAAGTATATTAAATAATCTGATATTTTTTATGTTTAGTTCATGACCTACAACCATCAACTCCTCCCCTAAATGATAAACAAAATTGTTGATCTTGTGTACAGAGTATTGTCACCTTGCGAAATAACATAATTCATTATTCATCACAGATTCTCATCAAAGGATATAATGAAGTATCTAATTTTTTATATGTTATATTTATTATATTACTAAACATATATAAATAAAATGAAAAATATACCTTATTACATTCCGTTCAGTAGAGTATATGAAAATTTTGTTCGTGTGTATGGCAGACTACAGCCACATGAATCAATGTGATTATTTTTTCAATAACTCTTTAAGTGTAATGTAATTAGGGTAAGTTTATTTAATATTTTCCAATTGTATATGGATGAAAAATTATAATTCAATAATATTATATTTTTAGAATTCATTTATTTCATTAATCTAGAAAATGAAAATAGCGTTCATGCATACGTACAATCTACTACCACCATGAATGATGCATTTCATTTTCTATCAATAATATTATAGATTATTATAAATTTGTATATAATGAATATGTATTATATTTTTATCCGAGATAAAATTATTTTTGTTATGTGTTCATGATCAATGTAAGAGGACCTAAAATAATAAAAAATCACAACATGCATGAAAAATAAGTATTTATTACCCGAAACATAATTTTAATGAGGGATAATTGATAAAAGCTAATAAAATTACTCAAAAACATCATATATTATATAATATATATATAAATATGGTATGATAATATAATTATAATATATTCATATTTATTATACAAGAATCTACAATTCTTTTAGGGGAAGAATGACTCAATGTGAGGGTTTGTTTTCTCAATTTTCCTTCTTTGAGACATGTGTTATTTTATGAACCTATATTCATTTATGAGGTTAATATACCGAACAATAAATATTAATATCATGATTTTTTTCTTATTATAAAGATATATTTAGACTCAATTAATTTTTTCCATAATTTGGGATTATATTTCAATGTTACATATGTGGTAATGGTTTTATTAAAGAATCACACTATTTATCAAGATTTATTAGGATTAGGATTCTGATGATAAAATATTATAATCTATCTCCAAAGAAGGTAATGACTTTTCCTATCCTTTATTTATGTTATTATAATACATTTACCCCATCATTTTCCTCTATTTATTAACTGAGGAGTTTAAAAATGTTTTTATAAAATTCATATTTATTTCTCTCTATGATTGAAAACACTTTTTCTTCCAAAACCATGATTTAAAAAAAAATTGAAAAATGTTTTTAACATTATCTAAATGATTTTTAAAATAATTTTAATGAATTTTTAAATTTTTAGAAAATATTTTAAAATTAATATTCATTTTTTTCCAAAGAAGTCCCATTTTTGAATTAAAATTTTTTTTAAATGAATCTTGGTTTTAATGTCTATTCCAAAAATGGAATTTAGTGATGTCATGACCATTATTTTCAGTGTATCTTCTACTATAATTTCTAAAATTTAATTTTAAATAAAATTATTTCCAAAATATATTATGATTTATTATTTTTGAAATTTTATTTTTAATGAATACTTATTTTGCTCATGAAATGTTCAATGTGATATTTCAAAATAAACATCCATCTAAGATGAAATCCATTGTTGTTACATAGGATTTACTAGGGGTATCCTCCAAAGATACAATTAGTATTCTCTCTTTGGTTGATTTATGTTTATGATGAAAATATATTTGTGAAAAATATTTCTCTTCTACTGGATATAAAATTTTAAAATTCTTATGAAACCTAGATTTTTTTCTTGGGTTATGATTTGATGAAATTATGAAATAATTATGAAACCTATTTTCATTATTTAGGTAATTTTGTGACAAATTATTTATAAAACCCATTACATTTCATGGGTTTTGATTTGATGAATTTTGATGACCTTTTGGAACACATATCTATGATTTTAATCATGTGAAGGGTGGGACCTATATCTTCATCCATTTAATTGGGTAAATATTGATATAACATGAGATATATTGGACTCGAATGGGGATTGAACCTTGTTCAGTATGAAAATTTTTTACAATGATTTTCATGTGATTGAATCCTGACTATTTCGATGGTTTGGGGAGTGAACCCATATCAGTATGATATCATTTTTAATGATCCTTTGTTAATACATAAATGAGTTTCTATGCCAATACCTAAACTATAATTATATGTTGTATACCAATGTCATGATCTCATATATCATGATCTATGATTTTATTATGATTCATATCTTATAAACTTCTAATATTTAATCCCTAACTGAAGATTATGATCTGTGCTATGAATGGTGTGGGTTTCAAATGTTTTTATCATGTTATCATACCCTTATTTTCATGTTATACTTCATATCTCCCTTGTTTTCCCTTATTGAGAATCTGAGATTACCCTTTATTAAGATTCCTTTCGCAAGGTTATAAGGAAATTTTATTTTTATGATATTATAAGAATTGTTCAAGTTATGAAGTGGTTAATGGGATATTAATCAGTTCACATCTAAACCAAATTTTTCTATTTTTCAAATCAATTATAACTTTACAGTCCTCAAGTGTGTGCTTGCATAATTTAATAGCAATTATTCGATAAAAAATTAATATCTATATATTATAATCAGGAGTCTCTATATTTGGTATTATATTATAAGATTAATTATCATTATGAAAAAATTATGACAAATCATAGTTGATATCCCTAGGGATATATCTAAGGATAAGTTTAAAGATGATCCAAATCATATAAAACTTCCATGGAATTCTAGAAAAGAATTGATCATGTGGTGTCCAATTAATTATATATATTTATGGATATTATAATTTTATTTTTCTCTAGCATATAGGTACTCGGGGTAATAACTCTGAAAATGGATCATTGAGTTACACTCAATTATCACCTAGTGCATGAAAAAGGTTCTTACTATACACCTAGTCTGGCACTTTTAGGGGATATTTTTTTGGAAATTAAAATTATCATTATAAACAATCATGATGAAATTAGATAATTAACATTAATATCCTATGTTACATATACGGTGTGATATATTAAAAATAATGTGAAATGATTTTGTCATCCTATAAGTGAATTTTCCAAATTAAGTTGTTCCCCAAAATAATTATTGTTGCATACACTCTATTTTTTTATTTTAGTGAATGGATGGAATCCAAAGGAACCATGATAATACTGAGTGTGATGGAGAATGGAATGATTTTCCTCCTATGATTCCAAACGTTATAAAATCTAGAATAATAATTCTTTTTGATATACTTGCACAAGTTTCTCAACTATGAATCATACAAAACTACTAAATGAGAAAAAGAGGGAACACTATTCTATTATTTTGATCATGATGAAGCTTCCACCTTCATTTAGTCTTATTATATTCCACCAGTTACTGATTAATGAATCAATACCAATGAAAATATTTTTTTCGATAGTATTTTATCATTAAAATTTCATTTTTTCTTTTTATAGTTTTGGAGGTGAATCAGATAAATGGTGGACTCTCATCAATAATATGAATCAGCAAGATGAAATTGACTTTAGAAAAAGGTATTAGTTTGAGAAGATGGATTTTTAATAATTACATTCCTCATATTATTCCCATGAAAATAAATAACTAATTCCTTGACTTAATGTTGAGGGATGAGAAATTCTTTGGTACCTATGAGGAATCGTTTTCAAGACATGTGAGGTATACCTCTTGTGTTATCGTCCAACCTGAATATAAGTATGATCAATTGATAAGTGGATTAAAACCAAGTCTATAAATGTTATTGTACATAAGATGCTGAATATGTGTGAGTAAAGTGTTTATTTTTCTATCATGGTAAAAATAATTATTGTGGTTACCCATCAATCATACGGTTCTAAAAAAAAGTAAAATGGGATTAAATGAAAACTCAAAAACTCATGGAGAAAACAATATGAACTTTCTTTCATCCTAAAATTATTGAAGGAAACATAGAGAAAATTTCTTTAAGGGGATTACTAATTTTTTTTCATGGGAAGGGAACATCATTGGTCAATAAAATTATGATGTGATGAAAATAAGTAAACTAATGATGTAAATAGAGAGAAAACTAAAATGAATGAAACACTTACACTCTAATGTTTCAAACGTATGATGTATGGGAATTATTCTAACCAATTCCCAAATCTGAAGGTTGTTGATGATGATCAATATCAAAAACCGCTTATGTTGATAGAAAAATGGAAATCACAATTGATCACTATTTCAAATATGAGTTTTTATAGTTATGTTGTGAATGATACACTTACAGTCATCTTTAGAACTAATAATGTTTTATTTTACTCTGTATCAATCCATTATTACATATCTAATAATTTTATAAGGATATCAACATGCTACCCAAGAGAATATATTTAGAATTAGTAGTAAAACCCTATAATGGTATCATGATTTCAGATCAAGTATATTATTCCTCTCTTGTTGATTTTGTGAGAGTGTTTTTCCTAAAAATCATTCCAATGTTTCTCTAGTTGAATTTCATGTTATCATAGGAATGGATTGGATTTATCTAAATAAATTCCAGATTAATTTACAAGGATGTTTAGTCATATTTGATATTCCAAATCAAACTATGATCATCTGTATGTTTGATGATAAATATGACCATCATAGAGAAATCACATTCATTGTATGGGATTTGATTCCTATTCAAGAGGGGTATTTATCTCATATTTTTGTGGATAAAATTAACATATATAATACTCCTCTTATGTTAGAGGTTTTTATATCCTTCTAAAAGGATTTCCTAGCATCCCAAAAAATGCGAAGTTGATTTCTCGATATAACTCATACCAGATGCTAGGTTTATTTAAATGACTCCCTATATTATAGACCTGATTAAATTCATGGAATTAATAAACTACTCTAGGATAACTGTGACATGGGATTTATTTATCTAATTATGTCACCTTTTGGTTAACCTATTATTTCTTTAAGAAATATGGATAGTAGAAACTCAGCATTGATTATTGTGAGATGAATAATATCACATTAAATAAAAAGTATCCTCTCACTAATTTAAATGAACTACTTGATTAACTTGGAGGAGACCTATATTTTTATAAGATTTACCATTCTTTTGGATATCACTAATTTAGGGGGAAAGGAGGATATACCCATGACATAATATCATACATTTTATGGACACTAAGACTGTTTATGGATTCCATCTATTCATACTAATTCACCTGATATCATGATGGATTTAATGAATATAGTGTTTAGATATTACCTTGATCTGTTTATTATAGTCTTTATAGAAACTATTATTATCTATTCAACGAGTAACTAATATCATGAAGATAAATTTATAATTTTACTAAGGGACAAAAACATGGAGAAACTGTGTGAAAATTTGACAAACTTTAAATTTTGGATGGAAAAGTTACATTTTTGGGTCATATAATCACATGAGATGGTTTGTCTATATATATATATATATCCATCAATTATCGAGGCTATTTAATGTTAGCGCAATCCACCCAAGGGTATTGAGATCTATAGTTTTTATGGTTTAGCTAGATGTTAACAATAATTAGAGAATATTTTATAATGATTATCTAATACATTAAACATGTTAACAAAGATGGGAGATAAGTTATTCTTGATAGATTAATGTGGAAAAAATTTCAACCTAAAGATAATACTATTCATCATGCATGTGCTGGTATTAACCTATAGTGGAGAAGGGTTTTTAATATATAGTAATTTATACAAGAAGGGATTTGGAAGTTTTCTCATGCAGAATGAAGTGGTTATGGATTACGCTTGCTGATAATTAATTTTTCATGAAACAAATTACCCAACTATTGATTTTGGGTATGTTTTGGTAATTTTCACATTAATGATATAGAGTCAATATATTTATAGAGAAATGTGTGATATATATATAGATCACAAAAAAATTGAAGTATATATTCAAAGAGAAAGAGTTTAACATCCACTAGAGAAAATGATAAGAGATGATTAAAAATTATATTTCTTAATACATTAACACCATGGGAAAGAAAAAAAGGTAGAGGATTATTTGAGTTGAAAGGATCATGCTAGCTTATACATGATGAGTATCATGAAGATCCAATATTTTAATGTTTTAAAAGGTCATATACAGAAATATTTAAAGAAGGGGAGATATATTATCTTTCTCAATTGAAGTTTGTACTATCAATCCATGTGATGATTAAATAGGCACATAAGGAACATACAAAATGTAACAAAATGAGACTTTATTAAATAGATTGTTTTTAATTTTTTTATGTCTTGTGTTATACACTACACCAAAATTATATTGCACTATATCCAACATCGTATTAGCGTGAAGTATACACAACACTATTCTTAGCTTTTATTACATGAAATTTCAATTTCTTTTGATATAATTAATTTTAGGAAATACCGAGTATATTTGATACTATATAGTATAGACTAGTCATTATAATGGTGGGTATGAAGACTATAAACTTCTTTCTAAAAAACAGTAAAAATAAAATAATTGAGTCCATAAAATAATAAAATCACCCTTTATAGATTTTATTAGAGATATATATATTTAATATATTCAATATAAAGATTTAAATTAATCTTATATGTTTTCAAGATATGATATAATAACAAATTCAATTTTTCAGATAAAAGTAGTATTCTTCAATAAAAAATAATGTTTTTATACCTTTCTATGGAGAACCCTTTTTAAATGTAGTTTTTGAAAATTTTATAAGTTCTATTTGACATAATAAACAACTTATTTGGAAGAGAGACATCAAAATTTACCTTGGTTGAAAATTTTGGTATTTTTATGAGGAAATTCATATTTTAATTAATATTGAAAAATATTGATTTTAAATTCAAAACAGCCGATTTATCAAATTTATTTTTATAGATAGATTATATTTTAATTGATTTTAAAGTGTAATGGGATTATGTTTTTATCACTTAATTTAATTATGTTCATATGAAGTAATTTCATATTTAAATTGGGCATAAACTGATATCAATTGTTTAATAGTTTTTTACTTCTTAATAACCCGCTTTCTGGTCATGAAAATAGAAATTCATTTTATATTAATTAATGAAAGTTTTGTGTTTTGAATTTTGAAAAATGGATTCCATATTTGGAATCAATATTTCCAAATTATGTTAATTGGTTAATTTTATTTTTTGGATATTATGAATAGTAACTACTGTACTTTTTATTCACCACATTTATAGGTAAATTGCTTATATTAGGGTAACATAAAATATGTAAAGAAAATAAATCTATCCTAACACCATTAAAAATCATATTTTATGAATTAAAATAGACCAATATCACCTAATTCTCAAAATGTATTCATTTAATGGGATTTGTTTTCACTAATGTGATGTAATTATAATTAAAACAAAACAAAGTGACAATATGTCACTCTCTTGTCTCTTATGAGTATAATATTTTTAATTTATTGATAAATATGTTAAAACATAGAAAATAAATTGTGTACAAAAATAAAATGAAATTATCTACACCATTTGAATTTATTTATAATTTTTTGTGATTAAATAATTATCGTTAATGATGACACAATAGTGATGTAGAAATTATTTTATTAATTGAAATATCAAATAAATTCTTTTATAATAATTAAAAGAAACATAATATGAAATAATTAATGATTTTATTGAATTATATATGTGAATATGACATGTTATGAGTGTATTAAATATTTTGGGTCAAATTTATCTTTTTTTTGGATTTAAATTAAAAGAAATAAATAGTTTCAAAATTTAACCAATTGATATTTTATAAAAATAAAATATTGTTAAATTATTTAAAAATCATGAAAAATTTAAAAATTAAAATTTGAAAATTATATGGTCAAATATTTCATAATGTATCCAATTATGGAAAATTTACTTCACATAAGTTAATATTTATAACAATTTAATATTTATAATATTAGTACCAAAATTAAAAATAAATAGATTAAATAAGGATATATCAAAATGAAAAGGTTTAAAATAAAATCAAAAAACATATAAATTTTATTGTTTAATAGGATTTCTACCCATACTCATCTTATATTCTAAATAATTAGTTTTTTAGGAATTTTAATTTAAAAATTAATAATATATTAATATAATATTTTTTGTATTTCCAAAGGTGCCCCTCCCCTCTCTTATAAAAGGGAACCTATCCTTCACTTTTAGTCACGCACTCAAATACCTTTTGTGCAGCCAAAACCAGACCATTTCCGCTCCCAGCATCCCCCAATTCATCCTAGGGGCCACAATTTTGGATGAAATCCATCCTAAGGAGAGCTTTTGTGAAAATAAAAATAAGATACTCGAAAACTAAGTAATTATTTTATCACGTCTTTCCAAATTCTTTTCTTCTTATACTTCCTATTATTATGTTGTTTTAATAAAAAAAATAAATATACTATCTTATACATGTTACGGTGTTATTATAATTATTGGAAAACCTTATACATCCTTTTATCCATCCTATGAATAACAATAGCGCCATGCATGCTTAGGTACGGCTTACCATCTCAATGTCGTGGTGTACTTTTTCATTAAAAAATATTAAATTTGGATGGTTATAATGATGAGAATAATTGATTTAAATAATTAATATAATATGATAATTATTCATTATAATTAATATACCATCCAACTCTATACTTCTTAACCATTAAGTGAATGGTATCATTACTCATGTGTACATACGACCTACCGTCTCCACGATGCGATGTGATTCATTATACTTGATCTCTACTAACCAATATTATATAGATAAATGGAATGAATAAATTTGATATATATTATCCTAATATCATTATTTAAATGATATAACTATTAATAAATCAGTGGAACATGATCTTCTCTTACAAATCATGCATAAAAATAGAAAGCAATTAATATCTGAATAACTGGTGATAATTAAATGTTACTAAGAAACATATGATAATATGATCCTATATGATATCATAAAAATGAATATTATAATGGAACAAGTCAATATCATTATTTAAATAAATATACAGAATGTTCAGAAACATGTGAAGCATATCAGACCTATGGTAAGGGATAATTTCACAATCTCATTACTATTTGAGATTATTTATACACAAGTATTTACTAGGGTATATTTATCATACACATCAATGATTCCTAAATATTTAACAATATTATTATTCTGGTATAATTTATTAAATTAAATTTTACCCATTAGTAAATTTTTTTTAAATGGCATGAATAGAATTTTTGGGCATTTTTCAATATGATGAAGTTTTTGACTTTCCCAACAAAAGTACGAGGAGAATTTTTTTTATTTACACTACATGAATGTATTTTTACGTATTCATAACATCTTATTTCCATGAGGTTTACATTACAATATTTCAAATATATTTCCAAATAAATTATATTATTTTAAAATTATGTAGAATTTTGAGAAAATAAAACGTTTTTGATGAAAAAATGATATTTTCCTCAAGAATTGAGTTCGAGTGTTTTACCAAAATTAATTTACATATAATATGATTCTATTTAAAGTAGGTTATATTTATATCCATATTATTATTATGAAATGATTTTTTTAATTATGGAATGATATTTATAAGGATTTAGTTATTATAGAATGATGTTTAAGAAACCCATTTTATTTATTGGGTTATGCTATGATGAATTGTCAATGTTTTTGTGTCAAATTTAAGAATGATTTCATTATAAGATAAGTAGTACCAATATCTCCCTCAAATGCATTGGGTAAAAATTTATATCTCATGAGATATACATGAATGGAATTTCATGTAAATATAGTTTAGTAATATAGGTCTAGAATGGCAGGTAAAATTGGTTTAGTAATATTTGGCTGGAATGGTAGGTAAATATGGTTCATCAATACATGTCTAGATTGACTTGTAAACCCGATTCAGTAATAGAATTTTTCCAATATGATGGTCATGGAATAAATGAATTATATTCTAATGAAAGAATATTCTGTGATTATTTCGTTCCAACAATTTTATGTTTTATTCCAATGCTATTTTCGAATGGTTCATGATTCCCTTTTGATAAATGCCTTATGAAATACCAAGATTTATTTCAATACTCATGATTTTGGTATATGTTAAATGTGGTATGTTTTTTTTCAAATGTTTTGTTCATTTTTTTACATTCTTATGTTTTGGTTTTGTAAGATATTTTCCATGATTACCCATACAACGCATTTGAGCTCACCCATTTTCATGTTTCTTTTCACCTAGTATTCGAAGAAAGATATTAAGTAAGATGTGTCAAAAGGGAGTTCTAGGTATAAATGATAATTCAGAAGATGATGTAGATGTTTTATGAACCATTTTCTTGTTTTCTAGTCCCCAAAGTAACAAAACTAATATGGTATTTGGGTGTCTGTTTGTGTCATGTATTAAGTATTCAACTAAAGTAATGTAATTTCCAGGTATCTCAAGTTTGGGTCATTACACAATGTTCTAAAATAAGGTGAGAAATGTTTCTAAGTTTAATCATGATCATGATAGAATGATAATTATTAGGAAAACTTTATGTGTTCCATCCATATAAAATTTTAATAAGGATACATTAGAGGGAAATCATAGTTCTTAATTATTTATTTGTCCTTGATGTCTAATGATTTATAGATATTTAAATAAATATCTATGGTGGGGTGAAATGTATAGAGATATCATATATTTTGTATCATGGGACTAATTATTTCATAATGTAAAGGATGAGAGGAAGAATTCTAATGGGATTCCACATACAATAACACTACCAGAACGGATATGGGAAAAATATTTCCAGGAATTTCATTTTCAGGATCACTAAAATTACAACAGCGCATAAAGTTTTATAGCCTGTATTTAATCTCGGAATAATTCAACACACTTCATCACAATCAGAGAATACATATCACTTGATCATATTTCCATAATATTAATCATCTTGGTGGTAATGTTTCAGGGTGTAACACATTCTATTTTGTCTGATTGGGACCTAATATTTAACTTGATGTTTTGCTGAAGTCTCTGACAAGAACTAGACATTGAGTAGTGATTCAACACTCCACCTCATCCTCAGATAGATTTTCAGTATAAAATAAAAATTCAAACTCCAGAAGTTATATTGATTTCTTATTCAATGGATTCAAAAGGTGGTTGGGATAATCAACATCCTCTAGTTGATGTTTTATATAATAATTGATTTCACATGAGTGTTCAGAAGGATCCTTTTGAATCCCTCTATGTAATGTAGTGTATAACTCCAGTGTTATAGAAGGAAGTTGGAAAAATAAATATTTTGGGGCCATATAGAGCTAATAAGTGGACTGGGAATGTTAATCCCATTCAGAAACACATCATAGAATCTCATATTTTTTAAAGAAATATGATAACAATCCCCAACGCAATATAATATTTTTAGTAAGATATAATATTATTCTAATAATTTAGTCATGTAAAAAGATAATGAGATTTAAAAATAAGGTACAATTAAACCCTATGTATATAATACCCATTGAAATTATAGATCATATCAGGATGGTATGCAAATGGTTGGTACTTTGAAAAAACCACTATCAAGTTCATGATTGGTTCAATGTGGCACTCTTATGGAAATACATACTTGATTGTTCGCATGTACTATATTTAGAGGTTAAACAGTTAGAGAAGGATATTTCTTATGAGAAATAGCCATTGTAAAATTTGGATCATATAGATTAAGTTAAAAAAATACTATAAAACCCTACGATTTTGAGAGATGTTTTTTTCAAATTAATTTAATATTTTTGATATTATTCATATCATAGAATAGAAAAAATAGTTTATTTTATATAAAATAACTATGTTTTTATTACATTATGTGCAACACCAAGTTAATAATGCACTACACACAATAGAAATTTTATCTTTCTCTACATGGAACACTAAGGTTATCTTGTATTACAAGAAATAATTACTTTCTTCTATGGTTTTCCAAACACACATGACACATGTTTACCAAACAATAATGTAATATTAATATAATATTGTTTAATATAATAAGATATAAACTAGTCATTACATTATTGTTTATAAATATTATTAACTAATTTATAAAAATCTATGATTTATATAAATATAATTAGAATTCAAAGGTTATCAATTACCTAAAAATGAATATGTAAACTGATTGAATTTTAACTAAAATGCTATTATTTTAATGGTCACAAAGCCGTTTTACCATAATAAATTAAATGGAATATAATTATTGACTGACAATAGTGTAATATATATGTTATATATTCAATAACATATTTTTTATATTCTTCAAATATATTTGATAGACATTAGAGAAGATCAAACACAGTTTAAACCTGTATTTTTAAAATTATCACTTTACCAACATTTAATGGTAAACCCATTTTTAATAAAATTTTTGAACTTTTATAGATTTAATTTGTCAAAATAAACATCATATTAGGAAGATAAACATAATAATTAGGTTAGAATAATATATTTGAATTTTTTGTAAGGTTTCATTTTTCAGGGAATAGTTCACAATACTGAATTTTAATTAAAAACTGCTTATCCATCTCTTTTATTTATAAGGTAGATTTATTTTTTAATTTGATTAAGAGGATAATAAGATTTAATTTTCATAAATTTATATAATTTATGTCATTTTAATCAATTTTACACTGAAATTTGATATAAAAACATAGTAAAATTTTGATCATTTTTACCTTAAAAATCCACAGTGTCATCCCGTTAGTGGCATTAATTTTAAATTAATTTCTCCCACTTCTATGATTTTAATGTTAAAAAATTAATTCAATATTTAGAATAATAATAATTTATAATTCCTAATAATATCAAAATAGTTTTTTTAACAAAATTAACAGTCAACGTAATGAAAATTAATTACATCGATTAAGGTAAAGTTAAGCTTAACTAAGGACTAAACCTTAAATGTATGACCCAAAACGACTTACAAACTAGACCAAGAAACATTTTATAGAAATATTTATATCCTATACTCCCATTTATAGTATTTGGTACATTATGGGATCCGATTTACATGTAAAAAACATGTAAATGTTTCCTTTTTCAAAATATTACAAGGGTGTCACTCTTCCTCTACTATAGAAGGCCTCCTCTCCTCCACTTATTATCACATATCAAACCAGTTATGTTAGGAATATATCTACTAAAATATTCTCCCAAAAACCCTCCCTTCCTAATCTATCCTCCCTTTTTTCATAAATCCTTCCAAGAAAGCCCTATTGTGTAAACCAAAAGGAGTTCCCCGATTAAAAGGTAACACCCTCCCTCAAAACGCTTCCGTGTATTTTCACTCTCCACCACCACAATTTATATTAATAAAATATTATAAATAATAAAAGTATCATAAAAATAATTATAAGTTTCATGATAAGTTTTATACCTACACATACACACACATCCATCTAACTAGTAACAAACATACCATTTTTTTGTGAATGGTGAACTATCACATTACTTAACGATGACTGTTCAGTTTTCAATTACCACCTATCGTAGTAGAAATTATGATTAAAACTCTATTTAAATATTTTAAATATTATATTTTTTATGTATTTATGATTTGATAATTATTTTACCATACATATCTTTATACTTTTCATTTCATGTAAATACAAAAAATTCATTGGAGGGCGTGTGGATTACTGCCCCCTCAAAGTGATGTAGTTCTTTAACACACTACATGCAATGTATTATGGATGGGTATAGTGAACTTATACAATATATATGATATAATATTTATAATTTAATAATTTCATATAAAAGTAAATATATAAAAAAATATTTCATTTTAGTTCTTTCTTTCAATATGTCAATATAACAAAATTCGTATTCATGCATGCATAGGACCTACCGCCTCCATGAACGATGTATTCTATTTTTATAATTTTTTATTAAATTGATTATTAGAATAAAAAATATACTGAATATAAATGATATTTATATCATGGTTTAAATTCTCTAAATAACAACATAATTATAAGGACCAATGATATATTTTATCAAGACACATTTGAAAAACAAAGTGTATATTACCCGATGTGAAACCTTAATATATGATTGTTAACAAGAAGGTAATATAAGGTCCTCATCAAAAATTAAATTCTATAAAATATAACAATATTATTCTATAAAATATATATAATAAAAATACATTTATTATATAGGAATCTTTCATGAATACGATAGAGTCCACACGCAAGGTATGAGAATCTCATCTCACTTTTAATTTCCATGAGAGACATGCTTAATTCAACACCCATTCCTTTTTTTGTGGTGTGTACACTGACCATGTTTGTATTGTATGATTATTAGAATTAACATTTTAGGAATTTAAATATTTATTTTTGAGTGCTTTTCATGGGATTTATGTTTGAAAAGCTAACAAATCTATAAAAGAATTGTTTTTCTAAATTTTTCATCTCTTAGACATATATCATATTATGAACCAATATTTTCCCATGAGGTGTATATAATGCCGTTGAAATTTTATATCATGAATATAATTATTTTTAGGGAATTTTAATAATCAATTAATTTTAAATTCTTATATTGGGAGTATGGTTCAAAATCACCAAGTTTCAATAGTTTGTTGAAACAATCTTATCGATTTTAGAGATTGTTTATGTTTATGATTACATTAATTAAATATTATAATACAAGTCTCAATAAAATTATTAAATTTTTTCATCCTATGTTTATTGATGATTTATTCATGAATTGGTACCATTTTTCTAATCATTGGTACATAATATAGATACAAAAGTCTTTTTAATAAATCTCGACATTACCCTCTCTTCGATCGTAAATTAGTGTTTCTTGAAAATCATGTTTTCAAAAAATGGTTTCTAAGAATATTATAAAATGATCCTATAATAACTAAAATAACATTTCCCCTTTTTTCTTTTAAATGTTTTTTCTAAATGAATCTTTTATATGTTTTAATGAAAATTTGTTTTCAAAAAATTTTCAAGACTTTTTTATATGTGTTCAAGTAAAATTGTTACCAAATTATTTTCAATACTTATTTATATATTTTAAAATTATTTTAAAATAAATGTTTTTAAAAAAAATTCAATATCCTTTTATAAATTTTCAAGGAAAATGGTTTTCAAAATCTTTTCTATATAAATTTATATTTTTACAAAGAAAAATGATTCCAAATGGTTTTCAAAACATTATTTATAATATTTAATTTTTAGTTCAAAGAAAATTGTATTCAAAATCTTTTTATGATTTAAATATACATTTTCAAATAATATAGGATATTTTTCTCAAGAAATGTTTTCAAAATATATTTCCATGGTTTTTTCCTTCTAAAATGTTATTTATTAATGTTACTCATACACCTATAATAAATTATCTAAATGATCCATTAATATAATTTATGTATGGTTTATGTTTTGATGGAATGATGCTTATGGAACCCATTTCACTTCCACATGTTACATGCTTTTGAAACCCGATTCTTTTCACGACTTGTGATTTTGATGAAATGATTACGAAACCTGTATCTTTTTCCATAGGTCATTATATGATTATATGTTTCTGATACCAATTTCATTTAATGGGTTATGATTTGATTATTTTATATTTTTTGGAACATGTATGTATGATTTCATTATGAGATGGGTGGGACCAGTATCTCACCCCAATGAATTCGGTATTGATTTATATCTCATAATATAGAAAAGAATGGAATGAGAAATAAACATGGTTCACAATTATAGGGATGTAATGATATTTGAACTCGGTTCAGCAATACAGGGCTGGAATGGACAGTGAACTCGGTTCATTAAATGACATTGTTGACTACAAATAGCCTTGGTAGCGATGCCTCAACTACTATGGAAATAATTTTTATGATTATGCATCTTCAATAATTCCATATATTATAACATTTTTTATGAATTCATGGATTGTGTTATATATTTCTATATGATTCATGTGTTATGAATTGTCATGATTTGTCCAATGATTCATATATATCATATTTCATATGTTGGGTATGATCTTAAATTTTTCATAACATGTTCTCATACCCAAATGAACATGTTTATGCCTACATGTATCCCTTGTTTTCACTTACTAAACATAAAATATCAACCCTTTTATGATTAATTTCCTAGGATATGAAGATTTATTTCTTGTATGATATTTGTATAATGGGTTCTAGTCTAGAAAAAAAATAGTGGGAGAAATGTAGCTTTCTCATGTACCCATGTTTACTTTTCCATACTTTCTAAGGCACTAGACTAATACAGTCATTAAGAATATGTTTGTATAATGATTCTAAGTATTAAGAAAAAGTGATAAAACATTAATTTATGAAAATCAATGGTTTATATAGTTAGTAACCTAATTATGGCTGGGTCCACATTTGTAAACTTTATTGGGAAACGTTTAGTGAGATCCCTAGGTATATTTATAAGGATATGACTACAGATTTCTCTAAAGATAATTATAAGGGTGAGTCAACATTTAAGAAAATTTCTTGGATTTTTGTATGGATTGAGTGGATTCCAAGTAATAAATACCTATATGGATAATAAAATTTGATGGGTAACTCATATAGATGTATCTAGTAGTAACAACTCCAACAAGATGTTTTGGAACATAGCTGGTGTAATATGATACATGAAAAGTGGACTTGTTACACACCTGGTTTGATACTTGTTTGGAATATGCTTTGGAAATTCATAAGCACTTAATGAACCATCATGATGGATTTAATTATAAGTTGGGAATTATTAAACTAGGATAAACCTATGGTTTAATATATTAAGGATGTTTTCATAATTATGACATCATATATGTGGTTTTTTGTGATTATGTGATTACTCACAATGATAATCATTTCTTACATAATAATTTATGATTTTATCCAATGCATGGAACTATAAGTAACTTGAATCATGATGAATATAATGGAAATATATTAATTAGTAGATAAATGGAATAATAATTGGATTGGAGGATGTTGTGTTCAGGCCTAATCAGTATTCAAGGAACATGATCAACCATGTGTACCTTAACCAACTATTGAACTCATAATAGAAGAGAAGGAAATATTTTACATAGATTTTGGGTACTCCAGACCATGGAAGAAAGAATATGTGGGTTACATTATGTAATGAATTTGGAAATAATCACTTAAGGTTATTTCTTAGAAAAAAAGAAGGTGTTTTGATTGTGGAATAGAATAACACAAAGCATGTAACTATAAGGGAAAAATTAAGGGTTTGGTTAATGAAATTGATCTGAATAATGGACTCCCTTAGAAATCACATAAGTTAAAATGATTTATGTATAAAATAAATGGTAATTATTAAAATTTATGTCATATGGGGAAAAATACATAAGATAATTAGCAATGTGGTATGAGTAATGGTTAAAATTCTGTTGATGATGAGACTATAGATGAAATATGAAAGGAAATATGTATTATGTAATAAGATTGAGTATTTATCTTATAGGTTATGTATGAGGTGGAATAATAAATTTTTTTATCTATTTATTCTAAAATATTATGTTATATGAATAATGAAATATACAGGGATTGTTTTGGTTATGTTTTAATCGCATCATTTACAAGTTTATGTTGAATGTTCCCAATGTACTAGAAAAGTGATTTAATTAAAATTTTATATTTTGAATTAAGGAATATAACCATAAATGTGATCTTTATATAAAGATATTTTTTTTGGATAAAGATATCTGGGTTACAAATTAGTAAATTATACGGTACAAATTACATTGAAATTAAATAAGGACTTATTGAAATGTCATTTATCCTATCATTAAAGAGGTTTATATCAATTTTGTATTTTAGGAATATTTCTAATATACATTGGAATAAGGAAACATGCATGTTTTCAATTAGTATTTGTGGTAATTGTTTACATTAACACATCTCATGATAAAATATTATGAGGGTATTCACATGTTTGGAATGTGATAACCATGTGGTACATTTTGATATATGTGTGATCAATGTTAAACTGATTTCATGAATTTATTTATTATGTTTTGGATTTTCATATTTTTTAAGGGTTATAATGTTAACCATTCCTAAAAATTTAAATTTAAACATTGGAGGAAGTATCTAAATATTGATTTTGTATTGGAAACCTTGGTTAAAGGTCTATTTAGTTATTAATCTTATTTCCATGATTTCCATTATATTTTTTTGACTTAAATTATTATAGTTTTAGGAAATGACATCACGTATATCAGGTGGAAATCAATCAGTTTTTGAAAGGTCATGGGTCTTGAACTCATGATAGATGGATGATAAGGGTTTAATGCCTACCACATGCCTACACGATGTACTGGTTACTGTATGATTATTTTTTATGAATAATTATTACTGAAGAACCAGTATAGTTACTTTTTTGGGTTATAGATTAATGTAAAGGCCATATTTATTTTGAATAACATTTAGCGAGAAATAATTATGATTTACATTCTTTAATGATTCATAGACCTATTAAAAGTATATGTTATCACTTAAGGAATTAGAAATAGATAAATTAATAACTAAATAATGAAATTTTTTAAATATAAATATATCAAGTAAGTATATTTCCTTATATTCTTGTTCAAAATAATAATTACACAATGTTGGGATAATGATCAATACAAATTTTTTTGTCCTAATAATTTAATTTTTTTGGAATCAATGGCCTTTAATATCATTAATGACTTATGTATTTGAAGCCTTCAATATTTCTTGATCATTACCTTTTTTCTGATTTGTGACCTCAATCACTCCTTATAAATAATTAAAAATTATTTAAGTTACCAATATTTACTCCTACCCTATGTTCTCCTATGTGGAAACCCATTTACGTGTTACTCTGGGTTACTATTATGGTTCCACCTTTCCCTTTTAATGGAAATTCTATGGATTCATTTTTATGATGTGGGTTTCTATGAATGAAACTTTCACATATTAAACCATTTATAACCTCGACGAATTTCAAGGGGGAAATTAATTTTAAGAGGGTACAATGTAAAACCCTGAGATTTTTTGAATTATTTGTTTAATTAGTTTAATACTTTTCATATTTTTCATTCCACATAACACTGAAAATATTTTATTTTATATTAACGCACTATTTTTAGCTTACGTTATACACAACACCAAGTAAATTGGGCACTACATGCAACATAAATGTTTTCTTTCTCTGCATGGAACACTGAGGTTATCATGAGTTACCAACAATGATTATTTTTCTTAATGGATTTCATGACACACATGACCAAGGTTTACTGAACAATAATATATTATTAAAATATTATTATTTAATATAATAACATATAACCTAGATGTTAAATTAGAAGTTATGAATAATATTTACTAGTTTATGTAAATATATATTTCCAAAAAGTATAAGATGAATTTATAGGTATAAAATTAATTAGAAAAGAATATGAAAAACAACTTAACATAATGGGAAATATTATTATTTTTATTATCACAATATTTTTTCACCAAAATACAATAAATTTATTATAATTTTTGAGTGATATTAATTTAATATTGATTTCATATAATCATTGAAATATTTTAGATATTTATCCAATATATATTGTTGACATTATATAAGAACAAACCCAATTTTATTCTCAAAAACCAATATATTTATAGGGTTAGTTTTACTACCTTCTAATAGAGAACCAATTTTAAATCCAATTTTTGGACTTTTTTAGATTTAACAGGTAAAATGATGAATTTTAATTAAAAATCACTTTTTTATATAGTCTATTTATAAGATTAAATTACATTTTTAATAGTTTTAAAAGTTTAATATAATAATATTTTTATCAATTAATATAATTTAGTTCATTGTAACTAATTTCACAATGAAATTGGATATAAAAACATATCAAGCTTATGATCAATTTTACATTAAAAACCCATAGTGTTGTCCAATCAGCGGTATTATTTAAAAATAACTTCTACCACTTTTCCACGAGCCATTGGATGTCCATATATATAACCTATCCTCCCTTTACTATATTTAGTTCAATTATTGGATCCATGTGACATGTGAAAAACATGCATGTAATTCCATTGTAAAAATATGACAAGAGTGCCACTCCACCCTCAATATAAAATGGAATTATCGCCTTCACTTAATCACACATCTAAAACCACTTATTATTGTTCAAGATATACCAAAATATATTACAAAATAACCCTACCTTTATTATTTAATCATCCCTCTGTTTATAAATCTTTCCAAGGAATCACTTTTGTGTAATCCAAAAAGAGTTACCCGGTTAAGAGGTATCACACTCCATCAAGATCCTTTCTATTATTTTCTTTATCCATCAAATAAATTCATATTATTCCATTAATATACAACAATAAAAGTATGATAAATATACTTAGACATTTTTATGAGAATATTTTGACCTAAAATTAAACACACATCCATATAATATGTGACGAACATACTTTTTATTGGTACATCGAACTACCGCCTCACTAAATGATGATTGTTCGTTTTCTCCTTTATCACCATTCATGGTTAAAATTGTTATGGAAAATCTATTTAAAGATGTTATATATTATATTTAATTCATATCAAATCTTATTTAATCCTTTAACTATACATATCTTTATACATTCCTTTTTGTATGAATACAATAACTTCCTTTGAGGAAGTGTGGACTACTGCCCCTCAATGCGATGTGATTGGTTCACACACTACATGGAATGTATTAAGGATTGGTTTAGTGAAATTATTATATATATATATATGATACAATAATTATACTAAAATAATTATATATATATAATTATATGTCATTTACTTTATTTCTTTCAATACGTCAATAAAACGGAAGCTGCGACCTAGTATATGTACACACTACTATCTCCATGAACAGTGTATTCCATTTTCATACTTATATATTATTTAGATTATTATAATTCAAATATAATGAATATAAATGGAATTTATATCATGTTTTTCAACCAATATAGCATGATATAAGTAAAATGAAAAAATATATAACAAACTAAAACACATGCGAAGAACAAAGAAAATATTACCCAAAGTGAAACCTTACCATAAGATTATTAACAAGAGGGTAATATAATGTAATAATCAAATAATATGTGGTATTAGAAATAATAAAATTATTCTTTAAAATATTTATAATAAAATTAAATTTAATATATAGGATTCATGTGTGAATATGAAGAGATTCAAGACACAAGGTAAGGGAATTTCTTCTTACTTTTTATTTCTATGAGATACATGCTTCACTCACAAACCATTACTTTTGTGTGGTGTATATACTACCCATGGATTTATTATATGATTTTTATACATAAAAGTATGGATATTTACATATCCATTTTATGAAATTTCACTCATTAAATTTATGCTTCATAAATTACCAAATCGGTAAAGGAATTCTCTCTCAATTTCACTTCATTCAGAAAAATTCCACGTTATGCCTTTATATTTTTCCACGATGTGTATATAATGCCTTTAAAATGTTATATCAAGAATCTAAAAATTTAATTATATTTTAAGATTCATTTAATTTCATTTTTATACATGGGGATTATGGTTCAAATTTACTAAGTGGTAAATGTTTATTGAAACAATCTCATCACTTTTTGAGATTTTTTTAATACTTACCTTGATGAAATATTTTGTTCCATTTCTCCATAAAATTCATGAATTTTATTAATCTCTAGTTATCCAGGATTTATTCTTTTTTTTGAATTATTTTTATAATATTTGGTATATAAGATAGGGAATAACGTTTTTAAAAAACCCAAATTTACCCTCTCTTCGATCAAGAATCTATATTCTTTAAAAAAAATGTTTTCTAAAAAGAGGTTCAAAAAATATTATACTACTATAATATAATCATTAAAACACATTTTCCAATATTTTATTTTACTAAATGTGTCAAAAGAATATTTTTTATCACATTCTAAACAATGAATTTTTCAATCCTTTTACTGTGAATAAGGAATGTTCTTCTTACCTTATACAAAATTAATGGATTTACCTTCCATAAATTATATGATTATTTCCTTGAATGATTAAAATTTTAATCCTTAAGAATATTATTTTTTAAAAAACAGCTTTTAAAAATGATATCCAACTACTTTTATATGTTTTGAAAGAAAATTGTTTTAAAAAGGTTTTCATGCTTCTTGTATATATTTTCAAGGAAAATTGTTTTCAAATATTTTTCAAACTTATTCTATATGTTTTAATGGAAAATGGTCTTTAAAATATTTTCAAGACTTTTTTATATGTTCTCAAATCATTTTCAAAGCAATGGGTTTTGACACATTTTTAAGATCTTTTTATATGTTTTTAGAGAAAATAATTTTAAAAATATTTTTAATCTCTCTTTATATTTTTCAAATAAAAAGGATTAAAAAGGTTTTAAAATATTTATTTATAATATTTTATGTTTATTTTCAAGAAAATAAAATTCAAAGGGTTTTTATGTTTTAATGTTATTTTTTCAAATAATAAAGGATAATTTCCTGGAGAAATGCTTTCAAAAGATAATTCCAATTATTTTCTATCTAAGATGACATTTATTGATGTTACTCATTACCTTATAAGAAATTATCTAAATGTTAAATTCATATTATTTATTTAATTTTTTATGTTTTAATAAAATGATGTTTATAACAATCGTTCTCTTCCATGGGTTATATTCTTTTGAAACATGTTTCTCTTCACTAGTTATGCTTTTGATGAAATGATTATGAAACCTGTATCTTCTTCCACAAGTTATGATATTATTACATGTTTATGATACTTATTTCATTTCATGGGATATCATATGATTGTTTATGATTTTTTGGCTCATGTATGTATGATTTCATTATGATATGGGTGGGACCTATAACTCTATAAAATGCATTGGGTAAAGATTTATATCTCATTAGATGGAAATGGATGGAATGGGAAATGTAGTCGGTTCAGTATTACAGGGTTGGAATAATGAGTGAACTCAATTCAGTAATATAGGGTTGTAATGGGGAGTGACATTGGTTATATAAAGGACTTTGTACACTAAGATGCCCATGGCAGCAATGCCTTGAAAAATATCATGCCCCAACCATCAATTTTATTTTATTTTATTTTTTCTTGTCTTCAGTTAATCTCACCGTTGATAGGGTTGAGTACTGGTTTAAAATTATTCATGTTTGATTATTTTGGTGGGTTTTAGGATAGTGTACGAACATTTCATGGTTAGTAAAAACTGGGTGGTCAGCCTAGGTAACTGTGCAATTGCCCAATATTTAAAATAATCTAAATTTTCTGAAAATAAAATTTAATTTCTATTTTCATAATAATAATAATAATAATAATAATAATAATAATGAAATGATGATGATGATTATTATTAATATTATTAATTTTTAAAATTGTTGTTATTATTAATAAGATGTTAAATTATTATTATTATTGTTTTTGATGTTGTTATTATTATTATTATTATTGTTATTATTATTATTACTGTTGTTATAATTTTTATTTTTATTTCCTCTTCATTTCATTTATCCATTTTTTGTTTTTGATTTTTTTCCCTAAATCCTAATTTATATCCCGCTCTCATTATAAGACCCCTTCCATGCACATCCCCTCCTCCCCATATCTCCCTATGTGTCACCCCATTCACCAATCAATATCCTACTACCGGATCCCTCCCTTCAGCCATGTTCCCTCCCTCCATAAGGCATCTCTTAGAAGATACCCTACTCCTCAGATCATACCTCCTCCTCACGCTGCCCCTTACCCTTCATAGATCCCCTCCCTTGTCAATCCCTCTCACTGACCTGTCTGCAGCCTGCAGCACCTCCAATCAGTTTGTCCCCTTCTCCCATAGTCGGTCATTGTGGTTACCTCTGGTAAGATTCATATCCCTTCTCACTTTATTTATACAGTTTCCATGTGGGTTTCATTGTTGGTCGAACCCTAATGTTAGGGTTAATGGGTATCTTGGTTTTCCTTGGGATTTAGGGGGTTTGGTTGGTCCGTGGGGCCTTATTCTTCCTTCTGTCAAAGTTTTTTTACATTCTCATATCAGTGAGGTTGTTAATTCCATGTTTTCATCCTTTAAAATAAAAACCATTGATTCTTAAATGATTTGATAAATTTTTAAACATGATACCTAACTCAATAATACACTTAATCAGTAGGTTGTGGTATTTTCTTGTTGGTTAAATTAATTAAAAATATGTTTTTAAGTGGTTCAAAATTTGTACCTATGTGTTTGTAATCCAATTGATGTTGAGCATTTATTATAAATTCTTGAACATGTTTCACAACAACATTGTGCCTTTGTTCAACCATTTATAGGGTTTCAGTGTTGGTAAGAATTATTAAAACTACTATTTAGGGTAACTCTTCAATTTTCCCCATGTGTTGGTATATTTAAATTGTTTTTTAATTCCAAATTTTGACTAAAAAAATTTTTATATATGGTTTGTACCCTGATAGTGTATATGGCAAGTTTGTTGTAGGTTTTCCATGATGGTATAATTTTTTTTAAAATAGGTTTTTTTGGGATTCCTTGCTTATCCCTTGGTGAGGGTTTTATTAGGTTTTTTATGATTCTTACATTATTAGGGTTGTGTGAAGGGTGTCTTGGAACCCATTGGTATGTGTTCTAAATACTGCTGCTGAAGGTGAGGTGGTTCAGGTTGATTGGCTCTGTCACCATCATTTTGGGGGAGTTGCGGTTGGTTTTGAATTTGCGCATGCATATTCCTATGTATGGATATATAAAAATATGTATATCTTCATTGTGTGTGTTCCCATATGTCATGGGGAACATGTGCATCTATTTAAGGATATATATATATATATATATGGAAGTGGATGTGTGTGTGTGTGAGCAGGATGCTACATGAGATAGAAATCTTTATGTTGGTCATCCTTTAAGGATGATTTTTCGATACAATTACCTTTTAAATTTAAGAACCTTCAGTTTTTGGATTTTTTTCACCCTCTTTGATTGCTAGATATTAATATTTGAACCATTTTTAGATGTTTTGGTGTGAAAAAAAATAAGTCTTGTTTTTGGGATAATTATAATTTCTTTTAAATAGTGGCCACTAAGTGTTTGTCTAAATGTTCATTTAGATTTTGTGGGTGTTTTTGGGACATCCTAAGCATATTTAGTCCTCAAAAATAAATTTGTGGTATTAGAAATTCTGATTTGAGTTCCTTGAATGGTATTTTAATATAGTTTTGCATTTAAAAAAATGTTTATTGTTTTCAAAATGCATTCTGTCTTGTGTTGTTGTTTAGGTGTCCATTTGGAATTTTGATAAAAAATGGTTTGTATTGAAATTGAAATTTGATTTCTTTGAAGGAATTGTTTCCAAAATGATTTTTCATGAAAATGTAGTGAGAATGTTTAAAGATGATTTTACAAATATTTTTCAATTGGAAAATGGTGTTCTTACACCCACTTTATGAAATGTGGATTTTGTATCATCGATAAAGGTTGGTTTTGTGAAATTTTTAAGGGATCATTTGGTCAATTTGTAAAAATGATGGAAAATGTTTATTATGAAAGCCTTTTATGGATGTTCTCTTACCTTTTCTTGAATAATGGTTGGTATTTCCACACTATTGACTCCTCAAGATCCATTGATCAGTGTTCTCGGGTTTCAACCCTTTGTGTTCTATTTTCATAATTTCATGAGATTAGTCCTTAGGGAGACTCGGGGTGAGGATTGATGTGAAATATTATTAATATATATATTTGATTGGATTCTTGGTTTTCATCAGTTGGATCACCACCGTTATAAACATGTGACATATGAACCTGAGATATTGAGATTATTTTATGATAATGGTTGATGCACTGGTAGTTGGAGTACTAATCAGTGGCCCATAATATGTTGATGTATTTGGGTTTATTGCTATTGGATTGGGCCCCTTGGTCTATCCTGAGTTACGGTGGACCGACATTTGGGAATTTTGATTTCATCACATGTGGAATGCTACTAGGGAGGGGTCTCATGTATTAGCATGTTTGGATTATTTCTGATCTCCTAGGTTCACATATGTCCATTTTCTCTTAATTTCATGAAATAATGAATGTGATACTTGTATGTATATTTTCATTACCCTTGTTATATGGATATTGTGGTGCCTTCTTGTGTGTTATTTTCTTCTAATTGTTGTGTTGGTTTATAAAAGATCATGTAAACGGTTTTAAAGTCAATGTGTTTTATAATCTTTAATGCCTTTGAAAATGGAGGCATCACTTCTCCTTTTAAAAATGTTTACAACACACTAATAGAAGAAACTTGGTTTTGGAAAAGAAAAGTACAATGAGTTGTATTTTTATTTTGTGTAAAATAAGTATAAAAGCATACTTTGATATATTGTTGTTCAAACACAAAACTTTATCTTCATTTTTAATAAATAATGTTTATAGGAAATAAATTATCATGATATCCTAATATGTTATAATCCTAATGCCAATATTTTATCTTTGTTTTCTTGGATTTTGTATATTCTTCTTTATTGGATTTGGTCACCTTAGTGCAAGATGGGTTTGAGGTCGGTGGTGACACGTAGGGTCACACAGAGGATTGTATATATATTTTATAACCATTGACAGTTTTCATTTTCATTTTTCAGTTTTTATTTATTTATTTTCTTTTATTTATGGGAAAAATCATTCCCACCTCTTTAATTGTTTTGTTTGACACTAGTTAACTGCCTATGGGGATCAGGAATGCCAGTCTGGACATACCGTAGGCCGGCTCGGGTGACCCGTCTAGGGTCGACCTGGTATGGTTTGTGA
This sequence comes from Viscum album, assembly GCA_963277665.1. Classification (NCBI taxonomy): domain Eukaryota; kingdom Viridiplantae; phylum Streptophyta; class Magnoliopsida; order Santalales; family Viscaceae; genus Viscum; species Viscum album. The sequence goes on from OY728137.1 coordinate 1,956,377,499, forward strand.
AAAAATGCTATTAGAGGAAGGTTCTTGTTATTTAGAGTGTCTTGTTTAAGGATATTAGGATGGTCCAGACTCTAGAGGCTAGTACATGAAGGTAATAATGAACCCTTACTCATTACGAAACTTGAGTTTCCAAGGGTAGTCTAGGAATTGAGTCATTTGTATTTTTTTAGATTGAGGGATGAAAAAAAAAGGAAATATGGTATTAAATTGTGATTTCACAAGGAGTAGTGAACCTTGTGGAGTCTGAGTACACGTTTTAATATCATCCTAGTAATTGATGCTTACATGGGGCATGTCCCACTACCATATCGTCAAGTTACGAATGACTACTAGTCCATCACTCTAGTGGTTTGATGCTAGTTGAATGGTGTCTTGGTTTCAGTGGGATTAATAGTTCTTTGGAAAAATGAAATTTTTAAAATGAAAGTGTTTTTTCAAAAAATGTATCTAAAATAGTAATTTGAGTTCTAAAATTTAAAGTATTTTGGATTGAAATGTTGGTAAATTATTGGGTTTTAATTGGGAATGGAAGCATCTGACCCTTGATATTCTTTATGAATGATCACATGTGTGTGCGTATGTATGAAAAGTGTGTTGGGAACTAGTTCGTGGAGAATGTAGATAGAAATGGAGGGACACACATGTGAGAGTTCAGGGGATTCCATGAGTGTTTATTTGAAACCACATTTTTATACTTGTATCCATAAAAGGTATTTTGAAAATGGAAATAAATTTTTAAATTGAAATTTTGTTTCAAAAAGGATGTTTGGAATTTGGATATGTTTCCATGGGATAAGGATGTTTAATTTCATGTTTTTTTTGAACTATGATTAAATTATAATGGTTTTAGAATTTTTTGGGTTTATCAATGGGTTGGTTTTCACCCCGTGTTCTGGAATTTAAGTCTGACTGTTGTAACACTTAAAGGTGTCATTTTTATACTTGGTTGAATACCTAAAAATCTCCATGGGTGTGCTGATAAGACTCAAGAGAACTGGATCCAGAAAAGTCCACTTTAATGGATCTGTATGGGTTGTTCACGTTTGTGGTCCAACCTGTGAAAAATACCCATTTTAATATTTTTTTTATTTTAATTAAATAATAATAATGGGATATTTTTGTTTAAATAGAACAATGTTTTAATAATAATAACGTTATTATCATTATACTGGTGTCATAAATTATTTGGCTGTTAAATAAATTTTATTGCATGATTAATGGGGTGTAAATTTTATGTAAAATTAATGAGGCTTTTGGTTATCTCAATGAAACATTTAATTAATAACGAATTTAATGATGAAGAATTGTTATTAAATAGAGATGTTGGGTTTATCAAAGGTTTGAAAAAATAATATTAATGAGATTATTATTATTTTAGTTTTTTGAATGTAATTTTCATTATTAATTATGGTTGTTATTATTATTAAAAAGAATAATAATAATGGATTTGGGGTTTTGGATTTAAAATAATTGATGAAAGGGTGTACTAATATTAATATCAAGATTATTCCTACTACTTGTTACTATTATTATAATCATAAATGAAATTGAATATACTAAATACAAATATATTATTGTTGTTTTATTAGTATTATTTTTTTATGTAATAATAATAATGGGGATTTTATTTTTTAGGTGTTATGTTAGAAATAATAGAAGGGGATTCCCCTTCACACACTAGAGGTGCGACCCCCCATCTTCAAACCTAGGCATGATGCACTAGTTGTGCCTAGAGCCTCTGTGAAGCCTCTCCTCCCTTCTCCTCTAAGACGTGGCTCCCTCCTCTAAACATCCTCCTTGCGGTGCACGAAATCACCCTTGGATAGACCTCTTGCAGAAGCGCAATACCCCTAGGCAGTACCCCGAAGTACGCGACCATCCCTCCATCTTGGTCCCCCATATATGAATTATTCCTAATATTTTCTTCATGGGGTTGGTCTGATCCTTCAAGGAATGAATTTCCCTCTTGGTTTTCTCCATTGCTTTAGCAATTAGATATGTTTTTGGTATCCGGTTTCATTCTGGCCGATTTTAGGGTTTGACCGAAATACCATATATTCATTTTTTACCTTAATTTAGGTGTGGAAATAGTGTTTTGGGGTCCTTTGTTCTATAATCTAGCGTCTGCAGCCAAGGGTGAGGTGGATGAACATGTATAGTTCTACCACCATTGTTTCGGGTATGTTTTATACATCATTATTGTGTTTCGAATCATTTAATTAAGGTTTTGATAATGTATATCACTTCCTGGTACCTATTTAGAGGTGTGTTAGTCATTTCTGCATTGATTCTGGGTACCTATTTAATATATTGAATTTTGTTGAACAGTATAGACAATGTGCACACACAAACATAGAGTTATATATTTATGTATATATGTCTATATTTATATATATATCTGAAGGTGTGCACGCATGTGACTGCTAAACAGTTGTCGATTTTTTGTCGACGTATATCAATGTACTAAATATTTAATCTTGTTCGACCCTAAGGTAGGGACCCAAATATTTATTTATTTATATAAGAATGCCTATTTTTTCATTAAACAAATTGAGAATGTGAGTTTCTTTGAATAAAGAACTACAAATTATTCTTAAAATGCTGATTAATGATAAACGACTGGTTTTTGATAATGTCATATCATGTTTTTGGTGGTTTGACCTTTTAACATAACTTATATCTAGTTATGATATATGTTATGTCGATTTAGGTCACTGTTGATGTAATTTAGTGTTGTTTACCATGTGAGATGAATTAGGACATGACCAGGTGTTGGTTTTAAGCTTGAATTTCTAGTTATTTATTTCCCACCAAGTGAATATGTTCAGTTTATGTCTGGAGAATTAAATGGTTAAACATGAATCACCCCATGCTTCTTCTTAATAATTGATACATGAATTTCATTTGGACTTGGACTCCCTTAGGCGTGCGTTTTTACCCCATGCCACGGAATGTTAATTACTTAATTGATTGTATTTTAGTTGTAGAATTAAATGTTTGAATGGGGTAGGATGAATAATGGGGTAATTAATTGAAGAAATAATTATCAATATGTGTATTGGTAAATTAAATCATTATATAATATTTAGAAAAATGAATATGGAAATACAACTTAACAAGTTATTTATCAGAACATAAATAGGAAACTGATAATGATTAATGAAAAGATTAATTATTACATGCTAAATAGTGAATGGTTTATCAATTGATGAATTGGTTATGAGATGTTTAGTTACCTAAATTAGATAATTGATCTGGAAATGAATTGTGATACGTTGTTTTGGCTAAATAAGGCTATTTAATGATGGATTAAAGGACTTTATTTTGCAGTGATATTTTATGTACTTAATTCTGTAAAATTAATTATGGGATGAGATTTGTTTTTTATATTAATTAATGTATGGATTAATAAATGGTAATGTGTAATATGTTAATTTTTGTGTTAACTAATATATTTGATATATTTATCTAATCGATTATTTTAGTAAGGGAATAAGGATAAATTATTGGTGAATTAATTGTCATGTTTTTAGTTAAGGAATTGGGAAAATAAAATGTTCAGTTAATTATCTAGTTGAATTGCTTATGGTTAACAATATTTTATTGTTAATTAATTATTAACCATTGAGATATTGAATGATTAATTTATTGTAGAATTATTTTATGGGATATTTATGTAGTTAATTAGTTGTAAAATTAATTAATGGATTTGATTAATTAATTTATGAGTTAATTAATGGATGTTTTTGGGGTGTTTGACATGGAGTTATACACCAATGATAAATATGTATGTAAGATTTATAAACATGTTGTGAGATTGGGACTGATGATCCAAATACTCATGGGGTGCTATATAGGGCGTTCTACACCTAGCTTTCAGGAAAATAATTTTCTTATGGGACAAGGACTAATGCTCCAAATAACCATGGGTTAGGAGACAAGGACTAATTCTCTAAATACTCAGGAGGGTTCTAGACATGACGATCTACACCCATTATATGAAATTGGATTGCGGGTCAAATTGGTCAATCATAAAATGAATTAAATGGTTAATGAAAGACATAGCGATATAATGATTTTTAAACTGAATATGGGAAATGGTTCAGACCCCAGTATATCTAATTCAATTATTAATATATGGGTGTTGAGGGGAACCTTGGTATTTATGCAGTTAAATAAAGAATATCAATTAATGTGTTAAACTGTTTATTTATGAAAAATATATTCATAGTTCATATTTAGACACTTATTTATGGCTACATGCTGAAGCATGTATCCCAGTCAGGTATACCTTATGAACCTTGATGGTTTTTAGTTTATTTATTCAATTTGGTTGTTACTTCATTATCCCTATACACTATTAATATTCCACTTTTTGGATAGGTCTAGACACCGGTGGTGCCCATCTACTAAGATATATATATTTCACACCCACCTCATGCCAGTATTGCACTGGGGTACTTCAGTACGCCTTTTTTGTTTTTTGGACTATGTACCTTGGACCGTGCTTGTTGTTTTAAGCTAGTACATGGAGATAGGATCAAAAGACATAGATGAAGATCAGGATTCTTGTGAAGTATGCTCTGGGGGATTTGAGTCATTTATTAATTTTTTTAAAAATATGTAAAGCTTTTGGTTTGGTTAAATTCTTTATAATATGAATGAATAACATGTCATTCATTCACCTACTATATAAAAACTTTCTTCCACTAATTTTTTAATTATGTGTTACTAATTCTACTATTGACTATTATTTACTCTGATATACCATTGTGAAACTCTGATAAGATGGTATAGTGTCCCTACTATCACCTCCCAATAACCTCACTGTTATTCGGTAGCCTCTGGTGTACGTGGAGATTTGCTTGACTTCATGTGGTGACTAGTCCCGCCACCTCTTCAGGGGTGAGCCAGGTCATGATGTTACAAAGTGTTATCAAAGGTATTGGTTTTTATTTTTTTTTATTTGTATTTATGTTTCGGGTTGGTAGATAAGAGACTATAAATGTGTCGGTTGTTGGTTTAATATTCGTGCATGGGACTAATCTCCCCATGTACAAGAAATAATCAGGGGTGCAAGAATGGGAATTGATGTTTATACTGCTCGTGGTTATAGTTGAAAGTATTTCACCTTGAGTGACTACTCTATTTTTTACTGCTTATTGATTATGAAAAAAATTTGAAAAAATTTACCCTGACCTAATATGGCATGGAAGTTTCATTACATGAATCATATTAGGCACATTGAGATTAACATGCCATGCATATATTCGATGTCTTGTAGTTGCATTAGTTGGATTCCTACTAATATGGAATGTTTTCCTTGAATATATTCAATGTCATGTACTTATTTATCATGCCTTTTTAGATAGCATGTTTTAGTGAAATAATTAACATTTTTGAGTGATAATATGAAAAGTGTATCTTCCATGATTATGTGTTATAGCATATTTTAGTAATTTAAGCTTGTTTATCTATGTTAGCTGCATTTAGTGACATGTTAGCTTGATGATAAATGATTGGTTTCATTGGATAAATTTATTTTGTTGCAAATATGACAGAATCAGTATTCAGTTGTTTGGTGTTTGGGAACCCTGTAACTGCGAAAAAAGGAAAAAAGTTTATTCAAACAATTAAAAAGGGATGCTAAAGTAAAAATTCTAAATGAAAATTGGATATCTTAAAGTGCATCCATATTCTATTGGTAAGGTGTATGTACAACATATAAACTGGTAAATGGACATCCATGTGACTGAACCATATAACCATAACATGTTTGAAAGTGGATATAAATTTAAACCTCCCGAGTTTTGAATGAAATGTACTGTTGTTGGGTTTCATTATGAAGAAAATGGATTGAATAAATAGGACCGTTGGAGGTCTCCTTTTTGGTAAAAGAAATATAGAGATTAAATTTCCTCATAATAAAATAAATTATAATGATTGCAAATTGTTTAAAGAGAGTGTTTGTTATTTAATGTATATTTTTTCCTATGGGGAATTGATTTAAAACCAAGTGACTTATTCTGAAAAAGTAATTGTGTGTTTTTTGAAATTCATTCAATTGTTAAAAGGATGAAACTAATTAATTAATATGGATAAAATGAAAAAGGTTATTTTGAACCCCGTGATTTCAGTTTTGTGTGACCATGAGAGAGGGTCGATGTTTATGTTTCGTAAGGGGAAAACATGTGGTAGGTAGTTCCCTTAAAATGTTTTGGGCGTTATGGTAATTTCTTCCCACTACTTGTAATGAAATTTTTTAACTCGAGTGTTTTGACATACCCATAGTTTTATATTATAGATTTTCTGATCAATTTTTGACATGGTGATCATGGTTTAAGGAATGTCACATGAATGTGTTAAGGTATTCTGAAATAGCGTGTTGGTGAATGGCTGATATTTTCATATGAAGACATGCACAATCGTAAGGTGAGTAGTAATGAACCTGTAAAATTTTAATGAAAACGAATTTCGTTGATAATATAGTCATCGAGGTTTGGCTGATGATGAATTTGTAGGAGAAGCTGAAATTTTTTGTGTAAAGTGTCGATCAGTGGTAGTATGACTGATCTTTTAGAGGTATAGGTTTTCTCTTACTGTGCTCTTTTGAAGGAGAGGATTAATAACCCTATATTGACATAATCATGAAGACACTAAGATAGTGTGGGTCTTATGTCACCTTAACATTTGAAAAGTTGTAGGGATTGGTGAGTGGTTGTATACGGGTAGTATGTGGGATGCGTTGTTTCATTGGACTACATCTTCATTCTTATTGAGGCTCATTAGTTTTTTTTAAATAACCACACAATATCATGACATGGGAATCTCACCCGAGGTCATCTAAGGATTTAGGTGTAAGTACAGTTGGTTTGGGTATAGTTTTAATAGTCATGTCATCTTTTAATGGGAGAGTGTGGGTTTTGGGACCATAATGTCTTTCATGGAAAGCATGTGTAACCTATTTATATTGGTTAGTTGAGATTCATAATTTTTCTTAAATGAGGTCCCTATAATGTCCTTAGATGTAAGTTCAGTTTCAGTGTTCATGGTCATGGGTTTTAAATAATAAAGTATTTGGACTTATTTTTAGGTTATTAGTTTGTTTAGAATTTGGAAATGTAACATATTTGTTTCACGCTAAACATTTCAACCTTGGGAGGTCAGATGTTGATGTAGTGTTTTCTAATGTCTTCTCATGAGCGAGACATTTTTAATGTGGGTAAACTTAAATGTCTTGTGTTTTTTAACAGAGTTTAAATTAAAAAGGTTTTCAAATTGTTTTTCGGTTTATCAATTGTTTAGTTTTTAAACCAAGCTCTCGAATTTATGTCTGATTGTTAAAACACATAAAGGTGTCGTTTTTGTACTTGGGGTAATTCCCGAAAATTTTTAACGGTGTCCCAATAATTCATTGGAGCACCGGATCTAGAAAATTCCACTTTAATGGATATTCATGGGCTATGAATAGTTACAGTCCAACTTGTCCAGCTTACCTAGTTTAAACCATAGGTGTGGCTCACTCGGAGCATAAGGTTCTTCCACGGAGCCTATCCTCACTTCTCCTCCATTTTGTGGATACCTCATCTAAACCTCTTCCTTCAGGAGGGTGGGATATCTGTCGGTAAGACCTCATGTAGCAGCGTGACACCCCTGAGCAGTACCCCAAATTTCATGACCCCCCTCTATCCAGGTCCTCCATCTGTAGATTATTCCCCACATTTTCTTCATGGGTTTGGCCCAATCCTTCAAGGAATGATTTTATCTCATGTTGTTCTTCATCTAATTAGATATTAAACATGTTTTGGATCTCTAATTTCATTTGGACTGATTTAGGTTTTGATGGAAATGCCATGTTTTGATGTTCTTCCATTATTAAGTTGTGAACATGGTGTTTTGGGGTCCTTTATTCCATAATACGACATCCACCACCAGTGGCGAGGTGGATGAACTTAGATTGTTTTTCCAAAATTGTTTTGGGTAAGTTTTATAAACCAGTGTTGTGTTTTGAATCATTAAATTGAGGGATTGATAATGTATACGAGTTCCTGGTACCTGGTTAGAGGTGTATTGGACATTCCTGCATTGATTATAGGTACTTGTTTAATATATTTAATTTTTTTATCAGTGTAAACAATGTGAACACACACACACACAGATATATATATATATATATATATATATATATATATATATTTCTGTGTGTGTGTGTGAAGGTGTGAATGGGTGCGACTACTGACTAATTATGGATTGGTTATCGATGTATATCAAAGTGCTGAATATTTAATATGGTTCCACCCTGAGGTAGGGTCCCGAATCATTTTCTATTTATTTAAGAATATCTATTTAATTCATTAAATAAGTTGAAAATGTTTGATTCTTTTATTACAGAATTGCAAAGTATTATTAAAATGGTGATTAATGATAAACTATAGTTAGTGATAATTTTATATCAAGATTATGGTGGATTGATCTTTTAATATGTCTTTTGGCTAGTGCTGATATATGTTATGTCGATGCATGTCACCCTTGATGTTATTGAGTGATTTTTTCCACGTGAGATGAATTAAGACTTGTCCAAATATTGGATTTAATCATGTATTGCTGGTTATTTAATTTCTACCAACTAAATATGTTAAGTTTATTCCTAGAGCATTAAATTGCTAAATAGGAAGCACCCAATAGGTATTATTAGTAAATGATTCTTGAATGTCGGTTGGATTTAGACACCCTTTTGTGTGCCTTTTTACCCCATGTTATGGAATTTTGTTACACACTTCATTTTATATCAGTTGGTGAATTAAATGATTTGAATGGGGTAGCATGGATAATGGGGTAATTAATTGAAGAATTAACTATAAATATGTGAATGTAGAAATTGTAGCATTATTCAATATTGAGAATAATGAATATGGAATTACTACTTAACATGTTATTTATCATAAGATATACTGGAAACTGGTAATGATTAATGAATAGATTAATTATTACATGTTATGTTGTGAATAGTTAATCAATTGATGAAATGTTTATGAGATATTGATTTAGCGGAATGAGATAATTGATCTTGTGATTAATAGTGATACGTTTTTTCACTAAAGAGAGACATTTCTTGATGGATTAAATGATTATCTTTTGTAGTGATATTTTGGATAATTAATTCTAAAAAATTAATTATGGGATGTGATTAGTTTTTTAGATTAATTAATTGATTGATTAATTAATGGTAATGTGTACATAGTTTGTTGTTGCATTGATTAATAGATTTGGTATATTTAACTAATAGTATAGATTAGTAAGGGAATAAGGAAAATTGATTGGTGAATTAATTATCATGTTTTCTATTAAAGAATTGGGATAATTAAATGTTGAGTTAATTATCAAGTAGACTTGATTGTGGTTAAGAATAATTAAATTTTAATTAATTATTAACTATCGAGATGTTGAATGGATAATTAATTGTATAATTATTTGACGGTATATTTATATTGTTAATCAGTTCGTGAATTAATTACCATACTTGAAAAAATAATTTATGAGTTAACTAATGGATGGTTTTGGGGTGTTAGAGATGGTGTTCTACACCAATCATTAATTTATATGTATTATTGATAAATAGGTTGTGAGACAAGGACTTATGCTCCAAATACCCATGGGTTGTGAGACAAGGACTGATGCTCCAAATACTCACAAGGGAGCTAGACATGACGTTCTACACCCATTTATTTACATTTGATTGTGGGTCTAATTGGTCTTATATAAACTAAATTAAATGGTTAATTAAAGTTGATGTAATATAATAATTTGTCAATGGAATAAGGGTAGTGGTCTAGACCCCTACCTAACTTGGGAAAGTATTGTGATATGGGTTTCGTGGGGAACCCGAGGATTTATGCACTTAAATAAAGAATTTCAATTAAGGTTTTAAAATATTCATTTGTGAAATATATATGTGTAGTTCCTATTTAGACACTTATTTATGACTACGTGCTGAAGCAGGTATCTCTATCAGGTGTCCCATAGGATCCTTGACAAGTTTTAGTTTATTTATTCTATATGGGTGTTACATTATTATACATGACCACTATTTATATTTCACTATCTGGATAGGGCTATACATCAATGGTGCTAGCCTACAGAGATATATATGTCACACCCTTCTTAAGCCACCATTTCCCTGGGGCACCCGAGTATACCTTTCTTGTTCGCAGGACTACGGACCATGGACATTGCTTGTTGTTCAATGATATTACTTAAATATAGGAGAAAACAACTGAGCTCATGTTCAGGATGACCATGGTGTTTTCTATTGGGAATTTTAGAATTTTATTTATTTCCGTACTGAGATGTAAAACATTTTTTTGTTTTATTATTTCAAATATATATCAATAACATGTCATGCATTCATCTGTGATATGAAAACTATTATCTGATACCTTTTCAATTATTCATTACTTCTTCTTCTGTTGATTTTTATTTACTTTGATATATCATTGTTCAACTCTTATAAGAGTGTATGGTTTCCCCTCGATCACTTATAAATACCCTTGATACTAGTTGGCAGACTATGTCATATGGAGAGACGTGCTTTAGGTTATGTGGCGACGGGTCTAACCATTGGTTAAAGGGTGAGCTCAGTCAAGATGTTATAGGATGTTTGGGAATTTTAATAAAAATAGTGATTTTGTAAAATATGATTTTGGTTGGGTTAGTATTTTTTTGGCTTTTGAGCTAATTGCCTCGGGTCAGGGTTTTATTTTTTGATTTTGTTTTCACTATATTCAAGTTTTGGATTTTTGTTCATCATGTTTTTTAGAGTATGCTTACCAAAAAGGTCCCTAATGTTGGAAATGAGTAATCCCAGTTACCTATTATTTTTGTTTTTCTCTTGTTATTCGATGATATATAGGTCTATTAGTGGAAGTAAATTGGTTTGATGGAGGTATAGCATGTCTTTGGTTTGTTGGGAACTCCTGAGGTTATTAAATTTTGTGACATATTGTGTTTGATTGAGGGTCTCTTTTTTTCCCAGGGGAGATTGGATGTCTCATCATCTTTAGAATTTTAAGTGACATGGGAAGTGTCCATGGTCACCTTCTTCCAAGTGTTATACTTAAGGAGGTGAAGTTAAGGGAGGCGGCAGAGTAGTGGGACATTCGGTAGGGCCAATGAGTTGAAGTATATTCTAACCAATTTGAAGAGATCGTTCCTCTTTTCATTTGGTGTTGTCACCTATATATTATAGGAATGGTGCTCCCGTCTAGTGAAACATTTTTAGTGAGATTGGTGTATGGGAAATTTTTAGAGGGGTCGGTTCATGGGGGGTAGTTAATAGTGGTAGTATTTAATGAGGATTCCCCATCTTTTGAAGAGAACATACAGTAGGAATATGTATATTAGAAGCTACCAAAGTTGGTTTTGACATTTATTTCATCCGATCTCTTTCTATTTTTCCATCGTTATGGCTGGTTCGAACATTCCAAGTAGTCTTGTCACGTCCCTCTAGAGTCCTTCCATCATAGCGGTCATTCTAGTAACCATGGGATGTTCTAAATGAAGCTTCGTTCGAGGAATGATTTTTGATTTGGGGATGCTAGTTCCAAATTGTATGGTAGGAGATTCATCGGCCATCAAAGCCCCAGCCACAAGTCTCATGGGGATGCTCATTCACGGGTAAGAGTATTATAGGATTTTTGAAACCATTTCTTGAGTAATATTTCTAGATTTATGGTGGGAATATCTAAAATTTTATTCGTTTGTTATTTTTTTGTATGTTTATAATTTTTGAGTAGTCTGATGAACTCGCTTTACCATAATCCAAGCGTTTGTGTCTGTTCTATGTGTGGTGTATCTAAATCATTATTTTTACTTGAGGATTATTTGACCTGTGGATGAACATTTCCATTTGGTTTTTGGCTTCTACTGTACTCTTTTTGAGGATTTTGGGTGTTTATAGATGGGTGTAAAAGTTTCTGGTATGTTTTCTAGTTTGGGTTTATTTTTGTGGGTTCGGCAGTGTTGTTGTTCACCCTTGTGTGGCGGGATTTTGGTTAATGTGGGATATCTCCCCTGTTCCAGAATCCTAGTATGTTGGGTTTCCTAGTAATAGGCCTCTTGTTTAAATCCTTGTGGTGGAATTATTCTATTAGAATTAGGTATTTTGGTTGAGCTCAGGTAAAGTGTTTCATAGTTTCTTGTTGTAGTAAGGTCATTGTATTTGTATGTTCGAGTTGGGAGTTCCCACATTAGCCCCTCCCTGGGGTGGAATGTTTGTATTTTAGTGTTACAATTATAGTGAAACTATTATGGTGGAGATAACCCTCTCCAATTTTCCACTCGACCTTAGGCTCCATTTTCTTCTTAAATCAGTCGGGTGTGACCTGCGGAGAGGAGGGAATCTTGGTATTTATGTTCATCCTCAGTTTCGGTCGAGCACAAACAAAAACTTCTGATTGTCTTCTAGCTAGGTGACTTTATGGGGTAATAAAGTGTTTTTGTTGGGAAAAATTATCACACCCTGACCATAAAAATTATTTATTTTATAATTTATTTGATTTTATTTCTCATGTTGAGCTTTAGGTTGAGTACTGGATTAAAAGTTTTTTATGTTTGATTATTTTTTTGGGTGTTGGGCTGGTGCATATTCACCACCCGGTTATCAGAAATCATATGGTCGACCTAGGTTTCCATGAGGTTACCCAATATTTAAAATAAATAAATATTTAGGAAAATAAAATTTATAGAATGTTTTGCATAATAATAATAAAAATGATAATATTATTATTATTAAAAATTAAATAAAATGATGATGATGATGATTATTATTATTATTATCACTATTAATATTATTATTAGTTTGTTAAATTATTCTTTTTATTAATGTTATTATGTTTTTAAATTATAATTATTATTGTTATTATTAAATTTTTTATTAATATTACTAATATTATTTTTATTATTATTATTATCCATTCATTTTATTTATCTTTTGATTTTCTTTTTGTTCTTTTTTTCTTAAACCCAAATTTCCATCCGCCTTTCTTTCTCTCTCGCCTTCCACGCACATCCCCTCTATCTCCCTATGCGTCACCCCATTCAACTATGCAATCCCTATTATTGTGGCCCTCCCTTTGGCCATGTTCCCACACTCCAGCTGACATCTCTATGACAACACCCACCTCCTAGAACCAGACATCCTCCCCAAGCCTCCCCTTCCCATTCACAGTCCTCCCCTCCCTTCTCACTCACAATCATTGACCTAACGGTGGCCTAAAACACCTTTGTTTTGTATGTCCACTTCTCTCACTGATTTTCATTGTGGTTCCCTTTGATAAGATTCATCTCTATTCTCTCTCAATTTCTAGGGTTTCTATGTGGGGTTTCTTGTTGAATAAACCCTAAATGGTAGGTTTAATGGGTTTTCCACACCAAAAAACGAGTCCCAAAAATTTTCCAAACGCTTTTATAACTGATCTTTTAGGATTTCTCGTTCCACAAGCTTCAATTTGACTGGTCGTGGAGCCCAAAAGGAGTTACGGATCAGAATTTATGGCTGTTCGAAGTTGGCCTGCTGGAAATGACCATCCAGGACGGTTTTAGGGAAAGTATGGATTTGCGCGTAAAAAGGGAATCTTGCGTGGAAACAATTTTCTCACGCAGAATTTTACGTGCACCACCTTGAGGGTGTGGAGTTTTCATGCATCGCCTTGCACGTGGGGAATATTACCCGCACCGCCTCCCTAGTCCCTACTTATAAATACAAGTGCACCCCCCTTGTTCCCAGAGGACCCCGGGGGTCGGCCGCCGCTCTAATGCACGTAAGTCTGAATCTATCATGACTACACGTAAAAACCCCCCATCATGACCTCTAAACAACCATTTTTCGCATAAAAGGGCCAAAAATCTCAATTTGGCACGCTAAGCATAATGTTTTGCGTGCAATAGTGCCACGATACCCAAATTTTTCGCACACCAGTGTTGCACCCATATTTCAAGCAATTGCTTCCCTATTCTTCCCTCAACCGCCTATTGCATTCAAATATTCCTTATTGAACGCAACACTTCCCTTTTGTGTGCAAAACATCCATATTGCATGTAACACTTCCCTTTTGCGAGCACGAACTCCTATTGCATGCACATCTCCCATATCATGCGCACACCTTACCTATTGCACGCACATCCCCCTTTACATGCCAAATCTCCCCGATTTTGCGTCGACCCGATATTTTCGGCACATCTTCCTCAATTTCATGCATGAATACCCTATTGAGCGCAACAATCCATTATTATGCACAACCCCTCCTTGCACGCAGCCCATCCTACGTGTCGTTACGTCGGCATTTTCCATTGCGCCCTTATATGAAACCTCATTCCACCTAAGAGATTCCATGATTTCAGATACTCCTCCACACATCATGAAACACCTTGAGTCGACAATTTTTTCATGGTTCCATTCCCATGTTGTGAGTTGATATTCTCATCATCAATTCCCTGAGTACCTTGAGTTGAACAATTCATCAGGAAACTCCTCCAAACCCCCTCACCTGACTCCATTGCCAGGATGAACTAAAAAGGGCTACCCTTGCGTAAGTCCCAACACCAACCATTTCTAGGCACCTTATTCCAGTAGTCATATCTACAAGACTCTAAACTGTAGTAATACTTATGTTCCAAACATAGGATGCCTCTTGCTCTAATCAAGAGACTACTTATACTCCAAGTGTAAGATGCCTAACAGTCTGATCAACATGACTCTAAACTACAGTATTCCTTATGTTCCAAACCAAGGATGCCACTTTCTCCAATCAAGATATGCCTTATGCTCCAAGCATAAGATTACTAATAGTCCTATCTACATGACTCTAAAATGTAGTAATCCTTCTGTTCCAAACATAGGATGTCTCTTTCTCCGATCAACAGATGCCTTATGCTCCAAGAATAAGATGCCTAATAGTCCTATATAAATGACTTCAAACTATAGTAATCCTTATGTTCCAAAAATATGATGCCTCTTGCTTCTACCAAAATATTCCTTATACACCAAGCATGAGATGACAATAGTTCTATCTATATGACATTAAACTTTAGTTATCCCTATGTTCCAAACATAGGATGCCTCTGGCTTCTAACAAGAGATGCCTTATGCTCCAAGCATGAGATTCCAATAGTCCTATCTACATGACATTAAACTATATTAATCCCTATGTTCCAAACATAGTATTCCTCTTTCTTCTAACAAGAGATTCCTTATGCTCTAAGCATGAGATACCAATACTCTTATCTACTTGACTTTAAAATATAGTAATCCCTATGTTCCAAACAAAGGTTGTATCTTGCTTCTAACAAGAGATGCCTTATGCTCCATGCATGAGATGCCAATAGTATTCTCTACATGACTATAAACTGTAGTACACCCTATGTTCCAACCATAGGATGCCTCTTGATTATAATAAGAGATTCCTTATGCTCCAAGCACGAGATGCCAACAGTCCTCTCTACATGACTATAAGTTGTAGTACACCCTATGTTCCAAACATAGGATGCCTCTTTCTCTAAATGAGATATGCCTAAAGCTCCAATCATGAGATGCCAACAGTCCTCTCTACATGACTATAAACTGTAGTACACCCTATGTTCCAAACATAAGATGCCTCTTGCTCTAAACAAGAGATTCCTTATGCTCCAAGCATAAGATTCCAAATTCCATGATTACAGTGGAGTAATTTCAAGAGTGTTGGAATCCGTTAAAACATTCCACCACTCCACCCCACACTTTATGTGTCCTTCATTCAGATCTTCATCAACTTCCATGTACAAAGGGACCCCTAATGGCCGGGTCCGATGCCGCATCGGCTCACCTACCATCCTAGTCAAACACCCCGAAAGACATTGGACAACACTTTGAGTCAGGTCTTGTGTTTCGAACACGGTCAGTAGTCAACCCTCATTTGTTTGTCCCCATTTCAGGCTGACACAATATGGATGTTGTGTTTTGAAAATGTCCAACAATTATCCTCTATTTCCATGCCACCCTCATTGTGTTCTGAATGTCGGGCATGTGATTCACACTTTTCATCTCCCTTTGTTTGGACTGATTCCAACGCCCTTGGCATTATCTCTCTTATGTGCTAGCGCAAATGTGAATACCTCAACCCACTAGTGAGTTGGGATTCCCTCATGTCCATACATGAGGAAGACATCATGGGAAGCTTCCTTACATAGGCCCCATTCACCATTGATGCTCCATAGCGGGATCCGAGAAGCTTCCTTGCATAAGCCACATCCACCATTGCCACTCTATAGCGGCACTCGGGCAGCTTCCTTGCGTAAGCCCCATTCACCATTGTCACTCCATAGTAGCACCCAGGCAGCTTCCTTGCGTAATCCCCATCCACCATTGCTGCTTTATAGCGGCACCCGGGAAGCTTCTTTGAGTAAGCCCCAACCACCATTGTCACTGCATAGCGGCACCCGGGCAGCTTCCATGCGTAAGCCCCATCCTCCATTGCCGCTCCATAGCGGCACCCATGAACCTTCCTTGCCTAAGCCATGTTCACCATTGTCGCTCCATAGCGGCACCCGAGCAGCTTCCTTGTGCAACCCCTATTCTCCATGTCCGCTCCATAGCGGCACCCATGAAGCTTCCTTGCATAATCACCATCCACCATTTCTGCTTCATAGTGGCTCCTAGGCAGCTTCATTGTGTACGCCCCATCCACCATTACCTTTCTATATCAACACCTTGGGAATCCTAGATTGTAAGCCCCACACCCATTTCCTGAACTATGTAGACTTCGATCCTTGCCATGGCAAGGTACGTAGGAATCCTCCAAGAGGTTCAAGCCCAACACCCCATTGGTTCTGACCACCTTCACGTTAGTTAACACCATCCGAACAACAACAAATTTGACCCTTGCCATGGAAATGTATGTAGGAAGCCTCCACGAGGTTCAAGGCCCACAACCATTGGTCTTGACTACCCCACGTCAGTGCACCGATCCCCTTCCCATCCTAAACTATGTGGTCTTTGATCCTTACCATGGAAAAGTACATAGGAAGAATTCCTGAGGTTCAAGACCACCAACCATTGGACCCCTGGTCCTCCTTCATGTCAGTTCAGCTACCCTCATGAACTACGTCGTCTATGATCTTTGCCAAGGCAAGGTATGTAGGAAGCCTCTATGTGGTTCAAGCCCACCAGACATTGGACCCCAAGTCCTCCTTCACATCGGTTCACCGACCCCCATGAACTACTTAGTCCTTGATCCTTGCCAAGGAAGGGTACGTAGGAAGTCTCCCTGAGGTTCAAGCCCACCATTCTCCCAGTCGTTCCGACCCCTTCACGTCGGTTCACCAACACCTTGGGTAGCTGAGAGTATAAGATCCACAACACCAAGAACTACGTGGACATTGATCCTTGCCAAGGAAAGGAACGTAGGACACCTTCTTGAGGATCTAGCCCCCATCCCATTAGTCGCTCTGACCCCATTCACGTCGGTCCACCAATAACTTGGGCTTCCTCAGAACATAAGCCCTAAATTCCCCACATCCCGAACTACATAAAATTTGATCATTTCTATGTTAAGGTATGTAGTAAGGCTCCATGAGGATGAAGCCGAATACCCAGCAGTTCTGACCCCCTTTCACGTCGGTTTACCCCCATCCTGCCTGACGTTAAACTATGGACCCCATCCAGTGGTAAGTCATTGCAACCCCATCCAGCGGTAAGCCGTTGTGACCCAATCCAATGGTAAGCTGTTGAAACCCCCAATCGGCGGCAACCCGTCATTAGACAAACTACGTGGACTTTGATTCCCTTCCATGGGGATACGTAGGAAGCCTCTTCGAGGCTTAATCCCAAACCCATCTTCATCCTCGTGATGGTTCTATCCCATTCACCATCCAATTCATGGAACCATCCATCATCCATCCTGATTCTTATCCAGTCTGCCACATCCCTATGGGATCATGCCACCCCATTCCCCATTCCTTATAATAGCAATCGGTAATCCAACCACATGTCGGCCCCAACATCGGTGTTCCCTCCAATGGTTGCATCCATCTGATCGACTCTAGTTAGTGTTCTGATCATCCTGATCCGTCTATGTAAGACATTAAACTCACACCATACCCCTTTTTAAAATGGGAAGTTGAGGAAAACAACGGACACATGCCTCCAGCATAAGATACCCCACAACTGACATGGGATGCCTCAGGTTCTGCACTCTTGAGATTCCCTATTATGAGGAGGAATACAGGTTCTCCAATGTCCACGAACCCAGAGATTCCCCAACATGTCTGGTGTTATCATCTACTCTGACCGAAGTTTTCTATCATGTCGATACGCCATGGAATTTCTTTATAGAAGTAGTGTAATTAAATGGCATCCATGATGATATGACACTGGGAACGAGATTCACAAACAACGACTTAAATCTATAAGGGAGACCCAGTCTAGGTGACGAGTTCTGAGGAGAAATCCACAGAAGGAAGAACTGACACCACATCATTCTGTTTCGATCAAGGAGCAAACATCCCGGAATAATCGACAGTTGTTGTCCACCTTCGGAAAGTAGGAATGCGGGGCAATAGCTGTGCATCCTTCATAGACAAACTCGTGCCCCAATGAATGTGTCAGAAATATAGGTACCTAGTTTTTCCTTTTGATTTAGTGGATTTGGTTGGTCATTGGGGGATTATTCTTCCTTCCATCGAAGTTTCATTGTGTTCTGATGTTGGAGAGGTAGGTTATTCCATGTTTTTCATCATTCTAATGAAAATCCTTGAAACATGAATGATTTTATATATTTACAAACATGATATGAAGCTCCATAATACATTTAATTATTTTGTTGTGGTTTTTTATTTTTGTTGAATTTATTAAAATTCAATTTTGGCATGGTTTTCTATTTATACCTATGTTTTTGTACACCAATTGATGATGATCATTTTTTTATATATTTTTGAACATGTTATTCACCCCATGGTTCCTTTGTTTAACAATTTTTATTGTTTTGGGGGTGGTAAAAATTGTTTAAATGTTTTTTTAGTGTAATTATTAAATTTTTAAAATTATTTGTATCACTAAAGTGTTCATTTAATTCCCAATTTTGAATAAATAAATATTTATATATTTTTCAAAACTTCATGGTGTATAAGGCTATTTTGTTGTAGTGTTTCAACGATGGTATAATTTGTAAACAATGGGTTATTGGGTGATTCCTTGATTAGGCCTATGTGAGGGCTTGATTCAATTTTTCAGGATCCTTTTTTTTAGGGTTGTCTAGATGGTGTCTCCGGAGTCATTGGTTCTTATTCCGAAATATATATATATAAAGTGTGTGTGTGTGTGAGCGGGATACTGCTTGACTTAGAAATATTGGTCTCTACCATCATTTGAGGTCGTTATTTCCCATGAACTTACCTATTAAATTTAATAACCATTAGTATAATATTTTTCACCTTCTTTTATTAATATATATTGATAACAAAACATTTTTTAGATATTATGGTGTGAAATCAATGTTTTAAGTCTAATTTTTGTTTTTATTAGACTTGTTTTGTTAAATAGTGCACACCAATTGTTTTTCAAAATGCTTATCTAAATTTTGCATGTATTTTGTGACATCTAAAGCATGGTTAGGACTCATGAATATATTTGTGGTATAAAAAATGATTATTTGAGTTCCTTGAATGATGTTTCAGTATAGTTTTGTATTTATGAAAAATGTGAATTATTTTGAAATTGTGTTCATCTGGTGTTTTCGATTAGTGTCCCATTTGGAATGATGATGAAAAATGGTTTTGTTTTGAAAATTAAATGTGATTAATTTGAATGATTTGTTTTCTAGATGTTTTATCATGAAAATGTAGTGTGAATATTTTAAGAGGATTTTATAAATGATGTGATGTTGTAAATAATGTGTTTCACCCCTTTATGAAAAGTGGATTTTGTATCATTGATAAAGGTTGGTTTTGTGGAATGCTTAAGGGCCAATTTGGCCACTTTGTAAAAATACTGAAAATATTTATTATGAAACCCCTTATTGGATGTTCTCATGCCTTGTCACAAATAATGGATGATATTTCCTCATTGTCGAATTCTTGGGATCCATTATCAGGGTTCCTCGGTTGGAATTGTTTTCATTCTATTTTCTTTAAGGCATTAGATTAATACTTAAGGAGAAGCAAGGTGAGGCCTAAAATGAACTATTATTAATATATATTTGATATTGGGTTCTTGGATTTCATTAGTTGGATCACCCCAATTATATACATGATACTTGGGAACCTTTCATATTGAGATAATTTTATAAGAATGATTGTTTCACTAGTAGTTGACGTACTAACCAGTGGCTCATAGTAGGTGGATATATTTTGTTATATCGCTATGGGATTTTTCCGCTCGGTTTTTCTTGAGTTAGGGTGGCTAGGTGTTTGGGTTTTTTGATTTCATCATGTGTTTCATGCTACTGGGGTTGGGGTCACTTATATTAGTACGTTCAATATTATTCTAGATCTCTTGGGTTCACCTATGTCTATTAGCTCTTAATTTCTTTTAGTAATGAATGTGATACTTGTATATATATTTTAATTTTCATTATTATATGAATATTTTATTTCTTTCATGTGTGGTGTTTCCATTAATTGGATGTGTATGTTTATAAATGCATGTGAAAAGGTTTAAATTAAAGGCGTTTTATAATCTTTCCTACCATAAAAAAGGAAATAATCACTTCCCTTTTTAAAAATGTTAATGAAATACTAATATAAGGAACATAGTTTTGGAAGAGAATAAGAGAAATGATTTGTATTATGTTTTCGAGTAAAATGAGTAGAATAGTTTACTTTCATATATTGTAGTTAAAACATAAAAATTGATGTTTCTTTTATTTTAATTGAAGTGCATTGGGAATAGTTTATCGGGCTAGCCTACTGTGTTTTAAGACTCACAACTATTGTTTATCTATGTTTTTTTCATCGGTGGTTTCATCTTTCTCAGATTTGGTCATCACAGTGTGATATTAGTTTGGGTTTGGTTGTTACCCATAGGGTCATGTGGACGTATATATAAATTATTTTCTCGCCGCGGAAAATTTCAGTTTTCATTGATCAATTTTAATTAATATTTTTTATTTATTTGTCAAATAATTCCCATAATTTTAATTTTTATGCTTTAAAACAGTTGTGTAACACCTCAAGCATCCATAGTACACTTCTCTTTCAATAATAAAGTAGCATGGATTGTATGCAGCTCCGAGTTCTAGCACACTACGACCAATCAAACTTGCTGTTTAAAAAGATGTTATGAATAATATTACCCACTTTTTGAAATTTTTTAAATTTTATTTTGGAAGATGGAATTCATTTTTTTATTCAGAATATCAAAATTATCCTAGGGTAATTTGATTTTCTAAAAACATTCAATTCTTGATGAATAGTGATAAGCATTGCGTTACTATTTAAAACCGAATTTTTATTAAATTAATAATTTTTTAATTTTAATTTATTTTAAAGTAAAAATAGATACATAATACCTATATTAGTATAATTTAATTAATTTTAGTCATTTTATAATAATATTTGACAAATAAAATTTTATTGAATTTTTTATCGTATTTTACCCACCTTTTAGGTGCATTTTCAAATTTGCACAAAATGTAATTTTTCTTATTCTGTTAATTGAATTTCAAAAATCCAACAGCCTAGAATTTCACATTATGTAAAATTTGGTTCAATAGGATGAAAATATTTTTTTATGAATAGTAATTTTTTAATTTTATTTACCACGATTAAAATTTAAATAGAGTAATAAAATGTAAAAATAATATTATAATAATATGAAATTTCATCGACACTTTTCAAAATTCTATTTCATAATATTATTTTGACCAAAATATACCTTACGACAAAAATATGATTGTTTTTTATCCACTTGGATTAGATTATGAAATTTATTATATTTTATTTAAAGAAGAGTTAAAAGTGATAAATACAAATTTTAATAACTAAGCTATTTTAAATATATTGTTATACATAAGATAAATTCAACTATAAATATTTAACAAGAACATAAAAATATTCACTACATTATGGTATTTTAATTATAATTTCTAGACATTACATAATTAAATTTAATTATGACACAATAATGATGCAGTAATTAACTTATTTTTGAAAAATTAAAATAATTCATATTATATATGTTAATATAAATATAAAATGAAACTTTTGATACCATCCACAAATTTTATAGGTGAATACAACATGTTAGGTACAATTCATTGTATTTTTTTTGAAGGAATCTAGTTTTTATGATTTTAACAAAAAACCAATACTAAATAGTGTCAAAATTGACATAAATGAGATTTTAAAACCAATACAATTTCATTAAATCAGATAATATTCCTAAAAATATAAGAATTAGCTAAATGAATTAGATAATATTATATATATATATATATCCTTAATTAACTATTTGAGGCTCATGTGGCATTTTATAGTAAATATATTAAACGTGTACTATAATAATAAAAGAAGACATCATAAATGGTAAACAATTTTACTATGGGTTAAGTCTAAAAGATAAGGTTAATATGGTGACCTAAACATGTATAAAACCTATTGGTTGTAGGGATTTTGTCCCATCTCCAACTTATCCAAGAAATAAATTCTTTTGGATCTATTAGAAACCTAACATTAATTTTTTAATAAATTAATGTATCAAGTCGTTCCCAAAATTCCCGTCACCTCCCTTATAAAAGGGTATTTCCCCTTATCCTAAATTCGCACCTCCAATTCCATTTTTCTCAGCCAAACCCTGATCAAATATCCTCCCAATTACTTTCACATCATAATAGATCCCAAAATTTGATCAGAAAGCCAACTGAGGAGTCTTATTATTCAAAACAAAAGGAAGAACCTGAAGAAGTTGTAATTATTTTATCACCTCTTTCAAAGTCTTTTTCTTCTTCCAATTCCACTTTATATGTTCTTTACATACTAAAATAATAACTAAAGTACCTTATACATACTTAAATTTTATTATAACTTTTTTTCAACCATATTCATAATTCTATCCATCCTATGATTGACAATGTCACCATACATGCGTGCATACGACATATTGTATCCACGTCGTGGTGTTATTTTTTATTCAATAATAAATTATTTTTATGGGTATAATAATGAGTATAATTGATGTAAATAATAAATATTACATGTTAATGATTCTGTATATACAATATACCATCCAATTACATACAATTTCACCATCAATAGACTGATATTTTCACTCGTGCGTACGTACGACCTACCATCTTCATGACTAGATGAGATTCATTCTTCACTTCAACAATCCAATAATGATTATATAAAAATATATTATTCATAATTATGAAATATATGACACAATTAGTATACTGTAATGATATATATATATGTATGTATATATGTATGTATGTATGTATGTATGTATGTATGTATGTATGTATGTATGTATGTATGTATGTATGTATGTATGTATGTATGTATGTATGTATGTATGTTTGTATGTATGTATGTATGTATGTATGTATGTATGTACATATATGTGATTTACATACTTCCATTGAATACGATAAGTAAACAGAAACAATGTTCATGCGTACTTACGACCTATAGTCTCCATGAACGGTGTATTATATTATATATATATATTTATATATATATATATATATATTGTATATGTTTATATTATGAATATATGTGTAATGAAAATAATATTATACATTCTTGAAGTAAATATATCCTGATCTATGTAATATGATCGGGAATAACAATTCAAAACACGTATAATAAACATAGCGATATTACCCAACTTGATGTATTAATAAGGAATTGTTAATAAATGGGTAATATAATGTCATAAAAGAATCAAATATTATATCAAAAAAATTATTATGATTCTGAGTAAGTTAATAATATTTTTAAAAACATTATACATGTGTTTCGGACACATATGAAGAGTATCAGATCTAAGGTATGGGTTAATTCCACAATCTCATTATTATCTAATATTATTTATGTGTAAGTATTTACTGGGACATATTTATATTCAATTCCCATGTTTCATAAATTTTTTTAGAAGGGGATATTTTATGGTTTAATGGAAGGGACTCCTTAATCTACATAATCAGTTTAAATGTTTTAATGTCTTAATTTTCTAAATCTTTTTAATTAATTTCCATGTTTTCAAAATGATTTTAAGGATTTATTGACATGGAAATAATTTTTTAAAATGTTAATTCCTTTAAATATTTTCAAAGTTGTATGGAAATATTTCATTCATTAATCTCTTTTAAATTAATTCCTTTATAAATTCTATAAATTTTAAATGATTTCCTGAAAAATGGATATTTCTCTCAAAGAGTTTTACTAATCATTTTCAACTATGTCAACATCCTTTATAGGATATTATTCTTGATAGAGGTTGATATACTATAATACCATCTTCCATATTGTTTTGAATGAGTCATGATATGTTTGACTATAGAAATTATATTTTTATATGATTAATGATTTACAAATAATGTATTGTCATTTCCAATGCATGATTTAATATGAGTCATTATGTTATGTTTCACCATTTTCGTATGGGGAATGAATTGGACTTAGTATGTAACAGGAGGTCCCCTCTATAGCCCCTCGATGCATCGGTAGGTCTCGTGAGACAAAAAGTCTCTTGGAATGAGGCCTTGATAGAATATTTGTGAATTGTCTTAGAAAAAGGCCTTGACGTAGCCGTTATAATGTTCTGCATTATGCATCCACTCGTTATGAAATTGGTTATTACATGTGATTATTTGAATAGTATAATATCCATGTGAATGTTTATATGGTAATGTTTTTTTCATATTATGTTCATGTTTAATGTTTAAATGGATGATGTTTCTATTGGAAATCATTCCTTAAAAGTTTACACCTTTCGCTGAATTATTTACCTTTACTGAGCATCTGAGCTCACCCATTTCTTATGTTGTTTCCCCAGGATGCCAAGAAGTGTATTATGATTCTTATTGAGGGATATTATAGGATAATATAAGATTTATTGAAGTATTATTTATGTTGTTTTTTATGTAAGAAATTCTAATTTAATGTTCATATATGTAATCTATTTTCCAAGACTGCTAAACTGATCTATCCTTCAGGACTTGATTCCTTGTTATCATGCCAATGTATGAAAATAATGCATTGTATCTAAGCTTTGGGGGTTGGGGTGTTATAGTTGTTATCAATGGAATTTTAGTAAAAAACATGGAAATAGATTTTGAAAATGTAGATTGGGGTTCATAACCCTAATATAGACTTTGAGGTTAAGTATAGAAGAAGACCTAAAGCATCAATTATGTGGATATTCCAAGATGTACATCCATTCCTAGATACTAAACATGGACGTAGTTCAGTAACATATGTACATTGTAGTGAAAAATATGACAAGGTGTTCTGGGCTTGACTCAGGGTAACCTGGTAGACGACAACGGGTCGTACTACACACCTGGTTTGACACTCCTAGGGGATATGATTAAGATAATTCATATTTACATTACAAACCATTATGAAGGATTTATGTGTAAATATTTTCTCAATGGAACCATATTTATGATTATGGATTAGATATGCATAAAAGTTTCAATTTAAGTTAATTAGTTTACTAGTTTAGATTTATATATTTGGATTCATAACCCAATATAGAGTATACCAATGTTTAGAAATGGAGCCTAGTGGAAGGAATGGAAATCCTATTAATTCACATAATCCATGTAGGGATTTCCCTTCTATGCAAGATAATGATAGCAGAGATGGTGAAAAAACTGGTACGAAATAGTTTATTACCATATTTGGACAGCTAACATAGGTTATGAATAATAACCTTACACATTTGGAGCATCCTGATCCACACCGCGGAGGATCAATGTTAGACTGGTTCATGAGAAATCAACCTCCAACATTAAATGGGATTACAAATCCGTTTGTGGATGATCAATGGATATGTTTTGTAGAGAAAAAATTTCATACATTCAGAAGTAATGAAAGGGAAAAGGTTGTCATGGTGTTTTATTATATCTCAAGAGATGCGGATCAATGGTGGTCATTAATTCAAAACACTAAGTAGGATGATGATGTAGAAAATATGGAATGGAGGGAGTTTAAAGGACTTTTTATATCAAAATACGTTCTTCGTGAACATCGAGCTAATATAGAAAGGAAATTTTTGAGTCTGAGGGAAATTGAGGATGAGAATGTTGCAAAATACAAGGCTAACTTAACACGGTTAGAAAAGAATGCTTCAGACTACATACGTAACCCAAGAAGTAAGATTGATTAATTAATTGATGGGTTAAAACCATTCCTCCAAAGGGCATTGGTCTCACAATCTTTCTCATCTTACAAAGATATATTATTATGTTCTATAAAGATGGAAATGAAATTCTCTAAGACTTATGAGATTATATTAAATCAAGATAAAGAGAGAACAATGGAGCAAGAGACAGATAAATGGAAATAGGGAAAGAACGATTTTTCCATTATGTGATAATTGTGGGAAGAAACACCCTCGTATTTTCCTAAAAGGAGTGGGAGTCTGTTTTAAATGTGGAGAAATGGGCATCCAAACTTGTGATTGGAAGGGGAAGAAAGAGGATCTCGAGGATCAATGCTATAATTGCAATAAAATGGGAAATTATGCAAACTATTTCACAAAGATTCAAGGAAATGTAGATCTGAAGAAACAAATGGATAAGGGTCAAGCTTAAGTTTCTACTACAGTCAATGTGAAGTAATTAATGTATTTGTGTTTTTTTATTCAAGAATTATATTTTGGTTACAAGAAGATGTGATAAATATAAAGATTGTAATACAGTACTTTTTTCATTATGTTTTTAATATGATGAAGGTAATCATATATTTAGTATGAGAAACAATATGTTGTTTGGGGAATCTGATGTTACAATTGATTTTTTAAATTTAAACACCTATTAGAGAGAGTTAAAACATAAGTGTTATCCATAACTCTAAAAGTTCCAATGGATTAATTTTAACTTTTCATAGTATTTTTTAGGGTCAAAACATTTCTTAATATAATTTTTTGGAATGTTATAATACAATACTTTTATAAAACAGACAACCTACAAGTCGGGTGATAACATGTCATGTTAGAAAAAGTTGTGAGAATCGAACTCACAACCAACGTGTGACAAGGATTTATCGTATACCAATGGCCAACAGGAAGTCCCTAGTTATTATAAAATAGTTTTCTTCATTTAGATTATATATTATTATATTTGTAACCATAGAAGATTGAGATAAATAGAATATTTTTGAGTTTTATCTTTTGAAGAGAAATATGAGTTTGTGGTAGGAATTAGTTATATGGTGAAACTCTATATGTCAATTAAGTATAATTCCTTATGTTCTTAGTGTGTTATGTAAATTAATTATACATGACTAGGGAAATTATAATAAAACCAAAAAAATTCCTAGTACTTTCTTTTTGCAATGAATCAAATTGTCCCTTAGATTATCACAAATGTATCACTTCCAGATTGTCAACATTCTCTTAATAATATTATCTATCACTCTCCATCAGAACATGATGATTAGTTTTCTCTTCCATATCTATTATTTCATACATGTAACCCTAGTAATTCTTATTTCTGGTAAACATTATAATTATCTTTCTTTCATTTAATATAGAGGCCTCATTAATCCATTTTTCGATGTGGGATTTCAACTAAGATATTTCAAAATATTAAGCCCCTACTTTTCAATACTAATCTTAAATTTCAGTGATGAAATTTATTGAAGGAGGGGATAATGGAGCATCCCAATCTTCCACAATATACATCTCTTTGATTAATACAATTTCTTTCACTGTACGCAGCTCTGAGTTCTAGCACACTACGACCAATCAAACTAGCCATTTAAAAAGCAGTTATGAATAGGAATACCCACCTTTTGAAATTTTATTAATTTTATTTTACAAAATGGAATTATTTTTTAGATTTGGAATATTAAAATTAGCTTAGGGTGAAATTGTTTTATTTTTCTGAAAACATTCTATGTTTGATGATTACTGAAAAACACTACGTTATTGTTTAAAAACGCCTTTTTATTTAAATAAATATTTTTTAAATTAATTTTATTTTAAAATAAATATATATACTTAAAACTTATATTAGTCTAATTTAATTCATTGGAGTAATTTTCTAACAATATAAGACATAGAAAACTTTATTAAAAATTTTAACATCTTTTACCCACCTTCTAGGGACATTTTCAAATTTTTATAAAATGTAATTTTTCCACTTCTATAAATTGAATTTCAAAAATTATATAGACATGGTTGTCATAAAAAAGTATAATTTTGCTCAATATGATGAAAATAATTTTTTGGTGAATAGTAACTTTTGAATTTCATTTACCACGGTTAAAAGTAAATAGGGTAATTAAAGGTAAAAATAATATTATAATGATATAAACATACCAAGAAACATGGCTTATTTCTATTGGATAAGTGTATTTAATGAAAAATAAACCATTAGAAAAAAATATAATACTTTTTGATCCACTTGGATTAGATTAGAACATTTTTTATATTTTATTTAAATTTAAAATTTAATAACTAAACCATTTCAAATATATAGTTATACATAAGATAAATTCGACTATAAATATTTATTAATAAGATAAATTTTTTTTCTATATAATAGAATTTTATTTGTGATTTTTATACATAAATAATTAAATTTATCTATGGCCCAATAGAAATGCAATAATTACATTATTAATGACAAAATTAAAATAACTGATATTATAAATCTTAATATAAATTTAAATTGAAAATTTTGATGTCGTCCATGAATTTTCAAGGAAAATAAGACATGTTATGGTCAATTCAATGTTTTTGTTTTGAATTAATTGTTTTTTTATGATTTTAACAAATAAAATACTAAATAGTTTCAAAATTGACATAAATGAGTTTTTAAAACAAATACTATTTTTTAAAATTATTTAATATTCATAAAAATCGAATATTCAGCCAAATGACTTAGATAGTGTTTGATATTTCATTAATTAACTAAATTAGGTTCATTGGAACCTTTTAGATGATTTTATTTTGACCCATATACACTATTTCCTTGAAATAAATCCACTTGGAGCTATTAGAAACCAAAAATCAATTTTATAATAAATTAATGTTACAAGCCTTTCCCTAAAGTGCCCATCACCTCTCTTATAAAAGGGTACTTCCCCTAATCTTAAATTCACACCACCAAAGCCATTTTAATCGGCCAAACCCTGCTCAAATCCCCTCCCAAATACCCTCACTTCATCCTAGTGGCCTAACATTGATCAGAATGACAACCTATGGAGCCTTATTGTTCAAATCAAAAGGAAGAACCCGAAAAAGATGTAATTATTTATCACCTATTTCAATGTTTTTTCTCCTTCTACTTCCACTATTTTCGATGGTTCCATACTTTAATAATTACTCATGTGCCTTATACATACCTATATATTATTAAAAATATGGTATTACCATATACATTTTCCTCTCCATCCTATGAATGACAATTTCACCCTACATGCATAAATATGGATTATTGTCTCCAAGTCGTGGTGTTGTTTTTTATTCAACGCTTAGTTATTTGGATGTGTAGAATAATAAGTATAATTTTTGTAAATAAATAATATAAATTGTTATTGATTATGTATATATAATATACCATTCAATTACATATTATTTCACCATCAATAGAATGATAATGTCCCAAGTACGTACGTACGACCTATCGTCTCCGTGACGTGATGAGATTCATTCTCCACTTTAACCATCTAAGAATGAGTATGTAAAAATATATTATTCATAATTTAGAAATATATGACATAATAAGTCTACTGGATATATATATTTATTTATATTTGTACATATATTTCATTCACTTAATTCTATTCAATACGATAGGAAAACTGAAACAACGTTCATGAGTACATACGGCCTACCATCTCCAGGAATGGTGTATTCTATTTTATATATCTATATATTATATATATTTATATTATTAATATATATGACATATAAATCATATTTTATTTTCTGGAAATAAGTAAATCATGATCTATGTAATATGATCAAGAATAAAAATTCCAAACATATATGATAAACAAAGCGACATTACCTAAAATGTTGCATTAACATGGAATTGTAAATAAATGGGTAATATAGAGTCATAATATAATAATATATGATATCATAAATATTATTATAATTCTGAAATAAGTTAATAATATTCTAAAAAACATTATACAGGTGTTTCAGACATGTACGAAGAGTATCAGATCTATGGTAAGGGTTAATTCCTAAATCTCATAATTATCTGAGATTTTTTATGCATAAGTATTTACTAGGAAATACATATCATCCATTCCATGTTTCATAAAAATGTTTTTAAAGGGAATATTTTGTGGTTTTATGTGAGGGACACTTTAAACTTGATCATCATTCTAAATGTTTTAATGATTTATTTTTCTAAATCTTCATTAATTAATGCCAAGGTTTTAAAAATAATTTTAAGAATTTATTGATATGGACTTCATTGTTTTAAAATGTTAATTCCTTCAAAAAATTTCAATGTTTAATGGGAAATTTTCATTCCAAAATCTCTTTTAAATGAATTACTTTAAAATTTTTGTAACTTCTAAATGATTTCATGAAAGTGGGATATTTCTCTCAAAGATTTTAACTAATAATTTTAAACTATGCCAACATCATTTACGGGGTATTATTCTTGATTGGGGTTGATTTATTATAATACAATCACCCATATTTTATTGAATAATGTATGATATGTTTGACTATGGATGTGCAATTTCTATACTATTCATGGTTTATAGTTGAAATTTGATATTTACTATGGTAGTTTTAATACGAATGATTATGTTATGTTTCACCATTTTAATATGAGGAATGCATTGGACATAGTATGTAACGAGTCAGGCCTGCTATAGCCCTTTGATATATTGTTAGGTCTCATGAGACAAACTAATGTCTTGGAACAAGCCCTTGACAGAATATTTGTAAATTTTCTTGGCACAAGGCCTTGACGTAGTATTTATAATGTTCGGCATTATGTATTACATCATTATAAAATTAGTTATTACATGTGATTATTCTATAGTAGAATATCCATGTGATTGTTTATATGGTATTTTTTGATTTAGTTTTTCCATATTATGTTTATGTTTATTTTTTAAAAGGATGATGTTTTTATTATAAATCTTGCCTCAAACGTTTATAGCTCACGCTGAATTATTTACCTTTACTGAGCATATGAGCTCACCCATTTCTAATGTTTTATTTTTCTAGGATGCCAATAAGTGTATTATGATTTTTATACAATTTTATTCTAGGGAAATATTGGAGTTGTCTAAGGATTATTTATGTTGTGTTTTATTTTAAAAATTTTATTGAAATGGTCATGTATGTAATATATCTTCAAAGACTACAAAACTGATTCGTCCTTCGGGACATTATTCCTTGTAATCTTGAGAATGTATTAAAATAATGCACTGGCTTCAGGATTCTGGAGTTAGGGTATCATAATTTTACCACCCATGGGGATTAGGAACCCCCTTTTGGCCATGTCGCAGTCCTTCTCAGGTGTCCGGTCTAGGGTCGAATCCGGTTGGTTTGTCACAACTACTATGGAAATAATTATATTTTCTTATGTTTCTTCCACAATTCCATTTATTATTGATATGTTATGCTTTCATGGTTTATGTTATTTATATCCATATGATTCATGTCATTTAAAATTCTATGATTTATTACATGATTCATTTTTATGATCTTATATATGTAAGGTATGATCATATATTTCTAGGATCTTGTAATAATTCCCATATGATCATGTTTCTGATTACATTTATCATTTTTTACCCTTATTGGGTGTTTAAGATGACCCGTATTTTTGCATCCTTCCCTAGGTTATGAATATATATTTCTTTTATGAAACGTCTAAGAGTTGTGCCAGTCTTGTAGAACCTAGTGAGAGATAATATAGATCATTCATGTACCAGTGATTACATTTACATATTTTTAAAGGCACCGAACTAATATTATATTTGGGTGTCCATCTGTATAATTTTATTTAAGTATTCCTCAAATTTGATGTTATGTTATTGTATGAAACGTGATGGTCCAGAAAAATACCACTCCCCTAATTAATTTTTTTGTTGAAACCATGAGTTTTTAAATGCTATGTGTTTTCTCGAGGAAATGATGAGGTGGAAATATCCCCATTGGTTTTTATTAGATTGATAAAAATTGATAGTGAAACTAATTTTAAGGGTGACATTATGTAAAACCGTATGTTATTATGAATTATAATTTATTAAATAAATTAAATTTTATTAAGAGCCTGTGTTATAGGAAACACCGAGTTTAGCTTCTGTTATATGTGATACTGAGTTTTAACAACACACAATATATGATTAATATTATTATTTAAACAAAACCAATATTACTTATAAATTAATAATAGTTATATGAATAGTAATAACTAATTTTTAAATGTTAAAAATAATATTTTTATATAATGAAAAAATATTTATAAGAAAGTACTTAATATTTAGAAAAGGCTTTATATTTTTCGGGATAACAATTTTCACAAAAAAAAATATATTGTATTTTGTGAACGTATAATAAATGTAATTTTTAGAAAATTTATAAAAAAATAAACAAATAAAAAATATTTGTTAAATCCACATGTAAATTAATCTTCAGTGAGTTTTTGAATATTTTCTAACAAGATAAATGTTTTCAATGCATAGTAAACAATACTAGTTTTTATTAAGTATTGTCATTTAGTTTATACCTTTTAAAAATATCCAAAAAATTTAATATTGTTTTAGAAGTAAATTTTATTCAATGTTCTCTCTATTAATAAAATTTAGTTCATTGGAATAAATTACATATTGAATTCGGATATTAAAACATTCAATACATATGATAATTTTCTCTTTGCAAAATCGCTTTATCATCATATCTAAAATATTAATTTTAATTTAAATATTTCCATTTATATGATCGAATTTATAAAAATGGATTCCATTTTTTTAATTATCGTGTTTTTTATTTCCTAATAAACACAAATTAATTATTTACCATAATTAATAGTAAAAACTGTAAAAATTAATTACAGTGGTTAAGGAGAAATTGGATTTATCATGGGTAATCTAAAACAACAAGGGGTAAAATAACATAAAAACATGTCCAAATACTCTTTAATGGAAATATTTAAACTCTATCACTCTGATAATCATTAATATCCCATTTTTAATTTTTTGAATGTTAAAAACATGAGTATACAATTTTTAATTCAAAAAATACCAATGTGCCACTCTCCTCACTTATAAAAGGACACCCACTCTGTACTCCTATAAACATTACCAAAAAAACCATTGGATCTAAAAATACCAGACCGAATAAATTACATAATTCCAACCTCTCAACCTAATAGCATTATTTCTTTATAAATTCTACCAAGGGTGACTTTTGGTTCCAACCAAAAAGTTTTTTCTGAAGAAGAGCTATCGTCCTTGACCAAGCATTTTGAATTATTTCATCCTCCAACTCATTCAGATATTATTTAAACATGATAATATACTAAATTTAGAATTTTAAATATAACGATATTAATTTTCTAAGGTAATTACATGAAACCATCTCCTCCTCCCACAAATGGGAAATGAAACTATTGATCGTGTGCCTAAAGGACTTGCACCTTGCGAACCGATGTAATTGGTTTTCCATCACCACTTCTTCTGGAT
Source organism: Viscum album (assembly GCA_963277665.1). NCBI lineage: Eukaryota > Viridiplantae > Streptophyta > Magnoliopsida > Santalales > Viscaceae > Viscum > Viscum album. The sequence continues at coordinate 1,956,411,369 of OY728137.1, forward strand.
GGATTTGATAATGTGTCTAATGTTTATATATGATATTTATGATATAATTATACCTATTTAATTATAATATCATACATATCTTCTAAATTTTTATTATGTAGAAAATATGATAATGTTGTTCATGTGTACCTTAGACTACCGCCTCACAAATCGATGTCAATAATTTTTTCACTAAAGCATGGAATGGAATTAAATTAGGGTTAAATTAATGAATATATGGGATATATATGAACTAAAAATGGTTCTATTTTGGTAAAATATTATTTACATGTTTTTATTTTATCCATTGAGAAACTGTGAATAACATTCAAGTGAACAAACTTCCTACTCTCTCCATGAATAGTGTATTTCATTTTCTATCTAAAACATTAATCGATAAATATGTATAAATATACTATGAATATATAAGATATTTCTATAATTATTAACATTATTTATATGATTAAACCGTCATCACTATAATATGAGAATGATAGTCAAAACATACTTGACAATTGAAGCAGATAATACAAGAAATATAGTTTTAAAATTGAATTGTCAATAAATGGATAATAAAAGGGCATAGTACATAATATATTTTATGATATATACGAATATGGTCTTATAATGGATTTTCAATATATTAAAATTTATGATAAAGGTATCTATAGCACTTTTGAGTCAAAAGGAACTTAATATAATGGATTTTTGTCTCAATTTTACATCATTGAGACATATGTTATGTTATTAACCTATAAAATTCTATAAGGTTTATATACATCCTCATTGACTTGTAATATCTATAATTAATTTATTATTCTATAATTTTATGTTTCATTTAAATTTATTTTTTCATTGGGGCTTACGATGCACTATTACCAAAGTGGTAAGGGTTTTGTGATTTAAACTCCCCATTTATCATAATTGAATATGATTATGTTTCCAATGATAAAATATTATTATCTATATCTCAATAAATTCATGATTTTATTCTCCTTTATTTATTTCCAGATATTATATTTAATCCCTTCATTTTCTTCTCTTTATGTTCTCAGTAGTTTAAAATATTATTTTTTTAAAACCATATTTATTTCAATCATGGGTTGTAAACATTTTTTCATAAAAAACCACGTTTTTTTAAAATGTTTTCAAAAATTAATTTCACAATATTAAATAATTTTTTACCCATTTTTCTATTTGTATAAATTGTTTATAATATAATCCTCATATATTTTTTCAAACATGGCCCATTTGGATTCTAATGAAAATGTAAAAGGAATACTTTTTTAACTTGTATGGTAAGAATAGAATATCCAACAATCGTGACTGTTATTTAATTTTAATATTGCATTATAATTTTTTTAAAAAAATCCTAGAATATGATTTTCAAAATATTATTGATTTTTTAATTTTAAAAATTTATTATTAATGAAAATTTATTTTCCTCAAGAAATTTTCCATATGGTATTTCAAAATCATTGTCCATTTAGGATGACATAGTATGATGTTACATATGATTTAATGGGGAGATGATCTAGGAATAAAATTATTATTCAATCCTTATATGGTTTATTTTTATGATAAAAAGATATTTATGAAAACAATTTCTATTTTATGGGTTAAGAAATGATAAAATGATTATGAAACCCACTTATTTTGACATGGGTTAGGATTTAAATAAATAAAAAAAATTGATTATGAAACTGATTTACTTTCTTTTTTTTATGTTATGATGATATGTTTATAAACCACATTTCATTTCATGTGTTCTAATATTGATTACTGTGTTATGATATTGTGGAACACATATATATTATTTTAATTTTTTTGATGGGTGGTGCCTATATCACCCTCTAATGCATTGCGTAAAAGTTGATATCTCAAGAGACAAAAAGGTTTAGAATGTGCAGCAATCATAGTTTAGCAAGGTACATATTTTACTATTATATTATTTTGATTTAACCTTGTCTTATATAATGGTTAGTGGAGAAAACACATACCATAATGATATTCTTGTTAATGGCCCTTGACTACTATTGAAATTACTTTTTATGCATTTGTGTTTTCCACAATTCTCTATCTTATGAAAATGTTATTCTCTTAAAGATCATGTTCATTGATTTTTCTTATGATTCATGTATTTTGAACAATCAATATTTATTCCATGAATCATGATTAGTATCTTGGATATGATAGTTATTGTTTTAAAATTTTATGCACATGTTATCATGCCCTTATTATAAAGTTATTCATGCATATCGCCCTTTTATGCATTTACTGAGAATTTGATCCCACCCTTTTTTATGTTTCATCTCACTAAGTTGTGAGGAATTTTATTATGTATGATATATCAAAAAAAATTCTAGTTTTTATTAAATTATATAGGGATGAAGTAGTTCAAATATAAATTATTTGATCAAGTTTCGCTGTTTTCAATGTCATTATAATGTTATGATACCCAGGTGTGTGTTAGTGTAATTAATGATGTTCAACAAAAGATGTAGAATATATATGTAATAAATGACTAGGTAATTATAGAGGGAGGGAGAGAGGTGGTGTTTTGTGTGGCTTAACCGTTGACTGAGTTTTGGTTGATCAATACGGTTGTCTTCTCTTTCTAATGTCTTCCTTCATTTTTTAGAGCATATGAGATTGATAAAATATGATATATTGGATCTTTTAATGAATTAAAATTTTATAATTAGTTTCCTAGATTTCAAAAACCCACTTCTAGAAATTTTTCTCTAATTTATCATTAATGTTTGATATATTCTCCATAACCAATTTCTCTTTTATGTAATGAAATTATTCCTCTAAATATTCATTGAATAACATTCATTAAGGATCCTCATATTCAAAATGAAATCTAATAGTGTTAAATTATTTTATGTTTCATTTAATTCCTCAATTATGACCATTGGAATGTATTTCTTAAACATGATTCCAATTATACACAATTGAACTAAGTTTTCTTCATTACCTTGATACTTCATGTTTAATTCAAATTGTATGAAAAACATTATTTGATTCCCATGACTAGTCCTAAGGTAAATCATTTGCACATGTACTCACTTTATATAAACAACCAGTCACGTGAAATCGTTATATGGTAGCTCTAATACTTTACTATAATTTTAACTCTACCAATCAGACCCACGATTTCATCTTATGATCGATAATTCATCATGTGTGGTCACTCCAATAGTTTTTCAAATGAATAATTTACATATATGATCACTATAATATCTATTATGGTATCCTGATGTGTTTTTTATATTTATAACATAATTTATTGATCATTTATATAGTCCAACCATTTTATCATGAAATCACTTCCATACATTGAGGCGGACTAATGATTTATTTATTTCTTCATGTGGTTGAATGAGAGTATCCATGGGGTTGACTGAATCCATTTTTTAGATAATATAATATTTTTTTGGTTAGTTGGGTACCAAGAGAAATTTATCTTTTTTGAAAAAAAATCACAGTTATATTAATGTTCTCTATTGATTCTTTTATTTTATATCTTACATGGAGTAATAATTTCATAATTATCAAGAAAATAAAATTTTCTAACATAGAACAAAAAATTCATTAACAATAAAAGAAACATATTTTCATATCATCGAAAGTTGAATTACTAGATTAATCCAATAATACCACACTTTTATAAGAAAATATAGAGAATAAATAAATAATAAAATTATAATAATAAATCATATTTTTATATAATTATTCCATATCACTGTACCGTATTTTGGGATTATCCAAAAGACAATAGGATAGAGAAATAAAACAGAATAAAATTGAAGAATGTAAGTAGAAGAGTAAATAAGAAATTGTGAATTAAATTCGTATATATTGATTTTAAAAATAACATAATATATATAAGATTAATTAATTAGAATTTGAGTCTTTATGGTCTTTATTAGTCGATGGATAAATAGTTGAATTTCTTTTACCTCTAGATGGAGTAGAATAAGGTACATGACATGGTCAAGGAGAAGTATAACCACCTAGAATCAAAATCCATTTAGGGATAGTTCTAATATGATGTATAACCAGAGGAATAGTGAGACCAAATATACATATAGGAACTATATAAATTGGAGTAGTACAATTTGAAGCATTGTTCATAGGAAGAGTAGTAGGAGCAAGAATCACAATGTTAAAAGTGAAAATTTAAACCCCCCCAAAATATGAGACATCTGAATCATGGGTTGAGATCCATGGTCTATGATCTTCAATAAATCATAATTTTTTGTCATTATCTAATCCAAAATGGGGTCCATTAAAAATATCCTTTCCAATATTAAAAAAAATTACTAAGTTAAAGAGGGAATCCATAAATATTTATCCACTGATCTATGCATTATCATTATACAAATCGTGGTAGAAATGTGGATTAGGTAATAATTAATGGAACATTTTTAGAATGTTTTTATTTTTTTAGTCATTATAATTTCTATTTGGAAAATAAAAAACCACTTCTTACCATGATCAATTATATCCACCTACACAGAATCATTTATTTCATGCAATCTTTCCAAAATATCATGAATCTTTTCATGAACAACCCATTAAATCATATCCTCTATGAATGATATAGGTAATGAAGGAGGAAGAAGATTTATGGATAAACTAAGTGAAAAATTAATATATATATATATATATATATAATCTATATAAAGAATCATATTAATAAAATATTCTAATATAGTTCCAGTAATAGCTCTATATCTTTCAATATCATGATCTATATGTTTAGTATTGAGAAACAACATAAGCTAAATGTGACCAACAACACTATAAATTATAAAATCAATATCTTTCCTTCTTCCGTACTCACCAAAACTTTCCAAAATCAAATATATTTCCTTCAATAAAACCTATTGAAAATTTTATAACTGAGAAATTTATGTTGAGGAACTAAATGTGGAAGAAAAAAAAGATGAGATAAAAAATTTGATGGGATGGATTTAGTGGAATCCATGTCTGAGGGATTCACTGAAGGTCCTTCATGATATGATGAGTAATGAATATTCTAATATGTATCCTATAATATAAATTAAAAATCATCAAATGGGACATAAATTTTAGGATGAGAGATATCATACTTCGGATCAACTTAGATAGAGACTTCAGAGTAATGAACTGGGGAAGAAAAAACTCTTATTCAGTAGGACGAGAACTAAACAATATCTATAAAACATCATCAAATGAGAGGGCCAGTATAGCTTATTCCAAAAAAACAAGAGAGTTGGAAGGGTATAAAAATTTCACTGGATCATGAGGTAAAATAGGTATGGCATGACAACAAGTTTTTGGTTCTCTTCCACCATTAGGATAATCCCCATCATCATTTTCTAGAGTATAAACCACCAACCCAATAAGGGGATTCAACAGTCTTATCCTCTCTAGGATGTGTGGATTCAAAGATTATTGTTCCCCTATCTCAAACATAGTAAGACTATCTGAAACTAAATTTTCATAACATCCTAAATTAGAGGTATTTTTCCCCAAAAACAGAGATCCAGGGGTACCATTCCCCTCAAGATCTACTATTCCTTCCATGGGTCTCACATATTTTGAAATTTTCTGAAAAGGATAGTGACTCTGAACATCCTCCTAATCCCTCAAGGTTTCCAAAATATGAAAAAATAATGCATATTAACTACTTTAATTAAAAATAGTCATCTTCATCCACATGATGCTATTTTAACACTAGATGCCTTATTTCCTTTAGTCTGGTTGGATTTTTTATAGGACTGAATTACTCATAAAATTATTAAAAATACTTAACCAATATTTTCTATGAGGGTTTTTAACCAATAATAATTCTATTTTAGGTGGTTTGACTCAAAAAAATACCACCAAAAATAGGGGACTTTACTCCCCTGAAGTAATAAGCCCTTTAATCTTGAATAACGAAAATTTAAATATTAGATAAGAAAGATAATTATGTTGAGATGAATTCTGAAATAGTTAATCCATATTACTCCTAAATAATATTGGAATATTTATTTGTACTCCATGTTTCCTAAAATATAGAAATAATAGGTCAAAATTCCATATAATGTTGAAAATATCTTTCCAAGAATAAATAGAGTGTTGAATATAAATAAGAAATTACATGCACTCACCATTGAACTTAACATCATTTTTATATCAAGTAATTCTATTACTGGTTATCTCCTTCAAAGATATCTCTAACTAATTATATGGATTAAAAGTAAGGTAACAAATTTTATAGTCCTAATAATTACATTTTTGTTCTACTTATAATCTTGGGTCCCATGAAGCTGAATAAAATATATAATATTGTCCCCCCATATCCATTCTAATTTTATCCAATACTTCACTTAATTCAAAAATCATATTCACTTAGAAATATTTAATATAATGGAGGATAAAAGATTCTACAACTATCCATGAATTACCCATTACACATGTTTTTTTTCACATATCTCTCCATACTATGGATCGACATGATCTAAGCCATTATAAATCCACTTCTTTTTCTAGGACAACTTGACGAGACAACATGTGTGGTTTAAAAGGTTTAATAGTTCAACTAGAGCTTTTTTTATCTATTAGATGTTACCGAATATTCCAGATATGCATCTTCAAGTAAAATCATCATTCTAACTACTCTCGAATGATATTATAATTTTGGAAGGATAAGGTTTGGTTGATAAGAAAATACCACATTCGAGAGAGGATTAGGATTTAAGAGAAGGTATTCGATTTAAATTATATTTTGGCACTTTGAATTAATATAGGGATTTATAAATGTTAAATAATATGAATATAATAAAAGAAACATAAAATAATGAAACACATAATGTATCTTTGAAATAAATCATGGTAGTATATTTTTCAATATTACAAAATATATAAGATAGTTATTTAATCAAACGCACATTTTTTAATTATATGTACCTCATGAAAAATATTATTAATTTAGTATAAAAATAGAAAAAAATAAAAAATATAATATTACCATATCATATATATTAAAAAAATTAAAATTTTAAATTCACGTAAAGGGTAGGACTAAGATGAAAAAAATAATTAAAAAAGATATATCAAATTAAAAAAATATATTTAAACATATTTAATGGTTCATAATTCTTGTTTCATATAATTAAATATGTCAAAATTTATAAGATTTGTAGATATATCATAAATTTTATGTTTTCTTCTTCTTAGCTAAAAAGTAATGTCCCCTTTTTGAAAATAATCTCCCAAATTTAAGGTGGTATACCAATACACTTAGTCCGAAAATGATATAAATTATTTTTATAAATATTTAAATCACATTTAATGTCACAAATTATAGGGCTATTTCTACAATGATATCAACAATATATTATTGGGTTTTTAATCCTGTAATTTTTTCCAAAATTAATTCTATAGTTACATATTCATATTCACAAGTTGATTATGATATAATGTTCAACTTTTTAATATACCAATATAATAGATACTTTCTAAAAAAACTGTCATTTTTTTGAGGTTCACTTTCTATATAACATAATGTGAAAAAAGTATCAATCATAATAGATATATAATTAAAAATAATTACCTCTAGAGTAAAACAATAAAAAAAATTAACTCTTTTTTAAGGTATTAAGAATTCATTTTAACTGCATATATGTAAATTCCTTAAACACACAATCCCAGATCCAATGAAAAAATATAAAAATTACATTTCCATATTTGATACTAAAAAATGTGACTTGATTTATTCCACCCATACATTAAAACAATTTAAAGGAACCCTATGTCACTTACATACCCAATAACCTTTTAGTTTTAGAGTTTTAGATAATTGAGAAAAACTCAAACGTAAAAAAGTCTCATGACATCAAGAGAGTAATTTTCACACTATACCCTACTTTTCATATTCAATATTATGTCTTCAAATTCAAACAAAAATTTATTCACATAATAAACATAACTATAATAAAACCATTTATCATTTATATTCATAACTAGGGAAAAAAGTAACATAAGAATGGTGAGATCAAATGATCTGAAAGGGTAAACATAAAAACTAACAATTGAATGTTATTAGTGAAAGTAAGATGTGAATAATTGTATGATGACATTATCATAGTGCATGAGTATTCTATAAGGTAATTTATACACATAAATATTTGGTTCATAAATCTTGAAACATGGAATAAATATTTTAAAAAATAGATATTCATTGGAATCAATGATCATGAACCATGTGACATCGATCTTCATTAAAGGAAATGTTTAAAAATGATAAAAGAAAAAGAATAGGTTTTGGAATCTAGGAAAAAAATTATAACTCTTTTGTATGGAAAAAAACATCATTGTTATAGTTTAAGTAACCATCATGGTTAAATGTGATGTAACCATAGTAGTTATACTTGGAGTAATGGTCACAGATTCACATGAAATAACAACGATAGTTATACCTGGAATATCCATCAGGATAAATTAAAATAATCTATTAGAAAAAATAATAATTGTTAAACTCCTTCCATTTACCCAAATAATTGAAGATATATAATATCCTTTCGCTAATTTAGATTATAATTTAACAGTACATCATTATAGACAATTTCCAAAAACCATAACATGAATAAAGTACACGGAACATTCATTTCATCATAACAATTATAGAAATAAACCCTACCCATTTCATAACATGGTTATTCCTTTAACAATAATCATCTTCTATAATAATGATTATAATTAATAATAATCCATCCAGAGAAAGAATAACGATGATATCATAACAAAATATACCCCGGGGAGCATAAATAACATCAAGGGATATTTGTTTTGATGAATGGACATATTAATAAAAGATTGTGAAAAAAAGTCTTTATTAAATACCCATTTTACTTTAAATTTTTTTTAAACATGAAAAAGTCATAAAACAGTGTCAAAATACGTTTTTTAAATAACCTTAGAAAAAATAATGGAATATTGAAAGAAAATTAGGGTCATTATAGCATGAAAATATATTCATGTTATAAATGTTAAAAATAAATATTTTTTTCAATAAATTTTTTAATGTCATCTAAAGTAACCCATTTTAAAAATGTTTTGAAATCTATATTTTAAAACCATTTAAATGAAGTTCACATGACTTACAAAATATCATTAGGAAAATATTTATGTCTATAAAAATATTTTTTTGAAAACATTTTAGAGTGGATGGATATATAACGGAAATATTAATGATCCAAAAAAGATACAATTTTGGTGTCACTTATAGAAACAAATTCTTCTTGTTGATTTAATTAATAATAGAGGAGATTAAAAATTAACTTGTACAACACATTCATAATCACTGAAGAATAAAAAATTGGTGGTTTAAGAAAATATTACCATATTATTTCCATCAAAGTAACATAAAACATAATAAATATTGAAAATAAAGGATATTATAAATAAATCCTTTGCCACTATGGTAATATTTTAATAATAATCCCCCTAAAAGAATAAAATTGCATGAAACATTTAATATAATAAAAATTAGGATAATCATGATATATAATTTCAATGGGGAAGTATATAAACCTCATAGGAGAAGAATAGTTTCTATAATAAATGTATGTCTCAATGAATGAAATTTGAGATGAATTGCCCTTAGAGAGATCATATCATTGAATTGAGAGTCATTCAATGAAGTGAAATTCTGAAAAAATTTAAATCCACATAATAATTTAAATAAAAATTAAAATAATTTATAAATAAATTCAAACATTATAACTGCTTAAAAAGGCTTGTAATGATGATTTATAACCCAACTAAAGGAAGTTAAGTCAAGAAACACTTTACCACTTGTTAAATTTTTAGTCAAATTCATTTGGATAGAATAATTCAAATTGAAAATTAATATATCATGAAGTATATTGAATCATTATATAACATTATAAATTTACTTTTATACATCATAGAAAATAAATCGTGTTCATAACAACAATATATACCTTAATGAATGTAAATTGAGATGAATACCATTACTTAAAGTGCAAACATTCAATATATGTCCTTTAACACATGTATAACAAACTCATAAATATTTTTTGATTTATTAATGATATTTTATAAGTTTAATAAAAAATTATTAAACCATTTATTTAATTTATTCTAATGATATATTTCATTACATAATCAATTAATTATACATTAGGAGTCTTGAGGACGTTTGGTTCATAATTTCAAAATGACTCCTACAGTTGGACCATGGTCGAAGGGGCCATTATTCCATCACCTAATGAAAAATAATCATGAAATAGTTATAATTTATATAAAAAAATTCTAATTTTAATAACAAACATTAAATATGGTTCTCAAAGATGAATTATGTTACCGTCATGGAGATGGTTGGTCGTACGTACGCTTGAGTAACATTTTCACTTTTTCCACAATCATTATGGATGTAAGGTAAGTATTATTTAATATTTAAATATTTATCATAATTTTATAAATTCCATATTATTTCTTTTAATACACATATATATATAATTAATGTGATGTGGTGATTAAAAATGAATCACATCGCTTCGTGTAGGTGGTAGTCTACACGTATGCATGAATGACATTGTCATTTTCTTATTATTTGAAAATTTAAAAAACTATAAAATATATTAAATCTATAGAATGAAAAATATTTCATTAAATATATATATATATATGTATAAATATATTAATTCTGTCAATATAGCCACCCATGGGAGGTAGTGATGGAAAATTAATTACTTCTCTCTGCGAGGTAGCAGTCTGTAGTACACACGGATGATGAATTCCATTCCAATTTGATGGAAATTACAGATAGATATATGTTATGAAATTGAAATATTAATATATAATTATATTTAATATAATATTTTCATTATTTAACCATATTTGACTAATATTTAAAAGAGGATGAAGAAGAAATAAAATAAAAACATTTGGTTAAGCGCCATATATATTCCTTGGACAATCTCATTTTCTATACACCTTTTGATTTATAAAATTGGTAATATTTTCAAAATAGAGCATCCAAAAAAAAGATGATTTATATTAGAAGGGTATTGGGTCAAAATCTTCTAATCCAAATGGTTATTTATGGGTAATTTTGAAAGAATAATACATTCCCCATATAAGATAGGAGAAGAAGCTCTTGGAATTTCATAAATTAAAAAATAAATATAAAACAAATTCATTACAAATGAACCCAAAATGATAATATTAAATGATAATATGTGTATGAGTTAAAATAATCATATAAAATGAAACATGGATATGTTTTTAATTTACTTAAAACATTTTATTTTGGTTTTAACTCCTCATTAACCCATTTTACACTTACCACGAAAACATGGTGTTTTAATGATTGAGGGTTATGAATGTTTTTTTAAATGAAATATCCACCTGTAAATGGACATTGTTTGATATTTTTCTGTCATATTATAATCACATGGATGAAGATATTATTTTATGGAATTTTATATCATTTAATATAATATTATTTTCCTAAAATACCAACAATATAGAAATTTGAACTATTCAATTATTTTATTTTAAAAACAGCAATAAAATAGTAAACATAAAATAAATTAAATCCACGTCACTATAGTATGTAATTTTTTAGCTACATAAATAGTGTGAAAAATAAATTAATTCATATCATTTTATTTTTAGCATCTTTAAAAAGATTTATTTTATTTTTCCATTTATTTAATAATTAATGCATTAGCGTTGTGTATACAAATAAGGTAATGATTTCTTAACAAATATATAGAAATAAATATATTTGATGAATATAAATAATTAATATTTGAAATTAATATTTATAACTAAACATATACTATGTTTATAACAATGTTAAAAATATCATATTTATTTAAAATAAGTGTCACATTTTTTACTTTTTTATATAAAATATTATAAAGATTATAATCACATCCATATAGAGATTAAAGGTCATTTAACAGATTCTTTGAATATTATAGATAAAATGGAATTATCCAAAAAAAATAAGTCCAGATTTAGGGTGATATTGTAGTATTTATCATTTTATTGTTAACATTAATTACAATATTTACAAAATAATGTGACAAAATTTTAATTAGAAAACTATTCACTATGACCAAAAATAAAATGTGTAGATATAAAGATATTGGTACTAATTATACCAAATATAGAATCTATTTTTCATGATTCAAACACACATAAGTTTTAGGATTTTATTTAAAATTTACCTAACAAAACGTGGAGAAAAAGGTTTTCTTAGAAAAATACATTTTTAAATATAATTTTTTTATAAAAAAATAAATTATAAAATAATTTTCAAGAATAATAATTAAATAATTTAAAATTAAAATTAAAATTAAAATTTTAAAATAGATCCAAAATAAAATTTAACTTTATAACTTTTTTAAACAAAAATATGGGTTTCTATAAAAATTAGAAAATTTTCTTATTCATTGAAAAATCAACCGTTCATAAAAATATAAAAAAATAACAATAAGATAATTTTTATGTGGTGTTTTCAAAAAGGATTAAATTTTTATGAAATAAAATTTATTAAATTTCCTAAAATTATAAAAAATATTTCCTCACAAATAGTAATAAAAACATTTTTTTAAGAAATCATGCCTCTAAAAAATAAAAACGATTTACTAACAAATTCTGCATATATTTCCAAAGAATTGATCAATACAATTTTACTAATTAATAACTAGATATATTTAAAAAATAGTTTAGTCTTATTTATACCCCAAATTTTAATGGTTAAGTGATAGCATTTATATTTCAATAATAATGTTATGTGTTTCGTTTAGGCCAAGTGTTTTCTATCATAAAGGTTATTGAAGATAATGTCATTTTATAGTATCATGATATTAAATTAACCCCCCTAACAAAGAATTTCATCCTCACAATTTTGAATTGGGATCAATAACCATGGTTTTGACTTTTCAAAACACCTTTTTTTAATCCCTCTTCATAAAAAGGTTTAATAAAACTTACTCTTAAAAATAGCAAAGGGAAAATATGATGGTCTCATGAAATTACCCAAACCAATTTTTTGAATTGGAGAACATTAATTGTAAGTATAAAAATTAATTTAAAAAATATTTAGAGTGATAGAGATCATTGATCACAGGAAAGTGAATGTGGATGATGATTTAAATGGCCTCAAAAATATAAGATAAATTGATGTGAAAAAGTCGATCAATTCATTAGAAATAAAGATTATAAGAAAAAATTAGTGTCTCAAGATCATTTACCTAGTGTTGGAGAATTAAATTAACATATAGACTATGAAAATAAATAAATATACTTAATTTATCAGTATACATTCATCCTTTTATCAAAATCAACCAAACTCCAATATTTTTCTCCAAATAATGAGTATTTGCGATTATTTTTTATTCTTAATGAACTAAAATCAATTTCCATCAGATCATATACATCCATTAATGGATAAAAATTATTACCTACATTATTTAGATATTATGAAAACTATCATAGTTATATTAAGGTAATATAATTATCAAAAGGAATACAACATCCTAGGATATAATACAATATTAATCTCTAATGCCTCAATAATAACACCCAATGTCCAATATAGATTATTTGACAAAAAATTAAAATTAAAAGTCCTTAAAATATTATTAACTTAGATAGAAACCTAAAGAACAGAAGGATTTGATAACATATTCTTCCAATATGAATTTAACATTTGTCTCCAAATAACCTTAGTTACTCACAAATTTATTTACCCCCAAAGGTGAATTACTTACTCATATAATCTCTATAATATGATAATAATTTCATAAATAACCGAAACCACCATAAATTCACATTACTACCTTAGTTTCTTCCCAAATATAATTAAACCATGAATTCTAAAATAATATTTCATATTAAACCTGAAAGTTACATATACCTCTACCAAATAAATCATCTCCCAAAATATCATTAGTTATCATATAATTTCATAAAAAAACAAAAAACGGGTTTATAAGAATAGGAATATATAATAAACATAAAACTAGTAAAACATTAATGGTATCCAAAAATCATAACATAAACTCACATAAATACATACTAATCTAAAAGTTTATCAAAACACTTCATTGATACCAACTGTCAAGGCCCTAAACTACACTTCGGGATCTGGTGCTAAAAACATAAACAATATGTTTCTAACTATGACGGTGACAAACATGACCCAATATTATTAATTCAAACCATACACCATAAAAAGGAAATATTTGATCAGATACATATCCAAGGAACTTTAATACTTATAATATTTTTTAACTAGTAAAAAATCATATATAAAAAATAATCCTAACATCAAGAGAGTATTTTTTTCCACTATACCCATATTTTAATATTTCATATTATGTCTTCAACATATCCATAAATTTTATTCCAATATTAATCATTTCTAGAATAAAACCATTTATCTTCTTTCTACAAAACCCAAAAAAATGTAACATTTGATGGTGATCTCAAATTCATTAAAATGGTATACATAAAAATTAAAAATTGAATTTAATCAGGGATTATAAGATAAGAATAAGGGAATGATGACATAATCATAATTCACAAGATTAATATATAAGGATATATGGCCATTAATACCTATATATCAATAAATAACATGATAGGAATCTTTAAAAATGAATAAATTCATTAGAATCAATAATCATGAGTCATGTGTTATCAATCTTGATCAAAGAAAATATATATAACCCATAGAAACCATAAAAAATACATGTTGGTATCTTGGAACATTTTCTTATCACTCTAACATATGGAATAATCTAAATGGATATAAGGGGAGTAACACTAACGAATACGCATGAATAACCATCATGTATATACTTGTAGTAATAGTCATAATTACACCTTAAATAACACACATGGTTATACTTGGATTATCTATCCGGATAAATTCCCATAATCTCTTCAGAGAATCTTAATCATTTAACTATCCCCCATTACCAAAGGCATTGGTGAGGTATAATGGTCTCACTTGACCTTAGTTTATAAAGAAACCACTCATAATTAGAAATAATATCTAATAACCACAACACAAATAAAGTATATAGAGTTTTCATTTGGTTGTAAAAATAATTGAAAAAACCATTATTCCTTTCATTAGTTGATTAACCAGTCGAAAATAAATGATTTCCCTGAAAATAACCTAAAAACCATAATCCATCCAGCGAAATTATAAGGATGGTATCATAACAATATATCTATATTGGAGTATATGTAACATCAAGGTTTATTGGAGTTAATTAATAAGAATACTATTAAAATATAACGAATGTAACTCTTGAAAAAAATAACATTTTCAGATTGAAAATCACATTCAAAAACTAAAAATTAATAAAATATTTTTAAAATAATTATATTTTAAAATAATATTGGAGTATTTTAAAGGAATCTTCAAATAAAATAATGTTAATAAAATCCATTCATGCAGTAAATTTTAAAAATAATCATTTTTTCAAGAATGTTTTTAAGGGAGACTATAGTGACCAATTTGGAAAAATATAACAAATTCACATATTAAAACATTTTAAAAAATTTATAATATCATTTTCAAAAAATTTATAAAATAAATTATGTTTATAAAATAAATTTTTTGAAATATTTTACAAAACAACAGGATGAAAGAGAATGATTTCTGATTGAAAAGATCATACATGTTCGATATCACATACAAATGTCTTTCTTGATACTTCATTAATAAAAAATGGGGTAAATTAAAATTTAAAATTTAAAATAATAATAACTAGAAAAGATTAGAGGATTTATAGTTAAATAAAATAATATCATTTTAATTCCTTCAAATGAACCTTGAACATAAACAATATTGAAAAGATAGAATATTTTATCATAAATCATTTACCACGTTGTCAACATTGTAATCTTAATATCCATGAAATAATAACATTAGATTAAACATTAAATATCCTAAAAATAAGTATGTTAATGGTATATAATGTAAAAATGGTATTATATACAACTTATAAAATAATATAAGTTAATTTCATAAATTTGTGTCCCAAAGAAAGATATTTTGAGAGGAATTAGCCTTCTAAAGATCATATCATTGAATTTAATGTTATTAAATGGATAAATTATGAATAAAAATTGTAAATACACACAAATAATTTTAGATATATAATAAAACAATTTATTGGTCAATTCCTACATAAATATACCATAAAAAGGTTAATGAATAAGAGTAATAACCCAATGAAGGGAAATTGAGCTATGAAACCCTTCTCCACATGGTATATTTCCTGACAAATCCGTTTAGATAAAATAATTCTAAATGAAAAATAAAGTACCATTATTTATGTATAATTTATGACAAAACATTTAAATTTATAGTATATACATCATATAAATTAAATTTAATGCATAACAATAAAATATTCTTCAACCAAAGTAAATAGATCTGTAATCCCTTACCTCGAATCCATACATGTTATATATTTCCATTGACACATATATAATAAAATTGTATAAATAATTTTATTTATCAATATTATTTTAATGGTTTGATAACTTATCCTATACCAATTTAATTCATTTATTTTAAATCCATATTTAATTACTTAACTAGTTAATTATATGTGAGGTGTTTTTAGGATGCAATGTTGATAAATACAAAATAGATTTAGAATGTTAACCAGGATAAAATGGGCTATTGTCATATAATATATAGAATAATAATAATTAAAATTTTATTATTTATATTAAAAATTTATAATTTTAAAGTCAACCATGAAATATGGTAATGAAAATTGAATTACATTACAGTCACGGAGAAAATTAATCATATGTATGCCTGAGTAATGTTTTCATTTTTCAAAATATCATTATGTGATGAGTTTGAGTATTATTTTATCTTTAATGAATAATAATAATATCATTAATTCCATATTATTTGTTTAAATAAAATTATATATATTTCTTGATATGTGGTGATGAAAAATAAATAACATCTTTTTGTGGAGACAGTAATCCACATATACGCATGAACGAGGATATCATTTTTTAGTGTATGAAATGTTATGAAATATATGATATATTACGTCTCCATAAAGATATGTATCACATATTTATTATATATATATAAATTATATACATCGTTATAATCATCTGTGAGATATAGTGATGGAAAATTAATTTCATCGATCAACGAGGTGGAAGTTCGTCATGCACAAGATCAATAAATTATTTTATCATTTGATGGAATTTGATATAGATATAGGTTATGAAGTTAATACAATAACTTATAAGAATAATTAAGAATTTTTATTATTATTTTATCATGTACGAATATTATTTAAAGGATGTGGAAGTTTAAATAATTCAAAAACATTCGGTTAAATGCAATATATCTTCTTCAAAAAATATCATGTTCATTACACATTAAGACCTGTAAGATTGGTATTATGACCAAAATAAGGCCCAAATAACATTGGTATAGATTTTAAGAAGGTATTTTTTATTATATTTTCTAAAAATAAATTATTTAAGTGTTAGGTAAAGAGAATAAGTGATTCCCTTTTAAAAGAGAAGTGAGGGGAACTCTTGGGAATTCATAATGTATTAAATTAATATAATTTTTTTTAATTAAAAATGGATTAATATATGAAATATTAGAATATAATATAATTATGAGTCAAAAAATCCCATCCAACTAAATTTGGACAAGTTTTGACGTTGTTTTTACCCTTACCATTTAGTTTTAAGGCCTCATTAACCCTTTTCACACATACTGTGCCAACATGGGATTTAATCATTAAGGGTTATGATAGTTACCATAAATGGAAAATTACATAAATATACCAATTATGATATTTTAAACCTTATATTAGTCATTTCTCTAAATATTGTTTTTTTTTAATTTTATAACATTTATAAAATATTATTTTAAAAAAATATCAATAATGCCACTTTTAGAACTGTTCATTCACATTTATTTTAATAACATCATTAAAATAGGATATTTTTAATATAGTTTAAAAAAATATAGTATGTCATTATTATACCATAAAAGCATTCAATATATATTCATTCAAATCACATAATTTTAAACATTTTCAAAATCATTTATTTTATTTTTCAATTAATTCAATAATTATTATGTAACTATTGTGTAAATTTTTATGGTGAATATTTATGAGAAAAATAAAAATGAATAACAAATATTAAAAAAATAATTTATATTTCAAATGACTATTTTTTACTAAGAATATCCCTTATTTTTCTCTCTGTTAAAAATATTATTATTATTAAAAACAAAAGTTTGATATTTTTTACTTTTTTACATAAAATATTATAAACGTGTTAATCACATAAAAATGGATATAAAAGTTTATATAAATAAACACTGGTTGATTTTGGATGAAATAATCTCATCCAAAAATATTTAGGCATGTTTTAGGTTCATATTTGAGTTCTTGTAATTTTATTTTAAACTTTAATTACTTGACTTACCATTTATCATTATAACAAAAATTACTTTGGTTATTATTCATGGTCCAAAAATAATAGATACTTTTTTACCAAATATAGACCTACCAATTCAAATTATCGGATAAATTTTAAAAAATTAATGACATATAGATTTTAGAATTTAAATTTAAATTAAATAGACAAAATACTATAAAAAGAGTTTTTTTAGAAAAATTACTTTTTATGTAAAATAAATTTAATTAAAAAACTCATTTAAACCCAATGATTATATGATTTTAAATCAAAATAAAAAAATTAAAATATTATAATAATTCAATATATCATTATACTTTATAAATTCATTCAAATAAAAAACTTTTTGAAAATTAAAATTAGTATTTTTCCCAATTCACTAAAATAAAATCCTTCCAGAGATAATATGCAAAATTTCACCCTAATATAATTTTTTCATAATAATTTAAATAATTATATCCTTATAATAAAATAAAATTTCTAAATGTTCAAGAAATTATTTATAATATTCTTCCACAAAATTCAATAAATCTCATTATTGAAGAAAACATATCTTCGAAGAATAAAATTTATTTACTAAAAAATTGGGTGAATATTTTCTAATAATTAATCAATAATTTTGTACTTATTAGAACATTTATATAAATTTCAAAAAAAATTATATAATACATACCCACCAATTTACCATCTAGGTTATAACGGTTATATTTAATTAATAATATTTCACTATTTGTTTAGTCTTAGTATTGTGCGTCAAACATGTAGAAACCTAAGCTTGACGTACACGGAAATTACATTAATTATGTGTAATAATAAATACGTAACAAAAATAGACACCTAAGGACCGTAATATATTAGTATATTTGGAAACTCAGAACATAATCTTCGAATCAGGGTGAAAGATCTTCAACATCTCCCATAAAGAACTTCCCCTTTTATTTTCTTACCTAAAACATTTCATTATATACCGAGGAAAGGATAACATAAATCATAGAAAGGGTGATATTGAATGATTATTAAGGTTAAACATGTAGAATAGAAAACAATCCATAAACATTTCAATGTAAAAACTTGAACATAAAATTTAAACCCCAAAATCCTAAGCAATGACATAAAACTAGGGAATACATAAGGTATGGATCAAAAAGGAACATTAACCATGAAAGAATATCATTGGAATAAAACATGTAACTGAGGAAAACTAATAATAACATTTTGTGATTTCTATGGTAGCCAATACATTTCTACCAAGACCATTATAGTGGAAAAAGTCCATTACTGATCTAGGTTTACTTGTCGTTCCAACTCTGTATTAATGAACCAGATTTATTTTCTGTTCCAGCCATGTTTATCCCATTAGATATAAATATTTACCCAATATATTGGATGAATATATAGGTCCCACAAATCTCATAATGAAATCATTCTTTCATGTTCCACAAAATAAACATAAGTCATTCAACATAACCCAACTAATATAATAGGTTTCGTAAACATCATCCCATCATAACATCATCCATATAAAGCAGTGCATATAACATCATCATAATCAAAATCAAACCATGTAAATAATAGGTTAATTTTACATGAAACATAACCATATTAAATAATTCTATCTTATAAGGAAAATTGTTTTGATAAAATACTTGAAATGAATTCATGATGAAAATATCTGTTCTTCTTCAAAATAATTTTTTTTCTCAAAATGCTGTGAAATTTTCAAATAAAAAAACATTGAAAATAATCATGAAATATTTTAGAATAATATTCATGAAAATAATTCATTATGAAACTGTAAAAATATTTTCATTCTGTATAAGTTAAATAGAAAACATTCTCCTCATACTTCTATCGGAGAAGTCAAAAAGTACCTCATATGGTAAAAAAATAAATATTCCTTCCAAAACATGTGGTAAAAGTAAACAAAGGGTAAAATTGAATTTAAAAACATATGGAATAATAGAAAACATTTTATGAAAATATCTTTAGAAAACATGGACATGGATGATAAATATAACCCCAGTAAATACTTATGAATAAACAATCTCAGATAATCATGAGATTGGAATAATTATCCCTTACCTTGGGTACGATAGGCTTTATACATATATGAACCTACTGTATAATGATTTAAATAATGTCATGAAATTATTCTAGAATCATATTCATTTTTATGATATTATATATGGTCATATTCTTATTTATATATTAGTAACATTTCATTGTTACATGTTATTCACGTGTTAACTGCTTTATGTTCTTATGTATGTTTTGTCGAATAAATTATTAAAAAACTTTTTAGGTTATAGTTAAATAATTTACATAATTGTATTAGGATATAATATATCATATTTGTTCGTTCAATTCATTTATATAATCATTTTTCAATGAAGATCATGTAAAATAAATCACATCACATCGTGCAGACAGTAGGCCGTACGTACGCACAAGCGACGATATCATTCCCATGATTGTGGAATTGTATTGAGTGTATGGTGTATATTATTTCAGAATAAATATCACATTACAATAATCATATATATATTTTTATTCCATCATTATACCCATCCAATTATGTTGGTGATGAAAAACATATTACACCAAAACGTGGAGACGGTAGGTCGTACATACGCTCGTGTGGTGATTTTATTTTTTATAGGATGGATAGAAGATGGAATACGGTAGATTAATATTCATAATAACATATCAGTATAGAATTGATACTGGAGTTATACCTTAATAATTAAACAACTCATATAGAATAAGAATAAGAAGAAAGATGTTTGAAAGAATTGGTAAAGGATATTACCTCTTATTTGATGTGCCGCTTCTAAACCTCCTATTAAGGAACTAAAGGTGTCATTTTAAGAAGACCAGGACCTCTAGTATGTTTCTAGGGATGTTTAGAAGGTATATGGTCTGGGGTTTACTGATTTTGAAATATCAAAAAATAGTGAAGTTGGAAAAGGGAGGAGGTTCCCTTTTACAATAAAAGAGAGGGGTACTTTTGGAAACCTCAAAAATATTAATTTATAATAAAAGGAACCCCCACATAAAAACCACCAAAATGAATCAACATAGAATATGGGATGAGATAGTGTTGTTATATCCTCAACCAATAAAATTTTCATAGGTTTTATTTTTTTTAAATCGTATCATTTTGATTTCTCTTTATTTAATCTATTTAATTTTATTTGTGGTAAAAATATTCTAAATTTTAAATAGTTATAAATACTTACATATTTGTTGTGAATTTTCCATAATTGGATAATATATTACATTTTATGCCATATAATTTTCAATTTTTAATTTTTGAATATTTTTCTGATTTTGAAAAAAATTAATAATATGTTATTTTTATAAAATATCAATAGTGTCAACTTTGACACTATTCATTTATTTGAATTTAAATAAACTCCACACAAAATATATATTTGAACCAAAATATTTAATAGATTTTTAACATTTCATATTCATCAATAAAATTTGTGGAGCACATTAATAACTTCATATAATATTTATTTTAATATTTTTAAAACCATTTATTGGATATCTCTCTTAATATAATAACCACAACAACATTTTTTTATAATAATTTAATACATTTATTTGTTGAATAAAAATTAAAAATAAAGTAATTTGATGAATAAAAATCTAATATTTTTCATAAGAATACTTTTATTCGAATTTATCTTCTAAAAACACAACTTTAAAATTGTTATCTTTATTAAATTATGAAGGTGACAACTTTGACATCATTTAAAATAAAATAATATAAGTTTCATAATCAATTTTATAAGGATTAAAAATATCAAAAAGTTGACTATAGGATGCTTTGGGTTTAGATATAGATGAACAATAAGTTTTGGTGAGGTGTTTGGGTATTTTGATTGGTATTATTATTTTAATAAATACTATATTATTTATTTTTCACTAAATAATTTTTGCATCATTAATGTATATGTTATTAAGGTAATTATATATTTCTTAAAAATTACAAATAAATTACCATGATAAGGAAAAATATTATATTAAAAATGAGTATTTATAATCTAATTTATATTCTGTATAACCATAAATTAAGAATACTTTAATTATTAAAGCTTGAGTGAGACATATTTCACTTTCATTTAAATACAGTAAATTAAATGTCTCAATATCATTTTAGTGGGTTTCAAAAGAAACCATTTGGACCTAGGTATATTTTTGGACGAAATATAATTATCCAATTATATTAGAACAAGTGTTAGTTTAATTTTATAATATTATTTTTACCCATAATTACCTAATTAATCTTTAACCGTGGTAAATAAAATTCACCGTAGTTACTATTCATAATGCCCCAAAAAGAAAAGAAGCCTATTAACATAATTTGAAACTAATTATTTCAAATATGGAATCCATTTTTCCAAATTCAGGATATATAAGTTTCAGAAATTAATTTAAAATTAATCTCGTTGTCAAAAAAATGAGTTTTTGTTTTAAACATTTCAAAACATTGAAATGTTTTTACCAATGAATTCATTGTAAAATTAATTATAATGTAATACATTATATTAAATGGTAAAAATATATTATATTTATAATTTTAATCCATTAAATCTTATAATATAACCATATAAATTATATCAATGAAAAAAGTTTTTTTAAGTAAAATTTTGCGTATTTTTACTATTCATCAAAATATTAAAGTTATTAGAATATAATTAAAAATTTATCCAATATAAATTTTTATATCCTAATTCAAAATAATTAGTTTATTTTTTCGTGTTAAACTAATAAAATTTTGAAAAATTATATTTAAAATGGGTGTGCCATCAAAATGCGAAAAAACTGCATTTTTTAAAAAAAATATCATTAATCCAAAAAATTCATCTTGTTCTCATACCATGATCTAGAAAATATGTAAGGTGGATTATAATGTTAAAAATTAAAATTTTTCTTAATAATATTCATAATGGATAGTTCATAATAATATTATAATAATATATCGTTGTTTAGTGAAACTCAATATTGTGTACCATGTAAGCTATCAAGGAAGGTCTCTTTTGCTTGTAACGTCATCCAAGTCAGTGTTGTGTGTAGTGAAATATTCCTTTGGTGTTGTGTATAACATAATCCAAACAAAGTTCATTTATAAATTGAACAAGATTTATACTCAATGTTGCGTAGAATAATTTCATCCAATTAACATGAAATTGCGTATAACACAAGACAAGAATAGTGTTGCGTACACTGCAAGCTAATACAGAGCTGTGTATATTGCAAGATAATAATGGGGTATCATAAAACACAAGATCTCAAATAAATTGATAGAATCTATCTCATAAAATCCCAGGCTGTTACATTCTACCGCCCTTAAAATGAATTTCGCCCTAAAAATTCATCAGGGTTATAAATGGTTTTCTACATGAATTTTTTTTCATATAATCCCACATCATAAAAAAATAATAAAACTTAATTTTGAAAAATAATGTTAGTAATATATTTTTTACCCAAATTAAGTCATCACTGGGTTTCCAAAAAGAAGAAAATAGGTGATAACATGGATATATAAGAGAAATCTAACCATCAAGTTCTAATGAAGTGTGGTAGAGAACATGGCTATGAAAAATTCAACAATAACGAAGACATAAATTTGTGATGATCTAATGTAACAACTAATTTAACATAAATAATGGTACTAGGATTAAATTTTTTGTTTTCAAGATCATTTACCTAAAGTTGATGAATTTTTTCATAAGGATAAATAATTACCTGATTTTAGTTTAATATCATCTTTGGTCATTTCATGAACAATTCCACTTCATATCTTATTTAATAAATGATGTTAAATTTATCATTCTTGATGTGTAAGTAGATCAGGAGATAGAACGACAGGTCATTTAATCTGTATCTATCACAAAAAGTTTAGCACAAGATATTAAATATACATAAGTCCATCTATGGTGAGATTAATCATATATGGTTCCAAAAAACAACTTATACTTAATCTGTCATTCCACTAATTTATACTAACCTGGGACTTCATATAGGCTAGTGGTAGGGGATAAAGGCATGTCGCACTTCGGTTGTGGGTTCGATTCCCACAGTCTTGTCCGACGCAACCGGTTGTCGCCCATCCTATAGGTTATCCATTTTCCAAAACCACACTATTATAACATTCCAGAAATAATATAGAAATAAATTTCCACCCTTTAACAATACAATATGATGTCCAACTTAATCCATTCCAACCATTAGGCTTATCCAAAATACTACTATCAAATCTCATAGTATAAAGAAAACTATTACTAGACAGGTCATCTACCAAGCATGTGAATACCATCATTTATCCCCCATATATCACAATATATATCTTGTTGGTCACATTCTATACATGTGAATACATTAATCATGTATTCTCTTGAAACATGAATTACCATAGAATCTTAGTGAAAACATGAATGCTCTCAAAGTTTAACTCTTTCCACATAACAAAATCCAAAAATTTATATATACTCAAAGCATGATATCACTTTGTCCTTTTATCAGTCATGAGATCATTATTACTATCAAACATATTATTTCTATTTATCCCTTAATTAAGAACATATAATTTTCATTCCAAAAAATATTTCATTAACTTTTCATGGTTACTGGTACCATTCAATAAATACATTCAAATACATAAGGAAAAAAAATTGTAACAATTTTTGGATGTTTCATTATTCTATAATACCAATAAATTAATTATACAACATTACACTTGATAAACATGCAATCATTCCACTACCTTATTAAACAATTGACCGAGGTACGTCATTTTATTCCTCAAAACTTCTTTCATCTCATATATTAATTGTAGTCTCTGCATCATCAACAACATAAAAAATACACATACGACCATGCTGATTCTCTTAATAATATTTTACCATAGGGAATTGGTTTTTATAATTCTCGTACATTCCACATTTAAAACATTTAACCATTGTTTATGTCTTAGCAATACCATTATCCTTGTCCATTTCTGTTAATTGAACCTTTTCCCTTGAAATTATTGGATTTATGTCCTTCTTTTCCACACCCAAAGCATCTTCCAGTTCCTTTGAAACATTCTCCTTGATGCCTCTTACCACATGATTAACATGAAGGAAATTGATGTTTCTATCCTCTATGATCATTATGAAACCTCATCTTTCTATTATTAGCTGAGTTTGGAAACTTACCAAAGTTGAGATTATTGATCATATAATGAGATTTATGACTAGGCATAATAATGATATTTTGACTTCAACATCCCGTTTCATTTGCTTTCTCCTGAATAATATCATTCCATTTTCCATCATATTCTCCATTAACATGAATCTTCCAATTTCCATCCATTTTCTAAAACCCAAAAATAATAGTGTGAGAGTGAAAATCGCACTGGGAAAACAACATAATCAAGGGGGAGTAATTTAAATCTTTGAAATCTTAGGTTTAATCCTAGGTTATTCATGATAATTATCAGAATTATAGGATTGTAAGCTATACTTATACTTAACCTTATGGACATCCCAAGATATACCTTAGAAATATCATTAGGGATCTCACTAATGTTCTCACAACCTCATTTCCAAAGGCTAACAAAACCTTTCCTTTGATACCAACTTTAGGGACCCAAGCTAGACATAAAAGGAAATTAAATTACTTGTGTCGAATACATATCACATAACAAAAAAATGACACCAAAGGACCATAAAAGTTTAGTATCTTTGGAAACATGGAACATAATCTTCTAATCATGGTGAAAGATCTTCAACATCTACCATAAGGATATCCCACTTTTGTTTTCTTACATAAGAACTTTCATTATATCCTGGGGGAATGAAAACATAAAACATAGAAAGGGTGAGCTTGAATGATCGATAATGGTAAACATGGAGAACATAAAACAATCCATAAACATTTGAACGTAAAAATATGAAAAAAAAATTAAACATCAAAATCTTCAGCAATGACATAGAACATGGTAGTACATAAGGCATGGATCATAAAGGAACATAAATCATGAAAGAATAGTGTTGTAATAAAACATGTAATTATGGAAAACTAATAATCACATATTATTATTTCTATAGTGGCCAAGGCATTTCTACCAAGACTGTCATAGTGGACGCTGTCCATTACTAAACCGAGTTTACTTGTCGTTCCAGCACTATATTATTGAACTATATTTACATTTCGTTAAAACCATATTCATCTCATGAGATATAAATAATTACCCAATGAATTGGAGGGAAATATAGTTCCCACCCATCTCATAATTAAATAATTCTTTCATATTCCTCGAAATAAACGTAAATCATTCATTATAACTGAACGAATAAAATGGGTTTCATAAACATCATCCCATCATAACATAATCTATATAAATATGGATATAATTTCATCATAAATAAAATCAAACCATTAAAATAATAGGGAAATTATATATGAAACATAACCATATTAAATAAATTCATCTATTATGGAAAATTGTTTTAATAAAACACATGAAATGAATTCTTGAGGAAAATATTCTTTCTTCTTCAAAATCATTTTCATTTCTCAAAATGTTGTGAAATTTTAAAAGAAAATAATTTTTTTGAAAATAATCATGAAATGTTGTATAAGTATATTAATGGAAATAAGGCATTATAAATCTGTAAAAATCCGTTCATGCCATATAATTTAAAAAGAAAATATTATGGTCGTACTTTTGTCGGGGAAGTCAAAAAGTACCTCGTGTGGAAAACAAAAGAAATATTCCTTACATAC
This sequence comes from Viscum album, assembly GCA_963277665.1. Taxonomy (NCBI): domain Eukaryota; kingdom Viridiplantae; phylum Streptophyta; class Magnoliopsida; order Santalales; family Viscaceae; genus Viscum; species Viscum album. The sequence goes on from OY728137.1 coordinate 1,956,438,645, forward strand.
CATGTAGTAATTTTAAATAAATGGTAAAAATGACTTTAAACATTTATGCAAGAATATTAAACATTTTATGAAAACATATTTAGAAAACATGGACATGGATGATAAATATAACCCCAGTAAATACAAACGAACAAACAATCCCGGATAAGAACAAGATTGGAATAATTAGCCATTACCTTAAATACGATATGATTTTTATGTATATGAATCTCCTGTATAATGATTTAAATAATGTCATTGAATTATTATTGAATCATATTCTTTTTTATGATATCATATATGGTCATATTCTTATCTTTTTATTAGTAATATTTCATTGTTACTCGTTATTCAGGTGTTAACTGCTTTATGTTCTTATGCATGTTTTGTCGAATAAATTCTTATACCTATTTTTAGCTTATAGTTATATAATTTATAAAATTTTATTAGTAACATATATATCATATTCATTAATTAAATTTATTTCTATAATTATTCTTCCATGAAGATCATGTAGAACGAATCACATCACATCATGGAGACTGTAGGTCGTACGTACGCATGAGCAACGATATCATTGCCATGATAGTGGAATTGTATTGATGTTTATGGTGTATAATATTTCAGAAACAATATCACTTTATAATAAGAATATATATTAATTTTTTCCATCATTATACCCATCCAAGTATGTTGGTGATGAAAAACATATTCCTCCACGACGTGGAGATGGTAGGTTGTACGTACGCACCTGTGGTCATTTCATTTTTCATAAGATGGATAGAAGATGGAATATGGTTGTTTCATATTCATAATAACATATCAGTAGAAGAGTGATAATGTAGTTATTACTTAATAATGAAACATATCATATAGATGAAGTAGAAGAAGAAATAAGTTTGAATGAATCGGTAAAGGATTGTACCTCTTCCTCGACACGCCTCTTCTAAACCTCTTCTTAGGGCACTAATGGTGGTCTTTAAAGAATACAAGGACCTCTAGTATGTTTCTAGGGATTTTGAGAAGGGATATTTTCAGGGTTTTTCTGAGTTTTAAATCTCAAAATGGAGTTATGGGGGAGAGGGAAGAGGAGCCCTTTTATAAGAGAAGAGAGGGGCACTTTTAGAAACCTCAAAAATATTAATTTATAATAAAAGAACACCCAACATAGAAACCTCCAAAATGACTCAACATAGATGATGATATGAGATAGGGTTTTAATATCCTCAATAAATAAAATTTATACATTTTTTTAGTTTATTTTAAACCTCATCATTTTGATTTATCCTTATTTAATCTATTTAATTTTTTTGTGCTAATAATATTAAAAATTTTAAATGGTTATAAATACTTACATATGTGTTTTGAATTGTCCATAATAAGATAAATTATGAAATTTTAGACTATATAATTTTAAATTTGTAATTTTTAAATATTTTTGGGATTTTTAAACAAATAAATTATATGTTATTTTCCTAAAATATCATTAGTGTCAATTTTAACACTATTAATTTATTTGAATTTAAATAAAATCTACAAAGAAAATATATTCAAAAAAATATTAATTGATTCTGAATATTTCATATACATCTATGAAATTTTTGGATCACATTAATAATTTCATATAATATTTACTTTATTATTTTTGAAACAATTTATTTGATATTTCTCTTTATAAAATAATAATGACAACATATTTGTATAATTAATTAATATACTTATTTGTGGAATAAAAATTAAAAAAATACTATGATGAAGAAATATCCAATATATTTCATAAGAATATTTTTATTCTATTTTATTTTCTAAAACCCTAACATTTAAAATGTTATATTTATTAAATTATGAAGGTGAAAAATTTGACATCATTAAAAATAATATAATATAAGTGTCATAATCATTTTTATAAGGATCAAAAATGTCAATAAGGCAAAAATTGTATGATTATAGTTTAGATATAAAAGACCAATATGTTTTGGTCAGGTGTTTGTTTCTTTTGATGGGTTTTACTATTTTAATAAACACTATATTATTGATTTTTCACTAAATAATTTCTGCATCATTACTATATACGATATTAAAGTAATTATATATTTATTAAAAATTAAAAATAAATTACCAGGATAAAGAAAGAAATTTATCATCCAAATGAGTATTTATAATCGAATTTATATTCTGTATAACCTTTTATTAAAAATAATTTTATTAAAGTTTGAGTGAGACATATTTCAATTTATATTAAATAAAATAAATTAAACCTCTCAATCTCATCCATGTGGGTTCCAATAGATACCATTTTGACATTAGTATATTTTATGAAGAAATATAATCCTCCAATAATCTTATTACATGTTTTAGGATAATTTTATAGAATTATTTTTATCCTTAATTACCTGATTTACCTTTAACAGTGGTAAATAAAATCTACTGTAGTTACTATTCATAATTCCAAAAAAATAAAAGAAGACTATTAAAATAATTTCAACCTACTGATTCCAAATATGGAATCCATTGTTTCAAATTAAAAACACATAAGTTTCAGTAATTAGTTTAAAATTAATTCCATTGTCTAAAAAATGAGTTTTTGTTTAAAACATTGCAAAAGATTGATATGTTTTTACCTAGGAAATGAATGTAAAATTAATGATAATGACATAAATTATATAAAATGGTAAAAATATATTATATTTATATTTTAAAACTATTTAATATTATAATATAACCATATAAATATTCTCTATGAAAAAAGTTGTTTTTGAGTAAAAGTTTGCGTATTTTTACAATTCATCAAAATATGAATGTTGTCAGAAAATTATTAAAAATTTATCAAAAGTAAATTTTTATATACTGATTCAAAATAATTTTTTTTATTTTTTTCAAATTGAACTCAGTAACTTGTCAAAAATTAGATTTAAAATGGGTGTGCCATCAAAATGCGGAAAACATCATTTTCTAAAAAATTGCACTTGTATTCGAAAAATTGATTTTGTTCTAATAACATGATCTATAAAATATTTAAGATGTATTATAATGTCATAATATTCATATTTTTTTAATATTATTAATAACAGATAGTTCATTATAATATTATAATAATATGTTGTTGTTTAGTAAAACCCAGTATTGCGTACCATGTAATCTATCGAGGAAGGTCGCTCTTTTCTCTAATGGAAGCCAAGTCAGTATTGCGTGTCACAAAAGATTAATTTGGTGTTGAATATAAAATAATCAAAATTTAGTTCATTTATAAGTTGAACAAAATCTATACTCAATGTTGCGTAGAATAATTTCTACCAAACAAACATGAAATTGTGTATAACACGAGCCAAGAATAGTGTTGCATACATTGCAAGCTAATACGACATTGCGTATATTGCTAGATAATCTTAGAGTAGCGTACAACACAAAAAATCACATAAATTAATAGAATATGTCTCATAAAATCTTAGGGTGTTACAAAACATGTTATTGAACATAATTTCCTTCTTTTAAAATATCAGGATTTTACATTTTCAATGATATTCCCTATAGATTTCGTGAAAATTATCAGACACAAAAACATTATACTAAATATTATGTCAAATTTTAATTATATACAGTATGCTTGTAATTATACCTTAGTATACTATTTGTTCAATTATTTGTCCTCTTTCATCCAAATTCATTTTGAAATTTTTACATATAGTAGAGTAACTAAATTTTTTTATGCATCACGAATAATTTTAAATCATCATTTTTTTAATTTAATTGACCTAAAATAATAACTTCCTTACTTTTAGAAATCTAAAATCTATGAAATAACATTATCTCACCGATTACCCCCATTTGAAATTAATTTTTCACCATTTTAGAAAATTTAATACGTAAATAGTTTTTGGATTCTCCAAAAATAATATCAAAATATATATTTGAACTAATAAAACATATTTTGAAGTCATTTTTATAAATAGATTAAGATCAGATATTTATTTTTCAAATCATTAGGAAATAATAAAATACTTGAGTCCATTATAACAATATTTGGGATCTTATTTTAAACCAAAACGACCTTTAAAAATTTTAAAAATAGAATATGGAAATTGAGTGTTTTGAAATCCATTGGGATGTTTAATAAAAACATCTACAATAATATGTATATTATGTAATACGCTATAGAAATCCATTTGATATAATCTTAAATTAAGATGAACTGCATAATGAAGTAGTATTATTATGTATTGAAGTCTAGTTATAGGTGATATGTTTTTTAATAATTAACTCCCTCTTTACAATAATGTTGTTCAAACAATGCATTTTTATAACAAGTTATAGTTATAGATTCATTAACCAAGTTTATAAACACCCATTTAGTGCCAATAGTCTAGTAATATTTAGGCCTTTTAAAAAGTTTATGTAATTTGTTACTTTGAAACAGACATAACTATTCTTGTGTAGATCGAACAAAAAAATTCATCATTGATATCATCATTCATGTTTTTAGGTTCAATCTTTGATAAAATATTTTCGTGTTTATCCATCATTCTAATATAATAACTAGTGTGAGATCCTTTATCTAGTTATACAACTACAACATCTAAAGTATGGTCTTTGTGTGCTCTAATGGTTTTAGGAATAGGCGTGATTGGTTCTTTCCAAGTCTTCATTAAGACCATGTTAGTCAGATTGGTTTTCTTTGTGAAAAAATGGTGATTCGGCAAGAATGTATATATTTATATATTTAGGATTTTTCGGTGGATTATTGATATTTCAATTTGAAAAATCATCTCAATATCACATAGAGAATCATCCAGCTCTTTTGGATATATTACATGAAAAGTAACATGTATAGATTCATCCACAAATATTAATATTTTATTTAAGACTCTATATGGTTTTTAGAGGTTTAATACCAAGATAAAATACCTTAATCACTTATTTGTGGAAAAAAATTATTGATTTTGTTTTTTATTAAAAATATAAACTTTACACCCAAGGTATTTAATGTAATTAACTATAGTATTTCTATAATGTTTTAATTCATTGGGGGTCTTATTTAAAAGTTTATATTAGAAACCTAGTAATTATATAGAATGTTTTATAGACAAATTTAACCAAAATGTGTAAAATTAATTCATGATCATTTAGTATAGTCTAATAAATTTCTTTAATTTTTATATTTATAATTATAACTACTACATATTCTTTAGGATTTATAGGATAATAAATGTTGTTGTTATTTCCTTGTTATAAGGATAAGATCACTAATTCTGGATTTTTAAACTCCCAATCATGATCACTTCATAAGTTCTTAATATTTAGTCCACTAAGGTTTTTTACTAACATAATATTTTAAAAAAACATCCTTAAGATTCAATTTTGTGAGAAATAAACTAAATCGATGGGATAATTGAATAATCATTAAAAATCATAATCATAATGAATTATTTATAAATGAGAAACTATTCATGGTCCAAAACATCCCTTCAATCCAAATCATTTGGTTGAAATGTAGAAACCCATTTATTTGATTTGAAATAAATCTTTTTATGCTTCCCTTTTTAACAATGATTTCATACTTTATCATTTAGAAGTTGTATGGTAGTTAGATCCCTAACTAAAAATTTCATATTTATCAATTTAAGAGAGTTTATATTATAGTGTAATGGTATCATATTCAATAACAAATATCATCTATGAAATCACTTAATAATGAAAAAAATTTACAAATCAAAGAATCCTTATTAACATTATACACATTTTGTTTCATTAAAATTGTAGATACATAATTATTCATAGGATCATATATCTTATAAAAATCATTTAAAAAATCTGAAAACAATTATCTCGTATTTTATAAATACTTAGAATGATATATTTTAAACCATAAATATATGAAACTCCATAAATTATAATATATTCATAATAACTTATTTATTCAATGATGCTTATCTTTTCTTTAGAATTTTCTACAAAATACATATAAATACCCTTAAATTTTCCAAGATTATAGAAAAATGAAAAGCATATTTTCATATATTTAAACATATTAATCATATACCCAAACTGATTATTGGTACTTATCAAGATTTTAACCAACACCAAGTTAATTTATCAATAATTTTGTTACCTATAACATCTTCCATTCTATAAATGTCCACACAAAGAGTATTAGGAATCCATACTTTCTTAAAAAATATAAAAATATAAAAATTAAGACTCCTATAAAAAAGTTCTTATTTGGGATAAAGGTATATAAGTTTTTTCTATAACTAGATGATTCTAAACTAAAAACAAAATAATTTTTATGAATTTTCCATTCCATATGATAACAACCAATTCTTTTCGTATATCAGAGAGTAGTCAATGTTCCATGAATCATTGTCAGTGTTACTCATCCACAAGTGAAATTCTCAAAGTCCTTATTGGGCAATTAATTTGAAAATTTATCTTCATTTTATACCTTTAAGAGTAGAGAATTATTTTCTTTTCCCTATATAGAGATAGTATATAACAGTTGAAGAAAAATATGTGGTTTAATAAGAGTATTATAATCATATTTAATTTAATTCATTGAATCTTAAATAATTTATAATTATTAAAATAAATATTCATTAGCCACATGTGAATCATAATTATACTCACTTTCAGAGAAGACAGAAGTGGTGGTGGTTTCCTCAGATGTGGAATCCATAAAACATGGATATCTTTTTCAAAATCCTTATATTGTCTTGAGTCTAAGTCACTAGATATACCTTCTAATACACTCCTTCTAGATATCATTTTCTTTATTGTATTTCTTCCTTTTATATTCATAGTTATTCTCGTATTTTGAATTTTTCTTTCCTACTTTTATATTGCCTTTTCCTTTTCCCTCATTTCAGGTTACTTTACTATGATTTCCATATATTTTCCAATTTTCCTTTCTATCATTATTTTCCTTGTAAAAAAATTTTCTAAAAAAATTCTTTATATAAACTTATTTTAACATTTTTTCATGATTAGTAATATCTACATCACTATCAAAATCATCTTCACACACAATTATGAAACAACTTTAAAAACATCATTTTATTTTTAATGAGTGTATTTGGAAGAAATGTAATTTTTGGGTTTATAATTATCATTAGAATTTTTTATCTTCCTAGGCCGGACTAGACACCCAAACAGTGCTACCGGGCTGTGTGTCATGGAACATAGGTGCTCCTCCCCAAATAAAAAATGACATTGACTAGAAATGAGTGTGTAAACAGGTATAGTGGGGAAGATATACCCTTTTGGAGAAAGATAAGTCACTTGTCTAAGTGTAATAATATAACATGCAGTGGAAATAAACGATGTAGCATACTTGAACTAGGCTAGCAGAGTGTAAGCACAATAATATAATATAAATAGAAAAAGTGATAAATAAATATATTTGGAATAATGTATATAGAAAAAAAATCCATTAAATCATTTATAACTAGTAAAACAAAACCAACATGCGTATATAGCAAGTCGTAGATGTAAATAAACTAATGGTGTCCATTGATACCCATAATATCTATATATAATTTTATAAATCCGAATACTTGGAAAAATCTAAACAGAAGTAAAACTCCAGTTAGACATGACCACAATGTCCAAAACCAATCTCTATGACAATAGTACTATGATCTAGATCTAAAGGTTGATCCTTAACCTATATGTAAAACCATCATGTCAACACATGTCCCGAAGGTCCCCTGTTATGTGTGAGAGAAATGTCAGTAGGATAGCACCCAATTATGCATACCTAGTATAAGTGTTTAAGAATGCATGCATCTAAAAATAAGGTAAATAGTACTATGAAATAAAGAAACACAACCATCACAAGTGATCAACATAAACCAGGTATCGTCACCTTCTTTGGAGATCAATAGAGTCTCCGAAGGAAATAAATTCCTATACCCATAATCCAAGGTACTCCTATAGTCACAATGTACTAGTGAACCCTCAGGTTCCATACCCATCATATAAACCAGCACCATGTTCTTCCTGACACTGCGTGTCTCAAGTACCGATGTTTATAAGGCATGACCAAACATAAGAAACATGGTACCATGGACCCCTACTCAAGATTTCAAGGCTTCCCACAGAACGATAACAAGAGGAATAACAATGCATATCCTAAAATTATAACAGGAGGAACAATGGTGTATTTCGTCATGTAAATAACTGTAGTAACAGTGATGTCTTACCTCAATCAGAGAGAGCCTCATCCCATAACCTGGTAGCCTCATCATTACCAACTGAAGGCTCCTCACCTTTCACGTGGATTCCTTCGATAAGCACCCCCAAACCAGTTGTACCTAACCCCAACTATCAGGGGACTCTACCGACACAAGTGATCAAAACCAACACATCCTTGAGTCAATCTGTGTGCACATGACTCAAATATTCTCTTTGGACATCACTAGTGTGTGGAAATCCGCAAAAAGATCAAAATCCACACAATATATGACACCACATGTCCCTTTGACCAAGTCACTCAAGTATTACGGCATATCCATACACGTATCTCAGTTCATACCTTACCTGATAGTCACACGACCTCAAATCGACATCCATGACACCCAATTTCGTGGTTAAAACCACACATGAAAATCTAGGACCCACGCAATATGTGATCAATGTCACCCAATTCTTTTGGTCATGCCATCCTTCTTCGGGCCAAGCCCAGCACAATATCAATAGAATATACATATTTAATCCCAACCATTACATATATAAAATCACATTAAGAAACTCTTAAACATGAATTTCAATTTAAACAGATGAGTTTCACTAACTATGAGCCATCACATAGAAACACTATGGTCTTGAATGCCTCTAAAAATAATCAATAAGATTAAACAACTTAAACATGCCAATATAAATCAAGGTAATTCATTTATATCCATTTTGTCACCATTAACCAAAATAACCGAATGAGAAAAGGCCACTCACTCGAACTCGCTCAAGCATAACAAGTAAGGGAATACCCAATGATATCCCACAAGGTACTACAATCAAATTAAAATGAAATAATAGGATTACTCTCAAAAACCAAAAATTGGGATACAATTCACGTCCCCCAAATGTCCACAAAAACACAAAACAATGTATGCACCACCGACCTCATGCTAGAACAATGTTCTTCATCCAATATTAGCTTATAATTCGGTCTAGAATAAGGTAGATCTACATAATGAGCATAAATGTTCAAAATCATACAACGAGGTCGATATAAGAAATTTTGAATAATTCATCTAGAGTAATTAATATCTTAATAAGGAAGTTCAAATGGATCTGACGGTGTTCAAATATGACTTCAGATAAAGAATCTAAAGCAGAAAGAAGGTTTGCGTGCTGGTTTTTCAATGGTTCTGTCCAAAACTATAAAAATGAGGATGCTATCCATTTTAAGAAAAATATACAAAATACATAGCCTACACAAGGGATTAAATGTCATGTAGTTTCTTTTATTATTCCATTGATGACCGAGTTTCACCAATTTACTTTCCAGGTCTTTCCGACATGACTACACGACATATGGAAGGAATACATGACGTGTACATGTTTAATTATCTCTACCCTTGCTGAGATCCCAACACAACATGTGTTACCCTTTCATGTATAGAGAGTACATAGAGTGTACTTCGGATTATGTAGTGTGTAACCCTATGTCAATCCGTCTGACATTTTGATTCAACTACTTTACCATTTTCCCCTATTTTCACAAAAAAAACAAAAAAAAAGAATATACCTCAAACGATGTAATAGGTTTTTAAAAACTTCCCCCTTAATGCATTTCATACATGAATATCCATTCCATGAGTGGTTAAGGAACACTTTAGAAAAATTGTTATACAAATCTCAAATCAAACAAATCCCATCAACGTATTTCCCGAACCAATGGTCTTTCTTGTGATGCATTGTCACCCATGCACCCCATGAGGTCCTCCTGTGTCACCACCGACACCCGATCTTATCCTACACGGCATTGGTGTCCACCTCATGCCCATGGAACCCGCAAAACTATGAGGTCCTGCATCCCATGGATGCTCAAACAAATTGGTGCCTTGAACCTTAATCACACCTTGTATCCATGAGGTCCCGATGCCCAAGTCAACTCAAGTGACCCACACCCCATGGATCCCCCAATGCCTAATCACATCATATATATGTATATATATATATATATAATCACGCACCTGATATGGTGACAAAATATTGACCAGTATCTGTCCAGTACATATATATCTTGTGTAATTCGTGCATCCAAAAACGGACATGCCTAAATTGGCCATACCAAAAGAAGATAAATATATTCATGTACATGCTCGTGCAGTACCTTTAAACATAGTTGGTTCACAAGTCTGATCATCCCCTTGAAGCTCCATAGTGTGCACCTAGCTTGAAATGTGGATTCCTGAAGCCTATCCTCATTATGGTGCTAAACCATCCACTGGACACTGAACCCATTATCGGGCCCCACTGTCTCTTCTATTTCCTCCACGTGTAGCTAAACCTTGGCTACCCTAACTTGGTACAAATCCTGATCTGACTGCTAAATCTTTCACTTACTTCGGTCCCTGTCTACTAGTTTATGAGACGGCTGACTAGAGAACCCCTCAAGATGACCATCCTATCTATATGATTGATACTCCTTTATAGGTATATCACACTGATATCATAGATTCTCTAACTACACACACTGAAAGAAAACCACTACTTAATAGCCACGAGGTTGTCTAGCTAAACCCTTGGCCTGAACTCCCTGCTGGAACTCATCCTGACCATGTTTTTTCCATCTAAATCATCACCTAAACCTATTTCTTGGCCCAAGTAAGACATATTCGTCATGTTTCTCTTAGATATGAGTTCCTAATTCACCACCTATGAGAACGAGTCCATCCTAATGATGTTTACCTGTAATCCTGATGGAATTTTGTACGTCATATTCGAATAAAATAACCGTCGAGGACTGGTCACTTACCAGACCTGGTTAAAAGTAAGACAACTTAGTCAAAGTAGCTACATAGTCAATGAAAAAAATGTCACCCTACTGAAGATCAATAACACCTGAGATCCCTCCTCCCTCAGTGTCATTAGGAAAAAGTTCTCAAAGAACCTATCCTCAAAATCCATCTTAGACATTCCCTCATATTTGCGATCCTGAACATGAACATCCCACTTGCGCTTTTCCAGTCCTCTTAGCATGTATGTCTCCAACTGACCCTCCACCTTGGAGGCATCTTGAGATTCTTGAAGATCATTTTCATGGTTTCAATCTAGTTCTCTACCACCTACGGACCATCCTCACCCTGAAAAAGCAGCAGGTGTTGCAACTAGAACCTATGAGTAAGGTAAGACATAAAGGGATCTGTTCCCTGAGAACCTCTATCGATTCCCTACAAGACACATACCAAGCTAGTTCATATCTACAAGTTGAGGTGTTTCCCAAAAACTTTCAATCCCAGTTGTTGTTCGGCCTGAACAGGATCTTGAGCCGGATCCTAAACCCGTGCTTGTATCAGTGGCTCGTGCTCTACCTGACCCTCAGTGGTCTGAACCTGATCACGCTCCTATAGAACTATACCATCACCCGCCTGATGTTGCATCTAACCATGTAGGATAAACCTATTGAATACCATAAATTGTCAAACATCCCACATATATAACAATATATATGCATATAACATATATAGGGAAAGATGTAAATAGGCAGTGCATGACAATTACCCTTACTCTCCCCAATCTCACTCACGCCCCATGGCATCCCAACCTCATGGCCTCCTAACCCACCCTCAACAAATCCATTTATCACAAAATATCTAGTCCACACCCATCCTGATAACTAATGTTGCCTCAATCCAATATCCTAGTCACCCAATCATGGTGATAAAAATCACCTCAACCATAGTACCAGCCTATTCATATAAGAGCTAGGCCCAAATCTCATGCCACATGAAATTATAAAAATATATAAATCATGGAAGAACAATTTTTATAAAATAATCAATTCTATCACAACATGTCATTTTATATTATTCACATGGTATTATCACTTCACAAGGAATAAGTGTATATATGAAATTTAAATACCCTAAAAATGTGCCAATCAAAATACAAGATACAACTCTTTGCCTTACCTGGCCAAGGTATTATTCTTCCCTTAACACATCCGGTCAAGGGACACATATCACAACCAATAACATCACATACCATGTGAGCCACCAAGGTGGAAGCCATATAAACTATTATCTATGAAAAGGAAAAATAGAAATTCCCACCCAAGGAAACTTGGTCCATCCCTTGTACCTGGGGCTGCAGACACACAAGCACATGCTAGAAACCTAGTTCTAATTACAACCTATCATCAATATACCATATCCTAAATAAATAATCATCAGAAAAGAAAGGCATTCTTGATCACCTTAGATTCTAGTTAATCAATGCTACCAAATTTAAGTCATGAACAACCTCATCTGATTCCACTTTATAATTTCCTAGACCAAAAGAGCCACCCAAACAGTACTATTAGTCCGGGTGTCACTGATCTTTGGCGCTCCTCCAATAATGTCAAAGTATATAGACTAGCAGTGAGGGTGTAAAAATGTATAGTGGGGAGGATATACCCTCTGGGAGGAAGATAAGTCACTGGTCTAAGAATAATAATATAACATTCAGTGCAAATAAATGAGGAAGCATACTCAAACTAGACCCACAGAGAAGAAGCACAACAATATCACATAAATATTGGAAGTGATAAATAAATTGAATTGGTGGAAATAAAACAGAAAAACATGCCATAAAATCACTTGTACCAACTAAAATAAAATAAAAATGCATCCATAGCTGGTCATACATGTAAATAAATAATGTTCACCCCTGGCTAACTACATTATCTATGTATAAAAGTAATCATGCTAATATAGGGAATAAATCTAAAAAGTAGAACACTAGATACAGATGGCCTCAAGGTCTATTCAAATATTTATGCCAATAGTACTATGCTCCAGCTTAAGAGGATGATCCTTTATCTATACAAAAAACTATAAAGTCTACACATGTCTCGAAGGTCCCAAGTCAGGTGTGAGATGAATATCAGTAGGATACCACCCAATTGTGCATACCTAGTATATTTGTTTAAGAAGAAATGCATCCAAAAAGGTAAATAGTATGATGCAATAAATAAACACAACATCTACTATTTCTTAGTAGCCACCAGGGAGCATCAACTGCTTCAGCCATTGCCAGAGTCTCAGAAGTAAAGAAAGTCCTTGATCCATGTCCCAAGGTACACTTTTAGACACAAATTCCCATTGAACCCTCAGGTTCCACACCAATCATATAACCTGGCTTCAAGTGCCTCCTCACATAACGTGTCTCAACAACCTACTTCCCGAAACCATACCCAAATAGATTTAACATGGTCCCATGGACCCCTACTTGAAAACTCATGTTTTCCCGTGGCACTAAAACTAAAGGAACAATGATTCATGCCCTAAAATAATAATCATAGAAACAATAATTCCAATCCTCAAAAAAATAATTAGAGTAATAGTGGTGTCTTCCCTCAATCAGGGAACACCTCATCCCTAAACCTCGTAGACTCATATTACAAACATAAGGGTCCTAACCTTCCATGTGGCTTCATACGAAAAGATCCCTCAAACCAAAATTTCCTAACCAAAACTATCTAGGGCCTCTACCCACATGAGTGATCAAAACCACCTCATCACAGAGTCAACCTTAGTGCATACAACTCAAATCGGTGCTTTATCCATCATGGGTGAGAGGAATTCACCGAAAAACAAGATACCCCATCTCAGACACATTGTGTCCCAATGGTAATACCCTGACCATAGAAGCTCAGAATAAATGCATTATTTTAATAAAATGGCATGAAAAAAAGGTATGAAGTCCTGAAGGTCTGATCAGTTTAGCAGTCTTGGAAAATAGATTACATACATCAACTTTACATTACAATTTCTAAGATAAAATACATCATATATAATCCTTTTATAACACTATTATTCTCCTATTTTAATAATTCGTATAAATAATAATGCTCTTCTTGGCATCCTGGGAAAATAAAACATAAAAATGGGTGAGCTCAAATACTCAATAACGGAATATAATTCAGGAGAATATATAATATTTTAGGACAAGATGTATAATAAAAATAAAATCCTTTTAAACATAAACATGAACATTATATGGAAATAATAAATCAAACATTACTATATAAACATGCACATGGATATTCTACTTTTTGTATAATCACATGTAATAACAAATTTTATAATGAGGGAATGCATAATGTAGGACACCATAACTAATATGTCAAGGCCTTGTGCCAAGACCATTAACAAATATTCAGTAAATTCCTTAATTCAAGACACTAATTTGTCTCATGAGACAAACTGATGCATTGAGGGGCTATAGTAGGCCCCACCTGTCACTTACTTAGTCCAATGCATTCCTAATATGAAAAGGGTGAAACATAACCTAATCGTTCGTATTAAAACTAGAATACGAAATTTCAATAATTTAACAATATAACGTTAATGGTATAAAAATAAAACATCCACAGTAAAACATGTCATAACTGATTCAATGTAATATGGAATATCTTAATATAATAAATAAACCTTAATCAAGAATAATATCCAATAAATGATGTTCACATAGTTGAAAATGATCAGTAAAACTCTTTTAGTGAAATATCCCATTTTCATGAAACCAATTAAAAGTCCTACAATTTATATTGGAAATCATTTGAAATAAATTTTTGAATCAAAGTGTTCCAAACCACTTTTAAACATTTAAAATGAATTAATGTTTTAAAAAAAATCATTTTCTCATAAATATATCCTTAAAATAATTTTGAAAACATGGACATTAATTAAATAGATTTAGAAAAAAATCATTAAAATATTTAATATGATGATTTAGTTAAATATTCCCTTCGATGAAACCATAAAGTATTCCTTTTTAGAACATTATTATGAAACATGGACATGGATGATAAATATGTCCCAGTAAATACCTACACATAAACAATCTCTGATAATAATGAGATTGAGGAATTAAACCTTTCCTTAGATTTGATACACTCCGTAAATGTCTAAAACTCCTATATAATGTTTTTACTTATATAAAATTAAAAATAATATCTAAATTATCATATATTATTCTCTTATGACTTTATATTACCCATTTATTTACAATTCTAATTTAATGCAACATTTCGGGTAATATAGCTTTGTTTATCATACGTGTTTTGACATGTTATTAGTGGTCCTATTAATTATATCATGATTTAATTACTTCTAGAATGTATAATATGATTTATCTCTCATATATATTCATAATATAAATATATATAGTAGATACATATATATATAATGGAATACACTATTCATGGAGACGGTTGGTCATACGTATACATGAACATTGTTTCTATTTTCTTATTGTGTTGAATAGAAGTTGTTGAATGACATATATGTATACATATATATATATATATATATATCATTCCAATACACTTATTATGTCATATATTTTATAATTATTAATAATATATATATTTTTATAATCATTCTTGGATGGTTAATGTGGAAAATGAATCGTATCGCGTCGTGGGGACGGTAGGCCGTACGTACACATGAGCGATGATATAATTACTTTAATAATTAATGGATATAGAATTGGATGGTAAATTAATTATAAATAATCTTTATAATGTTATATTCATTATTTATTATGACTTTACTCATCATTATAACCATCCAAATAAAGTAATATGGAAGAAAAAATTACACTATGACGTGGAGATGGTAAGTCGTACGTACACATGAATGGTGATATTATTATTCTGATAATAGAAAAATTGATGAATATAGTTCCCACATAATTATATTAACATCTCAATATATGGATGACAACAAATTTATTACTTTGGTATGGAAACAATATAGAATGAAGAAGTAGAAGAAGACATAACTTTGAAAGAAGGGATAAAACAATTACCTCTTCTTCACGTGTTTCCTTTTGATTTGAACAAAAGAGATCATTAGGATATATCCTTGACCAATTTTAGGCCTCTAGGATGAATTAATGGAGGTTTTTAGGATACATGGGTATGGTTTGGTAGAACCAAAAGGCTTTAGAGGTGTGATTTATAGAGAATGTGATGTGCCCTTTTATGAGAGAGGTAAAGGGGAATTAGAAAACAAATCCTAAACTATTAATTTATTATAAAAACTATTTTCGGTTTATAATTGTTCAAAATTGATTTATTTATAGGGTACGATGAATATGTGTCACAATAATCTCAACCAATAGGTTTTAGACATGTTTAGTTCATAAAATTAACCTTATCATTTAGATTTAGCCCATTAAAAAATAAGTTAACTCTTAACATGTCCTCTTGTATTTTTATACTACATGGTTATTATAATTACAATAAATTTTAGAGAGAAAATAAAGGGGATATTTCATGAAATTTTTATAAATACACAAGTTATTTTTTATAAATTTAAATTTTTTGGATTTTTATATCATTTAATAAAATAGTATTTATTTTAAAATCTCATTTATGTCAATTTTGACACTATTTAGTAATTTATTTTTTGTTAAAGGAATAGAATCATTATTCCTTCAAAATAAAGGCATTACATAATTCCTCATATTTCAAATTAATCCATAAAATTCATGGAAGGAATCAATATGTTAAAATTATATTTATTTAAATATTTATAAATTCATTTATTTGAATCATTCATTAATGAAGTGATCACTACAACATAATTGTGTCATAAATAAAAAAATATATATAATGTCTAAAAATTATAAATAAAATACCATGATTTAGGAAATATTGTATTCTTTATAATGACTATTTATAGACATATATATCAATTATATAACCATATATTAGAATTGATTTTGTAAAATATATATGTTCATTTTATAATTATCTTTACTTTAAATTAATTCTTATAACGGGTCACTATGACAACCAAGTTGTCCTAAGGGGTCCTATAATATTTTTAAGGATTCCCATGATCTAAGATATCACATTCAATAAAATTAGTACACATGTTACGGTGGTTAAATATTATTATAATATTCTTTTTTACCCTTATGTACCAGATTTACCCTTTAACAATTGTAAATAAAAATAATCATTGAAGTTACTATTCAAAATATTAAAAAATAAATGGTAACTATTTGAACATTTTGGAAATTATTATTATAAATATGGAATCCATTTTTATAAATTCAAAACTGAGATTTGGAACAAATTAAATTGAAATTAATTCCCCATGTCAAAATTAGAAAGCAGGTTCTTTAAGAAGTAAAAACGATCAAAATATTGACATGTTTTTATATTCAAATTAAATGTAAAATTTCATAAAATGAACTAAATTATATTAAATTATAAATATATAATCTATGTATACTTTAATACCACTCATTTTTTTTCTTTTACACTAAATTATTTTGATTTAAAAAGTTGGTTTCAATTAAAATTTATTAAATTTCACTATTCATAAAAATGTGAATGTTATTAGAAAAGTACCCAATATTTATACAAAACTAAATTTTTATGTCCCACTGTTAAAGAATAATTTAATTTCGTAAAATTTAATGTATAAAAGTCTCAAATATTATATTGAAAAAGGGTTCTCTATTAAAAGGTGAAAAAACATTATTTTTTTGAAAAATGATACTTTTATCTAGAAAATTGAATTCGCCCTTATAATCTATATAAGAAACACAAAATATGAATGTTATAATTATATGGGATAAATAAAAATAAAAATGTGGTTAATACAATTCATTAATATTTTTTAAATGACTAGTCTGATAGGTTGTGGTTCTCTTGAACACGGTGATGCGTACATCACACGCTATTAAATTTTTTAAAAAGGAATCATATCGTAGAAGCTTGGGGTGTTAAATTTTCCCCTACTTCAATAAATTTAACACACAAAACTTAAACTGATTATTGATAACTAGGGGTTTTATATATCAAAATATCTTATTAGAAATCCCACATCTAAAAATGGATTAATGAGACCTCTATTTAAAAATAAAAAAAGATGGGTATGAAGGTTTACAGAAATAACACATACTAGGGTTACATGTAGGAAAACATTGATGTGTAAGAAAAGACTTACCATCAAATTCTAATGTAGAGTGATAGAGAATATTTTTAGGAGGGATTTAACAATCGAAAATCCATAAATCTACAATGATCCAAGGGACTATTTGATTCATTTAAAAAATAATTTAATAGGAAAATTATTATAATATTTTCACTAGAGTTGAAGAATTACTTCATAGACTAAGAACATAAGGAAGAACACTTCATTTACATGTAGACCTTCATCTGCTAAATAATTCTTACCAAAGATTCATCTTTCTCTTCAATAGATAATAAAAATAAAAACAATATACTATTTACCTTAATTGTATAAGGTTAAAAATATAAACATAGACCATTTAAATAAAAAAATATGTTATAATTACCAGGGACTTTATGTAGGCCAATGATAGGTGATAAATCCTTGTTCCACTTCTATGACATCCCACCTTTTTGTTATATAAATTTTCATTATATTTTACAAACAAAGGATTTTTAAAGACTAGTGTCTTGGAAATCAGGAACATAAAAACATGAAAACATAAAACATTCTTCTAATCCACTTGTAATTCTTAATCATAAGTTCTTCCTATGTACAATTATTTCATCTCATAACCTGGAGACAAAAATCAAAAGAATGTTTGAGCAGAAGGCCCAGTAAAGAATACAATTGAATCAGTTTACTTGTGAAATCAATTAAAACTTGATAGAAAAACATAGACATGATAAATTTAAGTAGATTCATATCATAATAAAATGATCCTCAAACATAACTTGATTATGTGGCTACAACATTTAATTTATACATTCATGAACATATCACCAATGTTCATCCCCAATGCATTAGAGTGATATCAGGGTCCACCCTTAATATGTCTTTACATTCATGTGATCCACATAGATAATAATCAAAAATTTCATAAATAACCAAAATAGAATAAAAGAAATGTGTTTCATTTGAAAATCGTGACATTTTAAAAGTGCTTAAAAATAAGATCACTATGTTATTAATAACCCATGGAAAGGGAGTGAGGGTTATATGTATGTCAATCCCAGAATCAAATTTATCATTTTTTTATATATGAACAACAATTTAAACGAAATATTCCTGGGTATTCACATTAATGGACAAAATAATTTCATGAGAGAAAGAGAGTGAAATTTTGAGATGAAATTTCTGCAGCATAACTACTATATAACAAGGTTTTTGAAAACATTGAAAAGAGTGGGGAAAGGATTCAACCACTCATAAATAACTAATATTACAGTATGGGTACATAATTAAATAAAATCAGATCATGGTATGGATATTAAAAGGAAATACCATTTGAAAATGAAACTTGAAGGAAAAGAGAAGATGTGATATCTTTTATGAAAATTCGGCTGCCTAACAGAGTCACATAAAAATTCAGAAAATAAGTTGATGAAAGCGGAAAGGGTATCTCATAAATTGATCCTAAAATTTACATTAAGAATGATATATAAGAACATGACCTTACATAATAAAATATAATCTAGAAGACACAACATAAAGGAAGTCATGAAAAAAAGAGGTGGGTGGAAGGTTCCCTTACCTTGAAGAGTAACTTTGATAGCATGAAGGATGGGACCTTGGGGGCTTGAGGGCACCTTGGAAGTACTACTTTGGATGTAAAAATACCAGAGATTCTATGATGAGTAATTTTTAATGAAATTAATGATGGAATGGCTTAGAATTTATAGGTAAAGAGAAGGAATATTTAATTAATTCCTAAGGGACACCTCATCGGTGGTATTTGAAACACCATGGGATTGCCCATGGTCTTTTCCCATGGTGTTGGCCTCATGGTACACATCATAAGATATCTTATTATTAACAAGTCGACCAGATTTATTACATCATGATTAAATCATCAATGATGTCATTAAATACTAGAAACTCAAAACAGTATTTTTACAATTCACAAAAATTCAACTGTTTCAAAAAAAATCCCAAAAATTATCCCAAGCCTTATATCGATGATATAAATTCAAAAATGAACTCAATTTTATGAAAATAATTCTCTAAATATTTATATGTTAATTTGAAAATAAAATCGTTACTTGTTTAAAAAAACTCTAAAATGATAACTTCTATTGTAACAACTTTAAAATGTAAGCAAGGTCCGATAAAATTTTTGTATGACCATATGAAAATAAAGTAAAAATTTATGATTACATTTTATGAAAATACACTTCCATTTTAAATTATTAAATTAATTATAAAATTGTAAATAAATAATTTATGACGTACAAAAATACCAAAACCTATACTACGATCTTTTTTTCACTTTTCATATGTCTACCTTATATTTATACATTCATGGTTGAAGTTTCTATATTTTCTAGTCGATTTAATATTCATTACTATTCATAAGGGTATAATACTATTCATAATTTACTATTTACTAAAAAATAGATCTTATTAGACTGTAAATTTATTATTGATTAGAACTATAGATGGCCATTTTTTGGAGATCATTTCACATTATTAATTTTTTAAAGTATACAAAAATATTTTAAAATAGCCCTTTTTCGAAAACCCATCAGTAATTTGGAACATCATCCTATATTTATTCAAACATTTTAAAATAAAAAAAAGACCATAATGAGCAATATAAATTTTATTTATACCAAGATATTACAAAAATTATCTAAGGCCTCATTACATAGTCCCTTATAACACCTGAATAAGACCTATGTTTAAGGTGTGCTATGGTGAGAGAATCTTGAGACGGCTCAGAAAAAATTGCCTAATTGGTGATTTATATCAACTAGAACTTCTCCCTTAGGCGATTATGTACAAGCTTCACATGTTGGATTTCTTCTAGTGCTTGGTCTCGATAAAAGCCCAGTGCAGCCACCTCCTTCCCAAGCTCTAACAGATGGGCTTCACGGAGCCCGAGTCTACTCGATTAAATCATTGACTCTTCTTTCTGTATTAACAAAGATCACTTGAACTTATAGACAATAATTTTAATGTAGAGAGTTTAGTTTCCAATAGTCATATTGACCAATGGTCATATAATAGTCAAAACACAACAGTCTTATTTAATTTTACACACTTCATTAATTAATAGATGCAAATTTAGTAAATACAAATTATTAAAAACTTCAGGTCATTACATTGTTCCCCAATTAAAAAATTTCGTACCTGAAATTTTAACTCGTACCCTATGAATAGAAACGGTGTGGGTACTTCTACATAATAGAATCCTCTTGTCCCCACGTGGCTTCTACATATTTGTGGTACCTCCACAACACCTTAACAATGTGGGTAGTCTTGTTGCGTAGAATCGTGTCTCTATGATCCAAGATCTCCATCGGCTTCTCTTTATAAGAGAGGTTATGTTCTAGTTGTACCACCTCTAGATTTTGTACATGTGAAGTTTCAGGTTTGTACTTCCTCAAGAGGGATATGTGGAAGACATCATGCGCTTGTACTAGATTTGGAGGGAGTGAAAACTTATAGGCCACTGCTCCCACGCAATCAAGTATTTCATAGGGGCCAATGTACCTAGGGATGATGTTCCCTTTCATCCCAAACCTCATGAATCCCTTCCAATGTAAAATTTGAAGAATGACCTTATCACTAAAATCAAACTCCAATTCCCTTTAACGGTTGTCGGTATACCTCTTTTTCTGACTGTGAGTAGCCTTAATGTGTTGCTGCGTGGCGTGGACCTTTTCTATCATCTCTTACACAACACATGGCCCAAAAATCATTCTCTCACAAACATCATTCCAACATGTATGAGTTCTACATTGCATACCATATAGCGCTTAATAGGGTTCCATTTGAATGCTCGAGTAGAAGCTATTATTGTATGAGAACTCAACTAAAGGGAGATATTGATCCCATCCATCATTAAATTACATTTAGAATGTTCTCAGCATATCCTCGAGTGTTTAAATAGTCCTTTTAGATTGGAAATTAGTTTGGGGGTGATAGGTCGTACTGTAACTCAATTCAGTGCTCATGGAACTTGGAAGGCTTCTCCAGAATTTTGATGTGAACCTCGGATCACGATCAGATATGATATAAAGTAGAACTCCATGATGCCTTTCCACTTTATTCACGTAAATCCTGGAAGGTTGATAAAGAGATAAATCTTCCCAAATAGAGATAAAATGGGCATTCTTGGTGAGACAGTCCACAATAACCCATATTGCATTGTTTCCTTTGGTAGTTCTCGAGACACTTGTGACAAATTCCATAGTGATATTGTCCCACTTCCATGTTGGAATGGGTAGTGGTGGTAATACACCATTCTGAAGTTGTCTCTCTACCTTCACTTGATGACATACCAGATACCTTGATGTGAAGTCAGAAATCTCCCTTTTTATATTATCCCACCAATAATGATTAAGAAGGTCTCTATACATTTCCATGCTTCCTGGATTTATATAGAAATTATATCTATGATCTTCATCCATCAACTCCTTCTTTATTTCTAGAATAGATGGATCACATAGTCTTTTACTAAATTTTAGTCCACTTTCTGGATCAATATTGAACTCTGGAAACTTCCCTTCCTTCGTAGCCTCGAAATTTTTTTGTAACAAAAGATCTTCTTTCTGAGATTTCTTGATCTTCTCTAGTAATGACAGTTTAGAAATAATTTGGTTTAGGGTTGATAATGTACCTTCCCTTATAATTACCACATCCATAATTACTAGGTAATTGATCAAAGGATCTCTTTGAATCCTCGTAATGGAAAGAACAACTGGGTATTTCCTTCTTAATGCATTAGTGACTTTGTTTGCACTTCCAAGATGGTAATAAATTGAACAATCATAGTATTTGATAAGTTCCAACAATCTCTTTTGTCTCATATTCATTTACATTTGTGTGAAAATATACTCCAAACGTTGATTGTCTGTGTATCTATCACATTTCTCCCCATGAAGATATTGCCTCCACATCTTTAGAGCAAAAATGATTATAGCCAGTTCCAGATCATGTGTAGGATATTTCTTCTCATGAGTCCTTAACTTTAGAGATTCAAAAGCAATGACATTTTTATTTTTCATGAGATGCACCCATTTAATTTTAGATATTCATCGCAAAAAATAAATAATCCTTCTCCATTTGAGGGTAGAGTTAACATGGGTACAATAAAAAATTTCTTCTTCATCTCTTGGAAACATTCCCCACACTCCTTTGTCAAGATGAATTTGACCTCTTTTTGAGTTAACTTGTTTAATGGATTATAATGTTGTGAAAATTTTGTCAAAAACATCCTATAATATCATGTTAATCTAGGGAAATTAAAAATATTAATTATTGTTGTAGGTTGAGGCCACTTCTCTACAAATTTTTTCTTTGCTGGGTTAACTATTATTCCTTCATTGGTAACAATGTTCCCAAAGAAAGAAACTTGTTATAACAAGAATTCACATTTACTAAACATTCCAAAAAGCCACTCCTTCCATAGAGTTTGAAAAAATACCCTGTGATAATCCTCATGATCCTTGTGGATTTTGGAATATATCATAATATCATCAATAAAAACTACCACAAAGTTATCAAGGTAGTCCTTAATGACTCAATTCATCAAATCCATAAAAATAGCAACTGCATTATTCAGTCTGAAGCGTATAACAACAAACTCGTAGTACCCATATCATGATCTGAAGGCAGTTTTCAAAATATCATCTTTCTTCACCCTCAATTAATGATAACCAAATCAAGGATTAATCGTAGAGAAGAATTGAGATCGACAAAGTTGGTCAAATATGTCATTTATTCTTGGAAGAGGGTATTTTTTCTTCACAGTGATCTCGTTCAATTCTATATATTCAATGCGTAGCTGCATCGATCCATCCATCTTCTTCACAAAGAGAACTGGTACTCCCTAAGGAGAGACACTCTGTCTGATAAAAACCATCTCTAAAAGATATTGGAGTAGTTTCTTTTAACAATTCCAGCCCTATGTTTTTCATCCTATATGGGGTCTTTGATATCAAAGGGGATCCAGGTATGAGTTCAATGGATAACTCTACCTCACTTTCTAGGGGAGGTATGGGTAAATTCTCGGGAAATATATCAAAGTATTCTTGGGATAAGGGGACATTTTTTATCCTCAAACTCTCATTTCCATCTTCTTATTCACCAATCAACTCCATAAAGAAGGATATAGGAAGTTCTTCTTAACAAAGATCTGGTTTAGATATCTCTCCTTGGAAGATAGCTGTAGGTTTTCCATTCAAGACAACTGAGATTTCCTTGCTTCTTCATTTGATCTTAGCAATATACATTGATATCCATTCAATACCTATTATAATTTTGAATTAAATAATTTAAATGACTATTATATTTGTGATAATATTTTACTCACTAAAGAAAATGATAGAGTTTCTAAACAGTAATGATGCTTGAATAATCCCACCAAGAGTCTTGACTAAAAATTATGATTTTTGAAAACTGGGGGTTGATTCTAAATTCTTTTCAAACTTGGAAGAAATAAAGTAATGCGTACAACAAGAATAAAAAAAAGTACATCTTATCTTTGAGGGAACAACAAGAGTACCTACCACCACAATATTTTTCACTTCATCTTCAGCCGTAGTGATTGCAAAAGTACGACCATGTTCCCTTGGCCATTTTAGAGGCTGATGTTGATTTTCCTCCACTACCCATGAATTCGGAAAGTGAATGGAAAAGTTCCAAAGATGTCCAAACTTATAGAATTGGACATCAGGTAGGGCCTGCACCATCTTCCATTGTTGTTAGTTTTGGGAGGTTTCGGTGTTACCTCACTATGACAATTCCACGCAATGTGGCCATCTCTACCACACTTGTAGCACTTCCCACTCATGAGTAGGCAGTTCCCCAAATGATTCTTCCCATATTTATTAATTTTTGGGATGTTTCACTTTCTTGGATCCTCTTCCCTAATTGAATCTCCTCCCTAAGATTGGATTTATCAATCTCTTCTTGTCATAGGATTTATAATACCACTGGGTCTCACCAATCTCTACTTTAACTTTCATCGCACTTTGCACAATCTCCCCATAGTTATCATAGTCTTGGTTTGCTAGATTCTTCCCCAGATGAGGTATCAATCCACCAAATAATTTATCAACAATACCATTTGGATCCATGACAAAGATAGATGAATATAGGGATAGTTTGGTTAAATTCATCATGTAGATTCCAAAAGATTCATTTTCCTTCTACTTCAGCTCGAGAAACACCTTCTCCATTCATGATCTCATCGATCGAGGGAAATTATTGTTGAAGATTATCCCTCTAAACTCATCCCACTCCATAGCTTCAACTTCAACACATGGCTTGGTGTTTCTAATTAGTTCCCACCATAGATCAGGTTCTCCCTCTAATCGATAAACAACCACGATAACCTTCTCTTGTTCAGAACAGTAGAGCACATAAACTATCTTCTAGATAGAGCTAATCCACTATTTAGGAATCAATGGGTTTGTAGATCCACTAAAAGATGGTGGTCGTTGATGCATAAAGGATTCAAAAAAAATATGTTCCCTTCATGGTGATATCATTCTCTCAGCTAGATTCAAGTTATTTCCCATAACTTGTGTCGGTTGTTTCATCATTCGCATGAAAGTTTCCATTCCGGATTCCATCAGAGGTTCGTCAGTGCATGGTCCATTGTAGTAACCATATGCAGAGTTCCTATTATTGCCCGCAATTTTCTAAAATAATATAACCTTAGTGATAAACATATTTGATTTATGAATCTTTTAACTATAAAAGATTTTATGTCTTAAAACATCATTCATTAAACAATTAAATTTCACTATAAATCCTTCATAATGATTCATAAAAATATTATACTTAACTGAACATATCCCCTAGGAGTTTCATAACCAAGAGTGCAGCAAGGCTCATTGTCATGTAATAGGATACCCCAGGTCAAGCTCGAAACTCCATATGAGATTTTTCAATCCTGGGTATATCTGTGCTTGAGCCACCTCTTCTTTCTTGTATCCAAATAGACAGTAAGAATGATATAGAAGAACATACCCCAGAAATTATAAAATGGAAACTAGAATACTCAACATAAAGGAAGTCATGACTTAAAAGATGAGGGTGGAAGGTTCCCTTACCTTGAAGAGTATCTTCGAATTCTTGAAGGATGGGACCTTTGGGGATTTAGGGAACCATGAGAGGAATACTTTGGAGGAAAAAAGACCAAATCTTCATTAAGGAGGATTTTGGAATGAAATTAATGAAGTAATGTCTCGGTATTTATAAGGAAATATAGGGAATATTTTATTAATTTCCAAGGGACACCTCATTAGTGGTATTTACAAAACCATGGGCATTATCATGGTAGGGGCCACGTGGGACACCTAATAACATATCTTACTATTCTCAAGTTGGCCATATTTATTACATCATGATTACATCATCAATGATGTCATTAAACTCCCGAAACTCAAAACTATATTTTTAATATTCACTAAAAATTCAACTATTTCAGAAAAATCCAAAACATTTACCCTAACATAATATCGATGTTATGAATTCAAAAATAAAATCATTTTTCTAAAAATAAAGTTTTATATATTTTAAATTTAAATTATAAATAAAATCATTTTTGATTCAAAAAAACAACTCTAAAACTATAAATTGTTTTTTAATACCATGAAAAAGTAATCAAGGTCCTATAAAATAATATAATAATCATAAGGCAATAAAGTAACAATTTATGATTACATTTTATGAAAATACAGTTCCATTTTAAATTATTAAATTAATAATGAAATTGTAAATAAAGTATTTATGATATACATAAATACAAAAACTTATACTATGATCATTTTTCACTTCTAAGATGTCTACCTTATATTTAAACATTCATTGGTGAAGTTATTATTTTTTTTCCAATTTACTATTCATTACTATTCATTTCTATTCATAAGGCTATGTTACAATCCATACTTTACTATTTACTAAGAATCTAGTTGATCTTATTAGACAATAAAGTTCTTACTGATCATGACTGTAGAAGACCATTTTTTAGAAATAATTTCACTTTATTAATTATATAAAGTATAAAAAAATATTTTAAAATACCCATTTTTACAAAATTCTTCAATAATATTAAACTTCATCCTACATTTATCAGGACATTTTAAAATCACAAAATTTATCGTAATAATAAACAAAATATTTATTTATACCAAGGGATTACAAAAATTATCTAAGGACTCATTACATGGCCCCTTATAACACCTTCAAATGACCTAAATGTGATGTGTTCTATGGTGATAGAATCTTGTGGAAACTCGGACTACATTTCCCGAGGTGTGATTTCTATCAGCTTGAACTTCTCACTTAGGTGATTCTGTTCAAGCTTCATATGTTGGAGTTCAGCTTGGGCTCAGTCCAAAAAAAAGCCCAGTGAAGCCACATCCTTCCCAACCTCTAACAGATGGGCTTCATGCGGCCCAAGTCTACTGGATGAGGCCATCGACTCTTCATTCTGTATTAACCACGATCACTTGTATTTATAAACAATAATTGTAACAAAAAAAGTTTAGTCTCCAACGTTCGTATTGACCAACAGTCCTAAAACAGTTGCAACCCAATGGAATCGTTTAATTATACTCACTTCATTAATTAAAAGACAAAAATTTTGGAAATAAATATTATTAAAATGTTTGGTTCTTTACAGCTTCGGTTTTGGGTTTGATTCCCACAGCCTTATCCGACGCGATGGGTTATCAGTTGACTTTCAGGTTGTACTTTATCTAAAATGATATTATTATAACATTCAAAAAATAATCTTCCGAATTTTTTTAACCTAAAACAATACAATCCAGAGATCAACTTAATCAATTCCAACTTTTAGAGTTATCCAATGTACTTCTGCCCAAACTCCCTCTAAAAGGTCACTAAATTTCCCAAATCAATTATAATATCAGATTCCCCAAATAAAAAAATGTTTCTTTTATTGGTACATAATCAATATATGATTACCTCCAGTATATTCAAACCTTAATGAAAATAAATTGTAATGTATTACAATCTTTATAAATATCTCATCCTTCTTATAACAGGAATATAATTCTTCAATCCAAAAAAATAAAAATACATTAATTATTCAACATCAACTGTTGTAACAGAATAAGCCAGACCTTGATCCCTTTACTTCTTTTAAGAAATATTTCCTTGATACTTTGGAGAATAATTTTCATAATATACCATTTTATCATGAGCCAGGTGTCCTTTTTCTCCACATTTGTGACAAACTCCCAATCCTTTTAGGCATGTGCCATGTCGTTTCTTCCCACAATTATCAGATAAGAAAAAATCCTACATTCTCTTTTTCCCTTAATTTGTCTCTTACTCCAATATTATTTTATTATCATGAATTAATTTAAAGTCATAAGACTTAGATAATTTATTTTCAATCTTAATAGCACATGAGACTATATCTTTTTATGATGAAAAATATTGTGAGGAAAAATTCTATCGGAGTAATGGTTTTAACCAATCAAAGAATTGGTCAATCTAGTTTATTTGGTTGCGTATGTAGTCTATATAATTCCCACCTAACCATGTAAAGTTAGAATCATACATTGAAACATTATCATCCTCTTTTTTCCTCAGTCTTAGAGATTTCCATTCTGTATCATCTCGTTCTTCATGAAAAAAGTATTTCTCTATGGAAAGTTATTTAAACTCCATCCATTCCATATTTTTTACTTCTTCATAATCCTTCGTGTTTTTAATTAATGACCACCATTAATCCGCATATCCTAAGCAGTGATAAAATTCCATGACTACCTTTTCCCATTTAGTACTTCCCAAAGCAAGAAATATTTTCTCTAAAAAATTATCTTTTACTCAGCCACAAATCTATTTTTAGTCCAACTGAATGTTGGAGGATGTTGTCTCATGAAGCAGTCTAACATTGATCCTCCATGTTGTGGATGTGGATACTCCATATGGGTAAGGTTATTATTCATAACCCAAGTTAGTTTTCTCAATATAGTTATAAGTTGTTTACCACCAGTTGTTTCGCCAGCCCCACAATCATAATCTTGCATTTGAGGGAAATCCATACATGGATTACATGCATTGATACAATTTCCATTCCTTCCACATGGTTCCATTTCTAAATAATGGTATACACTAGATTAGGTTATGAATCATAATTTATAAATCCGTAAATTGAAAACTTTATGCCTATCTAATCCATAATCATAAATATGGTTCCATTGAGTACATATTTAATTATAAATTTGAAATAATAGTTAGTAAAAAATATGAATTATCCAAATCATAACCCCCCAGAGTGTCAAACTTGGTGTGAAGTAAGTCTTGTTATTGTGTATTAGGTTACTGTGAGTCAAGCCCAGAACTCCTTGTTAGAGATTTCAACCCAAGGTACATCTATTCCAAAACCACTTCCACATGTGGTATCCCAAAAGAGATGCACTTCTTGGAATATCCACATAATCCCTACATTTCCAAAATTCTATGGGGTTCTTATATACTTATCCTCAATGTCTATCATAGGGTTATGATACCTAATATATGTTTTCTAAATCGATTTCCATGCTTATTTTATAAACATACTCTGATACAACATATAATTCCCTAAACCCAAAAGCTTGAATTCAGTGCATTATTTTAATATATATTGGCATGAT
Organism: Viscum album; assembly: GCA_963277665.1. NCBI lineage: Eukaryota > Viridiplantae > Streptophyta > Magnoliopsida > Santalales > Viscaceae > Viscum > Viscum album. The sequence continues at coordinate 1,956,468,427 of OY728137.1, forward strand.
TACAAGGAATCATGTCTTAAAGGACCATTTAGTTTAGAATTATTGGAAAATAGATTTCATACATGATCAATACATTACAATTTCTAATATAAAATATAACATAGATAATCCTTTAATAATTCCATTATTCCACTATTTTAATATTTCATATCAATAATAATACGCTTCTTGGCATCCTAGAAAAATAAAAGAAAAAAGGGGTGATCTCAGATGCCCAGTAAGGGTAAATAATTCAGCAGATTCTATAAACATTAAGGAAAGATGTATAATAAAAAAACATACTTTTAAACATTATCTTGAACATAATTTGGAAAAAATAAATCAAACATTCCCATATAAACATGAAAATTGAGATTCTACTATTCTAATAATCCCATGTAATAACAAATTTTATAATGAGGAAATATATAATGATGGACATCATAACTACTACATCAAGGCCTTGTGCCAAGACCATTCACAAATATTCTAACAAGTCCTTGTGTAAAGACATGATTTTGTATCATGAGACTTAATGGTGCATCAAGGGGCTATAGCAGGCCCTGCCCATCACTAACTATGTCCAATGCATTACTCATATGAAACGAATGAAACATAACATAATCATTTGTATTAAAACTAGCATAAAAATGTCAATAATTTAACCATATTCCATGAATGGTTTAAAAAATAATACATCTATAGTCAAACATATAATAATGCATTCTAAAAAATATGGAAGATATTGTTATAATAAAGAAACCTCGATCCAGAATAATATACAATAATGGATGTTGACATATTTAAAAATAACCAGTAAAACTTTTTGAGAGAAGTATCCCATTTTCATTAAATCATTTAAAATACATATAATTTAAAAAGGAAGTCAATTAAAATTTATTTTTGAATCAAAGTGTCCTCTGCCGCTTTCAAACATTTGAATGGAATTAACTTTTTAATACAATCGTGTCCATATTAATAAATCCCTAAAATCATTTTGAAAACATGGACATTAATTAAATGGATTTAGAAATATAAATAGTTAAAACATTCAAAATAATGATATAGTTAAAGATTCTATACTATGAAACGTTAAAATATTCCTTTTGAAAAACATTTATGAAACATGGACATGTATGATAAATATTTTCCAATAAATACCTACACATAAACAATCTCAGATTATAGTGAGATTGAGGGATTAACCATTACCATAGATCCGACACTCTCTGTATGTTTATTAAGATCCTTTATATTGTTTTACTTATATAAAAATCATAATTATTTTTACTCGATCATATATGATTATTTTATGGCTTTATATTATACATCTTCTTATAATTCTATGGTAATGCAACATTTCGGGTAATATCTCTTTGTTTACTGTATGTGTTTTGACTTGTTATTATTGATCATATTATGTAGATCATGATTTACATATTTCCAGAATGTATAATATGATTTATATATCATATATATTCATAATATTGATATATTTAATTGATAGATATATAAAATGGATTACACCGTTCATTGAGATGGTAGGACATACGTACACATGAATGATGTTTCTGTTTTCTAGTCATATTGAATGGAAGTATCTGAATGAAATTTATGGACATATATATATATATATCATTCCAGTAGACTTATTATGTCATATAGTTCATAATTTTGAATAATATATATATTTATAATCAATCACTCATGGTTAAAGTGGAAATGAATCTCATCGCATTGGGGTGACAGTTGGTCGTACGTATGCACAAGACACAATATCATTCCTTTAATGATTAAATTTTATTTAAATGAATAGTATTTTCATTATAAAAATAATAATTATTCCATATTTATTATTTATATCTATTATAATAAAAATCATACCCTTCCAAATAATGTAATGTGGAATAACAAATTAAATCCCGATATGGAGACGGTAAGTCGTACGTACACATGCATGGTAATATTATTATTTATAAGATAGATAAAATGATGAATGTAGTTGTCCAATTATTATATTAACATCTATGAATATTTACTATACTCGATTTATTAGTTTGTTATGGAAAAAATATATAAATATGATGTAGAAGAAGAAAAGAACTTTGAATGAAGCGATAAAACAATTGCCTCTTCTTTATGTGTTTCCTTTTAATTTGAAAAACAATCATATTTAGGATCGATATATGCCCAATTGTAGGCCTCTAATATGAAGTTATGGAGGTTTGGAGGAGAAATGGGCTGGTTTTGTGTGATAAAAATGCTTTGGAGGTGTGTGTTAAAGAGAAATGGAGGTTCCCGTTTATAAGAGATGTGAGGGTCACTTTATGAAAAATCTTGAAATATTAATTTATTATAAAACCATTTTAGGTTTATAATACTTCCAAATTGATTTATTTCGAGGATAAGCTAATTATGGGTCTAAATACTCCCAAAAATAGGTTTTAGATATTTTTAGATCATAAAATTAACCTTATCTTTTAGATTTTACCCTTTGTAATATATGTTAACTCTTACCATGTCCTCTCGTATTATTATACTACATGGTTAATATCATTACTATAAAATTACAAGGGAACCTAAATTTGACCTTCTAATAAATATTTATCACTATCCATGTAATTTAGCCGAACGTGATATTTTTAGGATTTTTATATCATTTAATAAAATATTATTTATTTCAAAATCTCATTTATGTCAATTTTGACACAATTTAGTAATTTATTTTTCATAAAGTCATTACAACTTGATTCCTTCAAAAAAATGAATTAAATCATCCCTAGTATTTCAATTTAATCTATAAAATTCGTGTATGGATATCAAAATGTTCAAATTACAATTATTTTAATATTTATAAATTCATTTATTTTAATTGTTTATTAAAGAGTTAATCAATGCATCATAATTGTGTTATCAATGAATATATTTATACAATGTATAAAAATATATATAAAATACCATGATTTAGGAATAGTTATTATCTTTCTAATAACTATTTATATACATAGATTTCAGTTATATAAACCTATATTAATATTAATTTATGAAAGATATATGTTTCTGTTATAATTATCATTACTTTAAATTAATTCTTATAACATTTCATTATCCCAAGAAAGTGGTCTCATGGGTTCTTATAATCGACATAAGGATTCCATGGTATCAAATATCTCATTTAGTAGGATTAGGACATGTTTTACTGTAGATAAATATTGTTATAATATTATATTTTAACCTTATTAACCTGATTTACCCTTTAACCATGGTGAATAAAAATAATTTCTAAAATTACTATTCATAATGTCAAACAAATAAAAGGTTCCTAATTAAACAATTTTAACCTTTTGATTCTATATATGGAATCAATTTTATCATCATCAAAATACAGAGTTGGAAGATAATAATTTATAACTAATTCTTATTGTCAAAACTAGAAAGCAGGTTTTTTTAAAATTAAAAACTATCAAAAGATTGACATGTATTTATGTTCACCTTAAATGTGAAATTATGTAAAATGACCTAAATTATATTAAATTATAAAAATATGATATAATTATACATTAAAACCACTTAAATTTATAATTTAAAATAACAAATTATTTTGATTAAAAAGGTTTCTTTCAACTAAAATTTAGTATTTTTTATTATTCAACGAAATGTGAAAGTTATCAGAAAATTACCCAAAATTTATCCAAACTAAATTTTTTTTCCCACTTAGATATAAAAATTTAATTTCATCACATTTAATATATAAAATTTCTCTATATTTGATTTAAATAAGGTTCACCATTAAAAGGATGAAAAACTACATTTTTTAAAAAATACTTCTTCTATCTAAAATTTGAATTTGTCCATATATTTTGTATAAGAAACAAAAAAGATGAATGTTAAAATTATATGGGATATATAAAATTTAGAATTTAGTCAATACTATTTATAACCACTTTTAAACGGCTAGTTTTATAGGTCGTGGTGTGCTTCAACTCGGTGTTGCATGCATCACACACTATTTAATTATTTAAAGAAAAAGTGTACCATAGAAGCTTTGGGTGTTATAGCTATGACCTTTTCACTGAAGTCCAATGGCCCCATCATCCATGTATCGCTGGCCACTCACATCCTGACAGTGACCCTGTCTCAAACCGACTTCCATGATGCCCAATTCCATGGACAAAACTACCCATGAAAATTCTGGCCTCACCCAACCGGTGAACAACATCGCCCAATTATGATGTACATGACATATAACCTCCGGCCAATCCCACAATAATATAAATATAGTAAACATATGTACTCCTGACCATAACATATATATAATCACATTAAAACACTTTTAAACAAGTAATTGAATTTAAATGGTGTATTTGCACTAATTGTCAGCCATCACATATCATCACTAAGGTCTTGAATGCCTCTAAAAAACTTCAGAAATCTTAAAAAATTTAAAAATTAAAATATAATTCAATTTAATACATTTAATACATTATTAGAACCACCAGAAAAAATAACTGATTGGTAAATGGCCGCTTGCCTGGCCTCGCTCAAGCATAATAGGTGAGGTAATACCTAATGAAATACCATATTGTATAACAATCAAATTAAATTGAAATAATGGGTTCTGATAATAATCCCATCATTGGTATAAAAGCCTCAAACCCAAAAATGTCTATGAAAACACAAAACAAAGTATGCACCACCCACCTAAAATAAGTACAATGATGCTCATCTAGTATCGGCCTCTAATTCGGTCTCGAACATGGTAGATTAACAAAACGAGCATAAAATCTCAAACCCCTATAACATGGTTGAGAGATAAAATTAGGAATAATGGATCAAGATTGATTAAGAGTGTACCGAGTGGGTTTTAATGGTTTTAAAGGTGTTCAAATCTATCTTTAGACAGTTAATTGTGCGTAGAAATAATGTTTGGGTGCTGGTTTTTTGGGGGTTCTGTCCAGAACTAGAAGAATGAGGCATCTATTCATTTTAAGAAAAAAATTATAAAATACACGACATATACTTGGGACTATACCATGTGTAGGTTCATTTACTTTTCCCAAGATGACTGTTTTTCTAACATACTTTCTAGGTTGTGCCGAAATGACCACACAGTTTGTGGAATGAATATACAACATGTAAATGTATAATTCTATCAACCCTTTCCATCATCCCAACATGCCATGTATACCCCTCACATGACCATATAGTATAAGGTGTGTACTTGGGACTACATGATGTGTAACCCTATGTCAGGTCATGTGACAGTATGGTTATATTACTTTCCATGTTTTCCTGTATTTTCTCAAAAACAACCTGAAAAAATTTTACCTCAAAGGATGAACCATATTCTTACATGTTTATCTATAGTTCTTCTTCATACGTCACTGGTTTTTTAATTGTTTGATTGACTAAAAGTTTACTGACCTCATGCGAATGAAAAACCATATCTTCAATAGACTTCATTTTATGATTTATTACATGAATATAAAATTAATAAAACATCATAATATCATGATTACTGGTGTCTCTGGGTTATTAGCTACCTAGAATAATAAATTCAAATTGAAATAGAATTTTATTAACTATAACATGATCGCATTTCCTTAAATTTCACTGTTCTTCAAAAATAGCACGGGATAACCTGGAGACGTACATATAAAAGGGGAGAGATAAAACAACTAACAAGGGAGTAATCCTAGCATAAGATAATTAATGTCACACATGTGTGTTAATGTGTATATCAACGATACATAAAAAGTGTAAAAATCATAAACTTGAACATCGAAGTATCATATGAGATGATAACATGAATTCATCAAGGGAGTGTGGAAAAACAAAAAAAGACATCAAAAACACAAGTCATGGATAAAAACTGAGACATAATAACATATTGTTATTAGGATAACCTTCCACGAACAATATATGGTATCTCATTAGATAAAAACATTACCCAATTCATTAGAGGTCTATATAATTCTGATCCAACCAGTCACATTAATATCATGTATAAGTATACATGTGACACAAAGATTATACTACATAAGAACAACTAGTATCACTTTAAACCCCACGATTTGTGATTCTGGGTTACATTAATCGATGTCCCAAATAAATGTTATATGTGTACATCTAGGTGATTACCCTTGATTGAAAATGGGTAAGGGAATTCATTACATAATTGTTTGTCATGGAAGATCGTATTATAATTCCAAAATCATAATGGGTGTACTTAGAGACTTATAGATGGGGTAAATGAGAGTGAATGAATGAATATCATTATATTTACTTCATTAAAATAGTAAATGGATACAAAAAAACAAATTAAAACATATAAAATTAGAAGTCAAAAGATCCTTAATATAAGGAAAGTACATGAAATAAAAATAATATGAGAGAGTCTTGTACCATGATAGGGAGCATTGAAAAATTGGAAGGAGTTTTTTTAATGTATTTGGGATACCATGGGAGTGATATATTGGGAAAAAGTTAGAGTAACTTAATTTACAATGGTTTTTGAAGGAATAGGATTGGAAGGTCATGTCAGTTTTTATTGAAAAATAGATGGGAATTTTTATTAAACATCTATAAATAAGATTTTAGGCTATGATAAAATAATGAAAACAACAAAAATTCGGATGGTTTTTACACATATTCTCTACCAAATAAAAGTAGTTCCAAATATTTAATAAATCCAAAAACCTAAATCCTTAAAATAATTTCCATGGTGATGTAAAAGTGATTCATGTTTATAAATAATTAATTTTAAAAAATTAAAATATAATATATATTTTTGTGGTTCATTAAGGGTTGAAAAAATTAACCAAACAACATTAAAAATATTATTTTAAAGGGGAACCCATTTTTTTGTCATTTATTCCCTTTATAGTATTTATTACAACACTTTTGGCAATCATAATTTCGTAATATGTATTGTATATTTTTACAGTATTTAGTTTTTACCAAAAAATTATCTCACTTCAAAAATTATGAAAAAATCTCTATTTGATAATTTCATCACTATGATTTAAAAATAGGTATTTATATTATTAAAATAATTCTATAATTTTTATATTTTACCCATTTGATTCAAAATCATTATTTTTTATAAAAAACATGTTTTTTGACAATAATAGTTTTTTAAACCTTATAATGATTACCTTAGTCATCATTAAATTATATTATCATTTTATATAAATAAATATTATTTAATAATAATATTATATAAAAATAATATTTATTTCAAAATTCAAGAATTTATCAAAAATAATGTTTTAATTAAAACTACTATTTTCCAAATTTGATTTTTTTATTTGTTCATATAAAAATGTTATTTTTTATCAACTCATATATGATTGTAAATAAAAATTAATATAGAAAAGGGATAAATAAAATCATTATTTATTAAAAATAATATTAAAAAACTCAAACTACTTGGGTCTTTATACAGAACTCTTTATTACACGAGCATATGCCTTAAGAATAAGGTGTAAAATGGAGCTGATTTCTTGGGTTGGTTCAAAAGAATGGTTTGGTCCACGATGTTCATATGATTGAAAATTTACTATAAATAATTTCATTCATTTTTTTGAATCATAAATTGGGATTGGATAAGGGAAAATCATAAGGATTTCAACTCCCTCAGAAGCTTTGATAAATAAGATTCCTATGGTATGATCCTCATGGTCAAGGCTATCTCTCCCTATGTATGTGTCAATTGGGATTTATCATGAACCCTAATTTACTACTATTAATGGTCATTTTAAAATGACTATATTATTGATGTCTAACATCTTTAATGTTCTTTAAATATCAAAGACTATATACTAGTCTAAAATAATCAAGGAAGTGCATTTTTTCTGTTACTACATTACTTAATAAGACATTTTCTCATTCAGAAAAAGAATTTCATTTATTAAATATTGCATTGTTACAATATTAATCCATTCATAAATTTAAAACATGAAACTTACATTTAATACACTAAAATAGATGAGGGTACTTCTATTGCATCACCTGTTTCAGTTCCCAAGAATCTTTTGGTTCTTCCACATCAATTCGACTAGATGATTCATTCTATTTTGAAGAACATTTTCTCTGTAATTTAGGATCATAATGAGTCACTCCTCATATGGAAAATACTTCTCCAATATTACAACCTCTATATATGGGGTATATAAGGGGTCTGGTATTTACCTCCTCAAGAGGGATAAATGGAACACATCATGTACTTGAGATAGGTTAGGTGAGTGTTTTGGTCAAAATGCCACTGCTCCAATACAATAAAGGATCATAAAGGGATAAATATATCTAAGACTAAGCTTTATGTTTTTTCCAATCCTTATCACTTTCTTCCTAGTAAATAAATGAAGGAATGCCTTATCTTTGACCTGAAATCCCATGCCTCATCAATGATTTTATGAATAAATTTTATATCAACTATTTATAGATTTCATATGATGTTGAATCGTTTAAACCTTCCTTATGGTCTCTATTATAAGATCAGGTCCCATTATCTTTCACTCTCCAAATTCAAAATAGAATGTTTGAGTTCGACACATATTCCCATACAGAGCCTCAAAAGGTCAAATTTGAATGCTCTAATGGAAAATGAGATTATAAAAGAAATCCACTAGGAGAAGGCATTAATATCAACGTACCTGAAAATACATTTAACTTTATCTCACCATAACCCATATAATTTGAATGTTTATTTTAGACTAGAAACATTTTTAGGGGGATAGGAAGTAATGAAACTCAACTCTATATCTAATTCTCGTTGAAGGATTATCCATAATTTCAAGATAAACCTCAGATCTCAATAAAATATAATAGATATCAGAACACCTTGTAATATTATAACTTCCCTTATGAATATCAAAGTACATTTTTCAGGATGGAAATCTTCCTTGGTGGAAACAATATGCAATAAATTTACAAGGTGATCAACTACCACAAAGATGTCGTTGTTTCCTTTATGTTAGCTAGGGAGTCCTAAAAAATACATGGTTATGTATTCCCATGTACATACTAGTATGGTAAATGGGTATATCATACCATGAGACTTATGTCATTCACCCTTGGCTTGTTGAAATATCATGCATCAGGATACAAATTTCACAATCTTCTACTTCATGTAATCCCAAAAGAAGTTTTTCTTAAGATCCCTTTACATCTTATTGCTTCCTAAAAGAATAGAGTGGGATGATCTATGCACATAATCCATAAATACATTCTTAAAATCCTTTTTTGGGAAACATGAACAGGTTTCAAACCATAAAACTCTATCTTTAAAAAAGTAATACTCAAAAACATTCCCTGCCATTTTTTGTAGCACCTCATCATATTTTTAGGTCTCCCTAATCCTATCAAGAATAGATGGTTGAGAAATTATTTGAGAAATTTTAAATGAATATCCTATTTTATTATAATATATATCATTTTAATGTCTAATAATATTGGATCACTTTCAATAATCTTGATGGATATGTTAGTGGGATCGTTTCTTTATAGACAATCTTCCACTTTGTTAACTTTACCCATATAAAAATTGAGTGAACAATCATAATATTTTATTAGTTCTAACCACTTATTTGGAGCATATTTATCTCTATTTGTAATATATAATTGATTATTTTATAATCCATATATATTTCACACATACCCCAGAGAGATAATGTCTTTATATCATCAATATAATGATCACAAAAGATAATTTTAGATAATTTTTTGTTTATTGAAACTCATGGATATTTAATATTTCGGAGGAATATTCAATCACTTTCATTTATTTCAGGAGTAAAAAAACCTATAAGTTTTTCCTACATTGTTGAGGATCACAAATCATTCCCCACTGAAGTGTAATGTGAGAATAGGTATAGTGATTATACTCTTATTGAAAATTAAAATATTACATCACAAACATTAGCATAAAAAATCATCACTCCATTCCGAGTTAGATTTGTTAGAGGGATTTAAAATCGTGATATGTTTCTCCAAAATTAATGATATTACCCATAAAATCCATGGAAACTATAGATATCTATCACAAATATTGGTCTAGGACAACCTTCAGTTGCCTCTATTTTTATTGATCTGTATATATCACTTTAGGGGTGATAAAATTACCTAAGAATATTACTTTATCTATCCAAAACTCAAATTATCTATACATTGAATATATATTTTTCTCTAACAATATCGTCATTATAGAAGTCAAATTCTCCTCATGTTCCACCTTTATTTTTAGTAGATATGGAAATCATCTATATATACAACTATAGTTCTCTCTAGATAATACAAAAATTATTTATTCATTAATTCCATGAAGATACTTAGAGTATTAGTGAGACTAAATAGAATCACTATGAACATTTTGTTCCCATACCTCGTATGCAAAGAAATCACAGTGAAATCCTCCTTATTCCCCTTGACATGATAATATTCATACTAAATATCCATCTTTGATTTGTATTGGGCTCCATGAAGTTTATAATACAATCCAAAAATCCATGGAAGAGGATATTTTTTCTTTATAATTCTCATTTTGATCTCATGATAATCAATGTAGAGGCAAATTGACCAAACCTTCTTCTTGATGGAGAGGACTGGCTCACCCCATGGTGAAGCACATGGTAATATAAACCCTTTCATCATATTCTCGTGTAGTTACTTTATTAGCTCCAAAATTTCAAAAATGGACATTATATATGGAGTCTTGGATATTATCAATGCTCCATGTAAAATCTTGATTGATAAATCAACCTCATGACTTTCTGGGGGACTAGAAAAATACTTGGGAAACAAATCAACATATTCCCCTATAATAAAAACATCATCAAGGATAATCATTTTCTTAGTCTCAATAATGTGACCTATAGACACTTACTCATAATAATATAACATCCATTCTTATGATGATTATTACAAAGGATATTCATCCTCCTCTTTATAATTTTATTGATTCAGAGAGTGATTTTCAATTTCAAGGTTGATTTCATTATATAGGAAATTAATATTTTCACTATATAAGGAAAGCTATTAAATTCCTAGAATAGAATTGAATTCCCCTAATGGGATTATCACATGGTTTTTCTGGATGTTCATCCAAAAAATATTGATAGGGATGGATTCATATACTAATTTACCATTTTTTATTTTCATTATTAGATCTAATTCCATGTTTTTTGGGTGTTTAAAGAGTTCTACTAAAATTTCATTATATGGAAGAATACATTGAACCATAATCAAATAGTATGTTAAACATTCTTGAATGAAAAACAAGAGTACCAATCCCAACATTTTTTTAGGATCCATCTTAGCAGTTATGATTGAATAATATCTCCTATAATCTCTTGTCCCTAGAGGTTTTTATCAATGGTTTTCATCCACAATCCTTTGTTTGGTAAATTTTATCACATACATTACATGTAATTTTTAGTTGAAACATTAGATAGTAGGAGAATGATTGACATGAGAATTACATTCTTACATGAAAATAGTGGGTTACTCTGGAAAACATTCTCTAGTTATGTTCCCTTCCTTAAATCACCTAAATAATTTCCCTTTCCCCTTTAAGCCATTTCTGAAAATTATCTTCCCATAGTCTTGAAAAGTGGGATGTTTTACCTTCTTAATCATATGAGATTTCTCCATCAATCCCCCTAAATTTAAATATTTTCATATCTTTCAATCTCAGAAACCTTGATACACTTGAGATTTTTATATCTCTAATTCAACATTGAGGAAAAATTATACAAATTAATTATATATTTCAAAGAACCTAATGTAACAACCCGACCTGATATTCACATAACATGTGCCCTGAGAAGGTGGGTCACATGGCATCAAGCATGCCTCCTTGTATGACAGAGGCTGCTGACAAGCAGTGAGGGTGTAAATGTGGTATAGAGGGTATACTATACCCTCTTGTACAAGTATCACATAAAAAAAACCAAAAATAAACAAATATTACATGCATATATAAACAGATAAAATCAATAAACTACAGAAGTGTAACTAGATAACTGAATAAGTATACATATGAAGTAATAGATAATTGGACAATTGATAATAACATTTAAAGCCTATAAGGAATTTTTTAATACATGGATTCGGGGAATGCTAATAATATAAAGTGGAATATGGGAAAAAGAGATACAAGCATGTTATACATACTATAAAAAGAACAAAAACTGCCCCTACTTGCGTCTAGAGATAATGCCTAGTCCTATGATCCTAAGAACCATATATAATCTAAATAATCAACCACTATAAGGGAAGTTTCTCTTATCCTTACCTATGTACAAATAATCTGATCAATTACCAAAGTCAGTCTGAGTAGGGTGTGAGATAAAAATCTAAGTATTCCACAACCAATGGTCTCTATGTGTAATCCGATTCATTATTTTAACTTAAAAATGTGCATGTATAAAAAAATAAAAATTACATTCTGAAATAAATAACCTTTAAACTTAGGTTTCTATAATACACCTGGTAGGTCTACCTACTTTATCTCCTTATTGGGAGGAATGTTTGAACAGTCATTATATATTTATATAAATAATATTTATATAGTATAATAATTTAAATATTTCATCCACCTATATGAACAAAGTCCGTGCAAACGTATGTGTCCATAAACCACGAATACAAGTCCTAGTAGGATTGGGGGTTACATGAATATCCATGACCAATCAAATGAGCCTATAATCTCAAGAAATAGGTTACATTACCAATATCCCATGAAGATTGTGAGAATTCATGCATGACACTTGGGCAATGAGTGATCTATAATGTCATCACTCAAATCATGGAACATGTCACATAAATCCCAATGCCCATATAATATCACTGGTGGGAGGTTCCATAATCAACACCCGATGTAAGGGAGATTTATTATCTACCATGATCAACATCCCTTACCATCGTACACAACCTCTATAAATCCATATTCATAATTATAATGTTCAGTAATGTAAAATAACTCTCAAGTTATATGTTTCTAATACATTATATATATAAGTAATATTCATTTTCATAACATAACCCATGAGTAAAGACCTCTCATATGTTCCACTTATCATTTTCAATTTCCATTAAGGCATAACATTTTATAATAAGCATTTAACTAATAAAAAAAATTCATGGACTCACCATACATTGAATTCATTCCATTTAATATATTTAATTATTTTTAATGAGGTAAATACATTATGATCATTCCCTTAAATTCAATTCAATCCATTCAATTCATTAAACTATGTAAATTTACCTTCTAAGGATTAAAGAGTCTATTGGAATAGTTATGTGGTCAAAGAAGGCAATTTCCTACTTGGGAAATTCCAACCATATGTGATCCAAAAACATAATAGGTACCTTAGGTTCCATTTAACACATATGACTCAAGGGAAATCTCATTTAAAGGATAAAACATAAGATAATTAGGTGTTCCCTATGATTCATTAATTAACCATTAAGGGTAAACTCAACTTGGAAAACCTAGGGGTCTCCATAAACATGGTATGCATCCTCTAAAATACTAATAAAGAAACAATAGATGTATAATAGGTTAATATGATTAATTTGATATCAAAAAATAAATAACAAGATGATTATCATAAAAAATGGCATGATTCACATTGATATAATTACAAAATATCAAAACATGATGGTAAAATTATATAACTAACTACCTTAAGGTCATAGATGATTCTCCAGCCAATATAGGACTCATATTTGAAGCAGTTTCGAAGAGATATGAGAAAAAAAATATTTCCTTGAAAATATCGTAAATCGTTATTCTCCTTGATGGCATAATGGATTCCATGTTAAAATTAGATAGGAATTAAGAGACAATAGGATATTACCAAGATAGATCCAATGCTTTAGGCATATCAAGGATTGGATAGTGGATAAATACATTATATCACTACCTTGATTGAAGGGTTTTTGATCTAAAAGGAGGAGGATAACATGTTTTATCCATTTGAGGTAGGGACGGAAAAAATAAATAGGGTTTTACTTATGTTAGTGGAAGAAATGTAATTGTACCCCTAAATACATAGGTGTTTGGTTTAGCGAAACCCTGTGTAAACCATGCTCAGTTGACTGCTACTCTTGGGATCATCACATAGTTTGGTGCATGTTTTGACTAATCAAGTGTAAACCATGTAATATTGATCTATCCAAAACCTACAACCGACCACATGGTCATGTTCCATGTGTCATATGGTTCAATAAAAACCACATGGCCCAATCTCTTCTTCCCATTTTAGGGCTTCCAGCTTCTATTAATCCCCAAACACACCCATTATCTCATTTTCTAGATTATAAATCAATATTAAGCCTGTTTATAAAACATAAAATTTAAAAATAATTGTTCATAAATTGTTTTAAAAATATTTTCTTTACAACATCCCCACCATAAAGAAACACATCCCAGAGTTGGAATTTTGAGGGTAAAGAGGTATCTTAAGTAAATATTTCCAACAACTAATCTCATATATTAGCTTCTTGCTCCATGATATTTTAATATTACTGGTCATTATTTCATATCACTCATACCATGTTAACTAACTTATCTCAATGTATGTTCACACATTGATCAACAATACGAACAATGACCTCGAGGTTGTTCATCTGGTAAATTCTCTTAGTAGACCTTAATTAAAGAGACATGTACATGATGACTCACTCATTCGGCATTAGAACACCCCCAATCCTAATACTAGATGTGTTAAAATATACAAAATAGCTCTTATTTGTCTCTAGTAAAATCAGTATCAGTGCTGAAGTCAAATGACCCTTCATCTCCTGAAAGGATTTCTTATAATCTTTTAACCATATTCATTTCACACTGTTCTATGTTAAGCCCGTAAGAGGCACTAAAGTAATGATAATTATTGGATGAAGCATATGTAATTTTCATCTTTCCCCATGAAACTCCATATATCAATGAAGTTCTTGGGATTCTCCCAGGAATCTAAATCTCTCACTTTATCAATTGAAACTCATAACTCTGAGATAATGAGACCCAAGAAATGAAATTTATTGATCCAGAACCGGCATTTCCTAAGCTTATAATAGATATGGTACTCTATTAGTTCATTTAGCATAATCTCGGGATAGGTTTTAGGGTTGTGTCTAGAGAATTAATACACAAAGATATCATCAACAAATAATACAACAAATGAATCAAAATATTGGTGGAAAACATGATTCAGGAAATCCATAAAGATAATTGGTAGGTATGTGAGTTCAAAAACCATAACTGGGTACTCATATAAAACTTACCTATTCATGAACACTTTTTGAGGTATTTATGAAATCCTAAAATTTCTCTAATGATAGATTTACCAAATTTCAATATTTGAAAATACTTTTCATACATAGAGATGATCAAAGAGGTCTTCTTTTATTGGAAGTGGATACTGATTCTTTAATTTAACTAGATTCAAACAATGATAACCCATGTAGATCCTGGTTTTTATATCCACATTCTTGAAAAAATGACCTGGAGAACCCCAATGAGATGTACTGGGGTGTATGAATCCTTTAGCCTCCATATCCTCCAATTTATTCTTGATTTTCAGAACTCATTAGGTGTAATCCTATATGGAATAAGATTCATGGGTGATGAACCTGTAACTAAATCAATGGTAAACTCTACCAATCGTACGAAAGGTGGACTATAGAATTCATCATAGAATACTTCCCTGAAATTGTCTGCTATTAGAATAAAAATATTGCGTCATAACCCCTAGTCATAAAGAGAAAGACATGCAATTTAAGCTGTCACATTACCCAACCATGGCATCGTGGGTCCACCTAGTGTCACACTAACATCCCATTCTCCCTTATGCATATTCCACACACCCTCTAGTGGTGTAAAAATCATCCTTATGTGATAAAAACCAATCTGGAATTAATAGGGAACTGACAAATCCATCCCAAATATTGTCTCAAATCTAAAAATGTTGAGTATGTAAACTCTCCACATGAAACATAACTTTCTATATCATTTGGAAAACTCTTATAATAGAGAACATCATAAAAATGGATTTCCCATGGGATGTCTAGTGTCATAATTCCTCGTTAGTTTCATCCTTGATGTCCATACTCTCTATTCTTACCTTAGATATAAATGAGTGATAAGTCCCTGTGTCGAATAAAGAATAAACTAAAGTGGACGATACATGAATAGTACCTCGTATAGTATAAGGTCTGGTGATATAATCCCCTAGTGTAAGATGTAATACATGTAAGTGGCCTATAATGGTGCCCCAAGTCACTTCCTGACTACCCTAGAAATCCCTCTCAATTGGACTCAGAATCTTAAGTATGAATGCACCTACCTCGATATCCACCTCATCTTGATCGGCTATTGGTATTCTTACTGCTTATCTGTTCTAATCCTACTATCCCCTCTCCAAATAAAGCAGTACTTGTAGATCCCTGCATGTTAGGCATTAGAGGGAAAACCCTAAAAAAATTGATATGTACCATCCATCCAATTACTCTTCACTCTACTAGATCCAATAAGCACAAAGTCTTCATGTGTCATCATGTCCCACACTAGAAATAGATATAGAAACAATCAACAGGAGAATCCAAACTGTAGGTACCCCCACGAGAAACCTCAGAATGATGTTTATGCCCAATACAACAACGACTACCAACATTAGTATCCAACCACCATAACATGCACCATCATCTTTCATTAGATTCTTCTCTATAATAAGGTCCTAGTGGATGATTTTATAAATACTCATCATCCTAAATACACTAATTAGTGACCGTATGACATAAAACAACACACTCGTGTATCTCCTAGCAGTCATAATATCATCAGTAGCAAGATTAAAAGTGAATTATAGAATCTCTTTGAAATCAGAAGAGTATTCCATAATGAACAAGCTCCCTCAATGTAAGTTCATAAATTATATGTATCTATAGATCCTCAAAGACATAGATAAAATTATTCATAGAATATTGTCTAGAAATCTACCCAGACCATATCTCTACTCCGATCTTCCTGGGTGATTATTTCCCACCACAACTTGGTAGATTCAAGTAAAAAATATTCCACAAGCATCACCGCCCACTCTGGATGCATCTAAACATTCTCAAATATAAATAGTATTTCATTGATTAAAGACTACCTAACATGAGGTTCTCGATCCCCTGAAATGGTTGGGTGCTGTTTTTGTTCAAATTCTTGAGTCAACTATGCCAAAATAGGGGTAGGATTAATGGCACGTTACATATTCTAATGATCACAAAGAAAACCCTCTAGAAAATGGTAATTAGTTCTCATATCAGTTATGGGAAATGTTTTAAGATATGGAACTACATGGGGAATCACTAGTGGCTCAGGGCCCACCACACCAGGAGCATGGTCTTCACCGTCTTCTGGGAGTATGATAGGAAGATGTCATGGCAGACAATACTAAAATTCCAAAAACACACCCCCTAATAGATTTATTCAACTAAGAATATTTTATTTGAGAAACTATGACATGATTAAATCCTTAATATAGAAACAACCATGCCTATATTCCTACTCAACATGCCAAGTCTAGATAATGGAATATATTATAATAGGTTATAATAATGTAAGAGGGATACCCCCACTACCCACTACTATGTTTGGGTTGAGATCTCATTCTATGTTTCACATTTTTATGTTAACTAATTTCACTATATCTATCAAATTTGTTTTTAATTTTTTCTTGTTCATGTATTTAAATTATGTAAAATTTGTTGAATCAGAATGTTTACCATTTTTTTATGCATAAGGCATCTTGAAACTTTTTAAAAAAAAACACGGAATCCATTAAAATCATACCATAACGCATTCCATCACATGAGAAAAAAGGTCCATGAATCAAAATTTTATAATTGACTGCTCATGTTGTCTTCTTTAACCTATTTGAGAAAACATTTTTAGTTCCGGGCATGCACTTTTAGAATCAATTATGTTTTCTAATCCATGTGAGATGTATCAGCTCGACTTAATATGTAACGCCCCGACCCCGGTTACCTAGAGTCGGTGCATTATTACATGACATTAGCATGATCACAAAAGATCAAGTCTCGAAAGACTGATTAGTTTAGTAGCCTTGGAAACACTAGATACATTCGTAAACATTACATTACATCATAGAAATGAAAACTACAATAACATGGTCTCCTTAGTCCACACTCATATCCTCACTGACTATTCTTTCAAGTCATTCATAATACACTGCTTCACATCCTGGGAAAAAATAAAACATTGAAAGGGGTGAACTCAAATGCTCTGTAAGGATAACAATATAGCGGAAACTTTCATAAGAAAACATAAGCATTTAATGCAATGTATAACTAAAACAAAAGCCTTATTGAACTTGATCTTCGGCATAATATGGCAAAAGGAAAATAAAATAATGCCATTACTTACTCACATGGAAATTCTACTAGACGAATAATCACTTGAAATATCAATAACCACTTTCATAATGAGGGAATGTATAATGCCAGACATTCTGAAATATTTTGTCAAGGCCTCGGCCAAGACGTCTAAAATGATTAAGGCCTCGGCCAAAACCATAAATCAAATTGGGAAAGGGCCTCAGCCAATTCCACGTCTAGTTGTCTCATGAGACCTACCGATGCATCGAGGAGCTATAGCGGGCTCCACCCGTCACTTATTAAGTCCAATACATTCCTCATATGAATAGGTTTAAACATAACATAAATATTCGTATTAAAACTAGTATACGAAATGTCAACAATTTTTCCATAAACTATGGATGGTATAAAAATAACACATCCACAGTCAAATATTTCACAAAATGTTCAATGGAAGTTTTTTATCATAAATCAATTTCAATTAAACTTAAAACCCATCAAAGGATGTTGACATGGATGAAATCAAAGCTATTTGAGAGAAATATATCTCTTTATTTGAAATCATTTAAAAGTCCCATAATTTTAAAATAATACATTTACTTTGAAAATATTCTTATAAGCTTGTAAGGGAATCTTCTACGAAGTTATAATGGTGGAAAATAGCCGCACCCGCCGTATAAGTTAAAAAAACATTCTTACCTTAAATTTGTCAAAAAGTTCAAAAAGTACATTGTTTGGAAAACGACGGTAAGATTCCTTTCAAAAATGTATAAGGGAATAAATGACTTTAACCCATTTTCGATTTAATAGTAAAAATGTTTTGAAAGACATTTTTAAGAAACATGGATGTGCATGATAACGAGGTCCCAGTAGATAATTATGTATAAACAACCTTGGATAATGAAGAGGTTGTGAAGTAAACCCTTACCTTGTACTTTTCGTTGGTTGGGGTAGGTTAACCTCCTGTATAATGGTGAAATAATTGTTATTAAATTGTACATGAATCATATACATTCATATGATATCATATATGATCTTTTAACATTTCTTTTTTAACGATATCTTAGATTTATCGTTGTTCGGGTGTTAACGTACTCATTTTCTTTTATATGTTTTTTTACGTAATTCGTGTTTTTCATGGATAGGTTGTATATTATTCATATCCAGAATGATATCATGTCCTTAAACGTTATTTTTAAATCATCAAATGATAATTATACTTGAATGGATACGACGGAGAATGAATCTCATCGCGTTCGTGGAGACGGTAGTCCGTACGTACGCATGAGCGACAATATCATTATTTTGATATTAAAATAATATATAATTGGATAGTATATCATATATACAGAATAATTATCATGTTATATTTATTATTTACATGAATTACATATCATTATTATACCCACATAAATAATAATATATTGAATAACAATTACACCACGACGTGGAGACGGTAAGCCGTACGTACGCACGTATGGTGACATGTCATTCAAATGATGGGTAGAATACTGAATATGGTTGTTCCATATTTATAATAACATCGCAGTATATAGATGATATTGGAGTTATAGTTTTATAATTGAAATAATAAACAAAGAGGGAGTGGAAGAAGAAAGAAACTTGAAAGAGGGTGATGAAAACATTACCTCTTCTTCGGGTTCTTCATTTTGATTTGATAAAAAGTACTCTTTAGGATGGCTTTCTGACTAAATTAAAGATTCTAGGATGAAGGGAGAGAAGTTGGGAGAGTATTTGGGCAGAGGTTGGCCAAACAAAAAGGCTTGAAAGTGTAAATAAGGTGGTAGAGGTGGGGGCCTTTTATAAGAGGAGAGGAGGGGCTCTTTTGGAACGATTGAAATGTTACATTATTATACAATGATTTTCGGATTCTAAAGGTCCCACACATATATAATTCGTGGCTAAGGTGATAAGGGTTCGAAATCTACCCATCCAATGTTCTTTGGACAAGTGTAAGCCTTGTATTTTACATTATCTTTTCATTTTATTACAATCGTTAAATAATGAGGTCATCGCTGCATCATAATTATGTCATAAATAATTTAATTTATTTAATGTCTAAAAATTTTAAAAAAATACTATGATATAGGAAATATTTTTAGCTTTTCAATGACAATTTATAGTCAAATATATGACTTGTATAACCCCATGTAAAAATTGTTTTAGTAAAACATTTCATGTTTGTGTCATTTTTTACTTTAACATTAAATAAAAGGTATTTATGTCATTTTCCAACTAAAGTGGCTCCATAGGGTCCCCAAGTTGACCCATGGATTTTCTTGGTCGCCCATTACTCATCCAATAGTGGTAGGACAAGTTTAAGGGTATTTTCATATTTTTATAATATCATTTTTACCTTAAATTTCTCTAATTACCTTTAATCGCGATTAATTAAACTTAAAAGTTACTATTCACCAAAATATTATTTTAATCCCATTGAACCACATTTTACATCCTAATGACAACCATGTATGTCGGATTTTTGAAATTAAAAATACAAAAGTGGTAATATTTCATTTAAACGAAAAATCAGTTATTTAACTACAACTTAGTGGTTTCACTATTCATCAAAAATTGAAGTTTTTCATAACAATGCCAAAATTTCACCCTAAGCTATAATTAATATTCTGAATTCAAAAATGATGTCTATTTTACAAAATTCCAAACATATAAGTTGCATTAATTAATTTTATAATTAATTCCCGCTGTCACAACAGATAGCGTGTTTTTAAGAAACAATATATATCAAAAGATTGACAATTGTTTATGTCCAATTTCAAAGTGAAATTAATTATAATGAACACTATTGGATAAAATGGTTAAAATATACACTAATTATACTCTAAAAAAACTAAATAGTATAATTTATCACTATAAATTATTTTGATTAAAAAAGTTGTTTTTAAGTATTTTTCACTATTCATAAAAAATTAGAAGTTCTCAGAAAAATACCAAAAATTCAACATAGGCTAATTTCGATATTCCGAATCCAAAAATGAAGTCCATTTTGATAAATAAAATTTATAAAAATTCAAAAAGAAGGTATTACTATTCACAATGGCTAGTTTAATTAGTTGTGGTGTGTGTTAGAGCTCGAGGTTGCGTACAACACACGCTATTGCATTATTCGAAGGGAAATGTACCGTGGAAGCATGGGGTGTTACATTCTCCCCTCCTTCAAATAATTGCGTCCTCGCAATTTCTAGGGTATTACTGCATAAAAAGACTCGGGTGGTTCTTCATCATAAGTTCCTCAGGTTCCCACGTTGCCTCATCCATTTTATGATTTCTCCACAAAACCTTTACCAGACGAGTCATCCGGTTTCTCAGCACCTGCTCCCTCACATCAAGAATTTTGATGGGCTCTTCGCAATAAGATAGATCAGGTTCCAGTTCTAATTCCACATAGGTAAGTACATGTGTTTGGTCGGGCATGTATTTTCTCAATAGCGATATGTGGAAAACATCATGAACTTTGGAGAGATTTGGTGGCATCGCCAAACGATAAGCTACAACCCCAATACGATCTAGAATTTCGAAAGGTCCGATGTACCTAGGACTCAACTTACCCTTCTTACCAAAACGTATAACTCCCTTCCATGGAGATACCTTTAGGAAAACATGATCTCCCACCTGAAATTCCAAAACCTTTCTTCTGTTAATAGCATAGCTATTCTGCCTACTTTGAGCTGCTTTGATGTGGTTTTGGATTACCTTCACCTTTTCCATTGTTTCTTCCCCCAGTTCTGGTCCCACAAGTTTTCTTTCACCAACGTCATCCCAACAGGTTGGTGTATGACATCTCTTTCCGTATAACGCTTCATAAGGTCCCATCTGAATGCTTGAATGGAAGCTATTGTTATAAGAAAATTCTACTAGTGGTAAATATTGATCCCACATACCCTGAAAGTCAAGAGAGCATGATCTCAACATGTCTTCTAAGGTTTGAATAGTCCGTTCTGATTGTCCATTTGTTTGAGGGTGATAGGCAGTGCTCAAACGAAGTTCAGTATCCAAGGCCTTTTGAAGACTTTTCCAGAATCTTGAAGGAAAAAGAGGATCACGATCAGAAACAATCGATAGGGGTACTCCATGAAGTCTTACAACTTCATTAATATATAGTCTTGCTAGACGTTCAAGTGGTAGATCCTCCCGTATAGCCAGAAAATGTGCTGACTTAGTAAGACGATCAACAATGACCCATATTGCATCATTCCTTCTAGGATTCTTTGGTAGTCCCATGACAAAGTCCATCGTAATATTATCCCATTTCCACTCAGGTATGGGAAGAGGATGCAATACTCCACCAGGATGTTTCCTTCCAGCTTTCACTTGTTGACAAACCATACACCTCGACACAAAATCAGCAATCTCCCTCTTCATATTGTCCCACCAAAAATGTTCCTTCAAATCTCTATACATTTTGGTGCTCCCAGGGTGTATAGAGAAATTGGAACTATGAGCATCATCCAGCAATTCCCTTTTTAGATCAGGTATATTGGGAACACAAAGTCTCTTCCCGAATTTCAAAATTCCATTATTATACACAAAGTCCCTCAATCTTCCATCATTCACATCTTTAATCTTCTTCTGAAATTCTTCATCATCGGTCTGAGAACTCTTAATCTTTTCTATTAATGATGGTTTGGCAACCATTTGAAAAATCATTGATGTTCCACCTCCCCTAGTTATTCCCATGTCCATCTTCACTAGATCCATGAAAATTGGACCCCTTTCAATTCTTATCACATTCAAAACTCCATGGTCTTTTCTGCTCAAAGCATCTGCCACCTTGTATGCCTTTCCCGGGTGGTAATGTATCGTGCAATCATAATCCTTGAGTAGTTCAAGCCATCTCCTTTGCCTCATGTTGAGTTCTTTTTGTAAGAAAATATACTTCAAACTCTTGTGATCAGTATAAATCTCACATTTTTCACCATAGAGGTAATGTCTCCATTTCTTTAAAGCAAAGATCACAGCTACTAACTCAAGATCATGAGTTGGATAGTTTTGCTCATTAATTTTTAGCTGTCGTGATGCATAGGAAATAACCTTATCATTCTGCATAAGGACACAACCCAGTGCTTTCTTCGATGCATCACTATAAATAAAAAACCCATCATTCCCCGATGGTAGAGTCAATAAAAGGGCGTTGACTAATATTCTCTTCAGTTCTTCAAAAAATTCTTCACACACTTTTTTCCAGACAAATTTAATCCCTTTACGTGTGATCTTTGTAAATGGGTTAGCCAATATGGAAAAATTCTGGACGAAATGTCAATAATAACCTGCTAAACAAATAAAACTGCGTACCTCAGTTATACTTGTCGGTTCTGGACATTCTTGGATTGCCATGGTTTTAGCAGGATCAACGGAAATTCCATCCTTAGAGACAATATGGCCAAGAAAAGAAATCTCCTGAAGCCAGAATTCACACTTGATAAATTTCCCATATAATTCTTGTCTTCTAAGAGTCGTCAGGATAATGCGTAAGTGATTTTCATGATCTTCGTGGATTTTGGAGTATACCAAGATATCATCAATAAATACCACTACAAAGTCATCAAGATATTCCTTGAAAACTCTATTCATTAGATCCATGAAAACAGAGGGTGCATTAGTCAATCCAAAAGGCATTACTATAAACTCGTAATGCCCGTACCTTGTTCGAAATGCTGTCTTTGGAACATCTTCCTTCTTCACACACAACTGATGGTATCCAGGCCGAAGGTCAATCTTTGAAAAGTATTGAACTCCATGCAGTTGGTCAAACAAATCATCAATGCGAGGTAGGGGATACTGGTTCTTTATTGTTACAGCATTGATCTCCATATAGTCGATGCACAACCTCATAGATCCATATTTCTTCTTAACAAAAAGAACAGGGGCTCCCCAAGGAGAAAAACTAGGGCGAATAAATCCTTTATTACTCAATTCCTCTTGTTGTTTCTTTAGTTCAACTAATTCTACAGTGGCCATTCTATAAGGGGTCTTCGATAAGGGCCTTCATCCAGGAATTAAATCAATGGAAAACTAAACTTCTCGTTCTGGAGGATGTCCAGGTAAATCTTCCGGAAAGACATCAACATATTCTCTCACATTAGGTAAATCCTCTATTTGAATATTCCTTTCTTCACCCTCAGTAATTTCATTCTCTTTCTCCCCAATAATTGAATTTAGTTGAGCTACTGGGGGTGGATCTAGATAAGAATTATGTGACGAAGATTCTTCTCTAAAGATAAGTGTTCCTTATCATCATCATCAAGAATCGTAACCTCTTTCCTCTTTCAATAAACTTTTGCATCATCGTCCGAAAGCTAATCCATACCGAGGATTATATCAAATTCAATCATGGGTATGAGGATGAGATCAGCAGGTAAAGAACATTTAGGTTCTCTAATAGGAACTAATCGACAAAACGTTGTTGCAACAATACTTCCCTTAGGGGTTTTGAACGACAACTCCCTTATTAAATCAAATTGGAAGTATCTAATTTTCTTAGCAAACTGGGATGATATGAAACAATGCGATGATCCAGAATCAAATAATGCATTTGCTAAACTTGAGGAACCCATTAAATTACCTACCACCACGTCTTTCAAAGCTTCCACCTCAGCAATAGTGATAGCATAAGCCTGGCCCTGATCCCTTGGCCTCTTCTAAGGTATGTTCCCCTGAAGCTTAGGACATTCATTTTCATAATGTCCCTTCTCTCTACAATTATATCATTCCACATTGACAGCCGCTTTCTTTCCCTTGCATTCATGAGCTTGGTGGCCTTTTTCACCACACTTGTAACATACTCCTTTTCCTTTTAGATAGGCACCAGGGTGCTTCCTACCACAATTATCACAGGGTGGAAATTCATTTCTACCCTTCTTCCCTGTTTCCTTATTTCCTTTCCCAGAGTTTTCAGCAGATCTCTTCTTATCTGGCTTTGATTTAAAGTCATAAGACTTACAGAATTCCTTTTCCATCTTGATAGAACATGAGACAATACCTTCGTATGAAGAGAAGGTTTGTGATACTAAAGCTCGACGGAGAAATGGTTTTAACCCATCAAAGAAACAATCAGTCTTACTTCTTGGGTTACGTATGTAATCTTCATCATACCTCGCTAACCTTGTAAAGATAGCATCATACTTTGCGACATTCTCATCCTCCTTCTGCCTCAGACTCAGAAATTGCCTTTCCATATCCGCTCGATGGTCTCGAGGAATGTATTTTTCTAAGAACAGCTCTTTGAACTCCTGCCATTCCATGTTTGTTAATTAATCATCTTCCTTTGTGTTTTTAATTAGTGACCACCATTGATCGGCATCTCCAGTGAGGCGGTAAACTGCCATGACAACTTTCTCCCTTTCACTACTTTCCAAGGCATGGAATATTTTCTCTAAGGAATTTATCCATTGCTCAGCTACTATAGGATTTCTACTCCCATTGAAGGTTTGTGGTTGTTGCCTCATGAAACGGTCTAGCATTGATCCTCCACGTTGTGGATCAGGGTGCTCCATACGAGTAAGGTTATTATTCATAACCTGCGTGAGTTGTCCCAGTACGGTGAGAAGCTGATCAGCACCTGTTGTATCACTAGCTCCACCATAATTATCTTGAGCAAGAGGTCAATCCCTACACGGAGTGCATTCATTGATATGGTTTCCATTCCTTCCACTAGGCGCCATTTCTAAATAATGGAATAAAATAGATTAGTTTATGAATCAAAATACATAATTCCATACTTGTAAAACACTTAAGATAAATTGAACTAATTATGGATATAATCCATAATTATAAAAATGTTTTCTTTGAGGAATTATATACTTGTAACCCTTCATAGTGGTTTGTAAAAAAATGGGAATTATCCTAAGAATATCCCCCGGGAGTGTCGTAACCAAGAGTGCAGTAAGGCCCATTGTCGTGCACCAGTTCTCGTTCGAGTCTAGCTCAATGCGGTGTTTTTGGGTTTTACCCCTAGGTACATCTGTGCCAGTGCCGCCTCTATCTGATCATATCCAGACAGGGATGTATTGCTCGGAAAACTCACAAAATCTCTACAATACTAAAATTTTAGGAAGTTATTCTATACTAATCCTCAATGTTCATCTTAGGTCTACGTGCTCTAATCAGAGTTTGTCTAAATCTAGCTTCCAAGGTTTGTACTAAACTTCCTCTGATACCAACTGTAACGCCCCGGCCCCAGTTACCTAGAGTCGGTGCATTATTACATAACATTGGCATGATCACAAAAGATCATGTCTCGAAAGACCGATTTGTTTAGTAGCCTTGGAAACACTAGATACATTCGTAAACATTACATTACATCATAAAAATGAAAACTACAATAACATGGACTCCTCAGTCCACACTCATATCCTCACTGACTATTCTTGAAAGTCAGTCATAATACACTTCTTCACATCCTGGGAAAAAATAAAACATTGAAAGGGGTGAGCTCAAATGCTCCGTAAGGATAACAATATAGCGGAAACATTCATAAGAAAACATAAGCATTTAAGGCAATGTATAACTAAAACAAAAGCCTTATTGAACTTGAACTTCGGCATAATATTGCAAAAGTAAAATAGAATAATTCCATTACTTACTCATAAGGATATTCTACTAGACGAACAATCACAAAAAATATCAATAACCACTTTCATAATGAGGGAATGTATAATGCCAGACATTCTAAAACATTTTTTCAAGGCCTCGGCCAAGATGTCTAAAATGATTAAGGCCTCGGCCAAAACCATAAATCAAATTGGGAAAGGGCCTCGGCCAATTCCACATCTAGTTGTCTCATGAGACCTACCGATGAATCGAGGATCTATAGCGGGCTCCACCCGTCACTTATTAAGTCCAATACATTCCTCATATGAATAGGTTTAAACATAACATAAATATTTGTATTAAAACTAGCATACGAAATGTCAACAATTTCTCCATAAACTATGGATTGTATAAAAATAACACATCCACAGTCAAATATTACACAAAATGTTCAATGGAAGTTTTGTATCATAAA
Organism: Viscum album; assembly: GCA_963277665.1. Taxonomy (NCBI): domain Eukaryota; kingdom Viridiplantae; phylum Streptophyta; class Magnoliopsida; order Santalales; family Viscaceae; genus Viscum; species Viscum album. The sequence continues at coordinate 1,956,495,842 of OY728137.1, forward strand.
TCAATTTCAATTAAACTTAAAACCCATCAAAGGATGTTGACATGGATGAAATCAAAGCTATTTGAGAGAAATATCTCTCTTTTTTTTGAAATCATTTAAAAGTCCCATAATTATAAAATAATACATTTACTTTGAAAATATTCTTATAAGCTTGTAATGGAAGCTTTGATGAAGTTATAATGGCAGAAAATAGCCGCACCCGCCGTATAAGTTAAAAAAACATTCTTACCTTAAATTTGTCAAAAAGGTGAAAAAGTACATTGTTTGGAAAAAGACGGTAAGATTCCTTTCAAAAATGTATAAGGGTATAAAATACTTTAACCCATTTTCCATTTAATAGTAAATTTTTTTTGAAATACATTTTTAAGAAACATGGATGTTGATGATAACGAAGTCCCAGTAGATAATTATGTATAAACAACCTTGGATAATGAAGAGGTTGTGAAGTAAACCCTTACCTTGTACTTTTCCTTGGTTGGGGTAGGTTAACCTCCTGTATAATGGTGAAATAATTGTTATTAAATTGTACAAGAATCATATACATTCATATGAAATCATATATGATCTTTTAACATTGCTATGTTGACAATATCTTAGATTTATCATTTTTCGGGTGTTAACGTACTCATTTTCTTTTATATGTTTTGTTACGTAAGTCGTGTTTTTCATGGATAGGTTGTATATTATTCATATCCAGAATGATATCATGTCCTTAAACGTTATTTTTAAATCATAAAATGATAATTATACTTGAATGGATAGGACGGAGAATGAATCCCATCGCGTTCGTGGAGACGGTAGTCCGTACGTACGCACGAGCGACAATATCATTATTTTGATATTAAAATAATATATAATTGGATAGTATATCATATATACAGAATAATTATCATGTTATATTTATTATTTACATGAATTACATATCATTATTATACCCATCTAAATAATAATATATTGAATAACAATTACACCACGACGTGGAGACGGTAAGCCGTATGTACGCACGTATGGTGACATGTCATTCAAATGATGGGTAGAATACTGAATATGGTTGTTCCATATTTATAATAACATCATAGTATATATAAGATACTGGAGTTATAGTTTTAGAATTGAAATAATAAACAAAGAGGGAGTGGAAGAAGAAAGAAACTTGAAAGAGGGTGATGAAAACATTACCTCTTCTTCGGGTTCTTCCTTTTGATTTGATCAAAAGTACTCCTTAGGATGGATTTATGACTAAATTAAAGCTTCTAGGATGAAGGGAGAGAAGTTGGGAGAGTATTTGGGCAGAGGTTGGCCGAACCAAAAGGCATGAAAGTGTGAATAAGGTGGTAGAGGTGGGGGCCTTTTATAAGAGGAGAGGAGGGGCTCTTTTGGAATGATTGAAATGTTACATTATTATACAATGATTTTCGGATTCTAAAGGTCCCACACTTATATAATTCGTGGATAAGTTGATAAGGGTTCGAAATATACCCATCCAATAGTCTTTGGACAAGTGTAATCCTTGTATTTTACATTATCTTTTCATTTTATTAAAATCGTTAAATAATGAGGTCATCGCTGCATCATAATTATGTCATAAATAATTTAATTTATTCAATGTCTAAAAATTATAAAAAAAAATACTATGATGTAGGAAATCTTTTTAGCTTTACAATGACTATTTATAGTAAAAAATATGACTTATATAACCCCATGTAAAAATTGTTTTAGTAAAACATTTCATGTTTGTGTCATTTTTTACTTTAACATTAAATAAAAGGTATTTATGTCATTTTCCAACTAATGTGTCTCCATGGGGTCCCCAAGTTGACCCATGGATTGTCTTGGTCGGCAATTACTCATCCAATAGGGGTAGGACAAGTGTAAGTGTAGGATCGAAATAGTTATGTAGATGCTTAATATACAAGAGGGGGGTGAATTGTATACTTTAAAAATTCCTTTGGAACCTTTAAAGTTAGTTAAGAATAACTATTCTTTCCTTAAGCAAAGGAAAAGGCTATGTTTAACAAAGTTAAACAAAGCAAATTCACAACACCTCTTAACAACGAATGCAAACTAGGAAAGAGATTCCGAATGAGGGTTCTGGAAATATGGTTCCGGAAATTGAAACCTAACAAAAGGTTACAATATGAGATTCTACCTTAAAACGTATAGAATCTAAATAAAACAGAGTACAAGTAGGGAAGTATAAGAAAGTTACACTTTCCTTATATTACAAAAGTCAGCGGAAATAAAACAAGTAGTTAAACTACAAGTAACAAGATATATGTCTTTTAACCCAAAGAGAAGGGTATCCAACAACCTTGGATAAAGGTCCCTTGATTTATACTTTCAAGAAAGTCTGTCTTACCCACACCAGGGTAAGCCCTCGATACGAAGATAGGAGTCTCTGTCTTGCTATCCCCGCAAGCCCTCAACTTCAAGGTAGTTGCCAACCTCTGTCTTCCTCAGCAAGAAAGCCCTCGAACTTCAAGGTAGTCGGCACCTCTGTCTTCATATCCCCGGAAGCCCTCAAATGTAATCACCAACATTCAGAGTCGCACGAAGCTTTGAGAGTTAATAAGAGCCTCTCTCTCTAGAAATCACTTCAAGCAAATTAGTCAGCCTTTCAGTACCTTTTCAGCCATCAGCCATCTGCCATCATCTACGAGCTCTTTCAAATGAGCTCCTATTTATAGGTAAGGTCGGCTCCTTCTCCAACGGTCATATTTTCCTTAAAGATCAGAGGGACCTATACACGTGTCACTTAGACAACGGTTAGTTTATAACAAAATAGACGACATCATTTTATAACAAAACAAGTATAACAGAATGTACGACATCGTTTTAATTCTTAACATAAAAGTTCGGAATGGAAGCTTCGGAGTGAAGGTTCGGAGTGTAATGAAAATAATAAAGAGTAGACAAATTATAGAAATGTAAGCAATATTAAAGTTCAGAGTCTAACAAAGATATTTTTCGGAGTCTGAATTAATTCAGAGTGTATAAAACAAAGATACTCAAATTCTGTTTAATAGGTGAATTTGGAATGCGAATTCGGAATAGGAATTCGTCATCAGAAATCGTAATGAGAATTCATCATCAGGATTCATAATGAGAATTCTTCATCAGAATTCGTAATGGGAATTCGGAATGAGATTTCTTCATTAGAATTCGTAATGAGAATTCTTCATGAGAATTCGTAATGGGAATTCGGATTTAGATTTCTTCATTAGAATTCGTAATGAGAATTCTACATCAGAATTCGTAATGGGAATTCGGAATGAGATTTCTTCATTAGAATTCGTAATGAGAATTCTTCATCAGAATTCGTAATGCGAATTCAGAATGAGATTTCTTCATTAGAATTCGTAATGATAATTCTTCATTAGAATTTGTATCTTGATTCTGGAATAGAACTTAGTCAGAGTTCATATCCGGAATTCGGAATGATACTTCCTTATAGTTCTTATCCAGAATCCGAATCCTAAAACAGAATGCTTTATATCAAAGTTTCAATGATTCCGAGAAAATGAATCCGAATCTCATACTTATGAAAAATATGGATGAAAATATGATAAGGATAATTTTTCTTATAAAAGCAATTTTCCTTAAGAAAGCAATTTTCCTTATAAAAGCGATTTTCCTTAAGAAATCTATTTTCCTTATAAAATCGATTTTCCTTAAGAAAGAAATTTTCTTAAAGATAAGGTGTTTGTGATTTTCAAAACAAGAAGGAATGGAAAAGTCATAAGGAATACCTTATTGACTCAACAATCTCCCCCTTTTTGAAAAGCACAAACATCCTTACGAAAAAGCTATTCTAAGAAGACAGAAAAAAACATTAAGGCTTATCTCCCATTACTTTAAGGATATTGATGAATACGACTAACTCACCCTTAGGCTTTGAAACTCTAAGGATCGTATTCAGATTTTCGGAGTGAAAAATAATAATTTCTTCTTTAATGAAAAATCTCCCCCTTAAACAAACTCTTATTAGAGTTTTTCTTTTCCTTAAAGATCTTTTTCTTATCCCCCTTTGATAAACTCTTATTAGAGTTCTTCTTTTTCATAAGGACCTTTTCCTTCTCCCCCTTTGTGATTTTCAAAAAGAATTGGAGGGAATGGAAAAAAATAACAAAGTACCTAAAAAATTAGTAATGACAACAATAGAAACAACAAGCACAACTTTCATTAAATTTGAAATCTCGACAACAAAGAAAAAATTACAACAAAAAGATCGGATTTGATTATTTCGGATCTTTTTCCTTTGACATGAGTCCCTTTAGAATATTCTTGATCTTCTTCAGGTCTTTATGATCTTCTTCAGCTTGCTTCTCTAAGACAACTATTCTTGCGGATTGAGATTCAATTTTTTCTTCCTGAGCCTTCAGCTTTTCTTCCTGAGCTTGGATCTTCTCTTCCTGATCCTCCATCCTTTCATCAAAATCGATCTGATGATCCCTTTCAAATTTCCAATTCTGAGAAACAGAATTCAACTTCCCATTCAGATCTCTTACTTCTTGAATCTGGAAGTTCTTTTCTTCTATCAACTTCTTTTCAAAGGATGCAATTAACTCATTTATCTTCTTGTCCTCGGTTTCAAAAGCATCTTTAACATTGTCTTGAAACTCATCGAGCAACCTCATCTCTTCCACAGTCTTCTTCGACCAATTTTTCATCCTCTTGCAAGATTTTCTATGAGCTTCGTAACCAATAAAGAAGGTTTTGAACTGAGCTTCAATCTCAACGCACTTGTCCATAACCATAGATACGGAGTCAGTTTTCTGATTCAACGCATGTTGGAGCATCTGGCATCTAGAATCAATACTTGAGAAGGTCGGAATGGTTCCCACCAACTTCTTTAAAGAACAAAATAATGCCCCACTGAGGATGACTCCGAATCTGAAACTCTGCTTGGCGAAATTTCTTCTTCAACAAGTTTATGCTTTCTCTTTGAAGAGCTACCAACTTCCTTCCTCTTTCTCACTTCTGAGCTCGGAGTATCAGCAAGAATTTGCTTTCCATTGTCTTTTTCTGGAATTGAATCATGTTCCGGAGTTCTCTTCTCACTATCAGAAACTTGCACTACATTATCTTCTTCATCAGTGACTTCCTGAACACGAACCCCTACGATTTCTTTCTGAGAAATATCAAGTAAAAGATGTTCTTATTCTCCATGATAAGAAACTTCTTCTTCTCCTTTCTCTTCCTCCATTGCTGGAGTAACTATCTTCGAAGATTCAGCTTCTGAAGTTCAGAGTGATAAGTGTTCCGAAGGTGTCCCCTTGTAATCATCTACTTGTTTCAGCACATCTCCGGTTTCACCACTTCCTTCAGCACCCTCTTCTACTTGTTCTACTTGCTCTACTTCCTCAGTATTTGTAGCAATAGCTTCTTCCAGAGCAACGAGATTTCTTCCTAGCGTCTCAGGTAGAGATTCCAAGGACAATGATCTCGGAACAGGAATAGTTGCTGAAACCATTTCATTGAATTTTAACAAAGCCTGAGCTACCTCAGCCTCATACATCTTCTTCTTGAGCTTCTTTTGCTTTTCTTGTTTTTCAAGCTCATCAGTAGTTTTCTCATTCATGGCATTAGCCTCTTCAGGGTCCAATCCGAACTGAGGATCCCCTTCTTTTCTTTTCTCTTTATCAGCTCTCCACTTTGTAACAACCTCATCAGGATAGGTTTTATTCTTCTTAGGCATTGGAGGTGCGGAATGGACTTCCTTAGATTTAGGATTCTATGCTTGTACTTACACTTCTTTCAGCTTTCTTTTCCTTACCGGCTTAGATGATTCCGGTTCAGCAGCCTTCGGAGCCACTTCTTCTTGATTTGGCAAATCGAAGAACTCACCAGTTTCCTTATTGAAAGCCACATCCATTCTCTTAAGAGTACCATCGCTGACCAGCATGATCATGCAAACTCTTGGCTTAGATTTGAAAGCCTCCTTGAAAGACTCAAGGCACCGAACAATTAACTTGGAGAGGATTTCTGGATACATAATAATCTGAGCTCTCAGATTTCCTTTCTTCAAATTTTCAATCATAAGAAGAATGTACTTAATCAAGTTGAACTTCCTTAGATTTATCAGAAAATCTAAGATATAGATCTCACTTTTCTTCAGGCTATCTTTATCACCTTTCCTCGGTACGATAAGTCCTTGTACACATAACTCCAGAATCCGGAAATTTGTAGATAGACTTGCAATCTTCGGAGCCTTGTCATCAGCCAGTCCGAGAGTTTCTAAGGCTTTTTCCTTGTCGAAGCTACCCTTAGAGTCTGGAAACACATGTGAAATAAACTCAGCTTATCCTTCATAAGACAGCCCTACCAAGCTTGTAGCCTTGGTCTGAGAAAGCTTGTAAGTCTTGCCATAAGACTTGAAAGAGAACTTCTCCCTATTATCTTCCTTAAAGAAGGAAACTGATTCATAGAACTCGACAAGTAAGTCTGAATATACCTCATCTTGGTTCCTAGTTTTTGATACCGCAACATATTCCCATCCATTCAGCTTAATGTTATTTGAAATAAGGGAATCATGGTTGTTAAAGAAATCCGGATGGACTAACCTTTCTCTGTAAACTAACCATTGCGAAATAGGCTTAGTGGATGACATTTCTTGAGATGCTAACTCCGCAGACATTCGGATCTGATGTCCTTTAGGAAGTTCGGAACGGAGAAGACTGAAGTTCAGAACGGCCTTAAATCAGAGAGGCAGAGATTCGGGACGCGAGAGCTTGAGATCGATGTGGGACGAGTATTTTGGTCCCCTTTATATAGGCAATGAGATGACGGTTCACATTCCACAGTTGATCTAACAGTTGCAATGAGCTGAGATCAGATCTGAAGGTTAAAAACTTGAATCCAATCTTTTTGAGGTTTTTATTAAGACAAAGAATTATGAAAACTATAATCCGAAAACATAATACAAGAAAATTCCAGCAAGTAAAGTATGTCTACGAAAACTTGAGTAAGGAAATCATACCTTTCGGATTGGCTGAGGAGGATTATTCGTAATGGATAATATAAAAAGATGATTACGAAAAAAAACTTTATTATGAAGAGACAAAGTTCTCAAAAGTTTACTACGGAAAACAATCTCACTACGAAAAACTCAGTACGAAAAAGTCAATATGAAAAACATAAAGAAAATAGTACAAAATACTTAGTATGAAAAAGTTAGTACGAAAAACACATTACCAAAAGAATCGGTAAAAAAAATCTGGTAATGAAACTGCCAGTACGTAAATTTTCTTTCTGGAAATTTTCAATATGAACACTTTCATTCCAGAAGTATTCTGTATGAGAATGTCCAATCTGAAAATTTGCAGTTCCGAAAATTCCATTCCGGATATATTCTTTCCGAAAAATTTGAAAACAAACAAAAAAATTTTTGTTAAACCGACAAGCAAATGTACTCCCCCTATGAAAAGGAGTTTATTACTGTAAGGAGACTTTTTCAACAGAAAGTTAATTAACAAAGATTACCTTACGGTTATCATTCCTAACTTCTGTTTAATATATTCAAATCTATCAGAAGGCAAAGATTTTGTGAAAATATCAGCAAGTTGATCTTGCGTTCCAATAAACTGAAGAATAATATCCCCTTTAGCATTGTCTCCGAAAGTTACCTTTCCTCCTTTCGTTTTGATAATCTTTTCAAAAAAGATTTTGTTACCAGTCATGTGCCGGGAACATCCACTATCCATGTACCATGTATTGTTGCTGGTACTTTCTTTATTTTCCTGAAATCAAGAAGAAAATTAGACTTTCGGAATCCAAACTTGTTTGGATCCGAGATTTCCAGACAATAAAATTTTAGGTATCCACATTTTCATTGAAAAGTAAGCTTTGTGAAATCTTAGAGATTGGGTTCTATTTATGGAACAATTCTTTGCCCAGTGACCACCACATTGACACTTGGTACAGAATGGGGCACTTTGAGGAACGAAATAATTGTTACTGAAAATAGGTTTTGCATGGGTATAACCAAATCCAGATTTATTTCTTAAAGGTCGTATTTGGGAATACATTTTATCAAAATTTTTCTTACCATGGGTAAAGTTTGATAAACACTTCTATAAGGAAAAAATTTCGGACTTGAGTTTTACAACCAAGTTTTTATCCTCAAAATCATTAGTTTTTGAACTAGAGTTAGGCTCGAAAACATTTTTCTTAGAAATTACTTTTTCTAATTCTTTAGAAAGTTTGTTCTTCTCAGAACTTACTTCCTCAAGATTTTTTGAAATACATTCAAAATCAGCATTTTTCTTATCAAGATCTTTAGAAAGATCTGATATCTCTTTTGTAAGAATAGAATTTCTAGAGTTTCCCTTATCAAGTTTCTTATTGAGTTTGGAATTCTCAATCTCAAGAAGTTCAGAAAACCTAGAGATTTCTTCATAAGTAGGTAAAGTATTTTCCTCATCAGAAGATGATTCTTCATTAGAAGAGTTATAATACTTACTATCTTTAGAATTTAAAGAAACATTGGTCAATGATTCAGCATTTTGTACCTTATCTATAAGACAAATATTATCAATAGGTAATCTGGTTATAAGACCATGATTCTTCTGTCCTGAAGATTCATAATCAGAAGATTCATCTGAAGAGTCACCACCACTAGCACTCCAGGTGTCATTAGCTTTCAGAACATTCTTAGATTTAGCTTTATAATACTTCTTTCTTTTCATATCTGAATGTCTTTCCTTCCTTTCTTTCTTTTTGAGCATAGGGAAATCTGGTCTAATATGTCCAGCTCTCTTACATTCATAACAAGTAACTTCTCCATCTTTCTTATCTTTCCTTTCCTTTTTCTTATACTTAGATTGAAAATTTCTCTGCCCAGCTATCTTGTTCATCCTTCGAGCAATATTGGCTAATTCATTTTCTGAGACTTCACTCTCACTTGATTCGGATTGGAAAATGAATTTCTTAGACTTAGATCTGGTTACTCTCTCAGGAGTCTTAGCTTTCATCTGATTTGAAGTTGTAGTAAAAGCAATAGTACCATTTCCATTCTTCTTCTTGATGTTGTCAGCATCTCTCTTCATTCTTGTTTCATGTTGTAGAAGAGTTCCAAAAAGCTCATCAAGAGTAATTTGAGTTACCTTCCTGTTCTCATCTATAGCTGTTCTCTTGGATTCCCACTCATTGGGCATAATATCAATTATCTTGTCCACAAGAGCTTCATCATCTAAAACTTTCTCTCCCATAGATTGTAGACTGTTGACAATAGTCATAAATCTTTGTTGAACTTTACAGATAGGTTCTCCATAAGGAAAATTGAATTCATGATATTCATCTCTAAGCATAGCTCTTCTAGTCTCAATCACTTTGGAAGTCCCAAAGTGTGTAACCTCTAACTTCTTCCATATACAATTAGCTGCTTCACAAGAAGAAATTTGGCTATATATATTTCTGGTCATTGAACACAGTAAAGTGTTGCGTACCTTATAGTTGAGTTGATATTCTTGCTTTTCCTGGTTAGTAAAGGTTCTAACTTCCTTGTTAGGAATTTTATAATCACCAGTAAGCATAACAAATATGTCTACTCCAGTATTGATAGCAAATGTCTTCATACGATTTCTCCAGTATTCATAGTCATTACCATCAAAAATTGGTGGTCTTGTTGGATTTATATTGTCAATTGAACCAACATTGATTCCTGCCATACTTAAAATAACATTGCAAACAAACTTGTTAGTAGCAAAGAATCGTAATAACAAAGTTCGGAATGGGAAAAGTTCGGAATGAGAAAAGTTTCGGAATGGAAAAATTCGTAATGATAAAGTGAGTAAGAAAAACTTGTATGTGAGTACAGGTATTTCAGAAACCTGCTTTGATACCAAATGTAAGATTGGTATAGAGTAAGAGGTTTCCAACCTCTGATACCAATTGTAGGATCGAAATAGTTATGTAGATTCTCAATATACAAGAGGGGGGTGAATTGTATACTTTAAAAATTCCTTTCGAACCTTTAAAGTTAGTTATGAATAAATATGTTTTCCTTAAGCAAAGGAAAAGGCTAAGTTTAACAAAGTTAAACTAAGCAAATTCACAACACCTCTTAACAAAGAATGCAAACTAGGAAAGAGATTCCAAATGAGGGTTCTGGAAATATGGTTCCGGAAATTGAAACCTAACAAAAGGTTACAATATGAGATTCTACCTTAAAGCGTATAGAATCTAAATAAAACAGAGTACAAGTAGGGAATTATAAGAAAGTTATACTTTCCTTATATTACAAAATGAAGCGGAAATAAAACAAGTAGTTAAACTACAAGTAACAAGATATAAGTCTTTTAACCCAAAGAGAAGGGTATCCAACAACCTTGGATAAAGGTCCCTTGATTTATACATTCAAGAAAGTCTGTCTTACCCACACCAGGCTAAGCCCTCGATACGAAGATCGGAGTCTCTGTCTTGCTATCCCCGCAAGCCCTCAACTTCAAGGTAGTTGGCAACCTTTGTCTTCCTCAGCAAGAAAGCCCTCGAACTTCAAGGTAGTCGGCACCTCGGTCTTCCTATCCCCGTAAGCCCTCAAATGTAATCACCAACATTCGGAGTCGCACGAAGCTTTGAGAGTTAATAAGAGCCTCTCTCTCTAAAAATCACTTCAAGAAAATTAGTCAGCCTTTCAATACTTTTTTAGCCATCTGCCATCTGCCATCAGCTACGACCTCTTTCAAATGAGCTCCTATTTATAGGTAAGGTCGGCTCCTTCTCCAACGGTCATATTTTCCTTAAAGATCGGAGGGACCTGTACACATGTCACTTAGACAATGGTTAGTTTATAACAAAACAGATGACATCGTTTTATAACAAAACAAGTATAACAGAATGTACGACATCATTTTAATTCTTAACATAAAAGTTCGGAATGAAAACTTCGGAGTGAAGGTTCGGAGTGTAATGAAAATAATAAAGAGTAGACAAATTATAGAAATGTAGGCAATATAAAATTTCGGAGTCTAACAAAGATATTTTTCGGAGTCTGAATTAATTCAGAGTGTATAAAACAAAGATACTCAAATTCTGTTTAATAGGTGAATTCGGAATGCGAATTCAGAATAGGAATTCGTCATCAGAAATCGTAATGAGAATTCATCATCAGGATTCGTAATGAGAATTATTCATCAGAATTCGTAATGGGAATTCGGAATGAGATTTCTTGATTAGAATTCATAATGAGAATTCTTCATTAGAATTCGTAATGGGAATTCAGAATGAGATTTCTTCATTAGAATTCGTAATGAGAATTCTTCATCAGAATTCGTAATGGGAATTCGGAATGAGATTTCTTCATTAGAATTCGTAATGAGAATTCTTCATCAGAATTCATAATGGGAATTCAGAATGAGATTTCTTCATTAGAATTCGTAATGAGAATTCTTCATTAGAATTCGTATCCTGATTCTGGAATAGAACTTAGTCAGAGTTCATATCTGGAATTCGGAATGAGACTTCCTTATAGTTCTAATCCAGAATCTGAATCCTAAAATAGAATGCTTTATATCAAAGTTTCAATGATTCCGAGAAAATGAATCTAAATCTCATACTTAAGAAAAATATGGATGAAAATATGATAAGGATAATTTTTCTTATAAAAGCGATTTTCCTTAAGAAAGCAATTTTCCTTATAAAAGCGATTTTCCTTAAGAAAGCAATTTTCCTTATAAAAGCGATTTTCCTTAAGAAAACAATTTTCTTAAAGATAAGGTGTTTGCGATTTTCAAAAACAAGAAGGAATGGAAAAGTCATAAGGAAAACCTTATTGACTCAACAGTAAGTGTATTTTCATATTTTTATAATATCATTTTTACCTTAAATTTCACTAATTACCTTTAATCGCGATTAATTAAACATAAAAGTTACTATTCACCAAAAAATTATTTTAATCCCATTGAACCAAATTTTACATCTTAATGAAAACCATGTATGTCAGATTTTTAAATTCAAAACACAGAAGTTGTAATATTTCATTTAAACGAAAAATCAGTTATTTAACTACCACTTAGTGGTTTCACTATTCATCAAAAATTGAAGTTTTTCAGAACAATGCCAAAATTTCACCCTAAGATATAATTGATATTACGAATTCAAAAATGATGTCTATTTTACAAAATTCCAAACATATAAGTTTCATTAATTAATTTTAAAATTAATTCCCGTTGTCACAACAGATAGCGTGTTTTTAAGAAACAATATATATCAAAAGATTGACAATTGTTTATGTCCAATTTCAAAGTGAAATTAATTCTAATGACCACCATTGGATAAAATGGTAAAAATATATACTAATTATACTCTAAAACCACTAAATACTATAATTTATCACTATAAATTATTTTGATTAAAAAAGTTGTTTTTAAGTATTTTTCACTATTCATAAAAAATTAGAAGTTCTCAGAAAAATACCAAAAATTCAACATAGGCTAATTTCGATATTCTGAATCCAAAAATGAAGTCCATTTTGATAAATAAAATTTATAAAATTTAAAAAATTAGGTATTACTATTCACAACGGCTAGTTTAATTAGTTGTGGTGTGTGTTAGAGCTCGAGGTTGCGTACAACACACGCCATTGCATTATTCGAAGGGAAACATACCGTGGAAGCTTGGGGTGTTACACAATACATATTCAAGGCACTATCAATATGAAATATAAAAATGCATACTAAAAACTGATGTTTCATGGTAAGATACATTGAATATTTATCCTAGTGTGTCATTGGGACACCTCAAGGCATTTGGGCCACCTAGAGGCCTTCAGGCCATCTTAAAGTGCATATGAAAACTAGAAAACCTACAAGGAAAAAGCTAAAAAAGGGGGATGTACAAGGATCTTTCACCATAGAAGAAGATAAATGGATTTCAAGAATGAGAGGGTATGAATCCTACCATCGGGACAAGCCTGTGCATGCACAAGAAACTGTAGGAGAACAGCCAAGCAAAGGAGGAGAACTGATTTCCAGATAAAGATGCTGAGGAGGAGTAGTTCCAAGTAGTATGTCTAGGTTGTATGTAGTTTTTGAATCCTAAAGTAAATTAATTATTCTATTTCCTATGGGCCATGTATTGCATACACCTACAGACCTTGTAAGGGTTCCACCTCACCCCTTTAAAGGTGGATTAAAAAATCAATAAAAAATGAAGGCATTAGGTCCATTGGAAGAGTAACAATGATTCATTCAATTATTCCATTGGTCCAAGTTTGAAATAAATCCTCATTCCAAACAATAATAATAACCACAACACAACAGGTTCATCATCCAAAGATGAAATAATTTCCATAGTAATTGGAAAATGATGAGAAAAAATACAAATTTGGCAGCCTTCCCTTTGTCCCAATCATGTTTTCGTGATGCCCAAGCATGAATTATGACCATGTTAAAGGGTTTCCAAATATTTAATATATTTTCAATAAATAGTAAGTCAATAAATAAACTCATATTATACTACTTTGTAACTTCCCTACCTCAAATTCACATAACTCATGCCTGAGATAGTTGGCCATATAACCTCAATCATGCCTCCCCATAGGCCAGAGGTTGATGACTAGAAGCGATGGTATAAATATTGTATAGTGGGGATTCTATACCCCCATGTCAAAGTATAACAACGAATACAACCAAAAATAAATAATAGAAAAACCATATATAAACAGACATAATAAATAAATTATAGAAGCATAAATAGATAACAGAATATGTAATCATATAATGTAATAGATAACATAAGAATTCAAAATAATATCAAGATCATCTAAGATAGTGTCTGATACATGGATGCATGGAATGATGATAATATAAAGGTGGATAAGGTTCATATAGATACTATGATTCTATACAGACAACGAAAAGAAAAAAACTAATCTACTAGAATCTTGATCTAATGCCCGATTCTCTTCTAATAAGCTCCATATATAATAAAAAATCATATCACCAACCTACATAATGGTTATTTCCCATATACATACCTATAGACAGATAATATTTTCAATTTAGAAAAACTACCCAGGTAGGGTTTGAGATAAAAATCAAAAGATTCCACCACCAATGGTTTCTATGTGTAATTTGAGTATTGTTCATAAATAAATATTGTACAGCCATAACAAAATAAGAAATACAATTTGTAATTAATAATTATCCCACTCCATTTCCTATAAGACACCCAACGGGTCTACATACTTTAGCTTGTTATTGGGATGAAATTAAGAACAATCACTATATATATATATGTGTTAGTGTCTGTGTGTGTGTCATGTATAATTATATATATTTCATCCACAAATATAAACCAACTACTTGTGGATATAAGTGTCCATATACCTAAAACACTAGGGTTGTGTAGATCGGGGCATAACTCAAACATCCATGACCATTCTAACGATCCTATGAGTTCAATTAATAGGGTACATTACTTAAATCCTAAAAAGAGTGTAATACACCAAGCACAACACTCGTGATGGTGATTCAACCATCACCTCATCACAAAAATCATGGAACATCTCACATAAATCCCAAATCCTGTATAGTATCACTGGTTCAGGGTGAAATACCCAACACCTGATGTAAGGGAGTGTGATTATCCATCATTCTCAATAACTCTTACAATTTTACACATCCCCTATAAAGGTGTATTCATAATTATAAGGTTCAATATGAATAAATACATCTCATGTGACATTTTACCAAGACGTTATATATAAATAAGACATATTCATGTTCCTACCATAGCACATAATGTAATACCACTCACATGTTCCATTAGTCATGTTAAATTTCTATTATATCATCGTATTTAATAATAAGCATTTAATTATTAAAAAAAGACGGCATGACCTCACCATCCTTTGAATATATTCCATTTAATCAATTAAATTAATTTAAAAGATGGTAATAAATCAATATTATTCCCATAAATTTAATTCATGCCATAAAATTTACTAGGGCGCGTCAATTTACCTCATAAGGCATAAAGAGTCCATTGGAATGGCTACATAGTCAATGAATAAAATTTCGTACATGGTAAATTCAAACCTTATGTGGGCCAAACACCTAAGAGGTTCATTTGGTTCCATTTAAAACTCATTTCTCTTGGGGAATTTTATTTAATGGCTAATACTAAATCTATTTAGGTTCTCTATGAAATTAATCAATTGACCATTAAGGGTAAACTCATCTGGGAATATGAATGGGTTGTCCATAAACATGGTGGGAATCCTCTAATATACTGAAAATTAATCAATAGATGTATAACGTGGTATAATGATCAATTGTATCTGAAGTGATAAATTAAAATATGATTCTCTACAAAACCTGGCATGTGGCATAATGGAAAATTTAAAAAACATTAAAACACGAATGAAAAATAGCATAAACACCTAACCTAAAGGTTCTACATGAATCCTCGCTCAATATCAACTCAGATTCAAAGCATGTTAGATGATATATGAAAAAAGGTCCAACTCTATCAAAATAGGGAAAATTAACTCTCACTTAAATAGAATTATGGATTTTAAGAAAATCATAAATAGGAATTAAGAGACCAGGGAAGCTTACCGATATGGATCCAACACTTCTGAAGGATCAAAGATCAGACCCCAGATGATGGAGTTGTCTCAATTCCTAGCTCGAGGTATTCTCGAGCTCAAAGAAGGGGGTGAAAATATTTTTTCTACTAGATGGAGTAAAGGAAAATAAAACTATGTTTTAACATATGTGAGGTAGAATAATGTAATTTCACCCCAAAATAAAATGGCACATAGTTTGGCTGTATGGTCTGGCTAAACTATGAGCATATTGTGCTCAGTTCACAACTAATAAAGGGAATATCGCACGGTTTGGCACACTGGTTGACTAACGGTATGAAAACCATGCAAAATGGATCTATCCCAAACCTGCAACCGACCACATGGCTATGTTCCCTAGTTGGTACGATTGAAGAAAAATTGTGAGGACCAATCCTATCTTCTCATTTCGGGGATTCATGCTCTGAATGAGCCCTGGATACACATGTTACATACTTGTATTGATTATAAATCAATATTATGGCCATTTAACAATTGTAAATTAAAAAAATAACAATCTTAATCTTCGTAAAAATATGGTTTGTTACACCTAATAGAAAAATATTTTTATGAAATCATCATTAGCCCACCTGAGAAGCATTCCACTTTACATTCGGTGATAATGACAATGCTAAAGGCGTATTGTTAATGTATTTTTAATTTCACTTCATAAACCTAAACGAATTCATCATTCATCTTCTAAATGCTGGTGAAATTAATCTACATCTTATGTTAAAGAGTGAAGAAAACTATTTATCCAAAAAAACATTTTATAAACTAATATTCACTCCATTTCATTAATCTCTTCCTCATGCTTCATATTTTTTATCAAATTCCACCATTGATCAGTTTCTCCCTTGATATGATAATAATATAGAATAACCATATCTTTCCAAGAGTATTAAAGGATTGATATTATCTTTTAATGGTTTTGATTCATTTTTCCATCATTAAAGGATCAGAAGATCCACTGAAATTCAGATGCCTTTGTTACATGAAGAAATCAATTGAAAATTTCTCCTTATTAGTGGGATATGGTTTTCCCCATTTATTAAGTTTTGTTTTCAAAACATTAGTTAAATGAGAAAAAATTTTCATGAAGTTCTTAATTTCTACTCCCATTAAGTTGGGAATCATATTTTGCAATTAATTACATTTCTCATCACATTGGTTGTTGACTTGGTTCATCCTATTCCCAACTATTGACTTAAATAAAGTGAAAATTAGAGAAATGAATTTTAATACTATTAAACAAAAAAGGACATGATGAACATTTAAAGGATAACACATAAATGATGTAATTTCATTAACCTATTAATTTCTAGGATTCAATATGTGTTATTTATAAAAAATTTATTAATATAAAATATTATATTAATTTCAATTCCCTCCATAATAGTTCATAAAGAAATTTTTAATTTACCAATGAATATCCCCCTTGAGTGTCAAATTAGGTGTCTAGTATGGACACTTTTTATGCACACCCGGTGACGATCGAGCCAAGCCCAATGATCCCTTTTCATGATTATTCCTCATAAATATAACTGTGCCCAATTCAAATACACTAATAGTATCTAGACAAGTATTTGATTTCATATAAACTACTTAATCTATAGTTTACCAAAATTTTGTAATGGTTTCCTCTGTAAATTATTATTCCTAAAGCCTTCACTAAGTAATTTTAATCGTATTCCTGGAAAATAACTAGATATTCCACTTATACCAAATATGATAACCCACATATTTAATAAACATCAAATACTAGTTTATTACATAAATATACACATACTAAAATCTGATAAGAACGTGTTTCCATGTTTCATTTGGTCATTTAGTAAATAGAATAATTAATTTCTATAAAAATAAAATTACATAAACTAAACTGTAATAAAATTCCCTTAAATTACCTTGATCTTATATACCTGCATTTGATAACGAGGGGCATTCATAAGAAAGTGGTGAGTTATGAATCCCAATAATAAAATATTCCAAGAATAAAATGATTAAATTATTACATCTAATTAAGTAAGTATATATATAATCCATAAAATGGGGGAAAATTATATACATGAATCTTGAGGTATGATATATATTGATATAATGAAGGCAACATGGGAATGTGGAAACAAAATAAAACATGACATCATAAACTTATGTAAAGACCTATGAAATCATAACATATTGTGCTCAGTGTATCCTCTCTATAACTATGAAAGGTATATTAAGAGATAAATACATTTCCCAATGCATTCTAGGGATATATAATTCTAATCCCTCCAGTCACATTTATATGATGTACATGATTTTTTCATGTAGATCATACAACATAAGTATGCATTTTATCAATTTAACCACATGAATAAAGAGTGTGAGTTAAATAAAAGGAATTATCTAATAAATGAATGATAGTTACCTCTAGAGAAATATTGTTTTGTTTAAATGTGTATGGGTATTCACTACACAAATTTTCAACATGAAAAATCAAATGATAATTTCGACAACATAATGGGTGTAAATATAGATTTAAATGGAAATCATAATAATATTTAATCAATGTGTTAAAACAAATTACAACATGGAATATTAAAAATTAAATGGGTATTAGTACAATTAAAGTACATGAAAAAAAATAAGTGGAGAGAGCCCCTTATCTTGGGAGGGAGATTGTAAAATATTGGAATAATATTATTAAGAGATTTAAAACACCATGGGAGGGATCTAGATAATGGAAGGTAGATTACATTTCAGCTGAAATGGTTTTTAGTAAATATTAATGGGCGGTCAGGTTTATTTTTATATCAATAGACAGAGAAATTCTTTACTCATTTTTTAACATAGTCTTTAGAAACTATATGATAATGTAATCAATACTGCAAAAACAATCATGGTTTTTACACATATTTTATTCCAAAAAAATATTGTTTCAAGATATTTTATAAGGATAAGAACCTAAATAATTATATAATAGTCATGGTCCTGTGAAAGTTGGTCGTGTTTGCAAATAATTGATTTTAAAAACATAAAATAAAATATTTGTTTTGGAGGATTCAATTAGGGTTTATAAAATTAATCAAAAACATAAAAAACACAATTTTAAATGTTAAACATTTTTTTTGGTTTCATATACCCTGTATAGTATTTTTTACATCACTTTTGGGATTTTAGGATGACATAATACATATGGTATATTTATATTGTCTTTGATTTTTTTAAAAATAGATTTTCTTAGAAAATTATGAATAATTTACCATTAGATAATTTCAAAATATCAATGTCCAAAATTATATTCATTTAATCAGAATAATTCACCAAATTTAATAATTTAATATTTTAAATAAAATACCCATTTATAGAAAAATAATAGTTTTTTGAGAAATAGTTTTCTAACCATTGTAAAGATTACATTGGACTTTGTTAAATTATATTTTCATTTTTATACATACAAATATTACTTAAAAAGAATATTATATAAAAATATTATTTATTTTAAACTTATTTAACTTATCAAGAAGTGAATGTTAAATAAAACTATATATTTTTGAAGAATACAATTTTAGTTTCATCATTTAAAAATATAATTTTCATCAAATTGTATGTAATTATCAATATAAATTAATAAATAAAAGGGATAAACATAATCATTATTTTATTACAAAGAATACTGACAAACTAATACTATTAGGGTATAGATACATAACCTCGTATTACACTAGTGTATGCCCTAAAAGTAAGTTTGCGATGGTGGGGATTTAATGGGGTGTTTTGATGAATGTGGTTTGGGTGATGATCTTGATGAACACGAAATTTTCAAATAAATGGTTTTTTTAAATATTTATTAATTGAATCTTGGATTGGTTTTTTCCATGGGAAAATCCCAGAAATGTCAACTCTTGAAAGTGATTCAACAAATGTCCTTCATAAGATAACATGCTAATTTTCCATATCATCTCTCCTTACTTCTATATCAATAGGGATTTATCATAATAGTTAATATAATAATATTAAGGGTAAAATATAAATTGTTATATTATCAATATTTAATATTTTTAATGTTATTTTAAAACTGTCATACTATATAATAAAAGAAGTGAATTTTTTTCTTTAACTAAATTATGTAATTAGAGTTTTATTCATTCATAAAGGGAATTTAATTTATAAAATCTTCCTTAATTAAAAAAATACTCGATAATGGAGATATTAATGCCTCTATAACAATTAGGAAGGCATCTTAAGAACCATAGTTATTGTTGATTGTCATCCATTATATTCCCATGATAAAATATGGTATTAATGATTTCATTGAACCTAATATACATGTAATAATTATATGCATCCAGTTTCTTTTTAAATGTATCATATCTTGTTTTATTGATATTCAATATCATTTCCTTAACAATTTAATTTCCTTCTTGAGATACCAAAATTGTATCCTAGTTTTTTAAAATTAGTATCACAATATTATATTCTATGAAATATTTCTTCTCCAAATACAAAATATAAGTCATTCATTATTTATAGTTATATTCATGAGAGGATTTTGTTGAATCACTCCATTCATTCCAAGGCACTTCTTGTTCTTCATATTGATCTTCTATATGTCCTAATATCAATACCCATAGTCTGTAAAATAATTTTCATTTTAAATTTCCATTGAGCATAGTTTTGGCCATTAAAATAAGGAGGTTTATTTACAATGTTATATAAATATACATAAGGATGCATATGTACATAATTTTAATGATAATAAGAATTATAATAAGAATAATATATATCTTTTCTAGGTGGATTTATCGATGTCTGGGAATAAAATAAAAAATTATAGTAAAACAAAAAAATCATATCGATATATTGGTCGAAGTGGAGTACTTAAGATGGGGTGAATCAAGAAACCAATAATAATTTATTTTTAAACAATCTTAAAAAATCACATACTTTATAGAAAATAAATTTAACTAATACTTTAGTTATAAGTAATTTTATGTTTTAAAATAGTCTTGTATGAGCATGATCAAAACTACATTCGAATAAATTTAGATAATCCAAATCATTAGAGATTTGTCTACTCACATAAAACAAAAGATATATATCTGGTAAAAGTAATCTATTAAAATATTACTTTACGAAATTCATTTTTATAAGATTTTTAAAATTACATTTGAATAATATATTTTGAATGAAAAAATATTTTAAAACAAAGTATGAAAAGTTTAATTAATACAAAATGGAAGTAAAAATAATAAGTCGTTCATCATCAAGTTGATACTTATTCCTCTCTAAATGATAGTAACCACTATAAACCATTATTTTTAATATAAATAGGAAAATCTATAATCATTATTGGTTAACTACTGTACATCAACATATAGTGTTTTCTAAGATATCGTCTAACTTATTTCATAGTCACTCGTGAGAATAGATAAATGAAGGAAGTTAGAGTAATAGTATCACATTAATATTTAATATTATATAATAGTATAAGTTCAATAGATAAATTAAATATAATAAGAATAAATCAAAATTAATGTAAAATAAAGAGAATGGGAGTATTTAAGTTTGATGCAACTTTGAAACTTATCTAGTTTCGGTTCGTTAGATAAATTATCATTAATTCCCATTGATAGAAAATAAAAGGATCGAATATAATCTCTTAGATTATTAGTGAAAACTAATAGAAATAGAGTGTCATGGATTCTAAAAATAGGTTAATAGTATGTGTATCCTCATTATCATCATTGTAGTTCAATATGTTCTTCGTGACCTAGTTCTCATTTTAAATAAAGATATAATTATTCCAAACATTCGTTGATAAATACTAATTAAAGGATCCTTGTATTATATTTAATATCTTGAATTATTAAATGATAATTAGAAAATATTAATTAAATATTATTCACATTAGACGTGGTCACTTTTACTCTACCATTTTAGTTTAATAATTTCTAGTCAATTTAAAACTTGGGTAAAAACATTGATTGATTCCCTTATCAAATTGTGTAATTGATCCTTTTCAAATGAGGCCACATTGCTTCAAATTGTGGTCACTTAAAATCATCATATGGTCACTTCAATAATTTTCTAAAAATTCCAACTATTTCATGGAGTTTCTTAACATCATCTTAAGAATGATAATCCAACATGTGTGGTAACTCCCATACTTTTTCAACTGACTGATTTCTATATATGTTCATTATACTTAATCTATCTATTACTTGAGGAGTTTATGGTATTTACACAATAATCTATCAATTATTCATATGGTCATTCCATTTAGCCATGTGGTCCTTTCTATACATTATGATATTATGATGATTTCTAAATTTTTTCATTCAATCAAATGGTAGTCTTCATGTGGTCAATTGAATCATTCTTGTTTTCGATCTAGTACTTACTACTGGAAAGCAATGATATACCAATGGGTTTCCAAAAATTGTCGGTATAGGGTTTTGTTCAAACCTATACCAATGGAGTTTCAAAAACCAGGGGTATTGGGTTTTTATCATGACTTATACCCATCAGGTTTCTAGAAATCATGGGTATTATTCACCCCTATAACCACAGTTCTTTAAAAAAATGTTCATATAGGTCAAACAAATACCCATAGTTTTCAAAATATTATGTGTATAAGTCAAATATATACCCATCATTTTCTAGAAATTGTGTGTATTGGTTTTGGTTCAAAACCTATACCATAGTTCTCTATGAACTGTAGGTATTGGTTATCCCAATAGCGAAAGTTTTTGTAAGTTATGGATATATCCTTCCCACAAGAAAACCATTTTTCCATTTTTTTTAACTATAGCCACAGTTTTATAAAAAATATCATGGAAAATTTATATTCCTATACCAATAATAGTATGTGGTGTAATGGTTAGGTTCTTGGATTTTATAAAGGTTGTCCAAGGTTTGAATTTGATGACAAACATTTTTTGAATCCAATAGCCATGATTTCAGAATCGAGGGTATAGGGTTATTAACGTGGTGAATTATTTCCAATACATGTATTTCCACGGTTCATAACCATGGTAATAGAATTTTCATATCATGGTTGTAGCTTAGAGTTTTATCGGTGGCTCCTAAAGACAAGGTTCTTAAAACCATGGGTAAAGGTTATACCCATGGTTTTCAGGGCTACAAACATGGTTCTAAACCATGGGTATAGGGTGTTTTTTCTAGTAGTGATGTATAAAGTCATTTGAGTACTTTGTGATGTTTCACTTATCTTACAAATGATTTATTTTCTATTCATTTATTCAATTATTGGATTTACAGTCACTTTTTCTCTAAGGAATATTTTCAAATTTATCCATAACATATAAGTTTCTAATGTTGAAAAATTAATTCCTTAAAAATAATATAAATATGATTTAATATCATTAAAATATGGAACTTATATACAAGTCCCGCAATATTTTTCTATTAAAACATCAAGGAACCCATAGAGAAATAAGTTAATGTTATTACCACAACAACCTTCTTACATATTCCGTTATGTAATATAATCCATTCAACTTGATATGAATCACCCCAGACTCGATCTCTTAGTTATGGTATAAAAAATTATCTTTTTATCTTATTTGATACTAATTAAGATTACCCAACATTATCATATTCTCATATTACATCATTTAAATAAATAGTTATTAAATATCACTATAAATCACACCTACATACCTATAGATTTTTTGTCTTTATATATTAGATACATGATAATTTTTTTGTAATAAGTCATCAATATTTACCAAAAAATTCTAAACACGTGATATTATTCCAGTAATGTCATATATAATAATATTCATTATTTCATAGGTAATGGAAATATAAGAATAGGATGTGTTTAAAATATTAATAAGGGTAAACATATGTGGTAAAAATAATAGATCGTAACTAATTATAAGACAATCATGTGGGTATGAGAATATAATCAATATACACGAGAATAATATAAGACAATGATACCCAATGAAATACTAATAACATAACCTGATTCATGCCATAAGTATTTTTTCAATACATAAGACACGATTCAAAGGAGTAAAATCATGGGTTAATATTCATGATCTATGAGAACACAATAATATAAAAATGTACCCTGAAATAAAATTAATACCATGTGTCCGGGTCAAACATAGATACAATTATTATAAAATAGACCAGGCTAACCACTTTACCATAACATAGTAGTCATGGGGTAACAAACCATGTGTCTCTTTGGTTCATTCTAACAACTCATGCAACCCCCTACAAATTGGATATCAACTAGTGTACACTTTTGAGTATGAGAAAAAACATGTGCACCAATTTGGGCTTCAAATAGAAATTTGTGTACCGTTTTGGGCTTTGGCTAACAACTCATATACCCTTTAGGATAAATATATATTTAAACTTAGTCAAAACATAATAGGTCAATGTAGGTCCCCTCCCATCACATAATTATAAACCATACATAGGTGTTCCACTAGAACAGAAAACATTAAAAATTATATCATATGTAAACTAACACATTAAGACAAATGAGTTTTAGGAATACTACTATAAAAATATCATCCTACATATAGAGAAAGAAAGTGGATGGAATAATTGAAGGATATAACATGTGGAGCATAAAAAAACATAAATAATATTGAAATAAATGAAAAACACTTTTATAATAAAATAGTAAAATTTCTTTGAAAATTAAGGATAAATATCCTACTCTTTTAATAACATTAAAAAGGGAAATTTTAAAAAAAAATTGGGACTAAAAATTTCATAAAAAACATTGAAAAATTGTATTGTAGGATTCATAAATAACTACTGACATTACATCTTGAAAACATATTCATGCAGAATGGTACACTAGTCGAGTGAGCTTGCACCTAAAAAATTATTATAAATATTATAAAATGTGGAATTGTAGGTGGTTAGTAAAGGTGTTGAGAATTTCACCTAACAAATTTTCATTAAAAAATATAAGATGAATTTTTGGATTAATAAAGAACACTTAGAGCATGCATTTATTAACACTCTTTTTAATATGGTAGCAGCTTCTTGATTATCCTCCCCATAATAATGTGCGACATTCAAGATGATTTGATTTTTGGATTGAAGATAATTAATCCAACTTGTATGTAGTATCCATGGAACATTTAAAGATTACATCTTCAGTTCTATATAGATATTATCAAATACAATTCAATCCAAAGTATATTCCATAAATTAAGAATATTTTATTTAATGGCTTTAATCATAGCCTATAATTCATATTCTATGGTGACCCCATTCCCAATATAGAGAAATAAGCATACCATGAAAAAACTGAGTAGGGTACAGAAGGTACAACTTCAACTCAAGAGTACCAGTGAACCTAAAACTTAACCCCATCAATTTTAAAAATAATCCATGATGGAAAAATGTGGGTATAATATTTGGAATTCATCACCAAAGGATTTTTGGTCTTTCTAGGTAAACCAAACTAACATGATATGATAAGATTATTGAAATATTTCTTGATCAGTCTTGTTTGGGTTTAGAGGCTGCAATCACATCCTTATGAATTGAAGTGATACCCACATGTAATGAAGGGACAGGGTTATTAAAATCCATCCCATTTTTTATTATCCTTTTTAAAGAATTGATAGAAGAAACTTTTTTGAGTATCATGTTATAAACCTATTTTTTGGGAATTGAACCACTGATAAATGTCATCATGTCTGCAAAGATTTCTAGTTGTATCTGGATGTCATACAAGCCATCGAAGTATTTTCACATAAAAAATATTAAATCATAAGTTAGAGAAATATGACAAATTTATTTTATAACATTTATAAATGTGTTGAAATTTGTGGAAATGTACAGCCTAGTTTCTTAATGATGTTCATGAAGAGGCAGTCAGCCTCTCCTAATCCTCTAAAGAAATAGTCAGATTGATAGTGGTATGAAGGGTCTCTTTCAATTAAATAGTCATGTTGGAACATTGAATTTCAACTCGTATTTACACATCTAGAAATCCCTACAATTGATTTGGATAATGGTATTCAATATCTATACAAGGATATCCCTATCAACATAAATATACAACTATATTATTAGAAGAATGTTTGATGGTATAAATCCATATAAATAACAAAAATTTTAATTTATCTCTATAGTCAAAATTTGATGCATGTTTTAAAGGACACATATTCTATTTTTTAGTGTTCTTTCAGGCCAGGGGGTGTTCTAGTAATTTAGATTAGATATATTTCTTACCATTAATTTATGTAAATCCATTAGATCATTATAATATTGTTTAATGGAATCCTAAATAGTTAAGAAAAGGTACGGGGGTTATCCATTATATATATTTATAGTGATCCCATTTAAGAGGAACACTAGGGAAACATCTTTGGAAATAATATGATTCTATGTGAATTTTTTGAGAAGTGAATCATTGAATAATTTGAGATCATTAATGTCCAAACACCCCATGTCAATGGGTTTAATAAATTCTTTCTATGAAATAGTAATTATTTTATTTTCATGAAAAAATATGGTCTATAAAAATTTATTATCGATATTTGATTATTATTTTTGAGGATAATGGGTAATATATATAGGTAAATCGTAGATAAACATGTTTGTGATCCCAAAGATGACCATAAGAATTATCCCTCCTTGGGACATATATTTTTCCGGTAAACGTTTGTATATATGAAAAGATTCTAGAGTAAAGACTATCCAGGTAGTTTCATTTAACATTACCCTGAAACATGGGAACAAAAAATAGATAATGGGTAAGTCCTTATATTAACTCCAAGGGTTCTAGAAGTCTAATTTTGTGTTGAGATAGTCACTCTATCCCCAAAAACAATAAAGGATTTGATCTTGCCTATACCTTTAAGGGACACATTCCTCAAAATGGCCAAATATTACTTTGATGGGAAAAAAATCCTTCACGGTAAATTACCATGATGAAGGATATCATCATTATATAGGATATGTGAAGGGTGAAAAAAATTCTTCATTCCTTTATCTATTTATAGAGACTACCATAAATAAGATCATTAAGATAATTAATCATATAATCTACTAGTAAGAGAAAAAAAGGCCATAAAAAGGATTTCCTTACATGGATTATTTGGAACATTGGAAAATCTTATTGGGTATATATTGATTAGGATAAATAAACGAAAAATATTAAATATAGTATTAATAAAATTGATTAAGGCATTGGGAAATCCATGATTCTTATGGTTGGATAGAATTGGACTCTATTTAATCACATCAAAATATTAGTTGATATAAATTTTAAGGGAAAATATTTCATCCTTCACTTTATTATTCATTACATGAACAGATGCTGAAGTATTGAAGATATTATTCAAAAGGATCATGTAGAAAATGTTAAGTAAATATTCTTTTCACAATTTTATAAAGAAATTAAATTTGAAATATATAAAAAAATTGAAATAAATTATTTTAAAATGTTTGAAATTTATTAAATGATAAAATAAAATAACCACATTTAATAATTTAAGTATAAGGAGTAATACACTAAAAAAATATAACTAATATATACATGGAGAAAAAAATTACTACAAAAAAGGAAAGATAAGTTCATCTCCACTTAAAATCATATTTTTTTGTTGAATTGTTAACCAAGGAGATATGAAATGGTTAAAATAAATTTAAGCCTCTAAAATAACTAATGGATAAGAAAATAAATTTTTTTATCATATAATGAACTATAATTTTCCCTAAATAGTATTTCAAACATATACAATCTCAATTTTAAAGTGAAATTGGAAAATAATACTTTAACGGATTTGGAAACCATAGTTTAAAATATCATGGATATATATTTTGGATTTAGGAAAACACATTTATAACATGAAATAATTGTTAAATATATTCAATATTTATTATATACAACAAATAATGAAATAAATTGCGGGATATATAACATAACTCAATTTATGAAAATTAGGATAATAAACCACTATCCTTTATTCTACCATGTTTAGACTTTCTCAAAATTCTGGTATAATAAATTAATACTCATTAGTCATCTATTTTATAACCTTATTCATTCTTATTACCTTTTTTATCAACCTTTTTTCAATTATTATAAATTTATTAATTATTTTATCCTAATACAGGTTATTCTTTGGTAGTAGTTTCAAATTCCCCATATCAGTTTGGGTATAGTGGTTACAATCATCATTTCATGTATATAGGTTCATTATTTACATTAAATTAAAGGTATTGAAATATAAATATATAATTATTATTAATTTATATGTTCATTTTATTGGAGTTTCAAGAATGGCCCCCCAATATAAAAACCATAACGTGCTTGTTTAGGTAATTTTAATAAACAAATTATTTTATATTTATATCAAGTTCAATATTAATATTTCAATTAGAGAACAAATACGAAACATTATGTACTTATTAATATCATATATTATAGTATTAATTCTTTTATACTCATTCATTTTTTGAAACACTGGAGATAATATACATTCATTCTTGTAAATAGTCGTGAAAAGACCAACACGAACATATTGTGGTTATGAATGGTTGACAACATAGAGATTTATAATAGTTATATAACATTTATAGAATATTAAATATGTTAATATATCATAATTATAGTGGATAATGATATTCATAATCATTTTAGATGATAAGGTAATTGGAAAATATTGTCAAGAAAAAGGTACTTTGATGAATTATCTCCTTCTCAAAATGGGTTTCATCAGTATGAAGGATTTAGGATTTCTTCATCAAAATAAAATCAACCAAACTTCTAAGAATAAGTTATAAAAGGTAAAATTGGTATATATTCATGATAAATCAAATGTAATTCATGGTTTGGTTAGTTTATAGGAGGGATCCTTTTATAGTTGAGTTTTGAGTGGCATTACCGTAAATATTCATTCGTCAATTTATATGATTTTCAATTTAAAATAAAAGTGAATACAAAGTGGAATAGAAAAAATAGGTAGGATATGTTATGGATGATAAATACCTATTATAAAAATTTAGTGATAAGTTTTTATGATTTTTTTTCTACCAATTAGGTTTAAATATTTTAAGCCATTTTACCATTACCATAGTAACTCAATTTTTACCATGGTAACAATTTTTTATTCCAAAAAATTAAATTAACCAACATACCCTTATTTAAAGTTATAACCATAAATATATTATTTGTTTATATAACTCAATTTTTAAAGATGGTTATTTTTACTTTTAAATTAAAAACAATTTTTTTTTAAAAATAACTTTTAAACCAGTATGTGTTCTTAATATTATTTCATAACCACTAATAATATAAATGATTTTAAAAAATTTTCTTATAAAATGAAAATTTATATTAGATTTATCATTTAAAACTGATAAATTTAGTTTTTTAATATGAAAATAAACAATACAAAAAAAAAACTCATTTAAAAATATCATTTTTTAATATAAATGAATTTTAACCACATCCTATTAATCTTAATTGTTCATATTCTAAACATTTAATTTTTTCAATGCATTGGTAGTCTAATATTTCTTTAATATTTATGAGTGCATGAAATAATTTTTTAATAATAATAATACTAATAATAAGTATTTAATAAAAATGGATATTCTAATAATATTATTTTTTAAATGAAAAATTACTTTTTTCATTACAAATTTAAGAATTATTTTTTTCATTTCGTTAAAAATGTAAAAAAAGATATCTATATAATATATATATAGAAAACAACCATTTGTTCAATTACCATATTTTTAACCAACAAATTTCAAATGACCATATATTTAATGTCCTGATTTCCATTCATATATATATATATATATTTACATATACTCTTAGAGTCATTCAGAATATTTACATGTATATCAATATGTATATTATATTTTTAAAGTTTTTCCTTCTTCTGAAAGTTGAAAACGTGGTAATGACCTTCACAGAATGTTTTGATAAAAAATATTTCACTTTCATGATCCTCTTATTTACATGAGGATTTATACCTTTATTAATTTTATTAATGTTTTTCCTCACTATATTCTCATAATGTATTAATTTAAGTCTTACATTTTAAAATTTTATCTTGTTAAAATATATCATGGTTCATTTTAGTTTGTTTTTTCATTTGAAATATGATATCGAAATGGTAATTATTTAAAGTTAAATTCATATTAAAATCTCAAGGTGTAACATTCTACCATAATTAAAAATATTGTGTCCTCATAATTTTGACTATTACTAACTAATAAAAATAGATAATTGTATTCATAATATTGAAAATTATCAATATATAATTTTTAATGAGATATCAACCTCTCTATCAAAGGAAAGACTCTAGAACTCATCATTTACCCCATAATAGGCATATCCCCAATATTGAGTTTCTCCCTAAAGATTTTGAACCAAACAACCTTTATTATTATGCATTAAAACCCATATAATTAAACAAATTCACATAGGTATTTTATACACAACCCTGAAATGGTACATAACCATTAGTTGATTTGGAATATGGAATGTTATTCCATTATTGTGATAATTGATATGAACTCTGTGTTGAGATATCCAAACTTTGCCCAAAATCACATCAAATTTGAGTAAAGGGAGCGTACATTGATTTGGAGGAATTATATTCTTATGAAATTGAGATAAATAATAATTATATACAAAGTTTTTAATCATCATACCACTAGGATTTAATTTTGATAATGCATTATCTAATTGTTGGGGCTCTTAGAAGACTTATAGTTATAAACCATTGAATAGATCTAGGATCAATCAATGAAATTTTTAGTGTTGGAGTGGATTATGACTGTAATTTTTACCATGTCAATTTTTTTAGAAACTTATTTATGTTTTATTTCAAATGATATATGTTTATATTTTTTATCAGTAGGTTGTTGGGGTTTATTGTCACCATTAACCCTTAGGAATGGTCACTTTTTGGTAAAATTCACATACACTGTATTCTTGAATCATTGGAGAGTGGGAGGTGATTATGTTCATGATTCCCACATCCTACACATCATAACCTCTTCATAACACCTCTAAATTCATGTTATCATTTACCTTATATTCCCCCATTTAAGAATTTAACAATCTTTAGAGACATTTTCCATTAAGTTTCTTCTTAATTTTTTGATATATAAGAAGTTTAAATCACAAAAAAAACATTATGATTTTAATTTTTTCTACAAAACCATGATAATTATAGTACTATATAATATCTATTTATATATTTAGTACACATACAATGATTTATTCACTACTACAAATTACCTTATACACAATGAATTTCAAATATTATTATAAACCACCTTTGAAATAGTAAATTCCTCTTTTGGAAGAATGATAATACCAAAATCAAACAATTTTAGTATTGTGAATTAATATTCATATATACTAATGGATTTATCCTAATTTGGGATAATATCAATGAATTATCACTCTAATTAAATAAAAATATTTTTGATAAAATATTTTTTTTAAAATGATTTCTTGATGTCCTCTCATTCTATGGAGTTGATTTCTTCCTATAGTGTAGTATTATTTATGAAAGTTAACCATTGATTAGCTTCACCTTCTAAATGATAAATTTAAAACAAAATATTTTCAGGCCTTAAGTACTAGGGAATATAAAATACACTTTTTATATAGTTTATCTAGTGGTATATACTTAAGGGATTAGAGGAACCATGAAATTTCGGTGGATGTTTGTTGTAAAAAAGAATAAATAATTTTTTTATCCTTCCTTGGTTCAATTAGTGGCTCAACATGGTTTAGGATATGATTCATAACATGAGATATAATTTTATTAAATGTTTTCACTCCATATCTTTTCCCATTTAGTTTCTAATTTGGATATTCATTTCACATTCTATCACATTCATTGTTAACTTGATTCCTCTTAGTTATAGTCAGTAAATAAAAACAAAAAGGATAGTGAGAGTGTAAAATAATAATAATCAGAGTAAGAAGTAATATGATAAGTAAAATAATACTTAATATGTCTTAATTTTAGTAACTTTAAATCAATATTAAACTTGTTAGGCTCATCCCACTTTTCTCTGGGTTCATTATAAGCTATTTTAGGTTATACCCTTTGATTATTTATATCTTAATCTAAAAAAACTAAAACCCACTATGATACCAACTAAAGGGATGAAGACCAAAACTCATAGATCTGGTGCTAAAAACATAACTTATACAACTAATTTGATACCAAGTGATATGAACCCACCTTAATATATATACATGTTCATGATTTATATGAAGTTTTATTACATATCGTAAAAAATTGCACTTCTGAACCTAAAGGTCTTGTGTATTTGTAAATTATATAGAAGATCTTCTTATTTTACCATAATTCCTCCACATTTACCATAACATTATCCACACATTATATCCTGATTGAAATATAATACATAATACTCCTCTTCATATACTAGGGAATGGAAACAAAAGAAAATAGTGAGCTTATACACTCGGTAATGGAAAACAAAAGTGATCAAAATCGCATATCGAAAATGATCATTACAAGAACATGTGGGTATGAGATTATAATCAAGATAGATGAGAATAACATAAGGGAATCATACTGAATAAAACATGGATCATAAATCATGATTCATGGAATAAATATTTTAGCATAACAAAAGTCATAATTTATATTAGTGAAAACTTGATCCAATAATCATGATCCATGAGAATAGGAAAGCCAAAAAATGTGGATGGAAATATAAGTAATATCATGTCTCATGGTCAACCTTAAATTCATTAAAAATATAAGTGACTGGGAAAAATATCATCTCCTAATATATTAGGATTCATATAAAAAAAATTGTACCCCTTTTGTACTGGTACAAAAACCCTTATACCCCTTTAGGCATGGTTTAACAACTCATTTACATGTTATAGAATAAAATAACAACTTGTGAACCCTTTTGGGATTGTTCTAGTAACCCCTGTACTATTTTAGCCTAGCTCTTATAGACCATGTTCCCATTTCGGCTCATAAAATATAAAACATTTCCCAATTAATTCAAGGGATATGTAATAACCCTCCCATCACATAATCATCAACCATACATTTTTGTTCCACTAAATATTAAAACATCCATAATTATATCATTACTTAATTAAACTGTAACATAAAATATGTTTCATTAAAAATGCAATAAAAATTATAAAAATAAGTATTAATAAAAAGGGTATATGTTTTCATTATATTATATACCTATTGAAGAATACGAATCATTAAAATATATTTACATAAATGAAAAACAATTTTATCAGAATGTTAGAAATTTTATTTAAAAAATAAAAATATATCTTGTTAATTTGATAACTTTACAATTGAAAAATTAAATAAACAAAGGGGAAATAATTTTTTTTTTAAACCATGAAAACTAGAAATTACGAATAATAAATAATAATGTAAAAAATAGTAGGAAAATGAATTTATATGGAAAATTTTAAAAAGTGATTCTTCTCATACTAATTTAAAGAATGTCAAAAACTACCCCTATGGAAAAAATTAAAAATTTCCCTTTTAAAAAAATTAAATATTGAGAAATAAATACTGAACATAATTAATCATTCAATTATAAAAAATAACATTCTTGAACAAGATAAATAATACAGATATATAAGAGAATGATTTAGGACCAAAAAGAACAGATACGGTCAGTACATTGTACAATCATTATTTTGGTCAAATTTTAATCCAATGGGATATGAAATGGTAATAAGGAAAGTAAATACCAATAATAATAATAGTAGAAAAAAATATATGTCTTTTAAGAGATAAAGAGTAATCATATTACCAAAATAGAATTTCTGACATATACAGTGTTCATTTTAAAGTGAAATTAAAAAACAATCTCTTTTGAATTTATTATCCTTTGAATAAAATGACCTTTAAATAAATTAAATCATATATATTTTAAATTATCATGGATAAAATAAAATAAATGGTAAAATAAATTTATGTCTTATTATATACACAATTTAATAAAATAAGGTAATGAATATGGAATAAATCTCATTAATAGTAAATTGAGATAATAAAACCGTACCTTCAATTCCTTCTTAGTTATGAATTAGATAATTGATTTATTAAAAAATTAATACTCAATAATAACCAATTAAAAAACCTTATTCATTTATATTAAATTTGATATCAATATATATAAATTAATTTTTATATATTTGTTACTCATTTTTAGTTAATAGTGGTCATCTGTTATTGCTGGCCTCAACCGCTCCTCATTGATTTTGGTGTAACAATTTTTATAATCAATGTATGATAATGATTTCATTATATAAAAGAATTAAAGGAACAATAATAAAACATCAATAAAGATTTATGAATTTTCTGGTTCATTACATTGGATTTTTTTTATGTTTCCCCTAATGAAATTCAAAATGATATTGTTTTGTTAATTTTAAGAAAAATTGGTATATTAATATTGATTAAAATATTAAAAAATTTATTCCTAAACCAAAATAAAAATATTTCTTAATTAATACCATATATTACGAGTATAAATTTCTTGATACACATTCTTATCTGAAACAATGATGATATTTTACCATCATTTGTATAGGTTCTTGAACTAACCCAAATAAGAACATGTTACCTTAATGAATGGGTATGAGTATGGAGTTATATAATAGTAATATAATTTTATTACAATAATTATTATATTAATATAACATACATATATTTTATTATTATATTTATGAAGATTTTATATGATAATATAACTGAAAAAATAGTAAATAAATAGGTACATACTTTGATGAATTATCTCCTTCTCAAAAAAGGTTCCTTCCAAATAATGGAGTTAGGATTTATTCTTTGAAAAAGTAGACACTAAATGTCTACGAAGTAATTTTGATAGTATGAATGGGTTTAGAAATGATATTTAATTGAATCTTTAGAGTAGTATTGGACGCATAGAGGATGAATCATTATATACGTATGTTTTCAGTGGAATTTATAAAAATATCCATTCTTGAATTTATATGGTTGTAATTTTAAAATTAATGTTCATAAAAAGTGGAAAATAATATATATGAGATATTTTTTGCTCAATTAATTCTAATTTAAAATCATTTAGTGATCAATTTTCTAAATATTTTATGTTTTTATGACTTAAATTTAACCCTTTTACCACATTATACCATTACCATAGAAACTAAATTTTTACCCCAACAACTTATTTTTATGACCAAAAATAAAATTTAATTACATACAAAAATCAAATAATTATTTCCCAATTTTCGAGTTCATTTAATATAATTCAATTTATAGACATGATAATTTAAAATATTAAAGGAAAGAAATTGTTGTAATATAAAAATGAATTTTTATACATTAAGTGTTCTTAATTTTATATCATGTCAACTATCAATTATGAGGGGTGTTAAATTATTATTTATATATTTCAACATTATATTATATTAATTATTTAAAATTGATAAATTTAATTTAATAACATAAAAGTAAACTATTATTAATAATATTTCATTGAAAAATTTAATTTCTTAACATTATATAATCATAAATGAATCCTATTAAAATCAATTATTCATATTCTAACAATTTAATTTAAAAAATCTATTATTATAAAATAAATTATATGAATTTTAAATGTACATAAAATCATTATTTTTTAATAATAATAATAATATTTAATTCATAGAAGATAAATTTCTTAAAATAAAATATTATGATTCTATTTATTTCATAAATTATGAATTATAGTGTCTCAAATTTGTTACTAAATTTTACATAGACTTAAAAAATCTATATGATACTATTATACACAGTTTTCATATATCCAACTAATATATTTAAACCGACTATATTTCATTCAACTATATATATATGTTTTAGATTTCCATGCCTATATATAGTCATTCATACATTCATTGAATCATTCAGAAAATTTACTTTTATCTTAACATGTCTATTATATTTATAATTTATTTCCTTATTGACTGTAGTTTCAAATAGGTTGAATGATCTTCATAGAAATCCATAAAGGTAAAAGTTTCACATTTGAGCCCTTTTTATTTACATGTGGATTCATTAATCTTGTAATTTTTTTAATATTGTTTCTTATTTTATTCTCATAATATATTAATTTTTATATTTCATTGTAAAATTTTATCCCAAAAAAATGTATTATTTTTTATTTTAAGTTGGTGTTGTGGGTGAAATTTTATACCCTATGTCCAATGAATTATGTTTTTCAGGGTAAATATGAATATATTGTTTGGTATACTCAGAGAGGATAAATTGGTAATTTCCCCTTGTATATGAACTTGAAAATATTTTATGATTATTATATTGATCGTCTAATTAGATGTTTATCCTATGAAAAAAATCTACTGACATTCTAAGCAATAATTTTTTTTCAGAATATGTAAATAATTATTAATTAAATATTAAATATTCAATGGATGGGAAGTTTATGTCTCATAAACAAAGTACAATATTGAAATTCTAACTTCACATATAATTCTGTAATGGTGGTTTTACATAGGTTAGGTATAAACTCTACACGTGTTCTGGGAATTAGGTCGGTTCATTTAGTGGGAATTCATTTTTATTTTATATTTTCATTCCATTTAATTTATCTTCTCTTATCCCTTTCATTATAACATTGTATTTGATAGGGTATCAGATTCTCCTATTGTTGTTTCAAACCCCATAAGGATAGGTAGATAAGAGATCTTCAAGAGGGAATTCTGATCACACCTGGATCAATGTGTAGCGACTATGGATTCATAATTTATGATCAAAGCTTCGGTGATTTCTCCAAGAGGGGGTTGTATTTAAATTTTTCCAATTACCTTTTTAATTTTTATTTCATATTTTTTAATGAATTATATGTATTTTTTGGGATGTTTTTCATCCATTAGAGTCTTTATTTTGAGAGAAACTATATTTTTGTTTAAGTCTCAAGGGATTTTCATTTGGGAAACCCAATCACAAGGTGTGTATTTTAATAAAACAAGTTGTGTAATATAATTTTTTGTGAAAAGGGGAATATGTGGTTTCATAGCATTTATTCAAAGGTACATAATATGTATGGTGACTTGAGGTATGGTCGGGTACATGTTTCGACACCCCCTGTGCATGGTACATTTTTATGTTGTGTACACGGTCAGAGGCTGTTTAGGGTACATCACTATAGGCCATGTCAGATACATAACAAGAGGTTGGTTCAGATACATAGACATGAACCATATGTTGTTCACACACTATATTGTGGTAGGAGATTTCATTTCTGTGGGTTACATACACCAATTATGGCTAAAATACAGGCCCAACATAGGGATTTGGAAGTACATGTCTTGTATCTTGAGTACACACCTTGTATTGTTCTCCTTTTGGGTTATTAATGATTTTGAAACATAGAGATAGAATATTGAATATGATTAATCCATTATATGTTTTTTGGTTTATAAAGTGATGCTTAAACCCTCATGAAAATTTCATTACACTTAAAAGGTGACTCAGGATAGAAGATACATAGTGAAGAGAATTCTTCTTGAGATGATGTGTTAGTAGTTTTAATAACTGAAACATCAAATGAGACATAGGTGAGGGTCATGTGAATGATTTTCTGACCTGGGATGAGATTTGAAAGGTACCTGGAATATGATTTCATGGTATATTCTCTTGTAAGCATGAAATTGTGTGATCCAATAAAATAATGTAAATTTTTTCTAGTCTCTTAAGTCTATATTTGAATTAATAATGAACACTATGAGAATTTATTGTGTGTTGGATATGGAAAATACATATTTATAGAAACCAATGTGCATCACGAGGACCCTATAAGTCATCATGTGGTTGATGTTAGTATACTAAGTATATCATCATGATAATGTCCAATCATTGAGATTCTATTCACAATATAGAGTGACCCATATTTGTTGTCTAGTTATCAGACGGCCTATGGGACCTCATTGTGTTCCCTAGTTCTATGTTAACCCTAATGAGGGTATGTGTGGTAGATGAGGATTTTCAGCTTCAGGTGTAAACATATAACCCATAGGTCCTTTTTGTGAGATGGTGAACATGTACAATGGTTTCTGATGCCCTATTGAATGCATATTAAGTGAAGGAATGATGAACAATGTGACTCAAGTGTTCATTATTTGACACTTTCTTTTGAATTCTAGCCCCCTATAATTTTATTAGATATTATGATGTTGATTTTTTCCCTTTAAAATAAATTATACTTCATAAAATTCATAGAGATTATTCGGATTTGTTTATTAATATTGAAGGGATATTGGTGATATACTTAGTGATTTGTAGGATCTGTTTGTTGAGCCTAGGAGGATATCATATTACAATATTAGCGATTCCTCATGATTTTATATGATATGGCTAGTGATTCTAAGTATCATTAAGTTCTTAATATTTTTTTGATATTTCCAATTATCCCCTAGATGTGAAAGTGTACATGGTGAAAATTACGAGATTCCTAAGACACATTGGACTGGGATTGTATGCATAGTGATACAAAGAATGCCTAGAAATCATAAGATTCAGTGGTGATTCTTGATAATACATGAGATAAATGGACACCAAGATCTAGTGGTTCTATCTAATATGATGGATTATTAATAGGTCTTCTAGGATCTATGAGTGTTCTTATTGATACTTATGATTTTTGGGATGCCTAAGATCTTGTTGTTCAGCTTGCTATGACAGGATGCCTTGGATACTTCATTTGATATGACATGTGTCTTCTATTATTTTTGATTCTTAGGATATAACATAGGATTTGAGGATTCACATAATATATGTAATCTAACAAAATCTTAGGGTCGGTCTGGTATTCCCTTGAAAATGAGTGACATGCTCATAGACACTTAGGAACTGGCCAAAGTAGGCATGGTCAAAATAGGATGGAATGGTAGAGCCTAAGGATCAACATTGATTTATTTATGTATTCATTAAAGTTATTATACTTCTAGGATGTCTATATCACATGTTAATGAACCTTTTAAGGTAGTAGATGATATGTACACCATTATGAGTGGCCTACTGAGAATTTCTTTCTCACCCCCTACATAGGTACCCCAGTGGGTGTTTGGACATTTTGTCTACTTTTAGTTTGATTAGGGGGTTTAAATTAGATCATATAGAGGTTAAGTATTGCATCATCAAGATGGAGGAGCTCAATGGGAATTGGAGACTAGTATTGAGGCATGTCTCATGGATGCTAGTAGAGATTGATGTACTTTTATATTTTTTTATTTATCTAGTATATGTGATTGACCTAGGGGTGATAATTTAATGTATATTGGAATGATCGTGTGTTGGTATGAATATATTTTATTCATATATATTTGTTATAACATCTTTTATTATAAATATTATGCATATTATTAATATTTACTTTAATAAATTATGTTTGGTTATTCTCTTTGTTATCGCTAATCTGATATGGGGTTATAGTCTACTCATTATATCATAATACAACCCCACTATTATTAAATATCCAATAACATATGGGGAGGTAATCTTGAGGTCACATGGTTACCATTGTTCTGGGAACTAGACAAGCGCACTGAGATGTAATGACATTAAAAAGTTGAATCAGACATTATGTGAATAATATCAAAAAGTTATTCTAGGTTTGTTTTTGTAATTATATTTTACGATATGGTTGAAAAGTGATATGGTAAGGTGTTAGATATGATGATAGACCATATGAGGATTAATCAAGAACACATTTTTATTGTAACTCCAGTTTATCAAGGGTTTATGGTTTCATGATTTCACCGACTGTGATGTAAAGAATATTTTTTATTTAGAATATAATTGTTTTTTCTCTTATCATAATGGAAAGAGTTTGGTGTTCTTGCATTATACTCTTAACTTATGAATCACTTATCAAACACTTTATTATGTGTGATCAATATCACTAATGACGATAGTTCAATAGTTTATTGTGCCAATAATAACTTATATGGAATTTTTTCATTCATAGTGGAATTATACATAGCTGAACATTGATATGTTTTATTTAATGAAAAGTTAGGTAGATATAATGGAGAGATAAAAATGATGATGACTATTCAGTTCCTCCTATATGGCATGTATAGTTTCCCTTAGTAAGTTGCTAAAGGAACTTAATGCCTTGGTGCTAGTTCTATATGGAAATTTGGGTTGATTACTTAAAGTTCCATGAAAAACATATATGGTGTTTTCCCATATAATTTTTTGATAGAATTTTACTTAACAAAACCATATAACTAGCATTGAAACGATATGAATTGTCTTATAATGATGTCTTTGTGTTTACATTACTGAGATAACGATCCTAAAGGGGTGATTTATATATCCAGGTGACTGGTGTGGATTAGCCCAATATCATAATATTTCATGAGAGGTATTATTATATGTAAACTCCCATTGAAAATTATTTCCCTAGTAAGTTAGTTAATTTGAATCCTATTTATGATGTACATATGTATTATGTCTCGAGATTTTATTTTTGGCATATGAGTTTCCTAGTGGTGTTTGGGAAGGGGAAAGAGGGGTTATTACCTTGAGATGTGAATGATGTTAGAAATAATTCATGGGTTTGGTGGGAGAGCCTAGTGGTTCTAATATTTTTCTCTAAATATTGGAGAGTTGATTACAATGATCGATTAAAAAACATCCAACTATGGATGAAATGAGCTATGATATATGAGGGTAACCTAATATATGGGTTAGGCTAATTTTGTGAAATCCCTTAGAATTGTAAATCATGGGTAGAAAATTCATATTGGGATATCATTGTGTGTTATGAGAAACAAGGTATTAGATAGGATCATTGGGTTGGATTCATCATTTGTGATAATGAGAACCGTTAGTACAAGGGAATTTGTATCAGGGATAGATTTTTAAGGCACTATTAGTAGTATTCCAAGATATTTTATATTGATAAACTTATTACGGTGATGTGGGAGAATATGTATATGTTTGATATTGTGGAAACGATTCTCGAGTGTAGGAGGTCATGTGGTTAGACTAGACATGTTTTGGATTCCATGATTTTTTGGTTGAATGAATCTAGAATGTGTCTATCTAGAATACCTTGACATGTTGGGTGGAATGGCCAATTGTTTTTTTAGAAATATAATCTAAAGACGTCTAAGAAAGAATCTTTATGGTTTGAACTAGCAGCATAACACTTAGGTGTTCACCTACATAGATTTTGTTTTCTTAAAAAAGTGTGACTATTTAGAAATTTCATAAAGACCAGAACATGGAGTGGAATAAGGTGTGTGATATTGGATTTATATGTTTATTTCACCTTAGATGGCTCCAGGATCTAGTATTCTATGAAATTTTGATGATATGAGACTCATAGTATTGTGAATTGGGTTATGTTACTGGGTTCTATTAGAGCGTACACCTATAATTTTTAGATAATATTGTATTTTACATGATGATTTTGTATAGTTTCATTGATTTTTAAATTTTTGGGTTGTCAGGTATAGATTTAGGACTAGTGGGTTTGATAGAGTACCTACGAGCATCAAATATTAGGATTGAAAGTATCAGTAGTTGACATTATTGGTTAGAATATATTAAGATGGACATCATGTGAAAGATGATGTAACCTATTTAGGTTATTTTCTATGAGGGGTATACGGTAAAATATGTGCTGCAGAGTGCACCACTAGCCTTTAGAGGATGTTAAACTCAACTAGATGAATTTTAAAAAATATAGAATATGGAATTTTTTTGATCCAGGAATAGGTATTGACAGATATTTCATGTTGACACTTGGGTATGAGTAGAGTAAGCACATACATTCACTGAATGGGAATTGGATGGATTCTATAATGAGGAGGTACGACCATCATATTTGAAGGGTTATTGATGTGATGAGACCATTCATTAGATAGATGATTGGGCATATGAATGTTGGTATATATGAGGATCTAGATTAATCAATAATTGTTTTTGAATTCCATTGGTGGAATTCAGACGTGATTTTTCAAGAAGTCCTAGAGTTTTAATCTAGCTTTGAATAGAATTTACGAAATATGAGAGTGAATCAAATCAATGGTGTATTGATGCATGGTTGTGAGAATGGAGTCTGGTTGGGTTAATTGAAAATTTAACCATGGATTTACACCTGGTATTATGTTAAAAAAATTATTTGGTTTGTTGAGTGATCTTTTGTTTCCTTTAGAGAGTTAGGAATCATTTTTGGATGATTATATTATGTATCAATGTGTAAAAAATATTTTTTGGAAGTATCATATGTAGTATGACTAAGATTTGTTTTTTTGTGATTTTTGTTATGTTGAGAGATAAATTGAACTGAGTGTTTTGTAGGTCCACTGGTAATGTGTATCTATAATTTATTCTAATGGTGGGGAGAACCAGAATTAGAATCATCCATTTTAATTTGATTCTTATAGTGGGAAGCACTAAAGTACTAAGGATGAATTTACTATTTAAATATTTGTGTCTTGGAATTGATGGGTGGTGTGGAGTATTTTCTTGGTGTTTCGGTGATGGTGTTGATAGGTGGATCAATTTTTAATGAATAGTGAACCAATTGTTAGGAGTTGAGAAGTAGAAGCTCATTAAAAATTCTAGTATAGAGCGCAATGAATTTTTTGTGAGTTGACATTAAATAAGAGTCAAGATTTGTGTCTGTATAACCCCCAATACTTCTTGAGTATGAGAGATTATATAGTGGAGAGATTGTAATACCACTTATTTGTATGAGTTCTGATTTTTAAGGGAAATTTTAATTTATAGTTTTTGATTCTCAAGAGTATAAAATTGTAATTTTCATAGTAGATGATCTCACAAATATTTTATAACTATTATTTTGATACCAAGATGTGTTGTTTGTCTAGGGTATGTAATTTGTTGATATTTTGAGTCAATAAATATTTTTGAAAAATATTATTATATATTAATTAAATATCAATAATTTTATGGATGATACTTTTTATATATCCTAAATGGAATCCTATATTTAAATTCTTACTTCACGGTTGATTCCATAATGTGGGACTTTACATAGGAATGTAACAAACTCTTCCCAGGTTCCAAGACTCAATTCAATCCATTTAGTGGAATTTTTTTCTTTATGATTTTATTTTTAATTTTCCTCACCCTTTTTCATTACTATATAAATGATTTTGGTGGAATTATCCTTTTGGAATTTCTAGATATAGATGGTGAGGGGGAAGGAAGTATCTTTATAGTGGAAGTCTGATCGGACCAAGATCATAGTGTAGTAGAAATAGAGAAAGAATTTATGCTCAAATATTTGGGAATTTCACCGTGAGGTTTCTTGTATTTTTATTTTTTATCCCCCCCACAACCCATTTAATTCATATTTTTATGTTTTAACGATTCTTATATACTACTAGGGATGAATTCTATTCCTTAAGGGATTTATATAGGGAGAAATAGTGTTTTGGGGTAAATAATAAGATATTTTTCATTCAAGAAACCCAATAAAATAGTGTGTAGTTCAAGAACAACTGGATGGTGTTCTTGTTTTTCAGTAAAAGGTGGATGAAAGGACTACATGGTATATAGTCCAGGAGAAAATAACATGTTTGGGGACTAAATATGTGTCCATGTAATTGGATAAACAACCTATATTGGGGGGTACATGTTCATGTAGGGTACACGATTAGACCCCACATATGATACATGGAAAGAGTCCAAGTAGAGTTTCTAGAGAGAAGTCATGTGAGATACACATCTAGGTACCC
Organism: Viscum album; assembly: GCA_963277665.1. Classification (NCBI taxonomy): domain Eukaryota; kingdom Viridiplantae; phylum Streptophyta; class Magnoliopsida; order Santalales; family Viscaceae; genus Viscum; species Viscum album. The sequence goes on from OY728137.1 coordinate 1,956,539,173, forward strand.
AGTTTAGGTTATACACAGTGTAGAGGTAGGAAATGTTGTGTACTTGGGTTACATATTCCAATTCAAGTTGAGATACATGCCCAATGTATGTTGTTGGGACTATAGTATATATACCTGGAGGTACACTCCATGTACTCTACCAATTGTAGGGGTTTTTATGATTTCATATCCCAATTCTATAATTGTACATATGAAGTGTACATTATGAGTTTTTTTCTATGTATAACATACCTCATGAAAATTGAGGATATTTAATTGGGGATTTCGGGATGATGAGAGGTGACATATATGATTCTCCTTGAGATAATGGGATAAAAGTTCTCTTGAGGAATATGTGTAATGAGACCTTGGTGAGGGTCATAATATTGATTTGTAAACTTATCATGATATTTCTAGATTATTTTCAATAGATATCTCAGTATGGTCTATAGTTAGTGGGGACTTGTGTGATTTATGTAATTTATGAGTATTTGGACAAAATAATTGAGGCCTAGGATTAGTTAATCCTCTAAAATGTGAGAACACTTTAGGTGTTGGATATAGATGATGTTGGTTTATAGAAACTGATGTCGATCTAGGGGCCTATAGGATAGCATGATGTTGATATGAGTATGACAAGGAAACTTGATTGATAAGGTTATGAGTCTGATTTTATCTCAATGAGGTAGAATGATACATCTCCACTGTACAGTTACGAGACAACCTAGGGGACACATGTGGGAACCCTAGTGCTATGTCAACCCCTTTGATGTCCTATATGGGAGATAGGTATTTTCAACTTTGGGTGTCACCTTAGAACCCACAGACCATTGGTGTGGGTTGGCAAACTAGTATAATGGGTAGTGACTCCATACTACATATATATTATGAAATGGTTTATGGAAAACCTTTCCCCATGGGTTCATTATATGAAACACTTAGGTGAATGTTGGCCCCTGATAATATACGATACATATTTAGATTCTTAAGGATTTATAAGATCTTAATGTGGTTCCTGAAAGGGTATTGATGACATTCTTAGTGATTCCAAGGATCTGGGTTTTTTTTACTTGATGGTATTTTATTAGATCCCTTGTAATTCTTTTTGAAGTCATATATGATTTCTTATGATTAATTTGATCCAAAATTTATTGACATTATATGATATTCTTAGTGATCCTTATGATATTTTAGTATTTCGCGAGAAGATTATGAGATACCAAGGATTCCAAGGATCTAATGTGTAATCTTATTAGTACATTAGATTCCTAGGATTCCATGGATCTAGCAGGGTTATCTGATAATACATGAGATTCCTGGACTCCATGATCTTTTGGCTATACATTATATTATGGAAGACACATATGATGTTTTGGATCTTGAATTATTCACATTGATAGAAAATATTTCTTGGATAATCATAATGTGATTATTGATCTTGCAATGTTGGGATGCCTATGATAGGTCGTAGGATATGACATGAGTCATTTATCATTTGGGATTCTTTGGTTATACCCTATTATCCAAAGTTGCATGTAGTGTATGAGTCTTTATGAGATATGAGAGTTGGTATTGTAATCCCTTGAGAATAAATAACATGAATATAGATAATTGATAGCCTTCTAAAGTAGGTATGGTTAGTCTCATGTAGAACATTAGAAACCTTGTATTGATGGTTATTTATTTATTGATTGGTTCAGGTTATTGCACAGTTGCAATGGCCATATCAAGTGTGGATGAAATTTTTATGATAACATATGATAGCTACACTGATCGGGATATCATACTGGGAATATATTTCTCACCCCTAACACAAAAACCATATTGATATTGAAAAAAATATGTCTTCTTTTAGGTTGATCATGAGATCTACCATGGATTGGGAAGAGGAACAATGTTACATGATTATGATGGAGTAGATCGAAGGGACATGAAAACTAATATTGGTGTTTTTCTAATAGATAGAAATAAAGACTCTTGTGCTTTTATTTTCATTTATTTATCTTTTATATGTTATCCTCCTAGTGGGAAATTGGTTGATTTATATTGGTATAATAGTTTTCTAACCTTAATGTATGATATCATATTTATTTCCTATATCATGTTATGTTTTATTGATTATGTAAACACTGATTATTTGCTTTTATAAATTATGTTTGGTTATTTCTTGTACTATTTGTACATTAATATGAGGATATAGCAACCCCCAAACACCACCCTGTAACCCTAATGCTAATCTTCAACCTCTAGTGTATGTTGAGGAATGAATAAGGTCATGTGGTTACCACTGGTTTGAGAACCAATCATGTTTTCAGAGGTTGTGGGATTTTACTTAGGATAAATTATTCAATATTATATTTATTTAAGGGGAAAATCATACTAAAATAATAGTTTGTTAAATGATATCTTGTAAAGATTAATGCATAGTTTTTTCATCACCCTATATGGTTGATATATATTTCATATATTTTTTAGGAATAAACTCATCAATAAACTACCATGGACATTGATTTAATCAGACAGTTCCATTTAAATCAAAGATCTTGATATATCTTATCCTAATAAAATAAAAGGGACAAATCAATTCATAACTTATTAAAATCATTTCATATCACCTATATCACACCCAATGTATGATACATCACTATGATAATGTGTCATTAGGGTTTTTATCTATATGTAAAATTACATCATTCATGATATACATTGAAAAAATATCAATTCTTGTTACCAATACACACATTCATATATAAGAATATCCTATGACACATATAGCATGTGTCATTTCAATTGGTGGTTATGTTATAATAAAATAACATCGTAGATATTACCTAGTTCAAACTTCTTGAGAAGAAGTCTGAATTTATTATGAGCCTCCATTACTTAACATTCATAATATTATATGTGGCCTACTAGAGAGATGTTATGTAGACCCTAGGATATATGTTTTGGAAATATTTTCAAAAATTTAAAGTTATTCATTATAGAAGATAACTATTATAAACTTTTAATGTTATAGATACTCTACGGTCATTATCACATTATTATAACACAAAATAATAGTCAGTATGTGGTAATATATTTTTAAATATTTTGGTAAATAAATGTATAAAGTTATTTGGTACTAGGGAACCAAATTCTAACAATTTTTATTCCACTATTTATCACATGATATTGATGCTTCTACGGAGATATTTCTCAAGTAAATGAGTCAATCACATTCTCTTATTTGGCTACTCTTCATATTATGACCACATCCCATTAATAAGAATTCATCAAGTGGTTATACTTAAGAAGTATATGATTTATCAATTAATGTTACATTGTCACCATATCTAAATCCACATGAGTAATATAATCATAATACATAGTGATAGAATATTTACTTCTAGATACACCATCATGGTCCTACATAAAATGTATATCCACAAAAAAATCATCAGATTAATTGAAAGTTGAAATATACTCATGTTATACTATAGAAACAATGACCATTGGAATATTAGAACTCCTCTATCTTACAGCTCCTCCATTTATAAAAAAACACATATACAGATAGGTTTTAGATCATTCTAATTTTCAAGAAAACTAGAATATGTGTATACCCTTAAAACTAGTTCCCCATCTTCTCCATAAACTAAGAAAAAATAGTTTTTAAGGATTAAGAACTATAGGATTGTCTTCACAGCTAACCAGTGTATCTCCCTTGGTTTTTCCTAGTATCTTCCTACCATGACAAATTTTTTTTGACATCAATATTTTTATTCAATACATAATACAAGATAGATGTTATCAAAGAAGAAAAATGGACTCTACCCATTATATATCTCTTTAGTTGTGTCTGAGGAAACGTTTTCTTAGAGAAATGTATTCCATGTGGAATTGGAAACAATACTAACTTTTATTACCTTATATTTAATCTATTTAATACCTTATCGAAATATGTATGTTGACTTACTCAAAGAAACATCTTAGATCTGTCGTGATTGGTCTTGATTCATAGAATGTAGGTTGTGACACCTAACACAACCATAGAGAAGTATTTTTTGTAACCAAATCCTAACTAACTATAAGATTGTCATATCATTTCTCATCAGTATTATATCATCAATATATAATAATATGAATACTATTACACTCCCAATAAATAACATATAGAAACATGCCTCACATTTATTCTTTATAATACCAAATTATCTAATCACTACATCAAAATAAAAGTTCCATGATCTTAATTCTTACTTTACCCCATAAATGGATCATTCTAACCTAAAAAATGAATTATTCAACAAAACCATTTATTTTTTGATATTTACATATTCGACAAGGTTTCTATTATGCAAATTTTTCTTTACCACCATTTTCAAAATCTCATAATCATTGTCAACTACTACGGAAAGTAATATTTTATGGGATTTGATCATAGTGACTAGTGAAATGGATTCAGCATAGTTTATAATATGACATTTCATAAACCCTTTAGCAACTAAACATGCTTTATAGGTACAAAAATTACTCTAACGCCCTAACCCCAGTTACCCAGAGTCGGTGCATTATTGCGCAACATTGGCATGATCACAAAGATCAAGTCTCGAAAGACCGATTAGTTTAGTAGCCTTGGAAACACTAAATACATTCATAAATGTTACATTACATCATAAAGTGAAAAAATCACAATAACATAGTCTCCATAGTCTACACTTCTATCCCCTTCACACTATCCCTGTAGGTCAGTCATAAAATATTTCTTCACATCCTGGGAAAAATAAAACATTGAAAGGGGTGAGCTCAGATGCTCAGTAAGGATAACAATATAGCGGAAGCTTTCATAAGTAAACATAAACATTTAAGGCAATGTATGAATAAAACAAACTCCTTTTAAACATGAACTTCAACAAAAGCATTGGCACGAGATAATTCCATTTACTTATTCACATGGATATTCTACTGGTCGAATAATCACATGCAATATCAATAACCACTTTCATAATGATGGAATGCATAATGCCAGACTATCATAACCACGTAGCCAAGGCCTCATGCCAAGACTAAAAATAAGAATTTGTCAAGGCCTCGTGCCAAGACACTAGTTTGTCTCATGAGACACGTCGATGCGTCGAGGAGCTATAGCGGGCTCCACCCGTCACTTATTAAGTCCAATGCATTTCTCATATAATAAACCGTAACATAATCGTAGAACATAAAACATGGTTAAAGGAAACAAAACATTTCCACATTTCAATCACAAGATATCAATACAACACATTGTTATAATAAAAACCTTATCAAAACCATTTTCAATACCAAAATAAAAGAAAAGTAAAACATGGTATTTATTTTTCTTTTTAAAAAATTTATGGCTTATAGAGGAAGCTGAAAATCCAATAATAGTCATGGCGGCAGAGAAGTCATTGTCGCCGCATACGTAAGAAAAAACATTCCTTTTGTTGTTTAGTAAAAACTCTTCGTATAACAAGATTCCTTTGGAGTAAAAGCAAAAGTCCAAGGGGTTTATACACCATATAATGGAAAGTTGTGTATAAAACCAAATATGCCTCAATGAAAGGAGATTTTGACGAAGTCCCTTACAAATATCATTTTTTAAATAAAATAGATCTATTATGTGTATTCACTATAAGTACACATAAAGAATGTACCAATATAAGATAGGACATAATAATATCCTAACGTAATTTGAAAGTAGGAGATTAACCCATAGAACGGAAATTGGGTTAAGAAGTTCCCTTACCTTGTGTCCGACTTGACTCGACTGTTCTTTAACCTCCTGAATAATAAACTAGAGTTAATATCTACTCGCTTAAGATCCTTGTTCAATTTCATTATTCCTTTTATATCACTTATTACCATGTTATGAACACTATGTAATTATTTAAGTTAATAACGATTGTTTTGTCGATATTTTTTACTTGAGTCAACAATAAACTTCTTATAATTACAAGTTGATTATGTGGTAGAATATCCATTATCTCCAGAATAATATTCATGATTTAGATATCATATATATCATATATATCCAGTATATAAATTCATTCATAAAATTACGTAACCTTTAGAGGTAAGAAATGAAATGCACCGTTCATGGAGACAGTATGCCGTACTTACAAATGAACGCTACTTTCATTTCTATTTCATATTTAATGGAATTAAATAATAATTATATAAAGGTATATTATAATTCCAGTATAATATAATGTATAATACCATTTAATCCATCCTTTATACATCCCACATATGGCATTAATTATTCAATCACTTTGTGGGGGCGGTAGTCCGCATTTCCTAAAATGAAAATATCGCATTTACCCATAATGGAAACTATAAAGGTATGCAATAAATGAAAAATACAGAAGATTAAGTAAAACATAAACATATTATATATCATATATAAATATATTTATATCTTAATGGTCACCTTTTAAGGTGTTATATGAGTGTTGAACAATCATCGTTTCGTGAGGCAGAAATTCACCATCCACAGAAACAGTATGTTCTTTAACCATTAGATGTAGGTGTGTGTATGTGTAGCTCTAATACTACTTATAACAACATACTAGTATATTGAGGATACTTTTTTTGTTAAAAAAAATTAATAAAAAGTGTTTAGGGGGTTGGAGAAGAAAAATAAAAACAAAATAACATAAGAGAAGACATTACCTTAAAATCGAGTAACTATTTTTGATTTGAGCCAAAGGATTCCTTGGGAATATTTCTGCCCAAATTGAGGCTTCTAGGAGTAAGAGAGGGTAGTTGGGAGAGTATTTGGGAAGAGGTTGGCCGAGCCAAATGTCTTGATGTTTTGAATAAGGTGGTAGAGGCGGGGTCCTTTTATAAGAGGAGAGAAGGGGCACTCTTGGAAAGATTGAAATGTTACTTTATTATGAAATGGTTTTCGAATTATAATGGTCTCAAAATGTTATATTTCGATTCTTAGTTGATAAGGGTTCAAAATATACTCATCCAATAAGTTTTTGACAAGTGTAAGCCTTAAATATTACATAATCGTTTCATATTATTTAAATCGTTAATTAATGAGGTAATCGATGCATCATCATTGTGTCAGAAAAATTTAATTTATTTAATGTCTAAAAATTATATAACAAGTATCATGATGTAGGAAATTGTTTTAGATTTCTAATGAACATTTATAGTCAAAAATATGACTTTAATAACCCCATTTAAAAATTGTTTTAGTAAAACAACTCATGTTTGTGACATTTTTATTTTAACATTAAATAAACAAATTTTAATGTCATTTTCCTACCAAAGTGGCTCCAAGGGGTCCCCAAGATGACCCATGGATTTTCTTGGTCGGCCATGACTCATCCAATAAGGGTAGGACAAGTGTAAAGGTATTTTCATATTTTTATAATATCATTTTTACCTTAAATTTCACTAATTACCTTTAATCGCTATTAATTAAACTTAAAAGTTACTATTCACTAAAAAAATTATTTTAATCCCATTGAACCAAATTTTACTTCCTAATGACAAACATGTATGTCGGATTTTTTAAAATCAAATCACAGAAGTGGTAATGGTTTATTTAAATGAACAATCAGTTTTTTTAACTACCACTTAGTGGTTTCACTATTCATCAAAAATTGATGTTTTTCAGAACAATACCAAAATTTTACCCTAAGATATAATTGATATGTCAAATTCAAAAATGATGTATATTTTAAAAAATTACAACCATATAAGTTTCATTAATTAATTTTATAATTAATTCTCACTGTGACAACAAATAGCATGTTTTTAAGAAACAATATATATCAAAAGATTGACAATTGTTTATGTCCAATTTCAAAGTGAAATTAATTCTAATGACCACCATTTGATAAAATGGTAAAAATATATTCTAATTATAATTTAAAACCACTAAATAGTATGATTTATCACTATAAATTATTTTGATTAATAAAGTTGTTTTTTAGTATTTTTCAGTATTCATAAACAATAGGAAGTTCTCAGAAAATTACAAAAAAATCAACATAGGATAATTTCGATATTCCAAATACAAATATGAAGTCCATCTTTAAATATAAAATTTATATAATTTCAAAAGGTGCATATTACTATTCATAAATTCTACTTTTATTGGTCGCGGTGTGTTAGAACTCGAGGTTGTGTATAACACACGCTGCTCTATTGTTCAAAGAGGAGCGTACCATGGAAGCTTTGGGTGTTACATTCTCCCCACCTTCATTAATTTGCATCCTCGCAATTTGAAATTTTTCTTTGAAAATAAAAGGCTGAAAATAGGAAATACCATTGTAGAAAACCCACATCGGAAATAAGGTTATTAAAAATATAACTTTAAAAGATATAAATAGAAGTACAAAGGTCACCCGAGATAGCCGATACTAGGATTCTATGAAAATATGGATATGGAGGAAAAAAAACCGTCAAGGCCTGATGGAGAGTCATATAAAACAGGATTAGGAGAAAGTTAACTACAAGAAAATCACAAACATGGGATTTGTTAAACGGTCATTGATTCCCCAATTGGAAAAGTTAACCGACAACATTTTTGTTTTAAGTAACCTTTCATAAAGTTGAGGAATTTATTTAAGGGATTTACTAAGAAGGTAAGGAGAATATAATTACTTGTCATGTAGACTTTCATTCTTTAATAAATTTTCACCAAAAACCCATCTTTCACTCAAAATGATAATAGAACTCAAAAATATTATATTTATCCTAATCATATAAGGTTCCAAATATTAAAACATACCATTTAGATTAGGAAATCTATTTTATAATAACCAGGTACTTCCTATAGGCTAGTGGTGGGTAATAAAGGCCTGTCACACTATGGTTGTGGGTACGATTCCTGCATCTTTGTCCGACGCGACGGGTTATCCCCCACCCTGCAGGTTGTCTTTTTCCTAAAACAATAGTATTATAATATTCCACAAATAATCTTCAGAAATGTTTTAACCTTAAAAAATACTATCCAAAGATCACTTAATCCATTACAACCTTTATATTTATCCAAAATACTTCATTCCAACTCAGAGTCCATATTTTATAAGGAAGGTAAATATAATGAAGATATCTTTTGCCGCGTAATAACATGTGAACACCTTCATCATGTATTCTTTTAAAACACTGCAACATCCTGAATTACCATAAATCCTTATTGAATACATTTATGATCCCTTATTCCTTATAGAATACTATATATACTCCTTCTACACAAAACTGTGTACAAATCATTAATCAGTTTCAAGGAAGTCAAGAATATCCAATATAATTTATCCAAATCAATCATGTATTATTCTAAAATCACTATCTCGGTATCAGAACCATATTATGGTTTATCTTTCTCTCAACCATACATTTTCCAAAAATTTAACCTACTACAGAGTCACTTTTCATTGTTCCACACAATCTCAATTCCTTGATGAAATAGTACTACAGTACAATACTTATATACTCCATTTTTTTATAACTAGTACATCATTGATACAACACCAAAATGACAAAATTCTTTAATAACAACATACGAACTCTAATCATTCCTCCTCATCTTTGGTAGTATCTTAACTTGATTATTATCCAATAACATCATTTGGGGCATACACTGATGATTTGGACATTGGTTTGTGTAGTGTCCCCACTCCTTGAAGATGAAGCATTGTAAATTTGAAACCATTTTCTTACCCTTGCAGTCAGGCACTTGTTGTCCTCTTTCTCCACACTTATAAAAAAATCTCATTCCCTTCAGGAAAGTTCCAAGGTGTTTCTTCTCATAGTTATCACATATTGTAAAATTCTTATTTTCCCTCGTCCCTTTATCCATCATTCTCTCTTCCATCATTTTCTTCTCTTTCTCCCCTTCAAATCCATAAGACTCAAGGAATTATTTACTTATCTTATTAACAGGTGATACTATTTATTCATATGTTGAGAACACATAAGAGATTATTTCCCTTTAAAATTTTGGATTAATACCGTGAAAGATATGATCCTTCTTACTCTTTGGATCATACGTGTTGCTGGAGTTCACATTCCATCCACTGGGCAACATTTCTATATAATAGCATAAACTAGGTTAGTTTATGAATTGAAATGAGTAATTCCAAACCTGTAAAATACTTAATGTAAATTGAACGGTTTATAGATATAATCCATAATCATAAAAAATGTTTTCTTTGAGTAAGTATATACTCATAAACCCTTCATAATGGTTTGTAAAAAATGAGAATTATCCTAAGAATATCCCTCGGGAGTGTCGTAACCAAGAGTGCAGCAAGGCCCGTTGTCGTGCACCAGTTCCCGTTCGAGTCTAGCTCAAAGCGGTGTTTTCGGTTTCTACCCCTAGGTACATCTGTGCTAGACCTGCCTCTACTTTCTCGTATCCAGACAGAGATGTATTTCTCGGAAAACTCACAAAATCTCTATAATACCAAAATTCTAGGAAGTTCTTCTATACTAATCCTCAAAGTCTATCTTTGAGTTATGTGCTCTAATCAGAGATTATCTAAATCTAGCTTCCAATGTTAGTACTAAACTGCCTCTGATACCAACTGTAACGCCCCAACCCCAGTTACCCAGAGTTGGTGCATTATTGTATAACATTGTCATGATCACAAAGATAAAGTCTCGAAAGACCGATTAGTTTAGTGGCCTTGGAAACACTAAATACATTCATAAATGTTACAATACATCAATAAGTGAAAAAAATCACAATAACATAGTCTCCATAGTCCACAGTTCTATCCCCTTCAGACTATACCTGTAGGTCAGTCATAAAATATTTCTTCACATCCTGGGAAAAATAAAACATTGAAAGGGGTGAGCTTAGATGTTCAGTAAGGATAACAATATACCGGATGCTTTCAGAAGTAATAATAAACATTTAAGGAAATGTATGAATAAAACAAAAGCCTTTTAAACTTGAACTTCAACATAATATGGCAAATGTAAAATGAGATAATTCCATTTACTTATTCACATGGATATTCTACTGGTCGAATAATCACATGCAATATCAATAACCACTTTCATAATGATAGAATGCATAATGCCAGACCAACATAACCACGTATCCAAGACCTCAGACCAAGACTACAAATAATATTTTGTCAAGGCCTCGTGCCAAGACACTAGTTTTTCTCATGAGACCTGCCGATGCATCGAGGAGCTATAGCGGGATCCACCCGTCACTTATTAAGTCCCATGCATTCCTCATATTAACAGGTTTAAACATATCATAAACCATAACATAATCGTATCACATAAAACATGCATAAAGGAAACATAACATTTCCACATTTCAATCACAAGATATCAATACAACACATTGATATAATAAAAACCTTATCAAAACCATTTTCAATACCAAAATAAAAGAAAATTAAAACATGGTATTTAGTTTTTCTTTTAAAAAAAATTTATGGCTTATAGAGGAAGCCAAAACTCAAATAATAGTCACGGCGGCGGAGAAGTCATTGTCGCCGCATACGTAAGAAAAAACATTCCTTTTGTTGTTTAGTAAAAACGCTTTGTATAAAAAGATTCATTTTGAGTAAAAGTAAAAGTCAAAGGGGTTTATACACCGTATAAAGGAAAGTTGTGTATAAAACCAAATATGCCTCAGTGAAAGGAGATTGAGACGAAGTCCCTTACAAAGATCATTTTTTAAATAAAATAGATCTATTATGTGTATTCATTATAAGTACACATAAAGAATGTACCAATACAAGATAAGACATAATAATATCATGACATATTTTGAAAGTAGGAGATTAACCCATAGAAAGGAAATTGTGTTAAGAAGTTCCCTTACCTTGTGTCCGACTTGACTAGACCGTTCTTTAACATCCAGAATAATAAACTAGAGTTAATATCTACTTTCTTAATATCCTTTTTCAATTTCATTATTCATTTTATATCACTTATTACCATGTTATGAACACTATGTAATTATTTAAGATAATAACATTCGTTTTGTCGATATTTGGTACATGAGTCAACAATAAACTTCTTATAATTACAAGTTGTTTATGTGGTAGAATATCCATTATATCTAGAATTAAATTCATGATGTAGATATAATATATATTATATATATCCAGTATATACATTCATTCATAAAATTACGTAACATTTAGAGGTAAGAAATGAAATGAACCGTTCATGGAGACGGTAACCCGTTTGTACGCATGAATCCTACTTTCATTTATATTTCATATTTAATGGAATGAAATCATAATTATATAAATTTATATTATAATTACAGTATAATATAATCTATAATAACATTTAATCCATCTTTTATACATCCCATATATGGCATTAACGATTCAAATCACTTTGAGGGGGCGGTAGTCCGCACTTCCTAAAATGGAAATATCATGTTTACCCAAAATCGAAACCATAAAGGTATGCAATAAATGAAAAATACAGATGGTTAAGTAAAACATAAACATATTATATATCATATATAAATATAGTGACATCTTAATGGCCACCTTTGAAAGTGTTATATGAGTGTTGAACAATCATCGTTTCGTGAGGCAGAAATTCACCATCCACAAAAATAGTATGTTCTTTTACCATTAGATGTAGTTTTGTGTATGTGTAGCTCGAATCCTTATTATAACAACATCCTAGTATATTTATTATACTATTGTTTTTACAAAAGAAATTAATAAAAAGAGTTTAGGGGGTTGGAGAAGCAAAATAAAACAAAATAACATAAGAGAAGACATTACCTTAAAATCGGGTAACGCTTTTTTATTTGAGCCAAAGGATTCCTTGGGAAGAGTTCTGACCAAATTTAGGATTCTACGAGTAAGAGAGGGAAGTTGGGACAGTATTTGGGTAGAGTTTTTCCGAGCCAAATGTCTTGAAGTTGCGAATAAGGTGGTAGAGGTGGTGGCCTTTTATAAGAGGAGATAAGGGGAACTCTTGGAAAGATTGAAAAGTTACTTTATTATGAAATTCTTTTCGAATTATAAAGGTCCCTCAATGATATATTTCAAGTATAAGGTGATAAGGGTTCAAAATATACTCATCCAATAAGTTTTTTGACAAGTGTAAGCCTTAGATGTTACATTGTCTTTTCATTTTATTTAAATCATTAATTAATGAGGTAATCGCTGCATCATCATTGTGTCATAAACATTTTAATCTATTTAATGTCTAAAAATTATAAAACAAAACTCATGATTTAGGAAATCGTTTTAGCTTTATAATGAATATTTATAGTCAAAAATATGACTTGTATAACCCCATTTAAATTTTTATTTAGTAAAACAACTCATGTTTGTGACATTTTTATTTTAACATTAAATAAAAAGTTTTTATTGTCATTTTCCTACCAAAGTGGCTCAATGGGGTCCCCAAGTTGACCCATGTATTTTCTTGGTCGGCCATGACTTATCCAATAATGTTAGGACAAGTTTAATGGTATTTTCATATTTTTATAATATCATTTTTTCCTTAAATTTCACTAATTACCTTTAATCACGATTAATTAAACTTATAAGTTACTATTCACCAAAAAATTATTTTAATCCCATTGAACCAAATTTTACTTCTTAATGACAACCATGTATGTCAGATTTTTGAAAATCAAATCAAAAAAGTGGTAATGATTTGTTTAAACGAACAATCAGTTTTTTTAACTACCACTTAGTGGTTTCAGTGTTCATCAAAAATTGATGTTTTTCAAAACAATTTCTAAATTTCACCCTATGATATAATTGATATTATGAATTCAAAAATGATGTCTATTTTACAAAATTACAACCATATAAGTTGCATTAATTAATTTTATAATTAATTCCCGTTGTGACAATAAATAGCGTGTTTTTAAGAAACAATATATATCTAAAGATTGACAATTTTTTATGTCCAATTTCAATGTGAAATTAATTCTAATGACCACCATTGGATAAAATCGTAAAAATATATTCTAATTATACTTTAAAACCACTCAATATTACAATTTATCACTATAAATTATTTTGATTAAAAAAGTTGTTTTTTAGTATTTTTCACTATTCATAAAAAATTGGAAGTTCTCAGAAAATTACAAAAAATTCAACTTAGGATAATTTCGATATTCCGAATAAAAATATGAACACCATTTTGAAATATAAAATTTATATAATTTCAAAAAGTGCATATTACTATTCATAACTGCTACTTTTATTGGTCACGGTGTGTTAGAACTCGAGGTTGCGTATAACACAAGTTGCTCTATTATTCAAAGAGGAGCGTACCATGGAAGCTTGGGGTGTTACAATTAAATTCTTTATCTGGTGTCTTCTTGAATATCAATTATTTCCCAATGACATTTACATCCATTGGAGTCTCAACCAAAACCCAGACTAGGTTTTGAGGAATCCATTTAAAAATTACATGATTCTAAACACATTAAATTTTTTGATCATTTTAAATCATACTTTTAGGATATAGGACATTTATTATAAAATAATAATATTTCAACCTCCTCAATTACTAGAAAAAATAACCTATGGTTCAATAACATAATTGTTTCTCCTATGTAGTACTTGTGTCTCTCGAATATATTCCTTTCTAATTTTTATAGAATATATTCCTATGAAAACCATTGTGTATCTTGATCCTAGACTTCATTGAAGTCTATATTTATCCAACCATAACTTTTTTTTTATATTTCAACCCTTTCCCCAAAAAAGGTCTGTCTTTCCACTATTACATTTTATAAGGTTTATATTGATAATATTCTCTTGTTTCTAAAAGAAATCATCTGAATCAATTCTTAATTCCCCATGGCACAAGTTTTTATCTTGAAGTATCCTTAACAAACATTTTACATCCCCAAACATTTAAATATGATCAAATGGTATGTTCCATTGCCATAAATTATATATAATTACATTCTCCACATTAATTAGAATAGGGTTAAGTATTTGTGATGCATCTTATAATGTATATCCACAAAAGGATAATGGAAGACCTACATATATCATCATATATATCACCATTTAAAACAATATACATTTCCACCTTTTTGGTAAACCATTCCATATTGGCATGTAAGTAATAGTGATATGGGATAGTGTAGAAAAATGATTTCAAAAGACAATGAACTATTGGTTAGAATAATTTATGCCTTAACCTGAGTGAAGTTTCATTAAATTCCTAACAAGTTGATTCTCTATATCATTTCAGTATTTTTTATATTTTTAAAATAAATTATAATCATGACTCATTGAGTATGTATATATCCATATATTCTAAATTGTTATTTAAATGTTATTATGTAAGAGTTTCCATATCTATTTTTTACTAGAATAGGACCACAACCATATGTAATACCAAATTCAAGAATATCTATAATTATTTCACTTTTCTACTAAATAGGTCCTTGGTGATTTTTACCTTGTAAAAATAAGGAATATATTAATGGATTTTATGATAATAGAATATAAATATCCTACTTGATATGATTTTATAAAATAATTCCCCATTATGTGACAAGGCCTTTGATATATAATTGGGTGTTAGATGAGCAATGTGGACATTAATTTTTATCTATTTAAAATACTTATGTTTCTTATTCTAATATATAATGGATAGGATTTAAATTTACCATCATATAAAATATGTAATATTTATAAAAATATCAATACTTATTTTGAAACTTGAAATCAAATTTATACATTTCTGAACTAGATAAATAAATTATTATTTTTGTAACACTGGGTACGTAATAACAATTTTTAAAAATATAATAAATATTTTTGAAAATGTGAGATAGTAGACTCTAATGGATATTATAGCTATTATTACCCCATTTGTAGCTCAAATAACTTCCTCAGAAAAAATAGCATGCCAAATTCTACTTCGTTCATGTATTGGGATGAAAATTTTATAATTAGAAACTATATCTAAATACCAATTATAGATATTTATGGATTACTCTTGATGAAAAATGTATCTAAAGATTCCCTTTTCTTCTTTATTATGGAATTGTTCTTCCTATAGTGATATTTCTTACCACAAGAAAAACATTCTACATTATATTCCATAACCACTAAATAGATCATTCTCTTCTTATAAGGATGGTGTAAAATATCCTTATACATGGAACATTTCCCAGTCATTTTTTCCTTGAATATCCTCTAGTTATCCATAAGGATAGAGGGTTTTTTTTAATTTTTTCTATATTTGAACTCTTAGAGAGTAAAAGATAGGATATTTGAGAGTGAATTCTATATTTTTTTTATACGAAAATTCCCAATAAAAGATGATAATAAAGGAGGAAGTTATATGTGTAGAATGTTTCAATATAATACCTTGGGAAAATTCAATCCAACAAGTCTGAAATTGTTAATTTATCCAATCATTTTTACTAAATATGTTCCACTGAACACTCCTACCTCTAACTTCATCTTAAAGGGTTCCTTTTAGATTTTATAGTTCGCTTGTCCGACATTCCCTTCACATATATCACCAAGATGAGATCACAAAGTGTATGAATTTATAACATTTTTAGGCTTTTGGATATCACTTTTCATAGATGATGACATGAGGCATTGGACATCCAATGTATCATCCATGTTTTTATAAAATATGTTTATTTCCTCCTAAAATCAAGTTAGTGGTGTCATTGTGAACTAGATACTATAGTAAATAAAACATTTTCTCATTACATAGTATAATGTGTTATAACATGTACCATTCCTAAAAGTTTGCACCATTTAAGATAATATCTTTCTCCAAGATGAGTCATGCTAATAGTGATGTAGTCACATAGATCGAATTTTTTCTATAATAGAACCCATTTTTAATAATTTATCATGATTATTAGATGTGTCAAAGTAAATAAATTTTATTTATCTCCCATTATTTTTATCATATCCCAACAATTTTCACCATTAGATTCAGTATATCCTATCTCTTGATTATTCTAGTGGATAAGATCCATATTTCCATTCAAATAACCTATTAAAATTCCTTTTCAATTAATTTCAAGATATTTAGGCATGACGTAGTTTCCAATTACGTTAACTCATTGTTTCATGATCTATTGAGTGGACTCAAAAATTATAAAATCTTATACAAGTATATCCCCGATGATTGTATCAAAATTACACCAAGTATTATTAGGGATACTACTCTTGATGATAATTTGGTTGATTCAACCTATGATTTTCACTATAAATATCCAAAAAATGAATGTATCCTGGTAATATCCCACCAATACTTTTATCAAGGGTTTCATTCTAACTTAGGTGTTGGAAGGTGGTATCTAATTTAATTTTTTCATTACGGGATTTATTTTTGGATCATAAGTATATTTTTTATATTTTATTTTCTATAGAGTAGTTAATATTAGGTTGATTTTATATAATTAATTAATCCTTTTAGATAAAATAATTTTCTTAAAATAATTTTATTTAATTCAAGCTTATAAAGCTTGTTATTTTTTATAGTTGATGTGATCATGTATATTCTTCTAAATAAAGTAATCATAATAATAATTAATAAATTATAACTCAGTCAAAAATAAAATAAATACGTGATATAATCATGATCTATTATCTACGGGTAATTTTATTAATCAAGGATAAACCAACCATAACTATAGGGGAAAAACTCCTTGAGCGGATTTTTGTATCGAGTTATAGAAATCCACTATTATACTTTGTATTTATTTGTTTGATTTTTCCTCAATTCATTTCGTGGACCATCTCATCTCACTAATATCATCATCCTCTAAAAAAAGTCACTCATTGGTGATGGGAAGTGAGGGTTTAGGGTTATATAAACAAATTTATACACATAGTCCCATTCATAATAATGGTGGAAGGGGTGATATGTGGATCATCATATTTAATTTCATCATAAATTATCCCATAACATCCCAATAAATAAATAATTATATTCAATAATTCCAACACTTATATAGGTATTTAATCTCATGATCAATCACAACATTAAATGAATATACATTTAAACATTATCTCATTCATTTCAATTCATTATTGTTATGATATATTATCATGAATTAATAAATATATATATTACTTATTTATTTATTTACATGTTTTATTATAATTTCCAAACTATTATTTTAATTCCCATTAAAAAATAATTTAAATTTGTTAAATAATATTTATTTTTAAATTTAAATTAATTATATAAACAATGTGTACTCATGAGTCTATAAGGCATGTACCCTCCAAGTCATTTTAAATTTATTATCTAGATTTAATTAATGCATGATGTGTACTGGAGTTTGTTGGTCGGAGTGGATACTCAAGAGGGGGGTGAATTGAGTTCTAATTAAAATTTCTCTTAAAAACTTTATGATAAAAAATCCCACAATTCAAAACAGCTCATTCAATTAAGGTAGTAGAGATATAAATGTTTATTTTCTCAATAAGTTTCTCTAAGGCTGATTAGTCCTCAGTTGAATCAATGTAATCACTAATTCAAATTTTGAAATAGGTTTACTGAATTAGGCACATATACACACTAACAAAAAATAATAATCAAAGTGAAAGAAAAATAGTTTTATGTTTTAGCTAATATATGCAGTGAAAAATATATAAAACCGAGTATAACAAAATATAGTGCATAGTGAAGTTAAACACTAGTTTCAATCTCAAGACGAGACTTAATCCTCTCCTCTTGGTGATCACCTGACAACAAGCAGTTTATATTATCAATAAACATGATACACAGCCTGTATTAGGCTTTACAATAGTTTTCCCAAAACTATCAAGGGTTCACACCCTCTACCACTGTTCTTCATGGGAAATATAGAAAATAAAGACCACACATGGTCTCTTCCATAGTTATATGTGGGAAGAAAATTTAGATGAAGTGTGATATGAGGATGTTCAGTATCCTTCAGTTTAAGCATAGGAAACAGTGTGTGAGACATACAAACACACACACTTCTCAAAAAAGTAAAAATTAATGAAACGCAATAGGGAAGTTATGATGACGTAGAGTTTAAAAGGATCTATGTGTTTTCAGTTCAACTCTTGACTCCATGAAGTGAGAAATTTGAAGTTTGAGTCTATCTATAGAAGTTGTCTCCAAAATAGAGTGTCGCAACTCTAGGTACTGGCTTTCAGGAATTGAGTGTTCTGCTTCTTGAGTTGATAGAATGGTTATGAGACACAAATGGTAGCTTCATGTTGTTTTCCCAAAATTAACTTGATGTATTTCTCGGGGTTTGTATTGAAGGTGATCGAATGGTTTTTCATTGTTCTTCAGTGATTTCATTCTCATACATTTAACATTCAGGCACTCATTCCTCCTTTTTTGTTTTTATATCTGCCTCTATATATATCTTTCTTAGTCTTCTTATTTTATATTTGAGGTCTGAAAATTGGAGTAAGTACATCACATACAATCTTTCTCATACCTCATACTGTCAGGATATGTCCTCCTTATATGTCTACAATTAGCATTAATTAAGTCAGAAGCATTAAATTTAGAAAAATATGAAATTTAGAAAAATATAAGAATTTGAAAAAGGATATCAGTAGACTGGTAATGGTAGTTTTCGCATTGGTAGGCTTCAATAGCAGATGCACATAACGGTGACCCTGTATCAGCATTAGGCTTGTATCGGTGGACTTTGTATCGGTAACCATGTAGCGGTGACCTTGTAACGGTGACCTTGACAGTGACCTTGTAACAGTGACCTTATAACCGTAACCTTGTATCAGTGACCTTGTAACAGTGACCCTGTATCAGTGACCTTGTAACAGTGACCTTGTAATTGTGACCTTGTATCAGTGACCTTGGAACAATGACCTTGTTCTTAGATAAATTCTGAACTATAAGTTTAAAATAAGAGTAGTGAGATTAATAAGTACATAAGTATTATTTTGAGATAAGCATGATTTTTTCATATAAGTGATTATCCTGGAGGAGAAACAAGATTCATTAAATAAATAAAACATGATCTGGGATTATCAAAGTAGGATTTGGGATTATCATAATATGTGAGTCCAACAATCTCCCCCTTTTTGATAATCCCAAATTATGTCATTGTCTCTTTCGAATTAAGAGTTTTCAATCAACGATAAACACATCTTCTAATTTCCTCAGTGATGTGATCATACACAAATTTTGTGGTGAATACTACACTTAGGCCAAAACATATATAACATATATAAATACTTCTCCCCTTTTGAGAAACAGAGAGAGTTCAAGTTGAAATATTTTCTCCCACATTGTGATTAACAAAAAGCGTACATAACAAAAATTGTGAAAAGAGAGTGTTTGAATAAATAAAAAAGTAGTGAAATATCCAAAACAAAATACACCAATCCCTATCAGAAAATACAACCCACAACAATACAAATCAGAGATTTCCATTGAAACTTTTACCTTGGAAGCTAAGGATGCAGGTTCTGAAGGTGGAGGGATAGGTCAAGGGATGACAGTTAGAAATGTAGGAGGAGCAGCAATAGAAGCATCAGTAGACTTGTAGTGAGTAGATCTATGAGGAATGGTGGGGGTCAAACATCTGACGTCCAAAGTAGAAGTCATCATAGGTGCTGCACTGGAAGATCCTGAGGCACCTGAGGAAGAGGGCAAGGCTGGAGGAACAATGATGGGAGTGTATTCCACATGGAAGAAAGACAAGAGAATATTCATAAAGTCCATAATGATATTTCCTCCTCATTTTATAGCCAAAATCAAATCATCCTTATTCTCCATAAATTTCTCCAAGGTAGTAGTCTGCTCTCGAAGCATGCTCACTGGATCCTTAAATGCTTGAGTGATAGGTGGAATCCTCATGTTCTCCAACAACAACTTGAAGGGGGAATCTATCTAATTCTTAGTGTAAACACTTCTGTATTAAAAGTCAACTTGTTCATTGATGGCATTATGATCTTGAGCATCTTCCATTAAATAATTTCCCACAAGGTTATGAATTTCCCTAGTAATGGAAATGACCTAAGATTCTGAGGTACTAGCACTAGAGAACATTTCTACTTCTTCTCTAACAACGGTCCTGAAGGCTTCAATGTCAACTGGAGGAGAGGATGAAGTGGAAGTAGATGCACTTAGAGGTGCTAGAGTGAAATCCACAGTCTCCTTGAATGACATGGTTAGCTTACTGATTGGCCTTTTAACATCATCATCTTGGGATTTCACATGTGTTTCTAGGGACATATTAAAATCCTCAAACAATGTGACACTTTGATGAACCACAATTTTAATATAACTAAGGTCTTTGTCCACTTGATCTATTGAATCCATATATGCATATAAACTAGAAATAGACTATTTTACTAATTCCATAGACTCTTCCAAAGTTCTTACCTGATTCTGACCTTCCTTGACCTCATGTACCATAGCTGAGTGTGAGGAAGAGACTATCTTTTCCACTTCAGATGTCAAGAGTTCATGATTGGGAGATAATTTTATTTCTATCTTAGTGGTTTGATCATTAATATGCCTCTTCAGTCCTGATTTCAAAAAATCCAATTCATCCTTTTTTACGTAGTCTTGATTTAACAGAACCACAGACTACACAATAGTTGTTTCTAAGATATTAGGAATTGAAGGACTTCAGATAGGCTGGTCATCTTCAGAATCTCCATAATCTAGGCCTAAAACCACAGATCCAGGAGCTTCTATCTAGTCCTCTATCTAATGACCAACAGTATCTGATCCTGTAGCAACAGGGTCCTCCCCCTCACTTGGAAAATTCTCATGGACAGCTACATCTATCTCCATCTAACCTCCTTGATCGACTTCATTAGCATGAAGGTCTACTTCCTCTTCCTCCACTAAATCTTCAACAACTTCTATAACAAGTCCATCTTTAACTAAATCAACAACTCCTTCATCTCTACTTTCTACCCTTTCTTTAAGTCCTATTAAAAGACTAAGGCTTAAACAATCCTCATTACTTTCAGCAGAAGCTGATTTAAAGTCTGCATGACATGACTCAGAGTCCACATCCTCATCCGAGGTCTCTCTAATGTCTCTTAATAAATTTTCAACTCCTTATTCTTCACTGGTTTCCACTGCAATGTCCCTTAGGACAGTTTCCCTTCTAGTAAATCTCTTTGGTGGGATAGGATCACCAAAGGATACAGTATTAAAATGAGGATTTTAGGGAAGATCAGGATCACTCCTGTCATCTATAGGAGAATCATATCTGTCATTCACAACAAAAAATTCCTCTCCTTGTTCATCTGAATAGGCATGCTCAACTTCATCAGGCTTAAGACCAGGGTCTCTCTTATTCTTAGGCTTAGAGGGATGAGTCATAGGGTTAAACTCTTCACATACCTTAGCCTCATCATTCACCCATCTCCTCATCCAGGGATTCTAGTTGATCTTCATCAACTTGCAGATTACTTTGTTGATGCAATGGTTATCATGAAGAACAATAGTTTCTTCTCTATATCCAGCAACTCCTTTCACATTAAATATATTGGATATCAACTTATCATGAAATAGGTCATTGTACTTGGAAATGGGATTGGTCATATCTTAGATTTGAATCATCAACAGCCAATATAATTTGATCTTTAGTTCATGCTTTAACAAATACAAGAGAAAAACATCCTAATACTTTAATATTGCAAAGTCTTCTCTCATGGGACTCAAAACATAATGGACAAACATAAATATTAGTGTGTCTTCTCCTTCTATCTCAACATCAATGACTTTACTAGGAATTCAATTCCTTGTCAATTCAACTAATTCTTCTTCATTGCAGAAAAATTCAGTAGTGGGAGACACCACTTTAGAGTAATAGGGTCCATTATTGTTTGAAAAACACTCAACCCAAACCTGAGCTTCATGTGCCTTCAGTATTAATGACAAGATTGACAATTGCCACTCTGAACATAACTCCTTCTCAACCACTATTTCCATCTTTGATAAATGCAGGTTAGAAAACTTTTCCACTGTCTGGATTCAACTACTCGACTCAGCTCTAGGCATCTTAGGATCAAGCATGTATCCTTCATTAGAAACTTATGGCCTTTTTACTCTTTACATCGATCTGCAGTGGTTCGAGGTTTCCATAGAGGTTTACGTTCTATGATTTGGGGAAAAAGGATCTGGAGAGGGTTTGCTGTTGATCGAAATGTGATCTGTGTTTTATTTTTATCATTTAGGGATCTAAAAAGGAAACAGATAAAATAAATAAGTAATATATAGAAAACATTTCAGATTCTGGCTGAGAACAAAAACGCAAAGTCCCAGACTCAAGTTTTCTATCGGTATAGAGGTATCGGCAAGGTCTAATGGTGAGGTCCTATCGGTAATGTATAATGTTAAGATCATATTGATAAGGTCTAATGGTAATGTCCTATAGGTAAGGTCTAACGGTATGGTCCAATCGCTAAGGTCTAACAGTAAGGTCCTATCCATAGGGTCTAGTGGTAAGGTCCTATCGGTAAGGTCTAACAGTAAGGTCATATCAGTAAGTTCAAATGGTACGGTCCTATTGGTAAGTTCAAATAGTAAGATCCTATCGGTACGGTTTAATGGTAAGGTCCTATCGGTAAGGTCTTTAACTCAACAATTTTTCATACCTAACTCACATTTGATGTAATTTAACCTCTCAGAATTTAAGCTCTTTGTGAATATATCCTCCAATTAGTGTTCAGTACCAATGAATTCAAGACGGATATCACCTATTTGATAATGATCTCTCGGGAATTGATGTCTTACATCAATATGCTTTGTCATGGCCTGATATACTGTATTTTTAGAGATATTGCTAGAACTTTTGTTATTATATTTTATAGAGACATGTTTGAATTGATATCCATAGTCTCGTAACATGTGTTTCATCCACAGAATTTGAGCACAACAACTACCAGTGGCTACATATTTAGCTTCGGTAGTATATAATGCAATAGAATTATATTTCTTACTACACCATGATACTAGTGAATTGCCTAACATGTGACATGTTATAGAGGTTCTTTTTCAATCTTACTTACATCCAGCAAAGTCATCATCCAAATAACTTATTAAATAAAATGTTTATACTCTTGTAAAAACATCCCAAGATTTATTGTAAGCATGAGATATTTAAAAATACTTTTAAAAGTAATTAAATGATATTCTTTGGGATTATATTTAAAATGATCACACACGCATACACTGAACATAATGTCAGGTCTGCTAGTAGTAAGGTATAGCAGACTCCCAATAATACCTCAATAATTGTTTTGATCCACATCTTTAACTGTTTCATTAGCATAATAATTACAAGTGGTACTCATAGGTGTATCACTACCTTTATTTCTATCTAAACCAAAACATTTCAAAAGATATTTAGTATATTTACTTCGATTTAGAATAATACCATTTTTATTTTGGAAAATTTTAAATCCAAGGAAAAACATAAGTTCTCCAATTAACCTGATTTCAAATTCATCTTGCATCAATTTTGAAAAATTAGTACAAAACGAGTTTTTAGAGGATCAAAAAATTATATCATATACATAAATTTGTACTATTAAAACATCTTTTGAAATCCTTTTAACAAAAAAATAAGGATCTAATTTTCCATTAGTAAAACTTTTTTAAATAAGGAAAGAACTAATTTTGTCATACATAACCCTTGGACCTTATTTTATACCATATATGGATTTTGATAGTTTGAAAACATGATTTGGAAAATGGGGATTTGTAAAATTAGTGGGTTGTTAAATAAAAACATCTTAAAATATGTACCCATTTAAAAATGCACTTTTGACATCCATTTGATAAATTTTGAAATTAAGATGAGCTACATAAGAATGTAGTGTCCTAATGGCTTATAGTCTAGATATATGGGAAAATTTCTCCTCATAGTATATCCCTTCTTCTTTACTATATCCTTATGCAACTAATCTATCCTTGTTTCTAACTATGTTTCCAGATTCATCAACATTATTTCTAAAAACCCATTT
Organism: Viscum album; assembly: GCA_963277665.1. NCBI lineage: Eukaryota > Viridiplantae > Streptophyta > Magnoliopsida > Santalales > Viscaceae > Viscum > Viscum album. Next base: position 1,956,564,078 of record OY728137.1, read on the forward strand.
AGTGCCTATGGTCAAGGTTTCCTTTGGTCTATCCACAAATTCCCAACCTTTGTTTCTTTCAAAATGGTTCAGTTCTTCTGGCATAGCTATCACCCAAAATTCATCACTGATTTCATCATTGATATTTTTAGGTTCAAGTTGTGAATGAAAAGCTTGATGTTCAACCAGGTTTCTCAGAGAATCTCTATTTTGTGACCCACTATTTAAATAACCTTCTACAACATCTAAAGGATGATTCTTGAGAGTTATAATAACTCTAGAAAGACTTGTACTTGACTCCTCATGGTTATATATAGGTTCAAACTCAATAGGTGTAGATGCTGGAAGATTCCCAGAACTGGTTACTTTTACTGGGGTTAACAATCATTATCATTAAGGTCCATAATTTAAATATCTTCCTTAAGATGTTCAAGAGAGGTTTTGAGTTCATGTGGATAAGTCTCATCAAATTTGACATGTTATGACTCTTCCACACATTTGGTTCTCTTATTGAATACTACATAGGCTTTACTTGAGATTGAGTAACCTAGGAAAATTACCTCATCACTTTTGGAAGAAAACATGTCAAGATTGTCCTCAGTGTTAAGTATAAAGACTTTGCCACCAAAAACTCTAAAGTAATTAAACATAGGATTTCTATTTTTCTAGAGCTCATTAGGAGTCTTCTTATAAGCAGGTCTAATCAACACACTATTGATAATATAACTACCTGTGCTTACATCTTCAGCCGAAAAATAAATTGGTAGATTATAATCATTAAGAATTTTCTAGGAAATTTCTTGAAGGGTCTTATTTCTTCTTTCAATGACTCCATTTTGTTGAGGTGTTCTAGGAGTAGAAAAATTGTGAGTATAGCCATTATGTGGGAAAAGAATTCAAATTATGGATTTTCAAACTCAGGACCATGATCACTTCTAAAGGTCTTAATTCTAAGTCCATTAAGATTTTCTACAGACTTGGAGTATTTGAAAAAATAAGAACATGCTTCACTTTTGTGATCCATAAAGTATACCCAAGTACATAGAGGAAAATCATTTGCAAGAAAAAAAACATAGTGATTCCCATTTAAACTTGAAACTCTTTATGGTCTAGACAAATCCATGTGAAACAATTAATGTGGCAAGAAGTAGAATTTTATTTCTTTGGTTTGAAAGAAACTTTGTCTGTTTCCATTTTGACAAGGATTACAAACTTTGTCATGTGGGAAATCCAATTTAATTAATTATCTAACTAAACCATTCCAAGTTTGTTTCCTAAGTGAGTGCACATTGCAGTGTCCTAATCTTCTGTTCCATAACCAGGATTCCTTATGAAACACATTTAAATAAGAAACATTTTACTAAGCGAAATAATCTAAATAAAGGGCATATTCATTTTCATTTCTAAGAGCTTTAAATCTTTAATCACTTTTTAAACTAAAAAATTTACATGCCTAAAAAGGCCGGATGTCTTCATGGCCCTCAAAATGATATTTATAAACCTACACTAGTATAGTAGTGAAGGGTAGAACCCAAGGGAAGGTAGAAGAGTTTTCTAGAGGTTTATTTTTATTAAACTCATCTATTGTCAGCAGTGAAGAGAGTGTGCATTTTTTAAATTTTTTTTAAATGATGCTGAAACAGGATGATGGAACAAGTATTTTTTAATAGAAACTAAAATTTACACTAAGTACGAAAAACTAAATAAATACAGTACACTAATATAAAGCAGCAAGGCAAAGAAGAAAGATCAACATTTCTCTCGGGAATTCCATACTTGACGGTTGAATGGATAACTCTCCACAAGTTTTAATTGTATCACACCATAGAAATTGGCTGATATATCTTCATTGCCAGAAGACACATCAAACAGAAGTATGAATTTTAGAGTTCGCCACTCTAAAGATCATCATCTGTTAAAATTTTGATAAAGAATACAGTTGAAGTTGAACTCATCATAAAACTCCAACAGTAATGTCATTAAATCATCAACAAAATAGTGATCAAGTTCAATATCGTCGATTGAACGTGAAAATATGAATTTTTTAAAGAATGTAAGGTGTGAACAATCAACATGAACATTAAAATTGATCTTGCCGATCAATTCTAATGTCAGAAAAGAATAACGTGAAAAATTTTAAATAATAAACCAACAAAATATGAAATTATTGAGTTTAACAATTCATCCCTTGATCATATTGATTAATGAAGAGAAATAAAACCGAAAATAGAGAACAAAATTTTGGACAGAGGGAAGTTAAACTCCCCTTGCAATGCTCTACCTTCGGGCTCCTCAGCCTCCTGCTCGTCTCCAGAACTGCTCCTCGGAGTTTTATCTCAGATGAATGTGATCGTTGAATGAGTGATGAGTGAGAGATAATGAGAGTCTTCAAAATTTTGGTTGTTTTCCCTGCTTTATATATCATACTGTCATCTGTTACACATCACTGCAATATCTTCTACTGAATTCAAAAGTTTTTCACCCACGCACTGCAAAATGTGCTATTTTTTGGTGACCGACACATTGCGCTATCTTTTCTCACGTAACTAACTTTGGGCAAGTTATTTTTACGTATCTGGATGCGTTTAAGTTCCTTGAATGAAACTGCAAACTTAGAAAAAAAGAATAAATAAACAAACATAAATAATGAAAAATGGTTAATTTTTAAATTAAGTGTTATTTTAACTTTTTAATAGTTAACTAAAGTAAATTGATAATTTATTTACTTTTATATTATTTATACAATTATCCACTAAATATTACTATGGTAAAAGATAATTTAATTAAAAATTTATTAACCTAATTAGGTTAATAAATATAAATACTAAGCTATCAATTATATCAATTTTTAAAACTAATTTATTCAAGATTAATATCATAAGTAATTAAGTAATTAAAAACATAACAATTTAGATTAAATTACTTATTTTGAATTACTAAATTAATTATAATTATGATTATTACTCTTTAAGGAATTAAATTGTAAGGTTAAATTATAATTTGTTTATTTTAATTTAGTAATTAGAACTAAAAATTAAGTTTTAAATATATTTAAATTAATAAATATATTTTATTGTTTATTTATTATTATTATTAATTATATATTTACAATAATCAGTAAATTAATTTATTATTAACATTTATTATTAAGTTAGTTTATATTTTATTTCTGAATTATTTTATTTTTTATTGTTTAAGTTTATTACTTTTACATAATGTATTATACTCATTTAATTTATTAAAGTTAATTTTACTTTAACTTTTATTTTTTTACTTTTACTACTTTACTTTTACATTAAATTTATTATATTTTCTACTTTTTTGTTTTACTTTGTTTTTGTTATTGTTTTTTTAATTATTAATTATTATTTTTATTTTTATCTTCACTTCCTCAAATTGGCGTCGGGGTCTTCTTCTTCCCCAGACACTCAGCCCCGCCTCCCATCAACAGCGCAGCGGCAATAGGATCTGGGCATGGCTCCAAACTGGTGGACCTCTCATCAGCTTCAGCAAAGAGGCTCGGCCTCTCGACGAACCTTGGCTCGGGTTCAAGACCACACCAGCGGCAAGGGGTCTTCGACCTTCAGTATGTGCAGTGGCGTCTTCGGCTCCGCCCAGCGGTGGACAGCAGATGGTGTGACTCCCTCTTCCTCTCGAGCAGTGGCGTGACTCTTCCTCCTCGCAGCAATGGTGGTGGCTTCTTAAAAAAGGCGCGGCATCCCAGTTTCGATGACTCTATCTCATCAGATAACAACCTTAACGGCAAGCATAAATGTGGCGTTAGTATCAACAACGACCTAGATTCTTCCTCTGCAACGTTATGGTTCGACCTCTTCTAGTTCAGAAGTCACGGCCACGAAATTCTCTTCTTCACACTATGCCTCATCCCAATGGTCGACCTTTGATTCAAGAATTACAGCATCATGCCAAGTTTCTTAGGGTTTGATTTCAATTTGTGTGATAAACTGCTTTGAATTTGGGTTGATTTCATTATTATTCTTAGTGAAAGAGAAACTTCTAGTTTGAGTCAATTCGAAATGTTGGCTACAACTCTCTTTGCGGTGATGTGTGGATGAAGAAGTGGAAAGAATCATCAATGTGTCGTGAGACACCGAAGATGGAAGAAATGAATCAGAAGCATGGAAGCTCTGGCAACGGATGGTGTGAAGACACCGATGGTGTTTTGGTGTGAAGCTGTGAATCTGAAGTAAGAATTGATCGGTGAGTATGACTCACCGATAGAAGTACTGATGTAGGGGATGAGTGAGACATCTAGAGACTGACGTGAAAATAAATTGGTGTGATGTGAACAAGATCAAAAGGGTTTTGGGGGATCGGTGAGACTGATAGTGTAAAAAATGGGGTATCGGTAGTAGGGAAGATAACAGCGGCTTAGGTGCGTCTGTGGATGGAAAGGGTGGAGTAAAGAACCAGACGTTGTATCAGTAGCATCCAGGAAGGAAATCACTAATCGATAGAAGAAGATAAGAAGGTTATAATTGGTGAAACCGATCTGCGCATCGGTAGCAGTGGAAATAGGGGTGACCGACACCGAGTTGAAATAGAAACATATCGGTGTATGTCAAACCGATGGAATAATAATCGGCGCTACGTGAAATTGATAAATATTTAGGATATCGGTGAGTCATTGACTCACCGATAGGTAAAATAAGATGTCGAAGTTACAAGAGACTGAAACTGATGCAAAGGTTTGGTGCGTCGTAGAGTCGCGAGAGATCGATAGTTCTTACAAAGTAATCGGTGTGGTGAAACATCATCGAGTCACTCACTGATAGTTAAAATACATCGGTGTGACAAAACATTGGTGCATCACTCACCAATTGTACAAAATTAAAAACATTAACAATTAATTTCAAGAAGATAGTAAAAAAGAACAATACTAATTAATTAATTAAATTACAAGTCAAATTAACTAAATTGTTAAAGACTAACTAATTGAGTGTAACTAAAATCTAACTAAATTATATTACAAAATAAAAATAAATATGACTTATGATTAAATAATTGTGTAATTATCATGATTAAATAAATATCCAACTAAATGAAAAACACATTCAAAGAACGATATGCAAACATGAAATTTGAAATAATTAAATATATTTAACAACAAAGTTAATTAATTAACTGAAAAAATGAAAACATAAAATTAAAAACACGGTACTCTATTAACTTAATTAATAAACTTAATTACTTAACAGAATAATTAAACCAGTTAAAAAGTAAAGTTAATTTATTAATATAAATCAGAATTAAATGGTAAAGCCTTAAATTAAAAACTGAATTATATTGAAGCAAATAAAATGAATAGTTAAATAATAATTATTTACAAAAGTTAATAAATAACACAAATTAAGATTATCAAACTAGAAAATAGATTAATATATATTTATAAAAATTAATTAGACTATATAAAAGGACTAAAACACATATTTAATTATAAAAATTGATTAATTAAGAGAAGTGGTGATAAAAATAAAAAAGTGCCATTATTTATTAAAAAGTGTCAAAATAATTAATTAAATTGATAAAAATTAAATAAAAGATGTTGCAAAACTATGTAAAAATAGAGCCACATCAAATTCCCCCAAACTTAAGAAATGTTTTTCCTCAAACAATCCCATGATTTATTATCATTGAGAAATAGAAAATGTATTTATCAAATTGCTCAAGATGCAACATGTCTAGAACTTAATACAGAGGATTTCAAAAACATGTCAATAGGCTTTTAGAAAATAAATTTCTCATATGAACCTAGCCTAGAACAAATTCTCATTTTAAGTCATGAAAACTATGAATCATCAAATAATGAAGATGTCATGCATCATATAAGGTACTGCTTAATGACTCACTTCAATCCAACCTCATGTTCTAAATCCAAGAATTACTGGAGATAAAATATCAATGGAATTAAGATCGAAACCATGGAAATTTGTACTTGACTCATCACCTAGGTTCCAACAATAATTTATTTTTTTGTGAATCTCCTCAATGATACAACCTAAATGATTTCTATATAACCCATTTGATCCCTTATTCATCTGGCGTTCATCATTGCCCTCACCTTAATGAGCTCATTTTTGACCCTAGAAATATTATTTATTTTTCCCAAGCCATGTATCATGTGATAATCACTGTGCAATATGCACTTATTCAAAGTGCACATAGGGATTTTAGTAAAAAGAAACGCACCCGGCATCTAAGGTCTTAGAGACTCACCGTGGGATCCCAGATGCCAAAATTACTCCAGTTTCAAAAGATTTATATAAAATTTACTTATAATGGCTCATTAAAGAAAATAATTTTAATAATTTTACAGAAATGAATGAATCCCCTAGAATCAGAAACAAACTTCCAGTTCCAAAGGGTATGACCATAACTCCACAAACATGTAACCCATATCACTTCCATAAGTAGACTCCAAACCAGATTTCCATTAAATCACCAAGAAAGATCACTCAGTAATCATCCAAACTCATTAATTTCAAGTTCAAAGAAGATCACAACTACCAGCAAGGAACTTATCCTAAAGCAAGACCCAATTGAGAAAATTGCAAACCCTAAAATTATGCAAGAATTTTTAAAAAATTTATACATTTTTTCCATTTTTTACAATCAATATGAAATGAGTTGGGAACTGATGGGATTTCATTAAAGCACAGTTTATCATAGTCAAGAATTGACCCCCTCTCCCACACCTAAAACCCAACTTTGTCCCCAAAGATGAATTCTAATTATGGGGAAGAACAATTAAACATTAAGGTTCAAAAAAATTTCATTTAAATAAATTTTTTACATGTATAAAGGGTCTCAATGAAGTTCAAAAATTTAGTTTTCCACAAAGGTTAAATTAACAGTTTGTTCATTTACAAGTGCATGCATTAACATTTATGTCCAGTGGAACCGAATTTCAATTCCGCCCAAGAAATATCATATGATGTGTAAGTTCATAGCTAATTGGGTGTAAGCATTTTAACCAATAAATTCAATAATGTGTTCAATACAGTATAAAATCTTCATGCTAAACACCTCAAAGATACAAGAAGATTCAAAACAAGATTTTTCAGCCTGCATGAACCCCCCCACACTTAAGTTCAAGTAGTGAGAGTTTTTAATAAATCAATGAATTGAAGTTCACAGCAACATGAAAATGTAGATATTTTATATTTACACAGTGAAATGCAGCAGTTGTTTTTTCTTAAAAAAATATGCAATTTATGCAGTAGATTTTCAGCAAAAATATAGCAGAATTTTTAGTGCAGTAACAACATAGGCAGTATAATTTTATTAGCAAAAACAGGAGCTGAAATAGATGAAAAAAAGTTGAAGTACTTACCTGACAAAGTTACCTCTACACCTCCAGCCTGGTAATTCCACTCCTTAGATGACACAAGCAGCAGCATCCTAAAAACAAAGAGCATGTAAACCAGGAACAAAAATCTAACAGATATAGATCATATGAAAGACAAAAAAGAAGCACATTATTCAACACTAAACAGTACAAAAATGAATGCAAATAAAGTGCATTGGTTTACTCCCATGAAGAACTGATTTAAAAGTCTTCAGTTTGACTTTATTTAATTACAAATTTTATTTATTTATTAACACAACAAAAGCCCATGTGTTGCCTCCCATGCAGCGCTAGGTTTATAGTCCCCAGCCGCACTCACCAAGAAACTAACGGTAGTCACTAGGTGGATGTGGTTTCCTTAATAGGAACCACCACATATGTTCATCCCAATTTTTTTAACAGAAAGTTGAATTTTGTGGGCACTAAAACTTATGTAGACAAAAACTGAAGTCTCATCATCTGAAAAAATCCCCAAGAAACACCCTTTTACAGTTGAGAGTATAATGTTGTCCACTTCCAGATTTGTTTCAGAGTTATTAAGATTTGTGTTCACATGAAGGGACCACATAATAATAGATGCTTCAAAGGGTTTGGAATTGACCTCATAGCTATCTCTATTAACGTCAACATTAACAGATTCACAATCAAGGGTGAAAATGGGTAAATCCTGATTAGTTGGTCCAAAAGGGGATTAAAAAGAGTGCTTAACAGATTTATGAACATTAGAACTTGAGTGTAATTCCCCCTCTGGACTATCAGTATCACGAGTAGGCTCGACACTCTTCATAGTTGAGGATTGAAGTGAGAAACAAGGAAGAGAATTTATATTATCACTAATAGGTTCAGCTTTAACAATGTTATAAATCTCTTCCAAAAGATCCTCATCTGTTAACTCACACTGAACATCTACTGCTTCTATCAAATCAATTCTGCAACCATCATCTAATGTGTGTTCATCCTCTACTTTAAGTTCATGTTCAAAAGGCTCATGTTCCAAAACAATGTATGTAGTGTGTTCTAGAATGTTTAATTTAGGGGATGAAATATTCAATTAAACATCAATAAAATCATGTTCAAGATTCATCAAATTCAAATAGTTACCCCCATGTAAATCAACACTGTTTTCCAATTACATACCCAAAGTTTCAGCAAAGTGATTACAATGAGAATAGGAAAAATCAAACTCATCAGTTAGTTTTTCTTCAAATATCATTCCCTTAGCCTCATTATCCAACAACATTCCATAAATTATTGGGTTCACAGTTTCAATTTATGGAAGAGAATTTTTTAGTTCAGTTTCAAAAATTTCAGATTCATTAACTTCTAGGATAATGATCTCTTCCAGATTATACCCAATATCAAATTTAGGGAAAATATTCAGAATTTCAAAAAATTTCGGTGAAAATTTTTTAACATTTAAATTTTCAGTTTCAAGAATCTCTTCAACCCGAGTGAACTCATTATCAAAACTCCTAAAACTGTGATTTTCTACAATGTAGGAATTATGAAAAGAACTAGGCTATCTTTTTAAATCTATTTTAATTCAACTTCAAACTTTTCCAACTCAACAGCATTAATGTTCATTGTTGGATTTTCATTGTTGTTTTTTTGAATTTTTGAGTCAGTTATTTCCAAAATTGGTTCAACAGTATCAAATTCTTCAGAAATAAAGAGTTTTTTTCCAGACTCATAGTCACTCTCTTCTCCCACTAGATTTTGAAATCTTTTAAAGGCATTTTATTTTTCATTTTCTTCATATTCTTTTTTTTCTTTAACCCTTTGTTGTAATTCCAAGAGCATGTTTTCTAATCTTTTCATTATTTGATATCACTCTTGAGAATATCTAAGTTGAATTTCATGGGTTTTAGTTAACCAATTATTAATTATAACCCCCATAGCATCCAGTTTAGAATGAATTAATTGAATATTAGCTAGGGTGTCAGGACCGGAATCAATGTTTTCATTTTCTTCAATGTAAAAATCATGTTGTGACTGGTTATAGACACACTGCCAAGTAGTATGTCCATAATCTCCACAAAAAACACAGTAATGTCCAGGTTGATTCAAATTATGAATATGTTCCATTTTTTTAAATGTTTCAGATCAAACGCACACAAAGAATTCAAACAGAACATCCTTATAATTCAAGTTAAGTAGCAGATTCAAATTCACAGTTTTTATTTAGTGATTTTTTTATGCTTTTTTTAGTTTTTTTTAAATTTTTTTTTATATTTTTCAAACACTAGACTCTCAGTGCGTGCCTTCCCAAGAAACAGCGCTGAATTTTAAAGAGGACAGACATCGTCATGACACTCAAAATGATATTTATAAACCTACACTAGTATAGTAGTGAAGGGTCAAACCCAAGGGAAGGTAGAAGAGTTTTCTAGAGGTTTATTTTTATTAAACTCCACTGTTGTCAGCAGTGAAGCGAGTGTGCATTTTTTTACTATTTATTTTTTTATTAAAATGATGCTGAAACTGGATGATGGAACAATTATTTTTTAATAGAAACTAAAATTTACACTAATTATGAAAAACTAAATAAATATAGTACACTAATATAATGCAGTAAGGAAAAGAAGTAAGATCAACATTAATTTCGGGAATTCCATACTTGATGGTTGAATGGATAACTCTCCACAAATTTTAATTATATCACACCTTAGAAATTGGCTGATATATCTTCCTTTCCAGAAGACACATCAAACAGAAGTATGACTTTTAGAGTTCTCCACTCTAAAGATCATCATCTGTTAAAATTTTGATAAAGAATACAGTTGAAGTTAAACTCACCATAAAACCCCAACTGTAATGTCATTAAAGCATCAACAAAATAATGATCAAGTTCAATCTCACCAATTGAACTTTAAAATATAATTTTTTTAAAGAATGTAAGGTGTGAACAATCAACATGAACATTAAAATTGATCTTGCCGATCAATTCTAATGTCATAAAGGAATATCGTGAAGAATTTTAAAGAATAAACAAACAAAATATGAAATTATTGAGTTTAAAAATTCATCCCTTGATCATATTGATTAATGCATTGAAATACAACCAAAAACAGAGTACAAAATTTTGGATAGAGGGAAGGTAAACCCCCCTTGCAATGCTCTGCCTTCGGGCTCCTTAGCCTCCTGCTTGTCTCCAGCGCTGCTCCTTGGAGTTTGCTCTCGGATGGATGTGATCGTGTAATGAGTGACTAGAAAGAGCGAATGAGATTCTCCTAAATTCTGCTTCTTTCCCTGATTTATATATCATACTATCATCTGTTACAAGTCACTGCAACATCTTCCACCGACTTCAAAAGTTCTTCACCCACGCACTGCAAAATTTGCGTTTTTTTTTCACGATCGATACGTCTCGCTATCTTTTCTCATGGAACTAACTTCGGGCAAGTTAGTTGTATGTATCTGGACACATTTAAGTCCCTTTAATGAACCTACAATGTTTGACAAGAAAAATAAATAAAACAAACATAAAGAAAGAAAATTGGTTAATTTTCAAATTAAGTGTTATTTTAACTCCTAAATAGTTAACTAAAGTAAATTTATAATTTATTTACTTTTATATTATTTATAAAATTATCCACTTAATATTACTATGGTAAAAAATAATTTATTTAAAAAGTTATTAACCTAATTAAGTTAATAAATATAAATACTATGTTATCAATTATATCAATTTTTAAGACTAAATTATTGAGGATTAATATCATAAGTAATTAAGTAATTAAAAACATAACAATTTAGATTGAATTACTTATTTTTAATTACTAAATTAATTATCCTTATAATAATTAATCTTTAAGGAATTAAATTTTTAGGTTAAATTATTAATTATTTTATTTTAATTTAGTAATTAGAACTAAAACATAAGTTTTAAATATATTTAAATTAATAAATATATTTTATAGTTTATTTATAATTATTATTAATTATATATTTACAACAATCAGTAAATTAATTTATTATTAACATTTATTATTAAATTAGTTTTATATTTTAATTTATGAATTATCTTATTTTTTATTGTTTAAGTTTATAACTTTTACATAATGTATTATACTCATTTAATTTATTGAAGTTACTTTTACTTTAACTTTTATTTTTTTTACTTTTCTAACTTTACTTTTACATTAATTTTATTATCTTTTCTACTTTTTGTTTTACTTTGTTTTTATTATTTCTTTTTATTATTATTAATTATTATTATTTTATCTCCACTTCATCAAATTGGTGCTGGGGCCTTCTTCTTCCCTAAACGGCTAATTTTTTAATATGGGTTTTAGAAAAACAAAAATTAGGTAAAAGGGGTTAGGGTTCCGATATTTTTAAAACTGGGTCCAAGATGCGTGAACCTCGTTCACACATCACTGACCCCGGGAAGATGCGTGAACGGGGTTCACGCATCTTAACCGCGCTGAAGGATGCATGAACCGCATTCACGCATCCTTCACGAAGTTGATGAAGGATGCGTGAACGGGGTTCACGCATCCTACAGTAACTTTTTTTTAAAATTTTTATTTTTATTTTTTGTTTTGTTTTGTTTTATATATATATATATATAAACAAAATATAAAATTCAGCAGAATTTATCTGCTATTTAATATCCAGCAGAACTGCCATTACAGCAGTCTGGATTCTGACAGAAACCATCACCCAGGGCTCTCTTTTATAAGAGGGCTTGCCCAGGAAATCATACTGCATTTCCGATGTGGGATTCAGGTTCTCTTTTCCTGCACATAACATTCTGCATTTCCGATGCGGGATTCTGTTTCAAGTACTTGACTTTGAAAGACTGTAAAATACAAACTATACGACCAATATAAATAAAACTTAAAACATGGATTAAACATATAATAAATAGTTGAAAATGAAAAGAATTTAGTAAAAAGGGTTGATGAATAATAATTTATAATCTTTCAAAACCACCAACTTGAAACTTAAAAAAGTTTCAAGTACGTGACTTTGAAAGAGCATAAAATAAAAACTATAAGACCAATATGAATGAAACTTAAAACATGGAGTAAACATACAAGAAATAGTTGAAAATAAAAACAATTTCACAAAAAGTGTTGATGAATAATAATTTATAAGCTTTCAAAACCACCAACTTGAAACTTAAAAATGTTTCAAGTACGTGTCTTTGAAAGATTATAAAATACAAACTATATAACCAATATGAATGAAACTTAATATACGGATTAAAAATCTAAGAAATAGTTGAAAATAAAAATAATTTCATAAAAAAACTTAATGAAAAATAATTTATAAGCTTTCAAAACCACCAACTTGAAACTTAAATACGTTTACGTGCCTTTGAAAGCCTATGAAATACAAACTATAAAACCAATATAAATGAAAATTAAAACACGGATTAAACATATAACAAATAGTTAATAATTAATTAGTTAATTAGTAATATAATTATTAATTAGTTAATAATTAATATAATTATAAATTATTAATTACTAATATACAATAATTAATTAGTTAATTAGTAATATAATTATATAATAGTTAATTAGTTAATTAGTAGTATAATTATTAATTGATAATTACTTAGTTAATTAGTAATATAAATCTTAATAATAATTATTAATTATAATTATAATTATTAATTATTAATTATTAATTATATAATAATTAATTAGTTAATTAATAATATAATTATTAAATATAATTATTTATTATTTATTATATAATAATTAATTAGCTAATTAGTAATATATTTATTAATTATAATTATTTTTTATTTATCTATAATTATTAATTAGTTAATTTGTAATATAATTATTAATTATAAAATAAGTAATGGATTAATTAGTAATATAATTAGTGATTATAATTATTTATTATAATTATTAATTTTTAATTTTTAATTTTTAATTATTAATTATATAATAATTAAGTAGCTAATTACCAATATAATGATTAACTATTAAAAATTAATTGGTTATATAGTACTATAATTATTAACTATAATTATTATATATTAATTAGTAATATAATTATTTATTATAATTAGTAATATAATTAGTAATTATAATTAGTAATTATTAATTATATAATAATTAATTAGTTCATTACCAATATAATTATTAATTATTAAAAATTAATTATATATTAATTAATTAGTTAATTAGTAATATAATTATTAATTATTAATTACATAACAATTAATTAGTTAATTAGTAATATAATCATTAATTATTTAATTAATAATTATAATAATAATTAAAAATTATATTACTAATTTACTAATTAATTATTATATAATTAATTATTAATAATTAATAACTAATAATTGTAATGAATATTTATAATTATTTATTATATTACTAATTTACTAATTAACTAATTAATTATTATGTAATTAATAATTATATGTTTAATCCGTATATTAAGTTTCATTCATATTGGTCATATAGTTTGTATTTTATAATCTTTCAAAGACACGTACTTGAAACATTTTTAAGTTTCAAGTTGGTGGTTTTGAAAGCTTATAAATTATTATTCATCAACACTTTTTATGAAATTGTTTTTATTTTCAACTATTTCTTGTATGTTTAATCCATGTTTTAAGTTTCATTCATATTGGTCTTATAGTTTTTATTTTATAGTCTTTCAAAGTCACGTACTTGAAACTTTTTTAAGTTTCAAGTTGGTGGTTTTGAAAGCTTATAAATTATTATTCATCAACCCTTTTTACGAAATTCTTTTCATTTTCAACTATTTATTATATGTTTATTCCATGTTTTAAGTTTTATTTATATTGGTCGTATAGTTTGTATTTTACAGTCTTTCAAAGTCACGTACTTGAAACAGAATCCCGCATTGGAAATGCAGAATGTTCTGTGCAGGAAAAGAGAACCTGAATCCCACATCGGAAATGCAGTATGATTTCCTGGGCAAGCCCTCTTATAAAAGAGAGCCCTGGGTGATGGTTTCTGTCAGAATCCAGACTGCTGTAATGGCAGTTCTGCTGGATATTAAATAGCAGATAAATTCTGCGGAATTTTATGTTTTGTTTGTATATATATATATATATATATATATATAAAACAAAACAAAACAAAACAAAAAATAAAAATAAAACTTTTAAAAAAAGTTACTGTAGGATGCGTGAACCCCGTTCACGCATCCTTCATCAACTTCGTGAAGGATGCGTGAACGCGGTTCTCGCATCCTTCAACGCGGTTCAGATGTGTGAACCCCATTCACGCATCTTCCCGGGGTCAGTGATGCGTAAACGGGATTCACGCATCTTGGACACAGTTTTAAAAATATCGGAACCCTAACCCCTTTTACCTAATTTTTGTTTTTCTAAAACCCATATTAAAAAATTAGCCTCCCCAAACCCTCAGCCCCTCCTCCCATCAATAGTGCAGCGGAAATGGGATCCAAGCATGGCTCCAAACTGGTGTACCTCTCCTCTGCTTCAGCAAAGCAGCTCAGCCTCTCGACAGACCTCGGCTCAGGTTCAAGACCACCCCGACGGCAGGGGGTCTTCGACCTTCAGCATGTGTAGCGGCGCCTTCGGCTCCTCCCAGTGGCAGACATCAGATAGCGCGACTCCCTCTTCCTCTCAAACAACGACGTGACTCCTCCTCCTCGCAGAAACGGTGGTGTCTTATTAAAAAAGGTGCGGCATCCCGGTTACGAAGACTCTATGAAATCAGAGGACAACCTTTAATGGAAATCAGCAATGTGGCGTCGGTATCAACAACGGCTTGGATTCTTCCTCTTCTATGGTATGGTTCGACCTCCTCTGGTTCAAAAGTCACAGCCAAGACCTACTCTTCTTTACACTGCACCTCATCCTAATGGTCGAACTTCGATTCAATAATTACAACATCAGGCCAAGTTTCTTAGGGTTCGATTTCAATTTGTGTGAAAAAACTTCTTTGAATTTGGGTTTATTTCATTATTTAGTCTTAGTGAAAGTGAATCTTCTGGTTTGAGTCAATTCGAAAAGTTGGCTGAAACTCTCTTTGTGATAATGAGTGGATGAAGAAGTGGAAAGAATCATAAATGTGTCGTGAGAAACCAAAGATGGAAGAAATTAATCAGAAGCAAGGAAGCTCTGGAAACGGATGGTGTGAAGACACCGATAGTGTTTCAGTGTGAAGCCGTGAAACCGGAAGAAGAATTGAATGGTTAGTATGACTCGCCGATAGAAGGATTTAAGCAGGGGATCAGTGAGACATTGAGATACTGACGTGAAAATAAATTGGTGTGATGTGAATGAGATCAAAAGGGTTTTGGGGGATCGGTGAGACCGATTGTGTAAAAAATGGGGTATCGGTAGTAGGGAAGATAACAACGGCTTCGGTGCATCGGTGGATGGAATGGATGGAGTAAAGAAAATGACGTTGTATCAGTAACAGCCAGGAAGGAAAGCAATCACCGGTAGAAGAAGATAAGAAGAGGATAATTGGTGAAACTGATCTGCGCATTGGTAGTAGTAGAAATAGGGGAGACCGACACCGAGTTGAAATAAAAATGTATTAGTGTATGTCAAACTGATGGAATAATAATTGGCACTACGTGAAATTGATAATGATTTAGGATATCGGTGAGTCATTTACTCACCGATAGGTAAAATAAGATGTCGAAGTTAAAAGAGACCAAAACTGATGCAAAGGTTCGGTGTGTCGCAGCGTCGCGAGAGACCGATAGTGCTTACAAAGTAATCGGTGTGATGAAACATCGGCGTGTCACTCACCGATAGTTAAAATACATCGGTGTGACAAAACTTCAGTGTGCCACTCACCGATAGTACAAAATTAAAAACTTTAACAATTAATTCAAAGCAGATAGTAAAAAGAACAGCACTAATTAATTAATTAAATTAAATGTCAAATTAACTAAATTATTAAAGACTAAAAATTGACTGTAACTAAAATCTAACAAAATTATATTAAAAACTAAAAATAAAAAAGTCTAATTATTAACAAAGTGTGTAATTATCAAGATTAAATAAATTTCTAACTAAATGAAAAACAAATTCAATGAACTATCTGAAAACATGAAATTTAAAATAATTAAAGATATTTAACAACAAAGTTAATTAATTAACTGACAAAATGAAAACTTAAAATTAATAAAACGTTACTTTATTAACTTAATTATTAAAATTAATTACTTAGTAGAATAATTGAACTGTTTAAAAATTAAAGTTAATTTATTAAAATAAATCACAATTAAATGGTAAAGTCTTAAATTAAAAACTGAATTAGATTGAAGCAAATAAAATGAACAATTAAATAATAATTATTTAGAAAAGTTAATAAATAACAAAAATTAAGATTATCAAACCAGAAAGTAGATTAATATATATTTATAAAAATTAATTAGACCATATAAAAGGAGTAAAAACACTTATTTATTTATAAAAAATGATTAATTAAGAGAAGTAGTGATAAAAATAAAAAAGTTCCATTATTTATTAAAAAGTGTCAAAATAATTAATTAAATTGATAAAAAAAATTAAATAAAAGATGTGGAAAAACTATGTAAAAATAGAGCCACATCAATGCGTCATTTTCCAATTTAACATTTTATACATCATCACACAACCGAGAGATACTTAGTAGATTGTATTTTTACCCATCAAAAAAAGTACTTTTGAAATTAATACAGCATTAGGGTTACCAATCTAGCCTGAGATGTCGATCTTCCATTTAGCATTATCACTGAATGTGACATTTCCTCAATCAACTTTAATTAATATTTTCAAGCATGTTTAGTATTATGTCAAATGTCTTGACCATCCACTGTCCAAGTACCACAGAGTTTTATAGGAACTCTTCGGAAAATTTTCCTGCAAAACAGATTAAGTGCAATGTAAATTTGGTGCCCAAATTATCTTGGGTCCAGAGAGGATAGCAAGTAATACATTGGGAACCCATACTTGTCTCACAAATATCCAACAATCACAATATATATTTCGAAACATAAACACTTTTTTTGGTCCTTTAGAGAATTGATTTTCATGAAATATTCCATAACATGAATTAGTTGTGAAATGTCCAGATTTTGGGAAAAATTTACTTTTAATGATCCTTCTCTGTCCTGGTTGATACCCTAGACCATTTGTATATTTTGGAGCATTCTATTTTCCTAGGAATTGATTCAAGGTATCTCTATCGGTATTAAACTTCTCAATATATCTCTTTAATTTCTCATTTAATAATTTGAGTTCAATGGTTTTTTTAATAGGTGAGCATATTTTTCTTTCTCAATATCCAGATCAGACTTATAATTAGAATTTAGAGCATGTTTCCTTTTCAAAAATTTATATTTATCCTTGATTTCATTACAAGTATCCTAAATCATTCCATAGTATTGAAATAGTTCATCCTAATTTATATTTTCATCAATGTGTGATTCACTTTCATTCCCAGAATAATAAGAATTGGGTATAGGGGAATTGGGTGTTACCTCCGAAGTTTCAGTCATGAAGCACATATTTGAATGTATGTTCTTATCACTATCATATGTATGAGATCCAACTGACCTATCTTTTGAGGCACTCTTGGTAGCTTCCATTTCCTTTTTATATCCTTTCCCTTGTTTTCATACTTCTTCTTAAATTTACGCTTGGGGAAATCATCCTTCACATGAGTTTTGCGTTTACACTCATAACCGATTATTTTTTTGAGTTGTCATTCCATTTTCTATCTTTCTTCCATATTTATTTACTATCATACTTTCATTTTTAGTTTTACTATCTAATGATATTTTTCTTTCAATAAAACTTCATGAATCTCTTTGAAAGATGAGCCATCCCATCGTCACTATCAGAGTATGAGTCTTTACTTGTGGATGTATCTATAATAACTTGAACTTCTTCATTATCTTTTTTCTTTGAGGTAGTAGTATTGAATGCTACAGATTTCTTCCTTGGTTATTCATCTTCTTCTTGATTTATCTTAATCTCTTGTTTATACATCAGAAGACTTCCAATTATTTCCTTCACTATCAGTTTGCCTTTGTCACAAGTTTCTTGGATAAAAACAAAAGTTTCTCTCCATCTGTCAGATAGGCATCGAAGCGACCTCATAATCTAGTCCTTGTTGTCCAGTGGTCTTCCAAGTAGACTCATGGTATTCACTGTGTCATTGAACCTGAGATACATTTCCAAGATAGGTTCATCAGGCTTCATTTTTAAATTATCATATTTAATATTATATGTATTTAATATTATTTCATTAACATTGGTTGTTCCATCATTTGAAATAGCTAAAGTATCCCAAATTTCATATGTAGTTTTACAACAAGATATTCTATTAAATTACTCATCACCTAGAGAACTACACATGGCATTCATTGCATTAAAGTTAATATTATATGTAGCTTTAGTCAACTGAAACCATGTGTCTCTAGCAGTTGCAGGAAATACATGTTGTTCATCAACTGTGTCCCACATTTCATATCCCATGATCTCTAGATACATTTTCATTTTTAATTTCTACTGAGCTTAATTATTTCCATTAAATAAAGGTGTCATGTTCATATCAGCACCCTCAACTCTGTTATCCATTATTAATTAGAATTTAAAGAACTTAAAATTTAGAAATGATAGGAATTTTAAGATCATTAAAATACAACAAAAATCACAGTTGAAAATAATTTGAAAACATGATAATAAAATAATCCTCTGATACCAAATTGTTGGTTGGAGTGGATACTCAAGGGGGTGAATTGAGTTTCAATTAAAATTTATGTTAAAAACATTATGATAAATAATCCCCCAATTCAAAACAGCCCAGTAAATTAAGGTAGTAGAGATAAAAATGTTTAATTGCTAAAAAAGATTCTATAATGTTGATTAGTCCTCATTTGAATCTATTTAATCACTAATTCAACTTTGGAAATAAGTGTACTGAATTAAGAACATATACACACTAACCAAAACTAACTATCAAAGTGAAAGAAAAACATTTATTTTAGCTAATATAAGTAGAGGAAAATAGATAAAATATAGTATAACAAAATATAGTGCATAGTGAAGTTAAACAAGAGGTTCAGTCTAAAGTGGAGACTTAATCCTCTCCACATGGTGATCACCTACAACCAAGCAGTTTATATTAGCAATAAACTAGATAGACATCCTCTTTCAGAATTTACTATAGTTTTCACAAACTATACATGGTTCACACCCTCTACCACTATTCCTCATGGGAAAGACAAACAATACAGACCACACATGGTCTCTTCCACAGTTATATGTGGGAAACAAATGTCGATGAAGTTTGATGCGAGGATTTTTAGTATCCTACAGTTTAAGAACATGAGACAGTGTTTGAGACAGACAGACACACACACTTCTTAAAAATGTAAAAATAAAAGAAACATAATAGGGAAATTATGATAAGATGGAGTTTAGAAGGATCTATGTGTTTTTAGTCCATCTCTCGACTACTTGAAGTGACAAATTTGAAGTTTGATTTTATCTTTGGAAGTTGTCTCCATAACAAAGTGTCACAACTCTGGGTACTGGATTTCATGAATTGAGTGTTATAATTCTTGAGTTGATTTAATGTTTATGAGACACATAAGGCAGCTTCAAGTTGTTTTCCCTAAATAATCTTACTGTAGTTCTTGGGGTTTGGAGTGAAGGTTCTCGAATGGTTCTTCCTTGATCTTCCGTGATTTCTTTCTCATATATTTATGTTCGGGGTGCTCCTTTCTTTTTTTTATATCTTACTCTATATATATCTTCATTGGTCTTCTTCTTTCATATTTGAGGTCCAACAATTGGAGTAAGTACAACACGTGTAATATTTTGTGTACCTTGTAATGTCAAGATATGGTCTCCTGATATGTCTACAATAAGCATTAATTAAGTCAGACGCATTAAAGATAACAAAATATGAATGTTAGAAAAATAAAATAATTAGACAGAGTATGGGTATTAGTAGACTGGTAATGGTAGCCTTCACATCAGTAGGCTTCAATAGCAGGTGCACATCAGCAACCTCCAACTATATAGTTTCATCAATAACCTTCAGTGGTATCCTTCAGTAGTAGTCTTGTATCGGTGACCTTTATATCGGTAACCATGTAGAGGTGACCTTGTAACGGTTACCTTGACCGTGACCATATAACAGTGACCTTGTAATGGTGACCTTGTATCGGTGATCATGTAATGGTGACCATGTAATGGTGACCTTGTACCGGTGACCTTGTACCGGTGACCTTGTAATAGTGACCTTGTAACGTTGACCTTGTATCGGTGACCTTGTAACGATGACCTTGTAACTCTATCCTTGTAACAGTGACCATGTAACAATGACCTTGTACTTAGATAAATTCTGAACTGTAAGTTTAAAATGAGAGCAATGATATTAATCAGTATATAGGTATTATTTTGAGATAAGAATGATTTTTTCACATAAGTGATTATCCTGTAAGAGAAACAAGATGCTTTAAATATATAAAACATGATTAGGGATTATTAAAACATGATTTTTGATAATCAAAATAGGATTTGGGATTATCAAAATAGGTGAGTCCAACAGAGGTGACAATGAGTGTAACTTCTTATATTGTGGCATTCACTGACACTAAATATTCCATGTGACTCTCATTTTTTATAGTCCCTATCATGTAATATTTACCTACATGTAATGTATTCCCACACGGTGTTTTGTGGTATACATGACATATTTTTTATAGGTCAAACCACATAGTTCATGTTGTTTGTATGACCAAATAGCATTCCGTGAATATACACAGTGTGTAACATTGTTAATGTGTGTGAACTACATAACATATAAAACACCTTTACACATCATGTAGTTTCAGATTTTATACATTTTATAGTTATAAAGGATTTATATTCATATTACATGCCAAAAATTACATGATGTGTACCTGGTTCAGAATAAAAATTGTCACAAGAAATGTATACCTAGATACACACCATGTATTATTATATCTCTTTTAATTAATCATGTGCAACTCAAACAGAAGATCATTCTTATTATTCATATTTCATGTCTTGGAATGAGTCACATAGAATTTACAACTAGTTATACAGTGTGTAATATATTTATGGACACACACACAACATGACTAGAGTCTCAGTGTGTACCTTTTATGGGTTTTCACATATTACATGCTGTGTACACACAACTACATGTTGTGTAATTCACATCTATCCAGATCGGTTGGAGAATGGTCAATACATAGCATGTGAATATGTTGTGTAGATTACCACACGATATTCCATGACATACGCAAGTTCAAATACATGAGGGGTTACAAACAGTGTTCACCAACTAGACACCATTTAATCCATATCAAACCATTTCATGTTTTTTTATCAATAAACAACATGAAATGAAACCGTATGCACTCTCCTAAAGGAAGTTCCTTGATTATCACAACTCATGAATTGTTTGGTTGATTAAGTGTACACAATGTGTAGTTAATTATTATGTGTTGTGTACCTATGTCTTGAATCTAGTGTCCTTGTAAACTTAAATTGGGATATTTATGTAGAATTTATATGTACGTAGCATATTTTTACTGATATAAATTTATAAAAAAAGATTTTCTTAACTTTTAGAATATGAATAATATCTCAAAATTAAAACCAACAGTCAAATGTATAAAAATGATCAAATAATAACAAACAATTATTTATTATAATAGGACCATGTGATACCACTTAAAGGTTCTAAGATCCTATGGAATTTTTGTGACATTGAACATATATTGTTTTATATTGGTTTAAACATATATAATACAATATATATGATGAAGGACACCCTAAAATATCCTAGACATGATTTTAACAAATAATTTATTATTAAATTAAAAAATAATTTACATGAATTTTATAACTATTTATAGTTAATTTTTTCTTTTATCATTTCATGTTTTCATTGTAATGTAGAATCCAAATTTTGAAACTTTTAGTTTCATAAATTATTCATGATTCTACAAACAATTATCGTGGCTTTTCAGGCACTATCATAGAGAAACCTAGTGCTTTGCATCGTTCCTCATTGATCAAAATGACAGGTTTCTCTTCATCCCTATTTTCCTTTAAATGGGGGTGAAGGAAATTATCTCTAGGCCCTAAGGGAATATCTAGAGTCACCATGTTGTGTACAAAAACAATATCTTCTCCAAAAAGATATTATTGGGATTTTATACATGGGGTTAAATAGTTAATAAATAGTGAAAGGCATTTTACCTAACTATTTATTTCATTTAATCCTCAAATAAAATAATTTTATTATTAGTATAGATCATGAACCTTGATAATATCATGGATAAGTATATCATCTTCTTTAGACAATAAATTCCACTTGAGAATCCTCTTAAAATTTACTAAACCTTCACTAATAAAATGTTAATTCAAATAAAAATATATTATTCATTCAATAAACGAATAAATATAATATTGACTATTCTCAAGAATAAATATTTATGTAAATATTAAAATTACAAATAAAATATTTATATTATTCTATTCACTAAATTACTAAATACATTAATAGTTATATATTACCTTAGGATTAATAATCAAGAGAAACATTTCAACTCAGTTATTCTAAACAATCATATCTTGTGATAAAATTTATACAATTGATGATACTAAAACAATTATTATTCCATAATATAAGAATAATATTTATTATTATTATTAAAATTAATAATATTTAATGGTATTATGAATATCCTTATTGTGTGGCCCTCTAGGCCCCTTTCTCAAGGGTATTAGGTGAGTGTGATTAATATTCAAGGCCTAATTCTATTAACACATAAAGGTACCCTTAGAATAATAAGATAGTGTCACAGTGACAACAACCTCCATATGAATGATACTATGTAATATAATCCATTGGTCTCAATATCTTATTAAGGAAGATACATAATTGTGTCATCATTATATATGATTGATGTAGCTTTCTTTAACTTTATGAAATTAATTTGTTGATGAACTACCCTAGGTATGGATTTAATCATATAGTTTTATTTCAGTAAATGGACCACAGATATCTTATTACATTAACTCAAAATGGAAAAATACTTTCTTTAATTATTCAAATAATATCATATCATTACGAAAAACCCATCATATTCTACCTCACCACTAAAATATGTCATCTTGGTATTTCTCCACGCATCGAAGTACATAATTAATGATATACATTAACAATAATATCAATTATAAATAACAATACAAACACTCACATATAGGAATATACATTGTCACATATAATATATAGAATTCTTATTGGATAATTTTTTATTAAAATCATAATTCATGGAGATTTCCAAGTGTGGCCTTCATGAGAAGAAGTATCAATGTATTATGAGCATCCAGTACCTGATAGTAAAAATATTAATGGTGTCCTATCATACTGGTGTTATATAGACCATAGGATATATGTGTTAGGAATAATATCATATCATTTTTATATCTTCATTACAGTTATGAACTTCTACAACCTTTCAATATGAAAATTACTCTAAGGATATAGAAACATTAATGTAATGGAATAGAAAAATCAATATATGATATGATAGACATTAATATATTTAGAATTGAAACTGTGAAATCAGTTGGTTCATGAGAACCGACACCATCGAATAAGATTTAGTTCCTTATTATAATGTTTTTAGTAATCCATTAATTACTCTTCATCCTATATCATAGAGTTATTATAACAAGACTCTAGATTAACATTAAAATTATTTCATTCAATAACATTTCCAATTTTTTACTATTGTTTTATACTGGTTTCGATTCCATAATGTATTATTCATTGAATAATTATGATTTAAATTAAAATGTTGTATAGTTTTAGTGAAGTTTTACTGATGAATTAGTTATTATAGTATATGAAATAATGTTTATCTTTTCCTATGTGGATCATGTTATTATTTTTCATACTGATATTGATTACTTGTATAGACCATAATTTGATAAGAGAATATCTTTTTCCTGTATATATTGTGATTCTTTTTGGAATTATAAGGGTAATATCGTATGTTTATATAAAAGGTTACTATATACACCTTATATTACTAACTAGTTTAACTTTATGGGATGAATGTGTGACTCCTTGATGCTATTATACTCATTTCCCAATTCTTTAATTGGGTAGTTATCTCAGTTGTCCCGAATCTATTGTACGTTTTCATTTTCCCCCATACAGGGTGGTTGTGGCACCCTGACTTAAATAAAATTTATGGGTATTGAACCTATACATATGTTTATGGTCCATATCAGATTATGATTTGAGGAAAAAAGTAGGTATTAATGTTATCGACCCTCTTAGTATTTAGGGTTATTTTTTATATCCACTCAGTCATCTGCCTACTACTAGTAAATAATTATTACATGCTCTCTAGGTAAATATTTGGAAAAATATTCTTATTTTTATCTATGTGAATGAGTACATTGATTATAATAAAAAACATGAATGTCATTAATATAGGTTAGAACCATGGTGATTTCTTACAGAGTATGATATGATCATACCATACATGTGCACCTCTAGGGGGATGTAGCTTCGAGATCTATTTTCATGTGCCAATAAGTATAAGTGGATATCATGATTTTTATTTTGTTGTGTATAGTCATAATTAAATTTTAATTGGTGTGGTAAAATTCCTAATATATGAATGAATGTGAACTCTTTCATTAATTTTGTACTGTACAGTCCCATATTTACGATACTCTGATTAAAATCCATCGTTTATTATTTACAAAACATAATTACTAAGACAATGATGTATTTTCATATTCCCCAAACACATCAAACTTAAAAAAATTTCTTTATAATTTGAATCTATAACATCATTACTCTATTAAAGTATATTCATCATAAAAAATCATTTAATTATGTGAATATCTTACTGTATTATCTATATTTTCTTCCATGTTATGTAATATCAATATTGTGGACAAGATTTTGAATTTAACATAGATTAATTAACATATAATTTCAATATCACTAAATAATGTATCAAACATCCTTATATTATGGATGATATCAAATCTAACATCAATAAATAATTCCTTGATTCCATGTGATAACACTATTTAATTATTTCGATCGTCATATATTTCTATTTTTTATGTTTCACAGTGTCAAATCAATCACATTAACTCAAAAAAATTGAAAATTAAATATCCTTGATTTATCTAAATCATAAATTTATCAAATTAAAAGGATCCACTCATGAAAAATAAATAAACTGCTTTTTATAGCATTTTCCTACTAAATTTCAATAATCCATTAACTCATTTATCATATACAACACTTATTATCCATCAGCTAATCCAATTTTGGTTCATAATATCCGTAAATAAGAATCATATTTAGACATTGTAACGCCCCGACCCCAGCTACCCAGAGTCGGTGCATTACTTCGTAACATTGGAATGATCACAAAAGATCAAGTCTCGAAAGACCGATTAGTTTAGTATCCTTGGAAACACTAGATACATTCATAAATGTTACATTACATCACAAGTGAAAAACTACAATAACATAGTCTCCATAGTCCACACTTCTATCCTCTTCGGACTATCCCTGCAGGTCATTCATAAAATACTTCTTCACATCCTGGAAAATATTAAAACATTGAAAGGGGTGAGCTCAGATGCTCAGTAAGGATAACAATATGGCGGAAGCTTTCATAAATAAACATAAACATTTAAGGCAATGTATAACTAAAACAAAAGCCTTTCAAACGTGAACTGCAACATAATATGGCAAAAGTAAAATGAGATAATGCCATATACTTATTCACATGGATATTCTACTGGTCGAATAATCACATGCAATATCAATAACCACTTTCATAATGATGGAATTCATAATGCCAGACTATCATAACCACGTAGTCAAGGCCTCGTGCCAAGACCACAAATAAGATTTTGTCAAGGCCTCGTGCCAAGACACTAGTTTGTCTCATGAGACCTGCCGATGCATCGTGGAGCTATAGCGGGCTCCACCTGTCACTTATTAAGTCCAATGCATTCCTCATATGAATAGGTTTAAACATATCATAAACCATAACATAATCGTATCACATAAAACATGCGTAAAGGAAATATAAAATTTACACATTTCAATCAAAAGATATCAATACAACACATTGATATAATAAAAATGCTTTCAAAACCATTTTCAATACAATAATAAAAGAAAGTTAAAACTTTGTATTTATTTTTCATTAAAAAAAGTGATGGCTTGTAGAGGAAGCCGAAACTCAAATAGTGGTCACGGCGGTGGAGAAGTCATTGTCGCCGCATACGTATGACAAAAACATTCCCTTTTGTCGTTCAGTAAATGCTTCTTATAAAAAAGATTCCTCTTGGATATACGTAAAAGTCAAAGGTGTTTATACACCGAATAAAAGAAATTTGTGTATAAAACCAAATATGCCTCAATGAAAGGAGATTGAGACGAAGTCCTTAAAAAGATAATTTTTAAAATAAAATATATCTATTATGTGTAATCACTATAGGTACACATAAAGAACGTAAAAATAAAAAAAGGACATAATAATATCATGACATAATTTGAAAGTAGGAGATTAACCCAAAGAATAGAAATTGGGTTAAGAAGTTCCCTTACCTCGTGCCTGACTTGACTCAACCGTTTTTTAACCTCCTGAATAATAAACAAGAGTTAATATATACCTTATTAAGAACCATTTTCAATTTCATTATCCTTTTATATCACCTATTACAATGATATGATCATTATTTAATTATTTGAGTTAATAACGGTCATTTTGTCGATCATTGGTACTCGAGTCAAAAATAAACTTCTTATAATTACAAGTTGTTCATGTGGTGAAATATCCATTATATCCAGAATTATAATCATGATGTAGATATCATATATATCATATATATACAGTATATACATTCATTCATAATGTCACGTAACATTTAGAGGTAAGAAATGAAATGCACCGTTCATGGAGACGGTAAGCCGTACGTACGCATGAACGCTACTTTCATTTCTATTTCGTATTTAATGGAATGAAATCATAATGATATAAATTTATAATATAATTACAGTATAATATAGTTTATAATACCATTTAATACATCCTTTATACATCCCACATATGGAATTAACGATTCAAATCACTTTGAGGGGGCGGTAGTCCGCACTTCCTAAAATGAAATTATCGCATTTTACCCATAATGGAAATCATAAAGTATGCCATAAATGAGAAATACATAAGCATAAGTAAAACATAAACATATTTTATATCATGTATAAATATATTGACATCTTAATGGCCACCTTTGAAGGTGTTATATGAATGTTGAACAATCATCGTTTCGTGAGGCAGAAATTCGCCATCCACAGAAACCGTATGTTCTTTAACCATTAGATGTAGGTGTGTGTAAGTGTATCTCGAATCCTTCTTATAAAAACATCCTAGTATATTGACGATACTGGTGTTGTTACAAAATAAATTAATAAAAAGAGTTTAGGGGGTTGGAGAAGAAAAATAAAACAAAACAACATTAGAGAAGACATTACCTCAAAATCGGGTAACTCTTTTTGATTTGAGCCAAAGGCTTCCTTGAGAAGATTTCTGCCCAAAGTGAGGCTTCTAGGAGTACGAGGGGGAAGTTGGGAGTGTATTTGGGCAGAGTTTGGACGAGCCAAATGGCTTGAAGGTGTGAATAAGGTGGGAGAGGTGGGGGCCTTTTATAAGTGGAGAGGAGGGGCACTTTTGGAAAGTAATGAAATGTTATTCTATAATACAATGATTTTCGGATTCTAAATGTCCCACACTTGTATAATTCGTGGCTAAGGTGATAAGGGTTCGAAATATCCTCATCCAATAGGCTTTGGACAAGTTTAAGCCTTGGATTGTTCATTATCTTCTCATTTTATTTAAATCGTTGAATAATGAGGTCATCGCTGCATCATAATTATGTTATAAATAATTTAATTAATTTAATGTCAAAAAAATTATAAAAAAATACTATGATGTAGGAAATTTTTTTATATTTCTAATGAATATTTATAGTCAAAATTTTGACTTGTGTAACCCCACTTAAAAACTGTTTTAGTAAAACAACTCATGTTTGTGTCAATTTAATTTTAACATTAAATAAATATATATTAATGTCATTTTACAACTAAAGTGGCTCCATGAGGTCCCCAAGTTGACCCATGGGTTGTCTTGGTCGGCCATGACTCATCCAATAGGAGTAGGACAAGTTTCATGCTCATCTCATATTATTAAAACATTATTTGCACCTTAAACTACACTAATTACCTCTAATCGCGATAAAGAACTTAAAAGATACTATTCACCAAAAAATTATTTTAATCTAATTGAACCACATTTTACTTCTTAATGACAACCATGTATGTCGGATTTTTGAAAATCAAATCACAGAAGTGGTAATATTTCATTTAAACGAAAAATCAGTTATTTAACTACCACTTAGTGGTTTCACTATTCATCAAAAATTGAAGTTTTTCAGAACAATGACAAAATTTCACCCTAAGCTATAATTAATATTCCAAATTCAAAAATGATGTCTATTTTACAAAATTCCAAACATATAAGTTGCATTAATTAATTTTATAATTAATTCCCGCTGTCACAACAAATAGCGTGTTTTTAAGGAACAATTTATATCTAAGATTGGCATTTGTTTATGTCCAATGTCAATGTTAAATTAATTCTAATGACCACCATTGGATAAAATGGTAAAAATATATTCTAATTATACTTTAAAACCACTAAATAGAATAATTTATCACTATAAATTATTTTGATTAAAAAAGTTGTTTTAAGTATTTTTCACTATTCATAAAAAATAGAAGTTCTCAGAAAAATACCAAAAATTCAACATAGGCTAATTCCGACATTCCGAATCCAAAAATGAAGTCCATTTTGATAAATAAAATTTATAAAATTTCAAAAAGTAGGTATTACTATTCAAAATGGCTAGTTTAATTCGTTGTGGTGTGTGTTAGAGCTCGAGGTTGCGTACAACACACGCTATTGCATTATTCGAAGTTAAACGTACCGTGGAAGCTTGGGGTGTTACATTCTCCCCTCCTTCAATAAATTGCATCCTCGCTATTTGAAATTTTTCTTTGAAAATAAAAGGTTGAAAAGAGAAAATACCTTTGAGGAAAACCCACATCGGAAATAAGGTTAATAAATATATAACATTAAAAGAAAGCAAGATAAGTACAAAGGTCAACCGATATAGCCCATTCTAGGATTCTATGAAAATATGGATATGGAGGAGAAACAAACCATCAAGGTCTGATGGAGAGTTATAGAAAACAGGATTAGGAGAATGTTTAACCACAAGAAAATCACAAACTTGTGATTGGTTAAACGGTCATTGAATCCCTAGTTGGAAAAGTTAACCGACATCATTTTTGTTTTAAGTTACCTTTTATAATGTTGAGGATTTTATTTAAGAGATTTACTAAAAACGTAAGGGAATATACATACTTGTTATGTATTCTTTCATTCGTTAATGAATTTTTACCACAAACCCATCTTTTACTCCAAATGGTAACAGAACTCAAAAATATTCTATTTATCCTAATTGTATAAGGTTCCAAATGTTAACACATACCATTTAGATTAGTAAAATTATTTTGTAATAACCAGGGACTTCCTATAGGCTAGTAGTAGGAAATAAGGGCCTGTCGCACTATGGTTGTGGGTTCGATTCCTGCAGCTTTGTCCGACGCGACGGGTTATGCCCCACCCTACAGGTTGTCCTTTTCCTAAAACTATAGTATCATAATATTCCAAAAATAATCTTCATAAATTTTTTAACCTTAAACAATACTATCCAAAGATCAACTTAATCCACTCCAACCATTATAGTTATCCAAAATACCTCTGTCCAGACTTTCTCTAAAAGGTCTCTTAATTCCAAAATCAATTTATCAGATTCCCCAAACAAAGTAATGTTTCTCTTATTGTCACATACTAAAAATATGATTACCTTAATCATATTAGAACCTTACTGAAATAAAAAAGTAATGTAGTACAATCCATATATATATCACATTATTCTTATAACCAGAATAGAATCCATGAGTCCAAAAGCACCAATACATTAGTTATTCTGCATCAACTGTAGTAACAGAAGAAGATTGTCCTTGATCCCTTGGCCTTTTCTGAGGTAAGTTTCCTTGACGCTTAGGGCATTCATTCGCATAATGCCCCATTTCTCTGCAATTGTAGCATTCAACTTTGACAACCTCTTTCTTTCCCTTGCAATCACGAGCCTAGTGACCCTTTTCTCCACATTTATAACAAACTCCCATTCCTTTTAGACATGTACCAGGGTGATTCTTCCCACAATTATCACATAATGGAAAATCATTCTTTCCCTTTTTCCCTTTATCTGTCTCTTGTTCCCCCATTCTCTTCTTCTCTTGCTTTACTTTGTTGTCATAAGACTTAGAGAATTCCTTTTCCGTCTTGATAGCACATGAGACAATATCTTCGTATGATGAGAAGGATTGTGATACTAAAGCTCGATGGAGAAATGGTTTTAAACCATCAAAGAAACGATCAATCTTACTCCTTGGGTTACGTATATAATCAGAAGCATGCCTCGCTATCCTTGTAAAGTTAGCCTCATACTTTGCGACATTCTCATCCTCCTTCTACCTCAGACTCAGAAATTGCCCTTCCATATCTGCTCGATGGTCACGAGGAAAGTATTTTTCTAAGAAAATCTCTTTGAACTCCCTCCATTCCATATTCGATACGTCATCATCTTCCTTTGTGTTTTGAATCAGCGACCACCACTGATCGGCATCTCCAGTGAGGCGGTAAACTGCCATGACAACCTTCTCCCTTTCGCTACTCCCCATGGCATGGAATATTTTCTCTAAGGAGTTTATCCATTGCTCAGCTACTAACGAATTTGTACCCCCATTGAAGGTTGGTGGTTGTTGCCTCATGAAAAGGTCTAGCATTGATCCTCCACATTGCGGATCAGGGTGCTCCATACGAGTAAGGTTATTATTCATAACCTGAGTAAGTTGTCCCAGTATGGTGATTAGCTGATCGGCACTAGTTGCATCACCAGCCCCACTATAATTATCTTGAGCAGGAGGTAAATCCCTACATGGAGTGTGTGCATTGATACGGTTTCCATTTCTTCCACTAGGCACCATTTCTAAACAATTGCATAAACTAGATCAGTTTATGAATCAAAATACATAATCCCATACTTATAAAACACTTAACATAAATTGAACTATTTATGGATATAATCCATAATCATAAAAATGTTTTCTTTGAGGAAGTATATACTCATAAACCCTTCATAATGATTTGTAAAGAAAATGAGAGTTATCCTAAGCATATCCCCCAGGAGTTTCGTAACCAAGAGTGCAGCAATGCCCGTTGTCGTGCACCAGTTCCCGTTCGAGTCTAGCTCAAAGCGGTGTTTTCAGATTTTACCCCTAGGTACATATGTGCCAGAGCTGTCTCTACCTGCTCGTATCCAGACAGGGATGTATTGCTCGGAAAACTCAAAAAATCTATACAATAACAAAATTCTAGGAAGTTCTTCTATATTAATCCTCAAAGTCTATCTTTGGGCTATGTGATCTAATCAGAGTTTATCTAAATCTAGCTTCCAAGGTTAGTACTAAACTACCTATGATACCAACTGTAACGCCCCGAACCCAGCTACCCAGAGTCGGTGCATTACTTCGTAACATTGGCATGATCAGAAAAGATCAAGTCTCGAAAGGCCGATTAGTTTAGTAGCCTTGGAAACAATAGATACATTCATAAATGTTACATTACATCACAAGTGAAAAACTACAATAACATAGTCTCCATAGTCCACACTTCTATCCTCTTCGGACTATCCCTGCAGGTTATTCATAAAATACTTCTTCACATCCTGGAAAATATTAAAACATTGAAAGGGTGAGCTCAGATGCTCAGTAAGGATAACAATATTGCAGAAGCTTTCATAAATAAACATAAACATTTAAGGCAATGTATAACTAAAACAAAATCCTTTCAAACATGAACTGCAACATAATATGGCAAAAGTAAAATGAGATAATGTCATTTACTTATTCACTTGGATATTCTACTGGTCGAATAATCACATGCAATATCAATAACCACTTTCATAATGATGGAATGCATAATGCCAGACTATCATAACCACGTAGTCAAGGCCTCGTGCCAAGACCACAAATAAGATTTTGTCAAAGCCTCGTGCCAAGACACTGGTTTGTCTCAGGAGACCTGCCGATGCATCGAGGAGCTATAGCGGGCTCCACCCATCACTTATTAAGTCCAATGCATTCCTCATATGAATAGGTTTAAACATATCATAAACCATAACATAATCGTATCACATAAAACAAGCGTAAAAGAAATATAACATTTACACATTTCAATCACAAGATATCAATACAACCCATTGATATAATAAAAATGCTTTCAAAACCATTTTCAATACAAGAATAAAAGAAAGTTAAAACCTTGTATTTATTTTTCATTAAAAAAAGTGATGGCTTGTAGAGGAAGCCGAAACTCAAATAGTGGTCACGGCGGTGGAGAAGTCGTTGTCGCCGCATACGTATGAAAAAAACATTCCCTTTTGTCGTTCAGTAAACGCTTCGTATAAAAAAGATTCCCCTTGAATATACGTAAAAGTCAAAGGGGTTTATACACCGAATAAAAGAAATTTGTGTATAAAACCAAATATGCCTCAATGAAAGGAGATTGAGACGAAGTCCTTAAAAAGATCATTTTTAAAATAAAATAGATCTAATATGTGTAATCACTATAGGTACACATAATGAACGTAAAAATAAAAAAAAGGACATAATAATATCATGACATAATTTGAAAGTAGGAGATTAACCCAAAGAATTGAAATTGGGTTAAGAAGTTCCCTTACCTCGTGTCTGACTTGACTCAACCGTTCTTTAACCTCGTGAATAATAAACTAGAGTTAATATATACCTTATTAAGAACAATTTTCAATTTCATTATCCTTTTATATCACCTATTACAATGATATGAACATTATGTAATTATTTGAGTTAATAACGGTCGTTTTGTCGATCTTTGGTACTCGAGTCAAAAATAAACTTCTTATAATTACAAGTTGTTCATGTGGTGAAATATCCATTATATCCAGAATTATATTTATGATGTATATATCATATATATCGTATATATACAGTATATACATTCATTCATAATGTCACGTAACATTTAGAGGTAAGAAATGAAATGCACCGTTCATGGAGACGGTAAGCCGTACGTACGCATGAACGCTACTTTCATTTCTATTTCTTATTTAATGGAATGAAATCATAATGATATAAATTTATAATATAATTAAAGTATAATATAGTGTATAATACCATTTAATCCATCCTTTATACATCCCACATATGGCATTAACGATTCAAATCACTTTGAGGGGGCGGTAGTCCGCACTTCCTAAAATGAAATTATCGCATTTTACCCATAATGGAAATCATAATGTATGCCATAAATGAGAAATACATAAGCATAAGTAAAACATAAACATATTTTTTATCATATATAAATATAGTGACATCTTAATGTCCAACTTTGAAGGTGTTATATGAGTGTTGAACAATCATCGTTTCGTGAGGCAGAAATTCGCCATCCACAGAAACCGTATGTTCATTTACCATTAGATGTAGGTGTGTGTAACTGTAGCTCGAATAATTCTTATAAAAACACCCTAGTATATTGAGTATACTGGTGTTGTTAAGAAAGAAATGAATAAAAAGTGTTTAGGGGGTTGGAGAAGAAAAATAATACAAAACAACATTAGAGAAGACATTACCTCAAAATCGAGTAACTCTTTTTGATTTGAGCCAAAGGCTTCCTTGAGAAGATTTCTGCCCAAAGTGAGGCTTCTAGGAGTAAGATTGGGAAGTTTGGAGAGTATTTGGGCAGAGGTTGGCTGATCCAAATGGCTTGAAGGTGTGAATAAGGTGGGAGAGGTGGGGGCCTTTTATAAGTGGAGAGGAGGGGCACTTTTGGAAAGTAATGAAATGTTATTCTATTATACAATGCTTTTCGGATTCTAAATGTCCCACACTTGAATAATTCGTGGCTAAGGTGATAAGGGTTTGAAATATCCTCATCCAATAGGCTTTGGACAAGTGTAAGCCTTGGATTTTTCATTATCTTCTCATTTTATTTAAATCGTTGAATAATGAGGTCATCGCTGCATCATAATTATGTTATAAATAATTTAATTAATTTAATGTCTAAAAAATTATAAAACAAATACTATGATGTAGGAAATATTTTTTTATTTCTAATGAATATTTATAGTCAAAATTTGGACTTGTGTAACCCCACTTAAAATTTATTTTAGTAAAACAACTCATATTTGTGTCAATTTAATTTTAACATTAAATAAATATATATTAATGTCATTTTCCAACTAAAGTGGATCCATGGGGTCCCCAAGTTGACCCATGGGTTGTCTTGGTCGGCCATGACTCATCCAATAAGAGTAGGACAAGTTTCATGCTCATCTCATATTATTAAAACTTTATTTGCACCTTAAACTACACTAATTACCTCTAATTGCGATTAAGATCTTAAAAGTTACTATTCACCAAAAAAATATTTTAATCTCATTGAACCAAATTTTACTTCTTAATTAAAACCATGTATGTCGGATTTTCGAAAATCAAATCACAGAAGTGGTAATATTTCATTTAAACGAAAAATCAGTTATTTAACTACCACTTAGTGGTTTCACTATTCATCAAAAATTGAAGTTTTTCAGAACAATGCCAAAATTTCACCCTAAGATATAATTGATATTCCAAATTCAAAAATGATGTCTATTTTACAAAATTCAAAACATATAATTTGCATCAATTAATTTTATAATAAATTCCCGCTTTCAAAACAAATAGCGTGTTTTTAAGGAACAATTTATATCAAACGATTGGCATTTGTTTATGTCCAATGTCAATGTTAAATTAATTCT
This sequence comes from Viscum album, assembly GCA_963277665.1. NCBI lineage: Eukaryota > Viridiplantae > Streptophyta > Magnoliopsida > Santalales > Viscaceae > Viscum > Viscum album. Next base: position 1,956,599,471 of record OY728137.1, read on the forward strand.
AATGACCACCATTGGATAAAATGGTAAAAATATATTCTAATTATACTTTAAAACCACTAAATAGAATAATTTATCACTATAAATTATTTTGATTAAAAAAGTTGTTTTTTGTATTTTTCACTATTCATAAAAAATAGAAGTTCTCAGAAAAATACCAAAACTTCAACATAGGCTAATTCCGACATTCCGAATCCAAAAATGAAGTCCATTTTGATAAATAAAATTTATAAAATTTCAAAAAGTAGGTATTACTATTCACAACGGCTAGTTTAATTTGTTGTGGTGTGTGTTAGAGCTCGAGGTTGCGTACAACACACGCTATTGCATTATTCGAAGTGAAACGTACCGTGGAAGCTTGGGGTGTTACATTCTCCCCTCCTTTAATAAATTGCATCCTCACAATTTGAAATTTTTCTTTGAAAATAAAAGGTTGAAAAGAGAAAATACCTTTGAGGAAAACCCACATCAGAAATAAGGTTAATAAATATATAACATTAAAAGGAAGAAAGATAAGTACAAAGGTCACCCGATATAGCCCATTCTAGGATTCTATGAAAATATGGATATAGAGGAGAAACAAACCATCAAGGTCTGATGGAGAGTTATAGAAAAAAGGATTAGGAGAAAGTTTAACCACAAGAAAATCACAAACTTGTGATTGGTTAAATGGTCATTGAATCCCCAGTTGGAAAAGTTAACCGACAACATTTTTGTTTTAAGTTACCTTTTATAATGTTGAGGATTTTATTTAGGAGATTTACTAAGAACGTAAGGGAATATACATACTTGTTATGTATACTTTCATTCGTTAATGAATTTTTACCACAAACCCATCTTTTACTCCAAATGGTAACAAAACTCAAAAATATTCTATTTATCCTAATTGTATAAGGTTTAAAATGTTAACACATACCATTTAGATTAGTAAAATTATTTTGTAATAACCAGGGACTTCCTGTAGGCTAGTGGTAGGAAATAAGGGCCTGTCGCAATATGGTTGTGGGTTCGATTCCTGTAGCTTTGTCCGACGCGACGGGTTATGCCCCACCCTACAGGTTTTCCTTTTCCTAAAACTATAGTATCATAATATTCCAAAAATAATCTTCATAAATTTTTTAACCATAAACAATACTATCCAAAGATCAACTTAATCCACTCCAACCATTATAGTTATCCAAAATACCTCTGTCCAGAATTTCTCTAAAAGGTCTCTTAATTCCAAAATCAATTTATCAGATTCCCCAAACAATGTAATGTTTCTCTTATTGTCACATACTAAAAATATGATTACCTTAATCATATTAGAACCTTACTGAAATCAAAAAGAACTGCAGTACAATCCATATATATATCACATTATTCTTATAACCAGAATATAATCCATGAGTCCAAAAGCACCAATACATTAGTTATTCTGCTTCAACTGTAGTAACATCATAATATTGTCCTTGATCCCTTGGCCTTTTCTGAGGTAAGTTTCCTTGATGCTTAGGGCATTCATTTGCATAATGCCCCATTTCTGTACAATTTTAGCATTCAACTTTGACAGCCTCTTTCTTTCCCTTACAATCACGAGCCTGGTGACCCTTTTCTCCACATTTATAACAAACTCTCATTCCTTTTAGACATGTACCAGGGTGATTCTTCCCACAATTATCACATAATGGAAAATCCTTCTTTCCCTTTTTCCCTTTATCTGTCTCTTGTTCCCCCGTTCTCTTCTTCTCTTGCTTTACTTTGTTGTCATAAGACTTAGAGAATTCCTTTTTCGTCTTGATAGCACATGAGACAATATCTTCGTATGATGAGAAGGATTGTGATACTAAATCTCGATGGAGAAATGGTTTTAACCCATCAAAGAAACGATCAATCATACTCCTTGTGTTACGTTTATAATTGGAAGCATGCCTCGCTAACCTTGTAAAGTTTGCCTCATACTTTGCGACATTCTCATCCTCCTTCTACCTCAGACTCAGAAATTGCCTTTCCATATCTGCTCGATGGTCACGAGGAAAGTATTTTTCTAAGAAAATCTCTTTGAATTCCCTCCATTCCATATTCGATACGTCATCATCTTCCTTTGTGTTTTGAATCAGCGACCACCACTGATCGGCATCTCCAGTGAGGCGGTAAACTGCCATGACAACCTTCTCTCTTTCGCTACTCCCCAAGGCATGGAATATTTTCTCTAAAGAGTTTATCCATTTCTCAGCTACTAACGGATTTGTACCCCCATTGAAGGTTGGTGGTTGTTGCCTCATGAAAAGGTCTAGCATTGATCCTCCACGTTGCGGATCAGGGTGCTCCATACGAGTAAGGTTATTATTCATAACCTGAGTAAGTTGTCCCAGTATGGTGATTAGCTGATTGGCACCAGTTGCATCACCAGCCCCACTATAATTATCTTGAGCAGGAGGGAAATCCCTACATGGAGTGCGTGCATTGATACGGTTTCCATTTCTTCCACTAGGCGCCATTTCTAAACAATTGCATAAACTAGATAAGTTTATGAATCAAAATACATAATCCCATACTTATAAAACACTTAACATAAATTGAACTATTTATGGATATAATCCATAATCATAAAAATGTTTTCTTTGAGGAAGTATATACTCATAAACCCTTCATAATGATTTGTAATGAAAATGAGAGTTATCCTAAGCATATCCCCCGGGAGTGTCGTAACCAAGAGTGCAGAAAGGCCCGTTGTCGTGCACCAGTTCCCGTTCGAGTCTAGCTCAAAGTGGTGTTTTCAGGTTTTACCCCTAGGTACATCTCTGCCAGAGCTGCCTCTACCTGCTCGTATCCAGACAGGGATGTATTCCTCGGAAAACTCACAAAATCTCTACAATAACAAAATTCTAGGAAGTTATTCTATACTAATCCTCAAAGTCTATCTTTGGGCTATGTTCTCTAATCAGAGTTTATCTAAATCTAGCTTCCAAGGTTAGTACTAATCTACCTCTGATACCAACTATAATGCCCCGAACCCAGCTACCCAGAGTCGGTGCATTACTTCGTAACATTGGCATGATCACAAAAGATCAAGTCTCGAAAGACCGATTAGTTTAGTAGCCTTGAAAACACTAGATACATTCATAAATGTTACATTACATCACAAGTGAAAAACTACAATAACATAGTCTCCATAGTCCACACTTCTATCCTCTTCGGACTATCCCTGCAGGTTATTCATAAAATACTTCTTCACATCCTGGAAAATATTAAAACATTGAAAGGGTGAGCTCAGATGCTCAGTAAGGATAACAATATTGCAGAAGCTTTAATAAATAAACATAAACATTTAAGGCAATGTATAACTAAAACAAAAGCCTTTCAAACATGAACTGCAACATAATATGGAAAAAGTAAAATGAGATAATGCCATTTACTTATTCACATGGATATTCTACTGGTCCAATAATCACATGCAATATCAATAACCACTTTCATAATGATGGAATGCATAATGCAAGACTATCATAACCACGTAGTCAAGGCCTCGTTCCAAGACCACAAATAAGATTTTGTCAAGGCCTCGTGCCAAGACACTAGTTTGTCTCATGAGACCTGCCGATGCATCGAGGAGCTATAGCGGGCTCCACCCATCACTTCTTAAGTCCAATGCATTCCTCATATGAATAGGTTTAAACATATCATAAACCATAACATAATCGTATCACATAAAACATGCGTAAAGGAAATATAACATTTACACATTTCAATCACAAGATATCAATACAACACATTGATATAATAAAAATGCTTTCAAAACCATTTTCAATACAAGAATAAAAGAAACATAAAACTTTGTATTTATTTTTCATTAAAAAAAGTGATGGCTTGTAGAGGAAGCCAAAACTCAAATAGTGGTCACGGCGGTGGAGAAGTCATTGTCGCCGCATACGTATGACAAAATAATTCCCTTTTCTCATTAAGTAAACGCTTCGTATAAAAAATATTCCTCTTGAATATACATAAAAGTCAAAGGGGTTATACACCGAATAAAAGAAATTTGTGTATAAAACCAAATATGCCTCAATGAAAGGAGATTGAGACAAAGTCCTTAAAAAAATCATTTTTAAAATAAAATAGATCTATTATGTGTAATCACTATAGGTACACATAATGAACGTAAAAATAAAAAAAGGACATAATAATATCATGACATAATTTGAAAGTACGAGATTAACCCAAAGAATAGAAATTGGGTTAAGAAGTTCCCTTACCTCGTGTCTAACTTGACTCAACCGTTCTTTAACCTCATGAATAATAAAATAGAGTTAATATATACATTATTAAGAACCATTTTCAATTTCATTATCCTTTTATATCACCTATTACAATGATATTAACATTATGTAATTATTTGAGTTAATAACGGTCGTTTTGTCGATCTTTGGTACTCGAGTCAAAAATAAACTTCTTATAATTACAAGTTGTTCATTTGGTGAAATATCCATTATATCCAGAATTATATTCATGATGTAGATATCATATATATCATATATATACAGTATATACATTCATTCATAATGTCACGTAACATTTAGAGGTAAGAAATGAAATGCACCGTTCATGGAGACGGTAATCCGTACGTACGCATGAACGCTACTTTCATTTCTATTTCGTATTTAATGGAAAGAAATCATAATGATATAAATTTATAATATAATTACTGTATAATATAGTGTATAATACCATTTAATCCATCCTTTATACATCCCACATATGGCATTAACGATTCAAATCACTTTGAGGGGGCGGTAGTCCGCACTTCCTAAAATGAAATTATCGCATTTTACCCATAATGGAAATCATAAAGTATGACATAAATGAGAAATACATAAGAATAAGTAATACATAAACATATTTTATATTATATATAAATAGAGTTACATCTTAATGGCCACCTTTGAAGGTGTTATATGAGTGTTGAACAATCATCGTTTCGTGAGGCAGAAATTCGCCATCCACAGAAACCATATGTTCTTTAATCATTAGATGTATTTGTGTGTATGTGTAGCTAGAATACTTCTTATAAAAACATCCTAGTATATTGAGGATACTGGTGTTGTTACAAAATAAATGAATAAAAAGAGTTTAGGGGGTTGGAGAAGAAAAATAAAACAAAACAACATTAGAGAAGACATTACCTCAAAATCGGGTAACTCTTTTTGATTTGAGCCAAAGGCTTCCTTGAGAAGATTTATTCCCAACGTGAGGCTTCTAGGAGTAATAGGGGGATGTTGGGAGAGTATTTGGGCAGAGGTTGGCCGAGCCAAATGGCTTGAAGGTGTGAATAAGGTGGGAGAGGTGGGGGCCTTTTATAAGTGGAGAGGAGGGGCACTTTTGGAAAGTAATGAAATGTTATTCTATTATACAATGCTTTTCGGATTCTAAAGGCCCCACACATGTATAATTCGTGGATAAGGTGATAAGGGTTCTAAATATCCTCATCCAATAGGATTTGGACAAGTGTAAGCCTGAGATTTTGCATTATCTTCTCATTTTATTTAAATCGTTGAATAATGAGGTCATCGCTGCATCATAATTATGTTATAAATAATTTAATTAATTAAATGTATAAAAATTTATAAAAAAAATACTATGATGTAGGAAATATTTTTATCTTTCTAATGAATATTTATAGTCAAAATTTGGACTTGTGTAACCCCACTTAAAAACTGTTTTAGTAAAACAACTCATGTTTGTGTCAATTTAATTTTAACGTTAAATAAATATATATTAATGTCATTTTCCAACTAAAGTGGCTCCATTGGGTCCCCAAGATGACCCATGGGTTGTATTGGTCGGCCATGACTCATCCAATAGTAGTAGGACAAGTGTCATGCTCATATCATATTATTAAAACATTATTTGCACCTTAAACTACACTAATTACCTCTAATAGCGATTAAGAACTTAAAAGTTACTATTCACCAAAAAATTATTTTAATCTCATTGAACCACATTTTACTTATTAATGACAACCATGTATGTCGGATTTTTGAAAATCAAATCACAGAAGTGGTAATATTTCATTTAAACGAAAAATCAGTTATTTAACTACCACTTAGTGGTTTCACTATTCATCAAAAATTGAAGTTTTTCAGAATAATGCCAAAATTTCACCCTAAGCTATAATTGATATTCCGAATTCGAAAATTATGTCTATTTTACAAAATTACAAACATATAAGTTTCATTAATTAATTTTATAATTAATTCCCGCTGTCACTACAAATAGCGTGTTTTTAAGGAACAATTTATATCAAAAGATTGGCAATTGTTTATGTCCAATGTCAATGTTAAATTAATTCTAATGACCACCATTGGATAAAATGGTAAAAATATATTCTAATTATACTTTAAAACCACTAAATAGTATAATTTATCACTATAAATTATTTTTATTAAAAAATTTGTTTTAAGTATTTTTCACTATTCATAAAAAAAAGAAGTTCTCAGAAAAATACCAAAAATTCAACATAGGCTAATTCTGACATTCCGAATCCAAAAATGAAGTCCATTTTGATAAATAAAATTTATAAAATTTCAAAAAGTAGGTATTACTATTCACAACGGCTAGTTTAATTCGTTGTGGTGTGTGTTAGAGCTCGAGGTTGCGTACAACACACGCTATTGCATTATTCGAAGTGAAACGTACCGTGGAAGCTTGGGGTGTTACAGACATGTAAGATATAATATATTATATTTCTAAATTAAAATTTATTATTTTCACAATATTATAAATTGTAACACCCCATGCTTCCACGGTACACTTCTCTTTGAATAAAGCAGTAGCTTGCAGTGTACGCCACTTCGAATTCTAACACACCACGACCAATCAAATTATTTGTTATGAATAGTAATACACACTTTTGGAAAATTTATAATTTATATTTTTCAAAATGGAATTTAATTTTCGATTCAGAATATCAAAATTAGCTTAGAATGTTTTATTGGTATTTTTCTCAAAACATTCAATTTTTGATGAAGAGTGAAAAACACTACATTATTGTTTAAAACCGATTTTTTATTTAAATAATTATTTATTTTATTTAAATTATTTTTATGTATAAATAGATACATTATATCTATATAATCATAATTTAATTCATTAGAGTCATTTTATAATATGTTTAGATATATAAAATTTTATTGAACTTTTTTACCGCCTTTTACCCACCGTTAAGGCGCATTTGCAAATTTGCATAAAACATAATTTTACTAATTCTGTGAATTTAATTTCTAAAATCCTAGAGACACGGTTGAAATCAGTAAGTAAAATGTAGATTAATAAGATGAAAATAATTTTTTGTGAATAGTAATTTTTTACTTTTATTTACCACGGTTAAATGTAAACAGGGTAATTAAAATTAAAAATGATATTATTATTACCCTGAAACATGTAATAATTCTCTTGGATAAGTGTATTTCGACCTAAATCAACCTCAGGAATAACATATGATCCTTTTTACCCCTTGGATTAGATAGGACATTTATTATTTATTTGTTTAAAGAAGAGTTAAAAGTGTAAATTTCAAAGATTATTAACTATACCATTTTTAATATAGGGTTATACATAAGATAAAATTGACTATAAATATTCCCCAGAAATATAAAAAGATTTCATACATCATTTTATTTTATTTATAATTTTATGACATTAAATAATTAAATTTATTTATGACACAATGATGATGCACTAATTACCTTATTAATGAATGATTGAAATAATAGATGCAATAAATATTAATAAAAATTTAATTGGAGAATTTTAATGCATTCCAAGAACTTTATAGGATATTATGATTTTTTAGGGTTTATTTAAAAAAAATAGATGTTTTAAATTTGTAATGAATTTCAAAAAAATCAAATACTATATAGTGTCAAAATTTACATAAATGAGTTTTTAAAAAAAATATATTTATATTAAATAATATAATATTCTAAAAAATATAAGGATTGAAAAAAGAACATATTAAAGGATATATATATCAATAATGAAGCAATTTGTATTATCTTGGCGTGTTATAATATGTTAATTTACCATTTATTATAATAATACAAGAATACATGGTAAAAGTTAAACTATTTAACTAAGTGTTAAAACTATAAGATAAGGTTAAAATGTTGACCTAAACCTGTCTAAAACCTATTTTTTGAAAGGTTTTAGACCCATACCCACCTTATCCTTGATATAAATCCTTTGGTATCCATTAGAAACTGAAAATGATTTTATTAAAAAAATAATATATCAAGCTTTTCTAATGGTGCTTCTAACCACTCTTATAAAAGGGCACTTCTACTTCTCAAAAAATCACACCTCCAAAGCCTTTTGGATCGGCCAAACCCTACCCAAATAATCTCCCAACTACCCTCACTTCATTGTAGTTCCCTTCATTTGACTATAAATCCATCATAAGGATCCCTTTTGATGAAATAGAAAGGAATCACCTGAAAGAAGAGGTAATTATTTCACCACATCTTTCAAGTTATTTTCATCTTCCACTTCTTCTTTATTTGTTATTCCATTAACAAAATAATAACTCCAGTAACTTCAACATACTATGATTATATTATAAAAATGGTACAACCATATTTATTATTCTATCAATCCTATGAATGAAAAAGTCACTATACGTGTGAACGTACGGCTTACCGTCTCCACGTCATGGTGTAGTTGTTATTCAATACTTTATTATTTGGATGGGTATAACAATGATGTATAAATTATGTGGATAATAAATATAACATGTTAATTATTATTTATATATGATATTTCATCTAATTATATACTATTTCACCTTCAATTGAATGGTATTGTCGTTCATGCGTATGTACGGATTACCGTCTCCACGAACACGATGAGATTTATTCTCCATCATAACCATTGAATAATAATTTTCATTTGACGATTAAAAATAATTTTTAAGAAAATAAAATCATTTTTGATAAGAATAATTTACATCATATCCATTACAAACATTAATTATGTAACAAAATATATAAAGAAAAATGAATCAATTAACACCCAAAACAATGATACTACTGAAATATTATTAACAAACCAATATTATAATATCATATATGATATCATGTTTATGTATATAGTTCTTGTATAATTTAATAACAACTTTTTTACCATTATACATGAGTTTAACATATCCTCAACTATGTAAAAGTACAATTTAATGGTTAATTTCACACTCCCCTTATTATTCGAGGTTGTTTTTTTGTAAGTATCTACAAGGACAACAATATCATCCACATATGTGTTTCTTAAAAATGTATTTCAAACCATTTTTATTATTTCCACGAACATGGGTGAAATTCATTTATACCCTTTTTTGACTTTTTATAATATCTTGAAAGGGATCTTTACATCATTTTCCAAATTAGGTACTTTAGGACCTTTTCGACAGATTAAGGTAAGAATATTTTTAATGTATACAGTGGGGGAGGCTATTTTCAACTGTTATAACATCTTAAAAGCGTCCATTGTAATAGTATAATAATATTTTAAAAACAAAGGTTTCCTTTTATAATTTAATGAATTTTAAATTATTCCAAAATAGAAAGAGATATTTCTGTCAAATAGATTAGATTTAATCTATTTCAACATCATTTAATGGATTTTATACTTGTTGGAAGTGTATTTATTATGATAAAAATATTCCATATTGTATTGAATATTTTTTGAAATTTTTGACTATGGATGTTTTAATTTTATACAATTCATAGTTTATGGTTAATGTATTAACATTTCTTATGCTAGTTCTAATATGAATGTTTATGTTATGCTTCAACCTTTTCATATGGGGAATGAATTTTACTTAGTAAGTGACGGGTGGAGCCTGCTATAGCTCCTTGATGCATTGATAGGTATCATGAGGAAAACTAGTGTCTTGGCACAAGGACTTGAAAAAAACATAATTGTAGTCATGGAATGAGGTCTTACCTATGTTTTTATGATGTCGAGAATTATGCATTCCATTATTATGAAATTCGCTATTGATATTTCATTTGATTATTCTACTAGTAGAATATTCATGTGAATAAGTAAATGGAATTATTAGATTTATATTTCCCATATTATTATGATGTTTAATTTTACAAATGGATTTTTTTAGTCTTAAACAATTCCAAAAATGCTTATGCTTATTTATGAAATTTTCCACTATATTGTTATCCTTACAGAGCATCTGAGCTCACCCCTTTCTATGTTTTATTTTTCCGAGGATGTGAAAAATTACATTATGGTTGACCTGTAGGGATATCCTAATGGATATGAGTGGGTTAAAAGGGGACAAAGTTTTTTTTATTTCAAGATGTAATGAAAAACATGTTTATGTATCTATTAGTTCCAAGCATAGTAAACTAATTGTTCTTTCGAGACTTGATCTTTGGAGATCATGCCAATGTTTTGTAAATATGAACTGACTCTGGGTAACTAGGTTCAGGGCATTACAGTTGGTATCAGAGGAAGTTTAGTACAATCCTTGAAAATTAGATTTAGAAAAACTATGATTAGAGAACATTACCCCAAGATAAACATTGAGGATTAGTATAGAAAAACATCCAAAAAATTTATTAGTGTAAATATTATGTGGGTTTTCCAAGAAAATACATCTTTGTCTAGATACGAGTAGGTAGAGCGGGCCCTAGAACATATGTACCTAGGAGTAAAAACTCATACAGGGAGTTTCGGGCTTAACTTGGGATATCCTGGTAGAGGACAATCAGCCTTGATTCACTCTTACTTACAAAACTCATAGGGGATAAGCATAAGAAAATTCAAATTTTCTTTACAACCCATTATGAAGTACTTATGAGTAAATACTTCATAAAAGAAAACATTTTTTATAATTAGGGATTTTAAGCATAAATTGTTCAATTTATGTTAGGTATTTTACTATTTTGGAATTTTTTATTGCGATTCATAAACTAATCTAGTGTATACCATTGTTGAGAAATCATGCCTAATGGAATGAATAGAAACTATATCAACACACCTAGTCTATTTTGGGATTTCCCTCATACATAGGATATTTATAGTGGGTCTAGTGGTGAAACTGATGCTGATTAGCTAATAACCCTACTGGGAACACTCACTCAGGTTATGAATAATAACCTTACCCATATGGAGCTCCCTGATGAACAACGTGGAGGATAAATGTTAGACCAATTCATGAGGCAAAATCAATTAAAATTCAATAGGACTAGAAATCCATTTGTAGCTGAGAAATTGATAAGTTCCATAAAAAAATTCCTGCTTTGAGGAGTAGAAAAAGGGAAAAAGTAGTCCTGGAAGTTTTTCACCTCGCATAAGATGCAGATCAATGGTGGTAATTGATTAAAAACACAAATCAGGATGAAGAAGTATCAAATACGGAATGGAAGGAGTTTAATGAGCTTTTATTATACAAATAATTTCCTCATGACCATCAAGAGGATATTGAAAGACAATTTCTGAGTCTAAGGAAAAAGAAGGATGATAATGTTGCAATGTATGAGGCTAACTTTACAAGGTAAGCAAGGCATGAAGTATATTATATATGTAACCCAAGGTGTAAGATTGATCGATTTTTTTATGGGTGATACCCATTTCTACATCGAGCATTGGTCTCAAAATCCTTCCCATCATACGATGATACTATCTCATGCTCCATTAAAATAGAAAAGGAATTCTCTATGTCTTAAAACATTAAAGCAATGTTGGAGAAGAAGAGATTTTTTGAACACTATAGAAATGGAAATAAGGGGAATAAGGTAATAGTTGAATTTCCATCCTGCAGAAAATGTAAGAAGAAACACCCTGGTACTTGACTTAAGGGAATGGGAGTATGTTACAAGTGCGGTGAAAAGGGAACCAAGATCGTGATTGAAAGGGGAAGAAAGAAAATGTCAATTTTGAATGCTACAATTGTAGATAAATCTCACATTGTGAAAAATAATTTCCTAATCACCAAGGAAACTTTCATTAGAAAAGGACAAAGAAGCGAGGCCAAGATTATGTGATCACTACTATTGAGGTTGATGCTCTGAATGACGTTGTGGAAGGTAATTTAATGGTTTCCTAAAATTCATCCAATTCTTTATTTGATTTTGGATCATCTCATTATTTCATATCTTCCTAGTTTTCTATGAAAATTAGATATTTCCAATTTGATTGCACAAGGGATTTTTCAGTTAAAACTTCTAAGGGAAGTATCGTTGCAACAAAATTTTAAAAATCATTTCCCAATAGGGAATATAATCTACTTTTACCTATTGATCTCATCATCATACACATGATTGAATTTTTTTTATTCCTAGTATGGATTGGATTTCAGACCATGATGCAAATATTTATTGTATGAAAAATCATGTTACAATTTTTGATGATGATGAAAATAATACCTTAACATTAAAGCATAAATGTCACAATCTAATTCTTATCGAGATCCACCCCCAGTAGCTCTACTAAATTAAATTATTGGGGGGGGGGGGGGGTGGGAGATAATGAAAAAATTGTGGGTGAGGAAAAGAAAGTTAAAATTGAGTATGTAACTATTGTACAATAATATGGTGATGTCTTTCCAGAGAATTTACCTAGACATCATCGAGAATGATAAATTGAGTTTTCCATTAATTTAATTCATGGTTTATGACCTATATCGAAGACCCATTTTAGAATGGCCACTTTGGAATTAGTGGATCTAACAAAACAACTAGAGGTCTTGAGTAAAAAGGATTCATTCTCCCTAGTGTATCTCTATGGGGAGCCCCTGTTGTTTTGGTTAAGAAGAAAGATGGATCTATGAGGTTGTACATTGACTACAGAGAAATCAATATAATAATAATAAAGAACAATTACCTAGTACCTTGGATTGAAGATTTATTCGATCAACTTCATGGATTTCAATGATTTTCAATGATTGACCTTTGACATGGATATCATCAGTTGTGTGTGATGGAAGAAGACATTTCAACGACAGCATTTCGAAACATGTATGGGAATTATGAGTTTACAGTAATTCCTTTTAGACTGACTAAGGAACCCTCTGTCTTCACAGATATAATAAATAGAGTTTTCAAGGAATATCTTTCTAACTTTGTATTAGTATTTATTGATGATATCTTAGTTTACTCAAAAATCTATGATTATCCTAGAAATCACTTGCACGCTATTATGAAAACTCTTATAAGAAATGATTTATATATGATGCTTACCATGTGTGAATTCTGGATTTAGGATATTTCTTTTCTTGGCCATATTGTCTCTAAGGATGGAATGTCTGTTGATTCTTTTAATAGAAGATAAATCCAAGAATGGCATGCACCGATGAGTATAACTGAGGTACGCAATTTTATTGGTCTAGCAGGTTATTATTAGAATTATGTCTAGAATTTTTCCCTATTGGCTAACCCATTAACTAAGCTCACACATAAAGGGGTTAAATTTGATTGGACAAAAGAGTGTGAAGAATGTTTTGATGAACTAAATAGTAGATTAGTCAATGCTTCTATATAGACTATACCATCATGGAATTATGGGTTTTTTATTTATAGTGATGCTTCAAAGAAATATCTTGGTTGTGTCCTTATAAAGAATGATAGGGTTATTGCCAATGCATCACGACAGCTAAAAAGTCATGAACAAAACTATCTCACTCATGATCCTAAGTTAGCAGTTGTAATTGTGGCTCTAATGATATGAATACACTATCTATATGGTGAAAAATGTGAGATCTATATTGATCATAAGAGCATGAAGTATATTTTTTTACAAAAAGAACTCAACATGAGGCAAGGGACATTGCTCAAACTACTCAAGGATTATTATTGCACCATACTCTACCACCCGAGGAAGGAAAATAAGGTGGAAGATGCTTTTATTATAAAGGATCATGGAGTTCTGAACAATATGAGAGTTGAAAAGGATACTATATACATGGATCTTATAATTATGGATTTGGGAATAACCATGGAAGGTGAAACATCAATACTATTTCAAATGGTTTCCAAACTATCGTCACAAGAATGAATAGAAAGTTTTCAGACTGATGATGATGAGTTGTAAAAGAATATTAATGTAGTGAATGATGGGAGATTGATCAAATTCGTATTGGAAGATGGAATTTTGAAAATTGGGAAGAGACTTTTTGTTCCTGATATACCTGATCTAAAAAGGGAATTGTTGGATGATTCTCATAGCTCTAATTTCTCTACACTCCCCGGTTGTTCTATGATGTATATATATTTGAAGGAACATTTTTAGTTGAACAACATGAAGAGGGAGATTTCTATTAATGTGTCAAGATATATGGTTTGTCAACATTTGAAGGCTGGAAGACAACATCCTGGAAGAGTCATGCTACCTCTTCCCATACTTGAGTGGAAATGGGATGATATTAAAATGGAATTTTTCATGGGGATACCAATGACTCCTGGAGGAAGTGATGAAATATGGGTCATTATCGATTGTCATACCATGTTAGCATATTTTCTTCCTATAAGATAATATTTACCACTTGAACGTTTAGGAAGACTATATATTAATAAATTTTTCAGACTACATGGGGTACCCTTATCGCTTGTTTCTGAATGTCATCCCCATTTTATATCAAGATTCTAGAAATGTCTTTAGAATGCCCTAGATACTAAACATCATTTGAGCACTGCCTACCACCCTTAAACTGATGGATAATCATAACATACTATTCAAACCATAGAATACATGTTCAGATCATTCTCACTTTTTTTTCAGGTATGTGGGATTAGTATTTACCTATGGTAGAATTTTCATATAACAATAGCTTCCATTCGATTGTTCATATGGAACCATACGAAGCATTATACGGAAAGAGATGTCACAAACCAACTTGTTGGGATGATGTTTGTGAATGAAAACTCAAAGGCCCGGATCTTGATGAGGAAACAATGGAAAAGGTGAAGATTATCCAAGCCCACATCAAAGCATCTAAAAGTAGTCAAAAGAGATATGTCGACAAATAAAAAAAAATTGTAATTTCATGTAGGTGATCATGTATTTGTGAAGGTATCTTCATTGAAGGGTGTTATAAAAATCCGTACGAAGGGAAAATTAAGTCCTAGGTACATCATACCTTTCAAAATTTTAGAATGATTTGGGGTTGTAGATTAACATTTTTTAATGCCGCCAAGTCTCTTAAAAGTTCAAGATGTGTTCCATGTATCACTATGGAGAAAATACATGCCAGACCCAACGCATGAAACCACCTATTAAAAAATAGAACTGGAACCCAATTTGTCTTATTCTGAAGAGCCTGTCAGGATTCTGGATAATAAAGAGCATGTGTTGAGAAACTTGATGACTTGTGTTGTAAAAGTTCTTTGGAGAAATCATATGATGGAAGAGGGAACATGGGAACCATAGGAACTTATGATGAAGAACCAACTGATTTTTTTATGTAGTAATATTATAAAAATTTTGTGCATAAAATTATTTGAAAGATGGGAGAATGTAACTCCCCAAGATTCCATGGTACGGTTCTCTTTGAATAATGCAATAGCTTGTATTGTACGCCACTTCCAGTTCTAACACACCACGATCAATCATACTAGCCGTCATGAGTAGTAATACCTACTTTTTGAAATTTTATAAATTTTATTTTTTCAAAATGAACTTCATTTTTGGATTTTGAATATCAAAATTATCCTAGGGTGAATTTTTGGTATTTTTCAAAAAACATTCAATTTTTTATGAATAGTGAAAACACCCCGTTATTGTTCAAAATTGAGTTTTCATTTAAATAAATATTTATTTTATTTAAATTTATTTTATGTAAAAATAGATACATAAACCCAATATAATCTCTAATTAATTCTTTAGAGTCATTTTAACATAATTTTCGATATATAAAATTTTATTGAACTTGTTACCGCCTTGTACCCACCTTCTAGAAACATTTTCAAATTTTCATAAAACATAATATTACAACATCTATGAATTTAACTTCAAAAATAAGAGAGATGTGGTTCACATTAGTAAGTAAAATTTGGTTCAATAAGATAAAAATAATTTTTGGTGATGAGTAACTTTGGACTTTTATTTACCATGGTTAAAAATAAATAGGGTAACTAAAGGTAAAAATTATATTATAATTACCATGAAACATGTCCTAATTCTATTCGATAAGTGTATTTAGACCTGAATCATCCTTATAAATATAATATGACCATTTTTACCAACTTGTATTAGATTGTGTCATTTATTATTATTTTATTTAAAGAAGAGTTAAAAGTGTAAAATTCAATGTTTAATAACTAAACCATATTTATTGTAGGGTTATACATAGGATGAATTTGACTATAAATATTAATTAGAAATATGAAAATATTTCCCAAATAATTGAATTTTATTTATATTTTTATACATTATAAAATTATATTTATTTATGACACAATGATGATGCAGTAATTACCCTATTAATGAAATATTAAAATAATTGATATTATAAGTATTAAAACAAATGTAATTTGAGAATTTTAATTCATTCCATGGTTTGTTTAGGATAATATGACATGTTATTGTTGATTAAATAAATTTTATTCAACGTTATAAAGTTGTTATGACTTTCTGAAAAATAAAATTCTAAATAGTGTCAAAATTGAAATAAATGAGTTTTTAAAACAAATACTATAAAATTAAATGATATAATATTCCTAAAAATCACAGGATCATCCAAAAGACTTATTTAAGGTATTATATATCAATAATTTACCACCTAGAGTTATCTTTTCTTTTTATAGTAAGTTTATTAACCATTTATTATAATAATACAAGAATACATGGTAAAAGTTAAACTATTTAACTAAGAGTTAAATCTAAAAGAAAAGGTTAAAATGGTGACATAAACATGTCTAAAACATATTTTTTGAGAGGTTTTAGACCCATAACTACATTATCCTAGAAATAAATCCTTTTTAATCCATTATAAACCTAAAATTATTTTATTATAAAATAATATTTCAAGCTTTTCCTAAGGTGCCCCTCACCTCTCTTATAAAAGGGAACTTACCCTTCTCTTACAATCACACCTCCAAATATATTGGATCGGCCAAACCCTACCAAAGTATCCTCCCATCTACTATAACTTTATCCTAGAGGCATTCTTTTGATCAAAAATTCAACCTAAGGATCCCTTTTGATCAAATAAAAAGTAATCACCCGAAGAAGAGATAATTATTTCACCAGCCTTTTCAAGCTCTTTACTTCTTCCACTTCCCCTTTCTTTGGTTTTCCCACACCAGAATAATAAATCCCGTACCTTATACATAATTTTATGTTATTATAATAATTTTATAACCATAATCCTTATTATAACCATTCTATTAATGACAAAGTCAGCATTCGTGCGTACGTATGGTTTACCATCTCCACGTCATGGTGTAGTGGTTATTCAATACTTTATTATTTGGATGGGTATAATAATTATGTATAAATGATATAAATAATAATTCTAACATGTTAATTATTCTTTGTAAATGATATATCAACAAAATATATATTATTTCTCTTTCAATTGAATGATATTTTCTCTTGTGTGTACGTACGGATTACCTTCTCCACGAACACGATGAGATTCATTCCTCATCATAACAATTCAAGAATAATTTTCATTTAATGGTTAAAAATAATTTTTAATAACATAATATCATTATGGATATTAATAAATTACATCCTATCTATAACAAACAATAATTATTGAACAAAACATATAAAGAAAATTGAATCAATTAACACCCAAAACAAAGATACTACTGAAATATTATTAACAATGAAAAATTAGAAGATCAAATATGATATCAGATTTATGTA
Organism: Viscum album; assembly: GCA_963277665.1. Taxonomy (NCBI): domain Eukaryota; kingdom Viridiplantae; phylum Streptophyta; class Magnoliopsida; order Santalales; family Viscaceae; genus Viscum; species Viscum album. The sequence continues at coordinate 1,956,617,324 of OY728137.1, forward strand.
TATAGTTATTTTATAATTTAATAACAATTTTTTAACCATTATAAAAAATATTAACGTACCCTTGACTAAGGAAAAGTAAAATGTAAGGGGTAATTTTACAATATCTTTATTATTTGAGGTTGTTTTTACAAAAGTATCTACTAGGACTTCTTTATCTTTCACATTCGTGTTTCATAAAAATTTATTTCAAAACATTTTTTCTATTTCCTAGAATATGGGAAAAATTCATTTATACCCTTTTTTGACTATTTATAAATGATTGAAAGGAATCATTCAATTGTTTTCGGAATAAGGTGCTTTATGACCATTTTGACATATTAAGGTAAGAATGTTTATAACATATACGGTGGGTGTGGCAATTTTCCATTGTTAAAACATCTTTGAAGCTTCCCTTACAAGAGTATTACAAAATTTTCAAAATAAATGTTTTCTATTATAATTACATGACTTTTAATTAACCTCAAAATAGAAAGAGATATTTCTCCCAAATAGTTTTGATTTAATCTATTTCAACATCAATTAATGGATTCTATATTAGTTTGGAGTTGATTTATTATGATACAAATATTCCATATTTTATTGAAGTTTTTGTGATATTTTTGACTGTAGATGTGTTATTTTTATACCATTCATGGATTATGTTTATGGAATCAACATTTCCTATGATAGTTTTATTACGAATGTTTATGTTTTGTTTCAATCATTTAATATGAGGAATGAATTGAACTTAGTAGATGATGGGTAGAGCCTGTTATAACTCCTCGATGCATTGGTAGGTATCATGAGACAAACTAGTGTCTTGTCACCAGGAATTTAAAAAATCTTAGTTATAGTCTTGGCATGAGGCCTTGACTATGTGGTCATGATTTTCAGCATTATGTATTCCATCATTATGAAATTGGATATTGATATTGCATGTAATTGTTCAACTAGTAGAATATCAATATGAATAAGTAAATGGAATTATTTGATTTATATTTTCCATATTACATTGAAGATTATGTTTAAAACAGATTTGGTTTTAGTCTTATACATTTCCTTAAATGATTATTCTTATTTATGAAAATTTATGCTATATTGTTATCCTTATTGAGCATCTGAGCTCACCCGTTTCTATGTTTTATTTCTTCCAGTATGTAAAGAAATATATTATGGTTTACCTACAGGGATATGATAAAGTATTTCAGTGTTTTCAAAGGGGACACAATGTTTTTTTATTTCATGATGTAATGAAAAACTTACTTATCTGTCTATTACTTCCAATGTAACCAAGCTAATCGGTCATTTGAGACTTGATCTATTATGATCATGCCAATGTTATGTAATAATAAACCGAAATTGGTTTACTAGGGTCTGGGCGTTAGAAAAATAATATAATTTTAAAACATATTTACATAAAATTATAATTAGGTGTTATATATCAATATCAAATAAGCTAAAATTTGATAAATAATAATAATAAATTAAATAAAATTTCTATATTTGATTGAAAAATATAAAATGAAATATATCCATACATAATTAAAAATATTATTATTATTAAAAAATTAACCAATGGTAATATAAAAATATAGTAAATATAATAGTTATTATTGATTACTTCATTTTTAATATTAATAATGTGTCTAAAAAAATTTATATAATGTTGATTTCTAAATGAATTTAGAAAAAAATATATCTAAAAGTCAAATAAAACTATGAAAATTAAACATAATTAATTTTCTATAAAAAATTAATAAGAAAATAAATTCAAAAAATACCTAAAATTAATATTCAATATAGATAATAATATAGTAAATCTCAACTATATACTAGTAGAATAAATAAAATACACAACATACTTAATCAGAACCATTGTGTCGATCACTGATGTTTATAGAAGTAGATGCATTAAAGAGATTTATTGAGGGCGGTTGTGACCCTTAGGATGGGAGTGGAAGTGGTTGGTTGTGTGGAGAGATATTGTATGGGAACAAGAAATGATGAAGAAGGAAAAAAGGGGGACTAATGATGCTGGGGAATATGTTGCAATATTTATAGAGGTATGGGAGTTATATCATATGAATATGACATGTTATGATTTCATAAATAGTATTTCATTGTGGTTTACATAAATAATGTGGATGCCAAAAATTAAAAAAAATCATGTTGGTTAGTAAAATATTATTGACTAAGGTGTTTTTAAAAAAATAACTAATATAGTATCGAATTTAATTTCCCCATTTATTTTAAATTCGTATTATTCTATGTAATTTCGATATTGTATTATGTTTTTACATTGTATTCCATGTTGTTCAACATAAACAAAGAATTTTTTTGACAATATTAAAGAAAACTAGAAGTTTAATCCTATTATAAAGTGTGTTAACTATGTTTATTTAAATGATTTGATTCATAATAATTCAAAACCTATCATATTTAAATCCATCAAACCATCATTGAAGGTATATAATAGAGTAAAGTTAATGTATTTTATTTAATGAGTCAAAGTTGTGGATTGATGTTAATAAATTTTAAAAATTTATATATTAATTTAATATATTATTTTCAATTTTATTATAGTATTTAGAAAATTTAAATAATTAGATATGGGTCTGAGCATGTTAATATTTTAATTTAGTAAATAGTCAATAGTTTGTTTTGAATTTATGGTCTTTTTTTAACTTTATTTTATTAAAATATATATACAACAACCAAATCCCACTTAATGGAATGGATAATGGGTATACATTGAAAATATGGAATTAGATAAGGTTCCCTAATTTGATCAGAGATTCTATCATATATTTACCTAGATAGGGTTGTAACCCCCCTCATCAATGGCCATAATGATAATTTTCCCTAGAGTGGAAGGTACCACATTATGAAACATTTTCCCCATACCCGACTTGTACAAAATATTAATGGCTCGTATCATCCCTAGAACTTTCCATTGTCATTATGATGTCTTAAGTGACTCAGGAGAGTTTTCTATTTTAATTTTATTTATATGGTTTTACTAATTATGAAAATAACTTTAGATTTTTAAAAAGTTATTTTGTTAAATATGGAATTAATTTGAATATTTTAATATTGTTCAATTATTTTATAACTAAATATGGGAGTTTTGAATTTATAATAAATTAATTTCTCTAATATTTATATGACTTGGAATCCCTCTATTTAGAATTTATAATTTTATTTTATAGGAATTTAGTTATTTTATAATTTTTTACAATAAACTTATATAGCACCCCATCCCTAAATATAACTAGAAATGAATTTCAACTAGCTATGTTAAAGTAATCTACGATTTACATAGCTTTCATAAAGTGAAGGCTCGGTTTTATGATATGTAATGTTAATCTTGGATCTTTTTATATTGTATTAAAGTTATACCTCCCATGTATCAGGGTAGACACATGTAAATGTGGGTTTATTTTTCATGTAAGGGAAACCAATGATATGTAAGTTCTTCATTAAGGAACCTATGAATTTATAAATCTCATGTAAGGTTAGTTCTTTTTAGATTTATCCCCCTAGAACAAACTTATAAGTACATTATTATTACTTGTAATAATGAATTTGAAGATTAATAAAAAAAATTATAAAAAAAAGATTGTTTTTTCCGTGTCATATAATATATGATTTTTCTGTTTTTTTAGAAGAAGTGGATGTCTTAGATTAAGGGTTTCATTATGGGGGTTCAATTTCTTATTCAATCATTCAAGTCAGGATTACCATTTTTATCGCTAACCAAAACACCCAATGATTGCCACATCTATATCTGAAATTGGTCCCAATTTCCTAAGGTATGTTTTCATTTGGGGTTCCTAACCCAGTGAATCATGGGAACTCACATTGGTAAAGAGTATGGGATTTTAGGCACATCACACCCATTTAAGAGGAATCTTTCCCTACTCCGAGACTCTCTTAGAAATCTGTGATCTGTTTTTTAATCTCTTCCAAATCCTTACACGAGTTTGGTTTCATTAACAAAATGATCTAGTGTTGAACCCTTTCACCTATAAATAGGGGGTCTATTAAAAATTCCATATATATATATTATAATTTCTTCATCTATTTCCCATTAATGGTAAGTTTATTATGTCTTAAATATATATAACTAGGCACTTCACAATGTATTGTCACCTAAGGAGGCAATGCATATTTCAAGGATGGGATTGAGACATTATGAGGAATAATACATATCTTATTAATTATAGGAATAAAAATCCACATTTTTTATTGAAACCATGATGTTTAGATACATACATAAAGGTAATATATGATGTCACTATGAAACTAGGTATTTACCTCCTACCATAGGGTGCCATCCTATGTATCCAAGTTGTGGAATGAATTGGATTCATCATAGTTTGATCATTCCCCCAGTACATTCCCCAAGGTATATCCCATTATACAGGAGATGTTATATCATTCCATTGATTAGGGATTACACACTGAGGTTTCTTAGGATGGTAGAGATCCATTCTTTGAATTATATGACCATTTAAAATCCTTAATCATGCATGATCAATGCTCGTTTTGAGAAACATTGGTTTGAAAGTAATCAGTATCACTATATATGGATGCCAAACTAATGCACTAGGGAATCCATTTGAATTTTTAATAAAGATATCAGGCCTTAGGAGGGAATCCAAATTATCCTTTTTATATAAAGAATTAGATTCCTAACAGTTCAATTGCCTCCCAATCCACTGGTGTATGAGGAAGAGTGACTTTCCCATTGGAGAGATTGGGTAATGATGATTAGAATGCTGGAGAGATAGTGGGACTTAAATTGTGGTGGATTCCCATTTGATATCATGCATTAGTAAGAAATCCTATATACCCTAGTTATGGAATGAACTATATTTTTTATAGTTCAGTTCTAATTGGATCTTACACACTATGGTCTCCCTTTGGATTTTTGTTGTTGAGCATGGGACATAAGATAACATCTTATGTATCCCAGTTATTAAAGGAATCCAGGTTCTCATAATTCAATTCTAATTGGTTCTTATACACAAATTTTTTCCAAATATGGGGTAATTTGTATAATTCTATTGGTCGGGGCTTACACACTATGGAATACCTTTGTATATTTGATGTAGAGATTGGTCCTCAGGAAGGCATCCTATATATCCGAGTTAAGGAAGTAATCAATGTTATCATTCTCCATTTCCAATTAGGGCTTACACACAAAGGTTTCCCTAATATGGGGTAAGCCATATCATTCCACTGATAAAGACTTACAAACTAAGGCTTCCAATGGGAAATTTTATGTCAAGCTCGTTCCATATGAAGGAGTCCAATGTATCCTTGTTATAGAAGGAATCAAAGTTCACATAGTTCAATTCTGATTGGAGCTTGCACTATGAGGTTTTCCGAATATTGGGGTAGTCATATCATTCCAAAAATCAGTGCATACACACTGATGTTTACCTTTTATATCCACTTTATATGTTTACCATATCCCAAGATGTGTACTTAAAAAAGGCCTGATTGTCTGCTTGACTGGTTCTGATTGTCTATGTGACATGTCTAAGGGTGTCTGGGCATTCCCTATATACTCAATGAACATGGCTAAAGATAATCACATGATCTAGTTTACTCTTCAAGGGGATGTTACATAACATGAATGGCATGCATGGAGACCATCACATGATCCATGAAGACATCTATAGAGTGTGTCAGATGGCTTGGCTGACTAGGCTAGAGAATGTCACATGATCAAGGATGATATATATGGGGGGATTCACATGATATAAAATACATTTCTAAAGGATTCTGTATGATCCAGGATGACCTGTATGGATGGTTTCTCAGGACCTGGCTGATATTTCTTTGTGTCAATGTGATAACTATTTGACTAGCCCTGGTTTCATCACATAACAAGGAGAGACATGTCTAGAGGACATCACAATATTTTTTTGGAAATCCCATGAGACATCATAAGACATGGGTGGAATTTCTAGAGGTCATGGGGTGACTTATTTTTAAAAATCCAAGGGACATCGTATTATACAAATATGATGTAGATAGAGTGTCTCATGATTGGAGCTACATGTCATGGTGCTTTGGCATGATATTTTTGAGTCATGTGAATCGAATGAGGATTTTATTATGTGTTATTAACATAATTATCCAATTTGTTTAGTCTTTCTTTCTGCCTTTATTGCATATGTCCCTCAATTATGTCTAGTGTTAGCTTATTTTTTAGGTTTTTCATAACCCAACTAACATGTAGGGACTCATTTTGATAATTTGGATGGCATAAAATAATTCGGTCTCATTGTGGTAAATGATCATGAGATGTGACTACGAATTCCTCATGAATCCTGAGTTTGTTCCTTGGATTTTACCTCGATGAATACCTTGCGATCAAATTATTGTATTCTCTAAGAAGTCTTCTCGCGAGATATTGTGTGTGATGGATCACTGATGGATATTTTTTCTACAAGGGGGGGATTAATTTTCCTCACCACACTAGTCATATGACAAATTTTTTTACTTGTATCTCATATATTTGAGTGGGATTCTCTAGTGGTTTTTAGTATCTCACAATTCCTATTATCCTATCACAGGTCATCCATGGCATCATGAGAGATTAGACAAACATGAGAATGTTCTTCGTTTGTCATTTTTATTGGAACCATTTCAATCAATGGGTTCGCTTGACCATTAAGAAATGTTAAGGGGAATACCAAAGATTTGGATGAAATATATAGATAACTACATGAGATTATTATTCCTATGGAAATGAATTCTTTTTATTCTAGATGACTTGGCTGGGACTTTTACAAAAAACAAAGGCCTCTTTCTAGGGGTCCTTAGTGAGATCAAGCTGACATGTCTAAGGTCCTTTGCAAGATCATTATGTCTTGTAAATGGTGGACCCGTATGATCTATTGTGAACATCTTGGTAATATGTCCTCTTTTACTTGAAGGCCTTTGTATACTCACTTCAAAAGAAGCTTCCACCATTTCAAATTTTATTTCCTTATTTATTTTTCAATGGCTGGGTTTCTCGTGAAGCTGTGGAAGTGTAATAGAAAATAATAACTATCCCAAGATATGATGTTTACTATGAAAAAATATGGGTTTTTTGGTGATTCATGATAATTTTGTTAAAAAAAATCCATTTTTCATAAATGATGTCTAAGTGTCATATTGTGACTCACAGATGTATCTAAAGTGTCTTTCATGATGGAAGTGACATTGGAATGCCTTTATGTGATAATGAAAACAAGTCTCTTGGGTCATCTTGGTGTCTTAAAAACCACATAAGCTCATCTCATTAAAATAAATAACCACAAAATTCGTCCGCATTTTTCATATTTTTATGCCTTATTTTATAATTTTTTCGGACCCTTTCACATTTGTTGCTTGTGAGGGTGCCTCATTATCAATATATGATTTTGCGATGGGGTGCACAGCTTCTCCGGGTTAGTGGATCTTCTTATTCATAGAAAATAATTTGATCAATGTTGGATCGTCTACCATCAAGTAAGAATTATCCTAGAAAGCTCATATTCGTCTTCAATTAAACTAGATGGGTAATACATAATCTACTGGATATGTCTGATACCATTTTATTGATGAAGGTAAAATGTTAAAAATATCTTTCATGACAAGGTGTTATGTAACATGGGATCTATGGTGTCTTGAGAATCATATGGGGGAATAACATGATCATCAATGACCAGAAGTGGATTATGCCTTTTGTAATTTTTCATCCATTATTTAACAAAGGTTTTGGATGATTATGATATATATTATAGATGAAAAGTCCCATGGCTCTGAGGAACTCATAAAAATAACTTTGTATGATCATTGAGTGTCTTGGATATAATCACAAGAAAACAGAGGCTTGTAAATAAGAGATTTTTGTGATCTTAATAAAATCATGTGATGTGCATGACCTATTTTCATGACATTATGAAGGTTAGAAGATTGTGTGTCATGTCACAGATTATATGATCAACGTGTCGTGGCCACCTTCAATTCATTTTATTTATAGAGAAAATAATACCTATACATCAGGTATTTCATCCCTTATAGATTTTAGGAATCTAATTTGGTACGAATAATCAAATCCCCCCTAGGAGAGAATTCTTTAGGGACAGGGACTTGATGTTGAGAAAAGTAAGTGCTGTATTTAGTCTCTGGGGTTGATACCAATCAGTTTTTTGGGGGGTGTTTGGTCTTCTGGGTGATATTTGGTATTCTATAGAGTTCCCTATAAAAAGGGGAGTTCATGGGATCTTATTCACTAGATAATCTAATTCTCCTGAGCTATATTGATTATCATCCATCAAATGACCCCTCCAAAAGTCCTTTCACAGGAACAGATCATGAGAACTATTTTAAAGGATACTTCATGAGAATAATTTAATGAGATCTTATTTTTCTCATAAAATTCATAGAAAAATCATGAATCATATCTTGGTATTTTTTTAATCACAAACCTAAGTACTTGAAAACATGGGTTACTTTCATGTTTCTAATGATATACTAGTTTGGACATATAAGACATCATCCTTTTTCTAAGTATATTTTTTTTGAGTTTTGTTTTGTTTATAACATCCTATTTTTTTTAAAATATAATACAAACAAATTTTGATAAATTATAAATGACTTATGCTAAAAAATTATTATTTATTAGTTAAAAAGCTAAATAAATGTGTTAATGATGTTTTATAAGAGAAAATTCCTTGTTAACACTTTATAATATTTAATGGAACATTTTTTGAGTCATTCAATGAGTTAGTATACTATTCTGAGGCCATTAAATCCTCTTCATTAATATAATAGAAATATTAAATATATTATATTACGCATGGAAAATTTATTTAAAATAATTGAATAACTTAAAAATAGTGAATCATATGAGTAATATGAGACCATTGTTAGGTTTAGGACGTAGTCTTTACCTTTAGAAGAGTATAACATATGTTGGAAACAGAAATTTGGTCTCTTCGCTCATGAGATAAAGTTATTACATAATATTTATAATTTTATTTATTCAAAATAATTAAATATCTCTCAAATGGTGCATATTACGAAAAATATGAGACCATTGTTGGGTCCAAAACTATGTTTTTACCCTGGGTAGGGTATACGTTTTTTGCAAAATGGTCATATTGTTAATGTCACCAATTAAAATTCTGTTATTTGAATGTCAAATTAAATAATTAATTGAAATAATAAATAAATAAATGGATATTAATCATGTTTCTCCTGTAAAACCTAAAAATGTGTTTCTGGCCATTGTTGAGCACCACATGAGTTGGAAAGATTCATTTTCTTCCATTTTGACCAATAAAAAACTATAAACGTCATTTAGGGGTGAATTAAATCACTCCTTCATCAACAATCTATTGAAATGGACATTAAATATAGAGATTTAAATCATGGTTTTTGATGAACATGTGGTTTGAGTTTTCTATATAAACGATCACATAGGTGTGCTTCATAGTGGATATTTTAGAGTGCGAATGACCTCATATGTCCATTGGGTAGGTCCAGTGTCTTTCTTCTCTTCATCAAAGACCCTGATGGTGCACGACCCCCTGGTTTTACATCTACCAGGCATGTTCTTCTTTTTTATTAATTTTTTTAATTTAATTATATTATTTTCCTATCTTTTATATAATATTTAAATTAAAAAGGAGAAAATATAAAATGGAAAATATTTTGATTTAAAATAAAAGGATAATCCTAAAATTTTCAAATGATAATTTATTTTATTTTTGGGTTATCAACTGTTGGTTGTAAATAAATTAATAAGAATTATTTGTGTGATTTTTTATCAAATGATAAATATGAATAAATATAAAATGATAATTTCATCAAATTATCATGATATGATATTAAGAGTTTTAAAATGATAATTTCAAGGAATTAAAAGAAATTATCGAAGAATAATTTGATCAAATTATCATTGCCTAATTATCATCAATTTGATTTGTTAAAGAATAATTGTGTGATAATATCAAATATAATTATAAATTATTAATATGAAATTATCACATGATAAGTATATAAGATATTATTTTATGATATTTATCATCAAATAACACTCATTTTCTTAGAGAGTATATTAGTTTCTTCTATTTATCTCCAACCAGACCAAATCATACCACAATTTGGGAAGTGTATATCTTCCTCGGTATAACATGGGCAGTCTAAACTAAATTTATTTTTATCTAATAGATTTATTTAGAGTATATGCAATATGTATGATCACTGCAGCATACCATGGGCTTCACCAGATAAATTGGATAATCTCTTTTAAACTATAATATAATATTTTTAAACCACCATTAAACCCCTTGGGGTTTATAGAAAAGGTGACTAAAACCAAAATCCACTAGATATGTGTGCCGGCATAGGATTTAATTAGGACCTAGTATATTTGACATTTGATCCAACAATATATTGGATAATTTCCTTTACTGATGGTTTAGGATTCTGAATTGGCATAATAATAATAAAAATTATGTCAAAGAATCACCTTTGATAATTTTTTTAAATTGATTTATTTATAACCATTGGTTTATTTTATGATTTAAATTTGTTAGATATAATTACAATGATAAATTGGAAACTTGATTATTGAAATAATATTGGTTAGATGTAACACCCCGAACCCTCTAGACCAGAGTCTCTACATTACTAGTTATATTGGCTTGATTAGAAGGAAGTAAAATCCAAAAGGAACGATCAATTTAGTTTTCTTAAAGAAACTAGATATATATATGTTGCTCAAATTACACTATAAAAGGTTAAAATTATAATACATAACAAAATCTAAAAATGTCATCGATAGAAACTCAATAAATGGTCTCATCTTTATCACCTATTGAAGGTAACCAAATGAAAGGGATGAGCTCAATGCTTAGTATGGGTTACAAATTGCGGAATCGTGAATCAATAATAACTGAATCATAAACAACATGGCATTGTCAATATGGCATGGTGAATAAAAGAAAAACTCATACCATTAATTAACTGAGAATGAAACTGCATCCATAGATTTTTTCATAGTAAAAATCTCACAGATAGTAATAATTGATAATGAATAAAGATAATTATTATTAATTGGATGACATGTATCAAGAAATTGATACCATAATACTATAAAAAAATTTTAGTTCTATGGGTAGAAACCCGTATGATTTTTTTGGAAACAAACTCGAAGTGTTTGTCCCCAACAAATATTTCTCATGAGATTTGTCGATGCATCGAGGGGATGTAGTGGGCCCCACCTACATTTGGATGTCCAAATAATTCTTAATAAATACATTTAATACAAGTATAATATGCAATTTCAGTATTCATATTGAGTAGAAAATACTGATTCACCAATATTTCTAGAGTTAAAATAAATTTTTAAATAAACACCATATGTAAAAAAGGTTGTACATCTTATTCCAAGAATCATATACATGAAACCAGAATATGGATATATAATATATTCACAATTTAAAATGAAAATTTGTCTCATATGGGTTGTGGGTACACTAAATTATAATTACTAGGTTCAAAATACAATGTAATCACGACGAAATGGAAAATTGACACAAAGCCCAAAACCACATTGTAATCAATTGTTTCGTGTGACCAAGAATTAGAATTTATCAAATGAACCATTAAATACCATGAAAATAAATAGAATCATGATATTATATGTCAAATGGAAATACAGATACTCCACATGCAAGAAATAAGTGGTGAACAATGGAAATCTCATAGAATTAAAGGTGAGATAAGTAACCCCTTACCTTATGCTCGAGTGTGTTCTTAGTTTGTTTTGATGACCTGGATAACAAAATTTAGCAACATTAATTAAAAGTAAAGAAACTCATATACATGGAATTGATTTATTATAACCTTATTAGGTTCATTCATGTCCCTTTTTATGGGTTTAAGAGGTTCAATTTTAATGTTTTTGAAGTATTTTCTTCCTTGGTTTTCATGATTTGTTTACTTGTATTCATGAATGGAAGTTTGTTTGAAATGTGGTTAAACATCCAGAATTGTTAATATATATTATTATTAAAATTAAAGATATATAAATGATCTTATAATGATTCTAGGTTATATACATGAGGATGAATCATTAGTTAAATGTTACTGACAAACACATTGATTTAGTTTGGCGGTTTTGTGCACAATAAACATGTTTTGTATTATTATTCCATATTATGAGTGTGTTGGGACTCGAGAAAATTAATGAGATAAAACACATATATTATTATATGGTTCATCCATAAAAATGTTTTTAGTACTATAATTGGATATGGTAATGAAAATTGAGAACTCGTCGTCCTTGAATGTGATAAATCAACACATCTCGGACGGTGTTTCCATTATTTGTATAAGAGGAGGGGGAAATGATGATGAAATATTACATTATAATAATATAATTCCAGTTTATGTAATGTATTGGAATTATCATAGCATATGGATTAGGGGAAATTAAGAAATAATCATAAAATAAAGGAACTCAAAATAGAAGAGAAATGGAGAAATCTCCCACGAATATTCGCCAGCCTAACAACCTCACTTAAAATTTCCTAAAATATTTTGATGTTAGAAAGGGGGTATCTAATCACTATTATATAAAATGGACAGTAAGGGGGATATTTAATGACATATACAAAAACAATCCAACTGAAATTTGAAAATAATAATATAAAATGAATGAATAGACAAAAAACTTTAGAGGATGTTTATCTCCTGATCTCTTCTCCTTGAGATCCTTCTTAAGGCCCCGGGTTATGGAATTTTGGGGAGACCAGATGATCTAGAATGTGGTTAAGAGGGATTGGGGAGCGTATTTATTAGAATTTAGGTAAGGCTCAGGGCTTGAGAGGTGTGGGAGGAAGAGGGGAATGAGGGTGGTATTTATAGTGGTGGAGATGAGGTATTTTTCATTATATCAATCATTATTATAATATTTTTTCTCAAGACTATGAATAATATTAATTAATGTGACCCCAAATAGCAATAATGGCATTTTATTTCAAACCATGTTTCCTTTCATCACTTATACTGTCATAAATAGTGAATTTAATTGTTAATTTGAATATTGGGTATTTTACTGTATTTCACTATTCATTGAAAATTCGAGAATTTTAGAAAAATCCCAAAAATTAATCCTAACCATATTTTGATGTGTAGAATTTAAATATGATCTCTATTATTATTAATCATTTTCTAAATATTATTTATTTAAATTTTAAATAAAATCATAGTTATTTCTAAAAATAACAATTTTAAAAGTATAATTAGTTTTATATCACTTTGAAAAATTAATTTAGATATCATTAACTTATTACCTTAAAAAAATAAAATACTGTCATTATTTACTATTCATAAGGGTCATGTAACTATTCATATAAATATTCATTAGGGTATGCTACAATTCATCAAAAAATCAAGTTGGTTCTATCAGACTCCAAATGACTTACTGGTCACAACTCTAGATGACCTTTTTTTGAAATTCAAAACATAGAAATGGAAAATTCATGTTTAATGGAGAGATTTTTACTATCACCTAAATAACCATGTTTAATTTCAATGAAACATGGTGCTTTATGAAAAATTGTCTAGGAATAGAACATATTTAAGAGAAGTATACCATAAAATGGTAAGGGTATTATATTATTCCCTCCTTCATAAATTTCTCCCTTGAAATTATATGTATAAATCCCACCAAAAACATGTGGGTTTTTCTTCTTCATAACATCCTAATGTTCCCATGTTTCGTCTTCCATATTATGGGTTTTTCAAAGAACATTAACTAGATGAGTCATCTGATTTCTCAATACCTGCTCCCTTTTGTCAAGGATTCTGATAGGCTCTTGACAGTATGACAAATCATGTTCTAGTTCTATTTCTTCATAGGTGAGTAAATGCATTGGGTCTGACATTTATTTATTAAACAATGAAACAATTAACACATCATGATCTTTGGAGGTACTTGGAGGCATTGCTAAATGGTAAGTTAAAACTCTGATTCTTTCCGGAATTTCAAAAGGTCCGATGTACATGGGGATCAGTATCCCCTTCTTACCAAAACTTAAGACACCCTTCTATGGAGATACTTTCAAAAATTCATGATCTTCCACTTGGAATAACAAATCCTTTCTCCAGTTGTCAGTATAACACTTCTTCCAACTTTGGGTTCCTTTAATAAGGTATTGGATTGTCTTCACCTTTTTTGTGGTCTCTTCAAAATGTTTTGGGCCTATACGTTTTCTCTCACAAACTTCATCCCATCAAGTTGAATATCCACTTCCCTTTCCATATAATGCTTCATATTAGGCAATTCGAATACTAGAATGGAAAATATTGTTGTAAGAAAATTCCACCAATAGAAAGTATTGATCCCTAATACATTGAAAGTAAAGAGGGCATGACCATAGCATGTCTTCAAGAGTTTCAATAGTTCTTTGAGACTATCTATCAGTTTGGGGGTGACAAGCAGTACTCATACGAAGCTCAATATTCAAAGACTTTTTGAGACTTTTCCAGAATTTTGATGTAAATCAGGGATTGTGATCATACATAATCGATAGTGGTGCACCATGAAGTCTTACAACACCATTAATATAAAGTATTTCTATATGATCAAGTGGAAAATCCTCTCTTATAGCAATTAAATTTTCTGATTTGGTGAGACGATCAACAATTACCCATATTGCGTCATTCTCCTAGGTGTCCTCTAAAGACCAGCGACCAAGTCCATTATAATTTCATCGAACATTCACATAGGTAAAGGTATAAGATGCATCATCACTCTAGGATGTTGTCTCTCTGCCTTCACTTGTTGAAAAGATAGGCACCTTGACACGTAGTCAGCAATTCCCCGCTTCATATTATCCCACCCAAAATGTTCCTTCAGACTTGTAAACATCTTTGTGCTACCATAGTGTATAGAGAAATTTGAGCTATGAGCATCATTTTCTAGTTTCATTTTTAGCTCAGGTACTGATGGAATGCATAATCTCTTCCCAAATTTTAGAACTCCTTCCTCATACACGAAGTCTTCTGATCTCCAATACTTAACATCAATGATTTTTTTGTATATTTTCATCATCGGATTGAGAGTTTTTTATCTTCTCTAGTAAATATGGTTTAGCCGTCATTTGAAAGAGGAACGATGTTTCCCCTTCATTAAAAATTCCCATATCTATCTTTAGTAGATCCATGAATATAGTATATCTCTCAATACTCATTTGAGTCAAAATTCCATGATCTATCCTACATAATGAATCTACCACCTTATTTTCCTTTCCTGGGAGGTAGTGTATTGAACAATCATAATCTTTGAGTAACTCGAGCCATCCCATTTTCCACATGTTGAGTTCCTATTGTTTGAAAATTTATTTCAAACTGTTTTGAACTGTGTGTATCTCAAATTTTCCACTCTAATGATAATTTCTCTTTACTTTTGGAGAAAATATAATAGATTCTAACTAAATATCATAAGTTAGTAATTGTGATAATTAGATTTTAACTTCCTTGATGCTTAAGCAATAACTTTATCATTTTGCATAAGGACACAACCCAACCCATTCTTTGATTCATCACTATATATCATAAATCTTCCACTTCTAGATGGAAGAGTCCAAATTGGATCATTGACCAATATTCATTCCAATTCGTCAAATAATTTTGTATATTCCTTTGTCCATAAAAACATAACAACTTTATGTGTGATCTAGGTTAGCAGGTTATCCAGTCGGGCAAAATTCTGAACGAAATGCCGATAGTAATCTACTAATCCAATAAAACTACGTACCTCAGTTATGTTCATTAGACTGGGAAATTATTTGATTACTTTTTTCTTCATATGTTCAACAAGGATTCCATCTTTAGAGACAATATTTCCATGAAAAGAAACAGATTGAATCCAGAATTCTCACTTGCAAAACATCCCGTATAATTCATTTCTTCTAAGAGTTTTCAAAATAATCCGGATGTAAATCTCATGGACCTCATAGATTTATGAGTATACCAGGATATCATCGATGAATACCAAAAATATGTTATCAAGATATTACATGAAAACTCTATTCATTAAATCAATGACAATAGAGGGAACATTAGTCATTCCAAAAGGCATCACTGTATACTCATAATTCCCATACCTGGTTTGAAATGATGTATTAGAAATATCTTCCTTCCTCACATGTAGCTTATGATATCCAGACCGATGTTCAATATTAGAAAATTATTTTTCTTCATGAAGTTGATCAAATAAATCATCAATTAGTGGCAGAGGATACTTATCTTTATTTTAATAATATTGATTTCCTTAAAATCAATGCATAGCCTCATGGATCCATCTTTCTTATGGACAAATAGGATTGGGGCTCCCCATGGAGAAACATTAGGTCAAATAAATCCTTTGTCACTCAACTCATCTAGTTTTCTATTTATCTTCACTAATTACATATTGTCCATTCTATAGGCGTTCTTCGATATAGGTCTTGCACCAGGAATTATATCAATAGAGAACTCAACTTCACGCTCTAAAGGATGTCTAGGTAAATCCTCTTGAAATGCATCAATGTATTCTTGCAATATATGTAATTTTCATATATGAATATTTATTTCCTCACCCATAGACATTGAGTTCTCTTCCTCTATAATAAATTCATTCAATAGAGCTACTAGGGGTGGATAAAGATAAGAATCAGTTTGTGAGGTTTCTGCTCTAAAAATTAGTGATTCTACACCATTTTCAAAAATTGTAACTTACTTTTTATAGTAATAAATATGCACATCATATTTTGACATCCAATTCATACCGGGAATTATATCGATGTCAGTAATTGGTATGATTATAAGGGTAGAAATAAAATCACATTTATGTGTCACAAGGGGTACTAATTGACATGCCTTTATTGCAACGATGCATCCCTTAGAAGTTTTTACTGATAACTCCTTTATTAAATTAAATTGGACATGAATAATTTTCCTCAAAAGCTAGGAAGATACAAATGAAGGTGATGATCAAAAATCAAATAAAGTGTTGGATAAATTTGAGGAAACAATTAAATTACCTACGACCACATCATCAGGAACATCAACCTCCACAGTTGTAATCGCATATTCTCTCACATGATCTCTTGTCCTTTTTCTAAGGAATGTTTCCTTTGTGCTTAAGACACTCATTTCCATAGTATCTCGTCTCTCTAAAAATTCTACCATTGAATATCATTGAATTTTTTCTTCCCCTTTCATTCATTAGATTGATGATCCTTTTCTTCACACTTATAGCAGACTCCCATGCCTTTCAAGCATTTTCAAGGATGATTATTTCCACAGTTCACACATAACATGAATTTCAACATTCCCCTATTTTTATTTGATGTATAACCTTTTCCATATTTATTATATTCCCTCTTCTTATCTTGGTTTTCCTTGAACAAATCTGATCTAGAAAACTCCTTCTCTATTTTTATGGCACTCGATGCAATTTCATCATATGTTTAAAATGATTGAGAAGCAAGTTCCCTTATAATAATTGAATTAACACCTTCAAATAAATGATCAATTTTTTTTATCCAATTCATGTTCATAATCTATGTCATACCTATCTAGTTTTGTGAAGGTAGCCTCATACTCTGTAACACTGTCTTCTTCCCTTTTCATTAGGATAAAGAATTCTCTCTTCATTCTGTTTCCATTCCCATAAGGGAAATATTTTTCAAAGAATATTTACTTAAATTTCATCCATTCCATATCATCTATTTCTTCTTCCTCAGTGGTATTCTTGATCAAGGACCACCATTTATTAGCATCACCCTTGAGATAATATACTGTCATTGCTAGCTTTTCATTTTCGTTGCATCTTAATGCCATGAATATATTTTCAATGGACTCGGTCCACTACTCAACAACCATGGGATTAGTTGTCCTAGTGAATGAAGGGGGATTATAACGCATGAAACAATCCATCAATGGTTTTTCAAGGTTATTCGTCACAACCTGAGTAAGTTGTCCCAATATGGTCATGATTTGATCTGCTCCAACATTTACTATGTTGACTTGCTCAGTGGAGAGACCACTATATTTCCCACGAGTGTTGATTCTCCTTCTTGCATTAGGAGACATTTATAAATAATTTTATACACTATAATAGGTTATGAATCTAAAATATAAAATCAATTAACATATATCGAAATTCAATGCATAACTAATCTCATAAACATGGCTTCTATGAGAAATATTTATATAAAAATCCTTTATAATGGCTTGTAAAGAAAATGTAAATTATCCTAAGAATATCCTGCTATAGTGTTAATACCAAGAGTTCAGCAAGAACCATTTTCATGTACCAAGATACCCTCGTCCAAGCCTGAAACTCTTTGTCGGAGTTTTCCCTCCTAGGTATATCTGTGCCCGAGCCAGCTCTACCTGTTTGTATCCAGAAATAGATGCATTTGATAGAAAGATTCACGTAATCTATTCGTTACCAAAATACTAGGATGTTATTGTATGTTTATCCTCAAATACATCCTTAGGTATTTGTTCCCTGATCTATATTTTCTAATCTAGTTTCCATGTTTTCTACTAAACGTTCTCTAGTACCATATATAACACCGAAACCCCTATTGAACAGAGTCAGTGCATTACTTGTTATATTGGAATGGTTAGAAGGAATAAAAATCCTGAAGTAATGATCAGATTAATACTCTTGAAAAAACGTTATATATAGATGTAACTCAAATTACCCTGGAAAAGGTTACAAATTAAAATACATAATAAAAACTAAAAACTGCATCCATAGAAACTCAGTAAATGGTCTCTTCGTCTTCACCTGTTGAAGGTAAACAAATGAAATGTGTGAGATCAAATTAACGGTAAGGTTTACAAATAGAGGAATTGTGAATCAATAATAACTAAATCATAAACAACTTTGCATAGTCAATATGGCATGGGGAATAAATGAAAAACTCAAGCCAATAATAAATTGAGAATTAAACTACATCCGTAGATTTTTTCATAGAGAAAACCTCATGGACAATAATAACTGATAATGAATAAATAGAATGGTTACTAATTGAAAATCATGTATCTATCACATGATATAATAATATCATTAAAACGGATTAGTTCAGTGGGTAGAAACCCCTCTGATTTTTCTAGAAACAAACTCAAAGGGTTTATCGCCAACTGATTTCTCTCATGAAATCTGTCCATACATCAAGGGGATGTAGTGGGCCCCACCCACCACTACATGTCCAAAGAATTATTTATACATAGAATTAATACAATTATGATATTCGTTATCAATATCTGTATAGAGAAGAGAATAAATATTCATCAATATTTCTAGTGTTAAAATAACTATCCAAATAAACACAGTTTGTAAAAAGGGGTATACAGCTTAAGCCAATAATCATATCCATGAAACCAGAATATGGATATATAATATAATAACAATTTCAAACGAAAGATGATCTCAAATGGGCAGTAGAAACCTCACATAATAATTAGTAGTTTCACAATTCAAAGTAAGTCACAACGAAATGAAAAAATTGACATAAAGCCCATGACCACATTGTAATCAGTCGTTTCATGTGACCAAGATTTAAAAATTTCAATTGAATAATTGAATACCATAAACATAAAAAAATAATGATATTATGTATCATATGAAAGTACACATACACCACAAGATATAAATTAGTGGTGAACAATAGAAATCTCACAGAATTAAGAGTGAGATAAGAAATCGCTTACCTTATGCTTGAGTGTGTTCTTCATTGGTTTTAATGACCTAGATAATAAAATTTAGCTTCATTAATTAATAATTACATAACCTTATATATATGAAATTTATTTATTATAACCTTATTAGGTTCATTCAAGGACCTTTTTATTGGTTTAATAGGTTTAATTTTATTGTTTTGAAAGGATTTCCTTCCTTGGTTTTCATGATTCATTTACTTGTATTCATGAATGGAAGTTCATTTGAAAAGTGGTTAAACATCCATAATTGTTAATAAATATTATTAGACACATTAAAGAGATATAATTGATCTTATAATGATTCTAGGTTTTATACTTGAGGATGAATTATTTGTTAAAAGTTATTGACAAACGCTTCGATTTAGCCTGGCGGTTTTGTGCACAATGAACATGTTTTGTATTACTATTCCATATTATGAGTTTGTAGGGATTCCAAAAAATTATTGAGATTAAATATATATCTTATGATATGGTTCAACCATAAAAATGGTTTTATAACCAAAATTTATGATGGTAACAAAAATTGAGAACCCTTCATCCTTGAATGTGATAAACCAACACATCTCAGACGGTGTTTTCATTTTCTGTATAATAGGAGGGGGAAATGATGATGCAGTATTCCATTAGAATAATATAATTTCAATTAATGTAAATAACAAGAATTATTTTAGAATATGAATGATGGTATATGAGAAAATAATTATAGAAGAATGGAACTCAAAAAAGAAGAACAATTGAGAAATCGCTCATGAAAAATTCGGCAGCCTAACGGCATCACATAAAATTTCATAAAAATTTTTGATGAGGGAAAGGTGGTATATCATAAATATTACATAAAACGGAAAACTAGGGGTATATTAAATGACATATCCCAACATAATACAAAGAAAATTTAAAAATAATAACATAAAATTAATGAAAATAAAGAAAACTAAAGAATATGTTTACCTTTTGATCTCTTCTCCTTGAGATCCTTTTCAGGGCCATGGTTTTGGCCTTTTGGTGAGACCATAATATATAAGACTTTTGGAAGTGGGATTGGGGAGATTATTTTGGAGAATTTAAGTATGGATCAAGGCTTGAGATGTGTGGGAGGAAAAGGGTTATGAGGGTGGTATTTATAGTGGAGGAGAGAAAGTATTTTTCATTATTTTAATCATTATTATAATATTTTTCTCAAGACTATGAATAATATTAATTCATGTGACCCCAAGTAGTAATAATGTCATGTGAGTTCTAACCATGTGATCTTATATCACTTATGATGTCATAAATAGTGTATTTTATTATAAATTTGAATATACAGTATTTTACCGTATTTCACTATTCATCGAAAGTTTTAGAAGTTCAGAAAAATCCATAAAATTTTCCCTAACCATATTTTGATGTGTATAATTCAAAAATGAACTCCATTTTTCAATAATAATTTTTTAAATATTATTTATTTAAATTTTATGTTAAATCATAGTTAATTTGAAAAATTTCAATTTTAAAGGTATAATTAGTTTTATATCACATTGAAAAATAAATTTAGATTTCATTATATTATTACTTTAAGAAAATGAAATATTATCATTATTTAGTATTTTTAATGGCCATATTACTATTAAAATTACTATTCATAAGGGTATGTTACTATTCATCAAAAAATCATGTTGGTTCTATTACACTCTAAATGAGTTACTGGTCAAAACTCCAGATGACCATTTTTTGAAATTCAAAATTTAGAAATAGAAAATTTATGTTTAATGTCTAGGTTTTGACTATATCCAAAATAACCAAGTTTCATTTCAAAGAAACATTGTGCTTTATGAAATATAGGCTATGAATAGAACTCATTTGAGAGAAACATACCAAAAAAGGTTTGGGGTGTTATATTAGACATATGATAATTTTATAATAATTGATTATTGGTTCTTATGATAATACATATTGTATGTTTGATATCCGCATTATGATTTTATCTTGATTGCCTTTTGATATTATATTATATCAATGTAATTGATACTTGAGTGTTTGATGCATATGGAATGTTGAGTTTGTGTAGATATAACTCATGTTTATTTTGGATTCCAGAGGGATTGGTGTATGATATTCCATGCCACCTGAGAAATAGGCACACAACTACTTGATTACTAAGGAAGGATTATATGATTATATGGGATGTCTATATACCAGATGCACAATCACTTGATTCATAAGGGTCAGATTCGGAAAAGAATGCAGGTTGAGGAAATTTGATTATCGAATGTTAATAATGATTCCTTCTCAAAATAAAATTCTTCGACCAATTTGGGTGACTTATGATATTTCATGAGGATCTACCCACAAGCATAGATTATCCATGGAGTTCCAAAGTAGTTTTGGATGGCCTCAGGTGTGGGCCCATAACCTGAGGTTCATTCGGTGTTATTTCATGTGCACTATTAATTTATTAAATTAGTACCTTGTTCATTTCTATATTTTATGCACTATATCTCTCATATAGTATTTTTTTTAAACCTATTTGTGTCGACCTAATGAGTTATAAAAACACCCTAGATGGTCTTCCATTTAGTACCCAAATAGAATTCATATATGTATGTTTGGACAATGGAAAAGGACATTGTATGTAACAACCCAAGATTATATAAAAAATCTTCTTTTTAATTTTATTAATGTCTTGTGTTGTACGCTACACCAAAAGGAGCTTGCACAACACGCATCCTGGACTTGCCTTGCATTACACGCAATCGCGACCTTCCTCGATAGCGTGTGTAATACGCAATACCGAGTTTCACTAAACAACGATATGCTATTAAAATATTATTAAAACTAGCCGGTATGAATAGTAATAACCACTTTTTAAAATTCTGTAAATCTTATTTTTCAAAATGAACTTCATTTTTGGATTCGGAGTATCGAATTTAGCCTAAGGTGAAAATTTTGGTACATTTCGGATAACTTTCATATTCTGATGAATATTGAAAATTACTAAATTATAATTAAAAAACAACTTTTTTAAATAGAAATAATTAATAGTGATAAATTATTAATTGGAGTAGTTTTAAAGTATATTTAGAATATATTTTTACAATTTAATACAATGTTGGCCATTGGATGTAATTGCACATTTAAACCAGACATAAATAAGTGTCAATCTTTTGATAGATATTGTTTCTTAAAAACACGCTATTTGTTTTAACAGCAGGATTTAATTATAAAATTAATTAATGAAACTTATATGTTATGAATTTGGTAAAATAGACTTCATTTTCGAATTCGGAATATGAAATATAGCTTAGGATGAAATTTTGGCATTATTCTGAAAACCTTCATTTTTTGATGAATAGTGAAACTACTAAGTGGTAGTTAAAAAACTGAATTTTTCATAAAACTTAATTTTACCACTTCTGTGAATGGAATTTCAAAAATCCGAGAGACACGGTTGATGTCAGTAAGTAAAATGTGGTTCAATGAGATGAAAATAATTTTTGGTGAATAGTAACTTTTTACTTTTATTTACCACGGTTAAAAGTAAATAGGGTAATTAAGGGTAAGAATGATATTAATATTACCCTAACACATGTCCTAATTCTATTGGACAAGTGTATCTCGACCAAAAACAACCTTAAGTGTAAAATATTATCATTTAGGCCCACTTGGATTAGATTAGGTCATTTATTACTATTTAATTCAAAGAAGAGTTAAAAGAGTTAAAATCAAAGTTTATTCACTAAAACATTTTTAATATGGGGTTATACATAAGATGAATTCGACTATAAATATTCATTATAAAGCTAAAAAGATTTCCTACATAATTATATTTTATTTATAATTTTTAGACTTTAAATAAATTAATTTATTTATGACACAACGATGATGCAGTAATTACCCTTTTAAGGAAATATTAACATAATTGATGTTATAAATACTCAAATGAATGTAATTTGAGACTTTTTATGAATTCCACTAATTTTCTAGGTTACTATGATATATTAGTGTTGATATAATAAACTTCGTTTGAACATATAATTCTGTTATGACTTTCACAAAAATCATATATCAAATAGTGTCAAAATCGACACAAAATAGTTTTTAAATCAATTATTATATTATTAATTGTTATTTTATTCCTAAAAATATAAGGTTCGGCCAAGTGACTTAGATAAGGATATATATATTAATAATAAACAATTTGGGGTTCGTTTGGCATGTTATAGTAAGTGTATTAACCATATAGTGAAAGAAAACAAAAAGACACGGTATAAGTTAAATTATTTAACTTAGAGTTAAATCTAATTGATAAGGTTAAAATAATAACCTAAACTTGTCTAAATCCTATTGGATGATAGGATTTCGACCCATCCCCACTTTAGCTTCTAAATAAGACCCTTTGGAACCATTATAAACCGATTTTTACTTTAATATAAAATAATATTTTGAGATATTCCTAAGGTGCCCCGCTCCTCCCTTATAAAAGGGCACCTCCTCCCCCTCCTCCTCACACCAATTTGAGCACTCAAGCTCGGACAACCCCTGCCAAAATCTCTTCTCCACTTCCCTATCAACATCTTAGAGGTTCTGGTCTTCCTCAAAGACCAATTTTAGTTCCCTAAGAGGAGGTCTCCAAAAGGCGCTTCAAAGAAGAGGTAATTACCGTTACCAATTCTTTCATCTTTATTTCTTCTTCCACTTCTTCTTCTTAGGTTGTTTCATTATGAAGTAATAACATAAGTATCACTCATATACTGATATGTTATTATAAGTATGAAACAACCCTATTTCACCATCTATCTATTCTATGGAAAAAGAAATCACCGCACGTGCGTATGTACGGAATACCGTCTCCACGCCGTGGTGTAATCTATTTTCCACCACCACCTTACATGGATGGGTATAATGGTGTAAAGAATAACTATACATAGTTATTAAAACATCATATTGATTCTGATATATTTTATAATCCACTCCAATTCAATTCAATATTTATGGAAATGATATCATCGCTCGTGCGTACGTACGGACTACCGTCTCCACGACGCGATGAGATTCATTCTCCATGTTAACCATTTAAGAATGATTATAAAGTATATATAAGAAATAATAATGAAATATATGACATTATAAAGCTACTGGATTTATGTGTATATATATATATGTATGTCATCTACTTACTTCCATTCAATACAATAGGGAAAGGAAAACAGCGTTCATGCGTACGTACGGACTACCGTCTCCATGAACGGTGTTTTTCATTTCATTTATCTATCTATTATATATATATATATACTGAATATATATGATATATAAATCATATTTTATATTCTGTAAGTAAGTAAATCATGATATAAGTAATAATAATGTCAATAACAACAAGTCAAAACACCTACGATAAAAGAAACGATTTTACCCAAAACGCTTCTTTAACATGGAATTTACAAAAGAACGGGTAATATAATGTCATAAGTGAACCATATATGATATAATAACAATGAATATGATTCTTTAATAAGTCAATGACATTATTTAAACCATTATAAAGGATCTTCGGACACGTACAAAGCAAATCGGACCTAAGGTAAGGGAAATATCACAATCTCATTTTTATCCGAGATTGTTTATTCGTAAGTATTTACTGGGGTGTATTTTATCATCCACATCCATGTTTACTCAATATGTAATATTATTTCCATCCACCTAAAATTGTTTATATCCATTTTTACCCTTCGGTGAGTTTTTAGTAATACGTATGAAAGGAATCTTTTGTCGTTTTTCGTACGAGGTACTTTTTGACTTTTCCGACAAAAGTACGAAGAATGTTTTTTTTAACTTATACGGCACGAACGGATTTCTACTGTTTTATAAAGCCTTATTTTCATGAAGCTTCCTCTAAAAGATTTCATGACTATTTTCAATAAAATATCTTTCTTTTAAAATTTCATGATGTTTTGTGAAAAGAAATTGATTTTGAAGAAGAAAGGATATTTTCCTCAAGAATTCAATTCAAGTGTTTTATCAAAATTATTTTCCATCTAAGATAATAAAGGGTTCTGTTTCTATCCATATTTTTACATTGATTTGACTATGTTGTGATGGAATTATGTTTATGAATTCCTTTATCTTATATGAATTGATTTATGATGTCATGATGTTTCAAGAATCCCATTTTTGTTACATGTGTTATGCGATGATGTATGTTTTATGATTATGTGGCACACATAAGAAAAGATTCATTATAAGATGGGTGGGACCTATATCTCCCTCCAATGCATTGGGTAATGATTTTATATCTCATGAGATAGACATGGCTGGAATGGTAGGTTATACCGGTTCATTGAAACAGGACTGAAACGAGGGTTACTCGATTCAGAAAGGGACTTTGTCCACTAAGATAGTCTTGGCAATTAGTCTTGAAAAACAAGAAATGATTCTCTGTGATTATGTGTGTATGCCACAAAGTTTCATGTTTTAAGTTATGATTATTGGGATTACTTTTTCACTGCCATGATTTATCCCATGATTATGAAATTATGCTCTCTTTTGCAGGTTATGATTTCCAAAATGTTATGTTCTTATGAATATGATGTGATTGATATTTCTTTTGTTTACCCTCACTGAGCATTTGAGCTCACCCTTTTATGTTTTCTTTTCCCCAGGATATAAAGAAAGGTTTTAGGTAAAAAAAGGAAGATCTTTATGGGAGATTTTGAAGATCTTTCACCACGATTAGAATATTATAGTCCGAGTTTCCAAAGACACTAAACTATTACGGTCCTTGTGTGTGTGTTTTTTTTAATGTATTAAGTATTCCGCAAAAGTAATGTAATGTCAATGTACGTCAAGATACGGGTCTCTACAGTTGGTATCAGAGGAAAGGTTTAGTCAACCTTTGGAAACTAGGATGCGAAAATGTTAGTGAGATCCCTAGAGATATTTCTAAGGTATGTCTATGGATGTCTCTAAGGTTAAGTATACGTATAGGTTATAGTCCTAGAATTGCTCTAACGATCTTAGAATTTAACCTAAGATGTTAGATATTGAGGGTACTACCCCTTTATTATGTTGTTTTCCCTAGCATGATTTTTGCCTCTCACACTATTCTTTTGGGGTTTTAGACGATGGCTGGAACCCGAAGGAACCGTGTTGATCAATGCAATGGACAATGCAATGATTGTCCCCCTGAGCAACCAAACGATATGGGAGCTGGAATGCAAAATCTTGTAGCCATGCTCACACAACTTTCTCAACCTATGAATCATGCAGGACTTCCAAACGAGCAAAGGAAGGAGCAACATTCTGTTGAATCCTTCATGAGGCAGCGTCCACCTTCTTTCAGTGGGTCTACTGATCCATTAGTTGCTGAACAATGGATTAGTACTACTGAAAAGATATTTTCAGTTCTTCAATGTTCTGAACATGATAAAGTCATCTTAGCAGTATATCGTTTGGAAGGTGAAGCTGATCAATGGTGGAATCTTATCAAGAATACGAGGCAAAGAGATGAAATTGATTCCATGGAATGGGACGAGTTCAAGAACATGTTTTTCAATAAGTACTTCCCTCGTATTCTTCGAACAAAGATGGAGAAGGAGTTTCTTGAACTAAAGCAAAATGATGATGAATCTGTTGGTATATACGAAGCGAATTTTACAAGACTTGCAAGGTATGCATCTGGCATTATCATCCAACCTGAAAGTAAAGTTGATCGATTTTTCAGTGGCTTAAAACCAAGTCTTCGAAGGGAATTAGCTATAAGAGACTTCAGTAGCTATGAAGAAATTGTGCGTTGTGCTATCAAGGTAGAAATGGAAGTTGGTGTTACATATCCATCTCATGGTTTTGACAAGAAACGTAAGATGGAGTTCAAGGAGAAATCTCAGAATAATGGTGAAAATAAGATGAATGTTTCCTTATGCACAAAGTGTGGAAAGAAGCATGGTGGAGATTGTCTTAAAGGGACTAGAAAATGTTTTAAGTGTGGAAAAGAAGGTCATCGAGCAGCTGAGTGTCGAAGTAATGGAAAAAGGGATTCTAATGAAGTGAATAAAGCAAACACTGCAGAGAACGCACAACCAACACTTCAATGCTTAAAGTGCAAGGAGATGGGACATTATACCAATAAATGCCCTAACCCAATGGTTAGTGATGATCGACATGAGCAACCGCTTAAGGCAAAGGACAAAGGGAAGTCACATGAGATCACTATTGGCAATGTTGAATATGACAACGATGTGGTGGAATGATTAAGTTTTTATGTAATGGGATTCCAAAATAATGTTGTATCATGGAATATTGGAATATTTATGTATTGGTCTAATGTGGTATTCAAAGTGATTGAGATATTATGCGCATAATGAAGGGAAAACGAGAAAATGAAATGTTTAACAGTATTCATGAGCTCATGATTGATATAAGGACTAAGTGATATCATGGTTTGAGTATATAGAATTTTGAGGATTTTGGTATGTGGAAAGTGTTAACATTTAACTGCATTCAAGTTTTCACTAAGGTTCAATGGGTATTCAAGAGAGTACAAGATTAAGGCCTTTGAATGTTTGGAATGTGTCCAACAAGATATATCTTAAGATATATGGGGATCAACGATGGTATTAAATCTCTGGTAATCATTTTCACTATGAGAATGGACTGCAGTATTATGGATAGGACTAAAGATTGGAATGGATTATGTTGGACATAAGTTAGTATTGTTTAAGGATAGAAGTTTTTTCGACATTATTTATGGGATGTTATAGTAATATAGTTTTAGAAAAAGGAAAACCTGCAGGACGGGCGACAGCCCATCGCTTCGGACAAGGCTGTGGGAATCGAACCCACAACCGAAGTGCGACTGGCCTTTATCGCCTACCACTGGCCTACAGGAAGTCCCTGTTTAGTAGAATATAGTTTTATTATATTAAGCAGTATGATATATGAAGTATAAGTCCATTTTAGGAACTATATATGATTAATCTCACTATAGATCGACTTATGTATATAATTTTTGCTAACCTTTTGTTTGAGACAGATGGAATGACCCGTCATTCTATCACATGATCTGCTAACACTTCACTAATAACAAATTCAACTTCATTTATTTAAGAGATGAAGTGTAAATTGTTCTAGGCACGAACAATAGTGAGATTGTACCAAAATAAAGAAAGTATTTATTCCAATTCAAATTTTCAACTTTAGGGAAATGATCTTGAAAACCAAAAATGTTGTCCTAGTGATCTTATACCTGATGAATCAGATGGTACCTTAGATCGTCACAAATTTATGGATTTGTGATTATTGGCTTTTCCATAGCCATGTTCCCTACCACTCTCCATCAGAACATGATGGTTAGATTTCTCTTCCATATCCATATTTTCACCTATGTGGAAACCCAATGATTAGTTTATTTGGGTAACCGTTACGTTTCATAATTTTGTTTTTAAAGATTGGTTTTGATATTCCTTTTTACGATGTGGGTTTCTATTAAAGAAACTTTCAAATAGTAAACCATTTATAACCCCGACGAATTTCGAGGGTGAAATTCATTTTAAGGGGGGTAGAATGTAACAGCCCAAGATTTTATAAAAAATATTCTTTTTAATTTTATTAATGTCTTGTGTTGTACGCTACACCAAAAGGAGCTTGCACAACACGCATCCTTGACTTGCCTTGCATTACACGCAATCGCTACCTTCCTCGATAGCGTGTGTAATACGCAATACCGAGTTTCACTAAACAACGATATGCTATTAAAATATTATTAAAACTAGCCGGTATGAATAGTAATAACCACTTTTTAAAATTCTTTAAATCTTATTTTTCAAAATGAACTTCATTTTTGGATTCGGAGTATCGAATTATGCCTAAGCTGAAAATTTTGGTACATTTCGGATAACTTTCATATTCTGATGAATAGTGAAAATTACTAAATTATAATTAAAAAACAACTTTTTTTAATCGAAATAATTAATAGTGATAAATTATTAATTGGAGTAGTTTTAAAGTATATTTAGAATATATTTTTACAATTTAATAAAATGTTGGTCATTGGATGTAATTGCACATTTAAACCAGACATAAATAAGTGTCAATCTTTTGATAGATATTGTTTCTTAAAAACACGCTATTTGTTTTAACAGCGGGATTTAATTATAAAATTAATTAATGCAACTTATATGTTATGAATTGGGTAAAATAGACTTCATTTTTGAATTCGGAATATGAAATATAGCTTAGGATGAAATTTTGGCATTTTTCTGAAAACCTTCATTTTTTGATGAATAGTGAAACTACTAAGTGGTAGTTAAAAAACTGAATTTTTCATAAAACATAATTTTACCGCTTCTGTGAATGGAATTTCAAAAATCCAAGAGACACGGTTGATGTCAGTAAGTAAAATGTGGTTCAATGAGATGAAAATAATTTTTGGTGAAGAGTAACTTTTTACTTTTATTTACCACGGTTAAAAGTAAATAGTGTAATTAAGGGTAAGAATGATATTAATATTACCCTAACACATGTCCTAATTCTATTGGACAAGTGTATCTCGACCAAAAACAACCTTAAGTGTAAAATATTATCATTTAGGCCGACTTGGATTAGATTAGGACATTTATTACTATTTAATTCAAAGAAGAGTTAAAAGAGTTAAAATCAAAGTTTATTCACTAAAACATTTTTAATATGGGGTTATACATAAGATAAATTCGACTATAAATATTCCTTAGAAATCTAAAAATATTTCCTACATAATGATATTTTATTTATAATTTTTAGACTTTAAATAAATTAATTTATTTATGACACAACGATGATGCAGTAATTACCCTTTTAAGGAAATATTAACATAATTGATGTTATAAATACTCAAATTAATGTAATTTGAGACTTTTTATGAATTACACTAATTTTATAGGATACTATGATATATTATTGTTGATTTAATCAACTTGGTTCGAACATATAATTCTTTTATGACTTTCAAAGAAATCATATATCAAATAGTGTCAAAATTGACACAAAATAGTTTTTAAATCAAATATTATATTATTAATTGTTATTTTATTCCTAAAAATCTATGGTTCGGCCAAATGACTTAGATAAGGATATATATATTAATAATAAACAATTTGGGGTTCGTTTGGCATGTTATAGTAAGTTTATTAACCATATAGTGAAAGAAAACAAAAAGACACGGTATAAGTTAAATTATTTAACTTAGAGTTAAATCTAATTGATAAGGTTAAAATAATAACCTAAACTTGTCTAAATCCTATTGGATGATAGGATTTCGACCCATCCCCACTTTAGCTTCGAAATAAGACCCTTTGAAACCATTATAAACCGATTTTTACTTTAATATAAAATAATATTTTGAGATATTCCTAAGGTGCCCCTCTCCTCCCTTATAAAAGGGAACCTCCTCCCCCTCCTCCTCACACCAATTTGAGCACTCAAGCTCGGCCAACCCCTGCCAAAATCTCTTATCCACTTCCCTAGCAACATCTTAGAGGTTCTGTTCTTCCTCAAAGACCAATTTTAGTTCCCTAAGAGGAGGTCTCCAAAAGGCGCTTCAAAGAAGAGGTAATTACCGTTACCAATTCTTTCATCATTATTTCTTCTTCCACTTATTCTTCTTAGGTTGTTTCATTATGAAGTAATAACATCAGTATCACTCATATAATGATATGTTATTATAAGTATGAAACAACCCTATTTCACCATCTATCTATCCTACGGAAAAAGAAATCACCGCGCGTGCGTACGTACGGAATACCGTCTCCACGCCGTGGTGTAATCTATTTTCCACCACCACCTTACATGGATGGGTATAATGGTGTAAAGAATATCTATACATAGTTATTAAAACATCATATTGATTCTGATATATTGTATAATCCACTCCAATTCAATTCAATATTTATGGAAATGATATCATCGCTCGTGCGTACGTACGGACTACCGTCTCCACGACGCGATGAGATTCATTCTCCATGTTAACCATTTAAGAATGATTATAAAGTATATATAAGAAATAATAATGAAATATATGAAATTATAAAGCTACTGGATTTATGTATATATATATATGTATGTCATCTACTTACTTCCATTCAAGACAATAGGGAAAGGAAAACAGCGTTCATGCGTACGTACGGACTACCGTCTCCATGAACGGTGTTTTTCATTTCATTTATCTATCTATTATATATATATATATATATACTGAATATATATGATATATAAATCATATTTTATATTCTGGAAGTAAGTAAATAATGATATAAGTAATAATAATTTCAATAACAACAAGTCAAAACACCTACGATAAAAGAAACGATTTTAACCAAAACGCTTCTTTAACATGGAATTTACAAAAGAACGGGTAATATAATGTCATAAGTGAACCATATATGATATCATAACAATGAATATGATTCTTTAATAAGTCAATGACATTATTTAAACCATTATACAGGAGCTTCGGACACGTACAAAGCAAATCGGACCTAAGGTAAGGGAAATATCACAATCTCATTTTTATCCGAGATTGTTTATTCGTAAGTATTTACAGGGGTGTATTTTATCATCCACATCCATGTTTACTCAATATGTAATATTATTTCCATCCACCTAAAATTGTTTAAATCCATTTTTACCCTTCGGTGAGTTTTTAGTAATACGTATGAAAGGAATCTTTTGTCGTTTTTCGTACGAGGTACTTTTTGACTTTTCCGACAAAAGTACGAAGAATGTTTTTTTTAACTTATACGGCACGAACAGATTTCTACTGTTTTATAAAGCCTTATTTTCATGAAGCTTCCTCTAAAAGATTTCATGACTATTTTCAATAAAATCTCTTTCATTTAAAATTGCATGATGTTTTGTGAAAAGAAATTGATTTTGAAGAAGAAAGGATATTTTCCTCAAGAATTCAATTCAAGTGTTTTATCAAAATTATTTTCCATCTAAGATAATAAAGGGTTCTGTTTCTATCCATATTTTTACATTGATTTGACTATTTTGTGATGGAATTATGTTTATGAATTCCTTTATCTTATATGAATTGATTTATGATGTCATGATGTTTCAAGAATCCCATTTTTGTTACATGTGTTATGCGATGATGTATGTTTTATGATTATGTGGCACACATAAGAAAGGATTCATTATAAGATGGGTGGGACCTATATCTCCCTCCAATGCATTGGGTAATGATTTTATATCTCATGAGATAGACATGGCTGGAACGGTAGGTTATACCGGTTCAGTGAAACAGGACTGAAACGAGGGTTACTCTATTCAGAAAGGGACTTTGTCCACTAAGATAGTCTTGGAAATTAGTCTTGACTAACAAGAAATGATTCTCTATGATTATGTGTGTATGCCACAAAGTTTCATGTTTTAAGTTATGATTATTGGGATTAATTTTTCACTGCCATGATTTATCCCATGATTATGAAATTATGCTCTCTTTTGCAGGTTATGATTTCCAAAATGTTATGTTCTTATGAATATGATGTGATTGATATTTTTTTTGTTTACCCTAACTGAGCATTTGAGCTCACCCTTTTATGTTTTCTTTTCCCCAGGATATAAAGAAAGGTTTTAGGTAAAAAAAAGGAAGATCTTTATGGGAGATTTTGAAGATCTTTCACCACGATTAGAAGATTATAGTCCGAGTTTCCAAAGACACTAAACTATTACGGTCCTTGTGTGTGTGTTTTTTTTTAATGTACTAAGTATTCCGCAAAAGTAATGTAATGTCAATGTATGTCAAGATACGGGTCTATACATTGTAGTATATTTGTAGAAAGCTGTATGGGTTGGATCATGGAGACAGGTCCAAAATGGGGTTTTCACCAGCTTTTTGGAGTTTATATTCGAGTCTGGTTTTCATTTTTTTTTTCATGACTTCCATAACATCATTTATACACATTAATGTTGTGGTTACATTATTGTTTTATTATTAGGATTTATTTAGTTAGTAATTTTCTTAGTATTGGATGTCTGATTATTTATTCATCTCGTTTATATTATTTCCACTAATGTACTATTATTTAATCTATCATTACAACTCTTACCATAGGTTATAGTCTCCCCACAATATTCAGTATACCCTTTATGCAAGTCAGAAACCTCTGGTGTATGG
Source organism: Viscum album (assembly GCA_963277665.1). Lineage (NCBI taxonomy): Eukaryota > Viridiplantae > Streptophyta > Magnoliopsida > Santalales > Viscaceae > Viscum > Viscum album. The sequence continues at coordinate 1,956,651,213 of OY728137.1, forward strand.
TGAGGCTAGTTTGATGTTGCATATACAACCTATAACAACTCATATTTTCTTGATTTTTTTAGAAATTACATAGTAAAATTATGAGACCATGCACTGTGACGGCATGTGATTCCAAGGATGAGTGTTCCGAGATCATTTTTTAAAAAATGTTGAGTTTTTTAATAGTGAATGTGGGAGGTTTTCTAGAAAATGTGTAATACATCCTTAACTTGTTCTTAGATCAAAAATTGTAGTGCATCTTTGCGTTAAGGGCAATAGGTTTACCCTAGGTGGGGCCTAACTTTGACTTTCATGGTTTGGATACGAATTTTAATTTTTTGAAATTTTAAGAATAAAATAATTTGAAAGAATTATTTTTTTATCATTTCAATGTAACACAATAGAGCTGAAATGCAGCAAGACCAAATTGCTGAAAGATGTTTAATGTTGAAACATTTTTGATACTGAAATTCATTTTCCTTCTCTAACCATTGGCACAGACATAGGATTGGGTTAATGACCCTAAATAATTTACCAAGGGGCACATGAAAAGATCCTTGGTGAAATCCTCTAATTGGAGAATGGTGGATGAAAATGAGTTTATGAATCAAGGATTGAGGATCCATGATCGACAAAGAAAGATGACACTATCTCTTTTATCAAAGATCAAACCAAATCTAGGTAGGACTTTGTATATTGAATTTACCTGTTTTCTATTACAAACATGTACCAATCCAAAAACAGAATGACATTGAGATTAATCATTATTGTAGGATAAGTTTTACATGTATGCAAAGTTTTGAGTGGTTAATCTTGAATTTGTTATTGGATTACAAATTTTTTTTATTACGGAAATGAGCCATGATCGACACAAATATATATATCATGGTCTATTTCTCCTTATTGGTTCATTATTTTCTCCCTCTGTTATTTTTTCATCATGTTTGTTCTTCATTTTTCCCATGACTCGACAATTATTGATCGATCGATCATTGTGCAACCAATTCTTGGTGAAATTATCTAATATCACAGATATTGGATTGACATGACAAGAAAGAGGAGCTATGATGATGGAGTCACATGGATCAAAAATATGTGGAAGATATATCTATTTGAAAAAACATGTATTAGGATGGATTGTGGTGTGGATATGAACTCACATAAGTGAAGTTGGAGGCCTGAGGATCCTGGAAAAAAATTCAGATAGAGAATCAGAGCATCGGAGAGAACCTGGAGGCCCATGGATGGGGGCCCCAGTGGCGGCCCTCTTCCAATGTAGTAGAGGAAGTTCGTCCATTGTGGCGGCCTTGGGAGTCCACAACGGATGTTGTGGGGAAGGATGGACATGGAGGCCCAATTTATTGACCATGAGCACGTGGCTGAGCCATGTGCAGGATGGACGTTTTGTGTGAGTAGACCAGGATGGACAGCAGTAGTACACCCCATGCATGCTGACATTGCATGCGGAAGAGCCATGTGCTGGAGGAGTCAGCCTGCTTGATACAGGACGAACTGGGAGAATTGGGGCTCCTATGGGCTAGACCACACATCCCAATGGGACTAGATGATGGTGTAGGCTAGTGAGGTCCAGCCCAGATATGATCGGGTCAGGTCAGGTTGGGAGAACCCAGTTGGGTCGGGTTAGCCCCAAACCGCACTAGGACCTTTTTACAAAAAGGTCCATAAGTCTCAAACTCTTTGTCTGTTAGAATATCTATTTGTGGAATTGGGACCCCTGAAAAAATATGGTCCATTTGGGATACTCTACAAGAGTTTTCAAAGAGTTTGGAATATGACCTTTTGGCTTGATGTGTATGTCCTCCTGGAACGATTACTCTAAGAGCATAATCTTGTGGGTGGTTGTGACCTACGTGAAGTGTTTCTCTTATGGAATGATACATAGGTAGAGTGTGTCTCCTATGGAATGTGAACTTTGAGAAGTGTGTCTCATGCATAATGTGACCTACGTGGGGTGTGTCTCCAACGAAATGTGACCAACACATAGTATATCTCCTGCAAAGTGTGTCTCATGTGAAGTGTGTCCACTGCAGATCGTGTCCTATGTGGAGTGTGTCTCCAACAGAAACTATAAAACTCACCTAGACCACACGTCCTATATATAGTGGGTATCCAAGGGAGAATTTATGTCTCATTTGAATATAATATGTCTGGACTTTCATAGTATATGTATTTAATAGGCATATACTAGTGTGCGCTGACTCTAGTGACTCTAATGACTATATTTGTTGTATCTTCATATTGTATTTAATTGATGTACCTATATGGTGGTTTAATTAGAGTATAGATTTTTGGTTCCCTTAATGGTTTCGGGGACCCTCTTGAGTATTGTTTTACTCACCCCTATACGGTCTTCTACAACATGTGTTGTGTGTTGTGAAGAGGATCAGTAGATTTGACTGAGTCCTTGGTGGGTCAGAGACAGGTGGTGCTTGGGGGATACTTGAGAAATGTGTTACACTTCAGTGACTTCATACATCTATATGTATCTACCCTTCATGTAGGGTTTTCTACTAATGGATATTAGGAGATTCTACTCCCTTTTTGAGTTTTGGTTTGGCTTGTTCGGGCCCATTTACTTTTCTGTTTTGTACTATTACTCTCAGTGGTTTTCTTAGTGGGATTTATACCATTTTACTGAGTATTTTTAGTGTCATAAAATTTTCTTTTGGATGTGTGTGTGCAGAAAGGTACTTAGGAAACTGTCTCCCCTTTGTGGGATATTAATACTTGGAGTTGGTCACTATCCCTTAGCATATGGAAGGCTATCTTAGGGTAGTCATGACACGGTGCCTGGGGTGCTGGTTGTGATAGAGTGGTTTCAGAGGCTAGGTTTGTACTATATTAATAACCAAGAGTCTGTGATTTTCTTTTGGAGAAATAGGGTTAAGTGTTTCGAGTTTGGATTTTAGGCCAGGGAGTCTAGTGTTGGTGTAACTATTGACATATCCACAAACCAAGATCCTGAATTCTGATTTTTGACTCGATGTATGAAAACACTAGTTGCATGCCCCATAACGGAATTGAGTCTTCTCTCATGTCCTTCTTGAGTCAGATTCATCTCACTAGGTATACTCTATTTATTATGGTACATCTATTTCTATTTTAGAATTCTTCCATTAAGTTTGTTATCCAAGATTTAGAGTTGTGATCATGAGGATGACCTGCCTAGTGATGTGGCGTCTGTAGAGGGGTTGTTACTAGAGATATCACCTTTGGGTAGTGTACCAGTGATACCACCACCTATGGAGCAGTAGTTCCTACCAGCGTTATTGGTAGAGGATGCATGCCGGATTAGTGAGTAGTATGATTTTTAGAGACAACGAACTATCGGGTTCTGAGGATAGAAAGATCCTCAAGTATCTCAAGATTGGTTGGAGGCACTTACATGCATTTTCTGCCTAGTGAGGATTTCGATCAACCATATGGCAGTCCTAGAAGTGATACTTCATCAGGGCTCAGTAGGGAGGAGTTGGATCTTGGTGATCTAGACGCATGATGAGGAGACCCTCACTTAGATAAAATTTCAGTGCCTCTTCAAGGATGATTTCATTCGAGATACGTTATTCTCTGTGTGTATATAGAAGAACATGTATCTACATAAGGGAATCCAGACAGTGGAAGATTACTCAGTGATATTCATTGATCATTCTCACTACTCCACAAACATGGTGCAAGACCCGTTCTTCAAGGCCTTGACCTTCGAACATGGACTCCTCCAAGAGACCAGGTCGTTGATAATATCCCTAGGAATTTTGACACATTATAGGGTGTTGGAACGTGCTTTATTGGAATATAGCTTTCTTACAGAGAAGGCACTGGTGGTGGTTGCTACCACTAGGCATCAAGGTAGGAAAGTCCTCCGCAGCGGATAGCTGACAACTGAAACAGGGGTCCAATAGGACCATACAGTCCAAGGGACAACCCCTAGATTCATGATATATAGTTTGGGGCTCCTATGGTAGAGTAGGTTAGTTCATGGCGGTTTTGTTTGAACCATGAAGTGGATGGGGACATCAGGCTAGAGATTTTCTGACTGGACGTACGACTGATCAACAGACAGTTGAGGGATGATGATGGAAGTAAAGGGGATATGAATAGGTTATTGTGCTCGGTGGCAGACATGGTAGAGGAGTGGAACGGGTGGTATAAGGTGCACAGAGGTTTGAGGAACAATGTCCTCCACCCACAGGTGGTCCACCATGAGCTCATGGTGCTGGTGGATAGGGGAAAGGATATCTCTAGGTGATAAAAGCTTATGACCATGATGCTCCTATAATGATTATAAGTATGATATTTATACTTTCCACCCTAGCTGTTGTTTTAATTGTAATATTTTCTAGTCACTATTTCCTCTCCATGACCATTGTTCTAGAAATAGAGATCCAAGTTGAACTGTTGACTCAATCCCTATGCTTAGAGAGCCCTATGGAATGAGTTTTGATGATCATGCACTGGTCATGATAGTGTAACCTTAATATTGGTGGTGAGAGTTTTGGTTGGGGACTCTTGGTGGAAGCATCGAGGCCTTATGACGTCATCCTTGGTATAGACTAGTTATTTACAGTGCATTCCTAGATTGACTGTTTTAGGTGAAGTGGGTGGTTTGTCCATGTAGAGGGGTCTAGGTTTTGCTTTTTAAGAGAAAAGGAAACCAATGCATCACATGATTGACTTGCATATAAAAGGGTGCATCCAATCACACCTGAGTTTCCCCACTGACCCTTGGTGCAGTGGATGAGACATGTCCTCAGTTTTCTATAGTGGTGGATAAGTACAAGGACTTCTTTTTGAAAGATGTTCCAGTACTACCTCCTCACAGAGGGGTAGAGTTATGCTTTGATTTATACCCTTGGACGACACCATCATCAACCCCTACATATTATATGGATCCTATTGAGCTTTGAGATTTGAGGATATAGTTGGAAGACTTGTAGAGGAAGGGCTTCATGGGACCTAGTGTTTCACCATGGGTAGCCCTAGTATTATTTTCCACGAAGGCATACAAGGGATTGAGGTTATGGTGTGGACATTCGGATCCTAAACTAGGTGACCATGAAAAACATGTATCCACTACCAAGGATTGATTACCACTTTGATCAGTTAAAGGGAGAAAGAAAGTTATCAAAGATAGACCTCATATCAGGCTAACCCCAGCATTGTGTATAGGATGAGGACATTCTAAATATTTTTTTAGAAGTAATTATAGCCACTAAGAATACATAGTGATTCCATTTGGCATGAATAATGAACCATTAGTGTTCATGGGACTCATGAATATGACCTTTCAGACATACTTAGACTTGTTTTTAGTGGTATTCATTGATGACATCCTACTATACTCGGCGTTCGAGGATGAGAACGTGATACAAATGGGGATGGTCATGGACTTAATCTGAGAGAACCAACATTACAGGAAGATCTTAAAGTGTTAGTTCTTGAGACAATAGTTCCACTTTCTAGGACACATCATTGCAGTGGATGGAGTTGTAGTGGATCCAGCAAATATAAAGGCAGTGCTTGCTTGGAAGACACCCAAGAACATGATCTAGGTGCAGAGCTTCCTTGGGTTGGTTGGGTACTATCATAGATTTATAATCAACTCTATATAGTAGCATCATTCATAAAATCTTTGAAATAAAAGATTAAACCTTTTGTGTGGATATAAAAATTCTAGGAAATCTTTCAGAAGTTGAGGTAGAGATTGACGAGTGCACCCATACTGAGCTTACTATATGAGGGTTTCTAGTAAGTGGTGTTCTACAATGCATCAGGAACCAGGATTGGTTGTTTCCTAATGATGGAGAAAGTCATTATTGCCTATATCTCATGGTGGTTGAGATGATGCCAACAAAACTAAGAGACCATTGACCTAGAGTTGGAATTGGTTATCTTCACATTAATGTTATGGAAACACTACCTTATGGGAGAGCGGTTTCTTATCTACTCACACCACAAAAAGTCTCAATTATATATTATCTCAAAAGGATTTGGACTTATGATATAGTAATTTTCTAAATTTACTCCATGCATATGATTTTTAGATAGTCTATATGTTATGGAAGGGGATCGTAGAGGCAGATTCTCTCAGCCAGGGATTGAGTCTCCATATATTGAACATGGTGTCAGAGCAGTTAGCCTTGTTTCAGGTATCCTCTAGGGATCGAAATGGAAGAAATTATCTTATGTCCATGGTAGTTACCCATCCATTCTTACAGGAATTTAGGGAGGCACACCTCGTGGATACTATCTGCGAGTCTGTACGTGCTCATATGTCCACAGGGTATTCCCCTAATAGATACATGAAAGGTAGGGAGCACATCATCCTTTTTAGAGGACACACAATCGTACCAGTGACATTACAAGATGAGGTGTTAGGGAGTTCCATACATCAAGTTTGGTGGTACATCCACGTGTGTCAAATATGTTCTCGTACCATCGATGTCAGTTCTGGTGGTCAGGGTGTAGAAGTTTGTGGAAGAGTTTGTTTTTAGATGTCGCGCTTTCTAAGAAGTGAAGGCCGAGAACCAATTTCTAGAAGGTTTGACTCAACCTCTTGAGGTTCCAAAGTGGATGTGGTTTGGAATATCGATAGACTTCATGATATTTTTATCATATAAGTCCAGGGTGCATGATACCATCTGGGTTATTTTTTACCGACTCACCACATCATCCCACTTCCTAGAGATACGAGAATAATGTTCAATAGAAATCACGGGACACCTCTATGTGTAGAAGATATGATGACTATATGGAGTCCCATTGAAGATAGTTTCAGATCATAACACACTCTTTTCATCATGATCATGGATATTGAGGATTTATTTGATAATATATCTCATGGATAAGTGATTCCATTTGTGTGTGTCTGATGACAGCATGGGAAACTTTGAAATGGAACATGGGAGGGGATGGAGTAGGTTTATTCTTGATACCTTAATTCATTTAAGATTTGGGTTTTGGGGACATAAATCATTAAGGTGGGGAGAATGTAACAACTTGTATTTTCATTATTATATTTTTTAGAAATTACTTGGGAAAATTACGAGACCAGATGCTAAGACGATGTGCGATTTTGAGGCCTGGTATGCCCAAAATAATATTTTGAAAAATGTTAAGTTTTTAAATAACTAACATAATAAGTTTTCTTGAAAAAGAATAAAAACTCCAAAATGGATGCCTGGATAAGAAATCTAAGGGCACCCTTGCATTCAAAGTAGGAGGTTTACCCTCGGCGAGGCCTAACATCGACCGACATTGGTCGGCTGAAAAAGATAAGTTTTGGATGTTTTAATAATAACATAATTTGAATGAATTATTTTATTTTTAACATTTCAATGTAACATAGGAGATTTGGGACACAGTAACTCCTCGATGTTGCAATGCAATGAAATGACAATGCTAAAATGTGTTTAACATTGTAATGTGTTTATCACTGAAATGCATTTTCCTTCTCTAACATTGGAAGGGAAACAAGACTGGGTTAATGATCTTAGGGAATTTCCTTGGGAGCACTAGAGAATAGCCTTCGAGAAATCCTCACATTAGATAATGGTGGACAACGACGAGATGAAGAATCAGGGATCGAGAATTGAGGATTAACGAATGACGACAACTCAATCACTCTTTGTTAATGATCAAACTGAATCCAGGTAGGGTGTTGTTTTTTGATTTATAATTTTCCACATTCTTAGTATTCAATAATGAACATTCGACAAATCCACAAACATATTAGCCCATGGATTGGTCATTGTTTCGAGATGAGATTTACTTATTTCAGGGGTTGTGGGAGATTGATCGTAAATTTTCTATTGTATTACAAATGAATTTTTAATGGAAAAAAACCATGATTGAAATTAAAATTGATCAGGGATTGTTCCTCCTTAGTGGTTCATTATTTTCACCCTCTATTCTTCATTCATCATGGTTATTCTCCATTTGCCCCACGACTCAACAATTCAAGATCGATCGATCATTTTGCTACTGATTCATGGCACAATGATATAATATTGCGAATATAGGGGCACAATAGAGGTGCGTTGATGAAGGTATCAGATGGATCGAAGCAGTACAGAATATATCCCCATTCAAGTGACCTTGCATCGGGATGGATTATGGAATGGATCCAAGCCCACTATAGTGAATGTGGCGGGCCAAGGATCTCCGCACAACTTTTAGATAGAGAATCGAAGCACCAAAGAGAAATTGGTGGCCCATGGAAGGGGAAACCGGTGTTGGTTGTGGCACACGGTGGTGGCTACGATCTGGTGTGGCAGAGGATGATCACCTACGGTGATGATTGTGGGACCCATGGTACCGATTTGATGTCGATACCCACCATATTGACCTCAAAGGCTCCAATGATGAATAGGCCCACATAGTTGAGTCGTGTGTGGGACGGCCGGTCTGTGTGAGTGGAACAGGCTGGATAGGGGAAGCACATCCTCTGTGTGCTGGCCTGGTACGTGGCTAGGCCATGTACTAATGGATTTATCTGTCTTGATGCGGGTGGGACAGAGTGGCCCAGCGGGAAACGGTCCCATGGCCCAATGGTATTTGTTGATGGGCCTATCCGGTTTGGGCTTGGCTAATAGAATAGGGTTGTTCAGGCCTAGTTGATGGATTGGTATGGCCTAGAAATGACTGAGTTGGCTTGGCCGAACCCTATCGGGTCTGCTCAGCCTGACTAGATTGGGTCTAACCCAGACCCAACCAAGACCTTTTTACAAAAATAAACCCATAACTATCAAATTGTGTGTCCGTTTGATGATTAATTTCTGGCATTTGGTCCCTTGTGATGGGGATGTCCTTTTGTGATACTCTACCTGAATTTTTGTGGATGTTGGAATACAAACTTTTGGATCGAGGAGTAAGTTCTCCAAGACCGAGCGTGCCATGAGAAGAATCCTATGGATTACTGTGACCTACTGAGAGTCTATCTCCTACAGAATGTGACCTACATGGAGTGTGTATCCAATATAATGTGACCTATGATGAGTGTGAATCCCACATAATGTGATCTATGTGGAGTGTGACTCCAATGGAATGTGATTTATACTGAATGTGTCTCTAGAGTGTTTTCTATGTGGTGTGTGTCTCATGTAGAGACGTGGAGTGTGTCTCTTATAGAAATTTTAAGTCTCACATGGACCATTTGTCCTACATGGAATATGTCTCCTATAAAGACTTTATGTCTCGTTGGATTTTAATATTTCATGAATTTCTTAGTGTATCTATTCCATAGTCATATACTGGTGTGAGTTGACTCTAGTGTCTTTAGTGACTCTAGTAACTCTAGTGAATATATTGGTTGTATCTTATTAGGGTATTTACTTCATATACCTCTATGGTGGTTCACTTCATGTATAGGTTTGTGGTTTCCTTTCTGCTTTCAGGGGCCCATACTGAGAATTGTTTTACTCACCCCTACACAGGCTTCACCCGCATGTGTCTTGTTGTGTCTTGTGCAGATTGTCAGCAGTTTTGATGAAGTCCTTGGTGGGCCTGAGAAAATTGGTTCCTGAGGGAGACTCAACGGATATGGAATTCTTTAGAGACTTCAGATAGTCATTTGTACCTAACCATCAGTGTGTAATATTTGTTTTAGTTTTACTTGGCCTTGTTCTGGCCCCATTGAATTTCCAATTTTGTACTGCTAGTTTCAGTGGTTGTCTTAGTGGGATGCATACATGTTTAGTTAGTGATTTCAGTTTCATCACTTTTATTGGAGACGTTCATGTGTGTAAAGGTACATCAGACAATGCCTCCCAACTTTTGGGATATACCTACTCGACACTAGTCGCCAGCCCCGAGCCTATGGGAGGAGGGATTATGGTAGTCATGGCACTGGACCTAGAGGACAGGTTGTGACACTAATGGCTCAGTCACTTGAAGGAGGACTGGGTCTGGGTTGTTAAAAATTGGTATCATAGGACATGTTTATCTTCTATTATTTTACTATTTGGGAAAGATTGAAAGGAGACTAGGATGTGTCAGGACTTGGTTTTGTACTTTTTCATCAGAGTATCTAACACATGTACAAGGTAAAATTTGAGTGACTTGGTATGGGATTATTGTTCATGATGCTTTCTTGATACAGTTTGATGTTATTTCACCTAGGGTGATTCATATGTCTTGTGATTTTTTTATTTCCTGAGATATATTCTCATGCCTTGGTATGTAGGGATATGAGTATGAATTCATCATGATTGGAACATATGGATATATATTAATAGGAGTCATTCATGATAGATACATAATTATTGAATGTGACATATTTCCCATAGAAAACTATGATATTATATACATATTTTACCTAATGAAAAAAAGGGTGTAATAAGAAATCTATTAAGTTATGACAACTAAATTGATAATCCATGTTTAGGGAGGCCATGATCGAGTGGTTCTCTGTATTTTTCTCATTTGGATGTGGACCTTGTTGTTTTCCAGTACTCTAAAGTGTGTGTTTTTCATCTACATAAAATTCATCCTCATTGCCTTCAAATTGAGCATCAAAAGAGATGAAATTAACATGTTCTTAAATCATCTGGACTAGAGATTACTCTAGGTCATATAGACCAGATGGATGTTCATCTCCATAACAGATTCTTGAGGATCTTGCGATCCATGGAGAGGGTGACTATTCACAAGACACATTTGATATCTGATTTTAAGAGAGTTTTAGCTGCATCATCCATCTATTTTTAAAAGGTAATAAGTCCCCTAGTTAGTTAAATTTAAGATTAATTTATTCTAGAAAATAATAAATGTAACACCCCAAGCTTCCATGGTACGCTTCTCTTTGAATAATATAGCATCGTGCGTTGTACGCAACCTCGAGTTCTATCACACCATGACCAATCAAAGTAGCCGTTATGAATAGTAATACCCACTTTTTGAAATTATATAAATTTTATATTTCAAAATGGAATTAATTTTTATATTCATAATATCGAAATTATACTATGTTGAATTTTTTGTAATTTTCTGAGAACTTCCAATTTTCTATGAATAGAAAAATACTTAAAAACAAATTTTTTAATCAAAATCATTTATAGTGATAAATTATACTGTTGAGTTATTTTAAAGTATAATTAGAATATATTTTTACCATTTTATCCAATTGTGGTCATTATAATTCATTTCACTTTGAAATTGGACATAAACAACTGTCAATCTTTTGATATATATTATTTCTTAAAAACTCGCCATTTGTTGTGACAGCGGGAATTAATTATTAAATTGATTAATTCAACTTATATGTTTTGAATTTTTTAAAATAGACATAATTTTTGAATTTGGAATATCAAATATATCTTAGAGTGAATTTTTGGTATTTTTCTGAAAAACATCGATTTTTGATGAATAGTGAAACCACTAAGTGGTAGGTAAAAAAACTGATTTTTCGTTTAAATGAAATTTTACCACCTATGTGATTTGAATTTCAAAAATCATACATACATAATTTTCATTAGGAAGTAAAATGTGTTTCAATGGGATTAAAATCATTTTTGGTGAATAGTACCTTTTAAGTTCTATTAATCGCGATTAAAGGTAATTAGTATAATTTAAAGTCAAAATAATGTTATAATAATATGAAATTACCTTGACACATGTCCTACCATTATTGGATGAGTCATGGATGGCCAATGAAATTCATGGGTCAACTTGGGGACCCCATGGAGCCACTTGGGTAAGAAGATGACATTAATAACTTTTTATTTAAAGTAAAAATAAAAGTGTCACAAACATGTATTGCATTACTAAATCAATTTTTAGATGGGGTTATACAAATCATGTTTTTGACTATAAATGTTTATATTGAAATCTAAAAATATTTCCTACATCATGATATTTTTTATATAATTTTTAGGCATTAAATTAATTAAATTTTTTTATGACACCATGATGATGCAGCCATTACCTCATTAATTAACGATTTAAATAAAATGAAAAGATAATGTAAAATCTAAGACTTAAACTTGTCAAAAACCTATTTTATGAGTATATTCCGAACCCTTATAACTATATCCTTGAAATATATAATTGTGGGACCTTTAAAATCCGAAACTCATTATATATTAAAGTAATATTTCTTGAATTTCTAAGAGTGCCCCTCCTCCCTCTTATAAAAGGCCCCCACCTCTACCACCTTATTCACACCTTCAAAGCCATTTTTCTCAGAAAAACTCTTCCCAAATTCTCTCTAAACTTCCCTACCTTACTCCTAGATGCCTCATGTTGGGCAGAAGTCTTCCCAATGAAGCCTTTGGATCAAATCAAAAAGAGTTACCCGATTTTAAGGTAATGTCTTCTCTTATGTTCTTTAGTTTTATTTTTCTTCTCCAACCCCTTAAAATATTATTATTCCTTTATTTTGTAACAACACCAGTATCTTCAATATAATAGGATGTTTTTATGAGAATTATTTGATTTAGACTTACACATACCTTCGTCTAATGGTTAAAGAACATACTATTTATGTGGGTGGTGAATTACTCCCTCACGAAACGATGATTGTTCAATATTCCTTTAACAACTCTCATGGTGGCCATTAAAATGTCACTATATATATTTATGATATATATTATGTTTATTTTTTCCTTATTCTTATGTATTTTTCATTTATGGCATACCATTATGATTTCCATTATGGGTAAACGCGATAATTTCATTTTAGGAAGTGCGGACTACCGCCCCCTCAAATTGATTTGAATCATTAATGCCCTATGTGGGAAGTGTAAAGGATGGAGTAAATGATATTATATATGATATTATACTTTAATTATAATACAACTTTATATCATTATGATTTCATTCCATTAAATATGAAAAATAAATGAAAGTAGCGTCAATGCGTACGTACGGCTTACCGTCTCCATGAACGGTGCATTTCATTTCTTACCTCTAAATGATATGTAATATTATAAATGAATGTATATAATGGATATATATGATATATATGATATATAAATGATGAATATAATTCTTGGATATAATGGATATTTTACCACATGAACAACTTGTAATTATAAGAAGTTTATTTTTGACTCAAGTACCAAAGATCGACAAAACGACCGTTATTAACATAAATAATTACATAATGTTCATAACATTGTAATAAGTGATACTAAATGGAATAATTAATATGAAAAAGGTTCTTAAGCAAGTATAAATTAACTCTAGTTTATTATTCAGGATTTTAATGAATGATTGAGTCAAGTCGGACACGAGGTAAGGGACTTCGTCTGAATCTCCTTTCATTGAGGCATATTTTGTTTTATACACAGCTTTATTTTATATGGTGTATAAACCCCTTTCACTTTTACATTTATTGAAATGAAATATTTTTTATATGAAGTGTATTACTAAATAACAAATTGGAATGTTTTTTTGTCGTACGTATGCGGCGACAATGACTTCTCCATCGCCGTGACCATTATTTTAGTTTCGGCTTCCTCTACAAGACATAAATATTTTAAATGAAAAATAAATACCAAGTTTAAATTTTCTTTTATTTTGGTATTGAAAATGGTTTTGACAGTGTTTTTATTATATCAATGTGTTGTATTGATATATTCTGATTGAAATGTGGAAATGTTATGTTTCCTTTATGTATGTTTTATGTGATACGATTATGTTATGGTTTATGATATGTTTAAACATGTTCATATGAGGAATTAATTGGACGTAATAAGTGACAGGTGGAGCCCGCTATAGCTCCTCCATGCATCAGTAGGTCTCATGAGAGAAACTACTGTCTTGGAACGAGGCTTTGACAAAATCTTATTTGTAGTCTTGGCACGAGGCCTTGCCTACGTGGTTATGATAGTCTGGAATTATGCATTCCATCATTATGAATGTGGTTATTGATATTTCATGTGATTATTTGACTAGTAAAATATCCATGTAAATATGTAAATGGAATTATTTCATTTTACTTTTTCCATGTAATTCTGAAGTTCATGTTTAAAAGGATTTTGTTTTAGTTATACATTGCCTTAAATGTTTGTGTTTATTTATGAAGGTTTCCGCTATATTGTTATCTTTACTGAGCATCTGAGATCACCCCTTTCAATGTTTTAATTTTTCCAGGATGTGAAGAAGTATTTTATGAATGACCTGCGGGGATGGTTGGAAGGGGATATGAATGTGGACTATGGAGACCATGTTATTGTAGTTTTTCACATTATGATGTAATGTAACGTTTATGAATGTATCTAGTGTTTCCAAAGCCACTAAATAAATCGGCCTTTCAAGACTTGATCTTTTGTGATCATTCCAATGTTACGTAATAATGCACAAACTCTAGGTAACTAGGGTCATGGTGTTACATTAAATAACTTTGAGACACCTGTGGATTGGTGTGAAGTTGGCCGCATACATGCTTCATGGGCTTTCCAAGCATTGGTGGGATATTTTGGAGAAATCAATGAATTAGAGGAGTTATCCTGGAATGAATTTGAGATGAATTTCTTTGTCCACTTCTATCATGATATTTTTAAGGATGATAAGTCTTGTGATTTCATACACCTGACATAGAAAATATTGCCAATTATGGACTACATCAGACACTTTACTGAACTACAATGCTTTTCTCTATCCTTATCAGCTGATGAGATTGATAGGGTGAGAGGTTTCTATGATGGTATTAGTTATGAGATCATTTTTTTATGAACATATTTTGTTTGAGCATCCTTATGGATGTGATTAATCATTCTCTCATTACGGAAGGGAATATGAGATCAGCCATAAGTGTTGGTCAGACAATTTCTTTAGGGAAATTTGGGAACTCTTATTCTAGTGGAAAGAATCACCAATATGACAATTATCACCAAGGTACCAGTGGGATGACAAGAAATGAGAGTGGAATCCATCCTCAAGGCCATAGTTCAGTGTACTGCTTTAATTATGGTAGGATGGGCCATAAGAACCCATAGTGTCCTAACCTGGTAGTGGAGTGTCGTATCTATGATCGTTTGGGTCATATTTACATGTTTTGTGTGAACATTCAATATAATTGTATTGGAAGAGGACCTAGATAGGTACATGAGTCTGGATGAGGGTCAAATACAACGCAACATACTGGTATTTAGAGTTCCACCGGCTATTTAGTCTAAGGGAGGGGACATGGAACACCACTGCAAGGGTCTCCATACCACTCATAGGGAATAGAATAGGGGGAGTCGGACTGGATCCCCAGATAGTGGAGTGAGCTAGCTGTATGCTATAAAATATGATCTAACTGGTTTGGATTCGAGACCTTATACTAATATAGGGACGATTCTTTTATCATCTACCTTCGATTTCATTTTATTTGATACTGGAGCTGCACATTCTATTATATCTACTCTTTGAAAATGTTTTTTTGCCTATGAAGAGAATATACGGGGTTATGATTGTTGACACACCTTTGGGAGTGTGTTTAGAGGATATCTGGTGCTGTAAGGACTATTATATTGAAATTGGAGACTATCATTTTCATTGGGATCTTTTTGTACTAGAAATTTTATGATTAGATATGATTCCATGTATGGATTGGATAAATATATAATTAAATAATATTGACTGTTATAGGAGGAGAGATTCCTTTGTATCTCTATACAGAGCCTACTATACACACCTGGGTGAGTGGGATTTTAAAGCAATTCATGCTGGATCTATCCATTGAAAACATGATGGCTCAGATGGAAAACATTGTTCTTGATGATAGAGGAATTCATTAGCATACTTTTCCACAAGTGGTTGAAAAATTTTAAGATGTCCTTCCATAATAATTCCTTAAAGTACCACCCATCCATGGGATTGTTATTGAGTATCTTCAGTTATTCAACATTGATATGGCCTAAACAGCAGGAAAGGGAAAATTTCACCACTAATGCCTTGATATAGAAGACACAAATAGAAGTAGTATGAGAATAATGCGGTTAGTGGTGGTCGATGGAACACTTTCTATACAAAAATATTGATGTTTAGGATTCTGAGGGATGAGAATCAATGACTTCAACATTTGTTATATATGTTCTTATTGACTTGATCAAGATGGAGATGTTATCTAATCCAAAGTGCTTACTTCTATGAGACCAATTATATGGTTGGTATCCATGATTTGGATGGTATTCTGGAACTGTAATTTCTTTTTTTTTCATGTATTAGTATGGGTACCTATAGGCTTGCATGGGTAGATTATGAGACTGTTCCATGCTTCAAGATGGACAACACATCCCAGTTTATCAAAGATGTATCATGATATTCATAGATAGTACTGGTGCCCAAAGCTGAAATATAAGATAGCAATATTTGTAGCATGATGTTTCACTAATTAATGTGTGAAGTCAGAGCATCAGAGGCCAACTAGGCTGTTGCAGCCTATTCCCATTCAGTAGTGGAAGTTGGATGATTCCTATATATACTTTTTGACAGATTTACCCAAGAAACCACATTTAAAAGATTCTATTTTGTTGTTTTTACATCGACTAAAAAAGGTATCCCACTTATTTCCTATAAAGGATTACATCCGTATTAAAATGATCGATAGTTGTTATGTGCGTGAGATAGTACAATTGCACGGTGTTTTGAGGAGAATTGTTTCTGATTGAGATTATATATTCACAACATGGTATTGGAGGGGTCTTCATATGGCATTGGAATAATAGGTTCTTTTAAGAATAAGCCACAATCGTATAATAGATGCTAAATGTGAGTGGGACATTTAGATTTTGGAAGATGTGTTATGACCCTGTGTTTTAGATTTTAGAGTTTCATGTTATTATTATTCAGTACTCATTGAGTTCTCCAATAATAACACCTTCTAAGCATCGATCCAACATTAAAGGTAGTGTATAGAAGTTTGTGTCATTCGCTGCAATTTTGGTTAGAGGTAGGATATGAAACACTTTTTAGACCATGTCTCATGCATGATATGTCTAAGCAGGTTGTGATGATTAGAAATCAATTAGTGATCAAAAAGAGGCAATATAAATCATATGATGACCAATGCAGAAGTTTTTTGGATTTTGAGGTTGTTTGTCGGTTAATTCTTCAAGTGTCACTTACACTGGGCAAATGACGTATTAGAAAACCAGGGAATCATACACCTTGGTTTTTGAGGACTTATAAGATTGTTGAAAGGGTCCGTCCAGTGGAATACCATTTGGACCTTCCACAACACTACAGTAATATTCATGATGTGTTTCAAATATTAAAACTTTAGAAATATCTTTCTAAACCTTATCATGAGATCAATGTTGAGGACATAGAAATTTGTGTAGAAGCACCATTTGGGGAGAATCCTTTATGAATTGTGGGACATAGTGGGAAAAATATTCAGAGAAAGATCATGCCTCTAGTATGAGTAATGTGGTAGCATGGAAATTTTTAAGAGGTGACTAGGGAGAGGGAGTTTGATGTGCCATCACAATGGCTAGACATGTTCCCCGATACCCCACATTGATGCATGGAGTAGCTCGGGGATGAGCTATTATTTGCTAGGGAGGTTGTAAGATCCCATCCATTTGTCAGGTACATTTTGCAATATGTTATCTTCTCTATGAAACATCCTAATTTTTTTAAAGTGATAATAAAAACCACTTTTGAGAAATTTTAAATGACTTATTTTTAAAATAATAATTAATTATCAGTAAAATAACTTAATAAATGTGTTAAATGTGTTTCACAAGAGAAAATGAACAATTAACACTTTTTAATATTGAATGGAATATTTATAGAGTCAGTCATTGAGTTAATGTGATATTCTGATACCTATAAAGCCTCAGAAAAGATAAAATAAAATTACTAAAAATATTATATTAATCATATAAAAATTATTCAAAATAATTGAATAACTCCAAAATGGTGTATCATTTGAGAAATTTGATACCACCACTAAGTCTGAGATGAATATTTTACCCTAGATAGGGTATAACATATATCATCATTAAGTGTTTGGATGACTCTCTCATTAGATAAATTTATTAAATAATTATTATAATTTTTTTTAAAATGAGTAAATATCTCTCGAATAGTATATATTGTGAGAAACATGATACCACTATTAGGTCCATAATGGAGGGTTTACCCTAGGTAGGTTATAACTGTTATACACAATGGGTGTATTGGTCAGGTCACCACTTAAAATCGAGTTTTTGATGGATAGATTATATAATTAATTTAAATAATTAATAAATAAATTGATATTATTCACGTTTCTTCCCCAAAACATCAAAACATGAGTTTGGCCATTATTGACCACTACATTTTTTGGAAAGATTCAATTTAGGCTATTTTGACTGCTAAAAAATTATAATCATCATTTAGGGGTGAATTAAATCACTCCTCCATCAACAATCAGTTGAAAAGTACATTAAATGTGGAGATTTAAATTGGGGGTTTTGATGAACCCATGGATTGATTTTTATAAATAAACGAACCTATCATTGTATTTTATAGTGGATCTGTTTGTGTTTGATTGACCTTAGATATCCATTGGTGAGGTCAAATGTTTTTCTTTAATTCCTCCGATACCCCAATGGTGTGTGACCCCCTCGTCACTCCTCTACCAGAAATATTCTTCTATTATTATATTTTTTTGTCTCTTATATTTAAAAATTATATTAAAAATGTGGAAATAATAAAGTTAAGAAGGTTTTATTTGAAATAAAAGGATAGTCCTAAAATTTTCAAATGATAATTTATTTAATTTTATGGTTATCTAAAGATAGTTATAATTAAATTAATAAGAAATATTTGTGTGTCTCTTTTATTGAATGATAAATATGAAGACATATAAAAGGATAATTTCATCAAATTATCAAGAGATGGTATTAAGAGTTTTAAAATGATAATTACCTGGAATTAAAAGAAATTATCAATAAATAATTTGATGAAATTATCCTTTAACAATAATAATTACGTAGATTTGTTTATAAGTTGTTGTGAAATAATATCAATAATAATTATAAAGTCATAATTTGAAATTATCACAAGATAATTATATAAGAAATTATTATAAGATATTTATCAATTGATAATGCCAATTTTTTAGGTAGTATGTCAATTTCTTGTATTTCTCTCAAACCATCACGAATCATACCTCGATTTTGGACGTGTGGGTCATACTTGGTATAAGGTGGGTGGTTTAAACGAAATAAATTTTTAACTGATAAAATTATTTATAGAAGATGTGATATCTATGATCATGTTGGCATACCATGAGAATAAACAGATAAATTGTATAATCTATCTTAAATTAAAATTCTTACTGTTGAACATCCATTGAATCCCATTGGTTTCATAGGTAAGGATACGAAAACCTAAAACCACTTAATAGGTGTTCCAGATTTGTATTTAATGGTGACCTAGTTTTTTTACTTTTCAGTGCTACAATAAATTGGAAAATTTGATTGATTAGTGTTATAGACTTTTGAAGTGCCATAATAACAAATTTGTGTGATTTATTATGGAAGAAATACCTTAGAAAATTTTGGTTAATTGATATATTAATGACAGTAGGATTAAATGATAATTTAAAATTATTGATATAATTGTGATGATAAGTTCTGACCCTGGGTAATGAAATGAATTTGTGTAGATGAATGATAATTTAATTAATTGATTATTATGTCTTGTGATAATACATCAGGTATGTTTTATATTGGCTATGTGATTTTTGTTTTTTTTTCTTTGGAGTATATTTTATATCTATGTTATTTATACCCGAGGGTTTGATCAAAATTCAAATTTGAGTTTTTATATATACGAATCATGTTTATTATGGATAACGGATGGCTTGCTGCCCGATTTTCCATACCACCTGAGGGAAAGGTACACATGTACTCACTGCCCGTGGGACGTGCATATCATAATATGGGCTGTAAAAGGACTATATGCATAGTTACTTGATGCATGTGGGTGAGATTATGGAAATCATGTAGACTGAGTCCATTTGTTTATAATGTGTTACTAAGGATTCATCATCAGTATGAGAGTTTTCCATGGATTTGTGCTATCCATCCTGGTGGAGGAGGCTCTACCCATAGAAATAGATAATTGGATGGTCATAGAAATAGGTTTGGATAGCCTTGGGTGTTAGCCCATAACCTGAGGTTGAGTGGGATTTATTTCATGTTCATTATTAATTTTCAATTATTAACTTGTTTGTCAATATAATTTATGCACTATAACTATCATATTGGATTTGTTTTGACATGGTGGTATTGACCTAATGTGTTTTAATCACACCCTAGATGGGATATCCTTTGGTACCTAAACAGATTTCATGGTTGCAGTTTTGGGAAAGGGATAGGGATCCTATATTTCATTTGTAGTTGGTTGCATGGGTGGGATCATGGATACCTGGATGACATGGGGTTGAGACCTAGGTTTTGGAGTTTTTATTCAAGACATATTTTTTTTATTTGCATGAATTTTCACACTTCATTTATACAAATTAAGTTTTCCATTACTTTCTTCTTTTATTACATGGATTCATTCAGTTTTTCCCTTTCATAGTTTTGGATGTCTGTTTATTTATTCACTTTGTTTCTCTTATTTTATCTACTCTACTATTATTTTTTTCTTCCATTACAACTCTTACCAGAGGGTATAGTCTCACCACTATATTTTTTAGAACCTCCCTACTATTCAGTAGCCATTGGTATATGGGGAGGAATTTTTGATGTCATGTATCAAACTAGATCAGTCACTTGAGGGAGCACCCGGCCAGAGACATTATAGGTCGCATAACCACATAACTATTATGCGGTTTGTATGACCATGGTTGGGTTATTTGATCACCAGTCTCACAACTGGTTGTGTGGTCATAAGATATCAGATGAGTAATGTGGTCCATGAGATCTCCATGTCTCATGCGGTATGTGAGACCTATACCAGGTCATGCACTTGAAAAATACTTCAGTTTTCAAGAGATTAGTATGATAATAACAGAGTTATGTATTTCTTTTGATGGGGTTTCCCACTCAATAGACTCATTCTTATTATTTTCAATGTAGATAGCTTCTATCTCCTATAAATCTTCAATTAAAGCTATCTAGAGGGCCATGATTACTTGGAACCATAATTTTGACCCTCAATATTGTGTGTATTCCAAAA
Organism: Viscum album; assembly: GCA_963277665.1. Classification (NCBI taxonomy): domain Eukaryota; kingdom Viridiplantae; phylum Streptophyta; class Magnoliopsida; order Santalales; family Viscaceae; genus Viscum; species Viscum album. Next base: position 1,956,672,318 of record OY728137.1, read on the forward strand.
ATGAATATTTGTTATGGCTTCCCACATTTAAACCTTAAATTCCACATTTATCACACAAGATTCCCCTATATGGATTCGGTATATTGGATGATGTTGAAATTACTTCTTCTAAATATAGTATTTTATCTTATTATATTCCAACATTCCTTAACAACAATGAGATGATGATTTATGGGGTTGGAATCCCAGTTGTAGCATGATCTTAGGGGTTTTCCTATATTCTAGAAAATTTCCCTCTTGGTCCAAACGGCTATAACTTCTCCCACTAAATTTTTTTCAAAGATATTTGAGCATGTTTTTATCTTCCATGAAAAATCTGGCTAGAAGTGGGAGCCCAAAATGGGACATATTTTATACTGCTAATATTTCTAATGAATGGGAATGTCCATTCTGTGTTAGATGGATCTGTTCATAATTTTTAAACCATCAACATGTTATCTTCAATTATGAGGTTGTATGAATGTCTTAGTTCATCTTCTACCCTCAGCAAGATATTATCATATAATTGATTATCCATTAGTTCCCTCATAAAAGTTCATTCCATTTTTCTCATGGTGACACAAAAATAATCCTTCGGGATATCTACTGACTAGGTGAGATACCCCCCTCCTGGGGAAATGTATGATGAATTCCTTACTAGTACGGATGTTTGGAATAACCATGCATATACTATAGTTTTGGAAATGGATATTGTAACAACCCAAGTAATGATAAAATAATTATTTTTTATTTATTAATTAGATAATAATTAAAATAAACAATATCTTAAATAACTTATTTAATAAATCTTGTCTTATGGTAAAAAGTTTTGTTTTTCAAAAAAATTATTTTTATTGCCTTTTGATGGAGAACCCATTTTAAAGATAGTTATGGAACTTTTATAAGTTATATTGGAAAAAATAAACGTCTTCTTTGGAAGTGGGACATCAAAATTTATTTTGGATGATTTTTTGGTATTTTTCTAAAATGTTTCATTATTTGATGAATAGTGAGAAATACTTCGTTGTAGTTAAAACTGATTTTTTATTTAATTAATTATAAAAATTTAAATTATATATTAAAGTCACAATATATTGATAAAAAAAATTTAATCCAATTTAAGTCATTGGAATTATTTTTTATATTGATATTAGATATAATGACTATTTAAAATTTTGAACGCCACTTTTACCTGCCTTCTCACCACATATGTGGGATTATTGTTAAACATAATTTATCCCCTTATATGAATTTAATTTTGAAAATATGAAATACATGGTTGTAATTAGTATGAAAATGGTGATATAATAGGATGAACATAATATTTTGTGAAGAGTAACTTTATTATTTTATTTATCATAGTTAATGGTAAATTGGGTAATTACAGGTAGAAACAATATTATAATATTATAAAATTAACCTAAAACCTATGATAATTTCATGTCATGACTTATTTTCAATCAAAATCAACCTTATTCATAAATTATTACCTTTTTAGGAAACTTGAGTAAGAATACGACATTTATACTCTTTTATTTAAAGATAAGTTAAAAATGTCATAATCAAATTTTTTATAAGTAAATAATTTTTATTATTGGATTCTATATAAGATAAATTACATTATAAACAATAATTTTTAATCTAAATTTTTTTTATACATCATGATAATTTTTTTAAATTTTTAGACATCAAAAAATTAAATTTGACAATGACATAATGGTGATGGAGTATTAGATTTATTAAAGGAAGAATTTAATAAATGATATTAATAATATTCAAATAAATATAATTTGAAACATTTGATGAGATACATGAATTTTATGGATTAATTTGACCTTTTGGGGATGAATGAAAGTATTTTTTGAAGGAATAAAGTTGTTATTTTTAAAAAAAAATCAGCACATGAATAGTTTCAACATTGAAATAATTCATATCTTAAAGGATAAAATATTTATTTAAATTATATAAACGTTATCAAAATCTAAAATTTGTACAACTAGTTTATATATGTCTAAATATTTCATGTATGACTCATTAATTGGTTGTTTGGCATGTTAGGTTAATTATTTTAACTCTCAATGTGTAAAGTACTTGATAAACGGTATGAGTTAAAAGGGGTTAAAATAAAGATAAAAGGATTAAAAAATGTTCAAACATGAATAATTTTAATTTAATTATTATATATTGTCCCATACTCATTATATATTAAATATATATAAATTTTTACCCATTTGGAATCGAAAATTATGTTATATTTATTTAATGTTTTTGATAATTTCAACAGTGCCCCTCCCCTCTCTTATAGAAGGGCACAAATTCATCTCTATTCCTTACACTTCAAAAACCATTTGGTTTACCCAATATATTCCCAAAAACATTCCTGTAATCCCTACATACATTTTAGAGGCATTAGTTTAGAAAAAACTCCCATCTTAGAGGTGTTAAGGTATTACACAAAAGAGATCCTCAAAGGAAAGGTAATGTTTTTATTTAAGTGTTTCTATTTTATTTCTTAGTCCAGTTACTTAAAATATTCTCCTAACATGATGAAATTATAAATATAATATCATCAATATAATTAGATGTTATTATTTTAATATAATAACCAGAATCCATCTCCATCTTTATCGAATGGAAAAGTAAAAAATTGTTCGTCCATACGTCTGATCATCACCTTCATAAACCGATATAATTCACATTCAATAACCATATCTCATGACTGCTCTAATAATGGAATTAATGTTCATATGTTATATTAATTAAATGTTAATCATTAAAATTTAATAATATCTAAATTACTTTCTTACTTTCTATGCTCATAGAAATGATAACGCCATTTGTAAGTATGTGTGAACAATCACCTCCACGAAGTAATGTGATTCATGTTTATTCATCACATAACATGGATAGTATATATAACTATGATAAAATTTAAATATTATATTAATTTTTTTATTATAATTGTATAAATATAAAATAATACTTACCTTCTTTCTGTAATGAACAATTAAAATGGGAAATGTTACTCAAGCGCACTTACAACCTATATTCTCCCTGATTATAATATTGTTCATTTTTCATAACCACAATTAATGGTTTTATTTAAAATTATAATTTATATATTAAAATTATAATAATATAATTGGTACTATTCTTGAGATTATTGTCTTATGACCACATGGTCTAATGACATCATATGATGTTTATTTCGACTCAAGTACCGAATATTGATAAAACATCACACATGAACTTAAATAATTATGTAATTGTTATAACAGGGTAATAAGTGATATAAAATGAATAATAAACATGAAAAAGTATTTGAAAAAGTAAAATAATCAACCTAAGTTTATTATTCAAGAAAATATATAACATACGTGACAAATCAGACTCGAGGAAAGGGATTTCGTCTCAATCTCCTTTTATTGAGACATGTTTTTATGTTAAACACTATCTTATTTTTTAAGGTGTATAAACAATAACTTTATCTTTTAATTTCAGTAAAATGTTTTAAAAAATAATATTTCTATATGTAGTGTTTAAATTGTTTTGCAAATGACAAATAGAATGTTCTTTTTAACATATGCGGTGACAATGACTTCTCTGACGCAATTACTGTTATTTTATATTTGTCTTCCTATACAAGACTTATTGATTTTAAAATAAAACTAAATCTCTCATTACCTTTTTTGGTTATTTAGGTATTTAACATTTATTTGTAAATGGAATGATTATATAAATATATTGAAATGATTTTTTGTGATTCAAAATGAAATTTTATGAGTAAAATGTAGAAAATTGGAATCTTTTATGTGTTATGATTATATAATGGAACATGGACTTTTTATGTGTCATTATGTGATAAAACCAAGATGGGTGGGTCCGTGATAAACCAAGTATGGGTGGTCATATTATAACTTCTAATTAATTGTGTGTGGAAGTTCACTGTATGGCTATTCCATTTGTAAGAGTGACATGTATGGAAGTAGACCACACAATTATTCAATTTAACTATGATTATGTCCCAGGTAACCATTATATGTAATATGGTCATTATATGGTTCTATGGTAATTGTTTTATTAAAATAAATAAATAAATGAGATTATATTCAAAGGAAAGTATCTACTACTTCTTAAGGGTGAAAAGTATTACATTATGATAATTTATCCATGGGATTTCCTATTTTCACAAGACTTGTGTATCCATTACTGAGGTTTTTATACTCATCCTAAGTTTTGAAATGTTTTTAGATGGATTTAAGGGATAATTTAAACAAGGATGGGAAAAAGGAAAAGTTATGATGGTAAATATGAAAACAAATCATGTTTCATTTAAAAAAATGTTTTATGAAAGTAATGGATACTGTTGGAAATTTCCACTTTGTATTTCTACGTATTTTTATTGTATGAGTTATGGAATAATTCTCTAAATATTTAAACAAGAAAAGATCTTCAATGTGAAATAAATTAAATTTATTTACTTACCGCAAGATTATGAAATGTTTAAGGTCGTTTCTTTATTCATGGAAGGAAAGGACAACATATTTGACTTTAAAGGTTAGGAAAATATTTATGACTTTCCTTGAAAGAATTACCTTCTGTTTGAATTAAAATTTTATATAATTTTAAGAATACCATCTTCCTTATTTTAACACATGTCTTTTTATAATGTTTTTCCATAGAGGATATAAGGAATATGTGCTGAGAAGGATTCAAGAAAAAAACACCCATAAAAATCATCATCTTGAGATGGTTGGAATCAAAACTAAGCAACTTTTTGAACTGATTCAATCATTTAGTCAGGATATAAATGGTGTTGGTGTTCATTCAATTTTTTTAATAGTTCTTCCATGGAGGAATATGATCATAGTGGGTCATTTTATAAGACAACATCCTCCATCATTCATAGGATCATCTAACCTGATGCTATCTAAAGGATGGATTAAATCTATAGAAAATATATTAAATGTCATGGGTTGTTAGGAGAACCAAAAGGTAACCCTTTCAATATATCAATTTCATGGAGAAGATGATCAGTTGTGCAAAAATGTTTTAAAATATTATAGGAAGTGAAGAGATTTATGACATGGAATGGGATAAATTTATGAATGTCTTCCTTGAAAATATTTTCCTAATGATGTTCAACATAGGATGGAAAATAAATTCCTAGAATTGGGGAAAATGGAGAATGATTTTTGGGGCTTCATATGAAGAAAATTTAAATCTCTTTTCAAGGTACTTCCCAAATTTTACTTGAGATCTTAGTAGAAAGATAAATCATTTTTATTTAGGATTGAGGCTAAGATATTGAGGAGAAATACCTTCTCATGGGTCAAAATCCTGGAGAAAATTTTCCAATGAGTGGAGAGTGTTTAAATTGAGTTTTTTATGATCATATATTCCATGAGAGGAAGAAAATGAAGAGGTCTGGTTAGTAGGAAATGAGAATAAATTCATAAAATATGTTTGAAATTAAGAAAACTAAAGATCAATCTTGTGAGAAATTTGATAAATAGAATCCAAGACATGAATTTTAAATTCTGGGATGTGCTTCGGATGTGGTAAGACTAGTCATATTTCTCTTGACTTTAAGGGGGATGTTCAAGCAAGCATTAAAAAGCCAGTGGTAAGATGTTTTTGTTGTAATGAGTTACGAAATTACAGAAATATGTGTCCAATTTTTATTACCCTGGGAGGAAACAAGAGAGAACAAAAAAAATAAGGTCATGGATTGCAAATTTTCTACTACTATGATCTATGTGGGACCAAAAAATTAGGTGGTGGTAGTTTTGTTATTGGTTTTTTTAAAATATAAAAATACTCTCTCTGACTCTAGATTTTCACATTCTTTCATTTCTGAGAGATTTGAATTAAATTAGAAATACCACCTCACGAATATGATATAGAACTTTTGGTAAAAACTGTACATTTAATTATTAAAGAAACATAGATTTATAGGAATATTATTATTATCATTGGAGGGATGTTATTTCCTACCTATCTTGTTGACATTATTATAGTCTAGTATGATAACATTTCAGGTATGGATTGGTGTTCATTTTATCATGGTAAAATTTATTTCAATGCCAAGAAATTTTTATAAAATGATTTAATACCCTTGAAAACATACTAAAAATCTAACAGAATTATTAAAGATGGAAGTGAATGTTATCTCTATCAGGTTTTTGAATAGAGAGAAACAACTTAAAATAGTGACATCCCAATAGTGAGTGGATTCATTCATTATTTCCAGATAAATTGGCTGGAGTTATTCCTAAATCGGATATTGAATTTATAATATATTTAGTGACTGAGGTGAAGCATATTTCTAAACACCCTTACGAAATGGCTCATCTAGAATTGCTGAAATTACATAAATAGTTACAAGAATATCTTGATAAAGGTTTCATTCAACCTAGAAATTCACCCTGGGTGCTCTTCTTTATTGTAGAAAAATATGTATGGATCCATGAGACTTTTTATTGATTATATATCCTTTAATAACATCACTATTATGGACAAGTATCATTTTCCTCATATTGATTATTTTTTTATCAGCTCTAGGGACCTCAGTATTTTTTAAAGATAGATTTTAGGAATGGGTACCATCATCTAATGATGAAGGAGGAAGACATTCCAAAGAGAGTGTTCCCAATGAGATATAAGAATTATGAGTTTTTATTTATTTCCTTTTGTTTATTTAATGTACCAGTTGTATTTATAAATCTCATGAATGGATTCTTTCATCAATTTTTGTATTAGCTTTTGGTTTTTTTATGGATGATATTTTGGTATATTCTAAAATCTTGTAGTAACATGAAAGTAACTTAAAGATTATTTTTAAATACTTAAAAGAAAAATAACTAAACCAAAGATCATTAAAACTTAAATTTGGTTGCAAAAAATTTCATTACTTTGTAATATTGGTTCTAAATATGGAATAACTTTGAACCCTTATAAAACAGAACCTTTTTAAGAGTGTTAAATACCTACCAATTTCATAGTGATCCATAGTTTTATTGGGTTAGTAGGTTATCAAATAAATTTTATTGAAAAAATTACTTGATTATCCATCCCACTAACTATGTTAACACATAAAGGAGTAATGTATATTTACACAAACGAATGTGATGATTTTTTTAGGAACTGGAAAGAAGATTGGTAAATTCCCCAGTTTTGGATATACCTTCTAGAAATGGTGAATTTGTTTTCTATAATGATTCATCATTGAATGGAATTGGTAGTGTCTTATTGAAAAATTATCTAGTAATTACTTATGCTTCAAATCATTTGAAACTTCATGAGTTAAATTACCCTACACATGAAGTTGAATTATCTTTTATTGTTTTTTCATTAAAAATTTGGAGTCACCATTTTGATGTTGTAAAGTGTTAAATATAAAATTATCATAAAATTATTATTTTAATATTAACTTAGAAATATTTGAACATGACATATAAGAGATTGATATAACTAATCAAGGATTATGATTTCATGATTCATTACCATCTTAAAAAATATATATTGGTTGATGCTTTGAATTGAAAAAGTAATCCACTATTAACCATGTTACATTTATAACATAATACTTTAGTTAATGATTTGATGAAATTTCTATTATAAGTTTTTAGTGCTGAAAATTACTCTATTTTATTTCTGGTTTTAGTGTAATCATCTCCATATTATAGAGTTGAGTAAGCACCGAAGGAAGACAATGATTTGTGAGAAAATTTAGAATTGATTTAGAACGGTACGTTACCTAAATTTAACTTTGAAAAAAATTGTTTTTTGAGGTTTGTGGAAATATTATATGTGCCTTTTGATTCACATTTGAAGAATGTGTTTTATTTCAAGCTTATAGTTCTCCATTTTCAGTTCATCTGGGTAGCACTAAGATGTACTGAGACATTTGAGATTATTGCTAGTGGGATGGAATAAAAAGAGATATTGCTGATTTCACCATGAGATTTTTAAATTTTCATCAGGATAAAAAAGGAGGTAGTTACCAAAAGGGATGTTTCATCCTTTTCCCGTGGAAGAATAAAAATGAGAAAATATATCTCTGGACTTCGTTGTGGGATTACTAAATACCTCCTAAGGTTACAATTCAGTTTGTTTTATTGTTGATCGATTAATTAAATATGGTCATTTTATTCTTATTTGAGATACTCTATATCTAAATCAACACTCTCAACTATATATTAATGAGATAGTTAGGTTAAATGGAGTTTCCCCCTCTATTGTATCTGATCGTGATACAAAGTTAACATCTAACTTTCAGAAAGGCCTTTAGAAGTTAATGGGTACTAAATTAAATATCAGTATAACTTTTTCATCCTCAATTAGATGGGAAGTCATAGTAGAAAAGTCATAAATTGTAGGATATGTTGCGTACTTTTTCAATGGATTACCAGGGAAGTTGGGATCAACATCCTTAATCGATTTAATTTTCTTAGAATAACTCTTTTTATTCTAGTATACATATGGAACCATTTTATGAATTATAATTAAAGTGGTTTCAAACTCTTACTTTTTGGGAAGATGTAAGTGAAAAGAAGTTGATGGGGCCAAAATAAGTAGAGGAAATGGTAGAGAAAGTTTATTTTATTCAGAAACACATGAGGATAGCCTGGAGTAGGCATAAAAAATATGTGGATAACTATAGGGAGTATATTTCTTTCAAGGTATGTGATCATATTTCTATCAAATTTTCCCCATGAAAAAGTGTGATGTGTTTTGTTAAGAATGGGTAGCGGATTTCATGGTTCTTGGGAACCTATGGAATCTAAAAAAATTGATTAGTCTCTTCTAGATTAGTTTTACCTCTAAGTTTATCCCAGCTAAAAAATATTTATCATATTTAAATTTTAATAAAGTATTTGATGGATCCATCTCATGTTCACAGTCAAGAAGTAGTTCTGTTGGAATATAATCATTCATATGAGGAATAATATGTTTGGATTCATTAACATATTGAGAAAGTGTTGTAGAAAAATTTGATTCAAAAGGTTAATGTTTTGTGGAAGACCATCTAGTTGAAGAGGCAACTTGGAAATCTGAAAATGCTATGAAAGAAAAATACCCCAACTTGTTTGATAAGTTATTAAAATTATGAGGATGAAGTTTTCAAAAGGGGAAAGAATATAACAACCAAGTTAATGATAAAATAAGTATTTTCATTTATTATATAGTTTGTAATTAAAATAGACAATATTTTCAATAACGTATATGAAAATTATAGTTTTATGGGTAAAACATTGTTTTTCTTTAAAAAATTGTTTTACCACATATTGATGGAGAGCCCATTTTAAATATACTTTTGACAGTTTTATAAGTCTTATTTGAAAAAATAAACTTCTTATTTGGATTCAAGATATCAAAATGTCCATTGGTTGATATTTTTTGTATTTTCCTAAAAATATTCATTTTTTATTGAATAGCCGAAAATACTAAATTATGTGTAAAACTGATTTTTCATTTAAATAATTATTATAATTTAAAATATGTTTTAAAGTCATAATAGATTTATAATACATGTATTATTCCAATATAGTTCATTAGAATAATTTTTTATATTGAAAAAATAAATGATGGCTTATTGGAATTTTGATCGTCTCTTTTACCCGCCTCCTCACCACATTTATAAGATTAGTCTTAAATATAATTTAGCTACTTCCATGAATTTAATTTTTTTTATGAAAATACATTCTTTTAATTATTATCAAAATTTTGAACTAATAGGATCAACTTATTTTTTAGTGAATAGTTACTTTAATATTTTTTTACCACGGTAAAGCATAAAATGGGTAATTATAGGTAAAAATAAGATTATAACACTACAAAATTATCCTAACACATATCCTAATTTCCTTGGATGAGTGGATTTCCATCAAAATCTTATTTAGGTATAAATTATATCCTTTTTAACCTACATTAGTAATAATGTGACATTTATTAGGTTTTATTTAAAGATAAGTTTAAAATGTCATACTCATATTTTTAATAAGTAGATCTTGTTTAATATAGAATTATATAGAAGATAAAATATACTAAAAATAGTAATTTTAAGGATAGATTTTTTTATCTACATCATTATAATTTGTTTATAATTTGTATAAACTAACCAACTAATTTTAATTATGACATATTGTTGATGTCGTAATTGATTTTTTAAAGGATGAATCAAAAAAAATGGTAATAATAATAATAAAATAAATAAAATTTGAAATATCATATACGATCCAATAATTTTATTGATTACTTGGACATGTTATGGATTATTTAATTCTGTTTTTATGTAATAAAGTTGTTATGATTTTTTATAAAATCATATTGATTAGTTCCAAAATTGACATAATTTATATATTAAATTATAAAATATATTATTTAATGATATAGAATTTATATAAATATAACATACATCCAACTAGTTTATATATGTCTAAAAATTTAATTAATTACTCTTTCATTTATCTTTTGGAATGTTATGGTTATAATATTTACCCCCAAAATGTAAATTACTTGATAAATGATTCGAGTAAAAAGTGGCTAAAATAAAGAGATATGGATTAAAAAATTATTTTAACATGAATAATTTTCCATGGATGTTTATATTTAGTCAAAAACGCATCCTACCTTTTAAATAAATATATTTTGATCCATTTTTAATATAAAATTAATTTAAATGAATTTAATATTTTTAATAATTACAAGAGTCGCATTTTCTCTCCTATAAAGGGGCACTCATTCATCTTTATTCCATACACTTCAAAACCCATTTGGTTCTGCCAATATTTTTCCACAACCCTTCCTATAATCCCTACCTAGATTATATATTCCTTATCTTACACAGAACATCCTCTTTAGAGGTGTAAAGATGTTAATCGAACGAGATCGTCTAAAGGGAAGGTAATGTTTTTATTTAATCTTTTATATTTTATTTATTCTTCCACATCCTTTAAATATACTCCATCCATGATGAGATAATAACTCAAATATCATAAATATACTGATATATTGTTATTTTAATATCATCTCTAAAACCATCTCCATTTCCATCATATGGGAATGGGATTAACAGTCTGTGTGTATGAGTGAACTATAACCTCCACGAACCGATATAATTTGTTCTTCATAACCATCTCTCATGACTGGTTATAATTATGGAATTAATGTTCATATGAGATATTCATTAAATATTAATTGTTATATGATAATAATATATCAATTACGTTCTTACTTTCCATGCACATAAAAATGATAATGTTGTTCGTGCGTACGTGAAAACTATCACCTCCATGAAGGGATGTGATTATTTTATTCACCACATCACTGGGATAGTATATATAAGTATGTATAAATTATTAATAGGATATTAATAATTTTATGACAATTTTTAAAAGATAAAACAATATTTACCTTTTTTCCATAATGATCATTAAAAAATGTAAAACGATACTCATGTGTACGTACGACATACAAACTCCATGATTATAAAATTCATCATTTTTCATAACCATACATAATGGATTGATTTAAAATAATACTTTATGCATTAAAATGAAAATAATTTCAGAAATATTATTTTGGAGATTATGGAATTATGGCCACATGGACTAAAGACATCATACCAAGTTCATTTCGACTCATGTACCGAATATCGACAAAACATTTGACATTAACTGAAATAATTATGTATTTTTTTAACATGGTAATAAGTGAATTAATGAATAATAAAAATGAACAAGGTTCTCATGAAAATAAATAATTAACCTAGGCTTATTATTCAGGATGATAAAGAACTTAAGTGATGAATCAAACTTTAGGTAATGGACTTTGTCTCAATCAACTTTCATTGATTAATATTTTGATGTTATACCACACCTTATTTTATAAGGGGTATAAATAAACCATTTTAGTTTTAATTTCATTAAAAGGTTTTAAAAATGAATATTTCTATATGGGTCATATTTCTATACAAACTACAAAAGTAATGTTCTTTTTAACAAATATAGAGACAATGAATTATCTAATATCGTGAATGTTATTTGAAATTTTTATTCTTCTACATGGATTAATGTTTTTAAAATAAAACTACATCTATTAATTCATTTTATTGGTATTTTGGTATTGAATGTTTTTAAATGGATTTATTATTTATTTACCTTGAAATTATTTCTCGTGATTGTAAATTAAATTTAATGAGTAATATTTTGAAAATTGAAATCTTTTATGTGTTAGGATTATGTAATGGTACATGGACATTTGACGGGTGGTTATAAGATAAAATAAATATGGGTGGTTCTATGATTACCAAAGGATGGGTGGTAACATTATAAACTCAAATTAAATGGGTAAAGAAGTTATCATTATGGTTATTCCATTTGTAAGAGTGACATGTATTGAAGTCGACCACATGGTTGTTCAATTTATGTTTTATTATGTCCTAAGTTACCGTTAAATGTTATTAGTGAATTATGTGGTTTTATGGTATTAGTTTTATTAAAATAAATGGTAATCAATGATATTACATTCTAATGAATGTATTTACTACTTCTTAATGTAGGAAAGTATTACTTTATGATAAAGAATCCATGGGTTTTCATGTTTTCAAAGGACAAACAATTTTCCTTTTTTTTGTATCCCTTATTGTGCTTTTTATTATCATCCAAATTTTGTTAAATGTTTTTCATAGGATTTAAGTGAGAATAAATTCAAGTATGGGATCAATGAAAAGTTATTATGATTAAACATGAAAAAATCCATGTTTTACATAAAATGTTTTTGTTTTATGAATGAAATGAATACAGTTAGAAGTGTCAACATTGTATTTCTATGGATTTCTTATGTATGAGTAATGGAATAATTATCTAAATCACTAAAATTGAGAATATCCTCAATGTGAAATAAATTAAAATTCATGACTTAACTAAATATTATATAATGTTTAAAGTTGGGTCCATATAGATATTCCCAACATCATGAAATAAATATTAATGAAGTAGCTAAAAATGCACTCACCCATCTCCTTTAAGGACTGGATCACCATTTTTATCTATCATAGTGGACTTAATATGACCATTATACAACCTCCCCAATTCCATTCTCATTAGTTTAATGAAAACACTAGTCCATATTGGGAAATCCTGGAAGCTAGGGAATATATTGCCTAGGGCTAATGAGTGAGACTAAAGATATCCCTGAGCCTTAGGCTAGTGGGTTTCATGGCCATGTTCTTGAACAGGGGGCCTTTACTGGCTGGGGACACATGCTTGCTAATCCATGTTAGCTTTATATTGATGTAATATCAGTTATCATAGGGGATTAATATCAATTAGGTTATTCCGATTCTCACATGCCTTTACTATCTTCTGGGTCATATTCAATCGGGAATCATTCCTTATAGATTCAGTGGTCTTATATTGTTTTTGTTTAGCTGGATAGGGGATTATTTGCACTCTTAAAAATACCAAATCACTATTGGGATTCAAGGTTCATTTTTCCACCCCATACTACTAATGTTTTTTTGGTTTGAGGAAATATCATTGGGTACTGATGATCTTGCTGATATGTGGAGTTGATTCGATCATTTCAATTTCATACCCTATCAAGCATCGACTAAGAGAATTTTTGAAAATGGAAGTGGATATATCACTAAGTGGTCATACATGATCTTCTTTTGGGATAGGGTTCTAGTGGTTAGGACAAAAAAGTTGATTATTTGTGATCTGTATAACCCTTAGCAATTTTCTTATCAATTTGGATGCATCCAAAGGGTCTTTCCCCTCCCTTTGGCTGTAATGAGAGAATAATAACATCATAAGGCTATCCTATAGCATTATATTATATTGTTTCATGGAGAAACTAATAATAAGATCATCCATCCACCTTTTTTCACCCTTATCTTCCTAGAATATGATTATATCCTGGCTTTGGTGCAATCCTACTCAGGTGGTGTACTGAAGAGAATAGTTTGTCAAATTGATATAATATGTGCTACATTGACCCCTTTTTTATAGAAATATAGGATGTAATTCAAGATTTAGATGATTCCTTAAGGAATCATCCCCATACTTGAAACGACTAAACAATTTGTGGGGTATAATTTTAAGAGGAATTTAGTCCCATAGACGATGTATGTTTTGAGAGAAGAGTACATGGGGCAACCTCTTTTACTTACTCATCTTGCTAGGAATTTCTTTTCCATTATAGCATATTTAATGCATCAGTTTCATAGAATCATACATGTTGTAGGATAATATGAAATATGATTCACACTTTGTTCACTAATAAACCTCTAGGAACATATCTTGATCAAGAAGAACATCCTTGTCAGCTCTTTCATGATTTAGGGGTGGGTGGATTTAACAACTAGCTATTATATGAAATCATGTAATAAATAATCCTATAATGGCTATATATGGATAATGGTGAGATGGAATTTCATTATTTTCATGGAACTACCCTTCTATAACTAATTATGTTTGATTTATAGGTTTTTTAATAGTTCCATAAGATCATATCTATGTTGTATCCCCAAATATAAGTCTCGATCACCTAGATAGTGAGACATGAGGATATCATAGCACACTCAAAGTCTGATCTTTTCATATCATCATATTCATTAGAAACATATCATAAAGGAGTTAAGAAACTATCTACTATTATCAAGACTCTTTGTAGCACCCTGAGATTTTATGAAAAATATTCTTTTTAATTTCATTAATGTCTTGTGTTGTACGCTACACCAAAAGGATCTTGCACAACACGCATCCATAACATTCCATGCATTACACGTAATCACGACCTTCCTCGATAGCGTGTGTAGTACGCAATACCGAGTTTCACTAAACGATATATTATTATAATATTATTATGAACTTGCCGTTATGAATAGTAATACCCACTTTTTGAAATTTTATAAATTTTATCTTTCAAAATGGACTTCATTTTTTGATTAGGAAAATCTAAATAATCTTAGGGTGAAATTTTGGTACTTTTCGGATAACTTTCACATTCTGATGAATAGTGAAAATTGCTAAATTTTAATTAAAAACAAATTTTTTTAATCGAAATAATTAATAGTGATAAATTATTAATTTGAGTGGTTTTAAAGTATATTTAGAATATATTTTTACAATTTAATACAATGTTGGTCATTGGATGTAATTTCACATTTAAACCAGACATAAATAAGTGTCAATCTTTTGATAGTTATTGTCTCTTAAAAACACGCTATTTGTTTTGACAAAGAGAATTAATTTTTAAATTAGTTAATGTAACTGATATGTTTTGAATTTGGTAAAATATACATCATTTTTGAATTCATAAAATCAAATATATCTTAGGCCTAATTTTTGGTATTTTTCTGGAAACTGTCATTTTTTGATGAATAGTGAAACCACTAAGTGGTAGTTAAAAAAACTAAATTTTTCATAAAACATAACTTTATAGCTTCTATGAGTTAAATTTTGAAAATCCGAGAGAAACGGTTAATATCAAGGACTAAAATGTGGTTCAATAGGTTGAAAATAATTTTTGGTGAATAGTAACGTATTACTTTTTTTTACCACGGTTAAAAGTAAATAGGGTAATTAAGGATAAAAATGATATTATTATTACCTTAACACATGCCCTAATTCTATTGTACAAGTGTAATTAGACCCAAAACAACCTTAGGAATAAAATATGACCATTTTGGCCCACTTGTATTAGATTAGGACATTTATTATTCATTTATTTAAAGAAGGGTTAAAATAGTTAAAATCAAAGTTTAATAACTAAATAATATTTAATATAGGGTTATACATAAGATAAATTTGACTATAAATATTAATTAGAAAGATAAAAATATTTCCTACATAATTGTATTTTATTTGTAATTTTTAAACTTAAAATATTTTAATTTATTTATGACACAATGAAGATGCAGTAATTATATTATTAATGAAATATTTACATAATTGATGTTATAAATACCCAAGTAAATGTAATTTGGGACTTTTTATGAATTACAATAATTTTCTATGTTAATATGAAATTTTATTATTGATTTAATTAACTTTTTTAGAACTAATCATTCTGTTATGAATTTCTCAAAAATCCATTACCAAATAGTTTCAAAATTGACATAAAATAGTTTTTAAAACAAATATTTTATTATTAATTGTTATTTTATTCCTAAAAATATATGGTTCGACCAAGATACCTATATCATTATATGTGTATCATTAATGGACCACTTGGGAGTCTATTGGATGTATATGGTAAATTTATTGACTATATAATATAAAAATACAAAGTGACATGGTAAATGTCAATCTAATTACCTAAGTGTTAAAACTAAAAGATAGGGTTAATATAATGACCTAAACATGTCTAAATTCTATTGGATGAAAGGATCTCGACCCCTCCCGACATTAGCTTCTAAATATATCAATTTGGAGCTATTAAAAACCGAATATTACTTTATAATAAAATAATAGTTTTAGTTATTCCAAAGGTTCCCCTCTCCTCCCTTATAAAAGGGCACCTCCTCCCTCTCTTCCTCACACCACTTTGAGCCTTCATGCTCGGAAAACCCCTGCCAAATTCTCTTATCCACATCCCAAGAAACATCTTAGAGGTTCTGGCCTTCTTAAAAGACCAATTTTAGTGCCCTAAGAGAATGTCTCAAAGAGGCACTTCAAAGAATTGGTAAGGTCCGTTACCGATTCTTTCAACTTTATTTCTTCTTCCACATCTTCTTATTAGGTTGTTTCATTATGAAGTAATAACATCAGTATCACTCATATACTGATATGTTATTATAAGTATTAAACAACCCTATTTCACCATCTATCCATCCTGGGGAAAACGAAATCATCACGCGTGCGTACGTACGGAATACCGTCTCCACGCCGTGGTGTAATCTATTTTCCACCACCACCTTACTTGGATGGGTATAATGGTGTAAATAATAACTATATATGATTATTTTAAATTGATATTGATTCTGTAATAGTATACATACACTCCAATAAAATTCCATGATCATGGGAACGATATCATCGCTCGTGCCTACGTACGGAATACCGTCTCCATGACGCGATGAGATTCATTCTCAATGATTAACCATTCATGAATGATTATAAAGTATATATAATAAGTAATCATGAAATATATGACATAATAATGATACTAGATTTATGTATATATATATTTATTTCATCCAATTAATTCCATTCAATTCAATGAGGAAACGAAAACAACGTTCATGCCTACGTACGGCCTACCGTCTCCATGAACGGTGTATTTCTTTCCATTTATCGATCTATTATATATATGTATATTCTGAATATATATTATATATAAATAATGTTTTATCTTCTGGAATTAATTAATCATGATCTAAGTAATCATATGAATAATTACAAGTCAAAACACGGACGACAAATTAAACGATTTTACCCAAAACACTCTTTAACATGTAATTTACAAAAGAACGGGTAATATAAAGTCATAAGTGAACTATATATGATATCATAAAAATGAATATGATTCTGTAATAAGTCAATGACATTATTTAAATCATTATACAGGAGATTCGGATACGTACGAAGCATATCAGACCTAAGGTAAGGGATAATTTTGACAATCTCATTTTTATCTGAGATTTCTCATTCGTAAGTATTTACTGGGGTTATATTTATCAGTCATGTCCTTGTTTCTAAAAATATTTTCATGTTTATTTAATGTCATTTTTACCAATTTTTTACTTTTTACTACATGGTATGTATGGAATCTTTCTTTTACGAGGTACTTTTTGACTTTTCTGGAAAAAGTACGAGAAGAATGTTTTTTTAACTTATACGGCACGAACAGATTTTTACGGTTTTATAAAGCCTTATTTTCATGAAGCTTCCTCCAAAATATTTCATGACTATTTTCAACAAAAACCTTTTATTTTAAATTTTCAAGACATTTTGTGAAAAAAATGATTTTGAAGAAAAAAGGATGTTTTCCACAATAATTCATTTCAAGTGTTTTATCAAAACCATTTTTCATCTAAGATGACATTATTTCATATGTTTATGTTTCAAGTATAATGTCTCTATGATTTACATGGTTTCACTTAACTTATTATGAAATTATATCCATTTATTTTATATGGATTATGTGATGATGGGATGATGTTTATGAAACCCATTTTATTTATTGGGTTTTTATGAATGATTTTTGTTTATTTTGTGGCACAAGTAAGAATGATTTCATTATGAGATGGGTGGGACCTATATATCCCTCCAATGAATTGGTTAAATATTCATATCTCATGAGATAGACATGGCTGTAATGGTAAGTTAATCTGGTTCAGTATTACAGGACTGAAATGAGGAGTGAACTCGATTCAGAAAGGGACTTTGTCCACTAAGATGGTCAAGGCAGCAATGCCTTGGATACTAAGGAAATAATTACATGTGCTTAATGGATGACACAATTACATGTTTTATTCCCATACTATGTTATCATGATTTATGTTCCATTATGATCTATGCCTTATGTACTTCCATGTTTTAAGTCGTTTATCAAGATTTTAATGTTTAAACATTATGTTCATGTTTTTAAGTTCAAATGTATATGGTATGTTTTATTTTATCCATGCTTACCCTTAATGAGAATTTGAGCACACCCTTTTAATGTTTTATTTTCCCCCAGGATTAAAAAAAAGGTTTTAGGTAAGGAAACAAAAAGTGGAAGATCTTTATGGGAGATGTTGAAGATCTTTCACCATGATTAGAAGATTACGTTACAAGAATCCAAAGATACTAAACTATTTCGGTCCTTGTGTGTCTGTTTTTGTTATGTATTATGTATTCCAAAAAAGTAAAGTAATATCTATGTACGTCAAACATTGGGTCTCTACAGTTGGTATCAGAGGAGAGGTTTAGTTAACCATTGGAATCTAGGATGTGAATACTTTAGTTATATCCCTCGAGATATTTCTAAGGTATGTCTAGGGATGTCCCTAAGGTTAAGTATACGTATAGGTTATAGTCCTAGAATTGCGCTAACGATCCTTGAATTTAATCTACGATGTTAAATATTGAGTGTACTCCCCCTTTACTATGTTTTTTTACCTAGCATGATTTTTACCTCTCACACTATTCTTTTTGGGTTTTAGACGATGGCTGGAACCCGAAGGAACCGTGTTGATCAATGCAATAGACAATGCAATGATTCTCCTCCTGAACAAACAAATGTTATGGGGGATGGAGTGAAAAATCTTATTTCTATACTTGAACAAGCTATGCATCATTCTGGACATCCAAATGAGTAGAGAAGGGAAAAATATTCTATTGAGACCTTCATGAGGAAATGTCCACCTTCTTTCAGTGGGTCTTCTGATCCACTTGTTGCTGAACAATGGATCAGTACCACTGAAAAGCTATTTTCAGTTCTTCAATGTTCTGAACATGATAAAGTCATCTTAGCAGTATATCGTTTGGAAGGTGAAGCTGATCAATGGTGGAATCTTATCAAGAATACGAGGCAAAGAGATGAAATTGATTCCATGGAATGGGACGAGTTCAAGAACATGTTTTTCAATAAGTACATCCCTCGTATTCTTCGAACAAAGATGGAGAAGGAGTTTCTTGAACTAAAGCAAAATGATGATGAATCTGTTGGTATATACGAAGCGAATTTTACAAGACTTGCAAGGTATGCATCTGGCATTATCATCCAACCTGAAAGTAAAGTTGATCGATTTTTCAGTGGCTTAAAACCAAGTCTTCGAAGGGAATTATCTATAAGAGACTTCAGTAGCTATGAAGAAATTGTGCGTTGTGCTATCAAGGTAGAAATGGAAGTTGGTGTTACATATCCATCTCATGGTTTTGACAAGAAACGTAAGATGGAGTTCAAGGAAAAATCATAGAATAATGGTGAAAAGAAGATGAATGTTTCCGTATGCTCAAAGTGTAGAAAGAATCATGGTGGAGATTGTCTTAAAGGGAATAGAAAATGTTTTAAGTGTGGAAAAGAAGGTCATCGAGCAGCTGAGTGTCGAAGTAATGGAAAAAGCGTTTCTAATGATGTGAATAAAGAAAAGACTGCAGAGAATGCACCACCAACACTTTAATGCTTCAAGTGCAAGGAAATGTGTCATTATGCTAATAAATGCCCTAATACAAGGGTTAGTGATGATCAACATGAGCAACCACATAAGGCAAAGGACAAATGGAAGTCACATGCGATCACTATTGGCGATGTTGAATATGTCAACGATGTGGTGGAATGATTAAGTGTTTATGTAATGGGATTCCAAAATAATGTTGTATATAGTATTGTGGAATATTGGAATAATTATGTATTGGTCTATTGCGGTTTTCAATAATTTTATGGTACCGGTAACCATGGAAAGTGATTGAGATATTTTTGGAAAAAATATGATATGCGCATAATGAAGGGATAATGAGAAAATGAAATGTTTGAAAGTATTCATGATCTCTTGACTGATATAAGGAAATATTTATATCATGGATTGAGTATATAAAATTTTGGGGTTTTGGTATGTGGAAAGAGTTAACTTTTGACAGCACTGATGTTTTCACTAAGATTCAATGGGTATTCATTTTTCAAGAGAATATATGATTAAGGCCTTCGAATATTTGGAATGTGACCAAAAAGACATATCTCATGATATATGGGGATCAATGATGGTATTAACATGCTTGTTGTATGAAATCATTGGTAATCGTTTTCACTGTAATATGACATTGGACAACAGTATTTTGGATAAGCCTAAAGATTGGAATGGATTATGATGGAAATAAGTTAGTATTTTTTAAGGATAGCAGTTTTTTTTCGATATTATTGATGGGATGTTATAGTAATGTAGTTTTATAAAAAGGACAACCTACTGGATGGGTGACAGCCCATCGCGTCGGACAAGGCTATGGGAATCAAACCCACAACCAAAGTGCGACTGGCCTTTATCGCCTACCACTGTTCTATAGGAAGTCCCTATTTAGTAGAAAATAGTTTCATTATATTAAGCGGTATGATATATGAAGTATAAGTCCATTTTAGGAATCATATATGATTAATCTCACTATAGATGGACTTATGTATTGTTTGATAACTTTTCTAATGTTTTGTTTAAGACAGATGGAATGACCAATCATTCTATCACGTGATCTCCTAACACTTCACGAATGGAAAATTCAACTTCATTTCATTAAGAGATGAAGTGGAAATTGTCCAAAGAATGACCAACAGTGAGACGGTACCAAAATCACGAAATTATTTCTTCTAATTCCGATTTCATAAACATTAGGGAAATGATCTTGAAAACCAAAAATGATGTCCTAGTGCTCTTATATCCGATGAATCAGATGGTACCTTAGATCATCAAAAATTTATGGCTTTGTGATTGTTGGCTTTTTCATAGCCATGTTCTATACCACTCTCCATCAGAACATGATGGTTATATTTTCCTTCCATATCTATATTTTCACCTATGTTCTCCTACGTGGAGACCCAGTGATGAGTTAATTTGGGTAACCGTTAAATTTCATACTTTAGTTTTTTTAAAGACAAGTTTTGGTATTCCTTTTTACGATGTGGATTTCTATTAAAAAACGTTCATGTAGTAAACCATTTATAACCTCGACGAATTTCGTGGGCGAAATTCATTTTAAGGGGGGTAGAATGTAACACCCTGAGATTTTATGAAAAATATTCTTTTTAATTTCATTAATGTCTTGTGTTGTACGCTACACCAAAAAGAGCTTGCAAAACATGCATCCCTGACTTTCCTTACATTACACGCATTCATGACCTTCCTCGATTACGTGTGTAGTACGCAATACTGAGTTTCACTAAACGAAATATTATTATAATATTATTATGAACTAGCCATTATGAATAGTAATACCCAATTTTTAAAATTTTATAAATTTTATCATTCAAAATGGACTTCATTTTTGGATTTGGAATATCGAAATTAGCTTAGGGTGAAATTTTGGTAGTTTTCGGATAACTTTCATATTCTGATGAATAGTGAAAATTACTAAATTTTAATTAAAAACAACTTTTTTAATCGAAATAATTAATAGTGATAAATTATTAATTTTAGTGGTTTTAAAGTATATTTAGAATATATTTTTACAATTTAATACAATGTTGGTCATAGGATGTAATTTCACATTTAAACCAGACATAAACAAGTGTCAATCATTTAATAGTTATTATCTATTAAAAACACGCTATTTGTTTTGACAACGGGAATTCATTTTTAAATAAGTTAATGTAACTAATATGTTTTGAATTTGGAAAATTATACATCATTTTTGAATTCATAATATCAAATATAGCTTAGGCCTAATTTTTGGTATTTTTCTGGAAACTTTCATTTTTGATGAATAGTGAAACCACTAAGTGGTAGTTAAAAAAACTGAATTTTTCATAAATCTAAATTTTACTACTTCTATGAGTGGAATTTTGAAAATCATAGAGACACGGTTAGTATGAAGGACTAAAATTTGGTTCAATGAGATGAAAATAATTTTTGGTGAATGGTAACTTTTTAATTTTTTTACCACGTTTAAAAGTAAATAGGGTAATTAAGGGTATAAATAATATTATTATTACCCTAACACATGTCCTAATTCTATTGGAAAAGTGTAATTCGACCCAAAAAAACCTTAGTAATAACATATTAACATTTAGGCCCACTTGGATAGGATTAGGACATTTATTATTAATTTATTTAAAGACGGGTTCTAATATTTAAAATCAAAGTTTAATAACAAAAGCATTTTTAATATAAAGGTATACATAAGATAAATTTGACTATAAATATTCATTATAAAGATAAAAAGATTTCCTACATAATGGTATTTTATTTTTGATTTTTAGACTTAAAATAATTTAATATATTTATGACACAATGATGATAAAGTAATTATCTTATTAATTAAATATTTACATAATTGATGTTATAAATACCCAAATAAATTAAATTTGAGACTTTTTATTAATTACAATAATTTTCTATGTTAACATGACATGTTATTATTTATTTAATTAACATTTTTCAAACTAATCATTCTATTATGATTTTCACAAAAATCAATTACCAAATAGTGTCAAAATTGACATAAAATAGTTTTTTAAACAAATATTATATTATTAATTGTTATTATATTCCTAAAAATATGAGGTTAGGAAAAGATACTTATCTTATGATATTTTTATAATTAACGGACCACTTGGGGGTCGGTTGGATGTATATGGTAAAATTATTAACTATATAATATAAAAATACAAAGTGACATGGTAAATGTCAGTCTAATTAACTAAGAGTTAAAACTAAAATATAAGGTTAATATAATGACATAAACATGTATAAATTCTATTGTATGAAATTATTTCGACCCATACCCACATTAGCTTCGAAATATATCAATTTGGAGCTATTAAAAACCGAATATGACTTTATAATAAAATAATATTTTTAGTTATTCCAAAGGTGCCCCTCTCCTCCCTTATAAAAGGGCACTTCCTCCCTCTCTTACTCACACCACTTTGAGCCTTCAAGATCGGCCAAAACCTGCCAAATTCTCTTCTCCACTTCCCTAGAAACATCCTAGAGGTCCTGGTCTTCTTCAAAGACCAAATTTAGTCCCCTAAGAGGAGGTCTCAAAGAGGAGCTTCAATGAAGAGGTAATGTCTGTTTCCGATTATTTCAACTTTATTTCTTCTTCCACTTCTTCTTCTTAGGTTGTTTAATTATGAAGTAATAACATCAGTATAAATAATATAATGATATGTTATTATAAGTATGATACAACCCTATTTCACCATCTATCCATCCTATGGAAAACAAAATCACCACGCGTGCGTACGTACGAAATACCGTCTCCACGCCGTGGTGTAATCTATTTCCCACCACCACCTTACTTGGATGGGTATAATGGAGTAAATAATAACTATATATGATTATTGTAAAGTGATATTGATTCTGTAATAGTATACATACACTCCAATAAAATTCCACGATCATGGGAACGATATCATTGCTCGTGCGTACGTACGGAATACCGTCTCCACAACGCGATGAGATTAATTCTCAATGATTAATCATTCATGAATGATTATAAAGTATATTTAATAAGTAATCATGAAATATATGAAATAATAATGATACTGGATTTATGTATATATATATGTATGTCATCCATTTAATTCCATTCAATTCAATGAGAAAACGAAAACAATGTTCATGCGTACGTACAGCCTACCGTCTCCATGAACGGTGTATTTCCTTCCATTTATCGATCTATTATATATATGCATATTCTGAATATGTATTATATATAAATCATGTTTTATATTCTAGAATTAATTAATCATGATCTATGTAATCATATGAATAATTACAAGTCAAAACACGGATGACAAATGAAACAATTTTACCCAAAACACTCTTTAACATGGAATTTACAAAAGAACGGGTAATATAAATTCATAAGTGAACCATATATGATATCATAACAATGAATATGATTCTGTAATAATTCAATGACATTATTTAAATCATTATACAGGAGGTTCGGATACGTACGAAGCATATCGGACCTGAGGTAAGTGATAATTTTTTAAATCTCATTTTTATCTGAGATTTATTATTCGTAAGTATTTACTGGGGTTATATTTATCATCCATGTCGTTGTTTATAAAAAAAATTTCATGTATTTTTAATGTCCTTTTTACCAATTTTTGACTTTTTACTACATGGTATGTATGGAATCTTTCTTTTACGAGGTACTTATTTACTTTTCCGGCAAAAGTACGAGAAGAATTTTTTTTTAACTTATACAGCATGAACGGATTTTTACGGTTTTATAAAGACATATTTTCATGAAGATTCCTCCAAAATATTTCATGACTATTTTCAAAAAAATCCTTTTACTTTAATATTTCACGACATTTTGTGAAAAGAAAATTATTTTGAAGAAAAAAGTATATTTTCCTCAAGACTTAATTTCAAGTGTTTTATGAAAACCATTTTTCATCTAAGATGAAATTATTTCATATGTGTATGTTTCAAGTATAATGTCTCAATGATTTACGTGGTTTAACATCTCTTATTATGAAATGATATCCATTTCTTTTATATGGATTATGTGATGATGGGATGATGTTTATGAAACCCATTTTATTTATTTAGTTTTTATGAATGATGTATGTTTTTTTGTGGCATATGTCAGAATTATTTCATTATGAGATGGGTGGGACATATATCTCCCTCCAATGCATTGGGTAAAGATTCATATCTCATGAGATAGACATGGCTAGAATGGTAAGTTAATTCAGTTCAGTATTACAGGACTGAAATGAGGAGTGAACTTAATTCAGAAAGGGACTTTGTCCATTAAGATGGTCATGGAAGCAATACCTTGGCTACTATGGAAATCATTACATGTTCTTAATGGATGCCACAATTACATGATTTATTCGCATACTATGTTATCATGATTTATGTTCCATTATGATCTATGCCTTATGTACTTCCATGTTTTAAGTCGTTTCTCAAGATTTTAATTTTTAAGCATTATGTTCATGTTTTTAAGTTCAAATGTATATGGTATGTTTTATTTTATCCATGCTTACCCTTACTGAGAATTTGAGATCACCCTTTTTATGTTTTATTTTCCCCCAATATTAAAAGAAAGTTTTTAGGTAAGGAAACAAAAAGTGGAAGATCTTTATGGGAGATTTTGGAGATCTTTCACCATGATTAGAAGATTACGTTCCATGTTTCCAAAGACACTAAACTATTATGGTCCTTGTGTGTATATTTTTGTTATGTATTTTGTATTCCGCAAAAGTAATGTAATATCTATGTACGTCAAGCTTCAGGTCTCTAAACTCTTCACCCTTAGGTAACACTAGATGAAACATGGTAGGAAACACTTCAGCACCCCCTCAACGCTTCTTGTCAAACTCTTGTTGGTTTGAGTAACTCAACTGGTCAAGTATTTTTTTTATGGTTTTCAATTTTTCATTGACTAATTCTTTAGAGGGTCTCTAACATGTATATATCACTCATTTTCCATGCAATCAAGGAATACATATTCCGAACATTATATATCATTGTCCAATTTCCCTTTATCCATGAGGTTCATGAAATTTCATTGATCTAATGTCACATGAATCATCATAAATACTTATCCCACATATAATATCAAGTAGACCTGAATTCATGGATTTGAATTATAAACCATATTTGATTTACCATAAGAAATGATCATAAATTCATGCCAATAAGACATTACTCATTGATGTATCTGCACTAGAGATATTTAGATTACCTAATTCACAAAAGGAGAATTTTGATAGAATATGTGTCTTAGAGGGAGAGTGCTCTATATTTGAATGAATTTGAAAAACATAGTGATAATATAATGATTTTTTATAAGACCATATGGTGGTCTTAAAATTCATTGTAACTTTATATTTATATTTCACTAATCCTTGACATATATTTATTTAGGGGAAGGCTTAGTGGGAATGAACTCAAATGTTTTCCAGGACAACTTCTTATGGGTTTTTGTCCTGGAAGGTTTTGAGATCTTTTCAAAAATTGAAAACAAATTTATTTTTTATGTAGTTTTATAAATTTTAAATTATACCTTCTATTTTTTTATTTTATGGACTTTTAGATCATACCTTCTATCACTATAGTTTGGGGGATTCTAACTTGTACATTCTATTTTTGTTGTTTACGGTCTTGTAGCTCAAACCATCCATTACTACAATTTAGGTTCTTTTTCCTCAGACCTTCAATTGTTATATTTTATGTTATTTCGGTTTGAAACATCTATTTTTTATTTTATCATTTTTTTCTCATACCTTCTATTGTAGTAGCTTATTTTCTTTTATCCTAAACCTTCTATTAATTTAGTTCAGGGTATTTTAAATCAGAACTTATGTTTCTATAGATTATATCTTGGACCTTCTTTTGTTGTATATCATGGTATTTTAGCTTATAACTTCTATTTCGTTAGTTTATGGTCTTCTTGATCCGAAATTAGGTTATTATACACTAGGGACTTTTAATTCAGACCTTATATTGTTTTAGTTTAGGAAATATTTCCTTGAACCATCTATAGTTTTAGTTTAGGATCTTCTAACTCAGACCATGAGATTCTATGTAGTTTATAGTCTTATTCTAAAGGATTTACTTACAAATAAGGAATCTGGGAAGAAATTCCAAGTATGACCCCAAAAACCTTATGTTTTTGAGTTTTTGATGGTGTTTCCATGGCTTGAATCGATGAATCATAGAATGCAGCATACATACCAAGGGAAACAGGAAACCCCTATGTTTCTGAGTTCTTCCACAATATCAATGGGGAATATAAGTATTGGATTTCCTTTACTATAAGGAGGATATTCCACTAATTTTTATGTCAAATACCTTATACATGAGTCTATATCGATTACATTCACGGTCAATTAGAGTTTATCCCTTCTCTTTTATGAGGGATGTGAAATATTTTTGAAGACTCAAACATATGGTCAATGAAGTGGGTTATAGAGAAAAGTATTATCCTAGAAGGGTCATGGAACTATAAGGAATTTTAGAGTTTAGGTTAGAAATATTAGTCCCTATACAACATGGTTTAGAGACACATGGTGTGGGCTATCAAAAGTTATCGAATGAAGTTTTTAATTATTTCTTTAAGGATGGGAACAATAAATAGTTATGTAATGATGGTAATGTAAAATCCACTTGAATAGTTTTTTTATATAGACCCAACATTATGGTATAGATATGTATTAGTTAACTAAAGGTGGGAACCGGTGGGTACAGGTCAACCATTAGTAATGGTGTGAGCCTCTGATGGTCTACATGATAAGAATAATAACAAGTTGGTTTAAGGGAAGCATTCCTCAGATCTGATGGTCTGTTTAGAGGAACTAGTCCATGTTACCAGTCTGCTATAGGGATGATCCTAGAGCACTGAATCCCAAAGTCCATGGGGTTCAAAGAGAAGAATATAAACTCAGGGAACTAGTTTTGTCAGCATAGAATTCAATGTCATGAAGGTGTTTTATGAAGTGTAATATTAAAGAATGATTCAAGCATCCTAAAAGTTGTGTTTTCTCCTAGTTAACATAATATTGTAGCTTAAAGATGTAACAAATCATTAATCTAGATTTTTCTTGGTCTAAGGGATCCAGTAAGAATGGATAAGATTTTACTATGTCCATGATGTAAGACCTGTGATATTTATGCCTCATTTATTTATGATATAATATCCCAAAAACTCTAGAGATAAATATTTTAGTGGGTGGAGACAACAATTTTTCTTAGACAACCCTTTTTGAGTTTTTAGCCCAAAATTATTTATGTCCCTTTGACAAGAATTTTAGGCTCTTGGGAGCTGAACCAACATAGGCTAAAATTTTAAGGTTGTAAAGCTTTGGCCAAAATCTGGGAATTTTATGTTAATCATGCACATAGACCAAATATGAGGGGAATGTTGAACATTATACTAATTAGGATACCTAGAGTCAAGTGCACTCCAACATTATTCTAAGTATGAGATAAAAATATTACAAATCATGGATCATGGTTCTCAATTCATGAGTAATGATATGGGAAAATCATTTCATTGATGGTCGTGGACACCCTCAAGTGCTGAATCCTACCATACTAACTTCGTGCTAAAAAGGATCAAAAATCCCTTCATATAGGTCCATGATGTCTCTAGTTAGTTGTTATAATACCTTTTTCATCAAAATAAAGGTCAAATATAGAGATCTATTTTCCTCTCTAGATGACATGAATGGTTTTCTGTAACCTCATGTTCTCAATATGGTAAGTCTAGTTTATGGTTTAGGGGAATAAAAGGTGATAGAGAACCTCAATTCTCTGGTTCACTGTGGTCAATCTCTTGTCGTCCTTTGATAAATAATGATAATGGTTGATGTTAATACATTTTAATATCATGTAGTGGGGATAGATTCTTTGTGCACTTTTAATGCCATACATCTAGGTCAATGACCATGTTGTTAAACTTCATCTAACTAAGATGTTTATGTTTCCTTGAAATT
This sequence comes from Viscum album, assembly GCA_963277665.1. Lineage (NCBI taxonomy): Eukaryota > Viridiplantae > Streptophyta > Magnoliopsida > Santalales > Viscaceae > Viscum > Viscum album. The sequence goes on from OY728137.1 coordinate 1,956,701,406, forward strand.
TAACTTCATGTAGTACGGATGTGGGAACTACCATGAAAAATGTAGAATTATGTCGTTGAGTGTACATTGCACTGGTCAGGGGAATTTAGATGCAAGAGGAATATTTTATCCACAAACATGATTATTGGTGGGTATACATATGATAAACACCATCCTACGAATGTCTATAATGTGCATTATAAATATATGCATAGATCTGACTTGTACATAGATATAATGAGCTTATATGAATCATCCCTTTCTTGAAAAGAAGTATATACTATTTTTTTGTTTAGTTTAATGTCATGTGGCTTGGACATTCTCTACATAGGTGTGGAACATATTTATTTAGGGGTGAATTTAAATCAGTTCATATGTTGTGGTTGAACCCATGATTAGAGATATGGGTGTCCCTATGTTTCCTGTGATGTTTGTAATCTATCCATATATAGTTCTTTCATGAAATCTCCCTACAATGTCCAAACCTACACACAATGAGGGGGAATTTTTATTTTGATTGTTGTAGTTTGGCCATGGATTGGATATTAGAACACCACTACGTATCATGTGACAATAGAAATCATGCCACACGTAGTTCTTGAATAAGAAACTCTCTATACTGGATTAGCACGTACGAAGAAGGGAATTATTCCCATTGTCTATTGTATTTGGACCTTGGATTTAAGATCTAGGAATCACTTCGTATCCTATAATGATGATAATCAATCCACATGGAGTTCCTGAATGGGAAACTATATATACAGGTCTAATATATACAAAGAGGGTGAATTTGTTCCCAATGATTGTTTTATCTTTTCATATGATTGGAGATATAGAAATTGTTTCATATCACGTGATGAAAGTAATCAAGACACATTCATTTGTTGATAAATTTTGTAGTTTATCATCTTGTGGCAATGAAATAGGATCCCCGATGTGAAAATGGAATATTCTGACTATGCCTAGTTACAAAGGTATATGAATCACTAGGTATCCTGTGATAGAAGGAATCATGTCACACATAGTTCTTGAATGGAGGTGTGGTGAGGGCCGACACCAAGGGTAGTGGTCCTCTCGGGTGAGGCCCATGGTAATGTATAGTTATTTTCATGCAACATACATCAACCAAGAAGATAAATCTCATTCATTGATTACTCATGGTATTCATTTTAAGTTCTTTCATCCAGGACCTTGATAACCCTTTAGTGAACTGATATGTCTTGGTCATTTAGGGAAGCCCTCACCAAAATTCCTAAGACCACAAGAGTAATACTCAGTGTGATAACAAATTAATTGGGTTGTTTACTCTTACCATGCAAAGGAAATTAATAAGAGGACATGGTCATTTTGTATCTTGTGATGTAAGGTAAAAGATATAGGTTCAAGTTGTCCCTATGTATCTAATTAGACATAGAATCAAGTCGTACATAATTCTAGAAATCCATGTAGTTTAGTGCCATATAGATAGGACATAAACCAAGCAGTTTAACATCATTAGGTAAGGACAATGGTGACCTGATGTGAAAGAAGAAAAATGTTGGGGATATTTTCAATTTTACATCATGTAGTGAGGATTTTTTTAGATCATTTTAACATCATATGCTATGGAAAAAAATACATTGTTCATTTTAATGTCTAGCTACCAAGACTATGTCCATATAGTTTAATGTCATGTGGTCTGGATTTTTTTTTTGTAGTTTAACCTCATTAAACCAGGATGAAGGATAATTATTGATGACAGATATAAAAATTATTTCTTGAGAAACCTTGAATTGGTGGAGGTCATGACTCATTCCCCATCCATTGTGTAAACTGAGTAAGCTCCATTATGATAAAACATATGTATGGTATAAGGCCCTTCCCATTTTGGTTCCATATTTAGAGGATTAATCTCTAGTATAATTGGGGTCTTAAGAGCCAATACCATTTATCCCAATATGAACAAATAGAGGTGAACCTTTTATTGGAGTCTTGTGTGATCTGATTCTAATGGAATACAATGTTTTGCAATATATGCAACCATTTCTCATTGAGCCACTCTAATTCATCCATCCCCTTTTGTGATTTCACATTAAAAGAGAGTTATCCTAAAATATGTATTCGAAGCGATGGAAACATGAATTATATGGGAAATTCTACCTTAGTTTCATACATTAATGAATACAGTGTTCCTTGTATAATAGTATGTGTGGTGGTATGGCAGGCCAATATTGAAATGAGGATCTTTTCCAACAAGGAATTATTTTCCTTATACACCATTTTTTGGAGTATATTTGAATGAGACCTATTAAAGGATTCAATTTTTTCCATTTTCAATTCATGAAATCGATAAGAGTGATTGGATTCGATTTTTTACTCTTGGTACAATTTCTCTAATTCCATAGACCAGAAGGTGGTGATTTGTCCATAAATATCCTATAATGGACTCTGAATCTAGTGATGATATCGAAATTTATAATGTTGATGATATTATTCATCATGAATTTCATGAGGGGTATTGTCTCCTCCAATATAGAAGAAGTCATTAACAGTATGGGTGTACTCAAACTAGATATCTATGGATGGGGGATATGGCCCCACAACATCCATTCCCCATATGAAAAAAAACCAGGAATATTTAGATATATATAGAAAATATAGTGGTTTATGGATGAATGTTTCATGAATCATTCATGCATGAAATTTCTTGGTGAATTCCACACAGTCATATATCATTGTTTTCTAGTAGTCACCCAGTGACCTGGTCTGGGGAGAGAGCCTAGTCCAAGACATATGAGTTCCACATGAGCCTATATAGACTTGTTCCATGATTGTGGTAATGTATCATTGTACAAGTAATCTAAGGAAGATTCCATTGAGGCCATTCTTATAGAGGGATGTATTTTTGACCCAACCCACATTATAAAGTTCACTTATCGGTGATGAATCTACTCGCTTCTAGATCAATATATTGGGAGAGTTCCATTTTGAAGATAACTAATTATGGGATCAATCAATCCTTTGGTGGATATCGGTTCATCATAATCTTGGGAATAATTGACTAGATTTATCTCTTACATATCTCAGATGAAAATCTATGAGATTATCCTCTGATGTGTGATGTGAAAGATTAATTCCTCCTGACGAATATCAACTAGGATTGTGGATATTTTGGCCAATGTGTCGGAATAATCATTCTGTGACCAGGGTACATAATGAAATATGGTTTCAAAAATGAACTCTTCCATTAGTCATGTGATGTTTTTGTGAAAGGGTCCAACTATTCCTTTTTATGGAATATTATTCATTTATCTATATTATCACTAGCTCTGAATCCCCTTTGATGTTCGGGTAGGATATATGAAACTATACGGCCAGTTCCATACCAGGGGAAAGTGCTTGGTATTCTACCTCATTATTCATGAATCCATCAAATAGGGAAAAAATAGTTGGGAAAATTTATTTTTCAAGATAAATAAATACAATATCCATGAAAATAAAATTGAACTTTTTTTCAGGAATTTTTATGATAGGACTCTGAGGGGCTCCATTGAAATAAACCATCCATTTCTGGGAATTTCACAAGCGTAGAAAACTTCCTCTTATGAGAGTTAAATAACTATTTGTGTAATATTCACAATATTATTTTCCATGAGTAAATAAGATAGTTCCTACCCTTTCACTAACTTCTAAGACAAGATTGGAAATGGTGTACTATTCTAGAATAACTTTCTATCAGGGCAAATACCTTTTCCACATAGGATGACCAAGGATCATTATGAGAATATCAATAACAGAAACCATATGGACTTTGTGGTGATTCAAGTAATGCCTTGTCTTTTTTACTAAAAATATGGGGGTATGTAATTTATTCCCCAGATCATTGTTTTGGGTCTCAATTCCAAGTATCATTCAACTGAGGTAATGCAGAATGTCCTCATTACCTGTATCATTTTTAAATGTGATAGGAGTTCCAAATGATCATTTGATAAAGGAAACATATATGATAAGTGTATTTCCTTCCACCAGTGGCACTTGGTTAGGTAGGTGCAATAGGTACTGCTTTAGACTCTCAAAGGACTCTTCGTAGTCCCCATCCCATTGAAAGGTGATTCCCTTTTATATGAGATTGGTGATGGGTGATATTATCTTGTTATGTTGGCTATGAGACATCTAATTTAGGGGAGGTTCCCTTGGAACACCCTCAGTTATTTGAGATTCTGAGGGTTTTAAATAAGGATTTTCCCATATGTTACACTAAAAGTGGAATTCAATGCGTTTGTGTTTAGACTATGTTGCGAAAACTTGTCAAAGACTTTTTGAAGATCAATGAAGGGATTACATCACTATCCATATTTTATTAATAGTTCGTTGACACAACATTAATCTATTCATCCACACAATGGATAAAACATATGACACATGGAATGCTAATAAGTAGTGCTAGTGTTATTTAATCTGAAGGGAGTGACCTTATGGAAATAGTTCTTCTTTGGGGATCTAAAGGAAGTGTCTTCCTCATCCTCAAGGGCCATATTTATCTAGTTATACCCAAAGTACCCATCCATAAAGAGAAATGATTAGAATCCTACAGTTTCACTGATGCATAGACATATGTAGATTCATTATATGAATTTATAAACAATTCTATATGAACACATATTGGTTATTATTTATAAATGTGATGTAAATATATTTCCCCTTATAAGGTATGGAGCCACTAATCAGTGTAGGACACATGACTACTTCTCTTACCATATTTACAAGATGGATATAATAAATGGTGATAGAGATTCATTCCTCAAATGTGGGAGGGGTGTTCTTGAGGTCATCCTCTTTCTCTTCCATATCTGAGTCTGTAAGGTAATTATTAGATGGTATGGGAAATCTGAGGGAATATCTATCATAGTATGGATAAGAGAGCCCCTGGGAATCGAAATTTTCATTCCTTACAGTCGTTTTTATTAAAAAGATATTCTAGATATTATTTTCTTTAACACTATCACTAGAGAAATAAGGGTCTAGGATATATGGGGTCAAGTATATTTTCTCAAACATATTTATGGGTAGCACAAAATCATCATGAACCATAATCCAGAGATCTACAGGGGTGGACCCCAAGTCATTAGGGTCCTCAACCAATATATTTTCTTCCTCCATTGTTGTTTACCTTCCATTTTATAGGACCTTCAATCATAATATGTGTCATAGAATGTATTGAATGGGGATTTATCACCATGTAGTTTTCTGGCCATCCCATCAATGGGGTATTTCAAACATTGATGAAATGTTGAATGTACCATGACATGGATGTGGATCAAATGAATTCTGATTAAGAAATTGTATGTAGTGTCTTGAGGATAAACATAAACTAGGAGATATATGTGAGATCCCCAAACTGAAAATTGATCTTGATCATCCTGAGCATTCTTTTCAAATGCTTATCATACCCTTGAATTGTCAAATTTGTGGGAGATAGATCCCTTTATCTATATATCAAACATCCGAGTGTTGGATAGGGAAGAGGTTAATTTTAGAATTATTATGAATCATATCCCTTTGGATGTTGACATTATTGAGACTACTAGAAACATGTAGGGTTATGATGTGTTCTTGGATAACCACTTCTTGATCCTTCTCTATGAATGAGATTGTGACATGGCATTTTGATGGCATAGTCTTCACTCAATAAATCTTTTCTAAAACAACATCTATCTCTAACTCCTATCGGCTATAGATGACTTTAGTGAGTTCCTCCTTAAGTCATTTTTCAATAAAGATAATATCAAGTATTGAGAGCTTGGTTGGGACAATAACCATCTATTTCAAAATGTCATCCTTATATGTCATAGGTCAGTTCTTCCTGAGGAGGGGTTATTTATTATGTGGTTTTAGATCAAATGAATTTTATGTGGAAGGGTATGATTCTTGTGAATAGTTTGAGGGAGCATCTCCTACCAATGTACCATGTAGTTCCATCCTTCCCCATTATTCAATTTGATTAGATAATTGTACCCTTACTAGGTGTTCATTTATAATGACTAGGTGTGGAATACCACTGGAGGGTTATAGAACCCCTCCATGACTCGATTGGGTTTATAATATCATATTACAATGGTTCTTAGAAGAATATATTTCCACTATGAGGATATAACCAAAATATTATGAGTGACCATGCCCGCATTTTACATTGTATCCTTAGCTCCTGTGCCTTTGGGTTTCGGTTCCCCAGTCATGTATACAGAACTCACACTTGGAGGCATATTCATCATAGAAGAAGGGGTGTGAAAATTTTATCATGTTAACAGAACCAAATATGATCTTCTCATCTAATGTGGGTTATATTTTGTAGGGTGGTTCCTATTCTTTGGATATTGTAAGAAATAAATATGTTTGAGTTAGAGCTTGCGTAGGAACTGAATATGACTCTTCCTCTTCTATCTATTTTGGTGAAAAATGGTCATTTTCACCATTAGGAGGAGTATATGAGTTCACCTTATGAGGTGGTGGAACAATTATCGATCTTCCAAGTTGTGGTATTATTGTGTAATGAGATCAATTAACTATATTTTGAGTCATAGACTTGGTGAAATTTTATCCACACCTAATTTGACTTTATTATCATCCACCTTATTCTACTAAATGGGAAATGGTTAAGATTGTCACATGCACGAAAGAGTTTTCTAAATTCACCTATATGGAATTGATCATGTTCTGAAAGGCCAATTTTAAGCCAAAGTAATCTTGGATACTGTGACATAGTCTTTTATGAAAAGGGAAGTAGGTTGGACAATTAGTGAGTTTAGCCCTAGTGGGCTTCCTCGACAACTATAACTTGAGCTGGTTATTTTCAATTCCAGTAAAGAAAATAAATGGGGACTTTTTTATTCTATAAGGATTATTATTTATTCATATATACCTTGAATAATAGTTGAACTTGATCTATTTTTTCTTCTATAAGTGGATAATTATGTGGTGGTTACCGCTCGATAAGAGGTCATTGGCAATTTGGGGCTTACATAGGTTCTTGGATACAAAAACATATTGGTTCTAGAGTAACACAATAATTCTATAGATTTCCAATCCATTCACCCTATACAAAAGTTATTATATTGATTTATCTTGATTACGATGAATTTTTTCTTCTGAACATTGAGGCATTTCTATAAACTCATGGAACCCACATGGATAGTTCATCGGGATTAGAGGTGTGTTCAACTCATCCCAAAGATTCTCATCACAAAGGTCATGTATTTTATCTGATGAGAGAGGAATGTTCAGTAAATATATTAAAAATTTCCATCTTTCTATAAATTAAACCACCCTCTCAGTTTCTCATTGCATGAAATTCCTCAGGGCGACAGTTTTTGTTTTCCATAGTGTGGTGAAGAACTTGTAAAGGAATTGATGTTGAAGTTCTTCTTATCCTAAAACAGATCTTACTATATGGATGATGTACCAAAATAAGGTCATACCTATCAGAGAATATAAATAACAACTTAATTATTATAACCCCTCTTTCCTTTTTATTACATAACTTTTCATTGCATTTTATTAAAATAGGATCTTTTAAAGATTAATATCTGGGAAAAAAGTTACCTAATACACGAAATCATAAAAAATTATTATATTAAACTTGAAGGACTTATTTAATGTTCATCCTTGGAAAATTTACTACATCACATACATGGTTACATACATCAAATAAAATGGTGAACTTAAGGCCAAATACGGGATTACCAGTGAAACTCTTTACATGTGATCTTGAGGAATTTCAATAAGAACATGAATAATTACATTAAGTCATAAATATTGAATAATTAGGCATGTAATAATAAAAATAACATGATTCATCACATGTAAAAGTGGCTATAACATTTAATTGATCTATTCCTAAGCATATCACTAAGGTTTGTCACTGAGGTGTCATAAACATTACCAAGGTTATTCACTAAGGTATCATTAAACATTTCATCTATAAAGATTAAATTATTTACCCAATGGATTGGAGTGATATCAAGGAAATAATTATTAATTATTAATTAATATTATTGACCTAGATATTTTTAAAGTAGTTCATAAATAACCCATGGAGAATAAAACATATAGGTTTCATTTCAAAATCTTGGAGATTTAGAAAATGCTTAAAAACAGGACAATTTTGTCATATAAACCGATGGAAAAGGAAGGAAAGTTCCATATATGTTAATCTTGGAATTAAATAGATAATTTTGAAATCTAAGTGGATACCACTGGAGAAGAAAGAAGTTTGGGTATTGAAAATATAAAATAAATAATTTTTTGATAAAAGGGAGAAAATTTGAAATGAAAATCCAACATTATAACGGGTATGAAACATCATTTTAGATAACATTAAAAAGAAAGGGTACAAGAGTCACTCATTCATAAAATACTCTTAATAAAGTAAATTTTTAGATAAAAATGGATAAAATAACATGATTTGGAAATTTAAATCCATACGACATAAAAAGATAAAGTGAAAGGATATGTGAAGTTGAGATTTTCCATTCCGTGAAGAGTGACTCATAAGACTTCAAGATTGGGAGCTTGGGGGATTGAGGAAACCTTGGGAGGATTCCTTCAGATGTAAATGTATTATAAATTAATTGGTAAATAATTGGGAATAAAATAAATATAAGGAATGGATGGGTATTTTTAGAAAAAATAGGGAGTTTTTTATAAATTTTTTAGGACACCTCAGTAGTGGAATTTGAAAAAAATGGGCTAGGTAATGGAATTTTCTCATGGTATTGGACACTTGGGGAACCTATTATCATATTTTAATCCAAAATTGTCTAAATAAATTATTAAATATGTATTACATTATTAATCATGTCATTAAACATATCAAAAACTCAAAATTGTATTTTTACTATTCATCAGACAAATTTAAAAATTTATCCTAAATTCACCCTAACCTACTATTGATGTTCTAAATTAAAAAATGAACTCTATTTTATGAAAATTATTTTATCAATAAGTGATATTTATTTTTAAGTAAAATTGTTGTTTACTCAAAAAAATTACAAATTCCAATACTAGTACTTAACTAATAATTTCTAAAACATTTATTTACCTATACTATGATTATATCACTTTACCATTTATGATTCATGAATTATATTTATAAATACATAGATGAGATTAATATTCTATTGGTCATATTTCTATTCATAAGGGTTAAATTATCATTCCAATGGGTCAAGTAACTATTCACCAAGAAAAAGTTAATCTTCTAAGAATCTAAATATATTACTGATCAGAAACTTGGGTGCCTATTTTTCAAAAACATTCCAAAAAATGAATTATTAAAATTATAATAATTACTTTTATGAAAAAAATTATTATTTTTCACCATTCATTAAAAATATAAAAAATATTAGAAACATACAAAAAAATCATCCTAAATTAATTTTGACATTTAAAATTCAAAAATGTAGTTTATTATACAGTAATAATTCTTTAATTATGATAAATATTTAAAATGAACAACTTATACCTATAAAATCAATTTATAAAATTCTTAAAAATTGAACATAGATTTTATTAAACAATACTATTCTTAAAAACCGATCATATGAAATAAAAATTTTATTAAAACAAAAGGGATTTCAATTTAATTGACTAAATCCTTGACTGATAACCCCTTATAACACCCAGATATGACCTAAGGGTATGTTGTACGATGGTTATATAATTTTGGGGTGGATAGAATAATATTTTCCTGAGTGGTAATATCCACTAACTTGAAATTATCATGTAGATGATTTCATTCAAGATTAACATATTGAAGCTAGGCTTTGGATTTGTCCAAAATGAAGCCCAGTTATTCTACCTCCTTCTGAAGCTCTGACAAATGGGATTCAAATAGACTGATTATACTAGATTAGGCCAATGACTCTTCTTTCTGAATTAATTAACTTTTACCATTTCTATTTATAGACAATAATGATAAAATTATGGTTATAGTTTTCAATGGTCATATTGACCAACAGCCATATAAAAGTTGAAACATGATAGTCGCACTAAAATATACTTACTTCATTATTAATGAAATATAATTTTTTCTATTTAATCATATAACACACATTTTTAAGAAACAATTATCATTCAAAAAGAAGAGTTCATTACATTATTCCCCCTAAATAAATTTCTTACTCCAAATTTCTACTCGTTCTCTAAGTTCAGAAAAGGTAATAATACATTATCCTTGTTGTTTCCCCTAGTTACAACATCGATTATTTTTATTTGTGGTTCCTCTACAAAGCATTAACGAGTTGAGTAGTCAGGTTCCATAGAATGTTGTCTCTATGGTCCAAGATATCCACTAGGTTTTCCTCATAAGATATGTTATGTTACAATTGAATCACTGATCGATTTAGTACATGTGAATGGTTAGGTATTTACATCCCCAATAAAGATACATAGAAATCATCATGCACTTGTGCTAGGTTTGTTTCATGTGAAATCCGATACGCCACTTCTCTTATGTGATCAAGGATTTTATAAGGGCCAATGTACCTGAGCTGAGCTTCCCTTTCATCCCAAATCTATTCCAAGGTGAAATTAAAATAAAGACTTTTTTCCCAACATCATGCTCCAAGCCCCTTGGATTATTTTCTGCATAACTCTTCTACCAACTCTGATCATCTTTTATGTGATGTGGGATGGCCTGAACCTTTTCTATCATCTCTTGCACCAGATTAAGCCCAAGAAGCTTTATCTCACTAGTTTCATCCCAATAAGTAGGATTTATACATCGATTTCCATATAGAGCTTCAAAGGGTGCCATCAAAATACTCGAATGGAGTCTATTGTTTTATGACAACTCAACTAATGGGAGATGTTGATCCCTTCCACCTTTAAATTCCATCGACCATGTTCTCATCATTTCCTTGAGTGTCGAAATAGTCAATTAAGACTATCCATCAGTTTGTAAGTGATAATTTGACTTGAAATTCAATTCGATACCCAGAGGATGTTGATGACTTCTCCAAGATTTTGTGGTGATCCTTGGATGATATTCAGATATGAATGAATGTGGAAATCCATAAAACCTTGTCAAATTTTTCATGTATATCAAAGCTATTTGGTCAAGAGAAAAATCCACTCAAATAGAGATAAAATGGGATGTCTTGTTGAGGTGGTCCACTATAACCCATATCACATTGTTTCTTTTGGAAGTTATCAGGAGACTAGTGACAAAATATATAGTGATATTATCCCACTTCTGTGTTGATATGGGTAGTGGTTGTAATAACCCGTCATAAATTTGTCTCTCTTCCTTCACTTTTTGACACACCAGGTACCTTGTAGTGTAGTCGATATTCTCCCTTTTCATTTTATCCCACCAATAATGATCACGAAGGCCCCAATACATTTTCATGCTTCCAAGATGTGTGGATAAAGTTGTTCTATGATAACCATCCATCATCTCCTTCTTTATTTCAAGAATAGATTGAATACATAACCTTTAAGGGTATTTCATTTCTCCATCTTGATCAATATTGAACTCAAGAGACTTCCCATTCTTTACACCTTCTAACTTCTTTTGTAATGAAGGATCTTCTCGTTGATATTTGATGATCTTATATAGTAATGAATGTTTAGAAATTACATAGAATATGGTCTATGATGTCCCTTCCCTTATGATTCCCATGGAGAGTTTGACTAGGTTATTTATCAAATGATCACTTTAAATTTTAATAATTTCTAGAACAAAAGTGGAGTTCTTACATAATGAATCAACAACATTGCTTTCTATTATTTGATGATATATAATTGAACAATAATATTCATTAAGATGATCCAACCATCTCCTATATCTCATGTTCATTTCATTTTGCGTGAAATTATACTTCAAATATTGATGGTTTGTGTATATATCACATTTTCCACATAAAGATAGTGCATCCACATCTTCATATAAAAACTACTTCAGCCATCTCTAGATTAGTCATAACATGTTTATTCTCTTGAGGATTATAATATTAAGATGCATAAGCAATCACCTTATCATTTTTCCTAAGGATACGGACAATACTTTTAAGATATGAATCACTAAAAATAAGAAATCCATCTCTGATAGAGGGTAGAATTAACATTGGTGCTCTAAAAAATCTCTTCATTGGCTCTTGGAAACATTCCTCACTCTCCTTTTTATAGATGAAATTAATCCCTTTCTAAGTTAACTTGGTTAGTGGATTAGAAATTTGTGAAATGTTTTTCACAAACATCCTATAATTTATTTCTAAACCATAGAAACTACATATTTTAGTTACTGTTATAGGATGAGGCCACTCCTCCACAACCATTGTCTTCACAAGGTCAACTGAGATTCCTTCACCAGATACAATGTTCCCAAAGAAAGAAACTTTCTATTACAAAAACTCACACTATCTGAACATTAAAAATAACCTCTCTTTCCTCATATTTTGCAATATAACACTTAGATTATAATGATTCTCTTCTTGAATTTTAGAATATATCAGAAAATCACCTATAAAAACTACAAAAAAGTTATCTGGGTAGTCCTTAAAGACTATATTCATCAAATCAATAAAATTAAGAGGTCTGTTAGTCAACCAGAACAACATAATAACACACTCTAAATGACCATATCTTGATTGGAATGAATTATTTGGAATATTTTCTTTCATCACCATCAATTTATGATAACCAAATTGAAGATCAATATCGTAGAAGAATTGAGACCCATGAAGCTATTAAAAAAAGCATGATTTCATGGAAGATGGTACTTGTTTATTACTGTGATCCCATTAAGTTCTCTATAATCAATGAATATCCACATTGACCCATCCTTTTTCTTCAAAAAGAAAACAGGTTCTCCTCAAGGAGACACACTTATTCAGATAAACCCTTTCTCCAAAATATCTTAGAGTTTTCTCTTTAATTCATATAGCTCCACATTTTCCATTCTATACAGAGTTTTTTAAATCATCATGGAACCAGGAAAGAGTTAAATTAATAACTCTACCTATCTTTCTACAGGAGGTCCGTGAAGCTTTTTGATAAATACTCCAATGTATTCTTGAATGATGGGAACATTTTCTATTCTTATACTTTCTTTCCCTTCTCCACATTCACTGGTCATCTCCATAAAGAAGGCTATGGGTGGTGATTCTAGATAAAGCCTAGGTCAAGATATCTCTCCTTTAAAGAAAACTATAGGTTTCACACTCATGAATACTAATATTTCCTAACATCAACATTTTATCATAGAATTATACTTTGATTTATTGTCCACCATCAGTATAGTGTCGAATTCTATCATGGTAATGACTACCAGATTTTATATATGATTGTTCTCACCAAAGAAAATAATAGAGTTTATATGCACTGAGGATTCTTGGAAAATCCCACTTGGAATCTTGACTAATATATATATTCCAAGAAATTCTGGAATTTATTCTATATTCAATACAATCTTGGAGGAAATAATGGAATGTGTAGAATGAGAATCAAACAATGTACTTGATTTCCTTGAGAGAACAATGAGAGTAACTTCCACCACATCATTTGGAGCATCAAAATCATTTTTCATCATAGAAAAAAAATGACCTTTGTCCCTTGGCCTATGATGAGGTTGATGGAGATTCCCCTCCACTACCCTTGGATTTATACAGTGATTGGAAAAGTGCCAGAGTCACCCACACATGAACCATTGGACTTCAGGTAGGGCCTTCACCATCTTCCCTTTGTCTTTTGTGTTGAGAAGTTGAGGCTTCACCTCACAATGATAGTTTTAAGAAACATGTCCATCTCTTCCACATTTTTAACACTTCTAGGTTCTGAGCAGGCAGTTCCCTAAATTCTTTTTACCATATATGTTTCATGTACAATGATTCACTTTCTTTCTACCTCTCCCGAGATAAAAGTTCTTCTCCATGTTTCCCTCCAGAGATATCTTCTTGTCATTCAATTTTTGAGGACACTGCATATCACTGAACTATATTTTTACCTTCTTAGCACTTCATAAAATTTCTACAGAGCAGTCAATGTCTCAGTTGGAAAAATTCATCCATAGATGAGGTCTTAGTACACTAAATAATCTATCACCCTTCCCATTAGGATCCATGAAAAAGATAATGTTATAATCAAAAACTCTTGTGACGATCATCTAATAGAATCCAACAGTTTAATTTTCCTTCTACATTAGTTTGAGTCATTCCTTCTCTATTTTGGTGCTCATCGAATGAGGGAAATACTTATTAAATTATATTCTAGTGAGATCTTTCCACGCTAATGATTTCATACCCCCTCTTAGCCTAATGTTCATAATCAGTTCCCACCACTGATCGGATTCTCCCACTAAATAGTACACAAATAAAGTGAATTTATATTTTTATGAACATTGAAGCATTGAAAAGATATTTTCTTTAGATATTATCAACTATTCCATAATCAGTGGGTTGGTAGATCCCCTAAACATTGGTGGTCTTTGAATCATAACGTACTCAATGTAAATTAATTCCTTTCATGGTGAAACTGGACTCACAACATGATTAATGTTTCTACCCATAACATGAGTTAGTTGATTCTTCATTCTCATGAAGGATTCCATTCTAGCTTCTATAATAAGTTATTTAGTGCCTGGTCTATTGCACTCATAGTTTTAAGGGTTTCTCCAATCTCCACGCATTTTTTAAAATGATAAAACCTTAGTGAGAAATTTGTTTCATTTAATAATTTTACAATTTCATGTTAATGATTATTTCATATAAACTCATTCTTAAACATGTTATTCATTAATAAAAATAAATTTTCTATTAATTCATCATAATGATTCATAAAGAATATTGTGATTAACCAAACATATCCCCCAGTAGTGTCAAACTTGGAGTGAAGCATTACCTATTTTTATGCACCAGTCCCCCTTCAAGTCTACCTCAAAGTGGTGTTTTGGGGGTTTAACCTTAAATACATCTATGTTAGATACCCATCCATATTTTTGTATCTGGGCAGCAATTTATTTATTCGCAAACCACTTACATAATATTTTACCTAAATATATGGATTTTTTTCCGATATTTAGGATTTTCTCTTGGATTATTCTTAAATTTTTAAAATCGCAATTTCTATAAATAACTGAACATTTTATTGATACAAACTATAGAATCTTACCTTTTTATTATATAACTTGTCATTACATTTTACAAACATAGGATCTTTTAAATTTTAGTGTCTTAGAAAAAAGTTACCTAATACAAGAACAAATTAAACATTATTGAATTAAAAATGAAAGGATTCTTCAAGGTTTATCCTAAGTACATTTATTTCTTCTTATAACTTCATAAAATACATCAATGTAAAGGGTGACCTTAAGGCCCCTAAGGGATAACATGTGAAACAATTTACTTGCATTCGTGAGGAATACCAATAAGAAATTGAGGAATTACATAAAGGAATAAGAAATGTAATAAGATGAATATAATAATAAACATAACATGATTAATAACATTTCAATGTTGTTATAAAATTTAATTGAGTAATTCATAAGAATATAAGCATGTTTTATCACTGAGGTGTCCTAAAAATTACCAAGGTTACTCCCAAAAAAATCATAAAATTTCTCATATCTAAAGATTAAATTTTTTGTTAAATTCATTGGAGTGCTATAATTTCAAACCAATAATATGTATTAATTAATTTGATTCACTTATATCTTAGTAAGACGTCTATTTAATAACATGTGGAGAATAAAATATATGGGATTCATTTTAATATCATGGTGTTTTAGAATGATCTTAAAATGATACCCTTTTGTCATTTTAAATACCTGAAAAAAGATGGTAGGTTTCATGTTTATTAAAAAAAATTAAATAGATCATTTTGAAATCTATTTGGATACCCCTATATAAAAAAATTGGTTTGTGTATTCACAAAATAAAATAAAATAATTTCTTGAAAAAAATAGATATATATTGAGATGCAAATTTGGCATCATAACGGGCAAGAAACATGATTTTAGAAAAAAATAAAAATATAGGGGAAAATGGTATCACATTAATAACAGACTCTTAATACAGTAAATGGATTGAAAAAATGGACATAATAACATGACATATTAATTGTAAAGGCATACTATATAAAAATAGAATTGAAAGGAAACACTACGTTAAGATTTCCATTACCGTGAAGAGTGACTCCTAAAACTAGAATATCAAGACCTTGGGGGAATGAGGAAATATTGGGGGGACTCCATGGGAGGTTAAAATATCATATATTCATTGGGTAGTTATTTAATGAAATAAAAGGATAGAATCGGTGGGTATTTACAGAAAAAGAGGGTGTTTTTTATAAATTAATGAGGCCACCTCAATTGTAGAATTTTAATACTCAATGTGGCTTCCTATTCATTATACTTACATGTCTCATCCGATCAGACCAAAAAAGGTTATTATTGGGGTCACCTGCTGACTAGAGTGTAGTTTTTCTGGTACTTAATGGGAAACAATATACGGTTCACCCCGATGATTCCAGAGCCACTATATTTGAAGGTATATCATTTTTTAGAACCTCTCTACATAGAGGTGTCTCGACAAGTATATTATTTTTTTACCCACTATAGATAACACTATAGGTAGTTTAACCATCTAATATGTTAGTATTAAAGTCTATGGGATCAATTATTACACTACCATGAGGAGTACTATCATGATAACGATTGCCTTCTATTTTGGTTAAAGAGTCAGCGGACCCTTAGGGTGTTGAGAAAGTGTCTCAAACAACGTCAAGGAAATTGGCATTGACCAGATTAAGAATATGAGCCTTGTTAATCCTTTTCACTGAAATATGTCCACCTATATTATTGGATTGTGAAAAAATATAAGCCAAATATATAATGAACCAAGTATGTTACTTAGTCCTTTACCAAAATATACTGATAATAATCCTATATGATAGAAAGAATGTGTGCATTATCTAGAGAAACAACTTTTTCAAAATGGTAAGAGTGTTTTTCTATCCAATCTATAGGGATGGTAATATACACCAATATATGTATTTGTACCAGTTTCATAAAATGATGATAGTCTTCATGCATCAGGGTAGGCATATGTGCTTCCCCCATGCTTGTTTCTAGAATATTCCCACATACTTACTTTGAGTGAGTAGGGGTATAATCCTACTCACTTGATATCACTGGAATATGAGGCAAGATTTGTTAGTGGAAGTGGGGATGTTAACCCCCACTTGGTTATCTAAAGATTTACATGCATGATGTTCCTTCCTTATTGCTCCTGCAAGGGTGTTAGAGGTGGTTTTGTGTCTGATGGTGCCCTCCGGAAGGGACTAAAGGGAACTATAAAGATGGTGCTAGTGAATATGGTTGACAAGAAACCTTTTCAATCACCCCAAAACTATAAGGGAATTCTAGTTGACTCCTTAAACCACCATCATCTTATACTAATGTCGGTTATTTTCACACTCTGAGGATAAACTTCCAATGTTTTTGGTGGGGACAACCAGGGCCACTGGCTTTACTACAAAAATATTTGGATGATGTGGACTCATTAGATTTATCATTTAGAGATCCTCATGGGAATCCTCAATGTTTGGGATTCTAACTTTTCAATTAAATTCCTAGAATATTCCATTCTCCACCTAACGTTGGAGGTGTCGATTTGGTGAGGTTATTCTGAGACCCGCGGCGGTTGTAGTTTTAACACTCGAGACTTTTATGAGAAATATTTTGTTTTTATGTTATATAAATCATCAAAGTAATCTTTCACTACACACAACACTTTCTTGGATTACACGCAATCACGACCTTCCTCGATAGCTTGCGTCGTACGCAATACCGAGTTTCACTAAACAATGATATGCTATTAAAATATTATTAAAACTAGCCGTTATGAATAGTAATAACCACTTTTTGAAATTTGATTAATTTTATTTTTCAAAATGGACTTCATTTTTGGAATCAGAATATCAAAATTAGTCTAGGGTGAAATTTTGGTATTTTTCTAAAAACTTTCAATTTTTGATGAATAGTGAAAACACTGGGTTACTGTTTACAAACCGACTTTTTATTTAAATAATTATTTATTCTAATTAAATTTATTTTAGGGAAAAATTGATACATAATACCTATATAAGTTCAATTCAATTAATTGGAGTCATTTTATAATAATTTTAGATATATAAAAATTTTATTGAACTTTTCACCGTCTTTTACCCACCTCCTAGGAGAATTCGCAAATTTACATAAAACTTAATTTTACCACTTCTATGATTGGAATTTCAAAAATCCAAGAGAAACGGTAGATGTCAATAAGTAAAATGTTGTTCAATGAGATGAAAATAATTTTTGGTGAATAGTAACTTTTTACTTTTATTTGCCACTGTTAAAAGTAAATAGAGTAATTAAGGGTAAAAATGATATTATTATTACCTAAACACATGTACTAATTCTATTGGATAAGTGTAATTCTACCAAAAACAACCTTGGAAAACAAATATAACCATTTAGTCCCACATGGATTATATTAGGACATTTATTATTAATTTATTTAAAGAAGGGTTAAAATAGTTAAAATCAAAGTTTAATAACTAAATAATTTTTAATATAGGTTTATACATAAGATAAATTCAACTATAAATATTCATTATAAATATAAAAATATTTCCTACATAATGGTATTTTATTTGTAATTTTTAGAAATTAGATAATTTAATTTATTTATGACACAAAGATGATGCAATAATTATCTTATTAATGAAATATTGACATAATTGATGTTATAAATACCCAAATAAATGTAATTTGAGACTTTTTATGAAATCAACTAATTTTATAGGTTAATATGACACGTTATTATTGATTTAATAAAAAAAAATTCGAACTAATCATTCTGTTATGATTTTCACAAAAATCAATTACTAAATAGTGTCAAAATTGACATAAAATAGTTTTTAAAACAAATATTATATTATTAATTGTTATTTTTTTCCTAAAAATCTATGGTTCGGCCAAATAACATAGATAAGGTTATATATATTAATAATAAACAACCTGGGTTTCGTTTTTCTTCTTATAGTATGTTTATTAACCTTATAGTATAAGAATACAAAAAGACATGGTAAAAGTAAAATTGTCTAACTTAAAGTTAAATATAAATGATAAGGTCAAAATAGGAACCTAAACTTGTCTAAATTATGTTGGATGAGAGGGTTTCGACCCATCCCCACCTTAGATTATAAATAAATCAATTTGGAGCTATTTAAAACCGAATTTGGCTTTATAATAAAATAATATTTTTAGTTTTTCCAAAGGAGCCCCTCTCCTCCCTTATAAAAGGGCACCTCATCCCCCTCTTCCTCACACCACTTTGAGCCTTCAATCTCGGCCAACCCCTGAAACTTTCTCCTCTCCACTTCCCTAGAGACATCCTAGATGTCCTGGTCTTCTTCAAAGACCAATTTTAGTGCCCTAAAAGGAAGTCTCAAAGAAGCACTTCAAAGAAGAGGTAATGTCTGTTATCGATTCTTTCAACTTTATTTCTACTTACACTTCTTCTTATTTAGTTTTTTCATTATGAAGTAATAACATCAGTATCATTCATATAATTATATGTTATTATAAGTTTTAAACAACCCTATTTCACCATCTATCCATCCTATGGAAATCGAAATCACCGCACGTGCGTACGTACGGAATACCGTCTCCATGTCGTGGTGTAAACTATTTTCCACCACCACCTTACTTGGATGGATATAATGGTGTAAATAATGACTATATATGATTATTTTAAAGTTATATTGATTCTTAAATAGTATACATACACTCCAATACAATTCCACGATCATGGGAACGATATCATCACTCGTGCGTACGTACGGAATACCGTCTCCACGATGTGATGTGACTCGTTCTACATGATCTTCATTGAATAATGATTATAAAAATGTATTGAATTAATTAATATGATATATATTAAACTAATACCATTATTTAAATGAGGTATTTATAACCTAAATAGAAAAATAAGAATTTATTTGACAAAACACGCATAAGAACAAAAAGTAATAAACACCCGAATAACAAGTAGTAATGATATATTACTAATAAGAAGCTAATAATATGACCATATATGATACCATAAAAATACGTATGATTCTGTAATAAGTCAATAACATTATTTAAATCATTATACAAGAGGTTCGGACACTTACGAAGCAAATCGGACCTAAGGTAAGGGAAATATCACAATCTCATTTTTATCCGAGATTGTTTATAATTTGGAATTTACTGGGGTGTATTTTATCATCCACATCCATGTTTCCTCAATATGTAATATTATTTCCATCCACCTAAAATTATTTAAATCCAGATTTACCCTTTGGAGAGTTTTTAGTAAAAGATATGACAGGAATCTTTTTTCGTTTTTCATACGAGGTACTTTTTGACTTTTCCTACAAAAGTACGAGAAGAATGTTTTTTAACTTATACGGCATGAATGGATTTTTAAAACAATATTTCCAGGAATCTTTCTTTACATGTTTTCAAGTTTTTTTAAATAAACTTCTTTTAGTTTAAAATTGTATGACATGTTAAGAAAGGAAAAATGTTTTTGAAGTAGAAAGGATATTTTCCTCAAAAATGGAGTTCAAGAGTTTTATCAAAATTATTTTCCATATAAGATAATTTAGGGTTATGTTTATATCCCTATTATTACATGGATCTGATTATGTTGTGATGGAAATATTTTTATGAATTCATTTATCTTATATGAATTGTTTTATGATGTCACGATGTTTAAGATTCCCATTTTTATTACATGGGTTATGCTATGATGTATGGTTTATGATTTTGTGGCACACATAAGAATGATATCATTATGAGATGGGTGGGACCTATCTCTCCCTCCAATGAATAGGGTAAAGATTTTATATCTCATGAGATAGACATGGCTGGAATGACAGGTTTAACCGGTTCAGTGAAACAGGACTGAAATGAGGAGTGAACTCGGTTCAGAAATGGACTTTGTCCACTAAGATAATCTTGGAAATGAGTCTTGACTAATAAGAAATGATTCCCTATGATTATGTGTGTATACCAAAAAGTTTCATGTTTTATGTTATGATTATTGGGATTACATTTCACTACTATGATTTATCCCATGTTATGAAATTATGATCTCTTATGCAGGTTATGATTTCCAAAAGGTATGTTCTTATGTATATGATGTGATTGATATTTCTTTTGTTTAACCTTACTGAGCATTTGATCTCACCCTTTTGTATGTTTTATTTACCCAGGTCAGGAAGAAGGTTATTAAGTAGGATATTCCAAAAAGGGACTCTAGATATGATGAAATAAATGGGAGGCAAAGTAGAAGCTTTATGAACCTGTTGTTTATGTTTCCCAGTTTCTAAAGACTCTATACCTATAAGTTCCTTTCCTGGTTTTGTTATATGTTGGAATAAGTGTGCTTCAATTATGAAGTAATAATAATGTATGTAAAGAATGGTTCGTTATAGTTGGTATCAATTGAAAGGTGTATTCATCCTTTGGAAACTAGGATATGAAATCCTTAGTAAGAATCCTAAGGATAAGTCTATGAGTAGAACACAATATTAGTGTTTTAGAAACAGCCATGAATAACCTAGGATAAGACCTTAAGTGTGAAATTTTATTCTTAATTATGTGGTTTTACTATTATAATTAGTGTTGCTCACACTATTCTTCTTAGTTTTAGTCAATGTATGGAACCCGAAGGAACCGTGTTAATGTGGAATGTGACGGGCAATGCAATGATTGTCCCCCTGAGAAACCAAATGTTATGGGAGCTGGAATGAAAAATCATGTAGCCATGCTCACACAACTTTATGAAGCTATGAATCATGTAGGACATCCAAACAAGCAAAGGAAGGAGCAACATTCTGTTGAATCCTTCATGAGGCAGCATCCACCCTCATTCAGTGGGTCTACTGATCCATTAGGTGCTGAACAATGGATCAGTACTACTGAAAAGATATTTTCAGTTCTTCAATGTTCTGAACATGATAAAGTAATCTTAGCACTGTATCATTTTTAAGGTGATGCTGATCAATGGTGGAATCTTATCAAGAATACGAGGCCAAGAGATGAAATTGAGTCCATGGAATGGGATGAGTTCAAGAAGTTATTTTTCTAAAAGTACATCCCTCGTATTCTCCGAACAAAGATGGAGAAGGATTTTCATGAACTAAAGCAAAAGGATGATGAATCTAATGATACCTATGAAGCAAATTCTACAATACATTCAAGGTACGCTTCTGGTATTATTATCCAACCTGAGAGTAAGATCGATCGATTCTTTAGTGGCATAAAACCAAGTCTTCAAAGGGAATGGGCCATAATTGACTTCAATAGCTATGAGGAAATCATTCGATGTGCTCTGAAAGTCGAGATGGAGATTGGAGTAACCCATCAGTCATATGGGTTTGAGAAGAAGAGGAAAATGGAATTCAAAGGAAAATCTAAAGAGCACACTGAAAAAAAGATGAGCTTACCCTTATGCTCAAAGTATTTAAAGAAACATGGAGGGAGTTGTCCTAAAGGGACAAGTAAATGTTTCAAATGTGGAAAGGAAGGTCATCGGGCATTTGAATGCCGCAATGATGGGAAGAAGATGTCTAGTGATGTGAACAATGAAAAGGCTACAAAGAGTGCACCTCCTACACTTCAATGTTTCAAATGTAAGGAGATGAGGTATTATGCCAATCAATGCCCAAATCCAAGGGTTGATGATGATGGTCTACGTCAACAAACTTTTAAGGAAAAAGACAAAGGAAAGTCACATGGAATTTCTATCAGCGATGTGGAGTACGATAATGATGTGGCGAAAGGTACACTTACCATCCGCTCTAAAGTAGAAAATGTTTTATTTGATTCTGGATCCACCTACTCTTTTATTTCTAAAGAATTTTCTAAGGGTATCACCGTATTACCTCAACAGATAGATGTAGAGTTAGCTGTGAAAACCCCTAATTGCACAACAGTCGCATCAAAAGCTTATAATTCTTCTCTGATTGAAGTTTGTGGGAATGTTCTTCCTGCAAATCTTGTGATCCTTCCTATAGTGGAATTTGATGTGATTCTTGGAATGGAATGGATTTATTTATATGGATCTCATATCAATTTCCAAAGAAGGGAAGTCACATTTCATATTCTAGGTCAATCTATGATCGTCTATCTATGCAAGGATGAACATAACTTTCCAGTGGAAATTTCTTCCATCTTATGGGTCTTGATTCCACTAAATGAAGGTTATTTATCTCATATGGTTGGGGAGAAACTCACTATTAAGAATATACCCATTGTACTGGTGTTTGATGATGTATTTCCAGAGGAATTTCCGGGTCTTCCACCAAATCTTGAAGTTGAGTTTTCAATAGAACTCATACCGTGTTCTTTTCCTATTTCAAAAACACCTTATAGAATGGCCCCAATTGTGTTGCAGGAATTGAAGAAGAAACTCCAAGAGAATCCTAATAAGGGATTCATATGCCCTAGTGCGTCACCTTGGGGAGCTCCTGTTCTGTTTGTTAAGAAGAAAGATGGATCAATGAGACTCTGCATTGATTATCGAGAACGTAACAAGATCACTATCAAGAACAAATATCCTCTCCCGTTCATTGATGACTTATTTGACTTACTACATGGAGCTAAATACTTTTACAAGATTAATCTTCGTTCAGGGTACCCCCAATTAAGGGTCAAAAGGGAGGATATACCAAAGACGGCTTTCTGTAAAAGGTATGGACACAATGAATTTATAGTGATGCCATTTGGTCTTACTAATGCCCCTGATATCTTCATCGATCTGATGAATAGAGTCTTTAGAGACTATCTTGATCAGTTTTTGGTAGTCTTTATAGATGATATTCTTGTATATTCAAAGAGAAAGGAAGAACATGAAGATCACTTGAGAATTATATTGAAGACCCTGAGAAAGGAGAAGCTTCATGCCAAATTTACCAAGTGTGAATTTTGGCTTCAAAGAGTTTCATTTTTGTGTCACATAATCTCAAAAGAGGGGATATTTGTGGATCCAGCAAAAATTGAGGTTATCGAAAGATGGTCGAGACCAACAACAGTAACTGAGATCCGAAGATTTCTTGGTTTGGCTGGATATTATCGACGTTTTTTGAAAGATTTCTCACGGTAATCTAATCCACTCACCACGTTGACTCGGAAAGGAGTTAAGTTTGTTTTGATGGAGGAATGTGAACAGAATTTCTAGGAGTTGAAAAGAATGTTATCCAGTGCACCTATGCTCACACCGCCATGTAGTGGAGAAAGGTTTGTGATCTATATTGATGCATCCAAGAATTGATTGGGGTGTGTTCTTATGCAAAATGATATGGTGAGATCTTATGCCTCATGACAGTTGAAAATCCATGAGAAAAATTACCCAACTCATGATATGGAGTTAGCTGTAGTAATATTTTCATTAAATATTTGGAGGCATTATCTTTATAGAGAAAGGTGTGACATTTATATTGATCATAAAAGTTTAAAGTATATTTTCACACAAAAGGTGTTGAATATGTGCCAAAGAATATGGTTGGAGATGATTAAGGATTACAACTGCTCAATCCATTACCACCCTGGGAAAGAAAACAAGGTGGCAGATGCATTAAGTCGACAAGACCATGCCTGTTTATCCATGATGAGGATCACAATAGGTCCAATATTTATGTATTTACAATGGATGGATCCTAGAATTATAATGGAAGGGGAAAAATCTTATCTTTCTCAAATGAATGTTCAACCATCTATACATGTGAAGATTAAAGAGGCACAGAAAGAAGATGTAGAGTTACAAAAGAAGGTGAGAAATTTTCCTGAATTCAACCTTTATTGTGATGGGATAATAATGTTCAGTAATCGGGTTTGTGCTCCTCCCATCCCCGAATTAAATAAGGAGCTGCTGGATGAGGCTCATAGTTCTTCATTCTCTATTAATCTTGGAAGCATGAAGATGTATAGGGACCTGAAATAGTACTTCTGGTGGGATGGCATGAAAAGAGATTTTGTTGAATATGTCTCTCGATGCTTGGTTTGTCAGAAAGTTAAAGATGAGAGACAGAAGTCCAAGGGGATGTTACAACCATTACCCATACCCGAATGGAAATGGGAAAACATCACTATGGACTTCGTCACCGGACCTACTAAAACATCCAAAGGCAATAACGCTATTTGGGTCATAGTTGATCGTCTTACAAAGTCTGCACACTTCATTTCTATAAGAGAGGATTTCTCTATGGATCAGCTTGCCAGGATATATGTAAAGGAAGTGATAAGATTGGATGGAGTACCACTTTATATTATATCTGATAGGGATCTGAGGTTTACCTCAATGTTCTGGTGAAGTCTTCAGCATACTCTGGATACAGAGTTGAGTTTCATCACTGCTTATCATCCTCTGACAGACGGTCAGTCTGAGAGGACGATTCAAACTCTAGAAGATATGTTGAGAGCTTGCTCTATGGATTTCAAAGGTGGTTGGGATAAACACCTACTTTTGGTGTAATTTTATTATAATAATAGGTTTCACTCCATTATTCAGATGGCTCCTTATAAAGCTCTCTATGGAATGAAATGCAGGACTCCAACTTGCTGGGATAATGTTGGGGAAAGAAATCTATTTGGACCTGATCTTGTTGATGAGATAGCAGAAAATGTTCGATCTATTTAACAACACATAAGAGCAGCTCTGAGTCGACAGAAAAGTTATGCCGACAACCGAATAAAAGACCTAGAGTTTGAATTTGGTGATAAAGTGTTCTTACGAATATCTCCCTAGAAGAGGGTCATGAGATTTGGAAAGAAGGGGAAGTTGAGCCCTAGATATATCAGTCCTTTCGAAATACTGGATCGTGTTGGGATGGTAGCTTACCGATTGATGCTTCCACCGAATCTCTCTCAAGTTCACGATGTGTTCCATGTATCTCTGCTGAGAATGTATGTACCTAATTCTTCACATGTACTCAGCTCAGAAGTTGTACCGTTGGAGCAAAATCTTTCTTATGAAGAATAACTGATAGAGATTCTGGATCGTAGTGAAAAAGTCATACGAAACAAGACCACTCTCTTGGTGAAAGTTTTATGGAGGAACCATAAATTAGAAGAAGCTACATTGGAGTTTGAGGATATTATGAGGGAGAGGTATCGTCATATGTTTGTTACAAATTGACGAATTTCGAGGGTGAAATTCATTTTAAGGGGGGGTATAATGTAACAACCGAGACTTTTATGAGAAATATTTTGTTTTTATGTCATATAAATCATCAATGGAATCTTTCACTACACACAACACTTGCTCAGCTTACACGCAATCGCGACCTTCCTCGATAGCTTGCATGGTACGCAATACCGAGTTTCACTAAACAACGATATGCTATTAAAATATTATTAAAACTAGCCGTTATCAATAGTAATAACCACTTTCTGAAATTTTATGAATTTTATTTTTAAAAATGAACTTCATTTTTGGATTCGGAATATTGAAATTAGCCTAAGGTGAAATTTTGGTATTTTTCTGAAAACTTTAAATTTTTGATGAATAGTGAAAACACTGGGTTACTATTTAAAAACCGACTTTTTATTTAAATAATTATTTATTTTAATTAAATTTATTTTAGGGAGAAATTGAAACATAATACCTATATAAGTTCAATGAAATTCAATGGAGTCATTTTATAATAATTTTAGATATATAAAAATTTTATTGAACTTTTCACCGTCTTTTACCCACCTCCTAGGAGAATTTGCAAATTTACATAAACCTTAATTTTACCGCTTCTGTGAGTGGAATTTCAAAAATCCGAGAGACACGGTTGATTTTAGTAAGTAAAATGTTGTTCAATGAGATGAAAATAATTTTTGGTGAATAGTAACTTTTTACTTTTATTTACCACGGTTAAAAGTAAATAGAGTAATTATGAGTAAAAATGAAATTATTATTACCTTCACACATGTCCTAATTCTATTGGATAAGTGTAATTCGACCAAAAACAACCTTATGAAAAAAAATATGACCATTTAGGCCCACTTGGATTAGATTAGGACATTTATTATTAATTTATTTAAAGAAGGGTCAAAATAGTTAAAATCAAAGTTTAATAAATAAATAATGTTTAATATAGGTATATACATAAGATAAATTCAACTATAAATATTCATTAGAAATATAATTAGATTTACTACATAATGGTATTTTATTTGTAATTTTTAGACATTAAATAATTTAATTTATTTATGACACAAAGATGATGCAGTAATTATCTTATTAATGAAATATTTACATAATTGATGTTATAAATACCCAAATAAATGTAATATAAGACTTTTTATGAATTCCACTAATTTTATAGGTTAATATGACATGTTAGTATTTATTTTAATAATTTTTTTATAACTAATCATTCTGTTATTATTTTCACAAAAATCAATTACTAAATAGTGTCAAAATTGACATAAAATAGTTTTTAAAACAAATATTATATTATTAATTGTTATTTTATTCCTAAAAATCTAAGTGTCAGACAAATGACTTAGATAAGGTTATATATATTAATAATAAACAACTTAGGGTTCTTTTTTCTTGTTATAGTATGTTTATTATCCTTATAGTATAAGAACACAAAACGACACGGTAAAAGTAAAATTATCTAACTTAAAGATAAATATAAATGATAAGGTTAAAATAGGAACCTAAACTTGTCTAAATTATATTGGATGAGCTAATTTCGAACCATACCCACCTTATCTTATAAATAAATCAATTTGGAGCAATTTAAAACCGAATTTGGCTTTATAATAAAATAATATGTTTAGTTTTTCCGAAGGAGCCCCTCTCCTCCCTTATAAAAGGGCACCTCCTCCCCCTCATCCTCACACCACATTGAGACTTCATGCTCGGCCAACCCCTGCCACTTTCTCCTCTCCACTTCCCTAGAGACATCCTAGAGTTCATGGTCTTCTTCAAAGAGCAATTTTAGTGCCCTAAAATAAGGACTCAAAGAAGCGCTTCAAAGAAGAGGTAATGTCCGTTACCGATTCTTTCAACTTTATTTCTTCTTCCACTTCTTCTTATTTAGTAGTATCATTATGAAGTAATAACATCAGTATCACTCATATACTGATATGTTATTATAATTATGAAACAACTCTATTTCACCATCTACCCATCCTACGGAAAACGAAATCACCGCGCGTGCGTACGTATGAAATACCTTCTTCACGTCGTGGTGTAAACTATTTTCCACCACCACCTTACTTGGATGGATATAATGGTGTAAATAATGACTATATATGATTATTGTAAATTGATATTGATTCTGAAATAGTATACATACACTCCAATACAATTCCACGATCACAGGAACGATATCATCGCTCGTGCATACGTACGGAATACCGTCTCCACGATGTGATGCGACTCGTTCTACATGATCTTAATTGTGTAATGATTATATAAATGAATTGAATGAATTAATATGATATATATTACACTAATACCATTCTGTAAATGAGGTATCTATAACCTAAAAAAAATAAGAATTTATTCGACAAAACACGCATAAGAACAAAAAGTAATAAACACCTGAATAACAAGTAGTAATGAAATATTACTAAAAAGAAGCTAAGAATATGACCATATATGATATCATAAAAATACGTATGATTCTGGAATAAGTCAATAACATTATTTAAATAATTATACAGGAGGTTCGGACACTTACAAAGCAAATCAGACCTAAGGTAAGGGAAATATCACAATCTCATTTTTATCCGAGATTGTTTATACATTGTAATTTACTAGGGTGTATTTTATCATCCACATCCATGTTTACTCAATATTTAATATTATTTCCATACTCCTACAATGTTTTGAATCCAATTTTAACTTTCGGTGAGTTTTTAGTAAAAGATATGAAAGGAATCTTTTTTCATTTTTCGTATGAGGTACTTTTTGACTTTTTCGACAAAAGTATGAGAAGAATGTTTTTTAAACTTATACAGCATGAATGTATATTTAAAACAATATTTCCAAGAATATTCCTTTACAAGTGTTCATGTTTATTTTTAATCAACTTATTTTAGTTTAAAATTGTATGACATGTTAAGAAAGGAAAAATGTTTTTGAAGTAGAAAGGATATTTTCCTCAAGAATGGAGTTCAAGAGTTTTATTAAAATTATTTTCCATATAAGATAATATAGGGTTCTGTTTCTATCCCTATTATTAAATGGATTTTATTATGTTGTGATGGAAATATTTTTATGAATTCCGTTATCTTATATGAATTGTTTTATGATGTCACGATGTTTAAGATTCCCATTTTTATTACATGGGTTATGCTATAATGTATGGTTTATGATTTTGTGGCACCCATAAGAATGGTATCATTATGAGATGGGTGGGACCTATATCTCCCTCCAATGAATTGGGTAAAGATTTTATATCTCATGAGATAGACATGGCTGGAATGGAAGGTTAAACTGGTTCAGTGAAACAGGACTGAAACGAGGAGTGAACTCGGTTCAGAAATGGACTTTGTCCACTAAGATAGTCTTGGAAATGAGTATTGACTAATAAGAAACGATTCTCTATGATTATGTGTGTATGCCACAAAGTTTCATGTTTTATGTTATGATTATTGGGATTACATTTCACTACTATGATTTATCCCATGTTATGAAATTATGATCTCTTTTGCAAGTTAAGATATCCAAAAGTTATGTTATTATGTATATGCTGTGATTGATATTTCTTTTTCTTACCCTTACTAAGCATTTGAGCTCACCCTTTTGTATGTTTTATTTCCCCAGGTCAGGAAAAAGGTTATTAAGTAGGATATGCCAAAAAGGGACTCTAGATGTGATGAAATAATTGGGAGGCAAAGTAGATACTTTATGAACCAGTTGTTTATGTTTCCCAGTTTCTAAAGACTCTATACCTAAACGGTCCTTTCCTAGTTTTCTTACATGTTGTAATAAATTTTCTTCAATTCTGATGTAATAACAATGTATGTAAATTATGGGTCGTTATAGCAGTCATAGCTGATTTTCCAGAATAGTGGTTAGATGATGAAATTGTCTTGGGTTATGGAGTTATTTGTGAGAAAAGTATCTATAGTCATGAATACAATGAGAAAAAAGATCATTGATCAGTGAACCATTATTTTCACTATACATGGTCAGTCAGATATTCATAGGTTACCCAATTTTCCTTTATTATTCCTTAATTGTTCAGTATACTCACACGCACATGCCATATTGAGGATGGACTTATTTTAGGAGAACCCCAACTACAAAGGTTCAAAAAATCATTTTCAGCCTTTGGAATATTTATGTTAGGTTCCCTAAAAATGTACTCATGAATGGTAAACTGGACTTTTTTCTATTTTAGATATTTATGTTCGGTTCACCATTTTTTTCAAGGAGACGCAAACAAAAATTCTCATATTATGTTCATCCAATAATTTTTTTATTTGATAGATTCTCGTTATGTTCAATATTATTGTTTAATCGAATGATGTGGATCAATTGGGCTCATGGTTTGATTATGAGGGTTCAATGTCACGTACAATCCTTCATGTCGAGCTCATAATTTTTATCTCTAATGGAAACTCCCAATGGTTCCCACATCCACAACTGAGTATCGACCTTCTTTCCAAAGGTGGGTTTTCCTTTGGAGTTCTTGACTAGGAAATGCTTGGGAACTCACTTGGTTGATAAAAAGGGAGGTTGGGATCATCACACCCTTTGGGGGGAAATTTATTTCCTACTTTATGACTCTCTTATATATTTAAGATATGCCCAAGAATCTCTTCCTAATCCCGATACAAATGAGGTTACCCTTACAAAATGGTCAAGTGTTAAACCCTTTCATGTGTAATTATGGGGGTCTATTAATGAGTCTATCTATATGTATCTAATGTTAATCGTCTATTTATTGTCAATGGGTGTCTTCTTATATTTTAAATGAATATAACAGAGCACTTCAGAATGTGTTGTCATCCAAGTTGGGAATTAATATTTTGAGGACGGTATTGAGATGTTATGGGGAATCCTATATATCATGTTTATAAACAAAATCAAAACCCATATAGTTTTTTAAACCCATTTAGTTTATAACTAGGCGGAAATGAAATTTATAAGGCTATATAGGCAATAGGTATTAAGGTCAAACCTCGGGGAGGTTTCCTATATATCCTATTTATGGTAAGAATTATAGTAATTTTAATTCGATCCTGCCTTTTGGAATTCCCCAGGATATATTACCTTATATGGGAGTGGTTATATAAATCCAATGATTAATGATTTCACACTAAGTTTTTCCCGGATATTGGAGATTCATAAAGGGAATGATATAAACATTGTAAATCATTATTTCCATGTGATTCATGCTTAGTTTGAGAAACAAGGGATAAAATGTAATTAGTGTCACTACATGTGGATGTGGGAATTATTTTCTGGGGAATCCCTTTGGATGTTTAAAATATAGATCAGGCCTTAGGTAGGTATCATTCATATCCTAGTTATGGAAAGAATCAATTTCATCACAGTTCAGTTTCCTTCTCAATACACTGGTGAATGACAAAGAATGATCATCCAATGGGATAAATTGGGTGTCGATGGTTGGAATGTCAAATATAGGGCGTGAATTACACTAAGGCGGATGCTTATTTGAACTCATAAATTAGGAAGGAATCATATGTATCCTGATTATGGTAGGAATCAGAGTCATCAGTGTTTAGTTCTAATTAGGGATTAGACACTGAGGTCTCCCTTTGGGTATTTTTTATGGAGCTCATACATTAGGAAGTTGTTGTCTTTTGTATCCGAGTTATGGATATAATATGAGTTCTCATAGTTAAATTTTTATTAGGGCATACGCATTGTGGTTTCCCTAACATAGGGGTATACATATCATTCCACTAATCAGAGGATACACACCAATGCTTTCTTTTTCATATTTGATTTGGAGCTTAGACCTTATTAAAAAATCTTATATATCCTAGTTATGGAAGGAATTAGAGTTCTCGTGGTTCAATTTTTATTGGTGCATACACACTAAGGCTTCCCTAATATGGGGTTTTCATATCATAGTACTAATCATGTCTTACACACTAAGGAATCCCTTTTGAATATTTGATGTGGTTCTTGGACATTAGGAAGGCATCCTATGTATCTTGGTTATGGATGTAATCAGAGTTCTTATAGTCCAATTATGATCAGTGCTTAGACATTAAGGTTTCCCTATTATGGGGTCATTCATATCATGCCATCGATTGGGAAATACACATTGAGGATGGCCTTATATATCCACTGGACAAGGTTACCATGTCCCAGGATTTCTAAATGACATGGACTAATTATCTTCTTGAAAATTTAGGGTAATTAGTGTGGCATGCCTGAGGGTGTTTGGGAACATCCTAGATTCTCAATAGACATTCCTAAAGATAATAACATGATCCAACTAACATGTCTGCAGGGTGTCGTATAACCTGAATGACATGTCTGGAGACCACTGCATGATCAATGTTGGCATGTCTAGAGGGTTCCACATGACCTGGCTATCTTGTCCGAAGAACATTGTGATATCTATACTAACAAGTTTAGAGGTGATCACGTGACTTATTTGAGTTGTCCATAGGATGTCGCATGATCCAGGGTGATGAGTTTGGAGTGTATTTCATGACCTGGATAACATGTTCTAGAGTCTCCTCATTAATTTTGGGAAATGTCTTTAGGGAATCATAAGATATGGCTTGTAATACCATAGACTTTTCAAGACTGGGGTGGTATTCCTAGAGGACATCATGTGACATTAATTGACATGACCAATGAGAATCAAATGATCTAGATAGGATTTGATAAAGCATCACATGACTTGAGTGACATGTCCCAATACTGGCACATGATCTTGGTGAGTCATGTGATGCACATAAGGATCATCATATATGTTCTTTTAATAAGACTCCCATCCGTTTTGTATTTATTCCATACTTTATTTCATATGTTACTTCAGTTTTTCTAGTCTTATATTATGTCTTAGGATTTAAATGACTCAGCCAACATGTGAGATATACTTCACATAATCTGGATGACATGCCAGATGTCTTTTGTGGGAATGAAAATGTTCATGTGAAGTTCCTATGCATGTCACATGATCCCTTGGGTTGTTCCATGAATTTCTCCTGGAAGAATACATTTTAATTGAAAGATTTGATGGGATGAGAAGTCTTCTCCCAATATCTCATGCCTGATGGATTTTATAAGATTACTTTTTTCTTGGGGGATTTATAGGACTCATCACCTCAGTTATATAATTCATTGCATAGACTGTATCTTGGATGTTTGAGTTGGATTCTGTAAAAACCCTAGTCTTAATATGAGGTACAAATATTTTATTTTTAGTTTCAATTTTGTTTATTGCCATACGTTTTCACCCATCTTGGTAACAAGTGTTTTGGAGGTTTCTGAGACTTATTTGGAGCCCTAGACCTAGTTTTTCACTGAAAATGGCATGGCACACAGTTTGTGCAAGGCTTGTGCACGAATAGACTAACTGTGTGATAGGAGGTAGTAGTGGCCGCATGGTTTGGGATACCAAGAAATTAGAATCCTCTTGACTTTTAGTTAAGTAATTAAATTTTCAGACTTTTGACAGGCATTTTCCTTGTGATTTGTCAGACTGTGCAGTGTAACTGTGTAATTTCCCCTTGGAGATAGTGAGTATTGCACAGTTTCTGTACAGTTTGGAAACCATGTGGGTAAACCTTGAAAGCCTGCTGGATTCTTTTTTAAAGAAATTAATTAAAATTAAAATTCATTTTTGAACCCATTTTTGGGTTTTCCATCAATGAAAAGTACCCCTCAACATGGAGCTCTCCCTTTAGGTGCCTAATCTAGGATTCGATCTCGATTATTGGTCATACCTTCATTTCAATAATGGATCATCTCATCGGATCTATATTGGTAATTAATACATTCCTTTTTATCCATTTTATATTCTTATGTAAAGAGGTTTCGCTTTTTTATTTTAGGAATATATGGCCTAATATTCGGTTCTTCTTCTCTTATTCAAATTTATCCAAAACATGGAGGAATCATGACTTGATACTTGATGAGGTATCTATTACAGAGCTGAGGTTGGTGGTCTATTATTTTCATCAAATTTTCTGTAGCTTTTCAAGTGTTCAACCATTATTTTCCCCACCAGATATTCTAGCACTAACTCTTTTTTGAGTGATCTACTCGTAGTAGATGTAATTGGACCTAGTAAGGATGCGTGATTGTTCTTTTTTAGGTGACTTAGCACCCATTACTTAATTCAAGGTCACCCATGTGGTGCACCTTATGGAAAAATCTATTTATATCTATTCAGAAATCCCCAGGGGTGTGTTCTGGTGCTTTCCTAATTTTAGGAAGCCTGTTAATTCCATAATAGTTTTTAATGACTACCTAGAATATGTACATCCTACTTTCCTTATGTTATCATGTCATTCCATGATTATATTGATAAAAATGCCTAAAGGTTAATTTTAATAAAAGATTAGGTATACAATTTGTGTGATTTTGAATAAATATATTATTACGAGTTGGTACAATCATATGAAAAAGAATTTTAAAATGGTATGAATGCTTGTATGAATAGTGTAATAGATGCCATGGACTACTGTCTATGGATCTGGAACATGGTAGGGGACAACTGGAGTAGAATCTGCCTCTTGGGTCTTGATTCTCTAGGATACATTAGGCCTTACTACTGTGGGGATCCACCTTTCTTGGACTCATGTAGGACATGTCAGTAAACATTCTCATAGGAATCTAACGGGTTCCTAGACTAAGTTTCCACAAGGATGCCCATGAGACACTACGTGTATGCCTTGGATGAGTTCCTTAGATTTAACCCTTTGGGGTCGATACTTTTTACTTGGATGTTGTGTATTTTACACCTTGGATCCATCCCTTATGGTCTACACTTCTTTATAGGGCATGGTTGTGGATTTCATGGTATGGATGGATGTATGGTGTGGCCGTGTGACTTGTTTATTTTTCTTATAGCTTCCTTGTCAATATATGACTCTTGTTATAGGTAGACTTGGGGGATGTTTAGTTTTTCTTATTGCATTAGACTTATTCCATGGGAATACACTAATTCCTTACTTCTTTCCTTACATTTTCTAACACTTGTATAATTTCTCTTATTACATTAAAGACCATGGGTGGTTGCCTATTGGGATGTTAATATCACACCCTATTTGGGCCTACTCATAGACCAAAGAATATTATACTATTGTAGGTGATTATAGTGGTAACTGACCTGGTTCAGGTCATTGGCTGTTTTTCTAGAGAAGGGGAGAATATGACCAAGCTGAGGCTTGCGATGCTACAATCAGTTTTTGGTATTTTGTTTTTTTGGGGATACTGGTACTGTATTATATTGACTTGTACTATTTTTTATGTTTTCTAAATACAAGTATCATCCACAACATTTTTTTATATGAGAAAAATATGGTTATTTATATGTATTCATGTCTGGCTAGTTTTGTTCCTTCTGTTGACTGGTGTTTACTTCTCTTCCACTATTTATTGTGTTTTGCTTCTACTATGATACTCTAATAATGAGGTAATAGTCTCCCCACTGAGTCACCTAGGACCTCATTGCTAGTCGGAATCCTCTGGCATTTGGGAGACGCACTAGAGTATATGTGGCCAACCAGGTTTAGAGCACTATTTTGGGAGGCATCTAGGTCCAAGATGTTACAAAAGTGGTATCAGAGGAGTCTTTTCCTATTTTTATTATACATTAGTGATTATAGAAATAGATAATAAGGAAATATAATTTGGTAATATGTTGTTCCCAAGAGAATCTAACTCGCATACATGGGATATTTTAATTTCCATGGATGGATTTCTATTTTCTATATTTTGATGGTTATAGTTTTCTTAATTACACCATTGGGTGATGCACATGATTTATGACGTTACTATTAATGAAATTGTGGGTTATTTTTTATTTGAAGACCGATAATATGAGGGTATTCCAACTCTGTTGTTGTGTTAGTTTGGGTGAAGTGGATAAATGAGGGACTTCATCTTTCAATTTATAAGGAGTACGGGCCCTTATGAATTTGAAAAAGATGTACCAATGAAATGAAAATACTAAATGAACTTTATATATGTATCGTTTTACCAGGAACAAAGTTTTTGGGTTCATGAGGTGTTATGGGACCACATGGATTTTAAATTCATAAACCCTTGATGTATTTTCTAGGATAACTAATTGTGAGATGAAAATGGAAACCGGAACAAATGGATAGTGATTGACCTAGACTCGACTTTTGAGTAGGCAAGAGGTATAATCTCTAGTGGTTTGATGGATATTCCTTATAACGTAATAGCTTCATGAGAAGTCTATGGGTTGACTAGGTTTTTAGGAGGATTTTGACATGTCATATACTTTCGAGCTATCATTTTTGATGTTGTTCCTTTCTAGGGATCATCTTTGGTATTATAGAGATATTCCCCCCACAACGGCCTCTAGTGGTACGATTCGAGTGAGGAAATGACCATACATCGTAGAAGGTGGGCCACAGGCTTCCAGTTGATTATCCATTAGTGACATCTATGGGACTGGAGGTTGTTCCGGACATAGGTTATGAGACATAGTTTTGCGAGGACTTTTTTCTCTATATACAACCATTAGAGGGAGCACCATAACAATCCTTGATTATGGCTGAGTTGAAACGGGTGTTCAAGTAGTAGCATCCTCCCACATTTTCATGTGATGGCAGACCACAAGTTACAGAGCTGTGGCTAAAGATCGCATTAGCAATTTTTGAGCATCTGGATATGCCTCCAGAGTGGAAGGTCGAGCTCATGACTTACATGCAATGTTGGGAAGCAATGCATTGGTGCAATGTTTTTAATGAGGCTTATGGGATGAAAAATATGGGTTGTTATAAGTCCCACACTTTCTTCATTGACTACTTTTACCCCATTAATCTACAATCTAAGAAGGCTTGTATGTTCATGCATATGGATGAGGGCATGATGACGGTTATGGAATACTTAACATCCTTTAAAAAGTTGCAGTTTTTTACAAAGTTGCAGTTTTTTACACCGATCTATCTTAGTTCAAATTGTTAATGTTGACTTCTATCACTAATATTGTGAATTAGGCATTGATCACAGAGCAGAACTAGAGTGATGTTGGGGTTATAGAATATGGGAGTGTTGTTTCTTGACCCAATGGATATAAAACTTCTAGTAGGAAGCATCGCTTCGAGGCCTCCCATGACATTATTTCTAGTCAGTTTGTGGGTGAAGGAATCTTGGTGTACTGCCTTTAGTGTGGTAGGTGAGGCCACCTGAAGAATCAGTGTGACTGCAACCCAATCAAGTGTCGAGCTTGCTGCAGGATGGTCCACAAGAAACAGTTATTCAAGACCTTTAATCTATTTGTGAGTTGTAGGGGATCATCTCTAACATAAAGATCGGGACTAGGTTCTTCAGCTCCATATCATCCTGGGAGCTAGACCAGTGTTAGCAGATCAGGCCAAGGTAGTGGTTTTCATGGTCATGGTAGCCAAACACATGTTTCTCATAGACAATAGGTTGGATCAGCTTAGGGTATCCAAATAGTGTCATTGGGTCATGGTGCATGACAAACTTATACAGTGTAACATACCCAAAAGGAGAAGGATCTCACAACATCTTGGGTGTGACGTACAATCATACTAGATTCTACTATTGCATATATACTTTGCAATACAGGTTCATACCACTGTTTTTTATCTATATGATTTCTAAAAATCAATGGGATATATGTTTTATTTTCTATGGGTGTTATGATGCTACACATGTCATTTGGAATCATAATGGGTGAGGTGAGCCAACGTATTGAGTGTCTCCTTGATGTTGGTGGGTGACACATCTTCTAGGGTTTTTTTGACTTCGATATGGCAGTTATTGACATCATTCTCAGGGTAGATTGGCACTTACCTTATTGAGATTATGTGGATTTCCATTACTGGAGGGTGACATTTAAATCACTTGAGGTTGCAATGTTTCTTCACAAGGGTGAATGGGATGTCCAGGAATGACTAGCTAGACCTAAGCATTGTGGGTTGTGTGTGATGAAAACTCAGGTTACTACTTTGTATATGGATGGTCAGGGAGTGAGTCAGGAAAACATTCTTCTAATGGTTGAGCACTATAGGGATGTCATTCCCAATAATTTTTCTAGTTACCTCCTAAGAAATAGGTGGATTTCTTCATTGAGATAGTGCTAGGAGTTTCACATGTTTCCATTCCTCCTTACGGTATGGATATGGTAGAGTTGCAAGAACTCATGATTTAGTTATAGGATTTGAAGGTGAAGGGGTTTATCAGACCTAGTATTTCTCCATGGGTTTCACAAATCATTTTTTGCAAAAAAAGGTGTATGTTACCCTTTGACTATGTGTGGACTATCAAAAACAGAACCAGTTGATGGTTAAATGCCAATATTCCTTATCGCAGATAGATGTTCAATTAGATCAACTTTAAGGATATTAAGTGTTCTAAAAGATTTAATTGAGGTTATAATATTATCAAGATCATGTTCAACCTGTAGGAATAACTTGTATAGCCTTTTATATCTGGTATGGTCTGTATGAGTATATGGTTATGTGATTCAGTCTCATGAACGCACCAGGGATTTTAATGGCACTGATGAACCAAGTGTTCCACCCTTACATGGAATCTTTTTTTGGTTGTTTTCATGGATGATATCTTAGATTATTTTTACAATTGATACGACCATTCCAATCAACTTGAGATCATTTTGAATACACTGAGAGATCATCTATAATATTATATGCTCGCAAAGTTCCACTTTTGGATGGATCACATTCACTTACTCAGTCACATAATCTTTGAGACAAGAGTATCAACAGACCCATAGAAGGTGAGAGCCTAAGTTTCATATGAAAAACCGAAGAAATATTTTGACATATATAGTTTATTGGGGATTTATGGTTACTATAGTCATTTTATACATGACTTCTCATGCTTATCAGCGCTGTTCAAGGGCTTGAATAATAAGAGTGTGAAGTTCGTTTGGTCATATTCTTACAATATATCCTTTCAATAGATGAAATAGAGGATGTCATCAGTACCAATAAGGATACTTGCAGAGAAGGGAAATAGGTATATGGTTTTCTGTGATTCTTCATGTATTGGGCTGTGGATAGTGCTTATACAGGGGGATCGAGTCTTAGTATATGGTTTTGGGAAACTGAGGCCACATGATAGGAATTACCTTATGCATGATCTGGAGTTAGCTTTTTTCATTCATGATTTACATTTTTGAAGACATTAATTATTGGATGAGAATTTTATGATGTACATAGAACACAAAAGTCTTAAGTACATCTTTACACACTGCGATATAAATTGTGTCAACAAAGGTGGGTAGATTACCTACAATACTTTCACTTTGAGTTTGCCTATATTCCAGGTAAAGGAAATTCATTGGTTGATGCACTGACTAGGAAGAATCATATACAGGCAATGGAATAGTCCAGTAGTGATTGTAATCTTATGGAATTGTTCTTTGATACGAATCTTGAGGTGCATGATAGGAAGGGGAATACATTTTTGTCATCCATAGTTATGACCTCTACCATGTTGGACAGAGTTGGGATGAGGATATATTCAGATTATGAAGGCCTATTTCTATGGTATTGTGTAGAAGGTGAGGACCCTCCTCCTAGTTTGACAACATGTGAGGATGATATCTTTCAAATCCACATATGTGTCCAGATTTTAGTGGATATAAGTGATGAGATAATGAGGTAATTTCAAGCTTCAACTGTGGTAGTGCGCCCTGGTTTAACCAAGATGTATTATGGATTTCACTATCAATACTAGTGGCCAAGTATGAAATTCGAGGTAGCTAGTTTTATTATGAGGTGTTCCACCTATCAGTAAGTCAATTCAAAACATCTGCAATAGGATGATATTTTAAAAACATTACTATTCTGTAGT
This sequence comes from Viscum album, assembly GCA_963277665.1. Taxonomy (NCBI): domain Eukaryota; kingdom Viridiplantae; phylum Streptophyta; class Magnoliopsida; order Santalales; family Viscaceae; genus Viscum; species Viscum album. Next base: position 1,956,741,446 of record OY728137.1, read on the forward strand.
TAAAATGGGAAGATGTCACAATGGATTTCATGAATAGTTAACTAAGGTTTCCTTGAGGTAACGATGTTGTTTGGGTTACTGCTGATACGCTAACAAATGTCTCCCATTTAGTGACAATAAAGGTTATCTGCAGTTGGATGGGATTGGGAGGTTTTACATGCATGAGATTGTAAGACTACCCGGCGTCCCACACACTAGAATTTCGAATAAGGATGCCTGCTTTATGTCTCATTTAGAGAAGTTTTTTTAGAGGTTGATGGGTACACAAGTGCTTATGATCAAAGCATATTTCATTTATATATTTTTTCCCTACAAAGTATACACTATAGGTGCTATAGGACATGTTGCGAGTAAGCATCTTAGATTTTGGGGGCTCTTGGGAGAGGCACATTTCCCTGGTTAAATTTTACTACAATAACAGTCATCAGATTCCTATACAAATTGATCTTTATGAGTATTTTCAGGGTATTACATAGCGTTATCCCATGTGGTGGTTAGTGTTCATATAGGTATCTTTACTGGGACTGTGTCTTGTGTAGGAGACTTCTGAGAAAGTTCAGCAGATTCTGAAGTGGATGGCTACTACACAGCCTCACCAAAAAGCATATGATGATCGTCATAGATGACTACTAGATTTTTAGGTTGGGGTCTATTTTTATTACACGTTTCACTATGGTTGAGGCATTGGTTTATTAGGAGACAAGATAAACTTTAATCGTGATATGTATGGTCGTTCGAGATTCTTGAGAGAGTATGTTCGGTTTCGTATCGATTGCAGTTACCTTAGAGTTACTGAGACATGCAGGAAATCTTCCTTGTATCTCATCTACACTGCTATCACTCAGACCCATATCCCATTTTTGTATCCCAAGGAGGTTGAGATTTAGGTTTATGTTTCCATTGAGAGGCATCTGAAACATATCATTCATAGGAGCACAAAGGTTCTCCACGGCCAGTTAGTTCTTCTAGTATGGGTTTTATGGTAGTATGGACATTTATAGGACGAGTCTTAGGAGTGGGAGGTCGATGTACATGATCAGTGGTCAAAGTTGTTCTTAGATGAATATTTACCACCCTTCCAAGACAAATTAAAGAACGAATTACTATAAGAGGAAGATTGTAGGGACCTAGGACTTCGTATGAGATATAGGTCCTTTTTCTTTTTGTTTAAATGATTTTTATCACCTTATGTACATAACCATCATGATCAGGGATTTTTTAGAGGTATATGTCGCTGTTTGGAGCCCAGAACCTAGTTTTGGGATAAAAATGGACAGATGCATGATTTGGTCATAGCTTCTGAACGGCTCTACTAAGCATGCAAGCAGATGAAGTAGCGAAAGCATGGGTATGAATACAATCTCGTAGAAGCTGAATGGCCATGTGTTATGTATGAAAATTATCCAAATTTTGACATATAGTTTTCCCATGGTCATACCACAGTTAGTCAGACCATGCAGAGTAACCACGCAATGTGCCTCTTGGAGATAGTGTGTTGTGCACGATTTCTGCAATATTTGGTAAACTGTGTAGGTAAACCACGCAGGCTTTCTAGATGTGTATTTTTTAAAATTTTAATTAAATGTAAATTAATTTTTAAACCCCTTTGGGTTTTACTTCAAACGGACAACATCCCTTATCGTGGAGCTCTCCCTTTAGGTGACTTAGCTAGGATTAAATCTTGATTCTCTATCTGGCCTATGTTTCATGCATGGATCCCCAAATTAGATTTGTATATTTAAGCATTACATTACTTTTTATCCATCTTCAATTATTCTATAAATCAGTTGTGTTATTTGATTTTAGGTTCATATTCCCTAATATTTTGTTCTTCGACCATTCATTAGATTTCAACTAAACATGGATGAATTAGGACGTGATACTAGAGGATCTATCTACTTATGATTTGAGGTAGGTGATCTATATATTTCTTTAGATTTTATTGTGTTTTTCAGGAATTCATCTGATATTCCACCCATTGGACTTTTCAACATGACCCCATTTTTTTAAAAACTACTCATAGTTGGCATAGTTGGACATACTGAGGATGGTCGTAGGTCCTGTTTAGGTTCATTTGAACTCGTTTCTTGATTCAAGGTTACCCATGGGGTGAAATTTTTGGAATAACATGTTTAGGTCTGTTTAACCTACACAAGGGGTGTGTTCTTGAGATTTCCTAGTTAGGGGAATCCCATTAATGACTTATTGGTTTCGAATGACTACCTAGGATATGTACTGCCTCCTTTCATTGTGTTATTATGTCATTCCATGCTTATTTTGATAAAAAAATCCAAAATGGTAATTTTAATAAATGAGTGGCTATACACATTTTGTGATTATAAATAAATGTGATAATATGAGTGGGTAGAATCATATGGAAATTAATTGTAAAATTCTATGAATTCTTGTATGAATGGTTTGATAGATGCCATGGAATTCTCTCCATGGACCTGGAATGTGGTAGTGGACACCTGGGATTGACTCTTCCCCATGGTTCTCGATTCTGTGGGATGCCTCAGGCCATGTTACCTCAGGGATCTATCATTAATGGACTCAAAAAAGACATGTTGGTACACATGCTCCTAGGACTCCAACCAGTGCGTTGACCAAACTTCCATTGGGATTCCCATGGGACTCGATATGGATTCCCTATAAGGGTTCCTTGTATTTCTCCCTTCATGGAATACACATTATACTTTGATTCCCTATTACATGACACCTTGGATCTAGCCATTGTGGTCTACACTTATTTATATGGCATGTTCATGGGTTTCTAGGTATGTATGAATACACGATGTGGTCATGTGAATTGTTTAATTTTTTATAGCTTCCTTATTAGCATATGAATGTTGTTGCAGGTATCCTTGAGGGGTTGTTTAGTTTTTCTTATTACAGTAGACTTACACCATACACGTATACTATTTCCTTACTAATTTCCTTACATTTTCTAGCCCATATAGAATTGGTGTTAGAACTGTGAAGACCTTTGGTGGTTTCCTACGGGGATATTTATCACACACACTATTTGGGTATCCTCAAAGACCTATGTAGATTAAACTATTGTAGGTGATGATAAGGGAAGGTGACCTTGTATATCTTTTTGACTATGGATTTATATAAGGGAAGCATAAGACTAAATTGTGGCATGTAATGCTACGGGAATGTTTTGGTGTTTTTTCATTTTTTTGGATACTTGTATTGTTTGGTATTTCCTTGTATAATTTTGGAACCTTTCTAGAAACATGAATCATTTGAACCATTTTTTTATGAGACACTTTTGGTTATAAATATTTATTCTTATATTACCTATTATGTTTCTTCATTTGACTATTGTTTACTTCACTTCCTCTTTTTATCTTGTTTGACTTCCATTGCGATACTCCAGTAATGGGGGAATAATCTCCCCATTGACTCACCTATGCCCTCACTAATAATTGGTAGCCTCTGAAATTTGGGGAGATTCACTTGAGGCCATGAGGCCAATTGGGTTCAGAGCACCATTTTGGTTGTCATCTGGGTTCAGGACATTAAACATTAGGTGGAGGGGTTTGGTGTATCATGATTATTAGGATCCTTCCATGGGTCATCAATTCCATTTCATGATATTCAATGATAGTTTAAACATTCTACATAATCCATTTTTATTGGACCCAGGCCAATCAAAGGGGTCTCAACAGACTATATGGACATGTTAAGGAGCTTCCACAAGGTCATGACAACATGTCTTGGGATATTTAAGAGATTTTTATGCTTGTATAATGACTTTCGAGGGGGTCCTTATGGGATTTATTGTGACTGCCTAGGAGATATGACCCCTTTCATGTAAATACCATCATATCCTCACTCTTTAATAATATTATACCTTTCACTTTTTTATTTCCTTATTTATTTTGTATGGGATGAGTATCACATGATGTTGTGAAAGTGTTGTCGAAAACAATCATTCTTCCTACCAAGGATACATATGTGTCCAATAATGGGTCTTCTGGTGATGTGCATGAATTTTCATGGACAACCCCTTTCTTTCTTATGAAGTCTATGTGACATTATATGACTCTCGGATGTGTCTTATGCCTTTCACATGATTAAAGTGACGCTAGAATGCCTTTTTGTGACAAGGAAAAGATATCACTAGGTACTTCATGGTGTCTTGAAAACTGTGTAATCATGGAACATGAAAATCAAGTTCCACAAATGGATTTTACCTTTTTCATATTTTTAATTATTTTAAAAGGATTTTGGATGATTTCCAAGCATCTATCGGTTGACAAATGGAATGGCTTGGAGGAACTCATCTGGATACCTCTTCATGATCAGTGAGTTTATTGGATTACTTTTCATTAATAGAGAATCTTGTAAAGGGGTGCCCTTTATGATCTCAAGCAGATCATATGTTGTGCAAGACCCATTCACATGACCATGTTAAGTTCATGGGATTTGGTTTCATGTTGCTGGTTGCGTGATCCATGTGTCCTTTCCAAATTATCTTCCTTTTATTTTTGGATAAAATAATACCCATACTTTGGGTATTTTTCCTTTATTGATTTGTTGATGCTCATTTGGAAAGAATCAACAATTTCATATGGGTACTTTCCACACAGAAAGGTCATAGATGTTTCCTACTGTGATAAGAACCAAGAAGTTCTCTTATGGTGTTCTTAAAAATATTTTCTATAGTAAGATTGAAACATTATTTAGGAAAAAAATGATATAAGATATCAGTGTTGGAGACTTATAAGGCATTGAGGTAGCTTCTTATATTGTACACCCTTGGTAATATCTAGTGAAATATATTATGAGAACATTACCCACAAATTAAAATAGATTCTTATATGTTTCATTCAATATTCCTATTTGTGGGATTGTATATTGAACCATTGAATTTAATACTGTTATTAATATATGTAATGAGTCATGTACATTTATGTATTAGTTGAAAACTGTGAAAACATATTCTCTCATCAAGGTTGGATATGTTGGTTGTGCAATAAATGATATTTTATTAATAGATAATGCAAGAAATGAATTATCACTTTTATTATTTAATGAAATATAGTCTAGATGATGGTAATTGAACTACTTGATTAATTTCATGTCCATGGGGGGGTTGTCAAAAATTTCATTTATTAAAATTAAAATAATAATAAGTTGGGAACATAGTTTAATGACACTATCATGAAACCATTATTGTATATAATGATATTAATGGATTATATTACATGGTGCACATTCAAGGGAGGTTTTGTGTCATTGAGATATTTACTTCTTTATTTATGGGTGTCTTGGTAGAATTCTAGATGTTATCCTTAGAATATATGTTGTTTTTCATAATTCTCCAATGAAAGTGTCCTAAAGGGTCAGACAGAAAGTGTTTTTTGAACCATAGAAAATTTTCATCTAAATTTGAAATGTTTGATAAATATTATTCTGGTGTGTGGTTTGATAATTATTCATGTTAGTTTGATCGAAAATATTCAATCACCAGTTATTTGATAGAATATATGTGTTGCATTAATATTTAATAAATCTTAATTCTGGAGAAATTATATATATATATATACATGATTAAAAAATAATTATTTATTCTTGTTTATTCACAAGGTAACAAAACATTTATTTATATAGTTACATGAATCTTTAATAATTATATACTCAGTAATTTTGTGAATAAAATATTTCTATATTTATTGGAGAATAATACAGTGGTATTAGTTTATTTAAATAAATAGTCATTATTCAAGGAATGATAAATACTAAAGAGGATTGGCATACTATGTTTCATGGTCCTGCATGAAATATAAAATTAAATATTATTTAAATAAATATTAATTTATTTATTCAACAAAATAATATTTATTTTACCCTTAAATTTAGTGCATATCAAGTTAATAATAATATTACTATTATATTTTAGACACGTGTTTCATTAAGAATTAAAAAAATAATAAGGGTCCATTTTCAATTATTATTTTATAACCCTACAACTATATAAACCTGACTATAAATTTATTTTTGTATGTGCAACCCATATATATAATGGCCCACATCGTTATGTGTCTTCATTTTTTAGAGTATATTTGATCCTTTATTCTGGTGGATGGAGTGTTCATATATCTTGGAAGTAAACCAATTTGAGTCATGTTTGAATATCATGAAGATGTCTTTTCAAACTTGAATGAAATCTCAAACGGTAACTCAAAAGACCAATTTTTCTGTAGAGGAGTCTCAATGTACTTTTTTCTAACTGTGCAACCACCAGTTAGCTATTGTGAGTGGGTAGAGTTACAATTTCTGAGGAAGACTCATTATCCATTTAGAGAGCCAATTACCAGTGGCCAATGGGGTGTACTAGAAAACATTCAAGTGGGGGTTAATTTGATCTTTTATAAACCAATCCCTATGCGTATTATTATGATTGGATCAAATTGTTGAAGATCATTTGGTTTTACCCCTGTCTTATCCTCCCACCTAATGCTACCCCTAAATTAAGGGATCTAGGTGAGATATTTTGGTGAATCTTGGTAATATCCTTCGTTCTACTTCAATATTGGACATTTTATTCCACTTATGGGGGGGTATCATTGTTTTTTATTCTTGAAAAAACATTTAGGTAAGTCTTATCTTTTATCATCCTTTAATATCGAAATTCTCTATGAATCATATACCTCTTGACCATCTTGGTCATTGAATGATATTTTGCATGAATTCAATTATTTAATTCAATTAAAATTTTATTGTTTCTTGAATGAATACTCCAATAATGATGGGAATTTTTATTGGCATGGATGATGGATGTCACATGGTGATAAATGTATGTCATGGGCTGGTGCTTCATTGGAATTAATTCCCTCAGTGATCTCGTCTTTGGGTTTTTGGTTAAACTGATTCAAATTGAGAATCTTATCATGAAATTAATTTGGTTATTTTTCTCATTGTAGAATTTAGAGTGTGCCAGGAATGGCTGAACTCCGTTAGATGATGTTACAAAAAAGATACAGGAACATAGTTCTTTTATTATAAGGGTTTAAAATTAATTATAATAAAATCTTGTTTTTATTGTTTATTAAAATGGGTATTTTTCCCTAAATGTTGTCAGAAGAATGTTATGGACCTTCCATGGGTGGTTTTTCATGGTTCCGTCTTGGCGGTGATACTTGGAACGGTCTTCAGAAAGTATTACTTTCACCTTTGAATGTAGGTTTCTTTTTAAAAAATTTATTAATTATAATTCAGTTATTATAAATTAATTTAAAATATAAAGACATGTGTTATAACCATGTGGTATTTGATGGAATCCAAATATTCTAGGATGTCATGAAAAAAGAAACTAGGATTTGGTTGGAAGGTAGTTTACTCTTTTTTATGTATGAAGTTTCATGTAATCTACCCTCTAGTATTTATTCATGGTTTATTAGAATGTGATATAAGGTTCACCTCATTTAGAGAACAACCCCTAATTCCTAATTTAGTGATTAATGGAACATAATCCTTAATTATGTAATTATTCTCAAGTCTTAAAAAATTAATGAAACCATTCCTAGTGTGAATGAACATAGTTCCAAAGGCCACATTGGACCCTTGTACACTTGCTTTATATCATCTATTTATGGATTAGATTGGATCACTAATGTTTTGCTTTGATTAATTGGACCCCATTGGATGTGTGGTTTTGATATATTTGACCTAGAGAGCATGAGACTGTGTCTGATCACATTACTATAAGTGTGTTTCCTGTGAGACAATATTTCATCATTTGATCACATTTTTGTATGTGCATAGATTATGAGACCATATTTATTCGGTGGTCACTTCTGTGTTCTTATATAGATATTAGGACCATTTTCTATGCATTGATCATATATGTGTTCATGTGTATCGCATGAGACCACATTTCAGGGATTGATAACATGTGTCTCTATGTGTGTTTTGAAAGACCCATATATGACACTTAATTACAACAGTTTTCTTTGTAGCATGTTATACCTTATCTGATGATGATCACATGTATTTTTATGTAATTATTAAATACTCATGATGATGTATGATTCTATCTATATATGTATACTATTCCCTATTCTGTTATATAACATATTTTATTTGGAATTCTTATTATGGTCTTTGATAGAAGGCGGGCCATCGTTATATTGTTATCCCTTAGAGGGGGACTGTGCACTGCTTGAAATTGTGATTCTGATGGTACTAATAATTGTTTAATACCACAAATAACTTTAATCTAAATTAGTGATATTAGGTTTTGAGGTATGATGACCTTCTTTATTCCATATGACCTATGCACTTGATGCCTTATGGATACTAAGTAATATTTTTTCTCGATGCCATGTAGATTCTGAGTGAAATTTTGTCTCAACTTCTTATGTATTTCAAGGGAATTTTGGTCTTGATTCCTTGTGGAGTAACCTTTCGGCCATTTCTTGATCACTGTTGACATCATTGACTATGTTTCTAGTATGGATCTAAATTTGGTATAGCTAATGTTCATGAAAACATGGTAAGGGAAATACAGCTTGGAAAATGGGTGCTTTCTTCTTGTTTGTGCATTGGTAATTATATTTTATGGTTGTATAGTTTTTTATTTACAATTTAGTTTTCATTGAGTGTATCACATGCTCATACATTACATTTACTGTTTGGGTGTAGAACTGTATTGGTTGTATCCTACTACATTGTACTCACACCCTTCTTGGGAAACTAAGGATCTTAGATACCCGAACATCCATCAATTTTCTAATATATATATAGAGGTGAGACTTATATTTGGTAGTTTAATTTTATATCTCGATATGATTCTAGGTATCGAGATCACATGAGGCTGGGTTTCATAGCACCACTTTTTTACTTTCATTCTCCGTGCAACTTGTACTTGTGATCGACTCAGTGGGTGTTTAGTCTCATGTATTTAGTTATGACTTTCAGTCTGTGATTCCACAATCATTCATTGTAGATGATATTTTTATTATTTCTACAACAAAGACTATTATTATTACATTTTTTGTTATTTATCGGTTATTTTTTATAGAGAGTGTTGTCTCCCCATAATCAGCCTTAGACCCTTACTACTAGTCGACATCCTCTAGAATATGGGGAGGTGCGACTGAAGTCATGTGGCGTGTTGGATATGACGTAGTGATTTGGATCATGATGTTAAAAATTGGAATCATATAATTGAAGTATTTTCCTTTTATTTGGGGAATTAATAGAAATATGTTATGGGAATGTGTTGGAGATTTTGATGAAACATGGTTAGTTGAATCATAAACACCTTTCATTAGGGAAATCCACATAACCTATAACACCCCTAGTGTCTATGGTACTCTTCTCTTTGAATAATTCAATAGCTAGTGTTGTACGACACTTTGAGTTCTAACACATGATGACCAATCAAACAAGCCATTATGAATAGTAATATCCACTTTTAGAAATTTTATAAATATTATTTTTCAAAATCGACTTCATTTTTGGATTTGTAATATCAAAATTAGCTTAGGGTGATTTTTTGGTATTTTTCTGAAAACTTTCAATCTTTGATTAATAGTGAAAAACAGTGTTATTGTTTAAAACTGCCTTTTTATTTAAATAATTTTTTATTTTATTTAAATTTATTTTATGTCAAAATAGATACATAATACCTGTATAAGTTCAATTTAATTCGTTAGAGTCATTTTATAATAATTTTATATACATATAATTTATTGAACTTTTTACCATCTTTTATCCACCTTCAAGGCGCATTTGCAAATTTGCATAAAACATAATTTTACATCTTCTGTAAATTGAATTTCACAAATATGAGAGGAACCATAGAAATGAGTAAGTAAAATGGGGTTCAATAAGATGAAAATAATTTTTGTGAATAGTATCTTTTGACTTTTACTTACCACAGTTAAAAGTAAATAGGGTAATTAAAGGTAAAAATGATATTATAATTACCCTAAAACATGTCCTAATTATATTTTATGGATATATTTTGAATAAAATCAACCTTATTAATAAAATATTATCAACTTTGATCTACTTGGACTAGATTAGAAAATTTATTAGTATTTTATTTAAACAAGAGTTAAAAGTGTAAAAGTAAAAGTTTAATAACTAAACCATTTTTAATATAATGTTATGCAAAAGATTAATTTGACTATAAATATTCATTATAAATATAAAAAAAATTAATAAATCATGGTATTGTATTTATAATCTTTATACATTAAATAAGTAAATTTATTTATTACACAATGATGATGCAGTAATTACCTTATTAATGAATGATTAAAATAATTGATATTATAAATATTAAAAAAAATACAATTTGAGACTTTTAATGCATTACACTAATTTTATAGGTTAATATTACATGTTATGGTTGATTAAATAAATTTTATTCAAAGTGATAATGTTTTCATGGATTTCAAAAAAAATCAAATACTAAATTGTGTCAAAATTGAAATAAACGTGTTTTTAAAAAGAATACTATATTATTAAATGATATAATATTCTTAAAAATATAATAGATGGCCAAATGACTTCTATAAGGTTACATATATCAATAATGAGCGACTTGGGGTTCAATTGGCAGTTTATAGTATGTTTATTAACCATATAATTTAAAAATACAACGAGACAAGGTAAATGTCAAACTATTTAAATACGAGTTAAATATAAAATATAAGGTTAACATAGTGACCTAACCTTATCTATAACCTATTTTATGAATGTTTTCTGACCCATACCCACATTATCCTTGAAATAAATTATTTTTTAGCCATTATAATCCAATAATTATTTTATTATAAAATAATATTTCAACTTTTCCTAAAGTGACCCTCACCTCTCATATAAAAGGGCACATTCCCTTCTCTCAAAATCACACCTCCAAAGCCATTTGGCTCGGCCTTACCCAACCCAAATATCCTCCCAACTACCATAACTTCATCCTAAATTCCTTCCTTCGATCTGAATCCAACCTAAGAATCCCATTTGATCAAATCAAATGGAAGCACCTGAAGAAGAGGTAATTATTTCACCACCTCTTTCAAGTTTTTTGGTCTTCCACTTCCTCTTTATTTTTTATTCCCATACCAAAAAAATAAATCAAATACATTATTCATAATGAGATGTTATTATAAATAGGTTATGGCCATATTCATTATTCTATCCACCATATGAATGACAAAGTCACTATACATGTGTACGTACAGCTTAACGTCTTCATGTCGTGGTGTAGTTGTTATTCAACACTTCATTATTTTAATGGGTATAATAATGATGTATAATTGATGTGAATAATAAATATAAAATTATTATTATTATTTATATATGATAAAACATTCAATTATATACAATTTCACCTTCAATTGAATGATATTGTCACTCGTGCATACATACATTTTATTGTCTCTATGAACGTGATGAGATTCATTCCCCATCGTAACCATTTAAGAATAATTTTTATTTTATGGTTACAAATAATGCTTAAGACCATAATATAATTATGTATATTAATCAAATACATTATATCCATAACAAATATTACTTATATAACAAAACATATAAAGGATTATAAATCAGTTAACACTCGAAACAATGATACTGCTGAAATATTTTTAACAAAGAAATATTAGAAGATCATATATGATATCATATTTATCTATATAGATCTTGTAAAATTTAATAACATTGTTTTAACTATTATACAATATTTTAAAATACCATCAACTAAGGAAAATTACAAGGTAAAGGTTAACTTCACAATGTCATTATTATCTGAACTTGTTTTTACGTAAGTATCTATTGGGACTTCTTTATCATCCAAATCTATGTTTCTTAAAAATATATTTCAAAACATTTTTACTATTTACTAGAATATGGGTTAAATTAATTTATACCAACTTTTGACTTTTTAAAAATGTTTTAAATGAATCTTTCCATTTTTTTCCAAACAAGGTACTTTATGACCTTTTCGACAAATTAACATAAGAATGTTTTTAATGTATACGGCGGGTGTATCTATTTTCCACTATTATAAAATCTTCAAAGATTCCCTTACAGGCTATTATTAATATCATCAAAATAAATGTTTTCTATTATAATTACATTAATTTTATATGATTTCAAAATATAAAGATATATTTCTCTCAAATAGTTTTGATTTTATATATGTCGAATCCTTTAAGATATTTTATTCTTGTTTGAAGTTGATTTATTATCACAAAAATAATCAATATTTTACTGAAGTTTTTGTGGTATGTTTGATTGTGGATGTGTTATTTTTATACCATTAATCGTTTATCATTAATGTATAAACATTTCGTATTCTAGTTTTAATACGAATGTTTATGTTATGTTTCAACATTTTCATATGAGGAATGCATTGGACTTAGTAAGTGATGGGTGGAGCCCGCTATAGCTCCTCTATGCATTGGTAGGTATCATGAGACAAACTAGTGTCTTGTCACAATGCCTTGAAAAAAAATTCTAGTCTTGGCATGAGGCCTTGACTATGTGGTTATGATGTCCAACATTATGCATTTCGTCTTTATGAAATTGGCGACTGATATTTCATGTGATTATTTCACAAGTAGAATATCCAGGTGAATAATTAAATGGAATTATTTTATATATATTTTCACTATAATAATGAAGTTTAAGTTTAAAAGGAGTTTTCTTAGTTTTATACATTCCCTTAAATGTTTATTATTATTTATGAAAGTTTCTGCTATATTGTTGTACTTACTGGGCATCTAAGCTCACCCCTTTCTATGTTTTATTTTTCCCTATATGTGAATATGTATTTTATGGTTGAACTGTTGGGATAGGCTAAGGTATATAAGTGTGTTAAAAGGGGAAAATTTTGTTGTTGTTTTTATTTCATGATGTAATGTAAAACTTATATATGTATCTAGTACATCCAATGCTACTGAAATAATTGGTCTTTCGAGACTTCATCTCTTATGATCATGCCAATGTAATGTAATAATGAACAGACTCTTGGTAACTGGGTTTGGGGTGTTACAGTTGGTATCATAGAAATTTTAGTACAAACCTTGGAAACTAGATTTAGAAAAAAATCTGATTAGAGCACATAACCCTAAGATCGACTTTGAGGATTAGTATAGATGAACTTCTAATAATTTTTGTAATGTAGATATTTTATGTATTTTCTAAAAAATACAAACCTGTCTGGATATGAATATATAGAGGTGACTTTGGAATATATGTACATAGGAGTGAGAACTCCGACAATGAGTTTTGGGCTTGACCAGGGGTATCCTGGTACACGAAAATGGGTTTTAATGCACTCTTGGTTACAACACTCTCGGGGGATAAACTTAGGATGATTCACATTTTCTTTAAAAACAATTATGAAGGATTTATGAGTAAATAATTCCTCAAAGAAAACATTTTTTATGATTAGGGATTATATGCATAAATTTTTCAATTTATGTTAGGTATTTTACTGTTTTGTAATTATTTATTGAAATTCATAAACTAATCTAGTGTATGCCATTTTTTATGAATGACACCTAGTGGAAAGAATGAAAACTGTATCAATGCACATACTCCATGTAGGGATTTCCCTCCTACTCAAGATAATTATATTGGACCTGGTGATGCCACTGCTTCTGAATATCTTATAACCATAATGGGACAACTCACTCAGGTTATGATTAATAACCTTACTCGTATGGAGCACCATGATCCACAACTTAGACGATCATTGTTAGACCGATTCATGAGGCAACAACCACCAACATTCAATGGGAATACAAATTAATTCATAGCTAATCAATGGATACGTTCCTTAGAGAAGATATTTCATGCATTGGGGAGTAGTGTAAGGGAAACAGTTTTCATGATAGTTTATCACCTCACCAAAGATGCATATCAATGGTGGTCATTGATTCAAAACAAAAAGGTGGATGAAGAAGTATCAAATATGGAATGTAGGGAGTTTAAAGATATTTTGTAGAAAAATATATTCCTCATGACCATCGAGAGGATGTAAAAAGACAATTTTAGAGACTGAGCCAAAAGGACGATGATAATGTCGCAAAGTCTGAGGCTAACTTTACATGGATAACAAGGAATGTTGTAGATTATATATGTAACCCAAGGAGTAAGACTGATTGATTATTTTATGGGCTAAAAAAATTTCTCCATTGAGCATTAGTATTACAATCCTTCTCATTGTACAAAGATATTGTCTCATGTTCCATTAAGATAGAAAATGAATACTCTAAGTCTTACGACTTTAAATCAAAGAAAGAGAAGAAGAGATCTTATAAACACTATGGAAATGAATATAAGGGGAAATGGAAAATTTGAATTTCCATCCAATAGTAAATGTGGGAAGACACACCCCGGTAGTTTCTTGAAGGTAATGGGAGTCTATTACAAGTGTGGTGAAAAAATCCACCAAGATCGTGATTGCATGGGGAAGAAAGAGAACGTCAATGTTGAATGCTATAATTGTAGAGAAATAGGGCATTATGAAAATGAATTTCCTAAGCGCCAAGGAAACTTACCTTAGAAAAGGCCAAGGGAGAAAGGCCAGGCTTATCTGATCAATATTACTGAGGATGAATCTCCGATTGATGTGGTGGTGGGTAATTTAATGGTTTCCTCAAATTTAGCCAATGATTTATTTGATTCTAGATCATTTAATTTTTTCATATCTTCCCAGTTTTCTACTAAAATTATATTTTTTTTATTTAACATGGTAGTTGTCAGTCAAAACTCCTATGATAAGTATCATTGAAACAATGTTTTGTCAATCTGTTCCTATTAGGGCATATAAACATGCTTTATCTGTTGAACTCATCATCATGACCATTATTGAATTTTATATAATCCTTAATATGGATTGTCTTTCATACCATGATGAAAAAATTATTGTAAGAAGAAGGAGGTTACAATTTTTGATGATGATGATAAAGAATACCTTATCTTTAAAGTATAAATATCACCATATGATTCTTATCAAGATCCACCCCTAGTAGCCCTAATAATATCAATTATTGGAGAGGAAGAGAATAAAAAACTATGGAGGATGAAAAGAATGTTCAAAGAGAGGATGTACCTATTTTAAAAGAATATTATGATGTGTTTCCATAGGATTTACTTGAACATCCTCCAGAATGATAAACTGAGTTTCATATTGATTTAATTCATATTTTAAGGCCCATATCAAAGACCCCTTATAGAATGGCCATGGTGGAATCAGTGGAGCTAAAGAAAAAATAGTGGAGTTGAGTAATAAAGTATTTATTCACCCTAGTGGTTCTCTATGGAGATCCCCTGTTCTTTTTGTTAAGAATAAATATGGATCTATCAAGTTTTGGATTGACTACTGGAATATCAATGATATAATAATAAAGAACAAGTATACCCTACCTATCATTTATGATGTATTCTATCAACTTTATGGAGCTCAATATTTTTCAAAGATTGAACTTCGATCTAGATATCATCAGTTTTTCATGAAGCCGGAAGACATTGTAAAGATAGTATTTCAAACCAGGTATAGGTAATTCGAGTTTACAGTAATGAATTTTGGACTGACTAATGCACCCTCTGTCTTCATTGATCTAATGAATAAACTTTTCAAGGGATATATTGATGACTTTGTAGAGTCATTTATTGATGATATCTTGGTTTACTCTAAAATATATGAATATCTTGAAAATAACATGTGCACTATTTTGAAAACTCTTAGAATAAATAAATTATACTGGATGTTTAGGAAGTGTGAATTCTGGATTTAGTAGATTTATTTTCTTGGATATATTGTCTCTAATGATGGAATCTCTCTTGATCCATATATGAAAAGATCAATCCAATAATGGCTATCATCGACAATTATAACTAAGGTACACAGTTTTATTGATTTAGCGAGTTATTCTCGGAATTTCATCGAAAACTTTTCTCGATTGCCTAACCCATAAACCAAGCTCACACGTAAAAGGGATTATTTTTTTTGGACAAAAGAGTGTGATGAATGTTTTGAAGAACTGAAGAGGAGATTAGTCAATTCTTTTAGATTAAATCTACCATCAGGGAATGATGGGTTTGTTATTTATAGTTATTATTCAAAGAAAGTACTTGGTTGTGTTCTTTTGCATAATGAAAGAGTTATTGCCTATGCATCATAGAAGCTATAAATTCATGAATAAAACTATCCATTAAATGATCTTGAGACATCATATATAATATTTTCTATAAATATATTGAGACACTATCTCTTAGGTGAAAAATGTGATATTAATACTGACCCCGAGAGCTTTAAGTATATTTTATCACAAAAGAACTCAACATTTGGAAAAGGAGATGGCTCTAACAACTCAAGGATTAAGATTACACCATTCACTACCATCCAGGGAAGGAAAATAAGGTGGTAAATGATTTTATTAGAAAGGATCATGGAGTTATAAACAAGATGAGAGTTGAAAAAGATCCTATATACATGGATCTATAAAGATGGACAAGGGAATAACCATGGAAGGTGAAACATCAGTACTTTTTCAAATTGTTTCCAAACCCACTTTACTAGACAGGATAAAAAGTTCTTATACTAATGATGAGGAGTTTCAAGAAAAATTAAAGCTGCAAATGATGGGAGATTGATCAACTTCGTGTACGCGGATGTAATTTTGAAATTTGGGAAGAGGCTTTGTGTTCCTGACATACATGATAAAAAATGGGAATCTATGGAAGATGTTAATAGCTCAAATTTCTCTATACACCCTGGTAGCACTGAGATGTATAGATATTTGAAAAAACATTTTTAGTGGGACAACATGAAGAGGGAGATTTATGATTATGTGTCAAGATGTATGATTTGTAAACTGGTGATGTCTGGAAGACAACACCCCGGAGGACTCATGAAATCTCTTCCAATACCTGAGTGGAAATGGGATGATATTATAATGGACTTTGTCATGGGGATACCAAAGACTCCTAGAAGGAATGATGCAAAATGGTTCATTTTTTATCATCTTACTAAGTGAGCACTTTTTTTTCTATAAGAGAAGATTTTCCACTTGAATGTTTAGAAATCCCTTATATTAATGATTTTGTAAGACTTCATTGAGTACCCCTATTTATTTTTTATAATCGTGATCCCAGTTTTAAATAAAGATTCATGAATAGTCTTCATAAGGCCATGGATATTGAACTACATTTGAGTACTTCCTACCACCCTCAAACTGATGGGAAATCAGAATAAACTATTCAATCCTTATAAGACATGTTATGATCTTTCTCACTTGACTTTCAAGGTATTTGGGATCATTATTTACCTCTGATAGAATTTTCTTATAACAATAGCTTCTATTCAAGTATTCTGATGGCACCATATGAAGCATTATGTAGAAAGAGATGTCACACAACAACTTTTTGGGATTATGTTAGTGAATGATAACTCATAGGCCCAGAACTTGTTGAAGAAACAATTGGAAAGGTGAAGATTATCCAAACCCACATCAAAGCAACTCAAAGTAGGAAAAAGATCTATGCACATAACCGAAGGAAGGATTTGATATTTCAAGTCAGTGGTCATGTTTAATAGAGTGAATTTCTATGGAAGGGTGTTATATGAATCGGTAAGAAGGTAAAATTATGTTCCTGGTACATAGGACCTTTCGAAATGCTATAATGAATTTGGGATGTAGCTTACCATTTGGAAATGCCTCTAAGTTCATCAAAAGTTCATGAGGTGTTCCACATATCATTGTTGAGAAAATACATGCCAAACCCAATGCATGTACTCACCTATGATGAAATTGAATTGGAACCTAATCTGTCTTATTATGAAGAGCTTGTCAATATTCTTGATACCAGAGAACAAGTGTTGAGAAACTGGATGACTCATATGGTAAAAGTTCTATGGAGAAACCATAAGATAGAAAAGACTATGGGGGAAACTAAGGAACCTTTAATAAAGAATCACCCAAGTATTTTTATACAGAAATATTCAATAAATTTAAAGGAAGAAATTATTTGAAGGAGGGGATAAGGTAACAGCCCAAGCATCAATGGTACACTTCTCTTTAAATAATGCAATAGCTTGCGATGCATGCCACTTTGAGTTCTAACACACCACTACCAATCAAACTAGCTGTTATAAATAGTAATATCCACTTTTTGAAATTTTATAATTTTTTTAAAATTTACTTCATTTTTGGATTAGGAATATCAAAATTAGCTTAGGGTGAATTTTTTGTATTTTTTTGAAAACTTTCAATTTTTGATGAATGGTGAAAAAACACTGCGTTGTAGTTTAAAACTGAATTTTTATTTAAATAGTTATTTATTTTATTTGAATTTATTTTAGGTCAAAATAGATACATAATACCTATTTAAGTTAAACTAAATTCATTGAAGTTATTTTCTAATATGTTTAGATATATAAAATTTTATTGAACTTTTTACCGTCTTTTACCCACCTTCTAGGCGCATTGGAAAATTTGCATAAAACATAATTTTACCACTTCTATGAAATAAATTTCAAAACATTAAGAGGAATGGTTGACATCAATAACTAAATGTGGTTCAATAAGATGAAAATAAGTTTTGGTGAATAGTAACTTTTGACCTTTATTTACCACAGTTAAAAGTAAATAGGGTAATTAAAGGTAAAAATAATATTATAATTACCATAACACATGTAATAATTCTATTGGATGAGTGAATTTAGACCAATATCGACCTTCTAAATAAAATATTATCCTCTTTTATCCACTTGGACTAAATTATAACATTTATTAGTATTTTATTTAAAGAAGAGTTAAAAGTGTAAAATTCAAAGTTTTATAACTAAACCATTTTTAATATAGGGTAAAACAAAAGATAAATTTGACTATAAATATTATTTATAAAGATAAAAATATTTCATACATCACAGTACTTTATTTATTATTTTTAGACATTAAATAATTAAATTTATTTATGACACAATGATGATGCAGTAATTACTTTATTAATGGAAGATTAAAATAATTGATATTATAAATATTAAAATAAATGTAATTTGAGAATTTTAATGCATGACATGAATTTATAGGTTAATATGACATGTTATGGTTGATTAAATAAATTTACTCAAAGTAATAAAGTTTATATAGCGTTCAAAAAAATCAAAAACTAGATAGTGTGAAAATTGACATAAATGAGTTTTTTAAAAAATTAAATATTATTCATTGATATAATATTCCTAAAAATATATGTTTAGGCCAAAGGACATAGATAAGTTTATATATATCAACAATTAACCCCTTGTGGTTAAATTGGAGGTTTATAGTATGTTTTTTAACCATATAATATAAAAATACAAGGATACATGGAAAATGTCAAACTATTTAACTAAGAGTTAAATCTAAATGATACAGTTAATGTGGTTAACTAAACCAGTCTAAAATATATTGATTGAGAGGTTTTTGACAAATCCCAACCTTATCCTTGAAATAAATTATATTTGTGCCATTATAACCCTAAAATTATTTTATTATAGATAATATTTCATGCTTTTCCTAAAGTGAACCTCACCTCTCTTATAAAAGGGAACTTCCCCTTCTATCAAAATCACACCTACAAATCCATTTAGATCATCCAACTCTTGTTAAAATATCCTCCCAAATACCCTAACTTTGTCCTAGAGGACATCCTTTAATCATAATCCAACCTAAACAGCCCGTTTATCAAATCAAAAGGAAGCACCTGAAAAAGAGGTAATTATTTCACCACCTCTTTCATGTTCTTTTCTTCTTCCACTTACACATTTATTGTTATTACCATTCCAAAATAATAAATCCAGTACCTTATTCAAACTGTGATGTTATTATATATATGGTACGACCATATTCATTATTCTATCCATCCTATGAATGAAAAATTCACCATACGTGCATACCTAAGACTTACCATCTCCACGTCATGGTGTAGGTGTTATTCAACAAATCATGAATTAGGTGGGTATAATAATGATGTATAATTTCTGTGAATAACAAATATAACCTGTTAATGATTTTTTATATATGAGATAACATTCATTTATATAGAATTTCACCTTCAATTAAATGATATAGTCGCTCTTGGGTACGTATGGATTACTGTCTCCACGAATGCGACGAGATTTATTCCCCATTGTAATCATTCAAGAAAAATTTTTATTTTATGGTTAAAAATAATTCTCATAAACATTATATCATTATGGATATTAATCAAGTACATCCTATTTATAACAAACATTACTTAAACAATAAAACTTATAAAGGAAAATGAATCAGTTTACACCTGAAACAATGATACAACTGAAATATTATTAACAAATCAATATTAGAAGATCATATATGATATCAGATTTATGTATATAGTTATTTTATAATTTAATAACTATGTTTTAACTATTATACCATAGGTTAAAATACCATTAACTAAAGAAAAGTACAAGGTAAGGGTTAATTTTATAATCTCTTTATTATCTGAGGTTGTTTTTACATAGGTATCTACGGGGACATCTTGATCATCCACATCCGTGTTTCATAAAAATATATTTCCAAAAAAAATTAATATTTCAAAGAATATGTATTAAATTAATTTATACCCTTGTTTTACTTTTTATAAATGTTTGAAAATAATATATTTTTTTCCAAACAAGGTACTTTATAACCTTTTCGAAAAATTAAGTTAAGAATGTTTTTAAAATATATGGTGGGAGCGGCTATTTTCTACCATTACAACATCTTAGAAGCTTCCCTTACAATATTATAAGAATATTTTCAAAATAATTTTTTTCTTTTATCATTACATGGCTTTTAAATGATTTCAAAATATAAAGATATGTTTCTCTCAAATATTTTTGATTTCGTCTATTTCAACATCATATAATGGATTTTATACATGTTTGAAGTTGATTTATAATGATGCAAATCTTCCATATTGTAGTGAAGGTTTTGTGATATGTTTGACTTTGGATGTGTCATTTTTATACCATTAATGGTTTATCATTAATGTATTAACATTTTGTATGCTCGTTTTAATATGAATGTTTATTTTATGTTTTAACCCTCTCATATGAGGAATGAATTAGACATAGTAAGTGATAGGTGGATCCCACTATATCTCCTTGATGCATCGGTAAGTCTAATGAGACAAACTAGTGTCTTGGAACAAGGCCTTGATAAAATATTTTTTTTATTCTTGGTATGATGCCTTGACTATGTGGTAATGATATTCGGCATTATGCATTCCATCATTATGAAATTTGTTATTGATATTGAATGTGATTATTCGACTAGTAAAATATCCAAGTGAATAAGTAAATTGAATTATTTGATTTACATCTTCTATATTATGTGTATGTTTACGTTTAAAATGCTTATTTTGTTATTATACATTTCCTTAAATGTTTATGCTTATTTATGAAAGTTTCCACTATATTGTTATCCTTACTGAGCATATGAGCTCACCTATTTATTTTTTTATTTTTCCCTGGATGTAAAAAAGTATTTTATGGTTGACCTGCAGGGATAAGCTAAGGGATATAAGTGTGTTCAAAGGGGAAAAAATGTTGTTGTTTTTTTATTTCATGATGTTATGTAAAAATTATGTATGTATCTAGTACTTTCAAGGCTACTAAACTAATCGTTCTTTCGAGCCTTGATCTCTTGTGATAATGCCAATGTTATGTAATAATGTAACGACTCTGGGTAACTAGGGCTGAGAGTTACATAACCATGGCATGGGATTGATGCTCTTGGTAGGAGATATTATTTTAATATTATTACACATCATGTGAAATGCATGGAATTTGATGTTCATGATTTCATATGGATTGGACTCTTGTCTATATTCGTAGGAGGCATCACATGCATTATATTCAACACATAAGTTTTTCATCACATATGTGTTTCTTATGTTTTCTAAAGAAGGACTAAGCTTCTTCGTTTCAACAACCGATATTGTGTTTTCACATATGATTTATTGATGAAATCATTATAAGATTAACCTCTATGTATCTCTATATATGATAGTAGGCCATGTGAGAGTATGTTGGCATGCAAATAAGAGATGATGATGATAGTGATGATAATATATTCCCTCTATGAACATATGGTGTTGTGTGTATTTGTAGGTTTTTATCAGGAACTAATCACTCTTGTAATAATATCTTGCAAGTGTCCTTGAGATAGGGCCAATAAATTAATATTTCACTTAATTTACATATTTTGATTGGATTCATTTTGTTTAAATAGACCATGTGTATATGATCATTTAACATTATTAGTCTAAGGGAGAAGTCATAATGGAATGTATGTAGACATTATCCAAGATATTGTTTCATGATATATGACCCCTAGTGAGACAAACATTTGCATTACATGTAGAACCCTTTAAACCTAAGTATCTAAGCCTATGGTTATTGGATAGTTGAAGCTTCATGCTACTTTAAATTAACACATGTGAGAATGGATCTCTGTGATATGTTAGTTAAGGTTATTGTATTAGGGGTGCTTTTTAATAATGAATATTCCAAGTTCATGTGAATAAATGTTTCCAGAATTTCTATACATCCTTGGAGTATAGAGAACATGATTTTTAGTACTCATGATGTGGGTTTTAGGATTAAAGGTATGATCTTTTAGGAACCTAACACTTCTTGTTCTGTGTGTGTCTTTGTAGGTGAAATAAGAATATAGGATTGATCTTTTGGATCTCATTTGATTCTAAAGATGTTTCAAAATGAGTAATAGATATAGGCATGTTGATTTTATTGTTTCTAAGAGGGGTGCTAAGTGCTCAGTTGTTAGAGCATTTGGATTCTTGTGCCATCAAGGATAAGACTAGGGGTACGTGGAATATTAGTTCAGAATGTGATTCTCATTATATATTGAGTTAATATCCTATGTTGTTGAACCTAGGATTGATAGATCATGATAAATTATTAGTGGATTGAAATAGCACTCAAATGATTCATGGTGCATAATGAGTAAGGGAATTAATGAGATTCCATTTAAAAAATGATAAAAGTGAGTGCTCAGGTATTTTGGTGCTAGAACCTAGTAGAGTGTGAACAACCAAGATCCATTTGAGTCTAGATTAGAGTTCCCTGACTCATTTTATTGTCACTCATCTTGGGTTTAGGATTAGTGTTTTTGTTCCTTGTTGGGAAATCCATAATGTGTGATTTTTCATGTTTATTATTACTTGTGGATCTGATTGAATCGGAAGAAGCGTGGTGGTGAGTCGACCATTAATAATGTCTTAGGTTATATGGATGAACCTAAAAGAGGTTTTTTTTAGCACCCCATGATTTTAAAAATATATTATGTTTGATAATATGTATGACACCCAACATTGAGCGTAAACAAACAATGAAATATTATTATTTAAATATGATTGTTATAACATAGCCATTAATTTTGAAAATATCAGT
Organism: Viscum album; assembly: GCA_963277665.1. Taxonomy (NCBI): domain Eukaryota; kingdom Viridiplantae; phylum Streptophyta; class Magnoliopsida; order Santalales; family Viscaceae; genus Viscum; species Viscum album. Next base: position 1,956,764,889 of record OY728137.1, read on the forward strand.
AGGATTGAATAATTTATTAAATAAATATAAATTTGATACTAAAGATAAATTATTTGATTAATCATTAGGAATTAAGAGCTCACTTTTTAGTAAGGTCATTTTATTCTTCAAAAATACATTTTCTTTAAAAATAGTTTTATTCCTTTTTATGGGAAAATATTTTATTTACTTTTTATAAATATTAGAAATAATTCATTATAAAATTAAATTAATTTTTTATTTCATAATGTAAATATTGTCTTAATGTGAATTTTAAATAATTTTCTGAAATGGTGGATTTTTCAACAAAGAGTGAAAAGTATTGATGTTTATTGAAAAATATATTTTATTTTAAAGTATTTAAAAATTAAAATTCTATTATCAAATAGTATTAAAATATCAGTAGTTATTTTTTATTAAACATAATCCCATTATAATCCTTGTAATTATTTTAATACTTAATTTTTCTTTTGAAATAAAAATACTAAAAAATGTATTCTTATGGAAAATAGTTTTTCATCATGTTTTGTGGGAATAATCTTAAATTAAATTTTACAAATTTTAAGAATTGAATATTAAAAAATAATTTTAATAATTTTCATTATAATGTCTAAATTTGGTTTATATTTCCCATTTTTATTGGAACAAATTGAATAGTAACCCATGTAATTTTTGTTACAGCTATAAAGGATACATTGGGTAATTATGGATAAAAATAAAATGATATGGTCAAAAAATGACCATAATAGTTCAATAAAATTTATTGGATGATTATACCTCATGCATAATCATCCAAAATACAAATATATGTAATTTTTATATTTTTCTATGATTTTGACTTTTATGATACTATATATAAACATTAAAAAAATATCACCTCTTTGTTTTATTATCTCTCACTTTTTTAAATTGAATAAAAAGAATATATTTTCGGTTAAAGATAATAATATGAAATATAAATTATTTTTAATCATTTTAATTTACTTATAATTTATAGTGATAAAATTAAAACCTTAAATGCTTATAGAGCACTACCCTTGTGCCTGTGCAAGAAGTTAAATAATAAATTAAATGATTTTAAAAACTCTAATATAATACTACTTGAGTGAGATTTTGATTTCAAAGATTTTTTAGGATAAAATGAAATTTTATAGTGTTTTTATTGAATTAAAATTTAATTTAATTTCTTCCCAGTAGTTTTAAAAGTCAAATTAAATGAATAGTTTCAAAATTAACATTAATGTTACTTTATAACAAATAATATTTAATTAAACTATTTTAAACGAAAAATTCATATGTCTGACTAGTGATTATGATATTTATTAAAATTTCTACCATTTTCCATTTATTATACGATTCTATTTTTATAGTATCTTTGTTGACCCCTTTTGAGTAAAATCATTTATACTAAAGTAATTGTCAAAAGGGTTAAAATTGGTTAAAACAAAATGATAAGGGTAAAAAGATCACCTAAAATTGTCTGATTTTATCGGATGATATTATTTAAAATAATAATCATCTTATCTTTGAATCTTAACAATTTTTATCCATTTTGAATTGAAAATAAATTTATTTCTATTTAATATTTTAAGAAACATTGAAAATGGTAATAACCTCTCTTATAAAAGGGAACATATTCTTATCTTTTTCACACATAAAGAAACATTTGGTTGATACAATCACTATCCATATTCATTAATAAAATATATATCATTTTAATATAATAATTTTTTTCAAAAAACTATCCAAGGAATTCTTTTGGTGTAATTATTCAGAGGTTTTCTGAAAAAGATGCATAGTTATTAACCAAATGTTTTTTTATTATTTCTTATTCTGCCTCCTTAAAATATTATTCAGCCATGGTTAAATAATAAAATTAGAACTAAAATATACTGAGTCATTACTCTTATAATTTCATAACCCAAACACATCTCATATTCCATCAAAATGGTAAACAAAACTATTGTTTTTGTGTACGGAGGAATACCTCCTCCCGAACTGCTGTAATTAGTATTCCATCATCCCCTCTTAAGGATGGTTTTAATGATGGATTAAATGTATATATATGATAGTGATGAAATATTTATCATTCTTGAAATATAATATATCATTCCCCTTCTTACATTTTTATTCACTGAAAAATGATAACATTGTTTGTGTGTACGTTTGAACTACCATCTCCACGATGCGATGTGAATCATTTTTCATTACCTCATCACTTGTATTGTATATATAATTATATATTATGAAATAATAAATTATTTATGATATAATTCTAATTATATAATGAAAAAATAATATTTACTTTATTTTCATAATGATCTTTGAAAAATGAGAACGTTATGCATTTGTACGTACAACTTATTATCTCCATGATTATAATATATTTCATTTCCCATAACCATATTTAATGGTTTGTTTAAAAAGTATAATTGACATGTAAAAATGATATTTATTTCAGGATTATTATTATATATATGATGTAATAATTTCTTCTTTGACCATAGTAAACCCATCAATATCATTTTTTACATATGAGTCGAATATCATTAAAATGTATGAGGTGGACATAATTGACTATGTTAATGTAAATAAAATGGTATTAAATAAAATATAATAATTTACATGAAAAATATTCATAAGAACTAAACAATTAACATATGTTTTTTATTTAAGAATACAAATAACATATGTTATGAGTCAGACTCAAGACAATGTTCTTTCTTTTAGAAATCCAATTTTTTAGTTTCCCTTCCAAAGATTTTAATTCCATAAACATATTTTAAAGATTATTTTATGGATATGTATATACATAAAATAATTATAAATTACATTTTTTTTCACTTTTTTATGTCTTTAAAAGTTTTTAAAAATTAATTCTTTTTATGGAATATTTTGACATTCTTTATAAAAAGACTAAAGGATTATTCTATTTTATCACGTACAATGATAATGAATTTTCATAACACCATAGAAATTATTTGATATTTGGATTCCTTTATAATATTTCATATTTTTTAAAATAATAACCATCATCTCCTATATTTTGAGTATTTCCACAAAGAGTGTTTTAAATGTTATAGATATTTTAATATCTGTAACTATTTTCCTTATAGATGAAAAGAATATTTGTATGAATGTAATGATAAAAATGTAATATTACATGTTTTATGATTATTTTATGGTTATTGGGAATTGTTTATGATGACTTATGGTAAAATTATAATCCAAGGATGTGCGTTTCCATTATAAACCAGGGAAAGTTGGTTATGTTATAAACCAAGAATAGATGATTCTGTTATAAAATAAAGACGCTAGAGTATGGGATATCGCTTCAATGCATAAGGTATGGAAGTTGACCATATAGGTTATTCAAATTGTAAGAGTGATTGTAAGAGTGATATAGATATGTCACCTCAAGTTACCTCTATGTATTATTTATACTTGTTATGGATTTGATGAAAATAGTATGATTTTAAAAAGGCAAGAAAAAAAGGATCATTTTTCTAAAGGAAAGTATATTTTGAGTCTTAAAGGTCAAATGTATAACGTTTTTAAAATATTTCCTAAGATTTTTCTATTTTCAAAGAAACATTTATGAACATTATTTTTCCATTTAATATTTATTTTAAATGTTTTATAAAAAAAAATTTTTCATGACCCCCTCCTACAAAAGATTCCATAAGGAAGGGAGATATATAATTACCCTTGAGTCCCACCTCCCCACTACTATAGATTTGGATTTATTAAGTTATAGATTTTATCAAGGATATAAAAAAGTTATGATAATAGATGCCTTTATCAATGCTAAAAACACTGATAAAGGGTACTATTTGTTAGTGGTAAAAAAGTACCGATAAAAGATACCCTTTATCGACACTTTTTTTAGTGGTGATAAAGCATTACATTATGAGTACTTTTTTTTAATTCTAATAAAGGTAATATTTATCATCTTTATTTAAATAACTAATAAAACTAAAGCGATTCCACGTGAGTCCCACATCAAACTTGCAAACATTCAGCCTCCTCATTTGATATCATTATGGCACATAAAAACATCATAAGCCTACTCTGGGGATGGGCTCCCACATAACCTCTTCACACACCGATTAGGGTATGTGCCTACCTGCATGGGACAATGTTTTAATTGAACCACCCTATGCTCACTGTGTCCCAGCCTCCACTTAGTTGACCTTTTCTAATGGGCAGCCTAAATTGTTGTCCCTTTAGGTTGAGGGCAAGCTGAATAAATAAATTTATTACAATTAAATTCTTATTTCATATATAAAAATATGTATTGATATATATGAATGTATTATATATATAAATATATATTTATATAAGTAAATATAATAAATATAATAAATTTCTTTTTAAAATTTTTATTTTTTAACATTATTTAAAATTTATTCATTTTTTATATATACATATTTTAATTATTTTTTTATTATTAAATTATTATTTTATATATAAAAATATATATTGATATATAAATATATATATATATTGATATAAAGTAATATATATATATATATTAATATATATTGTCATACATGCGAAATGAGGATGATGTGGGTAGCAGGATAACCACTCACTCCAGAATTCCTTGGTGTATCCTTGGGTTTTTTCTCATTGTGATATGATCGATATCTTTGGTAGCTGAAATCCTCCGAGATCACTGGCTCTTTGACTTGCATTTATATGGTGTGTCTCGCATGGTTACCCTTAGGGAGCCCAAACCAGTTGTTTCTCCTTCCTCAGTTGTGATTAGCATTTCATTCTCTCTCTTCATAGATTTATCTTATAAGGAGATTCATTGAATGGGATATATATTTTATGTCAAATATGATGGTGATACGGTCTATAAAAGCTTGAACCAAGGTAAAAACTCTATTATTTCAACATTAATATTTATTAATGGGTCTAAACAATGGAATGACGATGACCCAGTTGGGTATCTATTGGTGATTTGGGTATTTAATGAATAGAGGTCTATGTCATTGGGCATAGGATTTTTTTCATATCATGTTTCCCACTAAATATCTGAAGATGATTGCGTGGGGGAATGGTTCAATTTCAATCAATCTCTATGTCATTCACTTCCATGAATGTCATATAAATTTCAACCAATTGGAGGTATGTAACTCATCCACTCAACATTGGATTAAAATATTCAGATTAAGATAGGTGTTGTGGATTCTGATGATCCTGTATGATCTTTATCTCACTATCAGAATACCAATTAAATTTTACAAATAGACCATGTTTTCTTTCTTTAGACACTATTCTTGATTTTTGGTTTAGGTTGACTTAGGTACCGCAATGAATGATAAAAATTTCATCTCCACTTATTATTATGAGATTGAGTTGAGAGGTGAATATGATAACGTCCCAAAGTTCTATTTGAATTGGAAGTTAATTTTACATGAATTACTAAATTGAAAAAAGTAGTTTCTTATTCCGAATATTCTGCTCGTGGGAATATTTAAAGTAACTATAATAGGAAGTCTCTATTTATGAAGGAATCTAATCAGGGTATTAGTTTTGGTTTGATACATCTTATTGTTGATGATATTACAATATGTGGTTGTACATGGAATGTCTCCTCATTCAGTTTCACATCATTGAGGTTGCTTGCATCAAGAGGCTTCATTGATCGAAAGGTATGCTGGTTCCGATAGGGGTAACTCTTATGATTTGAATAGAATATCAATGATTAAATTTATTAATGTAAATAAAGATTTTTGTGACTCACATAGTGCAGGAAAAGTTCATTCTACCTTGACCCATACATATTTGGTTAATGTTTTGAAGGACCCCTCTTCCACCAAAGGAAATAAAGCATGTGCCAATTTCCCTGTGGAGGATTAGGACACACCAAAAATGAAACATAGTGTTGATGGACCTATTCAGAAAGTGGTTGTATAACTACCCATACTTTACATACATTGTTAATACTTCAAAATTGAAGCACACTTATTACAAAATATGACAAAACCACAAAGGACCGTATAGGTATAGTGTCTTTAGAAACTGGGAAACATAAACAACTGGTTCATAAATCTTTTACAGTGTCTCCCATTTATTTCATCATATCTAGGGTCCCATTTAGCATATTCTACTTAATATCCATCTTCCTGACCTGGGGAATAGAAAACATAAAAGGGTGAGCTCAAATGCTCAGCAAGGGCAAATAAATGAAATAAAAATCATATCATATCTTTTTGAAAATCATAACCTCCAAAAGAGATCGTAATATATTAACATGGAATAAATCATAGAAGTGAAAATGAGATCCCCATAATCATAACATAAAACTTGAAAGTTTGTGGCATGCACACATAATCATGGAAAATCATTTCTTGTTAGTCATGACTCGTTGCCAAGACTATCTTAGTGGACAAAGTCCCTTTCTAAACCGAGTCACCCTCGTTCCAGTCCTGTTTCACTGAACCGGTATAACCTACCGTTCCAGCCATGTCTATCTCATGAGATATAAAATCTTTACCCAATGCATTGGAGGGAGATATAGGTCCCACCCATCTTATAATTAATCCTTTCTTATGTGTGCCACATAATCATAAAACATACATCATCACATAACACATGTAACAAAAATGGGATTCTTGAAACATCATGACATCATAAATCAATTCATATAAGATAAAGGAATTCACAACATTACCAAATCAATGTAATAATAGCGATAAAAATAGAACCCTTTATTATCTTAGATGGAAAACAATTTTGATAAAACACTTGAACTCCATTCTTGAGGAAAATATCCATTCTTCTTCAAAAACATTTTTCCTTTCATAACATGTCATACAACTTTAAAATAAAAGAATTTGATTAAAAATAAACTTGAAAACTTGTAAAGGAATCTTCTTGGAAATAATGCTTTAAAAATCCATTCATGCCGTATAAGTTAAAAAAACATTCTTCTACTTTTGTCGGAAAAGTCAAAAAGTACCTCGTACGACAAAAGATTCCTTTCATACATATTACTAAAAACTCACCGAAGGGTAAAAATGGATTTAAACAATTGTAGGTGGATGGAAATAATATTACATATTGATGAAACATGGATGTGGATGATAAAATACACCCCATTAAATACTTACGAATAAACAATCTCGGATAAAAATGAGATTGTGATATTTCCCTTACCATAGGTCCGATTTGCTTTGTACGTGTCTGAAGATCCTGTATAATGGTTTAAATAATGTTATTGACTTATTACAGAATCATATATATTGATATGATATCATATATGGTCATATTCTTAGCTTCTTTTTAGTAATATTTCATTGTTACTTGTTACTCGGGTCTTTATTGCCTTTTGTTCTAATGCGTGTTTTGGCGAATACATTCTTATTATTCTTTTAAGGTTATAGATACCTTATATCCATAATGGTATTAGTGTAACATATATCATATTTATTCATTCAATTCATTTATATAATTACTATGTAATGATGATCATGTAGAACGAGTCGCATCACATCGTGGAGACGGTATTCCGTACGTACGCACGAGTGATGATATCGTTCCTATGATCGTGGAACTGTATTGGAGTATATATATATATATTATTTCAGTATCAATATTACTTTATAATAGTCATAAATAGTTACTCATTACACCATTATACCCATCCTTGTAAAGTGATGGTGGAAAAATAGATTACACCACGGCGTGGAGATGGTATTCCGTACGTACGCACGCGCGGTGATTTCATTTTTCCGTAGGATGGATAGAAGGTGAATTAGGGTTGTTTCATATTTATAATAACATATCAGTATGTAAGTAATACTGATGTTATTACTTTATCATGAAACAACTAAAGAAGAAGAAGTTGAAGAAGAACGAAATTGAAAAGATCGGTAATGGATATTACCCCTTCTTTGGAACGCCTCTTTGAATCCTCCACATAGGGAACTAAGATTGGTCTTTGAAGAAGACCAGGACCTCTATGATTATTCTTGGGAAGTGGAGAGGAGAAAATGGTAGGGGTTGGCCGAGCTTGAGAGCTCAAATTGGTGTGAGGAGGAGGGGGAGGAGGTGCCCTTTTATAAGGGAGGAGAGGGGCACCTTAGGAATATCTCAAAATATTATTTTATATTAAAGTCAAAATCGGTTTATAATGGTTCCAAAGGGTCTTATTTCGAAGCTAAAGTGGGTATGGGTCTAAATCCTATCAACCAATAGGATTTATACAAGTTTAGGGTATTATTTTAACCTTATCAATTAGATTTAACTCTAAGTTAAATAATTTAACTTTTACCGTGTCTTTTTGTTTTCTTTTACTATATGGTTAATACACTTACTATAACATGCCAAAAGAACCCCAAATTGTTTATTATTAATATATATATCCTCATCTAAGTCATTTGGCCGAACCTTAGATATTTAGGAATAAAATAACAATTAATAATATAATATTTGATTTAAAAACTATTTTGTGTCAATTTTGACACTATTTGATATATGATTTTTGTGAAAGTCATAACAGAATTATATGTTCGAAACAAGTTGATTAAATCAACAATAATATATCATATTTACCTAGAAAATTAGTGGAATTCATAAAAAGTCTCAAATGACATTTATTTTGGTGTTTATAACACCAATTATTTCAATATTTCATTAATATGATAATTACTGCATCATAATTGTGTCATAAATAAATTAACTTATTTAATGTCTAAAAATTATAAATAAAATACCATTATGTAGGAAATATTTTTAGCTTTATAATGAATATTTATAGTCGAATTTATCTTATGTATAACCCCATATTAAAAATTATTTACTTATTAAACTTTGATTTTAACTATTTTAACCCTTCTTTAAATAAATTAATAATAAATGTCCTAATCTAATCCAAGTGGGCCTAAATGGTCATATTTTATTCCTAAGTTTGTTTTTGGTCGAATTACACTTTTCCAATAGAATTAGGACATGTGTTATGGTAATAGTAATATCATATTTACCCTTAGTTACCCTATTTACTATTAATCGCGGTAAAAAAAGTAAAAAGTTACTATTCACCAAAAAAATTATTTTTATCTCATTGAACCACATTTTACTTACTGATATTAACCGTGTCTGTCGGATTTTTGAAATTCCATTCACAGAAGCGGTAAAATTATGTTTTATGCAAAATTCAGTTTTTTACCTACCACTTAGTGGTTTCACTATTCATCAAATATTGAAAGTTTTCGGAAAAATACCAAAATTTCACCCTAGGCTAATTTCGATATTCTGAGTCCAAAAATGAAGTCCATTTTGAAAAATAAAATTTATAAAATTTCAAAAAGTGGTTATTACTATTCATAACGGCTAGTTTTAATAGCATATTGTTGTTTAGTGAAACTCGGTATTGCGTACGACGCAAGCTATCGAGGAAGGTCGCGATTGCGTGTAAAGCAAGCCAAGCAAGTGTTGTGTAGAAAAAGATTCCTTTGATGATTTATATAACATAAAAGTATCGGGTGTAACATTCTACCCCCCTTAAAAAGAATTTCGCCCTCGAAATTCGTCACTTTGTAACAAACAGATGAGGATACTTCTCCCTCATCATATCCTCAAGCTCCCATGTAGCTTCTTCAAGTTGGTGGTTCCTCCATAAAACTTTCACCAATCGAGTGGTCTTGTTTTGTAGGACTTTTTCGCTACGATTCAGAATCTCTATCGGCTGTTCTTCATAAGAATGATCTTGCTCCAGCGGTACAACTTCTGAGCTGAGTACATGTGAAGGATCTGGTATGTACTTTCTCAGGAGAGATACATGGAAGACATCGTGAACTTGAGAGAGATTCGGTGGATGCGCCAATCGGTAAGATACCTTCCCAACACAATCCAGTATTTCGAAAGGACCGATATATCTAGGGCTCAACTTCCCCTTCTTTCCAAATCTCATAACCCTCTTCCAGGGAGATATTCATAAGAACACTTTATCACCCACTTCAAACACTAGGTCTTTTCTTCGGTTGTCGGCATAACTTTTCTGTCGAATCTGAGCTGCTCTTATGTGTTGTTGAATAGATCTGACCTTTTCTGCCATTTCATCAACGAGATCAGGTCCTAATAGCTTTCTTTCCCCAACTTCATCCCAGCAAGTAGGAGTCCTGCATTTCTTTCCATAGAGAGCTTCATAAGGAGCCATCTGAATACTGGAGTGAAAGCTATTATTATAAGAAAATTCCACCAAAGGTAGGTGTTGATCCCAACCTCCTTTTAAATCCATAGAGAAAGCTCTCAACATATCTTCTAGGGTTTGAATTATTCTCTCAGACTGACCATCTGTCTGGGGATGATAAGCAGTGCTGAAACTCAACTCTGTATCCAGAGTATGCTGAAGACTTCTCCAGAACTTCGAGGTAAATCTCGGATCCCGATAAGATATAATAGAAAGTGGTACTCCATGCAATCTTACCACTTACTTTACATATATCCTGGCAAGCTGATCTAGAGAGAAATCCTCTCTAATAGCAATGAAGTTTGGAGACTTTGTAAGACGATCAACTATGACCCAAATAGCATTATTGCCTTTGGATGTTTTAGGAAGTCCGGTGACAAAGTCCATAGTGATGTTTTCCCATTTCCATTCGGGTATGGGTAATGGTTGTAACATCCCCTTAGACTTCTGTCTCTCAGCTTTAACTTGTTGACAAACCAAGCATCGAGAGACATATTCAGCAACATCTCTTTTCATGCCATCCCACCAGAAGTACTCTTTCAGGTCCCTATACATCTTCGTGCTTCCGGGATGAATAGATAATGATGAACTATGAGCCTCATCCAGCAACTCCTTCTTTAATTCGGGGATGGAAGGAACACAAACCCGATTCCTGAACTTTATTATCCCATCACAATCAAGGTTGAATTCAGGAACATTTCTCACCTTCTTTTGTAACTCAACATCTTCTTTCTGTGCCTCTTTAATCATCACATGTATAGATGGTTGAACATTCATTTGAGAAAGATAAGATTTTTCCCCTTCCATTATAATTCCATGATCCATCCTTTGTAAATCCATAAATATTGGATCATTTGTGATCCTCATCATGGATAAACTAGCATGGTCTTGTCAACTTAATGCATCTGCCACCCTGTTTGATTTCCCAGGGTGGTAATGGATTGAGCAGTCATAATCCTTAATCAGCTCCAACCATCTTCTTTGACACATATTCAACTCCTTTTGTGTGAAAATATACTTTAAACTCTTATGATCAGTATAAATATCACACCTTTCACCATAAAGGTAATTCCTCCAAATCTTTAATGCAAAGATTACCGCAGCCAACTCCAAATCATGTGTTGGGTAATTTTGCTCATGGATTTTCAACTGTCGTGAGGCATAAGCTATCACCATATCATTTTTCATAAGAACACACCCCAATCCCTTCTTGTATACATCACTGTAGATCAAAAACCTTTCTCCACTACAAGGCAGTGTGAGCACAGGTGCACTGGATAACCTTCTTTTCAACTCCTTGAAATTCTCTTCACTTTCCTCTGTCCAAACAAACTTAACTCCTTTCCGAGTCAACTTGGTGAGTGGATTAGATAATCGTGAAAAATCTTTTACAAAACGTCGATAATATCCAGCCAAACCAAGAAAACTTCAGATCTCAGTTACTGTTGTTGGTCTCGACCATTTTTTGATAACCTCTGTTTTTGTTGGATCCACAGATATCCCCTCTTTTGAGATTATGTGACCCAAAAATGCAACTTTTTGAAGCCAAAATTCACACTTGGTAAATTTGGCATAAAGCTTTTCCTTTCTCATGGTCTTCAATATAATTCTCAAGTGATCTTCATTCTCTTCCTTGCTCTTTGAATAGACAAGAATATCGTCTATAAAGACTACCACAAATTGATCAAGATAGTCACTAAAGACTCTATTCATTAGATCCATGAAGATAGCTGGGGAATTAGTAAGACCAAACGACATCACTATAAATTCATAGTGTCCATACCTTGTACGGAAAGCCGTCTTTGGTATATCCTCCCTTTTGACCCTTAATTGATGATACCCTGAATGATGATCAATCTTGGAAAAGTATTGAGCTCCACGTAGTTGGTGAAATAAGTCATCAATGCGTGGGAGAGGAAATTTGTTCTTGATAGTGATCTTGTTAAGTTCTCGATAATCAATGCAGAGTCTCATTGATCCATCTTTCTTCTTAAAAAATAGAACAGGTTCTCCCCAAGGTGACGCACTAGGGCGTATGAATCCCTTATCAAGATTATCTTGGAGTTGCTTCTTCAATTCCTGCAACTCAATTGGGGACATTCTATAAGGTGTCTTTGAAATTGGCAAAGCACCTGGTACGAGTTCTATTGAAAACACAACTTCACGATTTGGTGGAAGACCCGGTAATTCCTCCGGAAAGACATCATCAAACTCCCGTACAATGGGAATATTCTTAATCGTGAGTTTCTCACCAACCATTTGAGATAAATAACCTTCATTTAGTGGAATCAACACCCATAAGATGGAAGGAATTTCTACTGGAAGGTTATATTCATCCTTGCATCGATAGACGATCGTAGATCGATCTGGAATATGAAATGTGACTTCCCTTCTTTGGAAATTGATATGAGATCCATGTAGAGAAAGCCAATCCATGCCAAGAATCACATCAAATTCCACTAAAGGAAGGATCACACGATTTGCAAGAAGCACTTTCCCACAAACTTCGATCGGAGAAGAATTATAAACTTTTGATGCGACTGTTGTGCCATTAGGTGTCATCACAGCTAACTCAACATCTAATTGTTGAGGTAATACGGTGATACCCATAGAAAATTTATCATAAATAAAAGATTGGGTGGATCCAGAATCAAATAAAACATTTGCTACTTTAGAGTGGACGGTAAGTGTACCTTTCACCACATCGTTATCGTACTCCACATCGCTGATAGAAATTGCATGTGACTTTCCTTTGCCTTTAGCCTTAAGATTTTGTCGACGTCGACCATCATCATCAACCCTTGGATTTGGGCATTGATTGGCATAATGCCCCATCTCCTTGCACTTGAAACATTGAAGTGTAGTAGGTTCATTCTGTGTATCCCTTCCTTTGTTTGCATCATTAGACATCTTCTTCCCATTATCGTGGCATTCAAATGCCCGGTGACCTTCCTTTCCACATTTAAAACATTTACTTGTCCCTTTAAGACAACTCCCTCCATGTTTCTTTCCACACTTTGAGCATAAGGGAAAGCTCATCTTCTTTTCAGTGTGCTCTTTAGATTTTCCTTTGAATTCCATCTTCCTCTTCTTATCAAACCCATGTGACTGATGGGTTACTCCAATCTCCATCTCGACTTTGAGAGCACATCGAACAATTTCCTCGTATCTATTGAAGTCCCTTATGGATAACACCCTTCGAAGACTTGGTTTTAAGCCACTAAAGAATCGATCGATCTTACTCTCAGGTTGGATAATAATACCAGAAGCGTACCTTGAAAGTCTTGTAAAATTTGCTTCATAGGTACCAACAGATTCATCATCCCTTTGCTTCAGTTCAAGAAACTCTTTCTCCATCTTTGTTCGGAGAAGACGAGGGAAGTACTTATTGAAAAATAAGTTCTTGAACTCGTCCCATTCCATAGACTCAATTTCATCCCTTTTCCTCATATTCTTAATAAGATTCCACCATTGATCAGCATCTCCTTCCAAACGATACACTTCTAGGATGACTTTATCATGTTCAGAACATTGAAGAACTAAAAATATCTTTTCAGTAGTACTAATCCATTTTTCAGCAACTAATGGATCGGTAGACTCGCTGAAAGAAGGTGGACGCTGCCTCATGAAGGATTCAACAGAATGTTGCTCCTTCCTTTGCTCGTTTGGAAGTCCTGCATGATTCATAGCTTGAGAAAGTTGTTTGAGCATGGCTACAAGATTTTTCATTCCAGCTCCCATATCGTTTGGTTGCTCAGGGGGACAATCATTGCATTGCCCATCGCATTCTGTATTAACACGGTTCCTTCGGGTTCCAGCCATTGACTAAAACCAAGAAGAATAGTGTGAGCAACACTAATTATAATAGGAAACCACATAATTCAAGAATAAAATTTTCATGCTTAAGGTCTTATCCTAGGTTATTCATGGCCATTTCTAAAACACTAAGATTGTGTTCTATGCTTAGACTTATCCTTAGGGTTCTTACTAAGGCTTTCACATCCTTGTTTCCAAAGGTTGACTATACCTTTCCTCTGATACCAACTATAACGACCCATACATTACATACATTGTTAATACTTCAAAATTGAAGCACACTTATTACAACATATGACAAAACCACAAAGGACCGTATAGGTATAGTGTCTTTAGAAACTGGGAAACATAAACAACTGGTTCATAAATCTTTTACAGTGTCTCCCATTTATTTCATCATATCTAGGGTCCCATTTAGCATATTCTACTTAATATCTATCTTCCTGACCTGGGGAAAAGAAAACATAAAAGGGTGAGCTCAAATGCTCAGCAAGGGAAAATAAATGAAATAAAAATCATATCATATCTTTTTGAAAATCATAACCTGCAAAAGAGATCGTAATATCTTAACATGGAATAAATCATAGAAGTGAAAATGAGATCCCCATAATCATAACATAAAACTTGGAACTTTGTGGCATGCACACATAATCATGGAAAATCATTTCTTGTTAGTCATGACTCATTGCCAAGACTATCTTAGTGGACAAAGTCCCTTTCTGAACCGAGTCACCCTCGTTCCAGTCCTGTTTCACTGAACCGGTATAACCTACCGTTCCAGACATGTCTATCTCATGAGATATAAAATCTTTACCCAATGCATTGGAGGGAGATATAGGTCCCACCCATCTTATAATGAATCCTTTCTTATGTGTGCCACATAATCATAAAACATACATCATCGCATAACACATGTAACAAAAATGGGATTCTTGAAACATCATGACATCATAAATCAATTCATATAAGATAAAGGAATTCACAACATGATCAAATCAATGTAATAATAGGGATAAAAATATAACCCTTTATTATCTTAGATGGAAAATAATTTTGATAAAACACTTGAACTCCATTCTTGAGGAAAATATCCTTTCTTCTTCAAAATTTTTTTTCCTTTCATAACATGTCATACAACTTTAAAATAAAAGAATTTGATTAAAAATAAACTTGAAAACTTGTAAAGGAAGCTTGTTGGAAATAATGTTTTAAAAATCCATTCATTCCGTATAAGTTAAAAAAAACATTCTTCGTACTTTTGTCGGAAAAGTCAAAAAGTACCTCGTACGACAAAAGATTCCTTTCATACATATTACTAAAAACTCACCGAAGGGTAAAAATGGATTTAAACAATTGTAGGTGGATGGAAATAATATAACATATTGATGAAACATGGATTTGGATGATAAAATACACCCCATTAAATACTTACGAATAAATAATCTCGGATAAAATCGAGATTGTGATATTTCCCTTACCTTAGGTCCGATTTTATTTGTACGTGTCCGAAGATCCTGTATAATGGTTTAAATAATGTTATTGAATTATTCCAGAATCATATATATTGATATCATATCATATATGGTCATATTCTTAGCTTCTTGTTAGTAATATTTCATTGTTACTTGTTACTCGGGTCTTTATTGCCTTTTGTTCTTATGCGGGTTTTGCCGAATACATTCTTATTCTTCTTTTAAGCTTATAGATACCTTATATCCAGAATGGTATTAGTGAAACATATATCATATTTATTCATTCAATTCATTTATATAATTACTATGTAATCATGATCATGTAGAACGAGTCGCATCACATCGTGGAGACGGTATTCCGTACGTACGCACGAGTGATGATATCGTTCCTATGATCGTGGAACTGTATTGGAGTATATATATATATTATTTCAGTATCAATATTACTTTATAATAATCATAAATAGTTACTCATTACACCATTATACCCATCCTTGTAAAGTGATGGTGGAAAAATAGATTACACCACGGCGTGGAGACGGTATTCCGTACGTACGCACGCGCGGTGATTTCATTTTTCCGTAGGATTGATAGAAGGTGAATTAGGGTTGATTCATATTTATAATAACATATCAGTATGTAAGTAATACTGATGTTATTACTTTATCATGAAACAACTAAAGAAGAAGAAGTTGAAGAAGAAAGAAATTGAAAAGATCGGTAATGGATATTACCCCTTCTTTGGAACGCCTCTTTGAATCCTCCACTTAGGGAACTAAGATTGGTCTTTGAAGAAGACCAGGACCTCTAGGATTATTCTAGGGAATTGGAGAGGAGAAAATGGCAGGGGTTGGCCGAGCATGAGTTCTCAAATTGGTGTGAGGAGGAGGGGGAGGAGGTGCCCTTTTATAAGGGAGGAGAGGGGCACCTTAGGAATATCTCAAAATATTATTTTATATTAAAGTCAAAATCGGTTTATAATGGTTCCAAAGGGTCTTATTTCGATGCTAAAGTGGGGATGGGTCGCAATCCTATCAACCAATAGTATTTATACAAGTTTAGGGTATTATTTTAAACTTATCAATTAGATTTAACTCTATGTTAAATAATTTAACTTTTACCGTGTCTTTTTGTTTTCTTTTACTATATGGTTAATACACTTACTATAACATGCCAAACGAACCCCAAATTTTTTATTATTAATATATATATCCTTATATAAGTCATTTGGCCGAACCTTAGATTTTTAGGAATAAAATAACAATTAATATTATAATATTTGATTTAAAAACTATTTTGTGTCAATTTTGACACTATTTGATATATGATTTTTGTGAAAGTCATAACAGAATTATATGTTCGAAACAAGTTGATTAAATCAACACTAATATATCATATTAACCTAGAAAATTAGTGGAATTCATAAAAAGTCTCAAATGCCATTTATTTTTGTGTTTATAACACCAATTATGTCAATATTTCATTAATAAGATAATTACTGCATCATAATTGTGTCATAAATAAATTAACTTATTTAATGTCTAAAAATTATAATTAAAATACCATTATGTAGGAAATATTTTTAGCTTTCTAATTAATAATTATAGTCGAATTTATCTTATGTATAACCCCATATTAAAAATGATTTACTTATTAAACTTTGATTTTAACTATTTTAACCCTTCTTTAAATAAATTAATAATAAATTTCCTAATCTAATCCAAGGGGGCCTAAATGGTCATATTTTATTCCTAAGTTTGTTTTTGGTCGAATTACACTTGTCCAATAGAATTAGGACATGTGTTAGGGTAATAGTAATATCATATTTACCCTTAGTTGCCCTATTTACTATTAACCGCGGTAAAAAAGTAAAAAGTTACTATTCACCAAAAAATTATTTCTATATCATTGAACCACATTTTACTTACTGATATCAACCATGCCTGTCGGATTTTTGAAATACCATTCACAGAAGCGGTAAAATTAAGTTTTATGCAAAATTCAGTTTTTAACCTACCACTTAGTGGTTTCACTATTCATCAAAAATTGAAAGTTTTCAGAAAAATACCAAAATTTCACCCTAGGCTAATTTCGATATTCTGAGTCCAAAAATGAAGTCCATTTTGAAAAATAAAATTTATAAAATTTCAAAAAGTGGTTATTACTATTCATAACGGCTGGTTTTAATAGCATATTGTTGTTTAGTGAAACTCGGTATTGCGTACGACGCAAGCTATCGAGGAAGGTCGCGATTGCGTGTAAAGCAAGCCAAGTAAGTGTTGTGTAGAAAAAGATTCCTTTGATGATTTATATAACATAAAAGTCTTGGGTGTTACAGGTTGACTATGATATACCTCTTTTAAAGGATGAACCATGAGAGTAGGATAATGAATATAATGATATTGTTATAGATTTGGATGAATTGAAGAATCTTGAAAATAATATCAAAAAAGAATTAGATATGGAATTTATCCAAGAACAAGCTTTGACTTACTCTTGGAGAAAGGGGAAAGCTAAGTTAGTATTTTCCTCCCCTCATCCTAATAATAAGAATGTGAACAGGGGTATAGAGTAGGTTAATACCTCAAATAATTTTTATGTTTTTTATCTTTCCAATGGAATTAACTCCCAAAGGGATAATATTATTGTCATCTTCTAGGATTAAAGGAATGAAGGGGTGTCTCTTAGTGGAAATCCATTTTATTATGCTTTGGCATCCAGTGTGTGGGAAACACCAATCAATATTGTTAATGTGAATTCTCTCTCACACATATCAAAAAATGTCCCTTCTAGTGTTGTGCAAGATGAATTGTTGTTTAAGAGAGTACATACTCACACAGACAGTTGTAATGATGTTGTTGTCCCTTCTGTGGACACGAAGAATCATAATGGTAGGGAGCAGAATCTCATGCAGAAATACATTTTTGAATCAGAGAGGGAAGACCTAGGAGAGGATTAGCAACAAGCTAATTCTTGGAAGTGAGTTTGACATCAAACATATCATGGTCGAGGATGTGGTCATGAAGATTGGGCTACTGTTCGAAGGCATGGATGAAATATGTCTACCATGTATTCTTCCAAGGACCTTACATTGGAGAAGGAAAAGATCAATGAAAAGTACTATGTAGTCTTCAACCAAAGGAAGTCACAGTTCGAGTGAGATGTTGTTGATGATGATGATGACACTAACCATGATTATGGGAATGATCCTCTTCCTGATTTGTAGTTTTCCATTGTGGATGAGGTTATGTATCTTTCTTGACCTCATCAATCATTTTTTTGTCTCTTGGTCATCTTTATTTTTCAAATAATTTTTTAAGGACCGGGCTTACCTGTCTCCCAAACCTTTTGATTATATTAACATATATTAATATATATTATATTAATTAGTTAATTATATAGATATATAAAAAATTTTAAATTTAAAATATATATAATAATAAATATTTTATTTAACATTTGATTAAAAATTATAAAAAAAAATATTATACCGATATAATCAAATTAGTAATACACTGTTTATAATTAATAAAATGAATAAATTTATTAAATAATTAATATTATAATTAAATATTTAATATACTTTTTATTAATTTTTGAATATATATTAAATTTATACATCATTATTAATAAACTTTTCATTAATTAAATTTTTTATAAAAATTAACATTTAATGTTTTTAATGTAGTTTTAATTTACATAATAAATATATATTCTTTTTTATTAAAACATATATTCATGTGGGTTCATGATCTAGAAAGGTCCAACCACCAAAACTTATATAATTAAATATATAAAATTTAATATATATATATATATATATATTAATATATTGTTTATTAATTATATATATAATTAAATAATCAATATTTTAATTATAATTAATAAAAATGTATAAAATTATCAAATAACAGTTATTAATTATAAAAAAATTATTGAAAATTTAATGATGTATATATCATTAAATTTCACAGAGATTTTACATGCATTGATTTAATATAATTTATTCATTAAAAATCTTATGTGTCTGATTAATTTTAAATTTATATATATATATATAGTTATATTTATTATTTTAATATTTTTGTAAATTATTCATTTTTAATATATTTATACATAATAATAAATTAATACATTTAATATTCTTGAAATTTATTCATTTTCCAATTTTCGTTGTTTAATATTTTTGTATATTATCAATTTTTAAATATTTATTTATAAATGTTTATTCGTTAAAATTTAATGTCTTTAACATGGTTGTAATTTATATAAATAACATGTATACATATCCATTTTAAAATAAATATACATTCAATTTTAATTTTTCAAAATTATTAATATAATTAATAACATCTATTTTTTTGAATTTTTTCATCCTTATTATAATTTATTTCATTAATAGACAATACATATTATATAATATAATTATTCAATTTAGCATATATCAAACTCATATATACACACACACACATTGATTTCACACACACAAAAATTAATATAATTACTGAAATCATATACAGAAACACATACAACTAATATTTATATAATTTATTGAAATTTTGATATTCATTTTAAAATTTTATTTACTAACACAATATATTAAATATATAATCCTTATAATTGGTAAAATGTTTTATATACTTTTAATATTATTTCAGTTTTTATTATTTAATCATTTTTAATATTTTTTGGGAGCTTAATAAGTTTCTAATATTTGTTTATAATTATTTATTTAATTGGTTTTAATTTTTTCAATATGTATTCATATTCATTTGAATATATATAGATATTTTTGTTAATAATTTTTATAACTCGAAAAACATATCCATTTTTTCAATATTTTTAATTTTCACACATTTTTAATTATTCAATTTCACTCATTATGCATTTAAGATTATATATTCATTAATATAGTTAAAAAAGTATTTGTAAATAAATAAATATAAATAAATATATTTATTAATGCAAATTTTCTATATTTAAAAATTTATTCATTTAGAATTATAAATAAATTATAATTATTATTTTTTAAAAATTATTTATATAATTATAAATGAATATTTATTTATTTAAATAATTATAAATTATAATAATAATATTTAAATAATGAATATTTTTAATATATTTTAATTTATATTTATATTTTTTATTACATATATATATATATAATTATATAAATATAATTAAAATTATATACAAATATTTATATATATATTTATTCATAATTATAATTATAAATATATATCTATAATTATATATATAAATAAAAATTTACAATTCTTTAAATATATTTATAGTTATAAAATTATTTATCTATTTATTTATACATATATACATTTAAATATCAAAATTAAATTTATTATATTATTAAAATTAATTTTACAGGCCTTTCTTATGGTTTGATAGCACTCATAAAGTGGTATTTTATCAGCGCTTATTGTTTTAGTGATGATAAGACCCCTCTTTTCCAGTTCTTTTTCGGAAGTGTAGACAAAACTCTCCACGATCTTTTCAATGTAACCCTAATCAAATTTAGTTCCCTTACATCATTCAAGCCCTTGGGGAAGTTTAACTCTTTCACCACACCCCCTCTATCTTCTCTCAGATGAATTAAATCTCAAGTGAAAGGTAGGTTATTATTTCTCTCATCCTCTCTCGTTTATGTGTCATTGATCACCTCTTTCATGAAACCATGTTATTATTTTCTTTTCGTTCACGCATTTGGTCACCGCACCTCCCCTCCATCGGTGTCTTCAGACCGGGTTGACCACCCACCATTGTGAATCAGCCCTCCAGCAACCAACCTTTCCCCATCGTCCACTCCCTCCACTCACCAAAAACACATACATTCCCCCTCTCCCTTCATGAATGCCTCCCCAGGAAAGGGTTTAATGTATATCCCTTCATATATATAAATTCTAATTTTTTAAATTTTTTCATTTTAATTTATATATTTCTTTTCATATTTTATGTGAATACTAATTTTGATATATTTAATTATTTTTATGTTATAATACAATGTTAATTAAAAATTATTCATATTCAAGTTCAATTAAGTGATTTCCCATGAGAAATTTCATATTTTTTGAATGGTATTGGAATAAAAATTATGAATATATTAAGAGTATTGATGCAATTCCATTAATAATTATATATATTAATTGTCATTGTTTGTTTATATTACGAATAATATTTGTATATATCTTAAATTTCATTTAAATAATAATAACATTATAGATCTCATATGTGTATTTTTACCTGCATTACTCTTAAGAATTTGTAATAAATTGTTATTAAAAATGTTAAATTATCAAAAAAAATTGATAATGCAATAGAAGTATAGTAGATGTCAAGGAATTATAATTTTAAAGAATAATGATGAAGAATGAACACCTTTTTCTAATAACCTTTTATCCATCCACTAATTTTTTAAGAGTTGAATAAAAGATACCACATTATGATTTAATTTCTTTATAGTAAAATGATTTAAGGATTCTAATACAACATAAATTAAAAATAAAAATAACATTAAATGTTGATAATTCAAGTAGTGTAATTTTTTTTGATTAATTCATCTTGGAAAATTATAGAAAATGTTATCATATGATTACTACTTGAGAGTATATACTATAATATAGTGCCATAGATTTATGTTTTTGTGTTCAATTCATGAGGGGATATTAAAATAAAAAATTTAATAAAATAATTAAGTGGCGAGATTTTCATATTAAAATTTATTGGTGATATCCTATGAGATGTATTGATGTTTATTATAACATGGATTGATAATAATTATTTTTCCTTATTTTTCTCTATTTTTACATATGATAACTCACTATGATCGTTAAATTATTTTATTAAATGTTCTTGTTTGCTTGATTGATTTCATGTGTGATTTTTATCATTCTTGATGGACCTATCAATTCCTAGGGGGGTTCAAGGATTTTAAGAGTGTTATGTTTTTTTATTAGAATATGACTCATGGAACTGAAGGTGTAGTGAGTATTCCTTTGTTAATATATATATTGAGAAAATTATTTTCTCGACTCATTTTTTTAGTTACCTGAAATATCAGGAGTGGACAAGGAGAACTTTAATCATGGATTGAGGTGTTTTGGGTACGTCTAAGTTTAATATTCTTATTTAAAACATTTCTTATTTTTATTAATCCATGTATATAATATTATTATTGTTTGGATCGAATTTTTTACATTAGGAACAATTTCATTGTCACCCAAAGAAAGATCTAATTTTATACACATTTATATCAGAAACATATTGGATTAGATGATATTTTAAGATTTTTATAGAGTTTTATATAATTTCTCCAATATATACATGTGGTATAGAAAAGTCTATTGGAAAATATAGTAACATAGAATCCAACATCATTTTTTTCTTTAATAATAGATTTATCAATTTGTTTCCAGAAATTCCAAGCTCCATGATCCTATGTCAAAATATGGTGATTACATTACCATGGATTTTCTGAGAAAAAATATTTTTACCCAAATTTATAATTATAGGTTATAATTAAATGAAAAAAAGAAAAATAATTTCCAAGGGAATTATGAAATAAAATAATAAATAAATTTTGTTTAACAAAATATTTATTACCATGTGTTTGTCTCACACAACATCAAATCGTGAACTCAGACCAACAACCACATGTTTACGCCAGGTTGTTTCTTTTCATGTCATTATTTTTTAAACTGATAACCTATCAGTAATCATATCTGATAACATTCAAAAGTTGGGATACCCTTATTAGAATTATTGATAACTCTATCCTTTGATTATGAATATATTATGTTTATTTTTTTATTTTTTGTAAAAAATTAATATTTTTTCATTCTAATTGGACGAATATGAATCGAAAATGGATGTACGCTAATCAAAGGGAAAAAGGTTATGAAGATAGTGATAAAGAGTTCATATTGTTTTTAAAATAGCATGCATACTACCCTTCTAAAAATACATTATCCATGTTTAAATTATTGTTATTTAATACTAATAAGTCTGTGGGAGTTGGAAGATCCTTTGATTTTTCATTGAATATTTCATAGTTAGAAATGTTGGACAAAACATGGTGAAAAACTAAACATGCATAATTATTAGGATGATATTTCAATTTGTGTATAATTTGAAATGAATACCAGTTTAAATGATGATAAAGATCATATGGAAGAAATTCCAATGGAAATTATAGTTGAACTTCATGATTTTTCAATGTTGTTTGATATGTTAAATAGTTTTGATAAGATACCATTTTAAACTGGTTATACTAAATACAGAACATTTTCATTTTTTTATTTTATATAATTTGAATTTTGGTAGTGGATGGAGTAACACTAGATTTATAGAACTAGTTAGCCTCTTAAATTATATGCTACCAGATGAAAATGAACTTCCTTATCGAACATATGATGAAAAATTAATTCTATGTTCAATGGTCAAGATCTATAAAAAAATACAAGTTTTTCCAAATGATTTCATATTAATTCATAGGGCCCATGGATCACTCATAAATTTCCCTAAGTGTGGTGTTAATCAATAAGTTAAAAATAAATCAAGTACTTCAAAAGCTGTATGGTATTTTTCTATCATTCCATTGTTCAAAATACTATATATATGTTAATAATCCATGATAAAATTAACATGTATTATAGATAAAATAATTAAATATGGGAAACTACATCATCTAGAAATCTCTCCTCGCTTGAATAAAATTGACTATGAGTATCTTAAATTTGGAAATGATTCAACAAACATTAATATTTCATTATTTATAGATAGAACAAATCATTTTGGTGTGAACATTAGTACTCATAGTACAAGGAAAATTATTTTAGTAAATTATAACATGAAACCATGGTTATTAATGAAGTGCAAATATGTTATGTTTTCTATACCAAAACAACTTTATAATAATACTAATTTAAATTTATCTCCATTGATAAAATATATGATGATTATGTGGGATATATGTATTTTAATGTGTGATTCTCATAGAAGTGAATAAATTAATATTGTGTGCCATTTTTTACAGGACGAAAAATTAAATCCCTTATTATGGATATTTTTCAGGCTATATCATTAATGAAATGTTGTGGTGTCCCATTTTTAAAAATTCACACACTTAGTTCCGTTGAAACATTCCTCAAAGGTTGTGTTTTTAGGATATAAATGTTTTTACCACGAAAAAATAAATTCTAATACTAGAAGACATAATTTGATGGCAATACTAAACAAGGTAGATCACTATCTCCACTAATGGTTGTTCATCTATTTAAAAAGGTATAACAAATTGAAACTATTTTTAATAAACCATTTTTTGAAAGCTATGTTTTTCATGATTAACATGGTGATAAAGGAAGTGTTTTCACTATAGAAGGGTAAAAGTGGAATTTTCTTCCTCTCGTAGCTTACACTCTATCCAAATAAGAAAAATTAAAATTTTCCATTTTACATAATAGTATAAAATTTTTAAAAGGTTATTCATCAAATATTAATAATGTCGTTTTAGAGACTAATTATTAATTAAGGGACAAAAATCCCACAACTGTCATGTTTTGATGAAAGATTTGATGATCATTGTTTAATGTTATGTTACGACTAAAAATTTGTGAAATAAATTAACCAAACTCTACATAATATTTAGATCCATTTATAGTAATATTATAGGGAAGAAGAAGTTTCCAATCATCATTACGAAGGTTACTATCATATTTCTTGAATTAGAGAAGTTATTACCACTATCAGTCTTTGATATAATGGTCCACCTGAAGATTTACATTGTTAGAGAGGTCCAATGATGTGATTTTTTCCATTACATATGGATATACCCTATTTAACATTATATAAAGACTTTAAATGTGTACATCAAGAATTGAAGTCATCTATAAGGTTGTACTGTAGAATGATATATTGTCGAGGAAGCTGTTGAATTCTATTCCGATTACCTATTAGATATTTATATAATTGTTTTCCCAAATACATTTAATAATAGATACCTTTTAGGTGAAGGGATTTCAGGAAGATATGTTGTTATAATTACCATCATAGAGCATAAGTAATCTCACCTTTAAATTTTAGATAATATTAAAGATGTTGATCCATATGTTGAATCCCACAAACTAATTCTTAGATTTTTGAATCCATCAAGGTGTGAGATATGTATATCAAATACACATAATAAATATTTTATAGGATTGTTATGAGATCATATTTATAAATATTAATATGAAAATCCAAATTCAATTATCAAACAAATTTGATGGTAAACTAGGGGACCAAATAATAATGTCATATCTTACACTAATTTTTTAATTAATGGTTATATATTCTATATAAAATAACATGATAACCATAGTATGATGCAAAACAGTGTAGTTATGCATGTGGTGGGAAGTGATTCACATATCTGGTTCCAAGGATAGACATCTAGTTTAGGTGAATATGACAAATTTCATCATCCTCAAATAGATATGTGATTTAGATTATAAATAATTTAAAGTGTCAAATTTCTATTGTAAATTGGATGACAATAAAACTGTAGTGAAATTTTATGAAATGTTCCTCATGAAGGTAAGTTTTAGTATATAATGGGAAAATAATGAGATATTCATAATGTCATTACAATAATTGTTGGTATTTAATGTCTAAAATCCAATAAACAAGAATTGGTCAATTGTAATACTTGTGACTAAAACAACAGTAGGGATATATGAATATTTAACTGAGGATGAACCCTTAATTTGGAGATCAATATCATTTCATGGAGGTCACGGTGTATTCATAGTCTTCTATGTTAAAGGGGACCACAAAGAGGGTGTTTTGATTACCTATAGAGGGTTCAAATCCATTTAACCTTTAATGAAAAGAAAGAGAGTTCAATAAGAAAATTATTTCTTACTTAATAGACAATGTTTTTTTCATAATATCATCTGTTCTCATATATATTGACAAAATATAAAATAAATGTTTAACTACTCATATAGAAAATAACTTCTATACAAGATGATGTTACTAATCATGGAGAAGAATAAACAGTTGATGATGAATCTATGGAATTTAGAGGGTATCAAAAAAAAATTTATGAAATAAAAAGATCAGTTAGCATTAATGTGTTGAATAAAATCATCAAGGAAAGTATCATGGGTGGAAAATTTGTGTTTGGTTGGACACAATATGGCCAAAATTTGACTCCAATAAGTCAATGTTCATTAGTTCTGTTAGGTTTACAACAATAATGAATGCACCAATTGATATACATTCATAGTCACATGTACATATTGTAATAAAGGAACCCCTTTATGAAGATATTAAGGTAATGTTATGATATAATATATATTTTTTAGAAAAAAATTATTTAATAAAACACTGATTTAATATTCATTATCCCTTGAAAAGTTTGTATGTTTTAGATGATTTCCATAAAAAAATGTCTTAATGGCCACCAAAAAATCCTAAAGGCTTTTGGACACATCCTACCAAGTTTCATTTTTGGGATACTAAGGGGGATGTAATTCCCCACCCACAAATTACTTATGCACACATTATAATGCAGGAAACATGAAATTGTTTCATCAATCTTTCTGATGAGAAATCCTTTCAAGTTCATTTTAGCCATGAATATATTAATTTTTTATTTATTTATCCTATTTGATTCAAAATTGTTAATTTATAAAATAGTAAATGAGTGTAGAAAATAAACAATGTGCATCAAAACCAATATACCCATATCACATAGCAAAGATGGTTTATGTTTCATGTGAGAATAAAAAGATACATATTTTAAATATGAAATAAAAGTGTTGTGTGATATGAAACGACATATATTCTTAATTTATATGTAGATACCAGAATCAATAACTGAATAATGTCCATCCCACATCACCTTCTATGGAAGGAGGCCCATGTAAATAAAGTTGGTAAATATGTTGATAAAAACACAAAGGAAGTCAGGGAAATATGTTTTCAGGATAGTAATTTATTATGATTTATAATAGTATTACATTAAATTTTCTATTTAGGTTCATATGTTTTTATATGGTTTAGTAACAATATTTTGATGTGACCACACCTAAATGATTACTAATTTTAGTATATTTGAAGAGGCCTAAACAATATAGTCAAGTTAGAGGTGTATGTTTTGGGGAGTTTTCTCGAACATATTTAAAGAAGATAAAACTGCAAGAAGATAAAATTTAGATTATGAAATGATTTCAAGTGAAAATATATTATTTTAAAGATATTATTTCCCAGTCTTGTTTGGTAGACCTATATATTCAAAAAGAACAAGGAAAACTAGTAGTGGAATAATAATCGGCACATGATCATCTAAATGACCCCACTATCTTTCAGTCTAGTAATTTTCCTCAACTACATACCCTATCCAAGGTAATAAATTTCTTAATTACTCTTTCTCCAAAATTTGAATCAAACAACATCAAATAAATTTATATTACCCAAATTCTTTGTGGTAAACTTGTATATGATTTATATCTATCAACACCCAAAAATCTCCTTATTCCAAGGGCTGCGATGTATAATATCTAGAAATAAATGATATACCACAATTAATTCTAAATATATCACATGATATTTAGTATTGAAGTGGATGAATATCTAAACAATGAGATCACTATTCAACTTGATGATCTAGATATTACAACAGTCCATGATTCTATTGGAACAATTATAGAATGGTCATCTAATCTTACACACATGCATGAGGCATGACCATAAACAATTTTCTCAGATGAAAAACATGAAAATTTGATGAAAAAATAAGTGAGGTATGTTATTGTGGATGGATAAAAATATGGGTAAACGGATGGTGAGATAAATATCATAAAGTGAATCTACTAATAATGTAATAGGGACTTCTTGGAGTACATTCTCCTTTCCATTTCAATTGCGATGAATATTAACATTACATGTTTATTCAGACACCAAATTCAAATATGAATATAAGTCCTAAATTCAATTTTTAAAATAAATATTAGTAAATGTCATTACAAAGGATGTCGTTCATGAGATTATAAATTGGACTCTCAAGTTTTAATGGTTGGGAGTATTAGTTGTGAATACATTGATGATGTACATTTTCATAATTAGTCGATCTAAAAAATTATCTAAAATGTTCATTAAAGTAAATAACTATTCATATTTTCTATAGGAATTTATATTACAATTGTATAATGGAAAAACCCATAAAATCAGGATTTAGATTCATTAATACTTTTATCATTTCAATGTAATATGTTTCTTTGAAAGTAAAATAAATTGATAAGAAAAAAATGAACAAAGTAAAGAGTTTGAGAATAAAATCACAAACGATAGACTCCCCTTGATTCATATATTATAGGGTTAAAAATCTGCAATCCAATCATACGAAATATATTTTTAATTTTTCATTACTTATATTTTTTTATTTTTATGAGAACCACTGGATACTACTCTCAATAAATTTGGATACCCCAAATTTTTATTTTTTGGATCAAATGCAAGGATTTATATCAAACTAACAACACATGATGTCTATTGTGAATAGGTAATGCACTACAATCAATACTATATATACAAAAATTGATATATATATATTTTGTGATTTAATGAGAGTTTTTTTAATATAGATATTTATATATATTGGAGAAATCAGGCTATGAGGTAAGTAACGAAATATAAGAAGCCTATGTATTTCTTTAAATGAAAAAAATGATGGTATATATAGAAATATTAACTATCAAAACATATTTCAAAAAAATCTATATTTTGGTCAATTATTCTATAGTGTATAATGTAATATAATGAAAATTATTTTGGATGTAACATTCAAAAATTTATTAATGTGATGATACACCATAAAAATACTAAAATCCCCATATTGGTAATTAACAAACCTATTTAAACTTTCATTAAAATATTTCTTAACTGTCTGTTTGTCTATATTTTCTCAATACTACTAAGATTTCCAACAATCTATGACTCAATAAAATAAGTTCTTTTTTAGTGAAGAGTGGGAATAAAATGTGGTGTCCAAATATTTTATGACCTCAAATATAGGTTATTACCTGCTATTTTTTGATCTAGTAAAGTATATTCCCTTAGAAATATATTTGGTATGAGAAGTATTATTATTGGAATAATTATATATTATTTTTGATCAGTTTCTCAAGGAAACGTATAATGGAGGAAATCCATTTGATTAAAAATAAATGAGTGGAAAACAAGGTGTCATAATGTATATATACATTATCAAGAGGTGAATTTTTACTACTTATTTAGATAATTTTTTAATCATTTTTTCAAATTTTTTAGTTAAATTACTTTCTATTATTATCTTATACATAATTTTTTTAAATTTACACATTATTTCATAACACATTTCACATTCTCAAAACCAAGAAAATATCGTATTATTTTCATACTTTAGAAAAGTAATCCATAACTCAATTTAAACAAGTTGGAGTTGGCCAAACATTAATCTAAAACACAATTTGGTTTTTATGACTCAAAGTGTATGTTTTCAATAAAAAAGATTCATTTTAGTTTGAAGTAAATATCACATATCCATAGTCAGGAAAACAAGCTAGAATTGTTTTCATGATTTAAGGAGACACACAATAATTAATTTTTGATGTTTAGGAATCAACCGTGCATCAATATTATTCCTAATTTGGTCTGTATGACTCTAAGTTCATGGTTTCAATATAAAAGTTCTATTTTAGATAAAAAGGTACATCACATATCCACAACTGACAAAACTAGGTCATACTATTTTAAAAAAATAGGAAAATAATCTGTAATTCGTTTTTCATGTGTAGGAATTCACTTCATGTCAATCAAACACCTGATGTGGTCGATATTACCCAATTTTCATTTTTCCAATAAAAGAGTCATTTTAGCTTAGAACATGAATGAAATAATTGAAACTGAGAAAATCAGATTAGATTGTTTTGAAATAATAAAAAATGATTGTATTTCATTTCTGATGTATAGAAATAAATTGTGTGATAATAAGACAACTAAGGTGGTTGGTATGACTTGAAGTGTGTGTTTTAAAAAGAAAAGTTTCATTTTAGATTAAAACATGTGTCACATCACCAAAACCAGGAAAATTATCTTTTATTGTTTTAAAACATAATGAAATAGATCCATGATTCATTTTTCACATGTATAAATTGACCACACGCCAATCCAACACACGATGTGTTTATATGACTCAATGAATGTGATTTGGTTATAAAAGATTCATTATAGTTTAAAATGCATCAAATAGAAGAAACCACAAAAAAAATTTAGTTTTTTCAAAATTTTGGAAAAAGTACCATAATTTACTTTTGACATGTAAAAATTGTCTACATATCAATCTAACATCTGATGTGTTCTTTATGAATCAAATTTCTTTTTTTAATAAAAAAGTGTCATTTTAGTTTAAAATAGGAATCAAATAGCCAAAAGTGATAAAATGATCTCATTTTGTTTTCAAACTTGAATAAATTAGTTGACAATTCATTTATGACGTGTATAAATCTAATTCCCAACAATCTGAAACTTGTTGGGGTTGGTATGACTTGATGTGTGTGTTATCATTATAAAAGTGACAATTTAGTTTAAAAGGAATGTCATATCCACAAAAAATGAGCTCAGATTATTTTCGAACATTAAAAAAATTATTTATAATTCATTTTTCTTGTTTATGAATTGGCCATACATCAACCTGACACATGATGTGGTCGGTATGACTTGACATACATGTTTTCATCATAAAAGAATCATTTTAGTATAAAATTCATCAAATAGATAATCCTAAGAAAATGATATTGGATTATTTTCAAACATTTGGTAAAATTAATTAATTTTTGACATGTTGGAATTGACCACACATCAATCTGACACCTATTGTGGTCGGTATGTCTCAAAGTGCATGTTATCAATAAAAAAGTTTCATTTTAGTTTAAAACAATTATCAAATATCCAAAACCATGAAAACAGTATCAAATTATATTAAAAAATTAGTCAAAATATCAATAATAAATTTTTGACATTTAGGAATCGAATTCATGTCAATCTGACACAAGATTTGGATGGTATGACTCAAAGTACATATTTTCAATATAAAAGTGATATTTTAGTTTCAAACTTGTGTAACATCACCCTAATTGATTAATCTTTGATTTTTTTTATACATTTTTAAAATGATCAATAATTCATTTTTTATATGTAGGAATTAACCATACATCAATCCAAAACCCAATGTGTACAGTATGAATCAAAGTTCTTGTTTTCAACACAAAAATATGATTTCAGGTTGAAAAATACATCAAATAGAAAAATCTAAGAAAACATGATCAGATTATTTTAAAACATTATAAAAATGATCCATAATTCATTTAAAATTTTTAGCAATAGACATGCAGTCAACTCCTACAGGTCAAACATGGATTATAGATCATTTTATAAATGTTTGAAAAAAATCCAAGCTATTTTTTATTTATTTTTTATATGTGATGAATTTCTAACTCAAATGACAATTTTATATTGAAAACACATACATCAAGTCATACCAACCACATTGTGTGTCAGATTGAAATGTGGTAAATTATTACACTTGAGATATTTATTATGGATCATTTTCTATTTTTTTTAAAACAACATGACCTTTTCTTCGTTGTTTTGGTGATGTGAAAAATATTTTAAACTAAAATGGCACTTTTATATTGAAAACATGCACTTAGATTCATGTAGACCACATGAGGTTTTGGATTTATGTTTGGTCAATTTATAAAAAACAAAAATGACATATGTATTTTTTTTATTGATTTAAAACATTATAATATCATTTTCTATGCATTATCTATTTGATGCATGTTTTAAACTAAAATAAAACATTTGTATTAAAAAACTCACTTCATGTCATACTGGCTACATCAGGTGTTTAATTGGTATGTGATAAATTTCTATACATAAAAAGTGGATTATAATTATTTTACTTTTATTTTAAATTATTTCAAGAAGGTTTAATTTCTTTTTCCAAGGGAACACATGTTATAAACTAAAATAACACTTTTATCTAGAAAAAACACACTTTGAGTCATACTAACCACATTTTTTTCAAATTTATGTGAATTAAATTCCTAAATTAAAAAAATGAATTATCTATAATATCCCAAAAGTTTTAAAATGATAAAATCTAATTTTATCAATTTTGTTTATTTGTTCCATGAGTTATTCTAAAATGACACCTTTGTATAGAAAACACACATTTTGAGTCAGACAGACCACATAGGATGTCATATTGATGTTGGGTGTATTCTTAAATGTCTCATATGAATTATGTATAATTTTCATGATGTTTTATAAAAATTGGTACTCATTTTCTTTGTTTTGGCTATTTGATGCATTTTGAACTATAATAAAACTTTTGTAATGAAAACACGTACTTTGAGCCATACCAACCACATCATGCGTTGTATTGGATTGTCGCCAATTCCTACATTAGAAAATTGTTATTAAAAATGTGAAATTATCAAAAAAAAATTGATAATGCAATAGAAGTATAGTAGATGTCAAGAAATTATAATTTTAAAGAATAATAATGAAGAATGAACACCTTTTTCTAATAACCTTTTATCCATCCACTAATTTTTTAAGAGTTGAATAAAAGATACCACATTATGATTTAATTTCATTATAGTAAAATGATTTAAGGATTATAATACAACATAAATTAAAATTAAAAATAACATTAAATGTTGATAATTCAAGTACTGTAATTTTTTTTGATTAATTAATCTTGGAAAATTATAGAAAATGTTATCATATGATTACTAATTGAGAGTATATACTATAATATAGTGCCATAGATTTATGTTTTTGTGTTCAATTCATGAGGGGATATTAAAATAAAAATTTAATAAAATAATTAAGTGGAGATATTTTCATATTAAAATTTATTGGTGATATCCTATGAGATGTTTTGATGTTTATTATAACATGGATTGATAATAATTATTTTTCCTTATTTTTCTCTATTTTTACATATGATAACTCACTATGATCATTAAATTATTTTATTGAATGTTCTTGTTTGCTTGATTGATTTCATGTGTGATTTTTATCATTCTTGATGGACCTATCAATTCCTAGGGGGGGTTCAAGGATTTTAAGAGTGTTTTGTTTTTTTATTAGAATATGACTCATGGAACTGAAGTTGTAGTGAGTATTCCTTTGTTAATATATATATTGAGAAAATTATTTTCTCAATTCATTTTTTTAGTTACCTGAAATATCAGGAGTGGACAAGGAGAACTTTAATCATGGATTGAGGTGTTTTGGGTACGTCAAAGTTTAATATTCTTATTTAAAACATTGCTTAATTTTATTAATCCATGTACATAATATTATTATTGTTTGGATCGATTTTGTTACATTAGGAACAATTTCATTTTCACCCAAAGAAAGATATAATTTTATACACATTTATATCAGAAACATATTGGATTAGATGATATTTTAAGATTTTATAGAGTTTAATATAATGTCTCCAATATATAAATGTGGTATAGAAAATTCTATTGGAAAATATAGTAACATAGAAACCAACATCATTTTTTTCTTTAGTAATTGATTTATCAATTTGTTTCCAGAAATTCCAAGCTCCATGATCCTGTGTCAAAATCTGGTGATTACATTGCCATGGATTTTCTGAGAAAAAATATTTTTACCCAAATTTATAATTATAGGTTATAATTAAATGAAAAAAAGAAAAATAATTTCTAAGGGAATTATGAAATAAAATAATAAATAAATTTTGTTTAACAAAATATTTATTACCATGTGTTTGTCTCACACAACATCAAATCGTGAACTCAGACCAACAACCACATGTTTACGCCAGGTTGTTTCTTTTCATGACATTATTTTTTAAACTGATAACCTATCAGGAATCATATCTGATAACATTCAAAATTTGGGATACCCTTATTAGAATTATTGATAACTGTATCCTTTGATTATGAATATATTATGTTTATTTTTTTATTTTTTGTAAAAAATTAATATTTTGTAAAAAATTAATATTTTGTCATCCTAATTGGACGAATATGAATCGAAAATGGATGTACGCTAATCAAAGGGAAAAAAGGTTATGAAGATAGTGATAAAGAGTTCATATTGTTTTTAAAATATCATGCATACGACCCTTCTAAAAATACATTATCCATGTTTAAATTATTTTTATTTAATACTAATAAGTTTGTGGGAGTTGGAAGATCCTTTGATTTTTCATTAAATATTTCGTAGTTAGAAATGTTGGACAAAACATGGTGAAAAACTAAACATGCATAATTATTAGGATGATATTTCAATTTGTGTATAATTTGAAATGAATACCAGTTTAAATGATGATAAAGATCATATGGAATAAATTCCAATGGAAATTATAGATTAACTTCATGTTTTTTCAATGTTGTTTGATATGTTAAATAGTTTTGATAAGATACCATTTTAAACTGGTTATACTAAATACAGAACATTTTCATTTTTTTATTTTATATAATTTGAATTTTGGTAGTGGATGGAGTAACACTAGATTTATAGAACTAGTTAGCCTCTTAAATTATATGCTACCAGAAGAAAATGAACTTCCTTATCGAACACATGATGACAAATTAATTCTATGTTCAATGGTCAAGATCTATAATAAAATACAAGTTTGTCCAAATGATTTCATATTAATTAATAAGGCCCATGTATCACTCATAAATTTCCCTAAGTGTGGTGTTAATCAATAAGTTAAAAATGAATCAAGTACTTCAAAAGCTGTATGGTATTTTTCTATCATTCCATTGTTCAAAATACTATATTTATGTTAATAATCCATGATAAAATTAACATGTATTGTAGATAAAATAATTAAATATGGGAAACTACATCATCTAGAAATCTATCTTCGCTTGAATAAAATTGAATATGAGTATCTTCAATTTGTAAATGATTCAACAAACATTAATATTTAATTATTTATAGATATAACAAATCATTTTGGTGTGAACATTAGTACTCATAGTACAAGGAAAATTATTTTAGTAAATTATAACATGAAACCATGGTTATTAATGAAGTGAAAATATGTTATGTTTTCTATGCCAAAACAACTTTATAATAATACTAATTTAAATTTAGCTCCATTGATAAAATATATAATGATTATGTGGGATATATGTATTTTAATGTGTGATTCTCATAGAAGTGAATAAATTAATATTGTGTGCCATTTTTTACAGGACGAAAAATTAAATCTCTTATTATGGATATTTTTCAGGCTATATCATTAATGAAATGTTGTGGTGTCCCATTTTTAAAAATTCACACACTTAGTTCCATTGAAACATTCCTCAAAGGTTGTGTTTTTAGGATATAAAAGTTTTTACCACGAAAAAATAAATTCTAATACTAGATGACATAATTTGATGGAAATACTAAACAAGGTAGATCACTATCTCTACTAATGGTTTTTCAACTATTTAAAAAGGTATAACATATTGAA
Source organism: Viscum album (assembly GCA_963277665.1). Lineage (NCBI taxonomy): Eukaryota > Viridiplantae > Streptophyta > Magnoliopsida > Santalales > Viscaceae > Viscum > Viscum album. The sequence goes on from OY728137.1 coordinate 1,956,800,917, forward strand.
ACTATTTTTAATAAACCATTTTTTGAAAGCAATGTTTTTCATGATTAACATGGTGATAAAGGAAGAGTTTTCACTATAGAAGGGTAAAAGTGGAATTTTATTCCTCTCGTAGCTTACACTATCCAAATAAGAAAAATTAAAATTTTCCATTTTACATAATAGTATTAAATTTTGAAAAGGTTATTCATGAAATATTAATAATTTCGTTTTAGAGACTAATTATTAATTAAGGGACAAAAATCCCACAACTGTCATGTTTTGATGAAAGATTTGATGATCGTTGTTTAATGTTATGTTACGACTAAAAATTTGTGAAATAAATTAACCAAACTCTACATAATATTTAGATCCATTTATAGTAATATTATAGGGAATAAGAAGTTCCCAATCATGATTACGAAGGTTACTATCATATTTCTTGAATTAGAGAAGTTATTACCACTATCAGTCTTTGATATAATGGTCCACCTGATGATTTACATTGTTAGAGAGGTGCAATGATGTGGTTTTTTCCATTACATATGAATATACCCTATTTAACATTATATAAATACTTTAAATGTGTACATCAAGAATTGAAGTCGTCTATAAGGTTGTACTGTAGAATGATATATTGTCGAAGAAGCTATTGAATTCTATTCTGATTACCTATTAGATATTTATATAATTGTTTTCCCAAATACATTTAATAATAGATACCTTTTAGGTGAATGGATTTCAAGAAGATATGTTGTTATAATTACCATCATAGAGCATAAGCAATCTCACCTTTAAATTTTAGATAATATTGAAGATGTTGATCCATATGTTGAATCCCACAAACTAATTCTTAGATTTTTGAATCCATCAAGGTGTGAGATATGTATATCAAATACACATAATAAATAGTTTATAGGAGTGTTATGAGATCATATTTATAAATATTAATATAAAAATCCAAATTCAATTATCAAACAAATTTGATGGTTAACTAGGGGACCAAATAATAATGTCATATCTTACACTAATTTTTTAATTAATGGTTATATATTCTATATAAAATAACATGATAACCATAGTATGATGCGAAACAGTGTAGTTATGCATGTGGTGGGAAGCGATTCACATATCTGGTTCCAAGGATAGACATCCAGTTTAGGTGAATATGACAAATTTCTTCATCCTCAAATAGTTATGTGATTTATATTAGAAATCATTCAAAGTGTCAAATTTATATTGTAAATTGGATGACAATAAAACTGTAGTGAATTTTTATGAAATGGTCCTCATGAAGGTAAGTTTTAGTATATAATGGGAAAAGAATGAGATATTCATAATGTCATTACAATAATTGTTGGTATTTAATGTCTAAAATCCAATAAACAAGAATTGGTCAATTGTAATACTTGTGACTAAAACAAGAGTAGGGTTATATGAATATTTAACTGAGGATGACCCCTTAATTTGAAGATAAATATCATTTCATGGAGGTCACGGTGTATTCATTGTCTTCTATGTTAAAGGGGACCACAAAGAGGGGGTTTTTATTCCCTATAAAGGGTTTAAATCCATTTAACCTTTAAAGAAAAGAAAGAGAGTTCAATAAGAAAATTATTTCTTACTTAATAGACAATGTTTTTCTCATAATATCATCTGTTCTCTTCTATATTGACAAAATATAAAATAAATGTTTAACTACTCATATAGAAAATAACTTCTATACAAGATTATGTTACTAATCATGGGGAAGAATAAACAGTTGATGATGAATATAAGGAATTTAAAGGGTATCAAAAACATTTTTATGAAATAAAAAGATCAGTTAGCATTAATGTGTTGAATAAAATCATCAAGGAAAGTATCATGGGTGGAAAATTTGTGTTTGGCTGGACACAATATGGCCAAAATTTGACTCCAATAAGTCAATGTTCATTAGTTATGTTAGGTTTACAATGATAATGAATGCACCAATTGATATACATTCATAGTGACATGTACATATTGTAATAAAGGAACCCCTTTATGAAGATATTAAGGTAATGTTATGATATAATATATATATTTTAGAAAAAAATTATTTAATAAAACACTGATTTAATATTCATTATCCCTTGAAAAGTTTGTATGTTTTAGATGATTTCCATAAAAAAATGTCTTAATGGCCACCAAAAAATCCTAAAGGCTTTTGGACACATCCTACCAAGTTTCATTTTTGGGATACAAGGGGGATGTAATTCCCCACCCACAAATTACTTATGCACACATTATAATACAGGAAACATGAAATTTTTTCATCAATCTTTCTGATGAGAAATCCTTTCAAGTTCATTTTAGCCATGAATATATTAATTTTTTATTTATTTATCCTCTTTGATTCAAAATTGTTAATTTATAAAATAGTAAATGAGTGTAGAAATAAACAATGTGCATCAAAACCAATATACCCATACCACATAGCAAAGATGGTTTATGTTTCATGTGAGAATAAAAAGGTACATATTTTAAATATGAAATAAAAGTGTTGTGTGATATGAAACGACATATATTCTTAATTTATATGTAGATACCAGAATCAATATCTGAATAACTTCCATTCCACATCACCTTCTATGGAAGGAGGCCCATGCAAATAAAGTTGGTAAATATGTTGATAAAAACACAAAATAAGTAAGGGAAATATGTTTTCATGATAGTAATTTATTATGATTTATAATAGTATTACATTAAATTTTCTATTTAGGTTCATATGTTTTTATATGGTTTAGTAACAATATTTTGATGTGAACAAACCTAAATGATTACTAATTTTAGTATATTTGAAGAGGCCTAAACAATATAGTCAAGTTAGAGGTGTATGTTTTGGGGAGTTTTCTCGAACATATTTAAAGAAGATAAAACTGCAAGAAGATAAAATTTAGATTATGAAAAGATTTCAAGTGAAAATATATTATTTGAAAGATATTATTTCCCAGTATTGTTTGGTAGACATATATATTCAAAAAGAACAAAGAAAACTAGTAGTGGAATAATAATCAGTACATGATCATCTAAATGACCCCTCTATATTTGAGTCTAGTAATTTTCCTCAACTACATACCCTATCCAAGGTAATAAATTTCTTAATTACTCTTTCTCCAAAATGTGAATCAAACAACTTCAGATAAATTTATATTACCCAAATTCATCGTGGTAAACTTGTATATGATTTATATCTATCAACACCCAAAAATCTCCTTATTCCAAGGGTTACGATGTATAATATCTAGAAATAAATGATATACAACAATTAATTCTCAATATATCACATGATAGTTAGTATTGAAGTGGATGAATATCTAAACAATGAGATCACTATTCAACTTGATGATCTAGATATTACAACAGTCCATGATTCTATTGGAACAATTATAGAATGGTCATCTAATCATACACACATGCATGAGGTATGACCATAATAAATTTTCTCAGATGAAAAACATGAAAATTTGATGAAAAAATAAGTGAGGTATGTTATTGTGGATGGATAAAAATATGGGTAAACGGATGGTGAGATAAATATCATAAAGTGAATCTACTAATAATGGAATAGGGACTTCTTGGAGTACATTCTCCTTTCCATTTCAACTGCGATTAATATTAACATTACATGTTTATTTAGACACCAAATTCAAATATGAATATAATTCCTAAATTCAATTTTTAAAATAAATATTAGTAAATGTCATTACAAAGGATGTCGTTCATGAGATTATAAATTGGACTCTCAAGTTTTAATAGTTGGGAGTATTAGTTGTGAATACATTGATGATGTACATTTTCATAATTAGTCTATCTAAAAAATTATCAAATATGTTTATTAAAGTAAATAACTATTCATATTTTCTATAGGAATTTTTATTACAATTGTATAAAGGAAAAAACAAGAAAATCAGGATTTATATTCATTAATACTTGTATCATTTCAATGTAATACGTTTCTTTGAAAGTAAAATAAATTGATAAGAAAAAAACGAACAAAGTAAAGAGTTTGAGAATAAAATCACAAACGATAGACTCCCCTTGATTCATATATTATAGGGGTAAAAATATGCAATCCAATCATACGAAATATATTTTTAATTTTTCATTACTTATATTTTTTTATTTTTATGAGAACCACTGGATACTACTCTCAATAAATTTGGATACCCCAAATTTTTATTTTTTGGATCAAATGCAAGGATTTCTATCAAACTAACAACACATGATGTCTATTGTGAATATGTAATGCACTACAATCAATACTATATATACAAAAATTGATATATATATATATATTTTGTGATTTAATGAGAGTTTTTTTGATATAGATATTTATCAATATTGGATAAATCAGGCTATGAGGTCAGTAATGAAATATAAGAAGCCTATGTATTTCTTTAAATGAAAAAAATGATGGTATATATAGAAATATTAACTATCAAAACATATTTCAAAAAAATCTATATTTTGGTCAATTTTTCTATAGTGTATGAAGTAATATAATGAAAATTATTTTGGATGTAACATTCAAAAATTTATTAATGTGATGATACACCATAAAAATACTAAAATACCCATATTGGTAATTAACAAACATAATTAAATTTTCATTTAAATATTTCTTAACTGTCTGTTTGCCTATATTTTCTCAATACTACTAAGATTTCCAACAATCTATGACTCAATAGAATAAGTTCTTTTTTAGTGAAGAGTGGGAATAATATGTGGTGTCCAAATATTTTATGACCTCAAATATAGGTTATTACCTGCTATTTTTTGATCTAGTAAAGTATATTCCCTTAGAAATATATTTGGTATGAGAAGTATTATTATTGGAATAATTATATATTATTTTTGATCAGTTTCTCAAGGAAACGTATAATGGAGGAAATCCATTTGATTAAAAATAAATGAGTGGAAAACAAGGTGTCATAATGTATATATACATCATCAAGAGGTGAATTTTTTCTACTTATTTAGATAATTTTTTAATCATTTTTTCAAATTTTTTAGTTAAATTACTTTCCATTATTATCTTATACATACTTTTGTTAAATTTACACATTATTTCATAACACCTTTCACATTCTCAAAACCAAGAAAATATCGTATTATTTTCATACTTTAGAAAAGTGATCCATAACTCAATTTCAACAAGTTAGAGTTGTCCAAACATTAATATAAAACACAATTTGGTTTTTATGACTAAAAGTGTATGTTTTCAATAAAAAAGATTCATTTTAGTTTGAAGTAAATATCACATATCCATATTCAAGAAAACAAGCTAGAATTGTTTTCATGATTTAAGGAGACACTCAATAATTAATTTTTGATGTTTAGGAATCAACCGTGCATCAATATTATTCTTAATTTGGTCTGTATGACTCTAAGTTCATGGTTTCAATATAAAAGTTCTATTTTAGATAAAAAGCTACATCACATATCCACAACTGACAAAACTAGGTCATACTATTTTTAAAAAAAAGGAAAATAATCTGTAATTCGCTTTCCATGTGTAGGAATTCACTTCATGTCAATCAAACACCTGATGTGGTCGATATGACCCAATTTTCATTTTTACAATAAAAGAGTCATTTTAGCTTAGAACATGAATGAAATAATTGAAATTGAGAAAATCATATTAGATTGTTTTGAAATAATAAAAAATGATTGTATTTCATTTCTGATGTATAGAAATAAATTGTGGCATAATAAGACAACTATGGTGGTTGGTATGACTTGAAGTGTGTGTTTTAAAAATAAATGTTTCATTTTAGATTAAAACATGTGTCACATCACCAAAACCAGGAAAATGATCTTTTATTGTTTTAAAACATAATGAAATAGATCCATGATTCATTTTTCACCTGTATAAATTGACCACACGCCAATCCAACACACGATGTGTTTATATGACTCAATGAATGTGATTTGGTTATAAAAGTTTCATTATAGTTTAAAATGCATCAAATAGAAGAAACCACAAAAAAACTTTTAGTTTTTTCAAAATTTTGGAAAAAGTACCATAATTTACTTTTGAAATGTAAAAATTGTCTGCATATCAATCTAACATCTGATGTGTTCTTTATGAATCAAATTTCTTTTCTTAATAAAAAAGTGTCATTTTAGTTTAAAATAGGCATCAAATAGCCAAAAGTGATAAAATGATCTCATTTTGTTTTCAAACTTGAATAAATTAGTTGACAATTCATTTATGAAGTGTATAAATCTAATTCACAACAATCTGACACTTGTTGGGGTTGGTATGACTTGATGTGTGTGTTATCATTATAAAAGTGACAATTTAGTTTAAAAGGAATGTCACATCCACAAATAATGATCTCAGATTATTTTCGAACATTAAAAAATTATCTATAATTCATTTTTCTTGTTTATGAATTGGCCATACATCAACCTGACACACGATGTGGTCGGTATGACTTGACATACATGTTTTCATCATAAAAGAATCATTTTAGTATAAAATTCATGAAATAGATAATCCCAAGAAAATGATATTGGATTATTTTCAAACATTTGGTAAAATTAATTAATTTTTGACATGTTGGAATTGACCACACATCAATCTGACACCTAATGTGGTCGGTATGTCTCAAAGTGCATGTTATCAATAAAAAAGTTTCATTTTAGTTTAAAACAATTATCAAATATCCAAAACCATGAAAACAGTATCAAATTATATTAAAAAATTAGTCAAAATACCCATAATAAATTTTTGACATTTAGGAATCGAATTCATGTCAATCTGACGCAAGATTCGGATGGTATGACTCAAAGTACATATTTTCAATATAAAAGTGAGATTTTAGTTTCAAACTTGTGTAACATCACCCTAATTGATTAATCTTTGATTTTTTTTATACATTTTTAAAATGATCAATAATTCATTTTTTATATGTAGGAATTAACCTTACATCAATCCAAAACCCAGTGTGTACAGTATGAATCAAAGTTCTTGTTTTCAACACAAAAGTATCATTTCAGGTTGAAAAATACATCAAATAGAAAAATCTAAGAAAACATGATCAGATTATTTTAAAACATTATAAAAATGATCCATAATTCATTTAAAATTTTTAGCAATAGAATGCATACCATATCAACTCTTGATGTGTTCAGTATAACTTGAAGTGTATGTTTTAAATAAAAAGTGTCATTTTAGTTTAAAATGCATTTTACAGTACAAAAATATAATAATATAAGATCAAATTACATTATAAAATTAGTAAAATGACCCATAATTCAATTTTCTGATGTAGGAATTGATGACAAGCCAATCCAACGCATGATGTGGTTGGTATGGCTCAAAGTACGTTTTGTCATTATAAAAGTTTTATTTTAGTTCAAAATGCATCAAATAGCCAAAACAAAGAAAATGAGTACCAATTTTTATAAAACATCATGAAAATTATACATAATTCATATGAGACATTTAAGAATACACCCAACATCAATATGACATCCTATGTGGTCAGTCTGACTCAAAATGTGTGTTTTCTATACAAAGGTGTCATTTTAGAATAACTCATGGAACAAATAAACAAAATTGATAAAATTAGATTGTATCATTTTAAAACTTTTGGGATATTATAGATAATTCATTTTTTTAATTTAGGAATTTAATTCACATAAATTTGAAAAACAATGTGGTTAGTATGACTCAAAGTGTGTTTTTTCTAGATAAAAGTGTTATTTTAGTTTATAACATGTGTTCCCTTGGAAAAACTAATTAAAAATTCTTGAAATAATTTAAAATAAAAGTAAAATAATTATAATCCACTTTTTATGTATAGAAATTTAACACATATCAATTCAACACCTGATGTATCCAGTATGACGTGAAGTGAGTTTTTTAATACAAATGTTTTATTTTAGTTTAAAACATGCATCAAATAGATAATGCTTAGAAAATGATATTATAATGTTTTAAATCACTAAAAAAATACATATTTCATTTTTGTTTTTTATAAATTGACCAAACATAAATCCAAAACCTCATGTGGTCTACATGAATAGAAGTTCATGTTTTCAATATAAAAGTGCCATTTTAGTTTAAAATATTTTTCACATCACCAAAACAACGAAGAAAAGGTCATGTTGTTTAAAAAAAATATAAAATGATCCATAATTAATATCTCAAGTGTAATAATTTACCACATTTCAATCTGACACACAATGTGGTTGGTATGACTTGATGTATGTGTTTTCGATATAAAATTGTCATTTGAGTTAGAAATTCATCACATATAAAAAATAAATAAAAATAGCTTGGATTGTTTTCAAACATTTATAAAATGATCTATAATCCATTTTTGACCTGTAGGAGTTGACTGCATGTCTATATGACACTTTATGTCGTTATCATAACTCTAAGTGTGTGTTTTCAATACTACATATACAATTAAGTTTCAAACACACATAAAATATCCAATATAAAGAAAATTATATTTTATTGTTATTAAACATTTTTAAAACAATCTATAATTCATTTTTAAAATGTAATAATTGACCATAGACAAATATTACACTCAGTGTGGTTGGTATGACTGGAAGTGTCTATAATTAATAAAAACATCCATTTTAGTTTAAAATGTGCATCATATAAGAAAAATTGAGCATTAAAAGATTTTACTTCTCTAAGGTTTAGAAAAATGATCCATAATTCATTTTGCATATGTAGTAGTTGATATCATTCCAATCTAACACATGATGTGGTTGTTATTACTCAAAGTATGTGTCTTCAATATAAAAGAATCATTTTAGTTTAAAACTCACATAAAATATCCAAAAATGATAAAATGACCTCATATTATTTTCAAACATTAGGAAAATGGTCCATAATTCATTTTTGGCATGCAAGAATCGACTGAACATCAATCTAACACATGATGTGAATTTTATGACTTGAAGTGCATGCTTTCAATATAAGGGTTCCATTTTAGTTTAAAACACACATCAAATATCCAAGCCCAATAAAATGAGCTTTTATATTTTTCAAACATAAAGAAAATAATTGATAAATCATATTTGACATGTAGAAATTTACCTCATGTCAATCTAACACATTATGTTGTTTTTATGACTTGAAGTGCTTATTTTCAATACAATAGTATAATTTTAGTTAAAAATCACATCACAATGGAAAAACTAAGCATAAGAAGCTCAAATTGTTTTCTCATCATTTTATCAATTATTTTATAATTAATTTACTTATAATTTTTATCTTATAATTATTTAGTTAATTTTCATATATATAATTCATTAAGATAAAAAATAAATGGTGTGATGGTTCAAGGATTTTTCTTAAAAAAATCTTTTGTATTAGCTCACATCCCTAGTGTGTTTTTTTATCAGAAAATATTTTGTCCAATTCAAGAGAACCTGATTTTCAGAATAATGGGAAATGGTCTGATGTATAAGAATCAACTATAACTTGATCTAATATAGCTTATGCCTAGTATCCCTCAAAGTATATATTTTTCATTTAAAATTGACTCTGCATGTTTAATTTATTTCATTATAGTATTTATAACATAAGAATTTTTTTCTTATAAAGGTGTATTATTTTTCTAAATTTGGGGTGGTTTTTTCAAAAGCTAATAGCTTGACAGGGGTTCAAGAGCCAAATACAAGGGGAAATTTTTTTTTAATATCTGTGATAATTTTTACTTAGTCATGTAATTGTAAATACCAGTGTTAAAAATGTCTATAATGTAGTTTTTTTTCTTGTATTTTTGTTCAAAATCTTATTTTAATTAAATTATATATTTTATCCTGTATTTTCTATTTTTAATGTCAAAATGTGCTATAATTTTAACATTTCATTGTAGCAGCATTCCCCTTTATCACTGCTAAAAACATTTATGATAAAAGTATCCATTACTATTGCTAATAAAAGAACTTATTAAGTGATCCTTTATTAGTTCAATGAAAATAACCGATAAAGATATCCTTTATCAGGGTTAAACTATAACTGATAAAGGACAACCTTTATCAGAGATATTTTCATGATGATAAAGTATCCATTTCTCAATGATAAATAGAATCCCTCATAAAGGGGTCAATTATCATTTCTTAATGAATTACTAATATAGGTTTCTTTTATTATTAATTTGTTTATCCGTAAAAAAGTGTCCCTTTATCAGTGTATTTCTAGTGCTGATAAAGACCCATGGCCTTTAATTGAACTCATATTTTAAGTGTTTTTTCAATGAAAAAGGCCTATTATAGAATTATTAAAGGCCTTATGTGTAGTAGAACTAGAAGCCCATGGGTTAGACACAAGCTCCATGGGTATAAAAAATATTATAAATGGGAGACATTACCCTTTATAAAATAAAACAAGATTAGAAGATAGGATAAACAACCACAAAGAAAATACAACAGAAAAAATAAAGGAAATCCAAAACCATCCCATAATGCATGAATAAAGTAATCTAATAAATAAGAAAATCTCTAAATAATGTACCAAAAATGTTTCTATAGTGGTGAATTAACAACAGCTCTAAACCAAAGCTAGAAATGTCTATCTTGGTTCCCAAATTCCTCTTGGAAACCAAAAAAATAGTTTAAATATGTTGGTTGAGTGTACAAGTATACTCATTAGAGACATAACCATGTTATCAAGTTCACAGGTGAAACAAACATGCTAACGAAATAGTATAAAAATAGTTGAACCAACAAGAAACTAAAAATTCCAATTAACCATCCCAGCCTTACCATGGCTCTCTCACCAAATCACACATCCAATATAGTAATATAGCATCGATATCATAAAAAAGAAATGCATCTCACAACTACTTCCCCACTAATTCTCCATTCTCACGCCCCAACACTAAGCATAATATGATCTCATCCATTCCATATACATCACATCTCACCTGAAGATTCCTAGACCATCTCTAATGTGGGTTAGGACACATCCCTTCTTACGCCACTGTCTCATGGTCTAGAATCTAGTGAAAGCATTTGGTTCTAGCACATCATGTTATGCCCAAATAATTTTGGATTATCACACCACATATCATCCACATAACCAAAGTCATAGGGTATTGTGAACATAAAGATCATCAACAACATTCCCTCCTCCTTCTACTCATGAATCCCACCACATATTATGTCTCATCTTAGCCTCGATATATCACAACTCACTCAAAAACACCTTTACCAACACAGCTAGGTACTATTCAACATCAACCTATAACATCAAACCTACTGAAGGAATAGCGGGGAAGAGGGGGTATCTAGATATCTATGTCACCACCATTCTAGATGTTAGGGAAAACACCTAGAACCTGGAACCTATGACAGTTGGTATGGTTATATAACCTATATGAGGGTCATAGAGAAATGACATAAAAAATCATGATATATAGATAAAACACATCATCCAACCAATGGGTTCGTATAATCTATACTAGCATGAAACACATCACAACCCCCATACCACACATCAACTATAACTACCTCTAACACTAAAAAATTCAACACATTACACCACAACACAACATTTCCCACTTTTATTTATAGGTTCCACCACTTTTATTCATTTATCCAATCTATTTCACATTACACGACACATTTTTTCTTCCAATTCCTTTAATCTGTTTACCATTCATTCATTTCTTGAACAACTTGCTTATTTTATTACCTATTTCATTTTGGTTTTTCATCATAATTTTTTCCACCGATAACAAAGAAACTAACACAACCACGCCACACCAAAATTAGCCCATCTCACACAACCATCACAATAATACCTTACGCCCACAATCATCACTATGCCACATCAACGTAGTAATATCACCACAGTAACCACAAATCACACATCCAGAGAACATCTCACAACACAACCTCCACACAAAACAACCATGCATCACCACCACATATCAACTATCACTACAAACTAGAATGACAATGCACCATATCTCATAACTCTACCACATATAATAGCACCACCACACATCATCACCATTATACAAATACCCACATCACATCCATTCCAACCAACCACTGCATCATAATCCCTCACACTAAAAATCCTATCTAGCCACCTCCATCACTGCATAATAGGCCAAAACATGCAGTGCAACACAACAAGCACACTCACAAACAATAGTACAAGTTATTGATTCCACATTTAATCAAGTGATTTTATCACACTTCTTATTTACGTAGCATTTGTATTATTAGGGAAACCAAGTTTCCATGGGAAACCAACTTTTTATCAACATATAAATTTTTATCCTTTAATTCAACGTGTGATCAAACAAAAACACAGTAAATGTTTCAACACAAAACATCTACTATAAAAGTAAGCCTCCCAATAGCCATTTTTTTAGCAATTAAACAACATGGAATTATATCATCATCAATAAAAACAATGTAGTCAAAACATGTTATATCTCTTCAGACCCATCAATTTCTATTATGAAAATTTATTATCTTATTTAATCCAACCCTTATTATCCATAAAATGGTAAAAAAATAATTATATTCAAAAAAATATCATTTAAAAAAGAGAGGAAAAGGATCCCTTACCTCAAAAAAATCTTTCTATTCTCACTATGTACCACAAAGTTAAAATGAAATAGCCTAAAAACCACAACTTCATAAGGAAACAACGGATTAACCTACACAACATCAAGGGATCCAAAAAAACAACCCAAAACACACCCAAAACTAACACCAAAAATTTTGTAGTGAATCTCTAAGAGAATAATTATAGAAAACGAGGAATAAAGGGATAAGGTATTACAACCGATTTCCCAAACAACTCCACTGAAACCCATGGATCAAAGTAGGAGGAAAGGGGTTGTAAGTTATTTTAAAAAAAAATCCAATCAATCGAGAGAGTGATGGTTAAATGATAAAATAATTGGGTGAACAATACCTATAAATAGTCTATAATTTTCCTCTTTTATAACATAAACCAAACATTTACAACACAATTTCCAAGGGCCCGTATAAATTTGGTCATCAACCACCTTTCAATCCATAAAAAACTTGAGACCATAGCACATGCCAAAAAAATTTATGCTAAGTGGCATAAATAACATACACTATAAATTCCAATTTTATAGTGTAAGTATAGTATACGCTCTACACATTGGTTGCACACATGTCTTAAGTCACTGGCTATGTAGGCCATAAATCATAGTCTTATGGTGAAAACCCCTTTTCAACACCATAAACCTCTCTACTGCTACACAGCTATAGGCCCAACTCCAAAGGACCTCCCCCAATCTTATTTAAACACTCTCTAACCACATAAAATTTAAATTAATGGGCCAAGAAGGTATGGACCCTTACATTAGATCCCTCTAAAACAATTCCTTCCATCGAGAATCAAAACCAAAATTGAGAGGTAAAAGTGTCCGAATAACCACCCCATGAGATACCTCTCAAGAATTTTATTACTGCTAAAATGCTAGGAACCGAACACACCATATGAAACTCCCAAAAATCATCCCACACAACCACATCATCTCACAACCACACTACAACCTCTCACCGACAATAGACCACACATACAGTAATTGACACAAGCCTATATTTTCACACATACATCCACATATTATCAAACTCCACAAATCTCAAACCAACCACTACCACAAAATACACACAACAATAACTGAAGCACACCACTTTGGTAATTACCTATTCCATGTTAAGATATTATCCTCTTTAGGTAGTGAAAACTTTTCAGAATAATTTTTATCACATGAGAGTATAAAATGTCTTGAATAAGATTCATTACATCCCCTTCTCATATTTTTAATTCTTAATAATGTGACACACATCAATAAAATAGAACATCTCATAAAATATTGACATACAAACATAAAATCATAAAAAAATTGGGTAAAGAATTACTCAAAATAGATCTGGGTATTAGGCACACATCTGTATATTTTTCTCATAAGTAATCTCCTTCGAGCCACCATGTATCCACTACATAAAAACTAAAAGATTTTTTACACATAGAACCTTTTCTTTATCATACTATTATTCTAATAGAAAATCTATAAACATATAATCATCCTATATATCCAAATATCCCTAGTCGATGACATGAAATTTATCATGAAGATACCAATGAATTTGGGACATGTAGAAGATTCTGTGGATCCTCTTCAACCACGGTTGCAATTACAGCTAATAAACTACCTTACTAACTCACCCCAATGCCTCAGAGAGCCATCAAACATGTGTGATATATTTCTCCCCTATCAAAACTATGATTTCCATGTTGATGGGTGAATCTAAATAATTCATGATCTATAGCCTCAAATACAATGGTCCACCTACTATGATCTGCATATGACTTCTGACGGTTCTATGCCACCCTCATTCACTCTTAGACAACCCAGATCTTCTCGGTCACTCTATGCACCTCATCAAGACAAAGAACTACTATTTCTCAAACCTTTGTCCGACACAACAAATACTGACATGGTCTTACATAAATATCCAAAAACAGGGTCATTCCAATTGATGATTGATATCTATTATTATATGAAAAATAGATCATATACAATTCCTTTTCCCATGATTCACCAAAGTCTAAAATTAAACATTGCAACATACCATCTAGAATATGGATAATCTACTCTATATACCCATCTATATGATTTTGTAATGTAGTATTAATGTAAAATTGGGAATCAAAATCATGATACAATCCCCAGCATACACAAGAAATAAAATAAATATCTTAATATGATATGATATTCCTCAGTATATAGTGAATCCTAACCACATTTTCTAAGTTCCTCCTTGCCAAAACATCCCTATAACACGACTCACGGATCACCAAAAAATGAGTTGACTTATTCAGTCAATCCACTATCACCCAAAAAACATAAAAACCTTCTATATCCCATGGTAACCTGATGATAAAATCCATTAAGATGTCCTCCCATTGCTAAAAAGGAACATCTAAGTGCCATAACAATCCAACATGAACATGGTGCTCCACATTCACCTACTAAAATACCAAACACCTCTCCATAAATCCTACCACCATCCTTTTCATCATAGGACACTAAATATATATAATCAAGACATGATATATATTTTTCATATTTGGATGTACAGTTTAAGGTGAGTTGGAAAAATTATGGATAAATCCTTCGTTCATCACATGTTGAATTAATAGCCTCTCCTAAAATAACATTTTATTCCAAAAAACCTCTGACCATCCCTTAGGTTAATTACAAGGGACAACATGGTCATGTATCACTTATTTATATGAATCTCTCCAATGAGATTCCTCTACTTGCCACATCAAAGAAGAATCCACGGTCATCTGAAATAGAAAACCGAAACTGTTGTACTCCCTCACATCAAGAAGAATCACTACAAGCTCCTCCATCACTTTCTATACATCAATGGACTCTCGAACGACATCTAATGAGGAATTAAAACACAATTCATTGACTACCACATTCCCCTTTCCATGGGTCTAAGAGATCTCAAAATTATAATCCTAGAGAAAATATATCCAAATCATCTATAATAGATTCAAATATCACTATTTGGAAACATATTTTTGGCTCTTATGGATCATGAGAACCAAAAATAGCTTGACAATGAGGTAATGTCACCATAAATTTAAAACAAAAATGAACATCTCCAAATCAAAATCATGGGTGAAATAATTACACTCATGGCGATGTAACTTCTTAGACCCAAAATATATTACCACTCTTAGCTACATTAGTAGGCATCATAATCTCAGATGGGACACATCATATTAAACGTCAAACAAAACACCCTTTATAGGCAAACAAACAACTTCAGAACTGACCAAATTTACCTTTATGTAATTGATCACGGCTTGTAATTAACCAATCCACATAAAATATGTTTCCATGGTGTCTAATGTCATTATTGGGGCTACAGAATGGGAAAATCGATCTCAAACCTCTGAAAAAAACATCAAACCAATGAAAATGTGAACCTAATCCATATTACTGATTATTAAACAAGAAAAAAACTCCTCATCTTTTGATTGGTCTACTCCCATGCCCTTCTAAGACACCAAATTTCTAAGGAAATGTACCTATCACTACTATAAATTTCACTAGATATCATTTTTGAGATATTGTAACACCCCAGGTAAATAAAGAATATGACATTTTCATATTTATCCATATTTTTGAATAAAATATTGATATTACTTTAAAGGGGACGCTATGCTCGATGGCGTACCCAACACGCAACAACGAGTTTCTTGGGAATCTTACGTTGCACTCTAATAATAAAATAATATTATTTTAAATGATAGTTAACATGTATCCGTTGTAATGGAGGGAATGGATATAAATAACTAAAATATGATTATATATGTTTTTAAATGTTTTTACATTTATCCAATAAAGGATAGAGGCTTAAAATACGGAAAGAATTCAATTTTAGGCATATATGCCCTAGTTTTCACTAAAGGTTCACTTATCACCTTTTGATGTTGAACCATCATTAAATATAGTTTTGTTCACTCATAAACATTCTTTTGGACCAAATAAAACTCTTATTAAGAATCAGGACATCAAAATTTACTTTGTGTGAATTTTTGGTATCTTTTCGATAAAGTTCATTTTTTTAATGAATAGTGTAAAATGTTGTATTTTAATTCAAAACCTCTTTTAAATCTAATTTATTTATATGATTATATTATCTTTTGAATTGGTTTTAAAGTGAAATTATAATATATTTTTACCATTAAATCCAATAGTGGTCATTGGAATTAATTTCACTTTGAAATCAGACTTAAACCAGTGTCAATCTTTTGATACTTATTGTTTCATAAAAACACGCTATTTGCTCTGACAGCGGGAATTAATTATTAAATTAATTAATGTGACTTATATGTTTTGAATTTTGTAAAATAGACTTCATTTTTGAATTCGGAATATCAAATATAGCTTAGGGTGAATTTTTGGGATTTTTCTGAAAAACATCAATTTTTGATGAATAGTGACACCACTAAGTGGTACTTATAAAAACTGATTTTTCCGTTTAAATGAAATTTTTCCATCTTTGTGTTTTGAATTTCAAAAATCCGACATACATGATTTTCATTAAGAAGTAAAATGTGGTTCAATGGGATAAAAATAATTTTTTGGTGAATAGTAACTTATTAAGTTTTTAATCGCGATTAGAGGTAATTAGTGTAGTTTAAGGTAAAAACAATGTTTTAATAATATGAAATGAACTTTACACATGTCCTAACCTCATTGGATGTGTAATGGACGACCAAGACAAGCCATGGGTCAACTTGGGGACCCCATGGAGCCACTTTGGTTGGGAAATGACATAAATAGATTTTTATTTAATGTAAAAGTAAAAAATGACACAAACATGATATGTTTTACTAAAACAATTTTTAAGTGGGGATATACAGGTAAGACTTTTTATTATAAATAGTCATTGGAAAGATAAAAACATTTCCTACATCATAGTAATTTTTTTATAATTTTTAGACATTAAATAATATAAATTATTTATGACATCATAATGATGCAGCGATGACATCATTATCTGACGATTTAAATAAAATGGAAAGATAATGTAAACTCTATGAACTACACATGTCCAAAACCAATTGGATGGGTGGATTTCGAAACCTTATTACCTTATCCTAGAATTATATCAATGTGGGACCCTTTAAAACCGAAACACATTTTCAAATAAAGTAATATTTCATACTTTCCAAAAGTGCCCCTCCTCTCCTCTTATAAAAGACCCCACCTCTACCTCATTTCACACACTCCTCAAGCCTTTGGCTCAGCCAACCCCTGCCCATTTACTCTCTCCACATCCCTCTCCTCATCCTAGAGGATTCCATTTGGGCATAATCCTTTCATAGTAAGCCTTTAAGATCAAATAAAAAAGAGTTACACTTTTAAAGGTAATTCATTCTCTCATGTTCATTTGTTTTATTTTGCTTCTCCAACCCCCTAAAATCTTTTTATTTACTTATTTTGTAACAAAACAAGTATCTTAAATATACTAGGATGTTTTTATAAGATTTATTCGAGCTACACTCTCACACAACTACATCAAATGGTTAAAGAACATACGGTTTCCGTGGATGGCGAAATTATGCCTCCCAAAACGATGATTGTTCAATACTCATTTAACACCTTCAAAGGTGGCCATTATGATGTCACTATTTTTATATATGATATATAATATGTTTATTTATTCCTTAATCTTCTGTTTTTTTTCATTTTGGGCATAACTTTATGGTTTCCATTATGGGTAAATGCGATATCTTCATTTAAGGAAGTGCGGACTACCGCCCCCTCAAAGTGATTTGATTCGTTAAAAACCATATATGGGATGTATAAAGGATGTAACTATGATATTATATATGATACTATACTGGAATTATAATATACCTTTATATCATTATTATTCCATTCTATAAAATACGAAATAGAAATGAAAGTAGCGTTCATGCGTACGTACGGCTTACCGTCTCCATGAACGGTGCATTTCATTTCTTACCACTAAATGATTATGTAATGTTATAAATTAATGAATGTACTGGATATATATGACATATATGATATCTAAATCATGAATACAATTCTGGATATAATAAACATTTTTCCACACGAACAACATGTAATTGTAAGAAGTCCACTTTCGACTTAAGAACCAAATATCGGCAAAACAAATATTATTAACTTAAATGATTACATAATGTTTATGACATTGTAATAAGTGATATAAAAGGAATAATGAACTTGAAAAAGGTTCTTAAGGAAGTAGAAATTAACTGAAGTTTATTATTCAGGAGATTAAAGAATGATCGAGTCAAGTCGGACCCGAGGTAAGGGATCCTACTCCTCTCTTTCTTTTTAAGTACACTCTTTTATGTCATTCCTTTTAAAGATCATCTTTTTTGTTATTGGGATGTTCTTTTATATTAATCATAATTTAATTTTGTTTTATGATCATTTGATGAGAGACCATATTCTCTCTCATCAATCCATTTTGGATGTTTTGAGTGGTTCCGTTAGGCTGCCGAATTTTCGTAAGAGATCTAACCTCTCTCTTTCTTTTTAAGTACTCTCCTTTATGTCACTCCTTTTAAGCTCCTATTTGTTGTTATGGGGGATGTTATTTAATATTACTCTTGATGTAAATTTTGTTTTAATGTGATGAGATACCCTATTTGATCTCATCAATCCATTTTTGGAAGTTTTATGTGGCGCCGTTAGGCTGTCGAGTTTTCGTAAGGGATTTTTCATCTCACATTTATTCCGGTGAGATTTATGCTACATTTGCCACAATTTCTTTTGAGTGGTGTATGTACTTAAATTATTCTACTCTTTGTGTAATATAATTTTTTTTATGATTATTTACATCAAGGATTTATTGTCCTTCTGTCATGGGGTGTATGTTTTGAAAGATACCCAAGTCGGTAAGGGAACCTTTCACCCTCCTCTTTTTTAAAAGACTTCTTTTGTTGGGTCTTTTAATTTACATATTGTTATGTTGGGATATGTTCTAATATATCCTTATTGATTTAAATTTTATGTCCAAGTGATGAGATACACTTTTTATCTCTCATAAACGCATTTTGATGTGATGTCGTTGGGCTGTCAAGGGAACTTTTTAACCCAATTTCGATTTCTTTGGGTTCAACATGTAGTCATTGAATATGTCATCCATTGAATATGTGTGAATGACCTTTTTTTGTTTTACACATAATATACACTTATATTTGGTTTATTTATATTTGTCACACATATTTTTGAGATTGATTTGTCCTTAATTTAAGGATACCTTCTTTATAAGGGATTTCATCACATTTGACATTTCTATTGAGAGTTCCTTGTTGTTATGCACCAATTCACTCTTATATGGTGTATATACTGTACTTTGGAGTATTATATCATGAATCCATTTATTCTCATGATATTATAAAGTTCTGACTAAATGTTATTCCTCAATTATTGTATTCAAGTGTCTCTAATTTTGGTAAAACCCCTTTAACCAAAATATCACTTTAAATGTTTTAATTATTTGTTATTATTAATATCCATGTTTTCAAAATGGTTTTATGGATTTATTTATATGGATATTAATGGTTTAAAATGTTAAAATCTTCAAGGTCGTATGGGACACTTTGATTCAAAATTCTCCTTATTAAATGTTTTAAATGGTTTTGGAAATGGTTTCTTTTTTAATGGATTCATTATTTCAATATACTAAAATGTTATGTTGTGATTGAAAATGTGGAAATGTTATGTTTCCTTTGTGAATGTTTTATGTGATACGTTTATGTTATGGTTCTTGGGAATTGTTATGAAAACGGGTGGTTCCGTGATAAACTAAGGGCGGGTGAGCCCGATATAGCTCTCCAATGCATTGGGTAATGTGAAGGAGTGAAACATTAAGGTTTCTCCGAAGAGATTTAGGGAATATACTGTGATGGGTATTCCAAACGTAACCAAGAGGGTTACTCCCTATTTAAGAATGTTATGAATGTCTCAAGTTACCTTTATGTCATATGATTTCTATGATTTTATGAGGTATGTTAAGGTGCTTATGTTTTATGGGTAAAGTATGATTTCATTCTTATGTATACATGTACTCATGATTCCTTTCCATATTTTTATATCCCTTACTGAGATTTTTATGCTCATCCCAAGTTTTTGAAATGTTTTTCACAGGTCAAGGGAAAGGTACATGATGTGATGATAGTGTCAAGGATGTGTCAATAAAGAATCCATGTTTTATTTTAAATATGTTTCCGTTGATGGGAAGAATGAATACTGTCTTTTATGTAACTACTTTGTTTTAAATGTGGAATGTAATGCAAGTTTCATGATCTAATTCTCTAAAACTCTAAACCTGAAAAGATCCTCAATTTGTAATCTTGTAATAAATCAAGATTAAGTAAGGTTTAAGGCTGGCACCTTATAGATATGGTGTTGTCAAATGTCATTGAAAAAAATTATAAGATACTCTAAAAGATCCTATTATGTCCTAAAGTAGATAATGTTTCCATAAATGAATAAATTGATGAATTGGTCCAAGAATTCAAGGATCACATATTTTTTGAGTCTCATGAACACAACTGGTGAGTTCATAATGCCAAGATGCATGAATATGAACTAAAAGAGGCCACACATTCACCTAATCTATATCATTATGATATCATAATCATTAACTTAAACCGGTTATATCCAAACCAAATATCAAAGTTAGAGAACTAACTTGTTCTTTTAAACTAGTGTAACAAATCATTGATCCTCAGAAGAGGATAACAGTTCTAGACTATTACCTTATTCAACCTCTAATAGTTCATGAACAAGCTTAGACCATCATTCGACTTCTTAGAGAACAAAACTAGGGAACCCCAAGTAGAAACTCTTTGTTGGATGGAACCCCTTTGAATCAGATCATCCACCCATAACGTCAACTCATGCAGCTCTATAAGAACCTTTCGATAGGGAGCCATTGAAATCAGAGGTCCATTTAGCCGAAACTCTATTCTGAGCATGGCATCAGGTCATGGGGTAAGTAAACCAATCTTATATTGGAAAACATATTGTAAATACTACATATCCTTGGAAAAAACCTCTACCTTTTATTACACAAAAAACTCTACCAACAGAGACAAAAGGGGGCTCATCTACCTACAATTCATTTGATAACCTCACTCTCCAATGAACTCCACTCAATGTACCTAAAATTCAGAAAAAAAATACAATTATATATAAATTTTTCAAGACTTCATACATAGAATACAACCAATTCATTACAGTGACAATATTTTATATTTTTATCTACCCCAAGTTGAAATATCCTACTATATGGTGTTGCCCCATCACCAGTCTTCACCCTTGGAACACATCAAAAAAATAAGATTAACCTTAAAAATGGAGTAAAAAACACTAAGGTCACTAGAATCCTCACCACATATAATCCCAAGGAATAGAATAAAGAAGAGAAAAAAAGTTTAGTGGATCTGAAATCAAACATATAACACACTAGGGTAGACAATATGTCAAACAACTCTAGGATCTACTAGTACTGATACTTCCAATGAAAGCATCTGACCATGCATAGCTCATCCACCAATATTTTCTCTACCTACATAGACACATTATGGCCTTGGTCCCTATGAAAAAGTACAATCAGGATAGGGCAAACTACCAACACCATCCACACTTGGCTGCTGAATAAGCACCAATGGTCATTAATGCTGAAACTTCTTTAGAGGAAACTATTATTTCTTCCAAAAAGGGTTCTGACCACCCATCTGAAACTATCCTCCTTGAAAATTCAGAAACTGAGATTAATGGTCATCATTAACTCTATTGATCTAGAATGAAAACAAAAAAACCTATGGCAGGTTCTTGGAATTCACCTATGCTATAGAGATTAGAAAATATCTACTGCGCTCAACTCTTTACTGGGCGAAACCACGGTTTCCAGAACACATGCGGCCCACTTCCTAAAACTCTACTCCTTCATATGCCCTACAAGAAACTCTTTTATGTATAAAATCATAGATAAATAATTCATTTGATAACTTGTTCTTTCTTATACAACTCCAGATATTTAAGAAGCCTAAATGGTGTGATTGCATACTTAATCCCTACGTGAAAAGACTCTTATAGATGCATTTATCTGGACTCATAATCTAAAAAACTTATAGGAAAAAGAATAATAGGTCTTTGAACATAATACCACGCTCCCTCACACTATGGATCTCGTGTTTAAGAGAGAGAAACTCTTGCTTCATATATTTGTCATTGATGAAAGGAACTCAGATTGGAACTCCCTCGGAATGTCAGAACACAACACATCTCCCTTCTAATGGTCACTAAGATACAACATCCACTATTTAAGCATGGATACCAATAATATAATAACTATAAATGTCACCTAGAACTCATCATATTCTTATGTCAAATCAAATTAAATCTAAATCTCCCACAACTAGTACTCTTTATTGAGATCTGAGATTATCCCCTCATACATTTCGAAACTTTTCCACTGAAAGGGGATCACAAAGACCACCAGAAAACATATTGAAACTCTATCAGATCAACTTTTAGATAATTAATTAGATCATACTACTAAACCCAAACTGCTTGATCTACTCACTAATGATGAAAATGATCTATTCCTAAAAATAAAAGAGAACAGCCTAAGCCAGATAGCATAGAATCTTATCAAATATTTTTTTAACTAATTCATTTTAACTTTACCAAGACCACCCAATTAAACAAGAAGAAAATGAATCATGATATATATTTATATAACCTAAAAAAAGGTACACCTCAAGTAGTTGATCAATAAGATCGGAGCCTATTCACCAGATCACATGGGTCCCTAAAATCTTATTTCGTAGCAGGTCTCCCAAAACATTGTCACATACCATGATAAACTAGAATCATTTCCCGACCATCCCAATCTGTAATCACAGTGTAATACAAACTCAATCCTATATATTAACAATACCAATTGATACCCCTATGTTATGATCCCCTCACACCAAAGAAACCATGATGAAGGGATAGAAATAATTACCCACAAATCCTGCATCCAGTTGGCCCTGAGGTAGCGACTAGCATCAACGGTATAAAAAATTCAAATAGGAGGAATTACCCTCTATATTTTAAAACTAAATTAGAAGATAGTATAAAAGACCACCTATAAAATCCAATAGGTACAAAAAGATATACTAAAACCATCCCAAAATGCATGAATAAAGTAAACTGATACATATAAGAGACTCCAAATAAATTAACAAAAAACATTATATGGTGAAAACTCAATAATAGCTCCAAAAACATGATATAAAAATCCATATGGGTTCCCAATGTCTTATAGAAAACCATAAATAGGTTAAATATGTATGGTTAGTATAAAAGTATACCCCATAGGAGCATAATCATAGTCTCGAGTGCACATGTCAAAACATCATGCTAATGCACCATTAAACAAACATTAGAACCAACAAGAACCTTAATAGGCCAACTAACCATCCTAGTCCCCCCCATGGATCAATATCCAAATAGTACATACAATATATTAATATAACATCAAGATCATAACAAATCAAGGATCCTATCTATGTATTCCCCCCTGATTTTACTCTCTCACAACCCAACATCGAAAGTCATGTGCTCCCATCACTTCCATACACATCACATCACACCACATCTTTCCCAATGACACGTGGTCCATCTCTAATGTGGGTTAGGATTCATCCCTACTTTCCCCATCTTCAAAGCATCTAGCATCAATTGGTAGCATTAGGTACCATCACATCATGTCTCATCCGAAAACACCTAATCCATCACACCACATCTCATCCATATAACCAAAGTAATAGGGTATCATAAACCTGAATGAATTAAACATTGTTCCCAAATCCTACCACACATTTCCCCCACCACATATCACATCTCATCAAAACCTCTTCACATCACAAGTTACCTGAAAACACCTGATCCAAAATTGTTGGTTAATATCCAACACCCACCAATATCATCACCACTGCTAAATGAAGAGTCGTGAATACGGTTATCCAGCCACCTTTGTCACCACCATTTTGAATATTAGGGAAAATTCATGTAACCTAGAACCAATAAGCATTTCTATGTTTATCCCAATAGGGTTGGGTTCATATAGAAACAACATAAACATACATGATATATCGATACCACACAACACCCAACATATGGGTTCACATAAACTGCACTAGCAAGCACCAAATCACTACCACTATACCACACATCCATTATCACTACCTCATCCACCACTATTTGAAAGAAATCATAGCACCACACATAACCACACAATATTTCACACTTTTAGTTACAGGTTCAATGACATTATTGATTTATATATTACATTTCACATTACACAATCCATTATTTCATTCGAATCATTTAACTTATTTAACCCACGTCTATTTTCTCCCCAACACATTTATTCACCAGCCTATTTTTTTATCATTACAATTTATTCCAGGGCTAACTATGAAACTAAAACAACCACGCCACACCACAATTGGACGATCCCACAAAACCATTTCCCTAACACCTCTCATCCACAATCATCATTGTGCCTCATCAACCAAGTTGTCTCACCACAACAACCTCACATCACAAATCCTAACCACATCTCACAATACAGATTTCTCACATAACCACCACGAATCACCACCACACATCAACCAACACTGTTCACCAAACCACACAACTCTGCCACATGACACAAAACCACCACACATCATCACCATCACATGAATGCCCACATCACATCCATTCCAACCAACCACCGTATTGCAACCCCTAACACTAAAAATACCATCTAGTCATAACCATCACATCACAACAACCCCAACCAAACAAGGAAAAACAACAATAATAATAAAAAAAATGAAACACTTCCCAATATCTTTATTTAATTAAGGGATCTCATCACATTCTTTCTTAACAAAGTGTGTCTATCAACTTAAAAATCTAGTTTCTATGTGGAACCAATTAATTACCCATATGTAAATTATTTATTCTTTTATTTAGGGTGTGATCACACAACAACATAGAATGGTTCTCAACACATTACATATACTACATAGGAATGGCTGTAGAGACCCGAAGCTTAACGTACATGGACATTACATTAATTTTGCAGAATACTTAGTACATAACAAAAACACACACACAAGGACCGTAATAGTTTAGTGTCTTTTGACACTTGGAATTTAATATTCTAATCATGGTGAAAGATCTTCAACATCTCCCATAAAGATCTTCCTTTTTTTTACCTAAACCCTTTCTTTATATCCTGGGGAAAAGAAAACATAGAAGAGTGAGCTGAAATGCTCAGTAAGGGTAAACTAAAGAAATACCAATCACATCATATACATAAGAACATAACTTTTGGAAATCTTAACCTGCAAAAGAAATCATAATTTCATAATATGGGATAAATCATAGTAGTGAAATGTAATCCCAATAATAATAACTTAAAACATGAAACTTTGTGGCATACATACATAATCATAGAGAATCATTTCTTATTAGTCAAGACTCAATTACAAGACTATCTTAGTGGACAAAGTCCATTTCTGAAACGAGTTCACTCCTTGTTTTAGTCCTGTTTCAATGAACCGGTTTAACCTGCCGTTCCAGCCATGTCAATCTCATGAGATATAAAATCTTTACCCAATTCATTTGAGGGAGATATAGGTCCCACCCATCTCATAATTATACCATTCTTATGTGTTCCACAACATCATAAATCATACATCATTGCATAACCCATGTAATAAAAAATGGGATTCTTAAACATCATGACATCATAAAACAATTCATATAAGATAAAGGAATTCATACAAATACTTCCATCACAACATAATCAAATCCATGTAATAATAGGGATAGAAACAGAACCCTTTATTATCTTAGAAGGAAAATAATTTTGATAAAACACTTGAACTCCATTCTTGAGGAAAATATCCTTTCTACTTCAAAAACACTTTTCCTTTATTAACATGTCATACAATTCTAAACTAAAATAAGTTTATTAAAAATAAACTTGAAAACTTGTAAAGTAAGATTCTTGGAAATAATGTTTTAAAAATCCATTCATGCCGTATAAGTTAAAAAAACATTCTTCTCGTACTTTTGTCGGAAAAGTAAAAAAAAGTACCTCGTACGAAAAATGACAAACGATTCTGTTCATATATTTGACTAAAAACTCACCAAAGGGTAAAATAGGATTTAAAAAAATGTAGGTGGATGGAAATAATATTACATATTGAGGAAACTTGGATGTGGATGATAAAATACACCCCAGTAAATACCAAAGTATAAACAATCTCGGATAAAAATTAGATTGTGATATTTCCCTTACCTTAGGTCTGATTTGCTTCGTAAGTGTCTGAACCTCCTATATAATGATTTAAATAATGTCATTGACTTATTCCAGAATCATAATAATTGTTATGATATCATATATGGTTCACTTATTACTTTATTTTACCCGTTCTTTTGTAAATTCCATGTTAAAGAGCGTTTTGGGTAAAATTGTTTTATTTGTCTTCCGTGTTTTGACTTGTAATTATTCATATGATTACATAGATCATGATTACTTAATTCTAGTATATAAAACATTATTCATATATAATATATATTCAGAATATACATATATATAATAGATCAGTAAATGGAAAAAAATACACCATTCATGGAGACGGTAGGTCGTACGTATGCATGAACGTTGTTTTCGTTTCCTTGTTGAGTTGAATGGAATTAAGTAGATGACATACATATATATACACATATATTTAGTATCATTATAATTTCATATGATTACTTATTATACATACATTATAATCATTCATGAATGGTTAACGTGGAGAATGAATCTCATCGCGTCGTGGAGATGGTAGTCCGTATGTACGCACGAGCGATGATATCGTTCTCAAGATCGTGGAATTGTATTGGAGTGTATGTACACTATTTAATAATAAATATCACTTTACAATGATAGTTATTATGTACACCATTATACCCATCCAAGTAAGGTGGTGGTGGAAAATAGATTACACCACGGCGTGGAGATGGTATTCTGTACGTACGCACGCGCGGTGATTTCGTTTTCTGTAGGATGGATAAATGTTGAAATAGTGTTGTTTCATACATATAATAACATATCATTATATGAGTGATACTGATGATATTACTTCATAACGAAACAACCAAAGAAGAATAAGTGGAAGAAGAAATAAAGTTGAAAGAATCGGTAACGGACATTACCTCTTCTTTGAAGCGCCTCTTTGAGATCTTCTTTTAGGGCACAAAAATTGGTCTTTAAAGAAGACCGGAACCTCTAGGATGTTTCTAGGGAAGTGGAGAAGAGAATTTGGCAGGGTTTGGCCGTGCTTGAAGGCTCACAGTGGTGTGAGGAAGAGAGGGAGGAGGTGCCCTTTTATAAGGGAGGAGAGGGGCACCTTTGGAAAACTAAAAATATTATTTTATTGTAAAGCCAAATTCGGTTTTAAATAGCTCCAAATTGATTTATTTCTAAGATAAGGTGGGTATGGGTCTAAATAATCTCATCCAATATAATTTAGACAAGTTTAGGTTCCTATTTTAACCTTATCATTTATAATTAACTTTAAGTTAGATAATTGTACTTTTACCGTGTCTTTTTGTGTTCTTACACTATAAGGTTAATAAACTTACTATAACATGCCAAAAGAACCCCAAGTTGTTTATTATTAATATATATAACCTTATTTAAGCCATTTGGCCAAACCTTATATTTTTAGGAATAAAATAATAATTAATAATATAATATTTGTTTTAAAAACTATTTTATGTCAATTTTGACACTATTAAGAAATTGATTTTTGTGAAAATCATAACAGAATTATTAGTTGGAAAAAAGTTAATTAAATCCTTAATATAATGTCATATTAACCTATAAAATTAGTGAAATTCATAAAGAGGCTCAAATTATATTTATTTGGGTATTTATAACATCAATTATGTCAATATTTCATTAATAAGATAATTACTGCATCATATTTGTGTCATAAATAAATTAAATTATATAACGTCTAAAAATTACAAATAAAATATCATTATGTAGGAAATCGTTTTATCTTTCTAAGGAATATTTATAGTCGAATTTATCTTATGTATAACCCTATATTAAAAATTATATACTTATTAAACTTTGATTTTAACTATTTTAACACTTCTTTAAATAAATTAATAATAAATGTCCTAATCTAATCCAAGTGGGCCTAAATGGTCATATTTTATTCCTAAGGATGTTTTTGGTCAAATTACACTTGTCCAATAGAATTAGGACTTGTTTTAGCGTAATAATAATATCATTTTTACCCTTAATTACCCTATTTACTTTTAACCGTGGTAAATAAAAGTAAAAAGTTACTTTTCACCAAAAAATATATTCATCTCATTGAACCACATTTTACTTACTCACATCAACCGTGTCTCTTGGATTTTTGAAATTCCACTCACAGAATGGGTAAAATTAAGTTTTATGAAAAATTCATTTTTTTAACTACCACTTAGCGGTTTCACTATTCATCAAAAAATGAAAGTTTCTAGAAAATACCAAAAATTAGGCCTAAGCTATATTTGATATTATGAATTCAAAAATGATGTCTATTTTACCAAATTCAAAACATATCAGTTGCATTAATTAATTTAAAAATTAATTCCCGTCGTCAAAACAAATAGCGTGTTCTTAAGAGATAATAACTATCAAAAGATTGACACTTGTTTATGTCTGGTTTAAATGTAAAATTACATCCAATGACCAAAATTGTATTAAATTGTAAAAATATATTCTAAATATCCTTTAAAACCAATCAAATTAATAATTTATCACTATTAATTATTTCGACTAAAAAGGTTGTTTTTAATTAGAATTTAGTAATTTTCACTATTCATCAGAAAATGAAAGTTATTCGAAAAGTACCAAAATTTCACCCTATGCTAATTTCGATATTCTGAATCCAAAAATGAAGTCCATTTTGAAAAATAAAATTTACAAAATTTCAAAAAGTGGTTATTACTATTCATAAAGGCTAGTTTTAATAATATTTTAATAGCATATTGTTGTTTAGTGAAACTCGTTATTGCGTACTACACACGCTATCGAGGAAGGTCGTGATTGCGTGTAATGCAAGGCAAGTCAAGGATGTGTGTTTTGCAAGCTCCTTTTGGTGTATCGTAAAACACAAGACATTAATGAAATTAAAAAGAATATTTTTCATAAAATCTCGGTGTGTTACATTCTACCCCCCTTAAAATGAATTTCGCCCTCGAAATTCGTTGGGGTTATAAATGGTTTACTACTTGAAAGTTTCTTTAAAAGAAACCCACATAGTAAAAAGGAATACAAAAATCAATCTTTAAAAACAATAGTATGAAACGTAACAGTTACCCAAATAAACTAATCATTGGGTTTCCACATAGGTGAAAAAATGGATATGGAAGATAAATCTAACCATCATGTTCTGATGGAGAGTGGTAGAGAACATGGCTATGGAAAAGCCATAAATCACAAAGCCATAAATTTTTGACGATCTAATTTACCAACTGATTCATTAGATATAAGAGCACTAGCACAACATTTTTGGTTTTCAAGATCATTTCCCTAAATTTGATGAAATTGGAATTAGAATAAATACATTCGTGATTTTGGTATAGTCTCACCGTTAGTCGTTATTTGGAGAATTTAAACTTCATATCTTAAAGAAATGAAGTTGAATTTGTCATTAGTGATGTGTTAGCAGATCATGTGATAGAATGATGGGTCATTCCATCTGTCTCAAACAAAAGGTGAGAAAAGTTATGAAAAAATACATAAGTCCATCTATAGTGAGATTAATCATATATGGTTCCTAAAATGGACTTACACTTCATATATCATACTGCTTAATATAATAAAACTAGTTTCTACTAAACAGGGACTTCCTATAGGCCAGTGGTAGGCAATAAAGGACAGTCGCACTTCGGTTGTGGGTTCGATTCCCACAGCCTTGTCCGACGCGATGGGCTGTTGCCCGTCCTGCAGGTTGTCCATTTTCTAAATCTATATTACTATAACATCCCATCAATAATATCGAAAAAAGGTCTATCCTAACTTATGTCCAACATAATCCATTCCAATCTTTAGTCTTATCTAAAATACTTCGGTCCAAGCTCATAGTATAAAGAAAATGATTACTTGAAATGTCACATAACAATCACATGAATGCCATCATTTATCCCCCATATACCATAAGATATATCTTGTTGGTCAAATTACAAACATGTGAATACCTTAATCATGTATTCTCTTGAAGAATGAATACCCATTGAACCTTAGTGAAAATATAAATGCAGTTAAAAGTTAACACTTTCCACAAACCAAAATCCTCAAAATTCATTATACTCAAACCATGATATCACTTAGTCCTTATATCAATCATGAGCTCATGAATAAAATCAAACATCTCATTATCTTCTTATCCCTTCATTATGCACATATCATCTGCTTACCAAAAATATCTCAATCACTTTCCATGGTTATCGGTACCATAAAATTATTGAAAACCACAATAGACCAATACATAAATATTCAAATATTCCACGATACTATATACAACATTATGTTGGAATCCCCTTACATAAACACTTAATCATTCCACCACATCGTTGTCATATTCAACATCGCCAATTGATATTTCATGTGACTTCTCTTTGTCCTTTTCCATAAGTGGTTGCTCATGTCGATCATCACTAACCCTTGGATTAGGGCATTTATTAGCATAATGCCCCATTTCCTTACACATGAAGCATTGAAGTGTTGGTGGTGCATTCTCTGCAGTCTTTTCTTTCTTCACCTCAATAGAAACCCTTTTTCCATTACTTCGACACTCGACTGGTCAATGACCTTCTTTTCCACACATAAACCATTTTCTAGTCCCTTTAAGACAATCTCCACTATGCTTCTTTCCACACATTGAGCATAAGGAAACATTCATCTTCTTTTTACCATTATTCTGAGATTTCTCATTGAACTCCATATTTCGTTTCTTGTCAAAACTATGAGATAGATAAGTAAAACCACCTTCCATTTCTACCTTGATCGCCCAACACACAATTTCTTCATAGCTACTGAAGTCTCTTATAGCTAATGCCCTTCAAAGATTTGGTTTTAAGCCACTGAAGAATCGATCAACTTTACATTTAGGTTGGATGATAAAGCCAATTGCATGCCTTGCAAGCATTGTAAAATTCACTTCGTATATACCAACAGATTCATCATCCTTTTGATTTAGTTCAAGAAACTCATTCTCCATCTTTGTTCAAAAAATAAGAGGGATGTACTTATTGAAAAATAAGTTCTTGAACTCGTCCCATCCATGGACTCAATTTCATCTCTTGGCCTCGTATTCTTGATAAGATTCCACCATTGATCAGCATCACCTTCCAAATGATATACTGCTAAGATGACTTTATCATGTTCAGAACATTGAAGAACTGAAAATATCATTTCAGTGGTAATGATCCATTGTTCAGCAACAAGTGGATCAGAAGACCCACTAAAAGAAGGTGGACGATGCCTCATGAAAGACTCAATAGAGTATTGTTCCCTTATCTGCTAATTTGGAAGTTCATAATGATTCATAGCTTGTGTAAGTATAGCAATAAGATTTTGCACTCCATCTCCCATAACATTTATTTTTTTAGGAGGAAAATCATTTCATTGTCCATTACATTGATCAACACAGTTCGTCCGGGTTCCAGCCATCGTCTAAAACCCAAAAAGAATAGTGTGAGAGGCAAAAATCAGGCTAGGGAAAACAATATAATAAAGGGGGAGTAACTTCAATATCTAAAATCTTGGGTTACCGTAATTCTAGTACTATAACCTATACTTATACTTAACCTTAGGGACATCCCTAGACATACCTTAGAAATATCTCTAGGGATCTCATTAAAGTTCTCGCATCCAAGTTTCCAATGGTGGACTAAACCTTTCCTCTGATACCAACTGTAGAGACCCTAATCTTAATGTAAATGGACATTAAATTACTTTTGCGGAATACTTAGTACATAATAAAAACACACACACAAGGACCGTAATAGTTTAGTGTCTTTGGAAACTCGGAATTTAATCTTCTAATCGTGGTGAAAGATCTTCAACATCTCCCATAAAGATCTTCCTTTTTTTACCTAAAATATTTCTTTATATCATAGGAAAAATAAAACATAAAAGGGTGAGCTCAAATTCTCAGTAAGGGTAAACAAAAGAAATATCAATCACATCATATACATAAGAACATAACTTTTGGAAATCTTAACCTGCAAAAGAAATCATAATTTCATAACATGGGATAAATCATAGTAGTGAAATGTAATCCCAATAATCATAACTTAAATCATGAAACTTTGTGTCATACACACATAATCATAGAGAATCAATTCTTATTAGTCAATACTCTGTTCCAGGACTATCTTAGTGGACAAAGTCCATTTCTGAAACGAGTTCACTCCTCGTTTCAGTCCTGTTTCACTGAACCGGTTTAACCTGCCGTTCCAGCCATGTCTATCTCATGAGATATAAAATCTTTACCCAATGCATTGGAGGGAGATATAGGTCCCACCCATATAATAATGATATCATTCGGATGTGTGCCACAAAATCATAAATCATACATCATTGCATAACCCATGTAATAAAAAATGGGATTCTTAAACATCATGACATCATAAAACAATTCATATAAGATAAAGGAATTCATAAAAATATTTTCATCACAACATAATCAAATCAATGTAACAATAGGGATAGAAACAGAACCCTTTATTATCTTAGATGGAAAATAATTTTGATAAAACACTTGAACTCCATTCTAGAGGAAAATATCCTTTCTACTTCAAAAACACTTTTTCTTTCTTAACATGTCATAAAATTCTAAACTAAAAGAAGTTTATTAAAAATAAATGTGAAAACTTGTAAAGGAAGATTCTTGGAAATAATGTTTTAAAAATCCATTCATTCCGTATAAGTTAAAAAAACATTTTTCTCGTACTTTTGTCGGAAAAGTCAAAAAAGTGCCTCGTACGAAAAACGACAAAAGATTCCTTTCATATATTTTACTAAAAACTCACCGAAGGGTAAAATAGGATTTAAAAAATTGTTGGTGTATAGAAATAATATTACATATTGAGGAAACATGGATGTGGATGATAAAATACACCCTAGTAAATACCAAAGTATAAACAATCTCGGATAAAAATGAGATTGTGATATTTCCCTTACCTTAGGTCTGATTTACTTTGTAAGTGTCTGAAACTCCTATATAATGATTTAAATAATGTCATTGACTTATTCTAGAATCATACGCATTGTTATGATGTCATATATGGTTCACTTATGACTTTATTTTACCCATTCTTTTGTAAATTCCATGTTAAATAGCATTTTGGGTAAAATCATTTTATCTGTCATCCGTGTTTTGACATGTAATTATTCATATGATTACTTAGATCATGATTACTTAATTCCATAATATAAAACATGATTTATATATAATATATATTCAGAATATACATATATATAATAGATCAGTAAATGGAAATAAATACACCGTTCATGGAGACGGTAGGCCGTACGTACGCATGAACGCTGTTTTTGTTTCCTTATTGAGTTGAATGGAATTAAGTAGATGACATAAATATATATACACATAAATACAGTATCATTATAATGTCATATTATTACTTATTATACATACTTTATGATCATTCATGAATGGTTAACGTGGAGAATGAATCTTATCGCGTCGTGGAGACGGTAGTTCGTACGTACGCACGAGTGATGATATCGTTCTCATGATCGTGGAATTGTATTGGAGTGTATGTATACTATTTCAGAATCAATATCACTTTACAATAATAGTTATTATGTACACCATTATACCCATCCAAGTAAGGTGGTGGTGGAAAATAGATTACACCACGGCGTGGAGACGGTATTCCGTACGTACGCACGTGCGGTGATTTCATTTTCCGTAGGATGGATAGATTGTGAAATAGGGTTGTTTCATACTTATAATAACATATCAGTATATGAGTGATATTTATGTTATTACTTCATAATGAAACAACCTAAGAAGAAGAAGTGAAAGAATAAATAAAGTTGAAAGAATCGGTAATGGACATTACCTCTTCTTTGAAGCGCCTCTTTGAGATCTCCTTTTAGGGCACTAAAATTGTCCTTTGAAGAATCCCAAAACCTCTAGGATGTTTCTAGGAAAGTGGAGAAGATAGTTTGGCAGGGTTTGGCCGAGATTGAAGGCTCAAAGTGGTGTGAGGAAGAGAGGGAGGATGTTCCCTTTTATAAGGGAGGAGAGGGGCACCTTTGGAAAACTAAAAATATTATTTTATTATAAATCCGAATTTGGTTTTAAATAGCTCCAAATTAATTTATTTAGAATCTAAGGTGGGGATGGGTCAAAATCCTCTCATAAAATAGATTTTAGAAAAGTTTAGGTTCCTATTTTAACCTTATCATTTATATATAACTTTATGTTAGATAATTTTACTTTTACCGTGTCTTTTTTGTTCTTACACTATAAGGTTAATAAACATACAATAACTAGCCAAACGAACAACAAGTTGTTTATTATTAATATATATAACCTTATCTAAGTCATTTGGCCGAACCTTATATTTTTAATAATAAATAACAATTAATAATATAATATTTTTTTAAAAAAATATTTTATGTCAATTTTGACACTATTTAGCAATTGATTTTTTTTGAAAATCATAACAGAATGATTAGTTTGAAAAAAGTTACTTAAATCAATACTAACATGTCATATTAACCTAGAAAATTAGTTTAATTCATAAAAAGTCTCAAATTATATTTATTTGGGTATTTATAACATCAATTATGTCAATATTTCATTAATAATATAATTACTGCATCATATTTATGTCATAAATAAATTAAATTATATAACGTCTAAAAATTACAAATAAAATATAATTATGTAGGAAATATTTTTATATTTCTAATGAAAATTTATATTATAATTTACCTTATGCATAACCCTATATTAAAAATTATATACTTATTAAACTTTGATTTTAACTATTTTAACCCTTCTTTAAATAAATTAATAATAAATGTCCTAATCAAATCCAAGTGGGCCTAAATGGTCATATTTTATTTCTAAGGTTTTTTTTGGTCGAATTATACTTTTCCAATAGAATTAGGACATGTGTTAGGGTAATAATAATATCATTTTTACCCTTAATTACCCCATTTACTTTTAACCGTGGTAAATAAAAGTAAAAAGTTACTATTCACCAAAAATTATTTTCATCTCACTGAACCATATTTTACTTACTGAAATCAACCGTGTCTCTCAGATTTTTGAAATTCCACTCACAGAAGTAGTAAAATTAAGTTTTATGAAAAATTTATTTTTTTAACTACCACTTAGTGGTTTCACAATTCATCAAAAAATGAAAGTTTCCAGAAAAATACAAAAAATTAGGCCTAAGATATATTTGATATTATGAATTCAAAAATGATGTCTATTTTACCAAATTCAAAAACATATAAGTTTCATTAATTAAATTAAAAATTAACTCCCATTGTCAAAACATATAGCGTGTTCTTAAGAGATAATAACTATCAAAAGATTGACACTTGTTTATATCTGTTTTAAATGTGAAATTACATCCAATGACCAACATTGTATTAAATTGTAAAAATATATTCTAAATATACATTAAAACCACTCAAATTAATAATTTATCACTATTAATTATTTCGATTAAAAGGGTTTTTTATAATTAAAATTTAGTAATTTTCACTATTCATCAATAAATGAAAGTTATCCGAAAAGTACCAAAATTTCACCCTAAGCTAATTTCGATATTCCGAATCCAAAAATAAAGTCCATTTTGGAAAATAAAATTTACAAAATTTCAAAAACTGGTTATTACTATTCATAATGGCTAGTTTTAATAATATTTTAATAGCATATTGTTGTTTAGTGAAACTCGTTATTGCGTACTACACACGCTATCGAAGAAGGTCGTGAGTGCGTGTAATGCAAGGCAAGTCAAGGATGCGTGTTTTGCAAGCTCCTTTTGGTGTAGCATACAACACAAGACATTAATGAAATTGAAAAGAATATTTTTCATAAAATCTCGGGGTGTTACAATGGCTCCCAATTGCTATTATTTTTATCATGGAAAAAACATTGAATAATATCCTCGTCAACTTGAATAATTCAGTCAAAACATGTGATATCTTCTCATACTAAAAAATTTTAATTTTAAAAATTAATTATCTTATTTAATATGTACCTTAAAATCCACCCAATGGAATTAAAAGTCACGAAATTCCAAATTATAGAACACTAAAAAATTGAAAAATTATCCTCCACACCAAAGAAGATTTCAGATCTCATTATGCACGATAGGGTGAAAAATAAACATCATGAAAACCAAAAACACACAAATAAATGATAGATCAACCAACATCACATAAAGGGATCATCAAAAAACATCTAAAAACACCCCCAATACTAAAACCACTATGTTGTAGTGGATCTCCGAGAGAATAATAGATAAACTACCATAAAAGGGAGAAGGTCTTACCTCAAATTTCTAAAACTCAACAAGTAGAATACATTAATCAAGAGTCGTAAATAGTCTGTCAGTCTCCATTTTATAGAATAAATCACACAATTACTCTTTAAATTCCATGATCCCAAAACACTTATTCCATAACCCCACTTTCAATATATAAATCCCTAATGGATTCATCACATAAATAAATTCATAGAACCTCAGTCTGAAATTAAAATACACTATACATTCTACTTTTGCAGTGAAAATCCATTTTATTATTTTCACCTTATCTACACAAAAGTCGTAATCTTCCAAATATGAATGTTTCAAACTATTGTATTATGGTGTGAAACAACCTTTTATGCCATAAACCTATATAATGTTTCACTACTATAGACCTAACTCCATAAGACTCCCTACAACCTACTAACAACACTCTCCAACCACAAAACCAACCACGTAATGGGATGGGAAGACATGAACCATTGGAATTTAGGTAGGCAAGTCGATTTATTGAGTGAGAAAATGTATTTAACTAAATTTCTATTTTGAAAAAGAAATGTATTCCTGGACGAATGGTTTATTTCCTTATTTATTTTCTTTACTAAGCTTTTTAAACTAATATTATGTTTTAAAATGTTTTACATATTGTTTTAATGATGAGTTGGGGAAATTATAAGGTCAATATGAAAATTTTAAAGATGATTCATGAAAAGAAAACATGTTATATCTTAAAAGATTTATTTTTGGGGGAAAATATAAATTTAATAAAAGTGTCTACATTGTTAAGTATGGTTTTATTATATATGATTTATGACCTAATTATCTAAAACACTAAACCTAAATGATATTTGGGAATGAATGAAAATGGATTCTATTATAAAGTCGCTACATTATGTAATGCTTAAAAACAGGTCCTCATATAGATCATTACATCATTGAAGAGTGTGGTTCAGGTTCACCTGTGGAGTTAGAAACAGGTGTGTTTTTTGTGAATCTCACTAGGTTTAGTGACCCAAATGATTTTATTTGTAGATAAGTCTTCATGGTGGAAAATGGAATCGAAAATGAATCATAAAATATTTATAAAATCAACTCAAGTTTTTTATTGGTGAAAATGTCTTGGTTTGGAGAAACGACTTACATAAGGTAGTGAGACTTATCTGGGTCAGAGGTTATAACCCATTAAATGGTTTTTGTAGGATATAACTCATGTCAAGAGTGAATATTTAAATGTATTTAACTATATTTTGTGGAACCTTTGTTGGTGTAGTGTATTTTGATTTTTGGGGAATCATTTTGATCAAACAGTAACACTTAGTCATCACATTTTGTGACATCCAGTTGTTGTACAAGTAGAATGATGTATACACTAAAATGCAGTGATAAAGATAGTCTTATGGAGAAGAGTATCAACCCAGTTTCATGTTAAATGACCTAAATTGTGGGAAGGGTGGTAGTATATGTATGATTCACTATTGAATGATAATGATGACTCTGGGATACTAATATGTTATGGACCCAATTGTATCTAGTTTTGTGATGAATTACTGATGTTTGATTTATATGTATCACTAGATATAAATATAATATGGGCATTGGGATCTATGAAAATCAGTGTGAACTGAGAGGTAGTTGAATATTTGGTGTGTTGTTGCATGGTTTAGAGTCTTGTGGATGGATAAAGTAGTCAGAGAATCAATTAGATAAATTATTTAAATGTTGGCTAAGATATTGGTAAGGATGTAGGTTTGACATAATAGTGCCTTAAAGGCTTGATTAATAACGATTAGTGGCTTCGTGGAGTGTTAGTTGTTGAGGATGAGAGCCTTTGTAGAAATTTAGTTGGGAGAGTATTGACTGGTGTTTGGGTGTGAAACAGAATGTGATGGGTTGGAATTCTATTGACCTCATCATATTAGATATTAAAGAGGTGTTAAGAATAATATAAGGCCTTTCTAGAATGTTCATCATGAGTATGTTCCATTTTTTAGAAGAGGCTCCTTGTTTTGGCTTTAAACTTGGAAAAAGGTTTGGTAATTGAATTTTAAACTGAATCTTGTGTTTGATCAAGTGTGGAGGAACTAAAGGTTAGTAGGTATGTCGTTGAACTACTAAAACCATATTACATATGGAAATTAATTTAATGGGGAGTACCTTGATGCATTAGGATAAATCATTTAAGGACACCTTGGTGTGTAGATTTCAATAGATGCAGTGATTATTTCTTGATGTTTGATGATAGTGAAATTTTATATCATATTCATGTTTTTATTCTTGGAATTAAATATTGCAGGCATGATGAGAATTCAAGGATTAGTGTGGCCATAAGGCGATGAG
Source organism: Viscum album (assembly GCA_963277665.1). NCBI lineage: Eukaryota > Viridiplantae > Streptophyta > Magnoliopsida > Santalales > Viscaceae > Viscum > Viscum album. The sequence goes on from OY728137.1 coordinate 1,956,840,459, forward strand.
TTGGTGTTCAAGGATAGAACAAAAAAAAATCCTTGTGGATGATAAAACAATACAAACTCAGAGGTGTGATTCATCTACAACCAAAACTTATTGATGATGGTGATATTTTCGGTGGGGAAATTTTAAATATCCATGTCGGTATGTGTCTTTATTTTTCAATAAAAATTTGAGCCTTTTGTTTGCAGGATCATTTGGACTTCCCTGTGGTAAACAGGGGTTCATCCTATTTGAAAATCCTAAATATGTGTTTTCAGACTTGAATGGATTCTCATAGGGTGACTTGAATCATGATTTTTTTTATAAGAGTATTGGAGTAGTAGTAGCCACTATTATAGCCATTGGAGAGATGGTAGGGAATAGAGTAGCCTTACCATCTAGTATGACTCACTAGCAAGCCGGTGAGCCTATAATGGGTAGCCATTTGGGGGAGGAAAAATTTAGGATTCCCAACACAACTCATTTTCAAACCAGTGAGGTTTCACTGGGTGGTTTGTGGGCCACTTGCTAGCCTGTGGGGTACATTGAACTCAATTCAAGTGGGGGCCAATTTGGTATTTTTTTACACTAATCCCCCACGAAATTATTAAACCTGGATTGAATTTTTGAGTTCATTCATCCATATTCCTCTCTTATCCCCCCATTAAAATTTCCAACTAAATCGAGGTGGATATAGGTGAAATTTGTTGGAGAATATGGGTATGATCCTTAATTATACATCATTCTAAGACTACTTCTTCCCCAGGTGGTGTTATCATTCATCCAGGAGGAATACACTTGGTAATTATTAGAATTTAAGATCCTTTTCAGTATCAATTATATTATAATCCTCTTAATCTTGATCATCATGGTTATGGTATGATCTTTGGCTTAAATTTGGTTGGGTAATTGGATAAAAATTTCATCCGTTCTTGATAGAATTTTCTAACAATTATGGGTATTTGGATCAGCATGGGTAGAGGATGTCCTATGGTGATAAAAAAATGTTATTGATGAGAGATTTAAGTTATGTCCCTTGGTGATATATTCTATGGTTTTTTTCAAACTAATTCAAATTTTTAATCATATCATGTAATTAATTTTGGGTTTTTCCTCATCATAGAATCTGGAGTGTGTTAGGGGTGGCTGAACTCCATTGGAAAATGTTGTGGCTAAGGTACATTGTTTGGATGTTTTATTCTATGTTTTTCAAATAATTAAATTAATCCAGAATTTTTATTTTGGATATGAAATTGGGTTACTTACTAAAATAATTTCTGAATAATTTTACACACCTTTAATGAGAGTTTAGTCATGTATTAAGCTAGTATTTGATACTTTATAAGTCATTTGAAAGCTATTCCATTCACCTTTGTATGTGAGTTTCATTATAATAATTAAATTAATTTTAATTTTGTTATTATTAATTAATTTTTAATTCTTGGGCATGAGTTATAACCTTGTCATATTTGATGTAGGTTGAATGGACTTGGACATATTCGAAAAAGTAATTGGGATTTTCTTAGAAGGGATTTGACTTGGTTTAATGTATCTAGTTTCATGCACTCTACCCTATGGTATTTTTTCTGGGTTTAGTAGAATGTGATATGTGTTTTGATACCTTAGGTGAACGACCATTAATTATTAAATTTTTTATGAATAACATTGAATAATTATTTAATTAATGATTCTCAAGTCTTAGTGAATTAAAGGATCCATGACTACTGTGAATGAAGAATGCTCCAAGGTCTCTGTCAGACCCTTGTACATTTTCTTTGATATTGTCCTGCAATAGATTATTTTTTATCATTAATGTTTTCCTTGGAATAACTGGACCACTTAGATATGTGGTTGTGCTATGTGACAAATAGATCTCTTTAGACCATGTTTAAAACTTTGAGCATCGGAGTGGGCATGTGTAACCAATGAGACCATGTTAGATTCTTTGACAAAGTGTGTGTGTGTGTGTAGCCTATGAGACCAGGTTTAATGATTTGATCACATTTTTGTGCATGTGTATCCCATGATACGTTGTTTTATGATTTTATCATATGTGTGTGTAGCTCGTGGGACCATGTCTGATATTTTGATTTCATGTGTGTATGTTTATCCCATGAGATGAATATGTGATGATTGATTCTAGGAGTGTGATTATGTACATTTTTATACAATGTTTGATTATGATCACATATATTTTTATTTTGTTACAAAATACTCATGTCGATGTTCTATGATCTATTTATATATATGATATTCCCTTGTGTGTGACATATCATATTTACATTTGAGGTATTTTTATGGTGTTTAGCAATAGGTGAACCATAATCCTATGGTTATCTCATAGTGGAGGACCTAGACATGGGGTGGGAGCATGAAAACCTTGAGGATAGACCCATAACACAAGATTTGGGTTTATGAAGAACTTTTCAATGTTGCTTGATAAGTTCACTCTATTCTTTATGAATGTCGACTGACATGTTGTCTTAATGACATGTCAATGTTGAGTGAAATATTGTCTCAATGCCTTATGGATGTCGAGTAAAATGTTTTTTTATTTCATGTAGACTAAAATATTTTATTTTTCATGATCACTTTTAAAAAAAATTATGTTTCTAGCATTGAGTCAAATCTGGTACAGTAGGGGTTTACGAAATCTTGGTAAGTGTATTATAGCATGACATAAGGGTTTTTGTTACTTATTTGTGAATTGGTGATTATATGTTATGTTTTCTTAGTTATGTATTACATATTAACTTTATTATGAGTATATGACATTCACATAAATTGTATTTACAAATTGGGTGTTGGACAACATTGGTGCTATCATGTTGAGTTGTTCTCCCACTTAGAAGGGTGCCCATGCCACTTGGGCTCCTGAGTATCCCTCACTTTTTATAACTACATGTTTTATTGAGGTGCGTGTTTGGTAGTTTATTTAGATGTATCACTACAATTCTGGAGATCGGGATTAGGTGAGGGTGGGTGTTTTATAGAATCTATGTAATTTTATTCTTTTTCATACTTATAAGTACTCTGGTGGGCGATATGTGTCTTGTATTTAGTTATGATTTTCGATTCAATGTTTCCACATTCATTCATTACAGATTATATATTTATTGGAATCTGTGTACTCTAACTGTTATTATTATAGGATTGATTATTTTTTATTATTGTGCACTCTGATAGAGGGTATCATATCCCCATGGTCCACATCAAACCCTCGCTTCAAGTAGGATGCCTATGGCATACGGGGAGGCCTACATGAGGTCAAGTGGAATTTCGGCTCGAACCCAATGATTCAGTTCAAGATGTTACACTAGCCATATTCCAATGTTGTGTCCAATGAATTATATAGATAATTATCTTAAGACATAGAGACAAGTCTCCCTATAATTCCATGAAGAATACATATCAACTCTTGTCTTCCACCAAGAAAAATAATTCTCTGTTATAGGATTCAATTGTGTTCATTAAAAGCATAAGATTAATCGATGCATGAATCGAGAAAATTATATGACAAAGATCAGATGCTCAAGAAGCATGTGTAGATCACTCCTATATAGAATAATCCCTTGATTCCCTTAATTAATTGGGAATTTGAAAATATATCAATAATTTATCATCATCAGTGAGGAAATAATTTAATAAAATTTAATTCAATATTTAAATTAATTGTTTATAAATGACTTTTGAAAACATCCCCTATTAATGGTTTCAGTTTCCTTTCAATTGATCTTCCTATTAATTATGTTAGTAATGATTATTATTCAGCACTTACATAATATATTATCCATATAATATGAAAAAATAGGATTCCTTCATTAATGGTCTGAAGCCCTTCATTTTTTATTTTATTTTTTGATAACCCCCCTTTTAAGGGTTGAAGGCGAACCCTATCAGTGATTATTTAAGCCTCAATCCTTCATGTTGTATCAAAATGATCACAATATAAATTAAAATTATTTATTATTCATTGACTAATTATATGCAATTGTTGTTATTTTTCACTTCATGTTTACTCATCAATTAAATCTAGATGTTTAATTGAATTGTTTTTGACATATTAGATCTCTTCATTCAAGTTTCATATCATCCTAAACTAATTAAGAATCAAAGAAAAAATGATTGGAGAATCCATCAGAAGGCGTTAAGTAATCTATATGATAGGCAGGGACACATGACCTGTGGCTGAATGTATATACAATTTACCCAAGTTATTTTGGGACCACTTTGTGTATGAAGTGGTATTCGTTGTCAATAGTTGTCAATACTAGAAAAAATGAAGAACTGGATTTAGAAGGTACTCCAAATTTAAGAAGGACTGCAAATCAGACAATTTTTTCACTTATCATAATGTTCAAAGAACTTGTTTCAAAGGTGATGAATTCTTTACAAAAATGAATATGGGTGTAGTTGAAGTGTTCTTTGAAATTTATATTCCAAAAATAATAAGAAATAACATAATTATGGAAAGTCTTGGAGTTATCCATTTATTGTTGCCATGCATTGTGTACTAAGTTTTTTTATGGGGCTTACATAAAAAATTAGCGGCAACCCTCCTACAATAAAATGCTACCTTGACCCCATCAAAAGTGGGACTCAAGGTCTACCATGCTGAGGGAACCATCCCTGCCCATCCTGAAGGTGGCATGGGTTGCGCAGAGGCGTTCCCATATGCAGGGTTGTGTATTGGCCTATAGCAATGCACCAGGGTGAGCTCAAGCATAGCTTGGGTTGAATCCCGTGCAGAGGGTGGGCGTAGAGCGTGTCCATAGATAACACAGTATGTGGTGGTACTATAGAGGGAGGAGAATAATTCTGAGCATATGCTAATGTGGATTCATATTTAAACCTCGACTCATGTGATTCCCCATTTTGATGTGGGATGAAATTTTTTTAAATTAAATGACATTATTCATTCAACCAATCTCACGTCTCACCATCTAATCATGGACACTCATTGCATCCTCACCTCTAGTGTTTGAACGTGATCTATTCGATGCTCCCATGGTTTCTAGTTTAACCACATCATTGTCTTCCTCTCACCACTACACATAAGTGACACTATTACTTGTCATATATAATGAAGATGACCTGATCACAATGGAAAACTAGTGAATATTCTATGATTATCATGCTGGTCACTGGATCGAATTGAGATCATGCATGAAAATTCATTTTCATGTATGCAATGAAATGGTGAATTTCGAAGAAGGATAAGGAGAATGAAGTTGTTGAATCCATATTCATTCGAGCATGGATTTAAAATGAGATACATGTAATCTTGAATACATGATTGTTATTAGAAATAAGGTCGTGATCTTAAAAAGAAAACACCCACAATTCATATCATATCTCATACACAGGTTTGAAATCATAAAAAAATCAATGATCTTGACCCCTCGAAGATGATATTTGAAGACCATATCCCGTGGGATTTGAATAATTAAAAGAGATATGATATATGCATAAAAATAATAATACACAATTCCAAAGAAATATTATTCCATCGCTACCTGAGAGATCATATTTTCAAGAATAGAGCCTACCTGTGCTTTTAGTTTGTGAAGGGAAAAGATAAAGTTTGAACCTTTCTTATTTTGTTAAGAGAGGGTCCACGAAACAGTATTGTTTAATCAAATAAAACTGAGAACCACTCTTGGTTTGTGAAGTTGAGGATCCTTGAACCATCACGGTTCTTGAAGAGATGAACCATGAATCATTCTGTGTTCATGAGGAGGAACTGTGACCACTCTTGTTTGCGTCGAGGGAACAAAAAAACATCTTGTTTCATGAAAGAGATCTACTCACAGTATGAATAGAATAATATCACACCCTTAATGAGAAAAATAAGAACAAGAACACCATGATGAACCCGTGTCTTAGTGTGGTTGAGTGAATAAGGCGAATCATGAAGGTAGGGGTAGTTTGTTCCTTTATAAGACACATACACTCATATTCATGATTTAAAAACACATGAGCCTTGTGAAAAGTGAGGAGGTAGTGTGTGTATTCAAAGGATTTCATTCATTCAGGCATGCAAAAGGGATAGAGAAGACACCAACATAAATTCATACATGACACATAAGATTTATTGAAGTAAATAAGAAATTGTGTGTGTGGATGTCAAAAAATAATAGAAAATAAGAAGAGAAGGAGAAGTTCATTTAAATGCTACATGCTAGATTTCAGACTTACATGTGAGGAAGAAAGAAGAATATTTTTATTCAGATGTTGCCAAGTAAGATGGTTTTCGTGTATGAGTAATCACATTGGTGATTGTGATTAAATCCAAGAAATAGATGAAGTTCTAGTGCATTTTGTCATTAAACTAAAAAAGAAAAAGAAAGAATAAGTTTTATTGTAGTTGTCTTTACACTGAAGAAGAATTGAAGAAGAGATAAGAATAATAGAGTATCTTGCCTACTGTTTTGAAAATAACTAAGTGAAGATCACTAAATAAGATCAATGCAATAATCTAAATTTTAAATAATAAAGAAGACTCTCTCTACATGAATTATAAATAACAATGTAGTGGCTGTAAGTTGTACTAGGTCATCACCAGTTCCGAAAGATAGGATTTTTTCCCTTCCCCCTCTAAAGTGTAGTGATGCACATTGGGAAGGATTATTTCATTCCCCCATCAAAAGTGTTGGGACTCACACTGGTAAGATTACTGTTTTCCTAGCCCAAAAACTTACATTATCGTGGAGAATCCATGAATTGAACATCATCATACAAGGAAAGGATGTAGACATTCTTATTTAGCAGTGAAACTTGTAAAAATATAGTGTTCATATTTTTACTTCTTTCAATTATTTCATGTGATAGGGAAAAGAGAATAAGTGAATAATGATACTAACAGGTCAATAGGTACATTAATAAAAAGTTGTAATTTTTTTAAAAATTCCCCAACACTGATTCACCACCCTCTCCGTTTTAGGTATATCCCAAACTGGTCCTTTCAATTGGTATTAGAGGGAAAGGTTCACCTCTCTTGGATTTTATAAAGTAAATTATTCTCTTTTGAAGAGTTGAGTTTCTTTTATTATTTATCAATGATGGGAAGTTTTAGTAAAGATTTAGGTACCTGTAATTAGAAGATTATATGGATAACTTTCCTAACCTGAATGATTAAGAGGTATGTGTTAGTACATTTGAAAATAATTCTCATGATGGAAATGCTAACACAAGTGATGATGATCAATATACAAATTTTCAAGATTTATTAGTTGATTGATTAATATATATTGTGAATTATATTACTGGAAAAAGTGAATCACTTTTTTTAGAGTATTTAAATATATTCAAGAAGATATCACCTAGATGGAAGAAGAGACTAATGTTTTCGAGAAAGGATTTGAAGAAAAAATTGTGAATGTCTAAATCTCTCCAAGCTGGTTGGAGCCTTTGAAGACACAAAGAGATAATTTGAAATGAGTTCATAAAAATAGATCAAATAAGTTGAAGAGAAATAGGAAGTAAATAAGACTATGGAAGAGAAGATCCACGCACTTGAAAATTAGTTGAAGTAGAGCACTAAATTTAAGGGTTTACAATTGGAAGAAATATCCAAGAAGATCATGGATCTAGACACTTTGTTGGGAAACAATGTTTTGATACATGAAGTGGAAGCTGAAAGATTTAAGAAGTCTTTTGAAGAGAATATAATTATGATTGAAGATCATATAATCACTCTCAATATGAAATGTCTAGAAATGGAAACTCAGTTGGCCAATCTTGAAAAGACACATATTGAAGCTTTATAGAAGAATGAGATAGTTTATATTGGTATTCAATGTACACAGAAGGATTATAAAAATAAATACCTTAAACATGTGAAAATAAGATCATGACTTCACTCATTGATCTATCACAAGAAGCTAAGAAAGTTCAGAGACCATCCATACCATCTTGTACTCATGTTTCTAAATATTTTTTCACAAAACCTGCAGGATGGAATAAAACATCAAAACAAATATAAGGGATTAATTATGAAGAGATACTTACCACCATGATTGCGGTGGATAAGAAGAACAATGTTGAACGTGGTTCACCATATAGAGCACAAAAATTCAATAATAAGGCCTATAAACCATATTTAGATGACATCATGAAGTCATGATTTGTGGGTCAATGTTGGTGATGGAATAGGTTTGGGCATTATGAATTAAATTGTGGGTACAATACTCAAAATAAAAAGAACAATAGAAGCCCATCTCAAGAGAGGGAAATCCAAAGATGAAGAAACAACATCCATAGATCCATAAGAATCTGTATACTGCAAAAAGATTTGGAATTCTTGAAAAAATTTGTGATGTATGTAATGTGTGTGGTCACAAGGCCGGTACATGTTCATCTCAAAATTTACCCAAATCTGATAAGAAAATAGGATCACAGTAGCTAGCTAGGAAAGAAGATAAAACAATAATAACTACTAAGAAAGGTGTCACTCAGAAGAAGCCATGTGGAGATCCAATCTTGATGCCTCAATTCTTAATGACCTAGATGTTATCTAGCTAGATTATTTTGATGGAATGAGAAAAATGGATGATGCAGAAGCTAATGCTTTGGAAAAATGATGTAAGAAGATTCCACGTGAAAATAAAGAATACATGATTGTGAGGTGCAACAAGGATGGTCATACAATTATAAATTGAATTGAATTGACTCTAGCCCAAAAAGAATTCAAAAAAAAACATGAAATTTTGACAAAGAGATTCTCTTTCATTGAAATATCATGAAGAAAGAAGGATCAAAAATAGAGAAATGGTAGAAGTGATATGATCCACACAATGAAAATCAGAATTGAATATCAAATGTGCAAGTATGAAAATAGAGCATCTGGCTTAAGAAAACAATCTGAAACATACTAATCACATTGATGAAGAAAGGTGGATCCACCTTAATCCCTTAAATATTTGTGTACTGTATTTATTCTTATAATACAGGTAATTAAAGGTAAAAAAAGGTAGAACCCGAGAAACAGTGATGATAAGTGTTCCACTCAAGGGGGAGACATATGAAGAATATTCTAGAGTTATTATTTCAATCAGTATCAGCTTCAGTTGGTATCAACTTCCCTTACAGTAGATATTCATTGAGGATCCTATCATTAGAAAAGGTATTTCATTTCTTAATCTCTTATACATGGTTACTCAAAATAAAGATCATTTTACAAAGGGGGAGTAACTTAATTACTCAATTACATAAGAATAATGGCAGTGCCCTAAGGTCATTTATCCTACCTGTTGCACTTGAATATTTTGATCTATTTGTGGAAGTGAGTGAAGGAGTTTCAGGTTGATTAATTCATATCACATTAAATAACATTATCCTAGAATGAAATTGAATGACCCTTGAAGTCAAGTACATGAGTTCTCATATCATGAGGTACCATGACCAGTGGATAATGGAAAACATTGTTGTCTAAGTAAAATCCTCTTATTTTCTACATTGAGAATTTCTCAAGTAGATATAGACTGAAATGATGGATGATACATTTCATAAGTACTGATTAATATCCTTTTATCATGAATTTTTATTTCTTGTCAATAAGGGGGATAGAAAGTGAAATGAAAGTTCAAAATTGAAAGGTGGAGTGAAAGAAAAATAAAGTGGATAGATAATACTCTCATTTTTCAATTGATGTGTTCATTTTAGATAAATTTGGTGTATTGTCAAAAAATAAAAATGGGGTGATTTTTTGGACAAAATTCTGTATGAAGATGTATTTTTTTTGTCAAAATTTGTCAATACTGGTCAGAATGAAGGATATGTAGAAGGAAATCCAATGCTAATGGAGACTACAAATCAGATGATAGTTACACGAATCTTAATGTTTAAAGAACATGTGTCAAAGGTGACACATTCTTTAGAATAATGAATATGGGTGAAGTTGAAGTTTTCTTTGAAGTTTTTATTAAAAAAAACAATAAGAAATATAATAATTGTGGATAGGCTTAGATTTCTACATTTGAAGTGGACATGCATTGTGTACTATGTTTTTATTGGGATTAAATTCAAAAAATCGTTCCAACCCTCCAACAAGCCTAGGAAAGCTTGACCCCAGCACATGTGGGACTCATGGTCAACCACATTGAGGGATTCTTCCCTGGATAGCCCGAAGGAGGAATGGGTTGGGCATAGGCATGCCCACATGTAGGGATATGTATTGGATAACAAGAGTGCATGGGGGAGATCCCATGAATAGCTTGGGCTGATGACCATGAAGAGGGTGTGTGCATTTTTTGCCCACAGAGAACATGGTACGAGGTGGTACTATAGAGGGAGTAGGATAATTATGAGAATATTATAAAGTAGGTTTATATTTAAACCACGAATCAGGTGCTTCTCCATTTTTATATGGGATGAAATTCTGATTAAATGAAATGATCTAGGACATTCGACCAATCTTTCATCTCACCATATAATCTTGGCCTCTCATCACATTCATGGATCATTCATTTGAACATGAAATGTTTGATGTTCCCACATTTTTTAGTTTAACAACGTTGTTGACTTAAAATCGTCATTGCATGCCGATGACCCTAATACTCATCAGATCTGATGAAGATGACCTCATCACCATGAAAGACCACTATATATCATATGAGGATATTTTTGGTCAATGGATCGAATTGAGATCATTCATGGAATTGCATTTTCATGCATACAAGGAAATGGTGAATTTCAAAGAAGGCCGAACCAAACAATGTTTGAAAGGCCATGCGGATTCAAGAATGGATTTTAAATGAGATACATGTAATCTTGAATACATGAATGTGATCAGGTACAGGGTTGTGATCTTGAAAAAGAAACACCCACAATTCATAGAAAATCTCATACACTGGTTTGAAAATCTTAAAACAATTGAGAATATCAGCCACTCAAAGAAGATATTTGAAGACCATATCCTACAGGAATAGAACACGTAAAACATATATGATATATTCCTATAAAAGAAGAATCCATCAAGCTAAAGAGAGTTGCTTCTATCACTACTCAAGATATCTTGTTTTCAAAATCAGATCATCTTTGTGATTTTAGTTCGCGAAGGACAAGCACGAACTGTGAACCACTCTTAATTTGAAAAGAGAGGATCCACAAAACATTATAGGTTCATGAAGAAGAATATTTAACCACTCTCGTTTCATGAAGTGGAGGAGACATGAACCATCATAATTTGAAAAGAAAAAAACCACGAACTGTTCTTGGTTCATGAGGAGGAGCTGCGACCACTGTTTTTCATAATGAGGGAGCCGCAAAATATCTTCTTTCATACAAGAGATCTATGCAAAATGGGAATATAAGAACATCACACCCTCGATGTGAAAAAAAAAGAACATGAACACCTTAATAAACATGAGGATTTGCGTGGTTCTGTGAAAAGTACAAGAACAAATGTAGGGGTAGTGTGTGCATGCGTGAGACACGTGCACTCATATGCATGATTTAAAACACCTAAACCATGAGAAAAGTGATGAGGTAGTGTTTGTACTAAAAAGAGTTCATTAATTTAGGCATGCACAATAAATAATGAAGATATATACATAAATTCATAAAATATGCATAAAATTAAAAGAAATAAATAAGAAAATGTGTGTGTGGACATGAAAATAAAAAGTGAAAAGAAGAAGAGGAGAATTTCATTTAAAAGCTACATGAATGATTTTAGGTCTACATTTGAAAAAAAAAAGAGTTTCATTCAGATTGTGCAAAGTAAGATAATATTCTTTGTTTGAATAACAACAAAGGTGTTTTTGATTCTATCCAAGAAGAATAAGAAGTTCTTGTGAATTCATTCATGGCAATAAATAAGAATAAGGAAGAAGATGTTTTAGTGCAGTTGCCTTTTCACTGAAGAAGAACTAAATAAGAGAGAGGAAGAATAGAGTTTCTTGCTTAATACATTTGAAATAACAAAGTGAATATCACTAAATAAGATCAAGATAAGAATCAACATTTAAATGAAGGAAGAGTAATCCCTCTATAGTAATTATAAATAATCATCTAGATGATTCAAGATGAACTAGGTCATCACCAGTTTAGGAAGATAGGATTGTTTCCCTCCCCCCTCTAAAGTCTAGGGACTCACACTGGGAAGGATTTTTTCATTACCCCATCCAATTTGTTGGAACTCCCACTGACTTGAGAACTATTTTCTAATCCAAACCACTATAATTGTTACTACATTATAGTGGAAAACCCATGTATTGGTCAGCACCATACATGGAAAGGATGCAGTTTCTCTTATTGAGTAGTGAAACTGGTAAAAATATCGTGTGCATATTTTTACTATTTTCTATTATAGCATGCGACACGTAAAAGAAAATACGATAATCATGATCCTAGTAGGTCAAGAGGTGTCAGGATAAAAATATGGAATACATTTAAAAATTCCCCAACACTGATTCACCCACCCTCTCACTATTAGGTATATCCCAAACTGGTCCTCTAATGTTCACTACACCTGGATGTGTTTTGGGGTACATGACACACATATAAGTAATAACAAATGGTTGTTTTAATTCACACCATATCTTTAATGGTCCAATGTTTCACAAAGTCTATCAAACCAGATGACATATAACTAGTATATATTGAATGTCATATACATGATTTAGAATCAAAATCCATCCTACACATGTGGTCAAATATGAAATATACACCATGGGAGACTAACTGGTAGAATCAATAATTAGAGAAAAAAAGTGTAACTGACACACATACTATGAGGCTCATTAATTCCCAAATCATAACAACACATTGAGTCCATAGACATATTATTCAAACACATGAAAAGTGAGACACATGAAATGTAGCTCATTAGTACATTCCATGTTTCTTATCCAAAATACACATTGAGTCCCTTGAAACATAGCCTAGATACACATAAAATGAAAAACATGGTCTCTAGATCACTAGTACATGCCATGTAGTCACCAAAAAATCAAAAGATTTAAATTAATTAAATAATAATCAATACCAGCATTAAAAACCAAGTTACATTATTTACATCTAATTTTTTTTATGTTATAATAAGGTTTTTAGAATTAATAAATGCTCAATCAATTCCATGTAATTATCTGTAAATACTAGTAAAACCATTTATTTTTCATATTTCAATTATGATGGGAATATTTAAGAGACATTATATGGTCATTAATATATATGGAATTAATTAATTGATTGAATGAATAAATTAATTAATTCAAGAATGTTTAACTTAAAAAAATAAAGAACGAATTTAAGTGATTTCTTGCTTGTATACATTTCATATTCATTTCATGAATGTGAATGGAAATGATCTTATACTGGCTTGTGAATGTGATTGGATTATTTAATTTATTATTTCACTATTTTTGTAAGAATTTATTAAATTAAACAATTCCATGAATGCCATACTATTTTCTCATTATGAATGGTCATCCATTCCCATCGATTCTTTTATGTATACCACCTTAACTATTCCTTTGGTTCCCCTCACTTTCAAGTGAGTCAAATTATTATATAGATGGATCGCTTGGGTGAGTGTAGGTGGTTTGAGTTTGGATTAGAGTAAAAAAAATTTGGATGTACATAGGAGAATATATGGAATGATTTAACTTGATCCAGGAATATTTTTATGAGTTTATTCCCTAGGTTAAAGGCTTGGTTTTTCATAAGTTATACAAACCAATCATTAGAGATTTTTATAGTCATTATAATTTTTTTAATAGTTCCATGGTTAATTATTTATGGATATTAAAATCAATAAATATATTAATTAACAGGCATCTAAAAAGAAATTAAAATAAATAATATAATATGTGAAAATATTATCTAGACATAGTTAATCAATTATGTTAGTTACACTAAATATTAACAATCAAGTAATAAGATAAAATGGGTAGATTACACATAAATATTAAAATATATCAAATAAAATACTAAGTTGGTATAGGCTATCACTAATGTGGTAGAAATAGAACCATAGTTCAAAGTGCTTGAACAACATCCATTGGTATTATTTCAGTTACTGGGGAATCTCTATCTTGTGTTTTATATTGAATTAACATAGATTTCATTAAGATATGTTCCCCTTCATGATACTTAGTGAAACTATATGGAAAAATATTGAAGAAATATCAATCTAGGATTTTAGGATTAGGGAGTCCACTCAATGGATTAAGCATATGAGTGTTAATGAAGTTGTTAAGCTACACTTTCCAAAGTACCTTCAAGTAGCTAATAATTCCTCTGTATAAGTTGTGATAATGGTCATATGAGTCCCTATTACTAATATATGTTATCAATAAAATGTTTCAAAACTAATTTTGAGGTGTATTGGAATTCAATAAAATGGTAAGTAATTAATAAATTAGATTATGTTTAGTATCTAATTTTGTAATGTATATAAAGTACTTAAACTCTACTCTTAAAAATTTGAGAAATGGAAAACCACACAAATTAGGATATATCCTAGGGATTCATGTTAGATAATTATTACCATTTTACCAACTATAATTTCCAAGAATGGTATAGAAACCAGTACACTACACTAAACCATGAACAGAAATTTTATGTTCTAGAAAACTGACTTCCTAAGGTGCCTGGAAATGAGGCTTGTAAGGAAGAACTATCTCTCTTTTTGAAATATTTTGATGATTCTATATATTTCCAATGTTTTATATTGTCATCCAAGACTAGTGATATTTTAATGAAACATGAGGATATTGATGTGTATAACATCATGTCTCACATTTTTGGTTTTTATCAAGAAAATTTGGGACAAGAGAGATAAGATATATCTTATGCATTACTCATGTAAAAGCTTAGAGATTCGGTTCCAGCTAAGCCTCGTGAAATCAATATGATTGAATGCATTGGGAACTTGGGTATATTGGGCTTTAAGATCCCTAATGAGTTGGGAAAATATATCATTTCATCCTCAATGACTAAGATATTATCTAGTTTAATTATTAATTTTTAAATGAGAAATAGTAATAAGAATCTTATAGAACTTTTTACTCTTAATCTGTTTGTTGATAAATGCATAGGGTGTAAAAATATTTTGATCCTTACAGTGAATCAGAAAATAAAGAACAAGGAAACAGGTCCAAAGACTCATTCCCAATATAAGGCTCTTGAGAATTATCCTCCCCAGAAAGGGATTATCCAAGGATAGGTAAAGGAAAATTATGCATATGTTTTTCATGTGGCAAGATGGTCCAATAGAAGAAGATATAAATCAAGTTAAAGAATCAAGGTGAAGATTCATGTGCCTTTATTATCGAGTTAAATATTTTAATCTCTACACATTGGGTATTATATATATCTTTTTGTTTTCACAACTATATTCAAATCCTTAAAAAAAGTAGATTTTGAAAAATTATAATGGATTGGTGGATTTTTAGTCTTCTAATGTCATGAGGTTGGATTCTATAGTCATTGTGGACTACCAAATTCCATCGTAAACTAGAACGGTATTGGTTTTAAATGTTTATGATTAATTAGAAAGTGTTTCCAATAACAAAATTTATATATCCTAGCTATATAATTATTTTTTCATTTCCATGTAATGAATAAACTTTGATTCTTCATTAAATATATCATATGTTGTGTTATGACACCTTTAATAAAATGTTTTTATTTATTAAATTATGAAAAAAAAAAGTATTGTAAATTGACAATGAATCATGTTTAAAAAACTCAATTCACACACAACTACGACATGACTATCTATGTCATGAAAACTAGACATTTTTAACAAATCTTTAACAAAGTGGTTTCTTAGAATAGTTTGATATAAATCCACTTGAGTGATTTTAGGTTTGTTTATAAGGAAAAATGATCAAAACACATTTTATTATAAATGGTAAATGATCTATAGAGATTCTATAATTAGTTTTCAATAACGTGTCTATAAATTTTCCAATAGATTCTAGATGTGGGAATTATTACTTTATTACTTTTACTAATGATCTTTGTGTATATGGATATTTATACTTAATGAGGTATAAGTCAAGATCCTTTCAAAAATTCTAAAATTTTACGAATGAAGTAGCGAATCAACTTAGTAATAAGAAAAAGAATCTTTGATCTAATCTAGGTGGTAATTACCTTAACAATTAATTTATTGACTTTATATGGTATGGTGGGATTCTATCCCAATTTATTCATCCTTATAGAAAATAGTAGAATGGTGTTGGTGAAATCAAGAATTTTACCTTTCTTGACATGGTAAGGTTATTTTTGATCTATGAAAGTATTCCATTAACATTTTAGAGATATGTATTACATGTTGCAACATACATTCTAAACTGATTTCTAACTAAGTAGATAATTGGGTTACAATGTGAGTTAATTTATGTAAATGAATCTATGTTCTCACATACTCTAACATGGAGTTGGGAGGAGTTTATTTAGGAAAACTATAGAAATAAAATGGAACCCTTATGCATAATATGTATCTTTACTGGGTAACCTATGAAAAAATTGGATTTTATCTATAAAACACCTCAAAAAGGCACCATAACTAGAAAACCCATTTTTTAGAGGTACCACATCTTCAAGAAGGATAGTGGGGTCGTGATTGACATAGATGAATTAAATTCTCTATATATAAAATATTTAGTACCGTAATACATTCCAGAGCTCCCTATGGAATATGTTATTACTAAATCACAAGTACTACATAGGAGTGCCAGAGTGGTTAACGAACTATAAAGATATGGTTTTTTAGTCACTCGATATAGTGAATCATTATTGGATGAAAATAATGATCTAATTTACTATAAGGGGTAGTATATAGATATAAATCTACAAGATGGAAATAATCCTCTTTCCTATTGGAGGTTGTAGAGAGATATAAAGGGTTTAAAAGAATCAAGGATTAAATTTGAACAAACCCTTTATCTAGTTTTCATATTTAAATCCAAAAAAATTCTACATGCCATGAAATATTTCTAGGAATATGATATTTAAAAAAAGAAAGTCAAAACATCATTACTTAATGGGAAACATTAAAAAGATATCTATAAGACAGAACCTGATTTTTTTGTGGCTCTAGGAAATTCCAATAAGATATGAATGTTACAGAGTTCCATTTATATGTAAATGTAAGCATCTAGGTCATGGGACATTCAGTTTGATATATCCACAAGAGATTTTTGTTTCATAAATAATGAACATGATCTGTGAGCTGTTTAGTGGGAGTTTGTTCATATTCCACGTAGTATAAGATGATGGAATTTTATTTATTGAAAATGAAATATTAGTATTGCAATCAGTCTAGAAATAGTAAAACAAGTGTTTACATATAGAGGTCTTAGCTGAATTAGCATATATCCTTGAAATCAATATCAATTTTGTTAGATATAAAATGATTCTTAAACTATTCTAAAGTACATAAATTATCCAGATAAAGAAATCATTTAGTATGAAACAATTCAATAGTTGATTGGTTCTAGCGTCACATGGTATATATATCATAAATAAAATGTTTCCTCAAATACAAATAGAGAGTGAGAGAGATGGTGATAGAGAGAGAGATAGAGAAAAAGACTAATTAGCATCTCATATACATCTATGATAGGATCTATCCTATAATATTGCTACTTTTTTAAGAATGTACCTCTTTCAGTGTTTTTTTAAACATCTTCTGTTGGTTTTCCTATATATTAAAGCCATATTGGTTGAGTCTCATTCAGATATAAGGATATAGGTTGTGGAAGAGGACCTAATGTTTGTGGCTTCTTATTTGTTTGAATTAAGCTATTCCAAGTATAAACATGTTAAATGGGATTATGAGGGTTTTCACATGAGTTTGGCTGGCTTTGGAGGTAGTTCGGGATGTTCTATAGAATTTTGGGCTTAAAACAACTTTCAAGACATTTAGATGTCATGTATATGTATTTCATGACGTGTAACCATTTCCAAACAGATTTTGTGAAAGGGTTGAATGCCATCAACTGGTTCATTTTGTGAACCTCTTTCACACTATGAATCTATTTTACATGACATGTAATGTTTGAGTAGGGTTAAATTTACCCATGGCGTCATGTATTTCAGTGTAAATATTAAATAGAAAATAGAAAATTTAAAAGGAGGATACTGATTGTTTATTTCTTAGGCTTTGAAGATTTAAATACATGATGTTTCTGTTTTACTCATTCCCTTCTACTGCTATTCCACTCTCTCAAGACCAAGATAGATCCTAGGCCATTTCAAATCACCTCCCTCCATTATAGATTTCCCGTTCAAGAAATCAATCTATGGGGAGTGTTTTTTATATTTTGTCTTATATTCCTTTTTTCAAGAGTTTCGGTTCATGG
Organism: Viscum album; assembly: GCA_963277665.1. Lineage (NCBI taxonomy): Eukaryota > Viridiplantae > Streptophyta > Magnoliopsida > Santalales > Viscaceae > Viscum > Viscum album. The sequence goes on from OY728137.1 coordinate 1,956,858,752, forward strand.
ATATATTTAACATTGTTGGTTTGGATGTTGTACTAGATTATTCTTCATCTATATTTCTTCTGATGATATTTTATGCCTTAGTTCTTATTGGAATTTCCAATTGGAATCATAGTGTTGATCACTTGTTAAATTTAGGGGGTCTAAAAACTAAGCCTATATTCTGTTTAATTGTCAATAATATGCACTATTGTGATTTTACTAACATAATGTGTAAATTAATTAATTTAATAATAATATCATAATAAATCATATACTAAATTATTCCTCTGAACCATTTGGATTCAATGGTGTTGCAACCTGGCCTGTGGTTACCCATTGGGAGAGAAAAACCTTGATTAAAATTGAATTGGCTAATGGATTAAGGTTTTTTGAGTAAGATAAGTAAATTTAGGTGATTTATTGATATATAATCACTCGAGTAATGGATTATTGTTTATTGATATGGCTATAAATAATTGATATAAAAAAGATTGCTGTGAAAATAAATGATAAACTATAGTTTTCATAATTAACCTTTAAGGATTATGATATTATATGGTGATATCCTTGCTGTTATGACTTGTTTTATGATTCATGTTGTAATGAATATATATAATTCTTGGCCCAGTTTCATCTTGTAATGATTATATATCAATCTTGGACCAATTTCTTGTTGTAGTGGTTATATATGGGGATTAGCCTAGTTTCTATATCCTCATTTTGAGGGATTGGACCTGGATGCTGAAATTATAATATATAGGTCTATTCACAGTATTATAAAATTCTTATATAGATGGATTGGTCCAGATTCTGAAATGATTATATAGATGTATGTGTTTGGTTATTGATTATTCCTTGTACATTTAGATTGGTTGGCATGGTTTTCTAACATGATCAAAGATATTATGGCGTAGAGATGAAGTAGGTTTATTTTTGTCTTATATTAAGTTGATTATTTAACACATAAATTTATCACATTATTGAATACATTTATTACCATACTGGTTTTAGCTAGAAACATTGGTGTCGACCTATTGACTTTTACTCACACCATATATAGGACACCATTCTCTACCTAAGAAGATTAGATGGATGTAGATTCGGATAAGGGAAAGGGACATTTTTCTAATTATTTCTTATTAGATGGGATAGATATTAGATATGGTACTAACATGGGGTTCTGAAATAGGGTCTTTTGTGATCGTTTGTGTTGTCTGATTATTTTATCTTTATTATTTTCATATTTACATTTAGAAACATATGATCCTTTCATTACATGGTTTATTATTATTTGGTTTATTCGTTGTGCATTTTAATTTCTAGATATATTTTTCATTGTTTCTACTATTTCCATTACTCTGATATTTATTGATTTAGATTGTTTCACAATATTGTAACTATGAATATGGGGTATAAACTTACAATTATATTCTTCCTACCCTTGCTACTAGTCAGTAGCCTATGGCATATGGTGAGTTGTGCTTGAGATCCCATAACCAACCAGATTTGGACACATGAGAGAGTGACATGTTGGGGGATGTTAAAAAGTGGTATTATAGGTATTTTTTCATATATATTTCTGTACTATTTGGAAAAGGTAAAAAGAAGACTATAATGTTTCAGGACTTCGTAGTTATCTTGTTCATGTGAGTAGTTAACCCATGTCTTGGGGGGAATATGAGTTCCCATTAATGGTATTACTATTCATGATATTCCTTTATATCAATTGGTGTTATTTCAACCAGGGTGATTCACATGTTGTGTGGTGTAATAATCTTTAAATTTATACTCATGACCTGGTATAGCACAAGATGAGTGTTCATTCACCATGATAGGAACATAGGGATAAATCTTCACTTGAATTTTTCATTATAGGGACATATTTATTATATATGATATCTTTTAAAGTATTAACTATTAAATTATATACCTAGTATATTTGATAAATGGGAATTAATGAACTATTACTTCACGCTAAAACACTTTTGAGCCATGTTTAATGATACCATAATATGGTGATTCTCTATTTTTTTATCTGTTTCGGTTCAATTTTTTATTATCCAGTGTTATAACGAGTGTGTTGCTCTTGGAGATAAAATACCACATCCTTGTCTTTGAGTTGAGTTACTGGAGAGTGGAAATTAGTATGTTCCTAACACAGTTGACCCAGAGGTTCCTGTAGATTCTGAGGATCAGCTGACTGTTCAGCTTTTTGAAAACATCCTAAGGATCATGCAGTCCATTGAAAGGGAGATAGTTTTTACCATTCCATAAATTTATGATCTAACAAGCGAGTTTCAGTTATAGTATCTACCTACATTAACTAGTGAGAGAGGCCCTCAGGCGGCCTAGTTTTGGATCGATCCAATATATATGATCATCAAGCTTCTTGATACACCCATAGATAAGAGGGTTTAACTTTCTGAATATATTCTTTGTAGACCTACCAAGAATTGTTGGAATATTATATAGTAATCTGGGAAGAAATAGGGGTTATCCAAAAAGAATTAGAGGTCATGTTCATGAGAAACTTCTATCTAGAGATATTGAGGGATGGGAGGGATCTTGAGTTCATGAATCTGACATAATAGGGCATTTCAGTGATGGAATACACGGGATATTTCAACAAATTATATTTCTCTTCAACATATCTATAAGATTATGATATCTCTTGGGTGATACATTTTAAAGATGTTCTTCACTACATGATCAGGTCATAATAAAATGTCTTTATCTTGAGTAGCTTTTCAGATGTGGTGAATTATGCACTCTTCACAAAAGGGATTCTGAGAGAGGCCTCGAGCGGTGGCCATGATATTTTAGCAGGGAGAACTATGAGCTTATCTTGAAGTGTAAATAATCACCACTATGATATTTTATTCCAAGGTAAAAATGGTAAGAATAGTCATGTCAGTGGGAATCCATCTCAGGAAAATGTTTGGTAACAGTGCTATCAATTTTGTAAGTTTGGTCACAGGTGGCCTCAGTGTCCATATATTACTTTGGGGTTCCATTATATGGGTATTTTATTTAACCTATTTATGTTTTTAGGGGACTGTAGTAATAGATCCATGTAAGTGGATCAGGAAAGGTACTAGAGTATAGGTAGGACTCATTTACCCATCAGAATAAGGGTAACTATAGTTCCACAAGACATTCATGTTGAGGAAGGGGACATGGTACCCCTTTGCAATAGTGGTAGTACCAAGCATATAGAATAACTCAGGGGAGTCAGAATGGAGCCCAAGGAATAGGGTAAAGCCACCTACATGATATGTTGACAACTCTAGTTATTTTGGATACATGATCTTCTACCATCAAAGGTACTATTCTTATATTATATTTTCTTTATCGTATTTTGTTTCATATAAGATCATTGTATTCCTTTTTATATGCTCCACTTAAAAACGTTTTGGTCTTGGTTTTTGAATTTTGGATGGTTTTTTGACCATCAATAGACCATTGGGAGTGCGGTTAGAGAATATTAAACACTAGAAGGAATTTTCTATATACAATTTTGGTTACCATTTCTTTTGGAAATGATTTGTGATGGAAATGATAGGTCTTTATTTGATTATTGGTATAGATTATCTTTTTACATAATAGGTCCATTATTACCAGAGAATATTTGACTTCATTTCTCCAAAAGAGTTTATTTTTTCACCAGGGTGAGTGGTATCTTCAAACTTGTCAAGCAAGACAAATTCAATGAAAATTGGATTGTTTTCGGTCTCAGATGGAAATATTTATTCTAAATGATGGTGCAATTTAGAAGGATACATTTCTTCTAGTGGAAGATCATTTTTAGGGTGTCTATACTGATGAGTGTTATGTATTACCACCCAAGTGAGAGATCATGTTCATGATCATGTTTGTGTCAGGAGTAGAGATAGTATCTATTTCGACTTACAAGATGTAACTGATAGAGGTTTGGGAGTTTAATGTTCAATTGGAAGATCTTGAAGAAAAATATTTTTTATGTCCTAGTAAATATCCATGGGTTTATCCATTTCATTTCTCCAAGAATGTGAATTGGTTATTGAGATTATGTATGGATTATCATAGACTGAACCAAACAATAGTCAATTACACGTATCCCCTTTTGCGCACTGACAATCTCTTCAATTAGCTGATAGGTGTTAAGAACTTCTCCAAAATGGATATGAGATCTAGATACCAATTGTTAAGGGTGATAACATAATACATAACTCGACATCTATTAGGATCAGGTATAGATTACATCAGTTCATCACGATGCCATTTTGGTATGACAAATGTATTGGCAGTTTTCATGGACCTAATCAATTAGATATTTCATCATTTTTTGGACGATTTTGTGGTGGTTTTTTCAATAATGTTATAGTGTACTCCCAATCAATAATGAGTCATTCCCAATACCTTGTAATAATTTTGAGTTCATTAAGAGAGAATTATATTTACACTAATCTAACCAAATGCAGTCTCTTGGTTGATAATGTGAACTTATTATGTCGTGTCATCTTAGAGGCAGGAGTGTCAGTGGACCCAAAGAATTTTGAATCTATGGTATCTTGGTAATGGCAAAATAATTTCTTCAGAATTATTATTTTTTGGGTTTAGAATTTTATTACTGGTGATTTATCTAGGACTTATCCCATTTGGAAACAAAAAAGTCATAGATGATCAAGAAAGGGGTGAAGTTTGTTTGGTCAGATTCTTGTGAGATGGATTTTCAAGAGATGAATAGTGGGCTGACCTCAGAACCTATCCTCACTTTACCTATTCTAGGTAAATCTTATACTATGTATTGAGATACAATCAGAGTTGGACTTGCAGTTGTTCTAATACAGGTGGCTTGAGTGGTTGTTTATGGCTCTAGGAATATTGGAAAACATTAATCGAATTAACATACTCACAATCTAGAGTTCAATGTGGTGGTTCATGCCTTATTATGCTAGAGACATTATCTTTTGGGTGATATTTTTGTGGGGTACACAAACCAAAATAGCCTTAGGTAAATATATTCTCAGTTGGACCTGAACTTTCATCATATGAGGTGGGATGATTATTTGATGTCTTGTTTACTTTGAGTCAGCTTATACACTAGGAATGAGAAATGTCCTTGTGGATTCTGTGTTCTAGAGTATAAAAACAGAGGTTGTGTGGGAGTCTAGAGATGAGTGGAGGATGATGGAACCCTAAATAGATATCCATCTACATGTTCTGGAGACTCAGGGATGAGTAGCTCTAACATTTTTATATATCATAACCATGCTTCTTGACCAGATCAATATTGAGGAGTCATATAATAAGGGGGGATTTTTTTTAGAGGTGGTTTATATGGTAGGGATAGAATATTAGGATGGTATCTTGGTAGTGGTAATTCTATTCTTTTCCATGGCCGAGTATAGGTTCTTATTGGCTTGCATTATGAGCTAATGAGAGAGTTTCAAGCTTCTTTATGGGTGGTACATCTGGGTTTGATATATTTTTATTTTGATCTACATAGATACTACTGGTTTTCAAGAAGAAATAATGGGGTATCAAGATTTATAGTGAGATGTTTCACCAATTAGTTGGTGAAATACAACCATTAGTATCATATGGGGCTTTTTCTGCCTCTCCCTATTCCAAATTGAAAAAGGGATGACATCACTATATAATATTTGAATTATTAACAAGGAAAATCTATAAGAATGATGAATTATGGGTGATCTTTAATTAAATAATAGAGTTAGAACACTTCATGCCTATTATAGAGACCTTTACTATTTAAGATCTAGGTAGTCTTTACATGCATGTGATAGTTCAGTTCCATGGTTTTCCAAGGAGTATCATTTCTAGAAATGATTATTATTTCATATCATGGTTATGTTAGGGAATTCATAAGCCTCTAGAATTATAGGTTCATTTGATTACGTCCTATCATCTCAGTTGGGAAAAAATCCCTCAAGGTAACATTGCAGTACTTTTGGGTTGATTGTGTTTGTTGACAAGGCAGGTTTTCATGGATGTTTGTCGAGTTCCCAAGAAGTTGTTGACAATCCTTGTTGATAAAGAATGATGACAAAGGAAAGGATGATCTGGAGGCGGTACAAAAGAGCAGTACAAGGTGGCGCTATTTCCCAGTGTTTGCCAAATTTTTGGGTCCAAAATTTGGAGTTTGGTGAGCATCGCAAAAATAGGATTTCCATGAAGAGCATAATTTAATATGGAAAAGGCATGAATTTCTTGAAGATAGGATGCATGGTTTGTATTTCACGAAGACCAGAAAAACGGAGGCGGTGATGCTTCGTGATTACGTCAAAGCTTCGCGAATATCAGAGTTAAAGCGCATCGCGGCGGTGAAGGGCTTTGCGAGGGAGCTTCGCGACGAAAGAGCGAAGGAATGTTGATGGTGATCCTTCACGATTACGACGAGCTCCGCGAACGGAAAATTGATGTGGTGCTTCGCGATTTGGAAAGAATTCCGGCGGAAACTTCGGAGCTTCGTGATTTGAGATGACGTGGCGTTGACTTCGTGTGAAAAGTTCGAGGGTCGGTGGAATCACCTGTAAATAGAGGCCGACCCCCTCGAGAGAAGTAGAGAAAATTTTCAGAGAAGATCATTTGATCTCGTTTTGCGAAGGTGGTTTGCTGAGCCAGTGTGCTTTGCAAAAGAGGAGCTTCGCGACAGCTATTGTAGCTCCGCGAAACCTGCGAGCTCTGCATTGTCTTAGTAAGCTTCACGAGGGACATTTCTTTGCGACGGCTTGAGCTTCACAAAAGTGATTCGCGAAAAGGCAGTAGCTTCTCGAAGGCTTGTGTGAGATTTGCGAAATTGGGAGCTTCGCTAAGTAGGGTGCTTTGCGAAGGTGTTTCCAAAAGGAATTGCCCAGTGTTCAGAGGCAAAGAGTTATTCATCAGTGGATGAAAGTTGGACTTTAATAGATCATCTATCAACAGTTGAAGATGCATTTTTTCATGCAAATGAAGAGACATAAAGGTCTATAAACTATTAGTGAATCCATTCACAGAGAAGTGAGCTTAGAAAGAGGAAGAAGGTGATCCTCTCCACTGGCAGTGATCCAGAGAGAGAGAAATAGGGAGTGACCCTTGGGAAAGCAGTGAGCTGACCCTAAACCTTGCAAAGGCAGTGAGATTGGAATAGAGTGAATGTACCTAAACATTGTAATCCACAACTAGTGAAGTATAGTGGAATTTGGTATGACCGGCAACCTGTCGGCGTATGCTCCTTGGACGTAGCCCTTAGCGGTGAACCAAGTAAAATTGTCGTGTCCTATGCTTTCTTTACATTCTGTTTATATTGTGCAACAGGAAAGAGAGAGAAGAGTGTTTTTTTAAACAGCGAAACAAAATTAGAATGGGCATTAATTTTAATTAGTCATACCCTGATTCCCCCCCCTCAGGGTATTCAGCCTTGTGGAAATAACAATTGGTATCTGAGGGAAGGTTGATAGTTATTCCTCTCTCAAATGGTGGTCACTAATCATAGAATGATTCCAATCTTCGATGGAATTAATTTTCAGATATGGAAGAATCGAATGCAACACTATTTCCGATCTTTGGGAATGGATGTGTTTTTAGTAGCTATGCATGGTATCACAGCTGATATTACTAGTGGTGCATTATCAGAAGCTGACCATAAAGAGTTGGATGCTGATTCCAAAGCAATCAATGCCTTAGGGGGAGCCCTTTCCAATCCCATATATACAAAGGTGATGTCATGGAAAACGTCACATGCCAGGTGGGAAAAGCTTTTGAATATTTATGAAGGGGATACAAAAGTCAGAGAGGCAAAGCTGCAAGTGTTGTGGAACAAGTATGAAGATCTGAGAATGAACCCGAATGAGTCTGTTGATGCATTCTTTGACAGGGTAAATGATGTGGTAGAAGACATGAGGGGTCTTGGAGAAATTATCGAAGATATAAAATTTGTGAAGCGCATATTGAGAAAACTTCCACCTCGGTTCAATCCGAAGGTTTCTGTTTTGGAAGGTAAAGACCCAAAAGAACTGACATTGGATAACCAACACAGCACTCTTGTTGCATAAAAAATGAGAAACTATGATAATGAGACTGTGGAAATGGGGAAATTTAAAGAGGTGTCATTCAAGGCCATGAAGAAACTAACAATTGAAGATTCTAATGAAGAAGAAGAGACAGATGAGGTGATGTCATTCGTTTCTTCAAATCTACAAGGAGGAAGAGGAAAGTTTAAAGGTAAACTTCCACTAGCATGCTTTCGATGTGGAATGGTTGGTCATCTTACAACAAGATGCCCCAAGAAATTTCAAGATAATGATGATGATGATGAATTTTAAATTCCCAAGAATAAGACTTCAACATTTGTGAAAGGGAAGAAGCATTTTAAGAGAAATTTCTTCAAGAAAAAGAATCTTCTTTCAAAAGAATTTGAATGTTCAGATGAGTCTGAGAATGAAGAGGGTGAGGAAATAGAAAATTGCAGAGATTGTGGGGTAAATGCCTTGGTGGCGATTGTTGGTAGTTCTCAGAAAAAGGATGAAGCTAACACTGATGAAGAAGAAGAAATGGAAGGGAGAGTTGACATGGAAGCTGAATTAGAAGCAGCTCTTGAAGAGATAGATGTTTGGAGAGCAAAAACAAAGAAAGCAAACAAGGTGGTACATGATGCCAAACCCTACATGCAACATCAAGAATAAGAGAAGTCTGAGCTAGGGAAAGAAATTGAAGATCTTAAGTCTTCCACGCCAGAGCGCACATAAAAGGTTGATGAGCATAAGCTCAAGATTGAAGAACAGAAAAGGGAGATCAATTGCTTGAATAGAAAAGTGAAACATCACATCAAGAGTATTGAAGAGCTTGAAGAGGAAGTTGTCGATCTGTGGAGAAAAGTTAAAGACCAAGAAAAACCTTTGAATCCCAACACATTCATGGGAAATCATGTCATCACAAAGACTGAAAAGAAGAAAGAAGATCCTAGTAGTTCAGCAGGAAAGAAGCAGCAATTGAGCTCAGAAGTTAAGGTTGATTCATGGATTAATCAGAAACAAAAATATGTGGCAGTTGAAGTTAGACCACACGCACCCATCCCGAGATTGAAAGTGGATTTGGGCAAAAAGCAGAATCATAATATTCAGAGATCCCATGGGGAAACACGTAGTGTTGAAGTAACATGAAGGAATTCACCTTATATCAGGTGTTATTGTTGTGGAAAGATGGGACATTCATAGTATGTATGTTCCATAGCCAAAAGATATCGAAGGGAACAAGAACAGAGATGGCATCCAAATAGAGAACAGTTTTCCAGAACATATTTCGAGGGATGCTGTTTTTGGTGCAGAGGATTTGGGCATATGGCTAGGTACTGTACTTCAACCATTTAGAGAAATGTGCCAAAGAAGAATCAAAATGTTCGCAAGCAGCAGGTCAATAAACTGATAGGTTAGTTAAAAATGAAGAATAGATTTGTGGCTTTGAAAGATGTGGTTGGTCCAACATACTCTGAGAAATAACATAAGTCTCAATCCATGACTAGTGTGAAATAAAAGGTATGGACCAAGAAGAAGAAAAATGAGAAGGCCGTTGGCAGAGATTTCCCTTAAAGAATCAAATCAATCTGGTGTTTGGATCCTTGATAGTGGTTGGACATCCCACATGACGGGTAATAAGGATCTTGTTACAGGCATCAAATATGACAAAGAAGGAGTTGTCAAATTTGGAAATGATGAAGGCCTGAAGATTGTTGGCTCAGGGAAAGCCATGTTTGGGGGCAAAGAGATGAGACGTGCTGATGTCTTGGTAGTAGAGGGCCTCAGTCATAACTTACTCAGTGTCAGCCAACTATGTGACTCTGGGCACTCTATCCGATTTACCAAGAAGATGTGTGTTGTGAAAGGAAAAGATGGAGCAACTGTTCTGCAGGGAAAAAGGTCAAAGGGGAATCTCTACCTTGTAGGTGGGGAAGAAGATACATTTCTTTTATCCAGAGAGGAAGAAAACCAGTTGTGGCATAAGCGACTTGGTCATCTATGCCAACCATTTATAGAGGATCTCGTAAAGTGTGATGCTGCTAGAGACCTTCCCAAACTATCACATGATCGCACTCATAAGTGTCATCCTTGCCAATATGGGAAGATCATCAGAAAGACATGCAGGCCAAAGAAACAAAAATCAACTAGAGTGCTCGAACTGGTTCTTGCTGATGTATGTGGACCTATCTCACCACGAGCTATAAATGGGCAACGGTACTATGTTATTTTCATTGATGATTACAGCAGAATGGCCTGGGTATTTGTCATTACCCGTAAGACAGAGGTGTTTAGTTGCATAAAACAGTACAGGAGGGAATCAGAAAGGATGCTTGGGCAGAAAATTTTGATGTTCCGTACAGATAACGGTACATAATTCACAAATAGTCAAGTGGAAGAGTATCTCAAGAAACACAGGATAAGGCATCAAGTTTCATCAGTAAGAACTCCCCAAAAGAATGGTGAGGTTGATAGAAGAAATCGGATCATCAACAACATGACCAGAACGATGCTTATTAACAAAGACCTACCAGAGAAATTTTGGAAGGAAGCAGTGTTGACATCGGTCTATGTTTCAAACAGGTCTCTATTGTGTCTGAAGCAAGGGAAGACTCCATATGAACTATGGTACAGAAAGAAGCCAACGTTAAAATACTTTTAAATCTTTAGAAGTAAGTGTTTCATTCTCAACAAAGAAAATCATAGGAAGTTTGAGGCACGAGGAGATGAGAGGATATTCCTTGGCTACTCAAGGAAAAGAAAAGCGTATAAATGCTTCAACAAGAGGCTGGGAAAAATTTTTGAGAGAAATGACGTCACTATAGTCAAAAATGAACAGAATACTCAACAATAGAGTGAAAATTTCTGGGATGAAAGTGATGATGAGGTAAGCAACACAGGGGGAGCAGAAGTGGCAGAGGCTGACTCAGAAGAAGATACTGATGATGAACAAGAAAGTATCAAGTCTTTGTCTGCAAGGAAGGTAAAGAGTCGAGCTGAAATTGATAGGAAGAATATCATTGGTGATCAGACAGCTCCAGTTCAGACTCGAAGAATGAATTCATTACAGAAAACATCGTTTTTATCTCAGGTAGATCCGAAATGTTTTTCTGATGCAGGTGAAGATGAAAACTGGGTTCAGGATATGAATGAAGAGCTTGATCAGATTGAGAAGAACCAGACATGGGAGATTGTTTTGAGGCCAGCAGACAAGAATGTCATCGGGACTAAATGGGTTTATCACAACAAGATGAATGAAGATGGCACAGTGATTCGGAAAAAATCACGACTATTGTGCAAGGGATTATCCCAAATAGAGGGAATAGATGTTGATGAGACATTTGCACCGGTTGCAAGGTTGGAAACGATCAGACTATTTTTTGCCATTACAGTGCAAAGAAAGTTCAAAGTTTTCCAGATGGATGTCAAATCTTCCTTCTTAAATGGAGTTCTGTAAGAGGAGGTGTATATTGAGCAGCCAGATGTTTTTCTCATTCTTGAGGATGAGAACAAAGTTTTCAGGCTGAAGAAGGCGTTGTATGGGCTGAAAAACGCACCAAGGGCATGGTGCTCAAGGCTTGATCGGTATTTGAAAAACATGGTTTTCAGCGTGGAGGAGTTGATTGCAATCTCTATTTCAGAAATGACAGTAATCAAAGGATGATGGTATTGGTTTATGTCGATGAAATAATATTTGGGGGATCAGATGAAGCTCAGTGCAAACAGTTTTCGGAATTCTTGAAAATGAGTTTGAAATGTCAATGATTTGGGAGATAACATTTTTCCTTGGTCTACAGGTGACACAAGGAAGGAATGGAACATTCATTTCTCAATCTAAATATGCCAAGGAGGTCCTGAGAAGGTTTGGAATGGAAAATTCCAAGGAGATGAAGACTCTGGTTGCTACCCGGATGAAATTATCAAAAGATGAAGATGGCAAGGCAATTAATATCACAGAATATAGGCAAATTATTGGAAGTCTGCTGTACTTAACCGCAAAAAGGCCTGATATTGTTTTTGCCACATGCCAAGAATCGAGATATCAGAGTAATCCCAAGGAAAGTCACATGCTCACAGTGAAAAGAATACTTTGGTATATCAAGGGCACAGTGGACTTCGTCTTGACATACAACGACAAATCTCAGACAGAGTTATTGGGATATACTGATGCATACAGGGCCGGTTCAGCGGATGATAGGAAATCAACGTCAGGTGGTGCTTTCTATCTTGGTGGATTGTGTATTTAATGTCTAAGAAAGAATCAAGATTGCTTTTCATTGAGCACCGCGGAAGCTGAGTATATTGCGGCCACTCAATCATGCACACAATTATTAGGGATGAAACAGCAGCTTGAAGATATGGGAGTTGAGGTGAAGTCTCTGATCGGAATCCAGTGCGATAACTCAAGTGCTATAAATCTCAGCAAAAATCATGTCCATCACTCTAGGACCAAGAAAATTGAGATAAACAATCATTTTATCAAGGAGAAAGTTGAGAAGGGGATCGTGAAGTTGGAGTATGTGACTACAGAACTACAGGTTGCAGACATCCTGACAAATGTCTTACCCATGGAAGCATTTGAGAGACATCGACTGCCTTTGGGAGTTCAGTCAACTCCCCGCACTTGAAATAGTGTGGATACGGACCCCCCCCCTGATTTCTGAGGTATGATGTGTTTTTCCCTAATGTGTTGATATGTGTTCTCCACTATGTTATAGAATACAAAGGCGTGACCTTTGGGTTCGTTGAAAAAGGGGGAGAAAATAGTGATTGTTCAAGGGGGAGACAGTGTGGCTATTTGAAAAATCATGATAGATATGGGGAGAAGATAACCAGTGGAGCAGCCAGATAGGGGGAGAAATGAGAAAGGGAGAGATTTCTGAATCTAACGATGCTAGAAGTGATCGATCAAAGCATAGATATCACGACAGCTGGGGATCGTGATAAAAGCAGAAGAGTGATGTTGGAATGGTGTGAAAAGGTGTCCAGCTATCACCAATTGGGATCAGTGTGGTTCAACAATTGTTATCAATTTAAGAATTGGTATCATGTTGGAATCGACAATTGGCGTTTGACATGAAGTGATTCATTGATGAACTTTTCATACTACTATTGTTTCTCACGCCGAGCATTGCTCATGTGGGCTTAGAGTACGTGTTAAGTGATTCCTTTAACACTATCATAATCACAAGAGGCGAATGGTGGTAGCGGCTGGAAGAAGACTCAGTGAGGTATCAAAGTGCAGAAAATCTTTCTGAGCAGAGTTGTGAAGAGTTGTCAACAAACCCAAAGGGGGAGATTGTTGGGAAAAAATCTTTCAAGGTAACATTGCAGTATTTTTGGGTTGATTGTGTTTGTTGACAAGGCAGGTTTTCCTAGATATTTGTCGAGTTCCCAAGAAGTTGTTGACAATCCTTGTTGACAGTGAATGATGACAAAGGAAAGGATGATCTGGAGGCGGTACAAAAGAGCAGAACAAGGTGGCACTGTTTCCCAGTGTTTGCCAAATTTTTGGGTCCAAAATTTGGAGTTTGGTGAGCATCGCGAAAATAGGATTTCCATGAAGAGAATAATTTAATATGGCAAAGGCATGAATTTCGTGAAGATATGATGCATGGTTTGGATTTCACAAAGACCAGAAAAATGGAGGCGGTGATGCTTCGCAATTACGTCAAAGCTTCGTGAACATCAGAGTTGAAGCGCATCGCGGGGGTGAAGGGATTTTCGAGGGAGCTTCACGATGAAGGCGCGAAGGAATGTTGACGGAGATCCTTCGCGATTACGACGAGCTCCGGGAACAGAAAATTGCTGTGGTGCTTCGCGATTTGGACAGAATTCTGGTGGAATCTTCGGAGCTTCGCGATTTGAGATGACGTGGCATTGACTTCGCGTGGAATGTTCTAGGGTCGGTGGAATCGCCTATAAATAGAGGCCGACCCCCTTGAGAAGAGTAGAGAGAATTTTTAGAGAAGTTCATTTTCTCTCATTTTGTGAAGGTGGTTTGCGGAGCCAGTGTGCTTCGCGAAAGAGGAGCTTCGCGGTGGCTATTGTAGCTCCGCGAAACCTGCGAGCTCCGCATTGGCTTTGTAAGCTTCACGAGGGACATTGCTTTGTGACGGCTTGAGCTTCTCGAAAGTGCTTCGCGAAAAGGTAGGAGCATCGCGAAGGCTTTTTGAGCTTCGCAAAATTGGGAGCTTTGCGAGGTCGGGTGCTTTGCAAAGGAGTTTCCAAAAAGAATTGCCCAGTGTTCAGAGGCAAAGAGGTATTCATCAGTGGATGAAAGTTGGACTTCAATAGAGCATCTATAAATAGTTGAAGATGCTTTTTTTCATGAAAATGAAGATACCTACAGGTATATAAACTGTGAGTGAATCCCTTCATAGAGCAGTGAGCTTAGGAAGAGGAAGAAGGTGATCCCCTCCACCGGCAGTGAGCCAGAGAGAGAGAAACAGGGAGTGACCCTTGGGAAAGTAGTGAGCTGACCCTAAACCCTACAAAGGTAGTGAGCCTGGGATAGAGTGACTGTACCCGAACATTGTAATCCACAGTTAGTTAACTATAGTGGAATTTGGTACAACCAACAACCTGTCGGCGTATGCTCCTTGGACGTAGCCCTTAGCGGTGAACCAACTAAAATTGTTGTGTCCTGTGCTTTCTTTACATTCTGTTTATATTGTGCAACATGAAATAGAGAGAAGATTGTTTTTCTTAACAGCGAAACAAGCTCATAACGGGCATTAATTTTAATTAGTCATCCCCTGATTCACCCCCCCCCCCCCCCCTTAGGGTATTCAGCCTTGTGGAACTAACAATCTCAAAACTAGTAGTCAATCTAAGTAAACTTTTTGGATTCTTGATGATATGTTATGAGCATGTGTTTGGGATTTCTGTGGTTAATGGGACTAGCTTATGTCACTCATCGAGTATGGATAATATAACATCATCCAAACATCGATCTAGATAGAACCTTTTGATGATTTTTATGTTAGTTTATTCTTTTCACCACTTTGTTTGTTAGACATAGGTGAGCCAGTGCTTTTCAGAGTAGGTCTCATAAAAGAGATGTCTAAGCAGGGTTAGTTGATCAAGAGGGGATTGGGGAACACATAGTGCAGAGAGAATTATTTTGTTGAATAATGAAGAAAACATCAAGATTTCAAGGTCAGACATCATATTTTACTTCTTGTGTTTCCTAGGTTGGGGAAAAATCATATTAGGAAATAGGTATATATGGTACCTAGGTATTTCAGGACATTTGAGATTGTGTAAAGGGTTGGTCCAGAGGCATACTAATCATCCCTTCTATAGTTCTATGGTTCTACAAATAATGTTTTTCAGTGATCGCAGCTTTGGAGATATCATCTAGACCATTCTAATGTTGCAGAAATTGATGATGTCAATCTTCATGTAGATGTGTCCTTTGAGAAGCCTATAATTTGGATTTTGGATAATATTTATAAGTATCTCATGGTTAGAAACATACCTCTAGTTCAAGTTCAATGGTAGAATGGGAGTGTTCAGGAGGATACGTTGGAGCGGGATTTTGATATGAAAGCACAGTGTCTAGACTTATCCATTGAGACTCCACAGTAATGCTTGTAAAATCTTAGGGATGAGATTTTATATGGTTGGGAGGTTGTAAGATCATAAATTTTTCGATGCATGTCTATCTTTGAGTTTTTTCGTTAAATGTATTTTGGTTGGGATTTCCATTATCTTTAAACCTGGTTGGTCGAGTCTCAATCAATGATAGAGATCTTTGTTTCCAAAAATTACCTAATGTTGAGGGATTTATATTTTTTTAAATTAAGGTATTATAGTTAAAAATGTGTTAAATGGTCCAAAGCTAGTTTTATTTTTGGTTTGGGAGGATTAAGAGGGTTTTAATCTCTTTTGTAGAATTTTGGGTTCAATACTAACTCCATGATATTTACAGAATGTGTATATGTATTACACAATGTGAAACACATTACAGAAAGATTTAATGAAAGGGTTACTAGCTATGAACGGGTTCATGGAATAAACTAGTTACTCATTTTGAATATATATTACATGAAATTTAATGTTCATGTTGGATTAAATTCACCCAAGGTGACATGAATTTTGGATTAAATATTAAAGAGAAAATATAGAATGCGAAAGGGGGTTACATTTTGTGTATTTATTAGGTTTTGTGGTTTTAAAGTTTTGGTGAATATTTTTTATTCCTTATCATGAATTGAAGCCCCCCTCTATCAACATCTAGAAAATTTTCATGTGATTTTTGAGCACCTTATTTATTTTTAGATGTCCCATTCAAGTAATCGATCTCTAGTGGGTTATTTTGCTTAGGTTTTCACATATCTTCATTTTTCCTCTAGTTGTAGTGGTGGAATCTCATAACCATGGTCGTTTTAGGTGTTTACATGGATACTTCTTGATCTAGGTTTTTTATTGCAATAGTTAATACCTTTCTTCTCGTTGGTATTGCCTGTTGGAAGTGTTACGCTGATAGTTGGTTTAAGGTACGGGATCTAAAACTAAAACCAATGGTCTATTTAATTGTCATGTTTATAAAATATTAATATTAATACAATATAACATGATCATTAATTATTTTAATAATGAATTTATGATAAATCATGGGTTATATTTTCCCTTGGATCCCTTTGGATTCAATGGTGTTGTGAGCTGGCTTGTGGATACCAGTTGGGTGAGAAACCCCTAGATTAAAATAAAATTGGCTAGTGGAATAAAAAGTGTTTAGAATGACATGGGAATTAGGGTTATTTCTTGATATAAAATAAATATACTAACAGATTCTTATTTATTTAAATAGATGGTGATAATTGATATAAAAAATGAAGGTGTAATTGAACAATAAATTGTTATTTTCATAATTAACCATTCGGCCTTATGATATGACATGATGATATCCTTGATGTTACGATTTGTGTATTGATTTATGTTATAATTAATATATAGAATTCCTAGACCAGTTTTATGTTTTAATGCTTATATAATAGGCTTGTCCCAGTTTCATGTTATAAGGAATGTAGATATCTTGGACCATTTTCATGTTGTAATTATTACATAGAGTTTTAGCCTAGTTTGATGATATAGCATTTATATAGATATATTGGCCTAGGATTTTGAAATTATTATATATTAGGTTATCCCTAGGATACTAAAATGATTATATAGGGGACTTGTCCTAGATTCCAAAATGATTATACAGAGGGATCTTCACAATCCTATATTTTTTCATGAATTTGTGGATTGGTTGGCATGGTTGGGCTACATGCTTAGATATATTATGAAATTGTGTTGAAGGAGGTTCATTATTGTATTATATTAATTTCGTTAATTAATACACATTTTCCTCACTTTATTTCATGCACTTATTATCATATTGGCCTTGTTTATAAATGGTGGTGTTGACCTACTATGTTTTACTCACACCCTATTTGCACCGCCATTTGGTAACCTTGTAGATTACATGGACGTTGGTTTGGATAATAGAAAGGGTCCTTTTCTCTGATTGTTGCTTCCTGGATAGGGTGGAGCTTGAAGATGAGACCGACATGGGGTTTGGGACTAAGTTATTTTGAGAATCTTTGTGTCAACTGATTATTTTATTTTTATTTTTCTCATATTATCATTTAGATACATTTCATAATTTCATTTCATGGTGCATTGTTATTTGTCTTATTGGTTACTCTTTTTTACTTAATAACAATATATTGATTTTATCAGCTATTTTGGTGACTCTGATATTTATTTATATTTATTTTTTATGCTATATTTTAAATTTGAACCATGTGTATTGTCTTCCCACTATATTATCCCCACCCCCACTAATAGTCTGCAGGCTCTAGGTTATGGTGAGGTGCGTTTGAGGTGCCATAACCAACTTGGTTTGGACATGTGAGAGTGTCGAGTCAGGGGAAGGAATATATCATATATTTCATACAATTTACTAGGATTAACATTACATATTCTTAAATCATGGTAGGTATATATTAGGTTGATCCATGAGAATAACATTTTTCTTTTGTTAAGGTTATTATTCAGTATCTGAGGTGTAATAAAGAAATATTCCTAATATATAAAAAAGATGGTGAATTATTAGTTATATAATATACTTATTATAGTTTCTAAATTGATCATAATGATATAAATTTACATTTAGGATATGTCTTCAGTCTCAATGGAGTAGTTGGGGGCTAGAAGAGTTCAAAGCATCCTGTTGTCAACAATTGTAGAATAGAATCCAAGTATATGACATATTGTGATGCAAAAAATAAGTAATTTATATGGATGAATTCATCTAGGATCTTGATGTGGTACCAAGCAGTAATGATCTTACAAAATTATATTTCTATAACACTACAATGGTGTCTCTCACAATGTAGCTATGGTAACATCAATAGACGATGCACATACTCCTTAAATATAACCTCTTGAAGGATTCTTATCAAAGGAGAAAAGATTTTTTTGAAAAATGTTTTCATGGATGAAAACATGGTTAGACCTGTTAAATATGACTTATCTCTACATAATCATGAACATCATGTGATATGTAGTGTACCAAATGTTGTTAGCAGTTGGTTCTAGTTCAAGTGGGAGTCTCTTGGAGTTGGTTCCCTGTATCCAACATCTAAAAACATTTTGATTACTTATATTAATGTATTTTAATATTAATAAAAATAACTTATCATGTCATGGTTCCTCTTATGTGTGACATAGTATGTGATAACATCCTAAGGGTACTTGTCACACTGAATACCCATATAAGCTTCCCACTATTATGAGAACCTAAAAGATCTAAAATCGTATTCTTACATATAAGTTCTATAAAAGTAATATATTATCTAATTCAACACAAATGATATTATCTATCAAGGGTGGGAACTCATATGAATTTGGGAAGCCTTCTCATTGTTTATTCCCTTAGTAATATTCAGTTCATCCTTTTATGATAACATGACCCAAAAAAAGTAAATCCAAATTTATATGTTTCATTTGATATTCCAATCTGTAGATGTGTGTAATGATCCTTGGAGTTTAATATTATTATTAATTCATGTCATGTGTCATGTACATTCATTTATTTATGAAAATTATGGAGATAAATGATCAAGATGAGGAAGGATATGTTGGGTGTTCCATGAGTGGTGTTATATTAATGGATAATGTAAGAAAGGTTTTATCAATTTTTTTCATTAAGTAAAGTTGATATAGAAAATCCATTTATGGGAATTGAACTATCATGTTATGTCCATGAAAATGGATTTATTATTAGAAATTTCATTTTTAAAAATTTAATGGAAGAGACATTGAGAACATTGGCTAATGAAACTAGAATGGAACCTTCTAGATTAGTGATATTGAGATAAAGGGATTATGATACTTGGTGTACATTTTTCAAAGGTTACATGTCATTTTGACATTAAATTGTATCTCTATGGGCTCCTTGGGGTGTTGATAGACACAAACCTTAAAATCTAGGAAATTTAGCCTAATTCTACTTAAAAGGGGCCTATAGGATCATGCACTAATTGTATTCATAACCTCCGTTAAATTCCAATTAAATTTAACTTGATAGCTTAATATTAATCTTTTATGTTGTTTAATAATTTTTCCTGTTAGTTTGATAGTAAATATTCAATCTCTAGTAATCAAAGAGAATATATATGTAATTTAAATATTTAATAAATATTATTTCACTAAGTGATTATTTATATAATTATGTGACTATAAAATATTTATTTATTCTGGGTTATTCATAAGGTAAAAATATTAATTTATTTAGTTATGTGAATATTTAATGAATATTTAATCACTAATTAGGTTAATGTAATATTTATAAATTTATTAGTGAATTATTTAGTGGTATTATTTTAACTAAATAAATAGTTTTTATTCAAGTAACAATAAATATTGGGGATCATTAGTGAACTCAGTTTAATGGTCCAATGATAAATTTGATATTAAATATTATTTGAAAAAATATATATTAATTTTCTCATTGAAGAGAATTATATTTATTTTATCCCTGAATTTAAAACATTTCGAGTAAATATTTCTATTTTTATTATTATTATTACAATTATTTTTATTATTATTTAGGCATAGGGTTCCTTGGGAATTAAGATAAATTGTAAGTGTACTTGAGAAATAATTATATTTTTACCCTAGTGCTATATAAACCAAGTTATGACATTTTCTATGTGTGTTCAGGCCCTAGATACATTCTATCATTATGAAAAATGAATCCTAATGAGGAATATCTCAATACTTAGAGATCTCTCTTCCTAGAATGTTGATAAATTATCCTCCTCCACTGGAATGAAATCTTCTCCCTTGAAGGATTCAGTGGGGATCAACCACAATCATTGAAAGCATTAGATTCATCCATGCTAGCTCGCAAATAATTCTATCGAAATGATTAGAGTTTCACAAAGAACATGGGGATCGCCTCTAGAAGTTATATATCATTTATTCATATAATATAATGATAGTATGATATGATAACTTTAATTGAACATCAAAAAATAAGAATGTATTCAATGAAAGGTGATTCTTTATTTAAATTAATAAATTATAAATTACATGAGAAATGATCCCCTATTCTTGTTTTCGGGTTATTTTCAATTAATATTTGTATTAACTTTACTGTTCATGGTGATTCTCTATCATTTACATCATGGATTATTTATTTATTATGAAATAAATCATACTTGGATATGGCTCTACTTGTACCTTTTTTTTTTCTTGGAACCTTCAGTCTATTTGTGTGAGAGTTAGATTTAAATTACCCTTATACAAGATAATTTTCACACACCGTGGAAGGTTAATTTATAATACCCTTATATAGATCATTTTCTACACACAATATAAGGGTGAGAAATATTACCTATACGTAGGAACATTCTCCTACATGTAGGTAAACTTCTTTTGCAGTTTTTCTACAATTTTTTCCAATAATTATGTACAACATCATTTAAAATAAAATAGTGTTTAAATATAAAAACCATGGGAAAAAAATAATTAAAGTCATAGAGAAATATTTTTAAAATTTAAATAATTAAGATGCATGGATTAAATATGAGATTATAGAATTAAATGTTGGAAAATTGAAAATATAAAACTATGCCAAGAAAATATACAGTGGACCTATATATACTATTCACCCATGACAGTGGGTGTAATACCTTTTGTTAAATGAATTCTATGACATGTATCTAAAAATCCTCAAATTTCACCTTTTCTCATTAAATTATGAGGCGTTCTTGAGCCTCTCCACTATTTTCATTTAATATGAGTATTATATTTTCCTATATCCCCCATTTCTTTTATCCTACTCTTTCTAATTCTTTTGTTATGTTCCTAGAGCTACATCCAAATAGTGTGCGGGTGTTATTAGTCATTTATCATCCTTTATCCTTAAGATATTAGCCATTTTAGTTCTCTTGTTAATACCTTGACGTGAGAACACTTCTCTCACCTTCTCCTTCTATTTTTATCATGTGTCCAGTAAAATTTATAGGTAGGGGATATATTACCTCTATATTAATTATGTTTAATTATGGTAAATCATGATTTATCATTCTATTGGGATTAACTTAATGATGATAAATTCTAGAAAAAAATATGAAATAGAAATGGAGATGATCCTCACATGATAATATATTCAATTTTTTATTTTTTGTTTTGAGTTATAACTATTGTTATGATTTACCATCTATCTTTTAGGTATAATATCATTTTAACCCTATTTAATCTATTCATGTATATTTACATATGATAGATTTATATTGGAATGATAATATCTTGTGTTCATTAATTATTAATGGAAATAAGTGTTGAATGTACATATTACTAGAATAATTAGCCCTATTTAACACTGTTAAAGAATTATTTTATTTTTTTTAAAGTATAAATTAAATAATTATTATCATAAGGTATAATGGTGTTAATATAATTGAACAAAATGGTGAAATATTACTTTTATATTACTTTTTGACAAATTAATATATGCTCACCACTATCAATTTGTTTCTAATTCTCTAAAACATGAATTTGATGAAATAAAAATTTTATGATGGGAATATAGAATCCATAGTGCTAAAAATAAATGTTTAAGGTTTTTTTTATTCTTATCTTTTTTTGTCTTATATATGTGTTCATGTTTGAAATTTCCCCCTAAAATTTTTGTTTTGAAATTATACTTTCTTCCATGTATTTATATGATAATTCCCTTATTATTATATTGTGTGGAACCTAATATGGTTTGTTATTAAGTGAGTTATATTATTTATTACCTAGGTTAATTAAGTTATTGGGGTATTGGGTTTGACACTGATATTGATGTCATATGTTTAGATTATGGCTTCCCTACTTCCTTTGATGTGATGAGGTGAATGTCATGTTTGATTGTCTTGGCAGAGCCTTATTACATTATGGATATAAAATGGTAAATGAAATATGAATGAATCTGCGGGAAGGAGTGTTGGTGATCAAATGGAATGTTAAATGAAAAACTAAGAGATATCTTAGAAATTATAAAAAAAATTGATGATGAATAATGTAATTAAATGTTATCAAACCTAATAATTTTAATTTAGATGATTATAAAATAATTTAACCATAAAACAAGGGAGGTTAATAAAGGGAATGGTAATTGTTATGTTAATTATTAAATAAGAAAAGTATCCTTTGATAATGGTGTTCTTATAGATTTATTAGTTTAGTCCAAGAGATAATAACTAGGATGCCATGTGGGAAGGTATATATAGAATAATTCTATGGTAGGTAGTTTCATATTGTGGTTGTGTGGTATTTATACAATTATGTTATGCGATTTATTATGATCCACAACCTGATTCAGTTAGGGAGGCCGATGCCCATTTTTTACTTAAAATATAATTATTTCCTAACATCTAGTTTTTTAAGTGATCTGATAGATGACTACTCCCACTACCTTGTTATCTAATCTAAGAAAACTGTGTATCTAGAAACACAAGGCTGTGATGGATTACTATTATTGGTTTTTTACTCATACTGGTTATGTTGGATCTCAGTTACACTATACTATTATATGTAGGATATGTAATTTTGAGGTAATATAATAAAATTATTATCTAACTATATCCTCTATGGTTGTTATAGGAATTCTCATACAAGATATATAATGGATTTTTGTCTAGTATAGAGTACGTTGGCTATGGTGGATTTTGGAATTACTATCTTTGAATGAGAAGTGATGATAATGTGTCTATGAATAGATGAATGAGGTGAATGATGTATTGATGATAGGGATATATATATTCTAATGCTAGAATGATATATTGAGAATTGTGATGGATTAGAGTAGGTAGGTTCGAGGCTCGACTACCATGATGGGATGACATATGAGAAGATGAGAGTTCCAAGAAAATAGCTATTTTAGTTTATGGAAACTAGTTTAGTGGGATATGATAGTGGGCTCCATTATATATTTACAAACACACACACACACACACACACATATATATATATATATATTCTTCTTATATTTTGTTACAATATTTTATGTATGACATGTTGAGTGAACCTTAGTGGGGATGAAAACATTGTATACTTGATTTAGTGATGAGTTGGTTTCTGAGTTTTTCACTAGATATTTAGTATGATTCTTCTAAATTTTCATGAGAGGTTTTTGAAAGAATTCTAATTATTATACATATATTCTCACCCTACACATATATAATTTTTTTTTCGTTTTTTATGTGACAGTAGTTGATTGGTCTGATAATACTAGCTTGTGAGGTTTTTGTGAGATATTGGAGTTCATGGTAATTACATTAGGTGGTTCATTATTTTATTTTTAGTATTTTTATTCCTATATTGTATGAAATATAATATACTAGGATAATGTGTATGTACTCTATATTTATATAATTTATTTTTTTATTTTATGTTTCTTTTATTTCAGGATTCCATAAGGGTAAAATCTCCCATTTATGTGTATGGATACCTTGTTTCCAATCGCTAACCCATCCCATAATGAAGGTGGAAATAGTGGAGAACTCCCTTACATTACTACAGGCCTAATAAGTGTACCAATGACTGTGGTTCATGAAAATTTTGCATCAATTATTTTGGTTGAGCGATAATCTCGAGCTCAGGGATATGAACTAGTAAGGATTTAATGGGATTGTAAGGAAACAATATTAGTTGAACATGAAATTTGAGTTAAAAAAGGGAGACTAGATAATATATGAGATTTAAGTTCCTCATGTAATCTGACACAAGGAATTAATGTTTACTGAATATTATGAGTGAATTAATCATTCTTATAGTGTAGATACCTGAGTAAGGATCGTGTATCAAGTTTTATATGCTGGTGATTGAATATGGTAGTTTTTGGTGATTATGTTAAACCATAATATATTAAACAAAAAATTTCAACAGTCTAGGTTTATGAGTCCCTTAATGTTTTCTTATTTATAGTCATGGATCATAGTCATAATCCCTATCAAGTTAATATCGACGTCATTTAGTAGGATGTTCTATAATATCATTGCATAATAGAGGTCGATAATGATGATACTTGTAGGAGGACATTCCAAGAGTTTTAGTTATAGAGCCTATATGAGTATGATTGCTTCATTTCATATTGAGAGACTATGGATTAGTTTGAATATATAGAGATTTCCATTATGGTGATTCTTTCTCAAGAGGAACAACGGGTCGTGTATGCAAGGATTAGGTTCTATGGGGTGGCTTGGTAGTGGTGCTTTCTATTTCATCGAGACTTCAAGGTGTAATAAGTATCATGGGAGAAGAATCATGATCAGTTACAGGCTGAGATCCTTTATTCATCCTTGAATGGGGCTTATTGGTAGGAGATTCTTACTCTTTTCCAATAGAATTCAAATGTTCTAAACATTATCTTCTATTTTTAAGATTCATCAATGTTATGATTTATTCCTTTTGTTGAATGACGAGTCTTGGAAAGGAAATTTCAAAGAGGTTTTATATCCAGAGATATAGTGATTTTTTCACCTTATTTATTATTTTGATGTACCTTAATGTTCATGAAAAGAGAGGAGTTATTGAGAGGATATTTCCCCTGATTGGATTAGCTAGGGAGGGTAGTCATCAAGACTCTCTACATAGCACTTTTATGTCTAGGTATTCTCTATTTCCCAATTAGTTGAAGTTTTTGACAGTAGGGGTTTACTTCAAAAATCTTCATATTATTTCACTAGAGGTTAAAATTCCAAGACCCCTCTTAGAGGATGGGACGGTTTCTCAAGCATAGTTCATGGCTATCATAAGATATATTTTTTGACCTTCAAGGTTAGTAAGAATAGGGCTGATGATCCTTTTTTTGGTTCATCCTTGGAAACAATATCCATTGATGTAGTAGTTGAAGGGTACACCTATATTTGATCACTAGAGAGGATATGGGGTAATCAATGGGAATCCTAATGATTCCCCTCATATTTAGGGACATAGAGAATATCACATCCATTAAGTATGTCACTATCAGCACTAGTAATGTCATGAAGTAGGTAATTATCATATACTTGGATTAGATACTCTAATTCTCAGATATCCAGAAATCATTTTATGTACTGTATATTTATATTTTACCTCGATCTATGTTTTTTTATTTATTAGTTGAACACTCTTTCCTTTCAGTCACCCCAATATATGTTTTGGGTGTTAAATTTGAGAGGATTAATCTTCCCTTGGCATTGACTATACCACATAAAAGTTGAGTTAAATTATCTGATATATACATATATATATGTGTGTGTGTCTGTGTGTGTGTATAGATCTTGAAATTATCCTTGGGTATAACTGGTCATTTGAATATTTCTTATGTTTTTATATACAACCATAGGTCATCATCCTTGGCATGGGTATGTTTTATTCAGTGCAAGCTATTATTGATTAATTTAGGAAGAGAGTTGCATTTTTTGACTCTAAAAATGAGTCTCACATGTTACTTTGTAAGTAAGACCATCATATGGGAAAAAGTAATATTAATACAATATTACCCATGATTGGGGAGTTGATTTTGTGCTCAACAGAGGTTTATATGTAGTGTTTCCCATGTCATGGTATGTGTACCTTGATGCCTTTTGTGAAACTTTTTTGATGTCACCCCCTCAAAGATAGATCGTGTTTGGGATTTATCATCCACCAGGTGTTTCTATAATATCTATATATGTATATAGAATGGAACCTTCCGAGTTCTTAGAAGTCTGGATCCATACCATTCGTCTCTTGTAGAGAGGTTTAAATCTACCTAGTGTATCATACATATAGGTGATCTAATATTATTTATAAATAAGGGATATGAAAATGTTCATTTTTTAATCAATTTTTATTTCATGAATTAGTTTGTAGTGAATAACCACAATCCTCTCCCATGTATTGATTATTTATGTGGTTGTATTAAGAGTGATAATTAGTTCTATAATATATATTTGTGTTTGGGATATCCTCAGATACATTTAAATAATGTGGATATTGAAAATATTGTGTTTATATTTTATAATAAACACTATAAGTTATTTTCAATTTCTTTTAGTTTCATGTATTCCCTATACATATTCATAGGACTCGTGATTTGCATTAATCATGAGCCCATGGATATGTTTTTCATGGTATTCCTAGAAAACATTATGGTTTTTTATCCAAATAGAAGCATGTAGGAGATTTATGATCAATCATAGAGATTATTCGACGTCAATAAAAAATTGTAATGTTTTCTAAGTGTACGTTCTCATATCATGAAGTTTATTTCCTTGGAAAACTATGTCTTAGTGGGGAGTATTTAAGGATCCATCAAATATTTTGGATGTTTTTTCTTAGGTGGCCCTCAAGAATACTATATGGGTGAGTATTCTCCTTGGTCATATTACATATTATAAGAGATTATTTCATAAAATTTATCAAATAATGAATCCTATGACAACCAAAAATAGGAAATACCCTGACATTATATAGAATGACTAGGGTTAGGTGGATTTTGAGTGTCTAAAAGAGATTCTAGTTAGCTCTCGTATTTTATATTTTCCTAAGGAAGGAGTTCTATTTCTGTTTTATTATGATGCTTTAGCCCTTGGGTTGGGATGAATGTTGATGTAGTATATAGATTTTATCTCTTATGGGTCGTGATGGATACGACCTCATGGGTCTAACTACACCACACGTGACCTTGAACTTCCTATGGTGGTTTTTTAATTGAATTTGTGGTGGAATTACCTCATCGTTAAATGTTTTTAGGTCTTAAAAAATCAATATATCTTGAGGTATATCATCTCCTAGCATGAATCGATCTTCATATAGTGTCATTTAATGGATTTTTTACAATATTATGAATTAAAAATTCCTACATAGTGTATAAATTTAATTTTGTGGCTGATGTATTGAGCATGAATTCATTACATGATGAGTCCTATGAGTATAGTAACTCTTATAGGGAAATAAAGGAACTCTCAGTAATTAAAATTGATGTGGTAGAAGTTGATTATGGAGGATGTATCTTCTATAGGATAGTATGATCACATTTGGTGCATTAGGTGGGGGTGTCCTACATGAAGTATTTGATAGTAGAGGTCTGGTGAGATTAAGTTATCTATGGGGATACCCCTAAGGGGTGGTTTGAGGATGAACATCATCATATTTTATTCCAGGGGAGTCTCTTCATTCCATCAGTAATGTATATGTTGGTTCTTAGATAGTTTCACCATTCATCCATTAGAAGTATATCCTAGTGTGTAAAAGATTTATCAATCCTTGAGGGTCCACATTTGGTGTCTTTCGATAAAGATATTAGTTACAGAGTTTGTGTCTTGTTGTTTGGTCTTATAGAAGGTGAAGGCTGAGATCTGTGTTCCTAGTGGTTCACTTTATATTCAAGATGTTCCATAGTGGAATTTTGAGGATATATCAATGGAATTCATCACTAGTTTTCCCCAGTAGAGGGTAATCTATGATGTTATGTGGTTAATCATGTATGTATGGATAAATTCATATCACTTCCTAGAAATTAAGGATTCAAACTCATTGAAGGTTTTATCAAGGTAGTATATAGATAATGTTGTGCGGATTCATGGGGCTTAGAAGAATATCCCCTCCGGTCAAGATCTAAAGATCACCTTTAGGGTGTAAAGAGACTCTCTAGGTTGATTTAATTCCTCATCTTTAACTCAAAATCTTTTTTAACCACATATAAAAAGATAAATATAGTGGGATGTCCATAATCGATAGGACATATTTTGGACATGCATTCTAGATTTTTTAGGTTTTTTCGTGAGGCACATATCCTAGCTAGAGATTTCATATAGTAAAAAATATCACTCCACTATTGGGTTGTCTCTTTTCATAGTTTTGTATAGAAAAAATTCTAATAACCATTCTGTTTGAGTAAGGTCGAAAAATCATTTATTCTCATACTAAAATTTGTGCAGAGAAAGATAATGAAGGAATAGTGATTCTACTGTGAATTAATGTAGTACAGTATCTTCATGAGTCTAATGTTGAGCGTAATATTAGGAATCTAGAGTTAAATTCTAGATATCAGGTGTTCTTGAAGGTTTCCCATCAATATAGATAATGAAGGCCAAATAAAGGGAGTAAGATTTATCCCTGGTTTTTAAAACATATGAGGTGCTGGGTAATATTAGAGCTATTGAATATCAGTTTTTACTATCTCCATAGATGATCTATATGCATGAAATTATCAATGTTTTATAACTCTATCAATATCTTCCTAACGACTATCACGTAATTTTTTTGTGTGAGTTGGATATTGAAGATGATGCAGGCATTCTGGAATAACCCATTGAGATTTAGGGACACCAAGAGAAGGTATTTCATGGGCTTAAAATCCCTTTAGTTCATGTCCTATGGTAGCATGATAGCATAGAGGATAGTACTATGGAAGAGGATTCCAAAAAAATTCATGAATTATCCTATGTTTTTTGTTCATTGATGTTGGGATGCAGTGCATTATTAGCTTAAATTATTATATAAGTTCTTTAACTTCTTTAGTATGGTGATTTTGGATTGATTTTTCCTTTATTGAAAGTTATCTCACTTAATATTGTGTTCTGAGATGATTCTTGATGTTGGGTATTTATGTTCTTTTTTTAGAAGTGTTTGTTGGGTTCCTAGTGTAATATGTTCTTTAATAGATATATCATAGATTGGTTGTTTTGTACCCCTTTCTCTTTCATTCTCATTTTCGATTTAAATTCAGGTCAATGATAATTTTATAGAGGCATCTTATATAAAGGGATGAATCTTTTTTGATCCTTTCCTTGACATTATAGGGTGTAAAGTGTGTTGAGAAATTTTCAGATATTTTAAAAAGTTTTGTATAAATCATTTCACTCTTTAAGAAAGTAATTTTGATTTTTTAGAAATTTCTTTTTGTGTTTATTTAGAATTAATTTAAATATTTTAACGTCTTTCAATAATTTTAAATATAAATAACATATTTTGATAATATTAATAAATTCTATTCATTATTATTTATAAGATTTAGAATTGAACAAATTTTTATTTATAAGTTTAATTTTTTGGAATTTTATTATTTTTAAATACTTATATTACTCTTATACAGTACAACCTCCTCGCATGTGGGTAAAGTTGGATTTTAACTATCTTGAAATGAAAATCTGAGATTTATATAGCTCTTATAAGGGTAAGGATCCCTTTTGATATGTTTAATGGTAAGCTAATATTTTGGTATATTTTGTTAAGGTAATCCCCCACTTTTGTTAAGGTAGACTAATTTAAAGGTGGGTTTATTTTTGTATAAGGGGAAACCAAAATTTTTAAATCTTTCATCATTCCACCAATAAATTTCTAAGCCTCATGTAAGGTTTTCACCACATAAGGGAAGCCTTTTTTCATGAGGGAAAAATGAACTAACCCTTATGCTAGCTGGTTTTTATGTGTTTCATAAGGTTACGCAATAATACCCTTATTTATATCATTTTCCATGTATCATGTAAGTTAAAGTAAAATTACCCTTAAAAAGCACCATCTCCCATATGTAGGTAATGTGTTTGTATAGTTTTTCTTCTTATTTGCAGTAATGAACTACAATATGATTTTAAGGGGGTATTAGTTTTTTAAGATAAAAATTGCGGGGAATAAATAATTTAAATCATAGAGTAATATTTTTATAATTTAAATAATTATAATTAATGGATTAATTGGAAGATTAAATAATTAAGGGTTGTAATGTTGGGAAATCAACATTTATTTATAGA
Source organism: Viscum album (assembly GCA_963277665.1). Lineage (NCBI taxonomy): Eukaryota > Viridiplantae > Streptophyta > Magnoliopsida > Santalales > Viscaceae > Viscum > Viscum album. The sequence continues at coordinate 1,956,888,990 of OY728137.1, forward strand.
AAAAATGTAGTGGATTAGAATATTATATTTTCCCTTGTGGGTTTGTATAATACCTACCATATAATGAATACTATGGAATAGAGAGTGACACCACAACATTTCTCCCATTGATGGTATCAAATAATTAGGAGTTAGTGATCCTTTCTCTTGTTTTCGTTTTATATAAACACTCTCTTTTTCTCATTCCCCAATTTCATTCTTCCTCCAATTCATATTTTCAGTTCTATATAACCAAAGCCACACACTTAAAATTTATGGGTTATTTTTATCAATTTTTATCCTTCAAGATCAATAGGTCACCCATTCAAGTTCTCTTGTGAAGACCTAGATATCAAAACACTTCTCTCTTCCTCTCCCTATATATTCAATGAGTGATCAGTACCATTTTTAAGAAAGGTGTACGTTACTTCTATATTAATTACATGTAATTTTTGGGAATCATTATTTATCTTTCCAGTGTTTAAATAATAGGATTGACATAAATGAGACTATATCTAGAATAATTAAATTTAATGGAAAGAGAGATGAGGCTCACATGCTAATATATTCAATTTGTTGCATTATGTCTTCAACGATAATTATTAATGTAATTTACATTCTATAATTTTATTCTAGCATCCTATTAACACTAGCTAGTTAATTTAAGTATGTTAAGAGGATAAATATTTAGAATGGAAAGATAATATTCAGTGTGCATGAATTAAAAATGTTGACAAGTTTCATATATATATAAGACTATAATAATTAGTTATTATTAGATTTTTTAAAACAGTTTCCACTACTAAAACCTATTTTAATTAAATAATTTTTATTGTACTGTAAAATGGTGTTGACATAATTGAATTTCAGGTTTAAATCTTGATTGATCATGATTTTTTTAAATATTCTCTATTTTTTTCACTATTAATTGGATTCCAATTGTTCAAACCTGAATATATTGTATTAATAAATTCAATATAGTAAAGTAAAATGATTTTGGATTAAATTAAGTGATTAAGTATATATAAAACCTATCCTGGATTGTTTTATGCTATTGTACATGTTTGAAATGGCCTAAAGTTTACCTGTAAACTATTTTGTAAAAATTATTATTTCTATCATTTATTTTTATGATTGATCCATTACTATAAAAATCTATGAAACCTAGAATAATTTTTTATTCAACAGTGAATGGGATGGATTTCCCTAGTTATGGTAGTGATTAGTGTGTTGGGTATGACACTAGTATTGATATAAAATTTTAAGAGCGGAGTTACCAATTGCCTTTTATTTAATGAGATGGGTGTTTAGTTTCATTATCAGGATCATGTCTAAGAATACCCAAGGTATGGAATAATAAATAAAATATGAATAAACCCATGAAAAGGGGTGTTGGTAATGAAATTTAATATTAATTAAAAACCAATATATGGCATTGAAATTATATAAAACATGATGATGAAATATGGAATTGATTGATTTATAACATAATCCCTTTGGAATTGGATGATTATGGAATAATTTTAATTGAATTTATGATGGGTTAATAAAGGGAATGGTAATTGTTAAATTACTTGATGAATAAGATGAATAATGTTCAATGATTGTCAGATTATAGATTTATTAGTTCATTCCTTGGGATTGATGATGGTATTTAATATAAGACTATAGCTAAATCTCAAACCAAGTGTAAGTAGTTTCCCCTAGTGTGGATTTGTAATATTTATACCATTACCTTATGTGAAATATTATGTCCCACCACTTTATTCGATTATAGAGGATGATTCCCATTGTATCCTTGGGTTTTGAGTATTTAATAACATCCATGTTGTTGAGTGATTAAATTGATAAATAATCCCCTTAACCCTCTCTCTCCTCTATTAAGACAATGTATGTTGACACACCTAGGATGTGATGGATTACTGTTATAGGGTTTGTGCTCAAATGGTATGTGACAGATCTCAATTACATTTCATTTATATATGTGGGTTTTTATAGCAACATATTATATAAAATACTTTTTTTGTGACTGTAGTAGATATGGTTATTGTTGGTGTAATTATACATGAACTATAATGTCTTGATGTGTATTGTAGGTTATGTAGGCTATGATGGATTCCAGACATAGCACTTGGCTATGTGATGTGGTGAATATGTGGATGGGATGAGATTCATGGGGTGTAGGGTTTGACGAAAATGTAGATATATGATCTAATTCCGTCAAGAGAGTTTGTCCCCACATATTACTAGGGAAGGTAAGTCCAAGGGTTTTCCTAAAATAATGGATGACTTTGGAGGAGATGGGAGTGAAATGGTGTGAGCTATTGGGGTCTTGGGTAACTTGTTTAGTGGGACATTATTATGGGGTGGTAGTGGGGTGATATTATGTGTGTTTGTGTGTGTGAGTGTGTGCTTCTGATATGATGTTACCATATTCTATACGTTACTTAGTGATAAATCATTAGTGATGATGGCAACATTGTATACCTGATTAGTTGTTGAGTTAGTTCTCTTTTTATTAATTAAGTATTTATTAAGATTCCTCCAAATTTTCACAATAGGTTTTGGGGAGGATCCTATAGAGTATAATTGTATGACCACTGTATATATACATACATATATATATATATATATTATTATTTAGGTTAGCCTATGAGAGAGGGTGATTGGGATCACAATATTAGCTTTTGAGGTTGGTAATGAGTTTCTAGAGTTTGTGGGGACTTCTATAGGAGTTATTCATTGTTTTATTTTTAGTGTTTTTATTACTTCATTGTATGGAATATCATGTTTTGATATTTTGTTAATGTACTATTTATTCATATGATGAATTGGGTTTAGAGTGTTTCTTTTTTTCCTGTGTTTATTAAGGGTAATGTTTCTGATTACTTATATGATACCATCAGTGTTAGTAACTAACTTGTTGATACTATAGGTAGGGTTTGGGGGATCATTTTATGCCTTTAATACTGGACTAGGAGGGGTGTTTTGGGGATTTTTTCATGACACAATCACTAATCCCTCTATAAGTAGTTCTTCTCTATAAAATTCCAAAGTTGTTATGAAAATACCTACCTAGATATTCATTAGGGATATCCACTTATACCATGGTATTTATCAATCCTTTTTATTACTTCACCACTTCTATTAATGAATAGAGTAAACAATCATATTTTCCTATATTTTCATCAGTCTACCGAAATTAACATTTGGTTTCTTCATTGTAGCATTGATAACCATCGAGCTTCTTGGATCGCCATCAAACTTCTTTATCAAATTTATCAAATTATTATTGGGTTTCTTCATCACTTTTTCTAAATTATCATCATTCCTCGTAAATCACCATCATTTACTTTATAATAGACTATATCACCCTTATAATTTTTTCAAACTTCTAATATTACTATTGGGATACCCAAATAATTTTCTTGTTATTTTATGTCCTTCATTCAAGAACTATATCACCTGGCCTTTTGGGACCACAAGACATGACATGTTTTACCTAGCCATTTGGGTTCTAAATATAACCCCATATCACTCAACTATCCTGGACTATAAAATTGTGATTCATTTAACCTATCCTTTTATAACATAAATTGGGTGTCATTTTACATGTTCATTTTGAGTATTCTTGTTGATCCTCATTTCATATTGATTATTTAAGCATTGGTCATCATCAGCATGAAAGGTCGAACATATATTTCACTAACATGGTATTTCATCAATGCCGTTGTTATTTCTACTTCATATAAATCATTTTTATTGTGAGGGTGAGTTAAAAAACATAGAATCTCAGGATTTTTATACATTGATATTACATTTTTTTAGATAAATATTCTTTACATTATAGAAACACATGTCTGAGGACTGTAAAATTTTAGGGAAATTGGAAACATGTAACACAATCTTCTAAATTCATGAAATATATTCAATGTCACCCATAATGATATTTTCCTTTAACTTTTTAAAAAGGCACCTATACTCTTAGTTTTAAACCATGGTTATACCCCCAAAGCCGAGGTTATAGGATATACCCATAGTTTTGAGAACTATGGCCAGTTAAGGCGTCGACATAGAAAAATACCCACAATTTGTATAGAAACTATGGGTATAGGTTACACGGATATTGTTATACCATTGGTTTCAATAAATTGTGGGTATAGAGCTATACCCATAGTTTCAATACTGTGGGTATATGTATTCCCATCAGAGAACCCTATACCCACAATTCTACAAATCGTGGGTATAGGATGTTGCTTGCATTTTGAAGAGGCGACACCACCTTCCTTCCCCAAATGCCTACACCTGTAAATCAAATAAACCAAACAATAGACATTCAATACAGTAAATATTTTCTACATTTATCATCCATAAAATAGGTTCTAATAATTTTTAAATCATATAAAGTACTAAAATATTCACATATACCTATAAAAAAATCAATTTAACTCATTACAAAACTGTATAAGTCTCTTTCCTACTAAATAATAAATGAAGGGGATAAATATCTCCCCCATCAACAACATCCTCATCCTCAACAGCAACATAAATATCATCATCAGCAACAACATCAGAAACAAAAACAACTTCCTCGCCAATAACATCACCTGGAGTATCAGCATCAGCAACTGCATCATCACCACCACCGTCAGCTCAATCGCCACTAGGACCATCATTAAAATCACTTGGTTAATCATTTAAAGAATGAATTAATTACATTTATGAAATAATACTATTATAACCTTATGATGGAAGTGATTTAATAATAACCTACATATCTATCAGGAATTGTTGAACTATCATCTTGCTTCTTTCACGCTAATGTTTACTTCTTTCACACTCATATCAAGCTATTTTTTTCCTTCAGAAAATTATTCATGATGGATTTGTAGGTCTGGGGTTCGGGATCGACAAGAGGATCCCGATGAGGACCAATACCTTAAGGGGGTTATGTTTTTACATAGTCAACATTAGACTCTGCCCTAGTGCTATTCACCTAAAACCTGACTCAAATGATTGTCCGGCCTGAGGTTTTCAGATTCCTTACCATCAAGGGCATCCAATGAAGTTTTTTGAAAATATAAAAAAATATTTCATTAGTAAATTCGCATAAATATTATAATTATAAATAAAAAACATATAATCATTCATTGAGTTTGTGCATTTTCTACACTTCCATCTTTTTTCTTCCTACTTGAGAAAAACAATTTAGCTTAAGATAGATGAAATTTGAAACCCAGTATATCTTGCTACAAATGACATTTATTAGTATACACATATTTACAATATAAAAATTCTTATAATCTTCAATAATTATATAATAGAATAACATATAAAAAAATGAAAATTCATAATTAATGTGATAAAAATTCAGTAAAAAATTATATATAAAATCTAATCATAAACTCTTTATAATATTAGGTACTCATTATGAACATACAATATTCTTGAATTCGAATTCTTAATATTCATTTTAAAATATGAACTCTATATTATTCTTTATAGGCCAATTGGCCAATTGGATTATTATGGATAATTTCCAATTTTCTTAGATCCCTAATGGTCAATTGGCCTATAGGCATGTTTTCCATTAGTCCTTTAGAAAAATTATCCATTTGTCTTATAAGCCAAATGGTCAAATGACCAATTTTTCTATAGGCTATTAGGATATAGTAAAGTTTGACATTATATCTAATTTGCTAATTTCCCAATTGGCTATTAGACCTATATTCCATTCTCCATTAGTCCTATAGGCCATTTTCCATTAGTCCTATAGGAAAAATGACTAATTTTCCTAAAGGCATAATTTTCACTTTGATTATAGGCCTATAGGACAATTTTCCATTATGCCTATAAGAAAGTTGGACATTATGCATAATTTTCCTATAGGCTTAATGGTGAATTGGAATATCAGCCTATAAGATAATTGGCTTATTGGCCCAATGTCCAATTAGGTATAATGGCCAATTTTCATATAGGCATAATGGCCAAATTTCCTATAGGATTAATAGCCAATTTTCCTATTAGCTTATAGGGAAATTTGCCATCAGGACATTATTCCTATAGTTCAATTGTTCAATAAACCAATTACTCATTAGTCCTATAAGAAAATTTTCCATTATGCCATTATGCCTATAAGTAAATTTCCCATTAGTCCTATTGGTCAATTGGAAATTGGGCCAATAAAACAATTGGATATCAGTACTATGGTCCAAATGGCCAATTTTCCTATAGGGCTAATGGAAAATTGGCCTATAGGCCTATAAATTAATTTTCTATTAGGACTATTGGAAAATTGAAAATTATGCCTAATTCTTCAATTGTCCAATTGGACATTAGGCCAAATGGAATAATTTCTAATTTCCCATTTGGCCTATTGTACAATTTTCCATTAAACCTAATTGGAAAATTATTCATTAGGCCTATAGGTAAATTTTCCATTATTCTGATATACATAATCAACATTTGAAAGAAGTATTTTTAAACTTTTGTTAATGAAAATAAAACATAAAATTCAACTATAAAATATGACTAATTAACAATATAAATAAGGATAGTATTAAAATTATGATTAAATTACCCCATGCTTCTCATGATCGGGTATTGTAGTGTGCCCAAATGTGTGCACATAGGTCATTGAATATTTTTTATTTGTGTTTTTCTAGATAATTTACTAAAAAAAATCCGATAAAAGTAATAATAATTAGATTTTATATGCAAACCATTAAATATTGGGAATACCTTAAACTCATCAGTCTTCCAATGAGAAATAATTTTTTGATATTGATTTTTTTGATAGTTGGAGAATGTGGGTACACCCTCTAAATCAGAACCAACGCTGCTATTCCAACCAACATTCAACTAATGCTTTCATGATCTCCATAACTCCTCAAGATCCATCAACATTGCAGTCTTAGCAGCTTCTCCATTGGGAATGTTAAATCAACTCTACAATGAACATGATATTTCATATAAATACAAATATAATATAGATATAAATTTACAAACTTTTCTTACCCCTATCTACTCTAATGATTTTTCCTTGATTTACTTACTGAGATGTCTCTATGAGATCGGTTCCATCAAAATAATATCGTCGTACTTGTTTAAAGTGTCTGTGAGACATCTACATTATCCTACATTTTTACATTCAATCTAATTTTCTGCAGTATAATCCACCATTATTTGTGTCTAGTGACTCTAGGATTCTTGTGTATGAGTGCACCCACATAAGCTACAATAAGATCCCTCTGAATAAGAAATTATGGGGAAAAAGAAAAATTATTTCTTGGTACAACATGAAAAAAATGAATTGACTTAATTTGATACAGTTACAATATAAAACCTATTGTAGGATACTCAATAGACTATGAAAGATCTGTGGGATTTCTTGGATCACCAGCCTCTAAAGGAAGTGTTTATTACAATGCATGATATGGGTGGACTTTGTGCACTGAAGTGGAAGCTACAGGAAAAGTCTCATCAGATATTGGATGGATGGTTGGAATTTTAGGCAGCTTAATTGTTGAAGAATATGTGTACTAGGTTGGGGGATACATCATCAGATATGGATATGGTATATATGGGAACATTCGTGGAGGCGGTGTGGACATCTATGGGAATAATAGGATAAATGATTTGATAGAGGTATCAGTGGGATCATCCCTAGAGTGGGTATATACATGGTATGTGAATAAGAGGGTAGTAGAGATAATGATGGATCGATGGATAAGAACATCCCTGGAGATTCAAGAGGATGATGGAAAGGTGTTGTAAATGGGCTGTGTGATGGTGGGTCATTTTGAAAATTGGTATGATAGGTGCTCCGTATAGGTATAGAAGCATCCCCAGTCATACCCATGCTAGTAGGATTAGGAGTCAACTCTAGTGGAACTAAATTTCCCCAAAATAACTTTATAAATAATATTAACATGAAATTATATGTTATTAATAAAAAACATTACAATTATTATACTCATTGTGGGAAATGAAGGAGGTAACTCACACTCATGCACCGTTGGATCGGGATCAAATAGTCTCTTCCTTCAAAGTTCTATAGTGTTTGGCATAATCTACATAAGAATGAAATGTACATTTTTTAGAAACAATTTTTATAAATCATGCATGAAACATAGAAGACAAATAAAGCATAAGAAATGTAATAATGACTTTTCGTAAAAATAAATTCAAACCATGTTATACATCTTTTAAAAAATTGTTTTAAACCCAATTTTCCAAATTTAAATAAATCTAATGAAATGAAATGACACTAGATAATACTAAAGAAACATATCATAACAAACTGAAAATAAATTAAATTAAAAATTGTAATATTAACCTAAGAAACTATTGTAAAGGTAAACTGAATGACTAGTGAACATATATGGTTTCTTCTATATATTATAAACCACTAATTTAGGTTCAACATCAACTCTCACAATGGGAAAATTCGATTCATCATGTGAAATATTTTTCTCAACACAAATGTGGGTGTCAAATGTGGATATTTCATCAACATCGTCATGAAAAATGTGTCTTGGTGTTACTTCATTAATGAAATCGTAATCAGGTCTCATATGATCTTTACCATAAAACACATATTTTTCAATTGGTTCCAAAATTTATAGTTCATTAGTATGTATAATGGAGTCATGTCAACAACTCTAAATCCACAATCATTAATAAATTTACCATGTAACGTCATTGAATCGAACCATTTACATTTCACATTGTGACATGACACTGAGATTAGTAATCAAATGAAATTATTCTATCAACAAGTCCATAATAATACACATCTTAATATTGAGGTCAACTATCTGAGGTAATAGTACAATAATATGTTCTAGGAGTTAATATAATTCCATCATGTTGTGTTCTCATTTTCACCACTTGAGTAGTTATAACAAATTTTTTCACACTGATTATTAAATACATTCATTCATGAACCAAATAATTGGGAACAAAATCCAATTCTCTTAATTCTTGAAGAATGGATTCAATAGGTAAACTCAAAGCCAAAAATATATAAGAATAATACAAATAAATGCATATCTCTATTTTAAGATAATTAAATTAATGATCATACCATTGTTTATTTTTCCTACTCTAGAGACTTGTTTTTTATTTATAATACATTGGAATATTTTTTACATATATTTCTATAGCTAGTTGATGATTCGATATCTAATTATGAGCCACAATGTTCTCAGAATAAATTTTTCAAAAATATTAAGTATATTTTATACTATTAATAGGTCAAAAATAGGATATATATCAAAAAGTAACTTCGATCCGAAATATGAGGCCATGGTTGAGTCTGGAACGTGGTGTTTACCCTATATAGGGCATAACTGTTTTCGGTGTGGGACTTCTGTGATAAAAGTCAGCCAGGGGGAAATCCTAAACAAAATAATTGAACATCATTATTTTATCTCGAATGTTGAATCAAAAACATTTGTTTAGGGTATCATATTTGAAATATGAGACCACCGTTGAGTTCATTATGGGGTGTTTTACCTATGTGGGACCTAAAAAGAGAGAGCGCTAGAATTTTGGATTCTACAGCAAGCGAGGATCCTATAAATAGAATCATAGTGAATTGGAATTAGGGTTATCCCCTAATTCTATCTCTATCTCTACAAAGCCTCTCTCCCCTATCTCTCTCTCTCTCTCTCTTCATTCATCAGTGAATTGAGGAAAAATCATTGATGAAACTCTAGAGGATATGAACAGAATCGTTGTGTACATATTCAACGACAAATGAATCCAACAAGGTAAGGTTTATTGTACTTTTGAGTTCAGATTCAAGTTTTAAATTGAAAATCCTTCATGGCCTTTTTGTTTCTTTTATTTGAATTTTATCATAGATTGTTAACCTAAAATAGACATTGATCTGTGATTGATATCATTTTATTCTACTTTTTTTTCATCCTTTTTCATGGAGTTCATCAAAAAAAATTCTTCAACATATCCAAACACCAATGGATCATTGATCAAGGATTGAATCTATGAAGAGCTCATTTCAGGAATCTCATAACAGCTTCTGATGGGGTGAGGAGGTGGAGTGGAAATGGGGAAGAGGCCGAAGAGTAGGCTAGCGGTTGGGTGTGAGGTTTTTGGACAGTGAATCAAGATACACGATAGTGATATGGGTGAAGGAAACGAAGAGGGAGAGGGCTCAGAAAGCCGGAAAACGAGGTGTGGTTGTCACAGCGCGCGACCCCAATTGCCAGCGACCCGCGAGACCTGTGGGATTTCTCATTGACGTGAAGAAGCGGGGGGGGCATCGAGGCTGTGTTCCAGGGGGGAAAGTCTGATTCTGGGTGGGGCTTTGAAGTTGGGTTGTGGACCGACGGTTCGAGTTGGGCATGTCTAGGTGGGCTAGACCACGCGGAGTAGTCCGACCAGAATGGGTCGGGTCAGTTCATTTCATGGCCAATTGGATTTAAATATCTATACCACTTGCATTGTTTTCCCATTTTACACATGTTCTATAGACACACATTACTCTCATCAATATGGATATTTTCAGGACATTTCAAGACTTTAATTTTTGATTTCATTTCTCGGTTGCATGGAAATCCAATGTTTAGACCAGTTAAGAAATCTTGTATTTGACATATCTTCCAAATTGAATGTATATTTGATGCACCGTCAGTGGGGATGTGAACTTGGTCATTATAAATACATTTCAAGAATACTCTCTAATTTTAATCCAAATATGGGGTCTGGACCCCATGAGGCATGTTCGCACGTGTTGCGGTGAAATGTAGCTTTTTTCACTGGGTATTTATTTTGAACGAATGACTAGTCCATCCTATGTTATTTTCTGTGAGAATCACAATGGCCTAATCTGTGTAATTTGTTTCAGGACCAATTCATGGGCCCCATGGGATTCCTTTCGAGTGAAATGTAGCGACATATGACTTTTTCCTTCAAATTTATGATTGGGGAGAATAAATAGTCTATCTTGTGTGTTTTTTTACAAGGATCACAATGGTGTGATCCATTTGGATGTGCAGAGACTTTTTCATTATCGTAATAATTGTGGAAACATGAAAGGAATATAATTAAAAGTTCCTTCTAAATTATTTGAAGAGAAACCATGACTTGGGTCATCATCCACTCCTATGAGAGCAGAGAATATGTATGAAGAGATGTGTTTAAATGTTCTGGGACCATTTTTGGAAGCGTGTTAGTGAAATCCCATTTTCACCCTCCTCATCAACGACGAGAATCGTGCACTCAGAAACCTTATGACTAGATGTACAATATACACTAGGTGTACCTTGGAATCCATAGGAGTACTTGTTTACAGCTTAGTAACCAAGAATGGTCAGATTCATGGCCTTGAGATGATTTGGGATCACATGTCGTGTGGGCCCCACATTCACCATGGATCGCATTGATGCTTCCCTCTATATTGGCTTTTATGATATGATTTGAGATGTTCTGAGCATTGATGCTTATCCGAAGCGATGCGGGATATTCCCGGTGTGATGCCTATCTCAGGCAATGCTCGACGATAGCAGTGGTCGGGTGATGACATCAGAGTATTCTGAGTGGAACTCTCTAGATGGGATGGGCATGGGTGTAAAACTACAACCCCAGTTTCCCAGACCCTATTTTTTATTTATTACATTGACATGATCATAAGAAAGTTGAATCCGAAATGATAGATCGGTTTAGTAACCTTGAAAAAATAGATACAAACATAAGTTGTTACATTTCATATTGATATAAAAGACAACATAAATCTCCTTTTCAAACATTATTATTATCTTTAATCATCCCTATAAGTCATAAAAAATGTACATCTTACCGTCCTGGAAAAAATGATACATAATAATGGGGTGATATCAGATGGTCAGTAAAGGTAAATAATTCAACAAAAGATATAAACATTTAGGGAAATATGTATAATCAAAACATCATCCTTTTAAACTAAAACATAAACTTAATATGGCAATAATAAATCAAATATTACCACATAAAAATGCACATGTATATTCTACTAGTCTAATAATCACATGTAATAACTAACCTTATAAAGAGGGAATGCATTATGGGAGACATCCTAAACACATCGTCAAGGCTTCGGCCAAGACACCATACATAATTGGGTAATACATTCACCAAAACCCAAACATAATTGTCTCATTAGGCCTACAGATGCATCGAGGGGCTATAGAGGTCCCCACCTGACTCTTACAAAGTACAATGTATTCCTACTAGGAAAGGGTTAAAACATAACCAATATAGACATTCATATTAAAACTAGCATATGAAATGTCAACACTTAAATGATAAGCTATAAATTATATCAAAATAGCACATTCATATTCAAACATATCACAAAACATTAAATATAATATGGAATATTGTATCATAATATATTAACCATAATTAATCATAAAGTTCAATAAACGATGTTGACATAGATGAATGTGATCTAACAGTATCATAAAAATTAATTTAGAAATATCCCTTTTTTACTTTGAAATCATTTGAAAGCCTACATAATTATAAAATAAAACATTCAAATTTAAAATAAACTAGTAATATTGTAAGAGAATATTTAAAATTTTAATACATCATAATGGTGAAAAATTTCTGCTTGTGTCATATAAGTTAAAAAAACATTCTTTCCTTAATTCGTCGAAGTGGTCATATAGTACCTCATTTGGAAAATGATAGAAGGATTCATTTCAAAACATTTTATAAAAATCCAAACATGGGTATAAATGAATTTGAACAATAGTATAGAAATATAAATATTATTTTTAAATACATGTATAAGAAATGTGGATGTGGATGATAAATATGTCTCAGTAGATACTTACCTACAATCTCGTATAATAATGAGATTGTGAAATTAAACCTTTCCTTGTACTTTCATTTAGTTGATGATTCTTTAACCCCATATATAATGGTTAAATATTTCTAATAAATTATAATATTACTATATACATATCTATTATATCATATACGATCCTATGATCTCATTTTGTTAATAATATTTCAGTATTACCATTATTTTAGGTGTTAACTACTTTTTTTTCCTACGCATGTTTTATTAAGTAAGTCATGTTTCTTATTTTATTAAAATATAGAAAGATATTAAGTTCATAAATATTATATTTACTTATATTATTATTTTTATAATCATTCTTTAATGGTTAATGTGGACAATGAATCTCATCGCATCATGGAGATGGTAGGTCATACGTACGCATGAGTGAAAATATAATTTACAGAAGGATTAAATGTTATTGAATTAGATGGAATATTAATTATATAAATTCATAATCACTTAAAATTAATTATTAATTCATAATATACTCATCATTAAACCCATCTAAATAATGTAATGTTGAATAAAAAATTACACCACGGCATGGAGACGGTAAACTGTATGTATGCAAGCATGGTGATATTATAATTAGTAGGATAGGTAAAATTATGAATATGGTTTTACCATGATTATAATAACATATATTTATATGGATTATACTATATTTATTTTTCTTTGGTATGGAAACAATGTATAAAGAGGAAGTAGAAGTAGAAAATAACTTCGAAATAAGGGATAAAATGATTACCTCTTCTTCAGGTCTCTCCAAAAGATTTGAAAAAAGGACTCCTTAAGATGGTTTTATACCAAAAGGATAGAATCTAAGATGAATTAAGGGAAGTTTCTAGGATATTATTATAGGTCATTTCTGATCTAAAGGGAATTGGATATGTGAATAAAAGAGAAGGAGAACTTCCCATTTATAGGCGAGGTGAGGGGCACTTTAAGAAAGTCTTGAAATGTTAATTTATTATAAATTTATTTTAGGTTTCTAATGGAACCAAAGTAAATTATTTAGATTATAAGATTCATATGGGTTTAAATACTCTCAACCAATAGGTTTTATACTAGTTTAGGTCTTGAATATAACCTTATCTTTTAGTTTTATCCCATAGTTAAATAAGTTAACTCTTACAATGTCTTCTGGTATTTTTATACTATATGGTCAATATAGTTACAATAAAATCCCAATAGAACCAAAAGTGTACCATTAATAATATTTGTAGCACTATCTAAGTCATTTTACTGAATCTTATATTTTTATGACAATTATATCATTTAATAAAATAATGTTTGTTTTGAAAACTCATTTATGTTAATTTTGACACTATTTAGTAATTGATTTTTGGTAAAGTCATAACAACTTGATTCCTTCAAAAAATTATTAAATAAACCCTAAAATCTCATTTTTATCTAAAAATCATTTGTGGCATCAAGAAACACAAATTAAATTTATGTTAATAATTATAATATCATGTATTTCAATTATTCATTAATAAAGTAAACACATCCTCATCATTGTGTCATAAATAAATATATTTATTTAATTTCTAAAAATAATAAATAAAATAACATGTAATATGAAATCTATGTATATTTCTAATGACTATTTATATTCAAAGAGATCAATTATATATCCCCACCTTAAAATTGTTTTACTAAAATGATGCATGTTTGTGTTATATTTCTCATTTCTTTAAATTAATTATTATAACATGTCATTGTCACACCCAAGTGGCTCCATGGGGTCCTCAAATTGACCCAAGGATGTTCATGGTCAGCTATATCTCATTCAATAGTATTATGAGATGTTTTAGGTTTGTTTTATATTATTGTAATTTTATTTTGTTCACCCTTATTTACCTGATTTACACTTTAACCATGGTAAATAAAAATAATTACTGAAGATACTATTCATAATGTCCAAAAATAAAACCTAGCAATTTATAATATTTGGACATTAAATTCCAAATATTTAATTCATTTTTCCATATTCAAAACAAATAATTTTGAGTAAATAAATTTAAAATTAATCCCTATAGTCAAAATGAGAAAACTGGTTTTTAAAGTAAAAACCTTCAAAAGGTTGATACATGTTTATATCAAATTTCATTGTGAAATTTCATTAAATTAATTAAATTATATTAAATTATAAAAATATAATCCAATTATACCTTAAAACCATTCAAATTAATAATTTTACACTATAGATTATATTGATTAAAAAAGTTTTTTACAATTAAAATTTAATAATTTTCACTATTAATAAAAATATGAATATTTTTATAAAAGTACTAAAAATTATTCCTAAGTAAATTTTGATATTAATAATTCAAAAATTAAGTCTATTTTGAAAAATAAAATTTATAAAATTTCAAAATGGGGTAAATACTATTCATAACCTTTTTTAAAATAGCTGGTTTGATAGGTCGTGGTGTGATCGAACATGGTGGTGTGTATAGTGCACGCTATTGAATTAATTAAAAGGAAGCATACCACGGAAGCTTGGGGATTTACAATGAGTCCTAAATGACATGAGAGGGGAAACCTCCAGCCAATCGTTGTTTGGGTCCTCAACCTTTTTAGAGTGGAACCCTCCATTCGGGCTGGGTATGGGTACTTGATATTTTCAAAGTGGAATACTCCAGCCAGGTTGGGTGTGGTTCCTCGACCATTTCATAGTAGAACCCTTCAGTTGGGGTAGGTATGGTTCCTTGATCTTTTATAGAGTGGAACCCTTCATCTGGTCTAGGCATGGGTCCTCAACTTTGTGGCACAACCTTTTTACAATTGATTAGTGGTGAGACATTCCTATACGTATCTTTAGAATCGTGATAAAGAGAGATACTTCTCCAACCACGACTCACCCTTATGACATGACCTAAAACCATGTGGGTGAGACCGATCCACCCAAATAATTTAATATCAGGGTCCAATGATTTAATTCCTTTGACTTGTAATTCAGATCAGATGTGAGGGATGTTGGGCGTCAAAGGTGGTTGCTTCTAGAACTATTAGAGACTTTTCTTTATGGGATGATCTATGACATAGAGATCCCCTTAATCTATCATTTGGTATTCTTTGACTGAGCAGATAAATATATATCCTATTAAAGTTCCCACTCCTCGGGTTTCTGATTACTCCACTACTTGAAGAGAAAAAGACACACAGGGTATGCCACCAGCTTTCCATGTCTATCTTCTCGTGGTTGGAAGAGTCTAATCTCCTAATATAGGTATAAAAGACTCAATGAAAATTTCATATTCTCAATGTTTTGATCTCCTTGTGTTTGGATGTTCCAACCTGCATTATCTAGTGGGGTTGAGTTGTACTCTTTTATTTTACCTTGTTCTATCTACTACTCCCATCTTCAGTACATATTTTTCTACTACCTTGAGTCTTTGGGGCATCATACTGATTACATTTATACTCACAACTTCTTGGGAATTTACCACACTTTTTGGGCCCTTGTAGATGATGTATAGGATGAGTGTGACATTAGAGGATCTTTGGGATATAGGGTTCTTGGACCACCTGTGGTGGTTGCAGCTTGAGATCTATGAGCGGGGCTCTCTCAGATATTTTTCTTTTCCACTTGTTGCCATGATGTGGAACTATATTTGTTGGGTATGTATTTTCCCCCATTTACCAATCATTTTACTTTACCACACATATTAATGTATTTTTCAGAGGTTGATTCATATTTGTGGTTTATATATAACATTTTTTGTGCCATTTCCTTTTCATTTTCCTATGAACTTTTGAATTGAGTTGGTTGTGAGAGTGAGTATAGGTACTTTGGAAATGTCCTCCTTAAGGTTCTTATGTCTTCGGTGCTTATCTCTAACCCCTAGATTATGTTGGAAGATATGGGTTAGTTGCATCTCGCTCCCTGGTATGGTTCGGTTCATGACAAAGTGGTATCAGATCTAGTTCGTTCCTTGGGATGTCTTTTGGAAGTTCCCTATAAAGGAAATGGTTGGGTTTTAGGAAAATAGTTTCAACATGTCTTGAGAGTGGATCTCATGTCAGGGAGTATGGTGATAGTGTGGTGGTGGATGTATCCATCCACTAGGACCCTGATTATGCACCCATCGACTCGTAATGCTGATACGTCTGTTACAGAGAACAATAGAACACACATCATATATGATTGTGTATTTAACTATCCTTCAATAGTCATATCTCTATAATTGTTGATATATACATATATATATGCTCATTTTAATGTATAACTAATTGATGGATTCCGGATTCCTCTGTAATGATAGTCAGCCAAGATATCAGCTTCATTGCATGAATAAAATTCCATGAGCAATGAGGCCTCAGTTCAAGATCTATCATGTGATTCCCCCTTCTCCAGGTGGGTAGGCAGAAACACCTCCACATATTGAGAAGTATATAGTCCTAGAATAAAAGTTTTATGACGTGTGTAGGATAAGAATACTCCACGAGTTACAACATTAGAGACTACTGAGGCTATGCGGTGAGCCAGATCCTCAGGCAGCAGAGGTCTGGCTAGGGTCGGTGGTCCCCCTCATTGGGATTGTATGGACACCAATGGATCAAGGGTGGCTATGGAATATTGTATTTTCTATTTAATGGTGGGATGTTTATTGATTTTGGTTAAATATATGTGCATAAGTCGACACTCACTTGGGATGACTTCCAGCAGATATTCTATGAGGAGTATTAACCCTCCTTCTTATGCTTAATTTCATTTCAGAGATCTTATGGAGCTTCAGCAAGGAGGGAATATAGTGGATAAGTAAGTTTCTAGGTTTATAGACCTTATAATACACTCCCCATACATGATTTGTGATGGAAACATCTAATCTTGGAAGTTGAATCAGGGACCATACGGGGAGATCTGTGCTATCATAGAGCACCGGGACAACCCAGGGATGGCTGGTGTTATACTTGTGATGGGATAGGTCACATGGAATGAGAATTTCTGTCCAGAAATTTGGAGATTCATAGGAAGTTAGTAAAAAACTTCCATAGAAGAGATGACTCTATGATCAAGAATCTCTTAGGTGGGGACAGGGTGGTCCCCACAGAGGTGGTGATGGAAGAGGATCTAGAGGAGTTGTGGTTAGTGGATGATGCCACCAGATCCTTCCACCCTCACTAGGTGGCCCACGTCAGGCTTAAGAAGTTGGAGGTCTAGTCCACATATAGCTACATACTAAGGATGTTTACGATCCTTCAGTGCACGAGATGATAAAAGGTATGGTCTTTGTATTTTCTGCCTTTTTTGTATTATAAATTATTAGTCACTATGTGAGGTAATCTTTTTTCCCTGATTCTAGCTTGAGGTTTTATAAGGGTGACGTAGGGTGTTGGAGTAACTATGTGTTAGTGTTGTTCGACATTTCTCAGAAAGAAAGATAAATATGGGTTCATCCCCCACAAAGACACATTTCTGTTAAGAGATAAAATCATGAGGGAATGTTAGCTCTTCCAGAATAAGATTTTACAGAGGTGTGGTGGCCGATTCCCTATGACTTGTGCATTCATAGAAGGGTTGTGCAGTGGAATGTTAGAGCCGGTCCTGGCATTTCTAGTACAGTTTTTATGTTTGACCACATTTTTCTTGGAATTTCTCTGGTAGGTATGATAGAGTATCTGGTTTGGGGTTAATCTCCTTACAAGAGAGCAAACTATGCATGGGGTATGTCATGTTCTTTTTGTGTCTAGGCTCTTGTGTTTGGATGAGTTTACTCACATTCTATATTCTTTTGTACCTTTGTGTTCTCAACATTAACCTTGATACAATAGTTATCAAGTAGAGGTTTAGGTAATGGAGACCCCATGAATAGGACTATGTGATTCACTATCTATTTCTAGGATTAGTTGTCTTTACTCTAAGAATGTGGAGGAACAACCTCTTGGGAGAGCGATTTGTGGTTTACTCATACCACTAGAGTCTCGAGTATGTCTTCACTCTGAGAGACATAAACCTGATAAGGCGATGCTAGAATAACTTACTACAGTTCTATGTCTTTGAGATAGTCTATACTCAAGTAAATAGAAACATTGATAAAAATTCCCTTAGAAGGACGTCTCAGGATCAACTAGTGTGGAGAGTTTCAGAGTAGTTAGCTTCCCTACATTTGACCCTAATAGAGCAAGAGGGTAAGTTTTTTCTTATATAAATGGAGTCGAATCTTTCACTTCTCTGGTGTGTGAAAGATTCCCAAATGTGAGACACCAATTCTGAGGTCTTTCATGACTCAGATATCTACAGGTGATGTGCCCTATGGTATTCTAAAAGAGTGAATCTCGAGGTCTTGTTTCAGGTACAAACAATGGTTCTAGTTGGGATACAGGAGGAGATGATGCTAGAATTACACACTTCTCCCTTAGTTGTGTGTCCCGATGTGGGGAAGATGTATAAGGATCATCAATGGCAGCTTTGGTGGTATTGCATGAGATTATGCCTAGCCGAGTTCATCTCACATAGTCCCACCTATCAGTGGGTGAAGGGTGAGCACTGAGTTCCAATGGGTTGAGGTAGCCTCTTGATATTCTTGAATGAAATGGGATATCAAATCCATAAACCTCGTCAAAGGGATTTTGCATATAGAGAAGGTACAGAACGCTAACAGAGTGTTAATAGATTGACTCACAAAGCTGTAACACTACATTGTTTTCAGGTAGAATTGTTTGTTGGAGTGTTTTGTGAATTTTACATTCAGGAGATCTTCATCTTTCATGGGGTACCCTCGATGTTTGTATTCGTTCATGACACATGGTTTACATCACGATTAGGGAGAGGCATATAGGAGGAATTCAAGAGCCAGTTGTGGATGACTAAAACCTTTCACCCCCAGGCAGATGGGCAGACCGAGTGCACTATCCAAGTGCTAGATGATATGTTGAGGGCATGTGAGTTAGTTTTCAGCAGGGGAGATAATCTATCCTCGAGGTTCGTTGGGTCATTTGAGATCATACTAAGGGTTTTAAAGGTAATTTACCACCATTCCCTACACCCAGATTAGGAATGGTTGCACGATGTTTTCCACGTTAAGTAGCTGAGGATAGTCGTGCATGTTTTCTTATACATATCATTGATGAGAGAGGAAATTATAAGGATGAACCATCCCTTTTGTTTGGATTCTATGGAAGCATGGAAACATGAAAGTTTTCTTGGGAGTGTTAGACCTAGCTGTGAGCTCCGTACCTCGACTTGTTTCCCTAGTTTTTCTTTTTCCGGATGAAAAGCTTGAAAGAGAGAATGATATAGAGACTCAGTTTTCTTTGTAATACTTTGGAATAATTCTACATATATTTCTAGAGCTAGGAGCTGAGAAGGTCTGTGATTTAATGGCCCATTGGGCTCGGAATACATTATAGAAAATATTTAGAATATTTTACACTATGCACATTATGGAAATTGGATATCACTCAAATGGTAACTCAGATAAGAAATATGAGGTCACTGTTAAGTCCAGAGCATGGCATTTAACTTATGTAGGGCATAAATTTTGTCAGCGCAGGACTTCTCTGAGAAAAGTCACTCAGGATAAACATCATAAATAAAATAATTAAATATAATTATCTTATCTCAAACACCAAATCAAATAGCTTTTGATCGGTATATCATAATGGAAATTTGAGACCTTCATTGAATTTGGAATGGGGTGTTTTTCCAATGCACAGTTTAAAAAGAGGGGGCAAGGAAATTTTGGATTTTGCGCCGATTGAGGATCCTATAAATAGAAGATTTGGGAATTAGAATTAGGGTTATCCCCTAATTCTCTTTCAATCTCTAAAAGTATGTCACCCCTATCTCTATATTTATTCTTCGGTGCATTGAGGTGAAATCATTAATGGAACTTTGAAGGATAGGAACAGAATCGTAGCGTATGTCGCCAGTGAGGAACGGATCCAACGAGGTTGGAATTATTCTACTATTGATTTTGGATTCATGTTTTAAATATAAAATCCTTTATTTTATTTTATTTCCCTTGATTTCAGTACCATTTTCGTTGGCCATCCTAAAATAGCCATCGATCCATGCTCGATATCATTTTATTCTCTGAGTTCATTGTCATTATTCATGGTGTTCATTGATTTTTTTAATGCATAAAAACACCAATGGATCATTGAGCAAGGCTCGTGTCTATGAAGAGCTCAATCCAAGGATCTCAGATCATCTTTCGGATCATTTTTAAAATTTTCGAGGAAGTCGCAGTGGTTTGCAGAAGAGACCACCAGAGTAAGGCCAGCCAATGGAAGCTGTTAGTGGAGGCATTTGGTGCACGGTGGATGTGGGGGTGGAATGGAAAAGTGGTCATGGAAGGATGGTGGTGCATTGGGTGAGGTGGAAGAGTGGAACTGGGACCAAGGCTGCTGAGCGGGATGGTGGCTGAGTACAAGGTAGTCAACTGGTAAATTTGAAGGCACGAAGGTGCACTAGGTAGAAGAACTGAGGATAGAAGGGGCATAGGAAGATAGATAGAGGGCCGGTAAATGGGGTGCAGTGGTCGTTGCACACAACCCAAGGAGGAAGAGACCCACAAGAACCGTGGGGTGTCGCATTGACGCGGAGCAATGGGGGGGCCACCGAAGTGGTGCACCAGTAGGGTGAGGCCAAGTATGAGACAGGATGTGTGGTTGGGCCTTGATTCAGAGGTTAAAGTAGGGCCAGTTATAGCGGGTCAGCCCATGCTGGGTGGTCTAGCCAGAATGGGCTCCACTAGTTCATTTCATGCCATTTAGGTTTAAATAGCTATATCTCATACATCAGGAATCTATTTGAGATGCCTTTAATGGCCACATGTTCCTCTCATCAAGAAATATCATTTTAGGCCAGTTTATGAATTTTAAGTCATGGTTTCATTGTTCAGATGCAATAAATTCCTAAGTTTAATAATAATAATAATATAATTATTATTATTCAGAAATATTATATCAGACCTATCATTTAAATAGAATATATGTTTGATGCGCTATCATCGGTGACATGACCTTGGTCTTTGTGTTGAATTTTCAAGATAAATCTTGTGTTTTTAAACCAAAGATGAGTTGTGGGCCTTATAAGACTGTTTCACACGTGTTGTGGTGGAATGCATCTTTTTCACTGAGTACCCGTTTGGGATGAATGTGTAGTCCATATCGTGTGTTTTTCAGTGAGGATGACAATGTGGTGATCTATATAAATTGTTTCTTGACTAAGGTGTGGGTCTCCTGGGATTCCTTTCGAGTGAAACGTGATGGCATATTACTTTTCCATCGAATGTTCAATTTGGGTGAATAAATATTTGAGCTTACATGTTTTTTCACAAGGATCACAATGGACTGATCCACTTGGATATGCAGAGCCTTTTCCTGATTACAATAATTATGGAAACATGTAAGGAATATCATTAAAAGTTACTTATGAAGTATTAGAAGAGAACCTAGAACTTTGGTCCACATCCACTCTTATGAGAGAGGAGAATATATAAGAAGAGATGTGGCCAAATGTTCAGGGACCATTTGAGGAAACATGTAAGTGAAATTACATTTTCTCCCTTTGGATTAAGTAGGAGGGGTGTGCACTCATCGACCTTCTGTATAGATGCTCCATATACTATGGGTGTGGATTATCACACATGGGGGTACTTGTTCACAGTTTAGTACCCAAGAATTATTAGGTACATGGCCTGGCGATGAGGCGGGGTCACACATCGTTTAAGCCCCACACACACCGTGTGCCACTTTATGAATATTCAACCTCTCATATATTCTTCTTTTGGGCATGGATTTTGGCCCACAAGTGGCATATATTGAGTGTTTTTTCATGAAGAATACTATCATTACCTCTGTAGTGGATTTCAAGATACAATTTCAGATGTTATAAGTGGGATTCCTATCTGAGTCGACACTCGATGTTATGGGTGTGACACTTATTGAAGGTGATGCTCGACAATAGAACTGTTCAGGTGATAACATTAGAGTATTCTTAGTGGGACCTTCTAGTTCGGTTGGGCATGGGTCCTCGATGACCTGAGAGTGCAACCATCCAGTCAAGCTAGGTATGAGTCCTCAAAATATTCAATGTAGAACCCTCTAGTCCCGCTAGGTATGGTTCTTCGGCCATTTTAGAGTGGATCCCTTCATCTGGGATGGGTATGGGTCCTTGATCTTTTTGAAGTGGAACCCTCCAGTTGGGCTGGGTATGGGCCCTTGAACCATTTAGAGTGGAACCCTCTAACTGGCCTGGGCATGGGTCCTCAACTTTGGGGAAATAAATTTTTACTATGAATCCATGGTGATACGTACTTGGATGATACATTGGAATCACAAGAATGAGGTATGTTTTCCCACCAAGTTTCATCCCGTTGATGCGACCTAAAATGTTATGGGTGAGACAGAGACTCACAAGGTGGATAGTATCGAGGTTCAAGGATTGAGACCCTTTGAATTGCAGTTCAATGTAGACGTGAGGGATACTGAGTATCATAGCTGGTTACTTCTAAAACTGTTGGTGATTTTTCTTCTCGGCTGAGCTATGAGATGGAGATCCCCTTACTCTTTTGTTTTTTTTTTGTTTTTTTTGACTGAGCATATATATATATATATATATATATTCAATGGTAGTAACCACTTTTTTAGTTTTGGGTTACTCTAAATCCATGAGAGGTGAAGATGTGTGTGGTATGACACATGCTTTCTGTGTCTAGATTCTTGTGGTTGTATGAGTCTACTCTCCTACTATAGGCATCAAAGACTCAATGCGAAATTTATCTTCTCACTATTTCATTCTATTTGTGTTTGGATGATACTACCTTCTTTATCTTATTGGGTTGAGTTTTACTCTTTCATTGTACCATGTAATATCTACTACTCCCCTCTTAATTACATCTTTATCTTCTTCCTTGAGCCTTCAGAGCATCCTATTGGGTATTTTTATACTCACCCCTTCTTGGCCTTTTCCTGCACTTGGTGTGTCCATGAAGATGACGAACATGTTGATCAGGACATCAGATGAGCTTAGGGATATAGGTTTATTGGACCACATGTGGTGGTCCTAGCTTGGGATCTAGGAGTGGGGATCTCTTATCTATTTCACTTTTCCTCTAGTTTCTGAGTTGTGGAACTCTTCTATTTTGGCCTGTATTCTTTTCCTTTACCTTTTAGTTTACTTTATAGAAACTATAATTGTATTGTTTAGAGTTCATTTCATATTTGTGGTTTATATATAGCAGTGTTTTATCTTTTATTTTTCATCTACCCTTTTACATTGATTTGGTTGTGTTCATGTGTACAGGTACTTAGGCAAAGGTATCCACTGCTTTTTTATGCCTTTGGCGGTTGTCTCTAACCCCTGGCCTATGGACGCAGGATTGGGGTAGTTGTGGCTCAATCCCTTGAATAGGTCCGGTTTTGACACCTATATAAAATGATAATAAAATTATAAGGTATATGTGAAATGTCATAATATGAGATAACATACAAATATCCAAATTAATTACCTGATATGGTCATCAAACAAAACATAGTTACAAAAGAGTGTGCAATGTTCCATATAATGCTCTTCAAGGATCAATGTATCCAATGTTTGAGACCCAACAATTCGTCCTATTTTAGGGAGAGATGGAAATGCGAGCTCGATTTCCCCATACTAGTTATCTTAATTTATCATTGGTAGGTTACGTCTGGTGGTCACATCAGACAAATACATCCAAAAAATCCATACATTTTTGATCTAGATAACATATAACAATAGAAACTTTAGGATAATTATTATTTAAGGCATATTATTTCATTTTACACATATTTTTTCAGAATTATACATCAACTGAAAGTCAACTGGTCCCCAAATAAGTGTTTTAGTTGGAAGATGGACTGTTAAATACAACATTCAGGTGAAAATGTATGGAGGAAAAAACAATTCATATCACAAAAAATTAATGGAACCTCCAACTTAATTTTTATCAATAATTCCATGGAAAACCTTTTAGTACAAAGATCTCAAAAAAAACAGACAAGAGAATCATTGTCACCCTTACATTATTGGATTGAAAATTTCTAATTGCTATTGGAATCAATTCAATAATATGGATATGATAATCATGTGTTTTAAAGTATTTTAGTTTCAAATAAATTCTATTGAATTATTATGATATATTTTTGGAATAGTCATCAGGAACCTTTATATTCTAAAAAATACTAGAAATTGATCTTTCCCTAATGGTGTCATCACATTAGAAGTACAATGAACTTTCCATTTTTTTCTCACCGATGAACAAATGACGTAGTTCTGTTCAAATACACCAATATAAATAGTTTTTAAGAGATTGTAAGTCATATTTTTTCTAGCCATTGATATTTAGAATAATTTTATTAAACATTAAACATATATTGTTATCAATGTGCATTATATATTAAAAACCATTTTTGGTTTTTTTATTGAAGATTTTTATTTATTGAAAAGTAACACTCTTTTGTATCATAATGATTGATTTTACAAGAATCAGATAAAACTTCATTGTATTATGTTAATCAAATCCAAAATAATCAGTATGAATTTTTTTGGGAGTCAATATTTGGATTAATAAGAAAAATAATGAAGTTTATGAATATTTTTTAAAGAATAAAGTGAATTTAGGATTTAGAAAGTTTTCACACTTTCTAGAAAAATCAGATGTTGCCTTGTGGATCCAGAAGATCTCACAAATCCAAAAACCTTTCATGAAAAAATATTTCGAAGAAATGGTTGAGTGGTTTGAAGAAATTAGAATCCATAAAAAGATCCATAAAATTGGTACCAGAATCCAATAAAAATTAGATCAACAAAATCAGCACTAAAATCCTTAAAAATTATATCTGTAAAATGAGCACCAGAATCCTATATTGAGAAAGAATTTGTAATGAGAGAAAGAGACAGATCTGATTTACTATACCCTATAGATTCTCTATCGAACACTTATAAAACTATTAGACCTAAAAAATAGGCACCAGAATCCAACAAAAATTAGATCCATCATTCTATGAAAATTGGCAATAAAATTCATCAAAAAACAGATCTAACATTCTGAGAAAACCAGCACTAGAATTCTACAAAAATAGGATCCAACATTCTAAGAAAAAATAAAACCAGAATTATGCACCAAAAGGATCTTTCATTTTTTTATTGATAAATAATTCATACTGATCTAATTAAAAAGTATAATTATAGTGGTCAAACATGTTGAGATGGTGTGTGAGTATGATATACTCTATAATACCAAATGTCAGATCGAAATAAAATTGATACTGATTAAAGTATCTAATGATGCTCAATATAAAAGAGGGAGGGGTGAATTTTACACTTTAAGAAATTATTTTGGAACTTTTAAAGATGGTTATGTTTAACAAGGTTAAATAAGGTAATTCACAAAACCTCTAGGTTCTAAACACTTGCTTTATTCCGAAAATATGATTCTGAGAAAGTGATTCTAGAAAATATGGTTCCAGAAATAAAACGTAATGATTCTACCGTAAAGCATATAGAATCTAACTAAATCAAAGTACAAATTATAAGGATTTATAAGATAGTTATACTTTCCTCAACAATATAAATACAGCGGAAAACTTCTAACAAAATAGATAACAAGTTGGAAATCTTTTAACCCAATGAGAAGGGTATCTAACAACCTTGAATAAAGGTCCCTTGATATATACTTTCATGAAATTCTGTCTTACCCACACCATAGTAATCCCTCGATACGAAGATCAGAATATGTCTTACTATCCCCACAAAACCTCAACTTTATGGTAGTCGGCACCTCTTTCTTCCTCAGTAAGGAATCCCTCAACATCAAGGTAATCAGAACATCTGTCTTCCTATCCCCGGAATCCCTCGATTGTACACAGCAAAAATTGGAGTCACATAAAGAAAATATGAACTAGAAGTTAAATACGCACTAAGCAAGAGATTATCTCTCTCTATAAATCACTTCAGATCAAAAATTTGTCCAAAAGTCTTGTTCTCTTTCAAATTAGCTACTATTTATAGGCACGGCTTCAGTGGTCGTCTCCCTCTTCCAGCGGCCATATTTTCCCTTGAATTTTCGAGGGACATGTACATGTGTCACTCAAACAACGGTCGGTTAGTAACTAAATGAATGACATCATTGTATAAAAGAACAAGTGTTAAAAAAATATGGAAACATAACCAAAATACAATATTCATAATGTAAGGAAATATGAATGTTTGGAGTCTAACCAAAATTGAATTCGGTGTCTATAATACATTGAAATTCAGATTCTGTTTTCTAGGAATTTGGAACTGAATTCTATAGAATTCTAGAGTTGAATTTCAAGGAAATTCGGAATCTGGATTTACAAGAATTTGGAACCAGAACATAAAAAGTTCGGGGATAGAGTTCATGATAATTCGGAGTCAGAACACTTAAGAGTTTAGAGTCTCTATTCAGAGAACTCGGATTCAAAACTCCGAAAAGTTCTTAACCAGAATTCGTATTTAGAATTCGGAGTCAGATCTCAGAAGAGTTCGTAACCAGAATTCGTATTCAAAATTCAGAGTCAGAACTCAGAAGAGTTCGTAACCATAATTCAGATTCAGAATTCGGATTTAGATCTCAGAAGAGTTCGTAATCAGAATTCATATTCAGAATTTAGAGTTAGAACTCAGAAGTGTTCGTAACCAGAATTCTAAGAATTCAGATCCTAAAATAGAATTATTTATATCTTGGTATTTATAGGATTCTGTGGTGTCGATTACAAACCAACATTACACTTAGGAAAATTTTTATATGAACAATGAAAACAATATAAGGATAAATTTCTTTGGGGAAGGAAATTCTTCTTTATAAAAGTGAAGCATACGGTAAAAAGATATTTTCCTTGAGATAAGGTGTTTGTGATTTTCAAACCAAGAACGAATAGTAAAGTCATAAGGAAACCTTATTGACTAAAAAATCTCCCCTAAGTATGAAGGAATGGAAATGTTATAAGGAAAACATTATTGATTCAACAATCTCCCCCTTTTTGGATAGCACAAACATCCTTATGAAAAAGAATATAAGGAGTTAGAAAAAATTTTCTATATTTTGAAATAAAACTTATATCCCTTTTTACATTGGAAAAGATGAATATGACTAACTCCTCTTTAGGATTTGGAAAACTATAGATCATATTCTAGATTTCCAAAATGAGTTTTTTATTATCTTGAGTATGGAAATCTATGTATGAAAACTCCCCCTTAGATAAACTCCCCCTTACTTAGGGATATTTCTTCTTCAATTTTCTTTTTCCTTCTCCCCCTTTGTGATTTTCAAAAATCTTTTGAGGGAATGGGAAAAAATAGTACCTGAAATATTAGTACAAAACATCCCAAAAAATGAGAAACCAACTATTTTGTTTGGATAGGAAAAATTTGTACATGGGGAAAAAATACAACAAAATATCGAATTTATCTACTTTCCTTCCCTCTCCTTGGGTATAAACTTCTTTACTATAGATTTCATCTTCTTTAGCTCCTTGTGATCTTCATCTACTTGATTCTCTAAGGCTTTGATCCAATCATCCTGAGCCTTCAGAGTCTCTGCCTGAACCTTCAACAAGTCTTCTTGTTTTAATATCTTTTCTTCAATCTCGAACTGGGGATCCCTGTCCCTCTTCCAGGTGTGGGAAACATAGTTCAGCTTCCCATTCAGATCCTTGACCTCCTGAATCCGAGTATTGTGCTCAGGATTTAGCTTTTCCTCAAATCTATTTTTGAGATACTTGGTTTTGATATCTTTATTATCAAATGCTTCATTAACATAATCTTGAAACTCATAAAGATCTCTCAAATAATCAACTACATTCTTTTACCAGCTAACCATTTTCTTGCAAAATTTTTTGTGGGCTTCATAGTTGATAAAGAGGTTCTTGTAGTCAGCCTCAATCTTTATGCACCAATCCATCACAAGGGATACATAATCAAATTTTTGATTCATGATATGTTGAAGCATTTGACATTTGGATTGAATGGTTGGAAATATCGGAATTGTGTCAACAAGCTTCTTCAGTGATTGAACGAAAAAATCATGTCCCAGAGCTGATGATTCCGAATCTAACACTTTTCTTGGTGATGGTTCTTCCCCTAGCTTGACCAGCTTCCTTTTAGAAGACCCACCATATTATTTCTTACATAAAATTTCTCTCGTAGGTTTTTCAACAACCACCTATTTTCCCTTATCGGTTCTCGGAATGGTTTCTTCATCTGGAGACTCATGCTCAATTTCAGACAACTGAACAATCTTGTCTTTATCAATTTTTTCTTTCTCACCTCCTGACTCAATATCTTCAGAAGGAATGAAGTCATGATAATGACTCTCTTCCTTAGATAACTTGTTCACTTCCTCTTCATCCGTTTCATCAATTCCAGGGGTAGCAAGTTTTTAAGATTTGTCTTGAAAAGTCCAGATAGATAATTTTTCGGATGGAATTTCCTTCCCATGAAAGCCTTCAACTTGCTTTATAATATCAGCTGTATCATTATTGGTTTTAGATTTTTGTACTTCTTCTACAGCTTCCTTTTCTTCAGCAACCTCTTCAAGTACTTTTTCCAGAGTGAAGAACTCATTCCCCGGAGGTTCAGGTAATGGTTAAACCAGGAAATATTTTGGTATAGAAATGTTCTCGGATTCTATTTCAGTGTCCCTCAAAAGAGATTGGACAATTTCGGCCTCAGAACTTTTCTTCTTATGCTTCTTATCTTTGTCTTGCTTCTCAAGCTCATCGGCTGCCTTCTCTTTTAAAGCTTTGTCCTCTGCATGATCCAATCCAAACTATGGCTCTCCTTCCTTCAGATTCCTTTTGTATTCCCTCCACTTAGAAACCACCTCAATAGGATATACTTTCTAATTCTTGGGATTTAGAGGTGTGGATTGAGTTTCTTTGGCCTTAGGAATTTTCTTTGTTTCTTCCACATCCTTCAGTTTCCTCTTTTTTCCAGCCTTCTTTGAATGTTCAGCCTCTTCAGCATTCTTCGGAACGTCTTCTGCTCCATCCACTAGTAGATCATAAAACTCTTCGAAATCTTTAGAAAAACTGACATTATTTCTTTTCAAAGTATCATCACTTACTAACATGACTTTGAAATTCCTCGGCTTGGAACTACAAGGAATATTGAAGGACTCAAGACATCAAACAATCAACTTGGAGAGTAGGGCATGATACATGATTATTTGTGCTCTTAAATTCCCATTCTTGATATTCTCTATCATAATGAGAATATGAATCATCATATTGATGTTCCTTAGATTTACCAAAAAATCCAAGATATACATATCACTTTTCTTCAGGGTGTCCTTGTCCCCATTTCTTGGCATGATAAAACCCTGAACCCATAACTCAAGGATCCGATTATTTGTTTAGAGGTGAGCAATCTTTGCGGTCTTGACTTCTATAAGTCCAAGACACTCCATAGATTTTACCTTGATAAAACAACCTTGAACATCCTATAACTTGTGAGAACAAAATTCTTCTTCCCATTCCTAGGATAACCCTACCATGATAACAGCCTAGTTATATAAAAGTACATATGTTTTTCCATAGCTTTTAAAGGAAAATTTTTCTCTACCATCTTCCTTAAAAAGCAAACTAATTCATAAAATTCTATCAGTAGATCCGGATACACAACATCTTGAGCTACTAGAATTGATATAAAAATTCATTCCCTTACATTAATCTTGATATTCTTTGAAATAATAGACTCATACTTGTTGAAGAAGTTAGGATGTACCAACATCTCCCTGTATACTTTCCACTTTGCAATCAGCTAGACAGAAGACAAATCTTGAGAAAGAACTTCACCAGACATTTGGAATTGAGAATCCTTTGAAAATTCGGAATGGGATTTTGAAGGAGGGCCAGAGCTTCGACACGTAAAACCTTGAAAACCGATGTGGGAAAACCATGAGGGTCCCATTTTATAGGTGTTGATTCGACGGTTCAACTTCCTATCTAAACCCAATGGCAGAGAATTCTTCTGATCATATATGATAGTTGAAAAGATACATGTAAGGAAAATTTGGTAGTATCTGATCTTTTGAGGTTTTCAAAGGAAAATATTCGGATTTAAGGAAACTAGAATATGAAAAAGTAAAAAGAAAAAAACTACCAGTAAATAAAAGGTGATTATGAAAACTGAAGAAATAATCATACCTTTCATATTGTTAGGAGAATTATTTGTATTGAGGAAAATTCTTCTTGAAGGACTTTAGATTCCGAAAAAAAAAACTTGAGTATGAAAAAAATGAGTACGCAGATCTTCATAATGAAAATTTTCATTACGAAAATCTTCATTATGAAAATGTTCAATACGAAAAATATGAAAAACTTCATGATGAAAAATATGAAAATCATTATTATGAAAAATATGAAAAACTTCATTAAGAAAAATATAAAAAACTTCATTTCGAAAAACATGAAAAACATCAATATAAAAAACATGAAAAACTTCATTATGAAAAACATGAAAAACTTCATTATGAAAAACATGAAAAACTTCATTATCAAAAACATGAAAACTTCATTACGAAATACATGAAAAACTTCATTAAAAATAATATGAAAAACATCATTATGAAAAATATGAAAAACTTCATTAAGAAAAATATGAAAATATTCATTATCAAAAATATGAAAAACTTTATTAAGAAAAATATGAAAAACTTCATTAAGAAAAATATTAAAAACTTTATTACGAAAAACATGAAAAACTTCATTAAAAAAGACATAAAAAACTTCATTATGAAAAACATAAAAAACTTCATTATGAAAAATATGAAAAACTTTATTTCGAAAAATATTAAAAACTTCATTACAAAAAATATGAAAAATCATATGAAGAAATGTACTTCCGCTATGAAAAAGATTATATTACTATAAGAAGATTTGTTCAACAGAAAGTTAATAAGGAGGATTACCTTTTGATTATCATTCCTAAATTCTATTTAATGTATTCAAATCTATTGGAGGGTAAAACTTTTGTGGAAATATCTGCAAGGTGATCTTGTGTTCCGATAAATTGAAGAATGATATCTCCTTTTTGTGTGTGGTCTCTAAGAAAGTGATGCCTAATGTCTATGTGTTTTGCATAAGAGTGATGTGCAGGGTTTTAACCAAGATAAATGGCACTTGTATTATCACAGAAAATTTTTGTTTTAGAAAAAATCATATCATAGTCTATGAGTGTGTGTTGCATCTACAACACTTGAGTACAACAACTTCCAACTGCGACATATTCATCTTCAGTAGTAGAAAGTGCTACTATGTGTTGCTTATTTAATGACCAAGAAACTAATGAATATCCTAATAAATGACAAGTTCATGATGTACTCTTTCTATCCATTCTACATCCACCAAATTCAGCATCTGAAAATCATTTTAGAACAAAATCATTTCCAGAAATATAAAATAGTCCTAAATCCATGGTTCCCTTTATGCAGTGAAAAATTCATTTCACTGCCTTTACATGAGATTCCTTAGGATGTGATTGCTATCATGTGCATAGGCATACTGAAAACATTATGTTTGGATGACAAGATATCGTGTAAAGTAGACTACCTATCATACCTCTAAAAGATGTTTGATCTACTGGTTTCCTAGCTTCATCAAGATCAAGTGTATTTGAGGTACCAATGGGAGTACTTATACTCTTAGTGTTGTCATACCCATACTTTTTAAGAAGATATTTAATATACTTATGTTGGGATATATATATTCCTTCTGGTTTTTGAGATATTTGAAAACCAAGGAAAAATGTTAACTCCCCCATTATACTCATTTCAAACTCAGATTTCATTAGATCTACAAAGGAATCAGTTACAGATTGTTGAGTTAAACCAAATATAATGTCATCAACATAAATTTAAACAATCAAAAAAAAATTATATTCTTTATTTATAAAAATGGTTGGATCTTCATTTCCCTTAATATAATTATTTTGAAGAAAAAAATCTATAATTATATCATACTAGGCTCTAAGGGCTTGCTTAAGTCCATACAAAGCTTTGGTAAGTCTAAAAGCATGATCAGGATGTTTTGTATCTTCAAAACCATGAGGTTGTTCAACAAAGACTTCCTCATGAACGTAACAGTTAAAGAAACCACATTTCACCCCATTTTGAAAAACATTGAAATTGAAGAATTCTCCAAAGGCAAGTAAAATACAAATAGATTCAAGTCTAGCTACTAGAGCATAGGTTTCTACATAGTCTATTCCTTCTTATTGATTATATACCTTAACAAATAATATAGCTTTATTTAAAACTATGATTCCATTTTCATCACACTTATTTCTAAAGACCCATTTTACTACAATAATAGAAGTTTCCTTAGGTCTTTCAACCAAGGGCTAGACTATATTCCTTTTGAATTCATTTAGTTCATCTTGCATAGCTTTAATCCAATCATCATCACCTAATGCTTCATCAGTCATTTTTGGATCTTATTGGGAAAGGAATGCTAGATGTTCTATATCATTTCTTAAGGAACTTCTAGTCCATACAGGATGATTCACATCACCAATGATGATATCACTAGGATGATTCTTTAGAAAAAACTAATTTGAGTTTTGTAAAACCTTTTCATCAACATAGGGTAGGAAATCTTCTAGGGGAAATGTTTCAGAAGTATCTTCTTGGACATTTTCCTTATCATAAGGATCTTCTATACAAGGTTGATAATTAGTTTTTCAAAACACATCCAATGATGTATTTTGGGGTTGTTTAAAAACAAAGGGATCAGTTTCATCAAATTTCACATGTACTGTCTCTTCAACAGCACAAGTGTTTTTGTTGAAAACTCTATAAGCCTTAGATGTTGTGAAGTATCCTAAAATAATTCCTTCATCAAATTTTGGTGAGAATTTATGTCGATTATCTTTAGTATTCGAAATAAATACCTTGCAACCAAAAACCTTAAAGTAGGAAATTCTAGGTTCTATACCATTCTATAACTCATAAGAAATTTTTTAAGAAAACATTTAATCAAAACTTGATTTATAGTATAACAAGAAAAACTTAAAACTTCAGCCCAAAAATGTTTGGCTACAAAACACTTACTCAACATAGTTCTTGTTAACTCTTAAATAATTTTATTTCTTCTTTGAACAACACCATTTTTTGAGGTGTTCAGGGTGATGAGAAGTTATGAGTAATGCCTTTTATACTACAAAAAGTTTCAAAATCTGAATTTTGAAATTCTCAACCAAGAACACTATAAGTAGTTATCAATGGAAGGTTTTTCTCATTTTTAACTTGGGATATAAAACATTTTAAATAATAAAAAACATCAGACTACTTTTCTAGAAAATATAACCACATAAATATAGTGTAATCATCAACCAAGAAAAATACATAATACTTGCCCCCAATGCTTCCAGTTTTGTAGAACCCAAGAGATCCATATGCACTAACTATAATGCATCAGTAGTTGAGACTTCACCAACTGAATTAAAACTTTATTTAGGTTTCTTTCTATATTGACAAGGGTCATAAGATTTTTAAGAATCAAATCTAAGCTCTGGTAGATCTTTAACTAATCATTTCTTAGAAAGTTTGCATAAGTTCCTAGGGTTACATTGTCCTAACCTTCTATTCCATAACCAAGAATGATCTTCCATTGCACTAAGAAAGGCAGATCATAGATCTTAAGTACTTCTATGTTTAGTTTGTAAAAATTCTCTTGGATATGGGCAGAAAGAATAAACTCTTCCTCGGAATTGTGTACTAAGCACTTATCATTCCTAAAATTCACAAGGTAACCTTCATAACATAATTGTCTTATGCTAATGAGGTTGTGCTTAAGACCATTAAAAATAAAAAATTTGAAATCAGTGTTTTTTCAAGAAAAATGTCACCTATACCATTAATTTCTTTCTGAGAATTATCTCCAAATGTTACGTTTCCTCCTTTTATCTTGATTATCTTCTCAAAATAGTTTTTGTTACCAGTCATATGTCGGGAACTTACACTATCGAAGAACCAAGTATTGATGTTGGTAACTTCTCTATTTTCCTAAAAATAATAAGAATTTAGGTTTTCTGAATCCAAACATGCTTGGATATAAAATTCTAAGTATAAAAATTTTAGGCACCCACATCTTTTTATAAAAATAGGCTTTATGAAATCCTAGTGAATGGGTTTTGTTTACGGAAAAAAATTTTCCCCAGTTTCCACCACACTAACACTCAGTACAGAATGGAGCACTTTGAGGAACAAAATAATTGTTACTAAAAATCGTTTTAGAACCAGTATAACAAAAACCAGAACTATTCCTTAGATGACGGATTTGAAAATACATTTTATCAAAATTTTCCTTACCTAAGGTAAAGATTGACAAACACTTCCTCAAGGAAAGAATTTCAGATTTCAGTTTGATAACCAAGTTCTTGTCTTCTAAAACATTTTATTTTGAACTAGTGTTAGGCTCAAAAAAAAATTCTTATAAATTACGTTTTCTAGATCTTTAGAAAGTTTATTCATCTCAGAATTTACTTCCTAAATATTTTTTGAAATATTTTCAAAATCAACATTTTTCTTATCAAGATCTTTAGAAAGATCTGATATTTCTTTTGTTTGAATAGTATTCCTATATTTTTTCTTTATCTAGTTTTTTCATGAGTTTTGAATTCACATTCTCAAGGAGTTTGGAAAACCTAGAAATTTCTTCAAGGGAAGGTAAATTATTATCTTCATTAGAAGAAGATTCTTCATCCAAACAGTTATAATAATTATCATTACTATAATTTTTATTTAATGAAACATTGTTCATTGATTCAGCATTGTGAACCTCAGCCATTAAGAAATGATGGTCAATAGGTAGTCTGGCTATTAGACCAAGATTCTTCTGTCCAAAAGATTCATAATCTGAAGATTCACCTGAAGAGTCACTACCACTAGCACTTCATGTGTCATTTTCTTTCAAGACTTTCTTAGCTTTAGCCTTGTAATACTTCTTTCTGTTTCTCTCAGAATGCTTTTCCTTTCTTTCTTTTCTCTTAATAATTGGATAATCAGGTCTTATATATCTAGCTCTCTTGCATTCAAGACATGTAACTTCTGAATCTTTCTTATATTTCTTTTCTTTCTTCTTGTATCTGGATTGAAATTTCCTATGTCCAGCTATCTTGTTCATTATTCAAGAAAGATTTTCTAGCTCATTCTTTGAGGATTGACTTCCACTAGATTCTAACTGGATAACAACTTTCTTATACTTGGATCTAGTAACTCTCTCAGGAGTCTTGGATTTCATATGATTTGAAGTAGTAGTAAAAGAAAAATTTCCAATCCCATTCTTCTTCTTTACATTATAATCATCTCTCTTCATTCTAGTATCATGTTAAACAAGAGTTCCAAACAGTTGATCTAATGAAATCTGACTAACCTTTCGGTTCGCATCTATAGCTGCCCTCTTGGATTCCCACTCATTGGTCATGATTTCAACGATCTTATCAACAAGAACTTCATCATATATTCCTTTCTCACCCATGGATTGTAAACTATTCACACTAGTCATGAATCTTTGTTGCACCTTACATATGGGTTCTCCATAAGGAAAGTTAAATCCATGATATTCAGCTCTGACCATGGCTCTTCTAGTTTCAATAACTTTGGAAGTTCCAAAGTGAGTAACTTCAAGTTTCATCCATATACAATTTTCTGCTTCATAATATTAAATTTGGCTATATATATTTCTAGTCATAGAATAATGCAAAGTATTTTGTACCTTATAGTTCAGTTGATATTCATGCTTTTCTTGATTGGTAAAGGTACTAACTTCCTTGTTAGGGATTTTATATCCTCCAGTATGCATAACAAAATTATCAACACTAGTATTGATAATTAAAGTCTTCATGCAATCTCTCCAATATTCATAATCATTTCCATAAAAAATAGGTGGTCTAGTTGGATTGATATTGTTTATGGAACCAACATTGATTCCTTCCATATTAATGAAAATTCTTTCTACAAATACTTGTTAATAGAAAAATTTCGGATTCAAGGAAAATATTCCAAAGCATGAAAAATATAGAACAATGAAAAATTGACCAAGAAAAACGTATATGTGAGTATAAGTATTTCAGAGACCTCCTCTGATACCAATTGTTGTATTGGTATAGGGTAATAGGTCACCTGCCTTTGATACCAACTGTTGATATGGTATGTGAGTATGGTATACTCTATAATACCAAATGTAGGATCGAAATAAAAGAGATACGGAGTAAAGTATTTAATGATGATCAATATACAAGAGGGGGTGAATTGTACACTTTAAAAAATTCTTTTGGATATTTTAAAGATGATAATGTTTAACAAGGTTAAAAAAGGTAATTCACAAAACCTCTAGGTTCTAAACACTTGCTTGATTCCGGAAATATGATTATGAGATAGTGATTACAGAAAATATGGTTCCGGAAATGAAACATAATGAATTTTTACAACGATGAATATTCTACCTTAAAGTGTATATCATCTACCTAAATCAGAGTACAAGTATAAGGAAGTATAAAATAGTTATACTTCCATCAACAATACAAATGCAGCCGAAAACTTGTAACAAAACAAGTAACAAGTAGAAAATATTTTAACCCAAAAAGAAGGGTATCCAACAACCTTAGATAAAGGTCCCTTGATTTATACTTTCAAGAAAGTCTTGTTGGAACCACTTTGTGTATAGGTTTGTATTTGTTGTCAATAGTGGTCAATGGAATATCAAAATGAAAGAGATCAGGATGTAGTCCAATAAAATGGAGGAATGGAAGCTCACAATGAAGAAGATCAAGAAGTACTCTGATGAAGTAGAGGAGTAGTGATTCAGACGATTGTTGTGCTGATCGTTAGTTCAAAGAAAATGTGTCAAAGGTGATACATTGTTTACAACAATGAAGAATGTGAGGAGTAATCCATCCAAGGATGATTAAAGAAGGATGGTGTTTTTAGATGAAGACCATGCAATTCCTCCTTATTGCATAAGAACCATGGGTTTTGATGAAAACCAAGAAATTACTCATGATTGCATGAGAACCATGCTAGAGACTTCTTGACAGATTGAATCACATGGTTTGCATGAAGTTGATCATGATGGTTGATGAAGGAGGCAATGTGCCAATGAGTTGATTTATGAAATGTCCATGAACATCACATTGTCATAGAAGATGATGGTACTAAAGCTGTTGCTTCAAAGAATGCATATCACAATAGTGGATTTTGTGATAAAAGAAAAATAGTTGCTGAAGGATACAGATCACCAAGAAGAAGTGCTGTTGAGATGATCGTGCTTGTTGACAAAGCAAACAAACGGCATACAAATTTGTTGACAAAGAAGATTCCATGGTGACATGTCGAGTTCAAGAGTTTTGGTCAACGATCTATGTTTAATTCAAGAACATCCACAGAGGAATGGATGATCTGGAGGCGGTAAAAAAAGAGCAGATACAAGGTGGCATCGTTTTCCAGTGTTTGCAAAATTTCAGGGCCTCAAAATCAACAAATGAAGAAAGAGGGATTTTGGAAAAGGGACTTTCGTGCCATACTCTTGGAGGATAGGAAACTTGCGCACCATATGTTTTTGAAGATCAGAGCATCAAAATATGGCAAAGGGATAAGGGTCGCGCAAGTTTTGGTGAGGTCGCGCAAGGGAATTATATGCCGGGAAGAGACTTGCGCGCCAACGCCTTGAATGCATTATAACATGCGCGCCTATGGTTTTTCGAGATCATAAGATCCAAATTTGGCAAAGGCAAGATGTTTGCGCGAGTTTGGATGTTGATCGCGCAAGTGCCTAGCAGGGGCCGAGACTTGTGCGCCGATGGATGACTTGCGCGCCGCCGCACAGGGGGTCCAGTTTGCCTATAAATACTGGACCACCCCTCCTCATTTCTCACAGAGCTCAAGACATAGAAATTGTTTGAGCTCTCGTCGCGCTGGTGGTGGAGACGTGCAAGTGGTGATTGTGCGCCGTTAGATGGTTGCACACCCTAGGTAATTTGAGCGAGAAAGGAAGTGAGTCGCACATGTTTAAAGTTCAAGAAGGCAGAGTCGCGTATGTGCTTTTGTGACACTTGCGTGCCAGTTTATACTTGTGCGCCTAAGACTGGCGCATTGTGGGAGACTTGCGCGCCGGGCTTAAAAAGAAGAGCCAGATATTGTTAAAGCAGGCCCACCTTTCTGGAGCTGCACAAGAGCTATAGATTGCCTGATACTTTCGGTGCAAAGAGATATTGAAGAAGAAATTTAAATGATACATGCATGATCTCATGCATACATGGTGAATTTTTTCTGACGAATGTCGAGTAAGCTGAACATCATTTATTGAGAAATCACATAAGTGATTGTGATTCAAGAAAACGAAGACAAGGGGATCTAGTGCATTCAGTCATTGCACTAAAGAAGAAAGATTGAACTATAAAGAGCATCAACTCTGAACCCTGATGCAAGAAAATTCTCATGCTGAACAGGAGACAAAGAACATCAATGGACATTTATTGAAGATTCCTTCACGTTTATAAACTGAGTGAGACTTAACCAACGGCAGTGAGCCAGGGGGAGTCAACGGGAGTGACCCGAGGGACGCAGTGAGCTATCCCTGAAAAATTTTAAAGGCAGTGAGCCTGGGACATAGTGACTGTACCCGAACCTTTGTAACCTACAGCTAGTGAAGCATAGTGGATTTAGGTACGACCGACAACCTATCGGCGTATGCTCCTTGGACGTATCCCTTAGTGGTGAACCAAGTAAAAATACATGTTTCATCTCTCTGCATGTGAATGTTTAATTTCTGATCACATCCATCATACAGGTTTAGGTAGTTCCTACCAACGTGGGAACAAGATCCATAACATTAAAAGAAAAAGTTTCCACCCTGATTCACCCCTCCCCTCTCAGGGTGTCCCGGGGTCCTACAAGTGGTATCAAAGGGAGGTTAACGTATGTTGGATATTCTCCAGTAATTATGTTGAGAAGAGGATTTGAGGTTCTTTCCTACAGTCAACAATGAATAATAGTCTTGATAATGACGCAGTCATTTCTGAGCAGAAATATATATCTTGCAAGACCGTGACAAACAGGAAAAAGAAACAAAATAAGCAGTTCAAGAAGTCCCTCACATCCAAAGAAGATGCAGTGTCTTGTTCTCCATGCCATTCCAATAATGAAGAAACATCAGTTCTGGAAAGTATCGATCAGGTGGCTAAAAATTATTCTAGAGGAAAGGATGACACCCCTAATTCAAGCTTTCAGGAAAAACTCAAAACATATCTGCATGATATTCCTGAAGAAAGGGTGGCTATTATTTGTAGCCTATTCCAATCTATGCAAGTTGAGATCACTCGACTAGAAAGATAATATGAAAATATGGAAAAGGGTTTGGAAAGAAAAGTTCTGGAATATATGAAGCTCACCAAACAGGTTAAAGTCTTTGAAGAAAACGAGGCAGTCAATAAGACTCTAAAAGAAAGGATCCATGCACTTGAAGCTGAGCTGGAGAAGAGCAATGAAGTCAAGAATTTTTGTTTGGAAGAAACTTCCATTAAAGTCAGGGAACTTGACTCTTTGTTACAAAACAATGTTAAGATGCATGAAGATGAGGTTTAAAGGTTGAAGAAGACTTGTGAAGAGAAGATGATCACGATTGAAGATCAGAAGATCATCCTCAATATTCTGGGTTAAAAATTGGAAGCTCAATTGAGAGAGATTGAGAACACACATATTGAGACTTCACAAAAGAATGAAATGAGTGATGTTTGCACTCAATGCTCATTGGAGGAGTCTAAAGCTGAAATGCCTCCAACATGTGATAAGAAGATTATAACAACTCTTGATTATCCACATCAAGAATCAGTTGCTTCTGGTACTCAATGCTCACTGGAGGATTATATTGTCAAAAGACCTCCAACATGTGATAAGAAGATCATGACTTCACTCTTTGATCTATCACAAGCAACTGAGAAAGTGAAGGTACCATCCAAACCATCTTGTACTCATATTTCTAAATACACTCCTACAATCAGTGCAGGTGGAAAGAAATGTTCTAAACAAGTATGGATGAGGAAAGGTGCGAAGAAGAAACCTACCACCACGGATAGGGTGGATGGGAAGAAAAAGGAGGAAGTGGGTTCCTCAAATAGAGC
The DNA here is from genome assembly GCA_963277665.1 of Viscum album. Taxonomy (NCBI): domain Eukaryota; kingdom Viridiplantae; phylum Streptophyta; class Magnoliopsida; order Santalales; family Viscaceae; genus Viscum; species Viscum album. The sequence goes on from OY728137.1 coordinate 1,956,929,945, forward strand.
ACAAAAGATTAAGCAGATGGCCCAACAACTTAATACAGAAGACACAAAGATGAAAAGATTTGTGGGTCAATGTTGGTGCTGCAACAGATTTGGGCACTGTGCACTGGATTGTCTTTATAATACATTACATGGAAAAGCACAGAGAATGCCTATATCAAAGAGAAGGAAGCCAGTGAAAAAGTAGCAACATCAGCAGATCCAGAAGCATCTGTTTACTACAAATAGATTTGGAATTCTTGATAACATCTGTGATGTTTGCAATGGCAGCGGTCACAATGCAGGCACATGTCCACATCAACATGCTTTCACTGTTGAAAAGAATAGAAGACCTCTGATGCCGTCAAAGAATGAAGTAGCTACCTTGGGGAGAGATCATAAGAATGTTGTGAACACACATTTCCCCAAGAAGATCTCAAGTAGAGAAGCTGAGAAGACCCAGGATTTTAGATCCATGAAATTGAAGGGTCATTCATCCAAAAGAAACACTAAGTGGGATGAATCTCGGATGAACCCATGTGGAAGACCTAAACCATATGCAAAAGTTCCAAATGACATATTGGTCATCTGGCCATAAGATTTGAAAAGAATAAGGAAACTTGAATATGAGAAGGCCAAGGCTGGTGACATAGGAAAAGGAAAACTTTCACATGATGAAGACACAGTGTAGGAGAGATTGCAAACAAAGAGAAAGACACGTGTCAAAGAAGTTTTTCGTGAGATTTGCAAGAAATCCGGTCACATTGCAAAAGGTTGCCTAACCTTAATACTAGATCAAGAATCAGTCCTTAAGAGGAGTAAGAATGTATCATTCATGATGGCTGCTAAGCAGAACAATTCTCTACACAAAGCAGAAGAGAATGTGAACAGATCCATGCCACACCGACAGATGTCAGAACATATGTTCAAATGTGCATGCATGAAGACTGGAGTGAACAGAGGAACTTGGTTGAGAAAAGAACCTCAACCAAGCAAGTCTTCTTGATGAAGCAAGAAGGAACCACCTTATTCCCGTAATCATTTGTGTATTGTATTTGTGCTAATAATGCAGGGAATTGAAGGTGGAGCATGTTCTCAGGGGGAGAACCTGAGAATTAGTGAAAGCTGTCAACTCTTGATAGCCAAGATGAAGAAGTTTCCATCCTTAATAGATTCTTCAATTGATATTCAAAGATTATGATGATGAAGGATCTCTCTTGATGAAGATGATGAGGAGTGTTTCCCTTGAGTGGGAGAAGAATGAAGAAGCTTCCATAATCACTGTTTCAATCAATATCAACTCCAACTGGACTCAAAAGCAGTTACTCTGTGAACTTCTTGAAGAACACGCCAATGGAGAGGGTATGTCATTTCTCAATCACTATCCCTTGGTTACTCAGATCAAAGATTATTTTACAAAGGGGGAGTAACTGAATTGATCAGTGACATAAAGAGAATGGAAGTTCCCCAAGGTCACTTATCCTGCCGATTGCACTTGAATGTTTTTGATCTATTTTCTGATGTGAGTGCAGGAGTTTCAGGTTGATTATTCTCTGTCATAGTTGATCTTCTTCTACCTGGAATTAAAATGGTAAACACTTGAAGACAAGATACATGAGATATCATCTCATGTTGGTATCATGATCTGTGAATAATGGGCAGCCTTGTTGACTTAATCAAATCCTCTTGTTTTCTACATCGAGCATTTCTCAAGTAGACTTAGAGTGAAATGATTAATGAAACATTGCTTAAGTGTGGATTGATACCCTCCCTACCACGTTCTTTGTATTTCTTGTCAATAAGGGGGAGAGAAAGTGAAATGAAAATTTGAAAAGAAAAGTTGATTGAATAGAAGATTCTCATTTTTACATTGATAAATTCATTTCAAAAGATGTATAAGGTATTGACAACAAAATACAAAGGGGGAGATTGTTGGAACCACTTTGTGTATAGGTTTGTATTTGTTGACAATAGTGTTCAATGGAATATCAAAATGAAAGAGATCAAGACGTACTCCAATAAAATGGAGGAATGGAAGCTCACAATGAAGGAGATCATGAAGTACTCCGATGAAGTAGAGGAGTAGTGATTCAGACGATTTTTGTGCTGATCGTTAGTTCAATGAACATGTGTCAAAGGTGATACATTGTTTACAACAATGAAGAATGTGAGGAGTAATCCATCCAAGGATGATTAAAGTAGGATGTTGTTTTTAGATGAAGACCATGAAATTCTTCCTTATTGTATAAGAACCATGAGTTTTGATGAAGACCATGAAATTACTCATGATTTCATGAGAACCATGCTAGAGACTTCTTGACGGATTGAATCACATGGTTTGCATGAAGTTGATCATGACAGTTGATGAAGGAGGCAATGTGCCAATGAGTTGACTTATGAAATGGCCATGCACATCACATTTTCATAAAAGATGATGGTACTAAAGCTGTTCCTTCAAAGAATACATATCACAATAGTGGAGTTTGTAATAAAAGCAAAAGAGTTGCTGAAGGATACAGATCACCAAGAAGAAGTGCTGTTTAGATGATTGTGCTTGTCGACAAAGCAAACAAACAGCATACAAATTTGTTGACAAAGGAGATTCCATGGTGACATGTCGAGTTCAAGAGTTGTGGTCAACGATCTATGTTTAATTCAAGAACATCGATAGAGGAATGGATGATCTGGAGGCGGTACAAAAAGAGCAGATACAAGGTGGTTCCGTTTTCCAGTGTTTGCCAAATTTCAGGGCCTCAAAATCAACAAATGAAGAAAGAGTGATTTTGGCAATGGGACTTTCGTGCCATACTCTTGGAGGATAGGAAACTTGCGCACCATATGTTTTTGAAGATCAGAGCATCAAAATATGGCAAAGGGATACGGGTCGCGCAAGTTTTGGTGAGGTCGCGCAAGTGAATTATGTGTTGGAAAGAGACTTGCGCGCCAACGCCTTGAATGCATTATAACATGTGCACCTATGGTTTTTCGAGATCAGAATATCCAAATTTGGCAAAGGCAAGATGTTTACGCAAGTTTGGATGTTGATCGCGCAAGTGCCTAGCAGGGGCCGAGACTTGCGCGCCGATGGATGACTTGCGCGCCGCCGCACAGGGGGTCCAGTTTGCCTATAAATACTAGACTACCCCTCCTCATTTCTCACAGAGCTCAATACTTAGAAATTGTTCGAGCTCTCGTCGCGCAGGTGGTGGAGACGCGTAAGTGGTGATTGCGCGCCGTTAGATGGTTGCGCGCCCTAGGTAATTTGGGCGAGAAAGGAAGTGAGTCGCGCAGGTTTAAAGTTCAAGAAGGCAGAGTCGCGTAGGTGCTTTTGTGACACTTGCGCGCCAGTTTATACTTGCGCGCCTAAGACTTGCGCACCGGGGGAGACTTGCGCGCCGGGCTTAAAAAGAAGAGCCAGATATTGTTAAAGCAGGCCCACCTTTCTAGAGCTGCACAAGAGCTAAATATTGCCTGATACTTTCGGTGCAAAGAGAGATTGAAGAAGAAATTTAAATGATACATGCATGATCTCATGCATACATGGTGAATTGTTTCTGACGAATTTCGAGTAAGGTGAACATCATTTATTGATAAATCACATAAGTGATTGTGATTCAGGAAAACGAAGACAAGGGGATCTAGTGCATTCAGTCATTGCACTAAAGAAGAAAGATTGAACTATAAAGAGCATCAACTCTGAACCCTGATGCAAGAAAAGTCTCATGCTGAACAGGAGACAAAGAACATCAATGGACATTTATTGAAGAGTCCTTCACGTCTATAAACTGAGTGAGACTTCACCAACGGAAGTGAGCCAGGGGGAGTCAATGGGAGTGACCCGAGGGACGCAGTGAGCTATCCCTGAAAAATTGTAAAGGCAGTGAGCCTGGGACATAGTGACTGTACCCGAACCTTTGTAACCTACAGCTAGTGAAGCATAGTGGATTTAGGTACGACCGACAACCTGTCGGCGTATGCTCCTTGGACGTAGCCCTTAGTGGTGAACCAAGTAAAAATACTTGTGTCATCTCTCTGCATGTGAATGTTGAATTGCTGATCACATCCATCATACAGGTTTAAGTAGTTCCTACCAACGTGGGAACAAGATCCATCACATTAAAAGAAATATTTTCCACCCTGATTCACCCCTCCCCTCTCAGGGTGTCCCGGGGTCCTACAAGTGGTATCAAAGGGAGGTTAACGTATGTTGGATATTCTCCAGTAATTCTATTGAGAAGAGGATTTGAGGTTCTTTCCTACAGTCAACAATGAAGAATAGTCTTGATAATGACGCAGTCATTTCTGAGCAGAAATATATATCTTGCAAGACCGTGACAAATAGGAAAAAGAAACAAAAGAAGAAGTTGAAGAAGTCCCTCACATCCAAAGAAGATGTAGTGTCTTGTTCTCCATGCCATTCCAATAATGAAGAAACATCAGGCTTGGAAAGTATCGAGCAGGTGGCTCAAAATTCTTCCAGAGGAAAGGATGACACCCCTAATTCAAGCTTTCAGGAAAAACTCAAAACATATCTGCATGATATTACTGAAGAAAGGGTTGCTATTATTTGTAGCCTATTCCAATCTATGCAAGTTGAGATCACTCGAATAGAAAGAGAATATGAAACTATGGAAAAGGGGTTAGAAAGAAAAGTTCTGGAATATATGAAGCTCACCAAACAGGTTAAAGTCTTTGAAGAAAACGAGGCAGTCAATAAGACTCTAAAAGAAAGGATCCATGCACTTGAAGCTGAGCTAGAGAAGAGCAATGAAGTCAAGAATTTTTGTTTGGAAGAAACTTCCATTTAATTCATGGAACTTGACTCTTTGTTACAAAACAATGTTAAGATGCATGAAGATGAGGTTGAATGGTTGAAGAAGACTTGTGAAGAGAAGATGATCACGATTGAAGATCAGAAGATCATCCTCAATATTGTGGGTCAAAAATTGGAAGCTCAATTGAGCAATATTGAGAACACACATATTGAGACTTCACAAAAGAATGAAATGAGTGATGTTTGCACTCAATGTTCATTGGAGGAGTCTAAAGCTGAAATGCCTCCAACATGTGATAAGAAGATTATGACAACTCTTGATTATCCACATCAAGAATCAGTTGCTGCTGGTACTCAATGCTCACTAGAGGATTCTATTGTCAAAAGACCTCCAACATGTGATAAGAAGATCATGACTTCACTCTTTTAACTATCACAAGCAACTAAGAAAGTGAAGGTACCATCCAAACCATCTTGTACTCATATTTCTAAATACACTCCTACAATCAGTGCAAGTGGGAAGAAAAGTTCTAAACATGTATGGATGAGGAAATGTGAGAAGAAGAAACCTACCACCACGGCTAGGGTGGATGGGAAGAAAAAGGAGGAAGTGGGTTCCTCAAATAGAGCACAAAAGATTAAGCAGATGGCCCAACAACTTAATACAGAAGACACAAAGAAGAAAAGATTTGTGGGTCAATGTTGGTGCTGTAACAGATTTGGGCACTGTGCACTGGATTGTATTTATAATCTATTACATGGAAAAGCACAGAGAATGCCTATATCAAAGAGAAGGAAGCCAACGAAAAAGTAGCAACATCAGCAGATCCAGAAGCATCTGTTTACTGCAAACAGATTTGGAATTCTTGATAACATCTGTGATGTTTGCAATGGCAGCAGTCACAATGCAGGCACATGTCCACATCAACATGCTTTCACTGTTGAAAAGAAATTAAGACCACTAATGCCGTCAAAGAATGAAGTAGATACCTTGGGGAGAAATCATAAGAATGTTGTGAACACACATTTCCCCAAGAAGATCTCAAGTAGGGAAGCTGAGAAGACCCAGGATTTTAGATCCATGAAATTTAAGGGTCATTCATCCAAAAGAAACACTAAGTGGGATGAATCTCGGATGAACCCATGTGGAAGACCTAAACCATCTGCAAAAGTTCCAAATGACATATTGGTCATCTGGCCAGAAGATTTGAAAAGAATTAGGAAACTTGAAGATGAGAAGGCCAAGGCTGGTGACATAGGAAAAGGAAAACTTTCACATGATGAAGACACAGTGTAGGAGAGATTGCAAACAAAGAGAAATACACGTTTCAAAGAAGTTTTTCGTGAGATTTGCAAGAAATATGGTCACATTGGAAAAGGTTTCCTAACCTTAATACCAGATCAAGAATCAGTCCTTAAGAGGAGTAAGAATGTATCATTCATGATGGCTGCTAAGCAGAACAATTCTCTACACAAAGTAGAAGAGAATGTGAACAGAGCCATGCCACACCGACAGATGTCAGAACATATGTTCAAATGTGCATGCATGAATACTGGAGTGAACAGAGGAACTTGGTTGAGAAAAGAACCTCAACCAAGAAAGTCTTCTTGATGAAGCAAGAAGGAACCACCTTATTCCCGTAATCATTTGTGTATTGTATTTGTGCTAATAATGCAGGGAATTGAAGGTGGAGCATGCTCTCAGGGGGAGAACCTGAGAAGTAGTGAATGATGTCAACTCTTGATAGCCAAGCTGAAGAGGTTTCCATCCTTAGTAGATTCTTCAATTGATATTCAAAGATTATGATGATGAAGGATCGCTCTTGATGAAGATGATGAGGAGTGTTTCCCTTGAGGGGGAGAAGAATGAAGAAGCTTCCATAATCACTGTTTCAATCAATATCAACTCCAACTGGACTCAAAAGCAGTTACTCTGTGAACTTCTTGAAGAACACGACAATGGAGAGGGTATGTCATTTCTCAATCACTATCCCTTGGTTACTCAGATCAAAGATTATTTTACAAATGGGGAGTAACTGATTTGATCAGTGACATAAAGAGAATGGAAGTTCCCCAAGGTCACTTATCCTTCCGATTGCACTTGAATGTTTTTGATCTATTTGCTGATGTGAGTGCAGGAGTTTCATGTTGATTATTCTCTATCATAGTTGATCTTCTTATACCTGGAATTGAAATGGTAAACACTTGAAGACAAGATACATGAGATATCATCTCATGTTGGTATCATGATCTGTGAATAATGGGCAGCCTTGTTGACTTAATCAAATCCTCTTGTTTTCTACATCGAGCATTGTTCAAGTAGACTTAGAGTGAAATGATTAATGAAACATTGCTTAAGTGTGGATTGATACCCTCCCTACCACGTTCATTGTATTTCTTGTCAATAAGGGGGAGAGAAAGTGAAATGAAAATTTGAAAAGAAAAGTTGATTGAATAGAAGATTCTCATTTTTACATTGATAAATTCATTTCAAAAGATGTATAAGTTATTGACAACAAAATACAAAGGGGGAGATTGTTGGAACCACTTTGTGTATAGGTTTGTATTTGTTGTCAATAGTGGTCAATGGAATATCAAAATGAAAGAGATCAAGACGTACTCTAATAAAATGGAGGAATGGAAGCTCACAATGAAGGAGATCAGGAAGTACTCTGATGAAGTAGAGGAGTAGTGATTTAGACGATTGTTGTGCTGATCGTTAGTTCAATGAACATGTGTCAAAGGTGATACATTGTTTACAACAATGAAGAATGTGAGGAGTAATCCATCCAAGGATGATTAAAGCAGGATGTTGTTTTTAGATGAAGACCATGAAATTCCTCCTTATTGTATAAGAAACATGGGTTTTGATGAAAACCATGAAATTACTCATGATTGCACGAGATCCATGCTAGAGACTTCTTGACGGATTGAATCACATGGTTTTCATGAATTTGATCATGACGGTTGATGAAGGAGGCAATGTGCCAATGAGTTGACTTATGAAATGGCCATGCACATCACATTTTCATAGAAGATGATGGTACTAAAGTTGTTCCTTCAAAGAATACATATCACAATAGTGGAGTTTGTGATAAAAGCAAAAGAGTTGCTGAAGGATACAGATCACCAAGAAGAAGTGTTGTTGAGATGATCGTGCTTGTCGACAAAGCAAACAAACAGCATACAAATTTGTTGAAAATGGAGATTCCATGGTGACATGTCTAGTTCAAGAGTTGTGGTCAACGATCTATGTTTAATTCAAGAACATCGATAGAGGAATGAATGATCTGGAGGCGGTACAAAAAGATCAGATACAAGGCGGTGCCGTTTTCCAGTGTTTTCAAAATTTCAGGGCCTCAAAATCAACAAATGAAGAAAGAGTGATTTTTGCAAAGGGACTTTCATGCCATAATCTTGGAGGATAGGAAACTTGCGCACCATATGTTTTTGAAGATCAGAGCATCAAAATATGGCAAAGGGATAAGGGTCGCGCAAGTTTTGGTGAGGTCGCGCAAGTGAATTATGTGCCGAGATGAGACTTGCGCGCCAACGCCTTGAATGCATTATAACATGCGCGCATATGGTTTTCCAAGATCAAAAGATCCAAATTTGGCAAAGGAAAGATGTTCGCGCAAGTTTGGATGTTGATCACACAAGTGCCTAGCAGGGGCCGAGACTTGCGCGCCGATGGATGACTTGCGCGCCGCCGCGCAGGGGGTCCAGTTTGCCTATAAATACTAGACCACCCCTCCTCATTTCTCACGGAGCTCAAGACTTCGAGATTGTTCGAGCTCTCGTCGCGCAGGTGGTGGAGACGCACAAGTGGTGATTGAGCTCCGTTAGATGGTTGCGCGCCCAAGGTAATTTGGGCGAGAAAGGAAGTGAGTCGCGCAGGTTTAAAGTTCAAGAAGGCAGAGTCGCGTAGGTGCTTTTGTGACACTTTCACGCCAGTTTATACTTGTGCGCCTAAGACTTGCACGCCGGGGGAGACTTGCACGCCGGGGGAGACTTGCGCGCCGGGCTTAAAAAGAAGATCCAGATATTGTTAAAGCACACCCGCCTTTCTGGAGCTGCACAAGAGCTAAAGATTGCCTGATACTTTTGGTGCAAAGCAAGATTGAAGAAGAAATCTAAATGATACATGCATGATCTCATGCATACATGGTGAATTGTTTCTGACGAATGCCAAGTAATCTGAACATCATTTATTGAGAAATCACATAAGTGATTGTGATTCAGGAAAACGAAGACAAGGGGATCTAGTGCATTCAGTCATTGCACTAAAGAAGAAAGATTGAACTATAAAGAGAATCAACTCTGAACCCTGATGCAAGAAAAGTATCATGCTGAACAGGAGACAAAGAACATCAATGGGAATTTATTGAAGAGACCTTCACGTCTATAAACTGAGTGAGACTTCACCAATGGTAGTGAGCTAGGGGGAGTCAATGGGAGTGACCCGAGGGACGCAGTGAGCTATCCCTGAACAATTGTAAAGGCAGTGAGCCTGGGACAGAGTGACTGTACCCGAACCTTTGTAATCTACAGCTAGTGAAGCATAGTGGATTTAGGTACGACTGACAACCTATCGGCGTATGCTCCTTGGACGTAGCCCTTAGTGGTGAACCAAGTAAAAATAGTTGTGTCATCTCTCTGCATGTGAATGTTTAATTGCTAATCATATCCATCATACAGGTTTAAGTAGTTCCTACCAACGTCGGAATAAGATCCATCACATTAAAAGAAAAAGTTTCCACCCTGATTCACCCCTCCCCTCTCAGGGTGTCTTGGGGTCCTACAAGTCTATCTTACCCACACCAAGGTAAGACCTTGATATGAGATCAGAGTCTGTCTTGATATCCCCAAAAGCCCTCAACTTCAAGGTAGTCGGCACCTCTGTCTTCCTCATCAAAGAATCCCACAACTTAAAGGTTGTCAGCACCTCTATCTTCCAATCCCCAGAAGAGTTTGATTGTACACAACAAAATTTGGAGTCGCACAAAGCAAATCTGAACCATAAGATCGGTACTCACTAAGAATGAGGGTATCTCTCCCTTGAAATCACTTCAGATCAAAAAAATTTCCAAAAGTCTTGAGCTCATTCAAATGAGCTCCTATTTATAGGCACGACTTCAACGGTTAGATCCCTCTTCCAAAGGTCATATTTTCCCTTGAATTTTGTAGGGACCTGTACACGTGTCACTCAAACAATGGTTAGTTAGTAACTGAATGCACAACATCATTTTATAACAAAACAAGTGTTAACAAAAATATGGTTACATAACCAAATCCAATATTCAGAATTTAAGGAAATATGAAAGTTAGGAGTCTAACCAAAATTGAATTCAGAGTCTATAAAACAAGGAAATTTGGATTGTGTTTTCTAGGAATTCAGAACCTGATATCTATAGAATTTAAGAGTCTAAATATCAAGGAAATTTGGAATCTTGATTCACAAGAATTCGGAACCAGAACATGCAAAGTTCGGAGTCAGAGTTCATAAGAATTTGGAGTCATAATTGTTAAGAGTTCAGAGTCTATATTCAGAGAACTCGGTGTCAAACTCAGAAAGTTCATATTTAGAATTCTTATTTAGAATTCGGAGGCAGATCTTAGAAGAGTTCATAACTAGAATTCGTAATCAGAATTCAGAGTCAGAACTCAGAAGAGTTCGTAACCAGAATTCCTATTCAGAATTCAGAGTCAGATCTTAAAAGAGTTCGTAATCAGAATTCCTATTCAAAATTCGGAGTTAGAACTCATAAGAGTTCGTAACTAGAATTCTGAGAATTCAGATCCTAAAACAGAATGCTTCATATCTAGGTATTTATAGGATTCCATGGTTTTGGTTACAAACCAAATTTTACACTTCGGAAAATTATGATATGAACAATGAAAACAAGATAAGGATAAATTTCCTTGGGGAAGGAAAGTTTTCCTTATAGAAGTGAAGCATAGGGTAAAATATATTTTCCTTGAGATAAGGTGCATGTGATTTTCATAAAAAAAAGGAATTGTAAAGTCATAAGGAAACCTTATTGACTAAACAATCTCCCCTAATTATTAAGGAGTGGAAAAGTCATAAGGAAAACCTTATTTACTCCTCAAAACATGATGTTCATTTTTTCCAAATTCCCAAATAAATTTAAGGATGTTTCACAAAGTCAAAGATAAAGTTTAAATGATATGTTTTTCTGGAGTTTTGAGATTTGAGAAAGTGGGGAATTTTTTCATGTTTCCCGCTCTTGTTTTCTGATTTTTCATTAAATGATTTCTCATATCACTTGTTCATTTTAAACATTCTACATATGGACAAAAGGTGGACCACTAGATAAATAGAATTGAACGTTACAATTTTATTTAAGAATAAATTTATTGATAATTTTATCATATTTGGAGTTTTATAGTTCATTCTGAGAAAAACAAGATCCACCATTCTATGAAAATTGGCACCAAAATTCTGTGAAAATCATATCTAGAATTCTACAAAAATCAGCATGAGAATTATTAGAAAATAAGATCTATAATTCTGAAAAATATTCAATTTGATTCTATGAAAATAGAATCTAGAATAACACATCATTGTATTCATAAAATCAAATCCATAATTTTTCATCATTTAATAGAGAACATTGGATAAAACATCATAATATTGAGAGAATCATATCTATCCAAATCAGACTGAGTGTTTGTACTGAGCATTTGTGGAGTAGTTTCAAAAAATTCTTTATTCTTTGGGTTGGGATAAAAAAATTTAAAATAAAACATTGTATGCTGATGGGAGTTTGTAAAATATTTCCTATCAGAATATATAATGACTCTAATGGGACTTGGCACAATTTATATTCCCTTTTTCATAATAGTGTATTTCATTAGACCCTTGGTAGTGGAAATAGAAAGGATTTAGGTTCTCACACTGATGGTGAACCTTGTAATTCTTTTGTCATTTTCATTTATACCTAATTTTATATTTATTAGTATTTAATAAAAGTTGATAAGTATATAAATATTAACAGGATTCAGTGGTTATGTTTCTATAATTTTTGAAACATATATAAATTCAACAATTGATTCAGCCACCCCCCCCCCCCCAATCATAGTTGTTATTCGTTCCTTGGAGAATAAATTGGTATCATAGCATCATGTTCCCTTGTTAAATACTTATCATGGATAATATCAATTTTTCCAAAATTAGATTAATTTTAACATTTGATGGAAATAATTATTATGGATAGAAAAATAGGATGATTCCCTATCTTTTATCTCTGGGTGAGGAAGTTGTTGATGTTGATGCTATTGGTTTTCCACCAATTTAGAAAGATCCTCCCATGAAATATGCTAATAAGAGAAATATAAAAGTTGATGGAAAGAATATAAATGCAATTTATAAGTCCTTATTAGAAAATTTTTATTAGAAGTTGATGGTTCCCATGCTTCAAAATGTATGTGGGACAAGATAGAGAGTGTTTTTAAGGAAAATACTAAAGTCAAAGAATAAAAGTTACAAATTCGGTATAGCAAGTATGAATACATCAGAATGAGAAATGAAGAAACAATTGGTGAATAATTCACTAGTGTAATTGAAATTGTGTACAACATTAGAGGATTCAGAAAAGTATTTGAATATTCTATAATGGTGAAAAAAATTGTGAGAAATTTTCAATAAAGTTTTAATTATAAAATTTTCTCTTTATAAGATAAGGATGATTTATCTCTTGATGAATTGAATAACACTTTTTTTCATATGAAATCAAGAAAGCTCTGATCTTTAAAAAATATATGAAAGATGAAATGGCATTTTAATCCATGAGAAAGATGAAAATCTAATATTTTAATGAAGCTGATCCTTGTGAGTTAGATGACAAGGAAGATGAGGAGTTGAATGAAAAAATCATTTCTTTTACATCCAAGAACTATCTAAGAGGGAGAGGAAAGTATGGAGGAGAAAATCCTCTCAAATGTTTTGAGTGTGGTTGAATTTGACACAGTGCTATAAATTTCCCCAAGAAGAAATTTTTAGAATATAAAGATGAATCCAACGGAAAACCTCAATGGAAGATATGGAAGAAAATGATAAAGAATAAAGGTATTCAAATAGATACAAAAAAAATTACAAGAAACTGAAGAAGTATTTTGATTAAGAAATATAAATCAGATTCAACTGAAAACAATTCATCTGAAGATGAAACATTAGAAAAAATCTGAACGTTCATTGAAAAATTTGAGAAAAAAATAATCTTTAGAGAGTGAAGAAGGTGGTGAAGAATCTTATAGAGAGTATCAGCTTAGAACTGAACTTGTATTATGTCTTGAGAAAAAAAACTCTAAAGAAATAAATTAGAGTAGTGAATAAATATCATGAATATTTTTCAGATGGAAGAAAAGATGTCATCAAGAAGGGTGATGAATACATTCAAGAGATTTCAAGTTACAACCATATAATTATTGAATTGGGAAAGATTATTTAATATCTTATCAAGAAGCTATAGTATAAGGAAGAAGAGGTTAATAGTTTGAAATCAAAACTTCTTGAGTCTGAAATTACCATGAGAAATATGAATTAAAACTTCATCAAATCTATAGAAGTAAAATATGTAACTTCTAAAGTTTATGAGAAGGATCAATATGAGATTCAGGAGAAATATTATCTTACCAAAAATAATGTTTCATTTGATTCTTTTAATATTTCAGGTTCTACAAAAATTATTGGTAAATCCTGGATAGAAAAATTAAGTGATAAATCTTTCAATTCTTTAAAAGTATAAAACTCACTCAAAAGGAATGATGGTCCACATACTGAGTATGTTAGAGATGAAATTAGTTAAAAACCTCAACCAAGTTTCTATAGAGAAAGAGCATTCTAGAATAGAAAATCACAATTTGAAGGCTATTATTGGTGTTGTGGAATATATAGGCATTGTACTTATAATTATTTCCATAACATATCTCTACCTAGAATAAGGTTTGTGAAAAGTAGAAGCTATAGAAAAAGATGAATGAGAAACTCTCTTAACTCATAAGAAGTTGGAAAGGTGAATTCTCAAGATATTAAAAACATTCCAATAAATTGTGAATTTGAATGTCTGGAAGAATTATTTAAAAGATCTAATTAGTCTAGTCAATATGCCAAAAAATTTATGTCACTCCTTCTAGAACAATTTTATTATAATAGAAAAGAAAAGATCACTAAAAAGATGAAGGTTAAGGAAATATCTTTTGTTGTTGAGATAGATTTGAAAGTTATTAAGAAGAAACTACGAATTCTTGATAGTGGTTATTCTTCACATATGACAGGTGATATAAAAATCATGAAACATTTTCAATGTCAGTTTGGATGATTAGTTACTTTTGGAAAAGTTGGATTCTTAAAATTTAGAGGAATCGGTATGGTATAGATTGAACCAGAAAAATTCAAATCTAATGAATTTTTACATGTTGATTGTCTAAAACATAACACACATAGTTTATGTAATCATTGTGATGATGGAAAATAAGAATTATTCATAATGGATTCTTATATTATCAAGAGTGTGAAATATGTAAAAGTCATTAAAAAAGAAGAAGGAAATCATGGGAATCTCTTTAAAATCATAGAATTAAATAACTCGTGTTACTTGAGTACTGAAGATGAAAACAAATTATGGCACTAAAGACTTGGTCACATTGTGCAGAAAACCATGAATAAACTTTCTAAAGTTGATGTTTTCTAGAATTTTATATAATTGTAAAGAAGATATGAAGATATTTTCATTACTTTCCATCTAGGAAAGATGGCTAACAAAATTCATAAGATAATTGAGATTCAATCAACCAGACCACTTGAGATTATTCATTCCAATATATGTTAGCCAATAAGATATCAATCAATAAATGTGTATTTATATTTTATCACTTTTATTAATGATTTTAGTTGGATATAAAACATCTTGTTCCTGGAGCACAAGTCATTGGTTGTTGAAATTATCAAATTCATAAGAAAATATATTGAGAAAGGATTTTGGGTTTCCATCACGAATATGATAATATATAATGGTACCGAATTCACAAAAAATACATTTGAAACTTATCTAAGAAATCATGGTATCAGGCATTAGTATAGTGCTCTCTATACTTCAAAACAATATTAATTACTAGAAAGAAAGAATAGAAGATTGGTTGAAATAGGAATAAGTACGTTATAAAAATAAAAAAAAAATCAAAGTTATATTGGAGAGAAATTGTTAGTATTGTTATACAAGTTCAAAATAGATTATTGTTGAGACTGGAAACCAACATGAATCCTTATAAAATGTGGTCAATAAACCTTCATTAAAATACATAAATGTTCTTGGAATTCCATGTTTTCTCAAAATAAAAATTTCATATTTGGGTAAGATTGATGAAAAGATGAGGATGGAACATTAGTGGGTTATTCACCAAATGAGAGAAGTTACAAATGTTGGAATAAATTTTTAAAAAAGTTGGTTGACTCATATGATGTGACAGTAATTGATAATCAAATTTCATTAAAAATGGTTTTTGAGAATGGTGAGGATGATAAATTGGATATTTCCAATAATAGTGAAAGTAATTAAAAACATTCTTTTCAAGATTTATAAGAATCCTGTGATGAGGAAATAATAGGTGGGAAATAAACTTTGATATTTCCTACATTAAGAATACATGTTGAGCCCAAAAACAGTAGTGGGAATCAGAAGGCTCTAATTTATGCTAGAAGAAAGTTGAGAAAGAAAATCATACTTCACTTATCACAAAATATGAACCAGAATCAGTTTTAGAGGCTATTCAACCTAAAGAATGGGTGGACGCTTATAATGAGGAGTTGGATCATATTGAGAAGAATAAAAAAATAGAACTTGTTCCATGTCCAACAAATAAAAAGGTTATCAGAACTAAGTGGGTTGATAGAAACAAATTGAATGGCCATGGAGATGTTTTAAGAAACAAATAAAGAATTATAAAGGATATTTACAGTAGGAAGGTGTGTATTTTTCTGAATTGTTTTCCCCAGTTTCAAGATTTTAAATTATTAGAATGTTTCTTTCAGTGGCCTCAAATCAGAATTACAAAGTTTATCATATGGATGTATAGTCATCTTTCTTAAATTTTAGGATTGATGAAGAATTTTACATTGATAACCCTTGTGGGTTTCTACTTGATGAGGATGAAAATAATGTATTTAAATTGGATAAATCTTTGTATGGGAAGAAACAAGATCCATGTTCTTAGTATTCAAAACATGACAATTGTTTTATAATGATGAAATTTTCTAAAGTGAATTTTTATATCAAATTGTATGTAAAATATGTTGGCTCAAGAACTTTAATTGTAATTGTTTATGTAGATGAGATAATTTTTACTAGGTATGAAGAAAACGTTTGTGAATTTTTTTTGAATAAATAAAGAATAATTCAGAAATGTCAATTTTGGGAGAATTAACATTCTTCATTAGATTTCAAGTTAAACAAATGGAAAAATACATTTATTTATGTCAAGAAAAATATTCCAATTAATTGTTAAATAAGTTCAGGATGGCTGAATCCAAAGTAGTTTTAACTTCTATTTCAGTCAGAACAAAGTTAAGTAAAGATAAATCCATAATAAGTGTAAATCAAATAGACATTCAAGAGATAATAGGAACTGTTCCTTACCTTACAACTTCGAGTCTTTATATTGTTTATGTGGTGACTTTGTGTTCTAGGTATCAAAGTAACCCAAACGAATCACATATATTGGCATAAATAAGAATTCTGATATATGTCAAAGGAACAACTTCAAATGGGTTCTTATATAAAAGAAATTGTAAGAAGAGGTTTCACAGTTATACTTATGTCGATTGGGATGGAGATTGTAATGATAGAAAATTAAACACAGAAGAAACATGTTCCTTGGGTAAATGTTATCTGTGTTGGCATAGTAAAAAAAATACATGTTTAGTAACATTGAGCACATGTAAATCTGAATATATTGCAGCTAATCAGGCTTGTACTCAAATGTTGTGGATCAAAGTTCAGTTGGAAGATTTAAAAGGGAATGTATTTAAACAATTTAAGATACTTTGTGATAATCAAATTTCAATTGATATTTCAAAGAATATCATATGACATTCAATATCAAAACACGTTGATATAAATTTTCACTATATAAAATAGAAATTTTTTTCTAGGGTTGTTTTTTTGGAATAAATTTCAACAAAGTATCAGATTACTGATTTCATTAAAAAATTAATTCCTAAAGAAATGCTTGTAGAATTGAGGCTATAAATTCATTTTCATCGTATTTCTATGTCTTTCAAAATCCCAAAAGTAAGTTCCCCCACTTTTATTTTAATTATGTTGAAAAAGGGGGAGAGAAAGTAACACCTTTCTACTTTCTAGGAAGATTTACTTATCCTTATTTTATGAATATGTAGTTGTGGTTATAATAAAATTTGGGAGAGAAAAGAAAAGTGTGAAAAGAAATAATGAGGAAGAGAAAAATAAAATTGAGATAAATGTAAAAGTGAGATAAATATAAAAGTGATAGAAAAATTAAAAGAAAATATAAAGGTTAAGAGGAGTTTATCTTTACATGGCCATAAAATTTTCTTACTACTAAGGGATGGAATTCCTTAAAAAAATTCATTATCCAGTAGCTTAGTTTCGAGGCACTATCTTTTGAGAAAGTATATTTTTTTATAAAAGAAAAAAAACATGAGTTGTAAAAAATTCATAGAGTTTGAAATGTTTTTAATGAGGGTTTTCAAAAAACCCAAAGGAGAAGATTGAAAAAATGTTATAGTGTTTTGTTTTGAAAATGTTTTTTATTTTTTAACAAATAAATATTTTTGTATCCGAATGTTTTTCATCCTAGTAATCAGGACCTTGTTTATTATATTCAGTTAATTAAATCAAAAAGAATCAGAGTGTATTGTTTTCATGGATTCTATCATTTCAGTAATCAGAGAAAGAATGAATTGTGTGAAGAGTTTTGAAAGAATCAAGTGATGTCATGAAGTATAAAGTTTTCATATTTTCTAAAAAAATTAGATGATGTTTTATGGAATAATAAGTTCTCACAAATCATGAAAAACTTCAAGATAAAAGCTTTTGAGGAAATGGTGAAGAGTTTTGAAGAAATTATAATTACAAAAATGGTCCAGAAAATCATCAGTAGAATCCTAAAATCCAGAACTAGAAAATGGGCTCTAGAATTATATACTGAGAAAGAATCCTTAATGAGAGAAAGAGATGGAACTGATTTGGTGTACCCTTATGGTTCTCCATATAACACTTATAAAACTATTGGATCCATAAAATAGGAACCATAATACTACAAAAATCAGATCCATCATTCCTAGAAAATCAGCACCATAATTCTAAAAAAATTAGATCCAACCTTATGAGAAAATAGACAATAGAATTATATAAATATTTGATCCAACATTCAGAGAAGTATCAGCACCATAATTCTATACTAATAGGATCCATCATTTTTCTATTGATAAATAATTCATAATGAGTGAATTATGAAGAATAATTAAAGTGTCAAACATGACATTCACTTTTTCATAAATATTATTTAAATATAAGGAGGATTGATGAAGTCAAAGATGATGATTAAATGTGAGATATTTTAATATTTTTGTGGTTTGAGGATGCACAAAATTTTTAAATGTTTCCTGCTCTTGGTTTCTGGGTTTCTTACAAATAATCTCTCATATCACTTGTTCATTTGAATCTTTCCAATCCACAATCCATTTTTTTATCAAGAGTCCACTTTTTGGAAAAGTGAGAACCATAGAAAAACCACCACCAATCACCCGCACATACCCCACCTAGATGATCCCCATACAGCTTGAAAATTCAAAATTCAAAAAACCACACCCAACCGCCACTTCGTCCTACCCAAAATCATAAAATACTAAATTCAAAATAATGATAACATCATCCACCTCGATAAATGGGTCCTCTCGATTCTAGTGTCACCTCGAGCCTCACACCTGTCCTCGATTCACACACCTTACGCGACGTCTACCCTATACGCATCAAAACAGACTACCAGTGATCTTTACTGACGTCCGTCATCGTCGTCGCTGTCACTTCCAAAAGATTCATCATCTCCGCCATACTTGAAACACAAAACGTCATTCCGTCATCCATGGGTTTAGGTGATTCCTGAAACCGGACCATCACCAGCTTTACACCACCACCATCATCCTTGACCGAACACCACACCATCGTCGAGGCATGACAAAGCCATTACAAAACCTTAACAGCAGCAGAAATTGAAACGAACAACAAACAAACCTCATATAAAGCCACCACCATAGAAGGAACACACAAAACTTCATCAAAACTAGGAGAAACATGTCGCGCAAGAAGTATCAATTTCCACAAAATCCCACCTCCCAATACATTTGAGGAACTACCGCACCAGCACCAACTAGGAGATGAGCAGAGGTCCATGAGGTCAGGGCAGGGATAAGAGTAGTTGATGCCTCTAAACGACACAATCTCGCTTGAAATGAAATCCGAAGCTGAAATCGAGAACATGCTGACATAGGAGTGCCTGCAAATCCCTCGACCACCATTCTGCTTTTCCAAAAACTATAAAGTACCCATAAAAGTGAATATTCCCATCTAAATAAAGAATATTTTAATTGATAATTCTATCAAATTTTGATTTTTATAGTTCATTATCTTAAAAATAAAATCCACCATTCTTTAAAAATTAGCACCACCATTCTGTAAATATTGGACTGGAATTTTGCAAAAAATGGTACCAAAATTTTAATAAAATCATATCTATAATTCTGAAAAATTAATACCAGCATTCTATGAAAATAGGATCTAGAATCTATAATCTTTATATTCACAAAACTGTTCTAGAATCCTATATCACTGTATTGGAAAAATAGGATCCCACATTATCGAATTGAGAGAATTAGATTCAGCCAAATCGTACTAAGGATCCAGACTGAGCATTTGTGGGGAAGTTTCAAAAAAGTCTTTATTTTTTTTATTCTCTCAAAAACAATTTAAATAAAACATTATAAACATATGGGAGTCAGTAAAATCTGTCTTATCTAGAGATTTATGTTGTATAATGGAATTTAAAACAAGTTGTATTCACTTTCATATAATAGTGTACTTCTGTAGACCCCTGAGAGTAGCTATGGAAAGGATCTAGATTCTCACACTGGGGCCGAACCTTAAAAATCTTCTGTGATTTCCATTAAAACCTGCTTTTTCATACATGATAATTTAATAAAAGTTGATAAGGATATAAATCTAAACATGTTGCAGGGGTTATCATTCTAAAATTTTTGTAACTTATAAAAAGTGAAAAACTGAATCAACCCCCATCCCCCCCACCTCCCAGTTCTTATTCAATCCTTGGAACTTCACATCTAAAAAATGATGTATCAAATTACTAGACCAATATGGAAACTCAAAGAAGGTACTTCTCTTTTTCCAATTTTAAGTGGCTTTAGTGTCAACATTCTTCCTCTTTTAGATTTGAATGATCCATTCCCAAATGAAAAATTTAAATATTTCAATACATTAACCACATCACTACCTAACATACATTGAGTTGTTTTTTTACTGTAAATAGTATTTTCAACCTCTAAATATTCTTCTTATATTGATGTTCCCTGGGAAATAATTGTCGATTTCTCATGAAAGTGAAACTTGGATAGTATTTAAGCCTTCTTGATCAGGTATTCTTCATTCATATAAGATATGACATTTTTCCCTTCATGATTCAACCAGACATCACATCATAAGTAGGAAAATCATTTATAGTCCAAATAAGGGAAACACAGGCCTGAAATATCTTTTTTAATGAAGCATCAAATGATTACACACCAATATCCCAAAGCATCTTCAACACTGTTATTAAAGGCTAAAAGTAGACATATTTAGAATTCATAGGATTAAGAGTTATAGATATTATTATACTCAAGAAATTGAAATATTTTTTCATTCACATCCATATAGAATGATTATAAACATGAATAAAAACTGGCCACATGTTGTGAGCTATAATCACTTGACCAAACTAATTAAAACCATCACAAGTTATTCCCAACCTAACATTACACACCTCTGCTATAAAATATGGATGTTGTGTATCAAATTCCTATTATGGTAATCCATATTTAGGATGAACCATCTCATCATTAACTTTAATTCTTTAATCCTCATTTCATCTCATATTGGATGAGTTTTATGAATACATGAATAGATTTTGAAGTCTAGGAATAAATAAAAGTCCCACATAACTTTCTATGGAAGAAGAGATGGTGTTCCATCTATATTTACCTTTTATCAGGCCATAACACAATTTTTACATTCATTATGGTTATCTATTTCCTCCCAAAGTAAATTATAGTCTTCAAGACAAGCATGAACTTTATTAGTAGAAAATCAATGCTGCTTAAATAACTTCCATGCCTGGTAATGATTTGAGGTAATATCTACACCATCATAAATAAATTCCATCAAAAAAGAAAGAATATAATCAATGGATGTATTAGAAATTTCATACATGGGTTTTCTATGATATAACCACATTAAAAATTTTAACTTGGTCATTTTAGTACATTCCTGATATACTAGAGTTCTGGAATCATCCATTAAAATTTTCACTCTCTAAACATAATCATCTTCAATATTTTTCTCATATGTATGGAAATAATTTTCTGCAGGTACTTGACTATTATCTTTATCCTAACGATGCACAAATAGAAACTAAATAAATATCAAATTTATCAAACAACTTCTTTGTTTTCATTCATGAATATTATAAGATTATTTCGTCTCTCTAGGGTGATACTAAACAGAATAGTTTGTTTGAAATCCATCTTTCATCATATGGTACCTAAATTCTTCCCTACATAACCATGGTCTTCCAACACAATAATAGCATTAAAATTTTATACAACCTCGATTTGAGGAATTATTAAATAAAAAATAAAAAAAAAATCTTTTGAAACTAGGTTGAAATCCAATCGCTATGATACATTCAACTTATATATATTATATTAAAGGGTAAATAAATTACCTTCCAATAAATAATGTAAAATATAATTTAATAATTATTTACAACAAATTTTAATATTAATGTCATCAAGTCATATTAATTTTTATGAAAACAATGATTTAGAGATATAACATATTTAAACTGACTAAACACAAAATACCATAAATAATAAATACCATAAATAATAATCTACAATCCCTTGAAATAAAGGTAGAAATAAAATACGCATTAGTAAAAAGTTTCAGAACTATATAGGAATCTAAACGAGACAAAATGTATGACCAAAAAGGAAAAAATAAACTCGATCCAACCAATTACTCAAACTAAAGGTCCGATCACCATCCCATTTTGAAAATAATGTCACCAACATAATCCCAATAACCATCCACTTCCAAGGAAATATGACATTGTATCTGACCAAGAATATAATTAATGAAAATAAATTCAAAATATATGATGACCACATTCCTACCAACAAGATTATTATGGGTGTGAGTTGATGCTAATAGGATACCACCATGAGTCCCATTCATTAAATTTATTATAGAAACAAATTTGAAAACAAGGTGTGGAAAAATATGTTGGCATTTTCACTTTAAATGAACAGGGGGAGTGCTTTAATATATAAACTTCATCGATGATCCCCATATTGTAAAAATGTTTATTGAAATTGGTGATATTTAAAAACAATGAAATGGAAAATGGAAAAGAATTCCTTTAATATAACTATTTTGAAATTAAAACAACACATGGTCTAAAATATTTCAAAATCATGCTAATACTATTGTCTCTATGAAATAAATTTTTTTTCCATTATTCTTTAAAATGATACACACTCACCCACCACAAGGTAAAAAATGATTTAATGGTAAATAATCAAGAAGAAACATGATAAATACAAGGATAAAATAACAATAAAAATTAAGATTATTCTACAAAAGGGTTAACTCATCAAGAAAGGACTTCCAAGATATAAACAATACAAATTAAAATGTATAAATGATTGATCCATAACATAAATACATACCATTACGGAAAATCATGATGACTAATAGGACCACACAAAACATGAAAACATAGACCTAGTTATTAGTAGGGTACAACCATAAATCTATCCACTAAATCACTCTATGTAGTCCCCTCAGTGAAACCCCAAAAATCAAGTTTTTATATACATATATGGGGGTTATAGTCAATTAAAAACCATTACTAGCCTATAAATTTCCCACAAAAAACTACTTATCAACCTTAGTCTCATCATGGAATAATAATTTAGGTACACCATGTACAGTAACATTATCCCTAGACAATAACAATCCATGAGGGCTAATAACATTATCACATCCTTGCCACCTCCTACACTACCATCAATGTGACCCCCAACACATAACCACAACATGCATCACTTAACCAATCATCCATCGCATGGATAGGAAAAACATTAAAAAAATCAATTTGATTAAAAAGGGAACCATCAATAATCAACTAAAAAAAGGTTCCAACTGAGCCTTTACTTTTATACATATAACATATATCATTGTAAATTTTTGGATAAAACAACATTCCATGCCAACACAATTACAAAACGAAATATATTCATCAAAAATTATAATATCACAATTCAACAGATACATTAGTTCATATTTTGAATCCAAAAATACCTTCAAAACATGAAATCCCTCTTCTAACACAAAAACATTAACCAACATTGGAAGCCACATTTTTCTTATAATAAAAAAATATGTGTTTCATTATAAAAACAAACCATAGAATATTATCAAACATAGGAATTTTATTAAAAACCATTTACTACCAAGATACCATTTCAATTGCGAAATTCAACCCATTTTCTTCATGAGAAATAATCAAAATAAATGATTGCAATAAAAAATTCACACTATATATATTCCACACTATGAATATTTAAGAAAAATATGAATTTTGAAAACATTTTTACCATTGTAACTCTTGAATAAAAGAAAATGAAACACAAACACAAACATCAATCTTAGTAACCATGTATCCTTCAATAAAACACATTAAAATGCTAAAAAACTTTAGCGAATAAATACGAGTAGGTAATAAAATATTACCTCTCAATGATCGCAATAAAAAATCACCCAATACAGAACACTTTCGAGGGGTGGGTATAAAAAAATCATGTGAGGAGAATATTTTCACGGATGAAGTGGCCTAAGGAGGGAAGTGGGGTGGTCAAAATCACCTGAGGAGAATAGTTTCATGGACGAAGTGGCCTATGGAAGGAAGTGGGGTGGCTAAAATCACCAGAGGGGATGGAGCAGGCTGGAAAATGTTTCCAAAGTGGATGGGGGATGCATGGATGCACTGGTAGGGGTAGGGTTCAAAAGAGGGGGATGGGAGGAGGATCCCAAGAGGGAATCCAATATTTATAATTCTTTAACAACAGTTTCAAAAAACTGTTGGCATAGTCTTGGACAAGCACCTCTATACCAATGTATTTTCAAAATCATGGGTATAGATCCATTGGGATATATCCCTTTTCTAGTATTGTTTGTTACAGTTCACAAACAAACTCTAATAAAAACCTTTCTTCGTTACCTGGGGAAAATTAACATAAGAAAGTGTCAACTCAAGTGCACGGTTAGGGTAAATAAGGGAGATACATATGTATAACATGAAAATAAGGGTACGATATCCGGAGAATAGCATTTTAAAATTATACCCTTCGTAACAAATATCATAATCTTGAGTTGTGTAATAAAAATTTGCAGTTTACAAGACATGAATGATATGGAAATCATAGAATATGATCAATGAAAAAATTACCTTATCATAATACATATATTTTGTGGCACACACATTAGATTATAACACTGTGAGAATATATATAGAGAGATATAGGTTCACTCATTATGTTAAGGAAATTAGATCTGGTCCTCATGTAAACATATTGACATGCAACTAGTTTCACGCATAACATTATGTATATGAAAGATAGGTCCATTCATAAAATTATAGAAAAGGAAGAAAGTTCCGTAAAATATTGTGAACATGTAATTAGGTTCATCCATAACACTTTGAGTATGTAATAAGGTACATATATAACATTGCAAACATGTAATTAGGTTCACACATAACATATTTACTCATTATTTATCCATCTTTTTCTAATGTATTATAGAGAGAAATAGGTCCCACCCATTACATAATGAAAATAATACTTACATGTTCTGCACGAACTTAAAACATTCACCATATCATATCCCATTAAAATAAATGGGATTCATAATAATTTCATCACTTCCTCAATGTATAACCCGTGGAACAAGAAGTGGGTTTTAAAATCATTTTATCACGGTATAACCCGTGGAAGAGAAATTGATTTTATAAAAATCATTTCATCACAAACATAAACCATTAAAATAAATAACAAGAATTATATCCTTGGTTCATATGCCCAGTAAATCATAATTATCCTCATAAGATGCCATCTTAGATGTAGAATTAATTTGAAAGAAAAATCACTTGTGACATTTCATGAGGAAAATAACTTTTATTTTAAAATCAGTTTTTAAAACATAAAATATTTTGAAAATAATTTTCTTTGAAAATGACATTGAAAACATATAAATTAATCTTTAAAAAAATATTAATACATTTCTTGACAAAAAGTTAATTTCATCATTTAAAAAAAAATTAAAACATAAAACATTTTTAAAATACTTTTCATTTTGAAAACATTTATTTAAAATCTATTAATTTACCAAATATTAAGGGAAGAATTTTCATTAAAAATGTATTTGAAAAAATTTAAGGGAATCTTGAAATCATTTATTGGTCATGATAGTTGGGAATATTGTTGATTCCATGAATGTGAAAAACAAATATTCTCTTCACATTTTATATAAAATTCAAATGGGAATTGTTTTGGAAATGACTTAAAGATTCGTTTTAAAAAAAATTAGAAAGTATAACATGGGTAAAAATTTATTTAATAAAACATTTAAAAAGTTTTAAAAAAAATATTTTGATAAAAAAATTAGGAAATAGGGTTTTTGGAAGAAAAAGTGTTTTCGACTCAAGAGAGTAATAAATAGAATCTTTCTTAAAAACATTTTCAAAAATAGTTTAAATAAAAAATAGTAGAATATGGGACTATTACTTGATAATATCATCAATAACCATATTATAAGAAACAAAATTAGAATTATTGAGTGGTAGATCATAAGATTTTAAAATTTAAGACTTATTCAAAAACTATCCAGTTAAATAATGAGTTTTGACATAAAACTCTTACCACTTTGGTGACTTTTACTAATAAACCACATTATTGAATAACATTAAATTAAAATTAAAATTTAATTATAATAAATAAATAGATTATATTAAATGTAAAATTGGTTGAATATAGACCACATATAAGAATATGGGTCCATAACATCACAAAACTCCCAAAGAAGGAAAATTGAGACAAAAATACCTTATCGCTTTAAAAATATTAAGAATCATAATAACAAATTTAAAAAAATTAAATAAAACATTAAATTTCATTAAAGGAATTATATCAATTATATAACATTCCAATGGGTTATTCTATACACTACACTCAAAAAACGAGTGGTGAATTTTCATATATCTCCCATAAATAAAACACATGCTAGAAATCCATTACCACAAGTCATGAATTCCTAAGAACTTATTTGTACACCATGAATAATAAATATATGATTTTTATAAATAAATTATATAACCATATTTATATAAATCATACCATATATTAATTACTTCTGTTCTTTTATTACCCATTTTTTCATAATTCCATGTTAAAGTCATCTTTCAGGGAAAAACCACTTCGTTTTTTTCATATGTATTGATTTATATTTTCGGTAATATTACTATGATTATGGTTCTATAATATACATAATTATAATATTTACATAAATATAATATTTATTAATTGTATATATATTTATATTAATTTATAAAATATAGAGATAGAAAATGAAATTCACTGTTCTGGGAGATAGTAAGCCATACGTACCCATGAACGTTTTTTCCACTTTCTCAATGTATTGAAAAAAATAAAGGTAAGTTATATATTATCATTAAATAATAATTTTTATTTCATATATATATCACATATTTTTATTAAAATAATCCGTATTAACTTCTATGTAAAGTGTGAATGAATCGTATCACTTCATGAGGTAGTTGTCCACTGTACACAAGATTGATGATATCATATTTCCACAAAATGTAAAGCATGAAGGTATTATAATAAAATAATCCTAGTAGAATAATGATATCAAAAAAATCATATATAAAAATAATCCATCACTATGTCTAATTTAGAGAGGTTGTGTTGAAAAAATGATTGACATTGGTTCATAAAGCAGTATCCCACCACACACACAAAAAATGATTTTGTAACCCTTTTGATGTAAGTGGAGATGGTTATTGGTAATTACCTTAAAATTACGACATATAGTTATATATATGATACTATTTTTATCATATAATCATGTTATAATAATAATTTAAGGAGTTGAATTAATAGATAAAACAAAACCCTTCAATGATGAATGTTACCTCTTTTTCGAGTATCCTCCTTCGATTTGCACCAAAAGCATTCCTAGGTAGGAATTATGTCCAAAATAAGGATTATAGGATGATAAAAGTGAATTTGGAATGTGATTAAATTAGATATTGACTGTAATAAAAAGTAATGATGGTCTGAATAGGAGAAGGTAATGGGGTCCATTTATAAGTGAGGTGAGTGGAACACCTGTATTTTTTTAAATAAACAATTATACCCACATTTTTTCATGTAAATGGGATATAATAATGGACCATTATAGATACCATAATTTATCAGCTCTAAATATTTCAATAAAATTTGTTTGTTAAACGTTTTTCATCATTTTTTAACCTTATATTTTTAGTTTAACCCCAAGGTAAACCAATTTTTACTTTAGCTGCTGTGAATAATTTTTACAGTTTTCACTATTAATTTTGGTTAAAAATTAAGTTGAAATTATTATATAATATATATTATGATGATTCAAAACATGGTAAACATCTTTTCAAATTAAATTCACATAACTGGAACACGTTAATTTAAAATTAATCCCTTATATGTGACGAGAAGGTGGGCTTTCGAAAGAAAATGTTCAAACATTTACATTTTTTTATATCCAATTTCCATATAAATTTGTTCCAATGACCTAAATTAGGTTAATATATACATAATTGAACTAATTTTACTTTTAAACCAATTTAAAATATAATTTAATATTATAAATAATTTAAATGGAAACGATGATTTCAATTAAAATTTAGTGTATTTCTCTATTCATCAAAAAAGTAATCGATTCAAAAGCATATTAAAAATTCACCCAAATATATTTTTGATATGTTTATCTCAAATATGATGTTAATTTTATCCAATAAAAAATTTAAATACTAAATAAATTATTTATAATATCTTCTCATATAAAATTAATAAAAAACATTTTTGAAAAAAATACATATTTTTTAAGATTATATTTACATTAATAAAAAATTGATTTATTATTTAATAATAATTTATAAATATTTTAATTTTTATATTTATTTTTCATTAATTATTTAATAATATTAAAACCTTTCTATTTAATTCATAGGTTACACTTTTCATCATTAAATTGATATTATTTCACAGTTTGATGAAGCTTAGTGTTGCATGTCATACACTCTATTAGAAAAACTTGCAGTTCTGTGTGTTGTAGGATAAAATTAGTTTTATATATAACATAATATATTAGAATAATTAAATTTATTTGAAAAAATATATTCCATAAAATCTCAATTTGTTACATTCTAGCCTCCGTAAAATGAGTTTTACCATGAAATTCATGGCGACCATCAACAATTTCACATTTGAAAATTCCTTCATAAAAACCCACAAAGTACAAATAAATAAATAAACATCCATTGAAAATTCAACATTGGAAATGTTGGATCGAAATATGAATGTATATTCTCAATTATAAGAGTGGGTGAATTGTATGTTTAAAAACATTCGTTTTTATGCTTAAAGAAAACTATATTTAACAAGGTTAAACCAGGTAAATTCCCAAGGCCTATTTCAGTTCTACAAACTTCCTAAGTTCAAGAAATTTGGTTCTGAAAATGAAACTTAAGTAAAGTGTACAAGGAAATATTCTACCTTAAAGCGTATTGAATCTTATTAAATTGAGTATACAAAAGAATAAGAAAGTATAAGCGGGTTATAATTTCTTCCTTTATCAAAATCAGTAGAAATAAACAAGAAACAAAACAAGTAACAAGTATGAAATATTTTAACCCAAAGAGTAGGGTATCCAACAACCTTGGATAAAGGTCACTTGATTTATAATTTATAGAAATTCTATCTTACCCACACCAGGGTAAACCCTTGATAGGAATATCGGAATCTATCTTTCTATCCCCGCAATCCCTCGAACTATAAGGTAGTCGGAACCTTTGTCTTTATATACATGGAAGTATTCAATTAATAAGGTAGTTAGCACATTGGTCTTCTTATCCTCGAAAGCCCTTGATTATACTCAGCAATAATCAGAGTCGCACGAAGTAATGTGAACAAGATGTTCAGTACACACAAGGCATGAGAGTCTCTCTCTCTAGAAATCACTTCAGCAGCATGCAATATTTAGAGTGATCAATAGATCGTTAATTGTTTTGATCTTGTTTGAATTATATCATATTTATAGGCACTTATCTAATTGTCAGACCCCTCCTCTAATGGCTATATTTTTTCTTGAATTTTGGAGGGACCTGTATATGTGTCACTCAACCAACGGTTGGTTAAAAACAGACTGTATGACATCATTTCAAAACTAAAACAAGTGTATGAAAAATAAAGTTTCTAAACCAAATCTATTTTTTGAAGTATAAAATAAAATAAAGTTCAGAGTCTAACCAAAAAATAGTTTCGAGCCTATAAATCAAGGTAATTAAGATTCTGTTTTCCAAAGAATTTGGAACCAGAATTTGGGGGAATTAGGAGCCTGAATTCTAATGAATTCAAAGTCGTAATTCTAAGGAATCCAGAGTCAAAATTATGAGGAATTTGGAGTAAGAATTTTGTGGAATTAGGAGTCTGAATTCTGAGGAATTCAGAGTCCTAATTCTGAGAAATTGGGAGTCTGAATTTTAGAGAATTCAGAGTCTGAATTTCAGAGAATTCGGAGTCTGAATTTCATGGAATTTGGAGTATGAATTTTAAAGAATTAGGAGTCTGAATTTTAGGGAATTCATAGTCGGAATTTCATGTAATTCATAGTCTTAATTTTAGGGAATTCTTTGTCTAAATTTCATGGAATTAGGACTCTGAATTTCATAGAATTCAGAATATAAATTTCAGGGATTTCAGAGTCTGAATTTCTAGGAATTCGGAGTCTGAATTTTAGGGAATTCGGAGTCTAAATAGAATACTCTTTGTCAAAGGATTTATAGGATTATGAGAATTTATATGTGAAACCAATTTTTGGACATAGGAATAAAATGATTCATATTTTAAGAAACTATAAAATTAAAAATAAAAATCATTAGTTATGATAAAATTTTCTTTGGGATAGAAAATTTTCTTTATGAAGATAATTCTTAGGGAAAATATAATTTTTCTTAAGATAGAGTCTTATTTATTTTCAAAACATAGAGAAATGGAAAAGTGATAAGAAAACCTTATTGACTCAACAATCTCCCCATTTTTGGAAATAACAAACATCCTTATGAAATAGAATAAAAGGACATATAATTTTTATGAACGTAAACATAAAAACTTATCTTCCTTTACTTATTAAACCTAGTGAATATGACTAACTCCCCATTAGGTTTTGAAATCCCTAAGGATCATATTCATGAATTCTGTAAGATGATTTTTCTTTTCTTGTATAAGTAAATCTATTTTGATGAAACTCTACCTTAGATAGATTCCCCTTACTTAGGGAATTCACTTATTTACTTAGTATTATTTTTATCATTCCATTCTCCCCCGTTGGGATTTTCAAAAAGGAATAAAGAGAATGGAAAAAAATATGGTTCCTGGAAGATTAGTACTAAACAACCAAATATATAAAGGAAACTAAAATTCCATTATGATTTAAATAATTTGTACAATGAAGGAATTAAAAAAAAAGATCACCATGGGATTGAATTATCCTTTTTTCTACATTGACATTAGCTTTTTTACAATTTTTTTCAACTTCTATATCTCCTTGTTCTCCTCTTCGACGCATTTGAGCAGTTGATCCTGATGTTCACATTTCATTTCTAAGGCTTTGATCTTTTCTTCTTGGGCCTTAAGATTATTTTCCAGAGCCTTCAAGACTTTTTCTTTCTTAACTATAATTTCTTTTAACACTATTCTGAGATCCCTTTCTCTCTTCCAATTCATAGCCACAGAATTAAGCTTCCCATTTAATTCCTTGACATCTTGCTTCCAAGTTTTTTATTCGAGATTCAGTTTTCCTCAAAATTCTTACTTAGATCTGTAAACTTTTCATCTTCGTTGTCAAAATAATCCTTCACAATTTCCTAAAAATCACAAGGATTCTAATCTATTTGGTTTTTTTCCTTGACCACTTAGTTATTTCCTTGCACAATCTGTTGTGAGATTCATATCTGATGAAGAAGGTTTTGAAATCATCATTAATCCTGATAAACTTATCCAAAAACATGGTATGTGTATCTGATTTCTGATGAGTGAATGTTGAAGCATTTGAAACCTTTATTCGATACTCGGAAATAAGGGAATAGTATCAACTAGTGTTTTCAAAGTCTATACTACAAAATCATTTCCAATGGAAGATGATTCTGAATCATATTTTTTTGGTTGGTGAGGATTCATTTTCTCTATTTTCATCTTTCCTCTTCGACGATGAACCAATATCATTATTTTTTGCCACAAATTTCCTAGGTGTAACAACCAACACCTTCTTTCCCTTATCATTTCCTGTAATAATCTCTTCTTCTTTGGGCGACTCATTCTCACTATTAGATAACTGAACAATTTTATCTTCCTAGGGATTGTTTCTTCACCTACCACAATATCCTCAAGATGAATGAAGTCATAGTTGCTACTCTATTCTTTAGATAGTTTATCCACTTCTTTTTGACCCTTTTATTCAATTCATAGAGTAGGAAGTTTTGAAGACTCGGCTTTAGAAGTTCAGATTTTTTCAGAAGGACTCTCTATATCATGGTATTCTTCTACTTGCCTTATCATGTCTCCGGTATCAACACTTTATTCTTCTTATTCTTCTTTTTCTTCTTCTACTTATTCCTATTGAACTATTTTTCCTCTTGTTCTGGTTCTAGAATCACTACCTTCTTTCCCAATGTCACAGTACGTGATTCATTAGAAAATGATTATGGTACTTGAATTTGTTCAGAGGCTTTCTCAACATCCTTTAGAAGATATTGACCTAACTCAACTCCAGACACCTTTTTCTTCTACCTCTTTTCTTTTTCTTATTTCTCAAGGTCTTCAGAAACCTTCATCTTCTTGGATTTTGCCTCAGTATGATCCAATAAAAAAGTAGGCTCCCCTTCCTTCCTATTCTTTTTGTCTTCCCTCCACTTAGCCACCACTTCATCAGGGTAATTCTTTTTCTTCTTTGGTTTTGGGGGTGCTGATTGAGTTTCCTTAGCCCCAAGGATTTTTTCTTTTCCTTTGGGTTCCTTCACCTTCCACTTCCTTCCACCCTTATTTGAGGTTTCCTCCACCTATATTTTCTTTACTCAAGCATGGATTTCAGCTTCCAAAAAATCATAAAATTCTCCTAGATCACTGGAAAAACAAACTTTCATCCTCTTTATAGTATAATCACTCAACAACATTACATTAAAATTACTTGGATTTTAACTACAAGGTATTTTTAATGACTCAAGGAAAGTAACTATAATCTTTGAGAGAATAGTTGGATACATGATAATTTGAGATTTTAGGGTTCCATTCTTGATTTTATCGATTGTCAGCAAAATATACTTCACTAAATTGATCTTTCTGAGATTTACCAAAAACATCTAATGCGTAGATATCACTCTTCTTCAGAGTATCCTTGTGCCCTTTTCTCAGAATGAGAAATATCAGAACCCATAGCTGAATAATCAGAAGATTTATAGAGAGATGAATAATTTTCAGAGTCTTCACTTCTTTCAAGGAAAGACATTACATTGCTTTCTCCTTGTCAAAAGATCCTGCTACATCAGGTAGATTGTGGGTGAAAAACTCCCCTTCTCCCTCATAAGGGATTCCAATCAGATTATTATCCATATTATAAGAAAGGGAGTAGGTATTTCAATAGTTCTTGAAGGAAAACTTGTCTATCCCTCCTTCATTGAAGAAACTTACTGTTTATAAAACTCGAAAAAATACATTGGATACACCAGATCATGCACCTTCAATTTCGATACACACAGGCTCTCCCAGCCATTCAACATTATATTCTCTGAAATTATAGAATCATACTTATCAAATAATTTCGGATCAACTAAAATCTCTCTGTATATTTTCCATTTGGATATTTCCTTTATAGAAGACATTTATTTCTGAGGAGAGGCTAGAACAGACAATTGGAGTTGAGGAAAACCTGAATATTTGGAGAGGCCTTAAAAGGATCATCAAGGATTTATCATGCCTAATCATTGACTTTCAGTGTGGGAAAACCAACGGTGGGTCCTTATGTAGGATTTTGAGGGGACAGTTCAACTTCCCAAAAGGATCCAACGGTTGAAAAACCCTTGATCAGATCAAACAGTTGGGACGATAGCTGAAGAAAGAATTTGGTTTGTTCCGATCATTTCAGGTTTTTAAGATAAAATTTTCAGATTTAAGAAAAAGTGAATGTAACACCCCCAGCTTCCATGGTATGCTTCTCTTTGAATAATACAGTAGTGTGTGTTGTACGCAACTTCGAGTTCTAACACACACCACAACCAATAAAACTAGTCATTATGAATAGTAATACCCACTTTTTGAAATTTTATACATTTTATATTTCAAATTGGACTTCATTTTTGGATTCGGAATATCGAAATTATCTTAGGGTGAATTTTTGGTACTTTTCGGATAACGTTAATATTTTCATGAATAGTGAAAATTAATAAATTTTAATTAAAAAAAAATTTAAATAGAAATAATTAATAGTGATAAATAATAAATTTGAATGGTTTTAAAGTATATTTAGAATATATTTTTACCATTTAATATAATGTTGGTCATTGGAAATAATTTCACATTTAAACTGGACATAAACAAGTGTCAATCTTTTTGATAATTATTATTTCTTAAAAACACGCTTTTTGTTTTGACAGTGGGAATTAATTTTAAATTAATTTATACCACTTCTTTGTTTTGAATTTAGATAAATAAATTCCATATTTATAATAAGGAGGTCAAAATTGTGTAAATAGGAAACATTTATTTTTATACAATTTGAATAATTACTTAGGTAAATATTTTATTTACCATGGTTAAAGGATAAATCCGGTAAATAAGGGTAAAAAATAGTATTATAATAATAATATATTACCCTAAAATTTGTCCTAACCCTATGGGTTGATACATTTCCAACCATGGGCATCTTTGGGTCGATTTCGGGACCCCATGGATCCACTTGTAAGTGATAAGGACACTTTATATTAATTAAGTTAATGTAAATACTAAAATGACATAAGAATATGTCTTTTAGAAAACAATATTTTACCAAGGGTTATATATGTTATATTTTCGACTATAAATATTCATTAGAAATCTAAAATGATTTCCTAAATAATGGTATTTTATTTATAATTTTTATACATTGACTAATTAAATTTATTTCCGACACAATAATAATGTTGTATTTTCCTTATTAATGAAAGAATCAAATAATTAGTATTATAAATGTTAAAATAAATATAATTTTAAGGTTTTGATGCCATCCAAGAATTTTATTAGTTAAATTACAAGTTATTATTTTTTAAATGAATTTGTTTTGAATTAATAAAGTTTTAAGACTTTAACAAAAAGCAATTATTAAATATTGTCAAAATTGACATAAATGAGTTTTTAAAACAAATATTATTTTATTAATTGATATTATATTCCTAAAAATATAAGGATCGGCCAATGTACTTATATAATGATATTTATATCATTAATGGTCCACCTGGGTGTCTATTGTAATTATATAATATGTTTATTAACCATATAATATAAAAATACAAAGTGACATGGTAAAATCTCAAACTATTTAACTAAGAGTTAAATATAAATGATAAGGATAATATAGTGACCCAAACCTATCTAAAATATATTTTATGAAATTATTTCGACCCATACCCACCTTATACATTGGATAAAACACTTTGGATCCATTAGAAACCGAATATGAATTTATTATAACATAATACTTTATGTTTTTCCTAGAGAGCCCCTCCTACCCCTTTTAAAATGACACCAATTCTAACAAATTATTCAAACATTCAAAGCCTTTTGGTTCTGAAAAAATCTGCCACAATACCCTCTAAACTATCCTCCCTTAATCTTATAGGCCCTACTTTAGTCATAAATCCAAACTATGGATCCCTTTTGATCAAATTAAAAGGAAGAACTCGAAGAAGAGGTAATGTTTTCACCACCCTTTTTCAAGTTCCTTTTTTCTTCAACTTCTTCTTTCTTTGTTGTTCCATTATAAAATAATAACTCCATTGTATTATATATAATGTGATTTTATTATAAATATGGTACAACCATATTCAGTATTCTATCCATCCTTTGAATGACATGTCACCATACTTGTGTGCGTACGACTTACCGTCTCCACGTCGTGGTGTAATTGTTATTCAATACATTTTTATTTGTATGGGTATAATAATGATGTTCAATTAATTTAAATAATAAATATAACATGATAATGATTCTATATATATGATATACCATCCAATTATATATTATTTTAATATCAAAAGAATGATATTGTCGCTCATGCGTAAGTATGGACAACCGTCTCCACGAACGCGATGTGATTCATTCCCCATTGTAACCATTCAAGTCTAATTCTAATTTGATGATTAAAAATAATGTTTTAGGACTTGATATCAATATTTATATTAATAAGATATAACCTACCCATAAGAAACACAACTTATGTAACAAAACATATAAAACAAAATGAGTAAGTTAACACCCGAAACGATTATAATACTAAGCTATTATTAACAATGAAATGTTAAAAGGTCATATATGATATAATATTAATGTATATGATCCTTGTATAATTCAATAAAAATTATTTCACCATTATACAGAAGTTTAACCTACCCTCTACCAAGGAAAAAGTACAAAGTAAGTGGTTACTTATCTCACTTTTAATTCTGTTAGATTTCCATTGTTCGCCACTTATTTATTGCATGTGGTCTATGTACTACCCATGATTATATTCATTGTGTAATATACATTAATTTTATGGATATTTACATCATAATTCTATAGTCCTTACTTCTTGGGTGTATGTTTCCAAATTTACCAAATCTATAAGGGAATTTGAAATTTCAATTTCCCCTCATTTGGCTTTACGCATACTTCCTTGATTATTTTACTCCAAGATTATGTGTGGAATCACTATTCATTTGATTATGTCATAATTTCCACTTCCCTTTCTGTGGATATACTGTTGATACAAATAATCACTACATTGATAAATTCTCAAGTCATCGGTATGAACTTGATAAGAGTAATTTTTACTCAATCTCGATTTGATGAGTTAAACATCCAATTAATTGGTGTTGTTTTTACAAGAATATGTGTGATTGTCCTTTGATTGTTTAAAAATTAATATCCAATCATATTGAGGGTATTTATATTTTTAACATATAATTATGTCGTGGATTTGTCCTTAACCTAAGGATACAGCCTTTATGAGAGATTTCATCTCAATTTACATTCCATTGAGACTCCTTTGTTGTTATACACCAAATAACTTTTATATGGTGTATATAATGTACTTTGACATAGTATATCAGGAATCCCTTTATTCTCATGATATTAAGAAGTTTTTATTAC
The DNA here is from genome assembly GCA_963277665.1 of Viscum album. Classification (NCBI taxonomy): domain Eukaryota; kingdom Viridiplantae; phylum Streptophyta; class Magnoliopsida; order Santalales; family Viscaceae; genus Viscum; species Viscum album. The sequence continues at coordinate 1,956,966,796 of OY728137.1, forward strand.
CTAAATTATTTGTATTCAAGTGTCTCTCTTTTGGATTGTAACTCTAACTAAAATATCATTTAAAAATGTTGTAAAGATTTATTATTCTAAATATTTCTCATTAATGTCCACGTTATAAAAATGGTTTTACATATTTATTTATATGGACATTGAATTTTTCAAATCAAAATTCCTTCTAAAAGTTTCAAAGTGTTATGGGACACTTTGATTCAAAAATCTATTTTAAATATCTTCTTGAAAAATAGTGTGACATTTAAATGTTTTCAAGAAAAATGGGGATATTTCTCTCAATAGTTTGATGATTATTTTAATTTATGTCAATATTCTTCATTATTAATGATTGGGGTTAATCTGATATAATAAAATATTCAATATTGTATCGAATGAGTTATTTTTGACTGTGGATGTGATATTTTTATACCATTCATGGTTTATGGTTAAAGAATTGACATTTTCTATGCTAGTTTTAATACGAATGTTTATGTTATGTTTAAATCTTTTCATATGAGGAATTCATTGGACAAAATAAGTGACTGGTGGAGCCTGCTATAGCTTCTCAATGCAACGTTAGGTCTCATGAGACAAACTAGTGTCTTGGCACAAGGCCTTGACAAAATCTTATTTGTAGTCTTGGCACGAGGCCTTGACTATGTGGTTATGATAGTCAGGCATTATGCATTCCATCATTATGAAAGTGGTTATTGATATTGCATGTGGTTATTCTACTAGTGGAATATCCATGTGAATAAGTAAATGGAATTATTTCATTTTATCTTTTCTATATAGTGCTGAAGTTTAAGTATAAAATGCTTTTGTTTTAGTAATACAATCCCTTAAATGTTTATGCTTATCTATTAAAGTTTCTGATATATTATTATCCTTACTGAGAAATTGAGCTCACCCCTTTCAATGTTTTATTTTTCCAAGGATGTAAAGAAGTAATTTATGAATAACCTTCAAGGATAGTATGAGGGGATATGAATACAAGATGTTGCTGTAGTTTTTTTTCTTTATGATGTAATGTAAGACTTATGAATAAATATAGTGTTTCCTAGACTACTAAACTAATTGGTCTTTCGAGACTAGTTCTTTTGTGATCATACCAATGTTATGTAATAATGCACCGACTCTAGGTAACTGGGGTCAGGACGTTCCAGTTGGTATCAAAGAAAGTTTAGTACAATCCTTGGAATCTAGATTTAGATAAACTATGATTAGAGAACATATCCCTAAGATAGACATTTAGGATTAGTATAGAAGAACTTCCTAGAATTTTGGTATTGTATAGATTTTGTGAGTTTTCCAAGAAATACATTCCTGTATGGATACGAGCTGGTAGAGGTGGCTTTGGCACAGATGTACCTAAGGGTAAATCCCGAAAACACCGCTTTGAGCTATACTCGAACGGGAACTGGTGCACGAAAACGGGGCATGCTGCACTCTTGGTTACAAAACTCCCGGGGGATATTCTTAGGATAATTTACATTTTCTTTACAAACCAATTTGAATTATTTTAATATAAAATGATAATAAATGACCTTGGTTAATCCTAAGGTGTTTCAAATTGAGAATATGGTGTCATGATATTCTCTAAATGGTTTTATCACCACTGTTACTCACACAATGCTTTATGGTTTTAGTCAATGGATGGAGTCCAAGGAAGTCATAGTAACTTTGAGAATGATGTACAAGGTGGGAAAGGTGGTGGAAATGAGAAACAAAATGGAATGTGGATAGGCGTAAAAGATATCGTGTTCATGAAAAATCAGTTTTCAAAAAATATAATCAACAACATATATATTAACCAACTCTTGGACTCAACAAAGAAGATAAAGGTGATGAATGATAAGAGCTCCAGTAGTGGAGACCATGGAGAAAAGAATCCTAAATTTCTATCATGCAAGAAATGTGGAAGGAGACACCCGGTAAAGTGTCTCAACAGAACAAATAAATTCTTTACATGCGGGAAACAAGGACATAAAGTGAATAATTGTCGAGGGAAAATGAAGAGTACTATGGAAGAAAATAAAAATGGTCCCAAGAATCCATTTACAATCATTTTTCATAAATATAGGGGACCTAGCCGTTACCCGAGTGAATGCCCTATTCTATAATATATTTTCTTGGTCAAAGAAGAAGCTATGTGGAAGTAAATGGTTAGAGAAATGTTTAAAAGTATTAGTGCTCCTTGTTGATGGGATTACATTGGAATAATTTTCTCTTGGATTTGTAAGACTGCAGTTTTCCATGTGAGAATAATATTTGAGGAAGACTTATCTTTTCTCTTGTGGATATAGTTAAAAATAACCATTTGGTTTAATATGATCATTGGGTCTGAGGAAATTACAAGTTATTATATTTTGGGATGAAAATGAAAAGTATGAGATAACATTTGTGGTTAAATTATTTATGGATATTTTGAGGAATTTATCTCATCTGGTAATGTTATAAAATATAGTTTTTAAAAAAGTACAACACACAGACCATGTGACAACCCGTCGCGTCGGAAAAAGATGTAGGAATCAAACCCACAACCAAAGTGCGATGGGGATTTATCATCTACCACTTGACTATGTGAAGTCCCTAGTTAGTGTGACTAATTATTTTTAGTTAAATGATTTTATTGATCAATAATAAGTTGATTTGGGATCTTATGTCTTATCAAATGAATACACTTAGTATAGGAAAATGATTTGGTGATTAATTGAAAAATGTTATTTTGGAAGATGTTCGCTTTGTTGGAACACTATATGCCCGAGGAAAATATAATACTATTGTATTTCATTTTAGGAGTAATGGTGGATTTTTATATATGTTTTTATTATGGATTTATAGTTATTTGGGTTATTTATGGACATGATTAACCTAAAATAGAGATTATGTGATTAGGATAGTTACTTTTAAGTAAGTGACTTTAAGAGTAGTTGATGTCATTTGGAGACACAATTTAACGTGGAAGACTACATAACCAAATTCTTCTAAGTTTTGGGTTTCAAAATTAGTTTGGATTGTATTGAAGGATTTTGTGGAAAATTTTTTATTGAATGGTATTTATATAACTTTGGGGTATTGTTGGTTTAATTTTAGAAATTAAGATTAGTGTTTTTTATCTAATGGAATATCCTTTTGGGGGATAATCAGATCTTATACTAACCATTTTGGTTTTTATTAATCTTTAAATACAAGGTAAATAAATAGTTTATCCTTTATGGATCATGTAATTCTATACAAGTTTATTCTAGCTCTTCCAAAGTGACTAGGTCTTCTTAAATACTCATCGTTTAAAAAAATGAGTTAGTGGTAGAAATTTATTAAAGAATGAAACTCTACTTAAAAATTAAGTGTATCTATTTATGTTCTTAGTCAATATCATAAATTAATTCTTTATCTTTATGTAATGTAACTTAAAACAAAAAAAAATTTGTATGTTTACTTTTCCTACTGGTAGACTAATGACCATTTGTCCCATCACAAGTTTGTGGTTTTCTTGTTGTTAACTTTCTCCTGCTCATGTTTTCTATCCCTATCTATTATAACTTGAAACTTATTTTATCTTCCATATCCATGTTTTCCTCCATGGAATCCTAGTATGGGTTATCTTGGGTGACCTTTTTTACTTCTCCTTCTTTCTTTTAAAATGATATTTTTGTTGAATCTTTTTACAATGTAGGACTTTCCATTATATTCCCAAGAAATATTTTCAAAATTGAGAGGATGCAATTTTATTGAATAAGGGGAGAATGTAAAACCCCAATCTTCCACAGTACGCTTCTCTTTGAATAATACAGTAGCATGTGTTGTACGCAACTTCGAGTTCTAACACACACCATAACAAATCAAACTAGTCGTTATGAATATTAATACCCACTTTTTGAATTTTATAAAATTAATATTTAAAAATGGACTTCATTTTTGGATTAGTGATATTGAAATTAGCTTATGGTGATTTTTTGGTACTTTTCTGATAACTTTCATATTTTGATGAATAGTGAAAATTACTAAATTTTAATTAAAAACAACTTTTTTAATAGAAATAATTAATAGTGATAAATTATGAATTTTAGTGGTTTTAAAGTATATTTAGAATATATTTTTACCATTTAATACAATGTTGGTCATTGGACATAATTTCACATTTAAACTGGACATAAACAAGTGTCAATCTTTTGATAGTTATTATTTCTTAAAAACACGTTTTTTTGATTTGACAGTGAGAATTAATTTTAAATTAATTTCTACCACTTTTGTGTTTTGAATTTAGAAAAATTGATTCCATATTTATAATCAGGAGGTCAAAATTTTTTAAATAGGTAACTATTATTTTTATACATTTTGAATAATTACTTCGGTAAATATTTTATTTACCATGGTTAAAGGGTAAATCTGGTAAATAACGGTAAAAAATAATATTATAATAATAATAAATTACCCTAAAACATGTCCTAAACATATTTTTTGATACATTTCTGACCATTTGAATCTTTGGGTCGATTTTGGGAATCCATGGATCCACTTGTAAGTGATAACGACACTTTATATTAATTAAATTAAAGAAAATACAAAAATGGCATAAGCATATATCTTTTAGAAAAACAATTTTTACATAGGGGTATATTTTTTATATTTTCGACTATAAATATTAATTAGAAAGAGAAAAATATTTCCTACATAATGGTATTTTATTTATAATTTTTATACATTGAATAATTAAATTTATTTATTACACAATAATAATGAATTATTTTCCTTATTAATGAAATAATCAAATAGTTAGTATTATAAATGTTAAAATAAATATAATTTTAATGTTTTGATGAAATCCAAGAATTATATTTGTTAATATGACATGTTACTATTTCTTAAATGAATTTGGTTTGAACTAATAATGTTGTTAAGACTTTAACAAAAATCAATTATTAAATATTTTCAAAATTGACATAAATGAGTATTTGAAACAAATATTATTTTATTAATTGATATTCTATTCCTAAAAATATACGGTTTGGCCAAAAGACTTATATAATGATAGGTGTATCATTAATGGACCACTTGTGGGTCTCTTTTAAATATTTATTAAGTTTATTAACCATATAATATAAAAATACAAAGTGACATGGTAAATGCCAAACTATTTAACTAAGAGTTAAATATAAATGATAAGGTTAATATAGTGACCCAAACCTATCTAAAATATATTGTATGAAAGTATTTAGACCCAACCCCACATTAGACTTTGAATAATCCACTTTTGAGCCATTATAAACTGAATATGAATTTATTATATATTAATACTTTATGTTTTTTCAAAACAGCCCCTCCCCCCCCTTATAAAAGGACACCACTTCTAACCAATTATTCATACTGTAAAAGCCTTTTAGTTCGGCCAATGTAACACCCCTAGATTTTATGAAAAATATTCTTTTTAATTTCATTAATATCTTTTGTTGTACTCTACACCAAAAGGAGCTTTCAGAACACGCATCCTTGACTTGTCTTTCATTACACGCAATCGCAACCTTCCTTGATAGCGTGTGTAGTACGCAATACCGAGTTTCACTAAACAATGATATGCTATTATAATATTATTAAAACTAGCCTTTATGAATAGTAATAACCAATTTTTGAAATTTTTTAATATTATTTTTTAAAATTGACTTCATTTTTGGATTCGGAATATCGAAATTAGCTTAGGGTGAAATTTTGGTACTTTTCGGATAACTTTCATTTTCGATGAATAGTGAAAATTACTAAATTTTAATTAAAAACATCCTTTTTAATAGAAATAATTAATAGTGATAAATTATTAATTTGAGTGGTTTTAAATTATATTTAGAATACATTTTTACAATTTAATACAATGTTGTTCATTGGATGTAATTTCACATTTAAACCAGACATAAACAAGTGTCAATCTTTTGATAGTTATTATCTCTTAAGAACACGCTATTTGTTTTGACGACAGGAATTAATTTTTAAATTAATTAATGCAACTGATATTTTTTGAATTTGGTGAAATAGAAATCATTTTTGAGTTCATAATATCAAATATAGATTTGGCCTAATTTTTGGTATTTTTCTGGAAACTTTCATTTTTTGATGAATAGTGAAACCACTAAGTAGTAGTTAAGAAAAATGAATTTTTCATAAAACAAAATTTTACCGCTAATGTGAGTGGAATTTCAAAACTCCAAGAGACACGGTTGATTTCAGTAAGTAAAATGTGGTTCAATGAGATGAAAATAATATTTGGTGAATAGTAACATTTTACTTTTTTTTTACCACGGTTAAAAGTAAATAGGGTAATTACGGGTAAAAAGGATATTATTATTACCCTAAAACATGTCCTAATTCTAGTGTATAAGTTTAATTCTACCAAAAACAACCTTAGGAATAAAATATGACCATTAAGGCCCACTTGGATTAGATTAGGACATTTATTATTAATTTATTTAAAGAAGGGTTAAAATAGTTAAAATCAAAGTTTAATACGTATATAATTTTTAATATATGGTTATACATAAGATAAATTCGACTATAAATATTAATTAGAAATATAAAAATATTTCCTACATAATGATATTTTATTTTTAATTTTTAGACTTTAAATATGTTAATTTATTTATGACACAAAGATGATGCAGTAATTATCTTATTTATAAAATATTGACATAACTGATGTTATAAATACCCAAATAAATATAATTTGAGACTTTTTATGAATTACACTAATTTTATAGGTTAATATAACATGTTATTATAGATGTAATTAATGTTTTTCTATCTAATCATTCGGTTATGATTTTCACAAAAATAAATTACCAAATAGTGTCAAAATTGACATAAAATAGTTTTTAAAACAAATATTATATTATTAATTGTTATTTTATTATTAAAAATCTAATTTTCGGCCAAATGACTTAGATAAGGTTATATATATTAATAATAAACAATTTGGGGTTAGTTTGGATGATTATAGTAATTTTATTAACCTTATAGTATAAGAACACAAGAAGACACGGTAAAAGTAAAATTATTTAACTTAATGTTAAATCTAAATGATAAGGTTAAAATAGGAACCTAAACATGTCCAAATTATATTTTATGAGAGTATTTATACCCATACACACCTTATTTCCTAAATATATCAATTTTTAACTATTAAAAACCGAATTTGACTTTATAATAAAATAATATATTTTGTTATTCCAAAGGTGCCCCTCTCCTCCCTTATAAAAGGGTACCTCCTCCCTCTCCTCCTCACACCACATTGAGCTTTCAAGCTCTACCAACCCCTACCAAATTCTCTTCTCCACTTCCATAGCTACATCCTATAGGTTCTGGTCTTCCTCAAAGACTAATTTTATTTCCCTAAAAGGAGATCTCAAAGAGGTGCTTCAAAGAATAGGTAATGTCTGTTACCGATTCTTTCAACTTTATTTCTTCTTCCACTTATTATTCTTAGGTTGTTTAATTTTGAAGTAATAACATCAGTATCACTAATATACTGATATGTTATTATAAGTATGAAACAACCCTATTTCACCATCTATCCATCCTACGGAAAATGAAATCACCGCACGTGCGTACGTACAGAATACCGTCTCCATGCTGTTGTGTAATCTATTTTACACCACCACCATACATGGATGGGTATAATGGTTCAAATAAACAACTATATATGATTATTTTAAAGTTGTATTAATTCTTAAATATTATTCATACACTCCAATACAATTCCATGATCATGAGAATGATATCATCGCTCGTGCGTACGTACGGACTACCGTCTCAACGACGTGATGAGATTCATTCTTCACGTTAACCATTCATGAATGAGTATAAAGTATATATAATAAGTAATCATGAAATATATGAAATAATAATGATACTGGATTTATGTGTATATATATGTATGTCATCTACTTAGTTCCATTCAACTCAATAAGGAAACGAAAACAGTGTTCATGCTTACGTACGGCCTACCGTCTCCATGAACGGTGTAGTTCTTTCCATTTAATGATATATTATATATATTTATATTCTGAATATATATTATAAAAATCATGTTTTATATTCTGTAATTAAGTAATCGTGATCTAAGTAATCATATGAATAATTACAAGTCAAAACACGGATGACAAAGGAAGCGATTTTACCCAAAACGCTTTTTAACATGAAATTTACAAAAGAACGGGTAAAATAAAGTCATAAGTGAACCATATATGATATCATAACTATGAGTATGATTCTGGAATAAGTCAATGATATTATTTAAATCATTATACAGGAGGTTCGGACACTTACGAAGCAAATCGGACCTAAGGTAAGGGAAAATACCACAATCTCATTTTTATCCGAGATTGTTTATACTTTGAAATTTATTGGCGTGTATTTTAACATCCACATCCATGTTTCCTCAATATGTAATATTATTTCCATCCACCCACAATTTTTTAAATCCAATTTTACCCTTCGGTGGGTTTTTAGTAAAAGATATGAAGGGAATATTTTGTCGTTTTTCGTACGAGGTACTTTTTGACTTTTCTAAAAAAAGTACGAGAAGAATGTTTTTTTAACTTATACCGAAAGAATGTATTTTTAAAACATTATTTCCATGAAGCTTCCCTTAAAAGTTTTAAAGTTTATTTTTAATCAAATTCATTTAGTTTAGAATTTTATGACATGTTATGAAAGGAAAAGTGTTTTTGAAGTAGAAAGGATATTTTCCTCAAGAATGGAGTTCAAGTGTTTTATCAAAATTATTTTCCATCTAAGATAATAAAGGGTTCTATTTATATCCATATTATTGAATTGATTTTATTATGTTGTGATGGAATTATTTTTATGAATTCCTTTATCTTATATGAATTTTTTTATGATGTCACGATGTTTAAGATTCCCATTTTTATTTCATGGGTTATGCTATGATGTATGGTTTATGATTTTGTGGCACAAATAAGAATGGTATCATTATGAGATGGGTGGGACCTATATCTCCATCTAATTAATTGGGTAAAGATTTTATATCTTATGAGATAGACATCACTAGAATGGCAGGTTAAACCAGTTCAGTGAAATAGGACTGAAATGAGGAGTGAACTCGGTTCAGAAATGGACTTTGTCCACTAAGATAGTCTTGGCAATGAGTCTTGAAAAATAAGAAATGATTCTCTATGATTATGTGTGTATGCCACAAAGTTTCATGTCTTAACTTATGATTATTGGGATTTCATTTCACTATTATGATTTATCCCATGTTATGAAATTATGATTTCTTTTGCAGGTTAAGATTTCCAAAAGTTATGTTCTTATGTATATGATGTGATTGATATTTCTTTTGTTTACCCTTACTGAGCATTTGAGCTCACCCTATTATGTTTTCTATTCCACAGGATATGAAGAAAGGTTTTAGGTATTAAAAAAAAGTAAGATCTTTATGGGAGATGTTGAAGATCTTTCACCACAATTAGAAGATTATATTACGAGTTTCCAAAGACACTAAACTATTACGGTCCTTGTGTGTGTGTTTTTTTTATGTACTAAGTATTCCGCAAAAGTAATGTAATGTCATTGTACGTCATGCATAGGGTCTCTACAGCCAAACTCTTCCCAAATACCCTCTCAACTCTCCTACCTTAATCCTAGAGGCCTTCTTTTAGTCAGAAAGCAAACTTAAGGATCCCTTTTGATCAAATCAAAAGGAAGAACCCGAAAAAGAGGTAATGTTTTCACCACCCTTTTTCATGTTCCTTTCTTCATAAACTTCTTCTTTATTTATTTTTCCATTATAAAATAATAACTCCAATATATTCTATATACTTTGATGTTATTATAAATATGGTACAACCATATTCAGTATTCTATCCATCCTTTGAATGATATGTCACCATACATTCGTACATACGGCCTACCGTCTCCACGTCATGGTGTAATTGTTATTCAATAGATTATTATTTTGATGGGTATAATAATGATGTGTAATTTATGTAAATATTAAATATAAAATTATAATTATTCTATATATATGATATACCATCCAAATATATATTATTTTAATATCAAAAGAATGATATTGTCGCTCGTGCGTACGTACGAACTACCGCCTCCCTGAACACGATGAGATTCATTCCACATCCTATCCATTCAAGTCTAATTCTCATTTGATAATTAAAAATAATTTTTAAGGAATTTATATCATTATATATATGTCTCTGATACAACCTACCCATATCAAACATGACATATATAACAAAACATATAAAATAAAACAAGTAAATTAACACCCGAAATGACGATAATACCAAGATATTATTAACAACGCAATGTTAAAAGATCATATATGATATCATATTAATATATATGATCCTTGTATAATTCAAGAACAATTATTTAACCATTATACAGGAGGATAAACTACCCTCGACCAAGGAAAAAGTAAAAACTAAGGGGTTTCTTATCTCACTTTTAATTCCATGAGATTTCTATTGTTTGCCAATTATTTATTGCATGTGGTGTGTGTACTGCCCATGATTTTATTAATTGTGTAATATAATTTAATTTTGTGGATATTTACATCATAATTTTATGATCCTTATTTCATGGGTGTATGTTTCCAAATTTACCAAATCTATAAGGGAATTCGAAATTTCAATTTCCACTCATTCGGCTTTACACATACTTCCTTGATTATTTTACTCCAAGACTATGTGTGGATCACTATTCATTTGATTATGTCATAATTTAAACTCCCCTTTATATGGATATAATTTTTATACACATAATCACTACATTGATAAATTCTCAAGTCATCGGTATGAACTTGATATGAGTAATTTTTACTCAATCTCGATTTGTTGAGTTGAACATACAATTCATTGGTGTTGTTTTTACAAGAATATGTGTGATTTTGCATTGATTGTTTTACACTGAATATCGAATCATATTGAGTGTATTTATATTTTTCACACATAATTATGTCATTGATTTATCCTTAACCTAAGGATACAACCTTTATGATATATTTCATCTCAATTTAAATTCCATTGAGACTCCTTTGTGGTTATACACCAAATCACTTTTATATGGTGTATATAATGTAATTTGACATAGTATATAATGAATCCATTTATTCTCATGATATTACAATGTTTTTATTGCCTCAATTATTTGTATTCAAGTGTCTCTCTTTTGGTTATTAACTCTAACTAAAAGATCATTTTAAATTTTTTTAAAGATTTATTATTATAAATCTTTCTCATTAATGTCCATGTTTTAAAAATGGTATTAAGGATTTATTTATATGGAAATTAAAGTTTTCAATTCAAAATACCTGTTAAAAGTTTCAAATTGGTATGGGACACTATGATTCAAAAATCTATTTTAAATGTCTTCTTGACAAATAGTGTGACTTTTAAATGTTTTCAAGAAAAAGTGGGATATTTATCTCAATAGTTTGATGATTATTTTAATCTTTGTAAATATCCTTCATTATTATCGATTGCGGTTAATCTGATATAATACAATCATCCATATTGTATCAAATGAGTTATGTTTGACTGTGGATGTGCTATTTTTGTACCATTCATGGTTTGTGGTTAAAGTATTGGCATTTCATATGCTAGTTTTAATACGAATGTTTATATTATGTTTCAACTTTTCATATGAGGAATGCATTGTAATTAGTAAGTGACGGGTGGAGCGCGCTATATTTCCTCGATGCCTCAGTAGGTCTCATGAGTCAAACTTCTGTCTTAAAACAAGGCCTTGACAAAATCTTATTTCTAGTCTTGCCACGAGGCCTTAACTATGTGTTTATGATAGTCTGGCATTATGCATTCCATCATTATAAAAGTGGTTATTGATATTTCATGTGGTTATTCAACTAGTAGAATATCCATGTGAATAAGTAAATGGAATTATTTCATTTTATATTTTCCATATTATGCTGAAGTTAAAGTTTAAAATGCTTTTGTTTTAGTTATACATTTCCTTAAATATTTATGCTTATATATGAAATTTTCCACTATATTGTTATCCTTACTGAGCATCTGAGCTCACCCCTTTCAATGTTTTATTTTTTCCAGGATGTGTAGAAGTAATTTATGAATGTCCTACAAGGATAGTATGGGGGGATATTAAGATAAGATGTTGTGGTAGTTTTTTTTACTTTATTATCTAATGTAAGACTTATGAATATATCTAGTGTTTACAAGACAACTAAACTAATCGGTCTTTCGAGACTTGATCTTTTGTGATCATTACAATGTTATGTAATAATGCACCAACTCTGGGTAACTGGGGTCGGGGCATTATAGTGAATCCAAAAAATAATAATCAAAATAAATATAACGACATGTAAAAATATGATTATGAAAAGGTAAAGAAGGAAACATACCTTCCGGATTACCAAGAAACTTATTCGTAATGAGGTAAATTATTTTTAAAGAACTTTAGATACCAAAAAATTTCATTACAGAAATTTTGATTTTGAAAACATTGATTATGATGATTTTGATTATGGAAATTACAATTACGAAAAAATTGATTAATAAGAAATATACCCCCTATGAAAAGAAGTTTCTTACTATAAGAAGATAGGTTTCCACAAGAAGTTAACATGGAATATTACCTTATGGTTATAATTACTAACTTCTATTTAATGTATTCAAATATAACGGAGGGTTAATATTTTTTAAAAATATCAGCTTATTGATTTTTCGTTCCGATAAATTGAAGAATGATATCCCCTTTTTGTGTGTGATCCCTTAGAAAGTGATGCCTAATATCTATGTGTTTTTCATGTGAGTGGTGTGCAGGGTTTTTTGATAGGGCAATGTCACTATCATTATCACACAATATTTGTGTTTTGGTAATCATCAACTAATATAAATAAATAATATTTTCCTCTGATGCTTCCCATTTTTTTGGACTAAAAATATCCATATGAACCAAATGTAATGCATCAGTAGTTGAGTCTTCACTAATTTATTTAAAACTTGATTTATGTTTCTTTCCATATTAACGGGGATCAAGAAAATTTGAAGTATAAAATTTAAGCTCTGGTAGAACCTTAACTAGTCTTCTCTTAGAGAGTTTACCTAGGTTTATAAGGTTACAATGTTCTATCCATCTATTCCATAACCATGATTGATCTTATATTGCACTATGACAAGGTAGATCGTGGATCCTAAGGTCTTCTATGTTTAGTGTGTATACATTCTAAAGCCTATGGGAAGAAAGAATAAACTCTTCCTTGGAATTGTGTACTAAGCACTTGTCATTCCTAAAATTCACAAGGTATCCTTTATCACATAATTGACTTATAAAAATGAGGTAGTTCTTAATAACCTTAACAAATAAAACATTTGAAATTAAAATTTTTCCAAGAGGAACAATGTTACCTATACTAATAATTTCTCCTAGAGCATTATCTCTGAAAGTTACTTTTCCTCCTTTGGTCTTAATAATATTTTTAAAGAAGTTTGTGTTGCCATTCATATTTAGGGAACATCAACTGTCCATGTACAATGTATTATTGTTGGTACTATCTATTGGTTTATAAAAATAAAAGTGTTAGACTTTTGAAATCCAAACATTCTTGATTCCGAAAATTTTAGAAAGAAATATTTTTGGTATCCACATTTTATTAGAAAAATATACCTTATAAAAACTTAAAGATTGGGTTTTATTTGAAGAACAATTTTTTTCCCAATTTCCACCACAACGACATTTAGTACATAATGGTTCAATTAGAGGAACAAAATAGTTATTACTAAAAACTGGTTTAGAATTAGTATAAAAAAACTAGAATGATTCCTTATAGGACGAATTTGGGAATATATCTTATCAAAGTTTTCTTTACTAGTGGTAAAGTTGATAAACACTTCCTCAAATTAAATATTTCAAACTTTAGTTTAATAAACATGTTTTTATCCTCCAAAACATTAGTTTTAGAACTAGAGTTAGTCTCTAAAATATTTTTCTTAGAAATTACATTTTCAAGATCCTTAGAAAGTTTATCCTTCCCAGAATTAACTTCCTCAAGGTTTTTGGAAATAATTTAAAAATCATAAATTTTCTTATCAAGATATTTAGAAAGATTTGAAACTTACTTAGTTAAAATAGAAATTCTAGAATTTTATTTGTCAATATTTTTCTTGAGTTTAGAATTTTCATTTTAAAGAAGTATAACAAACCTAGATACTTCTTCATAAGTTGGTAATATATTATCTTCTGATGAGGAAGACTCATCATCTAAAGATTCATAATATTTATCATCAGTATAATTATCATTAAATAAAAAATTTATGATATATTCATCATTGTGTTCTTTATCCATTAGACAACGAATTTCAATGGGTAGTTTGGCTAGTAAACCAATATTCTTCTGACCAGAAGATTCGTACTCTTAACATTCATCAAAAGAGTCTCCACCACTGGCACTCCAGGTGTCATTTTCTTTCAAAAATTTCTTAGATTTATCTTTTTATTACTTTTTTCTAATCATCTTAGAATTATTTTCCTTTCTATCCTTTTTCTTAATCATAGGACGATTAGGCCTTATGTATCCTACTCTTTTGCATTCATAACAAGTGAATTTAAAATATTTCTTGTCTTTTCTTTCTTTCTTATTATATCTATACTGAAAGTATTTCTTTCCAGCTATCTTGTTCTTCCTTTAAGGAAGATTAGATAGCTCATTCTCAGAATATTCACTTTTACAGGTTTCGGATAAAACAACATGTTTCAAAGACTTGGATATTATAACCATTTCAGGAGTCTTGGATTTAGTAGTATTAAAGGCTACACTTCAATTTCCATTTTTCTTCTTATTCATATCATCATATATTTTCATTCTTGTCTCATGTTGAAGAATATTTTCAAAAATATCATCAAATATAATTTGAGATACATTCTTGTTCTCATCAATAGTTGTTCTCTTTGATTCCCACTCATTATGCATGATATCTATAATCTTGTCCACAAGAGCTTTATCATGAAGACATGTTTCCCTAAATGTTGTAAAAAAATAACAATAGCCATAAACCTTTGTTGCACCTTTCATACTAGCTCTAATAAGGAAATAGAAATCCATGATATTCTTCTCTAAGCATAGCTCATCTAGTTTCTATAACTTTGGATGTACTGAAATGTGTAACTTCCAGTTTCTTCTAGATATAGTTAGCTGCTTCACAAGAAGAAATATGACAATATATATTCCTGTTCATGGAACACAACAAAGAATTACGTACCAAGTATTTTAGTTGACATTTTGACTTTTATGGATTTGTGAAAGTTATGTCTTCCATATCAGGAATATTGTAATCTCTAGTGAGCATGAAAATTTTTTCTACTCCATTATTGATAACGAAAGACTTAATATGATCTCTCCAATACTCATAATCATTCTGATAAAATATTAGTGGTTTAATATGATTTATATTTTCAATCTAACTAACATCCATTCATGTCATCTAAAAGAAAATATCTTTCCAAAAAACTTGTTAAAAGTAAAATTTTGTAAACAAGGAAAAAATTCTTAATCCAAGAAAATATTTAGAACAACAAAAATAGAGTATGAATACTTATTTTTAAATATAAGTATTTTAGAGACCTTCTTGGATACCAGTTGTAGAATTGAAATACGAATTTTGATGCTCAATTACAAGTGGGGGTGAATTGTAAGTTTAAACACTTTTGTTTTTATCCTTATGGAAAACTATGTTTAATAAGGTTAAACAAGGTAAATTCACAAGACCTCTTTCAGTTCAACAAACTTTCTATGTTTAGGAAATGTGGTTCCATAAATGAAACTTAAGTAAAGTTTACAAAGAAAGATTCTAACTTAAAGCGTATAATATCATATTTAACAGAGTATACAAAAGAATAAGATTGTATTGAAAGTTTATACTTTCTTCCATTATCAAAAGCAGTGGATATAAACTTGTAAAAAAACAAGAAACAAGTATGAAATATTTTAACCCAAAGGGTAGGGTATCCAACAACCTTGGATAAAGGTCCCTTGATTTATACTTTCGGGAAAGTGTATCTTACCCACACTAGGGTAAGCCCTCAATAGGAATATCCGAATTTTTATTTTTAATCCCGCAATCCCTTGAAGTATAAGTTAGTAGGAACCTCGGTCTTCCAATCCATAGAAGTCATGAATCTTTATGGTAGTTGGAACCTCTATTTTTTTATCCCCAGAATCCATTGATTGTACTCAAAAACAGTCAGATTCACACGAAATAAGATGAACAAGGTGTTCAGCATGCCTAAGGCATGAGAGTCTCTCTCTCTAGAAATCACTTTTGTAGCATGCAATCTCTAAAGTGATCAACAGATCGTTATGTGTTTTGAGAACATTAAAATGGGCTTCAATTTATAGGAACTTCTCCAGTGGTTGGATCCCTCCCCCAATGGTCATATTTATCCTTGAATTTTGAAGGGACCAGTAAATATTTCTCTCAACCAACGGTTGGTTTGAAAAAGATTGCACGACATCGTTTGAAAACAAAAACATGTGTAAGAAAAATAATGTTGTTTAACTGAATCTATTTTTTTGGAGTATAAGGAAAAAATAAATATCAGAGTCTAACCAAAAAATAATCTCTAGAATATAAATCATGGTTATTTGGATTCTGTTTTCCAAAGAATTCAGGACCAGAATTAGGAGGAATTTAGAGTCTGAATTATAAGGAATTTTGATTCTGATTTCTAAGGAATTGGGAGTCTGAATTGGGAGAAATACGGACTCTTAATTCATAGGAATTAAAAGTTTTCATTCCAAGTAATTTGGAGTAGGAATTCTGAGGAATTTAGAGTCTGAATTTTAGGGAATTCAGAGTCTGAATTTCAGGGAAATCGGAGTCTAAATTTTAGTCAATTCGAAGTCTGAATTTCAAGTAATTTGGGGTCTAAATTTCCGGGAATTTAGAGTCTAAATTTCAAGGTATTTGGAGTTTGAATTTCTGAGAATTTGGAATCTGAATTTTAGATAATTCAGAGTCCGAATTTCAGGGAATTCAGAGTCCAGATTTCAGGGAATTCGGAGTCTGAATTTCAGTTAATTTGGAGCCTAAATTCCAGGTAATTCTGAGTCTTAATTTCAAGGAATTCGGAGTCCGAATTTGGATCCTAAAAACAGAATACTCTATTTCCAAGGATTTATAGGATTTTTAGATTTTAGATGTGAAAACGATTTTTAGACTTAGGAATAAAATGAATAATATTTAGAGAAACTATAAAATGAACAATGAAAAACTTAAGTAGAGATAAAACATCCATGGGGTAGGAAAATTTTCCTTATTAAGATAATTCTTAGGGAAAATATAATTTTCCTTAATATAGAGTGTTTGTGATTCTAAAAACATAGAGGAATGGAAAATTCATAAGGAAACCTTATTTACTCAAAAGGACATATAAAGGTTACCTAAAGTAACTCATTACTAGTATTACACATATAAGTACAAAGGTGGGAAGTGAATATTTTCAAAAATAAGAAAAGCATAAACAATTATAGAGAGTGATAGAGGTCATTTATCACAAGAAGGTGTGTGATCCAAAGAAGGTTAACGAACACAAAACCATAAACAAAAGAGATGTGAAAAAGGTCATTGGTATTATAAAAGATGATGATAATAGAGAAACATTATATTTTAATATCCTTTTCCTAAATTTTAAGAATTTACACAAGAAGATATACTTACTTGATTTCATTTTATTTCATAAGCACAGTCTCACCCATTGGTTGTGCCTTGATAAATTTCCACTTCATCTCTTTCCTAATGAAATGAAGGTGAATTAGTTATTCCTAAATCTCTAATGGATTATAATATGCAGAAGTATAATGGTAATTCATTCCGTATATCTTTAGTTATATTCACAAAAAATGGTTAGAATAGGTTGTGAAATATAATAAATCTTCATATGGTGAGGTAATACATTAATATCTAAAGCCTAGTCCAAATTTATAATTAAACCATTTCAAAAATGGTTATCCTTACGAAACTTTCAATATATTAAAACCCAAACCTCTATAAAGAAGGTCACTAAATTTTCAATATGATCATATCATTAATCCTTAAAACAATATAAATAATATCTTACTTTTCACTTACCAAACATGTGAATACATTCATTTTGTATTCTTTCGAGACAAGGTAATGACCTTAATAACCATAAAACTTATTAAAAAATACACTATTATTTATTCTTTATATAAAACATAGGTTTTTGGAGATATACCTTAAATCCAAAAATACTGTAAAATCTATGAATGATAGAATAAATAACTCTATCTGAAGATCATTAATCGGTTTTAGGGAAATAAGTATTATCCAATATACTTTATTCATATCCAACATCTTCATATCCCATCATCACTATATAAACATATAGAGAATAGTAAGGGTTATATTCACTTAAAAAATATAACCTTTCCATTAAATCACATTTATAGTCCATTAATTCCATTTAAAATATTTTTTAAAATAATTAATGAAAAAACATCTAATGAACAATCCTTATATATTTCATGATTCATACAACATAAGTATTTACTTCTAATAAATAAACACTTCATTAATACCACTTCCTTCTCAAAACATTAACTATGTTTTTTCATCTTATTATTTAATACCTCTTTCCAACAATATGAAATATTAATCGGGTCTTAACATTCATCAATTTCAATTTATTCATGCTTCTTATGTTTAACATAAACAATACTGTTTGAACAACACATACCTTGAATATGACATTTGTAGTGTCCTCATAATTTGTAGTATAACCATTAACCATAAAAAATTGTTGATTCACTTTAGTATCTTTCCCCTTAAAACACTAATTTTTATAATTACTATACATTCCTTATTTGAAACATACAATACTTTATATTACCTTAGGTATATCATTATTCTCATCCATTGTGTTAAACAAAAATTTCATTCTCCTCCTAAAATTAATTTCTTTGTGTCCTTATTTTCCACGCTCAAAACATATTCATGTTCCTATGAAACATTTTCTTCATTGCTTTTTCCCACATTCTCAACATATAGGAAGTTGAATCTTCTTTCCTCTATGGGCTCTGTTACCAAAAATCTCATCAAACTATATCCTTATATTATTTGGTGAGCCTGAGAGTTGGTTAAGGTTCAAATTATTAATCATGTGTGATAACTAAGTAGGAATAATCACAACATCATTTACTCCATCTATCATACCATTTGTATTATAATTAAAAACTTTTTGGTCACATTCAATGTTAACCCAGTTCCTTCCCATTCCCACCATTGAATAAATATAAAAAAAGTGTGAGCACTGCGAATCATAGTGGGAAACCAAATAATCACAAAAAAGTTTCATATGGTATGTCCAAACAATGACACAATTTTATAAATATATGAAACATTACGCTTAACATAGGTCATCAATGATAATCATATATTTAAATATTTTATAATGTTATATAAAGACTTTGTGGGATTCCAAATCATGTCCCTAGATAGTTTCAAACCAAATGTGTAGCCAGACCCATTTTCATGCACTAGGGGTTGATTGAGTGTATCTCAATGCACCCTTTTCATATTTATTACCCCTTGATAGCTTTGTTCCAGATCCACATCCACTTTTATTATCCAGAAAACAATATAATTACTTAGAACCCACCTTATCTATCCTTTTTCCAAAATTCGGGTACATTTTCCTACAATTTGACTCATCCTTAGACTTTTCCTTAGAGATATACCTAGACATATCCATAGAAATATCTTTAGGAATCTCTCTAAGGTTTTCTCATCCATGTTTCCAAAAGCATTACTAAATATTTACTTTGATACCAACTATAGATACTCAGGCTTCCCATACAAGAATATTAGATATTTTTTGATGAACCTTCATTACATTACACAAAAGCACACTTGAGTATTATTATAGTTTTGTGCCTTTGTAAACTTATAACCCAATATTCTAAATTCATAAAATATATTCAATGTCTCGTATATAGATCTTCCCTTTTTGTACTCTTCCCAATCATTCCCTACTTAAAATATTTATTTATGACCTAAGGAAAGGAAACATAAGAAAGGGTAAACTCAGATGATTCATAAAAGTTAAAAATGGGAGATCTATAAGAATATCATGAGTATAATGGTATGGTAACCTGAGAATAATATTTTAGAACTCTAAAATTCATATCAAACATTCTAATATTGACTCATGGAAAAAGGTTTGGTAGTTTATAAGGCATGACAGATAAGGAAATCAAATAACATGATCCATGAGAGCATAAAATAAGAATAAGTCCTAGATATTGTTGAATACGCCTTATAATATAACATTGTGAATATTAATAATTAGATATATATTAACTCATTGAGTTAAGGACATGAAATCTGGTCCTCTCATAAACTTAGGGACATGAAATCAGGTCTAAACATAACATTATGGATATGAATGATGGGTTCATGCTTAACATTACGGACATAAATTAAGTGTGAATGCATAAAATTGTGAACAAGTAATTAGTTTCACACATAAAATTTAGAAAATTTAGTAAGTTTTAGGCATAACATTTTGAACATAGAATCAGGTTCACGCATAACATATTTACTCATGAGTTATCCAAATTTAACCAATAATTTTGAAGGAGATACAGGTCAAACCCATAACTTGATGAAAATCCAACATACATGTTCCACAAGTACGTAAAACTTTCATATTATAAAAACTCAACAAAATAAATGTGTTTCACAATCATTTCATCATTTATTTATAGAATAACACATGAAAAAAAAACATGTTTCGTAAGACTGTTATCATTGTATAACCCATGGAAGAAAAATTGGTTTCATAAATATCATGTCATCACAAACATAAACCATTCAAATAAATAATAGGAATTTTATTCTTGGATCACACCCCAAGTAAATCATAAGTGAAATCAAATGATGTCATCTCAAATGGAGAGTGATTTTGAAATAGAAATCACCTGTAATTTTTCTTTAGGAAAATAAATTTTCATTGAAATACACTTTTTAAAAAAATATATTAAAAAAGTAATTTTATTTAAAAATAACCATGAAAACATATAAATTAATATTTAAAAATCATTTAAAACATTCATGACGAAAATATCATTTTTTCTTTTCACAACACTTTTTAAATCATAAAACATGTACAAAATACTTCTCATTTTGAAATCATTAAATTAAAATCTAAAAATTTAAAAAATATTAAGGAAAATAGTTTATTTAAAAATATATTTGGAAAATTGTAATGGATTCTTGAAATCATTTTGAAGTTATGAAAGTGATAAATATTATTCATGTCGTTCACGTTTTAGACAAATATTCATTTCACATTTTCGTTAAATTCCAAAAGGGCACTGTTTGGAAAATAAAATGAATATTTCTTTCATATATTGTTAGTAAAAACTAAAACTAGGGTAAAATTAAATTTTATAAATATTTTGAAAAATGTTAAAATCAATTTTGAAAACATTATTTGGAAACATCATTTTTAGAAGAAAAAGTGTTTTCGACCGAAGAGATAAATAAAGATAATTTTTATTAGAAACATTTTATCGATTATTTTAAGTAAAAAGTGTAGAAAAATGGTTATATTACTTTAAAATATAACTAATAACCATAATAGAAGAAAATTTATGGTATTTATTGATAGTTACATCATAATATTTCAATATTGGACACCTAATCATAAACAATCCTAATGAACAATGAGATTGTAACATAAAACTCTTTCCACTATGGTAAAATTGAATCATATTACCGATGAAAGGATGAAATTAATTTCATAATATAATATCATGGTCAAAAATAAATTCATTATATTAAAATTAAAAGGGGTCTTATAAATAACTCATATAATAATATACATTTATAACACGATATATGCCTCAAAGTAGGACAATTGAGAAAAAACCAATCACCACTATGTAATATTTTGAATCATAATCACAGATAAAGAATTATATAAAATTAAACTCTAAGTATCATTAAAATAATTGGATTAATGGTATAACATGTTAATGGGGTATTATATACACCTCAGTAAATAAATTAGTGGTGAATTTGTATATGTCTTCCAGAAATAAATGAGATTCTAGAAACCCCTTACAGTAAGTTTGGAATTCCTTCACACTTGTTTAAAAAATCATGTATAATAAATTAAAATTTATTATAAAAATATTATATAACTAAAATTATATATATCACACAATATGTGATATTATTACTTCCTTTTATTACCCAGTTATTTACAATTTCATGTTAATGTCACCTTTCGAGTAATAACAACTTTGTTTTTCGTATATGTATTGATTTGTTATTTTTAGTACTCTTAAATTGATCCTAGTTACATAATATATAGAATGTTAGTAATTATTTAAAAATCATACATATTCAGTATATATTTATTTATAATCATTTATAAAATACAGATATGGAAAATTAAATACAATATTCATAGTGATAGAAGGTCGTACGTACCCATGAACGTTGTTTCTATTTTCTCAACATATTGAAAGAAAGAAAGTTAAATTATATATTAACATTAAATATGAATTTTGAATCATATATATATATATAATATTTTCATTAAAACCATCCTTAATACCATCCACATAAACCATGTATGAATCACATCACTTCGTGAGGCGGTAGTCCACCGTACACACGAGCTACGTTACCGTATTCCCATAAAATGGAAAGCATGATTTTATGTGGGATATAATAATTTAAAAATAATACTAATATCATAAATATCATATATAAATAATAAATGTTTCATTATTTCAAACTAGGAGATGTGGTAATCGAAAAAATGAATGACATTGGTTTGTGAGACGGTAGTCCGCCAGACACATGAATAATGATTTTGTAAACTATTTGATGGAAGTGGAGGTGGTTTTATGACAATAATTAACATGAAAAAATTTAATTATATGTAATATAGTGAGGTTATTATATCATCATGTAATAATAATAATTTAATTATGTTTAGGAATAAATAAAATAAAAATTATCATTGATGAATGTTACCTCTTCTTTGGGTATAATCCTTAGGTTTGTTCCAAAAGCCTTACTAGGTTCGATTTATATCCAAAATAAGGCTTCTAGTATGGGTTGAGGGAATTATGGAAGTGACCTTTTTTGTATTTCCAAAATAAAAAGTTTTTTAAGGAGTGAAGAAGAGAGGATAATGGGATCCCTTTTATAAGTGAGGTGAGTGGAACACTTGAAATATTTTGAAAGAAATAATTCCACCCATTATTTTTTCATATCACAAGGATACAATAATGGACCATTGTAAATAATATAATGTATAAGGTATAAAATTTTCATTAAATTTTTGTTCTAGAAGATTTGGTTCATTTTTTAAACATATGTTTTTTGATTACCCCTCCCCCCTACAAACCCATTTTTACCATAAATTAGGTAAAAAATTTCTACAGATTTCATTATTCATTCTGGTAAAAAATTATGTTGAACTTATTAGATGATATAAAATATTATGATTATAAATATAGACTCAATTATTCAAAATTCAATTTATATAAGTGGAAAAAATTTAAATTAATCTTGTAGACGTGATGTGAAAGCGAGTTTTCAAAGAGAAAGCGTTCCAAAAATAATAGAGTTTTTATATCCATTATAAATATAAAACTAATTCAAATGAACTAAATGGGGGTAATTGATATATAATTTAACTTTTGTTACATTAAAACCAATTTATAATATAATTAATCTTTATAAATAATTTAAATCAAATGGAAATTTTAAATTAAAATTCATCATTTTTCACTATTCATAAAAATTTAATATTTTCAATACATTATATAAAATTTATGCTAATATACTTTTGATATTATTATTTAAAATATTAATTTCATTTTATCAAATAATATTTTAAAAATCTCAATAAATTAATTATTATAATTTCTCATAAAAAAGATATAAAAACATTTTTGAAGAAAACATAGTTTTGATGAATATATTTAATTTACTAAAAATTGATTGATTATTTACTATGAATTTATAAATATATTTTTGTTTATTTTTATGTTTCAAAGATTAGTTAATGAAATTCATACCTTCTTATTTAATGTCTAGGTTGTGGGGTTTATATTTAAAATAAAATTATTTCATGTTTCTGTGAAGATTGGTGTTGCGTGTCATCACGCTATTTAAGAAACTAATTGTTTTGTGTAATAGAAGTTGAACTAAATGTTATGTATAACCCAATATATCTAAATTTTTAAACTAATTTAAAAAATATATTTCATAAAATCTTGTGCTTTTAATGAAAAGAGGGGAATAGATCTAACAAGTGGATGATGTAAGAAAGTCACAACTACATATTCATGTAAATATAATTCTACCCTTTATTAGTGCTAAAATCAATAATAAATGCAGAACTTTTAACAAAACTATTAAAATCAATGATAAAAGTATTTTTTATCCATGGTAAGAAAATTCTAGAAAAATGGAGCCTTTTTTCAGTGCTATCATTAGTGTTAATTAAGGGACTCCTTTGAAAGTACTTGTTCAGTGCTGCTGATTTATAAAATTTATCACTTTATCATTGCCCAAATTGCCCTAATAAAGGGTATCGTGTGTAATGTATTTTATATATTAATATCTATATATTCTTAAATATGATTTGTATAACAATAATATATATATATATTATCATTTCTAATTTTGTTTCTTCTTTTATAAATATTCAAATATATATATATATAAGTGATATTAATTATATAAATAAATATATAAATAAATTAAATATAATTCATTTTTATATTTATATATTTATATTCATATAATATAATTCAAAATACACATACACACATACATACATACGTATATATATATATACACACACAATATAGATATATATTTATAATTATATGTGTGTTTTTTACATATATTTATGTATAAAATTATATATTATAAAGTATATAAAAAATATTGAAATATTAATATATATATAAATTATATTTAAAAAATATACTTCATATTAACATAAAAAAGTGTTATCAATGTCATTTTCATAATATATATATATATATATAGAATTTATATTAATCAATAAAAATATTTATAATATATTTAAGTAATTTAAAAATGTATACTTAAATATAATATATTAAATTTAAATTTAAATAATTATGTAAGTATATTAATTAATAAACATTTATTTTTATATATTTAAATTAATATGAGTAAATGTATATTTGTGTATATTATTATAATTATTTGTGTAATGATGTAAATCTTATTTAATATGGCCTAAAAATATATTGGTACAACAAAAGAAAAAAAATTTGAAAAAATGGGGGGTTAATATATGTGTGCGTATAAAATATGTCTGTATACACATGTGTGTGTGTACTCATGCATGGATTTGTGTGTGTTTGTGTGTTTATGTATGTATATGTGTTTGTGTGTTTGTGCCTATATGTGTGTGTGTGCGCGCTTGTATATGTGTGTATGTGTATATGTATGTATACATGTGTATATGTATGTATGTGTATGTGTATGTGTGTTTATATGTGTATGATTATGTTTTTGTGTGTATGTGTATGTTGGTGTGTGTATATGAATATGTAATTTTATAATATGAATGGTAATTTGGTTTTGCAATTTCACATATTGTATTACAATGTGTGTGTGTGTTTATATATATACATACAAAAAATCGCAGACATTTCATCTAGATAATATATATATATATATATATATATTAGATAGAATACATATAATTATCAATATAAATTTATACTTTTGTAAAATTAATATATGTAATTTAAATAAATGAATTAAAATTAGAACTTCGATTATAACAAATTAATTATCTAGAAATATTTTATATTTAAATATATTTTTAATATTACTATTATACTTATATCTAAACATTTATATTAAGAATAATTAATTTCATTCAAATGTTATTAATCTAATCCTATACAAATAAATATATATGTATACAAGAATTTAATGTGTATTTTAATATGTATTTTTATATATATATATATATTAATTTATAATTTATTTTGAAGTTGTTATTTGAATAAAAAATTAATGAATAAAGAATTTTCTTTTAAAATATAATTGTGGTAAATTTTTAAATTCATATTTTATTTAGTATAATATACTTAAAATATTTTGTATTTAAAAACAATAAAGTTATTATATTTGTAAATAAAACAATATATTTTCAATTAGTGTAATATATTTATTCATTTATATAATTAATAATATTTTTTATAATAAAAAATTTATTTCAATATATTTTTATAATTTTAAATATGTATTCATTTATATAATTCATTAATGTTTTTAAATATTATTAAAAATATTTAAATATAATCCTTATTAATATTATATATTTATAATTAATGTTATATACTATAAGGGTTTGAGATCAAGAACACATTTAATTAATGAAAGAAGGCTTTTTTCTCAGTTCGGATGTAACCCTTACATGACTAGTTTGTCACGACCCAACCTAGGCTGGGGCTCAAGCCGCGACTACCCCAAACCCACCTCCATACTCCAGGGGTGGCGACAAGCATCGATGGCATAACTAACTCCGGGAGGCCATTGTCTATGTAATTGAACGCATGCACATAGCCATCTCGATGCAAAAGTGCAAAGAGAAATTCTAAAAGATTTGTCACTGCTATAAAGTAAACCAAACTTGAAAGAACCTCTAAATAATACAAAAGTACATTAGAGTGAATTGGAATGTAAAAGGTGAAAATACATTCTCAATAAGAAATATTTCCCAACCTAACAAAAGTAGAAAAGGAAACAGTTAAATGAGAATCCATCTTTTAAAACCAAAGCTATGACCACTATATGTGGTCCAAGCACCCAGTATCTAAAAGAACCTCTATAGTCATGGTTTACCTATATATCATCTTCATATGACACGAATAATGTGGTAAAATCCCATGCAGGGGTGGGTATTTACATACACATTAGGATACCTCAAAAGTTGAAGGGGGAGTAGTAAGAGATACAACAGGAAAAGAAATATAGTAGATGAAACATACATTCAAAGAAAACAACTCAACCCCAACCTAGAGTGATATTAAGATCATCTAAAAACAAATTGATAAATATTGTGAGTAGGTGAAAACCCCATCTAGTCTTTTCCACCTATATCAGGAGAGTATACTCATCCAACCACGAGAAGCTAGACATGAAAACAACATGGTATACCCAATGCGTCTTAACCTCTCCTAGATGCAGAGTAACTAAATACAATGTGTAGATATCAAAGAATATATATATATATATATATATATATATATTCTCGGTAAAAAGATCCCCAAATGAGAGAATAAGGGGATCTCCATCTCATAGATTAGCCTAATAAGAAGTGTAGTCAATATTTCCAAAAGTTCATCAACGATGCTCGGCATCTCATGCATCAACCCATGAGTAACCATCAAAGCCTAACCACACCACGTCATTATTCTTCACAGTCGAAGGGAAACAAAATCAGGGTAGAAGATCCATGCCTTAGTATGTTAGTGGGGTTATACTCAATATATTGTTAAGGATGCCACTACCCATCTCTACTGGAGGGTTAACTCAGAAACCATTGAGGACACCACTGCCCAACTATGCTGGAGGGTCAACTTGATATATGTCAAGGATGCCACTACCCAGATATAATTTATTATCAACTCGGTATCTGACAATGAGGATACAACCCATCTATTCTGGATGGTCTACATAGTATCCATCACTGACACCACTACCTAGCTATGCTGGAGGGACAACTCAGTATCCTTCGACAATGCCACATTCTAGCTATACTATAGGGTAAACTTTGAAAGCTCATTGAGGAACTCCACTGCCCAACCCTATTGGAGGGTACCACTAAGAAAGGTCATGGTGATCTTTCATGATCACTGCCTACATCGGGAATTTATTTATCAGGCATTGTTCCCAAAACATTTCACATCACATCACCAAATATTATAATGAGGTAACCATCACATTCTACTTCGAAAAAAACTCATGATAGGCTACATGTGGGATAAAATCCTATTTCAAATGATGGATATACGGATGGTGAAAGTTTAAAAAAAAATATAGTGTGGTTACAGGGTCTGTGAGGAGACCCAAATGGAATGTGGCCTCACTCCACCACTTCTACATGTCGCTGATGAGAACACATATCAATCCCATGTAGTAGTAAAATCCATATAGGTGGAATACACATCATGTCCTGACATACTGAGACAAGGTCTTGTCCTATTCATGATGTATGTGTACCAGATCCCATTTACTTTATACATGGAATATTACCTCACATGGTGTGTCACCCATGTGACATGGTCATGTATGTGTACTTGGGTAGACCACCATGTAACCAGAAATGTACTCCCACATGGCTTTCTTCTCATGTGGTCATCCATATTTTTTCAGACAAGGTAAGTGATACACAACATGTAGGAGGACTACAGACTATTTCAACTGCATTTTTCTGAAACCTATCCACCACCACCTAGGGGTCTACACATCATGTATTCATCCTTATAAATGGAATGCAGTTGGGATTTTTCGAAAAATCATAGATTCAATTTTCTAGATTCAATCTTCTTAATTGGTCATATATTTTTCCGGGAATCAGCCCAAAAATCAGGGATCTGGCTGAAAATCTTAGTCTCTAGTCATCATTCTCCTAATATTGGATATGGTAGATTATTGGGGGTTCATCATACAAATAGTTCATCACAAATCATTTCGTCTTTTTATAAATATCCTCTTATCATCCAAAGAATCAACCAAAACCCGCAAACATTCTATATCAATCCATACCTCAATTATTTTGGCCTAACATGTGATTTCATCATGGTTCTGGGGGTCCAATCGGGCTCGGTACCGCCCAGAAATATCGAACCGGGATCTAGGGGGTCCTACTGATGATGATGTGATAAGAAATTGGGGATAAAGGAACCACAAAATTCTTTTAAACGTTTTTTTCCAAGATTTCTTGGACAACAATCAAGAACTAGAATCCAAGTTTATAAAAAAACTGAATTAAACAAGATTTTATTAATTGGGAACACGCAAAGGATACAGAAGGATACAGATTAAATATCAGTGATTTATTTTATTAATTTATTTAATAAAAAGGCATAAAAACACCAATTGATGAGTATTAACATTATTATGGATCATTCATTGATGGAGAACATGTTTTCCAATGATTGAGATATGCTATTTTGTTCACTTCATCCGGATCTTATCTAATATGGTGTTTCATCAGCATGAGATCAGATTCTCCAATAGATAAGGGAGGAAGAGATCTAGATTTACCCAATGGTTTATATGGATTACCCTATATAAATAATCTTTATAGTGATCTTATAGATCCTTTTTCTACATCACAAGGAATTAATTAATTAATTTTATAATTAATTAATTCACTTAACGCACCTCGAATGATCGAGGAGTCCAAACTCCATGCAGCATCTCATTTTATGATGTTCCTAGGATAAAAAACATGTTCTGGACTCAACTATAGTCTTTAATTTCTAATCAGTGATTATTTTCAAGGGTAATATCATTTTTATTAAGAATCTTCATTCGCGCAATATAAAATGTATTTAATTTTTTTATAAAATCAATTACAGGAACACCGGTCATTGGAATGTCACATCATCTCAGTGCTTGTATCTAGAAATATATATATAAATATTTCAAAGGATTATAAAGAAAATATAAGGTCTCTACATAACTACCTATTTCATGATATTTCCCCAAAAAGAAAAAAAATTAAGAAAATGACTAGGGATATTGAGACGTCAAATACTACTCCAACTCTGAGGAACTCTCCTATATATTCTCGTTCTATGTTAACATGTGATCCAAGTGGATGGTCAATCAACATGGGGTCCTCTCCTATGGATTCTCTATCACCACCGGGTGCTCTAAAAATGTGGCTCCATCATTGATGTCTAGCTCTCCCTAGTTGACAACATGCATGAGATCATGCACGTATCACACCAGTTGTCACATATGGGAAATTTCATGCTCTTAATCCAGCTATGGTTATAGTGATAGGTGTTAAGTAATCTAGAAAACCCTAAATATGATCTTGAAGGGATCAATGATCCTCATGGATGGCTTTCCTCCCCATCCAAACCTCTGCAATACTCTTTGTGGGGAGACTCTTAAGATAAAATTGTCTTCTTGATCGAACTGAAAAAAGTTTATGCTGGGGATATTCATAATATTTCTACCTCCTCTAGGCTAGCCTCATCCACTCATGGATGACCTGGAATTTCTCTATCTTCACCTTCAACATTTCTTATCCCACAATAGTTGACCCTCCAATCTCTATCCATCTCAAGGGTGATCTACAGGGTCTCCTGTATAGGGCCTCAAAAGGTGTAATGTCGATCGAAGAGTGGTAGTTTTTATTGTATGAAAATCCTACCAAGGGCAGGTGTTTCTCCTAGCTGTGACTGAATTCTAACACACACACACTCTCAGTACATCCTCTGACACCTGGATAGTGTGCTCAGTTTACCCATATTTTGGGTGGTGAAAGGCTTTACTCATTATCATATATGTCATGAATTCCTCCTCTAGGAATCTCCACAATCATGACATAAATCACATGTTGAAATTGGAAACAATAATTGAGGGGATCCCTCAAGGTGAATGATCTCCCATATTTATATCTCCCCCAATCATTCTACCAAACTCCGCTCCCTGATAACAAGGAAGTGTTCCAACTCCCTAAGTCATTCATCTATCACCCAGATGGAGTAATGGATCTTTTTTTGAATGAAATACATGAAAAAATTCAGTGGATATTCTACCCCACATCTCTTTCTAGATATCAAGGTATTGAATCAAACATATTGGAACTTTGTGCTCATCCTTTACCTATGAATAGGTGAGACACCATGACATGAACTCATCTGTGCTTTGTCTCATGCCTGAATACCAAAACTTCCACTGAAGGTCCCTGTACATCTTCACCACATCAAGATTTATAGCTAGGGAAGAAGTGTGGAACTCAGGAATCACCTCCTCCCACAATGTGACCAGGATCACTATCCACCCCTAGAATATGATTACATGTTTCACTCCTTAAAAATATCTTTATGGTGTGTCACCTATGGATATTTGATAAGGTAATACCTCAAAGTCTATTTATCTCAACTGGGATTCTATCAAATGCTCGAGAAGTGTATAAGTCAACACAATCAACTACAAAAAATATTTACCCCCCTAATCCACCAGGATCAGCAGAAAGTAGGCCAAATACTCTAAATCATCATGTACTAAGAGATCTCAAGATGTTATTCAATGTGAATCTACTACAATGATTCCCTTACAAAGAGTATAGACTATCTCAAAGTCGTAGTCTGATAGGAACTCTAATCAATGCCACTATCTCATATTCAAGTCTCTTTGAGTGAAGACATACCTAAGCCTCTGGTGGTTTGATTAAACCATAAAACACTCCCCAAAAAGGTAGTGTATCTACATCCTCATGGAAAACCCCACCACTACCATCTCTTGTTCTTGAGTCACGTAGTTCTTCACATTGGGTATCAATTTCCATGGCTCATATCTGATAACTTCCTACCATTGCATCAACACACACACGATACTAGCTCCCTAGGAATCACAATACACTATGAACTTCACAACCTCCTCTAGTAGTCTCAATACTGGAGAACTTTTTGGCCTCAACCCCAACACCTAAAAGGACCTTTATCACTACTTATACAAGGTAAACAAATGTCCTTTCCACATCAGGGTGTTCAAGTCAGTGGAGATTCTAGATAATTCCTCTACAAACATCCTATAATTCCCCCCACCAAACTGAGAAATATTTTCACCTCCTAAATTCTCTTGGGTGTATCAAAATAAATCACTTCATCTATCTTCATTTTATACAAGGATAAAACATGATCAGGAAAGAAAATCATTAGAAAGTGATCCTCATGAATCCATAATTGGCACCTCGTGAGCTTTCTGTAAAGCTAGTGTTACCATTCTCAAGTGCTCTACATGATCCTCCTCTGATACAAACAAGAAAATTATTTCATCGATGAAGACAACAACAAAGTCGTTCAAGTATGGATAGAAGTCCTAGTTCATAAAATCTATAGAAATGTCAAGGTAATTTTTCATACAAAAGGGAATAACTAGGAACTCATAGTGTCTGTAGAAACATCAGAATGCCAACTTTAGAATATCATCCTCAAAAAACCTAAATAGGATGTAGTAGGACCAGATATCGATATTTAAGAAGCATCACACACCTCACTACTAGACAAAGAGGTAATCAATCCTTGGTATGGGATACTTTTTATTTATCATGTCCTGGTTTACTTGACAATAAACTTTGAAAATCCATAAGCTCAATCCTCTTTTTTCATGAACAAAATTGGAGCTACCTTGTGGTTCATGTTGTTTCAGATGAGACCTTTTTATTAAAGGTCCTATAACTACAAACATAGCTCCTAGGTCTCAGTAGTATTACAAAACAAAATCTAATTATTTTTCATATATTATTTTTCTATTTTAGACACATGAATCTCCATCTATTGTACCTAACAAACAACTAATTTTATTTGATTTTAAGGATCTAGAATAATATACATACATTAGAGGTGTAGGTTTTGGAGTGTTTCATTGAGGATAACTTGAGAAATAAAATAAATAGGGGCATAAATGTGAGAAAATGAAAAACATAAATGAACATATAGATTCTCTAATAGAAAAACCCAAATGTATGATACTATTGAATAGTTTATTCAAAGGGGTTCATGAGAAGAAAGAACTTATCTGAAACAATTACCTGAAAGGCCATACTTCCCAAGCTTTGATCCTGTCCATTCCCCTCAAAGACCTGTCTATCACAAGTTAATATATTTTATGATAAAATATTATGATAAACATTAATTAGACAACCAAATATACCTTTCTTTCACTAGAATTATATAGGTAGAAATTGATTGTAATTTATATATATATATTTATCCACTAAAAAAATTCTAAGAGGTACCATGTACAATATTCAAGTAGATATTTTATATAATTCCCAGGTTCAAAAATGTCATTTTATTGTATGGATTCACATATTCTATGAGTCAATCACTAATAAATCTATTCCCCTTTTTGGTATTAATATTCATAATGACAAACTTGATATTAGAAATTTCATATAATGGTCATTTAATCTTATAAAAATAAATGATGATAGAAATCTATGTGCTTTTTAATTTATTTTATATGAAAACACTTTAGTAATTAATATAAAACATTTCTAAAGTGAGATATTTTTTTATGGAATGAGAAATGGAAGGGTAGATAAAAAGGAAAAATCAAGAAAATCTAGGGGACCTACTAGATCAAAAGGACCTTCTAATAGTACTTATACCCCCAAATATTCCACTACCACTTTTATTATCATTGAAATTTTTAGTAAATACAATTTATAAAAATTAAAATATAGCCTGCATTGAAATTCCAGAACAAATGTACGGAGAGTACCTTGATAACATGGCTTATCATGAGAACTTAAATCAAATTCTCATTCATGAGTGGTTAGGATCCTCGATTTGGAATGTATAAATGAGGTATATTTTTATAGTATGTTCTTCCAATATTTTATCTAATATATTAATTGAATTTTGATGCTATTAATATTGTCTACTAGAATATATCACTACAATTTAAAGGGAAACCAATGAAAAGTAAAATTTGGATTCATTAGTCCCCATGTCATTTCTACACATAAATTATCAATGGAGAAAGAGGAAATTTTAGTAAAATTACCCAACTACCCATAATTTTTTAGAAGACAAAAATAGATGACACACTATTCTTAATTCGTATAATACAATGGTAAACATTAAAATCTAATCATATAAAATATATTTACATTTTTCTCTATTATTTATTCCTTTTCGTTTTTATGTGAGGTAGTGGATACTCATTATGATAAATTTGGATTCTTTTAATAAATATTTTAAGACACAAATTGTAACGACCCAATCTTTTTGAGTAGTATATTATCTTACTCTTATTGATTTAATAAGATGTTAATGGTTAATGCAGAAAGAGGAGTCGATGGCTTCATCCAGTAGACTCAACCCTTATGAAGCCCACTTATCAGAGCTTGGGAAGGAGGTAGCATCTGTGGGCTTCGCTTTGGACCAAGCCCAAGCCGAACTCCAGCATGTCAAGCTTGAACGGAAACGCCTATGGGAGAAGTTCAAGTTAGTAGAGATTACTACTAGGGCAATGTTATCTGAGCCTCCCTCAGATTCTCTCACCATAGAACACCTTACACTTAGTTCATATGCCGGTGTTATAAGGGGCTATGTTACGAGACCCTAGCTTCCTTGTCTAATCCTTTCGGGTGAATAAAATGAGATTTCTTCCTTTAGTGATGTTTGTGAAATTTCAAATGTCCAGATAATTTTAGACTGTATTTTATTGATGAATTTTGAAAAAGGGATATTTTGAAATATTTATGTAAACCCTAAATAACTAATGATGTGTAATGATTTTCAAAAAATGGTCTTCTACAAAAGGGTTCATTAAGGAATTTGGAGTCTAATAAGATCAACTTAATTTTTGATGAATAGTAAATAGTGAATAGTGATTTTACGCTTAGGATTAGTAATGTGACCAAATGGATTAGTAATCTCACTTAAGGAAAGTTTTAAAATAATCTAGGCACCTTGATTAAGTAATGTGATTCAATAAAATGGTTAAATAACGGTTTCATAAATTATTATTCAAGTAATAGTTTTTACGGATGAATAGTGTTTTTTAATTAAAAATTTAATTAAAAATAATTAGAAAATTATTTTTATAAAAATGACTTTATTTTTGAACTCAGAGCATCGATATTATGTTATGGTAATTTTTGGGGATTTTTCTGAAAAAAATGAATTTTCGATGAATAGTGTTTTTATTTAAAAATTAAATTAAAAATATTTAGAAAATTATTTTTATAAAATGAATTTCATTTTTGAAATCAGAGCATTGATATTTGGTTAAGGTGAAATTTTGGGATTTTTCTGAGAAAGTTGAATTTTCAGTGAATAGTAAAAATACAGTTTTAGGGTTTCGGTATGTTTAATGACATCATAATGGTGTCATGATGATGTCATGAGATCTTTTGAGGGTTGGCCGGCCAAGGGTGATGAATTATTGTTTTGGGGGCCCCATGTGGCCTAACTCCATGATAAATGCCAAGGGAGAGCACATGGGTTTGAGAAAAGCACATGTGAGGTGTCCCTTGGCCATTAATGCCTTGTCCCCTCACTTTCCCTATAAATACCCACCCTTTCCTCCTTTAGTTTTCACTCCCAACTCTCCCCCAACGAAGTTCTGGTCTTCTTACCTTCCAAGGAGTCCTCCCAAGGTGCCCCCAAGCCCTCAAGGTCCAATCCTTTGATTTTCGAGAGTCATGTTTTAAGGTAAGGGATCTGACCTCTCTCTTTCTTTTCATGTAATCCTTTTTATGTCATTCCTTTTATGCACCATGTTCTATTGTGATAGGATGTTATTTTATATTCCTCTTACTGCCCTTTTCATGATTATATGATGAGAGATCCCCTCTTACTCTCATCATTTCGTTTTATGAATGTTTAAGTGACGTCGTTAGGCTGCCAAATTTTTAAGGGATTCTTTCACCCTTCTCATTTTTCAAGTTCGATTTTCATGTCATGTATTTCAAGTTCCTTTTTATTATGTTGGGGTATGATCTCTATATCTGTCATACTGATCTCTTATTATCATATGATGAGGGACCCTATTTGATCTTGTCAATTCTTTTTTATTGAAGTTTAAGTGACGCCGTTAGGCTACCGAATTTTCATAAGAGAAATCTAATTTTTGTCTTCCTTCCATGTTTTTCATTTCAAATGGTATGTCCTCCAAATTTCATTACCATGTCCATATATCCTTCTTATTCCGTTCCCCTACAGTTTTATGGATCATTTATGAGTGGGTGACCCAAGTCCCCTCTCTTTTCAATGTTTTCTAAAACCCCGAAACATAGCCGTTATGCTACAGAATTTTTGGTCTCAAAATGCCTCTCTCTTTTCTCAAAATTATTTTATGTTATAAAGTGAATACTCAAATCTCTTATTTCTACAAGGGTATTTACATATATATCAAAATGTTCTATTTTAAATTCTGGGATTTACATACATGAGACCCGCTTTCCCTTCCGTGGGTTTAAAGTGCCGTAAAGATCATGTCTTTAAAGCAGTTTTTAAAACGTTATGATTATGAAATGAAACCCATTTATTTTATGCTATGTGGGTTATTTATGAAATGTTTTATGATGATATATGTGGCTCACATGATAATAAAGGAAAATTTAAGGGTGCGCCCTGATAGCGCTCTAATGCATTGGGTAATGATGTAACCACTAGAGATTACAATTTTCACGATACCTTGGTGAATAACTTTGGTAATTTTCAAATGACACCTCGGGGATGGACCATGGTGATATGTTCATGATTTTCTATGTTAAATGATGTAGTCACATCTTAAAGTTATGGAAAATGTTATTTTTATTATGAAATGCCTCATGATTTCTTTCTCATGCCTTAAATTTCTTTTCATGTCCTTATTGAAGTATCTCAAGTTCACATGTAAAATGTTCCTCTTGTTTCCCCTTACTGGGCCTTCTGCTCACCCTTTCTTTTGATGTATGTCCCCAGGTTATGAGATGCAGTAATGAACCTAGAATGAACTTAAGGAGACGCCTTTCAAGTGTTTAAGAAGAATGTTTTATGTTGCTTTCATGTATTATGTTCCTGGTTTCCAAGACACTAGACCTTAAAGATCCTCAGTTTTGTGTAATGTAATGAAAGTTTATGTTATAAAATTGCGGGATTCTATACAAATAATTGATATCCAAAATTAATTATTCTCACATGATTTCCCTTATAAATTTGAAATATACTACATTCAATATTTTACAAATACACATCATATTATATATTTTATATAATGTATTAAAATATTTTTTGTTTTGTCAGAACAGTGTTTATTAATAATCAAAACCACGGTATGATAATGTACAATGCATATAAGAAGCATATTAATTAGTTCAACTAGATAATTATTCGGTTATATATAATAATATTTCATTATCAATATATATATAATAAATTACATAATCTTTTTGATGATTTTCAATTTTCTAAAACAATATAATGCAAATGATTATGAATATTATATTTTTTAATTTATGAAATACTTTTCTCCTCGAGGATATGGTCTGATAAACCCCCTAGACAGCATCTATTAAAAATCCTAAAGGTGGAAACAAAGAATTGGAAGTAATCCCATTCTATAAATAATGAAATAAGGAAGATTCAGCACCCTAATAGCATTACTTCAATGCATAAACTCCATGTACACTAAGACAAGAACTACTAAGAGACAATAACAGAAAGACAACCAAGTCACTAGAACAAAAAAAATTATGTGGTTCATACTAGCATTATAATCCATAGGGTAGATGATTCAACTATTTTATTCCAAGTAAAGTGAAATAATATTATAATTAATATGAAAATATTGTAGCATACAAATAATACATCCCAATGATTAATAGTAAAACCTAGTAATTTTAAATGATTTTCGTGGTTATTTGATCTTTCCAGGATGAATTACTCCTAAAATATTCTCTATGGACAATCCTTCATTCAATTAAGGGTATCCAATGCCTCAAATCCCCAACCCAGTCAATAGTGTCATCTGCTAAAGTTATCCCAAGATGACTCTTAAAATTATATCCTTTATAGATTTCTTATAGTGCCTCTAAGCTAAGTGATAAAGGGTAACTTCTAGTTTTAGCTTACTATTGTAACTTCTAATCATTATCATCTGACTACACCATTCAACTACATTTTTATCCAGTTGTACCATTCAATAACATCTCCCAACCTACTTGCTGGCATAAATTCTAGTTTCCCATCATTTAGGCATCTGGGAACTTGTTTACTACTACTCAACCACTAACATATTTACAATCATAAATTTATAATCTAGAGTTTTATCATCTATTAGACTAACACATTATTTGGAAATTTATTATCAAAGTTTAACCAAACAAAATCCCACTTGAGAATTATTTTTTAGGCTTAACCACTGATCCCTCCAAAATCATTAATAAACCTCTTTCCTTACTTTAATATTCCATTATAGTAAGAATGGTCCCCTATAATGTATTCCAGTCATTCCTACCCAACAAAGTTTCACCATCACCTCTTTATGTCCTAGAAAATAACATTTTTCATCCTTTCTAATGGATATTAAATCCCTAATATCTTTTATAGATCCATCACTCCAGCCTCCAAAAACTTCTGGGTGAAGTGATACTTCAGTTTCGTATGATTAATCCATAAATTAAATGTTATATTCTTGTATAAGGTAATAATATAAGTAATATAATACATATTTCCTCTATCTGATAAATTCCATCAGCCCCTTCTACCAGATAAGCTCGTTCCCAACTTCTGTCAATGAAGAAAACTGTATTTATATTATCTATTATGGAACAACTAATTTATGTTTGGAAAAAAAGATAATTATCATTACGGTAAAGGAGAAGACATAACCAGTGATTGTTTTCTGAGTGCCCCTATATCTACCAAAATCTAAGTCTATAAAACATTTCAATATCTCATTAATTTTGAATCAAAGTATCATGATTCTAGAAAAAATTTAGTAACAGAGTATCCATTTCATATCCTCCAAATTTTATGTTCCTATTTTCTATACATATCCTCTAACAACTCCCATTTCTTGTGTAATTTCTAGATATTTATAAAATATGGTGTACATAAAGATTCTGACAAATGAGGCATGTAGAATATTTACCATGAATCAACCTAAAATTCTATATATGGGATCCTACCCTTAGTTATATTTTAATTTCCATCTAGATTTGTGTTCATAGGTTTTACCTCACCCGTGTTGAATCATTTGCACACCTTTCAAACATAATTCAACTCTCTCATGTGAAAAGTTTCAAATATATGTCTTTTAATATCCTTATCCAAATAAAATCTAGTGTTCTAAAATGGGGTCCTTAATCTAGAATCTCTTATATGATTTATCATCTAGTTTTTTAATTATTTATTTTAATTTATGTGTAATTATAATTTCATCAACATAGAGAAGTGGGATGATAATAATTCCATCATCAAATACATTATTTTAATATAAATGGTCAATATTGATTTTGATAAACATTCACTCCTTTTTAAAGTCATAAAACTTTTGATTCAAATTCTAGGGTGCTTGCTTGAAATTATAAAGGCTTTAGTTAATATTAGAAAAAAATTCTTGGTTTATATTATCTTTGAAACCAACTTACTAATATATATATGTTTCTATATTTAAGTCCCCAAGAAGGAATTTTTTATTTATATACAACAAGTATAGAAAAGTACTTACTTGGAACCATACTAAAAAATGTCATAATAGGCATGTGTTTAAATACTGGTGAAAAGATTCATAAGAAATTCACAACTTTTGTTTGTTAAAAACCCTTTATTACTAGCCTAGATTATACCTCTCTCTTCTGTATGATTCTTCCTTTAGATGATACACACATTTCTTTTAATGTACTTTCCCATATTTTGTAAACATTAAGGTAATTGATTTCATCCATCATGGATAACTCCCACTGATTAGAGTCTTTAAAACTTTTTGCATCTTCCATGATTTCAATATCCCCATTATACCTTAGAAGGATGTATTTTAAATCACTGCCGTACCATTTCACTATTCACCTCACCCTAGTATAAATCTATAACTATTTTTATGGTTATGTTCCATATACTAACAAAACATTAGAGTTTTTTTATTTATATATTTTTTATCGATCTTATATAGTATTTTATATTTATTTTACATTAATTCTTAGAAATTCCATCAGAATTTAGAAACTTTATAGAACATCCTCTGGACAGTCTAGTGTTTTTGGCACTGATATTATTCATAAATTCTCCAGACCATCCATAATGTTTGAGTATATATTATGTTAAACATAATATTCTTATTATACCTTTCTTTTGTTATAATTTTCTACTAATTTTTAATCCATACAAATAAATTTTTCATTGAAGATCACATTTCAAAATCTGCTCCCCTTCTGAAGTTTTTGTCCCCTGGTGAAAAACTAAACACTTTTTCACCATATCCTTCAACGTGTCACAGACATGACTTAGCATTACACTTTCCCCAAATCATGTAATCAACATGGATATATTCAATTAAAAAAATATATTTGTGATGAGTGATGTTTACTTTCCTTCTATACTAATAATCTTTCGGTAGTTCCTTCCCCAAAAGAGAAGGATTTGGTTTATTAAATATGAAACAAAATTCACAGCTTTTACCCAAAACACCTTGGGGAATTTTAGGTGAATTATCCTAATATATTATCTTTAAACCAATGTCTAATTAAATATTTCCACAACTATATTATCTTTAGGTGTACTTAATATGGCCTTCTCAAACTATATTCCTTTCCAATAATATTACCTTTGAAATTCCCTACTTCCATACTCTCTACCATTATGTGACCAAAAGAATTTTACTTTCTGTCTAATCACATTTTCCACCATATCACTTCATCAGATAAATATTATGAATACCTTTTATATTTTCTTTAGAAATAACACCCACACTTTCTAGGATTCATTATCAAAGAAGGATACATAATTGACTGATACTTCTTGAGAACAAATCAGATGATCCAAATATGTTTATATGCACCAACATTAACATCTGGACCATGGTTATTTTACCTTTTATTTAGATTGAAACCTTCTTTTTATTCCCTATAATACATTCTATATATGTTTCATAATCCATTATTGTGGCCCTCATAATTTGGTAATTTTAACCCTTTCTCACTAAGATAAACTGAATGATCATTCCCGGACCATTTTGAATTTACTTGTCCATAATAAATCTTATTTATAATACTCTCATGATGTATAAAGTCTCATCATCTCATACTTTACTCATTTTTCGATAACCATGGGATTTTTAAAATATTCCATTATCTATCCAAAAACATTTTTTAGAAACCAATTTTGTCAAATTTTCCAATGAAAATTAAGTTCTTCCTTATACCCAAGATATGTTATACTCCTTACAAAATTTGTAAGCTTTCGCACCTTATCAACAGAGAAATGTCTCTCTTAACAACTATCATATGTTATTTTTTGCACACAAGATTTACCCATCCAAACCTCTTATAGATATAATTATTCATAATTCCCCTCTCAAAATTTTAATAAAAAATATCCAGAGTATATCACCCAAGACTCAATAGAGTTGGCAAGACCAAGAAGTTAACCATTCCTATCATCTGAAATCTGATTCCAACATCCACTTATGTAATTTTTCTTCTAGAATTCACAATGGGTTTATAAGAAGGATTTTTTAAGGTTACATTTCCTCTTATAATTTCAGTATATGATACCACCTTTTTCCAAAATTCTCCTCTTTTGGATTTTCCTTCCTTTACCTTTCATTTTCCCTACCATGTTATGGGTTTTCATCTCTCATTCTTGTGATGAACAGCCCATCCTAAGATTTGGGGAGCAATGAGAGTAACAACATCACCCAGTCTAAATCTTTGATATTCACCTTTACTAATTCTAACCAACATCTTATCATTTTAAAGTAAATAATGTAATATAAAACTAACTTTCACTCTGATATCTTTGTTCCAAATAGTCTCCTTAAAATTTACATTTTCTTCATTATTATGGGATTCCCATACATTACAGTCAGTTTATTTGTATGTTCTGATTTGTTCTTCACTTCTTAGATATAAAAATCATTATTCTAGGATAATATCATTATATGACCCAAGATTCAATTTCAAGTAAGTAAACATATTATCTTGAAGAAACTATAATATGATTCACATTTTATTATTACATAATAAAAAATTTCTAAATCTTATGATTCTGATTTGATAATGGAACATTATTTTTTTATTTTGAATGAATAAATAATCTAAGGGTAAATTTTAGAGATTTTTCATCGAAGAATAATTTTGATGAATAATGATAATGCAATTTTTAGATAAATTTATTTTATTTTGAGTAATATTCTATTTATATGCATAAAAATGAATAATTATTCATATATTAACTGTAAATTGGTTATAAATCAAGCTAAAATATTTTAATGGTAAAAGATACATTGTTTTTAGAAAACTGGTTTCATTTGTTTGATCTATTTTATTTAATTAAATTAAACACCTATAATAAATTATTTTCATGATATGTATTGATAATATATTCAATAAAGTAAATTAATATTCATATAATGGCTTTATTTCTCATGGAATAAAAATATGTTAATTTTTATTCTTAAAATTCATTTTTTATAAAAAAAATTATTTTTAACGAGTTATGTGTGAAATGATTAAAATTAATTTTTATCACCTTAGAAAATTGAATCTAATAAAAAAATTCATATTTAAAATCATAATATTTGAATTTTTTAATATGTAAAATTT
The DNA here is from genome assembly GCA_963277665.1 of Viscum album. Taxonomy (NCBI): domain Eukaryota; kingdom Viridiplantae; phylum Streptophyta; class Magnoliopsida; order Santalales; family Viscaceae; genus Viscum; species Viscum album. The sequence continues at coordinate 1,957,009,393 of OY728137.1, forward strand.
CATTTTTGATACTTAAAAATGATTTACCATGGTAAAACAATTTCACCATGATAACGGAAAATACATTTAAAACAGAGATTAAACCAAAGGATTAGGATTTAAATAACATGATAATTTTTCCCTGGTTGATTAGTTGATAGGATTATCAACCTCTCTTATACTATACTCAAAATTGATCTTATTTGGTTCCACTTTACCTTGATAATGAAATTTATTTTATTTTATGATTAAAATTATTTATAAAAGTGACACCCCTCTCACTTATAAAATGATCCCTTCAATACCCCACATTTCCAAACTCCTTGAGAAATTTAGCTCAACCAATCCCTAAAAAATCCCACCTCCTTTACATTTATTTTCCCCATCATTAAATTTTTCTTCTTCTTAAAATTCCAATCTAATGAATCTAAAGGAGAGATCCAAATGTGGATATCCAAGAAAAAGGGCATTATCTTAACTAAGTTATTTCAAATTTCTTTTTTATAAAACCAACTAAAAATACTCAATAACATTTCTAACATGATGAAATAATTATTATTAATACACTAAAATGTTATTTTGTTGAAATTATAACAATTACTTGCCTTCATCCTCTTTACATTGTAAAATGATAATGTCGCTCGTCTTACATGCGGACTACCACATCAATTTAAAGTTTACTTAATTTTTAATTACCTTATAGTTGGTAATAAAAAAATATTTAATGAATAAATATGATTTTTATAAGTTGATTAACGTTATATAAATATATTTTAAAAAAATTATTAATATTGACAATAAATGTTTGATGTAAATTTGACCACCTAAAAGGATCAAACCGTGACATTTTTGTTGATTTGAATCTATTCTTCTCAATTATTTAAATTATAAAATATTTTTAATAAAAATGATAAAAAAAATATTTCCCTACAATTTTTTTATATGGTGTAACAATTTTATAACACCTAATACCATGTCAAACATACTAAAACAGTTTTAGAGAAATTGACCAAAAAACATCAAATTGTAGATGTAATAAAAAATTATACAATAAATGAGTGAGATGTGGTATTAAATGGACATAAAAAATAAAAAATAAATGACAATTTTTATGAATTATTTTTTTAATATATTTTATTTTATTTTTATGCAGGATAGAACATTTATTACCAAGTAGGAATCCAAGTTTAGGGTTTATTTTAAAATCCAACTTTTTTTAAGGAGTGTTTATGTTTTAATTTCAATTAAAGGAATTGTATTTTATTACAATCTTAAAGCCCATATATTTTATTCTACATTGGTTGTTTATATTTTTTCAATTTTGTACATCCATTTTCCCTCTATTTGGTACTCAAATCAATTGAAATAATGTTTATAATAAAATTCATAATTATTCTTCTTTTTGGTCGTGAATATTTCTTCTCCATATCCATATTCTTTATATTTTTTCAAGATTATTATTTTATATAGTTAAATGAATTTTTAAGGTTAATTATTATTAAATATTAGTTCATTTTTAAATTTTTAAAAGTAAAATTTTTAATTTTATATGTATAATTCATTTTTCATATTCTTTGTGAAAGTGAGAAAATAATTTATTTTTAAACATTTTCTAAATTGAAAGTTTCTTTTACTATGATGACCATTATTAATTATTTAGATTCATTTTAGTGTTTTTTATGGTTTCTTAAAGTAATATCTATTTATATTATCCAATGAATTTTTCATTTATATACAAATAGATTTGGATAATATTTTCATAAAAGTTATGAAAAGGGATGTCATTTCACTTGTGTATATTTTTATCTCCCATTCAAAAATCGATATCTTAAACATACTTTATTTTCAGTATTCCATTATATAAAAACCTTTTAAAAATGATGTTCTAAAATCATACATGACTTCTCATTATAATAGTATAGGAAGTGAATTTTTATGTTTTTTTTTACTACAGAGTTAAAAAAAACCTTTAAGAAATTTATTTTCAAGGTTCGCATCCATTTCCCATATAATTTCCATGAATTTACTAAAAACACATCATTTTTTCTAAGTGTATAGACTCCTTTCATCTATTACGGATTTATGATTTATACCTTATTTTTCTCATAGGTTTTATTCTTAATTCATTCACTTCCTTGAAGTTATGTTATTTATCAGTCTTCATTGGTCCTTTGATATTTTTATTTCTCCTTCATATCCACTATCCTTAGTAATATTGATATATTCTGTAAATTTTCCAATATTTTAATATTTTCTTAAGCATATACGCATTTATATATATGGTGTTTTTTAATGGAAACTTACTAAGAAATTTATTCTATTAAATGTGTAATATTGATATTCTATATACTTAATTCAATGTAGATATTTATTTATTACTAAGGAATATTAATTTTGTACTATATTATTAATTAAAAATATTAGGAATACATTATAAAGGTTTAGTGATGGATGGGGCCCAAAATTATTTATTCCCATGAGGAATCAAGTAGGTTCATGAGACAAAAAATTGGTTTGCCTTATTATTTGGTTTTTGGAATATTTATGCCTATTTTTTAAAATATATTGGATTGAGACCTCGACAGTATGATTAAAATTTATAGAATGATGCATTATATCATTGAGAAATAAGTTGTTGTCTTTTATGTTATTACTATGTTTTAATTAACTATGAATATATTTAATGATCAAGTTATTTATTATATTGAATTTTTATTAATTTTTTACTCCATCATATTGTTTCTTCCACATATATTAACGATATCTTCTACTGTATGCAACATCTGGTTAGGAATATGATCACAACCATAAATTTTATTCCTCTCCCCGAGTTAATAAATATGGGATCATTGAATGACTTCTAGGATTCTCGAGAAGTAGTAGTAAAGTTCCAATGATGTTTATAAGATATGTTTTAAGATTAAAATATAATATGCAAATCATGTATGTATATAGTATCTGATGAATTATAAACTATTCAATCATGTGTGACATGGTATTTTATAAATTTTACCAATTTAATGTAGTAAAAATTAACTATTCATTACTATATTTGGGGTTTTCTAGTTTTTATCAGAATAAATTTAGTAGGAACCATTGGAACTAGATTATAGAATAATATAGTTAACATGAGAATTGTTATAAACCCTTAAAATGCTATATAAATTTTACCTATGTAATAATTTTTATTGTATGGATAAGTATTCTTAAGTTTATGAGATAAATTAATATATTCCATTTCATAGATATGAAACCTAGAGTAATGAATATGAATATTATGAACACTCAAAATTAATATATGGATTTATCTATTGAGAAATTCAACACAGTTAGTGTCTGAGTTGAAAAATTTGTGGCTATATTATGGAATTTAACTCAGGTTGTGACTAATAAAATTACCCTTATAGAACAAATTATTTCATAAAATATGATTCAATGAATTTGGACTACTTTTAAAAGTATAAACATAAATCTTTTGACGAGACTACTAACCCATTTGTAGTTGATAAATGGATCAAGTCCCTGAAACATATATTCATTACATTGGGAAGTAATTAAGGGGGGAATATTATTCTAGTAATGAATTTATTAAAGGGGAAAACTTTTCAATAGTGTTTATTGATTCAAAATATTGAGGAAGAGATAGAAATAAAGCAATGAAAGACTCCTTGGGTAATACTCTTTGAGAAATAGTTTCTTCAAGAGAAACATGTTTAAAATAATAAGAAATATATTAATTTATATTAGAAGTAGGAGGAAAGTATTACTGAGTAGGAATATAAATTTATGAAATTATAAGGGCATGTTATAGAATATGAACACAATCTGGAATGTAAGATTGACCATTTTTTATGGTCTTAAGTTGATCCTTTGAATGAAGCTAGTTGGTCAAATGTTTAAATCATATGATGATATGGCATCAAGTACCCTATATATAGATAAATACTTCAATGATACTTATAGTTTTAAAGTAAATCAAGAGAATAATAGGACATATGATAACTAAGAAAAAGTAAATATAATAATGATAAAGAAGGGTAGGTTATAACTTCCAACATGTGATACTTATGGAAGAAAACACATTGATACTCTATTGAACTGAATGATAGTATATGAAAAGTTTGGAGATAAAGTCCATAGGCCTCATGGATGAATGGAAAAATATCCTCAAATATCTAGTGTTTCAACTATAAATAAATAGGGAAATATTAAAATAATTTCCCCCATCATCGAGGAAATCTACCTCAAAAGAGCTAAATGGGGAAAGGATAAGCTTATTTTATTAATATAGTACTATTTTAAGTCCCTAAATTTGTGATAAAATTTAATCTAATTGTAAAATACAATTTATCTAATGATTTTTTTATTCAGGATCAACATTCTCATTTATATATCTCATATTGGATGATAAAATAAAATCATCAATTAACACCTTGGGAAAGTAATTTCTAAAAAAGACTCTATTGGAAATCATATTACAATGATGGTATGTATATTATCCGCATTGTGATGTATACACATAACATAATTGAAAACTTGATTATTATACATATGGTTGAATTTTAAAAAATCCTTACTATTGACTAGATTTCAAAGTATACTTTAAAAATTAATTACCAGTGAAGGGGATTGTTTTTAACCCAGGATGAATGGAATTCCTTATCTTTATAAATAATACATCGTTATCTAATTCATGTCTAGATCCAAATCTTATATCCCACCTTAATGAAATTATTTGAAAAGAATATTTGAATCAATCTATGGATGTGAAAGGAAACTTAAAAATGTATTATTAACCTATTGTGTAAGAATAAATTGATTTATTTCATGAATAATTTCCTAAATATCCACATGTGTATGAAATATAGTTTTATATTTAACTCGTCATTCATTCAGAACTTATATCTAAGACTCCCTACAAAATATTCCCATTGTAATTGGTGGACCTAAAGAATAAATTTTGGGAGTTGTGTGATAATGGACTCATTCTCTATAGAGTTTCACCATCTAAATCCCCCTTTACTTTTTTGAGAAATAAGGATTGATTAATGATGTTATGCACCAATTATTTTTATATAAATTCCATTTATATAATGAATAATTATCCACTTCCATGTATTTATGTTTTTTTACTAAATTCAAGAATATTAATATTTTTTAAAGATCAATATTCATTATAGGTATCATCAATTATGAGTGAAGAAGGATGATATACCAAATATGGAATCTCATTTGAGGTATGTAAATTATGACATTACAATATTTCCCTTTTTACTAACTAATATAGACCCTCTATTTGTAAATCCTATGAAAAACATATTAAAGACTTATATTAATAATTTCACTATATTAGTTATTGATTATATTATGGTATACTCTAAAATTTATAAAGAGAATAATAAATATTTGAATTTCATTATTGAGATTCCCAGAGGAAAGAAGTTATATGGGAAATTTAATAGGTGTGAATATTGGATCAAATAATTCGCTTTTATTTTTCATATTGTCTCTATGTATAGGGTTTCTATTCATCCATATAAGAAAAATATATACAAATTATGTTTGAAACTAATGAATATAGTTGATATGAATAGTCTCATTGCATTAGAAGGTTGCTATAAGTGATTTGTTTTAAAAAATATCCTAATTGGGTAATATGTTAACCAAGTTGACTTCTAAATAGGTTAAGTTCATATGTCTGAATTAATATTAAGATTGATTTATGGAAATAAATAATATATTGGTCAATGAAACAATATTAACATTTCCATCAGGAAGGGATGGGTTTTTAAAATATAGTGACGAATCAATCAATGGACTTGGATGTGTTTGTATGAAGAATTATAGAGATTTTGTTAATACATCAAGGTAATTTAAATCCACTAATGAAATTATAAAACTCATGATCATGATTTTGAATCCATAATTTTTTCCTTGAATATATGGAGTGAATATCTCTATAGTGAGAGAGGTTAGATATATAAATATCATAGGTGTTTGAAATGTATCATCTCATAGAAACATCTCAACATGTGAAAAAAGAGATTTTTGTAACTACCCTAGGACGAAGATTACTTAATAAAAAACCTAGTAAAGAAAACAAGGTGTTTGGTGCATTTAGTCAGAAGGATCAAGTAGTTATGAAAAAGATGATGATAGAAAAGGATATTATCTTCATAGGTTTAGTAAATTCGGATATGGGAATTACTTGGGAAGGGGAAACGTCAAACCATTTCCAAATTATTTCCAAACCATATTTACTAGAGAAGATGGAAAAGTAAAATATTTATAAAAATATTTTATCGAAGATAATTGATGTTTTGAATGATGATAATTTGGCATGTTTCATCTATTAATATGGTATATTAAAGTTTTGAAATAGTATATGCATTCTATCCACACCTGTGCTAAAATGGAATTACATAACTATTCCTATACCTCAAAGTTCCCTATACCCCCTGGTGTCCCCAAAATGTATATGTATATAAGGGATTATTTTTTGTGGGACAATATGAAGTAGGAAATAGAAGACGATGCGTCAATATACATGGTTTTTAAAAATTTGAGTACTAGTATATGGTGTACTAATGGTTTTAGGAAACCTCTTCCAATACATATGGGGAACTAGAATGATATTACTGCATAATATTTGACTTTACCATCAAATAATACTAAGGGTAGTGATACTAAATGGGTTTTTGCTGATCACTATACCATGTATTCACATTTTCTCACTATAAGGTATGATCTAATAATTGAATGCATTCCACTAGTCTATATTAATGAATTTTTTAAGATTCAGGGTGCACCTATTTTTATTGTATCTAGTCATGATCCATGGTTTATATCAACAATTTTGAAGATTCTTTAAAAGGTTCTTGGTATGGAGATACATTTGAGTTCCACCTATCATCCTAAAAATGATTTATAATCTAAAAAAGACAATACAAACATTATAAAATATATTGAGGCCGTGAAAACTTGAGTTTCAAGGAACATGGGTCAGCATCATCCTTTGGTAAAACTTTAAAAAAATAAAAACATCCAATAAATAATTCAAATGAAACATTATAAAGAATTTTATGGGATGATATTTCATAATCTAACATGTTGGCATTGACTTGGATAGAGTAATTTAATAGGCCATGAAATAATTGAGAAGAAAATAGGGAAAGTGGGAACAATTAAGAGTCATATATGGACTAGAAAAAGTAACCAAAATAACTATAAAAATAATAAGAGAATGAATTTTTTATTTCAAGATGGTGATCATGTATTACTAAAGGTATCTTCCTGGAAGAGATTTTTGAGGTTTTGTACAAAAGGGATGGTAAGATCTAGGTACATTAGGACTTTTGGTATTTTAGAAATAATTATATTTATTTATTACTATTTTTTAATTCCATTGAAAATATCTAAATTATATTATGCATCATATATCTCATAGTTAATGGGGAATATTATAGATCTGATGCACCAACTAACCTATTAGGAAGTGGGGTCGGAAAATAATTTTTCTTATTATCTGGATATTATTTATATTCCTAACATTAGAGAGTAAATGTTATAGAATTAGAAAAATCCGCTAATAAAAGTAAATCACTGAAATAAAAATATAGATGAGACACCATGGAAACCTGAGGAAGTAATGATGAATAACTAGCCACATTTGTTTACTAAATGAAATTCTAAAAAATTCAAAGATGAAAGTATTGAAGAGGGGAAGAATTTAAAAATCGAGATTCAATTATAGTCTTTAAACATATTATCCTAAAGAAACTAAATTATAATTAATATTTTTAAATTTCATAGAATAAATTTTCTTAATCAAAAAATTAAAATTTAATAAATGAATATATTTTTTGATTTATAATGTCAAAGTTAGTTTTAGGATAGCTTTTTGTAAATTTTTCCATTAAAGAAGAATTTTGATGAATAATGAAAATGAAATTTTTAGAATTTTTTTATTTGAATTAGTTAACAATTTATAGAGATAAACCAATAAATAATCATTCATACATTGATTATCAATTGGTTATAAATGAATATGAAATAATTTGATCGTAAAAGAAATATTTTAAAAAAAATACATAGGTAATGTATTTTAATATATAAAATTAATGAGTTATAAGAAATTATTTTAATGAAATTTATTTAAAATATATTTCATCAAATAATTAACATTAATCTCATGGTTTTAAATAGGAAATAAATAAGAATAAACACATTTTTATGCTTAATAGTGCATTTTTATCTAAAAATGATTTTTATCACGTTAGTTCTTCTTATATTAAAATTAATTTTTACCACCATTATAAATTGAATAAAATGAAATAAGTCTAATATTTGGAATAATTATATTTAAATGTTTTAATATGGTTAATTTAATTTTTGGGTCATAAAAATTATTTACATGGTAAAACTTTTTCACCTTGATAAATAGATAAAAAGTCTATAAGGAGGTTAAACTAAGGTATAGAGATTCAAATATCACAAATACATGTCCCTAAGTTATTTTTTGAGAGTATTATAGACCCCTATTATCTTATATTCTAAATTTGGTTTATTTGGTTCCACTTTACATTTAGAATGAAATTTATGTTATTTTATAATTAAGAGTTTTTAAAAAAGTTGCACCCACCCGCTTATAAAAGTAAACTTTACCACATCACTTATCAAAACTCCTTGAAAACCCTATCTCAAAAAATCCACAAACAAATCCCTCCACATGTTTATCATCAATCTCTAATAGGTTATGTTCTTCCGAAAAAACCAATTAAAGAATGCTCAATGAGAGATCTAATGGAGGATATCCAAGAAAGGGTTAATTTTTTTAACTGAGTTAATTCATGTTTGTTTATTTTAAACCTCATAAAAACATATATAACCATCCTAAAATTATTAAATAATTATTATTGGTATACTATAATGTTATTATGTATATTTAATACCAATTATATACCATCCTTATCTTTCTTTAGAAAATCAAGAATGTTGCTCGTGTTATATGCCAATTAACACCTCTGTGAAGGTTGTATTTTATTTTTCATAATCACCTTATATTTATAGTTATAATAATGTAATTAATAAACAAAAATAATTAATATGAAATTTTTATGATTCTACAAGTAAAATTTAGAAATTCTACTAATACTATTAATAATAAATGGTTAATGTAAATTTATCAACCTAAAAGTAGCACATAGAGACATTTTTCATAATTTGAATCTATTTTTTACGACCTATTAAACCATAAAAAGGATAATAATGGAAATAAAAATAAATAATATCTCCACAATCTAGATATATTGGAACCATTTTATAACACCTTTCACCATGGTCTGCATATCGAGCAGTTTTGAAAATTTTGACTGAACAAATTCAAATGGTTGATGTAAAAAGAAATATACAATAAATTAATGATATATGATAATAACTAAAACATAAAAATAATATATATATATTTAAATATATTATATAAATAAATTATTTAGTAAATATAATTTTATTATTCAGGTGGAAAAAATGCATTCGGCCAAGCATAAATCTTCGGTAAGGGTTTGTTTTAAAACCTCAAATTTTTTCAGGATTATTTATATTTCAATTTTAATTGTTGTAATTATATTTTAATACTCCCCTAAAACCCATATAATTTATTCTGGTTTTTTTTATTTTGTTTTTTTAGTATTATTTAAATTTTCAACATTTTATACTCAAACCAATCGAAGGAATGTTTATAATAAATTTTAGTCACATTTTTCCTTTTGGTCGTGAAGCTTCACATCTATATCAATATTCCTTATTTTATTTCAATATATTTATTTATATACCTAAATTATTTCTTGACATAAATTTATATTAACTTTATATTTTTTTTGAAAATTTTAAAAGGAGTCTTTTTAATGATTTGTATACAATTCATTTTGTAATTTTATTGTAAAAGTGGGAAAATAATTTTTTTAATTTGTTATTTATGTAAATAAATTTTCATACCATAATAACCATTCTTTATTATTTTCTGGAGTTATATGTTTCAATGATATTTTAAAGTAATATATATTTCCATTATTTTATGAATTTTTCATTTTTTACCAAAATAAAAGTATATTATTTTGTTAAAATATTTGAACATGGATTTCATTTAACTAATATATATTTTTATCATGAACTCCAAGTTTTATTAATTAATAATAATTTATTTTTATGATTCAATTTTAATAAATCACATTTCAAATTATTTTTTAATATTTCCATTGACATCTCATGAAAAGTGTTTTTGAGGTCACCTTTAACTTCATTTTTACCACTAAGTTTCAAATGTTTTAAGAAAGGCATTTTAAAATTTTTTGCTTCCATTTTCATCTCAAATTTATAAAATAATTTTCTTTTGTAAAAAAATCTCATTTATAATGAATTTATAGAATAATTTCAACACTTAGAAATTCATTTTTATACATTATTTTGGGAAAAAATTTTATTCTCACTTCATTCACCACATGGAAGTTATTTCCTCTACTACTCTTCAATAATCGTTTAACTTTATTTTTCTACTTTATGTCCATGTTCCTTATCAACATAAACATATTTCATACCATTTTAACTATTTAAATATTTTATTTACCATATGAAAATTTATATATATAGTATTAATTGTGTGAAACTTATAAATAAAGTTATTTTATAGACTTGGAAATGTTGATATTTTCTATACTTAATTCAATATAGCTTTTATTAATTAAGAAGTGCAATAACTAGATATTTTTATGAATTTAACATTAAATAAATACTTAGTTTACTATCTTTACTTTCACACAACACCAAATTTAAAATTGTGACTCAATTTATTCAAATAAAATATTACAAAAAAAGTACATAAAACCATATATTACATAGCATGGTTGATAACACCATTAAAAGTGCATAAATTAAAAGGGGAAATAAATAGAAATGAATAATATCTTTAAAACTGAGAGATACCGTGGATAATCTTCGACCTTTAGAATCCCCATTAGTAAAACTAAACCTGAAATGAGAAGGAAAATAATGAAAGAATAAATAATTATTCTAAATAATAAATGAGAAATGTGACTGAGGAAATGAGAATGGAATGAATGATTTTTAGTAAGTCTGTATAAAGTAATTAAATGAAACTATTTTAAATATGGTTTTCAGATATATTCTCATTGGAGATATTTTCATTGGACATTCATTCATCAAATTATTATACAAAATCTCTTAATTTTTAGTTTCAAATTTAAATATTATATTTTGTAAATAATTAATAACAAAAAAAAATACAATATTTTATTACAAAAATATTTTTGTTCAATATAAATTTTATTATCAAAATATTTTATGATAAAATTAAAATAAATATGGTTATAATAAAAATAAATAAATTTAATTGCATTTGGGTTAAGAACATATTAATATAAAAGGGGTACTTTTTAAAGAACTATTTTTCTATAGGTGTTGCTTATATTTATCTTAATAAAATTAAAACCAACTAAAGAATTATTTTAATAAAATTTATTGATAATATATACAATGATTTGAATTAAAAATCATTCAATAGTTATTATTAATCAAATAATAAGAATAAAGTCAAATTCATAAATTAACACTAATTTAATTATAAATAGGTAAGAAATAAGAAGAGTAATAGTTAATCATTGAAAAAATTCATTTTTCTAAAAAAACAATTTTCATTATATTTTATGATTCCATAAAAAAGTTAAAGTCATAAATTTGGTAATTTTAATTTTATCAAATGAAATTAATTTTTTGATTCATAATAAAACTAAAATCATCGAATTAAATTTTGGGTTGTTTCTAAAAAGGTTTATTTTTTGGGTAATAGTGTGAAATATCGTTTTTACAAACATCGTGACTTTTATGACATCATTTGGATATTATCACGAATTAAAAATTTATGAAACCAATTTCTTAATAAATAATTTATTTAATAAGTAAAATTTGACATTTAAATATTAAAATTAATTTAGAAACTTATGATCAACATTTTTAAACCAAAGTGGTAGTTTTTAAAAAAATTATATTATACATTTATAGTTTTAAAATTTGTTTTTATAAAATTTATATATTTACGGTCATAAAATGGATATTAAATTTTGAAAAATAATATTCTATTAAGATAATAATTCTAATTTCATTTCCAATCATAAAAATATGTTTCCAAGGATTAAAATGGTTATTATTGTAAAACAATTATGGTAAAAAGTTAAATTGGGGAAAAATTCTTAAATATCTCAAAGCTATATCCCTTATTTTTGTGGATGAGTAGTGTAGCGACCAATAAACATCCCTTATCTTTATTTTCCACTTTATGATTCTCCTTCCTTTGAAAATTACATGTATTTTTTATAAAGTTATGAATATTTACAAGTGTCACTCCTCTCACTTACAAAAGGATTCCTTTCCCACCCCACTTATCTACACACACAAATCCTTTAATATTGAACAAATTATATAACAATCCATTGAAAACTCTCTATATCAAATTTTATATGTGATCATCTCACGAAAATACCATTCCAATAATGCTCAATGATTTTTCTTGAGGATAAGGTAAAAATATCTAAGCACACCTTTTTTATTTCTATTCATTTATTTATTCTTCTACATCGTCAAAGAATATTCTATTTATGATAAAATGAGTATTTAATTATTATAATTACACTAAAATTTTATAATTTTAATCTTATAATCATTTCATATCTTCTTTGTCGTTGTTTAAAAAATAAAAACTTCGATTGTGCATATATGCAGACAACCGCCTCCATGAACGACTAATTTCTTTTTGAATCATTTTCACACATGGATGGATATAATATTGTATTTAATTAATAAAATTGAATTTATGATATAATTAATATTATGTTAATATAAAATATTATTTACCTTCCTTCTCTCTTATTCGCTAGAAAAATGAAAATCTCGTTTGTGCGTACGTGCAGACTACTCCCTCCATAGATGACTTGTTTCATTTTTTATCACCACCTTAAATGTATTACCATAATAATATATTTAAAAAATAAATATTATATTTATTAAATAATTATGATTCAATAAAGTGAATTTATTCTCTACCTTTCGTTTCTTTTATCTGTTGAAAAAATGGAAATGTTGTTGCTGCATACATGCGGACTTTCACCTCCATGGATGACGTGTTTTATTTTTCATGATTACTTTACATGTGTAACAATATATATATATATGATAAATTTATATGATATTAATAATTAATATAATTCATTATTTTTTATCTGGAATAATAAAAAAATAAAAATCATAATAAAGTAAATAGTTGATATCCTTAAATTACATGAAACATGATCGTCACAGATTTCATCTTCATGAATCATAAATAAATATATATTTGAATGATAATGAAACTTTATAAATAATGGGGTAAATTTTATTTCAGTACATTTAAAAAAAATTAATGATGAACATTTATTAAAATAATGAGGTTTGATGTCACCATTACAAAACAAGAGCAAAATAACCGGAATTACTAACATTGGGTGATGAAAATGAACATTAACTACCTAATTAATACATGATGAATGATTATAATTAAATAATGTAAAAGTTAAGGTTAATACACACATATATATATATATATATAAGTTTTTTAAATAGGATATTAAAATTTTTATTGTTATCATACAAGAGGTTGCTTTCGGGTAAATTGATATTTAAGCTACGGGGTTTCTTATCTCATTTATCTTTATTTGAAACATATGTCGTATTCACCACATGTTTTATATGGTGTTATATATATAATTACCAAAAAAATTATAATAATTTGACACAATTCATGGTATTTAAAAATCTATCTCAAGTTCTACCCTCCAAGAGATTGTGATTAAATCGATACCAATGTTTTTGGGATTTTGTTAACTGAAATATCATTTTTTTGAGTTATAATACTTATTCTTATACTTATTTCTCCTATGTTTTTTTATTTCACCTTACTAATTATTATGTGATAAATTCCCATTATCTCTAGGAAAATGAACATTTAAATTCTAATATTATTCCATGATTAATTTCTTTCGTGTAAAATTAAAACGTATCTAAAAGTAAATTTCAACATTTTTTAAAACTATTTTTCTTCTATATTCATATTATTTCTTTCCATAATTTTATCCTTTTATATTTTAAATTAAAAATATTTATTATCTCTTATGAAATTCATAATTCTCCTTTTATATTTTTAAAATGAATTTTTACTATAATTTTTTTGTGGTGTGGGTTTCTTTAAAGGTTTTTTAAAAAAATCAAAAATGTTTTCATTTCATGATCATATATTTTATCTTATTCTCCACATTTTTTGGATTAAATATTATTTATACTCAAGGTTCCAATTTTGGTATTTACTTTAATGTGTTTTTTAAATCATTTTACCTTGTGTAAAATGCTTTTTGAAAGTGACTTGTGACTTCGTATTTTAACGATAAGTTAAAAAGGTTTTAGGAAAACACTTTTTATTATTTCACTTTAATTTTCCACTTAATAACCATAACATCTATCTCTATTGTAATAATGTTTCATGAATCACCCTAAAAATTTACCTATGACTTCTATTGATTTCATTTTAGGTGATAATAATTAGAAATGTTACAAAAAAATTATGGGTTCTTCAAGATATGATATATGATTAATTTTGTGTGGAGAAAATATGTATATTTTATCATTATATGGTTAATGGGTTCCTATATATCCCTCTAGTGAGTTGAAAAATTTTATATTTAATGGGATCAAAAAATGTACATAAGTGTTTATCCCGAACCTAAGGGTACACAGAGGGTAATACCCAGACCAATTATATGCTTGTGGTAAGTCCATGGCCATGAGGACACTGGTCGAAATACCAAGACCATGGGTACAGAGGTGGTAAGCCTAATTCTATGGGTACATGGGTGGTAAGACGAATCCCAATGGTACACTAGTTTTAATTACAATCCCAAAAAGGTACAAGGGTGGTTATCCGAATCAAACTAACATTATAAATGGATCATTTTATGTTTGAACACATATATACTGTTCTGATTACCTTTTATTATGCCCATTCTACATTTCTATGATATATACTGATGTTATGATACATGGAATGTGATTGTTTTCTCATTTTTTCACTATTATTTCATGGTATATATTTGATCATCTGAGAATAATTTTCCATCTATTATGTGAACAACTCATATTGCTTCACGCATTTTTTTAATAAGATATTTCTATCATGATGATGTCTCTAAAATTCTTCTGATCTAAACTTCTTAATGACCCATTTATTTCTTTTTCACTTAATGAGAATTTTATATCATCTATTTCTTATCTATTTTATTCCCCATGTTATAGATATGATTATAAACTAGAATATGTATATTAGGGGATCTAGTAGGGTGAGATTATGGAGAATTGTTCATAAGTGTTCTATAAAAAAATTATGCATAAAATCTCCAAAGATACTAAACCATTGGGTTCTAGGATTGTGATATTATGGTGAGATGTAATGTTTCTATTCTGGAAATATATGTAAGTTTCAATTGAGTTCTCTCACTCGGTATCAAAGCTAGTATGTAAACTATGTGTTTTTAACACTACAACTAGGAGTGTGGGATGACGTTCTTTAGTTGGTATTAGAGTAGAGTTTTTTATTGTTAGGGATCATTTTAGTTATTTTGGATGATTTTGACTAGATGTCATTTGTTAAACACCTAGGATAACCCTAGATGTAGAAAATAATCCTAAAATTTTAGTAAAGTATAGAGTGTTTTGTTTCCTAGTAATGAAATCCCTATCTGTATATAGTTATATATAGTGGTAATAACATTGAAAAAGGTTGGTTTAGTATTAAATTTATCTTCACTCAGTATACAGTAAGTGGGCAATACCACACTGCTAGTTCGATATTTCTATTTGATATTCTTTAGTGATCCACACGATCTTTATGAACCATTATGATGGATTTAAATGGAATTTAAGGTGTAATATATGGCTAGTCAAGTTATAGAACTTAATAGTAAAATGATCATGGACAACTAGCGTTAAACTTAAGGAGTAATAAGTTGATATAATTTATCATAGTTGAACTTAAAGTACCATGGGATAAAATAATGGTTTCATATGAGAAGATATCTTAAGATTGAGTTTCATATCCATATGATAATTTACTCTAGTTTAATTAGATATTATCATAAATATATTGGTTTTAGTATTTTGTTAGGAATAGGATCATGAAAATTATTTTGTTAAAGGTATATCTTTATAAACTCTTAAGATGTATAAGGTATTATGGTTTCATATTAGGAAAAGAATCTCAATATATACCAATTATAATGGAAAATGTGATTTCCATAATCTTACACACAATATTGAGCTGAAATTTATATATTAAGTCTTTTCTATCTGATAGATACCCATATCTATTTCCATTAGTGAACGATAATAAAAACAGGCAGCATGAAATATATTTTAGGGGGGTCAATGTAACACCATGAGTTTTTTTGTGAGTCTTTAATTAAATAAATATTATGTTTAATAGATTTATATAGTCACAACAAAAAACTAAAAAAATCATAATACGTTTTATTGAGACAAAACAATAATGAAAATTACATGATAAAAAAATATTATATACCATGGTTGATTACATCCCTTAAAAGTTCATAAATCAAAATGATAAAATAAATTGAGATGAATAATATTTTTAAAAATAAGATATCTCATGGAATATTTTTATCGATTTAAGTCAATATTAGTAGAAATAAATATGTAATGAGAAATAAAATAATGAAATGAGAAACCATTATACAAAATAAGTAATGATAAGTGTGACTTGAGAAGTGAGAATGGAATGAATGATTTTAGTAAGTCTATATATAGGAAGAAAATATAACTATTATAAATATAGTTATTAGAAATATGTAAATTATAGATAAGGTAATTGGATATACATGTATCCAATAAGTATATAGTATTTGTGTATTGTTAGTAAAAAAATTAATTTTTTTGTTTTTGATATAATAATTAACAAAACAAAAATATAACTTTTTATGAAAATATTTTATTATACTTATATCTTTTTGAGTTAAATTATTATGAAAAATTATATAATAAAATTCAATAAATTTTTTTAATATAAATATATTAATAAAAATATACTACTAAACAATAAATAATTAGTTTTAATTTTTTCGGTTAAGATCATTTAATTTAAAAGGGATGTTTTTTAAAGAACTATATTTCTAAAAGTGTTGTGTATTTTTATATAATTAAAATTAATCACTAATAGGGAATTATTTTAATTAAATGAATTAATAATATTTTTAAGGAAATTAATTTAAAAACATCCAATAATTATTACTGGTCAATTAATAAGAATAAATTCATTTTATATAAAAAATGGTATTTTTCTAAAACAAATTTGTGATATCAATTTTTTTAGGAAACTAAATATATTATGTTTAAATTATGATAAAATATATTATTGGTATGAATAATATATTAACCCTCATTTATTTATAACTTAATAGATAATAAAAATAAGAATAGTTAATATTTGAAAAAAAGTTCATTTCAAATAAAAATAATTTTAATTATATTTTATGCTTGCATTTAAAAGTTAAATTTATATATTTTAGAATTATAATTTTAAAAAATTAGATTAAATTTAAAAATCATAATAAAAATATTACCTTTTTTGTAATTTTTAGGATCTTTTAGAAAATATTCATTTTTAGGTGAATAATGAAACATATTACTTTTACAAACATTGTGACTTTAATAAAATATTTAAGATATGAGCATGAATTAAAATTTTATGAAATTTTTTTTTGAAACAAATATTTATTTAATAATTAAATTTAAATATTTAAAATATTATTTTTAATTTATAAACCAATTAATAACATTTTTCAACCTATGTAATATTTTTTTCTAAAAACCGTTTTTATACGTATTGGATTAATTATTTAAAAGTTATTGTTTATAAATTTTAGAAATTTAACATTATAAAATGGTTATAATATTTTTAGTCATCATATTAAAATTAATTAATAATATTAATTTAATTTTTTGTCACATAAATAATTTACCATGGTTAAAAGAAAGTTGATATTTCAAAATAAATTTTTTGTAAAAAGTTATATTGGTGGAAAATTCCTAAATATCTCAAATCCTTATCACTTATTTATGTGGACAGGATTTTTCTCAACCAAGACCCATATTATCTCCATAATTTTTCACTTTATGAGCTACCTTATGTCAATGAGGTTTTAGTCGTTTCACCATACTCAAAATTTTATTTATCCAAGAATGAAATATATTGTGCATAGTGAGGGTCGATCTCTTAAAGAGGTCACTTACACAGACAAATTTTTCTAATATCGTAATTATAAATATAACTAATATAAAAAATTATTTATCAATATAAATTTATGTTACTTTTTTAAAATACATTTAATAAAATATATATAATAATGAAAATATATAATTTAAAGGAAAACAAAGAATAGACAAAAAGAATTTTGCAGAAGAAAACTCTTTCCCTCATTGTTTATAGTGGTGTTACCATTGTTTTAAAAATAATTCTTCATTATTTTACATGTTTTTTATATAAATACCTATAACTCTACACCATATAATTTTAATGATATTACCCTACACTGACTCCAATTATTTTAGGAGTAATCTCTTCTACATCTATACCAAATCCAAACTACACATTTTGAATGACTTGGATATCAATGGGAAAGAAATTGAGTGAACAACAGGGAAGAAAATAGTAATAGATAAAGTGGAGTGAATGTTGACCACAACCATTTTAACCACCATTTGAGTCTTGGAATAAAATATAATAAATCAATAAATAATAATAAACGCAAACACCACCACTTCCCCCTTGAATGACAATGATGTTTATCCCTCCACAATCATGGAGATAAAAGAAGTATTGTGGGGGAACACAAAAAAATAAAATAAAAGAAACAAAAAAATAAGAAGAAGAAAAGAGATACCCTACTATAAAATGAAAATATTAATATCTAATACAAAAATAAAACGTCACCTTCTCCCCTAAAAATGGTTACACCTATGTATGGGAGGAGAGACCCATATTTATAGGAATAAAGTGATAAATTTTCACTCCAAAATTTCTCCACCTAAAATTTTAGAATTTATGACCCTTTAAAAGGAATAATTTGTACAAGATGTCTTTTATAAAGACATTATATATTTCCTCACGCATGAGAAATAAATTTTTTATCATAATTGGCCACCATATGAAGGAGTTATGGCTGTTTTACAATAGAAATTTAATATTGATAGGTCACGGTTTGTATACCCATGAAGCAAGTTCTCATGCAATAATTACCATTAATAAGGTCTAATCAGGTGTTTCCACTATAATAAAAGTTGTTCCCATGATTCTAATCCATCTTATTGTAGAATTTTATATTCATTAGGCAGTCCCACTTCTAGAAATAATCTCATCTCTAAAAGTATCTAGATCATTGTATAGTTTTCAATGCCCGATTTTTGAGCAATTTTTTAGCATTTAACGGATGTATTTATCTTTGGATATAGAAAATTTAAATGAATCACATGATTTATTTAATCCTAAGAAAATAGTTTCATGATTACAATAAATTTAGAAAAATTTATGGCTGAAATAAATAAATTGATTTAAGAAGTTAAATTCGAAAATTATGTCATTTTTAAAATGAAGCTCGAAGTACCACAAAAAAATAATGTGGCAATTTCCCATTAAAAAAATACTATATTCTGTTTATAATAACTTAATTACAATATAAAATCTATGAAAATATTAGCTTCTTCAATCCTTAACACTTAATCATTTCATTCTCAAGAAATCACCAAATATCCAAATCAAAATCCATAAAATAATCAGAAATAATAAAACATCAATGATCATATACAAAATATAATTCAATCATGTATCCTCTATATAAAAAAAATAAATATCATTTTAATTCCTGACTCTAAATTTTTTTATCCTCATAACTATATTTATGTCCCAATCATAACCAACCTCAGATTGAATTTTATGCCACTCTTCACTAAAGAGAAATTAGATTTGAAGTTATGCTCATACATGGAAAATACATGTATCACCATAGGTTGGTGACAATTTTCATTTCTCCGTAGGGTTATTCATGAAAATACTTTCAGTCTTGAGGCCTATTTCTAGGTGAATTATTTGGCTTATGATTGGTGGGAAAATTATTGAAATTTTTAAAGCCGAACAAATGAGGTTATAATCTTATGTACAATGCATGAATAATTAAGTGAAAACATAGGAAATTACACCCTCAATCCCCTTTAAAAAATGTGAAACACAACACCACCTCCTTTTATATGGCATGGGATAAGAAAACATCAGTGATTATAATGGATGATTTCATCCAAATTCTCCACTTTTTTCTTTTTTTATATTTTAAAGATCTTCAAAATCATAGTTTTATTTTTTTATTTTTTTATTTTTCTCATAGAGGTCGAGATAAAAATTTAATAAAATAAATTAAAATTAATGACCTTTATTTTTGATAATCACAAGAATCAGAAAATAATCTATTATTAGAAATTAAATCTCATCACTATTTTTGTCTACTTTTTTCTTTGTTTCAATTTTTTTGGAGAACTAGATAAAAAAATAAATCCCAATGGAATGATGAATAATTCCCAATTATCTCATTAACCACTACCCAAAATGATTACACAAACCTAGTCATAAAATTGTAGTTCTTTAACGAAAAATCAAGGGTATATGGGGTTACTTACTCATGAAACACCAAATTTTATTTCTTTTTAGTGATCTTTATCCCACACTAGGTGTTGAGGAACCCTTGGTTATAGTATAATAGATCCCACCCCATTGTAATGGGGTACAACTATAATGATGGGGGAATTATGAGGAATGGGTCTTTCTCTTATTTGTAAATGACATCTTTGGTCTCTTCTTTTCCATATAGGGTCAACTTTTTTTTTCACTGCATTAGAAATTTCATCAAGATGTTAGTCAGAAAACAATTTAAACTAAATAATATTGAAGTATGATGATTCAAAAAATGAATATTCTATTTTATGTAAAGTATATTTAAATTAGATCTATTCAGTAAAGACCACTGTGAATTATATATTAAAATGTGATTACTAATATTCTCCAAAAGTAATAGAGAGTTATAGATAATATTATTTTTCATTTTCAAATATAGTAGAATTACTTAAATTTTTAGATTCAATGAAATCTAACCAATTTTCTTCAATATCATGTAGTTCTCCCACAGTTGTATTAGCTAATATGTCTCCATCATAAAACTTTTCAAGACATGACCATGGAGAGATGATTGTATCTCCTAATAGAATATTTAAGTATTTCTTCAGTTCTTGAAAATAAAATTTAGTGGAACAATATTGATCTCTTCTAGTTAAATTTAATTTTGGTTTTGTTGTTATGACCATCGGACATTGGATTCTTCAAAGAAGTCAAAAATGGTTTTCAAATTATTTCTCAGCTCCTCCATTCTTCATGTCTGTCTTTACCTATTTTTTAGAAATTCAAACCATCTAAAAATATAATCACTATTCCAATTATATTAAAAATAACTAACGAAATCCTTCTTAAACTAAAAAATTTAATACATATAATTAATCTCTTTTTTATTCATTTTTAATTTTTTTTATTCTAATTGGAAAATAGCATGCATACGCAACTGAATTCCCCAAAAAGAGAACCAAATTTAAAATTTGGATTTATAAATTTCACCCAAGTCAAAATTTTATTTACCTAATTATTCAATATATTGTTTACACCTAGTGTCGATCTCTTGAGGAGACCACTTACACACATAAATGCTTTTATTATAACTATTATAAATCTGACTAATGTAAAACTAAATTATATAAAAATATAAATGGTGCATTTGATTCTGAAATATATGTAATATAATATATATAATAATTAAACTATATAATTTAAAGTAAAATAATTAAAATACACAGAGACTTTAGAAGAAGAAAACCATTTCTATCGAGGTTTATAGTAGTGTTATCATTGTTATTCAAAATATTTTATCATTATTTTACACAATATAGATTTAAAGACCTATAATATTAAACCCTCCCATTTGAATTATATCTCCATACACCAAGACCTCTTCATGTAGTAATAAATTATCTATATCCATACCTGATCCAAACACCACTATTTGAATGACTCAGATATCAAAGAGAATGAAAAATGAGTGAATGAGGCGGAACAAAACATCAGTAGAGACAGTGGGATAACCACTCACCACTTTCCTTTTAACCCCTAATAAATTATTATAATAAAATATGAGAAATATAAAAATCACAATAAACACAAACACCGCCACTTCCCTCCTCAAACAATACTGAGGGCCATCTCCCCAAAGTCATGGGGTTAAAAGAAGTACAGTGGGAGAAATCCAAAAAAGAAAACAAAATAAATGTATAGAATAATAAGAGATATAAAATAATATAAATTGAAAATATTAAGAACTAATTCATAAAAAACTCTAAATTACCCTTTTGAAATGACTATCACTTTGTATGGGAGGAGATACACATATTTATAGGAAAAAAGTGATAAATTTTTACTCCAAAATTTGACCTCATAATTTTATCTCTAGAATGACCTAATAAATTGAAGAATTTAGATAATGTTTAAAAATTGAATGTTTTTCAATATTTTATACCTCATTTAACTTAAAATTATCATTAAAATTTTCGATTGGATGAAATTGTAATGGTTGTTTTACATTGTATATTTAATCTTTCCAGGTGACAATTCATATTCTAAAGAACCATTTCTCATCCATAATCACCAAGAAGAAGAAACATATAGTGGTCCTATAGTTATTAAAGTTTTAATAAGACCCTTATCTATATCCCAATATAATATTATATCCATTTGGTCATCCCACATAGATAAGTAAGCTCATCTTTAAAAGCATCTAGATATGTGCATACTTTATGAGCCCCAACTTGTGAACTGGTTTTGGGCCTTCAAAAGATGGACTAAAATTTGGATACATAATAAAGAAATGAATCCCTTGATGTCTAAAATTATACAAAAAATAATTTCATGATTATAAATTGTGTAGAAAATTTTATGGTTGAAATATATTAATAAATTAAAAAATTTAAATTCCAAAATTATGGCATGTTTCCAATTAAGCTCAAAATACAACAAAAACAAAACAAATGTGAAAATTTCAAATTGAATAAAACTATTTTGGGTTTATAAACATTTAATTAAATTATTAAATTTATGATAATTTTATATTCACCACCTTACATTGAAAATAACATATCTTTCATATATAATTATGGATAGTTATAAAAGTGGCACACCTCTCACTTATAAAAGTAGAATTTCACTACCCCACTTCTTGAAATACAAAAAGACTTATAAATCATCCAAAATCCTAACCAAATCATTTACTAACAGTATATAACAATTTATGAAGGTTCTAATTCCACCAAATCCTCATTCTAAGAGGGAGTAAATATTTTTCCTGAGTGGTTTGGTAAAAACTTCAAATCACTCCTTTTTCATTTATATTAATTAATTTATTATTATACTTATTAAATATATATTATATCAATTAAAACATAACTACATAAGAATAATAATTATACTTAAATTTTAATATTTTAATTGAATAATCATTTTCTACCTTCCTCGCAACTATTCAAATAATGAAAACATTGATTGTGCCTATGAATGACGTATTTTGTTTTTCATCACCACCTCACACAAATCATTATAAAAATGTATTTAATTAATAGATATGATATTTATGAAATAATTAATATTATGTAGATATAAATAATGATCTACCATTCTTCTCTCCGATTCATTAGTAAAATGAAAAAGTCATCCATACATATGTGTGGACTTTCGCATCCATGGACGATGTGTTTTTTCATAATCTACAAACAGAATAGGTTATATAAATGTATTTCATAAGTAAATATAGTATATATTAGATTATTATTATTCTATAAAGATAAATAAATTTCCACATTCATTTATTTCCATCTATTGAAAAAATGAAAACACAAATCATCCGTACGTGCGACCTACTGCATACATATACAAGATGTTTCGCTTTTCATAATCACCTTACAAGGATTATTATAAAAATTTATTTTAAAAATTTATTTGATATTAAGGATTAATATATTTCATGCATATAGTTTTAAAAGGGTGTAAACAATCATTATAATGTAATTTGTTGATATCAGTAAATTTTCCAAAATATGCTTGTCGTTGATTTCATCTTCATGAATCATTACTAAGACTATCATACAATGATAATGCAACTATATAAATAATTTAGTATCATATATTATATTACCTTGAATAGTATTATAATGATGAACTTTTTTTCAAATAATGGGGTTTTATTTTTCAATTACAAAACATGCGCAAAACAATCAAAATTAATAACATATGTTAATGAAAATAACCATTAACAATACATTGAATATAAAATCAATTATTATAATTAATTATTATATAAGGGTAATATAAATTAATAATGTTATTAAATATGTTATTAAGATGTTTATTTTTATCATAGAGGATATTAAATCACTTTCATGGAATTTAGAATTTATGGTAAGGGTTTTTCTTATGTCATGTTTCTTTCTAGGATATATATTCCGTATTCACCACATGTTTTTTTATTTTTTGGTGTATATTTTTTCCTAATAATGGTTTTTTAATAATTTTATAAAATTCAAGGGATTTAAAAATCCTTCTCAAGTTATATCTTTCATGATCTTTCGATTCATGTGATACCAATATAGTAAGGGATTTTGTTAACCTAAATCTCATTTCTTTGAGTTATAATGATTTTCCTTAAAATTATTTTTTCTATAATTGGATTATTCTATCACAATATTTTATTAGGTGAGAAATTTTATTTTTATCTTGGAAAAATTATTTTTTAATAGCTATATTATTCTTTGATGAATTTCTATCACATAAATGTATAAAATTGTAAAAATACTTTTCATCCACTTTAAAGAATATTTTTCTTCCGTATCCATATTATTTATTTAAATAAATGATTTCCTCTATTATTTTCAAATCCAAAAATATTTTATCCATTTGGATATTTATAATTCTATTTAAAATTTTTAAAAATAAATTTTTAAAATCCTTTTTAATGATGTGGGTTTTATTAATGGTTTTTTTAAAATCAAAAATGATTCCATTTCACTATCATATATTTTATATTAGACTCCACACCTGTTGACATGACCATTATTTCCTTTCTAGTATTCATTTTTTTATTTCTTTTAAAGTATTTTTTTAAAATGTTTTTATTTTACCTTATTGAGAATTATTTTTGAAAGTTACTCATAACTTTTACTTTTTACAGTAGGAATAAAATGTCTTGTGAAAACCTTTTTTTATGATTTTTCTTTCATTTTTCTCTATATCAAAAATATAAATCCCCATTGTAGTAATGTTTCATGAATCACTCTTTAAATTCCATTGTGTAATAATCCTTTAGAGTGATTAAATTTTTTGTATCGGCCTATCTAACTCTTAGTTTCATTTCATTTGATGCCATTTGGAAATGTTTCTAAGCCTATTTTGTTTACATGGGTTCTTCAGGATATGATATATGATTCATTTTTAATATAACACATGCATATCGTTTATCCTTATGACATAGTTGGGGTCCTATATATCCCTATAATGTAATTGTAAATTTTATATATCTTTATATTAAAAAGGTACTTTAGAGGTTATCCTAATCCCAGGGGTGCATGGGCTGTAAGCCCAAGCCCAAGGGTACACAAGTGGTAATCTTAATTCTGAGGTTATAAGTGTTGTAAGAAAATTAACAAGGGTAAACAAGTGGTAAGACCAATCCTAAGGGTATAAAGGTCATAATCCAAATCCTAATGGAACATGGGTGATAAGCCCAAGACCTAGGGTATATGGGCGGTAAGTCCAGGCATAAGGGTATACTGGTGGTGAGCCCAATCCCAATAAGGTACATGGGTGGCTAGCCCAATCCTTCTAATGTTAGTTATAGATCTATTTTCATTTGAACACATGTATAATGTTATGATTAACTATTCTTAAGCTTATGGTACGTTTCTATGTTATATGACTTTGTTATGCTCCATGAAAAATGAGTATTATATCAGGTTTTTCCACTATTATGTCATGGTAAATGATTAATAATCTATTATTAAAATTACATCTATTATATGGAAACCCCTTATTATTTCATTTAAAAAAAATTATTTCTCTTTTTCTCATGTTTCTCATATGCTTGTGAGTTAACCTTCTTGATGGCTCATTATAATGTTTTCTCATACTAAGTGTTTGAGATCTACCATTTCTTTGGTTTTCCATTCCCCATGTTATAAAAATGAGTATTAACTATATAATTTCTAGATATATATACTGTATGGTGAGATTATGGATAAATGTTAAGAAGTGTTCTATAATAAAAATTTTATGTAGATAATCTCCAAATACACTAAACCCATTGTTTATGAGATTTTTCGATTATTATAAGATTAAATGTTTATATTCTTGAAATATATGTATGTTTTTCTTCAGTTTTATAACTTGGTATCAAAGTTGGTATGTAAAATATTCATTTTTATCATCAATTCTAGGCATTTATGCATAGATATATTCACTAAGTTAAAATTATTACATGCTATATTTTTAATTTAACATATGATGTATGCATCGTACATGTTTTGTAATGAGTGGGACACATGAATATATATCTCTTTTATGAATCATGTGGGTACCATGAGGCAAACTTGTTATAATGCCTTATTATTTGGGTATTTGGTGTGTGCCTATATATTTATTGAAAGTTTCCTAGTTGAACCCTCAATGATTAAGGTCATATGTATGGAATTATGCATTTCATCATTGAGAAATAAGTTATTATTCTCTGTGATAATACTATTTTGTTATTATCTACAGATATACATCATACTCAAGTTATTTATTATAGGGTTAATTTATTGATTATTTACTCTCTCATAATTTTCATGTTTTATGTATTCATGATATCATTCATCATAAGTAACCCCTTAATTGGGAATCTAAGCATGGCCTTTATTTTTTTCCCCTCCCCATGGTATTATTAAGGGATATTTGAATAAATACAAGGATGTCATTAAAGTAATAATAATGTTTTCATAGTTTTTATAATAAATTGTGTTTTAATTTTTAATTGTAATATAGAAATCATGTATGTAATTATTCCCCCAATACTATTAAACTATTTGATCCTATATGATATGATCTATAACAACCAGGTTGAATCACCAAGTCCAAGCAATTATTCTGCATTGCCACATGTGCACCTCTGCATATACAGGAGGTTTTAGGGTGAGGGTTCAAGTGTTGCTGGTAGGGAAACTATACACATTGTATCAATAGGTACAAAAATAAATAATATCACAAATAAGAATAGGTGAATAAAAAATTAATTCTATAAAAAATTACATAACAAGAACCTAAAGTCATATAGATGAAAATTTACCAAGGACTCATAATGTGGTAGGTCAAATAACAGTACAAGAAAGAAATAAATATAAATAAAAAAATATTTAATCCCTCATATTTTGTCCCGGTACCATCACCAAACAGCATGATTTGTCTCCTTTATCATATATTATGGGCCTTTACCTTTTTGGGGTCCTTGATCATGTAGTTTTCATACTAATTGTAATACTCAGATAGGTTGTGAGTACAAGCCCAGTAAGGAACCACCAATATGTCATTAACATAAGTGAACATGATATATATAACAATGCATGTTATCATATTAAGTAAATTCACAAATAAACACATATTCAAAATTGCACCGACTCATCATAGACTAACAAAGTCACCATGAACCCTGATCTGACCTACTCCACAATTATTTTAATAAGGAGTTCAATGTATATCACGTCACATCAAACGATGTTCCATATGTATCAACATCGGTTGGCTGCTACCCCAGTTAGTCATGTCACCAAGTTATGCCTTCAAGTAAATTCCACATTCCCCACCTTGATTGTGGTCATTAATAGGAACACCACACACCTCACTATAATGAAATTCATTATGCTTTTATGATTACAATACCCACTTGATATGTGTGATGTAATTGGATAAACACATCACCCCTATATGGAATTATCTCACTTTAGCATGTAGCTGATAGATTCTAAATTCAAAAGAATGGACTAATCCCACTTAAACAGATATCTATGTGATCTAAAATAAAACATAAAACAATATACATTCCATATCCATAACCATTTCATCATTCTCCCCCTCCAAGGGGTTTTCTAACCAAAATGAAGAAAAATGATCATCCTGATACCTGAATAAATGTTCCATGGGATATGAAATACCAAAAAAAATATTTATCATAGAAAGAAAAAATATGGAATATCAAAAAAACTGTCAACAGGTTACACACAAATAATATGATCGCATTCCTATAAATTTTCTTATAAATTTCAATCAATCCTAACAACATCATATACAAGGCCTTGTATAGTAAGGAACTTTCAACCTTAATATTAGAGACATCAGCGTCATGGATTTCCATGAAATTATCCACCCAAAATAATTCACACACAAGACCCTAAGAACAATATCTAATATTACAAGAGATTAAAATAATGGTAATTTTACAATAGTAACACAAAAACCCGAAACTAAGGGACCCTACTATGAGGAAATCTCCAAGAGGTTCACTTCTAAGATGTTGAAGAATGCTAAATATCATCAATAAAATATATTTTTTCTTTATCATTAAAAAATCCATCATTATATTACATGACTTATCATTGAAATAACCATAATATCCCCATTTCAATATTGTTCCAATAGGTATAGTTAACTTGGTTGGAATAATAATAACTCACCAATAAGAGATCACTAGATATCCCAAAACAAAAAATCAATAGTTGAAGAGTATAAACTGAGGACTTAGATCAATCAAAGTAAAGGTAGGTGAAACACACGGCCGATTGTTGCCTATTGACCGATCAAGGTTCCGGTGCTCTGCTAATGTGTATAACAGCACTCAGGTCGAATCCTCGGCGAGGATACTTTGTAATAGTCCTTTGTTTTTATATGATTGTATTCTGATTGGGGGGTTTATTTCTAGAGCTTATGAAATATTTTATGGATTATTTTTTATTTAACAAACTGATAAAGATTGGGGTGAGTTCATCATTAGGTAGTTAAGCTTGTGATATCCTTGAGCTTTGCTTTATATATCATTAAATTAACACCAACATCACAAGATGACGTTGATTAGGATTCCTAAGTGTTAAGGCTTTAATCCAAGCCTTAACTTGAATAAAGGTTCTAATATAAATCAAATATTACTTATAGTGGTGTATTTATGGTTCCAATAATCCGTGGAAACCACATGTTAAACAAAACAAGGCATTAATCCATGAGATGTTAAGTCCAACATACACAATGTTAATTCAAAAAATATTCATCGAGCAAAAGCTCCCAATCACTTAACATACATAAATTATAACTCACCCCAATGAGATATTTACTCATGCATTTGGGTTTTTAATAATCTGGTAATAATGATTATGATTATAATTTAAGAATAGAAGAAAAAGAAATGGATAAGAAAAGAGTGGTGTGTAGAACACACACACACACGAACAATGATGATAATTAAAAAAACGGACTTTTGATTGAATGAGGAATCAAAATAAGGGAATTGTATTCAACTGTATTTAAACTATTTTAAGAACATTAATATTAATCTACAAAATTTGGATGAGAATAAGATAAATTGAAGAAGAAAGTTTCATTAAAACATAATTACAAAACACAAACTTACAAGATTAAAGCGAAGAACAACACAAAAATGAAAGGAAACAAAGAGATGAGGAAGGGTAGCTCGAGCGAAAACATGAGTATGGAAGGTCCTACTAAGCCTTTTTCAAGGCTTTGTTCATGAAAATATTTGCTCCTCCCTACTGAAATTCCAACCCATTTTAAAGAGAGGAGGGGGATGCATTTATAGCCCAAAGAAGAGGACCGTTTTCATTCACAATCTGTCTCTCCACTTGCATCTCCAATTTTTCTATTCAGACAGCCAAATCTCGAGATATATCCTTATTCAAAGTTGAATAAAATAATGTTGGATGAGATATCTCAAAATTTGGGGTCATTTTGATTTAATCATACAAATTTATGGTCGGTTTATTAAACAAAGTTAAACTGTCCATTTTAATCTATGCTTTTTCGATGGCCAAAATGTGAATGGATTTTGGAATAGAAATATGCCTTCAAATCCGAATTCATTATTAAACAAAGTCGGCCTCCTATATCTCCTCTTTCACACTAAAAAAGTTCAGCTTGATTTTATGAATATAGCATGAGATATTTCATTAAAACTCTACTGATTTTAATTCCCGTCCAGAATGGAGGGCTGCACTTCAAAACGTCATTTGAGCCCCTTGTTCTTAGAGTTGGGCCCTGAAATTTTTACCCCTGATGCTTTTGGATAATGAAGAACACATGGTGGAGTGTCACAAAATATGGGACTTGGGAGTGAGACCAGTAACTGAATCATCATGGCTGGTCCAGTTTCTTCAGAAATTCGTTGGGTCATCTTGTGTGGTCCATATGAGCCTTCAAATGGCGAATTGTCCAATGATTCCTTCTAATGATATGTGATAAATTGAATAAGTAATGATACCAAACAAGAACCACACAATTTTAATAATTAGGGTGAGAGTTATAAATAAAATAGTAAACTGACTCAATTGGACTACATCTAAAAATGCTAAAAAATTATACTTGGTATTAAAACATTAATATTTCACACAAATTGGGAACATTTAATATAAAATAAGTAAAGGGAGTATATAATAAGTCATGAAAATATTAATAACATCCAATCCCCCACACTTAGTTTTTTCATGTCCTCATGTACAAGAAATATAAAAACATGACAAAATCATTTTCACTCACCAAAAAATATTAAAATTTTGTTTTCTCCAATTAGGGGAGGTTTAGACTATTTCACTCATCCCTTTTGTATTACACCACAAGTTGTTACATAAAAAATGTTCCAAAACTAATTAATTTTTTCATGCTCAAATTTAGAAATGAAAAATGTGGACACTCAAAACTCACACCTCTCAGGATAAAAAAAATCATTTGTGGAGGTTCACTCTTTCACCAACCAAAAGTAAACAATGTTAGAGTTTGAAAGAGCTCTCATCTTCCAATACCTATCCAAAGTGAACAAGAATAAATATTTATTTTAAAGGGGATTTCTGTGGCTAAGGGATGGTAGGAATATAATGTCCAAGAGAAAGAAGAAGAGGGTTAAAACACCAACATAGAAAAAGAAATGCACATTTTTTTGAAATAAAACATGGAAGGAAATGAAACCACATATTTACAAAGGAATGATTGTGTGAAGAAAGACACAATAGAGGAAGAAAATATGAAGGTAATGGGAAATGAGTGAAAAGGGTGTTAATCACTCCACCTATAATGCTTGAGCACAATTTGATAACTAAATGTGGAAAATTGTGGGAGATATAAGGAGTAATAGAATATTTCATCCATTACAAAGGATCATGATAGTCACTACAACCTATAACATGGGTTTTCCTTGGTCATGAGGTCCTTGAACATGTTTTCTGAAATTGATTCCCCTATGGCATGTTACCCAAGACCTTATTGCATCCCCCGCACCACACCCTGTGTGGGGGGGGGGGGTCTCCTAGTATATGGATGAAATCATCCCCTCTCATGCACCAATGATTAGCCATGATGTTTTGACCTTTTCCAATATTAAATAGTGACAAACCAGGTCTAAAATAGTAAACAATGGGGTGTAGTGGTGGACATTTTGGACTCTATGATATCAAAAAACCAAAATAAGCATCCCAATGCTTCACATAACTCACTCAAACATTTTGGACCTATTATTAAACCATCATAAGATCAAAAAAATAGTTAATACAAGTCATTTCATACATAAACAAACCATCAAAAATGAGGGAGTTACAATTATCCCCCTCGATCGACTTCTCTCCATAGAAATCTATCTCAAGATTTGACCTTGAATAAATTAGGAAACTATGAGTTAAAATTATAATACTTATCCTATGATTCATCTTAGACCCATACATTCCTCCATATGATTCAAACAGGTGGCATAGTCTTACCTTATAAAACTTTTTTTCTTCATTCAATGATCTATATAGGGCACTCTGTAAAAGAAGTGAATGGTTCCAAATCAAAATACTTATATTCAATAACACATGAGTGATAGGGAATTTGAATATAAAGATGAGATAAGTGGAATATATCATCAATAACCAAGTAATTATGAAAAAGATCCAAACATTAAGATGTTATCCCTATATTATTGATAATCTGTAATGGTCTAACAAATCATGTTGTCATATTCCCATAATTTTTAAGAAGTCAATTCCCTAACTAATAATTCACCCTCTAGAAAACATGGTCACCCGTAGAAAACTCCAAAGTTCTCCTCATATGACCATTATATGATCTCAACAAACCCTGAGTGGTGTCCAACCACTTATAGATCATCTACACTATATATAAAGTCTCCAACACTATTCTTTATCTTATAATAACTACCTCACTCACCTCATACCAATATAATAGTGAGTGAAAAATCCAACCATATAGATTCTTATGGGGTTCCATATGGATATATAACTAATTAATATTATCATAATTGGACTAAACCAAGGTTATATGCTTATCCCATGATCCTTCAATGTTTTGGACACAATATCGAAGAATATCCTCAATAATCTATATTGTCATTTAATGATTTCTATATATCTAGGGGTGATCTGTTGTTCTCAATATTATATGAGTCCTGAGATCATTACTCAATATATTATAGAATTGGGGCCTGAAACATGCGTCTCTATCTGATATAATACCCAAGATAACATTATACATATGTATTATATCATAAACATACATCTTTCTAAACTCATATATAGAAAGATTCGCCCATATTGTCAAGAAATGATCCACTTTTGTTAATAGATCCACTATTACCCATACATCATCTCTATTATTTGTCGTAATTGGTAAACATTTCAAAAAATACATCATGAAATCCATCCATTTCGAAAAGGGAAATATAAGTGTCTAGAGTAAACCACCAAGACTTTGATGTTCATCATTTACTCTCTATTAGGTAAGACATCATGAATCAAAACCATAGATACCCCTCTTTATACCTGGACACAAAAACTATCATTTTTGGTAAAGATACATCATTAAAGACCCAATATTTACTATCCATAATGTTGAATGGGATTCTATAATAATAAATTCTATTATCTAAGAAAAAACTATAATCCACCCATGGATATAAAGAATATTTCCATCATCTATGGACCAACCTAGCATTGGATAATATCCCACCAACTATTATCACATTACCACGCACTCAGAATCTAACCCCTAGATGGCATTCACCTAGTCCACTAAAGCCAATGTGATAACCAAAGGTACACATTTAACTACCACTCACTCCTTAGTCACATCCACCCTCCAATCAGCAAAAAAAAACATCATAAGCTACTCTGATGGCTTCTCAGCAAGATCCTGGGAATCCTATGACTATTTACTAAGAAAATATACAACAATTTTACCCTTATCTATTGCATAATTCATCACAATGATAAATTTCTACATGTACTCCACCCAGTACCTAAGCCTCAAATTTTTAGCCTATTGTGAGAAGATATAGTGGAGGCTACTATGGTATACGTAAAAAGAAAACCTCTCAAAAAAAGATATAGTGTTTCCAACACATCAAAGATTGAACCATAATAGCCAAATACAATTCATGTGTTGGTTAGTTTAACTCATGTGTTCATAGTTGATATGACCCTTAAGCTACTATTTAGTCCCTCTATACCAACACATCATCTAATACAACTCTCAAGGTATCAAAAAAGACCACATATCATGTCCTAGGTCTTAGAAATGTCTGCACTAGAGTTATCATCAACCTCTTATTTAGATCAACAAAATATTCCTCACACTAATACTACCACTCAAACTTCACACTTTTCATCATCAGAGTTTTCATGGGGGACACAAAACATGAGATGTCCTATATAAAATTTTTATAGTACCACATTAATCCATAGAATCTCCATATATTTAATAATTTATAAGGGTGATTATAAGACATAACTTCCACCACCTTATCAAGGTCCACAAAAATTACAACTTATTCCACTACATTATATGAGAAACGGACCTAATGAATCCAAAAGTGACACTTTTATACTTTGGTATAAAGCTGATATGATCAAAGGGTACCCAAGACTATCTCAATATGTCATTTCCTGAACAGAAACTATTCTATTATTTTATTAATGTTTTATTATCTATTTATTTATCCTCTATTATGGGTTAGTTTCCTTTTAAATTGAATGTTTTTGGACATACAGATCATATCATATGTTTAAGGAACATAGATTTCCAAACCATGTGGTAACTATATGAAAACTTATGTATTTTTTATATATCCAACCACACGGTTGGGGCATGGTAATCCATATCATGTGTCCATTAAAAATGGGGTGATATAAGATCCTAGTATAGGGTGCATGGTTGGCACATGATTCTCCAAACCATTAAACCGAAATTCTATGTTTTACCAAGTTCCAAAAAACATTATAATTAAAAAACTAATTATATTAATTCACTCCATCCTTACCTATGTGTCCCCCCCCCCACATATCTCACTCTAACCATTCCAAATAGGGGGTCTCTAAGGATAATCACCTCCCCTTCCCCCTTTGATTTTGGGTCATTTTCTTCCCCAATTCAAGGCATGAGCAACTTCGGGTAGTTTTGTGTCCACTCTTTCTTCTTATTTTTTCATATTTCATAGTTTTCTTTTCCCCCATGTGTAGTGACAATTTAGGTGAATCATAACACAAAATGGGTGTGTTTATTTATTTGTTATTGGTTACTATGGTTTATGATGTCCTGTTTTAGGACCATTGTTGTGGCGTTCATCGAAGGTAGCATCTTATGGCTCCTTGAAGATGGATTTCATGCATTTACATATGTATGTATATATATAAATATGTATACCCTCATTATGAATACTCCCTCATGGTGAGGGTAATATGTTTTTTGGTTCAAGGGGTGAATATATATATATATATATATTGGTTAATGTGTTTGAAGGTTTGTGGTGGTCATTATCAAAGCTGACTTTGGTTGAGGTAGGATTTCGCTATGTATTGGGCTTTAAATTTAATAATCATTGATTTCTTGATGTTTACTCCATTTTTTTATTCTAATTATAAATATATAATGTTTAAAAAGATTATTTGAGATGAAATATATTTTTTCCCTTCAAATTAAATTTTTGGAATTTGTTTTATATTACCTTGCACACCAAGTATTTATTAAACTGATAGATGGCCTTTTATAAGTGGTTTGTGGTATCTAAATGATTTTTTTGATTTAAAAATGTGTTTTAGATATTCTATGAAATTATAAGTAGTACTTCTGGATGACTTTGAAATTTTTTATCACCTAAAGAATCTATGAGGTCCATTTGGCACTTTTGGAAATGGTTTTTCTTTGGAAAAATCACTTTTGGGGTATGTCACTTGCCTTACCATTATTAGAGGAATGGATAAATCCTTGATATGGTAAATCCCTTGTGTGTAGGTTGATTAAGGGAAAGATAAATTAATTTGGGTGGTTGTAATCTCCTTGGCCTGGATGACACTGAAAGGTTACCAGAGCCCGGTTAGCCACATGGCTTCAAATTCAACTCCCCAAATTCAATAAGCTTCTAACTAGTAGCACGGGAAAATGGTGTGTCTGTGGGGAGACTATGCCCTCATCACCAGAGTGGAGCATAGTGAATATATAATAATAGATAAAATCGAGAAACTATTACTTCAATCATTCAATATATAACTAGAATAAGAGATTAACATCCAAAATAGATACATACAGTAATTCTAGAAGTGATCTCATATACAGATGATATGTCATGTCATGTCTACAAAGCATACAATACAAGTGTACATAAAATAGTAAAAAATATACTACAAAATAACATAAGTAACAAAATCTATCCAACTATAATCATAGGACTTGGCCCAGTCACATGATCTCCTACTCTTAAGCATCAATCAAGAACCAATGGTAGAAAACATGGCCTTGTTTATACCTATAATCGTATACTCTGTACAGGTACCTGTTGGAGGCCTGAATAGGGTGTCAGCTACAATCCCAGTATGAAACCACCCAACGTTATGTTTTCATCTAGTTGGTGAATCTATAACAACAACAGTGTACATGATGTAATAGAATATACAAGGTATTACTAAAAGTAAACAAACTGAAATGGTTTAGGTTCCCTTGGACCCCTATCCTATTCTACCTGCTTCAGCCTAACCGATAATGTGTCTAAATTACAATTAGTCCTGTAAAAAATTATAATCATGTTAAATTAAATTAATAAATCTCATTTAATAAGTAAATATCGGTACTTTTCATGTATCCCAATGTTCCCCATAATGATGTGTAATCAAGATATGCCTCACCAAGAAATCGATAAGGTATAAGGCACTGAACAGATTCAATATTGTGCTTTCGATTAGAAGATTATTCATATAAATAATTTCATTAATTATTCAATTAATAACCTAGGTATATCCTTGGAATTATTAAATTAGAATCAAGGTATCACTCCAAGGGTATCATGAACCAACACCTTGCAAGCCCATCCTAGGCATTCCTCATGGAAATATTTGTATTTATCTATGTGTGATATAACAACACTTCCATTCAAGTCCATCTTTGGAGTTCCACTAAGGGATACCATGTATAACCCACGGTGTATATAAAAAAATTATTTCTAAGTCCATCCTTGGAGATCCAAATTAGGATACCATGTGGGACTACGATGTATAACATTTAAATTCACTATGATTTCATCCTCGACAGTCCACTAGGGAGTCCAAGTCTTAGACATATGTAAGTTAGGTAAAATCCAAAATATCAATCCATGGAATTTCTATATAAACCCATGTGTCACCTTAGGAATAAAATAATTAAACTTCCATTAATTATATCAAAGTTCATAACTATGATCAATTCAGTTAAAACTTCCCTCAGAAAGTGGCTCAAGGTATAGGCTAAGCATAGAAGGCATAGACACTTATTCATCTCTTGTGGTTATTTCATTTTTAAGTCCAAATAATTCATAAAAAATCCATTACATAGAAAGAGTATTGGGGCATGGCTTCCATTCCCTTTTCTTTATCAATTGAATATCAAATAAAAATACAATTTAAAATTCAATTTACATTTCAATTCATCAATTGGAATATCATATAAAAAGTGTACCAAACACCGCAAGGGTGACCCAAATCCTATTCCAATCATGGTGGTCCATTTTCTTAAACAACACACTCATGGGGTGCTTCCAATTCAAGTTTCTTCACCTTTAATAATTTATCAATAGATTTTGTCAATTACAAAGGTCATACCTATCAATTAAAATAAAGGAGTAAACCTTATTTCAAGGGTATCCCTTTGATAATTGGTTGCGTGGAATATAGCAACTTGATCCTTTTATATAAAACATTTCATAATTTTAAGCATAATTAATCATCAGAGTATAAGCCAAGGATCCATAAGTCTAGTGTCTTGGAAGACTATGTACATATAACAAAAAACAAGGGGATAAAAGACTTCTTTATTTAATCTCCATAATGAACTTCTAACTTTTTTTGAGCCCTTACATGTGCATAGGGTACCCTAGAGAACACATGAACAAAGGGATGAGCTAAAAATCCCAGTAAGGGAATGAACATAAGGATACATCTCAAGCACATGAGTTAGGAGGCATGACATAATGATATCCAAAGCATGAATCATATAAAATCATTTAATATAATAATGGGATCATATAAACATGGAATCATATAAATTTTGCTGAATCATAAAACATTTCTTTAGTATGGGTCAAGGATAACCGCCAATCCCGTTTCCCATTTCAGTACAGGTCAAGCCTAATGGTCAATCCCATTTCACATCGCATCTCATTAGACTTATCCTTACCCAATACATTGGAGCACTATCTGGGGGAACCCATCTCAACATTTTTATGAATATTATTTCCACATAAATATTCTTACCACATTAATCTTCTTTCCACATGAGTAATCATACATAATCAATTGTTCATAATCAGAAGGTTGCCCATGGAGAGAATTGGGTACCACAATCATGACATAAAGCATAACCAATGAGTGTATCCCAAATGTGTGCATGAATGAAATGGATTAGAACACACATGGAAGTTCAAAAGCTAATTTAGGTATAAAACATGGTAGGTGGAAATAAGTAGAAGTGACATCACATAAGAAATGTATTTGAGATACATTAGCATGAAAATTTTTTGTGAGGTTTTAAGGAAAATACTATAGAGCTTTTAAAATAGTAAAGAAGACATTATTTTATATCAAACCAGAATTGGACCAAGAAGGTTTTAATAATAAAAATATTGAATTTAAAAAGACAATGGTGTCTTAAAATAGATTATAGAGTGCACTTGAAATTGGGTAAAAGTTTGGGAAGTTCCTTTAAAATGAGTGTGCTTATTGGGAATTATCGAGGAGAGATTCAATTAAAGGCATGTATATTCCTAAAAGAGAATGAGAGATTGATCATAGAACATGAGTTTTGATCATATAAACATAATGTTGAAGTTATACACAAAAATAAAAGACAAATATTTTTTGCTTAAAAAGAAGGATAGAGCAACCCGAAGGAATTAAAGATGTTTGGGTAGAATCCATTATGGTTTATCGGCATGGTATCGGGTGTAACTAAGAGGGATTGATGAGAGAGATAAGGGGTTTCTCATCACTTATAAAAAATTAGGGAATTATGGTGAAGGTGTATAAACAAACCCCATCACTTGGTATAACACAAAAAGGCATAGCATAGAGAACAATCTTGATTATGAGTGAAAAGGGGAGGATCCCTTACCTTAAATTTGTTGGTGTTCTCCACATGTTATTAACGACCGGAATAAACAAATTAGGCTTATTAATAATTCCAGAACCTCTTATATATTCAATTTATTTATTATAACCCTTTTTAGTTCAATCAAATCCTTTTTGATTAGTTACAATGTTCAATTTCATTGTTCAGGCTCATTTGTTTACTTGGCTTTAAAAGATCAGTTCACTTATATTCAAGTTTAGATTATATGCAAGATGAAAGTGGATGTCCAGAATTGAAGTTATATTATTTATTTAATATCCAGGAGATTACATGGTTTTAATTTTAATTAAGTTACTTAGAGTGATGTTGAATTGTTATATATATAACCATAGTGATAACCGTTTTTGCTAATCGGTGGATTTGATTACAAGGAATATGTTTTGGCTTTTTAACTTAATTACATTTGTGCCAAAGGATTACAGAAACAGAAATAGGATATATTACATATATAATAATATGGTTCAACCATAACACAAATGGTTTCATGACCATAATTAAAGATAATAATTGAAATTGATAAACTGTTTTCCTTGAATGTGCTAAATTTTTACATCTCAAACGGTGCGTTCATTTCTTTCAAATAAAAGGGTGGGGAAAAGAGAGAAGATAATGAAATATACCACTAGAATGAAGACATTCCAGTACATGTATGTTACTGGATTTATCATACAATTATGTTGAAGGAAGGTTAGGAAATAAATAAAAATGAAAAGAACTTAAAAGAAAAGAAGAAATTGGGAAGAGGAATTTACCTCTTGAGACTTCCTCCTTTGAGAACCTCTTAAAGGGAGAGGTTTTGGAATTTTGAGAAGGATGAGAGATTTTGGACGTGGGGGTTAATCTTGGGTAAATATTCGGGTAGAATAATGGCAAGGCACAAGGCTTGAGAAGAGTGGAGAGAAGAGGGAGTGAAGGGGGGTTTTATAGTGGAGGAGAGGAGGGATTTCATAATATTATAATCATTAATTTATTATTTCTTCACAAGACAAGGAATAGTAAGTATTTCATGACCATGAATAGTAAATGAGTCATGTGAATTCGAACCATGGGTGGTGACATCATCGATGATGCTAGGAATAGTCTATTTAGCTTATAATGTACATATACGGTAAATTACCGAATTTTACTATTCATCAAAAAATCAAGTATTTCAGAAAAAATCTCAAAAATTCACCCTAACCATTTTTTGACATGTAGAATCCAAAAATGAAGACCATTTTTCAAAAATATTTTTCTAAATATGATTATTTTAATATTTTATTAAAATAATAATTTATTATCAAAACCATTTTTAAAACATTCATTAACTTATTCTAAAATATATGTATATCATACTTCCAACTTGAATATTATTTTTATACCACCATAGGTGAGGTTACTATTCATTAGGGTATATCACTATTCATAAGGGTGTGTTACAATTTATAAGGGTATGTTATTATTCACCAAAAATTATTTTTGTTTTATTAGACTCCAAAAAACATCTTGAACACAACCGTGAATGTCAGTTTTTCGAAATTCCAGACAAATAAGTGACAAACTTATTTTTAAAGGTCACTTAGCACTTAGTAGTTCATTTTGTTGTGTTTTCATGTGATTTTATGGCATATTTATGGGAAGGGAATTTCCATTGAAAATCATTTGGTCGTTACATTCTTTCCCCCTTATGAAATTTCACCCTCAAAATTTCGTTTTACATTCTAAGCCAAAAACAGGTGTGGGTACTTTTCCTTCATTGATTCCTCCAATTCCCATGTTTCCACTTCGTACTTATGGTTT
This sequence comes from Viscum album, assembly GCA_963277665.1. Classification (NCBI taxonomy): domain Eukaryota; kingdom Viridiplantae; phylum Streptophyta; class Magnoliopsida; order Santalales; family Viscaceae; genus Viscum; species Viscum album. The sequence continues at coordinate 1,957,050,332 of OY728137.1, forward strand.
ATCCATAGTACCTTGACTAGATGAGTAGTCTTGTTGCGTAGAACATTGTCTCTATGATCCAAGATCTTCACCTGCTATTCCTAAAAATAGAGATCATCTTCCAGCTGCACCACCTCTGATTTTAGTACATGTGAGGGATTAGGTATGTACTTCCTCAAGAGTGATACGTGAAAAACATCATGAACTCAAGCCATATTTAGTGGAAGTGCAAGCCGATAGGCCACAGCTCCTATGAGGTCAAGGATCTCAAAGGGGCTAATATACCTTGGGTTTAGCTTCCCTTTCTTCCCGAATCGCAAGACTCTCTTCCATGGAGATATTTGAAGTTAGACGTTATCTCCAACATCGAACTCCTAGTCCCTTCGATAGTTGACAGCATAGATCTTTTGCTGAGTTTGAGCATCATTGATGTGTTTCTGGATGACTTAAACCTTCTCTATCATTTCTTGAACAAGATCTGGTCCAAGTAGCATTCTTTCTCCAACTTCATCCAAACAGGTTGGAGTTCTACATCGCTTTCCATACATATCTTCATACGGATCCATCTAAATACTCGAGTGGAAGATATTTTTGTATGAGAACTGAACCAATGGGAGATGCTGATCCCATGCACCTTTTAACTCTAGAGAGTAGGCTCTAAGAATATCTTCAAGTGTCTGAATAGTTCGTTCAGATTGGCCATCAGTTTGGGGGTGATAAGTAGTGTTGAAATTTAATTCAGTACTCAAAGAATGTTGAAGGCTCCTCCAAAATTTAGATGTGAACCTTGGATCATGGTCAGAGACAATTGAGAGTGGAACATCGTGCAGTATCACTACTTCCCTCACATATATCTTTTCAAGTTGTTCAAGTGATAGATCAAACCGAATAGCACTAAAATGGGATGTCTTAGTGATTCGGTCAACCAAAACCCATATCTCATTATTTCCCTTTTATTTCTTCAGGATACCCATGACAAAGTCCATAGTAACATTTTCCCATTTCCACATGGGTATAGGCAATGGTTGCATCATACCTTTGGACTTTTATCGCTCATCTTTAACTGGCTAACATACCAAGCACCTTGATATATATTATGCAATCTCCTTCTTCATGTTATCCCACCAGAAGTGTTCTCATAGATCATGGTACATTTTGGTACTCCTAGGATGGATAGATAATTTCAAGCTATGCGCATCATTCAATATCCCCTTCTTTATCTCTGGATCAGATGGTACACATAATCATGTCCCAAAGCTTACAACTCCTTCCTCATAAATTTTGAAATCGGAGTATTTACCATTTTTAATAGCTTCCACCCTTTTCTGAATTTCCACATCCTTTCTTTGAGCATCCTTTATTTTCTCCAAGAGGGATGGTTGATCAACCATTTGATAAAGGATTGATGATGTTCCTACTTAATGTTTCACATGTACATCCTTTTCAAATATAACAAGATCTTATCCTTTTCAATTATCATCACTGATAAAGATGCAGGATCCTTTCTACTTAGAGCATCTGCCACCTTGTTTGCCTTAACGGAATGGTAGTGGATTGAGCAGTCATAATCCTTGATGAGCTCCATCCATCTTCGCTGGTGCATATTAAGCTCTTTCTATGTGAATATATTTTTGAAAATATTGTGGTCAGTATATATCTCACATTTTTCCCCATAGAGATAATGCCGCCAGATTTTCAATGCAAAGATCACAACCACCAACTTCAGATCATGCGTGGGATAGTTTTTCTCATGGATTTTCAGCTTCCTTGAGGCATAGGATATCACTTAATCATTTTTCATTAGCACAAAACCTATTCCTTTCTTATAATCATCACTATACACCACAAAGAGTTCTCCACTTGAAGGTAGTGTGAGTATCGGTGTAGTGATAAGCCACTTTTTCAACTCCTTGAAATAGTCTTCACATTCCTGTGTCCAGAAGAACTTTACTCCCTTCTATGTCAGCTTGGTCATTGGGTTTGACAATCATGAAAAGTTATTCATGAATCGTCGATAATACCCAGCTAGACCTAAAAATCTGCAAATCTTCATTACAGAAGTTGGCCTCATCCACTCTTCAATTTCCTTCATCTTGGAAGGGTCTACAGATATCCCTTTCCTGGTGATAACATGCCCCAAGAATGATACTTCCTCCATCCAAAACTCACATATACTGTACTTTTCATACAACTTCTCCCTTCGTAAAGTCTTTAACATAGTTTCCAAATGCTCCTCATGTTCCTCCTTGCTCTTGCAGTATATCAGAATATCATCAATAAAGACCACAATAAATTTGTCGAGGTAATATCTAAAGACTCTATTCATTAAATACATGAAAATTGTTGGAGCATTAGTGATTCTGAAGGGCATCACTATGAACTCAAAGTATCCATACCTCATTCGAAAGGTAGTTTTGGGAATATCTTCCTTCCTCATCTTTAGTTGGCGATATCTTGACCGAAGGTCCACCTTAGAGAAATAATTGTCCCCATGAAGCTAATCGAACAAGTCATCCATCCATGGAAGGGGATACTTGTTCTTTATAGTGATTTTATTGAGCTCTAGATAATCAATGCAGAGGCGCATTGATCCATCCTTCTTCTTGAAGAAGAGGATTGGAGCACCCCACAGTGAAGCACTAGGGTGTATAAAACCCTTCTCTATATTCTCATATAACTGCTTCTTCAACTCTTCTAGCTCTACGGTGGCCATTTTGTAAGGTTTATTTGAGATTGGCAGAGATCCAGGGATAAGTTCAATTGAGAACTCAACCTCTCTGTCAAGTGGAAGACGAGTCAACTCTTTGGGGAATACATGAGTGTAATCCATCACGATGGTCATGTCTTCAAGAATGATTCTATCCTTTGTCCCAATCATTTGAGATATATATGCTTTATCACAAGGAAGCAGTATCCAAACATGAGACAAAGATTATAAAGGAGACTCATCTTCCTCCTTACACTTGTAAAGAATCAGAGGATGCTTCAGGATGTGAAAAGTGATTTCCCTTTCCCAATAATTGATGTTGTCCTTGTACAAAGATAACCAATCCATGCCCAAGATAATGTTGAACAACACTAAAGGAAGTATGACATGATATTTTGGGAGGTTCATTCCACAAACATTAACCGGGGATGAGTTATAAACCATGGATGTAATAATTTCCCCAATTTTTGTTCTCACAGACAACTTTTCCTCCAAAATTTGAGGTGGTGTTTGAATAGTTCTACTAAATTTGAAAGATATGAAAGAATGAGTAGAACCAGAATCAAATAGTATGTTCACTATTCTTGAATGAATAACAAGCGTACCTTTCACCACATCATTTTCCGGCTCCACTTCAGCAGTAGTGATAACATAAGCCCTTCCTTGTTGCCTTGGAGGTTGTTGTTGATTGCCTCTAACAACCCTCAGCTTAGGGAAATTGTTCACATATTGCCCAAGCTCCTTGCAAGTATAACACTACACTGTAGGCTGAGTGTTGATCTGAACCTTCCTTTATTCTTCATCATTAGTAGGATTTTTCATGTCCCTTCAGTAGTTCTTGGCCAGATGATGAAACTTTCTGCATTTGAAGCAATTCTTGGTTCCCTTTAGACAATCACCAAGATGTTTCTTCCCACAATTTTTGCAAAGGGGAAAGTAAGGCTTCTTTCCATCATGGGATTTGTTTGATGAACCACCCATGTTGTTCTCCATTTTTTACTTCTTTTCAATAGGCCCACGAGACCACTGAGATTATCCAATCATAATTTCAACCTTGAGGGCACAACGGACAATCTCCTCATAGCTGTCGAAGTCTCGAATCGCAAACACTTTTCGTAGATCTGTCTTTTGTCTGATAAAGAAGCGATCCACCTTGCTTTTGGTGTTCATGACAAAGCCAGAGGCATACCTTTAAAGCCTTGTAAAGCTCGCTTCATACGCCCAGATGGAGTCATCTTCCTTCTACTTGAGTCCAAGGAACTCTCTTTCCATCTTGAGATGGAGGGTTTGAGGGAAATATTTGTTGAAAAACATCCTCTTCAATTCCTCCCAATCTATGGAATCAATTTCCTCTTGGGAAATTGTATTCTTGATCAGTGTCCACCACTAATCAGCTTCCTGATAAAAAAGATAGACTGTTAGTACAACTTTCTCTTCTTCCAAGCACTGAAGGACAGAGAAAATCTTTTCAATGGAGTTAATCCACTATTCTGCGAGGAGGGGATCAGAAGACCCGCTAAACATGGGAGGACTTTTCCGCATGAAGTATTATAAAGAAACTTTCTCTATAACGCCCCGACCCTAGTTACCCAGATTCGGTACATTATTACATAACATTGGCATGATCACAAGAAATATCAAATCTCGAAAGGCCGATTAGTTTAGTAGCCTTGGAAACACTAGACATATTAATAAAGTTTACATTACATCAATAAGCGAAAAACTCCAACAACATATTGTCTTCATATCCCCTCATACTATCCTTCTAGGCCATTCATAAAATACTTCTTCGCATCCTGGGAAAAATAAAACATTTAAAGGGGTGAGCTCAGATGCTCAGTAAGGATAACAATATAGCTGAAACATTCATAAATAAACATAAAAATTTAAGGCAATGTATAACTAAAACAAAAGCCTTTTAAACTTGAACTTCCGCATAATATGGCAAGGATAAAATGAAATAATACCATTTACTTATTCACATGGATATTCTACTAATCGAATAATCACATGCAATATCAATAACAACTCTCATAATGATGGAATGCATAATGTCAGACTATCATAACCACATAGCCAAGGCCTCGTGCCAAGACTACAAATAAGATTTTGTCAAGGACTTTTTCCAAGACACTAGTTTGTCTCATGAGACCTACCGATGCATCGAGGAGCTATAGTGGTCTCCACCCGTCACATATTAAGTCCAATGCATTCCCATATGAAAATGTTTAAACATAACATAAACATTCATAATAAAACTAGCATAAGAAATGTAAACAATTCATCCATAAACCATGAATGGTATAAAAATAACACATCCACATTCAAACATATAACAAAACCTTCAATATAATATAGAAGTTTTGTATCATAATAAATCAACTTCAAATAAGCGTAAAATCCATCAAAGGATGTTGACATAGATGAAATCAAAACTCTTTTTAGAGAAATATCTCTTTCTCTTTTGAAATCATTTAAGTGTCATATATTTATAAAATAAAACATTTTATTTGAAAATATTCTTTATAAACATGTAAGGGAATCTTCGACGATTTTATAATGGCGGAAAATGGCCACACCCACCGTATAAGTTAAAAAAAACATTCATACCTTAATTCTGTCGAAAAGGTTAAAAAGGACCTTGTTCGGAAAATGACGGAAAGATTAATCTATAAACCACTTATAAAAGTAAACAAGGGTATAAATGAATTTAACCCATATTCTAGTAAATAGAAAAAATGTTTTGAAATGCATTTTTAAGAAACATGGATGTGGATGATAAAGAAGTCCCAGTAGATTATTACGTATAAACAAACTCAGATAATGAAGAGATTGCGAAATAAACCCTTACCTTCAACTTTTCCTTGGTTTGGGGTACGTTAACCTCTTATATAATGGTGAAATAATAGTTATTAAATTATACAAGAATCATATACATTATTATTTTATCATATATGATCTTTTAACATTTATTTGTTAATAATATCTTAGTATTATCGTTTCTTCGGGTGTTAACTTACTCGATTTATTTTATATGTTTTGTTACATAAGCCATGTTTGTTATGGATAGGTTGTATCTTATTCATATCCAGAATGATATCAAGTCCTTAAAAATTATTTTTAAATCATCAAATGATAATTATACATGAATGGATACGATGGAGAATGAATCTCATCGCGTTCGTGGAGACGGTAGTCCGTACGTACGCACGAGCGACAATATCATTCTTTTGATATTGAAATAATATATAATTATATGGTATATCATATATAAAGAATCATTATCATGTTACATTTATTATTTAAATGAATTACAAATCATTATTATACCCATCCAAATAATAATATATTGAATAACAATTTCACCACGATGTGGAGACGGTAAGTCGTACGTACGCAGGTGTAGTGACTTGTCATTCAAAGGATGGATAGAATGATGAATATGATTGTACCATATTTATAATAATATTACAGTATCTGGGAGATACTGGATTCATTATTTTATAATGGTAATAACAATGATAGAAGAAGTGTAAGAATAAAGGAACTTGAAAAAGGGTGGTGAAATCATTACCTCTTCTTCGGGTTCTTCCTTTTGATTTGATTAAAAGGGATCATTAAGATAGCTTTCAGACTAAAGTAATTCCATTAGGATGAAGTGAGGGAAGTTGAGAGAGTATTTGGGTAGGGTTTTTCCGAACCAAAAGGCTTTGAAGGTATGAATTAATGAGAAGTGGGAGTACCCTTTTATAAGAGGGGTGAGGGGCACCTTTTGAAAAGCTAGAAATATTATTTTATAATAAATTAATATTCAGTTTCTAATCGCTCAAAAGTGGATTATTTAAAGTTTATGGTGGGTATATGTCTAAAACCACTCAAAAAATAGGATTTAGATAGGTTTGGGTTACTATATTAACCTTATCCTTAAGTATTAACTCTTAGTTAATTAGTTTCACTTTTACAATGTCTCTTTGTATTTATATATTATATGGTTAATAAACTTACTATATACGACCAATAGACCCCCAAGTGGTCCATTAAGGATACACCTATCATGATATAAGTCTCTTGGCCGAGCCTTAGATTTTTAGGAATTTAATATCAATTAATAATATAATATTTGTTTTAAAAACTCTTTTATGTCAATTTTGACACTATTCATAATTGATTTTTGTGAAAATCATAACAGAATGATTACCTTGTAAAAAGCTAATTAAATCAATCCTAACATGTCTTATTATCCTAGAAAATTATTTTTATTTATAAAAAGTCTATATTATATTTATTTGGGTATTTATAATATCAATTATTCTAATTTTTTATTAATTAGGTAATTACTGCATCACCATTGTATCATAAATAAATTAAATTATATAATGTATAAAAATTATAAATAAAATACCATTATGTAGGAAATCCTTTTATCTTTCTAATGAATATTAATAGTCGAAAATCAAACATATATAACCATATGTAAAAATTGTTTTTCTAAAAGATATATGCATATGTCATTTTTTGTATTTATTTTAACTAAATTAAAATAAAGTGTCCCTATCACCTACAAGTGGGTCCATGGGGTCCCAAAATCGACCAAAAGACGGCCATGGTCGGACATGTATCCACCAATAATGTTAGGACACGTTTTAGGCTAATTTAGTATTATTATAATATTATTTTTTAACCCTTATTTACCGGATTTACCCTTTAACCGTGGTAAATAAAATATTTACCGAAATAATTATTCAAAATGTATAAAAATAAAAGTTACATATTTACACAATTTGGACATCCTGATTCCAAATATGGAATCCATTTTTCCAAATTCAAAACACAGAAGTGACTGAAATTAATTTAAAATTAATTCCCGCTGTCAAAACAAAAAGCGTGTTTTTAAGATATAATAATTATCAAAAGAATGATACGTGTTAATGTCCGGTTTAATTGTGAAATTATGTCCAATGAACAAAATTGTATTAAATGGTAAAAATATATTCCAAATATACTTTAAAACCACTCAAATTCATAATTTATCACTATTAATTATTTTGATTAAAAAAGTTGTTTTTAATTAAAATTTATTAATTTTCATTATTCATCAAAATATTAAAGTTATCTGAAAAGTACCAAAATTTCACCTTAGGCTAAATTCGATACTCCGAATCCAAAAATGAAGTCCATTTTGAGAGATAAAATTTCTAAAATTTTAAAAAGTAGGTATTACTCTTCATAACGGCTAGTTTGATTGGTTGTGGTGTGTTAGAACTCGATGTTGCGTACAACACACGCTATTGAATTATTCAAAGAGAAGCGTACCGTAGGAGCTTGGGGTGTTCCATTCTCCCATCTTTCAAATAATTTCATCCTCGAAATTTCTAGAATACTACCGCATGAAAAGACTCGGGTGGTTCTTCATCATAAGTTCCTCAGGTTCTGACGTTGCCTCTTCCATCTTATGGTTTCTCCACAAGACTTTTACCAGACGAGTCGTCTGGTTTCTCAGTACTTGTTCTCTTGTATCAAGAATCTTGACGGGCTCTTTGCAATAAGACAGATCAGGTTCTAGTTCTAATTCCTCATTGGTGAGTACATGTGTTGGGTCACACATGTATTTCTTCAACAGTGATACCTGGAACACATCGTGAACTTTGGAGAGATTTTGCGGTATTACCAAACGATATGTTACAGCCCCAATTCGTTCTAGAATTTCGAAAGGTCCGATGTTCCTGAGACTCAATTTACCTTTCTTACCAAAACATATGACTCCCTTCCATGGAGATACCTTCAGGAAAACATGATCAGTGACTTGAAATTCCAAATCCTTCCTTCGATTATCAGCATAGCTCTTCTGCCTACTTTGAGCTGATTTGATGTGGTTTTGGATTACCTTCACCTTTTCCATCATTTCCTCCACCAGTTCTGGGCCTATAAGTTTTCTTTCACCAACGTCATCCCAACAAGTTGGTGCGCGACATCTCTTTCCATATAACGCTTCATATGGTGCCATATGAATACTCGAATGGAAGCTATTGTTATAGGATAATTCTACCATAGGTAAATATTGATCACACATACCCTGAAAGTCAAGTGAGCAGGATCTCAACATGTCTTATATGGTTTGAATAGTTCGTTCTGATTGTACATCTATTTGAGGGTGGTAGACAGTGCTCAAATGAAGTTCAGTATCCAAGGATTTCTGAATACTTTTCTAGAATCTTGAAGTAAAATGGGGATCACGATCAGAAACAATCGATAAGGGTACTCCATGAAGTCTCACAACTTCATTAATATATAATCTTGCTAGTCATTCCAGTGGTAGATCTTCTCTTATAGCAAGAAAATGTGCTGACTTGGTAAGACGATCAATAATAACCCATATCGCATCATTCCTTCTAGGAGTTTTTGGTAGTCCCATGACAAAGTCCATTGTGATATTATCCCATTTCCACTCAGATATGGGAAGAGGTTTCATGACTCCTCTAGGCCGTTTCCTTCGAGCTTTCACTTGTTGACAAACCATACATCTTGACAAAAAATCAGCAATCTCCCTCTTCATGTTGTCCCACCAAAAATGTTCCTTCAAATCGCTATACATTTTGGTGATCCCAGGGTGTATAGAAAAATTGGAACTATGAGCATCATCCAGCAATTCCCTTCTTATATCAGGTATATTGGGAACACAAAGTCTCGTCCCAAATTTCAAAATTCCATCTTCATACACAATCTCTCTCAATCTCCCATCATTCACAGCTTTAATCTTCTTTTGAAATTCTTCATCATCGGTCTGAGAACTCTTAATCTTTTCTAGTAAAGATGGTTAGGAAACTATTTGAAAAGGAATTGGTGTTTCACCTTCCCTGGTTATTCCCACGTCCAACTTCACTAGATCCATGAAAATTGGATCCCTTTCAATTCTCATATTGCTCAAAACTCCATGATCATTTCTGCTCAAAGCATCTACCACCTTGTTTGCCTTCCCTGGGTGGTAGTGTATCGTTCAATCATAATCCTTGAGTAATTCAAGCCATCTCCTTTGCCTCATGTTGATTTCTTTTTGTGAGAAAATATACTTCAAACTCTTGTGATCAGTATAAATCTCACATTTTTCACCATAGAGGTAGTGCCTCTATATATTCAAATCAAAGATCAAAACTGCAAAATCGAGATCATGAGTAGGATAGTTTTGTTCATGAATTTTCAACAGTCGTGATGCATAGGCAATAACCCAATCATTATTCATAAGGACACAACCAAGTCCTTTCTTTGATGTATCACTATAAGTAATGAACCCATCATCCCCCTATGGTAGAGTCAATATAGGAGAATTGACTAATCTTATCTTCAGTTCTTCGAAACATTCTTCAGACTCTTTTTTCCAAACAAATTTTACCCCTTTACGTGTGAGCTTTGTTAATGGGTTATCCAACCGGGAAATATTCTGGACGAAACGTCGATAATAACCTGCCAAACCAATAAAACTACGTACCTCAGTTATACTCGTAGGTGTTGGCCATTCTTGGATTGCCTTCGTTTTAGAAGGATCAACAGAGATTCCATCTTTAGAGACAATATGGCCAAGAAAAAAAATCTCTTGAAGCCAAAATTCACACTTGATAAACTTCCCATATAATTCATGTCTTCTCAGAGTCTTCAGGATAATGCCCAAGTGATTTTCATGATCTTCGTATCTTTTGGAGTATACCAAGATATAATCAATAAATACCACCACAAATTTATCGAGATATTCCGTGAAAACTCTATTCATCAGATCCATTAATACAGAGGGTGCATTATTCAATCCCAAAGGCATTACTGTAAACTCGTAATGCTCGTACTTGGTTCGAAATGTTGTCTTTGGAATGTCTTCCTTCTTCACACACAACTGATGGTATCCAGATCGAAGGTCAATCTTTGAAAAGTATTGAGCCCCATGCAGTTGATCAAATAAATCATCAATACAAGGTAGGGGATACTTGTTCTTTATTTTTATATCATTGATCTCCATGTAGTCGATACATAACCTCATAGATCCATCTTTATTTTTAACAAAAAGAACAGGGGCTCCCCATGGAGAAACGCTAGGGCGAATAAATCCCTTATTATTCAATTCCTCTAGTTTTTTCTTTAGTTCAACTAATTCTACAGTGGCCATTCTATAAGGGGTCTTCGATATAGGCCTTGATCCAGGAACTAAATCAATGGAAAACTCAACTTCTCATTCTGGAGGATGTCCAGGTAAATCTTCCGGAAACACATCTACATATTCTTTCACAACAGGTACATACTCTATTTGAACATTCCTTTCCTCACCCACTGTAATTTCATCCTCTTCCTCCCCAATAATTGAATTTAGTTGAGCTATTGGGGGTGGATCTAGATAAGAATTAGATGGTGACGATTCTTCTCTAAATATAAGGTGTTCCTTATCATCATCATAAAAAATCGTAACCTCTTTCTTCTTACAATAAATATTCGCATCATGGATCAAAATCCAATCCATTATGAGGATTATATCAAACTCAATCATAGGTATGACGATGATATCAGCGGATAAATAACATTTATGTGCACTAATGGGGACTGATTCATAAGACTTTGTTGCAATGATACTTCCTTTAGGAGTTTTAACTGACAACTCCCTTGTTAAATAAAATTGAAAATATATAACTTTCTTAGCAAACTGGGAAGATACGAAACAATGCGATGATCCAGAATACAATAATGCATTTACTAAACTTGAGGAAACCATTAAATTACCTGCCACCACGTCTTTCGGAGCTTCTACCTCAGCAGTAGTGATAGCATAATCTTCGCCTTGATCCCTTGGTTTTTTCTGAGATAAGTTCCCCTGACGCTTAGGACATTCATTTGCATAATGTCCCATCTCCCTGCAACTGTAGCATTGGACATCGTAGCTTCCTTCTTCTCATTGCAATCACAAGCTTGGTGGCCTTTTTCACCACACTTGTAACAGACTCTCGTTCCTTTTAAGCAAGTATCGGGGTGTTTTTTCCCACATTTACTGCAGGTTGGATATTCTACTTGTCCCTTCTTCCCTTTATTTCCATTCCCAGATTGATCAGCAGATCTCCTCTTCTCTTGCTTTGCTTTAAAGTCATATGACTTAGAAAATTCTTTCTCTGTCTTGATATCACATGAGAAAATGTCTTCGTACGACGAGAAGGATTGTGAGACTAATTCTCAATGGAGAAATGGTTTTAACCCATCAGAGAAACGATCAATCTTACTTCTTGGGTTACATATATAATCTCCAACATACCTTGCTAACCTTGTAAAGTTAGCTTCATACTTTGCGACATTCTCATCCTCCTTCGGTCTCAGACTCAAAAATTGTCCTTCCATATCTTCTTGATGGTTACGAGGAAATTATTTTTTTAAAAATAGATCTTTGAACTCACTCCATTCCATATTTGATACTTAATCATATTCCTTCGTTTTTTGAATAAATGACCACCATTGATCAGCATCTCCAGTGAGGCGGTAAACTTCCATGATAACTTTTTCCCTTTCACTACTCCCCAAAGCCTAAAATATTTTCTCTAGGGAATTTATCCATTGCTCAGCTACTAAGGGATTTGTACTCCCATTGAACGTTGGTGGTTTTTGCCTCATGAAGCGATCTAACATTGATCCTCCACACTGCGGATTAGGGTGCTCCATACGGGTAAGGTTATTATTCATAACTAGAGTGAGTTGTCCCAGTATGGTGATTAGCTGATCGGCACCAGTTGCATCACCATCTCCACTATAATTATCTTAGGAAGGAGGGAAATTCCTACATGGAGTGCATGCATTGATACGGTTTCCATTTCTTCCTCTAGGATCCATTTCTAAACAATGGCATAAACTAGATCAGTTTATGAATCAAAATACATAATTTCATACTTATAAAACACTTAACATAAATTGAACTATTTATTGATATAATCCATAATCATAAAAATGTTTTCATTGAGGAATTATATACTCATAAACCCTTCATAATGATTTGTAAAGAAAATGAGAGTTATCCTAATCATATCCCCCAGGAGTGTCGTAACCAAGAGTGCAGCAAGGCCCGTTGTCGTGCACCAATTCCCGTTCGAGTCCAGCTCAAAGCGGTGTTTTCGGGATTTACCCCTAGGTACATCTGTGCCAGATCCGCCTCTACCTGCTCATATCCAGACATGGATGTATTACTCGGAAAACTCACAAAATCTCTACAATACCAAAATTCTAGGAAGTTCTTCTACACTAATCCTCAAAGTCCATCTTAAATCTATGTTCTCTAATCAAGGTTTATCTAAATCTAGCTTCCAAGGTTTGTACTAAACTTCCTCTAACACCAATTGTAACGCCCTGACCCCAGTTACCCAGAGTCGGTGCATTATTACATAACATTGGCATGATCACAAGAAAGATCAAGTCTCGAAAGACTGATTAGTTTAGTAGCCTTGGAATAACTACATACATTTATAAAGTTTACATTACATCAATAACTAAAAAACTACAAAAACATATTTTCTTCATATCCCTTCATACTATCCCTGTAGTTCATTCATAAAATACTTCTTCACATCCTGGGAAAAATAAAACATTGAAAGAGGTGAGCTCAGATGCTCAGTAAGGATAACAATATAGCAGAAACTTTCATAAATAAACATAAAAATTTAAGGCAATGTATAACTAAAACAAAATCCTTTTAAACTTGAACTTCAGAATAATATGGCAAGGATAAAATGAAATAATTCCATTTACTTATTCACATGGATATTCTACTAATCGAATAATCACATGCAATATCAATAACCACTTTTATAATGATGGAATCCATAATTCCAGACTATCATAACCACATAGCCAAGGCCTCGTGCCAAGACTACAAATAATATTTTGGCAAGGCCTTGTACAAAGACACTAGTTTGTCTCATGATACCTACCGATGCATCGAGGAGCTATAGCAGGCTCCACCCGTCACATATTAAGTCCAATGAATTCCCATAAGAAAGTGTTTAAACATAACATAAACATTCGTAATAAAACTAGCATACGAAATGTAAAAACTTCATCCATAAACTATGACTGGTATAAAAATAACACATCCACAGTCAAACATATCACAAAACCTTCAATAAAATATAGAAGTTTTGTATCATAATAAATCAACTTAAAATGAGCGTAAAATCCATCAAAGGATGTTGACATAGATGAAATCAGAACTCTTTCTAGAGAAATATCTCATTCTATTTTGAAATCATTTAAGTGTCATATATTTATAAAATAAAACATTTTCTTTGAAAATGTTATTTATTAGATTGTAAGGGAAGCTTCGACGATTTTATAACGGTGAAAAATAGCCACACCCTCCGTATAAGTTAAAAAACATTCATACCTTAATTCTGTCGAAAAGGTTAAAAAGGACCTTGTTTGGAAAATGACAAAAATATTCCTTTATAAACCACTTATAAAAGTAAACAAGGGTATAAATGACTTTAAACCATATTCTATTAAATAGTAAAAATGTTTTGAAACACATTTTTAAGAAATAGGGATGTCGATGATAAAGAATTCCCAGTAGATTATTACGTATAAACAACCTCGGATAATGAAGATATTGTGAAATAAACCATTACCTTGTACTTTTACTTGGTTGGGGGTAGGTTAAACTACTGTATAATGGTGAAATAATTGTTATTAAATTATAAAATAATCATATACATTATTATTTTATCATATATGATGTTTTAACATTGCTTTGTTAATAATATCTTAGTATTATCGTTGTTTTGGGTGTTAACTTACTCATTTTCTTTTATATGTTTTGTTACGTAAGCCATGTTTGTTATTGATAGGTTGTATCTTATTCATATCCAGAATTATATCAAGTCCTTAAACATTATTTTTAAATCATCAAATGATAATTATACTTAAATGGATACGATGGAGAATGAATCTCAATGCGTTCGGGGAGACGGTAGTCCGTACGTACGCATGAGCGACAATATCATTCTTTTGATATTAAAATAATATATAATTTGATGGTATATAATATATAAAGAATCATTATCATGTTATATTTATTATTTACATGAATTACAAATCATTATTATACCCATCCAAATAATAATATATTGAATAAAAATTACACCACGACGTGGAGACGGTGAGCCATACGTACGCACGTATGGTGACATGTCATTCAAAGGATGGATAGAACACTGAATATGGTTGTATCATATTTATAATAATATTACAGTATCTAGGAGATACTGTATTAATTATTTTATAATGGTAATAACAAAGATAGAAGAAGTGGAAGAAGAAAGGAACATGAAAAATGGTGGTGAAATCATTACCTCTTCTTCGGGTTCTTCTTTTTGATTTGATCAAAAGGGATCATTAAGATGTCTTTATGACAAATGGAAGTCCTCTATGATGAATTGAGGGAAGTTGAGAGAGTATTTGGGTAGGTTTTGGCCGAACCCAAAGGCTTTGAACGTGTGAATTAATGAGAAGGGTGAGTGCCCTTTTATAAGTGGGGTGAGGGGAACCTTGGGAAAATCTAGAAATATTATTTTGTAATAAATTCATATTCAGTTTCTAATGGCTACAAAGTAGATTATTTAAAGTTTAAGGTAGGTATAGGTCTAAAAACACTCAACCAATAGGATTTAGATAGTTTTGGGTTACTATATTAACCATATCTTCAAGTATTAACTCTTAGTTAATTAGTTTCACTTGTACAATGTCTCTTTGTATTTTTATATTATATTGTTAATAAACATACTATATGCATTTAAGAGACCCAAAAGTGGTCCATTAAGGATACACCTATCATGATATAGGTCTCTTGGCCAAACTTTATATTTTTAGGAATTTAATATCAATTAATAATATAATATTTGTTTTAAAAACTCTTTTATGTCAATTTTGACACTATTCAATAATTGATTTTTTTAAAACCATAACAGAATGATTACTTCAAAAATAGTTTATTAAATAAATCCTAACATGTCATATTATCCTATAAAATTATTGATATTTATAAAAAGTCTCAAATTACATTTATTTGGGTATTTATAATATCAATTATTCTAATTTTTCATTACTAATGTAATTACTTTATCACCATTGTGCCATAAATAAATTAACTTATATAACTTCTAAAAATTATAAATAAAATACTATTATGTAAGAAATCTTTTTATCTTTCTAATTAATATTTATAGTCTAAAATACAACATATATAACACTATTTAAAAATTATTTTTCTAAAAGATATATGCTTATATAATTTTTGAATTTATTTTAACTTAATTAAAATAAAGTGTCCCTATCACCTACAAGTGGCTCCATGGGGTCCCAAAATCGACCCTAAGATTCTCATGGTCTGAAATGTTTCCACTAATAAGGTTAGGACACATTTTAGGGTAATTTAGTATTATTATAATATTATTATTTAACCATTATTTATCGGATTTACCCTTTAACCATGGTAAATAAAATATTTACCAAAGTAATTATTCAAAATGTCTAAAAATAAAAGTTACCTATTTACAAAATTTGGACATACTGATTCCAAATATGGAATCCATTTTTTCCAAATTCAAAACACAGAAGTGGAAAAAATTAATTTAAAATTAATTTTCGCTATCAAAACAAAAAGCGTGTTTTTAAGATATAATAACTATCAAAAGATTGAAACTTGTTTATGTCTGGTTTAATTGTGAAATTATGTCCAATGTCCAAATTTGTATTAAATGGTAAATATATATTCTAAATATACTTTAAAACCACTCAAATTAATAATTAATCACTATTAATTATTTTGATTAAAAAAGATGTTTTTAATTAAAATTTAGTAATTTTCAATATTCGTCAAAATATTAAAGTTATCTGAAAAGTACCAAAATTTCACTGTAGGATAAATTCGATACTCCGAATCCAAAAATGAAGTCCATTTTGAGAGATAAAATTTTTAAAATTTTAAAAAGTATGTATTACTATACATAATGGCTAGTTTGATTGGTTGTGGTGTGTTAGAGATCGATGTTTCATACAACACGCGCTATTGCATTATTCAAAGATAAGCGTATCGTAGAAGCTTGGGGTGTCACATTCTATTTACTTGGAGGAAGAGGTCGTTCCACCTAATTCAAGTAATTATTCGTAACTGGAGCCAGGTGAGCAAGTACTGCCATGAAGTTCTGACCACCCGCTTCCATCACATCAGGCATGTCAATAGAGAAATCATCACATTTTTTATCGCATTGGTTGTTGGAACATGTTATTCTATTTATCCCCATTAACTAAGAAAAACAACATATAATTATAGGTCTTGAATACTTAGCTATTAAGAAAAAAAAGAAACTTTTAACATAAAATTATAAACTTATAAAGAAGAAGTATATCCTGACTTTTGATTCCTTAGGTTTATATCTAGGTTATCCTCGATCTATTTCTTAACATATATTCTTATGGGATTCTTTTTTCCCTTAATAATAGTTTGTACTAAGCTCTTGAATCTACCGAAGCATATCCCCCATCAGTGTCATAACCTAGAGTGCAGCAAGGCCCGTTATTGTGCACCAGTTCCCATTCGAGTCTAGCTCAAAGAGGTGTTTTTGGGTTTTACCCCTGGATACATCTGTGCCAGAGCCACCTCTACCTACTCATATCCATACAATGATGTATTTACTTGATAAACCAATTACTCTATACTCACCAAAATTTTGGACTATTTTCTTATTCTTAGTCTAATCATTAAGGTTCTCAATAAGGTGCTCTATTACTAATCTCCAAAAATAACTGGACCATCCTCTGATACCAACTATAGAAACCTGAGCCTTTTGAAAAAACATTTCATGATTTTAATCATAATTAATCATCAGAGTACAAGCCAAGGATCGATAAGTCTAGTGTCTTGGAATACTAGGTACATAAAACATAAAACATGGGGCTAAAAACCTTCTTTATTTAATCTCCATAAAGAGCTGTTAACTTCGTTTGAGCCCTTAAATCTACATAGGGTACCCAGGGGAACACCTGAACAATGGGATGAGCAAAAAATCCTAGTAAGGGAATGAACATAACGATACATCACAAGCACATAAGTTAGGAGGCATGACATAATGATATCCAAAGCATGAAACATATAAAATCATTTAATATAAGCATGGGATCATATAAACATGGAATCATATAAATGTGGAAAAGTCATAAAACATTTATTTAGTACAGGTCAGGGCTAACTGCCAATCCTGTTTCCCATTTCAGTACGGGTCAAGTCTAACCACCAATCCCGTTTCAGATCGCATCTCATGAGACTTATCCTTACCCAATGCATTGGAGTGCTATCTGGGAGCACCCATCTCAAAATTTTCATGAATATTCTTTCAACATAAATATTCTTTCCACATAAATATTCTTTCCACATGAGTAATCATACATAATCAATTGTTCGTAAACATAAGTTTACCTTTGGAGAGAATTGGGTACCACAATCATGACACAAAGAATAACCAATGATTGTATCATGAAAGTGTCCATGAAAGAAAGGAATTAGAACATACATGGACGTTCATAAGTTAATTTAGTAATAAAACATGGTAGGTGGTAACAAATAGAAGTGACATCACATAAGAAATGTATTTGAGAGACATTAGCATTAAAACATTTTTTTACGATTTTAAGGAAAATACTATAGTGCTTTTAA
The DNA here is from genome assembly GCA_963277665.1 of Viscum album. Taxonomy (NCBI): domain Eukaryota; kingdom Viridiplantae; phylum Streptophyta; class Magnoliopsida; order Santalales; family Viscaceae; genus Viscum; species Viscum album. Next base: position 1,957,068,730 of record OY728137.1, read on the forward strand.
AATAGTAAAGAAGACATTCTTTTATATCAAATAAGAATTGAACCAAGAAGGTTTGAATAATAAAAATACTGAATTTATAAAGAAAATGGTGTCTTAAAATAGAAGATAGAGTGCACTTGAAATTGTGTAAATGTTCAGGAAGTTCCTTTAAAATGAGTGTACTTATTGGGAATTACTGAGGAGAGATTCACTTAAAATCATGTATATCCCCAAAAGAGAATGAGAGATGGATCGTAGAACATGATTTTGGATCATACAAACAAAATGTTGAAGTTCTACATAAAATGAAAATACAACTATGTTTTGGTTAAAAATATAGGGAAACTCGAAGGAATAAAATATGTTCAGGTATAGTTTATCAGCATGGTATCAGGTGTAACTAAGAGGTCTTGATGAGAGAGATAAGGGGTTTCTAGTAACTTATAAAACATTAGGGTAGTATGGTTAAGGTGTATAAACATACCCCATCACATGGTATTACACAAAAAGGAATAAAAAAATTAGGCTTATTAATAAGTCTAGAACCTCTTTTGTATTCAATTAAATTATTATAACCCTTTTTAATTCATTCAATGCCTTTTTATTATTTACAAGGTTCAATTTCATTGTCCGGGCTCATTTTTTTACTTGGCTTTAAAAGATCTGTTCACTTGTACTCAAGTTTGGATTCTATGAAAGAAGAAATTGGTTGTCAAGAATTGAAGTTATATTCTTTAGTTCATATCCATGAGATTACATGGTTTTAATTTTAATTAGGATACTTAGACTGAAGTCTAATTATTATATATATAACCATAGTGATAACCGTTTTTGTTAATTGGTGTATTTGATTACAAAAAATGTGTTTTTATTTATAAATTAATTCCATTTGTACCAAAGGATTAAAGAACCAAAAATAGGATATATTACATATATAATAATCTGGTTAAATTATAACACAAATTGTTTCATTACCAGAATTAATGATAATAATAGAAATTGATAAACTATTTTCCTTGAATGTGCTAAATTTTCACATCTCAAACGGTGCTTTCTTTTCTTTCAAATAAAAGGGTGGGGAAAGGAGAGAAGATAATGAAATATACCACTAGCATGAACAAATTACAGTACATGTATGTTACTAGATTTATCATAATATTATGGTGAAGGAAGGTGAGGAATGAAATAAAAATGAAAAGAACTTAAAAGAAAAGAAGAAATTGGGAAGAGGAATTTACCTCTTGAGACTTCCTCCTTTGAGAACCTCTTAAGGGGAGAGGTTTTGGTATTTTGGGGAGGCTGAGAGATTTTTTATGTGGGGGAAGACCTTTGGGAGAGATTTGGGTAGAATAATAGCAAGGAACAAGGCTTGAGAGGAGTGGAGAGAAGAGGGAGTGAAGGGTGGGTTTTTATAGTGGAAGAGATGGGAGATTTCAAAATATTATAATCATTAATTTATTATTTATTCACAAGACAAAGAATAGTAATTATTCCATGACCAATAATAGAAAATTAGTCATGTGAATTCAAAGGATGGGTGGTGACATCAGTCATTATGCTAGGAATACTCTATTTATCTTATAATGTATATATACGGTAAATTACCGTATTTTACTATTCATGAAAAATTCATGTATTTCATAAAAAATCCCAAAAATTCTCCCTAACCATTTTTTGATGTGTAGAATCCAAAAATGAATTACATTTTTAAAAAATAATTTTCTAAATAAGATTATTTTAATATTTAATTAAAATAATAATTTATTATCAAAACCAGTTTTAAAACATTCATTAACTTATTCTAAAATATAGGTATATCGAACTTCCAAATTGAATATTATTTTTATACCACCATAGGTGAGGTTACTATTCATTATTGTATATCACTATTTATAAGGGTATGTTACTATTCATAATGGAAGGTTAATATTCACCAAAAATTATTATTGTTTTATTAGACTCCAAAAAACATCTTGAACACAACCGTGGATGTCAGATTTTCAAAATTCAAAACACAGAAGTGACAAACTTATTTTTAATGGTCACTTAGCTCTTAGAAGTTCATTATGTTGTGTTTTCATGTGATTTTCTGACATACTTATGAGAAGGGAATTTCTATTTAAAGACATTGGATCGTTACATGGAACAATGAAATATATATATATAAAAACACTTCAAATTTAAAGGAAAATCATTTAACCACAAATAGTCGGTTCTTAGTAGATAACTCATGCAGTATCAGCTCTTGATTTGACTCAAATCAGGAGAAAAATGAAAAATAAAGAAAGTCCCTAAAAATATGGAAAATTATATTTCACTTAAATAGCACATACATTACCAAGAAGAATGAGTAATGGAAAATAAGAAATTGATATCTCATTGATGGTGATCCAATGAGACAAACAGTTCTTGAATTGGACACCAGACGAAGAATATCCTCCAATTCCTAAAATAGGCTTCAAAATAATATCTCAATATGAAGGTGATCCTAATAGAGGATAATAAAGGAAATTAGGTTTTAAATAAGAATTAAATGATGGAAATTTGGTAAATTCACTCAAAATATAGGGTCACACAATTTGGTCACATGGTGGAAAAAACCATACACCAACCATGCGCCCTTTGTTATAGGAAGGAGACCATCACATAGTTTGTGTATATGGATTGACAACCCATGTGAAAATCATGTTTCTATATACTATCAGAAACTATAAAGGGTGTTTCAAGGTTGTACGCCTCAAACCACATAGATTTTTAAACTATGGGAGATTTTATTACTCACTTTTAAGACTCGTATGGTAGGAATTAATTTTGTAGTCTACCCCGCATGGTTTCTACAAACTGTGAAATGGGATATTTGAAAAAAAAAGTTCATTTCTCAACTCTTAATAATCCCCATACACCCTTTACACCTCCATGACCTCAATGGGAATTCATATTAGGTCATGTTTAGAAAATAAAATAAGAAACTGATGGATGTAAAAAAAATTGAACCTCAAAGAAGAAATGGGATCTTTAAAAAATCCCTCTTAGAGAAATTCATCCCAAAATTTACCTTTCAAGGGTGGTAAATAATCACCAAAGAATAATGTCCTCCACTATTCCCCTATATCATTATCTTTCTCCATGGTCTCATCTTGTAATCGGATCTACTAGCATAGCACCTATACTAGAGGAACTGACCGGACTCAGAGAACCTTCATACTACAATCCATAATATATATATGTGTGTGTGTGTGTGTGATCCTCAAAGTATGTATCTACCTATAACTCAACCTCCTCAGTATGAAAATCATGAGAAGGGTTTAAAAGATAGTGGTGTAGCAATGAAACCTGGAAGATGTCATACATGGCCTAGTACCTCTAAGTTAACTAGAATCGATAGGCTACCAGCTCGACTCTCTCCGTAATCTCGAATGGCTCAACATATCTCGATGAATATGATTAGGATAATTCATGTTTTCTTTACAACCCAATTTGAAGAATTTTAATATAATATTATAATATAAAACCTTGGTTAATCCTAAGGTGTTTTAGATTTAAAATTAGGTTTCATGATATTATATAAATGATTTTATGACTATTGTTACTCACACTCAACATTCAGGTTTTAGTCAATGGCAAGATTCCAAGAAAGTCATGGTAATATTGAACATGATGTAAAAGGTGGGCATGATGGTGAAAATGAGAAACAAAATAAAATTTTGATAGGATTAAAATATATTGTGTTTATGCCGAATCAATTTTCCAAAAATATGATCAACAACATATACATTAACCAACTCCCGAACTAAACAAAGAAGATAAAGTCAAAGAATTATAAGAGTAATTGTAGTGGAGACCATGTAGAAAAGAAAGATCATATTCCATCATGCAGAAATCTAGAAGGAGACACCTTGGACAGTGTCTCAATGGAACAACTAAATGCTTCATGTGTGGGAAATAACGACATAAAATAAATAATTGTTGAGGAAAAATTAATAGTACTATGGAATAAAATAAAAATGATCCTAAGATTCCATTTACAGTCATTTTCTGTAAATATAGGGGACCTAGGATTACCTGAGTCAATGCCCTATTTTATAGGATAACCACTCATTCAAAGAAGAACCTATGTTGATATAAATAGTTGGTGAAAATTTTAAAAGTATTAATGCTCTTTGTTGATGGGATTACTTTGGAAGACTTCTCTCTTGTATGTGTAACCCTGTAGTTTGTTATGTGAAAATGATATTTGAGGAAGAATTATCTTCTATTTTGTGGATATAGTTATAAAGAACGATTTGGGTTAATATGATCCTTGAATTTGAGCAAATTACATGTTATTAATTTATGGGATGAAAATAAAAGTTTTTGAAAAAGGATAACACGCAGACTGTGTGACAACCCATCGCATCGGACAAAGCTCTAGGAATTGAACCCACAACCAATGTGCAACTGGAATTCATCGCCTACAACTAGACTACGTGAAGTCACTGGTTAGTATTACTAATTCTTTTTATTTAAATTATATTATGGATCAAGAATGTGTTGATTTTGGTTACTTATGATTTATCCTTAGTATAGGAAAATAATTTTGTGATTAAGTGATAAATGTTATTTTGGAAGATGTTCACTCTTTTGGGAACAAAATATGCTTAAGGAAAATAGAATACTATGGGATTTCATTTGAGATGTAACGGTGAATTTTTATTTTGAAAAAATCTAGGTTATTATTGTGGAATTATAGAGATTAGGGTTATTTATTAAAATTATTAACATATCATATAGAATATGTGATTATTAATTACTTTTAAGTATGTGGCTTTAAGAGCTGTCGATTTTATTTAGAGATAAATGTTAAGATATATCATGGAAAACTATGTGATAAAATCCTTCTTAATAGTGGGTTTCAAACTTAGTTTGGAATATTTTGAATAATTCTAAGGATTTTTTTAATGGTCTTTGTTGAACTTTCGGTATAGTATGTTTAATTTTGGAGATTAAGAGTAGTATTTATTTCTACAATGGATTATCCTTTTTGGGGATCATCTGATCTTGTACTAACCATTTTGGGTTTTGTTAATTTCAAAAGACAACGTAAATATATAGTTCATCTTTTGTTGATTATATGATTCTCTATAAGTTGATTATAATGATTTAGGTGTGACCAAGTCATCTTGAATACTCATCGTTTGGAGAAAAGATGACTTTGTGGAAGAAATTTATTAAAAGATGAAACTCTACTTGAAAAGTAAATATATCTCATTATGGTCTTACTCAAACACATAAAAAATTCAAAAACATTATTAAATGGAACGTGAAACAAAAAAATTTCGGTTTACTCTTCCTACTGGGTAATTGAAGACCGTTTAACTCATCAAAATTTTATGGTTTTCTGGTAGTTAACTTTCTCTTAATCATGTTTTCTATCACTCTCCATTATAACTTGATGATTTTTTTTCTCTTCCATACATGTTTTCCTATATAGGAACCCCGGTATGGGTTATCTCGGGTGACATTTCTATATCTTTATCTTTCTTTTAAAGTGATAATTTTATTGAGTCATTTTTTTATTTGGGATTTCAACAATGATTTTTTGAAATGTCAAACACCACATTTTTGTTTCTGAGTTAAAATTTCAAGGACAAAATTATTTGAATAAGGGGAGAATGTAACACCCCAAAATTTTATAGTAAGTTCTTTTCATTAATGTAATTTAATATCTTGGGCTACACGCAACACTGAGTTCGACCGCACCATGACTTACCAAACTAGCTGTTCAAAAAGCGGTTATGAATAGTACTAACTGAATTTTGGATTTTATATACTCCATATAATTGTAACTACTGTATTATTTTTTCTTAGACATAATAGAAGAACAAATTCAATTTTTCAAATAAAAAAGTATTTTTCAAAAAAAGAAATTTTACAACCTTTTAATGGATAACCCTTTTTAAATCCAATATTTGACACTTTTATATATTTAATTTGACAAAATAAACTTCTTATTTAGAACCAGGACATAAAAAATTTATTTTGGATAAATTTTCGGTGTGTTTCTCATAACATTCATATTTTGATGAATAGTGAGAAATACTAAATTTTAAATGAAAACAAATTTTTCAATAAAAAAAATTAAAGAGTTAAATTATAAATTTGAATTATTTTGAAGTATAATTAGAATATATTTTTATAATTTAATCCAATATTGGTTATTGTAAATAATTTTACATTTAAATTAGACATAAACACATATCAACCTTTTGATAGTTTTTACTTCTCAAAAACCTGCTTCCTAGTTTTGAAAACTGGAATATTTTTCTAAATTAAGTAATACAAATTCTATGTTTTGAATTTGGTAAAATAGACATTATTTTTTTATTTGGAATATCAAAATTATCTTTGGGTGAATTTTTTGAATTTTTCTAAAAACTTTAAATTTTTTATGAATAGTAAAAACATTTCGTTATTGTTTAAAGTCGACTTTTAATTTAAATAATTATTTTTAATTTAAATTTATTTTAAATTAAAAATAGATACATAATACATATATTTGTCTAATGTAATTCATTGAATTAATTTCATAAAAAGACTAGATATATAAAAATTTATTGAACTTTTTATCATCTTTTACCCATCTTCTAGGCCCATTTGCAAATTTGCATAAAACATACTATTACCACTTCTGAAAATTGAATTTCAAAAATCTTAGAGACAAAATTGACATCAGTAAGTAAAATTTGGTTCAATATGATGAAAATAATTTTTGTTGAATAGTAACTTTGGAATTTTATTTACCACGTTTAAAAGTAAATAAGGTAATTAAAGGTAAAAATGATATTATAATTACCCTAACGTGTGACCTAATTCTATTTGATATGTTTTTTTTTTCAACCCATTTCAAACTTATGAATAAATTATGATCCCCTTTGAATCGCTTGGATTAGATTAGGAAGTTTATTATTATTTTATTTAAAGAAGAGTTAAAAGTGTAAAATTCGATGTTTAATAAATAAACCATTTTTAATACAGGGTCATACAGAATATAAATAAGACTATAAATATTAATTAGAAAGATAAAAATATTTCCTACATCATGGTATTTTATTTATAATTTTTAGACATTAAATAATTAAATTTATTTATGGAACAATGATGATGTAGTAATTACCTTATTAAAGAAAGATTAACATAATTTATATTAGAAACATAAAATAAAAATTTAAATTCATATATTTGATGAATTACACTAATTTTATAGGATAAAATGACATTTTAGGGATGATTTAATTTTTTTTCAAAGTAATCATGTTTTGTTTACTATCACAAAAACCAATTACTAAATAGTGTCAAAATTAACATAAATGAGTTTTTAAAACAAATACTATTTTATTAAATGATATAATATTCTTAAAAATAAATTTCTTCTCTAGTGGACTTAAATAATTATATATATGTTATTAATGTACCACTTGAGGTTCTTAAAATTTTACAGTAAATTTATTAACCATGTAATATAAAAATACAAGATGACATTATAAAAGTTAAACTATTAAACTAAGAATTAAATCTAATATATAAAGTTAATATGGTGACCTAGACTTGTCTAAATACTGTTGGTTGATAATATTTCGACCCATCCCCACCTTACCCTCGAAATAAATCCATTTGGAGCAATTATAAACAAAAAATGATTATATAGTAAAATAATATTTCAGGATTTTCCTTAAGTGAGCCCCACCTCTCTTATAAAAAGGTACTTCTCCTTGTCTAAATTTCCCACCTCCAAAACCATTTGGCTCAGCCAAACCCGGATCAAATTTCCACCCAACTACCCTCAGTTAATCCTAGAGTCCTTAATTTTATCAGAAATCCAGTCTAAAGATCCCTTTTGATCAAATCCAAAGGAAGCACCTGAAGAAGAGGTAATAATTTCATCACCTCTTTCAAAGTTCTTTTTTTCTTCCACTTCCACTTTCTTTGTTGTTTCCATAGTAAAATAAAAAATCCAGTACCTTATACAAACATATATGTTATTATAAATATTGTACAACCATATTCATTATTCTATCCATCCTATGAATGACAAAGTCACCTTATGTGCGTTCGTAAGGCTTACCGCCTCCACGGCGTGGTGTACTTTGTTATTCAACACTTCATTATTTTGATGGGTATAATAATGAGTATAACTGATATAAATAATCAATATAACATGTTAATTATTCTGTATAAATAATATACCATCCAATTACATATGATTTCACCACAAGTATAATGATATTATCGCTCGTGCGTACGTACGACTTATCGTCTCCACAATGCAATGAGATTCATTCCCCATCGTAACCATTCAAGAATAATTTTCATTGTATGATTAAAAATAATATTTCATAACTTAATATCATTTTTTAAATGAATCAAATACATCCTATCCATAACAAAAATGACTTATGTAAGAAAACATATAAAGGAAAATGAATCAGTTAACACCCAAAATAGGGATACTACTAAAATATTATTAACAATGAAATATTAGAAAATCATATATGATATCATATTTAGGTATTTGGTTCATTTATAATTTAATAGAAATGATTTAAAGATTATACAGGAGGATAATGTACCATCGACTAAGGAAAAGTACAAGGTAAGTGTTTTCATCTCACATTCTATTCTCGTGAGATTCATGCTATATTGGACACTATTTCCTTTTGTGGTGTGTATTTACTTCCCATGATTGTATTCTTGGTGAAATATACTTTAATTTATGGGTATTTACATCTTAATTGTATTATCCTTCTTTAATGGGATTTATGTTTCGTATGTTATCAAATTGGTAATGGTAAATTTTACAATCTCTTTATTATCTGAGCTTGTTTATACGTGAGTATCGACTGGGGCCTCATTATAACCCACATATGTGTTTCTTAAAATTGTAATTCAAAACATTTTTACTATTTCCTAGACTATGGGTGAAGGTCCATTATACACTTTTTTTAACTTTTTATGAAAAAATTAAAGGAATCTTTCTGTCATTTTCCAAACAAGTAACTTTATGGCCTTTTTGAAAAATTAAAGAAAGAATGTTTTTTAACTTATACGGTGAGTGTGGATATTTTATGCCATTATAACAACTTCATAGCTTCCCTTACAAGATTAATATAATATTTTCAAAATAAGTATTTTCTTTACTTTTTTATTATTTCAATGTAGAAATAAATATTTCACTCAAATAGTTTTTGGACAGATTTCATCTATGTCAACATCCTTTGTTGGATTTTATGTTTGTTTGAAGTTGATTTATTATGATAAAATATTCCATATTTTACTGAATGTTTTGTGATATTTTTGACTATGGATGTGCTATTTTTATACCATTCATGGTTTGCGGTTAAATTATTGACATTTCGTATGCTAGTTTTAGTACGAATGTTTATATTATGCTTCAACCTTTTCATATGAGGAATGCATTGGACGTAGTAACTGATGGGTGGAGCCCGCTATAGAAACTCGATTCATCGGTAGGTATCATGAGACAAACTAGTGTCTCGGTATAAGGCCTTGATGAAATCTTATTTGTAGTCTTGGCACGAGGCCTTGAGTAGGTGGTTATGATGTCTGACATTATGAATTCATTCATTATGAAATTAGCTATTGATATTACATGTGATTATTCTAACAGTAGAATATCTATGTGAATAAGTAAATGGAATTATTTGATTTATCTTTGCCATATTATGTTGAAGTTTAAGTTTAATTGGCTTATGTTGTAGTCTTAAAAATTTCCTCAAATTTTTATGCTTATTTATAATATTTTCCTCTATATTGTTATCCTTACTGCGCATCTGAGCTCTCCCCTTGCTTATGTTTTCTTTTTCCCGGGATGTGAAGAAGTATATTATGATTGACATGTAGAGATAGGATAAGGGATATTATTGTGTTTAAAGTAGAAACAATGTTGTTTTTTTTTCATTATGTAATGTAAAACTTATGTATGTATCTAGTACTTCCAAGGATACTAAACTGATCGGTCATTTGGGACTTGATCCCTTGTGATCATGAAAATGTAATGTAATAATGCACCAACTTTGTGTAAATAGGTTTGGGGAATTATAGTTGGTATTAGAGTAATTTGAGTACAAACCATAGAAACTAGATTTAGATAAACTCTAATTAGAGAACATTACCCATAGATATACTTTGAGCATTAGTATAGAAGAACATCCATTAATTTTGGTAGTGTGAATATTATGTTGGTTTTCCTATAAAATACATCCTTGTCTAGATAAAAACATGTTGAGGTGGATCTAGAACAGATGTAACTAGAAGGTAAAACTCCAACAAGGAGTTTCGGGCTTTACCCGAGGTATCCTGGTACACAACAACGGGGTTTTCTATACTCTTAGTATTGACACTCCTGAGGAATATGATTACGATAATTCATGTTTTCTTTAAAAACCGATTTGAAGAATTTTATTATAATATCAGAATAAATAATCTCGAGTAATATTAAGGTGTTTTAGATTTAATATACGGTTTCATGTGCCACTTTGGTGGTGGTTCAGTGGTGAAAGAGAGTGGAACATCCACAATGTTCTTTGGGAGGATCAGGGTTCGAATCATGGGAGTTCGCTTTCGCGGCGAGCCTCTCCCCCAGGATTCACCCACCTTTCTGGGTCACCCAGTCACATATAGGTGGGAAAAATGAGGCGCGGCCCAATCACTAATGGATCGCTTGATGGACCATCATTTTCAGTTCATCACCCTCTGGGACCCTCTTCTATCTCGCTTGACAATGGCTCCTTCCCCAGCTCGAGTGCTACCTCAAGGAGTGACCTCTTCGTGGGGAAGAGGGTTTCCATGTGTGGAGGGTTCAAAAAGGCCAAATAGGGGAATTCCCTTTTTAGAAAATAATATATGGTGTCATGATATTCTCTAAATGGTTTTTTGACTATTGTTACCCACACTCGGCTTTTTGGTTTTAGTCTATTGCTGGATTCCAAGGAAGTCATAGTAACATTGAACATGATGTACAAAGTTGGCACGATGGTGAAAATGAGAAATTAAATAGAATAATGACAAGAGTAAAAGATATTGTGTTCATTCTGAATTAATTTTCCAAAAATATGACCAACAACATATACATTAACCAACTCTCGAACTCAACAAAGAAGAGAAAGGTGAAGAATGATAAGAGCTCCAATAGTGGAGACCATGGATAAAGGAATGCTCATTTTTTGTCAAGCATTAAATATGGAAGGATACACCCAAGAAAGTGTCCCAATGGAACAAAGAAATGATTTATGTTTGTGAAATAAGGACATAAAGTAAAGAATTATCGAGGAAAAATGAATAGTATTATGGAAGAAAATAAAAATAATCCTACAAATCCATTTAAATCCATTTTCCATAAATGTAGGGGACCTGCGATTTCCCGAGTCGATGACCTATTCTATATGATAACCACTCGTTCAAAGAAGAACCTATATTGATATAAATGGATGGTGAAATTTTAAAAGTATTAATTCTCTTTGTTGATGGTATTACTTTGGAAGATATTTCTCGTGTATGTGTAACCTTGTAGTTTGTTATGTGAAAATTCTATTTGAGGAAAAATTATCTTTTCTATTATGGATATAGTTATAAAGATCTATTTGGGTTTATATGATCCTTGAATTTGACGCAATTACAGGTTATTAATTTTTGGGATGAAAATGAAAGTTTTTGAAAATGGACGACATGAAGACTGTGTGATAACCCATCACATCAGATAAAGTTGTGGAAATCATACCCACAACCAAAGTGAGATTGAGATTTATTACCTACCACTAGACTACATGAATTACCTGGTTAGTGTGACTAAATAGTTTTATTTAAATGGTTTTTTGGATCCTGAATATGTTTATTTTGGGAAATTATGATTTATCCTTAGTATAGGAAAATGATTTGGTCATTAAGTGATAAATGTTATTTTGGAAGATGTTTGCTCTTTTGGGAACACTATATGCCTAAGGAAAATAGAATACTATGAGATTTAATTTGAAGAGTAATGGTGGATTTTTATTTTTTAATAATGTATGTTTTTATTGTGGATTTATAGCATGTTGGGTCATTTTTGGAAATGATTATCCTATCAGAGAGAATATTTCATTAGGTTAATTACTTTTAAGTATGGGACTTTAAGAGTAGTCAGTGTTATTTGGAGATAAATGTTAAGATTTATCGTGGAAGACTATGTGATCACATCATTCTGAATTTTGGGTTTCAAACTTAGTTTGGATTATTTTGAAGAATATTAAGGGCAATTGTTTTTTTTTTTGAATTGTCTTTGTTGAACATTGGGTATTGTTTGTTTAATTTTGGAGATTAAGAGTAGTATTTCATTCTATAAAGGATTATCCTTTTTGGGGATCATCTAACCTTGTACTAACCATTTGGGTTTTGGTTAATGTGTAAAGGCAAATGAAATATATATTTCATCTTTTTTGGATTATCTAATTCTATTGAATTTGATTCTATCACATCAGGTGTGACCAAGTCATCTTGAATACTCATCATTTAGAGAAAAGATGAGTTTGTGGTAGAAATTTATTAAAGGATGAAACTCTACTTGAAAAGTAATTATATCAAATTATGTTCTTAGTAAATCTCATAAATAAATTCCAAAACATTATTAAAAGGAACTTTAAACAAAAATTTTGTCTCTTTTCTCTTCCTACTGGGTAATTGAAGACCATTTAACCCCTCACACATTTATGGTTTTAGGGTAGTTAACTTTTAATGATCATATTTTCTATCACTCTCCATCAGAAAATGATGGTTTTTTTCTCTTCTATATCCATGCTTTCATACATAGGAACCCTCGTATGGGTTATCTCGGGTGACCTTTCTACTTCTCTTTCTTTATTTTAAAGTGATAATTTTATTGACTCTTTTTCGATGTGGGATTTCAACAAAGATGTTTTGAAATGTCAAACTCTTAGTTTTTCTTTTTTAGTTTAAATTTAGATGATGAAATTATTTGAAGGAGGGGATAATGTAATACCCCAGGATTTTATTTTAAGTTATTTTCTTTAAATTAATTCAATACCTTGCGTTGTACGCAACACCGAGATCGAGCGAACCACGACATAACAAACTAGTCGTTAAAAAGAGGTTATGAATAGTATTAAATATATTTTGAGTTTTATATATTCCATATAAATTTAACTACCATATTATGTGTTTCTTAGACATAATATAAGAACAAATTCAATTTTTCAGATAAAATAAGTATTTTTTAGAAAATCCAATTTTACGTCTTTTAATAGAGAACCCTTTTTAAATCCAATATTTGGAACTATTATAAAATAAATTTTACAAAATAATCTTCTTCTTTAGAACTGGGATATAGTAATTTATTTTGGATAAATGTTCGGTGCTTTTCTGATAACTTTCATAATTTGATGAATAGTGAGAAATAATAAATTTTAATTGAAAACAACTTTTTTAATCAGAATAATTTATAGTGTTAAATTATACATTTTAATGGTTTTGAATTATAATTAGATTATATTTTTATCATATAAACCAATGTAGGTTATTGGAAGTAATTTTACATTTAAATTGGACAAAAACACATATCAATCTTTTCATAGTTTTTACTTCTGAAAAACCTGCTTTTTGGTTTTGACAATGGGAATATTTTTTAAAATTAACTAATATAACTTCGATGTTTTGAATCTACGAAAATAGACATAATTTTTGAATTTGAAATATAAAAATTATAGTTTGGTGAATTTTGGGTATTTTTCTAAAAACATTCAATTTTTGATAAATAGTGAAAACACTATGTTATTGTTTAAAGCCAACTTTTATTTTAAACAATAATTTTTATTTCAAATTTATTTTAAATTTATTTTAAAATAAAAATAGATACATAATACATATATTAGTCCAATATAATTCATTTTGGTAATTTTATAATAATATTATATATATAAAATTTTATTGAACTTTTTACCGTCTTTTACCCACCTTCTAGGCACATTTTAAAAATTGCATAAAACAAAATTTTACTGCTTTTGTGAATTAAATTTCAAAAATAAAAGAGAGAAGGTTCAAATAAGTTAGTAAAAGGTGGTTCAATAGGTTGAAAATAATTTTGGTGAATAGTAACTTTTTGAATTTTTTTACCACAATTAAAAGTAAATAGGGTAATCAAAGGTAAAAATGATATTATAATTACTCTAAAACATGACCTAATTATATTTGATTAGTTTTTTTAAACCAAAATAATCCTTATAAATAAATTATTATCCTATTTTATTTCTTTGGATTAGATTCAAACATTTATTTTTATTTTATTTAAAGAAGAGTTAAAAGTGTAAAATTCAAAGTTCAATAACTAAACCATTTTTAATATAGGGTTATACATAAAATAAATTTTAGTATAAATATTCATTAAAAATATAAAAAAAAATCTTACATCATGGTATTTTCTTTATAATTTTTAGACATTAAATAATTAAATTAATTTATGACACAATGATGATGCAGTAATTACCTTATTGTTGAAAGATTAAAATAATTGATTTTATAAATATAAAAATAAATTAAAATTGAGACTTTTGATGAATTCCACTAATTTTCTAGGTTAAATTTTCATTTTATGGTTGATTTCATAAATCTTGTTCGAAGTAATTAAGTTTTTTGACTTTCAAAAAAAACAAATATTAAATAGTGTCAAAATTAACATAAAAGAGTTTTTAAAACAAATACTTTTTCATTAAGTGATATAATATTCATAAAAATATAAGGTTCGGCCAAAATACATATATAATTTTAGATATGTCATTAATGAACCAATCTATGTTTTCTTGGAATTTTATAGAAATTTTATTAACCATGTAATATAAAAATACCAAAAGACAAGGTAAAAGTTAAACTATTTAACAGAGAATTAAATATAAAATATAAGGTTAATATGGGGACCTAAACTTGTCTAATACCTATTGGTTGATAATATTTCAACCCAAACCCATATTATCCTCTAAATAAATCCATTTTAAGCTATTATAAACCGAAAATGATTTTATAATAAAATAATCTTTCAAGATTTACCAAAAGTGACCTTCACCTCTCTGAAAAAGGGTACTCCCCTTATCTTAATTTTAGACCCCAAATCCATTTGGCTCGGCCAAACCCTACACAAATATTCTATAAACTACTGTTAATTTAACCTAGAGGCTTTAATTTTATCATAAATCCATCCTAAGGATACCTTTTGATCAAATCAAAAGGAAGCACCTGATGAAGAGGTAATAATTTCATCCCCTCTTTCAAAGTTCATTTCTTCTTCCACTTCCTATTTCATTGTTGTTTCCATACTAAAATAATAGATCCAGTACCTTCTACATAATGAGATGTTATTATAAATATGGTACAACCATATTCATTATTCTATCTATCCTATGAATGAGAAAGTCACCATAGTGGGTACATACAGCTTACCATCTCCACGTCATGATGTAGATAGTTATTCAATAATTAATTATTTTGATGGGTATAATAATGAGTATAACTACTGTAAATAATAAATATAACATATTTATAATTCTTTATATATAATTTACAATCCAAATATATACTATTTCACCACTAGTAGAATGATATTGTCGCTCATGTATAAGTACAGTTTACCATCTCCACAACGAGATGCGATTCATTCCCCATCATAACCATTCAAGAATAATTTTCATTTAATGATTAAAAATAATGTTTAAGAACTTAATATAATTATTTATATGAATATAATATATCATATCCATTACAAAAACGACTTACGTAACAAAATATATAAAGTAAAATGAATTAGTTAACACCTGAAACAATGATACTACTGAAATATTATTAACAAAGAAATATTAGAAGATAATATATGATATCATATTTAGGTAGGTGGTTCATTTATAATTTAATAAAAACTATTTTACTATTATCTACGATGGTAAATTACCCTCGACTAAGGAAAATAACTAGGTAATGGGTTTTTATCTCACTTTTTATTCCCATGAGATTCATGCTATATTGGCAACTATTTCCTTTTTGTGGTGTATGCACAACCCATGACTGTATTAATTGTGTTATGTAATTTATTTATGGGTATTTACATCTTCATTTTATGATCCTTATTTCATGGGATGTATGTTTTGTATGTTACCAAAATGGTAAGAGTTAATTTTACAATCTTTTTATTATCTGAGGTTGTTTATACTTGGGTATCTACTGGGACCTCCTTATCATCCACATCCATGTTTCTTAAGAATATATTTCAAAAGATTTTTACTATTTCCTAGACTATGGGTCAAAGTCAATTATACCCTTGTTTTAATTTTTAAAAAAAAATTGAAATGAATCTTTCCATCATTTTCCAAACATGGTACTTTATAACATTTTTACAAATTAAGGAAAGAGTGTCTTTTATCTTATACAGCGGGTGTGGATATTTTCTAACATTATAAAACCTTAAAATATTCCCTTACAACCATATCATAATATTTTCAAAATAAATGTTTACTTTACTTTTGAATGATTTCAATGTAGAAAGAAATATTTCACCCAATAATTTTTGGATTTATTTCATCAATGTTAGCATCCTTTGTTGGATTATACATTTGTTTGAAGTTGATTTATTATGATACAATATTCTATATTATATTGAAGGTTTTTTGATATGTTTGATTGTGTATGTTCTATTTTTATACAATTCATGGTTTATGGTTAAATAATTTACATTTCCTATGCTAGATTTAAAACGAATTTTTATATTATGTTTCAACCTTTTCATATAAGAAATACATTGGACTTATTAAGTGACAGGTGGAGCCTGTTATAGATCCTCAATGCATCGGTATGTCTCATGAGAAAGACTGGTGTCTCGGCACAAGGCCTTGACAAAATCTTGTTTTTAGTCTTGGCACGAGGCCTTGACTATGTGGTTATGATGTATGACAGTATGCATTCCATCATTATGAAATTAGATTTTGATATTACATGTGATTATTCGACTAGAAGAATGTACATGTGAATAAGTAAATGGCATTATTAGATTTATCTTTTATATATTATGTTGAAGTTTATGTTTAAAAAGATTTGGTTTTTTTCTTATACATTGCCTAAAATGTTTATGCTTATTTATAATAGTTCCCACTATGTTGTTATCCTTTTTATGAATCTGAGTTCACCCCTTTATTTTGTTTTATTTTTCCCAGGATGTGAAGAATTGTATTATAATTGACCAGCAGAGATAGGATAAGGGATATGAGTGTGTTAAAAGGGGACACAATGTTTTTTTCATCATGTAATATAAAAATTATGTATGTATCTAGTACTTAAAAGGCTACTAAACTGATCGGTCATTCGGGAAATGATCTCATGTGCTCATGCCAACATTATGTAATAATGCACCGACTCTGGGTAACTAGGGTCAGGGAATTACAGTGGGTATCAGAGGAATTTTAGTAAAAACCTTGGAAACTAGATTTTGATAAACTCTAATTATAGAACATTAACCAAAGATAGAATTTGAGGATTAGAATATAATAACATCAATAAATTTTGGTAGTGTAAATATTATATGGGTTTTCCTAGAAAATGCATCCCTTTCTAGATATAAATAGGTAGACGTCGCTCTGGAACTAGTGTACCTTGGAGTGAAAACTCCAATATGGAGTTTTGGGCTTGAGGAAGGGTATCTTGGTACACAACAATGGGCCTATCTCCACTCTAGGTATTGACACTCGTGGGGAATATTCTTATGATAATTCATTTTTTCTTTACAAACCAATTTTTTGTGTTTTTATATAATATGAGAATACATAACCTTTTTAAATACTAAAGTGTTTTATATTGAAAATAAGGTATCAAGATATACTCTAAATTATTTTATGATTATTTTTACTCACACTCTACTTTTTGGTTTTAATCAATGGTTGAATTCCAAGGAAGTAAAAGTAACATTGAACATGATGAACAAGGTGGGAATAGTTGTGTAAATAATCAAAAAAATGGAATGTTGATAGGCATAAAAGATATTGTGTTCATGCCGAATCAGTTTTCCAAAAATATGATCAACATCATATACATTAACCATCTCCTGAACTCAACAAAGAAGATAAAGGTGGAGACTGATAAAATATTCAGCAGTGGAGACCATGGAGAAAATAACGATCATTTTCTATCACGCAGGAAATGTGGAACGATACACCCAGGAGAGTTTCTCAATGGAAAAAATAAATGATTTAGGTGTGGGAAATTATAACTAAAAGTAAATAATTGTCAAAGAAAAATGCAGTGTACAATGGTAGAAAATAAAAATGATCCTAATAATACATTTACAGTCATTTTTCATAAATGTAGGGGACATGGGAATTACCTCAGTTAATGAAAAATTATATAGGATAACCACAAGGTTAAGTAAGAATCTATGTGGAAATAAATGGTTGGCTAAATGTTTAAAATAATTAATGATCTTTGTTGATGGGATTACTTTGGAAGACTCTTCTTTTGTATGTGTAACCCAATAGTTTGTTATGTTAAAATGTTATTTTAGGAAGAATTGTCTTTTATTTTTTGGATATAGTTATAAAGAACCATTTGGGTTTATATGATCATTGAATTTGATGCAATTGTAGGTTATTAATTTTTGGGATGGAAAAGCAAGTTTTTGAAGAAGGACAAAATGTAGACTCTGTGACAACTTTTCGAATCAGACAAAGATGCGGGAATCCAACAGACAAGCCAAGTGCGACTGGAATTTATCACCTACCACTGGACTAAGTGAAGACTCTATTTAGTATGAAAAATTATTTTGAGTTAAAAAAATTTATGGATCAAGAATATTTTGATTCTGGGAACTTCTGATTCATCCCTAGTATAGGAAAATGATTTGGTGATTAAGTGATAAATGTGATTTTGGAAGACATTCTCTCTTTCGGAAACACTATATGCCTAAATAAAATAGAATAATATGGGATTTCATTTGAGTAGTAATGGTGGATTTTTATTTTGAAGAATGTATGTTTTCATTGTGGAATTATAAGGATTTGGTTTATTTATGGAATTGATTAACCTATCATAGAGAATATGTGATTACATTAATTAATTTTAAGTATGAGACTTTAAGAGAAGTCAATGTTATTTGGAAATAAATGTTAAGATTTATCATGGAAGACAATGAAATAAAATCCTTCTAAATTATGGGTTTCAAACATAGTTTAGATTATTTTGAAGAATTTTAAAGACAATTGTTTTTTAATGGTCTTTTTTGAACTTTGGGTATTGTTTGTTTAATTTTGGAGATTAAGAGTAGTATTTATTTCTATAAAGGATTATCCTTTTGGGGGATCATATGATCTTGTATTAACCATTTTGGTTTTTGTTAATTTAAAAATCAATGGAAATATATATTTCACCTTTTTTGAATTATGTGGTTCTATAGAAGTTTATTTTAACGCTTTAGGTGTGACCAAGTCAACTTGAATACTTATCGTTAGGAGAAAAAACAGTTTCTGGTAGAAATTTATTAAATAATGAAACACTACTTGAAAATTAAGTATATCTCCTTATGTTAATAGTAAATATCATTAATAAATTGAAAAACATTATTAAAATGAACTTGAAACAAATACATTGTCTTTTTACTCTTCCTACTGGGAAATCGAATACCATTTAACCCATCACAGGTTTATGTTTTTCTAGTAGTTTACTTTATCCAGATCATGTTTTTTATCACTCTCTATTAGAACATGGTGGTTTGTTTTCTCT
Source organism: Viscum album (assembly GCA_963277665.1). NCBI lineage: Eukaryota > Viridiplantae > Streptophyta > Magnoliopsida > Santalales > Viscaceae > Viscum > Viscum album. The sequence goes on from OY728137.1 coordinate 1,957,088,497, forward strand.
TGTATATCCACATTTTCTTATATAGGAACCCTGGTATGGGGTATCTCAGGTAACCTTTCTACTTCTCTTTATTTCTTATAAAGTGATAATTTTATTGACTCTTTTTTCGATATGGGATTTCAACAAAGATGTTTTGTAATGTCAAACCCCTAGTTTTTGTGTCCGAGTTTAAATTTTGATGATGAAATTATTTGAAGGAGGGGAGAATGTAACACTATAAGATTTTATAGTATGTTATTTTCTACAAGTAATTCAATAGCTTGCGCTACACGCCACACCGAGTTCGAGCACACCACGACTTACCAAAGTCGTTCAAAAAGTAGTTATGAATAGTATTAACTATATTATGAATTTTATATATTCTTTATAAATAGTATTAAATTTATTATAAACTATAAATTTGAATGGTTTTGAAGTATAATTAGATTATATTTTTATAATTTAATACAATGTTTATTATTATAAGTAATTATATATTTAAATTGGACATAAACACAGATCAATCTTTTGATTATTTTTACTTCTCAAAAACCTGCTTTCTGGTTTTGACAATGGGAATATTTTTTAAAATTAAGTAAAACATCATAGAGGTTTTCAATATGGGAAAACAGACACCATTTTTGAATTTGGAATATCAAAATGAGCATTGGGTTAATTTTTTGTATTTTTCTAAAAACGTTCAATTTTTTAAAAAAAGTGAAAACACTACGTTGTTGTTTAACGTCGACTTTTAATTTAAACAACTATTTTTATTTTAAATTTATTTTAAAGTCAAAATTAATACATAATACCTACATTAGTTCAATTTAATTCATTTAGATTATTTTATAATAATATTAGATATATAAAATTTTATTGAACATTTTACCGTTTTATACCCACCTTCTATGCACATTTTAAAATTTGCATTAAATTTTTTTTTACCACTTCTGTGAATTATATTTCAATAATCCATGAGACAAGGTTCACATCATTAAGTAAAATGTGGTTCAATATGCTGAATATAATATTTTGTGAATAGTAACTTTTTGAATGTTATTTACCATGGTTAAAAGTAAATAGGGTAATTAAAGATAAAAATGATATTATAATTACCTTAACACATGACCTAATTCTATTTTATTAGTTTTTTCAACCAAAATCAACCTTAGAAATAAATTATTATCCTCTTTGATTCCCTTGTTTTAGATTTAGACATTTATTATTATTTTATTTAAAGAATAGTTAAAATTGCTAAATTCAATGTTTAATAACTAAACCATTTTTAATATAGGGTAATACATAAGATAAATTCCACTATAAATATTCATTAAAAAGATAAAAATATTTCCTACATCATGGTATTTTATTTATAATTTTTAGAAATTAAATGATTAGATTTATTTATTACACAATGATGATGCAGTAGTTACCTTATTATAGAAAGATTTAAATAATTGATTTTATAAATATAAAATTAAAATTAAATTGAGGATTTTGATGCATTACACTAATTTCTAGGTTAAAATGAAATTTTAGGGTTTATTTCATATATATTTTTCGAAGTAATCAAGTTTTTTTGACTTTCAAAAAAACCAAATACTAAATAGTGTCAAAATAGACATAAATGAGTTTTTAAAACAAATACTATTTTATTAAATGATATAATATTCCTAAAAATATAAGGTTCATCCAAAATACTTATATAATTATATATATTCCCTTAATGAACCACTTTAGTTTTTTTTCATTTTATAGTAATTTTATTAACCATGTAATATAAAAATACAAGAATACATGGTAAAAGTTAAACTATTTAACACAGAATTAAATCTAAAAGATAAGGTTAAGATGTTGACTTAAACTTTTCTAAAACCTATTGGTTGATAATATTTAGACCCATACTCACCTTAAACTTTAAATAAATCTATTTTAATCCATTATAAACCTAAAATTATTTTATAATAAAATAATATATCAAGATTTACTAAAAGAGGCCCACACCTCTCTTATAAAAGGATATTTCCCCTTATCTTAATCTCACACCCCCAAATCCATTTGTATCAGACAACCCCAACACATATATCCTCCCAACTACTGTTAATTCAACCTAGAGGGCATAATGTGATCATAAATATAACCTAAGGAGCCCTTTTGATCAAATCAAAAGGAAGCACCCGAAGAAGAGGTAATAATTTCATCACCTCTTTCAGTGTTTTTTATTCTTCCACTTCCTATTTCATTGTTTATTAAATATTAAAATAATAAATCCCATACCTTCTACATAATTATATGTTATTATAAAAATTATTCATCCATATTAATTATTCTATCTGTCCTATGAATGAAAAAGTCACCATACGTGGGTACGTATGGCTTACCGTCTCCACGTCGTAGTGTAATTTGTTATTCAACACTTAATTATTTGGATGGGTATAATAATGAGTATAACTAATGTAAATAATAAATATAACACATTTCTAATTCTGTATATATAATATACCATCCAATTATATATGATTTCACCACTTGTAGAATGATATTGTCCCTCTTGCATACGTACATCTTATTGTCTCCACGATGTGATGAGATTCATTCCCCATCGTAACCATTCAAGAATAATTTTCATTTAATGATTAAATATAAAGTTTAAGAACTTAATATAATTCTTTATATGAATAAAATAAATCTTATCCATCACAAACATGACTTACATAACAAAACAAATAAAGTAAAATAAATTAGTTAACACCCGAAACAGTGATACTACTGAAATATGATTAACAAATAAATATAATAAGATCATATATTATATCATATTTTGGTAGGTGGTTCATTTATAATTTAATAAAAATTATTTAACTATTATCTAGGAGGTTAAATTACCCTCGACTAAGGAAATTAACAAGGCGAAGGGGTTTTATATCACTTTTTATTCCAATGAGATTCATGCTATATTGGCCACTATTTCCTTTTGTGTGGTGTATGTACAACCCATTATTGTATTAATGGTGTTATATACTTTAATTTATGGGTATTAACATCTTCGTTGTATAATCCTTCTTTCTTGGGATGTAAGTTTCGTAAGTTACCAAATTGGTAAGGGTTAATTTTACAATCTCTTTGTTATCTGAAGTTTTTATACTTCAGTATCTACTAGGACCTCATTATCATCCACATCTGTGTTTCTTAAAAATGTATTTCAAAACATTTTTACTGTTTCCTAGAATATGGTTAAAAGTAAATTATACCCTTTTTTGAATTTTTATAAAAAATTTTGAAAGGAATATTTATGTCATTTTCCAAAGAAGGTACTTTATAACCTTTTTTACATATTAAGGACAGAATGATTTTAACTTATATAGAAGGTGCTGCTATTTTCCAATGTTATAACACCTTAGAAGCTTCCCTTACAACCTTATCATAATATTTTCAAATTAAATTTTTTCTTTTATTTTGAATGATTTCAATTTAGAAATACATATTTCACTAAAATAGTTTTAGGATTGATTTCATCAATATCAACATCCTTCTTTGGATTTTACATTTGTTTGATGTTGATTTATTATGATACAATCATCCATACTGTATTGAAGGTTTTTTGATATGTTTGACTGCGGATGTTCTATTTTGATACCACTCATGTTTTATGTTTTAAGTATTGACATTTCGTATGCTAGTTTTAATATGAATGTTTATATTATGTTTCAACCTTTTCATACAAGGAATGCATCAGACTTAGTAAGTGACAGGTGGAGCCTTCTATATCTCTTCAATGCATCGGTATGTCTCATTAGAAAAACTGGTGTCTTGTCACAACGCCTTGAAAAAGTCTTATGTGTAGTCTTGGCAGGAGGCCTGGACTATGTGGTTATGATGTCTATTATTATGCATTCCATCATTATGAAATTAGCTATTGATTTTACATGTTATTATTCGACTAGAAAAATATCCATGTGAATAAGTAATGGAATTTTTTGATTTATCTTTTCCATATTATGCTCAATTTTAATTTTAAAAGGATTTTGTTTTAGTCTTATACATTGCCTTAATATTTTATTCTTATTTATAATAGTTCCCACAATATTGTTATCCTTTTTGAGCATCTGACTTCACCCCTTGTTTATATTTTATTTTTCCCAGGATGTGGAGAATTATATTATGATTAACCTGCATAGATACTATAAGGTATATGAATATTTCCAAAGGGGACACAATGTTGTTGTTTTTTTATTTCGCCATGTAATATAAAACTTATATATGTATATAGTAATTCCAAGGCTACTAAACTAATTGGTCTTTCGGGACTTTATCCTCTGTGCTCATGAAAATATTATGTAATAATTCATGGACTCTCGGTAACTAGGTTCAGGGCATTACATTTGGTATTATAGGAAGTTTAGTATAAGTCTTGGAAACTATATTTAGATAAACTCTAATTAGAGAACATTACCCTAAAATAGACTTTGAGGATTAGTATATAATAACATCCATAAATTTTGCTAGTGTAAATATTAAATGGGTGTTCCAAAAAAAATATCCCTGTCTATATACAAATAGGTAGAGGTGGATCTGGAACAGATGTACCTTGGAGTGAAAACTCTGACATGGAATTTTGAGATTGAAAAAGGGTATCCTGGTACATAACAATGGGCCTTACTGCACTCTAGGTACTGACACACCTAGAAGATATTCTTTGGATAATTCATGTTTTCTTTACAAACTGATTTGAAGGATTTTAATATTAAATGAGAATATATAACCTTGGTTAATAATAAAGTGTTTTAGATTGAAAATAAGGTATAATGATATAATCTAAATGATTTTATGACTATTTTTACTCAAACTCTACTTTTTGGTTTTAGTTAATGTCTAGATTCCAAGGAAATCATAGTAACATTGAACATGATGTACAAGGTGGGAACGGTTCTAGAAATAAGCAACAAAATGGAATATTGATAGGCGTAAAAGATATCGTATTCATAAAGAATCAATTTTCCAAAAAATATGATCAACAACATATACATTAACCAGATCCCAAACTCAACAAAGAATATAATGGAGGAGAATGATAAGAGCTCCAGCAGTGGAGACCATGGAGAAAAGAAAGCTCATTTTCTATCATGCAAGAAATGTGGAATGAGACACCCAAGAAAGTTTCTCGATGGAACAAAGAAATGCTTTATGTGTGGGAAATAAGAACATAAAGTAAAGAATTTTCCAGGAATAATGAAGAGTACTATGGAAGAAAATAAATATGATCCTAAGAATCCATTTACAATCATTTTTCGTAAATGTAGGGGACCTGGCCATTACACCAGTCAATGCCCAATTCTATAGGATAACCACTAGGTTAAGGAAGAACCTATGCAGAAATTAATAGTTGGCTAAATTTTTAAAAGTGTTAATGATCTTTGTTGATGGGATTACTTTGGAAGAATTTTCTCTTATATGTGTAACCCAGAAGTTTGTTATGTTAAAATGCTATCTTAGGAAGAATTTTATTTTATTTTGGGGATATAGTTATAAATAACCATTTGGGTTTATATGATTGTTGAATTTGAGGCAGTTACAGGTTATAAATTTTTGGGATGAAAATGAAAGTTTTTAAAAAAGGAAAAAACGTAGACTATGTGAAATCTTGTCATGTCGGTCAAAGATATAGGAATCGAACCGATAAGCCAATTGCAACTGGGATTTATCGCCTTCCACTGGACTATGTGAAGACCCTGGTTAGTATGACTAATTCTTTTTAGTTAAATAATTTTATGGATTACAAATATGTTGACTATGGGAACTTATGATTTATCCTTAGTATAGGAAAATGATTTGGTGATTAAGTGATAAATGTAATTTTGGAAGATGTTCACTCTTTTTGGAACACTATATACCTAAAAATAGAATAATATGGGATTTTATTTGAGTATTAATGGTGGATTTTTATTTTGGAAGAATGTATGTTTCTATTGTGGACTTATAGTGATTTGGATTATTTAAGGAAATTATTAATCTATCACAGAGTATATGTGATTATATTAATTACTTTTAAGTATGAGACAATAAGTGTAGTCGATGTTATTTTGAGATAAATATTAAGATTTATTGTGGAAGACTATGAAATCAAATCCTTATGAATTTTGGGTTTCAAACTTATTTTGGATTATTTTGAATAATTTTAAGGATAGTTGTTTTTTTAATGGTCTTTGTTGAACAGTGGGTATTGTTTGATTAATTTTGGAGTTTAAGAGCAGTATGTATTTCTATAAAGGATTATCCTTTTTGGGGATCATATGATCTTATACTAACCATTTAGGTTTTGGTTAATTTCTAAAGACAAGGGAAATATATATTTCATCTTTTTTGGATTATGTGGTTCTCTAGAAGTTGATTCTAATGCTTCAGGTGTGACCAAGTCATCTTTAATACTTATCGTTAGGATAAAAGATGAGATTGTGGTAGAAATTTATTAACGGATAAAAATATACTTGAAAAGTAAGTATATATCCTTGTGTTATTAATCAATATCATAAATAAATTAAAAAAATTATTAAAAGGAATTGAAACAAATAAATTGTTCATTTACTCTTCCTACTGGGTAATCGAAGACTGTTTTACCCATCACAAGATTATGGTTTTCTGGTAGTTAACCCTCTCTATATCATGCTTTTTATCTCTCTCTATCAGAACTTGATGGTTTGTTTTCTCTTCCATATCCATGTCTTCCTACAGAGGAACCCTGGTATGGGTTATCTAGTTTGACCTTTCTACTTCTCTTTCTTTCTTTTAAAGTGATAATTTTATTGACTCTTTTTTCAATATAGGATTTCAAAAAAGTTGTTTTTAAATTTCAAATCCATAGTTTTTATTTCTAAGTTTAAATTTCAAGGAATAAATTATTTGAAGGAGGGGAGAATGTTACACCCCAAGATTTCATAGTAAGTTATTTTCTTTAAAGTAATTCTATAGCTTGCACTATACGCAACACTGAGTTAGAGTGCACTACGACTTACCGAACTAGCCATTCAAAAAGCCGTAAAAAATAGTATTAAATAAATTTTTTATTTTATATACTCCATATAATTTTAGCAAACATATTATGACTTTATTAGACATAATATAAGAAAAAAAGTTATATTTTTTAAATAAAAATAGTATTTATCAAAAAAAGAAATTTTAACTCATTTTAATTGGTCACCCTTTTTAAATCCAATATTTGAATCTTTTATATATTAAATTTAAAAAAATAAACCTCTTCTTTATAACCGAGACAAAAAAAATTATTTTGGGAAACTTTTCGGTGCTTTTTTGATAACTTTCCTATTTTGATGAATATTGAGAAATACTAAATTTTAATTCAAAACAAATTTTTTAATCAAAATAATTTATAGTGTTAAACTATAAATTTGAATTTTTTTTGAAGTATAATTAGATTATATTTGTATCATTTAATCCAATGTTGGTCATTAGAAGTAATTTTACATTTAAATTGGACATAAACACTGATCAATATTTTGATAGTTTTTACTTCTCAGAAACCAGCTTTCTGGTTTTTACGATGGGAATATTTTTTCAAATAAAGTAATACAAATTTTGTGTTTGTAATTTGGTAAAATAGACATTATTTTTGAATTTGGAATATCAAAATTATATTTGGGTGAATTTTTGATATTTTTCTAAAAAATTTCAGTTTTTGATGAATAGCGAAAACATTGTGTTATTGTTTAAATCCGACTTTTAATTTAAATTATTTTTTTAATTTAAATTTATTCTAAATTAAAAATTGATACATAATAACTATGTAAGAACCCAGGTTTTCATAACAGGTCAAAATCCCAACCTTGTTTGAATTTTTGACTGGTTTCTGAGGAAACTGGAGAAAAGGCAGAGTTTCTGGAAATTTCCAAACTACACGCCGTGTACTTTAAGTACACGCTGTGTATGTCTCGGTGAGTGGCCACCCGTGTGCTCGTCGGGTACATGCTGTGTGGTGACCGTGTAGTAGTTTCTTACTACATGGTGTGTAGTTTTGAACACGCCGTGTAGACCCCCGACCGTGTGAGGCCATACATTACGTGTGGGCCGTTGGCTGAGTAAGAACCTGGGACACGCCGTGTTCCCATTGGACACGTCATGTAGTCTAGCCGTGTATGAGGGATATACATGGCATGTGGGTATGTCGGCAAGGAAGATAAGAGGAACCCAGTACATGTTGTGTACCCAGAGGTACACGTCGTGTACTCATGTCGGTAGGTTCGGAATGTAAGTTGGTGGAATCAGCCGTCATTTGAACAGTTAAATGAAATATACACGGCGTGTAGCCCTAAAGTACACATTTTGTACTTTCTTTTTTTCTCTTAAATCTGGAAGTAGCCCCGTTTTTTAGGCTGAACACCCCTCCTCCACCCGGATACGCAAACCAAGTCAGCCGAACATGTTTCCTCCTCCCGTTCGTCCATCCGAGACCCATTTCAAGCTCTGATTAATGCGTTGGAACCCCCTCGGTAAGGCCTCAATTCCACTTTGGCCGTTTTGTCTGATTTTCGTTCTAGAATGAGTTACATCCCTTTGATCGGTTTTGAATCTTTTGTAGGTTTACTGCATTTTAGACCGAATTGGCAGGTGTTACCGGAGGAGTAGCATCGTGCGAGTCTCTGGTAGGTGGTGCATACCTTATTTTGTGTTTTCGTGGTTGTTTGGGTGAAACGGCTTCAGCGCGTTTTCGAGTATTTTTGAGTGGGACCCATTTTATATGCTTTTTCATACTGTATTGTTTATGGGACCTATGGGATGTCTTTGGGGTATGCCCGGTTACCAGTTTGCATGAGCGGGGCCTGGTGAGGGGTCGTGGCTCATCGAGGCATTTTGGCCGGGGAATGCCAAAATGGTTTTAATTGCAATATTATTGTGTTAAACTATTAGTTTAAATTATTTAATCCTGCTATAATTATTGGAGGCATTTAAGACCTTAGTGCTGGTATGGGACATCACTTGGTATAGTGCAATTCAAATGTTTAGTTTGTTTTGCTGGTTTATGTTTTTCTCTGTTAAACATGTTATAGATGTGATTTCTGGATTTCATCTGCTATACCCCTTTGGGTTGTGTTGGGATTGGCCTGGTTACGTTTGAGTGATGTTGATCACAGGTTGGGGCTTTGCCCGGGTTACTTTGGGTGGTTTTGACCACGGGATTGGGCGTCATATATGTCAGTTTGAGGCAGTACGACTGTCAGGTTGGGCATGGCCCAGGATACTAGGGTGGCGATGCCATCGGACTTGAGCGACATGGTCGCAGCGACACGAGGTGATAGATGTTTTGGTGGCTTAGGACTATTTTGGTGATTACAGCTCACTGGGCTTTGATTTGTGTGCACACAGAGATACTTCGTGATGAGGTGGTTTTGACCACTCGTGTGGGTAGATGCCCCTGTAGTTGCGGTTAGGTATTTTTGGTTGGGGGTGCTTGCTGTAGAAATCCACATGGGAGGTGAGGAGCCTTCAGGAAATGGGTGTGCCTTCGGGATGTCGGTACTTGAGACACAAGGTGTCATGAGGCACATGGTGCCGGATTACTATTTTTGGTCGTGCCTTCGGGATATCATTACTTGAGACACGAGGTGTCAGGAGGCACATGGTGTCGGTTTACTATTTGTGGGCGTGCCTTCGGGATGTTAGTACTTGAGACACGAGATGTCAAGGGGCACTTGGTGCCGGGTTACTATTGGGGGCATGCCTTTGGGATGTCAGTACTTGAGACACGAGGTGTCAGATAGCAAACGGTGTCGGGTTACATGACAGAGATTCCAGCATTGGCCGAAGCAGGTGACACTCCATGGTGGCTGTTGAGCACCAGTGGAGTTTGTATTTATTTTTGCATTAAACTAATTTCTACTTTCCTGGTAAATGAATGACTGTTTAAACACATCTATTTGGTACACATCGTTGGGTGATATCCTACTGATATTTGTCTCACACCCTGCACAGGCCCTTCGAGACGCATGCAGACTTCATGGATTTACGTGCAGAAAAGGGGCCAGCTTCAGGAGCTGGGTTACGTTATTTGTTGCATGGAGATGGTACAGACCTTGAGGTCATGCCTAGATGGGGTTTACTTGTGCTGTTTACTTTTCTGTATCAGCATGCTTAATTGTTGTAGCTGCTGTTTGTTAGCCATTGGCGGCCTTTTGTATGTTGACCTACTTTGGATGCATGTTTTAATGTTCAGTAGTAGTTACATGTTATCAGTATGTTGTTGTGTTTATTTCTGCTGCTGTTGTTATAATTATTGCCCCCGCTGTTTGTTGATATTAGATATGCTTCCGCTCTGCGGGTCTGGTTCGAGCCTGCTGAGTCTTTCTTTACGCTGCATCTTTACTGTTATACTCAGACCAGTACCCTTACTATGATCCTCCGAGAGGGTATATCCTCACAACTATACCTATTCAGAACCTCGCTTCTAGTCAGAAGCCTTTGGCATTCAGGGGAGCTGCGCCTAAGGTAGTGACACCCGACCCTCTCGGCACTATTCGGGTGGCTGGCTGGGTCTGGGACGTTACAAAGTGGTATTAGAGGGATTCTTGACAAGGATTTAGTAGTAGTGTTTTTCTGGCTACTAATGAGATTGAGACTTCTTTTTTATTTCTGCTTGTTTTACTATTAGGAATATGGTAGACTGGAGATAGGTTTTTGTTACTGGAACTGGTTTTCTAGCTTGTTCTTGGGTGCCTGCTGCCCTAGGTACGAGGGATGGACCAAGTTTCCATGGGTCGGAATTGTTGTTTGCTTTTTCTCAGATTACGGTTTATACGATTTCCACCTCGGTGGATCACTTTGTGTGTGATGTTCTGCATTGTGATATGTGACACTTGACCCGGTGTGGTAAGGGAGAATTGGACCTTGGCCCGGTATGGCAAGGCGTATTGCTGGGCTTTTGATAGGCACATGTTTAGGGTATTTCAATTTCATAGTTGCATGTATTCTTTGTGAAGTGATAATACCATGTGAATAAAATAAATCAATTGTCATGCTTTATCTGCTTTGAAATGTAAAATGGTGAAATTCCTGATAGAATTTCTAGTTGTTGCAATGTGTATGCCATGCTTTATTTTTATTTGTAGAATTGCATGTGTCAGGGTTTTGGGTATGACTCTTATGAGAGATGGCAGGTACTATGACTGAGGTAGTGTAACTATCAGGATTGGACGACTCGGTCGTCGGTTTGAGGCAACGTGAGTTGTCGGGACGGGCATGGCCCGAGGTACTATCGATACACGGATCTGTTGAGCGGGTAAAGAGGTCACGAGGCCGGGATGTCGTGGGGCATGGGTTGCGGTGAGGGGGAGTAAGGGTAGTTGTTATGCACTGCCTTTTTATGCTTTCCTTATCTACATAGAATATATTGTTATATATATATATGGGATATCTGACCATTTATGTTATTCAGCGGTTCACTCCTTCATGGCTCGATGGAGCCTCAGGCAGGAGATGGTATACTGTCGTAGGATCAGGGTCAGAATTCGGTACAGGCAGAGCACGAGCTGCAGGTACAGGCTTAGGGATAGGATCAGGTTCAGGATCCAGTGCAGGCAGGACAGCAGCCGGGTTTGGCATCGTTCGGTTCGTGGCTCGATGAACAGCTCCGGGCGAGCCTGGTATGTGTCTTGCAGGGGATTGACAGTGGCGTTCAGGGTGAAGAGCCTTCTATGGCGTATCTGACGCAGGAGTTCCAGTCGCAGCACCCGCCGCTTTTTCAGGGAGAGGGTGGTCCGCAGGCGACTGAGAACAGGATAGAGAGTATGCAGATGATATTCGAGCAGCACGAGATGCCTCTAGGGCGGAGGTTCAAGCTAGAAACGTACATGCTGAGAGGATCCGTGAAGCGTTGATGGGACATACAGGTTCAGGCTCGTAGACACGAGAGAATGGCATGGCAGGACATCAAGGGCAGGTTCTTTGAGAACTTCTACCCGGAGACACTGAGGGAAGAGAGATCTTGGGAGTTCTTGAGTCTTCAGTAGGGGTACATGTCCATCATGGACTACGCAGCTACTTTCATAGAGTTGTCTCACTTTTCACCCGGTATGGTGAGCGATGTTGCAGCTATGGTGAGGCACTTTGAGGATGGCTTGCGACATGCCATTCGGGTCCAAGTGAACATTTTCAGGCTGAGATCTTTCTCTGAGGTGGTAAATCAGGCAATCATAGCCGAGGGCAACGAGAGGGAGAAATATCACTTGGGAAGTATGACAGCTTCAGCTGACGGTTCAGACTGCAGGAAGAGAGGATGAGATGAGTTCCAGCAGGGTAGTCAGGCCAGGGATTCAGCTAGACCACCTCATGGGAGTTCTTCGGTGATCTACTTCCAGTGTGGACAGTCGGGACATGTTTGGGAGTAGTGCGACAGGCCTCTGAAGGAGCGCCGGGCATGTGGACAGGACGGGCATCTGGAGAGGTTTTTCAAGTAGTCTTCTCAGATAGCCGGCAGGCAGAGACTAGGATAGACTGCATCATCTGGAGTTGGTTCAGGTTCAGTACCCAGAGAGGGTAGTCGAGGTTTAGCTATGCGCAGAGGCCGTGACAGAGACAGTGGGACCCAGCTCAGGGGTTAGTGGCCAGTGACTGGAGCAGCACCACAGGGAGGTCAGGCGTCAGGCAGTCGTGTTTCAGGCCAGGTGCACGCCGTGGAGCTGCCAGAGGCTGAGCAAGCCGGTGAGCCGATGACAGTTAGAGGTACACCGTAGTGTGACTGTGATCTCCATGTTTCCTTTTTGGAATGACCTATAGAGGTATGTCTGTTTCGAGTGAACGAGGTGCACAGGATCTCTGTGGACTGACTAGATACTGGTTAGTGGGTTGGCACCATCTCAGGTGCGTGATATATATATGTGTGTGTGTGTGTGTGTTTGTGTGTGTGTGTGTTTGTGTGTGTGTGTGAGGTTTCGTGGGCATCAGGGCATCGTGGATGCGGGTTACATGAGGTGTCGTGGGCATCGGGGCATCTTGGATGCAGGTTACATGAGGTACTAGGCACCAGGACCTCGTAGAGGCGGACACCGATGCGGTGCGGGATACTTTGGGTGTTGGAAGCGACATAGGAGTACCAATGAGGTGCAGGGGTGACGATGTGTCACGGGAGGAGTTTTCTTCTGGAAAACAGGTTATTAAACCATGTTTGTTTTACATTTTGTTGGTTTGAGATCGGGTAAGGCAATTCCTAAGGTGGGGAGACCCCTTGAGGAATTTATCTGGAACCTTTGAGATAGGGGTAGTCTGGGTTGTTTAACTGGGATGAGCGTGTTCGGTTCCATCTCATGGTTTCATTTCGTAGCTCAGGGATGAGCTACGTTAAGGTGGGGAGTTTGAAAGAACCTGGGTATTCATAACGGGTCAAAATCCCGATCCTGTTTGAATTTTTGACCATTTTCTGAGGAAACTGGAGAAAAGGTAGAGTTTCTGGAAATTTCCAGACTACAAGCCATGTACATTAAGTACAAGCCGTGTATGTCTAGGCGAGTGGTCGCCCGTGTGCTCGCCAGGTACATGCCCTATGGTGACCGTGTAGTAGTTTCTTACTACAGGGCATGTAGTTTTGAACATGCCGTGTAGACCCCCGACCATGTGAGGCCATACAAGGCGTGTAGGCCGTTGACTAGGTAAGAACCAGGGACACGTCATGTTCCCTTTGGACACTCCATGTAGTCTAGTCATGTATGAGGGATATACATGGTGTGTGGGTATGTCGGCGAGGAAGAGAAGAGGAACCCAGTACACACCGTGTACCTAGAGGTACATGTCGTGTACTCATGTCGGTAGGTTCTGAAAGTAAGTCGGCGGAATCAGCCGTCGTTTGAACAGTTAAATGAAATATACACATTGTGTAGTCTTAAAGTACACACCGTGTAATTTATTTTTTTCACTTAAATCGGGCAGTAGCCTCGTTTTTGAGACAGAACACCCCTCCTCCGCCCGAATACACGAACCAAGCTGGCCGAACCTATTTCCTCCTCTCGTTCGTCCATCTGAGACTCGTTTCAAGCTCTGATTAATGCGTTGGAACCTCCTCGGTAAGGCCTCGATTCCTCTTTGGCCGTTTTGTCTGATTTTTGTTCTAGAATGAGTTATATCCCTTTGAGAAGTTTTGAATCTTTTGTAGATTTACAGCATTTTGGACTGAATTGGCGGGTGTTACCGGAGGAGTAGCATCGTGCGAGTCTCAGGTAGGTGGTGCATAACTCATTTTGTGTTTTCGTGGTTGTTTGGGTGATGCGTCTTTGGCGCTTTCTTGGGTATTTTTGAGCGGGACCCATTTTATCTACTTTTTTATACTGTATTGTTTATGGGACCTCTAGGATGCCTTTGGGGTATGCCCGGTTACCAGTTTGCTTGAGTGGGGCCGGGTGAGGGGTCATGGCTCATCGGGGCATTTTGGCCGGGGAACGCCAAAATGGTTTTAATTGCAATATTATTGTGTTAAAGTGTTAGTTTAAATTATTTAAGCCTGATATAATTATTGGAGGCATTTAAGACCTCAGTTCTGGTATGGGACAACACTTGGTATAGTGAAATTCAACTATTTAGTTTGTTTTGCTGGTTTATGTTTTTTTTCTGTTTAAACATGTTATATGTGCAATTGCTGGATTGCATCTGTCGGACCCCTTTGGGTTGTGTTGGGCTTGGCCCGGTTACGTTTGAGTGATGCTGATCACAGGTTGGGGATTTTTACAGGTCACTTTGGGTGGTTTTGACCACAGGATTGGGCGTCATATACGTCGGTTTGAGGCAGTACGACTATCTGGTTGGGCATGGCCTAGGATACTAGGGTGGTGATGCCATCGGACTTGAGCGACATGGTCGCAGGGACACGAGGTGTCAGATGTTTTGGTATCTTAAAACTATTTTGGTATTTACCACTCACCGGGACCTTGAGTAGTGTGCACACAGAGATACACCGTGATGAGGTGGTTTTGACCACTCGTGTGGGTAGAGGCCCTCGTAGTTGCGGTTAGGTATTTTTGGTTGGGGGTGCTTGCCTTAGAAAGCCACGTGGGAGGTGAGGAGACTTCAGGAAATGGGCGTGCCTTCTGGACGTCAGTACTTGAGACACGAGGTGTCAGGAGGCACATGGTGCCGGGTTACTATTTGTGGTAGTGCCTTTGGGACGTCGATACTTGAGACACGAGGTGTCAGGAGGCACATGGTGTCGGGTTGCTATTTGTGGGCGTGCCTTCGGGACGTCTTTACTTGAGACACGAGGTGTCATGCGGTACTTTGTGCTGGGTTACTATTTTGGGTGTGCCTTTGGGACGTCAGTACTAGAGACACGGGGTGTCAGGTGGCACACGGTGCTGGGTTACACGACAGAGATTCCGACATTGGCCCAAGCAGGTGACACTCTATGGTGGCTATTGAGCACCATTGGAGTTTGTATTTATTTTTTCATTATACTGATTACTGCTTTCCTGGTAAATTCATGACTGCTTAAACACATATATTTGGTACGCACCGTTGGGTGGTATCCTACTGAGATTTGTCTCACACCCTGCATGGGCCCTTCAAGACGCGTGCAGACTTCATGGATTTACATGCAGGAAAGGGTCCATCATCAGGATCTGGGTTACGTTAGTTGTTGCATGGAGATGGTACAGACCTTGAGGTCATCCCTAGATGGGGTTTACATGTGGTGTTTACTTTTCAATATCAGCATGCTTACTTGTTGTAGCTACTTTTGGTTAGCCATTGGTGCCCTTTTGTATGTTGACCTACTTTGGATGCATGTTTTACATTTTAGTAGTAGTTACATTTTATCAGCATGTTGTTGTGCTTATTTCCGCTGTTGTTGTTATAATTATTGCTTCCGCTGTTTTTTGATATTGGATATGCTTCCGCTCTGCGGGTCTGGTTCGAGTCTGCTGAGTCTTTCTTTCCGCTGCATCTTTACTATTATACTCGGACCAGTACCCTTACTATGATCCTCGGAGAGGGTATAGCCTCCCCACTATACCTATTCAGGCCCTCGCTACTAGTCGGCAGCCTTTGGCGTTCAGGGGAGGTGCGCCTAAGGTAGTGACACCCGACCCGCTCAGCACTGTTTGGGTGTCTATCTGAGTCTAGGATGTTACAAACTATATTAGTTCAATGTAATTCATTGAAGTCATTTTATAATAAGATTAGACATATAAAATTGTATTTATCTTTTTACCGTCTTTTACCCACCTTCTAGGAACATTTGCAAATTTTCATAAAACGTAATTTTACAACTACTATGAATTGAATTTCAAAAATAAGAGACACACTGTTGACATCATAAAGTAATATTTGGTCCAATAGGATAAATATAATTTGTGGTGAATTTTAACTTTTTAATTTTATTTACCACAGTAAAAATTAAACAGGGTAATTAAAGGTAAAAATGATTTTATAATTACCCTAACACATGACATAATTCTATTGGAAAAGTGTTTTTTACCAAAATAAACCGTAGGAATAAATTATGATCCTCTTTGATTCCCTTTTATTAGATTTGTACATTTATTATTATTATATTTAAAGAAGAGTTAAAAGTGTAAAATTCAAGGTTTAATAAATAAACCAGTTTTAATATTAGGTTATACATAAGATAAATTAGACTGTAAGTATTCATTATAAATCTAAAAATATTTCCTACATTATTGTATTTTATTTTTATTTTTTACAAATTATATAATTAAATTTATTTATGACACAATGATGATGTTGCAATTAATTTATTAACGAAAGATTAAAAAAATTGATTTAATATATATCAAAACAAATGTAAATTGAGACTTTTGATGCCTAAAACTAATTTTATAGGTTAATATGGCATGTTATGGTTTATTTATATATTCCGTTTAGAGTAATCAAGTTTTTTAACTTTCAAAAATACCAAATACTAAATGGTGTAAAAATTGACATAAATGAGTTTTTAAAACAAATACTATTTTATTAAATGATATAATATTCATAAAAATATAAAGTTTAGAAAAAGGACTTATATAATTATAGATTTATCATTAATGAACCACTTCAGGTTTTCTTGGTATTTTATAGTATGTTTATTGGCCATGTAATATAAAAATACGAGAAGACATTGTAAAAGTTAAACTATTTAACTAAGAATTAAATCTATAATATAAAGTTAATATGGTAACCTAAACTTGTCTAAAACTTATTTATTGAGAATATTTAGACCCAAAACAACCTTATCCTAGAAATAAATCCATTTTGTTCCATTATAAATAGAAAATTATTTTATAATAAAATAATATTTCAAGATTTTCCTAAAGGGAAATTCACCTCTCTTATAAAAGGGTACTTCCCCTTATCATAATTTCACACCTCCAAAGCCATTTTTCTCAGAAAAACCATTGTCAACTATCCTACCAACATTACTCACTTTAACCTAGAGGCTTTACTTTTATAAGAAAGCCAATCTAATAATCCCTTTTGATCATGTCAAATTGAAGCACCCAGAGAAGAGGTAATAATTTCATCACCTCCTCCAAAGTTCTTTTCTTCTTCCACTTCCTCTTTCTTTTATTGTTTCCATACTAAAACAATAACTCTAGTACATTATAAAAAATGTGATTTTATTATAAATATGGTACTACCATATTTATTATTCTATCCATCCTATGAATGACAAAGTCACCATAAGTGGGTTCGTACGGCTTACCGTCTCCACATCGTGGTGTAGTTTTTTATTCAAAACATCATTATTTGGATGGGTATACTAATGAGTATAACTAATTTAAATAATAAATATAACATTTTTCTCATACTTTATATATAATATACCATCCAATTATATATGATTCCACCACTAGTAAAATGTTATTGTCGCTCGTGAATACGTACAGCTTACCGTCTCCACGACGCGATGAGATTAATTCCCCATCGTAACCATTCTAGAATAATTTTAATTTAATGATTAAAAATAATATTTAAGAACTTAATATCATTCTATATATGAATCAAAAACATCATATCCATTACAAACATGACTTATGTAACAAAACATATAAATGAAAAATAGATCAGTTAACACCCGAAATAGTGATACTACTGAAATATTATGAACAATGAAATATTAGAAGATAATATATGATATAATATTTCATAATGGGGTTCATTTATAATTTAATAAAAAGGATTTAACTATTATCTAGGAGGATAAAATACCCTCGACTAAGGAAAAGAACAAGGTAAGGGGATTTTATCTCACTTTTTATTCCCATGAGATTCATGCTATATTGGACACTATTTCCTTTTGTGTGGTCTATGTACAACCCATGATTGTATTCATTATTTAATATTCATTAATTTATTGGTATTTATATCTTCATTTTATGATCCCTCTTTCATGGTATTTATGGTTCGTAAGTTACCAAATCAGTAAGGGTTAATTTTATAATCTCTTTATTATCCGAGATTGTTTATACGTGAGTATCTACTGGGACCTCCATATCATCCACATATGTGTTTCTTAAAAATGTATTTCAAATAAATATTACTTTTTCCTAGACTATGGGTCAAAGTAAATTATACCCTTGTTTAACTTTTTATAAAAAATTTTGAATGGAATCATTCCATCATTTTCCAAACAAGGTACTTTATAACCTTTTTGATCAATTAAGGAAAGAATGTTTATTAACTTATATAGTGGGTGAAACTATTTTCCAATGTTATAACACCTTAGAATCTTCACTTAAAACCTTATCATAATACTTTCAAAATAAATGTTTACTTTACCTTTGAATTATTTCAATGTAGAATTAAATATTTCACTCAAAACATTTTTTGATTGATTTCATCTATGTCAACATCATTTGTTGGATTTAACATTTGTTTGAAGTTGATTTATTATTAAACAATATTCAATATTACATTAAAGGTTTTGTGATATGTTTTAATGTGGTTGTTCTATTTTTATACCATTCATGGTTTATGGTTAAAGTATTGACATTTCGTTTGATGGTTTTAATACGAATGTCTTTATTATGTTTCAACCTTTTCATATGAGGAATGCATTGGAATTAGTAAGTGATAGGAGGGGACCTCTATATCTCTTCAATGCATCGGTAGGTCTAATGAGAAAAACTTGCTTCTTTGCATAAGGCCTTAACAAAATACTATTTATAGTATTAAGACGAGGCCTTGACTCTGTGGTTATAATGTCCGGCATTATGAATTCCATCCTTATGAAATTAGCTATTGATATTACCTGTGATTATTCGACTAGTAGAATATCCATGTGAATAAGTAAATCACTACTGGAAATGAACGGTATACAAATGGTTGAAAACTGTTGGTATAGGGTGGAGAATCATTGGTATAAATTATACCAATGTTTTTAGAAACCATATCCAAGTAAGCCGTGAAAATATACATATACCAACGGTTTGAGATAAACGATTTGTATCTGTGAAGAAATCTACTCTATACCCATGGTTTTATGTAAACCATTGGTATAGAGTTCTTATACAACAAATATGACAATTATTTAAAAACCATTGGCATATCTTTTTTAGTCTTCCATTCACCCCTATACCAAATGTTTAAACCATTGGTAAAGGTTTTTTCCCAACAGTTATGAACCGTTGGCAAAAAAATACATACAAAACCTATACTTATGGTTTAAAACTGTTGGTAAAGGCTTTGCTATACAATTCACACAGTAGCCTACTCTATGTGCTATTGTGTGAATTTTACAACAGAAAATGCAGAATACAATACAATACATAATAAGGATAAATAGTTAAAAATAGATAATTAGAATGATACATAATTTAATAATTAATTATGAATACAATACATAATTATATGTGATACAGAAAAAAGAATACATCAAAAATTACATTTTTATAACACATACACTATTGAATCCAGAAATTAGAAGCTAATAACCTAAAATAATGAAATGAATAAATGAATTCAACCAAACAAAAATATAATGTCATGATTTGGGGTGGGTGTCTTTGAACTTAGGGATGATGATAATGGGTGTGTATCAATGAGCTTGTGTGACTTAAGGAATATAGTTGTCCTTGGCGTACTAAATGTCATGTGTTTTAGAATAGGGGTAAAAGTTCCTAACATGAGAAGTCGATTTTGTGTGGTTGGACCATAGATCGTTGTGCTAAAGTATCAACACAATCCGAATATGTTTGGTCGGTATTCTATATGCCAGTTATTTTTACTTAAAATGATGTTCATTTTAAAAAAAAGATAGTTAGAGTGATAATGGCCACACCATACCTCCAATTGAGGAGAAGTTGACTCATACACGTCACAAATGACCCATGGATCGTTTTCCTAAAGTATCAAGAGAATCCAAATGCGTTTGGTTGGTTTTCTGTATGTCAGTTGTAGTTTTCACTTAAAATGTAGTCAATTTCAAATAAAAGTGAGACACTTTGAGTGGAACCGGCCACACCGAGCATTGGATTGAGTCTAAGTTGACACTTAAATGTCATAAATGACCCATGGATTGTTTTGATAAAGTATCCACACAATATGAATAAGTTTGGTCGGTTTTCCGTATGTTAGTTGTTTTTACTTAAAACAGTGTCCATTTTAAACAAAGGAGAGACACTTAGAGTGATACCGGCCACACTGTGCCTCAGATTGAGATAGGGTTGACTCGTACACATCACAAAAGACCAATTTATCATTGCCCTATTGTATCAACACAATCCTAATGCATTTGGATAGTTTTCCATATGCCGGTTGTTGTTTTCATTTAAAACGTTGATCATTTCCAATAAAAGTGATACACTTTGAGTGGTATCGGCCACACTGTGCCTCGGATTGAGTTGGGGTTGACTCTTACACATCGCAAATGACTCATGAATCATTTTCCTAAAGTATCAAAAGAATATGAATATGTTTTGTCCATTTTCTGTAGCCCAGTTGTTGTTTTCACATAAAAAGATGTCCATTTTAAACAAAAGAGAGACATTTAGAGTGGTAGTGGCCACACTGTGCCTCGGATTGATGCGGGGTTGAGTCTTACATGTCACAAATGTACCATGGATAGCTTTCCTATAGTATCGACACGATATGAATGCGTTTGGTTGGTTTTCCTTATGCCAGTTATTGTTTTCACTTAAAATGTTGTCCATTACAAATAAAAGTGAGACACCTTGAGTGGAACCTACCACACCACGCCTCAGATTGATGTGGGGTTGAGTCGTACATGTTACATATGACCAATAGATCATTTTTCTAAAGTATAAACACAATCTTAATACATATAGTTTCTATATGCCAGTTGTTTTTACATAAAACAGTGTCCATTTTAAACAAAAGAGAGACACTTTGAGGGATATCGGTCACACTGTTCCTCAGATTGAGGTGGGGTTCACTTTTACACATCACATATGACTCGTGGATCATTTTCCTATAGTATCAACACAATCCGAATGCTTTTGGTCGGTTTTCTGTATGCCAGTTGTCCTTTTCACTTAAAATTATGTCCATTTTAAACAAAAGAGAGACATTTAGAGTGGTACCAGCCACACCGTGCCTCAAATTGATTTGGGGTTGACTCGTACACGTCAAAAATATCCCCTGGATCCTTTTCCTAAAGTATCAACACAATATAAATGCATTTGGTTGGTTTTCCGTATTCCAGTTGTTGTTTTCACTTAAAATGATGTTCGTTTTAAACAAAAGAGAGTCATTTAGAGTGGTACCGGCCACACTGAGCCTCAGATTGATGCGGGGTTGACTCCTACACATAAAAAATGTCCCATGGCTCGTTTTTCTGAAGTATCTACTCAATATAAATATTTTTGGTCGGTTTTTCCATACGTCAGTTATTTTTACTTAAAACATTGTCCATTTTAAACAAAAGAGAGATACTTAGAGTACTACCGGCCACAACGTGCCTCGTATTGATGCAGGGTTGACTCATATAGATCACAAATGTACCATGGATCATTATCCTAATATATCAACACAATATGAATGTGTTTGGTTGGTTCTTTGTATTCTAGTTGTTGTTTTCACTTAAAATGTTGATTATTTCAAATAAAGGTGAGACACTTTTAGTGGTACTGACCACACCATGCCTCAGATTGATGCGGGGTTGACTCCTACACATCAAAAATATCTGATGGGTCTTTTTTCT
Organism: Viscum album; assembly: GCA_963277665.1. NCBI lineage: Eukaryota > Viridiplantae > Streptophyta > Magnoliopsida > Santalales > Viscaceae > Viscum > Viscum album. Next base: position 1,957,110,623 of record OY728137.1, read on the forward strand.
AAAGTATCAACAGAATATGAATACGTTTGTTCCGTTTTCCATATGTCAGTTGTTGTTTTCACATAAAATGTTGTCCATCTCAAATAAAAGTGAGACACTTTGAGTGGTACCGGCCACATCGTGCCTCGGATTGAGGTTGGGTTGAGTCTTACACGTCACATATGACCCATGGATCTTTTTACAAAAGTATCAACATAATCCAAATACGTTTGGTCAGTTTTCCGTATGCCAGTTGTTTTTACTTAAAAGGGTGTCCATTTTAAATAAAAGATAGAATCTTTGAGTGATACTGGCCACACCGTGCCTCAGATTAAGGTGGGGTTGACTCGTACACATAACATATGACTCGTGGATCATTTTCCTAAAGTATCAACACAATCTAAATGCATTTGGTCAGTTTTCTATATGCCAGTTAGGCAAATCGTACAACAACAGTGATAATATCTTATACTAAAACTATAGACATTGTGCATGATGTGCATCCATTGGTGCATGGTTAGAGAAAATAATGAACATTTATTGTAATATATATCCCTATATGGTTGGTAGATACCTTGTGGAATGGACTTAAATTGTTTACTAATCGTGAGGCATAGTGTTTTTCTACGCTGATTGGGGTTCCAAGTTCCGAACAAGCCCCATAAACCATTATAACATCATTAGGATTCCATATTTGGTAAAAAATGAAGAGTAATACTAAATTAAAAAAATCAATACCAGATTGGAAATCCAGGCTCTTATAGTTATCCCATTTAAAGGAACTCATCTTGAATTTCACCATCAATGGGTGGTAAAATTTTATTTGAGAACAATTTTTTCCGGGGGTTGTCCGTGGTCCAAGGGTTGTCCGGGGGGGCTGTCTAGGGGGCTGTCCGGGGTCCAGGGAGGAGGGTGGTGGGGCTATCTGGGGGGCTGTCTGGGGTTTAGGGAGGAGGGTGGGGTTGTCTGAGGTCCAGGGCGGAAGGCGGGGGCTGTCTGGGGGGCTGTCCAGGGGGCTGTTGGGGGGTGGGCTGTCTAGGGGGCTGTCAGGGGAGCTTTTTGGGGGGTTGTCTGGGGTCCAGGGCGGAGGGTGGGGGTGCTGTCCGCGGAGCTCTCTGCGGGGCTCTCTGGGGGCTTTCTGGGGGGTTTTCCGGGGTCCAAGGAGGAGGGTGGGGGCTGTGATGGGTGTGTGCAAGGTGTGCTAGGCTCTAAAGTAGAATGACACATCCATATTAAATCAAAAGTCAAATGTTATAAATATCAGTCCAAAATGTAATGGATCAATATACCCCTAATCACCATCACCATCACCAATGTCATCATTAGCCTCATCCTCACCGCCATCTCTATCCTCATCATCGTCCTCATAATCATCCCCGTGCTCATCCTCGGCCCCATCCTCTCCCTCATCATCATCCTCATCCTTACCATTTCCCTCACCTTCATCCTCACCCTCAATCTCGACATCATCATCATCCCCAACATCTCCCTCTTCAGCATCCTCATCATCACCAGGAATGTCATCATCTCGAACGCCACTAGAACAGCCACCTGGTGTATTGGATAATGCACCCATCGATGACATATATTTCTGACAAGCCGCAATGGCCTCTGGTGGAAGTGATGAAGATAAAGCCTTGATCAATTTCATAAATTCTTTCTCCCTCGTTTGAACCTGTTCTTCCAACTCTGTGACCCTTTTATCAGACTGTCATTCATGCTCCATGACATGTTCCAACTCGGTGGTACTAGAATGGATACCTAGATAGGACCAATACCTCATTGGTTCTATATTCTTAACAGGTCAGCAGTGTAGTCAACCAAAGTGCTCATCTCCCAAAACCTGGTATAAATGATCATGTGGAACAAATTGTCAAGATCCTAGGCATCAAGGGCCTCTAAAGCAGCCAGTTAAAAATATTAACAGATTATTAAATTCCAAAATTGATATTAATCTTTTAAATAAAAAAAATTAAAACTTACAATCTTTTATTGTGTTATATCATTAACTGCAGTTCCATCTTTTTTATTTCTACTTGAGAAAAATAATTTTTCTCAAGGGAGACGTCCTTCAATATTCAATTTGTGCTTCTGTATTGACATTGAAACAATATAAAGTGCAAGTATAATCATATATTCAATATTCAATAAATCACATAATTTAAGTAGGAAATAATAAAAAGGAAAGTCTTAAAGAAAAATTATAAACAACTATATCGTACCAGCTGCCTCTCATGATCTTACATAGTAGTGTGCCCCAAAGTGTGGAGGTATTTATTTGACTGAAAATTATTTTTTATTAAGGAAAACACTTTTGTGGGGAAAGTGAGAAACCAAAGAGTTCAAAAAAACACCCAAACAACCCCAAACAAAAAATAGAAAGAAACAGGGTCACCTCATTCAAGTGACAACAAAAATCACCAACCCCATGCAGGACACTCAGCAATCCCATGCAAGCATGGTCCCTCCCAATGTTTCCATCCATCCAAATCAGCCTTATCCCAAATAGCCTGTAAAGGTGATGACAGAGTGCTCTAGCCCATTGAAGATGACCATAATGCCCTTCCCAATTCAAACTGGGGGTGAAGCCTCATAAGAAAAGGAAAAATTACCAAAACATAGCCTTAACCTATTATTGCTTTCCTCCCTGTAAAGATTCCAATTCATTATCCATACATTGGCATCTGGATCTTCCCCAATAACATCTTCCAAACGGTCTACCATTTTTTCCCATGTCCGGATATATTCTTCTTTGCTGATTTTGAGATCATTGAAGCCTCTCATTAAGATAAAATCTTGTTTCTTAATCCACTTGGCCTTCTCAGTGTTGACCTCCACTCTTACAGCTCTTCCCATCATGTCAGCCTTTTCCTGTGGAATGTCAACATATAGAAATTATTCGACCATGTCCTCCTCAGAACAAAGGATGGGTTCCTTTATGTTCTTTACCATTTCAGTAGGTCTTCCCTTTTTATTGATGTTTCCCTTGATTAGAACCTAAGAATCCTCCTCCACCTCGTTGGACAATAACACCAGAAACTTCTTTGCAGAGCGGGTCTCCAAATGTGGGGGAAGCGAGGAGTAATCCTTCTTCATCTTCTTCTTTTTAAAACACAAGTTGTTCTTTAGAATTGGTACCTCTTCCGCTAAATGGTCCTGTTCACCGAGGTTGGCTTCCTCCAAGCCAACCTCATCTTCCTCACCTGGTGCAACGTGTTCCAAAGGAATAATATGATCTGATAAGCCTTCAAATCTATTACATAGATGGACTGGAGTCTGAGTCAAGCCCAGACCCCTGCTTAAATCCACCATTTGCAGCTCCCTTCCAGGTGTGGAGCCACTGTCACCCAGATTCATCTTCGTAGTGCCCAAACCAGCCTCCTCAATAAGCACACTTTGACCAACTTCTTCAGTCTAGTTGTCCAGGAAGAGGATGCGCCCCATGAACTTATATTGGCAATTCATTTCCTCTGAAGTCACCTCACGGTTTGCACAAGATACTTGCTCTATGGACCTTCCCTCATTGAAGACTGGCTGAGAAACACCTGCAAGTCTGTCATGTCCGGTCCTACCATCTTCATTTTCAGTCGGATCAGAATCTATCATGCTCACTCCATTGAGGCTATCTAACAACTTGAAAAATATGTCTTGTACTTTTGGCCCAGGAGGTAGGGCAGGAGGTTTCCCCGACCTTGCCTGGATTCTCGCACCCGCAATCGTTGAGCCTGGACCAACTAAAAAAGCACCTTCAGGGGGTCTGTTGAGGGCCGCTTCTCCAGGTACTTCCAACAACACATTCCTCTCCATTTTGTTCTCCGAGATGTTGCAATCACTAGTCCTCGCATTCCCAGAAATGCTACAATCACCATTGCTCGTGTTCCTCTGGGAGCTAACATTCCTTGCCCTCTGCCTGCAATTCTCCAGTGAATGGCCCAGCCATTTACAATCCGAACAATAATGGGACCATGATTCATAAACAACAGGTTGTTTACACCGGAACTATTCACCGACGGTGATCCAAACGAAGTCCAACGGAGCCCTCGAGACGTCTACCTCCAAACACACTCTAGGATTAATTGGATGGAAGACAGCCATGGACCGGCTATCGGAGCAGAGATATCTCCCCAGGAGATTCCCAAGCATTATAACAATCGATGGATTTTGAAAAGTTAAGGGAAGATTCAGAAAACTAACCCAAATCTCCATGGAAGGAGAATCACGCAGCATATGGAAATCGTACGACCATCGATAAAGATAGAACTACAATCTGTTGCAGCTACGAGGGGAACTCGACCAGGATCTGATCAAGTCTTCATCTGACGCAAACCGAATAAAGATATTCATATTGTCTAACAACCCTATAACACCAGCCAACATAAAACTCATTCTTATAAGCTCTCCAATGCCCTCCAAGCTCCTTTAAGTGTTTTGTTCATGCACCCTCAACATCAGGGAAGTTAAACCAAAGCTGAAACCCAATAGATTAATTCATATAAATAAAAAAAATAATACATTAAATCTAATAGATTTTTTACCCATATTTGTGCCCACGTATTATCCTTGACTTCATGTGGAAGATTTCTCCAAGTGAGAGGGCTGGTCGGAATGATGTCGTAGTATATGGCTAGCGTCGCCAAAAAACCCCAACATTCCTGACCAGGTTTATCAATCATCTGTCCATCATCATTGTATTCAACCATCAACTGTGTCTGGCGGTTTCATACCACACGCAAGAGAGTATTCCCCCTACCCTGCCTCCTATCAGTAGATGAATCTCTTATTAAAGAAAACTAATATCAGTACAAGTTATAATAAAAATAAATTTTGGTATAAAAATTTGTTAGAGTTATATAAATATATATATGGTAGTCAGATCAATGGGAATCACTAGAAGTGAAGAACCTGAAGGAATATCCTATATAGGTGGAGTGTCCATCTGTGTAATCTCCTCAGCCGCATACTGTGTTGGAGCGGGAGTCGAAGAAGGTGGAATATAATAGCTCGGAGATAATGAACCAGAAGAAAAAGATGATGGCACAGAAATTTGGCCAACAGGTAGTGTAAACATCGGAGGCCTAAATATCTCGTGTGTCCCTAAAGACACACGAGGATCAAAATGGGGCGTAGAATATACATTTGTGGTAGGGGCATAGTCCAATCGGGTAGGACCAGTGGATCATCTAACTCTCACACCACAAGCCTTCGTACCACCAGCCTCAGTACTGGGACCACCAGATAATCTTATAACTCTGACTCCCCCCCCCTCCTACCACCAGCCTCTATACTGGGAGTAGTATCAGGCTCCTCGTCGGCTATCTCTCATCTAGGGGGTGGATCCTGAAAAACATTTAACACAAAAGTAAACACATGATATTATTAGTTATTGAAATATATATATTTGAAATAAAATACTCACAATAGGGATGAGTGGAGGAATACCCATCTGTGTCATGCGATGATTGTTTTCTAGAATTTTTTTCCACCGCATCTCTTCAATGGGTGTAATTTCCTATAATGAAAAAAATATGGAAGTAATTACAAACTGATAACTAATGTGTAACCCAAAAATAAAATATAGAAAAACCATTCTGATAAGGAAACATAAAGAAACAAAAGATTTATGGTGATTAGAAGGTAAGTACTAGGATACACACTCTTAATGATGTAGGTGAAACATGCAGGTGAGAAAACGACTATATGATTCTATATATTTCCCACCACAACTTCTCGTTCACAATCAACTCTGACAATTGAGCTATTGGAGTCATCATAAGTAATAAACGGATTTCTTCCAATGGTAGTAGGGATAGTGTCAACTTCATCATCACCATCATCAAAAACATGTCTGGGAATTACTTCAATAATTACACTGAATTTAGGATGACGATGATCTTTGAGATAAAAAACTTGTTTCACTATTGATGCCAATACATATGGTTCATCAGTGGAAAGAGTGTGAGTCATTTCAATAACTCAAAACCCACAATCATCAATAAAGGTGCCTTGCCTCGTAATTGAATCAAAGCATTGACATTTTATCATCCTGAATCGACCATGAAAGTAATAATCAAAAATTATTATTTTCTCCATGACTCCATAATAAGGTACATTTTCAAAAAAATGTCTATTATCCTATGAAATGGAATAAGAGTCTATTGTGGTAGTTAGCATAACACCATCATGTTGTGTTATCATGTTCCTTTCTCGTTTAGTGATAATAAATTTGTTTCCATTCATCACAAGTGATTTAAAAGCACGAAACATGTTATTAAGACCAAAATCCAAAGCTCTTATTTCTTAAGAAATAGAGTCTACATGAAAACTCAATACCAGAAATATAAAAAAATAGTAAACTTAATTAAATATTATTTTTATTTAGTTATTACCAAAATATTTTTACCTTCAATTTCATCCAAGCAGAAAACCCTTTGCTATGAAAAGTCTCTTTCCTTCTCAAAGATAAAGAATAATGCTTTCTATATATCAATTCTTTATGTTCCCTATAGATAAAAATAATAATAGTTTAACTAATATTTAAAACTAAAATAGATAATATAAAATTTATATATACAATTTACTTACTTGATATACTCATCGAACAAATCATAATTGAACAACACTGTGCAATGTTCCATCTCTCGCTCGTCAATGCTTAATGTCATCAATGTATATGATCCCGGAATTCCTCATATCTGAGTAAGTGATGAAAAACTGGGTTCAATTTGCTCATACTGTTCTTCTTCATTTCTCATTATTTTGTTTATTCTCATAGTAAGATCAAAAAAATACATTGAGCATAAATCCATACATTATTGATCCAAGTAACCGTTCACAATAGAACCTTCGGGATAATTCTTGTTCCGAACATATGATTTCAATGTGTACATGTCTCTTTCATTTGGATACATCTAACGGAAAGCAACGGGTCCTCCAAGAAGTATTTCGGTTGGAATATGGATAGTCAGATGCAAAATTCATATAAAAAATGATAGAGGGAATATTTTCTCTAACTCAAAAAAAAATTAATGGTGTCTCTGCCAACGGTTTTTGCAAAAAGGATTTCGAAAACTTTATAGAAAAAATATCTCTAAACAAAAAGCACAACCTAATAACTGATACTCTTACATTATTTTACAAGATATCACATATTGATATTGAAATCAACTCATGCAAAAGGATGTGATAATCATGAGTCTTCAAATATTTCAACTTCAACTCTTTTAAATTGAACCGTTTTGATATATTTCTTGAATATCCATCAGAAACTTTAATATTCTCTAGCACTTCCAGAAATTTATTTTTTTCATCATGTGTCATCACATAAGAAGCACATGGAACTTTCCATTTATTTTCACTGATACAGATAGGATGAAATTATGGTATGATCCCCCAATCTACCAAGACATGCCGAGATTGTAAATCATCTTTTATCTTCCCCTTGACATTTAGAAGAATCAAAAGCAACATTTCACATATATTCTTTTCAATGTGCATTACGTCTAAGAAATTACGTAACATGTTGGTTGACCAATAAGAAAACTCAAATAATATACTCTTCCACTTCTAATTGTAACAGGTATCATTGGAAACATTTTTCCTCTTTCTAGATTTCATTACACCCTTACCAAATGAATAACTGAAATCTTTCAATTCATTAATCACATCATTTCTATACATACACTGAGGTGGATCGTCAGTCTCCATGGTATTGTCAAATCTTCAATGATTATTTCTATATGGATAGTTCATTTCCAAGAATCGTTGATGTCCTATAAAACCAAAACTATGAAGATATTTCAGTCTTCTCAATCAATTATTCTTCATACAAACAGGACATGACAATTTTCCATTTGTGCCCCATCCAGACATCATTTCATAAGCAGGAAAATCATTGATCGTCCACATAAGCATAGCATGCATCTGAAATATGTCTTTCAAACATGCATCGTATGTGGGAACACCCACATCCCAAAGAAGTTTAAAATATTTTATTAATTTTTTAATGTATACAAAGGGATAAATACAAAAGATAAGGTTAATTTTATGAAGAGATAAATATAAAATATAATGTTAAAATTATATGGGATATATAAAAAAATAAAAATTTGGTTCATACTATTCATAACCTCTTTCTAAACGGCTAGTTTGGCAAGTCATGTTGCGCTGGAACTCACTGTTGCGTACGTCACACACTGTTGAATTATTTAAAAAGGAAGCATATTATAGAAGCTTAAGGTGTTACATTATCCCCTCCTTCAATAAATTGCATCTTTTCAATTTTAACTCAGGATTTAAAACTAGGGGTTTGATATTTCAATATATCTTATTTGAAATACCACATTGAAAATTGGATTAGTAATACCTCTATCTTAAAATGAAGAAAGGTAGGTATGAATGCTATCAGAAGTAACACATACTGGGGTTCCATGTTGGAAGACATGGATATGGAAGAGAAAACTACCCATCATGTTTTGATGGAGAGTGATAGAGAATATTATTAGGATAAATTTAACAATCTGAAAGCCACAAATCTATGATGATTCAAGGGACCATTTGATTCATTTAAGAAGTAAAGTACAAGGAAAACATTTAGGATATTTTAACTAGAGTTGAAGAATTAGTTCATAGACTATGAACATAAGGAAGCGTGCTTCATTTACATGTAAAGTTTCATCTATTAACTAATTCCTACCAAAACCTCATTTCTCTCTTCAAAAGATAATAAAACTCAAAAAAATATTTTATTTATCTCAATCATATAAGGTTAAAAATATACACTTATACAATTTAAAAAAATAAAACTATGTTATACTAACTAGGCAATTATTTTAGGCAAATGTTAGGCGATAAATCCTTTCTATACTTTAGTTGTGGGTTTAATTCCTGCAGCCATTTCCGAGTCGACGGGTTATCGCCCGACCTGCAAGTTGTCCTTTTTCAAAAACTATAGTATTATAAAATTATAAAAATAATCTTAAGAAATGTTTTAACATTAAGAAAAACTAACCAAATTTAAAATTAATCAATTTCAACTGTTATTCTTATCCAGAAGACTTCTATCCCAACTCAAAGTCCAAAAATTTATAAGGAAGGTCACAAAACATACATGTGAATACCTTTGTCATATATTCTCTTAAAAAATGTTAATAACCTAAATTACCAAAAACACTTATTGAATATTATCATTCATCCTTATTGTTTATGTAAAACAAAGAATGTTGTTTGTACACCATAAATCCAAAATTATTGAAAACTCCCAATAATGATGGTATAAATTTCTTTTTAACAAACCATTAATTTGTTCTAAGGATGTAAATAATATTCAATATACTTTATTCAAATCAGCCATCTCTTTATTCCAAAATCATTATCTCAGTATCGGAAACATATTAAGGGTTTTCATTCCCTCAACCATATATTTTCCAAAAAGTTTAACATGCATCTATGTCACTTTACAAGGCACCAAACAATCTCAAATCCTTAATAAAAACTCTTATGATTACAAATCCTTAATGAAGAAGTATTGTAGTAAAATCCTTATATATTCATGAGTCTTATAACCATAGAACCATTAATGTAATAATTCTTGATTCCAAGTACAAAATAACCTTAATCACTCTACTTTAATTTTAAATCATAAACTATGATTCAAAATCTTATAACTTAATACCTCTTTCATATCATTTTTCTTTTGTGATCTCTTCATCACCAATAGTATAACCATTACATGTATAAGATTACATATTCTAACGATTAATGAAAACTCAAAGAAAAAAGTGAGAAACACTAATCATAGTGATATAGTCATGAATCACTTATTGGATATCTAAATGTTTCCATTTTCTTCTCAATCTATAAGTCCATAGGATTAACCTAGGTTATGAATTACCAAATCTAAAGGATTATATCTTATACTTATACTAATCCTCATATTCATTCATATGGTTTTGTTTTCAAATCAATTTATTCTAAATATAATTTCCAAGGTTGTTGCTAAACTTCCTATGATACCAACTGTGCTTCCCCGACCCAAGAAGCATGGAGTCAGTGCATTATTTTAATACATTGGCATGATATAAGGAATCTTGTCCTGAAGGACCGATCAGTTTTTCATACTTGGAAAATAGATTACATAAATGAACATTACATTACAATTTATAACATAAAACACATCACAGATAATCCTTTAATAACACCATTATTACCTTAGTTTAATCCTTCATATCAATAATAATAAACTTCTTGGAATCCGGGGAAAATAAAACATAGAAATGGGTGAGATCAGATGCTCAATAAGGGTAAATAATTCAGCGGAAGCTAATAACTTTTAAGGAAAGATGTATAATAAAAATAGCTACATTTTTAAACATAAACATGAACATAATATGGAAAAAAAATAAAAAAAATACCATATAAACATGCACATTTATATTATACTAGTTGAATAGTCACATGTAATAACTAAATTCATAATGAGGGAATGCATAAGGTCATAAAAAATAACAACTACGTCAAGGCCTTGTGCTAAGATGATTCACTAATATTATATCAAAGACTTTTTCCAAGACACTAGTTTGTATCATTAGACCTACCAATGAATCGAGGGTCTATATCAGGCCCTACCCATCACTTACCAAGTCCAATGCATTCCTCCTATGAAATGGGTGAAACATAACTTAATCATTCGTATTAAAACTAGCATACGAAATGTTAATAATGTAACCATAAACCATGAATTGTATAAAAATAACACATACATAGTCAAACATATCATAACTCATTAAATACAATATGGAATATTTTATTATAATAAATCAACCTCAACCAAGAATAATATCCAGTAAAGGATGTTAACATAGTTGAAAATGATCAGTAAACCTCTTTGAGAGAAATATCCCTTTTTCATGAAATCATTTAAAAGTCACAATATTTATAATGAAATTCATTTAAAATAGATTTTTGATTCAAATTGTCCCATATAAATTTGAAACTTTTTAAAGTAATTAACATTTTAAAATAATTATGTTCATATAAAAAACATTAAAATCATTTTGAAAACATGAACATTAATTAAAAATTTTAGAGAAAAAAAATCATTAAACCATTTAAAATAAAGATCTATTTAATGAGTCGCTTCTGTAAAACCAAAAATATTAATTTTGAAAAAATATTTATGAAAAATGGACATAGATTATAAATATTTCCCAATAAATACTTACACATAAACAATCTCAGATAATAGTTTGATTGAGGAATTAACCCTTACCAATATCTGATACTCTCTGTACGTGTCCAAAACTCCTATATAATAATTTTAATCATATTACTTATATAAGAATAATAATAATATTTATGATATCATATATGATTATTTTATGACATTATATTACCAATTTATTAACAATTTCAAGTTAATGCAACATTTTGGGAAATATCGCTTTGTTTATTATACATGTTTTGATTTGTTATTATTGATCATATTACATAGATCATGATTTAATTACTTAAAAAATGTATAATATGATTTATATATCATATATATTCATAATATATATATATATAATATATATATATATATAATGGAATACACCATTCATAGAGATGGTAGGTCGTACGTACGCATGAATGTTGTTTTTTTTTTCTTATCATATTGAATGGATGTTTGTGAATGACATATATATACATATATATATATATATATCATTACATTAGACTCATTATGTCATATATTTCATAATTATGAATAATATATTTTTTAACAATCATTATTGGATGGTTAAAGTGGAGAATGAACCTCATCGCATCTTGGAGACGGTAGGTCGTGCGTATACATGAGCGAAGATATAATTCCTTTAATGATTAAATGATATGTAATTGGATGTTGTATTAATTATAAATAATTATAATCATTTAATATTAATTAATTATTTCTATTATAATCATCATTATACCAATTCAAATAAATTAATGTGGAATAACAAATCACACCATGACGTGAAGATCGTAAGTTGTACGTACGCAATCATGGTGATATTTTTATACGTATGATGGATAAAATGATTAATATAGTTATTACGTGATTATATTAACATCTCAGTATATGAATGATACTGAATTTATTACTTTTATGGGGTAAAATATATAAAGAAAAAGTAGAAGAAGAAAAGAACTTTGAAAGAAGGAATAAAACGATTACAACTTCTTTAGGTGTTTCATATTGATTTGAACAAAAGGGCTCCTTAATATGGATATCTAACAAATGTTATGCCTCTAGGATTAATTGATGGAGGTTTTGAGGAGAAATGGTCAAATTTTAGACGAACCAAAAGTCTTTAGATGTGTGAGTTAAAGAGAAATAGAGGTTCCCTTTTATAAGAGAGGTGAGGGGCACTTTAGAAAAAATCACGAAATATTAATTTATTATAAAATAATTTTCGGTTTATAATAGATAATAATTGGTTTATTTCTATGATAATATGCTTATGGGTATCAATCCTCTAAAACAATAGGTTTTTGATATTTTTAGGTCATAAAATTAACCTTATCTTTTAGATTTTACCCTTTGTCAAATAAGTTAACTCTTACCATGTCCTCTTGTATTTTTATACTACATGGTTAATATATTTACTATAAAATAAAATATAACCTAAAGTGGATACTTTATGAAATTTTCATCATTGTATAAGTTATTTGGCCAATCTTTAGAATTTTTGGATTTTTATATCATTTAATAAAATAGTATTTATTTTAAAATCTCATTTTATCAATTCTGACACTATTTCGTAATTGGATTTTTTAAGTCATAAAAAATTGATTCCTTCCAAAAAAAGAACTAAATCATCCCTAATATGTCAATTTCATACATAAAATTTGTTTATGGAATAAAAATGTTCAAATTACATTTATTTTAAAATTTATTTATTTATTTATTTGAATCTTTCATTAATGATGTAATCATTGTATCATAATTGTGTCATAAATAAAAATATATATCTAATGTCTAAAAACTATAAATAAAAAACCATGATGTAGGAAATATTTTTATCATTCCAATTAATTTATATAGATATATATATCAGTTATAAAACCCTATATTAAAATTTGTTAAGTAAAAGATATATGTTTATGTTATAATTATCTTTACTTTAAATTAATTCTTATAACTTGTCATTATCATGCCCAAGTGGTCCCATGGGGCCCTAATATATTCCTAAGGATTCCCATGGACAAAAATATCTCATAAAATAGGATTAGGAAATGTGTTAGGATTGTTTAATATTATTATAATATTAATTTTTACCCTTATTTACCTGATTTCCCCTTTAATCGTGGTAAATAAAAATAATTACTGAAGTTACTATTCATAATGTCAAAAAATAGAAAGAAATTATTTAAAAAAAATTGACCTTATGATTCCAAATATTTAATCCATTTTTCCAAATTCAAAACCAATATTTGGAAAAAATTAATTTAAAATTAATTCTCGTTATCATAACTAGAAAGTGGGTTTTTAAGAAGTAAAAACTATCAAAAGATTGAAATGTGTTTCTGTCCAACATAAATGTGAAATTACTTAAAATTACCTACATTATATTAAATTAATAAAATAAAATCTAATTATACGTTAAAACCACTCATATTTATACTTTATCACTATAAATTATTTCGATTAAAAAATCAATTAAAATTTATTATTTTTCACTATTCATCAAAATATAAAAGTTATGAGAAAGGTACCAAAAAATTATCCAAACCTAATTTTTATGTCTTAATTCTAAAGAAGAATTTAATTTCGTCAAATTGAATATATAAATGTTTGAAATATTGGATTTAAAAATGGTTCTCCATTAAATGGTGGAAAATAGCATTTTTTGAAAAATACTTATTTTATCTGAAATATTCAATTTGTCCTCATATTATGTCTAAGAAACACAAAATATGAATGTTAAAATTATTTGGGATATATATAAAATTCATAATTTGGTTAATACTATTCATAACCCCTTTTTAAATTGCTACTTTGATAGGTTGTGTTGTGTTTGAAATTAGTGTTGCGTACATCACACACTATTGAATTTTTTAAAAAGGAAGTGCACCATGGATGCTTGGGGTGTTACACGCACTTTGTGATCTTATCATATAATTTATTCTCTATCAGTGTATCCAACACAATCTCAATATGTTTGGCATGATCGTGTTGCTAGTGAGAATTCAAAATGATATCATCCATGAATACCATAACAAATGAATCAAGATAAGGATAGAGAACATGGTTCATCAGTGCCATGAAAATTGTTGGTGCATTTTTGAGAACGAACGACACGACCAAATACTCATATAGACCATACCTACTATGAAATGTTGACTGAGGTATGTCGGGTGGTCTAAAATGTACCTGATGATAACCAAATCTCTCATAAATATTTCAGAAAACCCAAGATCCATGGATTTAATAAAAAAATCGTTTGTCCATGGGAGAGGATATCGGTTATTAACCATCCACTGGTTCAATTTAAGGAAATCCACACACAACCTAATGGTACCATACACCTTTTTCACAAAATGGACCGACGAACCTCACAAAAAAGTATTGGTTTAGACAAAATGATTTACCTATAAATTCGCAATCTGACTCTTGATCTCTGAAATATCAATAGTAGCCATCTTGTAAGGATGAATCGATACCTGTACAGCTCCTAGTATTATCTATATAGTGAACCATACCTCTCTTACTAGAGGCAATCCGAAAAATAAATCCATGAAAAATTCCTGAAATCATCAACCACTAAAGTGAAATCTTCCTAGTGGGTTCCTTGATCATCTATATATAATCTCTTAATTTAGGATGTCATTCTGCCCATCCCACGATTCTTAGCTCCAGATCGGTTCACCTAGACATCCCATTCACCCTTGTTAATAAACTCTCTACCCTTTGGTTATTTTACTATCACCCTTTGTTGAAAAAATTCAACAAAATCATGAAAGGGAACCAACTATTCAATCCCAAGAATGATTTCAAGACCTTTATCTCAAGGAAAGAGAGGTCCAATATGAAGTGACATCCACAAATCTAAAGGGGGGAACTCCCTTCACTGACATAAATCCTCTATTCTATTTCCCAACAATGCTTATAGCAACATAAGACCATCATAACATGCAATGATGAATCCAAGGATCTCCACAATGGGAAAATATATAAAGGCGTGTGAAGACCCTATATTGAAAGTGTAGATGCTAAAGTAGAGGCCACAACAATAGTACCTATCTTTGTAAAATGGTCTGATATTTTTCTACTTAGGTGTAGTGGCACTGTGTATATCAAGATTGATCCATGATCCTTTGATACTTCCTAGATACTCTAAGAAGGTCTTTTATGTTGTTGCTATAAATCCAGGGTTTGACTTTCATGGACATGACCACCACCTCGTCATAATCACCTGGATGTACTCCAGAACCCTTCTTAATGAGAATCTATTTATCCTAATACTAAACTTGGAGTCAATGTAGACCCTCCCTCACTGTCTTCTAGAGTCATAGATCTTCAAAATCATTGTATATGGACCATCTTTCCACAATATCAACACTCTAATGGGTCTCTCACACACTAAGATCTTGAATTCTTAGGTTTATCACACTTGTGGAACCACACCTATAAACTTGAGTACGTTTTTTGTCTAATAATGTAATCACATGGAAGCTCCAGATGAAACTTCCTACTACCAGTTTTTGTAGCATAATATCTTAGTGTTGAGATGCCATAGCTCTCTCTCTTATCCTATCTCAGGTTATGCTCTATGATAAGCACCTAATTTTATATTCCCAAAAAGTTAGTCATCCAAAATTCATTCACCTATTATTATATTTATTACCAAATACCTTCCCCAAATTTTATGGCTTTAGATAACTCGTCACCCATTGGAATAGAAGTGAAGCACTACAGATCACTAAAAAATGGATAAATAATCCATAATTGATAATGATCCCTACTCTAAGTGCATCAACTCCTCGGCTCTATTGGTTCTCAATGTCTCAGGATAGATGTAATCATATAAGGGTAATAAAATAAATCTAAGGTATATCCCGATAAAGATATGTTTAAGTAATTACATCCCACCATCTCTTAGCAGAATCATGTAAAATATATGTATCGAGATTTACCCTCCTCCAAATAGAAATATCAAGATACTCAAAGATGGATAGCATGGCCCCAATCCATAACTCTGTAACCTATGGTATGGAGTCCCCCAAAAAATGTGGATGGATGCTGCTGTAGGAACTCACGGGTCAACTCTTCCATAGTCTGGGATGGTCATGGTGCTCCTTGGTCAGTCTACATGAAATGCATAAATCCCTCACGAAACTATACCTCATCACCTGTTTCTGGTAAAACTACCAGTTCTTAGGCTGGAATTAAAGGAGGATCCACTGATATCCCATGGCCCATCACCTCTAGAGTGTGTTCATCGCCACCCTCCTAGAATATGAATGGAGGTATTTTTGGTGGAATGTCTCTATAATTCCAATCATATGCCTCATAAAAGTACGTTATCAAATTTTTTGACTAAAAAACATAAATACTGAAAATATTATTAGAACAATCCTTTCTATATAAGAGAAACACCCCTTTTATTATTCCATGATTCAGTTCTAGTCATCATACAGATTATACACAAGCAATATATACTACATACTTTTCACTACTAAGGTTGGGTTTGGGTCAAATTGTCTACTAATAACAATTTTATTTCCATTTTATTCTTATTTCATTCAAGTATATCATAATTCATTTTAAAAGGTTGAACAAAATGGGTGACCAAATTCCAATCCATAAGGAATCATACTTTTTATGAATCAAAATTAGGTGTCTGATTAATAAATACCACAACACGTTCCATTCCGTGTGACTCGGGGTCCATGACCCAATGTTCTATAATTGGCTGATTAGGGTGTTTATTGTAACGTAATATGGAAAAAACCGCTTAGGTTCAGCAGGCACTCTAAGTACCAACCATTTTTTCTCAATCCCATGAACAAAATAAGTATCACACAATACGTATATCTACCACAACGCCTATCCCAACAACATGAGATCAAGTAATTCATCCTATATGGAATGGCATAATTCATGGAACGTGATTTATAATGGTTCCAAAAGTGATGCATGAGATGTAATACCCTCATCTTATCAGGTTGAAACAAAATAGAACCCAAAATTATATTAATAATAATATCACAATTCAAGCGCACCCCCCGATTGTGGAATCAAATCTACTATAAGAGTAAAAATCTAAAAAATAGCAATTTCATTTGAGATAATTTGGAGTATTCCTACATGTGGGTTAGTTATTCCCAAGAACATCTCATTACCAAATTCCATTTCCCTCCTATCTCGGTCTATTATTTCTAAATAACAAACTAAAAAAATAAAATAAAACTCTGATACTAAATTGTAATGTATCAGACCCGGATAACACTAAAACATACCCCAAGACCATTTGGCCACATAGACTCAAGCACATCTCCCCAAACACCAGAGGTTAGTAACTAGCAGCAAGGGCCTATGGTGTTTTGAGGGGATATTATTCACCCATAACCAGAGAGGAGAATAGTGGATATATAATAACATATCAATTAGTGGAAGCAGTATAACAATAAGATAATAGATGACTTAACAGGAGGTAACAATCCAAGAAAGATACATGCAACAATACCAGAAGCAGTCTCATATAAAGAACATATGTCATGTGATGTCTAAAAAGAACCCAAAACTAGTAAACATACAATACTACAAAACATGTAACAAAATACCGAAAACACAAAAATCTATATAACTATACTCATAATCCTTGGATCAGTCTCATGCTCCCTTAATCCTAAATAGAAATCAATAACTTGTGGTGAGGCACATTCCCATGTCCATAACTACAATAATATAGTCTACTCAGGTACTCATTGGCTGCTTGAGAAAGTTATAAGATACAACCCATAATGAAACCACACAATGGTCTACTTCCATCCATCTAGTGAATACATAATAATAACATTGTGTATGTACTAATATAATATGTTAGTAATTACTAAAATTAAACAACCTGTAAAGTTCCAGATTCTCATTAACACTGGTCATCTGCTGCCTACTTTGGCCTAGCCGTTAATAACTCTAAATAACAGTAAATCCTATATCAATTTATAATAAAGTTAATTTAAATAATAAATCTATGTTAATAAGTAAATATTGGAACCTATCATGTATCCCAAAATTCCTCATAATGTTTTTTAACAAGAGATTCCTAACCAGTATATCTCTAAGTGGTAAGGCACTAACTAAATCCAAGATTGTTCTTTGGATTGGAAGATGTATCATATAAATTTTTTAATTTTTTATTCAACAATGAACCTGATACCATCCTTGGAATTCCTAATTTTTTAATCTAGGTATCACTCCTAGTGTATCATGAACCAACACCTTGCAATCCCTTCCTGGTCATTTCTCATGGAAATCCTAGTATCACACTGGGTGTGGTATAACATCAATGCCATTCAAGTCCATAATTGGTGGTGCACTGTGGGAGTCCATGAATCACCCATGGAGTATATACTCAAATTCTCTATGAGTATATCCTTGGTGATTCGTATAAGGGGTCCAAGTGTCACTTGAGCATATAACAATCAACAACGCTTTGATTCCACCCTTGGAAGTCCACTAGGAAGTCTATGTGTCACATGGAAGTAAGAAAGTAGAAGCCAAATGATTCCACCCATAGAATTCGTATATGAACCCATGTGTAACCCAAGGCATAAAAGAATTCAATTTCATCTAATTATGTCAAGGTTCATCACTATGATCAATTAAATTAAAACTCCCTTCTGTAGGTGGATCAAGGTATAGACTATGCTTAGAAGTCTTGGCATCTTATTCATCTCAAAAAGACATTTAATTTTTAAGGGAAACTCATGCTTAAAAAATCCATTACAGGGAACTAGTTTAGGGACATGGGTTCCATTCCATTTTATTTATCAATTCAATATCAATTAAAAGTAAAAGTTGCAATTAAATCTAAATTCAATATTGTAAATATGGCATTTATCAACACAAGAAAATAGCATTTACAGCACTAAAAAATTTATAATAATCGAGGTGAAGATATGGGGGGTCCCCATTAACAGTGCAATGAAAAGTGCTGATAAAGACCCCCTTTATCAGCGCTAAAAATGTGCTAATAAAAGGGGTCCTTTATCAGTGCTAAAAAAAGTGCTGATAATTGGGTCCTTTATCAGTGATTTTTTTAGCACTGTTAAAGGACCCCGTTTATCAGCGCTTTTTTAAAAGCACTGATAAATGATAAAAAACAGAAAAGAAATCTGCATATAGGGGAGGGTATTAAAAAGTGCTTGAAGCCCCTTTCAACATCACTTCCACCCCCAGGCTGCATGCCACAACCCCCCCCCCCCCCCATCCCACACACCCAATCCACCACCCCACCCACTTTAACAGTGCTAGAAGAAATTCCATCCACGCGTGCGACCTGCCTCCACCAAGATTCGAACCCAAGACCTCTTGCCTGGTCACCTAAGCCTTTACCACTCCACTATATTTCTTTTCTCTCCATTTAATAATATACTTATTTTTTTATATATGTATTTAGTTATGTTTACTCATATATTAGTATATATTTATATTATCATATATATATTTATATTAATATATATTTTTAGTTATATTAATATATATATCTGTATATTAATATATATATATATATATACATATATAGTTATATTTATTTATATTTATTTATTTATTTATTTGTATATTAATATTTATTTATTTCTATTTATTTTATATATATTTATATTTTTTATCTGTATATTTATCTCTATATTAATATATATTTATAGGATCAGTTTTAAATACATCTATAAAATAAGCTTTTTTGTGTGTGTTTATAAATAAATAAATACATATATACAACATACACACACACACATATATATATATTATATGTGTATATGGAAGTATAATTATACATATTTATATATATTCACAAATATAATATATTAATATATATAAACATATGTTTAAAATATATAGATAATATATATATATCAGTTTATCAATACAGACACACAAATACACACACACACACACACACACATCATATAGGTATATAAATATTAATATATTTGTATTTTAAATAAAATGGATATTAGTTTTTTATTTAGATAAGCCTTATATATTGAGAAATATACTTTATATGTAAATATGTTGAATTATTTATTTATAAAATTAAATTTTTATATGTGAATATATAAAAAATAGGTATATATTGTTATATAATTGATTATAAATAACATTACATTGTGAAAAATGATATAATTTCAAATACATAATATATACATAAATGTAACCCCACGGAATAAATTCAGTCCCCAATGAAAAAGGTCAAAAATACCCCCTGAAATGAGGCTGAAATTCCATTAAATGTTAAAAAATGGGCATCTGAACTAAAAACGTAGTTTTGGATACATTTTGTGGATTTTGGGCCATGAAAAATGTGACATAAGTTTCTCTTGGGTAAATAGTGTGTAGAGCTCGCCGTAGGATTTGATTTGATATGTTGTAGAGCTCAAAGGAACATCATGATCAAAAGTTATGGACATTTGAAGTTTGAGTTACGTTTTCAACTTATTTTAGATCTTTTATTAATTTTTTGATTTTATGTGTCGGCAAATTGTTATTAAATGATTATTAGTCAATGATAATTAAAAAATTAATAATTAATAATTTTTTAAGATAATTTATAAGCCATTTTCACTGAATATCTTATATATTAAGTTGAAAAGTTTATTTACACTTATCTATAACATATTTCAAAAATATATATTATATTTATATCAATATAAATGTACTTATATATTTATATATCAATATATTATTTTTTATGAAATGTATTTTTTTAAATATACCCTTTATCTGCACTAGGGGAAAAAGCGCTGATAAAGCCTCCTCCTTAATAGCGCTACTAAAAAAAGTATTGATAAAGGGGGCCCTTTAACAATACTAAAAAACACTGACAAAGGGGGTGCCTTTATGAGTGTTAAAAAAGCACTGAAGGGCCACTTTTAACAACTCTTTTTTTGTGCTATTAAAATTTCCCTTTATCAGTACTTTTTTTAGCGCTGATAAAGGAACCTCATTTATCATCACTTTTTGTAGCGTTGTTAAACGGTGGTGCTACGGAAACCTAGTTTTCTAATATTGATTTCAATTAATCAATTGAAATCCCATAGAAAAAGTGAACAAAACACCTCAAGGGTGACCCAACTCCTAAAGCACCCATTGTGGTCCATTTAATTAAACAACGTACCTTTAGGATGGTTCTAATTCAAGGTTCTTATCCCCTATTTATTTATCAATAGGTTTTGTTAATCACATAGGTCATTCCTTTAAATTAAAATCAAGGATTAAACTCAATTTCAAGTGTGTATCTCCGATAATTTGGCACATGGCGTAATGGAATATATTTAAAAACATCAACTTTGATGTAAAATCATAAAACTACCTATCATTGGTTTGTAGTGGATAACACATCTAGAAACAGCTCCTGATTTGACCCAAATAGGGATACAAATTAAGAACAAAGAAATACCTTGAAATGGGGAAAATTAGATTTCACCTAAATAGGGAAACCGATACAAAGAATAATAAGTAATGAGACAAAAGAAATTAGGATTTTACTAATGCGGATCCAAAGAGACAAACGGTTCTTAAATAACAATCGAATAGAGAATATCCTTTGATTCCTAGAATATTATTCAAAGCGATCTCTCAAAATAACGGTTCTACCAACAGAGGAGAATGAGTGAAATTAGTTTTTAAATAAGTATTAAATTATTGAAATTTTATAAATTCACCCAAAATATAGTGCCACATGGTTTTTCTTCATGGTTGGATAAACCATGCACTAACTGTGTCCCCTTTTCTATAGGAAGGGTCACATCACATGGTTTTTGCATGTAATTTGAAAAACCATGCACAAACCATGTCTCAATCCACCATAAAAAAAACTAAAGAGGATGCCACACGGTCATTCACCTCAAATCACATGGTTTTTTAAACCATGTGAGCTCCGCCTACACACTATCAGGCCTTGCATGGTTATAAGTAATAGTACGTCCCTCCCCACATTGTTTATACTAACTATTTAATAGGTCTCCCCACCCCCACCCAAAAAAAAACAAAATTGGGTTTTGGGATCTGAAGAATCCCCAAACACCCCTAACACCTCCATTACTTCAAAGTTAACTCATATTAGACAATATTTAATCATTTAAACTGAAAATTGATGGAAGTAAAAGTTACATACCTCAAGTAATAATTGGATTCCTACAACGTTGTTCGGGGGTGATGCATGTGTATATGGTTTGTGTGTTGCTTGTGTTTATTCTTTGTATATGGTTGATTTATTAATACCCCTTATCACAATCCAATTTTATACATCACATATGAATATAAAATATCTAGCATATTATCGGAGAATTCTTGCTAAAGTAGTTTAGGATTGCGCTCTAGATAGTTTCCCATTAGTATGGGCATTCACTTCTTTGCAAACAATTCCCCTCAGTTAAATCACGTAGGGTACTACTGAGAAATTGGGATTTTTTATTACGTCATCCATTCCAACTAGATAGATCATGTTATCGTATGTTCTATATTTATTCCTTATCTCTTAGGTTTTACCATGATCTCCAACACTAATTTTTCTATGGAGGATAATTTAGTTGCCTCATGTTGTATGGTTACTTGGGTAGTGTATTCCCATTTCCCTTCTTGTGTTATTAATACTTATTCTCTCTATTAGTGTAGTGTTTTTTTGGTAAAATTGAATCTTTGTTCTTTTCAAAATAATTATGAATAATTTTTTGAGAATTTTTTCTTTCTCTATTTCCCCATTTTCACCAACATTTTTTATACACTCTCTCTCTATCTTTAAAATTAACATTCCTCCCCTTTTAAGAAAACACTATTTTCAATAAAGAAAAAAATAGATTGGGATTTTTTTGAAATTGAAAAGAGGAAAAACCTATTTTTTATCACTGTATATTAAACTTGTAGTAAACTAATTTTTTATTTGAAGTAAATTCATATATAATATTTTAACTTGGGTATGCTTATTAAATTTTAATACTCAAACCTATAGCTATATTTTTATTGTTAGCTGCAGGTGTAGCTTCCATCATAGTATTGATCATCATGGCGGGATGTTAGATTATGGGATTGGAGACTGTCCTATGGGGTCACATAGAGATCTGTTTATTCCTCGGGTTTGGTTTTATTTTGAATTTTTGTTTTTTTTCTTATCATTTCATTTATGTATGTTGGTATTGTTGTTTATTTTCTTATTGATTTTTGTTTATTTCTTTTTAGATAAATATTTTTGACTTACTCTATTTGATTCCCTTGGAATTGTTTTCCTACACAAGTTGATTGGGAAGGCGCGTATGGGTTATTGCAGGCTGGATAGGGTAACTGGTTCATGGACGAGACAACATGGTTCATGAAAAAATGGTATCAAAACATTGATTTTTTAGAGAAGCTAGCTTTCACTGTGAACTTTGTTATTTTATTTTTTAAGGTAAAAGAAGTATGACTGTAAATACTTCTATTGTGGGTATGATGAGGTGTTTGGAAAATACATCCAGTGATAAATCTTAGGATACCATAAGAAATTGGGTTTGGAGTTTTTCTTTTCGATTTTTTTCCTTTCATATTACACCTTGGTTTTGGTTGATGGTGATGGATTTTATTAATAGTCCAGGATTTTTTATGGGTTGTTTTGTGTTTGGGTAATGAAATGGGTGTTGGGATAGTGGTTTTTTTAGCTAATATGGCCATTAAATCCATGTGGCTCTTAGGGATGTGTTCTAGAATAACTATGTGTGGCAGTGGTTTGATTGGGATATGGTCGCCAGCCATATGGTCATGTCACCCATTATCACTATTCCCATCTTGAAATTTATTTTGGGTCTTTCCTATATTTAAATATTTTTTAAAACTTGTATTATATTGTAAAACCATTATTTATATTGAATGGATAAATTATTTTTCAAAAATGATTTTAACTAACTTTATGGTAAGATGATTTTAAATAAAACTCGGTTTTTTGTAAAATGGGCCTTTTAAAATGTGTTATTTTATTCTTTGTTCACCTCATGAGTTGGTGTCTGTTGTTTTAAATGGGTATTTATATCTTATTTTAAAATGAAAAGGAGTTTTAATGGAATACGTTTTGAATTTATTGATGTAATTAAAGTTATTTTCATTGAATAAAATAGATTGAAATGTGGAGTTTTAAAATGGATTTCAAAGAGGTAGTTAGTGATATTTTTTAAATTCTTTGTACAATTTTTTGTTCATTTTTATTTTTGTCTGGTATTTAATTGTGACATTTTATTTAAGGTGATTAGGGTTTTATTGAGTTTTTTTCCTCATTATTTATATAATTAACTTGTTAAGATCTAAGGAATCCTAAAGAAGATTTTCTGATGTCTCTTAAATATTGTTCTTTTAGTTGATCAAGTTTTGTCTTGGTTATTTAGTAATTTCATCATGAGCATAGATCCTGGTGGTCCTAGGTCTTAGGAATACATTAATAATTTCAAATAGTTTAACCCTAGTCACTTATTAAGTTAGATGGAATTGGAATAACATAAGGAATGGTTGAAAACAATTAAAGAGATTTTTCTTTGGCTTGAGCATCCCAAACCTCTTAAGCTCAAGATCATCAAATTCATACTAGAAGGGTGCTGATCAAGTCTCAGTTTAAAGTTACTTTTATTAACATTTTCTATTTTTCACATTGTGTTTAGTGAAGTTTTCTTTTGTTTGGAAATATTGAATGAGGTTTTGTATGCCTTTTAGGAATTTAATTCTTAAAATAAGAGTCTTTTTTGGAATATATGAATCTTGTTTTTATGGGATAGTAGAATTATTTATTTCATGTATCCTCTCCATTGATTTTTTATTTCCATTATAATTCAAGAGTTATTTTATATTTGGAAATAAAGGTCTTTCTAGAGTCTTAATATGGTGAGGAGGCCACCATAGGATGATCTTGCGATGCACCCGGCATCTAGGAGTTATTGATGGTCTACATTCTTATTTCAGACCCTCACAACCTTAAAAATAGTAGTTGGTCGGCTTGGATAGTGGTTCTTGTGACATATTCCCATATAGATCCCTATTGGACCATGATGAGTTTCTTTGGTGGTTTCTATATTAGGGTCCAAGGTGTTTCTTGTTGGGTTGTGTTTGGAAAAGAGAGAGTCTCTATTTCATAATCCCTTCATTATTATTTAGAGTTATTTGGTCTTATGATATTTATTCCTTGGATTTTGTGCTTCTTTTGAGGATGGACTTGTAGTGTATTGGGGATTTTTTAGTTTTCAGTTTTTATCAAAAGTGAGGGTTGGTTCTTTGTAATTTGAGTTTTCAGGTCTCGCCTTGAGTTGTAATTCATCCTTGCATTTTACAATATCAATTGAGTCTCTTGGGACTTTATGGGGGTATCAAGTGTCATGATGGCGATAATTTTCACACCCAAATATAAAAAATTATTTTATTTTATTTATTTTTTAGGCAGTATTTATTTCTCTTCTCTTTCTGGTGATTTTTACTAGAAATTGGTAGTTTTGGGAATCAAGAGAAAATCTCATGAATAAGATCCATGGTTCTCAAAATTGTGTGGGAACTAGGTGATAGATTCTACAAATTATGATAGAGACAACTACATAGTTAGCACACAATTTTCCAAACCATGCAGCCAACAAGTGTGGGGTGATTTAGGAGCCTAGTAGAGGGTGCATGGTTGGCCCATGGATTCCCAAACCATGCAACCCAAACCATGTGTTGTATCATGTTTTCAGAAAAAATTAATTAAAATTAAAAAAATCCTAATTATATTAGCACCCCTCATCCTTACCCATGAAACTGCCTGAATAAATCACACCCAATATGGGGATTTTGGAAAACGACGTCCTCCCATTTTGCCTCCAATTTTTGGTCTATTTTCCTCCTCAATTCTTGTTCAATCAACTCCAATTATTTTTCCCTCCTCTTCACCTATATTTTCATATTTCAGGGTATCATTTCCCCCTATTTTGTGCATGATTTGGGTAAACCCTGAAATGGGAGTGTGTTTCTATTTTTTATTGGTTCCTAGGGATCGTGACGCTCATTTTTGGGCCTGTATTTGTGGCGGTCATCAAAGGAACCATCTTGTAGCTCCATTGAGATGGTG
Organism: Viscum album; assembly: GCA_963277665.1. Classification (NCBI taxonomy): domain Eukaryota; kingdom Viridiplantae; phylum Streptophyta; class Magnoliopsida; order Santalales; family Viscaceae; genus Viscum; species Viscum album. Next base: position 1,957,136,899 of record OY728137.1, read on the forward strand.
TGCACGCATATACATAAGAAATTATAACTATACCCTATTTTAAAAATTCGTTTATGGTGAGATAAATATGTCAATTGGTTCAACAAGTTAATATTTGTATAGTGTGGGTTATGTGTTTCTATATGTGAGGTGGTATTCATAAAATTATACTTTAATTGAAGTAGGTTTTTTTATGCATTGGCCAATAATTTTGAGAATAATTGGTTACTTGGTTTTTATACCTTGTTTTTATTCTAGTTAAAAATGTATAATGGTAATAAATTTTATTTGAGATAAAATCAAGTTGTTTTCTATTTGAATTAAATTGTGTGAAATTATTTTAAACCACCTTTCAAGTATTTGATGAAATTCCTAGTTTCCCTTTATAAGTGGTTTTTGGTTTCAAAATGGTGTTTTAAATTAAAAAATGGGTTTCAAATGTTTTATGAAATTATAATTGGTGTGTTTATATCTATTCGAAATGTTTTTTCACCCAAATTACATGTGAGGAAAAATTGTAACTTTAAGAAATAGGTTTTATTTTGATAAATCTCCTTAGAATGTGTCTCTTTCCTTACTATTGTTAATGTAATGGGTAAGTCCTCGGTATGGGACCTCCCTTGTGCGTTGGTGGATTAAAGGCAAGAGAACTTATTTGGAGTAATATTTAGTGGTTACTCTTATGTATGTGACTTGTGTTTTTCTTGGGTTTATTATTTATATATGGTTGATTTCTTGATACTCATTGGTTCACCCTCATTTTAGACATAACATGGGAACCTGTAATAGCTAGAAGATTATACGAGAGTTCTTGCTTTGCTAATTTAGGATTAAACTATGTATGGTGGTTTCTTAGAATGGAAACACCATTATTTGGGGTCGATTCCCCTTGGTTTGTCCAAGAAGGGTACAATTGAGTGTTAGGTAAGTTATAGTGCATCAGGTGGGCCAAAAGGATGGATCAGGTTATAGTATGTTCTATATTTTACCCTTAGCATCTTAGTATTTCAATGATCTCTGAAACTTTTTTTTCTATGGTAGAAAATATAGGTGTCTCATCTAGTATAGTTACTTGAGTATCATTTCCCCATTTCCCTCCCTATGTACTAATTTATTGTTCTCCTTATCTATGGTGTGCCATTTTGGTAAAAATGGATTTTTTTTTTAAAATAACAAATAATTTATTTATAACATTTTTCTTACTCTCTTTTCCCATTTTCCCAAATAACTTTTTCATAATCTTATCTCTCTATTAAAAATACCCAATCCTGCCCTTTTAAGAAAACTCTATTTTAAATAAAGTGAGAAATGGACCATGATTTTTTTTGAAATTGAATGGATGAAAAAAAAATCTTATACCACTTTATTTAAAAATATAAGTAAATGAGTCTTCTACTTAAAAGAAAGTCATAGAGTATAGTTTTACTTGGGAATTCCTACTGATCTTCAATACTCGTGCCTATATATATTTTATTTTATTTATCTTCAAGTGAAAGTTCCATCTTTTTCTTGATCACTATGGTGAAATGTAGGGTTTTGGGATTAGAGAGTAACTCATGGGGTAACATCGATATCCATATAGTCAAATGTTTTGGTTTTGTTTTAAGTTTTTTTTCTTATTGTTTCTTCTGTTTATGTTCATCTTATCATTTATCTTCTCACTAAGTTTTTATTATTTTTGGGTGAAATTGTTCCCAATAACTCATTTTGATTCCCTTGGTGCTTGTTGCCACAATGGGGTGATCAATAATGCACCTTATGGTTGTCATAGAACAGCATGGGTGACTGATTTGGGGTTGATCTAGGTTGTTTCATGACACAAGATGCTTGGAATAATTCTATTAGGTCTATCAATATTTGAGGATGTCATCAAACAACACCACAATGAATGATTCAATATATGGGTCAGAGATCTTGTTCATGAGTTCCATGAACATCGTTGTAGCATTCATAAAACCAAATGGAACCTCCAAGAACTCATATTTTCAATACCTACTCCTAAAAACCATCTTTAGTATTTTTTCTTCCCTAACTTGAAGTTGATGGTAGCCTGAACGCAGGTCAATCTTAGAAAACCAATGAGCTCCTCATAACTGATTGAATAGATCATTATTACTATGAAAAGGATATTTGTTCTTAATCATTAGGTGGTTAAATTGTTTGTAATCCACACATATTTGAAAGAGTACCATAAACCTTTTAGGTGAACAAAACTAGATCACCATAGGAAGATGTGCTAGGTCTGAAAAATCCATTACGTTCTAAGTCATCCAAATGAACTTTGAGTTCTTTCAACTTATATGGAACCATAGGATAAGGTGGTATCAATATAGGTTTCTACCCTAGCACAAGTTCTATTTGAAACTCTATCATTATATTAGAAGGTAAACATTAAAAGTCCTATGGAAACACATCCTCATAAAGATCAACAACTAGAGAGAAAATTATGGGGGCCAACTTCACTATTGTAGAAAGATCCAAGCCTATAACATGCACTCTAAGAGCTATAATCTAACTCAAATTTAGCCCAACTCTAATAGCTCTAAACTCCAATTCACCATTCATCATAAACATATCCCCTTATTAAAGTTAAAGGATACCCATATAAGATAATAGTTGATGTGTGTCAATATTTTATAATCCATCACATCCCAAATATCACATCGAATCTATTCATCGATAAAATCATGTAATTCAACAAATTCCCATAGATAATGATCATTGAAGGAAATCTTGTAAACCCCTGAAGGCGGTCTAATTTTTACCATAATGGTGTGTTAAGATAAATAATATCTACAGAAACCCAACTTTTTATTACATGTCTACTACATTATTTTTAAAATAAACAATATAATAGTTATACAATCTAGGATCTAAAGTTTTCATTACTGCAAAAATTAGGCTCATAAAATCCTTCTACATAATAAAAAATAAACATTATTTAAATTATTCTATTTTATCCTTCTAAATATCTCACAATATACTTAGTACATAAAGTCATTGGAGGATATTAATTTAATAAATGGCTGGGAATAATTATTTGTAATACAATGAATAAGGGACATGAATCAATGTTGCATGGGAGAGAATAATCAACATCACCATATCATAAGCATAAGATCATAGTCATAATCCTGATAGAAACATTTTATAAAGGAATGGAATGTGGTATTTTCATAAAAATGAAACATCATGTCATAGTGGTCAAATACCAGACAATGTTTTGAACAAATCTAGCATCATGTCCATGCATAACATATGTGAATGAATCATAACATCATAATTATCAAAAAAAAATAAAGCATCATAGTCATACATAATACAAATTATATCATGAAAAATATCACATTACCAAATACAATGGAGGGATAAATAATTCTAGGGACACCTGTCACATCATAAAATGATCATATTTATACATGCCACATTTAAGGATAACAATCGTAGTCATGAAATAATCCCATGGAAAATAATGACTTTCATGAAATATATCACATATCATACATCATAAAATTGACTTTAAGATTCCAAAATGAATAATTTTAAATTATAATTTGGCATAAAAGATCATTTTCTTATTTGTAATGAGAAATAACATAATAGGATTCAAGAGATTTTTTGGAAATTGGAGTCTTATAGAAAAAGAAAAATAAATTGATTAGGAAAACGTTTTAGAAGGGTAGAAACAGGTATTTACTCATAATAAAAAATAAATAATTTTTAAAGGAAATATTTTAGATATTATAGAAACATTCATACTGAAATCAATCTAAAATATGAGGTAACCCATAGAAAAGTGACTGGGTTTGGTAATTGAGTTACCTTAATTCCCACATTATTTCATCAATTTTCCAACTCCTGAATAATAAAATAAGTTTTATTGAAAAATGGAACCAAAAGTGAATTATTTAAATTTTTCAAAATTTACCTATTAAAATAATTGGATTATATTTCTTAAGATCATTAGTTAAAGTGAAAATTTTTTACTATCAAGTTTTCCTTCAAAAAAATATTGTTTTTCTTTTATTTCTCTATTTTGTTCAACGTAATTTATAAATAAGTTGAATTAATTAAAAAATATTAGGATAAATATATTTATATATTTATATGTGTTAAATAATTTATTATAACCAGATATATGTTTAGTGATAAGTAAATAATTGGCAACGTCCTCATCGGCAGTTAATCGATCCTTAACGAGACATTGTCCGACGAGGTTGAAAGAGATATATGGAATATAAATAATTTATAATTAAACCTGCATAGTAGTTTAGGATAAATAATTAAATATTAACATAAAATCTAAATTATATTAAAAAAATTAAAGAGATAGAGAAAAATGGGAATATAACAGGAAAATGTAAAGAATACTTGATGAAAAAATACCCTAATCTCGGTGTTTCTTATCTTGTAAGACACTAAAATACCTTGATGATTGGAGTTAGTTTACTTCATAACGTCCATATGTAATATAATAGGATTAATATATAATATTTGGGAAGATATATTTATTTTTAAAGTGTAAGTGAAGTGGTTTTCCAAGGGGAGGGAGACGGGTTATTTATATAGAGGAGTAGGGCGTTTTGAGTTAAAATATTGAATAAAATATTATATCCAAGGTAAAATTTATAATTGTTATATTTTTGATATAATGAATCCAATATCAAAAAAAATTAATATTTTTAGGAATTTATACCCCTTTATAATTATAATAAAATAGTTTCCTAAAATGAAATTGGAAAAAATGAGAAATTGTTATTTTGAAGGAATAAGTTTCTCTTTAAACATTGGAAATTAATTTTTTGATATTGAAAACTTGTTTACTATATTTTAATGAATCATTTATATAATTAAATATATTCTATAGATATACCATTTCTATAATTGATTAGGTCATTATTGCATCATGAATGATGTGATTTAAAATACACTAGTAATGTAAAAACTGTATTTTTACTATTCACCTAAAAATTTAAGTATTTCATAAAATTACCAAAAAAATAAACCTATAATAATTATGAAGTGATAATTTAAAATTTAAAATTCAGTTTATCAAAATAATTCTCAAACGTAGTTGATTTTAATTTTTAATATAAAAATTAGTATTTTTACAAAATAACTTAAAATATAGTTTATTAGAAATCTTCTTGTATTTTCATTGAGTTTTTTAATATTGATATTTATTTTATAGAAATATAATATTTAAATTAATCATTTTAAATACTAGTTATATTAAACTATATAATTTTATGGTCACATTACAATTCCAACAGTCATGTTACTTTTCCCAGCGACTTAGTAACTCTTCTCATCGGTCAAGTTACTATTCCAATGGTTACATTATTATTCCAAAAATCAAATTACTCTTCCAATGGTAAAATTATCACCTATAAATACTAAAACATTAAATCATTCAATATTCTCAAAAATTCAACCGAATGTTTTATATTTTCATTTTCTAAGATGCTAATTGATTTACTAATATTTTGTTTTATTTCTATAGTGTTGGTAGTGGGGGAGATGATTCTCACAAGTTGGGGTGATCCATATTTTCCCATTATACTCTTCTTAATTTATATTTTTTTTCTCATTACAATGTTTGGAATTTTTATGGGTTTGTTTTTTGATTAATTTAATGATATATATTAATGAAATAAATATTTATTGGTTTCATTATGGGTTGTATGTGGGTAATACTATATAATATAACATAATACACATTTATTTAAATAAAAAAACATTTATAAAATCTAGGTTGTTGAATTCTTCTCCCCTTTAAAAATTTCATTCCCAAAATTTCAACTCATATTTTTTATTGAGAAGAGTTTAGGGTACTAATGTCTCATTATTTCCTCTAATTACCTCATAACCTATTCATATTTATGGTTTAACAGAAACAGTTCGACAAGGTGAGTTGTCTTGTTGCAACAAACTTTTTCTTTACAGTCCAATATCTTCACTAACTACTCCTCATATGAGAGTTTATTCTTCAATTTTACCACCTATGGATTTAGTATATGTGATGGATCGGGTATGTAATTCCTTATGAGATATTCATGTAAAATAATCATCAATTTGAGCCAAATTTATGGAAGTGCAATCTGATTGACAACAACTCTAATGCGATCAAGTATCTCAAATGAGCCAATGTATCTAGGGATAAGATTACTTTATTTATAAACAGCATGACTCACTTCAACAATGATATTCGAAAGAAAACTTTATCTCCATATTCAAAAAGTATTTCTATTCAATTTTTGTTAGAATATCTCTTCTACTAAATATGAGTATATTTTGTATACTTTTGGATGGATAGAACCTTATATAGTGTCTCTTTTACAGTATTAGGTCCTGATATCTTTCATTCACCAACTTCATCCCAACAAGTAGGAGTTCTACATTTGTTCAAATATATATCATCATATAGATCCATTTAAATTCTCAAGTGGATGATATTTTTGTAGGAGAACTCAAATAGTGAGATATATTGATTCTATCCTCATTTAAATTCCACTAATCAAGCTCTTAGTATGTACTCAAGTGTCTAAATAGTCCTTTAATATTGTCCATCATTTTGGGAGTGATAGTCTATAACAAAATTCAATTTAGTATTCAAAACATGTTGAAGATTTAATCAGAATTTATAATTGAAGTGGACAGTCTTGGTGAGGAAATCCACCACAGACCATATCTAATTATTTTATTTTGGATGTCTTCGGGAGACCAACGAAAAATTTTATGGTGATGTTATCTCATTTCCATTTGGTTGTACTAAATTGTTTCATCATCCCCTTGGACTTTCGTTACTCTGCTTTAAATTTTTGATATAACAATAACTCTAAGGTGTACTCAACGATCTCCTTCTTTATGTTGTCCCACCATAAGACCTCTCATAAATCACAGTACATCTTGGTTCTTCTAGGATGAATAGAAAATGATGATCTATAAACATTATCCAATAGATTATTCTTTATCTCAGGTTATTAAGGCACTAAAATCCATATTATAAACCGAATCACACCATCATCATCAATATAGAATTCATGAAGCTTCTCTTCCATTACAGTTGTGACCCTTTTTTAGAGGTCCAGATTAACACTTTTTACCTAGTTGAAATTCACTTAGATAGATTATTAAAAAATAATTTATGTAGGGTATGATATTTTTTCCCTACATTTATGATTTCCAAATCCATCCTTTTCATATACATGAAGATAGGGTCTTTATCGATCTACATAAGGGTTAAAGTATCCAGTTTATTTATACTAAGATAATAAGCTACCTAATTCACCTTTCTAGGATGGTGGTTAAGAGATAAATAGTAGTCTTTGATCATATTTTACCATCTTCACTGATTCAAATTGATCCCCTTCAATGCAAATATATACCTTAAACTCTTGTGATCAGAATATATGTCACACTTCTCTACATAGAGGTAGTTCCAAAAAATATTCAAGGAGAAGATTACAACTACTAACTTTAGATCATTCATCAGGTAGTTCTGCTCATAGACCTTCAATTTTCATGAGAAATATGATATCACATTTTAATTTTCTATGAGTACATAGTTCAAGAATTTATTTGAAGCATCATTATCTATCACAAAAAAATCTCTAATTGATGTTAGTGTGATTATAGGTGCAGTTATTTTCCTCTTCTTGAAATACTTAAATATTTCCTCAAATTATTTTGTTGACATATAATATTCCCCTTTATGTGTTAACTTATTTAGTGAGATAGAAAATCAAGATAAATTGATCAAAAACTTTTGGTAGTACTCTCCCATCTAAGAAAACTATGGATTTCTATAACAAAAGTTGGTGTGGAGTATTCCTCAATTACCTTTTTCATTTGAAGGGTCCACTGAAATTATCTCACATGTGATCATGTTCCCTATGAATGTGACTTACTACATCCAAAATTCGCACTTGCTAAACATAGAATTCATTTTCCCCTTCCTTAATATCACCAAAACAATTCTAATATTCTCTCCATGTTTCTCATTACCCACATAGGGAATGAGAATATATTATATAAACACTACCATTAATTTTTCATGGTAGTCTCTAAAGACTCTATTTATAAAATCCATGATGACCACAAGTGAATTAGTAAGACCTAAGGTCATCACAATAAACTCTTAGTACCCATACCTTATATGAAAATCTAACTTCTAAATATTCTCCTTCACCTTCCACTGATGATATCCCCAATGAAGATACACCGTCGAGAAGTATTTATCTTCTATTAATTAGTTGGTCAAACATCTCAGAAATCCTTGTAATCAGATACATGTTCTTTATGGTGATATTTTTGAGCTCTTGGTAATCGATACACAGCTGCATTGATCCATTTTTTTAAAAAAGGAATCAGTGCACCCTAAGGTGATTCACTTGGGAATAGGAACTCTTGGACCAAATGATCAGGAAACTAATTCTTTCACTCCTCCAGTTTGGTCGGGGCTATCTTATAGGGTCATTTGGAGATAGAAGTGGTTCCAAGTATATTCTCTGTTGATAGTCCTACATCATGATCAAGATGAAGTTTGAGTAACTCTTCAAAGAAATACATTAGTGTATTCCATTATAATGGGAATTTCATCTAGGTTGACCACATCCTTTGACTCAACTATTTGGGAAAGTTATACTTCTTAATAAGGTATGAACACCCACACCATTGAGGGATTTTTCCAAAGGGGCTTCAAGATCTTCCTTGAATTTTTATAGGAGAATTGGATGGTTTGGGATATAAAAATAAATTACCTTTTCCTAAAAGTAAATTTGTTCTCTATATAACAAGATCCAATATATTCATAGTATAGAATCAAATCCAATAGAGGGATATTATCGTGAATAATATTCCCATATATTTTAGTAGGATAGGATTCCAACACTTGGTTTGAATTTATCGCACCACTAAAAATTCTTATAGATGTCTCTATATCATAGTAATGATTCTTTGATTCAAAAGTTCTAGAAACCTTTTTGGATATAAATGAATTCATATAAATATATTTAAATAATACTACTTATTCTTGAGTGAATAAAAAGTGTAATATGTATGACTTTATTTCATTGTATAATTTAATATTAGTGATGTCATATGATATCCATTTCTATTTTGGCTTTAGTTTTTGCTGATATTGGTTACCCATAATGACCCATTGTTTAGTGTAATGGCTTTCATAGTTCTCTTTCTCCCTATAGTTGAAGCATTGAACCATGGGCGGTGCATCAGGAGCTTTCTTACTTTCTTGCATCATGTTAATCGACTTTTTCATGTCTATTAAACATTTACGATATTGGAGGCCTTCTCTTCCATACAATAATCATTTCTTTATCACTTTGAAGAAATTCCCATGATGCATTTTCCCAGATTATTGACATGTGTGTGGTTGTATCCTTTTTCTTATTTTTTTCGTATAACCCATTATATTGAAACTCCATTCTTCTCGTTTTATCTTCATATCCATAGGACTATTTTCCATAATCCATCTCTACTTTGATATCACATTGAACTACTTCCTTGTAACTCCCAAAGTCTCATATAGATAGAGCCTTCTAAAGGTGTGGTTTTAAACCAATAATGAATATATCTACTTTTCAATCATTATTGATAACCAAATATGAGGTGCATATTTCAATCCTTGTGAATTTCTTCTCATAAGTCATGAATATTCACTCTCATTTTTCATAATATTAGAAATTATATCTCTATATTTGTTTAGAGAGTTTGAGGGAATTACTTTTTAAGAAATTTTTTATTAAAGTATTCCCTCTCCATATCTTCCATTTAATCCATTATGTTAGTATAATTTATCAAATCTAACTATTTATCAGCCTATCCATCAAAAAAATAAATGGATAGAGTCAAATTATCTTTCTCAAAATAGTGGAGAATAGAAAATATATTCTCAATTGATTTAAGCCACTATTCAGTGACAAGTCATTCGGTTGACCCACTAAATGTTGGTGGTTGTTTCCATATAAATGACTAGATATCTAGTTTCATCTTATTAGATAAAGGTGTACATTTTACATAGATCAGTATATCATCCAATATCTAAGACAACTCAGTAATCATAACAATTAATTTTTCAACTCCAACTCCAATAGAATTAGGTATTTCATTTGAAAATATTTTGCATTTCCCTCACACATGTTTATTGTTTGGTTTCCCCTTATTACAACCATTTTCTAAAATAAAAAAAAAGTTTGAAAAAAAATAATTAAAAAAATAATGAATAAATAATTTATTATTATGGTCAAATTTACTCTAAAGTCATATCTTATTGGATCCTTATCTCATCATTTTTCGAAAACAATTATTCTTGGATGTTTACCTATACATAGACTTATACTGACTGTTTTCACTAACATTTTCTAATCTTAATCAATAAATTAACTAATTTTTTTTTGATTCCAACTATAGTGACCCAAATTTTTCTTACATGGATATTAGATTATTTTAAAAATAAATAACATAACATTTATAAAATCCAGGATCCGAAGGATTAGAATATTGAAAAAATTAATCTCATACAACCATTATGCATAATAAAACATAAATATTACTTAAATTATTACACATTGTATTTATAAATCTCTTATGATCTCTATGGTACATGAATTAAAATAATCATAAATCAATGAAATGGGTGATTTAAAATCTCAGTAAGAGGAGGAATATGAGACATAAATCAATAGTACATGACTGAGAATAATCAAAATCATCACATCATACGAATTAGATCTCCATAATTAGCATAAGGAAAACATTTTATAAAGGCATGGAATGTGGAATATTCATAAAAATGAAACATCATGTCATAGTGGTCAAATACCACACATGGTTGTGAACAAATATAGCATCATGTCCATGCATAACATATGTGCATAAATCATGATAGCATTATTGAGAACAAATATATAATCATGTTCATGAATAATATAGATTATCTGATGATATATGTCACATTACCCAATTAATTAGAGGGACAAATAATTTTAGCCCCACCTTTCACATCATAACAGGCTCATAATGATGCATTCCACAAAGAAAGATAACAATCATATTCGTGAAATAATCACATGGAAAGGAAAGGGTTTGAAAAAATGTTTCACATATCATAATTCATGAAAGGGACATTGTGATTAAAAAATGAATTATAGGAAATCATACATATAATAAAAGATCATTTTCTTCTTTGCAAGGTGAAACAACTCGCAAGGATTCAAGAGATATTTTGGAAATTGTTGTATTTTTAAAAAAGCATTATAAATTTTTTAGAAAAACATTTTTGAAGTGTTGAAACATGTATATCACTGAAAGAATATGGAAATAATTTTAAAAGTAAATAATTTAGATATTATAATAGCATCCATTCTGAAATCAATGTGAAATTGGAGGTAACCTAAATGATATAATGGGTTTGGGAATCCCCTTAACTTAATTCCCGCTTTATTTCGTCGCTTTTCGGCCACCTGGATTATAAAAATAAGTTTATTAAAACAAGGAACCATAAGTAAATTATTTTAATATGCTTAAATATTTAACCTTTATAATCATTGTATTATATTTCTTAATTCACTTGGTTTAAGGTAAAATGTTTTGGTATCATGTTTCCCTTAAAAAACACCATTTTGCTTCAATTTTTCTATTTGGTTCAAATTAATTTATAAATAAGTAGAATTAATTAGAGAAGCATAGAATAAATATATGTATAAATTTATATAGAATAAATAATTTATTATAACCATACATAAGGTTGGTGATAAGGAAATAATTGGAAACATCCTCATTAATGGTTAACCGACTATTTACGGGACATTGTCTGGTGACGATGAAAGAGATGTATGAAATATAAATACTTCATAATTAAAACTTTTATAGTAGTTTTAAATCATTAATATAATATTAACGAAATATAAAAAATAATTATAAAATATTTTTTTTTGAGATTGATGGATAAAAATAGGAAGAGGAGAGGAAAATGTAAAGACAAGTTGATGAAAACTTACACTATTTTCGGTGTTTCTTCTCTTGTACATCACTAAAATCCCTTCATGATTGGATTTTATTTACTCTTGAATGTCCCAAATTATTATAAGATTGTTAATAGATATTATTTTGGCATGTATTTTTTTCAAGTGTAAGTGAATTTTTTTTCAAGGGGAGGGAGAGGAGTTATTTATTCTTGAGGAGCGGGGTACTTTTGAATTAAAATATTTAATAAACTAATATATCCAAGGTAAACCTTGTAATAGTCATATATTTGAAATATTAATCAAATATAAATAATATATAATGGATTTAGGACTTTAACCCCCTATTATAATTCTAATTCAATATATTATTAAAAAGGAAAGTGGAAAAAATGAAAAAAAATTATTTTAAAGGAATGCTTTTGACTTTAGAATTTGGGAAGTAGTTTTTAGGTTTAGAAAACATGTTTATTGTATTTTAATGAGTCATTTGTTAAATTAAATATTATTTGGCAGAGATAAAAATTTTATAATTTATTTTTTCATTATTACATCATGAATGACATAATTTAAAATAATCTGATTACAAAAAAACTGTACTTGTACTATTCACTGACAATTTTAAGTATTTAAAAAATATCAAAAAAAACCCTGGGAAAAAATTTATGTGATAATTTTAATAAAAACATTCATTTTATAAAAATAATTTTCAAAAATAGGTTTTTAAAAAATTTTAATATAAAATTTATGATTTTTATAATATAACATAAAATATAGTTTATTGAAAATATGCTTATATTTTCTTTGAGTTTATAAATATTGATATTTATTTTTTAGAATGATAATATTTATATTAACATAAATTACTTAAGATAAATATTATTTATATTGCATTTTTTTATTTTGAGGTCAATTTTCTTTTCCAACGGTCAGGTTACTATTCCCAATGATCATGTAACTGTTCTAATCGGTCAAGTTATTATTCCAATTATCACATTACTATTCCAATAGTCACATTGCTATTCTTATAGTAACATTTCCTCATATAAATAAAAATATAACCCATCATTCATTATTCACTATAATTCCTCCCATGGTTCTATATTTTCGTTTTTTAATACGTTGATTTGTTTAGTAATATTTGGTTTCAATTCTATAGTGTTGGTTTTCGAGGTGATGACTCTAATATATTGAGTCAATCCATATTTTTTCATTCTAATTTTATTAATTTATTATTTTTTCTAGTTGCAATTTTATGCATTTCTAGGGGATTATTCTTGATGAATGTAATGATAATTATTAAATAAATAAACTTTTCTTGGTTTCTTTATGTGCTAGATGTGTGTAATGATATATAATATAATATAACATACATTTATTTAAATAAAAAATATCTTTTATAAACTATGGGTTGTAACAATCACTGAAGATATTATAACAGATAAGTTCACACTAGATACCACTTGAAAAGAGATAATGGAATTGGAAGTACTCGTATCAAGAAAATTGGTAGATAACCAAGAGGTGATCAATACCATACCTCAAACCATATATGGGCCCTCACCACCATAATCAAGATCCTAATATATTTTAGAAACTCAGCCAACCTCATCTTCATTACATTGTCCCTGATTCATCATTGTATAGAGATTTTGCATCCTCTACTAAGGCTATCCACCTATAACGTTCCTTGATACCCAAAATTCTTTTGAGAAACACTCGAAAAAAAAGTTAAACATTGATAGCCTTCCCACATTTGTGGAAATCCATAGGTGGCTTACTATATGAATTACTGAAATACCCTCTCTGTCGATAATTGAAGCACCTAGTAGAATCAAAACCCACAGAGGACATTGAGGAAGTTATTCTATGGCCTATTTTTTCACTATCCTACATATCTTAATCATATTTCCTATTTATACTACTAGAAGAGTCTCCCATTATAGTGAGATAAATCACAGTCACTTGTCCAATATAAACTGAATGTAATCTTACTACCTTGTCCTCCACTAGACCCTTCTTTAATGTAAGGGCATCATGTAACACCTCTGAATATGATTTTACATCAAAGATCCAAATATACTACTTGATCTTAGATCGGAGCCCAATCTCAATATTTTAGGATTTTTGGACCTCGTTTCAAGCTAGAAGAGGGGGAAATCATAATAGCTCCATTAAATGAGAATAGTGCATAGAGACAAACATAGATCCCTATTGAAACTCCATAAACGGTTGAGCATGCTCCAACTTCATTGTGTGGAGAAAATATTTCTTGAGAAAAAACTCCTTCATGGTCACCCAAGTAAGACAATATAATCTTCCATCTTGATTCAATATAGTTTACTATATCGTAGAAATTCCATGGTGTATTAGGATTTCCAACATCACTCACCCATCCATAAGAATCTAGAAAAAATTGGAAACTCCCTCAATGATTTATATTGAGCCCTATATATACTATAGGTCTCTATTACACTAAAATTATGGTTGATTAAAGATCTAGAAGTAGAAAAATTATTGTTCATGGTATTCAGAAAGTTTCCTCCTTTAAATAGGACAATCAAAAAAGTCCTTGCTAAACTAGCTCTACAGTCTGAATCATCGATGATGGTACAAGAACATGCTTGGGTGTTTCCCCCTGCACCACTAGAGGTGGTACTGGTATACCCTTACAAATGAGATAATCTTCAGGTGACTATATTATAGGTCCCATCAAACATCTCCATGGTGGAATTTCAAAAATTATAAAAAGAAATTTTGTAACATCCTGACTTGGGTGCCATACATCAAGGCCTTGAGACAATTTTTCACTTGACCTCGGTTGCACATACCCATATGAAATAGGTTTTTGACTAACATAGATGGTCTTTTATCGATCATGGGGAGATTATACCATCTTTATCAGAGTAACACAATAGTGGTAATAATCAAACAATAGTGAAGATATATAACCAGAACTAGAAAAATACTGATATCACAAGATGACCAAAACTGGAATACAATATCCAAAACTAAAGTAGTAAATGTCTCATACCAAGTATGTGTCCAGTAACAAAGGAAAAACCCAACATAAAAACACTAAAAACTCCCAATAATGTCATGGTACCAAGTCTGGTTCCCTCATACTTTCTCATTCCTGACTAATCCATATAACATAGGTCCTTTTACCTTATCATGTCCTACAAACATAAATACTATTCAGGTACTCATCCAGAATCTTGAGTAGGGTGTGAGTAAAACTCAATAGAAAACCACCAATGGTATCAAAAACAATATCCAGTCAAAAATAGTGTATGTAGTTTTGTATAGAATAAAGTATAATGAAAAAAGGTAAACAGTTATCACATTTCATTAATCTTTGATTAACCATATAAACCCCCAGGTTCCCGAGGACACTCGAGCCCTCAATACCTACTTCGGCACTTGCCAAAATCTAAACCATATCATGAAACCATGGTTATAATTTATCATTTCATTTAAAATCATATAAAATATAATTGGAACCATAGTCTAATGCCAAAAACATGGGCGTTGAACATCATTTCTAATACACCATCAGTATTTGGAGCCTTAGTCCCTATCCCACACCTCAATGTCACGTGGGTATTTGAAGCCTCAGTCCATGTACCATAATTTCTATCTCATATGGGTGTTTATAGCATCATTCCCTATCCCATACCTTGTTTATCACGTATGGGTATTTGGAGTATCATTCCACGTCCCCCACCTCATTTATCTCATATGGGTATTTGGAGCATCAGTCTCTATCCTACACATCATTCATCTCATATGGGTATTTGGAGCCTCAGTCTATGCCTCAAACACATATATCACATATATCACAATATCACGTATATAAAAATATCAAATATATCACATAATTTAAGGTTAATCAATATTAACCCCTTTTTATAAATATCTCACATCATGGAATACCATTATAGTTTATCACAACAACATTGTTCTTCAATTAAATCAAAAGGAATAATATGAACAAATCACCATTTATAAATTTATCAACATTAAACCATATATCCCATTAATCATTTCACCACTTAATTAATCCAATTCCAAAATCCTAATATCCCCTTATTTAATTCACCAATTAATTAATTCCAATCCACAATCCCCATTTCCCATTAATTAATTTATTATTTAACTAATCCAATTTCACCAATTCCTAATTCCCCCAAAACTAAACACAATTCTTCATCACATGGAAAATAAATTAAATTAATTCCATCTTCAATTCAATTGAATAATTATACAAACTCTTCATTTGACTAATTTCATAACCCCATTAACTAATCAATTCTACAATCCATTAAATCAATTAATTAACCAAAACTAATTAATCCAATTCATGAATAAATTACTAGACATGTAATAGAGATACTATAATTACATACATGTAATTGAAAACAAGGATCTTGTAATAGAATAATAGACCACATACCTCAAGTCTTTTGATGTATTTCACCAATGGAAATACCCAATTGAAGCGGAACAACCAAGATCACGATGAAGATCAAGATCAAGATCCAAAACCAATATCTAAGATCAAATGAATGTAGATTAAACAAACCAATATGTAAATGAACCAACAATAGGATAAAACCATCCCTTTTTTATCCAAGAAGAGAGAATAGAGGAAGAGAAACCTAATCAGGAAGAAAACGCATACCTGAAAGGGTGAAGATCGGACAATCTAGCCATTGATTTTTCAAGAACGGTGTTTGAGAGCCCTAGGGATTCATCTAGAAGACTCCAAAAAATGATAGGAATAGGTTAGGATCAAATTGGGTTGACTTTGGTATAATTTATGGGGTTAGGGGTTTTTAAAACAAATTTTTGGATTAATTAAACCCATATGCATGGTTTCCTGGGTAGGGGAACACAGTCTTCCAAACTGTGCACCTTAACCATGAACCTATTCTATGGGGTATGCAATTACTTCTAAGAGGGAACACGGTTTGAAAAACCATGTTCCAGCTATGTGAATTCCATTTGTCTAGGTTTTCAGAGTTTTTTAGTCAGGGTACATGGTTTGGGAAAACCCGTTGCCGCCTAGGCACTACCCCTCTTCCTTCCAAAATTTTACAATTTCACCCAAAAACACTCCAAGGTAAAACTCAATCAAGATATACTCAAAACAAGGAAAAATAGTACTCTTAAATGAGTTCAAAGATTTCGAGAAAAGTTCAGGATCTTACAATCTCCCCACCCTATAAAAGATTTTCCTCAAGCTGTATTCCCAAGAATCTCTATGATTCATAGGTAAAGATCTCAGACCACTGAGCCCACATATCCACTTCTCTCTACCATGTCTCCTTTTTCACATGGCCATGTTGCCAAAATATATGAAATATTGGCATGGCCTTTCCCCACAACACTTTCTCACTGTGATCAAGCACACATATCAGATGCTCCTCAAAGGAAACATCGGTCTCAAGCTCAACATCGTCCACACTGATCAAAATAGAAGGTTCGGGGTGATTCCACTGAAGTTGTGACACATTAAAGACTCTATGAGTATCATTTTACATCTCTGGAAGATACAATTGGTAAGCCAATAGATAGATTCTCTCCACAAACCCAAATATTACAACAAACCTGGGCACTAACATTCCCTATCTTTGTATCCTATACTGACCCAATCTAGGTGAAACCTAAAGAAACGCACGATCAATATATGTAAACTCTAGGGTTCATCGACATTTATCATCATTTAACTTATATATACTATGAGAAGTGTAAATATGTTTCTAAATCAGTTGAACCTTCTCTGATGTCTAATACATTAAACTCAGTCCCAACAACTCCGAATCACCTGCCTCCATCCAACATATAGGTGATCTACATAGCCTACCATAAAGAGTCCCATATGGTTCCATTTGTATATTTTCTTAAAAATGTTGTTGTAAAAAAACTCTACCAGAGCTAGGTGCTTTACCCAAGACCCACCAAATTCTAGGACACATTCTTGAAGCATATCCTCCTTCACCAATATAGTACATTCTAACTTCCCATCTATTTGTGGGTGGGATTTTGTACTTTTTAAAACTTGTGTACCTAGAACCTTCTACAAGACCTTCTAGAATCCTGAAGTAAATCATGTGCAGTTGTGTGAAACTATACTCTATGGCACCCTGTACAGATAGACTATCTCTCGAACATACAAGTTTCCCAACTGCTCCAATGAGAAAGTTTTTCATATATGAAAGAAATGAACTAATTTCATCATTCGTTCCATAATCACAAAAATAGAGTCATTATTATGAGGAATTATTGAGATACCAACCAAAAAGTCCAGGGTAATTTCAATCCAATTCCATTCTTGAATGAGAAATATATATAGTAATACAATTGTTCATTGATGCTCATACTTCACCTATTGACAGGTGTTGCAATGTGACATGAACCCTAAAATCTCCTTTTTCATGTTCGACCACCAAAACTATTGTCATAGGTTATGGTAAATTTTGGTCACGCCTAGATACACTGCCCATTTTGAGTCATGAAACTCACATATCATCTCCCCCCACATGATTGTAGGCACAAAAACCCATTTCCTTACATAGATGAACTCATCCTCATCTATAGTCCCACGTGAAGGTTACTACCCACCTTCAAGGATTTCTCTTATGGCCAAACATTATGGATCCTCATACTATATGTCTCTGATCCATATCAAAAGTGTAGATTGTCTTAAACTGATATGAGAGTCATCTTATCTTGATCTTCCTGAACTACAATATTCATCTCACCAGTAAAGTCATCATTTTCCACTCAGCACTAGAATCCTAAACTATCTGAGTATATGTTCTCCAAATTAAAGCATCAACACCACTATTTCTCTTCCTCGGTGTATATGCTAGATCAAAATCAAATGAATCCATACAATCAACCCATATCCACTGCTAGAGATTAAAATATTATTCTGAATAGATATAATTAAATCTATTATAATCAGTATACAAAATTAGCTTCCCACCCAAAAGATAATGTGCCAACACTTCAAGACATAAACAAATACTACCAACTCACATTTTTTCATAGGGTAGTTCTGTTTATGTGACCTCAAATTTCAAGACCCATACACCAAAACCTGATATCCTACATCAACACCACTCTAAGATAGATCCCAGAATCATCACAAAACATTGTATACTCCTCACCTGGCTTGGGTAGGACCAATATTGGTGTTTTTTCAAGTGCTTATTTAACTCTTAGAAAACATTCTCATATTTCTATCCCATTAAAAATATACTTCCTTCTTGTAAAGCCCAAAATTGATAATTCTCAATGGTAAAAATACTTAATGTACCTCTAATAATATACCTCAATCCCTAGAAAACTATGAATATCAAAAATTCTATTGGGATGATATCAAGATAGAACTGCATGACCTTATATGGGTCCACTGGAACACCATACTCCAAGAAGTGTACCAGGTTAATCAAAAACCAAAACATAGATAGCTTATAATATAGCTAATTCTATCTCTCAGTGTACTGAGTATGATGTCAGGATGTTGGGCATGGTCATCATGAGTCTTGAAGTACACCAAGATTTCATCCAAAAACACTATCAAAAATTGATCTTGGTACAGGTGGAAAATTCTATTCATCAATTCCAAAAACACTTATGTATCATTAATTATCCCAAATAGAATAACAATGAACTCATATAAGAAATACTTACTTCTGAAAGAATTCATTTGTATAACATAAGGTCGTACACTCAAATGATGATACCTTGATCCCAATTGGATCTTGGATAAAACACAATCTCTCCTCAAATGGTCAAATATATCGTTGATATGTGGAAGTGGATACTAATTCATTAATAACAGCTGGTAAAGCATTTGGTACTCAACATATAAGCACCAAATCCTATTATCCATCTTAGAAAACAATACTGGAGAACCCCAAGTTGATGTACTCAAACAGAGAAACCATGTGTCCATCAAATCTTCTAATTTAGTCTTAATATCTTAAAGATTTATTGGTGTCATTAAATATAATGGAATAGAAACTAAACCATATCCATGAATGATCTAAATCATAAATTTCATATCTCTCTGAAGTGGTAGCCCATATAAGTATTCAAGAAAAATATCTTAAACCTGTGCAGTAAGGGTGGAATGATATCCTTTTTTACACCTCCATCATCCTGTAAAAGAATTAGAACTTGGGTAGTGATCTCCCCTAGTTTATGAGGAATTGGAACTACATGGTCTACCATGATATCCCATTATCCATAGTTGATATATTTTTCACCCGATGGAGATGTAAATCTCACACTCCTTTGGTAACAACATATGTGAGCTCGGTATGTTACTAACCAGTCTACACCCATAATCAGGTTAGATCCTGACATGAAAAGGATGTAAAGATCCCAACATAAATAATACTTCCCAAGCTTGAGAGAACACCCCTTGCACCAATAGATGACTCTCAATCGTACTCCCAATGGTGTATCTATCATCATAACCCCACTCATGAACTCCACCTTCAAACTCAAACCACTAAAAAGTTGGTCATATCTAAAATAATAAGAGGTACCAGTATCAATTAAAGAACTAGCTAATGTAGAATCTATAATAATAGTACATCTAACAGCAGATGATCCAGGATTTCTATCCACAAGTGTAGTTTGAACATCATGAAACTATCATTCCCCTCATCCTTGTGATGTTCTCTGAGTCCCCTATGCTACACCACTCTGCTAATTCTAGTGCTGTTACCCAAAAACACCTCATCTACTGCCTCGACCACCATGGGTAGTAAAACTCCAACTGCCAGACTAATGTGAGGTAGAATATCCCCTTCCCACACTCTAATTATTTCTAGCTACTCTATCATTACTCATATATTGTGGGTTCCAACAAAAACTTTGTAGATGTCACATATTTCCATAATTTCATAAAACTACTGATGGTAGGGGGAACTATCTATGAAAGTAACCTAAACTACCAAATTGGTGAAAAATAACTCGAGTATGGTCTGGTTTAATTAACCCTTCCCCTTGTGTTTCCTCTTTCTATCACCCTAGTGGGTATTCTACGAGAGATGTTTCCTTCTTTCATAAGAAATACCTCCTTCTCATCTAGCAGAAACCATATTACCCCCACTATAATCATCCTTCACATTCCCCTCAAATATGATATCCTATTTCAAAAATTTAGAAAACTTTTTCATCCGAAATATATTAACATGGAACTTAATCTCACATTTAAGTCAGTCCTAAAAATTTTATTCCATAGTTGTCACATCCCCTACCAGCATAGTATAAAAGCGCTATAAGGTAGTAAAGTGACCAGAATATCCCATCATGAAAATAATCCCCTGACTCAACTACATGAACTCAGCTTACCTCTACTATCTCAGTGTCTTGGAATAAAATTGCTCAAGGAACTTCTCCAAAAATTCATTCTAGACCATTCCCTCAACCTACCTAGTCTGAGCCTAAATATACCACCACTACATCATTGTTCTTTATAACATGAAATCATCCAACTTGACCCCATTTTCAGCTAGAGTCTCAAAATGGTCAGGTATTGTCTCGATGGACTCAACCAAGAAATCATCTACCTCAGTTCTACCATCTCTAGTGAAAGTTGGAGGGTGTTGTAACTGAAAATATGGTGTCATGTAAAAAATACACTTCATAACCCACTCTTGATACCTCTACATAAATTGCATGATGTCAGAAAATTTATCACAGAACTTATCTTTGGATTCTTCTCCACACACTATCAGTGCCTCCGGATCCATTACATGAGTATCATCTCCCACCATGTCCTCTTATCATCCCATCAGTAAGCATCATCATGGAGGCATATCTCTAATATTATAAACACATTACTTAGGACACATTACACAATATAAACACATTTAACCAGAGGAATTCAAAATAACTATAACAAATCATTCCCCTAGACCACACCACAGGGACAAAACTGAGGCACTAGTACTACCCATCACCATCCTACATCTAGGTTATAGTTAATAAGGTAAAATCATTATCATTATTCAAGTTTATCATTTAAAACCTATTTATTCAAATATTTCATCATTTTACAACTTTTAGTTCACATTAATAACTTTTTCATTTTAATTACACAATCAAGTAAAAATAATTTTTATTTCAAAAACTTACCCAAATACAATTTTCTTGTGTGTTCCTAAAATGATGCATGACAAAAATTAATCATGAGAATCTATAATGATGCATGAATACTAAACTCTCATCCCATATCAGGCTACAATTAAAATAATAAAAAACTCAAAAATAATAGTCACATCACACAAAAATTGCATTACCCAATGTGAAGTAATATCCAATGTAACAACTCACATCAATAAAAACAACCTCACCCGTGGTACATTGTTTTCCCCCCCATAAATTAGTAAGATACTCTGATACACTAGCTCATGACCAAAGACCAACTCTTCCAAGTCTCTTGTCAATCTTTCCCAAATATTATGTCAAAATAAAATAAAATAAGGCTCTAATATCACTTTGTAACATCCCGACCCAGGTACCACAAACTAGATCCCTAATTCGGCTTTCCATATGACCTCAATCACACCTCCTTGTATGCTAGTGGCTGATAACTAGTAGTGAGGGCCTAATATCAATAATAGAGAGAATATTCCCTATTTTTAATAGTAACACAATATTTGAAATAAACAAACAATAGTTGAAAGATGTCACTATTACCTGAATAAAATCAACATCACATGATGACCAAGACAGGAATACAATATCCAAAACTAAAGTTGTAAATGTTTCATTCCAAGTACGTGTCTAGTGATAAAAGTAAAAAAACACTAAAAACTCCAAAGCAGGTCCTGATACTAACCTTGGTTCCTTTATCCATGCTCCATCCCGAATCATCCATCAAACATAGGGTCTTTTTCTTTATCATGCCCTGCAAACATAAAGTCTATTTGGGTACTAATTAGTAAGACCAATTAGGGTGTGATTACAAATTATTTGGCCACCACCAACGGTGTCTAAAACAATATCCAGTAAATAATAGTGTATGCAGTTGTATAAAGAATAAATTACAACTAATAAAGTAAATAGTTATCACATTTTATTATTCTTTATTTAACCACATAAACCCACAGGTTCTCGAGGAAACTCAGACCTTCAATACCTACTTTGACCCATGCCCGAGTTTGAACCATATCAAAAAAATGGTTATCATTTATAATTTCATTTCAAATCATAAAAATTCAAATTGGAACCATATTTCAATGCCAACTCTTGGGAGTATAACATCATGTCTGTCACCATATGGGTAATTGAATCCTCGATCTCTATCCCACACCTCAATTTCACATGGGTATTTGGAGCCTCGGTTATTATACCATACTTCCTATCTCATATGGGTATTTGGAGAATTAGTCCCTCTCCAACACCTTGTTTATCACATATGGGTATTTGGAGAATTAGTACTTGTCACACACCACATTTATCCTATATGGGTATATGAAGCATCAGTCCCTATCTCACATCTCATTTATCTCATATAGGTATTTGGAGCCTTAGCCCATGT
This sequence comes from Viscum album, assembly GCA_963277665.1. Taxonomy (NCBI): domain Eukaryota; kingdom Viridiplantae; phylum Streptophyta; class Magnoliopsida; order Santalales; family Viscaceae; genus Viscum; species Viscum album. The sequence goes on from OY728137.1 coordinate 1,957,160,434, forward strand.
CCCACACACACATAAGACATATAAAAAATATCACATATATCACAAAATCATATATATCACATCGTTCATTGTTAATCAACATTATCCCCTTTTATCAATATTTTACATCATGGAAAACTATTACAATTTATAAAAACAACATGGTTCTTCAATTTAATCACATGAGATAATAAAAACAAATCATTATTAATATATTTATCAATATTTAACCATATAACCCATTAATAAATTTACTAATTAATTAATCCAATTATAAAATCACAATATCCCTTTAATTAATTCACCAATTAATTAATTACATTCCATAATCCCAATATCCCATTATTTAATTTAGCAATTAATTAATCCAATTTCACTAATTCCAAATTTTCCAAAAATTAAACCCAATTCATCATTACATAAAAATTAAATTTAATTAATTCCGTCTTTAATATAATTGAAAAATTATATAAACTCATCATTTGAATAATTTCCTAACCCCATTAACCAATCAATTCCAAAACCCAATACATTATTTAGTTAACCAAAATTAACTAATCAAATTCAAGAATCAACTTCTAAAAATGAAATAGAGATTCATCAATTACATATATGTAATTGAAATCAAGACTTTTTAAATTGAATAATAGACCACCTACCTCAATATTGTGAACAATTCTCTCCAATGGAAATTCATAATTGAAGTGGGACAACCAAGATCATGAATAAGAATGACATATAGATCCAAAACCTATATCCAAGATCAAACAAGTAAAGATTAAATAATCCTAGATATAAAAATACCACCAACAAGATAAAACCATCCATTTATTATCCAGGAAGAGATAAGGGATAATGAGAAACATAATCAGGAAGAAAAAAATACTCAAAGAGGTAAAGCTCTGATAATATTGCCTTCAATTTTTCAAGAGCGATGTTTGAGAGACATAGGGATTCGTCATGAAGCCTCCAAAAACAAGGGGAGGGGTTTAGGTTTGAATTGGGTCGACTAAGGGTAAATTTTGGGGGATTCGTGATTTTGAAACTGATTTTTGTATTAATTAAACCCACATGCATAGGTTATGGCACAAGGGGCATAGTTTTCCAAACTGTATGCCTTAAATGTGCACCTATTATAGGGTGGGTTCATGGTTACTAAAAAGAGGGTGCACAGTTTGAAAAATTGTGCACTAAATATTGAATCCCCCCTCTCTGGGTTCACATGTTTTGTTGGGATGGGTGCACGGTTTGGGAAAATTTGTGTCAACCATTCATTTCTCCACTTCCTTCTAAAATTCACCAATTTCACCAAAAAAATCTTCAAGGTAAAACCCAAAAAATATATACTCAAAACAAGGAAAAATATTACCTGTAATCAAGATCAATAGATCTCCGGAAAAGGTTAGGATCATAAAAATTTTAAAACTCCTAAAGTCATTAATTTATGATAAATCCTAATTATTTTTAGAGGATACCTATAACCCAAGGTATATCCTTCCTTAAAATAATACAGACAAAGATTAATTCGTCATAACTGCATGTTAGTCAAAATAATATGTATTAAAATATAAAAATATATATGCTCAATTTCAACTAATTCAATGTCACGACCCGTCCTTGGGGCCCGTGCCGTGACTACCCCAAGCCCGCCTTCCATAGGCCAGGGGCTGGCGACTAGCACCAAGGCGTAAATCCCAACAAAAAGGGAAGGCATTGCCTTTGAAAAGTAAACAAGGACCAGAGAGTAAGCAAGAGGAAAAGTAAACACTAAGTAAAAACTGTACAAGCTGTGCTGAAAGTAAAAGGGGCCGGAAATACAAGCCCAACTGTAAAGTACAACTGAAAGGAAAAAAAACAGCAACTAAAAAGGGAAAACTGCAGCATCGAGCCGTCCTCTGGAAGTCCCACCTGAAGGGTGGGTACAGATAGCCTCCACAGCTCCTCGGTCCACCTGACCGCTCCGAGTACGTCCCGCCCAGTGGTCCACCTCCAGGTACTATCCTGCTCCGCACGCCTCCACCACGGTCAGCGTTGTCCGTCGTCTGCAACCAACACAACGTAGTGCGGGCATAGCCCGTGCAGGGGTGAGTATAAGCTACTCAGTAGGGACCCCGAGACCCCCGAAGGTCTCCCGAAATCCACAAAGGATAATCCACAAAAAAAAGATACAATCATGAAGTAACATATGACATGGCTTAGGTATATGCCCATACATATACCTAAGTCTTCAATTCCCTGTTCGGCTCCAACATCCGAGCCCAAGCACAACCCAGTGCACACAGGAAAGCAAAACGTATAGCCACACAGGATAGCACAACACAGTCTACAAAGGAGAGTAAACAGTAAATCCACACAGGATAGCTCAACGCAATCCACAAAGGAGAGTAAACACAAGATTCAGCTCACACAGGTATACTTCTTCGGATGACGATAAAGATGATCACTGATCCATCTAAGTCGTCGGACCCACGAAGAATCGATAGGTAACTAACCCCCGCAATGACCCACACAGGATCGGACCCACACAAGATCGGGCACACACAGGACCGGGCCCACGCAGGACCTGTAGGCGCTGGCTCACACAGAACCGTTGAGCGCTGACCCACACAGGATCGGACCCACACAGGATCGGGCCCACGCAGGACCTGTAGCACTGATCCACGTAGGATTGCTGAGTGCAGTAGTCGTCGCAGTCCACTCAGGATCTCTGCACAGTCGTCACCGTAGTCCACTGAGGATCTCTGCACATTCGTCGCCGCAGTCCACTGAGGATCTTTGCACGGTCGTCGTCGGAGTCCACGAAGGATCTCTGCACAGTCGTTGCCGCAGTCCACTGAGGATCTCTAGACGGTCGTCGCTGTCGAAGTAGCAGTCGCAGCCAGCACTAGGGTTCCTGCACACAGCAAGCTCGTTCGGGAGGGTCCGCTCCACGAGCCCAGAGGCTGATACATCAACTGACACAAATTCCGAAGTTGATGTATCCAAAAGTTCCTTATCGTCAACAGGAACTCATCGTCGCAGACGGCGCGTCAATCGGACGCCCGGTCTGAGAGTTATTAGCTTTTTCGTCCCAGGGGCCCGATTGGTTTTTAAGGCAAAACCGACCCGACAGTACTCCACCTGCATCCAAACCTCGGGCGGAGTGTGCCAAAAGATCCGTCTCACAAAGAGAAATTCGACAAAGCTGACGGCACGTCAATCGGACGTCCGTAGCTCAAGATATGAGCGTTTCCGCTCCGAAGGCCCGGTTGGTTTCGTGTACGAACCAACCCAGCCAAACTCAAAGTATTCTGAAACCTTGAGTTCGATATACTGAAACGACCGTATTGATCCAAGGATCGCGTTTCCGCTGACGGCGGGTCGTTTGGAGTCCCGTAGATCAAGATACATCCATTTGAACGAAGTCCGTCCGAAGACGGGGGGTACGGGCCCGGGCCGACCCGGCACGACACCCCCCCCCCCCCCCCCCGGGAGTCGGCCGAACCGGGTCGACCCTAACCGGTCCGACCCGGTCCGGTCCGGCCAGGGCGCGGCCCGGCCGGTCGGACCGGCCTGGTCTGGTTCGGCCGAACGGCCAAACGGCCGAGGCACGCTGGACGCCGCCCCCGCGGCCTGGTGGTGCCGCGGCCCCCAACGTGGGGCTGCGCTGTGTCGTGGACGCGGCTTCAGCCGCGTCCGAGGGCACCGGACCCGCGCGGCTGCGGGTCCGCGGATGCCGCCTCCGCCGCGGCTGGAGCCGCGGCGGCCTGTCTGGCGGCGCTCCGGTGGTCCGATTCTCTTCCCGTTTGCGCCATTGATCCTCCCGGGACTCGTTCTTCACTGCCGGATCGTCAAACATCCATTGCGGTACGTTCCGTCATCGCCCGTCAAATCCGCACAAAATGAAGAACGGCGGAGGGTCGTTGGGCCGTGTTCGTTTGGCCCGCACCCTCCGCTTTAGAGATAAACAACGGGAGAATTTTGTTCAACACATGAACCGACAATTTTAATTAAATAAAGTTGTTCATTTGAATCTGGTTCTTTAACTTTTTAAAGAAACACATACGGGAATAATTAAAAAGTGGTAAATCTCAAAATAAATCCCTACCTCGCTGATCATTACGCGCGGGCGTTCTTTGCGGGAAAGCTCGTCGCGGAAGAGAGGGATCGTCGCGTCGTCGCGGGGAGGCGTCACGTCGTCGCGGAATCCGGCGTTGAGTCGGCGAGCTCAACAGACCAAGAACAACAGATTTAAATTATAAATAATTAAATCTATGTTTAAAACCAAAAGAAAAGAACCTTGAGAGAAAATCCGAAATCACTCACCTCAAACGGTCGGTGATCGGAGATCGGAGCGGGGAAGAACATCTCGGACGGAAGCGTCGTCGATTTCCGGGTTCGGCGTTCTTCGCGTTCTTCGCGTTCTTCACGTTCTTCACAAGGGAGAAGAAGATACAAGGTTCCTCTCAAATCTTCTCAATGCGCAAGTAACCAGAGGTCGAGCGTTGGCCTTATTTTATTATTACGCCAACGAATTTGAAAACTGGTTAAGAAACGATCCACCAATTCGTTGAATTAATTCAACGAAAGAAACAGCCCAATTAATTCACGAAAGAAATAGCCCAATTAAATGGTCTGTTAATATTTTAAGAAACGCGTCAGTTGACATTCATTAAGACGGGTTTTCGCGGGTGCGTTTCTTAGCGGAAAGAAACGGCGGGGCTCATGCGGGCCCCACCTCACAAATATCCTACCAAGGGGGGTAGGATATTTCTGGATAGCATCCTATCCGCTTCAACTCAGTTCAAGCTGCCTTTAAGTGGATTCTAGTGGCTTCCAAGTGGCTTAAGTGAAATAAAATAAAGTTGTCGCAAAATTATTTTATTTCTTACCCTTAAGCCCGAAAATTAAAAACCACACCCGAGCAAACGCAACTCCGGAAGAGGCGTTTCTAAGCGAATACAGGCGCTACGATTTCATCGGTGCCCTCAGAATTCGATTCCGGGCACCGGTTCAAAAGTTAGAAAAACTCGCTCGTCCGTTCACTTAACGTACCCCAGCCAATCTTCGGAAAATGATTCCGGGCACACCGGGCCTCGGAATCAGGTGCCGTCAGAAACTGCGCTCTTGTAAAATTCAAAAGAAAATTATGAAAAAAAATTTCCTTGAAATTTACTGGTCTTCACATTACTCCCACCTCAGGACTTTACGTCCTCGTAAAGATACATCAAACTAGGGAAACAAATGTGGGTGCTGAGCACGCATCTGAGCCTCCTGCTCCCAAGTGCTCTCCTGGAGGTTCCCGTGCTGCCATCTGATGCGCACAAGAGGAATCGATCGCCCACGTAGGACCCGCTCCTATCGATCCTCTATCTCCACTGGGACCTCCACAAAAGTCAACCCATCATCCACGTCTAGCTCCCCATAGTCAATGATGTGCATCGGGTCGTGCACGTATCTCCTCAGCTGGGATACGTGGAAGACGTCGTGCACCCGGTGCAACTGAGGTGGCAGAGCCAGGCGATAAGCCACCTCGCCAACCCTGCTGAGGACCTGGAAGGGTCCGATGAAGCGTGGAGACAACTTGCCGCCTTGGCCAAATCTCCTCAAACCACGTCGAGGTGAGACCCACAAGAAGACGTGGTTGCCATCCTCGAACTCTAGTAGCCTCCGCCTCCTGTCAGAATATGACTTCTGCCGGCTCTGAGCTGTCCTCATCTGCTCCTGGATGACCTGGACCTTCTCTGTCGTGGCCCGGACCATCTCTGGTCCCACAAGTGCTGATTCCCCAGGGTCTGTCCAGCACAAAGGAGATCTGCAAGGCCTGTCGTACAACGCCTCGTAGGGTGTCATCCTGATGGTGGAGTGGTAGCTGTTGTTGTACGCAAACTCGACCAAGGGTAGGTGGTCCTCCCAGCTGCGACCAAAGTCGAGGACACATGCGCGGAGCATGTCCTCGAGAGTCTGAATGGTCCTCTCTGTCTGACCATCCGTCTGAGGGTGAAAGGCAGTGCTCAGACATAGCCGCGTCCCGAAGGCCTCCTGCAACCCCTTCCAATGCCGGGAAGTAAAACAAGTTTCCCGATCGGAGATGATAGTCGATGGCACACCGTGAAGTCGTACAATCTCCTGAACGTAGTGACACCCCAAGCTCTCCACTGTGCCCTGCTCTCGGATGGGTAAGAAGTGTGCCGACTTGATGAGTCGGTCAACAATCACCCAAATAGAGTCGTGACCTCTGGAAGTGCGTGGAAGTCCAGTCACGAAGTCCATAGATATTCCGTCCCACTTCCACTCTGGGACCTCCAAGGGCTGTACCAAGCCTGCTGGTACCTGGTGCTCTGCCTTCACCTACTGGCAGGTGAGGCACCGTGAAACGAACTCTGCCACAGCCTTCTTCATGCCCGGCCACCAGTGCTGTCGTCTGAGATCCTGGTACATCTTCGCCACTCCAGGATGTACCGCCAAAGGAGAAGTCTGAAACTCTCTCAGCACCTCCTCTCTTAAAGCGACTCGTACCAAGATACGTCCTCTAAAAAGGACGTCGTGCTCTACTCCAAGGGAGAAACCATCAGGTGCCTGTCCCGAGAATATTTGTGCACGCCGTGTCTCACAGTCAGCGTCCCCATGCTTTGCCTCTCTGACCCATTGAAGAAGTGGAGGAGAGACTGTGAGAGACTGAAGGAAGCCTGCTCTGTCTCTATCCACGAAGGATATCTGCAAGGCGGCTAGCTGCTCTGTCGCCTCCTCAAGTAGCTGGATGGCCGTCCTCCTGCTGAGGGCATCGGCTACCACGTTCCCCTTCCCTGGAGTATAGACTATCTCAAAGTCATAGTCCTGGAGGAACTCGAGCCATCGCCGCTGTCTCAGGTTCAGGTCCTTCTGAGAGAAGATGTACCTGAGACACTGGTGGTAAAAAAAGACTGTGAAGTGCTCGCCCATCAGGTAGTACTGCCATGTCTTCAGGGAGAAGACCACTGCTTCCAACTCCAAGTCATGGGTAGCATAGTTCTGCTCATGAGGCCTCAACTGACGTTATCCGTAGGCAATCACGGCCCGCTCCTGCATCAGGACACACCCGAGTCCGGTCCCTGATGCATCGCAGTAGACTACATATCCAACTCCCTCCTCAGGAAACCTCAAGATAGGTGCGCTGGTCAACCTCTACCTCAGCTCCTGGAAGCTCTGCTGACATCTGAATGACCACACGAAGGGTTTCCCATTCTTCTTCAACGCTGAGAGTGGGGCCACAACTCTGGAGAAGTCCGGCATGAATCTCCGATAGTATCCGGCTAGGCCCAAGAAACTCCGCACCTCTGTCACGCTCTTGGGTGGCTCCCAAGCAAGCACTGCCTCGATCTTCGTGGGATCCACTGCAACTCCCACCTCAGAAATGACATGCCCCAAGAAGTGGACCTCACGTAACCAGAACTGGCACTTTGAGAGCTTTCCATAAAGCTGGTGCTCTCGGAGTGTGTCTAGTACAACACGCAAGTGGTAGGCGTGCTCCTCCTCGGTGGTCGAGTACACCAAGATGTCCTCGATGAAGACTACGAAAAATCGATCGAGGTATGGCTGGAAGATACTGTTCATGAGGCTCATAAACACTGCTGGAGCGTTGGTCACGCCGAAAGGCATAACCAAGAACTCATAGTGGCCATACCGACACCATAAGGCCGTCTTCTGCACATCTCATCTCGAACTCTGAGCTGATGATAGCCTGACCTGAGGTCTATCTTCGAGAACCACCGTGCTCCCTTGAGCTGGTCGAAGAGGTCATCAATCCTGGGTAGTGGATATTTGTTCCTCACTGTCACCTGGTTCAGGCGACGATAATCGACACACAGTCGCAAGCTCCCGTCCTCCTTCTTGGCGAACAAAATCGGGGAAGCCCAGGGTGAAACACTGGGTCGGATGAACCCCTTTCCCTGCAAGTCCTCCAACTGTACCCGCAGCTCTCGAAGCTCAGCGGGGGCCATCCGATATGCTGGAGTGGATATCGGGGCTGTCCCGGGGTACAGGTCAATATAAAAGTCTACCTCTCTGCGAGGAGGTAGTCCTGGAACGTCATCGGGAAAGACGTCCGCGTACTGATCCACCACTGCAGGAAAACTGGGACTCCGCACATCAACTGCTCCCAGGATGAGGCTATCCAACTGATGAGTGATGGTCTGACCTCTCCTCTGTGTGAGTCCATCCTGTGCTACTAAGGCTCCCTTCTCACCGGTGAAGGTGAACCTGCTCCCGTCGGTGCGCACACATCGCACCTTGTGCCTAATGCAGTCAATCTGAGCATGGACCGTAGATAACCAATCCATGCCCAAGATGACGTCGTAAGGCCTCGAAGATGCTACAAGAAGATCCCAGCTGAAGCTCTCGCCTCCTAGAGTAAGCTCACACTACCGGCACCAGTACGTAATCGTCGAGTCTGCTCCCGTAGGAGTCTCTAGCCGTAAGGATCGAGCCAACGGCTCTGTCGGAATCTCCGAGCTCCAAACAAGGGTAGTGGCTATGAAAGAGTGACTCACTCCTGTGTCTATCAGAACTGCAGAAAAGGTGGAATAGACACAGATCGTACCTCAAATCATCTCTGGCACGCCGTGGTCGTAGGCCTCCGCTGCCTGGAGCTGAGCCTGTCTCTGCCCGCCAGCTCCCTGCGGTCGGGGCGGGCCTCCTGGTGGTGGTGGTGGCGGAGCTTCAAAGCGTCGCCCACCACCTGCTGCTCAGCCAGCTCCTCTGCCTCGTCCGCCTCCTCCCTGCGGACCGCAACGGTCGACCCTCTGCCTCTGCCTGGGTGGTCCCTCCACCGTCTGCTGCCCCTCAGTACGACGGGTCGGGCAGTCACGAGCCATGTGGCCCTACCCGCCGCACTCGTAGCACTGTCTGCCTCTCGGAAGGCTGGCTCCGCGATGTGTGCCCCGCACTGCTGAGCTAGTGTCCCGAGGTCGTCTGCCGGAAGTCCTGGTCTGCCTGGAACCCTGAGTCATCCATCGGCTACCTGCTGCCGAAGACTCCGCTATATGCCGCCCTGTGGTAGGTCTCACTGGGGACTCAGCCAGGAAGCTCTCGGTCAAGAGGGCTCGCTCTAGCACTCCTGCCTGGGTCGGGATGCTAAGGGATATCAGCGATTCCCTGATCTCGTGTCTCAATCCCTGCTCGAAGGTCCAGGCCCGGAAGAAAGGGTCTCGTACCATGTCTTTCGAGTACCGAGAAAGGTCGGTGAACCTCGCCGCGTACTGAGCGACCGTCAAGCTGCCCTGCCACAGCTGAAGAAGCTCCTGGATGCGCACCGCACGGAGGGTGGCCGGGACGAACTCTGAGCGGAAGAGGCTCTCGAAGTCCGTCCAGATGAGGGTGGCCTCATCGTGTACCTGGAGCATCAGGCTCTACCATCGCCTTGCTGCTGTGTGCAGTAGGCTCGCCGCGAGGATCACCATGAGGTCTGCTGGTGTCCTCACTAGCCTGAAAACTCGGACGACCGCCTCCAGCCAGTCCTCGGCTGCCTGGGGGTCCGACTCCCCACGGAACCTGGGTGGTCACTGGCGCTGGAACTCGTGAAGAGCTCCGAGGCGTCGTGCGTCGTCAGCTGTCAGTGCTGGAAGCATCGGGGGCTCGGTGGGTAAAGGTACCGACGGTGCCTCTGCTGTCAACGGGCCCTGTACCGAGGCCTCGTCGCTCGGCGGGCTGTCGTCGCACACTACTCTAGGAACCCTAGCTGGCTGCTGTCGTCGTGCCATCCTGAAAAGGAAACAAGTTCACCATGGTCAGAACAGTATACCTGGTGAGCTGACACAAGTAATCACAAAGAAAACTTGAAACACACATGCAATCAATGTTTTCGTGCATTAAGTCGGAAATCAGAAGTCAGGGTCCTGGTGTATGGATACATCGGCCACCGCACCAACACTGGACTCCCTAGACTGATAACCATACTCAATACACTAAACACTATTGCTTCACATAGAAGAAAGATCAGAGTCTGCGGTAGAACCGACCGCCTCTGATACCAATTTTTCACGACCCGTCCTCGGGGCCCATGTCGTGACTACCCCATGCCCGCCTTCCATAGGCCAGGGGCTGGCGACTAGCACCAAGGCGTAAATCCCAACAAAAAGGGAAGGCATTGCCTTTGAAAAGTAAACAAGCACCAGAGAGTAAGCAAGCGAAAAAGTAAACACTAAGTAAAAACTGTACAAGCTGTGTTGGAAGTAAAAGGGGCCGAAAATACAAGACCAACTGTAAAGTACAACTGAAAGGAAAAAAAACAGCAACTAAAAAGGGAAAACTGCAGCGTCGAGCCGTCCTCTAGAAGTCCCACCTGAAGGGTGGGTACATATAGCCTCCACAGCTCCTCGGTCCACCTGACCTCTCCGAGTACATCCCGCCCAGTGGTCCACCTCTAGGTACTGTTCTGCTCCGCACGCCTCCACCACGGTCAGCGCTGTCCGTCGTCTGCAACCAACACAACGTAGTGCGGGCATAGCCCGTGCAGGGGAGAGTAAAAGCTACTCAGTAGGGACCCCGAGACCCCCGAAGGTCTCCTGAAATCCACAAAGGATAATACAAAAAGGAAAGATACAATCACGAAGTAACATCTGACACGGCTTAGGTATATGCCCATACATATACCTAAGTCTTCAATTCCCCGTTCGGCTCCAACGTCCGAGCCCAAGCACAACCCAGTCCACACAGGAAAGCAAAACGTATACCCATAGAGGATAGCACAACACAGTCCACAAAGGAGTGTAAACAGTAAATCCACACAGGATAGCTCAACGCAATCCACAAAGGAGAGTAAACACAAGATTCAGCTCACACAGGTATACTTCTTCGGATGACGATAAGGATGATCACTGATCCATCTAAGTCGTCGGACCCACGAAGGATTGATAGGTAAATAAACCCCGCAATGACCCACACAGGATCGAACCCACACAGGATCAGGCCCACATAGGACCGGGCCCACGCAGGACATGTAGGCGCTGGCTCACACAGAACCGCTAAGCGCTGACCCACACAGGATCGGACCCACACAGGATCTGGCCCACGCAGGACCTGTAGCACTGATCCACGTAGGATTGCTGAGTGCAGTAGTCGTCGCAGTCCACTGAGGATCTCTTCACAGTCGTCACCGCAGTCCACTGAGGATCTCTGCACAGTCGTCGTCGCAGTCCACTGAGGATCTCTGCACGGTCGTCGTCGGAGTCCACGGAGGATCTCTGCACAGTCGTTGCCGCAGTTCACTGAGGATCTCTGCACGGTCGTCGCTGTCGAAGTAGCAGTCGCAGCCAGCACTAGGGTTCCTATAACGACCCACACTTTACATACATTGTTAATACTTCAAAATTTAAGAACACTTATTACAACATATGACAAAACCACAAAGGACCGTATAGGTATAGTGTCTTTAGAAACTGGGAAACATAAACAACTGGTTCATAAATCTTCTACAGTGTCTCCCATTTATTTCATCATATATAGGGTCCCTTTAGCATATTCTACTTAATATCCGTCTTCCTGACCTGGGGAAAAGAAAACATAAAAGGGTGAGCTCAAATGCTCAGCAAGGGAAAATAAAGGAAATAAAAATCATATCATATCTTTTTGAAAATCATAACCTGCAAAAGAGATCATAATATCTTGACATGGAACAAGTCATAGAAGTGAAAATGAGATCCCCATAATCATAACATAAAACTTGAAACTTTGTGGCATGCACACATAATCATGGAAAATCATTTCTTGTTAGTCATGACTCGTTGCCAAGACTATCTTAGTGGACAAAGTCCCTTTCTGAACCGAGTCACCCTCGTTCCAGTCCTGTTTCACTGAACCAGTATAACCTACCATTCTAGCCATGTCTATCTCATGAGATATAAAATCTTTACCCAATGCATTGGAGGGAGATATAGGTCCCACCCATCTTATAATGAATCCTTTCTTATGTGTGCCACATAATCATAAATCATACATCATTGCATAACCCATGTAATACAAATTGGAATCTTAAACATCACGACATCATAAAACAATTCATACAAGATAAAGGAATTCATAAAAATAATTCAATCACAACATGATCAAATCAATGTAATAATAGGGATAAAAACAGAACCCTTTATTATCTTAGATGGAAAATAATTTTTATAAAATACTTGAACTTCATTCTTGAGGAAAATATCCTTTCTACTTCAAAAACACTTTTCCTTTCTTAACATGTCGTGCAATTTTAAACTAAAAGAAGTTGATTAAAAATAAACTTGAATACTTGTAAATGAAGATTCTTGGAAATAATTTTTTTAGAAATCCATTCATGCCGTATAAGTTAAAAAAACATTCTTCTCGTACTTTTGTCGGAAAAGTCAAAAAGTACCTCGTACGAAAAAAAAACGACAAAAGATTCCTTTCATATTCTTTACTAAAAACTCACCGAAGGGTAAAATTGGATTTAAACTATTGTAAGTGGATGGAAACAATATTACATATTGAGTGAACATGGATTTGGATGATAAAATACACCCCAGTAAATACTTACGAATAAACAATCTCGGATAAAAATGAGATTGTGATATTTCCCTTACCTTAGGTCCGATTTGCTTTGTACGTGTCTGAAGCTCCTGTATAATGGTTTAAAGAATGTTATTGACTTAATCCAGAATCATACATATTGATATGATATCATATATGGTCATATTCTTAGCTTCTTATTAGTAATATTTCATTGTTACTTGTTACTCGGGTCTTTATTGCCTTTTGTTCTTATGCGTGTTTTGTCGAATAAATTCTTATTATTCTTTTAAGGTTATAGATACCTTATATACAGAATGGTATTAGTGTAACATATATCATATTTATTCATTCAATTCATTTATATAATTACTATGTAATTATGATCATGTAAAACGAGTCGCATCACATCATGGAGACGGTATTCCGTACTTACGCACGAGTGATGATATCGTTCCTATGATCGTGGAATTGTATTAGAGTATATATATATTATTTCAGTATCAATATTACTTAATAATAATCATAAATAGTTACTCATTACACCATTATACCCATCCTTGTAAAGTGATGGTGGAAAATAGATTACACCACGGCGTGGAGACGGTATTCCGTACGTACGCACGCGCGGTGATTTCATTTTTCCGTAGGATGGATAGAAGGTGAATTAGGGTTGTTTCATATTTATAATAAAATATCAGTATGTAAGTAATACTGATGTTATTACTTTATCATGAAACAACTAAAGAAGAAGAAGTTGAAGAAGAAAGAAATTGAAAAGATCGGTAATGGATATTACCTCTTCTTTGGAACGCTTCTTTGAATCCTCCACTTAGGGAACTAAGATTGGTCTTTGAAGAAGACCAGGATCTCTAGGATTATTCTAGGGAAGTGGAGAGGAGAAAAGGGCCGGGGTTGGCCGAGCTTGAGTGCTCAAATTGGTGTGAGGAGGAGGGGGAGGAGGTGCCCTTTTATAAGGGAGGAGAGGGGCACCTTAGGAATATCTCAAAATATTATTTTATATTAAAGTCAAAATCGGTTTATAATGGTTACAAAGGGTCTTATTTCGAAGCTAAAGTGGGGATGGGTCGAAATCCTATCAACCAATAGGATTTAGACAAGTTTAGGATATTATTTTAACCTTATCAATTAGATTTAACTCTAAGTTAAATAATTTAACTTTTACCGTGTCTTTTTGTTTTCTTTCACTATATGGTTAAAACACTTACTATAACATGCCAAACGAACCCAAATTGTTTATTATTAATATATATATCCTTATCTAAGTCATTTGGCCGAACCTTAGATTTTTAGGAATAAAATAACAATTAGTAATATAATATTTGATTTAAAAACTATTTTGTGTCAATTTTGACACTATTTGATATATGATTTTTTGTGAAAGTCATAACAGGATTATATGTTCGAAAAAAGTTGATTAAATAAACACTAATATATCATAGTAACCTAGAAAATTAGTGTAATTCATAAAAAGTCTCAAATTACATTTATTTTGGTGTTTATAACATCAATTATGTCAATATTTCATAAATAAGATAATTACTGCATCATCATTGTGTCATAATTAAATTAAATTATTTAATGTCTAAAAAATTATAAATAAAATACCATTATGTAGGAAATCTTTTTAACTTTCTAATGAATATTTATAGTCGAATTTATCTTATGTATAACCCCATATTAAAAATGATTTACTTATTAAACTTTGATTTTAACTATTTTAACCCTTCTTTAAATAAATTAATAATAAATGTCCTAATCTAACCCAAGTGGGCATAAATGGTCATATTTTATTCCTAAGTTTGTTTTTGGTCGAATTACACTTATCCAATAGAATTAGGACATGTGTTAGGGTAATAGTAATATCATATTTACCCTTAGTTACCCTATTAACCGCGGTAAAAAAAAGTAAAAAGTTACTATTCACCAAAAAAATTATTTTTATCTCATTGAACCACATTTTACTTACTGATATCAACCGTGTTTGTCGGATTTTAGAAATTCCATTCACAGAAGCGGTAAAATTAAGTTTTATGCAAAATTCAGTTTTTAACCTACCACTTAGTGGTTTCACTATTCATCAAAAATTGAAAGTTTTCAGAAAAATACCAAAATTTCACCCTAGGCTAATTTCGATATTCTGAGTCCAAAAATGAAGTCCATTTTGAAAAATAAAATTTATAAAATTTCAAAAAGTGGTTATTACTATTCATAACGGCTAGTTTTAATAGCATATTGTTGTTTAGTGAAACTCGGTATTGCGTACGACGCAAGCTATCGAGGAAGGTTGCGATTGCGTGTAAAGCAAGCCAAGCAAGTGTGTAGTGAAAGATTCCTTTGATGATATAAAAACAAAATATTACTCATAAAAATCTCGGGTGTTACATTCTACCCCCCTTAAAAAGAATTTCTCCCTCGAAATTCGTCACTTTGTAACAAACAGATGAGGATACTTCTCCCTCATCATATCCTCAAGCTCCCACGTAGCTTCTTCAAGTTGGTGGTTCCTCCATAAAACTTTCACCAATCGAGTGGTCTTGTTTCGTAGGACTTTTTCGCTACGATCCAGAATCTCTATCGGCTGTTCTTCATAAGAAAGATCTTGCTCCAGCGGTACAACTTCTGAGTTGAGTACATATGAAGGATCAGGTATGTACTTTCTCAGGAGAGAAACATGGAACACATCGTGAACATGAGAGAGATTCGGTGGAAGCGCCAATCGGTAAGCTACCATCCCAACACGATCCATTATTTTGAAAGGACTGATATATCTAGGGCTCAACTTCCCCTTATTTCCAAATCTCATAACCCTTTTCCAGGGAGATATTCGTAAGAACACTTTATCACCCACTTCAAACTCTAGGTCTTTTCTTCGGTTGTCGGCATAACTTTTCTGTCGACTCTGAGCTGCTCTTATGTGTTGTTGAATAGATCTGACCTTTTCTGCCATTTCATCAACGAGATCAGGTCCTAATAGCTTTCTTTCCCCAACTTCATCCCAGTAAGTTGGAGTCCTGCATTTCTTTCCATAGAGAGCTTCATAAGGAGCCATCTGAATACTGGAGTGAAAGCTATTATTATAAGAAAATTCCACCAAAGGTAGGTGTTGATCCCAACCTCCTTTGAAATCCATAGAGCAAGCTCTCAACATATCTTCTAGGGTTTGAATTGTTCTCTCAGACTGGCCGTCTGTCTGGGGATGATAAGGAGTGCTGAAACTCGACTCTGTATCAAGAGTATGCTGAAGACTTCGCCAGAACTTCGAGGTAAATCTCGGATCCCGATCAGATATAATAGAAAGTGGTAATCCATGCAATCTTACCACTTCCTTTACATATATCCTGGCAAGCTGATCTAGAGAGAAATCCTCTCTAATAGCAATGAAGTGTGCAGACTTTGTAAGACGATCAACTATGACCCAAATAGCATTATTGCCTTTGGATGTTTTAGGAAGTCCTGTGACAAAGTCCATAGTGATGTTTTCCCATTTCCATTCGGGTATGGGTAATGGTTGTAACATCCCCTTAGACTTTTGTCTCTCATCTTTAACTTGTTGACAAACCAAGCATCGAGAGACATATTCAGCAACATCTCTTTTCATGCCATCCCACCAGAAGTACTCTTTCATGTCCCTATACATCTTCGTGCTTCCAGGATGAATAGAGAATGATGAACTATGAGCCTCATCCAGCAGCTCCTTCTTTAATTCGGGGATGGGAGGAACACAAACCCGATTTCTAAACATTATTATCCCATCACAATCATGGTTGAATTCAGGAACATTTCTCACCTTCTTTTGTAACTCGGCATCTTCTTTCTGTGCCTCCTTAATCTTCGCATGTATAGATGGTTGAACATTCATTTGAGAAAGATAAGATTTTTCCCCTTCCATTATAATTCCAAGATCCATCCTTTGTAAATCCATAAATATTGGATCCTTTGTGATCCTCATCATGGATAGACTAGCATGGTCTTGTCGACTTAATGCATCTGCCACCTTGTTTGCTTTCCCAGGGTGGTAATGGATTGAGCAGTCATAATCCTTAATCAGCTCCAACCATCTTCTTTGACGCATATTCAGCTCCTTTTGTGTGAAAATATACTTTAAACTTTTATGATCAGTATAAATATCACACCTTTCACCATAAAGGTAATGCCTCAAAATCTTTAATGCAAAGATTACCGCAGCCAACTCCAAATCATGAGTTGGGTAATTTTGCTCATGGATTTTCAACTGTCGTGAGGCATAATCTATCACCATATCATTTTGCATAAGAACACACCCCAATCCCTTCTTGGATGCATCACTGTAGATCACAAACCTTTCTCCACTACAAGGCAGTGTGATCACAGGTGCACTGGATAACCTTCTTTTCAACTCCTTTAAATTCTCTTCACATTCCTCTGTCCAAACAAACTTAACTCCTTTCCGAGTCAACTTGGTGAGTGGATTAGATAATCGTGAAAAATCCTTTACAAAACGTCGATAATATCCAGCCAAACCAAGAAAACTTCGGATCTCAGTTACTGTTGTTGGTCTTGACCATCTTTCGATAACCTCTGTTTTTGCTGGATCCACAGATATCCCCTCTTTTGAGATTATGTGACCCAAAAATAAAACTTTTTGAAGCCAAAATTCACACTTGGTAAATTTGGCATAAAGCTTCTCCTTTCTCGGGTTCTTCAATATAATTCTCAAGTGATCTTCATACTCTTCCTTGCTCTTTGAATAGACAAGAATATCGTCTATAAAAACTACCACAAATTGATCAAGATAGTCTCTAAAGACTCTATTCACTAGATCCATGAAGATAGCAGGGGCATTAGTAAGACCAAATGGCATCACTATAAATTCATAGTGTCCATACCTTGTACGAAAAGCCATCTTTGGTATATTCTCCCTTTTGACCCTTAATTGATGATACCCTGAACGAAGATCAATCTTGGAAAAGTATTGAGCTCCGCGTAGTTGGTCAAATAAGTCATCAATGCGTGGGAGATGATATTTGTTCTTGATAGTGATCTTGTTAAGTTCTCGATAATCAATGCAGAGTCTCATTGATCCATCTTTCTTCTTAACAATTAGAACAGGTTCTCCCCATGGTGACGCACTAGGGAGTATGAATCCCTTATCAAGATTCTCTTGGAGTTGCTTCTTCAATTCATGCAACTCAATTGGGGCCATTCTATAAGGTGTCTTTGAAATAGGAAAAGCACCCGGTATGAGTTCTATTGAAAACTTAACTTCACGATTTGGTGGAAGACCCGGTAATTCCTCCGGAAATACATCATCAAACTCCCGTACAATGGGCATATTCTTAATCGTGAGTTTCTCACCAACCATTTGAGATAAATAACCTTCGTTTAGTGGAATCAATACCCATAAGATGGACGAAATTTCCACTGGAAGGTTATGTTCATCCTTGCATTGATAGACGATCGTAGATTGATCTGGAATATGAAATGTGACTTCCCTTCTTTGGCAATTGATATGAGCTCCATGTAGAGAAAGCCAATCCATGCCAAGAATCACATCAAATTCCACTAAAGGATGTATCACAAGATTCGCGGGAAGCACTTTCCCATAAACTTCGATCGGAGAAGAATTATAAACTTTTGATGCGACTGTTGTGCCATTAGGTGTTGTCACAGCTAACTCAACATCTAATTGTTGAGGTAGTACGGTGATACCCTTAGAAAATTTTTCAGAAATAAAAGAGTGGGTGGATCCAGAATCAAATAAAACATTTTCTACTTTAGAGTGGATGGTAAGTGTACCTTTCACCACTTCGTTATCGTATTCCACATCGCTGATAGAAATTGCATGTGACTTTCCTTTGTCTTTATCCTTATGATTTTGTTGACGTCGACCATCATCATCAACCCTTGGATTTGGTCATTGATTGGCATAATGCCCCATCTCCTTGCACTTGAAACATTGAAGTGTAATAGGTTCATTCTGTGTATCCCTTCCTTTGTTTGCATCATTAGACATCTTCTTCCCATTATCACGGCATTCAAATGCCCGATGACCTTCCTTTCCACATTTGAAACATTTACTTGTCCCTTTAAGACAACTCCCTCCATGTTTCTTTCCACACTTTGAGCATAAGGGAAAGCTCATCTTCTTTTCAGTGTTCTCTTTAGATTTTCCTTTGAATTCCATCTTCCTCTTCTTATCAAACCCATGTGACTGATGGGTTACTCCAATCTCCATCTCGACTTTGAGAGCACATCGAATGATTTCCTCGTAGCTATTGAAGTCCCTTATGGATAACGCCCTTCGAAGACTTGGTTTTAAGCCACTAAAGAATCGATCGATCTTACTCTCAGGTTGGATAATAATACTAGAATCGTACCTTGCAAGTCTTGTAAAATTTGCTTCATAGGTACCAACAGATTCATCATCCCTCTGCTTCAGTTCAAGAAACTCTTTCTCCATCTTTGTTCAGAGAATACGAGGGAAGTACTTATTGAAAAATAAGTTCTTGAACTCGTCACATTCCATAGACTCAATTTCATCCCTTTGCCTCGTATTCTTAATAAGATTCCACCATTGATCAGCATCTCCTTCCAAACGATACACTGCTAGGATAACTTTATCATGCTCAGAACATTGAAGAACTGAAAATATCTTTTCAGTAGTACTAATCCATTTTTCAGCAACTAATGGATCAGTAGACCCGCTGAAAGAAGGTGGACGCTGCCTCATGAAGGATTCAACAGAATGTCGCTCCTTCCTTTGCTCGTTTGGAAGTCCTTCATGATTCATAGCTTGAGAAAGTTGTGTGAGCATGGCTACAAGATTTTGCATTCCAGCTCCCATACTGTTTGGTTGCTCAGGGGGACAATCATTGCATTGCCCATCGCATTCCGCATTAACACGGTTACTTCGGGTTCCATCCATTGACTAAAACCAAGAAGAATAGTGTGAGCAACACTAATTATAATAGGAAAACCACATAATCAAGGATAAAATTTCACACATAAAGTTTTATCCTAGGGTATTCACGGCCATTTCTAAAACACTAAGATTGTGTTCTATGCTTAGACTTATCCTTAGGGTTCTTACTAAGGATTTCACATCCTAGTTTCCAAAGGTTGACTATACCTTTCCTCTGATACCAACTATAACGACCCATACTTTACATACATTGTTAATACTTCAAAATTGAAGCACAGTTATTACAACATATGACAAAACCACAAAGGACCGTATAGGTATAGTGTCTTTAGAAACTGGGAAACATAAACAACTGGTTCATAAATCTTCTACAGTGTCTCCCATTTATTTCATCATATCTAGGGTCCCTTTAGCATATTCTACTTAATATCCATCTTCCTGACCTGGGGAAAAGAAAACATAAAAGGGTGAGCTCAAATGCTCAGCAAGGGCAAATAATGGAAACAAAAATCATATCATATCTTTTTGAAAATCATAACCTGCAAAAGAGATCATAATATCATAACATGGAACAAATCATAGAAGTGAAAATGAGATCCCCATAATCATAACATAAAACTTGAAACTTTGTGGCATGCACACATAATCATGGAAAATCATTTCTTGTTAGTCATGACTCATTGCCAAGACTATCTTAGTGGACAAAGTCCCTTTCTGAACCAAGTCACCCTCGTTCCAGTCCTGTTTCACTGAACCGGTATAACCTACCGTTCCAGCCATGTCTATCTCATGAGATATAAAATCTTTACCCAATGCATTGGAGGGAGATATAGGTCCCACCCATCTTATAATGAATCCTTTCTTATGTGTGCCACATAATCATAAATCATACATCATTGCATAACCCATGTAATACAAATTGGAATCTTAAACATCACGACATCATAAAACAATTCATACAAGATAAAGGAATTCATAAAAATAATTCAATCACAACATGATCAAATCAATGTAATAATAGGGATAAAAACAGAACCCTTTATTATCTTAGATGGAAAATAATTTTGATAAAATACTTGAACTTCATTCTGGAGGAAAATATCCATTCTACTTCAAAAACACTTTTCCTTTCTTAACATGTCATGCAATTTTAAACTAAAAGAAGTTGATTAAAAATAAACTTGAATACTTGTAAAGGAAGATTCTTGGAAATAATTTTTTTAGAAATCCATTCATGCCGTATAAGTTAAAAAAACATTCTTCTCGTACTTTTGTCGGAAATGTCAAAAAGTACCTCGTACGAAAAAAAACGACAAAAGATTCCTTTCATATTCTTTACTAAAAACTCACCGAAGGTTAAAATTGGATTAAAACTATTGTAAGTGGATGGAAACAATATTACATATTGAGGGAACATGGATGTGGATGATAAAATACACCCCAATAAATACTTACGAATAAACAATCTCGGATAAAAATGAGATTGTGATATTTCCCTTACCTTAGGTCTGATTTGCTTTGTACGTGTCCGAAGCTCCTGTATAATGGTTTAAATAATGTTATTGACTTATTCCAGAATCATACATATTGATATGATATCATATATGGTCATATTCTTAACTTCTTATTAGTAATATTTCATTGTTACTTGTTACTCGGGTCTTTATTGCCTTTTGTTCTTATGCGTGTTTTGTCGAATAAATTCTTATTCTTCTTTTATGGTTATAGATACCTTATATAAAGAATGGTATTAGTGTAAAATATATCATATTTATTCATTCAATTCATTTATATAATTACTATGTAATGATGATCATGTAAAACGAGTCGCATTACATCATGGAGACGGTATTCCGTACGTACGCACGAGTGATGATATCGTTCCTATGATCGTGGAATTGTATTGGAGTATATATATATTATTTCAGTATCAATATTACTTAATAATAATCATAAATAGTTACTCATTACACCATTATACCCATCCTCGTAAAGTGATGGTGGAAAATAGATTACACCACGGCGTGGAGACGGCATTCCGTACGTACGCACACGCGGTGATTTCATTTTTCCGTAGGATGGATAGAAGGTGAATTAGGGTTGTCTCATATTTATAATAACATATCAGTATGTAAGTAATACTGATGTTATTACTTTATCATGAAACAACTAAAGAAGAAGAAGTTGAAGAAGAAAGAAATTGAAAAGATCGGTAATGGATATTACCTCTTCTTTGGAACGCTTCTTTGAATCCTCCACTTAGGGAACTAAGATTGGTCTTTGAAGAAGACCAGGATCTCTAGGATTAGTCTAGGGAAGTGGAGAGGAGAAAATGGTAGGGTTTGGCCGAGCTTGAGTGCTCAAATTGGTGTGAGGAGGAGGGGGAGGAGGTGCCCTTTTATAAGGGAGGAGAGGGGCACCTTAGGAATATCTCAAAATATTATTTTATATTAAAGTCAAAATCGGTTTATAATGGTTCCAAAGGGTCTTATTTCGAAGCTAAAGTGGGGATGGTTCGAAATCTTATAAACCAATAGGATTTAGACAAGTTTAGGATATTATTTTAACCTTATCAATTAGATTTAACTCTAAGTTAAATAATTTAACTTTTACCGTGTCATTTTTTTTCTTTCACTATATGGTTAAAACACTTACTATAACATGCCAAACGAACCAAACTTTTTTATTATTAATATATATATCCTTATCTAAGTCATTTGGCAGAACCTTAGATTTTTAGGAATAAAATAACAATTAGTAATATAATATTTGATTTAAAAACTATTTTGTGTCAATTTTGACACTATTTGATATATGATTTTTTGTGAAAGTCATAACAGGATTATATGTTCGAAAAAAGTTGATTAAATCAACACTAATATATCATAGTAACCTAGAAAATTAGTGGAATTCATAAAAAGTCTCAAATTACATTTAGTTTGGTGTTTATAACATCAATTATGTCAATATTTCATAAATAAGATAATTACTGCATCATCATTGTGTCATAATTAAATTAAATTATTTAATGTCTAAAAAATTATAAATAAAATACCATTATGTAGGAAATCTTTTTATCTTTCTAATGAATATTTATAGTCGAATTTATCTTATTTATAACCCCATATTAAAAATGATTTACTTATTAAACTTTGATTTTAACTATTTTAACCCTTCTTTAAATAAATTAATAATAAATGTCCTAATCTAAACCAAGTGGGCCTAAATGGTCATATTTTATTCCTAAGTTTGTTTTTGGTCGAATTACACTTATCCAATAGAATTAGGACATGTGTTAGGGTAATAGTAATATCATATTTACCCTTAGTTACCCTATTAACCGCGGTAAAAAAAAGTAAAAAGTTACTATTCACCAAAAAAATTATTTTTATCTCACTGACCCACATTTTACTTACTGATATCAACCGTGTCTGTCGGATTTTCGAAATTCCATTCACAGAAGCGGTAAAATTAAGTTTTATGCAAAATTCAGTTTTTAACCTACCACTTAGTGGTTTCACTATTCATCAAAAATTGAAAGTTTTCAGAAAAATGCCAAAATTTCACCCTAGGCTAATTTCGATATTCTGAATCCAAAAATGAAGTCCATTTTGAAAAATAAAATTTATAAAATTTCAAAAAGTGGTTATTAATATTCATAACGGCTAGTTTTAATAGCATATTGTTGTTTAGTGAAACTCGGTATAGCGTACGACGAAAGCTATCGAGGAAGGTCGCGATTGCGTGTAAAGCAAGCCAAGCAAGTGTGTAGTGAAAGATTCCTTTGATGATATAAAAACAAAATATTACTCATAAAAATCTCGGGTGTTACAGTTCCCGCACACAGCAAGCTCGTTCGGGAGGGTCCGCTCCACGAGCCGAGAGGCTGATACATCAACTGACACAAAGCCCGAAGTTGATGTATCCAAAAGTTCCGTATCGTCAACAGGAACTCAACGTCGCAGACGGCGCGTCAATCAGACGCCCGGTCTGAGAGTTATTGGCTTTTTCGTCCCAGGGGGCCGGTTGGTTTTTAAGGCAAAACCGACCCGACCGTACTCCACCTGCGTCCAAACCTCGTGCGGAGTGTGCCAAAAGATCCGTCTCACAAAGAGGAATTCAACAAAGCTGACGGCACGTCAATCGGTCGTCCGTAGCTCAAGATATGAGTGTTTCCGCTCCGAAAGCCCGGTTGGTTTCGTGTACGAACCAACCCGGCCGAACTCAAAGTATTCCAAAACCTTGAGTGCGATATACCGAAACGACCGTCTCGATCCAAGGATCGTGTTTCCGCTGACGGAGGGTCGTTTGGGGGCCCGTAGCTCAAGATACGGCCATTTGAACGAAGTCCGTCCGAAGACGGGGGGTACAGGCCCGGGCCGACCCGGGCCGACCCCCCCGGGAGTCGGCCGCACCGGGTCGATCCGAACCAGGTCGACCCGACCCGGTCCGACCCGGTCCGGTCCGGCCAGGGCGCGGCCCGGCCGGTCGGACCGGCCTGGTCTGGTTCGGCCCAACGGCCGAACGACCGAGGCACGCGGGGCGCCGCCCCCGCGGCCTGGTGGTGTCGCGGCCCCCCGTGTGGGGTCGCGCTGTGTCGTGGACGCGGCTTCAATCGTGTTCGAGGGCACCGGACCCGCGTGGCCACGGGTCCGCGGATGCCGCCGCTGCCGCAGCTGAAGCCGCGGCGGCCTGTTTGGCGGCGCGCCGGGGCGCCGCCGCTCCCGGCTGCAGGCGCCGCCGGCGAATTCCGCGGGCCACCGGGATCGCTCCGGTGGTCCGATTCTCTTCCTATCTGCGCCATTGATCCTCCTGGGACTCGTTCTTCACTGCGGGATCGTCAAACATCCCTTGTGGTATGTTCCGTCATCGCCCGTCAAATCCGCCCAAAATGAAGAATGGCGAAGGGTCGTCGGGCTGTGTTCGTTTGGCCCGCACCCTCCGCGTTAGAGATAAACAACGGGAGAACTTTGTTCAACACATGAACCGACATTTTTAATTAAATAAAATTGTTCGTTTGAAACCGGTTCTTTAACTTTTTAAAGAAACACATACGGGAATAATTAAAAAGGGGTAAATCCCAAAATAAATCCCTACCTCGCTGATCGTCGAGTGTGGGCGTTCGTCGCGGGAAAGTTCGTCGCGGAAGAGAGGGATCGTCGCATCGTCGCGAGGAGGCGTCGCGTCGTCGCGGAATCCGGCGTTGAGTCGGCGAGATCAACGGACCAAGAACAACAGATTTAAATTATAAATAATTAAATCTGTGTTTAAAACCAAAAGAAAACAACCTTGAGAGGAAATCTGAAATCACTCACCTCAAGCGGTCGGTGATCGGAGATCGGAGCGGGGAAGAACGTCTCAGACGGAAGCGTCGTCGATTTCCGGGTTCAGCGTTCTTCGCGTTCTTCACGTTCTTCGCGTTCTTCGCAAGGGAGAAGAAGATACAAGGGTCCTCTCAAATCTTCTCAACACGCAAGTAACCAGAGGTCGAGCGTTGGCCTTATTTTATTATTATGCCAACGAATTTGAAAACTGGTTAAGAAACGATCCACTAATTCGTTGAATTAATTCAACGAAAGAAACAGCCCAATTAATTCACGAAAGAAACAGCCCAATTAAATGGTCTGTTAAGATTTTAAGAAACGCGTCAGTTGACTTTCATTAAGACGGGTTTTCGCCGGTGCGTTTCGTAGCGGAATGAAACGGCGGGGCTCGTGTGGGCCCCACCTCACAAATATCCTACCAAGGGGGGTAGGATATTTCTGGATAGCATCCTATCCGCTTCAACTCAGTTCAAGCCGCCTTTAAGTGGCTTCAAGTGGCTTCCATGTGGCTTAAGTGAAATAAAATAAAGTTGTCGCAAAATTATTTTATTTCTTAACTTTAAGCCCGAAAATTAAAAACCACACCCGAGCAAACACAACTCCGGAAGAGGCGTTTCTAAGCGAATACCGGCGCTGCGATTTCATCGGTGCCCTCAGAATTCGATTCCGGGCACCGGTTCAAAAGTTAGAAAAACCCACTCATCCGTTCACTGAACGTACCCGATCCAATCTTCGGAAAATGATTCCGGGCACACCGGGCCTCGGAATCAGGCGCCGTCAGAAACTGCGCTCTTGTAAAATTCGAAAGAAAATTAAGAAAAAAAATTTCCTTGAAATTTATGGGTCTTTACATTCAAGTCAAATACTAATATATCAAAAAATTAAAGAACATGGATATATTAAACAGTAAAGAAGAATACCAGCCTATCCTGAACATATATCCTAATGTAATGAATTTAATTAAAGAACTACTATTAATCACACAACATGCATATATATATATTTGACATGTGATCCTGTATGCCTAGTCATGATGAAATACTACACCCAATTTCCATATATAGTAATAGAACAATATAGTCAGGATTATCACAAAATTGTAAAATCAAAACTATAACACCAACCCAAAAAAATAGTAACACAAAGTTTAATTACACATCTATTTTCCATGAAGACATATAACTCCCAAACCAATGCTCCACATAGCCTAATATCCTTTCTAACATACCATAAAAACATAGGTAATATATAATTCCTTGACCCCAGAATCCCAGAGCCAGCGCATTATTTTAATACATTGGCATGATCATAAGAGATCAAGTCTTGAAAGACTGATTAGTTTATTAGCCTTGTAAAATAGATGATATACATGAAAGTTACATTACACATTAAAACATAAAATACAACATAAATGATCCATTGATAACTCCATTAGTCCCTTAGATTAACCCTGTATATCAAACATAATACACTTCTTGGAATCTTGGGAAAACAAAACATAAGAAAGGGGTGATCTCAGATGCCCAATAAGGGTAAATAATTTAGTGGAAGCTATAAACTTTTAAGGAAAGATGTGTAATAAAAACAACGGCCTTTTAAACATAAAAATGAACATAATATAGAGAAAATAGATCTAACATTACCATATAAACATGCACATGGATTTTCAAATAGTCAAATAATCACATGTAATAATTAATTTCATAATGAGGGAATGCCTAATACCGGATGTCATTACCATATAGTCAAGGCCTCGTGCCAAATTTTTTGTCAAGGCCTTGTGCCAAGACACTAATTTATCTCATGAGACCTACCAATGCATCGAGGAGCTATAGTGGGCCCCGCCCTTCACTTACTAATTCAATTGTATTCCTCATATGAAAATATTGAAACATAACATAAACATTAATATTAAAACTAGCATACGAAATGTAAATAAATTAACCATAAACCATGAATGGTATAAAAAATAGAAAATCCACAGACAAATATATCATAACTCATTCAATTCAATATGGAATATTGTATTATAATAAATCAACCTCAATTAAGAATAATATCTAGTAAAGGATGTTGACATAGAGGAAAATGATTAGTAGAACTCTTTGAGAGCAATATACCATTTTGTGAAATCATTTAAAAGTCACCCATTTATAAAGGATGTAATTGAAATGATATTTTTGAATCAAATTTTCCCAGACCACTTTGAAACTTTTGAAAGGAATTAACATTTAAAACCAATCATGTCCTTTTAAATAAATCCATAAAACCATTTTGAAAACATGGACATTAATGCGAAATATTTAGAAGAATAAATATTTAAAAGATATAAAATGAAGTTTTAGTTAAAGAGTACCTTAAAAAATCATTTTGAAATTCATTTTAGGAAACATGGATGTAGATAAGAAATATGTCCCAGAAAATACTTACACATAAACAATCTTGGATAATAATGAGATTGAGTAATTAACCCTTACCATGTACTTTACTTTAGTCAAGGGTACATTTAACCTCATGTATGATGACCTTAGTTTGTTATTAAATTATAACAGAACCATATTAATATTTATGATATCATACATGATTTATTTATGACTTTATACAACCCATTTAATAATAATTTCTATGTTAAATTAACATTTTGGGTAATAACCTCTTTCCTTATCGTACGTGTTTTAACTTGTTATTCTTGATCATATCACTTAGATCATGATTTAAATACTTACATAATATAAAACATGATTTATATATCATATATATTTAGAATATAAATATGTATAACATATAGATATATGAAATGGAAATCACAGTTTTTTGAGATGGTAGGTAGTACGTACGCATAAACGTTGTTTCCATTTTCATATCGTATAGAACAGAAGTAAGTGAATAAGATATATGTAAGCACATACATACATATATATATATATATCCAGTATAATTATTGTGACATATATTAAATACTTATTAATAATATATATATTTATAATCATCATTGAATGGTGAATGTGGAAATGAATCTCATAGCGTCGTGGAGATGGAAAGTCGTATGTACACACGAGCGATGATATCATTTACATAATGATTAAAAGATGTGGAATTGGATGGTATATTAATTTTACAGAGACAATAGATTTTTATTTTAATTATTTATGCACATATTACTCATCATTATATTCATCCAAATAACACAATGTTGAATAACAAATTGCACCACGACATGGAGACGGTAAGCCATGTGTACGTAGGCATGGTGACATTATCATTCATAGGATGGATAAAATAATGAATATGTTTTTACTATATTTATAATAATATCACATTATGTATAAGGTTCTGGATTTATTATTTTGGTATGGGAATAATAAAGAAATAGAAAGTGAAATAAGATGATAACTTTGAAAGTGGTGATGAAATTATTACCTCTTCTTCAGGTGCTTCCTTTTTATTTGAACAAAAGGGATCCTTAGGTTGGCTTTATGCTCAAGGGAAGGCCTCTAGGTTGAAGTGAGGATATTCAAGAAGATATTTTGGTAGGGTTAGGCTGATCCAAATTGCTTTTCATGTGTTTGAGAGTAGAGGAAGTGCCCTTTTATAAGAGTGGTGAGGGGCACCATAGGAATAACATGAAAAATTATTTTATTATACATTTATATTCAGTTTATAATGGCTCAAAATGAATTTATTTAGATCCTTAGGTGGTTATGGGACCAAATAAACTCATAAATAGGTTTTACACAAGTTTAGGCTACCATATTAACCTTATCTTTTAGATTTAACTCTTAGTTAAATAGTTTAACACTTACCATGTCTCCTAATATTTTTATATTATATGGTTAATAAAATTACAATAAAATTCTAGGAGAACCCCAAGTGGTTCATTAATGATATATCTATTATTATATAATTCTCTTGGATGAACCTTATATTTTTAGGACTATTATATAATTTAATAATATAGTATTTGTTTTAAAAACTCATTTATGTAAATTTTGACACTATTTAGTAATTGATTTTTTTTAAAGTCATAACAACTTTATCACTTCGAAAAAAATAATTTAATCAACCCTAAAATATTATATTAACCTATAAAATTAGGGTAATTCATCAAAACTTTCAAATTATATTTATTTTAATATTTATACTTTCATTTGTTTGATTCTTTTATTAATAATGAAAATATTGCATCATCATTCTATCATAAATAAATTTAATTATTTAATGTCTAAAAATTATAAATAAAATATCATCATATAGAAATATTTTTATATTTTTATTGAATATTTATAATCGAATTTATCTTATGTATAACCACTATATAAAAAATTGTTTAGTTAATAAACATTGAATTTTAAACTTTTAACTCTTCAATAAATAAAATAATAATAAATGTCCTAATCTAGTACAAGTGGATCAAAAGAATAATATTTTATTCCTAAGGTTGTTTTTGTTCAAAAAACACTAATCCAATAGAATTAGGGCATGTGTTAGGGTAATTACAATATCATTTTTACCTTTATTTACCCTATTTACTTTTAACCGTGGTAAATAAAATTCAAAAGTTACTATTTAAAAATAATTATTTTCATCCTATTAAACCATATTTTACTTAAATATATCAACCTTGTCTCTATGATTTTTTAAATTCATTTCACCGAAGTGGTAAAATTACGTTTTATGCAAATTTGCAAATGTGCGAAGATGGCGGGTAAAAGACGGTAAAAAGTTCTATATAATTTTATATATATATTCTTAATATAAAATGACTCCAATGAATTATATTAGACATATATAGGTATTATTTATCTATTTTTACATAAAATAAATTTAAGTAAAATAAATAATTATTTAAATAAAAAGTCAGTTTTAAACAAAAACGTAGTGTTTTTCACTATTCATTAAAAACGGATGTTTTCATAAAAATACCGAAAATTCACCCTAAGATAATTTTGATATTCATAATTTAAAAATGAAGTCTATTTTATCAAATTCAAGACATAAAATTTCCGTTAATTAATTTAAAATTAAATCCCATTGTCAAAACCAAAATGTTGGTTTTAAAAAAAGTAAAAACTATCAAAAGATTGACATGTGTTTATGTTCAATTTAAATATGAAATTACTTATAATGAACTAAATTATATTAAATGATAAAAATATAATCTAATTATACTTATTAAATCACTCAAATTCAAAATTTAACACTATAAATTATTTTGATTAAAAAAAGTTGTTTTCAATTAAAATTTAATATTTTTCACTATTCATTAAAATATGAAAGTTATCAGAAAAGTACCAAAAATATATCCAAAATAAATTTTTATGCCCCGATTATAAAGAAGAATTTAATTTCACTAAATTGAATATTTAAAAGTATAAAATACTGGATTTAAAAAGGGTTCTCCGTTAAAAGGTTGAAAACTGTATTTTTTTTAATATGTATGTTATCTGAAAATTGAATTTGTCCTTATATTATGACTAAGAAACAAAAAATTTAAAATTTAAAATTATATATGATATATATAAATTTTAAAATTTGGTTAATACTATTAATAACTCCTTTTGAACGGCTAGTTTGGTAAGTCGTGGTGCACTCGATCTCGGTGTTGCAAGTAGCGCCAGCTATTGAATTACTTTAAAAAGATAATGTACTATGTAATCTCAGGGTTTTATATTCTCCCCTACTTCGATAAATTGCATCCTCACAATTTTAAGTTGTTCTTATAAAATAAAAGGTTGAAAATTAAAAATACCTTTGTGGAAAACCCACATCTGAAATAGGTTTAATAAAATTATGTTTTAATTAGGGGGGAAGGTAAATGAAAAAGTCACCACAAAATTATGATCTCGATTAGGAGAACATTGGTGGAAATTAGAGACACAAAATTGGTGGAAAAATGTAAATATTTATACAGATTGATTGAGGTCATCAATCACAAACAAGTGTAAAATTGAGGGCCTCAAAACCATCAATCTATGATGGTTTAAAATATCATCAGTTCAAAAAACATAAGTTATTAGGATAACACATTTTTGGTTTTAAGATCCCATCCCTATATTTTAAGAATTAATTTCATCATAGAATAAGAGAAAAAAAATACTAGACAAGTAGAGTTTCATCCATTAACTAATTCCTACCACAAACTCATATTTCACTCCAAAACATAATAGAACCAAAAAATATTATATTTATCCTAGTTTTATAGGTTTAAAAATTTAAACATATACAATTTAAACGAAGAAAACTATTTTCTAATAACCAGGGACTTCTGGTAGGCTAGTGGTAGTTGATAAATCATTGTCTCACTTTGGTTGTGGGTTCGATTCCTGTAGCTTTGTTCGACGTGATGATTTATTGCCCAACCTCTAAGTTATCATTTTTATAAAACTACAGTATTATAATATTCCAAAAATAATCTTAAGAAATGTTTTAAAATTAATCCATACTATCCAAAGATAAAATTAATCTATTCCAACATTTATAGTTATCCAAAATACTTCTGTCCAAACTCTCTCTAAAAGGTCTTTAAATTCCAAAATCAATTGTAATATCATATTCCCCAAGCAACGTAAATTTTATCTTATTGTGACATACTAAAAATATGATTACCTTCATCATATTAAAACCATAATGAAAACAAAATGTACTTCAGAACAATCCTTATATATATCACATTATTCTTATAACCAGGATATAATTCTTGAATCCAAAAACACAAATACACTAATTATTCCACTTCAACTGTAGTAACAGTATAATCTTGGCCTTGCTCCCTTGTCCTACTCTGAGGTAAGTTTCCATGGTTCAGAGAACATTCATTTTCATAATACCCATTTCTCTACAATTTTAGCATTCAATATTGATAGCCTCTTTCTTTCCCTTGCAATTACGAGTCTGGTGACCTTTTTCTCCATATTTGTTAAAAACTCCCATTACTTTTAGGCAAGTACCTGGGTGTTTCTTCCCAAATTTATTAAAGGATAGAAATTCAACTATTTCATACTTCCCCTTATTTCCATTTCCAAAGTGTTCAGTAGATTTGTTCTTCTTCTGTTTTGCTTTAAAATCGTAAGACTTAGAAAATTTCTTTTCTATCTTGATAACACCTGAGACAATATCTTCATACGATGTGAAGGACTGTGAGACTAATAGTCAATGAAGAAATGGTTATAAACCATAAAATAATTGATCAATTTTACTCATTAGGTTGCGTATATAATCTTCATAATACCTTTCTAACCTTGCAAAGCTAGCCTCATACTTTATGATATTCTCATCCTCCTTTTGCCTCAGACTTAAAAATTTCCTTTCCATATTCACTCGATGGCCATGAGGAAATTATTTTCCTAAGAAAATATCTTAAAACTCTATCCATTCCATATTTTATACTTATTAATCATCCTTTGGGTTTTGAATTAATTACCACCATTGATCTGTATCTCCCGTGAGGTGATAAACTACCATGAGAAATTTCTTCCTTTCACTACTCCCCAAAGCATGAAATATTTTTTCTAAGGAACTTATCCATTGCTCCTCTACAAGTGTATTTGTAGTCCCATTTAATTTTTGTGGTTTTTGCCTCATTAATTGGTCTAACATTGATCCTCCATGTTGTGGATCAGGGTGCTTTTTGTGAGTAAGGTTATTATTCATAACCTGAGTGAGTTGTCCCAGTATGGTTATAAGTTGTTCAACACTGGTTGTATCACCAGCTCCACTATAATTACCCTATGTAAGAGGGAAATACCTACCTGGAGTACGTGCATTGATACAGTTTCCATTCCTTCTACTATGTGCCATCTCTAAACAATGGCATACACTAGATTAGTTTATGAATCGTATACATAATTCCAAACTAGTAAAATACCTAACATAAATTAAACAATTTAGGCATATAATCCCTAATTATAAAAAAATGTTTTCTTTGAGTAATTATTTACTCATAAATCTCTCAAAATGGTTTTTAAGGAAAATGTGAATTATCCTAAGCATATCACCCAAGAGTGTCGTAACCAAGAGTGCAGCATGGCCCGCTGTCATGTACCAGGATACCTCGGGTCAAGACCGAAACTCCTTGTCGGAGTTTTCACTCCTAGGTACATGTGTGCCAGAGCCACCTCTACCTTCTCGTATCCATACAGGGATATATTTCTTGGAAAACTCACAAAATCTCTTTATTATCAAAATTCAATGATGTTAGTTTATACTAATCCTCAAAATCTATCTTAGGGTAGTATATTCTAATCAGAGGTTTTCTGAATCTTGTTTCCAAGTTTTGTACTAAATTACTCTAATACCAATTATAACCCCCCAACCCTAAAAGTTCGGATCCATTTCATTATTTTAATACATTGGTGTTATCACAAGAGATCAAGTCTCAAAGGACCAATTAGTTTAGTATCCTTGTAAAATATATTACATACATGAACATTATATTACACATTCAAACATAAAACAAAACATAAATAATCAGTTGAGAATACCATTATTCCCTTATCTTAACCCTACATATCAAACATAATACACTTCTCAGAATCCTAAGAAAACAAAACATAAGAAAGAGGTGAGCTCAGATGCTCAGTAAGGGTAAATAATTTAACGGAAGCTATAAACTTTTAAGGAAAGATGTGTAATAAAAACAACAGCCTTTTAAACATAAACTTGAACATAATATGGAAAAAATAAATAAAACATTACCATATAAACATTCACATGGATATTCAACTAGTAGAATAATCACATGTAATAATTAACTTCATAATGAGGGAATGCCTAATGCCGGATATCATTACCACATAGTCAAAGCCTCGTGCAAAGACTACAAATAAATTTTTTTTCAAAGCCTTGTTCCAAGACACTAATTTGACTAATGAGACCTACCAATGCATTGAGGAGATATAGCGGGCTCCACCGGTAAATTACTAAGTCCACTGCATTCCTCATATGAAAATTTTGAAACATAACATAAACATTCGTATTAAAACTAGCATACGAAATGTCAATACATTAACCATAAACTGTGAATGGTTTAAAAATATAACATCTACAGTCAAACATATCATAACTCATTCAATACAATATGGATGATTTTATTATAATAAATCAACCTCAATCTAGAATAATATCCAATAAAGAATGCTTCCATAGTTGAAAATGATTATTAAAACTTTTTGAGAGCAATATAACTTTTTGTGAAATCATTTAAAATTCCCCCATTTATAAAGGAAGTCATTCAATAGATATTTTTGAATCAAAGTGTCACATACCACTTTGAAACTTTTTAAAGGAATTAACATTTTAAAACAATCTTACCCTTATAAATAAATCCTTAAAACCATTTTGAACACATGGACATTAATGAGAAAGATTTTGAAGAATAAATATTTAAAAAAAATATAAAAAGATGTTTTAGTTAAATATTACCTTAAAAGAATAATTTTGAAATGTATTTTATGAAACATGGATATGGATAATAAATATTTCCTAGAAAATACTTACACATAAACAATCTTGGATAATAATGAGATTGAGTAATTAACCCTTACCTTGTACTTTCCTTTAGTAGAGGGTACGATTAACCTCCTTTATGATGGACATAGTCTGTTATTAAATTATAACCGAACCATATTAATATTTATGATATCATACATGATTCATTTATGACTTTATAATACCCATTTAATAATAATTTCATTGTTAAATTAACATTTCGGGTAATAATCACTTTCTTTATCGTATGTGTTTTAACTTGTTATTCTTGATCGTATCACATAGATCATGATTTAAATACTTCCATAATATAAAAAATTATTTATATATTATATATATTTAGAAAATAAATATGTATAATAGATAAATATATGAAATGGAAAACACCATTTATGGAGACGGTAGGTAGTACGTATGCATAAACGTTGTTTCTGTTTTCATATCGTATTGAACGGAAGTATGTGAATAAGATATTTGTAAGTACATACATACATACATACATACATAGATACATACATATATATATATATATTCATTAACATTATTATTTCATATATTACATACTTATTAATAATATATATTTTTATAATCATCTTTGAATGGTGAATGTGGAAAGGAATATCACCGTGTCGTGGAGACGGTAAGTCGAACGTACACACGAGCGATGATATAATTTATTTAATGATTAAAAGGTGTGGAATTGGATGCTATATTAATTTTAAAAAGACATTATTATGTTATTTTTATTATTTATATACATATTACTCATCATTATATCCATCCAAATAACATATTTTTGAATAACAAATTGCACCACATCATGGAGATGGTTAGTCGTACATACACACGCATGGTGACATTATCATTCATAGGATGGATAGAATAATGAATATGGTTTTAACATATTTATAATAACATTACAGAATTTATAAGGTTCTGGATTTATTATTTTGTTATAAAAATAACAAATACATAGAAAGTGGAAGAATAAGATAACTTTGAAAGAGGTGATGAAATTATTACCTCTTCTTTAGGTGCTTCCTATTGATTTAAATAAAAGGGCTCCTTAGGCTGGATTTCTGCTAAAGGTAAGGACTATAGGTTGAAGTGAGGATAGTTTGGAAGATATTTGGGTAGGTTCTGGACAATCCAAATGGCTTTGTAAGTGTGAATATGAAAGAAGGGGAAGTTCCCTTTTATAAGAGGGTTGAGGGGAACCTTAGAAAAAACTTGAAATATTATTTTATTATACAATCATATTATGTTTCTAATGGATAAAAATGAATTTATTTCAAGACTTAGGTGGTTATGGTTCTAAATCCTCCCAACCAATAGGTTTTAGACAAGTTTAGGTTTCTATATTAACCTTATCTTTTATATTTAACTCTTAGTTAAATAGGTTAACATTTACCATGTCTCCTTGTATTTTAATATTATATGGTTAATAAAATTACTATAAAATTCTAATAGAACCTCAAGTGGTTCATTAATAAAATATCTATTATTATATAATTCCTTTTTCAAAACCTCATAATTTTAGGATGATTATATAATTTAATAATATAGTATTTTTTTAAAAAACTCATTTTTGTCAATTTTAAAAATATTTAATAATTGATTTTTTTAGTCATAAAAATATTAGAACATCGAAAAAAAATATTTAATAAACCCTAACATGTCATGTTAAACTATAAAATTAGTTTAATGCATCAAAAATTTCAAATTTTATTAATTTTAATATTTATAATATCATTTATTTGATTCCATTATTAATAAGGGAAATACTTCATCATCATTGTGTCTTAAATAAAATGTGTTAGGTTAATTATAATATCATTTTGACATTTAATTAAACTATTTACTTTTAACGGTGGTAAATAAAGTTCAAAAGTTACTATTCACCAAAAATTATTTTCATCTTATTGAACCACATTTTACTTACTGATATCAACATTGTCTCTAGTATTTTTGAAATTAAATTCAATGAAGTGGTAAAATTATGTTTTATGAAAAGTTAAAAATGTGTCTAGAATGTGGGTAAAAGACGGTAAAAAGTTCAATAAAATTTTATATATCTAATAATATTATAAAATGACAATAATTAATTACATTGGAATTATATAAGTACTATGTATCTATTTTTACTTAAAATAATTGGAATAAAATAAATAATTATTTTAATAAATAGTCGGTTTTAAACAAAAAACCAATTGTTTTCACTATTCATCAAAAATCGAAAGGTTTCAGAAAAATACAAAAAATTCACCCTAAGATAATTTTGGTATTAAAAATTCAAAAAGGAATTATATTTTACCAAATTAAAAATAAAAAAGTTGCATTAATTAATTTAA
This sequence comes from Viscum album, assembly GCA_963277665.1. Taxonomy (NCBI): domain Eukaryota; kingdom Viridiplantae; phylum Streptophyta; class Magnoliopsida; order Santalales; family Viscaceae; genus Viscum; species Viscum album. Next base: position 1,957,196,985 of record OY728137.1, read on the forward strand.
AATTAATTCCCATTTTCAAAAAGAAAAAGTGGGTTTTTTTAAATTAAAAACTATCAAAAGATTGACATGTGTTTATATTCATTTTAAATATAAAAATACTTATAATGACCTACATTATATTAAATTATAAAAATAAAATCTAATTATACTTTAAAACCATTAAAATTCATAATTTAACACTATATGTTATTTCTATTAAAAAAAGATGTTTTCAATTAAAATTGAGTATTTCCCACTATTCATCAAAATATGAAAGTTATCAAAAAAATACCAAAAATTTATCCAAACTAAATTTTTATGTCCTGATTCTAAATAACAATTTAAATTCACTAAATTTAATATATAAAAGTTTCAAATATTGTATTTAAAAAGGGTTCTCTATTAAATGGAAGAAAAACTGCAGTTTTTAAAAAATACTTCTTTTATCTGAAAATTGAATTTGTCTTTATATTATGTATAAGAAACACAAAAGTTGAATGTTAAAATTATATAGGATATATATAAATTTAAAAATGTATATTCATAACCATTTTTTGAATGGCTAGTTTGGTAAGTCGTGGTGGACTCGATCTTGGTGTTGCGTGTAGCGCAAACTATTGAATTACTTTAAAGAGATAACGTACTATTAAATATTGGGGTGTTACATAATGAAAAAGGAAAAAAACCCTCTTTTAATATAACTTTTTAATGCCCTGGTCTGAATCACTGGATCGAAGTCAGTGTGCAACATTCCCTCACTAGCACCTCCTCATATACAAGAGGTTATCGGCTAGAAATGAGGGTCTAAGTTCCATCTGTGGGGAGACTATAACCTAAGTATTAATAATAGAAAGAATAATTAATAAGAAAAATAAATACAAAATAATAAATAATTAATTATATAAAAACTAGCATACAAAGTACCTCAATTCATACAAAAAAATAACCAAGGTCCACCAAAGTGAAGGTCAAACAAGAGTACAAGAAAGACTGGAAATTAAATAAAACACTACATCATCCCTCAAAAGTTTATCCTGATAATACATCAAAACACCATGCTTCATCTAATGGATCCTTTTTTTAGGCCTTTACCATTCCTTGGTTCCAGATCATTATGTCTTCATGTGCATCAATAATCCCATACATGGTTTGAGTACAAACCCAAGAGGACACCACAAATGTTTCCTTAGTATAAGTTCATATGCTATATAATATTGTATTTCATGGTATAATGTAAATGTAAATGTAAACATACATCCACAAAAGTATTGAGTTATCATGCACTGACTTGGCCACCATTAATCCAACCCAACCTACTTATTCATGATATTGGTATGTATGTCAATGTCTAGCACATCACGTCAAAAGATGTTCCACAAGTCCCAACATCATTTGGCACCCTACACCTGTTAGTCTTGTTCCCAGGTTCCAAATTTAATAAAAAACTACATAGACCACCCTAATAGTGTTATTTTATAATGAGATTTCACATCCCCACACAATGGTTATCATTATCCTTAGATTATTATATGACCCACCTAAAATGTATGTCGTAATTGTAAAAACACATTACCCATGCATGGCATTCTCCAACTTTCACCTATAGCTGACAATTACCATGAAAGGTATTCTCTGACATTAATATACATGGCTTTGATCTAACCCATATCATAAAATGAACTATTTTAATTATCCATTATCAAGTCATCATGATCTCCCTCCAAGGTGTTTTCTAATTGAAACTGAGCAACTTGGCCATCCTTATACTGGAAGCAAGCTTCTGTTGGCTATGCCATGCCATAAATAATATGTATCATAGAAAGGAAAACAATTTCATATCAAGAAAATTTATCAAGTGGACACACACATATAATTTGATCATATATAAAATAAGGTTTTCAAGTATTTCAATCAATCGTGGAAGCATCATATACAAGGCTCTATATGGTAATTAATTTTCTACCTTAAGATCATAGATGTTAATGTCACGGCTCATCAAGAATGTATAACCAATAAAAATCTCATAAAAAATACCTCAATACCTATATCCAATATCACATGAGAGTTAATGAATGGGTATTTCATAAGAGGAACAAAAAAATAGAAAGTATGGGTCTCACCTGGAAAGAAAATTCAAATAGGTTCACCACCAAGATGTCAAAGAACGATAAAGATCCTCCAAAAAAGTAATTATGACTTTATCACTGATAAATTCCCCATTATATTACAATTAATTTCATATTAATAATCATAATATCCTTTTTTTAATGTTTTTCAAATAGTAATGAGAGAAATATGCTATAAATACAATAACATTACAAAATGAGCCCGTCGAATCGACCCAAACCAAAACCACTATCCAAATAATATAATACCAGGATTTAGATTCATCAAAGGGATTGTAGGATTGATAAAATTTAGGAAGGAATCCAAACTCAAATTATTATCATATAATAAACCAAAATTCTTCAAAGAGAACTCCCATAAATCATTAATCAATGAAAGGGGGAAGAATCAAGAAGTTTAATTGAGGGAAAATGAGTTAAAATGTATTAATCGCTCCCCCATATTGATCAAACAAGGTTTAATAACAAAATATGGAACACTTATAGAGATAAAAACTATAAGGATTTTGTTTCATATATTGAAAAAAAGCTCTACCATTTCCATGTTCCCCACCAAGGTCTGGCCTTAGTCATGGTGTCCTTGAATACATAGCTCAAAATAGCTTCCCCTATAGTGTGATACCCATGTCCATGCCATTTATTCCTCATCACAACATACAAAATAGGAAATGTGGGTTTTATAGGATGTTTCCAAAATCATCCCTCTCATAAAACATCGTTTTTACATGTTGTTTTCCCCCTATCCTATTTTACACAATGAAAAAAGGTCCAAAACAGCTTTCACTAGGGCATAGTCATTGTCATTTTTGGGAATGTAATATCCAAAAACCAAACAAAGATTCCATGATCTTTATAAAAGTCATCCATGTATTTTGAACCTAATATTAAACTATCGCAAGGTTAAAATCATCACTTAAGATAAGTTGGTTCATATATAAACAAGACCACCAAAAATGTGTGTAATGACCCAATCATTTTGAATGGTAATTTTTTTCAGAAAATGTGTGTTTTATTTTTTTATAAACAAAAAACACCATATATCTTTAGGAATGAATTAAATATAAAGGTAAATGTGACCATTTATATTTGACCATTATATGACCATTTTACAATTATAACTATTGGTCAATATGGCCATTTTGAAATATAGTCTTGATAGTAATTTTAACGGTTTAATTAGTGTTTATAAGTAAATTTAAACATAGGATAAAAAATAAATAAAATAGAAATAATGGCCTCAACTAGTATAGTAGTACCATATGAAGCCCATTTTTTGGATCTTGGGAGGGAGGTATCGTCACTAGGGTTCGATCTTGACCAAGATCAAGCTAAGCTATAACAACTGAAGCTAGAATGAAATCACCTATAGGATAAGTTCAAGTTAGTGGAACTTACCACTCAGGTGATGTTAGCTGAGCCACCCCATTAATCTATCACCGTCACACACCTTACCCTTAGGTAATATGTGGGTGTTATAAGGGGTTCTTATTAAAGGCCACAGTTACTTAATTTGTAATTACATTTTATATATAAAATTATTATTCCATAAATTCCATTTTAAGAATAGTTTTTCTTAATAAAATTAAGATTGAATTTGATAAATTGATTTTTTAGACACAAATTGTAATTTCCAAAAAAGTTATAAATATTTACAATAAACTAATATATTATGAGTAATAATAATTTTAATGAAATAGTATGATAAAAACACTATTATTTGTTTACCTCCATGTTTTAATTATCACAATATCATGATTCGATTGATATGAATGACATTCATGTTTTCTATAAGTATTTCATTAATATAAGATAAGTGATGAAATTTTAAAAGTATGATTCACTGCCAGTTACTATTAAGGATGAGATACCATTGAGACTGACACTGAAAAATTGAGTCTACATTGTCCTTGTCTCACCGTTGGTTTGGAAATCTCACTAGGTTTAAGCCACCATCAGATGACACACTTCCAGTTGGTACACCACCAGTGAAGTGGAAATTTGGATTATTCTAAGACACTTCCAGTTTCATACCACCAAGATGAGACACAGTTATCCTAATACACCATCTGCATGAGACATTTATAGACAAATCCTCCACTGCTATTTTCTTAACTTAACCACTTTCATTTAGTTTTTTCTAAGAGATATATTAATGAATTTAATGCAAAATCTTATTTTAATTATTGTTTATTAAATGTTTAATAGAATTCTTTGAAGAGGATGTTATTCATGTTGTATGAGGAAATAGAATATGTGGATGTATGTGGATATTCTCCCTAATTCTGATGTTAAGAATGGAATTAGACTCCCTGATGCATAACACAAGATCAAGATGAAGAAAATTTTTAGGAAGTTGAGTGCTTGAACTTACTAAAAACACTCTTTAAGCTGAAGAGCCAAACTAAAACATCCAAAAACAACACATTACTAAGGAATCCAAAAGCACATACCCATTATCTACTTTCCTTAAATTGAGAAAAGAGTCTATGAAACACTATTCCTCTAAATTTTTCAGGTAAATTGACTTAAGTTTCACTTTAGAATCAAATCAGGATTCAAAAGATGCATTACAAGAGACCAAGAATTTAAAAACTCTGCACTTTTGGATCATCTTTTTTATTTTATATAAAATTCTTGGTGGTGGGTGATCACCAAGAAGAGAGAACAAAGTCACAGCTTCAGATTGAACCTATTGTTTCAAATTTCCACTGTATTTTTTCATTTTTTTTACTTTAACCAAATTTTAAAAATGAAAATTGTTTTTACTATAAAAATAATATACTTTGATAGTTTACCTCAATTTGTATTCTAATAGTATTTTTATCAATTAAATTGATTTCAAAGGAAATAATAATAATATATATTATTCATCCAAGGCCTAATAAACCTGTAAGGTACTCACTCTAAAAAACATTATTTAATTATAAATAATAAAATAATTTTTTTAAACTATCATCAATTTTATTATGCACTTTCAATACACTATTATTTTTAATAAATAATAATTTTTATATTAAAAAATTAAAATCATCATAATTAGATAATTATTATGATAAAATAAACATAATTTTTGAAATCATCACATATAAATTAGGTTATAGATAATTTATGTTAATTTACTAAAATACATTATTTTTTCATGAATAAATAAAATAAGTTTTTCAGTTTCTTTAATGACTTCATAATTATGTTGTAATGATTTAATAACTAATTAAACACATTATACAACCTGAAATATTTTATTTTATTAATATCATATATTTTAATTTATTTTAATCAATTTCCAAACTTATAATTTACTTTCCAAATTCTAAAATTGAAACTTTAACATTAAAAACATTATTTTCGTAGAAACTTTACTTATCCATGCAAAAATACAAAATAAAAATTGATAATAGAATCCTGTGGATAAAAATAAAATATTATATGAAACAAGTATCCAAAACCATGTGAAAATACCATGGGAAAGCCTATAGTTTTTCATTTTCCACAACCTAGGTTTCTAAGGCCTATATTTGGAAATTAATAACCAAATTATCCAATTTTTCTATAAATACCCAACCATTTATCCATTTCATTTCAATTTCAATCAATTCATAATGAATATCAGGTAGTTTTACTTCTCAAGGAGTCTTCCCAAGGTGTTCTCAAACCCCAAAGGTCCCAATGCTCGTGTTCTAGGAACAACTCATCAAGGTAAGGGAAATATCCACTTATCCTTTTATTCAAATTCACTTTTTATGTGTTATATACTCTAATTTATAAAATAAGTTCTTTTGTACAATTTATTTTTTACCTGTACTATAATAAGATTATTTTATGAATGGTATAACCTTGTTTCCTCTCATTTTATAATTTTTAAAAACCATGTTTTCTATCCTTTATGATGTCATATTTTCTTCTCTAAATTTCAATTTTATCCACAAGAAATTTTATTTTATTTTATTTTTCAAATACCCAAGTATATTTATTTTTTATGGGTATTGACCTAGATTTAAAAATTGTATATTTTATTTTGTTGTTAATAAACTTTAAACCCACATTCCTTTCCTATTGGCTGAAAATGACAGAATGATCATGTTTTTAAGCACTTTTGGAAACTCCATGATTTTGATATGAAACTCATTTATTTTATTCTCGGTGGATTATATATGAAACTTTTTATTATGATCTATGTGGATAATATTAAATTAATACATATTAATGATGTGACCTAATATCACTCTACTGTATTGGGTAAAGAATTTAATATCTAGAAAACACATCTTTTACGATACCACGATGAATAACCCTGGTAATTTTTATGACACCTCGGAAAAAATACCTTAGAGCTATGCTTATTAATGTCTCATTTAAATATTTTAGCCACATTCTCATGTTATTATTAATTAAATTTTTGTTATGATATGCATCATGTCACCTTTATTATGTCATAATTATATTCCTTATGTTCTTATTTATATTCTTTAAGATCACTTGTAAACTCTTTCTATAGCTTTCCGTTTATTGGGACTTGTTCTCACCCTTTCCTTTTATGTATTCCCATGGGTTAGGGGATATAGTAACTGTACTTATTATGAACCTATTAATAATACATTCAAGTAGATTATAATAATTTTTAATTTTTTCAGGTATTATGATCATTTTATTAAAGGAACTAAACTTTAAACGATTCTCTGTTTGTACAATGTAATGAAAAGTTATGTAATAAAAAATAGGGATGCCATATTTAGTATCAAAGTACTGTTTTGTTATTTTTGGAATTTAGGATTTGAAAATTTATGAAGAACCCTATGGATAATTTAAAATATAGGAAAAAATCCAGGTATTTTGTTGAAATGTTAAGTATGTGGTTTCTAAGAAAATAAATCGCTATCTTGATATGAACTAGTGGATATGGCTCTGATACATATGTAACTAAGGCTAAAAACCAAAAACACTACTTTGAGATAGACTTGAATGGAAACTGGTACATGAAAATGGGCCTTGATGCACTCATGGTTTGACACTACTAGGGGATATGTTCAATTAATCACAAGCTTTTTATGAACCATTTTGAAGGATTTATAGAAACTGTAATTGTTGTTAAAGAATAAAATATTTAATCATGATGTTTTTAGACATAAAACTTCTTTTAGAATTATAATATTATTAAAAGAAACATGTTTCTCGCTAAGGTTTTACTCTTTTATAAAATAGTGGGAAATAGTAGGAACCATGTAAATGGTGATTATAAGGACCATGTGTTGATGGCCCTCTGATAGAAGTCAGAAAGGAAAACTTCATGAGAATGATGAATCAACTAACCTGAGCTATGATCAATAACTAGAATAAACCTAAGAGACTGGATTCACCTCAAGGGGAATAAATTTTCGCTGACTCCATTAAGAAACAAAGACTACCATATTTTAGTGAATCTACCAACCCATTGATTGATGAACAATTGATAAGCTCTATAGAAAAGACATTGTAACAACCCGATATTTTATGATAAGTATTATTTTTAATTTATTTTATGTCATGTGTTTTATGCTACAACAAGATTATCTTGTGATATACGCAACACCGTATTATCTTGCTGTATACAAATCACTATTCTTAGATTGTGTTACACACAATTTCAAATTCATTTGATAATAGTCATTCTACGCAACATTGAATGTATATAAATATATATATATATATATATTCAATTTATAAATGAAATATGGTTGGATTCTGTTATATGAAACAACAAAGGAGTCTCGCACAACACGCAACCCTAACTTGGCTTTCATTACACGCAATCGCGACCTTCCTCGAGAGCGTGTGTTGTACGCAATACCGGGTTTTACTAAACAGTGGTATATTATTACAATATTATTATGAACTATCCGTTATGAATAGTATTAACTAAATTTTTAATTTTATAACATTATTATTCATCTTACACATTTTCTAGAACATGCTATAAGAACAAAATAAATTTTTCTGGTAAAATAATTATTTTTCAAAAAATGCGGTTTTGCCGCCTTTTAATGGCACACTCACATTAAATATAATTTTTGAAATGTTTATAAGTTAAATTTTACAAAATAAAATTCTTTTTTTGAATCAGGATATAAAAATTTTTATTGGATAAAGTTTTGATATTTTTCAGATAACTTTCATATTTTAATGAATAGTAAAAACACGCTATATTTTAATTAAAAACAACTTTTTTCATCATAATAATTTATGTGGTTAAATTATAATATTGAATGGTTTTAAAGTATAAATATAATATATGTTTACCATTTAATACAATGTATGTCATTATCATTGATTTTACTTTGAATTCGTAGGTTAAATCAATTCAATCGTTTGCAATGTTTTAGACAAAAACTCGTTTTCTTTCGACAACAGGATTAATTTTAAATTAATTACTGCAACTTATGTGTTTTGAATTTTGAAAAATGGATTCCATAATTGGAATCAGAGGGTCCAAATTATGTTAATAGGCTACTTTTTGTTTTTGGGCATTATGAATAGTAACTACGGTAAATTTTATTTACCATAGTTAAAGGTAAATCGGGTAATTAAGGGTAAATATAAGATTATAAAATTACCCTAACACTTGTGAAAATACTATTGGATGACTAAAGGTCGACCCATATCACCTAAGGGTCGGATTAAAATCATTTAAGGGACTTTTTTCCATGAAAATAACTTAATTATTATTAAAACCAAAGAAAGTGACAACATGTCACTCTCTTACATCTTATAAGTATATTAATTTTAATTTAGTGATAAACTTCATGAAAATTGAAACATGAATAGTCTCCAGAAATATAATGAAATTATCTACATCATATGAATTTATTTATAATTTTTAAGGATTAAATAATTATCATTAATTGTGACACAATAGTGATGCCTAAAATTGTTTATCTAGTGAAAAATCAATAATATAGTTTTTATTAAACGAATAGGGACCATAAAAGGCACAAAAACCTGACCAAAACTTATTGTTCATGTAAATGTAAACCCTAATCATCCAATGGTCGAATATTTGACCATTTGGAGCCTCAAAGACTTCAATCTATGTTGATTTAAAATATCATCAGTTCAACAAGACATAAGGTATTAGGATAACACATTTTTTTCTTAATATCCCTTTACTAAAGTTTAAGAATTAATTTATTCATTGAATAAGAGATAGGTATATATATATTTATGATTGACAATTAGAGTTTCAACCTTCAACTCATCTTTCACTCAAAAAGATACTAGAACTCAAAAATATTATAGTTATCCTAATTGTATAAGGTTCCAAATATTAACACATACCATTTAGATTAGTAAAATTATTTTGTAATAACCAGGGACTTCCTGTAGGCTAGTGGTAAGAAATAAAGGCCTATCTCACTATGATTGTGGGTTCGATTCCTGCAGCTTTTTCCGACGAGATGGGTTATTCCCCACCCTGCAGGTTGTCCTTTTCCTAAAACTATAGTATTATAATATTCAAAAATAATCTTCATAAATTTTTAACCTTAAACAATACTATCCAAAGATCAACTTAATCCACTCCAACCTTTATAGTTATCCAAAATACCTCTTTCCAGACTTTCTCTAAAAGGTCTCTTAATTCCAAAATCAATTTATCATATTCCCCAAACAAAGTAAAGTTTCTCTTATTTTCACATACTAAAAATATAATTACCTTAATCATATTAAAACCTTACTGAAATCAACAAGTACTGCAGTACAATCCTTATATATATATATATATCACATTATTCTAATAACCAGAATATAATCCATGAGTCTAAAGGCACCAATACATTAATTATTTTTCTTCAACTGTAGTAACAGCATAATATTGTCCTTGATCCCTTGGCCTTTTCTGAGGTAAGTTTCCCTGACTCTTAGGGCATTCATTTTCATAATGCCCCATTTCCCTACAATTGTAGCATTCAACATTGATAGCCTCTTTCTTTCCCTTGCAATCACGCACCTGGTGACCTTTTTCCCCACATGTATAAAAAACTCCCATTCCTTTTAAACAAGTAACAGGGTGATTCTTCCCACAATTATCACATAATGGAAAATCCTTCTTTCCCTTTTTCCCTTTATCTGTCTCTTGTTCCACCGTTCTCTTCTTCTCTTTCTTTACTTTGTTGTCATAAGACTTAGAGAATTCCTTTTCTGTCTTGATAGCACATGAGACAATATCTTTGTATGTGGAGAACGATTGTGATACTAAAGCTCGACGGAGAAATGGTTTTAACCCATCAAAGAAATGATCAATCTTACCTCTTGGGTTACGTATATAATCTGCAGCATACCTCACTAACCTTGTAAAGTTGGCCTCATACTTTGCGACATTCTCATCCTCCTTTTGTTTCAGACTCAGAAATTGCCTTTCCATATCTTCTCTATGGTCATGAAGAAAGTATTTTTCTAAGAAAAGATCTTTGAAGTCCCTCCATTCCATATTCGATATGTCATCATCATCCTTTGTGTTTTGAATCAATGGCCACCATTGATCAGCATCTCCAGTGAGGCGGTAAACTGCCATGATAACCTTTTCCCTTTCACTACTCCCCAAGGCGTGGAATATTTTCTCTAAGGAGTTTATCCATTGCTCAGCTACTAATGGATTTGTACCCCCATTAAATGTTGGTGGTTGTTGCCTCATGAAGCGGTCTAACATCGATCCTCCACGTTGCGGATCAGGGTACTCCATACGAGTAAGGTTATTATTCATAACCTGAGTGAGTTGTCCCAGCATGGTAATAAGTTGATCAGCACCAGTTGTATCTCCAGCTCCACAATAATTATCTTGAGCCGGAGGGAAATCCATACACGGAGTGTGTGCATTGATACGGTTTCCATTCCTTCCACTAGGCGCCATTTCTAAACAATGGCATAAACTATATTAGTTTATAAATCAAAATAAATAATTCCATACTTGTAAGATACTTAACATAAATTGAACTATTTATGGATATAATCCATAAAAATGTTTTCTTTGAGGAAGTATATACTCATAACCCTTCATAGTGGTTTATAAAGAAAATGAGAATTATCCAAAGCATATCCCCCGGGAGTGTCGTAACCAAGAGTGCAGCAAGGCCCGTTGTCGTGCACCAGTTCCCGTTCGAGTCTAGCTCAAAGCGGTGTTTTCGGGTTTTACCCCTAGGTACATCTGTGCCAGAGCCACCTCTACTTGCTCGTATCCAGACAGGGACGTATTGCTCAGAAAACTCACAAAATCTCTATAATACCAAAATTATAGGAAGTTCTTCTATACTAATCCTTAAAGTCTATCTTTGGGCTATGTGCTCTAATCAGAGTTTATCTAAATCTAGCTTCCAAGGTTAGTACTAAACTGCCTCTGATACCAACTGTAACACCCCGACCCCAGCTACCCAGAGTCGGTGCATTACTTCGTAACATTGGAATGATCACAAAAGATCAAGTCTTGAAAGACCAATTAGTTTAGTAGCCTTGGAAACACTATATACATTCATAAATGTTACACTACATCATAAAGTGAAAAACTAATAACAAAGTCTTCATATTCCACACTCATATCCTCTTCTGACTATCCCTGTAGGTCATTCATAAAATACTTCTTCACATCCTGGAAAATATTAAAACATTGAAAGGGGTGAGCTCAGATACTCAGTAAGGATAACAATATTGCGGAAGCTTTCATAAATAAACATAAACATTTAAGGCAATGTATAACTAAAACAAAAGCCTTTTAAACATGAACATCAACATAATATGGCAAAAGTAAAATGAGATAATGCCATTTACTTCTTCACATGGATATTATATTGGTCGAATAATCACATGCAATATCAATAACCACTTTCATAATGATGGAATGCATAATGCCAGACCTTCTGAAACATTTTGTCAAGGCCTTGGCCAAGACGTCTAAAATGATTAAGGCCTCGGCCAAAATCACAAATCAAATGGGGAAAGGGCCTCGGCCAATTCCACATCTAGTTGTCTCATTAGACCTACCGATGCATCGAGGAGCTATAGCGGGCTCCACCCGTCACTTATTAAGTCCAATACATTCCTCTTATGAATAGGTTTAAACATATCATAAAATAATCGTATCTCATAAAACATGCATAAAGGAAATATAACATTTCCACATTTCAATCACAAGATATCAATACAACACATTGATATAAAAATGCCTTCCAAACCATTTTCAATACCAAAATAAAAGAAATTTAAAACTTTGTATTTATTTTTCATTAAAAAAATGATGGCTTGTAGAGGAAGTCGAAACTCAAATAATGGTCAGGGCGGCGGAGAAGTCGTTGTCGCCGCATAAGTACGTAAAAAACATTCCCTTTTGTTGTTTAGAAAAATGCTTCGTATAAAAAATATTCCTTTTGAATAAACGTAAAAGTCAAAGGGGTTTATACACTGTATAAAAGAAAGTTGTGTATAAAACCAAATATGCCTCAATGAAAGGGGATTGAGACGAAGTCCTTAAAAAGATCATTTTTTTAAATAAAGTACATATATAATGTGTATTCACTATAAGTACACATAAATAATGTAAAAATACAATATAGGACATAATAATATCATGACATAATTTGAAAGTAGGAGATTAACCCAAAGAATGGAAGTTGGGTTAAGAAATTCCCTTACCTTGCGTCTTGTCCTGACCCGAACGTTCTTTAACCTCCTGAATAATAAACTAGAGTTAATGTATATTTACTTAAGAACCTTTTTTTATGTTCATTATTCCTTTTATATCACTTATTACCATGTTATCAACATTATGTAATTATTTATGTTAATAACGGTCGTTTTGTCGATCTTTGGTACTTGAGTCAACAATAAACTTCTTATAATTACAAGTTGTTTATGTGGTAGAATATCCATTATCTCCAGAATTATATTCAGGATTTAGATGTCATATATATCATATATATCCAGTATATACATTAATTCATAATATTACGTAACATTTAGAGGTAAGAAATGAAATGCACCGTTCATGGAGACGGTAAGCCGTACGTACGCATGAACGCTACTTTCATTTATATTTCGTATGTAATGGAATGAAATCATAATTATATAAAGGTATAATATATTTCCAGTATAATATCATATATAATATCATTTACTCCATCCTTTATACATCCCACATATGGCATTTAACGATTCACATCACTTTGAGGGGGCGGTAGTCCGCACTTCCTAAAATGAAATTATCGCGTTTACCCATAATGGAAATCATAAAGTATGCCATAAATGAGAAATACAGAATCATAAGGAAAACATAAACATAATATATATATCATATATGAAAATAGTGTCATCAAAATGGCCACCATTATAGGTGTTAAAAGATTTTGAACAATCATCGTTTCGTGAGGCAGTATTTCGAAACCCACAGAAATAGTATGTTCTTTAACCATTAGACGAAGGTGTGTGTAAGAGTAAACCAAATCCTTATCATAACAACATCCTAGTATATTTTAGATACTGGTTTTATTACAAAATATAGTAATGAAAATATTTTAAGGGGTTGGAGAAGCAAAATAAAACAAAACAACATTAGAGAAGACATTACCTAAAAAATCGGGTAACCCTTTTTGATTTGAGACAAAGGCTTCCTTGGGAAGAATTCTGCCCAAAGTGAGGCTTCTAGGAGTAATTGAGGGATGTTGGGAGAGTATTTGGGAAGAGTTTGGCCGAGCCAAATGGCTTGAAGGTGTGAATAAGGTGGGAGTGGTGGGGGCCTTTTATAAGTGGAGAGGAGGGGCACTTTTGGAAAGTAATGAAATGTTATTCTATTATACAATGATTTTCGGATTCTAAAGGTCCCACACTTGTATAATTCGAGGATAAGGTGATAAGAGTTCGAAATACCCTCATCCAATAGGCTTTGGACAAGTGTAAGCCTTGGATTTTACATTATCTTCTCATTTTATTTAAATCGTTAAATAATGAGGTCATCGCTGCATCATCATGATGTCATAAATAATTTAATTTATTTAATGTCTAAAAATTATAAAAAATTACTATGATGTAGGAAATAATTTTAGCTTTCCAATGACTATTTATAATCAAAAATATGACTTGTATAACCCCATGTAAAAATTGTTTTAGTAAAACATTTCATGTTTGTGTCATTTTTTAATTTAACATTAAATAAAAGGTATTTATGTCATTTTCCAACTAAAGTGGCTCCATGGGGTCCCCAATTTGACCCATGGATTTTCTTGGTCGGACATGGCACATACAATGAGGGTAGTACATGTTTCAAGCTCATCTCATATTATTAAAACATTATTTTTACCTTAAACTACGCTAATTACCTCTAATCGCGATTAAGAACTTAAAAGTTACTATTCACCAAAAATTATTTTAATCTCATTGAACCACATTTTACTTCTTATTGATAACCATGTATGTCGGATTTTTTAAAATCAAATCACAGAAGTGGTAATATTTCATTTAAACAAAAAATCAGTTATTTAACTACCACTTAGTGGTTTCACTATTCATCAAAAATTGAAGCTTTTCAGAACAATGCCAAAATTTCACCCTACGCTATAATTGATATTCAGAATTCAAAAATGATTTCTATTTTATGAAATTCCATACATATAATTTTCATTAATTAATTTTATAATTAATTCCCGCTGTCACAACAAATAGCGTGTTTTTAAGAAACAATTTATATCAAAATATTGACAATTGTTTATGTCCAATTTCAAAGTGAAATTAATTATAATTACCACCATTGGATAAAATGGTAAAAATATATTCTAATTATACTTTAAAACCACTAAATAGTATAACTTATCACTATAAATTATTTTGATTAAAAAAGTTGTTTTAAGTATTTTTCACTATTCATAAAAATTTTGAAGTTCTCAGAAAATTACAAAAAATTCAACATAGGATAATTTCAATATTAGGAATACAAAAATGAAGTCCATTTTGAAATATAAAATTTCTATAAATTTAAAAATTGGTTATTACTATTCATAACGGCTACTTTGATTAGTTGCAGTGTGTTAGAACTCGATGTTGCGTACAATGCAAGCTATTACATTATTGAATGAGAAGCGTATCATGGAAGCTCGGGGTGTTACAGTGGCTGTGTTTAAAAAACAAATGTTGAACCTTGGTGTCCAGCCACATCCCAATGTATAAATAGATTATGATATTCCCCACTCCCAAATTTTTTTATCTTTTTAAATCTGTTTTTGGAAGTATTCCAGGTTTATGGGTGAGATATTATCCAAGGGGATTATATTCTGATCTATACAATGTTTAAATATTGGTCTTTGAATTTATTTCCAATGGTGGAGAATGGATATATTCAATGGAGAGTGATCTATTTTTTTATACAGGAAAGATAGAGAAGAGAAAAAGGAATAACTAAAACTATGGGGGAGAAAAGAAAAGAATGAGAAATCAATTTATGCTCTCTCTCTTGTTTTCTACACCAAAAAATGCTCACGTAGGCATAGAGTGATGGCTGAGTTGTTTCTTGATGGTTCAGATTTTGATCCTGATTGGCGCATCAGTGAATTTATCTGGAGATTTCCAACAAACCCAAAATGGGATATTGTTGGGACCAAGGCTGATCAATTATAATAATGGAGTTTGGTTTTTGTTTTTTGTTTTTTGTCAATATTCAAATGTATGACTCAGGAATTCACAAAGAATGAGTTCATATGTTTGAGGTTGAAAGTAGTATTGAAGGTGGTGCAGTTTCCTAGTGTTCTCCAAATTTGTGGGTCTAAAAATAGGGAGTTCATTGTTGGAAAACAAAGGTTATTTACATAGGAGTGAATGGTATGAAAAATGACAAAGAAAATAAGCAAAAAAAGGGAACCACATACCTCAGAATAGGGACTGCATACCATGTTTTAAGAATGGTCTCCATCTACATACATGGTAGTGGGAACGCTACGCAGAGCAGTGCATAGAACCGAAAATGGTTTAAGTGATTGTATGTGGTGAAGGTATGCGATACAAAGAATGCTTAAGGAACACAAGATTACTATGTCTCATGAAACAGGGGCGGTACGTGGTGGAGGCTAACAGTATGCAGATATAGTTCAGCATACAGTGAAGATTGTCCCACATTTAAAATTTAGGTAAATCAGATCAGTGAAATTTGAGGAGTTATGTGCCTATTTAAGGAGGAGTAATCCCCTTTGTAAAGTGATGAGATTGAAGATTAAAATTTTATAAATAAATTAGGTGGAGTTTGTAACACCCCAAGATTTCATTGTATGTTGTCTTTTTAAAGTAATTCAATAGCTTGTGCTTTATGGAACACCGAGTTCGAGCGCACCAAGACTTACCAAACTTTCCGTTCAAAAAGTGGTTATGAATAGTATTAACTACATTTTTAATTTTATATACTCTATATAATTTTAACATCCATATTATGTTTTTCTTAGACATAATATAAGAACAAATTCAATTTTTCAGATAAAAGAAGTATATTTCATAAAATGCAATTTTACCGCCTTTTAATTGAGAACCCTTTTTAAATCCAATATTTGACACTTTTATTTTTTCAATTTGACAAAATAAACTTATTCTTTAGAATAAGGGCATAGAAATTTAGTTTTGATGAATTTTTGGTGTTTCTATGATAACTTTCATATTTTGATGAATAGTGAAAAATACTAAATTTTAATTGAAAACAACTTTTTAAATGAAAACAATTTAGAGTGTTTAATTATACATTTTAATGGTTTTAAATTATAATTAGATTAAATTTTTATCATTTAATACAAATTTGGTCATCGGAAGAAATTTTACATTTAAATTGGACATAAACACATATCAATGTTTTGATAGTTTTTACTTCTCCAAAACCTGCTTTATGGTTTTGACAACATGAATTAATTATAAATTATTTAATGAAACTTCTATGATTTTAATTTGGTAAAATATAAATCATTTTTTAATTGAGAATATCATAATTATCTTAGGCTGAATTTTTGGTATTTTTCTGAAAACATTCAATTTTTGATGATTAGTGAAAAATACTACATAGTAGATAAAAACCAAATTTTTTAATTAAATATTTATTTTTAATTTAAAGTTATTTTAAAGTAAAAATAGACACATAATACTTATATTATTCTAATGTAATTCATTAGAGTCATTTTATAAAAATATTATATATATAAAATTTTATTCAACTTTTTAACGTCTTTTACCCACCTTCTAAGAACATTTGTAAATTTGCATAAAACATAATTTTACCTCTTCTGGGAATTGAATTTCAAAAATCCGAGACATTTGGTTGACATCATTAATTAAAATTTGGTTCCATAGGATGAAAATAATTTTTGGTGAATAGTAACTTTTGAATTTTATTTACCACAGTTAAAAGTAAATAAGGTAATGAAAGGTAAAAATAATATTATAATAATATAAAATTACCCAAACACATGTCCTAATTCTATTGGATAAGTTTTTTTGACCAAAATCAACCTTATGACAAAAATATGATCTTTTTTTATTCACACGGGTTTGATTAAGACATTTATTATATTTTATTTAATGAAGAGTTAAAAGTGTTAAATTCAAATTTTAATAACTAAACGATTTTTAATATAGGGTTATACAAAAGATAAATTCGAATATAAATATTAATTAGAATTATAAAAATATTTCCTACGTCATGGTATCTTATTTATTATGTTTATAATTTAAATAATTAAATTTATTTATGACACAATGATGATGGAGTAATTACATTATTAATGAAAGAATCAAACAAATAGTATTATAAATATTTAAATAAATATAATTTGAAAGTTTTGATATCATCCACTAATTTTCTAGGTGAATATGACATGTTATTTTTGATTAAATATATTTATTTCGAAGTAATAAGGTTGTGATGACATTTACAAAAACCAAATACTAAATAGTGTTAAATTTGACATAAATGAGTTTTTAAAATAAATATTATTTTATTAAATGATATAATATTTATAAACATTTAATATGCATCCAAAGTACTTATAAAATAATATATATTTAATTAATGAACCACTTGAGGTTCTCTTGATATTTTATAGTAAGTTTATTAACCATGTAATATAAAAATACAAGAAGACATGGTAAAAGTTAACGTTTTAAACTAAGAGTAAAATCTAAAAGATAAGGATAATATGGTTACCTAAAATTGTTTAAAACCTATTGTTTGATAATATTTACACCCATACCCACCTTAGGATCGAAATAAATCCATTTTAAGCTATTAGAATCTGAAAATTATTTTAGAATAAATTAATATTTCTAGCTCTTCCTAAAGTGACTCACACCTCTCTTATAAAAGGGTACTTCTCCTTCTCTTAAATTAAAACCTCCAAATCCATTTGCCTCATCCAAACCATGCTGGAATCTCCTCCCAAATACCCTCAATTAAACCTAGATGCCTTACTTTGGTCATAAATCCAACCTTAGGATCCCTTTTGTTCAAATCAAAAGGAAGAACCTGATGAAATGATAATTATTTCATCACCTCATACAAAGTTCTTTTCTTATTATACTTTCTCTTTGTTTGTTGCTTCCATACCAAAATAATAACTCCAGTACCTTCTACATACTGAGATGTTATTATAAATATTGTACAACCATATCCATAATTCTATTCATCCTATAAATGAAAGAGTCACCATACGTGCGTACGTACGGCTTACCGTCTCCACGTCCTGTTGTAGTTTGTTATTCAACACGTCATTTTTTGGTTGAGTATAATAATAGGTATAATTTATTTAAAAAAAATATAACATTTTAATTATTAATTATATATAATATATCATCCAGTGACATATGATTCCACCATCAATAGAATGATATCGTCGTTGGTACGTACGCACGGCATACCATCTCTACAACGTAATGAGATTCATTTCCACGTTCACCATTCAACGATGATTATAAAAATATATATTATTAATAATTATGTAATATATGACATAATAATTCTACTTTAAATATATATGTGTGTTTGTGTGTGTGTTTGTTTTTACATATATCTCATTCACTTACTTTCGTTCAATACGGTATGAAAACCGAAACGATGTTTATGCGTATGTAGGGCCTACCGTCTCCATAAACAGTGTGTTCCATTTCATATATATATCAATTATACATATTTATATTCTGAATATATATTATAAATAAATAGTTTTTTATATTTCGGGAGAAATTAAATCATTATATAAGTGATATGATCATGAATAACCAGTTAAAACACGTACGATAAAGAAAGAGATTAGTACTCGAAATGTTATTTTAACATAGAAATTATTATTAAATGGGTTGTATAAAGACTTAAATGAATCAATAATGATATAATAAATATGAATATGGTTCTTGTATAATTTAATAACATACTATGATGATTATACAGGAGGTTAAACATACCCTCGAACAAACGAAAGTACAAGGTATGGGTCAATTCCTCAATCTCATTATTATCTGAGATTGTTTATGTGTAAGTATTTAGTGGGACATATTTATCATCCATTTCCATGATTCATAAAACAAATTTCAAAATGAATATTTTATGGTTTTGGGTAAGGGACTCTTTAGAAAGACCATCATTTTAAATTTTTTAATGATTTATTCTTCTAAATCTTTTTAATTAATGTCCATGTTTTCAAAAATAATTTTAAGGATATATTTATATGGACGTGATTGTTTTAAGATGTTCATTCCTTTCAAAAGTTTAAAAATGGTATGGGACACTTTCATTCAAAAATATTTTTTAAATGACTCCCTTTATAAATATTTTACTTTTCAATGATTTCACAAAAAGGGATATATCCCTCAAAGAGTTTTACTGATCAATTTAAACTATGTCAACATCCTTACTCGATATTATTCTTGATTGAGGTTGAGTTATTATAATAAAATCTTCAATATTATTTTTAATGAGTTATGATATGTTTGATCGTGGATATGAAATTTTTATACCATTCACGGTTTATGGTTAAAGTATTGACATTTCGTATGCTAGTTTTAATACAAATGTTTATTTTAGGTTTCACCCTTTTCATTAGAGGAATGAATTGGACTTAGTAAGTGTCAGGTGGAGCCTGGTATAGCTTCTCAATGCATCGGTAGGTCTCATGAGACTAACTAGTATCTTATCACAAGTCCTTGACAAAATTTATATTTACGGTCTTGGCATGAGGCCATGACTTTGTGGTTAAGATGTCTGACATTATGCATTCTATCATTATGAAATTAGCTATTGATATTACATGTGATTATTAGACTGGTAGAATATCCATGTGAATAAGTAAATGGAATCATTTGATTTATATTTTCCATATTATTCTGAAGTTTATGTTTAAAAGCTTTGTGTTTTAGTCTTATACATTTCCTTAAATGTTTATGTTTATTTATGATAGTTTCTTCTATATTGTTATCCTTATTGTGCATCTGAGATCACCTCTTTCTTAAGTTTTATTTTTCCCAGGATGTGAAGAATTATATTATGATTAAAATATTGGAATAGTCTAAGGGATATGAGTGTGTTCAAAGGGTACACAATGTTGTTGTTGTTTTTCCATTTTATAATGTAATATATAACTTATGTATGTATCTAGTACTTCTAAGGCTGCTAAATGGATTGGTCCTTAAGGACCTGATTCCTTGTAATCATGCCAATGTTATGTGATAATTCACTATCTCCAGGATTATGGGGTTAAGGAGTTAAAATTGGTATCATAGGAAGTTTAGAAATAACCATAGAAACTAGATTTAGATAAACTTGGATTAGGAAACATTACCGTATGATAGAATTTGAGGATTAGCATAGAAGAACATAAAAAAAACTTTGGTAATGTAGATGTTATGTGGGTTTTCCAAGAAATACATCCTTTTCTAGATACTACAAGTGGACGTGGTTCTGGCACAAATTTATCTAGGAGTGAAAACTCTGACAAGTAGTTTTGGGCCTAACCTAGGGTATCTTGGTAAATGACAATGGACCTTACTGCACACTTGGATTCACACTCCTGGGGGATATTCTTAAGATAATTTACATTTTCTTTATAAACCATTAATAAGGATTTATGAGTAAATATGTCGACAAAGAAACCAATGTTATGATTATGAGACTAGATGTGTGTAAATCTTCAAACAATACTGGGAATTTTTATAGTTTTGGATTATACATTATTATATGATTTAACCTAGTGTATGTTGTGATTTAGAAATGAATCCTAGTAAAAGGAATGTGAACTCAATAAATATTCATGATCCAAAGAGTAAGAAGTATCATATCTTTCATGGCCTTAATCCAACATTTAGAAGAGAAATAGTCTCCCACGTATCTGCATCCTATGAAGAAATATTATTATGTTATAAAAAGACAAGTAAAGAATTCTCGGAGTGCTATATCTTTGAAGGGGAGAAAGAAAAGATGGGTATGGAAAAAAATGATGGATAAAGGTAAGAAATGTGATAAATGTAGAAAGAATCACCTTGGTAAATGCTTGAAGGGAATGGGAGTATGTTATAAGTGTAGAGAAAAAGGACACCATGTTCATGATTGAAAGGGTAAGAAAAAGGTTTCAAATGTACAATGCTTCATCTCTAAAGATTTGGGACACTACGTGAATCAATGTCCAAATTATCAGAGTATGTCCCAAATGATGTTATTGGATAATAATCAAGTTATGATACTACCACAGATGAAGATGAATGACTAGTGTTCTTATGTTTTTATTAAATAATTATGTAATATTAATGTTGTATAAACATGAATTATGGAAATAAATAAAGATTGCACTATAGTACTATTTCATTAAGGATTTGAGATTGTATGATACCAAGTAAAGTGGAATAGTTTCAAGTTAAACATTTTGGAAAATAAATGGTGGGGAAATATAACCCTTAATATGTTTTTGAATCTGAGATAATGATTTTGGAATAATATATGATTGATTTGGATAAATTATATTGGATATTCTTGACTACCTTGAAACTAATTAATTGTTTTTTTATTCCATCATTGTGGGAGTTTAGAACATTTTGGGATATAAGGAGTATATCCAGTATTCTATAAAGAATAAGGGAAAATGAATATAATCAATAATGTTTTATGGTAATTTAGAGTGTTACCATGTTTTATGAGAATACATTATGAAGTTATTCATATGTTATTACATGAAAAAATATCTTCATTATGTTTACCTTATAAATTTTGGACTGTGAGTTTGGACAGAAGTATTTTGGATAAGTCTAAATGTTGGAATGAATTAAGTTGGATAATGGATACTATTTTTTAAGGTTAAAACATTTCTTAATATTATTTTTGGATTCATATAAAAAGTAAAACTTAGGGTTAGGTGACAACTCATCACGTCTGGAAAGGCCGTGAGACTTGAACCCACAACCGAATGGTGACAAGGGTGCATCGCCTACCCCCAGCCTACATGAAGTTTTGGTTTGTATAATGTAGTTTTTTTAAAATGGTATTACAGAAGAATAGTAAATTCATTTTTTATAACCCTGTACGATTAGGATAAATAGAATATTTTTTAGTTCAATTATCTTTTAGAGTGAAAGATGATTTTGTGGTGGAAATTAGTTGAAGGATAGAACTCTACTTGTCAAGTATTATTTTTTTATATTATTTTATGAAGAAATTAATTCTTAAACTTTGGGGAAGGGATATTAAATCCAGAAGAAATTATCCTAATACATTATGTTTTGTTGAACCAGTGATATTTCAAATCATCATAGATTTATGGTTTTAATGCCCTCAATATTCCATTTATTGTTCACTTATTTGTGATTGATGACCTCAGTCACTCCCTATAAATATTTACATTTTTCCTCCAATTAAGTGTCTCTAATTTCCAACAATGTTCTCATATTCGAGATAATAAATTGGTTGTGATTTTTCACTTCCCCTTCCCTCTTATTAAGAATAAATTTTTTTAATCCTATTTCCGATGTGGGTTTTCCACAATGGTATTTTCAATTTTTAACCTTTATTTCCAGAAAACAATTTAAAATTAAGGGGATGAAATTTATTGAAGTTACGGAGAATATAACACCCCATTATTTCATTGTACTTTGTCTCTTTAAAGTAATTAAATAGCTTGCGCTACACGCAACACCGAGTTTGAGCGCACCACGACTTACAAAACTAGTCGTTCAAAAAGTGGTTGTGAATAGTATTTACTAAATTTTGAATTTAATATGCTCCATATAATTTTAACATCCATATTATGTGTTTCTTAGACAAAATATAATAACTAATTCAATTTTTCAAATAAAGGAAGAATTTCTCAAAAAAATGCAATTTTACAACCTTTTAATGGTGAACCCTTATTAAATCCAATATTTGACACTTTTATATATTAAATTTAACAAAATAACTTTTTCTTTGATGTGGGATATAAAATTTTAGCTTTTATAATTTTTTTTGGTTTTTCTGATAATTTTTATATTTTGATGAATAGTGAAAAACAATAAATTTTAATTGAAAACAACTTTTTTAATCAAAATAATTTAGAGTGATTAATTATACATTTCAATGGTTTTTAAGTATAATTATATTTAATTTTTATCATTTAATCCAAATTTGTTCATTGGAAGTAATTTTACATTTATATTGGAAATAAACACATATCAATCTTTTGGTAGTTTTTACTTCTCAAAAACTCGCTTTCTAGTTTTGACATCAGGAATTAATTTTAAATTAATTAATGAAAATTATATGTTTTTTATTTGGTAAAATAGATATCATTTTTTAATTCTTAATATCAAAATTATATTAGGTGGGATTTTTGGTAGTTTTCTGAAAACATTCAAATTTTTATGAATAGTGAAAAATATTGCATAGTGCATAAAACCGACTTTTTTATTTAAATAATTATTTTTAATTTAAATTTATTTTAAATTAAAAATAGATTCATAATACCTATATTAGTACAATTTAATTAATTATAGTCATTTTATAATAATATTAGATATATAAAATTTTATTGAACTTTTTAACGTCTTTTACCCACCTTCCAGGCACATTTTTAAATTGGCATAAAACATAATTTTACCGTTTCTATGAATTGAATTTAAAAAATCTAAGATATAAAGTTTAAAAAAGTAAGTAAAATGTGGTTCAATAGGATGAAAATAATTTTTGTGAATAGTATATTTTGAATTTTATTTACCACGGTTAAAAGTAAATTGTGTAATTAAAGGTTAAAATAATATTATAATAATATAAAATTACCCCAATGCATGTCCTAATTCTATTGGATAAGTGTTTTTCGACCAAAATCAACCTTAGGACAAAAATATTATCCTTTTTTATTCACTTGGGTTTGATTACGACATTTATTATATTTTATTTAAAGAATAGTTAAAAGTGTTAAATTCAAATTTTAATAACTAAACCATTTTTTAATATAGTTTTATACATAAGATAAATTCGATTATAAAAATTTATTAGAAATATAAAATGATTTTAAACATCATGGTATTTTATATATAATTTTTAGACGTTAAATAATTAAATTTATTTATGACACAATGATGATGTAGTAATTACCTTATTAATGAAAGAATAAAATAAATAGTGTTATAAATATTAAAATAAATATAATCAGAAACTTTTTATGTCATCCACTAATTTTATAGGTTAATATGACATGTTAGGGTATATTTAATTTATTTTTTTCAAAGTAATCAATTTTTGATGGCTTTCACAAAAACCAAATACTAAATAGTGTCAAAATTGACATAAATGAGTTTTTAAAACAAATACTATTTTATTAAATGATATAATATTCCTAAATATATAAGATTCGGCCAAAGGACTTATATAATTTTATATATGTTATTAATTAACCACTTGAGGTTCTCTTGGCATTTTATACTAAGTTTATTAACCATGTAATATAAAAATACAAGAAAACATGGTAAAAGTCAAACTATTTAACAAAGAGTTAACTCTAAAAGAATAGGTTAATATGGTGACCTATCTAGACTAAAACCTAATGTTCGAAAATATTTATACACATACCCACATTAGTCTTGAAATAAATCCATTTTAAGATATTATAAACTGAAAATTATTTTAGAATAAATTAATACTTCAAGCCCTTCCTAAAATGCCCCGCACCTCTCTTATAAAAGGGTACTTCCCCTTATCTTAAATTCAAACCTCCAAAAACATTTGGATTAGCCAACCCCAGCTCAAATTTCCTCCCAACTACCCTAACTTTGACCTAGATGCATTACTTTTATCATAAATCCAACCTATGGAGCCCTTTTGTTCAAATCAAAAGGAAGAACCCGAAGAAGATGTAATTATTTCATCACCTCTTTCAAAGTTCTTTTCTTCCTCCACTTCCTCTTTCTTTGTTGTTTATATAACAAAATAATAACTCCGGCACCTTCTATATACTGAGATGATATTATAAATATGGTACAACCATATTCATTATTCTATCCATCCTATGAATGACAAAGTCATCATACATGCGTACGTATGGCTCATCGACTCCACGTCATGGTGTAGTTTGTTATTCAACACTTAATTTTTTGGATGGGTATAATAATGAGTATAATTGATGTAAATAATAAATATAACATGTTAATGATTCTATATATATAATATTCCATCAATATACATACTATTTAACCATCAATAGAATGATATCATTGCTCGTGCATACGTAAGGCTTACTGTCTCCATGACATGATGAAATTCATTTCCACATTCACCATTCAACAATGATTATAAAAATATATATTATTAATAAATATGTAATATGTGAAATAATAATTCTACTAGAAATATATATATATATATCTGTGTGTGTGTGTTTGTATGTATGTATGTATGTATGTATGTATGTATTTATGTATGTATGTATATATTTATGTATGTATGTATGTATTTACATATATCTCATTCACTTACTTTCGTTCAATACGATATGAAAACAGAAACAACGTTTTTTGCATACGTATGGCCTACCGTCTTCATAAATAGTGTTTTCCATTTCATATATCTATCTATTATACATATTTATATTCTGAATATGTAAGATACATAAATAATTTTTTATATTCTGGAAGAAATTAAATCATTATATAAGTGATACGATCAAGAATAACAAGTTATAACACATATGATAAAGAAAATGATTATTACCCGAAATGTTATTTTTTCATAGAAATTGTTATTAAATGAGTAGTATAAATCCATAAATGAATAAAGTATGATATCATAAATATTAATATGGTTCTAGTATAATTTAAAAACATACTATGGTCATTATACAGGAGGTTAAACGTACCCTCGACCAAAGTAAATTACAAGGTGAGGGTTAATTTCACTATCTCCTTATTATCTGAGATTGCTTATGTGTAAGTATAGAAGGATGTATTTATCATCCATGTCCATGTTTAATAAAAAAAATTCTAGAGGAATATTTTAAGGTTTTGTGGAAGGGAATCATTAGCCGGATCATCATTTTAAATGTTTTAATGATTTATTCTTCTAAATCCTTTTAATTAATTTCCATGTTTTCAAAATGATTTTAAGGATTTATTTATATGGACATGATTGTTTTAAAATGTTAATTCCTTTCAAAGGTTTCAAAGTGGTATGGCCCACTTTAATTCAAAAATCTCCTTTAAATGATTCCCTTTATAAATCTACGTCTTTTAAATGATTTCACAAAAAGGGATATTTCCCTCAAAGAGTTTTACTGATCATTTTCAACAATTTCAACATCCTTACTCAATATTATTCTTGATAGGTTGATTTATTATAATAAAATATTAAATATTGTGTTTAATGAGTTATGATATGTTTGACTGAGGATGTGCTATTTTTATACTAGCACGCGCGTCGTAGCGTATCCAATTTTCATATTTTTATAACCAACTAGCTACTATAAAAGTGGCGAGCAAGGTCGAACCATAGAGAACATGGAATCTAGTTCAGTAAAAATATTTCATAAGACAATGTTTAGACGGAAACAAGTTGAGGAAATTCCTATTTTGAGTTTTTTTTATTATTTTAATTAAACTAAAAGGTGATAAGACAGAAGAAATAAATTAAACTGTAATTGAAAATGATGATGGACTCTAAATCAACAAAATGTTTCGGGGATGCTGATGTCGCAATTAAATTGCTACGTAGCCATGCAAAGTATTCTTTTATGCGATTAAATATTTAGTTTGATTAATTATCTCCAGTTCCGAAAATATAATCATTTTTTAGTTGCTCAATTTAAATTTCCTAATTTATTTAAGGTCTCATTCTCTTGTGTTATAAATAAATTATAAAACCCATTCAAGTATCGAACTACATGGAGAAATGACACAACTCGTTTCTCACAAAGTTGTGTCACCAATTTTCACTTACCATCAGTCAACGGGGTTTACATTCTTACACCACCACATCAACTTATTATTAAATGGTATAGTTTCAATTTCAACAGTTAATTCAGTGAAAAAATAATTTAAACAGATAAACATTCAATTAAAATAAATTTAATTGACAATTAATCATCAAATTAGATCATTGCATGGCATGCACAATAATTTTAATTACTCAACCATCATCTTGACACTAAGAAAATTACCACGACATCACAACTAAAAAGGTAAGAGAGGTAATAAAATGAAAAGTCATATAAAATAAAACCGCATTACCAACAAAAAATCGTGTCGGTCTTCACTCTCTCCGCATGCAATTTGTTCTTCGAGCTATGACCACACCTCGGCATGTGATGACATCATGCACCAACTACGCGACCACCCGAACAAATGATGTGGGTGATGAAGTGGATGCTAGTCCGCTGCGGTGACCGCGGTGGATGCTCCTCGCTTTGGTGACTGGTCTGCGGTGTGAGGAGGAAGATGTAGCGTGAGGAGGACAAGGGTTCTGGCATGACAACGTGGTTGTGCAGTGGATGAGGTCGTCTACTTGTGGTGACCGCTACAGGGAAATGGAGATCGGTAAGGATTAGTGGAGTGCAGCTGGGGCGTGGGGTTGCATAGGATGGGGGAGGGAGGGTGTTGAGGTGGCGGGTCTGCGAGAGAGGCGGTGGGCTGGCGGGTGTGCAGAGGAAGCTACGTGTAGATGGGTAGGGCTTCGTCGAGCGGTGGCTTGGAAGTGGGGTGGAATAAAATAGGGGGGCTGGGATGAGGGGTGATTGGAGAGAGGTGGGGAGGGGTGGGGAGGGTGACGTCGGATAAGAGGGTGGCATGTGGTGGTATGGGGTGGCATGGATATTTGGGGGATTGGAGAGAGAAATGGGGGAATGGTTCAAAAGGGGGAAGTTGGGGCGAGGGAATAGGGAGGGGAGGGGAGCGGGTTAGGGGGTTGGGGGGAAAGTAAAATAATAAAAAGTAAAATTAAAATTAAATAAAACTAATTATCTAATTAAGTTTAATAATAATAATAATAATTATTATTATTATTATATTTAGAAGTTAAATTAATAAAATATTATTATTATTAACTAATATTAATTAAACTAAAAAAATAAAATATGAAGCGTTAATAAAGTAAAAATTAATAAAAACTCAAAAATGAAAATAAATAACTAATATTAATATCACACTAACTAAAAACTATAAAAACAACTAATATATTTAAAATACTACAAAAAGATTCTAAAAACACAAGAAGCGGTTAGCAAATTAATTAAAACTAAATTAAAAATGATAGTAAAATCCATATACATCAAATCCCCCACACTTAAACTTTTTCATTCCTGGGAAAAATAGTCATAAATAAAACACAAGTGGACCTGTAGACAAATCCAAACATCAAAATTATAAGTTCAAAATTTTTCAATCTCATTCCTCATAATATATCATGCTTCATTTAAAACCTCAATTTTCAAAAACAATTTTTTCTTTCACTTGAATTCTTTCCAAAACAAGTACGTGCACTCATTTAACATGTGACCTACCATGCCATTACAGTCCTTGCTCTAAATATTTGATCAATGTTTTTCTCGATTCTCATACACATGCATGCTTACCATAGGCTTGCCATGAATTTCACATCTCCACTAGTGGAAATCAAAAGAATCCACCAATCTCAATGACTTTATATGAGGTTCAAATGTCTCTGAGGCTGTGGTATGGTGGGTAAAACAAATTTGACATCTTTTTGGTAAAAAGGAGGGTTCAATCTTGAAATAAATGGATGATATATGTCAATCAAAATGTCTCCCTCTAACTCATGCTCCCCCACACTTAAAATGTTGATTGTCCCCAAGCATATGATAATATAATGTTTCGCCCTTTTTTAGGACAGAACTCACTCAAATAATATGGTGAGGAAAAACTGGTGAGTATAAACTCTAAAATCCCATGAAATAAATGTCAGACAATAATCCCACAGAATGGTACAAAAGTAGCGTATATGTTGTAACATATCAGTGAAAGTAGGTCATATAGAAAACTCTCTAGTTCCTGGATTAATGGATCATGACATTTATAGGTATCCCCAAAAGGGAGGGTTACTGTGTAATGATTACCAATGTACTCATTGTTGGAACCAAAAGGATTCTATATGCCTATATCAAAATATATGTAATGAATGTGGCTATTGTGAAAAATAACTCGTATGATCAGGATGGGACAATGTCAATCCATGTACATAAAATGACTCACTACCCCTCGAAGAACCCTCTCCATGAGTAAATCTCTCCCCCACTATGACATCCCGCCTTTTTATAACATAAACTTTCATTACATTACACACAACTGAGGATCTTTAAGGTTTAGTGTCTTGGAAACCAGGAACATAATACATGAAAACAACATAAAGCATTCTTCTTAAACACTTGAAAGGCTTCTCCTTAAGTTCATCCTAGGTTCATTACTGCATCTCATAACCTGGGGACATACATCAAAAGAAAGGGTGAGCAGAAGGCCCAGTAAGGGAAACAAGAGGAACATTTTACATGTGAACTTGATATACTTCAATAAGGACATGAAAAGAACTTTAAGGCATGAGAAAGAAAATCATGAGGCATTTCATAATAAAAATAACATTTTCCATAACTTGAAGATGTGGCTAAATCATTTAACATATACAATCATGAACATATCACCAAGGTCCATCCCTAAGGTGTCATTTGAAAATTACCAAGGTTATTCACCAAGGTATCGTGAAAATTGTAATCTCTAGTGGTTACATCATTACCCAATGCATTGGAGCGCTATCAGGGCGCACCCTTAAATTTGCCTTTATTATCATGTGAGCCACATATATCATCATCAAACATTTCATAAATAACCCATATAACATAAAATAAATGGGTTTCATTTCATAATCATAACGTTTTAAAACTGCTTTAAAGACAAGATCTTTACGTCACTTTAAACCCACGGAAGGGGAGAGCGGGTTTCATGTATTTAATTCCCAGAATTTGAAATAAAAAATTTTAATATATATGTGAATACCCTTGTAGAAATAAGAGCTTTGAGTATTCACTTTATAACATAAAATAATTTTGAGAAAAGAGAGAGGCATTTTGAGACGAAAATTCTGCAGTATAACGGCTATGTTTCGCGGTTTTAGAAAACATTGAAAAGAGAGGGGACATGGGTCACCCACTCATAAATGATCCATAAAACAGCAGGGTGACGGAATAAGAAGGATATATGGAAATGGTAATGAAATTTGGAGGACATACCATTTGAAATGAAAAACATGGAAGGAAGACAAAAATTAGATTTCTCTTATGAAAATTCGGCAGCCTAACGGCGTCACTTAAACTTCAATAAAAATGAATTGGAAAGATCAAATAGGGTCTCTCATCATATGATCATAAGAGATCAGTATTATAGATATAGAGATGATACCCCAACATAATAAAAAAATAACTTGAAAGACTTGATATGAAAATCGAACTTGAAAAATGAGAAGGGTGAAAGGATCCCTTAAAAATTCGGCAGCCTAACGGCGTCACTTAAACTTTCATAAAATGGAATGATGAGAGTAAGAGGGGATCTCTCATCATATAAACATGAAAAGGGAAGTAAGAGGAATATAAAAGAACATCATCTCACATAAGAACATGTATCATAAAAGGAATGACATAAAAGAGATTACATGAAAAGAAAGAGAGAGGTCGGATCCCTTACCTTAAGACGTGACTCTTGAAACTCAAATGTTTGGACCTTGAGGGATTGGGGGAACCTTGGGAGGACTCCTTGGGAGGTAAGGAGACCAGAAATTCGTTGGGGGAGAGTTGGGAGTGAAAAATAAAGGAGGAAAGGGTGGGTATTTATAGGGAATGTGAGGGGACAAGGCATTAATGGCCAAGGGACACCTCACTAGTGGTTTTGGCAAAACCATGGGCTTGCCCATGGTATTTGCCCATGGTATTGGCCACTTGGGACACCTCACACCTTATCTTACTATTCATAATTCGACCATATTGAATATATACTTAATACATCATTTAATGATGTCATTAAACACCCGTAACTTAAAAACTATACTTTCACTATTCACCGAAAATTCAACTTTCTCAGAATAATCCCAAAATTTCACCTTCACCAAATATCAATGCTCTGATTTCAAAAATAAAATCCATTTTATAAAAATAATTTTCTAAATATTATTAATTTAATTTTTAAATAAAAACACTATTCATCGAAAATTCATTTTTTTCAGAAAAATCCCCAAAAATTACCTTAACATAATATCGATGCTCTGAGTTCAAAAATAAAGTCCTTTTTATAAAAATAATTTTCTAATTATTTTTAATTAAATTTTTAATTAAAAAACACTATTCATCCGAAAGAACTAATACTTGACTAATAACTTATGAAACCGTTATTTACCCATTTTATTGAATCACATTAGTTAATCTTGGTGTCTAAATTATATTAAAACTTTCTTTGAGTGAAATTACTAATCCATTTGGTCATATTACTAATCCTAAGCGTAAAATCACTATTCATAATTTACTATTCATCAAAAATTATGTTGATCTTATTAGACTCCAAATTCCTTACTGAACACTTTTGTAGAAGACCATTTTTCGAAAATCATTACACATCATTAGTTATTTAGGGTTTACATTAATATTTTAAAATATCCTTTTTTCAAAATTCATCAATAAAATAAATTCTAAAATTATCTGGACATTTGAAATTTCACAAACATCACTAAAGGAAGAAATCTCAATTTATTCACCCGAAGGGATTACACAAGGAAGCTGGGGTCTCGTCACATAGCCCCTTATAACACCGGCATAAGATCTAAGTGTAAGGTGTGCTATGGTGAGATAATCTGAGGGAGGCTCAGATAACATTGCCCTAGTAGTAATCTCTACTAACTTGAACTTCTCCCGTAGGCATTTCCGTTCAATCTTGACACGCTGGAGCTCGGCTTGGGCTTGGTCCAAAGCGAAGCCCACAGATGCTACCTCCTTCCCAAGCTCTGATAAGTGGGCTTCATAAGGGTCGAGTCTACTGGATGAAGCCATCGACTCCTCTTTCTGCATTAACCATTAACATCTTATTAAATCAATAATAGTAAGTTAATATACAACTCAAAAAGATTGGGTCGTTACATTCTTCCCCCCTTAAGAAATTTCGTCCCCGAAATTTATACATGAGGCCTAGTCGAAAAGGTGAGGGTACTTTTTCTTCATAGTTTCCTCAGGCTCCCAAGTCGCTTCTTCATACTTATGATTCCTCCACAACACTTTCACAAGGTGGGTAGTCTTGTTTCGTAGAACCTTGTCTCTACGGTCCAAGATCTCCACTGGCTGCTCCTCATAAGAGAGGTCATGTTCAAGTTGTACCACCTCTGGGTTCAGTACATGCGAAGGGTCGGGTATATACTTCCTCAAGAGAGATACATGGAAGACATCATGAACTTGAGCTAGGTTCGGTGGAAGTTCTAGACGATAGGCCACTGCTCCTATGCGATCAAGGATTTCATATGGGCCAATGTACCTAGGGCTGAGCTTCCCTTTCTTCCCAAACCGCATGACTCTCCTTCATGGAGAAATTCGAAGGAAGACTTTGTCACCAACACCAAACTCCAAGTCCCTTCGACGATTGTCAGCATAGCTCTTCTGCCGACTCTGAGCAGCCTTTATGTGTTGTTGGATGGCATGAACCTGTTCCGTCATCTCTTGCACGAGATCAGGCCCAAGAAGCTTCCTCTCACCAGTTTCATCCCAACAAGTAGGAGTTCTACACCGCTTTCCATACAGAGCTTCATAGGGTGCCATCTGAATACTCGAATGGAAGCTATTGTTATAGGAGAACTCCACTAATGGGAGGTGTTGATCCCATCCACCCTTAAATTCCATTGAGCATAATCTCAACATGTCTTCGAGTGTCTGAATAGTCCTTTCAGATTGGCCATCAGTTTGAGGATGATAGGCCGTACTAAAATTCAATTCAGTATTCAGAGCATGTTGAAGTCTTCTCCAGAATTTTGATGTGAATCTTGGGTCACGATCAGATACGATGGATAGTGGTACCCCATGTAGCCTTACCACTTCCTTCATGTATATCTTGGCAAGCTGATCCAGAGAGAAATCTTCCCGAATAGAGATAAAATGGGCTGTCTTGGTGAGACGGTCCACAATAACCCATATCGCATTGTTTCCTTTGGATGTTTTCGGGAGACCAGTTACAAAGTCCATAGTGATATTATCCCACTTCCATACTGGTATGGGTAGCGGTTGTAATACCCCCTTAGGAAGTTGTCATTCTGCCTTTACTTGCTGACACACCAGGCACCTTGTAGTGTAATCAGCAATCTCCCTCTTCATGTTATCCCACCAATAATGATCACGGAGGTCTCTATACATCTTAGTGCTTCCCGGATGTATAGAGAAAGTAGATCTATGAGCTTCATCCATCAGTTCTTTCTTTATCTCCGGAATAGATGGAACACATAGTCTTGTACGAAATTTCAATACACCTTCTTGATCAATATTGAAATCCGGGAACTTCCCATCCTTTACAGCCTCAAACTTCTCCTGCAGCAAAGGATCTTCTTTTTGAGCCTTCTTGATCTTCTCTAGTAATGAAGGTTGAGAAATCATTTGGGATAGGGTTGATGATGTCCCTTTCCTTATAATTCCCATGTCCAGTTTTACTAGATCTTTAATCAAGGGATCTCCTAAGATCCTCATTGTTTCCAGAACAACAGGATCTTTTGTGAAATCCCAAGTAAGTAATGAATAATAGATATTTTTATCTATGTCTATTAATGATTAAGATAGTGTTATAGCGGCTTAAAATGAAAATAAATACAATCTTATGCATGGAATACACTAATATTCTTAAAAGATTGTTGTACTGCCTTTTGATGGAAAACCATTTTTGAATCTATATTTTGACAATTTTATAAACTATGTTTTTCAAAATAAACTTATTCTTTATGATTGGGACATCAAAATTTACCTTGTGTGAATTTTTGGTATTTTTCTGACAATGTTCATTTTTTAATGAATAGTGAAAAATACTGCATTTTACATCAAAACTACTTTTTAATCTAATTTATTTATATGATTAGATTATGTTTTGAATTGGTTTTGAAGTGAAATTAGAATATATTTTTACCATTTTATCCAATGGTGGTCATTGGAATCAATTTCACTTTTATATTAGACTTAAACTGGTGCCAATCTTTTGATACTTATTGTTTTGTAAAAACACGCTATTTGCTCTGGCAGCGGGAATTAATTATTAAATTAATTAATGTGACTTATATGATTTGAATTTTGTAAAATAGACTTCATTTTTGAATTCGGAATATCAAATATAGCTTAGGGTGATTTTTTGGTAATTTTCTGAAAAACTTCACTTTTTGATGAATAGTGAAACCACTAAGTGATAATCAAGCAAACCGATTTTTCAGTTAAATGAAAGTTTACCACTAATGTGTATTGAATTTTGAAAATCCGGCATACATGGTTGTCATTAAGAAGTAAAATGTGGTTCAATGAGATTATAATAATTTTTTGGTGAATAGTAACTTATTAAGTTCTTAATCACGATTAGTGGTAATTAGGGTAGTTTAAGGTATAAATAATACTTTAATAAAATGAAATGACCTACAAACATGTCCCAACCTCATTGGTTGTGTCATGGCCGACCATGAAATGCCATGGGTCAACTTGGGGACCCCATGGATCCACTTTTTTTGGGAAATGACATAAATTACTTTTTATTTAATGTTAAAGTGAAAATGACACAAACATAATATGTTTTACGAAAACAATTTTTAAGTGGGGTTATACAAGTCCAAATTTTGATTATAAATAGTAATTGGAAATATAAAAAGATTTCCTATATCATAGTATTTTTTTATAATTTTTAGACATTAAATAAATTTAATTATTTATGACATAATAATGATGCAGCGATGACATCATTATTTGACGATTTAAATAAAATGGAAAGATAATGTAAAATCTATGAACTACACATGTCCAAAACCAATTGGATGAGTGGATTTCGAACCCTTATCACCTTATCCACGAATTATATCAATGTGGGACCTTTTGAAACCGAAACACATTTTCAAATAAAGTAATATTTCTTTACTTTCCAAAAGTGCCCCTCCTCTCCTCTTATAAAAGGCCCCCACCTCTACCTCATTTCACACACTCTTAAAGCCTTTGGCTCGGCCAACCCCTGCCCATTTTCTCTCTCCACATCCCTCTCCTCATCCTATAGGATTCCCTTTGAGCATAATCCTTTAAAAGGAAGCCTTTAGGCTCAAATAAAAAGGAGTTACACTTTTTAAGGTAATTCGTTCTCTCATGTTCATTTGTTTTATTTTGCTTCTCCAACCCCCTAAACTCTTTTTATTTACTTCTTTTGTAACAACAACAGAATCTTCAATATACTAGGATGTTGTTATAAGATTTATTTGAGCTACACTCTCACACAACTACATCAAATGGTTAATGAACATATGGTTTCCGTGGATGGCGAAATTCTGCCTCCCGAAACGATGATTGTTCAATACTCAGTTAACACCTTCAAAGGTGGCCATTATGATGTCACTATTTTTGTATATGATATATGATATGTTTATGTTTTCCTTAAGCTTCTGTTTTTTTCATTTTGGGCATACCTTTATGGTTTCCATTATGGGTAAACACGATATCTTCATTTTAGGAAGTGCGGACTACCGCCCCCTAAAAGTGATTTGATTCGTTAAATACCATATGTGGGACATGTAAAGGATAAAATTAATGATATTATATATTATATTATACTGGAATTATAATATACCTTTATATCATTATGATTCCATTCCAGAAAATATGAAATAGAAATGGAAGTAGCGTTCATGCGTACGTACGGCTTACCGTCTCCATGAACGGTGCATTTCATTTCTTACCTCTAAATGTGATGTAATATTATAAATGCATGTATGTACTGGATATATATGACATATATGATATCTAAATCATGAATACCATTCTGTATATATTGAACCTTTGACCAAATTAACAACATGTAAGTGTAAGAAGTCTATTTTTGACTGAAGAACCAAATACCGACAAAATGAACATTATTAACTTAACTGATTACATGATGTTCATAACATGGTATAAAAGGAATAATGAACATTAAAAAGATTCATAAGAAATTAGAGATTAACTCAAGTTTATTATTCAGGATATTAAATAACGTTCGGGTCAAGTCGGATACGAGGTATGGGACTTCGTCTCAATCTCCTTTCGTTGAGGCATATTTTATTTTATACACAACTTTATTTTATACGGTGTATAAACCCCTTTGACTTTTACGTTTATTCAAAAGGAAACTTTTTTATATGAAGCGTTTACTAAACGACGAAAGGGAATGTTTTTGTCGTACGTATGCGGCGACAACGACTTCTCCGCCGTCGTGACCGTTATTTGAGTTTTGGCTTCCTCTACAAGCCATACCTTCTTTTTTTTAAAAGAAAAATAAATACCATGTTTTACTTTGGTATTGAAAATGGATTTCATAATGTTTTTATTATATCAATGTGTTGTATTGATATCTCGTGATTGAAATGTGGAAATTTTATGTTTCCTTTATACATGTTTTATGTGATATGATTATGTTATGGTTCTTGGGCATTATTATGAAGACGGGTGGTTCCATGATAAACTAAGGGCGGGTGAGCCCGTTATAGCTCTCCAATGCATTGGGTAACGCGAAGGAGTGAAACGTTAAGGTTTCTCCGAAGAGATTTTAGGGAATATACTGTGATGGGTATTCCAAACGTAACCAAGAGGGTTACTCCCTATGTAAGAATGTTATGAATGCCTCAAGTTACCTTTATGTCTTATGATTTCTATGATTTATTCATGATTTTATGAGGTATGTTAAAGTGCCTATGTTTTATGGGTAAAGTATGATTCCATTCTTATGTATATATGAACTCATGTTTCCTTTCCATGTTTTTTTTATAACCCATACTGAGTTTTTATGCTCATCCCAAGTTTTTGAAATGTTTTTCACAGGTCAAGGGAAAGGTACATGATAAGATGATAGAGTCAAGGATGTGTCAAGAAATAATCCATGTTTTATTTTAAATGTGTTTCCATTGATGGGAATGAAGAATACTATCTTTATGTAACCACTTTGTTTATATGTGGAATGTAATGCAAGTTTTATGATCTAATTCTCTAAAACTCTAAACCCGAAAAGATCCTTAATGGGTAATCTTGTAATAACTCAAGATTAAGTAAGGTTTAAGGCTGGGGCCTTATAGTTGGTATCAGAGGTCGGTTTAGATAACTTTAGGAGTTAGAATTCTATTAAATGATTATCCAAAAATATTTTTTTGAAATGATATAGCATTTAAAGATTACCATGTTGCTTCATCTAAGACATGTTTGTTCAGAATGGTTTTCTGCAGAGGAAACAGGGAAGCAGTGCTAGGAAGGAATACATAAGGAAATAACCTTCCGAATCAGCATCCAGAAATGGTCGGAATTGGAACTGAACAGTTTGTTGCAGTAATGGCGCAGTTGACTCAAGCGATAAATGGCGGTGGTATCCATGCACGAGATCAGCCAGATCAACCGCAGAGGAACATGTCAGTGGTGGAACATTTCATAAGGCAACATCCCCCATCATTCAGAGGATCATCTGACCCTGTGCTAGCTGAAGGGTGGATTAAAGCACTGGAGAAGATTTTTGATGTCATGGGGTGTTTAGACAATCAAAAGGTTAGTCTTGCTATTTACCGTTTGGAGGGTGAAGCAGATCAGTGGTGGTCTATGGTTAAAAATATCAGGGATGCCGATGAGATTGATGCTCTTGACTGGGATGAATTCAAAGGTATGTTTCTTGAGAAGTATTTTCCTAAGGCTGTTCGACTTAGGATGGAAAAGCAATTCTTGGAATTGAGGCAAGAGGAAGACTCAGTGGCTGCCTATGAAGAAAGGTTCACTCGATTGGCAAGGTATGCTCCAAATTTTATCCGGGACCTTGATAGTAAAATCA
The DNA here is from genome assembly GCA_963277665.1 of Viscum album. Classification (NCBI taxonomy): domain Eukaryota; kingdom Viridiplantae; phylum Streptophyta; class Magnoliopsida; order Santalales; family Viscaceae; genus Viscum; species Viscum album. Next base: position 1,957,235,597 of record OY728137.1, read on the forward strand.
ATCGTTTTTACTCAGGATTAAAGCCAAAGTATCGAAGGGCATTAGCTTCTTGTGAGTTTAAAAGTTATGAAAATCTTGTTCGATGTGCTGAGAAGGTGGAAATGGAGTTTGCCGATGACCAAGTTTTCTATAACAACCAGCAGAAGAAGAGACCGAGGTGGCAGGAGAAAGGTAAGAATTCTTCAAAAAAGTCTGATGGTAAGAGAACTAAGTTTCCAGTTTGTGATAAATGTGGAAAAAGGCATGCTGGGGAATGTCTTCTGAATTCTGGGAAGTGCTACCGATGTGGTAAGATGGGACATAAGGCTCGTGATTGCACTGAAAAGGATCAAGGTGAAGGTAAGAACAAATTTGATTTACAGTTAGTGAAATGTTATAAGCGCAATGAGATGGGTCACTATGCAAACGAGTGTCTGACAAAGAGCTTGAGTGATGGGAAGCAGTTAGACTACAAGCAGAAAGGGGTGGTGAAATCCTTTGCAACTACTTCAGCAGATGTCGGGCCATCAAATGAAGTTGTATCAGGTACTTTGTTTGTTTTTTCAGATTATGCCAGTGTGTTGTTTGATTCGGGGTCTACACATTCTTTCATCTCTGAAACCTTTTCTAGTAAAATGGGAATACCATCTCAAGAAATGACTCCTGAACTTTTGGTAAAAACACCTGGGGGAAATGTTGAGGCAAAAAGAATTTATAAGAATCTTCCTATCCTTATCCGTGGAAAGAACCTACTTGCAAACCTTATTGTTCTACCTCTAGTAGAGTTTGATGTTATCCTGGGTATGGATTGGCTCTCTATTTACCATGCTAAGATTGACTGTAGAGCTAAAGAAGTTTCTTTTCAGAAAGACTTTCAGTTTGTTTACAAGAATGAACCCTTACTTTTTATAACATATCAAGAGGCCGAGAAACTTGTAAAAGATGGAAATGAATGTTACCTTGCACACGTCGTTGAAAATAAAGGAACTGTTCAGATTAATGATGTGCCAGTGGTAAATGAGTATCCTGATGTTTTTCCTGATGAGTTGCCTGGAATAATACCAGATCGGGAAGTTGAGTTTACTGTTGACTTAGTTCCTGATGCTAAGCCAATTTCAAAACCCCCTTATCGAATGGCACAAATTGAACTTTTAGAGTTGAAGGAGCAATTGCATGATTTATTAGAGAAAGGTTTCATTAGACCTAGCACATCACCATGGGGTGCTCCTGTTTTATTTGTTAAAAAGAAAGATGGTTCTATGAGACTTTGGATTGATTATAGAGCCTTGAATAATATCACTGTTAAGAACAAATATCCTTTGCCTCATATCGATGATTTGTTTGATCAGCTCCAGGGAGATCAGTTTTTTTCAAAGATTGACTTGAGATCGGGGTACCATCAGCTGAAGGTAAAGGAGGCAGATATTCCGAAGACCGCGTTCCGTACGAGATATGGCCATTATGAATTTGTAGTAATGCCTTTTGGGCTAACCAATGCACCTGCTGTATTCATGGACTTAATGAATAGAATTTTCCATGAGTTCTTGGATAAGTTTGTGGTGGTTTTCATTGATGATATTTTGGTGTTTTCTAAAAGTAAAGAGGAGCATGAAAAACATTTAAGGGTTATCTTGCAAACCTTAAAAGAAAAGAAACTGTATGGGAAATTCAGTAAGTGTGAGTTTTGGTTGCAACAAATTTCTTTCCTTGGTCACATTGTTTCTAAAGATGGAATAACTGTTGATCCTGCAAAAACAAAAGTTGTGGAAGAATGGACAAGACCCACAAATGTAACCGAGATTCATAGCTTTCTTGGTTTGGCGGGCTATTACCGAAGGTTTGTTAGAAATTTTTCACGGTTATCTAGTCCAATGACTAAGCTAACTCGGAAGGGTGTTAAGTTTATGTAGACAAAAGAATGTGATGATTGTTTTCAGGAATTGAAAAGAAGATTGGTGAATGCTCCAGTTTTGGCACAACCTTCCAGGAATGGTGAGTTTGTTATATATAGTGATGCTTCATTGAAAGGACTTGGTTGCGTCCTAATGCATAATGATCAGGTAATTTCTTATGCTTCACGACAGTTGAAAAATCATGAGGTTAATTACCCTACACATGATTTGGAATTAGCTACTGTTGTTTTTGCTTTAAAAATTTGGAGGCATCATTTGTATGGAGTAAAGTGTGAAATATATACCGATCACAAAAGTTTAAAGTATATATTCACTCAGAAATAGTTAAACATGAGACAAAGGAGATGGCTGGAATTAATCAAAGATTATGATTGTACAATTCATTACCATCCGGGAAAAGCAAATAAAGTGGCTGATGCTTTGAGTCGAAAAAGTAATGCTTCATTAACAATGTTGCGTTTGGAACATGATCCTTTGGTTAACGATTTGATGAACTTTGGCATAGAAGTTGTTGGTGCAGGAAGTCCTTCTGTTTTGTTTCAGGTATCATTGAGATCTTCTCTATCATAAAGAATCAAGCAAGCACAGAAGCAAGACAGTGAGTTGCAGAAAAGGGTAGAGCTGGTTCAGAAAGGTAAGTTGCCTGAATTCAACATTGATAATGATTGCATTTTGAGATTTGGGAAGAGATTGTGTGTGCCTTGTGATTCACAGTTGAAGAGAGAGTTGTTATGTGAAGATCATAGTTCTCCGTTTTCAGTTCATCCGGGTAGTACTAAGATGTATAGAGATCTGTGGGAGTATTACTGGTGGGATGGAATGAAAAGAGATATTGCTGATTTTACTGTGAAATGTTTGACTTGTCAGCAGGTTAAAGCAGAGCGGCAGTTACCGAAAGGGATGCTTCAGCCTTTACCAGTGCCAGAGTGGAAATGGGAGAATATATCCATGGACTTTGTTGTTGGATTACCGAGGACATCTCGAGGTAATAATGCAATCTGGGTTATTGTTGATCGCTTGACCAAATCTGCTCATTTCCTTTCTATACGAGATACTTTCTCACTTGATCAACTTTCCCGTTTGTATCTTAAAGATATAGTCAGGTTATATGGAGTTCCTCTCTCCATTGTATCGGATCGTGATCCCAGGTTTACTTCTAACTTTTGGAAAGGCCTTCAGAAGTCGTTGGGTACTGAATTAAATTTTAGTACAGCTTTCCATCCTCAATCAGATGGGCAGTCAGAACGAACAATTCAGACATTGGAGGATATGCTACGAGCTTGTTCTATGGATTATCAGGGAAGTTGGAACCAACATCTTTCTTTGGTTGAGTTTTCATATAATAACAGTTTTCATTCCAGTATACAGATGGCACCATTTCAGGCATTATATGGGAAGCGGTGTCGAACTCCAGCTTTCTGGGATGAAGTGGGTGAAAGGAAGTTGATGGGACCAGAATTGGTAGAAGAGATGGCAGAAAAAGTTCAGCTGATTCAGAAACACATGAGAACAGCTCAGAGCAGGCAGAAGAGTTATGCAGATAACCGGAGGAAGGATCTATCTTTCGAGGTAGGTGATCATGTTTTTCTCAAGGTTTCTCCTTGGAAAAGCGTGATGAGATTTGGTAAGAAAGGAAAGATGAGTCCAAGGTTTGTTGGACCATACGAAATTCTGGAGAGAGTTGGATCAGTTGCATACCGAGTGGCTTTACCTCCGAGTTTATCTCAGGTACACAATGTTTTTCACGTTTCGATGTTGAGAAAGTATATGCCAGATCCATCTCATGTTTTGAGCCCAGAGGTAGTTCTGCTGGAAGAGAACCTATCTTATGAGGAACAACTAGTCCAGATTCTTGACCACAGGGAGCAAGTGTTACGGAATAAGGTGATTCATCAGGTAAAGGTTTTGTGGAAAAACCACATGATTGAAGAGGCAACATGGGAATCTGAAAATGCAATGAGGGATAAGTACCCCCATTTATTCGATAAGTAAATAAATTGCGGAGACGCAATTTTCTAAAGGGGGGAAGGATGTAACATCCCAAGTAAGTAATGAATAATAGATATTTTTATCTATGTCTATTAATGATTAAGATAGTGTTATAGCGGCTTAAAATGAAAATAAATACAATCTTATGCATTGAATACACTAATATTCTTAAAAGATTGTTTTACTGCCTTTTGATGGCAAACCATTTTTGAATCTATATTTTGACAATTTTATAAACTATGTTTGTCAAAATAAACTTATTATTTATGATTGGGACATCAAAATTTACCTTGTGTGAATTTTTGGTATTTTTCTGACAATGTTCATTTTTTAATGAATAGTGAAAAATACTGCATTTTACATCAAAACTACTTTTTAATCTAATTTATTTATATAATTAGATTATGTTTTGAATTGGTTTTGAAGTGAAATTAGAATATATTTTTACCATTTTATCCAATGGTGGTCATTGGAATCAATTTCACTTTGATATTAGACTTAAACTGGTGTCAATCTTTTGATACTTATTGTTTTGTAAAAACACGCTATTTTCTCTGGCAGCGGGAATTAATTATTAAATTAATTAATGTGACTTATATGATTTGATTTTTGTAAAATAGACTTCATTTTTGAATTTGTAATATCAAATATAGCTTAGGGTGATTTTTTGGTAATTTTCTGAAAAACTTCAATTTTTTATGAATAGTGAAACCACTAAGTGATAATCAAGCAAACTGATTTTTCAGTTAAATGAAAGTTTACCACTAATGTGTATTGAATTTTGAAAATCCAGCATACATGGTTGTCATTAAGAAGTAAAATTTGGTTCAATGAGATTATAATAATTTTTTGGTGAATAGTAACTTATTAAGTTCTTAATCACGATTAGTGGTAATTAGGGTAGTTTAAGGTATAAATAATACTTTAATAAAATGAAAAGACCTAGACACATGTCCCAACCTCATTGGTTGTGTCATGGCCGACCATGAAATGCCATGGGTCAACTTGGGGACCCCATGGATCCACTTTTGTTGGGAAATGACATAAATTACTTTTTATTTAATGTTAAAGTGAAAATGACACAAACATAATATGTTTTATGAAAACAATTTTTAAGTGGGGTTATACAAGTCCAAATTTTGATTATAAATAGTCATTGGAAAGCTAAAAAGATTTCATATATCATAGTAGTTTTTTTATAATTTTTAGACATTAAATAAATTTAATTATTTATGACATAATAATGATGCAGCGATGACATCATTATTTGACGATTTAAATAAAATGGAAAGATAATGTAAAATATATGAACTACACATGGCCAAAACCAATTGGATGAGTGGATTTCGAACCCTTATCACCTTATCCACGAATTATATCAATGTGGGACCTTTTGAAACCGAAACACATTTTCAAATAAAGTAATATTTCTTTACTTTCTAAAAGTGCCCCTCCTCTCCTCTTATAAAAGGCCCCCACCTATACCTCATTTCACACACTCTTAAAGCCTTTGGCTCGGCGAACCCCTGCCCATTTTCTCTCTCCACATCCCTGTCCTCATCCTATAGGATTCCCTTTGGGTAGAATCCTTTCAAAGGAAGCCTTTAGGCTCAAATCAAAAGGAGTTACACTTTTTAAGGTAATTCGTTCTCTCATGTTCATTTGTTTTATTTTGCTTCTCCAACCCCCTAAACTCTTTTTATTTACTTCTTTTGTAACAACACCAGTATCTTCAATATACTAGGATGTTGTTATAAGATTTATTTGAGCTACACTCTCACAAAACTACATCAAATGGTTAAAGAACATATGGTTTCCGTGGATGGCGAAATCCTGCCTCCCGAAACGATGATTGTTCAATACTCATTTTACACCTTCAAAGGTGGCCATTATGATGTCACTATTTTTGTATATGATATATGATATGTTTATGTTTTCCTTAAGCTTCTGTTTTTTTCATTTTGGGCATACCTTTATGGTTTCCATTATGGGTAAACACGATATCTTCATTTTAGGAAGTGCGGACTACCGCCCCCTAAAAGTGATTTGATTCGTTAAATACCATATGTGGGACATGTAAAGGATAAAATTAATGATATTATATATTATATTATACTGGAATTATAATATACCTTTATATAATTATGATTCCATTCCAGAAAATATGAAATAGAAATGGAAGTAGCGTTCATGCGTACGTACGGCTTACCGTCTCCATGAACGGTGCATTTCATTTCTTACCTCTAAATGTGATGTAATATTATAAATGCATGTATGTACTGGATATATATGACATATATGATATCTAAATCATGAATACCATTCTGTATATAATGAACCTTTGACCAAATTACCAACATGTAAGTGTAAGAAGTCTATTTTTGACTTAAGAACCAAATACCGACAAAATGAACATTATTAACTTAACTGATTACATGATGTTCATAACATGGTATAAAAGGAATAATGAACATGAAAAAGATTCATAAGAAATTAGAGATTAACTCAAGTTTATTATTCAGGATATTAAAGAACGGTCGGGTCAAGTCGGATACGAGGTATGGGACTTCGTCTCAATCTCCTTTCGTTGAGGCATATTTTATTTTATACACAACTTTCTTTTATACGGTGTATAAACCCCTTTGACTTTTACATTTATTCAAAAGGAATCTTTTTTATATGAAGCGTTTACTAAATGACAAAAGGGAATGTTTTTGTCGTACGTATGCGGCGACAACGACTTCTCCGCCGTCGTGACCGTTATTTGAGTTTCGGCTTCCTCTACAAGCCATACCTTCTTTTTTTTAAAAGAAAAATAAATACCATGTTTTACTTTGGTATTGAAAATGGATTTCATAATGTTTTTATTATATCAATGTGTTGTATTGATATCTCGTGATTGAAATGTGGAAATTTTATGTTTCCTTTATACATGTTTTATGTGATATGATTATGTTATGGTTCTTGGGCATTATTATGAAGACAGGTGGTTCCGTGATAAACTAAGGGCGGGTGAGCCCGTTATAGCTCTCCAATGCATTGGGTAACGCGAAGGAGTGAAACGTTAAGGTTTCTCCGAAGAGATTTTAGGGAATATACTGTGATGGGTATTCCAAACGTAACCAAGAGGGTTACTCCCTATGTAAGAATGTTATGAATGCTTTAAGTTACCTTTATGTCTTATGATTTCTATGATTTATTCATGATTTTATGAGGTATGTTAAAGTGCCTATGTTTTATGGGTAAAGTATGATTCCATTCTTATGTATATATGAACTCATGTTTCCTTTCCATGTTTTTTTTATAACCCATTCTGAGTTTTTATGCTCATCCCAAGTTTTTGAAATGTTTTTCACAGGTCAAGGGAAAGGTACATGATAAGATGATAGAGTCAAGGATGTGTCAAGAAATAATCCATGTTTTATTTTAAATGTGTTTCCATTGATGGGAATGAAGAATACTATCTTTATGTAACCACTTTGTTTATATGTGGAATGTAATGCAAGTTTTATGATCTAATTCTCTAAAACTCTAAACCCGAAAAGATCCTCAATGTGTAATCTTGTAATAACTCAAGATTAAGTAAGGTTTAAGGCTGGGGCCTTATATTTTTCCTGCTTAATGCATATGTGACTTTGTTTGCTCTCCCGGGGTGATAATGTATTGAACAATCATAGTCTTTAATAAGCTCCAACCATCTCCTTTGTCTCATGTTCAATTCTTTCTGTGTGAAAATATACTTTAGACTGTGGTGGTCAGTGTATATATCACATTTCTCCCCATAAAGATAGTGCCTCCATATCTTTAGAGAAAAAACAACTGCTGCCAGCTCTAGATCATGCGTAGGATAATTCTGCTCATGAATCTTCAACTGTCGAGATGCATAAGCAATTACCTTGTCATTTTGCATGAGGACGCACCCAAGCCCTTTCAGAGATGCATCGCTAAAAATAACGAATCCTTCTCCGATAGAGGGTAGTGTTAACACAGGTGCAGTAACCAATCTCTTCTTCAGCTCTTGGAAACTTTCCTCGCATTCCTTTGTCCAGATGAACTTAACCCCTTTTCGAGTCAACTTGGTTAGTGGATTAGAAAGTCAAGAAAAGTTTTTCACAAACCTCCTATAATATCCCGCTAAACCAAGGAAACTACGAATCTCAGTTACTGTTGTGGTTTGAGGCCACTCCTCCACAACCATTTTCTTTTCAGGGTCAACCGAGATTCCTTCATTGGTTACGATGTTCCCCAAGAAAGCCACTTGTTGTAACCAAAACTCACACTTGCTGAACTTCCCAAAGAGCCTCTCCTTCCGTAGAGTTTTCAAAATAACCCTCATATGATCTTCATGCTCCTCATGACTTTTTGAATATATCAAAATATCATCAATAAAAACTACCACAAAGTTATCAAGGTAGTCCTTAAAGACTCTATTCATCAAATACATGAAAATAGCAGGAGCATTAGTCAATCCGAAGAGCATAACAGTAAACTCATAGTGCCCATTTCTTGATCGGAAGGCAGTCTTTGGAATATCTTCCTTCTTCACCCTCAGTTGATGATAACCAGATCGAAGGTCAATCTTAGAGAAGAATTGAGCCCCGCGAAGTTGGTCAAATAAATCATCAATTCTTGGAAGAGGATATCTATTCTTCACTGTGATCCCGTTCAGTTCTCTATAATCAATGCATTGCCGCATTGATCCATCCTTCTTCTTCACAAAGAGAACTGGTGCTCCCCAAGAAGACACACTTGGTCGGATAAACCCCTTCTCCAACAAGTCTTGGAGTTTTTTCTTTAACTCTTCTAGCTCCACATTTTCCATTCTATATGGAGTCTTTGATATCGGTTGGGACCCAGGTACGAGTTCAATGGAGAACTCTACCTCTCTTTCTGGGGGAGGTCCAGGTAACTCCTCAGGAAATACATCCATGTATTCCTGAACAATCGGTACATCTTCTATTTGTATGCTCCCTTTTCTTTCTTCATCATCACCGATTAAATCCATAAAGAAAGCTATAGGAGGTGCTTCTAGATAGGGATCAGTTCGGGATATCTCTCCTTGGAAGATAACTGTAGGTCGTTCATTCAAGACTACTGAGATTTCCTTACTTCTGCATTTGATCTTAGCATTATACTTTGAGAGCCAGTGCATCCCTAGTATAATGTCGAATTCCATCATGGGAATGACTACTAGATTTTCGATAAGATTGTGCTCACCAAAGTAAACACTAGAGTCTCTAAATACTGTTGATGCAAGGATAATCCCACTTGGAGTCTTGACTGACAACTCTACCTCTAGCAGTTCGGGGATTGATTCTATTTTCCTTGCAAACTTGGAGGAAATAAAGGAATGCGTAGAACCAGAATCAAATAAAGTACTTGCTAGCTTTGAGAGGACAACAAGAGTACCTTCTACCACATCGTTCGGGACTTCAACTTCAGCTGTTGTGATAGCGAAAGAACGACCTTGCTCCCTTGGCCTCTACTGAGGTTGATGGTGATTCCCCCCCACCGCCCTCGGATTTGGACATTGATTAGCAAAGTGCCCAAGTTGTCCACACTTGAAGCATGTGACTTCGGGTAGGTCCAGAACCATCTTTCCTCTGTAGTTAGTGTTGGGAAGTTGAGGCTTCACATCACTACGACAATTCCGAGAAATATGGCCTTCTTTTCCACACCTATATCACTTACCACTTCCGATCAAGCAGTTCCCCGAATGCTTCTTCCCACATTTATTGCATGTGGGATGTTGCATATGCTTTCCACCTCTTTCCTGATCAAAACTTCTTCCCAGGCTCGGTTCTAGAGTTCTCTTCTTCTCATTAGATTTGTGAGACCACTATGTCTCCCCAAACTCTAGTTCAACTTTCATGGCACTTCGAACTATTTCTTCATAGCTATCATAGTCCCTGTTGGCTAGATTCTTCTGCAGATGAGGTCGTAGTCCACCAAAGAATCTATCAACCTTCCCATTAGGGTCCATGATGAAGCTTGAGGTATAATGGGAAAGCCTTGTGAAGTTCATCTCATAGGTTCCAACTGATTCATTCTCCTTTTGCTTCAGCTCGAGAAATTCTTTCTCCATTCTCGTTCTCATCGAACGAGGGAAATACTTATTAAAGAATATTCCCCGTAACTCTTCCCACTCCATAGCTTCCATCTCTCCTCATGGCTTTATGTTTTTGATCAGTGACCACCACTGATCAGCTTCTCCCTCAAGGCGGTAAACAGCAAGGGTGACTTTTTCATGTTTCGAACAATGAAGTACAAAAAAGATCTTTTCAATGGAGCTTATCCATTGTTCCGAAACCAATGGGTCAGTAGATCCACTGAATGTTGGCGGTCTTTGACGCATTAAGGACTCAACAGAGTGTTGTTCCCTTCGTGGTGAGGTCGGCCTCTCAGCTTGATTCAAGTTATTACTCATAACTTGAGTCAGTTGGTTCATCATTCGCATGAATGTTTCCATTCCGGCTTCCATCGGAGGTCCATCATCACATGGTGCATTGCGGTCACCATCGGCACGGTTCCTCCTATTGCCCGCCATCTTCTAAAAGAATAAAACCTTAGTGAGAAACTTATTTCATTTATGAACCTTTTAACTAAGACTTCATGCTTAAACAATTATACTTCTCTATAATTCCTTCATAATGATTCATAAAAAGCTTGTGATTAACCAAACATATCCCCCAGGAGTGTCGTAACCAAGAGTGCAGCAAGGCCCGTTATCGTGCACCAGTTCCCGTTCGAGTCTAGCTCAAAGCGGTGTTTTCGGGTTTTACCCCTATATACATTTGTGCCAGAGCCGCCTCTACCTGCTCGTATCCAGATAGGGATGTATTTGTTTGATAAACCACTTACTCAATACTTACCAAAATACCAGGAAGTTTTCCTATATTTAAACTTTTCTATAGGGTTCTTCCTAAAGTTTTTTTTTATATCCTAATTTCCACAAATAACGAAACCATCCTTTGATACCAACTATGACATCCCGCCTTTTTATAACATAAACTTTCATTACATTACACACAACTGAGGATCTTTAAGGTTTAGTGTCTTGGAAACCAGGAACATAATACATGAAAACAACATAAAGCATTCTTCTTAAACACTTGAAAGGCTTCTCCTTAAGTTCATCCTAGGTTCATTACTGCATCTCATAACCTGGGAACATACATCAAAAGAAAGGGTGAGCAGAAGGCCCAGTAAGGGAAACAAGAGGAACATTTTACATGTGAACTTGATATACTTCAATAAGGACATGAAAATAACTTTAAGGCAACATTTTCCATAACTTGAAGATTTTGCTAAATCATTTAACATAGACAATCAAGAACATATCACCAAGGTCCATCCCCAAGGTGTCATTTGAAAATTACCAAGGTTATTCACCAAGGTATCGTGAAAATTGTAATCTCTAGTGGTTACATCATTACCCAATGCATTGGAGCGCTATCAGGGCGCACCCTTAAATTTGCCTTTATTATCATGTGATCCACATATATCATCATCAAAAATTTCATAAATAACCCATATAACATAAAATAAATGGGTTTCATTTCATAATCATAACGTTTTAAAACTGCTTTAAAGACAAGATCTTTACGTCACTTTAAACCCACGGAAGGGGAGAGCGGGTTTCATGTATGTAATTCCCAGAATTTGAAATAAAACATTTTGATATATATGTGAATACCCTTGTAGAAAGAAGAGCTTTGAGTATTCACTTTATAACATAAAATAATTTTGAGAAAAGAGAGAGGAATTTTGAGACGAAAATTCTGCAGTATAACGGCTATGTTTCGGGGTTTTAGAAAACATTGAAAAGAGAGGGGACATGGGTCACCCACTCATAAATGATCCATAAAACAGTAGGGGGACGGAATAAGAAGGATATATGGACATGGTAATGAAATTTGGAGGACATACCATTTGAAATGAAAAACATGGAAGGAAGACAAAAATTAGATTTCTCTAATGAAAATTCGGCAGCCTAACGGCGTCACTTAAACTTCAATAAAAATGAATTGGAAAGATCAAATAGGGTCTCTCATCATATGATAATAAGAGATCAGTATGATAGATATAGAGATCATACCCCAACATAATAAAAAAATAACTTGAAAGACTTGATATGAAAATCGAACTTGATAAATGAGAAGGGTGAAAGGATCCCTTAAAAATTCGGCAGCCTAACGGCGTCACTTAAACATTCATAAAATGGAATGATGAGAGTAAGAGGGGATCTCTCATCACATAAACATGAAAAGGGCAGTAAGAGGAATATAAAAGAACATCCTCTCACATAAGAACACGTATCATAAAAGGAATGACATAAAAGAGATTACATGAAAAGAAAGAGAGAGGTCGGATCCCTTACCTTAAGACGTGACTCTTGAAACTCAAAGGTTTCGACCTTGAGGGCTTGGGGGAACCTTGGGAGGACTCCTTGGGAGGTAAGGAGACCAGAACTTCGTTGGGGGAGAGTTGGGAGTGAAAAATAAAGGAGGAAAGGGTGGGTATTTATAGGGAATGTGAGGGGACAAGGCATTAATGGCCAAGGGACACCTCACTAGTGGTTTTGGAAAAACCATGGGCTTGCCCATGGTATTTGCCCATGGTATTGGCCACTTGGGACACCTCACACCTTATCTTACTATTCATAATTCGACCATATTGAATATATACTTAATACATCATTTAATGATGTCATTAAACACCCGTAACTTAAAAACTATGCTTTCATTATTCACCGAAAATTCAACTTTCTCAGAATAATCCCAAAATTTCACCTTAACCAAATATCAATTCTCTGATTTCAAAAATGAAATCCATTTTATAAAAATAATTTTCTAAATATTTTTAATTTAATTTTTAAATAAAAACACTATTCATCGAAAATTCATTTTTTTCAGAAAAATCCCCAAAAATTACCTTAACATAATATCGATGCTCTGAGTTCAAAAATAAATTCCTTTTTATAAAAATAATTTTCTAATTATTTTTTATTAAATTTTTAATTAAAAAACACTATTCATCCGAAAGAACTAATACTTGACTAATAACTTATGAAACCGTTATTTACCCATTTTATTGAATCACATTACTTAATCTAGGTGTCTAAATTATATTAAAACTTTCTTTGAGTGAAATTACTAATCCATTTGATCATATTAATAATCCTAAGCGTAAAATCACTATTCATAACTTACTATTCATCAAAAATTAAGTTGATCTTATTAGACTCCAAATTCCTTACTGAACACTTTTGTAGAAGACCATTTTTCGAAAATCATTACACATCATTAGTTATTTAGGGTTTACATTAATATTTTAAAATATCCTTTTTTCAAAATTCATCAATAAAATACATTCTAAAATTATCTGGACATTTGAAATTTCACAAACATCACTAAAGGAAGAAATCTCAATTTATTCACCCGAAGGGATTACACAAGGAAGCTAGGGTCTCGTCACATAGCCCCTTATAACACCGGCATAAGACCTAAGTGTAAGGCGTGCTATGGTGAGAGAATCTGAGGGAGGCTCAGATAACATTGCCCTAGTAGTAATCTCTACTAACTTGAACTTCTCCCGTAGGCGTTTCCGTTCAAGCTTGACACGCTGGAGCTCGGCTTGGGCTTGGTCCAAAGCGAAGCCCACAGATGCTACCTCCTTCCCAAGCTCTGATAAGTGGGCTTCATAAGGGTCGAGTCTACCGGATGAAGCCATCGACTCCTCTTTCTGCATTAACCATTAACATCTTATTAAATCAATAAGATTAAGTTAATATACTACTCAGAAAGATTGGGTCGTTACACCCACACTTAGATTGAAAATTATCGTGAAAAAATTAAAGAAATTTGTAGGGAAGGGTATCAGATTGGGATCATCCTAAAAGGCTCCTTCATGGTTTCTAAGGGCTATACGATGGTGAAAATGGATGGGTGGATCAGTGGGACAATGGGGATGAATAATAAAAACAGATTCCTCGATCATTTTAGTGAAACTTTCAAAAATTCCTATCGCATTGATGGAAATTCATGGCACGTTCTAGAAGACAAAACATAGTTGAGATTCCCTCAAGAAAAAGAGAAACAAGAGATAATGTAAAATGGGCCAGATTCCTCATGGGTATAGAAATATAATTTTGGACATCAAAGATGAGTATGAGTGCAAATAAGTGTCTCAAATATATACAAGTGTTTGAAAAAACATTTTTGAAGCATTAAATAATATCAACAATCATCAAAGTCACGAGATCAAGGATTAAATCATTACAAACAATAATTAGGTGCTCAAACTACCTAGGGACACAAGTGGTATGCCCCCGACTGTGTTATGACAAAAATATAATGTCTTTCATGTGGGTTCATCAATGATAGGAATGTTAGTTTTTTTGTGTTTGGAATCATAAAATATACAAAAATAAAACTCTTTCATGTGTAAGATCTGATAGACACGGTGAGGTTGTCTGTATTTTATGAAGCTCAAAAAATGATGTACCTATAAAATATACACATGGACAACACATACCTGCATCATATCATAAATATAACACCAAGGGTCATATAAATGGAATCAGATATGCAGGAGACTGACAAGTGCACCCAAATATCAGGAGTAGAAAAAAAAATTCACACATGCCATGTTTTATTTCTTCAAACAAACTAGAATAGTTAAAAGAAGAAAGGGAAAAAATTAAACTGGAACATGGGTTGCCTCCCAGGAAGTGCTAATTTTTATGTCTTCAGCCAGACAGATGGACAATGGTTAATCATCTTGGTCGATCAACTCAGAACTCTTCTACCTCTTGCAACAACCAGTGGTTGTGTCATTGATCTCACAGGGATGCTTAGTGGGATTAACCACCTCCGGAATGTAGTGACCATGAATATGTTGATGAAGGAAAGAAATTTGTGCTCATTGTGGTGGTGGTGGCTGCTGAGCACAAATCTCTTATGAAAGCTCCTCAGGATGCCCCTCAATATCAGCCAGATGCTTAGTCATCCTTCATACTAAGTCAGAAAGAGATGGAACAAGCGCATCGATGAACACGAAAGAGTCAGAAGAGCTAGGAAATTTTGTTATTTTAGCTACCTCCAAAAAAAGATAGAAAGATAGAGAGAGTGTAAGAAATTAGAGACCAAGGAATGAAGAAGCAGTCGGGTTGCCTCCTGATCAGTTCTACATTTAACATCTTCAGCCATACGGATAACTTCTCATTGTAATTGTACTTCTTCAATGATTCCTATTCTATCTGAAGTGTGGTAAATTTTAAGGCATTCACCATTAACTTGGAATGGAGGCATCTTCCCATTAGAAATTTTGACAGCACCATGTGGATAAACAATTGTGACAGTGTAAGGACCCGACCACTTTGTCTTGAGTTTTCCTGTCATGATTTGAAGTTGTGAGTTGAAGAGGAGAACTTTGTCGCCTGCTTAAAGATTTCTTTGTTGGATATGTTTGTCATGCTAGGATCAAGTTTTCTTTTTTCAAATCAAATAATTTTCATATTCTTCTCTCCTCATCTCGTCTAGTTCATTCATCTATTTGAAATGCTTCTCTTGGGCAGTTTTGAAATCAAAATTTAGTTTCTTCACAGCCTGATATGCTTTATGTTCCAGTTCTATAAGTAAATGGTAGGTTTTTTTGAAGACCAACCAATATGGGGAAATTCCTATAGGTGTACTGTAGGTAGTTCTGTAGGAAAAAACTGCATCATCATGTTTGGTGACCCAATATTTCTAAGATGTATTTACAGTTTTCTCCAAAATACCAATAATTTCTCGGTTTAAAACCTCATCTTGGCCATTGGTCTGTGGATGGTATGGGGTGATCATGTTGTGGTGACATCCATGTAGATTCATTATCTTCTGAAACAAT
This sequence comes from Viscum album, assembly GCA_963277665.1. NCBI lineage: Eukaryota > Viridiplantae > Streptophyta > Magnoliopsida > Santalales > Viscaceae > Viscum > Viscum album. Next base: position 1,957,251,367 of record OY728137.1, read on the forward strand.
GCATTATTGAAGTGGGCGCCACGATCACTAATGATAAGCCTTGGAATACTGAACCGGGTAAAATGTGTTGCTTTAAAATTTTGATGACGACTCGAGTAGTGTTTTCTAAAAATGCTTCATCTTCCACCCATTTTGACACATAGTCCACACAGACAAGCATATATGATTTTCCAAAAGATTTAGGAAAAGGACCCATGAAATCAATTCCCCATATGTCAAAAACTTCAATGCCCATGATTGAGTGTTGTGGCATTTCGCGGTTCCATCTTATACCCCTAGTTCTTTGGCATTTATCACAATTCCTGACGAATTCACGAATATCATGATTCATGGTAGGGTATTACAATCGACATTGTAACACTTTTCTAATTGTTTGATGAATCCCATGGTTTCCTCCAGCTTCTCTAGTGTGGCACAAGTTCAAAACACTATCAACTTCTTCTTCAGGGATGCATCTTCTTATCATTCCATCCACACAATCTTTGGAAAGTAAAGGATCATCCCAGTAGTAATGGCGCGCTTCATTCAAAAATATTTTCCTCTTCTCCTTTAATAAATCTGAATGTATCACGCCTGAAGAAATGTAGTTCACGAAATCAGCATACCAGGGTGTGATTGTGTCAATGTCATAGAGTTTTTCATCAGGAAATGTTTCATTGATTAGTTCGACATTGATTTCACTTGTTTCATGTTCGAGCCATGATAAATGATCAGCAACAACATTCTCAGTTCCCTTTTTGTTCTTAACTTCAATGTAAAATTCTTGAAGTAACAATATCCATCAAATGAGACTGGGTTTTGCATCTTTCTTGGTAATCAGATACCATAGAGCAGAGAGATCCGTAAAGACAGTGACTTTTGAGAACAACATATGGGATTGAAATTTATCGAAAGAAAAGACAACTTCTAGAAGCTCTTTTTCAGTTGTTTTGTAATTATGTTGAGCCTCATTCAAAGTGCGTCTAGCATGGTAGATTGGACTAAAGATCCTTTCTTTTCTTTGTCACAAGGTAGATCCAACTGCCCAGTCACTGACATCACACATTAACTCAAATGTCTACTCCTAATCTGGTGAAATCATTATCATGGCTTCAACAAAATGTTTCCTTAATAATTTAAATGCTTCATGACATTCAAGGCCAAAGTTGAACGTGATATATTTTCCCAACAGGTTCGTGAGGGGTCGGGCAATAACAGAGAAATCCTTCATGAAGCGTCTGTTGAATTCAATGTGCCCAAGAAATCCTTGAATGGAATGAACTGAAGAAGGCATGGGTAACTCAAAGATTATACTAGTCTTTATGGTGTCAACTTCAATTACTTTATTTGAAATTTGATGACCTAAAACTATTCCACTTTGTACCATGAAGTGTGACTTTTCCCAATTAATCACCAGATTCTTTTCTTCACATCTTTCCAAAACCTTATCCAAATGTTCTAGATAGTCATCAAAATAATACCCATTCATAGAGAAGTCATCCATGAATATTTCCAAGAACACTTCAATAATTTCATGGAACATTTCCATCATGCATCTTTGAAATGTGGGTGGTGCATTACACATTCCAAAAGGCATTCTTCGATTAGAAAATATATCATATGGACAAGTGAATGTGCTTTTCTTTTGATCCTCTGGTGTCACTGCTATTTGATTATAGCCTGAGTATCCATCGAGAAAACAATAATAATATCATCCTGCCAATCGTTCAAGGATTTGGTCAATAAAGGCTAATGGGAAGTGATCCTTTATGGTGGCATCATTCAATTTCCGATAGTCGATGCACACTCTCCATCCATTCACTATTCTTGTGGTTATCGATTATCCTTTATCATTCTCAACTTCTGTAGTTCCACCCTTTTTAGGTACCACTTGCAATGAGATAACCCACTGACTATCAGATATTGGAAATATTAAACCAGCATCAAGAAGTTTAATGACTTATTTTTTGACTAATTCTTTCATGGGAGGTGTTAAGCGTTGTTGTGGTTTCCTGCAAGCTTTTTAATTATCTTCCACATGTATTTAATGAGTACAAATGGTAGTACTTATACCTTTTAGATCAGAAATCATCCAACCTATTGTTGGCTTCCTTTGTGACAGGACATTGAGAATTTTCTTTCTTGTTCACTCAAAAGAATGGCATTTATGATTACTGGTAGGGTGTTTAAATCTCCCAAATAACTGTATCTCAGGTTTGATAGAATGGTTTTATGCTCAAGTGTTGGAGGCTTTTCGAGTGATGGAGTGCGTGAAGTGAAGTCGTGTCTATCTAAAGTCTCGACTATGTTTCTAATAAATTCCACTACCTCGATTGATTTTGTAAACTCTTCGTTTTCTTTGTGTAAATCCAGAAGATCCAATGCATCGCTTGCTAACTCATCGCATTCTTCAATCGTATCCAAGATATGATAGTCTGCTACAGACGGTCTTTCCATAGCCTTTAGAAGACCAAATGTTATGTTATTATCCCCAATTTGAAAAATTAACTTTTCCTCTTGGACATCAACCAGTGCTCTGAATGTTGCTAATAAAGTTCTCTCGAGAATGAGTGGGACGTCCTTGTCTTCTCCCATATCGAGGACAATGAAATCAGCATGGAAGTAAAATTTATCAACCTTGGAGAATACGTCCTCTAGAATCCCTCGAGGATGTTTCACTGATCAATTTTCCATTTTCAAGGTGACCCTCATTGGATTTAATTCTGTGATGCCCAGTTCATCAAGGATTCCAGAAGGCATGAGATTTAAACTAGCTCCGAGGTCGCACAAAGCCCATCCGAATTGACATCCTCCAATATTGCAAGGAATAGTGAAACTACCCGGATCTCTTAGTTATGGAGTTATGGATCTGGGTATGACCACTGAGCATTCCTCGTGCATTATGATTGTTCCCACATCATCTAATTTTCTTCTTTTCAACAAAATCTCCTTGAGAAATTGAGCGTAGTGGGACATTTGTGTGATGGCTTCCGCAAAAGGAATATTTATTTGAAGCCTTTTGAACATTTCCATGAATTTTGAAAATTGAACATCTAACTTCCTTTTCTTCAATATTTGTGGAAATGGAGGAGGTGGTATGTGGGCTTTCAATATTTTATTGAGTGACTCATTTTCCTTTTCTTTTATTTCCTTTTAGTTTTTTGAAAGATTGTTTTGATCTTCCTCCTCTTTGGTTTCAAGTTGGATTGTTTGTTTTTTGAGATTCCATTCTTAATGGTAGGTATAGGTGTCTCCTCTATTAGTTGAACATCAGGCATTTGGTGCTCTGGTAACTGTGTGCCACTTCGCAATGTGATGGATTTTTCTTCTTCTCTTAGGTTAACTCTTGTGTTACTTGGTAGGGTTCCTTGCTGTCGGTTTTTCATTTGTGCGGCTAACTGACCGACTTGATTTTCAATTTTGTGCATGGAAGCTTGTAAGTTTTGGGTTTCCATATCTTGTGAGTCAAACCATGATTTATTAGACATCATTAACTTTGATATAATTTCACCCCAATCTTTTTGACCTTGCATTGCAGTAGGGGCATAGTCTGTTGTTTGCTTTTGCTCCTTATACTACTATTGCTGATGAAATGGTGGGCGGTATTTCTATTGAGATCCTTGATCTTGTGATTGCATGATAGTTATGAAAGCAGGTTGAGCAGGGATCCCAGGTGGACCCATGTTCTGGTTTATTGGCTGAGTAGCCACTGGTTCCTTCCAACCACGATTTTGGGTATTGCCTTGCTAGTTTGTGTTGTAATTATTTCCATAATTTCCTCTACTCTAACTGATGAATTTTACTTCAGATATCTTGGTATCTAAAGTGTTAAATGGAAACATGGGATAATAATGAGGACCACCACAGTGTGGACAGTGTTCAACTTGAACAACAAGGACTGGCTTAGGCAGGTTTACTGACAAGTTGTCAGTCCTTTTGTTCAGATCTTCAAATTGTGCAGCCATGAATGTCTAGGAATCATCATGATGTACTCCTACCTTTCTTCTTGAAAAATCTTGTGGCCACTGGAAAATGTTTTTTCCCATGTTTTGAATTAATATGTACAGATCCTTATGATTTATTTCCAAGAATTCATTACTAGTAGCTGTGTTGATTGCAAACTTACTCTCGGGTTGAAGTCCATAGTAGAAATCTTACAACTGTTTTTCCAACTTCATCACATGATGAGGACAACGACTAAACAGTGACTTGAATCTTTCCCAAGATTCTCTTAATGATTCGTATTCACTTTTAAAAAAGGAGTTGAGGTCTCTCTTATTTTTCAAATATTGAGTTGTTGTGTAATATCGATCAAGAAATTTTTTTCTCAGTACTTCCCAAGAGAAAACTGTTTCTGGGTCAAGACTTTCCAACTAGTCATTTTCTTTCCCTTGAAATGATAATGGAAACAACCATAATATCAACGCATCATCCATCACTCCGTTATATTTAAATGTGTCACAGACTTTGATAAATCAGATCACATGGATATAAGGGTCTTCGCTGCTCAATCCATGAAATTATGCATGTTGTTGGAGTAGGTTGATCGTGGACAGCTTCAATTCAATGTGCGTTGCTTGATTTCTAGATATTGTTTTGCTTGAGCTAACTCCGACTGTGTTTGGTCGCAACTCCTATCTCGTAGTAGTTCGAGGCCTTTTATTATCGAGACAGTTTTGGAAAACTGGGTGGACTTGTCCACTAGGATGCGTCGGAATGTGAGTTTCAACACTTTCCTCTGGTGGATGCATTTCATTTGCAGCTGAGGTACCAATTTATTCTTTTCTCTTTCTTTAATGTTCAATTTGTGTATCAAGGTATGGGTAGTTCTTTAATGTATCATAATTACAAGTGTTCACCATTTAGGTGAACAGTGCCTAAAGCAAGGTCTTCTTGAAATTTTCTTAATGTTAGACGTGCATGTGATCCCCAGAAACGGTGCTAGAAATTTGGCACGCACGTCGCAGTGCATCCAATTTTCAAATTTTTATAACCAATTGGATACTTTAAAAGTGGCGAGTACGGTCGAACCATAGAGAACATGAAATCTATTTCACTAAAAATATTTCGTTGGACGATGTTTAGACAGAAAAAAGCTGAGGGAATTCTTATTTTGAGTTTTCTTTTTATTATTTTAATTAAACTAAAAGGTGAGAAGACAAAAGAAATGAAGTAAACTATAATTGAAAATGATGATGGACTCTAAATAAACAAAATGTGTTGGGGATGCTGATGTCGCAGTTAAATTGCTAAGCAGCCATGCAAACTATTCTTTTAAGTGATTAAATATTTATTCTGCTTAATTATCTCTAGTTCTGAAAATATAAGAATTTTTTTATGCTCAATTTAAATTTCCTAATTTATTTAAGGTCCCGTTCTCTGGTGTTATAAATAAATTAGAAAACTCATTCACGTACCATACTACACAGAGAAATGACACCACCCATTTCTCACAAAGTTGTGTCACCAATTTTCACTTACCATCAGTCAATGTAGTTTACCTTCTCGGACCGCCGTGTCAACTTATTATTAAAAGGTCCAGTTTCAATTTATGTAGTTAATTCAGTGAAAAAATAATCTAAATATATAAATATTCAATTAAAATAAATTTAATTGAATATTAATCATCAAATAAGATCGTTTCATGGCTTGCACAATAATTTTAATTACTCAACCAACATCCCGACACTATGAAAATTACCCTAACATCACAACTGAAAAGGTAAGTGCGGTAATAAGATGACAAGTCATTTAAAATAAAACTGTATTACCAAAAAATAATTGGGTTGGTTATCACTCACGCCACCTGCAATTTGTTCTTCAATCTCTGACCACACCTCGACACGTGATGACGTCACGCACCAACTACAGGACGACTAGAAAAAAAATTTGTGGGTGATGAAGCAGATGCTGGTCTGCTGCGGCAACTGCAGTGACAGATCCTTGCTTTGGTGACTAGTGTGTGGAATGAGGAAGAAGATGCAACATGAGGAGGCTGAGGGTTCTAGCGTGACAACGTGGCTGTGTAGCGGATGAGGTCGTCTGCTTGTGGTGACCGTTGTAGGGAAACAGATAACTGCAAGGGGTATTGGAGTGCTGCTGGGGCATGGGGTTTCACAGGATAAGAGAGGGATGGCACTGAGGGGGTGGGTCTGTGAGAGAGGCGACGGGCTGGTGGGTGTGCAGAGGAAGCGGCGTGTAGATGGGGAGGGCTCTGTCGGGTGGTGGCTGGGAAGTGGGGTGGAATAAAATAGGGGGGTTGGGATGAGGGGTGATTGGAGAGAGGTGGGGAGGGGTGGGGAGGGTGATGTGGGATAAGAGCATGGGATGGGGTGGCGTGGAGATTGGGAGGATGGGAGAGATAAATGGAGGAATGGGTCAAAGGGGGAAGTTGGGGCATGGGAATCGGGAGAGGAGGGGAGCGGGTCAGGGGGTAGGGGAAAAGTAATATATTAAAAAGTTAAATTCAAATTAAAAAATTATTATTATCTAATTAAGTTTGATAATAATAATATTAATAAGAATAGTAGTAATACTAATAAAAAGTAGAATTATTATATTTACAGGTTAAATTAAAAAAATATTAAAATTAATAATAACTAATATTAATTAAACTAAAAACAATATGAAGAGTTAATAAATTAAAAATTAATAAAAACTAAAAAATGAAAATAAATAACTAATATTAATATAACACAAACTAAAAACTATAAAAAAACTAAAATATTTAAAAAACTACAAAAAGATCCTAAAAACACAAGAAGCGGTTAGAAAATTAATTATAACTAAATTAAAAATGTTAGTAACATCTATGTACATCAATATCATTCATAGTTTACGGTTAAAGAATTGACATATCGTATTCTAGTTTTAATATGAATGTTTAAGTTATGCTTCACCCTTTTCATAAGAGGAATGAATTGGACTTAGTAAGTGACAGGTGGAGCCTAATATAGCTCCTCGATACATCGGTAGGTCTCATGAGACTAACTAGTGTCTTAGAACAAGTCCTTGATAGAATTTATATTTAGGGTCTTGACACGAGGCCTTGACTTTGTGGTTAAGATGTATGGAATTATGCATTCCATCATTATAAAATTAGCTATTGATATTATATGTGATTATTAAATGAGTATAATATCCATTTAAATAATTAAATTTCATCATTTGATTTATCTTTTTCATATTATATTGAAGTTTATGTTTAAAAGGCTTGTGTTTTTGTCTTATACATTGCCTTAAACTTTTAAGCTTATTTATGATTGTTTCTGCTATATTGTTATCCTTACTGAACATCTGAGATCACCCCTTTCTTATGTATTATTTTTCCTAGGATGTGAAGAAGTGTATTATGATTGACCTATTGGAATAGGTGAAGGGATATTAGTGTGTTCAAAGGGAACACAATGTTTTTTTTTCTATTTCATAATGTAATGTAAAACTTATGTATGTATCTAGTACTTCCAAGCCTACTAAATGGATCGCTCCTTCAGGACTTGATTCCTTGTAATCATGCCAATGTTATGTAATAATGCACGAGATCTAGGATTCTAGGGTTGGGGAGTCACAATTGGTATCAGAGGAAGTTTATCCATAACCATAGAAACTAGATTTAGATAAACTTTGATTAGGAAACATTACCATATGATAGAATTTGAAAATTAGTATAAAAGAACATCCAAAAATTTTGGTAATGTAGATATTATGAGGTTTTCCAAAAAATACATCCTTGTCTAGATACTACAAGTGGATGTGGTTCTGGAACAGATGTATCTAGGAGTGAAAACTCTGACAAGGAGTTTCAGGCCTGACCCTGGGTATCTTAGTACATGAGAATGGACATTACTGTGCACTTGGTTCGACACTCCCGGGGGATATGATTATAATAATTTACATTTTATTTACAAACCATGAAGAAGGATTTATGAGTAAATATGTCTTCAATGAAACCAAATTTATGATTATAAGACTAGATATGTGTAAATTTTCAATTAATGCGGGGAATTTTTATAGTTTTTGGATTATAAATTATTATATGATCTAACCTAGTGTATGTCGTCATTTAGAAATGGAACCTAGTAGAAGAATGCGAACTCCATAAATATGAATAATCAAAAGAGTAATAATTATCATATCTTTCATGGTCTTAAGCCTACATTTAGAAGATAAATAGTCTCCCATGTATCCGCATCATATGAAGAAATAATATCATGTGTTAATAAGATAAGTAAAGAATTATTAGAGTCCTATGGATTTGAAGTAGAGAAAGAAAATATGAGGATGAAAAAAAGATGGATAAAGGGATGAAGGGAAATAAGTACTTTCCCACATGTGATAACTATGGAAAGAATTACCTTGGTAAATGCTTGAAGGGAATGAGAATATGTTATAAGTGTGGAGAAAAAGGATACCACATTTGCAAGGGTAATAAAAAGGTTTCAAATGTACAATGCTTTATCTACAAGGAGTTGGAACACTACGCGAATCAATATCCAAATCATCAAAGTATGTCCCAAATGATGTTATTGGATAATAATCAAGTTAAGATACTACCACAGATGAAGATGAATTTCTAGTGTTATTATGTTGTTATTAAAGAATTATGTTATTTTAATGTTGTATCAACATGAATTATGAAAATAAATAAGGATTGCACTATAGTACTATTTCATTAAGGATTTGAGATTGTATAGTACCAAGTAAAGTGGCACAGTTTCAAGTTAAACATTTTGGAAAATATATTGTTGGGGGAAATTAAACCCTTAATATGTTTCTGAATTTGAGATAATGATTTCAGAATAAGATATGATTGATTTAGATAAATTATATTGGATATTCTTGACTACCTGGAAACTAATTAATTGTTTTTTTATTCCATCGTTGTTGGAGTTTACAACATTTTTGGATTTAAGGATTATATCCAGTATTCTATTAGGAATTAAGCAGCATGAATGTAATCAATAATGTTTTATGGTAATTCAGGTTGATACCATGTTTTATGGGAGAACATGATGAAGGTATTCACATGTTATTTCATGAAAAAATATGTCTTCATTATGTTTACCTTATAAATATTAGATTGTGAGTTTGGACAGAAGTATTTTGGATAAGTCTAAAGGTTGGAATGAATTAAGTTGGAAAATTGATACTATTGTTTAATGTAAAAATAGTTCTTAAGATTATTTTTGGATTGATATAAGAAAGTACAACTCAAAGGTTTGGTGACAACCTGTCACGTCCGTCAAGGCCACGAGACTTGAACCCACAACAGAAGGGAGATAAGTGTGCATCACCTACCACTGGCCTACAAGGTGTTCTAGTTTGTATAATGTAGTTTTTTTAAAATTTTATGATATATGAATTATAAAATCATTTTTTTGGAACCCTATATGATTAGGATAAATTGAATATTTTTTTGGTCAATTATCTTTTGGAGTGAAACATGAGTTTGTGGTAGAAATTAGTTGAAGGATGGAAATATAATTGTTAAGTATTATTTTTTCTCTCTTATTTTATGAATTAATTAATTATTAAACTTTAGGGAAGGGATTTTAAATCCAAAAAAATATCCTAATACCTTATGTTTTGTTAAACCGGTGATATTTTAAATCATCATAGATTTATGGATTTAAGGACCTCAATATTCCATTTATTTTTCACTTGTTTGTGATTGATGACCTCAATCACTCCTTATAAATATTAATGTTTTCCACCAATTATGTGTGTCTTATTTATAACAATGTTTTTTTATTTGAGGTCATAAATTGGTGGTGATTTTTCACTTCCCTTAACCTCTTATTAAGACTAAATTTTATTAACCCTATTTCCGATGTGGGTTTTCCACAATGGTATTTTCTTTTTTTAACCTTTTATTTTTGAAAAACAATTTCAAATTGTGAGGAATCAATTTATTTAAGAAGTGTAGAATGTTACACCCCAGGATTTCATTGTACGTTGTCTCTTTAAAGTAATTCAATAGCTAGCGCTACACGCAACACTGAGTTCGAGCGCACCAAGACTTACCAAACTAGTCGATCAAAAAGTGGTTATGAATAGTATTAACTTCATTTTGAATTTTATATACTCCATATAATTTTAACATCAATATTATCTATTTCTTAGAAATAATATGAGAACAAATTTAATTTTTCAGATAAAGGAAGCATATTTCAAACAATGCAATTTTACTGCCTTTTAATGAAGAACCCTTTTTAAATCCAATATTTGACACTTTTATATATTCAATTTGAAAAACTAAACTTCTTATTTAGAATAGGGACATAAGAATTTAGTTTTGATAAATTTTTGGTGTTTTTCTGATAACTTTCATGTTATGATGAATTGTGAAAAATACTAAATTTTAATTGAAAACAACTTTTTTAATAAAAATAATTTAGAGTGTTTAATTATACATTTGAATGTTTTTGAAGTATAATTTGATTATATTTTTATCATTTAATAAAAAAATTTACATCGGAAGTAATTTTACATTTAAATTGGACATAAACTCATATCAATCTTTTGATAGTTTTTACTTCTCAAAAACCTGTTTTCTAGTTTTGACAACGGGAATTAATTTTAAATTAATTATTGAAAATTCTATGTTTTTAATTTGGTAAAATAGACATCATTTTTGAATTCAAAATATCAAAATTATCTCAGGCTGAATTTTTGGTATTTTTATGAAAACATTCAATTTTTGATGAATAATGAAAAATACAACATAATACATAAAAACCGACTTTTTTATTTCAACTATTATTTTTAGTTTAAATTTATTTTAAAGTAAAAATAGGTCAATAATACTTCTATTAGTCCAATATAATTAATTAGAATCATTTTATAATAATATTAGATATATAACATTTTATTGAACTTTTTAATGTCTTTTACCCACCTTCTAGACACATTTGTAAATATGCATAAAACGTAATTTTACCACTTATGTGAATTAAATTTAAAAAATATGAGAGAAAAAGTTGACATCATTAAGTAAAATTTGGTTTCAAATGATGAAAATAATTTTGGGTGAATAGTAACTTTTTAATTTTATTTACCACGGTTAAAAGTAAATAGAGTATTTAAAGGTAAAAAAAATATTATAATAATATAAAATTACACCAAAATATGTACTAATTCTATCAGATAAGTTTTTTTCAACCAAAATAAACCTTAGGATGAAAATATGATCTTTTTTTATTCACTTGGGTTAAATTAAGACATTTATTTTATTTTATTTAGAAAAGAGTTAAAAGTGTTAAATTCAAATTTTAATAACTAAACCATTTTAAATAAAGGGTTATACATAAGATAAATTCATATATAAATATTTATTATAAATATAAAACTATTTAATACATCATGGTATTTTATTTATAATTTTTAGACATTAAACAATTAAATTTATTTATGACACAATGATGATGCAGTAATTACATTATTATTTAAACAATCAAATAAATGGTATTATAAATATTAAAATAAATATAATTTGAAAGTTTTTATGCCGTCCATAAATTTTCTAGGTTAATATGACATGTTAGGGCTGATTCAATGTATTTTTTCTAAGTTATCAACTTGTGATTACTTTCACAAAAACCAAATACTAAATAGTGTTAAAATTGACAAAAATGAGTTTTTAAAAAAAATACTATTTTATTAAATGATATAATATTGATAAACAAATAAAATTCGTCCAAACTACTTATATAATGATTTATATTTCATTAATTAACCACTTGAGGTTCTCTTGGCATTTTATAGTAATTTTATTAAACATGTAATATAAAAATACAAGAAGACATGGTAAAAGTTAAACAATTTAACTAAGAGTTAAATCTAAAATAGAACATTAATATGGTGACCTAATTTGTATTAACTCAATTTGTTGAGAATATATTGATCCATCCCCACCTTAGTCTCAAAATAAATTCATTTGGAGCTATTAGAAAACGAAAATTATTTTAGAATAAATTAAGATTTCAAACACTTCCTAAAGTCCCTCTCACCTCTCTTATAAAACGGTATTTCCCCTTATCTTAAATTCAAACCTCCAAAGATATTTGTATCATCCAAACCCTTCTAAAATCTCCTCCCAACTATCTTCAATTAGACATATAGTCCTTACTTTGATCAGAAATCCAATCTAAGAATCTCTTTTATTCAAATCAAAAGGAAGAACCTGAAGAAGATGTAATTATTTCGTCACCTCTTTCAAAGTTCTTTTCTTCTTCCACTTCCTTTTTCATTGTTGTTTCCATAAAAAATAACTCTAGTACCTTCTACATACTGAGATGTTATTATAAATATGGTACAACCATACTCATTATTCTATCTATACTATGAATGACAAAGTCACCATACGTGCGTACATATGGCTTACCGTCTCCACGTCGTGGTGTAGTTTGTTATTCAACACTTCATTTTTTGGATGGGTATAATAATGAGTATAATTGATGTAAATAATAAATATAACATGTTAATTTTTCTGTATATATATAATATACCATCCAATTACATAATATTTCACCATTAATAGAACGATATCGTCACCCATACGTACGTACGGCTTACCGTCTCCACGGCGCGATGAGATTCATTTCCACGTTCACTATTCAATGATGATTGTAAAAATATATATTATTAATAAATATTTAATATATGAAATAATAATCCTAATGGAAATATATAGATATATATATGTATTTATTTACATATATCTCATTCACTTACTTCCATCCAATACGATATGAAAACAGAAACGGTGTTTATGCGTACGTACGGCCTACCGTCTCCATAAACGGTGTTTTTCATTTCATATATCTATATATTATACATATTTATATTATGAATATATATGATACACAAATAATTTTTTATATTCTTGAAAAAATTAAATCATTATATAAGTGATATGATCAAGAATAACAAGTTACAACAAGTACGATAAAGAAAGCGATTATTACCCGCAATGTTATTTTAACAAAGAAATTTTTATTAAATTGGGAGTATAAAGCCATAAATGAATCAAGTATGATATCATAAATATTTATATGGTTCTTGTATAATTTAATAAAAAACTATGGTCAATATAAAGAAGGTTAAATGTACCCTTTACCAAAGTAAACTAAAGTTAAGGGTTAATCTCCTATCACATTATTATCCGAGATTGTTTATGTGTAAGGATTTACTAGGACATATTTATCATCCATGTCCATGTTTCATAAAAATGTTTTCAAAAGGAATATTTTGAGGTTTTTTGGTAGTTAATCTTTAGAAATATCATCATTTAAAATGTTTTAATGATTTATTCTTCGAAATCTTTTTAATTAATGTCCATGTTTTCAAAATTATTTTAAGGATTTATTTATATGAACATGATTTTTTTAAACTGTTAATTCCATTCAAAAGTTTCAAAGTGGTATGGGACACTTTTATTAAAAAAACTATTTTAAATGACTCCCTTTATAAATGTGTGACTTTTAAATGATTTCACAAAAAGTGATATTTCCTTCAAAGAGTTTTTCTGATCATTTTCAACTATGTCCACATCCTTACTGGAAATTATTCTTGATTGATGTGGATTTATTATAATAAAATCTTCAATATTTTATTGAATGAGTTATGATATATTTGACTATGGATGTTCTATTTTTATACCAGTCGTGGTTTATGGTTAATGTATTGGTATTTTGTATGCTAGTTTTAGTATGAATGGTTATGTTATGTTTCACCATTTTCAAATGGGGAATGCATTAGACTTAGTAAGTGAAGGGTGGAGCTTGCTATAGCTCCTCGATGCATCAGTAGGTCTCATGAGACAAACTATGGTCTTTGCACAAGGCCTTGAAAAAATTTATATTTTGGGTCTTGGCATGAGGCCTTGACTTTGTGGTTAAGATGTCCGACATTATCCATTCCATCATTATGAAATTAGCTATTGACGTTACATGTGATTATTCAACTAGTAGAATATCCATGTGAATAAGTAAATGAAATCCTTTGATTTATCTTTTCCATATTATTCTGATGTTTAAGTTTAAAATTCTTGTGTTTTATTCTTATATATTACCTTTAATGTTTATGCCTATTTATGATAGTTTATGCTATATTGTTATCCTTACTGAGCATCTGAGCTTACCCCTTTCTTATGTTTTAGTTTTTCCAGGATGTGAAGAGGTATATTATGATTGAACTATAGAAATAGGCTAAGGAATATGAATTTGTTCAAAGGGAACACAATGTGGTTGTTTTTTATCATTTCATAATGTAATGTAAAACTTATGTATGTATCTAGTACTTCCAAGGCTACTAAACTGGTCGATCCTTTGGGACTTGAATCCTTAAAATCATGCCAATATTATGTATGCACCATATATGGGCTTCTGTGGTCAGGTCTTTACAAATTCCGAAGTTTTTCCCGGAGGAAAAGATGGTATGCGAAGAGAATCATCCATGTAAGGAAAATAGTCTGTGAAAGAGAGTGCAGTTCGCACAGGAAGCTCTCGCAGTAGGTGGAAGAGCAAGGCATCACATGGAGCAGGATGGTACATAGAGAAGCTAAGTAGTACATGGAGTAAGGTAGTATGCAGAGCTAGGAAGTTCACCAAGGATCTAGATAGTATGAGGAAACCAAAATCGTATGCGGAGGAGGTGGTCTGCACACCATACCTAGAACACAGTATGCGGAACACCCAATAAAGCCTGAAAAATGACCAAATTAGTTAGAAAAATTTATTTCTATAACAAATCAGTGTACAGTAAAATAAATTACATTTGTTAGTGTTTAAAGGACTTCAACATAGAATCCATTTATAGTTGAGGATTAATTATTTAATGATAAACCATTGAAGAGACCTTCAAGTCGATAAACTGAGTGAAGATTCTTCTAACACAGTGAGCAAGGGGGAGTCAGAGGAAGTGATCTGAGGGTCATAGTTTCTATCCCTAAAACCTTTTAAAGGCAGTGTGTCTGGCTCAGAGTGACTATGCTAAACTCTTGTAATCCAAAACTTGTAAATAATAGTGGTTTTCTGTATGACCGACACACTGTTATCTTATGCTCCTTTGATGTATCCCTTAGTAGTGAACCAAGTAAAACTATTCTGTTATTACTTTTCATGTGATTGTTTATTTTCTGCACATGCTCTTTAGACAGGTTTAATTGGTTCCTACCAATGTGGTGTTAAGTAAATAAGGTTTTCCTTGTGACTTTTCCATTCAGTCATGTTTGGGGGAGATTGTTGAGTCAATAAGGTCGCCTTATGACTTTACCATTCCTTCTTGTTTTGAAAATCAAAAACACCTTATCTCAGGGAAAATATCATTTTACCCTATTTTTTACTTCTATAAATAAAATTTTCTTTCCCCAAGGAAATTTATCCTAACCATGTTTTCCATTGTTCATTATCTTGTCTAAGTGTAAAATTCATTTTCATATCTAAAACCTCAAAATCATATAATACTTAGATAAAAAAGCATTCTATTTTCATACATCGAATTTAGACTCTGAGTTCTCTTAATTCAGACTCTGAACTCTTATGAGTTCTGACTCTGAGTCCTCTGAATTTAGACTCCAAACTCTTCGGAGTTCTAACTCCAAGTTCTCTGAATTCAGACTCTAAACTCTTCTGAGTTCTGACTCCAAGTCCTCTGAATTTATACATTGATCTCTTTTGAGTTTTGACTCCAATTTATCTAAATTTAGACTCCGAACTCTTCAGATTTGTGACTCCTAATTATAATGAATTCAGAATCTTATCTTTGTAAGTTCTGACTTTGAATTCTTATGAACTCTCACTCCGAGCTTTGTAAGATTAGGTTCTGAATTCCTGTGAATCCAGATTCCGAATTTCCTTGAAATTCAGACTCTGGAGTCCTATAGAGTTCAGGTTCCTAATTCCTTAGAAAATAGAATCAAATATCTTTGTATTATAGACACCGAATGTGTTTTTGGTTAGACTCCAAACTTTTACTTGCTTACATTCTGAATATTGGATTTTGGTTATGTGACCATATTTTTTCTTACACTTGTTTTTGTTATAAAATGATGTCATGCATTCCATTACTAACTAACCAT
Organism: Viscum album; assembly: GCA_963277665.1. Taxonomy (NCBI): domain Eukaryota; kingdom Viridiplantae; phylum Streptophyta; class Magnoliopsida; order Santalales; family Viscaceae; genus Viscum; species Viscum album. Next base: position 1,957,267,424 of record OY728137.1, read on the forward strand.
TGTTTGAGTGACACGTGTATAGGTCCCTTGGAAATTCAAGGAAAAATAGGACCATTCGAGGAGGGAGTCGACCGTTGAAGCTGTGCCTATAAATAGGAGATCATTTTACAGAGTTAACAACAAGTTGACCAATCTCGAGATTACAAGTTACTGAAGTGATTTCTTGAGAGAGTGACTTTATTTTTTGGTGTGTACTGAACTTCTTGTTCATATTTTCGTTGTACGGCTCTGATTGTTGTTGTGTATAATCGAGGGATTCTGGGGATAGGAAGACAGAGGTGTCGACTACCTTGAAGTTGAGGGCTTCCTTGTTGAGGAAGATAGAGGTTTCGACTACCTTGAAGTTGAGAGCTTATGGGGATAGTAATACAGACTCCAATATTTGTATCGAGGGCTTACCTTGGTGTGGGTAAGACATACTTTCTTGAAATTATAAATCAAGGGACCTTTATCCAAGTTTTTTGGATACCCTTCTATTTGGAATAAAAGATTTACTACTTGTTACTTGTTTTGTTATATGTTTTTCGCTTCATTTTATTTTTTATGGAAAGTATAACTATCTTATACTTCCTTATACTTGTACTCTGATTTAGTAAGATTCTATACGCTTTAAGGTAGAATCTTTATCTTTTGTAAAATTACATTAAGTTTCATTTTCTGGAACAATCTTTCTGGATTTACTTTCTCAGAATCATATTTCCTGAATCAAGCAAGTGTGAATAACTTATAGGTTTTGTTAATTACCTTGTTTAACCTTGTTAAACATAACCATCTTTAAAATTTCTAAAGGAATTTTTTTGAAGTATACAATCCACCCCCCCCCTCTTGTATATTGAGCATCATTACATAATTTATACAGTATCTCTATTATTTCGATCCTACATTTGGTATTATAGAGTATATCATACTCACATACTATCTCAACAATTGTTATCAAATGAGGTTACATTGAATCATGAACCAATCTAACAATTAGCTTTAGAATTTTGGTTCAATCTGAATTAATCTCACTATTAGATTCAGAAGAGAGTTCTTTTTCTTCTTATTTTTTTTGGAATCATATTTTTGGACTAATCAAGTTCGGATTCATTTTTTCTTAGAGATACACTAGTTCTATTTTCCTTTCCTATGATATTTTCTTTTGTTTAAAAAATTATATTACTTACAAGTTTGTGTGCCAAGAATTTCCTTAAGATGGCAGGTTTAAATGTTGGTTCTATCGACAATATAAATCCTATCAAACCTCCTATTTTGATGGAAATTATTATAAGTACTGGAGAGATAGGATGAATACTTTCGTTATTAACACTGGAGTCGATAACTACCTAATGATGATAGGATACTATAAAATTCCTGATATATAATTGAGAACTTTTACTAATCAGGAGAAATCAGAATATCAAGAAAATTCTAGAGTCATAAATACATTGTTAAGTTCCATGACTAGGAGCATCTATAGTCAAATATCTTCATGTGGATCGTCAAACAATATCTCTAAGAAACTTGAAGTTACACATTTTGGTACTTCTAAAGTTATAGAGACAAGAAGAGCTATGTTGATGTCTGAATACCATGGATTTAATTTTCCTTATGGAGAACCTATAAGCAAACTTCAGCAAAGGTTTATGAATATTGTGAATAGATTACAGTCTATGAGAGAAAAAGGTTTGGATGATGAGGATCTTGTAGATAAGATCATTGATATCATGTAAAATGAGTGGGAGTCCAAGAGGACATCAATTGATGAGAATAGGAAAGTCACCCAGATTTCCTTAGATGAGCTGTTTGGAACTCTTCTTCAACATGAGACTAGAATGAAGAGAGATACTGATAATGTTAAAAGGAAGAATTGGAATGGAGGAGTTGCTTTTACAACTACTCCAAATCATATGAAATCCAAAACTCCTGAGAGAGTTACTAGATCCAAATCTAATAAGTTTATTATCCGATATGAATCTAGTGGAAGTGAATCTTCAAAAAATGAGTTAGATAATATTGCTCAAAGGATGAACAAGATTGTTGGACAAAAGAATTTTCAATCTAGATATAAGAAGAAGGAAAGGAAAGACAAGAAAGGTTCATAAGTCACATGTTATTAATTCAAGAGAGCTGCACATATAAGGCATGATTATCCCATTCTTAAGATAAAGGAAAGAAAGGAAAATCATTCCGAGAGAAACAGAAAGAAGTACTAAAAAGTTAAAGCCAAGAAAGTCTTTAAATCTAATGAAACTTGGAGTGTCAGTGGTAGTGACTCTTCAGGTGAATCATCTGATTGTGAATCTTCCGGATAGAATAATCTTAGTCTAATAGCTAGATTAACTATTGAAAATCATTTCTTGATGGCTACGGTACACAATTATAAATCAATGACCAATGTTTCTTTAAATAAAAATTATAGTAATGATAAATATTTTGAATCTTCAGATGAAGAATCTTCTTCTGATGAAGATAATACTTTACCTTCCTATGAAGAAGTTTCTAGGTTTTCCAAACTCCTTGAAATTGAGAATTCAAAACTTATAAAAAATATTGATAAGGCAAATTCTAGGAATACTATTCTTACTAAGGAAATATAATATCTTTCCAAAGATCTTGATAAGAAAATTGTTGATTTTGAAAGTATTTAAAAAAATCTTGAGGAAGTAAATTCTGAGAAGAAAAAACTTTCTAAGGATCTAGAAAATGTAATTTCTAAGAAAGATTTTTTAAATACTAACTATAGCTCCAAATAAAATGTTTTAGAAGAGAAGAACTTGGTTATCAAATAAAAATCTGAGATTTTTTCCTTGAGGAAGTGTTTTTCAAACTTTACCTTAGGAAAGGAAAATTTTGGTAAAATGTATTCTCAAATTCGAACTATAAGGAATAGTTTTGGTTTTGGTTACAATAGTTCTAAACCAATTTTTAGCAAAAATTATTTTGTTCCTCAAAGTGCTCTATTTTTCACTAAGTGTTAGTGCGGTGGACATTGGGTGAAAAATTGTTCCTTAAATGAAACTCAGTCTTTGAGATTTCATAAAGCCTATTTTTCAAAGAAAATGTGGATGCCCAAGATTTTGATTTCTAAAATTTCCGAATCCAAGTAAGTTTGGATTCCAAAAGTCTAACTCTTTTTTTTCATGAAAAATAGAGAGAGTAACAATAGTAATACCTGGTACATGGATAGTGGATGTTCTCGGAATATGACTTGTAACAAAAACTATTTTGAAAAGATTATCAAGATGAAAGGAGGAAAAGTAACTTTCAGAGATAATGTTTAGGGGGAAATTATTAGTATAGGTAACGTTGTTATTCATAGAAAAAGTATGATTTCAAATGTTTTATTTGTTAAAGTTATTAATCACAATCTCATTAGCATAAGTCAATTATGTGAAAAAGGTTACCTTGTGAATTTTAGGAATGACAAGTGCTCAGTACACAATTCCAAGGAAGAGATTATTCTTTCTACCCATAGGCAAGATAATGTATACACACTAAACATAGAAGACCTTAGGAGCCAAGATCTACCATGACTTGGTGCAATGGAAGATCATTCTTGGTTGTGGCATAGAAGGATATGTCACTATAAGCTTAATAACCTATGCAAACTTTCTATGAAAATATTAGTTAAGGATCTACTTGAGCTTAGATTTGATTCTTCGAGAGTTTGTGATCCTTGTCAATATGGAAAGTGACATAAATCAAGTTTTAAATCAATCGGTGAACTTTGAACTACTGATTCATTATAGTTAGTGCATAAGTATCTCTTTGGTTCTACACAAATTGGAAGCAATGGAGGCAAGTATTATGTATTTTTTTTAGTTTATTATTACACTAGATTTATGCGGTTTTATTTTCTAGCAAAGAAGTCTGAAACCTTCTCGTTTTTTAAAAGTTTTAGAGCCCAAGTTAAAAATGAGAAAAACCTTCCATTGAAAACTATTCATAGTGATCATGGTGGAGAATTTCAAAATTCTGATTTTGAAACTTTTTGTAGTAGAAAAGGCATTACTTATAATTTCTCAGCACCTATAACACCTCAACAAATAGTGTTGTTAAAAGAAGAAATAGAATTATTCAAGAGATAATAAGAACCATGTTGAGTGAGTATTCTATAGACAGACATTTTTGGGATGAAGCTGTAAGTACTGCTTGTTATACTATAAATCGAGTCTTGATTAGACCTTTTCTTAATAAAAATATTTATGAGTTATGGAATGGTAGAAAACCTAGACTTTCCTACTTCAAGGTTTTTGGTTGCAAAGTATTCATTCTGAATACTAAAGATAATCTATACAAATTCCCACCAAAATCTGATGAAAGAATTCTATTAGGCTACTCCAAAACTTTTAAGGCATATAGAGTTTTCAATAAAAACACTTGTACTATTGAAGAGATAGTACACGTGAAATTTGATGAAACTGATCCCTTTGTTTCTAAACAACCCCAACCTGTATCTTCAGATGTGTTTACAAAAACTGATTATCAACCTTTGTTAGAAGATTCTTATGATAAGGAAAATTCCAAAGAAAATTTTGATCAAGCATTTACCCCAAAATATTTTCTACCATATGTTGATGAAAAGGTTTTACAAAACCCAAATCAGTTGTTTCTAAAGAATAATCCTAGTGATAGTATCATTGGTGATGTTAATTAACCTGTAAGGACTAGAAGCTCCTTAAGAAAAGAAGTAGAACATCTAGCATTCCATTATCAATTAGAACCAAAAATCACTGATGAAGCTTTAGGTGATGATGATTGGATTAATGCCATGGAAGATGAACTAAATTAATTCAAAATGAATAAAGTCTGTACCTTGGTTGAAAGACCTAATGAAAATTCTGTTATTGAAGTAAAATGGGTCTTCAGAAATAAGTGTGATGAAAATGGAATAACAGTTATAAATAAATCTAGATTAGTTGCTAAAGTCTATAATCAACAAGAGGGAATAGACTATGAAGAAACCTATTCTCCGGTATCTAGAATTGAATCTATTTGTATCTTACTTTCCTTTTTAGCATTCTTTAATTTCAAACTTTTTCAAATGGATGTGAAATGTGCTTTCCTTAATTGTTATGTTCAAGAGGAAGTTTTTGTTGAACAACCTCTTGGTTTTGAAGATACAAAACATCCTGATCATGTTTTTAGACTTACCAAAGCTTTGTATGGACTTAAGAAAGCCCCTCGAGCCTGGTATGATAGAATTATAGTATTTTTGATTAAAAATAACTATGTTAAAGGAAATGGAGATCCAACCCTTTTTATAATGAAAGATAAGAAAAATGTTTTTATTGTTCAAATTTATGTTGATGATATTATATTTGGTTCAACTCAGCAATATTTAACAGATTCTTTTGTGGATCTAATGAAATCTGAGTTTGAAATGTGTATGATGGATGAGTTAACATTTTTCCTTGGTTTTCAAATTTCTCAAAAACCAGAAGGAATCTATATATCCCAACATAATTACATTAGAGATATTTTTAAAAAGTATGGATATGAAAACACTAAGAGTATTAGTACTCCCATTGGTACCTCAAACACACTTGATCTTGATGAAGCTTGGAAACTTTTAGATCAAACATATTTTAGAGGTATGATAGGAAGTTTAATTTACATGACAACAATTTTTCCAGACTTAATGTTTTCAGTATTCTTATATGCAAGATATCAATATAATACTAATGAATCTCATTTAAAGGAAGTGAAGAGAATTTTTCACTACCTAAAGGGAACCAGGGATTTATAACTTTTCTATACTTCTGGAAATGATTTTTTTTTTGAAAAGTTTTTCAGATGCTGACATTGGTGGATGCAGAATGGATAGAAAGAGTAAATCTGGAACTTTTCATTTCTTAGGAGATTCATTAGTTTCTTTCTCATTCAAGAAGGAACACTCAGAATCACTTTCCACTATTGAAGTTGAATATGTAGAAGCTGGAAAGTTGTTTTTCTCAAGTGTTGTGGATTCAACACACACTCATAGACTATAGTATGAGTTTTACCAAAACACAAATTTTGTGTGATAATAAAAGTGCCATTTCCCTTAGTAAAAACCATGCACATCACTCTTGTACAAAACACATAGATATTAGGCATCACTTTCTTAGAGAGCACACACAAAAAGAAGATATCATTCTTCAATTTATCAAAATACAGGATCAACTTGCTGATATTTTCACAAAATATTTATCCACTGATAGATTTGAATACATTAAATAGAAGTTAGGAATGATAACTAAAATGTAATCATACTTATTAACTTCTAGTTGAAATCAATCTCTTTACTGTAATAAACTCCTTTTCATAGGGGAATTAAATTTTCTTGTTATTTTCTTAAACTTTTCGTAATGAATTTTTTCAAACATTTCGAAATGAAGTTTTCAATCTTTTCATAATGATGTTTTTAAAACTTTTCGTAATGAAGTTTTTTTAAATTTTTCATAATGAAAATTTCATAGTTAGTTTTTTCAAATTTTTTGTAATGAAAAATTTCATAGTTAGTTTTTCAAACGTTTCATAATGAAAATTTTCTTAGTTAATTTTTAATATTTTTCGTAAGGAAAATTTTCGCAGTTAGTTTTTCAAATTTTTGCAATGAAGTTTTTCATACTCGAAATTTTCGTAATGAAGGTTTTCATACTTGAAATTTTTTTAATGAATATTTTCATACTTGAAAATTTCGTAATAAAGATTTTCGTACTTGAAAATTTTGTAATGAAGATTTTTGTACTTGAAATTTTTGTAATGAAGATTTCCATACTCAATTTTTTTCGTAATGGAGGTTTTCGTAGTCGTTTTTTTATCTAAATTTCTTCAAGAAGAACATTACCTATTACGAATAATATTCATTGCAATTTGAAAGGTATGATTCTTTCTGGAGTTTCTGTAATCACCTTTTACTTGCTGGTTTTTTCTTTTGTTTCTTTTAAAATTTCTCAAATTCTAGTTTCCTTAAATTTGAATGTTTTCTTTTAAAAACCTCAAAATATCGGATCCTACCAAATTTTCCTTGCGGCTATCATTTCAACTGTCAGATCTGATTAGAATATTTCTCAACCATTGGATGGAGTGGGAAGATGAACTGTCACATCAAACACCTATATAAAGGACCCCTAAAGGGTTGTCTCACATCAATTTCAAGCCTTTTCATTCCGAAACTCTTCCCCCCATAAAAAGCCTATTATAAACTTCTCATAGTTTTCCCAACTCCGAATGTCTGCAGAATAATCCTCTCAAAAAGGTATTTCTACTATCAAGCCGATTCCAGAGAGGAAAGTATATAGAGAAAGGTTGGTGCATCCGAATTTAATCAATAGATATGATTCTATAATCTCCAAGAACATAAAGCTTAATGGATGGGAAAGTGTTTTCATATCGATGCTAGGGGATCAAGACTTGGTGTATCCAGATCTACTTATCGAGTTTTATGAGTCAGTTAGTTTTTTTAAGGAAGAAAGCAGATAGAATTTTTCATTCAAAAGCTATGAAAAGACATATGCTCTATCTTATACAAAGGCGGCTAGTTTGGTTGGAGTTCCATTTAAAGGGGAAGCTGAATTTTGTTCCCATAATTTGCCTGATGTTCAAGGAAGTTTTATCAAGGTAAAATCTATGAAGTGTCTTGGACTTACATATGTACAGACTGCGAATATTTCTCACCTCTCTAAAAATAAACGGATCCTTTAATTGTGGGTTCAAGGGGTTATCATTCCGAGAAAGGGTGACAAGGACACCTTAAAGAAGAGTGATATCTTGGATTTCTTAGTAAACCAAAGGAAGATCAAATTTATGAAGCATATTCTCATTACGATTGAGAATATTAAGAATGGGAACTTGAAATCTCAAGTTCTTATGTACCCGGCCATTATTTCCAAGATTATTGTTCGGTGCTTGGAGTCTTTCAAAATCCTTTGTAGTTCAAAGATAATGAATTGAAAAGTCATGCTGATTAGTGATGATACTCTCGAAAGGATGAAAGTTGGTTTTTCTAAGGAATCAGGAAAATTCTATGACCTACCAGAGGAGGAAGTAGAAGTTGTTCCAAAAGAAAAATAAGTGGTTGAACCATTGAAAAAGGCTGGAAAGAAGAGGAAATTGAAAGAGGTAGAAGAAGTAGAGAAAACCCCTAAAGCTAAGGAAGCTTAATCTGCACCTCTAAATCCCAAGAATCAGAAATCTTATTCAGATGTGGTTGTAGCCAAATGGAGGGAAGATAAGAAAAATCGGAAGGAAGGAGAGCCACAGTTTGGATTGGATCCTGTAGAGGCCAAATCTTTAAAAGAGAGGGTAGCTGATGAGCTTGAGAAGCAAGCCAAAGAAAAGAAGAAGAAGAACAAAAATTATAAGGCTGAAATTGTCCAATCCCTTTTTAAGGCCACTAAAATAGAATCCAAGGATATCCCAGTACTGAAATCTTTCTTGGTTGAGGCTTTACTTGAGACTCCGGGTAAGAAATTTCTCACTCTGGAAAAAGTCCAAGAAAAGATTGTTGAAGAAAATTAAGTTGTTGAAGAAGTGGAAAAAGAATAATGTAGTGGTGGAACTGAAGATCTTATAAAGCAATTTGATGATTATCATGAAAAGGAAACCCCTTATGAGAATCTATCAATCTGAACTTTTGAAGCAGAGTCTTCAAAGCTCCCAACTCCTAGGAAGGATGAGAAAGTTGAAGATGTGAAGGGTGAAGAAGAAGTTAATAAATTGTCTGAGGAAGAAAGTTTAAACCATAATTTCAAACATCTTGAAGATGTTGAGGCTAGAGCTGAGAAGGATAAGATAGATTGAGATATAATTATTCAGATGTCTGACAGTGGGCATGAATCTCCGGATGAAGAATCTGTTCTGAGAAACAATAAGGGAAAACAGTTGGTTTTTGATACAATAACTAAAGTTTTTTTAAGGAAGAAGTAAGCTGGTGGATCTTCTAAGAAGAAGATTATCGAGCTAGAGGAATAACCATCTCTAAGCAAAGTCTCAGATTCAGAATCATCAGCTCTAGGACATGATTTCGTCATTCAATCACTAAATAATCTTTTTGACACTATTCTGATCTTTCCAAGCATTGACACCAGATGTCAAACGATCCAACAGATCATGAATAAAAAATCGGATTCTGTATCCATGGTAATGGAGAAGTGTGCAAATATTGAGGTTGATTACAAGAACTTCCTCATCAAATGTGATGCAAACAAAAAATCTTGTATGAAAGTGGTCAGGTGGTCAAATAATATAGTTGAAGATTTGAGAGAGCTTGATAAGTTTCAAGATGAAATTAAGGAAGCTTTAGATACTGAAGATGGTAAAATCAAGGATCTCACAAATAGATTTTAAGAAAAGCTAACTCTTGAGCAGAATACTCAGATTTAGGAAGTCAAGGATCTTAATGGGAAGTTATATTATTTTTCTCAAAGTTGGAAAAGCTAAAGGGATCTTCGGATTGAGATCAAAGAGAAGCTAGTTAAGTAAAATGAGTTGTTGATGGCTTAGGTAGAGTCTTTGAAGGCTCAGGATGAAAAGATAATATCTTTAGAGAAGAAAGTAGAGGATCAAGATCAGATCCTAAAGAAATCAGAGGAAGATCACAAGGAACTCAAAAATCTGAAAACCATAGTGAATAAATTGATACCCAAGGAGAAGGAAGGAAAATAGATCCAATCTGGTCTTTTGTTTTAATTCTTTCATTATACAAATTCTTCTTATCTTAATGAAGTTTTGGTTTCTCATTTTTGTTTGTATGCTTTGTGCTAATATTTCAGCTACTATAATTTCTTTTCCATTCCCACAAATTATTTTTGAAAATCACAAAGGGGAGAAAGGAAAAATCAATACTAAGAAAAGATGAAATATCCTTAAGAAAGGGGGGGTTTATCTAAGGGGGAGTTTTCATTACAGAGATTTCCGTACTCTAGATAATGAAAAATCTCATTCTGTAAATCTATAATATGATCCTTAGAGTTCCAAATCCTAAGAGGGAGTCAGTCTTATTCATCATTCTCCATTTTTAAAAGGAGATTAGTTTTATTTTCAAAGTATAGAAAAATATTGACTAAGTCCTTTTATTCTTTTTCGTAAGGATGTTTGTGATTTCCAAAAAGGGGGAGATTGTTGAGTCAGTAAGGTTTTCCTTAAGAAATTTACATTCCTTAATGTTTGTTGGAGATTGTTGATTCAGTAATTTCTCCTTATGACTTTACCCTTACTTCTTGTTTTGAAAATCACAAACACCTTATCTCATGGAAAATCTCATTTTACCCTATGTTTTACTTCTATAAGGAAAATTTTCCTTCCACAAGGAAATTTATCCTTACCATGTTTTTCATTGTTCATTATCTTGTCTAAGTGTAAAATTCGGTTTCATATATAAAACCCCATAATCATATAATACTTATATAAAGAAGCATTCTTTTTTCAGACTCTGAATTCAGACTCTGAGTTCTCTTAATTGAGACTCTGAACTCTTCTGAGTTCAGACTCTGAGTTCTCTAAATTCAGACTCCAAACTCTTTTGAGTTCTAACTCTGAGTTCTCAGAATTCAGACTCTGAACTCTTCTGAGTTATGACTCTGAGTTCTCTAAATTTAGACTCTGAACTCTTCTCAGTTCTGACTTCAAGTTCTCTAAATTCGGACTCCGAAATCTTCTGAGTTCAGACTCTGAATTATTATAAACTCTGACTCCAAACTTTGTAAGATCATGTTACAAATTCTTGTGAATCCAGATTCCGAATTTCATTGAAATTCAGACTATGTAATTCTATAGAGTTCAGGTTCCGAATTCCTTATAAAATAAAAACTGGATATCCTTGTATTATAGACACCGAATGTGTTTTTGGTTAGACTCTGAACTTTTACTTGCTTACATTCCGAATATTGGATCTCGGTAATGTAACCATATTTTTTCTTACACTTGTTTTTATTATAAAATGATTTCATACATTCAGTTACTAACTAACCGTTATTTCAGTGACACGTGTACAGGTCCCTCGTAAATTCAAGGAAAAATATGATCGTTGGTGGAGGGGATCGACCGTTGAAGTCGTTCCTATAAATAGGAGCTCATTTGAAATAGTTAACAACAATTTTATCCATATAGAGATTACATGTTTCTGAAGTTATTTCTAGATAAAAATACTTTATTGCTTTGTAGGTATTGAACTTCTTGTTCATATTTTCTTTGTACGAATTTGATTGTTGTTGTATACAATCGAGGGCTTCCGGGGATAGGAAGACAGACGTGTCGACTACCTTGAAGTTTAGGGCTTCTTTGTTAAGGATGATAGAGGTGCCTACTACCTTGAAGTTGAGGGACTACGGGGATAGCAAGATAGACTCTAATATTTGTATCGAGGGCTTACCCTGGTGTGGGTAAAATAGACTTTCTTGAAAGTATAAATCAAGGGACCTTTATCCAAGGTTGTTGGATACCCTTCTCTTTGGGTAAAAATATTTACTACGTGTTACTTGTTTGTTTACATGTTTTCCACTGCATTTTATTTGTTGAGGAAAGTATAAATATCTTATACTTCCTTATACTTGTACTCTGATATAGTAAGATTCTATACGATTTAAGGTAGAATCTTTATCTTTTGTAAACTTTCATTAAGTTTTATTTTCTAGAACCATCTTTCCAGATTTACTTTCTCGGAATCATATTTTCTAAATCAAGAAAGTGTGAACAACCTAGTGGTTTTGTGAATTACCTTGTTTAACCTTGTTAAACATTACAATCTTTAAAATATCCAAAGGAATTTTTTAAAGTATAAAATTCACCCCCCCCCCCTCTTGTATATTGAGCATCATTACATACTTTATACAGTATCTCTATTATTTTGATCCTACATTTGGTATTATAGATTATATCATACTCACATACCATCTCAAAAATTGGTATCAAAGGAGGTTACCTTGAATCTTGAACCAATCTAACAATTGGCTTCAGAATTTTGGTTCAATCTGAATTAATCTCACGATTAGATACAGAAGAGAATTCTTTTTCTTCTTGTTTTTTTTTTGGAATAATATTTTCTGACTCATCAAGTTCGGATTCATTTTTTCTTAGAGATACTCTAGTTCTATTTTCCTTGCCTAATATATTTTCTTTTGTTTACAAACTTATATTACTAACATGTTTGTGTGACAAGAATTTCCTTAAGATGGCAGGTTTAAATGTTGGTTCTATCGACAATATAAATCCTATTAGACCTTTTATTTTGATAGAAATGATTATGAGTACTGGATAAATAGGATGAATACTTTTTTATTAACACTACAATTGATAACTACCTAATGCTGACAGGAGACTATAAAATTCCTGATAAAGAATTAAGAACTTTTACTGATCAGGAGAAATCAGAATATCAAGCAAATTTCAGAGTCATAAATACATTGTTATGTTCCATGACTAGGAACATCTATAGTCAAATATCATCATGTGAAGATTTAAATAGTATCTGGAAGAAACTTGAAGTTGCACATTTTCATACTTATAAAGTTATAGAGATAAGAAGATCTTGTTCAGGTCTGAATACCATGGATTTAATTTCCTTTATGGAGGACCTATAAGCAATGTTCAGCAAAGGTTTATGACTATTTTGAATATATTATAGTCTAAGGGATAAAAAGGTTTGGATGATGAGGCTCTTATAGATAAGATAATTGATATCATGCCAAATGAGTGGGATTACAGGAGGACAGCAATTGATGAGAACAGAAAAGTCACCTAGATTTCCTTAGACGAGCTGTTTGGAACTCTTCTTCAGCATGAGACTAGAATGAAGAGATATGTTGATAATCTTAAAAGGAAGAATTGTAATGGAGGAGTTTCTTTTACAATAACTACAAATCATATGAAATCGAAAATTCCTGAGAGAGTTACTAGATCCAAATCTAAGAATTTTATTATCCAATCTGAATCTAGTGGAAGTGAATCTTTAGAAAATGAGTTAGAAAATCTTGCTCAAAGGATGAACGAGATTGTTGGACAGAAGAATTTTCAATCTAGATATAAGAAGAAGGAAAGGAAAGACAAGAAAGATTCAGAAGTCATATGTTATGAATGCAAGAGAGATGGACATATAAGGCTTGATTGTCCCATGCTCGAGATAAAGGAAAGAAAGGAAAATCATTCTGAGAGAAACAGAAAGAAGCACTACAAAGTTAAATCCAAGAATGTCTTGAAAGCTAATGACACCTAGAGTGCCAGTGGTGGTGACTCTTCAGATGAATAATCAGATTACGAATCTTCTGGATAGAAGAATCTTGGTCTAATATCTAGATTACCTATAGAAAATCATTTCCTGATAGATAAGGTACGCAATGCTAAATCAATAACCAATGTTTCTTTAAATGAAAATTATAGTAATGATACATATTTTGAATCTTTAGATGAATAATATTATTCTGATGAAGATAATACTTGACCTTTATATGAAGAAGTTTCTAGGTTTTCTAAACTCCTTGAAATTGAGAATTCAAAACTTATGAAAAATGTTGATAAGGAAAATTCTTGGAATACTATTCTTACTAAGGAAATATCAGATCTTTCCAAACATATTGATAAGAAAATTTTTGATTTTGAAAGTTTTCAAAAAATCTTGAGGAAGTAAATTCTGAGAATAATAAACTTTCTAAGAATCTAGAAAATGTAATTTCTAAGAAAGATGTTTTCGAGCCTAGCTCTAGCTCCAAATCAAATATTTTAAGAGACAAGAACTTGGTTATCAAACAAAAATCAGAGATTTTTTCCTTGAGGAATTATTTTTCAAACTTTACCTTAGGAAAGGAAAATTTTGATAAAATGTATTATCAAATCTGACCTATAAAGAATAGTTCTTGTTTTGGTTACAATAGTTATAAACCAATTTTTAGAAATAATTCTTTTGTTCCTGAAAGTGCTCCATTTTTCACTAAGTTTCAGTGTGGTGGACACTTGGAAAGAAATTGTTTCTTAAATAAAACTCAATCTTTGGGATTTCATAAAGCCTATTGTTCTATGAAAATGTGTATGCCCAAGATTTTTCTTTCTGAAATTTCTAGATCCAAGAAAGTTTGGATTCTGAAAGTCAAACTCTGTTTTTTTTTCAGGAAAATAGAGAGAGTACCAACAGTAATACATGGTATATGGATAGTGGATGTTCCTGGCATATGACTGGTAACAAAAACTATTTTGAAAAGATTATCAAGACAAAAGGAGGAAAATTAACTTTCGGAGATAATGATCAGGGAGAAATTATTGTCATAGGTAACATCGTTCTTCTTAGAAAAACTTTGACTTAAAATGTTTTATTTGTTTAAGGTCTTAAGCACAATCTCGTTAGCATAATTCAATTATGTGATGAAGGTTACCTTGTGAATTTTAGGAATGAAAAGTTCTCAGTACACAATTCCAAGGAAGAATTTATTCCTTCTGCCCATAGGCAAGAGAATGTATACACACTAAACTTAGAAGACCTTAGAAGCCAAGATCTACCTTGCCTTAGTGCAATGGAAGATCATTCTTGGTTGTGGCATAGAAGGATAGGTCACTGTAATCTTAAGAACCTATGAAAACTTTCTAAGAAAAGATTAGTTAAGGATCTACCAGAGCTTAGATTTGATTCTTTCAGAGTTTGTGATCCTTGTCAATATGGAAATTAACATAAATCAAGTTTTAAATCAATCGATGAAGTCTCATCTACTAATGCATTATAGTTAGTGAATATGGATCTCTTTGGACCTACACAAACTAGAAGCATTGGAGCCAAGTATTATGTATTTGTTTTAGTTTATGAATACACTAGATTTAAACGGGTTTATTTTATAGCAAAGAAGTCTGAAACCTTCTCATATTTTAAAAGTTTTATAGCCCAAGTTAAAAATGATAAAAAACTTCCATTGAAAACTATTCATAGTGATCATGGTGGAGAATTTCAAAATTATTATTTTGAAACTTTTTTTAGTAGAAAAGGCATTACTCATAACTTCTCAGCACCTATAACACCTCAACAAATATTGTTGTTGAATGAAGAAATAGAATTCTTCAAGAGATAACAAGAACCATGTTGAGTAAGTATTCTATAGCCAGACATTTTTGGGCTGAAGCTGTAAGAACTTCTTGTTATACTATAAATTGAGTCTTGATTAGACCTTTTCTTAATAAAACTCTTTTTAAGTTATGGAATGGTAGAAAACCTAGACTTTCCTAATTCGAGGTTTTTGGTTTCAAAGTATTCATTCTGAATACTAAAGATAATCTACACAAATTCGCACCAAAATCCGATGAAGGAATTTTAGTAGGATACTCCACAACTTATAAGGCTTGTAGAGTTTTCAATAAAAACACTTGTACTATTGAAGAGATAGTACATGTGAAATTTGATGAAACTGATCCCTTTGTTTTTAAAAAACCCCAACCTATATCTTCATATGTGTTTACAAAAACTGATTATCAACCTTTGTTAGAAGATCCTTCTGATAAGGGAAATTCCAAATAAAATGTTACTGAAGCATTTACCCCAGAATATTTTATACCATATGTTGATGACCAGGTTTTACAAAACCCAAATCAGTTGTTTCTAAAGAATCATCCTAGTGATAGTATCATTGGTGATGTGAATCAACCTATAAGGACTAGAAGTTCCTTATGAAAGGAAGTAGAACATCTAGCATTCCTTTCCCAATTAGAACAAAAAAGAACTGATGAAGCTTTAGGTGATGATGATTGGATTAAAGCCATACAAGATGAACTAAATGAATTGGAAATAAATAAAGTCTGGACCTTGGTTGAAAGACCTAAGGAAACTTCTATTATTGGAGTAAAATGGGTCTTCATAAATAAGTGTGATGAAAATGGAATCACAGTTATAAATAAAGCTAGATTAGTTGTTAAAGGATATAATCAACAAGAGGTAATAGACTATGAAGAAACCTATGCTCCAGTATCTAGACTTGAATCTATTAATATCTTACTTTCCTTTGTAGCATTCTTCAATTTCAAAATTTTTCAAATGGATGTGAAATGTTCCTTCCTTATTTGTTATGTTCAAGAGGTACTTTTTCTTGAACAACCTCTTGGTTTTGAAGATACAAAACATCTTGATCATGTTTTTAGACTTACCAAAGTATTGTATAAACTTAAGCAAGCCCCTCGAGCCAGGTATGATAGACTTATTGGATTTTTGAGTCAAAATAATTATGTCAAGGGAAATGAAGATCTAACCCTTTTTATAAAAAAGATATGAAAAATGTTTTTATTGTTCAAATTTATGTTGATGACATTATATTTGGTTCAACTCAGAAATATTTAACTGATTCCTTTGGGGATCTAATGAAATCTGAGTTTGAAATGAGTATGATGGGTGAGTAAACATTTTTCCTTGGTTTTCAAATTTCTCAAAAACCAGAAGAAGTCTATATATCCCAACATAATTATATTAAATATCTTTTTAAAAAGTATGGATATGACAACACTAAGAGTATTATTACTCCCATTGGTACCTCAAACACACTTGATCTTGATGAAGCTTGGAAATATGTAGATTAAACATCTTTTAGAGGTATTATAGGAAGTTTACTTTACTTGACAGCTAGTTGTCCAGAATTAATGTTTCCAGTGTGCTTATGTGAAAGATATCAATCTAATCCTATGGAATCTCATTTAAAGGCAATGAAGAAAATTTTTCACTACCTAATGAGAACCATGAAAACAAAGAATCAGCAGAAATCCCATGCTATAGAGATAAGAGTTTGGAAGACTCGACACCCAAATCACCACTCTAAAATGAAAAATATCTTGACATGCTTAAAAAAGTTGTAAGAAAATGATAGAAATAAAATCAAGGCACAAGAATAATAGTTTTTTACGTGGTTCAAAATTTTATACTAATTTATAGGGGGAACACTACAACTCTTTTATTCAAAAAAACAAGAAGTAGTTTACAATTATTTTTGTAGTAGATTAGAAAACAAATGACACAAAACACAATTAATTATTATTAATTAGATGGTGTGCTTGGTTGTCACTGATATCAGATATTCATGGGGTTAATTCAACCTAGACCAATCTTGAAGTAAAATACTTTATTCAGTTAAGGACTTTCATGACCTCAAATCCTCTACCTGGTCAGTAGTGTTATCTATTGAAACATTATCTAGAAGACTCTTACATTTCTATCCTATATTGATTTCCAATACTAAATACAAGATGAGTGATCAAGGGTAACTCCCAATTTCACCTTCAATTTATATCATATGTTCATCATCAATTCACTGAATCATTCAACTACACTATCATCTGATTATATTATCTATTGACACTGCCCAGCCTCTAGGTCTGTATAACTTATGGTTTCCAATTTCCTTGGAATCCAAGAAATTGGATGTTACTACTCCAATACCAATATCCATACCTCCAAACAATATTGATATATAGTTTCTCTATAAATAGACTAACTCTATGTCCAAAAAAAATATTTTTATAGCCCAAACTAACCAAATATTTCATATTCCATCCATAAACTAGCATCCCTAAAAGGGTATTTCCAAAGGTAATTATAGTTTCCATAAAAAATATTAACTATTTGGTTATCTATATTTTTCTATTACTTCCAATAATTTTAATAGCCCACATTTTCAAAAGAGTAGGTAGATTTTTTTAAGAATAAGTGGGTATCTTTCATTATTTCATAATGTTAGCATACATCATGAAGATGTGATTTTTTATCATGTTTATAATTTTTTTATTTCAAATAGATTGTGAATAGTTTTTTATCTATTAATTAGTTAATTTTATTTTAATTTTATGTTAGAGTTATATAGAGATAATTTACAATAAAAAGGATTCTTTTTATGTAGGA
Source organism: Viscum album (assembly GCA_963277665.1). NCBI lineage: Eukaryota > Viridiplantae > Streptophyta > Magnoliopsida > Santalales > Viscaceae > Viscum > Viscum album. The sequence goes on from OY728137.1 coordinate 1,957,285,239, forward strand.
ATAAGATAGAATATATGGAGTTTAATTCTAGAAAATGATTGTATAGTTCAAAACAAGTTCCTCATACTCCAAACCAAGAAAACATGATAATATTATATTAAAATTTTTGGAAAATGATCTTTGATTCATTTGTGATGTGTAGGAACTTCATGTCAATCCAACACATAGTGTGACCAGAATGACTTAAAGTGTGTGTTTTTAGTATAAAAGTAGAATTTTATCTCACAATACACATCACATAGTCAAAATAGATAAAATATAATCAAATTATATTGATAATTTTAGAAAATATTTTTTGATTCATTTTTCATGTGTAGGAATTAAATTCACATAAATCGGTCATATGTTTTGAATGGTATGACTCAAAGTGAATGTTTTCAATATAAAAGTAACATTTTAGTTCATAACAGGCATTTCATATTCAAAACCAACAAAACATACTCATATTATCTTAATAAATTAGGAATATGATTAATAATTCATTTGTAACATGTAAGTATAATGTATGATGTGGTCATTATGACTGAAAGTGCATCATTTTATTTTTAAAAGGGAAATTTTAGTTAAAAACACATGAAATATAGTCAAAGCTAAGAAAACACGCTTGGACAAGTTATATAAATTATGAAAAAAATATAGTTTTTGGTAAAAAGGTAACATTTTATCTCACAACACATTTCACATAGTAAAAAACCAATCACACACACTCATATTTTCATGATACTTTAGTAAAATGAACCTTGATTAATTTTTAACATTTAAGAATTAACCACATATCAATCCAATACATAGTGTGGCTAAATTAGCTAATAGTGAACGATTTCAGTTTAAAAGTTTCATTTTAGTATAAAACACCCATCACATAATCAAAACTAATAGAATAAACATGGATTTACTAGACACATTAGGAGAAATATACATGGTTAGTTTTTGAAATATAAGAATTCGCCTCAAATCAACTTAACACATTGTGTAGATGAATAGACTAAAAGTTCAAGTTTTGAAATTAAAAGTAGCATTTTAGTCCAGAATGTGAATCACATACTTAAAACTAAATAAAAATAATTATATTTTATTGATAATATTGAAAATGATCCATGGTTTTTTTTTGTGTATGAAGTAGCTGCACAACAACCTAATGCACAGTGTGGCCAATAAGACTAAAATATCATGTTTTTAATATAAAATTTAAATTTTAGTTCATAGCATGCATCACATAGTCAAACGTAGGAAAAAATTCTCATATTTTCTTAATATTTTAGAAAAACATATTGATAATTCATTTATTATAAGTGGGAATTAACCACATGTCAATATGATACATAGTGTGTCCACTATGGATTAAAGTGCATGGTTCTATTTAAAAGTGATATTTTAGTTTGGAATGAGTATCACATAGTCAAAACTGATACAACATTCTTAAATTTTCTAGATAATATTTGAAGATAATACTTGATTAATTTTGGAAATCTTTGAATCAACCTCATTTTAATTGGGCACAGAGTGTGTCTATTATGACTAAAAGTGTGATTTTTCATTATAAAAGAAAGCTTTTATCCCGCAAGACATTTCACATTGTGAAAAACAATAAAATAAAACCATATTACCTTAAAATTTTATTACATTGATCCAATATTCATTTTTTTGTTTAAAAACTGACCAAACAACAATCTGAAACATGCTTTGGCCATATTGATTTAAAGTGAATGTTTTCAATGCAATTTTAGTATAACACACACACTACATAATCAAAAATGAGAAAACATGCTCAGATTTTTATGTTACATTATGAAAATTATTCTTGACCCATTTCTTTCATAAAATAATTCACCACATTTCAATGTGACACATTGTGTGGACGAATTTAGTGAAAGTTCATGTTATCATTTTGAAATTGAAATGTTGATCCAAAAAACTCATTTTATACTCATAACAAATAAAATGTGCTCATATTGACTTGATACCTTAGTAAAATGATCTATGATTAATTTTTTACATGTAAGAATTCACCTCACTTAAATCAAACAAACAATGGGACAGGTATAATTGTAAGTACAGTTCGTCAATTAAAAGTTCTTTTTAATTAAAAAATTATATCAATACTTTAATAAAATGTTCATTGATTTATTATTTATGTGTAATAATTGACCATAGGTTAATCTGACACATGGGGTAGTTGTTATAACTGAAGGTTCATGTTTTCATTTAAAAGAGAAATTTATGTTCAAAACACACATCACATAGTCAAAACAAATAAAAATATTGAATCAAATTGATACTTTATAAAAATGATATGTGATTAATTCTTTGTGTTTGGGAATCAAACTGATGTAAATCAGACACATGGTTTGGGTTGTATGACTAAAGGAGGTCATTTCCATATAAAAGTAACATTTTAGTTCAAAATATTCATCACATACCCAAAATTGAGAAAAATTAACTTTAATTTCCTTCATACCTTATGAAATTTATCTATGATTCATTTTTTACACGTATAAATTAAATACACATCTATCTAAAACACAGTGTTTCTATTATAACAAAAAGTGTGTGTTTTCATTTAAAAGTGACAATTTAGTTCAAAACAAGCATCATGGAGTCAAAACTTAGAAAAATGATAATATGTTCATAATACTTTGTAAAAACATTGTTTGATTCATGTGTGATGTGTACAATTCAAGCACATGTCAATCCAAAACAAGGTGTAGCTGTTATGACTGAAAGTGATCATTTTTTCTATAAAAGTGACATTTTAGCTCACAAAACATGATACACAATCAAAACTAAGAGAATATGATTATATTATATTCATACTTTCATAAAATGATATATGAATAATTTATGACATGTATTAATAAATTTTGAATCAATTTAACACATAGTTTTGTTGAATTGAGTAAAAGTTCACATTTTTAATTACAGAGTGTCATTTTAGTCTAAAACATGTGTCACATACTCAAAACTAAGAAAACGTTCTTGAATTGTATTGATACTACATTTAAACGATTCATTACTCATTTTTTGTATAGGAATTAATTACACATGAATTTGACACACGGTGTGGATGGATTGACTGAAAGTGAATTTTTTCAATTTAAAAGTATCATTTTAGTCTAAAACGCACCTCACATACTCAAAACAAAAAAAATCTTCTAATTATCATGATATTTTATGATAATAATCCATGAGTCAATTTTAACATATAATAATTCACTTTACACAAATCTGACACACAATGTGGATGAATTGATTGAAAATGCATGTTTTCACTTTAAAAGTGACATTTTAGTTCAATAAGCTTATCACACACTCAAAACTATGAAAATGTGATCATATTGTCCCGATAATTTAGGAAAAATATATTTGATTCATTTTATAAGTGTATGAATTAAATATATACCAATCTAACATACGATGTGGCTGTTATGATTGTAAGTGTGTTTTTATATTTAAAATTTTAAATTAAGTCTAAAACACACTTCACATACTCAAAATCAAGAAAACATGCTCAAATTGTCTTGATATTTTAATATAATTATCATTGTTTCAATTATGATGTTTAATAATTAATCAAACATTAATCTAACACACAGTGTGTCTAGTATGAATTAAAGTTATTGTTTTCAGTATAAAAGTAACATATAAGCTTACAACGTGCATATCATAGTCAAAAATGAGTAAATTTAATTGGGTTGCATTGATAATATAGGGAAAATATTTTTAATTTCTTTTTGATTTGTAGGCATTAACTTCAAATCGATCCAATGCAAGTTGTGGCTGGATTGACTAAAATTCCATGTTTTTATTTAGAAATGAAATTTTAGTTCAAAATGCACAACACATTCTCAAAACCAAGGAAATGTGATTGTATTTTCTTGATACATTGGGAAAATTATTAGTGATTCATTTTTTATATGTAATAATGAACCACGCATAAATATTACACGCAGTGTGCTCGAATTAACTAGAAAGTTCATGTTTTTAGCTTAAAAGTGATGTGTCATCCCAACACCCACATCGCATACTCAAACTGAGAAAATGTGGTCTTATTGTCCTAATATTTGAGGAAAAAGATTTTTTATTTATTTGTGATGTTTAAGAATTAATCTCAGGTAAATTCAACATAAAGTGTGGCTAATATGATTAAAAGTTCTTATTTTCAATTTAAAAGTATCATTTTAGTCTAAAAGGTGCGTCACATATTCAAAATTGAGCTAACACTCATATTATCAAGATAATTTAAAATAAAAAATTATTATTCATTTTTTACTTGTTGGAGGTAACTGCATATCATCATAATTGAAATTCATCATTGATTATATAACATTTCAATTATAATTAGTTTTTTATGTATAATTTCAAAAATTAGTATCTATTTTATTATATGCACACACTTACTTTGTATGATGTTGTGTTGGTCATTGGAGAAGGCCTACTACAATATTTTTGTTTTTGTATTGGTTTTGATTGTTTTTTTTTGTGAGTGAATTTTAGAATAATTCAATTATATTGTACTGAAATTATTTAATGTAATATTTTTTTAAATGATGGTGAAATGTAAATTTAATTTTTTTTATGTTTAATTTAGTTTTTTTTTACTTCAATTAAAATTATTTTTTCATGTTTCGTATCAGTTTCTGAAAATTGGTATAGATATAGCTATCATTACACTATAACAGCTGGTAATGTACTTTATCATCATTGGGTGGAGTGCTAATAAAAAATAAATTTATTAGTGCTAAATTTATCACATATAATTATATATATTTTATCAGTTCTAAAGATAATTTTGATAAAATTTTTATTGATCAATTCCATAAACTATTACTAATAATGGATCCCTTTATCAGTTTTTTAGTGCTAATAAATGGTGACTTAATCGGTATTTTTTAGTGTTGATAAAAGCATCTAGATTTAATCATTTCATAGAACATTATCACATTATTATAACTGATAAAGGTTTATTTTTTAGAAGTGAATGTTATTATTATTTAAATTTATATTTTATATTATTTTATCATGTATCTTTTAGATCATTCCTCCTATACTATACCATTCAGGCCAAAAATATAATCCCTTTTTGGGTTCTATCCTAAAACTATTTGGTGATCAGAGGAATGGTCCATTCAGTATTATATGTTAGTTATATATCCATGTGAAAACCAATTTGAGATTGAGTTTTTACCCAACAATCCCCCCCTCAAACTAGATACCACCCATTTAAGCCAAATCTTAAATAATAATCTATCTAATCCAATCCTATTTCACTTGCACTGCTGTTTTTTCTCATCACAGTGACATATTTTTTTGACACACTTATCAAGAATACTTTTAATATATGTCCCCACCATGGATCCACATGATCCAAATAAGACGGTGTTATCATTTTCAAATTGTTTTTGGGGATATTCCATATATTTCATAGTTGGGACACAACCTGGATCTATACCACTTCTCAAGATCCTTCCTCCTATCTTAGAACTTCTAGGATCCACACATATGTTCTTCTAGAGCTCCATCCAAAAACTAAATGGTGATAAGAGGGGTAATTCATCAAAAAAATTATTTTATTCACCACCCCTCAAAAAACCAATGCGGGGTTTTGTTTTATGCACAAAAATATCCAGAATAGGTTAACCTAGTTTGATTAGGAGTCTTGGAGTATTTCAAAAGTACACATATTTGAATAAAAGTTTGATTAAATTAATGTTTTGACTGAATCAATGGTCAATAGTTTTACATGTTTTTATGATCTAGTTTGTAACATTATTTTATTTATTTATAAATATAATAACCAGGCCACACTCAAATGGATTAATTCTAAGTATTTTATTTTTATAGCTTTCAAATTGTTTAATAATCAAAATCACCTGATTTATTTAAAAAAATAATCTTCCAATTTTAATTTTTTCAGTTTTAATTTTTGTTATATCATTGATTCATTTCTATACAGGTGTGGACTAGGTGTCTTGGGTATTTATTTATCTATTAAAAATACCTCATCTAAACCTCTATAGAAATCATGATAGCCTCCCGAACATGATTAATCAGATGTGAAATAATAATGTATTACAATTATATGAGAATTGTAAATGAATATATTATATTATATTTTAACTTATCAATGTGCTCTCAAATTAATATGTTTTAAGATAATAAAATTTAAATATTTTTTTAGGATAAAACTAAATCTGATAGGAAAATACTATATCGTTAAAAAATATATTCCAAAAATAGATAATATGGAAAAAGTATTCATAATATTGTATGAATTTACAAAATAGGTATTTAATTTTTAATGATTTTAAAATAATTAATTTTTCTATTATTTTAAAACACTGAGAAATTGTTAGAATTCAAAATTTTAAAATTTTTTGTAAGGTACATTTATATTCCCTAGTTGACACATCCTTTCACTAGAAGGTGTGATCTGGATCACTTATTTGATCGAGCGTGATCTGATGAACGTGATTTAATCTAGAAAAGACATGAATTTCTAGGAATGGTATCAACCCAATTACAAGGGGAAATATTCATTATCTAAATGCGTTTTTTCCATGCCTATAAAAAGGTGTTTACATTGGAAGGTAAAATTAATTCCAACCATTAACAAGCACTCTAATCTTTTCTACTAATTGAGATCCCTTAAAAGACTTCAACAAGAATCAGTTGAATTTTTGTGTGTGCAACAAAAAAAATACTTTTATTAATCATATTGATTCCAAAATATCTTAAATGCTAATTATTAACTTAGTATAAGTGTAGATTAGTGATCCATAATAGTATCCTAAATAGTATTCATTATTAACACATATTACTAATGATTTGGTGGGGAAACATCTACTCTTAAGGAGAGAAACAACATAAAGCACCTCAGAATGTTCTATCTACTAATATCCAAAGTAAAGGATATAACCATTTACAATAGGTATATCCCAAAAAATATTAATAGTAAATTATTTTCACCATGGAAATGGAAATTCTCAACAATGTGATGAAGGTATAGAAATTTAATGGAAACAATTTTAAGAGGTATAAAATCAGAATTCACTTGCTTCTTGTAATGCTCAAAATAGTGAATGTACTCTAAACTCCAAATCCAACCATATTTGAAGATGATGTACTTAAAGTTTCCCCCAAAAGGAATATAACAACTCAGTCTTAATGTAAATATACATTACATAACTTTTTTGAAATAGCTAAAACATTACACAAATAGATTCCCAAAGACAGTATTAGTTTACTGCATTTGAGAACAAGGAAATGTAAACAATGATACATGAGTGAGATACATAATCACCCACTAGTTTATCCAGGACTATCACCCCTCTAAGACATATCATACATGAAATATAACTTCCAAAATTGGGGAAGGAAAAAAATAAAAGGGGTGAGTTCATATTCTCAATAAGGGTAAAGAAGGGAGACATATAAGAATAAACATGATCATAAGGGTATGAGATCGTGATCATAACATTAGAAGATCACACCCTATATATCAAAGATCATAAACATGAATAATGGCATATATATTAGCAGTTCATATGACATAAATCAGAAGGGAAATAAGATCATAATCCATGAAATCGTAATAAGGAAATAAGATACGGAATTGTGGTATACACATAAACATGTAATATCATTCCCTATAAGTCAATTTGTATTGCTATAACTTATCAGGACACTTAATGGGGACTACACCGACTAGGAGGGACACCCCACCATCCCCAGTAACAGTCATTTCTGTGCAATGGATTGGGTTTCCCCATCTTCTCATAGTGGATTCGGTTTCTCCATCTTTCCATAGTGGATCAGGTTTCCCCATCTTCAATCATCATGGTCACTACACCTACTGGGTGGGACACTCCATCATCCTTAATCGTAGTCCTTTCCTTGTAAGGGATCGGGTTTCCCCATCTACCCATAGTGTATCAATCCCATCAACTTAAATCACATCATTATCTATTGTGATATAAGTCGTTACCCAACACATTGAAGAGAGATATAGGTCCCACTCATCTCACAATAAAATCATTCATACATGTTCCACAAGATAATAAAAATTTCATCATATCAGAGCCCATACAAAGAAATGTGTTTTGTAAACATCCTTTTATAACCCATGAAATGAAAAGAGTGTCACGAACAATTATTCATATCTTAACCTATAGAAAAAATAGGGGTTTCAATATCATTTCATCGAATCATAACCCATGAAATGAATGGTGTTTTATAAGTATAAAACCCATGAACTAGGAATGATTTTTAAAAATATATATCCAATGAAAGAGAAACGGGTTTCATAAACATCATTCCATAAAAACATAAACCATTAAAAAAATAATAATAATGGAACCTTTGGATCATTTCCCAAAATGGCATGATTAACACCAATGGATGTCATCTTATATGGAAAATAATTTGGAAAGATCCTTTTAAAAAAATCCTCAATAAAAATATCCTTTCTACTTTAAAAAATGATTTTAAAACATAAATCCATTTTGAAAACCATTTTATTTTAAAATACTTTTAAAACAAATAAATAAGGATTGAAATCATTTTTAAAACCGTTTTCCCTTGAAAATTTATAAAAAAATCTTGAAAACATTTTTAAAGCCTTTTTCTTTTAAAAATACACGGAAAACATAAAAACAAGGCTTGAAATAATTTTGAAAACATTTTCAATTGAAATATTATAAAATAAGATTGAAAAAATTTTGAAAACCTATTTCTTTGAAAATAAATTGAAAACTTATAAAATAAACATCAAAATAATTAAAATCAGTTTCTTTGAAAAAAACCTTTTAAAAACTTATAAACGAAGTTTTGAAAATCATTTAAAATAATTTTTAAGCATAAAGAATTTTTTGAAAACCTTGTACATTGAAACCCACTTTAAAATAATAAATTTACAGAATATTATGAAAATAATTATTTAAAAATAAATAAATTTGTAATCTTTCAAAAGAAGCTTCAATGGAATGATGGTCATGACGATGGGTAAATATGTACAAGCCGAACATTCCTTTTTCACTATAAAAAGTTTAGAAAAGTTCTTCAACAGGAAAATGAAAAGAAGATTCATTTTTAAAACTCGTTTTTTTAAAGGTAAAAAAATTAGAAAATTTATTTTAAATAACATAGGATAATAGTAAAATATTTTTGGAAACTTTTTTATAAAACATAGTTTTGAAGGAACAGAGATTTCCAACCGAAGAGAGAGGTAAAGACATACTTTATTAAAAATGCTTTCTTGATCATATTATGTACCAAAGATTGGATAAATTGTAACATTAATTTTATATAACATAAATAATCATGTGATAAGAATAATAATGAGAGTTATTTATTGATGTATCATAAAATTTCATCAATGGGAGGATAATTATAAATAGTCTCATTAAACGGTGAGATTGTAGCTATAAATAATTACCAATTTGGTAACTTTGAATCCTAAAAAAATGGTGATAGTAACAGGTAATGAATCTTAAAATGTCATAAAAATTATTAGGTTCATTATATAACATGTAAAAGTAATTATATTAACCTCGTGAAAAAATATATGTGCATAGCATGGCATGTGTCTCAAATAAGGAAAATTGAGACAAAATTACATTACTTATTTGGTAAATTTTGAAACGTAAAACACATGAAATAAATACCATCAAATTGATATGTAAATAACCATAAATCTAATTATGATAATAATATAATAAATCCATATTTTTTATACACACCACACAAAATAAATGAGTGGTGAATAAGGTATGTATCTCACATAAATAAAAAGTGAGATGAAGTTCCCTTACCCTATGTATTGACTCCATTTGTACTCATAAAAACCTCCTATATAATAAATATAATTTTGTTATAAATATTTTAAATAACCATATAATTATATCTAATTGAATATATGGTTTTGTAATGATTTTATATTACCTTCTTATTAATAGTTCCAGGTTGAGGTTTCGCTTCGGGTAATATCTGTTTTGTTTTTTGCATGTGTCTTAAATTATTATATTTTTAATCCTCATACTTATATAATGATTTATAGAGCTTAAAAAATGATATAAATATCATTTATATTCAGTATATATGTATTTATAATAATATATTGAATATAGAAATTGAAATGGAATACATCGTTCATGGAGAAGGCAGGGTGTACGTACGAATGAACCCTCTTTCAATTTTTCTTTATAATATTGAATGAAATGAAGTAAATTACATATATATATATATAGTATCATTAAATTAAAATTATTATTTCATATATATCATATAATTTCACTAAAACCATCCTTAATACGTTCCATGTAGTGTTTGAATGAATCACATCTCTTTGAGGGGGCATTAGTCCACGCTTCCCCAAATGAAATTATCTTATTTACTAAAAATGGAATTCATGAAGTAATGTGTTTTATAATAATGAAAAAAACATAAAAAATAATATATATCATATATATCTTATAAAAATATAGTTTCCATCATAATTATCAACCATTAGAGGTGGTAATATAAAAATGAACAACATCGTTTTGTGAGGTGGTTTTCCTTTGTACATAAGAACGGTAAGTTTGTTACCCATTAGATAGAAGTGTGTGTGTGTGTGTGTAAGTGTAGATTTAACCCTTATAATAACAAAATATCAGTTTATTTAGGGTAATTAGTCTATTATTTATTAATTTAATAAAAATAATTGAGATAGTAGAGAAATAAAATGAAGGAAAGGAGCTTGGGGAAGGATTTTACCTCTTCTTTACGTAACTCCTTTTGTTTTTCACTAAAGGGAATCCTTGGTTGGATTTATGCCCAAAGGGAGGATTCATGGAGTAAGGGAGGCATGTTTGAAAGTTAATTTTTTACATATTGTCCAAACCTAAGTGGATTGAAAGGTGTGAAGAAGGGGGATATTTGGTGGCCTTTTAAAGGGGTTAGAGGGGACACACTTAACATTTTTTAAAACAAGCTAGGTATAACCACATTTCTACATAAAAAAGTCATCAAAAACCATAAAAACTCAACATTTTAAGGTTTATGTCTGAAATATAGCCATAAAAATGGTTTTGTACAAGTTTATATGTCATTTGGGCCCTTAAGTTTAATGGTTTAGTCCCTTGTTAAGCTTAATTTTAACTTAATCATTGTAACTAATTTTATTAACTTCCACTAATATTCTTGGTCAAAAATTAAGTTGATATTATTAGAATATAAATATTATAAAAATTAAAACCATTTATTCCCATTTTTTAAAATTAAATTCACAAATGCAGCAAAATTAGGTTTAATGTTAATCCTGTAGAGGTGGCGAGAAAAGAGGTTTTTAAAATGAGAATGTTCAAATGTTCATTAAGCATTAATATCTAAATTCAATATAAAAATGATTATAATTAATTAAATCGTATTAATTTATTTATAATTGATATATTTTGACTCTAAAACCGAAATTAAATATGAACTAACTATACAAATAAATAAGATGAAAAAAGATGTTTTGAATTAAAATTGAGTATTTTTCACTATTCATCCAAAAATGAATATTTTTAGAAAAATCCCAAAACATCATTAGTAATATAATTTTTAAATTATGAATTAAAAATGAAGTTAATTTTAACAAAATAAATTTCTAAAGGTGTCTAAAATTAATTTTATTATTTTTTATTAAAGGACATAAAAATATGTCCTTTTCAAGAAATTGTTTTTCCAAACATATAAAGACTTCACCAAAAATTATATATTTTATAATGATTATGATTTATTTATATAAAACCATTATAAATAATATTTAAAAATTGGTTATTACTATTCATATAATTATGTTTAATGACTATGTTATAACTATCTAATTTAACTAATTCTAATAAAAAATGTTGTTTTGTATAAACTCATTGTTGCGTGTAACGCAAGATAAGTTGGTGTTGTATATAACACAATACAAGTCAATTTTGTGTGTAGTGAATAATTATCTTGTAGTATTTTATAATTAAAGGTTAACATTGTGTACCGTATGATGTAAAAATAACTTGGTACTTTCATACAACACAATCTATATTCAGTGTTTCTTGAAATAAAAAATATCAAAAAGATAAAATTAATTAAAAAAAATATTTCAAAAACAAATAGATGTGTTATAAGGAAAAAAATTGGAAAAATGATATCATGTGTCAAGGAAACCTACTCAATTTCTTATTTTATGACTTCTTCAACTCATATCAACATCTTCTAACCACAAAGAAGATATGGGATGCTTGGAGACAAAAATACACCATTTTTTATTAGGAAAGAAAAAAATTCCATATATGCAAGTTTATTTTAAACAAAATTAGAGATAGTATTTCTATTGTAGAAAAATTATATAAAATAAAATTCATATCACAACACATAAAAAAATATGAAAATTGATGATTTCATCATTTTCACATCCGCCATTGATAGGTTTCCTTCTTTTTAGAAGAGTGGTAAACATTCGTGAAATAATAAGAAAGAATAGATTTCCCTTCTTGAGTTACTCAACTACCTAAAACTTTTGGGGGAATATAAAAAGTGAAATGAGGTAAATTATTCTAAAGATGATAAATCCAAGGTCCTTATGTTGGAGTGAGTGAGTCTGTCTAAGTTCTCAAAGGGGAAAATTTTTAAACCATACTTCAAAAAGAAAGTAATAATTCAAGAAGAATAAATGGTCTGTCTACTTCAATGGAAACCTAGGGAACTTAAAATAGGATTTTAATCTCAATAATTAAAAATATGGAAGCAATAATACTTCTAAAGAGAACATCTAATCCTTGATCTTTAAAGATAATGTGCTTGAATATAGCACTTCCTTGGTGGATTGATTCTGGATTAACACAATATGTGTGCAACAACTAATCTCTCTTCGAGATGATGGAATTAGAAAAATATGTGATATCACTCTACATGGAGAACTATACAAGTATAAACATAAAGGGAAGTTAGTATATTATCTTGATTTTACCTTGGGAAATATCCTCACCTTAAATTATGTATTATGAATTCCTAAAGTTCATAGAAACTTTTTATTATAGATCCTATTAAACATGCATGGAATTTTTCTTGTATTTGAGGTAGATATCATTGTTTTTTCCAATGGTGGATTATTTTTTGGAAATGGTAACTTGTATGATAGATTATTAAAATTGAATATACATTTCTTAAACTTCCTTTCTATAATATTTTAATTTAGGGAATGATCATTTAGGTTGCATAAATTTTAATAAAATGAATAAAATTTCGAAAATAGAATTATTAACAAAGATGTATAAAAATGATAATAAATTTTTGAATTTCATACAAACTAAAATAGTTATGAAACCATTTCTAACTATATAAAACAAAATAAATTTTTTTAAAATTAATAAAGTGATTTATTTCATTTTTATCTTACACCCACTATAGGTAATAAAAATTACTTCGTAACTTTTATTGATGATTATTAGAGATTTTTAGATTTATATATTTTCTATACTGAAGAATTTAAATATATGTTTAGTATTAATAAAAATGATTTATAAAATTAGAATTTGATTACAATTAATTTCCTTAAATATGATAGAGGATGATAATATTATAGTACATATTTGTTTGAATTTTTATAGATTATACATGAAGTGAAAACTCCCTATACACCTTGAAAAAATGGAGTAGCTGGGAGAAAGAGTAGAATATTAATATAAATTTTTAATTTTATAATGTCTATCTTGGGTATCTAAAAGGTATTCTGGGGATAATCATTGTTAACCACATGTCATATCCTAAATAGGGTTCCCAAAAATGGGAAGGCTATGACTCCATATGAATTATGTAATCATAAGAAACCAAACCTATATTTTTTAATGTTATACAGTTTTCACACAATTATAAGATTACTTGAACCTAAAAGGAAAAAGTTGGGTAAAATAGGTATCAATATTATATTTCTTAAAAATTCATGGCATTTGAAGATTATAAATTTTTGGTTTTAGAATCCAATGATTTAGTAGATATTAACATAATTACTGATTCAGGAGATGATATTTTTATAAATCTTAGTTTACCTATTTACTTAAGTCCAAATAGGGTAATCTGGATAAAATAAAAGAGTATCTCAAGAAGTCATGTTTGATGGGTTTTTTAAAATTAAATGACCTCAGATAACTAAGATATATGGATCTAATTTCTATATGTACTTCTTAAAAACAACTAATTAAATTACTGTTAAACAAACTCTAGAGTTTCTCAATATAGAGTGTGATAGAAAAACTTTCAAAGTTTTTATACCATCTCTTGATTAATCACTTTGGAAGGAATACATAAATGAAAAATAAGATTATATTCCTTGGAACAATACTTAGATATTATTTGAAATTCCTCATGGATAAAAACCTATAGGTTTTAAGTGGGTCTCTATAAGAAAACAAAATTTTGATGGTATAATTAAATATATAAACCCATATTTCAAATCAATGGATTTACCCAAAATAAAGGAATCAATTATTTTGAAACATATTATCCTATTTATAGGACTGATTTTACAAAAATTCTTCTCAATTTATCTTCTATATATAATTTTACTGAAAACTAAATTTTTATTATTCAAACACTTTTGAGGAAAAAGTGAGAAATCATACATGACTTCACGACTTAAGAAAATCAAAATGCCAAGGTAAAAATGGTTAAGGCCAAACAACACCAAGACTACATAGAAGATCCCCTACCTAGAATCATAAAAAAAATGATCATCCACCTTCTACTCCTCACTACCGGCTAACTATCCTGTGCATGAGTACACAGGCCTGGAATCGATGGCAAAGCTATACCATCTCAAACATCCGATTTTGGAGTTAAGACCAGATGAAAACTAACTGCTCTAAACCCCATCTAGATAAAAACCATGTAAGACAGATGTGGCGACTCTCAAACCATGAACCAGATGCCAACAAAGATCATTACACCAATTCAATGCATTCAACCAACAACTACACCATTTCATAGCATTCAAAAAAATTATCGAAAACATAAAATTAGACCTAAAACGTGTCAATTTTTATAGCCCAAATGTTCATTCACAGTACCTCCATTAGATCCTTCATAGAACTATTTCATTTAACTCCTATGCCTTCAGAAACTCAAACTCAATATCAAAAATCCGCAAAAAAAGCAGCCATCACCCTTAACCAGAATCAAAAACCAGAACCAGCACAAGACACCAGTGACTTAAACTCATCCACCAACCAAAATAAAAAACAAATGAATATGAAGAACAAGAAAAAAGAACAAGCTCCAAAATAAGAACCTTCCAGATCTCTCCAGAAGAAGACCTCATCGAAATACGAAGCCGTAGATCCTGTCACCGCCTTTAAACCCGCACACAGAGACCAGATTTTTCTAGCACACCCACAACCGACATGAAAGGTGACGGAACCTCTAGGCCGCATAATCTAGAGCTTGATCTCTTGACCATCACCATTTTTCCATGAAACCTTATCCAACTCGAAGGATAGGGTGTGAAGAAGGAGAAAATGATGGGGTTCTATGAGGGATACAAGCCCACACAACACCACCACTAAAGGATGATTCACACAATAAATTTGCCGATTGGAAGCACCAAGGAGATACCGCAGCTGATCTGTGATGGCGGAGATGAAGGTAGTGCGAGGGAAGCCCTATCTTTACTAAATAGGGGTTAAAATGACATTCTTAAAATATAAATTGGATGAATAAATATATATGGGACAAATTGAAATATTCATAGTAACTCATAAGGTAAAAAATGATCATAAATTGGAATAGTCCCTATATGGTTTAAAATAAGCTCCAAAACAATAGCATGTGAAATTTAATAAACTAATTTTATCTAATGGGTTCATAATTAACCAAGATAAAAATTATTTTTATAGTAGGTTCCATAATAATCATGATGCAGTTATTTATTTATATGTTTATAACATTTTAATATTTGTAACTGATATGAATCATGTAAAACATTCTAAGTCGATCATATTTAGGAAATTTGATACAAAATTCTTATATAAATATAATTTTATTTTCAAAAAATATTATTATGAATAAGAATTTTATTACACTTTCTCAATATCATTATTTTAAAAATTCATTAAAGATGTTTGAAAAGTTTTATTGTTCAGAAGTTTTTATCCCATAAGATTCTAGGAGTAGGAATATTTCAAATCTATGTAGGTAAGTTTCTCAAATATAATATGAAATTTTATCAGGTGAATCATGTATTCCGTAACAGGAACAAGACCTGATATTGAATTTTTTTTTAAAATTTGATAAATTATACAAGTAATCATGGTTATACACAATGGGATGTGGTTAAAAGAGTACCAAAGTATCTAAAGGGTATTATGGATTACTATATATGTTATATTGAAAACCTAATAATATTGTTATGTTTTTTATAATGTGATTTGGATAACTAAAATGGATGATCACTTTTAATTGATTGGTTGTTTTTTTAAACTTAGAGGTGGATCTATCACTTCGGGATCAAAGAAAAAAATTTGTATAATAAAATACAAAATCGATTTTGAGATTTTTTTTCTTTAGTGACTACTGGAAAAGAAGGAGAATGGGATAGATCTCTTTTATTAGATCTAACATTGTGGCCTATTCCAATGTATCTATTTTAAATTAATTATGATCATAAAGTTACATTGATGAAGGCATAAATAAATAATTATAATATAAAATCAAGACACATTGGTCTCAAAAATAGCTATATAAGAAATATGATATAGTATAGTATCACAACAGTTTAATTTTTTAAATAGAACAAAAATTTGCTTGATCCACTATTAAAGGGGAATTCAAGGGAGTTGGTGTAAAAAATTTCCTTATGAATGAAATTACTTATTATAAATTCACTAGTGAATGGAGATTAACTTTACATGTGATAACTTCACATTTATAAGTTCAAGGTAGGAAATTATTTTATATGTGTGAAGGATACACCAAAGGTAAATCACATCCTAAGTAAATGGTGTTTGGTTTTCTTGGGAAAAGGTTGGTGAGTTTAAAACTCTTAATGTGACAAGGATGTCAAATATGTTTTGAAAAATGGGAACATTTTTTGTCTCACCTTTGTGAATGTAAAAGTGGGGCCGCTCCAAAGAGATTATGACTTTAGCTCTCAAACATTCATAAAATGTTAAGTGTCACATGACCATAATGGTGTCTAATGATATATGAAGAACTATATAATTTTAATGAACTTTTTTATGATTAATATGATTGATAACATGAGTTACATGTTTGTGGTAGTGTTCACAAGTTTCTTTATTCAGCTTTGATTTGTTTCTACAACAAAAAAGTAAAAATTGAGAGATAGATTTATTTATGCAAGTTCTTTCCAAGAGATTATGGTTCTTTATTTTCAAAATATTATTTTAAAAAAATCTAATATTGTGTTGGATTGTTGAATTTTTATTGTTTTTAAAATATTTATTTTTGGTTAGTTTTAATTTTCGAAATTTGGAAGGCTTTATTAGAATCTAATATTTTAAAATAGGTTGGAATGGACATGTTTGTTCTCTAATAGACGCATCAATTTTCTAGTGGGTGCAATCTAGTATACTTATTCAATCAGGTGTGATCTAATGAACATGATTAAATCTAGAAAATTCATACCTTTATAGGAAAGGTATCAACCCAATTCCAAGGGGTTAACATCTTATCTAAATGGGTGTCTCCATGCCTAAAAATTGGAGTTCTCATTGAATGATAAAATTCATTCCAAACATTCCCAAGCACTATTATTCTTCCTAAAAATTTTGATTTCTCTAAAATCCTCAAACAAGCATCAAATAAATTTTATTGGTGTGCAAACAAAATTATGTTATTACTCTCTTAATTTTAAATTTGATTCAAGGTTTATTATCTAATTAGTAAAAGTGTAGAATATTGAGCCACCATTGTATCCTAAATAAAATTCTCTGAAAACCCATGATATTACCAATTTGATTGAGTATAATCTACTCATAAGGACAGTGAAACTGTAACAAGACTCTATGAGATTCATCTACTACTATAAAAAGTAATTTTTATATCCATTTCCCACCGATATACCCCAAACAATAGGATAAAGCATTACTTTGACAAAAAACTTGATGAGATCCTGTAGGAAGAGTGAGGTGGGTAGTGAAGTTGTTAGTACAACTATACATATATATATATATATATATATATATTAAAAAAAATTAAAATATATGATTTAATATTTAATTGAAATATTTTTTATAAAATAGACATTATTATAATATTTTCATTTTTTTTATATGCAATTTTTTCATGGTATTTAAATATTTATTTCATTCATATACTTTTGGGGTCATCCAGTAAAAAAATTTGGGTGCTTAGAACTTTATATAAGGGGATTATTTTCATGTGTTGGGATTTAATTTTGTAATTACACACTCAGTGATTGAAATAATCTAATCATGTTGTGTGGTATGGGGTAACACAAGTTTTACCTAGTACTTCATAAATAATATCCAAGACTTAGGACCTATTAATTACTTTAGTGGGTAGGGGTGTGTAGGATTAAATTAAATGAATTAAACACATTGAACATAATCATTATAAATCATTAAAATTTGGTTTAAATCAATTAATCAATTAATATTGTTTAATGAATATTTTATATTGTGGTTTTTTGTTCAGTTCAGTTATGATAACCTTAACAATTTTTAAATAACACTAAACATTAAAAAGTATATAAATTATTTTCGAAAGTGGAATTGGTGATTAAATTTCTATAATTAATGTTGAATACAACACAAATCATTATTATTTTTTCAATATAATGAAATTTGGTGAACATATGCATTGATTAAGTGAATATAAGTCATTAAACCTCATTCAAAGTTCCTCTTAAAAGATTAAATACCATTAAATAATTTCCTTATTGATAATTTGGTTATTTATAAAAAAATAATTCATTTTAATTTTGAGTTTTTCACACCCTTCTATGTGTAATCATCTTTGGAGCTACTTTGAATTTTTTTATTTAAAATTTTGGGTCATTCATAAGTTAAGAGAAGGTTTCTGGGTAGTTGGTATAAGAAAGAGGCTACCCGCAAGTTAGTGGAGGGAACCAAGTAGATGGTTTTGGCTCTAAAAATATCTTTAAGACTATAGGTGACATCAGACCAGTGATGGAGGTCTGTTATTTACAAGCATTCTTAATTTACCCATAAACCTATCGGTGTGTCCCAGTGGATATTTTGTGACTTCATTGGGTGTGTGGTTTAATAAGAGTGAAAATTTCATTTCACCTAAAATAAATATTTAATTTCTCAAATCCTCCTCCCTTGACCCCAACTCAATTTCTCTTAATTTGGGAGCTCATTAGTGATGATTTTTCACCCTCCATCTTTCAATTAATGAATCTTTATGTCAATTGGAAGATTCTTTATGCATTTTGTGAAATCTAAAAAGTGGGTCATTTCTATATTATTTTCTTCTCTTCTTATCCATGGGTTTGATGTCGATTGAGACTATATCATTAGATCAAGATTTCAAATAGATAATTGAAATGTTTTTCCTTGGGTTTAGGTTCTATAAGATCTGATCTCTTTCTATCTCAACCCCAGTTAAAGAGGAAATTATATTTTCATCATTCTTGAGGTACATGTATCAGTCCTATGGTATGTCCCTAGATTATATTTGAGTAATTTTTATGATTTCCTTTAGTTTGATTTAAGAAATTGAATATTGATATTGTCTTTGATCTTTCCTGGAAAGGGAAAGTGTTTCAAAAGGGGAATTCTTAAAAAAATTTGATTTAACCACAAGGTTTCTTTAATGAAATTCCCTAATGATGAATTTGAAATGAAATTGGTTTTTCAAGCAGGGGAGTGGGGTTTCTACGCTAGAGAAATTGTTTTTATGAAAACGTGGGTGTGTATTTGAAATATATTTTTCCTTGGAATGTTTTTGTGAAATATTATTTTGGTTTCCTTGAAGTTAATGAGGTTATAATGGAACATATGGAGACCTTGGTGTATTAGGGAAAACTAGACATAAACAGTCCCAAGTGTATTTAGATATCATTGGGGGAGGTTCCCTTGATTACATGGTTGTTAGGGGTATAATTTCCAAGGAAATGAGGTTCTCGAACATTATGATTCACTTATTTCATATTGTATCTCAGGTTTCTCTTTTTTTTGTACACCATCATTTCATGTATTTCCATTGGTGATTTTTGGATACATTACATTCATGTACATTTATATTATTATTTTAAAATTTTCTCTTGCTATGGGTATTTATACTTGAAAACTATTTAATTTACCTATTTATTCCATTAGGTATGTGATATGTCATATTGTTCTATTTATTTTAATACAAAATTATTTTGAAAAGAATGGAAGGTTAATGAAAAGGAAAACCAAAGGATTATTTAAAATGGAAAATTATTTCTTTATAAATTTACTAAAAATCTATTTTATACAAGAACTAATGAATTCACATGGATAGACATCGTATTGATTATCTAGTAGTACCCAACTAATCTTTAGTTCTCACACCCTACTCTTTCCTTCAGGTGTTTGTAGCCTTCTTTTTACAAGATATAGGAA
The DNA here is from genome assembly GCA_963277665.1 of Viscum album. Lineage (NCBI taxonomy): Eukaryota > Viridiplantae > Streptophyta > Magnoliopsida > Santalales > Viscaceae > Viscum > Viscum album. Next base: position 1,957,305,836 of record OY728137.1, read on the forward strand.
AAGTAAAGAGATTCATGTAGAGGAATACTCTCCTGGTTTGTGTTTCCTTTTCAGTGGTTTGGGATGGGGGTGACATATGGTTACAAGAAGATGAACCCATGGGTTACTTCAGGTTCTATAATTTTTTTCATTATTTTTTTCATTCAGATCTTATTTTTTCGTGTTTGGAGTTTAACTTTTGGTTTGTTTTCATTTTTATATGATGTATTGTGTAAATATACTATAATAATCTAATTTTTTAACTTATCACATGTTTTTCAGTGGTGAAATTGTTCCAATTTTTCTTTGTATGATATCATGGTGCTTGTCTTCAATCCATAGTAATAGCGAATTCACTTTAAGCCTTATAGTGGGTTAATTTGAGTGACATTATTAGTTGAATTAGGTTGTTCAATTATTTAATTTATCATTTTTTAAAGATATTATCTCTCTACTATTTATTTTATTATGATCTTCACATTATCTTATAATCCTCAATTATGAAAATTTATGGTTTTATCCCTTTTTTAGGAATCAATTTTACATCATATATTTATTCTGTTTTTTTAATTGATATAAACTAATTTTAAAATATATAAACTATACCCATTAAAAGAGACTTGAACCCAAGACCTCTCCCCACTACCATAGGTGTAGTAGATATGTAACTACTAAATTATGCCCGATGGGGCATGCTATTTAATTAATTAATTAATAATAATAATAAAATAATTATTTATTTATGGTAAAATCATAAAAAACAATACACTCTCATGCCAGTTTGACCAAGGAACCAGTCCCCCAATATAAAATCTAGGACTATAATTGGGGGTGAAAGCTATAGGGAAGACACACATTCATGCACACACCCATTACCCTCTATGTGGACTAGGTCAACATCTCCCCAAATACTACTGCAAAATCATGCTTATTAATCACCACCCATTGTCAGTACTAAAAAAGCGTTGATAATGGAGATGATTTTGTTATTGTTAGCTAAAATTACTAATAATTACCTCCTTTATAACAACAAAATAAAGAACTAATAAAAGTACCTCATCTATAAACACTTTTTTAGTGCTGATAAAGGATGATTTTATAAGAGCTTTTTAGAACATATAAAAGGGGGTTTATCAGCACTTTTATAAACATTGAAAAAAGTTTCCCTTCAATGTATATATATATACATATATATTATTAAAAAATATTTTATTATATATTATATTTCTATTGATATACATAAAATATATTTTCATAAATATGATTCATATAATACTAATATGTATTTATAAATAACATATAATATTTTTAGTGAAAATGGTTTAAAAATAATTAAAAATAATATTAATTAATGATTTTATAATTAGTATTGAGTAATGGATATTTAATAACAACTTGCTGATAAGTAAAATTTAAAAATTATTTAATATATTGGGATAAGTTGAAAAAAAACATGAACTTCAAATGACCATAACTTTTGATGTAGGTATCTATTTGGTATCTACCACATACCAAATAAATTTTTTGAAGAGATCTATGTCGTGTTTATGGGGGAGGCTCCTCACAATTTTTCCTAGGTAAAAAAAGGAATGAAAATCCTCAAAACTGGTTTTTTAGTTGGGATAATTAAGTGTGCCAAAATTTTCAAGAAATTTAATTTATTTTCAATGATAATTAACACCTTAATTAAATAAAAATATTGGTAAATAATTAATTATTGTGATTTTTTAGAATATGATCAATATTTTAAATTGACTTCAAATATATTTTTTATTGATTTATTCATTCTTGGAATTCAATATTGAAACCATTTTTTGATTTTTGATTTTTCAACATAATTTTTTGATTCAATCTGGAATTAAAATTATCAATAGGATTTTTTTGAGTTGAATTGATTTATTCATTTTTCAATTTAGTCAAAATAAATACATTTAAATTGTTTTAAAAAAAATGAGTTTTTTATATGGAATTTTATATTGTTTTTAAAATTATAAATTATAATTGTTTTACTTTTTCATCATATGATGTTGAATTGTAAAACTAAAATTTGATTTTGAATTTATTTTAGAATTTTTTTTAATTGTTTTGTTATAATTGATATTTTATTAGAAAAAATATACATTAAAATATTAATTTTTTAGAAATACATGTTAGAAATCTGTATTAGGGCCAAGGTTTCCACATGAGAAATTTTCTAGTGACCGTAAAATCATTCTAAAGTGACTGGATTTCCTCTCATAGTTGGTATAGTTACTTTAAGTAAAACTTCAAGTGGTAATTCATGGAAATCTAAAAAAGGGTGAAACAAACCACAAGATCATATCTAAGTCACTTACCAAGTAACTGCACCTGTAATACTCTTTAGGGTATCTTCAGATAGTACAAATCATAATACTTCAAGGAAATTTTAAACCTACAACACTTACAGCCTAATCTCAAACTTACTTTAACCCTCACCTCAAACCGATAGTGATATTACTTCCATGATCACTACCTTGAACTAACCATAAGGTGAGTCTGAAGATGACTCGCCAATGATGATCCACTATCGTGAGCTCACAATCCCAAATGTTAAGGACCACCAAGATCCTTCAATATGGAGATATCAGGGTATGGATGACTATTAAACTAAGAAATTGATGATCCATCTGTATCTGAACTATTAGATTTGTTCCACCATATTCGACCAAAATCGGCATCCATTGGAGAAGATTCCCTATTGAAATAAAACCCAAGTAGCGCCCCCTATTGGGATCCAATATTTCTACACCACAATGAATCAAACAGTGATGAATCCCAATCTCATTGATAAAAATATTTAAAACTAGATTCAATTGAATTTTCTCCATAATTTCTTGTATTAGAGTATTTTGATAGAATAAGGAAGACAAATCAAAGCTCTACATACTATGATTGGATGTTCATACCACAAAGAATGAAGAAAAATGAAACCTAGTAGAACTAAATGAACCAAAATAAGTATTGTCATATTTTAATGAAGCTAAGGAGGATGATATGTTTGATCCCATCAAATCTAAGTTGATCCCAAGCATGAGTAAATCCCGATATATTTCAAAACCCACTTTTTAGAAGAAGGATGATGTGCTTGAGATCAACCTTAAAAATTAACGATTATAAAGATGTCTAATTTTGAACTATGAAGAACTAAGTGTAAGGATTTATTAAACTTTTTGATGTGAGAATTTTTTATTTTTCAATCACTGGAATTCTCTCATGTGCAGGTATCAAAGACCAAAGGAGGCTCAGGTTCACTCACAATGAACCAGATACCATCTCAAAAGTAGTAAAACACAAAATTATTAGTAAAATTTCCTAATGAATCCCATAACTCTAATTTTTCCACTATAACCTCTTAGTTTGTTTTAGTAGGCCACATCTAGTGCTATCGAGTTTAAATTTGTAGCATTGACTTGAAGAATGAACCTGAATTCAATTACTAAGTTGAACTAGTTGTGAATCTATAGGAGTTTGAAGATACTAAATTAAATATTAAAGGACTTGTAGGAACCTATCCACACCCAAACCTAGGACTATACCAACTGAGTTTTCAATCCCACTTAAGAATCTGAAGATCCAGTCACATACATATCACTCAAAATCACACCAAATAGAGAATGATTTTTTATTGGAGCAATGAAGCAGTGAATAATTCAACCTCTAATTTTTCTTGAAGGGATAATAGAACTCAATCACAAGAGGAGATTTTTTTTCTATTAATAATAGAATCTAGATGATCTCTAACTAATTCATCCATACCATTTATTATGGACACATGTAAATCACCCAACAATGAAGAATACACTACTCGACACTGAAAATGAGAGCATTCCCAAAGTCACCAAAAAGAGTTAAAGGAACCTGTACACCTTGTGTAGTTAATTTGTAACCATGCTAAACAAATCCTAGAATTCTTTTTTAAATGGAGAACTATTCACTAGTTTTTAGGCTCTTTTGGGATCTCAAGGTCTTGTTAGGGAAATCACTCGATCAACTAGAGTTGTTACTATTTACTTCATTCTTTATTTGTCTTTTTTTTACTCTCCACCTATGGTACACTAGTCCAATAGTATTTAATTGTAGGATAAATCACCAACCCCTATGGTGAATTATAATTTTTAATGATAATTTGTCTCTGTTCAATTCTATGTATGTTTTTTGATATATAGAATATAAGAGATATACATTTGTCTTTACATTTAAATTATTCATGACTTTATCACTCGTTACACACATAGGGAACTTTAGAATTCCTTTATTGATTATAATAGTTAGTAATGGTATGAATCAAGAGTGATTAGTAGTATCAAATCACGAGGTTGGGTGAGAAAATCAAATACAGTGATTGTTGTGTCATTCTATTCCAAATCAAAATTTCTAGGATAGGTTAATCAGGGAGATTTCCTTTGATTAGAGAATGGAAGGGGAGTGAGATTGAATAATTATTCATGGGTAAGTGAGTATGGGAATCCAAGGTTAGAATACTATGATTTAATAATTGAATTTAAAACCAAAAAATTATATACACGATTTCCAACAATTCAAACACGTTAAACAAAAGAAAAAAACACTCTCACAACATTGTATTCTCCAAAGATAGTCTGAGTACCACATTACAACATTTTAATTATACTCAAAAAATATATATAAACCCCATGATAGGACAAGTATTAATCTTGGAACTATATTATAGGAAGTTGGAGTTATTGTTTAAATTTTTTAAAAATTATTTCAGTAAATAATGATATCCAGTTCTTCTAACCTCATTGGTTTTGATCCTGAGGTTGAGATAACTGTCATAAAAAATCAAACTCTAAACATAACTAAATAAAAGTAAAGATAGTTTTTCAGTATTCCATTACCTATATATTTTTAATCAACTTCTACTTCCACCAGTGTTACATTATGAATTTGATAAAATCGAAGATAATCATGCTTAAGTGAGTAGGACATTGAGGGAAATTCATGAACCTAATTTCTACATCAATATTAGATAATTACAATTGAATGACCAATAGGATATTGAACTTAAAAGTATAATGCTAGGAATTTTTCCTAAATTTTAGGTAATATTAGGTGCAGACCTCAATATAAATTTCATAGCATTTAATGAAGTGTGTAATGCATTAAAAACTAAGAGATTCATTGAGGCTCAAGTCATCAAGAAGGATTTACCATTCTCCCTTAAAGGGTAATCCAAGGTGTGGCTCTAAAATCTATAACCTAGATAATTCACCACATGGGACAAGCTATAGAGTTTATTCTTTCATAAATTTTTTCCTACTTCAAGAAGTACTCAGTTAAGGAAGAAGATCTATAGAATCAAACAAGAAACAATAGAAACTCATTTTGAGTTTAGGGAACGATTCAAGAAACTAACTGTGTCCTAACCACCCCATCCCTATGAAGAACATAACTTATTAGTATTATTTTACCAAATATTAATGTACATCTACCAAAACCTACTATATTCTTCTTCTAGAGGAGCACTGATTTATAAGTCACCTGCAAAAGTTTGAGAACTGACTAAGATGATCTCCAAATAATCCAAAAAATTCAGTACAATGGTTAAAACTAGAGGGGTACATGATGAATAAAGTTCTAAATCACCTTTATTTGAAAATAAAAGTAAATAAATGGCCTATCTTGTGAGATAGATAGATGTGAACATGGTGCAGGAGTCATCACCCACCACACCTTCTCAGGTCTTCCAACTTTATTATTCTATGGATCAATACAACAATGGATTCCCTTAATTAAAATGGAAAAAAATTCTATGATACCATGCTATATAGGTGTTTATAGCATCAAATAAGTGGAAAATAAGGATTTAGATAATTTCACATGAATCAGTTTAGAGATAACATTCAAAACACGCATGGATAACTATTCCAACAAGCATTCCAGCAGGCTTCTCAATAGCTATTTCAACCCCCACCATTCCAAATACAAAGTATCTATCCATCCAAATTATAAAAAAAGAACATAAATAAGATATTTCATTGAATTAAATGATGATATAGGTAATTTAATCTTAAACTAATCAATAATTCAACATCACTACTCATGGATCAGAGTTAATGGAATTAAAAGCCTAGTTTGGTCATCTCATGACCGCCCTCAATAACCTGGTGAATCAATGATTGAGTAAAATTTTTACTCATCCAATTCATAACATCTAAGGGAATTTTAGTTTTATGAAATTAGGAAGTATCAAGGATCTTTGAATTGATGAATAATTACACCTAGAGATAGATACTGGAAGTGGATGATCCATAGTACTTGATGAATATTCCTTGGAAAAATAACCTGAATTGGAATTATGAAGATACCCCCTATGAATATTGACAAGTTGAAATATAAAATGGAAGAAACACATCAAGATCAACCTCCCTTACCTATAAGGATGTAAGAACCAAAGAAAAACAATTTATAATCATTGTAATACGAGATCATGTAGGTTTTCAAAAGAAATAGAAATCAACATATATTTGTTGGAGGCCATCCACTAAATTACATGGTACAAAAAACCATAAAATACATATTAACCAAGAGAAGAATATTTAAATACAATGAAGAGGTAATATTAGGTAATAATATTTATACCCTTGTTACCCTAAAAATTATGAAGAAATTTAATGGTCTATGTACTTTCACTATCCCCTACACCATAGGAGAGCTTACTTTTTTCAAGTTATTTTTTAATTTAGGATAATAAATTAATGTTTTGACTTATTCCATTTATGATTATCTAAATATGGAATATAATAACACTACTTGAGTAGTTATTCTAGTCACCAATCAAGCCACTTTCTGACTAGTAGGTGTTCTTGAAGATATCTTGGAAAGTGTACAAGGATTTTCATTCCATGATGACTTTTATATTCACAACATGGAATAATTAAAAGGTAAAGATCACTCTACCATCATTATAGGTAGTTCACTACCAAATAATTTTAAAATGATAACAAATATCAATGAAGGAAATATTTCCAAGAATTTTTTTTATGAAATAGTGGATTTAATAATCCTTAACTCGATGAAATACCCACAAGAGAATCATCACTTTTTTATGTTAAATATTTTTGAATTACCATGTTCTTATAGGGAGGAAATTGAAATGTACATTGATATAATCACATTAGGATATGTTTTGGAAACACTCAACATGATTAATGGATTGTTTCTTTTAAATGAGCTTAATATGGAAACAACTTTGAGTGTTGAACAATTTGAAGAAATTTATTAAAGTTATTTTGATCAGTTACTCAAATTTAAAACTAATATTTATGTATTCCATGTTCATGTTTCCAATAAGGATAACTCTGAACTAAAATAATATTTGGAAAACCTCCATGAATTGGAATATAGTTTGCTACTATCAAACATGAAATGTGGATTTTTAATAAAAAATGAGAATCTTAAAGATATAATTTCAAAAAATATTAGAGCCCAAACAAGAACACCAACTACTATAAATTCTAAAACATGATGAAAGGGCCATAATATTATCATTATGGGACATCCTAGTAAGTATCCCTTCCACCTACATACAAATAATTTTTCCTTAAAATGAATTCAAACCAATGAGATAGATTAATATAATTCACCACATGACCCTTTTTTGAATTAGTAAAAAAACAAGTATAACGTCTTTTAAGAGATAGAATATTATACCCCATCTTAGACTCCCATTGGGTGAGTCCCAATCAAATTATCTCAAAGAAAACTGGAAACATAATTATGAAAAATGAGGATAATGAGTTAGTGTTTACAAGAATTCAAAATATGTGTAGAGTGTATATAAATTATAGGAGGTTTAAACATGTGACCAGAAAACACATTTTTTACATACACTTTGTGGAATATATGTTAGAGAGATTAGTTGGGAAGGGTTATTATTGCTCCCTTAATGGATTTTCTAGGTATTTTTAGGTTCCAATTACTCTATAGGACTAATACAAGATAACCTTCACATGTACATTTGATTTTTTTCCTCATAGAATAATGACTTTTAGTATTTTCAATGCTCTAGGTAACTTATGGTATTATACAGAAAGAATTTTCTTAGACAGTATTAAAAAAACCTGGAGATATTTCTTAATGACTTCATAATGTATGGAAATAGTTTTCAAAGTTTTCTAGACAGTTTGTAAAATGTTTCAAAAAGATGTATTGAGAAAAAATTGGTTTTAATTTTTAAAAATTTAGATTTATTTATAAAAAAGGTAAATGCTTTAGGTTATTTAATTTTCACCTAACTAACATACTCAACAATAAATTATTGTTACATTGTTGATTCATTTAGGGTATCTTTTAAGAGATTAAAGTAATTCTTAACCATTACCCTTATAATTTATCCATCAAACTAGATTTAACCATTTGATATTCTATGTGAGGCTTCCAATAAGGATAGAGGGGTTTTTACTTCCTATAAAATTAATGGAATCCCACAAGTTTACAGACCCTAAACACTACCCATATTAACTATAGAACAACATATAAGGAATTGTTGTCTCTTTTTGGAGCTTTAGAAAAAAAATCTTTCCTTTTATGGAGTAAAGTAACTATTTATTCCAATCGTACATCATTGAGTTATTTTATCAAAAAATTAATGAAAATACAAAATTAGTGAGATGGATGATACTACTATAATATTTTGACTTGGAGATCAAGGACAAGAAGGGCTATGAGAATATAGTGGTAGACCACATGACCCTACTACATCACACTGATGAGGTTAATAAAAATCACTAAAACAACTATGGATGATTCATTCCCTACTGAAAAACTATAAAACATCACCCAAGTTCCCTGGTATACTGACATAATGAATTTTTTAGTCGATCAAGACACCATCCTTCTTTTTAAAAAACCAAACTACTAAATTGAAATATGAATCAAAATACAATGTCTATAAGGTTTCCTATTTATATAAATTTTATAATGAGAAAGTAAATAGTAAGTTTATCCCTGGGGAGGAAATAAAATTTTATCTTTCTTTTTCTTTATACACTTTCGTATAGAGTCTATTTTGGGACTCAAATAATAGCTATAAAAAGTTGTGAAGTTGGATTATTTGGGCCTTTAATATTTAAAGACATTCGCAATTTTTTTTAAAATTATTTAAATTATCAATTCACTTGTGAGATTTCCAAAATACATGAAATTCCTATATAACCTTTTATAAAATATTGAGTGTTTTGGGGATAGATTTCATGGGCCCATTTCTAGTATCATTTGGATTTTCCTAAATACTTTTTTTAGTAGATTATATTATTAATTGAATTTAAGAAAATGATACTAGAACCGATGACTCCAAAACCATGATTGAGTTTCTAAAATAAAATAAAAATTATATGTTTGAAATTTCTTGAGTTATAATAAGTAACCAAGGAAACTGCTTCTAAAATAAGAATATGGAATCCGTCCTGAAGAAATATGGTATACACCATAAAATTGTAATGGTTCAAACCTTCCAACCTATTAATTTATTGGAATTCAAGTGGTGGATGGGTCCATATGAGTTTATAAGGATTTTATAGGTCAGAGGGAAAATATGGGGTTGATACTTCATCTCATTAAGTCTCTACTGTGTTGAATGGTGGGATGTTTCTTTACAAGGGACATTGGGGGGAAGATAGGTTGGTTTATAGGTAGGATATTGGAGGAGGTGTTTTTTTGGTTTTACTATTTTTATCATAGTTGTACCATGGAGTAATATTTCTACATATCCTTTTATGTTTTGGGATGTGTATGAGTTATATGTGGTGTAAGGAATCAATGGAGGAATTTTGTGATACTTACATTTTTAGCATAGTTGCGTCATAGAGAGAGGTTGTGATGTGAAGATGGGATTTTTACCCAAGTTTCTATGTTTTAGGGGTAATAGTTAAATCATAGAGTCTCAAAGATGAATTTTTATGGTTAATCAAAATTTAGGGTAGCTACACCATGGAGCTTGGTTGCAGTATAGCCTTATTCTTGGAGGATGGTTTCTATAGTTTGGTGTCTTCGTATTCACCATATTCCCAACCTTGTTTAATTAGATCTATTCTATAGAGATATCCCTATTTCTTAGAGGCTTATTTCACCATCTAGGTAACAGCATGGTCATTACCACTGTATTGTACTTCCTTCATTTTTTGGAAATTATGTAGCATAGTGTGTGAGGTTGTGTTATGGTCTTATGATTTATAGACCACCTATAAGTTCCAAAATCCCCTTGAACCAGGTCGTTCTCATGATTTTTGTATCAACTATTAGGAAACCTAAGTGTTTCCTAAGGAGGTATTTCAGCCCCCTTTCAATGGCTTTCAACCCTAGCCTTATGAGATCAATCTTTGGTGGTTTTAGGTGATCCCCCCACTATTCTTCTCTATGTTTCTCCCTATTGTTCATCTAGAAGAGGTTATTTTCAAGGGAAACCTTTTGTTTTGATTTTATTTTTTTAAGATGTTTTGGGGTGTTTTTTTAGGGTTTTCAATGTGTTCTATATCATCAAGGTTCTTGGTGGTGGTATCCCTCTCATTTTAACCTTGTGCAACAACTCAAAAATCTTCATTTAAGGTAGGGAATCCTTTATTTCTCATCTAGTTTTATCATGTGATATGGGTTATACTCTTGTTATATTTTTATATCATATTATGTACTTTCTTAATAATGATAAAGAATTTTTTTAATTGAAATTGAAGGGAAAGGATAAGGAAATCAATTGCTTTACTACATTTAATATTATTGATATTTTGACTATACGAGCTGGATTACTTATTAAAAATAATGTCTATTTGGGTTTTTTTTTCATTGTGGTTTTTGTGACTATGAAACCCTTTTTTTGGTTATTTTTCATCACCCTTAATAAATTTAAAACCACTTATATCTGGAAAATGAAATGTTTTCCCGGAAAATTCTACCTTGTGTGAGGATTCCCTTGAAATAAATAAGTTTAAGTAATGGAAATCCCCTTGACAAATATGAATAAGTTGAGTGAATATGTGATGTGTGGTTGTGATGTGTAGTCTTAATGTGTGGTAGTGTTTTTTGTGCAGGATATGATGAGATTTATATGTGGTATATGGAGGTTGTGATGTGGAAAGAAGTTGTGATGTGGCAATTATGATGAGAAGTGGTGGTGATGTGAAATAGTGGAAATATGGGGATTGTTGACTTTAGGGAGATGGGTTGTTGTGTTTTGGTGTGTTGTTATAGTATCTTGGGTAGTAATGGAATTAAATTGGTTAATAATTAAATGTAAAATTGAATGATCTAGTTTTGTTAATGGGTTGAAATGGAAAATGAATTTTTAAAATAAAATGGGAATTATGGATTGAATTGGTTGATGCTGAAATGTGAAATAAATGGGCTAGTTAAATGAAATTGGTTGGTAATGGAAAAATTTTAAGTTGCATTTAATTTAAAATAATATTAAATATGTATTTTGGCGTGTTTCTGTGGTGTTATGCATTTATAGGTGGTAGCAGAAGTGGCAGGGGATATGAGGCTTGGTAGTGATATTGTGGGTTGGGATGGTGCTTCTGTTGTGAACCTATAGGTTGGTCTTGTGTGAGGATATTATATATACTTGTACATTCATCATTATTTCTACATTCACTCTACCAACTTTGATCACGTTGTGCCAATAACCAAATGTTTTGGGGTGTTTTCCCCAACATTCTAGTGGTGAGGATAAATGGTTGGCTACATGCTCTTCCCTGCTCTCTTTTCTAGGTGACATTGACATGCACATCTTTTGATAGTTAGAATTCAAAAGTTCACTATGGTGATTTTTGATGACATGTATAATGGAGGGGGTCTTGAATGGTGGTAGGAATGTATGAGGTTTATGTCCTTCGTGTTCATGATACCCTACAAATCTGGTTGTGGTTGTGGTTGTGATATAATGGACCAGGTGTCTGTCAGTGAGATGTGATGTGATGTGATGGCCCAAGTGTCTTTGGGTGAGATGTGATGTGATGTGATATACCAGGTTTCTATGGGTGATATGTGATGTGATGTGATGTGTGGAGGGTTTTTGAATGGTGGTAAGAGGGTATGAGGTTGATGTAATTCATGTTAATGATACCCTACAAATATAGTTGTGGTTGTGGTTGTGATATAATGGACTAGGTGTCTGTCGGTGATATGTGATGTGATGCAATGGCCTAAGTGTCTTTGGGTGAGATGTGATGTGATGTGATGGAACAAGTGTCTATGGGTGAGATGTAATGTGATGTGATGTGATGGACCAGGTTTCTAGGGGTGATATATGCTGAGATGTGATGGCCCAAGTGTCTTTGGGAAAGATGTGATGTGAGTTGATGTTATGGACTAGGTGTGTTCAGGAAAGATGTTATATGGAAGATATGGGAGCACTATGACATATGACGTTGCGGTGTGAGAGTGAGAAATCAGAGGGACAGTGGTGTGGGTTGCCTTTTATCAATATTATTCTTATTATGTTGTTACACTTGGTTGAATTATTTGGTGATTGTGCCTTTGTAAGGAAACGATTGGTTAGTTGACCTATTTAGGTGTTGTTGGTTATGCTATTTTATCACTGGTGAATTTGTGTACACATTTCACATTTAAATGAGAGACTTTAGGTATAATCCTACTAATTATATGTGTATGCTCACCCTCTGTATAAAAAAAATATTTTGCAGGTTTCTAGGAGGACCACATGGACCATGTTGTACATTACTAGCTCAAACCTTCAATTTGTTGATGTTTCATTGCCTTTTATTTTATTTTAGATATTTATTTGGATATTATTTGTATTTTATTACATTATACATGAATTTTGGGATAGTTTGGTTTACTTTTTATATTATTTCATGGAGTTTCTTATGGTTGATTTACCTATCTTCTTATCCTATGTATATTATATAGGGTAAAGCCTCCCATATAGGGATTTTTAGACCCTTAGTGTAAGTCTCTAACCTAGGGGATATTGAAGGTGGGACTCAGGGGTCATTATCCTTTATTAATTATTGTCCCAAGAAGAGTACCTTTGGAGGGAGGGGATCATGAAAGAGTGGTAACAGAGGTTTGGCTGAGAGATAAGATGGAGTTTGGAGTTCTTCACTATGACGATCACATTGGATGGTAAGTAAATGAGGTCATTTGGTCTTGGTGTGTTGCATAGGTATGGTAATATCGACTATGATGTAGTATTTTAGGGCCTCTTTTGATCCTATGCAAGGAATCTGAGCCTACTGAATGACTAAGTGAGGTTTCATCGCTTGTTTTGTGGAGACCTTGGAGAGGTAAATACATCATGATTGACTTTTTTTTGTTTAAATTGGGTGATTTTTGAAAGATAAAATGAATTAAATGAATCTTAATAAAAATTCATGCCACCAGACTTAAAAAATATTTTTTACAATTTCAATTATGGATCCTGATAATCCACTGCATGTGGTTCAAGTATTGGAGGTTATACAGGGTTATCTATTTTATCATTGGAGGTTCACCTAGTTGAGGAGGATGAACAGTGGCATAGGATAGTGTGAACCTTTTTGCAGTAGGATTTGGAGAAGTGTGAGGGTATCATCTATGATCTTTAAATAAAGATCTAGTTGGATGATCTTGAGATCACCTTCAGTTTGATCTGGGCCCCAGTGGAATATTGGGTTCTGTTGGTAGTTGGTCAGGTTACGGGAGATTCCTATCATTGGTTGATGTTATATATTGGTAATTGGAAGGAGGATAATGTTTTTTGGGTTATCTTTCAAAATTATTTTTTATAAGAGTTCCTCTTATCGATCAGGAAGGAAGTGAAGAGGTAGAATTTTCTCTCTCTTTAGCAGGGAAGCATATCTATTTGAGATCTTGGGATCAAGTTCAAGGATCATTTGTGTTTCACCCTAGATAATTTTCATGATGAGTAGTCCCAATCGTAGTGTCTTGAGGATCCACTCTTTCTGTCACGAACCAACCTGGGTCGACCCTGAACTGGTCACCCGAGTCAGTCCGCGACATGGCCCGAGAGGCGTTCCCGATCCTCCCAGGCTGGAGACAAGCGCCAGGTCATCAACAGAGGATATGGGAACGATTTCGCCCAATATAAATATATAAGAAAGTGAAAATAAAACAGAGCAGTGCAAAAAAGATGAACCAAATAAAGTGACTAAACAGGAACCAACAGGAATCAAACTAACCAAACACGACATCCGAACAAACTCCGTGCGACCTCGCGGGTCGCTCTCTGACTCAACGATCAAGCGTCGCCCTAGGTGAGCGCAATCAAGCTATAGCCTGCACAAACACTAAAAACAGAAAAGAACTATAGGCGTGAGTATTAAAACTCAGTAGGATAGCCTGATATCTATTCCCAATGCACTACCTTTAAAATAAAAGAAACATCATTTCAAGTTTGAACTACAATTTATAAAAGTATGTTTTTCTAAGCATTTTACTTAAAAACAAAGTACGAACCTTTTCCCTTAGCCATTTCAAAATTCGGGTTCATTTCATTAGTGTCAATGACATTTCAGGAAAGGGGGAAAGTGATGTTTAAATTTTCAAATTTGTACAAAAGGGATTAAACACTTTCATTTGAAAACATTTTTTTTGAAACCTATTCAAAAGCAATTTATCACTTTCCAAGGAAAACAATACGCCAGAATACAGAAAGTAGAACATACAGCAAGGGCAATGTAGGTTTACCTGTGATAATCATAATCATCACTGCAAGAAACAAAAGCTGAATAGACATGGGTGAACCTAGGAGATCGAGAATAAACTAGAAGACACCAATACATGAGAAATCATCCTTATCGACATGTCACGATGAAATCAAAATGCACAATACGCTCGACCATCCACTCACGGGCAGGTCAAGGGAAAATCCCATAGTAATAAACCCAATATATCCACCTACTATGGGCCACTGGTCAGTACCACAACCTACCAGTGCAGCAATCATTCTTAGAATATTCTCTCAATATGCCAGATTCCCATGTCCCAAGTGTTTGAAAAAGGGGTGAGCCAACTGATTCCAACCAAGCATCCAATCATATACACATATATATATATAAAGCACAACAAGCATCACCCATGCCACTCCGTGGAACAACCTCATGCCTTTAAACTACTCACGTACCTGGGAGCTACTAAGCGCGGCCTCCCAAACAATCAATTGGAACCAAGGCATGGGAGTTGTCCTAAGAGGGTTTTTATCAAAACATTTTCATCTCTTTCCATAAAGTTCCAAATGGGAATTTAATACATTTCACAAACACCACTCAACGAAAGGTACAACTTCTTTATGAGACAAAACCCAGTTTAAAACAATTTAAAGAACCCACAAAACACTACTTCACAGGTTGCCAATATTTTTATAAACCAAACCAAACCATTTTCTTTTTCCAAATAAACTTTAAGAGCCAACCGAGCAATTTCTCAAACGAACCAAAGTATTTGTTCACGCTTCAAAAGAAGTAATTTCTCGTTAAACCAGAACTCTATTTTATATTCCGTGAATTATGTTTAAAATCCAAACAGGCATTCTTTCATTATTTGGTGTCCGCTCGTCAAAAGGATGTTTCATGTGTCCTTTATAAAATAAACGGCTCCTTTTTACACTAAATAACCATTTAAAATTTAACTATCTTATATTAAAAATTAATTATCGTATATTATCTCATATTTATTAAAATTAATAAAACATTTATTTTGAACCATTAGGGTGTACAAACAGCATGAAATAATATAACTTAAATTTTAAAAGCAGTGCAAAGGGAACCTACCTCAAGATCAAGCGCGACGACAAAACAACTCTAGAACCAAGGCGCGTTGACACAACGTGTGTCCGAAACCATGTGATAAAGTACAACACTCTGGATAAACAATATCAAGGACTCAGACACATACAAAACTCACTAGAGCATGCGAAACCAAACGTCGGGAAGAAACGCTCACCTCAAAACTGAGGCGTAGCGACGACGGAACCTCGGAAACAAGGCGCAGTGGTGGCGCTCACTTGGAAACACCCTTCACGGGTCCTAAAAATCCTAAATCAACCAAAAACAAAGATAAGTTGATAACCCTCTAACAAAGCAAGGGCCGAAGCAGGAATACTGATAATAATAATAATAATAATAATAATAATAAGAACAACAATAATATTAATATAAAATAAAAATAACAACAATAATAATAGTAATAATAATAATAACAACAATAATAAGATTAATAAGAATAATAATAATAATAATAATAGAAATATTAATAATAATAATAATAATAACAACAACAATAATAAGATTAATAACAATAATACTAAGAATAATAAGAATTATAATAAGAATAAAAATAATAATAAGAAGAAGAACAATAATAATAATATTAATACTAATATTAATAATAATTATTATTATAATAATAATAGCATTAATAGTAAAAAAAATAAAATTAAAATAAATGTTTCAAGGGGGGGTTGTTGTGCGGGATGCAGCAAGGGGAGGAGGAGAAGTGTCCGAGCGGCTGGCTGGGCAGTGGCGTACAGCGGAGAGGGAGCAGTGGCGGGCTGCTGCAAATGGGTGGAGGAGAGTTGGGTGATGCGGCTGTAGCGCGAGGTGAAGGAAGGGAAGGCTGAGGAACCGGAGCGGGGCGCTGCAATAGGGAAAAGGGCGCCGGCGGCCGGGCAGTGGTTGTGTGTGCTGAGGGAGGGAGGACGCACCGCAAGCAGGGGCACCGACGGCGAGCTTCTGCGCAAGACAGATCTGGAGCAGATGGCAAGGGGGGTGCGCCGCTTGAGATGGCTCTGCCGTATGGAGCAGGAGCCACGTCGGGGAAGCGCTAGGGGCTACGGGGGTCGGCTGTGCGGCAGGGCTACCCGGGAAGGGGAAACGGGAGGCCGAGGGGTGCTACAGAAGGGCGGAGGAGGGAGGCCGACGGTCGGGAGATAGAGGGAGGAGCCGGCTGGGCTTGTCCGGAAGGTAGCAGCGCGGAGGAGGCTGGGACGCCGGCTGGGTCTCGTCCGGGAGGCAGCCGCGCGGAGGAGGCCGGGACACCGACTGGGGGGAGGCGCGGCCGGAGGGAACGCCGCCGGAGGAGCCGAGAGGGAGAGTGTTGCGCGGAGGGAGAAGGGAGAAAGAGAGAAGAGGGAGAGAAAATAGGGGGTGGCGGCGCGACGGAAAAGGGGAGAGGGAGGTAGGGTTAGAAAAAAAATAAATAAATAAATAAAAAGAATAAAAGAAAATGAATAGGAAGAAATAAAAGAAAAAAAAAATAAAGAAAAAAAAGAATAAGAAAAATGAGAATAAAAGAAAAGGAAAAATATAATTAAAACAAATCAAAATAAAATAATTTAACTTAATAATAATACTAATAATAAATTTGTTAATTAAATATAATGGCAATAGGTATTATAAATATACATACACATATTTACATATATCTAAACATATATAAAACATGTAAACGTATTTATAACCCTATATAAATATATATATAGACATACATAAACATATTGACAATAATAATATTAATAATTATTGTTATTATTATAATTACAAACATATATACATATATATATGTATAAACATATATATAAACCCACATGAACAAATTTATAAACATACATATATGAACATACATGACATATTATAAACATATATGCATATATATACTCATATGCATAAACACATTTACGTATAAACATTTAATGTTAAGAAATATATATTTATCAGCATACGTGTATATATACACATATAAACATACATATATGCACATTACATTAAAAAAAATAACAATAATGATAATAATGTATAAACATATATACCCATATACATACACATATAGAATCATATATATATGTATGTATGTATATATATATTAATCCACTCAACGAGCGAATTTAATAACGTTAAAACTAAATGACCACGGAGTACGCGCGCACTGTACGGTGCCCAAGAGGACTGCAAACGGGCTGCGCGTCACAACCGTATGGTGTTCACGCACTATTCCAAACCATATACTCATCCAAACCTTAAAATTTTAGACCGGGACTCACCCGCACACATGCAAAATCACCTGACTCTAAGATAAATAAAGTAAATAAAATAAATAAATAAAAACAGGTGTGACAATTCTCCCCACCATAACGCTTTCCACCCCCGGAAAGCCACAACACTATCTAGCTGATCGATCAACGTCTAAGGATTCCACACAACACGATCCAACCTCTTAACTAAAGGACATTTTTTCTACCATCTATGGGACTCAACCTCTTCCCAAAACAGACCAACAGTAGAGGGGAGGCCGGAATGGACTCCCCACAATAAGGACTCCACTAGCCCCCGATGAGGACTTAAGAGAAAACCCAAAGAGACTCATGGTGGGTCTCCCCACCATAAAGAACTAACCTACTAGAGCCCTACCAGAAAACCAATTTAGACCGGCATCAGGCCTTACCAAATCTAGAAAGAGAAAAATAAGAACATTTAAAACATTCACTCCCGTCTGAATGGGATAAGAAATGAATCAAAACTCCATACAAACTGCAAACCCTAACCCCATGGGCGGGGAGGGTGGGCCCAAGGATCAAATCACCGAAACTACGACGTACGACTACTCACGACCCATCACTTTAGGATGGACACAAACTAGGGCCGCAACTGATTTACATCAGTGGCCCACGCAAAGTCACTGATCAGCAACTTACATCCAAGAGGCAAAATTCCCGACATTACATGAGGGATAAGTCCATTGCGTGCTTTGCGACAAGAGGAAAACTACAAAGATAGAGAAACCAGAGCAGCAACACCAGAATTATCTCACCACACGGTAGAGGCACAACTTTAACCAGACTCCTTAAATTCCCCCCCCCCCCGGGGGGGGGGGGGGGTTCCTGACTACGCATCGGCTTCACTCTGAGACCTTTTGGCTGGAGCTCTGATGGATGAAGCATCTCCTGCCTCACAGTCTGGTTCTGATAATCCCAACAAGAAACATACATCTTTTGATCTGACAGATTGAAGGACAAGATTTTAAAATTAAAAAACACACCAGCATTGAAAGCCGAGGTTCGTCAAAAGACCCATGAAGTTCCCATTCATTTCAAACCCAAAATAACACCCATACATAGGCCACGATAATAGATCACTTACACTGAAAGGAAACTTACACTGGAAACTTTTAACAAAGACCCTACAAGACATTACTTCTGAGAACTTCCTCTACGACGCTTCCTTGCAACGCCCCGAAAAAATCTTCGCAAGTGACCCAGGTGTCCACATGCCTGGCAGGGCTTTAGAGTGCTTGTGCACGATGACTTCTTGTGACCCCGCTTTCCACACTGATAACACACAATAATCTCTCGTTCCGAAGAGGTTGATGAAAGATCCTGAGGCCTCTTGATTCCACGACCTGATCCATCCACTTCCATTTGATTACTCATCTCCTTTCCAGAATCTTCAACAGTACTCATAGGGATCAAAGGAGGGAGAAATACTTCGAGCACTCCTACCATCGCAGCTTCGACATGAAATTCTTGTCTTTCCAGATTGACAAAAGAAGTTAGGTTGGACTCTGACACCTTCGACTGTAGATCAGGGCGGAGACCCGCCTCGAAGCGTCGAGCCTTCATGGGTTCATTCGTGGCATACTCTGAATCATAAGGGACTAGCTCCATAAAGCGATGGAAATATTCTAACATGGATCTGTCGCCCTGCTGAAGACAACACATCTCCATCCCCTTTCTCACCCTTTCTTCCTCAGATAAAAACTGGAGAATGAACGGGGCCTTGAAAAACTCCCAAGTAATCTCTTGACGAGGCTTGTTCTGAGACACCGACTTCCACCACATCCATGGTGAACCTTCAAGCATGAAGGTCACAAACTTGACCTTCAACGACCCGGGCAACTCAATGAGGCTAAAGTCCCTTTCAATCTTCTGCATCCACTCCTCTGCCACATAAGTTTCTGCTTGACCATAGAAGAGAGGTGGATCCAACTTCCGAAACTCAAGCATAAAATCCTTAGGTTGATCAACCGCACTACGATCACCCATCGAAGCTTCAAAGGGATAACCGCTGGACAAGGAAAATTCAAAAACCTAATCAAGGCCAACTCAACGAATGAATAAAAACGTCAAAATCAAACACTGCATAAGTGACAAGCTCGAAATCCGAGAAAACAAGTTATCATAACATCAAAACTTTTCTATTTGAAAACATCTTTAATTTAGAACAAGCTTAGTGGGTTAAACCTTTGCCATTGGTATTCTTTAGAGCCTCGCTCACATGCATGTATCTGTTCCACCCAGGGCATCCATCCACCATACCAGAAATCCAACCACATTTCCAACATACCACAATGCATGTGAGTACTCATCGGAACACCAAGGACAAAACAAAGCAACTTCATTTTCCAAAAACAATTTATTCATACCACTTATTTTAAAACAAACTACAAATTAAACATGTCATTTCAAACAACATTTTGTTTTCAAAACCAACTTTTCTAATTCAAACCACTTTCAAAAATCAAGGGAAACCCAAAACAAATCAAACAGGGGACTAGTGTCAGTGGGTGACTTGACCATATGGTTGGCGGCCATATGCCAAACACATCACTGACACAGGGAGCCTTCTTGGACCATGCCCCTAGCTTTGCATGGCTTTCCAGGCTGTACGGGTTAGGAGGACTAATGGCACAAACTCCCTTTGTCGTATCCCAATCGCAAAACATTTCCATAAAAAATCAAATAAACAAATTAAACCGGACTTCCCCTGGAAACCTGAGGATCGGTACGGGCAAGAGTTTGCGACGCTCTTCTCGCACCTACCCCTCATGTCCCGATAATCCTACTCCATCTACCTTGACATCCCAAATAACAAAGGGTGCTCTGAAAAGTGAGGTTTCCTAAGAGAAAACCTCCTCTGATACCATTTTTTCATGAACCAACCTGGGTCGACCCTGAACCGGTCACCCGAGTTGGTCCACAACATGGCCCGAGAGGCGTTCCCGATCCTCCCTGGCTGGCGACAAGCGCCAGGGAATCAACAGAGGCTATGGGAATGATTTCACCCAATATAAATAAATAAGACAGAGAAAATAATACAGAGCAGCGCAGAAAAGATAAACCAAATAAAGTGACTAAACAGGAATAAACAGGAATCAAACTAACCAAACACGACGTCCGAACAAACTCTGTGCGACCTCGCGGGTCGCTCTCCGACTCAACGATCAAGCGTCACCCTAGGTGAGCGCACTCAAGCTATAGCCTGCACAAACACTAAAACCAGAAAATAACTATAGGCGGGAGTATTAAAACTCAGTAGGCTAGCCCGATATCTATTCTCAATGCACTACCTTTAAAATAAAAGAAACATCATTTCAAGTTTGAACTACAATTTATAAAAGTATTTTTTTCTAAGAATTTTACTTAAAAACAAAGTACGAACCATTGCCCTTAGCCATTTCAAAATTCGGGTTCATTTCATTAGTGTAAATGACATTTCAGGAAAGGGGGAAAGTGATGTTTAAATTTTCAAATTTGTACAAAAGTGATTAAATACTTTTATTTGAAAACATTTTTTTTAGAAACCTATTCAAAAGCAATTTATCACTTTCCAAGGAAAACAATACGCCAGAATTCACAAAGTAGAACATACAGCAAGGGAAATGTAGGTATACATGTGAGCATCATAATCATCACTGCAAGCAACAAAAGCTGAATAGACATGGGTGAACCTAGGAGATCGAGAATAAACCAGAAGACACCAATACATGAGAAATCATCCTTATCGACATGTCACGATGAAATAAAAACGCACAATACGCTCGACCATCCACTCACGGGTAGGTCAAGGGCAGTCCCATAGTAATAAACCCAATATATCCACCTACTATGGGCCACTGGTCAGTACTATAACCTACCAGTTCAGCAATCATTCTTAGAATATTCTCTCAATATGCCAGATTCCCATGTCTCAAGTGTTTGAAAAAGGGGTGATCCAACTGATGCCAACCGAGTATCCAATCATATACATATATATATATAAAGCACAACAAGCATCACCCGAGCCACTCCGTAGAACAACCTCATGCCTTTAAACTACTCACGTACCTGGGAGCTACTAAGCGCGGCCTCCCAAACAATCAATTGGAACCAAGGCATGGGAGTTGTCCAAAGAGGTTTTTTATCAAAACATTTTCATCTCTTTCCACAAAGTGTCAAACGGGCATTTAATACATTTCACAAACACCACTCAATGAAAGTTACAACTTATTTATGAGACAAAACCCAGATTAAAACAATTTAAAGAACCCACAAAACACTACTTCACAGGTTGCCAATATTTTTATAAACCAAACCAAACCATTTTCTTTTTCCAAATAAACTTTAAGAGCCAACAAGGAAATTTCTCAAACGAACCAAAGTATTTTTTCACGCTTCAAAAGAAATCATTTCTCATTAAACCAGAACTCCATTTTATATTCCATGAATTATGTTTAAAATCCAAACGGGCATTCTTTCATTATTGGGTGTCCGCTCGTCAAAAGGATGTTTCATGTGTCCTGTATAAAATAAACGGGTCTTTTTTACACTAAATAACCATTTAAAATTTAACTATCATATATTAAAAATTAATTATTGTATATTATCTCATATTTATTAAAATTAATAAAACATTTATTTTGAACAATTAGGGTGCACAAACAGCATGAAATAATATAACTTAAATTTTAAAAGTAATGCAAAGGGAACCTACCTCAAGATCAAGCGCAACGACAAAACAACTCTGGAACCAAGGCACGATGACACAACGTGTGTCCGAAACCACGTGATAAGGTACAACACTCTGCATAAACAATATCAAGGGCTCAGACACATACAAAACTCACTAGAGCATGGGAAACCAAACGTCGGGAAGAAACGCTCACCTCGAAACTGAGGCGCAGCGACGACGGAACCTCGAAAACAAGGCACAGCGGTGGCGCTCACTTGGAAACACCCTGAGCGGGTCCTAAAAATCCTAAATCAACCAAAAAAAAAGATAAGTTGATAACCCTCTAACAAAGCAAGGGCCAAAGCAGGAATACTCATAATAATAATAATAATAATAATAATAATAATAATAATAATAAGAACAAAAACAATACGATTAATATAAAATAAAAATAACAACAATAATAATAGTAATAATAATAATAAAAACAATAATAAGATTAATAATAATAATAATAATAATAATAATAGAAATATTAATAATAATAATAATAATAATAATAATAATAATAATAACAACAACAATAATAAGATTAATAAAAATAATAATAAGAATAATAAGAATTATAATAAGAATAAAAATAATAATAAGAAGAAGAACAATAATAATAATAATACTAATATTAATAATAATAATTATTATTATTATTATAATAATAACATTAATAGTAAAAAAATAAAATTAAAATAAATGTTTCAAGGGGGGTTGTTGTGCGGGATGCAGCAAGGGGAGGAGGAGAAGTGTCTGAGCGGCTGGCTGGGCAGTGGCGTACAACGGATACGGAGCAGCAGCGAGCTGCTAAAAATGGGAGGAGGAGAGTTGAATGATGCGGCTGCAGCGCGAGGTGAAGGAGGGGAAGGCCGAGGCACCGGAGCGGGGCGCTGAAATAGGGAAAAGGGCGCCAGCGGCCGGGCAGCGGTTGTGTGTGCTGAGGGAGGGAGGACGCACCGCAAGCAGGGGCGCCGACGGCGAGCTTCCGCGTGAGGCAGATCTGGAGCAGATGGCAAGGGGTGTGCGCCGCTTGAGATGGCTCTACCGTAGGGAGCAGGAGCCGCATCGGGGAGGCGCTAGGGGATGCGGGGGTCGGCTGTGCGGCGGGGCTACCCGGGAAGGGGAAACGGGAGGCCGAGGGGTGCTACGGAAGGTCGGAGGAGGGAGGCTGGCGGTCGGGAGATAGAGGGAGGAGTCGGCTGGGCTTGTCCGGAAGGTAGCTACGCGGGGGAGGCCAGGACGTCGGCTGGGTCTCATCTGGGAGGCAGCCGCGTGGAGGAGGCCGGGACACCAGCTGGGGGGAGGCGTGGCCGGAGGGAACGCCGCCGGAGGAGCCGAGAGGGAGAGTGTCGTGCAGAGGGAGAATGGAGAAAGAGAGAAGAGGGAGAGAAAATAGGGGGGTGGCGGCGCGACGGAAAAGGGGAGAGGGAGGTAGGGTTAGAAAAATAAATAAATAAATAAATAAATAAAAATAATAAAAGAAAATGAATAGGAAGAAATAAAAGAAAAGAAAAGAAAGAAAAAAAAGAATAAGAAAAATGAGAATAAAAGAAAAGGAAAAATATAATTAAAACAAAACAAAATAAAATAATTTAACTTAATAATAATACTAATAATAAATTTTTTAATTAAATATAATGGAAATAGTTATTATAAATATACATACACATATTTACATATATCTAAACATATATAAAACATGTGAACGTATATATAACCCTATATAAATATATATATATAAACATACATAAACATATTGACAATAATAATATTAATAATAATTATTATTATTATAATTACAAACATATATACATATATATATGTATAAACATATATATATAAACCCACATGAACAAATTTATAAACATACATATATGAACATACATGACATATTATAAACATATATGCATATATATACTCATATGCATAAACACATTTACGCATAAACATTTAATGTTATGAAATATATATTTATCAGCATACGTGTATATATACACATATATACATACATATATGCACATTACGTTAAAAAAAAATAATAATAACAATAATGATAATAATGTATAAACATATATACCCATATACATACACATATAGAATCATATATATATATGTATGTATATATATATATATATTAATCCACTCAACGAGCGAATTTAATAACGTTAAAACTAAATGACCGTGGGGTACGCGTGCACTGCACGGTGCCCAAGAGGACTGCAAACGGGCTGCGCGTCACAACCGTATGGTGTTCGCGCACTATTCCAAACCATAAACTCATCCAAACCTTAATATTTTAGACCGGGACTCGCCCGCACACATGAAAAATCACCTGACGCTAAGATAAATAAAGTAAATAAAATAAATAAATAAAAACAGGTGTGACACTTTCCTTCTATCCAGTGTTTATTTACCAATTTTATATTACAATGTATTATAAGTTCGGAGGAGGGTGGAGGTGATTGAGAGTATTCACTCATGAGGAGGTTTACCATGATATGGGGACTAACAGGGTTCTTTAGTAAGTAGAGTTGTTAGTGGTAGGTCTCAGGTTCCAGGGCCTTCAAGGTTTCGACCATCATAGAGTCAACCTCAGCAACTTTCTTTCCAGCCTTCTAGGGATAGCAGTTTTGTGCATTTTTGGGGAGCCTTGTGATAGTGTGATTTAGTTTTGGGGACCATGTTCATCATCATAATTAGTTCCTTAAGGTTATTGGAGCTCTATATAGTGGATAGGGCCTAATTTAGCATTAGCCTCAGTAGCATCCACCAATGAGGCCATTTCAGTAGCAAGGGTGGCAGGCTTATACTATTCTAAGAGGAGACAGGGTAGGGAGAGGTGGGAGTCAGGATTTTTCTCATCTTCAAGGACCCTAACATGAGTTTCTCCACAGAGGTGGTCATCAGAAAATTTTCAGTGGAGCTAAGAGTGGGTTATTTCATGTAGTGGTGATAGTTTCACTAGATGGGACAAATATCGTTAGATGAATGATTTGTTTATCATATACCCTTGTGTTTTCCTTGTTTAATTTAGGATCTTCACACTCCTTTATTTCTCCTACTCTATTCTAGGCTCAAGGACTATATTTAGAGATGATTTGTGAGCCCCTAGTTTTTATGATCATAGTCAGAGTCCACAACAACTTTTTTGATGTGTGTTGATGGTGTATACTAATGATAGGGAAACATCAATCTTGTGGAGACATTTTTTTCTATATATTTAGTCGTATAAATTCATCCTTTTCATTTAATGGATATATTACAAGAATGATGTTATCAACTAATTTTAGAGATGAGTCTTGTTCTCAGACGTGGATGGTTAGTGTGAAATTTTCATTGGTGAGTAGAGTTGACATTTGGGAAGTTGGAATATATATTCCCTTCTTTCCTTGATGAATAATTTATCTATGGAATCAATATACATTGGAATAGTGGAGGTTCCCAGGGTTTTTGGGGAGTTCCTGGATATTTTTCTCGAAGTGGTTGTGATGCTACCCCCGTGACATGATATAGAGCTGCTCTAGATATATTTTCATCCCAGTTCTTCTCCATTTTTTATGGAATCCCTATTTCATGGAACCCTATGAGTTTTTTTATTTTAGGATTTAGATAAATTATCTAATGTATAAAGGTTTCATATGTCATAGTGGGTCATCATGGGGTTCTCAAGTGTTATTTTCCAAGAAGGTAAATAGTGGTATGAGGCTATGTATAGACTACCAGGGGTTAAATTCGGTAAAGATCAAGAATTTATACCCAATTCCATGAATTTATGATCTTTTAAATTGGTTGAGAGAGGATAATTGGTTTTCTATTATCTGTATGTGGTATTGATATCACTAGTTGAGGGTGAAGTAGGATGATGTCCCAATGACTTCTTTCAGATACAGGAATGGGCACTTCAAGTTTCTGGCTATGTAGTTTGATGTCACAAATGCACCAGCTATGTTCATGGGGATCATGAACTCTATGTTTCATGAATTCTTGAACTAGATTATATATTTTTTTATTGATGACATATTGATCTAGTCGAAGTCATTGGATGAGAATATCTGTCATCTCAAAAATATCTTCTAGGTTCTTCGATGCCACCATCTCTATGGAAATTTTTCCAAGTGTAAGATTTGGATGTGATAGGTTCATCTCCTCAAGCATGTAGTGACCCAACAATGTATGGTTGTTGACCCGTTGAAAATTGAGGTGGTTGTTTCTTGGGAAGCACCTAATAAAGTGGTTGAGGTTCATAGATTCCTTGTTCTTGTGGGCTATTAGTAGTGGTTCATGCCTAATTTTTTATTGATTGTATCCTCATTGATATCTTTGACTTGGAAAGACCAATATTTATTCTATAATGATTATTTTCAAATTGTGTTTGACTAATTGAATGGATAAATTTATCAGTACACTGGTTCTATAGTTTCTAAAGGAATGGGTGATGTTTGAGGTGTTTTTTGATTCATCTCATCTTGTCCTATTATGCTTCCTGACAAAAAAAAATTATTGATCCCATATGGGTCAAGGTAGTTATTCCCTTATTAGTGTAACTATTCCACCCATTATCTGAAGCTAGGAGTGGTTTTTTTTGAACTAAATATATGATGACATTACCTCTTTGGAGAATGCTTTTTTAGTCTTCAAATATCACAAGAAATTGGGGTATATCTTTTCTCAATGTGACAGTAACCTATAGTAACTAAGGTGGATGGATTTTCTCCAAAATTATGGTTTTGATATCTCTTACAGCCTAGTAATGTGTAATATCATGGTTGATGCACTGATTTAGAAGTCTTGAGAAGATATGGCTCTAGAGTCTATAGATGTTTGGAAATGGTTAGAGGAGTTGGTATCCCTACACATAGTTTCAAGGGTGTTTGATAGTGGAGATTGATTATTTGTGATGATGATGTAGTATTCTATGATTTATCTAGTAGAGGAGTATCTATGGGGAGACTTAGAAGTATAGGTGATATGTGATCAGGTTGGCCATGGTGATGATCTGGATGGATGGTTATAGGATGGTCAAAAACAAATAATGTTTCAAGGGAAGTTATAGTTCTATTGTTGATATGTGATGTAGTCCTTTTTGTGTTTCATATCTCTCCCTTATTGGTATACTCAGAAGTATAAAAGATGTTTCATGGCTTGAGGATGAAATTTTTTTGGATTGAGATGAAATAGGTAGTGGCATATTTTGGGGATTGATGTCTAGTTTTTCAACATGTAAAGGTTCAGAACCATATTCCTAGTGGTCTGTTTCAACATTTGAATATTCTTGAGTAGAAGTGGGGAGACTTATAGATAGACATCAGCATAGGGTTACCCCGAGATAATTGAGGTTTTGATGTTATTTGGGTAATTGTGGATCAGTTAACAAATTTGGCTCACATCCTAGTGATTAAAGAGTTAGTCATTATAGAATTTTGGGAAAATAGGTATGTGGATGAGGTTATACATCAACATAGAGTACCATAGTCCATTATCTCATATCGAGAATCACATTTTACCTCATAATTATGGAGGGTATTATAGCATGATTTTGAGACTCAGTTATGCCTCAGCACTACTTTTCACCCTCCAAAGGATGGGAAGATGGAGAAAACCATCCTAACATTGGTGGATATATTGCAGGCATTCATCTTGGACCTTCGAGTAACTTGGTAAAATCACTTTTATTTGGTTGAGTTTTATTATAAAAATAGATATCACTCATCCATCAGCATGGCCCTATTTGAGGATTTTTACATGAATCAATGTCATACATTGTTATGATGGTATGAGGTTCAGGATTTGTCATTTCTCATCCCTGATCTAGTGTAGAGAACAATAGAGAAGTTTTAGGTTGTTCAGGATAGGATGAAGGTGGAACAGGACTGGAATAAATATTATGTTAATCATATGAGGAGGCCCTTGGAGTTTGAGGTTGGGACCATATATTCTAAAAGGTCACCCCGAGATGTGTCCATAAGAGGTTTGGAAAAGGATTAATCTTTATCCTTAGTTTATGGGACCTTTTGAGGTGTTGGGATGCATTGGAGAGGTGGCTTATAGGTTTTCACTCCCACCAAGACAAGAAAAAATTCAAGATTATTTTATAAGTCTCTCAACTAAACCAATATCTTCATAAAGAAACACATGTCATCAACTTGGGAGACTTGGATATCAAGAATGACATGATATTCATGTAACAACCAGTAGAGATCTAAGATTTTAGGGAGAAGGTGAAACATGGAAAGAATATTCCTTCGGTTAATGTGTACTAGAGTCATGGTGGCATGGAGGAGATTAATTTGGATCATGAGATGCAGATTCATGCCTTGTACCTGGAGTTGTTTTGAGTCTTTTATTGTTTTTATTCTCTTGATGCTGTGATGTTAGGATCTTTTTGGTTATGAAATATAATTTGGTTTGATAATGTGATGTGTGTAAATCTTTTAGAATATATATATATTAAAACCAATTCCTAATCAATATTCATTATACTATGACATGTTTAAAACTTTATTACTGAGTCAGTGTCACCCAAATTTGAAAATATCATGATGTGGAACATTTAATTTCTTGATTCGTGAGCTTGGGGTAGTTTTTTTGATGGTTTTGGTGATCATTGGCTTGTAACTGATGTAAAATATGTGGTTGTATGGGATGTTTGGTGAACATTTTTTTATTTTCTTAGATTGTTTGGTATGTGGGAGTGTTATAGTTGTAACAAGATTCTTGAGAGGTATCTTAAAGTATGGTTGTTCAAAAAATTTCCCCTCTTTAATTTCTAGCTTATTTTTAATTCTCAGGGGATATAATAGTTTGGAGGCATCTGATGTAATGATTTAGACCTTATGACCCATTACTTTTTGTAAATTATAGTATTGTAGGAGTCTGAAAGAGTTCTTAAGGATTTTATAGGGTAGAAGGATGGAATGGGGCTGAGACATTTCCCCATGTGATTTTTATAACATGGTGTGGTGGGACGCACCATAAGGAGGTTCTATGTGGTGTGGAAGGTCTAGTAGTGGCATAGGGTCTCGGTGGATTTATTATTTTGGTTCCTTAATTTTCAGTATAGTTGAACTATGGAGAATTATTGTGGAATATCCATCTATGTTCTTTAGCATGGAGGAGTGGGTTGTGGAATAAGGGCTTGGTGGAGGAGTTTTTTTCTACATCCATTTATTGCATAGTTCTAGCATAGAGAGAGGTTGTAGAATGGATATAGGTTGATTACCTAAGTGGCTATAGTATAGTGGTTTTGGTTGTAGCCTAGAATCCTGAGGTGAGTTTTGGTGGTTCTTCCAAAATTGGGATAGCACCATCGTGGAGTTAGGTTGTGTCATAGCCTTTTTCTTAGTGGATGGGTTCTACGATGTGGTGTCTTAGTTGCGATGTAGTCCCTTCCCTATTTTATCAAATATATGGTGTGGATATATTTGTTTTTCTCAATTGATTATTTTAATATACAAGTTTTATTGTGTTATATCCCACTATACTGTAGTCCCTTCCTTTTTATCAATTCTAGGGTATGGTGTGTGTGGCTGCATCGTGGTCTTATGTTTTGCAGACCACCTATAAATTAGAAAATCTCCTTAAACCCCTTAAGTCTCCTAATTTTCCTCTTATTTCTTAGGCTACCCAAGTGTATCCTAAGGATTTTTTTATTTCCCCTTTAAATGGATTTCAACCCCATCCTTGTGTGATCAATCTTTGGTGGTTTTAGGTGAGTCCCCCTCTTTTATTCTACCTATTTCTCCATGATGTTCATATAAAAGAGTTGTATGTACCGTTTTGATGATTTTTTTGTAATAATATGTTGTGGGGTGTTGTGTTTAAGGTGATCATGGTTTTATACTTTATCAAGGTTCTTTTTGGTAGTATCCCATGTATTCTAAACATGCGAAATGGTTAATAAATCTTATTTTGAGGTAGGGGATCCTTCATGCCTCATCTAGTTATATCACATAGAAGGAATAATTCTCTTGTTATCTTTTAGAAAGATAGTATAAACCAACCTAATAAAGATAAATAATTGGTTTATTTTAAATTTAAGGTGGAGGGGATTGAAATTTCATACTTTATGGCCTTTGATATTGTTGATATTGTGATTGTATGGGCTTAATTCCTTGCTAAAAATAATGGTCACTAGGAATTATTTTTATGCTATGTTTTTTTGTGAATATGGTACCCTTTTGTGTTGTTTTTTATATCAACCCAAATAAATTGATAACCACTTATATATGTCTAATAAAATGGTTTCCCCTATGAATTTTGGATTACATGATAATTCCCTTGAAATAAATAAGTGAAAGTGATGAAAATCCCCTAACTAAATCTGAAATAAGTTATGTGAATATTTGATATGTGGTTTTTATGTGTGGTTGTGATGTGTCGTTATGTTGTGTGATTGTGGTGTGTTGAGTAGATGTGCTTATATGTGTATGTAGTACATGGAGGTTGTGATGTGTAAATTATTTTCAAAGTAGAGAGTGGTTGTGATGTAGTGATTGTGATGAGAAGTGGTGGTGATGTCAAACAGTGGCATTGTGGGGTTTGTTGGAATGAGTTGGATGGGTTTTTGTGTTGTGGTGTGTGGTGCTAGTTTCTTATCTAGTAATTGAATTAAATTATTTAATAATTAAATATTAAATAACATGGTCTGGTTTTGTTAATGGGTTAAAATGGATAATGAATTCTTAAAATAAAATGGGTAGTGGGGTTAGAATTGGTTGATGCCTAAATGTGAAATAAATGGGTTAGTTAAATAAAATGAGTTGGTAATGAGAAATATTAAACTTAGATTAACTTTAAAATAATGTGTATTGTGTATTGTGGCTTGTGGATTGTGGCTTGTTTATTTGGGTTATTCATTTAGAGGTAGTAGTGGAAGTGATAGAGTTTCTAAGGCTTGGTGGTGATATTTCAAGTTAGGATAGTGTTTTTTCTATGAACACATTGGTTGGTCTTGTGTGTGGCTATTATATATAATTGTACATTCATCATGATTTCTATATTTACCCCACCAATATTGGGCACATTGTGCAAACAACCAAATATTTTGGGAGTATTTTCCCAATATCCTGATGGTGATGATGGATAGATAGCTACCCACCCTTCCTCTCTCCTCCAAACGATGCTGACATGAATGGGTTGTGATTTCCAAAAGTCAAAAGTGAACTATGTTGATGTTTCATGAAGTGGATTATTGTGGGGTTCGTGCATCATAAGAGGAGGGAAAATGGTTGATTTCCTTCATGTTCATGATACCCTAATATTTTGGTCATAGTTTTGGATATAATGTGATGGAACAAGTGTATGAGGGTGAGATGTAATGTGATATGATGGTATAGGTTTATTCGAGAAATATGTGATGTGTTTTCATGGATCAAGTGTCTCCAAGAAATATCTGATGTGATGTGATAGCATGGGTGTCTAAAGTGACATGTGAAGTGATGTCATGTATCAAGTGTCATTAGATGATATGTGAGGTGATCTAATATCACAGGTGTGTTTGGGATATATATTATACCGAATGGATGGGAGTGCTATGACTTAGGATGTTGGAGTGTATGAGCATAAAATCGATGGGAAAGCGGTCTAGAGTACCTTTTATCAACATGTTACTTATTATGTTATTATAAATGGATCATTTATTTAGTGAGTATGCCTTGGTGAGTGTGAGATTTGTTACTTGACATGTTTAGGAGTTGTTTGTTCTATTTTTTTCTCACAAGTGCATTAGTGTACCCCTTCCACATGTACATGAGAGACTTTGTGTATGATCTTACTGAGTATAGTTATATGCTCACCCTATGTATATTGAAACTATTTTTCAAGTTCTCGGGAATTCTATGTGGACTGTGATGGACATTACTAGCTCAAACCTTGTATTTGTTATTGTACCACTGCCTTATATTTTTTTTGGATATTTTTTTGAAAATTATTTTATTTGATTACATTATACATTCATTATGGGATAGTTTTGGTTTACTTTTCATATTATTTTGTGGAGTTTCTTATGGTTAATTTATCATATATCTTGATCTTATGTATATTATATAGGGTAATGTCTCCCATACATGATATTTTTGTACCCTTGATGTTAGTCACCAACCAGGGGCCTACTAGAGTTAGGAATCCAGATCATTATCCTTATTCCTTCATTGTTGTCCTATGAAGGGTACCTTTGGATAGAGGGGGGTATAAAAAACATCAACTACATAGAACCCTTAGACAAAAGGACGGGATGATTTGTGCAATATAGAAATTAAAAGAATTTTGGAGAAATAATATATCCCAACCACAAAGACCAGAGTTTAAATTAGAGGATGCAGCACCCTTAGACAAATGGATGGGATGAGTTGTGCAATATAGAAATTAAAATAATTTTGAAGAAATAATATATCCCAACCACAAAGACCAGAGTTTAAATTAGAGGATGCATTGTGGTCATATATAACTACCTACACAACCCTACTAGATATGTCACCTTAAAAAAATTCTGGTAAACACTATCACTTTTCTATAGAATTAGAGAACAAACTCTATTGACTTGTCAATAGAGTGAACCCATATTTTACCATGGATGGAGAGAAGAGGAAGCTATAGATGGTTGATATTGAGGAGCTAAGAAGTAAAGAATATGAGAATTTTCTATTTTACATGGAGAAAAAAATATATTCATGATAAATTAATCCCAAAAATAAAATTCTAAGTTTGGGAAAAATTATTTTCATCAAGGGTAAATCTCTTCCTTGGTAAGATTTTTTTCAAGTAGATTTCACTATATTCGGTAACTAATATGATTACTTTTAGTGTAGTTGATATCAAAGGAGAAGGTTCAAAGTGTCCATTCAAGTTGAATGGTTTACAATTGAATAATTATCTTGAGGATTTCTATAAATAACCCATGGAAGATTCTAAACTCCTCCATGTTTCAATCAAATAAAGGAGGACCAAGTTATCTATTACAACTATATTTTTCAGGATACTCATTTTTAATTATGAATTTCATAAAAAAAATAAATGAATATTTCACTTAAATGGAATGTTATTTGAGATAAGTGGGGGGGTAAGGATAAAGTAGACTATGATTTAAATGCCTTTTTTACTTTAAATTCTTTTTATTTTGAAAAAATAAAGAAAAAAAGAAAAATTTGGTTCGATAGCCTGTATATACCTTCTTATTTTAGATTTTTTTGGATAACTTTGAGGTATTTCTTAGATAGGAAAATTGAACTTCAATGTGTCCTTTCGAGTTTAAATTACATTATAATTTTTTAGGATTCATTAGGTTCTAAAATTAGAATAATTAAGTAAATTATGAATGAAAATGTTCCTATTTTTATATAGATTATTTCTTAGAACTAAGGAAGGGGGTGTGAGTGAAAATATTTCTATGGAATGAAGATTTAAACATGAGGGCCCAATGTCTAGAACTTGTCCTAATATAACTTTACCTCTGTTAAAAAAACACCTTATACATACAACTCAAAATAAATTTATATACACCCTTTCAACATGGTGAAAAATGTAAATTTAGGATCTATTAGTGAATATTTATGACATTAGGCACTCGTTTTGTGATTTAAACCCCTCTATACATATTTAATAAGTGATTTTTCATAGTGACACTCATATACATGTCTAGGAAAAAATCAAAAAAATAAAAATACAAAAGGAAAGGAATAAATTTCCCAATAGTAAAAAATTAATTCATTTAGGTTAGGGGAATATTGAACCCATATAAACAAGGTATCATTTGAATTATAAAAAAATCATTTGAGTTATATAAATGAAGTGGAAATTATAACTTTGGTTTAAAAAAAATTAAATGAGGGACAAATATAAGTTCTTCTAAAAACTTTGATACCACTTAAATCTAATTTGATATACTCTTGAAATTGGAACTATCACTTTAATGGAAATAAATAAGTGTCTTAATTCACTTATGAGGCATGACAATTTTCACAATGGATGAATCTATGTTTACTTGTTCTTTGAATTGTTTATTAACATCTAGATAGGATGAATCTTTCTTTTATTTTTGAATAATAGAATCCAATGATAAAATTTTCCATGAGTGTAATAGTTCATGTGGGGGGAGTGATGTGAGATTAAATTTTCAAAAAATAATAATTAATTTTCAATGATGATTAAACCCCTAATTTAATTAAAATCTTGAGTAAATATTCATTTTTTGATGTTTTAGAGTATGATCATTATTGAAAATTGGATTGAAATATGATTTTAATTGATTTATTCATTCCTCGAATTCAATGGTAAATCCAAATTTTTATTTTTATTTTGAAATATAATTGTTTGATTTAATTTAGAATTAACATTTTTAGCATGATTTATTTTTATTTTAATTTCTTTATTAATTTTTTAATATAATTAAAATCCATACATTGAAAAAAAATTAAAAATTATATATTTTTGATATGTAATTTTAGAATGTGTTTTAAATGATAAATTATAATTAATTGAGTTTTAAAAATCAAATTTTAAATTTAGAAATTGAAAAATAAATATGAGTTTATTTTGGAACCTATTTTTCATTGTTTTCTTATAATTTAAATTTGATTCGAAAACTATACACTAGAAAGAAAATCGTATTTTTGGAAATGAAAGTATGAAATTTGGCTTAGGGACCAATTGACCACATGAATAATTTTCAAGTGATCGCAATATGAGTCTGAAGTTACCGCAGTGTCTCTCATAGTCAATATAATTCCCACAAGATAAACTACGAGTGGTCATTCCTGGAAATCTACAAAGGGAGAAACTGACCACATGATCATCTCATAGTTATTTCCCAAGGGAATGAACCCCTTCTCCTCTTCGTGATAGGTTAAGCTACCAAAAATCAAGATACCTAATGGAAATTGGAAACCTATGTAGCCACCTCACTCATCTCTAACCTACTTTAGCCTTTATCTAAAAAAAACTATGAGATTATTGTCATGGTCGCTTAAATTAACCTACAACATGAGAGTCCAAGGTTGATTCACCCATGAAGACCCAAGATCATGATATTGAAACCCTGAATGTGAATAACCTTTAATATCTTCTAAGATGGAGATCTCAGGCTACAGACAACTATTAAACCGTGGAAGTGATGATCAAGTTGTATCTGAACTAAAATAGTCATGCCACTATGTTCGACCGACGCTCACCATCATTGATCAAAGAATTATCCCTATTAAAATATAACCCAATATATATTGCCTATTTGAATCTTATCTCATTACACCACACTAGTTTGAACTATAATGAATCTAGATCTCATTAAAAAGAATAAATTGAACTATGTTGAACTTAATTTTCTTCACAATGTCTTGTATTGGAAGATTATAATGGAGTGAGGAAGATAAATTTAAACTCATTGTATTGTTAGTAGATTTTTGAACCACCAAGAATAAAGATGAATGAAATATCATTATAAATTAAGAAACACAAATATGCACCACAATGTTTCAATGAATATAGAGAGGATGACACATTTGATCCAATATAACTGAAGCTGATCCCAATATCGAGTAAATTATGATGTATATCAAAGATTTATTTTTAGAATAATTAGTATGAACCTAATATCAATATTTAATGTGATCCATTTCAAATTTTTCAAAGATTTACCAATAAATAATTGAGTTCAAATATTTATGAAACCTTTCTGGCATTATAATTTTGAGTCTATTAATCTTTGTAATTTTCTGTTTTCTAGGTGTCTGAGACTGTAGGAGGTCTAGGTTTTCTCCCAATATATCATTTTTTGTCTTTAAATAAGACACAAATAATGTGATGACTCTATTTTTTTCATGTAACACTTTTTAATATTTCATGTAATATTTTCAAAGTTAAGGGTAGAGCCTACATGGGATTCCAAGGCTCATTGAGTCTCGATGTTGATATCTTAAAAATATTAAATATAATATATCAAGCATGTATATGTTTTTTGAAATTATTTAATATCTCTAAAATTTTGTTTTATAAAGAAAAAATTATACTTCTATTAAATCTAGAATATGGGTTTTTCCCTTGGTGCGACATAATTTTCATGTGTGTCAGGTGTTTTTCTTAAGAAAAATCATGAGGGGAATAATAGAAAAATAAATAAATTAAATAATTTATTTTCTATTAATTATCCATGACCTAATCATATTTTATTTAATCATAGTTATGGTCATATCCCTGTGTAAGCCACTTTACCCTAGATATTGGAGAGGATCGTGGAGGAGATCTTTTGTGGGATGATAATAGGATCATGGATCATTGATTAGTTTTCTAATGTTTTTTTCATCATTAATAAAGTTCTTGGATCTCACCCAAAAAATGATTAAGAAACTATTCTTCATCAGTTATCAATCCAATTTCAAAGTAGGAGATTTATTTTTTTGGATTAATCCCTATTTTTTATTCTTCTATGATGAACGCAAATTAATTATTTTAGAAAATTAAATCATAAAATATAGTTTAATTACAGTTGAGTGGTTTTTCATCCTAGAATTAGGGATTTATAGATGATTTTTTAAATCTTAGTTATCCTTCTGTTTTCATTATATTCTCCATCAACGGATTAAGGCTAACCTGAAAAATGTTCAATGTGTGTTTCCTCACTTTTTTTTTCTTTTCTCCCATAATTTTTAGAATGTTCATCATCAGTATTTCATCTGACCTATGGTTTGACTATACCTAGAAACTGATCATTACGTAATTGATATTTAGTAAAATGGATCATTATCATAGGTTCAGATTCGGGATTAAAGTCATGAATGATGTTTGATCAAAATGATATAATATCAGGGATGGATTAAGGGTTTTCATCCCATGGTTTGGGGTCTTATCAATTCTGTGTAATGAGAGATGATTTACAAGCAGATCGGTGGCCATAATATGGACACTGGTGATTAATTAGGCTTGGTTAACCCTAGTTTTTTGGTTTTATGGGCATGATTTGAATCCAAAGAAGATTAGGATTTGATGCGGGTGGATACTTTTAAAGACCATGGGATTTTGTAAAAACTGGATATACACAGTTTTTAGTTTGAAAGAACACACTACATGTAAATTCCCTTCCATTGTGTCTAGGGTTAAGAACAAATATTAATATAATACGTTTTGTAACCTATCCACATGCCTTATGACCTAAATTTGGAGACCCAATGTTTACCCATGGGTACATGGGCACGGGCATGGCCAGTGTACATGGAAATAAATAGTGTTCATAATCATTACTAGAGTAAAATGGAATGATCTACATGGACTCAAGAAAGCCCGGTCTTAGTGGGGAACACTGTGTATTATTTATAACCACAATGTACCTCTTCCTAGGTAGGTTGGATTTCATATTCTCTTCATTATAGTTGGGTATCAATAAGCTACATTCCTTTGCTCCATCCCTATGAGAGTACATTGAGGCATATCATCCTAAGCATAGGATGAGTGATCCCATATATAGGATAATTCTGGATAGATTCTGGTATCCCCCCAAGTGTCCAAGGGTGTCATCCTCTGTCATTATTCAATAGGTTGGCTTAGGTATCCCATTACCGTCTTCCAGTGCATTTGATCCCCATCCTAGTGGGTTATTATGGATAGGTTTGTGTATCCCCCATAGGTACGGAGTGTGATACCCTACCTATGTATCGACATTTTCTAATTTCTAGTGTGCATCTCTTCATAATGGGTTATCATGAGAACAACCTCTTGGATGAGTTACTTCACTATTAGTAAGAACTTGGCAGTGATAAATATTGGATGAGCATTGCCTTGGATACTAAAGAAGATTCCAAGGTTGGTAATGAGGGAATGACCTTACTTTGAGACTTGGTGTCTATCTTTTAGCATATCTGGTTTGTTTTCATCCTTTCTTCTGAGACAACCCTTTGATGCTTTATATTTTTTATTTTTTGGGTGTCCTAATGGATATGTTTATACTCACAAAAGCATGAGATCTTCCCAAACATGTCATTTATTATACAGATGACAGACCTTTTGATGGATTCCTCGGAGGACGACAATAAGGTGGAGAGTAATTGTGATAGACATACCACAAGATAGTTCCATGAGTTTCATCTTGATAAAGTCCCCTTTTTAACTAACTAGTTGGACTTTTTTCACTTTTGGTGGGCTTGTATTTAGTGATTTTCTTCCATGTACTCATATCAATATCTAATGTGGGATTATTTTTATGTATTCATATTTGGTATTAGATTTTTCTTTTCATTTAACATTATATTAGTGTTTGGAGATGTGTTCATGTGTACAGGTACCTTAGGCTAAGACCTCCCATGTGTGTGATATGCCTACTCGATATTGGTCGCTAGCCCCTGTCCTATAAGAGGTAGGATTGGGGTGTCCCACACAACTCATAGTTGGCTAGGTAGGCCTCAGTGAGTTGGGTTATAATAGAGTGGTGTTAGAGGTGGTTGTATTAGGGACAGGGTTTATATATAGTCTAGTTATGAGGATTGGTTTAGTAACTTGGTCAATAATGTTAAAGTATCTCAAGTTTGAATCTTGGTCCAGGGAACCCAGGGATTGTGTGGGAGTCGACATATCCATTAAACAGGACTCTGATAACCTTCTTGTTAACTCGGTACATATTGGCACTAGTTGAGGGGGAAACATCAGTACATGTATCATATAGGAATGTGTTTTGGATTACATGTCCATCTTGAGTCATATTCTAAAATATTTTATTTAACTATGGTGCATCTTGACTTTTGTAGGATGCATCCATGATAACATCTAGCTATAATTCCATAACATGATGTTGATGATGTTTTTTTTTGGTGATGAGGCTTTAGTTCATGATCTGGTGAAGAACTTGGTACCTCTGGGTGGTTTTCTAATTTTACCTCTACCCACTAAGTAGTTAGTTATTCCAACAATATTAGTATATGACATATACAGGATAAGAATACTTAAAAAGTTCTATAGATTGATACCCATTATTTTTTTGGGTTTTCCAGACCCCATGGTAGTAGAGGACTGGCTCGAAATGGTTGGGATAATTTTCCACCTTATTAGGACCCCTCCCCCCCACCCCGATTATATGTTGGAATCCTTCTACAATGACCAATAGAGAGATGGTGGATCTTTGGGACATAGTTGTATGAAAAGGAAACTCTCACTTGGAAATATTTCTAGTTCTTCTTCATAGATAAGTTTTACCCAGTGATGTTGTGGTCAGTATGTATCCAGGAGTTTTTTTAGTTTTAATAAGGTAGCATGTCAATCGAAGACTATGCATTGACATTCACTAACCTCTCATGGTACTCCATAAACATGTTTTGTGATGCATAATTTTGATCAAAGACCTTAAAGCATGTAGTTTACTAAGATATTCATATGGATGTGGTATCTCTTTACATTCCTTCTTATGTTGGGATACTATAGCATTCATTGGTTGTAGATAGATTTCTAGTTGAGAAGTCGATAATAGTTTGTTCTATAAGTGGGAACCCTAGAGTGAAGACCTTGGTAGTAGTTATTCTATAATAGACTCAAGGATCTAGGAACATAAGACATTTTTCAAGAGATTATCAAGACAAAGCTTCTATATTCAATTATTCTCATGATGGTTCCAGTCAGCCAAGAGGGAGGTGATGCTACTCCTCCAATGGGTGTGGAAATATCATGTGGGCTTCCCTGACCCACTGTGAAGCATATAAGGATAAGGTTGATGGAACACCTAGACAGAGGTAGAAACTAGGGTAGGCAGGTCTTAATATTTGCTGATGTGGAAAATGATATGGGAGAGTAGTGGGAGGTGGCTAATGTTTTTATCTTGTTATTCCATCACCACCCTCAGGTGGCCTATGCCAGGCTCAGTGAGCTGGTGGTCAAGGGCTTGGATAGTTGCCAAAAGTGGAGGATTATAACCTAGAGGCTCTAAAAATTATTCATGGTATGATATATGTCTTCTGTAGATTATCTGAAATGTTTATATACATAAGTGTGAGCCATTATTTCTTTTCCACATCCCTTATTTGAGATCAAAAGATTCTAGTGGAGCCTTCGGCTCGACCTTTGAATTTTGAGACTCCTACCAAGGTAGATTCGGTGATCGCACACTTTAGCTGATAGTGTGACCTAACTCTTAGAGGATATATATTATTATAGTATCATTTCATGGTCATGATGAGGCCTTATGACATCATTATATCTATGGATTGACTCTTAGTGATTCGTGCACATATGGAATGTTTTAGGTAGAGGTTTTGATGAATTCAAGATTATGGGATGAGGTTTTCCTTTATCGGTGATAAGGAAGACTCAGAAAAGATGAATGGTATCATATGTATGAAGATATAGTTTATAACTCTTTAATTTTATAGTATAACCCTCGAAGTAGTAGATGTTATGAGCTTTCCATTTCCTGGAGTAGTGGCGGAGTATGAGTACATCTTCCCTAAGGATTTGTCAGTTTTACCTCCCCACTGATAGATCAATTATATAAATAAATTCACTGAGGTACTTCCCTAATATATATTCCATTGTGTCATATATACCCCATAAATCTTCAAGAGATGAAGGAGTGGTTGAAGGATTTATAGAAAAGGGGATTTGGAAAACCTTGTGTATCCAAATGGGCAGATCCAGTATTGTTCACCAAGAAGTTGGATGGGAGATAGAGGTTATATATGGATTTTCTTCACCTAAATTAGGTGACCATCAAGAATAAGTATCCACTTCTAAGAATTAATAACTTATTCGACCAATAGAAAAGCGAAAG
This sequence comes from Viscum album, assembly GCA_963277665.1. Classification (NCBI taxonomy): domain Eukaryota; kingdom Viridiplantae; phylum Streptophyta; class Magnoliopsida; order Santalales; family Viscaceae; genus Viscum; species Viscum album. The sequence continues at coordinate 1,957,347,293 of OY728137.1, forward strand.
GTGGGTCTCAGAGATTGACCTCGAGTGGGATATTACTAGCACTATGTTCAAGATGAGGATATACAAAAGATGAAATTTTGATATCTCTATGGAAACTATGAGTATTTTTTATTCCCTTAAACATGAATAATCCCCTAATAGTGTTTATGGTACTTATGAACCAGATCTTTTAATCCTTTTTGGACTAGTTGGTTGTAGTCTTCATCGATGATATCCCTTTATAATCAACCTCAGATAAGGATCACATGAGACATTTGAGGATGGTTCTAGACATACTTTGGGAGAATAAGATTTATGGAAATCTCTTGAATTTTTATTTTATATTTTGGAGGTCCACTTTATAGGAAATTTGATCTCATAAGAGGTAGTAGTAGTAGACCTTACCAAGATCAAAGTGGTTCTATCTCAAGATCCACCCAATATCGTGATTGAGGTGAATATATTGGTTGGGTAGGTAGGATAATATTAGAGATTCATTCTTGATTTCTCTAGGATTGCAGAAACTCTGACTGATTTTACATGAAAGAGGAATATTTTCATGTGTAAATAGAGACTTCAGTAGGCTTTTAGGATTTTTGGTAGAGTTTTATGAGCACCATCTTCATGAGAATACCAAAGGAGGGTGTTGAGTATGTGGTGTTCTACAATGCCACTCAGAACTCATCCTGGATGTGTTCTAATTTAAATTCATGTGGTTATTTCTTATGTGTCCCGATAGGTAAGGCCCCATGAGAAGAACCATGGGGCCCGAGATTTGGAATTGAAAATAGTGGTTTTTACCCTAAATATGTGGCTACACTACCTTATAGGATATATATTTATCATCTATCATGACCAAAAGAGTCTTACGTATATATTTTTAGGGAAATATATTATCTTGAGGTAGATTAAATGGATGTAATACCTATAGGATTTTGAATTTGAGATAGTCTTTACTCTATGAAAGGGGAATATTGTTTTAGATACTCTCAGTACGATATGATGTTTGTAGTTGTAGAGAAAGGCATAAGAGCAGCTAACCTAATTAAAGTTGTCCTTAATGGATTAGGATGGTGTGTCTTACCTCAAATCGATAGTTTTTAACCCTCCAGTTATACAACATGTTAGGTATGTTCGACTTGGATATATCAATTGTGAGGCTTTACATGGTCAGATATCCACTAGATGTACTCCTGGTGTATTTTATTAAGGTGGAGATAATGAAATCATTTTCCAAGGATGGATGATGGTACTAGTCATGTTACAAGAGGTGGTACTGAGGTGGTTTTTTACAGCCTTTTAGTAGTATATTTACGAGTGAAGAAGATTTAATAGGACCTTTATCATGATTTATGGTGGATAGGTATGAATAGGTGTGTATCTGAGTTTATCTCTCTATGCCTCCCTTGTGATTATGTGAAAGCCAAGAACCAGGTTCAAATTGTGAAACCAAAGTGTAAGTGGGGTGTTATCTCCGTGGATTTCATGATTTTACTTCCATGATCAATTATTTAATATTCTGAATAGGGAGCCACTGAAATGGTACCCTAAGTTGGTCGGTCACATTGCCTCAAGCATGTAACATCCTAGTTCCAGAAGCCACCCAGAGTCGCCCCGTACCCGGTTGGTCACATGGCCTCAATGGTATTTCCCCAAACACCAGAGGCTGTGGACTAGCAGTGAGGGCCTTACGTGTGATAGTGGGGAAACTATGACCTCATTGTAATAGTAACACAGCATAAGAGAAACAAATATATAATAGCGGAAGTAGTAATAATACCAAACAAGAAGAAACAGGAGAAGACTGGTGAAGAAACAAATGGAACACACATATATAAATTATGCATGATACATATGTCTAGGAAAGCATCCAAACAATTCACAATGCTGAAATACAGAACTAAACCAAAGTATAAGAAGAAAAAGTAGACAGCTCCTCAGCATCGCAAGTCTCAGCTTGGTCCCATGCTCTCCATCTCCAAAGCAGTCAAGTACCTGAAGTAGAAGGGTGCTTTCCCTTATCTATACCTACAGAAATATAATTTTTTTAGGCCCAAAAGCATGACCCAAATAGGGTGTGAGATTAATCTCATTAGTAACCCACCAAAAGATCTGTGCCTAATAGTCAGTGAATATATATGGAAGGCAATAAGTAAAAAAGAAGCAGAAAACAAGGAAGTGCTCAGTAGTAAACATTCTCATAGCCTCAAAGCATTCAATTCCACACAGCAAGTAAACAGATAATCACAAACAAGTAACCCTCTGAGAAGTACACACAGTCTAACCCTTCTGGTTCAGCTTTTTTAAAGGCTCTCTAAGGAATCACTCGACGTCAATCCCCCTTATAGCCAAGTATGATTAAAGACTCTCTGAGAAAGCACTCACTGTGAATTCTTCATATAGTCTTTTAATGGAAACTACAAGCACTCTGAGGAAGCACTCAATGTCAATTCCTCCTATGGCCTCATAATGTAAATATAGACAATCTGAGGGAGAACTTAATATCAATCCCCCATATATTCTCTTAGCGTGATAAATAAATAGACACTTTGGAGAATCCCTTATGTCCATTGTTCCAATGGTCTGCTACACCAGGTTCTCATGGACCTGTGTAAGTCAAACAAGCACGGAAATGTGTATCGGCCAAATTAAACCTCAAGAACTATTTGGCTAACAGTATATAACATAACAGTAGGGTAGATAAACAAAATCACTCCATCCTACAATACTAGGCATGGAAAGAAAACAACGGCCTAACAGTAAAACTATACCAAATAGTCAAAAACGAAATATGCATGGGAAAACACTTCCAAAGCATATAAATTGACCCTAATCACATTCAATTAACCTCTATTGTAGCATACAATCATAGCAGGCAATTAACAGGGCAAAAATTGTAAGCACACAATAACCCATTCAAGGGTATTGGGCACTTTTTCACATATAGCTCAAATACTTTCAACAAAAAGGCACAAACCACCTGCCTCGGTGTGTTAGGATCGATATAAGTGAACCTCAAGCCTTGAATTTCCCAATAACATTGTAGATATAAAAAAATGCTAAAAATGATCAACCAAAGATAACTTGTAAAAGAGGAGGAATCAGGAAACAAATCTTAAGTAAAAGGAATATATTTCTGAGGCAATCCCAATACAATCAACGGTGGTTGATTTAGAGAATAGATGCTCGATTGGGGGACCATGGAAGAATCAACGTCGTACGAATGCTTTTGGATGAGTCAGATGAATAAGGAGGTGTTTCTGCCAAAAATATGTGACCCTGGTCTGTTTAATGAAAAAAAGAAAGTGCACGTCATGTACTTTCCTTCCAGGCCCCCGCATTAGGCGGTCTCCAGGTCACCACACATGGATGTGTGTAAGGCTGCTACACGGAGATCACTCGGCTACCTGGAGTAACCGAGTACACGGCATGGACTCATAAATCACATGGCGTGTACTTAAGAAATTTCCAAAAAAACTCAGTTTTTCCTAAAAAACACTAGAAAAAGGAAAACATACCAGAAAAGAAGATCTGGGTTCTTACAAACTTCCCCCTTAAAGAAATTTGTCCAAGAATTTCACTTGAAAAGTGGCATAAAATAAGAATACTCAAATAGCTCTGGCCACTGTGATTTTACATTGGCCTCCCTCTCCCATGTCTCATCCTATACCCGCCCGTGCTGCCAGAGCACTCATACGAGAACAACAGATCAGCCACGGATAACCTTCATATTGCAATCAACAATCAAGATAGGATGCTCCTCGAACAAGGTGTCCACCTCTAATTAAACCTCATTGGGTTGAAAATCATGAGACGGGTCTAAGAAGTAACATTGAAGCTAGGAAATGTGGAAAACTTCATGAATAGCCCGATACCTCTGAGGTAACTACACCCGATAGGCAACCAGCCTAACTCTCTCCAAAACCTCAAACGGCCCAATGTACCTCGGCGAAAACTTTCACTGTCTCCTAATCATACTATTCCCCAACCTCACTATGACACATAGGAAAACCTAATCCTTGACCTCGAACTCCATAGGTCATCTCTACTGATCAGCATAAGACTTCTGTCGAGACTGTGCAGTAGCAATCCTCTTCTGAATCGACTCTATCTGCTCTGTGGTCTCCTGGACAAGACAAGGTCCCAGTATAGCTACCTCTCCTTCCTCCAGCCAACATAAGGGTGATTGGAATGGCCTACCATACAAAGCCTCATAAGGTTCCATCAGAATAGTTTCTTGGAAACTATTATTGTAGGCAAACTCCACAAGAGGTATGTGCTTCTCCTGAGAACCTCCAAAATCCAGGATGCATGCTCGAAGCATATCCTCACGAACCTAAATTGTACGCTTGGACTGGCCATCTGTCTGGGGGTGGTAAGTTGTACTAAGAATTATATGTGTACCCACAGCCTTTTTAATCCCTTACTAGACCCAAGAAGTAAAATGTGAATTCATGTCTGAAACATGGGATTGTGGAACTCCATGCAAACATATAATCTCTTGGATGTACAACCTTCCCAGTTCATCAACACTGAAGGTCTCCTTGATTAGAAAGAAGTGAGAGACCTTCATGATTCTGTCAAAAAAAACCCATACAACATCATTCCCTTAAGTCAACCTTGTAAAACCTATCATGAAATCCATCATTACATCATTCCACTCCACTCGGGTATGGGTAACTGCTACAAAATATCTACATGTCGTTGATGCTATGCCTTCACCTGCTAATAGGTGGAACACCTCATAAAGAAACCAGAAACATCTCTCTTCATAACTGGCCACCAATACTGATAGTGTAGATCACAATACATCTTAGTGACGTCAGTATGAACTGCCCAAACTGAAGAGTGAATGTCCTACATCAGCTCCTAACGTATGTCCACTGACACCCATGTGCGCCCATGAAAATGAAAGATCTCATCCTCGCTTATGGTCCATCTAGGAAAATGTTCCTCTCCTGACATTATTTTCCGTAGGACTAGGACTTCAGAATCTGATAGCTTCCTCATTTGCACTTGATTAAGAAGAGTAGAGGTAACATCTACAGAAGAAAGAAACGTCTGCCCCTGCCTATCATGCACCTCCAAATGCATCTCAGAGAATAGATCCATAAGCTGCCACTCACTATTGGCCTCTTGAACTTCTTGTATCTGAGTCCTCCTACTCAACGCATCATCCACTGCATTTCCTTTTCCCAGCATTTAGACAAGATCAAAGTCAAAAGACTGAAGGTACTCAACCCACCTTCACTGTCTCAAATTCAGGTCACGCTGAGTGAAGAAATACTTGAGACTTTTGTGGTTGGTGAAAACAACAAAATGATATCCTAGAAGATAATGTCTCCAACATCATAAGGCATGAACAACTGCAGCTAACTCAAGATCGTGTTTTGGGTAATTCCTCTCATGTGGCCTCAACTGTTGATACCTGTATGCAATGACTTTTTCTTCCAGCATGAGCACTAATCCAAGCCTGATACCTGATGTATCATAGTAAACTATATATCCATTTCCTGGCTCTAGAAAAACTAGTATTGGTGCTGAATTCAACCTCCCTTTTAGCTCCTGAAAGGCTGACTCACAAGAATCCAACCACAAGAACTTTTCACCCTTCTTAGTTAGGCCTGTCAATGGCACTACTAAATGTGAAAAGTCCTGTATGGAACGTCTGTAGTATCCATCCATCCCTAAAAAACTATACACCTCGAAAACTTTATTTAGCTGCTCCAAGGAAACTATAGATCTCACTTTCTATGGGTCTACTTATACTCCTTTCTTTGAGATAACAGTACCCAAGAAGTGAATATGATCCATCCAAAAGTGGCATTTTGAGAGCTTAGCATATAAATGATGCTCTATCAGTGTACTCGGAATGATCTCAATATGGGTATCATGGTTGTGTCCAGTGTGTGAGTACACCAATATATCTTCCACAAAAACCACAAAAAAAAGAATCCAAGTATGGATGGAATACTCGGTTCATCAGTTCCATGAAAACTACAGGCACGTTTATGAGACCGAACAACATAACCACATATTCGTATAGACTATACCTGCTTCGGAAAGCTGTAAGAGGTATATCAGATGGTCTAATGTGCAACTGATGGTAACCTGATCTCAATTCAATCTTTGAGAACACCCAGGATCCTAGAAGTTGATCCAAGAGATCATCAATACTTTATAAGGGATATCGGTTCTTAAGAGTCAACTGGTTGAACTTCCAATAATCCACACAAAGTCAGAGAGTACCATCCGCCTTCTTTACAAACAGTATAAGTGAACCCCAAGGAGAAGTACTGGGTCGGATGAAACCCTTAGCCTGAAACTCCTCCAACTAATTCTTGAGCTCCTGCAACTCTGGTGTAGCCATTCGGTAAGGAGGAATGGAAACTGGTGCCGCTCCTGGCATGAGCTCAATAGAAAAGTCCACCTCTCACTCCAGAGGCAAACCTGAAAGTCCTCTGGAAATACGTCCCTAAAACGTTCCACCACAAGGAGAATGTCCATTTGTGAAGTCCCATAGTCATCCAGATAAAGACTAATAATCTGGGCTATAACTCCTCTCAAACCATGATGCTTGGGTCCCGCTCTTCTCGCCTAGACATCCCATTCACCCTTATGAAGAAACGATATGCCCTCTAGTGATGTGAAACTCACCCTACGGTGATAGCAATTGACAACTACCTGAAAGGGAACTAATAAGTCCATTCCAAGAATGACATCATAGTCTATCATCTCTAGGACATAAAGGTCCCATAAAAAGTGACACCCACCAACCTCAAGAGGGAACTCCTTGCACTGACGTACACTAGTTGTTCTTGTCCCCAACGGTGTGTCCAATGTCAAGACATCAGTAGAAGTAAAGATACAGAGCCTAAGGATATCCACAACAGCAACAGATATAAAGCTATGGGAAGTACCTGTATCGAAAAGAGTAAAAGCTAAAACTGAGGTAATAAAGATCATACCTCGAACTGTAAATGGTCTGGGATTCTACTCCTGTTGGGTCTACTCCACTGCAAAAGTCTGACCTGCACCGCGGCCCTGTAACCCTGCCTAAACAATCTGATCTGATCCACCATGTTGTCACTGAAAGCCTAGCGACTGATTACCATGTCCGCGACCTCCACCTCGGCTTGAACAGCCAGAATTCTCCAGTTCCAAGACTGATGAGAAACTGGTGGTACTGCTCTTGAACAAGGAGTCATAGAAGACCCCTGTCATCAGCGGCTAGTGAGAAGATCTAATAGAAACGTTGAAGATGACCCATATGGCCACAAGATCGGCACTCCAATGGGTCTCTTGGGAAATTTGGCCCTATATGCCCGACCATCCCACACTGGTATCATACCACCTGGCTACCTGAAGGTGAATCTCATCTACTCGGATCTCCATGACTAGTCTCCCTACGGCACTTTCTGTGATCAACCAGTGAACCACTAACTTTGGATGTTGAAAGGTCCTGGCACATAGCTCCAGGATTCCTTAGGTTTTGCTCTGTGATTAGTTTTTGGTTGATGATAGAAGATATAGAGGTCAACCAGAAGATGTTCACCTGAGCCTGAATTTCCTGTCTAAGACCATCCTCAAACTTCCATTCCAGGAAAAACCCCTCTCCCCATAGGAAGGGTGTAAAGCATTGCAGCTCAGTGATGTGAGAAGAGTACTCTATAACAGAAAAATTACCCATCTCCAAACTCATGAACTCTCGGGATTGATCGGACCTCGAAGTCTTAGGATAGAAGTAATCGTAGAAGATACAATAAAACTCTTCCCAAGCCATATCTTGTTGGCGTCCCACCTATGAGATCACATCCCACCATCTCTTGGAGGAATCCTGAAGCATGTACATAGAGAGATTGACCCTCCTCTCTGGAGGTGTCTCTAGATGCTCGAAGATGGTAAGAGTGGATTCTAACCATGACTCCACAACCTGAGGTCCTCCATCCCCTGAGAAGGTGGGAGGACGCTACTACTGAAAGACCCGCGTTAATTATTCCATCGACGGGGCAGGAGGCGGTACTCCCTAGAAGGTATTCATAAACCTCATGAAGTGCTCTCAGAACTGTGCATCATCACCTGTGTCTAGAATGATGGATGGTTCCAAGACTTGCACTATAGTAGGATCTGCTGGAAGTCCTTGATCAGATATGTCCAATGTTTGATCGTTTCCCTATAACTGGCATACAACCAGAGGATGTCTTGGTGTCATGACTCTACAAGCTCAAGCACACACCTTAGATCAATATTTTCAAGGAATGAAAACTAGAAGAGTCAGGAAGGAACAGGAAAAATAAATCATTCATGTTTTTCAAAACATGGATACACGGCATGTATATTTGACTACACGGCATGTTCCTTTAATCCATTCACATGGGCATGTACTTCTTCCAAAACCATTCATGTAACACCCCATACACAGCGTGTTTTCCTTACACACGGCGTGTACTTGAATCCTCTTCCATTTCCCGAGTTCCCTTACACAGCTAGGCCACACGGTTCTCTTAGAACAAGACTACACGGCGTGTTAATGCCAGACACGGCGTGTACTAGATGAGCCTCACCGACCTGTGTTATTAGTGACATGGTCGGATACATGGCTCACACTACACAGCATGTTCCATATGAACATAGCATATACTAGGAAGATTTTTTCGACCCATTTTGTTCGTTACACGACCAGGTACTCGGGTTACACTACACAGCGTGTTTTAGATGGACAGGGTATGTATTAGAAAAGACTCAACTGACCCATGTTGTTAGTGACACGGTCAGTTACACAGTTTTACAACACGGAGTGTAAATCCAGTACACGGCGTGTCCTACCAAAGATTCCAAACTCCGTGTATCTGCCCACACAGTCTAAGACATGGTCAGAGACTACACGGTGTGTACATACGGTACACACCATGTACTTAATAAAAACATTTTCTTCCTGAAAAGAAGAACACATGGAATGTATTCAACATTACACGGTGTGTATTCTAGGTTTTTCGGACAATAATCCTCAGAAAATACTCCAGAGCCCAGAAAAATACTGAAATGAACATTAAAGTGCAAAATTTCGATCCGTGAGGGCACATACTCCCCACAAATCAAATCTTGGAAACTTATACATGTCATAAACAATCATAATAGATCAATGATCTACCAAATTCTGATCCATGAGGGCCCATAACACCTCAATAACCAATGTTTATAATTCATTCAAACAAAACCTTACACAACAATACCCTATAAAATAGCAACTATTATATCAAGGAGTCTATCACAACAACATGAATATCTAGCACAACATCTATCACAACAACAGGAAATAACTAATGCAACCTAAATGGCATGGAAAGAATGCATTACATGTGATTTCTAGCTAGTGCCTATATGATTCATGAGATGGAATACCCTCATCTCATTGGGTTGAAATAGAAATAGAACCTCAATAACAACAAAAATAACATCACAATACATGTGAATCACTCAAGGTGGAATAAAATCAACTGTAATAATTGCAAATAATAGAAAAATTGCAATAAACAAGGTAGATTGGATTTTCCATATACACGGGTTAACTACTCCCGAGAACAGCTTATTGCCAAGTACCAATTCCTTCATATCCCTGTCTATAGGCTCTAAATAGTAAGTCAATAGAACAGGATTCCTCTGATTCCACTTTGTAACATCCTGGTTCTGGAATCCACCCAGAGGCACCCCATACCCTATTGGTCATGTGGCCAATAGGGTATGATAGTGGGGAAACTATGCCCACTAGCAGCAAAGGACTTGGGTGTGATAGTGGGGAAACTATGATCTCATTGGCAGGGTAACACAGTGGAATAGAAAAAAATAAACAATAACAGAAGCAGTTATAATTCCAAATAAGAAGAAACAATGGAAGACTGGTGAAGAAAAAATTGGAGCACACATATATAAATGATGCATGATACATATGTCTAAGAAAGCATCCAAACAAGTCACAATGCTGAAATACGGAAATAAACCAAAGTACAAGAAGAACAAGTAAACATCTCCTCAGCATCACAAGTCTCAGCTTGGTCCCATACTCTCCAACTCCAAAGCATTCAGGTACCTAATTTGGAAGGGTGCTTTCCTTTATCTATACCTACAGCAATATAATCTGTTTTGGCCCAATAGCATGACCCAAACAGGCTGTGAGACTAATCCCAGTGGGAAACCACCAAAAGATTTATGCCTAATAGTCAGTGAATATATATGGAAGGAAATAAGTAAAAAAGAAGCAACAAACATGTAAGTGATCAGTAGTAAACATTCACATAGTCTCAAAGCATTCAATTCCACATATAAAGTAAACAGATAATCACAAATAGGTAACCCTCTTGGAAGTAAACATAGTCTAACCCCTCTGGTTCAGCTTTTGTAAAGTCTCTTTGAGGAAGCACTCAACATCAATTCCCCTTATAGCCAAGTATGATTAAAGACTCTCCAAGGAAGCACTCATCATCAATTTCCCCTATAGTCTTTTAATGGAAACTATATGCACTCTGAGGAATCACTCAACATAAATTCCTCCTTTGGACTCATAATGTAACTATAGACCCTCCGAGGGAGCACTCAACGCCAATCCCCCCTATGGTCTCACAGCGTGATAAATAAACAGACACTCTAGAGAAGCCCTTACGTCCATTCTCCCTATAGTCTACTACACAAGGTTCTCACGGACCTGTGTAATTCAAACAAGCATGTAAATGTGCATCGGCCAAAGTAAACCTCAATAACTACTTGGATAACACTCTATATCATAACAACATGGAAGATAAACAAAATCACTTGATCTTACTATACTAGGCATGCAAAGAAAATATCAGCGTAACAGGAAAACTATACTAAACATTCATAAACAAAATATGCATGGGTAAACACTTTAAAATCATAGAAATTAACCCTATTCACATTCAATTTACCTCTATTCCAGCATACAAGAATATCTGGCAATTAATAGGGCTAAAATCGTAAACACGCAAAACCCCGTTCAATGGTATTGGGCACTTTTGCACATATAACTCAAAGTCATTCAATGGAAAATAAAAAACCACCTACCTTGGTTTTTTAGGATCTATATAAGTGAACCTCAAGCCTTGAATCTCCCAAGAACATCGTAGATCTACAAAAATGCTAATAATGATCAACCAAAGATAACATGAGAAAGAGGATGAATCAGGAAATGAAGCTCTATTAGAAAGAGGATCTTACTGAGGAAATCCCAACGTAATCGACGGTGGTTGATTCGGATAACATATGCTCGATCGGGGGATCAGGGAAGGATTGGTGTCGTACGAATGCTCTCAGACGGGTTGGACAAAGGAGGTGTTTATTCCAAAAAGACACGACCCCAGTTCGTTTAATAAAAAAAAGTACACGGTGTGTACTTTATAAGTACACAACATGTACTTGCCTTTCAGGACCCTGCATTAGTGGTCTCCAGGTCACCACACACGATCGTGTGCATAGCCTCTACACGGCCAGCACTCGACTACCCGCGGTAACCGAGTACACGACGTGTACTTAGAAAGTACACGGAATGTACTTAAGAAATTTCTAGAAACTCATATTTTCCTCAAAAACACCATAAAAAGGAAATAATGCCTAAAATGAAGATTTTGGTTCTTACAAAGCATGTCTCCCCATATGCCAGAGGATGCTGACTAGAAGTGAGGTTTTAATGATGGTATAGTTGGGAGACTTTACCCTCATGATCAGAGTAGCACGGTTTTTTTATAATAAATAAATTATTCAACATCATAATTAGTATAATTAAAAGTTAGTGGATGATAGTAATAATTGATAAAATGGAAAATTCTAAATATAAAAATTTTCATGCATGTCTAGAAGAGGCTACATGAACTAAAGTAGTAAACATATAGTAGGTGATACATAAACTAAATGTGTAAATAATAAATAAAAGACACATCAGTTTTCTTCAGTAGCATCATGAGCACTAGCTCAGTCCTCAACTCATGTACTCCATCTGAACTTATAAGGATAGGAGGAAGCAAGAATGATATATGAACCTGAACCTGAAATCATGATATCTGTTTAGGTACCCCAGTGCAATTTCACCCAAACAAAGTGTGAGATATACTTAGTAGGCCATCACTAATGGTGTCTAATGTTATCAATTCCATTAATATAAAAAATAGCAGTGTGAAGGTATAATGAATAAAGTATGAAATAATTAAATGAATGTAAAAAAGTTGGGCTCATGTTCCTCAGGGACATCTGGCCGACCATACATTCCTCAGCCTAAGTCGTAATATCTCTAAACAGAAGTCATCATGTGATATAGACATATATATATATATAGGTATGAATGTATATATATATTTATATGTTCTATGAACATGATAACATATATAGATATATATACATGTAGTACCGGTCAGGACCGGAGGCGTAACACAAGTTTCTATGAAAGGGACTCTCTAAAACCATGAATCAATTCTAGGTAATCACATGAAACTAAACAAAATACCATTAGTTAATTGAGGACCCAAGATATATACCCAATTATTCCTAGTATAATAACTTTCATAAAATACACCACTGGTTATAAGTATTAATAAACATAAATGATATAAATCATTCATCCTATGAGCCCATACAAGGCGTCTTATAATGAGGGACACAAGTATCACCCAGGGAATCATGTAATGCAGATAATTTATGAGCCCATACTTGGCATTCCATAAACAGGAAACCCAAGTATCGCTCATAACAACCAGATTCCCTATGATCTTATCTATGGAATTTCCTAAAAAGGAAACCCAACTATCACACATTTCACATAGAAATTCATCAATCTTATTAGCCCATCCAAGGATTTTCGTAGAAAGGAAACCCAGGTATCAGTCAAGGAAAAAAATAATGCAAGTAACCCATGAGCTTATCCATGTTTTTCTCTATAAGGAGCTCAAGTATCACCCAAGGTTTGCGTAACAAAAATCAGACTATGAGCCCATCCAAGGCATTCCGTAAAAAGGAATCTGAGTATCACTTAAGGCATAACCTGATTCAAGTAACCTATTATCCCATCCATGGAGTTTTGTAAAAAGAAACCTAAGTATTGCTCAAGGTATATAATTCATTTAATCATTTAAATCTAAGTAATAAGGAAATATATGTTAGTAACCATACCTTATCATAATTCAAGTATACATAAAAAGGTTCATACCCATTTATCAGTTCAATTCTTAAATAATAAATAAGGTCATGTTAGTGAAAATTTCATAACATAATTCATAAATGAATAATAAATTTTCCATGTCCAAAATCATGTCATATTACAATTTCAATATACTTAAAGAGGGGCCTCTCCCAATTCATAAGTGATTTAAGAGAACATGAAAATGCCTCTTTAATTTAAATATGGTGTATAACAACCATTAAATTTTATAATTTTATTTCTAATTGAGAGGGTGACTGTGTAATCCTACATTCCATGATATCCTCAATCATTTTTTGTATTTTAAAAAGAAACTTTTTTATTAAGTGGTTACTATACAAAGAGGTCCAAAGTTCATCCACACTGACCCTATATTTCATGATACAACTCTTCAATAAAGGTTAAAAAAGTGTGATGAGTGAAGGCATATGAGTGACATGCCCCAAAAAAGGGGTGGTTCAGGAACCAATAAAGGTTCACTTTAATGAAAAATGGATATTTTAAATTTGGAATTAGGTTATACATATTTAGTTTCCTAAATAAAGTTAAACTCAGGGATAATTCATCATGTTCCACAAAAGAGTATTTTATAAATCAATGAAACTTTAAGGAAAAATATATAGAACACCTACTTTATATAAAGTAAGTTTCACTCATACATTATAATCTCTTATCTCAAGATGAAATGAGAAAAATTAGATTATTTTACAAACACCCCTAAAATAGGAAAAATAGCCCACGTGAATATAGAAACCATTACAGTAAGAGAAACTGAGAAATAAGGAAGGTGGAGTCATAGACTTAAAGTTATGCTACCAAATCACCCAATAGTGCTCTATTTGGACAAAAATTGGAGGAGATTAAGAGTAACCTATGAGGTTGTGGGAGATTTTGTCAATGGGAGACCTCCTATGTATGAAGAAATGAGGGGATGACCCCTTGCTTTTCTTTTTTAAAAATCTTTCCTACATAATTAATGTTGTGAATCTATTATGTGATGTGAACCAAATTCATGATGGGTAATAGATACTTGTCATGAATTCCTCAGGGTAATACCCCTAGTATTCAGATCCTATATTCACTAGAATCAACCCAAGAAATAAATTCATGTCATTTACTGAATACATTATGTAAATTTCTTGCTGGATATATTTTCAACAGCCTGATCATCCGTTCTCCCTCTAGTTTTCACCCAAACCATCAAAACTTCCACTGAATCACAACCCACATATAAAAACATAATTTATAGATTTTCAGACCCTATTAAACTTATTATAATTCTTGAAATTAAAAATGACTTATCAACTAATGGAAAATTTTAAATTCCACTAGAAATTTCAACCCAATCCAAAATACAGGATGTTACAACCTCCCTACCTTAGAACTCCTCATCCCTTATAAGCCTTGGGGAAATAAAAAAACATCATTAGACTTACCTAGGCCCTGAAAATATATCTAAAATGGATATTTGTTATTTTAAATGTCTAATTCTCCAAAAAGAAACACCTTTTAGAATAAGTTACATAATCCATTAATACTCGAGCCGACACTTGTATTCCAACTGAATATCAAGATGGTACTTTCCCAAGTATTTATAACCTAATACATGATCACATAATCATCTCTTCAAACCACCAACCCATTGTTCCACCATTTTATGTCCAATTCTAAGTCATTTTACTCCCACCATCATAATTTACCAATGAATAGGCCTTCAGCATCCTAAAAATGATCCTAGCATGATTCTTGACTAATCAAATGGTCAATTCCCAATCGACCAAAATTCAAAGTGGTCATTATAGATTTTCCAATAAGCCTTGACCAACCTTACAATAAATTTACATCATCCTAGAAACATCCTTTTTATGTTTTCCCACCAATGGTATTTAGAAAACAAAAGGCAAATCAAGTCATGCCACTACTGGATGACTATCCTTAAAATGCTAGGATTTTATAGCTAATGCATTAATATTCAAACCCAATAACTTTATCCAAGGAACTAAATATTTATTTGATCATGTTAACTATATCCCATAATCATATTTTGATGAAGACTCATCAAAATTTCATTTATGTTTTCATGCCATAGTGTGAATGAGGGTGTATACCCAATCCAAAATCCTTGAGTTAGAACACTTTAATTAAACTCACCAAAGACAGATTGAAAGTTTTGGGTAACCTTAGGGCCTTTGGATCAGTAAGTCCTTTGGGCCACCTTAAGTGTAGATGCAAACCAGAAAAACTACCAGGAACAAGTTCTAGAAGGAGGATTAGAAATGGGAGTTCACCATTATAGAAGATAAACAGATTGCAAGGAGGAGAGGGTATGACACCTACCATTGGGACAAGCCTGTGCATGCACGAGAAAGCCTATCCGAACAGCCATGCAAAGGTGGAGAGATTATTTCACGATGAAGATTCAAGGGATGAGTAGTTCCAAGTAGTTAGTCTGGGTTGTATGTAATGTTTGATGACTATGGGAAATAAATTCCTCTAAGGCCTATGGGCCTTGTAGTACTTACCCCAACGGGCCTTGTAAGGGTTCCACCTCACCCCTTGAAAAGTGGATTATCAAAATCAATATAAATTGAAGTCCTTCAGGCCATTGGAGGAAGGTAACCATAGGATCTTCTAATATATTTCAAGGAGAACATAAAGTTAGTACATACTATATCATTTACAATTGATACATATGTATATATATGATATTTCCACATATCATAACACTAACTGAGACCAATGTCTATCAAGTCAAAGAGATAGCTATTGTTAGTGAGTATGTCCAAAGGATACCTACTCAGGAACCCAAGTATAACTCAAGACTAAACATGCCTTTAAAAATATCCATTATTCTATAGTACAACTCCCATGAAGTATATTTATCAAAACTTAAGTCAATTTTAATTTAGCTTAGTATTTAACTGATTCTCTCTTAATGTACGCTAAATGATGTTAAGATAGGAGACATTATCATCACTAAAGAAAGAGTACACTAAGAGGATATCAAGAATTACCAATAAACCTGGGTACACTCCCTTTATATTCAATATGAATCGCTATGTATGGTTTCAGGCCAACCAAATACATCCAAAAGTTGACAAACAAAAATTCAGACCGTCACTAACTAAATTCTTCCAAAAATTCAAATTTTCATTGTACCTACTAAAGTATCATCAATATTCGACCATGATTCCTTTACCATGAGAGGTGTCTCATGATCACTCATGAACAACCACCAAATTACATCCCTAACTAACATTGTTTTGATAGGTTTCACACACTGCCAATCATATCATCTTCATGATTCCTTGCAATCACGGATATATTTCTAAACTCACCAAATCCATGGGAATTCAAAATATGTAATAATTATTTCCAACTAATATTGTACTATTTCCCCCTCTATTTGGAAGGATACACAAAAACCCATTTAGTAAAATTATTCCCACCATAGGAGTGTCATAGTCATCATTTACTGAAAACGGGAACTCATCCCATGGCACACCCTCCATTGACTACTGACTACAGGTCCTGGATGTGGCCAATAAACATTTACCAAGTGATAACATGAAAATAAATTAAACCAACCACTTAAAATCATACTAGATCATATTGAATTTCAGAAATACATGTGACACTCCTCCTGAGTTACATCCACACATTCCATAGAATCTAGTGTAAAAGCCAAACCAACCTGACCAGTGTTGTTAGGACACCCGGTATTTTTTCAAAATCATCTTGAACATTGGGATGATTTTTATTTCCATTAACACCTGGGTCACTCTACCTTAGAGATGACATGTTATCAGAATTTAATAGCTCAAGGATTTAATGATTTCTACCAAACTCAAGTTGTTTGTTACACCATTTTATCAACTTTATGGGAACCATTTGTGACAATGCATACTCCCTGAGATTTCATCAACATAATGGAACACATTAACATATTCCATTTGCTTATTAGCCCTATAAATTCTAGTATCTGATGGTCAGTACAAAAAAATAGCTCAGATTCGTATTATTCTTTATGACTATTAATCTAGATAATAATCTCCCAAATCATCCACTACTAAAAAAGGAGGGTCACAAGACCTACTAAACATGTGACCATTTTCTAAGAATGTTTGACTTAATTAAACCTAGAATTACATGATTCTAATTCCCATAACAAGAATAATAACAATACATGACCACCCATAAAACTTGAGTGTTGTTTTAGAAACTAAATTCATGCTTGGGATAAATGAAATCTGAACAGAACCTCACATATGAAACTCTTTATAGAAACTTAGCAAGGTTCTCCAAGTTTGGAGGGCACTACCTACCTCATGATATACCTTTAGTGAAAATAAATCATAGATCTTATAAGGAGGTAACACCTAAAATATTACAAGGCTATACTACCTATCATTTAGGTTTAAGCTATAGAAGAAGTAGAAGTCTACGGGTAATTCTCATGCTATCATTATAAAGAAATTATCAAATAAACATAAGGATTAACCCTTACACTGGGGTTGAACTATAAATATTATATTAAGGTTGTTTTTAAACCATTTAGCTAATTAACATTTAAGAACATCAAGTACCATTCATAAGTCAAAAGTGCATGGAAATTAATTTAGCTAGCACCACAAGGAAAACAGGAAAGTCATATAAAACTTTTTTCTATTATTATTTATTAAGATTACATACTAACATAATTAGAAAATTTATCACATAAATTCTTTTTATAGATTTTATTTACCAATGATGATTATCATAATTGGTATTATTTAAATAAAATGTCGATTCCAATATATAGATTAAAACACCTTTTGGTTGTAACTAGAATTTTAATTAAACCAAGCCTCATAACAAGTATAGATCAAGAGAATGTAATAGGTTTTTATAAATTAAAAGAGGTCACATCAGTAAGACTCCACCATACATTTATATGTAATTCATATAAGTGGATACTGAAACTTTAAATAACCATACCTGTATAACATAAACATACCCACATGGGGTTAAGTACTAAGTAATATCAAAATAAAGGTGACCTATGAGGGACCCGATCATGAAATAATAAAGGAAACCTACAAGGGTCCCATCAATTCAATTGATAGAAAATTTTAAAACACCCTCAAAGGGTCTATATCATAAGTATGATGAGCCAAGGTAGACCTACTTGAACCATTCCAAGCATAATATGCACAGTCAACCAATTCATTTAAAATTTATGGTTTAGCATATTTTCCATTTACACTATAGCCTCAAAGTATATTAGGCTCAAAAATAGAGTTTGATTATATGGCTCACCATTTCTATCACGAACCATCCCCTGGGGTCCGTATCGTGACTACCCCAAGCCCACCTTCCATAGGCCAGGGTTTGACGACTATCACCAAAGGCGTAAATCCCTAAACTAGGAAGGCATTGTATTTATAACTATAAAAAAACACATCATAGAACACAACTGGAAGAAAAACAGTAAGTAAAATTGTATACAAAAGAAGTGCTGGAAAGTAAAAGGGGATGAAAATACAAGCCCAATAGGAAATTACAAGTACAACTGAAAGCAAGTACAACTGAAGAAAAGTGAAGAAGCTACTAGGTCGCCCTCCGGGATTCCTATCTTAAGGGTAGGTAGAGATTTCCTCCTCAGTACTCCCATCCATTTGTCTCCTCTATGTATTGTCACACCAAGTGGTCCACCTCTGGGTACCATCCAGTCCTGCTACTCTCTGCCTCAGTCAGCGTTGTCCTTCATCTGTAACCAACACAACGAGGTGTGGGCATAGCTCGTGTAGGGGTGAGTATAAAGATACTAAGTATGGACCCCGAGACCCTCAAGGTCTCACATAATCCAACAAGGATAAACCACAAGGTATGAAATAAATAGATAACCATTACTTAGGTATATGCCCATACATATAACTATGTTATCTAGTATCCCATCTAAATCATGAGTAAAACACAAAATTCATTAACTCAGCTCAACCAGGATTTTATTCTAGGGGTAGTATCAATCTGAACCCTCAGCTGCTGGAGAACTCCTTCCCTATCGAGTACAATGGGACTGCCGTATCACACATTGGCACTTCCCACTAACTTGGACTACTGAGTTACTCCTCATATCGAGTACCGTGGGTCTTCCGCGCTCACACTGAGGCACTCCCCACCATGGGTCTACTGTGCTCACACAGAGGTGCTCCCCCTGGTAGCCTGATGAGTAATTCCACGTGTCGATTACCGTGTGTCTTCCATGCTCACACATAGGCGCTCCCCACTGGGCTAGTCGAATCACTCCGAGGTGAATCGATCAGCAGTCGTCAAGTCTCAATGTGCTACTAGGTTCCCACACAAATTCATGCTCATCTCTGAAAGATCTGCTCCACAATTTGTTGGTCGATACTCCAACTATCACGAAGTCCCACATATAAGTATCTCAAAGGTCCTCCATGTTGAAGAGGTCTCAGTGCAACAGACGGTGCATCAATCAGACGCCCGGTCTGTGATTTATTAGCCTTTTAGTCTCGGGGGCCTGGTGGGATTCGTGTACGATCCAACCTGACTATATCTCAACTATACCCCAAACTCCAGTGGGGTATTCTCAAAAGGACGGCTTCACTCCAAGAAAACTGCACCACAGACGGTTCTTCAAACGGACGTCTGGTGCCAAAGATATTGCCCAATAGGGTAAAAGGGTCAGTAGTGGGCCCGGGTCTGGTCTGACCCGGTCGGACCAACTTGGCCTAACCCAGACTGGCCCAACCTGGTCTGGGTCAACCTAGTCAGCCCGATAAGTATGGCCCGGTCCGCTGGGCCCAGCCCAGCGGACTACGAGGGCGGTTCGGCCAGGAGGTCGCCACGTAGGCGAGTCTTCCAAAAGGTTGGGGCTGGTTTGGCCAGTGTCATGAGTGATGCTGCCCGGGCAACTCGGCCTAGGAGTTCAGGCCGTTCGGGAGACCAGAGGTAGGACGCGCAGAGTGCGGGCAGGCCGTGGGTGCACCGGGTAGGGCGCGGCAGGGGCCGGGTAAGCCCCGGGGGCGCCCGGCAGGGCGCCGGGCAGGGCGCCAGGCAGGGCACCAGGCTGGCCGCGGGGGTGCCGGTCAGCATGCGGCAGTGGCTGGGCAGGCCGTGGGGGCACTGGCAGGCCGCGGAGGCACCGGTAGGGCGCTGGGCTGGGTGCGGGGGACGCGGGTAGGCGGGACGTGCGCTGGGTAGGGCGTCAGGAGGTCATGGGTGCACCGGCAGGGGGCCGGGTAGGGCGCGGCAGCAGCCGAGCAAGCCACGGGGGCACCGGCAGGGCACCGGCAGGCCGTGGGGGCACCGGCAGGGCGCGGCAGCGGCTGGGCAGGCCGC
This sequence comes from Viscum album, assembly GCA_963277665.1. Lineage (NCBI taxonomy): Eukaryota > Viridiplantae > Streptophyta > Magnoliopsida > Santalales > Viscaceae > Viscum > Viscum album. Next base: position 1,957,367,814 of record OY728137.1, read on the forward strand.
GGGGGCACTGGTAGGACGCCGAGCTGGGTGGGGGGTCGCGGGAAGGCAGGTCGCGCGCCAGGAAGGGAACTGGGAGGCTGTGGGTGCACCGGCAGGGTGCCGGCTGGCCCCGGGGGTGCCGGCAGGGTGTCGGGCAGGGCGCGGGGGTGCCGTCAGGGTGCGGGGGCGCCATCAGGGCGCCACTCGGGCCTGCGGTGCTTGGTCGGAAACTTTGGTGCGCCGCGGGGGAGCGGCGTGATTCTCGGAGGTCACGGGTAGCGCAGCCTTCGTTGTTGCTACCTTCGTCGTTGTCGCCTCATCGCCTTGCCGTAGAGACATCACAAAAGATCGGAAGAGGGAGTCGGTCCATGTTAGTTTGGCCCGCACCCTCCGCGTTTAGATGTGATAGCAATTGGTTTGTAAGTATGAAGCACAACAATTCCTCGTTCTTCGTTTTTTGAGGGAAAGGAAGAACATAGGTAAAGATCATACTTAGTCAAAATTAAACTCCTACCATGCTCGTAGTTGGTTGACGTCGGCACAAAAAGTCGGACGTCGTTCGTTGACGGAGTCGCGGAAGAAGACATAGGGGATCGTCGTTCGTCGCATCTGCCAAGCACTTCCAAACCTGAGTTGCATCGACTCATTGACGACGCTCCATGTCGGTAGGTGTATGAGGAAGAATTCGAAGAAGGTCAGCGTTCTTCGTTCTTCGTTGGAGAAGGTGTAATCCTCCAAGTGTTGGGCATCGCATCACTTTGCCAGTGTTTCCTCGCTTGGTGAATCCGTCCCAAATCCTCCTCCCAAGCTCCCTATATATAGGAGAGGGGGAGAGGTATGTAACCATCGTGGAATTTATGACGGTTCATTTATTAAGAACCTTCCAAAATTCCAATGATGCGTTTACTTAATTTAAAAAGTGGGGTCAAGCGAATTAAATAGCATTGGCGCAATTTAAAAGGTGTGTTGTCCTAATTATTGGGAGGAATCCAAAAGGCTTCCCCCACATAGCCTACTTCAAAAAAAATAAATGATAGGATTCAATTCTATGTTGACACATAAAATTAATTGATAGCATTTAATTTTTGTTGACACATAAAATTAAATTGAAATCATTTAATTTTACGTTGTCACATGAAATTAATTGAGGGAGTTGGGAGGTTTTTTATATCAGGTGGTCCCCACATCGTAACCTCTCTGGGGAGGTTATGTTCGGGTGGGCCCCACCAGCATAACCTCTCATGGGAGGTTAAGATGTGGCGGTCCCACCACCAACTCCCATGTGGAGGTTTTAACCAACATTCCCTCACATGGCAGCTTAAAATAAAATAAAGTGTTGTATACTTTAATTTATTATTTTTTTATAAAAAGCCAAAAACTAACTTTTATTCTCGACCAACTATTATTGATGTGAAAGTCTTCTTAAGATAATACTGGCGCTTCGAGTTCAACTATGCCCTTGGATTTCAATTCTGAGCACCGCTTCAAAAGTTACAAAATGCCGCTCGCGCGTTTACTGAACGTACCTGAAAAAAAAGTTCGGAAAATTATTATCAGTCACCCTTGACTCGCACCGGTCAAGGTTAGGCTCTGCCTAGGTGAAACATGGACCAACGAACCCAATGGTACTCTCATATTTTCAATCCGAGTTACCTTTTAGAAGTTATGAATTTTATAATAAAATAATTGTCACTTAATTATTTTATTTGCGGCCAAAAACTAACTTTCACTGGTGGATCGTGCCGGCCAAAGTAAGTATCTACTTAAAGAAAGCATACATTCATGAGTTCAACGGTGGTCTTGGATTTTTAATCCGAGTTACCGTTTGTGATTTATAATCATTTGAAAAATAAAATAATTTATTTAATTATTTTATTTACGATTATGACATTTTTACATTTTCTCATAGGAGGCCCGCACCGACTAATATTAAGTTGTTCCAAGGGTAAACCTGTCATCCTGAGCGCAATGGATCCCTCAGATTTCTGATATGAGTTACTGTTTAAGAGTTATTCTACTTTTTCATGAAAACTGCATACGCACGTTAACTTATCTTTAACAAAAGCTTCGACGGATCATTCCAGGCACTCCGGGCCTCGGAATCGCACGCCGTGAGATTTTGTGGACCCGTAAAAATCCCATTTAATTAAAAAAAATTAAATGGAAATTATGGGTCTTTACATTCTCCCCACCTCAGGGATCTATGTCCACGTAAGCCACAACTCACAACTAAGGGAACAAGTGGGGGTACTGATCACGGATCTAGGCCTCCCGCTCCCCATGTGCTCTCTTGGAAGTTCTCATACTGCCAGTGAATGCACACCAGAGGTATCAACCGTCCACGAAGGACCCACTCCTGTCGATCCTCATTCTCTACTAGAACATTCATAAAAGTTTCCCCATCATCAACATCTAGCTCTTCAGGGTCGATGATGTGGGAAGGGTATTGTATGTATCTCCTCAGTTGGGATACGTGGAAGACGTTGTGCACCCAGTGCATATGAGGTAGAAGAGCTAAGCGGTATACCACCTCGCCAACTATGTTGAGGACCTGAAAAGGTCCGATAAATATCAGAGATAACTTTCCCCCTTGGCCAAATCTCTGTAGACCTCGTCGAGGTGAGACTCATATAAATATGTGGTCACCATCCTCAAACTCTAGATGTCTCCATATCCTATCAGCATACAACTTCTGTCTGCTTTGTACAGTCTTCATCCGCTCCTGGATGACATGCACCTTCTTCGTGGTATCTCGTACCATCTCTGGCCAGTAGGAAGTGGGACGACTTGGTGAGTTTGTTGATGATCACCCAAATCGAGTCATCTCCCCTGGAAGTACGTGGAAGACCCGTCACGAAGTCCATGGATATCCCATCCCACTTCCACTCTGGGACCTCTAAAGGCTAAACCAAGCCTGGTACTACCTGATGATCCGCCTTCACTTGCTGTCAAGTGAGACATCGAGAGACAAACTCCACTACTGAATTCTTCATACCTGGCCACTAGTGTTGTCGTCAATGTTCTTGGTACATCTTCACCACTCCTGGGTGTACCGCTAGAGAGGATGTGTAAAACTCGCTCAACACTTCCTTATGAAGTGACACTGGCACCATAGTACGTACTCTGAAGAGGATGGCGTGCTCCCCACCTTCAGAAAATCCATCATGTGCATGTCCTATGGATATTTGAGCACGCCGTGTCTTGCATTCAGCATCCCCACGTTGCACCTCCTTGACTCGCTGAAGAAGTGGGGGAGTGACTGTAAGAGACTGAAGGAAGGCTACTCCATCTCTATCCACAAAGGATATCTGTAAAGCAGCCAGCTGCTCTGTCGCCTCACCTAGTAGCTGTATACCAAATCTCCAACTGATTGCATCGGCTACAATGTTCCCCTTCTCAGGAGTATAGACTATCTTGAAGTCATAGTCCTGGAGGAACTCAATCCAACGTCGTTATCTCAGGTTTAGGTCCTTCTGAGAGAAGATATACTTGAGACTCTTGTGATCAGAGCATACTGTAAAACGTTCACCCATAAGATAGTTTCACCACATCTTCAAGGCGAATACCACTGCTACTAACTCCAGGTCATGGGTAGCATAGTTCTCCACATGTTGTCTTAGCTACCAAGAACCATATGCGATCACTTCTCTCTCCTGCAATAGGACACATCCGAGTCCGGTCCCTGATGCGTTGCAATAAACAACGTACCCTACTCCCTCCTCTGGAAGCCTCACGATTGGGGCACTAGTCAGCCTCTACCTCAGCTCTTGAAAGATCTGTTGGCATCTCTCCGACCACATGAATGGTTTCCCCTTCTTCATCAAAGCTGATAGTGGTGATGCAACTTAGGAGAAGTCTGGAATAAAGGTAAGTCTGGTCGACTCATGAGTGATCGACTGCACCCTCTTGTGCATGAGTCCATCCTGTGCTTCCTAGGTTTTTCTTTTTCGTCGACCAAGGAAAACCCCATCCCAACGTTGTAGACAAACCACAACCTTTTTTCCTAATAAAGTCAATCTGGGTGTGAACTGTGGATGCCAATTCCAAACCCAAACTAACATCATAAGGCCTCGATGCTGCCACCAAGAGGTTTCATTCGAAACTCTCACCTCAAGGGTCAGATCACACCATCAACAAAAGTGTGATTATTGAGTCTCCACCCAAACGTATCTCCAGACATGAGGGTCAAGTCAATGGTTTAACCAGAAACTATAGGTTTTTCACAAGATTCGTGGAATGAAGGGATGATTGGTACCTATGTCTATTGTTACGGAAGCTAGTATTAGACAAAGACCATACCTTGAATCATTCCCAGAGCCTTTGGGTCTCACTCCTTGACCGCATGCAGCTACTCTCTTCCCCAAACCTCTAGCTCCCTGAGCCTGGTGGTTTCCACATAAGGGGGTGGTTGTAACATGTCGAAATGCACACCACATCATGCGGATCTCCTAGCTCTCCTTCCACATCTGTTGCCCTGTAGATTCATCTGTCCTTAACACTTCCTCTTCCCGAAACATTTTTATATGCTCAAGTCTCTGAGATTGGGCAGGTTCCCTTCTTTCTCACTACTAACATTCACTGTATGTATCCACTCATCCAAAGAACATTCAACCACAAAGGTTATCTCTAGCATCATAACATAAGTAGGAATGCGTAGAAGAATTGTGTTGGCTCGGATGTCCATTAAACTCACCTTTCTCGGAATTTTGAGCCCTGAAGAACTGATCGTACCATATTCATCGAGTACCAGGAAAGATCGGTATGCCTCGATGAATACTCAGATACCGACACGTCATCCTGCCGAAGCTGTAGAAGTTCTAGGGAACTCTTAGCCACCTCCTCAAGACAGTCCTCACCCACCTGTGAGTCGGGTTCACCTCAGGGACCTGAGGGGTATCTGATTCTGAAACACGTGTAAGGCACTAAGCCTATAAGTGTCCTCTACCGGTACCGCCGGTTGCAACTGCAGACCAACTGGCAGTGGTATAGCTGACACACTACCCAGAGGTACTATCTCAGGTAATGGTCCACATACCGAGGCCTCACCACTATTTGGACCATTCTCATGGACACTCACTGAAAAATTCTAGTAGCTAAGATCACCATCTTCTCTACTGTTTTCTCAACTAGGAGGAAAACTCTAGCAATCGCCTCCAGCTAGCCCTCAGCTGTGTGGAAATCTGTCTCACCTCGAAACCTCAAAGGCCTCTTCTGCTGGAACTCGTACGATTGTTCTTTATCAGTGTGCATCGTATGCTAGTGTGGCTAGTGGTATCTGCTACCCTACTGGTGGTGGTGCTTCTGGTACACCACTCGATGGTGCCAACACAGTAAGAGGGCCCTACACCAGAGCCTCATCACTCGGTGGCCTTCATCGTGTACTCTCTCAGAACTCTAACTGGATGTCTGCATGGAAGCATCCTAAACAGATGTGACACGGTCAAAAGTTATACCTTGTGAGCAGACCTAGTTGAGCTGACTTAAAGAAAACTTATGAAAGCACACACGCAATCAGTGTTTTCGTTCACTGAGTTGGAGATCAGTAGTCAGGGTCAAAGTGTATGGATATGTCGGCCACCACACCAACACTGGACTCTCCGAATTGAGAACCACACTCAGTACCATTAACACTATTTCATCATAGAAAATAAAGATCAGAGTCCAATGTTCTCCGGTAGAATCATCTCCTCTGATACCAATTTGTCATGACCCGTCCCCTGTGGCCCGTATCGTGACTACCCCAAGCCCGCCTTCCATAGGGAAGGGGTTAGCGACTAGCACCAAAGGTGTAAATCCCTAAACTGGGAAGGCATTGCCTTTATAACTGTAAACAAACACATTATACAACAGAACTGGAAGCAAAACACTAAGTAAAAGTATATACAAAAGAAGTGTTGGAAAGTAAAAGGGTCCGGAAATACAATCCCAATAGGAAAGTATAAGTACAACTGAAAGCAAGTACAATTGAAGAAAATTGAAGCAGCTATTGGGTCGTCCTCTGGGGTTCCCACCTGAACAGTAGGTACAAATTTTCTCCTCAGCATTCTCGTCTATCCGTCTCCTCCGTGTACCATCACACCGAGTGGTCCACCTCCGGGTATCGTCCAGTCCTGTTACTCTCTGCCTTAGTCAGTGCTGTTTGTCGTCTACAACCAACACAACGAGTTACGGGCATAACCAGTGCAGGGGTGAGTATAACGATACTCAGTAGGGACCCCGAGACCCTCAAGGTCTCACAAAATCCAACAAGGATAAACCAAAAGGTATGAAATCAACGGATAACCATTACATAGGAATATTCTCATACATATACCTAAGTTATCTAGTGACCCATCTAAATCGTGAGGAAAACACAAAATTCATTGACTGAGCTCAACCAGGATTTTATTCTAGGGGTAGTATCAATCTGAACCCTCAGCTGCTGGAGAACTCCTTCTCTATCGAGTACAGTGGGTCTGCCGCGTCACACAGAGGTACTTCCCACTAAGTTGGACTACTGAGGTACTCCTCCTGTCGAGTATCGTGGGTCTTCCACCCTCACACAAAGGTGCTCCCCACCGTGGGTTTGCTGCACTCACACAGAGGCGCTCCCCCTGGTAGCCTGCTGAGGTACTCCATGTGTCGATTACTGTGGGTCTGCCATGCTCATATAGAGGCACTCCCCACTGTGGGTCTACTGTTCTCACATAGAGGCGCTCCCCATTGGGCTAGTCAAATCACTCTGAGTCGAATCGATCATCAGTCATCAAGTCTCATCTAGGTTACTGCACAAATGCCAGCTTGTCTCTGTAATATCTTCTCCACAAGCTTCTGGTCTCTACTCCAACTACCATGAAGTCCCACATAGAAGTATCTCAAAGGTATGCCATGTCAAAGAGATCTCATCGTAACGGACGGCACGTCAATTGGATGTTCGGTCTGTGAGTTATTATTGTTTTAGTCCCAGGGGCCTGGTTGGATTCGTGTACGATCCAACCTGACCGTATCTCAACTATACCCCAAACATCAGTGGGGAATTTTCAGAGGGACGGTTTCGCTCCAAGAAAATCGGTGCCACAGACGGTTCATCAAACGGATGTTTGGTGCCAAAGATATATCCCAAGAGGGTAAAAGGGTCAGTAATGGGCCCGGGTCCGGTCCGACCCGATTGGACCGACTCGGCCCAACCCAGACTGGCCCAACCTGGTCTGGGATGACCCGGTCAGACCCGCTAGGTCTGACCCGGCCTATTGGGTGGGTCATCCCGCTATGTTTGGCCTGGTCCGCTGGGCCCGGTCCAACGGACTATGATGGCGGTTCGGCCCGGAGGTCGCCACGTAGGCGACTCTTCCCAAAGTTCGGGGCCGGTTCGGCCAGCGTAGCCAGGGCGACTCGGCCTGGGAGGTCAGGCCAGTCGGGAGACCAGCGGCAGGCCGCGTGGAGTGCGGGCATGTCGCAGGTTCGCCGGGTAGGGCGCGGAAGGGGCCGGGCAGGCCGCGGGGGCGATGGCATTGCGCCAGGCTGGATGTGAAGGTCGTGGGCAGGCAGGTCGCACACTGATCAGGGCTTCGGGAGGCCGTGGGTGCACCGGCAGGGCGCCGGCAGGCCACGGGGTTGCCGGGCAGGCCACGGCAGTGCCCGGGCAGGCCGCGGGGGCGCCGGGCGGGGGGCGGGAGCCGCAGCCAGGCGGGCCGCGTGCTGGGCAGCATGCCAGGAGGTCGCGGGCAGGCGGTCCTCGTGCCAAGAAGGGAACCGGGAGGTCGCGGGTGTACCAACAGAGCATCGGCAAGCCGCGGGGGCGCCGGCAGGGCGCGAGGCAGGGCGCGGCGGCGGTCAGGCAGGCTGTGGGGGCGCCGGATGTGTGCCTCTCGAGTCAGTGGTGTTCGGTCGGAATCTTTGGTGCGTTGCGGGGGAGCGGCATGATTCGCGGAGGTCGTGGGTAGTGCATCCTTCATCGTTGTTGCCTTTGTTGCCATCGCCTCATCGCCTTGCCATAGAGACATCACAAAAGATCGGGAGAGGGAGTCGAGCCAGGTTAGTTTGGCCCACACCCTCCACGTTTAGAGGTGATAGCAATTGGTTCGTAACTATGAAGCACAACAATTCCTTCTTCTTTGTTTTTGAGAGAAAGGAATAACATAGGTAAAGATCATACTTATTCAAAAGTAAACCCCTACCTTGCTCATAGTTGGTTGATGTTGGTACAAAAATCCGGACATCGTTCGTTGACGGAGTCACGAAAGAAGATGTAGAGGATCATTGTTCATCGTGTCCTCCAAGCACTTCCAAACCCGAGTTGCGTCGGCTCGTTGATGATGCTTCACCTTGGTAGGTGTCCGAGGAAGAAGTCGAAGAAGGTCGGTGTTCCTCATTCTTCGTTGGAGAAGGCGTAATCCTCCAAGTGTTGGGTGTCGCATCACTTTTCCAGCATTTCGTCGCTTGGTGAAGCCGTCCCAAATCCTCCTCCCAAGCTCCCTATATATAATAGAGGGAGAGAGGTATGTAACCATTGTGGAATTTATGTAGGTTCATTTTTTAGGAACCTTCCTAAATTTCTATGGGTTTACTTAATTTAAAAATAGGGGTCAAGAGAATTAAATAGCATTGGTGCAATTTAAAAGGTGTGTTGGCTTAATTATTGGGAGGATTCCAAGAGGCTTTCCCTACATAGCCTTCATCAAAAAAAAATGATAGGATTTAATTCTATGTTGACACAAAAAATTAATTGATAGTATTTATTTTTTGTTGACACATAAAATTAAATTGAAAGCATTTAATTTTATATTGACACATGAATTTAATTGAGGGAGTTGAGAGGTTTTTGATCTTGGGTGGTCCCGATGTCGTAATCTCTCGCGGGAGGTTATGTTCTGGTGGGCCCCACCACCATAACCTCTCATGGGAGGTTAGGGTGTGGCAGTTTCACCTCTAACTCCCATGTGGAGGTTTTAACCAACATTCCCTCACATGGTAGCTTAAAATAAAATAAAGTGTTGTACACTTTATTTTATTATTTTTTTATAAAAAGACAAAAACTAACTTTTATTCTTGACCAAATGTCGTCGAGGTGAAAGTATTATTAAGAGAATATTGGCGCTAAGAGTTCAACAGTGCCCTCAGATTTCAATTCCGAGCACCACTTCAAAAGTTACAAAATGCCACTCGCGCGTTTGATGAACGTACCTGAAAAAAAGTTCGTAAAATTATTATCAATCACCCTCGACTCGCGCCGGTTGAGGTTAGGATCCACCTAGGTGAAAAACTCTCCAAATAACCCAATGGTACCCTCGGATTTTCAATCTGAGTTACAGTTTAGAATTTATGAATTTTACAATAAAATATTTGTCACTTAATTGTTTTATTTGCGGCCAAAAACTAACTTTCTTAGGTGGCCCGAGCCGGCCAAAGTTAGTATTTTCTTGAAGAAAACATACATTTTCTAGTTCATCGGTGATCTCGGATTTTTAATCTGACTTACCGTTTTTGAGTTATAAGCATTTGAAAAATAAAATAATTTATTTTATTATTTTATTTACGATTATGTCGTTTTGGGTTTTCTCATAGGAGGCCCGCGCCGACTAATCTTAAGTTGTACTAAGGGTAAAACCACCATCCTGAGTGCAACGGTGCCCTCGGATTTCAGATCTAAGTTACCATTTAAGAGTTATTCTACTTTTTCAGAAAAAACTACTTACGCTCGTTAACTTAAGCTTAACAAAAACTTCGACGGATCATTCCGGGCACTCCGGACCTCAGAATCGCGTGCCGTCAGATTTCGCGGACCCGTAAAATTCCCATTTAATTAAAAAAATTACATGGAAATTCCGGGTCTTTACAATTTCCCAATTTATAAATTTCTCATACACTTTATACATTGCATATTTGATCCCATTTATTTGTAACCATTATGTTTCATCCGATGTAAATAATGGTCCATGGTTCAAAAATTTCACGTTCATTTAGTCAAATAAAATTCAACCATCAATCTATGTAGCACAACATGGAATATGTTGAAGTGGAAAATTTATTTAACTATACATTTATCATCACTATCATAAATCATGATATCACAAGTAGTAAATACAGGTAAACATGCCAAATAAGCACATAATCATGAAAAATAAACATGGTAAAATAATCATAGAAACATATTATATAGGCATGCATGATAAGAAAATCACATAAGCATTTAATAACACTCAAGGAATGTATCAAATGTATAATTCATCCTACATGGCATGGAACATTCATGGAATGTGAATCACTATGTGCCCGTAATAATTTATGTTACAATACTTCCTTTCTATATTAGGCCAAGTGTAAAATACCATAAATCCATAATTAGGAAAAATACACTATTTACTCAAGGTGAAATAATAATCAACTATAAAAACAAACATCACAAACAATAATCCCATGCCTGGAAACTTTTTCTTTTCCCCATGCGTGGGTTGATCCCTCCCATATAGAGCTACCTAACAAGTGTCGACACATTCCTAGTCTCTTTTTTAATTTCCAAAAATATCAATACAAAGGAAAAGAAAACACATATCATACCACTTTGTAACATCCCAACCCAGGAGCCACTAAAACGGTTCCCTGATCTAATTGGTCACATGGCCTCAAGAGCACCTCCCCATATGCTAGAGGCAAAGGACTGGTAGTGAGGTTCTAATGACGATATGATGGGGAGACTATACCCTCATGATTAGAGTATCACAATGGTATAATAATAAATAAATTAGTCAATAGTGGAAGTAGTATAAATGAAAGGTATTTCAAGATAATAATAACTAATAAAATGATCAAATACAAATATAAAACTATGCATTCATGTCTATATGAGGCTATATAAACTAATTCCATAAACCTAAAACATGTGATACATACACAAAAAATGTAAATAATCAATAAATTAATGAAAAACTATCTCCAATAGTGTCACAATAAATAGCTCATTCCTCTACTCCCATGCACTATCCTAGATAAAAAGGATAACAACAAGTATGCATGATCCATGAAGCTGAACCTGAAATCATGAGTTCTGTTTGGGTACCCTGGTGTAATGGAATCCAAAGAAGGGTGTGAGATATATTAAATAGGCCACCACCAATTTTGTATGAAGATATATAGTCCATGAATATAAAATACAATAGCGTGAAAGTATAATTAATAAATTAGTAAATAAATAAATGAATGTAAAAAAGTCAGGCTCGGGTTTTTCTAGGACATCGTCCGACCATACATGCTTCTACATAATAAAAAATATCTCTGAAAAGAAATCACCATGTGTATATATACATATATATATTTATAGATATGTGTATATATATATATTTTCTATGTATATAATAAAATATTGATATATATATATATATATACATATACAAGTAGTTCTAGCAGGGAACTGAGGCATAACTCAAGCATCCATGAAAGGCAGTCTCTAAAACCATGGAGCAATTTTGGGTAGTCAAATGCAATTGAATGAAAGAGAATTATTTTTTTAATAACCCAAGGTATATACCAAAATATTCAAATTATCAATACTAAAATAAAATACACCACAAGTTATAAGTATTAATAAACATGCATGATATAAACTGTTCATCCTATGATCCTGTCTAAGGTTTTCTGTAATGATGGACTCAAGTATCTCCCAATGAGCCACGTAATGATATTAATTTATAATCCCATAATTTTTCTTCCATAAAGAGGAAACCCAAGTATCTCCTGTAACATCCAACTGCCCTATGATCCCATCTATAGTGTTCCATAAAAAGGAAACCCAGGTATCACTCCGAGTGTACGGAAAGTTATCAATCCTATGAGGTCATCCATGCTGTTATATAGAAAGGAAAATCGCGTTTTTCTCAAGGAATAAAATATTTCAAGTAACCTATGTTCCTGTCCAGGGTATTTCTTGTAAGGAACCCGAGTATCACCCATGTTATGTTTAATCACAGTCATCCATTGGGCTCATCAAAGTCATTCTATAATAAGGAACTTGAGTATCACACAAGACGTAACATGATTCAAGTAACCTATGAGATCATCCATATAGTTCCATAAAAAGGTACCCAATTATCTCTCAATGAACATAATTTATTTGATCATTTAAAATCAATTAATAAATAAATCCATGTTAGTAATCATGCCTTGTCATAATTAAAGTATACATAAATAGGGCCACGCTCATTTATCATTTAAATTCTAAAATAATAAATAAGGCCATGTTAGTAAACATTACATAACATAATTAATAAATTAATACTAAATTTTCTAATTCTAAAAGCATGTAATATTACAATTTAAATATACTAAAAGAGGGGCCTCTCCCAAATCATAAGTGATTTAGGAGTCCATACAAAGGACCCTTCCATTTAAATATGGTTTATCATAACCATTAAATTTTATAATTTTATTTATAATTGATAGGGTGACCATGTAATCTTTCATTCCATGATACATCTCTACATTAAAGGTTTAACAAGTGTCACAAGTCAAGTAATATGAGTGACACAACTAAAACGGGGTGGTTTGGGTAGAGATGGATAACCTCAAACAGTTCACTTTGATAAACGAAATATATTTTAAATATTTCATTAGGTTCTACATATTTAGTTTCATAAAAAAAGGGAAATTCATGGAGAATTATGCATGTATCATAAAAGAGTATTTAATGAATCAATGAGATTTTAAGGGAAAAGTTGTTGACCACTTGACTTATACCAAGGGAGTTCCACTCATTCATTATCAGTATTTAACTTAATATGAAATGAGAGAAACTAGAAGATTTTTCAAATTCTCAAAAAATAGGGTGAATTAGATCACACAGTGATATAACCCATTATGGTAATAGAAAATAAGAAAGAAGGAAGGTGGGGTCATAGAATTACTATTATGCTTCCAATTCACCCAACAAAACTCAATTCAAACACTCAGTGGAGGTGATGCAGGGGACCCTAGGAGAGGTGGGGGAGCCACCATCGATGATCACCCTCTTGTGCATGAATAAATAAGGGGTCGATCCCCTACTTCCCTTTTTAAAAAATGATTCCCGCATAATTCATGTCCTGTATCTATTACACTATATGAAACAAATTCATGACATGTAACAAAAACACATTTTTAATTATCCAAGGTATCCCCCCATAGATTCATGTTCTGTATTCTCTATTAGAAACCCATGAAATTAATTCACATAATGTATTGAATACATGATGTGAATTACTCACTGTTGAGTTTTTCATCCGCCCTTCTATCTTTTCTTACTCTGGTGTTCTCCCAAACCCCCAGGAATTCCACCAAATCATAAACCATGTACAAAAACATAATTTATATATGATTAAACCATTATAACCTCATTCTAATTCCATAAATTTAAAATGGTTTATCCACTGATGGAAAAGTTTAAATTTATTTATAAATTTCAACTTGATCTGAAAGATGGGGTGTTACAAGCTAGATATCATGAAACTATCTGGGTGATTTTAGACTGGATCACTAAGTCAATCCATTTTCTATCCATATAAGAGTAGAGTTAAGTAGATATTTTGGGATTCCCATACATGCAAGAGATTTTCTGCATTCATGGTGTTACATAAAAAATCATATCTAATTGTGATGCTCATTACACATCTCAATTTTAGATAGGATTTTGGGACTCATTTTCTATAACACCCCATGTTTGAGGTATGTTGTTGTGTTATACTTTTTATTTCATGTTGGGAGTAATTGTGATAATTTTATGGAAGTAGTTTGGAGGATTTTGTATAAAGTATTTGTAATATGTCAATAAGAATTATTCCCACAATTAATGGATTATTCACAATATGAATAATCCTAGACTGATTTCGTGAATTAATTCAATGTGTGAAAGTGTTTATCAGGGTGAATGGCTAGGAAAATTCATGATGTGAAACTTGTTCACAACATGAGTTGTTTTTTTAGATAATAAAACTTAAGATATTTGAATATCGGTGTATATGACCTCTCAGAGAATTCATGACCTGAATTCCTAATTCATGTAGTGAATTAGTTTGGGTCCATCCAATTTTAGTCTAACATGTGGTTGTAAACCCTAATTTGGTTTTATGATTCTCCCTCTAAACTTCCAAGGCTATACTAGGTGACTTATAGAAATCCTAAATGTCCAAACTCTGATTTCAATATATATTAGAGCATTAAATTTTAAAATCAAAGGTTAAGACATCATTCATCCTTCTTGGCTTGGATCTCTTTATTTTGTCTAGAAAAAATCCATAAACCGGTGTTTTATTACATGGATCTATGGGTTTGAATATGGGTTGATGAGATATTCTTGGGTTTTGATATAATAATTAAAGGAAGTGGTCTAAATGGGGGAATCATCTTAGATCTTGTGTGAAAACATTCTTGAGGTAGGTGGTTTTTTCCACTTTTCACTTTTATTGGAAATTTAAGGATTTAAGTTTTTAAAATATGTATCCTATGATTTTAATTTTTTTTATTCAATTAAAATTATTTATTATTAGTTGGATTTAAAATTGGAAGGTGGTAATTTCCCACAATGGATTTTTAAATTTATTAAGAGAGTTTTCTTGAATGAAAGGGGGTTTTGATACAAATTTTGGAATAACCGGTTATGGGTGCCATGTGGAAATCCATGGGTTGTTTTTTGTTCATTATTACATGATATGAGTCCATGTTGAAACAAACTTGGTACTTGGTGCCAATTGGAAAAGGTGCGGAAGGAAATATTCTACAAAGAAATGGATTGGTAAAGGATGTACCATGACTCACAAGAATAGGTGTTTCATTCAACATGCATGGGTGTGTTTGTGTGTGTGTAAACATGGATGATTATACCAAATTGGAAAATTATGAACAGATTTAACTTTTTAAAAGAGAAATGTTTTTATTTAAACTAATTTTAAAAAACTTTTTCATCTAAAATATTTTATTTTTTGAAAAAAAAAATACTACTTTGATATTTTTTTACCTATTTTATTCCCTGTGAGATAAAATGTGTCTAGTCTAAGTCGAATATAGGAAGAATATTGGAGGGTACCTACAACGTATGATTAATCACTCCCCATTTATGCATTGTGGTGTGTATACAGACATTCTTTTCCATGATATAGAGAGGGGCTAGTTTCTTACTTTCCTTTTGGTTCTCCTTGAGGTCAATGTCATAGTTGGAGGAGTTGGAGCTTGGATTTGGTGTATGTCTTGGTCAAGAGTGGTACCACCTTGGTAGCCAGGCCTTTTACTACTTTAAAGTATTAGATTTTTTCTCTTACTATTCTTTTATTACTCTAATATTTTTCCTTTTTTTCTAGTCTATTTATGGATTAGTCACATTTATTCTTGTAGGATTTTTTTACATGCCTCATTGATATAGATTTACTTGGTTTTATTTATTTTTATATTGATATGTGTGGGTTGTGTGTGTGTGTTTATAAAAATAGTAAATGTTTCCCCCATGCATCTTGTGTTTAAACCCTTGGAATTTATTTTCCTTCTTTGGTGTCCAGGTAATTTCATCTAAGGTTAGTATCACTTATTCCTCCACTCAAACTAATGAGTTGGGGAAGGATCCTACAAATGGTATTAGTCTTGTTCAGTCCTTGAGTTTGTATGGTAACTAGGATATAGGAATATCCTAAAATGGAATATATAGCTTAAAAATACATAGATAGCCTTTTTATGCTGAACATCAAGTTATAAGGGTTGTTTGGGTAGAAAAGTTTTCCAAGTCACTTCTAGGGAAGTGATCAAATAATCATTTTTGGGTTATCCTATGAGTATAGAATGTCATGTATAAGTACCAAGACTTCATGTCACACTCAAACTTAGGTAATAATTTTTATTTTATAATGTTATCTTTCTTTAGAATGTTTTTTTGAGGTGTTGTCCAGGCCTAGTTTTTTGTTTTCATTTTTGCTGATAAATGGGCGTTTTTTGCTTACCAACGTCTTTTGCATAGGAAAGGCACGGTCGAAGCCATCTAGATTCCCTAAATCACCTTGCGCCCTACCCGATGCGAGATTAGTTAATTAATTAATGGAATAAATAGTAAAGTGAACACAAAAATAAAATGAGAAAAAATATAATTATTTAAGAGTTATTCTAATAATAATTATTATAATAATAATATTGATATTATTATTATTATTATTATTTCTGTTAATATTTAAATTAGGTTATTATTATTAAGTTATTTTTTTTTATTATAAAATTTTTAACGTCGTTATTTTTATTATTAATACTAATTATTAATATTTTTATTTTTATTATTGAATTTAGGTTTTATTTTAATTTATTTTCTTTTTATTTTTTTCTATTTTTTATTTCCTTTTCTCTCTTCCTCCCTTTTCTCTCTATCTCGTCGAACCCCCTTCTTGTGTGTTGAACCCTAGAACGTCCTCTTGCTAGAATCACTCCACCATTGCCTCTCCTTGGCCAGAACGTGACCTCCCCTCCTCTTACAGTGACCCTCACACCTATGTCCCTTCTTCCCAATGAAAATCGTTTGCGCTGCCCCAACCGCCTCGCACAGCCCTCACACTACACCCCACAGCCACACGCTGCCTTCCCTTTCTCGACTGGATTTTTTGGTATAGCTCACCTTCGGCACCCCTTGTCTTGCTTGGCCAGCCTCTACATCCCTTTTTGTAGGTGCATTCTACTCTGATAATTTTTTTCTTCCATTTTGTAGAACTTCAGGTTTGGGTTTTATGTTGTGTAGGGTTCTATTTTTATATATTTGTTTCGAATTCTTGAATTAGGGTGCAATTGAGTTTTTCTCAGTCTGATTGATGTGCGGAGGAAGTTTCTCATGGAATTTTTGATGTTTTTTTACACCTAGGTAAGTGGTTCCGAGTATAAATATTATTTGATGAATTCAATTTCTTTTATAATTAATTTTTCATGTTCTTCAACTAATTTGTTTTGTGAAACCTTAGTTTTTTGGGGAGTTTAATATGAATTTGATTTGTTTAGTATCATGTTTATGTAATATGGGTTCATTTTTTAGGAAAATTCATATTTAGTCATTTTATATTGTTCTATTAAATTGTATAGTTAGTTTATTAATTTTTGCAGGGCCCACAAACTATTTTTTGTTGGGACATCAATGTTTTTTTGGTCATAAGGGTGGATTTGAGTAGTTTTTTGGTGTGTAAAGTCATGTGTTGCCTATTGAAATTATTTAATAATTTTTATTAGTGGTTTATTTGATTGGGAAAATGGTGTAAATTAAGTTTCGAAAGGTTTTTTGGTGTGCATGTTATTTCAAAATGGAATTTGGGTGTGTAAATAGTGGTATTTGGTATGTGTAGTGCCTTGTTTGATCTGTTTATTTGATCGTGGAATGATACATGAACTTGGAACTTGTTTGAGAACAAATGGGAAGCCAGGGTAGCTAGGAGGGCGGACTAGGACTAGCCTGCTAGTGATCTGGAAGTGGTTTCAACCCTGGTTCACATAGCAGGATTAACAATGAAAACATTTATTAAACATGTGATACAGTTAGAGACTACTAGGCCTTGGGATGTGATTCCCCCCTAGTGGCTTGTGTATGAGAACGTAGTTAGTCATGGTTCCTATACCACTTTCACTGAAATATGAGGTTCTAGGGTTCCATTTCTAGATAGTCCCTTAGGGCCTCTCCCATATTTGGTGCTCTTTGACTACTCGTGCTCCCCATTGGCATATAGTGTGACTTTTGGGTTACTTTAAAATAAAAAGTGTTTTAATTTAAAAAAGTTCCTTTAATGTTTTTATAACTAAAGTTGCTTTCCTTTAAAGTAGTTTTCATTAAAACTATTACCTTTAAAATTGTTCAATAATTTATTTCCTTTCATTTATTAAACTTGAAAGTGTATTTGTTGTTTAATGTTTATGCGTGGAATATTTTCTTGGTGGTATCCTACAAGGTGTTAGCTCACACCCTACTTACACCTTTGTGTGTAAGTAGATTTGGTAATGTTTGATACAAGTAAGGTTAAAGCTTATGAAGATAGCAGTTTGGGTTGTT
Source organism: Viscum album (assembly GCA_963277665.1). Taxonomy (NCBI): domain Eukaryota; kingdom Viridiplantae; phylum Streptophyta; class Magnoliopsida; order Santalales; family Viscaceae; genus Viscum; species Viscum album. The sequence goes on from OY728137.1 coordinate 1,957,385,791, forward strand.
AGTGATATTTTTTGGATGGTGTTGTGGAGATGCCTTGAGGGTGGTGTCCTCTTACCAAGTGGTGGTTTTTGAGCTATTTTTTTGTCACCATACTTGGTAGTTTTTTCGGGTTTTGGTTTAAACATGTTACTCAAATTATAGTTTTTGGTTAAAGACTTGTTTGGTTGTGACTTAAAAAGTTGGTTTGTTTTATATTGTTGGTTGTTTTATATTTATGTATATTTGGATAAATCATTCCCAAACTTTACTTTTGATACCTGAGGACTTGTGTCAGCCCATGGGGATCGGGAATGCCCTTAGGGCCTTGTCGCAGACTAGGTTGGGCATCGGTTGGATGGAGACCAGAATAGGATCGTGAAAAAATGGTATCAGAGAAGGTTAAGCCTTTGGGTCACATTATTTGGGATGAGTCTGGTTTGATAGGATCTAGGACTATCAAGACTCGAAGTTGTGGTTGCGAGTAGGTTTCCATGACAACACACCTCATAACAGACTTGGAGTTGTTATGGGATATCAGGATGCTTGTTTGACTTCTCCCCCTAATGGGACTTACAGGCTGTAGACTTTACGTGGGTATTGAGTGGGGGAGAAGTTGTTTGGTCATTTTGTTGCTTCTTTATGTTTGGTTTAATGATGGTTATTGTTCTTGATGGAATTTTACTTTTCAAAACTGATGTATTAATGATATTATTATGTGACTGTTTCTTCCTATAGTATCATGAATCCCCGTAGAGTTCCCCTGAAACCACAACAAGAATCTGGAGAGAGTTATCCCTAACCTCTTGATCAGAATCTGGTAGAAGGTATGGTTTTGGCTATCCAGCCTCTAGGGAAGGGAGTGGGTCTTTCTCCTACTCTAGTTAGAGAATATGAGACTGGTCCTTGGAAGGATAAAGATTAGGAGTTTCTTGAGAACAATCCTTCAACTTTTCAGGGAAATGTGGAGCCTTAGGAAGAAGATGAGTGGCTTGAGAAGATAAATCACATTCTCAAATTCCTTAACACACCTGAGGAGGTCAGGGTGAAATGTGCCTCGTTTCTATTATAGGGTCCCAGTCGTAGGTGGTGGGAATCAGTACTTCAAGCTGGGAAGCATGAGCAGATGAGATGGAAGGATTTTAAGACTATCTTCAATGATTATTATTGTCCTGAGGTCCTAGCCTATTCTAGATCTCGAGAGTTTATAGATATTTCCTAGAGAGATTGACCAGTGATGGAATATTATAACCACTTCATTGATCTAGTGCGGTACGCACCGGATATTGTATCTAATTAATTTATCAAATCTTTGAAGTTTGAAAAGGGTTTGTGACCAAAAATTTACTCTTATGTATTCCTCTTCAAGATGGGTACTTATGATGAGGTGGTTGATCATGCTTTCATGGTCGAGATTGATCAGAAATGAAAGTCTAGGTTTTAGGAGTGGTGCCTGCTGTAGGTAGTGGTAGTTCATCTGAGAAGAAGAGGAAGTGTGATGAGCAAGGGAAGAAGGGTGGTGGAAGCTTAGTCCATCCTTCTAGCCAAACTTCATAAGTGGATTATAGTGAAAGATATATTATCTTTCATCATGGCAGATAGGCATGGCACACCCGACCTACATGTACATATCCTCCTAGTCCCTCTCACCGATGTTGGATTATGGAATATATACATCATTTTTACAAGGTGTCACACCCTTGTCAGAGTGGGGCAGGATCTGTGGCATCCAAGGGATTGTCGGTTTAGTCAGAGCCAACTAGGATGATGGGATCTCAGTTCTATGGTTGTGGTGGTAGGATCGGATAGTCTTGTAGGAAGAGCCAGATCAGGGCAGATCCACAGGTGATCTGTCATTCTCAGGTAGGTCCTAGGAATCTGCATGCTATGGACCAAGCACTCCTGGGATCGGATATAGGACCTTCGATTGTTCATGGAACCATTTTTATTGAATCTTATATTACAACCATTTTTCTATACTGGTGCTTTTATTTCTTTTATCTCTACCTATCCTGTGAATGCGTTGAACCAACTAAACATGTTGTTATCTTTTGTAATGGATTTAGTAACACTGTTGGTTAGGAATAAGGAGAAATGCCTTAGGTGTCTTTTTTGTAATCTTTCGGTGTTAGGAGTTGAGATTGAATGAGATTTATTAGTCCTTGATATGGACATGTTTGATGTGATCCTTGGCATGGATTGGATGGTGTGATTTCAAGCGCATATTGATTACTATCAGTGGCGAGTTAGTTTTATGTCACCTGATGGGAGTCCTTGGGTATTTCTTGGGGAATGGGATCCTCAGTTAGGTTGTGCGGGACCACCACTTCTAGATATGGGAAATATTTCTTATCATTTATCATCACACGCGCTGTAGGATGAGAATGGAGCTCATTAGGGTGGATTACCTCCTATAAAGTATGAGTTTCCAAAGGTATTTCTAGATGATTTTTTGGACTTACCCCCGAAGCGGGATGTGGAGTTCTTGATTGAATTTTCACCTGGAACAAAAACTATATCTCTTACCTCATATCAAATGGCCCCAACAAAATTGATAGAATTACATATATAGTTGGATGATTTTGGAATCCAAAGGGATCATTCACCCGAGCAACTCTCCTTGGGTTGCCCCAGTCTTATTTACAAAGAAGGCTGACAGATCTCTCCAGTTGTGTATCAATTACTGGAAGTTGAATAAGGTAACCATCAAAAATAAATAACCTTTGCCCCATATTGATGATTTGTTTGACCCGTTGAAGGGGAAAAGTGGTTTTCCAAAATTGAATTGCATTCGGGTTACGACCAAGTTGGGGTGAGAGAATCGGACATCCTTAATATGACTTTTTGAAGCAGGTATAGCCACTTTGAGTACTTATTCATTCCTTTCTAATTTAAAAATGCTCCAATAGTTTTTATGGATCTTATGAATAGGGTGTTCCACCAGTATCTCAACTCATTTTTTGTGGTATTTGTGGATGAAATCCTGGTTTTTTCTACATCTGAGGAATAGAATGACCATTATTTTCAGATTTTGTTGGGAACTCTGTGGGATTATCACCTTTATATGAAGCTTTCAAAGTGCACCTTCTTGATCAAGGAAGTGAAATTTATAGGCCACGTCATTTTGGAGCAAGTGGTTTTAGTAGACCCTGATAAGATCAGTGTAGTCATGTCATGGGATAATCCAAAGAATGTGTTTGAGATCAGTAGTTTTCTAGTCCTATCAGGATATTATAGACGTTTTGTTTAGGATTTCTCACATCTTTCTTCCTTTATGACTACACTCACCCAGAAAGGGATGAATTTTTAGTGGAGACCAAATTATTAGGAATCCTTTGAAGAGTTGAAGTGGAGGTCGACTACCGCACCTATGTTTATCTTTCCAAACTATGGGATGGGTTATGTGGTTTGTTATGATTCTTCAGGTATGGTTCTTGGTTTTGTACTCATGTAGGATAATCATGTAGTGGCTTACAGTTCTCATGAACTCTAACCACAGGAGAAGAATTACCTGACCCATGACTTTGAGTTGGTAGCGGTGATGCACACCCTAAAGACTTGTTGTCACTACCTCTTTGGGGAGAAATTTTTGGTCTATTCTGACCATAAAATTTTGGCATGTATCTTCTCATAGAAAGATCTTAATCTGAGACAGTGTCATTGGATTCAGTATCTATAGGGGTTTGACATTAATATCATTTATACCCCATAAAAGGGTAATGTGGTATATGACACTTTGACTAGGAAAGTGCGAGTTAAAGCTTTGAAGAAGTCCAACTATGAGTGGACTTTGATGGGGATCTATGCTAAGATGCACTCAGAGAACAAGGATTACAATAGAGGTGTATTCTTGGAAATCATTCAGTTGAATCATGCTCTTCTAGAGTTGATTCAGAAGGACTAGTGTGATGATGAACTGTTTTAGTGTTCTATGAAGTTTTCCCATGGTGGGGAGACTTCTTCTAATTGTTATTTGTCTCTCGAGATAATCGTGTTCTTTATGGACCATGTGGTGGTTTCATTGTCTCAATGGAAGGTGATGATGTAGGATAGACACCAATATCAGTGGTCGGTCCATCCTGGTACTACCAAGATGTTTTGTGATGTTCGTCGCCAATTCTGGTGGCCAGGTATGAGATAGTACATAGCTGACTTTGTATTGAGATGTTATACTTTTCATTAGGTGAAAGCATGACATCAAATACCTTCAGGTTTACTTCAGTCATTACCCATTCCTACCTAGAAGTGGGATGAAGTCACCATGGGATTAACTATTGGATTTCCTTGTACACATTGGGGAATGAACACTATTTGGGTGTAGGTTGACAATTTGACCAAATCAGACCACTTTATTCTGATCAAAGATAGAGCTAAAGTGGATGAGTTGGTCTGACTGTATATTCAAGAGGTGGTAAAACTTCATGGTGTGTTATCAGAAATTTTATCTGATAGAGACCCCTACTTTACCACTTAGTTTTGGGAAGGCCTTCAAAGAGAATTGGGATCATAGATCAAAATAATCACAATATGACATCCTCAAACAGATGGTCAGATAGATTAGAAAAATCAGATTCTGGGGGACGTGCTTTGTGCATGTCTGTTAGATTTTGGAGGATCATGGGATAGCCATTTGAGATTTTTCAATTTCACTTATAATAATAGTTACCAATCCTCTATTCTAATGGAACCCTTTGAGGTTCTATATAGTAGTCTATTTTGGTCTCCTTTATGTTGGGTTGAGGTAGGTGAGACCACACTTTTGGGACCAAGCCTTGTGCTGGAGACGTCTGAGAAAGTCAAGTTGATCAGGTAGTGGTTATTGAGATCTCTAAGTCCCTAAAAATATTATGTTGACTATAGGTGTCAATATATTGAGTTTTACATAGGTGATTGGGTGTTCTTGAGGGTGGCCCCTCGCTTGGGTCATCATCATTTGGGAAAGTAAGGAAAGCTTATATTGAGGTATGTCGAGCTTTTCGAGATCACTGAGCAGATTGGAAAAGTAGAATATAGGTTAGATTAACCTACTCTATTTATTTCGATTCATGATGTATTTTATGTCTCCCAATTGAATAATCATAATCTGGATCCTTCTCATATGTTGAATTGGGAAGAGATGGAGATATAGCCCAATTTATCAGTGTTTGAGCGACCGGTGTGGATAGTGGATTCCTAAGGGAAGGTACTTCATGGGAAGCCTATTATGTTGGTTCTTATCATTTGGTATCATGGTAATGCTGACCTGGAGACTTGGGAGTGGAAGTCCTAGGTTGAGCAGGAGTACCCATTTTTATTCTCCGATCAGGCTTCGAGTTGACTTTCCAAGGGTAGAATGTTTTCATTGTGGGGAGAATTGTCACACTCATACTTTGGTAATAATTTTTATTTTATAATTTTATCATGCTTTCAAATTTTTTTTGAGGTGAGGTTTGGGCCTAGTTTGATTTTTGCTTTTTATCTAATAAATGAGCCTTTTTGGATTTCTAGTGTCTGGCACACAAGCAAGGCGCGATCAAAGACGTTTGGCTTCTCCAAATCACCATGTCGCATTCCTATTGTGCGATCAGTTAATTAATTAACATAATGAATAGAAAAGTGAATGAAAAATTAAAATGAGAAAAAATAAAATTATTTAAGATCTATTTAATACTAATAATAAGATCGAGATTATTATTATTATTATTATTATTATTACTACTACTACTACTATTATTTATGTTGATATTTTAATTAGGTTACAATTATTAAGTTATTATTGTAATTATAAACCTTTTAACATTAGTATTATTATTATTATTACTAATTATTAATAATATTATTTTTATTATTGAATTTAGGTTTTATTTTCTTTTATTTTTCTTTTTCTTCTTTTTTTTATTTCTTTTCCTCTCTTCCTCCCTTTTCTATTTATCTCGTTGGACCCCCTTCTTGTACACTGAACCCTAGCACATACTCCTACTAGCGCCACTCCCCCCTTGGCATCTCCTTAGCTAGTGCCCAACCTCCCCTCCTCTTCCGGTGACACTTTAATCGGTGTCCCTTCCTCCAGATGAATATCATGCGCATCACCCCTACCGCCTCGCACAGCCCTTGTGCCACACCCCATAGTCATGAACCGCCTTCCCTTTCTCGGCTGAATTTTCTAGTGCAGCTAACCTCCGATACCCCCCATCTTGCTCAGACAGCCTCTTTCTCCTTCACCGCAGGTGCGTTCTACTCCAATTGTTTTTTTCTTCCAATTGGTAGAACTTAGAGTTAGGGTTTCATGTTGTGTAGGTTTTTATTTTGATATATTTGGATCAAATTCTTGAATTGGGGTCTAATTTAGTTTTTTTGCAGTGTGATTAATGTGTGGAAGAAGTTTCACACCAAATTTTTGAGGTTTTTCTACACCGAGGTAGGTGGATATAGTTATAAATATAATTTGATGAATTAAATTTCTTGTTTAATTAATTTTTCATGTTTTTTAATTATGTTTGGTGCGATCAAAGTTTTTTTTTATTTTAATATGCATTTTATTTGTTTAGTATAATGTTTATGTAATATGGGTGTGTTTTTTATGAAAACTCATATTTATTCATTTTCAAGTGTTTTATTAAATTATACAGTTAATTTATTAATTTGTGCAAGGCCAACGAACTATGTTTTTTTGTGGCATCAATGTGTGTTTGGTCATAATAGAGGATTTGAGAGGATTTTTGGAATGAAAATTCATGTGTTTACTCTTAAAATTATTTAAGAATTTTTATTAGTGGTTTATTTGATTTTTCAAATGGTGAAAATTAAGTGTTGAAAGGTTTGGGGTGTGGGTGTTATTTCAAAATGGAATTTGGGTGTGTAAATGGTGGTTTTTTGTATCTGTAGTGCCTTGTTTGATCTTTTTATTTAATTGTGACATGTGACATGAACTTAGAACTTGTTTGAGCACAAATCAGAAGCCCTGGTAGCTAGTAGGGAAGACTAGGACTAGCGTTCTAGTGATCCTTATGTGGATTGGTCTCAAGTTCTCATTGTAGGATTGATGATGAAAACATTTATTAAACATGTGTTATGGAAGAAGACCAATAGGCCTTGGGATGTGATTCCCCCTAGTGGCTCATGCATGATAACGCAGTTGGTCGTGGTTATTATACCACTTTTAGTGAGACGAAAGGTTCTAGGGTTCCATTTCTAGCTAGTCCCATAGGGCCACTCACATATTTGGCAACTACTCTCACTCACTGTCGTCAAATGGTGTGACTTTTGGGTTACTTTAAAAGAAAAAGTTTTTAAAAAAAAATCATTTAAATTTGTTCTCACTAAAGCTACTTTCCTTTAAAGTTATTTTCATTAAAACTATTTTCTTTAAAATTGTTCAAGAATTTATTTCCTTTCATTTATTAAACTTACAAGTGTATTTATCATTTAATGTTTATGCATGGAATATTTTCTCAGTGGCATCCTACTGGGCATTATTTCACACTCTACTTACACCTATTTTTATAAATAGATTTGGTAATGTTCGATACAGTTAAGGTTAAAGCTTATGGAGATAGTGATTCAGGTTTTTAGCAATCTTTTGTGGATGGTGTTGTGGAAATGGCTTGAGTGTGGTTTCCTCTTTCCAGGTGGTGGTTTTTGAGATGGTTTTTTTTCATACTTGGTAGTTGTTGTTTGTGTTTTGGTTTAAACATGTAACTCAAATTCTATTTTTTGGATAAAGGATTGTTTGGTTGTGACTTCCATCTTTGGTTTCCCAAAGATGTTTGTTTTGTATTTATGTATGTTCAGGAAAATTGTTACCAAACTTTACTTTTGAAACTTGGGGACGTGTGCCAGCCTGTGAGGATTAGGAACACCCTTTAGGCCTAGTCGTGGACCAAGTCAGGCGTCGATTGGATGGATCTTGAACTTGGTTCATGAAAAAATGGTATCAAAGGAGTTTAATTAGATGGGTCATATTATTTGGGATGAGTCTAGTTAGACAAGAGAAAGGAATGTTGGGACTTGAAGTTGTGGTTACGAGTAGGGTGCCTGGCCAGCACACCTCATGACAGATCTCGAGTCGCCATGGGATGTCAGGATGCTTGTTTGACTTCTTCTCTAGGTGGGATGTGCAGGCTTCAGACTATATGTGTACATCGGGTGGGGGAGAAGTGGTTTGGTCATTTTGTTTCTCCAGCATGTTTGGTTTACTGATGCTTATTGTTCTTGTTGGAATTTTAATTTTTAGAATTGATGCATTAACGATGTTCTTATGTGACTGTTGCTTCTTGTAGCATCATTCCTCCTGGAATAGTTCTCCTAAAACCATGGGAAGAAGCACGAGAGAGTTCTCCCTCATATATTGATCAAAGACAGGTAGAAGCTATGCACTGGGCTGTCCAAGCTCTGGGGTAGGGAGTGATTCCTAATCCTACTCTAGTTAGAGAATATGGGACTGGTCCCAGGAAGTATAAATCTTATATGTTTCTTAAGAACAAGACTCCTACTTTTTAGGTAAATGCGGAGACTCAGGCAGTAGAGGATTGTCTTGAGAAGATAGGGTGCATGTTCAAATTCCATGACACACCAAAGGAATTCATGGTGAAATGTGCCTCATTTATGTTAGAGGGTCCCAATCACAGGTGGTGGGAATCAGTTCTTTAAGCTGGGAAGCATGAGCAGATGAGATGGAAGGATTTCAGGACCATATGAAATTATCAGAATTGTCCTGAGGTCCTAGCCTATTCCATATCCCAAGAGTTCATGGTTATTTCTCAGGGAGATTAGTCAATAATGGAATATTCTAACCAATTCACTAAGCTAGTGTGGTACACACCTGAGATTGTATCTAATGAATCTATGAAATATTGTAATTTTTAGAAGGGGTTGTGACTAGAAATTTACTCTCATGTCTTGTTGTTCAATATAGGGACTTATGCTAATGTGGTTGATTGTGCTTTCATGGTCGAGATTAATTAGAAACAAAAGCCTGGGTTTTCTAGAGTTTTGTGTGTTGTGGGTATTGGAACTTCATATGAGAAGAAGAAGAAGTGTGATGATCAAGGGAATAAGGGTGGTGGAAGCTTAGTCCATCCTTCCAAGAAGTCTTCATTAGTGGATTTTGGTGAAAGATCTCTTGTGTGACATCAGTGCAGATAGGCAAGGCACACCTGACCTACGTGTACATCTACTCCTATTCCTAGTCACCGATGTGGGATTATGGTATATCTGTAGAGTTTTTTCAAGGTTACATGCCCTTATCAGAGTGGGGCAGGATCTATGGCTTCCAGGGGAGTGTCAGTTCAGTCGGAGCCAACCAGGACGATGGGATCTTGGTTTGGTGGTCGTGGCGGCAGAACCAAATTGTCTTCTAGGAAGATCCAGATCAAGGACGATCCATAGGCAAGCAGTTATTCTCAGGTAGTGACCAAGAATCAGCATGTTTTGGATCAGGTACCAGCAATATTGGAAGCATGACCTTTTATTGTTTGAGGTACCATTTTGATTACATCTTCTTTTGTAGTCATTCTTTTTTATACTGGTGCTTCTATTTCTTTTATCTCAACCCATCTTGTGAATATATTGAACCTACCAACTGATATGTTGTATTTCATAATGGAGTTAGTAACATCATTGGGTAAGAAGAAGGATCAAGGCCTCTGGTATTCTTCATCTATGATTTCCATGTTAGGAGATGATATGGAATGGGATTTCTTAGTCCTGAGTATGGACCTATTTGATATGATCCTTAGCATGGATTGGCTGGTTCACTTTCAAGCACATATTGATTGCAATCGGTGGTGATTTAGTTTTATGGAACCTGATGGGAGTCCTCAGGTATTTCTTGGGGAATGGAATCCTTGGTCAGGTCATGTGGGACCTCCACTTCCATAGATGGTAAATCTTTATTATCAATTATCATTTCTTGTGCGGAAGGATGATATTAGAACTCCTCATGGTGGATTACCTCCTGTAGTGGATGGGTTTCCATAAGTATTTCCATATGATTGTTTGGGCTTACCCCCAGAGTGTGACATGGAGTACTCGATTGAATTTTCATGGGGAAAAAAACTTATATCTCTTCCCTCATATCTCACAACCCCCACAAAATTAAGGGAATTAAAGATACATCTGGGCGATTTGGAATCCAAAGGGTTCATTCACTCGAGCATCTCTCCTTGGGTCACCGTAGTCTTATTCATGAAGAAGGCCAATTGAGATCTCTGGTTTTGTATCAATTATAGGAAGTTGAATAAGTTAACCATCAAAAATAAATAATTTTTTCCCCAGATTCATGATTTTCTCAACCAGATAAAGGGGGTAAAGTGGTTTTCCAAAATTGACTTGCATTTGGGTTACCATGAAATCGGGGTGAGAGAATCATACATCCTGAATATGGATTTATAAAGAAGGGATGGCCACTTTGATTACTTGTTCATGCCTTTTGGATTGAAAAATTCTCTAGTGGTTTTTATGGTGCTCATTAATAGGGTGTTCCACCAGTATCTCAAATTGTTTTTTGTGGTATTTGTGGATGAAATCTTGGTTTACTATACATCTTAAGAAGAGAATGAGAATCATTTTCGGATCATGTTGGGAACTTTGTGGGATCATCACCTTTATATAAATCATTCAAAGTGCACCTTCTGGATCAGGGAAGTGAAATTTCTAGGGCATGTTTTTTTGGAGAAAGGGGTTCAGTAGACAGTGAGAAGATCAGTGTAGTCATGTCATGGGATCATCCAAATAATGTGTTTGAGATCAGAATTTTCCTAGGACTGGTAGGCTATTACATTAGTTTTTTTAGGATTTCTCATGGCTTTCCTCCTCAATGACCACACTCACCTAGAAAGGGGTGATGTTTTAGTGGATCCCAAATTTTCAGGCAACCTTTAAAGATTTGAAGTAGTGGTTTACTAACACACCTATGTCGATATTTCCAAAGTTTGGAATGGGATACATGGTTTATTTTGATGCTTCAGGTATAGTACTTGGGTGTGTACTCATATAGGATAGTCATTTAGTGGCTTATAGTTATCTAAAACTCTGACCACATGAGAATAATTACCCAACCCACAACTTAGATTTGTTAGCGATGATTCACAACCTAAATACTTGGTGTCACTACATCTTTGGAGAGAAATTTTTGGTCTATTCTGGCCATAAAATACTGGCCTACATCTTCTCACATAAAGACCTTAATCTAAGGCAGTGTCGTTGGATTGAATATCTATAGGGGTTTGACTTTGATATCATATATACCCTGGGAAAGGGTAGTGTGGTGGCTGACACCTTGAGAAGGAAAGTAACAGTGTAGGATTTGAGGAAGTCCAGTAATGAGTGGACTTTTATGGGGCTCTTTTCCCAAATGCACTTGGAGACCAAGGAGTACAGTGGAGGTGCATTCTTGGAAGGCATTCAGTAGACTCATGCTCTTCTGAAGTTTATTTAGCAGGATCATCCTGGTGATGAACAATGCTCGTGGTCTATGTAGTTTTTTCATGGTGGGGAGACTTCTTATAATTGGTCTTTTTATCCCAAGGGAATCCTATGATTTAAGGACCATGCAGTGGTGAATTTGTATCTATGGAAGGTAGTAATATAGGATGGCCACCATTATCAGTGGGTCATCTATCCTGGTACTACTAAGATTTATTATGATTTTTGTCACCAGTTATGGTGGCCAAGTATGAGACAGGACATAGCTGACTTCGTATCAAGATTCTATACTTGTCAGCAGGTGAAAGCATAGCATCAAAGAACTTCTGGATTTCATCAACCATTACCCATTACTACCTTGAAGTTGGATGAGGTTTCCATGGAATTAATTATTGTCTTGCATTGTACAATATAGGGAAGTAAAGATATTTGGGTTCTAACTGACCATTTTACCAAATCATCCCACTTTATTCTAATCAAAGATACAACTAAAGTGTATGAGATGGTCTGATTGTATATTCAGGAGGTGGTCAGACTTCATGGTGTGTCATCATCAATTGTTTCTAACAGATTCCCCTGTTATACCTCTTGGTTTTGGTAATTCCTTCAAAGAATAATGGGATTGCAAATCAAAATGAGCACGGCATACCATCCTCAATCATATGGTCAGAAAGAGTGGAAAAATTAGATTCTGGAGGACATTCTTCACATATGTGTGTTAGATTTCAGAGCATCATGGGATATCCATTTGGGTTTGGTCAATTTATCTTATAATAATAGTAACCAATCCTCAATTATAACGTCACACTTTGAGGTTCTCTATAGTCATCCATGTTGGTCTCCTTTATGTTTGGCTGAGGTAGGTGAGACCTTAATTTTGGGACCGAGCCCTATGCAGGAGACGTCTAAGAAAGTCAAGTTGACCAGGTAGTGTTTATTGACAACTCAAAGTCCCTAAAAATCTTATGTTGACCATAGGTGTTCAGATATCAAGTTTTCCATGGGTGATTAGGTGTTCTTGAAGGTGGCCCCTCACTTGGGTCATCATCATTTGGGAAATCAGGGAAAGCTGATGTCAAGGTATTTCGATCCTTTTGAGATCACTGATCAGATTCGAAAGGTGGCATACAGGTTATCTTTACCTTATCTGTTTATGTTGAATGACGATGTATTTCATGTCTCCCAATTCAATAAGTATAATCCGGATCTGTCTCATGTGTTGAATTTGGAAGAGTTTGAGATATAGCCTGATTTATCAGTGTTTGAGGGACCAGTGCGGATAGTTGATTCCTAAGAGATGGTACTTTGTGGAAAGTATATTCCATTGGTCCATATCTTTTGGTATTATGGGAATTATGAGCATGAGACTTTGGAGTGGAAGTTAGGGGCTGAGCAGGAGTACCCGTTTTTATTCTTCGATCAGGCATTGTGTTGATTTTTTGAGAGTGGAAAGTTTTCATAGTGGGGATAATTGTCACACTCATACTTCGATAATAATTTTTATTTTACAATTTTATCTCACTTTTTAATGTTTTGTTAAGGTGCGGGCCGGGGCCAGTTTTATGTTTACATTTTTTCTGATAAATGAGAGTTTTTGGATTTCCAGCATCTGAAGCATTGGAAGGGCAAGGTCGAAGATGTTTGGCTTCACCAAATCACCATCAAGCCAACCCAGTGTTGGATTAGTTAATTAATTATTGGAATGAATAGTAAAGTGAATGAAAATATAAAATTATTTAAGAGTTTTTTTAATAATATTAATAATATTGAGATTATTATTATTATTATTATTTATATTAATATTTTAATTAGGTTATTATTATTAATTTATTTTTGTTAATATAAAAATTTTAACATCATTATTTTTATTATTAATACTAATTATTAATATTATTACTTTTATTATTTAATTTAGGTATTTTTTCCTTTTTTCATTTTTTTCTTTCCTTTCCTCTTTTCCTTCCTTTTCTCTCTATCCTGTTAGACCCCCTTCTTATGCACTAAACCATAGTGAATACTCCTACTAGAGTTTCTCCCCCCTCTCTTTGGCCTATCCTTGGTCGTCTCCCAACCTCCCCTCCTCTTCCAGTGACACTCACATTGGTGTCCCTTCCTCCCGATGAACAACCAGAGTTCCACCCCCACCGCCTCACACAGACCTCGCACCACACACCATATTCATGCACTGCCTTCTCTTTATCAGCTGAATTTTCTAGCACATCTCACCTTTGGAACCAACCATCTTGCTCAACCATCCTCTTGCTCCCTCACCGTAGGTGCGTTCTACTCCAGTAGTTTGTTTATTCTATTTGGTAGAACTTCAAGTTAGGGTTTCATGTTTTGTAGGGCTTTATTTTGATATGTTTGGTTCAAATTATTTAATTAGGGTCTAATGTAGTTTTTTTTGTTGTGATTGATGTGTGTAGGAATATTTTCACTGAATTTTTGAGGTTTTTCTACACCGAGGTAGGTGGTTCCGTGTATAAATATTATTTGATGAATTAAATTGCATGTTTAATTAATTCTTCATGTTCTTCAATTAATTTTTTTGGTGTGATCTTAGTTTATTTTGGAGTTTAATATGAATTTGATTTTTTTAGTAGCATTTTTATGTAATATGGGTGTGTTTTTTATGAAAACACATATTTAGTCATTTACTAGTGTTTTATTAAATTGTGTAGTTAGTTTATTAATTTGTGTAAGGCCAGAAAACTATGTTTTGTTGTGGAATCAATGTGGTTGGTCATAAGAGAGTTTTTGAGTGAGTTTTTGGGATTTAAATTCATGTGTTGCCTCTTGAAATTATTTAATAATTTTTAGTAGTGGTTTATTTTATTTTGAAAATGGTGTGAATTAATTTTTGAAAGGTTTTTGGTGTGCATATTATTTCAAAATGGAATTTGAGTGTGTTAATGGTGGTATTTAGTATGTGTAGTGACTTATTTGAACTATTTATTTGATTACAATGGGTGAAATGAACATGGAACTTCTTTGAGCATAAACGGGAAGCCCGAGTAGCTAGGAGGGTAGACTAGGACTAACGTGCTAGTGATCTAGAAGTGGCTTTATCTTGGGTTCACTTTGTAAGATTGAATAATATAACATTTATTAAACAATTTATATGCTTGGAGACCACTAGGCCTTGGGATGTGATTCCCCATAGTATCTCATGCATGAGAATGTATTTTTTCACGGTTCTTATACCACTTTCACTAAGATGCAAGGTTCTAGGGTTCCATTTCTAGCTAGTCCCATTGGTCCACTCACATATTTGTATCTCTTTGAATAATGGTGCTCATTGTTGGTATATGGTGTGACTTTTGGGTTACTTTAAAAGAAAAAGTGTTTTTATTTAAAAATTGTTTTCTTTTAAATTATTTATCACTAAAGCTGCTTTACTTTAAAGTTATTTTCATTAAAATTGTTTTCTTTAAAATTGTTCAAGAATTTATTTCTTTTCATTTATTAAACTTACAAGTGTATTTTTCATTTAATGTTTATGTGTGAAATATTTTCTTGGTGGAATATTATTGGTCATTAGCTCATACCCTACTTATACCTTTGGGTGTAAGTAGATTTGGTTATGTTTTATACAGTTAAGGGTAAAGCTTATGGAGATGGAAGTTTGGGTTGTTAGTGATCTTTTGGGGATAGTGTTGTGGAGAGGACGTAAGGGTGGTTTCCTCTTTTCAGGTGGTGGTTTTTGAGCTTGTTTTTTATCACCATACTTGGTAGTTGTTGTTTGGGTTTTGGTTTAAACATGTAACTAAAATTTTGGTTTTTGGTTAAAGGCTTCTTTGGTTGTGACTTCTAGCTTTGGTTTATTTTATATTGTTTATTGGTTTATATTTATGTATATTCAGTTAAATAATTATCAAACTTTACTTTTGACACCCAGGAACTTGTTCCAGCCCATGGGGATCAGGAAATCCCTTTGGGCCTTGCCACAGACTTTGTCGGGTGTCGGTTGGCTGGCGACAAGACTTGGATCATGACACTTCACACTAGGACTACATTATTACATGGTTACTTAATTTCTATTTTGTTATATTGTGGTTAATATGATGATATGTAAAATATAACCATGAAAAGATGAGTAGTAAATAGTTCTAAATTTTTTATTTCTTAATTGGTTTGAAGAATGAAAATTTCACCAATATAGAGAACAAGAAACCAGTCAAAGGGAGTAGCTAAGAACATGGCTACACCTGAAATACACATAAACTAGGATTTGGTTCTCAGTATTGTGAAATACTTTTAGGATGTTGACAAGGTACCTAGGATTGAGGAACCACATAATGTAAATCACTCATTAGACTTTATAAAGTATAACTCATCCATGTTTCATGGTGATTATCGACCTGACCAAAAAGAGGTGTGGCTGAAAAGGATAATAATGATTTTTGACTTCTTGGGGTCTCCAAAGGAGATAAAGGTAAATCTAGTAGTGTATATTCTTGACGACCTGGTGCTAGTATGGTGGAATATAGATGTTGAAGCTACATTGGATTGATACCTCACTTGGAAAGAATTTTTTGAATTATATATTAACAAGATCTTTCCAAAAACCTTAAAAATTGTGAAGAAGGAAGACGTATTTGAATTTGGATAAGGAAGTATGTTATTAAATTAATATATTTCTAAATTCACCCACCTTGTTTACTTTTCATCAAAGGTAACTAATAATGAAAGAATGAAATCACATATCTCTGAGGTGGGTCTCCAACTTAAGGTTATGTCAAAGGTGGTAATGTTCTATATTACTGGCTTTATAAAAATAGTGAACAAGGAACTAGTGGTAGAAATAGACCCATGTAGGGAATCCCAGTGTAGTGGAAACCTTTTTCTACTTTAGTGTTAGTGGTAACTTTGGTATAGTAAAAAAATTAAAGAGGGAGAGTTACTAACAGGATATTAAGGCAACAAAAAATAAATCCATGGGATTAGTATCTTATCCACCACTTTAAAATAATGAATTAGGTTGTTTCCATGTGATGTGCTTTCGTATAGGAAGAAATAATTCACAAAACTACTAGGAAATTTCCACTACAGTGGAAATAAAGGGAATCTGAAGAAGTATTTTCATAAACTTATGAGATTAGTAGATATGAATCTATCAATTCATCCATGGGATTTGTATACTAGGAAGGAATAGCCATACCATACAATTTCATGTCCATGGACCTAGGTGAACTAGGATACCTCTAAGAACAATTCAATTATTCAGTCAACACCTCAGTAGGGAATCAAGAACTATCCCTATACATCTAAGCACCATTTGTATGGATTATAAAAGTCTATTATGATCAATAAATTGTGAGCCTCTATGGTTTGAGGTATCCTTATTAGGAACTTGAATCTTATTCATATCTATTTTGATACTCGTGTATCTCATTCTATCATTTCCTCTTTTACGGTTAAATAATTCAAAATACATGTGGTAATTATGCCTAATATCATGAGTATCAAGACACCCCTTGGACAGATGGATTGAAGTGGATTCAAGTTCCTAACATGGTCCATTGCCATTGATGTAGTATAGTTTATCTCGGATTTTATTGTCCTAGAGATGGATGTTTTTTATTTAATCTTTGGTATTGATTGGATTGTAGGATTTAAAACCCATATAGACTTCAATGAATGGAAGGTGATGTTTATATCCCCAGATAAATCTATTTATGTATTTAAGTGGAATTGGGATATAAATTTAGGTAGAGAAGGCCCTCTAGTGATCTTGAATATAGAAATATCTATCCATATATCAATAATGGACTTGGACACTACTGATGAAAAAAGAAATGGGACTCATCCTTCCATAGTGGATTGTTACCCGAATGTCTTTCCAAATGATTTATCTAAGTTACCACCTGATTGGGAAATCAAATTTTCTATTGATATACTTCTGATAATAGACCCCATTCCACTAACCTCTTAAACAATTGTTCCAATAGAGTTGTGAGAGTTAAAATTTTGACTTGAAGAGTTGGAAAGTAAATGCATTATCACACCTATTACATCTCCATGGGATATATCAGTTTTATTCATAAATAATGTAGATGGTTCTCTCCTCTTATATGTTTATTATCATAAATTTAATCAAGTTATGATTAAAATTTAGTATCCTCATCCTTGAATTTATGGAATATTTATCAATTAAATGGATCCTAGTGGTTCTCTATGATTATTCTACACTCTGGGTATCATCATTTTAGAGTTAAGAAATAGGATATTCCAAAGACAACATTTTGCAGTCTCTATGGCCATTATTAATATGTCATCATGCCATTTGGTCTCATGAATGAACCTGTAGTTTTCATATCCTTAATGAATCATATCTTTCATATGTACCTTGATTATTTTTTCTTTGTATTTTTTATGATAATTTAGTTTTCTCTCAAAACAAGAATTACCATTAGGATCACTCAGGGATTGTACTAAGTACATTGTAGGACCATCATTTGTATATTAGGTTTTCTAAATGTGAATTTTGTATTCAATAAGTTCATTTCCCTAGTAATTTAATTCTAAAAGATGGAATATTATTTGAACCAAGAAATATAGAAGCAGTTGTCTCTTGGAAACCACCAAATAATGTTTTTGAGATACACAGTTTTATAGGATTAGCAAGCCATTATTATCACTTTTCTAATGATTTATCAGGACTTGCTTCTCCCATGAATTATTTGAAAAGAAAGGGAGTTCCATTCTATCAGAAAATATTTCTAGATCTTAAATTTCATCTCCTTTTGGCACCCATATTTATCTTTTTATAAATAGGTAAGGACTATGTGGTATATTTTTATGTGTCTGGAATTGTTATTGGTTGCATTCTCATGTTGGGAGATCACGTTGTGTCTTATAGTTTGAGAATATTTGGAGTGCATGAAAATAGCTACCCTATGCATGACCTAGAATTATCTATAGTCATCCATTCCTTAAAAACATAATGGTGTTACCTATTTGGAGAAATGTTCACAATTTTCACTAACCGTAAGGGTTTGAAATACATATTTTCTCAGTGATACTTAAACTTGAGACCAAAAAAAGATGTATGGTGTACATTCAGATGTTTTATTTCAACTATGTATATATTCCTGGTAAATGGATTTCTATTTCAGATGCATTGAGTTAGAAATCATATAGAGAAGTGTTCAAGGTAGCTTGTGATGAATGGAAGCTAATAAACCTAGTTTCTAAGATGCATCTAGATTGTGCTACATAAGATGATCATGTAGGTTCTTCTTAATTAGTGTTATTCCTAACTTAATGGGGTTTGTAAAAGAGGATCATATATAAAATCTTGATTATATCACCATTATGTTGAACCAAAATGGTGGGGATATTTCTGATGACTGGAAAGAGGACGAAAACTCCTTGTTATGTTTTCATAATCGAATTGAAATCCCTCAGTCATTCCAATAATATCAGTTTTTAGCATATCACCATTAAACACACATTGTTCATCCTAGTATCTGGAAAATGTACAAGGAAATAAAATCATATTTATGGAGGTCTGGTATGAGACACAAGATTGCATATTTTTTTATGAAATTTCTAACTTTTCAGTAGGTAAAAGTTGAACATCAAATACTGGTTGGTATGCTACAATATAATCCTATATCGGTGTGTAGGTGGGAAAATATTTCAATTAAATTTGTCATAGGTCTACCGAGAATGTTGAGGAAGCGTGATTCTATTTTAGTGATTGTGGACTAACTCACAAATTCATCACACTTTCTCTCTATCAAAGAGTCTAACACAACAGAGGACTTGGAAATGTTATATATACGAGAAGTGGCCAAGTTGCATTGAGTTCCTATTTCGGTCATATCTAATAGTTTTCCTAAATTCAATTTTTGATTCTAGAGTTCATTAAAACAAGATCTCAGAAATCAACTAACCATGAGCATAGTATATCATCCATAGAAGGATGAGAAGTTATATCACACAATATAAACATTGGAAGATATTCTTTGAGCATGTCTCATGGAATTTGGTGGTTTATGGGAGGATAATATACCTTTGGTCGAATTCTCCTACAATAACAATTATCATGTGACAATACAGATTTATCTATTTAAGGAATTATATGTTCTTCTTTATCATTTTCTATTATTTTTGGTGGAAATGGGAGAGACGTCACTGATTTGATAGATAGTTTTCCATAATACTTTGGAGAAGATTTAGATAATCTGAATCAGATGGATATAGCTCAAATCCAATAGATATATTATGAATATCATCATAATTAATCTTTATCTTTCAATGAGATTGGCCAGGTATTTTTGAAGGTTTCACAAAGACTTGGTCATATATTCTTGGGGAAATAAGGGAAGTTAACACCATAGTATGTGGGACTGTTCGAGGTTTTTAAATGAATTGGAACTCTTACATATCTTCTTGGTTTACCATTGAGTTTAAATTTTATTCATAATGTGTTTCATGTCTATCAACTGAAGAATCATCACCCAACTACTCATCATGTGATTAGTTGGGATCATGTTATTCTTTATAATGATGTGAATTTTATCCAAGAACTAGTTTATATTTTTTATAGATAGGAAAAGACCTTATAAGGGAGATCTATTTCCTTGGTGTGATTTTTATGGAAACATTGTTAGGTTTAATAGTAAACATGGGAATGAGGAAATATTTTGTGGGTTCAATGTCATGATATTTTCAGAGGAAATGTTGATCTCCAGCTTCTTAAGGATGGTAATCCCAATGATGGGGAGAAGTTCATACCCTTGGTTTGAGGTACGTTGTGGTTTATGATTTTTATTTCATATCGGGTGTCATTGGGATTGTTTTTAGAAGTATTTTAGAGGATTTCAGAGAATTAAATTTTAATCTGGTTACTGGAATTATTTATTTCATGAATGGAGTATTCATGATGTGAATAATCTTATAATGATGTCATGAATTCCAACAGCATGTGGAATTGTTTCATTAGGTTAATGGATATAACCATTCATCAAGTTAAACCTATTCATGACATGATTTGTTTTTTTGAAGAATAAAACCAATAAGATGAGAATATAGGAATTTATGACCTATTGGGGTATTCACGACATGAATTCCTAATTCACAGTGTGAATCAATTTGGGTCCGGCCAATTTTAGTCTAGCCTATAATTGTAAACCCTCATTCAGTTTCCTACTTCTCCCTATCAACTTCCAGGTATATCCTTCTTGACTTCCAGTGATCCTCGACATCTTTAATCTGATTTCAATATATATTTAAGCATTAGATTTTGAAATCAAAGGTTAGGACCCCATTCTTCCTTCTTGGCTTAGATCTTGTTGGTTTATCTTAAATGAAACCATAGACTAGTGTTTCATTATCTGGATTTATGGGTATGGATATGTGATGGTGATATTTTCTTGGGTTTTAGTATAGGAATTAAATGAAGAGTTATGACCCATGTAATCATCTTAGATCTTGTGTGAAAATATTCTTAAGGTAGGCAGTTTTCCCTCTTTTCAAATTTATTGGACCTCGAAGGCTTTTAGATTTCTAAATGATTTGTTTTATGATTTTCAATGGTTTTCCCTAGTGAAATTGTAATAAATTATCTCTTGTTGGTTGGGTTTGAAATTGGATTGTGGTTTTCACCCTTAATGGATTGTTAAATTTATTAAAATAGTTTTTTGAATTAATGATGGTTTTTAAAACATGTTTTGGCATAACAGGTTTTGGATTACATCTAAAAATGTATGGTTTGGTGTGTGTTCATGATTTCATGATACAAGGACTTATTGAAATTGACTTAGTGCTTAGTTCCAACTGGAAAGGCACAAGGGTAAATATTCCACCAAGTGATTCCTTGATGGAGGATGTACCAATTCTTGCGAGCATAATGGTGCCTTCTATCATATGTGTGTGTGTGTGTTAAAACATGGATGATTATACCAACCTAGAAAATTATGAAATGATTCAACTTTTAAAAAGAGAAATAGTTTTGGTTAAACTTATTTTAGAGAACCTATTCTTGTAAAATAATTTATATTATGATTATTTTTAACTATTTTTATATTATTTATGCCTATTTTATATAATGTGAGATAACTTATTTCTGGTCCTAGTGGCATGGTGGAAGAATATTCGGGGTTACCTACTAGGTTTGATTACTCACCCCCATTCATATTCACATTAGTGCATATGAAAATGTTATTTTCTATGATTTATGAAAGGGACCAGTTTCATGATTTTCTAGTGGTTCTCCCTGTGGTCTTTATCATATTTGGTACGGCTGAATCATAGAATTGGTTCATGTATTGGTTAGGATTGGTTCCACCTTCCTACTTAAGTTTTTACTGATTTGGAGTTTTAGTTTCTAGCTCTTATTATTTTGTTGTCACTCAGATATTCATCTCGGTTTTATTATCTATTTATGGATTGGTTGCATTTATTGTGGTTAGGATTTGGTGCATGAATAATTTATATAGATATAATTGGTTATATTTATCTATATATTGATATGTGTGGGTTGTGTGTGTGCATTTATAAAAAGGTTAAATTGTTCCCCATGTCTCTTATGTTTAAACCCTGACATTTATTTCCAGGATTTGGTGTGTGAGGAATGTCACCAAAGGTTAGTAGTACTTCTTCCTATATTCAAGCCAATGATTTAGGGTAGGATGTTACATTTATAGTTGATCATGGAATTCTACTCCCAAACAGACGGCGAGACCGAGTAGAACATTCAAGTTTTAGAGGACATGATTCAGTCTTGCATGTTGTACTTTTCTCGTAGGTGGAAGGATCACCCACCTTTGGTGGATTTTGTGTATAAAAAAACTAACACTCCACCATTGTAATTGATCCATTCGAGGACTTTTATGGGAGAACCTATAGATCGCCACTTTATAAGACTGGTCTAGGGGAGTTATTACTCATGGTCACATAGTTAGTGAAAGTGATAAAATAGAAGGTTCAGATCTTTCATGAGTAGATGAGGACTACCCAAATCTATCGTAAGCCTTGTGAAAACTAAGGATAGAGGAATTTGAAGTTTTATCAAAGATACCATGTGTACCTAAATGTATCACCTCAGTGATTACTATGGTGGTTTTTCTGGGGTGTCAAGTTATCTCTAAGAATCATTGTCCCTTTCCAGATACAATGTAGGGTTGGCGAGATGGTTTACCACTTATCCCTACTACTGTAGTTATACTGGATGCATGATGTCTTCCATGTGTCGTAGCTGAGGATGTATGTGCATGAACCATTTAATATTATTTAATGGTAAAATCTGGACACTATGAATAGATCTGCCTTTATATAATATTTGGAAAATATCACAGATATGCATGAGAATATCCTTCAAGGGTGAATGATTCCCTTATTATGAATTTGGTGGTAGCACAAGAACCTCCAAGAGAGCTCCAAAGAGGTATAGAACTAGATGTGACCTCAGTACCCTCACCTATTTTTGTAGGTTTTTTCTTTTTGATCTGAGAACCATGAGGTAAAGATAATGTAACGTCTCAATTTTTTTCATCTAACACTTTGGAATATTTTAAGGAATATTTGCAGATTTAGGAGTGAAGTTTGTGTGGGATTATGGTCTCACAGAGCCTTATTTTTCATATATTAAAAATATTAAATATAATATATCAGGTAGGAATTTTTTTCTAAAATAATAGAATATGTCTTGAATAGTGTTCTAGATGAGAAAACATATACCTTTATTAAATCCATAATCCAATTTTTACCCTAGGCATGACATAATATTTGTGTGTGTTGGGTATTTTTCTTAAGAGCATTCAAAGGAATAATAATAGAAAAATTAATTTATTTATTTATTTAATTACAATTAATTGATTGTAACTTAATACTGTTATATTTAATCACACCTATGTCCATATCCAATTTTTAGCCTCATAAACTTATAGATTGGATAGAACCATGGAGGATAGCGTTGGTGGAGGACAACGGGATCATGGATCGTTGATCATTTTTTCAAAGAGGTTATTCATCATCAGTGGAGTTCTTGGATTTAACCAAAAACAATGACATAAAAATCAATATTCATTAGTGATTGATCCAATTTTGAGGTAGGACTTTTTTATATTAATCCCCATTTTTATTCTTTTATAATTAAGGTAAATTAATTATTTTAGAAAATTAATTCACAGAACATTGTTGAATTATGGTTGAGTGATTTTTCTTCTTAAAATTAGGGGTTGATAAATGATTTAGTGATTCTTGGTTATTTTTATATGTTCTTTTTTATCCATTAATGAATTAAGTACAACCTAAACAATGTCTTATGTTCATTTCCTCACTTTTTTTTCTTACTTTCCCTCCCTCATTCTTTGAATATTCATCATCATTATTTAATTTTACTGATGATTCAACTATACCTAGAAACTGATCAATTCATAATCAATATTTGTAATAATGGATCATTCTCATGGGTTTGGATTTGGGATCAAATGAACGATTTAGGTGTGATGATGATAATAAAATATTTTTATTGGATTAAGGTTTTTCGTCCCACAAGTTGGTATTTCGGTAATGTGGTACAATGAGAGACAATTTACGAGTAGATGGGTGGTCAGAATCTGGCCACTAGTGATGAATCAGGCTCAGACAACCCTAAATTCAAATGTTACAGGCATGATTTGTGACTGGAGAGAAAGGAGGAGATGTGGGTGGATATTCATGGAGACCATGGGATTCTGGAAAATCATGATACACATGTCATGTATTTCAAAATAAAACATGTCATATGAACCCCCTCTTACAATGGATAGGGTTGTGTGTAGAGATGAATGTTGTGTGACCTATCCACAAATTGTGTGACCCAATGCAGGTAACCTGGCATGTACCCCTGGGTACACGGGAACAAGCACAACCAGTGTACATGGGTGTGACCAGTGTATAAGGTCATGGATAGTGTACATAGGTTCAACCAAAGTACATGGGTATGGGATGAATTACATATAAACAGACTCATTCAAGCTTGGACTTAGTAGTACACATCATATATTCCTTATACATGTCTTATACTGCTCCCAAGGAATGTTGGAGACCCAGTTATCTTAATTATAGTTGAGTTTCAATAGGGTATGTTCTCTTGGTCCATCCCTATGAGGGTACAATTAGGCATCTTATCATGATCATAAGATGAGTGATCCCCTCTACAGGACAGTTCTGAGTCAATATCCCTTGATGGGTTTTGTATTATCTTCTAATACTATTTTTATTGAAAGATAAACCAAAACACAAGCATATATATCTTTAAGATTTAACATATAAATAAAATTTTAAAATATATTACCTGGTATTTTAGATTTTCAATATCTATTTATACTCTTTGGAAGAGAATTCTTAAGGGATATCATGAACAATAGTGAGCAAAAGAACCATGGCTCCAAGGGAGTACACTATCCAATATATCCAAAAACCCTTCGTGAGGATACCAGTAATCCAAAGGGGTCAAAGAACCTTCTCAAAAGAGATAAATGGAGTTTTTTTAGGAAGATAATTTATAGAGACTCATTCACATTTCACACAACACATGGGAGGATATAATCTCCTTATATAGGTGAATCCTAAGGCATCCCAAATACATAATGCATCTCATTCATTACTGCTCATTGGGTGTAATTCATTGAACAGTTTCAATGAATTAGTACAAATACATTGATCCATTTAACACATTAATCAACCATGAGGAGAAAATAAATAATATATATGTATCATGTTTGTATATATATATATATTATTTCAGGCATCGCATGCATGAATAATACATACATCCAGGGCATATATTAAATGTACACTATATATAATATCAAATATATTATATATAAATATATTTCATGCATTATATGAATGTGTAAATATATATCTTGCATGTACATTTTAGTACACATCCAACAATCTCCCACTTGAACTAAAATACTATAATTACTTTATGCAAAACTTCACAACTCTTTGTGAATCCATCCAAACTCCTTGGATGGAGTTTTTCATCAAACACTCTTCATTTTGAAAAAAAAATTATAAAAACTTATCCACATCTAGGGGTATAACTATGTGACCCTATAGACTATATCAGAATTGACAACAAATGTGAAATCCCAATTTCATAAATGTAAGAAAAGAGTGGCCTCTAGGAAAGCATCAGTGCTACTCAAGCTTTTAACGGGTCCGATGTGATCTCTATCAAGCATACTCAGGTCTCTATATAAACATTCTCACTGCAATATGTATCATATACATCATATTTATACTTATATATTCCCTTTTTTCATTACATCAGTGACTACTAGACATAAAAGATGTAAATCTAGTATAATCCTCTCATCATTTTTTGATTCTCCAAAAGATAAGGACCAAGCTAATGAATACATCACAAGTTATTCATCTTTCTAATAAGCACATCACATGTCACTTATCCAAGTAATTGAATTCCTCATGAGTGAAACAATTAAGCATTTCCATGCATTTATTTAGTTTAATTCAATCCAGGTCTTGGTTTATTTTCTTTTTATACAAGTGTAAACATTTTATATGAGTTTCACTATAAACGGTGGCATGATCAGAAATATACCCAACCACCCCCTAATTAGCTAAGTTCATATTTTTACCTTTGTAAGTGTTGTACCAAAGTAAAAAGTTTCTAATTCTAGGTATATCACCAACCTTAGATAATAAGGATTGATAATAACCATGACCCTTAAGTATATCTACGATCATATAACATTCCATGAGATATACTTTAGTGGATCTATCCAATTAGTATATCTCTTCTTATTACCACATGAATCCATTCTTAATATCTCATATGTAACTCTTTTCAGTGAATAAAATATTGTGTTCACTCTAACCTTATCATATCATTACAACCCATATAACTCTATAACTATCATTAGTTAGGGACAAATCAAAGTCATGCTTTTATTGAATATTATAATTTTATTTTTCATGTAAAATAAAATTTATCTCACACATGAATGAATGATAATTGGATATTTAATTTATTATAATAAAATGACTCATTTACAACCATTAAAATGAATCACTCATGTGTTAAACACATAGAGATACTACATGATGCTCATTTTGGTTCTATGATAATGGTTTCATCAATGGATCTTATACATTGTCCTATGTATCCACCCAAATGATCATTACATCACCCCTCTCAACAATATACCATTTGAGATAGTTTTTGAAAATATGTCTTTGGTCCTTTGATGTGACAAGGGTTCCTTATCTTAAGAAATAGAAAAATTTCTTTACAATTTAACTTAATTTATCACTCGATTCTAGGAACAAAACCAAGTTCATAAATGAAATTCTTGATCCAAACTACTTATTTCACAAAATCTAATTCATCAATGCATTATTTTTCTATTGTTGAGTCCTCTATGGCGGCTTGTTTGAAACTATTCCAACTAATTTCTCTTCCATTGAAGAAAAACATGAATCTAGATTGATATTTCATATCATATTTTATAGATAATAAACTTGCTTTTGTGTAACACTTTACACATATCTCGTCATCTCCTCCAATGACTAAGAACATATCCTTAGTCCTTCTCAAGTACTTAAGGATGTTCTTCACGGCATTCTAGTGACTCACCAAGATTGGATTGGTATCTACTTGTTATGTTTAAATTATGTGATCCATTGGGTCAAGTACACAACATGGAATAAATGATATATCTTATGTTGGATGCATAATAAATCTTATCCATCTTATCTAACTCTTTATAAAAATCCTGAATCTTCCTAAAATTCATGATATTAAACACTACCAAAGACCCCTTCTTGGAGTTCTCCATGTTGAACTAGTATAACACTTTACCAATATATGTGTTCTAACTTAATCCAAGAAACCTATTAGATTTATCTCTATAGATCCTCATATCTAGTTTTTAAGCTGCTTCTCCCATGTCTTTTATTTAGAAACATTTACCCAACCACATATTCATAGAGTAAAGTGTTGGGATGTAATTTCCAATGAGAAGAATTTCATCTACATTCGGTATTAGATTTTCTACTATACTCCCACTAAGACAGTTGTATAAAAAATAAGTATATGTGTTCTTGATGAAACCAAACTCTTTTATTTCATCATAAAAAAAGATATTCCAACTCTGAGAAGCTTGATTTAATCCATAAATGGACAATTGCAAATTGAATTCTTTAGCATTCTCATTTAGAAATTCAAAACCCTGAAATTGTATCATATAAAAATCCTCAGATAAATTATCATTAAGGAATGTGATTTTAACATTAATTTGATATATATCATGGTCATAATGATATATTATGATAATAAAAATTTGAATGGGATTTATGATCACAAAAAGTGAAAATATCTCTTCATAGCCAATTCCATGAACTGGTATGCAACCCTTTTACAATAGGAATTATTTATTGGTAGACACTCTACCATATATGTTAGTTTTCATGAAGAAACCCCACTTTCACCCTATGGGTATCACCCCTTTAAGTTCATCCACCAAGTTCCAAACTTGGTCAGTGTACATGGAGTTCATCTCAGATTCCATGTATTTTAACCATTTATCATAATCATAACTCTAAATGGAATCTTTATAGGAAGTAGGTTCATATTCTATTAATTTTACTTCATTATCATTATCCATGATAAATCTATATATTTCAGGTTCCTAATGAATCCTACAAGACCATCAAGGTTCTTATATAACTTCAGTCAGTTCTTCTTTCAAAACTATTTGCAGAACTGTCCCAACCTCCATCTCAGGAACACTTTATTTTTTTTGGTATTTAACTTCACCTAGTACATATTTCCTCCCATTGTCTCCTAACTTAGATATTCATTCTCAAATGTACCAGTTAAATCTATAAACACTTTTTGTTTATTAGGTTAGTATAAATAATATCCCATAATTTCTTTGGGATAACCAAGAAATAAGCACTTATCTAACTTTGGTACAATCTTATCAGAAGATAATCATTGTATGAGGGTTTCACAGTCGCAAATTTTCCAAAAAGAAATTTTGGGATTTTCCCAATCCATATATCATATCACTACTAAAAAACAGGGTAAGGGAAGCACTCCACATTTATGAGCTCTTTTTAAAAGCGCAGATAAAGGGGGTCTTTATCAGCGCTAAAAAAAGCGTTGATAAAGACCCCCCT
Source organism: Viscum album (assembly GCA_963277665.1). Classification (NCBI taxonomy): domain Eukaryota; kingdom Viridiplantae; phylum Streptophyta; class Magnoliopsida; order Santalales; family Viscaceae; genus Viscum; species Viscum album. Next base: position 1,957,414,318 of record OY728137.1, read on the forward strand.
TTATCAGCGCTTTTACAGAAGCACTGATAAAGGGGGGTCTTTATCGGCACTTTTATATAAGCACTGATAAAGACCCCCCCCCCCCCCTTATCACCACTTCTGTAAAAGCGCTGATAAAGGGTAAAATTCAAAAAAAAAATGAAAACATTTATTAATATATAAAGATATAAATCTATTTATATTGATATAAATCTATTTATATTGATATAAATATAATATTTATTTTTTAAATATTTTTTAGAAATGATGAATGGAAATCAAATATGAATGTATATGATATTTAGTAAAAGAGACTTATAAAATAATTTAAATATATTTTTAATTAATAATTGTGTAATTTTTATCCACCAATAGTCATGTAATAACACTTTGAGTATAAAAAAATAAATAAATAAATAAAAGATCAAAAATATGTTGAAAACACAACTCAAACTTCAAACGGACATAACTTTTGATCTGGGACTCCGTTTGAGCTCTTCATCATATCAAGTTGAATCCTGTGACGAGCTCTACAGTCCTATAGACCGGTGTAACCTGTACAAGGTTTTTTTGAGGCCCAAAAAGGCCCGGAAGGCCTCAAAAACTGAGTTTTTAGTTGGGGTACCCCAATTTTTTACCATTCAAATAGCTATAACTTCTAATATCGATGTCTGATAAATGTGTACCATATATCATAACGAAGATAGTTTCATTTTCTTCTATTTGAATGATTATGGACCTGAAATATACTTTTGGATTAGAATTTATGGTCGTTTTAACATTCAAACACCTTTAACTTCTGATCTGGATATCTGTTTTGCTTGTACCACTTATCATATCGAAGATCATTTCATGTTTGTAGATTTGACTAGTTTTGGAGTTGAAACGGACTTCTGGATTAGAAGTTATAGCTGTTTTTACATTCTTGATGACTTTTCACATCCACATTTCTATGTATTCATTCATAACTATATACACACACATATATATATATATCTGTGTGTGTGTGTGTGTCGTATATATGTATGTATTTATTTATTTATTTATAAACACACGTAAAAACACAAATTCTATAAATATATTTGAAATTAATCTTATAAATATATATATATTAATATACAAATAAACATACGGATAAAAAATTATAACTATATCTATATATATATATATATTAATATACGAATAAACATACGGATAAAAAATTATAACTATATATATATATATATATTAATATACGAATAAACATACGGATAAAAAATTATAACTATATCTCTATATATATATATATATATATATATATATATATATATTAATATATGAATATATATATATATATTAATATAACTAAATAAATTTATATTAATATGGATCTATATTAATATACGAATACATATAACTATATATATATTACTTGATATATCATTAAAGGGAGAGAAAAAATGGCTAAGTGGTCAAGTTGCAGCGCACAAGGGGGGAGGTCCTGTGTTAGAATTCTAGTGGCAGCAGGGTCATGCGGGCGTAGCGTAGCGGGGTGCAACGTGCGGGTTGAGGGGGGGCAGGCGTAGCGAAGTGGGTTGTAGCGTTCGAACCTCCCACAAATTATATATGTATTTTAATTTTTTTCAATTTTTTTGACATTTATCAGTGCTATTTTTATAGCGCTGATAAAATCCCACTTTTATCGGCGCTAAAAAAATAGCACTGAAAAAAGACCCCTTTTATCAGCGATTTTTTAGCACTGATAAAAGGGAGCTCCCTTTATGAGCTCTGTGCTTTACAGCGCTGATAAATGGGTTTTTTCAGCGCTGATAAAAGCAACTTTTGTAGTAGTGTATGGTGTCTTTATGACTACTTTAGATAAACCCAAATTAAGTAATAATGTAGCAGTCTCCAGAGCATAACCCCAAAATGACATAGGAGGGTCACATAAACTCATCATAAATCTAACCATTCCTATCAAAGTACAATTTATTTTTTCAGATACACCATTCCATTCTAGTTCTTTATGAGAAGTGAGTTGTAAAACATAGCCACAATATCTTACATGAGCTATAAACTCATGGCTCAATTATTCTACACCCTTATTCGATTAGAGGACTTTTATACTTTTTCACAATTTATTTTATAGTTCATTCTGAATCTCTTTTCACTTTTCAAAATTTTCATACCTCTGTTTCATAATAAGCACATACCCATACTAACTAAATCCATCAGTAAAAGTAATGAACTACCTAAAATTACCATTTTCTTATGTACTCATTGGTCCACATACATCTATATGTATGAGATCTAATAGTCCACTAGGCACCTCACCTTTTCTCTCAAAAGGTGACTTTATCATTTTTTCAATAAAAAGGATTCACATGTATCATATAATTTACAATATAATGAGTCCCACAATACATCTCTATGGATTCTTAGAACACATTTCTCATTTATATGTCACAGGAAACAATGCCAGAGGTAGGTGTGATTAGAATCAACCCTAAAATTCTTATTCAAAATATTATAAATAGGAATATCCATATCCAAAATATAAAATCCATTAATTATATTCCCAATTCTATAAAACTTTTCATTCTTATATATAGAAAAACTCTTATTTTTAATAATGAATGAAAATTCCATTTATTCCAAAAAAGATACAGAAAAAAAAATTAATGTTTATAGTGGTAACATAATAATAGTTTTTAAATTCTAGGATTAATCACTCTGAATATTTTTTTTGTATTTTCCAAAAGAATCACTTTTTGGGTAAGTGAGAACCAAACAAGAAAAACATGATGTGGCAGTGTGACCATGGGGATCCACCATTGTAGACACAAGCCAGACCAACCCAAACAAACACAAAGCATAGAAAACACAACAAGCTTGAAGAAAATCTGCATAAAAACCTTCAAAGGAGGGTGATCGATGGTGAGTGCTTCATCGGAAAAGGTTTTCAATGAGAAACCATGAGACCACTAAGACACCATGGATGATGAAACTAACCAAAAGAGCACCCAAAAAGTTTTACATTCACCAAAGCCACTAGAACCGTCTAAAAAATCATGGAATCCATCAAACCTAACCAAATTGGGGTTGTTCATGAAGTATCTTGACTAAATGGTAGAGGAAACTAGGAAAAAGCAGAACAATCTAGGCACATAAACCTTGACATCGGTCGGTGCCACAAGTTAGTCCTAGGTCAGACCACCGTTGGTTGTGTATACACCTCCGAGCATTCTGCACTGCGGTTGCACATGAACACACTAGGCATCAATCCTGCGAATTAGAGGATGCCGACTCGATGTCGAAATGGAAGGGGAAGAGACATGAACACACTGAATCTGGTGCTAGTAGATTGATTCTGCATGAGGGATGGATCTGGACTGTCCGTATATCGAGTTCGTTGGGGGTGGTCGAATGTGGTATAGTGAACCGGGTGGGGGCAGTTCGACAGGGCATATCTGGTAGGGGAATGGGAGGTTGTGGGGTCACTTCCTTAATGACTTTTCACACCACCAAACATGAGATTTGAGAGCCAAAGGGAGTGATTGATCTATCAACATTAGTGGCCTCACGACGGTGGGATCCAAGAGAGAGGTATCATCATCGTCAGGGATAACACTGGGGACGAGTTGCGAGGTCTTTGGGAAGCGCACTAGGATGGGTACTTGCATCATGTAAGGGGGATACAGACTTGATCTAATGCGGGTAGGGTGATAGGAAAGGGAGGTGCAAGGGATCAGTGTAAACACTAGGAATCGAAGCACCCGAACGACTACAATAGCGAGGTTGGTGTCACGAGGTCATTGGATCTTTGTTGTGTGAGTTGGAAGTCAGATGGAGGTTGGGTGAGAATTCGAGGAGAAGGGCTGTATAGGGGAGGTGTCACTAGGGAAGGAGGGAGGCACAGGGGAAACCCTAGGCCCAGCGAGAGCTCCCGAGTGGCTACATATTCTTTTAATTCTAGGGTTAATCAAATTTGTAAAATTACATCATATTTCCTAACCTCTAATGCATCAACTTTTTCTCCATTATTGAAATATAGATCTACTTCACCCTTAATTAATTCCCTCTTATCTCTAAGTCAATGTTTCTCAGTTCAAATGTGTGATGCACACCCAGTATCTAATACCCATGATTTTGATTTGGATAAATTGATTTCTATAACATTAAAATTTTGTAGTTATAATTTTTCTCCTTGAGAAAAATTCTTAATACAAGATTCCAACCTTTAAATGTTTTATAGTTCATAACTATTAATTATCATAATATGATTAGTGTGAAGTATGACATAATGTATAATAAAGACATATCAGTAGGTGGGTATCATGTATTATATATTTTCATTAATGGATTTAAATTAATCTTCTCCCATTATAATTTATGATCCTATAAATTATATCCATTTACTAATCAAAATTACATATTTCATTGAGTAATGATTCCAATTTAGCTTTTCTCTCATGACTTAGTTATTTAGGTAGGGAATCATTATAATAACAAAATTTGTGACTGTTAGATAGTTGAGTGGATAACCAATTATCCAAATCCATCATATGGATTCACTCAATTATATTCCTCAGGTAACCTAATCCTATTAGGGTCTCTTGGCTAGTGTGACCCAAAGAAAATTCCAAAAAAATAGCAGATAATTCAGGGGCACCTAACTTTAGCATGCCTGGACCAATAAAATAATTTGAAGTCACTCATTACTTTTTTTCTTTATGAAATATAATATATGTAACAATCCAAACATTTATAAATGATATTCCCTTTTTATTGGGTAAATAGCTAATTAAGTAATGAAGTTATAGAAAACATGTGCACTTCTTTGGTTATTTTGGACCCTTATATAGTCTTTTGAATTTAGAAGACCATTAAGAATCATAATCATTGATAATATAGCTATTTTAAAGTTACCATTATGATTATTATATTAAATGTTATTATAAATTCTAATTTACACAAAAGGAAGGATTGATGACCTTGACCAATAGGATCATACCCTATGAAGCTCTTTTATCAGATCTCGTAAGGGATATGGAATCACTGGGATTTTACCTTGATCAATAAAAATCTAATATTCAATAACTAAAGCATTAAAAAACCATTTGTGGGATAATTTCATGGTCATTGAGATCATAGCCCAAACCATGCTCAATTAATCACCTCAAGAAATCCCCACCATCACACCCCCTTACTCTTAGGGTGTACACCGGTGTAATTAAGAGTTATGTATCTAGACCCTGGTTGTATGACTTTGTGAGTATTATTTTTAATAAAATAATTATTACTTTTATCCCTTTTCATTATTACTTTATATTTACAATTATATATGATTTGATGAAAGTTATATTTTTATATGAAGAAACCAAAATAGTATTATTCAAACATATAAGGTTTTAAATAAAACACTATTTTCAATAAATTCAAAAAAAAATTAAATTAAATATTATTTTCATATAATAATAGTATTAAATAATATTTATTTTCATACAAATGATGATATAACATAATGAAGTCCAGTGTAATCTTTATAAGGGTTAGAAAACTATTATTATTAGAAAAACCAATATTTTTCAATAAATAAGAATTTTGATTTTAAAGTGTAAATTATAAAATTTATAGAATTATTTTGATGAAATAAATATTATTTTTGAAATCTTCATATTGAAATTATCCAAAGGGTACTTTTTCATTAGTTTCTATGACAGACATATTTCTGGGTAAAAATTAAATATGATATAAATATACTGTATGTATTATGAAATCAAAATAATCCAAAATTAATGTAATAAATAAAATAAATGGTATACTAGACCAAATATAGTATTTCCATTTAAAATAATGTTTTTAAGTTATTTTATTAATTTTATAAACCCTTAACAAATCCTCCAAAATCAATATTATATTTTAGTATTTTAAAATCAATTATTTATAAACACGACTCACATTCACATAATCCAGGGTATTATTTTAAAGATTTATATTATTGGACTTATAAAATATTGGAAACAAATACTCTGGCATAAAATGTGGGCAAAAAACATGTTAAGTCTTATGGTTTCCATTATTTTATCATATAGAGTCCAAAACCTAAGTTTAGAAATTAATAAAGAACTCCCCTCTCTTTTACTATAAAAAACCACCAAAACTATGACTAGTCTTCACAAAACAAGCCTTTTATAATGATTTTAATCTACATTTACCTCTATATATCACTCTCAATGTGTTCTAAAGCTCTTAATAATCCATATCCAAGCTTTTAAGATTTCCCTCTCAAGGCAAGGGATCATCTCCTTCCCCTCTTTATTAAAGCACCATATTTATATCATGCCTTTTTATTTCCAATTTTTCATGTTGGGATATGTTTTTAAACACACCTATTATTGTAATTATGACTCCCAAGTGATGAGATACCCTTTTTACTATCATTCATCTCTTCCATAAACCTTTAAATACAACTATTATGCTTCCAAAATTTTCCTTTGATTTTTTATGTCAAACATTTGTGTAGTGAATACCTATCCCCATTTCCACTAAAGGGAATTCACCTGGTTCTAATTATCATTAATTTATTTGGAAATTTAATTTATTTAACCTATACTCTATAATTTTTGGGTTAAAAGTGATGAAATACATCCTTATGTTCTATGATCCATATGGCATGCTTATGCATGTACATGATATAAATGTGATGGGTGTGATTGAAATTATACAGCTTTCTAATGCATTGTATAATGTTTTTATCTCATGATATACCATGTATGTTTCATGGTATATTATCATAATCACAATATTTTATGATGTCTCAACATTTATCATTGACTTATTTTTATGATTGAATGTTTTATTTTGCATCCACATTCCTATTTTTCCTTAAAATTATCTTCTTATATCATGATTTGATGTTCAAGTTTACACTTCTATCCCATATTATATTATATTTATATGAATCTAATTTCACATTTACTTATTTAACATATTTAATTCCTTGATTATCCTCATACTGGGCTTATTATCTCACCACTTTCTTATATACATCCATAGGTTATCTAATGAAGCATTGTCGTACGCACTCTTGAAAATATTTATAACTAAGTACAGCACAGGGGATAACCTAGGTCGATCTCTTGAGGAGATTTTCCAGTCAAATAATCACTAATTTTAATTCACCTAAGAACTAATTTTTTTGTTTTAGGTTTTATAAAATTAATGGAATTTAATAATATAAATGAAATGAAAAATTAAATTTGAAATAACATGCAATTCTAAAGAGAATTGAATTAGAGGAGAAATAAAGTTCTCCTAAGAAAATTTTTAGGGAGAACCTTCATTAACCAGATTCAATTATCTTTTCAGAACACACTCTATCATATGTGTGATCACCTCAATCTACCTCGGTTATGAATGAAAATTCTACTTAACGGTCAGAAATTACACCCTCCATTCACCTCCTCAATCGAGGGAGAATGGTTGCAGATTAAGAAGTTAATCTTTAGACAACCATAGTGAGGATTAAGACCACTATAAATTATCCTCAGAATTAAATAAAATAAGATAAAAATACATGTTCTTGGGTTCAAGAACCCGATTAATCCCTCTGGATATTCCTTGGGTTAGTTACTTGTGATCATGAGCATAAGAGTTCACCGTGAAGAAGATCGGAATGAAAATATAAAAGATAAAAAAAATATGAGAATGAGATGAATAAAAAGGGAAAAATATATTAAAAATGAATTATAATATTACATAATAAATTAAACTATAAAACTATAGAATATGGTCACCAAAATATCCAATTCTTTGAGAACGAAAGGGGATACATTTTTATAGGCAAAAAAATGTGAAATCATGGCTCCAAAATCTCTTCTCCAAAAGTATGCATGTATTAGACCCATTTAACTTATGAATCTGAAATTTTCATCTTCTAGGAAGTTGTTTAAAACTATATTTTTCGTATTCCTTGAAAATTCCAGCTTAATTCTCCTTGTGTAGAAAAAGATCTGGAGCATTAACACACCAACATCAATTCTGGATGAATATTTCCTAATTTTGTCCCCAATTTTGATCATCCAATGGATGCCTTAAAGGTAGAAAATATCCATTACATTTATTGGAATAATTAACCATTGAAATATCTTTCAAATACATTTGAAATAGCTTTTATTCAAGTTTTATATCATTATTTATGCTCCAATGAATGACGTGGGGCCCACCAAGTCATCTAGAATCATTCTCCAACTTGATTGAATTTTTCAGGCTTGTAGATGGTCGAATTATATCTTGGTCCAAACTAAAAATATTTACCCCATAAATCAAGTAATATCAAAAAAACCATAAAATTTTGAAAAATATTAAAAAAAATTATAAGATCGAACTACATAAATTAATTAAAACAGGTAAAATTTCAGAATTGACCATTATTTTTATTTAAGCTCAAAATACCACTAAAACATAGATACATGACAATTACCCATAAAATAACACTATAGTGGTATTATAAACATTTAATTATAGAATTAAATTTATGAAAATGTGATCTTCATTACTCCATCACACTAAAACATTTCACACCTGGGCAATCATCTTATACCAAGGTCAAAACAAACTTCCCAAAGCATAAATGAAACCACAGCTCAATTATCATATCAAAAAAAATATCATGCCTCATACATGGATAAAAAAATTCCTAACTCCTCAAAAATCATAATAATCCATTCAATTTAATGTTAACCCTCACATGCATGCTTTACCTACCTCCCTGGAAAAATATTTCTCTCTTCACTCAAGGATATTTAATGTGGAGTTTTTCTCATTCTCAAAAATCTGTGTGATCTCCATAGTCTTGATATCCTCTTTGTATATCCAATTCATAGATTCACAAATGTCTCAATCATGATGAATTTTTCATGGTTTTCTATGAGGCTAAGGGCTGGTAGGTTTTAAATATAAAAACATTTGAGGAAGAATGAGGAGGGTAAATCTCTAAAGTTAAGTAAATGCATGAAAATAGTATTGCTCAACAATGACCTCATATTCACTCCACTTAGTAAAAAATTGGATCTATCATCATGAAATATCATGGAAATCTTACACCACTCAGAATTTCACATGAAAAAAATTCAGTCTTCTTATTTTTTCCTGAAATATCATGATAGGCACAACTTTATTTCTTCATTGGATGCTCTAAAAAGGCACATATTCACTTATCTTGAAATCTCCAAACATAAACATCTTTCATAAGAATTAATTCTTTAGTAGTAAAATAAATTATTCAATAATTCATTTTTCATCCAAAGTATCACCAAATGAGGTAGTATAATACAAGACAACTTCCCCTTACAATTTAGTTCAACAATAATCATGCATTTAACTTCTAGAGAAAGTTTTAAAGGGATAAATTTATTTTAATGTGTCTTACTATCAAGGTATTTCATGGATATTATGGGCTTAATAATTTTCAGATGAAAAGGTTGTGCAAAATTAGAGTTCAATGTCAAAAGGGTATTTCAAAGTGGTGCATCAATCATTCATAACGCATTCCATGAACTCTAAAATCTCTGAAAAAGATAAAAATAGAAAGTTATGGATCACACAACATGTCTCAAGACTCTCAATAAAAATATAAATATAAAGAAGATTTAAAAAATGTTTAGAAACCTCTCGGGTTGGGAATAATATTTAATTTTGATATTACTAGTGTGCATGAGTTTACAATCAACCAAACTTTATAAAATGAAAATATAAGATATCTAGAAACAAAATCTATTTAGTAATCATTTAAATCCTTAAACATTAAAATAAAGAAATGTCCCAAAAACACCAAGATGGTTTGAATTTTCCAAATTATTCAATTCAGATCAATATTACAAAAAAGTCACCCCAAAAAAGGATGAAAAATTCCAAAATAGGCATGAAAAACAAAATGAAAGAACATCGAAATTAATAATTACATATTTAAATTTATCCTCAAAACTTATTATATTTACAACCCTCTTTTTATTTAAAATTATATCAAGAAATTCTTCACATCGAATTTATATTGGGTAGTGAAAAAGATAAATAAAAGGAAAGACACAACCTAATTTATTTTTTAGTGGAAGCCATGAGTTATGCTCCCAACTACTACCACTTTAAAACTACATGAAAAATATGAAAACACTTAAGAAAATAAATAAAAAAATATAAAAGGGATTGAATAGGGATAATTTTTGGTTTAGACCCCCCAATTGGGTGCTATGTTTTTACTACCCCTATTCATGCACTTGTGGTTTATTCTCCTCAATCAGAAGGTGGATGTGGTTTCTTTGAGATAAACCAACACATGTGACTACTCCTGATATATATGAGTAAACACTATAAGTATATAACTTAAAAGAATATAATATAGTTACCAACCCCTAAGAAAAAATAAAGAGAGAATTTGAGTTCAAGAGTGGGAGGGAATAGAAGATAGGGGTGCTCCCTATTGACTTTTGTGGTTTCCTCCTCTATATGGAATGAAAATTGTTTTTGAGGAGGTATTTGTGCCACAATTTTCTTTTAAAACTCTTCTTGTTCAATAACCACTGCTTCGGTGGTCTCTTCATTCAAATACCTGGCCTACTTCATTTGTGTTGTACCAGAAATTTCATAGAAATAATTGTTAGAAAACAATTCAACTTTAATAAGATTAAAACATGGAGAATTAATAAAGAAATATTTTATTTCATGTAAGTCATCTTGGAAATTTATCTCTTCTGGAAGGACCATTGGAAACTTCATATTATCAAGTGCATCTTCATTATCATCTTCCAAATAAAGAGAGAGAAATAGTGGCAGTTATTGATAATTATCAAGTATGGGAAGATAAAGTTAAAGGTTATCTTTAACAAAGAAATTCGGGGATTCTTCCAAAAAAAATTGATATATCGTAAGTGCATAAAATTTCATGTGTACTTAGAGGAACTCCTAGAGCAATTAATGAGTGAGGAATGGTGTTATTAGTTCCTTTAGCAGCTCATTCTCACCCGCCTCATGTTCTTTAACAAAAAAATGATTGGTGAAATCTCTTCTACGTCTCGTTTTGGTTCAGGTTCTGGCTCAGGTTCAGGATCTGATTAATCTTGACATTAATATACATATTCCACTATTCATTCCATTTTTCTATTCATCCCTTTTATATTTTATCTACGTTCTTTCATCTAAGATTTTTTAATTTATTCTTCTTGTTGCACTTGAGAGTATTCAGTCCATGCATAATAATCACAATTTGAATACATCATGAAAAAAAAATTAGTTTTTGAAATTTATGGTTCTTTTGTGTTTTTTTAAGGAAAGAAAAATAATTTAGAAAATGTGAATAAAAATAATGAATTAATACCACATGGATCCTTAGAAATAGCATGAATTTATTGAAGCATTGTCGTATGTGCTATCAAAAATATTTATAACTAAGTGCAGTACAGGGGCTGACCTAAGTTAATAACTTGAGGTGCTTTTGTGGTCAATAAATAACTACTTATAATTCACCTAAGAAATAATTATTTTTTTTGTTTTAGGTTTTATTAAATTAATGATATTTTATAAAATATATGAAATGAAAAATTAAATTCTAAATAACATGCAATGTTAAACAGAATGGAAGTAGAGAAGAAAGTAAGTTCTCCCGAGAGAATTTTCATAGAGAACATTCATTGACCATATTCAATTATTATTATTTAACACACTCCATTATATGTGTGATCACCTAAATATACACCAGTTATGAATGAAAATTATACTTAACAATCACCAAATACACCCTCCATTCACCTACTTAATCGAGGGATAATGGTTATAGATTAAGAAGTTAATCTTTAGAAAACTATACTGAGTATTACACCCACTATAAATTATCCTTAGAATGAACTCAAAGAAGAGGAAAAACAGATTCTTTGGTTAAATAACCTGATTACTCCCTTAGGATATTCCTTTGGTTATTTACTCATGATCATGAGCATTAGAGTTCACCGTAGAGAAGATCAGAGTGAAAATACAAAAGATACAAAAAATATATAAGAATGAGATTAAGAAGAAGAGAAAAATATATTAAAAATTCATAATACTATTACATCATAAAGGAAACTATAAAACTTCATAATATGGTTACCAAAAGTTCCAATGCTTTGAGAAGGATAGGGGATACATTTTTATAGGCAAAAAAATGTGAAATCTTGGCTCCAGAATCACTTCTCCAAAAGCATGCACATAGTAGACCCATTTAATTGAATAATATGAAATTTAGGTCTTCTAAAAAGTTGTTTAGAAATATCATTTTCATCTTTATTCAAAATTTCATCTTCATTATCCTTTTTTAGAAAAAGATATGGTGCATTAACTCACAAATATTAGATCTGGATGAATGTTTCTGAATTTTGTCCCCAATTTTGAGCATCCAATGGATGCCTTAATGGTAGAATATATCCATTAAATTTATTTTAATATTTAACCATTGAAATATATTTAAAATAAATTTTTAATATCTTTAATTGGAGTACTAGATCCTGATTTATGCACCAATTAATTTGGTGATGTCTACCATATCTTCCAGAATCTTTCTCCAACTTGATTGAATTTTTAGAGCTTATAGATGGTAAAATTAAGTACTGGTCCAAAATAAAAATACTTACCCATAAATCATGGAATCTAAAAAAATAATTCAATTTATATCAATATTAAAATAGATATGATTGAAATACTGAAGTTAATTAAAACATGAAAAATTCCAGAATTGAACATTTTTTTCATTTAAGCTCAAAATACCACTAAAACCTAAAAAAGTGACAATTACCCATAAAATAACACTATAGTGGGATTATAAACATTTAATTACATAATAAAATGTATTACAATGTGATCTTCATCACTCCCCCACACTTAAACATTTTACTCCTAGGCAATCATCTTATACCAAGGTCAAATCAAAATTTTCAAAGCATAAATGACTACACGGATCAATTATCATATCAAAGAAAATATCATGCCTCCTACATGTATAAAAGTTTTTATAACTCCTAAAAAATCATAAAAATCCATTAAATTTAATTTTAATATTCACATGAATGTTGTACAAACCTCCTTGGAAAAATATTTATCTCTTCACTCATGGATATATAATGTGGAGTTTTTCTCATTATCAAAAACATGTGTTATCTCAAGATGATTGATATCCTCCTAGTATCTCCACATAAATGTGTCAATCATGAGATATTTTTCATGGGTTGTTTTGAGGCTGAGGGTTGGTAGGTTTTAAATGTAAAAACATCAGAGGAAGAATGAGGAGGTTAAAGCTCTTAAGTGAAGTAAATTAAAGAAAATAGTTTTTCTCAAGAATGACCTCCTCTTAACTCCCCTTAGTAGAAAATCATATCCATCATCATGAAATATCATGGAAATTTCATGACACTCCTAACTTCACCATCAAAAAGTCTAATATTTTCATATTTTTTCTTGAAAGCTTCAGATTGGAAAAAATTTCTTTCTTCATTGGAAGATCCATAAAGGCATAGCTTCTCTTATCATGAAAGCTCCAGACATGCATATCTTTCATTAGAATGAAGTATTTAGTAGTAAAATCAGTTCTTAAACAATTAATTTTTCATCCAATGTATTTTAAAATGAGGTAGCACAATACAAGACAACTTACCCCTCCACTTGATTTCAATAATAATCATGCATTTAACTTCTAGATCAGGTTGTAAAGGGGTAAATGGCTTGTAATGGGGATTACTAACAAGGTATTACATGGATATTGTAGGCTTAATAATGGTCAGATGATAAGGTTGGCAAAAAATAGAGTTCAATGTCAAAAAGGGCTTTCAATGTGGTGCCTCAATCATTCATAACACATTCCAAGAACTTTAACATCTTTGAAAAAGATAAAAATAGAAATTTATGGATCACACAACATGTCTCAAGACTCTCAAGAAAAAGAGAAATGTGAATAAGATGAAAAAAAGGGTTATAAACTTCTCAGTTTGGTCATGATCTTCAATTTGGAAAGTATTAGTGCACATGAGTTTCACAATCAACCAAACATTATCAAATGAAAATATAAGATATTAAGAAAAAATCCATTCAGAAATAATTTAAATCCTTAATCATTAAAATAAAGAAATGTTCCAAAAACACCAATATGGTTTGAATTTTCCAAAGTATTCAATTCAGATCAATATTCCTAAAAACTCACCCAAAAAATCATGAAAAATTCTAAAAAAGACAAAAAAAACAAAATTAAAGAACATCAAAATTACTAAAGGCAAATTGAAATTCATCCCCCAAACTTATTCAATTTACCACCATATTTTTAGTTCAAATCAGATCAAGAATTTTTTTCATTTTGAATTTCAATTGGGTGGTGAACAAAATAAATAAAACGAAATACACAACCGGATTTATTTTTCAGTGGAATCCTTGAGTTAAGCACCTAGATGCTACCACTTTAAAACTACAATAAAGAAATGAAAAGACATAAGAAAATAAATAAAAAGAAAGAAAATGGGGATAGAACAGGGATAATGCTTGTTTTAGATCCCCCTCCCCCAGTAGGTGATAGGTTTTTACTACCCCTGGTTAGGTAGTTTCAGTTGATTATCCCCTATCATAAGGTGGATGTGGTTTCATTGAGATAAACCACCACATGTGACTTCTAATGATGTACATGAGTAAACACTAAAAGTAGAGAACCCAAAAGAAGATAAGAAATTTCCTAAATTCTAAGAAGGAATAAAGATAGAATTTGAGTTTAATAGTGAGAGGTAATAGAAGATATGGGTTCTCTATGTTGACTTTTGTGTTGTCCTCCATCTGGTATGCAAATTTTTGTTGAGGACGTAGTCACCCACCACAGTCTCTTCCAACTCTTCTTGTTCAATCACCACCACTTGGGTGGTCTCTTCATTAAAATCCATGTCCTTCTTTATTTATTATGTATCATAAATTTCAAATAAAGAGATTTAGAAAACAATTGATCTTGAATAAGACTAAAACATGAAGAATTAATAAATAAATATTCCCTTTCAAGTAATTCATCTTAGAAATTGATCTCTTATGGAAGGACCATTGGAAACTCCATCTCAGTAGGTAAATCTTAATTATCATATTCCAAATTAAGAGATAGGCAGATAGGTAGTGATTTCTCATTATCAAGGATGGGAAGATCAAGTTGCAGGTTATCTTTAACAAATCTTTTCTAGGATTCTTCCAAAAAATGTTGATCTCCTATAAGTGAATCATATTGAATGTGTACTTCCGGGACCTCCTTGAGAAATGGATGAGTGTAGTATGATGTGAATAGTTCCTTTAGTAGCTCCTTCTCACTAACCCTGAGTTCTTTAACATAAAAATTTATTGGTGAAATCTCTTCCACCTCTTGTTCTCGTTCAAGTTATGGCTCAGGTTCCGGTTTTGGTTTCTCTTGACATGAATGTACATATTCAATTGGCCATTCCATTTTTCTATTCAACCCTTTTATCTCTTCTCAAACTTCTTGAATATGAGATTTTTTAATTTATTATTCCTTTTTCATCTGAGAGTAGTCATTCCATACATAATAATCACAATTTGAATACATCATGGACAAAAAAGAGTTTTTTTATTTTTTAAAATTTATAATTTTTTAGTGTTTTTTTTAAATTAAAGAAAAAATATTTAAAAAATGTGAATAAAAAGAGTGAATGAAGACCACTTATCTCTCTATAAACGATGCCAATTTGATGAAGCGTTGTCGTACGTGCTCTCAAGAACATTTATAACTATTTGCAGCATAGGGTCTGACAAAGGTCAATCTCTTGAGGATCTTTTGAAGTAAAAAAATCACTACTTATAATTCACCTAAGAAATAATTATTTTAGTTGTTTTAGGTTTTATGAAATTAATGGAATTTAATAAAATAAATTAAATGCAAAATTAAAATCTAAATAACATGCAATGCTAAACAGAATGGAATTAGAGTAGAAAGAAAGTTCTTCCGAGAAAATTTCTAGGGAGAGACTTCATTGACCAGCTTCAATTCTACATGGTGAACACTCTCTATCATATGTGTGATCACCTCAATATACCCTAGTTATAAATGAAAAGTCTACTTAATGATCAATAAGTACACCCTCCATTCACCTCCTCAATTGATGGAGAATGGTTGCAGATTAAGAAGTTAATCTTTAGACAACCATAGTGAGGATTACAACCACAATAAATTATCCTTATAATTAACTAAAATAAGATAAAAAACATGGTATTGATTTCAAGAACCTGATTACTCTCTCAGAATATTCCTATGGTTAGTAACTCATGATCATGATCATAAGAGTTCATCGTGGAGAAGATCAAAGTGAAAATACAAAAGATAAAAAAAATATTAGAATGAGATGGACAAGAAAAGAAAAATATATTAAAAATTCATAATAATGTTAAATCATTAAGTAAACTATAAAACTACATAATATGGTCGCAGAAAGTTCCAATTATTTTATAAGGAGAGGGGATACATTTTTATAGGAAAAGAAAAATGTGAAATCATGGCTCCATAATCTCTTATCAGAAATTATGCACGTGGTAGACCCAATTAATTTCCAAATCTAAAATTGTGGTCTTCTATGAATTTGTTCCAAAATATATTTTTCATATTTCTTAAAAATTTTAGCTTCAGTAACCCGATGTAGAAAAATATATGGTGCATTAACTAACCAATAACAATTATATATGAATGATTCCTAGTTTTGCCCCCAATTTCAAGCATCCAATGGCTTCTTTAATTGTAGAATATCTCCATGAAATTTATTAGATGATTTAACCATTTAAATATATTTAAAATAAATTTTTAATCTATTTAATTGTAGTTGTATATCCTGAGTTATTCTCCAATGAATGAGGTGGGGTCCACCATGTCATCTAGAATCTTTCTCCAACTTGAATTAATTTTTAGGGCTTGTAGATGGTCGAATTAGATAATAGTAAAAACTAAAAATATTTATCCCAAAAATCAAGGAATCTCACAAAAAAATAATCATTCAATTTGGATCAATATTAAAAAATATATGATCGAAATACATGACTTAATTAAAAGAGTTAAAATTCCAGAATTGGCCATTTTTTGTATTTAATCTCAAAATACCACTAAAACCTAAAAACATGACAATTACCCATATAATGACACTATGGTGGGATTATAAACATTTAATTATAGAATAAAACGTATTAAAATGTGATATTAATCACTCCCCCACACTTTTACATTGCACTCCTAGGAAATCATCTTATACCAAGGTCAAAATAAACTTCCAAAAGCATAAATGAAAACACCACTCAATTATCATATCAAAGAAAATATCATGCCTCCGACATGAATAAAAAATTTCCAAAATCCTCAAAAATCAAAAGAATACATTCAATTTCATGTTAATCCTCACATGCATGTTGTACCTACCTCCCTAAAAAAATATTTCTCTCTCTACTCAAGGATATTTAATGTGGAGTTTTTCTCATTCTAAAAAACATGTGTGATCTCAATAGGTTGGATATACTCCTAGTATATCAACATCATAGATTTAAAAATGTGTCAATCGTGATTTCCTTTTCATGGGTTGTTCTGAGTATGAAGTTTGGTATGTTTTAAATATAAAAACATCTCAGAAAGAATGAGGAGGAAAAGCTCAAAAATGAAGTAAATTCATGAAAATAGTTTTTCTCAAGAATGGACTCCACTTCACTTCCTTTAGTATAAAATTAGATCTGTCATCATGAAATCTCATAGAAATCTCACATCACTTAGAATTTAGCAGGAAAAAATTTCAGTCTTCTCATATTTTTTCTTGAAATATCCAGATTGACTATCATGACCCGTCCCCCGGGGCCCGTGTCGTGACTACCCCAATCCCACCTTCCATAGGCCAGGGGCTGGTGACTAGCACCAAAGGCATAATTCCCTAAAATTGGGAAGGAATTGCCTTTATAACCTATAAACACATACAACAGAGCACAAGATGGAAAAAAACTCTAAGTAAAATTGTATAATAAAAGTGTGATGAAAGTAAAAGGGGCCGGAAATTAAAGCCCAATGGTAAAGTACAAGAAACCGAAAGTTCAACTGAAGAAAGGAAAAATTGTCGCTGGGTCATCCTCTGGGGTTCCTACCTAAAGGGTTGGTACAGATCACCTCCATATCACTCCAGGTTTATTCTTATCCTCTGTGTACCATCACGTCATAAGTCCACCCCGGGTATTGTCCAGTCCTGGTACTCTCAGCCTCGGTCAGCACTGTCTGTCGTCTGCATTGAACACAACGAGGTTCGGGCATAGCCCGTGCAGGGGTGAGTAAAACGATACTCAGTAGGGACCCCGAGAACCTCAAGGTCTCACAAAATCCAACAAGGTTAAACCAAAAATTATTAAATCAACAGATAACCCCACTTAGTTATATACCCATATATATACCTAGGTTTTCAAGTAATCCATCACAATCATGAGGAAAACACAAAATTTACTAACTCAGCTCAACCAGGATTTTTATTCACATTATCCAAAACACGGCTGCTGGATAACTCCTCCTTTGTCGAGTATAGTGGGTCTGTCATGACACCAAGGTGCTTCCCACTAACCCTGTATATCTAAGGTATTCCTCCTATCAAGTACCGTGGGTCTGCTGCGTCACCAAGGCGCTCCCCATCGTGGGTCTTCCACTATAACCAGTCACTCCCACTGATAGCCTGCAGAGGTACTCCTCATGTCGAGTACCGCGGGTTTGTATCCATAACCAAGTGCTCCTCCATCGTGGGTCTTCCACCACAACCAGGCGCTCCCCACTGGGCTAGTCGAGTCACTCCGAGTCAATCGGTCAGCAGTCGTCAAGTCTCAACCAGCTACTAGATCTTCGCACTCTATCTACTCGTCTCTGGAAGGATCCGCTCCAAGAGCTACTAGTCGATACTCCAATTGTCACAAAAAAACATTAAGAAGTATCTCAAATATCTTCCATGTCATAAAGGTCTCAACGCAACAGACGGCATGTCAATCGGATGCTCAATCTGTGAGTTATTAGCCTTTTAGTCCCAGTAGCCCGGTTGGATTCGTGCAAGATCCAACCTGACCGTATCTCAACTATACCCCAAACTCCAGTGGGGGTAAACTCATAGGGACCTTCATACTCCAAGATTACCAAGGCCGCTGACGGTTCATCAAACGGGCGCCCGGTGCCAAAGATATGGCCAAAGAAGGTAAAGGGTCGTAGTGGGCCCGGGTCTGGTCGACCCAGTCGGATCGACCCAGCCCGACCCCATCTGGGCCGACCCGGTTCGGGTCAACCCAGCTTGACCCATTGGGTCTAGCCCAGCCTGTTAGGTGGGCCAGCCCATTAGGTTTGGCCCAGCCCACTAGGCCCAGCCCAGTTGGTCGCGAGGGGTCGCAGAGGGCCGCGAGAGCGCGGACCGGTAACGAGGGCGCGGACCGGCCACGAGTCGACACAAGGGTGGTTCGTCCTAGAGGGTGTTGCATGGGTGCGGCCTGGTTTGGCTGAAGTGTTGTGAGGGACGCGGGAGGCCGGCTCAGTAGGGGCGCCACGAGGGGTGCAGGAGGCCCGCTCGGCCAGGGCGGCACGAGGGAGCGGTTCGGCCGAGGGCTCAAAAGGAAGACTTGACCGGGAGCTGGTTCGGCCGGGAGGTGCGAGAGACCAGGAGGCACGGGTGACCTGGAGGGCGTAGGTGGCTGGGACGCACCGCGGGGAGCTGAGAGGCCCGAGCGGCCTGGAGGGCGTGGCCGGCTGGGAGGGCACCGCGGGCGGCCAAGAGGCACGGACGGCTGGAAGGGAATGAGTGGCAGGGAGGCGCGGGCGGTCGGGAGGGCGCCACAGGCGGCCAGGAGGTGTGGGTGGAGCCGGTTCAGCCAGTGTACAGGGTGTCCGGGGCTGGTTCGGTCGAGCGGAGGGCGCGTCCAGGGCGGTACGGCAGGCGGGTGGCATTACCGATGGGCGGTGTGGGTCGTGGAGGTTGCAGGTAGTGCGGCCGTTGTTTTCATCGTATTCGTAGTCTCATCGTCTTGTCTCCAATTTGAAGAACATCACAAACAAGAACGACGGAGGGGTCGGGCCATGTTGGTTTGGCCCACACCCTCAGCATCTAGGGTGGTTGCAAGTAGATAAATTCTTTCTTTGAATTTCAAATAATTAACAAGAAAAGAAGATAGAAGTAAAACAACCCAACACCCCACATATTCCCGCAAAAACAATTCCCAGCCCACAAGGAAAAACATCCACAATGATTCTTTGCTTTAAAAGGGAAGAATTAAAGGAATAAAATCATGTTCAAATAAATTTCTTACCATGTTCATTGTTTGTCGACGTTGGTGCGATAATGTGGATGTCTATTTGTTGTAGACGAGCATGTCCTACGTCAAAGGAGGTTCTAAGGAAGAAAGTCGAAGTTGTTGTTTGTCGGTGGAGCGTTCTTCGTCGGGAGATGAAGTTCTCTGTTGGAAGCTTTCTCCCAAGATCTCTCTCAAGTTCCACCAAAATCAAATTGAGCCAAGACAAAATAATAGATTTAAGTTATCTATTACTTAGTTGTTGGCACAAAATTCAAAAATATTAAATTAATTAATTGATGTGATCAATTAATTAATTGGGAGGTTTTGGAACATTAATGGCAAGTGCGTTGGAAAAATTAATTGGGTTGAGGAGGTCAAGAGGCTCCCCCTCATTAATGAGGGGTCTTGAGAGGTTTTCCACAATTAAAATGGGGGTTTAGTCCCGGGTGGTCCCCACCACCGTAACCTCTCGTGGGAGGTTAGGTTCGGGTGGGCCCCACCAACGTAACCTCTCATGGGAGGTTATGGTTGGGTGGGCCCCACACTTCAACTCCCACAAGGGGGTTTAGTTCTGTGGACCCCACCTCTAACTTCCACATGGTGGCTCAAAAAAAATAAAGTGTAGTTCATTTTATTTTATTATTTTCCACGAAAAACCCAAAAACTATCTTTTATTCTTGACACATTGTCATCGAGGTGAAAGTATCCTTAAGTGAATACTGGCACTGCGAGTTCAACGGTGCCCCAGGATTTCAATTCTGAGCACCAATTCAAAAGATGTAAAAACCTGCTTGTAAGTTTACTGAATGTACCTGAATATAACTTCAGAAAATGATTTCGGGTACTCCGGGCAACGAAATCACGCGTTTTCAAGTTCCGCGGACTCGTAAAAATTACAATTCAATTAAAAAAATTACATGTAAATTTTGGGTCTTTACAGAGACACAACATTCTTTATTCATTGGAAGCTCTAGAAAGGCACAACTTCTCCTATCATGAAAGCTCCTAACAGGAACAACATTTATTCTAATGAAGTCTTCAGTAGTAAATTCAGTTCTCCAACAATTCATTTTTCATCCAAAGTATCTCCAAATGAGGTATCACAGTACAATACAACTTCCCTGCACACTTGAGTTCAACAATAATCTTACATTCAACTTTTAGAGCCATTTGGAAAATGATAAATGGATTGTAATGTGGCTACCTAACAAGGACTTTCATGGATACTATGGGATTAATAATGGTCAGTTGAAAAGGTAGGCCAAAATTATACTTCAATGTCAAAAGGGGCTTTCAAAGTTATGCCTCAATCATTCATAACATATTCCATAAACTATAACAGCATTCAAAAATATAGAAATAGCATGTTCTAGATCACACAATATGTATCAACACTCTCAAGAAAAATAAAAATATAAAGAATATGTTAAAATGGTTTAGAAACCACTCAGGTTTGGCATGATGTTCAATTTGGACAGTACTAGTGCACATGAGTTTTACAATCAACCAAACATTATCAAATGAAGAGATAAGATATCAGGAAAAAAATCCTTTTAGCAATCGTTTAAATTCTTAAACATTAAAATCCAGAAATGTTTCAAAAACACCAAGATGGTTTGAATTTTCCAAAGTATTCAATTCAGATCAATATTCCTAAAATCACACCCAAAAAACAATGAAAAATTTCAAAAAAGACACGAAAAAGAAAATTAAAGAACATCAAAAATAATAAGGACAAAATAAAATTCCTCCCCCATAATTATTCCATTTACTACCCTATTTTTAGTTGAAATTAGATCAAGAAATTTTTCACACCAAAACTAAATTGGGTAGTGATCAAAATAAATAAAAGCAAAGATGCAACATGATATATTTTTCAGTGTAAGCCTTGAGTTGATCACCTAGATTATACCACTTTAAAACTACATGAAAGAATATAAAAGATTTAAGAAAATAAATAAAAAGATAGATATATGGGATAGAAGAGGGATAATTCTTGGTTTAAACCCCCAAAGTTGGTTCTTGGTTTTTACTGCCCCTAGTTAGGAAGTTGCAATTGATAACCCCCATTCAGAAGGTGGATGTGGTTTCTTTGAGATAAACCACCGCATATGGATTCTCCCAATATACATGAGTAAACACTGAAATTAGAGAACCCAAAAGAAGATAACAAAGTTCCCCACCCCCAATAAATAATAATGAGAGAATTAGAGTTCAATAGTGGGAGGGAATAGAAGATAGGGGTGCTCCCAGTTGACTTCTATGGTTTCTTCCTCTATATGGTGTGAAAATTTTTGTTGAAGAGGTAGTTGCACCACCATAGTCTTTTCCAACTCTTTTTGTTCAATCACCACTACTTGGGCAGTCTCTTCATTAAAATACATGGTCTGCTTCTTTTGTGTTGTATCATAAATTTCATATAAAGATATTTTAGAAAACAATTCATCTTGAATGATATTAAGACATGAAAAATTAATAAAGAAATATTCCCTTTCAAGTAAGTCATCATGGAAATTTATCTCTTCCAGTGGGACCATTGGAAACTCTATCTCAGCAGGTGAATCTTCATTATCATCTTCCAAATTAAAGAGAGAGGTAGAGAGGTAGTGATTATTCATTATCAAGGATGGGAAGATCAATTTGGAGGTCAACGTCAACAAATCTATTTGAGGATTCTTCCAAAAAAATGTTGATCTCCCATAAGTGCATCAGCTTGCATGTGTACTTTTGGGACCTCCTCAACCAATGGATGAGTGGGGGATAATGTGATTAGTTCCTTAAGTAGCTTATTCTCACCCACCTCAGGTTCTTTAACATAAAAAATTATTGGTGAAATCTCTTCCACATCTTGTTCTGGTTTAGGTTCGGGCTCAGGTTCAGGTTCCAATTTCTCTTGACATGAATTTTCATATTCCATTAGACATTCCATTTTTCTCTCCAACCCTTTTATCTCGTCTCAAATTTCTTGCATCTGAGATTTTGGAATTTCTTCTTCTTGTTTCACATGAGATTATTCTGTTCATACATAATAATCACAATTTGAATACATCATGGACAAAAATAGTTTTTTTTAGTTTTTGAAATGTATGATTTTTTTGTGTCTTTTAGATGAAAGGAAAATTATTTACAAAATGTGAATAAAAATAGTTAATGAAGACCACTTAGAATATCTTCATGAAATTTTTACATCAATTCTGAATGAATTTTTACTAATTTTGTCCCCAATTTTGAGCATCCAATGGCCACCTTAATGGTAGAATATCTTCATGAAATTTTTTGGAAGAATTAACCATTTAAATATGTTTTAAATACATTTGGAATATATTTAATTGGATCTGTATATCCTAATTTATTATCTAATGAATGAGGTGGGGTGCGCCATGTTGTCCAGAATCTTTCTCCAAATTGATTGAATTTTTCGGGCTTGATTATGGTCTAATTATATCATGGTCCAAACTAAAAATATTTATACCATAATTCAATTAATCTCAAAAAAAATAATCATTCAATTTGTATCAATATTAAAAAATATATGATCGAAATAAATAAGTCAATTAAAATAGGTAAAATTCAAGAATTTACTATTTTTTTCATTTAAGATCAAAATACCACTAAAACCTAAAAACGTTACAATTACCCATAAAATAACACTATGGTGGGATTATAAACATTTAATTATAGAATAAAATATATGAAAATATGATCTTCATCATTATCCCATGCAATTTTAAAAGAGAAAGGTAATTTTAATGGTGTGTTGTGATGTTTTTAAATAATGCAATTGTACCCATATTTCAGGTTATTATGCTATGTACCTAATTTCCAAAATACACTAGGACTCATGGTATTTTTTTATTATATTATGTGTAATTTTTTTTAATAAATCGTGAATCAAGGTGTATTAAAATATGGGTTGTTATAGTGGGTATTAGATTAGAGTTTAGTTGTTTTTGGGATTATGATTAGAAAACCCTAGTGAAATACTTATGGATAATACTAAACATAGGAGTACATACCTAAATTTTTTTTGAAATGTAGAGTAAGTGGTTTCCAATAAAAAACATCACTTTCTCAATACTATAAGTGGATGTGGCTTCGGTATAGTTTTACCTAGGGATAATAACCCTAAAAAGGGCGCATTGGGCTTGACTCAATCATCACCTAGTGCGTGAAAAATAGTCCTTGATACACACAGAGTTTTAAACACCTAGGATATATTATTAGTAAATTCACAAGCTCATTATGAATCATTATTAAGGGAACAAAATTTCCTATAAGATTTTATTTTAGAAAATAAATCATGGATAACTTAGATTAAAAACTATAAATTCATAAATTAAGGAATATATTTCATTTATGAATTGTCCCTTTAATTTTAATGTTTTCTTTTTTATGTGTTTAATAGTTAAAAAATTATCATCCCTAATTTTCCCTTTATTTTAGTCAATGGTTGGAAATGGGAGAAACTGAGTCAAGAATAAATGTAATGGGAAATGTGATGACAATTCAAATGAAATTTCCAACCTAATGAAATTAGGAATTGATAACTTCATGACAATAATTTCTCAAAAAATCATATTTTTAACATAAACATAAATCATGAGGAACACCCATGTACCTCTAATAAAGATAAAGTTACAATTGAAGCCTTTATACAACCTCTAAATTTCAGTGGATCTTCATATCCCTTAATCATGGAATAATGGATCAAATCCATTGGAAAGATCTTATTTATCCTTATATTCTCTAAGAATGATAATATTGTGATATATATTTATCGTATTGAAGAAGAAACATATAAATGGTGGGTATTGATAAAAAATATAGAGAGTAGGGAAGACATAAAACCTATTCATTAGAAAGAAATCCAAAAAATGTTTTTTAATAAATATTTTCCACACACTCTACAAATTAAAATTGAGAGGTATTTCTGTGGCCTCAAGAAAAAGGATGATGAATCCATTGGTGTGTATGAGTAAAACTTCACAAGACTTTCATGATACACCCCCAAATTTTTCATCTTCCCTAAAATTAAATTTTTCCACTTATTTGGGGGTATAAAGTTGAGTCTATGAATTTGGTGATTTGAGACTTTAATAGCTATAAGAATATTTCCTTATGGTCCCTAAAAGTTGAAATAGAGATCATAAAATATCAAGGGTCTCATGGATCTAAATATAGGAAGCGGAGAATGGATTTTAATTCTAGTGTTGTGATGGATAAATATCACTAGAGTAATAAATTCTAATATACCACTTGTGAAAAGTGTAGGAAGAATTATCCTAGAAATTTCCTGAAGGTGACATATAAATGCTTTAGTTGTGGGGAAGAAGGGCACTTATATTTAAAATTTTGTCAAGAGAACCCCACAAATGTTATGTGAGAAAGGAATTCTCTTTTCAACCCTCATCTTTTTATCTAATCTTTAAACTGTAAAAAATAAGTACACTATGTGAACTAATGAATTAAGCCAAGGGTTATTGATGAAAATTTATGACAACAACCTCCAAGGTCTATATAGAAAGGGTGATATTATGCAATAAAAACTACTAAGTTGGATCCTAATAATGACGTATTGATAGGTACTCTATTTATCCATTCAATTATAGTGAATGTACTATTTTTTTCTATTTTTATGTATTCTTTCATATCATGAAAGTTTAGGGAACTATTAAAACTCTACCACAAAACATGGAAGTAAGGATATAGGTGAAAATGGAAAATGGGACAATTATTTCATCACAAGAATATCACTCCTCATCAATCCATATTTTTGGGTTGAACTTACCATGGAACCTTTTGATATTCCCTTTATAGTAATTCAATGTTATTATAGGTATGAAATGGATTTACTTATATATAAAAAGCATAAATTTACAAGATAAGAAATTCACCCTCCATATCGCAAATCATTCTCTAATTATATACAAGTGTAAGGAGGAGGATGAATCTCTTTTGGTATCATCATATCAATTATAGATATTATTTCATTATAAGAAAACATATCTATCATAAATTATTGAGACTAATGAAATTATCATCCTTGATAACATGCCCATTAAAAGGGAACATTCTGATTTATTTACCAAGGAATTGTTTGGTCTTCTACCAAGCCATGAGGTTGAGTTATCTGTTGAGATTATACCTAGAGATTTGTTGATATACAAGAATCCAAATAGAATGGAAATTATTGAAATTAAGGAGATAAAGAATCAATTATAATAGAATATTGGTAAAGGGTTTATACACCCAAGTTCTTTATCGTGGGTGAAACAGTCCTTTTCATCAATAAGAAGGATGGTTTAATGAACCTCTATATTGATTATCATGAGCTCAAAAAGATCATGATAAAGAAAAAGTACCATAATCCATGGATTGATGACTTATTTGATTAGATATATATATCACAATACTTCTACAAGGTGGGTATTCTATTGGGATATTATCAAGTGAAGGTGAAGGAGTATATCCCCAAGAATAATTTTTTCGCACTTAATGGCCACTATGAGTTCATAGTGATGCCATTTGTACACACTAATTATTTATCTATTTTCATAGAATTTATGAAAAAACCCTTTAGGGATTACCTCAAACAAATTATGGTAGTTTTTATATATGATGTTCTTATTTACTCTAAAAGCATAGAGCAACATTAGGAGCATTTGAATGTTATATTCAAGACCTTATAGAAAGAAAATATTTATGTAAAGTACAGTAAATGTGAGTTATGGATGGAGAAAGTAACATTATTGGGGAATTTTATCACCAAACAATCCATATATATGGATACTTATAAAATAGAGGTAATTGAAGGATGGCCTAGAACAATATCTATGATGGAAATTTCTAGTTTCTTTAGATTAGATGGGTACTATCATTGATTTCTAAGAAACATGTCATTATCGGTTAGCCTACTAATGCAAGGGATTCGTGTTTTTTTACTAAAGAATGGGAGTAAAATATTAAAGAGTTGAATAAGAGGTTAATCACTCCACCTATACCTACATTATCCATCAGTGAGGAAGTATTTGTAATCAGCAGCAATGCATCCAAAAAGGTCTTGAGTTGTGTACTCATGAAATATAAAACAATGATAGCCAATAACTCCCACCAATAAATATACATGCGAAGAACTACCCAACACATGATATATAATTGGATGCAATTATATTTCCATTGAATATTTAGGGAAATTATCTTTATGGGGATAAGTTTGAAATATATACATATCATAAATAATCAAGTATATATTCACACAAAAAGATCTCAATATGCACCAAAAAAGGTGTTTAATTATGGTCAAGGATTATGATTATTCAATCCATTACCATTTAGGGAAAGAAAATAAAGCAAAATATGCTCAATGTAGAAATGATCCCACAACTCTATCTATGATGAGGATTGAAAGGGATAAAATCTGCTTGGATATGAAATGTATGTATATGGAATTAATAAAAGGATATTCATCTTACCTTACTCACATAACTACTTAACCATCTATTCTTGAGAGGATTAAAAAGTCCAATAAAGATGTTGAGGTGCTACATAAAAAGTGGTGAATATTATGGAGTTTAAATTTTTTAAACATGGAATAATAATTTTTGGAATCCAAATATGTGTCCCATATAAACCAGAATTAAAGAGGTAATTTTTGATGATGTGCATAGCTCATCTTTTTTTTTATCTAGGAATCACTAAGATGTATATAGAAGTGAATCAAAACTTCTAGTGTGATAACTTGAAGATGGGGGTTATATAATTTGTATCTCAATTATTGGTTAAAGTTTATGATGCAACCATTTCTCGTACTAGTATGGAAATCAAAAAATACAACCTTAGATTTCATTGTAGGACTCCCCAGGAAACCTAAAGGCAATAATTCCATCTAGGTGGTATCCGGTTTCTATAAAAAGTTAATAAATTTCATTTATATCAAGGAAATTGTATCTCTTAGCCAACTCAACAAGATATACATAGGAGAATTGGTAGGAATGTATGGAGTAATGTTATCCATTGTATATGATCCATATTTGATGTTTACCTCAAGATTCTAGAGAAGTGTTTAGAAAGTGTTGGATATGGAGCTGAGTTTTAGTACTGCTTATCACCCAAATAAAAATTGTTAAAATGAAGGAACAATTAAAACTCTAGAGGATATGTTGAGATCATTTTCAATGCAATTCCAACGATGTTGAGATCAATACCTTCTCCTAGTGGATTTCTCATATAACAACAGTTTCCATTCTAGAATTCAAATGGAACCTTATGAGGCTATGTATGGGAAGAGTTATTGGACACCAACATATTGGAATGAAGTTGGAGAGAAGAATATAATGGTAACTAATCTTATCCAAGAGATGATAGAGAATGATTAAACCATTCAATATCGTATGAAATCTACACAAATTCAACAAAAAATCTATGAAAACAATAATCAATAGGTCCTGGATTTTGAGGTCGGAAACAAGGTGTTCCTTAATATATCACCAAGGAATAAATTAATGAGGTTTGTGAATAATATAAATATTATTCCTAGATACATTATCCCTTTTTAGATCCTTTATTGCATCAAAGCAGTGGTATATTGACTTTCACTCCCACATAACATATCTCAAGTACATGATGTGTTACATGTATACCTCTTAAGGAAGTAAATACTAGACCCCTAACATGTAATAAATCTGGATATGGAACCATTATATAATGATCATCAATATGAGGGTCAGTTGGTGAAGATGTTACATCATAGAGACAAAGTTTTATGAAAAAATATAGCTCACCTATTCAAAGTGTTATGGTGGAACCATAATTTTAAGGATACAATATGGGAACTGGAAAAGGTGATGGAATAGAAGTACCCTAACCTATTCTAGTGTAAAAATGAAATTTTGAGGGAAAAAATTATGAATGGGGGAAGAATGTAACAAATCAAACTTTTATAAATGAAATTCCTATTTTATTGAATAAATTACATATTAGGTAATAAAGTTATAGAAAACATGTGTACTACTTTGATTATGTTAGATGGTTATATAGTCCTTAGAATTTAAAAGACCCTTAAGAATCATAACCATTCATAATATATAAATTAAATAGTGAACATTAATATTAGTATATTAAGGGTTATGATAAATTCTAATTTACACAGAAGGAAGGAGTGATGTCCTTAACCTATAGAATTGTACCCTATAAAGCACATTTGTCAGAGATTTTGAGGGAGATGGAATTAGTGTTATATTCCCTTGAATAATCCCAAGACAAGATTCAATAATGAAATTATTAATGAAACTATTTATGGATGAATTTATAGCTTATCAAGATCACGACCATGTTCATAAAACCACCTCAAGAAAGCCCCACCATGGCACACATTACTCTTTGGGCATACACTAGTGTAATAAGGGGTTATGTACTTAGACCTTAGTAGTTTGAATTTTTAAGTATTATTTGTAATTAAATAATGATTATGTTTATCCCTTTTCATTATTAATTTATATTTTCAATTATATATGATTTGAGGAAAATTATATTTTTATATGAAGAAACCAAAATTATATTTTATTTTTGAAATATATGGTTTTAATTAACATTCTCTTTTCAATAAATTCAGAAAAAATTACATAAATATTATTTTCATATAATATTATTATCAAATAATATTTATTTATATAAAAATGATAATATAACTTAATGAAGTACAGTGTAGTTTGTATAAGGGTTAGAAAACTATTATTTTCAAAAAAAAACTAGTATTTTTCATTAAATGATGATTTTGATTTACAACTTTAAATTATAAAATTTAGAGAATTATTTTGTATGGGACCGTGTTTTTTTTTACGGTAATTTGAGCAGAAATGTGATTTTTTTTGTTTTTAGGTGCTTGTAAGTGGTAAAATTTTTATTTCACCCTACTAGATGATCTTAGATAATTTTTATGACCACTTAATTGGTCCATGAATATGGTTCTTACCCTAGGATAAGAGTTTGGTGGAATTCTGAGTCATTAAAATTTATAGATAATAATTAATATTTAATATAAATTAAATTAAATATTAATTTATTTGCATGGTTTCATTATACTATATCTTTTAAAAAGAGTGTCAGATTGAAATTTTATCTCCTTCGTTGAGTTCAGAATAGAGATTTATGCCTAAACAGGGCATAAACTTTTGTTGGGAACTGGGGTTGGGTGCATGTCCCTTTTTCTTTTTCTTCCTTTTATTTCACTTCTTTTTTTTCTTCTCCTCCCCCTGGCTTCTCTCTTATGCACAATGGGATTAACCTTTGAATGACTTGTAGAAAAAGGTAGAGGTGGATAGAGAGAGAAATAGGGATAAGAATAGAGGTGTATCTGGGAAGCTTTGGATGGGCCATGTCATTGTGCGACCACCACAAATTGTGGATATGGATGAAGCTTATGAGGATTCCACCCAAAGGTATGAGTTTTTAAAGTTTTTCCATAAATCCTCATAGATTTACCCATTTATAGTTTTGGATCCCTATTATAACTACTTAGTACCCATAGTGGGTTGATCTATACCTTATGGGGAGAAAATGGGGGTTTCGAGGTGATTTGAGGGGTTTTCCATTGGAAATCTTGATCACGTGGTGTGTAGTCTAAGAACAAACATTGTGTGTTCCTCCCATTCAGGGAAGGTGATCTCTTTATAGGAAATTTTGTGTATAGGTTATATATGTTTTTCACTAGTACTCTTCCATGTAGCTGAGTTCCCATCCAGACAGCTCTTGTAGGGTCACTTGGTCATGTAGAGTACACAGCCAGACCTCGGGTGGGTTGCATGCTGTGTAGAGGTACATAACCAGGAAGAATACATTTCTAGTCCAAGTGAGTTGCATAGATAGGTACCATGTGTATGGTACACATCATGTACATGGTATACACATAGTGTACATGAGCTTACATGCCATTTTCGGATAAAGTACACACTCGAGTGGGTCTTCTAGGGTACACACCATGTACTAGGGTATACACACCATTAAATCCTCCCTTTTTACCCTTCTTAGGGTTTCTTTTATCATTATTTCCTAAAGACATGATCAAATTCATGAATAGTTATATTTTGGTATCTTTCCATGTAGATCATGAGGTTAAACCCTTGAGGTGATTTTATGTCTCCTAAGAGGCATTTTTAGGATTTTTACGAAATATAGAGGTTTTTCCTTCAGTAATTGAATCCATTTATCTATTGAGAGTGTGACCCTTGATCTGAGATGGGATATGATCCATACCACTAGTATGAAGTTAAAATAATTTTCTTTTTATTCAAAGAGGATATCTTATCTTTTGACCTATAGGATCCCATGTAGGATGCCTCTACCTTATCATTGTTACCAAGGGTCCCTGTGGGATTCATTTGCTTACATGCTGGCCTAGTAAATACCTTATTGGATCCCTTCACCTATTTACTCTTCCAAAGGATCCCATGAAAGATTACACTATCTATGTATACTATTCTAAAGATCCCATTTAAGATGCCTCTACCTATGGACACTGTTATTTAGGGTCCCGGGTAGGATGCCTCTCCATTTTTACTATCTCTTAAGATCCTGAGTAGGATGAATTTTCCATGTCTCGACCAGGGGGACCTAGAGGGTAGCCAGTGTTTGACTGAACCTAAGCTAGTGAATTGGGAGTTTGGGTAGATATGGTAATGGGTGTCACATTAGAACCCATACTGAACATGGAATAAAATGAGGCTAAGGAAATGGTGGTGGTCTTATGTATTCGTCCACCCTAACTATTTTATCTATGCATTCAATTATTTAATATTTATGCAACTATGATTACTAGAGGTTCTTCCGGATTTTTGACCGATGATCCTGATGCGGTGTGACATTCCTTATTGGTATGGCCAAACATATTTCTTAGGATATTGATTCTAAGCCACTTATTGGTTTTTATATTATTGTGATGCCCAAACATATTTTTTGGGATCCAGATTCTGAGCCTTTTATTTGATTTATTATCATATTTTCATACCTATATGTACTTCCTAGGATCTTGATTTTAATCCCTATTATTATGATATTTGGGAATGGAATCCCTATGATTATGATATTTTGGAATGGAATCCCAATGATTGTGATATTTGGTTATGTAATCCTTATGATTATGATATTCAGGCATGGAAACACTATAATTATGATATTCAGGCATGGAATCCCTATGATTATGATATTTGGACATGGTTTGCCTATGGTTATGATGTTCTATCATGGAATCCTTATTGATTGTGATAATCGAGTGATGGGGATGATATTCTCTCCCTGGTAGATTACTTGATTGTGGTGTTATACATAGAAATCCTCACCACGAATTTGACATATACTCAATGGATGGTTATTTTCTCTGTGAGAAAAGCTTAGGATTCTCCATAAGGTCGGGTGGATGCGCCATTATTTCATCACAAATATGTACTTCCTAGGGATAGGGTTGTTGAGTCATTTATATAAATGAATGTTGAGTGTGTACATGGATCGGGAGAGCATTCCTTTTACAGATCGCCTAAGGGTCAGACCCTTAGGGATTATCTGAGTTGCACTGCTGTGATTTTCGATAAATCAAGACCTAGGATTTAGAAATTAGACTATATTTACATGGATTGAATGGTATGGAATCCATCTCAGTGACGATATACAATGTGTCCGATTATTACCTAGAATCCTTTATTATAGTGATTGGAGGTGAGTATCGGTGATCCCATGGCTAGGAAATGTATACCCATGTGGTGACATAGCTTACGTAGAGACATTTCTAGCACTGGACAAGGCAGGGGTCATTAATTAGGATTATTCACTTAGAGATCAACTTAATTATACGTGGATTGATTGGTACAACAGCCATATCAATTCCCTTTTCATAGGATTTTCAAATGATCGGGATTATACACCAAAGGATTGACTACTGTTGATTTATGTTATTTTTAACCTTACTATGTATATTCATATTAATGTATATATATAATTATGGAAATATATATATACACATATAAATATATATATATATATACATGATGGAACATTGCCCAGTTTATTGGGATCATAGACCTGGGGATCGAATGCAGTTTCACATTAATTGTTTTATTTATTGTTTCTAGTTGTGCCTTGGTTATGATGATCATATTAAATGAGCATTCACTTATGATAGCATATTTATAGTTTCTTCATTTGGGTTTCCTAATGAGATTATTTCCCACCCCTCTATATGAACCTCAGTGTGTGTGAAAAACGTATTTCTACTTTTCAGGTTGATTATAGATTACATAATGGTAGTATTGAGGCTTATAGTTGCATGATCAAGTGGATACACTTGTGTGGATTCTTTTGATTAGGATAGAGTATCTTGGAAGTGTCAAGGATATTGGGTATGTGTTTTGGATCGATTTTAGTAGGAGTGGAGACTAATTTTATTTCAGTTTCCATTATGTACTCATGCATATATGGTTGGCCCAGTGGGTGACTAGTGTTGTATGTATGACATGACTATTCAAGCTTTTGTAGAATTTCATTTCTTATTACATCATGCTTTTATTTTAGTATATTTACTACTTATAAACTCTGTTTATTTACTACTTTGGATGATACTTGGCTATTTACACTATTTTCTACTCTATAATAAATTAATAGTTTCCCCACTATCACACAATAGTCCCTTGCAGCTAGTCGGTAGCCTCTGGCATATGAGGTGGCATACTTGAGTCCTTGAGTTAAACTGACTTTGTGAACCAAATTTGTGAAATCTAGGTTGGGAAGCTAAAAATTGGTATCATTTCTATTACTTTCCTATTATATTACTATTTTGGATATGGTAGATGAGATTATTACAAATTTTTGGGGACCTGGGATGGATATCAGATTGGTGCATTGAGAACACTTATTTCAGTAGGAAGTCCTGGTTTCTAGGTATATAGGATTATTGTTCTTAATATGTGATGGTATAGTTTTATATGAATTTTTCTTTTATATACACACATTTTGTGGGGATTTTATGATTTATTTATTTATTTCTATCTCTTGGACATTTGAAATAGGTTGATGATTGATTTTTACTCTTGGTTAGAAAAGGAAAGATTCATCCCATGCATCATATTTAGCACGTAGGATTCACATGTTAAATTCCTTCTATTGTGTGATTTTACTGACGAATGAGTCCAATTTTTTATATTTTCAATAAAAACCTAAATTTTGTTTTTCTATATAGGTTTTTGGTGTCATTCTACACAATTGGGATGACTGTCGTATATATTTCATTCTGATGAAGGTGATGTGGATCTATGTTGAGACGTTTTACAGTGAGGTTGATGACTCGGTCCTCATTTACAATAGGTTAAGTGACCCTAGTAGGTCAATAGGGAACATGATTACCTTGTGATGAACCCCTTATAGGGTGTTTCTTCTTAGGATCAGTTATTTAAAGTGTCAGTAACAACCTATATTGTGTTTTCCCTCATATCTTGGAATGGAATTCTACTTAACCACACCATATATGTTGTATGATATGAATCATTGAGATGATTTTGTTCACATATATTTGACTCTCATAGGACAGCGTCAGTAGCTGGTTCTTTTGTTTTAGGTGATTTAGTCAGGTCACTTCATTCGATGTAAATAGACACCAAAATGTTTATCATGAACTAGACCACAAGGGGGTATTACCATATATGGATCCCCAGTGAGTGTCGGTTCATCTCTATTTTCTATGATTATGTTAGATTCTCTAGTGGGAGTCCCTTATAAGGATGATTAGTGAGGATTATAGCCCTAGCAGGTTGATGCTTGACAATTGTTACCCTCATAAGTCATTTTTATCTTTACCACCCTTGGAAAGGTTTGACCTTTTTGGATAGGTGGTTGGACCTAGGTACCTTGTTATGAGACTTGAACAGTAGGGCTAGGTGGAAGACCGAGAGGCCCTTAGTTTTGACTCAGACCCTTGTAGGTCGACATACCACTTGATCAAGGGAATCTTGTGAGTAGGTTTGGCCTAGGTTTATGGATGCCTTTTTAGATAGTGATCTAGGTTATATGATCATTTCAGACCAATTCATGATAATTTATTAAGTTTTATGATATAGGCATGATAATGCCTTTGGTTTCTAATAAAGAACCTAGGGTGATTGGGTTTTGAGATTAAGTTAAATGGCTAGGATAGTTCGGGTTCCTATCCTAGTCAACCAGTGTTTTCACTGTTAGCAATTGGTCATAGCATGGGTAGACTCTCATGATTGAAAAAATACTATGTAATGGGTGGTTGTGGAATAAATCATGCCATGAGTGATGTGCATGATTTTAAAGATTACTTCCAAGGGATAATCCATATTAATAATATTTATGTACTTTGAAGAAATGTGAGTTTATCCTTGTGATGGATAACTCATGGGAGTGTGAGTAAGGTGATGATGATATGTTTCAGTTACGCATGGTACTGTTTAAATCTTAAATCATTTAGTGGTAGTGTGTATGTCAAGGACAGATAGATTAAAGAAATTATGCAGGCATGGTTTCCTAGTTTTTGTAATAAAAGGATAAATGTCCCTACATGGTGGAGGATACATCATAAAAATTAGGTTTCATGAGGTGGTTGACTCATGGATAGACCTATACATGCATTTTTTGAAGATATGGTATCAAGATTTGGTTAAAGGAAAGTATAGCCTATTTTGATGTGATTATGGTTCAGGGAGAGATATACACACATATAAATGGAATCTTAGTATACTCATAGTCTATAGGTAATCATGATCTATATCTTGACATCATCTTGAGTATACAGATAGATCACTGGTTACACATCGAGATTCTTTTCTTTTAAATATATTTCCTGGTTTGATGAAGGAACCTATTGAAGTTGTACTTGAGGAGTGGTATAAGGTAATTCATATAGTGGGGAGTGAACCATTATCCATTTGAGGGTTGTGACCATAATTTCTAGTTTAATTTAGTGATAGACATAGCATGGGATACTAATCTTGATGTCCAGTTGTTGAAGTAATGATAAGGATTCTCCTATGGTGGGTATTACTAGATCAATTATAGTTAAATGTCTCTCGTGTGGGAGAGTTGATGATGTTATAATACTGGTCATTAGATATTATGTATACCATATTTGTACAAAATCTTAGTATAAGATCATGACTATGTTTAACCACTAAGTCTTCTCGAGGATGAGAAGGTTTATGGTGGGGAGATTTTTAGGACCTGTGTTTTTTAGGACTATAACTTTAGAATAAATTTGAATTTTTTTCTTTTAGGTACTTATAAGGGATAAAATGGTCATTTTCACTAGAATATGATCTTGGATAATTTTTTTGACCTGTTATTCAGTCCTAAAATAGGTTTTTTACTCTAAAAAGGAGTTTGGTAAAATTTTGAGTCGTTCGAATTTATGTGGAATAATTAATATTTAATATATATTTAATTAAATTTTTATTTATTCTCACATGTTCATTAAGATATTGAATTTTAATGGATTGTAATATTTTTATTTTATCTCTATCATTTAGTTCATAATGGGTTGGGTTTCCTAGGTGGGTTATAAACTCATGTCGGGCATCAGAGTCAGGCTCGGGCCCCCTTTTCTTTTTCTTTTCTTTTTTCTTCCTTTTCTTTCTCTTCCTTTATTTTCTTATACTCACCCTAGCTTCTATGTATTCCCTATGGGATTATAAATTGCATGAATGAGAGAAAAAAATTGAGAGGGGTATAGATATAAATAGGGAGATGAAGAGTGGTTCCATTGTGGAGCTTAGGAGGATTCGAATTGTCGTGCGGCAGCTGTAGACCATGGATATAGGTGAAGCATCAGCAGATTATTCACAAAGGTAGAATGTTTTTATGTTTTGCTATAAATACCTGTATATTTACCTATTTAAATTTTTTTATCCCTATTATCACTACTTAGTACCCCTAGTGGGTTGATCTATACCTTTTAAAGAGAAAGTGGGGGTTTATGGGTGATTTGAGGGGTTTCTCGTTCGAAAATCTCAATCACACGATGTGTCGTCTAGGAACAAGCATTGTGGGTTATTCTCATTCAAGGAAGATGGTATTTTTAGAAGTACATTACATGTATAGGGTATAAATTTCATGTACTAGTACTTGACTATATATCTGAGTACCTGTCCAGACACCCTGTATAGAGGCACTTGGTCATGTAGAGTACATGGCCAGACCCTGGGTAGGTTGCATGCCATGTAGAGGTACATTGTAAGGCCTTGTAATGTACACAGGTAGGTACCTCATGTAGCATAAACACCGTGTAAATGTTATACACTCCATGTACATGGTCTTACACATCATTTTCACCTAAAGTACATGCCCTTGTGAAGCTTCAAGGGTACATTCCATATACGAGGGTATACACATCGTATACTCCTCCCTTGCTACCCTTTTGAGGGTTTACTATAAATTTACACACAAAATTCATAATCTAAAACATTAATAGTCCATTTTGAGTATATTTCCATGTATATTATGATGGTGAAACCCTTGAGGTAATTTGGGGACTCCTAGGAAGTGTTTGGGATATTTTTACCAAAATGATGGGTTCTTCCTCCAGTAATCAAATACAGATATCTCCTAAGAGTGAGAACCTTGGTCTGAGATGGGATATGATCCATCTCTCTAGAATTATGTTAAAATAATTTTCCTTTTATTCTAATATTTCATCTTATATTTTGACCTAAATGATCCCCTATATGATGTATCTATCTTGTCATTATTACGGAGGGTCCCCTATAGGATGTATTCACTTACATGCTAACCTATTGTAGGATCCCTTCTCCTATTTACTCTTTCCAAGGATCCCATGAAGGATAAACCTACCTATGTATACCATTACAAGGATCGCATGAAGGATTCCTCTACTTAAAAACACTATTATTGAGGTTCCCATGTATGACATATCTTCTTATGTACCATCTCCAAGGATCCCGAGTAGGATACATTTTCTATTTCTTGACTTGGGGGACCAAGCTAGTACCCCAGTGTTTAATCAAACCTGAGCTAGTTTATTAGGGGTGTAGGTAAATATGGTAGTAGGTTTTTCCTCAGAACCCGTATAGAAACATGTAATCTTGTGATGCTGAGGTATTAATGGTGGGTTTAGGTGTTCGGCCACCCCTGTTATTTTATTTACGATTCAGTTAATTATTGCTAATGCAATGATTATTACTAGAGGTGATTCTTGGTTTTTGGTCGATGAGCCTAACATGGTGAGACATTCCTTATTGGGATACCCATATGTATTTTTTGGGATCTATCTTCTGAGCCTCTTATGGATTTTTATATTATTAGGATGCCCAAGTGTGTCTCCTAAGATCCATCTTCTATGCCTTTTATTTGATTGATTACCTAATTGGGATGCCCAAAGGTACTTCCTAGGATCTGGCTTTTTATCCCTGTGATTATGATATATGGGTAAGGCATCCCAATGATTATGATTTTTGGGCATGTAATCCCTATTATTATGATATTCAGGTATGTAATCCCAATGATTATGATATATAGTCATGGAATCCCTATGATTATGATATTCAATCTTGGTATCACAATGATGATGATATTTAGGCATGTAATCCCTATTGATTTTGATACTCTAGTGATGGGGATGATTACTCTCTCCTTGATCAATTACTTAATCACGGTGTTGGACATGGAACTCCTCATCACTGATTTGACATATACTCAGTAGAAGATTATGATCACCTCAAGAAACACCTATGATGATTCCTAAGGTCAAGTGAATGCACTATTACTACAATTCCTAGATTTAAATCCTTGGTATGGGGTTGTTGGGTAATTTATATGAAAGGATTTTGATCATGTAATTGGATCCAGAGAGCTTTCCTTTTACAGATCTCCTAACGGTCATCCCCTTAGGGATTCTCCGAGTCATAATGTCATGATTTCCTATGGACCGAGACCTTAGACTCAGACATTAGACTGGATTTACATGGATTTAGTGGTATGGAATCCATCTTAGTGACTATTTATAGGATTTCCAGTTATTTCCTAGAATCCTTCATTATAGTGATTGGTGTTATTATTAGTGATCCTAGGGAAAGGACATGTATCCCTCTATGGTGGCATAGCATTCTAAAAGGATTTTCTAGTACTAGAAAATGCAGGTATCATAAATTGGGATTACATACCTAGAGATTGAATTAATTATACTTGGATTGAGTGGTAAGACATCCAAATCAATTCCTTTTTCACAGGATATCCAGATGATTGGAATTATGGACCCAAGGATCAACTGTAAGGAACGTGTCTAAAATATTACATAATCAAGTAAATTAAATTAGAATTAACTTTCATACATTCCCAAATATCTTTTAGGTTTATAATCTTAGATAATTAGGAAATAATATATTTCGAAGAAACTCATATATTATAAAGTATACACTTCTACTCAATATCCATTTCTTTCACAATATGAAACTTTTATATAAAAC
Organism: Viscum album; assembly: GCA_963277665.1. Taxonomy (NCBI): domain Eukaryota; kingdom Viridiplantae; phylum Streptophyta; class Magnoliopsida; order Santalales; family Viscaceae; genus Viscum; species Viscum album. The sequence goes on from OY728137.1 coordinate 1,957,454,076, forward strand.
AAAATTTATTTCTGCAACAAAAATTCATAACTGTAATATTGAATTATTCATTTCCTTTTCCAATCCATAAACACTATAAAAAAAATTTAAAAACTTCTGATGAATGAAAAAAGCTCAATGAAAACATATAAAGTAAGAATAAACTTTTAGTCCATGAATGAAAACATTTTTACGAAGTTATAACTTTTACATATAAAACATAAGCTCTTTATCTCACCTTATAAAATCATAAGTTTCCCATAAAACCATAGCAAGAATACATAAATAATAAAAGCTAAATTTTGGAATTATTTTCAAATAAATATTATATATAAAGTATCTTTCCCAACTACATATGTAGTAACCATCATGGTTACACTTAGAATAACCATTACAGTATATTCCCATAATCTGTTAGGAGAAACCTAATCAGTTAACTCCATCCCTTTACCCAATGAATTAGATAGATATAATGGGCTTACCCACCGTCATTTTATCATGGAACCATCCATCATCATAAAATTTACCAATAAACATAACATCATCATAATATATAAAGATTTCATAAAAGAAACATTCTTGAGGAAAATAAATTTTCTATTTTGAGAACAATTTTCATTTTTAGGAAGTCACACATTTATAAATTAAAAAAATTTATTTGAAAATAAACTTGTAAAATTTTAACGAAAAAATAAAATAAATAAGTAATCATGAAAATTTTAAAATCTTCTTATGCCATATAAGTAAAAAACATTTCTCTAATAAAAACGTTGTAACTTGAATAGAGGATTTTCAAAAAGAAAGCCCCATAAAAATATCATATAATTAAAGTTAGAATTAATAAAATTAATATAATATGTGTATTCACTATAAATACACATAATAAAAATAGAATATAATTAAAAATAATTTCAAAAATAATCTTAGCATGATAAAATCAATGAAGTAGAGGTTTAACCCAAAGAATGGAAATTAGGTTAAGAATTCTCTTACCTTACATCTGAAAGCATTCTGTACTTATACTTAACATCCTGGATAATGAAATTATATTCATTAATTACTAAATACAGAACCTATTATTCATTTATCTTATTTATTATAATTTTAATAAGTTATTTTATGTCCATTTTTATGAGTTATAGAGTTCAATTTTATCATTCCAATAGTGTTTGTTTTATGGTTTTATAGTCAGTTCCCTTGAGTATAATTGTGGGAGTTCTTGTGAAATGGAATAAAAACTAAAAAAGTGGAAATAAATGGTATTAATATGTTTCTGTAATTTTAATTGATCCCATATATCATTTTTTTCTGATGCAAGGATGATTCATCAGATAAAACATAAATGATAAATGTTTGGTTTGTTTTTGGCAGTTTCTTCGACCATTAAAAACTAGTTTCATTTTATTTAATTATTGTGTCTATAAATTAGTTAAAAATAGTAAAAAAGTTATAATATACATAATAAAATATTTTTTAACCATAATAATGGTTTTATTCCCATCCTTCAATGTGTTAATGTAAAATAAAAACTTGTCATCCATGAAGGTGGTGAATCGACACATCACAGATGATGCTTTCACTGTTAGAATAAGTGGAGAAGAGAAGAGGTTTGATGATGGATATTCCATTAACATGAAAAAAATATAGTATATTTATGATACTGGAGTTATAATATCAATTTTAATATGGGAGGTGAGGATAAGGTTGTAACGTCCCGGTTCTAGAAGCCACACAGAGGCGCCCCGTACCCGGTTGGTCACATGGCCTCAAACGCATTTCCCCGAACACCAGAGGCTACTGACTAGCAGTGAGGGCCTTGGGTGTGATAGTGGGGAAACTATTCTCTCATTGGTATAGTAACACAACAGAAGAAAACAATAGAAAAAGTGGAAGCAGGAATAATCCATACAAAAGTAAACAGCAAAAAACTGGAAAATAATAAACTGGATCAGACATATATATATGAATGATGCATGATACATATGTCTAGGAAAGAAGCCAAAAAAATCACAATGCTAGAATACAATAGTACTAAACCCAAGAATAAAAGAAATCAAGTAAACAACTCCCCAACATCACAATCCATAGCTTGGTCCCATGCTCTCCGGCTCTACAGCAAATCAAGTACCTAAAGTATAAGGGTGATTTCCCTTATCTACACCTACAGAAATATAATCTGTTGGGGCCCAAAAATATGGCCCAAATAGATTGTGATACTAAATCTTAGTAGGAAACCACCACACGATCTGTTCCTAACAGTCAGTGAATATATGGCAGGCAACAATCAAATAAATGCAGTAAACAAGGAAGTACCCAAGGTAAACAATTCACAATTTCAATGCATTCAGTATCATATATCAAGAAACAACTAACAAAGAAGGTAATCACAAATAGGTAACCCTCTGGAAATTACTCACATCCTATCCCCTCTGGTCCTACCTAGAAACACAAGCAACCCTCTAGGCAGTACACTCAGTCTAACCCCTCTGGTTTAGCTTAAGAATGGACTCTCTGAGGAAGCACTCACCGTCAATTCCTCATATAGTATCCTATCAGTAACTAAAGGCACTCTGGGGAAGCACTCAACATCTATTCCCCCTTTGGATTGCGTCAAGGATCTACAAACACTCTGAGGAAGCACTTACGTCAATTCCCCCTATGGTCTCGCATCCTAAGTAAAACAGACACTCCAGAGAAGACCTTACATCCATTCTTCCTATGGTATATACACCAGGTTCTCACGGCCCTATGTAAGTCCAGAAAGTATAGCAGTGCATATCAGCCAAAGTAAACCTAAATAACAACTTGGATAACATTCTACAACATAACATCATGTAAGGATACAAACACCTCATCCTACTATACTAGGCATGGGAGGTAAACAGCATCCTAACAGGAAACCTAGACCCAACGGTAAAAATAGGAAATCATGCATGGGAAAGCACTTCCAAAGCATAGAAATTAACCCTATTCACATTAGTTATCATCAACTAAAGCATACAAGCATAATAGTAAAACAATAGGGCTAAAATGGTAAACGTACAATACCCTGTTCATGGGTAATGGTGATTTTTCACATACAACTCAAAGACTTTTTACAAAAAGGCACAAACCACCTACCTCGGTGTTGGGAGATCGATATACTTGAGTTTCAGGTCTTGAATCACCTTATAATTCCAAATATCTACAAAAACATCTAAAACGTTCAACAGATAATAACTTGATAATAAGGAGCAATTGGGAAACAAAGATCAATAAAAATAGAGAGCTTACTGAGGCGATCCCAACGCAATCTGTAGTGTTCAAATCAAAGTTTGGATGCTCAGTCAAGGGCTATGAGGTAGATCAGGTCTGTACGGGAGCTCTTGGCTGAATGAAACTAATAAGAATAACTTTCTGGCAATTAGATGTGACCCTGGTACGTTTAATGAAAAAAAATACATGGCGTGTAATTTTGAAGTACACAATGCATACTTGACTTTTATGTACTCCGCTTTAGGTGGCCTCCAGGTCACCCCCACATGGTCATGTGTGTGGCCATCACACGTCCAGCACACGACCTCCTGCGGTGACCCAGTACACAGCGTGTACACATAAAGTACATGACGTGTACTTTATAAATTTCCAGAAATTCCACTTTTTCAAAAAAATGACCAGAAGAAAGAAAAAATACCTGAAAAGAATATCTGGGTTCTTACAAACTTCCCCCCTAAAATAAATTTATCCCCGGATTTCCCTATCAAGGTGGCGTAGAAGAAGAAACCCCGAATATCTCTGGCCACTGTGCTCGTACATCAGCCTCCCTCTCCCATGTCTTGTCCTATACTCACCTGCGCTGCCATAGCACTCGTATCAGAGGGACAGACCAGACACGAAGAACCTTCATACTTCGATCAACAATCCAGATAAGATTCTCCTCGAATGATGAACCCACTTCCAACTCAACCTCCTCAAGTTGTAAAACATGAGATGGGTCTGAGAAGTAACGTCAAAGCTGAGAAATGTGGAAGATGTCATGCATAGCCCGGTACATCTGAGGTAACTGCAACCGATAGGCAAACGGACCAACTCTCTCCAACACCTCAAATGGACCGATGTACCTTGGTGAAGGCTTACCCTCTCTCTTAATCATCTTGTGTCCCAACCTCAGTGTGACATGTAGAAAAACCCGATCTCCGACCTCAAACTCCAAAGGTCGTCTCCGTTGATCAGCATAAGACTTCTGTCTAGACCATGCAGTAGCCATCATCTTCTTAATAAACTCAATCTTCTCTGAGGTCTCTTGAATAAGATGAGGTCCCAGCATATCTGCCTCTCCTACCTCCAGCCAACATAAGGGTAATCATCATGTCCTACCGTACAAATCCTCATAAGGTGCCATCTGAATAGTTTCCTAAAAACTATTGTTGTAGGAAAACTCCAAAAGTGGTATGTGCTTCTCCCAAGAACCTCCAAAATCCAAAATACATGCTCGAAGCATGTCTTCAAGGACCTGAATCATAGGCTTGGACTGGCCATCTGTCTGGGGGTGGTAAGTTGTACTCAAAAGTACTTGTGTACCCAAAGCCTTATAAAGCCCCTGGAAGACCTAAGAAGTAAAATGTGAATCTCTATCTGAAATAATGGAGTGTGGAACTCCATGTAATCACACAATCTCATGGATGTACAACCGTCTCATCTCATCAACACTAAAGGTCTCCTTGATCGGTAAAAAGTGAGCAACCTTCGTGAACCTTTCAATTACAACCCAAACTGCATCATTCCCTCGAGGTGACCTCGGTAAACCTGTCACAAAATCCATCGCAACATCATTTCACTTCCACTTGGGAATGGGTAACTACTGTAAAAGCCCTGCTGGTCACTAATGTTCTTCCTTCACCTGCTGACATGTGGAACACCCCATGATGAAACCAACAATATCTCTCTTCATACCTAGCCACCAATAATAATGGTGTAGATCATGATACATCTAGGTGACACCAGGATGAGCTTCCCAAAGTGAGTAATGAAAGTCCCGCATCAGCTCCTCGCATATGTCTGCTGGAACCCATACGCGCCCCTGGAAATGAAAGAACTCATCCTCTCTTATGGTCCATCTCGGAATAGGGTCCTCTCCTGACACGCTCCCCCATAGGACTAGGACTTTTAAATCTTATAGCTGCATCATTCACACTCGATCAATAAGAGTAGAGGTAACAGCCACAGAAGAAAGAAACATATACCCTTGTCTGTCATGAACCACCAAATGCATCTCAGATAACATAGCCATAAGCCGCCACTCACTGCTAGCCTCCTGAACTGCCTGTATCTGAGTCCTCCTACTCAACGCATCAACTATTGTGTTTCCTTTCCCAGGCATATAGGAAAGTTCAAACTCAAAAGACTGAAGGTACTCAACCCACCTTTGTTGTCTCAAATTCAGATCACACTGAGTGAAGATGTACTTGAGACTCTTGTGGTCGGTGAAAACCAAAAATTATCTCTCAGAAGATAATGTATCCAACAGCGTAAGGCATGAACAACTACAACCAACTTGAGATTGTGTGTCGGGTAATTCCTCTCATGTGGTCTCAACTACCGAGACCCGTATGTAATGACTCCTTCTCCCTGCATAAGTATAGCTCCTAGCCTAATACCTGAAGCATCACAGTACATAGTATATCTCTTGTCTAGGTCTGGAAAGACTAGTATCGATGCTAAAGTCAACCTTTCATTCAGCTTCTAAAAGGCTGACTCACAAGAATATGACCACAAGAACTTTGCGCCCTTCTTAGTCATACCCATCAGTGGTGCTGATAATCATTAAAAGTCCTGAATTAAATGTCTATAGTATCCATCCAGCCCTAGAAAACTCTGTACCTCAAAGATTTTTTTCAGCTGCTCATAGGAAACTACTTCTCTCACTTTTTATGGTTTGACTGATACTTCTGTCTCTGAGATAACATGACCCAATAAATGAATCTGATCCATCCAAAATTGGAATTTTGAGATCTTAGCAAATAATTGATGCTCTCTTAGTGTATTCAAAACAATCTTAATATGTGTTTCATGGTCATTTCGAGTGTGAGATTACACCAAGATATCATCCATGAAAACCACCACGAAGGAATCCATGTATGGATGGAACACTTGGTTCATCAGTTCCATGAAATCTACAGGCATGTTCATGAGACTGAACGGCATAAACATATACTCGTATAGACCATACCTTCTTTGGAAGGCTGTGAGAGGTATATCTAATGGTATAACGTGTAACTGATGGTAACCGGACCTCAAGTCGATCTTCGAGAACACCCGGGATCCTTGAAGTTGATCAAAGAGATCATCAATCATCGGTAATGGATATCGGTTCTTGACCGTCAACTGGTTCAACTTCCAATAATCAACACAAAGCCTAAGGGTACCATTCTCCTTATTCACAAAAAGAACAGGTGAACCCTAAGGAGAAGTATTGGGTCGGTTGAATCCTTTTTCCTGAAACTCCTCCAACTTCCTCTTGAGCTCCTGTAACTCTAGTGTATCCATCCTAAGGAGGAATGGACACTAGTTCTTCCCCTGGCACAAGATCAAGAGAAAATTTTGCCTCACACTCCAGAGGAAAACCTAAAAAGTCTTCTGGAAAGACATCTCTGAAACGATCCACCACTGGAGGAAAGTCCATCTGTGAAATCCCCTAGTCATCCAGATATAAACTAGCAATCTGTGTTGTAACTCCACCTAACCCATGATGCTCGGGTCCCACTCTACTCGCTTATACATCCCACTCTCCCTTATGAAGAAAAGATATGCCCTCTGGTAATGTGAAACTCACCCTACGGTGATAGCAATCGATGACTTCCTAGAAGGGAACTAACCAATCCATTCCAAGAATGAAATCATAGCTCATCATCTCTAGGACATAGAGGCCCCATAAAAAGTGACACCCATCAACCTCTAGAGGGCACTCCTTGCACTGACGTGCACTCACCATTATAGTCCCCAATAGAGTGTCTAGTGTCAAGATCTCAGTAGAAGAAAATATGCAAAGCCCAAGGCTCTCTATAATCACAACAGATATAAAGATATGGGAAGCCCCTGTATCAAAAAGAGTAGAAGCTAAAACTGAGGCTACTAATATCGTACCTAACACTATAGAGGATATAGGATCCTCCTCCTATTGGGTATGCTCCACTGCAAAATTCTGAACTATACCATGGCCCTATGACCCTATCTGAACACCCTAAGCTGATCCACCATGTTGTTGCTGAAAATCGGGCGACTGGCTACCACGGCCACGACCTCCACCTCGTCCTCAATGGCCGGAAGAACTCTAGATCCCAAACTGGTGAGAAACTGGTGGTACTTCACCCGAACGAGGAGTCATAGAAGAACCCATTTCACCAGCTGCTAGTGAGAAGATCTGACAAAAGCACTGAAGATGACCCATCTTGCTGCAAGATCAGCACCCCACTAGGTCAATCGGGCAATGTGGCCTTGTATGCCTAATCTTCCCGAACTCATAGCACACCACCTGGCTACCATAAGAAGTGTCTCGCCTCCTCGGATCACCACACGAAGACTCCTTGTGGCACTTACTACTGTCAGTAGGAGGGATACTAACTCCAGATACTGAGCCGCTCTATCTCACAACTTCAAAATATCTCAGATTGTGCTTAGTGATCAGATTTTGGTTGATAATAGAAGTGATAGAGGTCAACCAGAAGATGTTCACCTGCGATCAAAGGTCGTGCCTCATACCATCCTCAAACTTCCTTGCCAAGAGTAACTGATCACCTCCTGAAATAGGCGTGAAGTGTTGCAGCTCGATAAAAAGAGAGGAATAATCCATAACCAAAATAGTACCCTACTCTAGACTCATAAACTCTTGGGGTTGATCAGCCTTAAAGGTCTTTAGATAGAAGTATTCATAAAGATACGTTGGAACTCCTCCTAATCCATGACATGCTAGCGTCCAGCCAGTGAGATCACATCCCACCATCTCTTGGTGGAATCCCGAATCGTGTACATAGCGAGCTTGACCCTCCTCTCTAGAGGCGTCTCCAAATGCTCGAAGATCGTCAGCATGGCTTCTAGCCATGACTCTGCAGCCTGGGGTCCTCCATCCCCTGAGAAAGTGGAAGGATATTGCTACTGAAAGACCCGCGTCAATTCTTCCATCAACGGGGCAGGAGGCAGTGCTCCCTGAAAGGTCTGCATCATCCTCATAAATCCTTCCCTGAACTATGCATTAGCACCTGTGTCTGGTATAACGGCTGGTTCCAACACTGGTGCAATGGGAGGATCTGCAGGTAGTCCTTGATCAGCCATATCTGGTGTCTGATCACTACCCTGCAACTGGCCTATAATCGGAGGATGTCTCGGTGGCATGACTCTGTAAGGTCAAACGTAAACCTTAGATCAAGATTATCAAGGACCAAAAACTGAAAACTTAAGAAGGTAAAAGGATAAAGAAATCATTAAAGTTTTACAAAACAAGACTACATGGCGTGTATAACACCTACACGACGTGTTCTATTTAGCCATTCACATGGGCGTGTACTCCTGACATAGATGGTCATGTAACACCCTAAACACATGGCGTGTTGTTCTTACACATGGTGTGTACTTAAATTATCTTCCCCTGCCCAAGTCCTTCTATACGGCTAAGCCACACAGTTCTCCTTAGAACGATATTACATGGCATGTTTGTGCCAGACACGGTGTGTAGTAGACAAGATTCACCAACCTATGTTGTTCGTGACATGGATGGATAATCGGATGACACTACATGGCGTGTTCCATAAGGACACAACTTGTACTAGGAAAGATAACGCCAACCCGTGTTGTTAGTTACATGGCTGGATTCCAATATTACACTACACGGCATGTTCCAAACAGACACAGTGTGTATGGGAAAAGATAACACCGACCTGTGTTATTAGTTACATGGCCAGATTCCAAGATTACACTATAGGACATGTTTAGAACTGAAAGGGCGTGTATAAACTAATATTTCTCCGTCCGTGTTGTTAGTCACACGGGCGGACATGGGGTCAACAAGACACGACATGTACAACTGGTACACGGCATGTTCCCACAAGAATTTCCTTATCTTGTGTCTCTTCCCACACAGCCTAAGACACGGTTAAAGACTACACGATGTGTACATAAGGTACATGGTGTGTCCTTATGAAAAATAGTTTCTTACCGAATAGAAGAATACATGACATGTCATCAAAACTACACGGAGTGTATTCTGGGTTTTTATGGACAGTAAGCCTCAGAAACTACTCCAGAACCCAAAAAAACACTGAAATAGCCCCTTAAGTTCCAAATTCTGATCTGTGAGGGCCCATACTCCCCACGAATCAAATATTGGAATCTTATACATGTTATAAAAAGTAAAACAAGTCAACGATCCACCAAATTCCGGTCCATGAGGGCCCATAACACCTCAAGAACCAAATTTTTGCGTTAATTAAAACAAACAATACCCTATCAAACAGCATGTATTTTTATCAAGGCATTTATCACAACATCATGCATATCTATCACAACACCTATCACAATAACATGCAATCGCTAATGCACCCTATATGGCATCGCAATAATACATGACATGTGATCCCTAGAAAGTGTCTATATAATGAATGAGATGGAATACCCTCATATCATTAGGTTTAAAGAGAAATAGAACCTCAATAACATCAATAATTACATCACAATACATGTGAGTCACCCAACTGGGAAAATCAAATCAACCGTAAACTTGCAAAACCAGAAAAATTACAACAAACGAGGTAGATTGACTTTTCCTTGTACACAGGTTAGCTACTCCCGGGAACAACTTATTACCAAGTACCTATTCCATCCTATCCCTGTCTATAGGCTCCAAATAGTAATTCAATGAAAAGAAACTCTTCTGATACCACTTTGTAACATCCCCATTCCGGCAGCCACCCAGAGGCACCCCGTACCCGGTTGGTCACATGGCCTCAAGCGCATTTCCCTGAATTCTTGAGGATTCCAACTAGAAGTGAGGGCCTTGGGTATGATAGTGAGAAAACTATTCCCTCATTAGCAGAGTAACACAGCGGAAGAAAGCAATAGAAAAATCGGAAGCAAGAATAATCAATAAAAAAGTAAATAGCAAAATACTGGAAAACAATAAATTAGAGCACACATATATATATGAATGATGTAAGATACATATGTCTAGGAAATCATCCAAACAAATAACAATGCTAGAATACAACAGTACTAAACCCAAGTACAAAAGAAATTAAGTAAACAACTCCTCAGCATCACAATCCATAGCTTGGTCTCATGCTCTCCAGCTCCACAGAAAATCAAGTACCTGAAGTAGAAGGGTGCTTGACCTTATCTATACCTGTAGAAATATAATCTGTTTGCACCCAAAAACATGTCCCAAACAGGGTGTGAGACTAAATCCTAGTAGGAAACCACCATGAAATCTATGCCTAACAGCCAATGAATATATGCCAGGCATCAAGCAAATAAATTCAGTAAACAAGGAAGTACCCAAGGTAAACAATTCACAGTTTCAATGCATTCAGTATCATATATCAAGAAACAAATAACAAAGCAGGTAATCACAAACAGGTAACCCTTTAGTAATTACTCACAGCATATCCCCTCTAGTCCTACCTAGCAACACAAGCAACCCTCTGGTAAGTACACTCAGTCTAACCCCTCGGGTTCAGCTTAAGCATAGACTCTCTTAGGAAGCACTCACCGTCAATTCCTCCTATAGTCTCATATCGGTAACTAAAGGCCCTCTGGGGAAGTACTCAACATCTATTCCCCCTATGTCCCGCATCTAGGATCTAAAGACACTATGAGGAAGAACTTACGTCAATTCCCCCTATGGTCTCACATCGTAAGTAAAATAAACACTTTGTAGAAGCCCTTACGTCCATTCTCCCTATGGTCTATACACAAGGTTATCACAGCCCTATGTAATTCAAGCAAGTATAGTAGTGCATATCATCCAAAGTAAACCTGAAAAACTATTTGTCTAGAAGTCTACAACATAACCACATTTAAGGATACAAACACCACATCCTACAGTACTAGGCATGAGAGTTAAACAGAAGCCTAACAGGCAACCTAGACCCAGTGGTCAAAACAGGCAATCATGCATGGGAAAGAACTTCCAAATCATAGCAATTAACCCTATTCGCATTAGTTAACATCAAATCAAGAATACAAGCATAGAAGGAAAACAATAGGGCTAAAACGGTAAACGTATAATACCCCGTTCATGGGTATTGGAGATTTTGCACATATAATTCAAAGACTTTTTATGAAAAGGCACAAACCACCTACCTCGACATTGGGAGATCTATATACTTGAGTCTCAAGGTTTGAATCACCTTAAAACACAAAAGATCTACAAAAACGTCTAAAACATTCAATAGAGGATAAATTGAGAAGGAGGAGGAATTAGAAAACTAAGCTCAAGAAGAATAGAGAGCTTACCAAGGTGATCCCAACGCAATCGATGGCGATCAAATTGGAGTTCGGATGCTCAATCAGGGGCTCGGAGGAAGATCGTGGTCGTATGGGAGCTCTCAGCCGAACGAAACCTAGAAGAAGACCTTTCTGGTGATTAGACACGACCCTGGTATGTGTAATGAAAAAAAAAATACATGGTGGGTACTTTTGAAGTACACAGTGTGTACTTGACTTCTCCATACTCCGCTTTAGGCGGCCTCCAGGTCACCCCCACATGGCCATGTGTGTGGCCATCACACAACCAACACACGACCTCCTGTAGTGACCCAGTATACGGCATGTACTCATAAAGTACATGGTGAGTACTTTATAAATTTCCAGAAATTCCCCTTTTTCTCAAAAATGACCAGAAAAAGAAAACATACCTGAAAAGAATATTTGGGTTCTTACAAAGGTGAAGGAAGAAATCATTTAAAAGAGAAAAGGGAGGATTTTACCTCTTGAATAACATCTCCTTGAGAACCTTCTTAAGGCACTTGGTTCTGGTTTTTGGTGAGACCACCAAGTATTAAACATGGGAAAGATACCTGTTAAAGGAATTGGGTAGAATTTAGAAAATCTTCACGGCTTAGAAGTTGTGATGTGAAGTGGTGGTGATGGGTGGTATTTATAGTGATAGGAGAGGGGTGTTTTTGTTTTTTTATTCATTTGTTTATTATTTTGGATCAAGACTATCAATAGTGTTGATTTCAGTGAATAATTACAATAAATACTTCATTTAAGTTAGAACTAATAGTTTCTTACATCATTCATGACACAAAAAATCGTGTATTTGGCTTATAATGTTAAATACCATAAATTATCATATTTCTCTATTCACACAAAAATCAACTCTTTCAGAAAAATATCAAAAATTCACCCTAACCATTTTTCAATTTGTAAATTTAAAAAATAGAATCCATTTTTTTGAAGTAATTTTCTAATTATGATAAATTTAATTTTTCATTAAAGTCATGATTTATTTAATAAATATAGATTTTATGAAACTTTGAAAAATTAATTAAGGACTCACAGAATTAACTTATAATTATAATACAAAAAAATTAATTGTTGAATCTATTTTATGAAAATGAATTTATTTTAAATAATTATATTAATTATAAAATTTTAAATAAATATTTACGTTTCACAAAAAATATCAATGCTTAATTTATCATTTTTAAAACATTTATTTACTTATTCCATGATATAAATATATCAAATTTTCATTTATGAGATAACTAAATTTTATTTATACATTCATAGGTGAGGTTATTATTCTAATGGCTAGATTAATATTCCTAATGGTCACATTACTATTCCAATGGTCATGTTACTATTCCATTGTTATAGATTCAATAATTTCTATAAATACCACTTATTTAATTATACATTTATAATGAATTTAACTATTTAATTCCAAAATAAAAAATATTCTATAAGTACCTAGGTTGTTACATTCTCCCCCTGAAATGGCATCATTTCAATTTTATTCACTTATTAAACAATTTAGGATACCTTTCCCCCATAGCATTTTTATATTCTCGTGTTGTTTCTTCATCCATGTGGTTTATCCACAAAACCTTGCCATGGTTAATTACCTTGTTCTGTGATACTTGATCCCTAGGTTCAAGAATCTGAATAGGTTTCTCCTCATAATAGGGGTTCTCTTACATCTGAAATACTTTAGGGCTCAAAAATGAGATGAGTCTAGCACATACTTTCATAACATCAAAACATGAAAAACATTGTGCACCTGGGACCAACTTGGAGGAAAAGCTAATTGATATGCAATTTATCTAAATTTCTTGAGGATTTCATAGGGTCTAATGAATCATGGAGTCAGATTCACCTTATTACCAAAAATAACCACACCTTTCCATGGATAAGCTTCGAGAATGACATGATCACCTACCTCAACAAAAATATCCTTACTCCAATTATCCAAATTAATTTTCATCCTGATTTGAGTTGTCCTCAAGTGTCACTAAATCTAATGAACATTATCGATCAATTACTCTTCCAGTTCTGGTCCGATAAACATTATTTCACCTATTTAATCCCAAAATACTAGAGTTCGACCTAACTTTCCATATAATGCTTCAAAATGTGTCATATGTATACCAGATTAAAAAAAATTATTATAAGAAAAATCAACCAAAGAAATATGTTGATGCCAACTTCCATGGTAATCCATTTAACGAGATCAAAGCATATCCTCTGATGTTTGAATTTTTCACTCTGACTGTTCATCAGATTGAGGAAGAAATATAATGCTGAAATTTAATTCAGTTCCCAATGACATCTGAAGGCCTTTCCAAAATTTATAAGTGAACCTAGGATCATGATCAGATACAATGGACAGATGAAATCTATATAACCTGATTATATCTTTGAGGTACAATCAAGAAATATGATATATAGACATAGTATCTTGAATAGGAATAAAATGTGCATATTTAGTTAGTTGATCAATAATAACCCAAATCACATTGCTACCTTGAGAATTTTTTGTAATCCCAATACGAAATCCATATATATATTTTTCCCATTTCCACTCTCGCACTAGGAAAGGCTGAAGAATCCCCTTCAATAATTCTCGTTCTTCTTTTACCTGTTGATAAGTCAAGAATATCATATTAAAGTCAGAAATATCTATTTTTATCTCATCTCACCAGTAATACTCTCAAAGGTATCTATACATCTTAGTGCTTCAAGGATGAACTAAAAACGAAGAACTGTGAGCTTCACTTAATAACTATTTATTAAACTGTGAATCACAAGGCACACATAATATCTTCCCAAATTTCAAAACATAGTATTTATCAATGTTAAATTCTATAAACTTACCCTTTTAAACCAATTCTACCTTTTTTTTAACTCACAATCTTACATATGCACTTTCTTAATATTGTATGATCGATATGATTACACTGACACCTGAAAAAAATAGAGGAATTTCCTGCACCAACAACTTCCAATAAAAAATTCATCAAATAATTAACCAAGGTGTAATGTTCTAAATTTAACATAGTAAATTTAGCATGATGTTTTCTACTCTAGGAATCCACCAGTTTTTTTAGGATGGTAATTGATCATGCAATCATAATACTTTATTTGGTCCAGCCATCTTCTCTACCTCATTTTCAATTCCTTATGAGTGAATATAAACTTAAAACTTTTATGATTAGTATATATTTCACACTTTTCTCCATATATATTATTTCTCTAAATTTTTAAATCAAAAAACCATAGCTGATAATTATAAATCATATGTGGGATAATTTAACTCATGAGGTTTTAGTTGCTGTGAAGATTAAGAAATTGCCTAATCATTTTTCATCAAAATGTAACCATGTCACTTTAAAGAAGCATCACTATATATCAAAAATTATCCATTTCTAGAAGGTAGATCTAAAACTGAAGCATTCACCAATCTTCTTTTTAGTTTCTTAAAATAAATATCAAATTATTCTTTCCAAATAAATTTAAACTCTTTTCATGATAACTTAGTTATCAGGCTAGATAACCATGAATTTTGTTAAAAAAAATTCAAGTTTAGCCTATTAATCCAAGAATGATACAAATATTAGTACCATTTTTAGGTCTTGGTCATTCTTCAACCACTTTTGTTTTGGTAGGATCAACTGTTATTCTATCCTTATTTAAAATGTGCTCAAGAAAAGAAATCGTTTGTCACTAAAAATCACATTTTCTAAATTTCTCATATAACTTATTTTCTTTTAGGGTTTGCAGAACTATCATTAGATGTTTTTCATGATCCCCATAAATTTTTGAATAAACAAAAATATCAACAATAAAAACAAAGAAAAATATTATCAAAATATTCATGGAATATTCTATTCATAAGATCCATAAATACAACAGTAGAATTTTTCAAACAAAAGAGAACAAAAACAAACTAATGATGTGTATATCTAGTATGGAATATTGTTTTCAGAATGTCATCCCCCTTCACATTTAGATGATGGTACCTAGATCTCAATTCAATCTTGAAAAAATATTGAGCTTCTTGGAGCTGATTAAACAAGTCATCAATATGAGTCAAAAGGATATTTATTCTTAATAGTGATATTATTCAATAATCAATAATCAATAAAAATCCTCATATAACCATCTCTATTTTTAACAAACAAAATACGATCACCCCAAGGTTAAGTACTCAAATGAATGAAACCTTTTTCGAGAAACTCATACAACTTCTTTTTCAATTATAGAAGTTCTACTTGATCTATTCATTAAGGGGGTTTTGAAATAAGTTTAGCATCAAGGACTAAATCAATATTAAACTCAACCTCCTAATTAGGTATAATAATATGAAAACCATCACTAAAAACATCCAAATACTCATTTACCTCCAATAAATCATTAATATGATTAGTACCCATGTTTTCAACAATATATGCATGATAATATTCATTTCCATCTTTTAATAGTTTCTCATCTTATTGATATGTTATCAATGGTATGGGTTCATTCTTGTATAACACTTAAGACGATTTATGAAAAACAACTTCTTTAGCTCTACAATCAATCTTAACTTGGTAAACATAAAGAAAATCATACCCAAAATAACATTAAATTCTACAAGGGGAAAGGCAACAAGGTTTGCAGTTAAATTTTTACACAGACTTTGATAGGGAGATTCTTATAATTTCTTTTTTCTATAATATATCTCCTAGGTGTTTTTATTATAAGTTACATCTTCATTTATTGAGCTGTAATTTCCAATTTACCAGAAAAAATTTTAGGTATGAAAGAATTTGTACACCCTGAATCAAGTAATACATTATAAAAATCTGAGTGAACAAAAAATATACCTGATACCACTTAATTAGATGGTCCAACATCTTCTGAAGTACTTGAAAAGAATTTCACCACACATTTCTTCTTATACTCTGGATACTTCCCATCATTCAAGTTCCTCTTTAGCCACTCATTTACATAATGACCCATCTCATTACATTTAAAACATTTTACTGTTTTCATATCAAAATTGTTCTTACCACTACCATGACTTTTTCATTGTAATTACGAGCTATATGCCCAAACTTACCACATCTTAATCACTTAACATACTTCAAAAGTCATTTTCCAGTATGTTTTTTACCACAATTCTCACAAACTAAAAACTTAATTTTCTCACAATCAAACTTCTTTTCTGCATTCTTTCCTTTTTCCTACCACCTAACCCTCTTTTTATGCAAGTTTTCAAAGAACTCATGATCATCAAAAAAACTCTATTTCCACCTTCTCTGCACATCAAAAAAGTTTTTTTAACTTTTGAATTCACAAAAATAAAATTCCATTTTATATTTTGGATTTAATCTTAAGTAAAAAATGATTGATTTTATTATCGAGATCTTAGATAAAATTTGGAGGATACCTTGACAATTGAGTGAATTTTTCTTCATATGAAGCCACTGAATACGCCTCCTGTCTCAATTCTAAGAATTTTTTTCCATCCTAAGTCGAATATCCTTAGGATAATATTTCTCAAGGAAAATATTTTTGAATCCATACCATTACAAAGCATTAATCTCCTCATTATCCTTGATATTCTGGACCATTTACCAAAACTGGTCGACATCAACTTCAAAGTGGTAAATAGCAAGACTGAACTTTTTATGTTCTGAACACCCCATGACATCAAAAATCGTTTCTAGGGATTTTATCCACCTTTTAGCTACCAGTAGGTCAAAATATCTACAAAGTACAAGAGGGTGTTACCACATAAATCCACCACTAACATATTCCTCTAAGGTTGAACTAGCTAACCTCATGAATAGATACAACTTCCATTTATAGCCTACATCAAATGATTCATTACTATCAAAAACTTCTCAGTTCCAATTCCCATCATTCTAGGTTGAAAATCTGGAAGGACATAATCCTCTCGATGCCTTCCTACTTCAGCTTCCTTGTTTCATCTATGGAAGACCATTCTGAACAGACATATCTTAGATGAAGCAACATGGTAATATTCAAATGCTATATCATTTAAAATTAACCATAATATAAAAATAATTTATGATTATTCTATTAACATTATCCTAACCCCAAAAGTTATCTAAATACTAGCTCAGATAACAATTATAAGGACTCAGCCTTAAACATTACATAATATAGTTAATTCAACTCGGATTCACTTTCATACTTTCTTAAATATCTTTTAGGTTTATAGTTTTAGAGAATTAGATCATAAACTCATATATATAAAATTATATATTAAAAATTATACACTTATACTCAATATCCATTTCTTTCACAATATGAATCTTTTAGAATAAAATATGATTTATTTAAGTAAAAAAACTTCATAAATTTAAACTTGAATTATTTATTTCCTTTACCCATCCATAAACCCTATGAAAAAATATTTAAAAACATGTTATGAGAAAAAACACTTGGTGAGGTACATAGAAAATAATAAAGAATCTATTTTTCCATGAATGAAAAAATTTTCACAAAGTTATAACTTTTACACATAAAACACAAGAACTTTATCTTACCTTATGAAATCATAAGTTTATAGAAAAACCATAGTAAGAATACATAAATCATAAAAGGTAAATTTTGGTTCAATTTTCATATCAATGTTACATATAAAGTAGTTATCATGACTACATAGGGAGTATCCATCATGGTTACACTTGGAATAACAATCACAGTATATTCCCACAATCTTTTTCGAGAAACCTAATAGGTTAACTCTATCCATTTATACAATGAATTGGAGATATATAATAGTCTCACCCTCCCTTATTTTACCACCAAACCACCCATCATCATAACAATTTCCATGAACCATAACATGATCATAACACATAAATCCTTCACAAAAGAAACGTTCTTAAGGAAAACAAATTTTCCATTTTGAAATCACTTTTCATTTTTAAGATGTTGCATACTTATAAATGAAAAGATTTTATTTTAAAATAAACTTGTAAAATTGTAAAGGAAACATAAAATCAATAAGGAATCATGAAATTAGTAAAATATGATTATGCCATATAAGTAAAAAACCATGTCTTTAATAAAATAGTTGTAACCTGAAAAGAGGTTTCTTAAAAAGAAATTCTCTTACAAATATCATATCATTGAAGTGAGAATTAATAAAATGAATGGAATATGTGTATTCACTAGAAAGTCATATAATAAAACATAATATAATAAAAATTAATTTCACAAATAATCTTAGCATGACATAATCAATGAAGTAGAACGTTAACCCAAAGAATGATAATTGGGTTAATAATTCACTTACCTTCACTACTAGAAATTTAGGCTATATCCACTGTTCTAAATTGTGGCTATAGGCCCAAAAACCATGGCTATATGTTATAGCCATAGTTTCATGAACTGTGGCTGGTATTGGCATGGCTATAGGTCAGATCCTATATCTACGGCTTGAAACCATGGCTATATCCCTATAGCCACGGTTCGAACCGTCACTATAGCCCTAAAGCCACAGCTCCAACTGTGGTTATAGCCCTATAGCCACGGTTTTCAAACTGTGGCTATAGGGTTGGCCCTATATCCATGCCAATAAAGTCCACAGTTCATAAAACCGTGGATATAGGCCTATATCCACGGTTTGAACCGTGAATATAGGGCTTTAGCCATAGTTTAAAACTATGGCTATAAGCCTTTTCACTGCATAAACAAACCAGCACGATTCATCGTGCTGGCTGTTGGGAAGACACTACCAACTCCCCCCCTCCCCCAACCCACATCTCACCCACCCTACACCACCACCCCCACCCCCTCCTCCTACACACCTCCCCTGCCCCACCCCCCTGCACCTTGCACCCCCTGCACCCTCCCCCCTCCCCCCACCCACAGCTCCCCCACCCTGCACCAGCACCCCCCACCCCTTTCTTTTGCACCCTTCCACTTCCCCACCCCTTGCACCCTTCCCCCTGCAAATTGAACCCCACCCCCATGCACCTTGCACCCCTTCTCCCTCCTCACTGCACACCCCCTCCCCCGGGACTACCCCCCTAGACAACTCCCCCACCCTGCACCAACACCCCCACCCCCTTCTCCTGCACACCTCCCCTGCCCCACCCCCGGCACCCTTTGTTACATCCCAAGTAAGTAATGAATAATATATATTTTTATCTATGTATATTAATGAATTAGATAGTGTTTTAGAGGCTTAAAATGAAAATAAATCCAATCTTAAGCATGGAATACACTAATATTTTTAAAAGATTGTTTTACTGCCTTTTGATGGCAAACCATTTTTAAATCTATCTTTTGAAAATTTTATAAGCTATGTTGTCAAAATAAACTTATTATTTATGACTGGGACATCAAAATTTACTTTGTGTGAATTTTTGGTATTTTTCTGACAATGTTCATTTTTTAATGAATAGTGAAAAATACTGCATTTTACATCAAAACTGCTTTTTAATCTAATTTATTTATATGATTAGATTATGTTTTGAATTGGTTTTGAAGTTAAATTAGAATATATTTTTACCATTTAATCCAATGGTGGTCATTGGAATCAATTTCACTTTGAAATTGGACTTAAACTGGTGTCAATCTTTTGATACTTATTGTTTCATAAAAACACATTATTTGCTCTGACAGCGGGAATTAATTATTAAATTAATTAATGGAACTTATATGTTGTGAATATTGTAAAATGGACTTCATTTTTGAATTCGGAATATCAAATATAGCATAGGGTGAATTTTTGGTAATTTTCTGAAAAACTTCAATTTTTGATGAATAGTGAAACCACAAAGTGGTGCTTATAAAAACCGATTTTCTGTTTAAATGAAATTTTGCCATCATTGTGTTTTTAATTTCAAAAACCTGACATACATGGTTGTCATTAAGAAGTAAAATGTGGTTCAATGAGATTAAAATAATTTTTTTGGTGAATAGTAACTTATTAAGTTTTTAATCGCGATTAGTGGTAATTAGTATAGTTTAAGGTAAAAATAATGCTTTAATAAAATGAGATGAGCTTGACACATGTCCTACCCTCATTGGTTGTGTCATGTCCGACAAAGAAAATCCATCGGTCAACTTGGGGACCCCATGGAGCCACTTTGGTTGGGAAATGACATAAATAACTTTTTCTTTAATGTTTAAGTAAAAATGACACAAACATGAGTTATGTTACTAAAACAATTTTTACAAGGGGTTATACAAGTCAGATTTCTGACTATAAATATTCATTAGAAGGATAAAAATATTTCCTATATCATATTATTTTTTATAATTTTTAGACATTAAATAAATTAATTTAATTATGACATCATGATGATGCAACGATGACCTCATTAATGAACAGTTTAAATAAAATGAAACGATAATATAAAATCTAAGACCTACACTTGTCCAAAAACTATTGGATGGGAATATTTCGAAGCCTTATCATCTTATCTTTGAAATATATCAATGTGGGACCTTAGAAATTTGAAACACTTTTGAAAATAAAATAATAGTTTCATGATTTCCAAAAGTGCCCCTCCTCTCCTCTTATAAAAGGCCCCCACCTCTACCTCATTTCACACACTCCTCAAGCCTTTGGCTCGGCCATAACCTGCCCATTTACTCTCTCCACATCCCTCTCCTAATCCTAGAGGATTCCCTTTGGGAAGAATCCTTTCAAAGTAAGCCTTTAGGCTCAAATCAAAAGGAGTTACACTTTTAAAGGAGATTAAAGAACGACCGAGTCAAGTCGGACCCGAGGTATGGGACTTCGTCTCAATCTCCTTTCATTGAGGCATATTTTGTTTTATACACAACCTACTTTTATACCGTGTATAAACCCCTTTGAATTTTATGTTTATCCAAAAGGAATCTTTTTTATACGAAGCGTTTTACAAAATGACAAAAGGGAATGTTTTTGTCGTACGTATGCGGCGACAACGAGTTCTCCGCCTCCTTGACCATTATTTGAGTTTTGGCTTCCTCTACAAGCCATACCATCTTTTTAAAAGAAAAATAAATACCATGTTTTACTTTTATTTTATTTTGGTATTGAAAATGGTTTTCATAATGTTTTTATATCAATGTGTTGTATTGATATCTTGTGATTGAAAGGTGGAAATGTTATGTTTCCTTTATGTATGTTTTATGTGATATAATTATGTTGAGGTTTTTGGGCATTATTATGAAGACGGGTGGTTCCGTGATAAACTAAGGGCGGGTGAGCCCGATATAGCTCTCCAATGCATTGGGTAACGCGAAGGAGTGAAACGTTAAGGTTTCTCTGAAGAGATTTAGGGAATATACTGTGATGGGTATTCCAAACGTAACCAAGAGGGTTACTCCCTACGTAAGGATGTTATGAATACCTCAAGTTACCTTTATGTCTTATGATTTCTATGATTTATTCATGATTTTATGAAGTATGTTAAAGTGAATATGTTTTATGGGTAAAGTATGATTTCATTCGTATGTATATATGTACCCATGTTTCCTTTCCATATTTTTATATCCCTTACTGAGCTTTTTATGCTCATCCAAAGTTTTTTTTGAAATGTTTTTCACAGGTCAAGGTAAAGGTACATGATATGATGATAGTGTCAAGGAAGTGTCAAGAAAGAATCCATGTTTTATTTTAAATATGTTTCCATTGATGGGAAAGAAGAATACTATCTTTATGTAACCACTTTGTTTATATGTGGAATGTAATTAAAGTTTTATGATCTAATTCTCTAAAACTCTAAACCTGAAAAGATCCTCAACGTGTAATCTTGTGATAAATCAAGATTAAGTAAGGTTTAAGGCTGGGGCCTTATAGTTGGTATCATAGGTCGGTTTAGATAACTTTAGGAGTTATAATTCTATTAAATGATTATCCAAAAATATTTTTTTTTGAAATGATATAGCATTTGAAGATTACCATGTTACTTCATCTAAGACATGTTTGTTCAGAATGGTTTTCCGCCGAGGAAACAGGGAAGCAGTGCTAGGATGGCATATAGAAGGAAATAACCTTCCGAACCAGCATCCTGAGATGGTCAGAATTGGAACTGAACAATTTGTTGCAGTAATGGCGCAGTTGACTCAGGCTATAAATGGTGGTGGTATCCATGCACGAGATCAGCCAGATCAACCACAAAGGAACATGTCAGCGGTGGAACATTTCATGAGGCAACATCCCCCATCATTCAGAGGATCATCTGACCCTGTGTTAGCTGAAGGGTGGATTAAAGCACTAGAGAAGATTTTCGATGTCATGTAGTGTTCAGACAATCAAAAGGTTAGTCTTGCTATTTACCGTTTGGAGGGTGAAGCAGATCAGTGGTGGTCGATGGTTAAAAACATCAAGGACGCTGATGAGATTGATGCTCTCGACTAGGATGAATTCAAAGGTATGTTTCTTGGGAAGTATTTTCCTAAGGCTGTTTGACTTAGGATGGAAAAAAATTCTTGGAATTGAGGCAAGAGGAAGACTCAGTGGCTGCCTATGAAGAAATGTTCACTCGATTTTCAAGGTATGCTCCAAATTTTATCCAAGACCTTGATAGTAAAATCAATCGTTTTTATTCAGGATTAAAGCCAAAATATTGAAGGGCTTTAGCTTCTCGTGAGTTCAAAAGTTATGAAAAGCTTGTTCGATGTGCTGAGAAGGTGGAAATGGAGTTTGCCGATGACCAAGTGTTCTATAACAACCAGTAGAAGAAGAGACCGAGGTGGCAGGAGAAAGGAAAGAATTCTTCAAAAAAGTCTGATGGTAAGAAAACTAAGTTTCCAGTTTGTGATAAATGTGGCAAAAGGCATGATGGGGAATGTCTTATGAATTCTGGAAAGTGCTACCGATGTGGTAAGATGGGACATAAGGCTCGTGATTGCACTGAAAAAGATCAGGGTGATGGTAAGACCAAATTTGATTTACAGTTAGTGAAATGTTATAAGTGCAATGAGATGGGTCACTATGCAAACGAGTGTCCGACAAAGAGCTTGAGTGATGGGAAGCAGTTCGACTACAAGCAGAAAGGGGTGGTGAAATCTTTTGCAACTACTTCGGCAGACGTCGGGCCATCAAATGAAGTTGTATCAGCTCCAGGGAGCTCAGTATTTTTCAAAGATTGACTTGAGGTTGGGGTACCATCAGTTGAAAGTAAAAGAGGCAGATATTCCGAAGACCACGTTCCGTATGAGATATGGCCACTATGAATTTGTAGTAATGCCTTTTGGGCTAACCAATGCACCTGTTGTATTCATGGACATAATGAATAGAATTTTCCATGAGTTCTTGGATAAGTTTGTGGTGGTTTTCATTGATGATATTTTGGTGTTTTCTAAAAGTAAAGAGGAGCATGAAAGACATTTAAGGGTTATCTTGCAAACCTTAAAAGAAAAGAAACTGTATGGAAAATTCAGCAAGTGTGAGTTTTGGTTGCAACAAATTTCTTTCCTTGGTCGTATTGTTTCTAAATATGGGATAACTGTTGATCCTGCAAAAACAAAGGTTGTTGAAGAATGGCCAAGACCCACAAATGTAACCGAGATTCGTAGCTTCCTTGGTTTGGTAGGCTATTACCGAAGGTTTGTTAGAAATTTTTCATGATTACCTAGTCCAATGACTAAGCTAACTCGGAAGGGTGTTAAGTTTATTTGGACAAAAGAATGTGATGGTTGTATTCAGGAATTGAAAAGAAGATTGGTGAATGCTCTAGTTTTGGCACTACCTTCCAGGAATGGTGAGTTTGTTATATAAAGTGATGATTCATTAAAAGGACTTGGTTGTGTCCTAATGCAGAATGATCAGGTAATTTCTTATGCTTTATGACAGTTGAAAACTCATGAGGTAAATTACCCTACACATGATCTGGAATTAGCTGCTGTTGTTTTCGCTTTAAAAATTTGGAGGCATCATTTGTATGGAGTAAAGTGTGAAATATATACCGATCACAAAAGTTTAAAGTATATATTCACTCAGAAAGAATTGAACATGAGACAAAGGAGATGGCTAGAATTAATCAAGGATTATGATTGTAAAATTAATTACCATCTGGGAAAAGAAAATAAAGTGGTTGATGCTTTGAGAAGAAAAAGTAATGCTTCATTAGAAATGTTGCGTTTGGAACGTGATCCTTTGGTTAAGGATTTGATGAACTTTGGCATAGAAGTTGTTGGTGCAGGAAGTTCTTCTGTTTTGTTTCAGGTATCAGTGAGATCATCTCTATCAGATAGAATCAAGCAAGCACAGAAGCAAGACAGTGAGTTGCAGAAAAAGGTAGAGCTGGTTCAGAAAGGTAAGTTTCCTGAATTCAACATTGATAATGATTGCGTTTTGAGATTTGGGAAGAGATTGTGTGTGCCTTGTGATTCACAGTTGAAGAGAGAGTTGTTATGTAAAGCTCATAGTTCTCCGTTTTCAGTTCATCCAGGCAGTACTAAGATGTATAGAGATCTTCGGGAGTATTACTGGTGGGATGGAATGAAAAGAGATATTGCTGATTTTACTGTGAAGTGTTTGACTTGTCAACAGGTTAAAGTAGAGCAGCAGTTACCAAAAGGGATGCTTCAGCCTCTACCAGTGCCAGATTAGAAATGGGAGAATATATCCATGGACTTTGTTGTGGGATTACCGAAGACATCTCAAGGTAATAATGAAATATGGGTTATTGTTGATCGCTTGACCAAGTCTGATCATTTCCTTTCTATTCTAGATACATTCTCTCTAGATCAACTTTCTCGTTTGTATCTTAAGGAGATAGTCAGGTTACATGGAGTTCCCCTCTCCATTGTATCTGATCGTGATCCCAGGTTCACTTCTAACTTTTGGAAAGTCCTTCAGAAGTCGTTGGGTACGGAATTAAATTTTAGTACAACTTTTCATCCTCAATCAGATGGCCAGTCAGAACGAACAATTCATACCTTGGAGGATATGCTACGATCTTGTTCGATGGATTATCAGGGAAGTTGGGACCAACATCTTTCTTTGTTTGAATTTTCATATAATAACAGTTTTCATTCCAGTATACAGATGGCACCATTTCAGGCATTATATGGGAAGCGGTGTCGAACTCCAGCTTTCTGGGATGAAGTGGGTGAAATGAAGTTGATGGGACCAGAATTGGTAGAAGAGTTGGCAGAAAAATTTCTGCTGATTCAGAAGCACATGAGAACAGCTCAGAGCAGGCAGAAGAGTTATGCGGACAACAGGAGGAAGGATCTCTCTTTTGAGGTAGGTGATCATGTTTTTCTCAAAGTATCACCATGGAAAAGTGTTATGTGATTTGGTAAGAAAGGAAAGCTGAGTCCAAGGTTCATTGGACCATATGAAATTCTGGAGAGAGTTGGATCAGTTGCATACCGAGTGGCTTTACCTCCGAGTTTATCTCAGGTACACAATGTTTTTCACGTTTCGATGTTGAGAAAGTATATGCCAGATCCATCTCATGTTTTGAGTCCAGAGGTAGTTCAGCTGGAAGAGAACCTATCTTATGAGGAACAACCGGTCCAGATTCTTGACCACAGGGAGCAAGTGTTACGGAATAAGGTGATTAAGCAGGTAAAGGTTTTGTGGAAAACCACATGATGGAAGAGGCAACATGGGAATCTGAAAATGCAATGAGGGATAAGTACCCCCATTTATTCGATAAGTAAATAAATTGCGGGGACGCAATTTTCTAAAGGGGGGAAGGATGTAACATCCCAAGTAAGTAATGAATAATAGATATTTTTATCTATGTCTATTAATGAATTAGATAGTTTTTTAGAGGCTTAAAATGAAAATAAATCCAATCTTAAGCATGGAATACACTAATATTTTTAAAAGATTGTTTTACTGCCTTTTGATGGAAAACCATTTTTAAATCTATATTTTGACAATTTTATAATCTATGTTGTCAAAATAAACTTATTCTTTATGATTGGGACATCAAAATTTACTTTGTGTGAATTTTTGGTATTTTTCTAACAATGTTCATTTTTTAATGAATAGTGAAAAATACAGCATTTTACATCAAAACTGATTTTTAATCTAATTTATTTATATAATTATATTATGTTTTGAATTGGTTTTGAAGTTAAATTAGAATATATTTTTACTATTTAATCCAATGGTGGTCATTGTAATCAATTTCACTTTGAAATTGGACTTAAACTGGTGTCAATCTTTTGATACTTATTGTTTCATAAAAACACGCTATTTGCTCTGACAGTGGAAATTAATTATTAAATTAATTAATTCAACTTATATGTTGTGAATTTTGTAAAATGGACTTCATTTTTGAATTCGGAATATCAAATATAGCTTAGGGTGAATTTTTGGTAATTTTCTGAAAAACTTCAATTTTTGATGAATAGTGAAACCACTAAGTGGTACTTATAAAAACTGATTTTCCGTTTAAATGAAATTTTGCCATCATTGTGTTTTGAATTTCAAAAATCCGACATACATGGTTGTCATTAAGAAGTAAAATGTGGTTCAATGAGATTAAAATAATTTTTTGGTGAATAGTAACTTATTAAATTTTTAATCGCGATTAGTGGTAATTAGTGTAGTTTAAGGTAAAAATAATGCTTTAATAAAATGAGATGAGCTTGACACATGTCCTACCCTCATTGGTTATGTCATGGCCGACCAAGAAAATCCATGGGTCAACTTGGGGACCCCATGGAGCCACTTTGGTTGGGAAATGACATAAATAAC
Organism: Viscum album; assembly: GCA_963277665.1. Taxonomy (NCBI): domain Eukaryota; kingdom Viridiplantae; phylum Streptophyta; class Magnoliopsida; order Santalales; family Viscaceae; genus Viscum; species Viscum album. Next base: position 1,957,481,209 of record OY728137.1, read on the forward strand.
TTTTTCTTTAATGTTAAAGTAAAAATGACACAAACATGAGTTATGTTACTAAAACAATTTTTACAAGGGGTTATACAAGTCATATTTTTTACTATAAATATTAATTAGAAAGATAAAAAGATTTCCTACATCATAGTATTTTGTTTTATAATTTTTATACATTAAATATATTAATTTAATTATGACATCATGATGATGCAACGATGACCTCATTAATGAACAGTTTAAATAAAATGAAACGATAATATAAAATCTAAGACCTACACTTGTCCAAAAACTATTGGATGGGAATATTTCGAAGCCTTATCATCTTATCTTCTAAATATATCAATGTGGGACCATATAAATTTGAAACACTTTTGAAAATAAAATAATAGTTTCATGATTTCCAAAAGTGCCCCTCCTCTCCTCTTATAAAAGGCCCCCACCTCTACCTCATTTCACACACTCCTCAAGCCTTTGGCTCAGCCATAACCTGCCCATTTACTCTCTAAACATCCCTCTCCTCATCCTAGAGGATTCCCTTTGGGAATAATCCTTTCAAAGGAATCCTTTAGGATCAAATCAAAAGGAGTTACACTTTTAAAGGAGATTAAAGAACGACCGAGTCAAGTCGGACCCGAGGTATGGGACTTCCTCTCAATCTCCTTTCATTGAGGCATATTTTGTTTTATACACAACCTACTTTTATACGGTGTATAAACCCCTTTGACTTTTACATTTATCCAAAAGGAATCTTTTTTATATGAAGCGTTTTACAAAACGACAAAAGGGAATGTTTTTGTCGTATGTATGCGGCGACAACGACTTCTCCACCGCCTTGACCATTATTTGAGTTTCGGCTTCCTCTACAAGCCATACCATATTTTTAAAAGAAAAATAAATACCATGTTTTACTTTTATTTTATTTTGGTATTGAAAATGGTTTTCATAATGTTTTTATATCAATGTGTTGTATTGATATCTTGTGATTGAAAGGTGGAAATGTTATGTTTCCTTTATGCATGTTTTATGTGATATGATTATGTTGAGGTTCTTGGGAATTATTATGAAGATGGGTGGTTCCGTGATAAACTAAGGGCGGGTGAGCCCGATATAGCTCTCCAATGCATTGGGTAACGCGAAGGAGTGAAACGTTAAGGTTTCTCCAAAGAGATTTAGGGAATATACTGTGATGGGTATTCCAAACATAACCAAGAGGGTTACTCCCTACATAACGATGTTATGAATGCATCAAGTTACCTTTATGTCTTATGATTTAGATGATTTATTCATGATTTGATGAGGTATGTTAAAGTGCATATGTTTTATGGGTAAAGTATGATTTCATTCTTATGTATATATGTACCCATGTTTCCTTTCCATATTTTTATATCCCTTACTGAGCTTTTTATGCTCATCCCAAGTTTTTTTTGAAATGTTTTTCATAGGTCAAGGGAAAGGTACATGATATGATGATAGTGTCAAGGAAGTGTCAAGAAAGAATCCATGTTTTATTTTAAATATGTTTCCATTGATGGGAAAGAAGAATACTATCTTTATGTAACCACTTTGTTTATATGTGGAATGTAATGCAAGTTTTATGATCTAATTCTCTAAAACTCTAAACCTGAAAAGTTCCTCAACGTGTAATCTTGTGATAACTCAAGATTAAGTAAGGTTTAAGGCTGGGGCCTTATACCCTTCCCCCTACACATTTCACCCCACCCCCTGCACCTTGAACCCCCCTTCCCCCTCCTGCACCCTTCCCCCCTTCCCCCACCCTACACCAGCACCCCCACCCCTTGCACCCTCCGGCACCCTTCCCCCCCTCCCCCCACCCATTGCTCCCCCACCCTTCACCAGCACCCCCACCCCCTACTCCTACACACCTTCCCTACTCCACCCCCCTACACCCCTTCCCCCTGTACCTTTCACACCACCCCCTGCACCTTGCACCCCTTCCCCCTCCTCACTACACACCCCCTCCCCCTAGACAGCCCCCGTAGACAGCCCCCCCCCCCCCCACCCACAGCTCCCCCACCCTGCACCCGAACCCACCACCCCCCTTCTCTTGCACACCTCCCCTTCCCCACCCCCTATACCTTTCACCCCCCCTGCACCCTGAACCCCCCTGCCCCCTCCTGCACCCTTCCCCCCTCCCCCACCCACAGCTCCCCCACCCACACCAGCACCCCCCACCCCCTGCTCCTACACATCTCCCCCTACCCCACCCCCCCCCCCAGCCCCCTTCCCCATGTACCTTTCACCCCCCCTGCACCTTTCACCCCTGACCCCTCCTCACTACACACCCCCCTCCCCCTGGACTTCCCCCCCGTAGACAGCCCCCCCCCACCCACAGCTCCCCCACCCTGCACCAGCACCCCCACCCCCTTATCCTACACACCTCCCCTACCCCACCCCCTGCACCCTTCCCCCTACACCTTTCACCCCACCCCCCTACACCTTGAACCCCCATGCCCCCTCCTGCACCCTTCCCCCCTCCCCCACCCACAGCTCCCCCACCCTACACCATCACCCCCACCCCCTACTCCTGCACACCTCCCCTGCCCCACCCCCCTTCACCCTTCCCCCTACACCTTGCATACCACCCATTCCCCCTTATTACTACACACCCCCCCTCCACCTAGACATCCCCCCCTCCCTCCCCCTAGACAACCCCCCCCCCCCACCTTCCCCATAAACAGCCCCCACCCTACACCCCCAACCTTCCCAACACACCAGCCAATTGAATTGTAAAAACCAAAAACATGCTAATATGGCTATTATAAAAAAATCTCCTGTAAAATGAACTACAGTAATAAAAAACATGCTAATATGATTATAACTAAATAAAACATCATCAAGACAAATTGAGTAGAGTGGAACCAAACCAAATGGTTTTGAAAAAGATGAAACTGAACCAAAATGAAAATAATGTAACCAAACTGACACAAACCAATAAAAATTGACTTCAATAAATCATAATTGAGAAAGAAAAAAATGAAACTAATTAAACCTACCTGATTAAATCTAAAATTAATTTAATTGAACTAAATAGACCCAAATCGAACAAAAGTAACCTGTTAAAATTGACATAAACCAAAAAAAATGAACCCAATAAAAAATAACATAGAAAACCTAACCTGACCCAAACTGAACCAATGAGCTAGGCCTTGTGATGAACTTTTAGAAGGCCTCATGAGCATAGGTTGAGAGGATATCTCAGTCATGTGGTGCTTCATTTTCCTCAACGAGATCCAAAATGCGCTACAAAAAGATAGGCAACCCAAAAACCACAAAAACCCTAATTAAAATTGAGCCGAAGAATAAAAATGGAAGAAACCATACCTGAATCTGATAGTAAACTGCACATCTTGCACCTTGTACTCCACGACACCCTACACCTGGTTAATCATACATGAGTTCCCACAATATACCAAAGCTCATCCACATGTTAAGAGACCAACACCACATCCATAAGTTAAACATTCCCAAAGCACATGATATTATGTACCTCATAGTCATAACACATGAACATAAAAAAACTACATGAATGAAAACTAAATCATGTAATGTCAAAAAACCCTGAAAAACACCTTTCACTGCCTGCACTACCTACACCCTGCACAACACCATGCACTGCACTTCCTGCACTACACCCTACACTACATTGCACTGCCTACACTCCACTACCTGCACTACACCCTCCGCTGCCCACATCCTGCACCCTCCACCCTGCACTTTTCACCCAGCACCATGTACTGTCAGCACCCTGCACTACACTGCACTTCACTGCACTGCACTTCCTGCACCCTGCACCCTGCACTGCACTGCACTCCACTGCCTGCACTGGACCCTCCACTGCCTACACCCTGCACCCTGTACTATTGGCACCCTACACTACACTTCACTACACTTCATTGTACTGCACTCCACTACCTACACCCTACACCCTGCACTTCCCTACACACATCACATGTATACTAAAACATAACAGAATAATTTATGACCAGTTAGGATACCAACATGATTTTAGTGTCTGAATAGTTTGATCAGAGCTAAAATCTCTTTATATCCTGCCTAAGATTTTTTATCTTAAGTTTAAATATATGGAGAGAAGATTCAAATAATAAATGATAATAATAAGTTAAAGTTGAGTTCCCCATGGGTGTATCCTAGTGGTTGTGCCCTATCTTGGTTTTGAGAATACCTGGGCGTATTTAGGTAGTTTTTTGGTTTGTTTCCCCCTTAGGAAAGTTATAAAAAAATAAGTACAGGTTGAGATCTATGATAATTATTTATCCAATATTTTATAAATAAAATGGCATTCACCATAGAATTTCAAAATTAATTGAAATGCAGATTCTACCATATGTGATTCTTATATAAATACTCTCCCTTACACATCATCATCTCAAAGATGTAAAATTGGAAAAGCCTTTGATCTGTATATAACAATATTTCTATCATATGCAAAGTCATGATATACATGAGAAGAATATTATATCATATGTATACTATCAGAAATATCGAGATGAAAAATTTCGAGTTCTATTGAAACACATATCATCAAACTAAAATGAAGTTTGAAATGTAAATCATTACTTTACACAACATGATTGGAAACAAAATCCAGGGACCACGCAGAGGAAGGGGTATAACGACCCATACTTTACATACATTGTTATTACTTAAGAATTGAAGCACACTTATTACAACATATAACAAAACCAGTAAAGGACCGTATAGGTATAGTGTCTTTATAAACTGGGAAACATAAACAACTCATTCATAAAGCATCTACACTGTCTCCCATTTATTTCATCATATCTATAGTCCCTTTTGACATATCTTACTTAATAACCTTCTTCCTGACCTGGGGAAAGAAAACATACAAAATGGTGATCTCAAATGCTCAGTAAAGGTAAACAAAAGAAATATCAATCACATCATATACATAAGAACATAACTTTTGGAAATCTTAACCTGCAAAAGAAATCATAATTTCATAACATGGGATAAATCATAGTAGTGAAATGTAATCCCAATAATCAAAACATAAAACATGAAACTTTTTGGAATACACACATAATCATATATAATTATTTCTTATTAGTCAAGACTCATTGCCAAGACTATCTTAGTGGACAAAGTCCATTTCTGAACCGAGTTCACTCCTCGTTTCAGTCCTGTTTCACTGAACCGGTTTAACCTGCCGTTCCAGCCATGTCTATCTCATGAGATATAAAATCTTTACCCAATGCATTGGAGGGAGATATAGGTCCCACCCATCTCATAATGATACCATTCTTATGTGTGCCACAAAATCATAAACCATACATCATAGCATAACCCATGTAATAAAAATGTGAATCTTTAAACATCGTGACATCATAAAACAATTCATATAAGATAAAAGAATTCATAAAAATATTTCCATCACAACATAATCAAATCCATGTAATAATAGGGATATAAACAGAACCCATTATTATCTTAGATGGAAAATAATTTTGATAAAACACTTGAACTCCATTCTTGTGGAAAATATCCTTTCTACTTCAAAAACATTTTTCCTTTCTTAACATGTCATAAAATTTTAAACTAAAAGAAGTTGATTAAAAATAAACTTGAAAAATTGTAAAGGAAGATTCTTGGAATTTTTTTTTTAAAAATCCATTCATGCCGTATAAGTTAAAAAAACATTCTTCTCGTACTTTTTTAGGAAAAGTCAAAAAGTACCTCGTACGAAAAACGACAAAAGATTCCTTTTATATCTTTTACTAAAAACTCACCGAAGGGTAAAATTGGATTTAAACAATTTTAGGTGGATGGAAATAATATTACATATTGAGGAAACATGGATTTGGATGATAAAATACACCCCAGTAAATACCGAAGTATAAACAATCTCGGATAAAAATTAGATTGTGATATTTCCCTTACCTTAGGTCCGATATTCTTTGTATGTGTCCGAACCTCCTGTATAATGATTTAAATAATGTTATTGACTTATTCTAGAATCATAATAATTGTTATGATATCACATATGGTCATATTCTTAGCTTCTTATTAGTAATATTTCATTACAACTTGTTATTCAGGTGTTTATTACTTTTTGTTCTTATGCGTGTTTTGTCGAATAAATTCTTATTCTTATCTTTAGGTCATAGATGCCTCATTTACATAAGGTTATTAGTGTAATATATATCATATTAATTCATTAAATTCATTTATATAATCATTATGCAATGAAGATCATGTAGAACGAGTCACATCACATCGTGGAGACGGTATTCCGTACGTACGCACGAGCGATGATATCATTCCCATGATCATGGAATTTTATTGGAGTGTATGTTTACTATTTAAGAATCAATATAACTTTACAATAATCATATATAGTCATTATTTAAACCATTATACCCATCCAAGTAAGGTGGTGGTAGAAAATAGATTACACCACGGCATGGAGACGGTATTCCGTACGCACGCACGCGCGGTGATTTCATTTTCCGTAGGATGGATAGATGGTGAAATAGGGTTGTTTCATACTTATAATAACATATCAGTATATGATTGATACTGATGTTATTACTTCATAATGAAACAACTAAATAAGTATAAGTGGAAGAAGAAATAAAGATGAAAGAATCGGTAACGGACATTACCTCTTCTTTGAAGTGCTTCTTTGAGACCTCCTTTTAGGGCACTAAAATTGGTCTTTGAAGAAGACCAGGACCTCTCAGATGTCTCTAGGGAAGTGGAGAGGAGAAAGTGTCAGGGGTTGGTTGAGATTTAAGGCTCAAAGTGGTGTGAGGAAGAGGGGGAGGAGGTGCCCTTTTATAAGGGAGGAGAGGGGCTCCTTTGGAAAAACTAAAAATATTATTTTATTATAAAGTCAAGTTCGGTTTTAAATAGCTCAAAATTGATTTATTTCGAAGATAAGGTGGGGATGGGTCTAAATTCTCTCATCAAATAGAATTTAGACAAGTTTAGATTCCTATTTTAACCTTATCATTTAGATTTAACATTAAGTTAAATAATTTTACTTTTATCGTGTCTTCTTGTGTTCTTATACAATAAGGTTAATAAACTTACTATAAGCAGCCAAACGAACCCCAAGTTGTTTATTATTAATATATATAACCTTATCTAAGTAATTTGGCCGAACCTTAGATTTTGAGGAATAAAATAACAATTAATAATATAATATTTGTTTTAAAAACTATTTTATGTCAATTTTGACACTATTTAGTAATTGATTTTTGTGAAAATCATAACAGAATGATTAGTTCAAAAAAATTGATTAAATAAATAATAACATGTAATATTAACCTATAAAATTATTTTAATTCATAAAAGGTCTCGAATTACATTTATTTTTGTATTTATAACATCAATTATGTCAATATTTCATTAATAAGATAATTACTGCATCATCTTTGTGTCATAAATAAATTAAACTATTTAATGTCTAAAACTTAAAAATAAAATACCATTATGTAGGAAATATTTTTATCTTTCTAATGAATATTTATAGTCGAATTTATCTTATGTATAACCTTATATTAAAAATTATTTACTTATTAAACTTTGATTTTAACTATTTTAACCCTTCTTTAAATAAATTAATAATAAATGTCCTAATCTAATCCATGTGGGCCTAAATGGTCATATTTTATTCCTAAGTTTGTTTTTGGTCGAATTACACTTATCCAATATAATTAGGACATGTTTTAGGGTAATAATAATATCATTTTTACCCTTAATTACCCTATTTACTTTTAACCGTAGTAAATAAAAGTAAAAAGTTACTATTCACCAAAAATTATTTTCATCTCATTGAACCACATTTTACTTATTGACATCAACCGTGTCTCTCGGATTTTTGAAATTCCACTCACAGAAGCGGTAAAATTAAGTTTTATGAAAAAATCAGTTTTTTAACTACCACTTAGTGGTTTCACTATTCATCAAAAATTGAAAGTTTTCAGAAAAATACCAAAATTTCACCCTAGGCTAATTTTGATATTCCGAATCCAAAAATGAAGTCCATTTTAAAAAATAAAATTTCAAAAAGTGGTTATTACTGTTCATAATGGCTAGTTTTAATAATATTTTAATAGCATATCATTGTTTAGTGAAACTCGGTATTGCGTACGACGCAAGCTATCGAGGAAGGTCGCGATTGTGTGTAAAGAAAGCCAACCTAGTGTTGTGTGTAGTGAAAGATTCCTTTTATGATTTATAAAAACAAAAATATTTCTCATAAAAGTTTCGGGTGTTACAAGGGGAAAGGAGTCTTCAAACCTCATCTTCATGGAGAAGCAAATTGAGTATTTCTTTGTTAACGAGGAATCGACAACCGATCTCGGGGCAAACGAGGTAACCTTCTTCGAGGTGAAGCTGGAGAAGAGCGTGGGGGAACTTCTGAAGGAACTCGTCAGAATCAAGAATGGCTACCATGAATGAAACTAAATCATGCAAGGTGCATTATAAAATAAACTACATTCCATAAAATAAATTCAAGGTTAAATACATAAGGAGAGAAGAAATATAAGAACTATAGAGAAATAGTCAATGTGTTGAATGGGACTCTAACCAAACATACCACCAGCACCATTACCACATGAAGTTTGAACAACTGAACACATAATAAATCCTAGTTAACCCACACAACATTCCACAACTAATTATATATATATCATTCTTATCACGCCTTAAAGTGCTGCAAGTAGATATGCATGTCAACTGTAATAATTGATTGACAGCATAGGCATAAGAGAGTCCACATTGAGGCCACTGCCTACACTTGAAAATTCACAATTTATTAGACTAACCACAAGGGGAATTAGAAATATACCTTTCTATGGAAATTGATAGAATAAACAAAATATGATAGGTCGTTTAATCATGTGGTAGGTCAAAGAGGTGAGTGACACATAACAAACAAGTTTTTTGGCATAAAATACCATTTCGTGCATAAATAAACAACTCACAAGGCCTAGAGAAATTTCTACAACTCAATTCAAAGTGTAGAATTAAATAATTTTAATTCATTGTGGAAAGTGTAGGTGGGTTTAAATAAAGTAGTTCTAAGATTAAAAATAAAAAAATATGGAATTATTCTATCCAACAAGGGGACTAAAGTATGAAATTCATATTTGGAGGCATAAAAAGATGTTTTTTTCCATCACATATCTTGTGAAAAAAGTTTATTGAGAAAGGGGGAGTAGATCTGAGAATAAACACCAAAGGGGGAGAATTTTTTAACCAAAGATCTTGTGTGTTGGTTTCCTAAAAATCGAAAATGATATAAAATTTTTAAAGCATGGGAATATATTAATGACATGATAAAAAGAGAATTCTCTAAGGAGATATAGAGAATTAGTGCACATGGAATTATATGGATGCACATGTGGAGGTGAAAATTCAAATGGTGTTTGATGTTGTTTATTATGTTTATTAAAGAATAATCAGTAGTTGGAAGGATTTAAAGCTTACAATGAGTTATTGGGAGCTAGATAAAAGTGATATGGTGAATGAAAATTTCACAATAGCCTATCCCATTCCATGGTGAATGAGGCTGAGAAATTTTGGAGATAGAAATGGTTGGATATTTAGGGAAATATTTATTAACAAATATCCATGCCATGAAGAGGAAGAAACATTCCATAATTCTAGATATGGGTAATGATCAAAATAAAGAACAAAGGGCATGGAGTTTGGGGAGTTAGCTGAACCATTTTTAAGACCACACAACACATCACAACAATAATACGAAAAGGAGCATATCATGAAAAAATATCTTGAGAATTTATATGAATTAACAGGAAATTTCTTGAACAAAATAAAACATTGTACCACAACTAGAATGAGTGTGGAAATATTAGAATAGAAGATTAATTATCAAACCTTAAATGAAAGGTGTATGTTGCTGAAATATATAAAACTAATATAGTAGCAACTATGGAAAATAAGAGGAGAATACATAACATATTGAAAATATAATTTTTTAGAAGTTATAGAAAAATAGGAGCTTAAGTATTTTTGAAAAGTATATTTCATAGAATGGAAAAGGAGTTTCTCCAATAAAATGTGAAGGTTTTCATAGAAAAATTGTGTTCTCAATATAAAATTTAAACATAAAGGAAATTAAATAGTTCATACTATTAAGTATGAAGATGACATTGTTGTAGTACTTGAAATAGATTGTCAAGAGGTTGCATCAGAAGGCACAACCTATAAGACAATGAAATTTATAGTCAGAACACAAAAATAATGATTCATTATATGCAAAACAGGGTTTAATGATGTATTTCTAAAGTTTATTATACTAATAATATAAAAAAATAGCAATGTATAATAATCAAATGTATTTATTATGAAAACACCAATTATTATATGTGAACATAAATGAGTTGGATCAATGTTATTAAATCAATGTATAATTGTGATGTACTATTCATAAAAAAACAACTATACATAATAATAAACATACCAACATAATTGAGTTGGATCTCTTATGATTAAAATTTCAATTATAGTTTACAATTGTTGTGTTAAAAAACTTGATTTTAAGTTGGTGTTTTCTAATGAAACTCTAATCAACTCCTCTAATTGAATAAATAACACATCCTTGGTTATTATAAATACATCTGATTATTACTTTCAATGTATAATTGATGTTATAAAAATAGTTTAAAATACATCATTGTATATTAATCACAAATGTATTTCTTTGATTTCATCAATTATACATTATAATTTGTTAACATATAAACTCAAGTATTAATACATCCTAACAGATTCCCTTAAAATATGTTAACATTTTCAAACTGATTATATTCTTGAATTGAAATTGATTCAATTCAAGATGTACTATTTTATTTAATTATGATGTAGTGTTAGTATATTAACATAACTATGAATTTAATATGATGAGTATTTATCCTAATTGATTTGGATTTCTTCTCTAGATGTACATCTGATGATTTATTTAATATACCAACAATATATCATAAGTATGGAAATAATATACTAACAGTACATCATCATAAATACATATGATTATATATATATATTATTTCTCTCAAAACTCTTTCTCCTTTATATTTTTTTTCTCTTCTATTTTTATGTAAGCTTTAAAATAATTGTCTACTATAAATTCACTTACACATATATTGGATTTTTTCCAATATAAATTCTTGGAAAAAAAGTTCAAATAGGAAGGCACTAATATTAAGGCGCTGATTCTCTATATAAGTGCATACTAGTACTCCATAGTGGAAAATCATTGCATACAGTAGCTATATCACACTTATTTTCTATGTGAATGAAAACTGGTAATGCATACTTGAAATAAGCGCATACCTAAATATGTATACTGGAAAATAAATAAAAATATGTATCTATATAGATAATAATTTCATATAGATCAATGTATTTACTAGTTATAAATGGCTTAGTCTTTTTCAATATAATGCTGGTGTAGAAATATTTTTCACCAAAATAGATATTAAAACCCATTTAAATTCATGTGATTATAACATTGGTTTTTAGAAATGATGTGGTTTTTTATACTATTATGGATCTAAAAATAACTTATTATAAAAAGGTGGAAAAACATCAAGTTCTAATCAAGGATGTGTTCATCCTATGTAAACGAAGATATCCCGGACTTATAAGAGATTGTGGAACAATGGGATGTCATGCAATAATTTTAAATGTGATGATAGAATATGGTGACTGGGAGAATAAGAAATGGAATGGAGAAGATACCTTAAATTTCAGCATAAATAAAATGGGTACAATGATGAATGAATAAAGCGATAGGATTGAAGAGATTTCCAAAGAAATTTTTTAAGTAAATTTCCATGGAAATGGAATTGAAGGAAAGCATCATTCCATTATGAGGCTATTAAAGATAATGTTTTTTATTTAATGGATAGTGTTCCCTATTTTGGTTGAATAAAAATGAAATATTTGAGCCTCCAATTTCCTTATTATTTTGGTTTCATAAATGTAGAATATTTAACAAATGAAATTCCTATGTTTTGCTGAGGATGAGTAGAGTAGTGTCAAAGTAAGGTAGTGGTATGTCAATCAAATGTTGCTATTCGAGATGTATTCACCAAAAAAATATGATTGGTTTTGAGTTCAAATGGTTGATGGATATTAATAAAGTGGGTTTTTTTGGGTGTTTTTTTCTTTTGAAAGAATGGATATTGAAATGCGGAGATGCTTGAATTCATGTATTATGCTGACATAGGTTGGAGATAAGGTTTTGGATGATTAAGATTACTTGTGTAAGTGAGATATGTCACTTTAATCATGGTAACCCATGTTCCAAGGGAACTATGGAAGGGTAAAAAAAATTATTTGAAAACAAAAAAATCCCTAATTTAAAATTGAAAAGTTAATTTTGAGGAAACATTGTTGATCTTGAGATAGTGAGTGAATATGTTTAATGTTTATGGAGATTTCTTGAGTTCCCTGGAGAATGTTTCGGGCTAGGTAAGTCGCGATTGAGATCTGTTTGGATGAATTATCTTGGACTTGGTTATGTTCTTAATGAAGTTTTCTATAGCTGATAGAATCTAACATGTTTATTGTTTAATGATACGTGGCATTTTGATCATTGATAGTAGGAGAAGTTTTTGGAATTTTTTATAGAAGTAAAAGAAGTGTGAACTAAGACAAAATTTTATCCAGGTATACCAGACACAATGCCTCAGCCAGAAGAAAATTGGTTTTTTTCATTTAGTTAGTAGGGATGAGTTCTAGTCACATGATAGTAAGAGTTCCCAATTAATACTTCCATGGAGAGGATGTTGAGGATGTGTAGTGTTAAGCTGGTTTATGAGGCTATGAGCTTGAGAAAAATATTTTAAAGTGGAGAACATTAAAATAATGAGGGATAAGAAGGAATCATTAGATAACACACTAGAACTCAAGAAAGTCTACCTATCAATATTGCCAAATTTTTCCAGATTTTCTAATTAGACACTTTTTTATTCATTAGATAATTTGACATTGTGGTTCAACAGTTTCCTCTTCAATGCTTGAGTGAGAATGATCTCAGAATGATAGTTTTTCTATTCTTCTTGGACAGATGTGATATATCCTTGTTTAATCTCTTAGATGAAAAAATCAATTGCCATTTTAGTTTACAAAAAAGTTTATTTTATTAGTTTTACATGTGATATGATATGAAACTATAATAGGGTGAGAATTGTAAAATAAAAACCAAAACAATAGTCATCCTGGTCTTGTTTATCTTGACCGGAAGATATAGTCTTCCAATCAAATCACAGAACAATAGATTACAATATAAATCTGTGGTGAATAAAACTATTAGTACTTAAAAAATAGTTCATCAAATAGAATGTCAAAAATAAAAATTATCAATAAAATGATATATAAAAAATAATGTATTGTGTAAAGACTCAAATATCCCTAAAGAATATAATTAACAAAAAAATACAACTATGAAACCCTTAACTTTTAGAACTATTTGACATGTGCTTTGTAACCTAATCCAAGGTATCTCAATTATATCCCCAATATGTTCCTCAATTGAAAACCCATTATTATGTATCAAAAACCAGTCCTTGTACACTCTATTATCCAAGAAAAAAATCCCTTCACCAATCTAAGAAATGAAATTTTTAATACTAACCATGGAATATGTTACTCTCAATGGATCAGCAGTAGCCCTTCATCATGAATTATCATAAAAATTGGGTTCTAACCATATCTATTTGATCTCAATAATTGGAAAAAAAATAATTATAATAAAAAATAATTATATCTTTTACAATGGAAACAACACAAGTGGATTCTCTATGAAAATCTCCCCAATGAAAATAAAATCAAAAGAAATCTTGGAAATAGGCTAGTCGAAACATGAAAACAGGCTATTAGATATCAATGATCATGAAAGTAAAAATTACAACATGAAATACATAGACAATTTATAATGAATATCTCAAAATTTGTTTAATTTGGTCAAAAATAAATGAATGGAAGATGAGGATTCATATCATTCAAAGAGGTGTAAGAAGAATTGTGATTACCTGTAGGAAGGGGTGAATCATGATAGGAGGGAGCCAGAAGGTTCGTTCCCATGGTAGGAAGGGTTCATTTGCGAGAGCAGGGAGTAGGTAGGGTTCCTTTGACAAATCTGGACAGGGTAGGGTTCCTTCTCCTGAGTCGATGTCATGAGAGTAGGGAGCGAGGGAGCGGGTAGGGTTCCTTTGTGTGAGACAATTTCATGATATCAGGGAGCCGATCGAGTTATTCACAAGATTAGGATGTAGGGAAGGGTAGTTCGATCAGGCGGAGGATAGGGAGCTCAATCTCGGAGAGGGGAAGCATCGGCTGATGCACTAGATAGAGAAGGTACACCCGAATAAGGGTATGCGGGAGGAGAGGAACGCGTGAGTGGTGGAGGAACCGCAAATGGAGGAGCTGTGAATAAAGAATCCGGTGAGGGTGAAGGAGAATCCAGTGAGGATCAGTTGAGGGGTAAATCAGTCAGGAGATGATCAAAGGAGAAGGGTTTCGAGGGAGAGATTAGGGAGAGGGTGAGTGGAGAAGAAAGCCTCGACGGTGGATAAAAAACGAATAAGCCTATTCCCATGAGAAAAGATCTGCTCATGGCTATATCAAACATATAGCCATGGACCATTTATACTATGGCTATAAATGTGTGGCTATATGTCATTTTTTTATTAGTGTTTATGTCTGGAAATATTTTTCACTTATACTTAATGTCCTAGATAATCAAATTAGATTCACTAATTAAAAAATAAAGAACCCATTATTTATTTATTTTATTTATTATAATTTTATTAAGTTTTTTATGGTCATTTGGAGGAGTTATAGAGTTCAATTTCATCATTCTGGAAGTTTTTGTTTCATGGTTTTGTGGTCGGAACCCTTGAGTATAATTATGAGAGTTTTTCCAAAAAATAAATAAATACTTTAGAAGTTGAAAGAAATGGTTTTAATATGTTTCCAAAATTTTAAATGATCCCATATTTCATTTTTTTCTAATATGAGGATTATTCTTTAGATAAAACAATCATGATAAATGTTTAGTTTGTTTTTGTCGGTTTTTCTGACCATTACAAACTAGTTTCATTTTATTTAATTATTATGTATAAATTTTAGTTATAGGACATCAAAAAAGTTATAATATACATATTAAAATATTTTTAACCATAATAATTTTTTTATGACCATCCTTGAAGGTGGTAATGGAAAATGAAGACTTATTGTCCACGAAGGCGGTGAATCGACACATCATGGAAGATGTTTTCATTTTTAGAATTATAGGGGAAGAGAATTTTTTTAATGATAGATATTCTATTAAAAAATAAGATTATAGTATATGTATTATACTAGATTTATCATGTAACTTTTTATAGGGGATTTTAGGATAATTTTGAAGGAAGAAATAATTTAAAATAGAAAAAAGAGGATTTTACCTCTTGAATATCATCTTCTTGAGAACCTCCTTAAGACACTTGGTATTGGTATTTTGGTGAGACGAGTAGGTATTAGAAGAGGGAAAGAGGATTGAGAAGGTAATTAGATAGAATTTATACATGTTTCAAGTACTATAATGTGTTAGGAGAAGAGGTTTGAGGGGTGGTATTTATAGGGAGAGGAGAGGGGTGTTTTTTATTTTTTTTATTCATTTATTTATTATTTTGGCACAAGACTATCAATAGTGTTGATTCTAGTGACTAATTATATTAGCTAGTTCGTATGAGTTTGAAATAATGATTTCTTACATCATTCATGACTCAAAAAACCTTGTATTTGACTTATAATGTTAAATATCATAAATTACAGTATTTCACTATTCACAAAAAAATCAACTATTTCAGAAAAATTCAAAAAATTCACCCTAAACATTTTTCGTTGTGTAGATTTAAAAAATGGACTCTATTTTTTTAAAATAAATTTATAAATATGAGAAATTTAATTTTTAATTAAAATCATCATTTATTCGAAAAATACTAATCTTATGACACTTTGAAAAATTAATTAAGGTCTCATAAAATTAACTTATAATTATAATATAATAAAATATTAATTTATGAATCTACTTTATGAAAATAAATTTTATTTTAGATCATTATATTAATTATAAAATTTTAAATAAAAATTTATATTTCACAAAAAATACAAACACATAATTTATCATTTTTAAAACATTTATTTACTTATTCCATGATATAAATATATCATATTTTAATTTATGAGATACCTAAATTTTATTTATAATTTCATAGGTGAGTTTATTATTCTAATGTCTAAATTAAAATTCCTAACTATCATATTACTATTCTAATAGTCAGGTTACCGTTCCATTGGTATAGATTCCACAATTTCTATAAATACCACTTATTTCATTATACATTTATAATGAATTTAACTATTTAATTACAGAATGAAAAAAAAATATTCTATATGTTCCTGTGCTGTTAAATCAACTGTTGTTGATTTATTTTATTTTTTACTTTACTCAAGTATATACATATTTATGTGTGTGTGTGTATAGTTATGGAAATATAAATATATACATATATAAATATAATTATATACATGATGGAACCTTTCCTAGATAACCAGGATCATGGACCCAGGGATCGATTATGGTTTCACTTTATTTATTTTATTTATCATTTCTAGTTGTGTCTCAGTTAGGTAGAGCATATTACATGAGCATGCACTTATGGCAGTATATTTATAGGTTCGTCATTTGGGTGGACTATTGAGATTATCTATCACCTGTGTACATTCACCTTGGTGTGTGTGAAAACATTATGACTACTTTTTAGGTTGAGAACATATTATATAATAATAAGGATGAGGCCTAGGGTTTCATGATCAAATGGAGCTGCTCGTGTGGATTTTTTTTTGATCAAGCTGCATCAGCTCGACAACGTCTTGGAGACCAGGTATGTGGTATGGCTCGAGTTTGGTAGGATATCCCTGTAATTTTATTTTAGTTTCTTTTATGTAATCTTATATAAATGTTTGGCCCAGTGGGTGACCACTATTGTATCTATGACATGGTTTTTTGGGATTTTATATCATTTCATTTATTATTATTGAATGCTTATATTTCAATTTATTTACTTATTCACTTTGTTTATTTACTTTTTTGCATGATGCATTGTTATTTTTACTATTTTTTCTATTATATGAGGGAATAGTCTCCCTATTACCACACCCTAGGCCCTCACTGCTATTCAGAAACTTACAACATATGGGGAGGCACACTTGAGTCCTTATGGTGAATCTACTCAAGGTACTAGATTTGTGGAATCGAGGTTGTGACGTTATATATTCTAATAAAATAAATATTATTTTTGAAATCAGCATATTTAAATTATACAATGGTGAATTTTTCATAATTTTTTTAGATGGTTGAATTTTTTAGTAAAAATTAAATACGGTATAAATATATGATATATATTAAAGCATTATAATAGCCAAAAAGTGATTTAATAAATACTATAAAGGTTAACCTTAACCAAATATAGGTCTCCACTTTAAAGTAATGTGTCTTTGAGTTTATTTGATTAATTTTATAAACCCTTAATGAATCATCGAAAACCTATATTATATTTTAGGGTCTTAAAATCAATTCTTTATAAACATGACTCACTTTCACATCATCAAAGGTATTATTTTAAGGAGTTTTCTTGAACTTATAAGATATAGAAAACCCCTTATATTTGATATAAACCATAGGAAAAATCATGGTAAGGTTCATGTTTTTTAGTATTTTATTATATAGATTCCAAAACCTAAGTTTAGACATTAATAAAGAACTCCCCTCACTTTTCCTATAAAAACCCACCAAACCACTCATTCATCTTAACTCAAAACCCTTTGAACATGAATTTAATCGTCTTTTCCATCTCTACATCCCTCCCAATTTCCCAAAATATTAAGAAGATCATCCAAAAAATTTAGAAGCACCCTCTCAAGGTAAGGGATCCTCTCTTTCTCGTATTTATTCAAGAACCTCCTTTGTATAAAGCCTTATAATTTCAAATTTTTCATGTGGATACATGTTTTTACATATCCATCTTACTATCCTTGTGATTACCAATTTATAATAGGCATCATTTACTCTCATTAACCCCTTCTATAAACCTTTATGTACACCTGTTATGTTGCTGAAATTATCCCACACTTTTTCATTCCAAACATTTGTGTAGTTAATACCCTTCCCCATTTACCCTCAAGGGTATTCAACTAGTTGTACTTATCCTTCATTGATTTTGTAATTCCATTTATATAACATGTACTCCTTAATCATGGGGTTAAAAGTAATGAAATAAATACTTATTTTGTATGATTTATGTGGTAAAATTATTCATGTACATGATATGAATGTGACAGATGGGACTAGATTTATATATCTCTCCAATAAATTAGGTAATGTTTTTATCTCATTAGATACCATGTATAGTGCATGGGAGGTTATCCTAAGCACATTATGTTATAATTTCTCATCGATTGGCCTTGACTTATGTTTATGATGCCATGTTTTATGTTGTTCCCACATTCCCATGTAACCTTTATGTTATCTTCTTATATAATGATTTGATTATCATGTTTATGATTCTCACCCATCTTAGTCACTTTGATACTCCTATTAACTCACATGTACTAATTTAACTTATTACATGCTTTGATTATTACCTTACTAAGACATATATCACACCCCTTTCTTATATACATCCTCATATTATCCCATAAAATTTTAGAAGATCGATGGAATTTTAAGGGCCTATTGGGAAGTTTTTAAATAATGTAGTTACACCCATGTTTCAAGTTATTGTGCTATATACTGGATTTCCCAAATGCAGTGGGCCTAAAAATTTTATGGGATTGTATTATGCGTACATTTTTGTAATAAATAATTAATCTAGGTGTATTAAAATATGGGTTTTCCTAATCTAGGGGTGCCCAAATTTAGCATGACCTAACCGATTGGATGACCTAGGTCTTAAAAATTACCTCTTTGGAAGGAATCCTGCACTTAGTATTTGTGGGGTTTTAAGTCTCATCAATTTAATATACATCATATTTATATTATATTCATAACTATTACATCATATGTCATCATTATCTTTACATTTTTTATTTCATTTTACGTATGCATGTTTCTAGAAATTTAATTTTGGAAATCCCTATTCCAACCAACAAATTAATATTTTCACACCATATTAATGTTTAACTCTTTTTACAACTCATAATTCTATGTTAATAACCCAAAATGGAATTAAATTATATTCATATATATCCAAATGCATTATATGAATATGGTGTATTAACACTTCATGTAAATTCATAATGTTATATGATATTGAAGAAATCTACATGATTATGCCTAAAGTGACATATATCTAACCACATTCACTTTCCAAGCTAAGGAAACCACCAGGAAAGTAAGGGGTCTGACCACAACTCCCCCTACTCGGGTAGACTTTACTCATAATATAATTCAATTCATGGAAACTATAACACCTAATATACAAACAATATGCCTAATAACTATTCTCAAGTTCATAACTATGATTAGAAATTGAGGTTAAGGTATATGAAAACTAAATTTCATGATATCAAACCTAACATGATATGCAAAGCTCTATCCTAGAATTAGTTTATTTCATAAATGGGAATACAAAATATTCATAATTCATAAAAAATTTAGTCAACATGAATATTAAAAAAATAGATAATATATATATTTTCCAAAACATGAGACATTTATGAACCATTCATAAATAAATACTAATAATAAAAAATGTATAATTTAGCAACAATATAAACATTTTATATTTATTTCAATATGAACTCATTCAAGTTTTATATTAAATGGAATTTATATGATATTTTATGAATTATAAACATTTTATAATTCAATATCTATTATATAAGAATTTTATATAATCTATATATCATATATATTGTGATTTATAAACACTTTATAAATCACCTCTTATGAATTATAAATTAACCATTTATTTTTATATCATAAGGCATGGAATTTAATTTTTAAAAAAGTATTAAAAATATTAACCTTTAATATTTAAGAATAATGTTTCATAAACATTTATTTAACTAATTATAAACAATTTATAATTTATTAATTAATTAATAAAATACTTATAAAATAAATATTCCCAAAATACATTTTAACATGGTTTATAAACAATTTATAAACCATAAAAATCATTTAAATACGTTTAAAAAAATTAAAAAAAATTTCTTACCCTTACACAGAACCCCTACTCTATATAAGGGTATCCCCTTATTACCCTTATATAAATTCCATGTGTAAGGGTATGGATGTTTTTTTTCACTGCATAAAGGTAATACATAGATAACCTTTACACATCTCCTTCATGTAAAGGTATTTCATGTGTGAAACTTCTTTATGTAAGGGTACTTTGTAGGTCTCATACGCTGCGTAAAATTAACATCAATGACCTTTATGTAGTGGCTCTTATACCTATACATAACCCTTTATAAATATGCACTACCTTTATGTGGTACTTCTATGTAAGGTTATTTCCTTTGTAATGAACTAAACATTTATCAATGCAATTTCTACCTTCTTATAGTAATGTTATAATCATATAAAATCACATTAGAAAACACAATGCCACATCATGCTTAAATAAAATACTATGTGACCTTTAAACATAAATTTGCCACTTCTATATTTTGAATTTTGAAAATCTGACATAAACAGTTATGATCAGTAAGATGTTTGAATTCTGATAGGACAAACTTCATTTTTTTGAATAGTAACCTACCCTTATGTATAGTAACCTAAAAATATAAATAGTAATATAACCCTTATGAATAGTAAATCATCCAAAAGAATAGTAACCTTACCCATTAATGTATAAATAAAATTTAGGCATCTTATAAGTGAGAAAATGACCATAGTAAAAGTATTGGTATTTTTTTAAGTCATAAATAATTAATTATAATTAATTAGTTAATTTTAAAGAAAATTTATTTTCTTAAAATGTGTTCATAAATTAACAATTTTATTTTTTCTAGTTTTTAGATAATTTTATAAGACCTTATTTAATTTTTGAAGGCATTATAAAATCAGTTTTAATTTTAAAATCTGTATTTTTCAAGTAATTATGATTTTAATTTCAATTAATTTTTTTCATATTTAGAGAATTATTTTTGAAAAATGGAGTTCATTTTTGGATTCTACAAGTCAGAAAATGGTTACGGTGATTTTTTGGTATTTTTCTGAAATACTTTAATTTCCTTGTGAATGGTGAAATTTCAATAATTTAAAAAAAATATGCTAAATATATGAATTTATGCAACATGATTAAGTCATGGATGATGTAAATGGACATTTTTTTGAACTTAGATGAACTTATTACTATTTTTAGTCATAAGTATCCTCACTATTTCTTGTCTTGTGGAGAAATAATAAATTAATGAATATAATATTAAGAAAACCCTCCTCATCTCCACTATAAATACCACCTCCCACACCCTCATTAATTTACACCACTCAATATTCAAGACTTAACTAAATTCTATGAAAATATCCCCCCAAAATCCTTCCCCATTTCCAACATCCCTTGGTCTCTTCAAAATACCAAATCCTCTCCCCTAAAGAGGCTCCCAAAGGAGATAAACTCAAAAGAGGTAAATTCCTCTTTCCAATTATTTTATTTTCTTGCAAGTTCCTTTATTTCCTTTATATTTACTAAATAATTTCACCCAAATGGTATGATAATAATAGTAACATAAATTTAATATAATTATATTATTCTAATGGGATAGTTCATCAATATCTCACATTCCCTCTCCTTTTATACTATAAATGAAAAACCATCCCAGAAGTGTTAATATATCACATTTAAGGAGGATGGGTTTTCAATTTGCATTACCATATTATAGACTAGTCATGAAACCATTTTAATGGTTGAACCAAATAATAATATATTTATTTTACCTCATTTGATGTTTTGGAATCCTTATACTGTCATGACATAAAATAATAATACAAAACAAGTTCATTGTGAGCAAAATTTCCAAATTAATCTAAGCGTTTATCATTAAAAAATTATCTAATGATTCATACTAATTGTATATAAAAATTTTATTATAAGATCATTTATATATATGGAATGTCACTAATAATATATATTAATAATTCTGTATGTTTAACCACATTTAAAATGAACATCCATTCATGAATACAAGTGAACCATTCATAAAAGCTAAGAAAATTAACACTCCCAAACAATAAATTTAAGCTCTATAACTCATCCAAAGGTCCATAAAAGAACTTAATAAAACCATAATGAATAAAATTAATCTATTAAAGGATATTTAATTATTAATTAATGAATAAAATTTTATTATATTTTACTTTAAATTGAATGAATCCTTCAGACATAATGTAAGGGGAAATTCTCGAACCCAACTCTCTTTCTTTGGGTTTTCCCTCTTCAACCCTTTTTCAGTATGGATATGCCTTAAAAATCATTTATTAATCATTATATTACCTTTTATATTATATAAATTTTATCTAATTTATTTTATGAAAAATCTAATGTTTTCCAAAAGAAATATTCTTTCAAATAAACACACCCTTTTTACTTCTCGAAGATTGTTTCACTCTTAACTCAAGGTCAATGGTTCTATGTCAAGAATGATATTCCCTATTTATTTTGGGAACCAAATGTTTATCAATGTATGATTTATGATGTGAAACCTATTTATTTCCATGAGTTATTTTATGTTCAATTTTGACATATTTTCTATGTGGTATGCATGATAATGTAAATGTTATGATGTGATGGGTGCGCCTGGAATTATATAGTAAAATATGAATGTTTGAATGTGATAGGTACGACTGAAATTATACAGCACTCCAATTCATTGGGTAAAGTGATGAATCTCATGATTTAAAGTGAAATGATTCATGAACATGATTCTAGCTTTGTTCAAAACTATGTGTGTTAGTTAACCACTAAGACATGATGTTTTATTTTTATGCATTGCCACATTCTATACTATTATATAAATTATGTTATGATTATTCTCACCCCGTGTTACATTGTTTCATGTTCTTATATTTCCTCTTATTGGGATTTTATCTCACCCATTTTTGATGTATATACTAATGTGACTATATGTACTAAGGAGTACACAAGGGATGATAAGAAGCTAGAGAATAAGGAATTAAATAAATGTTTATGCTTTATGTTGTAAATATTATGTACAATCCTAGTTTTCCCAAGACATTAAACCTTTGGATCCTTGTTTGGTAATGTTTTTATGTTTTTTATTTTTAAAATTATATAAAAATAATGTAATAAAAGTAGGGTCACTATAGTTGGTATCAGGGGAAAGGTTTAGTTAATTTGGGAATTGGGATTAGTGAACCCTAGAGAAAACCTCTAGTATGTGACTAAGTACAAATATGCACACAATAAGCTTTGATAAATATAGGGATCCCATAATATATTCTTTTAGTGTAAATTGAACAAATTAATAATTTATTTATTCATGACTCATTGACTTGTGTTTTGTTACGACCATTATAATTTTAGAAAATGGTGGGAACCAGGAGAAACCAGACTAACAACTCATGCTAGGGCTGATGAAATGATTACCCGAATGACATCCCCAATTATTTGGGAGGTGGAGTTAAAAATTTCATGGCAATGCTTACCCAGTTGTCTTGAGTTTTGAACAAAAGATGAATAATGTGTAATTTCCTCCTTCACTAAGAGGGAAAAACTGGCTATCGAGTGTTTTATGTGGCAACAACCACTGAAATTTAGTGGATCTTATGATCCGCTAGTTACGAAATAGTGGGTCAACTTCATAGAGAAGATCTTTTCTATGATTCACTATTTTGAGATGGTTAAGTTGATTCTTTCTATTTTCATCTAGATGGAGAGGTTGGTCAATGGTGGGGTTTTCTTAAGAACACCAAACTGGCTAATGAAATTGAAGAGATGGAATGGGAAGACTTTAAGATCATGTTTCGTAACAAGTATTTCCCAAGAAAAATTCATAAAAATATGGATAGATAATTCATAGATCTCAATAAAAATGAAGGATAATCTATCACGGCCTATGAATCTAATTTCACAAGGCTTTCAAGGTATTCTTTGGGTTTTGTTATCAATAATGATAGAAAAATGATAGATTATTTAGTGGGTTAAAACCACACCTTCGAAAGGCTCTTGAAATTCAAGACTTTGAGAGTTATGAAAAATTTGTTTGATATACTCTCAAAGTAGAGATGGAGTTTGGATAATGGTCCCATGGATATGGTGATAAGAAATTAAATGTGGAGTTTCGATCCAGATGATATAATGATAAAGGAGGGAAGAAAAATCAACCACCCACATGCCAAAAATGTAGGAAGAAGCATCATGGGAATTGCCTCAAAGGGGTGGGGAAATGTTTCAAGTGTGGTAGAGAAGTCCACAAAGCTCTTGAATGTTTAAAATACATGATAAGGTAGGATAATTTGGTGGAATAAAGGAAAGCACCACCCATGGTCCAATGCTACAATTATAGGGATCAAGTGCACTATGCAATCCAGTGCACTAAACCTAGAGCTCTCTAGGGTAAGCAGCGTTAATACCCACCAAAGCTAAAGGAACAAGGGAAGGATTATTCCATCACTAATGTAGAAGTTGAAAAAGAAAATGAAGGAATACATGGTATAATTCCTATTCACTCAAGAATGGAAAAAATCCTTACTTGATTCTGGTTCTACACATTCCTTTATATCTTACAAGTTTGTTAGAACTGTGGAATCGAAGCCCTGAAACCTTGAAGTAGAGATATCCATAAAAACACCTAGTGGTGCAATAATTGCAACCCAAGTGTTGTAATCCTCTCATATTGGCATATGTGGGATTATTCTTCAAATTAAACCCATGATACTTCCCTTGGTAGAATTTTATGCTATAATGGGAATGGATTGGCTCTCATTATATAGAGCACATATCAACTGTTGGGAAAAGGAAATATCTTTTTATATTCTGAATCATCCCATGCTCCTATAAAAATTCAAGGAAGATCATGAATCTCCTTTGAAAAATCATTCAATGGTGTGGGTTTTGATTCCCTATGAAGAGGCATACCTCTCTCAAATGGTTGATTCAAAGGAAAGTGACAACCTAGTGAAAATTACCATCATGAGGGAATACGGTGATGTATTTCCAAAAGAGTTTCTCAAACTTTCCCCATATCATGATGTAGATTTATCCATAGAACTCATACCCAGATCTACGCTTATCTCAAAGTGTCACTATAGGATGGATCCTATCAAAATTTAGGAGTTAAAGAAGAAGCTAAAAGTGCATTTGGACAAGGGGTTCATATGCCCTTGTGCATCACTTTGGGGTGCGCCAGTGATCTTTGTAAAGAAGAAGGATCGATCAATGCAGTTGTGTATCGATTATCAGAAAATAAACAATATCACAATAAAGAATAGGTATCCTCTCCCAAGGATTTATGACTTATTCTATCAGCTATGAGTAGCTCAATACTTCTCAAAGGTGGATCTTCATTCTGGATATCATCAACTAAAGGTGAAGAAGGAAGATATTCAGAAGACTTCCTTCCACACAAGGTATGGGAACTATGAGTTTCTGGTAATGCCCTTTGGACTTATTAATGCCCCTACAATCTTCATGTATTTGATTAATAGAGTCTTTATACATTATCTCAATAAATTTATGGTAGTGTTTTTCAATGATATTCTCATCTACACCAAGAGAAATGAGGAACATGAAGAATATCTAAGACTTGTGTGGGTGACATTGAAAAAGGAGAAGTTGTACGCCAATTTCATCAAGTGTGACTTTTAGATAAATCAATTCGTGTTATCGAGACATGTGATCACAAGTAAGGGAATTTATATGGAACCTTCAAAAACAAAGGTGATTGAGGAATGGCCCAGACCCTCTAGTGTCACATAAATCCGTAGTTTTCTTGGATTGGCGGGGTACTGCTGATGTTTTGTGAAAAAATTCCAACGATTGTCAAGCCTGCTAACTAAGTTAACCAGGAAAAGGGTAAAGTATGTCTGGACGAAATAATGTGAGGGAAGCTTTAAGGATCTAAATAGAAGGCTGGTCACTACACCTATACACACATTACCAAAGAGTGGAGAAATATTTGTGATATATAGTGATTATTTGAATAAATTATTAGGTTGTGTACTCATGAAATATGATAATGCGATTGCCTACACCTCACATAGGTTGAAGATCCATGAGAAAAACTACCTGATGCAAGATCTAGAGCTAGAAACTGTGATTTTTTCCTTGAAAATCTAGCGATGCTACCTCTATGGTGAGAAGTGTGATATACACCAATCACAAGATTCTAAAGTATATATTCACACAAAAGGAGATCAGCATGAATCAAAGGATATGGTTAGATCTAATCAAAGATTACGATTTCTCTATTCACTATCATCCTGTAAAGGAAAATAAGGTAGATGATGCTCTAAGCAGAAAAGAACCTTCTACTCTATCCATGTTGCAGATTGAGAAAGACCATATCTTCATGGATATGAAAAGGATGGATTTGGAAATCATAATGATAGAGAATACATCCTACCTTGACAAAATGATTACCCAACCATCTATCCAAGGGAATATTAAGGAAGCATAAAGGGGTGATCTAGAGCTACAAAATAGGGTTAATGTAGTAAAGGAAAGGAATATTTCAGAGTTCCATATCGATGATGATGGTGTGATTTGATTTAGAATGTGGCTTTTAGTTCCTTCATCACCTGGGATAAATAAATATCTATTTTATAATGCACGTATCTCACCTTTCTATATCTATTCTAGAAGCACCAAGATGTACTGTGATCTCTAAGAAAACATCTGGTGGGACAACATAAAGAAGGATATTGATAAATATATCTCAAGGTTCTTGATATGTCAGTAAGTTAAAGTATAGAGATAAAAGTCTATAGGTATGATGCATCCATTTCTTATACCCATGTTTAAATGGGAGAATGTCACTATTGACTTTGTCACGGGTCTCCTGAAGACGTCTAGGGGAAATAATATGATATGGGTTGTGGTTGACTGACTCACAAAGACTACCCACTTTATCGTTATTTGGGAAGATCTCTCTATTTAACAACTTGAAAATATATATGTGAAGGAATTGGTGAGACTGCATGGGTTTCCACTCTCTATTGTCTATGATTGTGATATAAGGTTCACATCTAAATTTTGGAGGAGTCTCCAACATTCTTTGAGTACTAAATTAAATTTCATCATGGTCTATCACCCCCAAATTAATGGCCAATATGAAAGGTCTATTTATATGCTTGAAGATATTATAAGAGACTTCTCTTTAGAATTAAAATTTGAATGGTATTAACATCTCCCATTGGTTAAGTTCTCATACAACAATATCTTCCACTCGAGTATTCAGATGGCTCCATATGAAGCTCTATATATAAAGTGATGTAGAACTCCAACCTATTGGGATGAATTTGGAGAAAGAAAGCTACTTGGACTTGATCTTATGTAAGAGATGACAAAGAAGATTCAAGTCATCTAGAAACATATCAAAGCTCCTTAGAGTCAGAAAAAAGAGCTATGTTGACAACCATAGAAGGGACTTTGAGTTTGACGTTGGAGATAAATTCTTCCTTTTAATATCACCATATAATAGATTCATGTGGTTTTCAAAGAAATTGAAACTAAGCCCAAGGTAAATTGGGCCCTTTGAGATCCTTGATTGCATAGTATTCATGTATTATTATCTTGTATATCCACCAAATATGGATCAAGTTCATGATGTTTTTCACGTATCACTCCTGAGGAAATACATACTATATACCTCACATGTACTGAAATCTGAGGTGGTATAGCTGGAAGATGATCTCTCTTATAAGGAGCAGCAAGTAAAGATTCTGGATAAGAGAGATAAGGTTATACGCAACAAGAAAACCCACCTTATCAAATTGTTGTAGAGGAACCATAAGTATAAAGAAGCAACTTGGGAACCAGAGGATGCGATGAAGCAAAAGTGCCATCACCAATTTATGTAAAATGAAATTTCGAGGATGAAATTTCAAAAAGGGAAAGAATGAAATGACCCAAACTTTTATCAATGAAATTTATCCATCTTTATAGTAATTTCATAATCATATAAAATCAAATTAAGAAATAGCATGAAACATCATGATTAAATGAACTATTATGTGATATTTAAACATAAATTTTCCACTTATGTGTTTTGAATTTCGAAAATCTGACATACACGGCTGCTATCAGTAAGATGTTTGGAGTCCGATAGGACAAACTTCATTTTTTTGAATAATAACCTACCCTTATTAATAGTATCCTAACATTATGAATAGTAATATGAATCTTATGAATAGTAAATCATCCAAAATAATAGTAACCTCACCCATGAATGTATAAATAAAATTTTGGCATCTTATAAGTGAAATATGACCATAGTAAAAGTATTGGTATTTTTATAAGCCATAAATAATTAATTATAATTAATTAATTAATTTAAAATAAAATTTATTTTCCTAAAATTTGTTCATAAATTAAAAATTTTATGTCTTCTTGTTTTAAGATAATTTTATAAGACCTTATGTAATTTTCAAAAGCATTATAAAATCAGTTTTAATTTTAAATTTTGTATTTTTCAAGTAAATTGTGATTTTAATTAAAAATTAAATTGTTCGTATTTATATATTTTTTTTCTAAAAATGGAGTTCATTTTTGGATTCTACACATCGAAAAATATTTAGGGTGAATTTTTGGGATTTTTCTGAAAAACTTTAATTTTTAGTGAATGGTGAAATTTGTTAATTTACAAAATATGCTAAATAAATGAATTTATGCATCATGCTTAAGTCGTGGATGATGTAAATGGACATTGGTTCAAAATCACATGAACGTATTTATATTTTTAGTCACAATAATCCTTATTATGTATTGTCTTGTGGAGAAATAATAAATTAATGAATATAATATTAAAAAAAACTCTCCTCCCCTTCACTATATATACCACCCCTCACACCCTCATTTCTTCACACCTCTCAAGCTTCAAGACTTAACTAAATTATATCCAAATATCTACCAAATATCCTTCCCCATGTCCATAAACCCTTGTTCTACTGAAAATACAATATCCTCTCTCCTAAAGAGGCTCTTAAAGGAGATAAACTCAAGAGGTAAATTCCTCTTTCCGATTATTTTATTTTCTTTCAAGTTATTTCTTTTTTTTCATTCCTCGTCTAATTTCACCCAAATGGTATGATAACTAAAATAGCATACATATACTGGAATTATATTATTCTAATTTTATATTTCATCATAATCTAGCATTCCCTCTCCTTTTATTCTATAAATGAAAACACCGTCCAAGATGTGTCAATTTATCACATTCAAGGATGGCAGGTTTTCAATTTGTATTATCATCTTAGATACTGGTCATAAAACCATTTTAATGGTAAAAATAGATAATAATATATTTATTTTATTTTATGTGATTTTTTTTAATCCTTTCACACTCATGATATAAAATAATAATAAAAACAAGTTCATTGTGAGCAAAACTGCCAAATTAATCCAAGCATTTATCATTAAAATTTTATCTAATGATTCATCCTAATGGTATATAAAAAAATAATTATAATATCATTTATATCTCTATAATGTCACTAATAATATATATTAATAATTTTGTAAGCTTAACCACATTTCAAACAAACATCCATTCATGAATACAAGTGAACTGTTCATAAAAGCTAAGAAAATTAACACTCCCGAACAATGAATTAAAGATCTATAACTCATCCAAAGGTCAATAAAAGAACTTAATAAAAACATAATTAATAAAATTCATGTATTAAAGGATATTTAATTTTAAATTAATGAATCTAATGTCATTATACAAGACTTTAAAGTGAAGGAAGTGTTTAGACACAAGGTAAGCAGAAATTCTCGAACCCAACTCTCTTTCTTTGGGTTTCCCTATTCAACCCATTTTCGGTATAGATATGAATTAAAAGTAAATTATTCATAATTATATTAAATTTTATGGGATATACATGTTCTCTAATTTGTTTTATGAAAAATTTAATGTTTTCCAAAATAAATCTTCTTTCAAATAAACACTCCCTTTTTACTTCTCAAAGATTGTTTCACTCTTCACTCAAGGTTAATGGTTCTATGTCAAGAATGATATTCCCTATTTATTTTGGAAACCAAATATTTATCAATGTATTATTTATGATGTGAAACCCATTTCTTTCCATGGGTTATTTTATTTTCAAGTTTGACATATTTTCGATGTGGTATTCATGATAATGTAAATATTATGATGTGACAGGTGCGCCTAGAATTATATAGCGTGATATGAATGTTTGAATGTGATAGGTGCACCTAGAATTATACAGTGCTCTAATGCATTTGGTAAAGTGATGAATCTCATGAGTTAAAGTGAAATGATTCATGAACATGACACTATATTTGTTCATAACTATGTGTGGTAGTTAACCACTAAGACATGATGTTTCATTTTTATGCATTACCACATTCCATGATATTATATAAATGATGTTATGATTATATTCTTCCCTTGTTAAATTATTTCATGTTTTTATCTTTTCTCTTATTGGGATTTTATCTCACCCCTTTTTTATGTATATCCTCATATGACTACATATACTAAGGAGTACACAAGGGCCAATAAGAAGTTAGAGAAGAAGGAATTAAATAAATTTTTATGCTTTATGTTGTAAATGTTATGTATGGTCTTAGTTTTCCCAAGACACTAAACCATTGGATCCTCATTGTGTAATGTTTTTAAGTTTTTTATCATTAAAATGATGTAAAAGTAATGTAAGAAAAGTAGGGTCACTATATACTTTACAAAACCCATTTGTGTAAAGGTAATACCCTTATACAGACCTTTGACATGAGGGTGATACCTTCATGTATCCCCCTCACATAAATTTATTACCTTTACACAACTTATTTTCATAAGGGTACCACATAAGGGTAATTTAATATCTACCTTTATGCAACAAATCACATAAGGGTACCATGTAAGGGTTAATCATATTTACCTTTATGTAACTATATTGCATAAAGGTATAGCCTTTATAAAATGGATTACAAGAGGGTATAACCTTTACATATCCTACCTGTGTAAGGTTAAATCATATTTACCATTACGCATCTCATGTAAGGGTCAAAAACTTGAAATGATTTTACAAAAACTTTGTGTATTTTTTTCTTAAAAAACCAGTGATCAAAACACATATAATTCATGTAGAAACTTTCTATGATACCACTAATGGGTTTCCTATGATCATATGATGACCATTTTAAAGGTAATATAACCTTAAACAAAAGAAGGTTTATCTTTAATAATTAACATGTAAATAAAACTATAAAACAGATTGCCTAGTATTTGAAATCTATAGTTTCCATTTCTTCTCATCAAAAGATAATGCATGAGAGAGATCATGAGGATAAATGAAAAAAATCACTCTTTCTTTGATAGATTACACAATCTAATGGATTTGTTAACCCTTTTTGAGGATACCCATAATTTTAAGGGGTGATAGTGCCTTCTCAAAAGAGATAAATAGAGTCTTGGGAGGAATAGAATTTATAGAGGCTCATGCACATATCACATAGCACATGAGAGGATATCATTCTCTTATATAGGTGAAGCTTGATGCATCTAAAATGTATACCTCATCTCATGTTTTACTTCCCTTTGGGTATAATTAATTAAACTGTTTCAATAAATTAATTTGAATCCATTAATCCATGTAACTGATGAATAAACCATCAGGAGAAAATAAATAATATATATGTATCATATATATATATATATATATATATATTATTTCATGCATCACATTCATGAATAATACATGAATAAAATGAATATATTAAATATAAACCAAATATAATATCCAATATATTATATATAAATATATTTCATGCAGTATATGCATGTGTATATGCATCTCATGCATGTATATTTTAGTACACATCCAACATCCCCCCATATGGCCCAGGGTGTGATCCTATATCACTCATCCCTAGGTTAGGTCAAGTATTTCATTACTAACTTTCAAGTAATTTGATCTTCATCCTAGTGGCTTATTCTAAATAAGGTTATTTATCCCCCATAGTGTAACACACTGAGATTTTGAGAATTATTTTTTTCAAATTATTTTTTATTTTTGATATTTTTCATTTCACATGACACAAAAAATAGTTTTATATATATATATATATATTGAAACACTAAGTCAAACATTACTATCACACACAATACCAACTTGTCTTGCGCTACACACAATACCAAATTGGCTTTCACTACAAGCAACACCGACTTGGAGTACGATGCATGCAACACTGAGTTTCTATGAAACATATTTTTATATATATAATTAATTAAATTAGATAATTATAACCTAACCATTAAAAATATTTATATAAATAGTAATAACTACTTTCCAAATATTTTTTATATTTTTTTTATATAAATAAAACATATTGATAATGAAAGATGAGATTTTTGGTAGTCTTTTTATTTTAAAAATATCATTTTCTTGAATAGAAAAAATTTTAATAATAAAATTATTTTTATTCACATTTATAAATTTAATTTTATAAAATAAAATTCATTTTGGTATTCATAATTTTTAAATTATCCTAGGGTGATTTTTTTGTATTTTTCTGAGAAACTTCATTTTTTAATGAATAGCGAAAAATACTGCTTTTTAATTAAAAACTCCCTTTTTTCTAATTAATTATTAATTAAAATTGATATTATAAATATTTTTTAAGGTCAAATTAGATAAATATTACATCTATTAATAAAATTTAATTAATTAGATCCAATTTCACTTTGAAACTAAATATAAAATCTTAACAGACTTTTTCCATCTTTAAAACCTAGTTATTTCATCTTGTCTCCAGGATTAGCACTAATCTTAATTCGGTTGATTCTGTGAATTGAATTTTAAAAATCAAAAATAAACCATTGTATTCAGTATAATATTTATATTCTTATAATACCATGTTAATTTTTGACCAAATTTATTAGTAAAATTGATTAAAATTAATCACAGTAGTTAAGGCCAAATTAAGCTTAATTAGGGACTAAACCTCAAAATTAAGGGTCCAAATGACCTAGAAACTTGTAAAAAAACCATTTTTATATCCATATTTCGTCCATAAAACTTCCATTATTTATTTTTGTTGGGTTGTTATGACCTTTTTTAGGTAATAATATCTGCACACCTAACTTGTTTCTAAAAATTCCAAATGAGTCATTTTCCTTCACTATAAAAGGCCACCACCTATACCTATATTTCACACATATAAAACCTTTTAAGTTCAGAAAATATCTGAACAAATAGTCTCCAAAAAATCCTACCTTATACCTTGAAGCATAACTTTGTTCATAAAGCTTCTTAAGAAATCCTTTTGGGATAAACAAAAAGGAGTTACCCGATTAAGAGGTAACGTCTTCTCTCAAGCTCCTTTAATTTATCTTCCTTATTCACCCCCTCCACTATATTTATTAAATTATTGTGTGAATAAACCATCATAATAAATATACTAGTATTTTTTTATTCTAATATTTTTACCTACACTTACAAACACTTCCACCTAATGGATATCGAACATATTGTTTCTGTGTTTGGAGAATTACTGCCTCACGAAACGAGGATTGTTCATTTTTCATTTACCACAAATCATGGTGGACATTATGATGGAAACTATATTTAGATAGGTAATATATTTTATTTATTATTTATTTAAGATTATTTATTCATTTTACAAAATATATCTCTTTACTTTCCATTTGGTGTTAATACGATAATCTCATTTGAGGAAGTGTGGATTACCGCCCCCTCAAAGTGATTAGATTTGTCCACACACCACATGGAATGTATTAAGGATGTGTTTAATGAAATTATATGATATATATGATATATTAATCCTAATTTAGTAATGATATATATATATAAATATATACTCATATGTCATTTACATACTTTCTTTCAATACAACAAAAAAATGAAAGCAGCGTTCATGCATACGTGCAGCTTACCGTCTCTATAAACGGTGTATTACATTTCATTATTCCTTATGATATATATTATTGTAATATAAATATACTTTATATACCTGATATTTATATAATTTTATACATTACCGAATCATGATATAAGTATAAGGACTAATGATATAACAAATTAAGACAGATGCGAAAAACAAAGCGAATATTACCCGAAGTGAAACCTTAACATAGGATCGTTAACAAGTGGGTAATATAAGGTCATAATAAAATAATATATGGTAATATATATAAAAATATTATTATTTAAAATATTTATAATAAACTTATATTTATTATTCAGGAATCATGAACGAGTATGGAGAGAGTCAAGACACGAGGTGGGGGATTTCATCTCACTCTTAATTTTTGTGAGATACAAGCTATCTTCACCACTCTTTCATTTTTTGTGGTGTTTGTAATAACCATGATTTTATTATATGTATATTTTAATTAATTTTATGAGTATTTACATTCTCATTTTATGATCCTTATTTCATGGTTTTTAACTTTCAAAAGTTACCAAATTGGTAAAACTGTTTTGTCTCAATTTTCCTTCTTTGAGATTCAAGTTTTGTTATGCACCTAAACTCTTTTTGGAGGTGCATAGATTTCCATTTTTTTCTTTAAATGTCATGAATATAAATATTTTAATGATATTATGTGATTTATTTAATTTAATTTCCTTACATGGATAGTATGAACCCAATATACTAAGTTATAATAGTTTATTGCGACAATCTCATTACTTTTCGAGATTGTTTATGTTTATACTTCCTTTGATGAAATATTATAATCCATATCTCAATAATATTAAAGGGTTTCCATATAATCTATTATTTTATGATATAATCATGTATTGGTACCATATTATACTCTTTGGTATATAATATAGTTAAGAAAGTGTTTTTAGGAAATCTCAACTTTACCCTTTCATCAGACAAAAATCTATGTTTTCTAAAAAGGGATTCTAAGAATATTATATAATTATCCTATAATCTTTAAAATAAATTTGTACCCTTTTTTTATTTTACCAATCTATTCAAATGAATATTAGTTTCTCTTTCCAAATAAGTAACCTTTCTAACCATTTTTTACCATGCAAAAGGAATGTTCTTTTGACCTCATACGAAATGTACAGATTTACATGTCATCATTCCTTTGAAGCTTCCTTTTCATTTTTTAAAAGGGTTATATTTAAGAAAAATAATTTAAAATTATTTTTCAATAATAATTCTTTTCAAAAAAAATTCAATATTATTTTATAATATTTCAAGGGAAATGGTTTTTAAAACGTTTTCAATATCTATTTATAAGTTTTCAAAGTATTTTTAAAGAAATGGTTTTCAAAACATATTTAAGCTTATTTTATAAGTTTTTAAAGAAAATGGTTTTTAAAAAAATTTCAATCTCTATTTATAAATTTTTAATGTATTTTCAAATAAATGTTTTCAAGCTTCTTTTATAGGTTTTTAGGAAAATGGTTTTTAAAATGTTTTCAA
The DNA here is from genome assembly GCA_963277665.1 of Viscum album. Taxonomy (NCBI): domain Eukaryota; kingdom Viridiplantae; phylum Streptophyta; class Magnoliopsida; order Santalales; family Viscaceae; genus Viscum; species Viscum album. The sequence continues at coordinate 1,957,516,899 of OY728137.1, forward strand.
CCTCTATTTATAAGTTTACAAATTATTTTCAAAGAAATAATTTTCAAAATGTTTTAAATATTATTTTATAAGTTTTCAAGGAAAATGTTTTTTAAAATGTGTTCAAGCTCTATTTATAATTTTTCAAATTATATTCAAAGAAATGGTTTTCAAAACTGTTTCAATATTCTTTTATAATTTTTCATGGAAAATGGTTTTTAAAATGTTTTAAATCACTATTTATAAGTTTTCAAAGAGTTTTAGAATAAATGATTTTAAAAATATTTTCAAGAATTATTTATATGTTTTCAAAGTGTCTTCAAAGAAAATGGTTTTTAAATTTTTTTAATCTTATTTTATAAGTTTTAAAGGAAAAAAATTTTAAAATGATTTCATAAGTTTCAAGGTATTTTCTAAGAATATTATTTTCAAATAGTTTTATGTATTAAAAATAATTTTTCAAATAAGAAATGATATTTTCATCAAGAAACGTCTTTAGAGGATATTTAAAAATTATTTTCCATCTAAGATGACATCCATTTATGTCACTCATGCCTTTATAGGAAATGATATAAAGGTTCCATTCATATAATTTCTATGAATGAGTTATACATAATATCATGGCCTTTATGAAACCCATTTATCCTTCATGGGTTATGCGTATATGAAATCCATTTCTCTTTTACAGGTTATGATTTTTATGAAATGATTATGAAACCTGTAACTTTTTTCATAGGTTATGACATGTTTACATGCTTATGATACCCATTTCATTTCATGCGTTAAGATATGTTTATTTATGATCTTGTGGAACATGTATGTATGATTTCATTATGTGATGGGTGGAACATATATCTCCCTCCAATGCATTGGGTAAAGTTTTATATCTCATGAGATAAACTAAGATGGTCTTAGGAGTGAACCTTGACTACTATGATGGTCATGGGAGTGAACCATGACTACTAAGATGGTAAGAGGAGTGAACCCATGCTACTATGATGTCCATGGGAGTGAACCATGACTACTATGATTGTATAGGTAGTGAACTCATACTACTAATGTGGTCTTGGTAGTGATTCCTTGGCTACTATGGAAATCATTATATGCTTATGTGTTTTCCACAATTCCATGTCTTATTTATATCTTATGCTTTCATGGATTATTCTATTTATTTAATATTATTTATGTATTATGAACTAACAATATTTATGCCATGATTTTGGTTTTAATCTTTGATATGTAGGGTATGATCTTCTATTTATAGAATCACATTCTAATACCCTTATACTCATGTTTATGCTTACATGTCTCCCTTTTTTACCCTTACCGAGCATTTGAGCTCACCCCTTTTATATTTCCTTTCCCTCGGGTTATGTTGATATGTACTATGTTTGATATTTCTAAGAAGGGTGATATTCAATAAGAACCTAGTGGGAGATGATGTATCTCATATATGTTTCAGTGTTTATGTTTCCATGTTTCTAAAGGCATTATACCAACTACAGTCTTTGGGTGTCTCTTTGTATAATGTGTAAGTATTGCACAAAAGTTATGTAATATTAATATTTGAAAATTGAGGGTATATATTGTTGGTATCAGAGAAAAGGTATAGTTATACTTTGGAAACTAGGATGAGAAAACCTTAGTGAGATCCCTAGGTATATTTCTAAATATATGTCAAGGGATGTATCTAAGGATAAGTATAAGGATGAGTTAACATTTAGGAAAATTTCCTAGAATTTTGGTAAATGATAGAGTGAGTGGTTTCCAAGAAATAAATCCATGTCTAGATAATATAAGTGGATATGGCTCTAGAAAAAGTATACATAGGGGTAACAACTCTAATAAGATATTCTAGGTTTGACTCAGGGTAATCTGGTACACAACAATGGGCCTTGTTGCACACCTGGTTTGATACTCATGGGGGATATGCTTTGGGAATTCCCAAACTCTCCACAAACCATCGTGAATAATTTAGATATAATTTAGCTATGAATAACCTAGGATAAACTGAACTTGTAATAGATTATAGAAGGTTTCCTGATATAGAAATCCTATAAGTAATTATTTTCATGACTATGTAGTTTTTTGATATGATTAGTAATTTTTACACTATGCTTATGGTTTTAGTCAATGGAGAGAACCAGAAGGAACTAGATTAATGTTGAATTTGATGGAATATTTTCTGATGAGAAGTCAAGTGGGATGATCACTAGAGTGAAAGATGTCATGATCATGCCTAATCAGTTTTCAGAGAACATGATTAACAATGTTTACCTTAACCAACTCTCGGACTCACCAAGGAAGAGAAAGAAAGATTTCGCTGAGAGTTTGGGTATTATAGATCATGGAGGAATGAAGATTTGGTTTCCTTTGTGTCAAGAATTTAGAAAGAATCACATAAGTGAATGTGTTATTGGAAAAATAATTTGTTTTGACTATGGAAAATAAGGACACAAAGCAAGTGACTGTAAGGGAAAAATGAAGAGTTCAGTTAATGAAATAGATGTGAATTTTGGTCTCCCTAAGTTTTCATTGAAGGTTAAGTGTTTTAAGTGTAGAGAAAATGGTCATTATGCAACCCAATGTACCAAGATGAAAGTTCCTCAAGATAATCATTAAGGTGGTGCAAGTAATGTTTACATTTTGGATAATGATGAGACTATGGATGAAATGTGAAAGTAATGAGGTATTATTGTTAATGGATTAAGGATAAAGCAATCGAAGTATTTATGTATTTTGATTCAAAAGTTATGAATGATGAAATATATAAGGATTGTTCTACTTATGTTTTTCACTCGGTATTTTCAAGTATATGTTTAATGTTCTCTATGGACTGGTGAAGTTATTTAATGACAAGATGATATTTTGACATAGGTAAGGTAACCCTTAATATGATATTTATGATAAGATAATGTTGTGTGGATAAAAATACATGGAATATGAATAACTAAATTGGATAGTATTGATTACCTTGTAACTAAGTAAGGACTTGTTATTAGGTGTTTTATGCTACCACTAATTAAGTTAACAATATTTTTGGATTTAAGGAGTAAATCCAATATATTTTGGAATGATGAAGCAAGCATGTTTTTTAAAGGGATTTATGGTAATTCAAGTTGTTATCATATTTAAATAGAATATATAATGAGGTTATTCACATGTTTGGAATGTGACCACCAAGAGCTACTTTGTGATATACAAGGGAATCAATGTTAAGATAATTTCATGACTTTTTTTCTAAAGTTTTAGATTTTCACCTTTGATAAGGGTTATAAGGTTAATCATTCATAAAAAGTGTAAGTTAAGCTTTGGAGGAAGTATTTGTACACTAAGTTTGTGTTGAAAACCTTGGTTAAAAGGATAATCAGTGATTAACCTTATTTCAAGGATGTCCATATTGAATATTATATTAGTGTGGTTTTAAAAAAAGCGCATCATGTATGTTGAGTGACAAAAAATCAAGTCTAGCAAGGTTGTGGGTCTTGAACCCATGACTGAAGGATGATAAGGGAATCACGCTTGCCAATAACCTACGTGATGTCCTGGTTAATGTATAATTATTTTTTTTTGAATAAATATTTATGATGAACCAGTAGTGTAAATTTTTATTTTTATTGATTAATGAATGTTTATTTTTTAAGAGATAAATAGTTAGATTTTTTATTCTTTTATGGGCCTTAAGATCCGTTAAAAGTGTATTTTAGTGATTTAATCATAAAAGTTAATTTTTGGACATTCATTCTATGAGGAAATGGATGTATTATAAATGTTTCAAATAACAACCCTAGAATGAAATTTTGTTTATATAAATTTATCAAGAATTACTCAACGTTCTAAAAGTTATATAAAAAATGTTTTCCTAATACCTTAAATATTGTTGAACCAATAGCTTCTGGAATCATCATAGATTTATGACTTTGAGGTCCTAAACTTTCATTTGATCATTCACTTGTTTGTGATGTATGAAATCAATAACTCCCTATAAATATTTACGCTTTTCCTCCATGTTCAATATTCACACCCAACCTATGTTCACCTATGCAGAAACCCATTTATATGTTACTTTGGAAAACCATTATAGTTCAAAATTTATATTTTCAAGGGAAGTTTTAGTATCCTTTTTTACGATTTGGGTTTATATGAATAAAACTTTCAAGTATTAAACCTTTGATAACCCAGTTGAATCTTTAGGGTGAAATTCATTTTAAGGGGGTAGAATGCAACACAACGAGGTTTTGAGAATTATTTTCTTTCAAATTAATTTATCTTTTTGATATTTTTCATTCCACATGACACTGGAAATAGTTATTTATATATATATATATATTGAAACACTAATTCAAACATTCCTTTCACATGCATTACAAACTTTTCTTGAGCTACATGCAATACCAACTTGGCTTGCACTACAAGCAACACCGACTTGGAGTACGATGCACACAACACTAAGTTTCTATGAAACATATTTATATATATATATATATATAATTAAATGAGATAATTATAACCTAACCCTTAAACATAGTTATATGAATATTAATATATACTTTCCAAATATTTTTTATAATTGTTTTATATAAATAAAACATATTGATAATGAAAGATGATATTTTTGGTTGTCTTTTTATGTTAAAAATATTGTTTTCTTGAATGGACCAATTTTTAATAATAAAATTAATTTTAGACACATTTATAAATTTAATTTTATAAAATAAACTTCATTTTTTAATTCATAACATTGAAATTATCCTAGCATGGATTTTTGGTATTTTTCTGAGAAACTTAATTTTTTGACGAATAGTGAAAAATACTGCTTTTTAGTTAAAAACTACATTTTTTCTAATTAATTATTAATTATAAAGGATATTATAAATATGTTTTCAGTTAATATTATATAAGTATTACATATATTAATAAAATTTAATTCATTAGAATCAATTTCACTTTGAAACTGTATATAAAATCTTAAAAAACGTTTTCCTACTTTAAAACCCAGTTATTTCATCCCGTCTACGGGATTAACACTAATCTTAATTTTTCCGCTTCTGTGAATTGAATTTCAAAAAAAAATACACCATTTTATTCAGTATAATATTTAGATCTTAATAATACCATGTTAATTTTTTACCAAAATGATTAGTAAAAGTGATTAAAATTAATCACAACAATTAAGGCCAAATTAAGCTGAATTAGGGACTAAACCTTAAAATTAAGGGGCTAAATGACCTAGAAACTAGTACAAATCCCTTTTTATGTCCATATTTAGGCAATAAAGCTTCAATTATTGAGTTTTGTTGGTTTTTTATGGCTTTCTTTATGTAATAACATGTGCACACCTAACTTGTTTCTAAAAATTTCAAATGAGTCTTTTTCCTTCACTATAAATGGCCACCACCTCTACCCATTCATCATACCTATCAAACCTTTTATGTTCGGCCAAGATCCACCCAAATATCCTCCAAAAAATCCTCCCTTATAACTTTAATCCTCCATTTTGTCATAAATATTTTTAAGAAATCCTTTTGGTATAAACTAAAAGGAGTTACCCGATTAAGAGGTAATGTCTTATGAAAAAACAAGTGTAATAAATACACTAGGATTTTTTATGATAATGTTTTGACCTATACTTAAACACACCTATATCTAATGGATATCAAATATATATTTTTTGTGTTAGGTGAATTATTGGCTCATGAAACGATGATTGTTCATTTTTCATTTACCACCAATCATGGTGGCCATTAAGATGGAAAATATATTTATATATGTCCTATATTGTATTTATTATTTATTTAATCTTCTTTATTCCTTTTACAATACACATCTATTTACTTTCCATATGGTGTTAATATGATAATCTCATTTGAGGAAGTGTGGACTACCGCCCCCTCAAAGCGATGTGATTCATTCACACACCACATGGAATGTATTAAGGATGAGTTGAATGAAATTATATGATATATATGATATATTAATTCTATTATAATAATTATATATATATATAAATACATATATAAACATATTTAATTTATATACTTTTTTTCAATATGATAATAAAAATAGAAACAACGTTCATGCGTACGTACGGATTATTGTCTCCATAAACAGTGTATTCCATTTCATTATTATTTATTATATATATTATTTTAATATAAATATACTGTATATAACTGATATTTATGTCATTTTATACATTCTATAATCATGATATAAGTATAAGGAACAATGATATAACAAATTAAGACACATGCGAAAAACAAAGTGAATATTACCTGAAGTGAAACCTTAACATAGGATCATTAACAAGAAGGTAATATAAGGTCATAATAAAACCATATATGTTAATACATATAAGAATATAATTCTTTAAAAGATTTATAATAAACTTATATTTATTATACAGGAATCTTGTATGAGTATGGAGAGATCTAAGACACAAGGTAAGGGGATTTCATCTCACTTTTCATTTCTGTGAGATACAATCTATGTTTTCCAATATTTAATTTTGTGTGGTGTATGTACTTCCAATGAATTTATTATATGTATCTTGTAATTAAATTTTTTTTATTCATATTCCCATTTTATGATCCTTCTTTCTTGGGGTTTAACATTCAAAAGTTACAAAATTTGTAAAATTGTTTTGTCTTGATTTGTCTTCTTTGAGATTCGTGTTTTGTTATGCACCTAAACTCTTTTTAGATGTGCATATATTTCCATTTTTCATGAAATATAATTAGTATAAATATTTTAATAATATTATATTATTCATTTAATTTAATTTCCTTACATGGAGAGTATGAACCCAAGATATCAAGTTATAAGAGTTTTTTGAGACAATATTATTGCTTTTCGAGATTGTTTATGTTTATAATCCCTTTATTGAAATCCTGTGATCAATCTCTCAATAATATTCATGAGTTTTCTTCTATATTATTCCATGACATAATCATGTATTGGTACCATATTATACTCTTTTTTACATAAGATAGTTATGAAATTATCATTAGGAAAGCATGTATTTACCCTTTCTTCGGTCAGAAATCTATATTTTCTAAAAAGGGATTATAAGAATATTATAACATTATCCAATAAGATTTAAAAGACATTTTTACCTTTTTTTTATTTTACCAATATATTCAAGGAAATATTCTTTTCACTTTATGAAAAAAGAACATTTCTAACCTTTTTTACTGTGTAAAAGGAATGTTCTTTTGACCTTGTACGACATGTACGGATTTACCCATTGTCATTCCTTTGAAGGTTCCATTTAATTTTTTAAAAGGTTCATATTTAAGAAAATGTTTTTAAAATTATATTTCAATAAAAATGGATTTCAAAATTTTTTAAAGATTCTTTTATATTTTTTCAGGGGAAATTGTTTTTAAAATTTTTTCATGCTCTATTTATAAGTTTTCAAATTATTTTCAAAGAAATGGTTTTCAAAAAGTTTTTAAGATTATTTTATAAGTTTTATAGGAAAATATTTTTTAAAATGTTTTCAAGCTCTATTTATAAGTTTTCAAAGTATTTTCAAAGAAATGGTTTTCAAAACGTTTTTAAGGTTATTTTATAAGTTTTCAAGGTAAATGGTTTTTAAAACGTTTTCAACATCGATTTATAAGTTTTCAATGTATTTTCAAAGAAATGGTTTTAAAAAAATTCAATATTTTTATAAGTTTTCAAGGAAAAAGGTTTTTAAAAATTTTTCGATCTCTATTTATAAGTTTTCAAAGAATTTTCAAGGAAATAGTTTTCAACACATTTTTAGCTTCTTTTATAAGTTTTTAAGGAAAATAGTTTTTAAAACATTTTCAAGATCTATTTATAAGTTTTAAAATTATTTTAAAAGAAATGGTTTTTAAAACATTTTCAAGATTTATTTATATGTTTTCAAAGTGTTTTCAAATAAAATAGTTTTTAAAATATTTTAAAGCTTATTTTATAAGTTTTAAAGGAAAGAGGTTCTCAAAATTATTTCATAAGTTTCAAGGTATTTTCTAAGAAAATTATTTTCAAATGGTTTTATGTATTAGAAATACATTTTCAAAAAATAAATGGTATTTTAATCAAGAAACATTTTTAGATCATATTTCAAAATTATTTTCCATCTAAGATGACATTTATATATGTTACACATTCCTTTCTAGGAAATTATCTAAAGGTTCCATTCATATCCTTTATATGAATAAGGTATACATAATTTCAAGATCTTTATGAAACCCATTTCTCCATCATGGGTTACACGTATATGAAATCTATTTCTCTTTTATGAGTTATGATTTTGATGGAATGATTATGAAACCTGTAAATGTTTCCACAGGATATGACATGTTTATGATACTCATTTAATTTTTCGGGTTATGATGTTTTTATTTATGATCTTGTGTCGCATGTATGTATGAATTAATTTTGTGATGTGTGGGACCAATATATCCTTCCAATGTATTGGGTAAAGTTTTATATCTCATGAGATAAACTAAGATGGTATTGGGAGTGAACCTTGACTAATATGATGGCCATGGGAGTGAACCACGAATACTAAGATGGTATGAGGAGTGAACTCATGGTACTATGATGGCCATGGGAGTGAACAATGAATAATATGTTGTTATGGGGAGTGAACCCATACTAATAACATGGTCTTGGTAGCGATGCCTTGGCTACTATGGAAATAATTACATGCTTATGTGTTTTCCAAAATTCCATGTCTTATTACTATCTTATTCTTTCATGGATTATGCTATTTATTTCATTTGATTATTTTCTTATGAACTACCAATCTTAATTCCATGATTTCAGTTATGATCTTTGATATGTAAGGTATGATCTTCTATTTATAGGATCATGTTCACATACCCTTATACTCATGTTTATGCTTATATGTCTCCCTTGTTTACCCTTGTTGGGCATTTGAGCTCACCCCTTTATTGTTTCCTTTCCCCCATGTTATGATGATATGTACTATGTTTTATATATATAAGAATGCTTCTAGTCAAGAAGAACCTAGTAGGAGATGATGTAGCTGACAAATGTATCAGTGTTTATGTTTCCATGTTTCCAAAGGCACTATACCAACTACAGTCTTTGGGTGTCTGTTTGTATAATGTTTACGTATTCTGCAAAATTTATGTAATTTTAATATTTGAAAACTGAGGTTCACTATACATAGACCTTGGGTGTGATCCCCAACCTATGTATCTACATCTTACAAGTTTCAGTTTGTACCTATTCATGATGGGACTCGACAAGCATGACCTCTTGGATGAGTTCCTTCAATGTTAGCAAGACCCGTGGAGTGAGATATCTCATACATACTTTACCTTAGAGACTCAAGTGGAATCCTAGGTTGGAATTGATTATATCACCATAATTTTAGGTTTTTTGTCTATCTTTGAGCATATTTGGGTTGTTTGCATCCTTTATTTTGATCTAAATATATTCAATGCTTTATATTTGGTGATTTCAGGGTGTCCTATTGGGTATGTTTATAATCTCCCCTACATGGGATTTACCTACACATGTCATGTATTATGTAGATGATAGGTCTTTTGACAGAGTCCTAAGAGTATTAGGAGCAGGTGGAGCTTAGTTGCGCTATATAGACTGTAAATGGTTCCAGGAGTTTCATCTTGATAGTAGTATCCTTTTTACTAACATGTCAACCTTTTTTCAGTTTTGGTGGCCTTTTATTTGGCATTTTTCTTCCCTGTACTCATATCATACTATGATGTGGTATAGTCATATGTATTCATATTTGGTATTAGTTGTTTCTTTTCTTTATAAATTATATTGTTGTTTGGAGGTGTGTGTGTGTGTGTGTGTGTGTGATAGAGAGAGAGTTAGGGTATGTATAGGTACCTTATTCTAAGGCCGCCCATGTGTGTGATATACCTATTTGGCACTAGTTATCATCCCCTAGAATATAGGGGGCAGGCTTGGGGTGTCACATTCAGCTCACACATAACCAGGTAGGCCCTGACGGATTGGGTCATGACACGCAATGTTATCATTAAAATGCCTCAATAAATCCTAGCATTATGATTTTTCTAGAATCACCTCCAAGCCCGCTACAACAACCCAAAGCCTATGTTTTCCAGTTCAAAGTTGCAGCATTAACTCGAACAATGGACCAAAATTAAATTGCAAAGTCGAACTAGCTGTGAATCCATGGGAGTTCGATGATACTGAATTGAAGATTGAAGGACTTGGAGGAACACATCTAGACCCAATTTTAGGACCATAACCATTGAGTTTCTAATCCCACTTGAGATAATGAAGATCTAGTCACATGTAAATCACTCAAAATCACACCAAATATAGCATGGTTTTCTATTGGAGATGTAAATTAAAAACTATTCCACCTTTGATTATTATCAAAGTCATAATAGAACTTCATCATAGGAGAGATTTTTTTTCTAACGAGAAGAAAATCCAGATTCTCTCTAAATGAATCATCCAAAACCTCAATTATAGACATGTGTCGATCATCTAATAATGAAATCACTGATCATCACTAAAAATGAGAACATTCCTAGATTCAATGAAAATATTTGAAGGAACTCATGCTACTTACATGGTGAATTTCTAAGCATATGAAACAACTCTAAGTGTTCTTCTATAACTAGATAACTATTCACAAGTGTCGTGGATCTCACTATCTCTCATAGGCCACTTGGGGAAATCAATCGATCATCTAGAGTTGTTGTTGTTTACTCTTGATTTCTGGATTTTTCTATTTTTTGTTTACTCTTTAGTGATGGAACTCTGAGATAATATTGGTCAATCCTAGGAGAACTATCCCACCCCTATAAATAATTCTAGTTTTCAATGATGATTCTTCACTATTCAATTTTATGGATGTGTATCTTATAGTATATTTCCATTTGTATTCACATTTAAATTATTCTTGACTTTATTACTGGTTACACACATAAGTCACTTCTGAATTCCTTCACTACTTAAGATAGTTAGCAGTGGGATGACTCAAGATTGATTGGTGGTATGCAATCACTGGGTCAGGTGAGGACAAAGAATATAGTGAGTGTTGTATCTTTTTGTTACAAACTAAAATTGTGAGTAATGGCTAATCAAGTAGATTTACTTTGATTAAATAATTAAAGTGGAGTGAAATTGAATAATTATTCATGGGTAAGTGAGGAGATTAATTTGAGGTTAGACCTCTATGATTTAAATATTTAATTTAAAACCAAACAATTGTATATAATTTTTCTAACAATTTGAACCCCTTTAAATAAAAGAAGAAAACATACTCACAACATTGCTTTCTCCAAAGACAACCTGAGTTCCACTTTACTGAATTTTACTAGGGTATAGAAAATTTTGTTTAGTGGAATCCCTCATGAAAATATGTGCATCAAATACCTTGTTTTTTTAATATTCAATGAGATTTAATCTTTGTTTAAGAGGTTATTATTGTCTTTTTCTATGGAAACTGGATTAAATCATAGAGGTTATACTAATATGGATATTATGGTGTATGAATTTTACCAGTTTTCATATTGTAGTGTTGTTTATAATTATATATATATCTGTGTATATATATAATTGTATAAATTTATTTATAAATATTTAATTATATAAATAAATATTTAAACATATTTACATATAAAATATATTTTTAAATATATAAACCATATGGAAATAAATATTTATTATATATTTTATTTAAACTAAAAAACTAACAATTTTACTTACCTTATAAATGTTAGATTTGGTGCCCTAGGACCAACTATATGTACCTTGATTACATGTATATTATATATATTTAATATTAATAAAACTTATTATTGTATGTTGTACATTATTCTACATGAATCTAATGTAAAAATTTCCAAGAGTATACATTGCATTGATAAGGTCATAGCAGTTCCCCGCAATGATGAGAATCTTTAAGTGCTATGAAAATATTCTTAAATATAGTTTTTTGGTTAGATAACATTATATGATGGGGAAAATGGTAATAGATTGTTAGGTTCAAGTACTCATAAGATGATGAAGCTTCTTCTCATGAAGTTTTTTCATGGTAGTCTCCAAGATGGAAGATTATGAGAAAAGACGTGCCAGTGGAAATTCTACATGTTTTGGTGTCACCAGATATTTCTATCTATGAGCATTTGTAATGGTCCTTAGACTTTAATATTATCATTAATGCATGTCATGACTCATGAACTTATATTTTATGATGAAAATTGTTAAGTCATATATTCACGGTGAGTTGGGGAATATTGGGTGCCTCACGATTGACCTTCCATTAATGGATAAGTCAAGGAAGGATTTGTCTCTTCCATCATTATAAAAGTTGATATCTTGGCCCTTTGATTGAAATAGAACTATCACATTTAATTTCATGGTCATGGAGAAAAGAGGTTTTTATTTTAGATAGTCATGGAAATAAAATTTGAGCATATAGTTTGGTGACGGTTGTGCAACATGCTTGATGAGAAATTGTGACAAAGGAATTATATTACATAGTGAGTTTTCATATATGGTTGTCATCGTTGTGGAATTAAGTTATTTCTCTTGGATTCCTTGACCTGTTTCTAGACAGTAATATTGAACTTTAGTAAATCTCACCTAATACCAATTATAAATAATCCTAGAGGGTCACACACTAAGTGTTTGTAATGATCTATATTAAATTCTATTTGAATTCAATTAATTGAATAAATATTATTCTCAAGACTGAGGGATAACTTTATTTGTGTTTTAGCAATCAAATAAAATTTATTAATGAATTAAATATTTAAATTTAATATTTATTTGGGTGTTTAAAAAATGTTGGAGGAATTTTAATGTACCCAGACTGTGTCCGATGAAAAATATTAATTAACAAGTTAGTTAAATAATATTTATTATTACATAGTTTGGTGCATGCCAAAAAATAATAATATTTTTATTATTATTATGTGTCATGAGGTTTATTAAATATTATAATATTATTTAAAGGTTTGGCATGAAATTAAATAATATTTTAACATAAACCCTATCTCTATAAATAGATGATTATGTCTGTTGTGTATTGCATCCAAAATCAAAAATAGAGAATTTTTGCATACAACAAGTTCTCTTTCAACTCCTACTTCTATCTCCCTCTCAAGAATGATAAATGAAAAATATATTCCTTCAATATAAAATGATGATCGATCAATAAAAACAATACAAGACAATCAATTCACTATGCTAGCACTTGAGATTTGATTAGCGTTGCTTAGAGATCAAAGAACCACATGAGGATCACCACTTGAAAGATTCTCTCATTAGATCCTCACATCACAATGAATGTAATCTTAAAAGGTATTTTTCTATGATAAAAATAATTAAAAAGGAAAGTTTCCTAATACATAGTAATTGTTTCTTCTAATATTAAATAAATTAATTATAAATTTTACGTGTAAGATCCTTACTCAAAGTTTCAGGCAACTCAATATTAAAAGAAATTTTAATATATCTCCCAATATCATATGCTTCCACTTCACTCAGAACCATAAAGTGGTATTAGATCAGTCACATTTAAATTTATAATTATTTATTTTATTGATGATCCATACTCAATCGTGGTTAAATTTTCATTTCATGTTATTCATTCTTTAATCTGTTTTGAATTAACATGTTATCAATATATTAATCATGTTCATTCCGTGTTTCATTTTCTTAAAGGTATAATAAAAGATAAAGAATGATGGGATATTCCATTAGGAACTTCTAAATGTTTTTTAGTAATATAACACCCTGAGATTTTATGAAATATTTTTTTTGAATTAATTTAATCTTTTCAATATTTTTCATTTCACACAATACTGAATATAGATTTTGTTATATGAAAAACACTATGTTTGGATTGAATTATACATAGCACCAATATAATATTGCAGTGTTTGATGATCTATCGGACAAGAATAACTCCTTAGTGGAAATGATTCTCAAATAGGAACATATATCTTACGTTGCACGTAAGACCGAGTTTTACCGAACTATAGTATATTATTAAAATATTATTATTTAATATATAGTAAAATATAACCAAGATGTTAAATTAGAGTTTATGAATAGTATTAACTAAATTATTAAAATATTGGGTTTATAATATGAATTCATTTCTTACCAATTAATTAGAAATGAAAACATCTTCCAATTGATTATAAAAGAAATAGTTTTATTTTTATGCCCCCAAAGTCATTTTATTTTAATAAATTAAATTAATTACAATTAGTGAATGATATTAATGAAATATATATGTTATATATTCAATAAAATATTCTTTATATTCATACAATATATTTTATAAGCATAAGATAATATTCAACCCAATCTTATGCATAGAAACCTATATTTTCATAAGGGTAATTTTATCACCTTTTAAGGGTGAATCCATTTTAAATCCAATTTTTTATACTTTTATATATTATATTTGAAAAATTAAACTTCTTATTTTGAATTTGAATATAAAAATTTACTTTGGTTTAATTTTTGGTTTTTTCTGATAAGTTTCATGTTTTGATGAATGGTAAACAAATACTAAATTTTAACTGAAAACAACTTTTTTCATTGAAATAAATTATAATGTTAAAATAAATTTTTAATTAGTTTTAAAGTATAATTAGATCAAATTTTTATCATTTAATCTAATATAGGTCATTTTCATTAATTTTATATTGAATTTATATATATAAACATTTCAATCTTTTGTATGTTTTAACTTTAATAACACGTTTTCTCACCCCGTCAATGGGATTAATTTTAAATTAATTTTTTCCAATTATATGTTTTTAATATAGAAAAGTGGATTGCATATTTTTAATAATAAGGTCAAAATTATGTAAATAGGTCCCTTTTCTTTTTGTACATTTTGAATAGTAATTTTAGTAATGTTTTTTATTACCACAGTTAAGGGTAAATCGGGTATTAAAGGTAAAAATAATATTATAACTAATATAAAATTACCCTAAAACTTGTAATAATTTCATTTTATGTGTTAATATCGACCAAAATCTTCCTTGGGATGATTTTATGTCCACTTAGATCTACTTGGAAGACTTTAACACTTTTATAGTATTATATTCAAAGGAAAGATAATTTTATCACACTTTTGTTTTTAACAAGAGAAATATTTTTAATATGGTGTTATATAAGGGATATGTTTGTATATAAATAGTATTTGGAAAGATAAAATGTTTTTATACATCATGGTAATTTATTAATAATTTTTAATAATTAAATAATTAAATTAAATGGTGACACGATGATGATGTAGTAATTGTTTAATTAATGGGAGAATCAAATAAATGATATTAAAAATATTAAAATAAATATAACTTAATATAATTAATGTCATACATTAATTTTATGGATTAATTTGACACGTTATAGATAATTTAAATATTTTTTTTGAATATATGATGTTGTTATGATATTTTTAAATAGTCAAGAAATGAATAGTGTCAAAATTGACATTATTGGTATTTTAAAATAAATAATATTTTATTTAATTATATAAAATTTATAAAAAAATTAATATTCGGAAAAATAATTGGTATAAGTCCTAAATTTTTTTAAATGACTCATTTATGGTTATTTTGTTATTTTATAGTAACTATATTAACCCATAAGTAGTAAAAACACGTGTTATCACAGTAAAAGTTAAAGAGATTAATTAAGGGTTAAAGCCAAAAGATAGGGGTAATAATATGACCTAAACATGTATAAAAATTATTGGTTGGTAGTATTTAGATCTATAATCATATTAAATTATACATAACTTGTAGAGACCCGAAGCCTGACGTACATAGACTTTACATTACTTTTGCGGAATACTTAGTACATAACAAAAACACACACACACAAGGATCGTAATAGTTTAGTGTCTTTGGAAACTCGGAATATAATCTTCTAATCGTGGTGAAAGATCTTCAAAATCTCCCATAAAGATCTTCCTTTTTTTTTACCTAAAACCTTTCTTTATATCCTGGGGAAAAGAAAACATAAAAGGGTGAGCTCAAATGCTCAGTAAGGGTAAACAAAAGAAATATCAATCACATCATATATATAAGAACATAGATTTTGGAAATCTTAACCTGCAAAAGAGCTCATAATATCATAACATGGGATAAATTATAGAAGTGAAATGTAATCCCAATAATCATAACGTAAAACATGAAACTTTGTGGCATACACACATAATCATAGAGAATCATTTCTTGTTAGTCAATACTTAATGCCAAGACTATCTTAGTGGACAAAGTCCCTTTCTGAATCGAGTAACCCTCGTTTCATTCCTGTTTCACTGAACCGGTATAACCTACCATTTCAGCCATGTCTATCTCATGAGATATAAAATCTTTACCCAATGCATTGTAGGGAGATATAGGTCCCACCCATCTTATAATGAATCCTTTCTTATGTGTGCCACATAATCATAAAACGTCCATCATCGCATAACACATGTAACAAAAATGGGATTCTTGAAACATCATGACATCATAAATCAATTCATATAAGATAAAGGAATTCATAAACATAATTCCATCACAACATAGTCAAATCAATGTAAAAATATGGATAGAAACAGAACCCTTTATTATCTTAGATGGAAAATAATTTTGATAAAACACTTGAATTGAATTCTTGAGGAAAATATCCTTTCTTCTTCAAAATCAATTTCTTTTCACAAAACATCATGCAATTTTAAAAGAAAGATATTTTATTGAAAATAGTCATGAAATCTTTTAGAGGAAGCTTCATGAAAATAAGGCTTTATAAAACAGTAGAAATCCGTTCGTGCCGTATAAGTTAAAAAAACATTCTTCGTACTTTTGTCGGAAAAGTCAAAAAGTACCTCGTACGAAAAACGACAAAAGATTCCTTTCATACGTATTACTAAAAACTCACCGAAGGGTAAAAATGGATTTAAACAATTTTAGGTGGATGGAAATAATATTACATATTGAGTAAACATGGATGTGGAAGATAAAATACACCCCAGTAAATACTTACGAATAAACAATCTCGGATAAAAATGAGATTGTGATATTTCCCTTACCTTAGGTCCGATTTGCTTCGTATGTGTCCGAACCTCCTGTATAATGATTTAAATAATGTCATTGACTTATTAAAGAATCATATTCATTATTATGATATCATATATGGTTCACTTATGACATTATATTACCCGTCCTTTTGTAAATTCCATTTTAAAGAAGCGTTTTGGGTAAAATCGTTTCATTTATCGTAGGTGTTTTGACTTGTTGTTATTGACATTATTATTACTTATATCATGATTTAATTACTTCCAGAATATAAAATATGATTTATATATCATATATATTCAGTATATATATATATATATAGATAGATAAAAGAAGTGAAAAACACCGTTCATGGAGACGGTAGTCCGTACGTACGCATGAACGCTGTTTTCCTTTCCTCATTGTCTTGAATGGAAGTAAGTAGATGACATACATATATAAATAAATCCAGCAGCTTTATAATGTCATTTATTTCATTATTATTGCTTATATATACTTTATAATCATTCTTAAATGGTTAACATGGAGAATGAATCTCATCGCGTCGTGGAGACGGTATTCCGTACGTACGCACGAGCGATGATATCATTTCCATAAATATTGAATTGAATTGGAGTGGATTATACAATATATCAGAATCAATATGATGTTGTAATAACTATGTATTGTTATTCTTTACACCATTATACCCATCCATGTAAGGTGGTGGTGGAAAATAGATTACACCACGGCGTGGAGACGGTATTCCGTACGTACGCACGCGCGGTGATTTCTTTTTCCGTAGGATGGATAGATGGTGAAATAGGGTTGTTTCATACTTATAATAACATATCAGTATATGAGTGATACTGATGTTATTACTTCATAATGAAACAACCTAAGAAGAAGAAGTGGAAGAAGAAATAAAGATGAAAGAATTGGTAACGGTAATTACCTCTTCTTTGAAGCGCCTCTTTGAGACCTCCTCTTAGGGCACTAAAATTGGTCTTTGAGGAAGACCATAATCTCTAGGATGTTGCTAGGGAAGTGGAGAAGATATTTTGGCAGGGGTTGTCCGAGCTTGAGTGCTCAAATTGGTGTGAGGAGGAGGGGGAGGAGGTGTCCTTTTATAAGGGAGGAGAGGGGCACCTTAGGAATATCTCAAAATATTATTTTATATTAAAGTCAAAATCGGTTTATAATGGTTTCAAAGGGTCTTATTTCGAAGCTAAGGTGGGGATGGGTCGAAATCCTATCAACCAATAGAATTTAGACAAGTTTAGGATATTATTTTAACCTTATCAATTAGATTTAACTCCGAGTTAAATAATTTAACTTTTACCGTGTCTTTTTGTTTTCTTTCACTATATGGTTAATACACTTACTATAACATGCCAAACGAACCCAAAATTGTTTATTATTAATATATATATCCTTATCTAAGTAATTTGTCCGAACCATAGATTTTTAGGAATAAAATAACAATTAATAATATAATATTTGATTTAAAAACTATTTTGTGTCAATTTTGACACTATTTGATATATGATTTTTGTGAAAGTCATAACAGAATTAAATGTTCGAATAAAGTTAATTAAATCAACATTAATATATCATAGTAACCTAGAAAATTAGTGGAATTCATAAAAAGTCTCAAATTACATTTATTTTGGTGTTTATAACATCAATTATGTCAATATTTAATTAATAATATAATTACTGCATCATCATTGTGTCATAAATAAATTAAATTATTTAAAGTCTAAAAATTACAAATAAAATACCATTATGTAGGAAATCTTTTTATCTTTCTAATGAATATTTATAATCTAAAATCCAACATATATAACCCTATGTAACAATTGTTTTTCTAAAAGATATATGCTTGTGTCAATTTTGTATTCATTTTAACTTAATTAAAATAAAGTGTCATTATCACTTACAAGTGGATCAATGGGGTCCCAAAATCGACCCCAAGATGCCCATGGTCGACCATGTATCAACCAATGGGGTTAAGACACGTTTTAGGGTAATTTAATATTATTATAATATTATTTTTTAACCCTTATTTACCGGATTTACCCTTAACCATGGTAAATAAAATATTTACCGCAGTAATTATTCAAAATGTCTAAAAATAAAAGTTATCTATTTTCACAATTTAAGCATACTGATTCCAAATATGGAATCCATTTTTCTAAATTCAAAACACATAAGTGGCAGAAATTAATTTAAAATTAATTCCCGCTGTCAAAACAAAAAACGTGTTTTTAAGAGATAATAACTATCAAAAGATTGACACTTGTTTATGTTCGGTTTAATTGTAAAATTGTGTCCAATGAACAACATTATATTAAGTGGTAAGAATATATTATAAATATACTTTAAAACCGTTCAATATTATAATTTAACCACATAATATATTACGATGAAAAAAGTTGTTTTTAATTAAAATATAGCGTGTTTTTACTATTCATTAAAATATGAAAGTTGTCGGAAAAATATCAAAACTTTATCTAATGTAAATTTTTACATCCTGATTCAAAAGAAGAATATTATTTTGTCAAATTGAACATATAAACATGTCAAAAACTATATTTAAAGTGGGTGCGCCATCAAAAGGCGGTAAAACTGCATTTTTTTGAAAAATACTTATTTTACCCGAAAAATTTATTTTGTTCTTATACCATGTTCTAGAAATGTGTAAGATGAATAATAATGTTATAAAATTCAAAATTTAGTTAATACTATTCATAACGGCTAGTTCATGACAATATTATAATAATATAACATTGTTTATTAAAACCCGGTATTGCGTACAACACACGCTATCGAGGAAGGTCGCGATTGCGTGTAATGCAAGCCAAGTCAGGGTTGCGTGTTGTGAAAGAATCCTTCATTGTTTCGTATAACAGAATCCAACCATATTTCATTTATATATTTAATATATATATATATATACTCAATGTTGCGTAGAATAACTATTATCAAAATTGTGTGTAACACGGTCCAAGAATAGTGTTGCGTATACTGCAAGCTAATACGGTGTTGCGTATAGCACAGGGTAATCTTGGTGTAGAATACAACAAAATACATTAATGAAATTAAAATAATATTTTTCATAAAATCTCGGGGTGTTACATTCTACCCCCCTTAAAATGAATTTCGCCCTCGAAATTCGTCGGGGTTATAAATGGTTTACTATTTGAAAGTTTCTTTGACAGAAACCCACATCGTAAAAAGGAATACCAAAACTTATCTTTAAAAAAAAAGTATGAAACTTAACGATTACCCAAATAAACTAATCACTGGGTTTCCACATAGGTGAAAATATGGATATGGAAGAGAAATCTAACCATCATGTTCTGATGGATAGTGGTAGAGGACATGGCTATGAAAAAGCCAACAATCACAAAGCCATAAATTTGTGATGATCTAGGGTACCATCTGATTCATCAGATATAAGATCACTAGGACAACATTTTTGGTTTTCAAGATCGTTTCCCATTAGAATAAATACTTACTTTATTTTGGTACAATATCACTGTTGTTCGTTCCTTTAACAATTTCCACTTCATCTCTTAAATAAATGAAGTTGAATTTGTTATTCGTGAAGTGTTAGCAGATCATGTGATAGAATGACGGGTCATTCCATCTGTCTCAAACAAAAGGTTAGCAAGAAATTATATACATAAGTCGATCTATAGTGAGATTAATCATATATGGTTCCTAAAATGAACTTATACTTCATATATCATACCGCTTAATAAAATAAAACTAGTTTCTACTAAACGGGGACTTCCTGTAGGCCAGTGGTAGGCGATAAAGGCCAGTCGCACTTCGGTTGTGGGTTCGATTCCCACAGCCTTGTCCGAAGCGATGGGCTGTCGCCCGTCCTGCAGGTTGTCCTTTTTCTAAAACTACATTACTATAACATCCCATCAATAACATCAAAAAAAAACTTATATCCTTAAACAATACTCACTTATGTCCAACATAATCCATTTCAATCTTTAGGCTTATCCATAATACTGCAGTCCACTCTCATAACATAGTGAAAATGATTACCAGAGATTTAATACCATCGTTGATCCCCATATATCATAAGATATGTTTTGTTGGTCACATTCCAAATATTCAAAGTCCTTAATCATGTATTCTCTTGAATACCCATTGAACCTTAGTGAAAACTTGAATGCAGTTAAAAGTTAACACTTTCCACATACCAAAATCCTCAAAATTCTATATACTCAAACCATGATATCACTTAGTCCTTATATCAATCATGAGCTCATGAATACAATCAAACATCTCATTATCGTCTTATCCCTTCATTATGCGCATATCATCTACATTCCATAAATATCTGAATAACCTTTCATGGATACTGGTAACATTAATCATACACTTTTAAAACTCAAGGAAAGACAACAGTGTAACAATCCTTAGATGTATTTTTATTCCATAGTACCATGAGATTACTTATACAACATTACACATGATAAACATGTAATCATTCCACTACATTCTTAAACCATTGACCGAGCTTCAACAATTCTTTCATCTCACATATCATTTGTAGTCTCATCATCATCATCCACATAAATACTACCCATATGACCATACTGATTCTCTTCATGAGTCTTTCCCTTAGGGAATTTGTTTGCATAATGCCCATACATTCCACATTTAAAACATTTAACCATTGTTGATGTTGTAGCAATACCATTATCCTCATCCATGTTGTTAAATGAACCTTTTCCTTTGCATTTACTTGCTTTGTGTCCTTCTTTTCCACACCCAAAGCATCTTCCAGTTCCTTTGAAACATTCACCTTGATGCCTCTTCCCACATGATTTACATAGGGGAAATTGAACTTTCTTTCCTCTATGATCATCATGAAACTCCATCTTTCTCTTATTAGCCGAGTCAGGAAACTTACCAAATTTTACTTTATTGATCATATTATGAGATTGCAGATTCGGCATAATAATGATGTTTGGACATCCAAATCCCATTTCATTAGGAAGAATATCATTCCATTTTCCATCATATCCTCCATTATCGCGAATCATCTTGTTTCCAGCCATTTTCTAAAACCCAAAAAGAATAGTGTGAGAGACAAAAATCATGCTAGGGAAAACAACATAATAAAGGGGGAGTACCTTCAATATCTAACATCTTAGGTTTAATTCTATGATCTTTAGCATAATTCTAGTACTATAACCTATACGTATACTTAACCTTAGGGACATCCCTAGACACACCGTAGAAATATCTCTAGGGATCTCACTAACGTTTTCGCATCTTAGTTTCCAAAGGTTGACTAAACCTTTCCTCTGATACCAACTGTAGAGACCCGAAGCCTGACGTACATAGACTTTACATTACTTTTGCGGAATACTTAGTACATAACAAAAACACACACACACAAGGATCGTAATAGTTTAGTGTCTTTGGAAACTCGGAATATAATCTTCTAATCGTGGTGAAAGATCTTCAAAATCTCCCATAAAGATCTTCCTTTTTTTTACCTAAAACCTTTCTTTATATCCTGGGGAAAAGAAAACATAAAAGGGTGAGCTCAAATGCTCAGTAAGGGTAAACAAAATAAATATCAATCACATCATATATATAAGAACATAGATTTTGGAAATCTTAACCTGCAAAAGAGCTCATAATATCATAACATGGGATAAATTATAGAAGTGAAATGTAATCCCAATAATCATAACTTAAAACATGAAACTTTGTGGCATACACACATAATCATAGAGAATCATTTCTTGTTAGTCAAGACTTAATGCCAAGACTATCTTAGTGGACAAAGTCCCTTTCTGAATCGAGTAACCCTCGTTTCAGTCCTGTTTCACTGAACCGGTATAACCTACCATTTCAGTCATGTCTATCTCATGAGATATAAAATCTTTACCCAATGCATTGGAGGGAGATATAGGTCCCACCCATCTTATAATGAATCCTTTCTTATGTGTGCCACATAATCATAAAACATACATCATCGCATAACACATGTAACAAAAATGGGATTCTTGAAACATCATGACATCATAAATCAATTCATATAAGATAAAGGAATTCATAAACATAATTCCATCACAACATAGTCAAATCAATGTAAAAATATGGATAGAAACAGAACCCTTTATTATCTTAGATGGAAAATAATTTTGATAAAACACTTGAATTGAATTCTTGAGGAAAATATCCTTTCTTCTTCAAAATCAATTTCTTTTCACAAAACATCATGCAATTTTAAAAGAAAGATATTTTATTGAAAATAGTCATGAAATCTTTTAGAGGAATCTTCATGAAAATAAGGCTTTATAAAACAGTAGAAATCCGTTCGTGCCGTATAAGTTAAAAAAAAACATTCTTCGTACTTTTGTCGGAAAAGTCAAAAAGTACCTCGTACGAAAAACGACAAAAGATTCCTTTCATACGTATTACTAAAAACTCACCGAAGGGTAAAAATGGATTTAAACAATTTTAGGTGGATGGAAATAATATTACATATTGAGTAAACATGGATGTGGAAGATAAAATACACCCCAGTAAATACTTACGAATAAACAATCTCGGATAAAAATGAGATTGTGATATTTCCCTTACCTTAGGTCCGATTTGCTTCGTATGTGTCCGAACCTCCTGTATAATGATTTAAATAATGTCATTGACTTATTACAGAATCATATTCATTGTTATGATATCATATATGGTTCACTTATGACATTATATTACCCGTCCTTTTGTAAATTCCATTTTAAAGAAGCGTTTTGGGTAAAATCGTTTCATTTATCGTAGGTGTTTTGACTTGTTTTTCTTGACATTATTATTACTTATATCATGATTTACTTACTTACAGAATATAAAATATGATTTATATATCATATATATTCAGTATATATATATATATATATAGATAAAAGAAGTGAAAAACACCGTTCATGGAGACGGTAGTCCGTACGTACGCATGAACGCTGTTTTCCTTTCCTCATTGTCTTGAATGGAAGTAAGTAGATGACATACATATATACATAAATCCAGTAGCTTTATAATGTCATTTATTTCATTATTATTGCTTATATATACTTTATAATCATTCTTAAATGGTTAACATGGAGAATGAATCTCATCGCGTCGTGGAGACGGTATTCCGTACGTACGCACGAGCGATGATATCATTTCCATAAATATTGAATTGAATTGGAGTGGATTATACAATATATCAGAATCAATATGATGTTGTAATAACTATGTATTGTTATTCTTTACACCATTATACCCATCCATGTAAGGTGGTGGTGGAAAATAGATTACACCACGGCGTGGAGACGGTATTCCGTACGTACGCACGCGCGGTGATTTCTTTTTCCGTAGGATGGATAGATGGTGAAATAGGGTTGTTTCATACTTATAATAACATATCAGTATATGAGTGATACTGATTTTATTACTTCATAATGAAACAACCTAAGAAGAAGAAGTGGAAGAAGAAATAAAGATGAAAGAATTGGTAACGGTAATTACCTCTTCTTTGAAGCGCCTCTTTGAGACCTCCTCTTAGGGCACTAAAATTGGTCTTTGAGGAAGACCAGAATCTCTAGGATGTTGCTAGGGAAGTGTAGAAGATATTTTGGCAGGGGTTTTCCGAGCTTGAGTGCTCAAATTGGTGTGAGGAGGAGGGGGAGGAGGTGTCCTTTTATAAGGGAGGAGAGGGGCACCTTAGGAATATCTCAAAATATTATTTTATATTAAAGTCAAAATCGGTTTATAATGGTTTCAAAGGGTCTTATTTCGAAGCTAAGGTGGGTATGGGTCGAAATCCTATCAACAAATAGAATTTAGACAAGTTTAGGATATTATTTTAACCTTATCAATTAGATTTAACTCCGAGTTAAATAATTTAACTTTTACCGTGTATTTTTGTTTTCTTTCACTATATGGTTAATACACTTACTATAACTTGCCAAACGAACCCCAAATTGTTTATTATTAATATATATATCCTTATATAAGTCATTTGTCCGAACCTTAGATTTTTAGGAATAAAATAACAATTAATAATATAATATTTGATTTAAAAACTATTTTGTGTCAATTTTGACACTATTTGATATATGATTTTTGTGAAAGTCATAACAGAATTAAATGTTCGAAGAAAGTTAATTAAATAAACATTAATATATCATAGTAACCTAGAAAATTAGTGGAATTCATAAAAAGTCTCAAATTACATTTATTTTGGTGTTTATAACATCAATTATGTCAATATTTAATTAATAAGATAATTACTGCATCATCATTGTGTCATAAATAAATTAAATTATTTAAAGTCTAAAAATTACAAATAAAATACCATTATGTAGTAAATCTTTTTATCTTTCTAATTAATATTTATAATCTAAAATCCAACATATATAACCCTATGTAACAGTTGTTTTGCTAAAAGATATATGCTTGTGTCAATTTTGTATTCATTTTAACTTAATTAAAATAAAGTGTCATTATCACTTACAAGTGGATCAATGGGGTCCCAAAATCGACCCAAAGATGCCCATGGTCTACCATGTATCAACCAATGGGGTTAAGACACGTTTTAGGGTAATTTAATATTATTATAATATTATTTTTTAACCCTTATTTACCGGATTTACCCTTAACCATGGTAAATAAAATATTTACCGCAGTAATTATTCAAAATGTCTAAAAATAAAAGTTATCTATTTTCACAATTTAAACATCCTGATTCCAAATATGGAATCCATTTTTCTAAATTCAAAACACAGAAGTGGCAGAAATTAATTTAAAATTAATTCCCGCTGTCAAAACAAAAAAGCGTGTTTTTAAGAGATAATAACTATCAAAAGATTGACACTTGTTTATGTTCGGTTTAATTGTAAAATTGTGTCCAATGAACAACATTATATTAAGTGGTAAGAATATATTCTAAATATACTTTAAAACCATTCAATATTATAATTTAACCACATAATATATTACGATGAAAAAAGTTGTTTTTAATTAAAATATAGCGTGTTTTTACTATTCATTAAAATATGAAAGTTGTCGGAAAAATATCAAAACTTTATCTAATGTAAATTTTTACATCCTGATTTAAAATAAGAATATTATTTTGTCAAATTGAACATATAAACATGTCAAAAACTATATTTAAAGTGGGTGCGCCATCAAAAGGCGGTAAAACTGCATTTTTTGAAAAATACTTATTTTACCCGAAAAAATTATTTTGTTCTTATACCATGTTCTAGAAATGTGTAAGATGAATAATAATGTTATAAAATTCAAAATTTAGTTAATACTATTCATAACGGCTAGTTCATGACAATATTATAATAATATAACATTGTTTATTAAAACCCGGTATTGCGTACAACACACGCTATCGAGGAAGGTCGCGATTGCGTGTAATGCAAGCCAAGTCAGGGTTGCGTGTTGTGAAAGAATCCTTCATTGTTTCGTATAACAGAATCCAACCATATTTCATTTATATATTTAATATATATATATATATATACTCAATGTTGCGTAGAATAACTATTATCAAAATTGTGTGTAACACGGTCCAAGAATAGTGTTGCGTATACTGCAAGCTAATACGGTGTTGCGTATAGCGCAGGGTAATCTTGGTGTAGAATACAACAAAATACATTAATGAAATTAAAATAATATTTTTCATAAAATCTCGGGGTGTTACATAACTCACTTTTGATCTATTTTTAATTAAAAATTAATTTATATTAATTTAATATTTTTGGAGATTCCAAGATGCCCCTCCCCTCTCTTATAAAAGGGAACCTCTCCTTATCTTTTATTCACACCTATAAAGCCATTTTTATCAATCAAAAACTTACCAAGTATACTCCAAACTTCCGTATCTTAATCTTAGAATCCTTACTTTGTTCATAAATCCAAACAAATTAGTCCTTGGTGCAAATCAAAAGGATATACACAAAGAAGAGGTAACATTTGTCAATGAACATTTTTATTTTATTTCTAATTTGAACTCATTAAATTATTTTTATTTCATGTTTATATAATAACCTAAGTATACATGATATTATTTTTAGTTGTTATATTAAGGGTTATACCTACTCTCACGCACACTTTCATCTCATGGGTAGCAAACTTACTGTTCTTGTGTACAGTGAACTACTATCTCACGAAACAATGTTGTTCATTTTTACTTTACCACCTCTCATAGCTGGTAATTATGATAGAAACTCCATTTTTATATGATATATATGATATTTATGATATAATAATACATATTTAATGATAATATCATGTAAACCTTTTTACCATCTAATATTTGGGGAAAATGATAACATCACTTGTGCATATGTATGGCTCATCATCTCCACAATGCGATGTGATTCGTTATTCCCCTATATTTCATGGATGATAATAAGGATAAATTTTTATGAATATATTTGTGTTTTATATAGTATAAAAATTATTCTAGAATGATAATATATCATATTCCTTCCTTTCTCTTAACCCAAAAAGAAAATATAAGCAACGTTCATGCGTACGTATGGTCTACCGTCTCCATGAACGATGTATTTCATTTAATATATCTATCTTTTATAATATTATTATAAATATTTATATACTTAGTATATATGATATATAAGTAATTTTTTACATTATATAAATAATTAAATTGTGATTTAAGTAAGAGTATTGAGAATGAATAGTCAAAACACGTACGATAAACAAAGAGGTTATTACCTAAAAACGTTACTTTAACAAAGGAATCGTTAATAAACATGTAATATAAGGTCATAATAATATAATATATGGTATATATATATGAATATGATTATATAGTATATGTATAATAAGATTATATCTATTATAGAGGAGTTTTTAACGTGTATCAAGGAATTCAAGACTTAAGATAAGGGAATTTCACCTCACTTTTTATTTTCTTGAGATACATGTCATATTCACCATTTGCTTCTTTTATGCGGTTTATATACTAAACTATGAAATTTTATATAATTAATTACCTTTATTTAATTATATCAAAATATTTAATTGATGTTATTATTTTATTCAGTTCATGATTCTAAAGTTA
The DNA here is from genome assembly GCA_963277665.1 of Viscum album. Lineage (NCBI taxonomy): Eukaryota > Viridiplantae > Streptophyta > Magnoliopsida > Santalales > Viscaceae > Viscum > Viscum album. The sequence continues at coordinate 1,957,545,024 of OY728137.1, forward strand.
CTCAAGTAGTAAGGGATTTATGTCTCACTTTTATTTCTATATGACACATGCCTTATACACTATTTGTTCCTTCTATGTGGTGTATATAGTAACCATGAATGTATTTTATTAGTCTTATCCAGAATATTATAGTATTTCTATATCCCTATAATTTTCTTTCTTTCATGGGGCATATGATTCTACTAATTTTAAAGTGATGGTTATTTATTTCACAAACTCATCAATATCTGGGATTGTTTCATTTTAAATCTCTATTAGGGAATATTTATCTTCTACTTCCATGTTTTCTAAAAATGTTTTTAAAAATGTTTTTACCATTATCCTATGGATATTTATATTTATTTTTACACATGTTTTACTTTTTACTAAATTATTTGAAAGGAATCTTTTTTATCGTTTTCCGAACAATTTACTTTTTTTACTTTTCCAGAAAAAGTATGAGAATTATGTTTTTTAACTTATATGAAATGAATTTATTTATATTATTTCATAATTCCTTAATTTATTTAATATTCCATTACAATATTAAAAGTTTATTTTCAAATAAAATGGTTTTTTTAAATTGTGCGTTATTTTAAGAAAAGAAAACATTTTCAAAGAAAGGATATTTTTCTCAATAATTATTTAAAAGTCAAATCTCAAATGTTACTTGTGTTTTAATGGAGATGTTTTTTTCAAGTATATTATCTCTATTATTCATATGGTTGTTTTATGTTTATAATGGAATTATATTTATGAAACCCATTTCTTTACATTGGTTATGTTATGATTGAATGATGTTTATAAAATCCATTTCTTTTCATGGGTTCTCATATGATGAATCATTTATGTTTTTATGGAACAAAAATGTATTTTTTAATTATGTTATGGGTGGGACCTATATATCCCTATTATGCATTGGGTAATGATAAATGTTTTATGAGATCAAAATATACATGGGAGGGCATACCAAGCCCGAAACAAGAGGGTGAACGAGAGGGCATCCCAAGCCTGAAGTAGGTACATGGGTGGTTAGACCAAGCCTAACATGTTACAGAGGTCTAGGAAGGAAACCTGGACATAGGGTTTTTATATGATTATGTGTATTCCAAAATTCCATTTCATATTCCTATGTTATATTTTCATGGATTATTCTCTTGATTTAATTATGATTCATGTCTTATGAACTATAAATCATTATTTTGTGATTCGTGTTTATGATCTTTGATATACAGGGTATGATCTTATAATGATCATAATCACATTATCATACCCATATTTTCATGATATACTTAAACATTTCCTTTATTTACCCTTACTAAGCATTTGATCTCACCTCTTTCTTTTTTTCCCCTTCCCTAGGTTATAAAGGAAGGTCTTTAAGTAGAATTACTAAGGGGGAGATCTTTGTGGGAAACATTGAATATATTTCATTGAGTTAGAATATTTTTGTTCCAAGTTTCCAAATTCACTAAACTAATGAATTATTTGGGTGTCTATTTTTTTAATGTTTTAATTATTCCAAAAAAGTGATGTAATGTCTATGTACGTCAAGCCTAGGTTTTTATAGTTTATATCAGAGAAAAGGTTTAGTCATCCTTTTGAAACTAGGATAAGGAAAATTTAGTGATATCCCTGGGAATATTTCTAAGGATATGTCTGGGGATGTCTTTAAGGATAAGTTTAAGGATGAGGAAAAGTCCTAGAACTTTGGTAAAGGATAGAGCGAGTATTTTCCAAGAATTACATCTCTGTATAGATACTACAAGTGGATGTGGCTCTCATACAGATTCACCTAGGGGTAAAAACTCAGAAAAGGTGTGTCGGGCCTGACTCGAGTGTAACCTAATACAAGACAATGGGCCTTTTTGCACACCTGGTTTAACACTCTTAGGGTATATGATTTGAGAATTCATAAACTCTTCAAGAAACATCCTGAAATATTTAAAAATAAATTTTCTATGAATAAACTAGGATAAACCTAAGGTTTCATAGATTAAGGAAGGTTTCGTAGATTAAGTAATATTTCATAATTTAGACATTATATAAGTATTTCTTCATGATTATATGGTTTTTCACCATGATAAGTGTTTATCACATTATGCTTTATAGTTTTAGTCAATGGAGGGAACGAGAAGGAATTGGGTTGACATTGAATATGACGAATAATTTACTAATGAGAAATCAAATGGGATGATCACTAGAGAGAAATATATTTTTATTATGTCGAATCATCTATCATGATATATTATTAACAATGTTAGATTTGGTGATATTCCAAACACATCTAATAATAGGAAGATAGACTTTTATAAATGTTCACTTGTTAAGGTACATATGGGAAATAAGATTCAGTTTCATGCATGTCAAGAACAAGGGAAGAATAATCTTGAGGAAAACCTCAAACAGAGAGTAAGATGTTATCTCTGTAGGAAAAAGGGTCATAGAGTGATGAATTTTCATAGAGTTCAATGTTTCGTATATGGAGAACATGGGAAATACCCAACTCAATTCCTTAAACTAAAAATTTACTTCTAAACCAAGGAAGGACCATTACAATTCCAATAATTAAAGTGTAAGGATTGACGTATTTATGTATTTGGATTCCAGAATCATGAATGGTTAATTATATAAGGATTTATCAATTAATATTTTTTCGCTAAGGATTTTCAAGAATATATTGAATAGTTTTTATGGACAAGAAAAGTGATTTAATATAAATGTGATATTAATGGGAAACACAATATTAATGGAAATATAACCATTAATGTGTTCTTAATTTTAAGAAAATGATGTTTGGATAATATACATGTTGTATATAAATAATTGAATTGGAAAGTATTTGTTACCTTGGAAATAATAAAGTATTTGTTGACAAATAAGTTTTTGATATCATGGAGGGAGTTTATAGCATTTTTTGGATTCAAGTAATATATCCAATAAACTTTGGAATAAGGAAACATGCATGTTTTCAAAAAGGATGTCTGGTAATTCAGGTTATTACTATGTTTCAGGAGAATACATGATAAATTTATTCACATGTTTGGAATGTGATAACCAAGAGCTACTTTTTGTTAAATGGAGGATCAATGTTAAGCTGATTTTGTGACCTTGTTTATAAAGTTTTGGATTTTCATCTTTCAGAAGGTTTATAAGGTTAACCATCTATATAAATTTTAAGTTAAAATTCGGATGAAGTTTGTGAGATTAAATTATTATCACACCACATGAGGATTTATTCATATTGAATAACCTATGCTAAAAAAATTTTGTTGGTTATAACTGATGACAGATGGGATGTATTATCATAGATCTCATGATCTATTAATGCTTCAGGAATGAAAAATTCACCTTCTTTTTTGGAGAAAGAGGTGAGGTATGAAAAAGGGTGAGATTATACTGAATCAAGTAGGTATATCTTCTCATGAAAATTCTTCAACCCTAGGGAAAGGATATTGAAACCGAAAATTTTATCCTAGTACCTTCTTTTCTAATGAGTCAAATAGTCCCTTAGATCATCATAGATTTATGGATTTGTGATTGTTAAATTTATCCTAACCATGTTCTATATCACTCTCCATCAGAAATTGATAGTTATATTTATCTTACATGTCCATGTTTTCACTTTCCACCTATGTTCTCTTATGTGAAACCAAGTTATGAGTTACTCTGGGTAACCATTAATTTTTCAACTTTTCTTTTTAAAAATGAAGTTTTAGTATTCATTTTTACGATGTGGGTTTCTATGAAAGACAATTTAAATTATTAATCCTTTAATAAACCAGATGAATTTTGAGGGATAAATTCATTTTAAGTGGGGTTTAATGTCACACCCCGGGATTTTGTGAAATACTTTTTTCAAAATAATTTAATCTTTTCTATATTTTTCATTTCACACAATACTGAATATAACTTTTTTTATACGAGAAACACTATGTTTGGATTGCATTATACACAACACCAATATAATATTGTGCTAAATTTAGCACCGTATTATATTTCATTATATTCAACACTGTGATTTTTGTTTGTAATACACAATGTCGAGTTCCTTCAATAGCTTGTATTACACACAAGACCTAGTTTTACTAAACAATGGTATATTATTAAAATATTATAATTTAATATATATTAAGATATAACCAAACTTCTAAATTAGAGGATATGAATAGTATTAACTTATGAAAATATAAGGTTTATAATATGAATTCATTGGTTTCCAATTAATTAGAAATGAATATATATACCAGTTGATTATAAAATAAATAGTTTTATTTTTATGCTCCCAAAGTCATTTTGTTTTAATAAATTAAATTAATTACAATTATTGAATGATATTAATGAAATATATATTTTATATATTCAATAAAATATTTTTTTATATTCATCCAATAGATTTTATAGGTATAAGATAAGATTCAACCCAATCTTATGCACAAAAACCTATATTTTTTAAAAGGGCGATTTTATCGCCTTTTAATAGAGAACCCATTTTAAATCCAATATTTAAAAATTTTATATATTATATTTGAAAAAATAAACTTTTTATTTTAAATTGGAATCTAGAAATTTGTTTTGGTTTAACTTTGGTATTTTTCTGATAAGTTTCATGTTTTGATGAATAGTAAAAAATACTAAATTATAATTGAAAAAAAAAATTTATCAAAATAAATTATTGCGTTAAATTGTATTATTGATTGGATTTAAAGTATAATTAGATAAATTTTTTATCATTTAATATAATATATTTCATCGGCATTAATTTTACATTGAATTTAGATATAAAAATGTTTCAATCTTTTGCATGTTTTAACTTTAATAGCCCATTTTCTCACCCCGTCAACGAGATTAATTTTAAATTAATTTCTACCAATTATGGGTTTTAAATATGAAAAAATTTATTACATATTTGTAATAATAAGGTTCAAATTATTAAAATAGGTCCCTTTTATTTTTTGACATTATGAATAGTAACTTTAGTAATATTTTTTATTACCATGATTAAGAGTAAATCAGGTAATTAAAGGTAAAAATAATATTATAACTAATATAAAATTACTCTAAACCTTTTCCAAATTTCATTGGATGTGCCTGTGTTGACAAAAATATTCCTTGGGATGATTTTATTTCCACTTGGATCTACTTGGAGGACTTCAACACTTTTATAGTATTATATTCAAAAGAAAGACAATTTTGTCACACTTTTGTTTTTAACAAGAGAAATATTTTCAATGTGCTGTTATATAAGGGATATGTTCGGATATAAATATTATTTAAAAGGATAAAATGTTTTTCTATATCATAGTAATTTATTTATAATTTTTATTAAAGAAATAATTAAATTAAATGGTGGCACAATGATGATAAAATAATTATTTAGTTAATGGGAGAATCAAATAAATGATAATAAAAATATTAAAATAAATAAAACTTGATATAATTAAAATAATCCGTGAATTTTATAATGAATTAAAAACAATTAGGGGTAATTTAAATGAATTGTTTTGAATATATCATGTTTTTATAATATTTGTAAAAATTCAAGTAATGAATAGTGTCAAACTTGATATTATTGATATCTTAAAATAAATAACTTTTTATTAAATGATATAAAATTTATAAAAAATATAATATTAGAAAAAATAATTGGGATAAGTCATAAAATTTCATAAATGACTCATTTATGGTTTGTTTTTCATTTTATAGTAATTATATTAACCCATAAGTAGTAAAAACACATGTTGTCACGGTAAGAGTTAAAGGGGTTAATTAAGGGTTAAGACCAAACGATAAGGGTAATAATATAACCTAAATGTGTATAAAAATTATTGTTTAATATGATTTAAATATAATATCATGTTATATTCTCCATAACTCACTTTGGATCTATTTAGAATTAAAAATTAATTTGTATTAATTTAATATGTTAGAATATTCCAAAAGTGCCCCTCCCCTCTCTTATAAAAAGGGACATCTCCTCTTTTATTCACACCACTAAAGCCATTTGTCTTGGAAAAAATCTATCCAATTTTCCTACCAACTTCATTTCCTTAATCCAATAATCCTTAATTTTTATATAAATTCGACCAAAGTAGTCCTTTTGTGCAAATCAAAAGAAGATACCCAAAGAAGAGGTAACATTTGTCAATGAACTTTTTTTATTTCTTCCTTGAACTCCTTCAATTATTTTTATTTAATGTTTATATAAAAACCTATATATCATAAATATAATGGTATTTTTTAATATAAATGGTTTTACCTACACTCACACATAATTCCATATAATGGGTAATGAACTTACCGTTCTTATGTATGGTGAACTACCGCCTCACGAAACGATGTTGTTCGTTTTTCCTTTAACACCTATCATAGTTGATCATTATTATGAACACCCTAATTTTATATTATATATATGATATTTATGATATAATTATACTTCTGGAATGATAATATCATTTATACCTTTGTACCATATAATATTGTGGGAAAATGATAACGTTGCTCATGTGTGTGTAAGGTGTACCATATCCACGATGCGATGTGATTAGTTATTGATAAATATTTCATGGATGGTAATAAGGATGAATTTTTATGAATATATATATGTGTGTGTGTGTGTGTGTGTGTGTGTTTTATGACATAAAAATTATTATAAAATAATAATATATCATATACTTTCATTTCTTTTAACCCAAAAAGAAAATGGAAATAGCATTCATGCGTACGTATAGCCTACCGTCTTCATGAATGATGTATTCCATTTCTTATATCTATCTTTTATAAGATTATTATAAATGTTTATATGCTGGATATATATGATATGTAAGTCATTTTTACATTCTATAAATAATTAAATCATGATTTAATTAATAGGATCAATAATGAAAAGTCAAAACACGTACTATAAACACAGTGGTTATTACCCGAAAACTTTACTTTAACATGGGAATTGTTAATAAATAGGTAATATAATTTCATAAAAAATAATATATGGTATATATATATGAATATGATTATGTGGTTGATTTATAATAAACTTATATTTATTATACATGATATTTTAACATGTGCGAAGGAAGTCAAGACTTAAGGTAAGGGAATTTCTTCTCACTTTTTATTTCTCTAAGATACATGCCATATTCACCACTCGCTTATTTTGTGTGGTGTATATACTGACCTATTACATGTTATATCATTTATTTTATTTATTTAATTATATTAAAATCTTTCATTAATGTTATTATTTCATGGGGTTCATGATTCTAAAGTTACTCATGTTGTAAGGGATTTATGTATCACTTTTATTTCTGTGAGACACATTCCTTATACACTACTTGTTCCTTCTATGTGGTGTATATTGTAACATCCCAAGTAAGTAATGAATAATAGATATTTTTATCTATGCCTATTAATGAATTAGATAGTGTTTTAGAGGCTTAAAATGAAAATAAATCCAATCTTAAGCATGAAATACACTAATATTTTTAAAAGATTGTTTTACTGCCTTTTTATGGAAAACCATTTTTAAATCTATCTTTTGACAATTTTATAAGCTATGTTTATCAAAATAAACTTATTCTTTATTATTGGGACATCAAAATTTACTTTGTGTGAATTTTTTGTATTTTTCTGATAAAGTTCATTTTTTAATGAATAGTGAAAAAATGTTGTATTTTAATTAAAAACCTCTTTTTAATCTAATTTATTTATATGATTATATTATCTTTTGAATTGGTTTTAAAGTGAAATTAGAATATATTTTTACCATTTTATCCAATGGTGGTCATTGGAATCAATTTCACTTTGAAATTGGACTTAAACTAGTGTCAATCTTTTGATACTTATTGTTTCATAAAAACACGCTATTTGTCATGATAGCGGGAATTAATTATTAAATTAATTAATGTGACTTATATGATTTGAATTTTGTAAAATAGATATCATTTTTGAATTCAGAATATCAAATATAGATTAGGGTGATGTTTTGGTATTTTTCTGAAAAACTTCAATTTTTGATGAATAGTGAAACCACTAAGTGGTAGTTAAAGAAACTGATTTTTCGTTTAAATGAAACTTTGTCACTTCTTGGGTTTGATTTTCAAAAATCCGACATACATGGTTGTCATTAAGAAGTAAAATGTGGTTCAATGATATTAAAATAATTTTTTTGACTATAAATATTCATTAGAAAGATAAAAAGATTTCATACATCATAGTATTTTTTTTATAATTTTTAGACTTTAAATAAATTAAATTATTTATGACATCATGATGATGCAGCGATTACCTCATTAATAAAGGATTTAAATAAAATGAAAAGATAATATAAAATCTATGACCTAAACATGTCCAAAACCTATTGTATGGGTATATTTATAACCCTTATCACCTTAACCTCGAATTATATCAATTTGGGACCTTTTGAATCTGAAACTCATTTTAAAATAAAGTAACATTTCTTTACTTTCCAAGAGTGCCCCTCCTCTCCTCTTATAAAAGGCCCCCACCTCTACCTCCTTACCCACACTTCCAAAGCCTTTGGCTCGGCCAACCTCTGCCCATTTTGTCTCTCCACATCCCTATATTACTCCTTGAAGCCTCACATTGGGCAGAAGTCTTCCCAAGGAAGCCTTTGAGCTCAAACCAAAGGGAGTTACCCGATTTTAAGGTAATGTCTTCACTTGAGTCCTTTTGTTTTATTTTGCTTCTCCAACCCCCTAAACTATTTTTATTCATTTATTTTGTAACAAATCCAGTATATTAAATATACTAGGAGGTTTTTATAAGAAGGATTCTAGATACACTTACACACACCTATATCTAATGGTTAAATAACATATTGTTTCCGTGGATGGCGAATTTCTGCCTCCCGAAACGATGATTGTTCAACATTCTTTTAACACCTTTAAAGGTGGTCATTAAGATGAAACTATACTTATATATGATATATAATATTTTTATGTTTTCCTTAAGCTTCTGTATTTTTCATTTTGGTAATACCTTTATGGTTTCCATTATGGGTAAATGCGATATCTTCATTTAAGGAAGTGCGGACTACCGCCCCCTCAAAGTGATTTGATTTCGTTAATGCCATATGTGGGATGTATAAAGGATTTAATTAATGGTATTATATATGATATTATACTGGAATTATAATATACCTTTATATCATTATGATTCCATTCCATAAAAATATGAAATAGAAATGAAAGTAGCGTTCATGCGTACGTACGGCTTACCGTCTCCATGAACGGTTCATTTCATTTCTTACCTCTAAATGATTATGTAATATTATAAATTCATGTATATACTGTATATATATGATATATGTGATATCTAAATCATGAATATAATTATTTATATAATGTATGTTTTACCACATGAACAACTTGTAATTATAAAGAGTTTATTTTTGACTCAAGTACCAAGGATCGACAAAACGACCATTTTTTAAATTAAATAATTACATAGTTTTCATAACCGGGTAATAAGTGATATAAAAGGAATAATGAACTTGAAAAAGTTTCTAAAGAAAGTAGAAAATAACTCAAGTTTATTATTCAGGAGGTTAAAGAACGATCAAGTCAAGTCGGACCCGAGGTAAGGGACTTCGTCTCAATCTCCTTTCATTGAGGCATATTTCATTATATACACAACTTTCTTTTATACGGTGTATAAACCCCTTTGACTTTTACTTTTATACAAAAGGAATATTTTTCTATAAAGCGTTTACAAAATGACAAAAAGGAATGTTTCTTTTAACGTACGCGGTGACAACGACCTTTTCCGCCGCCGCGAGTATTATTTGGTCTTTGGCTTCCTCAACAAGCCATAATGTTTTTTTAAAATGAAATAAATACCATATACTCTTTTAGGTATTTTGGTATTGAAAATGGTTTTTATAATGGATTTTTTATGTCAATATATTTAAGTGATATATTGTGATCAAAGTGTGGAAATGTTTTCTTTCCATTATATTTGTTTTATGCCTTATGATTTTTATAATGGTACTTGGACATTTGATGGGTGGTTACGTGATAAACCATATGACGGGTGGTGTCGTGAATACCATGACGGGTGGTTACGTTATAACCTCCAATGCATTGGGTATGGAAGTTGGCCGTATGGATATTCCATTAAGTATGTATGGAAGTTGGCCGTATGGCTATTCCATTAAGTGATATGTGTGGAAGTCGACCGTATGGTTATTCCACTTAAGTATATTTATGTCCCAAGTTACCTTTATATGTTATGTGATCTTTTTATGGATTTTATGGTAATATTTTGGTTACAAAAGGGTAAGTAATGATCTTTTATTCAGTGAAGAGTTTTTACTACTTCATAAAGGTGAAAAGTATTACTTTGATAAAGTATACATGGTTTACTTGTTGTTTTGATAAACTAACAGTTTTCATTATTTGTGTATCCCTTACTGAGCTCTTTATGCTCACCCCAAGTTTTTTGAAATGTTTTTCACAGGACCTAAAGTGGAATAGGGTCAAGGATGGGATCAAGGGAAAGTCATGCTATATAAAACTTGGAACTAGACATGTTTCTTTTTAAGAGTTTTTTTTATTATATGGAAACTTAGTAGAAGTGTCTACTTTGTAATCTTTTGAGATGTAGAAATTATGGTCTAACTCTCTAAAACTCTAAACCTGGAAAGATCCTCAATGTGAATTATTCATTTAATTCAATATTAAGAGATATTTAAGGCTGGGGCCTTATATATATACTGCCCATGAATATCTTTTATGAGTTTTATCAAAAATATTATAGTATTTTTATATCCATATAATTTTCTTTCTTTCATGGGGCATACGATTCTACTGATTTTAAAGTGACGAGTATTTATTTCACAATCACATCAATATTTGGGATTGTTTCATTCTAAATATCCATTGGGAAATACTTATCTTCCACTTACATGTTTTCTAAAATAATTAAAAAATGGTTTTACCATTATTATATGAATATTTAAAGTTATTTTTACCCATTTTTTACTTTTTAATAAATTGTTTGAAAGGAATATTTTTTTTTCATTTTCTGAACAAGGTACTTTTTTTAAATTTTCCAAAAAAAGTACAAGAAGAATCTTTTTATAACTTATATGTCAGGAATGTATTTTTATTCTTTCATGATGCATTAATTCCTTGAATCTTACCATACAAGGTTGCAAGTTTATTTTCAAAGAAAATTTTTTTCTTTTAAAATTTCTCAGTGTTTTAAGAAAAGAAAATGTTTTCAAACAAAGGATATTTTACTCAAGAATTATTTATAGGTCATATCTCAAATGTTACTTGTGATTTAATGGAGATATTTTGTTTCAAGTATAATATATCTATTATTCCTATGGTTTTTTTATGTTTATGATGGAATTATATTTATGAAACTCATTTATTTCCATAGGTTATGTTATGATTGAATGATCTTTATGAAATCCTTTTCTTTTCATGGACTTTGATATTATGAATCATTTATGTTTTTTTAGAAAAAAATGTATGGTTTTAATTATGTGATGGGTGGGACCTATATATTCCTATAATGAATTGGATAATAAAAAATGTTTTATTGTTTCATCCTTTACCAATGGGTCCCATACCGTGACTCCCCAAGCCTGCCTCCAATAGGCTAGGGGCTAGTGATTATCAATGAGTAGGCATATCACTAACATGGGAGGAATTTCCTATAACATGTACACATGCACACATATCCAAGCCACAAATTCTGAAATGTAAAAACCACTAAGAAATAAAATGCATGCATACCACTATCCCAACCAATAGAGTACAATAGAAGTAAAGAAATTAAAGTAAACTGGTCCAGAATACAAGCCCACCAAAAGAAGTTGGTAAACCACAAAGTCCAACATATAAAAAAAGGTAATGAGACTTCTATATGAAGATAAAGGAACACCTTGGCATTTATAAACACACAAAGCACCATATGTTCCTAGTCCCAGTCCACCTAAGACTCCTTCAAAGGGTCAATAATCTTCACAAGACATGACACATACAGGAAAAGACTATGTAGGGGTGAGTATAACAATACTCAGTAGGACACCCCAAAACCACAAATCAATACACAAAGGAAAGGCACATTCATCTCTACACAATTATATGTCTACAGTATATAATAAGTATGTAAAGATATACGTAAACAAGACACACAGTCTAGAGGTAATCCACAACTACCGTATACCGCCACTAGGGATCCAGCTCAAAGATTCTACAAAGCACTATTCTGAGAGAATGCACTCCTGAGTCTATTATCACTAATGATGTCCATTTGAGAAGTATTGTTAATCGGAAACCATCATGAGAGAGAAACGTGGATAGATCTAAAGTGAAATATAATGTATTAGATGAGGATCACAGCCAGGGTCATGGAGTGATTCCAAAAACTCCATCTAGAATAATATTCTAAGTAGAGGATTGATGCCTATTAAATTTAGTCACATCTATTCCCATAAATCTACCTAGGTCACAAAGAATTAATAGAGTATCCCTCACTGGGCCTCTTGGGGGATTCTAACAACTCTATTTATGAAGTCTTGTTGATGGGATTATACTCTGATGTATAGGAAATGATACACACCAGCCATCAGGGAAATGATCAAGGGAACAAATCCCAACAAAACTTTCCCAAGATAGAGTGGAAAAGGGATATAAGCCATGTATAAAGGGATACATGATGTGTAGTAGGATCACACACCATGTCCCTTGACCCTGGGTACTGCCCGTGTACAACAGCTCTTGTCAGGAAACATGTCATGTAGAAAAGTTATACACAATGTGTAGAAAGGCTTACACATTATGTCTGTCCATGTGGGGTCTTTCTGTGTTCCCCATCCATGTGTTGGCACATGGATTCAACACATGTCTACTTACCCATGTACCATTACTCGGGGTATCCCTTATAGTTGGTCTGGGTCTGGCCATGTGGTGGGTTACATGTCGTGTACTCCATCTCGTGTCTCTGTATCCCCCTAGATACACATCGAATCTCGGGGAAGGGTACACATATCGTGTGACATATGTTAGACACGGTGTGACACTTTACGGGTTCCCAAAACTCTTGTCACTGCTCAGTAGGGCCTACATGGTGTGTATAATGGAATGCATGTCATGTTCTTTGAGATTTTCCAGAATCGAAGTTCTTCTTTAGCACACATCGTCTGATCCTACAATGCTCAATCTATTTTTCGGTTCATCCCAAAACTGAAGATCCAAGATTAAATCATCATCATAGCACCAATCGATGAGTTGTGGGCCTTCAATTGGCTCTTAAATTTGATTCTCATCACCCTCATGAAGAATGATAAAATAATTATATCTTTCAAAATACATTGATTTGTCTGTCGACATCATGATTGCACCTCCTCTAGGTCTTCACGATTTCAGGTCTACAATATCATATCATTATGCCTCTAATTGAAGGGAAAAAAATCATACGTTCATATTCCATGAAGAAAGAAGAATGTGCGGGTAAAAGGGGGAAGAAATTCACATAGAACAAACCTGAAGAACGAACCTCAACTGTTATTTATTATAACCATAATTTGTTCTCTATCTTGACCCATCCCAGTGGAGCCCATTCCATGACTCCCCAAGCCCACCTCTAATAGGAAAAAGGCTGGTGACTATCACCGATAGGCATATCACTAACATGGGAGGCATTGCCTATGTACTTTTGTTTATAGGTTAAACTTTGTGGTTTACATACTTCTTTTGGTGGGATTGTATTCTGGCCCATTTTACTTTACTTACTTTAAATCTTTCATTCTCTGTTGGTTGGTATAGTGGTATGCATGAATTTTATTTCTTAGTGGTTTTTACATTTCATCATTTGTGGCTTTGAGATTTGTGCATGTGTACAGGTACATAGGTAATGCCTCCCATGTTAGTGTATTCCTAATCGGTGCTTGTCACCAGCACCTGGCCTATCAAGGGAGGGCTTGGGGAGTTGCAGCATAGACCCCACGAGGACTGTCAGGATAGAGTGGTATTAGAGGTGGTCAGCTCTACCTTAGGACCAAGAGTATATGATATTGTTTTCGGGAAATGGTTTTAAGTGTTTTGATTTTAGATTCCAGGATAGGGACTCCAGTGTTGGTGTGGCGGCCAATGTATCCATACACCAAGACTTTGATAACCTTATTTTTTACTCGGTACATGAGAACACTGGTGGTAGGGAAAACAATGGTACATGCATAATATAGGAATATTTTGTGGTTTCCATGTCCTTCTTGAGTCATATATTTACATATACTCATTGATCATGGTACATCTTGTTTTCTTATAGGATGCCTCTACGATGCATACCAACTAGGATCCAGCAGCTCGATCATGAGGTTTACCCCCTAAGTGAAAAGGCTTTAGTGTAGGGACTACTTTCCCAGATCTTACCTCTAGGTGGTGCACCCACTATACCACCACCTGTGGAGCTACTCGTGGTGCCCGTCGTACTAGCAGAAGAGGAGTGTAGGATGAGAGCGCTTCAGGAGTTCCATAAATAGAGACCCCTTAGGTTCTGAGGTGAGCCCAACCCTTAGGTGGCTAAGGAATAGATTGAGGCAGTGACCCAAGTTTTCTGTCCAGCACTACTGGAAAAATAACCTATACCCCATGTTCAAAACCGTGGGTATAGCCCCCAAAACTGTGGGTATAGCCTATACCCACGAATTTGGGAACCATGGGAAACCGAGACATCAGGATATCTCTACATCATATACCCACAGTTTTCCAAACCCTAGGTGTAGGTTTTTTCCACTGTGTCATAGACTTATACCCACGATTTCAGAACCATGGGTATAAGTATCACTGAATATCCTATCCCCGTGGTTCGATAACCGTGGGTATAAAAAATTAGAAAAACTGTAAAATTGGTTGTTATACGCACCCAGTGAGAATGGATGGCGAGACCTGCAGCCCAAACATCTAGCGCTTCACCAACTAAGCCACTTTAATTTCTTATATATTTATGTACATCTGTATTTATATATTATCTTACATAGTTTTTTAGAAAAAAAATCATCCATTGAGGATCAATCCATCGACCTGACACTTCGAAATCCATGATCTTACCAATGGAGCTATGTTACTTTTATCTTATACATATCAATATATGTCTAATTACATTAATCACAACAGATGGTATAGAAAAAATATGCAGCGGGTTTTGAACTTTCACTGCTACCCAAACACTAAAGTCCACTACCACTAGGATGATTTTATTTTAAAATTAAAATTGAAATATATATATATAGAACCCGGTATAAATAATATGTCACCACCAAGTTTCGAAACGGTGCCTACACTACACGGTTGAAGTCGCTTTACCACTCTAACAATTGGATTTATTATTAAATATATTATATATATATATATATATATATATATTTCACTCAAAAATAAGGGACCCTATACCCACAGTTTACATTGAACCATGGGTATAGGTCGCATCTATACCCACGGTTTTCATAAACCATGGTTATAGGCTTATATACCAAATGTTATACCAACGGTTCCTAAAAACCATTGGTACAGATGCCACCTATACCCACAGTTCAATGTAAATCATGGGTATAGGCCTATATATTGAACACTATACCCACGGTTCATGAAAATCGTGGGTATAGTTTTTCTCGTGGCATTCCCATGCAATTTTTTATCTTCCCGTGCTTACGCAGGCACCCTATACCCACGGTCTACATTGAATCGTAGGTCTAGGTTAGAAAATGTCACTTATACCCACGTTTCATGAAAACTATGGGTATAGTTAAGTCTATACCCAGGGTTTTTGGGAAAACCATGGGTATAGACCCATTTTCCATTAGTGTAGTCAGGACACTATCTGGTCTAATGGTAATCATGATGGTGAGCCTTCTGTAGGATCAGTAGGGAAATGGTGGAGTTTGTCTATCTAGACTCATGATGAGGTGACACTCTTGTGGAAAGAGTTCGAGTGGCTCTTCAAAGAGGAGTTTTTTCCAGTTACACTGAGAGATATGCGTATACAAGAGATTCTTCAGCTTTAGTAGGGTAGTATGATAGTGTCTGATTATTCATCGAGGTTCCCCAACCTTTCTAGGTACTTGATGGATATGGTCAGGGATTAGTACATTAAGGATCAAACCTTCGAGTGAGGTCTGTGAAAAGACATATGATCCAGTATTATCCCTTTGAGCATTCTTACTTATTTTGGGGTGCTCGAGTGAGTTTTGGTGGTCGAGAGCATCTTGGTTGAGTAAAGACAACTGGCGATATTCAGTAGTGGACAGGTAGGTGTAGAGACCTCTGTAGTTGGGATCCAACATTCATATCAGGGATTTGGACATGGGATACATTTCAATAGGAGATCCTAGTATAGAGGATCTACAATTCAGGGTTCATAGGGTGGATCCAGTTATCCTGGAGAGAGGTGATGCTACTCATGTTACAACATGGGACATCTCACTTGAGATTGTCCAAACCACCATGATTCTAATAGGGAGATAGTGGATGGACCACTAAGGTAGAGGTAGATGTAGGAGCAGGAAGATACATAGGAAATAAGATGTGGTAAAGGAGCTGGGAGAGTAGTGGGAGATGGTCTATGTTTCAACTTGTTACCACCACTACCCCCATGAGTTTTGTGCCAAGATTAGGTCGCTGGAGGAAAGGGGTGAGGACAAATACATGTGGTCAAGGAATATGACCCAGAATCTCCATGAATGATTTGAGGTATGATCTATTTATTTTTTACTCTATCTTCCATACTGATAGAAATAGGTTCCATTACTTCCTTTCTCTCCACATATCTTGTTTGAGACCTTGAGATTTTGGTAGAACCGTTGACTCGACCCTTATTCTAAGAGACACATATAGGAGGAGACTTGATGATCCCACGTCTTTGCTGACAGTGTAAACTTACCCTTGGAAATGAGAGTTTCGGTAGAAACCTCTTGGTGATAGCATCGAGGCTTTACTAAGTCATCCTTGGTATGGATCGGTTAACTTCAGTCCATTCCTAGATTGACTATTTTAGGAAAAGGGTGTGGTGTGTCCACAATAATGGAATGAAGTTTTCTTTTGTCGGTGAAAATGAAACTCAGGAAGCATAGGATGGACTCATTCTTAGGAGAGTATAGATGATCACTCATCACTTGGCTAGCTTGACTCAGAGTGAAGCAAATGTTATGAGTTTCTAGTTCCCAACAGTAGTGGTGGAGTATGACGATGTCTTCCCTAAAAATGTTCCAGGATTACCTCCTCGCCAGAAGATAGACTTATGCATCGACTTACACCTTGATATGGAACCAATATCCTCACCAGCATATCGAATGGATCCTACAGAGCTTCATGAGATGCGGTGAAATTGGAGGATTTTCAGAGGAGGAGCTTTGTGAGATCCAGTGTTTCACCCTGGGAATCCCTAGTTTTGTTAGCCAAAAAGGCATACGGGAGCTTGAGGTAGTGTGTTGAATACTGGGACTTGAACTAGGTGATGGTGAAGAACAAGTATCCACTATTTAGGATCGATGAACTCTTCGATCAGTTGATATAGTAATGATGGTTCTTGAAGGTTGACCTCAAATTAATTTATCGCTAGTTGTGAGTACGGGATGAGGATATACCAAAGATGATTTTTAGATGCTGCTACAGTCATTATGAGTACTTGGTGATACCTTTGGCATGAAAAATGCCCCAGAAGTGTTCATGGTATTCGTGAACCAGATCTTCCATGAATACTTATACTAGTTCATGGTAGTCTTCATCAATGATATTCTTGTGTGCTCAGCATTCGAGGAGGAGCATACGAGATACTTACGGATGATTCTAGACGTACTCTGAGAGAACCATCTTTATAGAAATCTCTCAAGTTCCAGTTCTAGATTCAGGAAATCTACTTTATGGGACATGTTATCTCAATGGATGGAGTGGTAGTGGACCCAACCAAGGTGGAGGCAGTGTTAGTATGGGAGCCACCTAGGAGTGTGATGGAGGTATAGAGATTCTTTGGGCTCGTAGGATATTACCAGAGATTAATTCTTGATTTCTCTAGGATATCATCACCTATGAAATCTTTGACTTGAAAGGGGTGGCCTTTCATGTGGATGAAGAAGTGTCAGTAAGATTTTCAGCAGTTGAGGTAGAGTTTGACGAACGCCCCAATCTTGAGATTTCTGGAGGGTGTCAAGTACATAGTGTTCTGCAAGGAATCAAGAACTGAGATTGGTTGTGTCCTGATGTAGAGGAAGGTGGTGATTGCCTATGGTTCATGCCAGTTGATACCACATGATTAGAATTACATTACCCATGATCTTGAGTTGGTAGTGGTAGTCTTTGCGTTGAAGATGTGGCAATACTACCTAAGGGGAGAGCGGTTTACCATCTACTCTGATCACAAGAGTGTCAAGTATATCTTCTCTCAGAAGGATATGAACTTCATATAGAGGTGGTATCTAGAGCTCCTCTGAGATTATGACTTTGAGATTTTCTATACTCTTGGGAAGGAGAACGTGGTGGTAGATAATCTTAGTAGGATATCGAGTTCACAGTTGCTGGACAAGGTGTCGGAGCAGTTGGTCTCGTTGTAGTTATCCTTTGTGGATGTAGATAGGGAAGATTACCTTCATTCGATGGTTTTTACCCCTACACTCTTACAGCGAGTTAGGAAGGCACAGTTTTAGGATACCAACTGCAAGACTCTACATGCTCAGATATCTACAAGACATGTTGTTGATGGCTATTTAAAAGGTGGGTAGCATGTCGTTCTATTCAGAAGATTCACATTCGTACCAGTGGTGTTGTGGGAGGAGGTTCTAAGGGAGTTTCATACATCCCCTTTTTTGGTACATCCAGGTGTAGAAAATATGTACCAAGACCTCTAACGTCAATTTTGGTGGTCAGATATAAAGGTAGTGGTGGAGTTAATCTCTGGATGCCTCACTTGTCACCAAGTGAAGGTTGAGCACTAGGTTCCAATGGGTTTGCCTCAACCCCTTGAAGTTCCAAAGTGGAAGTGGGGTGAAATATCCATGGACTTTGTGACAAGTTTAATATATACATTAAGGGGGAATGATACCATCTGGGTGATCTTTGACCAACTCACTAAGTCATCTCACTTCCTAGTCATTCAGGAGAAGAGTTCAGTAGAGAGGTTGGGATGCCCCTATGTGCAAGAGATTGTTCTGGTTCACAGAGTTCCATCGATGATCTTTTTTTTATCGTGATTCTTGTTTCACATCCCAGTTGTGGAATGGATTGTAGGAGATGGAGGCCTTTAGAGTTCAAGGAAAGAGATCATGTGTTCCTTTGAGTCTCACCTCGACATGGGTTGTAGAGATTTTTTCGGGGTAGAAACTTATCTCTAAGGTTCCTTAGCCATTTTTAGATACTACGTAGATTTGGAAAGGTGGTATACTTTTTAGCTATACCCCTACAGTTTCACTGGGTACAAAATATCTTCCACGTGTCATAGCTAAGGAGGTACGTGCATGATCCATCACACATCATCGACTGGGGAGAGCTGGACATCGAGGATGGAGCGAATTTTGCAGAGTACCCTGTAGAGATCGAGGATCGACAGGAGAGGATTCTTTGTGGGTGAGCGATTCCCTTAGTGTGTGTCTGGTGGAAGCATGGGAATCTTCAGGAGACCACATGGAAGTAGGAGGCTCAGATTCATGCACAATACCCACATCTATTTGGTTAGCTTTTTGTTTTGGCTTTTTTGGGACATAAATCCCTATGGTGGGGAGAATATAATGTCCTATATTTTTCATGTATTATTTTTTAAATATTATATGGAATTAATTCGAGACCAAGAACTAAGACGACATGCGATTCTAAGACCCGATGGGCCCGGAATAAATGTTTGAAATATATTAAATATATATAATACCATACTTGAGCAGTTTTCCTAAAAAGAGTAGAATAACTTCTAAATGAGTACTCCGATTAGAAATCTGAGGGCACTGTTGTGTTCGGAGTAGTGAATTTACCTTAGTCAAGGCCTAACAATGGTCGGCATGGTTTGGTTATGAAATTTAGTTTTTGGACGTTTTAAAGAATATAATAAATTTAAGATTTATTTTATTTTACGTTACATAGAGATGCATTTTCAATTTTAAATTAGTAGCTTGGAAAGGGACCCATGGTTATAATTCATAACCCTAGATAAATCCCTGAGATCACTGAAGAGGAACCTTGGAGAAATCTATCAATGAATGATGAAGAATGGTGGATTGAGATTGTTCTTCACATATCGCCATCGGCAAAGAATCCACGACAACGAATAATCCAAATCATGGGTAGTGAATTGTGATTTCAATTCCTTATTTCTTGTTCTTATAATCAATGACAAACTCATATCAACCCACAAGCAGGTTGACCCATGGTTTGATCGTTCTTGCGGGATGGGTTTATTACAGGATTTATTTGGGGGTGATTTTGATTATTGTTTTGATTTAGCATGTTGGTCATTCTTACAATAATGGATCATACAAGCTAAATTAAAACAATAATAAAATTCATCCCCAAATCAATCCAACAATCAAACTATCCCGCAAGAATGATCGAACCGCGGGTCAATCAATTAATGGGATGATCTGTGTTAATCGTTGATTTTAAGAATGGGAAATAAGGAATTGAAATCACACTGCCCTACCTAGGATTTGGATCGTTCACTATCGATGATTCGTTACCGATGGCGATCTTTCAAGAATGATCTCGATCCACCGTTTATCATCATTCATCGAGATATTTCTCCAAGGTTCTTCTCCATAGCTCTCAAAAAATTCTCCAGGGCTATGAATTCTAACTCTGGGACCCGTTCCAATATGCTAATTTAAAATAGAAAACATGTCTTTGTGTAACATTAAAATAGAATAAATCTTAAATTTATTTTATTCTTTAAAATTTCCAAAAACTAACTTTCACACCTGACCATTTTGGACGATGTTAGGCCGATCCTAAGGTAAAGTCGCTAATTTGAATGAAATAGTGCCCTCAGATTTCTGATTCGGGCACCTGTTTAGAAGTTATACCACTTTTTTAGTAAAACCACTCGTACGTTCTATTAAATATATTTAATATGTTTCAAACATTTATTTGAGGAACATTGGGACTCGAAATCGCACGTCGTATCAGTGCATGGTCTCGAATTAATTCTATATAATATTTAAAAAATAATATATGAAAAATCTAGGACATTACATTTATGATATCAAAGGGTATACAGAAGGGCATCCCAAGACTAAAATAAGAGTGTACACAGGAGAGAATCCCTAGCCTGAAGTAGGTACATGGGTGGTTATCCCAAGCCTAACATGTTATGAAGGTATTGGAAGGTATCCTTAACATGGGGTTTTTATATGATTATGTGTATGGCAAAATGATATGTCTTATTCCTATTTTATGCTCTCATGGATTATGATATTGATTTTCTTATGATTCATGTCTTATAAACTACAATTCATTATTCCATGATTCGTGTTTATGATCTTTGATATTTATGGTATGATCTTCAAATGATCATGATCGCGTCCTTGTACCCTTATGTTCATCATATGCTTACACATTTACTTTATTTACCCTTACTAAGCATTTAAGCTCACCCCTTTCTTATGTTTCCATTCTCTAGGTTATTAAGGAAGGTTTTTAAGTATAATTACTAAGGGGGATCTTTGTAGGGAACATTGAAGATATTTCACCCAGTTAGAAGATTTTTGTTCCAAGTTTCCAAATGCACGAAACTAATACGGTCTTTGGGTTTCTATTTTTGTAATGTTTTAAGTATTCCACAAAAGTGATGTAATGTCAATGTACGTCAAATATGGGTCATTATAGGTAAGACAAGGTTACACGGCATATAGTCGGAGTACATGTCGTGTACCCTAGTATGTAGCACCATGCCATGTTTTGGGATACACGACATGTCACACAGTTATCATACACAATGTATGATGCTTATTGACTGTCCAACAAGGCACATAGTTTTCCTATTACATTTCATGCATACAGCGTACATGTCAGGTAGTCTACATAGGTTAGTGGCATAAATTGCATAATTTGTGTGGTCATTATACAAGGTCAAACCACGTGAGATTGACAACCCAGATAATTTATGATATACATGATGTTTATGTAGTGTAAACGATGTGTAGTTCATCAATTACCACATCTAAGATACACATCAAGTCCTCGGTATTGTTATCTAGATACATGGAATTAAAGATACATGGCGAGTAGCTGGCAGAACACATTGTGTAGTCTCTCACCCGAGAACACACTGATTCTTTTGGCGGGTCGAATGAACATGGGGAATTCAGAAAACATGACGTGTAATTGGCCTGTACGCGTCATATGATCCCACTAAGATACACACTGAAGACCTAGGAGTGTATCTCAATCAGAGAAAAAGTGGATATATAGTATGTAGTTGGCATGTAAACTCTATGTAGTCTTGTCGAGGAAATATGCCGAAGCCCCAGGCGTGTAACCTAGATACAAGAACTACCAAGGTACACAGCGTGTAGCTGGATAGCATGTATTGTGTAGTATCCCTATTATTGGAAAAGTTAAATTACATTAAATTGAAAATTACAACATTAAAACCATATTACTTTGATTGTAACTTTAAGTTTTTTACAATTTAATAAGGGTTTTAAATAATTTTAAATACTCAATTAATTTATTGTAATAAATATGAAACAATTTGTTATACCATTTATTTTTCATGAATGTCGTTAATGATGGGTATCTCCAAAAATAATTCATATGGTTATTGAGATGAAATGGAATTAATTAATCCAAGTGTGTTTATCTTAATAATAAATAACAGATAAAGAAATGAATGTTATCAATTTAATTTTACGTTTATGTTTCATGTATGCTCATTCATGATATGGACCAAGACCATTGTATGTATTGGAATTTATTAAATTAAAATTATTACATAGGTTTGAAATTATTTATTATTAAATTGAATATGATAATCTGCTAGTCATCCCTCCATTCATTATTATGTTGGAATCATGTCCAGGAATATTTATGTAATCCCCCTTTAAATTTTTCTTTGGTTCCCGTCACCTGTGTGTGACTTATAAATGATTTTAATTAATAGATTTTCTCAAGGCATATAGAGACAGTTCAAGATGTAACTATAATGATGTCAACCCAGGTGATACATTGGTGTACAAGTGGAATGTTGTAACCCATTCCAAGACCAGTAATAGGAGTTATTTCCCCTAGGTCATAGGTTGGTTTAATGTTCACTCATTAAATCAACCGTTAGATAAGCTCATGAATGGGTCATGTAATTATTTATTTATTTATATCCATACAATTATTTATTTTATGGATAAATGACCTCGATCACATAAATAAATGAATTAATGTGAAAAGAAGTAAATTAAATAAATGAATTGTGTGTAATGTTTTATCCAATATGGTTAATTAATTAAGTAACATACCCTTAATAATAATAATACATGAAAATGATAAAATAGGATAAAATTTATGCATAATAAATTAAAATCACTCATATATATATTAAGTATGACTTGGTCTTCCATCACTTGATTAGGAATAGAATCCATGAAACTAAGTGTTTGACCAACCATCGTTGGGACACTTACTTTTAACATAGATTTATTATGAAGGTTATGGGTTGAATTAACTATCTTACATCAAGATAATTATCTCTCGCTAGACTTGATGTAACTTGGAGGCAAGTGTTGAAGAAATCCAAGTCAGGATTTTAGGATAGAGGAGTCTACTCAACAGATCAAGGAGCTACAAGTCTACAGTTGGAAAAGACCTGCCTACCTAAATACCTTCAAGTAGCTTGACCAACCCTTGTTGGGGTAATCTGAAGGGGCATATAGATCCTTTCCACTTGAATTTCCTAGCAACTTGACATTGTGTGTTCAATAATGAGAACTATTGGGTCTTGATAAAATAGTGAAAGATTTAATAAAAATAAATTAATTTATTATTTATCAAATGATTTGTAATCAATAAAAATTACTAATAATCTTCTCTTCAATTGTAGAATAAAATGGAAATCTCCTCATTCAAACTATCCCTATGATTAATATTATATAAATACAACCTCCTCACTAGTGGTAACTTCCAAGAATGCTTTAAACCCCTTCGGGTTATGTTATGCTATTAAAGTAAATCTTATAGTCTAGAATCCTCAATGCTTGGTCTGCTTACCAATGAGGTGAGTGATTAAGAGTTCCTTGTCTACGAAAAACAATTGAGTGACGTAGTTGACATTCAATGTTTTATGCTTTCATCTATGTATAGTAAACTCATGAAGTCTCATGAAAACTTGGATGGGTATAGAATGTTTGATAACCTCTGAGGTTTATACCAAGAGAGAACTAGACAA
The DNA here is from genome assembly GCA_963277665.1 of Viscum album. Lineage (NCBI taxonomy): Eukaryota > Viridiplantae > Streptophyta > Magnoliopsida > Santalales > Viscaceae > Viscum > Viscum album. The sequence continues at coordinate 1,957,569,387 of OY728137.1, forward strand.
GAACGGTTTGATATTTCCAAAGCTCTATTTCAGAGTAATCTTGTAGAGGGTGTGATAGCTGGGCCTCACATAATTAAGATCATTGGATACATTGAGCTCCTTGAAATTCTAGGGTTTAAAAACCCTGAAGAACTGGGAATCGATATCATTCTTGCGTAGATACCTCATAGATTCTCAATCTTTTTTATAAATTTTAATATGAACAACATTGAGAAGTCTCTCCCATATCTACTTACTCTGCTTCGCTAGGAAAATAAGGATACGAAGCACGAAAGGCTTTCTATCCTTATGGAGAACAAGTAGAAAGGAAAAGAAAATAAATATAAGTCCAAAGATTCTTCACACCCTTCTAAGAAGAGGAAGATCAAGGGATAAGAAAGTGAAAAGGATGTTGTTTATTTCGCATGTGGTAAGAAGGGCCACTAGATGAAAAACTGCACCCATCCAAATAAGTAAGGGGAAGTTTCAGGTGCATTTGTTAATGAGTGCAATTTATCTATTTCTAAAAAACGGGTATTAGATACATCTTATGGTGATCACATATTTATTCAAATATAGGAACCAAGTACATTCAGAAAGATTGACCAAGAGGTGGTAGATCTATGAGCATCCAATGGAGCTATCTGGAACTACCACCTCACATTGATGATTGGAATTATTTTGGTTTTAAATGGTTGTTATTATGTGCCTTTAGTTACCAAAAACATTATATTTGTATCCATACTTGATACTGAGGGATTTATTTTCAATTTTGGAAATGAATGTTTCTTATTTTATAAATATAACATTTATTATGGAAAGAAGAATTTAAATAATAGTCTTTATGTGTTGGATTACACAAACCAAGTAATGGAAATCGATAATGAAACTGCTTCTCATGAATCATACCACACCCAACTATGTCATCTTCGGCTAGGTCATGTAAATAAAAAGTGATTGACTAAACTATACCAAGATGGATATTTATATTCTTTTGAACTAAAACCACTTGGTCTATGTCATTCATGTTTGAAAGGTAAAATGACAAAATCCCCATTTATTGGAAAGGGTGAAAGGCCCAAAGAGCTTCTAGAATTAGTTAATACAGACATTTGTGAACTATTTCTCATTGAGGCAAGGGGTGGGTACTCAAACTTCATAATTTTTTCTGATGATTTTAGTAGATTTGGATATGTCTACTTAATGAGTTATAATTTGGATTATTTTGATAAATTCAAGGAATACAATAATGAAGTTGAGAACCATATTAGTAAGAAGATTAATAAACTCCACATAGATTGTGGTGGAGAATATCATAATCAAGACTTTATTGATTACTTATAGGAGTTTGGGATCCTGTATCAACTAAATCCTCCTTGTACACCTCAATGAAATGGTGTGAGTGAAAGGAAGAACCGAACCTTGTTAGACATGGTGGGATCAATGATGATTCATGCAAGTATTCCATTATCCTTTTGAGGATATGTGTTATAAACAGCATCACAAATACTAACCCAAGTTCCAACTCAAGCGACATGTGGTATACCATACCGTTTATGGAATGGAAATAAATTTGTGTTTTTATACTCACATGTTTGGGGTTGCTAAGTGTTTGTTACGGCCTCTTTAGGTAACAAACTTTCACCCCAAGGCACAAAGTGTACCATTATAGGATACCCCAAACAAACAAATTGATATTACCTATATGACCTCTTAGAAAAAAAAGGTAATAGTGGAAAGACACACTATATTACTTAAGAGAGGGGACGTTTGTAAACATGATAGTGGGAGTCAGATAGACTTTGAAGAAGTTAAAGCTCAAGATACATAAGAGTTGGCATGGGAACAGATTCCACAAAGCCCCATGGAAGAAGAAACTATTATGGAGACACAAGTATTGTGCAGTAGTACAAGAGAGGTTTGAGAACCAAAATAGTGTGTTTTTCTAGTCACCGAGGATGGTGACTCATTATTAGTTGATAGTAATTATCCTATAACCTCTAAGGAAGCAGTAAGTGGCACAGATGTTTCCAAGTGGCAAGAAGCCATGAATTCTGAAATGGATTCCATGTACTAAAACCAAGTTTAGATTTGGTATATCCTCTAGTGGATGTAAATATTATGGGTTGAAAATGGGTATTCAAGAAGAAATTGGACATGGAAGGATATGTTATTACCTATAAGGCATGACTGGTTGTAAAAGGGTTTAAACAACATCAAGTCATTGACTACGATGTTACCTTTTCACTAGTTGCAATGCTAAAATCCATCAGAATTCGGCTTTCCATTGTGGTTTATCATGGCTATGAGATTTGAAAAATGGATTTCAAAATAGCCTTCCTTAATGGAAACCATCACGAATATTTCTATATGACACAAGGAGAAGGTTTAGTGACTCCAAAGGATTCTAACAAGACATGAAAATTGTAAAAATCCATTTATGGATTAAAGAAATAATATAGGTCAAAGAAAATTGGTTTTGATGAAGCTATAATGAAATTTGGTTTCCTTAAGAATGAGTGTGAGCCTTGTGTCTATAAATAGTTTAGTGGAAATTCAGTCATTTTATTAATAGTATATGTTGATGAAATATTACTCATTGGAAAGGAAATACCAGTCTTACAGTCTTTTAAGGCACAGTTGAATAAATGTTTCCCTATAAAAGACTTGGGTGAGGCATCATATATTTTTGGGATCAAGATCCCTCATGACATATACAAGAGACTGCTCGGCCTATGTCAAAGTACATACATTGAAAAGATATTAGTGATATTTAGTATGGAACAATCCAAGAGGGGATTGTTTTCAGTGTAACATGGAATTCATCATTCCAGGAATATGTGTACTCAGACACATGAGGAAAGAAATAGAATTTCAAGTATTTCATATGCATCAGTGATTGGTTTAGTCATGTATGTTGTGATATATACTAGGCTAGATGTCGCCTATGAATTAAGTGCGGTATGAAGATATCAAGCTGACTCAGGTGACCGTTATTGGATGGAAGTCAAGACTCTCCTTAAGTATCTACAGTGTACTAAGGATGTGTTTCTGGTTTATGGAGGAGATGAGGAACTAGTCATCAGAGGATATGCAGATGCTAGTTTCCCAATAGATCAAGATAACATGAAGTCGCAAATGAGATACGTCTTCACATTGAATGGAGTTGTTGTGAGCAGGATGAGCTCAAAATAGGCTATGGTCGCAAATTATGTAATAGAGTTTGAGTATATTGTGGCTTCTAAGGCAACTACAGACACAGTGTAGATTCACAACTTCTTCCAAGAGCTTGACAATCTATCGAGCAGTAAAGTTCATATCACACTCTATTGTGATAATATTATAGTGGTTTTAGCAACTCAATCATTTTACATATAACATTACATGATTTTAAGCATAATTATACATCAGAGTACAATCCAAGTATTGTTAAGTCTAGTGTCTTGGAAGACTAGGTACATAAAACATAAAACATGGGGCTAAAAAAACACTTCTTTACTTAATCTTCATAAAGAGATCCTAACTTCCTTTGATCTCTTACATCTACATAGGGTACCCTAGGGAACACATGAATAAAGGGATGAGATAAAAACCTCAGTAAGGGAATGAACATAAGGATACATCTTAAGCACATGAGTTAGGAGGCATGACATAATGATATCCAAAACATGGGACATATAAAATCATATCATATAAGTGTGGTATCATATAAACATGGAGTCATAAAAATGTGGTATAATCATAAAACATGTCTTTTGTATGGGTCAAGGATAACCGCCAATATCGTTTCCCATTTTATTATGGGTCAAGGCTAACCGTCAATCCTGATTCCCATTTTAGTACGGGTCAAGGCTAACTGTCAATCCCGTTTCACATCGTATCTCATGAGACTTAACTTTACCCAATTCATTGGAGCGTTATCTGGGCACACGCATCTCAAAATTTTCATGAATATTCTTTCCACATAAATAATCATACATAATCAACCATATATATACAAAAGGATTCCCATGGAATGAAATGGGTACCACAATTATGACATAAAGCATAACCAATGAGTGTATCATGAAAGTGTCCATGAAAGAAAGGGATTATAATATACATGGAATTTCATAAGGTAAAATAGGTATATAACATGGTAAGTGGTGTCAAACATAAGTGACAACATATAAGAAATGCATTTGAGAAACATTAGCATTAAAACATTTTTGTGCGGTTTTAAGGAAAATACTATAGAGCTTTTAAAATAAAAATGAGGATAATATTTTATATAAAATCAGAATTGAACCAAGAAGGTTTTCATAATAAAAGACTGATTTTATAAAGACAATGGTGGCTTAAAACATAGGATAGAGTGCACTTGAAATTGGGTAAAAATTCGGGAATTTCCCTTAAAACATGTTTACTTATCAGAAATGTCTAAGGAGGGGATCTTTTAAAAGCATGTATATCCCCAAAAGAGAGTGATGAAAGAGTATTTATAAATAAATTTTGTAAAACTAAACAATATTTATAATATGTACATAAATATATAAGATAAATTTATTTTGATATAAATAAAGATAAGGCAGCCTGAAAGAACAAAAAGGGTTCGGGTAGAATTCGATACGGTTTATTGGCATGGTGTCGGGTGTACCTAAGAGGGATTGATGAGAGAGAAAAGGGGTTTCTCATTACTTATACATCATGAGGACAGTATGGGGGGTGCAAAAACATACCCTTCCATTTGGGATTACACATAAAAAGGCATAGCATAGAGGAAATCTTGATTAAGAGTGAAATAGAGAGGATCATTTACCTTAAATCTGGTGGTGTTCCGCACTTGTTATTAATGACCTGAATAAACAAATTAGGTTTATTAATTAATAAATCTAGAACTTCTTCTATATTTAATTGATTTATTATAACCCTTTTTTTCATTCAATACCTTTTTGATTGGTTATAAGGCTCAATTTCATTGTTTGGGCACGTTTGTTTACTTGGTTTTAATGACCGGTTCGCTTATATTCATGCTTGGATAAACATATAAGATGAAAGTGGTTATCCAGAATTGAAGTTATATGCTATTAGTGAACATACATGAAATTTTATGGTTTTAAATTTAATTTGGTTACTTACAGTAAAGTCAAATTATTATATAAAACCTTAGTGACAACCATTTTTTTTAAACAATGGGTTTGATTACAATGAACATGTTTTGCTTTATAACTTAATACCATTAGCACAAAATTATTACAAAACCATAACAAGGATATATTACATATATAATAATCTGGTTCAACCATAACACAAATGGTTTCAAGACCATAATTAAATATGATAATAGAAATTAATAAACTGTTGTCTTTGGATATGCTAAATTAGCTCGGGTCGCATCGGATGAAGAAGAACATACTTTGAAAGTATCGTCTCTTGAAGGATTTTTCTTAAAGAGGTGAGGTTTTAGTGAGAAATATTTTCATGTAAGACAACATGGTGAACCCCTTGACAAGTGGGAGAATGTTTGAGTTAGTGTCTTAGGACCAACCATTTTTACTTTGATTACATGTATATTCAATATATTGAATATTAATAAAACTTTTTATTACAAATTGTTCATTATTATGTATGACTCTAAAGTAATAATAACCTAGAGTATACATCACATTGATAAGATCATAGTAGTTTCCCATTATGTTGAAAACTTTTGAAGTGCTATGACGATATTCTTAAATATAGTTTTGTGATCGGATAACGTACAATGATGGGACATATAGTATATAGACTATCAGGTGTGGGCACTCATAAGAGGATGAGGCTTCTTTTCATAAAGTCTGCACTCAGTAATCTCTAAGATGAAAGATTATGAGAATAGACTCACCAGTAGGAATTTCTCATGTGTTGGCGTCATCAGATATTTCTATCTATGAGCGTGAAATTTTAAGATTTTCATCAGTGTATGTCATAACTCGTGCACTTAAAGTTGCTGATGAAAAATGTGACGTCATATGTTTGTGGCGAGGTAGAGCATGTTGGGTGTGTCATGATTGACATATCATTAATAGATAAGTCCAGAAAATATTTGTGTCTTCCATCATTATGAAAGTTGATATCTTGAAATAATGGGTAATAAACAGACCGTTCTTATGTACGGTGAACTACCGCCTCACGAAACTATGTTATTCGTTTTTGCTTTAACACCTCTCATGGTTGAACATTATTATGAACACCCTAATTTTATATTATATATATGATATTTATGATATAATTATACTTCTGGAATGATAATATCATTTCTACCTTTTTACCATCTAATATTGTGGGAAAATGATAACGTTGCTCATGCGTATGTAAGGCGTACCATATCCACGATGTGATGTGATTAGTTATTGATAAATATTTCATGGATGGAAATAAGGATGAATTTTTATGAATATATATATGTGTGTGTGTGTGTGTGTGTTTTTTTTTATGACATAAAAATGATTATAAAATGATAATATATCATATACTTTCATTTATTTTAACCCAAAAAGAAAATGGAAATAGCGTTCATGCGTACGTACAGCCTACTGTCTTCATGAATGATGTATTACATTTCATATATCTATATTTTATAAGATTATTATAAATTTTTATATTCTGGATATATATGATATATAAGTCATTTTTACATTCTATAAATAATTAAATCATGATTTAATTAAGAGGATCAATAATGAAAAGTCAAAACACGTACGATAAACACAATGGTTATTACCCAAAAACGTTACTTTAACATGGGAATTGTTAATAAACAGGTAATATAATGTCATAAAAAAATAATATATGGTATATATATATGAATATGATTTTGTGGTTGATTTATAATAAACTTATATTTATTATACATGATATTTTAACATGTGTGAAGGAAGTCAAGACTTAAGGTAAGGGAATTTCTTCTCACTTTTTATTTCTCTGAGATACATGCCATATTCACCACTCGCTTATTTTATGTGGTGTATATACTGACCTATGAAATGCTATATAATTTATTTTATTTACTTAATTATATTAAAATCTTTAATTAATGTTATTCTTTCATGGGGTTCATGATTCTAAAGATACTCATGTTGTAAGGGATTTATGTCTCACTTTTATTTTTGTGAGACACGTTCCTTATACACTACTTGTTCCTTCTATGTGGTCTATATACTGCCCATGAATATCTTTTATGAGTTTTATCTAAAATATTATAGTATTTTCATATCTATATAATTTTCTTTCTTTCATGGGGCATACGATTCTACTAATTTTAAAGTGATGAGTATTTATTTCACAATCACACCAATATTTGGGATTGTTTCATTCTAAATCTCCATTGGGAAATATTTATCTTCCACTTCCATGTTTTCTAAAAAAAATTAAAAAATGTATTTACCATTATTATATGAATATTTAAATTCATTTTTACCCATTTTTTACTTTTTACTAAATTGTTTGAAAGGAATATTTTTTTGTCATTTTCTAAACAAGGTACTTTTTTTAATTTTCCAAAAAAAAGTACAAGAAGAATCTTTTTATAACTTATATGTCATGAATGTATTTTTATTCTTTCATGATTCATTAATTCCTTGAATCTTACCATATAAGGTTACAAGTTTATTTTCAAAGAAATTTTTTTTCTTTTAAAATTTCTCGGTGTTTTAAGAAAAGAAAATGTTTTCAAAGAAAGGATATTTTACTCAAAAATTATTTATAGGTCATATCTCAAATGTTACTTGTGATTTAATAGAGATATTTTGTTTCAAGGATGATATATCTATTATTCCTATGGTTTTTTTATGTTTATGATGGAATGATATGTATGAAACTCATTTCTTTCCATAGGTTATGTTGTGATTGAATGATCTTTATGAAATCCATTTCTTTTCATGGGTTCTGATATTATGAATCATTTATGTTTTTTTGGAAAAAAAATGTATTTTTTTAATTATGTGATAAGTGGGACCTATATCTTCCTCTAATTAATTGGATAATAATAATTGTTTTATTGTTGCATCCTTTACCAATGGGGCCCATACCGTGACTCCCCAAGCCTGCCTCCAATAGGCTAGGGGCTAGTGATTTGCAATGAGTAGGCATATCACTAACATGGGAGGAATTTCCTATATACTTGTACACATGCGCACATATCCAAGCCACAAATTCTGAAATGTAAAAACCACTAAGAAATAAAATGCATGAATACCACTATCCCAACCAACAGAGTAAAATAGAATTAAAGAAAGTAAAGTAAACTGGTCCAGAATACAAGCCCACCAAAAGAAGTCTGTAAACCACAAAGTCCAACATATAAAAAAAGGTAATGAGACTTCCGTATGAAGATAAAGGAACACCTTGGCCTTTCGAAACTCAAAAAGCACCATATGTTCCTAGTCCTGGTCTGCCTAAGACACCTTCAATGGGTCAATCATCTTCACAAGACATGACACATGCAGGAAAAGCCTATGTAGGGGTGAGTATAACAATACTCAGTAGGACACCCCAAAACCACAAATCAATACACAAAGGAAAGTTACATTCATCTATACACAATTATATGTCTACATTATATAACAAGGCTGTAAAGATATACTTAAACAAGACAAAAAATCTAGAGGTAGGCCACAACTACCGTATACCACCACTAAGGATCCAGCTAAAAGATTCTACGAATCAATCATCTGAGAGAATGCACTCCTGAGTCTCTTAGTACAAATGAAGTCCTTTTGAGAAGTATTGTTCATCTAAAACCATCATGAGAGAGATACGCAGATAGATCTAAAGTGAAATATGATGTATCAGATGAGGATCACAGCTAGGGTCATGGAGTGATTCCAACAACTCCATCTAGAATAATCTTCTAAGTAGAGGATTGATGCCGAGTAAATTTAGTCACATCTATACCCATAAATCTACCTAGGTCACGAAGAATGAATAGAGTATCCCTCACTGGGCCTCTTGGGGGATTCCAACAACTCTATTTATGAATTCTTGTTGATGGGATTATACTCTGATGTCTAGGAAATGATACACACCAACCTTCAGGGAAAGGATAAAGGGAACAAATCCTAAAAAAACTTTCCCAAGATATAGTGGAAAAGGGATATAAGCCATGTATAAAGGGATACATGATGTGTAGTAGGATCACACACCATGTACCTTAAACCTGGGTACTGCCCATGTACAAAAGCTCTTGTCAGGAAACATGTCATGTAGAAAAGGTATACACAATGTGTAGAAAGGCTTACACATTGTGTCCGTCCATGTGGGGTCTTCCTGTGTTCCCCATCCATGTGCTGGTACATGGATTCAACACATGTCTGCTTACCCATGTACCATTACTCAGGGTATCCCTTATAGCTAGTTTGGGTCTGGCCGTGTGGTGGGTTACATGTCATATACTCCATCTCGTGTCTCTGTATCCCCCTAGATACATGTCAAGTCTTAGGGAAGGGTACACACACCATGTGACATATGTTACACATAGTGTGACACTTTATGGCTTCCCAAAACTCTTGTCACTGCTCAGTAGGTCCTAAACGGTGTGTATTATGGAATGCATGTCGTGTTCTTTGTGATTTTACAGAATCAAAGTTCTTCTTTAGCACGCCTCGTCTAATCCTACAATTCTCAATCTATTTGTCGTTTCATCCCAAAACTGAAGATCCAAGATTAACTCATCATCATAACACCAATCGATGAGTTTTGGGCCTTCAATTGGCTCTTAAATTTGATTCTCATCACCCTCATGAAGAATGATCAAATAATGATATCTTTCTAAATACTTCGATTTGTCTGTCGACATCGTCATTGCACCTCTGCTAGGTCTTCACGATTTCAGATCTACAATATCATATCATTATGCTTCTAATTGAAGGCACAAAAATCATACGTTCATATTCCATGAAGAACAAAGAATGTGCGGGTAAAAGGGGGAAGAAATTCACATAGAACAAACCTAAGGAATGAACCTCAACTGTTATTTATTATAACCTCAATCCGTTCTCTATATTGACCCATCCCAGTGGAGCCCATTCCATGACTCCCCAATCCCACCTCTAATAGGACAGGTTCTGGTGACTATCACCGATAGGCATATCACTAACATGGGAGGCATTTCCTATGTACTTTTTTTTATAGGTTAAACTTTGGGGTTTACTTACTTCTTTTGGTGGGATTGTATTTTGGCCCAGTTTACTTTACTTACTTTACATCTGTCATACTCTGTTGGTTGGTATAGTGGTATGCATGCATTTTATTTCTTAGTGGTTTTTACATTTCATCATTTGTGGCTTTGAGATGTGTGCATGTGTACAGGTACATAGGTAATGCCTCCCATGTTAGTGATATTCCTAATCGGTGCTAGTCACCAGCACCTGGCCTGTCTAAGGAGGGCTTGGGGAGTTGCAGCATAGGCCCCACTAGGACGGTCATGATAGAGTGGTATTAGAGGTGGTCAGTTCTACCTTAGGACCAAGAGTCTGTGATATTGGTTTGGGGAAATGGTTTTAAGTGTTTTTATTTTAGCTTTCAGGATAGGGAATCCAGTGTTGGTGTGGTGGCCAATGCATCCATGCACCAGGACTTTGATAACCTTCTTTTTGACTCGGTACATGAGAACACTGGTGGCAGGGAAAACAATGGTACACGCATAATTTAGGAATATTTTGTGGTTTCCATGTCCTTCTTGAGTCATCTATTTAGATATACTCATTGATCATGGTGCATCTTTTTTTCTTACAGGATGCCTCTACGATGCATACCAACTAGGATCCAGCAGCTCGATCATGAGGTTTACCCCCTCAGTGACAAGGCTTCAGTGTAGGGACTACATTCCCAGATCTTACCTCTAGGTGGTGCACCCACTATACCACCACCTGTGGAGCTACTCGTGGTGTCCTTCGTACTAGAAGATGAGGAGTGTAGGATGAGAGTGCTTCATGAGTTCCATATATAGAGACCCCTTAGGTTCTTAGGTGAGCCCAACCCTTAGGTGGCTAAGGACTTGATTGAGGCAGTGACCCAAGTTTTCTGTCCAGCACTACTGGAAAAATAACCTATACCCCATGTTCAAAACCGTGGGTATAGACCCCAAAACTTTGGGTATAGCCTATACCCACGAATTTGGGAACCATGGGAAACCAAGACATCAGGATAGCTCTACATCCTATACCCACAGTTTTCCAAACCCTAGGAATAGGTTTTTTCCACAATGTCATAGACTTATACCCATGGTTTCAGAACCGTGGGTATATGTATCACTAAATCTCCTATCCCTATGGTTCCATAACCGTGGGTATAAAAAATTAGAAAAACAGCAAAATTGGTTGTTATACGCACCAAGCGAGAATGGATGGCACGACCTACAGCCGAAACATCTAGCGCTTCACCAACTGAGCCACTTTAATTTCTTATATATTTATGTACATCTGTAGTTATATATTATTATACGTAGTCGTTTGGAAAAAAAATCATCCATCGAGGATCAATCCATCGACCTGACACTTTGAAATCCATGATCTTACCAATGGATCTATGTTACTTTTATCTTATACATATCAATATATTTCTAATTATATTAATCACAACAGATGGTATAGAAAAAAATCTGCAGCGGGATTTGAACCTGCACTGCTTCCCAAACACTAAAGTCCACTACCACTAGGATGATTGTATTTTAAAATTAAAATTGAAATATATATATATATATAACCTGGTATAAATAATATGTCGCCACCAAGTTTTGAAATTGTGCCTACACTACACGGTTGAAGCCTCTTTACCACTCTAACAATTGGATTTATTATTACGTATATATATTTTATATATTATATATATATATATTACACTCAAAAATAAGGGACCATACACCCACAGTTTACATTGAACCATGGGTATAGGTCACATCTATACCCATGGTTTTCATAAACCATGGGTATAGGCTTATATACCAATGGTTATACCAACGGTTCCTAAAAACCATTGGTATAGATGCCACCTATACCCACAGTTCAATGTACATCGTGGGTATAGTCTTATATATTGAACGATATACCCACGGCTCATGAAAACTGTGGGCATAAATGACACTTATACCCATGGTTCAATGTAAACTGTGGGTATAGACTTATATATCGAACTCTATACCAATGGTTCATGAAAACTATAGGCATAAATGTCACCTATACCCACAGTTCAATGTAAACTGTGGGTTTAGGTTTTCTCGTGGCATTCCCATGCAATTTTTTGTCTTCCCGCACCTACGCAGGCACCCTATACCCATGGTCTACATTGAACCATAGGTGTAGGTTATAAAATGTCACTTATACCCACGGTTCATGAAAATTATGGGTATAGTTCAGTCTATACCCATGTTTTTTGGGAAAACCAGAGTTATAGACCCATTTTCCATTACTGTAGTCAGGACACCATTTGGTCTAATGGTAATCATGGTGGTGAGCCTTCTGTAGGGATCAGTAGGGAAGTGGTGGAGTTTGTCTATCTAGACTCATGATGAGGTGACACTCTTGTGGACATAGTTCGAGCGCCTCTTCAAAGAGGAGTTTTTTCCAGTTTCACTGAGTGCTATGCGTATACAAGAGATTCTTGAGCTTCAGTAGGGTAGTATGAAAGTGGTTGATTATTCATCGAGGTTCACCAACCTTTCCAGGTGCTCGATGGATATGGTCAGGGATTAGTACATTAAGGATAGAACCTTTGAGTGAGGTCTATGAAAAGACATATGATCTAGTATTATCCCTATGAGCATTCTTACTTATGTTGGGGTGCTCGAGTGAGCTTTGGTGGTCAAGAGCTTCTTGGTTGATTAGAGACAGTTGGCGATAGTCAGAAGTGGACAGGTAGGTGTAGAGACCACTGTAGTAGGGAGACAACATTCATATCAAGGATTTGGACATGGGATACATTTCAAGAGGAGAACCCAGTATAGAGGATCTACAATTCAGGGTTCATAGGGTGGGTCCAGTTGTCTTGGAGAGAGGCGATGCTACTCATGTTACAACATGGGACATCTCACTCGAGATTTTCCAAACCACTATGATGCTAATAGGGAGACAGTGGATGGACCACTAAGGTAGAGGTAGATGTAAGAGAAGGCAGATACGCAGGGAAGAGGATGTGGTAAAGGATTTTGGAGAGTATTGGGAGATGGCATACATTTCAACTTGTTACTGCCACTACCCCCATGAGTTTTGCGCCAAGATCAGGTCGCTGGAGGACAGGGGCAAGGACAAATACATGTGGTCAAGGCATATGACTCAGAATCTCCATGAATTATTTGAGGTATGATCTATGTATTTTCTACTCTATCTTACATACTGATAGACATAGGTGCTATTACTTCCTTTCTTTCCACATATCTTGTTTGAGACCTTGAGATTTTGGTAGAACCGTTGACTCGACCCTTATTATAAGAGACACCTATAGGAGGAGACTTGATGATCCCACATCTTTTTTGACAGTGTAACCTTACCCTTGGAGATGAGAGTTTTGGTTGGAACCTCTTGGTGATAGAATTGAGGCCTTACTAAGTCATCCTTGGTATGGATTGGTTATCTTAAGTCCATTCCCAGATTGACTATTTTCGTAAAAGGGTTTGGTGTGTCCACAATGATGGAAAGAAGTTTTGTTTTGTCGGTGAAAATGAAACTCAGGCAGCATAGAATGGACTCATTCTTAGGAGAGTATAGCTGATCACTCATCACTTGGCTAGCTTGACTCATAGTGCAGCAAATGTTATGAGTTTATAGTTCCCAACAGTAGTGGCGGAGTATGACGATGTCCTTCCTAAAAATGTTTCAGGATTACCTCCTCACTAGGAGATAGACTTATGCATCGACTTACACCTTAATATGGCACCAATATCCTCACCAGTATATCGGATGTATTTTAAGAACCCTGTTTTTTCAGTGAAAGACTTTGGAATATTCTTGATGATATTCCAGAGCAGCGCCTTCAGACGGTGTGCGATTCCGAGCCCCGGAGTGGCCGGAATTAAATTTTCAGTGCGTTCACACTGGAAACGCCAAATAAATGTGATAACTCCTAAATGGTGATACGGATCAGAGATATGAGTGTACAGATGGGTCCAGAATGGGGTTTTTACCCTAGGAACGACATAAGGTATGTCGGCACAGGACGTTTGGACCCCTCGCTCGCTTTCGAAACATTAAACGGATTAATTTATTTATTTATTTATTCGTTTAATGGTGAAATTCCAGTATCTCTTAAACGGTGGCTTGGATTAGAAAACTGAGGGCACCGTTGAGTTCAGAATTTACCGTTTACCCTAGGAGGGGTATAAGTTTCATGGGCGCGGGCCGTTTGTGAAAAATAGCCCCAGGGGCGTTTTCGTAATTTGGCGGCTTCGAACGTTCACTTTAATAACTTTTGAACGGGGCCTAGGATTGAAATTATGAGGCCACCGTTGTGTTTGGGAGGTGTTGTTTACCCTAGGGGAGGCTTAACCTCGACCCCGTCAAAAGTTTCGGTTGTGGGTTAAATCGGGGGTTTAACTTAATTAAAATTTTAATCAAGTTTTTCTTATTTAAACCCTAACCCCACCCCTCTCCTTCCCCTTCCCCCTAGCAGAAGAGCTCAACCAAGAAGGAGAAGCTCCTCCTCTCCTACTCCCTTCTGGAAAGGCAATGGCGCAGCGGCGGATCCTCCGTGAAGCGTCGGGCAACGCCCTCGTAGGTTGGCGGTGGCGGTTTCAATTTTTATTCCCGCACCTACTTTGAGTTCGATTATATGCATCAATTTGTTGTTTTATCTTCAAAAAAAATCCCATAATCGTGTAGTATAATCTATGAGATTTCCATCGCCCTTTTCGTTTTGTAAATCGGAGTTCGAAGGAGGCCGCGGCCGTCCGGTGAAAGTTTCGAGTTTTGGAGGTCGTTCGGGTTCTCCGGCGAGCGGGGACGGTGGTCCGGCGAGGTTCCGACCTTCCCTGGGCGGCGGCACGACGCCCTTCCACAGAGGTGGTCGGTTGCTCGGTCGTGCGAACATCCAGCGGAGGCGGCCGGGCGGACGAGGGTAGTCAGCGGTCGACGGTGCAAGCGGCGGAGCGGGCTCGGCCGGTTGAGCGCAGTGGAGGCGCGGCGAGCAGGAGAAGCCGGCCGGACAGCCGGCGGCGTGTAAACAGGGGTCGCGCGACGACCCCGTGGGTGACGCGGACCCGCCAATGGCGAGTCTCCGCTTGGAAAGGGGTCTAAAGGCCAGCGGCCGGTCGGTGGAAGATTTAAAAATATATATATATATATATATATATATATATAATTTAAGTTTAAAATAATAATAATATTATTATTATTATTATTATTATGGGAAATGATTTATTATTTATAAATCATAGACCGGGTGTCGGATTTGGGCGCCATCTGTGGTGACGCGCTCCTTAAATTATGACGAATATTTTGAGATGGTTTTCGGAATTTTTAATTCCCGAAATGAGGGGCCTCGGAGGCGCAACGCGTCTTTAAGTAAATTGACGTTTTTTCGGGGGGATTTTGTTTTGGACGCCGCGGGCGCATCCGACATCCGTTTTGAGCGCCGTCAGTGGCGTTGTGACACCGGTGTTGAGCCAGAGTTTTCCAATGTGGTTTCGGATGTTGAAGCCGGAGTTGAGGCGTGGGCCCCACGGCCCGTCTTTGGAGATGCGTGCAGCATTTTGCGACTTTTTCATTAAACGTCTGTTCGGGGCATGCGAGCAGTCGATGTTGGGTGTTTTTCCGAGGGCATCGCGTTGGCGTAGTCTGCCCGTTGTAATTCCGCATGATGGTGCGGGCCCCACGAGGGTCGTTTGGGCATTGACGGTGATTTTCCATCTCCATCATCGGGCGACCGTTTTGGACAAGTGAATAGTCCAACTTCTGTACTTTTTTGAGAGGATCACAATGATGCAATCCGTTCTTTGTGTTTCGGGACCGGGATGTGGGTCCCATGAAGCACCGCTCGTGTGCGGTGCGCCGGAATGCATCTTTTTCTCCTGATATTCGTTGTGCTCAAGTGAGCAGTCTTTTTGACAAGTTTTCCCGAGGGGATCACAATGGTGCGATGCGCCCGACTGTTTTTGGGGCCGAGGCTCGGGATCACGGGACATCGTTCGGGCGTGAGGCGGTGTTGGTGACTTTTCCTTCGGATATCCATTTGAGGCGAGTAAGTAGTCTATCTCGCATATTTTTCTGCGAGGATTACAACAGTGTAATCTTTTTAGGAGAGCGGAGCCTCTTACACGATATTATTAAATATGGAAGCACGAAAGGTGTACCAGTGGAGGTTCTTCCTGCGGTGTTTGCAGAGAACCCTTGGTGTGTGATCGCGCACTCTTGGGAGGGTGATATAAATGATTCACAAGATGTGGTTGGTCATTCCTGGGCCTTTGAGGTGGAGTTGTTACGTTCACGCCTTCGCATTGACATTGGGTGTCGTGTGCACATTAGCCTTTGGGATGGAGATGTGGTATACTATGGGAGTATACGGGAGCGCTGGGAGGTACATGTGGATGTTGGTACCTGAGAATGTTTGTGCGCTTGGTTGGGGTTGACTTGGGGTCACACGTCATGTGGGCCCCATGTTTGTGTTGTGCTATGCTTTACGTACTTTTGACCTCTCACGACGTAGAGGGTTCCTCTATTCTTGTTTGTTGACCAGCAGGGTTTAGTCTTTCCCTAGCTTGGTGCTCATTTGTTTGGCCAGCAGGGTTGAGTTTTCCCCTAGTCCTGTTCTCGTTTGGCCGACAGAGATGGTTTGTTCCTCTGTTTCTCCAGCTGTGAGGGGTTTCAGTACCGTGCCCTTTCATCAGACTGCGGCACCGTTTGCGACTACGGGTGTTCGGACAGTGTGGGTGTTTTCCCCACTTTTTGGGATGAGTTGTCTCTGTCCGCTTCGACAGTGACTCAGCGGATTGGAGCGTGATCGCCTTTATAGGCCTATGGAGTTTCTCCCATTTCTTTTTGTTTCTTGGTAGAGTTATTGTGGATTCAGTGTGACCAACACTTTACGCGGGCACCGACCCTCTACCCAGGAAGTTGTTACCAGCAGGGCTGAGGTTGTTTCCAGCAGGGCTGAGGTTGTTTCCAGTAGGGCTCGCCAGTGGGTTACCATCCAGCAGGGATGGCCAGTACAGTAGTGTTCACCGAGCAGTACCATCCAGCAGGGATGGCCAGAGCAGTTACGGGTTCACCTCCAGCGGGGCTTGGCAGTGGTCCCCGATGCCGGGCTTACCTCCAGCAGGGTTGGGAAGTGGTCCCCGATGCTGGGCTTACCTCTAGCTGGGCTGGGTAGTGGTCCCTGATGTCGGGCTTACCTCCAGTAGGGTTGGGCAGTGGTCCCCGATGTCGGGTTACATCCAGCTGGGCTGGGCAGTGGTCTTGTCGCCGACTTTAGTCGGGTCACCCTCCAATGGATTACCCTTTTACGGGACTGGGTAGTGTGGCACCCGTCGACTCTTTCCAGGTCTCCCTGTAGTGGGAACCTGTCAACTTCTAGGGACCCTCCAGTAGGGCTGGGTAGGGGGTCGCCTGTCGACTTTGAGCAGACCTCTTGACTGCGGGGCAGTAACGAGTTGTGGTTGACATTCCCCCAGAACTCACAAGTATGAGGAGTGCTTTCCCCCACCGAGACGTGTCCTTGTGAAGTGGCCTAAAACCGTGCGGGCGAGTCAGTGCCACCCAAAGTGGATAGTGTCGAGGTGTGGTGATTGAGCCCCTTGGCTTGCAGTTCGGGGAAGACGTGTGGGATACTGGGCATCGATGGTGTTTTTTATGAGACTGTTGGCTACTCGTTTTCTTGGGCTGAGATACGGGATGAAGATCTCCTTACAACGTTGTTCGAGCTTCTTGCTGAGTATAAGGATATGTATATATCTTGTTCCAGTACCCACTCCTTGGGTTTTGGCTACTCTCCTTCCAGGAGAGGCGAAGACGCGCGGGGTATGCCACGTGCTTTCTGTGTCTAGATTCTCGTGGTTGGAGGAGTCTACTCTCCTGCTATAGGTAGCGAAGACTCGACGAGAAGTTCATCTTCTCACCCTTTTCAGCTCCTTGTGTTTGGATGAGTCTACCTACTTTCTCTTGTTGGGTTGAGATGGACTCTCTACTATTACTCCATTGCACTCCTTGTTGTACTCCTTTACTTTTCCTATTCTCTCTACTGCTCACCCTTCGGTACCTCCTTTGTTGCTCCCTCGAGCCTTCGGGGTATCCTACTGAGTATTTTTATACTCACCCCTGCTTGGGATTTTCCCTCACTTGGTGTGCCCATGAAGACGACGGATAGGTTGGTCATGACGTCAGAGGAGCTTAGGAGCTTGGGATCTTGGACCGCGTGTGGTGGTCGGAGTCGGGTTCCAGGTGGGGGACCCTTCCAGCTATTTTTCTTTTGTTTACCTGTTGCCGGGTTGTGGCAATTTTCTCGTTGGGCGCGTGTTTTTCCCCTTTTCTTTTTCAGTTTACCTTAAGCACTTTCTTGTACTGTTTAGAGGTCGGTGCACTTTTTTGGAATTTATATATAGTAATTGCACTTTACTCTGCTTACCTTTTCTTTTACTCTGCACTTTTGTATTGAGTATGCTGCGTGTGTGTGTGTATAGGTACTTAGGCAAAGGCCTCCCCGAGTTGTTGTGCCTTCGGGGCTGGTCGCCAGCCCCTGGCCTATGGAGGCGGGCTTGGGGTAGTTTCGGCTCAAGCCCGGGTAGGGTCGGTTCGTGAGAAAGTGGTATCAGAGGTGGTTCATTCCTTGAGACATTGTTCGGATGTCCCTAAAATAAAAGGAATTGGTTGGGATATAGGGCAATAGTTTTGATGTGTCTCAAGAGCGGTTCTCAGGCTAGGGAGTCCAGTGATGGTGTGGCAGCCGACGTATCCATTCACCAGGACCCAGATAACCCACTTGTCGACTCGAAATGCTGAGACACTTGTTGCAGGGAAAATTGGTTTTTGCATCACATAGGATTGAATATTTGACTATCCTTCTTGAGTCAACCCCACATCATTGTTATCTGTATATACATATATTCTCATCTGACCATGGAACTCCTTGATAATATTCAGGATGTCTCCACGAAGACAGCCAGCCAAGATACCAGCTTTGGTGCATGACAAGGACCCTGTGAGCAACGAGGCCACAGTCCAGGACCCATCATGTGAGCCCCTTTTCTCCAGGTGGGCCGGTAGTAACACCCCCACCTGTTGAGCAGCAAACAGCTTCAGTAGAGCAGACAGGGCTTGAGCGCAGGTTGAACGCGCTCCGTGAGTTCCAGCGGCAAAGACCGCTGAGGTTCAATGGTGAGCCAGACCCTAAGGCAGCAGAGGCTTGGCTCGAGACAATGGTTCGCCTTTTCAGTCTTGTGCAGATGTCGGCAGATCAGAGAGTGGCTTTGGCATCCACCCTTTTTTTTAGAGCAGCTCAGCGTTGGTGGAGTCTGGTGACTCTGTTTCTTGACAATTCGTCGCTTTCGTGGGGCGACTTTTAGTTGTTGTTTCATGAGGAGTTTTTCCCCTCCTGCTTACACTCTGCACGGATTTAGGAGCTCCTACAGTTTCAGCAGGGAGGGATGATGGTGGCTGAGTACACGGCTAGTTTCGCAGATCGTGCACGCTTTTACCCGGACTTGGTCCATGATGATAACTTCCGAGCGCAGAATTTTGAGCAGGGTCTCCGCCGAGAGATTCGTGCGGTCATAGTACCCTTGGGCATTTCCACATATGTCGGGGTGCTAGAGTAGGCACTGGTGACCGAGAGCTTCCTGTCACATTCTGGAGTTGGTGGTGGCAGCAGGCACGTTGGAGCTGAGACGTTTGCCGCAGCTAGTGGGCGTCAGCAAGAAGAACCTCAACGCAGGTGGCTTTTTGACAACCGGACTTAGGGGCATGGTCGTACACCACAGTGGCACCATAGGGCACTAGTGTATCCCGGAGAGAGTCGGTGCTATGCTTGCGATGGGCGAGGTCACTTGGCACGAGACTGCCCGACCAGGCATGCAGAGAGCTTCAGGCAGGCAGTAGGTGCACCACCACGATGGAGGCAGTGCCGTGATCGGAGTAGAGCCCTGAGAGGTGGTGCTAACAGAGGAGCGGGAGGAGCTGGTAGTGGGGGATGACTTTACGAGGTCTTCCCATCACCACTAAGGCGGTCCACATCAGGATCCAGGAGCTGACAGTTGGGACCACAGACAGCCGCGAGCTTTGTATGTCTACGATCCTGCAGAGCATAAGGTGGTAAGAGGTACACTCTCCGGCTCTTCTAATTTTTGTAGTAGAATTGTCAGGCTCTGTGTGTGAAATTAATTTCTCCCTGCTCCTTGCTTGAGGTGTTACCAGGGTGGCACGGGTCGTCGGTGTAACCTTGTGTTGGTATGATAAAAGGCATGGGACCTTTTTCTTTAGTCGATGGTGTCGACTCCATCACTTTCTGAGCGTGTAAGAGAGTCTTGGTTGAGAGGCATCTACTGTGGAATCTTGCGTGAACAGATATCCTTTGGTGTTTCACCATATGGATATTCTGAAGGAGGGAATCATCGGTCCTTGTTCCAGGTACGGGAAGTGATTCCAGTCAGGGCGTGCGACGTAGAGGTTTCGACCGGGGAGGTGAGCTACCCCCGAGGGCCTTCAGGCCGTTTGAGACCGTGCAAAGGGATGGTGAGGTACCCTACCGCCTTTCCCTAACACCAAAGTCTGAAGCGGGTGAACGACATCATCAAGGGCCGACCTCGCATGAACAGATCAATCCTTGGTCTGTGTGCGGTGGCGCAGAGCTGTGCAAGAGTTCTTCTGGGTGTAGGAGAGCCAGGTGTGGGCTTAGTACCCTGAGTTATTCCCTGGTTTTGCTTTTCGGGGATGAAAATCTTGGAGTATTGAATGATGTAATAACCCGGTTTTTTCTGTGAAATACTTTGGAATATTCTTGATGATATTCCAGAGCAACGCCTTCAGACGGCGTGCGATTCCGAGCCCCGGAGTGGCCGGAATTAAATTTTCAGTGCGTTCACACTCGAAACGCCAAATAAATGTGATAACTCCTAAAATGTGATTCGGATCAGAGATACGAGTGTACGTATGGGTCCAGAATGGGTTTTTTACCCTAGGAACGACATAAGGTATGTCGACACGGGACGTTTGGACCCCTCGCTCGCTTTCAGAACGTTAAACGGATAAATTAATTAATTAATTTATTCGTTTAATGGTGAAACGCCAGTATCTCTTAAACGGTGTCTCAAATTAGAAAACTGAGGGCACCGTTGAGTTCGGAATGTAACTTTTACCCTAGGAGGGGTTTATGTTTCGCGGGCGTGGGTCGTCTGTGAAAAATGGCCCCTGGGGTATTTTCGTAATTTGGCGGCTTCGAGCGTTCAGTTTAATAACTTTTGAAAAGGGCCTCGGATTGAAATTCTGAGGCAACCGTTGTGTTTGGGAGGTGGTGTTTACCCTAGGGTAGGTTTAACCTCGACCCCATCAAAGGTTACGGTTGTGGGTTAAATCGGGGGTTTAACTTAATTAAAATTTTAGTCAAGTTTTTCTTATTTAAACCCTAACCCCACCCCTCTCCTTCCCCTTCCCCCTGGCAGAATAGCTCAATAAAGAAGGAGAAT
Source organism: Viscum album (assembly GCA_963277665.1). Lineage (NCBI taxonomy): Eukaryota > Viridiplantae > Streptophyta > Magnoliopsida > Santalales > Viscaceae > Viscum > Viscum album. The sequence continues at coordinate 1,957,590,979 of OY728137.1, forward strand.
CTCCTCCTCTCCTCCTCCCCTCCGGCAAGGCAATTGCGCAACGGCAGATCCTCCGTGAAGCGTCGGGCAACACCCTCGCAGGTAGGCGGTCGCGGTTTCAATTTTTATTCCCGCACCTACTTTGAGTTCGATTATATGCATCAATTTGTTGTTTTATCTTCGAAAAAAATCCCATAATCGTGTAGTATAATCTATGAGCTTTCCATTTCCCTTTTTGGTTTGTAAATAAAAGTTCAGAGGAGGCCACGGTCGTTCGGCGAAACTTGCGGGTTTTGGAGGTCGTTCGGGTTCTCCGGCGAGCGGGGACGGTGGTCCGGTGAGGTTTCGGCCTTCCCTGGGCGGCAGCGCGGCGCCCTTCCGTGGAGGTGGTTGGTGGCTCGGTCGGGAGAAAGTACAGAGGAGGTGTCCGGACAGACGAGGGCGGTCGGCGGTCGGCGGCGCGAGCGGCGGAGCAGGCTCGGCCGGTTGAGCGTCGTGGAGGCGCGGCGAGCAGGAGAAGTCGTCCGGACAGCCGGCGGCGTGCGAACAGGGGTTGCGCGGCGACCCCGTGGGTGACGCGGACCCGCCAATGGCAGGTCTCCGCTTGGAAAGGGGCTGACCGGCCAGCGGCCAGTTGGTGGAAGATTTAAATATATATATATATATATATATTATTTAAGTTTAAAATAATAATAATATTATTATTATTATTATTATTATTATTAGGGGAAATGATTTATTATTTATAAATCATAGAACGGGTGTTGAATTTGGGCGCCTTCTGCGGTGACGCACTCCTTAAATTATGAAAAATATTTTGAGATGGTTTCGGGAATTTTTAATTCCCGAAACGAGGGGCCTCGGAGGTGAGACGTGTCTTTAAGTCAATTGACGTTTTTCCGGGGGATCTTGTTTTGGACGGTGCGGACGCGTACGACATCCATTTTGAGTGTCGATAGTGGCGTTGCGACCCCAGCGTCGAGCCGGAGTTTTCCAGTGTGGTTTTGGATGTTGAAGCCGGAGTTGAGGTGTGGGCCCCACGGCCCGTCTTTTGAGCTGCGTGCAGTATTTAGAGACTTTTTCATCGGACGTCCATTCGGGGTGTGCGAGCTGTCAATGTTGGGTGTTTTTATGAGGGAATCACGTTGGCGCAGTCTGCCCACTGTAATTCTGCACGATGGTGCGGGCCCCACGAGGGTCGTTTGGGCGTTGACGGTGATTTTCCATCTCCATCACCGGGCGACCATTTTGGACAAGTGAATAGTCCAACTTGTGTACTTTTTTGAGAGGATCGCAACAGTGTGATCCATTCTTTGTGTTTTAGAACCGGGATGCGGGTCCCACGAAGCACCGCTCGTGTGCAGTGCGCCGGAATGCATCTTTTTCTCCGGATATCCGTTGGGCTCAAGTGAGCAGTATTTTTGACGTGTTTTACCGAGGAGATCGCAATGTTGCGATGCGCCCGACTGTTTTCAAGGCCGAGGCTCGGGATCACGGGACGTCATTCGGGCGTGAGGCGGTGTTGGTGACTTTTCCGTCAGATATCCGTTTGAGGCGAGTAAGTAGTCTATCTCACATGTTTTTTCGAGAGGATTACAACGGTGTAATCTGTTCAGGCGAGCGGAGCCTCTTATATGATATTATTAAATGTGGAAGCACAAAAGGTGTACCAGTGGAGGTTCTTCCTGTGGTGTTTGCAGAGAACCCTTTTCGTGTGATCGCGCACTCTTGGGAGAGTGATATAAATGATTCAAAAGATGTGGTTGGTCATGCCTGGGACTTTGAGGTGGATTTGTTACGTTCATGCCTTCGTATTGACGTTGGGTACCGTGTGCACGTTAGCCTTTGGGCTGGAGACGTGGTATACTCTAGGAGTATACGGGGGCGCTGGGAGGTACATGTGGATGTTGGTACCTGAGAATGTTTGTGCGCTTGGTTGGGGTTGACTTGGGTCCACACGTCGTGTGGGACCCATATGTGTGTCGTGCTCTGCTTTATGTAATTTTTACCTCTCGTGACGTAGAGGGTTCCTCTGTTCTTGTTTGTTGACCAGCAGGGTTGAGTCTTTCCCTAGCTTGGTGCTCGTTTGTTTGGCTAGTAGGGTTGAGTTTTCCCCTGGTCCTGTTCTCGTTTGGCCGACAGAGATGGTTTGTTCCTATGTTTCTTCAACTATGAGGGGTTTCAGTATTGTGCCCTTTCACTGGACTGCGGCACCGTTTGCAACTACGGGTGTTCAGACAGTGTGGGTGTTTTCCCCACTTTCTGAGATGATTTGCCTCAGTCCGCTTCGACAGTGACTCAACGGATTGGAGCGTGATCGCCTTGAGAGGCTTGGGGAGTTTCTCTCGTTGCTTTGTGTTCCCTAGTAGAGTTATTGTGGATTCGGTGTGACCAACACTTTACGCGGGCACCGATCCTCTACCCAGGAGGTTGTTACCAGCAGGGCTGAGGTTGTTTCTAGCAGGGTTGTGGTTGTTTCCAGCAGGGCTGAGGTTGTTTCGAGCAGGGCTCGCCAATGGGTTACCACCCAGCAGGGATGGCCAGTACAGCGGTGTTCACCGAGCAGTATCATCCAGCAGAGATGGCCAGAGCAGTTCCGGGTTTACCTCCAGTGGGGCTGGGCAGTGGTCCCCGATGTCGGGCTTACCTCTAGCAGGGCTGGGCAGTGGTCCTCGATGCTGGTCTTACCTCCATCTGGGCTGGGCAGTGGTCCCTGATGCCGGGTTTGCCTCCAGCTGGGCTGGGCAGTGTTCCCCGATGTCGGGTTACCCCCAGCTGGGCTGGGAAATGGTCCTGTCGCCGACTTTAGCCGGGTCGCCCTCCAGTGGATTACCCTTTTACGGGACTAGGCAGTGTGGCACCCGTTGACTCTTTCCGGGTCTCCTTGTTGTGGGAACCCGTCGACTTCTAGGGACCCTCCAGCAGGGCTGGGCAGGGGGTCTCCTGTCGACTTTGAGTAGACCTCTCGACTGCGGGGGCAGTGACGAGTTGTGGTTGACGTTCCCCCAGAGCTCTCAAGTACGATGAGAACTTTCCCCCACCAATACGCGTCCTTGTGACGCAACCTAAAACCATGCAGGCGAGTCAGTTCTGCCCAAAGCGGATAGTGTCGAGGTGTGGTGATTGAGCCCCTTGGCTTGCGGTTCGGGGCAGACGTGCGGGATGCTGGGCATCGATGGTGTTTTCTTCTGGGACTGTTGGCTACTCATTTTATTGGGCTGAACTACAGGACAGAGATCCCCTTACAACGTTGTTCGGGCTTCTTGCTGAGCATAAGGATATGTATATACCTTGTTCTAGTACCCACTCCTTGGGTTTTGGCTACTCTCCTTCTAGGAGAGGTGAAGACACGCGGGGTATGCCACGTGATTTCCGTGTCTAGCTTCTTGTGGTTGGACGAGTCTACTCTCCTGCTATAGGTAGTGAATACTCGATGAGAAGTTCATATTCTCACCGTTTCCATCTCCTTGTGTCTGGACGAGTCTACCTCCTTTCTCTTGTTGGGTTGAGCTGGACTCTCTACGATTACTCCACTGCACTCCTTGTTGTACTCCTTTACTTTTCCTATTCACTCTACTACTCACCCTTCGGTAACTCCTTTGTTGCTCCCTCGAGCCTTCGGGGTATCCTACTGTGTATTTTTATACTCACCCCTGCTTGGGCTTTACCCGCACTTGGTGTGCCCTTGCAGAAGACGGACAGGTTGTTCGTGACATCAGAGGAGCTTAGGATCTTGGGAGCTTGGACCGCGTGTGGTGGACGGAGTCGGGTTCTAGGTGGGGGACCCTTCGAGCTGTTTTTCTTTTGTTTACCTGTTGTTGGGTTGTGGCACTTTTCTAGTTGGGTGCGTGTTTTTATCCTTTTCTTTTTCAGTTTACCTTCAACACTTTCTTGTACTACTTAGAGGTCGGTGCACTTTTGTGGGATTTATATATAGCAGCTTCACTTTACTCTGCTTACCTTTTGTTTTACTCTGCACTTTTGCATTGAGTGTGTTGCGTGTGTGTGTACAGGTACTTAGGCAAAGGCCTCCCCAAGTTGTTGTGCCTTCGGCACAGGTCGCCAGCCCCTGGCCTATGGAGGCAGGCTTGGGATAGTTGCGGCTCGAGCCCGGGTAGGGTCGGGTCATGACATGGATCTTATAGAGCTTCATGAGATGAGGGTGAAATTGGAGGATTTGCATAGGATGAGCTTTGTGAGATCCAGTGTTTCACCCTGGGAAGCCCTAATTTTGTTTGCTAAAAAGGCATACAGGAGCTTGAGGTTGTGTGTAGACTACTGGAACTTGAACTAGGTGATGGTGACGAACAAGTATCCACTATTGAGGATCGATGACCTCTTCGATTAGTTGAGAGGGTAATGATGGTTCTTAAAGGTTGACCTCAAATTAGGCTATCTCTAGGTTTGAGTACGGGATGAGGATATACCAAAGACGATTTTTAGATGCTGCTACAGTCATTATGAGTACTTGGTGATACCTTTGGCATGAAAAATTCCCCAGAAGTATTCATGGGATTCATGAACCAGATCTTCCATCCATACTTAGACTAGTTCATGGTATTCTTCATCGACGATATTCTTGTGTGCTCGGCATTTGAGGAGGAGCATGCAAGATACTTACGGATGATTCTAGACGTACTCTGAGAGCACTAGCTTTATAGGAAGCTCTCAAAGTTCTAGTTCTAGATTCATGAAATCTATTTTATGGGACATGTTATCTCAATGGATGTAGAGGCAGTGGACCCAGCCAAGGTGGAGGTAGTGTTATCATGGGAGCCACCTAGGAGTGTGATGGAGGTGTAGATATTCTTTGGGCTCGCAGGATATTACCAGAGATTAATTATTTATTTCTCTAGGATATCATCACCTATGAAATTTTTGGGTCGAAAGGGGTGGCCTTTCATGTGGATGAAGAAGTGTCAGTAAGATTTTCAGAAGTTGAGGTAGAGTTTGACGAACGCCCCAATCTTGAGATTTCTGGAGGGTGTCGAATACATAGTGTTCTGCAAGGAATCAAGAACCAAGATTGGTTGTGTCCTGATGTAGAGGAAGACGGTGATTTCCTATGGTTCTTTCCAGTTGAGACCACATGATTAGAATTACATGACCCATGATCTTGAGTTCTCAGTGGTAGTCTTTGTGTTGAAGATGTGGCAATACTACCTAAGGGGCGAGCGTTTTACCATCTACTCAGATCACAAGAGTATCAAGTATATCTTCTCTCAGAAGGATATGAACTTGAGATAGAGGTGGTGGCTAGAGTTCCTCTGAGATTATGACTTTGAGATTTTCTATACTCTTGGGAAGGTGAACGTGGTGGTAGATTCTCTCAGTAGGATATTGAGTTCACAGTTGCTGGACGAGGTTTCGGAGCAGTTGGCCTCGTTGTAGTTATCCTTTGTGGATGGAGATGGGGAAGTTTACCTCCATTCGATGATTTTTACCCCTACACTCTTACAGTGAGTTAGGAAGGCACAATTTTAGGATACCAACTACGAGACTCTACATGCTCAGATATCTACAACACATGCTATTGATGGCTATTTAAAAGGTAGGGAGCATGTTGTTCTTTTTAGAAGATGCACATTTGTACCAGTGGTGTTGTGGGAGAAGGTTTTGAGGGAGTTTCATACATCCCCTTTTTCGGTACATCCAGATGTAGAAAATATTTACCAAGACCTCTGATGTCAATTTTGGTGGTCAGATATAAAGAAGGTAGTGGTGGAGTTAATCTCTTGATGCATCACTTGTCACCAAGTGAAGGCTGAGCACTAGGTTCCAATGGGTTTGCCTCAACCCCTTGAAGTTCCAAAGTGGAAGTGGGGTGAAATATCCATGGACTTTGTGACAAGTTTACCATGTACATCAAGGGGGCATGATTCCATCTGGGTGATCATTGACCAACTCACTAAGTCATCTCACTTCCAAGTCATCCGGGAGCAGAGTTTAGTAAAGAGATTGGGATGCCTCTATGTGCAGGAGATTGTTCAGATTCACAGAGTTCTATCGATGATTTTTTTATATCGTGATTATTGTTTCACATCCCAGTTGTGGAAGGGATTGCATGAGATGGAGGCCTTTGGAGTTCATAGAAGGAGATCATGTTTTCCTTTTACTCTCACCTCGACATGGGTTGTAGAGATTTGGTCAGAGTAGAAACTTATCTCTAAGGTTCCTCATCCATTTTTAGATACTACGTAGATTTGTAAAGTTGGTATACTTTTTATCTCTACCCCTACAGTTGAACTGGGTACACAATATCTTCCATGTGTCGCAGCTGAGGAGGTACGTGCATGATCCATCACACATCATCAACTCGGGAGAGCTAGATATCGAGGATGGAGCGAATTTTGCCGAGTACCCTATAGAGATCGAGGATTGACAGGAGAGTATTCTTTGTGGGTGAGTGATTCCCTTGGTACGTGTCTGGTGGAAGCACGGGAATCTTCAGGAGACCACATGGAAGCAGGAGGCTCAGATTCATACGCAATACCCATATCTTTTTGGGTAGCTTTTTGTTTTGGATTTTTTGGGACATAAATCCCTATGGTGGGGAGAATGTAATGTCATATATTTTTCATGTATTATTTTTTAAATATTATATGGAATTAATTCAAGACCAGGCACTAAGAAGACGTGTGATTCTAAGGCCCGGTGTGCCTGGAATAAATGTTTGTAATATATTAAATATTTTTAATTGCATACTTGAGCAGTTTTCCTAAAAAGAGTAGAATAACTTCTAAATGAGTGCTCGGATCAGAAATCTGAGGGCACTGTTGTGTTCAGAGTAGTGAATTTATCTTAGTCAAGGCCTAATAATGGTTGGCATGGGTCGGCTATGAAAGTTAGTTTTTGGACATTTTAAAGAATATAATAAATTTAAGATTTATTTTATTTTAATGTTACATAGAGATGCATTTTCAATTTTAAATTAGTAGCTTGGAAAGGGACCCAGGGTTAGAATTCATAACCTTGGATAAATCCCTGAGATCTCTGGAGAGGAACCTTGGGGAAATATATCGATGAACGATGAAGAACGGTGGATTGAGATCATTCTTGACATATCGCCATCGGCAAAGAATCCTCGACAATGAATAATCCAAATCCCGGGTAGGGAATTGTGATTTCAATTCCTTATTTCTCATTCTTAGAATCAATGAAAAACGCATATCAACCCACAAACAGGTTGACCCGTGGTTTTATCGTTCTTGTAGGATAGGTTGATTACAGGATTGATTTGGGGGTGATTTTGATTATTATTTTGATTTAGCTTCTTGGTCATTCTTATAATAATGGATCATACAAGCTAAATCAAAACAATAATCAAATTCATCCCCAAATCAATCCAACAATCAACCCATCCCGCAAGAATGATCGAACCGCGGGTCAATCTATTAATGGGTTGATATGTCTTAATCGTTGATTTTAAGATTGGGAAATAAGGAATTGAAATCACACTTCCCTACCTAGGATTTGGATCGTTCGCTTTCGATGATTCGTTATCGATGGAGATCTTTCAAGAATTATCTTGATCCACCGTTCGTCATCATTCATCGAGATATTTCTCCAAGGTTCTTCTCCATAGCTCTCAAAAAATTATCCAGGATTATGAATTCTAACTATGGTTCCCTTACCAATATGATAATTTAAAATAGAAAACATGTCTTTGTGTAACATTAAAATAGAATAAATCTTAAATTTATTTTATTCTTTAAAATTTCCAAAAACTAACTTTCACACCTGACCCGCACTGGCCGATGTTAGGCCTCTCCTAAGGTAAAGTTACTAAATTTGAATGCAACAGTGCCCTCAGATTTCTGATGCAGGCACCTGTTTAGAAGTTATTCTTCTTTTTTAGTAAAACCACTCATACGTTCTATTAAATATATTTAATATGTTTCAAACATTTATTTGAGGCACATCGGGCCTCGAAATCGCACGTCTTATCAGTTCCTGGTCTCGAATTAATTCTATATAATATTTAAAAAATAATATATGGAAAATCTAGTACATTACATTTATGATATCAAAGGGTATACATAAGGGCATCCCAAGACTGAAATAAGAGGGTACACGGGAGGGAATCCCTATCCTGAAGTAGGTACATGGGTGTTTAGCCCAAGCCTAACATGTTATGAAGGTATTGGAAGGTAGCCTTAACATGGGGTTTTTATATGCTTATGTGTATACCAAAATTCTATGTCTTATTCCTATTTTATGCTCTCATGAATTATGCTCTTGATTTTCTTATGATTCATGTCTTATAAACTACAATTCATTATTCCATGATTCGTGTTTATGATCTTTGATATGTAGGGTATGATCTTCTAATGATCATGATCGTGTCCTTGTACCCTTATGTTCATGATATGCTTACACATTTACTTTATTTACCCTTACTGGGCATTTAAGATCACCCCTTTCTTATGTTTCCCTTCTCTAGGTTATTAAGGAAGGTTTTTAAGTAGAATTACTAAGGGGGATGTTTGTGGGGAACATTGAAGATATTTCACCGAGTTAGAAGATTTTTGTTCCAAGTTTCCAAATGCACTAAACTAATACGGTCTTTGGGTGTCTATTTTTGTAATGTTTTAAGTATTCCACAAAAGTGATGTAATGTCAATGTACGTCAAGTCTGGGTCATTATAGGTAAGACAAGGTTACACGGCATATAGTCGGAGTACATGTCGTGTACCCTAGTATGTTTCACCTAGCCATGTTTTGGGATACATGACATGTCACACAGTTATTATACACGATGTATGATGCATATTGACTGTCCAACCTGGAACATGGTTTTTGTATTACATGTCATGTATACGGCGTACATGTCAGGTAGTCTACATAGTTTAGTGGCATAAATCGCATAATTTTTGTGGTCATTATACACTGTCAAACCATGTGAGATTCACAACCTGGAGAATTTATGATGTACATGATTTGTAAGTAGTGTACACGATGTGTAGTTCATCAATTACCACATCTAAGATAAACATCGAGTCCTTGGTATTGTTATCTGGATACATGGAATTAAATATACAAGGCGAGTAGCTGGCGGAACACATTGTGTAGTCTCTCACCCGAGAACACACTGAGTCTTTTGGCGGGTTGTATGAACATGCGGAATTCAGACAACACGATGTGTAGTTGGCCTGTACACGTCATGTGATCCCACTAATATACAGCCTGAAGACCCATGAGTGTATCCCAATCACACAAAAAGTGGATACACAGTATGTAGTTGGCATATACACTCTATGTAGTCTTGTCGAGGCAACATGTCGAAGCCCCAGGCATGTAACCTAGATACAAGAACTACCAAGGTACACAGCGTGTAGCTGGATAGCACGTATTGTGTAGTATCCATATTATTGGAAAAGTTAAATTACATTAAATTGAAAATTACAACATTAAAACCATATTACTTTTATTGGAACTTTAAGTTTTTTACAATTTAATAAGGGTTTTAAATAATTTTAAATACTCAATTAATTTATTGTAATAAATATGAAACAATTGGTTCTACCATTTATTTGTCATGAATGTCATTAATGATGGGTACCTCCAAAAATAATTCATATGGTTATTGAGATGAAATGGAATTAATTAATGCAAGTGTGTTTATCTTAATAATAAATAACAGATAAAGAAATGAATGTTATCCATTTAATTTTATGTTTATGTTGCATGTATGCTCATTCATCATATGGACCAAGACCATTGTATGTATTGGAATTTATTTAATTTAATTTATTACATAGGTTTGAAATTATTTATTATTAAATTTAATATGATAGTCTGCTAGTCATCCCTCCCTTCATTATTATGTAGGAATTTCATGTCCAGGAATATTTATGTAATCCCCCTTTAAATTTTTCTTTGGTTCCCCTCACCTGTGTGTGAGTTATAAATGCTTTTAATTAATGGATTTTTTCAAGTCACATGGATACAGTTCAAGACGGAACTATAATGATGTCAACCTAGGTGATAAATTGGTGTACAAGTGGAATGTTGTAACCCATTTCAAGACCAGCAATAGGAGTTATTTCCCATAGGTCATAGGTTGGTTTAATGTTCACTCATTAAATCAACCGTTAGATAAGCTCATGAATGGGTCATGTAATTATTTATTTATTTATATCCATGCAATTATTTATTTTATGGATACATGACCGCGATCACATAAATAAATGAATTAATGTGAAAAGAAGGAAATTAAATAAATGAATTATGTGTAATGTTTTATCCAATATGGTTAATTAATTAAGTAACATACACTTAATATTAATAATACATGAAAAGGATAAAATATGATAAAATTTATGCATAATAAATTAAAATCCCTCAAATATATATTAAGTATGACTTGGTCTTCTATCACTTGATTAAGAATAAAATCCATGAAACTTAGTGTTTGACCAACCCTCGTAGGGACACTTACTTTTAACATGGATTTATTATGAAGGTTATGGGTTGAATTAACCATCTTACATCAAGATAAGTATCTCTCTCTAGAATTGATGTAACTTGGAGGCAAGTGTTGAGGAAATCCAAGTCAGGATTTTAGAATAGGGGAGTCTACTCAACAGATCAAGGAGCTACAAGTCTGCAGTTGGCAAAGACCTGCCTACCTAAATACCTTCAAGTAGCTTGAACAACCCTTGTTGGGGTAATCTGAAGGGGCATATAGATCCTTTCCACTTGAATTTCCTAGAAACTTGACATTGTGTGTTCAATAATGAGAACTATTGGGTCTTTATAAAATAGTGAAAGATTTAATAAAAATAAATTAATTTATTATTTATCACGTGATTTTTAATCAATAAAAATTACTAATAATATTCTCTTCAATTGTAGAATAAATGGAAATCTCCTCATCCACACTATCCCTATGATTAATATTAGATAAATACAACCTCCTCATTGGTGGTAACTTCCAAGAATGGTTTAAACCCCTTCGAGTTATGTTATGCTATTAAAGTAAATCTTACAGGCTAGAATCCTCAATGCTTGGTCTGCTTACCAATGAGGTGAGTGATGAAGAGTTCCTTGTCTATGAAAAACATTTGAGTGACGTAGTTGACATTCAATGTTTGATGCTTTCATCTATGTCTAGTGAACTCATGAAGTCTCGTGAAAACTTGGATGGGTATAGAATGTTTGAGAACCTCTGAGGTTTATACCAAGAGAGAAATAGACAAGAACGGTTTGAGATTTCCAAAGCTCTATTTTAGATTAATCTTGTGGAGGGTGTGCTAGATAAGCCTCACATAATTAAGATCATTGGATAAATTGAGCGCCTTGAAGTTCTAGGGTTTAAAAACCCTGAAGAACTGGGAATCGATATCATTCTTGCATAGATACCTCATAGATTCTCAAGATTTTTTCTAAATTTTAATATGAACGACATTGAGAAGTCTCTCCCATATCTACTTACTCTGCTTCGCTAGGAAAATAAGGATATGAAGCGCGAAAGGCTTTCTATCCTTATAGAGAACAACAACAAAGGAAAAGAAAATAAATATAAGTCCAAAGCTTTTTCACACCCTTCTAAGAAGAGGAAGATCAAAGGATAATCAAGGGAACAGGATGTTGTTTATTTCGCATGTGGAAAGAAGGGCCACTAGAAGAAAAACTGCACCCATCCAAATAAGTAAGGGGAAGTTTCAGGTGCGTTTTTTAATGAGTGAAATTTATCTATTTCAAAAAAAATAGGTATTAGATACAGCTTATGGTGCTCACATATTTATTCAAATATAGGAACCAAGTACATTCAGAAAGATTGACCAAGAGGAGGTAGATCTACCAACATCCAATGGAGATATCGGGAACTACCAACTCACATTGATGATTGGAATTATTTTGGTTTTAAATGGTTGTTATTATGTGTCTTTAGTTACCAAAAACATTATATTTGTATCCATACTTGATACTGATGGATTTATTTTCAATTTTGGAAATGAATGTTTCTTATTTTATAAATATAACATTTATTATGGAAAGACGCATTTAAATAATAGTCTTTATGTGTTGGATTACACAAACCAAGTAATGGAAATCGATAATGAAACTGCTTCTCATGACTCATACCAGACCCAACTATGTCATCTTCGGCTAGGTCATGTAAACAAAAAGTGATTGACTAAACTATACCAAGATGGATATTTATATTCTTTTGAACTAAAACCACTTGGTCTATGTCATTCATGTTTTAAAGGTAAAATGAAAAAATCCCCATTTATTAGAAAAGTTGAAAGGCCCAAAGAGCTTCTAGAATTAGTTAATACAGACATTTGTGAACCATTTCTCATTGAGGCAAGAGGTGGGTTCTCAAACTTCATAATTTTTACTGATTATTTTAGTAGATTTGGATATGTCTACGTAATGAGTTTTAATTTGGATTATTTTGATAAATTCAAGGAATACAATAATGAAGTTGAGAACAATATTAGTAAGAAGATTAAGAAACTCCACATAGACTGTGGTGGAGAATATCGTAATCAAGACTTCATTGATTACTTATAGGAGTTTGGGATCCTGTATCAACTAAATCCACCTTATACACCTCAATGAAATGGTGTGAGTGAAAGGAAGAACAGAACCTTGTTAGACATGGTGGGATCAATGATGATTCATGCAAGTATTCCATTATCCTTTTGAGGATATGTGTTATAAACAACATCACAAATACTAACCCAAGTGACAACTCAAGCGACATCTGGTATACCATACCGTTTATGGAATGTAAATAAATCTATGTTTTCATACTCACATGTTTGGGGTTGCTAAGTGTTTGTTAATGTAACGCCCCGACCCCAGCTACCCAGAGTCGGTGCATTACTTCGTAACATTGGCATGATCACAAGAAAGATCAAATCTCGAAAGACCGATTGGTTTAGTAGCCTTGGAAACACCAGATATATTCATAAGTTTTACATTACATCATAAAATGAAAAACTACTACAACAACATAATGTCTCCACAGTCCACACTATTATCCCCTCATAATATCCCTGCAGGTCATTCATAATTTACTTCTTCAATTCCTGGGAAAAATAAAACATAGAAAAGGGGTGAGCTCAAATGACCAGTAAGGATAACAATATAGCGGAAACTTTCATAAATAAGAATAAACATTTAAGGCAATGTATAACTAAAACAAAAGACTTTTAAACTTGAACATCAACATAATATGGCAAAAGTAAAATGAAATAATGCCATTTACTCATTCACATGGATATTCTACTAATCGAATAATCACATGCAAAATCACTAACCACTTTCATAATGTTGGAATGCATAATGCCAGACTATCATAACCACATAGCCAAGGCCTCGTGCCAAGACTACAAATAAGATTTTGTCAAGGCCTTGTGCCAAGACACTAGTTTGTCTCATGAGACCTACCGATGCATCGAGGAGCTATAGCGGTCTCCACCCGTCACATATTAAGTCCAATGCATTCCCATATGAAAAGGTTTAAACATAACATAAACATTCGTATTAAAACTAGCATACGAAATGTCAATAAATTCACCATAAACTATGAATGGTATAAAAATAGCACATCCACAGTCAAACATATCACAAAACCTTCAATACAATATAGAAGTTTTGTATTATAATAAATCAACTTCAAATAAGCGTAAAATCCATCAAAGGATGTTGACATAGATGAAATCAAAACACTTTTTAGAGAAATATCTCTTTCTATTTTTGAAATCATTTAAGATCCATATAAAACAAAACATTTTCTTGAAAATATTCTTATAAGCTTTTAAGGAAAGCTTTGAAGATTTTATAACGGCGGAAAATAACTGCACCCGCCGTATAAGTTAAAAAAAACATTCTTACCTTAATTCTGTCGAAAAGGTTAAAAAGCACCTTGTTTTGAAAACGACGGAAATATTCCTCTTATAAAAAGTCAAAAAAGGGTATAAATGAATTTAACCTATATTCTTGTAAATAATAAAAATGTTTTGAAATACATTTTGAAGAAACATGGATGTGGATGATAAAGAGATCCCAGTAGATTATTACGTATAAACAACCTCGGATAATGAAGAGATTGTGAAATAACCCTTACCTTGTACTTTTCCTTGGTTGGGGTAGGTTAACCTCCTGTATAATGGTGAAATAATTGTTATTAAATTATACAAGAATCATATACATTCATATGATATCATATATGATCTTTTAACATTGCTTTGTTAACAATATCTTAGATTTATCGTTGTTTCGGGTGTTAACTTACTCGTTTTCTTTTATATGTTTTGTTACGTAAGTCGTGTTTTTCATGGATAGTTTGTATCTTATTCATATCCAGAATGATATCATGTCCTTAAACATTATTTTTAAATCATCAAATGATAATTATACTTGAATGGATACGACGGAGAATGAATCTCATCGCGTTCGTGGAGACGGTAGTCCGTACGTACGCACGAGCGACAATATCATTATTTTGATATTAAAATAATATATAATTGGATAGTATATCATATATACAGAATAATTATCATGTTATATTTATTATTTACATGAATTACATATCATTATTATACCCACCTAAATAATAATATATTGAATAACAATTACACCACGACGTGGAGACGGTAAGTCGTACGTACACACGTATGGTGACATGTCATTCAAATGATGGGTAGAATACTGAATATGGTTGTTCCATATTTATAATAACATCACAGTATATAGAATATACTGGAGTTATAATTTTAGAATTTAAATAATAAACAAAGAGGAAGTGGAAGAAGAAAGAAACATGAAAGAGGGTGATGAAAATGTTACCTCTTCTTCGGGTTCTTCCTTTTGATTTGATCAAAAGGACTCCTTAGGATGGATTTCTGACTAAAGTAAAGCTTCTAGGATGAAGGGAGAGAAGTTGGGAGAGTATTTGGGCAGATTTTGGCCGAACCAAATGTCTTGAAAGTGTGAATAAGGTGGTAGAGGTGGGGGCCTTTTATAAGAGGAGAGGAGGGCTCTTTTGGAAAGATTGAAATGTTACATTATTATACAATGATTTTTTGGATTATAAAGGTCTCACACTTATATAATTCGTGGATAAGGTGATAAGGGTTCGAAATATCCTCATCCAATAGGCTTTGGACAAGTGTAAGCCTTGGATTTTGCATTATCTTCTCATTTTATTTAAATCGTTAAATAATGAGGTCATCGCTGCATCATAATGATGTCATAAATAATTTAATTTATTTAATGTCTAAAAATTATAAAAAAAATACTATGATGTAGGAAATCTTTTTATCTTTCTAATGAATATTTATAGTCGAAATATGGACTTGTCTAACCCCACTTAAAAACTGTTTTAGTAAAACAACTCATGTTTGTGTCAATTTAATTTTAACATTAAATAAATATATATTAATGTCATTTTCCAACTAAAGTGGCTCCATGGGGTCCCCAAGTTGACCCATGGGTTTTCTTGGTCGGCCATGACTCATCCAATAGGAGTAGGACAAGTGTCATGCTCATCTCATATTATTAAAACATTATTTGTACCTTAAACTACACTAATTACCTCTAATCACGATTAAGAACTTAAAAGTTACTATTCACCAAAAAATTATTTTAATCTCATTGAACCACATTTTACTTCTTAATGAAAACCATGTATGTCGGATTTTTGAAAATCAAATCACAGAAGTGGTAATATTTCATTTAAATGAAAAATCAGTTATTTAACTACCACTTAGTGGTTTCACTATTCATCAAAAATTGAAGTTTTTCAGAACAATGCCAAAATTTCACCCTAAGCTATAATTGATATTCCGAATTCAAAAATGATGTCTATTTTAAAAAATTCCAAACATATAAGTTGCATTAATTAATTTTATAATTAATTCCCGCTGTTACAAAAAATGGCGTGTTTCTAAGAAACAATTTATATCAAAAGATTGGCAATTATTTATGTCCGATTTCAATGTTAAATTAATTCTAATGACCACCATTGGATAAAATGGTAAAAATATATTCTAATTATACTTTAAAACCACTAAATAGTATAATTTTTCACTATAAATTATTTTGATTTAAAAAGTTGTTTTTGAGTATTTTTCACTATTCATAAAAAAATTAGAAGTTCTCAGAAAAATACCAAAAATTCAACATAGGCTAATTTCAATATTCCGAATCCAAAAATGAAGTCCATTTTGATAAATAAAATTTATAAAATTTTAAAAAGTAGGTATCACTATTCAAAACGGCTAGTTTAATTAGTTGTGGTGTGTGTTAGAGCTCGAGGTTGCGTACAACACACGCTATTGCATTATTCGAAGGGAAACGTACCGTGGAAGCTTGGGGTGTTACATTCTCCCCTCCTTCAAATAATTGCGTCCTCGTAATTTCTAGGGTATTACTGCATAAAAAGACTTAGGTGGTTCTTCATCATAAGTTTCTCAGGTTCCCACGTTGCCTCTTCCATTTTATGATTTCTCCACAAAACCTTTACCAGACAAGTCGTCCGGTTTCTCAGCACCTGCTCCCTCACATCAAGAATCCTGACGGGCTCTTCACAATAGGAAAGATCAGGTTCCAGTTCTAATTCCTCATAGGTGAGTACATGCATTGGGTCAGGCATGTATTTCCTCAACAGAGATACGTGGAACACATCGTGAACTTTGGAGAGACTTGGCGGCATTGCCAATCGGTAAGCTACAGCCCCAATTCGTTCTAGAATTTCGAAAGGTCCGATGTACCTGGGACTCAATTTACCTTTCTTACCAAAACGTATGACTCCCTTCCATGGAGATACCTTCAGGAAAACATGATCACCGACTTGAAATTCCAAATCCTTCCTTCGATTATCGGCATAGCTCTTCTGCCTACTTTGAGCTGCTTTGATGTGATTTTGGATTACTTTCACCTTTTCCACCGTTTCCTCCACCAGTTCTGGGCCTACAAGTTTTCTTTCACCAACGTTATCCCAACAGGTTGGTGTACGACATCTCTTTCTATATAACGCTTCATATGGTGCAATCTGAATACTCGAATGGAAGCTATTGTTATAGGAAAATTCTACCAGTGGTAAATATTGATCCCACATACCCTGAAAGTAAAGTGAGCAAGATCTCAACATGTCTTCTAATGTCTGAATAGTCCGTTCTGATTGCCCGTCTGTCTGAGGGTGGTAAGCAGTGCTCAAATGAAGTTCAGTATCCAAGGATTTATGAATACTTTTCCAAAATCTTGAAGTAAAATGGGGATCACGATCAGAAACGATCGATAGGGGTACTCCATGAAGTCTCACAACTTCATTAATATATAGTCTTGCTAGACGTTCTAGGGGTAGATCTTCTCTTATAGCAAGAAAATGTACTGACTTGGTAAGACGATCAACAATAACCCATATTGCATCGTTCCTTCTAGGAGTCTTTGGTAGCCCCATGACAAACTCCATCGTAATATTGTCCCATTTCCACTCCGGTATGGGAAGAGGTTGCATGACTCCTCCAGGTTGTTGCCTTCCATCTTTCACTTGTTGACAAACCATACATCTTGACACAAAATCAGCAATCTCCCTCTTCATGTTGTCCCACCAAAAATGTTCCTTCAAATCTCTATACATTTTGGTGCTCCCAGGGTGTATAGAGAAATTGGAACTATGAGCATCATCCAGCAATTCCCTTTTTAGATCAGGTATATCGGGAACACAAAGTCTCTTCCCGAATTTCAAAATTCCATCCTTATACACAAAGTCCCTCAATCTTCCATCATTCACATCTTTAATCTTCTTCTGAAATTCTTCATCATTGGTCTGAGAACTCTTAATCCTTTCTATTAATGATGGTTTGGAAACCATTTGAAAAAGAATTGATGTTTCACCTTCCCTAGTTATTCCCATGTCCATCTTCACTAGATCCATGAAAATTGGATCCCTTTCAATTCTCATCACATTCAAAACTCCATGGTCTTTTCTACTCAAATCATCTGCCACCTTGTTTGCCTTCCCCGAGTGGTAATGTATCGTGCAATCATAATCCTTTAGTAGTTCAAGCCATCGCCTTTGCCTCATGTTGAGTTCTTTTTGTGAGAAAATATACTTCAAACTCTTGTGATCAGTATAAATCTCACATTTTTCACCATAGAGGTAATGTCTCCATATCTTTAAAGCGAAGATCACAGCTTCTAACTCAAGATCATGAGTAGGATAGTTTTGCTCATGAATTTTTAGCTGTCGTGATGCATAGGCAATAACCTTATCATTCTACATAAGGACACAACCAAGTCCTTTCTTCGATGCATCACTATAAATAACAAACCCATCATTCCCCGATGGTAGAGTCAATATAGGGGCATTGACTAATCTTCTATTCAGTTCTTCAAAACATTCCTCACACTCTTTTGTCCAGACAAATTTAATCCATTTACGTGTGAGCTTTGTCAATGGGTTAGCCAATCTGGCAAAATTCTGGACGAAACGTCGATAATAACCTGCTAAACCAATAAAACTACGTACCTCAGTTATACTCGTAGGTGCTGGCCATTCTTGGATTTCCTTGGTCTTAGAAGGATCAACATAGATTCCATCTTTAGAGACAATATGTCCAAGAAAAGAAATCTCATGAATCCAGAATTCACACTTGCTAAACTTCTCATATAATTCATGCCTCCTCAGAGTCTTCAAGATAATGCGCAAGTGATTTTCATGATCTTCGTAGGTTTTGGAGTATACCAAGATATCATCAATAAATACCACCACAAATTCATCGAGATACTCCTTGAAAACTCTATTCATCAGATCTATGAATACAGAGGGTGTATTAGTCAAACCAAACGGCATTACAATAAACTCATAATGCCCGTACCTGGTTCGAAATGATGTCTTCAGAATGTCTTCCTTCTTCACACACAACTGATGGTATCCAGATCGAAGGTCAATCTTTGAAAAGTATTGAGCTCCATGCAGTTGTTCAAATAAATCATCAATGCGAGGTAGGGGATACTTGTTCTTTATTGTTATAGCATTGATCTCCCTGTAGTCGATACATAACCTCATAGATCCATCTTTATTTTTAACAAAAAGAACAGGGGATCCCCATGGAGAAACACTAGGGCGAATAAATCCTTTATTACTCAACTCCTCTAGTTGTTTATTTAGTTCAACTAATTCTATAGTGGTCATTCTATAAGGGGTCTTCGATATAGGCCTTGATCCAGGAATTAAATCAATGGAAAACTCAACTTCTCGTTCTGGAGGATGTCCAGGTAAATCTTCTGGAAATACATCTACAAATTCTTTCACAACAGGTACATCCTCTATTTGAACATTCCTTTCCTCACCGACAGTTATTCCATTCTCTTCCTCCCCAATAATTGAATTTAGTTGAGCTATTGAGGGTGGATCTAAATAAGAATTAGGTGGTGACGATTCTGCTTTAAAGATAAGGTGTTCCTTATCATTATCATCAAGAATCGTAACCTCTTTCTCCTTACAATAAATCTTCGCATCATAGTCCGAAAGCCAGTCCATACCGAGGATTATATCAAACTCAATCATAGGTATGACGATGAGATCAGCAGATAAAGAACATTCATGTGCTCTAATGGGGACTGATTCACAAAACTTTGTTGTAATGATACTTCCCTTAGGAGTTTTAACTGACAACTCCCTTATTAAATCAAATTGGAAATATCTAATTTTATTAGAAAACTGGGAAGATATGAAACAATGCGATGATCCAGAATCAAATAATGCATTTGCTAAACTTGAGGAAACCATTAAATTACCTGCCACCACGTCTTTCGGAGCTTCTACCTCAGCAGTAGTGATAGCATAAGCCTGGCCTTGATCCCTTGGCCTTTTCTGAGGTAAGTTCTCCTGACGCTTAGGACATTCATTTGCATAATGCCCCATATCCCTGCAATTGTAGCACTGAACGTTGGTAGCTTCCTTCTTCCCCTTGCAATCACGAGCTTGGTGGCCTTTTTCACCACACTTGTAACAGACTCCCATTCCCTTCAAGCAAGTACCAGGATGTTTCTTCCCACATTTACCACAAGATGGATATTCAACCTTTCCCTTCTTCCCTTTATTTCCATTCCCAGATTGATCAACAGGTCTCTTCTTCTCTTGCTTTGCTTTAAAGTCATAAGACTTAGAGAATTCCTTTTCTGTCTTGATAGCACATGATACAATGTCTTCGTACGATGAAAAGGATTGTGAGACTAATGCTCGACGAAGAAATGGTTTTAACCCATCAAAGAAACGATCAATCTTACTTCCTGGGTTACGTATATAATCTCCAGCATACCTTTCTAACCTTGTAAAGTTAGCCTCATACTTTGTGACATTCTCATCCTCCTTTTGTCTCAGACTCAGAAATTGCCTTTCCATATCTGCTCGATGGTCGCGAGGAAAGTATTTTTCTAAAAACAGATCTTTGAACTCCCTCCATTCCATATTTGATACTTCATCATCTTCCTTCATGTTTTGAATCAATGACCACCATTGATCATCATCTCCAGTGAGGCGGTAAACTTCCATGATAACTTTTTCCCTTTCACTGCTCCCCAAAGCCTGAAATATTTTCTCTAGGGAATTTATCCATTGCTCAGCTACTAAGGGATTTGTACTCCCATTGAACGTTGGTGGTTATTGCCTCATTAATCGATCTAACATTGATCCTCCACGCTGTGGATCAGGGTTCTCCATACAGGTAAGGTTATTATTCATAACCTGAGTAAGTTGTCACAGTATGGTGATTAGCTGATCGGCACCAGTTGCATCACCAGCCCCACTATAATTATCTTGATCAGGAGGGAAATCCCTACATGGAGTGTATGCATTGATACGGTTTCCATTTCTTCCACTAGGTGCCATTTCTAAACAATGGCATAAACTAGATCAGTTTATGAATCAAAATACATAATCCCATACTTATAAAACACTTAACATAAATTGAACTATTTATGGATATAATCCATAATCATAAAAATGTTTTCTTTGAGGAAGTATATACTCATGAACCCTTCATAATGATTTGTAAAGAAAATGAGAGTTATCCTAAGCATATCCCCCGGGAGTGTCGTAACCAAGAGTGCAGCAAGGCCCATTGTCGTGCACCAGTTCCCGTTCGAGTCTAGCTCAAAGCAGTGTCTTCGGTTTTTACCCCTAGGAACATCTGTGCCAGAGCCGCCTCTACCTGCTCGTATCCAGACAGGGATGTATTTCTCGGAAAACTCACAAAATCTCTACAATACCAAAATTCTAGGAAGTTCTTCTATACTAATCCTCAAAGTTCATCTTAGGTCTACGTGCTCTAATCAGAGTTTATCTAAATCTAGCTTCCAAGGTTTGTACTAAACTTCCTCTGATACCAACTGTAACGCCCCGACCCCAGCTACCCAGAGTCGGTGCATTACTTTGTAAAATTGGCATGATCACAAGAAAGATCAAATCTCGAAAGACCGATTGGTTTAGTAGCCTTGGAAACACCAGATATATTCATAAGTTTTACATTACATCATAAAATGAAAAACTACTACAACAACATAATGTCTCCACAGTCCACACTATTATCCCCTCATAATATCCCTGCAGGTCATTCATAATTTACTTCTTCACTTCCTGGGAAAAATAAAACATAGAAAAGGGGTGAGCTCAAATGCCCAGTAAGGATAACAATATAGCAGAAACTTTCATAAATAAGAATAAACATTTAAGGCAATGTATAACTAAAACAAAAGCCTTTTAAAATTGAAAATCAACATAATATGGCAAAAGTAAAATGAAATAATTCCATTTACTCATTCACATGGATATTCTACTAATCGAATAATCACATGAAAAATCACTAACCACTTTCATAATGTTGGAATGCATAATGCCAGACTATCATAACCACATAGCCAAGGCCTCGTGCCAAGACTACAAATAATATTTTTTCAAGGCCTTGTGCCAAGACACTAGTTTGTCTCATGAGACCTACCGATGCATCGAGGAGCTATAGCGGGCTCCACCCGTCACATATTAAGTCCAATGCATTCCCATATGAAAAGGTTTAAACATAACATAAACATTCGTATTAAAACTAGCATAAGAAATGTCAATAAATTCACCATAAACTATGAATGGTATAAAAATAGCACATCCACAGTCAAACATATCACAAAACCTTCAATACAATATATAAGTTTTGTATTATAATAAATCAACTTCAAATAAGCGTAAAATCCATCAAAGGATGTTGACATAGATGAAATCAAAACACTTTTTAGAGAAATATCTCTTTCTATTTTTGAAATCATTTAAGAGCCATATAAAACAAAACATTTTCTTGAAAATATTCTTATAAGCTTGTAAGGAAAGCTTTGAAGATTTTATAACGGCAGAAAATAACCGCACCCGCCGTATAAGTTAAAAAAAACATTCTTACCTTAATTCTGTCGAAAAGGTTAAAAAGGACCTTGTTTTGAAAACGACGAAAAGATTCCTCTTATAAAAAGTCAAAAAAGGGTATAAATGACTTTAACCCATATTCTTGTAAATAATAAAAATGTTTTGAAATACATTTTGAAGAAACATGGATGTGGATGATAAAGAGATCCCAGTAGATTATTACGTATAAACAACCTCGGATAATGAAGAGATTGTGAAATAACCCTTACCTTGTACTTTTCCTTGGTTGGGGTAGGTTAACCTCCTGTATAATGGTGAAATAATTGTTATTAAATTATACAAGAATCATATACATTCATATGACATCATATATGATCTTTTAACATTGCTTTGTTAACAATATCTTAGATTCATCGTTGTTTCGGGTGTTAACTTACTCGTTTTATTTTATATGTTTTGTTACGTAAGTCATGTTTTTCATGGATAGGTTGTATCTTATTCATATCCAAAATGATATCATGTCCTTAAACATTATTTTTAAATCATAAAATGATAATTATACTTGAATGGATACGACGGAGAATGAATCTCATCGCGTTCGTGGAGACGGTAGTCCGTACGTACGCACGAGCGACAATATCATAATTTTGATATTAAAATAATATATAATTGGATATTATATCATATATACAGAATAATTATCATGTTATATTTATTATTTACATGAATTACATATCATTATTATACCCACCTAAATAATAATATATTGAATAACAATTACACCATGACGTGGAGACGGTAAGCCGTACGTACGCACGTATGGTGACATGTCATTCAAATGATGGGTAGAATACTGAATATGGTTGTTCCATATTTATAATAACATCACAGTATATAGAAGATACTGGATTTATAATTTTAGAATTGAAAAAATAAACAAAGAGGGAGTGGAAGAAGAAAGAAACATGAAAGAGGGTGATGAAAATGTTACCTCTTCTTCGGGTTCTTCCTTTTGATTTGATCAAAAGGACTCCTTAGGATGGCTTTATGACTAAAGTAAAGCTTCTAGGATGAAGGGAGTGAAGTTGGGAGAGTATTTGGGCAGAGTTTGGCCGAACCAAAAGGCTTTAAAGTGTGAATAAGGTGGTAGAGGTGGGGGCCTTTTATAAGAGGAGAGGAGGGCTCTTTTGGAAAGATTGAAATGTTACATTATTATACAATGCTTTTTCGGATTATAAAGGTCTCACACTTATATAATTCGTGTATAAGGTGATAAGGGTTCGAAATCTCCTCATCCAATAGGCTTTGGACAAGTTTAAGCCTTGGATTTTGCATTATCTTCTCATTTTATTTAAATCGTTAAATAATGAGGTCATCGCTGCATCATAATGATGTCATAAATAATTTAATTTATTTAATGTCTAAAAATTATAAAAAAACTACTATGATGTAGGAAATATTTTTAGCTTTATAATGAATATTTATAGTCAAAATTTGGACTTGTGTAACCCCACTTAAAAACTGTTTTAGTAAAACAACTCATGTTTGTGTCAATTTAATTTTAACATTAAATAAATATATATTAATGTCATTTTCCAACTAAAGTGGCTCCATGGGGTCCCCAAGTTGACCCATGGGTTGTCTTGGTCTGCCATGACTCATCCAATAGGAGTAGGACAAGTGTCATTCTCATCTCATATTATTAAAACATTATTTGTACCTTAAACTACACTAATTACCTCTAATCGCGATTAAGAACTTAAAAGTTACTATTCACCAAAAAATTATTTTAATCTCATTGAACCACATTTTACTTCTTAATGACAACCATGTATGTCGGATTTTTGAAAATCAAATCACAGAAGTGGTAATATTTCATTTAAACGAAAAATCAGTTATTTAACTACCACTTAGTGGTTTCACTATTCATCAAAAATTGAAGTTTTTCAGAACAATGCCAAAATTTTACCCTAAGCTATAATTGATATTCCGAATTCAAAAATGATGTCTATTTTAAAAAATTCCAAACATATAAGTTGCATTAATTAATTTTATAATTAATTCCCGCTGTTACAAAAAATGGCGTGTTTCTAAGAAACAATTTATATCAAAAGATTGGCAATTGTTTATGTCCGATTTCAATGTTAAATTAATTCTAATGACCACCATTGGATAAAATGGTAAAAATATATTCTAATTATACTTTAAAACCACTAAATAGTATAATTTTTCACTATAAATTATTTTTATTTAAAAATTTGTTTTTAAGTATTTTTCACTATTCATAAAAAAATTAGAAGTTCTCAGAAAAATACCAAAAATTCAACATAGGCTAATTTCGATATTCCGAATCCAAAAATGAAGTCCATTTTGATAAATAAAATTTATAAAATTTCAAAAATTAGTTATTACTATTCACAACGGCTAGTTTAATTAGTTGTGGTGTGTGTTAGAGCTCTAGGTTGCGTACAACACACGCTATTGCATTATTCGAAGGGAAACGTACCGTGGAAGCTTGGGGTGTTACAGTTAAGGCCTCTTTAGGTAACAAAATTTCACCCCAAGGGACAAAGTGTACCATTATGGGATACCCCAAACAAAAAAAGTGATATTACCTATATGACCTCTCATAAAAAAAAGGTAATAGTTGCAAGACATGCTTTATTCCTTAAGAGGGGGGGACGTCTCTAAATGTGATAGTGGGAGTCAGATAGACTTTTAAGAAGTTAAAGCTCAAGATACACAAGAGTTAGCATGAGAACAGATTCCACAAAGCCCCATGGAAGAAGAAACTATTATAGAGACACAAGTATTGTGCAGTGGTACAAGAGAGGTTAGAGAACCAAAACAGTGTGGTTTTCTAGTCACCGAGGATGGTGACTCATTATTAATTGATAATAATGATCCTATAACCTATAAGGAAGCAGTAAGTGGCACCGATGTTTCCAAATGGAAAGAAGCCATGAATTCTAAAATGGATTCCATGTACCAAAACCAAGTTTGGATTTGGTAGATCCTCTAGTGGATGTAAAGATTGTTGGTTGAAAATGGGTATTCAAGAAGAAATTGGACATGGAAGGATAAGTTAGTACCTATATGGCATGACTGGTTATAAAAGGGTTTAAACAACGTCAAGGCATTGACTATGATGTTACCTTTTCACTAGTTTCAATGCTAAAATCCTTCAGAATTCTGCTTTCCATTGTGGTTTATCATGGCTATGATATTTAGAAAATGGATTTCAAAACAGCCTTCCTTAATGGAAACCATCACGAAGATTTATATATGACACAAGCATAAGGTTTTGTGACTCCAAAGGATGCTAACAAGATATAAAAATTGTAAAAATCTATTTATGGATTAAAGAAAGAATCTAGGTCAAAGAAAATTGGTTTTGATGAAGCCATAATGGAATTTGGTTTCATAAAGAATGAGTGTGAGCCTTGTGTCTACAAATAGTTTAGTGGAAATGCAGTCATTTTCTTAATAGTATATGTTGATGACATATTACTCATTGGAAACGAAATACCAGTCTTACAATCTTTTAAGGCAGAGTTGAATAAATGTTTCTCTATAAAAGACTTGGGTGAGGCATCATATATTTTTGGGATCAAGATCCCTCATGACATATCCAAGAGACTGCTCGGCCTATGTCAAAGTACATACATTGAAAATATATTAGTGATATTTAGTATGGAACAATCAATGAGGGGATTGTTGTCAGTATCACATGGAATTCATCATTCCAGTAATATGTGTACTCAGAAACATGAGGAAAGAAATAGAATGCAAAGGATTTCATACGCATCAGTGATTGGTTTAGTCATGTATGTTGTGCTATATACTAGGCTAGATGTCACCTCTAAATTAAGTGCATTATAAAGATATCAAGAAGACTCAGGTGACCGTTATTGGATGGCAGTCAAGACTGTCCTTAAGTATCTACGGTGTACTAAGGATGTGTTTCTGGTTTATAGAAGAGATGAGGAACTAGTCATCTGAGGATATGCAGATGCTAGTTTCTCAATAGATCAAGATACATGAATTCACAAATGGGATATGTCTTCACATTTAATGGAGGTTTTTTGAGCTAGATGAGCTCAAAATAGGCTATGGTCGTAAATTATGTAATAGAGTTTGAGTATATTGTGGCTTTTAAGGCAACTAAATACTCCGTGTAGATTCACAACTTCTTCTAAGACCTTGACAATCTATCGAGCAGTAAAGTTCATATCACACTCTATTGTGATAATATTACAGTGGTTGTTGGAACTCAAGCCTTTTACATATAAAATTACATGATTTTAAGCATAATTATACATCAGAGTACAATCCAAGGATTGTTAAGTCTAGTGTCTTGGAAGACTAGGTATATAAAACATAAAACATGGGGCTAAAAAACACTTCTTTACTTAATCTCCATAAAGAGCTCCTAACTTCCTTTGATCTCTTACATCTGCATAGGGTACCCTAGGGAACACATGAACAAAGGGATGAGATAAAAATCCCAGTAAGGGAATAAACATAAGGATACATCTTTAGCACATGAGTTAGAAGGCATGACATAATGATATCCAAAACATGGGACATGTAAAATCATATCATATAAGCATGGTATCATATAAACATGGAGTCATATAAATGTGGTAGAATCATAAAACATGTCTTTTGTGTGGGTCAAGGCTAACTTCCAATATCGTTTCCCATTTTAGTATGGGTTAAGGCTAACTGTCAATCTCGATTCCCATTTTAGTACAGGTCAAGGCAAACTGTCAATCCCGTTTCACATCGCATCTTATGAGACTTAACTTTACCCAATTCATTGGAGCGTTATCTGGGCACACGCATCTCAACATTTTCATGAATATTCTTTCCACATAAATAATCATTCATAATCAACCATATATAAACATAAGGATGCCCATGGAAAGAAATGGGTACCACAATTATGACATAAAGCATAACCAATGAGTGTATCATGAAAATTTCCATGAAAGAAAGGGATTATAATATACATGGAAGTTAATAAGGTAAAATAGGTATATAACATGGTAAGTGGTGTCAAACATAAGTGACAACATATAAGAAATGTATTTGAGAAACATTAGCATTAAAACATTTTTGTGCGGTTTTAAGGAAAATACTATAGAGCTTTTAAAATAGAAAAGAGGACAATCTTTTATATAAAATCAGAATTGAACCAAGAAGGTTTTCATAATAAAAAAGACTGATTTTATAAAGACAATGGTGGCTTAAAACATAGGATAGAGTGCACTTGAAATTGGGTAAAAATTCAGGAAGTTCCCTTAAAACATGTTTACTTATCAGAAAGGTCTAAGGAGGGGATCTTTTAAAAACATGTATATCCCCGAAAGAGAGTGATGAAAGAGTCTTCATAAATGAATTTTGTAAAACTAAACAACATTTAGAATATGTACATAAATATATAAGATAAATTCATTTTGATATAAAGAAAGATAAGGCAGCCTGAAAGAACAAAAAGGGTTCGGGTAGAATTCGATACGGTTTATTGGCATGGTGTCGGGTGTACCTAAGAGGGCTTGATGAGAGAGAAAAGGGGTTTCTCATCACTTATACATCATGAGGACAGTATGGGGGGTTCAAAAACATACCCCGTCATTTGGGATTACACATAAAAAGGCATAGCATAGAGGAAATCTTGATTCAGAGTGAAATAGAGAGGATCCCTTGCCTTAAATCCGGTGGTGTTCTCCACTTGTTATTAATGACCTGAATAAACAAATTAGGTTTATTAATTAATAAATCTAGAACTTCTTCTATATGTAATTGATTTATTATAACCCTTTTTGGTTCATTCAATACCTTTTTTATTGGTTATAAGGTTCAATTTCATTGTTTGGGCACATTTGTTTACTTGGTTTTAATGATTGGTTCGCTTATATTTGTGCTTGTATAAACATATAAGCTGAAAGTGGTTGTCCAAAATTGAAGTTATATGCTATTAGTGAACATCCATGAGATTACATGGTTTCAAATTTAATTTGGTTACTTACAATAAAGTCGAATTATTATATAAAACCTTAGTGACAACCATTTTTGTTAAACAATGGGTTTGATTACAATGAACATGTTTTTATTTATAACTTAAAACCATTAGTACAAAAGGATTACAAAACCATAACAAGGATATATTACATATATAATAATCTGGTTCAACCCTAACACAAATGGTTTAATGACCATAATTAAATATGATAATAGAAATTTATAAACTTTTGTCCTTGGATGTGCTAAATTAGCTCGGGTCGCATTGGATGACGAAGAACATACTTTAAAAGTATCATATCTTGAAGGATTTTTCTTAAAAAGGTGAGGTTTTGGTGAGCAGTATTTTCATGGAAGATAAAATGGTTAACCCCTTTAAAAGTGGGAGTATGTTGGAGTTAGTGTCTTAGGACCAACCATTTTTACTTTGATTACATGTATATTCAATATGTTGAATATTAATAAAACTTTTTATTACATATTGTTCATTATTATGTATGACACTAAAGTAATAATAACCTAGAGTATAAATCACATTGATAATATCCTAGTAGTTCCCCATTATGATGAAAACTTTTGAAGTGCTATGACAACATTCTTAAATATAGTTTTGTGATCAGATAACGTACTATGATTAGACATATAGTATATAGACTATCAGGTGTGGGCACTCATAAGAGGATGAGGCTTATTTTCATAAAGTCTGCACTCGGTAATCTCTAAGATGGAAGATTATGAGAATAGACTCACCAGTAGGAATTTTTCATGTGTTGGCTTCATCAGATATTTCTATCTATGAGCGTGAAATTTTAAGATTATCATTAGTTTATGTCATAACTCGTGCACTTAAAGTTACTGACAAAAAATGTGAAGCCATATGTTTGTGGTGAGGTAGAGCATGTTGGGTGTGTCATGATTGACATATCATTAATAGATAAGTCAAGAAAATATTTGTGTCTTCCATCATTATGAAAGTTTATATCTTGACATAATGGGTAATGAACTTACCATTCTAATGTACGGTGAACTACCGCCTCACGAAACGATGTTGTTCGTTTTTCCTTTAACACCTCTCATGGTTGATCATTATTATAAACACCCTAATTTTATATTATATATATTATATTTATGATATAATTATACTTCTGGAATTATAATATCATTTCTACCTTTTTACCATCTAATATTGTGGGAAAATGATAACGTTGCTCATACATATGTAAAGCGTACCATATCTACTATGCGATGTGATTAGTTATTGATAAATATTTCATGGATGGTAATAAGGATGAATTTTTAGGAATATATATATATATATATATATATATATATCTGTGTGTGTGTGTTTGTTTGTTTTATGACATAAAAATTATTATAAAATGATAATATATCATATACTTTCATTTCTTTTAACCCAAAAAGAAAATGGAAATAGCATTCATGCGTACGTACAGCCTACCGTCTTCATGAATAATGTATTCCATTTCATATATCTATCTTTTATAAGATTATTATAAATGTTTATATGCTGGATATATATGATATATAAGTCATTTTTACATTCTATAAATAATTGAATCATGATTTAATTAAGAGGATCAAGAATGAAAAGTCAAAACACGTACTATAAACACAGTGGTTATTACCCGAAAACGTTACTTTAACATGGGAATTGTTAATAAATAGGTAATATAATGTCATAAAAAATAATATATGGTATATATATATGAATATGATTCTGTGGTTGATTTATAATAAACTTAAATTTATTATACATGATATTTTAACATGTGCGAAGGAAGTCAAGACTTAAGGTAAGGGAATTTCTTATCACTTTTTATTTCTCTAAGATACATGCCATATTCACCACTCGCTTATTTTTTGTGGTGTATATACTAACCTATGACATGTTATATCATTTATTTTATTTATTTTATTATATTAAAATCTTTAATTAATGTTATTATTTCATGGGGTTCATGATTCTAAAGTTACTCATGTTGTAAGGGATTTATGTCTCACTTTTATTTCTATGAGACACATTCCTTATACACTACTTGTTCCTTCTATGTGGTGTATATACTGCCCATGAATATCTTCTATGAGTTTTATCCAAAATATTATAGTATTTTCATATCCATATAATTTTTTTCTTTCATGGGGCATACGATTCTACTGATTTTAAAGTGATGAGTATTTATTTCACAATAACATCAATATTTGGGATTGTTTCATTCTAAATCTCCATTGGGAAATATTTATCTTACACTTCCATGTTTTATAAAAAAAATAAAAAATGGTTTCAACATTATTATATGAATATTTAATGTTATTTTTACCCATTTTTTACTTTTTACTAAATTGTTTAAAAGGAATCTTTTTTTTTCATTTTCTGAACAAGGTACTTTTTTACTTTTCCAAAAAAAAGTACAAGAAGAATCTTTTTACAAATTATATGTCATGAATGTATTTTTATTCTTTCATGATGCAATAATGCCTTGAATCTTACCATACAAGGTTACAAGTTTATTTTCAAAGAAAATTTTTTTCTTTTAAAATTTCTCGGTGTTTTAAGAAAAGAAAATGTTTTCAAAGAAAGGATATTTTACTCAAGAATTATTTATAGGTCATATCTCAAATGTTACTTGTGATTTAATGGAGATATTTTGTTTCAAGGATGATATATCTATTATTCTTATGGTTTTTTATGTTTATTATGGAATGATATTTATGAAACTCATTTCTTTCCATAGGTTATGTTATGATTGAATAATCTTTATGAAATCCATTTATTTTCATGGGTTCTAATATTATGAATCATTTATGTTTTTTTGGAAAAAAAATGTATGGTTTTAATTATGTGATGGGTGGGACCTATATCTTCTACTAATGAATTGGATAATAATAAATGTTTTATTGTCGCATCCTTTACCAATGGGGCCCATACCGTGACTCCCCAAGCCTGCCTCCAATGAGCTAGGGGCTAGTGATTAGCAATGAGTAGGCATATCACTAACATGGGAGGAATTTCCTATATACCTATACACATGCACACATATCCAAGCCACAAATTCTGAAATGTAAAAACCACTAAGAAATAAAATGCATGCATACCACTATCCCAACCAACATAGTATAATAGAAGTAAAGAAAGTAAAGTAAACTGGTCCATAATACAAGCCCACCAAAAGAATTCTGTAAACCACAAAGTCCAACATATAAAAAAAAGGTAATGAGACTTCCATATGTAGATAAAGGAACACCTTGGCCTTTCTAAACTCACAAAGCACCATATTTTCCTAGTCATGGTCCGTCTAAGACTCCTTCAAAGGGTCAATCATCTTTACTAGACATGACACATGCAGGAAAAGCCTATGTAGTGGTGAGTATAACAATACTCAGTAGGACACCACAAAAACACAAATCAATACACAAAGGAAAGGTACATTCATCTATACACAATTATATGTCTACAGTATATAACAAGTATGTAAAGATATACTTAAACAAGACACATAGTCTAGAGGTACGCCACAACTACCGTATACCTCCACTAGGGATCCAGCTCGAAGATTCTACGAAGCACTCATCTGAGAGAATGCACTCCTGAGTCTCTTAGCACTAATGAAGTCCATTTGAGAAGTATTGTTCATCGAAAACCATCAAGAGAGAGATACGCAGATAGATCTAAAGTGAAATATGATGTATCATATGAGGATTATAGCCAGGGTCATGGATTGATTCCAACAACTCCATCTATAATAATCTTCTAAGTAGAGGATTGATGCCCAGTAAATTTAGTCACATCTATACCCATAAATATACCTAGGTCACGAAGAATGAATAGAGTATCCCTCACTGGGCCTCTTGGGGGATTCCAACAACTCTATTTATGAAGTCTTGTCGATTTTATTATACTCCGATGTATAGGAAATGATACACACCAACCTTCAGGGAAATGATCAAGGGAACAAATCCTAACAAAAATTTCCCAAGATACAGTGGAAAAGGGATATAATCCATGTATAAATGGATACATGATGTGTAGTAGGATCACACACCATGTCCCTTGACCCTGGGTACTGCCCGTGTACAACAGATCTTGTCAGGAAACATGTCATGTAGAAAAGGTATACACAATGTGTAGAAAGGCTTACACATTGTGTCCGTCCATGTGGGGTCTTCCTATGTTCCCCATCCATGTGCTGGTACATGGATTCAACACATGTATGCTTACCCATGTACCATTACTCAGGGTAGCCCTTATAGCTGGTCTAGGTCAGGCCGTGTGGTGGGTTACATGTCGTGTACTCCATCTCGTGTCTCTATATCCCCCTAGATACACGTCGAGTCTCGAGGAAGGGAACACACACCGTGTGACATGTGTTACACACAGTGTGACACTTTACGGCTTCCCAAAACTCTTTTCACTGCTCAGTAGGGCCTACACAGTGTGTATCATGGAATGCATGTCATGTTCTTTGTGATTTTATAGAATCGAAGTTCTTCTTTATCACACCTCATCTGATCCTACAATGCTCAATCTATTTGTCTGTTCATCCCGAAACTAAAGATCCAAGATTAACTCATCATCATAGCACCAATCGATGAGTTTTGGGCCTTCAATTGGCTCTTAAATTTGATTCTCATCACCCTCATGAAGAATGATCAAATAATGATATCTTTTGAAATACTTAGATTTTTCTGTCGACATCGTCATTGCACCTCCGCTAGGTCTTCATGATTTCAGATCTACAATATCAGATCATTATGCCACTAATTGAAGGCAAAAAAATCATACATTCATATTCCATGAAGAACGAAGAATGTGCGGGTAAAAGGGGGAAGAAATTTACATAGAACAAACCTGAGGAATGAACCTCAACTATTATTTATTATAACCTCAATCCGTTCTCTATCTTGACCCATCCCAGTGGAGCCCATTCCATGACTCCCCAAGCCCACCTCTAATAGGATAGGGGCTGGTGACTATCACCGATATGCATATCACTAACATGGGAGGCATTTCCTATGTACTGTTTTTTATAGGTTAAACTTTGTGGTTTACTTACTTCTTTTGGTGGGATTGTATTCTGGCCAGGTTTTCTTTAATTACATTACATCTGTCATACTATGTTGGTTGGTATAGTGGTATACATGAATTTTATTTCTTAGTGGTTTTTACATTTCATTATTTGTGGCTTTGAGATGTGTGCATGTGTATAGGTACATAGGTAATGCCTCCCATGTTAGTGATATGCCTAATCTGTGCTAGTCACCAGCACCTGGACTATCAGAGGAGGGCTTGGGGAGTTTTAGCATAGGCCGCACTAGGACGGTCATGATAGAGTGGTATTAGAGGTGGTCAGTTCTACCCTAGGACCAAGAGTATGTGATATTGGTTTGGGGAAATGGTTTTAAGTGTTTTGATTTTAGCTTTCAGGATAGGGACTCC
Source organism: Viscum album (assembly GCA_963277665.1). Classification (NCBI taxonomy): domain Eukaryota; kingdom Viridiplantae; phylum Streptophyta; class Magnoliopsida; order Santalales; family Viscaceae; genus Viscum; species Viscum album. The sequence continues at coordinate 1,957,624,815 of OY728137.1, forward strand.
ATTGTTGGTGTGGTGGCCAATGTATCCATACATCAGGACTTTGATAACCTTCTTTTTGACTCGGTACATGAGAACACTGGTGGAAGGGAAAACAATGGTACATGCATAATATAGGAATATTTTGTGGTTTCCATGTCCTTCTTGATTCATCTATTTAGATATACTCATTGATCATGGTACATCTTATTTTCTTACAGGATTCCTCTATGATGCATATCAATTGGGATCAAGCAACTCGATCATGAGGTTTACCCCCTCAGTGACAAGACTTCAGTGTAGGGACTGCTTTCCCAGATCTTACTTCTAGGTGGTGCACCCACTATACCACCACCTGTGGAGCTACTCGTGGTGCCCGCCGTACTAGCATATGAGGAGTGTAGGATGAGAGCGCTTCATGAGTTCCATAGATAGAGACTCCTTAGGTTCTAAGGTGAGCCCAACCCTTAAGTGGCTAAGAACTATATTGAGGTAGTGACCCAAGTTTTCTGTCCAGCACTACTGGAAAAATAACCAATACCCCATGTTCAAAACCGTGGGTATAGCCCCCAAAACTGTGGGTATAGCCTATACCCACGAATTTGGGAACCATGGGAAACTGAGACATCAGGATAGCTTTACATCCTATACCCACAGTTTTCCAAACCCTAGGTATAGGTTTTTTCCACTGTGTCATAGACTTATACCCACGGTTTCAGAACCGTGGGTATAAGTATCACTAAATCTCCTATCCCCGTGGTTCTATAACCATGGGTATAAAAAATTAGAAAAATAGTAAAATTGGTTGTTATATGCACCCAGCGAGAATGGATGGCGTGACCTGCAACCCAAACATCTAGCGCTTCACCAACTGAGCCACTTTAATTTCTTATATATTTATGTACATCTGTAGTTATATATTATTATACGTAGTCGTTTGGAAAAAAATCATCCATCGAGGATCAATCCATCGACCTGACACTTTGAAATCCATGATCTTACCAATGGAGCTATGTTACTTTTATCTTATACATATCAATATATGTCTAATTATATTAATCACAACATATGGTATAGAAAAAAATCTGCAGCGGGTTTTGAACCTGCACTGCTGCCCAAACACTAAAGTCCACTACCACTAGGATGATTGTATTTTAAAATTAAAATTGAAATATATATATATATATATATAACCTGGTATAAATAATATGTCGCCACCAAGTTTCAAAATGGTGCCTACACTACACGGTTGAAGCCGCTTTACCACTCTAACAATTGGATTTATTATTACGTATATATATATATATATATATATATATATATATATATTGCACTCAAAAAATAAGGGACCCTATACCCACAGTTTTCATAAACCATGGGTATAGGCTTATATACCAAATGTTGTACCAACGGTTCCTAAAAACCATTGGTATAGATGCCACCTATACCCACAGTTCAATGTAAATCGTGGGTATAGGCTTATATATTGAACGCTATACAAACGGTTCATGAAAACTGTGGGCATAAATGCCAATTATACCCATGGTTCAATGTAAACTGTGGGTATAGGATTATATATCAAACTCTATACCCACAGTTCATGAAAACTATGGGCATAAATGTCACCTATACCCACAGATCAATGTAAACCGTGGGTATAGGTTTTCCCGTGGCATTCCCATGCAATTTTTTGTCTTCCCGCGCTTACGCAGGCACCCTATACCCACGGTCTACATTTAACCGTAGGTATAGGTTAGAAAATGTCACTTATACCTACGGTTCATGAAAACTATGGGTATAGTTCAGTCTATACCCATGGTTTTTGGGAAAACCATGGATATAGACCCATTTTCCATTAGTGTAGTCAGGACACCATTTGGTCTAATGGTAATCATGGTGGTGATCCTTCTGTAGGGATCCTTAGGGAAATGGTGGAGTTTGTCTATCTAGACTCATGATGAGGTGACAGTCTTGTGGACAGAGTTTGAGCGCCTCTTCAAAGAGGAGTTTTTTCCAATTACACTGAGATCTATGTGTATACAAGAGATTCTTCATCTTCAGTAGGATAGTATGACAGTGGTTGATTATTTATCAAGGTTCACCAACCTTTCCAGGTACTCGATGGATATGGTCAGGGATTAGTACATTAAGGATCAAACCTTCGAGTGAGGTCTGTGAAAAGACATATGATCCAGTATTATCCCTCTGAGCATTCTTACTTATGTTGGGGTGCTCGAGTGAGATTTGGTGGTCGAGAACTTCTTGGTTGAGTAGATACAGTCGTCAATAGTCAGCAGTGGACAGGTAGGTGTAGAGACCTCTGTAGTAGGGAGACAACATTCATATCAGGGATTTGGACATGGGATACATTTCAAGAGGAGATCCCAGTATAGAGGATCTACAATTCAAGGTTCATAGGGTGGATCCAGTTATCCTGGAGAGAGGCGATGCTACTCATGTTACAACATGGGATGTCTCACTTGAGATTGTCCAAACCACCATGATGCTAATAGGGAGATAGTGGATGGACCACTAAGGTAGAGGTAGATTTAGGAGCAGGCAGATACGCAGGGAAGAGGATGTGGTAAAGGAGTTGGGAGAGTAGTGGGAGATGGTCTACGTTTCAACTTGTTACCGCCACTACCCCCGTGAGTTTTGCGCCAAGATCAGGTCGCTAGAGGCCAGGGGCGGGGACAAATACATGTGGTCAAGGCATATGACCCAGAATCTCTAGGAGTTATTTGAGGTATGATCTATGTATTTTCTACTCTATCTTCTATACTGATAGACATAGGTTCTATTACTTCCTTTCTCTCCACATATCTTGTTCGAGACCTTGAGATTTTGGTAGAACTGTTGACTCGACCCTTATTCTAAGAGACACCTATAGGAGGAGACTTGATGATCCCACATCTTTGCTGACAGTGTAACCTTACCCTTGGAGATGAGAGTTTCAATTGGAACCTCTTGGTGATAGAATCGAGGCCTTTCTAAGTCATCCTTGGTATGGATTGGTTATTTTTAGTCCATTCTCAGATTGACTATTTTAGGAAAAGGGTTTGGTGTGTCCACGATGATGGAATGAATTTTTGTTTTGTCAGTGAAAATGAAACTCAGGAAGCATAGGATGGACTCATTCTTAGGAGAGTATAGCTGATCACTCATCACTTGGCTAGCTTGACTCATAGTGAAGCAAATGTTATGAGTTTCTAGTTCCCAACAGTAGTGGTGGAGTATGACGATGTCTTCCCTAAAAATGTTCCAGGATTACCTCCTCACCAGGAGATAGACTTATGCATCGACTTACACCTTGATATGGAACCAATATCCTCACCAGCATATCGGTTGGATCCTACAGAGCTTCATGAGATGCGGTGAAATTGGAGGATTTGCAGAGGAGGAGCTTTGTGAGATCCAGTGTTTCACCCTGGGAAGCCCTAGTTTTGTTAGCCAAAAAGGCATATGGGAGCTTGAGGTTGTGTGTTGAATACTGGGACTTGAACTAGGTGATGGTGAAGAACAAGTATCCACTATTTAGGATCGATGACCTCTTCGATCAGTTGATATGGTAATGATGGTTCTTGAAGGTTGACCTCAAATTAGGTTATCGCTAGTTGTGAGTACGGGATGAGGATATACCAAAGATGATTTTTAGATGTTGCAATAGTCATTATGAGTACTTGGTGATACCTTTGGCATGACAAATTCCCCAGAAGTGTTCATGGGATTCATGAACCAGATCTTCCATGAATACTTAGACTAGTTCATGGTAGTCTTCATCGATGATATTCTTGTGTGCTCAGCATTCGAGGAGGAGCATACGAGATACTTCGGATGATTCTAGACGTACTCTGAGAGCACCATCTTTATAGGAATCTCTCAAAGTTCCAGTTCTAGATTCAGGAAATATACTTTATGGGACATGTTATCTCAATGGATGGAGTGGCAGTGGACCCAGCCAAGGTGGAGGCAGTGTTAGCATGGGAGCCACCAAGGAGTGTGATGGAGGTGTAGAGATTCTTTGGGCTGGCAGGATATTACCAGAGATTAATTCTTGATTTCTCTAGGATATCATCACCTATGAAATCTTTGACTCGAAAGGGGTATCCTTTCATGTGGATGAAGAAGTGTCAGTATGATATTCAGCAGTTGAGGTAGAGTTTGACGAACGCCCCAATCTTGAGATTTATGGAGGGTGTCGAGTACATAGTGTTCTTCAAGGAATCAAGAACTGAGATTGGTTGTGTCCTGATGTAGAGGAAGACGGTGATTGCCTATGGTTCTTGCCAGTTGAGACCACATGAATAGAATTATATGAACCATGATCTTGAGTTGGCAGTGGTAGTCTTTGTGTTGAAGATGTGTCAATACTACCTAAGGGGCGAGCGGTTTACCATCTACTCTGATCACAAGAGTATCAAGTATATCTTCTCTCAGAATGATAGGAACTTGAGATAGAGGTAGTGTCTAGAGTTCCTCTGAGATTATTACTTTGAGATTTTCTATACTCTTGGGAAGGCGAACGTGGTGGTAGATGCTCTCAGTAGGATATTGAGTTCACAGTTGTTGGACAAGGTGTCGGAGCATTTTTCCTCGTTGTAGTTATCCTTTGTGGATTGAGATGGGGAAGCTTACCTCCATCCGATGGTTTTTACCCCTACACTCTTACAGCGAGTTAGGAAGGCACAGTTTTAGGATACCAACTGCAAGACTCTATATGCTCAGATATCTACAAGACATGTTGTTTATGGCTATTTAAAAGGTGGTGAGCATGTCGTTCTTTTCAGAAGATGCACATTTTTACCAGTGGTGTTGTGGGAGGAGGTTTTGAGGGTGTTTCATACATCCCCTTTGTCGGTACATCCAGGTGTAGAAAATATGTACCAAGACCTTTGACGTCAATTTTGGTGGTTAGATATAAAGAAGGTAGTGGTGGAGTTAATCTCTTGATGCCTCACTTGTCACCAAGTGAAGGTTGAGCACTAGGTTCCAATGAGTTTGCCTCAACCCCTTGAAGTTACAAAGTGGAAGTGGGGTGAAATATCCATGGACTTTGTGACAATTTTACTATGTACATCTAGGGGGCATGATTCCATCTGGGTGATCATTGACCAACTCACTAAGTCATCTCGCTTCCTAGTCATCTGGGTGCAGAGTTCAGTAGAGATATTGGGATGCCTCTATGTGCAGGAGATTATTCAGATTCATAGAGTTCCATCGATGATTTTTTTATATCGTGATTCTTATTTCACATCCCAGTTGTGGAAGGGATTGCAGGAGATGGAGGCCTTTGGAGTTCAAGGAAGGAGATCATGTGTTCCTTTGAGTCTCACCTTGACATGGGTTGTAGAGATTTGGTCGGGGTAGAAACTTATATCTAAGGTTCCTCATCCATTTTTAGATACTACGTAGATTTGGAAAGGTGGTACACTTTTTAGATCTAACCCTAAAATTGGACCGGGTACACAATATCTTCCACGTGTCACAGCTGAGGAGGTACGTGCATGATCCATCACACATCATCGACTGGGGAGAGCTGGACATCGAGGATGGATCGAATTTTGCAGAGTACCCTATAGAGATCGAGGATCGACAAGAGAGTATTCTTTGTGGGTGAGTGATTCTCTTGGTGCGTGTCTGGTGGCAGCACGGAAATCTTCAGGAGACCACATGGAAGCAGGAGGCTCAGATTCATGCATAATACCCACATATTTTTGGGTAGCTTTTTGTTTTGGCTTTTTTGGGACATAAATCCCTATGGTGGGGAGAATGTAATGTCCTATATTTTTCATGTATTATTTTTTAAATATTATATGGAATTAATTCGAGACCAGGCACTAAGACGACGTGCGATTCTAAGGCCCGATGTGCCCGGAATAAATGTTTGCAATATATTAAATATACTTAACAGCATACTTGAGCAGTTTTCCTAAAAAGAGTAGGATAACTTCTAAATGATTTCTTGGATCAGAAATCTGAGGGCACTATTGTGTTCAGAGTAGTGAATTTACCTTAGTCAAGGCCTAATAATGGTCGGAATGGGTCGGCTATGAAAGTTAGTTTTTGGACATTTTAAAGAATATAATAAATTTAAGATTTATTTTATTTTAATGTTACATAGAGATGCATTTTCAATTTTCAATTAGTAGCTTGGAAAGGGACCCAGGGTTAGAATTCATAACCCTAGATAAATCCCTGAGATCTCTGGAGAGGAACCTTGGAGAAATCTATCGATGAACGATGAAGAACAGTGGATTGAGATCGTTCTTGACAGATCGCCATCGGTAAAGAATCCTCGACAACGAATAATCCAAATACCAGGTAGGGTATTGTGATTTCAATTCCTTATTTCTCATTCTTAGAATCAATAACAAACGCATATCAACCCACAAACAGGTTGACCCATGGTTTGATCGTTCTTGCGGGATGGGTTGATTACAGGATTGATTGGGGGTGATTTTGATTATTGTTTTGATTTAGCTTTTTAGTCATTCTTACAATAATGGATCATACAAGCTAAATCAAAACAATAATCAAATTCATCCCCAAATCAATCCAACAATCAACCCATCCCGCAAGAATGATCAAACCATCGGTCAATCTATTAATGGGTTGATCTGTGTTAATTATTAATTTTAGAAATGGGAAATAAGGAATTGAAATCACACTGCCATACCTAGGATTTGGATCGTTCACTGTCGATGATTCATTACCGATGGTGATCTTTCAAGAATGATCTTGATCCACCGTTCGTCGTCATTCATCGAGATATTTCTCAAAGGTTCTTCTCCATAGCTCTCAAAAATTCTCCAGGGTTATGAATTCTAACTCTGGGTCCCTTTCCAATACACTAATTTGAAATAGAAAACATGTCATTGTGTAACATTAAAATAAAATAAATCTTAAATTTATTTTATTATTTAAAATTTCCAAAAACTAACTTTCACACCTGACCCGCACTGGCCGATGTTAGGCCTCTCCTAAGGTAAAGTCGCTAATTTGAATGCAACAGTGCCCTCAGATTTCTGATTCGGGCACCTGTTTAGAAGTTATTCCACTTTATTAGTAAAACCACTCAAACGTTCTACTAAATATATTTAATATGTTTCAAACATTTATTTGAGGCACATCGGGCCTCGAAATCGCACGTCGTATTTGTGCCTGGTCTCGAATTAATTCTATATAATATTTAAAAAATAATATACGGAAAATCTAGGACATTACATTTATGATATCAAAGGGTATACAGAAGGGCATCCCAAGCCTGAAATAAGAGGGTACACGGGAGGGAATCCCTAGCCGGAAGTAGGTACATGGGTGGTTAGCCCAAGCCTAACATGTTGTGAAGGTTTTGGAAGGTAGACTTAACATGGGGTTTTTATATGCTTATGTGTATGCCAAAATTCTATGTCTTATTCCTATTTTATGCTCTCATGGATTATGCTCTTGATTTTCTTCTGATTCATGTCTTATAAACTACAATTCATTATTCCATGATTCGTGTTTATGATCTTTGATATGTAGGGTATGATCTTCTAATGATCATGATCGCGTCCTTGTACCCTTATGTTCATGATATGCTTACACATTTACTTTATTTACCCTTACTGAGCATTTAAGCTCACCCCTTTCTTATGTTTCCCTTCTCTAGGTTATTAAAGAAGGTTTTTAAGTAGAATTACTAAGGGGGATCTTTGTGGGAAACATTGAAGATATTTCACCGAGTTAGAAGATTTTTGTTCCAAGTTTCCAAATGCATTAAACTAATACAGTCTTTGGGTGTCTATTTTTGTAATGTTTTAAGTATTCCAAAAAAGTGATGTAATGTCAATGTACGTCAAGTCTGGGTCATTATAGGTAAGACAAGGTTACATGGCATATAGTCGGAGTACATGTCGTGTACCCTAGTATGTTGCACCTAGCCATGTTTTGGGATACATGACATGTCACACAGTTATTATACGCAATGTATGATGCATATTGACTGTCCAACCTGGAACATGGTTTTCGTATTACATGTCATGCATGTGGCGTACATGTCAGGTAGTCTACATAGGTTAGTGGCATAAATTTCATAATTTTTGTGGTCATTATACACGGTCAAACCACGTGAGATTGACAACCTAGAGAATTTATGATATACATGATGTCTATGTAGTGTACACGATGTGTAGTTCATCAATTACCACATCTAAGATACACATCGAGTCCTTGGTATTGTTATTTGGATACATGGAATTAAAGATACATGGCGAGTAGCTGGCTGAACACATTGTGTAGTCTCTCACCCGAGAACACACTGAGTCTTTTGGCGGGTTGTATGAACATGTGTAATTTAGAAAACACGATGTGTAGTTGGCCTGTACACATCATATGATCCCACTAAGATACACACTGAAGACCCAGGAGTGTATCTCAATCACACAAAAAGTGGATACATAGTATGTAGTTGGCATGTACACTCTATGTAGTCTTGTCGAGGCAACATGCCGAAGCCCGAGGCGTGTAACCTTGATACAAGAACTACCAAGGTACACAGCGTGTAGCTAGATAGCACATATTGTGTAGTATCCCTATTATTGGAAAAGTTAAATTACATTAAATTGAAAATTACAACATTAAAACCATATTACTTTGATTGTAACTTTAAGTTTTTTACAATTTAATAAGGGTTTTAAATAATTTTAAATACTCAATTAATTTATTGTAATAAATATGAAACAATTGGTTCTACCATTTATTTTTCATGAATGTAATTAATGATGGGTATCTCCAAAAATAATTCATATGGTTATTGAGATGAAATTGAATTAATTAATGCAAGTGTGTTTATCTTAATAATAAATAACAAATAAAGAAATGAATGTTATCTATTTAATTTTACGTTTATGTTGCATGTATGCTCATTCATGATATGGACCAAGACCATTGTATGTATTGGAATTTATTTAATTTAATTTATTACATAGGTTTGAAATTATTTATTATTAAATTGAATATGATAGTCTGCTAGTATTCCCTCCCTTCATTATTATGTAGGAATTTCATGTCCAGGAATATTTATGTAATCCCCCTTTAAATTTTTCTTTGGTTCTCCTCACCTATGTGTGAGTTATAAATGCTTTTAATTAATGGATTTTCTCAAGGCACATGGAGATAGTTCAAGATGGGACTATAATGATGTCAACCCAGGTGATACATTGGTGTACAAGTGGAATGTTGTAACCCATTCCAAGACCAATAATAGGAGTTATTTCCCCTAGGTCATAGGTTGGTTTAATGTTCACTCATTAAATCAACTGTTAGATAAGATCATGAATGGGTCATGTAATTATTTATTTATTTGTATCCATGAAATTATTTATTTTATGGATACAAGACCGCGATCATATAAATAAATGAATTAATGTGAAAAGAATGAAATTAAATAAATGAATTGTGTGTAATGTTTTATCCAATATGGTTAATTAATTAAGTAACATACACTTAATATTAATAATACATGAAAAGGATAAAATAGGATAAAATTTATGCATAATAAATTAAAATCCCTCAAATATATATTAAGTATGACTTGGTCTTCCATCACTTGATTAGGAATAAAATCCATGAAACTAAGTTTTTGACCAACCCTCGTTGGGACACTTACTTTTAACATGGATTTATTATGAAGGTTATGGGTTTAATTAACCATCTTACATCAAGAAAAGTATCTCTCACTATACTTGATGTAACTTGGAGTCAAGTGTTGAGGAAATCCAAGTCAGGATTTTAGGATAGGGGAGTCTACTCAACAGATCAAGGAGCTACAAGTCTGCAGTTGGCAAAGACCTGCCTACCTAAATACCTTCAAGTAGCTTGACCAACCCTTGTTGGGGTAATCTGAAGGGGCATATATATCCTTTCCACTTGAATGTCCTAGAAACTTGACATTGTGTGTTCAATAATGAGAACTATTGGGTCTTGATAAAATAGTGAAAGATTTAATAAAAATAAATTAATTTATTATTTATCACATGATTTGTAATCAATAAAAATTACTAATAATCTTCTCTTCAATTGTAGAATAAAATGTAAATCTCCTCATCCACACTATCCCTATGATTAATATTAGATAAATACAACCTCCCCACTGGTGGTAACTTCCAAGAATGGTTTAAACCCCTTCGAGTTATGTTATGCTATTAAAGTAAATCTTACAGGCTAGAATCCTCAATGCTTGGTCTGCTTACCAATGAGGTGAGTGATGAAGAGTTCCTTGTCTATGAAAAAAATTTGAGTGACGTAGTTGACATTCAATGTTTGATGCTTTCATTTATGTCTAGTGAACTCATGAAGTCTCGTGAAAACTTGGATGGGTATAGAATGTTTGAGAACCTCTGAGGTTTATACCAAGAGAGAACTAGACAAGAACGGTTTGAGATTTCCAAAGCTCTATTTCAAAGTAATCTTGTGGAGGGTGCGCTAGCTGGGCCTCACATAATTAAGATAATTGGATACATTGAGAGACCTGAAGTTCTAGGGTTTAAAAACCCTGAAGAACTGGGAATCGATATCATTCTTGTGTAGATACCTCATATATTCTCAATCTTTTTTATAAATTTTAATATGAACTACATTAAGAAGTCTCTCCCATATCTACTTACTCTGCTTCGCTAGGAAAATAAGGATACGAAGTGCGAAAGGCTTTCTATCCTTATGGAGAACGAGTAGAAAGGAAAAGAAAATAAATATAAGTCCAAAGATTCTTCACACCCTTCTAAGAAGAGGAAGATCAAGGGATAAGCAAGTGAAAAGGATGTTGTTTATTTCGCATGTGGTAAGAAGGGCCACTAGAAGAAAAACTGCACCCATCCAAATAAGTAAGGGGAAGTTTCAGGTGCGTTTGTTAATGAGTGCAATTTATCTATTTTTAAAAAACGGGTATTAGATACAGCTTATGGTGATCACATATTTATTCAAATATAGGAACCAAGTACATTCAGAAAGATTTACCAAGAGGTGGTAGATCTATGAGCATCCAATGGAGCTCTCCGGAACTACCACCTCACATTGATGATTGGAATTATTTTGGTTTTAAATGGTTGTTATTATGTGCCTTTAGTTACCAAAAACATTATATTTGTATCTATACTTGATACTGATGGATTTATTTTCAATTTTGGAAATAAATGTTTCTTATTTTATAAATATAACATTTATTATGGAAAGACGCATTTAAATAATAGTCTTTATGTGTTGGATTACACAAACCAAGTAATGGAAATCGATAAGGAAATTGCTTCTCATGACTCATACCACACCCAACCATGTTATCTTCGGCTAGGTCATGTAAACAAAAAGTGATTGACTAAATTATACCAAGATGGATATTTATATTCTTTTGAACTAAAACCACTTGGTCTATGTCATTCATGTTTGAAAGGTAAAATGAAAAAATCCCCATTTATTGGAAAAGGTGAAAGGCCCAAAGAGCTTCTAGAATTAGTTAATACAGACATTTGTGAACCATTTCTCATTGAGGCAAGGGGTGGGTACTCAAACTTCATAATTTTTACTAATGATTTTAGTAGATTTGGATATGTCTACTTAATGAGTTATTATTTGTATTATTTTGATAAATTAAAGGAATAAAATAATGAAGTTGAGAACCATATTAGTAAGAAGATTAAGAAACTCCACATAGACTGTGGTGGAGAATATCATAATCAAGACTTCATTGATTACTTATAGGAGTTTGGGATCCTGTCTCAACTAAATCCTCCTTATACACCTCAATGAAATGGTGTGAGTGAAAAGAAGAACCGAACCTTGTTAGACATGGTGGGATCAATGATGATTCATGCAAGTATTCCATTATCCTTTTGAGGATATGTGTTATAAATCGCATCACAAATACTAACCCAAGTGCCAACTCAAGCGACATATGGTATACCATACCATTTATAGAATGGAAAGAAATCTGTGTTTTCATACTCACATGTTTGGGGATGCTAAGTGTTTGTTAAGGCCTATTTAGGTAACAAAATTTCACCCCAAGGCACAAAGTGTACCATTATAGGATACCCCAAACAAACAAAGTGATATTACCTATATGACCTCTCAGAAAAAAAGGTAATAGTGGAAGGACACACTATATTCCTTAAGAGGGGGGACGTCTCCAAACGTGATAGTGGGAGTCAGATAGACTTTGAAGAAGTTAAAGCTCAAGATACACAAGAGTTGGCATGGGAACAGATTCCACAAAGCCCCATGGAAGAAGAAACTATTATGGAGACACAAGTATTGTGCAGTAGTACAAGAGAGGTTAGAGAACCAAAACAGTGTGGTTTTCTAGTCACTGAGGATGGTGTCTCATTATTAGTTGATAATAATGATCCTATAACCTATAAGGAAGCAGTAAGTGGCACAGATGTTTCCAAGTGGCAAGAAGCCATGAATTCTGAAATGGATTCCATGTACTAAAACCAAGTTTGGATTTGGTAGATCCTCTAGTGGATGTAAAGATTGTTGGTTGAAAATGGGTATTCAAGAAGAAATTGGAAATGGAAGGATAAGTTAGTACCTATAAGGAATGACTAGTTGTAAAAGGTTTTAAACAACGTCAAGGCATTGACTACGATGTTACCTTTTCACTAGTTTCAATGCTAAAATTCATCATAATTCTGCTTTCCATTGTGGTTTATCATGGCTATGAGATTTGGAAAATGGATTTCAAAATAGCCTTCCTTAATAGAAACCATCACAAAGATTTCTATATGACACAAGCAGAAGGTTTTGTGACTCCAAAGGATGCTAACAAGATATGAAAATTGTAAAAAACCATTTATGGATTAAAGCAAGAATCTAGGTCAAAGAAAATTGGTTTTGATGAAGCCATAACGAAATTTGGTTTCATAAAGAATGAGTGTGAGCCTTGTGTCTACAAATAGTTTAGTGGAAATGCAGTAATTTTCTTCATAGTATATGTTGATGACATATTACTCATTGGAAAAGAAATACCAGTCTTACAGTGTTTTAAGGCACAGTTGAATAAATGTTTCTCTATAAAAGACTTGGGTGAGGCATCATATATTTTTGGGATCAAGATCCCTCATGACATATCCAAGAGACTGCTCGGCCTTTGTCAAATTACATACATTGAAAAGATATTAGTGATATTTAGTATGGAACAATCAAAGATGGGATTGTTGTCAGTGTCACATGGAATTCATCATTCCAGGAATATGTGTACTCAGACAGACGAGGAAAGAAATAGAATGGCAAGGATTTCATATGCATCAGTGATTGGGTTAGTCATGTGTGTTGTGCTATATACTAGGCTAGATGTCGCCTGTGAATTAAGTGTGGTATGAAGATATCAAGATGACTCAGGTGACCGTTATTGGATGGTAGTCAAGACTGTCCTTAAGTATCTACGGTGTACTAAGGATGTGTTTCTGGTTTATGGAGGAGATGAGGAACTAGTCATCAGAGGATATGCAGAGGCTAGTTTCCCAACAGATCAAGATAACATGAAGTCGCAAATGGGATACGTCTTCACATTGAATGGAGGTGTTGTGAGCTCGATGAGCTCAAAATAGGCTATGGTCACAAATTATGTAATAGAGTTTGAGTATATTGTGGCTTCTAAGGCAACTAAAGACGCAGTGTAGATTCACAACTTCTTCCAAGAGCTTGACAATCTATCGAGCAGTAAAGTTCATATCACACTCTATTGTGATAATATTATAGTGGTTGTAGCAACTCAAGCCTTTTACATATAACATTACATGATTTTAATCTTAATTATACATCAAAGTACAAGCCAAGGATTATTAAGTCTAGTGTCTTAGAAGACTAGGTACATAAAAAATAAAACATGGGACTAAAAAAACACTTCTTTACTTAATGTTCATAAAGAGCTCCTAACTTCCTTTGATCTCTTACATCTGCATAGGGTACCCTAGGGAACACATGAACAAATGGATGAGATAAAAATCCCAGTAAAGGAATGAACATAAGGATACATCTTAAGCACATGAGTTAGGAGGCATGACATAATGATATCCAAAACATGGGACATATAAAATCACATCATATAAGAATGGGATCATATAAACATGGAGTCATATAAATGTGGTAGAATCATAAAACATGTCTTTAGTATGGGTCAAGGCTAACTGCCAATATCATTTCCCATTTTAGTATGGGTCAAGGCTAACTGTCAATCTCGATTCCCATTTTAGTATGGGTCAAGGCTAACTGTCAATCCCGTTTCACATCGCATCTCATGAGACTTAACTTTACCCAATTCATTGGAGTGTTATCTAGGCACACGCATCTCAACATTTTCATGAATATTCTTTACACATAAATAATCATACATAATCAACCATACATAAACATAAGGATGCCCATGGAAAAAAATGGGTACCACAATTATGACATAAAGCATAACCAATGAGTGTATCATGAAAGTGTTCATGAAAGAAAGGGATTATAATATACATGGAAGTTCATAAGGTAAAATAGGCATATAACATGGTAAGTGGTGTCAAACATAATTGACAACATATAAGAAATGTATTTGAGAAACATGAGCATTAAAACATTTTTGTGCGGTTTTAAGGAAAATACTATAGAGCTTTTAAAATAGAAAAGAGGACAATCTTTTATATAAAATCAGAATTGAACCAAGAAGGTTTTCATAATAAAAAAGACTGATTTTATAAAGACAATGGTGGCTTAAAACATAGGATAGAGTGCACTTGAAATTGGGTAAAAATTCAGGAAGTTCCCTTAAAACATGTTTACTTATCAGAAAGGTCTAAGGAGGGGATCTTTTAAAAACATGTATATCCCCGAAAGAGAGTGATGAAAGAGTCTTCATAAATGAATTTTGTAAAACTAAACAACATTTAGAATATGTACATAAATATATAAGATAAATTCATTTTGATATAAAGAAAGATAAGGCAGCCTGAAAGAACAAAAAGGGTTCGGGTAGAATTCGATACGGTTTATTGGCATGGTGTCGGGTGTACCTAAGAGGGCTTGATGAGAGAGAAAAGGGGTTTCTCATCACTTATACATCATGAGGACAGTATGGGGGGTTCAAAAACATACCCCGTCATTTGGGATTACACATAAAAAGGCATAGCATAGAGGAAATCTTGATTAAGAGTGAAATAGAGAGGATCCCTTGCCTTAAATCCGGTGGTGTTCTCCACTTGTTATTAATGACCTGAATAAACAAATTAGGTTTATTAATTAATAAATCTAGAACTTCTTCTATATGTAATTGATTTATTATAACCCTTTTTGGTTCATTCAATACCTTTTTGATTGGTTATAAGGTTCAATTTCATTGTTTGGGCACGTTTGTTTACTCGGTTTTAATGACTGGTTCGCTTATATTCATGCTTGGATAAACATATAAGATGAAATTGGTTGTCCAGAATTGAAGTTATATGCTATTAGTGAACATCCATGATATTACATGGTTTCAAATTTAATTTGGTTACTTACAGCAAAGTCGAATTATTATATAAAATCTTAGTGAAAACCATTTTTGTTAAACAATGGGTTTGATTACAATGAACATGTTTTGCTTTATAACTTAATACCATTAGTACAAAAGGATTACAAAACCATAATAAGGATATATTACATATATAATAATCTGGTTCAACCATAACACAAATGGTTTCATGACCATAATTAAATATGATAATAGAAATTGATAAACCGTTGTCCTTGGATGTGCTAAATTAGCTCGGGTCGCATCGGATGACGAAGAACATACTTTGAAAGTATCATCTCTTGAAGGATTTTTCTCAAAGAGGTGAGATTTCAGTGAGCAGTATTTTCATGGAAGACAACATGGTGAACCCCTTGACAAGTGGGAGTATGTTGGAGTTAGTGTCTTAGGACCAACCATTTTTACTTTGATTACATGTATATTCAATATATTGAATATTAATAAAACTTTTTATTACATATTGTTCATTATTATGTATGACTCTAAAGTAATAATAACCTGGAGTATACATCACATTGATAAGATCATAGTAGTTCCTCATTATGATGAAAACTTTTGAAGTGCTATGATGATATTCTTAAATATAGTTTTGTGATCGGATAATGTACTATGATGGGACATATAGTATATAGACTATCAGGTGTGGACACTCATAAGAGGATGAGGCTTCTTTTCATAAAGTCTGCACTCGATAATCTCTAAGATGGAAGATTATGAGAATAGACTCGCCAGTAGGAATTTCGCATGTGTTGGCGTCATCAGGTATTTATATCTATGAGCGTGAAATTTTAAGATTATCATTAGTGTATGTCAGAACTCGTGCACTTAAAGTTGCTGATGAAAAATGTGACGCCATATGTTTGTGGCGAGGTAGAGCATGTTGGGTGTGTCATGATTGACATATTATTAATAGATAAGTCCAGAAAATATTTGTGTCTTCCATCATTATGAAAGTTGATATCTTGACCCTTTGATTGAAATGAAACCGTCGCATTAAATTAAATGTTCATGGTGAAACGACACGTTTATTTCAGATAGTCAAAGAAAGACGTGTCAAGTATATAAGTTAGTGACACAGATGTGCAACCTACTTGATAAGATATTGTGACATTAATCTTGAACGTTTGTATGTGGTTGTTGTTGTTGCGATATTAAGTTCTTTCTTTTGGGTGTTCTGACTCATTCCTAGACATTAATCTTGAACTTTAGACGAACTCACCTAATGTCACTGAGAAAGAATCCTAGAGAGTCACATGCTAAGTGTTTCTGATGATCGAGATTAAATTCCATTTGAATTTAATTAATTGAATAAATATTATTCTCAAGATTGAAGGATAATTTTATTCACGTTTTATCGATCACAAATATTTATTGATGAATGAAATATTTAAATTAAATATTTATTCAAGGGTTCAATAAATGTCAAAGGAGTTTGAATGGATCAAAACCGTGTCCGGTGAAAAATATTAACCAACAAACCGATTAAATGATATTTATTATTATGCAAGTTGACACGCACCACAAAATAATAATAATAATAATAATAATAATAATAATAATAATTATAATAATAATAATATTATTATTATTATTATTATTATTATGTGACATAAGGTTTATTAAAGATTATAATATTATTTAAAGGGACAACATGCAATTAAGTAATATTTTAATTTAAACTCTAGATCTATAAATAAACGGTTATGTCTATTGTGTATTGCATCCAAAATCGAAAATAGAGAATTGTTGTGTACAATGAATTTTTTTTCGACTCATCGTTCTCTTTCCCTCTCAAGAACGAGAAATGCAAGATAGATTCTTTCAAGACCGGAGGATGAGCGATCGACACAAATAACGCAATACAATCGATTCGTCGTGCTAGCACCAAGAGATCGACTGCCGTTGTTTGGAGATCAAAGGAGTATATGTGGATCACCGTTAGAGGGATCCTATCATTTAATCCTAACTGTGCAACGAAGGCAATCTAAAAGGAACTTTTTGAACGATCAACATCATTAACGAATAAATGCTCCTAAGCCATAGTAATCGTTTTTTCCGATATTAAATAAATTAATTATAAATTTGAAGTGCAAGTTCCTTGTTTGTGGTTTTGAGTAACTCAATAATAATAGAAAATTTAATATATCGTCCACTACTATACGTTTCTGTTGCGCCTGGAACCAGCAATAAAAATCTATGAATATATATATATATGTTTGTATCTGCATATTTATTTATATATTCTAATAATACATGTAAATATTTGCCTCCCGCACGCGACTGGGGTGGCAGGGTGGGGAGGGGTTTGGGGCACCGGTTGCGGAGTCAAGTCCGCGGGCTATTTGTGGATTTTCCTTGAAGCGTGTCTAGGCCGTCATTTGACGGTTGTACCCAACCTTTTAATAATGTGTGTAAATAAATATTAATATATATATATATATATATTAGTTATTAGATGTAATTATTAACAATTTATAATCACATACTAGTCTTATCTATTGTTATTATTAAAAATTATCTCATATCATCATTATTATTGACGTGAAATTAAATAATCCAATGAGTACTCCGATCCAAAAGCGGAAAGCGGACGTCGCGGAGCGGAGGGATCGCATCGGGATGGCGATGTGAGAGATGGGGAGCCCATTCAAATTTGGCCATATATGCATGATGCCCACCGGCAATCATAGAAGCTCCACCGACAATGCGCCCGCCCGCGTGGCCCTTCTTCCCGTTCCACCTAATCATCATCATTTCACTTTAATTCAGGATAAAATATTGTCCATTAACTTTCATCAAAACGAACGGTTATTTATTTATTTATGTTTGTCTATTCTTAATACTAATAACACCTATCAATATTCATAATTGAGGTGGTGGTAATTAACATTAATTTAAATTTTGAGACTGACTCCCTTTATTTTATAAAGGGACTACAATACAAATAAAAGCATGTAACATACAATATAATAATGAACTCGGCAAGACTCAAACTTACGTTGAGACAGAGACACCTACCAATTGAAGTGCACCCCTGAGGGATAATTAACATAAATTTACTATAGGGATGGATTAAGTGTCCCAACCCCATTTACCAATATTGTGATGAGTCAAGAGTCATAAAACATAAAATATTGACGAACACCCTTATAAATTTATACGAGTTTAATCCATATAATAATAATAATAATCCAAGTAAGTTTACAATGCACACAAATGATAAAAAAAATATATCCAAACTCACAACCAGCAAGGGAGAAATGCAATCACACACGTCCAGGGAGACTTGAACATGAGCCCTCTCCCACGACAGAGGTACAACCACCAGGTTGCACCCCACTGATTTATAATAACAATCAAAATAAGTTTACAACTAATATAAAAGAAGAAAATTCAAGTTTTATAAAAAAAAGTTGAAAGTAAACATAGATTAATTTAAAAAAAAGTCTGAAAGGCGTCGACCGCCTCAACGCTTTTCAAATTTATCCAAAAGACATTAAAGCGTGTAGCGTCTTTGCCTCAGATCAATGACATAACAAAGGCGTTACCGTTCAAAACGTTTTTCACCCTTTATTAGATAAAAGACGTTTTCGGTGACAGTGTCTTTCTCCCCCATCCCTATAAAAGGCACCCCTCACCCTCTTCTCACAATTTCCCCTCATTCTCTTTAAACCTCACCCGATTTTAGACCATGTGTCCCTAACATTTTCTTGGTTTTATGCTCCTTTGCCTGCAACTCCTTCGGTGGGCTCAAAGTAGTGCAAAATTTGTGAAGAATCATTTCAATGTATTTTTTCTAATTTATTTTAATGTTTTTAATTTATTTAGTTGTTTAGTTGTTTAGTTTTTTTTAATTATTTTATTTACTTGGTTGTTAAGTTAATTTGATGTGGTTTGTAAATAAATGTTAATATGAGTTAATATCATCGCGTAAATTATTATTATTTAATCATGACAATTTAGTAATTAAAATAAAATTAGTCATAATAATGAATAATTATTATGAAATGGTTATTATTTAGTATCATTATATTAGTTTATAATTAATTAGTAAACAATAATTATTAACTAATAAATAAATAGTGAAGTAATCATTACGAACTTATAAATAACTAATAACTAATAACTTAGCAATTAGTAATTAATATGAACTAAATGACGATTTAATAGTAGTGAACTGATGATTAACTATTAATTAACTAATAACTAACTATTAAATAACTATTAATTAATAAATGATTAACAAATGCTTAACAAATGATTATTGAATGATTAACAAAAGATTGACTAATGATCAACTTAGGATGAAATAATGATTAACTAATGATTAATTAAGGATTAAATAATGATTAAATATTGATTTACTAATAACAAACCAATGATTAACTAATAATTAACTAATGATTAACTAATAATTAATTATTAAATAACTATTAATTAAGTAAACATTAACTACTAAATAACTATTAATTAACGAATGGTTAACTAATGATTAACTAGTGCTAAAGTAATGATTAAATATTGATTAACTGATTATATTTAGGAACAACTGCCAACGGAAGCTCATGCACGCTACAAAGAAACTGCACTAAATCCGCTAGCCCTGGGACTTGACCCCATGACCACGCCCCAAACCCCATCCCTCCCGTACCACCCCAGCCGAGCGTGGGGAGCAATAATGATTAAATAATTATTAACTAAGGATTAACTTAGGAATAAATAATGATTAGATAATAATTAACTTAAGATTAACATGAGATTAACTTAAGATCAAATAATGATTAGCAAACGATTAACTAATGATGAACTAATGATTAACTAATGATTAACAAATAATTAACTATTAAGTAGCTAATAAATTAACTATTAATCAACTACTAAGTAACTATAAATTAACGAATGATTAATGAATAGTTAACTGGTGATTAACAAGTGATTAACAAGTGATGAACAAATGATTAACTACTGATTAACTAATTCTGAAGTAATGATTAAATAGTGGTTAATTAATGATAAACTAAAGATTAACTTAGGAATCAATAATGATAAGATAATGATTAACTTAAGATTAATATATGATTAACTTAAGATCAAATAATGATTAATTAATGATTAACAAATGGCGAACTAATGATTAACTAATGATCAACTATGAATTAACTATTAAGTATCTAATAAAGTAACTATTAATTAACTACTAAGGAGCTATTAACTAATGAATGATTAATGAATGGTTAAAGAATGACTAATGAGTGATTAACCAATGATTATGGAATGATTAACTAATTCTTAACCAATGCTTAAGTAGTGGTTAACTAATGATTAACTAGGGATTAACTTAGGATTAAATAATGACTAGATAATGATTAACATAGGATTAACATAGGATTGACTTAGGATGAAATAATGATTAACTAATGATGAACTAATGATTAACTAATAACTTACTATCAATTAACCATTAAGTAGTTAATAAATTAACTATTAATTATATTTAGGTACAACTACCAATGACAGCTCACACACACTACAAAGAAACTGCAGGTAAATCTGCTGTCCCGGAGACTTGACCCCGTGACCCCATGACCACGCCCCAAACCCCAACCCACCCGTACCACCCCAGCTGACCGCAGTGGGCAATTAACTATTAATTAACTACTAAGTAACTATTAATTAATGAATGATTAATGAATGGCTAACAAAAGATTAACAAGTGATTAACGAATGATTAACGAATGATTAAATAATGCATAAGTAATGATTAAGTGGTTAACTAATGATTAAATAAGGATTAACTTAAGAATAAATAACGATTAGTTAATGATTTACTTAGGGTTAACATAAGACTAACTAAGGATCAAATAATGATTAACTAGTGATGAATTAATGATGAACTAATGATTAACAAATGATTAACTAATAATTAACTATTAAATAGCTAATAAATTAACTATTAATTAATTACTAAGTAAATATTAATTAATGAATGATTAATGAATGATTAACGAATGGTTAACGAGTGATTAATGAATGATTAGCGAATGATTAACAAATGATTAACTAATACTTAAGTAATGTTTATGTAATGGTTAAATAATGCTTAACTAAGGATTAACTTAAAAATAAATATTTATTTGATAATGATTTACTTAGGATTAACAACGTATTAACTTAGGATCAAATAATGATAAACTAATGATAAACTAATGATGTACTAATTATGAACTAATGATTAACTAATAATTAACTATTAAGTATCTAATTAATTATCTATTAATTAACTACTTAGTAACTATTAATTAATGAATGGATAACGAATGATTAATGAGCGATTAATGAATGATTAACACATGATTAACAAATGATTAACAAATGATTAACTAATGATTATCTAATGCGTAAGTAATTATTAAGTAGTGGTTAACTAATGATTAATTGAGGAATAAATGATGATTAGATAATGATTAATTTAGGATCAAATGATTATTAATTAATGATTAACTAATGATAAACCATTGATTAACTAATAATTAACTAGTAATTAACTATTAAGTACCTAATGAACTAATAATCAATCAATTATAAGTAACTATTAATTAACAAATGGTTAATGAATGGTTAATGAATGATTAACGAGTGATTAACGAATGATTAAGGAATGATTAACTAATGATTAACTAATGCTTAAGTAGTGGTTAACTAATGATTAACTAAGGATTAACCTAGGATTAAATAATGATTAGATAACAATTAACTTAGGATCAAAAAATGATCAACTAATGATTAAATAATGATGAACTAATGATGAACTAATAATTAACTATTAAGTAGTCAATAAATTAAATGGTTAATAACTATTAATTAATGAATGATTAATGAATGATTAATGAATGGTTAATGAATGGTTAACAAATGATTAATGAAGGATCGTGTAATTATCTGAAAAATGAAATCCATGTCTGGATACTTTGGGTGGATACAGTCTTTGACACAGTTGTATGTAGGGGCAACAACCCCTAAAAGGAAAAATTGGGCATTAACTCAATCGTCACCTGGTGCATGAAAAGAAGCCTAATTGTACACCAAGTTTGACCCTCATGAGGGATCTGCTTTAGATGATTCACATTCTCTTTAATTAATATCTTTAGATACCTGTAGGAATATTAAAATTTGGACTATGAAACATTAGTGACATCATTAAGAATATAAGAAAACATTATAAAATTTTAGTTAAGTAAATATTGTGTGGTTATACGAGCGATGAAATCCATGTATGTATACTAAAAGTGGATGCAAGCTTTGACACAATTATTCCTAGGGGTAATAACCCCAAAAGGGAAAATTGGGTATTAACTCAATTGCCAACTGGTGCATGATAAAGAAGCATAACTGCACACCTAGTTTGACACTCTTGAGAGATCTACTTTAGATTATTCACATTCTCTTTAATTAATATCTCTAGATACTTTTAGGAATATTAAAATTTGGATAATGAAACATTAGTGACATCATAGAGGATATAATAAAACATTCTAAAATTTTGGTAAAGTAAATATTGTGTGTTTATCTGAGAAATGAAATCCCTGTTTGGATAATACAAGTGGATGTTGACTATGGCATAGTTATACCTAGAGGTAATAACCTCAAAATAGGTAGTTTGGGTATTAACTCAATTTCTACCTGGTGCACGATAAATAGGTCTAACTATACACCTAGTTTGACACTCCCAAGTGATTTAATTTAGATGTTTCAAATTCTATTTAATTAATATCTTTAGATATCTTTAGGAATTTTTAAATTTGGACTATGAAACATTAGTGAAATCATTGAGGATATAAGAAAACATTCTAAAATTATATTAAATTATTGTGGGGTTTATCGGAGCAATGGGATCCCTATCTAGATACTGCAAGTGGATATAAGCTCGGGCATAGTTGTACCTAAGGGTAATAACCCTAAAAGGATGGATTGGGTATTAACTCAATCATCACCTAGTGCACAATAAAGCGGCCTAACTACACACCTAGCATGAAATTACTAGGGGATCTTCTTTTGACGATTCACATTCTTTTTATAAACTATTAAAATTCTAATTATATCCTTGTATTTTGAAATAACTTTTCACAATTATTTCACGGTAAACGCTACACCTTGATAATTCCTCATTGTGAATATGATTTAATCTATTATAATCATGATCAAAAATCATTTTTTATGTAGAAAATCATGTATTCATATGTCTACTCCGGCAGAAAATTTATTCCAACTGATTAAGGAGCTTCATATAGTACACAACCAACACAAATGGTTCAGATAACTAATTGTGTTACCCTAAGAGAAATTTAGGAAAGAATTCATTTTTGGTTAAATTTGAGTCTTGAACAGGATATCCAGTCTATTAGCTATAGACATTTTCAATTCCAGGATAGGATATGGCATCTAACCTATCCATTGGTTGATTATTAGGACTGGTTATTAGAAACAAAATTATTTAACCAATGTCTAGATAATTCTATTGAGAGGACTAGTTTGGGATAAACCTAACACTGAGAGGGGTATAAATCAGTGTTGGGGACTTTTTCCTAAACCAATTACAACTTTTATCCCAGTACCTCTTGACCTATTAAGATCTTGATTATCTTATACTCTTTTCCCTGTCACATGCAATAATAGAAAGCAGTAAAAATATGCACATGATATTTTTACAAGGTTCACCACTCAATAAGAGTAGCTACGTCCTTGAAATGAATGGATATGACCATTGCATGGATTCTCCAATATGATGTGATATTCTATTATAGTGGATTGTCTAGGAAAGCAATCCTCTAGCCAGTGTGAGTCCCTACACACTTTAGAGGGGGGTGGGAAACAATCCTCTTCCCTAGACTGGTGATAGCCAAGTCCAACTTGCAGCCTCTAGCTGGTTCTTTATACTGCCTATGGAGACATTCTTCTTCCTTCTTCAAAAGTTAGGTTCTACTCTTGGTCTTCTTTAGTGCTCTTCACTTGATTACTTGAAAACCATTAGGCAAGCAATTCTCTCTTCTTTATTTCTCTTCTTCTCTAGTGCAACACCAACTACACTAGACTTCTTCTTTCTTCCTCTTAATGCAACAACCAACTGCACTAAAACTTCTTCTCTCTTATTGGCTAGAATCATATACACCAATGTGATTATTCAGGCAATGAAGATTAGTTCACTTGTCATCATCTGAATCAAACTGCCCTGAATAATTTTCAGCCTTCAGTTGGGCATACTCTATTCTTCTTCTTCTTCTTCTCTTCTTTCTCTTTGTCACAGTATAATAAGGAATAGCACTGCAATGTCTTAATCTCTTTCTTAAATTATCAATATCAACACAAGAGTGTATTAGTATACTACCTTCTTTCTTCGTGAAAATATGAATTCAGTTGCATGTCTAGTTGTTCTTCACTTCGCAAAGCGCAATGATAGTGTTAAACACCAGTTGTGTGAGTGCAGTTCTACTTCTCTTCGTGATACCGAATGGTTCATGGTACTTCTTTCTTCACAAAGTCACTTCGAGAGTGCTATGCACCTGTTAAAGGCCTGCGGGACCCTAGTCTTTCGCGCACCCCCTTTTGGGTGACTTGTGAACAACATTAATGACTTGCGCACAACATTCAACTTTTGTCGTGGAAGACTTCTTGTGCGCAATATCAAACTTTCATGCAACTCTCTTCTTGCGCGCAACTATCCTTTCTTGCGCTCAACTCTAACTTCTTTCGCGCAACTCTCTTCTTGCACACAACTATCCTTTCTTGCGCACAAATCTTACTTCTTTCACGCATCTACCTTTGCATATATTTCTTATGTGCTTTAGAGCTCCGATTTCTTCTAAGTGTTGAGCTTACCAAATGTGAGGGGGTCACCTCTTATTTATAGACCTCAAAAAAACCCCAATGCATCACGCAAGATCCTGACGTGTCGCAAAAAACCCCATTTGACGTCGTTTTGGGTGCGTAAGTCTCTTTCACGCCAACCTCATCTTTCACTCACTTCTAGAATCTTTCACGCACTTCATTCCTTTTCCATTTTTCGAAGATTGCACCTTGAATCGTACCTTGCGCGCAACATTCCAAATGTCGTGCAAGATCCTGACGTGTCACGCAAAACCTCATCTGACGTCGCCTTGGGCGCGTAAGTTATAGCATCCTGCCTTTTTAATACATAACTTTTCATTACATTTTACAAGTAGAGGATATTTAAAGTCTAGTGCCATGGAAATCAGGATCATAATACATGAAAACAACATAAACATTCTTCTAAACTACTTGTAAGGCTTCATCATTGGTTAATCCTAAGTACATTTACAACATCTCATATCCTGGAGACAGAAATAAAAGGAAAGGGTGAGCAGAAGGCCCAGTAAGGGTAAACAAGGAAATCAATGTACTTGTGATATCAATAAGAACTTGAATAAAAACATAAAGACATGAGCAATGGAAGAATAAGCATATCATAAAGAAAAGAACTTGAAGACAACACAAAGACATGAGCAATAGAAGTATAGGAATATCATAATGAAAAGAACTTGAAACAAAACTTGAATATGTGGATACAACATTTCATTTAGACATTCATGAACATATCACCAAGGTCCATCCCCAAGGTGTCATAAAAATTACCAAGGTTATTCACCAAGGTATCGTGAAACTTGTCATCTCTAGAGATTAAATCTTTACCCAATACATTGGAGTGATATCAGGGCGCACCCTTAATATGTCTTTAATTACATGCGAGCCACATAGATCATAATCAAACATTTCATAAATAACCTGAATGGAATCAAAGAAATGGATTTCATGTCAAAATCGTGACGTTTAAAAAGAGCTTAAAAATAAGATCATTATGTCATTTATAACACTTGGAAAGGGAGTGGGGGTTATATGTATGTCAATTCCAGAATCAAATATATCATATTTATATATTTATGAACACCCATGGAAACTAAATAAGTCTGGGTATTCACCTAAATAAACAATAGAATTTCTTGAGAGAAAGAGATATAAATTTTGAGACGAAATTTCTGCAGCATAGCAGCTATATAACATGGTTTTAGAAAACATTGAAAAGACAGGCGACAAGGGTCACCCACTCATAAATAACTCACAATACAATATGGGTACTGAATAAGATCATGGTATGGATATTTAAATGACATACCACATGAAAAGGAAACATGAAAGAATAGAGAAGATGCGATTTCTTTTACGAGAAATTTGGTAGCCTAATGACGTCACTTAAAAATTCAGAAAATAAATTGATGAGAGCGGAAAGGGTGTATCAAAAATTAGACATGAAATGGATAGTAATGAGAAAATATAAGAACATACCCTCAAAAAAAATATATCGAAACTAGAAGACACAACATAAAGAAAGTCATGGCTTAAAAGAGGAGGGTGAAAGGATCCCTTACCTTGAAGAGTAACTTAGAAATCTTGAAGGTCGGGACCTTGGGAGGCTTGAGGGAACCTTTGAGGGACTCCTTGGGAAGTAAAGAGACCAGAACTTCATTTTACAGGATTTGGAAATGAAATAAATGAGGGAAATGCTTGGTATTTACAGGGGAAGTGAGGGGACAAAGCATTAATTGCCAAGGGACACCTCATTCGTGGTATTGGAAAAACCATGGGCTTACCCATGGTATTTTCCCATGGTATTTGTCACTTGGGACACCTCATACCTTATCTTACTATTCATAAGTCGACCAGAATTATTTCATAATTATTACATCCTTAATGTTGTCACTAAACACCCGAATCTCAAAAACTGTATTTTCACTATTCACCGAAAATTCAACTTTCTCAGAAAAATCCCAAAATTTCACCTTAACCAAATATCAATGCTCTGATTTTAAAAATGAACTCCATTTTATGAAAATAATTTTCTAAATATTTTTAATTTAATTTTTAAATAAAAACACTATTCACTAAAAATTCAACTATTTCAGAAAAATCCCAAAAATTCAACTTAACCTAATATCGATGCTTTGAATTCAAAAATGAAATCCATTTTATAAAAATAATTTTCTAAATATTTTCAATTTAATTTTAAAATAAAAACACTATTCACCTGAAAAAACTAATACTTAAACAGTACTTTCTAGAACAGTTATTTACCTATTTTATTGAATCACATCATTTAATCAAGGTGCCTAGATTATATTAATAATTTCTTAAGTGAGGTTACTTAATCCATTTGATCACATTACTAATCATAAGCATAAAATCACTATTTATAATTTACTATTCATTAAAAATTAAGTTAATCTTATTAGACTCTAAATTTTATACTGAACATAACTTAGAAGACCATTTTTTGAAAATCATTACACATTATTAATTATTTAAGGTTTACATAAATATTTTGAAAATATCATTTTTCTAAAATTCATCAATAATATGCATACTATATTTATCCGGACATTTGAAAATTCACAAACTTCACCATATGAATAAATCAAAATTTTTTATTTAAACCAAAGGATTACATAAGGCAGTTACGGTCTCGTTACATAA
Source organism: Viscum album (assembly GCA_963277665.1). Classification (NCBI taxonomy): domain Eukaryota; kingdom Viridiplantae; phylum Streptophyta; class Magnoliopsida; order Santalales; family Viscaceae; genus Viscum; species Viscum album. The sequence goes on from OY728137.1 coordinate 1,957,652,854, forward strand.
CCCCTTATAACACCAGCATAGGACCTAAGAGTAAGGTGTGCTAGGGTGATAGAATCTTGGAGCGGCTCAACCAACATTTCCTAAGTAGTGATTTTTATCAGCTTGAACTTCTCGCAAAGGCGATTCCATTCCAGCTTCACACGATGAAGTTTGACTTGGGTTTGGTCCAGAGCAAAGCCCAAAGGTGCTACCTCCTTCCCGAGTTCCGTCAGATGGGCTTCGATCGGCCCGAGACTACTAGATGGGGCCATCAAATCTTCTTTCTATATTAATTAATCAAGATCACTTGTATTTATAGACAATAATCACAACATTTAGTTTCCAACGGTCATATTGACTAACAGTCATATAACCATCGAAACCCAATGGTCTTATTTTAATTATACTCATTTTATTAAATGAAAATAGTTTTGTTGAGTATAAAATTAAATAACACCCAAAGTTAGGAAAATAAATTTATTCAAAACTTCGAGTCGTTACAATCTTCCCCCCTTAATAAATTGCGTCCTCGGAATTTTAAAATTGGTCTTGGAAATTTCGTTGAAAGTCCCACATCGGAAAAAGAGTCAGTAAAAAAATTACTTTAAAAGAAAGAAAGGGAAGTACAAAGGTCACTCGAGTTAACCCATACTAGGATTCCATGTAGGAAAAAATGGATATGGAAGAGAAAACAAAGAGTCAAGTTCTGATGGAGAGTGATAGAAAACATGATCAGGAGAAAAATAACCACAAGAAGATCACAAACTTAAGATGTGTTAAACGGTCTTTGATTACCCAGTAGGAAACGTAAACCAACAACATTTTTGTTTTATATTCCTTTTCATAATTTTGAGGAATTCATTTACTACATAGAATGAAAACATAAGGAAATATACTTACCTTCAATTAGAGTTTAAGCCCTTAATAAGTTTCCACTAAGACTAATCTTTTCTCCAAACAATGAGCATTCAAAAAGACTTGGTCTCATCAAAAGAAAAAGAATCATCTTCTAGATAATCACATAATCCACAAAAGAATAACTATATTTTTTCCTTGTCTTTAGTCATCAACTAAAACTAAAATGGTTAGTACGAGATCATATAATCCCCCAAAAATATAATCCTTTATAAAAATAAATATTACTATTAATCTTCAAAATTCAAAAAAAGTACCCAAAGTTCCAGAAAGACCATTCAATACAAAACCATCCTTAAAATTCTTCAGAATAATCCCAACTAAGATTGGAACCCAAAACTCAGAAGGATTTAATCACATAGTCTTCCCCAATAAATCTTAACATTTATCTCCAAATAACATCAACTACTATTAAAGTCACATAAAAAAGTATAATTAACATATTCACATATTCTCTATGCTAGGTTCATCATTTTCCAGAAATAACCCAAATCACCACATGTCCACAATAAATACATAAAAAAAATCAACCATTCCTCCTCAATTTAGATCCTATAGTATTTTATTTCCTTAGGCATATAATACTCTAAAAGAGAAAACATCATCCAAAATAACCTTTATCATTTAATCACCAAATCATTTTCCTATAAAAAGGATATCCATTTGATAAACATAAGTTTCCAAAATCAACTTATTCTTGATCCATAAAAATATCAGGTGCATTAGTCAGTCCGAAGGGAATAACAACAAACTCATAATGCCCATATATTGATTGGAAGGTAGTTTTTTGGAATATCATCATTCTTCACCCTCAATTGATGAAAACCAGAACGAAGATCAATCTTAGAGAAGAATTGAGTCCCACAAAGTTGGTAAAATAAGTCATCAATTCTTGGAAGAGAGTATTTGTTCTTTACTGTGATCCCATTCAGTTCTCTATAATCAATGCATGGCTGCATTGATCCATCCTTTTTCTTCACAAAGAGAAATGGTGCTCCCCAAGGAGACACACTTGGTCGGATAAACCCATTCTACAAAAGATCTCGGAGTTGTTTCTTTAATTCCTCTAGCTCCACATTTTCCATCCTATAGGGGGTCTTTGACATCGGATGAGATCCAGGTATGAGTTCAATGGAGAACTCTACCTCTCTTTCTGGGGGAGGTCTAGGTAACTCCTCCGGAAATACGTCAACATATTCCTAAACGATGGGGACATTTTTTAAAAGAATAAATCCTTTGTGAGAAACTTATTTCATTTACGAATATTTTAAATAAAAATGATTTTATGTCTTAAAACTTCATGCTTAGACAATTACATTTTTCTATAATTCCATCATAATGTTTCATAAAAATCTTGCGATTAACCAAATATATCCCCCGGGAGTGTCGTAACCAAGAGTGCAACAAGGCCCATTGTTGTGAACCAGTTCCCATTCGAGTATAGATCAAAGTGGTGTTTTCGGGTTTTACCCCTATGTATATTTGTGCTAGAGCCACCTCTACCTGCTTGTATCCAGACATGGATGTATTTTCTTGATAAACCACTTACTCAATACTCACTAAAATACCAGGAATATTTCCTATATTTAAACTTTTCTATAGGGTTATTCCTAAAGTTTCCATATCCTAATTTCAATAAATAACTAAAATATCATTCGATACCAAATATAGAATCCCGCCTTTTTAATACATAACTTTTCATTACATTTTACAAGTAGAGGATCTTTAAAGTCTAGTATCTTGGAAATCAGGATCATAATACATGAAAACAATATAAACATTATTCTAAACCACTTGTAAGGCTTCATTATAGGTTAATCCTAAGTACATTTACTGCATATCATATCCTGGAGACAGACATCAAAGGAAAGGGTGAGTAGAAGGCCCAGTAAGGGTAAACAAGGGAATCAACGTACTTGTGAAATCAATAAGAACTTGAATAAAAACATAAAGACATGAGCAATGCAAGAATAGGCATATCATAAAGAAAATAACTTGAATACAACACAAAGACATGAGTAATGAAAGTATAGGAATATCATAATGAAAAGAACTTAAAACATTACTTGAATATGTGGCTACAACATTTCATTTAGACATTAATGAACATATCACCAAGGTCCATCCCCAAGGTGTCATAAAAATTACCAAGGTTATTCACCAAGGTATCATGAAACTTGTCATCTATAGAGATTAAATCTTTACGCAATGCATTAGAGCACTATCAGGACGCACCCTTAATATGTATTTAATTACATGTGAGGCACATAGATCATAATCAAACATTTCATAAATAACCCAAATGGAATCAAAGAAATGGGTTTTATGTCAAAATCGTGACGTTTAAAAAGAGCTTAAAAATAAGATCATTATGTCATTTATAACCCATGGAAAGGGAGTGGGGGTTATATGTATGTCAATTCCAGAATCAAATATATCATATATATATATTTATGAACACCCATGGAAACGAAATAAGTCTGGGTATTCACCTAAATAAACAATAGAATTTCTTGAGAGAAAGAGAGATAAATTTTGAGACGAAATTTCTGCAGCATAACAGCTATATAACATGGTTTTAGAAAACATTGAAAAGAGAGGCGAAAAGGGTCACCCACTCATAAATAACTCATAATACAGTATGGCTACTGAATAAGATCATGGTATGGATATTTTAATGACATACCACATGAAAAGGAAACACGAAAGAATAGAGAAGATGCGATTTCTTTTACGAGAAATTCGGTAGCCAAATGACGTCACTTAAAAATTCAGAAATTAAATTGATGAGAGCGGAAAGGTTGTATAAAAAATTAGACATGAAATGGGCAGTAATGAAAAAATATAAGAACATACCCTCAAAAAAAATATATGGAAACTAGAAGACACAACATAAAGAAAGTCATGGCTTAAAAGAGGAGGGTGAAAGGATCCCTTACCTTGAAGAGTAACTTAGAAAGATTGAAGGTCGGGACCTTGGGAGGCTTGAGGGAACCTTGGAGGGACTCCTTGGGAGGTAAAGAGACCAGAAATTCATTTTAGAGGATTTGGAAATGAAATCAATGAGGGAAATGCTTGGTATTTACAGGGGAAGTGAGGGGACAAAGCATTAATTGCCAAGGGACACCTCGTTCGTGGTATTGGCAAAACCATGGGCTTACCCATGGTATTTGCCCACGGTATTGGTCACTTAGGACACATCATACCTTATCTTACTATTCATAAGTCGACCATAATTATTGCATAATTATTACATCCTTAATGATGTCACTAAACACCCGAAACTCAAAAACTGTATTTTCACTATTCACCGAAAATTCAACTTTCTCAGAAAAATCCCAAAATTTCACCTTAAACAAATACCAATGATCATATTTTAAAAATAAACTCCATTTTATGAAAATAATTTTCTAAATATTTTTAATTTAATTTTTAAATAAAAACACTGTTCACTGAAAATTCAACTGTTTCAGAAAAATCCCAAAAATTCACCTTAACCTAATATCGATGCTTTGAATTCAAAAATGAACTCCATTTTATAAAAATAATTTTCTAAATATTTTCAATTTAATTTTAAAATAAAAACACTATTCACCTGAAAAAACTAATACTTAAACAGTACTTTCTGGAACAGTTATTTACCTATTTTGTTGAATCACATCACTTAATCAAGGTGCCTAGATTATATTAATAATTTCTTAAGTGAGGTTACTTAATCCATTTGATCACATTACTAATCATAAGCATAAAATCACTATTTATAATTTACTATTCATCAAAAATTAAGTTAATCTTATTAGACTCTAATTTTTTTACTGAACATAACTGTAGAAGACCATTTTTTGAAAATCATTACACATTATTAATTATTTAAGGTTTACATAAATATTTTGAAAATATCATTTTTTTAAAATTCATCAATAATATGCATACTATATTTATCCGGACATTTGAAAATTCACAAACTTCACCATATGAATAAATCACAATTTTTTATTTAAATCAAAGGACTACACAAGGCAGTTACGGTCTCGTTACATAACCCCTTATAACACCAGCAGAGGACCTAAGAGTAAGGTGTGCTAGGGTGATAGAATCTTGGATTGGATCGACCAACATTTCCAGAGTAGTGATTTCTATCATCTTGAACTTCTTGTGAAGGCGATTCCATTCCAGCTTCACACGATGAAGTTTGACTTGGGTTTGGTCCAGAGCAAATCCCAAAGGTGCTACCTCCTTCCCGAGTTCCGTCAGATGGGCTTCGATCGGCCCGAGACTACTGGATGGGGCCATCAAATCTTCTTTCTATATTAATTAATCAAGATCACTTGTATTTATAGACAATAATCACAACATTTAGTTTCCAACGGTCATATTGACCAACAGTCATATAACAGTCGAAACCCAACGGTCTTATTTTAATTATACTCATTTTATTAAATGAAAATAGTTTTGTTGAGTATAAAATTTAATAACACACAAAGTTAGGAAATGAAATTTATTCAAAACTTTGGGTCGTTACAATCTTCCCCCCTTAATAAATTGCATCCTCGTAATTTTAAAATTGGGCTTGGAAATTTCGTTGAAAGTCCCACATCGGAAAAAGAGTCAGTAAAAAAATTACTTTAAAAGAAAGAAAGGGAAGTACAAAGGTCACTTGAGTTAACCCATACTAGGATTCCATGTAGGAAAACATGGATATGGAAGAGAAAACAAAGAGTCAAGTTTTGATGGAGAGTGATAGAAAACATGATCAGGAGAAAAATAACCACAAGAAGATCACAAACTTAAGATGTGTTAAACGGTCTTTGATTACCCAGTAGGAAACGTAAACCAACAACATTTTTGTTTTATGTTCCTTTTCATAATTTTGAGGAATTAATTTACTACATAGAATAAAAACATAAGGAAATATACTTACCTTCAATTAGAGTTTAAGCCCTTAATAAGTTTCTACTAAGACTAATCTTTTCTCCAAACAATTAGCATTCAAAAAGACTCGGTCTCATCAAAAGCACAAGAATCATTTTCTAGATAATCACATAATCCACAAAAGAATAACTATATTTTTTTCCTTTTCTTTAGTCATCAAATAAAACTAAAATGGTTAGTACGGGATCATATAATCCCCCAAAAGGATAATCCTTTATAAAAAGAAATATTACTATTAATCTCCAAAATTCAAAAAAAGTACCCAAAGTTCCAGAAAGACCATTCAATACAAAACCGTCCTTAAAATTCTTCAGAATAATCCAAACTAAGATTGGAACCCAAAACTCGGAAGGATTTAATCACATAGTCTTCCCCAATAAATATTAACATTTATCTCCAAATAACATCGACTACTATTAAATTCTCATAAAAAAGTATAATTAACCTATTCACATATTCTCTATGCTAGGTTCATGATTTTCCAGAAATAACCCAAATCACCATATGTCCACAATAAATACATAAAAAAATCAACCATTCCTCCTCAATTTAGATCCTGTAGTATTTTATTTCCTTTAGGCATATAATACTCTAAAAGAGAAAACATCGTCCAAAATAACCTTTATCATTTAATCACCAAGTCATTTTCCTATAAAAAGGATATCCATTTGATAAACATAAGTTTCCAAAATCAACTTATTCTTGATCCATAAAAATATCAGGTGCATTAGCCAGTTCGAAGGTAATAACAACAAACTCATAATGCCCATATCTTGATTGGAAGGTAGTTTTTTGGAATATCATCATTCTTCACCCTCAATTGATGAAAACTAGAACGAAGATCAATCTTAGAGAAGAATTGAGTCCCACAAAGTTGGTAAAATAAGTCATCAATTCTTGGAGGAGAGTATTTATTCTTTACTGTGATCCCATTCAGTTCTCTATAATCAATTCATAGCTGCATCGATCCATCCTTATTCTTCACAAAGAGAAATGGTGCTCCCCAAGGAGACACACTTGGTCAGATAAACCCATTCTCCAAAAGATCTCGGAGTTGTTTCGTTAATTCCTCTAGCTCCACATTTTCCATCCTATAGGGGGTCTTTGACATCGGATGAGATCCAGGTATGAGTTCAATGGAGAAATATACCTCTCTTTCTGGGGGAGGTCCGGGTAACTCCTCAAGAAATACGTCAACGTATTCCTAGACGATGGGGACATTTTCTAAAAGAATAAATCCTTCGTGAGAAACTTATTTCATTTAAGAATATTTTAACTAAAAATTATTTTATTTCTTAAAACTTCATTCTTAGACAATTACATTTTTCTATAATTCCATCATAATGATTCATAAAAATCTTGCGATTAACCAAATATATCCCCTGGGAGTGTCGTAACCAAGAGTGCAACAAGGCCCGTTATTGTGTACCAGTTCCCGTTCGAGTATAGATCAAAGTGGTGTTTTTGGGTTTTACCCCTATGTATATATATTCTAGATCCACCTATACCTGCTTGTATCGAGACATGGATGTATTTTCTTGATAAACTACTTACTCAATACTCACTAAAATACCAGGAATATTTCCTATATTTAAACTTTTCTATAGGGTTATTCCTAAAGTTTTCATATCCTAATTTCCATAAATAACTAAAATATCATTTGATACCAACTATAGCATCCCGCCTTTTTAATACATAACTTTTCATTACATTTTACAAGTAGAGGATCTTTAAAGTCTAGTGTCTTGGAAATCAGGATCATAATACATGAAAACAATATAAACATTCTTCTAAACCACTTGTAAGGCTTCATTAAAGGCTCATCCTAAGTACATTTACTGCATATCATATCCTGGAGAAAGACATCAAAGGAAAGGGTGAGTAGAAGGCCCAATAAGGGTAAACAAGGGAATCAATGTACTTGTGATATCAATAAGAACTTGAATAAAACATAAAGACATGAGCAATGGAAGAATAGGCATATCATAAAGAAAAGAACTTGAATACAACACAAAGACATGCGCAATGAAAGTATAGGCATATCATAATGAAAAGAACTTAAAACATTACTTGAATATGTGGCTACAACATTTCATTTAGACATTCATGGACATATCACCAAGGTCCATCCCCAAGGTGTCATAAAAATTACCAAGGTTATTCACCAAGGTATCATGAAACTTATCATCTATAGAGAATAAATCCTTACCCAATGCATTGGAGCACTATCAGGGAGAACCCTTAATATGTATTTAATTATATGTGAGGCACATAGATCATAATCAAAAATTTCATAAATAACCCAATTGGAATCAAAGAAATGGGTTTCATGTCAAAATCGTGACGTTTAAAAAGAGCTTAAAAATAAGATCATTATGTCATTTATAACCCATGGAAAGGGAGTGGGGGTTATATGTATGTCAATTCCAGAATCAAATATACCATCTTTATATATTTATGAACACCCATGGAAATGAAATAAGTCTGGGTATTCACCTAAATAAGCAATATAATTTCTTGAGAGAAAGAGATATAAATTTTGAGACGAAATTTCTGCAGCATAACAGCCATATAACATGGTTTTAGAAAACATTGAAAAGAGAGGCGACAAGGGTCACCCACTCATAAATAACTCATAATACAGTATGGGTACTGAATAAGATCATGGTATCGATATTTGAATGACATACCACATGAAAAGGAAACATGAAATAATAGAGAAGATGTGATTTCTTTTACGAGAAATTCGGTAGCCTAATGACGTCACTTAAAAATTCAGAAAATAAATTGATGAGAGAGGAAAGGGTGTCTCAAAAATTAGAGAAGAAATGGAAAATAATGAGAAAATATAAGAACATACCCTCAACAAAAATATACGGAAACTAGAAGACACAACATAAAGAAAGTCATGGCTTAAAAGAGGAGGGTGAAAGGATCCCTTACCTTGAAGAATAACTTAGAAAGCTTGAAGGTCGGGACCTTGGGAGGCTTGAGGGAACCTTGGAGAGACTCCTTGGGAGGTAAAGAGACCAGAAATTTATTTTAGAGGATTTGGAAATGAAATCAATGAGGGAAATGCTTGGTATTTACAGGGGAAGTGAGGGGACAAAGCATTAATTGCCAAGGGACACCTCATTCGTGGTATTGGAAAAACCATGGGCTTACCCATGATATTTGCCCATGGTATTGGTCACTTGGGACACCTCATACCTTATCTTACTATTCATAAGTCGACCAGAATTATTGCATAATTATTACATCCTTAATTATGTCACTAAACACCCGAAACTCAAAAACAATTTTTTCACTATTCACTGAAAATTCAACTTTCTCAGAAAAATCCCAAAATTTCACCTTAGCCAAATATCAATGTTCTGATTTTAAAAATGAAGTCCATTTTATGAAAATAATTTTCTAAATATTTTTAATTTAATTTTTAAATAAAAACACTATTCACTGAAAATTCAACTGTTTCAGAAAAATCCCAAAAATTCACCTTAACCTAATATCGATGCTTTGAATTCAAAAATGAACTCCATTTTATAAAAATAATTTTCTAAATATTTTCAATTTAATTTTAAAATAAAAACACTATTCACCTGAAAAAATTAATACTTAAACAGTACTTTCTGGAACAGTTATTTACCTATTTTATTGAATCACATCACTTAATCAAGGTGCCTAGATTATATTAATAATTTCTTAAGTGAGGTTACTTAATATATTTGATCACATTACTAATCATAAGCATAAAATCACTATTTATAATTTACTATTCATCAAAAATTAAGTTAATCTTATTAGACTCTAAATTTTTTACTGAACATAACTATAGAAGACCATTTTTTGAAAATCATTACACATTATTAATTATTTAAGGTTTACATAAATATTTTGAAAATATCATTTTTCTAAAATTCATCAATAATATGCATACTATATTTATTCAGACATTTGAAAATTCACAAACATCACCATATGAATAAATCACAATTTTTTATTTAAATCAAAGGATTACACAAGGCAGTTACGGTCTCGTTACATAGCCCCTTATAATACCAGCATAGGACCTAAGAGTAAGGTGTGCTAGGTTGATAGAATCTTAGAGCGGATCGACCAACATTTCCTGAGTAGTGATTTCTATCAGCTTGAACTTCTCGCGATAGTGATTCCATTCAAGCTTCACACGATGAAGTTTGACTTGGGTTTGGTCCAGAGCAAAGCCCAAAGGTGCTACCTCCTTCCCGAGTTCCGTCAGATGGACTTCGATCGGCCCGAGACTACTGGATGGGGCCATCAAATCTTCTTTCAATATTAATTAATCAAGATCACTTGTATTTATAGACAATAATCACAACATTTAGTTTCCAACGGTCATATTGACCAACAGTCATATAACAGTCGAAACCCAATGGTCTTATTTTAATTATACTCATTTTATTAAATGAAAATAGTTTTGTTGAGTATAAAATTTAATAACACACAAAGTTAGGAAAAAAAATTTATTTAAAATTTCAGGTTGTTAAAATCTTCCCCCCTTAATAAATTGCGTCCTCGCAATTTTAAAATTGGGCTTGGAAATTTTGTTGGAAGTCCCACATCGGAAAAAGAGTGAGTAAAAAAATTACTTTAAAAGAAAGAAAGGGAAGTAAAAAGGTCACTTGAGTTAACCCATACTAGGATTCCATGTAGGAAAACATGGATATGGAAGAGAAAAAAAGAGTCAAGTTCTGATGGAGAGTGATAGAAAACATGATCAGGAGAAAAATAACCACAAGAATATCACAAACTTAAGATGTGTTAAACGGTCTTTGATTACCCAGTAGGAAACGTAAACCAACAAAATTTTTGTTTTATGTTCCTTTTCATAATTTTGAGGAATTTATTTACTACATAGAAGAAAAACATAAGGAAATATACTTACCTTCAATTAGAGTTTAATCCCTTAATAAGTTTCCACTAAGACTAATCTTTTCTCCAAACAATGAGCATTCAAAAAGACTTGGTCTCATCAAAAGCACAAGAATCATCTTCTAGATAATTACATAATCCAAAAAAGAATAACTATATATTTTCCTTGTCTTTAGTCATCAACTAAAACTAAAATAGTTAGTATGAGATCATATAATCCCCCAAAAGGATAATCCTTTATAAAAAGAAATGTTACTATTAATCTCCAAAATTCAAAAAAAAGTACCCAAAGTTCCAGAAAGACCATTCAATACAAAACCATCCTTAAAATTCTTCAGAATAATCCAAAATAATATTGGAACAAAAAACTCAGAAGGATTTAATCACATTGTCTTCCCCAATGAAACTTAACATTTATCTCCAAATAACATCGATTAATATTAAAGTCTCATAAAAAAGTATAATTAACCTATTCACATATTCTCTATGCTAGGTTCATCATTTTCCAGAAATAACCCAAATCACCATATGTCCACAATAAATACATAAAAAAAATAAACCATTCCTCCTCAATTTAGATCCTCTAGTATTTTATTTCCTTTAGGCATATAATACTCTAAAAGAGAAAACATCGTCCAAAATAACCTTTATCATTTAATCACCAAATCATTTTCCTTTAAAAAGGATATCGATTTGATAAACATAAGTTTCCAAAATCAACTTATTCTTGATCCATAAAAATATCAGGTGCATTAGTCAGTCCGAAGGGAATAACAACAAACTCATAATGCCCACATCTTGATTGGAAGGTAGTTTTTTGGAATATCATCATTCTTCACCCTCAATTGATGAAAACCAGAACGAAGATCAATCTTAGAGAAGAATTGAGTCCCAAAAAGTTGGTAAAATAAGTCATCAATTCTTGGAAGAGAGTATTTTATCTTTACTGTGATCCCATTCAGTTCTCTATAATAAATGCATAGCTACATCGATCCATCCTTCTTCTTCACAAAGAGAAATGGTGCTCTCCAAGGAGACACACTTGGTCGGATAAACCCATTCTCCAAAAGACCTCAGAGTTGTTTCTTTAATTCCTCTAGCTCCACATTTTCCATCCTATAGGGGGTCTTTGACATCGGATGAGATCCAGGTACCAGTTCAATGGATAACTCTACATCTCTTTCTGGGGGAGGTCCGGGTAACTCCTCAGGAAATACGTCAACGTATTCCTAGACGATGGGGACATTTTCTAAAAGAATAAATCCTTCGTGAGAAACTTATTTCATTTATAAATCTTTTAACTAAAAATGATTTTATGTCTTAAAACTTCATGCTTAGACAATTACATTTTTCTATAATTCCATCATAATGATTCATAAAAATCTTGCGATTAACCAAATATATCCCCCGGGAGTGTCGTAACTAAGAGTGCAACAAGGCCCGTTATTGTATACCAGTTCCCGTTCGAGTATAAATCAAAGTGGTGTTTTCAGGTTTTACCCCTATGTATATCTGTGCTAGAGCCACCTCTACCTACTTGTATCCAGACATGGATGTATTTTCTTGATAAAACACTTACTCAATACTCACTAAAATACCAGGAATATTTCCTATATTTAAACTTTTCTATAGGGTTATTCCTAAAGTTTTATATCCTAATTTCCATAAATAACTAAAATATCATTCGATACCAACTATAGAATCCCGCCTTTTTAATACATAACATTTCATTACATTTTACAAGTAGAGGATCTTTAAAGTATAGTGTCTTGGAAATCGGGATCATAATACATGAAAATAATATAAACATTCTTCTAAACCACTTGTAAGGATTCATTATAGGTTCATCCTAAGTACATTTACTTCATATCATATCCTGGAGATAGAAATCAAAGTAAAGGGTGAGTATAAGGATCAATAAGGGTAAACAAGGGAATCAATGTACTTGTGATATCAATAAGAACTTGAATAAAACATAAAGACATGAGCAATGGAAGAATAGGCATATCATAAAGAAAAGAACTTGAATACAACACAAAGACATGAGAAATGAAATTATAGGAATATCATAATGAAAAGAACTTAAAACATTACTTAAATATGTGGCTACAACATTTCATTTAGACATTCACGAGCATATCACCAAGGTCCATCCCCAAGGTGTCATAAAAATTACCAAGGTTATTCACCAAGGTATCATGAAACTTGTCATCTATAGAGATTAAATCATTACCCAATGCATTGGAGCACTATGAGGGCGCACCCTTAATATGTCTTTACTTACATGTGAGTCACATAGATCATAATCAAACATTTCATAAATAACCCAAATGGAATCAAAGAAATGGGTTTCATGTCAAAATCGTGACGTTTAAAAAGAGCTTAAAAATAAGATCATTATGTCATTTATAACCCATGGAAAGGGAGTGGTGGTTATATGTATGTCAATTACAGAATCAAATATATCATCTTTATATATTTATGAACACCCATGGAAACGAAATAAGTCTGGGTATTCACCTAAATAAACAATATAATTTCTTGAGAGAAAGAGATATAAATTTTGAGGCGAAATTTCTGCAGCATAACAGCTATATAACATGGTTTTAGAAAACATTGAAAAGAGAGGCAACAAGGGTAACCCACTCATAAATAACTCATAATACAGTATGGGTACTGAATAAGATCATGGTATGGATATTTTAAAGATATACCACATGAAAAGGAAACATGAAAGAATAGAGAAGATGCGATTTATTTTACGAGAAATTCGGTAGCCTAATGACGTCACTTAAAAATTCAGAAAATAAACTGATGAGAGCGGAAAAGGTGTCTCAAAAATTAGACATGAAATGGACAATAATGAGAAAATATAAGAACATACTCTCAACAAAAATATATGGAAACTATAAGACACAACATAAAGAAAGTCATGGCTTAAAAGAGGAGGGTGAAAGGATCCCTTACCTTGAAGAGTAACTTAGAAAGCTTGAAGGTCGGGACCTTGGGAGGCTTGAGGGAACCTTGGAGGGACTCCTTGGGAGTTAAAGAGACCAGAACTTAATTTTAGAGGATTTGGAAATGAAATCAATGAGGGAAATTCTTGGTATTTACAGGGGAAGTGAGGGGACAAAGCATTAATTGCCAAGGGACACCTCATTCGTGGTATTGGCAAAACCATGGGCTTACCCATGGTATTTTCCCATGGTATTGGTAACTTGGGATACCTCATACCATATCTTACTATTCATAAGTCGACCAGGATTATTGCATAATTATTACATCCTTAATGATGTCACTAAACACCTGAAACTCAAAAACTGTATTTTCACTATTCACCGAAAATTCAACTTTCTCAAAAAAATCCCAAAATTTCACCACAACCAAATATCAATGCTCTGATTTTAAAAATGAACTCCATTTTATGAAAATAATTTTCTAAATTTTTTTAATTTAATTTTTAAATAAAAACACTATTCACTGAAAATTCAACTGTTTCAGAAAAATCCCAAAAATTCACCTTAACCTAATATCGATGCTTTGAATTCAAAAATGAACTCCATTTTATAAAAATAATTTTCTAAATATTTTCAATTTAATTTTAAAATAAAAACACTATTCACCTGAAAAAACTAATACTTAAATAGTACTTTCTGGAACAGTTATTTTCCTATTTTATTGAATCAAATCACTTAATCATGGTGCCTAGATTATATTAATAATTTCTTAAGTGAGGTTACTTAATACATTTGATCACATTACTAATCATAAGCGTAAAATCACTATTTATAATTTACTATTCATCAAAAATTAAGTTAATCTTATTAGACTCTAAATTTTTTACTAAACATAACTGTAGAAGACCATTTTTTGAAAATCATTACACATTATTAATATTTAAGGTTTACATAAATATTTTGAAAATATCATTTTTCTAAAATTCATCAATAATATGCATACTATATTTATCCAAACATTTGAAAATTCAAAAACTTCACCATATGAATAAATCACAATTTTTTATTTAAATCAAAGGATTACACAAGGCAGTTACGGTCTCGTTACATAACCCCTTATAACACCAGAATAGGACCTAAGAGTAAGGTGTGCTAGGGTGATAGAATCTTGGAGCAGCTCAACCAACATTTCCTGAGTAGTGATTTCTATCAGCTTGAACTTCTCGCGAAGGCGATTCCATTCCAGCTTCACACGATGAAGTTTGACTTGGGTTTGGTCCAGAGCAAAGCCCAAAGGTGCTACCTCCTTCCCGAGTTCCGTCAGATGGGCTTCGATCGGCCCGAGACTACTGGATGGAGCCATCAAATCTTCTTTCTAAATTAATTAATCAATATCACTTGTATTTATAGACAATAATCACAACATTTAGTTTCCAACGGTCATATTGACTAACAGTCATATAACAGTCAAAACCCAATGGTCTTATTTTAATTATAATCATTTTATAAAATGAAAATAGTTTTGTTGAGTATAAAATTAAATAACACACAAAGTTAGGAAACAAAATTTATTCAAAATTTCGAGCCGTTACAATCTTCCCCCCTTAATAAATTGCGTCCGCGCAATTTTAAAATTGGGCTTGGAAATTTCGTTGAAAGTCCCACATCGGAAAAAGAGTCAATAAAAAATTACTTTAAAAGAAAGAAAGGGAAGTATAAAGGTCACTCGAGTTAACCCATACTAGGATTCCATGTAGGAAAACATGGATATGGAAGAGAAAACAAAGAGTCAAGTTATGATAGAGAGTGATAGAAAACATGATCAGGATAAAAATAACCATAAGAAGATCACAAACTTAAGATGTGTTAAACGGTCTTTGATTACCCAGTAGGAAACGTAAACCAACAACATTTTTGTTTTATGTTCCTTTTCATATTTTTGAGGAATTCATTTACTACATAGAATAAAAACATAAGGAAATATACTTACCTTTAATTAGAGTTGAAGCCCTTAATAATTTTCCACTAAGACTAATCTTTTCTCCAAACAATGAGCATTCAAAAAGACTTGGTCTCATAAAAAGCACAAGAATCATCTTCTAGATAATCAAATAATCCAAAAAATAATAAATATATTTTTTCCGTGTCTTTAGTCATCAACTAAAACTAAAATGGTTAGTACGAGATCATATAATCCCCCAAAAGGATAATCCTTTATAAAAAGAAATATTACTATTAATCTCCAAAATTCAAAAAAAGTACCCAATGTTCCAGAAAGACCATTCAATACAAAACCATCCTTAAAATTCTTCAGAATAATCCAAACTAAGATTGGAACCCAAAAATTAGAAGGATTTAATCACATAGTCTTACCCAATAAATCTTAACATTTATCTCCAAATAACATCGACTAATATTAAAGTCTCATAAAAAAGTATAATTAACCTATTCACATATTCTCTATGCTAGGTTCATCATTTTCCAGAAATAACCCAAATCACCAGATGTCCACAGTAAATACATAAAAAAAATCAACCATTCCTCCTCATTTTAGATGCTGTAGTATTTTATTTTCTTTAGGCATATAATACTCTAAAAGAGAAAACATCGTCCAAAATAACCTTTATCATTTAATCACCAAATCATTTTCCTATAAAAAGGATATCCATTTGATAAACATAAGTTTCCAAAATCAACTTATTCTTGATCCATAAAAATATCAGGTGCATTAGTCAGTACGAAGGGAATAACAACAAACTCATAATGCCCACATCTTGATTGGAAGGTAGTTTTTTGGAATATCATTATTCTTCACCCTCAATTGATGAAAACCAGAACGAAGATCAATCTTAGAGAAGAATTGAGTCCCACAAAGTTGGTAAAATAAGTCATCAATTCTTGGAAGATAGTATTTGTTCTTTACTGTGATCCCATTCAGTTCTCTATAATCAATGCATAGCTGCATCGATCCATCCTTCTTCTTCACAAAGAGAAATGGTGCTCCCCAAGGAGACACACTTGGTCGGATAAACCCATTCTCCAAAAGATCTCAGAGTTGTTTCTTTAATTCCTCTAGCTCCACATTTTCCATCCTATAGGGGGTCTTTGACATCGGATGAGATCCAGGTACAAGTTCAATGGAGAACTCTACCTCTCTTTCTGGGGGAGGTCCGGGTAACTCCTCAGGAAATACGTCAATGTATTCCTAGATGATGGGAACATTTTCTAAAAGAATAAATCCTTCGTGAGAAACTTATTTCATTTACGAATCTTTTAACTAAAAATGATTTTATGTCTTAAAACTTCATGCTTATCCAATTACATTTTTCTATAATTCCATCATAATGATTCATAAAAATCTTGCAATTAACCAAATATATCCCCTGGGAGTGTCGTAAACAAGAGTGCAACAAGGCCCGTTGTTGTGTACCAGTTCCCGTTCGAGTATAGATCAAAGTGGTGTTTTTGGGTTTTACCCCTATGTATATCTGTTCTAGAGCCACCTCTATCTGCTTGTATCCAGACATGGATGTATTTTCTTGATAAACCACTTACTCAATACTCACTAAAATACCAGGAATATTTCCTATATTTAAACTTTTCTATAGGGTTATTCCTAAAGTTTTCATATCCTAATTTCCATAAATAACTAAAATATCATTCGATACCAACTCTAGCATCCCTCCTTTTTAATACATAACTTTTCATTACATTTTACAAGTAGAGGATCTTTAAAGTCTAGTGTCTTGGAAATTAGGATCATAATACATGAAAACAATATAAACATTCTTCTAAACCACTTGTAAGGCTTAATTATAGGTTCATCCTAAGTATATTTACTGCATATCATATCCTGGAGACAGAAATCAAAGGAAAGGGTGAGTAGAAGGCCCAGTAAGGGTAAACAAGGGAATCAGTGTACTTGTGATATCAATAAGAACTTGAATAAAAACATAAAGACATAAGCAATGGAAGAATAGGAATATCATAAAGAAAATAACTTGAATACAACACAAAGACATGAGCAATGAAAGTATAGGAATATCATAATGAAAATAACTTAAAACATTACTTGAATATGTGGCTACAACATTTCATTTAGACATTCATGAACATATCACCAAGGTGTCATAAAAATTACCAAGGTTATTCACCAAGGTATCATGAAACTTGTCATCTATAGAGATTAAATTTTTAACCAATGCATTGGAGCACTATCAGGGCGCACCCTTAATATGTATTTACTTACATGTGAGGCACATAGATAATAATCAAACATTTCATAAATAACCCAAATGGAATCAAAGAAATGGGTTTCATGTCAAAATCGTGACGTTTAAAAAGAGCTTAAAAATAAGATCATTATGTCATTTATAACCCATGGAAAGGGAGTGGGGGTTATATGTATATCAATTCCAGAATCAAATATATCATCTTAATATATTTACTAACACCCATGGAAATTAAAAAAGTCTAGTTATTCACCTAAATAAAAAATAGAATTTCTTGAGAGAAAGAGATAAAAATTTTGAGACGAAATTTCTGCAGCATAACGGCTATATAACATGGTTTTAGAAAACATTGAAAAGAGTGGGTAAAAGGGTCAACCACTCATAAATAACTCATAATAGAGTATGGGTACTGAATAATATCATGGTATGGATATTTTAATGACATAACACATGAAAAGGAAACATGAAAGAATAGAGAAGATGCGATTTCTTTTACGAGAAATTCGGCAGCCTAACGGCATCACTTAAAAATTCAGAAAATAAATTAATGAGAGTGGAAAGGGTCTCTCAAAAATTAGACATGAAATGTACAGTAATGAGAACATATAAGAACATACCCTCAAAAAAAATATATGGAAACTAGAAGACACAACATAAAGGAAGTCATGGCTTAAAAGAGGAGGGTGAAAGGATCCCTTACCTTGAAGAGTAACTTAGAAAGCTTGACGGTCGGGACCTTGGGAGGCTTGAGGGAACCTTGGGAGGAATCCTTGGGAGGTAAAGAGACCAGAACTTCATTGTAGAGGATTTTGAAATTAAATGAATGAGGGAAAGCCTTGGAATTTATAGGGGAAGTGAGGGGACAAAATATTAATTGCCAAGGGACACCTCATCGGTGGTATTGGAAAAACCATGGGCTTTCCCATGGTATTGGCCACTCAGGACATCTCATACTTTATATTACTATTCACAAGTTGACCAGAATTATTGCATAATTATTACATCCTTAATGATGTCATTAAACACCCGAAACTCAAAAACTGTATTTTCACTATTCACCAAAATTTCATCTTTCTTAGAAAAATCCCAAAATTTTACCTTAACCAAATATCGATGCTATGATTTCAAAAATGAACTCCATTTTATGAAAATAATTTTCTAAATATTGTTAATTTAATTTTTAAATAAAACACTATTCACTAAAAATTCAACTGTTTTAGAAAAATCCCAAAAATTCACCTTAACCTAATATCGATGCTCTAAATTCAAAAATGAACTCCATTTTATGAAAATAATTTTCTAAATATTTTTAATTTAATTTTAAAATAAAAAACACCATTCACCTGGAAAAACTAATATTTAAACAATACTTTCTAGAACAGTTATTTACCTATTTTATTGAATCACATTACTTAATCAAGGTGCCTAGATTATATTAATACTTTCATAAGTGAGGTTACTTAATCCATTTGATCAAATTACTAATCATAAGCATAAAATCACTATTCATAATTTAGTATTCATCAAAAATTAACTTGATCTTATTAGACTCTATATTTCTTACTGAACATAACTGTAGAAGACCATTTTTTGGAAATCATTACACATTATTAATTATTTAAGGTTTACATAAATATTTTTAAAATATCATTTTTTCTAAAATTTATCAATAATATGCATACTATATTTATCCGGACATTTGAAAATTCACAAACTTCACCATAATAAGAAATCACAATTTTTTATTTCAATCAAAGGATTACACAAAGCAGTTATAGTCTCATTACATAACCTCTTATAACACCAACATATAACCTAAGAGTAAGGTGTGCTAGGGTGATAGAATCTTGGGGCGGCTCAGCCAAAATTTCCCGAGTAGTGATTTCTATCAGCTTAAACTTCTCGCGAAGGAGATTCCGCTCCAGCTTCACACCATGAAGTCCGGCTTGGGTTTGGTCCAGAGCAAATCCCAAAGGTGCTACCTTCTTCTTGAGTTCCATCAGATGGGCTTCGATCAGCCCGAGACTACTAGATGGGGCCATCGAATCTTCTTTCTATATTAATTAATCAAGATCACTTGAATTTATAGAAAATAATCGCAACATTTAGTTTCCAGCAGTCATATTGACCAACGGTCATATAACAGTTGGAACCCAACAGTCTTATTTTAATTATACTCATTTTATTAAATGAAATATTTTTGTTGAGTATAAAATAAAATAACACAAAAAGTTAGGAAACAAAATTTATTCAAAATTTCGGTTCGTTACATAAGTCACATGTCACGCAAAATCCCATTTGACATTGCCTTGGGCGCGTAAGTCAGTTGTCGCACAAAACCCCATTTGACATCGCCTTGGGCACATAAGTCACGTGTTGTGAAAAAGCCCATTTGATGTCGCCTTGGGCGCGTAAGTCTCTTTCGCACCAGCCTCATCTTTCGCGCACTTTTTTGAATCTTTCGCACACTTCATGCCTTTTCCATTTTTCGAAGTTTGGACCTCAAAACATGCCTTGCACGTAAGATTCCAAACTCCCTTCAATCTTGCGCGCAAAAACCAATCTTGCACGCAAAACCCAATCTTTCGCGCAAGCCTCTCCTTTGCCAGATTTTGATGTTCGGATCAAGGACCTTCACTTACACGCAACATACCAATCCATCTTCAAACTTGCATGCAAAATCCTTTTCCAAAAAACACATTTCTCCATCTCATGATTTTCAGGCCCTAAAATTTTGAAAACACTGGAAAACAGCGCTACCTTAAAATGTTCTTTTATGCCACCTCCAAATTGTCTGTTCCTTTGTTATTGTTATCTTCACTGCATCCCATAACCATTCTTCAACTTTCATCACGATATCCACTTTCCAAGCCCTTCCACATTCTCTCTTCTTCTTCAACCATCATTCTACACATCAAGAAAATCATATGATTCTAT
Source organism: Viscum album (assembly GCA_963277665.1). Classification (NCBI taxonomy): domain Eukaryota; kingdom Viridiplantae; phylum Streptophyta; class Magnoliopsida; order Santalales; family Viscaceae; genus Viscum; species Viscum album. The sequence continues at coordinate 1,957,673,717 of OY728137.1, forward strand.
TCTTCAAGTAAGCTCTTGCATGGTTCTCATGCACTCATGAAGAGTTGCATGGTCTTATTAAAGTCCTTTTTCTTCTTCAATCATCCTCATATGTATGATACCTCACCATTCTTAATTGTTGTAGACAATGTATCACCTTTGACACAAGATCTTTGAACTAAGGATCAGTACATCAATTGTCTGAATTGACTTCATGGAGAATTGTCCAAGCATGAAATTCAATGCTATAATTGCATAAAAATTCTCCAGGAATCCTTACTTCAGCCAATATCCATTAACTTGGGAGTCCTTCTTCATCTCCTACTTCATTTTGACCAGCATTAACAACTGTTGACAACAAATACAATCTTCATACACAAAGTGGTCCCAACAGCTATGATAGAGTTATACATGGAGGTTTCTACTATCTAGCAACAACCTTATATTGTATGATTACAGAGGCATACATGAGTCATTGAAGATGGTCCATCCCAAGAATATGCGAATCTTACATATCATGTATAAAAATATAACCAAACTGACCACCTAGATATACTATAAGATCATTTTGATGACAATGAAGTGTATAACAATAGAACATATGGAGATAATGGTGATGATAAGGAGGAAGTTTGAGAAGTTGGGGAATAAGTTTCTAGAAATACAATAATTATACATCATCCTCGATGTACAATAAATCACCCACCACTCTTCGCATCTTGGTTATAAGCTATGGCATATTTTCCTGAATTTTATTGGAATATTATCACACCAAAAACTATGTTTCTTAGAATTATAAAGGATATATTTTTTCAAATATAAAAAACATTATACATTAGAAGATATTTTCCAATAAAATATTCCATGAAAAATATAAAGAAAAAATTTCATATTGAGATACACTATATATATTTAGTTCAGGATTCAAATTGGATAAAATACATCATATGGTGTGACAAATACAGTGATGATTGTATATTTCACTTGAGAAGGATCAGGTGCACATCTCGACATCCAAATAACACATCCTTCCGATGAATCACAGATAGTGCAGAAGACAATTGTGGTTCCTACACCCAAGGAAGATTCTTGTGCAACTCATCACAGTCCACCCCATCACAAAAGTCAACGATCATGATACAGACATCCCATTCACACACCAAATTGTGGGATGAGACCTCATCATAGACAATGATTGTATTAATTGATTTATATGTTTTCTATTGACTTAAAATATTTGAAACAACATAGTTTTCTATCATCTATATCATTGTCTATCTATTATATTGATGGAATTATTTTTTTCAACTATTTTTTTTATTTTTAGCCTATTTTTTAAATTTAATTTAGATTATACTTATAGTTTAAATTTTATAAGCTTTCAAAGATGACTACTTGAAACACAACCAAACTTATTAAATTTAAAATAGGTAACTTTAAAATCTTATAAAATATAAACAATAAATAAAATCTAAATAAAACATAAAATATAGCCTAAACATATAAAAATGGTTTAAAATAAAAATAATTTCATCAATATAATAAAACAAAATTAATTTATATGATAAAAAAATTATTAATTAAAAACATAATATTTACACATTAAAAAATATATACAAATAAAATGTAGTATAACTAAAATAAAAATGAAATTTAGAACATTTTCTAAACAAATAAAAAATAATTGAAAATAAATGGAATATTAAAAAAAATTTATTAATAAAAATGTTATGTTTTGAAAAAATAATATTTTGTGATATTAAAACCATTTTTCATTAATTATTTTTATGAAATTATTTTTATTTTCAATTATTTTTAATAAATTTAGTCAGTGTGTCAAATTTTATTTAGACTATATATATACTTTATAATTTATACACTCTCAAAGTCACCTATATGAAATATAATAATGTTTCAAGTATGTCACTTTGAAAGCCTATAAATTATAAAGTATATATAAAATATAAATGATATTTTTCACACTAAATAAACATATACAAAATAATTGAAAAGAAAAAGGATTTCATAAATATAATAAATAAAAACTAATTTACATGACACATTTTTTTTAAAATAAAACATTTACACTTTAAAGTTTTTGGGAAAAATTATTATTAAGTAATATATTATTAATTAAATTATTTTGAAGTAGTATTAATTATGTTATTATTATTAAATGTAATTAATTAAATTATTTATAAATATTAATTATATTTTAAAATATTTACAATGATAAATATGAAAAATGATGTAAATAATGTAATTATTAATGTAACTAATAATGTAGTTAATAATATAATAAAAAATATTAATCAAATTAGTAATATAGAAAATATAATTATTAATACTAATGTTATTATTAAAAATTTATTATACAATTAATAATAATTAATAATATTTAGAATAGTAATTTTTATTTGTGTGTGTATATATATATAAACAAAATGAAACAAAATTAACAATAAATATTTTAAATATAATAACATTTATATAATCAATTTTTTTTGGTTTGGACAAAGGCATTTTGGACCTTAATGCCTTTGGCCAAAGCTTCTAACAATAGTGATAAGGGCCAAAACACCTTTGGCCTGCGTGAAAAAAGGATGAAGGCATGAAGGACCTTCACACATTTTATACTTAGTTTTGATTTTTTAACCTAGGTTTATTTTCAATTTTAAAATAAAAACATATTAAAAAACCACTTAGCCCAAGATTTGACCTCAAGGGTATAATAATAATAATAATAATAATGATGATGATGATGATGAAAAGAAATGAGGGTTAGGACCCCTATTTTATTCAAATGAAGAAAGAGATGAAAATGGAGTCTAAAAAATGGAATTAAAAATACAGGTATAAAAATCCTTTTCAACATTTGAAATGTGAAAACGAAGAACATCAACATCCAAGCCATAATTCCAACCCTAGAATTTGTGCATAATAAACTTCTTTGAAAGATCACATGTCACTTTATTTCCTTCTCGAAAAACATGAGAGGTATGCACTTGTATCTCTTCAATAAATACAAGAAATTTGATCCATTTAGGAAAGATTCTCCATGGTATGGGTAACCATAAGGACAAGATCAAATTTAATCCAAAGACAGGTCTAATCGAAGCTCCTGACATACCTCCAAGCAATAATAACCATCCAGTAATAATAATAATGATGACGATGACGACGACAATGATGATGATGATACAAATCATCTAGAAAAAATAGAAAATACAATAAAAAGACTCACACACACCTCTATGAAGAATTGAACCTAAAACCTTCTCGAGTCCACCTGTTGTGAAATAGACAGATGAAAAACCATAGAAATAGAAAATTTAAAAACAATAACACCATATTATATATATATAATCCAAATTAGGGAAAACTATGGGAAAAGAAGAAGTCTAATTTTTCTATGAGATAGAAGGTTACAATATGTATCCCAAGGCTATAACAAAACAAATTTATATGGAGAAAAAATATATATCCCAATTGAATTGGTCCTTATTGAGAGGAATTAACCTTTACACCCCCAGTAAGAATTAGTTATAGATTGTGGTTTTAGGCCATCAGCTTGATATTAGGTTGATGAAGCAGAGGGATCCAACTGATGGTCTGAGACCAAAGTCCATCACTAATCCAACTAGGGGTGTGGGGGTGGATCTGATGCGGTAAGGACTAGTTCAGTTGGTATATAGTTTAGTTTTTACTGAGGAAAACAATAATCATACACCCTCATGCAATAGACAAGGATACACTGATTTTGAGTATTGTAAGAACCCGAGTTTTTAGAACAGGTTAAAATCCTGACCCTGTTTGAATTTTTGACTTGTTCCTGAGAAATCTGGGAAAACCTGTGATATTCTGGAATTCTCCAGACTACACTCCGCATACTCTAGAGTACACGACATGTACGGGTTGGACGAGCACCGGTCGTGTGCCGCCGAGTAGATGTTGCATGATGACCGTGTAGAAATTTCTTACTACACGACGTGTAGTTATCGACACACCATGTACCCATGACCATGTGGAGGCCATACATGGCATGTAGGCCTGTTGGCCAGGTAGAATCATTTAACCAAGTACATGCCATGTAATCCTTGGACACACCGTGTAGTCTAGCCTTGTATGAGGGATATACATGGCGTGTGGGTAAGTCGGTGAGGAAGAGAAGAAAAACTAAGTACACGTCATGTACTCATGTGGGAAGGTTCTGGAAAGTAAGTCGGTAGAATTTCAGCCATCATATGAATAGTAAAATGATACACACCATGTACATATAGTACACTCCGTGTATTTTATTTTATTTTCTCTAAAACGGGCAGTAGCCTCGTATTGAGGTAGAACCTCAAACCTTCGACGAGTTTGAGTGGGGAGAGCCAGCCGAGACTTAAATTACCTCCCATTCCTTCATCCGAGGTCAGATTCGAACATCGTTTAATCCGTTGGAACCCCCTCAGTAAGGCCTTGATTCCTCTTGAGACGTTCTTCTTGATTTATGTTCTAGAACGAGTTATAGGGGTTTAAACAGTTTTGATTCTTTTGTAGATCTACCGCGTTTTATACCTAATTGGAGGCTGTTATCAGAGGAGTAGCATTTTATGAGTCTCAGGTAGGTGGTGCATACCTCTTTTTGTATTTTTTTGGTCATTTGGGTGGTGTAGCCTTCGGCGCGTTTTCGGGTATTTTGAGCGAGACCCAATTTTATCTGATGTTGCATATTAAATTGTTCATTAGACCCATGGGATGCCTTTGGGTATGCCCTTTTACCTATTTTGATTGAGCAGGACTGGGCTGTAACGTACTGGCTCCGGGTTCCACTCAACGGGTGCCCCGAACCCAGTTCACCACGTGACCTCAAGCGCATTCCCCCAAACGCCAGAGGCTGCCGAATACCAGCAAGTCCCACGTCTAATAATGGGGAAACCATGCCCTCATTTGTCGAAGTGTAGCGTAGCCGAATGAATAAAACATACAACAACAGCGGAAGCAGTAAACCATAAAAAACTGAAATAAACAACTACAGTAGATATAACCATACAATATATAAGTAATGATGCAACATGCCTCAATTCTAATAAAATATCCAGAACATGTTACATGATCAATACAATACAACTAAAGTACAAGTACAGAAAATAAAAATAGAAAAGCCCGCGACATCATGAGCCAATGCTCGGTCCCATGCTCTCCTACACCCCAGCAGTAATCAAGTACCTGTATAAGGACCCTTGAACTTATCTACACCTGCAGAAACGTAATCTGTTTGGGCTGAAAGGCATGACCCAAACAGGGTGTGAGAAATGAATCCCAGTAGGCACCCACCAAAGGCCCGTGCTCAACCGTGTGTAGACATGAAACAATAGTGTGTAGTAGTAAATGCAATAAAGGAAGCAGTACTCAAAAGTAACTAACTTAACCAATTATATTTCCATTTTAATTATTCATTTAACCTTTCAATTTAGTAACATTTTGTGCTCAACAGCACCAAGCCCTTAGGCCAACCAGAACCTTGCCCTCAGGCTATACAGAATCTTGCCCTCAGGCATATCAGAATCTCACCCTCAGGCATACAAAGTGTCGCCCTCAGGCATAGAAGTAAAGCCCTCAGGCACGAAAGGTTTCCCTAAGGTGAATAAAGTCACGCCCTCAGGATATAGTAAACACCGCCCTCAGGCATAAGTAACCGGGACATGCCCAACATAAAATCATGTGATTTAAATACAATTCCTCTCAAGGAAAAAGTAATGCATAATTAAACATGGCATACCCTCGGGTATCCTGGCCAAATGACTAAACAGAGGAACGCACCCCCGGGGTGGTCCTGGATCCAAGCACTGATCCCAAACAAAAATTTTACAATTTTATTTAATTACCTATACAGTTCTAGGTAGTTAAAATAGCCACTACCTCAGCCACACAACACCCCAACATGGGTTCGTGGCACTAAAATACATAGAACATACATCAGTTGGAAAACTAAACACCAAGACACCTACCTTAAACACCAACGAACGGTATACGCGAACGCCGATTCCAGAAACGCCCAAGAACGACATAGATCTGACATAAAATAATTCTCAATTAAACACAAATAACTCCCGTTAGGGGAAAAATTGGAAAGAACTGATTAAGAAGGGTGGAGGACTTACTCGTGCGGTTCCTACGAGATCGTCCATGGTGGAAACGGATTCCGGATGTGCGCTCGGCGGATCTCTGAAGGTTCATCCGTCCTCTCCCAAGCCCTCTTCCCGTTATAATCCTTCCCTATGAACAGGGGAGGCTACTGCCCATTTTAAGAAAAAAAAACAAAGTACACGGAGAGTACTTCCAAGTACACGACATGTACTTCCCATTTTTAAACTGTTCCTCTGACGGCTTCCCGCCAGCGCGACACTGTTCACATGCTGACATGACTACACAATGTGTCTCCTTGAGTACACGGCATGTCCTATTGCATAGCTGACCACCGCCTTACTATTTTCCTGCCGAATGACTACACGTCGTGTAAGGGACCACTACACGGCGTGTATTTGGTTCCTACACCCTTCATATCCGGCATGGACACACACCTCGTATACTCATCCCACACGGCCAAAAGTACATGGCGTGTGGAAAAGTACACGTCATGTACTTTCTAAAATTTTGGATTTTTCCTCATTTTCCATATTTCTCAAAAACACTTAAGGAAAAGAGAAAGGAACAAACCCGTACCTCAAAAATAATAACTGGGTTCTTAAAAACTCCCCCCTTAAAGAAATTCGTCCCCGAATTTCCCTTCCAAGGGTGATGAAGATATAGCCATGAACAAATCCTTCCACTGAGCACGCACATCGGTCTCCTGCTCCCAGGTTTTGTCCTACACTCAGACATGCTTCCATAGCACCCGTATGAGAGGAACTGACCGGCCTCGGAGAACCTTCGTGCTCCTTTCAATGATATGAATCGGATGCTCCTCAAAGGACGCATCAAACTGAATCTAAACCTCCTCGGGCTGAAAGACGTGAGATGGGTCTGAATGATAACGGTGCAACTGAGACACATGGAAGACATCATGCATGGCCCGATACCTCTGTGGTAACTGCAACCGGTAGGCAACTGGACCGACTTGCTCCAGAATCTCAAATAGACTCACATACCTCGGTGAAAGTTTACCCTGTCTTCGGATCCGCATGTGTCCCAGCCTTGGCGAAACACGCAAGAAAACCTGATCCCCTACCATGAACTCCAAATGTCATCTATGGTGATCAACATAAGATTTCTGATGAGACTGCGCGGTAGCCATCCACTTCTGAATCAACTAGACATGCTCATAAGTCTCCTGCACGAGACGTGGTCCTAGTAAAGCTACCTCACCTGCCTCTAACCAACACAAACGTTATCCGCATGGCCTACCATATAAAGCCTTGTATGGTTCCATCTAAATAGTCACCTGAAAACTGTTATTGTAGGAAAACTCAACTAGGGGTATATGCTTCTCCCAAGATCCCCCAAAGTCTAGGACGCATGCACACAGCATGTCCTCAAGCACTTGAATTGTACGCTCTGACTGGCCATCGGTCTTAGGGTGGTATGCTGTGCTCAGAAGCACCAGTTTACCCAGTGCCCTCTGAAAACTCTTCCAGAAACGAGACGTAAAGTAGGAATCCCTATCTGAAACGATATTATGAGGGACCCCATGAAGACTTATGATCTCTCGGATATACAAACTTTCGAGCTCGTCAACACCGAAGTTCTCCTTGATCGGAAAAAAGTGAGCTACCTTCGTGAGTCTATCCACAACAACCCACATGACATCATTGACTCTAGGTGACCTCGACAACCCCGTCACGAAATCCATCGTGACATCATCCCATTTCCACTCTAGAATGGGTAACTGCTGTAACAGTCCAGCTGGTCTCTGATGCTCTGCCTTCACCTGCTGACAGATGGAACACCTCGTAAAAAAACTAGCAACATCACTCTTCATACCCGGCCACCAGTACTGACATCTCAAGTTTTTGTACATCTTGGTAACCCCGGGATGAACTGCCTAAGCTGAAGCAGGAAACTCCCACATCAGCTCCTCGCGTATATCCCTTGGAACCCATACTCGTCCATGGAAACACAGAACTTCATCATCGCCTACTGTCCAACTAGGAGGAGGGTTATCACTTGCCACCGACTCCTGCAGAACTAGTCCTTCTGAAACAAATAGTTGTCTCATCCTCACTCTATCCGGGAGGGTAGAAGACATAGATAATGAAGAAAGATAGGTCTGCCCCTGACTGTCATGCACCTCCAAATGCATTTCAGAGAACAAAGCCATAAGCTTCCACTCACCACTGGCCTCCCACACAGCCTGTATTTGAGTCTTCCTGCTCAGTGTATCAGCTACCGCATTACCTTTACCAGGTGTATAGGCAAGCTCAAAATCGAAGGACTATAGGTATTCGACCCACCTCCTCTGCCTCAAATTCAAGTCATGCTGAGTAAAGATATACTTGAGGATTTTGTGGCTGGTGAAAACCATAAAATGCTCTCCCAATAGATAGTGTCTCCAAAAGCGCAACACATGCACAACTGCAGCAAACTCGAGGTCATGCATCGGGTAATTCCTCTCATGTGGCCTCAACTACCAAGACCCGTATGAAACAACTCGATCGCCCTGCATCAACACTGCTCCCAGCCCAATACCTGATGCGTCACAGTAAACTGTATAGCTCTTCCCCTGCTCTGGGAGTATCAGGATCAATGCTGATGCCAACCTTCCTTTCAGGTCCTGAAAGGCTGTCTCGCAAGCTTCCGACCAAATGAACTTCACACCCTTCTTAGTCAGACCTGTCAACGGTGATGCTAAGTGGGAGAAGTCCTGTATGAATCATCTTTAGTAACCATCTAGCCCTAAGAAAATCCGTATCTCAAACATGTTCTTAGGATGCTCCCAGGAAACTACTGCTCTTACCTTCTCTGGGTCCACAAAACTCCTGCCTCTGAGATGATATGACCCAGGAAGTGAATCTAGTCCATCCAAAAGTGGCACTTTGAGAGCTTAGCATATAGGTGATGCTCTCTCAATGTACTCAATATGATCTCAATATGGGTGGCATGGTCGTGTCGAGTGTGAGAGTACACCAAGATATCATCCAAGAATACCACCACAAAAGAATCCAGATAAGGATGGAACACACGATTCATCAGAGCCATGAAAACTGCTAGCGCGTTCATGAGTCTGAACGGCATAACCGTATACTCGTATAAACCGTACCTAATCTTGAAAGATGTGAGAGGTATATCAGATGGTCTAATGCGCAACTGATTATATCCTGATCTCAAGTCAATCTTCGAGAACACTCGTTCTCCACTAAGTTGATCAAAAATATCATCAATCCTCGGAAAGGGATATCGGTTCTTGACCGTCAACTGGTTCAGCTTCCGATAATCCACACAAAGTTTGAGGGTACCGTCCGCCTTCTTCGCAAAAAGGATCAGAGAACCCCACAAAGAAGTACTCTGTTGGATGAAACCCTTCGCCTGTAACTCCTCTAACTGCCTCTTGATCTCCTGCAACTCAGGCATGGCCATCCTGTAAGGACGAATGGACACCGGTGCTGCTCCTGGAACTAGCTCAATAGAGAACTCCACCTCGTGCTCTGGAGGAAGACCTGAAAAATCGTTCGGGAAGACATCCCTGAAATGATAAACCACTAGAGGGAAATCTTTCTGAGAAGTCCCCTGGTCGTCTAGATATAATCTTGCAATCTGGGCTGTGATTCCACCCCGCCCACGATGCTCTGGTCCAGCTCGACTTGCTTGAACATCCCACTCACCCTTGTATAGAAACTCTCCGCCCTCTGGTGACGTGAAGATCACCCTGTGATGGTAGAAGTCTACAAAGTCTTGAAAGGGAACCAACCATTCCATCCCAAAAATGATGTCATAAGATGTCATCTCTAAGACATAGAGGTCCCAAAGAAAGTGACACCCACTTACCTCAAGGGGGCACTCCTTGCACTAACGCACACCAGCCGTTCTAGTCCCCAACGGAATGTCTAGTGTCATAATATCAGAAGAGGTAGAAACACAGAGCCCAAGGCTCTCCACAACGAGTAAAGATATGAAACTATGCATAGCACTCGTATTAAAAAGTATTGAAGATAAGACATAAGCTACTAAAATAGTACCTCTGATTATAGAAGGTCCGAGATCCTGCTCCAGCTGGGTCTGTTGCAATGCATATGACTGCCTAGTGCCACGGCCCTGTGACATAGCCTGGCTACCCTGAGCTGTCCCGCCCTACTGCCTCTGAGATCCTAGTTTCTGGCTACCACAACCACGACCACCATCTCTGCCTGCACTCCCTAACGTATTCCAGTTCCCTGACTGGTAAGAAGCCATTGGTCCTGCTCCCGCATGCAGAGTTTGCACAGAACCCCTCTCACTAGCCATCGGTGGAAATGACCTACAAAATCGCTGCAGATGCCCCATATTGCCGCAAGCTCGGCACTCCACTGGGTCTTGTGGACACTGAGGTCTCTTGTGCCCCTCCTTACCACACTAGTAGCACCTGATCGGGCCACCTGAAGAAACCGTCTGGCTGGTACTGCCACCCTGAAAGAAATCCATCTATCTCTTCCTCATGCCAGTAGAAATAGTACCAGAAACTGGTGTCGAACCACCCTGACCCACACCACTAGCTTCCCATAGGTTCCTCTCTGAAATCAGCGCCTGGTTCACTATAGCGTGTACTAAAAAAAACCTGAAAACATTCACCAGCGCTCAGATGTCGTAAAGAAGACCATCCTCAAAACTTCTGTCTCTCAACATCTCATCACCCACCAAAACGGGTGCAAAGCATTGAATCTTGGTAAAATGAGTAGAATAGTCCATCACTGACATAGTGCCTTGCTGCAGATTCATGAACTCTCGAGCTCTATCTTCCCTCAGCGTCTCTGGAAATAAGAAGTCATAGAAGACTGCCAGAAAATCTTCCCACGTCATGTCCCTATGATGCTCTGACTGGGTGGTCAAATCCCACCAACTCTTGGCAGAATCACGCAGCATATAAGTCGGGAGCTTGACCCTCTTCCCTGGAGGCATCTCAAGATGCTCGAAAATAGTTTGCATCGATCCTAGCCAAGACTCTGCAGCCTGTGTTCCGCCATCCCTTAAAAACGTAGATGGCTGCTGCTGCTGAAAGATACGTGTCAGCTCGGCCATAGATGTGGAAGCCTGAGGTGCTCCCTTAAAGGTCTTCATGAACCACATAAAGTCTTCACGGAACTGCGCCTCCACGCTTGTGTTCGGTATAACAGCTGGTACCGCATCTGGATCTACTGGAGGGTCCACTGGTAGCCTATGGCCCACCATCTCTGGAGTATACTCATTGCCGCTCTCCTGGCAAACAACGCGCGGTCATCTAGGAGACATGACTCTACAAGGTCAAAACATGCCTTAGATTCAAGATTAACAAGACTGAAAATGAAGGAACCACAAAGGGAACAAGAGGAAGATGGAATTTCAAGATTTGGAAAACAAGACTACACGGCATGTACAATGACTACATGACATGTACTTGACTTATCTTCCCTTGCCTGGGTCCTTCCACACGGCTAATCCACACGACTTCCATTTGAAAAAAACTACACGGCGTGTATATCATCTACACAGCGTGTATGGTGTTATTTCCAACTGCCCGTGTCATTTGTGACACGGCCAACTACTCGGCTTGAAACTACACGACGTGTTACGCCCGCACTCTTCGTGTACACCACCCCGTTTCCCATCCACACGGCTAAGTCCACACGGTATGTCCTCGGACAAGACTACACGGCGTGTCCCCCAGGTACATGGTGTGTACTAAACGAGCTTCACCGACCCGTGTTGTTAGTTACATGATCGGACACACGGATCACACTACACGACATGTTCTATAGACACACAACGTGTATCCAAAAGGATTACACCGACCCGTGTTTGTTAGCTACACGGCTGGGTCCCCAAGTCACACTACACGGCATGTTCTTCATTGACACGACGTGTTCAAGAAAAGATTACACCGGCCCGTGTTTTTTAGTTACACGGCCGGGTCTCCGGGTCAACACTACACGGCGTGTGCATCACGTACACGGTGTGTTTTACCCCAAGTCTTTCCCTACCCCGTGTCTCCGCCCACACGGTTTGTGACATGGGAAGAGACTACACGGCGTGTACTAAAAAAGTTCATTTTTCTTCCCAAACAGAAGACCATACACGGCATGTGTAAAGCACTACACAGCGTGTATACTGGGTTTTCCGTACAGTATGCCTCACAAACTACTCCGGAGCCCAGAAAATACCGAAAAAAACACCTAAGTGTCAAATTCCGACCCGTGAGGGACCATACTCCCCATGAATCAAAGTTTTACATCTTATATGTGTTATAACTAATAAACATCTAATGATCTACCAAATTCTGGTCAATGGGGGCCCATACTCCCCAAAAACCAAAGTTTGGCGTCCATTCTTTTAACTGACTCATACAAAAATACCCTATCAAACAACAAGTATCTATCAAAGCATCTATCACAACAACATACTTTTACTAGCACAATAACTATCACAACAACATGCAATTTCTAATTCACCTACATGACATGGAACTATGAATGGAATGTGATTTATATCATGTGCCTATATGATGCATGAGATGGCATACCCTCATCTCATTGGGTTGCAACTAAATAGAACCCATAGATAAAATATAACAGCACAATCCCAAGTGCGTCACCCAACAGTGAAATCAAATCAACTGTAAATTGAAAAATCAGTTAAATTGCAATCACGAGGTAAATTGGATTTTCCCTGTATGCGGGTTAGCTACGCCCGGGCACAACTTATTACCAACTACCATTCATCCTATCCCTGACTACGACTCCAAATAGTAAGTCAAAGAAAAGAACCCCTCTGATACCACTTTGTAACATCCCGGCTCCGGGTGCCACTCAACGGGTGCCCTGAACCCGGTTCACCACGTGACCTCAAGCGCATTCCCTCAAACGCCAGAGGCTGCCGACTAGCAGTGAGGGCCCAGGTCTGATAATGGGGAAACTATGCCCTCATTTTTTAAAGTGTAGCGCAACAGAATGAATAAAACATACAACAACAACAGAAGCAGTAAACCATACACAACTGAAATAAACAACTGTAGTAGATATAACCATCTAGTATATAAGTAACGATGCAACATGACTCAATTATAATAAAATAGCCAGAACATGTTACACGATCGATATAATACAACTGAAGTACAAGTACAGAAAAGCAAAATAGAACAGCCCGCAGCATTGTGAGCCAATGCTCGGTCCCATGCTCTCCTACACCCCAACAACAATCAAGTACCTATATAAAGCCCCTTGCCCTTATCTACACCTACAGAAACGTAATCTGTTTGGGCCAAAAAGCATGACCCAAACAGGGTGTGAGAAATGAATCCCAGTAGGCACCCACCAAAGGCCCGTGCTCAATTGTGTGTAGACATGCAATAATAGTGTGCAGTAGTAAATGCAATAAACTAAGCAGTACTCAAAAGTAACTAACTTAACCAATTATATTGACATTTTAATTATTTATTTAACCTTTAAATTTAGTAACATTATTTGCTCAACAACACTAATCCCTCAGGACAACCAGAACCTTGCCCTCATGCTATACAGAATCTCACCCTCAGGCGTATCAGAATCTCACCCTTAGGCATAGAAAGTGTCACTCTCAGGCACAGAAGTCAAGCCCTCAGGCACGAAAGGTTGCCCTCAGGAGAATACAGTCACACCCTCAAGCTATAGTAAACACCTCCCTCAGTCATAAGCAAACGGGCCATGCCCAACATAGAATCATGTGATTTAAATACAATTCCTCTCAAGGAAAAAGTAATGCATAATTAAACATGGCATACCCTCGGGTATCCTGACCAAACAACTAAACAGAGGAACGCACCCCCGGGGTGGTTCTGGATCCAAACACTGATCCCAAATAACAATTTTACAATTTTATTTAATTACCTATACAGTTCTAGGTAGATAAAATAGGCACGACCTCAGCCACACGACACCCCAACATGGGTTCATGGCACTAAAATACACAGAACACACAGTAGTTGGAAAACTAAACACCAAGCCACCTACCTTAAACACCAACGAACGGTATACGAGAACGTCGATTCTAGAAACGCCCAAGAATGGCGTAGATATGATGTAAAACAATTCTGGATTAAACACAAATAACTCCCGTTAGGGAAAGAATTGGAAATAACTGATTAAGAAGGGTGGAGGGCTTACCCGTGCGGTTCCTATGAGATCGTTCATGGCAGAAATGGATTCCGGACGTGCGCTCGGCGGATCTCCGAAGGTTCGGTCATCCTCTCCCGAGCTCTCTTCCCGTTCTAAGCCTTCCTTGTGAACATGGGAGGCTAATGCCCATTTTAAGTGAAAAAAACAAAGTACACAGTGTGTACTTCCCATTTTTAAACTGTTCCTCTGACGGATTCCCACCAGCGCGACACTGTTCACCTATCGAAATGACTACACGGCGTGTCTCCTTGAGTACACGGCGTGTCCATTCACATAGCTGGACACCAACTATTTTCCTGCCGACTGACTACACGACGTGTAAGGAACCACTACACGATGTGTATTTGGTTCCTACACCCTTCATCTCCGGCATGGCCACACGCCCCGTGTACTCATCCCACACGGCCAAAAGTACACGGCGTGCACTTTCTAAAATTTGGGATTTTTCCTCATTTTCCATATTTCTCAAAAACACTTAAGGAAAAGAGAAAGGAAGAAACCCATACCTCAAAAATAAGAACCGGGTTCTTACACAGGCGAGGGGTCATTGCTCAATTGGGGCATTTTGGCTAGGGGAAGCCAAAATGGTTATGATTGAACTGTGATGTTTTATCTGGTAAGTTTAGTTTATTAAGCCTTGATATGAATTGTTAGAGGCTCTCAAGACCTCAAAACTGTTATGGGACAACACCTTGCTAGTGTAATTCAATTGTTTTGTTTTCTTTCATGTTTAAAGTTTTCCATTGTGATTATATATGTGACATGTGATATTTCATATGTTGGAACCTTCGGGTTGTGCTAGGCATGGCCTGTGTATTGTTGAGTGATGTTGATCATAGGTTGGGCTTGACCTAGGTTACGTTGGGTGGTTCTGACCACGAGATTAGGCATCATGGGCGTTGGTTTGAGGCATGATGACTATCAGGTTGGGCATGGCCCGAGTTATTGGGATGGAGAGACCATCAGACTAGAGTGGCATGGTCGCAGGGACACGAGGTTTCAGAGGTGTTGTGGCTTGGGTAATATTTTGGTGATTACCGCTCACCCGAAAACTTTGAGTAGTGTGCACACAAAGAGACTCTGTGATAAGGTGGTTTTGACCACTCGTGTGGGTAGAGGCCCCCGTTAGTTGCGATTTAGGTACTATTGGTTTGGGGGTGATTTCTGTAGGAAGCCATGTGGAAGATGAGGAGCCTTTAGGGGATAGAATTGAGGCTATCAGGTTGGGGGCAGAGGCTCACCGTTATTTGAGGGAAGGCATCTCTATCTCTCCAGATACTTTATTTGAGGGTAGAAATTGCTGTCCCTCTGACCACTTAATTTGAGGACATACATCGCTGTCCCTCCGGTTAATTATTGAGGATAGGCATTGCTGTTCCTCCGGGTTACTGTTTCTTGGGCATGCCTTCAGGACATCGGTACTTGAGACACGCGGTGTCAGGGGGCACATGGTGCTGGGTTACATGATAGAGATTCTGGTATTGGATGAAGTAGGTGACACTTCATGGTGGTTGCTGAGCACCAGTGGGGTTTGTGTTATTTTTACATAATTATGTTTACTTATTTCCTTATAAATGCATGCCTTCTTAAGCACTTATATTAGGTACACACCATTGGGTGGTATCCTACTGAGATTCGTCTCACACCCTGCACAGGCCCTTCAGGACGCATGAAAACTTTATGGATTCACATGCAGGAAAGAGGCCAACTTAGGAGCTGGGCTGCATTAGTTTTTTCATGGAGATGGTATGGACCTTGAGGTCTTTCCTAGCTAGAGTTTACTATATTTTTCATAATTTCCTATATCAGCATGCTTGTTTATAGCTACATTTGGTTATCCATTGGCACCCTTTATATTTATATATGCATGACCTACTTTGAATACATGTTTTGTTGTTCATTAGTAGTTACAAGTGATCAACATACTGTTGTGTTTATTTCCGCTGCTGTTGTTTAAATTTATTTCTTATGCTGTTTATTGATATTGAATGTGCTTCCACTCTGCGGGTCTGGTTCGAGTCTTCTGAGTTGTTTATTCTGATGCATCTTTATTATATACACGGACCAATATCATTATTATCTTCTGAGAGAGTATAGCCTCCCCACTATACCTAATAAGACCCTCACTGCTAATTGGCAGCCTTTGACGTTCGGGGAGGTGCGCCTAAGGTAGTAACACCCGAACTGTTTAGCACTATTCAGGTGGATTTTCGGGTTCAGGTCATTACAAAGTGGCATCAGAGGAGTTCTTGATAGGGATTTAGTAGCAGCATTTTACTGGCTACTAATGAGATTGAGGCTTCTCTTTTATTTTTGCTGGTTTTACTATTTGGGATATGGTAGACTGGAGATAGGTTGTTACTAGAACTGGGTTTCTAGCTTGTTCTTGGGTGCCTGCAGCCCCAGGTATGAGGGATGGATCAAGTTTCCATGGGTGGGAATTGCTGTTTTTATTTTTCTCAGATTATAGTTTTCATGATTTCTACCTCAGTGGATCACTTGGCGTGTGATGTTATTGATTGTGATATGTGACCCTTGACCCGGTGCGGTAAGGGATAATTGAACCTTAACTCGGTATGTCAAGGCTTGTTTTCTTGGATTTTGATAGACACATTTTTTAGGGTATTTCAATTTCATAACTGCATGTATGCTTTGTGTAGTGATAATGCATGTGAGGAATATCAAATTTCCATGCTTTGTATGCTTTGAAATGTGAATAGGTGAAATTCCTGATAGAATTGCTTGTTTGTTGAAATTTGTATTCCATGCTTTATATATTTGTATAATTGCATGTGATAGGGTATTTGGGTCTGGCTCTTGTACGGGCAGGCAGGTACTATCGGTTGAGGTGATTTTGATCACTAGAATTGGGCGACTCGGTCATCGGTTTGAGGCAACACAGGTTGTCGGGACGGGCATGGCTCGATGTACTTTTGATACTTGGCTTTGTTAAGGGTGGGTAAGGAGGTCATGAGGCCGGGATGCCATGGGGTATGATTGCGGTGGGGGAGAGTAAGGGTAGTAGTTATGCACTTTCTTTTACTGCTTTTTTATCTATGTTATATATGTATAAATTGTTATGTATGTGGGATGTCTGACCATTTATGGTATTCAGCAGGTTCCTCTTAGATGTATCGATGGAGCATCAGGCGGGTGATGACATAGTGCCGTAGGTGCAAGATTAGGTTCAGGATCTGGTACAGGTAGAGCAGGAGCCGCAGGTAAGCTCAGGGATAGGATCAGGTCCATGATCTAGTGTAGGCATGACAACAGCTGGATTTGGTAGCATTTGGACCATGGATCAATGATCATCTTTGAGCTAGCTTGGTGCATTCCTTGTAGGGGATCGACAGAGGCGTACAGGGTACAAATCCATCTATTGCATATCTGACACGAGAGTTCCAATCGCAGCACCCACCACTTTTTCAGGGTGAGGGTGGTCCGCAGCCGGTTGAGAACTATATAGAGAGCATGCAGATGATCTTAAAGTAGCTTGAGACACATTTAGGTTGGAGGGTCAAGCTGACGACATACATGCTGTGAGGACCGGCAAAGCATTGGTGGGATGTGCAAGTTCAGGCTTGCAGGCATGAAGGACTGACATGGAAGGAATTTGAGTACAGGTCCTTTGAGCACTTTTACCCAGAGACACTGAGAGCAGAGAGAGATCGAGAGTTCTTGAGTCTTTAGTAGGGAGACATGTCCATCATGGACTGTGTAGTTACTTTCACTAAGTTGTCTCGCTTTGCACCTGGTATGGTAAACGATGACACGACTAGGGTGAGGTGCTTCGAGGATGGCTTACGACATGCCATTCAGATCTAGGTGAATATCTTCAGGCTGGGTTCTTTTTCAGAGGCGGTGAATCAGGCACTCATAGTAGAGGGAAACCAAAGGGATAGGCCCCAGGTTGGCTGGATGATGTCTTTAGGTGATTGTTCAAACAACAGAAAGCAAAGAAGGGATGCGTTTTAGTAGGGAAGTTAGGACAAGTACTCAACTAAACCACCTCGTAGAAGTTATTTAGTGGTTTTATTTTAGTGTGAACATCCAGGGCATGTTCGGACTTAGTGCGATAGGCATACAAAGGTGTTTCGGGCATGTGGACAGGTCGAACATCTTGATACGTTCTGTAGGTAGCCCTCTCAGACATTCGATAGGTAGGGACCGAGACAGACGGTGGCATCTGGAGTTAGCTCTGGTTTGGTACCAGGAGAGGGTAGCCAAGGTTCAGTTGCATGTGGAGGATGTGACAGAGATAGTGGGATCTAGTTGAGGGGTCAATGGCTGGTGACTGGAGCAGCACCGCAGGGAGGTCAGGCATCAACCAGTCGTACTTCAGGCCAGGTGCACACTATGGAGATGCCAGAGGCTGAGCAGGCTGGTGAGTCGATGATGGTTAGAGGTAAACCACAGGTGTGGCCATGATTTCCATGTTTCTTTTTTGGCATGACCTATAAAGGCATGTCCGTTTTGAGTGCATGTGATTCACATGATCTATGTGGACTAATTAGATTCTTGTCAGTGGGATTGGCACCATATCAGGTGTGAGATATATTTATATATATGTATGAGATGCGTAGCATTAGGGGCATCGAGGATGCGGGTTACGTGAGGTGCCGTGGGAATTAGGGCATCGAGGGTGTGGGTTACTTGAGGTGCCTTGGGCAATAAGGCATCGAGGATGCAGGTTACTTGAGGTGCGAGGCACCAAGTTCATTTTTGAGCATCCATGGGATGCAGGACCTCATGGAGGCGGACACTGATGTGGTGTGTGATACATTGGGTGTCAGGAATGACACAGGAGAACCAATGAGGCGTAGGGGTGACGATGCATCATGGAAGGACTATGAATCCAAAAAAAAGGTCAGTGAACCTTTTTTTGTTTTGAGTTTTGTCGTGTTGAGACTGAGTTAGGCGATTCCTAAGGTGGGTAACCCCTTAAGGAATTTTTCCAGAATCTTTGAGACCGGGGAAGTCTGAGTTAATTTGATCGGGGTGGTATGTTCAGTGCCATCTCCAGGTTTCATTTGATAGCTCAGGGATGAGCTATATTAAGGTGGGGAGATTATAAGAACCTAGTTTTTTAGAATGGGTCAAAATCCCGACCCAGTTTGAATTTTTGACTTGTTCTTGAGAAATCTGGGAAAACCTGTGATATTATGGAATTTTCCAGACTACACACCATGTGCTCTAGAGTACACGCCGTGTATGGGTTGGGTGAGCACCAACAATGTGCTGCTGAGTACATGCCGTGTGATGACCGTGTATGAATTTCTTACTACACGACGTGTAGTTATCGACACGCTGTGTACCTGTGACCATGTGGGGTCCATACATGACGTGTAGGCCTATTGGCCAGGTAGAATCATTTAACCAAGTAAACACCATTTCCTCCTTGGACACACCATGTAGTCTAGCCGTGTATGAGGGATATACATGGCGTGTGGGTAATTCGGCGAGGAAGAGAAGAAAAACTAAGTACACGCTGTGCACACCTAGGTACACGCTGTGTACTCATATCGGTAGGTTTTGGAAAGTAAGTCAGCATAATTTCAACCATCATATGAACAGTAAAATGATACATGCCATGTACTTATAGTACACGATGTGTATGTTATTTTTTTTCCACTAAAACGAGAAGTAGGCTCGTATTGAGGTAGAACCTCAAACCTTAGACGGATTTGAGTGGAGAGAGCCAGCCGGGACTTCAATTCACTCCCGTTCCTTCGTCCAAGGTTGGATTCGAACACCGTTTAATCCGTTGGAACCCCCTCGGTAAGGCCTTGATTCCTCTTGATCCGTTCTTATTGATTTCTAATCTAGAACGAGTTATAGGGGTTTGAGAAGTTTTGATTCTTTTATAGATCTACCACGTTTTATACCTAATTGGAGGCTATTATCAGAGGAGTAGAATCGTACGAGTCTTAGGTAGGCGGTGCATACCTCTTTTTGTGTTTTTTTGGTCATTTGGGTGGTGCGTCCTTTGGTGAGTTTTCAGTTATTTTGAGCGGGACCCAGTTTTATCTGATATTGCATATTAAATTTTCCATTAGACCCGTGGGATGCCTTTGGGTTTGCCCTTTTACCTGTTTTGCTTGAGCGGGGCCGGGCGAGGGGTCGTTGCTCAATTGAGGCATTTTGGCTAGGGGAAGCCAAAATGGTTACGATTAAACTGTGATGTTTTATCTGGTAAGTTTAGTTTATTAATCCTTGATATGAATTGTTAGAGGCTCTCCAGACCTCAGTACTAGTATGGGACAACACCTTGCTAGTGTAATTCAACTGTTTCATTGTCTTTCTTGTTTAAAGTTTTACATTGTGATTATATATGTGACGTGTGATATTGCATATGATAAAACCTTCAGGTTGATCTAGGCATGGCTTGGGTATTGTTGAGTGATATTGATCACATGTTGGGCTTGGATTGGGTTACATTGGGTGGTTCTGACAACGGGATTGGGCGTCATGGGCGTCGGTTTGAGGCAGGATGATTGTCTGGTTGGGCATGGCCTGGGTTCCTGGGATGGCGAGACCATCAGACTAGAGTGGAATGGTCGCAGGGACACGAGGTGTCAGAGGTGTTGTGGCTTGGGTACTATTTTGGTGATTACCGCTCACCCGGAAACTTTGAGTAGCGTGCACACGGAGAGACTTCGTGATTAGGTTGTTTTGATCACTCATGTGGTTAGAGGCCCCCATTAGTTGCAGTTTAGGTACAATTGGTTTGGGGATGTTTGCCTTAGTAAGCCACGTGGAAGGTGAGGAGCCTTTAGGGGATAGCATTGAGGCTATCAGGTTGGGGGAAGAGGCTCATCGTTATTTGAGGGAAGACATCACTGTCCCTCCTGATACTTTATTTGAGGGCAAACATCGCTGTCCCTCCGACCACTTAATTTGAGGGCAGACATCGTTGTCCCACCGATTACTTATTGAAGACATGCATTGCTATTCATCTAGGTTACTGTTTCTTGGGCGTGCCATCAGGACGTCGGTACTTGAGACACGCAGTGTCAGGGGGCAGATGGTGCCAGGTTACATGACAGAGATTCCGGCATTGTCCAAAGCAGGTGACACTCCATGGTGACTGCTGAGCATTTGTGGGGTTTGTGTTATTTGTACATCGTTTTGTTTACTTATTTCCTTATAAATGTGTGCCTACTTAAACACTTATATTAGGTACGCACCATTGGGTGGTATCCTACTAAGATTCATCTCACACCCTGCACAGGCCCTTCTGGACGCGTGCAGATTTTATGGATTTACGTGTAGGAAAGAGGTCAGCTTCAGGAGCTGGGCTGCATTAGCTGTTGCATGGATATGGTATGGACCTTGAGGTCTTGCCTAGATAGAGTTTACTATGTTTTGTGTACTTTCCTATATCAGCATGCTTGTTTATAGCTACAATTGGTTAGCCATTGGAACCCTTTATATTTAGATATGTATGACCATCTTTGGATGCCTGTTTTGTTGTTCAGTAGTAATTATAAGTGATCAGTATGTTGTTGTGTTTATTTCCGCTACTGTTGTTTATATTTATTTCTTCCTTCGTTTATCGATATTGAATGTGCTTCCGCTCCGTGGGTCTGGTTTGATTCTACTGAGTCGTTTATTCTGATGCATATTTATTATTATACTCAGACTAGTACCATTATTATCCTTCGAGAGGGTATAACCTCCCCACTATACCTAATAAGACCCTCGCTGCTAGGCGGCAGCCTTTGGCATTCAAGGAGGTGCGCCTAAGGTAGTAACACCCGACTCGTTTATCGCTATTCGGGTGGCTTTTCAGGTCAGGGTCATTACAAGTATGGATTCTTTTGAGTTGAGAGACCAAAATCCATGAAGAAAATGATAAATGAAAAAGTGAAAACTTTAGCAATTCAAGAAATATGTGAATAATAAAAAGGAAAGTAAGTGGTAAAGAACACAAATATTTAATGTGATCTAGACCAGTCTAGTCCTACTCTATGACAATAACACCACCCTATTCCTAGTATTTATTAAAACTCAAAACTAAAGAACAATGTACCAAATAGATGTAATGAGAAAACAATCAATAATAATAAAACAGAATCAACAAGATGAACAAAATAACTAAAGGAGACAAAGATGAAATGTTTCTTAGAATATATTAACCATTAATAAAAGTAATGGAAGTGATTAAGAAACTTTAAACCAAGATCTCCATGTGTATGAAATGAAGACCATATAAAACTAGAAATGAATAATGAATACCTTTCACCTTAAAATCCTATTTTAAAAGTTGAAATTATTTGTCTATTCTTGATGAAGATCACTAAGGAACAACCAAAAGGTTCTTCCCTATGAGGTGTATACCTAGGTATAATAGTGTAACATCATGTTACATATTTTAAGGTGTTTCTACCCACTAATTTTATTATCCAATAATTGGATATCTTCACAGGTTATTTCCAGTGTTTTTCGGACTTTTTTCGAAGGTTTCTTAGCCCATCCATGGTTTTCACATGGTTTGTTCATGTTTATCCAAACCATGAAAACAAGACAGGGGGTGCATGGTTTGAATATGGTGTACATATAGTTATCAAAACCATAAAACCTGGGTAGAAGGGGATCACACAGTTTGCGCATAGTTAAACTAATCGTGTATCATAATCATTCAGATCTTCCAGTGGCTTTATTTTGGGCACACAATTAGGCACATGGTTAGTACTCACCATGCAACCTAACGTAATAAATTTTAAACATGGTAATTAAAGCCTTTAAAATATCAATCAAAGTCCCCAAACCCTCTTAATTAACTCCAAACACCTCTTACATGAACCTAAATCTGATTCTCTGGATTTTGGGATCCATCTAGATCAATTTTGGCTCTCCCAACCTATTTTCTTGGCTAATCGAAGTACCAATTGAAGCATTGATCCTCTTCAGGATATATTATATATTCTATCAAGATCTATCTTCCTAGATCTAGTGATCACCATCAAAGGTGACACATCTTAGATCCTTTGCGGTTGGATTTCTTATTTTCCAACCTTTATGATCTTATAGTAGGTGTTCATGATCTCTTATTCCTTTGTCGATTTGAGTTAGGGTGACCAAGAGTAGGTGACTGGGACATGGTGGGTGGTCATAGAACACTAGGATATGGGTTTTTTGTAACTTTGTTTTATTTCTATTTTTGTATCATCTTCTTATACATGATATACTTATACTAATGTATGTATCTGATGTTGTTTCTGTAGTGTAATTTGATTATTGTAACCTTTTGAGGTCGAAATAATTCCCAATGGTTATTTATTGATTCCCAAGTGCTTGTTTTGGATTTGTGGAGATCATGAATTCTATTAGGGTTAGTGGTGAATCATTTCAGATATCATTTTAGATGGTATCCTAGGTTGGTTCGTCACAAATGGTATCAATTTAGGTATTTCCTTGAAAGGAATCACTTCTCCTTGAAATAGATTATGTTATTTGTGGTGAGTCATGGTAGAAATGAGATTAAGAATGTTTTGGGACTCAATAGGTAGATCATGAGAGGGTTCTTGATGACCACTTCATCATGATGAAACTTGAGTTATCAAGGATATGGGGACTTAAGTCTTTCTTTTGAGTTAATGGTTTCTTGATGATGAATTATATTTTGATTCTCTATGAGATTATATTTGATTTTGGTAATCTCTTAGGAGTTTTGGGTTTGAATGGAAAGATAACTAAAGACACACTATACCTACACGGTCTGATAAACTGTGAGGAATCAGTGTGACTGATCTGGAAGTCAATCCATGAAGTGTTGTGTGGTAGGTGTGTGGTTTACCAGCCCATGTAACCAAGAAAAGCATAGTTCTACTCTAACCCAAACTTATCACCCCATTCCATTTTTTCCAGGATGAATTCACTTGTGTGGGGCCATTTGGAAAGGTTATGGATGTGGTTTGTTTCATGTTTTTGTTTGGTCATTTCAGCTTTAATCCCCCGTTGATGATTTTATATCAATTTGTAAAAATAAATTGTGGCTTAAAACAAGTTTTTATTGAGTTATTTGAGAAATTTTTTCTATTACTAAAATGTTTGTACTTATTAAATGTTTGGTTAAGGAAAAATGATTTTGAAATTTTTTTGTGTGAAGTAATAAAGAATGTTTTAAGAATAAATTTTGTTTTGTAATGGATTAAAAAAATGGTTTGGATAATTGGAAAATAAGATTAATGTTTTTGAAACCATGGAATAATTTCTATGATATGGTAAAGAAAATTTGAAAACTATGATGGATTTATAATAATATTTATCATTCTAAAAGAAAAGGGTAATGTTTTATAAATGGATAAATCTTGTGTGCTTTGAAATCTATGATTCTTTGATAAATTAGTTTATGGACTATTTCAAAGCTTTAGGAATACTTATACATTGTCTCTGGTTATGTTTTATTCTTGAGTGGATATGATTATGTTTTGTGATGCCTATAAATGTACCCTAGGAATTTTTCAATGAAATATATAATGTTCATTTACTAGTATGGGTTTCATAGTGTTCCTTCATGTTTTCTAGAAGTGGCATTTCTTTTCAACGATTCTACCTAGACTCTATATTTAGTGGTGGATCGAGATAACTTACAATATTCGAACCCGATCCTTGAAATATTGTATTTTCATACACCTTATTTTAAAGGTGAACAAGGTTCTCTTGAGGTAGTAAAGTGGATTAAGAAGTTGATGAGATTTTTGATTCTCTCAAGACTCCTAATACTCTAAAGGTTAAGTCTATCGACACATTATTTTAAGGACCTAACTAGGAGTGGTGGGAAGTTTTGATTCCCTATTGTCTATATGAAATAATGTCTTGATAATTTTTCAAGTTAATCTTAATTTGGTGGAAGTATCATAAGGAAGTAAAGAATGAGAAAGTTTTTAAGTTCGTGGGTTTTGGTCAAGATGATCTATTGGTTGTGGAGTATACCAAAAACTTATCATAATTTCTATGTATCATACCATGTCTTGTTGGTGATTACTTTACTAAGGTTATTTGTTTTAGTAAAGGTCTTCAATCATACCTCTTAACCATCTTTCTTACGTCCCAGTTGATCTTGTGTCCGGATATGCTCAATAATGATTTTTTAGATGAAGAGGAGCTAGTGAAACAAAATGAAAGAAAAAAATGCCTATTTCATGGTTGATAAAGGAAAAAATTATCAGGAAAATAATAGGCCTACTATGTGTTTCTAGTCTGAATAACCTGGTCATTCTAAGAGGTTGTGTTCAAAAGCTCTAAGAGTTTTTAAATCGTGTGGCTATTTGGCTCAACTTAAGAGGTCCTGTAAGCTGGGAAACCATAAAAGAAGTTTTTTTAGGATCATATGCTCCTGACTGTGGGTAATTATAAGCTTCAAGATAATAGGGATCCATCTATAGCCCTCAAAGTGAATCTTTTCATGCAATGGATGAGTTGTCAGCTGCCGGTTTCCAAACATGGTTGATGTTGATCCAACTTGTTGTTTATGAAATTGGAGTGTAAACTAATTGTGTTTTTCCTTATTATGGATCATCTATTTTGGAAAACTTTTTTTTAGAGTTCTTGATGAATTATTTTGGAATCTTTTTGGATGATCTCTTATGGACCATGGTATGGGTCATTTTTGGATTTATGATATGATGATGGTTCCCTTTTCTTGTGACCTCTATGGTCATGCCTTGTGGATGTGCTCTCTTGAATTATTAGCCTTATTTTAGAATGACTTTAGTTCCTTGATGTTCATTTTTATCCTAGTGATGGAGTGGAATCTTATGATGATAAACCTTGATATTTTTGGATTGATTGTTGGTTCATGGTGTTATTATTGTTTTGATGGTTAAAACTCAATTTTGATATGTTGGGTGATCAACCTTATGAGAGTGCAGTGCCTTATTGTGTAATGACCTGGATGTTTGAGATATTTCCACTTGGACTTGGATAGACCACGGTATGTACTTAGGTAACTGGGATGATGTGTGTTTTTGATAGACCCAACACCTAGAGGTGTTTGCGTTTGATTTGATGAGCTCATCAAGGGGTGAGGATCTGATTTGAAAATCATATGTTACCATTGATTACTTACCCTATAAATCCTTATTAGTTGTTTAACTTGATTTTGAGTGTTTTATCTTAGATGTTTCTCCATAGAAAGTGGTTGACGTTTTTTTTGGTTCCAAGGGATGTGATTTTCTTATGTTACACCATTTTGATGAATCTTTAAATTGCGGGGAAACCTATGATAGGTATCTAATATTTCTCTAGTTTAAAGGCATATGATGATCATGGTGTGTTGATCTTGGAGTTTTGTGTGTGTTTTTATCCTTTGAGAGAGTCTCTCTTCTGGACTGCATACCGTCTCAAGTTGAATGAGGGAGTTCTTCTTGTGTTGTCATGTTATATCTATCAAAATAGAAGATTTATTGGGATAGAAAGTCTTATAGTGGGGAGTTTGTAACATCATGCTACCTTTTTTAGGTATTTTGACCCATTGATTTGAGTATCCAATGATTGGATCTCTTCATGGGTTTTTTGGTGTTTTTATGATTTTTTTGAAGGTTTCTGGGCCCGTGCATTTTTTTCACATGGTTATCCAAACAATAAAACCTGGAAAGAAGGGGGTTACACATTTTTCACATGATTTATGCATGGTTAGACAAACCATGTAGCCTAGACAGAAGGGGTTCAAATGGTTTGTGCACGGTTAAACTAATCATGCAACCCAACCATATAGCTCTTCCGGTGGCTTTATTTTGGGTGAAGAATTAGGTGCATGGTTAGTACTAACCGTGAAAATTAACCCATAAAACTATGTGAACGGTAATTAAATCCCTAAAAATATTAATCAGAATCCCCAAACCTCCCTAATTAACCCCAAACAGCTCCCACTCAAACCTAAATTTGATCCTTTAAATTTTGGGATCCATCTAGAGCCATTTTGGATATCCCAACCACATTTCTTAGTGGATCAAAGTGCTGATAGAAGTGGTTATCCTCTTCCATAACTCTTCTCTCTTTAATTGAGATCTCTCTTCCTAGATCTGATGATCTCCATCAAAGGTGAACCATCTTAGATCCATTGCAGTTAGATTCCTTATTTTCTATCCTTTATGATCATATAGTAGGCGTTAGTGCTCTCATATTCCTTTATGGGTTCAAGTTAGGGTGACCAAGGGTGGGTGACTTGTGACATGGTGGGTGGTTGTAGACCACCAGAAGATGGGTTTTTGGAAGCTTTTTCTTATTTAAAATTTTGTTTCATCTCCTTATACATAATATGATTATACTAATGTATGTTTATGATATTGTTTTTGTAGTATATTTTTATTATTATAATATTTTGAAGGTGAAATCATTACCAAAAATTATTTATTGATGCCCAGGTGATTGTAACCAGCTCATGGAGATCAGGAACTCTCTTCAGGTTAGTGGAGAATCGGTTCAAATATCATTTTAGATGGTATTCCGGGTTGGTTCATCACAATCAAATCACCCAAAAAACTTTGTGGAGGAGTAACATCCTAGTAAAAAGTTTTATCTCTTTTAATGTTTAAGAGGATATTTCTCATGTTTGATGGGAATTGTAAATGAACTTGGAGTTTTTTATAGGGGTTGTGTTGGGAACTAACTGTAGAACCAATTCACATCATAAAATTGATTCACGACGTGAGTTTGTTTCTGGGAAGAAGCCACAATTTTGGTTCATAAAGTGAAAAATATTCATGATGTGAAAATTATTCATGTCATGAATTCATCATCTAGGTTTTTAAACCAAGGTGACTCCTTTTACAACATACATGACATATGGGAGATACATGAAATAGCTCAGATTTTACATGTAGTATTTTTGGATATTGTATGAATTATTTTCAAGATCAGATAATGAGACAACATGTGATTCCAAGGTCCAATGTACCCAGAATAAATATTTGAAATATATTAAGTATATTAAATAGAACACATATATAGTTTTTCTGAAAAAGTGGAATAACTTAAAAATGGTGGCCGAGATTAGAAATCTGAGAGCACCGTTGAGTTTAGAACATGGGATTCACCCTAGTCGCGACGTAACATTTTTCATCATGGAGAATTTATGAAAAATTATTCACTGGCATAAAATGAATAAAATGAATAAAATGAATAAAATGAATAAAATGAATAAAACGAATAAAACGAATAAAACGAATAAAATGAATAAAATGAATGAAATAATAAAATAAAATATTTTATTTTATTTCATTGATGTAGTGACCTAAAATATTCTATAAGTATATGGTTATGGAGAAATTCCTAGGTTTATCTGCTAACATCTAGAGAACAAGGGGACCATTGGAGAGCATTAAAAGTGATTCCATCAGTGGATGATGATCGGATCAAATATCGATGACTGGTGTGAGGTAGATTTAGAGGATCTCACCAAAGATCATGGTGAAGCTCTTTTCTTCATCAGTGATTGATTAAAATCAAGGTATTAAGTTATTTTGATCAGATTCTTTCCCCATTTTATAATTCTACAATGAACACAGATCAATAAACCAATAAATTGATATGTGGATCATGTGTATTTATAGGATGGGATGGTTTATTTGGGAATTGGGATAATTTCTTCATGATTAATTTTTATCTCTTCATTCATCATTCTAAAAATAAACAAATCAAGGTCAAAACAAACATCAAATGAGGTCCATTCCTCATGATTGTTTCTTATTCTTTTCTCCCCCGATTCTTTGTTCATCATGGGTGTTCTTCATTGGCCTATAGTTTGACCCAAATACTAAGAAATCGATTATTGAGTACCCATTTCTTAGTGAAATAATCCGATATCATATATATAGACTTAGTATGGCACAAGGATTGTGCGATGGAATTAGCGATGTGTAGATCACAACATATTTGAGATCCATAATTAAAGCGAGGTGTGAAAACCACAATGGGAACCTACGATGGGTGTTTACTAAATGGTTTAGAAGGCAAGATTCTAGTGATCATGGAGAGGACCAAAAAAAGTAGATCCATGATTTTTGGTGAGATCGAGGTCAATTATCAAGGTGATAACAGCGCAAGCATACGCAGAAGGAAGAACTGAGGTTTCTAGAAAAAAATGATCAACACGGCATGTACTTCGGAGCTACACACCATGTAGGGCCCTTAAAATGACATCTAGGGTTTCAAGAGGAAGTTAAGGATCACATGATATGTGGTCCCATAACATAGTGCATGACACCTCCCAAATGGATTGGCGTATACCTCATAGGGTACATGGACATGGGTTGGAGTACACGGACTTGGGCACACCATGTACTCTAACACAAAAACAGTTAGGATGAAATATACATGGGCTAATCTATGTATCAATACATGGGAAGAAGTACATAAGAAACATCATGTATTGTATTTTTACATGGACAAGGTCATGAGCCATTTTACATAGGCAGGACCCGGTATCGAAGGGATATGATGTGTACTCCTACTAAACTTCATTTACTCTATAAATGTTGGCCTGGATCCTTTTTTCCTTTGTATCTTAGAAAAGTTTCGTTAGGGTGTGTTCCCCATATCCATTCCATTAGGGTTAGTATGGAATCACCTTCTACACATAGGAAAGTGATCCCTTTAGAAGTACTTATTTGATAGAGTTGTTGGAATCCTTTGATGAGGCCTAGAGTGAGATCCTCTATCATATTCTTTCCCTATGTGGAGCTATTGGTATTGTCATGGCCATTACTACATGGTTTATGATCCTTTACTTAGTAGGTTATTCTAGATTGAGTTGTTAGTATCCCCATGGCTCTGGGTGTGATCCTCATATGTGTATCGTATCTCTTTGGATGTCATAAGTGTTATCAGATTCACGGGGTGTGTTCTCCCAGATGAGTTCTTTGTGGAACTTTCAAGCTAGAATCCTAGGATGACATTACAGTTGTCACTTTACCTTTGAGACTATGTGTCTTTTTTGAGTATATATATATTCTTGTTATATGTTTTGTAAACATATACCTATGTAGAGATGACTGTTATACCTTTGTTGTATGAATTTTGGTTTTGGGGTGTCCTATTGGGTATTGTTATACTCACCCCTACATAGACTTTTCTTGCATGTGCTGTGTCTTGTGTAGATGATTGAACCTTTGACAGAGTCCTAGACAGACCAGGACCAGGTGGTGCTTTGTGAGACCAGATAAAAAAAGGTGTGTTCCTGTAGTATCTTGACAATAGTTCCCAGTTTACTTTTAGGTTATACTTGTTTTTAGACTATTGGTGGTGGGATTTTATTTGGCCCTATTTACTTTCAATTTACTTATTATTGTACTCTAGTTGTGGGATTTATATGTATTCATGCATTGTTTTTCAATTGTATTTACATTTCAATATTGCATGGGCTTGGATATGTGTGTGTGTACATGTACTTTGGCTATGGCCTCCCATATTAGTGATATGCCTACTCGGTGCTAGTCACCATCCCCTGGTCTATTGGAGGTGGGATTGGGGAGTCATGACCCATGCCCCATTGGGATGGTTCATGATAGATTGGTATCAAAGGAGTCCATTATACCTTAGGACTAGAGTCTGTGATATTGGTTTGGGGAAATAGTGTTATGTGTATCAAGTTTGGATTTAAGGCCAGGGACTCTAGTGTTGGATTAAAGGTTGACGTATACATACACCAAGACTCTAATCACCTGCTTTTCAACTCATTACATGAAGAAATTGGTTGTAGGGAAAATAATGGTACATGCATCATATATAAATGGGTTATGGTTTCCATGTCCTTATTGAGTTATCTATCCATATATACTCATTGACTATGGTATATATTTCTTATTTTCAGTATTCCTCTATAATTTATGCCAACTAGGATTTAATGTCAGGATCATGAGGATTCCCCCCCTAGTGGCAAGGCATTGATATAGGGACTAGTTTTATATGTGTTTACTCTAGGTGGTGAACTACCTATACCACCACCTATAGAGCATCATATGGTACCCATAGTATCAACAAATGAAGTGAGAAGGCTGAACACACTTCATGAGTTTTAAAAATAGATACCCCTCATGTTTCGAGCAAAGATCAACCCACAGAAAACTGAGGACTGGAATGAGGTAGTGACATGAGTTTCCCATCTAGTCAGGACACCAACAGACCAGATGGTGGTCTTGGCAGTGAGCCTTTTTCATAGCTTAGTAGGACTATGGTGGGGTTTAGTGACCAAGTCTTATGATGAGGTGACTCTATCATGGTCACTATTTGAGATCATTTTCATATAGTATTTCTCTCTAGCTATGTTGAGGGTTGTACACATCCAGTAGCTTTTACAGCTTTAGCAGGGAAATACGATAGTAACCGAGTATTCATTGAGGTTTACTAACCACTCCAAGTACTTGATGGATATGGTTTGGGATCAATTATTATGGGATTATAAATTTAATAAAGGACTATGTTGGGATATATGAGCTAGTGTTACACCCATATCAATTCCTACTTATGTTGGTGCACTAGAGAAAGATTTTTTGGTTGAAATTTTTTTGGCTGAGTAGACGCAGAAAGTTGTTGTCGGTAGTGGGATCACAAAAGATGAGAACTTCAAAACAGGGAGCCGATTTTAGTCTTAGGGACCTAGACATGCGATAAATTTCAGGAGGATGTCCTTGGACATAGTTTCAATGGTTTAGGTCTCACAATATGGGTCGAGTCAGCCCAAGGAGAGGAATTTCTAATCACGTGATAATAATTGATGTCTTGTATGAGATTGTTTGACCCGCCGTATGAATAACAAAGAGATAGTGTATGGGCCTCATAGGTTGAGGAAAAAGTAATAATTTTAAGGTCTTCATGGTAGAAGATATGGTAGGGGATCCGAGATAGAATATAGAGGTGGTCGACACTTTGACTTGTTTCCACCACCACCCCTAAGTGGTCTATTCTAGGCTTAAGGATCTAGAGGAAAGGGGCAGGGATAGTTAAAGGTGACCAGGATTATGAACTAGAGGTTTAGGGAATTATTTTAGGTATAATCTATGTATTTTGTACCTTATATTTAGTACTTATAGACATAGGTGTTATTCATTCCTTTATTTCCACCTATTTGGTTTGAGACTTAGAGATTTCAGTTTATCCCTTAGCTTTACCCTTGTGCTTGAAGACTCCTACTGGAGATGACCCAGCGATCACTCACTTGTGTCAACAGTGTGACCTGACTCTTGGAGGTGGGAGTTTATGTTGGGATCTCTTTGTAGTAGTTATTATGACTTATAATTTCATCTTAGTTATGGAATGATTATCTAAAGTTCATGACCAGATTGATTGTTTAAAGAGGAGGATGAAATGTGTCCACAAAAATGGGACTAGGTTTTACTTTGTGGGTGAAAAAGAAACCCAGAAAACACATGATAAAATCATTCATAGTATGGTGTAACCAATTAATCATATGATGGATATAATTACCCTTGGTGAAGTGGATGTTATGAATTTCCAGTTTCCTATAGTGGTGGTGGAGTATGAGGATGTCTTTCCCAAGGATGTTCTAGAATTACCTCCCCATCGAGAGTTAGAATTTTTCATTGATCTACACCCTGGTATGGGGATGATATATGTGACAACATATCGAATGGATCCCATATATCTTCATGAGATGAGGGTGTAGTTGGAGGAATTTTAAAGGAATGGATTTGTTAGACCCAAGGTTTCAGCCTGGGCAGCCCCAATTTTGTGCACCAACAAGGAAAATTAGTGCTTTAGGTTGTGTGTAGACTACCCGTGCTTGAACCAGGTGACCATAAAGAATAATTATCCACTAACAAGGATTGATGTCCTCTTTGATCATATAATAGGGGCATGATTGTTCTCAAAGGATGACATCAGATCAGACTATCAGTACTTGTGAGTATGAGATGAGGATATATTGAAGATGACATTCATATGTCTCTATGGTCACTATGAGTACTTGGTGATTCCCTTTGGCATGACTAACTCTTCAAAAGTGTTCATGGGACTCATGAACTAGATATTTCATCCCTTATTAGACCAGTTCATGGTATTATTCATCGATTATATCCTTATATACTCGACGTCAGAGGAGGAGCACGTAAGACACTTGAGGATGGTTCTGGACATACTTTGAGAGCACCAGATTTATGAGAAGCTCTCAAAGTTTTAGTTCTAGATTTAGGAGGTCAACTTTCTAGGACACATTATCTCAGTAGATGGAGTGGAAGTGAACCGAGAAAATATTAAGTCAGTGTTTTTTTAGGATCCACCCAAGAGCGTGATGGAGGTGTGGAGCTTCCTTGGGTTAGTAGGCTATTAACAAAGATTCATACCAGAATTCTTCAAGTTATCATCTCCCATTACATATTTGACCCAAAAGGGATAACTTCATGTGGATAGAGATGTACTAGAAGGATTTTTAGGAGTTGAGGCTGAGTTTGATGAGTCTTTCCATCTTGATATTACCATAGGAGGGTGTCAAGTATGTAGTATTCTGTGATGCATCAGGAACCAAACTTGGTTGTGTTATGAGGTAGAGGAAGATGGTGATTGCCTATGGTTCATGTCATTTGAGACCACATGATCAAAACTATGTGACCCATGATATTGAGTTAGCAGTGGTAGTCTTCTCACTAAATATGTGGTGACACTACCTGATGGGTGAGTGGTTTATCATCTATTCTGATCACAAGAATATCAAGTTTATCTTCTCTTAGAATGATCTTAACTTGAGATAGAGGTGATTCCTAGAGTTCCTCTAGGATTATGAATTAGATATTTTCCATACTCTTGGTAAGGGGAACATAGTAGCATATGATCTCGGCAAGAGATCTTATTTGTAATTTTTGAATGAGGTGTTAGAGAAATTCGCCTCATTGTAGTTATCCATCATGGATGTAGATAGAGAAGATTACCTCCAGCCAATGGTTTTTACCCCTATGCTTTTGCAGCGATTCAGGGAGGCACAACTTGGGGATACTGACTGTGAGACCCTACATACACAGATATCTATTGAACATTCTCATGATGAATTTTATTAAGGTGGAAAGAACGTCGTTCTTTTCAAAGGTCACTTGATGGTACCGGTGACATTATAGGAGGAGGTTTTAGGAGAGTTTCATACATCTCCGTTGGTGGTACATCCAAGATTGGAAAAGATGTAGTAAGACCTCCAATGTTAGTTTTGTTGGCCAGGGATGAAGAATGGAGTTGCAAAGTTTGTCTCTCGATGCCTTACTTGCAATCAAGTGAAGGTTGAGCACCAAGTTCCAATGGGTTTATCTCAACCCCATGAGGTTCTAGACTGGAAGTGGGATAAGATATCCATGGAATTTATAAATTTCTTAACACATACATCCATGAGACATGATGTAATCAGGGTGAACGTAGAATAATTCACCAAGTTGGACCACTTCATAGCTATTTGAGAGTAGAGTTCAGTAGAGAGCTTGAGACCCCTCTACATGCAGGAGATAGTCCGACTACATGGATTTACCACAACAATCATTTCTGACCATGATGATCGCTTCACATATTGGTTATGGAAGGGATTACAGGAGGTTTTTGGGACTTAGTTATGCTTGAGAACAACGTTTCACCCCCTGCATGATGGCTAGAATGAGCAGAACATTCAGGTTATGGAGGAAATGATGCAAGATTTCATGTTTGAATTTATCCATATTTGGGAGGATCACTTACAACTAGGGGAGTTTTAATACAACAAAAACTACCATTACACCATCACTATGGAACCATTCATGGGTTTGTATAGGTGAACCTTCAAGTCACCACTTTGCTAGATTGACCCATGAGAGTCAGCACTCATGGGCCCATAGTTGGCGTGATCCACTACAGAGAAGGTTCATATCATCTAGGAGTAGATGAGGACTGCACAGAGTCATCATAAGTCTTATGAGGATAGGTGATTAAGGCCTTTGGAGTTTGAGGAGGGAGACCATGTGTTTCTACGAGTTTCACCTCGACGTAGATTATGGAGATTTGGATGTGGTGGAAAGTTATCTATGAGATTATTTGACCCTTTATAAATAATATATAGAGTTGGAAAGGTGGAATAATAATTATCTCAATCACAACAATTAGACCTTGTACACAACATCCTCCATGTGTCGCAGCTGAGGAGGTACGTGCATGACCCATCACACATTATCGACCAGAGCGGGCTGGACATCGAGGATGAAACTACCTTTTCTGAGTACCTGGTAGAGATCAAGGATCAGTAGGAAAGGATCCTTCATGGGTGATTGATTGTTTTAGTGTATGTTGGGTGGAATTGTGGGAATCTTCAGTAGATCTCATGGGAGCAGGAGGCTCATATTCATGCTCAGTAACCACATCTCTTTATGTAGCCCTTGTTTTGGATTTTAGGGATGTAAATCCCTATTATGGAGAGAATATAATGAATTGGATTTTCCACATATTATTTTTGGATATTGTATGGATTATTTACAAGATAAGACACTGAGAGGGTGTGCGATTCTGAGGCCCGACGTACCTAGAATAAATGTTTGAAATATATTTAGTGTATTAAATAGAACACACATGCAGTTTTCCTAAAAAAAGTGGAATAAATTATAAATGGGGACCCAAATTAGAAATAAGAGGGTACCATTGAGTTAATAATTTTGGTTTTACCCTAGGTGAAACATAACCTTTTTCAGCATGGGGCATTTGTGAAAGAGTCTTAGAAGGCGTAAAATGAATAAATAAATAAATAAAATATTTTATTTTATTTCATTGACACAACGAACTAACCTCTTCTATAAGAATATAGTTATGATGGGATTCCTAGATTTATCTGCTAAAACCTAGAGAACCAGAGTACCATTGGAGCGAGTTGAAAGAGATTCCATTGGAGAATGATGACTAGATCAAATATTGATGACCAGTGTGAGGCAGAATCATAGGATCTTTCCAAAAATCATGGAGAAACTCTGTTCTTTATTAGTGATTGATCCAAATCAAGTTAGGAAATTATTTTTATTGGATTCTTTCCCTATTTTATAATTCTATAATAAAAAAAGATCAATCAACCAATATATTGATCTGTGGGTTATGCATATTGTGAGATGTGATGGTTTTATTAAGGAATTGGAAGAAATTATTCATGATTAATTGTTATACCTTAATTTGTTGTTTTAACAACAACAAATCAGGGTTAACATGAACATTGACCTAGGTCTATTCCTCGTGATTGTTCCTTGTGCTCTTCTCCCATGATTCTTCCTTCATCACTGATGTTCTTCATTGGACCGTGGTTTGACCCAAATATAAAGGAATCGATCATTGCACACCCATTTCTTGGTGTAATGATCTGATATCATAAATTTGGATTTGTTATGGTGTGAGGATCATGTGATGATGGTAACAATGTGTAGATCAAACTAGACTAGAGGCCCCCAATTCAAGCGGGGTGTGTGAATGATGATAAGAACCTATAAAGTAAATTTCCCAAATGGATTCGAAAGAAAGATTCTAGTGCACAACCATGGTAATGCCCAACTAGAGTAAATCAGTGATTTCTAGTGAGATCAAGGCTGATTTCTAAGTTAGCGGTGGCATGAGAATATGCAGAAGGAAGAACCAAGGTTTCTGGAAAACCATGATCAACACGACATGTACTTTATATCTATATGTTTTATGGGACCCTTATAGTGGAAAATTGGATTTCAAGGGGAATTCAAGGATCACATAGCATGTGACCCATCCCTGATGGATCGGTGTGTACCTCAGAGGGTATATAGACACAGGCTGGAGTACACGGCCTCCAGCACTCCATGTACTCCTACACGGACACTGTCGGGATGGAATGTACATGGGATTAGGCATGTCATGTACTTATACATGGAAAAATCCAGGATATAATGTACATAGTATAATATATGCACTAATATATGGATATAATTACAAAAATAGTAGACGTCATATAATTTTACACAGACATGATCATGGGCCGTTTTACACGGGCAGGACCCAGTGCCGAAAGGACATGACATGTACTCCTACTAAACACCGTGTACTCTGTAAATATTGGTTTGGAGACCTTTTCCTCTGTATGTTGGACAAGTTTCATTAGGGTTTGTTCCCCATAAACATTACATGAGGGTTAGTAAGAAATCACCTCTTACACATAGGACAATGATCCCTTCGATAAAATTTCTTGAATATAGTTGTTTGAATCCTTCTGTGAGGCACAGTGTGAGATCATATATCATATTATTTCCCTAGGTTGACTTCTTGGTATCTTCTTTACCAACACTATGTGGGCACCGATCCTCCACTTTGCGAGTTATTTCAGATTAAGTTGTTGGTATCCCCCATGGACCTGGGTGTGATCCTCATCTATGTATCATATGTCTTCAAATGTCATCAGTGTTATCAGACTCATGGAGTGTGTTCTATTGGATGAGAGTTTTGTGGAACTTTTGATCTAGAATCATAGGTTGGAATTATGGTTGTGACTTTACCTTTGAGACTATGTGTCTTTGCTGAGTATATCTTGATATTATTGTTATATGTGCTATAGAAATATACCTATGTAGAGATAAATCTTATAACTTTGTTGTATGATTTGTGGGGTTGAGGTGTCCTACTGGGTATTTTTATACTCATCCCTACACGGGATTTTCCCACATGTATTTTTTCTTATGCAGACAATTGACCCTTTGATAGAGACATAGATGGACCAGGACCAGGTTTTTCTTAGTGAGACCGAACAAACCAAGGTGTGTTCTCATGGTATCTTGACAACAATTACAAGTTTACTTTTAGGTTGGAATTTTTTTAAAATCTTGGTGTTGGTCTTGTATTTGTCCCTATTTACTTTCCATTTACTTCTTGTCGTACCCTAGTTGTGGGATTTAGATGTATGCATACATGGTTGTTCAGTTGTTTTTACATTACAAAATTGTATATGCTTGGAGATGTGTGTGTGTGTATAGGTACATAGGATAAGGCATCCCATGTTCATGATATTCCTACTAAGAGCTAGTCTCTAGCCCATATCCTATTTGATTCATGCTTGGGGATTCATGGCATGGGCCCCATTGGGATGGGTCATGACAGATACATGTTGTGAATCACTAATTCATGATATGAATTCATTTTACCTAGAAATTTTTATTTCACTTCACATCTACAAATCCTCTCATTGATATTGTGTTTACCTAACCATAACCCCATGTCTCCTCCAAGAACTTTTGGGTGTTTTTTGGTCTTCTGATTTCCTCCATTAGGTTCTTGATCTCTAGATTGGTTGGTTTCTTATCTTTCATTAAGCATGTTTGTTTTCTTCTCATTGGTTTTGTTTCTATTAGTTTTTAAATGGTTTTGGGATTAATTTATAGGTTTTGTGATTATTTGATGATGATTCTTTTATATCTTCTAGAACCACTGTGTGATCATCCCCTGGGGGTCAGTCCTTATGTTGGTTGTAGTGCGAAGTGTGAGTTTCTAAAGGTATGTGTTGGTATAACCTCTCCACCAACCATTTTGTTTATGGAATTTGATTCTAAAATGTCAGAATCATTTTAGGGACTCTGTTCATTGTTTTCGTATTCATTCCAGTGTGTGGATCCCATTATGGTTAATGTGGAACCTGATTTTGTGGTTGGTGGTTTTGTCTCTAGCCTATGGCATTGAATGATAATTTATCTTGATTTTATAATTTTTTTCTAAATAAATTGGAATGGTATTGGTGTTGATTTATTTTTTTGTGTAAAAGGGTTTTTGAGAAAACATATTTACCCCCTCATTTTTTTTACAGGAAAAGTGTTTCACAAATCATTGTGAAATGGATTTATGGAATGGGTATTTAAAACACGTTTGTATGAAAAAGGGTTGTTTATAATTGTTTTTGAATTGATAATCCATTTTGAACTGATTGATGTATGACACACATGGTAGCCTTAGGTACCTAGGTAGAGAGTTTAGTATTGGTCCCTGTCTATTATTTCTATTAGGGGATTTACTCTTGGGGTGTTCCTCTTATCCTTTGTCTATTTGTCCTAGGGATGTAATCTCTATATTATAAGGAGTTCACTCATGGGGTGTTCATCTGTCCTCTAGGCCCTATGCCCTAAGTAATTGAGTGAACACTAGTCATTGATGTTTATTATGGTAAAATTGTCCTAGATATCCCAAAAATATATTATCCTATGGGTGTTTACCATTGTTCTTTTTTGGATTTAATATACATGCTTTAATGAAATGTAAATGTTTTATTTGAAATTAATATCTGAAACCGTATTACCTAGTTTTTTGAAAGATTTGGAAAAATTGGAACTATTTACCATGATTTTATATAAAAATTATTTAACTACTTATCATTCCATGTTTTCCTAAAAATTGAGAACATTTAGATTTTTTTACAGAGACTTGATATGGAACACTTGGGCTGGATCCTACCGAGTCTGTTTAGCTCACACCCTACACATTCCCTCAAAAATGTGCAGAACTTGTATAGAATTTTGATGCAATAAAGGGATATGAACCATAGTGAGGTAGAGAGGTTTATGTTAGGTGAGTATGAGTAGCTGGTAGTGAGATGGTGGTACATTTCCCTCATATCATATAGAGTAACTATTTCTAGATTTTTTTTCCCTATGGTTCTTGGATCTATACCTTGGGTTTTTCTCCTATTTCGTTGGGTTTTATCACTATTACTATTTTTCTTTGATTATAGAATATATCTATTTTAGTTTTCCCAATTTTTCCTTATAATATGTATATATTACATGAATCATGTTTTAGGTTGGGATAAATCATTCCCTCTGGTTATTTTTTGATGCCCAGGTGCTAGTCTCCAACTCATGGGGATTAGGAACGCCCTTTGGTTCGGTAGAGGAATGGTTCAGGTACTAATTTTGAAGGGTATTATAGTCTTGTTTGTTACAATATTACCTTACATTTTTTCATTATATTCTAGTATCTCGAGAGAAAATAAGAATGGAATAATAGGTCCAGGAGAGGCGAGTTTCAATAATGGGATTTTAGGAGAATCATACATACTTCCCAAGCGATTGACCTCCTTTATATAGGATATGGGGAACCTCCAAGATCTCTTTATCCATGTTATGTAATTACTCATATGTTTCATAAACTTATGAGTAGTGACTTTCAGTTAAATCATATGAAACCTATGATAATTAACTCTCACATGCTTTAATGATAGATAATCATGTACAATTACATGAACATTAACACTTAATATTTGGCTGCCACCAATCATAATACCATGATACATTAGGGGAAACATATTCTCAATATATGCATTATATTCATATCATGTTACATTGGCAGCAATGTATGCTCAAGTCTCTATTCAAGGTTATGTTAGTTGGTAATGTAACCTCAAGACTAATGAAAATGGCACATTATTATATTTACCCAATATTACCTTATGACTATAATAATGTAGTAGTATTAAATCACCTTTCATGAAATACAATATAAATCAATTGATAAATACCATTAACCCTATTGCATAACATGAAAATGATCCTTATGACATATCTCCTTTAATCTGCCACTTACAATAAAGCTTAAAATATTTTCCTATCATTTCACCTTATAACACATCATATATGATAACTTATGAAATCACATCCAAAAATAATTTTGATATATTCTAATAAACTTTTGGAAATATATCATTAACCTCACATTGTATTTAATCATATATAATACCTTGTGAAGATCCTACCCAAAATTCTTTTGGATATAATTCTAAAACACTTTTAGAGTATCTATTTGATTCAAACAAAATCCTAATTTGGTTAACCAAAAAGTGTGACCCCACATTAATTTATATAATTTAAAACAAATATAAATCACTAGATCTATAAATAAAATTAAAGAGAGGCCTATAGAAAAACATCAATGTTACCTACAAAGGGGTTCAATGTTATATCTATCAAACACATGTATCTCTATATCTATGTCAACCATTTGCATCAAATAACTTAATGAATTTTCATACATTACCCTTGTAAAAGAAAATTATTGATCATTATACATGGTATATGTCAATCCCATATAGCGTCTTCATATATTCTCAACTCTTGGAGTACAGACCAATCAGTTTAATGAATACATCATATGTCATCCATCTAGTAGAAAAGTACATCGCATGCCCCTTATCCAAGTAGAAAATAACATAATATATTTCTTATAATTATGGTCAATTTTTTTTAGTCTATCTTAATCGAGGGCTTAAATTTCATACCCATCATATGAGACGAAAAATCCCATCTTGGTTAAGCTCCAACCGATGACATGATCAACAACATACCCAACTACCCCCCAGATTATCTAAGAATCCAAGATTGTGTAAGAAAGATATAAAATATGAATGTTCTTAGGATAGGTTTCTTTCCAAAATTAGGTAGAAGGTGTTTGGGGACCCATGAAGCTTTTATTTTTTGCTTCTGATAAAATAATCAGAACTTCAACATACGAATCCACTAGAAGTTCATGTACAAGATCAGCACAGTGGAAAAATAAAACCTGCAACAACCCAACTAATTTTAAGATGAATAAATTTAATTTATTATTAATATTAATTAATTATGTTTTATAAATTTATATATATTATAATAATGTCAGGTGATTTTCAATCAAAAGGAAAAAAGCTTTGTTTCTAACCAAATTAGGTGTTTCATTCATTATATGGTTTTATTTAAAAGATTGATTTAAAAATTATAGAATTTAAATTTTAAAAAATAAACTGAATTTTTGAATTGAAAATTTTAAAATTATCTTAGGATGTTTTTTTATAATTTTCTAAAAAGTTTTATTTTTGATGAATAGTGAAAAATACTGATTTTTATTGAAAACCATCTTTTTTTGTTTCAAGAATTTACAAAGTTACATTTTGTTTTAAAATGGTTTAAAAGTAAAATTAGTTCAATTATATTAATAATAATAAAATTATGGAATTTTTAATTAATTTTATACTTGAATTTGGTATAAAAACATCTTTATACATAAATGAGAGTTTTCTGAAAAACATTTTTTCATCACTTTTTGTGGGTTTAATTTTAAATTAAATTATGTCAATTATATGAATTTAATTTGATAAAATGAATTTAATAGTTTTAATTATAAAAATTAATATTATATAAAAAGTTAAACTTAAATTTTTCCATAAATGTATAGTAAAAATAGTGAAAATATGTTACCATGGTTAAGGTTAAAACCAGTTTATCAGGGGGGTTAAACTTAAGTGATAAGAGTTAAAATGACCTATAAAATTGTATAAATTTTATTTTATTACCATATTTAAACCCTATATCATCTTTTATTTTTAAAGTGTCCATATTGGATCCATTTTATTTGAGTAAGACATTAATGTATTTTAATATTCTTAAAAATTACAAATGTGTCCTCTCCCCCGCTTATAAAATAAAACCCCCTATAATATTTTATGCACACTTAAAAAAGATTTTTTTTTCAGTAAATACATAACCGATCAACTCCGTAAATCCCTCACTATGTATTATATCCCTTGGTTTAATCAGAAAACCAACCTAGGAAGGCTTTTAATTATAAGCCTAAAGAGGTTTTCCAAATAAGAGGTATAGTTCTTAACTAAGAGTTTTTGTTTTATTTTATTTTTATACCTCCATAAAATATTATTCATCCATTATGTAATAATAACATAAATATATTACATATAATTATATGTTGTTATGTTAATTACATATCCTATATCCACATCATTCTTCCATTAAATGGGTTATGAAGCCATCATTCATGTGCACGGTGGACTACCGGCTCATGAACCGATGTAATTAATTTTCTATATCCACCTATAAAGGATGGTTATATTGATGGATTTAATATATATATATATATATAATATTTATGATATATTTATCATTTTAAAAATATAACATATAATCTAATTTCTTACCTTTCCATCCATTGATAAATGATAACATCGTTCATATGTACAAGTGGATTACCACCTCCACAAAGCGATGTGATTCATTTTTCATGAACCCATAAAATGGATACTTTTATAAGTGTAATTAAAAAATAATATGATATTTATGATATAATCAAAATTATTTAAATATAAAATGTTTCCATCACATTCATTTAAAAATGGAAACATTACTCTTTCACACATACAACCTATCGTCTCTATGATTGTAACACAATTAATTTTCATAATAATATTTCATGGTTTGTTTTAAAACTATAATTAATATATAAAAATTATATTCATTTCATTATTATTATTATTATTGATATGATTTAATAATGACCTATTTGATCATAGTTAACTTACATAATTAATTATGGACATATGAGCCGAATATCATCAAAACATCTTACGTGAATTTAATTGACTAAGTAATTGTATATAACATGGTAATAATTAAAATAAAAGGAATAATAAACTTGAAAAAGGTTATTAAGAAAGTTAATAATTGACATAATTTTATTATTCTGGAATATAAAAAATTTAC
Organism: Viscum album; assembly: GCA_963277665.1. Classification (NCBI taxonomy): domain Eukaryota; kingdom Viridiplantae; phylum Streptophyta; class Magnoliopsida; order Santalales; family Viscaceae; genus Viscum; species Viscum album. Next base: position 1,957,717,464 of record OY728137.1, read on the forward strand.
ATGATGAGTCACACTCGAGGCAAGGGACACTCTACCTTAAAACCTCATTTTAAATGTTTTAAAGATTTATTTTATAAATCTTTTTTTAAATATCCATATTATTAAAATTATATTATTAATGTATTTATATATACATAAATTAATTATAAAAGTATATTTTAAGACTATTTTTACTTTTTTTTAAAGGTTTTCAAAAGGAATCTTTTTACATATTTTATATGGAACATTTTGATGAAAAGAAAAAAATGAATGTTCTATTTTTACATATACAACATCAATGCTCTTTTCCACCACCGTAACCATTATTTTATGTTTGGATTAATTTAAATATTTTATGTTTTATTTAGGAAAAAACCTCATTCCCTTTGTTCTAGATATTTTAAAAAAGTATTTTTAAATGGAATGGATATTTCTATATATGGAAATGTTTTTCTTATGTGTGAGAAGAATACTTTTATAATGGGAATACATGATTTTATGTTTCATATACATGTTATGGTTCTTGGGATTTTTTTATAATGAAATGTGACCTCAATATAGCTCATTATGATAGGTGATCCCGACATAGATCATGATAATGGGTGAACCTGATATAACTCTCCAATACATTGAGTAAAGAGATAGAGTTAACTATTTAGGTTTATCCTAAGAGACTATTAGAATTAATCAGGTAGATTATTCCATTTTCAAGAGTAATTATAAGAGTGATATAAAAATTATGTCACAAGTTTCCTATATGATTTATATATTCTTTCTATTATTGTAAATGTGGGTACCTTATAACCAACTTGAAAAGTACTTTTCAATTATCGAATTATGTATATAGAGAGTTATGCATGATGAATACTTACTATAGTAGTTCGAACACTTATGCATCCCCTATTTACGTGGTAATTTAATTATATTATTTGTCATATCAGTATGTTATGACATTTTACAACTATAATGAGAACCTCAAGATACTATGAAATTAATATTTAATATATATCATATGGTATAGATAAATTATATTAACTGGACATAGATAATGTCTGAATATCTGGTGATGGAGGATCATAAGCATTAAGAATTCTTCTTATGAAGTCCACACTTGGTGATCTCAATTAGAAGAGATCATGAGTACTGACCCATTGATAAGAATGCCACATGTTTTGGGTGTCATTAGTAATTACTATTTGCAAACATGTGCATTGGTCTGTCGGCTTGAGATCATTATTAGTGTGTATTATTTGATTATGTACTTTGACGAAAGAAAAAAACCATGATTTTTTTCATGGTGAGGTATCTTTCATTGGATGTTCCATTGGTTGTGTGACATTGATTAAATGATTAAGATAGTTTTTTTCACTTCTAAAAGGATGAGATGTCTCAAGACTAGTTGAACAGGATGGTAGTACCATTATTAAATCCATGGCCATGATGATTAAAGGTAAGTATATCCAATATGGTCAATAAACAATAAAATAATAAAGTATAATGGAATTAAGTGTGCATTCTACTTTATGATTTATCACAAGACAAATATATTATATTACACAGTGCATGTTCATAGGTGGTTGTCATTACTACGACTAAACCTTATCTACTTAAGGAAATTTATGATTTTCTAGAATCTGCTCCTAGTCTATGTGTAGGACTCAATTCTATTGAGATAAGTACCTAGAGGGTCACACACTAATTTTACTCAATATCCTGGCATATTTTAAGTGAATAGGAATTTATGGAAAGGTGGGCCCCATAACTGGGCTTGGGGTTTGTCCAAGTTTGACCGATCACCCAAAAATAAATAAATTAAATACTATTCAAGTTTAGAATAATAATATTTGAATTTATTTACTCATCGCATTCACATGTAACTAAGTGAATAAAAAATAAATATTATTAAAATGACTATTATTATTCAAGGTTTATTAATTATTTAATAGGAGAAGTGAGTTGGGTTAATGAATCAATATTTATCACATAATATATATTTTCTGTTAAAATTATGTGATAACATTTAAATGACATTTATAACACATTTACAAATCCATTTAGTTTCATCAAGGACTTATTTTGATGGTTTAAGTTACCTGAGGGCCTAAGTGCAATTTACGAGACTTTAAACCTACCTATATAAATCTAGAGAAGCCCAAATTAAAGGGACAATTTATTCCCAAGAATTTGATAGCCTATATCTCTTCTATCCTAAATTATAGATTGATAAAGAATAGATTTAAGCACCCCGATCCAAGTACTTCATCCTGAATTGAAGGAAATATTATCAAGTGATCACAAGGAAATCAAAATCATCTTCTATTCTCCATAATAAAACCTAGAAATAAAATATCAACACAGCGAAAGGGGATTTAAGCATGTGTGGAAAATATATAGGGATGTAATGTCAATTCCTTTGATCAATAATCTTTGACTGCGAGAAAAACAAATTTTTGATCTAAATTGAATTAGGTAATAGTTTGATTTAATTTTTCATGCTTAATTCACTCCACATAAGATCCTTGAGTTGAAACTGGGTATTTACAATTTTAGCAATGAAGATATGATGTCGATCATGGTAAAAAAATTAAAATCCCATTGTCTCTTGATTTTGTAGAATTCCTTGTACCAAAAACTATGAGTTTTCACAAAAATATTATGATTTCACAAGGTAATATAATTATATTGATTTTAATTGGAATTTTATGATACTTTTAAATATTTTAAATGTATAAATTTATAAAACGATTTTATAATTTTTTAATGATTGCAAAGAAAACATCATGAGTTCTATTTTTCCTTTAATATTTTTTGTGAAATATTTTATGAAAATATTTGGGCAGTGAAGTTTATTTCTTAGGTATGAAAATGTTTATTTTGAAAAAGTAAAATTTTTATGAGTATTCATGGAATAAAAAGTTACTTTCTTTCTTTTAAGATGTCCCTCATTGAGATTTTTATGCTCATCTCATATATTAAAATGTTTTTCATAGTGTTTTAAGATATTATAATTAAATGTTAAGATGATATATAATTTTAAGTTTACCATATTTATTCATCTAAACTATATATTTTCAGGATGGTTTTCTTTATAGAAAACATGGAAGATGAAGTAGGAAGGCACCAAGAAGAAAATATCCTTCCAAATCAATAACTTTGAATGATTGAAATTAGAACCAAATAGTTTGTTACTCTGATGACTTAGTTGACATAGGCTATAAATGGTGGTGGAATCTATGCTTGAGAGAAACTAGATCTACCATAGAGGAACATGTATATAGTGGATCATTTTATAAGACAACACCCTATAGAATTCAATGTATATTCAAAATTATTTGTAGTTAAGGGTTGGATTAAAACTCTAGAAATTATATTCAAAGTCATGGGTTGTTTAGATAATCAAAAGGAATCTCTTTCTATTTACCATTTTTATGGTTAATCAAATCAATGGTGGTCAAGGGTTAATAATACTAGATAAAGAGAAAAGATTGATGCCATAGAATGAGATAACTTTAAGAATATTTTCCTCAAAAGTGTTTTTCTAAGGTTTTTTAACTTAGGATGGAAAAGAAATTATTACAATTGAGGCATAAGCTGAAAGATTCAGTGATCTCATATGGAGAAAACTTCACCTCTTTGTAAAGGTACACACCAAATTATATCTGGGATATTGATTATAAAATCAATCAGTTTTACTTAGGATTAATTCCAATAAACTGAATAAAATTGGACTATTGTGAATTTAAATTTTATTAGAAACTTGTTTGATATAATGATAAGGTATAAATAGAGTTTTATGACCATTTATTCCATGAAAATTATGAGAAAAAGAGATCCATGTGGTAGGAAAAATGGAAGAATGAATCAAAGAATTTTGGGAAGTTCTGCTGATGTGGTAATTTTAGTAATATATCTCATGATTTCAAAGAAAAAGATCTCAGTAGTGGTAAGTCCAATTTTGATAAATAGGAAGTAAAGTTTTTTAAATTTAATGTGATGAAACATTATGTATATGTGTGTATAAAGAAGAGAATTAATGATGGGAAGTAGTAAGCCTACAATAAAAACTGTGTGGTTCAATACTTTTCATCTACTTCAGTAAATTTTCATCCTTTAAATGAAGTGGTAACATGTACATTACTTGTTTATTTAGATTATTATAGTGTCTTGTTTGATTTGGGGTCTACACATTCTTTCATTTCTGAAAGATTTACTGGTAAAATGAAAAAAATCACTATAATAAATAAATTCAATAATTTTTGTAAAAACATCCATAGATATTAAGGAAACAAGAATTTACAAAGATATTCCTATTATCATCTATCGAAGAGTTTTTCCTTTAAATATTATTGTCTTTACCATTATAGAATTTGATATTGTTTTGGGTATGCATTATATTTGATTTTATCATGCTAAGATAGATTTTAGATCTAAAGAAATTATTTTTTGAAATGAGTTTTGGTTTGTATATAATAATCAATTCATTACTTTGATAACATATCAAGAAGATGTGAAAATATTAAGATATGGAAATGAAATTTAACTTACTAATACTCTTGAAAATAAGGGAACTATTCTTATTAATGATGTGATTGTAGTAAAATAATATCTGGATGTTTTTCCTCATGTGTTACTTGGTATTATACCTAATTGCGAAGTTGTGTTTAGTATTAACTTAATTACTAATGCTAAAACAATTTCAAAACTCTCTTATCAAATGGAACAAGTAGAACTTATAAAATTGAAAAATAAGTTGTATGATTTTATTGACAAAGGTTTCATTAATCCTATCACTTCAATATGGGGTGATTTGATTTGATTTATTAAAAATAAATATAGTTCTATGAGGATTTTCATTGATTATAGATCATTTAATAACATTAATTTTATGAATAATTATCCATTGCCTCATATCAATGACTTATTTGAATAGTTTCATTGAGCTCAATATTTTTTAAAGGTTGATCTCAGGTCTAGGTACCATCATTTAAAGGTAAAAGAGTATGAGATCCCTAAGACAATGTTTCATACTAAGCATGGGAATCCCGAGTTTATGGTCATTCCATTTTCTTTGATGAATGATCAAGCTATATTCATGGATATTATGAATATATTTTTCCATAAATATTTAGATAAATTTGTGGCTGTGTTTATTGATAATATTTTGGTTTATTAAAAAAGTTATGTGGATCATGAAAAAATATAAGGATTATCCTAAAAACCCTAAAAGAAAATAAGTTATATGGAAAGTTTAGTAAATGTGATTTTTGGTTACAATAGATTTTATTTCTTAGAAATATCATAAATAAAGATGTCATAACTATTGATCCCAATAAAACTAAATTGGTGATGAATGGGAAAGACCTATAAATGCTATTTAGATTTGTAGTTTTCTTATATTAGAAGGCTATTATCTGTTGTATATTGAAATTTTTTCACAGTTATCTAGAATACAAATTAAGTTAACACGAAAAGGAGTTAGGTTCATCTGAAAAAATGAATGCTATGAATGTTTCAATGAATTAAAAATAAGATTAGTAAATGATCCAGTTTTGGCCTCTCCATACAAAAATGTTGACTTTTTTATCTACAATAATTCTTCATTAAAAGTATTGGGTTGTGTTTTATTGCATAATGATTTATAAATTTGTTATGATTCATTCCAATTAAAAAATCATGATAAAACTTATCGTATACATGAACTTGAACTAGCATCTATAGTGTTTTGTTTAAATATTTAGAGAAATAATTTATATGGAGTAGTGTAAAATATATGATTATAATAAAATTTTGAAGTATATATTCACTAAGAAAGAGATGAACATGAGACAAAGGAGATGAATATTATTGATAAAGGATTATGACTGCACAATTTATTACCATCCAGGTAAAGGAAACAGAGTAGGTGATCCTTTGAGTTGATAAGATAATTCTATATTAACCATGATATGTATAAAACATGATAATTTGGTTAATAATTTGATGAATGTTGTATTATAAATTATATGTGTGAGAAATCCATCTATTTTTTTTCAAGTGTCAGTGTAATTACCTTGTTTATACAGAATTAATAGAGCTAATAAAAAGTATTTTTTACAGTAAATGATAGAATCTATCAAGAAGGGTAAGTTTCCAGAGTTTAATATTGATGAATAAGGTGTTATCATATTTAGAAAGAGGTTGTGTGTCCCAAGTAATTATCAGTTTAAGAAAGAACTATTGAGTGATGGTCATAGTTATCCATTTTTTATTTATCCTGAAAACCCAAAAATATATCGATATATTTAAGAACATTTCAAATGGGAAGGAATGGAGAAAGATATTGCTAATTTTACTATGAAATGTTTGACTTTTCAACAAATTAAATCTGAATAACATTTACCGTAGGGGATTATTTAGCTTTTTCTAGTTCTATAATGGAAATATAAGGATATATCCTTGGATTTTATGGTGGTATTACCAAATATATCTCAAGGTAATATTATGATTTGGGTAATTATTAATCAATTAACTAAACTTCTTATTTCCTTCATTTTCAAGATAATATTTCTTTGTATTAACTTTCTAAAATTCATGTAAAATAGATAATTATATTACATGGATTCCCTCTCACTATTATATATAACTAGGATCCCAAGTTTACCTCTATTTTTTTGGAAAATTATTTAGAAGTCATCAGATACTAAATTAATTTTTAGCATAACTTTTCATCCTCAATATGATAGAAAGTCATAGAGAATGATTTAGAATTTAAAGGACATGATTTGATCTTGTTCAACGCATTATCATGGAATTTTTTATCAATATTTGATTTCATTTGAGTTTTCTTATAATAAAAATTTTCATTCGAGTATATGGATTTTATATTTTAAAGCATTATATAGAAAGTGGTGTCAGACTCTAGATTATTGGGATAAAGTATAATAAATTAAGTTTTGGGAATAGAATTTGTAGAAGAAATGTCTGATAATATAAAGATGATTCATTAGAACATGAGGATGTCTCAGATAAGGAAGAAATGTTATCCTAATAACTAGAGGAAATATATTTCTTTTGAGGTAGGTGATCATGTTTTTCATAAAGTGTCTCCATGTAAAAGTGTAATAAATTTTAGTAAAAAGATAAAGTTAAGTATTCAGTTCATTAAAACATATGAAATCCTAGATAAAGTTGTATTTTTTACTTACCAAGTGTCATTTACTTTGATTTTTTCTCAAGTATATGATGTATTTCATGTTTCTTTATTAAGAAAATATGTGCTGGATGCATCACATGTTTTGAGTCCTGAAGTGGTTAAGTTAGAAGAAAACATTTATCACCAGGAACAAAAAATGCATATTCTTGATCATAGAGAGTAATTATTGATGAATAAATTGATTTACTAGGTTAAGGTTAGAAAAATCATATGTTTGAAGAGGCCACACGAGAATTAGAAATTGTTATAAAAGTAAAATATATCCACTTGTATAAATAAGGAATAAAATCATGAGGATGTAATTTACAAAAGGGGGAATAATGTAACTAGTTAGGAAATTTTAAGATAAATCATTTTCATGACTTATTATTTTTCAATAATTAGATTTTATCTAGTTATATTCATTATAAGAATATTGGGTAATTTTTTAGTCAAAAAGAAAAAATTTTATTTCTAACCAAATTAGGTTTTCATGGATTATATAATTTTTATTTAAAAGATCAATTTACAAATTGTAGAATTTTAATTTGTAAAAATAAACTTTATTTTTGAATTCATCATGTCAAAATTATCTTAGGAATAATTTTTTTTAAAATTTTATGAAATGTTTCATTTTTCGATGAGTAATGAAAAATACAGATTTTTATTGAAAACTATCTTTTCTTTTATAGTATTTAAAAAGATACATGTTTTTAAAATATTTTAAAAGTAAAATTATTTAATTTATATTATTAATAATCTAATTATGTTTATTATATTTAATTTTATACTTTAATTTCCTATAGAAATATCTTTATACATAAAAGGAATTTTTTTTGAAAAACTATTTTTCATAGTATTTTTTGTGTTTAATTTTAAATTAAATTAAATCAATTATATGAAATTAATTTGATAAAATTAATTACATATTTTAAATAAAAATAATTAATATTAGGTAATAATTTTAAATTAATTTTTTGTCTTAATGAATAAAAAAATAGTAAGAAAATGTTATCACGATTAAGGTTAAAACAAGTTTATCGAGGGTTAAACATAAGTTATAAGGGTAAAAATGATCTATAAACTCATCTGAATTATATTAGATGACTATATTTATACCCTATATCATATAATTTTCATAAATAGTAAATTTTATCCATTTTTTATGAGTAATACATTAATATATTTTAATATTTTAAAAAATTCATAGTGTGTCCTCTCTCCCAGTTATAAAAGGAAACCCCTCTACACTTTTATCCACACATAAAAAGCCTTTTGTTTCATCCAATAACTATCTAAATAAATTACTTAAACCCCTACTCACATCCTAGATTACCTTTTTTAATTAGTAAATCAACCTGTGAAGGCTTTATATATAAACCTAAAGTGGTTGTCTGAAGAGGAGGTATAGTTCTTAACTGAGCGTTTTTATTTTATTTCCTTTTCTACCTCCGTAAAATATAATTTAACTATGATGAAAAAAATATATTAAATATATTAAGATATTGTGATGTTAATTTAATAACCTATATTCATCTCCTTCTTCAATCAAATGGGAAATGAAACCATCGTTCGTGTGTAAAACGGACTACCGTCTCACGAATCAATGTAATTCGTTTTCCATCACCACCTATCATGAATGGTTATAATGATGTATTTAACATATATAAATGATATTAATGAAATATTTATCATTATATAAATACAATATAACATTTACTTTCTTACTTTTATATCTATTTAAAAATGATAATGTCGTTCGTGCGTATGTGTGGATTACCACCTCTATGAAGCGATGTGATTCATTTTTCATGACCACATCACATGAATACTATATATAAGTTAATTTAAAGAAATAATATGATATTTATGATATAATAATAATTATTTAAGGATAAAATGATACTTACCTTTTTTTCCACCATGTTCATTGAAAAATGAAAATGTTACTCATGCATATGTACGACCTAACATCTCTATGATTGTAACGTAATTGATTTTCATAACCATCTTTCATGATTGGTTTTAAAAGTATAATTAATATATAAAAATATGATAATTATTTGATGATGATTATTATTTATATGATTTAATAATGTCCTCTTTTTCCATAGTCAACTTACCAAATTCATTTTGGACATATGAGCCGAATATCATCACTATATCTGACATGAACTTATATAAATAAGTAATTGTATATAACATGGAAATAAATAAAATAAAATAAATAATAAACATGAAAATGGTTCTTAATAAAGTAAATAATTAAAATAATTTTATTATTTAGGAATATAAATAACTTACATGATGATTCAGACTCTGGATAAGATACATTTAACCTTAAAACCTTATATTAAATGTTTTAAAGATTTATTTTGTACATATATTTATTCCCTGACCATATTCTTAAAATTATTTTATAAATTCATTTATATTTACATAAGTTAATTATAAAGGATATTTTATGTTACTTTTAAATTTCATTCGAAGTTTTTCAAAAGGAATATTTTTATGTATGTTATATAGAATATTTTTATTAAAAGGAAAAAGGAATGTTATATTTTATCATATACAACCTCAATGGTATTACCCACCATCGTAACTATTATTTCATGTTGGATTAATTGACAATGTTTCTTTTTTTCTTCAAGAAAAATTGTAATTACCTTTGTTATGGGTATTTTCAATAATAATTTTAAATGGAATTTATATTTTGATATCCAAAAAACATTTTTCTTATAGGTGAGAAGAATATTTTTATGATGGAAATGCCATATTTCATGTGTTATATACATGTTATTGTTCTTGGGTATTGTTTATGGTGATGAGTGAGATTGATATAGCTCATTATGATGGGTGATCCTGATATAGATCATGATGACAGGTGGGCCTAATATAGCTCTCCAATGCATTGAGTAAAGAGATAAAGTTAACTATTTTGGTTTCTCCTAAGAGATTATTAGAATTTACTAGGTAGGTTATTCTGTTGAGCATATATTGATTAAAAAATATCATTAATTTCTTTTTGGTTTTTATGTTCATAAAATCCCACATTTATGTCTCTAATGAGTTTACTTTAAATGATTATTTAGGAAATTATTATTCGTCAGAATATTTATTTCATAATTATATTCAAGTCATTGATCTACGAGGAATATTTTCTGAAGTGTTGGGAACATGTTTTAACATATTCTAAAAACACTATTCATACCCTATATTGGTAAGCTTAGCGTAATGAATAAACACTAAATTTAGAACAATACATAAGGAATGAACCCTATGTTCAGAATATCACCTATGGATCAACAACCCTACACCATTGAGAAAGTATTGATAAGGAACCATACATTTTAATTCAACCATACATTTAAGGAAAAAACATATGTTATATCAACACTAATTTTATGATCAAACCTACATTTGGTATTTTTTAATTACATGGAGGAACCCTACATTTGACTATTAAACGATGGAGTTTTAAATCCATGATATTATCCATGATTTGTGCAATGGTCTTGATGAAAAAATATTTTATTTCAAAGATTTTTTATGACTAATTAAAAGGCTTAAGATTATTGTTTTAAAGGATTATATTCAATAGAGTAAATCGTTTCTACTCTTATGGGAAGTTACAATGCTCTTGAAAGAATTTAAATTCAAATATTCACAATTTATTATGCGATATTTATAGAGATGGTTTGACCTAGATTTGTTTGACCTACTGTATAAATATCAAGATGCTATTCTTAGAAAAAAGATATTATGAATGTACATACATATATATAGAAATATTAAAAAATATAAATAGGATTTATACATAAGAAAAATCTATGTTTCATTTCCTTCAGAGCTACACTTTGGAGATATACATGTTTTGATCTATCTGATCAACTCGCTGCTATTGGTGTCATTTCTACTACTCTTTATTATTATATCTTTTTCTACAAGAATAAAGAAGCATTTAGTTAAGATAAAATTTGGAGACATAAATTTTTAAACATCTAGTGTTTTATTTGATTCTATTTAAAGAAAACCTATGAAAAATTGAAGATCTATTTGTTTCTATGCTATTATGAAGATCTTATTTTATTTTTCAGTTTCTTTTACAATATGTGAAGTTCAACCTATATCGTTCAACAAATCAAACTCTTTTAATTTATTTGAGTTTGAAATGATTATATTCAGTTGTGGTTAAGTGTCATATTCTTGTAAAATAATAAAATGGATTTGTAAAGTCTTATTGTAAGGTGTCAACTGCCTGTACACAATTACGTATTTAAAGATTTTAGGATAAGAGGTCCTGATAGTAAAATCAATAAGCTCATGGAGTTGAGTATTGTTGGAGTGGAATAAAGGATATTTGTGCCCTGAATGACTATACATCACTATGTTCATTTCTTTTATTATTTTACAATGCTCACTCATTTTGAGAGAAGGAAAGGTTTGCTGTATAATAAGAGAAGTGTGAATAATTCATCAAAGTTTTTGAAGTTCACAATTCACCCCTCTTGTGTCTTTGTCGTTGTCATAGCCATTCTGACCTAATAATTGGTATTATAGGGTGTCCAATATTGGAAATATTTATCATTTTATAAATCATTTTAGTTTTATATGATACTATAAATTGGTATTATAAGAGTTCTCTTATGGTATATTTTTTTTAATTTTTTTTTAATTTTTTTTAAAGATCTAACAAGCCTGAGTTAAAGATTTAAATGAAGAAATCTTGAAATGGATGATTCCAGAGTAGGTATGTCTATGATTTATGCTCCATATTTTAATGGTGATAATTATGGATTATGGAAATCCCATATGATCATCTATTTGAAAAATATTGTAATAAGGGTTTATTTGAAGGATGTTAAGCCTTATGGTATTCTTAAAGAGAAATTAGAAGATTGGAATGAAAATCCTTTAATAGAATATGATATCAATGAAAAATCTATGAATGCAATTGTGTGTGGTTTAGGATATGACAAATTCAATCAAGTATTGCAATGTTCTATTTCAAACGAGATGTGGTAGACTATTGTTGTTGCCTATGTAGGAACTAGAAATACCAGAAAATTAAGGCATGATACTATGAAACTAAAGTTTGATACATTCACAATGTATGAGGATGAAACTATCACTCAAATGAATGGATTATTGAAACAAATTTTCAATAATATCTCTGATTTAGGAAATTATATTTTACAAATAGATCAAGCATCAAAAGTACTTAGAGTAATTACTGAAAAGTGGAATGGAATATCTGCAGCTATATATCAAACTAATCTTATGAAGAATTTAGTTATAAAATAATTTATTGGAAATTTAATGATGTACGATGCTGAGAAGGAAGATGAAGCTCAAAATCATACTTTACATAAATAATATTCTCTTAAAATCACCATTTATGAATCATTTGTTTCATGTCATCCAGGTTTGGATAAAGATTTATCAGATCTAGATGAAAATTTTGAAAAGCTATACTAAAATAAAAAGAAAGGGACCCGAGAAAGAAATGTTGTGAGTGCAAGTAAAAAGGTTATATAAAGGATAAATATCCTTTTCTCAAAGCACACTAGAAATCTGATCACAAGAGTAAAGGTAATAAAAGTGAAAAATCTATTTGGAGTATTACTTCTGGTTCACATGATGAATCATCTAAAGATTCAAAGGCTGAAAATAAACAAAAATGGTACTCACAGATAATGAGGAAAAATATTATTGTTTTAAAAAATTATATTTTGGAAAAACCATCTTATGGTGAGTTAAATATAAATTACTTCATGTTACAAGATAGATACGAGTCTTTAAAGAAAGATAATATAAAAAGTAGAAAAACTTATGATACCATTTTATTAGATAAAGAAAATTTTTTCAATTTTTTTTAGATTCAGAATATAATGATTCTAAAGTATCACGTGATTTAGTTGATATTAATATTAAAGAATTATCAAGTTAATTTGATGAATTAAAACAAGATTCAAGTATTCTGATCAAATGAGAATAATATTTAAATCAAACCCTTGGAAAAAATAAAGTTTAGAAATGAAAATTTAGAATTGGAAGCTATGGTGAAAGACAAAAATATATAATAATTATTTTTTCTCTAGTATAAATATAAATAACATATCTTCTATTAAATGTTTTTATTGTGGTATTAATGGTCATTAGGAAAATGATTTTTTTTCATAAAACCCCCGATTTTTGGTTTTAATGATTCTTATTTTTCAAAATAATTATTCCACTTTAATATTAGAATATATAATCAAAATAATAAAATTTGGTTACTGATAAAATTAATTTCTAACACTACTAGACCCAAAATTATATGGGTTCTGTAACGCCCCGACCCCAGCTACCCAGAGTCGGTGCATTACTTCGTAACATTGGCATAATCACAAAAGATCAAGTCTCGAAAGACCGATTAGTTTAGTAGCCTTGGAAACACTAGATACATTCATAAATGTTACATTACATCATAAAGTGAAAAAATAATAACAAAGTCTTCATAGTCCACACTCATATCCTCTTCTAACTATCCCTGCAGGTCATTCATAAAATAATTCTTCACATCCTGGAAAATATTAAAACAATGAAAGGGGTGAGCTCAGATGCTCAGTAAGGATAACAACATAGCGGAAGCTTTCACCAATAAACATAAACATTTAAGGCAATGTATAACTAAAATAAAAGCCTTTTAAACTTGAACTTCAACATAATATGGCAAAAGTAAAATGAGATAATGCCTTTCACTTCTTCACATGGATATTCTACTGGTCGAATAATCACATGAAATATCATTAACCACTTTCATAATGATGGAATGCATAATTCCAGACTATCATAACCACGTAGCCAAGGCCTCGTGCCAAGACCACAAATAAGATTTTGTCAAGGCCTCGTGCCAAGACACTAGTTTGTCTCATGAGACCCGCCGATGCATCGAGCAGCTATAGCGGGCTCCACCCATCACTTATTAAGTCCAATGCATTCCTCATATGAATAGGTTTAAACATATCATAAACCATAACATAATCGTATCACATAAAACATGAATAAAGGAAACATAACATTTCCACATTTCAATCACAAGATTTCAATACAACACATTAATATAATAAAAACACTTTCAAAACCATTTTCAATACCAAAATAAAATAAAGTTAAAACTTTGTATTTATTTTTCATTAAAAAAAGTGATGTCTTGTAGAGGAAGCTGAAACTCAAATAATCGTCACGGCGGCGGAGAAGTCGTTGTCGCCGCATATGTACAGAAAGAAAAACATTCCCTTTTTGTCGTTTAGTAAAACGCTTCATATAAAAAATATTCCTTTTGAATAAACATAAAAGTAAAATGGGTTTATACACCTTATAAAAGAAAGTTGTGTATAAAACCAAATATGCCTCAATGATAGGAGATTGAGACGAAGTCCTTAAAAAGATAATTTTTAAAAGAAAATAGATCTATTCTGTGTATTCACTATAGGTACACATAAAGAAAGTAAAAATACAAAATAGGACATAATAATATTATGACATAATTTGAAAGTAGGAGATTAACCTAAATAATGGAAATTGGGTTAAGAAATTCCCTTACCTCGTGTCCGACTTGACTCGACCGCTCTTTAACCTCCTTAAAAATGGGTAACTCTTTTTGATTTGAGCCAAAGGCTTCCTTGGGAAGAATTATGCCCAAAGTGAGGCTTCTAGGAGTAAGGGAGGGAATTTGGGAGAGTATTTGGGCAGAGGTTGCACGAGCCAAATGTCTTGAAAGTGTGAATGAGATGGTAGAGGTGGGGGCCTTTTATAAGTGGAGAGGAGGGGCACTCTTAGAAAGTAATGAAATATTACTTTATTATACAATGCTTTTCGGATTATAAAGGTCGCACACTTATATAATTCGAGTCTAAGGTGATAAGGGTTCGAAATCTACCCATCCAATAGTCTTTGGACAAGTGTAATCCTTGGATTTTACATTATCTTTTCATTTTATTAAAATCGTTAAATAATGAGGTCATCACTGCATCATAATGATGTCATAAATAATTTAATTTATTTAATGTATAAAAATTATAAAAAAATACTATGATGTAGGAAATCTTTTTAGCTTTCCAATGACTATTTATAGTCAAAAATATGACTTGTATAACCCCATGTAAAAATTGCTTTAGTAAAACATTTCATGTTTGTGTCATTTTTTACTTTAACATTAAATAAAAGGTATTTATGTCATTTTACAACTAAAGTGGCTCCATGGGGTCCCCAAGTTGACCCATGGATTGTCTTGGTCGGACATGGCACATCCAATGAGGGTAGGACATGTGTCAAGCTCATCTAATATTATTAAAACATTATTTTTACCTTAAACTACACTAATTACCTCTAATCGTGATTAAGAACTTTAAAGTTACTATTCACCAAAAATTATTTTAATCTCATTGAACCACATTTTACTTCTTAATGACAACCATGTATGTCAGATTTTTGAAATTCAAAACACAGAAGTGGTAAAATTTCATTTAAACGAAAAATTAGTTTTTATAAGTACCACTTAGTGGTTTCACTATTCATCAAAAATTGATGTTTTTCAGAAAAAACCCAAAAATTCACCCTAAGCTATATTTGATATTCCGATTTCAAAAATGATGTCTATTTTAAAAAATTCCAAACATATAAGTTGAATTAATTAATTTTATAATTAATTCCCGCTGTCATAACAAATAGCGTGTTTTTAAGAAATAATATATATCAAAAGATTGACAATTGTTTATGTCCAATTTCAAAGTGAAATTAATTCTAATGAACACCATTGGATAAAATGGTAAAAATATATTCTAATTATACATTAAAACCACTCAATAGTATTACTTCTCACTACAAATTATTTTGATTAAAAAAGTTGTTTTAAGTAATTTTCACTATTCATAAAAAATTGGAAGTTCTCAGAAAATTATAAAAAATTCAACTTTGGATAATTTCGATATTACGAATACAAAAATGAAGTCCATTGTGAAATATAAAATTTCTATAATTTTAAAAAGTGGTTTTTACTATTCATAACGGCTACTTTGATTAGTCGCGGTGTTTTATAACTCGAAGTTGCGTACAATGCAAGCTATTGCATTATTGAATGAGAAGCGTATCGTGGAAGTTCAGGGTGTTACATTCTCCCCTCCTTCAATAAATTGCGTCGTCGTAATTTGAAATTTTTCTATGAAAATAAAAGGTTGAAAAGAGAAAATACCTTTGTGGAAAACCCACAATCGGAAATAAGATTAATAAAATTTATCCTTAATAAGAGGGAAAGGGAAATGAAAAAGTCACCACCCAATTATGATCTCGATTAGGAGAACATTAGTGGAAATTAGAGACATATAATTGGAGGAAAAATGTAAATATTTGTAGGGAGTGATTTAGGTCATCAATCACAATCAACTGTCAAATTGAGGGCCTCAAAGCCTTCAATCTATGTTGATTTAAAATATCATAAGTTCAACAAGACATAAGGTATTAGGATAACACATTTTTTTGTTTTAATATCCCTTTACTAAAGTTTAAGAATTAATTTATTCCTTGAATAAGAGATAGGTATATATATATTTATGCTTGACAATTAGAGTTTCAACCTTCAACTCATCTTTCACTCAAAAAGATAATAGAACTCAAAAATATTATACTTATCCTAATTGTATAAGGTTCCAAATGTTAACACATACCATTTAGATTAGAAAAACTATTTTGTAATAACCAGGGACTTCACGTAGTCCAGTGGTAGGTGATTAATCCCAATCGCACTATGGTTGTGGGTCGATTCCCACAGCTTTGTCCGACGCGATGGGTTGTCACTCGGTCTGCGTGTTGTCCTTTTTATAAATATCCAAAAATAACCTTAACAATAGTATCCAATGTAAAATATAATCCATTACAACCTTTATAGTTATCCAAAATACTTCTGTCCAATTCACAGTCCAGATTTTATGAGGAAGGTAAACATAATGAAGCTCCTTTTTTTTCTACATAACAACATGTGAACACCTTCATCATGTATTCTTTTAAAACACTGCAACATACTGAATTACCATAAATCCTTATTGATTACATTCATGATCCCTTATTCCTTATAGAAAACTAGATATACTCCTTCTATCAAAAAATATATACAAATAATTAATCAGTTTCAAGGATGTTAAGAATATCCAACATAATTTATCCGAATCAATCATGTCTTATTCCAAAATCACTATCTCGGTATCAGAACCATATTATGGTTTATCTTTCTCTCAACCATATATTTTCCAAAGATTTAACTTACTATGGAGTCACTTTTCTTGGTTCCACACAATCTCAAGTCCTAGATGAAATAGTACTGCAGTACAATCCTTATATACTCCATAATTATTATAACCAGTACATCATTGATACAACACTCAAATTACAAAATTCTTTAATAACAACATAAGAACTCTAATCATTCCCCCTAATATTTGGTAGTATCATAACTTGATTATTATCCAATAACAGCATTTGGGGAATACTCTGATGATTTGAACATTGGTTTGCGTAGTGTCCCCACTCCTTGCAGATGAACCATTGTACATTTGAAACCTTTTTCTTACCCTTGCAGTAACACACTTGGTGTCCTTTTTATCCACACTTATAACAAACTCCCATTCCCTTCAGGAAAATTCGAAGGTGTTTCTTCCCACAGTTATCACATATTGGAAAATTCTTCTTTTCCCTCGTCCCTTTATCCATCATTCTCTCTTCCATCATTTTCTTCTCTTTTATCCCTTCAAATCCATAAGACTCGGAGAATTATCTACTTATCTTATTAACACATGATACTATTTCTTCATATGTTGATAACACATGGGAGAATATTTCCCTTCTAAATGTTGGCTTAATACCATGAAAGATATGATCCTTCTTACTCTTTGGATCATACGTATTGATGGAGTTCACATTCCTTCTACTGGTCGCCATTTATATACAATGCCATAAACTAGGTTAGTTTATGAATCGAAATACATAATAACAAACTTGAAAACCCTTATAATAAATTGAAATATTTATGGATATAATCCATAATCATAAAAAATGTTTTCTTTTAGGAAGTATATACTCATAACCCTTCATAGTTGTTTGTAAAGAAAATGTGAATTATCCTAAGCATATCCCCCGGGAGTGTCGTAACCAAGAGTGCAGCAAGACCCGTTGTCGTGCACCAGTTCCCGTTCGAGTCCAGCTCAAAGTGGTGTTTTCGGGTTTTACCCCTAGGTACATCTGTGCCAGAGCCGCCTCTACCTGCTCGTATCCAGACAGGGATGTATTGCTCAGAAAACTCACAAAATCTCTATAATACCAAAATTCTAGGAAGTTCTTCTATACTAATCCTTAAAGTCTATCTTCAGGCTATGTTCTATAATCATAGTTTATCTAAATCTAGCTTCCAAGGTTAGTAATAAACTGCCTCTGATACCAACTGTAACGCCCCGACCCCAGCTACCCAGATTCGGTGCATTACTTCGTAACATTGGAATGATCACAAAAGATCAAGTCTCGAAAGACCGATTAGTTTAGTATCCTTGGAAACACTAGATACATTCATAAATGTTACATTACATCATAAAGTGAAAAACTAATAACAAATTCTTCATAGTCCACACTCATATCCTCTTCTGACTATCCCTGCAGGTCATTCATAAAATACTTCTTCACATCCTGGAAAATATTAAAACATTGAAAGGGGTGAGCTCAGATGCTCAGTAAGGATAACAACATAGCGGAAGCTTTCATCAATAAACATAAACATTTAAGGCAATGTATAACTAAAACAAAATCCTTTTAAACTTAAACTTCAACATAATATGGAAAAAGTAAAATGAGATAATGCCATTCACTTCTTCACATGGATATTCTACTGGTCGAATAATCACATGAAATATCATTAAACACTTTCATAATGATGGAATTCATAATGCCAGACTATCATAACCACGTAGCCAAAGCCTCGTGCCAAGACCACAAATAAGATTTTGTCAAGGCCTCGTGCCAAGACACTAGTTTGTCTCATGAGACCTGCCGATGCATCGAGGAGCTATAGCGGGCTCCACCCGTCACTTATTAAGTCCAATGCATTCCTCATATGAATAGGATTAAACATATCATAAACCATAACATAATCATATCACATAAAACATGCATAAAGGAAACACAACATTTCCACATTTCAATCACAAGATTTCAATACAACACATTTATATAATAAAAATGCTTTCAAAACCATTTTCAATACCAAAATAAAAGAAAGTTAAAACTTTGTATTTATTTTTCATTAAAAAAAAGTGATGGCTTGTAGAGGAAGCCGAAACTCAAATAATGGTCACAGCGGCAGAGAAGTTGTTGTCGCCGCATATGTACGAAAAGAAAAACATTCCCTTTTTGTCATTTAATAAAACGCTTCATATAAAAAATATTCCTTTTGAATAAACGTAAAATTCAAAGGGGTTTATACACCGTATAAAAGAAAGTTGTGTATAAAACCAAATATTCCTCAATGAAAGGAGATTGAGACAATGTCCTTAAAAAGATAATTTTTAAAATAAAATAGATCTATTATGTGTATTCACTATAGGTACAAATAGAGAAAGTAAAAATACAAAATAGGACATAATAATATCATGCCATAATTTGAAAGTAGGAGATTAACCCAAAGAATGGAAATTGGGTTAAGAAATTCCCTTACCTCGTGTCCGACTTGACTCGACCGCTCTTTAACCTCCTTAAAAACGGGTAACTCTTTTTGATTTGAGCCAAAGGATTCCTTGGGAAGAATTCTGCACAAAGTGAGGCTTCTAAGAGTAAGGGAGGGAAGTTGGGAGAGTATTTGGGCAGAGGTTGTCTGATCCAAATGGCTTGAAAGTGTGAATGAGATGGTAGAGGTGGGGGCCTTTTATAAGTGGAGAGGAGGGGCACTCTTGAAAAGTAATGAAATATTACTTTATTATACAATGATTTTCGGATTCTAAAGGTCCCACACTTATATAATTCGAGGCTAATGTGATAAGGGTTCGAAATCTACCCATCCAATAGTATCTGGACATGTGTAAGCCTTGGATTTTACATTATCTTTTCATTTTATTAAAATCCTTAAATAATGAGGTCATCGCTGCATCATAATGATGTCATAAATAATTTAATTTATTTAATGTATAAAAATTATAAAAAAAATACTATGATGTAGTAAATCTTTTTAGATTTCCAATGACTATTTATAGTAAAAAATATGACTTGTATAACCCCATGCAAAAATTGTTTTAGTAAAACATTTCATGTTTGTGTCATTTTTTACTTTAACATTAAATAAAA
The DNA here is from genome assembly GCA_963277665.1 of Viscum album. Classification (NCBI taxonomy): domain Eukaryota; kingdom Viridiplantae; phylum Streptophyta; class Magnoliopsida; order Santalales; family Viscaceae; genus Viscum; species Viscum album. The sequence goes on from OY728137.1 coordinate 1,957,737,973, forward strand.
GGTATTTATGTCATTTTCCAACTAAAGTGGCTCCATGGGGTCCCCAAGTTTACCCATGGATTGTCTTGGTCTGCCATGGCACATCCAATGAGGGTAGGACATGTGTCAAGCTCATCTCATATTATTAAAACATTATTTTTACCTTAAACTACACTAATTACCTCTAATCGTGATTAAGAACTTAAAAGTTACTATTCACCAAAAATTATTTTAATCTCATTGAACCACATTTTACTTCCTAATGACAACCATGTATGTCGGATTTTTTAAATTCAAAACACAGATGTGGTAAAATTTCATTTAAACGAAAAATCAGTTTTTATAAGTACCACTTAGTTGTTTCACTATTCATCAAAAATTGATATTTTTCAGAAAAAACCCAAAAATTCACCCTAAGCTATATTTGATATTCCGATTTAAAAAATGACATCTATTTTACAAAATTCAAAACATATAAGTTGCATTAATTAATTTTATAATTAATTCCCGCTGTCACAACAAATAGCTTGTTTTTAAGAAACAATATATATCCAAAGATTGACAATTGTTTATGTCCAATTTCAAAGTGAAATTAATTCTAATGAACACCATTGGATAAAATGGTAAAAATATATTCTAATTATACATTAAAACCACTCAATAGTATAACTTCTCACGATAAATTATTTTTATTAAAAAAGTTGTTTTAAGTAATTTTCACTATTCATAAAAAATTGGAAGTTCTCAGAAAATTACAAAAAATTAAACTTTGGATAATTTCGATATTCTGAATACAAAAATGAAGTCCATTTTGAAATATAAAATTTCTATAATTTTAAAAAGTGGTTATTACTATTCATAACGACTACTTTGATTAGTCGCGGTGTTTTAGAACTCGAAGTTGCGTACAATGCAAGCTATTGCATTATTTAATGAGAAGCATATTGTGGAAGCTCAGGGTGTTACAGGTTCAAAAGGACACTTGCATTTAATGATTTTTAGGATTACACCAGCAAGATATATTTCTAAAATCTATGAGTGCTTGATCAATTGGAAAGAGTGAACAAATCTAAAGTAGTTCATTGTCAAAAACATCAGTATTAGTAATAGTGATATAGGAAATATTTTATTTTAATATTTATATACTTATTTAATATTAACTACTTTTATAAAAAGATAAAATTTTCATTAAAATTTTAAAAATAACTATTATTTAAAGATATAATTTATTTATTAAAAATTTAAAATTTTATCAAATGTTTTTTTGAAAATACCTTATTTATTTATTATGAAAAGCTTATGTTTTTAAAATCATTTTTAAAATCTTTTTATTTAGTTTATTTTTGAAACTTGAAAATATTTATTATGTAACATGCCTCTTCATACATAAAATCTGTAATGATTATTTTATTTTTTTTCATCTAAGAAATATGAAACGCCGTCTGTAGTATTTCAGAAAAGAATGTATCATCTTCTTCTTAGAATTTTATTTATACATCTTCTTTTTCAAAACATTTTGTTTCACAAATTCTAAAAAAACAAAAAATTTAAAGATGAAATAATCAAGCTCTATTGGTTTAGATGAAAATCGTTCCTACAAAATAAAAAAGGTAATCATTCTGATTTGTTAGATGAACAGTCTGTTTCATTTGTTAATGATTTGTTTGAAAAGCCTTCTGAAAGAAATAAGAAAGTTTATTGTGATAAAGAACTGGAAGTTTCTTCATCTCAAATGACTTATGAAAATATTCTATGCAAAATTCAACATTTTTAATGAAGAAAAATTGAAGATGTAAGCTGCTTTGGATGCATATAAAAAGTTATATAATATTATGTATAAAGAATCTATAAAAAAGATTATTTTTGGTTTGTTAAAGAAATAATATCATATTGTGAAGGATAGTTCAATCTGAAAATAAGACTTTGAATCATTCAGAATAGAAATTCTAAGTCAGATATAAATTCTCAGAAAATAAGTTATTAATAAGAAAGATCTTTATAAGATGAAGTTATTTCCACTTGAACAATGTTTTTCTTCTTCAAATCAAAGAAAAACAATTGTTCAAAATAGATTAGAATAACTATCAAGTTTTTTGTATTCTCTAAGTGAAAACGTTTGAAGTTTAGAAAGTTTAAAAAAACAGTCTACTTGTTAACCTTTTTATTTTATTTGTGTTCAAATGATATATAAAATGTGTAGTGAAAATAGTGTTATGTGTTAACTTGTAATTTTTTTAATACATATGCATGATGCTAATATTTAATTATTTCTTAAATTAGATTATTATTGAAAATAATATTTTTTTTTATTTTTATTTATGAAAAAGTACTATTTTAAATATTTTAAATAATCTAGTATGATATAATTGAATAGGAGTTTTAAGTAAATAATTGTTTTATATTTATTTTTTAAATATTTTTAGTCTTATGAAAGAATAATTTTAGGGGGAGTTAAGTTTTATACTCTTATCTTTTTGATTTCACAAAAAGGGGGAAAGTTAATACTGAAGAAGTTTATATGTTTTTAATAGCCTTGAGAATGGGAGAGAAGTTTATACTAAATATGTTTATATTTTTTAAAGTAGATAAATTTTTATTATCATTGGGGGAGAATTTTACTTTTACATTTTATATATCTTCATATGGGAGAAAAGCTTTTTACATTCATTTTATATTAAAGAAAATTTTTAATCTGTCTTTATGGGGGAGAAGTTTCTTTTATGAAATAGATATTATAAAGAAAAAATTATTTTGAAATTAATTTTAAAATTTTTAATATTATTGTTTTTTTTATGTGATCATCAAAAAGGGGAGATTGTTGAGCATATATTGATTCAACAATTTTGGTAATTTATTTTTAGTTTTTATGTTCAAAATCACCCACATTTATGTCTCTAATGAGTTTACTTGAAGTGAATATTCAAGAAATTATTATTCATTGAAATATTTATTTTAGAATTATATTCAAGGCATTGATCTATGATAAATATTCTCTGAAGGATTGGGAACATGTTTTAACATTTTATAGAAACACTATTCATACACAACATTGATAATCTTTGTATAAGGATTGAACCCTATATTCAGAACATCGCGTAAGGAATGAACCCTATGTTTAGAACAATGTGTATGGATCAATAACCCTACGTATTCAAGAAATTATAGATGATGAACCCTACATTTGGATTCAACCCTAAATTTTAGGAAACAAATATTATATATCAACACTAATTTTGTAATTAACCCTACGTTTGGTATTTTTTTATTACATAGAGTAACCCTACGTTTGACTATTCAACTACGGAGTTTTAAATCCATGATATTATCTATGATTTGTGCAATAGTTTTGATGAAAGAATATTACCTTTAAAATATTTTTTTACGATTGATTAAAAGGCTCAATATATTTGTTTTAGAGGATTTTAGTCAATAGAGTACATCATTTCTATTCTTATGGGAAGTTAAGACGCTCTTGAAAGAATTTGAATTCAAATATTCATGATTTATTATGTGATATTTATGGAGATGGTTTGACATGGATTTTTTTGAACTATTTTATAAATATCAATATGCTATTCTTTGAAAAAAGAGATGATGAATGTACATACATAGGGATATAAATGTTGAAAAATATACAGAGGAGTTATACTTAAGAAAAAGATACGTGTCATTGCCTTTAGAGCTACACTTTGGAGACATACATGTTTTGATCTATCTGATTAACTTGTTGCTATTGGTTTCATTTCTCCTGCTATTTATTGTTATATATTTTTCTAAAATAATGATGAAGCGTTTTGTGAAGATATACTTTGGATACATACATGTTTAAATGTCTTTCTGGTGTTTTCTTTGCTTCTATTTTAAGAAATCCTATGCAACATTGAAGATCTATTTGCTGTTTTGCAATTATGAAGATCTTATTTCATTTGTCTATTTCTTATTCAATCTATGAATTTTAACCTATACCATTCAACAAATCAATTTTTTTTGATTTATTGGAGTTTTAACTACTTTTACTCAGTTGTGGTTATGTTTTAACTTCTTTCAATAAGTTTTGGATTTACGGTTCCCTGTAAAATAACCGGAAGGATTTGTAAATTCTTATTGTAAGGTGTCAACTACCTGTACTTAGTTGAGGATTTAAAGGTATTAGAATAAGAGTAACTGATAGTAAAATCACCAAGCTCATGGAGTTGAGTGTTAGTGGAGTATACTAAGAGATCTTTGTGCCTTGAACACTACACATCACTGTGTTCATTTCCTTTATTTTTTTTATGCTCACTCATTTTGAGAGAAGGAAAGGTTGTCTTCCTAACAAGATAAGTGTGAAGAATTCATCAATTTTTTTAAGGGCACAATTCACCCCCCTCTTGTGTCTTTGTCTTCATCATAGCCTTTACAACTAATATATTTCATTTTCAAGAGGGATTATAAGAGTGATTTTAAAATGATGATCCAAGTTTCTAAGATTATTTATCTATTATTGTGATATGTTTTCATATAAATCTTATGATTTCACAAGGTAAGATAATGAACTTAATTTTAACATGATTTTTTCTACTTATTAATAAAAAATTATAACTCTGTAAAAAAGTTTTCATGATATTTTCATGATTGTAAATAAACCTTTATAAGTTTTATTTTTTTCCTTTATGATTTATTATGAGATATTTAATGAAAATATTTGGGTAGTGAATTTTATTTCTTGGGTAAGAAAATGTTTATTTCGATCTCAAAGTTTATTTTGAAAAAGGAAATTTTTTATAAGTGTCCATAGATTAATGAGTTTATTTCTTCTTTTATGTCTCTTACTAAGATTTTTATTTCTATACCACGTTTTAAATTGTTTTACATATGGTTTTAAGGATGATTAAATACAAAGATAAGGTCAAGTTAAAAAATTTGAAGATATGTCATGAAAATAAAACTTTTCATATCGTAAAAGTTTTGTATTGTGGTAAAAATAAATACTGAGTGGAAGTTTCCACCTTGTGATGTAATATTTATTTATTTAAGAGTGATGACCTAATTATATAAAACTCTAAACCATAAATATCCTAAAAATTAAATATATTGAATTATTTTCTTAAAACTCAAGTTTATGTAATGTTTAAGACTGGGTCTTTATGAAACATCTATAAGTTCACCTCCCCTTGACTAAGTGTACCATACGTAAGAAGTCAATAAACCCTAACCATCACACTAAGTTGAATATTAACACAACTTAGAATAAAATAATAAGAATTTAAAAAAAAATCAATAAATGAAAAATAAATAAAATAAGAATAGAACGTAAGTGATTAACATGCTTTAGACAGGTCTTCCAACATTCATGAGAGAAACAATACACCGCTCTTGAATTATTGAAGGTACAAAGATTACATCAACTGAAAAATCCATTAGTAAAATTTAATTACAAAGAATTAAACCCTCTAGAATTCTTTGATTCATCTTGTAATTCTTATGTACAATGTTCATGATTTGGATACACTGTTTGTGTGAAAGATGAATTTTTCAGTCTAGTCCCCACTTACTTTTATAGGAAATTAATTCATTACTCTCAGTCTCACCACCTTCCCATATTTATCAATATCCTCCATATGAAATATAACTATTGACCACTAGTAACATTTTTGACCCTGACTTCTCACACTGGTAAACTTACAGAGTATTAATTTGATATAAATCCATCTAGAGAGTTTATCAAACATTCTAGACCACCCGATAATGTCATTGGTAGAACCAACTTTTGATTAAAATACTACCACTGAGGAGATAAAATTTCGTTGTATGCACCCTAATTTTAGCCACACTTATATTATTTTCGATAAACATAAATCCAGTACATGAACTTATGATAATCTGAAACTAAGATTCACATCCCAAAAATCTCCCACTTGAAGAATTTTCTATGAAAAATTACCAAGGAAACTCTCTATAAAACTTACTTTATTTTCAACTTCTATAGTATGCAGTGCTTATCTATCTTCCACGATTCACCTAAGTCACATTGAGGCATCATTATACCTTAAATTTTAATGAAATATTTTTTAGGGAACATATCAACTGAATTTTGACTAGTAGATATATTTTATATATTTATAGATTTTACTCTAATATGTTTCTCATGAAGTGGTATTTTAGGTCAATGTTCTTTTTCCTTGTATGAAAACCAATTTTTTATTAAAGAGAATCACAATTTAGTTATCAAATAATTGAATCCAAACTTTCTAAATTCTTATTAATTTCTTCAGTAATTTCTTCTTCCAAACCACCTCCTTTCAATATTCTATTAAAAATTCATACTTATATTTCATTATAATTAAAGTAATAATCTTCTGAAGTTGAAACATCCAACTAACTGATGTTCCTCTATAGGTAAATACAAAATCTATAATGTTATTATGACTACATGAGTTTCTAATAATGTTATAATCAAAAAACCCTTGTAGTGAATCTTCCTCCACAAAAAGAGACCAATCATCCATTTATTTAAAATAAAAAATTTCAACTTTATGGTTTCCCAATATTCATTTTCATGGTTGGACATAAACCTACTCACGATTCCCACTAAAAATACTATATATGGAGATTTACATTTTTAGATTTGGTTCCATAAAAACAATTTAAAATTACATTATGATTACTTTTATTCATGTATTTGAATACTATTTAAAGTTCTTATCACATCATGATTATTCTTCTGCCTGACATAGTTATGATAATTTACTAAGAGTACTTGTTGCACTGAAAGGACATAGTAGTTTCTCGCTATGATGTGAAGATAAAATTACCATGGAAATATTTTTAAATATAACTTCTATAACCACATGTTATTATTTTATGGGACATAAATGATTCAAGCTAGAAAAGGTGAATACTTATAAAACATTAAGACACTTTTTTATGGTGTAATCCCTTGGTAATCTCTAGTGTAGGAAATTATGAGAACATTACCCACCAATAGGAAATCCATATTTATATGTGTAATTGGATATTCATATCTAAATACATGTGTAATGATAATTAGACTTAAATATTAATATTTATTCATGTCATGATTTGTGTACTTTTATGTATTGGTGAATACTATGATGATATATGATTGTGGTGAGGTAGGATATATTGGGTGTATCATGAGTGATATTGTATTAATGAATAATGAAAGAAAGGATTTATCCCTTTTGTTTATAACAAAATTTGATATCTTAATACCATTGATGAGAATTGAAAATTTTGATTAAGTCCCTAGACATGGTGGTTTTTTAGCAAGTTCATTTATGGAAATAAATAGAAAGTGACATCGAGCATATAGGTTGATGACACTAGTATGAAACCTACTTGATTAGAGATATTAAGATAAAGGAATTATATTACACAGTGTATGTTCATGGGAGGTTATAAGTAATTATAAAATTTAATTATTTCTTTACGTAAGCCTTGGCATGAAGTTAGTTTCTAAACTTGTACTTTAGGGAGTGTAGCCTAATTCCACTGAGAAAGAGGCCCAGAGGGTCACATACTTAGTATATTCAGGACCTCAGTTAAATTCTATATGAATTTAATATATCGGATAAATATTATTGTTGTACATGGTTTGAAAATTATTCATGTTGGTTTGATCACAAATATTCAATCACCAATTATTAAAGAGAATATATATGTGTGTCGAATATTTAAGAAATATTTATTCACTAATTAATTAATTATTTAATTATATGAATACAAAATATTTATTTTTTATGGTTTATTCACAAGGTAAAAAATATTTATTTATTTAGTTATGTAAATATTTAATAAATGTTTATTCATTAATTCAATGAATATAATATTTATACATTTAGTGATAAATAATGTTTTGAAATTTATTTAATTTAATAAATAGTCAATATTAAAGGCTCAATAAATATTGAAGAGGATTGGCGGTACATGTTTTATGGTCTAACGAGAAATATCATATTAAATATTATTTGAATAAATATTAATGTATTGATTCAAGAAAATAATATTTATTTTTATCTATGAGTTTAGAATATATCAAGTAAATAATAAATTTAATATTATTATTTAGACATGGGGTTCCCTAGGAATTATAAAAATATCAAGGGCTCTTGCATAATTATTATTTTCTAAACCTAGAACTATTTAAATCCGATTATGATATTTTTTTACCGACTTGTTCTTCATTCCATTACTTTTAAAAAAAATTCTAGATAGAATTATCTCAAGACCAAGTGAGATCAACCCTAGAATGATTTTAAGAACACAAAGGAATTCTTCTCCTCACCCATAATGAATAATTCTCCCCATGAATAATTCTATTTCGATCAATGGATATCATCAAAAGTGTTAGATTTATCCATGCTAGCACCCATAGAATTCTATAGTGATGATCAAAGGTTTGCAGAGCACATGTGAATCATCACTACCGGAAATATACCCTTGATTCCTCTAACATAATGACAATATAATAAGAGTGGTCTACCAATTCATCGATTAAGAAAGAATTGAAAAATCAAGGTAGTTCTTAATCTATCTATAAATTATTTATAAATTACATGTGATGATCCTGCCTTTTGCTTTTAGGATTAATAATTAAATTAATCATTGATTTTCTTAAATTGTTCATGATGTTCTTTAATATGTACACACAAATAATTTATTGATTATGATTAAAAACCTAGTTTTCCATGACTTTACTAGTGTTTCTACTAGGGGAATCCGCTAGGGCCAGAACCTTCCTATATATTAAAATGTACATTAAAATTATGATATCTAATGAATATTACACTTTATCCATGTATTTAATATATTATTCCATTATTTGTGCTTGTGGTTTTGGTAGTATAAAATGTCCAACAATAGAAGTTGATACTAGATTGCATTCAGTTATCCAAATCCTTTTAATGATCTTCTATATGTACTATTCATGAGATAACATCAAGGTTACAATATTCTTATCACTATATTACCTTATTACCAAAATCTTCTTGCCTTCCCCAGGATCTTTCATCTCAAAAAATTAGGACAACTTACACTTCAATTTTCAAATCATTATTTCATCCGGTACAACAAGCATCATGTCATCGACATATAAAAGAAAAATGATGAATGCCCCATCATAAAATTTCTTTCTACAACTACAATGATCAGTGTTACATCTACAAAAGCCTTATTCTAACATAAATAAGCTGAATTTATGATTCCATTATCATGGTTCTTAATTCATTACATACAATATTTTCTTCAATATGCATACCAAATTACAGTTTACAACTTATGTTACACCCATTAGATGCTTCATGTAAATTTATCCCTCTAACTCACTATAAGGGAAATATATCTCGATGCCCATCTACTCCAGATACATATATTTTGATTCCACTATACTAATCACTATATGAATGGTAGAATGTTTAAGGACCAATGGGAATATTTTTTAGAATTCAACTCCTTCCTTATGTTTCAAACCCTTCACTTCCATCCATGCATTTTATCTTTTATTTCCATATCCTTCCTCCTTAATCTTATAAGACCACTTATTTTAAAGTATTGTTTTAATCTCTAGAAGTTTAGCAATATCCCAAGTATTTTTAAACTTTAATGAAGTCATCTATTTATTTATAACTGGATACCACTATTTTAAATCACTAAGTAAAGTTTATTACTCTGGATTTTCATGTTATCTTATGTATGTTAGGAGTAGAAAACTGATATCATCTCTAAATATACGAACTATATTTTTAACTATAATTGATATCCTCAACTGATTTGGATAAACTGTGCTACTCAAATCTGATCTTTATTTTAGTACCTAAAAATTCAATACCCAAACTTCTAGAGCCCTTAAATATAGTGGTCCCACTTGAGCTTTATATTCCCTTGAACTCTCTTGTATTTTAATGGTCTTAATACTAGACTTTTTGTGCTCTGAGTATTCTCATCTGAGTTTTCTGTTTGTTGTGATCTTATGATAACCTTACTCTAATCAAACTGGACTTCAACAATTGATTTTCTCCAACTTATTTTCCACCCATGTTCTTTTCCTTCCATAAAAACTTCTCATTGAAGTAAATATATATGATACCAATGATTTATTTTCTTTCATTATCCCATAATTGATATCCCAAGTTTTAATCTCTATATCCAAGGAAGAAACATATTTTGAATTTTGATTCAAGTTTATCTCTTTCATCAGAACTAACATATAGGTACAAAAATTTATTGAATTATCATGACCCCTCCCTCAAAAGGTTCCCCTCCTGAGTTGGAAATAAAGGGAGAGAGATAATGACCCCTAAGTCTTGCCTTAAGTAGGCCCCGAGTTAGTGACTATCAATGAGGGTATAGAAATCTTAAATATGGAATACATTACCCTTAGTAATAAAATAAGGATAGGGGGATAGGATAAATCAACCACGAAGAAACTCTATCACATATATAAAAATAGATACCTATCTAACCCACAATGCATTAAAAATGTCCAAAAATACAAATAAAAGTCTCCAAATAAAATCCCAAAGGATGAGTCCTATAGTAGTGAATGAATTAAAGCTCTAACGTCCAAGCTAGTAATGTCCTAATTAGTCCCCAAAATCCTCTTAGAAACCTAAAAAATAGTTTATATATAAATAAGGTGAGAATAACATGTATACTTAGTAGGATCATACCCAAGGTCTCTTATAAAAATGTGAAAAGATCGTACCAATGCACTAGTGAATAAACAATAGAACCAACATGCACCTAAACTAACCAACTAACCAATCCCAAAATCACCATGGAAGGCTCACCAAATAACTCATCCAATGTAATAACATAGTTTCAAAATAATATAAATCAAATGTGCCCTGTAACTGATTCCCCACCGATTCACCAATTTCATGTACCAATATAAAAAATACAGCCCTCATACCCCTTCAATGAACTTCACATCACATGCCCATCCATCTCTAATGTGGGTTGGGACACATCCTTACCTATCCCAACCTTCTATAGGGTCTATCATCTAGTGCTACCATCAGTCATCATTGCATAACAATCTCATCCACATAACCATGGTAGTATGGTACTATGAACTTGAAAGAAATCAATATATTTCTATCCTACTATCATTCATGACCCCCACCACATGTCATATCCTCATCATTTATAGGTAATATCCAACACCAATCTATGCCCCCACCTGGGTAGTCTCCAACCCCAACCCACATCATCACCCAATTAATCTATGACACCAACCAATGACATCACCTAGATAATATCCAACACCAACCCAGGTTATCGTTGCTACTACTGAAGGAAGGGAGGTGAAGAGGGGGTTTCCATCCATCTAATTCACTTCCAGACAAAATGTTGGGGAAACACCCAAAACCTAAAACATTTGAGAGTTGGTATGGTAATCCAAATAGGATGGGGTGCGTATAAAAATAAAATTAAAGGATATATATATATATATATCACACAATAACCAACCTATGGTTCAACATAAACTGTACTAGATTACTCCATAACACCACCTATACACCTCATGACATCCTTCACAACCACCACCACCACTAATGAACCAGACCACACAACCATCACACACAACCACACAATTCTCACTTTCAATTACATACTCATCAAATTCAATAAATTCACCAATCACAACCCAACATTAGTTCACTAATATTCAATTCATTAATTAAATTATTATATATAATATTTTATCCCAAACTTCATTCATTTGAAAACCCGTATCATTTATTATTAAATTCATTTAATCAAATTGTAACATATTAATTTCATACCAAGATATTTCATTTCTTGAGTTTAAATTCATTATTGGGATAACTGGGAAACCAACACAACCAAAAAACAAAACAACTAACCCATCAAACATCTTCGACCACCACAACACAAAATTTTCCAAGCCAATACTATAACACAACTATCTCACCGCAACAACCACACAACAACAACATCATGGATAAATCAATACTCATAATCCCTAGTCACGTACCATGAAAAATGAACATTATTTCATATTCTATCACATTATTTAACTAAACCTGATTACCACCACCATTGGTAAAAATCCATGCATAGTACCCACACATCACAAAAATTAGTTAAACAAGCACATCAACACAAAGTATTACATTCTATATTCTAAAATTTACTACAAATTCAGATTCATTAAAGGGATTTAGTCACATTAATTCATTAATTAGAAAGGGTATTCTCATAAAAATTCTAAATTTCCATTGGTAACTAATTTATTATCTATATATTAGTTCTTAACCTTTTATTTAGGGTGAGATATAATAATTAACAAAATAAGGGCTTCACAATCATAACAACTAAAATAAAAATAAGGATCCCAACATCCATGATTTTCCATAACATCAGTAAGAAAATGTAATTCCATTAGAAATATAATCAAAAGTAGCAAAAACATATGATTACTCCCCTTACCTTTAATTTCAATTAAGACAATTAATTACCTTCTTATGATGATCCATAATATCCACCCAAAGGATGAAAAAAGCATGAAATCACCACATATTCACATAAAGAGGGAGAGAAAAAGGATCCCCTACTCCAAGTAATCTTTCAAAATCACTACAAACAATAGAAAAAATAATATACTATTGGAAGTCCAAAACCACATAAGGAAACCCTATATCAACTTGAATCACACTAAAGGATCTTTAAAATCATAGCCCAAATTCTCCCTGATCAAAACAACACCACTGCTTAGAATTCCATAAAGGATAAATATGAGTAATCTAAGTATAAATGAGGATGAACTCACCATGGATTTCTAAAGACCAAACTCTAGAATACATGGATCAAATATGGTGGAAACTCTAAAATCACCAAGGGTTCAAACAAAACTTGAGATAAATATGGTAGGAATGAGATAAATCATAATTTTTCCAAAATTTATAAAGATAATGGAACTCAAAAAATTCATGGAAGGAAATTTAGATTCAAACTATAAACATTCATGATTTTTACCAATTTATGTTGTGAAATTAGTTCAAGATATGAATGAATTTAATTCAAAAATATGAAGAACATCCTCTGAACTTCATGGAACATTATCCGAAAATTTATTCACAGCTTGAACACTTCCTTCACATCATGAATTACTTAAGAAAAAAACTACCTCCTAAAACTTAAATCCATGAATCACTATCCTCAAAGACATTGAAAACTATTCACATTGTGAACACCGGTTCATGCCCTACGAAACCATATGTAGCAGGATTTCATCTCTAAACTCCATGGAACCCTCCTCGAGCCTACTCTGAACACCTCTAACTCCAAAACTATAAAATTAAAGGGGCTAATAAGGAACACACCATTGAATTAGATTCCACTTAAATGATTCTCATCCTACAGAATCAAAGCTAACCTGAAAAGTAAGGGAGGGGTCTGAAAAAACATCCCACGAGATACCTCTGAGTGATCTCATTACACCCCAAACACTACCACCTGGAAAGAACATAACGTCAAGCCAACAACTACCATATTTATCACAAAAAACTTCCCCAAGAACATAAATCAAGGGGAAACCCTCTATATCAAGATATTTTCTTCTTTGAAAGGTAATAAATCACTTGAATAGTTTTAAAATGTGTCATAAATATAATTCATATTGATTGAGAAGGGTTTTCCCTCTTTATATGCGTGAAGTAATAATACACACCAACAATAAAGAAAAAAATTAACATCTCATAAATTAACAATATTTAGGAATTACATCATCAATGAAAAATAACACATGGTTAAACTCAAAACAAATTAGGGTACTAGGAACACATCTATGTTTAAAACTCCCAAGTACTATCCTCCAAGCCACCATGCCTCTAAAACACATGATCTAAGGGGATGGTTCTTCTATGAATCAACTTCTCTCGATGATCTTGGATTTTTGCTGGTCACTTCATGAACATCACATCATCTTTGATATTCAACTCTCCCTAGTCAATGATGTGGTCTTAATCAGGAAGATACTAATGAAAATGGGACACATGGAAGACATATTTGAGCTTTTCTATCCATGGTGAAAGCATTAATTGATATACCACCTCACAAAAACACTTCAACACCTCAAAAAGAATGATGAATCAGGGAGAAATCTTACTCTATATACCAAACCTCTACTTCCCCCAATGAGGGAAGACCCTCAAGAACACATAGTATCCAACCTCAAAATCTAGGGGCCTATACCTACAATTAACATAGGCGTTATGATGGTCCTTAACCACCTTTGTACACTCTAAAACCATTTGGATATTATCTATCATTCTTTGAACCACCTTAGGACCAAGAAATACTAACTACCCAGTATCCATCCAACATAATGAAGAATGACATGGCCTCACATAATATTCCTCAAATTAAGCTATATCAATGGATGAGTGATAATTATTATTGTATAAAAACTCAACCAAGGGTAGGTTATTTACCCCCAATTCACCAAAATTCATGATGCAAGCTCAAAATATGTCTTCTATCATCGGGATAGTCTGCTCCACCTACCCATCTATATGAGGGTGAAAGGTAGTGCTAATATGAAACTAGGAGCCAAAGGAATGCTAAAATCATCTCTATATCCACGAGGTAAAATGAGAATCTTGATCAAAGATAATGGTCCTAGGTACCTCATGAAGCCTAACCAAACCATCCATATATCTCCTTTCCAAAACATCCACAACACTCGATTCACATATCTATATAAAATGATTCAAATTTTTTAGTCGGTCCACAATCAATGAAACTAAATTATGTTCTCCTTGAGCCTAGGGATACATAATGAAAAAATCCATAGAAATGTACTATCATTTTCACTTAGGGACATATAAAGGTTGTAACAACCCTCTAGGAACAATATTATCATATTTAACCTACTGACAGACCAAAAACAACACCACAAATTCCACCACTGACTGCTTCATTACAATCCACCAAAGCTATTTCCTCATGCCGTGATACATCTTAGACACACTAGGATATAAAACTAAGGTTTGGATGTAAAAATCACAGAGAAATTACTTACACATCAACAATAAAACAAATAGACTCCCTTGAAATAACATCCATTTATGACCATCCCTATGGGGAATCACCATGGATAACAGAGTCATACATCACCCTTACCTCTATGTCTGCCCGCTAGAAATCCTCCACCTGCTACATCAAGGGATATTCCACTATCATCTAGAAAAGACAAACTCTACCACTACCTTCCCCAACATCAAGATACATTGTTGTGAGATCTTCCACCCCTCTCCAAATATCTACTGACTCCCATACCACATTGCATCGGGACTTCCAACTCAACATACAAGTCACTACATTCCCATTCCATGGAGTGTAGGATATCTCAAAAGTATAACCCTGTAGGAACTCCATCACATATTTCACATTAAATTCACATCATTCTAAGAGAGAACACATTCTAGGATTCTATGGTCCATAAAAACCACAAAGTTCTCACTGATGAGATAATTCCACCATATCTTTTGTGAAAACACAATCGTCACAAACCCCAGATCATGGGTGGAATATTTATGCTCATGGGTACTCACTTCTTACAACCATAAAAGATTATCAATCTCTACTATATCAAGATAAATCCAAAACCCATATGGGATGTATTAAAAAACAACTTGAAAATCACACACTCCTTAGGAAACTAAATAGTTGGGGCATTAATCAAACTCTATATTAGGTAACCAAATGACACTTGAGACTGACCAGTCTAGATGAAATCTTGGTATTTACTTGTTATACATTTCAATAGTTTCAAAATTAAATATAAATAAAACTCAAACCACTGGTAATATCCCAAAAGACCAAGGGAATTATAAACCTCATCCATATTCATGGGTTCTTCCCAAGAAATAAATGCATCAATCATTGACTGGTCTATGATCACTCCCCATTGAGACAACACATTCCCAAATAAATACAGCTCTTTTATCTATAACTTGCATTTTGATAGTTTTCCATAGAGATTATAGTGCTAAAGGAACTATAAAAAGTTTTTGAGATGATTGGAATTATCTGACATTGACTTTGATTAGATCAATATGTGGTCAATGAACATGACTATGAACTAGTCCTAGAACGCATAAAACACAGAGTTCATGAGCCCCATCAACATAGATGGTGTGTTCATGACACTGAATAACATGACCACTAACTCAAAGTGACCATATCTATACTTGAAATAAGTCTTTAGGATATCTTCATCCTTCACCCTCATTTGGTGATATCTACACCATAAATCAATATATCAAAAACCAACTAGTTCTCTTCACCTGGTTGAGAAAATCATTAATCCTTGGAAGGGGGAAAAAGTTATTGACCACCACTTTATTCAAACTACAATAGTCTATAAAAAACCTCAAACTACCATAATCCTTATTGAAAAATAATACTGGAGATCCCCAAGGAGATACATCAGGTTAAATGAAACCACTCTATATTAGATCATCAACCTGAATCTTCAACTCACACAACATCACATGTGTTATCTAATAAGGACCCATTGATATTAGAGATTAACCCAGTTGTAACTCTATCCCAACTCAAAATTTCATCGAGGGGGTAGTGTCACAACCACATCTAGGAAGACATCAAGAAACTCTCCCTCAGTCCTTGAAATATCCTCTTCCTAATATTATACAAAAAATTCTTCCAACTATGATAAAAAAGAATCCACCAACTTATTACCCATCCAATAAATTTTCTCACCAAAAGACTCTATTCACTATACCTCCACATAAAAAAACCCTCCTTAGGAAATGATTAAAAAATAAATGCAAAAAATACAATAAATCTATGCCAAGGATAACATCATATGGATGTATGTGTATTAAGAATAAATCTCCCAGTGAAAGGTACTACCCCATCACCAGTCTACATCCCAAACCCAAATCAAATAAAGAATCCCAACCTCCAACTAGAATGGACAACACCAGGGGAATTGGAAGTCTCTAAATAAACAGTGTCAAAAAATGAACCAAATAAGTAGAAAAAAGGAGTGTGAGGCTCCCGAATCAAACAAGGGATAAAATAGGCTAGTTGATAAACTGATCATACCTCAAACAACATATGAATCTACTTTCATCGACACCTCCATCACATGCATCTTTTAATGACCATCTCCTATGAATCTCTAATAATATCCTATATGACCATGCTCTTCTATAGGTACCTAAGGGTAGGGACCATCATGAGGCTTTCCTCTTCCAAATCTATATTTCTTTAGCTGAGTAAAATCCTATTTCCTTAGTTGATGAACAACCACTGGTTGTCCATATGACTAATACTACATTAGAGGTAACTAATGATGCTACTAGAAATGGGAATAAATAACCATATGGTACTGAACTCCCTGAGTTATCAAGAAATAATCCAGACATAGACCACAAATTCCATAGACTTAACATGAAAATAGGAATATTTCAATGGATTATCAGGATCCACCATCCACAGTATGATGTGAAAGGCCCTACCAAGGTCGGTTCCTATTAGGTTTGAACCCAAAATACCTAGATATCCATGTTCCTCTTTCTGAACCCCTAATATTCAAGATGATCTACTAACCACCATCTTAGGGATCATCCACCATAGAATTCGTACACTAGATAATAACCTTCTTTGTCTACACCGCCAAATACATAGGAATCGTAAATGGGATGGCCACATATCTGATCACATGGAGAAATGACTTCTTTAGATGCATAGCTATAGAATCCTCATCTAGAAAGAGGTTAGGGGAAAAGTTAATATTCTAGGGGGAGCAGTTTTAATGAGAAGTTAATTTTAAAGTGATAATGAAGATGAATGCATGAATACTTGATAGTGGGTGTTCCTCCCACATGACTGGTGATGCTAAAATTATAAATAACATTGAGAAACCTGAATTAGGTTCAATAAATCTTGGTAATGACTCTTCTTTTAAAATAAAAGGTATTGGCACAAATCAAGTGGAGAATGATAGTTTGAAATCAGATGATGTTATTTATGTTAAAGGTCTAAAACAAATATATTTTGTTGTTAACTTTTTTTTATAATGATCATTAGATTTCATTCAAGAGAAATACATTCATTATTAAAAGAATAAGTGATGGAAGAACTATTTCTCAATGTAGTAGATCAAATGTAAGTTTATTATTGATTGGTGATCCTTTCGATACATGTTAGTTGGGAATAAAATATAATTAAAAGCTATGGAATATAAGACTTGGGAATATTATCCAAATAAGACTAATAAATATTTTAATACATGAATAGGTAATAGATTTACCCAAGCTAAAATTATATCAAGATGAAATCTGTAGAACATGTCAGAAGGGAAAGATAACTTGAAAGAGTTACAAGAGGATAAATATTACCTTCACAAGGCCATTGTAATTAGTCCACACAAGTATTTTTTGGCCTATGTGATATAAATAATCTTGAGGTATTTTTTTCATTACATTTATATATGACTTTACTCAGATCACCAATTTTTTCTTCATCAACCACAAGTCTGATGTTTTTAGGATGTTCAAAATTTACAAAAGGAAGGTTGAAAAGAAGATTAGTTTGTGTATCAAAAAACTAAGATATGATAATGGAAAATAATAAAAGAGTGTTGTATTAGAAACTTATCTTAATAAAAATGGAATCAAGCATAATTATAGAACACCTTATATACCATAATCGAATGGTGTTTCAAAGAGAAAGAATAAGAGAATTGTGGAAATGGGTAGAATAATGTTGTATTAGAATAATGTTTCAAAATACTTATAGAGAGAATTAGTGTTTATTGAAGTGAATATTATAAATATAGGTCTTTTGATAACTTAGACACATGCCACACTCTATGAGATGTGATAGCAAAATATTCCTACAGTGAAATATTTCAAGGTCTATGGAAGTCATTTTTATATTAAAATCAAAGGAAGTGGGATGGGAAATTTTGAATAAAAGGTTGATGATGGAATATATATGGAATATTTAACCAATTTTAATAGATATATATGTTTGAATAATATATTTTATAAAATTGTTGAGTGTTAAGATGTGAAAATTGATGAAAATACAAGCAAAACAGGTCATTAGATTCTAGAATATTTTGAGTCTCCTATAGAAAACAATGAGTAGATTTCTAAAAAAATAGTTGAAAAGGTTTATAAAATCATACCAAAAACTATTTATGATAATTCATAATGCTATATTTATGATTAATAAGTTTCTATTAGTGATATAAATAAATTTAATAGGTTAAAGAAACATATAAAAACAAAGACTATCATTGTGAATCTGAATCCACCAGTTCAAACAAAAATAAGGATAAGTGTGGAGAACCAAATAAATATTGTATCATAGGTTGATCCTAGAATTATGGTTTAGGCTATTGAATATGATTAGTGGGTTGAATTTATGAATTAATAACTTAATAAAATTGAGAATAACCTCAAATTGGAACTTGTTCCAAAACCAAAATATGAAAATGTGATTAGTAAAAAATGGGGTGTTAGGAAAAAAATGAATGAGAATGGTGAATTAGCATGTAACAAGGCTATAATTATTTTAAAATGATATTATAAATTATAATTCATATAATTTTATTATATTTTTACTTTGGTTAATAGAATTGAGACACCCCATCATTGGTGGTGGGGTGGTAAGGGCTTTGGGGTGTGAGGGGAAGGTTGTGGGGTAAAGTCCCCAGGCTTTCATGTTTATTGGAATTTCTTTCCATACATTGTGTTATATGTTAGTGGATGTAATATTCCTTATATGAATGGTTAATATAATTGAGACAATAAGGTTGTTCTTAGTTTTGGCTTCTCATAAGCATTATAGGGTATATCAAATAGATTTAAAGTCTACGTTCCTGAATAGTGATCTTGAAAAAGAAGTCTTTATTAAACAAATAGAAGGTATCATTCTTGATAATGATATAATAATGGTATAAATACAAAAGAAATCACTATATAGATTAAAACATGCTCCAAGTGCAAGATCATAGGCTTAATAGAGCTATGTTATTGTTTAAAATTTTAGTTTGAATCCCCTAAAGGTGTATAATTAAATTTTTACTAGGTGAATGAGGAATCTTGGGGATGTTACAAGGGTTTCAGACCCCAAAGAAAGAGAAATTGGGACATTCTATTCATGTTTCATGGTTGGCGCATAGTTAGTGTAAACAGTGTGCCCAAACCGTGCTAGCCTGGAGGAGGGGAGCATGATTAGTGTAAATCATGAAAGTGGGAGAGAAAAACTATTCAGGCTTAGATAGATGCATTATACATGGTTGGAACATAGTTTTTCAAACTGTGCGGAGCTCCCCAGGTAACTGTGCTACCTTAACTCCTCTTAGAAAGTGGCAGGTGCACGGTTTGTGCACAGTTTGGAAAACCGTATGAAGAAACCATGGGCCCCATTAAAAAGGATGTTTTTACAATTTCCCCCTATATATTTTAAGTATCTCACCTAATTTTATTACCCCATTCTTCTACATCAACCCTATTAATGAACCATTTCTACCCAAGCTTCTCAAGGATCATTCTCCTTCTATTCTAGGCCGTTTGGAGCGCTGTTGGTTGTAGATCAAAGCACTAGGTAAGTATAACGCTACTCTTTATTATCTTTTTCAGATTATGGATTTTGGTTTCATTATTATTCTTTAAAATCTCTAAAACCATATTTTTCCAATGGATCTTAGGTTGGGGATTCATAGGGTTCTTGAATCCGGATCTATGGTTAAGGTTGAGCATGCGTTCATCTTCATATTTGAGGTAGGTGGTCCATAAGTTATATCCAATAGTTTTTTTGTATATTTTTTCATGTGTGGTGGTGAAATTTATTTTATCTTGATGTTTATTTGACAACCGTAGTAAAACTTGTTAAAATGGTTGTCTAAATGATTATTTGAACCCCTCATGATCCCCGTGGGATGCATTGAGATGATTTAACTGATTTAAGGCCACCCATGGGGTGCGACAACATTCCTGAACATGATAACTTATAATGATAAGAATATAATTGACTTATGATATAATATATCCCATGTAAAATATATTTACATGTTAGTTTAAACCATAAGAGTAACCAATGATAGTTGTGTCTAGTTAGTGACAATGAAATATGGCATTGTTTGGCATGATGTGAAAAAGAGTTAAATGAATTAATTTGAATGTATCAAATGGCTTATGAATCTTTTTGGAAATGCATAAATGGATTATCATGAATTGATGAATGTGATAAATGGGTTAAATGGATTAATGTATGGGCATTATTGAATATGCTAAATGGTTTAAGGTATGAAAAAGGAAATGGATTAAATGGGTTAAGCAATATAAATGGTAAATTTGTAAATATGTTATGGCTTGATATTATGTTATATGAAAATAATTATGAATTGTGATTGTTATGTGTATTGGATTTGTATGGTTTTTGATATGGCATATGTGGTAAATTGATAAATAATCATGTGCACATATCTTGGTAGTTGTGGGGTATTGGACTTGAGGATATACTCCCATGGTTTGGGTTAGACTAAGGCTCTAAACACCACCCTATAATGCATTCATTAGGGAAGGGGACCGACACTCTATACCTCTAACAATTGCATTGGATGAAACTTCTTGGACCAAGGATCCAAGGTAAGTGTTATGTGATTATTTATGAAATGTTTATTTCTAGTGTGATAGGAAAATTGATTTAATCCCTTATACATGATAATTGACCGGCTTAGGCCACTCTGTAAGTGATGTAAATGCATAAGCCATGAAATATGTGATGAAAATGAATTTAATAATGAATACGATATAAGTGATGGAAATGGAATTAATGAAGGAAATGGTTAAAGTGAATATTGTTAACTAATGGAACCAGAGTTTTCTTTTGGTTTACCTTTTAATTTATTTCATACTTATATGAGCTATCTTTTTAGACTATATATTTTTTTAGACACCGTTGATGGTGGCCTATTTAGTTGTACTCACACCCTGCTCAGGCCACCGTTGGGTACCTAAGAAGACTTCATTATTACAGGTCTATAAAATGGAAAATTCCTTATGCTAGGGAGTTGAGTTGGGATTGGGATATGCATGGATGAGTATCTGAACTTGTATTTAAGGATCATTTTGGGGATTTACCTATTTGTCTTTATTTTGGGTTTTCTTCATTTTTGGAATATTTAGTTTTCACACGGAATATTTATAGTTTGGTTCTGATTGTAACCTATTTGTAAATTGTTAGTAATGGGTGTTTCGAGTTTATTGTTTATTGCTTCCATTATTTCATATGTTTTTTTGGATTAATTTGGTAAAGAGGGTAGAGTCTCCCCAATTGACTTATCAGACCCTCACTACTAGTCAGTAACCACTTGCATATAGGGAGGCGCGTTTGAGGTCATGTGGTGACTCGGCTCGGGGAACCGGTTAGTGGTTACGAGGTTGAGGATATTACAAAGTGGTATCATAACAAGTTATTTTCAATGATCCTATTTTTGGGATGGTATACAGGATATTAGGATGTGTTTGGTCTTGGAAATGATCTCATGATTGGGTGTATCTATCCCATGTATGATAGAAAACCCAAGTACCCAGGGAGGTAATTATTGTTCTCAATATGTGTTCTTAAATTTTAATTATATTTCACTATTGGGTGATGTACTTATTGTGTGATGTGACTATTTATACAAGGGTATACATTCATGCATCATTATAGAAACCTAGGGATATTGGTGACATGTATCCTGATAGGCACACTTGGGAAGGGTGTATGGGACATGAAGAGTTGGGTGAATTTTACTTCATTTAAAATTTAAATAAAATGGTTTCTAATAAAGGTGATGCAAATGGGTAAGTGGAAATAATTTAAATGAATGATTATAGATTATTGTTCTTAAAGAAACATTATAAATGGGTTAAAATTTTTGGTTGTGATAAATTAAAAATATGGAATGGTGACTAAAAGGGAAAATATTTTCATAGTGATGGTAAAATAGTTAAAGAACTTTTCTTAATTAATGTTGTGAATGATTTGAAATATTGATTGTAATAAGTTGTGAAATGTTATAGGTTTCTAAAAGATAATGTTTTTCACTATGAAAGTGGAAATGATTTAAAAAGAGTGTGTCTAATGAAATACTTGAATCCATGTTGGTTGTCTTATACAATGTTGATCATGACATGTGGTAGGAATGGTTGAGAGTAGTATTATAGATACGATCATGTTAGTTGGGATAGCATATGTGGAGTGGGTTGATTATGAAATTTATTGTATTTTACATTGTGGTTTACACCATTTGGACTTCCCATGAGATGTTTGTTGATGATTTTTTTTGAAATATGAATCTAAATAATTAGGGATTTTGGAAATGTTGTGAAATAAGAACATTATAAAGTGTGAATCTTTGGGTTTCCAAAATGCTGAAGTTAATTATAAGAGAATGTGCATTAATGGAATTTTCAGTGAAGAATGGTATTGAGTGTTCTTTGTGTTGTTTATCTCACCCTTTGTATGGGTTGTGTGGTTAGTGAGAGTTACCTAGGATGATACCTTGATTATATTTTGTAATACCTTGATGAGTCTTGATGTGTGGATAAAGGAGGTTCTATGTTATTCTTTTAGTAGGGATGTGATCTTGAGGTTCTGAGCTGTTACCTGATAATGTAAATGTGGTAACCATTTTGGGTTATAATTGTGTGGGTTGTACATTGGAATTAATAATGAGTGACTTGTTTATGGAGTCATTATTTATGGATGTTTTTTAAGGTGACCCTTGTGGGTTCAGACCTTATGAGTTATTTTTTAGACCCCACAGTGGGGTTTTGGCTCCTGGTGCCAATGTATGTGTGCAGGTATGATTGGTGAAACCTAGAGTTAATGTTTATTATGTTGCATTGGATGTAGTGTTTTGGAATGGGTGCAAGAGCGCCACCCATGAGTGGTGAATTTTTGGATGTTTTATGTATGTGTCCTAGATATAGTGGCTAGTGAATTATTATCCTTAACTCTAGTAAAGTAAGTTGGTATCATTAGATCCTCGAGAGCGACCTATTAGAGTGGTCAACAATTTTTTCAGTTCTACTGTGTGTGTGAGGAATAGTTGGATATTTTGTATTTAGACAGGTTTATATTTTTCTAGATGGATAAGTGGAAAGGTCAATGGTTTTGGGAGACATGATTTGAGTTGTGACGATGAGTTGGCAGTCTTGGGAAAAATAAAGGGTGACTTCATGGGAGTTTATCTTAGTGTTGTAGGTTCCTAAGAATTGGAATCGTGTGAGATGCTTCATATGTGGAAATCAATGCATAATTAGTACCATCAAGTTTCATTAAATGGTATGGTTGTGCCATGGTTCTTTCAGAAAGGGAACTGGAGTGGTTTTGATTGGTTGTAAGGTTGGTTTCAATGGGTTGTGTCATCTAGATGTCTGGCCCATCTATTTAGAAGAAAATTAATGGAGTCCTTGATTTTGATTTTGGGAGGATGAGATAAGAGTGAATTAATCATGGTTAAATGATTTCATTATAAAGGTGACTCTCTATGTGAGGGTTGTCATGTGGTTGGTCTTGTTTATATGAATGGTTTGATTGTAGGGTGATATTTTGAGAATTTCTTGAGGCTGATGAATCTGATGGACCAAGAGTCTTAGTTAGGTGTGTAAGAGGGAATTGGGATTGGATTTGGTGATGGTTGTCTTGTGAGAACTAGATTTGGTTTAAATGTGTGGTTGTAAGAAAGTATGATACCTTGAGGGCTCTGATGAGGTCCAGATGTGGGCACATTCTAGTTGAGAGCAATCCCGATTGGGATGGGAAAATAGGTGACTCAGGATAAGAGCCTTTCATTCTCTATGAAACCAAAGTGAGAAGCATGGATATGCAAGATACCATTGGTTTTGATTGGGGTGGTGGACCATTTCATTTTAGTTGTTAACTACTAGGGTTTTTCCAGAGGAACTCGAGTGGTGTGGATGCATTAATTCAAAAGTAAAAGTTGTTACATGACTATTTGGTGGATGGTTGTGGAGTGGTGGTGAGTCTTGGTTGGAAATCACACTTGAGCGATGGTGGTCAAGTGATGATGAGATGTGTACGGGTAGGGAATCCTGAGAATTTCAGTAGGTCAAGGTGTCCCGTAGTGGGAGGTGACATTAGTGATGGATAACTTATGGTGGTGTTCGTCGATGAATTCTTAGCGCACTTTTAACTAGTGATAATCATGCCCAACATCTCGACATGGTCTTGGGTATGATGAGAAATATATTTATTTATGAAAAGTGACTTGGATGTTTTTTGGTCAGATATGAGACATCATGGAGTTCACGATCATGGGGTGGTATATGTGGAGCTGGATGGTGGGATGTATACCATCAATAGTTTACAGGTGTGGTCCTCAGGATGGATCGGGTATCGACGAATGCTGTAAGTTCCATTCTCGGAAGCTGGTAATGTGTATCAGGTGATTCTTGTTTTGTTTTTTTTGGGAAAATTTATTCGGTCACATCCAAGTTTTTGGGTTTTCCTTATGATTTAATTATGAACTGTGGGGGTTGTAATTCATTAAATAAAGCGATGGTAATGACTCTCCTAAGGTGGTGAGTGAAAGGTCAGTCTTGGATGTGTAGAGTAGAGCATTAAGTTGATGTAGTAGAATTAGGATTATAGTGAGTAACCTATGAGTTTTATGTTAGGTATCTTAGATAGAACATGTGAGACTTGATTTTGGTGTTTGATTTAGACAATCATTGTCTTTGGGATTTTGGTAGTTTTAAATGGAATTCAAGATGTTTATGTAAAATTTGTCAATGGGAATGGTGAGACATGGACAAAGTGTGTGGAAAAGTTGTTTGGGTTCTTGAACTCCATCAAAAATCAGGCATAGACTCAGGTATGTGTGTTTGGGTGATATTGGAATGTATTAAAGTGTAAAGGTACCTTGGAAATGTAATGTAGTGTCATTCCAATAGTGAAGCTAAGCGTCTCAAGGATGAGTCAGTCGGGGACATATCGACTCAGCTAGAAGTAAAGGATGAATGTTGGGAGATGTAAACTGCCTTCATTGGATGTTTTGGAGTGAAATATATGTTTTAGAATTTGGAAATGTGCTTGATTAATAACATAGTTATCCTTAGTGGATGGATAGTAGGAGTGTGTGTGTTGGGAGTGTGGATGGGTGAAGTGGAGCATGATGATGGTTTATAGGGTAATGGATGTTGTAATGGTGGATTTCTACCAGAAATTAGGGAACGACCATGATAGGTTTTTGGAAAATAGTGTTGGGCCTAAATTTAGTAAGCACCTTAGGAAGGTGAAGAAGGGGTAACATACCAATAGTGGAAGATAGATGTTCTGGACATGCTAGTCGGGGGTGGTTTGACATGATATGGTTAAAGAAATGGATGTAGAAAGTTGTGACCCACCTCCAGTTTGATGTTTGTAGTTGAAATTTCTTTTTGGAAATTAATTCATACTTGATGGAGGTGAAGTTTTTCTTAGTCCGCAATGGGTGGTGTGGGTATGTCCCTCAAAGTGGTTTTGAAAACAAGGCTAGATGCCAATAATGGGTGAAGTCCTTATGGATTTTCAATCATGGTGAGTTGGAAAATTTTTAGGTATATTTCGAAAGTTGAGTTGAGATTCTAGTGGTCTATTTCAACATCGGAGGTGCTAACCATAGAAGGATTTTAGGGGTTATATAGAGTGTGTGGTGGGGATCGACACAGTGGGAAGGTGGTTGGTTGATTATGTGACTGGGGTTTCATGTTGAAGGGACTCAAATAATCACCATTTTTGTGATTTGATATTGATAACAAGCATTGACTAGGGTTTGATAAGAATAATTTCTTGTGTGTTTTGGGTGTGTCTTGGATGTTTGATTATGGTATGGGACTATCAGGTCTTGAGTTATAGATCGAGGTGAGTAAAGAAATGTGGTATGAAAGACTGGGATTTTTGTTGGGATGTGTAAAGTTTGGGTCACCATTTGGGTTTTCAAAATAGGGTAAAATGACACTAAGTGATTTAGTCCATGATTTACGAAGAGGGTTAGACCGATGGGGTACTGATCGGATCTTCAATGATGTTATGATGTTGTGTTAAAGGTTTCCTTATGTTTTGATTTAGGCAGTGTTTCCTAGGATTCCATATGGAGTTATTGTAGCTAGTGTTTGGTTTGAGGTTGATACGTCCTTGGGGAGCATCTGGTTTTCTTTGCAGGTTATAGTGAGAAAGTCTTGTAGGGAAGGACTGTGTTGTTGGTTTGAGTGCTATAGCAGGATAATAGTGTCCAGAAAGAAACTTGGGAGATAGGGTTGGATATACGAGCCTATTGGCCTGATCTTTTTTTACTTCAGATGATCTGTGGTGCTTGGAATTGTAGCTCAAGGATGATCCATTATAGGTGGGGAGGTTGTAAGATCCCAGACGTCATGGAGGCATGTACTTGTTTAAATTTTTTGTTTGAATCAATTAAAGTTGGGTAATTAAATGTTTACTAGATGAATGAGGAATCTTGGGGGTGTTTCTAGGATTCAAGACACCAAATAAAGAGAAATTGGTCCATTCTGTTCATGTTGCACGGTCAGTAAATAGTTAGTGTAAACCATGTGTCCAAACCCTACTAGTCAAGAGGTGGGGATCATAGTTAGTATAAACCATGCAAGGGGGAGATCCAAACTATGTAGGCTTGGACAGAGGCATTCTCTATTGTTGGCGCATGGTTTGTTAAGTTGTGAGGAGCTCCCCTGGTATCCATGTGACCTCAACCCCTCTTGGATAGTGTAAAGCACACAATTTACACACGGTTTGGAAAAACATGTAGACCAACCATGCACCCCATTAAAAAGTGTGTTTTTACCCTTTCCCCTCAATATTTTTAGTATTCCACCAAATTTTCTTCCCCCATTATTATCCAGCAACCCTAGTGACAAATAATTTTGACCCAATCTTCCCAAGGATCATTATCCTTCAATTTTAGGCCATTTGGAGCACCATTGGTTGTAGACTGAAGATCTGGGTAATTCTAACACCCCTATTGCTTCTCTTTTTTGTATTAGGGATTGTGGTTTCATTATTCTTATTAAAAATCCCTAAAACCATATTTTTCCAATAGATCATAGGTTAAGGCTTCAAAGGGTGGCTGAATCTAGATATAAGGCTATTGTTGAGCATGAGTTCATTTTAAAATTTTTGGTAGATGGTCTACAAGTTATATCCCATAATTTTTTTTATATCTGTTCATGTTTGGTTGTGATATTGCTTCTCTATTGATGTGTATTTGATTCCCTTAGTAAGAATTGGTAAAATGGTTGTCTAAATAATGATTTGAACCCCTCATGGTCCCCATGGAATGAATTGAGACGATTTTCCCGATTTAGGTCCACCCATGGGGTGTACCAACATTCCCAAACATGGTAAGTGGTAATGTTAAGAATATAATTGACTTGTGATAGAATAGATCCCGTGGTAAATATGTTGACATGTTATTTTAAACCATAAGAGGCACCAATGGTAGTTGTGTCTAGTTGTTGACAATGAAATAATGGATTGTTTGGAATGTTGTGAAAAAGGTTTAAATGGAATAATGTGAATGTTTCAAATGGATTATTAATTTTTAATGGAAATTCGTAAATGGATTAAGGCATATTAATTGATGAATGTGATAAATGGGTTAATGTATAGGAAATTTTGAATATTCTAAATGGGTTACGATATGAAAAGGGAAATGGGTTAAATGGGTTAAGTGATATAAATGGTAATTGTGTAAATGGGTT
This sequence comes from Viscum album, assembly GCA_963277665.1. Lineage (NCBI taxonomy): Eukaryota > Viridiplantae > Streptophyta > Magnoliopsida > Santalales > Viscaceae > Viscum > Viscum album. Next base: position 1,957,766,736 of record OY728137.1, read on the forward strand.
ATGGATTGATATTGTGTTATATGAAAATAAATATGAATTGTAATTGTTAGGTGTATTGGTTCTTTATGGTTTATGATATTGTGTATGTGGTAAATGGATAATTAATCACGTGCACATGTCTTTTTAGTTGTGGGGTATTGGACTTGAGGATATACGCCAATGGGTCAGGTTAGACTGAGGCTCTAAACCCCACCCCATAATGCATGGGTTAAGGAAGGGGACTAAGGATATTGACCTCTAACATTTTCATTTGATGAAAATTCCTGGACCGGGGCTCCAAGGTAAGTGTTATATGATTGTTTATGAAATGTTTATTCCAATCAAGATAAGAAACTTGAATTAATACCTTATGCATGATAATTAATCTGATTAGGACGTTGTATAAATGATGTAAATGCCTAACCCATAAAACATACGAAGAAAATGAATTTAGTAATGAAGATGGTATACGTGATGGAAATGGAAATAATGATGGAAATGGTTAAAGTGAATATTTTTAACTAATGGCACCCATGTTATCTTTTGTTTTACCTTATAATTTATTTCATAGTTGCATGCACTATTTTATGAGATTGGATATTTTTTAGCCACCATTGGGGGTGGCCTACTGAGTTTTACTCATACCCAGCTCATGTCACTGTTGGGTACCTGAGTTGAATTCATTGTTGCAGGTCAAGACAAGGGAAAAGTCCCTATGATAGGGAGTTGAGTTGGGATTGGGATGTGAATGGATGAGGATCTCGACTTGGAGTCAGGACCCATTTTGGTAATTCAGCTATTTGTCTTTATTTTGGGTTTTCTTCACTTTTGGAATAGTTAGTTTTGACATGGAATATTTATCATTTGGTTATCATTTGTACCCTATTTGGGAAACAGTTAGTAATTCATGTTTCTACCTTATTTTTTATTGTTTCCCTTATTTCATATGTTGCCTCCTATGGATTAATTTAGTAATGAGGGTATAGTATCCCCAAGTGATTTATCAAACCCTCACTACTAGTTGGAAAACTATGGAATATAGGGAGGCGCGCTTGAGTTCATGTGGTGACTCGGCTTGGGGCCCCGATTAGTGGCTCCTGGGCCGGGGGCATTACACCAAGTGCCTAAAATTCTAAACTTGATAACTGTTTTAGAAAAATTGGTTTTTCCAAATGCACTATTGATAGAAACTTTTACACGAAGAAGGATTTATCAAATACTCTGATGGTGATTGTATATGTGGATGAAATATATTTTTTATAATAATGGTAGTTTATTATGTGGATAATTTTCAATGGAAATATAAAATCAGTTTTAGATTTCTATGCTAGGGGAAATAAAACATTTTTTGGAGTTACAAATTACACATAATTTAGATTATGTCTTTATTTTACAAGAAAAATATATCAAATAAATATTGGGAATGATTATAATGGAAGATTAAAAAGAGGTTTCTACACCTATATCAAGTGGTATAGAGTTGAAAAAATATGAAAAAGGAAAAGATATTTATTAGAATAAATTTAGAAGTATTATTAGCATCCTTTTGTATCTCACAAAGTCCAGACCTGACATTACCTATGCAATGAATCTATGTGAAAGGTATCAAAGTGAACCTAAGGATTCACACATTCTTTAAATTAAATGATTTTTGAGGTATTTAAAATTCATTTTGAATTATGGATTGCTCTATAGATGTAGTGTAGATATTGACTTTCTTGGTTATACTAATGTATATTGGGCCGGTGACTATGAAAATAATAGATCCACATTAGGTGGAATGTTTTTTATTGGTGATGGTTTTGTAAATCGGTATAGTAAGAATTAGAGTTCAGTGACCCTGAGTACAACTGAATCAAAGTATATGGTGGATAATCATGAAATTACACATGCCTTATAGATTTAGGTTCAACTAAAAGATATGTGGGTTTATGTTCAGATACCATTGAATTTTTTTGTGACAATCAATGTTATGTTGATCTTTTTGAAAAATAAATTTCAACATTCTTACTATAAATATTTTGAAATTTAATAAAATTTTATCAATGATAAGGTGGATCATGGGGATATAATACTTATATTTATTGGAACAAAAGAGTATCTTATAGATATATTTTAAAAAGTTATGCCACATGAGACGTTTCTAGAGTTAAGGTTTCACTTTCATGTTCATCCTTCCCTATATAATTGAGATTTTGTTTCTTAACACGCCATGGTCCTTTGGATTTTGTTTTAAATGGGGAGTGGAGTTCATGATAAAGGGGGAGTGTAAGTAAAAAGGAGAGTATGTTTTTGAGAAGTAGTGTCATTTTAGTCACTTGTCCTAAACATGCTTGTCACTGAGGTATGGAAATATCTCAAAAACACTACATTATCCTATATTGTAGTGTTAAGATAAATCTCCTTGAGATTGAATGTGATTTGATGGTTTATGTGTTTAGGCATGGCGAGTCATGGGGTTTTAGATTATTTTCAACATATCCAATGGGGGATATTGACAAAACCCATAAATTTGTGGAAATGTTTGAGAAAGATTAAAGATTCCATGGTTTTTGGTGCATTTGGGAGGTTATATTTATTTATAACCATTATTGAGGTGGTCATTAATTCTGAGGGTGATTGATTTGGTTTTTGTAGATTTATATTTCATGGAAGAATGTTTCATGTTTCTCAAAAGTGTTTTTGAGCCTGGTAGAAAGTAGGACAAAGAGTTATAGAGTGAGTTTGAGAAGGACGTAGATGTTTTTGAATTAAATTGGCTAACTATTTAACGGTAAATTTCAATTTCTACTGGAATTTTAAAGGCGAGTCATTACTTATGTGAGGGTAAACTGATTTGATATTGTGCTATGTAAAAGTCATAATGAAGATTAGAAGTCTACGTAATGTTAGTCAAAAAATCCCGAGTCAGTATAAGGGTAGAATACCCATTGCATAAAGGTCAGTCTTCATCCATATAAGGGTAAAATAAGATCCTTTCAGGTTGCATATAGGTACAAGTAGGATATGGAAGATCTTGTAAGGTTAAATCCCATCATGCCTTGCATAAGGGTAACTGGGCATGGTGTAAAGGTTAACAAGTTAGGATAAGAGGTTGTGTAAGGGTAACCCATGAGTTCTAAAGCTCATGTAATGGTTGATCACAACTTGTGTAAGGGTAAAAAGTTGAGGCTTAAATGTATTATAACTTACCACATCATATTCCTTCATGAATCTGAAATGTAAAGAGGTGATATCTATACTGCAAGGGTATGTGATACACTGAAAGAATATGTTTCAATTTTAGTGGTTATATAAAATAAGAGGGAACGTCACCATGGATTCGATTCCTATGCTGTAAAGGAAAGTGAAGTTTATTTTCAGTGTTCTTCTATGTGAGAGATATCTATTAAATATAGAAGAATCTATGATGTAAGAAATGGGTGGTCCTAAATATTTGGATAGCACTACACCAAGGAAGATTTACTACACCACATGGGTTTATTGGTTTCACCGTGGAGGTAATGGCTACCCTATAGTAGCCATACATGAATACATGGGAAGATTTCAGGATAGTCTTAACTATTTTACAAATGTAGTGAATGTGTGTGTTTTTTATTAAATGGAAGGTCAAGTTGAAGACCATGATCATCATGAGTAAGCATCCAATTTTCTATATTTTATTAAAATACATGTTATTCATATGAAGATATTCTTGGAAAATTATTTTTTATAGATATTAAAATATCCCATGTGGTTATGTTCATTGAAAATAGCTTGATATTTATGAAGAATTTAAGAGTAATTTATAACTCTTAAAATGGATGTTAAACCACATGTGATAATGAATATATAAATAAAAAATAAAAATAGAGGATGATATTTTGTTGAATTTTATTTCTATCTGAAAAAAGGAAGAAGAAAAAGGTTTTGAAGCTAAGGTTGGATATTCAACAATCAATTTTTGATGAATCTTGTAGTCTCATGAATTTTTATTTTAGTCATGAATATTTGTGAAGTGAAATTCAAGACCATTCTATGGGAAATTATTTCTTGAATATTTTGGAGGTTTTTTCAAGTGTATCTTTATTTTTTTTCCAAAGAAGCTTGGTTTATTTGGAGATATTATTTATTTTGTGATCATATTTTATACTATAGAATGAAGATATAATGTTGGGTGTGAATCCTAACATATGTGGTATGATTCCACACAAATTATTTTAAGTGGAACTCACTTATGCTTATAGTTAAGATAATTTGTGGTGGTGGGGGGGATAACCAGTTGCATCCAATAGGATTCCACATTGAATACAAACCATGTAAAAATTGTGCATTCCTTGTTCTTTTATTTCATACATGATCATGTGAGGATAACATATTTCTATTTTGAGTGGATCAAACTCTAAAAAGTATCACATGTTTATTTCAATTAAAATGAAGATGTAAAAACTTCCCTCCACTAATTCAACCCCATCCTAGTAGAGGAAACTGATCCTTCTAGGAAATCCAATTACTTTGTATCCATAAAATTTTAAGTAAGGAAGTTTTGTATTTCTTATTTTCCACAACTCATATGGAGTTTTATTAAGAAATAGATTGAGAAAAACTATATTTTTAGTATATAAAATAGTACTAACTACTTTAGCCACAAAATGTTAAACAATTGAGTATTTACTCAACATGGTTATAGTAATCTATTAAATAATTCTATTTCTTCATTCAAATACACCATTTTTAGATGAGTTCTAGGAGCTAAAAGGTTATGTTTATTTTTTTCTTACAATGAAAAGTTTCAAAATCAAAATTTTTAAATTCTACATCATGATCACTACGAATAATTACCAAAGGTTTATTTTTATCATTTCTAACTTAGTCTTTATTCTTTTTTAAAAAAAAATCTTCTTATTTTTTATATATAAAATAGACCCACGTATATCTAGTGTAGTCATTATTTAGGATATATACATAGTATTTACCTTGAATACATCCAGTCTGTGTTGGAACAAATAAATCTCTATGAACTAACTATAATGAATCAAAAGTTTATACTTAAATAATATATTCATATCATGACTTATGTTACTTACCATATTTATAAGGGTCATAAAATTTAGAAGAATTAAACTTAAGCTCTGATAGATCTCTAAAAAATCCTTTCTTATAATGTTTATCTAAATTTATAACATTATAATGTCCTAACCTTATATAAAAGAAACAATATTGATATTCCATTTCAATTAAATAAGTTAGATCCTGGATTTTAAGGTTATCTAAGCTATGGGTGTAAACATTAACATGACTATTAGAAGAATGAATAAACTTAGATTCTAAACTTTTAACAATACCTTTATAATTCATGAAGTTTTCAAGATAACCATCATCTCATAATTGTCTTATGCTAATGAAATTGTTCTTAAGTCCTACATCATAAAAAGCATTTGAAATTAAAGTTTTACCAAGAAATTTAATATATCATCTACTATAGATTTCACCTCGATCATTTTCCCCAAATGTCACCTTCCCACATTTTTATCTTATAGATGGAATTTTTGTTATGGGACATATTTCTATAACAACCACTATCCATATACCATATATTTTGGCTTTTGGCACTCAAAATTTCTCCCCAAAATAAAAAATTAGAATTTTGGTACCCAAACTTAGTTTGGTCTAGAATTATTATAAAAAAGAACTTTTTGAATCCATATATTCCTAACTTTCTTAAATTTAATAACTACCAATTATTTAGTGATATAGTATTTATGAAAAACAATATATTATACCATATTTAATGAACATTTTTTTAAAATGTATACCTCTATGACACTTTGTAAAAAGGGGTGAAAATTTTGTAATAAAATAATTTAACTAAAAATTTGGCTATGTTGAATTAAAATCAATCCAATAGGTAAACCTATGTGGCATAAACTATATTTAAATTTTATTAAAATTTTCCATAATAGTGGTAAAATTTGGAAAAAAATTATTCATACTAAATATCTCAAAATTTTGTTTTAAAACTATATTTTTATCATTATTAGTTGATCTAGAATTCTATTTTTTATATAACATTAAGGAAAGATTAAAAATTTTTGAGGTATGTTTAGAAATTGTAGAATTGGAATTAATAAGGTACTACTTATCACATTCATAGTCTTCTAAAACTTTAATATTATTTTTCCCTAGTAAAGTAATTTATCGAGTCATTTATTCAAAACTAGGTGTATTATCATCACCATCAGATGTAAAAATATTTTCCTCTTTCAAAGAATCATAATTATATTTATCATCAGATTTTAGATAATTAACATTTAAGGTTAGATTAGTAAGGGATTCAGATGATACCTTATCTATGTAACATTGGTTTTTTTTAGAAATTCTATCATAGAAACCCAGAAATTATGATCAATGATAATTTCATTTAAATAACATTTTAAAGAAGAATAACCACCATTGGAACTCCTCGTATGTGAAGCTTTCAAACTTTTCTTCAATTTATTCTTTATAAAAATTTATTAATCCTTTTTATTTTTTCTTCAACCTCAGATAATTTGGCTTGATATATCCCAGTTTCTTATGTTCATAAAAACTAATTTCATAAATATCTTTATTATCACCTCTATATTTCTTACTTTTATTATACTTATAATGGAAACCATTCTTTCCAAATATTCTTTTCTTATCTTATCTAGCTGGTAAAGCTCGTTATCAATTTTTTATGAAGAAATAATATCTGATTAAAACTTAGATTTATTCTTAGATTTCAAATAATTAGAAACCTTGTCATAATACTTATCTTTCTTAGCTGTAGCTGTAGATATAGAAGAAAAAGAAACAATATTCTTTTTAATTTCCTTCTTAGTATCTATTTTAAACCTACTCTCAAACTATATGATATTTATAATAAAATAATCTAAACTTATCTAGGTTAGATGTTTTTTATCATCTATTTATATGATTATATTCTCATTCCTTTGGCATGATATCAATAATATTTTACATAAGTTTCCCATTTGATAAATCTTTCTCACTAAGAGATTTCAACCTATTAAAAATAGTCATAAAATATTGATGCATCCAGGAAGCTGAGTCACCTAGTAAGAAATAAAATGAATAATAATATACATTTATCACAACTCTTATAGTTTCAAAAATATTATAATATACAAAATGAGTAACTTAAAGCATTTCCCATATATTGTTGGCTGTTTTAGAAGAAGAAATATGACTATATACATTTATTTCCGTAGAACATAGAAATGTATTTATAACATGATAATTCAAATGGTATTATTAATTACTTCTCTACTAAAGGATATAACTTTTTTACCAAGAACCTTATAACTTCCAGTTATCATAATAAAGTTTTAAAACCTTATATTTGTAACAAAGTTCTTAATTCTATCTCTCTAATATTCATAGTCAACACTTTCAAATATTGGTGGTCTACTTGGATTAAGATTCTCTAAAGTCCCAACAGAAAAACCTTCCATCTCAAGATAAAATATTTTTCTCTAAAAAAATGATTAGTGTAATAAAGATATAAGAATAGAGAACTGATTTAATACCAAATTTTAGATCATAAGATTATTGTAACATCTCAGTTTCAGAAGCTGCACAGAGGCACCCCGTGCCCGGTTGGTCACATGGGCTCAAGCACATTTACCCTAATTCCAGAGGCTTCCGACTAGCAGTGATGGAATTCGGTGTGATTGTGGAAAAACTATGCCCTCATTGGCAGAGTAACACAACAGAAGAGAAACAGATAACAATAGTGGAAACCGTAATAATGGCATACAATAGTAAATAGTGGAAGACTAAAAGTAATAAGAAGCTAGAGCACATATATAATGATACATATGTCTTGAAAATTATCCAAACACGTCACAATTCTGAAATACAGTACTAAACCAAAGTATGAAAGAAAATAGTAAAAAAATCCTCATCATCGCAAGCCTTAGCTTAGTCCCATGCTCTTCAGCTCCAAAGAAGTCAAGTACCTGAAGTATAAGGGCGCTTTCCCTTATCTATACCTAAAACAATATAATCTGTTTGGGATCAAAAGCATGACCCAAACAGGGTGTGAGACTAAATCCTAGTAGGCAACCTCCAAGAGATCTGTGCTTAATAGTCAGTGAATATATATATGGAAGGCAATAAGCAAAAGAAGCAGTAAACAAGGAAGTACTCAACAGTAAACATTCCTACAGTTTCAAGCATTCAAACACCACATACCAAGTAAGTAGAAAATCACAAACAGGTAACCCTGTAGGATGTTATCACAGTCTAATACCCTCTGTTTCTACCTATAAAACACAAGCAACCCTCTGGGAAGTACACACAGTCTAACTCCTCTGGTTCAGCTTTAGCACAGACTCTCTGAGGAAGCACTCATCGTCAATTCCCCCTATAGTCTCGTATCAGTAACTAAAAGGCACTATGGGGAAGCACTTATGTCTCATTCCCCCTGTGGCCTGCGTCGAGGAACTACAAACACTCTGAGGAAGCACTTACGTCAATTCCCCCTATGGTCTCATATCGTAATAGTAAAAATAGACCCTCTGGAGAAGCCCTCATGTCCATTGTCCCTATGGTCTACTACACTAGGTTCTCAGGGCCCTGTGTAAGTTAAACAATCATTGTAATACATGGTATCCAAAGTAAACCTCAAGAACTATTTGGATAAACAATCTACAACATAACAACATGTTAGATAAAACACTCCATCCTAACAATACTAGGTATAGAAAACAAAGCAGCAGCCTAACAGGAAAAACTAGACCAAACGGTTAAAACAAGAAAACATGGGAAAAATATCCATAACATGGAAAAATAAACCCTATTCACAATATATAACCTCTATCCAAACAACCAAGACATAATAGAAAAATATTAGGACTAAAAACATAAACACACATACCCTGTTCAAGGGTTTTGACCAATTTTGCACATATAACTCAAAGACTAACTATGGATAGGCACAAACCACCTACCTCGGTGTTGTGAGATTATTATATGTGAACCTGAAGCCTTGAATCGCCCAAGAACACCGTAGATCTACAAAAACGTCTGAAGAATTCAATCAGAGATAACTTGAGAAAGAGGAGGAATTAAGAAATGAAGCTCTCGAAGAAGGAATAGATTAGAGAGGCGATCCCAACATAATCTATGGCGGTCAAATCGGAGGACGAATGCTCGATAGGGGGATTGAGAAAGAATCGTGGCCGTACGGACGCTCCTAGACGAACTAGGTCAAGAAGGAGAGCGTTCTGTCCATCAGATGCGACCCTGGTCTATTTATTGAAAAAAAGAAAATACACAATGTGTACTTTATAAGTAAACAACATGTACTTGACTTCACCAGCCCTCGCATTAGGTAATCTCCAGGTCACCACACACGACCATGTGCATGACAGTTACACAGCCAACACATGGCTACCCATGGTAAGCAAGTACATAGTGTGTACTCATAAAGTATACGACCTGTACTTAAGAAATTTCCAGAAATTCCTCTTTTTTTCAAAAACATCAAATAAAGGAAAACATACCTAAGAATAAGATCCGGGTTCTTACAATTATTAACAATACTATGGGGGTGAATTGTAGTTTTCAAAATTTAAACACAAAATTTTCCCAAAACAAATAGGAAATTCTATTAGATAAAGAGATTTATCAATGTAATTTATAACCAGTGTAATAAAAAATTTATACAAAACAATATAAAATTTCTATAAAAATGAATATCATAACAATAAAAATTTTAGAAACAATTATAAAATAGTAATACACAATTTTATAAAATATGTTACAAACATATAGTAACTTTAGTATAAAAGTTCTACATTTTCACCCAATGTGTTAAATAAGTCTGTGAACCTGAATTAAGGTATCAAATATTATACAACTATTGTATGGTATATATTATTAACTTAGTAATACCTTTATTAGAATAACCAGATAAATCTCTATCATGCTATCCCTAGGATCCCTCTATTAAACAGATCGAACAAACTCTATCGCTCTATCCTCGAGATCCACTGATCAACCAGATCAGGTAAAAAACTATTAAAAATGAAATATCTTAAGGAATTTACAAATATAACCTTATAAATGATTCCTTAAATAAATAATTATAAATAATAAAAATGAAATTATCTCAATAACAAGATGTATCAACACTTCAATCAGGAACTTTAGATCATCGAATTGTAAATTTTTTATCTCCCTTGAGGTTGATGTCCTATTTATAGAAGATCTCCAATGGTGGATTATGAAATTCCTAGGATTGTTTTCAATGACATCATAAAAACTTCTTCTTATTCTTAAAGTGAATCAGAATAACATAATTCTTTCTGATGTACATTTGGTATGAAACTATTATGATGATTTGAACATTCCATCTAGTAGAAATGACATGACTTCATTTGGTAACATTGTATATCTTTATCTAACATGATTAGTAAATGTTCATTTGATAGACTTATATGTCTCCATTTGATGAAATCTATCTGATAGACTTTGGATCCTTCAATTTTATGGACTATGTCTAATGGATTTCATACAAATATATTCGATAGACTCTATAAGTCTTCTATTTGGTATAATTCATACACATCCATTTGATGTACTTTAGAAATATTAGTTTGATTTACTTGATACTCATCTACCTAATATACTTGGTAAATGTACATCTGATAGAACTTATTTTCTCAATTTGGTAAAACTTAATACCTTACTATAAACAATTCATAACTTGGGAAAGATAAATATTATAATTATAAATACATGTGAAGAGTGAATTACGATTTTCAAAAGTAATGTTAAAAAGAATTCTTTTGACTTAACAACTACCTCTGGAAGTCCATCCATGAAACATATGCCTCCTTATAAACACTGAGATACAACATCCACTACTAGAACACTGCTCATCACATCTGACTAACTACTAATAGAACACATAACTAATATAAGTCTTAGATCATACCAAAGGAAATATCAAACTCTTCTAATAAGAGATCTATTTCAAAATTAGAGACACTGTTATCATACTTTCCCAATATCATCCATTTAAAGGAATGCGAGTCTCTCTTCCATGCCTCATAATCCTCCATCAGGTCAATACTTTAATGATCAACTAGATCAACTTTCTGAACCTCTACTTCCTGATTTGTACACAGACGATGATTGGGAGACATTCCTAAAAAACCAAGAGAAATCCTAAGTCTGGTAACTTGAAATTTTATCAATGTTCATTTAATTAATTCTATTTAATTTCCAAAAATCACCCAATTAAGATATGAATAAAAATAATCATGAAAAATTTACCTTTATAAGGTATCTACCCTATAAATGAAAGCACCTCACTTGGTTATTTGGTAGACTCAGGGTCCTTATTTTGGATAATAGGGGATCCTAAAATCATGTGTCTAATCCAGTATCCCTAGAATAAGTCACAAACCAAGATCAACTAGAATAGTTTCCAAACCAATCCATGAAATCTTTATAGTGCCCAGCCCAAACTCTATAATATATCTCAACCTAAACCTTTGATACCACTTTGTCAAACCCCCTCCCTCAAAAGGTTCCCCTCCTTAGAAAAAAATGAAGGGAGAGAGATAATAACCCCGTAAGTCACACTTTTAGTAGGACTTGGGTTGGAGACTATCCCTAAGGGTATAAAAATATTCCATATTTAAGGAATTAATGTCAATAATAAAATAAGTATAAGGATATTGGATAAATTTACCACCAAGAAACTCTGTCACATAATATAAAAATAGAACCCAAGCCAGCCCATAATGCATGAAAAATGTCAAAAAATACAAATAACATTCTCTAAATAAATACCCAAAGGACAAGTCCAACAATAGAAACTCAAAAAAAGATTCAATATTTAAGATAATAATGTCCATCATAGTTCCTAAAATCCTCTTTTAAGTCTAAAAAATAGTTTATTTATATATAGGGTGAGCATAACATGTATACTTAGTAGGATCATACCCAAGGTCTCTCGTACACATGTGAGAAGAGTATAATAACACAAATGTGAGTAAATAGTAAAACCAACATGCACCTCAACATGTTAAATAACCAATATCAACCTCTCCATGGTACAATCACCAAATAATGCATCTAATGTAATAACATAGTAGAAAAAGAATATAAAGAAAAGGTTCCCCACAACCACTTCACCAATGATTCACTACTCTTATGTCCTAACATCAAATTTCTTATACTCCCATATCTTCTATAAATATATCATCACATGACCATACATTACTCATGTGGGTGGGGATGCATCCATACCTATCCCAACCTCCTACAGGGTCTACTATCTGGTGCTAGCATCCGTTAACATCACATCACAACCTTATCCACATAACCACAGTAGTAGGGTATCATGGATGTGAAGAACATAAACCTAATGCCCTTATACCACCATGAATGACCCCCACCACACGTCACATACTCATAATTTATTGGTAATATACAACACTAACCCATTCCACCACCTTGGTAATCTCTAAAACCAACCCACGTCATCACCTAGGTATTCTCCAACACTAATTTCATAACCTGGGAAATCTCTAACACCAAACCAGGTCATCATCACTATTGTTGAAGGAAGATCAAGGAAGAGTGGATAACCATAAATATGATTCACTACCATTTTGAATGTTAGGGAAAACACCTAAAACCCAATTTTTTTGGGCATTGGTAAGGTTATCCAAATCAAGTTGGGTATGTATAAAAACAACACAAAAGTAAAAGATAGATAGATAACACACAATACGTAGGATATGGGTAAAAATAAATTGCACTAACATACTTAAAAACACCACATATGTACCTCAAAAAATCCATTACAACTAATGCCACCACTAATGACTCACACCACACAACCATGAAACACAACCACAAAATTCATTCTTTCAATTACATTATCATATGTTTCTATAAATTCACTAATTATAAAAAAAATATTAGTTCAATAATATTCAATCCACCAATTCAATTATCACATATCATATTTCATCCCACGCTTCATTCCTTTACCGATCCATATCATTTATTATTAAATTCCTTTAATTGAATTCCCACATATTAATTTTAGCCCAAGATATTTTAGTTTCATTATTTCAATTAATTTCATGGATAATCGAGAAACTAACATAATCACACCAAAAAATATCTCACCCATCACACATCTTCCACCACCACAAAACAATAGATTACAATCCATTATTACAATACAACCTTTTCACCATAAAAACCATGTAATAAAAATCTCATGGATCAATTACTAAATGTTACCATTTATCACCTCCCATTTCAACCAAACATTGCATTATTGCTTAAAAAATTCCCAAATTAAACTTTGTTACCACCACCATCAATAAAAACCCCCATAGAGTTACCAAACATCATATAAGACAACATAACACGAACATCAACAAATAGAATCATGTTACAACATCCAAAATTTATAAAAAAAATCAGATTCATTAAGGGGATTTGGTCACATTACTTTATTACTTATCATGTGTATTATCTCAAAAATTCCATATTTAAATGGGAAAACAATTCATTATCCATATATAAGTTCTTAAAATTTTATCCAGGGTTATATTAAAAAATCAACACAATATTGGATTCAATATCATAACAAATAGAACACAAAAAAGTCTCCCAACATCCGTTATTTTCATCAACATCAATAATAAAGCATAATTAAATAATAAATATAATCAAAATTAGAAAACACTTGAAATTTAACCCTTTCCCATAAATTTTAGTTAAACTAATTAATTATCTACCTACAAAGACCCATACTATCCACCTAAAGGAACAAAAAATCATGCGATCCTAGAACATGCACATAAAGAGGGAGAGAGAATGGATTGCCTAATTAAAAGAATCTTTCTGAATCACTAATGCAACAAGGTGAAGAAGAAACAACTAAAAGAATGAAACTAAATAGGGAAACCCTGGATCAACCTAAATCACACAAAATTATCATCCAAAACAAAACCCAAATTCTTCCCGATCAAAATAACACCATATATCAAAAGAACCTAAAGGAGGAATTGGATAAATAAATGGGTGGAAATGGGGATAAACTTACTAAGAATCTCCAAAAATAATAATCCCGAATACATAGATTAAAACTAGAGGAAAGGGGTGGAAAGATCCTATAAATTTAAATGGGTTTAACCCAATAATTGAGAGGAATAAGGGAGTAATGAGATAAATTAGAGGGTTTAATAAATTTATAAACTGATTGAAACTCCACATATTTACAACATGAAACATTGATTCATAGTATGATTTTTTTTTCACTAATTCGGGCTATATAATTAGTTTAGGCTGGGAATACCTTCTATTCCATAACCCGATGAACATATATTTGAAATTAATTTTCCTCAAACTCAAATTCATTCACCCCATGGAAACCGCCTTTACATCATGAATTACTTAATCACAGAACTCCCTCTTGAAACTTCAAGTCATGAATCACCAGCCTCTGATCCATGAAAATCCTTTCATGTCATGAACAATTTTTCATGCCAAGAGAAACCCTATACAATAAAATTTAATCTCTAAACCACATTAGACCCTCCTTGAGCCTCCTCTGAACTCCTCCAACTCCCAATCCAGTAGAGTAACAGGCCTAGAAGGCCCAAAATATTATAGAATACTTTACTATATTGAACTTTCAGTGATTTTATAGAACATATATAATTTGAAATTTCCTACCCAACTATCAATGATATATTTATATTGATGATATATGACACCATGTTGGGTTCCTCCACCCAAATCACTTTTAGAAATCCAGAGTATAACCTCATACTTTGAGAACTATCTATAAAATTTATATAAATTATTTCAGGTACTTAATTATATTGTGGTGCTTTGGGAACTGTCTTCTCAAGATTTCTTCCTTTATTATAGAAGATATTTTGTAATTTATTTGAGGTTTACTCATAATTACTATCTTTCTTGATGAACTTCAAATTCCAGAAACATTCATTTTATACCAATTATTTCCACTTATTAAAAAACTATACTAAATCTACCTTATACTTAAATAGGTAATTTTTTATTTTTTAGTAGAATCATCAATGAAAGTTTTAAATTAAAGGGAAATATGGTAAGACTAAACAAGGGCATGTATCAAAACATCTGAGTATAAAGGCTCTTACATATGGTTCCTAGTGTTATGGGCTTCTAAGTCAAAAAATACTTAACATGTTTATGTTGTGTACTATAAAAAAAATATTTCCTAATTTAAAAATTCAATAAAGTGGGTAATCTAGGTTGTCTCTATAGAGGAAGGAACAATAATCACATTTTTAACTTGAAATTAGAGAAATAAGTGGATTTTTTTTTGAAATTATTTGATGTAAAAAAGAAAGAAATCAATAAAAATAAATGTTTAACACAAATGGATAAAGATATTAATGGGGTCAAGGTAGGATTACCTTTTTCAATGTAATCATGGTTGTAAAAATAATTCCCCATATCTTCCTATTTAATTATAAATTAAATAATCCTTGATCGAGTTATTAATCACCCTTGGTTGAAGGAAGAAATGGAAACCACTCTCGTGAGCATGAAAATTCATAAACCATTCACAGAAAACAAAGGCACGTCTAGATCAAGAATTTTTTATCCTTATAAATCTAGAATAAATTCAATAATTCCACACAAGTTCCAATGATCTTTACACACTCACCACCAAACACAATATGATCGATCGAGACAAATTGCACTAGGTAGAGGGAGATTAAAGATATTCAACCAAAGATATAAACAATTAATGATAGAAAAACCCAAAATAAGAATGCATTAAGAGAACTGGGCACCACTAAAAATAGAAACCATTCAATATAAAAATATATTTTTACATTAAATCACAAGACTCTAACATTATAAAAGGAGAACTCCCCCTTCCCTGATCACTTAAAATATTTATCCCTCAATGTTAAGGGTAAGAGAGTTGAAGGGGGAAGAAGAGAGAATTAGGAAACTATGAACATATAAAAGAGAAAATACACAACACTTTAGGGTTCCAATCATCCATCACAACCCCTATTTCACCTCCTTTTACCCCTTTGAATGAATTTGAACACTCTTATTTATTGGGATGAGGGGTGGAAAATTTTCCCTCCATATTCATTCCCCTGAAAGTTTGATATTATTTAACATAATAAATGGAATAATCTCATAAAAGTGTATTCATAAATATTGTTCCACAATTTATTTATAATGTTTAAAAGAATATCAAATTATTTGGAAAAGTGGAAAAAAATTATGCTCTAATTACTGAAGAATACTTTTTTTCAAGAGTATACACCTAAAATCCCTCCACTTTGGAACATTTAATGGATTCCTTAATGAAATAAATTCACTATGAAATTTAATTTGAACATGATTATCAGAGTTATATTTACACTATAGCTAGAATAACTTAATTTGGACATGATTATCAGAGTTATATTTCGAACATATGCCTCAATTACTAGGGCGAGGACCATTATGTATGTTAGAAACATTTCTCCAATTGGTTGATTTTTCTGAGCTAGTGTGTTTTGAATTGGATCTGAGTACATAAGAAAAAATAGAATCCCACAAAAAAGTAAATGTAAAAAAGGAATAAATTTAATTTTTTAAAAATTTTAAGAGTTTTTCTCGAAATAAAGAAGCTCCACAAAACTGTTAAATTTTCAAAATTAAGAAATTTTCACAATTAATCCCAAAATTCACCAAAGACACTATGATGATGCAAATCAGATAAAATTAATCAACTAGAAGGGATTAATTATTTGAAAAATATATAAATAATTATGAAAATATTATCTCTATCAATTCCCCCATACTTAGAACTTAGACTCCTAGAAACGTAAGAATCAAAATAAAATCAAAGAAAATTAAAAACACATGCCCATGAGATCTTCCAATTACACACCAAGAAACAAAAGATATCACACCTCATCAAAAAAACAGTATTCCAAGTTCTCCATTTATATCATTCAATATTTTTCCTCTTCATTTCTCCTCCCATACACACAAAACACCTACCTCACATGAATTTGATCTCATCTCACAAATGAAAATTTTCAACAAGGATTTTCTCACCCAATCCCATGAAAGAGTCACCATAGGCTTGAAAAATTACAACATCTCCACTTTATGCGAGTTAAAGAAATGTGTTCATCATGAAGACTTTTTAGGTTTTTATGTGTTTTATGGTAGGTAGTATTTAGATGTAAAAAATTATGAGGCAAAATAAAAAGGGTTTGACTATTTTTGAAGCAAAATTACATGATTCCAATATTCATTTGAGTATGTTCTCCTCCTCACTTCCCTTAGTATAAAATCTGATTCATCATCATGAAAAAGAAAGTAATTTTCACACCATTCATCATTTACTCATAAAAATTTTCTATCTTCTCAAACATATTTTTTTATTTAAATATCCTGATAGGAACAACTTTCTTTCTCCATTGGAAGCTGCAGAAAGACATAACTTTGAATAGAATGATTTTTTTTTCATCCAAAAAATCATCTCTCCACATTTTTTTCCATCCAAAGTATCATGAGATGAGGTAAAACAATACAAAATATCTCCCCTCACACATAATTTGAACTAGATCATTAAATTTTACTTCAAGAGTGGATTATATAAGGAAAATTATCTTGTAATGTGTCTAACCTAATAGGAAGTTCATGAATGCTAAGGTATACAAGGATTAAATGTACAATGAATTCCATAATGAAAAGTATTATATTGAAATGGGGATTTAAAACCAAATAAATGCCTTAATAATTTAAAACAAAAATACTTAAAAATCTCATGTTTTGAGAGGAATAAATAAAATTCTGGTTAAAGAAAGCGTGGTATGGTTCTCTCAATAAGTGAGGTGAATAAAAGAATATAAAAAAACGGTTCAAAATCCTAAATATAAATTGATTTCAAATATAAATACAATGAGATGTGGTATGAGATTAAAAAATCAGAGCACTTTTCATTAAATTTCTAAATATTTGAACTTGAAACAATGTCATTTTTAGCATTCATTTAAGCTCAGTTTCGTGGAATAAATTTGTTCACTCATTGAAATGGGTTTTAAAAATGAAAATGATAATAATTTCAGCTAAAAAGTTTTATAAACATACAAGAAATTGAAAAATAAACATACAAAAAATGTAAAAATGTACAATTTTGTTTTGGAAAATATAAAAACAAAAAATTGAAAATCCTAAACTATAAAGGCACCCTCACACACACTTAAAGGATACAATGTCCACAATGAATTCAAGTGTATTTAACATGTAATTATATTTGATATTGAATCACAATAACCAAGCAAGTAAAAAGGAGAGGTATAACCTAACTTATTCATACTGAAATGTTGATTTAAACTCCAAACTGTTGCACACTGGAAAACCCACAAGTAAAAGAACACAATGTAAACATAAGAATTTTTTTAAAAAAATAAAATAGAAGTAGAATGAGAATATAAGTATAGAACTTGGTTTAATTCCCAAGTGGGACCTGGGTTTTGACTTCCTCTAGATGGGTATTTCTAGTTGGTTATCCCCAATCTGGTGGTGAGTGTAGTTTTTTTGGGATGAACTAAAAGAAATTATTCTTTACATATTACAATTTTTTTTTGAGGACTCTATGGATATAGTACACCAAATCCACCCCCATGAAAATGAGATTCTTCTTTTATGGTGGGGTTAGGATAATGAATGATTCCTTCTCTTTCTTGGTTTCCACTTTCACAAGATCTTCTTTATTCTCTAGTGATTTCTTAAGGTATGCTGCATCAATGAAATAATAATATAAAAATTCAGAGTGTAATTATATTTGAACAAAATTAAAGCATATATAATAAATATAAAATTATTCCCTTTAAAATTTAGTATCTTATATATCTATTTACTCAAGAAAATCCACCTTGGTCACCTCTTGAAATCCCTCTAATAAGTGTTCAAAATGTTCTAGGAGCTCCAAATGTTCCTTATTAGGTGCTTCTTATTTTTTATTATTTATCTACCAAGGAAATAAAATCATTGTATTAATATGAAAATTTAAAAAAAATTAGATATGATAATCAATTTAGTTTCAAAAAATTAGAAGATAACAAGTTTATGAAATGACCATCTCTCTAAGTTTTTTTAGCATCAATTGCTTATTTAGTGGGAGGGGCCTCTTGCTATAGAATTTCACTAGATAGATGTAGATAGTCAGGCTCCACTATTTAAATGATGAGTGGGTAAATCACTTCCGCCACTAGTTTATATTCTCATTCATGTTGATTTCCCTCATCCAATGGAACTTATACCTCTATATTTATTATTCGATAATCAGTTTTAACCTGATTAACCATGTCCAAAATTTCTTGAGAAGCGAGACCTGAAACATGGCCATTCAAAATTTTCTTGGCCAAAATAGTGAGTTCATCAAACTTTTGTAAGATGGATTCCTCATCATTATGAACTATTTATACCTTCACCTATCAGTAATCAATCCAAGAAGAATAATTACAGTTGGCATACATCATGAGATTTTTTTAGTTTATTTAAATGAAAGAAAACCAAATATTTTCAAAAATTCGGAATTATATTGTTGGAACTGCCTCCCTAACAACGACTTCAAGTTTTGACACATGCCTGTCATGGGGTGTTACAAAAATAATATTTCTTGAGTTAAAAATGTAGTTAAGTGGGTAACCTAGTATGTATCCAGAGAGAAATGAATAACAATCATGTTTTCCACTTAAAATTAGAGAAATAAGTGGAGGGTTTTCATGAAATTACTTGATGATAAAAATAAAGAAAGCAATAAAAATAAAGGTTAAACATAAATGGATGAAGATAGTAATGGGATTAGGGTAGGATCACCTTTTTCAATTGTATCATGGTCATAAAAATTATCCTCCCTCTCTTCATATTGAATGATAATGAAATAATCCTCGATTGAGTTTCCAATCACCCTTTGTTGAAGGAAGTAATTATAACATCCCAAATTGGAATCCACTTAACCCATGCCCCAAGCAGGTGGATCACATGGCCTTAAGCGTTCCTCCCCATTCACTAAAGGCTACCAACTAAAAGTGAGGGTGTAAAGGTGGTATAGTTGGGAGACTATATCCTTATTCCAGATTAGCACAACAAATACAATCAGATACAATCAAGAATAGAATCATAATTTAAAAAGACATAATAAACAAATAAGAAAATGAAGAAGAATCAATAAAAAACTAAACAATTGATAATAATATCAAAATACCCTAAGGAAGTGTGTCGTACATGTATGCATGGTATGATATAATATAGAATGGAAAAAGGGAGATACAAGCATTCTATAAAATAGTACAAAAGAAAAAAAGGAAAAAAGATTTTACATAAGCATCCTGAGCTATATCTCGATCCTCTACTTTATGCACTATCAAAGAAAAATCATATCATTAACCTATAGAATGAAAATTTCCGTTATCAATACATGTAGATAAATAATATTCTTAGGTACCAAAGGATTCCCGAGTAGTGTGTGATATAAAAAACTCAGTAGGCCTCCACAAATGGTGTCTACATGTAATCTGAGTAGTGATCAAACCTAAA
The DNA here is from genome assembly GCA_963277665.1 of Viscum album. Taxonomy (NCBI): domain Eukaryota; kingdom Viridiplantae; phylum Streptophyta; class Magnoliopsida; order Santalales; family Viscaceae; genus Viscum; species Viscum album. The sequence continues at coordinate 1,957,787,331 of OY728137.1, forward strand.
TAGTGTACAAGTATAAGAAGAATAGTGAAACGAAGTGAAATAAATAACCACACTACTCAGGCTCCTATAGGACACCTAGATGGTCTACGTGCTTTATCTCATGGATGGAATGTGTGTCTGATCATGTAACTATATATATAGTATTAATAATATATATAGTTTAATTGTATATTTCATATGACTATATAAACCAAGTATGTATGAATGTAAGAGGCCATATACTTGGAATACTTGTGATGGATGGACTGGGGTCTAACTTAGACATCTATAACCAGTCTAATGAGCCTATAAGCTTATGCAGTAGGGTAATTTCCCTATATCCCAATAGAGTGAGATACATCATGATAAAACAATCATGATGGAGAGTGAGCCACCATATAAACACTTTAATCATAGAACATGGCACGTTATCCCAACACACATATAGTATCACTGGTATAATATGTCATTCTCAACACCCAATGCAAGGGAGCGTGATGCCTCCATGCTCAATTAGTCCCTTACCATCATGTAACATCCTCTATAAAGGATCATTATATATATAACTAGCATGTGAATTACCTCCCATCCATTTCTTTCATATATACCATATACATATAAAATTCATAATCATTTATAACATAATACGTAAGGCATAACCTCTTATGCATGTCATTATCCAAGTTCAATTTCAATTAAATCATTGTCATTCTCAATGAGAATTAATATAATTTTAAACATTGGGCATGACCTTACCATATATTGGAGCCATTACAATTAAATCTAATTGATTCTATTTAATAAAGGAAACCAATCATTCATTATCCATTTCATTTAAATCAACCCATTCAATTTATCAAAACATAGCTAATTCACTTATAAATATCAAGTGTCAATTGGAAGGTTCCATGGTAAATTTATTTAAGGTATTACACCATATTTCATAATCCATTAAATATAATCCATTCACCCTTACCAATACATTTAATTCATTAATACAAGGGAATTAATTCATAAGACTCAAAGGGTTATTTAGAAGATGGAATGATCATTAAGGCAATTTACTAGTTGGGAAATTCCAACTATAAGAGGTCCAAAAACCTAATTGGTGCATTGGGACACATGAAATCCTAATATATCAAGGGAAATATCATTTAAAAACTAATCTGAAAACTAATTAGGAGTTCCAGGCATTTGAGATAATTGACCAAAATGGTCATTTTCACTTGGCATACCCATGAGTTGTCTATATGTGTGGAAACCAAACTCTAAACCAGTAAACATGATTCAACATGCATATAAATAGGTGAAAGTGTCAATTAGATATGAAGGAATCAATATAATTGGGATGATCAACAAAATTTGTAATGCGGCACACCATCATAATTATAAAATGATGAAACTCAAAGGGAAAAGGACATGACCAACTACCTCAAGGCCATAGACGATGCCTTGATAAATATTGACCTCAGATTCAAAGAAGGTTAGAAGAGATATGATAAATGGTCCACTACCCTTAAAATATATAAAATGATCCTACAACTAAATAGTGAAATGGATGCCAAGATAAAAATAGATATAAATTGAGAGATTAGGGGATCATACCAAGGCAGGTACAATGCTTCTAAAGGATCGAAGAACAGACAAAAGAGGAAGGAACTACTTCAATGCCTAGCTTTTTGTGTTTTTGAGATAAAAAAAAGGATAAATAGAGAAAATGGACACTGGAGGGAGGATAAGAAATGTGATTTTTTTAAAAAAAAATAAATAGAAATTGATAATTTTACCTCAAAATATCAAATCACACGGTTTGGCCGTACAGTTTGTCCAAACTGTGCGCAAATCAAGCTCTATTCATTACTACAAGGGGCCCACTGCATGGTTAGGTGCATGATTTGACTAACCATGTGAAAATTGTGTAGAATGGATTAGTCCCATGTCTATAACTGGTCACATGGCCATGCATCCTGGGTCACATGGTTATAGACAAACCATGTGACCCAGTCTATTTTTTCCATTTCAAAGCTTCGGGCCCCGAATGAACCCCATACACACCCGTGAACTCTGTTAATTGATTATAAATCATTAATGGTCCTATTTAAGGTATTAAAATTGAAAATCTAGTGATTTATACCTCCATTTAAAAGTTAGGTCGAGTTCCAGAGAATTTGTTGACAATCCTTGTTGACAAAGAACGATGACAAATGAAATGACGATATGGAGGCGGTACAAAAGAGCAGTACAAGGTGGCACCATTTCCCAGTGTTTGCCAAATTTTTGGGGTCCAAAATTTGGAGTTTGGCGAGCATCGCAAAAATAGGATTTCCATGAAGATCATATTTTTATATGAAAAAGGCATGAGTTTCGCGAAGATGGGATGCATGGATTGGATTTCGTGAAGACTAAAAAAATGGAGGCGGTGATGCTTCACGATTACGTCAATGCTTCGCGAATGGCAGAGTTGAAGCGCATCACGGAGGTGAAGGGATTTGTGAGGGATCTTCACGGAGAAGGTGCGAAGGAATGTTGATGGTGATTCTCTGCAATTACAACGAGATCCGTAAACGGAAAATTGCCGTGGTGCTTCGCGATTTGGACAGAATTCCGGCGGAAACTTCGGAGCTTTGTGATTTGAGATGACATGGCGTTGACTTTGCGCGGAAAGTTAAAGGGTCGGTGGAATCACCTATAAATAGAGGCCGACCCCCTCGAGAGAAGTAGAGAGAATTTTCAGAGAAAATCATTTGCTCTTGGTTCACGAAGGTAGTTCGCGTAGCCTGTGTGCTTCGCGAAAGAAGAGCTTCGCGGCGGCTATTGTAGCTCCGTGAAAGTTGCGCGCTCCACATTGGCTCAGTGAGCTTTGCGAGGGAAGTTACTCTGCAATGACTTGAGATTCGCGGTAGTGCTTCGCGGTAGTGCTTCACGGTAGTGCTTCGCGGTAGTGCTTCACAAAAAGGCAGGAGCTTCGCGAAGGCTTGTTTGAGCTTTGTGAAATTGGGAGTCTAGCGAAGTAGGGTGCTTTGCGAAGGTGTTTCCAAAGTGAATTTACCAGTGGTTAAGAGGCAAAGAGGTATTCATTAGTGGATGAAAGTTAGACTTCAACAGTGAATCTATCAACAGTTGAGGATGCATTCATTAGTGATAATGAAGATACCTACAGGTCTATAAACTGTGAGTGGATTAGCTTCTAGAGAAATGAGCTTAGGAAGAGGAAGAAGGCGATCCTCTCCACCGGCAGTGAGCCAAAGAGAAGAAATAGGGAGTAACCCTTGGGAAAGCAGTGATCTGACCCTAAAACTTGCAAAGGCAGTGAGCCTGGGACAAAGTGACTGTACCCGAACATTGTAATCCACAACTAGTGAAGTATAGTGGAATTTGGTACGACCGGCAACTTGTCGGCATATGCTCCTTGGACGTTGCCCAGTGAGGGTGAACCAAGTAAAAATATCTGTGTCTGCCTGCTTACTTCCCTGTATTGCATTTAAAGCATCATCATCAGATAAAGAAGGAAATAAGTGATCACAGTAACCACACAAGTGAAAAAAGCGACCCTTGTAATAAAGAGGTCAAGATCCAGTGGGGTAGGAAGAATTTTGAAAAGAATATCCATACCCTAATTCAACCCCCCTCTCAGGGTATATAGGCCCCTATTGGTCCTAACAATTGGTATCATAGGGATATTTTAACTTTATCAGATTTGTTTTCTCGATCGTAGTGTGCCATGAAAAAGGGAAAAACATCAAAGAAGAATCAGAAGCCAGGTGGTATCCCTCAGTGTGGAAGTGTTTATGGGAAAAGTGTGATTCAACTAAAAGAATCAAACAGCTTACTGAAGGAAGGCCTGGATGAATCTGATAGGGAAAATATTGATCTACTCAATCAAGATGTTGGAATGAGTGAAGTACATGAACATCAAAGTGATGCCGGAACAATTGATGATAATGAAGTTTCAAGAAGAAGGCCACCAGTAGATGTTGTCAACATGACAAAGGAAGTGGACCAAAATTTGGATGAAGAAGTCAAATCTAAAGATATCTGGATCAAAGTATTGGAAACTAAGGTCAACAATATAAGAGGCTTAAATCGAAGTCTTATTGATATAGTTACCTTCCTAACAGAGAAGAATGATTCACATGCCGAAGAACTACAGAAGATGGATAAAATGAAAGGCAAACAAAAGGATGATGATTATGAAGAGAATCAAAATTCAGATGATGTTCTGAATCTGAAAGCTAGAAATGATTATTTAGCAACACAGTTGTCTGAATAAGTTCAGAATAATTGAAGGCTACAACAAGAGAATGAATCTGTCTCTGAATATGTTTCTGAGGAAAAATTGAAAGTAAAGGAGCAGAGTAACATGGTGGATAAGATGACACGTGAACTTGAAGATGAGTTGAGTAGTGGGAAGAATCTCAGAAAAGAACTCAATTCTCAATGTGAATCAAAAGATAAGAAGATTCAACAATTGGAGGAAGAGATAGAAAAATCCAAGAAGGAAATGGAGATATCAAAAGACAAAGGAAAACCTAAGTTGAAGGATGCACTGCACTTATTATTCAATTGTCCTTCGAAAGGTGATGATAAAAGGAAAAGGAAGTATGAGATTTCTGAGGAGAAACAAAAACATATTTTCTCAGCTCAAAGACCATATAGTTTGGGAAAAAATGGTATTAGATTTGATGAATCACCTCTCACGCATGATTGAGAAAGAGTTGGGAACAGTTCTAGATGTGGAGAAAATCTTGTAGGTGCTGGAGATAGGCCTAAGAGGACAATTACAAGAAGTAGTGACGACATGTGCTATTTCTGCGGGATTCATGGACACACATCAAGATTTTGTTCAGAGGATCTGAAATACATTTCAGGCTGTGAAAATAGAGACTTTGATAAATCTAAGAATAAGAAGAAGCGTCATGAGAAATTAGAGAGAAGAGTCTCTCAGAGGAAAGCATCAATTAGATGCTATTACTGTGGAAGAATGGGACACACCATGAGTATGTGCCAGGAAGCTCAAGAGCCTTGTATCAGAAGAAGAACTCAAGGTGTATCAACATATCAACATAGAAATGACGAAACAAGGTATTCCTTTGATGGAATTTTTTTTATATGTTCTGATTATGGGCATTTGGCCAGAAATTACAGTAAAAAGAAAGTAGGAAAAGGAAAGGAACTTGAAAGGAGATTCTCTACACCAATGATTCATAATGAGAAATTGTACATTGGGAGACAAAGTGGAAAGTTAGAGAATAGTCTTAGAGCCTCAGGGGAATATCATGGAGATGAACGAAAGGTGTATCTGTCACCTGCTCTGTCACACTCAAAACCACCCCCTAAGAAAGAACATGAACATATCTGGAAGAAAAAGGGAGGAAATGCTACAACTGTGAGTAAGAATAATGTACGTTCAGTGGAGGACCCACCACCAATTCAAAATAGTGTGGTGACTCATAAATCTGATAAAAGGAAGATAAACAAAGAATGCATTAAAAACATTGCATGTCGTGTGCCACGGAGAGAACTGGAAGAAAAAGGAGAATCCTTGCAATGGTGGAAGAAGAAATGGAAGATGACAAGCAAGGAGACTCATGCTCAGAGAAATAATCAAGGAAAATAGAATTTTGGTGGAACATCAAAGACGAAACTATGCACTAGTGGGTATAAACCACAAATGGTGAGAAAGGCCAAGCCTACAGAATCTACATATCAGAAAAAGGCTCCGCATGTGGGTAATGAATGCTTAGTCATATGGCCAGAGCAGTTGAAGTTGGCTAGGCAGATAGAAGAAGTAAAGAAAGAGTGTGATGCTCTGCAAGAAAGAATCAAAGGGTTGACCCATCAGGATCAACCACAATCCTCATCTTGAGGAGTCTAGAAGTACCCCTCTCCCTATGTATATAAATGCTATTAACTGATGATTAATGTGTTTCTGGTTCTAAGGAGATATGATCCAATGGGAAGTGGAATCTAAGGATGTGAAGTGGAGATGTGATATGCTCTACAATTTCAATTGATTCAAATCAGGTACCAGAGTTGAAGAAGAAAGGGAGCAACAGAGAATAATAGAATGTGATTGTGTTGTTAACTTTGTCTCTTGTTTCCTACACCGAGTTCCAACTCAGTAGGCTTAGATATTTTTTTAATGGCTCAATGCTGAGTGCCAGACTGGTATAAATAATGCAGGTGGAAAATGAGAATTGATGGTGCAAGAGAAGAAGAATTTTTATGGGCCTAACTCTAGGAAGTGTTTCATAACATAGGGGGAGAATTCAATAACAAAATCAGATGCAAGAGCCATCAATGCAATAATTGGATGACTCGGATCTGGTGTTGTCTATGGAGGGAAGACGTATTGTGGGGGAAACAACAATAGTCAAGCATTTCATGATTATTTATTTTTCTCTAACATTATGGTATCAAATTACTGCTTTCAGGATACCAAGAAGCTGCAAGAGAAAATCAGAGGTGTGTCAACAAAAATCTAAGATAATATGTTCAAAGAAATGATGTCAGTGAACAATGACACAATGAAAAGTTTTCTGTTAAAAGTGAGAAAGTGGTAAGAGACTCAGGGAGAGAATAAGTGGCTAAAGTTGATTCAGAAGAAGATACTGATGGTGTGTATGAGGAAGTAAAATTCTTATCTGCACAGAAGCCAAAGAGTCGAGCCAAAATTGACAGTCAGAATATCATCAGTGATTAGTTAGCTCCAGTTCAGACAAGGAAAATGAAATCACTATATCAGGCATATTTTCTATCTCAGGTTGAGCCGAAATTCTTTGCTGATGCAGCTGAAGATGAAAACTGGGTTCAGGCCGTGAATGAAGAGCTAAATCATATTGAGAAGAATTAGACATGTGATATTGTTTCGAGGCTAGAAGATAAAAACCTAATCAGGACTAAATGGGTCTATTAAGACAAGATGAATGAATATAGAACAATGATTCAGAACAAACCAGGACTGATGTGCAAAGGAGACTCCCAGATAGAGGGAATAGATGTTGATGAGACTTTTGCACCAGTTTCAAGGCTAAAGACAATCAGATTATTCCTAGCCATTGTAGTGCAACAAAAGTTCAAAGTGTTCCATATGGATGTCTAATCTACATTCTTGAATGGTATTCAGGAGGAAGAACTGCATATCGAGCATCCAGATGGTTTTCTTATTCATGGGAATGAGTATATGGTTTGTCGGCTGAAGAAGGCATTATATGGGATGAAACAAGCACCAAGAGCATGGAACTCAAGGCTATATCAATATTTGAAGAAACTTAGTTTCCAGCATGGTGGAGTTGATTACAATATCTATTTTAACTACAACAGTAATCAAATAATGTCAACAGATGTTGGTACTGGTTTATGTCGAGGAAATAATCTTTTGCGGATCAGAAAAAGCACAGTGCAGACAGTTTTCTGAATTCATGAAACATGAATTCGAAATGTCTATGATTGGTGAGCTGATGTTTTCCCTTGGTCTATAGGTGACACAGGGAAGGAATGGAACATTCATTTCTCAATATGAATATTTCAAGGAGGTTTTTGAAAGATTTGGATTGAAAATTCAAAGGAGATGAAGGCTCCGGTTGATACCCGGATGAAACTATCCAAATATGAGGATGGAAAGGAAGTTAATATCACAGAATAAAGGCAAATTATTGGAAGTTTGATGTACTTGACTACAACAAGGCCTGATATTATTTTCACCACATTCCAAACAATGAGATATCAGAGTAATCCCAAGTAAATCCGCATGCTTACAGTGAAAAGAATACTTCGGTATATCAAGGGCACGGTGGATTTCGGCTTGACATATAATGATAAATCTCAAATAGAGTTATTGGGATATACTGATGCAGACTGGGATGGATCAGCAGATGACAGAAAATCAACATTAGGAGGTGCATTCTATCTTAGTGGATTGTGTATTTCTTGGCTAAGAAAGAAGAAAGATTACATTTCATTGAGCATCGTAGAAGCTGAGTATATTGCGGCCACTCAAGCATGCACACAGTTATTATAGATGAAGCAGCAGCTTGAAAATATGGGAGTTGAAGTGAAGTCTCTGATTGGAATATAGTGTGATAACTCAAGTTCTATAAATCTCATCAAAAATCCCATACATCACTCAAGGACAAAGCACATTGAGATAAAGTATCATTTTATCATGGAGAAGGTTGAGCAGAGGATCGTGAAGTTGGGGTATATGCCTACAAATCAAGTGTCTCTATTAGAAATGAAAAATCAAGGATATCCATGAATACATAAAACCTCTTTGACATAAAAACTTCCTAGATCATCTATTGTGAAGGTCTCTCTCACATGAAATAAGTGTGATACCTTCATCAAATGATCAATGACAACCCACACTGTATCATTTCCATGAGGTGATCGGGGTAGACTAGTCATGAAATCCATCGATACATCATCCCATTTCCACTCAAGAATGGAAAATGAATGTAAAATCCCTTATAGTCGCTAATTTTTGGACTTCATCTAATGACAAGTGGAACAAAGAGTGATGAATCCAAAAATCTCTCGTTTCATACGAAGCCACCAATAATACCGTCATAGATCTCGATACATTTTGGTGACATCGGGGTAAACCTCCCATGGTCAGGTGTGGAATTATTGCATCATATCCTTTATAATGTCTTTTGGGACCCATACATAACCATGGAATAGTAAGGTTTCATCCCCATCCATGTTTTAATCTAATGATGTACCATAATCTGAGACAATTTTCCTTTGGAGAAGGCATTTAGGGTCAGATATCTGTCTCATTATCACTCATTCTAGAAGAGTAGATGTCACTACTATGGATGAGATGCTAATCTGACCATGGTCATCCTAAATATTAACATGCATCTCTGAGAATAAGTCCATAATATTCCATTTTCCATTGGATTCATGAACCTCTTATGTCAGAGTCTTCCAACTCAAAGCATCAGCCACCAAATTACCTTTACAGGGCATATAGGCAAGCTCAAGAATCAAATGACAGTAGGTACTCAAACCTCCTGCATTATGTAATATTGAGATCCCAATATTTAAATATATACTTTATCTCTTAAGGTATGTGAATATCAAAAAATTATCTCTAAATATACAATGTCTCCAGTAGCATAAGGCACTCACAACAGTAGCAAGCTTGAGATTGTGCATCAGATAATTATGATCGTGAGGCCTCAACTGCCAAGACCTGTACACAATGAACCACTCAACCTTCATCATAAAAATTTCAAGACTGATACCAGATGTTTCACAGTATATAGTATAGCTTCTTCATGGCTCTGGAAGAATCCATATCATTATTACAGTCAAATGACCCTTCAACTCTTGAAAGGATGATTTATAAGTTTATGACCATAAGAATTTCACAACCTTCTTTTTCAAGACAATAAGTGGTGCTACAAGGTGTGATTAATCCTATATTAAGAGTCTATAATATCTGGCAATCCCCAAGAAACTCTTGATGTAAAAAAGTATCTTTGTATTCTCCAAAGAATCTACAGCTCTCAGTTTCACTGGTGTTGCTCCTGAAACTAAATCAATAGTAAACGCTACTTCTATCACCATAGGTAGACTAGATAAGTCATCAAGAAATATGTCTCTAAGACACTTCACTGTAAGAGGAAAGATAGTGGGTCGTAAGCCCTGGTCGTTGAGGAAAAGATTGACGATCTGAGCTGTCACATTACCCAGCCTTTGCTACTTAGGTCTTGCTCGTGTCACACTAACATCCCAGTCTCCCTTATGAATATTCTTACCACCTTGACTTACACCATCAACTTCCCACAGATTTAGATCTATAATAAAGGCCTAGTTGATGATTTTAAAAATAGTCATCAACCTGAACACATTGACTTGTGACCAGATAGAATAAACCATCCAATTATTTAATTGCCTAGTGTTCATAATATCATTAATATCTAGAGTTGGTGAAAATTACTATAAATTTATGAAACAATAAAAATATTCCATAACTAACATACTACCCTACCATAGGTTCATGAATTCTCTAGCTAAGAGTCTTGGGAAAGAAATAATCATAAAATATTGTTTGGAAATCCACCCATACCATATGACAATGCCAATTTTCTTGTGAGATTATGTCCTACCACCACATGGATGAATCTTACAGCATATAAGCTACCATCTTGACCCTCCACTCTAGAGGTTTCTGTATATGGTTGAATATAGATAGGATTACCTCGATCCAAGACTTTACAACACATGTTCCTCCATCCCCCAAAAAGGTGATAGGATGCTACTATTGGAATTCACAGGTCAACTATTCTATACATTGGATAGGTCAAACTACTACTTTCATAGATTGAAGCATATAGAGAAAACCATCTTCGAACCAGGCATCATTTCCAATATCTAGAACTAGAAGAGGCTGGTGGCTCTATAAAAGGAATCACTGGAGGTTCATAGCCTGCCACCTCAGGTACATGGTCATCATCGCCTTCAGGGAATGTGACCAGAGGGAATCATGGAAGTATGACATTAAAATGACAAACACACACCTCAAAAAAAGTTTAGGTAATTAAGATGATTACATTTAAAAATCTAGGACACATATAAATTCTTCCTATAAAAACAACCATGCCTATCTGCCTACTTCAAATGCCATATATAGATGGTATAAGAGACCATAACAGGTCATAAGAACATAAAAGCGATACCCCACTACCCATTACTAAGGTTGGGCTTGGGTCCAAGTCTCTATGATGAATATAGAAGATGTTTGTTTTTCACATCATAATTCATATTCATTTTGAAATTGTACTTGTTTAAACATTTAAATCACTTAGAATGGTTGAATTAGATGGTCTACCATTTTCTAATCCATAAGGGCCCATAATTATTATGAACCAAAACATAGCATCCACTTGACCCACACCATAACACGTTCCAGCTCATGTGACCAATGATATATTACTCAACATTCCATAATTGACTGATTAGGTGTCTACTTTACCTCTTTTAGAAAACACTATTAGGTTAAGGCATACACTTTAAGTATCAATTATGTTTTCCCAATACCGACAATAAGTGTCAGCATAATTCAATATATTTACAAGGCACTATAAATATGAAATAGGAAAATGCATGCTGAAAATAGATGTGACATGGAAAAATATATGGCCTATAAATCATACTGTACCTATAGTGATTCATGTAATTAATTTCCCTCATTTAATTGGGATATAATAAATAAATAATAATTTTAATAATGTCAATATCAATAACATAAAAAACCAAGTGTGTCACCCAATGATGAAATTATATTAACTGTAATAGGAAAAAGAAGAACAAAAAATTATAATTTGGGAAACTCAACCTTTACCCCGAACATGGGTTCATGAAGCCCAAACATGAATTATGACCAAGTCCCAAGAATTAACAATCTCTAATATATTATCTCCAAAATGTATTACAAGAAAGGAACCCCTATGAAACCACTTTTTAATTTACCAAACTGGGATCCACTTAATCCGTGCCCTGAGAGGGTGGGTCACATGGCCTCAAGCATTCCTATCCATATTCCAGAGGCTACTTACTAGAAGATAGAGTGTAAAGGTGGTATAATGGAGAGACTATACCCTCATTTCAGTGTATCACAATAGATATAATTAGATATAATAAATAATAGAAAAATAATTTAAATAGACAGAATCAAAAGATATGAAACTACGAAAGTGTAAATTGATAACTGAATAACTGATAATAATATAAAAATCCTCTAAGGTAGTGTATGATACATATATGCATGTAATGGTATAATACATAAAAGAAATAAACAGATACAAGAATTCTATACAATAGTACAAAAGGAAAAGGAACAAAAGCTTATCCATAAGCATCCCGAGCTAGAGTTCAGTACACTGGTCTGTGATTCATCTAAGAAAAATCATACCATAAACCCATAGTAGGGAACTTTCTCTTATCAATACCTACAAACAAAAGATATTCTCAGGTACCAAAGGCAGCCCTAGTAGGGTGTGTGATAAAAATCTCCATAGGCCAACACAAATGGAATCTACTTTCAATCAGAGTAGTTCTCATAACTAAATAGTGTGCATGTATAATTAGAATATTAAAACAAATCTAAAAAAATAACCTGCCCACTTAGGTTCCTATTGGAAATTTGGAGGGTCTACCTGCTTCAGTTCATGACTAGAATGTGTTTCTGATCATGTCACTATATATATAGTATTAAAATAATTTATAGTTTAATTGTACATTGCATCCACCTATATAAACCAAGTACATGTGAACATAAGTGGCCATATACATGATATAATAGTTCTGGTTGGATCGAGTCATAACTCAGAAATCCATGACCACTCTAATGAGCCAATAAACTCATGAAATAGGGTACATTCCCTACATCCCAATAGAGTGAGATATATCATGCTATAACACTTAGGATGGATAGTGATCTACCATGGAAACAATCTAATCATTGAATGTGGTGCCTTATCCCAATGCCCATATAGTATCACTAGTACGAGACATCATGCTCAACACCCGATGTAAGGGAGTGTGATGTCTCCATTCTCAACTGGTCCCTTACCATTGTGTCTCAACCTCTATAAAGGTGTATTACAAATATTCCTATCATGGGTAAATACCTCCCATCCATTTCTTTTATATACCCCAAATACATAGAAGAGGAATAATCATTTATAACATAATACATAAGGTATGACCTTTTATACATTTCATTAGCCAAGTTCAAATTTTATTAAAGCATTCTCATTCTCAATGAGCATTCAAATAAGTATAATCAGAAGTCACGGACTTACTAGCCCTTGAAGTTATTCTATTTAAAACCAATTGATTCTATTCAAGAAAGGTAACCAATAGTTAATCGAACATTTCATTTAAATCAATCCATTCAATTTATCAAAACATTAAAATTTCACTTAAAAGGCTCAAGAGTCAATTGGAATGTTCTGTGGTCAATTAATTTAAAGGATTCCAAAATCTTGAATAATACATCCTATTTAATCCATTCACCATAACCAATTCTTTCAATTCATTAAGACAAGTAAAACAAGTTATAATGCTCAAACAATCATTTAGATGATGACATGATCACTAAGTAAAGTGAAATTCCAAATATAAGTGGGCTAAACACCTAAGGGGTGCCTTATGTCACATGTAATTCTCATATATCAAGGTAAAAAATAATTTAAATACTAAGCCCAAAACTATTTAGAAGTTCCTAGCATTTATGCTAATTGACCAAAATGGTTATTTTTTCTTGGCACACCCATGGGGTGCCTATATTTATGGAAAAAATCTCTAAACAAATAAACAATATTTTATTAGCATATTACTAGGTGTAAGGGTCAATTAGATATGATATAATCAATATAATTGGGAATCTTGGAAAAATACAGCATGCGACACAACCACATAATTGTGAAATGATGAAACTCAAAGGGAAAATGATGTGACCACCTAACTCAAGGCTATATATGATGGTTCAATCAATATGGACCTCAAATTCAATGTTGGTTAGAAGAGATCTAAGAAATGGTCCAATAACCTAAAAATAGGGCAAATGATCCTACACCTAAACAGTGTAATTGATGCTGAGATAAACTTATATAGGAATTGAGAGACTAGGGGAGCTTAAAAAAATAGATACAATGCTTATGACGGATTGAATAATGGACACCGAATAGAGGAAATGCTTTAATTCCTAGATTTAGGTGATTTTGAACTCAAATAAAGAGGAGAAGGGATGATGTCTACTAGAGGGATGATAATAAAAGGGAAAGGTTTTAACATTAAAGGAAGGAAAAAATGGAAATTTTACCTCAAAATATCAAAAAACACAGTTTGTCCATATAGATTGGCCAAACCATGAAAAAACCATGATCATTTCACTACTACATAGGGAACACCACATGGTTAGGTGCATAGTTTAACTAAATCTGAAAAAATCATGCAAAATGGATTTGTCCCATGTCTGAAACTGTCCATACGACCGTGTTCCCTAGGTCACATGGTTGAAAACAAACCCTACAGCCCAGTATGTTTTTCCCATTTCAGATCTTTGGGCTCTGAATGATCCCCAAACATATCGGTGAGCTCTATGACTTGATTATATAGCATTATTAGAACCATTTAAGGTATTCAAATTGAAAAACTAACGATATGTACCTTCTTTTAAAATAAGGGTTGTTATAATAATGTAAACCACTCATGTGTGCATGAAAATTCATAAACCATTCTCACAAAACTAAGGTAAGTCCTAATTGGAAAATTTTGATATTTATAAATCTAGAAACAATTCACTAATTTCACACATTTTCCAATGATTTCTACACACTCACCACCAAACACAATATGCTTGATCGAGAAACATTACATTAGGCAGAGGGAGCTTAAAGGTATTCAACCAAAGTTATAAAACATGAATGAAACCAAAACCCAAAATAAGATCTAATTAAAATAATTAGGAAACATTGAAATTGAAATCATTGAATTGAAAAAGATGTTTTTACATTAAATAACAAGACTCCATCATTATAAAAGGAAAACCCCCTTCCTCGATCACTCAAAAGATTTACCACTCCATGTGGAGGGTAAGAGAGTTAAGGGAGAAGTAGAGATAATTAGGAAACTAAGAAATGATAAAAGAGAAAATCCATAGCATTTCAAGGATCCAATCCTATAGAACATCTTTACTTTTACCTTCTTCAACCCATTTGAATGAAAGTGAACACTCATATTTATAGGGTTGAGGGGTGGAAAATTTTCCCTCCAAATTTATTCTTTCTAATGTTTTAGTTTATTTCACATAATAAATAGAATAATCATGGAAAGTTTTCTTCATAAAAGTTTTTACAATATTAATTTTTAATGCATACACAAAATATCAGATTATTTGGAGTAGTGGAAAAATATTTATGCTCGAATTACTAAGGATGATGTTTTCTACCCGAGGAGACCCCTCAAATCCCACTACTTTGATGTATTTAATAGATTCATTAATGAAATAAATTCACCATGAAATTTAATGTGAACATTCAGATTAGATTAATCTATATAATTTAACTATAATAACTTCATATAGATGTATCTAGGCTGATATATGCCAAAATTATTGGAGTGAGGTCCATTCTGTTGGACATAAACATTTATCTACTTGATTTATTTTTCTAGGCTAGTGTGTCTCGAATTGGATTTGGGTCTAGAAGAAAAAGTTGAATCCCACGAACAAAGGATGACTAAAAAAGGAATAATTTTTTTTCAAAATTTTAAAAGTGATGCTCGAAATACAGAAGCTACAAAAAACTACTAAATTTATCAAATTAAGAAATTTTCACATTTAAAACCAAAATTCACTTCATATACTAAGATGATGAAAATAAGAACAAATTTATTAATTATAAGGTATTAATTAATTGAAAAGAATCTGAAAATATTATCTCTATAAATACTCTTATTTTCATTCCCAAAACACAAATTTTAAATGTTTTTATTTATGTGTGATCAAGATTCAGTATGCCCTCAACCTTTAGAACTTTCATATTCATCTAATTAAGGTGACCAAACCTATCGTTCTATACTTCAGATCATTAGAAGTTATACTTCTAGAAACTGAACCCCTATATAAATTTCCAGTCATAGAAAGAGTCCCACATTTAATCCTCATGAAACTATCTTAGATTCCTGGGTTACCTTCTATACCCCATTTGTAAATCTAGTTATATACCCAGATTCATTAAGTTTATTAATGGAAATTATGATTTTCCATAAGCCATGTATGTTTCATACTTTTTTTTTAAATTTAATAATCCCTCATTCTTAACCTAAATGTTAACTTCTCCTTTTCTAATAACTTCTAGGGATTTATCATCTTATAGATGAAATTTGAAAAACTTCAAAGATACATAATTGAATATTCATCTTTGACCATTAGTTGAATAGAAATATACTCTAAATTCAATCACCCATGATTCTACTATATAATTTAAACTCAACAAATGATTTTTACTCCATTACAGTAAATTATTATAATTTCAACTACCATAGATTGATGATTTTATAGTTTTATCCTTGAAATTATTGTATTTATTATTTATATAATCTTTACTTTCAAATTTCCTTCATATTGGGCCAATAATTTTTAAATTTATTCAAATAATTTCATGGGAAATTTATTCTGAAGGTTTCTTCTTGTATTATCAATTGGGTGACCTTCCCCTTCCATCATAATTGAGTGAATAAACAAATGGTTTCTAAAGTTCCGTCCACCTAAGATATTTATTCGAGATTAAATTATGGATATCATCAAAAACCAAATCTATTTTTCCACTAGAGTTTCTAACTACAATAAAAATAACATCCCATCTTTCCAAAAGTGAGTATAAGATAATAAAAAACTATATATCATTAGAAAATGTGACCTTTACTAAATTGAGATACCCACAGTTCATATTGAAGTCATTCACATGATCTTCCATTTTTCATCATTATAATAACTGTAATATGAATAAATATCTCAACATAAAAATTTTGTCAAGGGATTTCATATTTTAATAAATTTCTATAGAGGCCTTCATAACATATATTTTTGTTTTCCTCACCTAAATTTTGAAAGTAACATTTCATTCCAGAGACATTATTAATAGAAACAATGAATTTTTCTCTTGATTTTTCCATTCTTCCTTCTCCATTATTTCTGGATTTAAACCTTTCAATGGAACTTACCAATATTTCTAGATGAGATAAGCCTCAATAAATATCTCTAAAAGGAAAAATAAATTCTATTGAATTTATCAATCCAAATATTCCATTCATCTGATACCATTCCTAAGATGATAATGAAGTGAAGACTGAGCACTAAACATATCTTTGATAACAATTATTAGGGACTATAAAAACAATGATCTATTGATTCTTATAAAACCCCAAATTTTTTTTCATGCCAATCCATCAAGAATTCATGCACAAGATCAGTGTAACAGAAAAACCAAACCTCTGAATGTTCACCTCCCCTCAACTAAGTGTACCAGAAGTAGGAAGTCAAGGCACTATACCCACCACACTAAGTAGACCTTACACACACCTTATCATAAACTTAGAATCATATAAATAAACAAAAATTCAGACATCATAATATATATAGAAGAAAAAAAGAATATAATATATTAATGTTCTTTATATAGGTTGTCCTATGTGCATAGAAGAAACATGTAACCACTATTTTATTACCAGAAGTATAAATATTACATAAATTGAAAAGTCCTTCAGTAATATGTCATTTAAAAGTATTAAATATTCTATAATTATATGATTCAACATGTACTTATTACGTACACTTTTCATGATCAGGATACATTGTTTGTATGAAAGATACATTTATCAGGTTGGTCCCCACTTCCTTTTATATCAACATCAACCAATATTCTTTGTCACACCCTTTCCCATATTCATGGAGATCATCTCTATGGAATGTTATTTTTGATCACCAGTAATGATGTTTTCCTTGAATACTCTCATTAGTAAACTTATACAGTCTTAATATTATAGGCTTACTTCTATAATGTTTGTCAAATATTCTATACCAATGTATAATGTCAATGGTAGAATTAACTTCGGATGACCCTACTACCATTGAGGATAAAAATTGATCCTACTTACACACCAAGTTTATCCTCCTACCACTGATTTTATTTCCCTTTAAATGAACTTTTGATTAGTTTCATTTTTAAATTAAAAAAACATACTAAATTCAAAAAATCTCTACCATTTGGAAAAGAAACTAATGGAGATGTCATTTTACAGAATTCTATTCAAGTGGAAGTATATTTAAAATATCTAAAAAATTCCTAAACTTGTAAAAATCTACTAAATTAGTCAATATATTTCTTGGGTTGTCATCGGTCTGTAACTTTGTTGACACACACTATTATACTTTTAATAACTAAACTAGTAAAATTCACCCTAATGTCAGTATGCTTAAAAATTACATGACATAATATGTTCTAATATAAATATAAGACTAATTGAGAATATTAACATATAGTATTACTATAATAACTTAAATTAAACATAAAAATAAAAACTTTGAGAGAAATGGATCCATTAATTATTCTATCAATGCAATTTACTTGTACTTAGTGGTATAGAGTTCCACCATTGATCTCAAATCCCATTTTTATGAAATGCCACATCCCCATGTAATAAACAAATATTTAGTTATAGATTTTCTATTTTAAATATTTCTAGCATGATTGAAATTGAAAAGTATAGACATAAGATCTTCATGATTAATTTTCACACCATAACATAGTGATAAAAGAGTATAAGATATTTACGTTGATATTCACTTATGTTTATATTAGTGTGGCTTTCCTAAATTGACCCTGCACTTACTTAAATTATAGACAAAAAAAGAAACACCAGATCTAGTACAGATCATAACATACATTATGATACCCACTAAATTATAATATGGAATTATAATCATAAAATCAACATCAGTGGTATTGATAGGAGATTGGGAAAGATACAATTTAAAATGCTATAAAAAAGGGACATTGATAGGCTTTAAATATTTTAAAACTTTTTTTTTGAGAACTTTGAGAATATATGCATGATAAGAAAAATAAAACAATTTCTATTTTATATCTATAACTATTTCCATACCTAAAATATTCTTGGCTTAACTAAGATATTTCATTTAAAATGTTGTTTTCAATTATATTTTACTAGAACTCATCAATATTATGTTACTAAAAATAAGAAACATCTCATCAAAATAAATCTATTTTTAGAGCATGGAGTTTTGAATTGCTTTGAAACAAACACATGTAAGAAACTTACTTCTACATAATTTATTTTTCAGTATAAGGGAATCAAATTTCTCATATCACTGCCCATATGACTATATTAAACCATAAATGAATGTTCTAAGAAAATAGATCTTATTAGCATTGATTTTTTGAGAAAACCATCAAAAGTATTTGTGTTTAACCTTTCAACAAGACCACCATGAAAAAAAAAGTTTCAACATCCATTTATTAAAAAAAAGACCAAGTTAAGTAGTAAAATCCAACAATTGTATCAGGAAATAATGTTTAACCATGGAAGATAAAATTTTATAATAATTTATCCCCTATCATTAATATAATCCCTTATAAAAAATTATATCCTTATACCGAAGTTTACTATCTCTTATGTTATCTTTTATCTTCTTAAAAATTCATTTGTAGCCAATGACCTTGGAAGTAGGTGGATTATTAATATTGGACCATATATGGTTATTTTTCATGAAATGCATATCATTGTGTATAAAAGTGATCTAATGCTTATAATATCTATTATCATTAACTTATATATAGGTCTTGGGGTCCCCATTACTAGGATACTAAGAAATATGAAACTTAAAGGCAGTTATATCAGCATGGTTATACATCGATTGAGTTTTTATCACTCTCATTAATCAACCTATGGTAAGGTGGTAATCCTTAACATCATAAGGAGGTTAATTATATGAAGCATTATCATAATGAGACTCATAATATTGCGCAGTTTTAGGAATAAGTGGAAGAGTTTCAACATGAGATTCAATTTTAGGTGGATGATCGACCTTAACATCCCTAATTTGGGATGTATCACCACTACCATCAATGGTTGGTTTCTCCTCAAGAGGAAAAGATTCATGAAACAGAACATCCAATATTACAATACATTTTTTAACACTTGGTATTTTAACCTATAGTTTATAACTATTCACCACCTTAAGATAACCTATGAAAACACACCTGAAAATTATGGGTCTGAACCTTTGAATATTAATTTGGGCATTAAAATTACAAAAAAACACCATTAAATGTCCATAAAATGGAGGCATACACTCTAGATTTATTCTATATTCTTAAAATGGTTAGTAGAGGATAAGAACCTATTGATAAGGCAGACTACCGTGGAGGTGGCCTTAATATCAAAATATTTGGGCTAGACTGATCATGCAAGAATGATGAAAACATAGTATAAAATAGTTTTATTCTACCAAACAATTTTACTGTGGAGTGTGACTAAAAGTGTGATGACTAATAATTTCCTCAAAATAAAAAAACTAAGTGAACTCAGTCGAACCATTTTGATTTTTAATAGTGGTCATATTGGGTGTAAAAAAATAAAAAACACTAGAATTTTTATTTCAGATATAGACCCAAACATTCCTAGAAAAGACACACATAAAGGTGGTAAAACATGAATTTACATTATAGGAGGAAGTCCTAGAAGGATCCCAAAAATATGAGTGGACATACTCCTGAGGGAAACTATATTTAAGCTATACTTATGGAAGATTAATTTTTTAGACTTACTTAGAACACAATAATAAAAAAATAATAATTTTCTCAATGAAGCATGAGATAAAAACCCTTGTTTACACAAATCCTCCTGACCCTTAACACTAACATTTCCTAACCTCCTATGCTAAATCATTGTGTTATTACTGTTAGTGAAATAGGTACCATGCAACTACCTAGTACGAGTCTCTCTATTAAAAAAATATATCCCATTAATAAAATATCCCCTAATGAATATATTAGAACCTTTAGAGATATTAAGTTATCCCTATTATAACTAAAGAGAAAAAACTTTTTGATATATAAATACTATTGAAATGATATTTCTATGTATTTTAGGGACACAACTTACATTATATGAGCTAAAAATAGAACATTCATCAATATCTAAAAGGACAAAACCTATCTCCAAGATCCGAAATCTCTTATTTTTTCCAAGAAAAACCTCAACTTGAACTCCCTTTGTCAATTAAAAAATTAAATATCTATCAGGGAACATATGAAAAGAGAAACATGTGCCAAGGACCCATTAATTACTCATATAATGATCAAAATGAGTTAAGACCACAACACTATCATATCCCGCATCATCATATAGTGAATTACCATCAAATTATCTTTAGATTTCAACTTGGGAGACTTAATACTAACATGTATAGGTTTCCTATAATAATAGAAGGCAATATCTCTAGACCTAGATCAATAATTATTGTCCATAGATTGACTATAGTTCTTTCCATTAATTCTTCATTTATCTTTCCTTTTTACCTTGAAATACAGAATGAATCCTATAAATAAAAACCTCTGATTTTGGATTAACATTAGATTTACTATTTATTTCTCTTGAAATCAATGTAGACTGAAATCCCTATAAGGAACAGAAGTCTCTACCATATCTCATATCATTAATAAGTCATTATAAGAGATATCAAGGGAGGACAATAGAAAAAAATCTTACTATTCAACATTTACATCGACATTAATACAATTAGTTCTATCATAATATTATTTAATTTATCAATATGTTCTCAAATTCTAATCCTAGGATGTATCTTGAAATTATATAATCTACATTTCTTATGCAGATTGATAACTAAAGAAGTAGTTATATATAAATTTTCATGTTTAGACTAAATATCAATAGGGAATGTTTTATAAGAAACCTAATACATGACCTTATCACCCAAATAAAACATAATAGTGATTTTTTCCTTCAATAAAATTTTTGGAGAGACATACACTAAGGTATTCATACCCTATCCATCTAGGGACAGACAAACCATAGGTTTATTGGGCTTCTTAATCACATTATGAAGTCCTTGTTGGAATAGGCATACACACATCTTTATTTTCAAAATATTGAAATAATTTTCTTTATCAAACTTATCGATTTCACGATTATATTATTTTGTTACAAATTTTAGGAGGATATGATACTAATTTTTTAGGACAAATCAAATCATATACCCGCAAAAATTTATAAATGAATCGCCGATTTTGTACATGGATTATTTTTAGTTGAGAAACTATTTTTTTGTGAAGAAAACAAGAAACACATAAGTGAATATTTTTTTGATTAAAGAAATATGAAAATGATAGAAAATAAATAAAGTGTAAAGGAATGAAATGATTTGTTATTATTTAGAGAATTATGGTTATAATCCATGGTAAGAACATTACTCTATTCTTAGTATTTATTAAAGATAAAATCTAAAGAAAAATATACAAGATAGATACAATGAGAAAAAATTTAATATGAATAAAAAAAGTGAAAATCTTAATGAATAAAATAAACGATACAAGGAAACTTATATGCTCATTGGATTTAATAACTGATTTGAAATCTAGAATCTTTAGAAGTATTTAGTAGCATAGATAATATATGAACATGAATTCCTCCTATTTATTAACCAAGATTCTACACTTGAAGATGAAACTATGGTTTTATATGATCTTTAATGGAGAGGGAATGTGTGAAATCCTTAAGAATACTATAAAATCCAGCTCAAGTGATGAAATTATTCTTCTCAAACTCTCTCTCTTTCACTCTCTAGTTCAAATTGTAATTTTTAAAGTTCTCAAAAATTATATCACCTCCCAATCTACCTATTATAAAAATAATGAAATCACAATAATCAAGGCTTAACACAAAAACTCAAAAAAATTGAACATCAAAGATCAATTCACCTATAACAACCCAAATCCAATTATTCTACCCAAGACATAGCTCAAAAAAAGATACAAAGTTCAGTGAGATAAAGTGATACATGAATTAAATAACGTACTTTGTTAGATTCAATTTCTTATGAGATAAGAATAAATCATAGATAATATTTATGGAACATAATAATAAACAATAAGGTATAATTTCATGCCAGGTTAACAATATACTCATATTATGTGAAAGAGAATGCTTATTTATGATGAATATATGTTCACATGATATTAACAATCCTACATATTAATAAATAATTATCATGTTTGGTAGGAAAAATAGGTACCATTTTAGGTGAAATAAAAGTTGATCAATGTATAAATAACCATAAAACCAAGGAAAGGGAGACAAAGGGCCTCATGTATGATTCATAAAAATGATGTGGAAGTTAAAACACTACATAAATTCATCATGTAATAATAAAATAGGGACTCACTTAAGGTGATAGAAATATCATGTAATATAAAACCAATTTAGAATACATCATCTAATTCCCCAGACTTTGATCACTCTATAATAACTAAAATAGAGGGTTATGTGTCTTTAAGATCACCTCCACATACACCAGAGGCTTCAAAATAGTAGCATGGGTCTATAGTGATACCATGAGGAGAATAAAACATTATATTAATCAAAGTAATATTAATGAAAATAACTATAAAAAAACAATCCAAATAAATCATAGATAACAGGAAACATAGAAAAGATACACTAAAAAATCATACACAACACATTTTATATTAAAATTAATGTTTTACAATTAAATCAAGTCATATATACCTAATTAAGATCTGTAATGGTTGGATCATATACATCATGTACAAAAATAATCAAAATTAAAAAAACCTTGGGAATATTGGAAAACAGGTTCTAAGTCTTAGCCTGGTCCTATATCTCATGATTGAAATAAGCTGGAGTAAATAAATAATCTATAATATGAAATTTTATTTTATCTTTTTTTATAACTATAAAGTCTACTTGGGTACCCACAGTGGTCTAATCTGGGTGTGAGGACAACTTAGAAGGCCACCACCAATGTTTTCCCTAAATTTATTGAGTATGAGAAAGTTCATGAAGATGTTCCATAATAAATAACTAAATAAATAAATAAAAAAATTTGTTAATAATTGGGATTTAAAGAGAATCTTGGGATTAAACAAACCTATTTTATCTAGTGATATATATCTCTTAATAAGTCACATAATCAACCAAAGGTTGGGTATGTTCCCACTTTGTACATCTCATATATCATACTCAAGGGGAAAATTTCACACCCCATATATCTCCTATAACAAACTTAAGGTGAATAGAACCCACCTCATATGTCCCATATATTATACTCAAGGGAAAAAGAACCCACCTCATATATCCCATATATCATAATCTAGGAGAAATATCAGCCACCTCATATATCTCATTGAACATACTCAGGGGGAATAACAACCACTATAACAACCCTGCTATTTATTACACATTTAAACATGATTTATTACATAGATTTTAACTTAATACAACTCATAAGGTCAAGAGTTCTAGTGTATTGAGAAATTATGAACATTACATAACACGTTAAAACATTAAATACAATATCTTTATTGAAAAATTCTTTTACATGACCATAATATTCCTTCGTACTTAACACTGTATGGGATAACCTGAGGATGTACAAAAGAAAGGGGTGATCTATAAAGCCCAATAAGGGAATAAACATGGAATAACACGAGGAATAAAATAAATGTTAAAAAATATTCATATCAATGGAGAATACAAGGAACATGAATATAAAGGCATGATAAAGGATGATAATAGAAAAATGGAAATGTGGCAACAACTTAAAACACTGCATTATAAAAAAAATGAATCAGATAAACCCTTGTCCAAAAAATGGTAGAAAAAATTACCATAAAGGAATCAGGTAATACCATGTCCCAACATTATATATCATGATACTAAACATTACCCAATTCATTAGAGCACTATCAGGGCACACCCTTCATAATCATTTCAATCCCATGCTTAAATGTGCCACATAGATCATATAACATGAATTTATTAAACATAATAATTTATTACATGGTCAAGGAATATTGAATAAATACATTTAATTACTCAATAAACAAGTATATATTCTTAAATGTGAATAACCTTTATAGAGGAATGGTTATGCTATTCACTACGTGATGATTTTGGCATGGTAAATCACAGTGTAATTTCAGTAGCATAACAACGTCATATAAAAATTTGTAAAATTGTTTGATGAGAGATAAAGGGATTTATCATAATTTATAAATGAAATTGATAGTAAGGGGATCATGGAATATAATATCCCAACATATTAAATAGATTTTAAGATGCATAATATAAAATAAGTTCTTTAATGGGAATGAGGAGAGAGAAATTCCTTACAAAATTTTGATATGGTAATGGGCATATATAAGGGATCATGAATGGATTAATGAGACTGTAATGAAGCTATAATTATTTAAAAATAAAATTCATATTAATTAGAGTATGTATAAACATATACCAACATTTTAAAATTTAAATTAGAAGGCATATCACAAAAGGAGTGCTTGATAAAAGAGGAAAGTGAAAGATCACTTATGAAATTTTGGTAAAGTAACGAGTGTTCTTAAAGGATCATAGGAGGGATTAATGGGACTGAAAGAAAGATAAAATATTTTAAAAATAAAATTTATATTAATGATGTATGGAGGAACATATCCCAAATCAATCAAATTGAAATTAAAAGGCATGACATAAAATAGGTGCTTGAAGAAAAAGGAGAGAGGGAGATCCCTTACTTCGATGTGTGACTCCAAAGGATTAAGAGAGGTTTATTAGGAGATTTGGGGAGCCTTGGGAAGACTCTATGGAGTATGGGTTAGAGGGTGGTCGAGATTCAAAGTTTTTGAGTGAAGAGAAATGAGAGTATGGGTGGGTTTATATGGGAAAGGACGGCGATTTCTTTATTATTTTGGTTTTGGATACTACATAATAAAATATTCAAAACCAAAAACCATTCCAAGGTTTTTCCCATGTATTATAGAAAAGGGGAGTGGTATAAATTATTTATAAGTATAAGGTCCAAATATATTAAAATATTTCTCTTGCTTATTTATAGGTGGGTCATACTTTTAAGGAAATTATTTTAAAAGTTTAAAACATATTATATGTTTCAGAGGATTCACCAAGGCTTTATAAAATAATTAAAATAAACTTAAAAATAAATTATTTTAAATTAAAAACATATATTTGGCCCAAAATACCTTTTATATTATTTATTACATCATTATTGGTCCATTGCGATGTCATAAAACACACCGTATATTTTTATGGTATTTAATTTTTACCCCAAAATTTGACTATCACAGAAAATTATGAAAAATTAACCATTGGGTAATTTCTATGTTCTAATTCCAAAAATAATATTAATTTTATCTAAATAATTATCTTAATATGCTAGTTTTCACTTTTAAAATAAAAAACTACATTTATTGAAAATTGATGGGTTTTGACGAAAATAGTTTTCAGACCTTAATAAAAATTACATTTGACTTCATAAAAATCACATGATCATTTATATTTTTAAAAAATAATTTAATAATAATAATTTATTATAATATTATTTATTTCAAAAACCCATTAATTCATAAAAATATATATTTTAATTGAATTTGAAAACTAACCAAAAATTTTATCTGTGCTTTAAAAATCATTTACAAAGTAACAATAATAGAATTAAAGTATATTAATTATTATATTAAAAAATAATTTACATAATAATAATGCTAGGGTATTGTTAAATATCCCTTTATTACACCATCTTAGTGCATAAGAGTAAGGAGTGTGATGGTGGGGCTTTCAGAGGGCCATTCAGTGAACATTGTTTAAGCCGTGATCTCAGTGATCTTGAACTTCTCTTGTAAATGGTTTCGCACATTCTAAAGTTGTTGGATCTTGAATTAGGATTGGTCTAGGGAAAATCATAGGAATTCTATCTCCCTAATAATCTCTGATAAATGGTATTCCTAGGGAATGACCCTTCTGGTTGAGGCTATCACTTCCTTTATCTATGTCAAAAGGATTTGTTAAAACCCTATATTTATATTTGTCATGTGATCACTGTTCAACAACTATATTATCAAAAGTAATGATACTTAAGGGTCATTCAAATCCAATTGGATATAATAAACAAAATAAGTTCATGATTCTACTATATCCATAAGAAATTTAATTAAATCAAAATAAAGGAAATTCTATTCATAAATGACCTAGATGTTACACCCAAACTTTATATATCTTATATCATAATCAAGGGGAATAACACCCAAACTATACATATCATACTTCATAATTTAGGGGAATGGTTCCCACCTCATATATCTCATATATCGTTTAAGTAACCTCTTATTTTTCCTCTTATTTATCACATTTTCAATAGTTCATTCCATGCATCACTTGGTGGCTATAAGGTCATGTTTAATATTAGTGACGACACTCGCAGGTTGAACTCCATGTTTTAGATTGAGGGAAATAACCATAAACCATTTTTATTTAGTTTTTGGTTAGGAAGATTTTAGTTTATTGTGACCACACATTAAACACACAAAGAAAACAATAGTATACTTAGGGAAAACTTAGGGACCACCATATCATTCTCATACAAGCCTTCTCATGGAATACTTGATACTATTTTAAAATAAATTGGGATAAATTAAATATTTATATGAAAACCATAAAATAGGGAAGAAAAGGATATAATTGGTTTAATAATATATAATATAAGTATAAATAGATAAAAAATCAAGGTATAGTGATATATTTACTTATATCCATCACCTGGACCAAATGAAACTTAAATCAGTTGAAGAATGAGAGAGATTTCACTCATGGATGAAGAAGAGTTTGAGAAATCTATTCCAGGAATGTTTTGTGTATTTTGGTAATAATATCACCAATTTCACTTTCCTACCACATTTTATCAATAAATAATTATTTTATAGAGTTAAAAAAATACTATCATATTAAAAATTTGAAAAACCTTTGAAACAATTCTAAAAAAAGTTACTCTTACTGAAAAAATCATTCTTAATAAACAAGATACACTTGGTAAAAAAAGTTAATATTACAAAAAAAATTTACTCTTACCAAGTAAAGTTAATCTTACAAAAAAATGTTACTCATAATCATTATAAAGTCACACATAATCATATAGAGCATACCCATGCTTATATAATATTTTGACGCAACTTTGGATGACTCGTACTAAAAGAAGTTTCTTTTACTAAAATAAGGTCACTCTTACACATGAAAATTTTACTCTTATGCACATGAGATTTAAAAATTTCTTAAAATATATTAAAACCTACAAAATCACCAAAATTAATCCAAAAACACTTCCAATCAATTCAAGTAACCAAAGTCCTTCTTCAAAACACCAATAGTTGAAATATAGTAGCAAACCATCCCTTAACTAAGGGTAACCACTGAAACTCACGGCCGATTGTCGCCTATCGACCGGTCAAAGTTCCGGTGCTCTGCTAATGTGTATAGCAGCACTCGGGTCGAATCCTCGGCGATGATACTTTGTAGCAGTCGTTTGTTTTTAGTTGATTGTATTTTGATTAGGGGGGTTTGTTTGCAGAGCTTAATTGAAATGATTTATGGATGATGTTTGATTTACCAAATTAATAAAGATTGGGGTGAGTTCATCATTAGGTTAGTTAAGCTTGTGATATCCTCGAGCTTTGCTTTATATTGCATTTAAATTAACACCCATGTCACAAGATGATGTTGATTAGAATTCTTAAGTGTTAAGGCTTTAAACCAAGACTTAACTTAACTTAAGGTTATAATCTCAATCAGATCTTATTTATGGTTGTGTATTTATGGTTCCAATAATCCATGGAAACCACATGTTAAACAAAACAAGTCATTAATCCATGACATGTTAAGTCCAACATACACAATGTTAATTCAAAGAATATTCATCGAGCAGAAGCTCTCAATCACTTAACATACCTAAATTATAACTCACCCCAATGAGAGATTTACTCAGCCATTTGGGTGATTAATAATCTGGTTATAATGATTATGATTATAAATTAATAATAGAAGAAAAATAAAGGGATAAGAAAAGAGTGGTACGTCGACACACACACACGAACAATGATGATAATTAAAAACGAACTTTCGATTGAATGAGGAAGCTAAAGAAGGGAAGGGGATTGAACTGAATTTAAACTATTTTAAGAACATTAATATTAAAATACAGAAGGTGGAAGATAATAAGAGATATTGAAGAAATAACATGCATTAAAACAGAATTACAAAGAAAGAGAATTACAAGATTACAAAAATGAAGAACACAAAAGTAAGTGAAAAGAAAGAGAGGAGGAAAGGTCTCTCAAGTGTAAACTTGAGTATGGAAGGTACTCCCAAGCCTTTGGAAAAGCTTTGGTCATGCCAATGTGATCTCCTCTCTTCTGAAATGCCAACCTCTTGCAAGGAGAAGAGGGGAGTGAATTTATAGCCAAAGGTAGTGGACTGTTTTCATTCCCAAACTTCCCCTCAAGTTGGACCGCCAATATGACCTTTCAGACAGCTTAATCTCGAGAGATATCCTTCTTCAATATTGTAGATATGGATGTGTACTAGTCACCCTCAAAAGTTTGATGTCATTGGACTTTTGTGTCCAAAGTTATGTCCGGATTACTAAAACCATTTCTACTGTCCAATTTTATCCAGAAAGTTTCCATGGACTAAATGTGAATGAATTTATGGCTATGTAGATGCCTTCAAATCTGAACCATTTCTTCTGTAAAGTTGATCCTCCATATCTTAGATTTCACACCACAAAATATGAGCTTCTTTGGACAAGTGGATAAGTTGAAAAGTCAAGAATTGTGGACTGATTTAAAATCCCGGACAGAATGGTGGGCTTGATTTCAATGGATCCATTGGGCCCCAAAATGGTAGAGTTGGGCCTTTAAATTTTTATCCATGACTCCTTAGGAAATTATAGAGCTTGAAAAAGAATATAAACTCATTTGGGCTGGTATATTGAGCCCAGTAATGAAATCTTCATGGCATGTCCAGAAATTAGGCAGATCCGGTGGGTCATCTTGTGTGGTCCATATGGCCCTTCAAATGGCCGAATTAGCCAATGCTACAGTTGAGTGATTTGTAGGAAATTAAATTTATAACCCTACAGGACAAGAATCACACAATTTGGATTAGTAGGGTGAGAGTTATATTTAAAATACTAAACAGACATGAATCTGTATTATTCGAAACAATACTCCAAAATAATATTTAATATTAAAGCATGAGTATTTCACATAAGTTATGCACATTTAATTGAAAATAAGTAGAGGGAGTATATAAAATGATATTAATAAATGAATAACATCAACTCCCCCACACTTAATATTGTGCATGTCCTCATGTACAACAAACACAAAAGAAAATCAAAACAAAACCATATTCATTCACCAACAAATATTAAAATTTTGTTTTCACCAATCAGGGGAGGTTTAGACTATTTCACTCATCCATATTGAATTCCATCACAAATTTGGTTCACAATAATGCATCAGAAACAATTCATTTTTTCATGTTCAAGGTTTGAATTGGAAAATGTAGGCACTCAAAACTTACTCCTCTCAAGATGATAAAATTGTATTTTAGGAGGTTCACTCATTCACCAACAAAAAGTGAAAATCAAGAGTTTGTAAGAGCTCTCAGCTTCCATTCCCAAATCTAACGTGTACAAGAATCAAGAGGTCTTTTAAGGGGTTTTTCAGTGGCTATGGGACGGTAGGGATATAATGTCCAAAGGAAAAGAGGGGTTAAAAACACCAACATGGAAAAATCAATGCACATTTTTTTTTGAAATTTGATTTGAAAGGAAATAGAAACACATATTTACAAGGGCATGAATGTGTGATGAATGAAAAGTGATGGAGATAGAAAATGGAATAGGGTGATATGATGGAATATGTACAACATGGAAGACTTCCAATAATGACACAATACAAGATGATTCAAGTGTTCTTTTTTTTCTCTTTTTTCTCTTTTTTTTTCGAAAGTTGTGCTTGAAACAAGTCTCACAGTCATCTCCCAACCCATGTTTTATCTTCTCATTGAACTAATTTTAGTAGTTATAACATGATCAAAGGTTGATGATGAATTATTTTTGACCCACCCAAGACACAACCCATTCCTTTTTTTTTATTTTTTTTTCATATTTTTTTTATTTTTTCATTTTTTTTTGAAAACTTTTCAATGACTTTTGTACAAATGACAATTACACATATACACCCCAAAGCGCACAGAATTACAACCTCTCCCCCACACTTGAATGGATGCTTGCCCTCAAGCATATGATGACACATTGGAAATCAATGAAAGTACGCCCAAAAATGAAGTCCATTCCCCCCACACTGAAATTTCAATAAATTGTACAATGAAAATCCATGAAGATGTTGGGTGGGACAAGGTATTAGGCTTGTAATGTGGCTATCAAAAGAAAGGTTTTCATAGGCTCAAAGGGGCTTTCAAAAGTAGGATCAATGTAAGGGTAACGGGAGGCTATTTGGCTATTCTGATTCTCATGTGGCTTAGAAAATGCCTCCATCATATTAATGCACACAAAAGATGGAAATTCAGCTCGAAGGTCCACAAAATCAAGACTCAAAATCAGTGGTGAATACACACAATGAAAAAGATGGCCATAGATGACCTTGGCATGAAGGATAATGTTATTCCTCACGGTAGGGGAGAATCATTTTCCACCAAAAATTGTTCATTCAAAATGTTTGTTATTGACACAAAATTGTTTACCCAAGTTTGAGATAAAAATTAAATATATTTGAGTTTAAAACAAGCCTTTTGACTCCCCAAAATGGTTGGACAGAATTTCAATATTGGATGATGAGTAATTATGACACCCTTTTTTTTGTAATTTTCATTTTTTTAATTAATTTTTTTTTAAATTTTTTTTATTTTTAATGACACATCCACACAAAAGAGAAAATAGAAAAAAGGTTGTGGAAGAATGTTGTAAAAAAATGAGAGGGAGAGAGGAAGACGAAGAAATAGAGAGAAGAAGAGAGGGAAGAGAGATTGAGGAGAGAGAGAGTTAAAGGGAAAGAGGTGCCCCCTGGTTTGGATTTGGCGGGTCTCCATCCAGTGGTGGTTCTATTGAAGTGGATGGGGTTTCGATGGAAGTCGACGTGGTTCCTGGATTGTGAGACCTCTCATGGTGATGCTTTAACCGATGTCCGTTAACCGTGAATTTTCTTTTTGAAGAAGGGTCTTGGACTTGCACTGCACCAAATGGGTAAACATTAGTAATAATAAAAGGTCCATCCCAACGAGAATTAAGCTTACCTGGGTGAAGTTGAAATCGAGAATTGAAGAGCATTACCTTTTCACCTTCATGAAATACCTTTCGAAGAATGTGCTTGTCATGGAGTGACTTTGAATTTTCTTTGTAGAGAATGGAGTTCTCATACGAATCGAGTCGAAGCTCCTCCAATTCAGTCAACTGCAAAAATATTTCTTCACCAGATTTTTCACAATCAAAATTACAAGTTTTGACAGCCCAAAATGACTTATGTTGGATTTCAACTGGTAAATGACAGGCTTTACCAAAAACTAGCCTAAATGGAGACATCCCAATGGGTGTCTTATAGGCTGTTCGATAGGCCCAAAGTGCTTCACCAAGTCTATCGGGCCAGTCTTTTCTTGTGGGCTTAACAATTCTTTCAAGCACTCTTTTCACTTCTCTGTTAGAAAGTTCAGCCATTCCATTTGTTTGAGGGTGATATGCAGTGGATGTTTTATGTACAACCCCATTCTTTTTCAAAAGTGACTCCATGGTTCTATTACAGAAATGAGTTCCTAAGTCACTTATCAAAGAACGTGGTGTTCCGAATCGATGGAAGATATGGGTTTTGAGGAACTCACTCACAGTTTGAGCATCATCTTTCCTAGTGGGTTTGGCCTCGACCCACCTAGAAACATAGTCAACGACAAGGAGAATGTAGGATAATCCATTGGAAGTGGGAAAAGGTCCCATGAAATCGATGCCCCAAACATCGAAAAGCTCATAGAAGATTAATGGCTTTTGAGGCATTTCGTTTCTTTTGGAAATTGTGCCAAACTTTTGGCAAGTGGGACATGATTGACAGAACTCGTGTGAGTCCTTGAAGAGTGAAGGCCAAAAGAATCCAGAATCTATGACCTTTCGAGAAGTCCTTTGTGGTCCAAAGTGGCCACCTCCAGGCATTGAGTGGCAGAATTCCAAGATGGAGGATTGTTTAGTTTCATCAACACATCTCCTAATTACCATGTCAGCCCCGGTTTTCCAAAGTTTATTATCTTCCCAAAAATAATGCTTTGAATCACTTTTCATCTTTTCTTTTTGTTCTTTTGAAAAATATTCAGGGAAAACACCGGAAACCAAGTAATTGATAATTGGGGCATACCATGGTAACTTTGGAGTGAGAGATGAGAGGTGTTCAGTTGGAAATTCAGGATCAATTATTTCAGAATGAGAAAAATTAGAAATTCTACTCAGGTGATCAGCTACAGGGTTTTCTTTTCCAGGTTTATCTTTTATCACAAGGTCAAACTCTTGGAGCATTAAAATCCATCTTATTAGCCTTGGTTTGGAATCACTTTTCTTAAGTAAGAACTTTAATGCTGAGTGGTCCGTGAAGATGATGATTTTGGCACCTAAGAGATAGGGCCGGAATTTATCCAAGGCAAAAACCACAACTAAAAGTTCTTTTTCAGTCACAGTGTAGTGTGATTGAGTTTCATCCAATGTTTTTGAGGCATAAAAGATGACATGAGTAATGTTTTCTCTTCTTTGACCAAGAACAGCCCCAATGGCCCTATCAGAAGCATCACACATCAATTCAAATGGTAAGGACCAATCTGGGGGTTGGATTATTGGAGCAGATGTGAGAGCAGATTTGATTTCAATGAAGGCTCTCTTGAAAGCCTCGTCAAAATTGAATGTGACATCATTTTGAAGTAAACGAGTGAGTGGGATGGAAATCTTGCTGAAGTTCTGAATGAATCACCGATAGAAACCGGCATGACCAAGGAAGGACCGAATGTCTCGAACTGATTTAGGTTCATAAAGTGATTTTATCACCTCAATTTTGGATGGATCAACTTGGATACCCTCTTGAGAAATTATGTGCCCTAGAACAATCCCATTTGAAACCATGAAGTGACATTTTTCAAAATGCAGCACAAGGTTGCACTTGACACACTTTTGAAGGACCAAAGAGAGTGAATGTAAGCAAGATTCAAATGACTCGCCATAAATGGTAAAGTCATCCATGAAGACCTCCATGCAATTCTCAATGAATTCAGAAAAGATACTCATCATACACCGCTGGAATGTTGCAGGAGCATTACAAAGGCCAAAAGGCATTCGCCTATAGGCATAGGTTCCAAAGGGGCAATTGAATGTGGTCTTTTCTTGGTCTTGAGGTGCGATTGGAATTTGGAAGTAGCCGGTGTAACCATCAAGAAAGCAATAGTGTGACTTTCCGGCCAATCTCTCAAGCATTTGGTCAAGGAAAGGAAGTGGGTAGTGATCTTTTCGTGTTTCAGCATTCAGTTTGCGATAATCGATGCACACACGCCATTTGTTTTTCACTCGAGTTGTGACCACTTCTCCATGTTCATTTGTGACAACTGTTATCCCGCCCTTCTTAGGAACGACTTGAATTGGACTAACCCATTCACTATCAGAAATTGTGTAGATAATACCAGCTTGAAGAAGCTTGGTAATCTCTTCCCTAACTACCTCAAGTATGAGTGGATTGAGTCTTCTTTGAGGTTGCCTAATTGGTTTGGATGATTCCTCTAGATGGATGTGATGCATGAAAAGGGTAGGGTTGATTCCTGGAATATCCTCTAGGGTCCAACCTAAGGCATTTTTGTTTTCCTCTAACACTTGAACAAGTTGGGACTCCTCAGTTTCAGAAAGTGAAGCAGAGATAATGACAGGGTAGGAGGGATCATGGAAAAGGAATGCATACTTGAGGTGTGAAGGAAGTGGTTTTAGATCAGTTTCAGCCTTGATTTGAGAGCTAGACAAGTTAGGAGCAGGAGAAGGGATTCCAGATGGGTTTGGATCATTTTCCTCAACACTGTCCAAGGTAGAGCAGTAGAAATCAGAGTTGATGTGGGATTAAAGAGAGTTTTCAAGTTCCTCTAGATTGATGGAGTCTATGAATGAGAGGTCCACATCAACTTCACCATTTATGACTTTGTTAATCATGGTGAAGATTTCACAAGATCCTTTATCATTATAACATGAAGAACATGGTGGATTGGGGTTCGATTGGATCTTAGAAGTGTCCTCAAAAGCATGGATTGAGAATGCAGAGTGATCCTCAGATGGGTATCGCATGGCTTGGAAAATGTTGAACTTGACCAGTTGGTCACCAAATTCCATGGATAAGATGCCTGAATGGACATCAATCTTGGTTCTCGCAGTCATGAGGAATGGTCTTCCTAGAATTAGGGGAGATCGAGAAGAGGTCGTATCACCTTCCATGTCAAGGACATAGAAATCAGCTGGGAAGATAAGATCATTGACCCGAACAAGAACATCCTCAATTATCCCCTCAGGACTGGTAGTGCTTCGATTAGCTAATTGAATGACAACACCCGTTGGGTGCAAGGGACCTAGACCAAGGTTGGAGAAAATGGATTTGGGCATGACATTTATTGAGGCTCCAAGGTCTATGAGTGCATCATCAAAGTTGGAACTCCCTATTTGACATGGATCCGTGAAGGTCCCTGGATCTTTGCACTTCATGGGAATGGACTGTTGGGTTGAAACATTTTCAATGTTCCTAAGTTGCCTCTTGTGGGTGCACAGTTCCTTAAGAAACTTGGCATACTAAGGGATTTGTTTGATGGCATCTAAGAGGGGAATGTTGACTTCAACACGTCTAAACATGTCAAGCATTTCAGGATCAGGTTCAAAGGACTTCTTAGTCTTGTAGATGGCTTGAGGAAAAGGAATTGGGTTCCTTAGAGGAATGGAAGGAGGTGAAGTAGTGGATTCAAGTTCCTTTTCCAGCCTTTTGTTCTTTTCATTTTCTAGATCAACATCGAAAGGGGAGGTAGAGGAATCAACATGGGGTATAACAATTTTCTTTCCCGATCTAAGTGCAATTGCACTTACATTACCCTTAGGGTTGGGTAATGGTTGAGCTGGGAGTTGGGATGAATTGGATGGTTGTTGCTGGCTAAGGTGGGATGCAAGTTGACCTATTTGGGTTTCAATGTTCTTGAGGCTAGAACGGGTGAAGGAAGAAAGATCTTCTACAGCAATTTCCCATGGTTGTTTAGAAGAAGAGGCTTGTCCCAAATTGGGTTGACCTGCCATACTCAAGTTTAGGTTAGTTAATCTTGTGATATCCTCGAGCTTTGCTTTATATTGCATTTAAATTAACACCCATGTCACAAGATGATGTTGATTAGAATTCTTAAGTGTTAAGGCTTTAAAACAAGACTTAACTTAACTTAAGGTTATAATCTCAATCAGATCTTATTTATGGTTGTGTATTTATGGTTCCAATAATCCATGGAAACCACATGTTAAACAAAACAAGTCATTAATCCATGACATGTTAAGTCCAACATACACAATGTTAATTCAAAGAATATTCATCGAGCAGAAGCTCTCAATCAATTAACATACCTAAATTATAACTCACCCCAATTAGAGATTTACTCAGCCATTTTGGTGATTAATAATATGGTTATAATGATTATGATTATAAATTAATAAGAGAAGAAAAATAAAGGGATAAGAAAAGAGTGGTACGTCGACACACACACACGAACAATGATGATAATTAAAAACGAACTTTCGATTGAATGAGGAAGCTAAAGAAGGGAAGGGGATTGAACTGAATTTAAACTATTCTAAGAACATTAATATTAAAATACAGAAGGTGGAAGAGAATAAGAGATATTGAAGAAATAACTTGCATTAAAACAGAATTACAAAGAAAGAGAATTACAAGATTACAAAAATGAAGAACACAAAAGTAAGTGAAAATAAAGAGAGGAGGAAAGGTCTCTCAAGTGTAAACTTGAGTATGTCAGGTCCTCCCAAGACTTTGGAAAAGCTTTGGTCGTGCCAATGTGATCTCCTCTCTTCTGAAATGCCAACCTCTTGCAAGGAGAAGAGGGGAGTGAATTTATAGCCAAAGGTAGTGGACTGTTTTCATTCCCAAACATCCCCTCAAGTTGGCCCGCCAATATGACCTTCCAGAAAGCTGAATATAGAGAGATATCCTGCTTCAATATTGTAGATATGGATGTGGTCTAGTCACCCTCAAAATTTGGATGTCATTGGACTTTTGTGTCCAAAGTTATGGCCGGATTACTAAAACCATTTCTACTGTCCAATTTTATCCAGAAAGTTTCCATGGCCTAAATGTGAATGCATTTATGGCTATGTAGATGCCTTCAAATATGAACCATTTCTTCTGTAAAGTTGATCCTCCATATCTTATCTTTCACACCACAAAATATGAGCTTCTTTGGAAAAGTGAATAAGTTGAAAAGTCATGAATTGTGGGCTGATTTAAAATCCCGGACAGAATGGTGGGCTTGATTTCAATGGATCCATTGGGCCCCAAAATAGTAGAGTTGGGACTTTAAATTTTTATCCATGACTCCTTAGGAAATTAACGAGCTTGAAAAAGAATATAAACTCATTTGGGCTGGTAGATTGAGCCCAGTAATGAAATCTTCATGGCTGGTCCAGAAATTAGGCAGATCCGGTGGGTCATCTTGTGTGGTCCATATGGCCCTTCAAATGGCCGAATTAGCCAATGCTCCAGTTGAGTGATTTGTAGGAAATTAAATTTAGAACCCTACAGGACAATAATCACACAATTTGGATTAGTAGGGTGAGAGTTATATTTAAAATACTAAACATACATGAATCTGTATTATTCGAAACAATACTCCAAAATAATATTTAATATTAAAGCATGAGTATTTCACATAAGTTATGCACATTTAATTGAAAATAAGTAGAGGGAGTATCTAAAATGATATTAATAAATGAATAACATCAACTCCCCCACACTTAATATTGTGCATGTCCTCATGTACAACAAACACAAAAGAAAATCAAAACAAAACCATATTCATTCACCAACAAATATTAAAATTTTGTTTTCACCAATCAGGGGAGGT
Source organism: Viscum album (assembly GCA_963277665.1). NCBI lineage: Eukaryota > Viridiplantae > Streptophyta > Magnoliopsida > Santalales > Viscaceae > Viscum > Viscum album. The sequence goes on from OY728137.1 coordinate 1,957,825,137, forward strand.
TTAGACTATTTCACTCATCCATATTGAATTCCATCACAAATTTGGTTCACAATAATGCATCAGAAACAATTCATTTTTTCATGTTCAAGGTTTGAATTGAAAAATGTAGGCACTCAAAACTTACTCCTCTCAAGATGATAAAAATGTATTTTAGGAGGTTCACTCATTCACCAACAAAAAGTGAAAATCAAGAGTTTGTAAGAGCTCTCAGCTTCCATTCCCAAATCTAATGTGTACAAGAATCAAGAGGTCTTTTAAGTGGTTTTTCAGTGGCTATGGGACGGTAGGTATATAATGTCCAAAGGAAAAGAGGGGTTAAAAACACCAACATGGAAAAATCAATGCACATTTTTTTTTGAAATTTGATTTGAAAGGAAATAGAAACACATATTTACAAGGGCATGAATGTGTGATGAATGAAAAGTGATGGAGATAGAAAATGGAATAGGGTGAGATGATGGAATATTTACAACATGGAAGACTTCCAATAATGACACAATACAATATGATTCAAGTGTTCTTTTTTTTCTCTTTTTGCTCTTTTTTTTTCGAAAGTTGTGCTTGAAACAAGTCTCACAGTCATCTACCAACCCATGTTTGATCTTCTCATGGAACTAATTTTAGTAGTTATAACATGATCAAAGGTTGATGATGAATGATTTTTGACCCACCCAAGACACAACCCATTCCTTTTTTTATTTCTTTTTCATTTTTTTTATTTTTTCATTTTTTTTTGAAAACTTTTCAATGACTTTTGTACAAATGACAATTACACATATACACCCCAAAGCTCACAGAATTACAACCTCTCCCCCACACTTGAATGGATGATTGACCTCAAGCATATGATGACACATTGGAAATCAATGAAAGTACGCCCAAAAATGAAGTCCATTCCCCCCACACTGAAATTTCAATAAATTGTACAATGAAAATCCATGAAGATGTTGGGTGGGACAAGGTATTAGGCTTGTAATGTGGCTATCAAAAGAAAGGTTTTCATAGGCTCAAAGGGGCTTTCAAAAGTAGGATCAATGTAAGGGTAACGGGAGGCTATTTGGCTATTCTGATTCTCATGTGGCTTAGAAAATGCCTCTATCATATTAATGCACACAAAAGATGGAAATTCAACTCGAAGGTCCACAAACTCAAGACTCACAATCAGTGGTGAAGACACACAATGAAAAAGATGGCCATAGATGACCTTGTCATGAAGGCTAATGTTATTCCTCACGGTAGGGGAGAATCATTTTCCACCAAAAATTGTTCATTCAAAATGTTTGTTATTGACACAAAATTTTTTACCCAAGTTTGAGATAAAAATTCAATATATTTGATTTTAAAACAAGCCTTTTGACTCCCCAAAATGGTTGGACAGAATTTCAATATTGGACGATGAGTAATTATGACACCCTTTTTTTTTTGTAATTTTCATTTTTTTAATTAATTTTTTTTTAAATTTTTTTTATTTTTAATGACACATCCACACAAAAGAGAAAATAGAAAAAAGGTTGTGGAAGAATGTTGTAAAAAAATGAGAGGGAGAGAGGAAGAAGAAGAAATAGAGAGAAGAAGAGAGGGAAGAGAGATTGAGGAGAGAGAGAGTTAAAGGGAAAGAGGTGCCCCCTGGTTTGGATTTGGCGGGTCTCCATCCAGTGGTGGTTCTATTGAAGTGGATGGGGTTTCGATGGAAGTCGACGTGGTTCCTGGATTGTGAGACCTCTCATAGTGATGCTTTAACCGATGTCCGTTAACCATGAATTTTCTTTTTGAAGAAGGGTCTTGGACTTGCACTGCACCAAATGGGTAAACATTAGTAATAATAAAAGGTCCATCCCAACGAGAATTAAGCTTACCTGGGTGAAGTTGAAATCGAGAATTGAAGAGCATTACCTTTTCACCTTCATGAAATACCTTTCGAAGAATGTGCTTGTCATGGAGTGACTTTGACTTTTATTTGTAGAGAATGGAGTTCTCATACGAATCGAGTCGAAGCTCCTCCAATTCAGTCAACTGCAAAAATCTTTCTTCACCAGATTTTTCACAATCAAAATTACAAGTTTTGACAGCCCAAAATGACTTATGTTGGATTTCAACTGGTAAATGACAGGCTTTACCAAAAACTAGCCTAAATGGAGACATCCCAATGGGTGTCTAATAGGCTGTTCGATAGGCCCAAAGTGCTTCACCAAGTCTATCGGGCCAGTCTTTTCTTGTGGGCTTAACAATTCTTTCAAGCACTCTTTTCACTTCTCTGTTAGAAAGTTCAGCCATTCCATTTGTTTGAGGGTGATATGAAGTGGATGTTTTATGTACAACCCCATTATTTTTCAAATGTGACTCCATGGTTCTATTACAGAAATGAGTTCCTAAGTCACTTATCAAAGCACGTGGTGTTCCGAATCGATGGAAGATATGGGTTTTGAGGAACTCACTCACAGTTTGAGCATCATCTTTCCTAGTGGGTTTGGCCTCGACCCACCTAGAAACATAGTCAATGGCAAGGAGAATGTAGGATAATCCATTGGAAGTGGGAAAAGGTCCCATGAAATCAATGCCCCAAACATAGAAAAGCTCACAGAAGATTAATGGCTTTTGAGGTATTTCGTTTCTTTTGGAAATTGTGCCAAACTTTTGGCAAGTGGGACATGATTGACAGAACTTGTGTGAGTCCTTGAAGAGTGACGGCCAAAAGAATCCAGAATCTAGGACCTTTCGAGAAGTCCTTTGTGGTCCAAAGTGGCCACCTCCAGGAATTGAGTGGCAGAATTCCAAGATGGAGGATTGTTTAGTTTCATCAACACATCTCCTAATTACCATGTCAGCCCCAGTTTTCCAAAGTTTATTATCTTCCCAAAAATAATGCTTTGAATCACTTTTCATCTTTTCTTTTTGTTCTTTTGAAAAATATTCAGGGAAAACACCGGAAACCAAGTAATTGACAATTGGGGCATACCATGGTAACTTTGGAGTGAGAGATGAGAGGTGTTCAGTTGGAAATTCAGGATCAATTATTTCAGAATGAGAAAAATTAGAAATTCTACTCAGGTGATCAGCTACAGGGTTTTCTTTTCCAGGTTTATCTTTTATCACAAGGTCAAACTCTTGGAGCATTAAAATCCATCTTATTAGCCTTGGTTTGGAATCACTTTTCTTAAGTAAGAACTTTAATGCTGAGTGGTCCGTGAAGATGATGATTTTGGCACCTAAGAGATAGGGCCGGAATTTATCCAAGGCAAAAACCACAGCTAAAAGTTCTTTTTCAGTCACAGTGTAGTGTGATTGAGTTTCATCCAATGTTTTTGAGGCATAAAAGATGACATGAGTAATGTTTTCTCTTCTTTGACCAAGAACAACCCCAATGGCCCTATCAGAAGCATCACACATCAATTCAAATGGTAAGGACCAATCTGGGGGTTGGATTATTGGAGCAGATGTGAGAGTAGATTTGAGTTCAATGAAGGCTCTCTTGAAAGCCTCGTCAAAATTGAATGTGACATCATTTTGAAGTAAACGAGTGAGTGGGATGGAAATCTTGCTGAAGTTCTGAATGAATCGCCGATAGAAACCGGCATGACCAAGGAAGGACCGAATGTATCGAACTGATTTAGGTTCAGGAAGTGATTGGATCACCTCAATTTTGGCTGGATCAACTTGGATACCCTCTTGAGAAATTATGTGCCCTAGAACAATCCCATTTGAAACCATGAAGTGACATTTTTCAAAATTCAGCACAAGGTTGCACTTGACACACTTTTGAAGGACCAAAGAGAGTGAATGTAAGCAAGATTCAAATGACTCGCCATAAATGGTAAAGTCATCCATGAAGACCTCCATGCAATTCTCAATGAATTCAGAAAAGATACTCATCATACACCGCTGGAATGTTGCAGGAGCATTACAAAGGCCAAAAGGCATTCGCCTATAGGCATAGGTTCCAAAGGGGCAATTGAATGTGGTCTTTTCTTGGTCTTGAGGTGCGATTGGAATTTGGAAGTAGCCGGTGTAACCATCAAGAAAGCAATAGTGTGACTTTCCGGCCAATCTCTCAAGCATTTTGTCAAGGAAAGGAAGTGGGTAGTGATCTTTTCGTGTTTCAGCATTCAGTTTGCGATAATCGATGCACACACGCCATTTGTTTTTCACTCGAGTTGTGACCACTTCTCCATGTTCATTTGTGACAACTGTTATCCCGCCCTTCTTAGGAACGACTTGAATTGGACTAACCCATTCACTATCAGAAATTGGGTAGATAATACCAGCTTGAAGAAGCTTGGTAATCTCTTCCCTAACTACCTCAAGTATGAGTGGATTGAGTCTTCTTTGAGGTTGCCTAATTGGTTTGGATGATTCCTCTAGATGGATGTGTTGCATGCAAAGGGCATGGTTGATTCCTGGAATATCCTCTAGGGTCCAACCTAAGGCATTTTTGTTTTCCTCTAACACTTGAACACGTTGGGACTCCTCAGTTTCAGAAAGTGAAGCAGAGATAATGACAGGGTAGGAGGGATCATGGAAAAGGAATGCATACTTGAGGTGTGAAGGAAGTGGTTTTAGATCAGTTTCAGCCTTGATTTGAGAGCTAGACAAGTTAGGAGCAGGAGAAGGGATTCCAGATGGGTTTGGATCATTTTCCTCAACACTGTCCAAGGTAGAGCAGTAGAAATCAGAGTTGATGTGGGATTAAAGAGAGTTTTCAAGTTCCTCTAGATTGATGGAGTCTATGAATGGGAGGTCCACATCAACTTCACCATTTATGACTTTGTTAATCATGGTGAAGATTTCACAAGATCCTTTATCATTATAACATGAAGAACATGGTGGATTGGGGTTCGATTGGATCTTAGAAGTGTCCTCAAAAGCATGGATTGAGAATGTAGAGTGATCCTCAGATGGGTATCGCATGGCTTGGAAAATGTTGAACTTGACCAGTTGGTCACCAAATTCCATGGATAAGATGCCTGAATGGAAATCAATATTGGTTCTCGCAGTCATTAGGAATGGTCTTCCTAGAATTAGGGGAGATCGAGAAGAGGTCGTATCACCTTCCATGCCAAGGACATAGAAATCAGCTGGGAAGATAAGATCATTGACCCGAACAAGAACATCCTCAATTATCCCCTCAGGACTGGTAGTGCTTCGATTGGCTAATTGAATGACAACACCCGTTGGGTGCAAGGGACCTAGACCAAGGTTGGAGAAAATGGATTTGTGCATGACATTTATTGAGGCTCCAAGGTCTATGAGTGCATCATCAAAGTTGGAACTCCCTATTTGACATGGAACCGTGAAGGTCCCTGGATCTTTACACTTCATGGGAATGGACTGTTGGGTTGAAACATTTTCAATGTTCCTAAGTTGCCTCTTATGGGTGCACAGTTCCTTAAGAAACTTGGCATACTTAGGGATTTGTTTGATGGCATCTAAGAGGGGAATGTTGAATTCAACACGTCTAAACATGTCAAGCATTTCAGGATCAGGTTCAAAGGACTTCTTAGTCTTGGAGATGGCTTGAGGAAAAGGAATTGGGTTCCTTAGAGGAATGGAAGGAGGTGAAGGAGTGGATTCAAGTTCCTTTTCCAGCCTTTTGTTCTTTTCATTTTCTAGATCAATATCGAAAGGGGAGGTAGAGGAATCATCATGGGGTATAACAATTTTCTTTCCCGATCTAAGTGCAATTGCACTTACATTACCCTTAGGGTTGGGTAATGGTTGAGCTGGGAGTTGGGATGAATTGGATGGTTGTTGCTGGCTAAGGTGGGATGCAAGTTGACCTATTTGGGTTTCAATGTTCTTGAGGCTAGAACGGGTGAAGGAAGCAAGATCCTCTACAGCAATTTCCCATGGTTGTTTAGAATAAGAGGCTTGTCCCAAATTGGGTTGACCTGCCATACTCAAGTTTAGGTTAGTTAAGCTTGTGATATCCTCGAGCTTTGCTTTATATTGCATTTAAATTAACACCCATGTCACAAGATGATGTTGATTAGAATTCTTAAGTGTTAAGGCTTTAAAACAAGACTTAACTTAACTTAAGGTTATAATATCAATCAGATCTTATTTATGGTTGTGTATTTATGGTTCCAATAATCCATGGAAACCACATGTTAAACAAAACAAGTCATTAATCCATGACATGTTAAGTCCAACATACACAATGTTAATTCAAAGAATATTCATCGAGCAGAAGCTCTCAATCAATTAACATACCTAAATTATAACTCACCCCAATGAGAGATTTACTCAGCCATTTTGGTGATTAATAATCTGGTTATAATGATTATGATTATAAATTAATAAGAGAAGAAAAATAAAGGGATAAGAAAAGAGTGGTACGTTGACACACACACACGAACAATGATGATAATTAAAAACGAACTTTCGATTGAATGAGGAAGCTAAAGAAGGGAAGGGGATTGAACTGAATTTAAACTATTTTAAGAACATTAATATTAAAATACAGAATCTGGAAGAGAATAAGAGATATTGAAGAAATAACTTGCATTAAAACAGAATTACAAAGAAAGAGAATTACAAGATTACAAAAATGAAGAACACAAAAGTAAGTGAAAATAAAGAGAGGAGGAAAGGTCTCTCAAGTGTAAACTTGAGTATGGCAGGTCCTCCCAAGCCTTTGGCAAAGCTTTGGTCGTGCCAATGTGATCTCCTCTCTTCTGAAATGCCAACCTCTTGCAAGGAGAAGAGGGGAGTGAATTTATAGCCAAAGGTAGTGGACTGTTTTCATTCCCAAACATCCCCTCAAGTTGCCCCGAAAATATGACCTTTCAGACAGCTGAATCTAGAGAGATATCCTTCTTCAATATTGTATATATGGATGTGGACTAGTCTCCCTCAAAAGTTGGATGTCATTGGACCTTTGTGTCCAACGTTATGGCCGGATTACTAAAACCATTTCTACTGTCCAATTTTATCCAGAAAGTTTCCATGGCCTAAATGTGAATGCATTTATGGCTATGTAGATGCCTTCAAATATGAACCATTTCTTCTGTAAAGTTTATCCTCCATATCTTATATTTCACACCACAAAATATGAGCTTCTTTGGACAAGTGGATAAGTTGAAAAGTCATGAATTGTGGGCTGATTTAAAATCCCGGACAGAATGGTGGGCTTGATTTCAATGGATCCATTGGGCCCCAAAATGGTAGATTTGGGCCTTTAAATTTTTATCCATGACTCCTTAGGAAATTACCGAGCTTGAAAAAGAATATAAACTCATTTGGGCTGGTAGATTGAGCCCAGTAATGAAATCTTCATGGCTGGTCCAGAAATTAGGCAGATCCGGTGGGTCATCTTGTGTGGTCCATATGGCCCTTCAAATTGCCGAATTAGCCAATGCTCCAGTTGAGTGATTTGTAGGAAATTAAATTTATAACCCTACAGGACAAGAATCACACAATATGGACTAGTAGGGTGAGAGTTATATTTAAAATACTAAACAGACATGAATCTGTATTATTCGAAACAATACTCCAAAATAATATTTAATATTAAAGCATGAGTATTTCACATAAGTTATGCACATTTAATTGAAAATCAGTAGAGGGAGTATATAAAATGATATTAATAAATGAATAACATCAACTCCCCCACACTTAATATTGTTCATGTCCTCATGTACAACAAACACAAAAGAAAATCAAAACAAAACCATATTCATTCACCAACAAATATTAAAATTTTGTTTTCACCAATCAGGGGAGGTTTAGACTATTTCACTCATCCATATTGAATTCCATCACAAATTTGGTTCACAATAATGCATCAGAAACAATTCATTTTTTCATGTTCAAGGTTTGAATTGGAAAATGTAGGCACTCAAAACTTACTCCTCTCAAGATGATAAAATTGTATTTTAGGAGGTTCACTCATTCACCAACAAAAAGTGAAAATCAAGAGTTTGTAAGAGCTCTCAGCTTCCATTCCCAAATCTAATGTGTACAAGAATCAAGAGGTCTTTTAAGGGGTTTTTCAGTGGCTATGGGACGGTAGGGATATAATGTCCAAAGGAAAAGAGGGGTTAAAAACACCAACATGGAAAAATCAATGCACATTTTTTTTTGAAATTTGATTTGAAAGGAAATAGAAACACATATTTACAAGGGCATGAATGTGTGATGAATGAAAAGTGATGGAGATAGAAAATGGAATAGGGTGATATGATGGAATATGTACAACATGGAAGACTTCCAATAATGACACAATACAAGATGATTCAAGTGTTCTTTTTTTTCTCTTTTTTCTCTTTTTTTTTCGAAAGTTGTGCTTGAAACAAGTCTCACAGTCATCTCCCAACCCATGTTTGATCTTCTCATTGAACTAATTTTAGTAGTTATAACATGATCAAAGGTTGATGATGAATTATTTTTGACCCACCCAAGACACAACCCATTCCTTTTTTTTTATTTTTTCATTTTTTTTTTGAAAACTTTTCAATGACTTTTGTACAAATGACAATTACACATATACACCCCAAAGCGCACAGAATTACAACCTCTCCCCCACACTTGAATGGATGCTTGCCCTCAAGCATATGATGACACATTGGAAATCAATGAAAGTACGCCCAAAAATGAAGTCCATTCCCCCCACACTGAAATTTCAATAAATTGTACAATGAAAATTCATGAAGATGTTGGGTGGGACAAGGTATTAGGCTTGTAATGTGGCTATCAAAAGAAAGGTTTTCATAGGCTCAAAGGGGCTTTCAAAATTAGGATCAATGTAAGGGTAACGGGAGGCTATTTGGCTATTCTGATTCTCATGTGGCTTAGAAAATGCCTCCATCATATTAATGCACACAAAAGATGGAAATTCAGCTCGAAGGTCCACAAAATCAAGACTCAAAATCAGTGGTGAAGACACACAATGAAAAATATGGCCATAGATGACCTTGGCATGAAGGATAATGTTATTCCTCACGGTAGGGGAGAATCATTTTCCACCAAAAATTGTTCATTCAAAATGTTTGTTATTGACACAAAATTGTTTACCCAAGTTTGAGATAAAAATTCAATATATTTGAGTTTAAAACAAGCCTTTTGACTCCCCAAAATGGTTGGACAGAATTTCAATATTGGATGATGAGTAATTATGACACCCTTTTTTTTGTAATTTTCATTTTTTTAATTAATTTTTTTTTAAAGTTTTTTTATTTTTAATGACACATCCACACAAAAGAGAAAATAGAAAAAAGGTTGTGGAAGAATGTTGTAAAAAAATGAGAGGGAGAGAGGAAGATGAAGAAATAGAGAGAAGAAGAGAGGGAAGAGAGATTGAGGAGAGAGAGAGTTAAAGGGAAAGAGGTGCCCCCTGGTTTGGATTTGGCGGGTCTCCATCCAGTGGTGGTTCTATTGAAGTGGATGGGGTTTCGATGGAAGTCGACGTGGTTCCTGGATTGTGAGACCTCTCATGGTGATGCTTTAACCGATGTCCGTTAACCGTGAATTTTTTTTTGAAGAAGGGTCTTGGACTTGCACTGCACCAAATGGGTAAACATTAGTAATAATAAAAGGTCCATCCCAACGAGAATTAAGCTTACCTGGGTGAAGTTGAAATCGAGAATTGAAGAGCATTACCTTTTCACCTTCATGAAATACCTTTCGAAGAATGTTCTTGTCATGGAGTGACTTTGAATTTTCTTTGTAGAGAATGGAGTTCTCATACGAATCGAGTCGAAGCTCCTCCAATTCAGTCAACTGCAAAAATATTTCTTCACCAGATTTTTCACAATCAAAATTACAAGTTTTGACAGCCCAAAATGACTTATGTTGGATTTCAACTGGTAAATGACAGGCTTTACCAAAAACTAGCCTAAATGGAGACATCCCAATGGGTGTCTTATAGGCTGTTCGATAGGCCCAAAGTGCTTCACCAAGTCTATCGGGCCAGTCTTTTCTTGTGGGCTTAACAATTCTTTCAAGCACTCTTTTCACTTCTCTGTTAGAAAGTTCAGCCATTCCATTTGTTTGAGGGTGATATGCAGTGGATGTTTTATGTACAACCCCATTCTTTTTCAAAAGTGACTCCATGGTTCTATTACAGAAATGAGTTCCTAAGTCACTTATCAAAGCACGTGGTGTTCCGAATCGATGGAAGATATGGGTTTTGAGGAACTCACTCACAGTTTGAGCATCATCTTTCCTAGTGGGTTTGGCCTCGACCCACCTAGAAACATAGTCAACGACAAGGAGAATGTAGGATAATCCATTGGAAGTGGGAAAAGGTCCCATGAAATCGATGCCCCAAACATCGAAAAGCTCATAGAAGATTAATGGCTTTTGAGGCATTTCGTTTCTTTTGGAAATTGTGCCAAACTTTTGGCAAGTGGGACATGATTGACAGAACTCGTGTGAGTCCTTGAAGAGTGAAGGCCAAAAGAATCCAGAATCTATGACCTTTCGAGAAGTCCTTTGTGGTCCAAAGTGGCCACCTCCAGGCATTGAGTGGCAGAATTCCAAGATGGAGGATTGTTTAGTTTCATCAACACATCTCCTAATTACCATGTCAGCCCCGGTTTTCCAAAGTTTATTATCTTCCCAAAAATAATGCTTTGAATCACTTTTCATCTTTTCTTTTTGTTCTTTTGAAAAATATTCAGGGAAAACACCGGAAACCAAGTAATTGACAATTGGGGCATACCATGGTAACTTTGGAGTGAGAGATGAGAGGTGTTCAGTTGGAAATTCAGGATCAATTATTTCAGAATGAGAAAAATTAGAAATTCTACTCAGGTGATCAGCTACAGGGTTTTCTTTTCCAGGTTTATCTTTTATCACAAGGTCAAACTCTTGGAGAATTAAAATCCATCTTATTAGCCTTGGTTTGGAATCACTTTTCTTAAGTAAGAACTTTAATGCTGAGTGGTCCGTGAAGATGATGATTTTGGCACCTAAGAGATAGGGCCGGAATTTATCCAAGGCAAAAACCACAACTAAAAGTTCTTTTTCAGTCACAGTGTAGTGTGATTGAGTTTCATCCAATGTTTTTGAGGCATAAAAGATGACATGAGTAATGTTTTCTCTTCTTTGACCAAGAACAGCCCCAATGGCCCTATCAGAAGCATCACACATCAATTCAAATGGTAAGGACCAATCTAGGGGTTGGATTATTGGAGCAGATGTGAGAGCAGATTTGAGTTCAATGAAGGCTCTCTTGAAAGCCTCGTCAAAATTGAATGTGACATCATTTTGAAGTAAACGAGTGAGTGGGATGGAAATCTTGCTGAAGTTCTGAATGAATCGCCGATAGAAACCGGCATGACCAAGGAAGGACCGAATGTCTCGAACTGATTTAGGTTCATAAAGTGATTTTATCACCTCAATTTTGGCTGGATCAACTTGGATACCCTCTTGAGAAATTATGTGCCCTAGAACAATCCCATTTGAAACCATGAAGTGACATTTTTCAAAATGCAGCACAAGGTTGCACTTGACACACTTTTGAAGGACCAAAGAGAGTGAATGTAAGCAAGATTCAAATGACTCGCCATAAATGGTAAAGTCATCCATGAAGACCTCCATGCAATTCTCAATGAATTCAGAAAAGATACTCATCATACACCGCTGGAATGTTGCAGGAGCATTACAAAGGCCAAAAGGCATTCGCCTATAGGCATAGGTTCCAAAGGGGCAATTGAATGTGGTCTTTTCTTGGTCTTGAGGTGCGATTGGAATTTGGAAGTAGCCGGTGTAACCATCAAGAAAGCAATAGTGTGACTTTCCGGCCAATCTCTCAAGCATTTGGTCAAGGAAACGAAGTGGGTAGTGATCTTTTCGTGTTTCAGCATTCAGTTTGCGATAATCGATGCACACACGCCATTTGTTTTTCACTCGAGTTGTGACCACTTCTCCATGTTCATTTGTGACAACTGTTATCCCGCCCTTCTTAGGAACGACTTGAATTGGACTAACCCATTCACTATCAGAAATTGTGTAGATAATACCAGCTTGAAGAAGCTTGGTAATCTCTTCCCTAACTACCTCAAGTATGAGTGGATTGAGTCTTCTTTGAGGTTGCCTAATTGGTTTGGATGATTCCTCTAGATGGATGTGATGCATGCAAAGGGTAGGGTTGATTCCTGGAATATCCTCTAGGGTCCAACCTAAGGCATTTTTGTTTTCCTCTAACACTTGAACAAGTTGGGACTCCTCAGTTTCAGAAAGTGAAGCAGAGATAATGACAGGGTAGGAGGGATCATGGAAAAGGAATGCATACTTGAGGTGTGAAGGAAGTGGTTTTAGATCAGTTTCAGCCTTGATTTGAGAGCTAGACAAGTTAGGAGCAGGAGAAGGGATTCCAGATGGGTTTGGATCATTTTCCTCAACACTGTCCAAGGTAGAGCAGTAGAAATCAGAGTTGATGTGGGATTCAAGAGAGTTTTCAAGTTCCTCTAGATTGATGGAGTCTATGAATGAGAGGTCCACATCAACTTCACCATTTATGACTTTGTTAATCATGGTGAAGATTTCACAAGATCCTTTATCATTATAACATGAAGAACATGGTGGATTGGGGTTCGATTGGATCTTAGAAGTGTCCTCAAAAGCATGGATTGAGAATGCAGAGTGATCCTCAGATGGGTATCGCATGGCTTGGAAAATGTTGGACTTGACCAGTTGGTCACCAAATTCCATGGATAAGATGCCTGAATGGACATCAATCTTGGTTCTCGCAGTCATGAGGAATGGTCTTCCTAGAATTAGGGGAGATCGAGAAGAGGTCGTATCACCTTCCATGTCAAGGACATAGAAATCAGCTGGGAAGATAAGATCATTGACCCGAACAAGAACATCCTCAATTATCCCCTCAGGACTGGTAGTGCTTCGATTAGCTAATTGAATGACAACACCCGTTGGGTGCAAGGGACCTAGACCAAGGTTGGAGAAAATGGATTTGGGCATGACATTTATTGAGGCTCCAAGGTCTATGAGTGCATCATCAAAGTTGGAACTCCCTATTTGACATGGATCCGTGAAGGTCCCTGGATCTTTGCACTTCATGGGAATGGACTGTTGGGTTGAAACATTTTCAATGTTCCTAAGTTGCCTCTTATGGGTGCACAGTTCCTTAAGAAACTTGGCATACTAAGGGATTTGTTTGATGGCATCTAAGAGGGGAATGTTGACTTCAACACGTCTAAACATGTCAAGCATTTCAGGATCAGGTTCAAAGGACTTCTTAGTCTTGTAGATGGCTTGAGGAAAAGGAATTGGGTTCCTTAGAGGAATGGAAGGAGGTGAAGTAGTGGATTCAAGTTCCTTTTCCAGCCTTTTGTTCTTTTCATTTTCTAGATCAACATCGAAAGGGGAGGTAGAGGAATCAACATGGGGTATAACAATTTTCTTTCCCGATCTAAGTGCAATTGCACTTACATTACCCTTAGGGTTGGGTAATGGTTGAGCTGGGAGTTGGGATGAATTGGATGGTTGTTGCTGGCTAAGGTGGGATGCAAGTTGACCTATTTGGGTTTCAATGTTCTTGAGGCTAGAACGGGTGAAGGAAGAAAGATCTTCTACAGCAATTTCCCATGGTTGTTTAGAAGAAGAGGCTTGTCCCAAATTGGGTTGACCTGCCATACTCAAGTTTAGGTTAGTTAATCTTGTGATATCCTCGAGCTTTGCTTTATATTTCATTTAAATTAACACCCATGTCACAAGATGATGTTGATTAGAATTCTTAAGTGTTAAGGCTTTAAAACAAGACTTAACTTAACTTAAGGTTATAATCTCAATCAGATCTTATTTATGGTTGTGTATTTATGGTTCCAATAATCCATGGAAACCACATGTTAAACAAAACAAGTCATTAATCCATGACATGTTAAGTCCAACATACACAATGTTAATTCAAAGAATATTCATCGAGCAGAAGCTCTCAATCAATTAACATACCTAAATTATAACTCACCCCAATTAGAGATTTACTCATCCATTTTGGTGATTAATAATATGGTTATAATGATTATGATTATAAATTAATAAGAGAAGAAAAATAAAGGGATAAGAAAAGAGTGGTACGTCGACACACACACACGAACAATGATGATAATTAAAAACGAACTTTCGATTGAATGAGGAAGCTAAAGAAGGGAAGGGGATTGAACTGAATTTAAACTATTTTAAGAACATTAATATTAAAATACAGAAGGTGGAAGAGAATAAGAGATATTGAAGAAATAACTTGCATTAAAACAGAATTACAAAGAAAGAGAATTACAAGATTAAAAAAATGAAGAACACAAAAGTAAGTGAAAATAAAGAGAGGAGGAAAGGTCTCTCAAGTGTAAACTTGAGTATGTCAGGTCCTCCCAAGACTTTGGAAAAGCTTTGGTCGTGCCAATGTGATCTCCTCTCTTCTGAAATGCCAACCTCTTGCAAGGAGAAGAGGGGAGTGAATTTATAGCCAAAGGTAGTGGACTGTTTTCATTCCCAAACATCCCCTCAAGTTGGCCCGCCAATATGACCTTCCAGAAAGCTGAATATAGAGAGATATCCTGCTTCAATATTGTAGATATGGATGTGGTCTAGTCACCCTCAAAATTTGGATGTCATTGGACTTTTGTGTCCAAAGTTATGGCCGGATTACTAAAACCATTTCTACTGTCCAATTTTATCCAGAAAGTTTCCATGGCCTAAATGTGAATGCATTTATGGCTATGTAGATGCCTTCAAATATGAACCATTTCTTCTGTAAAGTTGATCCTCCATATCTTAGCTTTCACACCACAAAATATGAGATTCTTTGGAAAAGTGGATAAGTTGAAAAGTCATGAATTGTGGGCTGATTTAAAATCCCGGACAGAATGGTGGGCTTGATTTCAATGGATCCATTGGGCCCCAAAATAGTAGAGTTGGGACTTTAAATTTTTATCCATGACTCCTTAGGAAATTAACGAGCTTGAAAAAGAATATATACTCATTTGGGCTGGTAGATTGAGCCCAGTAATGAAATCTTCATGGCTGGTCCAGAAATTAGGCAGATCCGGTGGGTCATCTTGTGTGGTCCATATGGCCCTTCAAATGGCCGAATTAGCCAATGCTCCAGTTGAGTGATTTGTAGGAAATTAAATTTAGAACCCTACAGGACAATAATCACACAATTTGGATTAGTAGGGTGAGAGTTATATTTAAAATACTAAACATACATGAATCTGTATTATTCGAAACAATACTCCAAAATAATATTTAATATTAAAGCATGAGTATTTCACATAAGTTATGCACATTTAATTGAAAATAAGTAGAGGGAGTATATAAAATGATATTAATAAATGAATAACATCAACTCCCCCACACTTAATATTGTGCATGTCCTCATGTACAACAAACACAAAAGAAAATCAAAACAAAACCATATTCATTCACCAACAAATATTAAAATTTTGTTTTCACCAATCAGGGGAGGTTTAGACTATTTCACTCATCCATATTGAATTCCATCACAAATTTGGTTCACAATAATGCATCAGAAACAATTCATTTTTTCATGTTCAAGGTTTGAATTGGAAAATGTAGGCACTCAAAACTTACTCCTCTCAAGATGATAAAAATGTATTTTAGGAGGTTCACTCATTCACCAACAAAAAGTGAAAATCAAGAGTTTGTAAGAGCTCTCAGCTTCCATTCCCAAATCTAATGTGTACAAGAATCAAGAGGTCTTTTAAGTGGTTTTTCAGTGGCTATGGGACGGTAGGTATATAATGTCCAAAGGAAAAGAGGGGTTAAAAACACCAACATGGAAAAATCAATGCACATTTTTTTTTGAAATTTGATTTGAAAGGAAATAGAAACACATATTTACAAGGGCATGAATGTGTGATGAATGAAAAGTGATGGAGATAGAAAATGGAATAGGGTGAGATGATGCAATATGTACAACATGGAAGACTTCCAATAATGACACAATACAATATGATTCAAGTGTTCTTTTTTTTCTCTTTTTGCTCTTTTTTTTTCGAAAGTTGTGCTTGAAACAAGTCTCACAGTCATCTACCAACCCATGTTTGATCTTCTCATGGAACTAATTTTAGTAGTTATAACATGATCAAAGGTTGATGATGAATGATTTTTGACCCACCCAAGACACAACCCATTCCTTTTTTTATTTCTTTTTCATTTTTTTTATTTTTTCATTTTTTTTTGAAAACTTTTCAATGACTTTTGTACAAATGACAATTACACATATACACCCCAAAGCTCACAGAATTACAACCTCTCCCCCACACTTGAATGGATGATTGACCTCAAGCATATGATGACACATTGGAAATCAATGAAAGTACGCCCAAAAATGAAGTCCATTCCCCCCACACTGAAATTTCAATAAATTGTACAATGAAAATCCATGAAGATGTTGGGTGGGACAAGGTATTAGGCTTGTAATGTGGCTATCAAAAGAAAGGTTTTCATAGGCTCAAAGGGGCTTTCAAAAGTAGGATCAATGTAAGGGTAACGGGAGGCTATTTGGCTATTCTGATTCTCATGTGGCTTAGAAAATGCCTCTATCATATTAATGCACACAAAAGATGGAAATTCAACTCGAAGGTCCACAAACTCAAGACTCACAATCAGTGGTGAAGACACACAATGAAAAAGATGGCCATAGATGACCTTGTCATGAAGGCTAATGTTATTCCTCACGGTAGGGGAGAATCATTTTCCACCAAAAATTGTTCATTCAAAATGTTTGTTATTGACACAAAATTGTTTACCCAAGTTTGAGATAAAAATTCAATATATTTGATTTTAAAACAAGCCTTTTGACTCCCCAAAATGGTTGGACAGAATTTCAATATTGGACGATGAGTAATTATGACACCCTTTTTTTTTGTAATTTTCATTTTTTTAATTAATTTTTTTTTAAATTTTTTTTTATTTTTAATGACACATCCACACAAAAGAGAAAATAGAAAAAAGGTTGTGGAAGAATGTTGTAAAAAAATGAGAGGGAGAGAGGAAGAAGAAGAAATAGAGAGAAGAAGAGAGGGAAGAGAGATTGAGGAGAGAGAGAGTTAAAGGGAAAGAGGTGCCCCCTGGTTTGGATTTGGCGGGTCTCCATCCAGTGGTGGTTCTATTGAAGTGGATGGGGTTTCGATGGAAGTCGACGTGGTTCCTGGATTGTGAGACCTCTCATAGTGATGCTTTAACTGATGTCCGTTAACCATGAATTTTCTTTTTGAAGAAGGGTCTTGGACTTGCACTGCACCAAATGGGTAAACATTAGTAATAATAAAAGGTCCATCCCAACGAGAATTAAGCTTACCTGGGTGAAGTTGAAATCGAGAATTGAAGAGCATTACCTTTTCACCTTCATGAAATACCTTTCGAAGAATGTGCTTGTCATGGAGTGACTTTGACTTTTATTTGTAGAGAATGGAGTTCTCATACGAATCGAGTCGAAGCTCCTCCAATTCAGTCAACTGCAAAAATCTTTCTTCACCAGATTTTTCACAATCAAAATTACAAGTTTTGACAGCCCAAAATGACTTATGTTGGATTTCAACTGGTAAATGACAGGCTTTACCAAAAACTAGCCTAAATGGAGACATCCCAATGGGTGT
Source organism: Viscum album (assembly GCA_963277665.1). Classification (NCBI taxonomy): domain Eukaryota; kingdom Viridiplantae; phylum Streptophyta; class Magnoliopsida; order Santalales; family Viscaceae; genus Viscum; species Viscum album. The sequence goes on from OY728137.1 coordinate 1,957,842,713, forward strand.
CTAATAGGCTGTTCGATAGGCCCAAAGTGCTTCACCAAGTCTATCGGTCCAGTCTTTTCTTGTGGGCTTAACAATTCTTTCAAGCACTCTTTTCACTTCTCTGTTAGAAAGTTCAGCCATTCCATTTGTTTGAGGGTGATATGCAGTGGATGTTTTATGTACAACCCCATTATTTTTCAAATGTGACTCCATGGTTCTATTACAGAAATGAGTTCCTAAGTCACTTATCAAAGCACGTGGTGTTCCGAATCGATGGAAGATATGGGTTTTGAGGAACTCACTCACAGTTTGAGCATCATCTTTCCTAGTGGGTTTGGCCTCGACCCACCTAGAAACATAGTCAATGGCAAGGAGAATGTAGGATAATCCATTGGAAGTGGGAAAAGGTCCCATGAAATCAATGCCCCAAACATAGAAAAGCTCACAGAAGATTAATGGCTTTTGAGGTATTTCGTTTCTTTTGGAAATTGTGCCAAACTTTTGGCAAGTGGGACATGATTGACAGAACTTGTGTGAGTCCTTGAAGAGTGACGGCCAAAAGAATCCAGAATCTAGGACCTTTCGAGAAGTCCTTTGTGGTCCAAAGTGGCCACCTCCAGGAATTGAGTGGCAGAATTCCAAGATGGAGGATTGTTTAGTTTCATCAACACATCTCCTAATTACCATGTCAGCCCCAGTTTTCCAAAGTTTATTATCTTCCCAAAAATAATGCTTTGAATCACTTTTCATCTTTTCTTTTTGTTCTTTTGAAAAATATTCAGGGAAAACACCGGAAACCAAGTAATTGACAATTGGGGCATACCATGGTAACTTTGGAGTGAGAGATGAGAGGTGTTCAGTTGGAAATTCAGGATCAATTATTTCAGAATGAGAAAAATTAGAAATTCTACTCAGGTGATCAGCTACAGGGTTTTCTTTTCCAGGTTTATCTTTTATCACAAGGTCAAACTCTAGGAGCATTAAAATCCATCTTATTAGCCTTGGTTTGGAATCACTTTTCTTAAGTAAGAACTTTAATGCTGAGTGGTCCGTGAAGATGATGATTTTGGCACCTAAGAGATAGGGCCGGAATTTATCGAAGGCAAAAACCACAGCTAAAAGTTCTTTTTCAGTCACAGTGTAGTGTGATTGAGTTTCATCCAATGTTTTTGAGGCATAAAAGATGACATGAGTAATGTTTTCTCTTCTTTGACCAAGAACAACCCCAATGGCCCTATCAGAAGCATCACACATCAATTCAAATGGTAAGGACCAATCTGGGGGTTGGATTATTGGAGCAGATGTGAGAGCAGATTTGAGTTCAATAAAGGCTCTCTTGAAAGCCTCGTCAAAATTGAATGTGACATCATTTTGAAGTAAACGAGTGAGTGGGATGGAAATCTTGCTGAAGTTCTGAATGAATCGCCGATAGAAACCGGCATGACCAAGGAAGGACCGAATGTATCGAACTGATTTAGGTTCAGGAAGTGATTGGATCACCTCAATTTTGGCTGGATCAACTTGGATACCCTCTTGAGAAATTATGTGCCCTAGAACAATCCCATTTGAAACCATGAAGTGACATTTTTCAAAATTCAGCACAAGGTTGCACTTGACACACTTTTGAAGGACCAAAGAGAGTGAATGTAAGCAAGATTCAAATGACTCGCCATAAATGGTAAAGTCATCCATGAAGACCTCCATGCAATTCTCAATGAATTCAGAAAAGATACTCATCATACACCGCTGGAATGTTGCAGGAGCATTACAAAGGCCAAAAGGCATTCGCCTATAGGCATAGGTTCCAAAGGGGCAATTGAATGTGGTCTTTTCTTGGTCTTGAGGTGCGATTGGAATTTGGAAGTAGCCGGTGTAACCATCAAGAAAGCAATAGTGTGACTTTCCGGCCAATCTCTCAAGCATTTTGTCAAGGAAAGGAAGTGGGTAGTGATCTTTTCGTGTTTCAGCATTCAGTTTGCGATAATCAATGCACACACGCCATTTGTTTTTCACTCGAGTTGTGACCACTTCTCCATGTTCATTTGTGACAACTGTTATCCCGCCCTTCTTAGGAACGACTTGAATTGGACTAACCCATTCACTATCAGAAATTGGGTAGATAATACCAGCTTGAAGAAGCTTGGTAATCTCTTCCCTAACTACCTCAAGTATGAGTGGATTGAGTCTTCTTTGAGGTTGCCTAATTGGTTTGGATGATTCCTCTAGATGGATGTGTTGCATGCAAAGGGCATGGTTGATTCCTGGAAGATCCTCTAGGGTCCAACCTAAGGCATTTTTGTTTTCCTCTAACACTTGAACATGTTGGGACTCCTCAGTTTCAGAAAGTGAAGCAGAGATAATGACAGGGTAGGAGGGATCATGGAAAAGGAATGCATACTTGAGGTGTGAAGGAAGTGGTTTTAGATCAGTTTCAGCCTTGATTTGAGAGCTAGACAAGTTAGGAGCAGGAGAAGGGATTCCAGATGGGTTTGGATCATTTTCCTCAACACTGTCCAAGGTAGAGCAGTAGAAATCAGAGTTGATGTGGGATTCAAGAGAGTTTTCAAGTTCCTCTAGATTGATGGAGTCTATGAATGGGAGGTCCACATCAACTTCACCATTTATGACTTTGTTAATCATGGTGAAGATTTCACAAGATCCTTTATCATTATAACATGAAGAACATGGTGGATTGGGGTTCGATTGGATCTTAGAAGTGTCCTCAAAAGCATGGATTGAGAATGCAGAGTGATCCTCAGATGGGTATCGCATGGCTTGGAAAATGTTGAACTTGACCAGTTGGTCACCAAATTCCATGGATAAGATGCCTGAATGGAAATCAATATTGGTTCTCGCAGTCATTAGGAATGGTCTTCCTAGAATTAGGGGAGATCAAGAAGAGGTCGTATCACCTTCCATGTCAAGGACATAGAAATCAGCTGGGAAGATAAGATCATTGACCCGAACAAGAACATCCTCAATTATCCCCTCAGGACTGGTAGTGCTTCGATTGGCTAATTGAATGACAACACCCGTTGGGTGCAAGGGACCTAGACCAAGGTTGGAGAAAATGGATTTGTGCATGACATTTATTGAGGCTCCAAGGTCTATGAGTGCATCATCAAAGTTGGAACTCCCTATTTGACATGGAACCGTGAAGGTCCCTGGATCTTTGCACTTCATGGGAATGGACTGTTGGGTTGAAACATTTTCAATGTTCCTAAGTTGCCTCTTATGGGTGCACAGTTCCTTAAGAAACTTGGCATACTTAGGGATTTGTTTGATGGCATCTAAGAGGGGAATGTTGAATTCAACACGTCTAAACATGTCAAGCATTTCAGGATCAGGTTCAAAGGACTTCTTAGTCTTGGAGATGGCTTGAGGAAAAGGAATTGGGTTCCTTAGAGGAATGGAAGGAGGTGAAGGAGTGGATTCAAGTTCCTTTTCCAGCCTTTTGTTCTTTTCATTTTCTAGATCAACATCGAAAGGGGAGGTAGAGGAATCAGCATGGGGTATAACAATTTTCTTTCCCGATCTAAGTGCAATTGCACTTACATTACCCTTAGGGTTGGGTAATGTTTGAGCTGGGAGTTGGGATGAATTGGATGGTTGTTGCTGGCTAAGGTGGGATGCAAGTTGACCTATTTGGGTTTCAATGTTCTTGAGGCTAGAACGGGTGAAGGAAGCAAGATCCTCTACAGCAATTTCCCATGGTTGTTTAGAATAAGAGGCTTGTCCCAAATTGGGTTGACCTGCCATACTCAAGTTTAGGTTAGTTAAGCTTGTGATATCCTCGAGCTTTGCTTTATATTGCATTTAAATTAACACCCATGTCACAAGATGATGTTGATTAGAATTCTTAAGTGTTAAGGCTTTAAAACAAGACTTAACTTAACTTAAGGTTATAATATCAATCAGATCTTATTTATGGTTGTGTATTTATGGTTCCAATAATCCATGGAAACCACATGTTAAACAAAACAAGTCATTAATCCATGACATGTTAAGTCCAACATACACAATGTTAATTCAAAGAATATTCATCGAGCAGAAGCTCTCAATCAATTAACATACCTAAATTATAACTCACCCCAATGAGAGATTTACTCAGCCATTTTGGTGATTAATAATCTGGTTATAATGATTATGATTATAAATTAATAAGAGAAGAAAAATAAAGGGATAAGAAAAGAGTGGTACGTCGACACACACACACGAACAATGATGATAATTAAAAACGAACTTTCGATTGAATGAGGAAGCTAAAGAAGGGAAGGGGATTGAACTGAATTTAAACTATTTTAAGAACATTAATATTAAAATACAGAATCTGGAAGAGAATAAGAGATATTGAAGAAATAACTTGCATTAAAACAGAATTACAAAGAAAGAGAATTACAAGATTACAAAAATGAAGAACACAAAAGTAAGTGAAAATAAAGAGAGGAGGAAAGGTCTCTCAAGTGTAAACTTGAGTATGGCAGGTCCTCCCAAGCCTTTGGCAAAGCTTTGGTCGTGCCAATGTGATCTCCTCTCTTCTGAAATGCCAACCTCTTGCAAGGAGAAGAGGGGAGTGAATTTATAGCCAAAGGTAGTGGACTGTTTTCATTCCCAAACATCCCCTCAAGTTGCCCCGAAAATATGACCTTTCAGACAGCTGAATCTAGAGAGATATCCTTCTTCAATATTGTATATATGGATGTGGACTAGTCGCCCTCAAAATTTGGATGTCATTGGACCTTTGTGTCCAACGTTATGGCCGGATTACTAAAACCATTTCTACTGTCCAATTTTATCCAGAAAGTTTCCATGGCCTAAACGTGAATGCATTTATGGCTATGTAGATGCCTTCAAATATGAACCATTTCTTCTGTAAAGTTTATCCTCCATATATTAGATTTCACACCACAAAATATGAGCTTCTTTGGACAAGTGGATAAGTTGAAAAGTCATGAATTGTGGGCTGATTTAAAATCCCGGACAGAATGGTGGGCTTGATTTCAATGGATCCATTGGGCCCCAAAATGGTAGATTTGGGCCTTTAAATTTTTATCCATGACTCCTTAGGAAATTACCGAGCTTGAAAAAGAATATAAACTCATTTGGGCTGGTATATTGAGCCCAGTAATGAAATCTTCATGGCTGGTCCAGAAATTAGGCAGATCCGGTGGGTCATCTTGTGTGGTCCATATGGCCCTTCAAATTGCCGAATTAGCCAATGCTCCAGTTGAGTGATTTGTAGGAAATTAAATTTATAACCCTACAGGACAAGAATCACACAATATGGACTAGTAGGGTGAGAGTTATATTTAAAATACTAAACAGACATGAATCTGTATTATTCGAAACAATACTCCAAAATAATATTTAATATTAAAGCATGAGTATTTCACATAAGTTATGCACATTTAATTGAAAATCAGTAGAGGGAGTATATAAAATGATATTAATAAATGAATAACATCAACTGCCCCACACTTAATATTGTGCATGTCCTCATGTACAACAAACACAAAAGAAAATCAAAACAAAACCATATTCATTCACCAACAAATATTAAAATTTTGTTTTCACCAATCAGGGGAGGTTTAGACTATTTCACTCATCCATATTGAATTCCATCAAAAATTTGGTTCACAATAATGCAGCAGAAACAATTCATTTTTTCATGTTCAGGGTTTGAATTGGAAAATGTAGGCACTCAAAACTTACTCCTCTCAAGATGATAAAAATGTATTTTAGGAGGTTCACTCATTCACCAACAAAAAGTGAAAATCAAGAGTTTGTAAGAGCTCTCAGCTTCCATTCCCAAAATCTAATGTGTACAAGAATCAAGAGGTCTTTTAAGTGGTTTTTCAGTGGCTATGGGACGGTAGGTATATAATGTCCAAAGGAAAAGAGGGGTTAAAAACACCAACATGGAAAAATCAATGCACATTTTTTTTTGAAATTTGATTTGAAAGGAAATAGAAACACATATTTACAAGGGCATGAATGTGTGATGAATGAAAAGTGATGGAGATAGAAAATGGAATAGGGTGAGATGATGGAATATGTACAACATGGAAGACTTCCAATAATGACACAATACAAGATGATTCAAGTGTTCTTTTTTTTTCTCTTTTTGCTCTTTTTTTTTCGAAAGTTGTGCTTGAAACAAGTCTCACAGTCATCTCTCAACCCATGTTTGATCTTCTCATGGAACTAATTTTAGTAGTTATAACATGATCAAAGGTTGATGATGAATGATTTTTGACCCACCCAAGACACAACCCATTCCTTCTTTTTATTTTTTTTTCATTTTTTTTTATTTTTTTTATTTTTTTTTGAACACTTTTCAATGACTTTTGTACAAATGACAATTACACATATACACCCCAAAGCTCACAGAATTACAACCTCTCCCCCACACTTGAATGGATGCTTGCCCTCAAGCATATGATGACACATTGGAAATCAATGAAAGTACGCCCAAAAATGAAGTCCATTCCCCCCACACGGAAATTTCAATAAATTGTACAATGAAAATCCATGAAGATGTTGGGTGGGACAAGGTATTAGGCTTGTAATGTGGCTATCAAAAGAAATGTTTTCATAGGCTCAAAGGGGCTTTCAAAAGTAGGATCAATGTAAGGGTAACGGGAGGCTATTTGGCTATTCTGATTTTCATGTGGCTTAGAAAATGCCTCTATCATATTAATGCACAAAAAAGATGGAAATTCAGCTCGAAGGTCCACAAACTCAAGACTCACAATCAGTGGTGAAGACACACAATGAAAAAGATGGCCATAGATGACCTTGGCATGAAGGCTAATGTTATTCCTCACGGTAGGGGAGAATCATTTTCCACCAAAAATTGTTCATTCAAAATGTTTTTTATTGACACAAAATTGTTTACCCAAGTTTGAGATAAAAATTCAATATATTTGAGTTTAAAACAAGCCTTTTGACTCCCCAAAATTGTTGGACAGAATTTCAATATTGGATGATAAGTAATTATGAAACCTTTTTTTTTTGTAATTTTCATTTTTTTAATTAATTTTTTTTTAAATTTTTATTTTTATTTTTAATGACACATCCACACAAAAGAGAAAATAGAAAAAAGGTTGTGGAAGAATGTTGTAAAAAAATGAGAGGGAGAGAGGAAGAAGAAGAAATAGAGAGAAGAAGAGAGGGAAGAGAGATTGAGGAGAGAGAGAGTTAAAGGGAAAGAGGTGCCCCCTGGTTTGGATTTGGCGGGTCTCCATCCAGTGGTGGTTCTATTGAAGTGGATGGGGTTTCGATGGAAGTCGACGTGGTTCCTGGATTGTGAGACCTCTCATGGTGATGCTTTAACCGATGTCCGTTAACCGTGAATTTTATTTTTGAAGAAGGGTCTTGGACTTGCACTGCACCAAATGGGTAAACATTAGTAATAATAAAAGGTCCATCCCAACGAGAATTGAGCTTACCTGGGTGAAGTCGAAATCGAGAATTGAAGAGCATTACCTTTTCACCTTCATGAAATACCTTTCGAAGATTGTGATTGTCATGGAGTGACTTTGAATTTTCTTTGTAGAGAATGGAGTTCTCATACTTATCGAGTCGAAGCTCCTCCAATTCAGTCAACTGCAACAATCTTTCTTCACCAGATTTTTCACAATCAAAATTACAAGTTTTGACAGCCCAAAATGACTTATGTTGGATTTCAACTGGTAAATGACAGGCTTTACCAAAAACTAGCCTAAATGGAGACATCCCAATGGGTGTCTTATAGGCTGTTCGATAGGCCCAAAGTGCTTCACCAAGTCTATCGGGCCAGTCTTTTCTTGTGGGCTTAACAATTCTTTCAAGCACTCTTTTCACTTCTCTGTTAGAAAGTTCAGCCATTCCATTTGTTTGAGGGTGATATGCAGTGGATGTTTTATGTACAACCCCATTCTTTTTCAAAAGTGACTCCATGGTTCTATTACAGAAATGAGTTCCTAAGTCACTTATCAAAGCACGTGGTGTTCCGAATCGATGGAAGATATGGGTTTTGAGGAACTCACTCACAGTTTGAGCATCATCTTTCCTAGTGGGTTTGGCCTCGACCCACCTAGAAACATAGTCAACGGCAAGGAGAATGTAGGATAATCCATTGGAAGTGGGAAAAGGTCCCATGAAATCGATTCCCCAAACATCGAAAAGCTCACAGAAGATTAATGGCTTTTGAGGCATTTCGTTTCTTTTAGAAATTGTGCCAAACTTTTGGCAAGTGGGACATGATTGACAGAACTCGTGTGAGTCCTTGAAGAGTGAAGGCCAAAAGAATACAGAATCTAGGACCTTTCGAGAAGTCCTTTGTGGTCCAAAGTGGCCACCTCCAGGCATTGAGTGGCAGAATTCCAAGATGGAGGATTGTTTAGTTTCATCAACACATCTCCTAATTACCATGTCAGCCCCGGTTTTCCAAAGTTTATTATCTTCCCAAAAATAATGCTTTGAATCAATTTTCATCTTTTCTTTTTGTTCTTTTGAAAAATATTCAGGGAAAACACCGGAAACCAAGTAATTGACAATTGGGGCATACCATGGTAACTTTGGAGTGAGAGATGAGAGGTGTTCAGTTGGAAATTCAGGATCAATTATTTCAGAATGAGAAAAATTAGAAATTCTAATCAGGTGATCAGCTACAGGGTTTTCTTTTCCAGGTTTATCTTTTATCACAAGGTCAAACTCTTGGAGCATTAAAATCCATCTTATTAGCCTTGGTTTGGAATCACTTTTCTTAAGTAAGAACTTTAATGCTGAGTGGTCCGTGAAGATGATGATTTTGGCACCTAAGAGATAGGGCCGGAATTTATCCAAGGCAAAAACCACAACTAAAAGTTCTTTTTCAGTCACAGTGTAGTGTGATTGAGTTTCATCCAATGTTTTTGAGGCATAAAAGATGACATGAGGAATGTTTTCTCTTCTTTGACCAAGAACAGCCCCAATGGCCCTATCAGAAGCATCACACATCAATTCAAATGGTAAGGACCAATCTGGGGGTTGGATTATTGGAGCAGATGTGAGAGCAGATTTGAGTTCAATGAAGGCTCTCTTGCAAGCCCTTCAAAATTTAATGTGACATCATTTTGAAGTAAACGAGTGAGTGGGATGGAAATCTTGCTGAAGTTCTGAATGAATCGCCGATAGAAACCGGCATGACCAAGGAAGGACCGAATGTCTCGAACTGATTTAGGTTCAGGAAGTGATTGGATCACCTCAATTTTGGCTGGATCAACTTGGATACCCTCTTGAGAAATTATGTGCCCTAGAACAATCCCATTTGAAACCATGAAGTGACATTTTTCAAAATTCAGCACAAGGTTGCACTTGAAACACTTTTGAAGGACCAAAGAGAGTGAATGTAAGCAAGATTCAAATGAATCGCCATAAATGGTAAAGTCATCCATGAAGACCTCCATGCAATTCTCAATGAATTCAGAAAAGATACTCATCATACACTGCTGGAATGTTGCAGGAGCATTACAAAGGCCAAAAGGCATTCACCTATAGGCATAGGTTCCAAAGGGGCAAGTGAATGTGGTCTTTTCTTGGTCTTGAGGTGCGATTGGAATTTGGAAGTAGCCGGTGTAACCATCAAGAAAGCAATAGTGTGACTTTCAGGCCAATCTCTCAAGCATTTGGTCAAGGAAAGGAAGTGGGTAGTGATCTTTTCGTGTTTCAGCATTCAGTTTGCGATAATCGATGCACACACGCCATTTGTTTTTCACTCGAGTTGTGACCACTTCTCCATGTTCATTTGTGACAACTGTTATCCTGCCCTTCTTAGGAACGACTTGAATTAGACTAACCCATTCACTATCAGAAATTGGGTAGATAATACCAGCTTGAAGAAGCTTGGTAATCTCTTCCCTAACTACCTCAAGTATGAGTGGATTGAGTCTTCTTTGAGGTTGCCTAATTGGTTTGGATGATTCCTCTAGATGGATGTGATGCATGCAAAGGGCAGGGTTGATTCTTGGAATATCCTCTAGGGTCCAACCTAAGGCATTTTTGTTTTCCTCTAACACTTGAACAAGTTGGGACTCCTCAGTTTCAGAAAGTGAAGCAGAGATAATGACAGGGTAGGAGGGATCATGGAAAAGGAATGCATACTTGAGGTGTGAAGGAAGTGGTTTTAGATCAGTTTCAGCCTTGATTTGAGAGGTAGACAAGTTAGGAGCAGGATAAGGGATTCCAGATGGGTTTGGATCATTTTCCTCAACACTGTCCAAGGTAGAGCAGTAGAAATCAGATTTGATGTGTGATTCAAGAGAGTTTTCAAGTTCCTCTAGATTGATGGAGTCTATGAATGAGAGGTCCACATCAACTTCACCATTTATGACTTTGTTAATCATGGTGCAGATTTCACAGGATCCTTTATCATTATAACATGAAGAACATGGTGGATTGGGGTTCGATTGGATCTTAGAAGTGTCCTTAAAAGCATGGATTGAGAATGCAGAGATGATCCTCAGATGGGTATCGCCTGGCTTGGAAAATGTTGAACTTGACCAGTTGGTCACCAAATTCCATGGATAAGATGCCTGAATGGACATCAATCTTGGTTCTCGCAGTCATGAGGAATGGTCTTCCTAGAATTAGGGGAGATCGAGAAGAGGTCGTCTCACCTTCCATGTCAAGGACATAGAAATCAGCTGGGAAGATAAGATCATTGACCCGAACAAGAACATCCTCAATTATCCCCTCAGGACTGGTAGTGCTTCGATTGGCTAATTGAATGAAAACACCCGTTGGGTGCAAGGGACCTAGACCAAGGTTGGAGAAAATGGATTTGGGCATGACATTTATTGAGGATCCAAGGTCTATGAGTGCATCATCAAAGTTGGAACTCCCTATTTGACATGGAACCGTGAAGGTCCCTGGATCTTTGCACTTCATGGGAATGGACTGTTGGGTTGAAACATTTTCAATGTTCCTAAGTTGCCTCTTATGGGTGCACAGTTCCTTAAGAAACTTGGCATACTTAGGGATTTGTTTGATGGCATCTAAGAGGGGAATGTTGACTTCAACACGTCTAAACATGTCAAGCATTTCAGGATCAGGTTCAAAGGACTTCTTAGTCTTGGAGATGGCTTGAGGAAAAGGAATTGGGTTCCTTAGAGGAATGGAAGGAGGTGAAGGAGTGGATTCAGGTTCCTTTTCCAGCCTTTTTTTCTTTTCATTTTCTAGATCAACATCGAAAGGGGAGGTAGAGTAATCAGCATGGGGTATAACAATTTTCTTTCCCGATCTAAGTGCAATTGCACTTACATTACCCTTAGGGTTGGGTAATGGTTGAGCTGGGAGTTGGGATGAATTGGATGGTTGTTGCTGGCTAAGGTGGGATGCAAGTTGACCTATTTGGGTTTCAATGTTCTTGAGGCTAGAACGGGTGAAGGAAGCAAGATCCTCTACAGCACTTTCCCATGGTTGTTTAGAAGAAGAGGCTTGTCCCAAATTGGGTTGGCCTTGATTTTGGTTTTTGGGAAAGCGATTGTATTGGGTGGGGAATTGGGAAGGCTCGTTAGGATAGTGGAATCCAGGAGGAGGATTGTTCCTTTGGGGTTGAGGAACAAAAGGATAAGGTTGATGGATGTTACCACCACTTTGACCATATTGGAACTGGTTTGGATTTTGATTAGGGAACTGAGGAGGATGAGAAATGAGATTATCATACCTCAGAGGTGGGTTAAAGGTAGAAGAGAAGGGCTCAGAGTGGGGTTGGTTGAAGTTTCTAACAAACTGACCTGATTGTTGAGGGTTGAAGTTTCGCTGAGCATATGCTGCATTGAGCTCCATTGGACTAGATGAATCAGATGGATCATCTTGAAGTTGTGGACATGTGTCAGTCGGATGAGATGGAGAGTTGCAGATTCCACAATTCTTGATAGGTCCAGGTAATAGTGACTGTGGAGAAGATGAGGTTGGGGCTTTGGTAGCCACCGCTAGTTGACGCACAAGACCTGTAAGTTCACTCATCCACTCAGTCATCTTGTTGGGCTCTATGGATTGATTCTCTTGGGCTTGTTTCACTTGAGCATGTGCTCGAGTATGGAATTGCTGCGTGTTTGCAGCCATGTTGCTTATGAGTTCTCGTGCAGCTGCAGGAGTTTTGTCAACAAGAGCACCGCCACTTGCGGCATCAATGAGAGTTCGCTCCATAGCCAATAACCCCTCATAGAAGTATTGGATTAGGAGTTGGTCAGGGATTTGATGGTGTGGACAAGTTGCCACAAGTTTTTTAAACCTCTCCCAATACTCATGGAGTGATTCATTAGGGAATTGACGGATGCCGCTTATTTCCTTTCGGATAGAAGCTGTTCGAGAAGCAGGAAAGAATTTCTCTAGGAAAAGTCTCTTCATGTCAACCCATGAGTTTATGGAACTAGGTGGGAGTTAGTAGAGCCAAGACTTGGCAGAATCTGCTAGGGAAAAGGGGAAAGCTCTAAGCTTGATTTGTTCTTCAGAAACCCCTTGAGGTTTCATGGTTGAGCAGACCACTTGGAACTCTTTGAGGTGAAGATGAGGATCCTCACCAGCTAGACCATGGAAATGAGGAAGAAGATGAATCAAACCCGACTTGAGTTCGAAGTCAGCCTCTATGTTTGGATATTGAATACCAAGAGGTTGGTAATTCATATCAGGGGAAGCAAGTTCTTTCAATGTTTGTTCCCTAGGATTGGCCATATCTAATTCAATTGGTAGGGCAATGATTGGTTCTTGGGTGATTTGGTTATCCCTAATGGTCCTCCTAAGTCGACGAAGAGTTCTATCAATTTCAGGGTCAAACAAATCCGAGGGATTGTTTGGGAGGCTGCGGGGCATTCAGAAAGATTTAGAAAGGATGAGGAAGACGGGTTTTCCTTTGTATTTTTTTAGTTTATGATTTTTAAGAGGAAGACGGGTTTTTCTTTGTGTTTTTTTTTTCAATTTTTTTTCAAAAATTTTGATTTTTTTTGGTTTTTTTTACAATAACCAGAAACTAATGACTACGTAAAGCACCATCCCCGGCAACGGCGCCATTTGAAACGCACGGCCGATTGTCGCCTATCGACCGGTCAAAGTTCCGGTGCTCTGCTAATGTGTATAGCAGCACTCTGGTCGAATCCTCGGCGATGATACTTTGTAGCAGTCGTTTGTTTTTAGTTGATTGTATTTTGATTAGGGGGGTTTGTTTGCAGAGCTTAATTGAAATGATTTATGGATGATGTTTGATTTACCAAATTGATAAATATTGGTGTGAGTTCATCATTAGGTTAGTTAAGCTTGTGATATCCTCGATCTTTTCTTTATATTGCATTTAAATTAACACCCATGTCACAAGATGATGTTGATTAGAATTCTTAAGTGTTAAGGCTTTAAACCAAGACTTAACTTAACTTAAGGTTATAATCTCAATAAGATCTTATTTATGGTTGTGTATTTATGGTTCCATTAATCCATGGAAACCACATGTTAAACAAAACAAGTCATTAATCCATGACATGTTAAGTCCAACATACACAATGTTAATTCAAAGAATATTCATCGAGCAGAAGCTCTCAATCACTTAACATACCTAAATTATAACTCAACCCAATGAGAGATTTACTCAGCCATTTGGGTTATTAATAATCTGGTTATAATTATTATGATTATAAATTAATAAGAGAAGAAAAATAAAGGGATAATAAAAGAGTGGTACGTCGACACACACACACGGACAATGATGATAATTAAAAACAAACTTTCGATTGAATGAAGAAGCTAAAGAAGGGAAGGGGATTGAACTGAATTTAAACTATTTTAGGAACATTAATATTAAAATACAAAAGGTGGAAGAGAATAAGAGATATTGAAAAAATAACTTGCATTAAAACAGAATTACAAAGAAAGAGAATTACAAGATTACAAAAATGAAGAACACAAAAGTAAGTGAAAAGAAAGAGAGGAGGAAAGGTCTCTCAAGTGTAAACTTGAGTATGGAAGGTCCTCCCAAGCCTTTGGCAAAGCTTTGGTCGTGCCAATGTGATCTCCTCTCTTCTGAAATGCCAACCTTTTGCAAGGAGAAGAGGGGAGTGAATTTATAGCCAAAGGTAGTGGACTGTTTTCATTCCCAAACTTCCCCTCAAGTTGGCCCGACAATATGACCTTTAAGACAGCTGAATCTCTAGAGATATCCTTCTTCAATATTGTATATATGGATGTGGAATAGTCACCCTCAAAATTTGGATGTCATTGGATCTTTGTGTCCAAAGTTATGTCCGTATTACTAAAACCATTTCTACTGTCCAATTTTATCCAGAAAGTTTCCATGGCCTAAATGTGAATGAATTTATGGCTATGTATATGCCTTCAAATCTGAAACATTTATTCTGTAAAGTTGATCCTCCATATCTTATATTTCACACCACAAAATATGAGCTTCTTTGGACAAGTGGATAAGTTGAAAAGTCAAGAATTGTGGGCTGATTTAAAATCCCGGACAGAATGGTGGGCTTGATTTCAATGGATCCATTGGGCCCCAAAATGGTAGAGTTGGGCCTTTAAATTTTTATCCATGACTCCTTAAGAAATTACCGAGCTTGAAAAAGAATATAAACTCATTTGGGCTGGTAGATTGAGCCCAGTAATGAAATCTTCATGGCTGGTCCAGAAATTAGGCAGATCCGGTGGGTCATCTTGTGTGGTCCATATGGCCCTTCAAATGGCCGAATTAGCCAATGCTCCAGTTGAGTGATTTGTAGGAAATTAAATTTAGAACCCTACAGGACAAGAATCACACAATTTGGATTAGTAGGGTGAGAATTATATTTAAAATACTAAACAGACATGAATCTGTATTATTCGAAACAATACTCCAAAATAATATTTAATTTTAAAGCATGAGTATTTCACATAAGTTATGCACATTTAATTGAAAATCAGTAGAGGGAGTATATAAAATGATATTAATAAATGAATAACATCAACCACTAAATCTATATTACTAGAATATTCTACCCCTAGGTACCTATATGGGGTTCTTGTACCCATGTTAAACCCAATGTTTGATCCAAATACCTATTCCCATATGTGAAAACTCAACCCCAAAACATCTGAATATATATTTAAACTAAAATTTAATTTTTTTTCAAATTTTAAACAAGTTCAGGTTTTTGGCCCAAAATTTAAACAAAACCACACCTGGACTAGTCTTGGGTATTACAAAATTTCCGTAACATATCTACTCATCATCAAGATCCATTCCTAAACATCAATGACCTCACCACCATGAAACTATAACCATTTTGTTTACATATCAGACTCTCACTCCCATGTCTCTTATTGAACATGGTTGTCCTATTATTACACCCAAAATAGAGGAACCATCTTTCTATATAGATTATTCTTAATCTAATCCAATATACAAACCAAATGATAATTAAAGGAAGTTTCATTCCTGAGCTTTATTTCATTAGTATTAATCACATAAGATGGATCAAAATAATATTTTCAAAGTTTTTATATGTGGAATTCATCTTTCATGACATTAAAATGTTGAGAAAGATCCAATCAGTGTGTCACCATACTGATTCTCTACACAATATAAAATGGCCCCAAAAACTCAAGTACAAACTTCCCTTTCCATCATATATGATGATATACCAATATAAGTGACACTTATAAGAATACATAATCTACCTTTTCAAACTCCATTGGATGGGTTCGTTGGTTGACATATAACCTATATTTAAAGACCCAAATCTTGGCTTACATGGACATTACATTACTTTTGTGGAATACTTAATGCATAACAAAAATAGAAACACAAGGACCGTAATATTTAGTGTCTTTGGAAACTTGAAACGTAATCTTCTAATCGTGGTGAAAGATCTTCAATATCTCCCATAAAGATATTACCCTTTTGGTTTTCTTACCTAAAACCTTTATTTAAATCTTGGGGAAAAGAAAACATATAAAGGGTGAGCTCAAATGCTCAGTAAGGTCAAGCATGGATAAAATAAAACAAATCATATACATTTGAACTTAAAAACATGAACATAATATTTAAACATCAAAATCTTGGGAAATGACATAAAACATGGCTGTACATAAGGAATAGATCATAAAGAAACATTAATCATGATAAAATATAATGGGAATAAAACATGTGATTGTGACAACCATTAAGCACATAATATGATTTCCATAGTAGCCAAGGCATTGCTTCCAAGACCATCTTAGTGGACAAAGTCTCTTTCTGAATCGAGTTCACTCCTCATTCCAGTCCTGTATTACTGAACCAGATTAACTTACCGTTCTAGCCATGTCTATCTCATGAGATATAAACATTTACCCAATCCATTGGAGGGAGATATAGGTCCCACCCATCTCATAATGAAATCATTCTTTTATGTTCCACAAAATCATAAATCATACATCATAGCATAACCCATGTAATAGAATGGGATTCTTAAACATCATGCCATCATAAAATAATCCATATAAAAAAATGGATATCATTTCATCATAAGAAGAATCAAACCATGTAAATAATGGATACATTATAATTGAAACATAAACATATTAAATAGTGTAATTTTTAGATGGAAAATAGTTTTGATAAAACACTTCAAATGAATTCTTGAGGAAAATATCCTTTCTTCTTCAAAATCATTTTCTTTTCAAAAAATGCCATGAAATTTTAAAAGAATAGGGTTTTGTTGAAAATAATCATGCAATCTTGTATAGGAAGCTTCATGAAAATGAGGCGTTATGAAACTGTAAAAATCCGTTCACACCATATAAGTTAAAAATAACATTCTCCTTGTACTTTTGTCGGAAAATTCAAAAAGTTCATTGTGTGGTAAAAAATAGTAATATTCCTTTAATAACATGTGGTAAAATTCAAAAATGGGTAAAAATTCCATTAAACATACATGAAAACATTTTTAGAAAACAGGGACATGGATGATAACAAAAACCTCAGTAAATACTTACGAATAAACAATCTCGGATAAGAGAGAGATTGGAATAGTTATCCCTTACCTTATGTCCGATATGCTTCGTATGTTTCCAAAACTCCTGTATAATGATTTAAATAATGTAATTGACTTATTACAGAATCATATTCATTGTTATGATATCATATATGGTTCACTTATGACTTTATATTACCCGTTCTTTAGTAAATTCCATGTTAAAGCAATGTTTTGGGTAAAATCGTTTCATTTATTGTACGAGTTTCGACTTGTTGTTCTTGATAATATTACTTATATCATGATTTAATTTATTCTAGAATGAAAAAAATTATTTATATATAATATATATTCAGAATATAAATACATATGATAGATTGATAAATGGAATGAAATACACCGTTCATGGAGACGGTAGGCCGTACGTATGCATGAACGCTGTTTTAATTTCCTTATTGAATTGAATGGAATTAAGTAGATGACATAAATATATATATACATAAATCCAGTATCATTATTATGTCATATATTTCATTATTATTAATTATATATACTTTATAATCATTCATTAATTGTTAACATGGATAATGAATCTGATCGCGTCGTGGAGACGGTAGTCCGTACGTACGCACAAGCGATGATATCATTCCCATGATCGTGGAATTGTATTGAAGTGTATGTATAATATTTAAGAATCAATATCACTTTACAATAATCATATATAGTTATTTATTCACACCATTATACCCATCCAAGTAAGGTGGTGGTCGAAAACAGATTACACCACGGCGTGGAGACGGTATTCCGTACGTACGCACGCGCGGTGATTTTGTTTTCCGTAGGATGGATAGATGGTGAAATAGGGTTGTTTAATATTTATGATAACATATCAGTATATAATTAATACTGATTTTATTACTTTATAATGATACAACTAAATAAGAATAAGTATTAGAAGAAAGAAACTTGAGAAAATCGGAAGAAGAGATTACCTCATCTTTGACGCACCTCCTTTAAGCTTCCTCTTAAGGAAGTATAGTTGGTATTATGAGAAGACCAGAACCTCCAGAATGTTTCTAGGGAAGCTTAGAAGAGAAATGGACAGGGGTTGGCCGAGATTTAAAGCTCAAAAGGGTGTGAAGAATATAGGGAAGGGGTGCCCTTTTTATAATGGAGGAGAGGGGAACCTTTGAAAAAACATAAAATATTATTTTATAATAAAGTCATATTCAGTTGTTAATATATCCAAATTGATTTATTTAGAAGCTAAGGTGGGGATGGGTCGAAATACTCACAACCAATAGATTTTAGACAGGTTTGGATCATTATATTAACCTTATCTTTTAGTTTTAACTCTTAGTTAATTAGATTGACATTTACCATGTCACTTTGTATTTTTATATTATATAGTTAATAAACTTAACATATACATCCAAGAGACCCCCAAGTTGTCCATTAATGATACACCTATCATGATATAAGTATCTTGGATGAACCTTATATTTTTAGGAATATAATAACAATTAATAATATAATAGTTTTTTTAAAAACTATTTTATGACAATTTTGACACTATTTGGTAATTGATTTTTTTGAAAATTATAACAGCATTATTAGTTCGAAAACAGTAAATTAAATCAATACCAACATGTCATATTAACCTATAAAATTAGTGTAATTCATAAAAAGTCTCAAATTACATTTATTTGGGTATTTATAACATCAATTATTTTAATATTTTATTATTTAGGTAATTACTGCATCACCATTGTGTCATAAATAACTTAAATTATTTAATGTCTAAAAATTATAAATAAAATACCATTAGGTAGGAAATATTTTTATATTTCTAATGAATATTTATAGTTGAATTTATCTTATTTATAACCCTATATTAAAATGATTTAGTTATTAAACTTTTATTTTACCTATTTTAACCCTCCTTTAAATAAATTAATAATAAATGTCCTAATCTAATCCAAGTGGACCTAAATGGTCATTTATTATTTCTAAGGTTGTTTTCGGTCGAATTACACTTATCCAATAGAATTAGGACACGTGTTAGGGTAATAATAATATCATTTTTACCCTTAATTACCCTATTTACTTTTAACCGTGGTAAATAAAAGTAAAAAGTTACTATTCACCAAAAATTATTTTCATCTCATTGAACCACATTTTAGTCCTTGATATTAATCGTGTCTCTCGGATTTTTGAAATTCCACTCACTGAAGCAGTAAAATTAAGTTTTATGTAAATTTTCAAATTCTCTTAGGAGCTGGGTAAAAGACAGTGAAAAGTTCAATAAACTTTTTATATATCTAAAATTATTATAAAATGAATCCAATGAATTAAATTAAACTTATATTGGTATTATGTATCAATTTTTACCTAAAATAAATTTAAATAAAATAATTATTTAAATAAAAAGTCGGTTTTTAAATAGTAACCCAGTGTTTTCACTATTCATCAAAAATTGAATGTTTTCAGAAAAATACCAAAATTTCACCCTAGGCTAATTTCGATATTACGAATCCAAAAATGAATTCCATTTTGAAAGATAAAATTTATAAAATTTTAAAAAGTGGGTATTACTATTCATAATGGCTAGTTCATAATAATATTATAATAATATCTCGTTTAGGGAAACTCGATATTGGGTACTACACATGCTATCGAGGAAGGTTGCGATTGTGTGTAATGAAAGAGAAGTCAGGGCTGCATGTAGTGAAAGCTCCTTTTGGTGTAGCATACAACACAAGACATGAATGAAATTAAAAAGAATATTTTTCATAAAATCTCGGGGTGTTACATTCTACCCTCCTTAAAATGAATTTCACCCTCGAAATTTGTCAGGGTTATAAATGGTTTACTACTTGAAAGTTTCTTTCATAGAAAACCACATCGTAAAAAGGAATACCAAAACTTGACTTTAAAAACTAAAGTATGAAACATAACGGTTACCCAAATTAACTAATCACTGGGTTACCACATAGGATAACATAGGTGAAAATATGGATATGGAAGAGAAATATAACCATCAACTTCTAATGAAGAGTGGTAGGGGACATGGTTATGAATAATCCAACAATAACAAAGCCAGAAATTAGTGATGATCTAAGCTGCCATCCGATTCATCAGATATGAGAGCACTAGGACAACATTTTTTATTTTCAAGATCATTTCCCTAAAGTTGAAGAATTTGAATTAAAAGAAATACTTACTTTATTTCGGTATCATCTCACCATTTCTCATGCCTAGAACAATTTCCACTTCATCTCTCAAAGAAATGAAGTTGAATTTATCGTATGTGGAGTGTTAGAAGATTATGTGATAGAATGATAGGTCATTCTATCTATTTCTAACGCAAAAAAGTTTAGCACAATTTATAAAATGTACATAAGTCCATATATGCTGAGATTAATCGTATATGGTTGCAAAAATGTACTTATACTTCAGATATCATAGTGCTTAATAAAAGAAAACTAGTTTCTACTAACTAGGGACTTCCTGTAGGATAGTGGTAGGTGATGAAGGCCTGTCGTACTTCGGTTGTGGGTTCGATTCCCATAACCTTGTCCGACGCGACGGGTTGTCGCCCGTCCAATGGGTTGTCCTTTTTCTGAAACTATACTATTATAACATTCTATCAACAATACTAACTTATGTTCAACATAATCCATTCGAATATTTAGGCTTATCTAAAATACTTCTATCCAAACTCATAGTATAAAGAGAACGATTACTAAAAAGGTCATATAAAAAGCATGTGAATACCATCATTTATCCCTCATATATCTTTTTGGTCACATTCCAATCATGTGAATACCTTAATCATGTATTCTCTTGAAAAATGAATACCCATTGAATCTTAGTGAAAACATGAATGCTGTCAAAAGTTAACTCTTTCCACATACCAAAATCCAAAAATTATATATACTCAAACCATGATATACCTTTTTCCTTATATCAGTCATGAGCTCATGAATACTATCAAACATTTCATTTTCTATTTATCCCTTAATTATGCACATATCATCTTCTTTCAAAAAATATCTCAATCACTTTCGATGGTTACCAGTACCATAAAATTATTGAAACCACAATAGAATAATACATAAATATTCCAATATTCCACGATACTATATACAACATTATTTTGGAATCCCATTACATAAACACTTAATCATTCGACAACATCATTGTCATATTCAACATCGCCAATAGTGATCGCATGTGAATTCCCTTTGTCCTTTGCCTTAAGTGGTTGCTCATGTCGATCATCATTAACCCTTGGATTAGGGCATTGATTAGCATAATGCCCCATTTCATTTCAATTGAAGAATTGAAGTGTTGGTGGTGCGTTCTCTGCAGTCTTTTCATTATTCACATCGTTAGCAAACCTTTTTCCATTACTTCAACACTCAGCTGCTCGATGACCTTATTTTCCACACTTAAAACATTTTCTATTCCCTTTAAGACAATCACCACTATGCTTCTTTCCACACTTTGATCATAAAGAAACATTCATCTTCTTTTCACCATTTTTATGAGATTTCTCCTTGAACTCCATCTTTCATTTCTTGTCTAAACCATGAGATGGATATGTAACACCAACTTCCATTTCTACCATGATAGCATAACACACAATTTCTTCATAGCTACTGAAGTCTCTTATAGCTAATTCCCTTCGAAGACTTGGTTTTAAGCCACTGAAGAATCGATCAACTTTACTTTCAGGTTAGATGATAAAGCCAGATGCATACCATGCAAGCCTTGTAAAATTTGCTTCGTATATAACAACAGATTCATCATCCTTTTACTTAAGCTCAAAGAAATCCTCTTCCATCTTTGTTCGAAGAATAAGAGGGAAGTACTTATTGAAAAATAAGTTCTTGAACTCATCCCATTCCATGGATTCAATTTCATCTCGGGGCCTCGTATTCTTAATTAGAGTCCACCATTGATCCGCTTCACCTTTTAAATGGTAAATAGCCAGAATGAATTTTTCATGTTCCGAACAGCGAAGTATGGAAAATATATTTTCAATGGTACTGATCCATTGTTCAGAAACAAGTGGATTAGAAGACCCACTGAAAGAAGGTGGACGTTGCCTCATGAAGTACTCAATAGAATATTGTTCCCTTCTCTAGTCATTCGGAAGTCCAGAATGATTCATAGCTTGTGTAAGTATAGAAATAAGATTTTTCACTCCATCTCCCATAAAATTGGTTTGTTCAGAAGGAAAATCATTGCATTGTCCATTACATTGATCAACACGGTTCCTTCGAGTTCTAGCCATCGTCTAAAACCCAAAAAGAATAGTATAAGAGGCAAAAATAATGCTAGGGAAAACAACATAATAAAGGGGGATTACCTTCAATATCTAACATATTAGGTTTAATTCTAATATCATTTCCGTAATTCTAGGACTATAACCTATACGTATACTTAACCTTAGGGACATCCCTAGACATACCTTAGAAATATCTCTAGGGATCTCACTAAAGTTTTTGCATCCTAGTTTCCAAAGGTTAACTAAACCTTTCCTCTGATACCAACTGTAGTGGTCTAGAATTACTTCCAGTGGACTATAATTGATACCTATCAAGGAACTCCATGGGCGGCTAGACCCCCTGGGCGGGACACACCACAATCCCCAGTGGAAACCATTTCCTCATGAAGCCCTTGGGAGGAGAGCCATGCTTCGTCCAACGCTCACATGTGAGAGTTCCCAAGGATCAGATTCATTCCTACCTCCTTTACCTCTGATGCCAACTATAGAGACCAAAATATTGGAATACCTGGACATTACATTACTTTTGTGGAATACTTATTACAGAACAAAAACAGACACACAAGGACCGTAATAGTTTAGTTTCTTTGGAAACTTGGAACATAATCTTCTAATCATGGTGAAAGATCTTCAACATCTCCCATAAAGATCTTCCCCTTTTGGTTTTCTTTCCTAAAACCTTTCTCTAAATCCTGGGGAAAAGAATACATATAAAGGGTGAGCTCAAATTCTTAGTAAGGTCAAGCATGGATAAAATAAAACAAATCATATACATTTGAACTTAAAAACATGAACATAATGTCTAAACATCAAAATATTGGGCAATGACATAAAACATGGCAGTATATAAGGCATAGATAATAAAGAAACATTAATTATGATAAAATATCCTGGGAATAAAACATGTGATTGTGGAAACCATTAAGCACATGATATGATTTCCATAGTAGCCAAGACATTGCTTCCAAGACCATCTTAGTGGACAAAGTCCCTTTCTGAATCGATTTCATTCCTCGTTTCAGTCCTGTATTACTGAACCAGATTAACTTACCGTTCCAACCATGTCTATATCATGAGATATAAATCTTTACCCAATGCATTGGAGGGAATATAGGTCCTACCCATCTCATACTAAAATCATTCTTTCATGTGCCACAAAATCATAAATCATATATTATAGCATAACCCATGTAATAGAATGGGATTCTTAAACATCATGCCATCATAACATAATCCAAATAAAAAATAGATATCATTTCATAATAAGAAGAATCAAACCATGTAAATAATGGAGACATTATACTTAAATCATAAAAATATTAAATAATGTAATTTTTAGATGGAAAATAGTTTTGATAAAACACTTGAAATGAATTCTTGAGGAAAATATTCTTTCTTCTTAAAAATAATTTTCTTTTCACAAAATGCCATGCAATTTTAAAAGAAAAGGGTTTTGTTGAAAATAATCATGCAATATTGTAGAGGAATCTTCATGAAAATGAGGCGTTATGAAACCATAAAAATCCTTTCACACTATATAAGTTAAAAATAACATTCTCCTTGTACTTTTGTCAGAAAAGTAAAAAAGTTCCTTGTGTAGTTAACAAAAGTAAAATTTCATTTAATAACATGTGGTAAAATTAAAAAATGGGTAAAAGGCCATTAAACATACATGAAAAAATTTTAGAAAACAGGGACATGGATGATAACAAAAACCCCAGTAAATACTTATGAATAAACAATCTTGGATAAGAGAGAGATTGGAATAGTTATCCCTTACCTTATGTCTAATATGCTTCGTATGTTTCCAAACCTCCTGTATAACTATTTAAATAATTTCATTGACTTATTATAGGATCATATTCATTGTTATGATATCATATATGGTTCACTTATGACTTTATATTACCCGTTATTTTTTAAATTCCATGTTAAAGCACCGTTTTGGGTAAAATCGTTTCATTTATCGTACGAGTTTTGACTTGTTGTTCTTGATATTATTACTTATATCCTGATTTACATAATTTCAGAATGTAAAAAATGATTTATATATAATATATATTCATCATATAAATATATATGATAGATCGATAAATGGAATGAAATACACCGTTCATGGAGACGGTAGGCTGTACGTACACATGAATGCTGTTTTCATTTCCTTATTAAATTGAATAGAATTAAGTAGATGACATACATACATATATATATATATATATATATACATAAATACAGTATCATTATTATGCCATATATTTCATTATTATTCATTATATATACTTTATAATCATTCATGAATGGTTAACATGGAGAATGAATCTCATCGCGTCGTGGAGACGGTAGTCCGTACGTAGGCACGAGCGATGATATCATTCCCATGATCATGGAATTGTATTGAAGTGTATGTATAATATTTCAGAATCAATATCACTTTACAATAATCATATATTGTTATTTATTTACACCATTATACCCATCCAAGTAAGGTGGTGGTCGAAAACAGATTACACCACGGCGTGGAGACGATATTCCATACGCACTCACGCGCAGTGATTTTGTTTTCCGTAGGATGGATAGAAGGTGAAATAGGGTTGTTTAATATTTATAATAACATATCAGTATATAATTAGTACTTATTTTATTACTTTATAATGATACAACTAAATAAGAATAAGTATAAGAAGAATGAAACTTGAGAAAATCAGAAGAAGAGATTACCTCTTCTTCGACACACCTCCTTTAAGCTTCCTCTTAAGGAAGTAGAGTTGGTATTTTGATAAGACCAGAACCTTCAGAAAGTTTATAGGGAAGTGTAGAAGATAAATGAACAGGGGTTGGCCGAGCTTCAAGGCGCAAAAGGGTGTGAAGAGAAGAGGGAAGGGGTGCCCTTTTTATAAGGGAGGAGAGGGGCACCTTTGGAAAAACTTAAAATATTATTTTATAATAAAGTCATATTCGGTTTTTAATAGCTCCAAATTGATTTATTTAGAATCTAAGGTAAGGATGGGTAGAAATACTCTCAACAAATAGATTTTAGAGAGGTTTGGGTCATTATATTAAGCTTATATTTTAGTTTTAACTCTTAGTTAATTAGATTGACATTTACCATGTCACTTTGTATTTTTATATTATATAGTTAATAAACTTACCATATACATCCAAGCGACCCAAAAGTGTTCCATTAATGATGAACCTATCATTATATAAGTATATTTGATGAACCTTATATTTTTAGAAATATAATAACAATTAATAAAATAATATTTTTTTTAAAAACTATTTTATGTCAATTTTGACACTATTTGGTAATTGATTTTTTTGAAAATTATAAAAGCATTATTAGTTCAAAAAAAGTTAATTAAATCAATAATAACATGTCATATTAACCTATAAAATTAGTTTAATTCATAAAAAGTGTCAAATTAAATTTATTTGGGTATTTATAACATCAATTATTTTAATATTTCATTATTTAGGTAATTACTGCATCATCATTGTATCATAAATAACTTAAATTATTAAATGTCTAAAAATTATAAATAAAATACCATTAGGTAGGAATATTTCTATATTTCTAATGAATATTTATAGTCTAATTTATCTTATGTATAACCCTATATTAAAAATTATTTAGTTATTAAACTTTCATTTTAACTATTTTAACCATTCTTTAAATAAATTAATAATAAATGTCCTTATCTAATCTAAGTAGACCTAAATGGTCATATATTATTCCTAAGGTTGTTTTTGGTCTAATTAAACTAATATAATAGAATTAGGACATGTGTTAGGGTAATAATAACATCATTTTTACCCTTAATTACCATATTTACTTTTAACCGTGGTAAATAAAAGTAAAAAGTTACTATTCCCAAAAAATTATTTTCTTCTCATTGAACCACATTTTAGTCCTTGATATTAACTGTGTCTCTCAGATTTTTGAAATTCCACTCACAGAAGCGGTAAAATTTAGTTTTATATAAATTTTCAAAATCTCTTTGGAGGTGGGTAAAAAACGGTGAAAAGTTCAATAAAATTTTTATACATCTAAAATTATTATAAAATGAATCCAATGAATTACATTGAACTTATATAGGTATTATGTATCAATTTTGACCTAAAATAAATATAAATAAAATAATTATTTAAATAAAAATTCGGTTTTTAAATAGTAACCCAGTGTTTTCACTATTCATCAAAAATTGAATGTTTTCAGAAAAATACCAAAATTTCACCCTTGGATAATTTCGACATTCCGAATCCAAAAATGAATTCCATTTTGAAAGATAAAATTTATAAAATTTTAAGAATTGGGTATTACTATTCATAATGGTTAGTTCATAATAATATTATAACAATATCTCGTTTAGTGAAACTCGATATTGCGTACTACACACGCTATCGAGGAAGGTTTCAATTGCGTGTAATGCAAGCCAAGCCAGGGATGCGTTTAGTGAATGATCCTTTTGGTGTAGCATACAACACAAGACATCAATGAAATTAAAAAGAATATTTTTCATAAAATCTCAGGGTGTTACACTATACCTATTCTGAGTAGTCTCCAACTACTTCTTGAATAAATAAATATGCTTTGATGGATCCTTAACTTGAATCATCATGATAACCTCTCACTTCCCAACCCAAAACCTACATAAATATGAACAACATAAAATTTTATGTAAAACCTCAAAAAGTTCCATCAGAATCAATTCATGACAGTTTTTTTGTAGGAAAACTCTTAAATCACTAAATAGATAGCCCATGAACCTACAAAGTCTAGGAAACATGACTAATTCTTGTCCTTATGTATGTGAATAGTTCTCTAAGATTGTCCATCTTTTTGAGAATGACAATCCATGCTCAGATTCACCTACGTTTCAAGAACCTTATATAACCCTTTTAAAAAGTGTGCTATAAATAAGAAATCACTATTTGAGATAATAATATAAGGTACTCATTGTATACACACAATCTATCATACATAGATATTTACTAAGTCATCAATAAGGAATATCTCTCAGATCATTAGTAAATGTGTGACCATAGCCATCTGGTCCACAATAACGAACACCACATCCCTACCTTGGGGTATCCTCTACAACCCCATCATGAGGACTATAGTCACATCGCACCAGTCCCACTTAGGAATAGGAAGTGACTAAAGAAGACTAGTGGGATGTTAGTGTTCGAACTTAACCTAATATTAGGAGGTCCAATATGTAAAAAAAACCCAATATCCTTCTTCATCCCTGCACAATAGTACCACCTATGTATATCATAGTGAATCTTGGACAAACCGAGATGTATGACCCACCTTGATTCATGTGATTCCCTCATCAACTCCTTACTCATGCTTTTAGGTACCAAAATATGAACTTACACATAATGGATCTCATCATCCTAAAGATGTAAATCAGGTTGTGTATCCCCACTATATATGTTATCCCTCATAACCAAATAGTCTAAATTTAATAGTGGACTCATCTTCACCTTGATTACGCGTTAATAAGTGACAAATCTTATAACACCATAGACCAACCCACCTAATAATAGTATCCAAACTAATGGGTCATGTGGACTCAAGAGAGCCTCCCTATTTGGCCGAGGCTACCGACTAGTAGTAAGGGTTTATGGTGGTATAGAGGGGAGACTAAACCCTTATGATCAGAGTGTAGCACAATGGTACACAATAACAGTATGGATAAAAAATAGTATTATGAATGAACAAGAGAAGCATAATTCATCCATATATAATAAATTGGAAAAAAAAATATCATATACCAAATGATGTTAAGTATGTATGCTATATAAAATGGGAATACATGGGAGCGGGCAATGGGAATATACAATTTTCTATACAAAAAAGAAAAAATGATAAAATATTTCTCCAATAGAATCATGATTATATGCTTGGTTCCCTGCTCCTGTACTTTATACTTGTATATAAAATCAAGCATTCAAATATGTGAACTTCCCTTTGTCCCTACTTACATCCTTGAAGTCTATTTTTCTACCATTTAATAGGCTAAATAGGGTGTGAGATATTCTTAGTAGGCCACCACAAATGGATTTTGGTATGATCTATCCAGTGTATATAAAATGGAAATGTTCATATATAATGTTGTAAAGTATAAATATAAACTAGAAATGAGTCATCACAAGCCACTAAAGGACACCAGGATGACACTACCTACTTTTCCATAAGCCAGGATACCTATAAAAACATGACCATGTATATATATGTATATGTATGTAAATATTTAGGTATATATATGTAGTATATTCATAGTGACATATGTATCCATATATATAGATATTAATTCCATCCAGGACCCAAGATGTAATTCAGGTGTCCATGCATATTCGTAAAATTCTCATGGAGTGGTGTGGGATGCCATGCCCAAGTATCACGAGTAATAATGGATTCGATTTCCAAGTATCATGAATCATAAGGGGAGCCATGTCCATGTATCACATTTAATAAGGGACACCGTGATATAAGTTTGTATATAATAATAAGTTCCCATCCTGATTTAATATAACCCAAGTGGCACTTTTCAACCTTTCAACATTTCATTTAGTAAAGCACATGATTCATAATATACATAAGGGTTATGTAACATGGTAATACCATTCAATTCTAGTGAATTTAATTTAGTCATTTCATTTATAAGTTAATCTAAATCTACTTAAAATGTGGTTTGGTCATTTAAAAATTTAATAAGTCAAAGGATTTTTCCATAAACACACCCGAAGTGGTGGAACTAGTTAAAGGGGACATCCTCCATCAAAGACAAGGGTATATGATGGAATTTATAACATGTCCAACCATTCAATTAAAGATAAATAATATTTTTAAGGAAACATGTAGAATGTCTAGCATGCATCATCATGACACATGATATAAAACAACTAGGTCTTAAGGGAAATATAGTAGACCACCCACCTTATGGTGGAAGATTATTCCTTTTCCAGTGTTGGCCTCCAATCTGATCTAGAATAGAATAAATCATAAAAATAGATTAATTACATGAAAATAGTTCATATTAGATATCAAAAATTTATCATTCCATATTGAAAAGTTAAATGGAGGAAGGAAGGAGGAGGACTGAAGAGCTTACTGTTAGCTATTCAATACAACTAATAATGAAAGAATCAATGTTCAAATGGTGAACCAAGATTAAATCCTAACATGGATGTCCATGGATGAGATCAATAGAGGGAGGGTTCTACTTTACAATTTGAGAATGAGAAATATGGTTAAAAGTTATAAAGAAGGCAGGGAAAAATGGGAATTTCACCCATTTTTAATGGGTGTATAGTTTGGACACACAGTTTGATGATACCATGAACACCCATTACCTAAGTGGAACTAAAAACGTCGGATAGGAACACGGTTTGGGAAAACCATGCACAAACCATATACCCCTATGTAGATCCCCTATACCACCCCCACGGTTTACCCAAACCATGTGGTCTTAGGTGTATGGTTAAAATCAACCGTGTTCCTAGTTTGTTTTCTCCAAAACTCAGATCTCCAGGCTCTAGATGAGCCAAAAAAACTATCAAAATATTCCTAAAACTCTTAGGAACATCCACTTGGATAAATATAAAGGTTTAAAGTCAAAATTAAAGGATCCATATCTCATGAGAAAAACTGGGATCTTAAAATATTTCCTTCTTAAAATAACTTGTCCCTAATTTTCCCTTATGAGAGCAGTAAAGAATCATTTGAGAATAGAACAAGCCACTAACCATGTACATAGGCTTCTCACTCCCAAATATAATCATACAGATTACTATAATATCATATAACCCACACCAAAGGAACTAACTTACCTCAGAGAGGATTCATGCTTCGATCAATGATGCAAATAGGGTACTTCTCAAAGGAAGTATCAACTTTCAATTCAACATCCTTTAAATAAAAAGTATGAGGCAATTTTTCATGGTAATTTAAAATCTGAGATATATGGAAGATTTAATCCATGAACCAGTACCTATGAAAAAGAGTTATTCAATATTCGATCTAACCAAATCTTTATAAGATCTCAAATGGACCAACATAATAGGGCTATAACTTTCCAAGTCTCCAAATCCATATGTTCCCCAGTCTTAGTGAAATACATAAGACCCGGTGTCCCACCCCAAACTATAGAGGTTAATGAAAAAAATTGGTACAATACTTCTTCCTAGACTGATCTATAGCCATATGATTTCTAATAAGTTGCACAAACTATGTTGTCTCCTATATGAGATGAGGTCCCAGTAGTGCTGCCTTTCGTACCTCGAACTAGCATAGGGGTGAATGACCTGAACTACCATATAAGGCTTTATAAGGAACCATCCATATAGTTTCCTAAAAGATGTTATTATAAGAAAATTCATAAATTGGTATGTGTTTTTCCCAATAACATAAAAAATCAAGGATGTATGCTTAGATAATTTCCTCTAATATCTGAATCGAATGCTCGAATTACCCATTGGTTTATGAGTGATAGGTTGTGCTCAGAAGCACATGCAAACCGAGATACTTCTGCAAATCCTAATAAAACTAAAATGTTAATAGAAAATATCTATATGAGATTATATTCCATGGAACATTGTGAAGGAATATAATATTCTTAATATATATCCTTCCAAGATAATCCTTGGAAAAGGTCTCTCTGATAGGTAGAAAGTGTGTAACCTTTTTCAACCTATCGTCGATCATCCATACCACATCACTTCCTCAAGGAAATCTTGGAAATATAGTCACAAATTTCATGCTGAGGTTGTCTAATTTCATCTTATAAATGTGAAATTAATTTAAAATACTTCTTGATCATTGGTATTATTCCTTTACCTACTAATATGTGTAACATCAAGTAATGAAACTAACTATCTCTCTTTTCATTATTTGCCACCAATACTAGTAGCGTAAGTCATGATACATCTTGGTAGGACTGAGGTATACTTTACAATTAGTGGTATGGGACTCATTCACAATTAATCTCAAATATCTGAATAAAATAAAATTTTTCCATTAATGATAAATATCTCATCCTCATCAATGAACCAAACAGGCTACGGGTCCTCACCTGAAATGCTCTCCCATAGGACAAAACCCTCAAGACTATAAAGTTTCCTCATCTTTACTCTATCCAGAAGTCGAGATGTCACTAATAATGATGAAAGTAAAAACTATCCATGAGGTTCCTGAACCTCCAAATTAATATTTGAAAAATACAAACATCAACTTCCACTCACAATTGGCCTCTTGAATTTCTTGTGTCTATGTTTTCTGGCTCAGAGTGTCAGCAATGAAATTTTCATTTCTTGATGTATAAGAAATCTCTAAGTTAAATGAATATAGGTATCTAAACCTCCTTCTCTATTTTAGGTTCAAGTCATGATATGAGAATATATTTTTGAGAATTTATCGGTCTTTATACACCATAAATTTCTCTCCGAGATTATGGTGAGTCCAACAATGTAAGGCATGAACCATAGCTGCCAACTCAAGGTCATGGGTAGGGTAGTTCCACTTGTGAGACCTCAACTAACGATACATGTATTCCATGACTCACTCATCCTACATTATAACTAATCCTAGAACAATACCTAATGTATCATAGTAAGTCATATATCTTCCTACAAGATTAGGAAAAATCAGAATCAACACTAAATTAAGAATTCCATTTAACTCTTGAAAATATTTATCATATACATAATTACATGTAAACTTGACACCTTTCTTGGTCAAGTCTATAGTTAGTGATGAAAGGCATGAGAAATATTAAATTAAATGACTATAAAATCTATCTATCCCCAAAAAACTTCACATGTCAAAAAACGTCCTTGTGCTGATCCTAAGAGACCACAGTTCTCACTTTCTCTTGGTTAATAGATACTCTATCCTCTAAGATGATGTGGTTTAGGTAGTGAACCTTGTCAATCCAAAAGTTAAATTTAGTGATCTTAGAGTATAGCTAGTTCTATCTTAGTTTATTTAGTAAAATCTCAAGATTTTGGGCATGGTCATGTCAATTATGACAATACACCAAGTTTTCATCCATGAAGACTACTATAAAGGAATCCAAATATGAGTGGAAAAACCATTTCATTTGGTCCATGAAAATTGATAGCACATTCATGAGACTAAACGACATTAACAAATACTCATATAATAAATATCTAATAGGTAATGTTATATGTGGTACATATGATGGTTTAACAAGTACCTAATGATATCCCAAACTCAAATAGAAAACCCAATCTCCTCAGATCTAGTCAAAGTGGTTGTTTATATGAGGTTGAGATATCATTTATTCACCATAAGATGATTCAATCTCTAGTAATACAGACAAATCCCGAGGGTATCATCCACCTTATTGGTGAAAAGGATAGGTGAAACCCATTAGGATGTACTAGTTCATTTAAAACCCTTAACTTCCAAGTCCTATAGCTGTTTCTTGAGTTTATGAAACTTCGTAGGTTCTATCCTGTAAGGAAGAATGTACATTGGTGCTACTCCTAACATTATCTCAATAGATAAATCCACCTATCTCATAGGAGGTAACCTAGAAACGTCATTAGGGAAGATTCCCCTAAAATGATCCACTATAGGAGGGATATATATGCATTGAGTTCCCTAATTTCTCATAAAAAGACTATCAATCTAGGCTATCATACTACCCAACCTATGATGCTCGGGTCCAGCTCGATTCACCTGGACATCCCATTTTCCATTGTAATTAAAAGTACCACCCTCCAGTGATGTGAGGGAAACACTTCAATAATAGAATTATACTTGAGCATGAATGGTTACTAATTAGTCCATCCCAAGTATGCTGTCAAAGCCCATAATATCAAGGATAAAGAGGTTCCATACAAAAGATAACCACCTATATCAAGGGGGAATTCCTTACATCGTCATATGCTCTTTGACCAGATCCCCAATGGTGTGTTAAGAGTCATTACACCACTAAAATTATTTATCTCTAGGATTAAAATTTCCATAATTACCACAGATATAATGGAATGTGAAACACCTATGTCAAATGAAGCAGCCACTAATGTAGAATCTAATAGAATAATAATTTCAACTATATAAGGCTTGATAATCTACTCATTGGGAGTAATTTTCATTACATCGATATGTCCATAATTGTGGCCCTGGGATATAACCTGACTACCCTGGGAAGGTTCGCTTTTCTAGTATTGTATATCTGAAGCCTAGATACTTTAGCCATGACCACCTCCTTGGCTTGATCAACTAGTGGTACTCCAGCTACCTTCCTAGAGGGGATTTACTGATCTCACTCATGAAGGAAGTGATGGTATAGATCCTCTCTTATTAGGAATATATCAAAATGTCCTGTAAAAATGATGAAGGTTCCCTAACCAACCACATCCTAAAAAAATAATGGGGTGCTTGGTACACTAGGGATTATTATTCCATAGATTCCTGCACTAATGACGCACTACATAACTATCATTAGCTGTTATCTGAATACTGCTTCCCCCAGGAGTAGATCAAAGTGACATTTCCTACCGCTCAATGAACCACTTCCATGTCTTAGTGCTCAATCAACCTAGACTACACCATCATATCCCCATAGATTCATCTCCATTACGAGGTCTTAATTTATTATTTTAGAAATGGTTACTAACCAAAATACATTCACTTTGAATTGGATGGAATACACTATCCCATCCTCAAAACATCTCATTTTCATCAATTGTTCACAAGAAAGTCTCAGTGAAAAGAATTAAGGCTTGGTTAAATAAGATCAATACTCCATAACAAACATAAGACCCTTCTATAGGTTTATATACTCTCTAATGTAGTCTTATATCAGCATATGAGGTAAAAATGTATCATAGAAAACTAACGGAAAGTCTACCCAAACCATACCCTAATGAAGATCAACCTAGGTAATAACTTCCCACCAAAGGTTTGAAGAATCACAAAGCATTTAGGTTTCAAGATTGACCCTTTTCTATAGATGTGTCTCTAGATGATCAAATATCGATAACATAGCCTCTATCTATGAATCAACCACCCAGGGGTACTATTCCCTAAGAAAGTGGGTGGATTATACTATTGGAACTACCATGTCAATTCTTCCACTATAGGGGAATTTCATAGAGATACCTGTATAGACTTCATAAATAATAGGATTATCTCTTAGAACTGAGCATCAACACTGACATTAGGAATAACAAGAGGTTCTTAAGTGGAACCACTAGAGGTAATATTAATGGCTTAGGGCCCACCACCTCCAGATCATGGTCATAGGCACCTCCTGGTGTATGACTCTAGGATGTTGTGGCAGAATAGATCTACAATTGAAAAGTACATGCCTTAGATAAGGTTTAATAATAGATAGGGTCAAAATAACAGAATATGATAGATAAAATCCTTCTTATTAAAGATTCCCACCCCTATTCCTTCTTCTAAATCTATGTTTGGGTGACGTATAGGACCATAAGGAATCAAAGATATACAGTATAATTCCCACTATAAAGGTTGAGTTAGGGTAAAGGTATCACATCACTTGGTAGAGGTCTCAGTATATGGAGTGTCAATTGAAAGGTATAGAGGAAAACACCAACTACATTGGAATTAGAATCCCCATTTGATGGTAAACTTCTTATTTAAGAATTTAAAATCATTTAATTTTTTTACTCATTTTTATGTATATACATATCATGGTCTTGTTAGACGATTTACCATTCCCATGTTATAAAGGAATAAACTTTATAAGTTTCAATTAGAATATCATGTAACTGTGATCAGACCCTTACATCCAACATTAGGATATTATGGGTTATAAAAATTGATTTGATTAGATTAAATTCCATTCCAAATTTATAAAAGTACATTCTTCTTAAATTATTGTTGGAATTCATGTAATAGAAATCAACTAACATTTTATATCCTGTGACTAGTGGCCAATGACTAAACCATGGAATAATTTTTAAATTAACGTGACACTATCAAGATATCTGGGAAAACACCATTTAGGTTGATTCATACACTATAATTAATTCAACTATTCTATCCCTACATGAAAAATTAGAAATATCCTGAATATTTCAATCAGGGCACCAATAATACACAATAGGAAATCAATGCAACAATATAAATATAAAATGAAATATGTATGACATGTGAATCCTCAAGTGCCTACTAAAATGCATGAAATGAAACAACCTCTCCAAACCAATCCAAGGAAAAAGAAAATCCATTAAAATAATAGAAATAATAATGTAAAAAATCATGTGTGTTACCCAATAGTGAAATCAATAAAACTGTAACTAGAAAAACCCAGAACATAAGGTCCCATCCTAAATAATTTGGATTTTCCATATACATGGGTTAAATACTCGCACGAATAGGCTTATTAAAAAATCCCAACGCATTCCTAGTCTCCTGTCCACTAACCCAAAATAGTAAGATATAAGGGAAAAGAGAGGCTTTGATACCACATTTTAACTTCCCTTAACTGCCCACTCAATAATAGTAGCTGAACCGGTGGGTCACATGGCCTTAATCATGCCTCCCCGTACACCAGAGGCTTCTGACTAGTAGCGAGGTTATATGGTGGTTCAGTGGGGGGACTATACCCTCATGATCAGAGTGTAGCACAATGCTATACAATAAAAATAATTAGAATAAAATGTGAAATAAATGATATGTAGAAGCATGAGTTATTCAAATATAATGAATAGGTAAAATAAGAAACAATATCATTTAATAAATGATGTTGTGTCTGTATTCTATACAAAATAAAAATACATGGAAGTATGGAAACAGTTATATAAAACATGCTAAAAAATGAAAAAATGACCAAAAACTATCTCCAATAGTATCATAAAAAAAGCTTTATTATCTTACTACATACTCTATACTTATACATAAAATCAAGCATCCAAATATGGATGCTTCCTTTGTCCCTACTTGCATCCATTAAGTCTATTAGGGTAATAATTAGTGGCCCAAATAGGGTGCGATATATACTCAGTTGGCCACCACCAACTACCTCCAGTATGATCCATCCAGTGCATATAAAATAGAAACATGTATATATAATAATGTAAATCAGAAATATAAACTATAAATGAGTTGACTCTGGCTTCTAAAGGACACCAGGATGACACTACCTACTTCGACCTAAGTCAGGATACCTCTGAACATGTTACCATGTATATATATATTTTTATTTAAATATGTATATATAAGGAATATATGCATAGTGACATATATATCTGTATATATAGATACTAATACTAGCCAATACCCAAGGGACAACACTTGCATCCACGCATAGTCGTAAGAGTCTCATGGAGTAGTACGAGACACCATTTATGAGTATCATGAGTAATAATGGATTCCATGACTATATATCATCAATAGTGAGGGAAATTATACTTTAGTATAATGAATCATAAGGGACTCCATGCTCGAATATCAGATTTAAAAAGGTACACCATGACCAAGGTTTTCATATAATAATAAGTGCTCGTCATGATTTAGTATAGGCCACGAGGTGGTTTCCAACCATTCCACATTTCATTTAGTTAAGGGAATGATCCAAAATATACATATGTATCACATGACATGTTCATAAAATTCAAATTCATTGAATTTAATATATTAATTCCATTTAGGAGTCAATCCAAAACCACTTAAAAGGTGGTTTAGTCATTGAAACATTTAATAAGTTAAAATGAATTTTATAAGCACACCAGAAGAGGATGATCTTGTTTAAGGGGACATAATCCATCAAGGAAATGGGTGTATGAGGGAATTTATAACATTCAAAACCATTAAATTCAGGATAAAACATATTTTTGAGGAAACATGAAGAAGTTTCGGCATGTAACATCACGACACATGATATAAAACAACTAGGTCATAATGAAAAGGTAGAAAACTCCTCATCCAGTGTTGGCCTTCCATATAAGCTAGAATGAAATTAACCATTGAAATAAAAAAATCATACAAAATAGTGTATATAATCTCTCACAAATTTAGAATTCCATATAGTAAGATAAACAAAGGAATAAAGTAATTGGATTGAAGATAATTCCATTAGCTATATAATTCAATTGACAGTGAAGGAATAAAAACCCAGATGGTGAATCTATATTAAAACCTATATTGGATGGCCATGGGAGAGCTCAGTAGAGGTAGAAAACTGCTATGTGACTTGGGAAGGAAAAATTGGGGTAAAATTTATAAATAAGGTAGAGTGAAAAAAATAATTTCAACCATTTTTGAAGGGTTCACAGATTGGCCGCATGGTTTAGAAAAATTGTACGCCAACCATGACATCCCACTGAATAATTGTAACTAATCATGTTGTCTAGGAATATGGTTTAGAAAAAACATGTGCAACTCATGCTCCCTTTTGTAGACCCTCTATATCACCTCACATGGATTACCCAAACTGTGCGGCCACAAGGGCACGATTTAAAAAAATAATATGGCTGGTCTATTTCCACCAAAACTTAGAGCTCTATGCACCAAAAAGCCTCATATTCTCTCAAAATATCCTTAAAAATATCATTAACATCCACTTGGATAAAAACAAAGGTTTAAATTAAAATTTAAAGTACCCATACCACATGAGAAAATCCAAGATCTTACAGATCAAGGCACAAGGTTCGCTATAACCTATAACTCCTGGACATCAATATGAAAATCTAAAAATAGGGAAATCATCTACCACTCATTACTCAACTCTCATACCACCCCAAATTTGGTTCTTTATACTTAGTGAGTAAAAATTGGAGTTTCCATTTCTTGTGATATTCATAATATTGAAATCAAAGGACTAAATATACTCAATACACCTTTTTACTATAGTTTTAGGTCCTATTGTGAGAAAATATACATTATGCTCTTATGGTTATTGTATACCAAAACTCACTCATCTAAAATATAATTATTCAAAAATATCAAGGAATGAACCACCATTTCTTGATGAAGATAATGAATTAGGTAGTTTTTCTCATTTTACTTTAATTGCCTGACCCATATGGAACTACACAAACCTACCGTGTTAGAACATCTCCTAGGACAACTCCTAATGTATTAGAATATACAGTATACTCCTTACTTGTCTCTAGTAATAACAATATTAGTGTAATCATTTTCCTCCCTTTGTGATCCTAAAAGGTTTTTTCACATGTATCTTACCAAAAAAAATTCACCACATCTTTGCTAACCACTCATTATAACATTCAACTGAGAGATGTCTTGAATGAATCTTCGATAATTACTGACCAATCCCAAAATATATGAATCTCATAAAATTATTTGGCCTATCCTTATAAACCAAAAACTCAACCTTCTTATGGTATATTGATACTCCAATATCTGATATCATATACCCAAATAACCATACCAAATTGATATAAAATATACACTTTATGAGATTAATATATAGGTGTTTCTCCCTAAGTTTTCTCATGGTGATATCTAGATGTATAGAATGATCCTATATCAATCAGGATTATAAGAGGATATCATTAACAAATATGAAAACAAAAGTTCCTAGGAAATGATTGAATATACAATTCATTTATTCCGTTAACATTTTCAGCTCAACTATTCGATCAAACAACACCACTAGGTACTTATATAGACCACACCTACTTCTAAATACAATGTGAGGTCTCTTATAGTACCTCGCTCTCAAATGATGGTAGAATTATCTCAATTCAATCTTACATAATACCCTAGACCATATCATCTCATCAAATGAATCATAAATACATATAAATGGATATCAGTTCTTGATCATTACATGGTTCAACATATGATAATCCTTACATAGTCTCAATGAGTTATCCGCCTTCTTAGAAAATAGTATTGGAGAACCCCAATGAGATGTACTAGACTATATGAGTCCCTTCTCCTCTAAGTACTCTAGATGATACTTTAACTCTTAAATATCTATAGGTCTCATCATGTGTCAGGGAATAAATATAGGCTTCAAACCTAAAGAGAGCTTAATCTTAAACTCAACCTCTCACTTAGGTGTAAATCTAGATAAATCCCCAAGAAAAAAACCTTGAAATTGGTCAATGGTGGGAGGAAAGATTGGCTAATGCATATCTCCATCATCTAAGACAAGACTAATAACTTGGGATATGATTCCAACTAGTTTCTAATGGTCATGTACTACATGACTTTACCATATGTCCCACTCTCTAATATAGACACAACTATCACCCTTGGAATATGTAAATGTCTCTCATTGTCTGCAATAGTTGATATGGGATTATTACTATGCTAGAAAATCCATCATGAGGTTCACGTTAAAGCTAGTCATCTCTAAAACAAATAATTCACAAAGGAATATATATTTACCATTCACTATAATATAATCCTTATGTCTAAAAATGCTGTAGGATCAATCCCCTAAAGTCTTATTGATAGACATTATCCCATATAAGTATGTTATGTTAGTCCTAATACATCAACAAAGAGAGATGATATAAAAGAGTTCAATGCTACTTTTTCCTAAAAATCATATGCTAATGTAGAAGCTACTAAAATCATAACTCATATAGTAGATAACCTAACATCTTATCCAATAATGGTAGGATCAATAGCATGAAACTGTCCAAAACCTTTTCCTTAAATCCCCAGCTGACTCACTTAAAATATACTCCCATGTTTTTTCTACTACCCCTATACCTAGGTACCATATCCTCTACCTTGAACTGAATTATTGGTGTAATTATATATACCTACCTAATTTTGGATCCCTACAGTTTTTAAACCCTTCATCGATATAGATCCCATGCTACTCAGTGCTTGGGTATTTCTCTTTCAATACCATTACATGTGTACCAACATCCCACTTGATCAATACTCAATTTGAAGTGGGTCACACTAGGTTTGAATATTTTTGGGATTACCGCACTGGTAACACTCCACTGAACTGCCTTCCCAAAAAGGAAGAGATAAACTACTACTCTAGCTACCCTTTCTAACACCGCCTTGGTGGGAATAATCAAATTGTTGCTTCCAATCACCCAAGGACTCACTTATTCTCCTCCATTAGAATCTATATATCCTAATCCTATCCCCTTAGTAAGGATCCTCTTGGTGATGAAGTCTTGATTTTCTACCCTTAAAAACATAGGGAGGTGAAAAATATTTACCTAAACCAGTGTCACATACCTAGGAATATCCTAAAAAAATATGAACTTGGATACTTTATCCCCTTCCAATATTAGGGAAAATGTTTCATAATAGTGAAATGGGAAGTGTACTTTATTACTTTTATACATTCGTGAGTGAGGTGAATAAACACTTAGGAATTATCCTCTTGAAAATTTCAGGGGAAGAATTTATCATAGCACTGGGTTTATAATACCCTCTATGATAACCTAATGCGATTGTCTATATATACAAAGATTTCACACTAGTGATTCATGCGGAATCTAATGAAAAGGCTATCACCGGCCTTACAATCAACAAAATTTGGAAACCTGGAATGCTGTCTAGTGGATGACTAGGTTCATATATCAAGGATCTAGTCTTCGAGACTCACTATCCAAGCACTTATTATATTTTTTAGTTTTCCATGTTTTAAATTAGAAGGAAATATGGAGATGGATGAATAAAAAAGTGATAATAAAATATGAAAAATTCAGATGCATTATAGAATGTAAGTAGAGTAGATGTTATTAAGGTAAATTCTATTGGGTTATATCATTTTTTACATAGGTTCTAAATCACAAAATCAT
Source organism: Viscum album (assembly GCA_963277665.1). Classification (NCBI taxonomy): domain Eukaryota; kingdom Viridiplantae; phylum Streptophyta; class Magnoliopsida; order Santalales; family Viscaceae; genus Viscum; species Viscum album. Next base: position 1,957,883,696 of record OY728137.1, read on the forward strand.
ATAATAAGACTCAATACCATTCAACTATTTATCCTCTAATTTTTTATTTTGTGTATTAACAATAACCAAATCAAGGACCCTTAAACAAAACAATAATCCAATTTATTCTCCTTGATGAATGGGTAAGAACATTCCTCAACTAGGTGATTGAACATACTCACACACCTTCCAATAATAACCTACCATTAATTATTTCAAACTAAAAAGATCCATTGGTATGAAGTGTGGACCAATTAAAGGGGATTTTAATGTACAACTAGTGGAAGAAGGCATCAATTTTAATAGAATACTTGGTGACACCCACATCCTCTACACTGCACCTTCATCATTGTACCTAAATCAGGGGATACATATAGGAGGAATTAAATTCATAAATTTGATAACAACCACTATAATTCCCCTTGGACCACCCATAATGGGTTATTTTTCAATAATCATGAACCTCAAGATAACTAGTCCTTCATGAAGTCTAGGAAATAGAAATAGGAGTGAGGAAGAGAATAACACAACATAAAAATGTGAATGAACAAAATTTAATTAAAATTTAAATATATAAATATAATAAATTCATAAAATAATATTAGAATGAGGCCAAATTAAAAGGTTTTAATCACTCAATAAAATGGGGAAGAATAAACTTAAATAAGTATAATCACACCTTGTACCTCATTCTCCTAAAATTCAACACTAATCAATGAGTTTCTTCTTTCTTATATGGATTCCACATGTACAACTTGAGGGGTATGGATTTTATTAGATGATATCATATCAAACATTCAACTTACTTCAATCCTTCCCATGATCACTTCATTTCTTTCTTCATTTGGATGACCACAACATGGATCATCTATTATAGATATTCTCGACTAGGTTGAACAAGTGAAAATTGATTTTTGATGACTATTTTCAATTTTGGGTACCTTAGACTACATTCTCATGGTGAAGATGAACCATATATAAACTGTATAACATATAATAGTTACCGTTATGTAGCTTTTAGATCATTCACATGACCTTTACATAGTGGCTGTGAGGACATTTAATACCTGAGGGTATTGATATATGCTTACATGAGTGTACTTTATCTTTACATAGTCTCCGTAGGACCTTTAAACAACCAAATAACCAGGTTTATATCCTTACACAATGGATTGGATGGTCTTGTTACCTTAATGAAGTGACATTGTAACCCTAACATATCTCTTTAGAAGCACAGATGACCCTAGTACAATGTACGAAGAACCTTTACATAACCCCTCGAACCACATTAGTATCCTTACATTACTCTTGGAATATTCCATTTACATTGACACAACTTAATTAGTTAGGGTTTTTCCTTTATATATCCTGATAATTTACCCTAAAATGATCTCTATAGAAGTTACCCTTACACAGCTTAAACTCATTGCATGAGGGTAACTGAGAAACATCTAAAAATCACAATTTAAATACAGGCTTTGTCTAGATTAATTTCAAAATGAATTAAATTAATAAAACCCAAAATATAAATACTTTAAATAATGAAATTAAAAAATCTATAATCACGTTATGGATTCTACAATAAATCCAAAAAATTAAATAAACATCTTAAAAACCAAGATTTTATCCATTTAAAAAATTAATTCTAGATTCTAAAAATAAATAAAAAACAATTAATTAACCAGGTTTTATCTGGATCATGGAGTCAATTATCATTGAATAAAACTAAAAAAATTGGGAAATATTGGATCTCATCAATCTCCTACACATACACTATTTCACTCTAGGTAAATACAAATAATTTAACTTATCAAATAGACTATATTACCTAGGTTCAAATACACATACTATAAAAGTGGGAAAGAAAATATTCATCAATTGCTAAAAATTTAATGCCTCCTATAGGAATCTATCACACTATATTAATTCAACTCATGTCAATGTTCTAGTTCCAAGAATGAAATAAATTAGATTTAAGTGGAATTAAAACTGTAATATAGGGAAAATTCAATTATCACTCTCCCCTAAGTACCTTATACAAAAGATCAATTTTTTTACTTCCATAACATAACTCAAATGATATTATTATATTCAATTTATTTCTTATTCATTTGGGTTCTATATTCCCCTCAACTTATTCAATTAATTTTTTATAATTAGGCACTTATTTAAATTATTCACAACCATGTTTTGGGTAAATCACTTATTATATGTACAATAACATTTATTACTCACACAACTAATGGATAATTATATTATACCTTTATTATGAGATATTAATAGCCCATTATAATCCAATTTCAAAGGACTTACATTTCAGTTGGCTCCCTAATGTGTTATTTCTCACAAAGGATAAGTCACATAGGTTAAATTTAAAAAATTTTGTTTCCTAAAGTTATAATTTGAATTCCACTTCAATGTTTTCAATCACACTCTTTTCCTAGTTAAAAAATAGAATTTCCATGAAAACATTGATCAAATTCACTTAGTTTTCATATAAATATAGTAATTTTAGAATCATTGAATAATGAAAACTAGTATTAAGTCTTCCACTAAGTATTAAAACTTTTAAATTAAATTTTCTTATCCTAAAAACAAAAAAAAATATAAAATAGAAAATAAAACAACATATATAATATATTTATAAATTATAGAGATAGTTACTAAAAATCCTTAAAACTAATAAAAAATTAGTTCTAGACTATTCATATTTTTTATATCATCCCCATTCTTTTTCAACACTACTCTATTTAAGTTCAGTAAAAATTCACAAAGATTGTAGTGAATAAACAAATGTAAAGGGTAAAAAACAATCTAGTGTTTATTATTCAAAAACGTTCGAGTTATCATCCTCCTTGGTTTCCTTATAAATAACTTTGATCTATCCTCATAAGGTTATATATACTTGAAAAAAATATATAAAATATAATTAAACATGATAAATTTTACTGGAATGTAGTAAAAGAAATAAAACTAAAGGAAACATGGTTTGACCCCCCAAGTGGATTCTTGGTTTGTACTTCCTCAAGTGGACAATTTTTGTTATTAAAACTAGTCTAATGGTTGGTTTAGTTTAATTAATATAAGCCACTTAAAATTATTTTTACTAATTTTTATGAGTGGAAAATAGTTTTGGAGAACCCCATGAATAGATTGAAGCACTACCAACCCCAAAAGATAAAAAAACATGAAAGGTGGGTAAAGAAATAAGAAAAGGGACCTTTTTATTATTTTTTTATCCCACATAAAATGAATTTTCATGGATTATCTAAGGAGGTAGTGGCATAATGATAGGTCAAAAAGATTTATTTTTATGTTAAACAACTTCTTAGGTGGTATTTTACTCACTGTCCATGACTGGTTGTATTAATTTTTATTCAAAATGGTGAGTCTGCAATTTTGTTCTAGCTTGTCTTACCACTTGTAGGTATTTTTATTTTAATTATCATAGATATTATTTGAATTTATTTTCAAAATATGATTCATACATATCCTATTATTCCTATTAGGAAACCAATTATTCAAATTTTATCTATAGTTTCTCTTTTTTGGTGGAAACCTCAGGTTCTTACTCTCTATATAGAGATAAATTATATTCACTTAGACCTATAATTTCAAGAAATACGGATTTAAAATTCAGTTCAATTAGAGAAAAATCAATAAAATAAAATTAATTGGATTATTATACTCTCTTGGTTGGATAATCCATGAGGTATTGGTATTTAATAAAGGCCTATAAACTAGTTTCTCAAAGAGAGGGAATTGGATCTATAAGGTTCTCTTTAAATCCCAACATTTCCTTTCCCTTATATTCTTCAAAGGCATACTCCAATTGTGATGAATCTATATCATTAAACTACAAGGGGTTAGTTTTCACAAAAATATTATAATATATAAAAACAAGTGAGTTTAGGGTTTAGTAATACCTTATTAAGTTCTAATTTGGTAGTAATTGTTTCGCCATGATGGCCTCAGATAAAATCTCATAAATGTGAGGGAGAGAAGGATTTTTAAAGTATTACTTTCACTCTATATATAGATATTGTGAGTGGATTCACCTTAGGTTCATCTTGTTTTATCGCCAACTTATCCTATTCATTATGTTATTTTTTATTCTTGATCTTTGTGTGTTTGGAGGGTGGTGGATATAGTGAACCATATATTTCTGAGTCATTATTTTGAGAATAAAATTGGATTTTATATCTAGTGAGAGGTTTCTCTTGAGAACTGGGGATTGTGATGGGGTTTTGAGTGTTTGAATGTCCATAAATGGTGTTATTGGAAGATATTTGAGGGTTTATAGAGATACTATGGATTTTAGAGAGTGCTGGATATGATCCAAAGTGGAAAATAAGCATGATGGAGGAATTGTAGTCCATTCATGCTATAAAGAGCATGGAATATTAGGATAGAGGGGCAGGGGACCCATGCCTTGGTAGTTCATGGAGTGAACAATTATCACTCCTTGAAATTAATATTTAAAAAAAGGGGTCCATAAAACATTTTATTGGAAGATGAGCACACAATAGAGGGTTCTTGTAACACCTGGAGAATTTTGAAATAGTTATTTATAAATAAGTTTGAATTATTCGATAGCTTGTGTAACATGTAATGCTGTGTTTAAACAGACAACGATATACTAATAAAATATTATTAGGTTATCTTAAATTCATTGGATTGGAGGTTATGAATAAGATTAAATAAATTATAATAAATTTTATAGTTAAATATGTATAAAATTAATTCATTAGTTATCAATTAACTATAAATAAAAATAAAAATCTTCTGAAAATAAAAAATATGTTTTTCTGAAAACCATTTTTATGCATGTAATGTATTTTCGTCTTGATAAATTAATTTAATAACTATTTTTGAACAATTATAATGAAATTTATATATTATATATTCAATAAAATTTTCTAACATTCATCTAATATTTTTACTATGCATGAAATAAGAATAAATCCAATTTTGTAATGAAAAACTATATTTTTCTAAAATTGTTTTCATCACATTTTTTCACAGTTATTTTAAAATTAAATTATAAAACTTATAGGTATTTAATTTGGTAAAATTTATTAAATATTTTTAATTATGAGGTCCAAATTTTGTAAATAGGATCCTATTATTTTTGGTCAATATTAATCGTAACCATGGTAAATTTTATCAGCTCAGAAAAGGGTAAATCTGGTTATCAATGTTAAAAATTGGTGATAAGGCCATTATTTATAATCGTAATTATTTTTTTATAAATTTAATTATACCCTAATCACAATATGATATAAATTTATTTTCTCAATGGAAAAATGTCCACGAAAATAACCTATGTCAAATTTTAATCAGAGAATGTTACAAAGTGTCACTCTCTTAGTTTTAAATTGCTCTTATGTGTGTACATGGGAGAAAAATCATGTTATGAATGAATATAAATGTATATTTTGAGAATAATAAAATTATTTTCAATATATATATATATATATTTATTATTTTTATGAATTATATAATTATGTTAAATACTTACATAATACCAACACAATATTTATTTAATTATTAGAAAAATAAAATAAATGATTTTAAAATTATTAAAAGTAATATAATTTGATTGATTTATAGTGTTACAAGAATTTTATAGATGATTAAGACATATTATTATATTTTTAAAAGATTATATTTTAATTAAAATTTTAATGTATATCTTTTAAGTCAAATTAGGTGAATAGTTCCAAAATTGAAATTTATGATATTTTATCAAAATAAAATTTTATTAATTTTTTTAAAATTATGAAAATATTGAAATCGGAATATTGGGATAATATATGATATAAATTTTGTTAATTTTTCCCTTTATGATTCAATATTTACCTTCTAAATAAAATTATAACCCTTTAAGAGTGAAAAAGCTGTTGTCATGGTTAATGTTATAATATGTTAACTAAGTAGTTAAACCAAAAGATAAGTTTTAAAACACCACTTAAACCAGTATTTTTTTTACTTTTTATCATATTTAAACCTAATAGTATATTATCTTTAAATAACTATCCTTTTTGAGGAATTTTGGATATACAATGACCTTATGATTTTTTAATCTTTTACAAAATTCCAAGAGCACCCCTTCCCTCACGTATAAAAGGGAACCTATCCTTTCTCTTATTTACAATACTTTGAGCCTTCTATATCAACCAAAAGATAAAAAATTATCTTTAAAACTACCCTATGCACAAAATATAAGTTCTCTTCTTCCTAAAATACCAATTCTATAGCCCTTAAGAGGAGTTATAAAGGAGTTGCTTCAAAAAAGAGGTAATCACCTTATCTTATCAATTTATTTTTAATTAATTTTTTTACTTAATATAAATATCTTATATTATTCATCAAATAATGAGTTAAGTATCCTATATATACTTAAATTTTTTTATGGTTATTAAACCAGTTTAATTCATCATATTTCCGTAAAATGGGAAATGAAAGTATCAGTTGTGTGTACGTAAGACATAACTTCTCTACTTAGCGATATAAATCATTTTCCACCACTGTATTTCATGGATTGTTATTATGATGGGTTTAATGATTATATATGATAATTTTTACATAATTATACTTATGTAATTATAATATCAGGTCTACCTTCATTCTTTCCAATCCACGAGATAATGATAATGTCTCTTGTGTGTACATGTAGACTACCACCTTTTTAAAGACCCAAAGCTTGATGTAAATAGACATTACATTAATTTTGTGGAATACTTAATACATAACAAAAAAAGATGCCCAAATACCGTATTAGTTTAGTGTCTTTGGAAACTTGGAACATAATCTTCTAATCATAGTGAAAGATCTCCAACATCTCCCATAAATATCTTCCCTTTTTGTTTTGTTACCTAAAAACTTTCTTTATATCCAGAGGAAAATAAAAAATAAAAAGGATGAGGTCAAATGCTCAGCAAGGGTAAACATGGAGAACATTAAACAATCCACAAACATTTGAATGTAAAAACATGAACATGACATAAATCATAGCAGTACATACGACATAGATAATAAAGGAACATTAATCATGATAAAATGGATTGGCAATAAAACATGGAATTGTGGAAAACCATAAAGCACATGATTTGATTTCCATAGTATCCAACACATTGCTGCCAAGACCATCATAGTGGACAAAGTCTATTACTGAACTGAGTTTACTTGTTGTTCCAACCCTGTATTACTGAACCGAATTAACATGCCATTCCATCCATGTCTATCTCATGAGATACAAATAATTACCCAATTAATTGGAGGGAGGTATAGGTACTACCCATCTCATAAGGAAATCATTCTTTCATGTGTCACAAAATAAACATAAATCATTCATCATAACCCAAAGAATAATATGGGTTTCATAAAACTCATCCCATCATAACATAATCCATATAAAACAAATGGATATCATCTCATCATAAGAAAAATACAACCATGTAAATAACAGTGACATTATACTTGAAACATAAACATTCTAAATAATGTCATCTTAGATAGAAAAGAGTTTGGATAAAACAGTTGAAATGAATTTGTGAGGAAAATATCCTTTCTTCTTCAAAATCATTTTCTTTTCTCAAAATGACGTGCAATTTTAAAAGATTTTTTTTGAAAATAATCATGAAATCATATAGATTAGGTTTCATTGAAATAAGGCATTATGAAACCGTAAAAATCCGTTCATGACATATAAGTTAAAAAAACATTCTCCTCATACTTTTAACAGAAAAGTAAAAAAGTTCCACTTATGGTAAACAAAAGAAAGATTCCTTCGATAAAACAAAGTAAAATTAAAAGAGGGGGTAAAAATGACTTAAAAAATACATGGAATAATATTAAATACTTTATGAAAAACATTTTATGGACATGGATGAAAAATATAACCCCAGTAAATAATTACGAATAAACAATCTCGGATAAGAACGAGATTAGAATAATTATCCCTTACCATTTATAATCGGTGGAATCATACGTATCATAAAGTAAAGAATATTTCATGTATATGTAAATATCATATCATTCATAATAAAAATCATAAAACATTCATGGGAGGCTTAAACACCATACAAAAGAAATAGTTGGTGATTAAGGCATATGTCTCAGAGAAATAAAAGTGAGACGAAATGATCCCTTACCTTAGGTCCAATTTCTTCCATATGTGTCTGAAACTCCTATATAGTAGGTTTAAAAAAATTATTAACTTTTAATAGAACCATAATAATATTTATTATATCATATATTATTCACTTACGACTTTATATTACCCGTTCATTTTTCAATTCCATGTTAAAGCAGCGTTTTGGGTAAAATCGTTTCATTTATCATCCGTGTTTTGACTTGTAATTATTCATATGATTACTTAGATAATGATTAATTAAATCCATAATATAAAACATAATTTATATGTAATATATATTTAGAATATACATATATATAATAGATCAATAAATGGAAAGAAATGCACTGTTCATGGAGACGGTAGGCCGTACGTACACATGAACGCTGTTTTTGTTTCCTTATTAAATTGAATGGAAGTAAGTAAATAACATATAAATAAATACAGTATCATTAATATTTCATATATTTCATGATTATTTATTATATATACTTTATAATTTTTCTTGAATGGTTAAATTGGATAATGAATCTCATCGCGTCGTGGAGACGGTAATCCGTACGTATGAACGAGCGATGATATCATTCACATAATTATTGAATGGGATTAGAGTGGATGATATAATATATAGGGATGAGTATAATGTTATAATAACCATATATAGTTATTATTTACCCCATTATACCCATCCAAGTTAGGTGGTGGTGGAAAAAAAGATTACACCATGGCGTGGATACGGTATTCCGTACGTATGCACACGCGGTGATTTCATTTTCCGTAGGATGGATAGATGGTGAAATAGGGCTGCTTAATATTTGTAATAACATGTCAGTATATTATTGATACTGATTTTATGACTTTATTATTAAACAATAAAATAATAGGAAGTAGAAGAAGAAATGAATTTGAAAGAATAGGTAAAGGATATTACCTCTTTTTCGACGCGCCTCTTCTAAACCTCCTCTTAGGGCACTAAAGTTGGTATTTTAAGAAGACCAGTACCTCTAGTATGTTTCTAAGGAATTGGAGAAGTGAAATGGGTAGGGTTTTGTCGATATTGAAGGCTCAAAGTGGTTTGAGGAGGAGAGGGAGGAGGTGCCCTTTTATAAGGGAGGAGAGGGGCACTTTTGGAAACCTCTAAAATATTAATTTATAAGAAACTCAAACACCACATATAAATCTCCATAAATGACTCAAATATGAATATTAGATGATATAGGGTTCTAATCTCATCATCCAATAAAATTTAAACATGTTGGGAATTTATTTTAAACCTTATCAACTTGATTTATCCTTATTTAATCTATTTAATTTTATTTGTGATAATAATATTCTAAATTTTAAATTGTTATAAATAATTACTTTTGTGTTGTTAATTGTCTATAATTGGATAATTTATGACATTTTAGAACATATAAATTTAAATTTATAAATTTTAAATATTTTTGTGATTTTTAAACAATTTAATAATATGTTATTTTTAGAAAATAACAATAGTGTCAATTTTGACACTATTCATTTATTTAAATTTACATAAACTCCACACAAAGAATATATTCGAACCAAAATATTTAATAGATTTATAAATTTTCATATTAATATAAAAACTTCATGGATAACATTAATTTGTTCATATAACATTTATTTTAATATTTTTAAATCCATTTATTTGATATTTCCCTTAACAAAATAATTGCTACGACATTTTTGTATAATTAGTTAATATACTTATTTATTTCATTAAAATTAAAAATAAAATAATATGATGTAGATAAATCTAATATATTATATACTAATACTTTTACTAGAATTTATAATCTTAAAATAACAACATTTAAATTGTTATATTTATTAAATCATGAAGGTGACAACTTTGACATCATTTAAAATAAAATAATATTAGTGTCATAATCACTTTTATATGGCTCAAAATGGTCAAATATTATACAATTGGATTCTTATGGTTTCCATGTACATGACCAATAAGTTTTGGTCAGGTTTTTGTGCCTTTTATGGTCACTATTAGTTTAATAAAAACTGTATTATTTATTTTTCACTAAATAAACAATTTCTTCATCACTATTGTGTCACTATTAATGATAATTTTTTAATCCCTAAAAATTCTAAATAAATTCACATGATGTAGAAAATTTTATTATATTTCTTATGAATATTTATTTTCTATGTTTTAAGAATTTTATCACTAAATTAAAATTATTACACTTATAGGATATAAAAGAGTGACATGTTGTCACTTTCTTTGGTTTTAATAATAATTACATCATTTTCATGGTAAAAAGTCCATTAAATGAATCTATTCCACCCCTTAGGTGACATGGGTCGACTTTTATTCATCCAATAGAATTTTGGAATGTGTTAGAATAATTTTATAATATTATTTTTACCCTTAATTACTTTATTTATCTTTAACTGCGGTAAATAAAATTTACTGTAGTTACTATTCATAATGCCAAAAAATATAAAGTATCCTATTAACATAATTTAGACCTACTGATTCAAAATATGGAATCCATTTTTCCAAATTCAAGACACAGAAGATTCAGTAATTAATTTAAAATTAATTCTGTTGTCGAAAAAACGGGTTTTTATTTAAAACATTGCAAAAGATTGAAATGTTTTTACCTATGAATTCAATGTAAAATTAATGATAATGACATAAATTATATTAAATGGTAAAAATATATTCTCTTTATACTTTAAAACCATTAAATTTTATAATTTAACCATATAAATTATCTTGATGAGAGAAGTTGTTTTTAAATTAAATTTAGCGTGTTTTTACTATTCATCAAAATATGAACGTTATCAGAAAAATATCAAAACTTTATCCAACACAAATTTTTATATCCAGATTCAAAAGAAGAAGTTTATTTTGTAAAATTTAACTTATAAACTTGTCAAAAACTATATTTAAAATGGGTGCGCCATCAAAAGGCGACAAAACTTCATTTTTTGGAAAATACCTCTTTTATCCAAAAAATTGATATTGTTCTCATACCTCATTCTAGAAAATGTGTAAGATGAATTATAATGTTATAAAATTTAAAATGTGGTTAATAATATTCATAACAGCTAGTTCATAATAATATTATAACAATATACCGTTGTTTAGTGAAACTCGATATTGCGCACAACACATGCTATTGAGGAAGGTCGCTCTTGCGTGCAACACAAGCCTAGAATAGTGTTCATGTATACAACAAGATAATATAGTGTTGCGTATAGAACAATCTAATCTTGGTGTAGCGTACAATAAAAGGCATCAAAGAAATTAAAAATAATATTTCTCATAAAATCTCGGGGTGTTACATTCTACCCCCCTTAAAATGAATTTTGCCCTCAAAATTCGTCGGGGTTATAATTGGTTTTCTACTTGAAAGTTTCTTTTATAAAAAACCACACCGTAAAAAGGAATACAAAAACATCATTTTAAAAATGAACTTTAGAAACATAACGGATACCCAAAGTAACTCATCACTGGGTTTCCACATAGGATAATATAGGTGAAAATATGGATATGGAAGAGAAATTAAACCATCAAATTCTGATGAAGAGTGGTAGAGGACATGGCTATAAAAAAGCCAACAATCACAAAACCATACATTTGTGATAATCTAAGGTACTGTTTGATTCATCAGATATGAGATTACAAGGAAAACATTTTTGGTTTTCAAGATCATTTCCCTAAAGTTGATAATTTTTTACATAAAGAGAAATACTTACTTGATTTCAGTTTAATGTCATCGTTGGTCATTCCATGAACAATTTCCACTTCATATCTTATTTAAAGAAATGAAGTTTAATTTTTCATTCTTGTAGTATTATAAGATCATGCGATAGAATGATAGGTCATTCCATCTTTCTCAAACATAAGGTTAGTAAAAGTTATTAAATATACAAAAGTCTATCTATGCTGAGATTAATCGTATATGGTTCCAAAAATTGAATTATACTTCATCTATCATACCGATTAATAAAATAAAATAAATATATACTAACCAAAGACTTATTGTAGGCCAGTGGTAAGCGATACAGACCATTCTCACTTCAGTTTTGGGTTCGATTCCCAAAACGTTGTCCGAAAAGATGGGTTGTCGTCCGTCCTACAGATTGTCCTTTTTCTAAAACTATACTATTATAACATTCTAGAAAAAAGTTTTAGCCTTAAACAATACTATCTGATGTCCAAATTAATCCATTCCAACCTTTAGGATTATCGAAAATACTTCGGTCCAATCTCATAGTATAATGAAAACAATTACTAGAAATGTCATCTACCAAGCATGTGAATACCATAATTTATCCCCCATATATCATACGATATATCTTGTTGGTCACATTCCAAACATGTGAGTACCTTAATCATGTATTCTCTTGAAACATGAATTACCATTGAACCTTTGTGAAAACATGAATGCTGTCAAAATTTAACTCTTTCCACATACGAAAATACCAAAATTTCTATATACTCAAACCATGATGTCACTTTGTCCTTATATCAGTCATGAGCTCATTAATACTATCAAGCATATTATTTTCTTCTTATCCCTTTATTTTGCGCATATCATATGCTTTCCAAAAAAAATTCATTCACTTTTCATGGTTACCGGTACCATATTCTTATGGAAAAACACAATGGACCAATACATAGATATTCCAATATACCATAAAAGTACCTCAACAACATTATTCTTTAATATCAATACATAAACACTTAAATCCATCCTCTGCAATGATTGTCATGGAATAATTCCTCCCTTGATTTAGAAGTTACCTCTTAGGTCTGGGCATTGAGTTGGGAAATTCCAATGTTCTCCATAGATAAGACATTGTACTCCATAATAGTCTGTCACTCTATGAACCTTCTCCCCACACAGATAACATCTTCCCCTTCATTTTATTTATTCATCAAGGTTCTTCTTCCCTTCTTTAGAAATATCAATCTTCCTTTCTCTATGCTCCTCACCATATGAACGTGTATAAAAGTCCATCTTCCTCTTATTTGATGAATTTGGAATACCCCTAAAGTTCACCTTGTTAATCATATATCACGATGACTGATTCGGAATAATCACAATATCTTCCTTTCTAGGCATTATGCAATTTGATTGCTCATAGTCACCAATTTTTCCATTTGATTCAATGTTGACCCAATTCCTTCTGGTTCCCTCCATTGACTAAAACCAAAAACCATGGTGTAAGAAATAGATAAAATAACGAGGAACCCCATAATCATAAAAAGTATAACTTATCACACATTATTTAATCCATGACACCTTAGGTTCATCCTAGGTTATTCATGATCGCTAGTAGAATTATAGGACTGTAACCTATAGTTATACTAAACCTTAGGGACATCCCAAGAGATAGCTCAGAAATATCTATAGGGATCTCACTAAAGTTTTCACATCCCAGTTTCCAAAGGTTAACTAAACCTTCGCTCTGATACTAACTATAGAGACTCGAAGCTTTACGTATATAGAAATTACATTAATTTTTCAGAATACTTAATACATGACAAAAACAGATGCCCAAAGACCGTATTAGTTTAGTGTCTTCAGAAACTCAGAACGTAATCTTCTAATCATGGTGAAAGATCTCCAACATATCCCATAAATATCTTCCCTTTTTGTTTTCTTACCTAAAACCTTTCTTTATATCTTGGGGAAAAGAAAACAAAAAAAGTCTGAGTTTAAATGCTTATCAAGGGTAAACATGGAGAACATAAAACAATACACAAACATTTGAACGTAAAAACATGAACATGACATAAATCATAGTCGTACATAAGGCATATATCATAAAAGAACATTAATCATGATAAAATGGAATGGTAATAAAACATGGAATTGTGGAAAACCATAAAGCACATGATATGATTTTCATAGTAGCCATGACATTGCTGCCAAGACCATCATAGCGGACAAAGGCCATTACTAAATCGGGTTTACTTGCCGTTCCAACCCTGTATTACTGAACCGGATTAACATGTCATTCCATCCATCTATATCTCATGAGATATAAATATTTACCCAATGAATTAGAGTGAGATATAGGTCCCACTCATCTCATAATGAAATCATTCTTTCATGTGCCACAAGATAAACATAAATCATTCATCATAACCCAAAGAATAATATGGGTTTCATAAACCTCATACCATCATAACATAATAAATATAAAACAAATGGATATCATTTCATTATAAGAAAAATCAAACCATGTAAATAACACTGACATTATACTTGAAACATTAACATTTTAAATAATTTCATCTTAGATGGAAAAGAGTTTTGATAAAACACTTGAAATGAATTCGTGAGGAAAATATCCTTTCTTCTTGAAACTCATTTTCTTTTCTCAAAATGACATGAAATTTCAAAAGAAAATAATTTTGTTGAAAATAATAATGAAATCTTGTAGAGTAATTTTCATGAAAAGAAGGAGTTATGAAACTGTAAAAATCCATTCATGCCGTATAATTTAAAAAACATTCTCCTCGTACATTTAACAGAAAAGTCAAAAAGTACCACTTATGGTAAAAAAAAAGAAATATTCCTTCCATAACAAAAAGTAAAAGTCAAAGAGGGGTGAAAATGACTTTAAAAATACATTGAAGAATATTAAACACTTTATGAATTTTTTTTATGGACATGGATGAAAAATATAACCCCAGTAAATACTTACGAATAAGCAATCTCGGATGAGAATGAGATTGGAATAATTATCCCTTACCATTTATAATCGGTGGAATCAGACGTGTTATAAATTAAATAATATTTCATGAATATGTAAATATCATATCATTCATAATAAAAATCATAAAACATTCATGGGAATCTTAAGCACCATACAAAATAAATAGTTGGTGATTAAGGCATATGTCTCACAGAAAAAAAAGTGAGAGGAAATAATCCCTTACCTTAGGTCCAATTTCTTCCGTACGTGTCCAAAAATCCTGTATAGAAGGTTTAAAAATATTATTTAATTGTAAAAGAACAATAATAATATTTATTATATCATATATGATTCACTTACGACTTTATATTACCTGTTCATTTGTCAATTCCATGTTAAAGCAGCGTTTGGGTAAAATCGTTTCATTTATTGTCCGTGTTTTGACTTGTAATCATTCATATGATTACTTAGATCATGATTACTTACTTAAAGAATGTAAAATATGATTTATATATAATATATATTCAGAATAAACATATATATAATAGATCGATAAATGGAAAGAAATACACCGTTCATGGAGACGGTAGGCCGTACGTACGCATGAATGCTGTTTTTGTTTCCTTATTAAATTGAATGGAAGTAAGTAAATAATATATAAATAAATCCAGTATAATTAATATTTAATATATTTCATGATTATTTATTATATATACTTTATAATCATTCTTGAATGGTTAACTTGGAGAATTAATCTCATCGCGTCGTGGAGACGGTAATCCGTACGTAGGCACGAGCGATGATATCATTCCCATAATTATTGAATGGAGTTAGAGTGGATGATATAATATATAGGAATGAGTATCATATTATAATAACAATATATAGTTATTCTTTAAACCATTACACCCATCCAAGTAAGGTGGTGGTGAAAAAACACATTACACCACGATGTGGAGACGGTATTCCATACATACGCACGCGCGGTGATTTCATTTTCCGTAGGATGGATAGAAGGTGAAATAGGGTTGCTTAATATTTATAATAAAATATAAGTATATTAGTGATACTTATGTTATTACTTTATTATAAAACAACAAAATAATAGGAATTAGAAGAATAAATGAATTTGAAATAATCGGTCAAGGATATTACCTCTTCTTCGACGCGCCTCTTCTAAACCTCCCCTTAGGGCACTAAAGTTGGTATTTGAAGAATACCACGGCATATAGTATGTTTCTAGGGAAGTGGATAAGTGAAATGGGTATGGGTTTTCTGATCTTGAAGTCTCAAAGTGGTGTGAGGAGGAGAGGTAGGAGGTGCCCTTTTATAAGGGAGGAGAGGGACACTTTTGGAAACCTCTAAAATATTAATTTATAAGAAACTCAAAACCCCGATAAAAACCTCAAAAAATGACTCCAATCCAAATATGAGATGAGATAGGGTTGTAATATCATCATACAATAAAATTTATACATGTTGGGAATTTATTTTAAACCTTATCAACTTGATTTATCCTTATTTAATCTATTTAATTTTATTTGTGGTAATAATATTCTAAATATTCAATTATTATAAATAATTACTTATGTGTTGTAAATTGGCCATAATTGGATATTTAGGAAATTATAGAACACATAAATTTCAATTTATAATTTTTAAATATTTTTGTGATTTTTAAAAAATTTAATAATATGTTATTTTTATAAAATATCAATAGTGTCAATTTTGTCACTATTCATTTATTTGAATTTAACAAAAATCCACACATAGGATATATAAGAAAAAAAATATTTAATAGATTCATAACTGTTCATATTCATCTAAAAAATTCATGTACTACATTAATTTGTTCGTAAACCATTTATTTTTATATTTTTAAAACCATTTATTTAATATTTCCCTTTATAAAACAATTACAAAAACATTTTTGTATAATTATTTAATATACTTATTTTTTTTCATAAAAATTAAAAATAAAATACCATGATGTAGATAAATATAATATCTTCCATAATAATACTTTTACTTGAATTTATAATCTTAAAATAACAACATTTAAATTTTTATATTTATTAAATCAAGAAGGTGACAACTTTGACATCATTTAAAATAAAATAATATAAGTGTCATAATCGATTTAATAAGGTTCAAAATGGTCAACTATTAGACCATTGGATGATTATTGTTTACATTTACACGACCAATAAGTTTTTTTTAGGTTTTTGTGACTTTGATGGTCACTATTAATTTAATAAAAACTGTATTATTGATTTTTCACTAAATAAACAATTTCTGCATCACTATTGTGTCACCATTAATGATAAATATTTAATACTTAAAAATTCTAAATAAATTCACATAATGTAGATAATTGTATTATATTTCTTCTGACTATTTATGCTCTAATATTTAAGAAGTGTATCACTAAATTAAAATTATTACACTTATAAGATATAATAGGGTGACATGTTGTCACTTTCTTTGGTTTTAATAATAATTACATAATTTTCATGGTCAAAATTCAATGAAATGAATCTATTCTGACCCTTAGGTGATATGGGTCGACTTTTTCTCATCTAATAGAATTTTGGAAGGTGTTAGGGTAATTTTATAATATTATTTTTACCCTGAATTACCTAATTTACCTTTAATTGCGGGAAATAAAATTTACCGTAGTTACTATTCATAATGCCCAAAAATAAAAAGTAGGCTATTAACATAATTTGGACCTAATAATTCCAAATATGGAATCCATTTTTACAAATTCAAGACACAGAATATTCAGTAATTAATTTAAAATTAATCCTCTTGTCGAAAAAAGGGTTTTTATTTAAAACATTGCAATAGATTAAAATGTTTTTACCTATGAATTAAATGTAAAATTAATGATAATGACATAAATTATATTAAACGGTAAAAATATATTCTATTTATACTTTAAAACCATTCAATATTATAATTTAACCACATAAATTATCTTGATGAAAAAAGTTGTTTTTAAATTAAATTTAGCGTGTTTTTACTATTCATCAAAATATGAACGTTATCAGAAAAATATCAAAACATTATCCAACGTAAATTTTTATATCCTGATTCAAAATAATAAGTTTATTTTGTAAAATTGAACTTATAAACTCATCAAAAATTAGATCTAAAATGGGTGCTCCAACAAAAGGCGGCAAAACTGCATTGTTTGAAAAATACTTCTTTTATCCAAAAAATTGATTTTTTTCTAATACCTCATTATAGAAAATGTGTAATATGGATTATAATGTTATAAAATTAAAAATGTGGTTAATACTATTCATAACGTCTAGTTCATAATAATATTATAGCAATATATCGTTGTTTAGTGGAAATCGGTATTGCGCACATCACACGCTATTGAGGAAGGTCACTCTTGCGTGCAACACAAGCCAAGAATTGTGTTTGAATATACTACAAGATAATATAGTGTTGCATATAGTGAAATCTTATCTTGGTGTAGTGTACAACACAAGACATCAAAGAAATTAAAAATAATATTTCTCATAAAATCTCGGGGTGTTACAACCTTCACGAAGCGATGTAATTCTTGTTTTATTCCCATTTTCATGAATGGTAATAAGGATATATTTTATGAATATATATTATATATGATATATTAATGATTATTTAGATTTGAATTACTATTTACCTTTCTTTTTTCCATCATTTAGAAAATGAAAAAATCATTCAGAAGTATGTACGACATATCATCTCTATGAATGGTGTTATTCATTTTTATGTCTCAAACATTTATGGATGTTTATAAATATGTATATAATGAATTCATATTATATTTATATAATTATTAATATTATGGAGATTATGTAACCATTATCAAATTATTACTAAAAAACCACCAAACCAAACATACATGAAAAACCAAGAAGATATCACTCAAAATAGTGGATTAGATAAAGTTTTTTAATAAGAGTGTGATAAAAGGTTATAAGTAAATAATATATGGTATGATATATATGAGTATGATTTTGTAATATATGTATAATAAATCTATATTTATTTTAGAGGAGGTTTCAATGTGTATAAAGGAAGTCATATCTATGGTGAAGGATTTTCGTCTCAGTTTTATTTCTGTAGAACACATGCCATATTCACCACTTATTTCTTTTGTGTGGGGTGTATACCAGGCCTAAATGTATATTATGACTATTATCATGAAAATTATTTTATATAAATATCCATATATATATTTTTTTCTTTCTTGGGGATTATGATTCAAATGTTACCAAAGCGATAAGGGTTTTACGTTACAATATCATTGTTTATTAGGATTGATTATGATTAAGTATTAAATGATGAAATATTATGATATAACTTTAAATAAACTGTTGAATTTTTTTATAATATGGTTATTTATTGAGAATACATGTTTTAATTTCATTTTTACCCAACTTAAGTACTTATGATACTGGAAATATGTTTTTAAGAAAAATTGACTTTATTTATCTCTTCAATCATTTTTTTCTTCTATATCCATATTTTTTGAAAATTTTTTAAAGATGGTTTTTAATATTAGAAAATTATTTTTGAAGTCATTTTTTACTATGATTTAATTTTTTAAAATTGGATTAAAAGGAATGTTCTTGACACTTTTTGAATAAGGAACTTGTTTATTTTTTTATAAAAATGTGAAAGGAATGATTTATTTTAACTTATATAATATGAGTAGAGTTTACCACCATCATGACCACACAATAATTTAAATATTTATTTAACAATTTCCAATTATATTTTCAAAGAAAATTATTTTCATAATATTTTGGAAATTTTTAGTTTTTGAAAATTTATTTTAAAAGTGTAAAGGGTACTTTCCTCAAGAATGTGTTATTGATCTCATAATGGAATTTCTATTAATAAAAGACAAAAAACCTTGACTTTACTTATTATTTAATAAGGATAGCATCAAATCATACAATCCTAATTCTTTCTCTAGATGTTTTTTGTTAATGATAAAAATAGGTTTATGAAACCCATTTTTTCCACGAGTTATGTGATGATGAAATTCTTTTGAAACCCATTTAATTTTCTCAGGTTATGATACATTGAATGTTTTGTTATCTTATGGAACACATATAAAAGATTTTAATTATGTGGCAGGGGGACAAGAGTTATATATCCTTATATTTCATTAGGTAAAGATAGATATATTATGATATAAATAAGACTAGAATGTGGTGTGAACCCATTTCGGTAAGGGAATCTATCTACTAAAATAGTCTAAAGAGTGAACCTTGAATACTATGATGGTTTAGGGAGTGATCCCAATTCACTATGAATGTATTGGTAGTGAACCTTGAATACTAAGTGATAAATTTTATATGCTTATTCATATGACATAAATCTAAGTCTTAGGACAATTTTATGCTCTCATGGAACATGTTCTTTGATTATTTTATGATTCATGTGTTATAAAATTACAACATTTATGCAATGAAGAATGATTATGATCTATGATATACAGGTTATGGGTTTTAAATTCTAATCTCACCTTATCATGATCTTATTCTCATATTATACTTATGTGATCATTGATATATCCCTTGATTACCCTTACTGAGAATCTAATCTCACCCTTTCTTATGTTTCATTTCCCCATGTTATGAAGAAAGATTTTAAGTATGATATCGGGAAGAAGGGTTCTAGTTATAAAGATCTAAGTGGGAGAGCATGTAGTTCGTTTATAAACTAGTTGTTTATGTGTAAATGTTTCTAAATATACTAGATCCATTTTTTTAATGTATTGTTATATTTTGAAATGAATATTCATGTAATAATACGTAATATACACGTATGAGAAGTATAGGTATCTATAGGATGAACTTCTAAACCTCTCCATCCTTTGGCCCCCCATTGATAGGTGAGGATTTTTGTGGAAATTTTGAAAATATTTCTTTTAATATTTTCTATTTTTTTAATTTTTATTTTGTTTTGTGGGATAACCCTACTACTGGACCAATTTTGGTTAGGTTTCATTTCCAATTCCCCCAGAGCATGGTGAGATCAGCTGAAATCAATGGGGCCTTCATGTGAGATGGCTAGGGGAGGACCCAAAAGGTGTATCACAAACTTTTCATTTTCATTTAAATTATTAAATCCAATTACCTAATTTATTTATGGTTTTGATTAAATTTTATGAAAGTGATGGTTGAACGGGTGTTGGTGGCTATTTCTTTTTTCATAGATGGTGTTGGAGATGTGACACAAACCTTCCATGGGAGGTTAGTTAAGGTTTCGTTGTAGTGGAGGTTACTGGTGAATTTTTAATTTATCATGACACTTTGGTTTAAATTAAATAATTAGTTATAAATTCTTATAAATAATTATATAAGATGTATGATATGAATTAGAATATTGAGAGTAGACATGAGCTAGGATGAGGCAAAAAAATTCTTGGGTGAGGGTTGACGATGCCTGATGAGGATGGTAACTCTATTTTGGAGGAAGGTGGTTCATATAATACAAGATCATATGCCTTATTATTAATTATTTCTTATTTTATACATTTTTATGGTTTTGGGTAGAATAGATAAGGACCAAGAGTGAATGATAGAAATATATAGAAAAATTTTGGGTCTCCTATGCTTAAGGTAAGTTCTATTTTGGAGTTGGATGAATTTGGATCACCCAAATACTATTAACCAAGGGAAAAAGGCATTGGTTGGGCTAAAATGAGACCTTTATGAAGTATTGTGATTTGATATGTGACATGGTTAGCCTAATATGGTTTACCTAGGTCTATCCAAGTAGGTGGAAGAGTGGTTTTGGCTTAGTAATAATGTGTGAGAAGGATATGCATCTCACTCCAGTTGAGTGAAACTGTCCTGAAGGTGGTATGAGATTTGAAAATCACTATGAGGAAGGTGAGTCCATATGTATGAGATAGGGTGTGAAAAAAAAGGTTATCTTTGGGTAACAGTTTGATACATCCCTTTTGGTAGGCAGGATATGAGACCCAGGCAATGTTCTTGGGTTTTTCCATCACATGGAAATGGGTTTCTAGGGTGCTAAAAGCATGATAAGTTGGGATGATCCTCGGGTAGCAAGACCAGGAATGATGAGATACTTTAAAGAGGTGGACAAAACCTTGTATTCTTGGAGTGGATAATACTATGGGCTTTGGTGTCATCGAGGGGTGAAAAATATGAGCTACTATTAGTGGGTTGAGATAGTGGTGGGTTTGGAGGACCCATTAGATTCCCTAATAGGTGAGGTGTGACATGATTTTATGAGGGTATAGGTTTCAAGATACTTGAACCCTAAGATTATATAGAGATATTTGTGATAGGATATGTTCATGTGTGCTTGGTGTGACCTCCCCAAATCATATGGGGGATGGGTTGGTGTGCTCGTGACCCTACTAGAGTCTTCTAGGATAGGTGAGGGTGATTATGAAATCCAAAGAGTCTACGATGATGGGTTGGTGTGTGTTTAACCCACCCAAAGTTCTTGGATATGGTTCAATGCTATTATGACCTTCATTAAGTGAATGAGGAAGGTTATATGGGGTTGATGGACCTTTCCATGAGTGTCTTAGGTCAAAACTACCCTAGGGTCTAGGTCATGTGAAAAACATATACCGTTGCTTAAGAGGCTTGGTTCATGTCCTTATACTTCCCATGAGGGATAATACATGGTACAATGTGAGAGGATAATGATAAACCCTACCTTGTGTGATAAGGTAGTGGGTTAAGATTCATATGTATCTTTGTAAACCGTTCCATCGAGTAAAAGGCTATGTTTTGGACAACACCCTACCTCAAGTCTTCAAGTATAAGATTGTAATTTGTATGATATAATGAGAGGAAAAGGTGAAGAGGTGGATTCCAACATGGAACTGAGGTTGGTTTGATCAGGTACTTTGGTTCCCTAGTTAGACCATGATGACTTGATGCGCAGTGAGTCATGGTGTCTTGGTTAGCACAAGATATTCAACATGTATGTGTAACCAATTTATTTTATTCTTAAAGCTTATATATATAAAAAAATATTCTAGAGTAACTTGATTTTACCCTAATGAGATATATTTCACAAACTAAACATGGGAACCCCTATGCATGTATAGAATCAATGTCCACTTGGGAGAGCGGGGATCTTCCATCATTTCTCTAACCCAGATTTCCTCCCTCCTTTCCCGAAAGTTTATCTAAACCCTAAAGTCCCAGATCTGGTTGACGAGGTTCCGAATCTCCCCTTATCTTCAACTAAGTTTTTGGAATACTCTAGCCTATTAAACCTCACTCTTGTAGCTCGATTCAAGGATAAGAGGCCTTCTGTGGATGAGTTTGACCGGTTCATTTTCAGATCATGGGATCTCCAAGAACGCGCGGTGGTAGGTTTACTCGACAATAGGCAGATAATGATTTGCTTTGAGTCGGAGGCTGATCTCATTCAAGCATGGTCGAGGGCCCCTCTCTTCTACAAGGGATCTTGTTTTCTACTCCTTCGATGGTCCTTCGACCTTCACATGAAACAAGAATCCCCTTAATTTGCGGTTTGGGTAAGTTTACCTAAACTCCCCCTACCATTTCAAAACCCTTCAATTATCAGGATGCTTGGAAATATGGTAGGCCGATATCTGTGATCTGATAGTCGAACTGAGGCACTTTTTCATCCAGTGAATCCTAGAGTGTGCGTTGAGATATATGCATCTCCTACTCCTTTTTATTTTGTTTTTGTCACTATTGGTGAAGAGTACCACTGTAGACATCGAGTTGTTTATGAGGATTGGATAGATTTTTGCGGTTCTTGTAGGAGGTTGGGGCATTCATATGAGGTTTGCTGAAGGGGACTTCCTCCTAGGACGAGGGAGGTCAACTGTAAAGGGAAGTCTATTCCTTTGCGTAGGGATATGGATTCTCATTCAGAGGAAAATTTGGGTTCTGAACCGAGGTTGATGGAGTCTACTGTCAGAGGAAGGTACTCTGAGGTGGCTAACATGGATTTGGATGGTAAATCAACTAAGGCTTGTAAGGTTACTTGTGAGAGTAATCTTGGTGCCAGAGCTTTGGTTGAGAAGAAGCTTGAGACTATCTCAAACATGGATAGTGCTAAGGAGTCTAGGGGTTTGGATCCTCTGGATCCTCCTTTTCTTTCTTTGAGTAATCGATTTATTAGCTTGAATGATACTGTAATGAGTGAGTGCCTGGAAGAGGATGGTATTTCAAGTGAGATGAATGGTGAGGAAGCCTCAGAGTCTCAGCCGGTTGGATGTTTGGAGATCGGAGATTTTTTAGTCAGAGAGGAGGCTATGGAGGCTCTTTATGAGGGAGACAGAGTACAAGGTACCGCTGGCTTGTCCTTGGCTGTCAACTGTCCAAAGGTCAGGAGCTCCACTCAGGTGGAATTTGTTAGGAGACAGGAAGAGCAGGCTGATGGTGGCATGATGGAGGTTCCTACAGCAACTGTAGACAATGTTGTCTCAGTGGGGGGTGCTGCTGCCTTTGATGGAGAACTCAACTCCTGTTTCGGTTTTGGGGGACCGGGCTGGCAAAGGAAGGGAGATCCTCGGGGGTGTAAAATAGAATGTAAGTGGACTTACTGGTCGTTCTTTCAGTGATGTAGTTCGGAGTGGGAAACAGAATCTGGTTGCTTTGAAGGGCCTTTTCCTGCAACTCCAAGACGTCGGCCAAGGAAAGATTATTCTTGTATTCCGTGGCCGATGAAGACTTGTTCCACCTCTAAGAGGAAATATAAGGTTACTGTGTCTTTTGTGAAGGATATCGTGACCGAGAGGGCATCACCAGACCTTCTGGAGAAGCTCAGGAATCGGGTTCAAAGTGCTGACTACTGGAGGCCTTCAGGTTGGGAAACGACCTTGGCCACTGGAGAAGATGAGTCCGGCTGAGGATTCAGAGAGGAGTTTGGATTTGAGGGCATGTAATCTGTGTTTGTGGGTTGTTCTTGTCTACATTTTGTTTGGTTTCTGTGGTTGTATGTTTTGGCACCGGAACCCATTAAACCGGCTTATTAAAATCAAAAAAATGATTGTGGATCGTGTACTCTAATGTAAATGTTTTATAGGATTTTGGTTATTTTATACTATTTTTTATGACTATTATTTGATTAAATAGTCTCCATATTGTTTTTATTATGACCTCATCACTAGTTGGAAACATTTTGAATATAGGGATGCACACTCGGGGTTCTGTGATGTCTTTGATCTGAGTACTGATGAGTAGCCTTGGGCTAGGGAATTATAGTGGCTATTATATCCATCATTTCCTTCATCTCTCCCAGTTCAATTTGTTTCTATTTCAAAATTTGGTTCACCCGAAATGAGTTATTGATGTAGCTTTTAATATCATCTTATGTGTGATCTTCTTCAATTTGATGGTGTGGGGGAATATGTTTTCTATGTTGGTTATATTTATAGTAGTAGTAGTATTCATCCTCCAACCCATTGGTGTGTTCCAAAGGTCTCTCAAGCTGCAACCCTTGAATATGTTTTTCCTCAAGCTCATGTAAGAATAGACATTAATTAATTTTTAATAGTTTGGATGACTATGGTTCTATGGCATCATTAATGAGTTTTTCAATATCTTTAAAGTGTTCATGAAGTTAGTGGTCCAACATCATGGAATTGTTACCCTTTTATTTTTATCTCAGACTGGATAAAAGAAATAGTTAAATAGAAAATATAAAAAAAATGAAAAAATAATGGCTAATAAAATGAAAACACTATTTAAAAATGTGTTGTAATGGTTAATATATCATCCCAACTCCCTATAAATGATTCCAAGTTGATGAAAAGGCTATCTTAGGCCTTGAAATCAATGGAATTTCGAAACTTTGAATGCAACTTAGTGGCTGACTAAAGTCATCTCACAAGGATCTAGTCCTGGGGATTCACTATCCTAGCACTTATTATTGTTTTTTTATTTATTTTATATGTTTAAAATAAAAAGGAAAAAATCAAGATGAATGAATGAAAAATTTAATATAAAACTTGTAAAATGGTGATGTAGTATAAAATTCAAGAAAAATAGATGGTCCCAAGGTAGCTTCTAATGGGATCTATCATCATTTAAATATGTTTAAAATCAACAAATCCTATAAGTAGACTCAATATCATACATCTAATTGCCCATAACTATTATATTTTTTATGATAATTATAATTTGATCAAGGAACCTAAAAAATATCTATAATCCTCGTTATTCTTGTTGGTGAATGGGAAATAACTTATCTCAACCTATGAATGAACTGAATCACAAAACAAGAAACAACCACAAACAATTCATCCTTTAAAACCACAAAAATACATTGGTATAAACTGTGATATGATTGGTTGGAGACTTTGATTTATAACAAGTTGAGTAATATAAAAGTGTTAATGGAATATATGGTTTCAATTTTCTCCTATACACCTCTCCTTCATTGTCACAAAAAATTTAGGGGAGAAATAAAATAGGTATTTAATTATAAATTCAATAATGCACACTATAATTATCATTGGACCACCCATAATGGGTTATCTCTCTTTAATCATGGAGATCAAGATCACATATACATCATAGAGGTTGAGAAACAAAAAGAAAAATGGGGAAGAAAGAAACACATCCGAATAATATGAATGAACAAAATTGCATTATAATCAGAATGTAGAAATATAGTAAATTTATATACTAAAATCAATCTGAGTCAAAATGAAAAATTTTTAATCCCACAAAAAAATGGGGAAGGGGAAATTTAAATTTGTGTCACCACAACTTATTCTTCATTATACTAAAATTAAGTGCTGAGTAATGAGTGTATTATTCTTTAGATGTCTTCCAAATGTACATCTCAAATGGTGTATGTTTCTTTAAGCGATCTCATTTGCAAAATCAACCTTTATTAAATATTTCCCATGATCACTTCATCTCTTAATTAATTTTTATGATCACTATGTGTATCATCTATTAGAGGCCTCCACATTTTTTTGAACCAGTGAAAATGGGGTTTTGATTCACATTTTAAATTTTGGATATTTTGGATTTTATTTCTTTTTTAAATATGACCATTATGTAGCCTTTATAATTTATATTTATTACCCTTATGTAGATTTTAGATCCTTGGATTGGCCTTTATATAGTAGTAGTGATGACCTTTACATAGATGAGGGGTAGGACTCTACCCTTACATGAGAGAAATTTTCCTTTATAAAACCATAGTAGGACATTTACCTTGATTTACCTCTTTGGATGTGTAGATAACCTTGATGCAGTGCATAGAGAACCTATACATAGACTTTAAAACCATTGATGTACCCTTACACAACTCTTTAAATACACCATTTCCCCTTACGTAACTTCACTGGTTGGGTTTATAACTTTATATAGCTTGAGAAGTTACCCTTATTCAAACTCCGTAGAAGCTACACTTATACAAATTAAAATATTTTCATGAGGGTAACTCAAAATAATAATAAAAAATCATAATTTCAAAGTAGGAATTGTCTATATTACTATTAAAATAAATTAAATCAATGAAACTCAGAATTAAAATAATTTAAATAATGAAATTAAAAAATATATAATTAAGGAATGGATTGTCTAATAAAAACATAATAAATAATAAAAAACTTAAAAACCATGATTTCAATCTCTTACATCATTTCAATTCAAATGTATTATTCCAAGAGTTAAATAAAGTATATTTTAGTGGAATTAAAACTTTAACAAGGGGAACATTCAATTATAACCCTCCCATAAGTTCTCTATACCAAAGTTATATTTTTCATTTCCTTGATATAACTCAAATAATATTCATATAAGTCAATTATCCCCTTGTTCATTTGGGATCATTATCCCCATCACCCAATTCCATTATTTTTTTTATTATTAAACACTTATTTAAATTTTTACCATCCATGTTTTTTGAAAATCACATATTAGATGTACAATGACATTTATTACTCACACAACTAGTACCTAACTTTCTTATAACATTATTATGGGTTCTCAATTTACAATTATAATTTATTTTCAAAGGAATTATATGAAAATATTTTGATTTGGATTATTAAGGTACTGGTTTTCAAAAAGTCTATGTTACATAGGTTCAAGTTAAAAAATCATATTTCCTTATGTTATAATTTAAATTCTACTTCAAACTTTTTGATCGCACTCCTTTCCATGTTCCAAGATTGAATTTCCAAAAAACAAATGATAAAATTTAATCCAAAATCATGCAAATCCATCAATTTTAGGACAAATTATTCCTTAAAATTTGAATTAATTTATCCACTAGGAAGAAAAACTTTTAAAATCATGTTTCTACCTAAAAACACACACTAAAAAACTAAAATAAAAAATAAAACATCATGTATAATTTTTTTATATATTATAAATAAATTTCCTAAAAATTATTAAATTTAATCCTAAACAAGTGATATAATAATACCAAATAGGTTTGAAACCTCCCCACAATTGTTAATCACTACTATTTTTAAGTTTAGTAAAAGTTCACAAATATTGTAGTGATTAAATAGTTGTAAAATGAAAGAAAAAACATGGTGTTTAATAATTTAGTAGGTTTGAGTTAGCCTCTTCCCTGGGTTCTTTATATAAGCATTAAGATAACCACTTAAGGAACTATCCACTTGGAAAACCTATTGAAAACCTATAGAAAATAGAATTTAACATGATAAATTTTATTATAAATTAGTAAAATAAACCAAAAAAAAGAAAAATTGGTTTGAACCCTAAGTGAGAAATTTGTTTTTACTGACCCTAATAGAAAATTATAGTAATTAGACATAGTTTTTTAGTGGGTTGGGTTTCATTAATGAAAACCACCACATATTATTTTTACTTATATTCATGAGTGGAAACTATTTTTGGAGAGCCCTATCTATAAAGTAATGCATTTCCAAACCCATAAGATAAAAATTAAAATGAATAGTAGGTGGGAAAATAAGGAAATGAGGCTCCCTATTTTCTTAGTGACCTCCTATAATGAATGTTCATGGTGTATATGAGGAGGTATTTTCTTCAAAATAAGTTCCAAAATCTTCATCTTCTTATTTAATGACTTCTTGGGTGGTATTTTGATCTTCAAATTCTTGGGAAGATAGTTTTATTCTAGTTTATCCAACTATCAAATGGTATTATTATTTGAATTCATCTAGAATTTATTTGAGTATATTTTCAAAATAAGATTCGTAAATATATTATAATTCATGTTGGGGAGTTAATTATTCAAATTTTATCTTTAGATTCTCTTATATTGGGGATACCTTAGGTTTTTCCGCTTTATCAAGGGTAAAATTCTTCTCAGGTCAACCTAAAATTTCAGGAAATAGAGGCTTAGAGTTTCATTCATACCGTGAAAAAAAGTAAATATTTATTCAAAGGATAGTTCTACTCCCTTGGTTGGCTCATCCATAATATCTTAGTCTTTAATAAATGTGTGAAGAAAAGTTTATTCAGGTCTAGGAATTAGATCCATCAATTTCTCTTCAAAGCTCATCATATCCTATTTTCCCTCTAATTCTTATGAATATTCCATCAGTTTTGAATATTTATCCTTACAAAACAAGGGTTTGGTTTTAAAATAAATATTTAAAAATAAAAAAAAAATATTTTAGGGTTTTGTCACGCCCTTAAAGGACTCAGCTGGTAGTAATTGTAGCTCTATGAGGTCCTTGGGTAAAATCTCATAAATGTGATGAAGAGATGGTTATTCAATTTTTTACACCTTATTAATTAAGATCATTAGGGTATTCACTTCAGGTTCATATTATTTTATCACCTCTATCCTCTTATTCATGTTATTTTTTCCTTGAAACATGAGTGTTTAGAGAGTGATGACCATCATAGCCATCATTTCTTTCAGTTCTTCCACTTCACTTTATTTCTTTTTTAAGTTTTAGTCTAGCAGTAAGGAGTTGTTGATATAGCTTTAAATATCTCTCTAGTGTGAGATATTATTTAATCTAATGGTGTAAGGGAATATTTTATTGATGTTGGTGTTCTTAATAGTAATATTAGTGTTCATCCTCACACCCATTATGGTGTACCAATGTTCTGTTAAGATGCTACTATTGAATATGTTATTTTATATGATCCTATGGTAAGAGAGACTATTTAGTATTAAAAGTTTTGTTAGGTGTGATTCCATGAAATTAGTAGAGATATCGTCAATCTCTTTAATGTGGTCATGAAGTTAGTGGTCCATTATTTTGGAATGGTCACCCTTTGATTTTTATACCAGATTAGAGAAAATAATGAAATTAAGAAAAAAAAACAAACAAAAAAACAAAATGAAATAAAAACACTATTAAAATATGTGATACAATTGGGAATAACTAAAACAATCCTCAAAAAATGGTTCCAATATGATCTAAATTCTATTTAAATCCTTGCAATCAACAATGTTTTGAAATTTGGAAAGCATCATAGTGGTCGACCTAGGTTGTCTCTCAATTATTTTGGCCTGGAGACTCACAATCCTAGGAATTATTGTAATTTATTATTAATTTTTTTTTTCTATGTTTGAATATTGTAAGAAATATGGGTATGGATTAATTAAAAATAGAAAATAAAATTTGTGAAATGTAGATTCATTATATAATTAAAGAAAATTATATGGTACTAGGGTAACCCACAATAGGTTATATCATCATTTACATATGTTCTAAATACCCCAATACTAAAATATACAAAATTTCATTCATCTAATTATCCCCCACAATTTTCTTTTGTATGATAATATTTACATTATCAAGGATCCTCAAATGGTCCAATCATCCCATTTATTCTCCTTAGTGAATTAGTAAGAACATTCCTTAACAAAGTGAATGAAATTACTCACACACCAAGAAGTAACCAAATTCTATTAATCCTTTCAAATTATACAACTACACTAGTATAAATTGTGATATAATTTATAGGATACTTTGATGTAAAACTAGTATAATAATTCTATATCATTAATAGAATAAAATTTCAAACCACATCCTCAATACCCCACATTCACTGTAGCACCAAACTTAGTTGAGAAAGAGAGTAGTAATTAAATTAATAAATTTAGTAAGCCACACTGTAATTACCCTTAGACAACCCAAAATGGATTAACTCTCCATAATCATGGAGTTCAAGATCACATGTTCTTTATAAAGGTTGATAAAAAAAAATAAAAATGAGTTAGAGATGAATATAATAGAAAATGAAAATGAAAATGAAAATTGAAATAAATAAATACAGTAAATTCTTAAACTAAAATTACGATAAGGATGAATTCTAAGGTTTTATTCCACCAAACAAATGTGGAGGAAACTTAAATAGGAATGTCCAAACATTTTCCTTAATTATTTTAAAATTAAATTATGAACAGTGAGATTATTCTTCCTTAGATGGATTCCATGTATAAAAATCAAAGGGTGAAGATTTACTCAGGTGATCTCATCATGAATGATCCCCTTCCTTATATGCTTCTCATGATCACTTCAAATTATTATTAATTTGGATGATCAATGTGTGGATTATTTTGCGATCTGTTAAATTTTGTAAAACCCTTGAAAATGGGGTTTTTATTCACATATTACATTTTGGGAATGTAGAATTTTATTCCTATGGTGAAAATAAATCTTATGTAGGATTTGGAATATGACTCTTTACCCTTACATTGATTTCAGATCTTCATATTGAGATTTATGAAGAGTTAGTGAGAAAATTTATACATTTTTGGGTTATAGATTTATCATTATGTAAGTGAATTTTACCTTCATGTAGCCTCAACATGACCTTTAAGATGCCTCAACACTATAGGAATATCTTTACAAAGAAGTTGAGATGAGCTTATTACCGTGACACAATGATAGTTTTACTCTAACATGGCTCTTTGAAAGCATAATTAACCTTGATTTAGAATGTGGAGAAACTTTATTTTTCCTAAAAAACCACAATATTACCCTTACATAGATCTTAAAAAATACTATTTACCATTAAATAACTTCAGTGGTTGGAGTTCTGCCTTTACATAGTATGATAATTTACCATTACATGAGCTCTAGAGAAGTCAATCATTCACAACTTAAACTCCTTTCATGAGGGAAACTCAAAAACATAGAAAATCAAACATTAAATATAGGATATATCTAGAATATTATCAATATAAATTATATAAACGAAAATCATAAAAAAATACTTTAAACAATGAAATTCAAAAATTTAGAATCAATTAATAACTTTCCCAATAAATCTATAAAAATAAATAAACAACTTAAAAACCCATGATTTTATCCATTTAATAAATTAATTCTATATTTCCCAATGCATCTAAAATGAATCAATTAACTAGGTTTTATCTAGATTTTTGGGGTTAATTATCTTTAAAGAATTGTAAAAAATTTGTGAAACTTTTTCTCTCATCAATATCTTAACATGTTAGTTGCTAAATTCATCCCACTTTTAGGGGGAGGGGGTCTCCATATGGTAGAAAATAGTCTAAATGGAATACACCCAAATAATAGATAATCTTGGGCCACCCACACCCATAATGAATGGTTGGGGATTCATTTAGAACTATTAGGCCAACTCAATCATCATAGGAATAGCTCACAAAGTATCTTTCTCTATAGACTGCCTAACTCGTAGCAAGCTCTCAATGATATGATAATTCATGATCAGTGCCGATGCTGCTGGAGGTTCCAAACCAACTTACAGTGGGTCATTCTTGTCCACACCCTCCTATTAATCCACTATATTTCATCATGTAAAAATCTCTATAAAATTCTTAACACACGTGTCAAAATCATTTCTTTCATAATTCTAAATATCAAAATTCACTGAAATAAATAATAGGTATAACATCCCATTATCCTATACCTCCCATATCATAAGAGTCTCAAAAATTGGGTGATATTTCTAGACCCTTTAACCCAATATTAGGTTGATCATGTATATATATATAGGATCCACATTATTTTATTTTATTTTGATTTTAACAAGTATATCACAATTGTTGTCCAGTTAAGTAAAATGTCATTCAAAAGTTTTATAGGAACATAGTTAATAATTTACCATTATCATTTTGTTTTATTTTCATCATCCATTAAAAATTTATTTAATAACTAGTTATAATAATGAAACCATTTAAGGATTTATTTAGATAATATAGCTCAAACAAGTTATATAGAGAAACTCCATATATGTTGTTTCTAGTAATTTAAATTATGAAACCATATATTATAACCAAGGTATAAAATCATAGGTAAGAACAAAAATTATAGGAAAATATTAAATTCATGATATTATGAACGAACACACACCCTATATCCATTTTATTCTAAGATTATAAAACCCATAAATCAAAAATTCAAAATCAAGTGCATCACACTAGGCGTGGTAAATTAACTTTAAAAGTGAAAACCAAGAATAACAATCCCATTTATAGTAAATCATACTTCCCTCTTACATGTTTTAGATACTCCCATGAAAAATATCAATACTGAGATCTTATAACATCTTGTCTCTTATATACCTTTCCCAAATAATAAGACAATGTAAAAAATCAATGATCTATTACCACTTTGTAACAACCCAGACTCATATCACTCTACAATAAATAGACCAATGAGTTATATGACCTCAAGCATGAATCCCCATATATTAGATATTTTTTAATAGTATTGAGAGACTGTAATGATATCATGGAGTTACTATACCCTCATATTAGAGTAAGAAATGACAACAAAAATAATGATAATAATTCCATCTCAATAAATAAGAGATAACATACAACATAAGAAAGAACCAATAATAAATTATATAAAACCCTTTATGTATCAAAATGAATGTTGTGAAAATCATGAAAACCTTATCAAGATCCCTAGTGGGAATATCATATACATAAATTCAAAAAATAATATAAAATAAAAAAATGAGGAAGACTCCAAAACTGGCCTAGAGTCCTTGCCCGATCCAATTTTTTGTACTCCACATTAGGTAGCTTAAATTAACCATTGATCATAGGTCATTGCAATGGTATTATTTTATATATTTTTTCCACATAAATTAAATTTAATTAATTTGTTGTTATGTTGAAATATGCTCATAATTGATTATTTTAAGTTATTTGGTAATTTTTTGTTAAAATTGTAATTTTATAAAATAGTTATAGAAAATTTTAAATTTTGTTTCAATTTTGTCAATTATAATGTTTTATTTAATTAATCATTTAAAATTTTGAATATTTAATTTTTTTCCTTTTTTTCTTTTAACATTTGAGTAATTTATAATTTATATTTTATTTAGATATATTTTTTTAAAAACTTATTATTTTGAATTTATATTTTCTGTGTTAATAAATTTTTATTTATTTACTTATTATTGTTTTTGGTTTCTTTTAATTATTAATTTTAATTATTATATGATTTTATTTAATAAAATATATTTTTTACTATTCTTCCCAAATTTTAGTTAATGTTATTTTTACTTTTAATTATTTTTCTCTAGTACAGT
Organism: Viscum album; assembly: GCA_963277665.1. NCBI lineage: Eukaryota > Viridiplantae > Streptophyta > Magnoliopsida > Santalales > Viscaceae > Viscum > Viscum album. The sequence continues at coordinate 1,957,918,004 of OY728137.1, forward strand.
TATAATTTTGAAAATTTTAATAATTATGTAAATTTATTTTTATTTTATCATTTATTTATTTATTTTTGAACAATTTTTATCCCTTGAATTTTATTTTGTGTATAAGATGTCCACTGAATAATTTTTTTGGATCTCAGGCATGTAAGATAATTCTGAAGGGATATATGTAAAAGAATCAATTCATAAGATAATGTTTTCCTATAATTCTCATTAAATAATGATGCATAGAAGTTTCAATATCTCTGTGTATGATATTTTTGGTAGCCATAATATAAATTACCTTGTTAGCATATAAATTTTTATTATACTAGCATAAATATATTCCACCATAAGATGATTTATGCATATCATGTAAGATTATTTTATTGATGTAGTGTAAGATAAATATTCACTTAGGTTAATTTATCCTATGTTATATCTAAACCCCAACTGAGGATACCTAGTTCTTCTTTGTGAATAAGTATCCTTGTGGTATGATGTTCAAATAGATTTGATGCATTAAAGAAGATATGATTGAGTTAGGTTTAGGATTTCAAATATATCAAGGGAGTTTGAAAGTTGGGATTTTTGCAGAATTAGACTAAGGTGAAAATTACTCTGTTTCCATAACAGACATGTTCAAGGATAAAGAATATAAAGTTGAGAACCATGATTTTTCAACACTAGGTTTTAAAATTTTAAATATGATGAGATTTTCTGGGAAAGGGTGATGAAATAAAACTTCCAAAAGAGGTTTCCAGGTGAAGCCATACGAGTTTTATTGTTGAAATTTTTATCCACTAAATCTGTGACTCCAATCTTGTAAGCCTAGGGATTACATTTTCAGGAAGTTCCATGATGATGCTTTTATATAAGATGAGAGAAGAAGCCAAATTATTTAATGCTGGTGGTTGATGTCACCATTCTAGGTTGAAATAGGAGGACTCAGTGTATGGGGGTTATTTTTTTGCAGGTGTTATATTAGAGTGGAAGGGGCCTCGAGTGCACTACTACTATGGATATGCGGATGAAGAACCATTCTCTGATGATGTTTGACTGAATAACCCAACAAAACCATTATAAAATTTTATTTCACTAGTGTTTGTTTGGGATCATGAATGGATCATTTGAAGTATTGTCCAGTGCTTTCATCTTAGTTGTATACAATATGATCATGACTTTGAGTTAGGTGAATATATAATTGAAGCTTATATTGATGAATATGCTTCATACCTGGGGGATATTTTGAAGGATTTTTCAAGGAAATTAGTCTCCTTTGTTGTGGAAGCTTGTTTAAAGGTAGGAGAACTCCAGCTGCTTGATGAAAATTCTCTTTTAGACCAATATTGAGGATGTGATCCATTGTTCATCATCAGAGTGAACCTTCAAACTCAATACCGAATTGATTAGAGACGAGTTTTGTGGTTTATCTTGAAAGAATATGAAAATATGTTTCATGGGAATTAGTTCTACATAATGGAGGCTAAAAAAAAAAATTAAATGTGTGACCATTGGATATTTTATTGACTTGTGTAGTGTTAGAATAATATGATATAGAGATAGTTAGAGAGAGTTTTTTAAAGTCACAATAACTGTTATTAAAGGGCATGGAGTGACCACTTTCATTTATTTGTGAATTAAGACAGTGGATTTTTTACTATGAGGAAAATAATAATAAATTCCAAAAATATAATTAAAGGGGGATATTTTAGTTTTTACAAGGAAAATAACATTTTAGGAGACATCATAAGTAGAGAGCATGGGCATGGAACCAAGATATTTTTTTGAATAGATTCTTCTAAATTCGATGCAGATAAAGATGGAGATTGAAGTTTTCTCTTACAAATTAGTGATGTCTAGATAAATTTCTATCATAAAAATCTAGGGGATTATTATGTTGATGTTTTTATTAGTTTTATTTTATTATATTCTAAAATCATAATTCTCTCCATAATATTGATTTTTGAAATGTGATGGCATATTGAAGTTTTAATATTCTGACACATTGTTAAACATTTTTCTTCCATTATGAGTATGTCATATTTCATATTTGATTATGAAGATATCTTAATGAGTATTTTTAGTTCAATATAAGTTGTATTTTTTAAGTCAACCCTATTTGTTTAAATTTCTTAGTCATCGCTCAAATATTGTAAGTATAGAGGGAGTTGACTGTGTCTTTACACATGGTGATTTTTTTCATTGATCAGATCTAATGAAAATGAGATATGATGCCATGATTTTATATGTTGAATTTAATATTATGAACTGAATGATATTTTTAATTCCTTCCAAATGGGCATTGAAAATTTTATAATGGAAGAAATACCTAGTGCATAACTATTGTTTTATCTGAAAAAGAAAGGAAAAAAGTATCATGAAGTCCAGGTTGTAGAATCATATAGATCACATAACCTTTAGAAGAGATGAGATCACATGACCATGAGAAGGTCATGAAATTGGATCATTCACTACTCATGATATTTTTATGATCAAATGATGTTCCTCTAATAAACCCTCTTATTCTTACCAAGGGATCTTGACAAGTGTTGAGGATCATACAAAGGCTTATAGATGAGTTATTCTAATCATGTGACTTGTCAAATCTATATATGTATAACAATCACACAAATATATTTATAAAATAAAGGAAGAAAAAGGAGTAATCTTCATGCGATGATAGTTACATTAATTTTCATGCAACATGTTTATGAAATTTTCATGACCCTATGAAGCCCCCCTAGTGACATGTTGACTTTGTTATCCAAGATCATGTTGGATTGTAAATTTCACCATGAAATGGACATTAGACACATCAATTAAATCATGTGATGACCTATAGTCTCCATAGATAAGTGGATGGATTGTCTGCGACAATTACTTCTTTACACCGTGAGATCCAACATGGATCACATGATGCACCACAGGCAAGTAGAGCAAGCATGCATGACAATTCTTGCATGCCGTCACAAGATCCAGTATTGATCACGTGAGGCCCCAACAAAAAACCAACGACAAGAGGATGAAATCCTTGTAAAATAAGGAAGAAAATATTGAACAGATGGAATCCTATCATTAAGGGAAGATATGAAAATTTTCATGAGAAAGGGGTTATGTGCCTTGTGTGATCACCATTGATTACATGAACTCCCTTTGAAATGTTGGCATGATCTCATAGAGACCCCATTTACATTCCATATTTATCCCATGAAAGGCCTCTGTAAATCCTTCTTAGTCTCTTGAAGGACCCAATATAATTCATCTTGGATCACTCAAGAGCCTTTATAGAGGCGTCTTGATCTCACAAAGGCTATCAAACATATCAGATCAATGGTGAAAAGGAAATTTTACATGACAATGTAATTATGTGAAAGCCCTTTGAAAAAATGGGGTCCAATAAATATGGTGAGGAAATAGTGGTCTCATGGTCATTGAATATCATGTGATGCCTTGGATGATCATTAACAAGATCATGTGGAGCGTGAGAAGTGATACTACATCGGTATACTCCAGATGAAATCTATAACATGTGCTCCTTGAATGGTAGTGTATAACCGGGGTAGTGAGGCTTGTAAATTCCTCCCCCTTAGCATAAAAACAACAACACACACACACAAAAACACACAGATACATGATGATGACTAAACATATGGGAGCGTAGAAGTGAGGACTTCTTGGAGTATAAATTCATGTGATTGCAAGAGTCTTCCACCAGGTGAAATCTAGGGAATAACCTAAGGGATCACTTGGAATGAATATGTTCTTCTCTTGATCTCCCTATAGATCACACGAAGTAATTCCTACATGTCATCTAGATTATGAAAATGAGTCTTTGCATGTAGACTTGGTCATTAGAGATCTAAACAAGTTAATGCTTTATGAACCTTGGGGAACATTTTTAATCAAGATTAAACAAGATGTAAGATTTATTCAAAGATGGATATGCCAATTTTCATATGAAGGCATCATGCACTTCACATGACCAATCCAATTCATGTGGTAGCACTAGGACATGTAAACAAAGTCTTGAGAATTCCTTCGAACATGCCACCCAAGTCTTTCAAATGACTCTAGACATATTACCAAAGTCTTGAAAATTCCTACAAACATGCCATCCAAGTGTTTTTAAGTCCTTTAGACAAGTCACTAAAGTATTGTGAATTCCTACAGACATGTCTCCAAAGTAATTATAAGTACTCCAAACATGTCACTAAAGTATTTAAAAGTCCTCCAAACATGTCAAAAAAGTCAAGTGATTTCCTCTAGACATGTCTCAAAAGTTTTTATAATTCTTCCAAACATGACATATAGAACATGCGATGCCCTCTGGGCATGTCAACTGAGTCATGCGAAGTGTTCTAGACATGTTATCCAGGTTATGAGATGTCATCCAGAAAAGTCAATTGGATCATGTGATTGTATGTGGACATGCCCTCTAGGAAACTGAGACATATACAAACATCCTCCAACATGTTATAAAGACACCTCATACATGTCAGGTAGGTAATTAGGACATGTTAGGAAAACACCCTGGGATAGGATAACCTTGTCCAGTATTCATATTTTGGAATACACCAAAATGAACTATGAGAACTCTAATTACTATTCAAATAGGATACATAGAATGCTGTCCTAAGGCCTGAACTCCACTGGGACCCAATATCTCTAATGGGTTTATCGTTCTTCCTCTTCCATTAGCAGATGAAGAAGATAACTAAACTATAACTGATCTGATTCCTATTATTAGTAGGATACATAATATGCCTTCCAAAATCCCAAGATCCATATCAATAACCCCATAAGGACTTCCCTAGTACAAAATTTTCAGTCCATATGCAATGAGATTGATCACTTTCCACCCCTTTTTTCTCACTATGAGAATGAATCACATGAGCTTAGGGATTTACAATGACAATTTCACTCGCATCATAAATTTCCCTCATCCAAGACAACCTCAGTCTGTAATCCCCATTTAGTAGAATAATATGACTACCACTTACAAGGGAATCCACCCTGGGGTAAGTTCTGAAAGAAATATTGAACTAATATGAATTTGATTCCTGTTATAAGCAGGATATGTATGAAACCTTCTAAAGGTTCATGCTCGATACCCAATGACTAAGAACCCTCATATATATCCTTTGTGAACAACATTAAACTACATGGATTAAATGAAATATGTGGGTTTTTATTCCTATAATAAACACGATACATAGGATTCCTCATAAAGGTTCAATCCCATCCTCAAGATATTAATAAACACCCTGGATGACAGTAAATTCCCAAGTGCCTTGTTATATAGATTCAAAATATAAGTAGCGAACCAATTCCAAGAAGTAATGGAAAATGGATAAAGATCCTCAAATTTATATATGGTCTCATTAGTAGAACACTACTTAATAGATAAAATGTTTCAATACCCAATCATATTGTTTGGGTAACTGGTTCCATATTAGGATTGGGAAGAGATCCAAAAACTTATAATAAATCTATAAGATAGTCCCGGAGTAGGCAATAATTACACCCAAAGGGTGTGATGAGCCTGAAATCCCATCCCCTAAAAAATTAGATTTCCTAAGCACCGTTGGTTCTAAAACCCCAATTGAACACATTCCATTGTAATATAGGTATACAACCAATTGTGGATGTGGGATCTGTCGACAGTCTCTAAAAAAAAAATAGTGAATTGGGAGTGAATGATTGTGTAACTACATTTGAACCCACAGAATCAACCCTCAATAAGGAAATATAAATATTAAACATAGTGTGAAGAAATTTAATGACATAATAATTGAATAATTATAGGCATTGGGAACGTTGTCTCTTAAACCTGTGACACCATGTATTTCTGAGAAAAAAAATGGTGACCTCGATGTGAATATATCAAATAACAAAAATGATCAACTGATCATGTGTTGGACTATTTTTGTGTGTCTCCTATGTAAATGATAATGGTACTCTCAATGTGGAATCTAACGTAACTGAGGTTCCCATAAAACAAGTCCATTATCACTGTGATAATTCTACATGAAAACAATGGCCAAACTACGAATAAGAAAGGAAACTCGAGTTAGCTATGCATAAATGATTAAGCATGTTTAATACTTGTGATGATATAATGATTAGTGAACTTATTCCTTGAGTAATTCGTGATTGTATATAGTTTTTTCAAAAACACCACCTTGACCTAAGATCATGTCTTCATCAAATGAACATTCTGGAACCTCTGTTATGGAATTGACCACTATGGGTCACAAGACAAACTCACCCACCCGACACCTTTAGATTCAGCTGGAAAACATAATGGTTTAAGAATACCATTGATATGTTATGATCTTGACCCAAAATGCTACACATAAAGGTATCTAGATGATGAAGCTGATAAGTCTGTCCTACATGGGGAAAACTGTAGTGAAACCAATGGCACCTTTAACATTCGCCAATCACTTCTGAATATTATCCCTAAAGTGAGAAAATAAAAAGATTTTTTATTTATGAAATGTGGATTAAGGATTTTAATATAAATCCAAAATGATTTAGTATTCACTGAGGATGGATCATGTGAATAATTTTCTACAACATAATCTTGTCGGTTCCCCTAAGTCACCTACTGGGGGTATCACATGGATTATTGATAGTTTGGTTACTATTTTATGGGTACCAAGGAAGTAGTGTTGGGTTTGGAAATTTATGGATAAACATGAGTGGGATCATATCCCTGATTCCACTAATGAACCATGATGACATAGTCCAGTGGTATCTAGTGGGAAGTCTCATATCCCTACCCCCTCAGATCAAGCCTATATACGTATTCCTATAGCAATCATGGAGTAGGAACATATCCATACCCCACACATGAATCCCATTAACATATTCTGATGGAACAATAAGGTAAAGAGTTTTATTATATCCTTTCTTCAATAAAAGATATATACTAGTATATATTGGGGACTTAAAATGTTCAATATCACATTCCTGAAAAACTTGTTTAAAGTGTCACTACATTCTAGAAATAGATGAAGAACTCTATCATCATATTCAAGAACTAGTAAAAATACAAGGGTATGCACATATTTTTATCCTGATAGATAGAGGAACACATCATCATGATCATTATGAATAGGTGGATACTCTGGAGAAAGATCACACTCTTTCTCCCATCCAGAAGAATTATCAACATATTATAATATAGGATGAAACTCATGAACAAGATCATATAACTATTCCAACTGAGGCTCACCAAGTGAGAGAGGCACATGCCTCAGGATAAGCACACATTACTATAAAAAAAATAGTGACATACTCTAATCGCATAGGACCTAGATCATATCTCTGTTCCGATAAAGGCTCACCAAATGAGAGTGTCATATGCCTTAGGACAAACTCATATTCCTTTAAAAAAATTCTAGTGGCATACTCAAAAGGCACCTGAATGGGATTATATCCCCATTCCAACTATGGATTACCATGTGAGAGTGGAATATGCCCCAGTAAAAGATCATATTCCTGTTGATAAAGATACTTGGAATATTCTAGTATCTCATAGAATCCAGGATCATATCCCTGCTTCCACTAATTGATTATTGCACTGACATCCTTTAGAGGTTATATAGAAGGAGGATCATACCCCTTCTACCATTCAAGAGGCATGTTGGAAAATTCCGATGGGGAATTCATATTCGTACCAGAATAATATCCCCGCTTCAGCTTGGTTTGATTGGTATACTCTGAAAACCACCCCCTTGCTGGCTCATATTCCTACCAATGATGCAAAATATCATCATAACACTCTAGTATCTTCCAAGTAGTGGGATAGTTCTCCCACAAAACTCGATGGTTATCAACATATTCTGACATCCATCATGGAGCAGGCTCATATCCCTACTAAAACCCAAAAGGCAGGTCAATATATTCTGACCACGACACATAATGAGGCCCATATCCTTGACCTTCTCAATGCCAATGTCCTTGAGAATATTTTATGTATATCTAAAACTCATCAGGGTTACATAGACTCTTAAACTGAAGTATAAGGTGATCATTTCCTTGATATTCCTCCTTATGGTAGTGTAGAGATGGTTCATATGGACTCTACTACTAACATCCTCTATATTCAACCTCCCCATGATGATATCTCCATTGGACAAAGAAATCCCTGCCATTCCCAGACACCTCCATATATAGAGGTGCTCAAAAAACTAATTCATTCATATATATAGGTTCTCAAAATACTTGGGTTAACCCCATATAGTTCCCCTTAAACTATCACAAGCACTTCACTATATCCATCAAGTGAACTAGAGAAGTAACCTATGTGGTTTGACCAGGTGGAGGCATATGAATATGATGAATAAGAGACTAGAATGAATATATGGAGAGAGTTATCCAAAAATAACCTATGAACCATGTTTTGGCCCATCACCACCTTTGAATATGATATTTTATATGAGCTAAAGAAGGAGTGCATGACTTACCTATGACAAAATATATTGGAAAATTATCCGTAGTTAAAGTATAGATACATCCCCTATCAAGGGTATAAGGGTCACATTCAAACTATAAACATAATATGTTTTCAAACGGACATGGCTATTACCTCTATGGATTGAGACCCAAAACTGGAAAACCATAGAGAAAATCAATAACTCACTTACTGCCATTGCCTCACAACACTTCAAAAACTGATTGCTGAAGCCTCATCATGTATCCAAATACAAGGATCGAGAAAGCATGGAGCGTTTCACTTCACTGCATCCCTACAATAGAAATATCTCCCAGATTCAGTATTCTATAATATCATAGGCTCTGGTGAAATCAGGGGACTGGGTGACAAACAGTCTAATATGTCAATACAAAAAATACCCCCCACTTTAAAGGTAAAAATACATCAAAAAGAGAGGGATAGGGCTACCAATAGATTCTTATGTTGGGCCCCTTGAAGTAATAGGAACACATTTCATACATGGAGGCTAAAGCTGTGGCCAACCTGACAACTTCCCATAAAAAATGAATCTCATCTTTTGATTCAATTGAACCCAAATCATACATGAGAACAATTTTTAAAAATCAATTAGATCTTAATATAAGCAACCATAACAACTTTTCATAATTGAACCTAGACCACAGTGCTAGGGGAATATCTACTGCCACCTCCACCCCTCAAGTCATTAATCCCTGATAAGATCTAAGAGATATCAGTGATGACTGCAATTCAACCCCAAACCATAAGGTTGGGAGTATTTTTATATTAATCTCCATCACTAGGTTCATCACACCTTGATAGGGTCCTATATAAATCAGTGACAGTTCCAGATAAACCTTAACCCATAGTGCTAGATTCATTTATATCTCAATTCTCATCTTATGAGCCATCAAATCCTTGACTGGAATCATCAAATCCTCAACAATAAGATCAAAAAATTCCAATAGTGTCCCTGAATCATCCCTAGCCCATAGTGTTGTGAGAATTTTCATCATTATCATCACCTTGGAGGGAAATAATCTTCTTCAAATTTTGAGGTAAATATCATTGGTTGGCATCCCATATGTTCCTCTCTCTATAATAAAAACATTTATTATTTGGGGCTTGTTTCACAAACACGAATGAAAAATTCCTCAAGGAAACTCTTTATAGAAAATTATAGGATGAACTTATAGTGAATGTAACTAAACCCCATAAGGGTCATAAGCCAAAATAGTCCAAAATGGATAGGTTCAAGAGAAATGACCCAAAGGAAACCATTTAAGAGGAGTAAACAATGTATAATTAACCTATTGCATTGAGAGTAATGGGTAACTATAATTTACCAAAAAAACTTAGTGAATTTAGTTAAAATCAACATAAAAAATAATGTAAATTGGTATGTGAATGTAGAGGGACACAATATAGAAAACAAATTTTGAGAGGATGGTGATCTGGATGCACCAAATGAGGATGCACGTACGCAGAATCATAGAACGAACTAAAAAATTGGAACCTCTGAATAATGTGTTTCTACATCTATGGGAGAACATAACCAAGGATAAAGGGTAAGATGTGGATACATCCCACTCACCACCCACCAGAATTGAAATTCCTTCCACGGAGAAATGATTGGCACAAAATAAGAATGAGATTCAAAATCCAAGACAACTCAATGAGGTGCTACTCTGAGGAAACATTCCCATATGGTATCATCTTTATATTGAGACAAATATCCCTCCTCCAACACTTTAGGAAATATACAATCCACCTTTAAGAGTGAAATATGAGTGTCAGGATGGATCTGGATCCAGGTTACTAGTCTCTATAAATGATAAAGTCGAAGATGATCATGACTTTCCTGCATTATAGCGACTACATCCTCCCTATTAGTGTGATCATTAAGTCCTTTCATAGATCAATAATCTACGAGATATGAAAATAGGACCACCTCATCAAGCCCCACCTACTCCCTATAGATGAGAGGCATGGAATACAATAGTACCTCTATAACTAATAAATTCCATTAAATCCCTAGCTTCCCAAATGGAAGCCATGGAAGGGAAATACACATGAATGAATCCTGAGAAGAAGAAATATCCCAAATGGTTGGATGAAACTTTTCCATAACCAAATTTTAAAATTCATTCAGTTTCAACCTTTTATGGCATGGAGATCCATAACAACATCTCACACAAATTTTGTCTCGATGCGGCCTAATGATGAGCCCTTGAGACTAGTAGGTGGTGACCAAATTAAGATGTTTTCCTCAAACTCTGGTGAAACCATAATAAATTTTGTACAAAAACATTCCAATAGAATCCATTATAGGATGTTAAGATATTATTCATCAATTACATTAGTAGTTCCACTCTATACTAATGAAAACAAAAATTTTGACCCATTGAATAGAAAACAACATGAGAATTACAGGGTTTCAAAATTCATCGACAGATGAACGTTTTTTGACCTGTTCATGTAGTATCCCTATCTCACAAGAGAAACTAGTATAACTCTATGCCATAAATCATTAGGATGAGTTAAAAAAATCATTTTATCCTAATGAAGTATCCATGCGGATTCTGTGGGTTTGCATAAATGTCATAACACCTAGAAGATTCCATCCCGGAGACCTAGGCTAGGCTCTAATTATTACCTATACATAGGTAAAAAGAACCAGGAAAGTGGAGAATGCTACTATTACCCTCAAGATAGTAGTGGTTCCCATTCAGGTACCCATGAAATCCATGAATTACCTAAAACCACCCATCAAATGACAAAAATATTTTTCCCTCATTCAAATGAAACATGATATTAGGGCCACCCACAATTGTTGGAATAGATGAATAAAGATTACTCCTTCAAACAATGATTGGGTCATTAGTTATTTCCTTGAATCCATGGAAAATAAACTACTCATGTTTTCACAGCCCATGAAACCCAATGATGTTAACCTCACTAACCAACCTAACTATTATCTTTTCCATTGGAAGCTGGGTTACACCATATAGGATTGGTTCATCTTCCAAGATATCCTTAAAATCATGGTTGATTATAGAGAGGTGATACTAGAGAATTCTATAGCATAGGTGAATTCTATAATTTTTTACCAACTATAGGAAAATTTTGGTTGGAAAGAAGTTCCATCTAGGAGTGTTCAGAAGTTCAATAACTGGATGAATTGAAAGATAGTGGATCAATCTCTTGCCACCCTTAGAGAAAAAACTCACAAACCTATAGTGATCCTATCACCCAGGGAGGTTACATAGAATACACCTCCTAAAGGTTTATGTGATCCTTAGACATAGAAGATGCAAAATTGAAAGTTTCATATTTGGGTCATGCACAAGCTGTGAATATTAAACATTTCATTCCTACAACATCCATATAATGGGAACCACCCCAGAAAACCGAATCCTCATTTTAAAAATAGATCATCTTCATTTTTGTTAAGATAATACACTTAACAGACCCCTTCTATGATGAATAATATTACTATGAATATGAGTGCTGCATACTTGAATGAGGAGTTGGAGGGTGAAGGTGAAGGATCCAAGGATACAGGGGACAATACATGCTTGATCAGACACAATATCTTAGATATATCCCTATAGAGGACATATATACAGATGAAACCTATGAGAGAGAACTCCAACAATCCTAACAAAAACATAAAGGTGTCACAAGACCCACCAGTGGTCTTCCAAGGCTAGTTATCTTACATTACTGACTTTCAAGGGCGATATTATGTTATCATCCTATACAAAGGGGAAGGATATCATGATCCAAAAAACTTAAAAAAATTATCCTTTGACCTATTCTCAAGCACGAGGACCATCTAACTCAATAATAAAAACCACTGAGCCACAAAATAAGGAGAAACCCCACCTTGTGAAGCATTGACATTTGGAACAAAAATACAATATTTTGAAATGGTTGGTAGTTTTTCTAGACAAACTCTTAATCCAAGATACTGTATATCTTTTAGAAGATCTGAGAGAGGTACTCATAAAATCCCCATAGAGCCCATAAGATTTAGAGATAGAAGTATCTATAACCAAGGTTTATTTAATGGATATTATTCCCTCAAAATTCCATGTTGAAATCTCATTCATAGAGAAAGATCAAAAAGAATTCATCAAGGGACATATCAGATCCCTATTTTCTTTCTGTAATCTTGATGATATAAAAACCCAAAGATATATGATCGATAATTGTTCTTGGATAAACCTCATCCCGATTCAAACACTCAAATGTTTGGTATATATTTAGAGAGACTTATCTCTAAAAAATATATCCATTCAAGGGTATGAGAAGAGTTATAAAATTCATCTAAGGAAGATCAAGTAAAAGGATCAGTTTTTGTATCTCACATTTAATGTTGAGTTCATGGTTTTCTAGTAAGAAAAAGCATATAATTTTATGATGGTAAGACCTTGGATAAACATCCCCATGGTCGTACCTTCAAAAATTCACCAATTCCTGAAATACCCTAGTAATGGAAAGGTTAGAATAACAAATAGTGAAAACAACCCTTTTGAGTTCTATGAAGCCATATATGCTGAGGAAATTTTCAACAATTGATAGGGAAAATAACCAATGATGGATGAAAATATATAGGTTACACCCCCAAAATCTTGATGAACACCCTTTAGAATCCCTAGATTTTTCTTGATATAAATTATGTGCTACCTAAAAAGTGGGTTGAGGTATAAAACTTAGTACTATATTCCTAGGATCCCCCTTCCCTCAGTGATAGAATCAGAGAAAATAATCATCTCTAGAATATCTCTATGACGACTCTGGAAGTTTAGGGTTACAATGTCTCTTCCCATGGAATCTACCATATATACGGTGAAAATTATAACCATAGATTTCCCACAATGTACGAAAATGACTACATGGAATCATAGGCAGAAGAAGAAGAGGATGAACTCAGGAACACCCCTCCCTCATTTGAGAAAGGCATCTCCACCATCATCGATGACCCCAGGTAGTTGAATCTAAGAATATAAGAAGACCCTCAACCTGTGTTGATTAGTTTTTCTATTCCTCTTTAGGATAAGAATATGTATGTTACATTTCTAAATCAATATAGATATGTTTTTGGAATTATACAGAAATACCCACACTAAACCCTGATGTAACTACACACCATCTAGTCTTAACCAATGACCATAGAGGTTTCAAGTAAGAAGTTAGGAGGACTGAAACATATCATGATACAAATTTAGAAACATAATTGGAAAATTTGTTCAAAGAAAATTTTTTCTAGGAAGTACAATACCCAAGATGGACACCAGTATCGTCGTTGTCAAGAAAAAGAATGAACAAATTAGGGTCTGCATCAATTTTAGAGATCTTAATTGACACTGCCAGACAGACAATTTCCCATTTCTGTTAAAAAAACTCTTGATTGATGAAAATACTAATTTTTAAGCCCTTTCAATCATGAATGGGTATTTAGGGTACAATCAAATAGAGATAGCCCATGAATACAAGAAAGTCACCACCTTCAGAGTACCTCAAGGGATCATTTTCTATATTGTCATGCCCTTTATATTAAAGAACACTAATGTTACTTACCAAAATTCCATGCATCAAATATTTCATATATTATTGGGAAGAATATTATAATTTTATGTCAATAAACTGGTGATCAAATCCCAATAGATATGTGATCACATCATTGATATTTAAACAATATTCATTAAGTCATAGCCAAAAAATTTACAGATGAATCCAATGAAGTGAAATTTCACAGTAACATCAGGGAAATTACATGGATTTGTGGTAAAACACCATGGAAATTAGGTCAACCCAAAAAAGACTAGTTAAATCCTAGAAATTTCAGCCCCTCATAACCTCAAATAATCATGGGGATCCAAGGGAACCTTTCTTATATCTGGTGTTTCATAGTTAACATGGACTGAAAATCACTCCCATTCACCAAGTTAATGAAGAAGGGAGTCACATAAAAATGGGATGGGGCTTCCAAAAATAATTTATGATTATCAAGTAGTATTGGATGTATCCACTGGTCTTTATTCCACTTGAGGTAGGAAAACATCTCATCTTATATGTGGCCACCATGGAACGATCACTTGGTTCTCTCCTCAAAAAAAAATTATGTAGGTAATGAGAACAGTATTTACTACCTCTATCATACAATGAATGGTATTGCGACCCAATATTTTTAAGTTAATAAGAAATTCCACACATATATATTTACAATGAAAAAAGTTGAGATATTACTTGAAGCATCATGAATTCCACTTGGTCTCTCATATTTATTTGCTCAAGTACACCCTTGGATTCCCTTTGTTGAGTGGATATTTGTCCGAGTGGGAATTTATTCTATATTATTATGAAATTTAGTCATTTCATAGAATATAGTGATAGGGTAATCCTGAGAATATTTCCTTGTGGAACATCTTTCCCTGAAATTCACACTATTTGATACTGAACTTCGAGACAGAGAGGTTTTTTGTATCCTTGACACTCCTCGAATGTGAGAGAGGTATTTTGTTAGTGCCTCTTGAAGTCCAATCGGTAGAAGGATAGAAAACGCAAAGCTCAATCGGGTTGGTATAGAGATTATATTTGTTTCTCTAAAAAAATAAAATTTTCCCTATTATTTCTCACTGCTCGAAGTCTTCACTAATAATTACATGGAATACCAAGCCCTCATTACTAGCATAGAACTAGCCTTAAAACTATAGATAGTATACCTAAAAATTAAAGGGGATTCATAACTAGTGATAAAATAGATCAATGATGAATAATCCATCAAAAAGAAAGATTTAACCCCTATAATCGGATATGTTAGAGGAATGATTAAGAAATTACCTTTTTAACCCACATTTCATCATGTTCATTGATAAAAAATGATCATGCTGACACACTGGCTAATGCAGCCTCATTCTTGGGTAACCTTGATCAGGATGATGTTGTCTTCCCCATTACACATTGAAGGATGGTCTCATTAGTCATCATTTGTGACATGGATGAGATCAATCAGGTGAACACTAACCTTGATAATGATGAACATATATCTACCCCATGACGAATAGAGCTCATTAATGATTATCTCAAAAATGGGACTCTCCCATTAGACTAAGATGAAAAGGAGTAGATTGAACATCGATCAATGAAATTTCCCTGCATGATAAGACAAATGAGAAAAAATACCAGTATAAATGAGGCTTCGATGGAATACCTCTCAGATGCATATTAGAAAGAGAGATTACCACCATCACGGAAGAAGTCCACATAGGCTCTGGCAGTGATCATCAGTCTGGGACATGACAATACCATCAAGTTAGGAGGATTGGATACTACTGTAAAACAATGATACATTACTATGTTGAATTAACCATGAAACTTTATGCATTCATGATTCATACAAACTTCATCCATCAACCATTGAAAATGCTACATACAACTAAATATTCTTATCCATTTACTGTATGGGGAATGGAAGTTGTGGGGCCATATCACCCATCCACAACTAAGTATTTTAAGTACATTCTTACTACTACCAACATATTTTCTAAATGGACTGAGGAAATATCCATCATGGAATTCTAGATGAATAATATCATCAACGTCATGAATCCTGATATCATCACTCGATTTGGATTCCTTCACATGATATTAATAAAAAATGATACCACCTTCTATTCTATCGAGTTGAGGAAATTACACTAGGAATAAAACATCGAGTCTAACCATTTATCCCACAATAATGTAATGCAAAATGTAAAAACAGAGTCCTTAGAAAAGAAATTTTTGAATACATTCCAAAATATGATAGACAAGGATAATAAGTCTTATCTAGATAAGATCCTTCGTGCTTTATGTGCCTACCATACCACTACACTCACTACCATGAAAGAAACCCCATATAAGTTGGTGTATGGAAATGAGGTAGTGTTTCCCATAGAAGTCCATTTTCCATCACTTCTAATAGTTATCTACATAAAAATACTAAATTAAGATAAATCAAAAAGGCATATGGATGATTTGGAATGTTTTGATTAGAAAGGGTTGCATGCACCACACAACCTCAAATTCCATCAGAATAAAATCGCACTAGAATTAAATAAAAAGGTTCTCTTCCATTCACTCATTCAAGGAGAAATGGTATTTTATCTCAGAACCTCAATGAAACCAGAAAAGAAAACTCCAAATCTATAACCCAAATGGGAAGTCCCTTATGTCATACATAAAGTCTATTCTAATGGAGATTACTTATTGGTCATAATGTATGAGGAATGCATCACCCCCACTAATGTGAGGTTTCTCAAGAAATACTTCACATATCTTCCATAAAAATTTATAAATCCGGACTGAATAACATTATATGACATCAAAGATGTCTTAACTGCATGACATTAAACTACAAGGAAGATAACATGGTCACATGATGTTAAACAGTATGGTATATCCTAGCCACACGACATTAAACTACAAGTAAAACATTCTTTTAAAATGACATTAAACTGCGTGACATATATATCTTACTATATGATGTTAAAATACATGGATAAGATAACTTCATTGGTGATTAACTGCACATGAGGTAGATCTATGCAAAAGAAAAATGTAGTTCCCCCATCCCTAGTTGTTAGTCATATACACATATGGAATTTCCACATTCAATAACTATACATAGATTAATTATTACCAACATAAGATTGTTAGTGATTCCCAGAACTAAAATCCAAGGTCAAACAATAATATATCTATCTTAGTCACAATACATTAAATTATGCAACAAAATATTTAGCACATGATATTAAAATGCAGCCTTACCTTGTTTACCAAGCATGGGATACATTGGAAACCATATTAGAAAGCCGTGTATCATAAATAAGGAATGCCTCTTATGAGATGATTTCCTAAATGCATGGAAAAAATTTATAGGGCTTCATGCCTTATTTTTCACATTAGGGAACCTTTATCCTTTCCAAATGATGTTAAACTGCATGGTTTTCCTAGAACCATGTATGAATTGATTCTCACTCCAATGAGATACATAGAGACACCTAAGTCCTATCACTTTTCCTAGCCACTGCATGATACTAAATTACACTATCATTTATTTTAATCACTTATATGTGGTGAAAGAAACCTTTTCCATTCATTGTTTCTCACACTAAGAATAGATCACATGTGCATAGGAATTTTGTTAAGGGATTCCCCATATGTTAAAGACATATCAGTTCATGTATAGGATAACAGAGTCCTGGATGAAAGACCTTAAAATCAACACCATGAGTTCTTACCATATGATGTTAAACTGTGTGGTTGATGCGTATTGCATTACATAAAACAAAACATCACTATAGACCTTTTCCAAGAAGTCCATTGTAATTGGTGCAGGTCTCCCATCACAACTCAATTCTCGAACTAACTATGGCATGATTCCTACTATCAAAGTATATGTAGTGGTAACTAGATATCTAATACTAGGTCTAGATATAATAGTCAATGGTAACGAATCCCCCTATGCATATGAGTCAGACCAGTGTGGAAAGTTTCCCATTCAATAAATACACATGGATTCATTCCTTCCATCATAGGATACATAACAATGTCTAGATATCCAATCCTAAGTCTAGCTGTAATATAAAAATGTCCCACTCTCTCCATATGGTTTAGATGTGCACAAGGATCTTTCATACATGAACTACAAGTGTCTTGTTTCCTTCCATCACATGATATACAGTGATTTACGAATCTCCAATCCTCGGTCTAGCCATAATAAACAATGGGAACAATTCCCCCTCTACCTATGGGTCAGACCTGCACAGAGAGTTTCTCATTCAGGAAATATGTGTGGCTTGATTCTTGTCATCATAGGATACATATTGATTCCCAAATCTCTAATCCTGGGCCCAACCACAATAATAAATGAGAACAATGCCCCCTATGCTTATGGTCTAGACATAAATTGAGGGTTTCTCATACAAGAAGTACATGTGACTTGATTTCTATCATAACATGATATTTACACTACTACCAAAGATGCATTTAACAAAATTGGAATTTAGTAGATCTAGCAAAGTACACTGATAAAGTGCATCTTTATTAGTGCTAAAATAAGTGCTAATAAATGGACACCTTTATCAACCCTTTATTTTAGCACTGATAAAGGTCCATAATAAAATACAATAATTAAACAAATAAAAATATTTTTTAACAATTTCATTAAATGAATAATTATTTTTAAAAATGAATAAATTGAATATACATAAATATAAATTTTAAAAATTAATAAATAATATCTATTAAATATATAGATATGTAAAATAAATAAAATTAAATATTTAAACAAATAAAAATTTAAAATGAGTAAATTAATAAAAATATTAACATTTTATTAATTAAATAATTTTTAATAAAAATTAATAAATTTAATATAAATATATAGAGATTATAAATATTAATAAATAGTATTTATTAAATATTTATATATAAAATGAATATCTTGTAATAATTATACAAAAAATTAAAAATGAATAAATTCCAAAATTATTTAAATATTTACTAACGAAAAAATTATTACTAAAAATGAATAAGTATAATATATATTAATTATAAATAATAATAAATAATTTATATTAAATATATATATATATAATGAATAAAATGTCAATTAAAAACATATTGATGGATTATTCATTTTTAATGTTGTTTGGTTCTTCAATTTAACATATATCAGACATCGTGTGTTACATTCAAAGAAACTAGGGATATTGGTATTGATTATATCTTGAAGAAAAAACTTTCCAGATATTATAATTAATCCATAAATATGATTGTATAGAAAAAGTAAATTAAATACTTGAGTTACCATATGAATTCTAGGTTGTTTTTTTATTTAGTCCTTGAACTATCTTCTCGAGTCTCATGCCTCTTATTTAGAAGTTCATAGGTATTGGAATCAATAAGAATACATGAGATTTCATGTTCTTATGTGTGTTTGTTTAATTTTTTTCTAGAATCAATTATAAATTTTTATTAATAGAAACATGAATTATAAATAAATAGAATATTATCATTTACTTATTAGTGATGATTAGGTTGATATAACTTATTAATTGATTGAGTTTATTTTTTAACCCCCTTTATCGATACTATTAGTTAGTTTTTTCATACTCATATTTAAAATATTTCTTCTAACATATTTTAAATTATATTTAAAGTATGAAAAGATTTATTAAAAAGGAAATGAATGAGAGAGAGAGGGGGGAATAGGGTTCACATTTAATATATATTACTTTTTTCCTATTTCTGAAAGATTATTGTTTTTTGGAAGAAGAAAATTATGTGAGTCTCTACATTAATATTGAATTTTTCACCACTCTGACCCCTATATCTCCATAGGAAGGAGCTAATTAAAATACTATATATGCTAGGACTTATAATGATCCTCATTTCATTGAGGTAATTATAGATCTAATTCAAGATATGTGGTATAAATTTCAATGACGGGAACCTCCAATGGTCATTTTAAGATATCCCTTCTAAGCAGGGTCATCAGATATGGTTGGTAGATTATTTATGGCTGATTAGTCTATGAATGATTATATATAGTGTTCATACATAGTGATAGGTAAAATCCTAGTATATTGTACTATTTTTTGATGTTCTTAGGATGAAAAAGCTTCCTATTATATATTTATGAGTATATTATATTTCATCTAGGATTGAGATTAGAACTTATTTATAATGTTATTAACATCAATATTCTATATAAGTAAACATATGGAAAAATAGTAATCAATGTATTTTTAATTTATGAGTATCTTATCTATCTATATATCTCTCCATTATCTATTCCCACATAATGCCACCCTACTCTATAAACTCATTCTAGCTTCATAGGGGACCACTAAAAACTGTATCTCCATCCACTGTTGTGAAATAAGAATAGAACACATAATAGTTATAAGAAACATAAATATATTTTCAACAAAAGGACCATAGGTTTCACAAAAAATGTTGTGTAAATAAGGATTCATTTTGGTAATATAGATATACAACACAATACACTCCATGTATTAAAGTTCACAATTTCATGCATCTTGGATGAAAATTTTTACCCTCTTGAACAAAGATATAAGTAGTACAAATAACATTCACTACCTTTATTTAATCCATCCTGATATTCTTGACTGCCTTCCGTCTCTATATAATGGATTGTACCCCCCCTCTTTCAAACTAGCCTTCCTCCCATCATTTTGGTTCCAAATTTCCTTGATGACATACCTCCCGCTCAGATTGTATTCATTAATCTTTGTCAAATTCCCTACCATGGCTTTGAATACTGCATCTCCCTACTAATTCTTCAACCCTTTCAGCCTTTCATCCACCTCATTTACTAATTCTTATGAACACAAAAAATGAAATAGAAAATTTAATCAAAATATAATGAATTTATTTGTTTGGTTTCTCGATATGAATTTTATTATATGACTCACTAGGTTACTTTCGAAAAAACATCATCAAAAATTTCTTTTATTTTTAGTGCGGTCACATTAAATCCTATTGTAACTCTGTAGTTACGCATACTTGGTCGATAATACTACTATGACGAGTCATGTAATCTGATTCCCAAAGGTATTCCTTTTATAATGATCAGAACTATCCTGACCAATTTTCATATTAATATTTAATATAATTTCTCTTGGCATCCTATAGAAATTTCTAGTTTCCATGATTTTCATCTACCACATTTCAATACCACCACAAGTTTGTGTCTCTTTTAAGCCCTATACAAAAAAGAAAGATTTTAGAGGAAGTGGAAAATAATAAATGTTTTTGAGTGGAAGTAAATGACTTTGAGTGAAAGTCATGTGGATTTGAATGTTCATTACTTTAAATTTTGTTATGTAATATGTTATAAACCATAATTAAAATTTCATTTAAGTTATTTTTTAACCTTGGTAGAAACTCAACTTTCATCTCCCAAATAGTTATTATTGCATTTTGTTGCATGAGACTCATCCCACATATCCTCTATATTTCTTGAACTACTTTGAGCAGTTGTCATCCAAAACGATCTTGGGATGACTTTTGGTTAAAGTAGTTAAAGGAACATAGGTGGATTCCCACAAAATATCGGAGATAAATACCAAACAACAAAATGAAATAATAACTATTCGGTAGGTATTTTATCAAGGAAATTTGTAACCACAATTATTGGAGGAAGGATAGTTTGAAATATGGAGTCTAATCTGTTATCAATAGATTTAAGACAATCAATTTCTGAGAATGGATTTAATAAAGGTAGAGAATGTTGGTTGTACTACTATATTAAAGTATTATATTTTTGTTCAAGATAGTAACAATTTTTATGCAAGATTCATGTAATTGTGAATTTTTATGCATTGAGTGTATTTTATTGTTGTTATTAAAGAAAAATTAAATTTTTTACTACTCATAAAAAAAATTTATTTTGCACACTATGATATTACCAAAGTTGAGGAATAATGAACTATTGATGAGGAAACTATAGAATTTTTAGGGGATCAACAACACATTGATGAAAAATGCCAACAATAATGAAGCATCATAATGTTTAATAAAATTATCAAGGCAAGAGTTTTGGGTATAAAATTTGAGGATGGTTGGAATCAACATAGAAAACCTATTGACCCTAACAAGTCAATGTTCATTAGTTATCTTGGGGTCACAACGAGGATGAATATGCCCATTTATATTAATTCATAGCATCGTATCAAACCTGTAACAAAGGAATTCCTTTAGAAAGATATAATGGTAATGTTATAAAAGACTTTCTCTATTTTAATGAAAAATTATATAATGAAACGCTGATTTAATTTTCATTATTCCTTGTAGAATTTGTTTATTTTAGAATATTTACGCAATAAATTTTCCTAAATAGCCATTGGAAAATCCCATAGAGACTTCTAGACTCTTATTACAAAGTTACATCTTAGGAATGATGAGGGGTAAAATAAATCCCCACTCACCACTTAGTTATGTACACATTATAAAGAAGGGAAAAAGGGGTGATTTAATCAATTGTTGTAAGGAGAAATCATTTCAGATGCATTGCAGTCAATAATATATTATTTTACATTATTTATTTTATCCAAGTTGATTCAAAATTTTAAATTTATGAAACAAAAAAAGAGTGCTGAAAATAAATAACGTGCATAAAAATCAACATACCCCTATTGAAAAGCAAGGATGGGGTATTCTTCATTAAAGAAAAAATTGGTATGTATTTTAAATAAAAAACAAAATTTTAATTATTTGATATGAAATAACATATGTTCCTTTGTTTTTATCCAGATTAATGAATCAAAATCCAAAGCCACTTCCATCCCTCATCATTGGTTGTGGAAGGAGGCTCGTATAAATAAAAAGGGTAAATTAATTAATGAAAACACAAAAATAGTATGGGAAGAATGTGTAAGTATGGAATAATTATAAATCATTGTGATTTATAAAAATATTACATAAAAATATCTATAGTTTTTTCATATTTTTTATATAGTTTAGACACATGAATTGGAAAAGACCATACCAAAAGAAATGAAACTTTTAGTATCTTTGAAGCGACCTGAACAATATGGCCACGTTAGAGGATTAGGTTTTAGAGTCTCTCCTAGAACAAATTTCACGAAGACAAAACCACATAAAATACATATAATATGGTTTCATGATTGGAGACACCAATAGACTCACTGTAAGATATTATTTTGTGTCTTGATTTGGCAAACCAATGTATAATAAATGGTCCAAGAGAATTGGTGGTGGAGCAAAGATCCACACATGAACCAAATGATCCCACTAGATTTGACGCTAGTTATTCTCCCAAACCACATACCTTACTCAGGGTAATCAATTTTTTCATTAATCCTTCTCTTAAATTTGAATCAAACAACTTTCGATAACTTTACATTACTAAACTTTTACATGGTATAGTTGTATGTGATTTATATTTTTAAACACCCACGTACTACCTCATTGCAATGGGTATAGTGTATAATATCCCAGGAGACCGAATACAAAATCAAGAACTCCCAAAAGATCACATGATAGTGGGGATTGAGGTAGCTCATGAGCTGAATTCTAAGTTTCTTCTTCCACTTGATGGTCCATATATTAAAATGGTCAAAGATGTAATTGAATATTTCATATCATGAATGTATAATCTTACAAATATACATGAGGTACATCTTTAGAAAATATTTTCATATGAAAAAATGTAATAGTTGATGATAAAAGTTATTAAGTGAGGTATGATATTAAAGATGGATTAATCGGCAAGGAAATGGAAGGATGAATCAAGAAAATATAGTGAATAGACCAAGAAAAAAATGGTCCTCTAAGAGTAACTTCTCCCCGTTAGTTCCAAATCAACATTTATTATAATTAATACCTCATTAAAAGACCATGTTTAAAGATAAAACTATATCTTACATCGAATATTAATAAGAAATACATGGAAATTCCTTGATAGATGAAATTGGTCTCGAGACTCTATATGAGATACTCAAATTGAATGGATGAGAAGCTTAGTTGTGAATACCATTATAAGGTAAATTTTCATAATATTTCTATCTAAATAGTGAGATAATATGTTTATTAATGTTAATAAATATTCATATTATGTAGAGACGACTATATCATAACTATAAAAAGGGAAAATCATGTGAATCATGATTTGGATTAATTAATCCCTGTATCATTTCTATGTCAGAACTTTCCTTTAATGATGAATCAATTGAAAAGTAAAAAGATCAGTTACTTGAAGTGTTTTATAAAAAATCATTTGATGATAGACACTTTTTTATTCCTACAATTCAATATTAAATCTCTATAATCTAATCACATAATTTTTTTTAATTTTTTCATTACTTAATTGTTTTTGTTTTTTAGGATGCACTAGATGCTTATAACAATCAATATGAACACCCCAAATATTTATGTTTTGGATCAAATGCATGGATATGAAACCAACTGACCACACACGATGTGTATTTTGAATATGTAATACACTACAATCAATATTTTATAGATAAAACTAGAATTATATATTCAATATATGTTTTAAATATATTTTTTATAATTGGGCGGTCGCTCAATACAGGCTAGATCATGGAATGAAGTCGGTGTCTCAAGGGATAAAGCCTATGGATTATTAAAAATGGAAATAAATTAAGGTATATATACAAATATTTATCTATTAAAATATTTCAAATCAATTTACTTATTTTGGTCAATGTTTTTAGAGTGTCTAAAATGGGATAATGACATCGATTGTTGATATTATGTTTTCAAATTTATGAGAGAAATCATAAAACATGAAAAGACTAGTATCCCCCAACAGATAATTTCCAATGGTAATTAAAATTTTATTAAATATTTTTCATAATCATTTTTTGTCTATATTTTCTTAGTACTATAAAGAATGATGACAACCTAGTTACTCAAAAGATGAAATAAATTTGTTTAAAAATGAGTGGGAAGTGTATTTTTTGTTAGAATATATGCCAAAAAAAAATTTAGGTGATTACATACTATGTTTTTGATCTAGTAAAAGTTATGACCCTCAAAAGATATTTGTGGTGTGAATGATTATATATTATTTTTAACATCTTTCTCATGGAGAATTGTAATGGAGGGAATCAATTTTTTTAAAATAACTAACCTACAAACAATAAATTTTTTGGGAAATTGTGAAGTAATAGGTGGAGGAGGGGTTAAAGGTGTAGGTAGAGGCGGAGGTAGAGGCGACGGTAGAGGCAGAGGTGAAGGCCAAGGCAGAGTCGGAGGCAAATTCAGAGACCGATGTGGAGGAGAATGTAGAGGTGAAGACCTAGGTAGAGAATAAGGAAAATGAGGATAAGAATAATTGTATTTTAAATAATTAAATTTTTGGGTGATTAAGTATAATTAAAATAATACCATGATTGTGTTTGATAACAATTGTTTAAAAGTGCACACAACACTTTCTACTAAGATAAGAGCGACGATGTAAGTGTTTCCGGTGAGTTATTGAAATAATGTTTTCCACCACTTGTGTTGATAATTTTGGATAATGATTCATAATTCATTTATTTTGTGTATGAATCAATCTCATGTGAAACCCACACACGATGTAACATGTATGGATCAAAGTTTGTGTTTACAGTTTAAAATGAAATTTTAGTAAAAAACAAAAGTGGCATGCTAAAAATAGAGGAAACAAATTCTAATTATTTTAATACTTTAGGAAAATGATCCATGAGTCATTTGGGGTGTGTAGAAATTAGTGGAAACTCAATTCGGTCTACGATGTGACTAGTATGACTCCAAGTGTGTCTTTTTATTCAAAATTCACAATAATTTTAGTGAAAAAATAGCTGACATACTACAAAATGAGAAAAAAATACGGATTATTTGGGTACTTTAGGAAAATGATCCAAAAGTCATTTTTTTATGCGTAGGAATCAACCACACCTCAATTTGACACACGATGTGACCAATATGGCTCGAAGTGTCCTTTATCAGTTTATAGTTGACATTTCAATACAAAATGTTCCACTTAATGAAGACTGAGAAAAGAAACTTGGATTTTCTTGATAATTTGGGAAAATGATTCATATTTCAATTTTGATGTGTATGAATTAGTCTCATTTCAAACCCACATACGATGCCACCTATTAGCTCAAAGTGAATGTTTCTAGTTTAAAATGACATTTTAGTAAAAAAACACAAGTGGTGTACTCAAAATAAAAACACATTATGATTTTTTTGATACTTTAGTATAATGATCCATGAGTAATTTGGGATGTTTATAAATCAGATTCACCTTGATCCGATTCATGATGTGATCGATATGACTCTAAGTGTGTCTTTTTATTCAAAATCGACTTTAAATTTTGTGAAAACTAACTTACATACTCAAAGATGATAAAAAACATTCATATTATTTTGATACTTTAGAAAAATGATCCATATGTTATTTTAGAAACATAGGAATCAGCTGGACCTCAATCCGACACACGGTGTGAGAATTATGACTCCAAGTGTCTATTATTAGTTTAAAATTGAAATTTTAATAGAAAAAATTATCGATCACTGAAAACTGAGAAAACACACTCCTATTATCTTTATAATTTGGGATATTTATTCAACAGTTTGTTATGTATGAATATTTCTCATGTAAAATCCACACACAATGCCACTTGTTTGACTCAAAGTGCGTGTTTGTAGATTAAAATTACATTTTAGTAAAAAAACACAAGTGACACAATCAAAATAGAGTAAAAAAATTATTATTATTTTGATAATTTATAAAAATAATTCATGAGTCATTTGGGATGTGTAGAGATCATCCAAACTTTAATCTAATGTATGGTGTCACTGGTACGACTCATATTACATCTTTTTATTCAAAATTGACATTAATTTTAGTGAAAAAACAACTCCAAACCCAGAAAAACTGAAAACACATTAATTAACATTAATTTTAGTGGGTCTTTTTAATTGACATACTCAAAACCTAGAAAACGCTTTTGGATTGTTTTGGTACGTTAGGAAAATTATCCATAAGTCATTTTTGATGTGTAGAAATTAGCCTAACCTCAATCTGATGCACAGTGTGATCAGTATGAATCCAAGTGTTTGTTATCAGTTTAAAATTTACATTTTAATACAAAAAGTTTCACTCACTAAAAACTATTAAAAAACACTCGAATTATCTTGATAATTTGGGACAATTATTCACAATTCATTTTTGAGGTGTATGAATCAGTCTCATGTCAAACCCACACATGATGCCACCTGTATGGATCAATGTGAATGTTTCCATTTTAATATGACATTGTAATAAAAAAACACAAGTGGTGTACTTAAAATAGAGCAAACACTTTCTAATTGTTTGTATACTCTAGGAAAGAAAATCCACGATTCATTTAGGGTGTGTATAAATCATCCTCACCTCAATCCTACACATGGTGTGCCCGGTATGAATCCAAGTGTGTTTTTTATTCAAAATTAACATTAATTTTTGTGAAAAAACAACTGACGTACTAAAAACATAAAAAATGAATTTTTATTGTTTTGGTAATTTATAAAAATGATCTATAAGTCATTTTTGATGTGTAGGAATCATCATCCCCCCAATCCAACACACGGTGTGATCGATAAGACTCAAAGTATCTGTTATTAGTTTAAAATTGACATTTTAATACAAAAAGGTGCCACTCATTGAAAACTGAGAAAACAAACTCATATTATCTTGATAATTTGTGAAAATGATTCATAATTCATCTATGATGTGCATGAATCAATCTCACGTTAAACCCACACATGATTCCACCTTTATAGCTTAGAGTGAATTTTTCTAGTTTAAAATGACATTTCAGTAAAAAAATACAAGTGGCATACTCAAAAAAGAGGAATTTTTTTTTACTATTTTGATACTTTAGGAAAATGATCTGTGAGTCATTTGATACATGTACAAATTAGTCTCACCTCAATCCGATGTACAATATGATTGCTATGACTGAAAATGCATCTTTTTATTCAAAATTGACAATAATTTTAGTGGGAAAAAACTAACAAACTCAAAAACCTAGAAAAAACATTTGGACTATTTGGGTACTTTAATAAAATGATCCATAAGTCATTTTTGACATGTAGGAATCATCCTCACATTAATACGATGCACGGTTTGACCAGAAGGACTTTAAGTACGTTTTTTTATTTAATACTAACATTAACTTTAATAAAAAAACAACTCACTTACTCAAAACTGAGAAAATGTTTTCATATTGTTTTGATTCATTAAAAAATGATCCTTAAGTTATTTTTGACGTGTATTAATTAGTCACGCCTCAATTATACTCATGGTGTAACCATTATGACTCTAAATGAACCTTTTTATTCAAAATTTACATAAATCTTAGTAAAAAATAAAATGATATACTCTAAAATAGTGTTTCTTGTGGTTTTTTTTATTAGAGATTTTATATCATTTAAAATTTTGTATTTTCATATTATTTTGGTCATTTATGTTCTATTTCTATTGATACAGTGCGCTGTTACAACACACTACACTTGTTTCTGGTGCTGAAGTGTGTTGTAACATTACACTGCAGTTTTCACCTTTATCATTACTACTAATTACGCTAATAAATATAGATTTTATCAATAATTTTTAAATCACGGATAAAATAGTATTTATTAGTGCTTCTAAAATCACTGATAAAGGTACTATTTATCATCCCTCAATAAAAGAATTGATAAATGGTGACTATTGTTAGCACTTTTAAAAGTGCTGATAAAAGTATGATTTATCAGCGCTTTTTTTTGAGCTGATAAAGATACCCTTTGTTGGTTCTTTTCATGCACTTTTCCAGTGCTGATAGAAGCCTTTTCCTTTTAACCACTCTGAGGAAGTTATTA
Source organism: Viscum album (assembly GCA_963277665.1). Lineage (NCBI taxonomy): Eukaryota > Viridiplantae > Streptophyta > Magnoliopsida > Santalales > Viscaceae > Viscum > Viscum album. The sequence goes on from OY728137.1 coordinate 1,957,946,883, forward strand.
ATTTTTTAGCACTAATAAAGGCCCATTCTAGCACTATTAAAGGTGTGTTTTATAGTACTATTGGTGATGCCAGTATCTCCAATCCTAGGACCGACCACAACAATCAAGGCGAACAATTCCCCCTCTATGTGTGAGATAGAACTATGTTGAGAGTTTAATGTTCAAGAATTATGTTTGTCTTGATTCTTATTATCATAGGATATGTAGTGATGCTTAGGTCTCTAGTACTGTGTCCTGTCACAATATTAATGATAACAATACACCCCTATTTGCATATGGGATGAAACTATGCAATAATCCATCTAAGACCCACTCTCATGCAACTCAGCCAACTAACTGGATATCTCTTGTTTCTCATGTCATGAATAGATCATGTGAGCTTATAGAACCTGGAAATCAACTCTATCCAATGTGATTGAGAAGCACTTCAGATCAGGAACCATGTTCTCTTTAGATGATGTTAAACTACATGACCATGTTCTAGTCACACGACATTAAAATTCATGACCATGTCCTAGTCACATGATGTTAAATTCCATGAAAAAGGACTTCAAATTGAACAATCATCCCCTCTAATGGTTTTAAATCCAATAATCACATGTTTTATTCCTTCTCCTTAAAATGTGTTCAATACATGCTGGCGTAGCCTTTATAGCTCTCAAAACCTTCTTTAATCATACAATCTCTATGAACCAACTTCATATATTCGATTAATGAGTTGACTCCGCCTGTTACTTGAGTTAATATCCATCTATTATAACCCCATGGACCTTGTGATTCCTTTATCTTGGTTCTTACATATAGAAAATTGTTAGCAGGGACTAGTTTATCCAAACAGAACCTTCAGTTCAAGGATAACCCACCTTAAATCTAGGAGTTGTTGTCTTGTACCTACAAAAAATTATAGGCTTCCTCTATTTCAAATGTTTGACCTATACCCACCGGTCCCCACATACAGTTAGCTCAAATATTCTAGGATTATGATTTACCCCTTTTTTAAACAAACTATTCAAGTAGATTTAGATACTCTTGATATCATGAATCTGTGCATCGTGCCCATTCTCAAAGAAATAATATGACATTTAATCCTTGTATTCTTCTATTTTGGGGTATGAATCTTATGTGAAGACCCAATTTCTTGGAGTTAGTCACCCTCTCTCTTGTATACGAGTCAGATCTACCTATAGGGATCTCTTTAAGGGAGATCATTATGGCATGGTTCCTTCCCTTCCAACATGCATAGGTAAACCTAGGGAATACCAACTATAAAAAATTGAATATAACACTTTTTAAAGAGGGTATATTCATACAATCTCACCCTTCCTATACACGATTCAGATCTACGTATGGTTTTCTAGCACACAAGATAAATCTAGACAAGATGGGCTTTGGAACATGGATACCCACCAATAAGCCTGTACATGGATAAAAGTCATTTACTATACCTAAACTCCCATAACCAGTACAAAGTGTCCCCAATGACATATTTCATAATTTCACATCAGTTCCCATGCCCTTACCACATGATGTTAAATTTCAAGGAAAACATCCCTATCACATGACGCTAAACATCACAACATATACATCCCCACTAAATGATGTTCAAATGTGTATTCTATCACTCATCATCATTCCTTATCAAAGTAACACAAGAACCTAACCCCGATTAACTAGAGTATAAGGCGATATTATCATATTTTAAACCCCTTAACCCGTAGATCATACTTCATACCTTGAGTGCCTTGAGTTACTAAAAACCTTTCATGTCCCTTGGAAAGGAAAAGTGATATCTCGATTTTACTATTAAAGTGAGAATTAATTGCTTTAAACTACCAAACAAATACATCTTGTCCATATATGAAGGTATTTTCAATCCTTGTGAGCATGGTGTCACCATGGAAGAACTCAACACCTTAGGGTGTTCTGGGTCATCCCTGACATGATTATCCAATATCATTACTCATGAACCAAGAACATTGAGATTTGATTTATAACATTTTCATCTCCCACTAGAAAAGATATTAGAGTAATCATATCCCTAGGCAACTTAATTATGCTTCTTTGTAACATTCCCCTCATACCATGTCCACATGCATCATGACCTTATAATGCATTCACTTTGGTCAAAGCTGTGAGACCTTAAACTTTAGCCTTGACAGTCGAAATTAAAAGACCCTAAAAATTATAGTGAAGGAGACATAAATCTTGTCAGGATGAAAACCCAAAAGGTAGTAATAAGAAATATTCCAGTCCCTTCTCACTAAACTCTTGATCTCTAGATTTTAAGAAAAATTTATAGCATAAATAAACCCGGAATAAATCTCATTGGTCCCTCTTTACTTCCATAGTAAAATCCAAGCCATGCTCACTAGACCCTATTGATTATTAAATAGTTAGATTAATGGTTTTAAGTATATCCTCACCATTATTAGGTGTTCACTAGGTGGAAAAAACAATCTTTAGGGTGCTCGAACACTTCTTGAATCCTACATTTTTCATAAAACACCTTCATGTCTTTCAATTTTGACCTGACACAACTAGTTCCTTGAGATTATATCTTTCTCTTAGAACCCCATGGACCTTGGGATTTATTTATATTGGATATTATCTATATACAACTATTATTAGGGAATTTTTCATCCAAATGGACTCTTGGATCCTAGGATGTCCCCCTTAAATCTAAGAGTTTTTTCTTAACTATTTGGATCATTATAGGATTCTGCGATTTACAATGGTTGACATGTACTCACCGGTTCCCACCTCCAGTAAACTTAGACATCCCTTGAACATGAGTTATAGTCCCCATAAAAATAATATTCAAGAAGATTTTACATCCCTAACATTACGTCATCATATATTGTACCCTTTCTCAAAAAAGGAATGGGACACTCCATTCTTTAATCTTTTTATGGACCACGCCATGTGAATCTAAACCGCATAGAATAGGGCCCAAGCTTCCCAAATTAAATCTAAACCACCCTAGTGCTACAAAACACTTCTAAGATATCTTTCTCTCCACTTCCAACTACATTTTCAAGATGTTTGAGTCTTCCAAAATCTTTCATGGACCTTAGAAAAGAGTGGGGAAACGTCTAATGGACCTTGCATGTAAGACCTATAGACTCGTGCATAATGAATTCTGACCTACCAAATAGAGGCATGTCCTCCTTGTAAGTGAGGAAATATGATACTCATGAGCCCCAATAACACTGTAGAATAACTAAACACCTTAGGGAGTTTTGGATCATCCCCACTATGTATATGACATTCCATATTCATAGTTTCAGATTCCTGGACATGAAAATTACACCACCCATAATCCAAATTTCTATGTGGACCTAGATTACCTAATATTTTTACCAACAACCAATACCATATACATAAAATCACCCATGGAACATGGAGAGGTTTGGGGATCCCCTTTACCTAACCATGCATGCAATCCATATGGGACCTTGTATAAGGGATTTTTGAACCTCAAACTTGTGGAGTATTTTCCTTTTCGGAAGGGTACTCTAATCCTCATGATCCATGGTAACACCATGGATGAACTCCACACCTTAGGGCATTATGGGTCATCCCTAGTATTTATGTCCCATTTCATATTCACTGATCATGTGTTGATAGAAAGAATTTAAATTGAGTGGAATTTCATGTCCTTACTGCATGATGTTAAATTGTAAGGAATATGTCCTTACTACATGGCATTACATTTCAGGGATAACATTAATTCAAAAACAACATATTACCAAAAATAAAAGTTTTTATCTATAACACCATAAAATACAACAATAGGAGGTATGATCTGGATGACCTTAAAATATATGACAATAATTGTTTTTTTGTCAAGACCTTAAGACAAACAACTAAAAGATACACAATTCTTGCTTTGTTAAAAACCCAAAAATGGTATCCTGGAAAAAGTCTAGTCTATACTCACTCAGTATGCACTTTGTGTGATCCATGTAATATTAACTACTCATAAAATGAAAAAGTCATAAAAACTTTTAGGTTGAAAACCTATAAGAGTGAGGTCTGATCAAAATCCAAGTCCACACCCACTAAGGATTCCCTATATGGAACTTAGGAAAAATTTAGGCCAATTTAAATAAAAAGAGAAAAATCTTGCAGGGATCATTTCTTGTCCAAAAAAAATAAATCTTTTCTTGGTATGTCCATTGACTTCAAAAAAAATTAGGGAATTCTCCATTCAAAACATATATCTTACACAAATTATCCTTTCAAATCAGGATATCTCAATAAAATTGGAGAAAGTACATCAATAAAGAATCTCATGTCGTTGGGAATTTCTAAGAATTCATCATGGGAAATATCTTGTAATTTAAATAATCAAATCTAGGTGTTTGGGTTTACTTAGTATTATGAAAAGGATGGATATCACTGGTGATCCACACAACATCATATCAATAAAATTTCATGAATGTCATGAATAAAATAAGTATTGACAATTCCAAGTAATGTTTTTAGGATTTATTCACTGATAAGGTGAATATGAATGAGGAGTCTACATATACAGAAGTCTCTCCCATGAATATAGAAATAAAGGGAGAGTCACAAAACTACAGTCCCATCACATCATGAATTCAGAGGAGTCCTTGAGATCTATATATTTCTATCTATGAAGGAAATTTATTGGAACAATTGATAAATAGATTCAATTTCTACCACCATGATTTTTTTCAATGCCTCTGACCTAGAAACCACATCAATTCAGACCTTATACACAAGGTAAAGGTGACCCTGTTTCTCTAGTAAATATTTATTCAATATTCTAAGTGAATGTAGTAACTGATATAATTCTTCATTGATATGGTTGATTTCATACTGTAATTTGAAAATTTCAACCTTCTCAGTGCTGACAATGTCTCGATGATCCATTTCCTCCACTATGGACTGGGAAGCCCCATTCAAGGCCTCATACCAACATTTCATTACCAAGTATGAATTCTATGCCGCTACTACCCTTAATTCAAGGGCCCTATTTTACTCCCACAAGGATATCACTTTATTCATCGGGGCATGAAGAGTGGTTAGTCAAAAATACGATAACCAAGGGATGTGAATATAAATCTAAGAAGACCTAGCCGATCCTTCAGCTCTTCAAAAGGGGCATGTGAAATTAATTTCAAAATCTCCATCCACACTTTCTATCTCATCTGTTGATAGAGTGATGTCGGCTCTTAGCCTTAACTAAATTATAGAATGAGAAATGATTATATTATAGGAATAAGTCACTAAGTGAAGGTCTTGTGCCTGTGTTATTCAAAGAAGTGGGTAGAGATATATTCTCTACATTGGTTGAATCAGTCAGAGGAATTCCCAAGGAAGAAGGGAATGAATCTTCCAAGCTCCTTGATGAAGGAACTACAACCAGAGGCACACAGGTTTATCAATCAGTATATTGATGGTATATTGAAATCATCTTACCAACAAATGTGATCATTGTTTGAAAAATACATTTCTCGGTTACACCACTAACACGTTCTTCTACCCCAAACCCATATTCAAGTGATGTGGTAACACCCTCATGAGATGAGTGGAATAATGGAACCATCAATGTTTTTTATATTTTCATAATCCACTCATTGAATTTAAGGTCTTAAATAGTGAAAGAAATTTTATATGACATGATGGAATGTGATCTATATGTTTATTTTCTTAAGAATTTATCACTACCTCCAAAACCCACCTCCTTAATATCTAAATCAATAGAAAAGTATCCAATAATATCAAATTATTTAAAAATATAGTTCTCACATTCCTTGTCAAATGGAATGACTATTGGAATGTCTGTAGTAGGTGTTGGGTTTAACTGAGATGAAACTTCAACTGTCGATACTTTTTGATGGGCTAGTCCCAGTAGTGAATTTTGTACTAGATAAATAGAACCCGAACCCATTACCTTAGAAATAGATGTATGTTTCTCCAAGAAGGATCATTGGGGATCTATCCATTTTTAAAAAACCCGAAATAGTTACTAGAATGGTCCAAAATAGGGAAAGTAAAATGTACAATGCTTAATTAAGGATTCCGAGTGAGAGGGATTTGATAATTTAGAATTATTTCCTTTTTCATTTCCTCTCTAAGGAATTGATCCTATAAGAATCCAATGATAATGGAATTTAGGATAAAAACTAATGGAAGTGTAGATTGTGGTGCCCTAGGGGTGGTAATTTCTGCCCTCATCAGAGCTTGTTGACCTGTGAAACCCTCATCACATGCCCCCTGGTCACCAATGAAGCCAGATCCAATAGACACATCCCTGGGAGAATATACTAGGGATGGAAGAAATGATTGGTATCATGTAGCTTCCTACTATATTAATGGAATCACAAAATACATTACTATAGTCACAAAAATACCACAATGATTTGAATACAGTGAAAAAATCATTATTACCACTTCCTCAATGATGGGATGACCCTTTTCTTCAATGTAATATCTCAATACCTGAACATACATTCACTACACCAATGGTGAGTATTTGATCCGACCCTTCATGCTTTCCATCATTGCATTAAGGTCTTGAAGGGAATCCTAGACCTCAGTGGGATGATATTTGTAAGTGTTACATTTGGGAGCAGTAATGTGAGAAAATATTTCTAAATATATCTATACATGGTGTAGTATTCCCCAAAGATCTACATCAGAATTTGATTCACTCTAGATCATCCATAAATGAAATTTAGTTTAAAATAATAGTTTAGTCTCAACTTCACTCATAGAAACAATTTTTACTACAACCATTATATTTGACACTTATATCAACAACAAAACTAATAATAAACATTTCAATTCCTTATGAGGAATTTTCAGGGCCATCAGTCTTCCTGTAGTGAACGAATTTAATGGAATCTGATTGGATTCAGTAATTAGTGAAAACTTTATATCCTTGGGCACTAATATAGATAATTTCCTATTCATATATGATTGGATCTAAATATTAACATAATTTCAGGAAATACTGATCTCTATATCTCTATAAGGGAATTCTATCATAACTTGAGTCTCCTCCTTGGTGAAAAAAACTAAAACTATTAAGCCACCATTGGATGATTCTCAAATCTGACATAAGGGGGGGGGGAGAAAATTCTTTATGAATACACTAAAACCAGATACTAAACTGACATTGTTCATTCCATTCCTATAGAATGCTTAGATCAACGTGGTAAGAAAGGATGCCTTCACAAATTGACATCATAGAGGCCTAAGACCCAGAGATTCCACAACCATTTTCAACAATAATACCTACAGGAATAATCTCCTAGGGTTTGAAGGAGAAGTAGTTATAGTAGATCAAGTAGACCCTGATTTTCCAACCCTTTAATGTGACAGGACTCACCCCACTTATGCATTTCAAAAAGGAATTAAAATTAATTACAAGGATATTTTGGATTTTCAGTTACTTAAAGCTTCATAAGAGGCCTCCCATCCAACCCTATAATACCTGAAAGGGACCATAAATTCTATGTGGGGACCCTACCAAATAAATGTGTCATAAGAGGTGATATAATTTGGATAATAGAGTAATTGATAACCTAATGTGATTCCATCCTACCATAGAAGGAACCATCATAAAGGTGGAAACTCTAACTCCACCCTTCTCCTTTGTTGGGATAAGGTACTAGCTTAGGTACTTGGTAAAATAATATTTAATTGAATGGTCTAGTCAACATTAGGAATAGTCTCCCACCCCTAATTGGTAAATGAACCTTATTCGACTGTGGGCCAATGGGCACCCTCAACACCATGAGATTCCTTAGTGGGATAAGCCTTTGGCCTCTTGGATTTGGGATCTGAATGAACTTTCTTGACAAAATATCCCACCAATTACTTAAACATGATATCTACCCTATGAAGCATGAACTTCTCAAGGGCTTCTTCAGCTAACCTGATCAAATATTTATAAATGGTAGGGGTCCAATTCATGTCATACTACATGGATTATGGTGGAGAAAATCATCATACATATATCCTAAAATTGGTTCATTGTAAATCTTCTCTAGATCCAAGAGACTGATGACCATTTCATTATGCATTAAGTGGAATGAATTTGTGTCTGGACTACATAGGCTGACTATGTCTTCCATAAATCATTTATTACAATAGGAAAAGTTTTTTGAGATCAAAACATCCTCCTATATCCCAACATTTTTAGGTATTTGTAAAATTAATTGGTGATATACAACACCTAGATGGTCTGATATGAATCCATTCTAAAGCTCCCCCATGATTGAAGGTTCTAACTTAGAAACCACCCAAAACATTAGATTGTGGAAAATGTTTACATTATTGAGTGGTACATGTGGATTTACGAATCAATTTTATGATGATTATTTCTAAATTTCATGTGCATAAATTTCTGTATATACCCATCTAATCATTTTTCTTTGGAAATGAGAAGTTCTATATGGGAGTTATTTCCCCATAAGGCATTATGGTTCTCCAGAATCCAAGGGGGAGGCACTATTGAGGACTGAGGTGGAAGGATAGAAGCAACATAAATAATACTAATCCATATATAAGTAGGATGTATAAGAGAGGGTATTCCATAAAGTTTTTCCCCATCGGGCTTATCATGATTGTCTGTAATGACTCAACAACAACAAGAAAACTTGCATCCACACTTTCAATAATGGAGTTCTGATGAGACACCCCTTCCACGAACTCTTTATTTAAAGAAATACAAGTACCTGAATCCATCTATATGAAAACAAGGAGAACATGTCATATGAGATAAGAAATACTATCAAAAGAGGTGCATGACTCCAAAAATGTCATGCGAATCACATGAACTATAAAGGAATTCACAATCATATAACCTGATATGAGTCTTGCGAATGATATAACCCGTAGATAATCTCAAAAATTTCATGTATGAAATATTTTCTCATGACCGTGTGATCTATTGTAAGTCTTTCGATCACATGATCCTATGATGGTCACACAAACTGCATGATGACCAAGTGATCAAGTGACAGAGCTAGCCGATCATGTGAAGCCTATAGGACATACATGAGGCCAAGGATATGCGTTAGGGTTGTATAAAATTACTAAGATTTAATTCATAGTCTATTTATGAAATTCACAATGTTAAGTAAAGTGACATGGTGGGAGATCATGAAATAGTATCTTGAATCATTCTTAAGATCAGTTCCTCTGGAGATGACTTTTGAGATGGATATTATAGAATGGTCTTGCAAAAGAGTCATGTGATGGGAGAAATCACAAGGGATCTGGAGTTCGATGTCATTGGTGGAATGATATAACCCCTCAATCCACTATTTAAAATATTATATGTGGAATGATAAAGTTCACTTGGAAGACCAAACCTCATCTGAGACGCTAATCGACAGAAGCTCCAAGGATTTGGTAAGAATTTACTCTCCTTAGAACAAAGTTATTATCCCTATAGACCTTACACTTAAGGGAGGGGTAGAATTTTTTGAAACCCACAAAATGAGCTTTGGAAATTCTAGAATTTATGAAATACTAAGAGCATGGGTATTGTTTTCTCCACAAAAAAGGAAGGAGTAACATAAAGTCTAGTTAGATAAATCTTAAGGATCACATAATCTCTAAGTAGACACATGATCTCATGACCCAAGTAAGAACATGGGAATGGATCATTAATTGCACAAGATTTTTTTATGATCACATGAAGCCACTCTGAAAAAAACTCATGTTCTTATGAAGGTGTCCTAAAAAACATTGATGATCATACAAAGGTTTCAAGACTAGTTTCTTCAATCATGTGAATTTTCAAATCAATATAAGCTTTAAAATCACCCAAATACCTTTATAAAATAATGTCATAATCTTCATGTGATGGATATTTAAATTAATTTTCATGTGATGTGTTTATTCGATTGATAAGACCCAAAGAATCCCTCTTAAAAAAATGTCTATCTTATTACACGAGGGCATGCTGTCATCTCAATTTCATCATCAGCAAGACCTCAGGCATATCCATTCAATCATGTGATCCCACTTTGTCTCCATAGGAAAGAAAATGGATTGTCTATTATAATTCTCACATACAGTTATGATATCAAGAATAGACCAAATTATACACTACAGATAAGAAGAGTGGCCATCCATGATAATACTCACAAGTTTTTATGAGATCCAATAATGATAATGAAATGCCTTGATGAAAAAATAGCGGGAAAAGGTCGGAAGACTTGTAAATTAAGAAATAAAATCTAGAAAAGGTGAAAGCCTCTTATGAAGGTAAGATACACAATTCTTCATGAAAAAGGGGTAATGCACCTCATATGATCATGATTAATCACATGAAGTCCCTTTAACATGTCATACTGATCTCATAGACCCCCCCTTGAAAATCCATATTGATCTTGTGAAATTCCTCTAACAAGATATCCTAGTTTCATGAAGGACCCTATAAAAGTATTCATAGATCATGTGAGAGCCTTTCTGTAGGAATCTTGAACTTGTGAAGGATTTTAGACATATCAGATCAAAGGTGAAAAGGCTGTTTGATAAGTAAACATGATTTTGTGAAATCCATTTGATAAAATAAAGTCCACTAAAGGTGGTGATGGTAGTGTGTTCTTGTTATCACTAAATATCGTTCAATTCCTTAGAGGACCCTAGTCAATATAATGTGAAGTGAATGATGTGATACTCCCTCTACTAACACCTACTCATATTTGTGATATACTCACCATGAAAGGTGGCATATTACTAGATAAATGAGGCCTATAAATTTCTACCCCACATCAAAAAACACACACAAATACCCAAAATAGTATAAACCCATAGGAGTGTATAAGAGCATAATTCTCAAGGTGGAAAGTCACATGATCGAAAGAGTCTTCTACCAGGTAAAATATGATTAATGGGCTAAGGGATCACATTAAATGAATATGTTCTTCACTTTATATCCTAATATATCATGTTAAGCACTTTTGGATTTCCAACTAGATTATTTTACGGAGTTTCCACTTGTCAAATTAGTCAAAAAATATCTAAAAAAGTTAATTCCTGATAATCCTTCGTGAATATATGAAGTAAATATTGAAAAATATGATAGACTTATACTAAGATGGATACACTAATTTTCTGGAAAATGATTCATATTCTTCACATGACCTATCCATGTCATGATACAATAATAAGACATGTAAACCAAGCCATATAAATCCCTCTAGACATGTCAACAAATCCTTGTAAACCCCTCTAAACATGTAACCCATATCTTGAAAAGTTATATGGAAATGTCACCCAAGTCTTTCCAAGTCCTTTGGACAAGTCAGTCATGTCTTGAGAAGTCCTATGAACATGTCACCTAGGTCTTGATAAGTCCTTTAAAAATTTCATTCAAGTATTGAGAAGTCCTATGGACATGTCAAAAAAGTTGTGTGATGTCCTATAGACATGTAACCCAAGATTCATGAAGTCCTCCAGACATGTCACTCAAGTCCCGTGAAGTCCTCTGGACATGTTACCCAAGTCTTGTGAAGTCTTCCGGACATGTCACTAAAGTCATGAAAAGTCTACCGAGCATATCAACTAAGTTATTCAAAGTACTCTACACATGTCTCCCAAGTCTTGTGATGTCCTCCAGACATATTGAACAAGTCATGCGACTCCCTCCATACACGCTATCCTTATCATATGATGTCCTCTGGGAATGTTAGTCATGTCATGGAAATTCATCGGAACATGTCATCTAGGTAATGTGATTTCCTTTATAAAAATTCACTGGATCATATGATTATATTTGAACATGTAATATAGGACACCATGAAATTTCCATACATCCTCAGACATATCAGGAAGACCCCTCAGACATGTCAGGCAGACAATCGAGACATGTCAGGCATACAACCTCAGACATTATTACATTATCTGATAGATATATTCAGACATACCACAAAATAAACTAAAAGAAATCTAATTTATATCCAAACAAGATATTTCATATTCCTTCATAAGGCATGAGATCTAATTGGAATCCACCCTGATTTAAGTACCTCTATTTCTCAGACACTGTAACCCTTGGGGCCAAATCTCTCCCATGGGTTCATTATTCTTCCTCATCCATATTTGGATCAAGAATATAATTGAACTGTGAGGACTTTGATTCATCTTATAAATATGATATGTAGAAAACCTTCTTATAGACCAATATATATATAGAATACCTCATGAGGACTTCCCCATTGCATAAATCCCAAGGCCATATGTGATGAGACTGATCACTTCTTATCCCTTGTTTCTCTCACCAAGCATGGATCTTATGGGATTATGGACTTTAAATGAACATATCACTCACATCATATATTTCCCCCAGATAGGGAAACCTCGATGTGTAATCCCCATTAAGTGACATAATATTACTACCCCCATACAATGTAATCCACCTCTAGGTAAGTCCGAAAAGTTCAATTGAACTATGATGACTCTGATTCCAGTTATAAACAAGATATACAAGAAACCATTCTAAGGATCCAGCTCAGTACCCAATGCCTAAGTTCCCTCATATATTTCTTTTCCACATGACATTAAACTACATAGTTTAAACAAAATATGTGGGTTTTCATTATTGTAATAAATAGAATTCAAAGGATGCCTCATAAATGTTCAATCCCATCGTCAAGATATCATTCACCTCCTAGGATTGTATTAAAATCTAGATTAATTTTTTATATGGATTCAAAATATAAAAGACTATCCATTTATAAGAAATAATAGAAAAAGATGAATAACCTCATATAAATACAGATGGTCCCATTAATAGAACCCCTATTTACAAATAAAATTATTCAAAACCCAATAATTTTGTTAGGGTAACCAGTTACGTATTTGGATTAAAAATAACTTCATGAACATAACTAAAATGTATAAGAGATTCCTAAATTAGTAAATAACCCCCTCAATGGTTGTGATGATCCCGACCTCCCATCCACTTAACCATTGAGAGTTTCTAAGCTCTATTTTGTCTAAAACCCTAATTGAACATCTACCTTTGGAAAATAGGTCTATACCCAGTTATGGATGTGGGAGCCAAAAATAATTTCTTAGAAATGAAATTGGTGAACTGTATGTGAATTATTGTGAAATAATAATTGAACAACCACAATCAACCCTCAAAAAGGAAACAAAAAATGGTAAACCTGATATGAAGGTATGTAATGATAGAATAACAAAATCATTGTAGGAATTATGAACCTTGTCTCCTAAATTGGGAGAACTCACATTTTCAAGCAAAGAAAAGATGAAAAATCATATATTTAAATATTTTAATTGAGAGAGCTATATTTTTGAAATCCATAAAAAATATGAATAAGGATTCATCTATAAGAATATTTTGTTCTGATTCTTATTATTTATTATGTCCATTCCACTACAGATGTTATAATTTGAAGTTTATTATTATTTTTAGTTTATAATTTAATTATTAATAAAAATTATAATAATTTAGTTTATAGATTTAGTTTCCCCTAAAAATCAATTAAAAACATCAAACTAGATAATAATATAAATAATGATATAAAACTTATAAAGGGAAGTCTTATTAGGAGGAAACCTTAGCTACTGCTATATTATAGTTCTTAGGATTAAAAATTCGATTAATTATTTTAAAGATACACTAAAAATATTTAATTCAATTGTTTAAATTACTGAGGAGGCTTTGAAAGGGTTAAAAAATTACAAATAAAAAATAAAAAATGAAAAAAAACCTGACTGAATTATCAAAAAAATATTCTAAAAAATATTTAAAAATTGTTTTTAAAAGTTCTAAAAACAATTGTGTTATTTTTCTAAAAACAACTTAAAAAAATTTTTGAATTTAAAATTTTTTATAATCTATGATCGAGAAAAATTTGAAAAAATATACATGTTTTTCAATTTGAAAAATAGTAAAAAGTTGAAATTTCAAAAAAAGAAACACAAAGGGAAAATTTCATAATAACCTAAAAAAATTCCAAACATAAACTTGGATGACTAAAGAACATTTAAGGAGATCAATGATCCTAATTTTGACAAGAAAAAACTATTTAGGATACCCATACATTTTTTTGGATTCAAAATTAGATCGGGTTTGATATATTACCTTCCCAAATTCCATGGGATGCTGGGTGAGGACCAGAACAAAAATCTATAAGAGTTTCACATGGTGTGTCTCACTATAAACCTTCAAGGGGTTAGTGAGGGTCTGATCAAGATGGGGACCTTCCCCTTTTCTATTGATGAGGTGGCTAAGGAGTGGTTCTACTACTCCCAACCCACCTCAAAATGTAGTTGGCACCAACTAAATAATATCATCATTGGAATGTTTTCCAAACCTAAAACTACCTCAGTTTGAAAGAAAATTTGTGGAATTAGTAATATTTAATGGGAAAATTTACATGAATATTAAGAGTGTTTTAAGAAGTTTCATTCCATCTATACACACCACTATATTTTTAACTAGCTTCTAATCTAATATTTCTTTGAAGGATTAGTTTTAATGGATATGATCATAATAGATTTTGTGGTAAAATAAGTGGTATTTGAGAAGAATCTTATTGATTCAATGAAAATTATTTCTAATATATCCTAGAATTAATATTATTTTGAAACTAGGATAATAATCCATGTTATGCTGGATATGTAAGTTTCTACTTCCAATTTTGATACTATCCAAATAGAGGGTTAGCTGAGTGATCTTGCATGCTTGGTGGGACAAATTTTGACTAACTCTATCCCTTCATAATCCTAATAAGAACTAATATATCCCATTTAGATGTATTATATAATTTTTTCTTCTAGTGATCATTTTAATAATTTATATCTACAACTAGAATTTTTTTTTGAAGTATATAATATTATCTTTCTTAGAAATCCTTTCTAGAAAAACCCAAACAACCAATTTACCAAGTTAAATTTTTAACCTTGGCTATTTCGATCAAATAAACATTTCAACCAATGTTGTACTAATAAATAAATAAAAAGTTTTAGGATTAATGATTAACAATATTGGATTTTACAACCCCAAAATTTTGATAAAAAATCTAGGTATAATCAAAATTAGTATGGAAATCATGTTGGAGGGATTTTTTCAAATTTGTAGTGTTTATAATATAAAAAACAATTAGTTAGTAAAAGAAATAAATCACACCGTAAAGAAATGATAAAAATAAAACAAGATATTTCTGAATAAAAAGTTTTCCTATAAAATATGGTGACTCAAATGGGTAAAATTAAAACCAAAATTGGTGTTTTAAAGAAACAAATAAGTGAAAATTCCATGAAAAAACCGAAGTGAACCCCAAAGTAATTGAGAAAGTTTGTGCTGTTATTATAATGAGTGGAACTAAAATTCAAAACCCCTAGAGCGGGAAATAATGAGAAAAAAATTATAAAATATACTTATACTTCTAAAAATAATTAAAAATCACATGAATAAGATTCAAAACCAAAAATTAAAACTATTTTACCACCTACTGAAACTACACAAGAATAAGTTATTCACACACTAGTGGAACAAGAAAAATAAAATAAAAATAAATAAATCCAACTTGAAAGATTATATAAGAATTTATGAAACCTAATGTTATATTATAAAGGGAATAGTAAAGTTGATGATGACGTAAAATTTTTTAAGGATTCACCGCATTATCCTTTGGGAAGACCTCCTATCAAGAACACTATTGAAATTGAAATAGATAAGAAATTTCTTGAAACTTTTATAAACATCTAAGATAATATACCTATTTCAGATATAGTTAAACATGTAACTCATTATAATAAGTTTATAAAGGATATGTGCAGTCAAAAAAAGGGAGTTCAAGGGATGTGAGAAATTTAAATTAGGAATAAACATTTCTTCAATGATCTAACATTCTCTCCTTATTAAATTAAAATATCTAGGTTTGTTTTCAATTCCCTATGTTATTGGTAATCATCATTTGGAATATTTTGTCTTATATTTTGGAGCATCCATCAATTTTATACCTTATTCTATCATTTTATCTATGTAGGTTGGAGAGCTTAAGAAATCTCGTATTATCATCCAACAAGCTAATAAAATCTTAGTTAAGCTAGTTTGAGTCATTAAAGATGTCTTGTTAAGGGTTAAAGACCTTATTTTAATTATTATTTTTTACATGTTGGAAATTTAGGATGGTTTATTTAGTTCACATTTATAATTAATTATATTAATACCATTCTTGAAAATAGATAAAGATATAATCAATGTTCATAAAAGGACTATTTCCTTAAAGTTTGGAGGCAATATGGTAAATTTTTGTATCATTGAATCAATGAAACACCCTATATAATACCATTATGCACTCCAAGTTTACATGATTTAATTATTTTCTACAGTGTTATTTACTAATTTTCTTCAAGATAACTAACTTATATATTATTTGAAAAATACAATTTCTACTAAAAAAGAATCTGCAAAAACTATAAATTCTAAGATCTATTATACTGATTAATCTAAAAAAGAATATATTTTTTGAATATTTTAACAATATTTTATAATTTATGAACAAGAAAAGGATGAAGTTTTTTCAAAAATTGTTGTGAAATAATTTAGTATTTTTTTGATCATTTTGGATCATTTATTACTACTAGAAATTCTGAAATTTTGGGTGAAATTAAACCAGATATGGATAAAACTAAATTATACTCTTTTCAAAATGACATAAATATTAATAATAATTATTTTTTAAAATGTATCACATATATCCATAGTTTTGAACGCAACTTATTCTAAAAAATCATTGAAATTTCACCTCAGGTAAGTGAACTTGTATATGAAATTTCTTTTGAGGAAGAAATATTTTCATTGCTTGAAAATGATTTCTATACTTGTTTAGATATGTGTAATTATTATTTTAATTTGGATGTTTTTAATTATTAAATTCAATTTAACTTACCCATAAAAACCATTTTTTCCAAATAATATAACCCACAAATATGTGAACTTAAATATTTACCTAAAAATTTGAAAATATGTTTACTTGGAAGTCAAATAAAAATTCCCTATTATAATTCAAAATGGGTTTTCTAGCGAAAAAGA
This sequence comes from Viscum album, assembly GCA_963277665.1. Taxonomy (NCBI): domain Eukaryota; kingdom Viridiplantae; phylum Streptophyta; class Magnoliopsida; order Santalales; family Viscaceae; genus Viscum; species Viscum album. The sequence continues at coordinate 1,957,963,945 of OY728137.1, forward strand.
AACCCAACTTTTAGAGGTACCTTGGTAGAATAGGATGGCAATAGGTTGGTCTTTATAATATTTACTAGGAATTTGTCTTACTTTTTTGCATACATAGTTTTCTCTTTGAAGATAATTCCAAACTTTTTATGCAATTTAAAAGGGGATTGAATATTACACTTCTAGAAGTTGTTAAAAAAGATGTGACTGCTTTATTGGATGTAGTTATAATTTACACCAGTTTTGATAGTCGATGCTTAAGTACATTTAAAATTGTTCTTAAGAAATAAGAATTCAAAATTTCAAAAACGAATTCATAGAGTTAGTGCCTTTAAAGTTTCATAAAAAGTGGGGGAAATGTATTAATTATAGAAGGCTGGATTTAATGACTACGAGGTAAAAATTTGAATTTATATTTATAGATAAAATCCTTGGGTGGTTATCTGGTCAATTCCATTATTAATTCCTAGATGGTTTTTTAGTTACTTCCATATTCACATAGCTCTAAAGCACTGGGATAAAAAAACTTTAACACGTCCTTTCAGTACCTTTTCTTATAAGAGAATTCCGTTTAAGACTATACAATGATCCTACCACCCTCAAAAGATTGATTATTAACATTTTTTTTGAATTTCTTGTGGAATTAGTGGAGGTTTTAATGGACAATTTTATAGTGTATGATCCATCTTTTGAGAGCTGTTTGAGGAGTTTAAGGGATGTGATTAGAGTTTTTATTTAGAAAAACCTAGTTATAAACTTTGAGAAATTACATTTTATGTTTAACAATGGAACTTTTCTTAGTAATTAATTGTATAAGAATGGGATTTGGGTGGGAAATTATAAGGTTGGAATCATCTCTTCACTACCATTTTCTAAGACTATGAAGGATATTTGATCTTTTCTTGACCATTCCATGTTTTATATGGGGTTCATAAAAGATCATGACCGAAATGTTTTGCCTCTTATAAGAATACTTCAGAAGTAACTTCATTTTTTATTTGGTGATAAATTTATGTAAGATTTTAATTTAAAAACCTATTATTTTAAAATAATAATATAATGTTAAATAGTGTATATAATAGGCAACACCAAGATTAAACAACTCATGAAATTTATTACCGTTATAACATAACTATTAAATTAGTTGGTATGAATATCATTAAATACTTTATGAAATAAATATAAAGTTCATAATAAATATAAATTTATTTATAAATTCTTAATAAATAAATACTCAACTTTTAATAAATATATCTTATTCTATAAAAAAAATTTCCTTCACAGAAGATATTTATTACTTTTTATGAGAAAATATTAGAATTAATTTATGAAATTTTTATATTTTTTTATAAATAAAAATATTTTTAAAATAATCATATAAAAATTAACTTAGGATAATTTTTTTAGATTTTTATGAAATGTTTTATATGTCAGTGAATAGTGAAAATTACCTATTTTTCAAATACTGTCAATTCGTTTCCTTAAATAATGTAATTAAAAAGTTCCATTATATATTTTATTTAAAATTAAAGTTACATATAAGATTTTTTAATAATATTATAATTAATTTCATTTAATATATCAATTTTCATGATCTTGGTATAAGTTTATTTTTATGCTTAAAGACACAGTTTTCTAATAAATATTTTCAAATGCATAATGTTTTTCCATTTTATGTAATTAAAATAACACCTAATAAAAAATTATTTAAATTAAATGTATATTATATATATATATTAATTAAAGTTAATTTAATTATAATTAATTTTCATATAAATTTTTGAGAACAACTTATGGTTAAAAAATACATTCATTGAATTATCATTTTTTCAACACGTTTTCAGGATTAATTTTAAATTAGACTCAATCACCTATGTGAATTGAATTTGGTAAAATGGATTATATATTTGGAATTATAATAATTTATATTATATAATAACTCCAACTTAATTTTCATTTATAATGAATAGTAAAAATATTAAAAAAATTGGTACTGTTGTAAAATAATTAAAATGATAAAAGCGAGAAACCTTAGAGGTAATGAGGGTGACTTGTTTAAACCATATTTTTTGTGTGTTTTAGTGGCTTGTATCAGACTTATATCTCCTCCAATATTTTATTTATCATTTTTAGGAACTTTTATTGAGATTGTCTTCCCATTATTGAATAGTGTTAGGTATTTAGAAAAATACCACTCTACCTAAAGTATAAAAGGGTACCCCTCCCCTCACTTATTCAAGCATATGAAACCATTTTTATTGAACGAACCTTACCAATAAATCTCCCCAATATCCTTATAAAAATAATAAAGATTCTAGAATTACCAAAATAGCAGCCTTAGGGTTCTTAATATGAAATAAAAAAGAGGTTCTTCAAAGAAAAGGTAATCACCTTCCCCGAGCTCCTTCTTTTTTGCATCTTCTTTTACACCTTAAATTATGTCTTAAAAATTCTATTATAAAAACATCTGTTTATACTATATACTAATATTTTATTAAGTTTATGGCATACAATTCATCCATACCCTCTTCTATTAAATGAGAAATGAAATTGTCAATCATGTATACAAAAGACTACCACCTTGTTAACTGATGTAATTCATTTTCCATCATAGCCACGCATTTCTATTCAATATGATTTATTTAATGTTTCTATATGATATTAATTATATATTATTAAATCTATAAAATTAATTTATCATATACCTTCTTAAATTACCATCCTTTGAAAAAATTATAACATTGTTCGTGTGAATGATAGACTGCAATCTCATGAAGTAATGGGATTTGTTTTTTATTACCTCATTACATGGATTGTATATGTAAGTGAATTTAAAGAAATAATATTATGGTGTTTATATTATTATCATTATTTAATGTTAAAATAACACTTACATTCCTTCTATCACGATCATTGAAAAAATGGAAACTTTACTCATGTATATGTGCAACCTAGCATCTCTATAATTGTCATATAGTTCATTTTGCATAACCATATGTCATGGTTGGGTTTAAAATTATAATTAATTTATAATTTTTATAATTATTTAATGATTATTATCATGAATTTAATGTAATAATGATCATTTTGAACATATTGAACACACCAATGTCATATTGAATTAATGAACTGAACTCCCTCAAAACACCAAACGTGGACATAACTATTTATTTAATTAAACATGTCATTAAAATAGATTAAACTAATTATTTAAGTATAATTTTTTAAAACTATAAAATTTTCTTAATAAAAAAATAATTTATAAAAGTTTATTACACAATATATAAAATACATACACAACAAAGCCTATAATCGAGGTAAGGGTTTTACCTCAAAATTTCCTTCTTTGGGACACATGTTATTTTATACATGTAAATTATTTTGTATAGTGTATATACTTCCCCTTTGCATATTATATCACTAATAATACATATTTCAGGATGTTTAAGTTAAGATTCATCTACTTCATTCATGGGAGTTATGATTCTAAAGTTACCAAAGCAGTAAGAGTTTATGTTGCAATCTCATTTTAATCGGGATTGTTTATACACCAATTTACATTGTAGGAAATTATTTGATATGTTTATAATAAGAAAAATTCATTTTATTCTTCTATTTTTTTCATTAAATTTTCAGGTAATAGTACATTTTCAATCTTTTGTACTTAAAATTAATGAAAAAATATTTTTAAGAAAAGATGAATTCATTTACATCTTTAGTCAAAAATAATTTTTCTTCCATATATATATTTTCTAAATATATTATCCAATAGATTTTTAAAATCCACCAAAAGATTTATTGAATACATTTTTACCCATGTTTTAATTTTTAAAAAATAATTTGAAAGGAATATTCTCATCATTTTCTAAATGAGGCACTTTTTAACTCTTTCACAATAGTTTGAAATGAATGTTTCTTTTAACTTATAACATATTTTCTAAATTAATTATTATCATGACCAATAAAATCAACAAATATTACTTTATAGATTTCTATGGTTATTTTTAAATAAAATTTTTTCTATAAAATTTGGAAATTTTAATATTTTTAAGAAGTGATTTCAAAGTGAAAATTGTATTTTTCTTAAGGAATGTTGCATGTGATATTTTAAAGACATTTTCTTATCAAAAATGAAAAACTTTGATTTTATATATTTATTCATATATTTATCTCACATATATAACTAGATTATTTTCTCTTACTTTGATGTGGTATTACATTTCTTATATTCATTTATCAAATTACTTCTTTAAGAAACCTCTTTTTATTATGATATGTTGAAATATTATGTAGCCTATTTTCTTTCCATGGTTAATTATTATGTTCATGCCTTACAATTGATTTAATTATATGGAAAACATATGATTCTACATGATAAAAATGTGATGGGTGGGCCTAGAATTATATATCCACTTAATTCATTGGGTAATGTTTTATTCTGAAGAGACTTGACACATAGGATTAAATAGTGAACCTAATCCATTTTGGGACTTTATCCACAATATGATATTATCTTGATGGTTATCCTTAAATTATGCTCATGTCATGTTTTATGTTGCTTCAAAATTTCCTACGATTACATGATATTGTTGTACCATGTTATCTATGTTATTATCCCATGTGATTACTCTTGATAACTCACCATTATGATATCCTATTATACCTTTGAATCACACGTTATGTTTCTTTGTCTTTTTATTCCCTTACTTTCCATTTTAGATCACCCATTTATTTCTTTGTATTCTCTTGGTTACATCATGAAATTTTAGGAACTAGAAATTATTTAGGATCTTATTATGAAGAAGAAAATAATTATGTTTTATATTTGTCTCACTTTTATACACTATGAACCTAGTCTTCCAATAACACTAGGCCTCACAATATTTGGGTGGTAAATAATGGATTCTTATATTAATAATCATATATTTATATGTGTAAAAGTATGGGTTTTCTATTGTTAGTATCATATAAGGGTATATTTTTTGGGTTTTTAATACTAGAATAATTTTATGATAACCCTATTGATATGTATAAGGATTATACAAAGTAGATCAAAATATCCTGGAAATTTGGTGAAGTATAGAGAAAGTGGTTTCTAGAAAATTAAATACATGTCTAGATATTACAAGTGGATGTATCTCTAGAAAATTTCTACCAAGGGGTAATAAATTCAAAAATGGTGAATTGATATAGACTTTATGATCACCCATTTCATGATAAAGGGCCTTTTTACACTAGTTTTGACACTCCCAAGGGATATGATTTGGAAATTCACAAAACTCTTTACACACCATAATAATGAAATTGAAAAAATGATAGGTTAGAAAACCAAATAGGAAACATTACCTTGGATAAAATATATTGAATCCTAGAGTCTCATAAGTTATAATAACCCTATCATTTTTAAGTTATTCCTACCAAGTTTATAAGTTTCGCTTTATATGTTATTATATCCTCATTTTTTTCTTTTTAGTTTTTATGGGAAATAAGAGAAATCATATCAACAACCAATTTGAGGAGAAACGTAATGATATTTCTAATGAGATTAATAAATTTATGGGAATGATAGTTAAAAATATTATTATCATTCCAAATGAGCTATCTCAATTTATGATTAAAAATTGGAACATAGTTGAATTTTCAAACACATTAAATAGGATAAGGATGGTATCTCATGGAAGTTCAAGTGTTAAACTTAATATAAAAAATAATATTCAATTTTCTACATGTCAAAAATTAAGGAATATGCACTATTTAAAATTACTTAAAAGTAATGGAATATGTTTCAATTGTGCAAAAGAATACCAAAAAGTAGATAATTACTGAAGAAAAATAAAGAGTCTAGTTAACAAGACAAAGGGAAATAAAGTTTAACCTAAGGCACTAATAATTGTTAAGTGTCATTGATTTGGGGAATCTAGCCATTATGTGAGTCATTTCCCTAATAAAAGGATTAATTCTTAAGGTACAATTTTATGAAAATAAATAAAGTGGAATTATTGAAGTGCTTGGGTGTTGGAACTCAAGAATCATGTTTTTTAGATATTTTTTTAATTTTATTATCATTATAAGAATCATAAAACTTTTTAGGGATGTTATATAATAGTTTTATTTAAGATTATTTATATGATTAATGATATTTTGGGAAATGATCCATTGTTTTGAGGTACATATTACACTTAGGTATACCTTGTGATTTAACATGAATGATTAATTGGGAAGAAAAAATTTAAATCCTTGAATGTTGAGGTTATTTGGGATTTAGTTTTATTTAGTTATAGAATGATTTAAGATGAAATTTTGGATTTGGATGTCAATATGAAGGTGTATTAATTTTTGGAAATCATATTACCTTATACTAAACATTTTTTGTTAATGTTGAAATCTAAGGGTAATATCTTGATATCATTTTTTGGAATCATGTGATCCGTTAAAAGTTAATTTTAGTGCTTCAGGCAATAAAATTTCATCTTGAATACTCATTGTTTGAAGAACCATATGAGATTATGGTGAAAAATTATTAATGGATGAAATTATACTTTTAAAGTTATTTTATTTCCTTATTTCTTTATTATATATGAAAAAAGTTTCCCTGCACTTTAGGAAAAGATATTGAAATAAAAATGTTATTCATTTTTGGAAAATTCTTGGTCTCTTCTCTCTTAAAAAAGGGCATAATTTTATCTCCTAAATGTAAATTCTTTTCAAATACATGTTTCCATTTATTACCAATTTTATTGTTATTTAGAATCCAATTTCTGTGTTTTTTTAGATGACCTTTTAATTTCCCTTTCCCACTTTTTAGGAGGATGTTTATTAACCCTTTTTATGATATGGTATTTTCAAATAAAACTTTTCAAATGAAAAACTCTTGATAATTGATCCCAAGTAAAAATTTTTAGGTAAAAATTTATTTAATTGGATATAATGTAAATCCATGAGATTTTAAACTAATAACAAAATGTTTAATAGTGTATATGAGATGAAATACCACACTTAAAAGTCTAATGAAATATATTACCCTTTTAACCTAGTTATTAAATTAGTTGGTGTGAATTGTGTTAAAAGTTTTATGAAATATATATAAAGGTGCCAATAAATAAAAATTTATTGATAAATTCTTAATAAATCGGAACTTATTTTTTAATAAATATATTTAATGGTATAAAAAATAAGTTTTCTTCAAAAATGGTATTTATTACTTTTTGGGAGAAAATATTATAATTAATTTATTGAAATAATAACAATGTTATTTTCTAGAAATTAAAATATTTTTTGGAATAATTATATAAAAATTAAATTAGGATGTTGTTTTTGGGATTTTTCTTAAATGTTTAATTTTTTAGTGAATAATGAATATTACCGATTTTTTTCAAATACTACGAGTCCTTTTCATTAAATCAAAGAATTTAAATGTTCGATTATTTTTTTGATTTGATCTTGAACTTACATATGATAAATTTTATTTATAATAATATAAATAATATCATTTAAGTCATCAATTTTCATGATTTTAGTATAAGTGTATTTTTTTGCTTAAAAATTTGGTTTTCTCTAAACTATTTTTAAATGTATAATGTTTTTCCATTTACAATAATTAAAATAATTAAAATAACCCAAAATGAGGAACAATAAAAATTAAATATATATATTATATATCTATAAATATAATTTAAAATTAATTTAATTATTATTAGTTGTTATATAGTCAATGTAAGATCATCTTATGCTTGAAAAATACGTTCATTGAAGAATCATTTTTTCATCACATTTTCATTTTTAATTTTAAATTAAATTATAAAAAATTTGTAAAAATTAATTTTATAAAATGGATTTAATTTTTAAAAACATATTAATTTATATTATATAATAATAAAAATTTAATTTTCTATTTTAATGAATAGTAAAAAAGTAAAAAAATAGTTACCATGGTAAAAAAAATAAAATGGTAAAAGTAACCTTAGAGGTAAGGATGATAATATTTTTAAACCAAAATTAGTTTTAGTTTTATAGGTTTTTCTTATAATTATATCTCCATTATTTTATTTATCAATTTTGGACGCACTTGTCTTGAGAATAACTTCCCATTATTGAATATTTTTGGGTATTTATAAAAATGTCACTTCTTGTCAATTATAAAAAGAAACCCCATATCCAAAATATATTAACACCTATAAATACGTTTTTATAGACCAAAAACATAAAAATATCTCCATAATATCCTTATTCACATTCTAGACCTTCTTTTTTTCCCGGAATTCCAACCTTATGGTCCTTATTAAGAGATCCAAAGGAGGTTATTCTAAGCGAAGTTAATCATCTTCACCGATCTCCTTTTCTACATCTTATTTTTTACTCCTAAAATTATTTATTAAAAATTAATATATAATAAGACTAGTATATAATATATTCTGATATGATATTATGTTTATGGAATAATATTCAACCATATCCTCTTCTATCAAATGGGAAACGAAATTGTCGATCGTGTGTATGGAGGACTACCGCCACATGAATTATTGTAATTTTATTTCCATCATAGCCTCACATGTATGATTAAGATGATGGATTTATGTTTATATATGATATTAATGATATATTAATAATTATTTAAAAGTGACATATCATATACATTTTTACCTTACCATCCACTGAAAATTTATAACATCGTTCGTGTGTACAGAGGACTACCTCCTCGCAAAGTGGTGCAATTCATTTTTTATTACCAAATAACATGGATGGAATGTGTAAGTGTATTTAAAGAAATAATATTATATTTATGATATTATTATAATTATTTAATTATAAACTAACACTTATATTCTTTCTATTATGACTGTTGAAAAATGGAAATGTTACTCTTGCAAACGTACGACCTATTGTCTCCATGATTATAACATAGTCCATTTTTCACAACCATAATTCCTGGATGATTTTAAAATTATAATTTATGTATAAATATTATAATTATATACTGAATATTATTTTTTAATTGATTTTACTATGATCCTTTTGACCCTGTTTAGCACACTGATGTCATATTGAATTTATGAACTGAACATCCTCAAAACACCCGACATGGACACAATTTATATTGTAATTAAGCATTTAATTAAAATAAATGAAGTAAATAGATTAATTGTATTGGATTAAACCTAGAAAATTTTATTATGAAAAAATAATTGAAATAATTTTATCATACAGGACATAAAATACATACATGAAAAAGCATGGACTTGAGGTAAGGGTTTTGTCTCAAAACTTCCTTCTTTGAGACACAAGTTATTTTATGCACCTAATTTTATTTAAATGGTGTATATAATACCAATTTACATATTATATAATTAATTATTCATATATCATGATATTTTAAGTTACAATTCATATACTTCATTCATTTGAGTTATGATTAAAAAGTTACAAAAGTGGTAAGAGTTTATGTTTCAATATCATTTTTATTGGGATTATTTATGATTAAATTTTCAATGTATGAAATTATTTGATCATTGCATAATATTTTTTTTATTATATTCTTGATATACATGAATTTTTCTTGTAATAGTACCATTTTCTCTATTGGGTACATAATATAATTGATAAAATCTTTTTAAGAAATGATGACTTTATTTGTATCATCAGTCAAAAATAATCTTTCTTCGATATCAATGTTTTATAAATATATATTCAAGAATATTTTTTACATTACCAATTTTTTTATTAAAGTTATTATTACCCATGTTTTATTTTTTAAATTTTATTTGTAAGGAACCTACTTTTCATTTTCTGAATGAGTCACTTTTTAACCCTTTTACAATAGTATGAAAGGAATGTTTTATTTAACTTATAATACATGTATGAAATTAACCACTATAATGACCACTAAAATATTCAAAGATTTATTTATATGTTTTATTGGTTCTTCTTAAATATATTTTTTGAATAATATTTTTCAATTTTTTGGATTTTGAAAAAGTTATTTCAAAGTGAAAAGAGTATTTTTCTCAAGAAATATTCCATGTAGTCTTAATAATTTTTTTATCAATGATGAAAACCTTTGATTTTATAAATTTCTTAATATATGAATCTCTTATATATACCTGGCTTATTATTTCTTAATTTTATGTGGTAATTCATTCCTTATGTTCATTTATCAAATACATTCTTTAAGAAACCCCTTTTTATTATGATATGAGGAAAGATTATGAAACCCATTTTATTTACTTGGGAAATTATTATGTTTATACCTTATGATTAACTTAATTAAATGGTGCACATATGAATGTACATGTCATGAATATGATGGGTGGTCCCAGAATTATATATCCCTCTAATGAATTGGGTAATATTTTAGTCACATGAGATGCCTTGTATGGGATTTAGGAGTAAAACTAATCCATTATTGGATTATTTTCACCATGTGACGTTCTCATAATAGTTATCCTTGACTTATGTTTATGTCATGGTTTATGTTACTTCTGCATGATATTATGATACAATGTTCTTTATGTCATTCTCCCTCTTGATTACTCTTGATCTGTATTTTTATGATATCATGTTATACCTATGACTCACATATTATGTATCTTTATCTTATTTATTCCCTTACTCAGATTTTTAGATAACCAATTTTTGGTTTCCATATTCCCCAAGTTATCCGATGAAGTTTTAGGAACTCAAATGGATTTCGGTGGTCATTATGGACAAAAAAATAAATAGGTTTTATTTTAGTCATTATTTGATGTACTATAAACATAGTCTTCCAAAGACATAAGACCTTAAAATATTTGGTTTGGAACTAATGGATGTTTATGTTAAAAATCATGTATTAATATATTTAAAAGGACAGGGTCACAATATTTAATGAAATAAAAATAAAACTAAAGCATCCAAAGATAATTTAACCACCCAATTGGTACTTTCCTTTTAAGAAGATGACTAATGCTTCTAAATTATATTTTGGGGATATTCTTGGGAAAAGAGTGGAGAGGAAATCCCATGTAATTGACTATAATTCTAAAAATCTAGATGTTACATAGTCAAATTACTCCACAATAGAGAATTAATTATTATATTTTTCCCATGAAAATTTTAGAAGCTATATTTAGGGTTCGAAAGTTGTGATTTTAATTGATCATTATTTGAGAGTGATACCTATTAAAAATTTCCATTATAATTCAATTGTTGAACCTATTAGAGAGTTTTTACCTTGGGATACATTGTATTCTATTAGTGATGACACGATGCCATAGTTTTCAAATATTATGAATAACATAGCTGCTGAAATTATTCCTCGTTGGTTTTGTAAGTAGAAAGTAGCTAAATTGATTTGTGAGTGAAGGAAACATGTCTGGGATAATCCTTAATTATGGATTTCAGAAAGTGATAAAATTGTTAGGAGATGTATCAATAATTTTTTTACACATTTTTAGTTTTGGAAGTCACTTTAGTCCATAGGGAATAGCTAGGAAATTTCTAGATTCATGTATATTTTTACCTACTATCTTCATAAATTCTCATCAGTTATGAAATTTTAAAGATTTACGATTCCAAGAAAACATTTCATAAATACATTGGGAAATGGAGTTTATTGTCCCTTTTCCAAATTTCTTTGGATATTTATACATCTTATTTTTGGTTGACTATGTGTCCAAATGGATTGAAGCTATGCCCACTTGGAATGATGATGCTAGTGTGGTGTCCCAATTTGTTAAGAGTAATCTATTTTATTGATTTGGGATTTTAAGGTTTATTCTCATTGATAATGTAAACAATTATGTAATAGGAATCTAGAGGATTTTTTAAAAAGATAAGTGGTTAGTTATAAAGTGTCTACACCATATCACTCTAAAATGAATGGATTGGATAAAGTGTCAAATAGAGAGATGAAGTATATTCTTGAGAAAAATATTTACCAGAAAATGAAATATTTTAGATTAATTATTGAGGATGCTATTTGGGTATATATGACTACCTATAAGACTCAAATAGGGATGCCACCTTATAGAATAGTTTCTTGGAAGTACTTTTCATGTTCCTATGGAAGTAAAGCATAATGATTTTTTGGATGTCAAACCATGAAACGTAAATATATTCAAAGTTGGTAAATAGAAGAAGATTTCACTACTACACAACATGTATTATATAGTGTTGTCCTTTATCAGTGCTAGAGAAAAGTGCTAATAAATGTTTCCTTTATCAGTGATAAAAAATCACTGATAAATGGTACTGTTTATCAGGGCTAAAAAAAGTACTGATAAAAGGTACCCTTTATCAGTAATTTTTTTAGAATTGATAAAGGTTTACTTTTATTAGTTGTTTTTAGCACTCTTAAAGGGTACCTTTATAAACACTTTATTTTATTATTGACAAAGTGAAACCTTTATCAAATCATTTTCTAGCATTGATAAAGGTCCCAATCATGCGAGCGAGTACTACATCGAAATAACAGATTTTTAGCTGCTTCATTTTATAACATTCTACTGTAACCAAAGCTCAAAATATTATTATGGGGATGAGGTCCCACATACACTGTGCACACACATATGGTCCCACGAGCCACCATGGGAAATGACCCACTATATGCTTCTCGTGAGCTTCAGCCCACCAGCATACACACGACGGCGTCCTACATGACCCGACTCACTAACCCCACCATACGACCCTAGACATGGCTCGACCAACATTATTATAGAGGCCATGTCCCAAATTTTTATATAAACCAATAAAAAATACAATTATTAAAAATATTAAAAAATTGAGATGATTACACAAATAAAAATTAAAAATGAATAAATTAAATAATTATTAATAACTTCAATATATATAAATTATAAATATAAATTAATTTTATAAATTAGATAAATAAATAAATATATAATGAATAAATTGAAATAATTAAACAAATTAAAATTTAAAATTAGTTAATTAAAGAAATGATAATATTTTTATTAATTAAATAATTATTAGTAAAAATGAAAAATTTTGATATACTTATATATAAATTATAAATATTAATAAATAGTATATGTAAAATATAGTTATATAAAAGGAATAAATAGTTATAATTAAACAAAAAAATTTAAAATGAATAAATTAAAAAATTATTGAAAATTATTATTAATGAAAAAAATTATCAATAAAAATGGCTAAATTTAATATATATATATATATTAAATATAAATAGTAAAAATTATATATTAAATATAAATATAGAAAATTAATAAAATTTTATATTTAAAATCATATTGATGTCTTATTCATTTTAAGTAGTTTTTATACATAATTTTTCATTAATATGTTTACAATTTTTAATATAGAAATATATTTCTCTTTTTATATATATATCAATATATATAATATATTCTAAAATATGATTTATATGAAACAAAATATATATGATTAAATTAAAGAGGTCATATATTTAATGAAAAGTGGTTATTAATTAAAAATTAATATTAATTAAAAATGTTGACTAATTTTATTGATTAATGTATGTCTAATTGAATTTCATTTGATTTTTGAGTTTAATATATATAAAATATGTGTTACATTTAATTACACATATACATACATGTAATTAATGCATTTTTGTATACAACGAAGATACAAATAATATTTTTGTAATTTTTTCTAGTTTTAATATTCATTTTTTAATTATATTTGTTAAAATAATATATTTAAAATATATTATGCTTCAAATTAGTAAATATTATAATTTTTCATATTTTTATTTTATATATACTATTTATTAATTTTTAATATTTTTTTTGAATTTATTCATGTTTAGTATTATTTGTCCATTGATAATCTTAATGTTTTTAATTTTTTTGTAAATTTTTAATTTTAATTTTTTCATTGTTCAACTTGTTTTCAATTTTATCCATTTTTAATATTTATTTATGCATAGTTATTCATTAAAATTTAATGCTTTTAATATTTTTGTAATTTATATAATTAATATGTAATAATTTCCACTTTAACATATATAAATATTCATTTTTAATATTTTAAAATTATCTATATAATTAATGACAATTATTCATTTTCTAAATTTATTCATTCTTATTATAATTTATTTTATTAAAAGGGACTAACTTCTATTATATAATGTTATTCTTCAATTTAAGATATTTCAAACATATATATATATAGACACATTAACTTCAAACACAAAAATATTTATGCGATTAGTGAAATCTTATGTAGAAACAAAAACCTAATATTTTTATAATTTATTAAAATTTTAATATTCATTTGATAATTTCATTTAAAAGCATAATATATTTGATATATTTTGTATTTAATCAGTAAATTTTATTTATTTAATTTTAATATTATTATTGTATATACTATTTATTCATTTTTAATATATATATATATACTTTAAATTGAATCATTTTATAATAATTTTTATACATATTTATTTACTATGTTTTAATATTTTAAATAGTTATTCATCTTCACTTCAATATATATCCATATATTATTATTTTTGATAATTTATATAATTAATAAAACATATCCATTTTTTTAATATTTTTATAGTCTACTCATTTTTATTTATTCAATTTTTCTTATTTTTAACAATCATGCATTTAAGATTATATATTCATGAATACTTTTAAAAATATAGTCGTAAATAAATATCTATAAATAAATATAGTTGTAAATGTATATATACACTAGTTATGAAATTATAAACTTATAATTGTAAATAAATAAATATATTTTTTATAAAAAGATTTTAAACAATTATAAATTAATATTATATATTTAAATAATTATAAAATTATAAAAAATATATTTAAATAATGAATATATTTTCAATATGTATATGTATATTTATATACATTTATTATATATATAATTATATAAATATATATAATGTTATAAATATATTTTTAATTATAAATAAATAATTATAAAAAAATAATTATAAATAAATTTAAAAATAAATATATTTATAAATATATTCATAAATGTATATTTACTATATTTAGAGAAATTATATATTTATAATTATAAATTAGTAAATAATTTATTTTAAAATTATTTGTAAAATTAAAAGTAAATAATTATATTTTTAAATAATTATAAAATTATAATAAGTATTCTAGAAACTTTGATAGCGGTGAGCTCTCTTATGGAGTCTGCGGTTCATTAGATCTCTTAATCGCATGCTGGTGAGGTTTACTATATGCAATGTTGCAACTCCTCTGATCGTCCTCCGTGACGGTGGTTCAGATCTTGTTTAGGTCTGTCTTAGTGGTTTGTGACTTTGATAGTGACGAGCTTCTTCTCTTGTAGCATTTGTGATTCAAAGGATCTATTAATAGCACAGTGCTTCTACAATTTGGGATTCAATGGTGTATTTTATTCTTCCATATGCATGGTTTTATGCTTTCTAGCCTTTCGGTGATTGTTTGGTGTCAACGGAGCACCTTCATGATGTGGTTGATGTTAATGAGGTGAATAGATTCTTTTCTCTCTAAAAAGGATCCAATGCTTTTACAATTCATCATAAGGGGTGTATCACCCATGTCAAAGTAGATCAATAGGCGGTATTATATTTGATTGAATCTAGTAAACATTCAATTTTTACTCACCTCATTTTTCCCAGAGGTTTCATTCCATTGAAGGTTGACGATTTGGTTGAATGAATTTCAGGGATTTGGGGTTTCTCTAACTATAGATGCATTTCTTTGGGGCGTGGGTTCTTTATTTTATTTTCTCCTATAAGAAAATGGAATCGAGGTAATTAGGATTTGTTTATCTGTCTCTGAAGCCTAGATTTATCCATGTTAAGGAATGGGATATGAGGTTCGATCCTATGAATACTGTGATTTCTTCAACATAGGTTTGGGTTAAGGTATGTGATTTACATTGGATTCTTTGATAGCCAAGGATTCTCCATGACATTTCAATGTCACTTGGTATACCCATAAAGATGGATAAAGAGACTACAAATTCTAGGTATGGATATTTTTTCATGATTCTTGGTTGAAATTTATGGAAGTTAAACTATTTTTGATCAAGTTTTTCTAGATTCTAAAGATGAGGTGTCTGAAATGTGGATTGTTTATGAGAACACTCCAAAATTCGATGTGTAATGTAGTGTTATAGGGCGTGATCTAGAATCCTATAGAAGGTTGGTTATCTGTGATGTATGTTCTGTCTTTGGTTATGACAAGAGATCTTTCTTGAAGGAAGGTAAGAAATTAGGTTGTTCTGGTTTTGTTGGATCAAAATATGGATGATGGTAATTCTAGGTAGCCATGCAACACTTATCAACTGTCTAGTACTATGCTTCATGTTCAAGATGATATTGGTGTATAGGATGTTACAACCTCTACTTTGAATGAATCTTTGTAGGGAGATGATTTTATTATTATAGGAGATGATAAACCTGTTTCTATTGCTCCCATGGTTTTTGGTCAGATGGAGTGTGATAGTGATCTGGATGATGGTAATTCAATACATGATAATTCCCAACATGCCTTTAAATTTAAGGACAAATAAGCTTCTAGACAGCCATGTAATGATGCTTCCAACAATATTTTTCTTGAGTAGAATACTGGAGGCATATCTTTTGGGTTTCTAGGGACAACCGCTTTTAGTGATAGTGCCACATCTATGCAGTTCTATGATAGGAAGAAACTTTGGTTGGACATTTTCACTGATAAATAACACAATGGAAGTGAGTATTATTTGAGACTGACCCATAATGTTCATAAATCCAGTATCATGGATATACCTGCTTTGTCAAAAAGACTGGAACTCATTGAGAGGGAAGTAGATATTGAGGGTCATAAAGGGAAGTAGAAAGTGGATAATGAAGGATTTCAAATGATTTCAAGGAAAATACAATTTCAACATGAATCACTTAAATTTTTCCAATAGAAAATTGATTGGTTAATTGTCATTGATATTAGCAATTTTAAGGTACTCCATTCTCTTAATGATGATGTTCGTCATGTGTCTAAAGATATGACTGATGCTAGAAAGGGTGAACATGATGTAACTATACATCAGAAAATTTGGAGGTGGGGTAGGCATCCCAATGGCCAAGGCCTGGGACATGACCAAGTGGATGTAACTCGAGGGCATGGATGGTGTGTTTCTTCTAGATATTCCTGGTACACATCAGAGTAATTAAATATTAATAAGTACGCTGTTCTCTTGAACTATATGAATTCATTGACAGATTAGGAATATACTAATACTGATGAATCTGATCATAAAACATATCATGATTATGGTGATTCTTGATTTGATATTTTTCTATAGATTTGGGCTACCCTTATTTATCCTCATCTTTCTTCTCATGTGCTTGTTATTTTTTTCAATTTTAAAAAATAGTTAGGATATTCATCTTCTGGTTAGACCCTCTTTGAATAATAAATATATTTAAATTTAAATTTATATATATTTATTAAATATATATAATTATAAAATATAGATAAGGATATAAATATATTTATAGTTATATTAAAAAATTTCTAAATATATTTAAAAATATATTTATTTAAATTATAATTATAAATCTTTATTAGTACAAATAATGTACTGATCAAATCCATATTTATCCATGCTAAACAAGTTCTAATAAAGAGGTGTTTTATAATCTCTTATTATTTTATCATTGATAAAACCACTCTCTATTATAACTGTTTTGGAAGTAAAACTCTCCATTATATTTTAAAAATAACCCTAATCCAACTAATTTCATTCACACCATTTAAGCTCACAAAGAATTCAAATACTTTTGTTTCCCCCTCGACTATCTCTTGGATGAATCAAGCCTCAAATATAGGGTATGATAATTTTTATCCTCTCCAATTTATTACTTGTTTGGGTTCAACGATGTGTGATAGTGTATCATTTTCTTGGATCAGTAGTCTATGGTTCAATATTTAGGAGTTATGTCAATGTAGTCCCAACCATAACTCATCCTCATCTGTCAGTTCCTTGGTTGTGGGTCTCTGTGTTCTTGATTTTACTATACAATGACTTACATAGGTCTTTCTCAGTTCACAGGTGTTGTGTTTTGGTTTTTATGTTTCCAACCCACTCAATGACCATGGGTTTCCTCCTGGTCTTAGTGTCACCCCATTCTAGGAGCTCTCTATCACTACCCCGTATAGGTTCTCATCCACTTATCCACATCCTAGGCTTTCCATGGTTGAACATGGCCATGACCTCATGGTGGAAGAGAATATCTATTTTAGATATCTTAAGGTTGGAATATATTTCCTTGTTATTGAATTTTGATAAAGAATAACTTAAAGGTGTGATATTTTCTCTTATGATATTGTAATAAAAGTGGGAAAATAAATTTTTACATAAGTATATATCAATGAAAGTGTGTTTCCTATTATGTAATTAGTTATGGTTGTTTATATATTTTTTTAGAAACTATCATATTATACTATATTTTAATATAGGTCATCATGACTACAAGTATTAAGTTTTAGCGGTCAATATTATAATTATATAAAATGTGATGGGAATCAATCAATTTAAAATAAACTGAACTATAGAATATCTATGGATAAATGGTTTGTTTTTTGGTAACCTAATCTGGTCAATTTCGATAGTCAACTTTATGGGATGAATGTGCATGATTTTATGGATTCAATTTTACATAATTTTTGAGTTTTATTTTGGTTATATACAATGATTCATTTTATTTAAATATTCTAAATTATGTTTCTAAATATGGTGTGATTTTTAGAGAAAGTATTTTTTTGGTTGTGTTATTCTTTTAAAGAAAAAATGGGAATGTAGTGTTGAAACCTTTTGGTTTAAAATATGTTTTTAAATTTAAAGGTTTCTTTTATTTTCAAATAAAATTTATATTTGGTTAATTTTTTTAGGGTTGGATGGGGAATTTCTAGAATCATTCATTAGTTTAACTCAATTTTATAAAGGTATATAATGGAGGTTTTTAATAAATTCATTTTATCTTGATGGTTTTAATTATTTTTAACATTTCATGGTATTTTAGGAACAAAGATTTTATTTTAAATATTTTGGATTATGTTTCCCCTGTTATAAAAAATAGGATTTCTATTTTGTGATAAGTTGATAATTTAGTTTCCAAATTGGTTACAGAAAAACCTTGTTTTGAAATGAAATGTTTGGACTTATTTTATTTTTTTTTAATAAGAGAAATTTTGTACAGTTAAGTGTTTTATAGTGGTTTTAAAAAATTTAATGTTGTTTAGGTTTTAAAAATTAGGATTTTTACATTAAAGGATTCAAAAAAAATCTATGGGGTGAGTTTATTTTGTATAAAAATGGTTTTAAAAAATAGATTTTGTTAGAACAAGTTATTGAAATTATTGCATTATGTTAACATTTTTTTATATTAAGGTTGGTGGTTTTATTAAAACCCATTACACAGGTTGGTTTAAAACTCAAATTTTTTTTTACAGTGGAATGGTTTTCAAAGTTGTGCACTTAAAATTTCATGAAATGGATGTCATGATTTTATGATTTATATTTTTTTGAAATTATAAATGTAAAGACCCTAACTCCAGTAACTCAGAGCCGATGCCTTACTTTATTACATTGGTATAATAAATAAGGAAATCCCATTCTAAATGGCCAAATAGTTTATCATATTTGTAAAACCATATAAAAAATAAGTTTTACATTACAACTTGAAAGGAAAACCAATATATAAACCCCATTGTAAGCATCCATAAACTCTTAGATTATCACTTTATGTCATTCATAATATACATCTTGGAATCCTAGGGAAAAGTAAAACCTAAGAAAGGCTTGATCTTAATTACTATGTAAGGGTAAACAATTCAGCAGAATCTATAAACATAAACAATAAGGAAAGGTGAATATATAAAAAACATATATCAATAAATAATAAAATTGAACTTAGTATGGCATGAATAAAAGTTGATTAAAATAATGTCATATAAATAATAATATTAGAATAAAACTTAACCATGGATATTCTAATAGTTGAATAATTACATGGAATATAAAGAAATAATATAATAATGAGGGAATTCATAATTCTAGACATGATAAACATACCATCAAGGATTTATCCAAGGTACTATACATAAATGGGTAAAAACCTTGTCTAGTTTGTCTCATGATACCTACTGATGCATCGTGGGTGTATAGCAGGACCCACCTATCACTTACTAATTCTAATGCATTCTTCTTATGAAAAGAAGTGAAACATATTCAATATATAATTTCATATTGAAACTAGCATATGAAATTTTAATAATATCCCTAACCAGTAAACATAATCATAAACTATCCAGAGTAATATGGATAATAGTATCAAGAATGTACATCCCCAGTCAAAAAAATCAAAAACAATTCAATAAATTAAGGGATATGGAAACATAATATATAAATATCAATAAATAATAGGATTCAATAGAGGGTAAATTGACGAAAATACTCTAATAAAATCATTTATAAATTATTAATAGAAATAACCTTTTACTTTGTATAGAACAGTTCTTTTGGAAAATCATTTATATTTTCCCTAAAAAATCAGATTGTATAGCCCAAAATAAGTAATTAAATTATATTTTAGGAATATTAAAAAAATAATCATACTAAAATTTTTCAACTGAAGTGAAAAAATGTTAAATGGCAGTTTAAGGAACTTTAGAAATGATCCACTTCTGTGGGGTTTAATAGAAAATATAGAATGAGTATTTAAAGAAAAAAATTCATAATAGTGTTCATAGAATCAGAAATGAACTAAGATATTTTTCATGATAAAAATAATATTTTTATAAAAAAATTGGTGCGTTGAAAAATATTATGGAGTGTAATTAGAAATGGGTAAGACATTGAAAAGTTCCCTTTAATCGGGTTTTCTTATTGAGATGAATTAAAAAGGGAACCTTATCAAACATGTGTTTCCCATAAAATAAAGAAGAACTGAGAAAGGTACAAATTTTTGGAACATAAACACAAAATGTAGGATGATTAATTAAGAATAATTAATAATTACATCTGTCTAAAGAGATAAAAAGATTATCTTAGATGAAAAAAATAGAGGTTTGGAATGAAACCCTTACCACTTTGTAATCAATCGAATAGTATACCCCATAAAATTAATAATAATAAAATGAAATATTCAACACCATTAAGATAAATATATTAATGATATAATATATCAAATGGAATTATACATACACCACACATAACAAATAAGTGGTAAGTAAAGCATATCTAATAGAAATAAAAGTGAGAATAGAAACCCTTACCATATGTTTGAAAGTGTTTTTCACTTACACTTAATGTCATGGATAATGAAATTATATTCATTAATAATTTAATTTATAATATATTCAACATGTATTTTATTTAGTATAATTTTATTAAGTTCATTTATATACTTATTTATGAGTTATAAAATTCAATTCATCATTCAAGAGTGTTTGTTTCCTTGGTTTTCATGATTGGTTCACTTTTATACATGTACAGAAGATCATGTAAAAATGGGAATATTTATTAAAAATTGAAATTATATGTTATTTATGAACATAAAATATATTAAATGGTTTTATATATAATTTTTTCCATATATGAATATGATTCATTAGTTAAAATGTTAATGATAACCATTTAGGTTATTTTGACGTTTTTTCGATCGCCAAACACTTGTTTAGTTTTATTTATTAATACTATATTTATATATTGGTTTTAGAACACTAAATAATTTTTAATATACATTTTAACTATTATAGTGGTTTATTGAATATTCTTGAAGGAGGTAATTAAAAGGCATCATCCACGATGATAGTAAATTGACACATCATAGATGATATTTTCATTTTTAAAATAAACAGAGAGGACAAGGGATTAGATGAGGAATATTACATTAACACAATAAAATTATAGAATATAAAGGATACTTGATTTATCATGAATGTTTTTATAGATGAGGTAAGTAATGTATTGAAATATAAACAAAATAAGGAAATGGGATTTTAGCTCTTGAATCGTTTCTCCTTAAGAACCTCCTTACGACTCCTGGAATTGGTATTTTTGTGAGACCAGAAACATTATAATGGGGAAATATATGAGAATTTGGGAATTTTGTAGAATATGTTTTACAAATATTACCTATGGTCCTTAAATTAAATGAAGGAATGAAGCTTTTTTTATAATTGAGGTGAGGATAAATTTAGGAATTTCATCATATACTAAAATATAATAAGTCTAATATTGGTGTAAAGACTTCAAAAAGGCCTAGAAATCATAGGATATCACATTTTAGACATAATATTACAATATTTGCCCTTATTAAATATTTTTTTAAATATTTTATGCATGAAATATATTTTTTTGTCAAATTTAACACTATTTATAACTATGACTTTAAAACATAAAAAAGTGTCAAATTCAAAAAAATATTTCATTATATACTAAAAATATCATATTAATATTTATAATTTTTCAAATAACTTTAAAATATAAAATTTTATTTATTTTAATATTTATAGAACCATTTATTTTAATCTTTTATTAATTAATTTATTGTTGCATCATCGTTGTGCAAACCATTAATGTAATTATTTGTTCCCTAAAAATTAAAAATAAATTTTTATGAAAAATATAAATTTTATATATTTAAAATTAATATTTATGGTCAAATATCTCTTATAGAAAACCATATATTAAAATATTACAATAATTATAAACAATAGTGTGAACAACTGCACTTTCTTTTAAATAAAATATTATAAGGGTCCAAATCCTATCCATGTGGCTCCAAATGGACATTAATTTGACCCTTGGAAAATATTGGTCACTATATAATGAACCAATTATATTAACCTAAGTTCTGGGTAATTTAATTGTACTTATAATTTTAATTAAGGTTATTTTATTAAATTTTCATATTCTTTTCCAAGCTCTTCATCAACATTGAACAACAATTAAAGTTAGTGATTTCTTATATAAAAATTAAAAATATATTAATATAATAAAAATATATTAATATAATAAAAATAAATTAATTAGTCTCATTATAACCTTTTTATTCATTCATTATGTATATTTACTCTTATCCATGTGAATAAGTTTTTTTAATTTGTTAATTTGTCTTTTCTTGCCTTACGCAAGAATTGCACAAACATTTGAATAAGATTGAGGTTATATGGCCCTAAGATTTAAAAATATAATAAAAAACATAAATTTTACATAATAATTAATAAATAATTTTCTAATATAATTTTTACCACTTAATTATTATCTATAAAGAACCAAATTTTACTTTTCCAACACTGCAAAAGCAATTCGTCAACACTGACAATGATTTTTATATTTACCAAGAAATAAATTATAACTTACACGTCTGGAATTATTCATTGCACACTATTTATATTATAATTTCATAAATCAGTCATTAAATATGTTTAATGAATTTTATATCATAATTATGTCATGGTGATGTCATAAAAATATTGCATTTTTTAAGAAACTGTATTTTTTAATATTCATTAAAAATTTAACCTTTTCATAAAATTATAAAAATTTCACCCTAAACATTTTTTTATGTTTAGATTTAAAAAACGGACTCCGTTTTATGAAATTAATTTTATAAAAATGATTAATTTAATTTTTCATTAAAAACATCATTTAATTGAAAAATTCCAATTTTAAAATTATAACTGATTTTATGACACATTAGAAATTAATTAAGGTCACATAAAATTATATTATAAATATATGAAAATAATATATTAATTTAAGAATCTATTTTATTAAAATAAAATTTCTTTTAAATCATTAAATTAATTATAAATTTGTACATAAACATTACTGTTTCACAAAAATACCAACACTGAATTTATCATTTTAAAAATGTTTATTTAATTCTTCCATGATATAATTATATTATATTTTCATTAATTAGATACATAAATTTTATGGATAATTTCACAGAAAAGGTTAATATTCTATCGTTCAGATTACTATTCTTAATGGCCACGTTACTATTCCAATGACCGTGTTAATAGTTTATAATATATCATTGTTTTAAACTTCGTGTTTTGTGAAACATATGCTATAAAATATGTTAAAGATACATAAAATAAAATATTGGTGGGTCACATTATACCCTTAAATAAATTTCATCCTGAAAATAATGAAATTACACTTTGAAAATCAAAGGTTGATACATGAAAATTCTTTTGTGGGAAACCCACATCATAAATTAGGTTAATAATAAATCCTCTTAATAAAAGGAAAATAGAAATGGAAAGGTCACTAAACAATTTGATATCTTAATAGGGTAACATTAGTAATAATTGAAAATATGGACATGGAAGAAAATATAGCCGTCACATTCTGATTCAGAGTTATAATGAACATGGTTATTATAAAGTTAACCATCACAAAACCGTAAATATAGGATCAGTTTCAAGACCATTGTTTTCTCAAAAATTGTTGTAAACATATGATGTTTTTGTTCCAAAATTCTTTTCAGAGAGTTGAGGGATTCTTTTACTATCCATAAAAGCACTTAAAAAAACTCGAATCCTTTCCATGTCATAATCTATTCTTTTGGTTGTTCTTCGGTCTATGTCCACTTCATTTATTAAACTAAAAGATGGATATTCAAGATGATTTTTATGACTAAATCTGTTTTATCAAATGATTCATAAGTCTTTCCTTGAGATTTTAAATGTTTAATGAAACCAAAAAGGTTAGAAAATGTTATCCAATATGATAAAAAATACTTTTATCTTAATCAATAATATCCTTAATCTATTCCATAAGTATTTAAACTTGAGACTTATCCAAAATATATCTATACAAATTCAAAGAAAAAATATTTAGAAGAAATTTTACTTAACCAAATGTATCTATTAATATCACATACAAAATATATGATTTACTTAATCAGATTTAAACCTTTTTTAATCATTCATTCTTACAAGAGTAAAATCCCAGGTTGTCCTTAAATCCAAACATCTAATAATTCCAGCATAATATAAACCATCAAATCACTAACCACATTTATTATCACAAATAATATCCCATAAAAATCTAATTGTTCTTATATCAATAATAAAGCACATATTTAGTGTTATCTTTTCCAAGTTATGTGTTTTAAAAAAGAAAATCCTATAATAGAATCACTTCTCTTGATTACTAGTGCTATTCATATCATGCTTCCAATTCCTTAAAGAAGAATTACTACAGTACAATCCTTATATATCCCATGAATCTTATAAAAATATAATTATTGATAAAATACTCATAATTATTTAATCCAAACATAGGAATATTAATCATTCCTCTTCACTTAAGGTAGTACAATACACTTGACTTTGATCCCTTTTCTTTTTCTGAGCCATGTTTCCTTGATGATTGGGACATTGATTTGGATAGTGCCCAATATCCTTATAGTTGAAGAATTTAACATTAGAAAATTATTTATTCCCCTTGAACTCCTAAGCTTGGTGGTCCTTTTCTTTATACTTGAAGAAAAATCTTTTTTATTTTAAGCATGTACCATGGTGTTTCCTTCCATAAGTATCACTTGTTTTAAAAATACTTTCTCTTCTTTCCTTTATACAAAATTTTCCAAGTTGTACTCTTTTTCCCATGTTTCCCTATTAATCTATAATACTTATATAATTATTTATTATTCTCATTAGCACATGATACTATGTCCTAATGTTATGATATTGTTTGGCAGACTAGTTCCCTTTTAAATATTGACATAATACCAAAAAATATTTGATCCTCCTTAATTTGTGGGTAATTTACATTGGTGATGTTCCCATTACTTCTATGAGTTTCTTTTTCTAAATGAATTTATAATTTATATTATATCATATAATTATGAAACAGAATGTATAATCCCAAAATTAGTGAAATACTTAACACAAATTGAAAAATCTATGCATAGATAAACTTATAAACATGGTTTTTTAGAATGTTATTCTATAGTTATCCTTAAAGTATATAATAGGTTTCAGTTCTAAAATATATGATTTCCTAAATCAAGCTTCCAAAGTTTCTACAAAAATTCCTATGATACCAACTATAAATACCCCGACCCCACTAGTATAAACCCAGTGCATTAATTTATTACATTTGTATAATAAACAAGGAAGTCACATACCGAAGGACCGAAAAGTTTATTAGATTTTGAAAACCAGATACAAACAAAATATTTATGTTACAAATTTAAAGGAAAAACAACATAACAACTATATTGGAAACATCCATAAAATCTTATACTATACCTACCAGTCATTCATAATATACATCTTCACATCCTAGGGAAAAATAAAACATAATAAAGGGGTGAGATTAGATACTCAGTGAGGGTAAACAATAAAATAAAAGATATAAACATTAATAGTAAGGCAAGGTGGATATCTAACAATACATGTCATCAAATCATAAACTTGAACATAGTTTGGAAGGAATAAAAGTTTATCAAAATAATACCATATGAATAATAAAATTTGAATAAAACTTAACCACAAATATTCTACTAGTCGAGTAATCACATGGACTATCAATTTCTAATATCATAACAAGGGAATGAATAATTTTAGACATTATAAACATAACACAATGGGTTCAACCAAGCCACCATATATATATGGGTAAAAACCTAGTCTAGTTTGTCTCATTAGACATATCAATGCATGGAGGGGCTATGGTGGGAACCACCCATCCCATAATAAGTGCAATGTATTCCTCATATGCAATAGGTGGAACATACTCAATATATATATTCATATTGAAACTATCCTATGAAATTTAAATAATATCTCCAATAAGTAAACATAATCTTAAACTATCTAGAGAAATATGGACAATGGTATCAAGACAGTAAATCCCAGTCAAGATAATAATAAAACATTAAATAAAATATGGTAGATAGTAAAATAAGATATCAATCTAAATAAGTCACAAGATTCAACCTAGGGAAAATATATGAAAATACTCTAATAAAATCATTGATAAATTCTTAATAAAAATAACATTTTACTTTGGAAAGAAGAGTTATTTTAGAAAATCATTTGTATTTTTTCATAAAAAATAAGATTTTATATAAATAAAATGAATTAAATTATATTTTAGTGACATTAAATGAATATTTATTCAAATATTTTGCGAATAAATTGAAAACATGTAAAAATAGTGTTTAAGAAACTTTAGAAATGAGCAACTTCAACACGGTTTAAGGGAAAATATAAATGAGTCTTTAAAGAAAAAAAGGGATAATTTTTTGAATAAAAATGAAAATGAACTAATATAGTTTTTAATAATAAAAATAGTGTTTCTAGAGAAATATTGGTGACTTAATAATGAATATGTAGTGTACTTGAAAA
Organism: Viscum album; assembly: GCA_963277665.1. Classification (NCBI taxonomy): domain Eukaryota; kingdom Viridiplantae; phylum Streptophyta; class Magnoliopsida; order Santalales; family Viscaceae; genus Viscum; species Viscum album. The sequence continues at coordinate 1,957,991,286 of OY728137.1, forward strand.
TGGGTAAGAAATTAGGAAGTTCCCTTTATTCATGCTTTCTTATCCGGATGAATTAAAAAGGGAACCTTATAAAACATGTATTTCCTATCAAAAAAGAAGAATTGAGAAATATAAATATGTTTGGAACATACCTGAAGAATTTAGGAGGATTATATAAAAATAATTAACAATTAAAATGGGGTAAATGGATAAAAAGAGTATCTTACAGGAAAAAAATGGTGGTTCTAGAAGAAACCCTTACCACATTTAATCAATCAAATTGTATGCCCAGTAAAATTAATAATCATAAAATGAAACATTGAATAAAATTTATATAAATTGATTCATGATATGATATATCAAATGTCTATATACATATAATATACACAATGAATAAGTGGTGAGTAAGGTATATCTCACATAAAAAAAAGTGAGATGAGAGACCCTTACCTTATGTATGAAAGTTAACTGTACTTTTAGTTAATATACTAGATAATGAAATTAAGTTAATTAATAATAAAAAAATAACATATTAAACGTTTATTTATTTTATTATAATTTTTTTAAGTTCATTTGTTTCAATTTTTATGAGATATAAGATTCAATTTGGTCATTCAGGAGTGTACGTTTCCTTGGTTTTCTTGATTGGTTCACTTGTATAAAAGTATGAAAGATTGTGTAAAATGAGAATAATTATCCATAATTGAAATAATATTTTATTAATGAAATTAAATAATATTAAATTATCTTATATACCATTCTCCATATATTATGATGATTCATTAGATAAAATGTTAATGATAGTCATTTTGATTATTTTGGTGTTTTTTCAATCATCATGCACTAGTTCTATTTTATTAATTAATAATATGTTTATATATTGGTTCCAAAACAATAAATAAGTTATAATATAAATTATAAAATCTTTTTTTACCATTATAATGGTTTTATGACTATCCTTTAAGGGGTTAATGAAAACACATCGTCTATGATGGAAGTAAATTGACACATCACATGCGATATTTTCATTTTTAGAATAAAAGGGAGAGTAAAAGGTGATTTATGATGAATATTAAATTAAAAAAAATACATACCATATATATAGGATACTGGAGTTATCATGAATTTTTGGATATAATAGTTAAGGAAAGGATTGAAAGATAAACTAAAGAACCAAAGGGGATTTTATCTCTTGAATAATTTCTTCTTGAGAACCTCCTTAAGGATCGTGTAACTGGTCTTTCTTTGGGAATAGATACAATATAATGTAGAAATCAATTAGGATATGAGAATTTTTTAGAATATAGTCTATAAATATGTCTTAAAGTGATGAAATTAAATGACTAAATGAGTGCCTTTTTATAATTGAGGTGATAGGAAATTTTGGAATTTCTTAAAATATTAAAATATAAGTATAATATAGGGGTTAAGACTTAAAAAAGGCCTATGAATTACATTATATCACATTTTAGACAAAATATTTTTAATATTTGGACTTATTAAATATTTTATTTATTTTTGAAATAATTTAATAAAATATTTTATTCAAGAAATATAATTCTCTCCAAATTTAACACAATTTTTTACCATGACATTAAAACATAAAAAAGTGTTAAATTAGAAAAATATATTTTATTATATCCTATAAATATCATATTAATCTATTTATTTTTTTTCAATACCATAAAAATATCACATTATGTTTTTGTTAATATTTTAAATATCATTTATTTAATTTTTTTTCATTAATTTATTAATTACTATTTCAAAGTTGTGCAAGCCATTAATGTTATTTTTTATCCTCTAAAAATTTAAAAAAAAAATTCCACGAAGAATATAAATTTATTATATTTAAAATTACTTTTTGTTTTTGAATATTGATGTTGGGAAACCATATATTAAAGTATAATACAAATTAAGAATCATACTTTGAACAACTTGACTTTATTTTGAATAAAATATTATAAGCATCCTGATTGTATCCATGTGGATCCAAATGGGTATTAATTTGACCCTTAAACAAAAATTGTTGATATATAATTAACCAATAATATTTATCTATGTTTTTCTGTCATTTAATTGTACTTATAAATTTAATTAAAATCATTTTATTAGTTTTTTCTTCTGCTTTCACAAGCATTGCATCAACATTTCACAATGATTAAAGTTAATTATTTCATATATAAAAATTAAAAATAAATTAATATCATAAAATAAATTAATTAGTCTCAATATAACCTTTTATATTCATTAATTATGTATATTTACTCATATCCATGTCAAGAAATATTTTTAATTTGTTAATTTTTATTTTATTACCTTGTGCAATCATTGCACAACCATTTGAATAATATTCACGTTATATAACTCTAAAATTTGATAATATAAGAAAAAAATATCAATTATAAATAAAAATTAACAAATAATTTGTTCAAATAATTTTTACCACTTAATTATTATCTTTATGAAACCAAATTTGACTTTGTCAATGTTGCATAGGCACTACGTCAGCAGTGACAATCATTTTTATACTTATCATGAAATAAATTATAACTTATATGTTTTGAATTATTCTTTGAAAAATATTTTAATAATCTATTCATTACATATGTTTAATAAATTTTATATAATAATTAGGTCTTTATGATGTCACAAAAATATTATATTTCTTAAAAAACTATATTTTTTTTATTCACAAAAAATTTACATTTTCAGAAAATTCTCAAAATTTCACATGAACCATTTTATGAATTATATATTTAGAAAAAATAATCCATTTTATAAGAATAATTATCTAAATATGATAAATTTAATTTTTAATTAAAAACACCATTTATTCTAAAAATACCAATTTTAAAATTATAACTGATTTTATGATACTTTTAAAAATTATTTAAGGTCTCATAGAATTATATTAAAAATATATGAAAACAAAATATTAATTCATGAATATATTTTATAAAAATAAATTTTATTTTAAATCATTATTTTAAATATAAAATTGTGTATTAACATTTCTGTTTCACAAGAAATACCAACATTTAATTTATCATTATTAAAACTTTTATTTACTTATTCCGTGGTCTAATTATTCTATATTTTCATTCATAAGATACCAAAATTTTATGTATAATTTCATAGATAACGTTACTATTCTATTGGATAGATTACAATTCGTAATGTCCACATTATTATTCCAATGGTCATGTTATTATTTTATAGTATATCTTGGTTTTAAACTTGGAGTTGTGTGTAACATAAACTATCAATGGTCTTAAAGAAACATACCATAAAATCTTGGTGTGTTACACTAAAATATTTCAATACGGTGTAATTTTTTTTAGATAAATGATCATTTTGGATAAATCATATTTAGGGGGAAAAATAATATTTCTTCAAATGTGGTCGTGAGTAGGGGTGTCATTATTCTCCCATAGTGATCATTTGTCACTCTCTTGTACTAGGTTTCTCACATCATGATCACGATCGATGGCACTAGTTTCTCCTTTCATGTGTTGATTTTTCAAGTAAGGTTATCCCCCTTGATTCATGCTTCAATCATGGCTTCATTTTGGTGTTTTTTTCCATGATGGATCCCCCACCCCCACACCAAGCTTGTTTTTTCTTGATCTATTTTTGATCTTATTTCTTTGGATCCCTCTTGACTATGAAATTAAACATTTTCTATATCAAATTTTTATATCATTATTATTTCATTCTATATCAGGAAAAAACCATTTAGTGGTTTCCTCTATTCTATATTTTTTAAGGTGGTATCTCAAATGGTCATATCAAGTCTGGGGGCTGGTCCTTCCAACCCTTAGAGGAACTAGTTTGGTTCTATTTCCTTGGCAATGATCACATAATTTGGTGATATCATATCTATCTGGATAGGGAAATTACAAAGTGAGTGATTTTTGAGTTTTTTGTGACTAATTCATTGTTTTGTTTCTTCTTTTAATTTCTTGTTTTATGCTTCCTTTAGTGTTTCTTGTCCTTTTTCTTCCATTGGTCATCAATATTATTTCCAATTATATTACTCCTTTAGAATCTACACTCCAACTTCTTAGTCATCTATCTTCTCTTTTGATTATGGATTTATTATGTGTATTTTTTTACAAAAATGAATATTTTATAATCCTAATAGGATAAACATAAATTTAATATATATGCACAATAATCATATGAAAAAAGAGTCTGAAGATGGTGTTAAAGGGTTCATCACATCTGCAATAGAGCATTTATATGACCCTTCTAAAATTCTTTGTCCATGTTTTCATTGTTTTTTTTCATGAATAATTAGTTCATAAGAGTTGGAGGAAAATTTTATTTTTCATGGAAAAGATCATATATTCAAATTTTGGACCTATCACAAGGAAAAACTGAATGTAGACACCGATTAAGATTACAATGCTATTTATGGATCATTTGACTTGAATACTCGTGTAAATTATGATAGGGATCATACGAAATAAATTACAACAGAAATTTAACATGACCTTTGTGATTTTCCAATTTTTTTTGACAAGTTAAATTGATGTGATAAGAGACCATTGTATACCAGTTTTACTAAATAAAAGACATTATCAGTTGTATTTATTTTATATAATTTGAAAGTTAGCAGTAGATGGAGTGAAATCAAATTTACAAAACTACTTGGTCATCTGAATGATATTCTATGAAAAGAAAATGAACATCCTTTTCAAACATATGATACTAAGAAATCTATATTCAATGGGAATGATTACTAAAAAAATATAAAATTGTGAAGATGAATGTATATTGTTACACAGAGATTATTAATTAATCACAAAATTCCCTAATTTTTGTAAAAATCGATACAAGAAAGATGAATCAAGTCATTCAAAATGTTATACGGTAATGTCCAATCATTAAATGGTTTAGAAGACTATATGGATTCTAGTAAATCACTAGACAATTAAAATATAATATAGATAAAAGAATTAATAATGATAAACTTCATCATCCAGCGGACTCGCCTCAATGGTAGAAAATTGATTATGAGTATCCTAGATTTGGAAATGAGATGAGAAATTTCTATCTTGTGTTATCTATATATGGAATAAATATTTTTGGGGTACAGAGTAGTACTCATAGTACATTTGCAATTATTTTGTAAATTATAACTTTCCTCTATGGTTATGCCTGAAGAGTAAATAAATTATGTTTTCTCTACTGATATATGGACTAAAAAAATCTGGTAATTATATTGATTTCTATTTGGATATATTTATTGAAGATCTGAAATTTATGTAGGATATAAGTGTTACTGTGGATGATGCTCATAGAAGTGAATAATTCACATTGAGGGACATATTGTAAGGGATGATAAATGACTTTATTCCTTATGTAAATTTGTTAGGCTATAACATTAAATAAATGTTGGGGTGTCCCATTTGTGATGAATCTACACACTTAGTTCGGTTGAAACATTCTACAAAGAATTTTTTAGGGAATAATAAATTTTTACCTGGGCGATATAAATACTGATCCTGGACGATATCATTCATTGGTAATACCAAAAAAGGAACAACACCATCTTTACTAATGGGTGATCAACTATTTGGTAAAGTAAAATTTATTTAATTTGGTAAATAATTTTCTAATAACCTTATGAAATTAAGTCCAAAAAATAGATCAAATTTCTTTATATTACCGAACTGGAGTTGTTTGTACATCAAAAATTTTCTTGATGTCATTCATATAGAAAAAATGAATTTTTTAGTGTTATTTGATTGTTACTAAATGTTCCTATAAAAACTAAATAAGGCATCAAGGTTAGGTTGGATATGATTGACATGGGGATAAAAACATATTTAACACCAGGGAAGGGTGAAAGTAGTTATTTTATTCCTCCAATAGCTTCCACTCTATCTAGACAAGAAAATTTGTAAATTTTCATCATTTTAGTAGTGTAAAAGCTATAGAGGGGTATTCAAAAAATATGAAGAGTGTTGTGTCAATGAATAATTTTAACTTATATAGACTAAAATCACATTATTTCCATGTTTTGATGCAATATTTTATTCCCATGAATTTTTATTGCATTCTTCCTAAAAATATATGAAATAAATTAACCAATTTTTTTTTTTTCAAATCCATATGCAGTATGGTTAGAGACCTAGTGATGTTTCCAATTATAAATAAGGAGGTTGTAGTCATATTGTGTGAATTAGAGACGTTTTTCCAACCAAAAGTCTTTGATATAGTGGTACACCTGATGGTTCAATTTGTTATAGAGGTTCAAATATGTGGTCCTATCCATTATAGATGGATATACCCAATTAAATGGTATATAAATATTTTTAAATGGCGCATCATGAATTGGAGTCATCTAAGAAGGTTGTATTTCTAGAAAATATATTATTGATGAAGTTATTGAATTGTTTACCCATTACCTATCATATTTTGATAGCATGAGTCTCCCAAAGTCTTATCATAATGGAAATATTATGGGAGAATGGATTTCTGGAAGAGATGTTTTTATAATTACTATCATAGAGTGGGAGAAAGAACATATTTACAGTTTATACAATAGTTTAAATGTTGATCCATACATTGAAGCTCACAAATAAATTCTTACACATTTTAATCCATTAAGGGATAAAGTATGGATATCAAATTCTCATAATCAATAGTTTATAGGATTATCGTGAGATTATATTTATAATGATTCATATGAAAATACGAATTCAATTATTGAATGAATTTTATGGATATCCAAGGGACAAAATGAAAATGCTGTATCTTATAATGATTTTATAATTTACTATTATGCATTCCATTAAAATAAAACAATGACCATAGTACGATCCAAATTTGTGGAGTTATCATTGTTCAGAAAGTGATGCACATATCTAATTCTAAGGATATAAATCCAATTTATGTGAATATTTCATATTTTTGCATCATCAAATAGATATTTGAGTTGGATTATACAATATTTTAAGTCTTTTTTTTATTGAAAATTGTTTGAAAATAGGATTGTAGGGAAATTTTATGAAATGATATTTGTGAAGGTGAATTTCCGTGTGAAGGAGGAAAAGGATGAGCTGGACATAATTGCTTCACAAGTTGTTAATATTATTTATGTCCTTGATCCAATAAACAAAAATTGATCAATTTTTCTACTGGTGACTAAAACTACTATATGGTAAAATGAAAATTCAATCAAAGATGACCCTTTTATTGGGAGATAACAATCATTTCATAGCATTCTCAATGTATAAAATGTCTTATAAATAGGGGATTTCGATTCTAAATAGTGGATCCAAATCCCTTAAACCTTTAAATATAAGACATATATTTCAATGAGAAGTTTAAAATATTTTTAAATATACTATGTTTTTTCTCATAATATTATGTTTTATGTACTATATTTACATAATAAAAATTAAATATTGGACAAATCCTGTAGACAATGAATTATACACATGATTATATTACCAATATTGGGGAATAATAGGTGGTTAATGCTAAAACTATAGAATTATTGTGGATTGACACCATTTTGATGAAAAAACTAGAATTATGCAACATCATAGTGTTGACTAAAATTTTCATGGAAAGAAGTAAGGGAATAAAATTTAAGGTTAAATGGAATCAAAGAAGCTAATATGTTTACCCCAACAAGTCAAGGTTCCTTAGTTATGTTGGGGTCATAACTATTAATATTGTGTTGATTGATATAGATTTATGTTACTATATTGACCTTATAACAAAGGAAACCCTTTGGAATGATATAAATATAATGTTAAGATACACACTCTCTATTTTATTATAAAATTATATATTGACACATTGATTTAATTTTTGTTATTCTTTATAGAGTTTGTTTATTTTAGAATATTTATTTAAGAAATATGTATTAGTGGATACTGGAAAAGAAAATAGAGGCTAACAAACTATTTTTACCAAGTTTCATCTTAGGTATGCTGAGGGGAAAGTAAATCCCTAAAAACCAATTACTTATTCACACATAATAAAGTAGAAAACACTGAATTATTTCATTAGTCATTATGATGAGAAATAATTTTAGGTTTTCATAGTTTATAATATATTATTTTATAGTATTTATTTTATCTAATTTGATTCATAATTAATAATTCATGAAATAGTAAAGGATAGATGAAAATAAACAATGTGTATCAAAACCGATTTACCCATATCTTAATATAAGGATGGGGTATGATTAACTCTAGAAGAAAATGGTATGTATTTTAAATAAATAATTATTTTTATGTGATATAAAACAATATATGTGTCTTTGTTTATATGAATATTTATGAATCTAAATATGAATTCGCATCCAACCCACATCTAGTGCTATGGAAGGATGCCCATATAAATCAGAAGGGTAAACTAGTTGATAAAAACATAAAATCAATATGGGAAACATGAGTAAGTACGGATTAATAGTAATTCATTATGATTTATAACAATATTACATATAATATCTATATATTTTCATATGTTTTATAAGGTTTAGAAACATGAATTGATAGTGACCATACTGGAAGAAAAAAAATCAGTAGCTTTGAATCAGCCAAAATAATATGGTCACATTAGAGGTGTGCATTTTAGAGTGTCCTCTCAAACATATTTTGAGAAAAAAACACAAGAATATATAGACTAGAAGATGAAAGGATTTTAACCAAAAATATATTCTTTATAGGATATTATTGTTCAGTCTTGTTTGTAAGACCATTACATACTGAAAGATCGAAGTGAACCAGTAGTGGAACAAATATTAACACATGAATAACCAAATAAACCCACTAGATTTGAGGCTAGTCATTCCCCTCATCTGCATTCCATTCTTGAGGTAATCAATTTTTACATTAATATTTCTCTTAAATATTAATAAAAAGCTTGTGATAACTTCATTTGAGTAAAATTTCATAAGGTAAAGTTTTTTGTGATTTCAATCTATCAACACCCATGAACCACCTTGTTGCGAGGGGTATGGTGTAAAAATATCCCAAGAGACAATTTACACAAAAAATAACTCTCAAATGATCACATGAGAGAGGGGTTTGAAGTAGCTCCAGATTTGAGCACCGAGTTTCCTGTAACACTTGAAGATCTGGATATTACAACGGCCAATGATTCTATTAGAACTTTCATATAATGGAAATATAATTTTATATAGATATATGAGGTATTTCATTAAAAATAATTCAAATGAAAAACATGAAACAATTGATGAAAAAAGGTTTGAAGTGAGGTATGGTATTAAAGATCAATAAAACGATGGGGAAACGGAAGGTTGGATCAATAAAATATAGGGAATAAACCAAGAAAAAAATACCTCCCAGATGTACCTTCTCCCACTAGTTCCACTTCAAAATTTATTATCATTATAACTTCATACAGACACCACATTCAAATATGAAGATAAGTCCTATATTACATATGAAGAAGAAATATTTGGAACTTTCATTATAGACACAATTGGTCTCAAGAGTATAAATTAGATTCTAAAGTTTGAATGTTTGGGATTATAATTTGTGAATACATATATATGGTACATTTTCATAATATTTCTATCCAATAAATGATCTAATATGTTCATTAAAATTAATAACTATTAATATTTTCTATATATGTTTATACTACTACTATATTAAGTGAAAACCATGTGAAGAATTGTTTGGATTCATTAATCCTTGTATAATTTCTATGAAGTATATTTATTAAGAGATTAAAGAAATATAGAAGAAAAAATATATAAAAAATTAGGTGTTTGAGAAGACAATTATAGAAAATATACTCTTTTTATTCCTGAAATTCATGGTAAAAACTCTAAAATATGATCATATAAAACATGATTTCATTTTTTTCGTTATTTATTTGTTTTTTATGAATTACTTGATTTTTATCTAATCAATCTGGATACCGTAAATATTTATTTTTTAGATCCAATGCACGGATTTCCAATAAACCCAAAAAACTTGATGTGTATTTTGAATTTGTAATTCACTAGAATCAAAATTTTATAGACAAGACTCAAATAATATTTTTTAGTTTGTGTTTTAAAAAGAATTTAATTATGATCGATTGATCTATAAATATAGGTTAATATGTTCAGTCACACCTCAATCTGGTATAGGATGTGACCGATTTGACTCAAAGTGTCCATTATCTAATTAAAATTGTCATTTTAGTTCAAATTTTTTTTACTCATAGAAATTTGAAAAAAATTATCATATTTTCTTGATAATTTAATAAAATGATTCATAATCCATTTGTGACTTGTAAGAATCAGTGTCATGTAAAACTAACACACGATGTGACTATTATAACTCAAATTTCATGTTTTTAATTTAAAAGGAAAATTTAGAAAAGAAAATTGTGACGTAATAAAAAATGAACAAAGCACAATAATTTTTTTTTGATACTTCAAAAAAATGAACCGTAAGTAATTTTTAAAATTCAAGAATTGTACACATGTTAATATGATGAATAGTGTAACCAGTATGACTCAAAGTGTGTATTTTCAGTTTAAAATTACATTTTAGTAAAAAAACAAAAAGTGATGTACTCAAAACCAATAAAAATCATTTAGATTATTTTGATACATTATAATAATGATCCATAAGTCATTTTTGATACGTAAAAATCATCCTCATCTCAATCCGACACATGTGTGACTAGTATTACTTAAATTGTATGGTTTTAATTTAAAATTAAAATTTTAGTTAAAAACACACATCAATTACTAAAAACTGAGAAAACACATTTTTATTATTTAAATAGTTTTTGATACCATACATAAGTCATTTGTGATGTGTATGAATCATCCAAACTTCAATTTGATACATGGTGTACTCGGTGTGACTCATAGTGTCTGTTATCTATTTAAAATTGACATTTTAGTTCAAAACATGTTTCAATCACAAAAAAATAATAAAATACACTCATATTTTCTTGATAATTTTGAAAAAATACCTATAAGTAATTTTTGACATATAGGAATCATCCATATGTTAACTAAACACATAGTGTGACCTGTATGACTCAAAGTGTGTGTTTTCAGTTTAAAATGACATTTTAGTATAAAAAACCAGTTATATACTCAAAAAAAAGAAGAAAAAATATTCATATTGTATTGATACTCTATAAAAAAAATCCATAAGTCATTTGTGATATTTGGGAATTAGACGCACCCTAATCCGATGCACATTGTGACCCGTATGACTCTATGGGTGTCTTTTTTATTTAAAATGGACAATTTCATAAAAAAGATAAGTGACATAATTAAAACCAATCAAACACATTTGGATTATTTCAACACTTTATTAAAATTATCAATAATTAATTTATGAAATGTAGGAACCATCCTCACCTCAATTTGATAAATAGTGTTCCCGATATGACTCAAAGTGACCATTTTTAGTATAAAATTGAAATTTTAGTTCAAAATGTGTGCCACTCACTGAAAATCTAAAAGACATGCTCATAGTTTCTTAATAATTTAGAAAAATGATTAATATGTCATTTTTTATGTGTTGAAACCAATATCCTATCTAATAGACATATAATGTGACATATGTTAATCAATGTGAGTGTTTTTAGGTTAAAATGACATTTTAGTAAAAAAACAGATGTGGCATACTCAAAACTAGGAAACAAATTCAGACAATTTTGATAATTCATCAAAATGATCCATAAGTCATTTTTAATGTGTATGAATTATCCTCACCACAATCTGAGGCACGATGTTGCCAATATTACTCAAATTATGTGGTTTTAATTCCAAATTGGAATTTAAGTTGAAAGCACACATCACATACTCAAAACTGAGAAAATGTTTTTTTTTGTTTTTATGCTTTTAGAAAATTATCCAAAAGTTAATTATGACATATAGGAATCATCCCCACTTGAATATAACACATGATTTATCTAGTATAAATCAATTTTCCTATTATTAGTTTAAAATTGACTATTTTGTTCAAAATGTGTGTCTCTCACCGAAAATTGTGAAAATAAACTTGAATTGTCTGGATAATAAAGGTAATTGTTTTTATCATTTTTTATGTTTAAAAAACAATCACATTTGAAACTGACGCATTATGTGACCGATGTGACTCAAAGTGCGTGATTTATGTTTTATATGATATTTTAGTAAAAAAACAAGTGACATACTCAAAAGTATTAAAAATAATTTATATTGTTTTAATACATTAGGAAAATGATCAATAAGTCATTTTTGACATGTAGTAATCATCTAAACCTCAATCAGATGCATGGTGTAACCGATATTACTCAAATTGCATGGTTTAAATTTAAAATGGATATTTTATTTGAAAACACACATCACATAAACAAAAACAAAAAAATAAGAAAAATGCATTCCTGTTATTTAAATACTTTAGGACCACAATATTTTAGTCATTTTTGATGTATATAAATCATCCACACCTCAATATGATACATGGTGTTCCCTGTATGATGAAAAGTACACATTATTAGTTTAAAATTGATAATTTAGTTTAAAATGTGTGTCACTCACTAAAAAATAAGAAAACATACTATGATTGTCTTGAAAATTTATGAAAATGATTCATAATTATTTTTTTATATGTAGTAATTAGTATCAAATCGAACTGACACATGATGTGATCAGTATGATGGAAAGTGAGTATTTTCAGTTTAAAATGACATTTTAGTAAAAAAAGTAACATAATCAAAAATAAGAAAATCATTTCAGATTTTTTTGATAATTTATAAATATGATCCATAAGTCATTTGTGATATGAGGGATTTATCATCACATCAATTCAACACACAATTTGACCAGTTTAACTCAAAGTACGTGTTTTCAGTTTAGAATGACATTTTACAAAAAACTGAAGGTGACATACTAAAAATCGAGAAAACACATTTTGATTGTTTTGATAAACTCTAAAAAGTATTCCATATGTCAATTTTGACATGTAAGTTTCAACCTCACCTTAACCTGCCACATGGTGTGACCGATATGACTCTAGGTGTGTCTTTTTATTTAAAATTGACATTTTACTAGAAAAGAAAAGAGACATGCTCAAAATAGAGAAAATAAAATTATATTGTTTAAATAAATTAGAAATATAATCAATATGTTTTTTTATGTTTATGAATCATCCTTGCTTCAATACAATACATGGTGTTCTTGATATGACTCAAAGTGTATGTTTTCATTTTAAAATTAACATTTTTGTTCAAAACATGTGTCACTCACTGAAAACCAAGGAAACACACTCATATTATCATAATAATTTAGGAAAATGATTCATAATTCATTTTGATATATGGGAATAGGTCTCACATCCAATTGACACATGATGTGACTGGTATAACTGAAAGTGTGTGTTTTTAGTTTAAAATGACATTTTAGTAAAACAATGACATACTCAAAACCGAGAAAATGAATTCAAGTTGTTTTGTTGTGTTATGATGACAATAAATATTTCCTCTATGACATATAGGAATATACACCTCAAATAGATGCCCATTGTGACCGATATTATTCAAATCATTTGGTTTTAATTTTAAAATTGACATTTTAGTTGAAAATAGACATCACATACTCAAAATTGAGAAAAAACGATCATATTCTTTTCTCATCATTTTATATACTATTATTTAATTAATTTAACTATTATTTTTATCTAACACTTTTTTAGTTAATTTTCAGAGATATAATTATTGAATATAAATAATAAATAGTTTGATATTTGGAGGGTTGTTCTAAAAAAAGAAGTCATTTTAAGTTGTCTCCTGTTCGTAGTGACTTTATTTATCACCATAAATGTGAGCCAATTAAATAGGACATGATTTCAAGAAAGAAATAATTTGATTTTGTGTTTCATAATGAACCGCAATTCAATCTGATAAATGGTGTTCCTAATATTACTCAAAGTATGTATTTTTTATATTAATATTGACATTTCATGTTTAATTTATTTCTTTATAGTATTACAAACATAAGAATTGTTTTCTTATTCACGCGTATTATTTTTCTTGATCTAGGGTGGGTTTTTTTGAAAAGTAATAGCATAATAAGGGGTTGGGGGCTAAAGAAAAAGGAACATTGATATTTTTGAATGTCTGTGATAATTTGTGCTTACCCATGTAATTTTACAAACCAATGTTTGAAATATATATAGTATAATATATTTTTCTTGTGTTTTTCTTATAAATTTTATTTTAAATAAATTATTTAATTGAAAACTAAGTTTGATATTTTTTACTACTGTAGTGTGGTTTAATTTTAATAGCACACAACAATAGTATTACCCTTTATTAGAACCAATAATAGGGTTGGTAAAGGGATATTTTATCAGCGCTACTAAAAGCACTAATAAATGAATTCTTTATCAGCACTCTTAATAGAATTGATAAAGGTATCCTTTATCACCACTTTTAAAATTTCTGATAAATTGATCCTTTATCAGTGCAATTAAAACCACAAATAAAAGTATGATTTATTAAAACTTTTAATTGTGCTGATAAAGGATTCCTTTATAAATGCTAAATAAAAGCACTAATAAAGGGGTTCCTTTATGAGAACTTAAAGAAGCAATTATAAAGTTCACATTTATTATTGTTTTTCTAATGCTGATAAAATCCTACGACTTTTGATCATGCTTTTTTTATTGATTTTTTTCACAGAAAATGGCATATTTTAGCGCTATAACAGGGATTTTTTTTGTAGTTGTGTTTGTTTTTAAGAGTTGGAAGAAATAATAAAAAGTGCATATGAAAATTATATTATTTTTAAAGAGAATCCAAATGTTTTAAAGGAAAAACGTTCATAAGAAAATAATTTTATGTTTGAGATAAAGTGTTGTTGTACAACTCCACATTGAAACTTTTCCAGTTAAATTTCACTCGAAATGGGACGGTGCTTTAATTACAACTTATGTTTTCTATTTTAGTTATATATAGATTTAATATCCTTTTAAAGATGTTCCATTCCATATTAATGTACATCAGCTAAAACTATTTAGATAAGGTAATATTTAACCACTAGGGGTGGATTTCCTTTTATTGGAAACTAAATATCATCGAATAATTCATGTTGTTTATTCCACTGTTGTTTGTTTTTTTGGAATAAGTGTGGGAAAAGATAATAACATTTTATAGTGTTACGATTTTATTTTTTCTTTATAATGTTTATTTTTAGTAAATAAATTGATATCTTTCACCATGAATAATCCATATGGGGCTACTATCTACTTTATGGAGTAGATGTTTATCAATTTACTATGATTAAAAAAATCCCCCAGATGAAGAATATTGGTTCAACACACTTAATTTATAAACTCTAGTTATATTTTACTTTTTTTTATAAACATTGAATCTAATTTTAATCTATTGTTATCTTTATGATTTTTGAAGATAATTATAGGGAATTTATAAAAATAAATAAGTTTAATAATTTAAGTAGTTATGAAAAGAAAAAAGCTTCTAATCCATGAGAGTTTTTCATTAAAATTATCCACCCTTTTCAAAATTTTAAAATCCTTATAATACTACCACTTTGAGATTAATTGGTTAAAAGAAAGGTTTCAATTTAAGAGTATTTTAATGATTAATTTTGTTCTAGAAAATGCAGGTTACTATAATTAATTTTTTTTGTTGTGTATTAGTGATGAATAATATATTCTTTATTGGAAATATTTTTGAACACTTTCATGAACAAGAACAGATATATATTTTAATTTTGAGATGAACTATTAAAGTGGAAACCAAAATTAAAATTTTGTGATTGCTACGCGTTGTATATTATTTGTTTCATGGGTCAAAATAATTTGATCTTTCTTGTAAACCATGAAACATGATTCTTTTATACTTAATTGGATAATCTATTTTGTGGTTTAAACTTTAATAAACATGTTTCTCCACATTATATTCAACATTGTGGAAAATTTTTAGTTTTAGTGTTAGGGAAAGGGTATTTCAAGGTGCTAAATTTTACCACAATATGAACTCATATGAAACCCCTAAAAATTTTCAATTTTTTTTTCATGTTTTAATAAATTATTTTCAGTTGTTTTAAATATCTATGAATGTTAAATTCTATGTAGCCACTTTGAAAAGGTTAATTCTTTAATACCCTTTTGATTTAGTTAGGTAATTCCTTTTTCATTTCCTTCATGAAAATCAGTTGAATTTGGTAGAGTATTGTATGAATGTTATACAATTATAATTTCCCTTGAATATTTATATTTGGATTTAAACTAAAAAATTATGAATTCAAATGAATTCTGAAATAAAAATCCTAATCCAGGGTAAACTCATTATTCTTTTTAAGCTGATGGATGAGTTATTTATATTTCCTTTTAAATTATTATGTTTTATCATTCAATCAGAGTGTATAAATTATTATGATTTATAAATATGTGAGTATGTTATCCTTGAGGTAAATATAAGTTTAAACTTTAAATTGAATGAAAATTAAATTGGGATTAATCTAAATTAAAATTCTTAATGTTAATAATATTTTTAAAACATGAATTTGGTTTTCACTAAAAATGTATAATTTATTATGTTAAAATATTATCACTTCTTGATAAAAAAAACCCTAGGGGGAGATGATTTTGAAAATTAATTTTCTATGGACAACTAATATTTAAAACTTAAGATATATTTTTTTCCATTGGAGTAGATTAATTGTTTTTATGAGGGAAAGAAAAGTCTTAGTGTGGTAGAATTTGATGTAAACTTATTTGAAATAATTTTTCTACATCAGTTATTATGAATTAATATATTTTTATACTGAAATATGCTTATAATTGAGTATTTTTAGTTATTTGTAATTTTTTTGTTAAAGTCTTGATTTTATTAAATTATTTTAAGAAATGTTAAATTATGTTTTAATATGGTCATTTAAAAGTTTTTGTTTAAATATTTGAATATTTTTATTATTTCCATTGTTTATTTTAATGTTTGAGTTGTTAATGTTCTAGATTTTATTTAAATTTATTGTTTTTAAACCATTTTATTTTGAATTTATATTTGTAGTGTTAGTTTTTTTAATTTTTTTAATTTTATTATTT
This sequence comes from Viscum album, assembly GCA_963277665.1. Classification (NCBI taxonomy): domain Eukaryota; kingdom Viridiplantae; phylum Streptophyta; class Magnoliopsida; order Santalales; family Viscaceae; genus Viscum; species Viscum album. Next base: position 1,958,008,331 of record OY728137.1, read on the forward strand.
TTTAATTTTATTATTTTTTAATTTAATAATTATTTTTAATTATTATTGGTTTTTTGTTAGTTAAATATTCTGTTTTATTATTATTCACAATGTTTAGTTAATTTAATTTTAATATTCGATTCCTATGTTTATATATTATTTTAATTTTTAAAATTTTAATTTATGTGTTAATTTTTTTATATTTTGTCACACACACGTATATATATATATATATATTATCAATTTTGATCTGTTGAATTTTATTTAGTGTATAGGATGTGCATTGAATACATTTATTAGATCATACACATAAGATAATTTATAAGGTTTGTAGGTAAAAGAATCAATGCATAAGAATTTGTTTTCCAACAATTCCCATTAAACAATTACATTCAGTAGATCCAATATATTTTAATAAGATATTTTTGAAAAATGTAATATGAATTTCCCTATCAGTGTAAGATAAATTTTTATCAGCCTAATGTAATGAATTCGACCATAAGATTATTTTAGTGGATCACGTAGGATAATATCATTGAGCCTATGTAGGATAAATATTTTCATGGGATAATATATCATAGGTGATATTAGAACCCAAACATGGGTGACCTAGTACTTATTTATGAATAAGGATCCAATAATTTTGAATTTTAACTGAATCCGACACATTAAAGAGGGTGGGACTGATCAAAATTTTAAGGTATCAAATCTATCAAGTGGGTTTGATGGATGATCTTTGTTTAGAATCTGAATAAGGTTGGAGTTACACTGGTGCCACATCAGATATGTTCATGGAAAAAGAATTAGATGATGTGAACTGATATTTTTTATTACTAAGTTACAAAATTTTAAAAATGATACACCTATGATAAATATTATCTTTAATTAGAGTGAAGAAATCCAACTTGTGGATGATATTCTAGGGTGAATCCATCCAATTTTGATTGTTGGACTATTACTCCACTAAGGTTGTGATTCTAATCTTTCATTATTGGGGATAGAATTTTATAGAAGTTCAATGTCAATGATTTTTTTCAAGATTAAAAAATAGGTCATACAATTTGATTCTAGTGGTCGATTTTGTCATTCCGTGTAGAAGAATGAGTTCTCAGTGTATGCAGTTTGTTTTTCTTTTTTTGTAGGTGTTTAGGGGCCTCAAGAAAAACTAATGAAATCCAACATTTGGTAGAGGTTCTCGAGTGAATCTATCCAAGTTTTATTGTCATACCGTTACTCCACTAAGGCTATGAATCCAAGGTTTCTTAGGTGGGGATGGAATTTTAAGAAAGCTCCATGAATACTCTTTGCTGCATGATTGGAAAAGGATCCAAACAATTTGATGTTGGTGGTTGATTTCATAATTATGGGTTGAAAAAATGAGTGATCAATGCATGATGGCTATTTTTATTATTTAAGGGCGTATGATTTGATGGATTTTTTGGTGAAAACCCAATCCCATATCATTTTCCACAAAAGATGGTGACTCACATATAATATTGGAGGATAAATTTCTCTTGGAACCCATGGGTTTCAAGATGGAACCCTTGATGGGCCTATGTATTGGGTTTAAAAGACCTAGGGTTGGAGAAAATTGATCCTAAAAAGTGGTAGAAATGGAATAGTTCTAGCATGATTAGTTAATATATTTCTATTGTGTCCAAAAGGTAGAAAATTCTATATCAATAAATTTAATTGATATAATTTTTCATTTTGGAAAATGAACATACAAGTAGTTCTCCGGAAAGATAATTGCCTACAATCAATTAGTAAAAACTAGTAGTGTGATAGAGGAGAATTTGAATGACATAGACAAGGGTTCTATTGCCAACATCCATTTGGATTTGAAATATGGTATCTTGTTGATTATTGTGTATAAAAACACGACAAAGGAAATTTGTGATACTCTAACAAATATGTATGAGGAAAATTCACTCAAAAAATAATCCTAAAGAGAAAATTATACCCTATTCAAATCATGGAGTCATCATCACTGACCGACCACATAAACACCCTCAATACCAATTTTTTTAGCTTACAACTTTGGTCTATAAATTTTTGGATACTAATCATGTGGAGATTCTACTTTATAGTTTTCCAGATTCATGTGATCAACTTATTTACAACCTCATCAATAATATCCTAATGGATATTTTTCACTTAAATGATGTTGTAGCTACTATTTTTGAAGAACAATGTCAGTGAAAGAACAAGGAACACATACATTAAACTTCACACCAAGTGGAAGATCTTTAAATATAAAGAGGAAGAATAATAGAGTGTGGTTCTAGTGGGATCTAGATTTTTAGAAGGTCTAAATCAAGGGACAATAGGAAAAATTTTACGTGTTTTACTTGTGGTAAGAGGGGGAATATCAGTATAGACTATTAGAATAATAAGGATTTGGGGAAGAAATCTCTAGGAAATGTAGTGAGTGAAATTGGAAATAGAGAAGTAATAGTCAATGAAGTAATGATGGATACTGAAGGTGGGAAACATCTCGATGAAACATTGATTATTGACTCAGGAGAAACAAGAAACTTGAAATCTCAATAGGAATTGTTTGATTGGTTTGATACTGTCCTAGGACTTGTGTATATGGGTAATGATCATACCTTTAAGATCATTAGAGTCAACACAATCAAACTGAGGATACATGATAATGTAGTTTGAACCATTTGAGGAGTACGCCATGTAAAGGGCCTTATTAAAAACATTTTTTCCTTGGAAAATTTGGTGATATCGGATGAAAGACACATATCGAGAATAGGATGATGTGGAATATAAAGGGATCACTTTTGGTGATGAATGAAATTAATATATAAAAGAACATGTACATGATTATGGGTGAAACATACAAATAATAGGAGTTGGTTTTTGCATCAACTACCGCGATGGAAGCATTGATAATTTTATAACATCAAAAGCCTGGCCTATGTTGGAACATTTCATAAAGATTATTTCTAATCAAAAGTTTCTATTTGGGCTTATGAAGGTTTCGCTACCATTTTTTAGCATTGTGTTTAGAGTAATAAACACATGTTGAAGTTTGAAACATCAATAAAAAGGAGAAATGAGATCTGGTATTTGAATCATTTTGACATTTGTAAAGCACTCATTGTGTACATGGGAGGATTAAGGTACTTTGTATATTTCATTAATGACTATTTTAGGGGATGTTGGGTGTTTCCAATTAAGAGGGAATCATATGTATTTGAATTATTCAAAACATTAAAAGCACATATAGATATTGAATCTGAAAAGAATATTAATTGTTTGAGGACTAACAATGATAGAGAATATACAAGCGTTGAGTCTGATTCTTTTTTTTCAATAGGAAGACATGAAGATATGATTCATGGTGGAATAAACTCCTTAGTAGGATGGAGAGACATAATAGATGAATAGAACCGTATTTTATAGAATAAGGATAAATTTGAAGACTACTTGTTTTTCAAAGAATCTATGGAAAAAATTAGTGAATACGACCTTCTATGTGACCAATCGATCCTATTCAGTGGAACAAGATCTGAAGAAACTGATGGAGTTGCATACTAGTAAACCTGATGACTATTCTTAATTGAATAATTTTTAATGTCCTGTATACGTACTATTTAATGGATATTAAAGATCAAATTAGTACTTGAGGTCTAGGGAATGTATCTTCTTATGATATATTGATGGTGTGAAGGGGTATCATTTGTGGGTTCCCACTGACCAAAACTTATCATCAGTAGAGATTTTATTTTTTCAGAATACAAGGTGAAAATTATGTTTGATAAATAAACAAATAAATAAAGTACATAATCTAATATAATCAATGTGGGGGATAAAACAAAAGAATAACCATTTTCCAATGAGGTATTACCCAAGCATGATGATCTAGTACTGGATGATCCTAGACCATAATAGTAAGATTGAGAGAAAATAGAAACAATATGGAACTCATATTATGTCATTGATAGCAATATTCTGTATTTATTATTAATAGGGGATGGATAGACATTATATTTTGTAAAGGAGACCCATATTTGAGGCATATCTTCATGGATGAAAGAGATACATGAGGAACTTGAATCCCTACACAAAAAAAGATTTGGGATCTTATTATATTACCTAATGGAATGAAAGCTATTGGAAAAAATGAGTCTACAAGATCAATCATGTTGAAACATTCTATGCGGAAAGATATGAGGTGAGAATATTGGTTAATGGATTTTCTTAGAAGGAAGGTATTGAATTCAATGGAATATTTTCTTTTGTTTTTAGACTGATAACTATTCAGGTAGTTTTGGAAATGTTTGATACATATACTGTACATCTTGAGAATCTATATGTGAAAAAATATTTTCTCCTTGGTGATATTTTTGAAGAAATATATATCCTCTAACCAGATGGTTTTTCAAAAGAAGTTAAATAGAACTTGGTTTTTAGGTTGAAAAAATATTTGTATGGTCTCAAACAGGCATGAAGGTGTTGGTATATGAGATATTATTCTTATATCATTAGCCTTGGATTTTATAAACTCAATTTAGATCCTTGTGTATATTTCAATGTTCTTGATTTAAATGATTTTATCATTCTAATATTGTATGTGGATGATATATGGTTGTCGAACATAATAGTGATCAAATTTAAGAGTTGAAGGCATAGTTTGATAGGGAGTTTGATATGAATAACTTGGGACTCATAAACAAGATTCTTGAGGTGCATGTCCACTGAGATAAAATTAATGGTAAGATTTTTCTACCATAGAATAATTACATAAGTGGAGTCTTGAAACACTTCCACATACAAGACTGTATGCAAATTTCTACCCTATATTCCCATTATTTTCAAGTTATCCTCCACGAAGAGTCATAGTAACGAAGATTATATAATGGAAATTTCTTGAGTATTATATGCATCAGTATTGGTGAGTCTTATGTTCTCTATGGTTTGTACTAGACCTAATACTGCACATTTAGTGGGAGAAGTTATTTAGTAGATCATATTTTACTATAATAGTCTATGTCAATTCATATTTTTTGGTAATTTTGACCAGGGGAAATCCACTACTAGTTATGTGTTTACTATTATAGGGGGTGTTGTGAGATGGATTCCCAAATTATAGTATGTTCTAGATTTATCCAAAATTTAGGTACAATATATGGTAGATAGATAGCCTTGCAAAGAGGAAAATTTGATGAAAATGTTGTTAGAGGATCTTGGGAACAAATAATTGCATATTTCATTATTTTGGGATAGTTAGAGTGCCTTGCACATTGCATGAAATCAAAATTTTCATTTCAGGATGATGAACATTGGGATACAATATCATTTTTTTATATGTGGTGGAGGAAGAGGTGTAGATATGGATAAAATTTACACATAAGAAAATCTGTTGAATTTCTCGATAAAGGGAATTTTTTTTATAAGTTCATATGGGTTAGATCCTTGAGCGGCCTTACAAAGTCATGATTATCATTTTTGGTAGATATAAAGGATTTATAGAGAAGTTATTGATACTTAATAAAATCACCAAGTGGGAGATATGTTGTAATAATTTTGGAGAGAGAAAATAATATTAATGGTCACTACAATTAATTCATTCAAAGATGGTGGAACCCTATATTTATTTCCCCATTTAATTTGATTAAAGTAATTTAATTAAGAGGTGTCCAATGGTGGGTGAGGATAGGATATAAAAATAGATATCCCACAATTCATTTCACCATATAATTCTCATAAAACACATCATTAAATTTTAGTGAAATATTTTGTGAGATGTTTCTCTATATATTTAAGAGTTAATATTTTGATTTTTTTCTCTTTGGAATTGAGAGAGTGTCTGTATCCACATTTTCTATAGAGAGACCATTCTATTTCATTATGGAGTTTTACCCCCTTTAATTGGGTTTCTTTTCCACATAACATCTTGTGTTCATTTTTTTCTGCATTTTTTAGTAAATGTTTTATCTTGAAATTATCATTGTACTGAGGGGATAATTATTTTTGATCCTAATAGAAAGGGGCCTTGATCACTCCAATGCTACTTCTATAAGGATGAAGAATCATTCTATGAAAATTTTCTATAAAATTCCACATTCAATCCACTATTAATTTTTATTTTATTATTGTTCAGTTGAGATCATGAATAGATTATTTTAATCCTTGGACAAGGGTTTCATTTGAGATGCATGAAACAAGAGTGTGATTTTGAGTCAAGTGAATTTATAATTAAAGATCATATTAATGAATTTGATTTAGACATAAGGTTTCTCTCAAAGGATTTTTCAAGAAACTAAGTGTTATTTCCTTGAAATCTAGTTTTGTGGTCGGAGGACTCCGGATGCTTGATGAAAATAATCTTTTAGGTTGATCTTAAGGATGTGAGTCATCATTCATTGTTGGAGTGAACTGTCATACTAAAAGTTGAACTGAGTGGAGATGAGTTATATAGTTGATCATGAAAAAATATGAAGAGATTTTTAATAAGCATTAGGTATGTGAAATTAAGGATGAAATTGGTAAATTAAATGAGTGTTATCTAGATATTTGAATAACTTGTTCATTGTTTGAATAATCTAATGGAAAAGGGAGATAATTTGTTAATGTCCCAACAATTGTGACTAAAGGACATGGTGTAAGAACATTCATTTTACTGTGAATGAATTAAGTTTGTGGATTTCATAATATTAATATAAGTATATAAAAATATATAAATAAAAAACAAATTGGAATTTTTCTTTAAAAGAGGGAAAAAATGTTTTAGGAGATTCCAGAAGTGAAGAGAATAAGAGAGAAACTAGAAGATTTTCTAAAGAGATTCTGCTATATCTAGTGCCGATGAAGGTGGAGATCAAAGCTCATTATTGCGCATCAGTGATGTATGGATAAATTTCTAGTACTAAAATCTAGTGATTTATCATGGTTTAGTATTTCCATGTTTTCATTTCTTATATATCAAAATATTAATTCTGTTTATAATATTGATTTTTGAAATGCGATCACTGATTAATTTTTTAATATTCGGTCACTGTTAATTTTTTCTATTCACAGCACTTTACATTTCCAATTAGAGTGCGAGATCATATATGAATGGATATTTTTAGTTCAATTCAAGTTGGAGTTTGAAATATTTCCCCTTTGTTTAAATTTATCAATTGTTGACTAAGGATTGTGAGTATAGAGGGGGTTGAATGTGTCTTTGCACATGGTGATTGTTGTGTGAGTTGATCAACTCTAATGGAAAGGAGATGTGCTACATATATTTTGGTTCTTGAATTCAATATTAGGAAATAAAATTGATGTATGATTAGATATTTAAATATTATTTTAGTTATAGTTGAGAAACTTTTTAGAAACGTTAAAGAAATACTGATATATAAGAATTACTAGTTAGTCTGGTGCTTCTTCATTATGTTCATCCTATTGATTCTGGTTCCAATTTCATATTTTGTTGATTATTTTTACAATTTATTTGTTCTTAGAAATAATAATAATTTATTTTATATCTTTATTTCCACTTAAATAACAATTAAAAAAAGTATATAATAATAAAAATTGTGATAGGAAACTCTTAAAGGGAAGTATCATTATGTGACAACCTTGGTTTTTTCTATATTTCATTTCTTAGGATTAAAAATTTTACTATGGTTTTAAAAGTGACAAAAAAAACCTTTAATTCAATCATTTTCCCTTATCCTGTCATAAAACCACAAAGTTTTCTTGAGTACCGGCAACGACCCAGGTGGGGTGTGAGTAGAACACATTAGGCCATCACCAAAAGTGTCTCGAATTATATCCAATATGATAAAGTGAATACAAAAATGCCATAATAAATATCGTAAAGAATAAATAAATAAACACCGTTAATCCTTGGTCTCTAATGTTTCACCTAGGATCAACCATAACTACTACATCTAGTTTTTTATATCTTTGACCAATTCTTATAATCAATCATGTTCATGTAAGCACCCGCCATATATATCTCATATATCATACTTAAAAGGAATAACTCCCACCTTGTATATCTCATATAACATACTCTGGAGCAAGAAAACCCTCCCTATATATATCTCATATATAATACCTGGGGGGGGGGGAGGCACCAAACTCGTATATCCCATATAACATAATCATGTGGAATAACACCCACCCTATATATCCCTTATAACATACTCATGGGGAATATTACCCACCCCGTATATCTCATATATCTTACTAGAGTGGAACATTGAACACACTTCATATCCAATATATCATACATAGGGATAATTACACCCACCTTGTATATATCATATATCATTTAAGGAAAACCTAGGTTGCCTCCCATATCTCTATTTTTATTTAGTTCAAGGAATTAATCACCTTGAATCCATAAGGTCTTGTTTAATATTAGTAATATACAATCAAAAGTTGAAAATTTAGTTTTATTTAAATAGAAATAACTATAAACCATTTCATTTAGTTTTGGTTTTGGATAACATTATGTTAGTGTAACCACACATCCTACATACAAATGAAACATGAGTCTACTTTGGGATAACTTGGATACCACAAACCATATGACTTAAGAACCTTCCCGTTGAATATATTCCATTAATTTTAATTCAAATGGGAAATAAAATATTTAGATGAAAGCCCTAAAATATGTAATAAAAAAATCAAATCATCATTGGTCTACAAAATAGTATGATAAATGAAGAAATAATCTAGACATATTAATAGATTTATCTATTGATATCACTTGGATAGAACAACACCTAATGTGGTGAAATAATGATAGATATATCACTTGTGGTTAAAGTGGTGGTCAAAATAACTATTCTAGGTATGTTTTGTATAGTTTGGTTGTAAAATACTTAATTACCATTTTTAGCCTCATTTTATCATAAAATAATCATTTTATTGAATTCCAGGAAAAAATTAGGTAGTACTAAAAATTTGAAAAAAAACTATGGAACTTTTTAAAAATAATGGCACAATAACTCCAAAGGGTTACTCTTACTAAAAAGGGATAGAGTTTCTAAAAAAGGAACTCTTACTAAAAAAATTACTCGTATGCAAAAAAGTTACCCTTGCTCATCAAAAAGTTACCCATAATCATGTAAGGTACTCCCATAAATATCTAACATTTCAACTATCTTTGGATGATTCTTACACAAAAAAATGTTTCTATTCATAAAAAAGTTACTATTATGCCTGAGAATTTTACTCTTTTGTATGGGAGTTCTCCAAATTTGTTGAAATAATATACAAATTAAAAAATCAAAAAAATTTACTAAAAAACACTTTCAATAAATTTAAGAACTTACAAACCCTATTTCAAATAGTCTAGAAGATGAAATATTTCAATAAACCATCCCTTAACTTGGTTTAACTTTGGTGTCATAGTTTCTGACTTATTCTGACACCCCAGGTACCTCTATGGGGTGTTAATTCCCATGATCAAACAAATTTTTGGTCCAAATTACTATTCCAAAATATTTATCTTTAAAGAAAGACCTAAAAATTGTAAATATAGAATCAGACTAAAATTTCACATTCGATAAAAATTATAAATAGGTTTGTGTTTCTGGATAAAAATTAAAAAAAACTACACCTAAACCAATCCAAGATGTTACATGTCACAAAGAAGAGTAATAAAAAAACACATGGAGTATTATGAATATATAAAGACATGGAAAAAAGGAATTGACAAGTGATTAATTTCATTTTTAAATTAAACAACCTTTCTAAATTCAACAATTTAATTCTATATAAATTTGTTTTATTGTATCCTTATGAGATATTTTTTTAAAAAATACCATCTCATCATGAAATTTGATTTCCATGATACCCATGGTTTTTCCTAATTTTTATTTTCTACGTAAATTATATATATCTTTATTTATTTTAAATTTTCATGGGTGTTCGTCTACCCATTTAACAACACCACCAAAATATGTAACCAATCTTCCCACTCTGAGAGGTTAATAACAATTATTATTACTATTATTGCTGTTTTTGTGTTAATAATAATAATAATAATAATAATAATAATAATAATAATAATAATAATCATCATTATGAGTTTAGTGGGTGGTTAAAAACTTCTTACATTATTATGTGTGGTTTGGGAAAGGTGGGGCTTGGGTGTATACCCCTGGATCTGATATTGGGTTAAGTGTTTTGTCCTCTTATATATGAGTTTTAAATCTACTTCAATCATCAGGTGTTGAGTGAGTGAATATTTTAATCATTATTATATAGTATTCCAATTTTATTAGTTAATACAATTATGGATAATTAATTGATAAATTTAGAAAACAATTTTGGAAAAAAACAAATGAGACATTAATTTTTTTTCCAAAGATAACCACATCCATTAATCTATCCTTTTTAGTTTAAAAAACCAATAATTTAAATATATTAGTTATATATATATAATAAAAAATTTATCTATAAAACACATTATCATTAATGGTAATGATGAATATTGAAATGAACCCACAAACACTAATTAATATGAAATTAAATAAAAAATATTTATGTGGTGATTTATTTATGATCCATATCCATGAGTAAGAGATAAAATAACTATACATGTGAATGAAAGTACAAGTTTTGGAAAACCCATAATTTTTTAAAATATTACTTCAATTTTTGAATATAATTAATAAATTATATTTATAAAAACTCAAGTTAGTATTCAATAATTCTCCACTTTGACTTGAATTTTCCAAATCTCCTCCTATCAAAATTATCCTGAAGGGCCTTAAGAAATGTGAACATTGAACATGTCCAAGATATTATCAATCATGTTAATAGGTAATGAACTTGACAACATATATCCTAAATTTAATTCCATAACAATATTCTCTATTATAATTTAAAACTTCTTTCAAAATGTCTCCAATGAAATTCAATTGAATATAAATATATTTATATCATTTGTGATATATTTGATATTTACCATGTTCAAAGAACTAACTCAAAAAATAAAATCCATCCCAGAACCTAAAAACTCAAATGATCAATAAATCAGTTAACCCAAATACCTTCCTTTACTCTGGTTAAAGGCATGAATACCACAAAAATAATAGATAAAACAATTGGACATTCTAATATTGTTTTCCAATTGATATCATCACCAAATTAAGTTACACTATATGAACATTAGGAATTTGAGACATATGTTTTTACATCCTAGATAACTAAAATTCTATCTTAGAAACATTTCTAGGATGAAAATCTATCCCATAAAGTTTTCCATAGAAAAGACCATCGCAATTATTATTATTTTGAAGATATTTTGGAGATATTTTAGACCTATCATTGATTAATCTATAGAAGAAAAAAATATCAACTTGGAGAAATTAGTCCCTCATAACCTACTCATTCCAACACTAGCCCCTTGACCTACTCGGTATAATAGCTAACCTGACCCATCAAGACCCAACTCACCACCTATATTGGACCGATCAACACACAAATTGTTAAAAAAATTTCATTTGGAAAGTCTCGAACCTAGGTTTCTTGAAATCAGAATGGAAGACGTACCAACTCAACAACACTGAAACTTTATTAAATAACATTTATAAGTATATATATATATATATATTAATACAATTATATAAGAAATTAATTAATTAATTTAAATATATGTATTTATATGTTTGAATATTTATTTATTCACTTATTTTTATTTTAATATAAATATAAATATTTATTTCTCTTATATATATAACTTATTATAATTAATTTTTTTAAATAAATAAAAACGTAAATAAATAAAAGTTAGTTTATATTTTAAATAGATTCTAAAAATAAATATTTTTATTTAAAATTTGACCCACACCCACACATATAAACTCATACACATGAATTAAATATATAAATATAAATATGTATGTTTATAATTAACTTTAAATAAATATATTTATGACCATATTGTTGTAAAAATGAATAAATAAAATTATAAATTTTAAATATGTCCATATATATAAATATTATTTATTTAAATTTTTAATATAAAAAAATATTTATATCTAAATATCATTATAATTATTTATTTCATTTTATATACATGTATTTTTTAATTATATTGTTATTTAAATAAATAAAGAAAAAAAGACAAAAATATATACTAATATAATTTTAAATAAATATACACTATATAAAAATGTGTGTAGGTTTATTTTTAATTTAAATATTCACCCACCCACACACACAAATTAAATGCATAAATATACTAATAGATATATAGTAATATAAATAAATAAATAAAATTAAAAATTAAAAATGTGTGTGTAATTTTTCTTTTTATTTATTTATTTTATAATATAATAATATTAATTTATTTATATTATATATGTATATTAATAATTATATAGTTATACAAATAAATAAAAATTAATGTAAAAATATATTAAATTAATTTTAAATAAATTATATATATATATATATACTTATTTATATTTCAATTTAAATACTCATAAATAAATGCATGCACGTGTTTAATATATAAATACTAATGGGATGAGGCTCAGAGACCACTTTATTAAACACATACAAATTTTTATAAATATATATACATGTTTATATTATAATTTAAATATTCATGTATATATATGATTATATATATATATATATATATATGAGATAGATTTATATATCCCGAATATGTACGTGTGCCTCGCCCTATCTGGGAAAAATCTAAAATCCATTCTAGATGGCATTAGTATCATGCTTTATCTCAGATGGATTTGACATTCATCATAGATAAGGAATCAATCCCCCAATTATGTGGGATGAATTTGAAATCTATCCCAGGTTAGGCGGTGTGTGAATGTTTATCTAGGATGGATAAATCTATCCAATACAACTATATATATATATATATATTTAATTTATTATGAATATATAATTAATATATATATTTTTATAACTAGAAGAATATGAATATAATAAATAATTAAATAAATAAGTATACATGTATATAGTCACACACACATGTAATATATAACTATAAATATGTATTTTTGTCAACAATTTTTAATAAATATATTTATAGATATTTTGTTATATATATATATATATGAGTGATTCATTTTTAACACAAAAATTTTATACAAATATATTTATCATGTAATTAAATAATTATAATTATAATTAGTATAAAAACATATTAATTGTTGACTAGGGGATGCTCAAGCAGTACCTTGTAAGGAGACCACTCCCTGGCACCAAACTAGCTCAGTTTCGAGTCCCACCACAATTGAATTAAGTTGGGGAAGGATGACATGTGGTGTTGGGTTGGGCCTATGATAGACATGGTTTGGCCCCAAGCATAACCACATTACTCGATATCCTTTTATGGTTTTGGTATTATCCTAGTTGAAAGGCTACTCTATAATGTTACATCTTCCTAGAGATCAAATCATGGTTACCTCTAATTTAAAGGAATTTATAGGTTCCACCATGGTGCATGAGTTGGGGAAAATTTTACAAGTTCTTTTGCAGCGCAAGCGCTGCAAAGAGGCATAAGTGGGTTTGATGGAAAAATGATGATCATCAGTGGGTTGTGGGAGTGGTGAATGGAATGCTATGAAATGAGTGTCAGTGTGTTTGATTGTGGAATGAATATCATTAGTGGGCCATGGGATTAGTGGGCAGAGTGATGACGAAGGGAGTCAGCTAGTTGTGAGTGCGATGGGGGTGAAACAGGATGTCATCGAACCGGGTGGATGAGATGAACACGTGTGTAGATGGATATAATGGGTAATCATTTTGTAATGGTTAATTACAATGGAAGATCTAGTAGTGGTGGTATAAGAATGTTGGATAAAAGATAATGATGATAGAGAGCTCATCGCGACCTCAGCCAGAGTTCCAACACTCACATTTGAGATGCTAATTGCAGCTTCCATTTAGTTTAGTTGGGCCCTTTGGGGGAGCAAAACTACATGGTGGAAAACCACCTTAGGCACAACTATGGGGGATAAATTCACTAATGGTGGAGGAAGGTTGAAACAGTGGACTGATTCTTAGGGATGTTGTGATGGTAAGACTATTCCATACAACATCGTGATGGCCTATGTTTATTATAAATATATCTGGGCCTACATGCTAGTTGTATTGGAATTTATTGCCTCTAGGTTTACATGGAAATGTAATGTGATCCATCTACCGAGAAAAATAGAGAGTAGTTTCTTTCTTTAAAAAAAGTGACTTCCCCTACATGTTAAAAAAATAAACAAATTTATTACTAAAATTTTTCTGAAATAAATATATTTTATTATCAATACATATATTTATAAAATATATGTTTAGAATTCAATGAAACAAATATATGTAATTATATATATATATATATGTGTGTGTGTGTGTCTACGTCTTTGTGTGTTAATATTTATATTTAATTATATATATATATATATATTATTGTATATTTATTTATACTTTGAAATATATATATATATATATAAATGTATATTAAAAAGATAAATAAGTAAATAAATATAATTGTTTATATTTAAATATAAATATTCATATGTATATATAGGAACACATGTATATTTATACATGTGATTATATATATAAATTGTAATCTTGGATGGATTTATGCTTCCCAAATAAGCATGTCCACCCTGCCTTTGTGGGTTGGATTTGAAATATATACCAAATAATTATGTGCACCCACCTTATTAGAGATGAATTTAAAATTCTTCCTAGCTATAGCAGGGTGCCCACGATTATCTGAAACAAATTTCCAATCCATTCCAGATAAGACGAGGTGGACTTGCTTATCTAGGATGAATAAATCCATCCCAAATCACTACTTATATATATAATCACACATACACACATACAAACACACACACAAAAAATTTATTAATTTATTATAAATATATAACTAAAATAATATGTATTTAATAAATTATCATTAATACTGATATATCTAGATAGAAATACATTTAATTTTTAAATATAAATATTTCATATATATATATATTTAAATAAATACATTTACGTACACATTGTTTTATATATGTATGTTTTATTTATTTTTAAAACACAAACCCACATTTTGTATAAATAAAGTTATAAAAAAATTAAATAATTATAGTTATAATTAATATAAATATTTATTAATATAATTTGTTGTTATAATGTTCTACGACTTCATTTAAGAAGGATCTAAAATCTGTCCCAGATTATTGTGTGCATCGTTCCTTATCTGAGATGGAATTGAAATCCATCCTAGATAAGATGGCCTACCCATGATTATTTGGGATTTATTTGAAATCCCTCCCAAAAAAGTTGGGGTGAAAATGTATTTGAGGGGCAAATAAATTTGTCCCACATAATTATTTATATGTATAATCTCTCTCTCTATCATACACACAAATATATATATATATATAGATATAGACACAATTTATTTATTATAAATATACAATTATAATATATATTAATATATAGATAAAATAATATAAACATAATAATAATTAATTATATATATATATACACAAACACAAAACACACATACATGTATAATAATATAATAAATGAACCTTATTTATCAAATTATTAAAAATATTTAATTATAATATGTAATTTTATCTAACTAAAAAATATTAAAATAATAAAAAATTAACTAAATAAATGAATTTGTCTTAGTACAAGAGGTTCCACATAAACAAAATATAAATAAATATACTAAGTTAAATGGTTTTTTCCTTCAACGAAAGTTGATTTTTATTAGGATCTATACAAAAATCTCAAAATAGATCATAACTATTCAAATTTAGGTTTGTTGAAGGGGATCCTTAAAAAATTCCTGAAGTTTCTGCCAACCCCATTAACATTATTCAGGATAGATCCATTTGAAATTGATATTTTTTTGGAAATATATTTTTGGTTTTAAATACAAGATAAGGGATTGTTTTTTTCTTTCCTTGTAAACTATTTAGAATTTTACCATGACACCTCCTCGATATTTCCATAAAGAATAATAATACTTTAACATTTTCTTTATGAGTCTAAAATTATATAGAGTCTAATTGAGGTGAATTATTATCTTTGGATCTCTTAGTTACCATCTTGCCTATATCATTTCTACCCTGATTTATGCCGATGGATCTAATAATTATAGATAGTTTCATCCCTGAATAGTGATTTTGGGTCATTTATTTTTTTGAATGATATATCAATTCCCTTAGAGTTTATATTCAGATTATTCCTATTTAATATATTCAAATGATAAAACATATCCATAATAACTTCAATGGGTGGGATGGGTAAATCACCATCATCTTTTGAATTATCCAATTACCCCAATGATTAGATAGCCTCCTAGAACTGATCCTCCTATACATAATTTTTTTTCTTGGTCTAACCGATTCCATATCCATATCTATAAAAAAAATTACTCAGATTAAATTTAGCTCCATTAACCTCACTTATAAAATTCCCATAATCATGCACCGAAATATATATTACCAAAATAAAACTCAAAAATTTGATGGTTTTTATCTATTATATCCCTAAACCGATTAACTGCATGAAGTGGGGTAGGTTCCTCTTTGGAGAGTAAATACAACCAAGCTATAACCCATGGATACAAAGGAAGATCCTATTGTAAATGATTATGTGAGGCTCCTAAAAAGTATCATGTATCTTCTATACTAGGAAAATTCCTCAACTCCTTGGTTTTGAATTTCTCATTCAAGATAGGGCCTATATATTTAGATTTGGATTTCACCTAAAACAATTCTCCACTTCATCTGATGGGTAAAAACCCATCTGGGATTTCTCATAAAAATTAATGTTAATATATCCATCCCTCTTAATACCTTTAGTATTTCACAAACTATCTTATCAATTTAAAGATAAAGCTTGAGGCATGAATTATTTGCATTTATCATATAGGAGAGGGAGAAAATTATCAAAAAATTCTTGAAAAAACCCTTATTTTCCATTTTTAATGTAGATAAATTTAAGTATATTCCCTAAAATATCATTAACTATCCATTCTATGAACACCAAAGGGCGTGAGATATTTAAATAGGAAGGGTCTATTTTAGTTGGGTAAATGAGAGTGGTGGTGATTACCATAGATCTTCATATCGAAATTATTATAGAAGAAGACTGACCAACCCAAATCCAAATAGAATTAGAGATGATTTTATCCCTTCTATAGCATAAGATGACCATTTGTAAACTTCTATATTTAAGAATACAATTCTCTAAAATTATAATCTCTAGAACTTGTAGATTTCCTCATGATCTCTAAAATAAATAATAATTATTTTTTCATCCCCAAGATCGATAATCCAAGAAAAAACAATTATCATGTGTTCAATCAAGGAAAGATTAGGTCTACCTCTATGGAAAACCCCAACCAATGCTAGATGAGAGTCATTTTCAAAAATCATAATTTCTTCCTATGAGAATGAAATTTCGTGAACATCTTAGTATAAAAATCTGTAGTGGAGGGTATCAAAGTATTTCAAGAAGCCTAGAGGTCACCATCATAGAAGACCATAAATGGTTTTTTCCAGAATATTTCATGGGTCTAGATCAAGTGAATAATTCTTTAACGCACATATACTTATATATATATATACATATAAACACACACACACACACATACATGCACATATTTATATAAACACACTCACACTCATTTTTATAATTATACTCTAAATGTATTTACATTTGTGTGTATTTACTTTTAATAAAGTTATAGAGTGTATTCATATCTCTTAACATAAACATTTATATATTAATAAAATAGTTAAATATTTATATTGATTAAAATAGAATTGAATAATAAATATATAACTATTTTTTTAAATATACATATATGATATTTATGTACTTATATAATACAATTTCTATACATATTTATGTATAATTATAATTCATATAAATATTTAATTATATACATATATAGATTTTTTGATTTATATTTTTAGAAATTTAAACATTTTAAAATAAAAAAATATAAACTTTTGGCCACAACACATAAAATTTCCCTTCAAAATTTCCATGAATAAGCACTATTTTTACATCCATCTCATTCTTAGTATTGAATAAAAATTATTCTAATAGTGGAAGACAAAGAAAATATAACATACTGCATATCCAAAGTTTGCAGGAGCCATGCCACCTTCCTCTTTGAGGTTCCTCTCTTCCAAATGATTTCTCCCTATATTCTACTTGGATTCAAGAACTAGAAGATCCAGTATATTGGTAGGGGTTTTTAAATTTCTTTTATTAATATTCAATTCATTTGATGGAATCACTCAAGAAATGTCCAATAGTTCCAAGGTAGATGATCTATATCATTTCTAGTAAGATTATGTATATGGAATGTGAGTTGTGATATGTGGGATCCCTAAAACTTTTAAAAATGATCTATAATTAAACCACATAAATTATCATTAGATATAATAAATTAATTAAAAAATAATTGGTGTATTGGTATTTGACAATATGGTCACCGATGACAATGACTTGATTAATTTAAAACAAAAATGAGATTTTGTAATTTGAAATGGGTTTCCTAGATTATATGAAAACATTGAGGTCCATGGAAGGATCTCTAAATTACCTCATGATGGAAGGTATAATGATATGAGGATAATTTGGGGGTAGTTTTGAATGATAATGTGAAATGGAAAAGGGATTTTATGTGACACTAACCGACATAATGTATGGTGTTCAATGTTGGTGAGTGAGCTTCCAACCAATACTCAACCATGAAATTTATATTGGTTTATGTCTTATTTTTTTTATTCCTATTAAATTATAAAAAAAATATTTAAAAAATATTATTAATTATTGTTGGTTTTTACCTATTTATGAGGCTTATATGAATTTGGGTGTATTTCCATCCTAGGGAATGTGTTTAATATGAGGTCAGCTATAATTATAGCTTAGAATATTGTTAATATGTGGTTGGGTGTAATGTAATATTAAGGGATATATTTAGGACTTATTCAGGTATAAATCTATCTTGAGGATATGTTTGAATTGAAATTAGATGTAATGCAAACTCAGGGTTGTTGGTTGGTGCGGGGTTGAGTGTATTTGATGAAAAATGATATATTACAAACCCCTTATCAAATTGTATCCTCTAAACAATGTATTATAGTGGTCCCCAAGTTGTCTCTTAAGGAGGATGCAGACTAATTTGGAAACATTCACTTTTTTTTATATTTTTTAAGTGAAACATAAAATAAAATGTGGATTTTATGGTTTTTATGAAAAGATAAAAAAGAAGAAAAATGAAATCCAAAATGAAAGAAAGTATTTTTAAGAGTATAGAAGAAATAAAACTGAAATGTAGTGTGAAATTATATTTAATACAGAAAAAATGGATAATTTTCAACCCTTTAGATACTCAATTCTTCCTTGTCTATAAGAATTATCTATTTGAATTTCTCAATTTTCACCCAAAGATCTCTATGTGAACACCTAATTCTACTTAAAAATTATACTGATACTATAATATTGTTTTTTCCATCTATATAAGTGATTAAATCAGTTGAATACATCCCAATAACTAAACCTAATTTAAATAACTATTATAAAATAAAAAACATGACCTATAAAATTTAAATAGGGGAATCAATTATTTTACATCTTAGATTGGACAACCAGTTCTAATATATTAGGATAAAGTATATTTATTAAAAAAATGATCAATTTTTTAAAAAAAAATATAATTTCCATAAGAATTATAAAAGATTACAATGAAGCTTAAAATATTATATGTTAAATATCCTCTGGTTAACACTGACACAACAACTTAGGAGTTCAGACACACATAGATAAATTATCAGTCATAACTCATCTTCTTTATACCTCTCTCCCACTTTTCTGTTTCCATTTTGGTTCGTGAATCTTTTATACTTTCATGATATAGGGGAAAATATTTTAAAATGTGATAATTCTTAAAATAATTCATAGGAAAGAATTATATGCATGTAATATCCTTAACTGTCATCCTCTAAGTGGAAGCAATAAATTATTTTTTTCAAAAGAATGGGATATTAGTCCACATGTATAAGAATTAATTAATAGGGGAAACAAGATTTTATGTCTGTCATCCCATGACCGTAAACTCTTAATATCACTTTAAAATGAAATCACATGGTCCTGATGTGTCTTCGATGAAATGATTTTAGTCTGAATGCCTTATTTTCGGAGTTTTTCAATGTGAAACTTTTTTATTTGAGGATATTTTTTTTGGGTATAATAATTTATTTAATATGTATTTAATTTCCAAATAATTTTAAATAAATATAAAATTAAATTCATATAGGACTGGGTTTTAATAATCACACACAATACAAAGTCTTATAAGGATTCAAAAAATCCACACAAGGATTCTCAAAAGACATATGAGATTGAAAAATCATATGATATTCTGGAAAAAAGTATTATGGGATGGGGAAAGGTTTTACATAGATTAAAAAAGTATTAGAAATTGGAAAATACATATGATAACCTCTATAATTCCTAATAAATCCATGGAAGTCATACAAAATACACAAATGTCATATGAAATGATAAAGTCTTAAAGGACTCCAAAGTAATATCAAATTCTTGGAAAAGTCATAAGAAACCAGAGTTATCCAAAAATAACCCATTTCAAGTTAAAAATAATTTTTTCTAAATAATTAATAAAGTCTTAATTGAAATAATGTATTGTTTAATTAATTACAAAAAATGACAAAGGCACTTAAAAACAATAAATTGATCTATTTTCAAAATAAATCTCAAAATATACATCATAACTAAAAATGATGTAATTTCACTTAAAATTAAGATATGTATGGGATTTAAGACTTATAATCATAAAAAGTAAGAAAAAAAACACTAAAGCAATTTCAAAACATTATCCAATGAAAAAAATAGACCCAGCACTGAGATTCCCATAATTATATTAGCCCAACAACAACCACTATTACAAATTTTCCCTTTGGGTTTTTCATTCTATTTATCTTATTTAATCCTACCATCTATATAAAACACTTAACACACTGAAATATTAATCTTTCATACCACAAATATGGGTTTTTAAAAATTATTTTTTCATCCAAACACATGCCAGGGTCGACAAACCTTTTATTAGTTCATATATATCCACCCAAATGAGTCAAGGAATTATATTTATCATTAAGAATATATAGGAAAATTTATTGTATAATAAATGTTAGGATTCATATTTGAAACTTATTTGTGGGTGAATTAAGAGGTTTGGATATTTGTTTTTGAAAAAAATGCATAATTTAATTTTTTTACTCAAGAATGGTCATCTCATTAATTTCTTTAGAAGTGAATCATCTACTAGTATCTTAAAATAATCTTGAATATTTCACACCTTATAGTATTTCAATAAAAAAATTCCAACTGATTTACCTTCCACATATTTAATATTCTATTGTTGTGTTTTTGAAATCTATCTAGAATTATAGTTTTGAGGGAAAATTGGTTTATTTGAGTTTCATGTTGTGATGTGAACTTATTAGCTAAATTATTGATTGATATTTCTTCCTTCCAACTTCCCATAATTTAATTTTATTTATTTTAGATAGTAGATTTATCTTAGTAGGTTCTTTTCATTATTTTGTTTTCATAAATCTTTTAAAAAAAATCTCTAACATCACACTTAAAAAAAGTATGTGGATTATAATTTTCAACCATTATAGATCAAAATGATACAACATATTATAATATGCCACCAAACTTTAGTTCAACTAGATTATATAATATTTAATTCTATAGAAGGTTTAAATAAGTATTAAAAGCTTATAATGTGGCTCCCTGACAAGTTTATGATGAACTTCTATGGGATTACAAGGATGAAATGTAAATGAAAGGCATGGTTAAAATAGTTCTTTTGAAAAGGGTGCTATTAAAATCAAAAAATTTATTTAATCATCTTGAACAAAAGTTTCCTAAATTTTCACGTTTCAATAAAAACAAATAGAATTATATTTTAGTAAATAAATATTATTTCTCTTAAAAAATAACTTCAAAGTGAAGAATATATCAAAAAGGGTATAAATTCCTCAAAAAAAGGGATATAAAAATTTGAGAAGTGATTTATAGCATGGGTTACAAAATTGTAGATGTAATTTCATGTATTTCGTAAAATTTTAATTTGAAAGAGAGTTAATTTCAAAATTTATTTAAATTCATTTCCACTGTATAAATTAGTTCACACATTGGATTGAGTTTCAAAAATTTCAGGGATATTCATTTTTAGCACACAAGTTAATAAAAAATAAAAAAATAAAAAAAAATTAAGGAAAAATAACCACATCATTTCAAATAGAATAGAAAACAAAATTAAAAAAAAACATATAAATAAGACAACCAAAATTATTATCTGAAAAATAATTTTCCAATCCCTATACTTATTTTATGTTATGTAATCTTTATAAACCAATTTATACAAGAAATTAAAATCTAAAATTACAGACATAACAAACATCATTAAAAACGATGGACACAACCTAGGGTTCAGTTGTACTAAACTTCTTAAAGGTGGGACATCCCCCAAAGAGGCTCCTAAAAAAACTCACTAAAATCCATTAATATTTTCCCATCGACTATGAATGGTGTTTTACTCTCAAATTATATAATTAGGACAACAAAAAGTTAAACAAAATGAGGAGTAATGAAAGAGATAGACTACATGGAATAAAATTTACCTAAAAATAGGTTGATCTTAGATTCAAAGAACTGAAATTTTTCAATCTCTTTGAATTTTTTAATAAATATTATTCCATCATGAAAATATTTTTTTTTTCATATTATATATTTTGGAATGTTCATACATGTTTTTTCTTATCATTTCCTAATCTTAAAAGTATAATTTTATTTCTTTTCCCACATAAAAATGATTCATGATATAGATTTTAACTACCTAAAATACTTTATATTCTAACTCCATAGTTAGTTTATAAGATTTTCCTTACATGGGTCTAAAATATGAAATTATAATAGGTATTTAAAGGAAGTACTATAATACCAAAGTACTTAATTTAATCTTAAACATCAATCTTTTCTATTTGAGTGGGGATTTTTTCCCACAATATTTTTGATTTGTTTATTTTATAACTCATACATTTGATGTTTTTGGTTGAAGGGATGTAGAAATAATATTATGAACTATATATTTATTAAATATTTATTCTAAGGTTTTATTATTATTTTTCCTTGATCAGTTATTACAAACAATAGAAAATAAAATCTAAAAAACAAAATTTCTTTCAAAAACTTGGAAGCAATTTTTCCTCATCAAATTTAGTTGGAAAATATTCTACACACTTGGAAAATTAATGAAAAAAAATAAATATATAAAGGTATATTAAATATTAGGTAAATGGTCCCATAAAATATACACTCTAACCATTAAATACATCATAAAATAAAAGGGGTTGTTCAGGTATTTTATTCCTCTTGAAAATGTTACATTGAAACCTGTTGTTTTTATATATTCTAAAAAATTTGAAATAATATTTAAAAATTATTGTCTAAAACACAACCGAGTCAAGAAAATTTATAGAAACACTTTGGGGTCTCAATTTACCACTATAAATCGCATCATATAAAAAATTCTAGACTGATTAAAACATAAATTTTTAATGCATCCTTGAATTATTTCGTCAGTACCCAAATTAAAAAAGTAAGGTTCATCCAAATTGTGTTTACTTATATAACTTGTAATCATGGAAAATTATTATTTAGAAAAATAATGTTGAACTTCATTATAATCTATATAATGTACAATATTATAAAACAATGGTCTTTCACACCTAAAAAAATTAAATTCTTCATTAGTAAAAATTTATTTAATGGGTTGACATATCTGATCTTTCTCATCCAATATAGAATTAAATCTACTCAAATAGTCATCCATAAGATTTTAAATTTACCTTTTATACTATATATAACCTTTGTGACAAAAAATCTATCTAATAAACCTTGGGTTTTCATTATCTTTCTTCATTAAAATTCTAATTATAGAGTAGTTTTTGAAAATAATCACCTTGGAACCTAAAAAATAAAATATAAATATTTATTAAGAAAAAATATCCAACAAATACTTTTAAGTTTTGAAGTTATATTGAGCTTGATCTAAATTCATTGATGTATAAGATATCACATGATATTTCCTTTCTAATGTTTGACTCAAAACTATCCCAATAGAAAAATTAGATGCGTTTGTCATTAATTAAGGGGGTAAGACCCACTTTAGTGGTTAAAAAATTAGCAGGGATAATTGATCTTGTTTCAAATATATAAAGGATATTTTTGAAATCTCATTAAAGATAAATTAAGACACATTTTGATGAAATCTATACGAAGTCAAAGACATATTTCTAAAATGTTTTTTAATATACTATTAAAATGAGCATCTCAAAGAAAATATCTCACTTCTCTCAAATTTTTTATTGTTTTTTTAGTGATGAAATTACCTCATAATTATATTCATAAATTTGAATTCCACCATTACAAGATACATGACCATGCATAATCCCAATAACTGTAATAAAATGAAATTTTTTATAATTGAGAAAAAGTTTTTTACCAATTCAAGTGTCAATAACAATTATTAATTTTTCCAACATATTTCAAATGATGATCTATAAACTATAAATTCATCTATATCAACTTTCATATAAATTTTTAATGGTTCAGAAAAAATTTCATTATACACATTTTAATGATTCTTAGGGAATTTCACAAACCAAGATGCATTTTTTATAAGAAATGGTTTCAAAAGAATATGTAAAAGGGGTTTTCTTTTGATATTTAGGTGTTATGTGAATTTTAAAATAATTAGAAAATACGACACGGAAAAAATTAGTTATCTACCTAGGTAATATTTCAAGAACATGATTAAGAGATGACCTAGAATAATGACACGTACTAGTCGATGAATTAATATTTCTATAATCAATGATCATTATCCATTTTTTGGGAATATTAAGAGAAAAAATCTCACCAAATTCATTCTTTAAAATTTTGAAATAACTCTTTTTAGAAACAACTTAGATGGGGCTCAATCATTGGATTTGAGAAATGGGAAAAATTATTCTTGTATCCAAAATGTGGCCACTTTATTTTAAACAACTTTTTATAGTATTGGATTGAATATTCTTTGAAATTGATAAATAGATTTTTAAATATCCTCTAAAAATATTCTATGGATTCAAACATAAGAATTAATTCTATATAACTTAGATAAAGTTCATACTAGATAATTATTATGTGTTATATGGACTCATAAAAGTTTATTCTATTAGAATTTTGCATCCCCATTTCAGTGATTACTGAGATTTTATCATTCTCATCTAAAAATGTATATTTAATATAATCATTTAGAGATTTAATTTCTAAGTCAGGGTGAATATTTTCAACTGTTATAATAGGTTTAAATATCATAGAAAGTGGTTTTAACTCTTAATTAACTCCCAAAAAAAGCATATTATAAATTAAAGTCCCCATACAAGTGTGATTTTCTAGAAAAATTCCATATTTAATGAAACATTTAATATCATGATCTTAATTATAAATTCTATCAATTTTTATGTACTCAAAAATTATTTGACATAAAAAATATCATCTTACAAAGAAAAAAAAACATATTCAACAGTTATAAAAGTTTCATCAGTTTTATTGTAAAAATTAGAACAAAAAATAATAAAAAATTTACATACAATAATTTCATCATTTATACCTCCTTTTCAACATCATTTTCACTATCATGTACATATTTTTTAATAAGAAATATAGATTAATTTTTTGAAATAGAATTTTGTGGTTTATTCCATGAAAAATCATGAAATAACTCAATATAAATCTTATCAATCATTTTAACTTAATGGGACAAATAATTTTATATTTGGTGTTTTATAGACTGAAAAATATTAATGTAAAATAATTTCCCACAAAATTCATGTGACATGGTGCCTTTATGAATATTTATAATTATTTTGGTAGTATTAAAGATTAGTATTATAGGAATAAGTAGTTCATGTGTGAAAAATTTATCATTTTTCATATATAAAACAAATAAATAAATGAGAAAAATCATATCTCTTACTTGTACCAAAACATCACCCATGACACTTCTTGATTTGGTGGTATTTTGATTGGATAATTGGATGGAAATTCCAAAATATTTGAACACTCTAACCTATAATATATTAAAAATATAATGAGTTATGAAATTTATGGAAGCTATCAAGTCTGAAACGACATCTTAGAATTCATACTTTATTATAGTGTAGGGAATGATAAAAGTCCTTGGGTATTTACATTTTATAGGTAAGTCATGTTGAATCTTAAGAAATTATTCATTCATATGTTTACTTTACCCCCCTTGGAATTTCTTCTTATGAGAACACATTTATTTAAATTATTTTTTCATAAATTAATTTTTTTTACCTTAAATAAAAATAATATTGAATAGAAATTTCCTAATTTTTTAAAACTTATTTTACAAAATAAATTTCATCACTCTTACTTATTAGTGTTTTACTCCTATGGAAATTTAGTGGAGGTTTGGTCATATCTTGATTATTTTTAGTGTTTTTTTAGAATAATATAACCCTTTCAATATTCTATAATATTTATTATTTCATTATAGAATATATTCTTCTTTTGAAACTAATTTCTCTTTTATATATGTATTTAGAATTTTAGTAGGTCAAATAACAATTTAATTTTCCTTAACATGGAATATGTTAAGTGTATAGAGTGTGGAGTTTTATAAAACAATTTTAGGTTCATAAATCATTTTTAATTTTTTTTCATTGGGGTTTATTATCTTAGTGATACTCCTAAATTTAATTACAGTAACATTATTTTTCCCTTTTTCTATAGGATTAAATTCAGTTTGTGAAGGAAAACCTCTACTAATATAGCTTCTTATGATACCAAAATTGGTGTCTGGTTACTCTATTTGTTCCATTAAATTATTCCTAATAATCTATTTTAATATAAAAGTTTCTTCAATACTATTTTCAGATTTTTGAATGGTTGGTATTGGTTAAAAATTCCTTCCATACTGAGTATTGTTTTTCTCATTGAAGAATATTGGTTTTGGATTACTTTATTAGCATTGAAAAAATATATTTTGTTTTTAATTTTATTTATATCTCTCATTTTACAAGTTTTTCCCACTTTTTTGATGTTTTTTTAGTTAGAAAAGGTATTTTTTGGTTTAATTAGAACGTTCTTTAAAGAAAAACAAAATTGTAATTTTGAAAGGATTAATTCATTTGTGGACTTTGATCACTAAAGTGTTTCTTTGAGGGGAAAACTTTTATAATAGACATGATGTTGAGAACTTTTTGTTTTGGTTTCGGTTGCATTTTTGGAGTGATAAACAAAATCATTAACCTAAATGTTGTAGTTAGGTCACAAAGTTGAATCATAGTCATACTATTTTATGAAGTGTAAGTGGGAAATTTCTAAAAAAATTTAATATGATGAAGGTCAGTAGTTCAAAAAATTCCTTTATTTTGAGCCTTGTTAGCAATTAATGTCCCAACAACAGTTGATGTTTTTTAAACTAAACATCAAACTACAAAAAATATTCATCATTATTCTATCTATAAGACATAATACCTTATTAAAATATTGGATGAAATTTTTCTCAATGATTTGATGGTTGGGGAAACTAAAACAATGTATTTTAAATCATTCCAAATTTTCATGTAATGTCTCTCCTTGAAGTTGAATAATCCCAAAAATTTCATTCCAAATTATTATAGTTTTAAAAGAATGGAAAAAACGTCCAATAAAAATATTATTTATTTTATTAAAATAGCTAGTTAAAGTAGAGTATCAGTATAAAAACAATTCCTTTTCCACACCTTCTATAAAAATTGGAAAATCTCTCAATTTTATTTAAAATCCATTGAATGTTGGTGTTTGAATGTTAACACAAACATAAATAAGTTATTGAAGGTGTTTACTTGGATAATCACCTAGTATACCATTAAATGATGGAATGTGATGTATGAAACAAAATTTTATTTCAAAACCAATAGGTTCATAAGGGTATTCAACTTTATTTTGTTGATTAATTTATAGTTGGAAGCAAATATTTTAAGAGTTCTATTATCATCCATTGGGATTTTAGTTTCAAAAATGTTTTTTAAAAGTGTGTTGGTTGATTCAAATCTATAAGTATTTTAAATTATAACATCTATAACTATATTTTTATGAGACATATTAATTTCTACATATAAAAGTACTAAATTAAAATATGAACCTTTGGACATAAAAAAAATTAAATAAAATTACAAAACCTGTTATGGAATATTTACAATTGAAGAAAGGGTGATATATGTTCAATGCCTTATCAAAATTTATCCCATAAAGATTATATTATAGTGGTACATTGGGTTTCCTCTTTATGAGGTTCTATATTATTTTTAAAATTGGCACTTTTGTTTTCTATTTTTTCAATAAAAAAGTAAAATAAAAAGAGAATTTGATTATTTTGACTAAATTATAAAAAACCAAAAAAACAATTTTAAATGAAATAATATATTTTTAAGATGAAAACTACTAATGCATTGGAGTGGAGTATGAAATCATATTTAAGATTATAGTATTGGAAAAGATCCAACCCTTTAGACACTCCATTCTTCCTTGTCTGTAGGGGTTGTCTAATTGAATTTCTTAACGTTCACCCAAAGGCCATTGAGTGAGAACCTAATTCTACTTGAGAAACTTACTGAGGCCATAGTATAATTTTTGTTCCTCATATTGAAGAGATTCAATAACATGAATAACTATAAGAAACTAAAAAAAATTGAAATCACATTTCTCAAAGGAAAGACCTTAGTTAAGAAAATTAAATTGCGAAAACAATTGTTTTAATACATATATTGGACAACCATTAAAATTTTTTTAGAATAAAGTATATTTAAAAAATAAAATGAATGCCTTTATTCAAGAATATAGTTTCTATTGGAATTAAAAAATATTAAAATGAAGGTTAAAAATCAAAATTAAAATATCCTTGAGTCTCCACTACCACAAACACATTTTAGTTTAGCCACACTTGGGATAATAAAATCTCATACCCCCTCTAAAACAACCCAAAACTAATACAATCATTTTTTATGATAAAAAATCCAAAATCACCCTCTTGTGCATCTCCAGATTGGTTTTTGGATATTTTATACTTCTACTATGGAGTGAAATATGTTGTAAAATTGAAAAAATATATAATTCATGTAGGATCGAAATAACGATGTAGATGCTCAATATACAAGAGGGGGGGGGGGGTAAATTTTACACTTTAAAAATTCCTTTTGAACCATTAATGTTGGTTACAGATAACTATGTTCTCCTTAGACAAGGAAAATTCTAAGGATAACAAAGTTAAACTATGAAAATTCACAACACCTCTAATAACCAACTGGAGAATTGGAACCAATATTTACAATATAAGATTCTACCTTAAAACGTATAGAATATAAACTAATCAGAATACATGTGTAAGGAAATATAAGAAGATTATACTTTCCTTACAATACAATATGCAGCAGAAAAAAAAGTAGTAAAACTACAAGTAACAAGATATTTATCTTTTCACCCAAAGAGAAGGGTATCCAACAACCTTGGATAAAGGTCCCTTGATTTATACTTTCAAGTAATTCTGTCTTACCCACACCATAGTAAGCCCTCGATACGAAGATTTGAATCTCTGTCTTGCTATCCCCGTACGACCTCAACCTCAAGGTAGTTGGAACCTCTGTCTTCCTCAGTAAGGAAGCCCTCGAACTTCAAGGTAGTCGGCACCTCTGTCTTCCCATCCTTGGAAGTCATTGAATGTAATCACCAACATTCAGAGTCGCAAAAAGCAATCTGAAAGAGCAGTTCAGTACACACAAGGCATGAAAAGCTTCTCTCTCTAGAAATCACCTTAACAGCGTGTGGTCTCTAGATCGATCAACTTCTTATTTTTGAGCTCTTTCAAATGAGCTCCTTGTTATATGCAAATCTCTAATGGTCGGATCCATCCTCCAATGGTCATTTTTCCCATGAAATTCGGAGGGACCTGTACACGTGTAACTCAACCAACAGTTTATTAGAAACAGAATGAATGAAATCATTTAGTAATAAATCATGTATAACTGAATGCACGACATCATTTCTAAATGAAGCATATGTAAGTAAAAGATAATCAACATTTTGGAGTGTAAGCAAGTCAAAAGTTCAGAGTCTAACCAAAATGAAATTCAGAGTCTATGCTATGAAATGTTCGGATTCTGTTTTATAGGAATTCGGAGTCTGGTTTCACCAGAGATCAGAATCTGAACTTGCAGATTTCGAAGTCGAACTAATAATATTTCGGAGTTGAACTTCATAAGAATTCAGAGTCAAACATCATACGAGTTTGGAGTCGAACCACTTAAGAGTTCCAAGTTGAACTGCTTAAGAGTTCGGAGTCGAACTTCATAAGAGTTCAGAGTCAATCTACTTAAGAGTTCGGAGTTGAACTGCTTAAGAGTTCAGAGTCGAACTACTTAAGAGTTCGGAGTCGAACTTCATAAGAGTTCAGAGTATATCTACTTAAGAGTTTAGAGTTAAACTGCTTAAGATTTTGGAGTCGAACTTCATATGAGTTCAAAGTCGAACCACTTAAGAGTTCGGAGTCGAACTACTTAAGAGTTCGGAGTTGAACTCATGAAAGTTGAGAGTCCAGAATTCGGATTGGAACTTCATTACAGTTCACACCCAGAATTCGGATCCTAAAAACAGAATGCTCCAAATCTTTACATTAATTTTATTCTCGGATTTTGGGTATGAATCCGGTTTTTGTACTAAAGAAAAATATTTTTATGAATAAGAAAATCTGGGTTAGGGTAACTTTCCTTAAAGAAGTAAATTTTTCCTTATGAAGGTAAATTTTTTTTTCTTAAGTATAAGGTGTTTGTGATTTTCAAAACAAAAAGGAATGGAAAAGTCATAAGTAAAACCTTATTGACTCAACAATCTCCCCCTTTTTGGAAAGCACAAACATCCTTTCAAAAAAGCATGTAAGGATTTTAGATAAAAATTTCATTAGACTTTGAAATTAAAACTTATCTCCCTTTTTTCATGGATGAAAATGGATACAACTAACTCCCACTTAGGGATTGAAACTCTAAGGATTGTATTCTAAGTTTCTGGAGTGGAATTTTCATTATTTTAAGAATGAAAAACTTTGTTGTGGGAAACTCCCCCTTTCTTTAAGAATATTTCTCTTAGAAATTTTTCCTTTATCCTCCTTAGGAGTAGTTATTTTTCCTTCTCCCCCTTTGTGATTTTCAAAAAGAATTGAAGGGAATGGAAAACAATGTATGGTACCTGAAAAACTAGTATATGACAAGATACAACCAACCAAATAATCATTTCATTAGAGTTGGAGAATTTTAAAAAGAAATACAATTACAACAAAATATCGGAGTTGGTTAATTTGTCTTCCTTCTCCTTTAGAATGAGCTTCTTTAACAAGGTTTTGAGTTTCTTCCAGTCTCTTTGGTCTTCCTCACCTTGCCTCTCTAAGGCTTTTACCTTTTCTTCTTGGACTTTTAAAGCTTCAGCCCTAGCCTCCAAGTCTTATTTCTGCAACTTTATAATCTCATATTGCTTTTCCATCTTCTACTGAAACTCAATCCGGAAATCTCTTTCACTTTTCCAATTTTGAGATACTGAGTTAAGCTTCCCATTCAGGTCCCTGACCTGTTGATTCCAAGAATTTTTCTCTTGGGTCAGCTTTTCATAAATCTCGATAACCTTTTTATCCTCCATTTCAAAAGAATTTTGAACTTCAGCCTAAAAACTCTAAAACTGAACTAAATCTTCATCAAATCTCTTAGACCACTTGGTTACCTTAGTACAGGACTTTCTATGCACATCATAATTGATAATAAAACTTTTCGGTTCATCTTCCAACTTCACAAACTTATCCATGACCATGGATAAAGAATATGATTTCTGATTCATACATTGTTGCAGCATCTGGCATCTGGAATCTATTATTGGAAAAATCAGAATGGTGTCCACCAAATTCTTCAAATATTGAACCACAAAATCATGCCCATGAGATGATGATTCCAAATCAGAAACATTTCTTGGATACTGATCTTCATCAGCTAGCACCAAATTTCTTTTAGAGGTACCACCAACCTCATTCTTTCTAATTACATCGTTTATAGGTGTCTCCATGAGAGCTTGCTTCCCATTACCAGCTCTCAGAACTGGTTCTTTATTAAGGGATACTTCCTCGGATTCAGAAACTTGGATAATCTGGTCTTCATCTAGTTTCTGTTTTTCTTATCGTTCCTCAAGGAAATTCCTCTCATAGGATTCTTCCTCATCATACAAGACATTTTATTCTTCTTATTGTCACTGTTGCTTATCACCATTCTTACTAGATTCCTGATCTGGCTTTCTTGGAGATACTAACTTTGCAGATTCAGTCTTATCTTTGTAGTCCTGTACTTGCTTGATCAGGGTATCCAAATCTTCACTTTCTTTATCTTCTTCTTCTTCTTCAACTTCTTCCTCTACTTCTTAAGAAACTTCTTTCTCAGCTTCTTAAACTATTTCTTTACCCTTGGATCTATGTTTATGGTATTTCTAGTTAACCATTATATATGATCTTTTTCAATATTTATGATGGTCCCACTATTTTATATCCTTATATTATAGTAGATTATTGATTTTTGATGATTTCTTATGCTATGTCTCGTGTTTTCTAAAATGATAATGTTTTAAACCATGACTCATGTTTATGATCTATGATAGGTTGGGCATAAAATTTGTAAGTAATTTTCATGATAACATACACTTATTCTTATATTATTATTTTATTTGATCATATATTGATATCTCTAATATTTACCCTTACCAATAATATGAGCACATCCTTTGTTATTTTCATTCTCTAGGTTAAAAATAATTGGTTATGTAGGGTATGCCTAATAGGAGTACTACGTGAAAAGGTATTTGTGGGAAATGTTGAATATATTTCATGAAATAAAATTATTATTTTTATATTCTCCAAATATAATGAACTATTATGGTCCTTGGGTACTTTTTTGGAAATTCATTGAATATTTATCTAAAAAAAGTGATATTTATGTATGAAAATATAATGTTTATATATATAGTATCAGAGGGAAGATTTAATTAAACAATGGAAACATGGATGAATATTTTCTATGAAATACCTAGGGATGTCTCTAAAGATATGTAAAGGGATAAATCTTAGGATAAGTCTATGGATGAGTCAAATTATATGAAATGTCTCAGAATTTAGGTAAAGTATTGAGTGAGTGGTTTTTAAGAAATTACATCCCTATATAGATACTAAAAGTGGAGATGGATCTAGAATGGAGGTATCAATGGGTAATAACTCCATAAGGGAACATTTAGATAGACTCAATCATCACCTAATTCATGAAAATGGGCCTTTCTACATGCCAGGTTTGATACACCGATGTGATATGATTTGGAAACTCACAAACTCTTTATAAACCATCATGAAGGATTTATATAATTCCCATTA
The DNA here is from genome assembly GCA_963277665.1 of Viscum album. Classification (NCBI taxonomy): domain Eukaryota; kingdom Viridiplantae; phylum Streptophyta; class Magnoliopsida; order Santalales; family Viscaceae; genus Viscum; species Viscum album. The sequence goes on from OY728137.1 coordinate 1,958,041,884, forward strand.
ATGACCTAGTTTAAGCCTAAGTTGTCATATATTGAAAACAACGTGTCATGATTTAGACATCGTATAAGTTATTTATCATGATTATGTGAGTTTTCAATATGAATATTGATACTTATACTATGATTTTTGTTTGAGTAAATACTGAGAACTAGATGGAACTGGATCAAAATTGAATGTGATAGATAATGTGTTGATGAGAAACCAAATGTGATGGAAACCAGATTGAATGATATTGTGATTATGCCTAACCAGTTATCATTCTATATTATTAAAAACTTACACTTTTACCAACTCTTTGACTCAACAAATAAGATAAAGAAATTATTAATTGAGAGTTTGTACAGTTAAGACCATAGAGGAAACAAGATCCAGTATCCTATATGTTGATAATATGGGAATAGACACCTATCTTGACATTGTAGAGGAATGTGAAGGTGTTTTGAGTGTGTAAAATAAGGATACAAATCAAGTAATTATAGAGGAAAAATGAAAAGTTCAATTAATGAAATGAATTAGAATAACAGTCTCCCTAAGATATCATAGATGGTTGAATTTTTAAAATGAATATATTTTGGAAATTATGAAAATAGATGTCCTAATGGGAAAGATAATGAAGAGAATAATAAAGGTTTCATGAATAATGGTTATAATACTAACAATGAGAAGACTATAAATGACATGTTAAAGGTATTGGTTGTTCTAATAGTATAGTTTATGTTAAATTTGATAAGAATGATTAAATTGAGGTTGATGAATGTGGAGATGCACATGAGCCTCAGCCCAGTTGGTGAGGACTCTTAAGTGCATCCAGGTGACCCAGGATCAAATCCAGGTGGAGGCACAATTTTCGGGTCACTATATAAGTACTGTAGCAGGGACTTCAGTAGGAACTGTGCAATACCGTAGCAGGTACTATAACAGGAAATGCAGGAGGTACTGTTTGACACTGTAGCAGCCGGGAAGTTGCCCCCATTTGGGATTTCGGGACACCGATTTGGTCCTTGAGTCATTTAAGGCATTCGGTCCACCCAAGCCTTTGGGCTAGTATGGCCTTCAGGCCACCTCAAGGCCTTCAGGCCACCTTAAGTGCAGATGAAAACCAGACAACCTATAAAGAACAAGCTCTTTAAGAGGATGAGAAAAGAGCATTCACCACAACAGAAGCTACAAAGATTATAAGAATGAGAGGGTATGGCACCTTCCATCAGGACAAGACTCTACATGCACATGATAGCCTATCCAAATATCTATGCAAAGGTGGAGAGATGATTCACAATGAAGATGCTGGGGAGGAGCAGTTCTAAGTAGTTAGTCTAGGTTGTATGTAATGTTTGATGCCTACGGGCAGTGAACTCCTCTAAGGCCTATGGCCCATGTAATACTTACACCTAAGAGCCTTGTAAGGGATCCACATCATCCCTTGAAAGGTGTATTATCAAAAATCAATAAAAAATAAAGGCCTTTCGACCATTGGATAGATGGATGGATGAATGTGGAGACATGATTATTATTTGATATTATAGGAAATAAGTATTATGAAATAAGATGATGAATCCTAGTTAATGGTTTCAGAATGAAGTGGGATTATTTAAGTATTTATGTATTGGAATTCAAGAATTATGTTATATAAATTATGAAATATATAAGTATTTTTTAGTATATGTTTTTCCTTATGGATTTGAACAGTTATATATCCATTTATTACAATGAATTAAAAAAGTGATTTAATTTCAAAGTGATATTTTGATTTAGGAAATATACCCCTTAATATGTTCTGGATGATCAGAAAATTGAATTTAGTTTGAATAATGAGATAATTGATATGAATTAAGTAAATTGGATATTATTGATAACTTTAGAAATGAGAAATGATTTGTGGAAAAAGTGGTTTATTTTATCAATTATTGAGTTTACACAATTATTGGATTTATGGAATATATTCAGCAATCTATGCTTTTATTCATGGAATGAGGAAGTATGTATATTTTCATTTAGGTTTTAGGATATTTTTTGTTATTACCATGATTCATGAAAATATATGGCTATGGTATTCAAATATCTAGTATGTGATAATCAACTGATACTTTACGATATTTGGGGGATTATTGTTTTGAAATTTAGTGACCTTATTTATAAAATTTAAATTTGGTAAGGGTTGTATGGTTAAATATTTATGGAATGGTTTAAGTTTAATTCTATATGTGGTTATAGATATTAATGTATTATTTCACCATATGAAAATTTATGCATAAAATGTGCTAAAATTTTTGTTTTTGATAATAACTAGAGATATAAAGAATGACTAATCATTCATTTATGGATCTTATTTAATGCTCCATAAATGAAAAAATCATCTCTTATAGTAATATATGAAGTTGAAATTGGTCACAAGAAAACAAAAGGATGAGATTGTGCTTATAGAACATAACTAAATAAAGTATAACTTCTCATGAAAATTTCTCATCATTAGAAAAAATATATTGAAATTAAATTTTATCCTATTATCATTATATGTTATGATATAAATTATCTTTTCACAATTATTTGGTTTATGGATTTTTTTCCATTAACTTTATCCTAACCATGATCTCTGTCACTCTCCATCATTATTTGGGTGTTAGTTTTCTCTTCTTTGTCCATGTTTCACATCCAACCTATGTTATCATATTTGGAAACTTAGTATGTGTTATTCCAGCTGACTTTCACATATACCATTCATTCATTCAGGAAAAAAATTGACTAAACTGTTTCATGATGTAGGCTCCCCACAGTGTGATCTTCAAATGATAAACCCTTTTCTATAAAGAAGAAGTTTATACTATAAGGATGAAATTTATTGAAGGGGAAGAATGTAAAAACCAAATATTTTGTGAAATATTATTTTTAAAATGAATTAGATATTTTCTCTATTTTTTAACACTGAGTGTAGTTTTCATTACATGAAACAATGAGTCTAAATAAAACATGGCATACTATTAAAATACTATTATTTAATGTGATAGTTATAACCTAGCCATTGTAATGGTGGGTAAAAATATTATTTACTAAAATTTGAAAATATATTGTTTACAAATATATATAAAATGTATTTTTTGGTGGCCAATTTATTATAAATGAAAATAAAAACTATTTGAAATTAAAGGAAATATTTTTATTAAAAACTATTTTAATGAAAAAATGTGTTTTTCCTTAAAAAAATAAACAAATAAATTTTGATGAATGATTTTAAATAAAATTATATATTATATATTCAATAATATTTTTATCATTTATCTAATTTGTTTTCGAGACATTAGATAAAAATAAATATAATATTATCCTTTAAAACAATATTTTTTAAAATAAAATTTTTCGCCTTTTGCGAACTTATGTTAAAAATATTTTTGGGAACTTATAACATTTTTTTTAAAAATAAATATTATTTTTTAAATCATCATTTCAAATTTATCATAGGGTGAAATTTTTAGACTTTTCTCAGAAGTTAAGTTTTTCGACAAATAGTGAAAAAATAATCATTTTTATTAGGAATTATTAATTATTCTAATATTTTAAAAAATATTTTTCTTAATAAGGTTTTCGAAGAAAAATTAGTTCAATTATATTTCAATTAATATAATTTACCTTAGTTTAATATTTTTCTTATTAAATTTTTATATAAACACTTTTCAAAATTCTGAATATTTTGTCTTTGAAGACTTGCTTTCTCATCATGTCTGCATGATTAATTTTAAATTAAATTTTCAAATTAAGTGAATTTAATTTGGAAACTTTTATTTCATATTTGGAATAATAATAATTTATATTATATAATAATTTCATTTTACTCTTTTATCATAATTAATAGTAAAAATTGTAAAAATTATTTATTACGGTTAAGGTAAAAATAGGTTCACTTGGGGGTTAATGTAAAAAGATAAGAGTTTAAAATGAACCAAAACATGTATAAAATTAATTTTACAGAACTATGTGGACATTATGAATTATTGGTTATATAAAGGTCTATTTTTGAGCCTCATGTCATGTGAAAAATTTTGCAGCACCTTTTTCTTTTCAAAAAATAAAAATGTACCATTCACCACACTTATAAAAGACCGTCCACCCCCATCTCATCTTAACACTTTCAAAACCCATTGTTTAAGAAAAAACAAAAAAATAGAATTATCCTTCTCTAATATAATCCTAGTAGACTTATTTTCTTCCTAAAGAAAACCTAAGAATATTTTTGGTGCGAACTAAAATAATTTGTCTGAAGAAGAGGTAACACCCCAAATCGAGCATTTTATTTTATTTATTCATCCACCTAATTTAATTATTATTAAAGATTGATAATTTTATATATTTTTTACCAGACATATATTTATATTTTATGTTGATTTTATAAACAAAATTACTCTTATCTTCCATAAAATGGGTCACAAATCATCATTCATGTGTATGGCGGACTAAGGACTCGCGAAATGATATTATTTGTTTTGCATCACCACATATAAATGATGGATAAAATTATGTATTTATTGTTTATATATTATATTTATTATATTAATATACATATATAATTATTATATAACACATTCCTTCTTAATTTCCATTCTGTGGGAATACGATAACGTCGTTTGTGTTTACAGTGGACTACCACCTCGCAAAATGCTGTGATCCATTCACACTTAAATTGAAGTTAATAAGGATGGGTTTAATGATAATATATATATATATATATATATATATTAATTTAATAATATTATATAATGGTAATATTTTATTTAAATTTTTCTCTTTATTTCATTTGGGAAACTGGATACAATATTCATGCATACTTATGACCTATCATTTCCTTAAACAATTTATTTCATTATATAAATATATATATCTTATATATATCACTTTAAATAAATTCATAATGAATATATATTATATTTATATCATGATTAAAATTATGAATATTATTTAAAAATTATCAATTTTGGAGTAACAAATATAACAAATCAAAACACGCATGAAAAACAGAGTAATTATAGCCTGAAATGTGACTTTAACATGGAATTATCAATAAACAGGTAATAAAAGGTCTGTAGTAAAGCATATAATGTAGTGTTTTTATAAATATTTTTCTATAATATATTTATAAAAAATATATATTTATTATATAGAAGGTTCAAATGTTTATAAGGTAAGTCGAGACTTAAGGTAACAGATTTCTAGTCTCTCTTTTATTTCGCGGATACATATGCAAGTTCACCACTCTTTTGTTTTTTATAGTGTATATATTGAAACATTGACATTTTATATCATTAATATATTATTTTAATTATATTTAAATTCTAAATTGATTTTATTATTCTTTGGGGCTTGTGATTTAAACTATTATAAAAGCGAAAAGGGTTTTTCGTCTCACTTTTTGCATATGTGAGACACATGCTATATTCACCACTTATTTATTTTATGTGGTTTATATACTACGTTTGAATGTATTTTATGATGATTATGATGATTTTTTTGGATTTATATATCCAATTTAGTATCTCTATTTCATTGGGAATATGATTCAAAATATACCAAAGTGGTAAGGGATCTTTGTCACAATATGAATTCTTGAGAAATATGTTTGGTTAAGCACATATTTTCTTTTATGAGGTGTATATTTTAACATCCAAATATTTTTTTAAATATATTCATTAAAATTAATTAAAATTATTTGATATTTTGAGCTACAAGAAACTCATTATTTATCTTTTTAAACATCATTTTTATCTTTCATTTCACATAACATCAAGTTTCTTCGATATCTTGTGTTATACGCAAGTCATAGTCTTACATGACAACAATACACAATTAACGTTATCATTTACCATGATAGAAATCACCTATCAATTAAAATTGAAGGAATGTATATTATTAAATAAATTATGAAAATATGGTTTCAACATGTATATTAAATGAATTATTTGGTGACCAATTAATTGTAAATAAAGATAAAAATTTTACGAATATAAGGGGGATTTTTTTTCCAAAAAAATTTTTATAAGAGAAAAAGTTTGATTTATATCTAAAAATTAAAAATAACACCCTTGTTTAATGATATTAATCATATATATATATATTATATTCATAAAATATTTTTACATTCATAAAATATATTTTATTGACATAAATAACAAATCGAATTGTACACATTAAAAGCTATATTTTTATAAAAGGTGATTTTACCGACTTTTAAAGTAGACTTGTTTTAAAACTAACTTTTGTAAATTTTGTAAATTTTATTTGATAAAATAAAATTCATTTTTGAAATAATATTTTAAATTTTTTTTTGGTCTATTTTTGGTAATTTTCTGAGAAGATTCATTTTCTGATGAATAGAAAAAAAAATATTGAGTTTTAATTGAAAATCGAGATTTTATCTTATTAATATATATGGTTAAATTATATGTTATTTTTTAAATTTATAATTAGATAAATTATATATATATATATATATATTAATAAAATTTAGGTTATTTTAATCAATTTTATATTTAATTATCATATAAAAATTTAGTAAACTTTGGACCATTTTCACTTTAAAAACCTTCTTTTTTATTTCATCTCCAAGGTAATTTTTAAATTAATTTTAAAAAATTATTTGATTTGAAATGGAAAAAATTGATTAAATATCTGGAATAAGATTATTTTATAATATTTAATAAGTACAATTTATTCTTTTACAAAAACGATTTGTGAAAATAGTTAAAATTAATTAAAGTGACTAAGAGAAAAACGAGTTTAATAAGGGACTAAAAATTAAACTTAAGAAAGAAAATTAAATATAAAATTAAAAAGAAACCATTTTATGGAAATATTTTGACCATTAAACCTATATGATCTAATTTTTTGTATTATATAAGCCTCTTGTTAGGTATAAACATGGTTCAACCTAACATTATTTAAAAAATGGAAAGTTTGGTATCTCCCTTACTAATAAAAGGCCACCCTCTCTCTGCCTATATTGACACCATAAACCACTTATGTTTGGACAAAACCTACCCAAATCACTCCCCAACTTTACTTATATAATCCTATAATCCTCAATTTGGGATGAAATCCAACCAAGGAAGTCCTTTTGTGGAAACCAAATGAAGTTAACCGAAGAAGAGGTAACCTTCATCAACATGCAATTTTGTTTTGTTTCCTTATCCTCCCCTTAAATTAGTTTTTTAACATGATTATATAATAAAATTAGTATCCTAAATATAAATAGATATTTTTTATGTTAATGGTATTATTTTCACCCACACTCACTTCCCTCAAATGGGTTATTAAATCATCATTCTGGTGTACAGTGGACTACCGCCTAACGAAATGATGTTATTTCATTTTTCATTTTCCACTGATAATGAATTGGAATTATGACATAAATACTATTTATATGTGTTATTTATGATATTTATATCATTATAATTTTTCTAGAGTCATTATATCATATACACCAATTTACATTTCATAGAGTAGGTGATACAATAACGTCGCTTGTTTGTACGAAAGACTACCACCTCATGAAGCAATGTGAAGTGTTTTTCACTAACGTGGTACATGTATAGTTATAATGTTAACTATAACTAATATATATTATATACACGAAATTTTTATGATATTCATTAAATAATTATCTTTATGTAAAAATAATATATAATTTTCTTCTTACCCTTTCACACAATAAAAAAGTGAAAATGTCATTCATGGACGTGTAGACTACCACCTTCTATAAACAATGTGATTACTTTTTGTTCATCACCACATAAAAAATGGTATATATTATTAAATAATATGGTATTTATGATGTAATTATTACCATTTATAGAAAAATTTTACTTACCTTCTTTCCATAATGATCATTGAAAAATGGGAATGTTACTTATGCGTATGTACGACCTAACATCTTCATGATTATAACTGTGGTTCATTTTTCATAACCATATTACAGGATTGGTTTTAAAATAATAATTAATGTAAATTTTTTATTTTTATTTTAGAATTATTATTCTTTATTTTTTTAAATAATAACCTCATTGACCATTTTCATCTAACCAATGTCATTTTGACACATAAGTTGAATATGGTCATAAAATATGACTTAAACTTAATTGATTAATTAAATGTATAAATATTGTTTATAATTGAAATAAAAGTATTAATAAACTAGAAATTTATTCTCAATCAGTTAAATAATTAACATAATTTTATTATTCAGGAATATAAATTCATACATGATGAATTAGACTCAAGGTAAGGGATTTAATCTCAATTAAGTTTCCCTGAAGCATTTTCTTATGTTATGAACCTATATTATTTTATAAGGCATATAAATCTCATTTGAAATGTTATGTCATCAATTTATCTATTATCATTTCATTATTTATTGAGTTTATGTTTCAAGTGTTTTCCAAGTGATATAAGAATTTTCTTTTAAAGAGAATCATCATTTGAAGTTTTCCATCTAACTCTTTATCTTCCATGTCCATGTTTTTGAAATGAATTTATTAATATTTTTATATAGAAATAAAATATTTATAAAATAATTTTTATGTCTCTTTTTTACTTTATTTACTAATCATTTTAAAATAAATTTATTCAGAGGTTTTATACAAAACATTTTGATAAATGACAAATGAAATATCCAACTATAAACTTACACAATGATGTTGACTTTTAGGCTACAATGGCCATTATTTTATTTTTGGATTCCTTGGAAATATTTAATTTTTCCTTAATTTTTGGTAATTTTTATATTGAAAATGGTTTTTAAGGAAATTATTGTTTTGTTATTTAAAATGTGTTCTTAAAAGAAAAGGGTATTTTTATCTGAAATTATTTTCATGTGGGTTTAAAAAGTGTTTTATATAAATGTTTATATTGAATCTTTTTTATTCCTGATATGGTAATTCATCATTATATGAAATTAGTGATATTGATACAACTTATATGAAGGGTTGAACCCTGTTATAGCTTATGTGTGATCCTAATATACATTATATGAAGGGTTGATCCCCCTTATTGATCAAAAAAGATGGGTGAGACCGATATATTTTATAAGAAGGGTTTATCCCAATTATAGATCATGGGTGAGCCTGATGTAGGTTATATTAACTGTGATCCACATTATAACTCTCTAATTAATTTGGTAATGATAATGTTGGAAGTCAACAATGTGGTTATTATAGTTAAAAGGTGTTTTAAAGGGTTTTTTGAATATGATGTTTTAAGTCACCTAAAGGAGTTTTAATTACCTGCATTGGGTTTTAATTGTTTTCTTTGAGAAAAATGTGTGATTTTCATGTGAAAATATTTTATTTAATATGATCAAAAAATCTATAGATCAAGGTAAACATTATATAAGTTTTCATGTGTTCACTAGACTAACTATTTTCTTTCTTTTTGAATCCTTCATTAATATTTTGTGCTCATAATATGTTTTTAATTAATTTTCATAGGATTTAAGGTTGGTTAAGGTAAATGAATAATTTGATTTTAAATTATTAGTGACATTACATGAAAATAAAACATTAATTATTTAAGAAGTTTTATATTATGGAAAAAATGGATACAAATTTGATGTGTCCATTTTTTATTTATAGTTTTGTTATGTATGAGTTATTTCTTAATTCTCCAAAACATTACACCTATAAAGTTTCTCAAATGAAAGAGAATAAATTTTTAACTTAGAACTCATGAAAATTTAGTGTTTAGGGCTTGTTTCTTATAGTTTGTATCAAAGGTATGATTTTGGAAAGTTTAGAAATTAAGATGTTTTTCGGTGAGGTTGTCTTAAGATTTATGGATACCGTTATAAGTTTATAATCTTAAGGATGATCATAAGTTCAAAGTCTTAGAAAGCCATTAAAGGTTTTAATTAATGAGATCTTAATGTGATTAATGACATTTTGGGAAATATTTTAATAGGTTGAAGTATTTTTAAAGCTATGGTTTATCATGAAGTATGGATCTAAATTTTGAGTAAATTAGATTTAAGGTATGGATAACACTTAATGTCCATATGATCTTGGATATTGAGAAAAAACGTTTTATTCTATAAATAACCATAGGATTGAATTGTTATTTGGTAATTAAGTGGTTAATGTTACTTCATAAGAATATCTCCATATTTTTGGTAATAAAATTTGAAAGGTATGAGAATACATTTGAGGTTAAAAAACTCTATAATTTTCGGGTTGTTGAGGTTATTTGGGAGATAGGGTTATGTAATGATTTAGTTTCCACTTTGGTTATAATTGTTGAATTTTTAATATTATTTTATCATATGATGGTTTATTTATTTTGGGAATTATATTACCTTGGGCTAACTATTTTTGTTTTGGTTAATGTTTAGAGACATAAATATCTTATTATACCTTTTGGGATTATGTTCCTCTTTAAAATTTTATTTTAGTGCTCTGTGCATTAAAAATTCTTAATGAATACTCAACATTTGGAGAAAAGAGAAATTTTATTGTGTAAATTGGTTAATGGATATAATTTTACTTCTAAATTAAGTATATTTCATTATATTTTCAATCTTGATAGTAAAATAATACTTCAAATTGAGGAAAAGGATATTGAAATAAAATGTTATTCTATTACCATATTTTATGATGATATCAATGACCACTTAAACACCTATTTAGCTTGTGTTGTTTTTCATTGACTTACTCTTAACCACATTCTTTATCACTCTCTATTAATCCATGGGATTTAGTTATCGCTTCCAAATCCATTTTTAATTTCCCACTAATGTTCTCCCTATGTGAAATACTAGTTTTGAGTAACTTCAGGGGACCGTTATGTTCCCAAATTTTAATTTTTAATGGATTTTTTCATTAATTAATTTCTACAATGGGGGGTTTTAATTATGTAATTCAAAAAAATGTTAACCCTGTGATAACCAAGATAAATTTTGAGGGGGAAATCATTTTTTAGGTTGGTAGGATGTAACATCCCAAAATCTTATAAAATATATTATTTACAATTTAATTAAAGTATTTTATAGTTTGAGTTAAATTAAATTAATAGTTTAGCTTGTGCAATAAAATTTTTATCATGAGTCACACGTAACATTGAGTTTCATTGATATCTTGTGTTACAAGAAAGGTCGAGTCTTACCAGACAAAAATATAGTATTAAGATTATAATTTAACATGATAGCTGTCACCTAACTGTTGGAATAGTGATAATGAATATGGTTAACTAAATTATGAAAATATGTTTTAAATTTTTTTTTAAATTAATTATTTTTTGACCAATTAATTATAAATTAAGATAAAAATCTTTTGAAAACAATGGGATTTATTTTTCTAAAACACAATTTTAATGCACACAAGTGTGTTTTATACCAATAAATTATATAAAGCACTCTTTTTGAATTATATTAATGAAATATAAATATTATATATTCAAAAAAATATAAATATTAAATATTTAATAAAATATTTTTACATTGAAAAAATATATTTTATAGGAATAAGATATGAAAAACTCTAATTTTACGCATAAAAGTTGTATTTTTTTAAAATATAGATTTGTTACCTTTTAATGGAGTACTTGTTTTAAAACTAAATTTTTTCACTTTTATAAATCTTATTTGACATAAAAAAACATTTTTTAGAGTTTAATGTTAAAATTATCTTATATTTAATTTTTGGTATTTTTCTATGAAGTCTCATTTTTTTATGAATAATGAAAAAATTTGAATTTCAATTGAAAATAGAATTTTTACATAAATAATTTATAAAGATTAATTTTATGTTAACTTGGTTTAATTTAAATCTATATCAATTATAAATCTATGAATCCAATTTATGTCATTTTAATCAATTTTATATTGAATTTGGATATAAAAATTTAGTAAACTTTTGAACATTTTCACTTTAGAAACCTGCATTCTCATTTCGTATATGAGATTAATCTTAATTTAATGTCATCTAGTCCAATAATTTTAATTTGGAAAAATTGATTCCAAATTTTCAATTAGCATATTTTTTAATTTATAATGAGTAGAACTTAATTTTTGACCTAAATTATTACTGAAAAGAGTTAAAATGAATTATAGTGATTAAGAGAAAAACAAGTTTAGCATGGGACTAAACTTTAAATATTAGGGAAAATGGCATAAAAATTTCCCGAAAACCCATTTTATGACCATATTTTTACCATTAGACCTCTAGGATCTAAAGTTTTTGTTATTGAATCCTATTTTTAGGTAAAAACGCGGGTTCACTTAACATCTTTTCCAAAATGCCAACCATGTCCCCCCAACTTATAAAAGTCCACCCCATGTCCCCTTCACTTGACACATTCAAACCACTTATGTTCAGAAAAAAACTACCCAAATAACTCAAAAAATTCCCTACCCTTAGAATATAAGCCTTAATATTTTCATAAACCCAACCAAGGAAGTCCTTTGGTGAAAACAAAATGGAGTTACCTGAAGAAGAGGTAACATTCATCAACATGCATTTTTATACTGTTTCCTTATCCTTAAACTTCAATTCTTTTTATACCATGATTATATAATAAAATTAGTATCCTCAATATTTTTATATTTTTTATATGAAGGGTATGACCTACAATCATACACGCTTCCCTCAAATGGGTTATGAGATCATCATTCATGTGCATAGTGGACCACAACCTTGTGAAACAATGTCATTATTTTTTCCTTTACCACATCTCATGGTTGGTAATTATAATGGAAATATTGTTTATATGTGATATATATTACATTTATAACTTAATAATACCTCTAGAGTTATCATATCATATACACCCTTTTTGCATTTGACAGCATATATAATATGATAACATCACGTGTGTGTATGACGAACTACCACCTCATGAGAAATGTGAAGAAATTTTCACTAACATGTTAAATGGAACACGATAAGGGTAATTTTAATGAATACATATGATATAAATGATATAATCAATATATTAATTAAATAATTATTTTCCTTATAATTAATTTATGATTTTATTCTTACCTTTTCACAGACTAAAAAAGTGATAATTTCATTCATGGATGCATGGAATATCACCTCCTATAAGAGATGTGATTACTTATTTTTTCATCACCAAATCACAAGTGTGAAATATATATATAATTAAATATTATTTTATTAATTATATAATTATCCTATGTGAAGATAAATATTTCTTGTAAGGAATTGTGTTTTTACGGACATAAGTTTTATACCAAAATTTAAATTTTTTTCAGATACTTGTAAGGGGTGAAATGGTATTTTCCCCTAAAATATTATCTTAAATAATTTTTATAACCACCCCATTGGTCCTAGAATAGGGGTTTACTCTATTAGATGAGTTTGGTGGAAATACAATTCGTTCAAATTTTAGCGGAATAACTAATAATTAATATTTAATCAAATAAATATTAAATTATCCTAATAGGTTTATTCGGTTATATATTTTGAATGGGATGGAAGATTGAGTTTACATCTCCTCCATTGAGTCTATAACGAGGGTTTTTCCTAGTAAATACATAATCTTGAGTCGATCACTGAGCCAACCATTCCCCCTTTTCTATTATTCTCATTTACATTTCATTTTCTTCTTTTCATTATTTTTCATCATTTCTTATATATTCTTATGTATTACATGAAGCCTCTCCCTTCATGTTCCCTAATAGAGAAAATATGTATAGGGGAAAATAAATAGAGAGAGAGAATTAGAGTTACCTTCGTGAATCTCTCGACGTGCTGGATCGACTTACGATAACCGTGGACATTGAAAATGGGCGATGCTTTAGAGTTTTCCACCCAAAGGTAGGTCATTTTTAAGATTTATAGTAAATACCAATATTTTTTTTTTCATTTTAAAGTTTTTAATTTCCAATTATTCTGGTTTATTTACTCTTGAGGCCCGGTCAGTTGATTTGGGTGTGAAAACGGGGGTTTTAGGCATTTTAGAGGTTTTTTATTTGGGAAAACCAGGATAAACGATGTGTGGTTTAGTGTGACACACCATGTGTTCTTTACAGTTGGGGAAGATAACATTTTTTAAGTACATATCATGTACTAGGGTGTACACACTTTGTACTAAGTCTCATATGGGTTGGTGAGTACCCAAATAGGAAGCCCATGTAGGGGTACATGGTTGTGTAGAGTATACGGTGAGACCCCATGTGGGTAGCTTGCCAGGTAAATGTACATGGCCTAGATAAGTACATGGAAAAACATGTAGAGGGACATAAGAAGATACCTCACGTAGGGTATATTTCCAATTCCAATTTTACACATTGTTACCTAGGAAATTTACTTTCCGAGATTGGAGGGATTACATTCCCATGTGGGGATTTGGGTGTACACATCATGTACCAATGGGGACATGTCTTGAACTTCCCCTTGTAACCATTTTTTATTTTCCATATATCTTCACCCATGTGTTGGAATTGGACCCATGAGTAGTCTCTTCCTAGTATCTTTTTTCTAAGTTTGTGATGTTAAAACTTTATGGTGTTTTGAGGACTCCTAGGTGGAATTTTATTATTTTCCAAATACAGAGGTTCTTCCTCTAGTAGTTAAATTCAGTGTATCCCGAGGGAGATACCTATGATATGAGATGAGCCTTGAGCTGTACTTCATGACCGATAATTTTGTATATTTTAAATTTAGGACATCCCCCTTATAAGTTGTTCCCTTCTGGCCTAAGGGTCCATGAGAGAAATTGTTATTCAGGTTTCCCTATTGGATTCATTTGTTTATATTTTGACCTATAGGATCCCATGTAGGATGACTATACCATATTCAATACCAAGGATCCCCTGATGTATGACTTTTCATTTATGCTGATCTATGGAATTCCTTATAAGATTACTTTACCTGTTTACCATTATAAGGATCCCTGATAGGACGACTCTACCATCTTATATGGTTATAGAGGGTCCCTTGTGGGATGCCATCACCTATGTGTTGTCTGATGATCCTATGTAGGATACCTAAATGTTTCTTATTGTTCAAGGATTTTCTATACCCTGAGCCTGAATTTCCCTAATTCCTTATTTTTTATTGATTTTGATAGCCCCCCTTTCAGGGGATGAGGGGAACCCTTACAATTCCCATATTCTTAGAGATTACATGACTGGTAGGTCTTAGGAAATATACATTGGAACTCCTCCTCCCAGCATATTCATTGTGATATCAGCTCTCCACCTTCGTATGGCTATTCGGCTAGTCTTCCCATATAAACAGAGGTTGGTCCTGATGGTAATGCCACACTCTCTATTTCTGAAAA
Organism: Viscum album; assembly: GCA_963277665.1. Taxonomy (NCBI): domain Eukaryota; kingdom Viridiplantae; phylum Streptophyta; class Magnoliopsida; order Santalales; family Viscaceae; genus Viscum; species Viscum album. Next base: position 1,958,057,157 of record OY728137.1, read on the forward strand.
ATCCTCTTAGATTCTACTTTGGAGAATGCACCTGCTCTGAATCCCCATCTTGAATCTACTTATTGTAGAGTATATCTGATCGTTTAAGCACCATTTCAGGTGGCCCGAAGGCCTTGAGGTGGCCCGAAAGCCTTGAGGTGGCTCAAAAGCCTTATTGGCCCAAAGGCCTTGGGTGTCCAGAAGGCCTTAAAGGACCCGAGTCCCAAAACCCAAATGGATGAATATTTCCGATTCATACATTACCGAACAATGTATACTACAGTAACTTCTACAGTACTGCTACAGTACCCCCCAAAATATATCTCCACCTGGTTTTGAACTAAGGTCTCTTGGATTCACTTGCTGAGTCCTCACCAATTGGGATAAGGTTCTTGTGAATGATTCCCTATAGGATTGCTCCTTTACCTTGTAGCTAAGGATCCCAAGTAAGATTCCTTTTCTTATATGTTTACCTCGAGGTTCCCTAGTAGTACACCTATCAATTTTTGACTTGAGGGACCAATTTGGTGACCATTTTTTGACTAAACCTAATCTAGTAAGTTAGGTTTGTGTAGATATGGTAGCAGGTGTCACATTTGAACCCATGCCTAACCAGTAAGACCATGGTTTTGTGGCTGTAGTGTTGGGTTTAGGCATTCGGACACCTTCACTCCTTATTTACACCTTCACCTTTTTATTGCTAATGAAACAATGTTATCCAGAAGTACTTCTTGGTTTGTGGCTATTGAGTCTGATATAAGGTGTATTTCTTTCTTTGGGATGCCTAAACATTCTTCCTTTGACCCATTATGATTTTTGGGATTCCCAGATATGATTTCCTAGGATCCGACTACTGAGACATGTTATTTCATAAGTTTATTGGTATACCTAGAGGTATAACTTGGGATCTGGAAGTTGAGCATGTGTATTTGGTTATTATATAATTGGGATGTCCAGTGGTGTTTCTTGGAATTGGGAAATTGGCCCTATGACTATGATTTTCGAGAATAGTGTCCCTAGTAATGATACTAATGGATGATTTCACTCTCCCAAGTGATGAGAATGATTCCTCTCTTCTATATTTGATATGTGACGAGGATGATTCTGTTCTCATATATTTTATATTTGAGGAGGATGATTGTGCTATCCTAGATCTGATTATACTCATGTATAATTATTCTCTCCCAAGGGATATGGATGATTTTGATCTCACAAATCTATTATTTGACCACGGTGTTGGGAATGACGTCTTAGATCACTGGATACCCAAAATTATTACACTCTTCCGAATGATAAGAATGACTATAATCAACCTTATTAAAGACTCCAGGGGTGGGAATGGTGTCTCGCTAGTGTGTTCTCATTTTAGATTGCCTATGGTTTAGAGCCTTTTGGATTATCCATGTTCTAAATGTCATGAATTCATATGGACTGATACCTAGGTCTCAGACATTGTAATGGATTTACTTGGAGTAAGCATCATAGAATCTAGATGAGGGACCATTTATAGGATTTCTAGATGTACTTCTTTGGAATCCACAGTTTAAGTGATTGGAGCCGAGTATATGTGAACTTTGGTATAAGAAAAGTATCCCTCTATGGTGACATAGCTTGTTCAAAGATATTTCTAGTGTTGGATTAATTAAGTACATGTAAATTTGGATTATGGAACCATATATCAACATAATGATTCATGTATTAAGTGACATGACATCTGACTCAATTCCATTGAATAAGATGAGAAAAAGTTTGGGATTACAGACCCAAGGATTGGCTCCTATTGGTTTTTGTGTTATTTATTCCACTTAATCATGAATATTCATATTTATGTATATATGTACAGGTATGGGATTATACATGTATACATATATAGATATAGACATCTATGGTTTCACTTGACCTATTGACTACGATTAAGAACTATGTTTTGACTGTGGTTTCACATTTATTTGATTTAATTATATTTTCACCTATGTCTCATCTAGGATAAGAAAGTTTGTTTTGCATACACTTATAGTAGCCTATTTTATAGGTTCCTCATCGGGTGTCCTATTAGGATATTTTATCACCCCTAAAAATTCCCCTCAGTGTACATGTACACCTTATGTCTATATTTCAGGTTGATCATAGTTTTCATGGTGGATTGGGATGAGGCCTAGAGTTTCATTATCAAGTAGAGTTGCTCGAGTGGGTTCTTATGGTTGGTTTAGTGCAGTTTGAAAATTCAGGATATTGGGTACATGTTCTAGCTCAGAGTTATTAGTAGATCCCTTTACTTTTATTTCAGTTTCATTCTCTTGTATTTGTATGGTCGAACCTATAACACCCAGACCCTAGTTACCAAGAGTCGGTGCATTATTACATAACATTGGAATGATCGCAAATGATTAAGTCTCGAAAGAACGATTAGTTTACTAGCCTTGGAATCACTAGATATATTCATAAGTATTACATTACAACATAAAGTGGGAAAAAACTACAACAAAATCTTGTCTTCATATCCCCTCATACTATCCCTGCAGGTCATTCATAAAATACCTTTTCACATTCTAGGAAAAATTAAAACATTGAAAGGGGTGAGCTCAGATGCTCAGTAAGGATAACAAAATAGAAAAAACATTCATAAATAAACATAAACATTTAAGGCAATGTATAGCTAAAAAAATCCTTTTAAACTTGAGCTTCTGCATAATATGGAAAATATAAATTGAAATAATGCCATTTACTTATTCACATGGATATTCTACTAGTCTAATAATCACATGCAATATCAATAACGACTTTCATAAGGATGGAATTCATAATGCCAGACTATCATAACCACATAGTCAAGGACTTGTTCATAGACTACAAATAAGATTTATCAATGCATTGTGACAAGACACTATTTTGTCTCTTGAGGCCTACCAATGCATCAAAGAGCTATAGCGGGCTCCACCTGTCACTTATTAAGTCCAATGAATTCATCATATGAACAGGTTTAAAACAAGTTAATTGTGAGGGTTCCCACTTTCCCCTTAAAAGTGCTTGCTCTTAATAAAAAATTAACATTGGATGGATGATATAGACGAAATCAAAACTATTTGAGATAAATATATCTTATTTTTAAACATTTAAAAGTCACATAATTATAAAAGAAAACATTTAATTTGAAAATATTATTATAATCTTGTAAGGGATGCTTTGAATATTTTATAACGGCAGAAAATATCCGCATCCGCCGTATACGTTAAAAAAAATACATTCTTACCTTAATTATGTTGAAAATGTTAAAAAGAACCTTGTTTGGAAAACGACAGAAATATACTTTTACAAACTTATTATAAAAAGTCAAACAAGGGTATAAATTACTTTAACCCATATTCTATAAAATAGTAAGAATGTTTTGAAATACATTTTTAAGAAATATGGATGTGGATGATAAAGAGGTCCCAGTAGATAATTACGGATAAACAACCTTGAATAATGAAAAGATTTTGAAATAAACCCTTAACTTGTACTTTTCATTGGTTAAGGGTAGGTTAAGATCTTGTATAATGGTGAAATAATAATTATTAAATTATTCAAGAATCATATACATTAATATGATATCATATATGATCTTTTAACATTTCTCTCTAAATAATATCTTAATATTATACTCATTTCGAGTGTTAACTTACTCATTTTATTTTATATGTTTTGTTACATAAGTCATGTTTGTTATGGATAGGTTGTATATTATTCATATATAGAATGATATCAAGTCCTTAAAAATTATTTTTAATCATCAAATTAGAATTATTCTTGCATGGATACGATGGGGAATGAATCTCATCGCGTTCGTGGAGATGGTAGTCCATACGTACACACAGGCGACAATATCATTATTTTGATATTAAAATAATATATAATTGGGTGGTGTATCATATATATAGAATAATTATCATGTTATATTTATTATTTACAAGGATTAAACATCATTATTATACCCATCAAAATAATAATGTATTGAATAACAATTACAATACGATGTGGAGACGGTAAGCCATACGTAAGCACGTATGGTGACATGTCATTAAATGGATGGATAGAATAATTAAAATGGTTGTACCATATTTATAATAACATTAATGTATATAGTAGATACTGAATTTATTATTTTAGAATTTAAATAACAAAGAAAGAATAAGTTGAAGAAGAAAGAAACTTGAAAGAGGGTGGTGAAAACATTACCTCTTCTTCGGGTTCTTCCTTTTGATTTGATCAAAAGGGATCCATAGATTGGCTTTCTGATCAAACTAAGGACTCTAGGTTGAAGTGAGTAAAGTTGAGAGAATATTTGGGAAGGGTTTGGCCGATCCAAATGGCTTTGAAGTTGTAAATTAGAGGGAATGGGGAGTGCCCTTTTATAAGAGTGGTGAGGGGAACCTTAGGAAAAGGTAGAAATATTATTTTATAATAAATTCATATTCGGTTTCTAATGGATAAAAAGTGACTTTTGTCGAGGCTAAGGTGGGTATGGGTCAAAAAACACCCAACCAATAGGTTTTAGGCAGGTTTGAGTCACTATATTAACCTTATCATTTAGTTTTAACTCATAGTTAATTAGTTTCACATTTAACATGTCTTTTTGTATTTTTATATTATATGGTTAATAAACTTACTATATACATCCAAGAGAACCCCAAGTGGTTTATTAATGATACAAATATCATTATATAAGTCTCTTGGCCAATCCTTATATTTTTAGGAATTTAATATCAATTAATAATAAAATATTTGTTTTAAAAACTCTTTTATGTCAATTTTGACACTATTTGGTATTTGATTTTTGTCAAAATCATAAAAACATTATTAATTCTAAAAGTATTAATTAAATCAATACTAACATGTCCTATTAACCTATAAAATTATTTTAATTCATAAAAAGTCTAAAATTACAATTATTTTGATATTTATAATATCAATTATTTTATTATTCCATTAATTAGGTAATTACTACATCATCATTGTGTCATAAATAAATTAAATTATTTAATGTCTAAAAATTATAAATAAAATTCCTTTATGTATAAATTATTTTATCTTTCTAATGAATATTTAAAATCGAATTTATCTTATGTATAACCCTATATTAAAAATGTTTCAGTAATTAAACTTTGATTTTAACTCTTTTAACTCTTATTTCAATTAAATAATAATAAATGTCCTAATCTAATCTAAGTGGACCTAAATGATAATATTTTTTTACTAAGATTGTTTTTGGTCGAATTATACTTAGGAAATATAATTAGGAAACGTGTTAGGGTAATAATAATATCATTTTTACCCTTAATTACCCTATTTTTTTTTAACCGTGTTAAATAAAAGTAAAAACTTACTACTAACCAAAAATTATTTTTATATTATTGAACCAAATTTTACTCCTTTATATTAACCCTATCTCTCGGATTTTAAAAATTCCACTCACAGAAGCAGTAAAATTAAGTTTTATATGAATTTCCAAATTCTCCTAGGAGGTAGGTAAAAGATGGTGAAAAGTTCAATAAAATTTTTATATATCTAAAATTATTCTAAACTAACTCTAATAAATTACATTTAACTTATATAGGTATTATGTCTCTAATTTTACCTTAATTAAATTTAAATAAAATAAATAACTATTTAAATAAAAATTTGTTTTTAAACTATAACTCAGTGTTTTTTTCACTATTCATCAAAAATTGAATGTTTTTAGAAAAATACCCAAAATTCACCCTTGGATAATTTCGATATTATGAATCCAAATATGAAGTCCATTTTTAAAGATACAATTTATAAAATTTAAATAAGTGGGTATTACTATTCATAACGGCTAGTTTGATTGGTTGTGGTGTGTGTTAGAAATCAAAGTTGCGTACAACACACACTACTGTATTATTCAAAGAGAAGCGTAGCGTGGAAGCTTGGGGTGTTACATTCTCCCCTCCTTAAAATAATTTCGTCCTCAAAATTTCTAGAATACTGCTACATGAAAATACTCGGGTGATTCATCATCATAAGTTCCTCAGGTTCCCACGTTGCCTCTTCCATTTTATGGTTTCTCCATAGAACTTTTACCAGACAAGTCATCCAGTTTCTAAGCACTTGTTCTCTCGTATCATGAATATTGACAGGCTCTTCGCAATAAGACATATCGGGTTCCAGTTGTAATTCCTCATAGGTGAGTACATGCGTTGGGTCAGGCATGTATTTTCTCAAAAATGATACGTGGAAGACATCGTGAACTTTGGAGAGACTTGGAGGCATTTCCAAATGGTAAGCTACAACCCCAATTTTTTCTAGAATTTCGAAAGGTCTGATCTACCTGAGACTCAATTTACCTTTCTTACAGAAATTTATAACTCCCTTCCATGAAGATACCTTCAAGAAAACATGATCTCCTCCCAAAAATTCCAAATCCTTCCTTCGGTTATCGATAGATCTTCTGCCCACTTTTAGCTGCTTTGATATGGTTTTGGATTACCTTCACCTTTTCCATCTTTTCCTCCACCAGTTCTGGAACTGTGAGTTTTATTTCACCAACATCATCCCAACAGGTTGGTGTGCGACATCTCTTTCCATATAACGCTTCATATGGTGCCATATAAATACTTTAATGAAGGCTATTATTATAGGAATATTCTACCAGAGGTAAATATTGATCCCACAAACCCTGAAAGTCAAGTGAGCAGGATCTCAACATTTTTTCTAAGGTTTTAATAGTCTATACTGATTGTCCATCTATTTGGGGGTGGTAGGCAGTGCTAAAACAAAGTTCATTATCCAAGGCCTTCTGAAGACTCTTCCAAAATCATGAAGTAAAATGAGGATCACGATCAGAAACAGTCGATAGGGGTACTCCGTGAAGTCTCACAACTTCATTAATATATAGTCTTGCTAGATGTTAAAGTGGTAAATCTTCCCTTATAGCAAGAAAATGTGATAACTTGGTAAGACGATCAACAATGACCCATATTGCATTGTTCCTTTTAGGAGTCTTTGGTAGTCCCATGAAAAAGTCCATCATGATATTATCCCATTTTCACTCAGGTATGGGAAGAGGTTTCATGACTCCTCCAGGCTGTTGCTTTCCAGCTTTCACTTGTTGAAAAACCATACATCCTGACACAAAATCAGCAATATCCCTCTTCATGTTATCCGACAAAAAATGTTCCTTCAAATATCTATACATTTTGGTGCTCCCAGGGTGTATAGAAAAATTAGACCTATGAGCATTATCCAACAATTCCCTTTTTAGATTAGGGATATTGGGAACACAAAGTCTTCTCCAAAATTTCAAAATTCCATCTTCATACACAAAGTCACTCAATCTCCCATCATTCACCTCTTTAATCTTCTTTTGAAATTCTTCATCACTGGTTTGAGAACTCTTAATCCTTTCTATTAAAGATGGTTTGGAATACATTTGAAAAAGTATCAATGTTTCACCTTCCATGGTGATTCCCATAACCATATTTACTAGATCCATGAAAATAGGATCACTTTCAATTCTCATCTTGTTCAAAACTCAATGATCTTTTCAACTCAAAGCATCTGCCACCTTATTTTCCTTCTCCAGGTGGTAGTGTATCATGAAATCATAATCTTTGAGTAGTTCAAGCCATCACCGTTGCCTCATGTTGAGTTCTTTCTGTGAGAAAATATACTTCAAACTCTTGTGAATGGTATATATCTAACATTTTTCACCATATAAATAATGTCTCCATATCTTAAAAGTAAATATTACTATAGCTAACTCAAGATCATCAGTATGATAGTTTTTCTCATGAATTTTCAGCTGTTGTGATGCATAGGAAATAACCCTATCATTCTGTATAAGGACACAACCAAGTCCTTTCATTGAAGCATCACTGTAAATAAAAACCCACCATTCCCCGATGATAGAGTAAATATAGGAGCATTGAGTAAACTTTTCTTCAGTTCTTCGAAACATTCTTCACATTCTTTTGTCCAAACAAATTTAACCCCTTTATGTGTGAGATTTGTTACTGGGTTAGCCAACCGGGAAAAATTCTAGATGAAACATCAATAATAAAATACTAAACCAATAAAACTTTGTACCTCTGTTATACTCGTCGGTGCTGGCCATTTTGGTATTGCTCTTGTCTTAGAAGGATCAACATAGATTTCATACTTAGATATAATATGGCCAAGAAAAAAAAACTCCTGAAGCCAGAATTCACACTTGCTAAACTTCCCAAATAATTCATGTCTTCTAATAGTCTTCAAGATAATGCGCAAGTGATTTTCATGATCGTAATATATTTTGGAGTATACCAAGATATCATAAATAAATAATACTACAAAATCATCGAGATATTACTTGAAATCTATGTTTGTTAGATCCATAAAAATAGAGGGTGCCTTAGTCATCCCAAAAGGCATTAATGTAAACTCGTAATGCCCACACCTGGTTCAAAATGATGTCTTCGGAATTTCTTCCTTCTTCACACACAACTGATGGTATTCTGATCGAAGGTCAATCCTTGAAAAGTATCGAGCTCCATTAATTTGGTCAAACAAATCATCACTGCGAGGTAGGGGATACTTGTTCTTTATTGTTATAGCATTGATTTCCCTGTAGTCGATACATAACCTCATAGATCCATCTTTCTTCTTAACAAAAAGAACAGGGGCTCCCCATAGAGAAACACTATGGAGAATAAATCTCTTATTACTCAACTCATCTAGTTTTTTCTTTAGTTCCACTAATTACATAGTTTCCATTCTATAAGGGGTCTTTGATATGGGCCTTGATCAAGGAATTAAATCAATGGAAAGCTCAATTTCTTGTTCTGGAGTTTGTCCAGTTAAATCTTCTAGAAACACATCAACATATTCTTTCACAATAGGTACATCCTCTATTTGAACATTCCTTCCCTCACCCATAGTTATTTCATTCTCTTCCTCCCCAATAATTGAATTTAGTTGAGCTATTGGGGGTGAATCTAGATAAGAATTTGGTGGTGACAAATCTGCTCTAAAGATAAGGTGTTCCTTTTCATCATCATCAAAAATCGTAACCGTCTTCTTCTTACAATAAATATTCACATCATGGTCCAAAAGCCAATAAATACCGAGGATTATATCAAACTCAATCATAGGTATGATGATGAGATCAGCAGATAAAGAACATTTATATATTCTAATGGGAACAAATTCACAAAACATTGTTGCAATGATACTTCCCTTAAGAGTTTTGACTGACAACTCCCTTGTTAAATCAAATTGAAAATATCTAATTTTCTTAGAAAACTGGGAAGACATGAAACAATGAAATGATCCAGAATCAAATAATAAATTTTCTAAACTTGAGGAAACCATTAAATTACCTACCACCACGTCTTTTGGAGCTTCTACCTTAACAATAGTGATAGAATAAGCTTGTCCTTGATCCCTTGGCCTTTTCTGAGGTAAGTTTCCCTGACGCTTAGGACATTCATTTTCATAATGTCCCATCTCCCTGCAATTGTAGCATTGGACATCGGTAGCTTCCTTCTTCCACTTGTAATCACGAGCTTGGTGGATTTTTTCACCACACTTGTAACAGACTCCCATTCCTTTTAAAAAAGTACCGGGGTTTTTCTTCCTACATTTATTGCAGGATGGATATTCAAATTTTCCCTTATTCCCCTTATTTCCATTTCCATATTGACTAAAAGATCTCTTCTTCACTTGATTTTCTTTAAATTCATAAGACTTAGAGAATTATTTTTCTCTCTTGATAGCAAATGAGACAATATCTTCGTACGACGAGAAGGATTTTGAGACTAATGATCGATAAAGAAATGGTTTTAAACCATCAAAGAAACAATCAATATTACTTTTGGGTTACATATATAATCTGCTGCATTCCTCCCTAACCTTGTAATGTTAGCCTCATACTTTGCTACATTCTCATCCTCCTTTTGTCTCAGACTCATAAATTGACTTTCCATATCTGCTCGATGGTCACAAGGAAAGAATTTTTTTAAGAAAATATCTTTGGACTCCCTACATTAAATATTTGATACTTCATTATCTTCCTTTGTGTTTTGAATCAATGACCACCATTGATCAGCATCTCCGGTGAGGCGGTAAACTGCCATGACAACTTTTTCCCTTTTTCTACTCCCGAAGGCATGGAATATTTTCTCTAAAGAACTTATCCATTTCTCGGATACCAATGGAATTGTACTCCCATTTAATGTTGGTGGCTGTTTCCTCATGAAGAGATCTAACATTGATCCTCCACGTTGTGGATCGGGGTGCTCCATACGGGTAAGGTTATTATTCATAACCTGAGTGAGTTGTCCCATTATGGTGATTATCTAATTCGCACCAGTTTCATCACCAGCTCCACTATAATTATCTTGAGCAGGAGGGAAATCCCTACATGGTGTGCGTGCATTGATACAGTTTCCATTTCTTCCACTAGGTGCCATTTATAAACAATGGCATAAACTAGATTAGTTTATGAATCAAAATACATAATTCCAAACTCGTAAAACACTTAACATAAATTGAACAGTTTATGGATATAATCCATAATCATAAAAATGTTTTCTTTGAGGAAGTATATAATCATAAACCCTTCATAATGGTTTGTAAAGAAAATGAGAATTATCCTAAGCATATACCCTGGGAGTGTCGTTACAAAGAGGTCAGCAAGGCCCGTTGTCATGCACCAGTTCCCGTTTGAGTCTAGTTCAAAGCAGTGTTTTTGGGTTTTACCTCTAGGTAAATCTGTTCCAGAGCTTCCTCTACCTGCTCGTATCCATACATGGATGTATTGCTCGGAAAACTCAAAAAATCTCTACAATACCAAAATTCTAGGATGGTCTTCTATACTAATCATCAAATTCTATCTTATGGCTATGTGTTCTAATCAGAGTTTATCTAAATCTACCTTCCAATGTTTGTACTAAAACTCCCTCTGATACCAACTGTAACACCCCGACCCCAATTACCCAGAGTCGGTGCATTATTAAATAACATTGGCATGACCACAAATGATCAAGTCTCCAAAGACCGATTATTTTAGTAGCCTTGGAATCACTAGATATATTCATAATTCTTACATTACTTCATAAAGTGAAAAAAACTACAACAACATCTTGTCTCCATATCCCCTCGTACTATCCCTACAGGTCATTCATAAAATACTTCTTCACATCCTGGGAAAAATTAAAACATTTAAAGGGGTGAGCTCAAATTCTCAGTAAGGATAACAATATAGCGGAAACATTCATAAATAAACATAAACATTTAAGGCAATGTATATCTAAAACAAAAGCCTTTTAAACTTGAAATTCCGAATAATGTGGAAAATATAAAATGAAATAATTCCATTTACTTATTCACACAGATATTCTACTAGTCAAATAATCACATGCAATATCAATAACCACTTTAATAATGATTGAATGCATAATGCCAGACTATCATAACCACATAGTCAAGGCCTTGTACCAAGACTACAAATAAGATTTTTTTAAGACCTTATGCCAAGACACTAATTTGTCTCATGAGACCTACCGATGCATCGAGGAGCTATAGCAGGCTCCACCCGTCACTTATTAAGTCCAATGCATTCCTCATATGAACAGGTTTAAACATAACATTAACATTATTATTAAAAATAGGATACGAAATGTCAATACCTTCTACATAAACCATGAATGGTATAAAAAAAACACAGCCAAAGTCAAACATATCACAAAACCTTAAATATAATATGGAAGTTTTGTATCATAATAAATCAACTTCAAATAAGCTTAAAATCCATCAAAGGATGTTGAAATAGATGAAATCAAAACCATTTGAGAGAAATATCTCTTTTTTTTGAAAAAATTTATAAGTCACATAATTATAAAAGATAAAATTTAATTTGAAAATATTCTTATAAGATTTTAAGGGAATCTTTGAAAATTTTATAATGGAAGAAAATAGATGCACCCACCGTAGAAGTTAAAAAATACATTCTTACCTTAATTCTGTCGAAAAGGTTAAAACGAGCCTTATTTGGAAAACAACGGAAAGATTCCTTTATAAAATTCTTATAAAAAGTCAAAAAAGGGTATAAATGACTTTAACCCATATTCTGTAAAATAGTAATAATGTTTTGAAATACATTTTTAAGAAACATGGATGTGGATGATAAAGAGGTCCTAGTAGAAAATTACAGATAAACAACCTTGGATAATGAAGAGATTGTGAAATAAACCCTTACCTTGTACTTTTCCTTGGATGAGGGTAGGTTAAACTCATGTATAATGGTGAAATAATTGTTAATAAATTATACAAGAATCATATACATTAATATGATATCATATATGATCTTTTAACATTTCTTTGTTAATAATCTCTTAGTATTATCATCGTTTTGGGTGTTAACTTACTCGTTTTCTTTTATATGTTTTGTTACATAAGTCATGTTTTTTATGTATAGGTTTTATCTTATTCATATGAAAAATTATATCAAGTCCTTAAAAATTATTTTTAATCATCACTTGAGAATTAGACTTGCATGGATACAATGAGGAATGAATCTCATCGCGTTCGTGGAGATGGTAGTCCGTACGTACGCACGAGCGACAATATCATACTTTTGATATTTAAATAATATATAATTGGGTGGTGTATCATATATACAGACTAATTATCATGTTATATTTATTATTTAAATGAATTATACATCATTATTATACCCATCCAAATAATAATGTATTGAATAACAATTACACCACCACGTGGAGTCGGTAAGCCGTACGTATGCACGTATGCTAAAATGTCATTCAAGGGATGGATAGAATACTGAATATGGTTGTACCATATTTATAATAACATTAATGTATATAGTAGATACTAGAGTTATTATTTTAGAATTGAAATAAAAAATAAATAAGAAGTTGAAGAAGAAAGGAACTTGAAAGTGGTTGGTGAAAACATTACCTCTTCTTCAGGGTCTTCCTTTTGATTTGATCAAAAGGGCTCCTTAGGTTGGATTTATGATCAAAATAAGGCCTCTAGGTTGAAGTGAAGGAAGTTTATAGAATATTTGGGCAGGGTTTGGCCGCGCCAAAAGGCTTTGAATTTTTGAATTAGAGAGTAGGGGGAGTGCCCTTTTATAAGAGGGGTGGGGGGCACCTTAGGAAAAGCTAGAAATATTATTATATAATAAATTCATATTCGGTTTCTAATGGATCCAAAGTGACTTTTTTAGAGGCTAAGATAGGTATGGGTCAAAAACATCCCAACCAACAGGTTTTAGACAGGTTTGAGTCACTATATTAAGCTTATATTTTAGTTTTAACTCTTAGTTAATTAGTTTCACATTTACCATGTCTCTTTGTATTATTATTTTATATGGTTAATAAACATACTATATACATCCAAACGAACCCCAAGTGGTTCATTAATGATACAAATATCATTATATAATTCCTTTGGCCGAAACTTAGATTTTTAGGAATTTAATATCAATTAATAATATAATATTTTTTTAAAAAACTCTTTTATGTCAATTTTGACACTATTTGGTATTTTATTTTTGTGAAAATCATAACAGCATGATTAAGTCAAAAAAAACTTAATTAAATAAATAATAACATGTCATATTAATCTATAAAATTTGTCGAATTCATAAAAAGTCTCAAATTACATTTATTTTTATATTTATAATATCAATTAATTTATTATTCCATTAATTAGGTAATTACTGCATCACCATTGTGTCGTAAATCAATTAAATTATTTAATGTTTAAAAATTATTAATAAAAAACCATTATGTAAAAAATATTTTTAGATTTCTATGTAATATTTATAATAGAATTTATCTTATATATAACCCTATATTAAAACTGTTTTAGTAATTAAACTTTGATTTTAACTCTTTTAAATCTTCTTTGAATTAATTAATAATAAATGTCCTAATCTAATCCAAGTGGACCTAAATGATAATATTTTATTAATAAGGTTGTTTTTGGTCTAATTATACTTATTAAATGGAATTAGGACATGTGTTAGTGTAATAATAATATCATTTTTACCCTTAATTATCCTATTTATTTTTAACCGTGGTAAATAAAAGTAAAAAGTTACTAGTCACCAAATTTTTTTTATCTTATTGAACCACATTTTACTCCTTGATATTAACCGTGTCTCTCGGATTTTTGAAATTCCACTCACAGAATCGGTAAAAATAAGTTTTACGTGAATTTCCAAATTCTCCTAGGAGGTGGGTAAAAGACGGTGAAAAATTCAATAAAATTGTTATATATCTAAATTTATTCTAAAATAACTCCAACGAATTAAATTTAACTTATATATGTATTATGTATCTATTTTTACATTAATTAAATTTAAATAAAATAAATAATTATTTAAATAAAAATTCTTTTTTAAACTATAACTCAGTGTTTTTTCACTATTCATCAAAAATTGTAAGTTTTCAGAAAAATACAAAAAATTACCCTAGGCTAATTTAGATATTCCAAATACAAATATGAAGTCCATTATGAAAGATAAAATTTATAAAATTTCAAAAAGTGGGTATTACTATTCATAATGGCTAGTTTGATTGGTTGTGGTGTGTGTTAGAACTTGAAGATGCGTAAAACACATGCTACTATATTATTCAAAGAGAAGCATACTGTGGAAGCTTGGGGTGTTACAGGATCATTGGGTGAACAATGTTTTATGTATGGAATAAATATTTTGGGATTTTATAGATTAGTTTTATTATTACAGCATGTTCTATTTAAGTTTATTTATTGCTTCAGAACTCTATTTATTTATTGATGTGTATGATACTTATATATTTATTCTATTTCCTTAATCTAATATGAGGGAATATTATTCCAACTATCACACCCTAGGACCTTACTACTTTTCAGTAGCCTCTAGTGTGTGGAGATATGCATTTGAGGCCTTGTAACCAACCAGCTCAGTGCACTATTTTAGTGGAATCCAGTTTGAGATATTACTAAGTGGTATCATATGTGTTCTTTTACCAGTCTTTACTATTTTGATTATTGAAGTCAAAAGTATTTGAAATGTGTTAGAACCTATGATGGATGTCATACTGGTGCATCAAGAACACTTGTTCTGGTAAGAAGTCATGTTTTATTGGGTATGAGATTGTTGTTCTGATTTGAGATGATATAGTTTTATATGAATTTCACCTTAAGTGACAAACATGTTGTATAGATTTTTTGGTTTACTATAGATCTTTGGATCTTGGCCATTGGAAAGAGGTGAATGATGTATTTTTTACTCTTTCATAGAAAAGGAAAGAGGCATATCATACATCATATTTGGCACATGGGATTCACATCATACAGGTGTACTATCATGTTATTATTACTGAATACGAAAACCTATTTAGTTGGGCCTACTTATTTATATATATTTTTTCATTTTGATAGAAGGATATAATGATCTACATTGAGGCATTAATGTTGAGTTTGATGGCTCATTGCTCATGCACAGGAGGTGCAGTGACCCTAGTAGGTCTATATAGAATGCGATTTCTTTATTTTCGTACCACTTAAAGGGTGTTATTTCTTAGTTCATGGTAATATTTTCATATTTATTAGTACGATGTTGATGGATACCAAGACTTATCTCATGAGATGGACCTCAAGGGGGTATTACAGTATAAAAATTCCCTGTGAGTGGAAGTTCAGTCTCTCTTTTGCATTGGTATCGTGACCTCCTGGGATTAGTTCCTTCTGTTATTTCTTGGTGAGGTTTCAGCACTTATTGGCCATATTTTTAGTTTTGACCATTTTAGTTCATTATTATCTTTACCTTATTTAGAGAGGATTGATCTTTTATGTAGGTGGTTAGAACATTATGACCCATTTGGGAGTCTTGTTTTGTAGGGATAGGTGGGAGACCTAGAGGCCCTTATTTTGAATCAGAACCTTGTAGGTCAACATCTATTTTGTTCAAGGACAACATGCATGAGAGAGGTTGTCCTATGTTTTCACTATCCTTTTTAGGTAATGATTTCGACATATAATCATTTTGAGATCAAGGCATGGTAGGTGATCATGTTTTTTATTATGGGCTTGTTGATTATGTCATATTATGAAAAGAACCTTGGGGTTTTTCGTTTCAAGACAGACTTCATCAACCATGATTATTTGGATGCCTGGACCAGTTAGCCAGTGTTTTTTCTATTGCTAATATAGTCAAATCATAGGTAGATACTCATGACCGGAACAATGCCCAGTGATGGGAATTCATGGAATAAATCATGGAACATGTGAGGTGCTTAATATTTAAGAGAATCTCCATGTGAAATTTTGGATTAATGAAAATGACATGTTTTGTGTCATGATCATCATAGACATGTGTTGGATGGCTCACTAGAGTATGTATTGAGAGATAAAGGCACACAATTGTTGCATGAAATATCATTTGAATCTTAATTGCTGAGTGGCCCGGTGTGAGCCAAGGACTGAAGATTTTAAAACATGTCATAGTCATGGCTGACAGGAGTTGTGTTTAAATGGTGAATTTACCTCCATGGTAGAGGCAACATCGGGAATGAATGGGTTACCATAAGATATTTGACCCATTACTGAATCCTAGTCAGGTTTTGATAAGATGTGAGCGTGGCTCAGAGGTACATGTACACACCTATTTTTTTAGAGTCTTAGTGTACTTATGGTTAGAGATGAACATGTCCTATGTTGACTACGTCTTGAGTATACTAAGAGAGTTTCATCCCTACAATAAGATCCTTTTCTTTATTAATGTTCTTCCCTTTTTAAGGAAGGAAACCTGTTGAGGTTGTATTTGAGGAGCAGTGTAAAGTAAGACATAAGGTGGGGTGTGCACCATCGCCATTTTAGGGTGGTGACCCTTGTTTTTATTTTAAAATCGATATTTTTGGGGGAATTTGATCTCAAAATTTGGTTTTGAGATAATGGTAAGAGTATTCCTATAGTGGGTTGGACCAAATCATCCATAGTTTAATAACTTATGTGTTAAAGATAATTGTTGATTCTATGAGACTTGTCATTTGATAGTCCAGATATCTTTTTGTGAAGATGCTTGAGTTGAGATCTTAGCTGATAGTCCTACCTCTAGGCTTACTGGGGAAAAGAATGTGTGTGGTGGGGAGATTTTATAGAACTGTGTTTTTCAAGATTGAATTTTTGAGCAGAAATTTGAATTTTTTGCTTCATGATTGTAATATTAGTTCGTTTTTCATAATAATAATAAATGATTGGTTTTACATAATAATTTATTCATAAATATTTTGATTATTTCATGCTTATTAATCTTGATATGTTTAAATAATGTCCTCTTCAACCATAGTCAACCTACCAATGTAATTTTTACACATAATCCAAATATGGTCAAAACAAATGAATTAGACTTAATTAATAAAGTTTTTTAAGGTTGGGGATGAAGACCCATTTATTATTAAACATGAAAACGGTTCTCCGGAAATTAAATAAGTAACATAATTTTATTATTTAGGAAGATAAATAGACACTTGAAGAATCTGACTTAAGGCAAGGGACTTCATCTCAATAACCTTTAATTGAGGCATTTTTTGATGTTATGCACCTATATACTTTTATAAGGTATATAAATCCCCTTTGACAAGTTATATCATATATTTTTCTATTATATTGTTTTTAATTAAATATTTTGATGATTCAAGTGTTTCCGAAGTGATACATGACTTTTCTTTGAAAAATAATCTTCACTTACAGTTTTCCATCCAACTCTTTCTCTTCCATGCCCATGTTTTTGAAATTATTTTATTAATGGTTTTATATTTATATAAAATATTTATAAATTAAATTTTAAATCTATTTTATACATTATTTTATAAGGTTTTTAAAATGAATATTTTTATGTGTTTTATATGGAATGTTTTTTAAACAAATAAAAGTATTGTACAATTATTAACCAACACTATGAAAATTACTTTTATGCCTCCATATCGATTATTTTGTTTTTGGATTCCTTTGAAATATTTTGGGTTTCCTTAAATGAAAATCCCTTATACCATTTTTGGTATTTTGGTATTTAAAATGTCTTTTAAAGAAGTTGTTTTTTTGGAATTGTATATGGATTCTTAAAATAAAAGATTATTTTTATTTTAGAGTATTTTCTTATGGGTTTAAAAAGTGTTTTTTCAAAGGTATATATGATGAATGTGTTTTATTCATGATATGGTATTTGAGAATTATATGAAACATGTGATCCCGATATAGCTTATACGAAGGGTTGAGCCCTATTATAGCTCACAGGTGAGCCTTATATTTCTTATATGAAGGTTTTATCCATAATGTAGATGATGAAAGATAGGTGATCCTAATAAATCATATAATAATTATTGATCCCCATTATATCTCATGGGTGAGCCTGATATTTCTTATATGAAGTGTGAGACCCATTATTACTCTCCAATGCATTTGGGTAACGATAATGTTGGAAGTCAGTCGTAGGTTATTCCAATAAAATGTGTTTTGAAAGGGTTTTATGAATATGATGCTTTAAGTCACCTAAATGGGTTTTAATTTAATTCTTTGGGGTTTAAAGATTTTATTTGATAAAAATTTGTGTGTTTTTCATGTTAATTTTTTATTTCATATGCTAAAAAACATTGAGGATCAATTTAAATGTTATATGAATTTTAATTTGTCCATTGGACTAACATTTTTTCTTCATTTTTTACACTTAATTGAGTATTTGTTCTCATTCCATGTTTTAAATTGATTTTCATAGGATTTAAGGATGGGTAAAGGAAAAGAAGAAGTCAATTTGAAAGTCATGGATATTTTACATAAAAATATATCTTAGTTTATTTTAAAAAAATTATATTATGAGAAAAATGGTTAATATTTGGAAGTTTCCACTTTGTATTTTATGGTTTTGTAATTTATGAGTTATGTCTTAATTCTTAAAATTATATGCCTGAAAAGATCCTCAGATTCCAGAGAGTGAATTCTTATTTTAAAACATAAGATAGTCTAATGTTTAAATATTGATACTTATTTATATATACAATTTATTTTATATATAATTTCATGAATTTATTTATTCTTATGATATTTTAAGTTTAATTTAATGTAATTATTTCATGGTTCTTGGAATTAAAAGTTATTAAAGTGGTATTTATATTATATTACAATATCATCATTTATTGGGATTATTTATCACTATGTTTTTATGATAAAATATTATGATATATCTCTCATGAAACTCATGACGTTTATTTTCCTTTGGTTTTGTTATGACAATATATACTTTCCCTTTATTTTCCTCTCTTTCTGTACTAAATAGTTCTAATTAATTTTATAAAAAAACTAATCTTTATTACTCCCTTTAGTTGAAAAAATTTTTCTTCCAAATCCATGTTTTAAAAAATAAATCAAAAAAGTTTTTAGAATTATCCAAACGATTTATTAAAGAAATTTTTATCCATGTTTTACATTTCTAAAATATTGAAATAAATTTTCATGTATTTTTATAAAAAATTAAAATTTTGATATTACGAAAAAAGTAAAATGAATCATGGTTTTAAGGTGTATGTCACGAAAACATTTTCCTTCCACCATGACCATTATCTTTTTTGAAGTTTCCTTTATAAATTTTCAAGTTTTTTTCAAATAAAATAATTTTCAAAATTTGTTATGTTTTAAAAACTTATTTTCATATCAGAAAACATATTTTCCTCAAGATATTTTTTTTAAAGCATCCTTTATAGGTTTTAGGTTTATTTTCAAATAAAAGTATTTTGAAAATGATTTATGTGTTAAAAATTATTTTAAATTTTAATATGTTATTTTCCTCAACAAATGTTTTTAAATTATTTTTAAAGATTCCTTTATAAGTTTCAAATTTTATTTTAAAATAGAATGATATCCATTTTTTTTGGAATTTTTATTTTTAAAAAGTGATTTTGAATGGGAAATTATTTTCCTCAAGAAATTTTCCAAGTGTCTTTTAAATTTTTTTCATATAAGATGAAATCCTTTGATTTTAATTTTTATTTACTAGGGATATTAATGAAGGATAACATTCTTATTATTTAACTGAATGTTTTATGTTTTTATTGAAATATGTTTATGAAACCCATTTCTCTTATATCTGTTATATTATTATAAAATGATTATGAATCACACATATTTTTACAAAGGGTTTTTTTTGAAGAAATAATGAAATGATTATGAAACTTGTTTCCTTTCCATGGGTAATTTTATAATGACATGTTTTGGAAACCCATTTAATTTCATGGGTTTTGATATCATGAATTTTTATGATCTTTCAGCACATATATGTTTGATTTTCATTATGTGATGGGTGGGACCTATATATCCTTCCAATTTATTGGGTAAATATTTATATCTCATTAGTTAATAATGGGAAACAAGTCATTGTGATTGATCCACAATGGGAAATAGTGGAGTCTATATGCACTATAAGAAATAGGTGATTCTTGATCCATTGTGGGAAATAGGTTCATGTTTATCCACTATAGGAAACATGTGAGTTATGATCCAAAATGAGAAATAGGTGATAACTCTCGATCCACTATATTTATGGTCTTGGTAGTTAACCTTGAAATATGGGATGGTTTTTGATATTTATAATGGTTCCACACTTTTATGACATGAGATTATGGTTCTTTGTTGTTTTATGATAATTTATCACTCTAATGGACCATGTTTTCTGATATTATAATATTTTAAGCCATGACTCATGTTCAGTATCTATGAGAGGTTGGGTATAAATTTCATAAATTATTTTCACGATCAGATACCCTTATTATTTTTTTATTCTTAAATATGATTATATATTATTATATTCTATTTTTACCCTTACATATCATTTGATCTCTCCCTTTATTATGTTTTCTTACGCAGGTTATTAATAAATCTATAGGTTGGCTATAACTTAGTGGAGTAATATGTGAGAATATATTTGTGTGAGATATTGAAGATCTTTCAAGAAATAAGAATTTTTTTTCTGGTCTCCAAATACACCAAAATATTATGATCCTCAAGAATCGATTTGTGAAATATATTGAATATTCATCTAAAATGTCGTGATATTTATGTATTAAAATATCGGGTCAATATAGTTTTATTAATATCATAGTTATTCTTTATTTGGATGATTTATAATTAGTTTGGATGAGGATGTAGAATTTTATTACCATTAACCACATTACCCTGGATGGTTTATTATTATTTTTATTTTATTAGGGTATGTATAATTATTTCATATTTTATTTTTTCAATATGAATGTTTTTTTAATAAAGTTTTACCCCTTTAATATGTGGAATGCATTGGAATTATTATGTGATAGGAAGGGTATAAAATTACAAGTCCCCTTACTACCTCAGTGGGTCTCTTGGCACAAATCATTTTTCCAAATTAAATATGGTTTTACCCATAGTTTCAATCTTTCTTGTGAATATTATTGTAAGTATGTTTATGATGTCTGAAATTATGAATTCCTTCATTGTGAGATTTATTATTAATGTCCATGTGATTATTTTCTTAGTTTGAATGTCTATAGATACATTTCAAGATCATGTTATTATTTTTATGAATTTATTTTATCATCATTTATTCCTAACATATTGTATCCAAGTTATTATTTAAATTTCATGTGTCTTAGTTATTTAACATGAGATATTGATTATGCCTATTTATTCATGATATCTTATATTGTATGTATACCCTTACTGAGTATCTGATTTCACCCCTTTCTTATGTTTTATTTTTCCTTGCATATGAGAAAGTTTTTTTTGATTGGTATATAGGGATATACAAATGTGCATTATGGAATTATAAAGGAAAATACTTTATATATTTTATTTTTTCAAATGTAGGTAAAATTCAATTATGTATCTAGTTTACCAAGGATACTAAACTATTCAGTCTTTTGGGATATGATTCCTTGTATCTAGTGCCAGTATAACAAAGTAAACATCATGCCTAGGATACTATAGTCGTGGTCATTAAAAACAAAGTGGTACCTCATAGGAGAGTTAGGTGACCTAAACTTGGAGTTATTGTTCAAACAAGTTTCAAACTTTTTAGATAACTAATGTTGATCATGATATCAATCCATTGAAAATTCAAGGTATTATTTTATTAGCATCCACCCCTATTTTTGTTTTTTT
Organism: Viscum album; assembly: GCA_963277665.1. Classification (NCBI taxonomy): domain Eukaryota; kingdom Viridiplantae; phylum Streptophyta; class Magnoliopsida; order Santalales; family Viscaceae; genus Viscum; species Viscum album. Next base: position 1,958,079,309 of record OY728137.1, read on the forward strand.
ATATAGGATAATCACATTTGTTCATATATACACATTTTTAGGCGAGTTAGGGATGAACACATAGTATTTTAATGGGGTGATGTCTATAGATACACCCTTATATGTGTAATCCAAGGACATTCAAAGATGTTAAGGGAACACTATCATAAGTACTGAACATAAATTTATTTGGGTTTTTATAATTTTAGAAATTTTAAGCTTTAGTGTGATCTTTTGGATATATTAACAAACATAGTTTAAATCACACTTCAACTACTATCACCAACTCGTATCATTTATGTATGTTGAGGTTGATTATTATACCGTAGTTGGGGAGTGAGATTTATAGGATAGATATTTAGGACCGACCTAAAAGTAGTTGATGATGGTTTATTCCTAGTTTGATAGTATTGTTTTGAGATATGAGGAAATTCAATAGATGTATTTTCCTATTATTATTGATCACTTACATGATGTCTTTATATAAGGAGTCTTAGGGATTACACTAAATATAGAGATTGAGTTCATAATTGAAATTATAAAAATTATAGCAACCCTATCTATTCCAAATTATAGGACGTATTCTATAGAGAGTATATAATTGAAGGTTTAATTAGAGTACTAACAAGGATAGTGGTTTATTCACACAATAATTTTCCCTTGGGGTATTCCCATGTTATTATACTAGAATTCATTTGACAAATTGAAGTTACGTGTGAATTACTAAAGTTTTAGCTTGGTAATATTGAAGAAATAGTATCACCTTCCCCATATATATGACCTATTTTAATATTCGAGGCTAGAAAAGTTGTTCTCTAATATTTATTTGAGGTTGAGTTATCATCAATTGTTGGAAATTCCTTTAAATGCTATTTATTACTTATTTTAGGATCATGTATTTCTTATAACAGTATCATATAATGTCACTTGGACTAATAAATATACCACTAATATTCATGTCCCTAATGAATCTATTTTTATTAAGAGGTTATTATCCCAATTTTATGATTTAAATGTTTTTGTTTTGGATTAATGAGGTGTACTACTTTGGTAATGTGATATTAGATGTCGATTAATACGTGGAATTGATCCGGACCATTATTTCTTTAGAGTAAACCGAGAATTACTTTAGGATTCACAGTTTCTTAGTATAGGTTGGCTACTATATTAGATTAATTAATGGATTATCCAGATTGGTAGGTTAGATTAAAGGTATGACTAATAATGGGGTTAATTTTGAGTGGTCCAATCCCTGCAAGATACCCTATCTGATGTTGAATGGGAAGTTGATGTTTTTCAATGATTTTGACCTTAATCGATATGGGTAAGTAGTATATCTGGAACTGTGAAACATGAAGGGTTCATCTTGGATCTATTTTGATACAATATAATCATTCATTCACTTATCAATTCAGGCAATTAAGACCACATGAGTGGAATTATCCCACCCAAGACCTGGAGATCCTGAAGGTAGTACACATGTTGATAGGTTAGTGGAACTATATATTGGGAGATAATTTTGTGGTACACATGGATCATAAGATTTTGAAGTATATATTTTTATATTGTGACTGATACCTTTACCAGGTGATGTGGATAAATTATCTTTAGTCTTTCAACTTTTAAATAATATATAAACTTATGAAGGGAAATTTCAAGGATGATACTTTGATTAGGAAGACTCAAGATCAAGTGGTGTATATGTAGAGTATTTAGTAAAAATTGATGAGCCTATTTACATAAATATATCATGATGTATTATAGTATAAATATAGAGAAACATTCACATCCTTTAGTATTAAATCCTCACTATTTGATATGGTAAAGGAGAGGTAGTTTTATAACATAGTTTATAGAGTTATAAAGAAAAATATATATGGAATAAAGGTACTATAATATTAGTCTATATATGATGATGAGATCTTAAATTTATGAGTTTAGGTTTTGTTTCCTAAAAGAATGTGTGAGGAGATAATTTATAATTCACACCCCTTGAGATAGTCTTTAGATCTAGGTATTGCGAACATGTATTACGACATCCATATAAATTACTGTCGGCTTAGGATGAAGAAGGATGTAGGGGATTCATCTTCCGATGCTTCACATATCTACCTATGTAGAACGAGATTCATTTTTATAAATTTTTTTCATAGCCTCTACCCATTCCAAAGTTTAAATGAGTTTATATGATAATGGATTTCTTGAGGGGACTACTGATGTTGACCAAGGTCCCACATTTCCCACAAATTAGGGAGACCTATTTAGTTGATTGGGGGAGTAATTTTTATTTAAAAAATACAAATAATTTTTAAAGGGTTCCCAAGATTATTATATATAATTAATATTACCATTTTACATTTCAGTTTTCAAGGTATTATATAAATTTATTGATATACAGGTATATTCAATCACCACCCATCATCCTCAGATAGATATACAATTTTCACATGCTATCTGGGTGTTAATGGGAATTCTTCATGAATGTGTCCTCGATTTTTGTGGTTCATTGGTGATATTTCATTTATAGCATTTACCAATGAAAAAAAATATCATCCATATTTTAAAATTTATCTTTTTCAGTCCTGTCATAATTGTTAATTTTGATCACTTATGTGCTAGTTATAAGTAGGAGGTTCATCTATAATCAGATTGAGTCTCATGTAGGAAATGTTAGTACATATTTGGATGATCAATAAGTGGTTAATGGTCAATTAGAGAACATAGTGACTGTATTATTACTGGTGGCTTCATCCTTTTTAGTTTGATTTTGGATACCAAGTATTCCTAATAACATCTCCTCGATTAAGACACATTTATAATCATAGATAAGGAAAGTTGGCTCCCAGTCTTGTGGGGGAATTAAAGGTTATCAAGAGGATCCATACCATGGAATAATAGTTAGATATTCCTTTGTGATATAGTGATATTCAAAATGTGTTTTATATATCTTCGATTTAAATATATCATCCATATCATTTTCATGTGATAAAAATCCATGATATCATGTAGGATTCAGATGCGTTGATCAATTAATGACCCATTCAGATAGTGGTTCATAGTAAGAAGACTCTATGAAGAAAATACTGCCTCTGGTTTACATAAAATAATGTCATAGGTGCATGTATAAAGAGACATGGGAATAAGAGACTGATAATTGAGTGTATTGGCTGAGGTTGTTTTTTAGTGATACATATGGATGTAACTAGAGGGTGAGATTCTATATGGTAGGGATGTTATGGTACCTAGAGTTCCCTGAGGCCTCATGATATTCCCATATATTCCACTTTGATATTCTTCCCTTCCATGTAATATCTCCCTCATTTTTATTAGATTCAAGAACCATCAGTCCACGTAGATCACTATTGGTTCTTCCATATCTTATAGAAGTGGTCAATTTATCTAATACAATATCTTAGGAAGTTTCCTATGGTTATGAGGTATATGGTCCATATCATTTCAATTCATATAATGTATGTGGAATTTTTGTTGTGATACACATGATCCACTATAAAATCATAAATTTAATATAAGGAAACCACACAGAATTTTCTTGGATAAAATAAATGAATTAAAAAGGAATAATCCATAAGTATTATTATATTGAGTGATATTCAGCACCATGGTAGTCGATGACCACACATTGAGTAAAGTGACATTGAAATAGGATTCAAGAATATGAAAGGGGTGTCCTCAATTGTGTTATAACATTTTGGAAGTTGTTAGGTTCCCAAAATTACCTTATAATGCAATGTATAATGGTATTAATATAACATAAAAGTATCCTTGAATTATATTGAAAAATGGGAAATGGGTTTTATGTGAGAATAAACTACATAATGTAAAGTGTTCAGTGGTTTTTGGTGAGTTTCTAACGCATGATGACCCATGTCATGTATATTAGTTTATACCTCATGTTTTATTATTAAAGTTACATTGAAATAATGTTATTTAAACCATATAATTATCTAATACTATTTTGTTACATGGTTTTGTGGCTTGTATGAGGTTGGGTATAATGTCAACTGAGAATGGGGTTAGTATGTGGTTAGGTGTAATGTCATTTTAGAGGATATATTTTTTGCACAATTTTCTTTAATGAAATCTTGAGGATATTATTGACATAAATTTGGGTGTTATGGTAACAAGGGTGTATTGATTAGAGAGGGGTTGGGTGTACTTCCAACCTTGGGTATTCATGTTATATGGGTTGAGTGTAGTTTCAACAATGAAACATAGTGAGACATGGGTTAGGTGTAATGAAAACCGAGGACCTTAATGGATATATAATAGGCTGTGATTCCAACTTTGGGTATTCATGTGATATGGGTAAAATCTAATGATGACCACAAATATTGTTAAGATTTGTGTTGTTTGTACTTTCAACCAAGGAAGTTTCTGTGGTGTGTGTTGGCTATAATAGTATCCATATCCTACATAGTACATAAGTTGGGTTTATTTCCAACTAGTAATCTTGATCTTTGTTTGATGATATTATATATGAACTTTATTATGACCCTCAGTATTATTATGTGAAATGATCAAACTAGAAACTAACACCCACCAAATAAGGTATGGTTAATCCCATCTATCATGATAGAACTCAAGGATATGATTAGTATTTTTTATTAATGTTATATAATTCTTATCCCGATGTCACAACCAAATTCAGTTATATTTTCTAAATTATTTCTATACACCACTGATAGGTTACTAATAAGTTTTACTTACACCATTCTTTGGATCCCTAGTACCCAAGAAGATTTTATGGTTTGTGATGAATGTACGAGTAAAATACCTAATGTGTATGGTTAATCTAGAGATGCTAGTTTAGAGTTTTTATATGAGACTAGTCCAGGAATCGAGAACATTTTTTGTTGATGTTCCATCACTTTTGTTAATTTTTAGAGCATTATAAAAATTATTTTCCCATGAGTGATTATGTTCATACTTGTTTGACTAGTGTGAAATTACAATAAAACATTTTTTATCACTTTTATTTTATGATTTAATTATTATTGGATCATTATTATATTTTTCATACATATATATTATATTGAGATGACTATTTTTATTATTGATTCCACTTTAATTTTTGGTTATCTATACCCGAGAGGGTATTGCCACTATTTACCACACATAGTCCCTCACCACTATTCTAAAACCATTAAAATATGGGGAGGTGTGCTTGAGGAGTGTAATGCACTGTTTTGGTCACAATAGAGGTGAAACATGCCTTGGATGTTATAAATAAAACCTAAACTGTGATATACACTCATTGTAACACAAATCATGTATACCATAAAAAGAAAAATGTCAGTGCAATAAGATGATGTTGGCTGAATCTTCTACCTTAAACAATGTATTTGATGATTATCACTATGAAATAACCAACAAGTTCCTTCCTCCTAGGTTTATCTATGGGTTTATGAATCATTTAAACATTAGGTGAGATCCTCCTTAAGACCATAACATTAAGATATTTTACAGTTAAAATTGAAGAAGGAGAATACTGGTTTAAGAGAATAAAATTGAACCCCAACCCATATTTTAGTGGTTCTCAGCCTCCTAACATAGGCTTTGGTGATAATGCTTGAGCCATTATAGAATTGAATTGAATTTTATGAAATCATTGAGTAATTATTTCAGTTAAAAAATTTGTAACCTTCCACCAGAGTATATATATGAATTTAACATTTAAATGCATCACTAAAAATCTCTTATATTTCATTAACTAAATCATATAATGTCATGACCCGTCCTCGGGGCCCTTGCCGTGAAGGTACCTTTCCCGCCCAACCCCCGATGCTTCCAGCGCCGACTGCTGATGATGCACGTCACCTCAGAGCTCTGTAGGAGTTCCAGCGCCAGCGACCACCCAGGTTTCATGTGGAGATGGACCCCCAGGCAGCTGAGGACTAGATGGAGGTGGTCTTTCGAGTTTTCAGGCTAGTGAGGACACCAGCATACCTCATGGTGATCCTCGCGGCGAGCCTACTGCACGCAGCAGCAGGACGATGGTGGAGCTTGATGCTCCAGGTGCACGATGAGGCCTCTCTCATCTGGACGGACTTCGAGAGCCTTTTCCACTCAGAGTTTGTCCCAGCCACCCTTCGTGTGGTGCGCATTCAGGTGCTTTTTCAACTGCGGCAGGGCAGCTTGACGGTCGCCCAGTACGCGGCGAGGTTCACCGATCTTTCTCGCTACTCGACCGACATGGTACGTGACCCCTTCTTCCGGGCCCGGAACTTCAAGAAGGGATTGAGACACGAGATCAGGGCATCGCTGATCTCCCTCAGCATCCCGACCCAAGCAGGAGTACTGGAGCGAGCCCTTCTGATTGAGAGCTTTCTGGTTGAGTCCACAGTGAGACCTACCGCAAGGCCGCAGGTAGCGGAGTCTTCGGCAGCAGGTAGCCGACGGATGACTCAGGGTTCCAGGCAGACCAAACCCTCTCGTAGTCGACCTCAGGACACCGGCTCAGTAGGGCGGGGCACATAGCGTGAAGCCAGTCTTCCGAGAGGCAGGCAGTGCTACGCCTGCGGCGGGCAGGGCCACATGGCTCGTGACTGCCCGACCCGCCGTGTCGAGGAGCATCAGACGGTGGAGGGGCCACCCAGGTAGAGGCAGAGGGTCGACCGTGGTGGTCCGCAGGGAGGAGGCGGACGAGGTAGAGGATCTGGTCGAGCAGCAGGTGGTGGGTGATGCTTTGAGGCTCTGCCACCACCACCACCAGGAGGCCCGCCCTGACCACAGGGAGCTAGTGGGCAGAGACCGGCACTGCTCTAGGCAGCGGAGGCCTACAACCACAGCGCGCCAGAGATGATTCGAGGTACGATCTGTGTCTATTCCACCCTTGCTACAGTTATTATAGACACAGGAGCGAGTCACTCTTTCATAGACGCTGCCCTTGTTCGGATCTCGGAGATTCCGACAGAGCCGTTGGCTCGATCCTTACGACTAGAGATCCCTACGGGAGCAGACTCGACGATTACGCACTGGTGCCGGTAGTGTGAGCTTACTCTAGGAGGCGAGAGATTCAGCTGGGATCTTCTTGTAGCGGTTTCGAGGCCTTACAATGTCATCTTGGGCATGGATTGGTTATCTACAGTCCATGCTCAGAGTGACTGTTTTAGGCGCAATGTGCGATGTGTGCGCACCGACGGGAGCAGGTTCACCTTCACTGGTGAGAAGGGAGCCTTAGCAGCACAGGATGGACTCACGTAGAGGAGAGGACAGCCCATCACTAATCAGTTGGCTAGCCTCATTCTTGGAGCAGTTGACGTGCAGAGTCCTGGTTTCCCTGCAGTGGTGGATCAGTACGCGGACGTCTTACCCGATGACATTCCAGGGCTACCTCCTCGCAGAGAGGTAGACTTTTACATTGATCTGTACCCCGGGAAAACCCCGATATCCACTCCAGCGTATCGGATGGCCCCTTCTGAGCTTTGAGAGCTGCGGGTACAGTTGGAGGACTTGCAGGGCAAGGGGTTCATCCGACCCAGTGTTTCACCCAGGGCTTCCCCGATATTGTTCGCCAAGAAGGAGGACAGGAGCTTGCGACTGTGTGTCGACTATCTTCACCTAAACCTGGTGACAGTGAGGAACAAGTATCCGCTACCGAGGATTGATGAACTCTTCGATCAGGTAAAGGGAGCATGATGGTTCTCGAAGATAGACCTCAGGTCAGGCTATCATCAGCCCAGAGTTCGAGACGAGGACGTGCAGAAGACATCCTTCATGTGTCGGTATGGCCACTATGAGTTCTTGGTTATGCCTTTCGGCGTAACCAATGCTCCAGCAGTGTTCACGATCCTGATGAACAGGATCTTCCAGCCATACCTCGATCGATTTGTCGTGTTCTTCATCGATGACATTTTGGTGTACTCAACCACCGAGGATGAGCACGCCTACCACTTGCGGGTTGTACTAGACACAGTCCGAGAGCACCATCTTTATGGCAAGCTCTCGAAGTGCCAGTTCTGGTTACGTGAGGTCCACTTCTTGGGGCATGTCATTTCTGAGGCAGGAGTTGCTGTGGATCCCGCGAAGATCGAGGCAGTGCTAGCTTGGGAGCCACCCAAGAGCGTGACAGAGGTGCGGAGTTTCTTGGGTCTAGCCGGATACTATCATAGATTTGTTCCGGACTTCTACAAAGTTGCGGCGCTACTCTCATCTTTATCGAAGAAGGGGAAACCCTTTGTGTGTTCAGACAGATGTCAGCAGAGCTTTCAAGAGCTGAGACAGAGATTGACCAGCACACCTATCTTGAGGTTGCCTGAGGAGGGAGTTGGATACGTAGTCTACTGTGATGCATCAGGGACCGGACTTGGGTGTGTCCTGATGCAGGAGCAGTCCGTGATTGCCTATGGATCACGTCAGTTGAGGCCGCATGAGAAGAACTACTCTACCCATGACCTGGAGTTAGAAGCAGTGGTCTTCGCTCTGAAGACTTGGCGGCACTATCTGATGGGCGAGCGCTTTACAGTCTTTTCTGACCACCAGGGTCTCAGGTACATCTTCTCGCAGAAGGACATGAACCTGGGACAGTGGCGATGGCTCGAGTTCCTCCAGGACTATGACTTTGAGATAGTCTATACTCCTGGGAAGGGGAACGTGGTAGCCGATGCCCTCAGCAGGAGGACGAGCATCTAGTTATTTGAGGAGGCGACAGAGCAGCTAGCTGATTTGCAGATATCCTTCGTGGATAGAGATAGAGCAGCCTTCCTTCAGTCTCTCACAGTCACCCCTCCACTACTGCAGCGCGTCAGAGAGGCACAACGTGAGGACGCTAACTGTGAGACGCAGCGTGCACAGATATCCTCGGGATAGGCACCTGATGGTTTCTCCCTTGGAGCAGAGCACTTCGTCCTTTTCAGAGGACGTACCTTTTTACAAGTCACTTTACGAGAGGAGGTTCTAAGAGAGTTTCACACTTCTCCATTGGCGGTACATCCTGGAGTGGCGAAGATGTACCAGGATCTCAGACGATAGCACTAGTGGCTGGGCATGAAGAATGTTGTGGAAGAGTTCATTTCTCGATGCCTCACCTACCAGTAGGTGAAGGCAAAACACCAGGTACCAGCAGGCTTGGTACATCCCTTGGAGGTCCCGGAGTTGAAGTGGGACGAGATATCTATGGACTTCGTGACTGGACTTCCATGCACTTCCAGAGGTCACGACTCCATTTGGGTGATTGTTGACCGACTCACCAAGTCGACACACTTCTTACCCATCAGAGAGCAGGGCTCAGTGGAGATCTTGGGGCGTCTCTACGTTCAGGAGATTGTACGGCTTCACGGTGTGCCATCATCTATCATCTCTGATCGGGATGCTCATTTTACTTCCCGGCTCTGGAAGGGGTTGCAGGAGGCGTTCAGGACGCGGCTACGTCTGAGCACCGCCTTTCACCCTTAGACGGATGGTCAGACGGAGAGGACCATTCAGACTCTCGAGGACCTGCTCTGCGCATGTGTCCTTGACTTTGGTCGTAGCTGGTAGGATCACCTAACCTTGGTGGAGTTCGCGTACAACAACAGCTACCACTCCACCATCGGGATGGCACCATACGAGGCATTATACGACAGACCTTATAGATCTTCTTTGTGCTGGACAGACCCTGGGGAGTCAGCACTTGTGGGACCAGAGATGGTCCGGGCCACGACAGAGAAGGTCCAGGTCATCCAGGAGCAGATGAGGACAGCTCAGAGCTGGCAGAAGTCATATGCTGACAGGAGGCGGAGGCCACTAGAGTTTGAGGATGGCGACCACGTCTTCTTGCGTGTCTCACCTCGATGTGGTTTGCGGAGATTTGGCCGAGGTGACAAGTTGTCTCCACGCTTCATTGGACCATTCCAGGTCCTCATCAGGATTGGCGAGGTGGCTTATCGCCTGGCTCTACCACCTCAGTTGCACCGGGTGCAAGACGTCTTCCACGTATCTCAGCTGAGGAGATACGTGCACGACCCGACACACATCATTGACCATGGGGAGCTTGACGTGGATGATGGGGAAACTTTTACAGAGGTCCCGGTGGAGATAGAAGATCGACAGGAGCAGGTCCTACGTGGGCAATCGATTCCTCTTGTGCGCATCAGATGGAAGCACGGAAACCTCTAGGAGAGCACTTGGGAGCGGGAGGCTTAGATGCGTGCTCAGTACCCACATTTGTTCCCCTAGTTTATAATGTATCTTTACGGGGACGTAAAGCCCTGAGGTGGGAGTAATGTAAAGACCCGTAAATTTCAGGGAATTTTTTTTCTAAATTTTCTTTGGAATTTTTCAAGAACGTAGTTTCTGACGGCACCTGATTCCAAGGCCCGGTGTGCCCGTAATCATTTTCCGAAGTTTGGCTCGGGTACGTTCAGTGAACGGACGAGCGGGTTTTTCTAACTTTTGAACCAGTGCCCGGAATCGAATTCCAAGAGCACCGATGGAATCGCAGTGCCGATATTTGCCTAGAAAATCCTCTTCCGGAGTTGCGTTTTCTTGAGTGTGGTTTTTAATTTTTGGGCTTAAAGTTAAGAAATAAAATAAATTGTTCGACAAACTTTATTTTATTTCACTTAAGCCACTTGAAGCCACTTGAAATGCACTTAAACTGAGTTGAAACGGATATGGTACTATCCAAAAATATCCTACTCTCTTGGTAGGATATTTTTGAGGTGGGGCCCGCACGAGCCCCGCCGTTTCTTTTCCGCTAAGTACCACACCCGCAAAAACCCGTCATTATGAAAGTCAACTGACGCGTTTTCTTAAATTCTTAATGCACCATTTAATTGGGCGGTTTTATTCGTGAATTAAATGGGCAGTTTCTTTCGTTGAATTAATTCTACGAATTAATGGGTCATTACTTACCTCTTATTCATTGGTTGGCGTAATAATAAAAATAAGACCAACACCGACTTTTGGAGGATTACACCTTGAGAGGTTTTGACAGAAGTTCTTGTGCCTTCACCCTTCTTCGCGAAAAACGTGAAGAATGCGAAGAACAAGAAGAACTCCAACCTCTGACGAATAATGCTGAAACCGCGGAAATCGAAAACGCAATTTCGTGTGCCGCGACGCCGACGTTTCCTCTCCCGCGACGTTCTTCTGCGACGTCTCTGCTTCCGCAACGAAACCTTCGATCATCTGCTTGAGGTAAGAGATATCAGGTTTCTTTTTTAAACTTCCTTTGTGGTTTTTGACTCAAGAAGGATTTAAATATTATTATTTAAATATTTTTTGTTCTTGAACTTCGGAGTTCGTCTACGCGACACCCTTTCGTGACGACGCGATGCCGGATACCACGACGACGCGACGACCCTCAATTCCGCGAAGAACCCGCAGGTGCGACTTGACGAGGTAGGGGTTATTGTGAATATTTTATATTCCCGTGAACATTCCTTTAAAATAAAAGAACCGGATTCATATGAACAATTTTATTTTATTAAAATTGTTGGTTCATGTGTTGAATAATTTCTACCGTTGTTTTTATCTAACGCGGGGGGGGGGGGGGGGGGGGGGTGTGGGCCAAACGAACACGGCCCGACAACCCTCCGCTGTTCTTCGTGGTTGTGCGGATTTGGCGGGCGATGCCAAAACATGACACAAGGAAGTTTTGATGATCCCGCAGTAAAGAAAGGAACCTGGGAGGAACAACAACGCAGACGAAAAGGAAAACGGACCACCGGAGCAACTCCGGTGGCCCGCGGAAGCGACCGGAGGCGCGGGTCGCCGGTGCGGCGGCGCCGGCAGCCGGAGGCAGCGGCGCCCTGGCGCGCCGACGAACAGAGCCGCCAAGGCTTCAGCCGTGGCGGCGGCTGCCAGCGGACCCGCGGCCGCGCGGGTCCAGCTCGCCACATGGGACATGGTGACATGCCGCATCCGATCGATCCAGCGCGGCCCCACGTGGGGCCGTCACACCTCAAATCCGCGGGGGCAGCGCCCCGCGGCGTCCAGCTGCGCGGCCGCGCGGCCGAGCCGAGCCGGGCCGGTCCGACCGGCCGGGCCGCGCCCAGGCTGGACCGGACCGGGGCCGGCCGGGTGGGACCGGGTCGGGTCGACCCGGTTCGGCCGACCCAGGGGGGGGGTCGGGCCGGGTCGGCCCGGGCCTGGACCCCCGGTCTTCGGACCATTTTCGGTCTTTTTCCCGTAACTTGAGCTACAAGCCCCCGAACGACGCGCCGTCAGCGGAAACGTGATCCGTGGATCAAGACGGTCGTTTCAGTATATCACACTCAAGGTTTCAGAATACTTTGGGTTCGGCCGGGTTGGTTCGTACACGAAACCAACCGGGCCCTCGGAGCGGAAACGCTCATATCATGAGCTACGAACGTCCGATTGACGTGCCGTAAGCTTTGGTGGATTTCTCTAAGTGAGACAGATCTTTTGGCTCACTCCGCCCAATGTTTGGATGTAGGTGGAGTACAGTTGGGTTGGTTTCGCCTTAAAAACCAACCGGGCCCCTGGGACGAAAAAGCCAATAACTCTCAGACCGGGCGTCCGATTGACGCGCCGTCTGCGGCGTTGAGTTCTTGTTGACGATACGGAATTTTTGGATACATCAACTTCGGACTTTGTGTCAGTTGATGTATCAGCCTCTCGGCTCGTGGAGCAGACCCTCTCGAACGAGCTTGCTGTGTGCGGGAACCCTAGTGCTGGATGCGACTCCGACGATGACCGTGCAGAGATCCTCCGTGGACTCCGACGACAACCGTGCAGAGATCCTCAGTGGACTGCGACGACGACTGTGCAGAGATCCTCCGTGGACTGCGACGACTACAGCACTCAGCGATCCTTTGTGGATCAGTGCTACAGGTCCTGTGTGGGCCCGATCCTGTGTGGGTCCGATCCTGTGTGGGTCAGCACTCAGCGGTTCTACGTGAGCCAGCGCCTACAAGTCCTGTGTGGGCCCGATCCTGTGTGGGTCTTTCCGGGGGTTAGTACCTATCGATCCTTTTTGGGTCCGATGACTTAGATGGATCAGTGATCATCTTTATCGTCATCTGAAGAAGTATACCTGTGTGAGCTGAATCTTGTGTTACTCTCCTTTGTGGATTGTGTTGAACTATCCTGTGTGGATTTACTGTTTTACTCTCCTTTGTGGATTGTGTTGTACTATCCTATGTGGATTTACTGTTTTACTCTCCTTTGTGGATTGTGTTGAGCTATCCTGTGTGGGTATACGTTTTTCTTTCCTGTGTGGACTGGGTTGTGCTTGGGCTCGGATGTTGGGGCCAAACGGGAATTGATGACTTAGGTATATGTGTGGGCATATACCTAAGCAGTGTCGGTTGTTACTTCGTGATTGTATCTTTCCATTGTGGTTTATCCTTTGTGGATTTCGGGAGACCTTCGGGGGTCTCGGGGTCCCTACTGAGTAGCTTATACTCACCCCTGCACGAGCTTTTCCTGCACTTCGTTGTGTTGGTTGCAGACGACGGACATCGCTGATCGTGGTGGAGGCGTGCGGAGCAGGACGGTACCTGGAGGTGGACCACTGGGCGGGACGTACTCGGAGCGGTGAGGTGAACCCGAGGAGCAGTGGAGGCTATCTATACCCACCCTTCAGGTGGGACTTCTAGAGGATGGCTCGACGCTGTGGCTTTTCTTTTCAGTTGCTGTTTTTCCCTTTCAGTTGTACTTTACAGTTGGGCTTGTATTTCTGGCCCCTTTTACTTCCAGCACAACTTGTTACAGTTTTTACTTATTGTTTACTTTTCCGCTTGCTTACTCTGTGGTGCTTGTTTACTTTTCAAAGGCAATGCCTTCCCTTTTGTTGGGATTTACACCTTGGTGCTAGTCACCAGCCCCTGGCCTATGGAAGGCGGGTTTGGGGTAGTCACGACACGGGCCCCGAGGACGGGTCGTGACATATAATATTATTGATAACTTTACATAGAATAAAATAAAATTTTAATAGTTAAAATTTGTATACCTAATTAGTCTTATACTAAAATTTGAATCATATAATATTGTTCATCATATCATACACTTATGATATAGTCTTATGATATAACCACATTCTATAAATTGATAGGCTAGGTAGTGTAATAATATATATATATATATATCTTTATGATATAACCACTCTAAGGTTTGCAATATGGTTTGGATTCATACATGTCTTTCCATAAAATATTCTCATATGATATAATATGAAACAGCCAAAAACATCAGATGATTTATATTACCTTTAGAGAATGTCATCATCAATCACCCACTTACACTAAATCTATAAATAATTTTTGCAATTCCGCATTATATTATATCATATACAATAATTCAAGTAACCATATTCAATTTTTTTTATATTTTTGAAAAATGGAAATATATCATCAATTTCACTATGTATCTTCCATATGAATAACCATTCAAAATACATTTTCGAATAAACTCTAATTTTTTTTAGAATATCTATTTAAGTTTCATAAAATTTAATACCTATTAATTTATCCATATTTTTTGATCCAATAGGCCTTAATTGAATTGAAAAATATGAATTATTATATTCATAAATGTATGAATATATCAACATCTATTAAAGAATCAATGTTACTAAAACTAAAAAGGGATATGGTATGATCTTCATCAAACACATGTTTATCAATACCTATTTCCACCAGATATATCATATACAACCATGCTTAATCATATTATCCCTTGGTATAATACATCAAGTAACCACAAAATATAGAGTCTGTTAACCCTTCATATCCCCTCATACATTATTGATTCTATGAGTATGGACTCACTAGATTAATGAACACATCAGATGTATTGATAGATGATCACATCACATTCCCCTCACCCAAAAGATAATCACATCACATGTCACTTATCTAGGTACATCCATACACTTCTTCATAATATCTCAATCCAAGGACTCAATTTCATACACATCACACCAGAATATAAATCCCATATTGATTAAACTCAATTGATGACATGGTTAAAAATATACCCAAATACCTCAATTGATCAGACCTAAGGCTTGTGTAAGTAAGGTATAAAATTATGATGTTTATCATGTTATTTATTTTATCTAAACTCAGGTAGTAGGTAAATACAAATATAAAAAACACACACCTAATATACAAAATACATAGTTTATGACACTCCATGTGGTATAATTCATGGTCCATCTGGCAAAAAAAAAACTAATTTTGAGTCTCCTAATCATATTTCACATCTTAATTGAAAATTCAACTCATTCAAACCATAACATTTTATCACAACTGATAACATTACATGATGAAAATCCCTTAGGGACAAATCAATTACTTACTTTTAGAGGTTATTTATTATTTCACTAAATGTATATATGTATCCAATATGAAAGTATTATAAAGTGATGACTGACTTTGTATAACATGATATATTTATATTACTAAACTCCTTAAATTTTTTTAATAAAACCATACATATTTTCTATTCTAAAATCTCATGTGAAGTACTACCATAATTCCTTATGTTCTCTATATTTTAGTCTTTTTTAAACATATTACATATTGATGTAATTAATATCACATCCCTATATGGTCATCTAATAAAACCCCGACACAAAACTCATTTAATGGGTAATATATATAAATAAATCCGACTTAAATAATGATGAGTTTTGGAATAATACACCTTAAGTTAAAATTGTGAATGATTATTCAAACACCTTTACTTCAAAATATCAAATACTATGATTCTAATAATTTCTATTTTTTACTTATAACTATTTAAATTTTCATAATTATTATCTCTCAGAATACTTTCAAAACATTTCATTGAGATAATCATTTAAAAAAATGTAACTCTTTTTTTCAGTTTTCTTTACCAACATATCCTAATTCCTTTTAGGATATAAAGTGACCCTGAAATTGAATTTTGACTGGTATAGTCTTTTATCTATCGACCATTGTTTTATCTAAGTCTAAAAATGCACCTAATAGTCTCTTAAAAACAAAATTCTCTTTCGGAATACCATGTTAAGATATAAATACTACATCATGCTAGAATATAACACTTATTACCTTTTACTTTTTATATTTAAAAAATAAACTATTACCAACCATATCTTATATAAAATTATCTTTTATAGATATATTTTGAATGTAAAATTTTATTCTTCAACGTATTCAATTATTATTTGGAGGAATCATATCCATCATATTTTACAAAATAAATCATAAAAACTATTTATGTTGGATAAAACACTTTTTATCCTTGTCTTTTTTCAAACATGTTAAAAAATTGGATTAAATCTCAATCATGGGTATCAAAACCTAATCTTATTTATTAATAACAACTTATTATTTTACAATAATTTCTCTTATCATATAAGATGAAAATATAATAACAATACACAATATTTATTCTTGATCTTTAAGATATTTAATGTAATCGACTATATCTAACTCCTTGATCTCCTATCCTTAGGATTCTCCACTTTAATGTGTACTAAAAGATCTATCAAGAAAATATCTGTAAATATTAAACTTCAATATATTTATAACACATTTAAAATATTAAGTTGGTATTATATACCATCTAATATCTAAGATTGTATTTATAAAACAGTATACATGATGTGAATAATTCACTGGTTTTCTTCTGACCATTCTTGTATTCTAAGAAATTCATTATCTAGTGACTAGAATTTCCACAATTTAAGACATACACCTCCATCCGAAATACTCCATTAGGTTTCAATGATGACTGGTTACTAGAATAAACATTATTGGACATTCCAAAAAACCTTTTTTTGTTATAGTTTAAAAGTTTACCCTCTTATACTATCAATACAATGTTTGAACCTAGAAATCCCATGACCTGCTCATATATTGTCAATATATTGAGGATATTGGTTAAACATTCCTTGAAAAAATTCATACTATAATTCAAAACTAAAATTTTCAGACATTATGGTATAATTTTAGAATAAAGTCCATCACCATTTTTAGTATTAAAGTTAACCCTAAAAGTCTATGTAAATGATGTACCCAATCATCTTTAGCACATGTGTAGAGACTGATAACCCATCATAAAATTTGTATCTAAATAAATTATTTGAAACCTCATACCTATCATGCATGGAATATTCCTAACATATTTTTTTACGGTTATATGTCTTTTTTAATGTGCCTATGTTTCCATGCGACTTTTGAAAATTAGGCCCCATTTAGACTATCATGTGAGTGGATACATCCAAAAAACAATCCAAATTCTTATAATAATATTTTAGATATATTTTATGATCAAATTAATATTTTGAATATTCATGATAAGCTTTATCTAAGACATATGATTTTCATTCATGATTAAGAATGATTCATACATATTTACACAAGTCTAGAGTGTTTCTTCCATTTATTTTTTATTTCCCACGGATTTATCTCAAAGTTATGTTTGATGATGATTATGCTATTTACCAATAACATAATCTTTTATTTGTAGAGTATCATGTTTCATAATCATATAATTTGTATTTTAAATAAATATGATCCTAGTATAATGATAACCCCCTTTTAGTTACATCATATCTATTAGTGGACTAAAATCCATTTATCACAAAGTTGTTAATCCAATTAAGTATTTTTATCATGAATTAGCTGTTAAGGAAGAATATTATGCTAGTCATATCATATATAACTATCAGATGACTAAGAGGAAAGCATGTTATGATCACTTTGTGATATGAAAATCTATGGGGGGGAGTAATTTAGTGATGATAAATTTTAGATCAATTAATATTTTATATCTTTATATATATATGAATTTATCCAACGAATGGATTTATGACTCTATCCTCACTCCCTGATAAACAAGCATGAAAAAATAATAAAATAATAATAATAAGGAACAACAAGATTTTAAAATAAGGCTCACATCTAAGATGGATGCCCACATCCTTGGTGTGTTGTGGTTTTTATCCCCCGATAAATTTTATTTTATTATGAAGATAAATCTTAAGAAATTGTATGATATTGAACCTGTATAAATGTTAAAAACAACCAGTCATTTATAAAAGTACACACTTGTAGTAAATCGGGCTCTAGAAAAATCTAGGACTTTTTATACAAAGAAAACATGATATCATCATGCACCTCTTTAAGTAATATTAATGATGTAGCATGAGTCATTTGTGGGATTAATGATACCGATTATAGTATCGGAATATGATGTAGATTCTCATTATACAAGGGGGTGGTTGGTTGAATCGTATCCTTTAAAAATTCATTTGGAACATTTAAAGTTGATATAAACCTTTCTATTGTTTAAAAAAGTTAAAAAAGGTAAATTCACAAATCCTCTTGGTACTACAAAATTGCTAGTTTCTAGAAGTATGGTTCTGGAAATGAAACTAGTTCTAAAAACATTCAAGATTTTGGAAATATGGTTCCTGAAATGAAACTTATCAAATGTTTACAAGGACAAAGATTCTAACTTAAAGCATATAGAATCTTACTTAATCAGAGTACAAATATATGAAATTATAAGATAGTTATACTTTCCTTATTAATCAAATGCAGTGGAAAACAAACTTGAAACAAAACAAGTAACATGTATGAAATCTTTTAACCCAAAGACTAGGGTATCCAACAAGCTTGAATAAAGGTCCCTTGATTTATACTTTCAAGAGATTATGTCTTACCCACACCAGGATAAGCCCTCGATAGGAATATCTAAGCCCGTCTTGATATCCCCTTAATCCCTCTAAGTTCAAGGTAGTCAGCACATTTGTCTTCCTTATTAAGGAATTCCTCGAACATTAAGGTAGTCAGCACCTCTGTCTTTATATCCCCAAAATCCCTCAAACTTTAAGGTTGTCGGAACCAACATTTTCCTATCCCTGGAAGCCCTTGAACGTACTCATCAACATTCAGAGTCTCATAGAGAAATATGAACAAAATTTTCAGTACAAACAAAGAATGAGAGTATATCTCTCTAGAGTTGTAGATCAATAAGTTTTTAAAATTATTGAGTTTATCATATGTGATATCCTTCAAATGAGATCCTATTTATAGGTACTTATCCAACGGTCGACTCCCTCCTCCAATGGTCATATTTTACTTGAATCTAAAAGGGGTCTGTATACGTGTCACTCAAACAACAGTTAGTTAGGAACAGAATACATGACATCATTTCATTACTATATCAAATGTAAGCAAAGTATGGTTTCTCAACAAAATCTAATTTTTGATCGTCTAAGGAAAATAAAGTTCGGAGTCTAAGTAAATTCAGAATCTATATTGCATGAATATTCATATTCTGTTTTTCAAGGAATTTAGAATCAGATTTCTATAGATTTCCAAGTCCAAATTCTAAGGAATTCAAAACCAGAATTCTAAGGAATTCGGAACCTAAATTCTAAGGAATTTAGAACCTGAATTCTACGGAATTAGGAACCTGAATTCTATGGAATCCCAAACATGAATTCTAAGGAATCTAGAACCTGAATTTTAAGGAATCCAGAGCTTGAATTCTAGGGAATTTGGAACCTGAATTCTAAGGAATTCAAAGTCTGAATTCTAAGAAATTCAGAACCAAAATTCTAAGGAATTAGAAACCTAAATTCTAAAGAATCAGGAACCTGAATTCTAAGGAATTAGGAATCCTAAATTCTAAGGAATTCAGAACCTTAATTTCATAGAATTCAGAGTCTGAATTTTAGAGAATTCAGAGTTTGAATTTCAGAGAATCTGGAGTCTGATTTTCAGATAATTCAGAGTCTGAATTTTAGAGAATTCAGAGTCTAAATTTTAGAGAATTAGGATTCTAAATTTAAGAGAATTTGGTATCAAAATTATAGAGAATTCAGAGTCTGAATTTTAGATAATTCAGAGTTTGAATTTCAGAGAATTTGGAGTTTGAATTTCATAGAATTTGGAGTCTGAATTCAGAAACTAAAAATAGAATACTCTATATCTATTTATTTATAGAATTATGAGGTTTTAGATGTGAAACTTAATCTTACACTTAGGAATGAAAAGAGTTAGGTTTAGAAAAACTACAACATGAACAATGAAGACATAGTAAGGATAAATTTTCCTTGGGGAAGGAAAATTTTCCTTAATAAGTAAAATAAAATTTGCCTTAAGATAGAGTGTTTGGGATTTTCGAAACATAAAGGAATGGAAGAGTAATAATGATACCTTATTTACACAACAATCTCCCCCTTTTTGGAAATCACACACATCCTTACGAAAAAGAATATAAGGGCTTTAAAATTTTATGAACTTAAAAAAAACTTATCTCCCTTTAAATATGGATCATAGTGAATACAAATAACCCCCCTTAGGTTTTGAAAACCCAAAGGATCCTATTCTGAATTTCCTGAATGAGTTTTTTTTATTTTCTTGCATACAAAAATCTTTATGATGAATACCCCCCCTTAGATGAACTCCCCCTTAGGGAAATTTCTTCTTTACTTAGTATTTTTTTGACATTCCTTTATCCCCCTTTTTGATTTTAAAAAAGGAATAAAGGTAATGGAAAAGAAATTCGGTACCTAAAATATTAGATCTAAAAAAAGAAAAGTAGAGAACAACAAAAAATTTCATTAAGATTGAATGAATTTTTACATCAGGAAAAATACAACAAAAAGTTTGGATTAGGAAAATATTATCCTTCTTTCCCTTTAAGAATAAGCTTCTTCACTATAGTTTGCAGCTCCTTAAGCTCCTTGTGATCCTCTTCTTCATTCTTGATAAACTGATCCTGATCTTCTATTTTCTTCTCTAAGGATTTGATTTTCTCTTCTTGATTTTTAAGAGATTCTGTCTAATCCTTCAGATCTTCTTCTTTCTTAGAAATCTTTTCTTCAATCTCAATTCTGAGATCCGTTTACCTCTTCCAACTCTGAGCAACTAAACTTAGTTTCCCATTCAGATCCTTAACTTCTTGCTTCCAAGTAGTCTGTTCAATACTTAAATTTTCCTCAAAACTATTATTGAGATCCTTGATCTTCACATATTCGGTATCAAAAGCATCCTTGACACTATCTTGAAATTCATCAAAGATTCTCATCTCTTATATTGTATTTCTTGAACAACTTGTCATCTTCTTGCTAGATCATTTATGAGCCTTGTATCTAATGAGAAAAGTATTAAATTCTACCCCAAGTTTGACACACTTATCCATCACCATTGATACTGAATCCAATTTTTAATTTAATGAATGCCGAAGCATCTGGAATATCGAGTCTATACTAGGAAATATTGGAATAGTACTAAAATGATTTTTCAAAGACTGAACTAAAAAGTCATGCCCAAGAGAGGATGATTCTGAATCTTAGACTTTGGTTGGTGATGATTACTTCTCTAATTCAATGTAATTTCTCTTCGATGAAACCCCAAATTCTTTCATCTTTACCAAAACTTTGTTAGGTGTATCCACAACCACCTGGTTTCCCTTACCATCCTTCAGAATGACTTATTCTTGATCAGGAGATTCATGTTCACTATCTGATATATAAAATTTTTTTTCTTCACAAACTTCTTCCTTTTTGGATCCTGCCTCAGCATCCTCTGGGTGAATGAAATCATGATTGGTACAATAATTTTCAGACAACTTATTCACTTCTTCCTCACCCTTCTCCTCTTTTCTAGGGGTATAAAGTTTTGAAGACTCGGCTTCAAGAGTTTGGATAGATAATTTCTCAGAGGTACTCTCCTTCTCATGATAATATTATACTTTCTTTCTGATATCTTCAGTATCACCACTCCTTTCTTCCTCTTCTTATTCTACTTCTTCTTCTTGCACTATTTTTCGACTTGATCTTTTTCTAGAATCACTAACTTCTTTCCCAGAGTCTCTGGTAAAGATTCTAAGAAAAAAGATTCTGGTACCAGAATATATTCAGAGGTTTTCTTAGCAGCCTGCAGAAGGGATTGAACTATTTCAACTTTAGAAATTTTTTTCCTTTGCTTCTTTTCTTTTTCTTCCTTTTCAAGATTCTCAGCAGTATTTCCCTTCAATGATTTTGCCTCAGCAGGATCCAAAACAAAACTAGGCTCCCCTTATTTCTTTTACTTCTTGTCTTCTCTCTATTTAGAAACTACTTCATCCATATATAACTTTTTTATTGGGTTTTGGGGGTGCAGATTGAGTTTCCTTCTCCATAAGTGTTTTTTAGTTTCCTTCAGATTCCTTCCCCTTCCTCTTCCATCCACACTTTTTAGATGTTTTAGCCACCTCGTGTTTCTTTGAAAGAGCTTAAACTTTTTCTTTTTACAAATCATGAAATTCTCTGGATTGACTATTAAATACCATCTTCATCCTCCTCATAGTATCATCCCTCAAAAGCATCACCTTACAATTCTTTGGATTAGAACTGCAAGGAATCTTGAAATACCGAAGATAGAGGAAAATGATCTTTGAAATAATGGCCAAATACGTAATAATATGAGACTTCATATTTCCATTATTTATATTCTCAATCATAACCAATATATGCTTAACCAGGTTTATCTTTCTATGGTTCATCAAGAAATCTAGAATGTAAATATCACTTTTCTTCAGGGTATCCTTGCCCCTTTTTCCAGAATTAGAAAACCTTGAATCCATAAATGAAGAATCAAAAGATTTGTAGAGTGATCAATAATTTTTGGAGTCTTCAGTTACTTTACGAAAATAAAATCTATAACCTTTTCCTTATAAAATGATCCTATTACATCAGGAAGCTTATGAGAGAAAAACTCTACTTCTACCCTATAAGGAATTCCAATCAGGTTTGTTGCCATGTTATATGAAAGAGAGTATGTTTTTTGTAGCTCTTGAAAGAAAATTTATCTCTTACTCCTTCATTGAAAAAACTAACAGTCACATAGAATTCAAATAGCAATTCCGGATACACTGGATCCTGTGCTCTTGTTTTTGATATACATACACTCTCCCAATTATCTATGTTGATATTCTTAGAAACAATGGAGTCATATTTGGCATAAAAGATCAAATAAACTAACCTTTATCAGTAGATCTACCATGTGGATATTTTCTTAATAGTTGATATTTCTTTCTGAGAAGAGGCTTTAGCAGACATTCAGAAGTAAGGAAACTATAAAGATCCAAAACGACTTTAAAAATGGGGGCAGAGCTTTAGTATGCGACAGTTTAGAGATTGATATGGGACAAGCATCAGGTGGCCTTTATTTAGGCAATTTAAGCGATGGTTCAACTTCCCTGATTGATCCAACAGTTGACGGCTTCTGGAGAAGATCAAATGGTTGAGATGGAATCCGAAGAAGGATTTTAATAGGTTTCGATCTTTTTTGGTTTAAAAGAACATTTGGATTTAAGGAAAAGTGAATCTGAAAATTTTGAAAACAAAATGAGAATTCCAACAAGAAAAATATGATTACCAAAATTTAGGAAAGGAAACTTACCTTCTGGATTTATACGAAGATTATTTGTAATGGGGAAAATTTTTATTGAAGAACTTTAGATTCCAAAAATTTTGATTATGAAAACATTGACTATGAACATTTTGACTACGAAAACTCTTAGACAAAAAAAATGAAAATCCGATTACAGAAATTCTAACTAAGAAAACATTTTTTACGAAGATTTTAACTAAGAAAATATTTATTATGAAAGTTTTAACTACAAAAAAATTTTAATAATAAAATTTTAGATTATGAAAAAAAATTAGATTATGAAAATTTAATTACGAAAAAATATTGACTACTAAAAAATTTAACTATGAAAAAATTTAACTAACAAGAAAGTGTACTCCCCCTATGTAAAGGAGTTTGTTACTGTAAAGAGATAGGTTTAAAAAATAAGTTAATAAGAAGGATTACCATACATTTATCATTCCAAACTTCTGTTTAATGTATTCAAATCTATCAGATGGTAAATATTTTGTAAAAATATCAGCAAGTTGATCTTGCATTCTAATAAATTGAAGAATGATATCTCTTTTTTTGTGTGATAACTAAGAAAGTGATGCCTAATATATATGTGTTTTTTACGAGGGTGATGTACATGATTTTTACTAAATTTAATGGCACTAGTATTATAACACAATATTTGTGTTTTGGTAAAACTCATACCATAGTCTGTGAGTTTGTGTTGCATCCAGAATACTGGAGAACAACAACATCCGGCTCCTACATATTCAGGTTCAGCAGTGGAAAGTGCTAGTGAGTGTTGCTTTTTTCATGACCAAGAAACTAAATAATCTTCTAATAAATGACAAGTTCCGAGTGTAATTTTCCTATCCATTCTAAACCCAAAAAAGTCATCATCTGAAAAACATTTTAAAACAAAATCATTTCTAGAAGTATAAAAGAGTTCTAACCTTCTATGCCATAACCAAGAGTGATCTTCTATTGAACCAAGACAAGGTAGATTTTGGATCGTAAGGATTATTAAGTTTAGTGTGTAAACATTATCTTTCCTGTTGGTAGAAAGAATAAACTCTTTTTTGGAATTATGTGCTAAACACTTTTCATACATAAAATTCACAAGGTAGCCTTCATCACATAATTGACTTATGCTAATGAGGTTGTGATTAAGGTGTTTAACAAATAAAACATTTGAAATTAATGTTTTTCCAAGAAGAAAAATTTTACCTATACCAATAATTTCTCCCGGAGGATTATCTCCAAATGTTACTTTTACTCCCTTTGTCACGATAATAATTTCAATGAATTTTGTGTTAATAGTCATGTGCTGGAGATATTCAATATCCATGTACCATGTATTGCTGTTGGTGCTGTCTTTTATTTCTTGAAAATAAGACTGTTAGACTTTCGGAACCCAAACATTCTTGGATCTGGAAACTTCAGAAAGAAAAATCATAGGAATCCACATTTTCTTTGAAAAATAAGCTTTATGAAAACCTAAATACTGAGTTTTATTTAGGGAATTTTTTTTTGCCCAATTCCCACCACACTAACACTTACTACAGAATAGACCACTTTGAGGAATACAATAATTGTTACTAAAAATTGGTTTTGAACTAGTATAACCAAATCCAGAATTGTTCCTTAAAGGTCAAATTTGGGAATACATCTTATCAAAATTTTCCTTTCCCAGGGTAAAATTTGACAAACACTTCCTCAAGGAAAATATTTCTGAATTTAGTCTAATAACTAAGTTCTTATCCTTAAAAACATTAGTTTTATCACTAGAGTTAGTCTCCAAAACATTTTTCTTAGAAATTACGTTTTCTAGATTCATAAAAAGTTCATCCTTTACAGAATTAACTTCTTAAAGGGTTTTTTGAAACATTTCCAATATCATAATTTTTCTTATCAAGATATTTATAAAGATATGATATTTCCTTTGTAAGAATAGTAATTCTAAAATTTTCCTTATCATGAATTTTTTTAAATTTATAATTTTCATTCCCAAGGAGCTTAGAAAACCTAGAAACTTCTTCATAGGTAGGTAAAGTATTAACTTCATTGAAGAAGATTATTCATCCAAATATTCATAGTATTTACTATCACTATAAGTAGGATTCAGGGATATATTGGTTATAGATTCAAAATTGTGTACCTTGGCCATTAAAAATGATTTTAAATAGGTAACTTGGAAAGTAAACCAAGATTCTTCTGATCAGAAGATTCATACTCTGAGGATTCATCAGAAGAGTCACCACCATTGGAACTCCAGGTGTCATTGGCTCTCAAAACTTTCTTAGCCTTAGTTTTTTAGTATTTCTTTCTATTCCTCTTAGAATCGTTTTCCTTTCTATCTTTTCTCTTAAGCATAAGACAATCTGTCCTTATAATCCTGAATATTTTTCATTCATAGAAAGTGACTTCAGAGTCTTTATTTCCCTTTCTTTATTTCTTATTTTATCTAGATTGAAAGTTCTTCTGTCCAAAAATATTGTTCATCCTTCGAGCAATTTTGGATAACTCTGTTTATAAAGATTCACTTTCACTAGATTCATTTTGGATAACAACCTTCTTAGATTTAGATCCTATAACTCTCTCAGGAGTCTTGGATTTCATATGATTTGACGTAGTTGTAAATGCAACACTTAAATTTCTATTCTTATTCTTAATATTCTTAGCATCTCTCTTCATTCTAGTCTCATTTAGAAGAAGTGTTCCAAAAATCTCATCAAGATAAATCTGAGTAACTTTTCTATTTTCATCTATGGCTGCCCCCTTAGATTCCCTCTCACTAGGCATGATATCTATAATTTTTTCTGCAAGTGCCTCAACATATAAACCTTTCTCACCCATAGATTGTAAACTATTGACAATGGTAATAAATATTTGTTGTACCTCATATATGGGTTCTCCATAAGAAAAGCAGAAACCATGATATTCAGCTCTGAGCACAGCTCTTCTAGTTTCAATGACTTTTGTAGTTCCAAAGTACTTTACTTCAAGATTCTTCCAAATACTATTTGCTGCATCAAAAGATGAAATTTGGCTATATATATTTATATTCTTGGAACAAATAAAAGTATTTTGTACCTTAATGTTCAGTTGGAATTCCACCTTTTTTATATTAGTAAAGGTTATATGTTCTTTATCGGGAATCTTATAATCTCTAGTTAACATTATATAGTTGTCAAAACCTGTGTTTATCAAAAAGTTATTCATTAAATCTCTCTAGTATTCATAATCATCCCCATAAAATATTGGTGGTCTAATGGGATTAAGATTGTCAATCGAACCAGCATTCATTCCTACCATCTAGAATAAAATATATTTCCACGCAAACTTGTTAATAATAAAAGTTTGTTAATAGGGATAAAAATCAGAAGAAAGGAAAATATAGAACAATAAAATCTTGAGCAAGAAAAATTATATGTGAATATAAGTATTTTAGAGGACTCTTATGATACCAATTGTGGGATCACTTATACCGATTATAGTATCAGAATATGATGTAGATGCTCAATGTACAAGAGTGGGGGGGGGGGTGAACTGTATCCTTGAAAAATTACCTTTGAACCTTTAAAGTTGATATAAACCTTTATACTATTTAAAAAATTTAAAAAAGGTAAATTCACAAATCTATTGGTTCTACAAACTTTCTAGATTCCAGAAGTATTGTTTCAGAAATGAAACTAGTTCTATAAATTTGCTAGATTCTGGAAATATGGTATCGGAAATGAAACTTATCAAAAGTTTACAAGGACACAGATTCTACCTTAAATCATATAGAATCTTACTTAATCAGAGTACAAATATAAGAAAGTATATGATTGTTATACTTTACTTATTATTAAAATGTAGTGGAAAAGAAACTTGAAACAAAAAAAGTAGCAAGTATGAAATCTTCTAACCCAAAGAGTAGGGTATCCAACAACATTGGATAAAGGTACCTTGATTTAGACTTTTAAGAAAGTCTGTATTACCCACACCATAGTAGGGCCTCAATAAGAATATTATAGTCTGTATTGCTATCCACGCAAGCCATCAAACTTCAAGGAAGTTGACACCTCTGTCTTTCTTATCAAGGAATTCCTCAAACATTAAGGTAGTCTTCACCCCTATCTTCCTATCCCTAGAATCCCTTGATCTTTAAGGTAGTTGGCACCTCTGTCTTCCAATCCCCAGAAGCCCTCGAATGTACTCAGCAACATTTGGAGTCACACAAAGAAATATAAACATGACGTTAACTATGGACAAAGAATGAGAGTATTAATATCTAGAAATCACTTCAAAAACATGTAATCTATAGATTTGTAGATCATTCAGTTGTGATAGTTATTGAGTTCATCAATTGTGAGATCGTTCAAATGGGATCCTATTTATAGATACTTCTCCAATGGTCGGCTTCTTCCTCCAATAGAAATATCTTTCATTGAATCTTTGAGGGACCTTTATACATGTCACTCAAATAACGGTTAGTTGGAAATAGAATACATGACATAGTTTCATAACTATAACAAATGTAAGAAAAATATGACTACTCAACCAAATATAATTTTTTAAGTCTAAGGAAAATAATGTTCGGAGTCGAAGAAAATTCAAATTATATATTGGGTGAATATTCAGATTCTATTTTTCAAGGAATTCAGAATCAGAGGTCTAAAGATTTTGGAGTCTGAATTCTAAGGAATTCGGAACCTAAATTCTAATGAATTCGGAACCTGAATTCTAAGGAATCCAGAACCTGAATTCTAAGGAATCCAAAACCTAAATTATATGAAATTTTGAAACTGAATTCTAAGGAATTCGGAACCTAAATTATAAGGATTTCGGATTTTGAATTCTAAGGAATTTGTATCCTTAATTTTAAGAAATTCTGAACCAGAATTATAAAGAATTCAGAACCTAAAATATAAGGAATTCAGAATCTTGAATTATAAGGAATTCAGAACCTGAATTCTAACAAATTCGGAACCTGAATTTCAGAGAATTAGGAGTCTGAATTTCAATGAATTCAGAGTCTGAATTTGATAGAATTCAGAGTCGGAATTTCATAGAATTCAGAGTCTGAATTTCAGAGAATTTGGAGTCTGAATTTCAGAGAATTTGGAGTCTGAATTTCAGATAATTCAGGTTTTGAATTACAGAGAATTCAAAATCTGGATTTTAGAGAATTCAAAGTCTAAATTTCAGATAATTCAGAGTCTGAATTTCAGAGAATTCAGAGTCTGAATTTGGAACCTGAAATCAAAATACTCTATATATAAGTGTTTATATAATTCGGAGGTTTTAGATGTGAAACCGAATTTTAAACTTAGTAACGAAAAAATTTAGACATATAGAATCTTCAAAATGAACAATGAAAACATGGTAAGCATAAATTTTCCATGGGGAAGGAAAATTTTCCTTAATAAGGAAAATAAAAATTTTCTTAAGATATAGTGTTTGAGAATTTCAAAAAATAATGGTCTGGAATAGTCCTAAGGAAACCTTATTGACTCAACATCATTATGGTATTATCCAATATACCGAGTCTTATCCTTCCACTAATAGAATGTAGAATAAAGGCCTGAAACTTCTATATGAATTTTAATATATGAATATTTTCAGCTAGGATCACCCACTATTTTACCCTAAACAATGATATGTTATACTAAGGTAAGAATATGAATTATTATTCACATTCCTCAACACACAAGGATGATAACCTTAACAAATTGGATCTATTTAATTCTATTAAATAAAAAATATTCATGGTATAAGAAGAATTTGTAATTCTTGATCTATACTCAAATAACACAAGAATGAATTATTTAGTTTAATAATATACTTTTATTCTTTCTTATTCTCTTTTTTTTAAGAATCTTTGGAAAATTTCTATATTTGAAGTTTTTAATCTTTCCTTTCAATGTGGATGTGAATTCTCTTTATAAATCTCATTCAAATGCCAACCAAAATTTTTATCTTAATTCGATATTGAATTCACATTGAAACTTCCATGAAAAATTGGAATTTATTCTTCATTAAATCTTCTAAAAAATAATTTTTTTTAAATTTTCTACATGCTAGAATTCATGTATATATGTGAAGAACTTTTTGATGGAACTCCTCACTTAATGGGGGGATTGAAGTATCAATTTTTTATAATTAGAACCATTTTATTATGTCATCTTAAATTATGGAATAATTGATTCTTAATAAATAGAACTGGGGTTGAATAGTATTTTTCTTTTCAATATGGTAACATATTCATTATACATTCACTTAAATAAAAATATTGAATCCTTGAATGAACATAAGAATAATTATATTCAATCTTTGAAGATTAGCACAACATCATCCCAATTATGTTTTCTTTTTTTTGAATGATTACATTTTAAAAATAATGAAAAATTATTTAACCCGTATAATTTCTTTTTTATCACTTTTTTGAGAACCAATTATCTTATTTATTTTGTAAAATAGTTTCATTTTAAAAATATTTCAAAAAATCTAGGTAATATATTACATATTCAGGAAAAATGTTACATATCATCTATTAAATTATCTTACATATAATATAATAAATATTAATTTTACACATTCTTTATTCATCCTATAGAACATATGATATATTCACTTCAAATATCATATATATCAGACATAAGATACTATTATTTCTCATTTATAGTGAAATATTTATGAAAATTCTTACATATGAAATTCCATTTCAATTTTCATTCTAAACTCATAGACACATATTACATATGATCCAATAAAAATCATGCACATATTGGACACTACAAAATACTTTAGAATAATGTAAAATAAACACCAATAAATAATGTAATAATTACAAAAAATTATACAATATGTAAATATTCATTATAAAATTCAATAAAATTAAACTACATCAAGTCCAATTTAAATACCTTCAATTTTGTTATCATACAAGTTTCATATCCACCCAATGTTAGTCCTGAACACATGATAATACTTAGGATGGAATATTTAAATTAGATTCTTATATATATCATAGATATATTGGATTTAACATTCTCCACAGTCCTTAGAAACAAATCTTCTTAAACTTATTTTCCATAACTCAATCTACCTTATACATATTTTTCAAATATAATAGCAACATAATCTCACCACATCATCTATTTTCCATAGTTTATTAATAGATATAAAGTAATCATCAGTTTGAACTCTCCATGTAACTCTTCTATTTTAATCTTCACTAAATATTATTAAACAAAAATTACTCATAAAATTCAATAGCATTCTTAGATCATCATTTAACATGATATATTATTTATGAAATATAGATTTTTTCTGCAACTCTAAGTCTTATTCAAAATCCTCAACATGAATGGATCTCCAATTGTATCCAATTATAGAATCATACCTTCTTTTTTCATAGGAATATTACTTTATCTCACTTTCATATGTTTTTTCTATATAAAAAAAGAAATTAAAAAACTTCAAAACATCATGGTGCATCTATAATATTCTGTTCTTCAACTTATCTATTAAAAAATTATCCATGCATGAGAAATTAAAATAAAATTTTCATCTACGTGCTTAGGATGTTAATTATTCTTCTAGGATATTGTCATTAATAATAAATTGACACCTTCTTATTGAAACCTACATATTGAAAATAAATAATGCCCAAAAAATTGGCTTAAAAAATACCTCACCCTTTTGTTTGTTTTGAATACCAATATAGAAAATGGTATTTTAATATATTTTTCTTATTTTATCATCTCTCTACACCAATTTTGATAAGATTATAGGAAATATTACATTCCATTCTATCACTGTTTATTTTCTTTTCTCTCCCCCTATTGACAATAAATAAAAATACACTAGAGAGAGGATATTGTCCATTAAATCTTAATAAATTCATCATAAATTATTCTACTCTATGTTTATATAATCTATTATTAGTGTAGAAATCAATAGGTTTTAATTTAAATAACAAAACTATCCATTTTAGTAAAAAAAATGACACCATGTGATAGTGTACTGCATGATGTGTTTCTCCATAGTTAATCCAAATTTTTTAGGCTACACAAATTGATACCAATTTATAAATATATTCTCTTCATAATTAAAACATGATATTATTATAATCATCTCAATAAATAGGTTAATAATATTTAAACACAACTAGAAGGTTTTTGATTTATGAATAATCTCTATAACATATCCAAATATCTCTATTTTTCATGTTATTGGTTATATCAATTTTCCAACTTAATTGTAGGATATAGGTTTTCTTAATAAGGTTTTATTAAATTTAATTATATAAAATTTTAATGAAAGATTTCACAAACATTATAGAAAGATATATTTTCATGATATTTATATCTTCTAGCAGCTTCTCACATTTCTTAATTTGTATCCCTCCTTGGGAGACAATCAATCTCCATTTTTCTTAACTTTGACCACCAAATACACTTTAAGATTATAAATAAGAAATAATTCCAAGATTCAGACTTTTTCATCAAGTTATATAGTTTTTAAAACATTTATATTTCTTCAGTTCTTCACCTGAACATATGAATCAAATTTAATTTTATGAATAAAATGATTAAATAAAATAGAATGGATATAGGATTATGGTATAACTATTTTGATCATAAGTTATGTTAGAAAGGTTGATATATTATCCTCAAATAGGACGATCCTTCAATTTTTTATTCAAATCTGATATAACACTTTATGCCAACACCCTATATATTTCAAGTAGTAATATTAGGAAATATGGTTAACGTTTCTTTCAGAACACATTCTTTATATCGAATCTTGTGATTCTCACTATCTATAAAACCATATACATAATTTTATGTGTTATAATTTTGCATTATATTTTCCTCTTGAGTAGGTAGAATGATTAAAAATACTTATAGATATAAAAAAATTTCTTACATCATAGAAATAGTTCCTCATGAGGCCTTAAATTATCACATTTTTACAAACTCTAATGAAATTTGGTTCCTTCATGTGGATTTTAACTAACATTTATCATTTTACATCATTGATGATTCTTTTATATTTGGGTATATTTATAATTGGGATATATAAATGATCCTGAACTATTTATAAATGTGGATATCTATATGGAACCATAGGAATGTCGTCTACAAAAAAATCTCTTGGTTATTTCATGAATTTTTTATTTTCTTTGTTTCTTTAATTTATCTCCTATGATACTAATTTTAATTTCTTATTTATAGTGATCCACAGTGTAAACCATTCTTTGACAATAGAATCAATTTTTTTATTTTTTGGTAAAGTATTTATCTTGATGTTATTGGGCATTCTTAATTTAGGTTTTTTATTTTTATCTATTCCAATGAAAGACTCACCACCACATCAACCCATATTATTATTATATGGACTCCAATTTTCTATTAATATCAAAAAAAATCTTGGTTTCTTTGTACATACATGTATTTTCACTCTTAAAAATTTGATATTAAATAATCTAGAGAGTTTACAATATTGTAATTTAGTTTGGGATATATGTATTTTTATACTTCTTCTATGAGTATTTATTCATCTAAAATTTTCTCCACCATGATTAAAGATTTATTTTTCTACTTGAATTTTTTTTACACATTTGATACAAATAATTATACATAAACCATTCACTATAAAAACAATTATCAAGAAATCCTTGAATTTTGTTATTTGAAAAAAAATATTTATATCTTGATAGGATTCTTGATTCTTTCTTTTGAATAAAAATATAGATATCTTTTTTTGATTCTATATTTATTATAAATTACTCTCCAATTGAGTTTAATTTAGGTAAAACACTAATAAACTTAATTCCAACCATGATGGATGTTGTGGAGGGTTTCTTATTATTTTTATTCAATCAAATTTTTATAGATTATGAATTTAAACCTACACCATACATGTTAAAATATTTAGTTTATAATTTTTTTTGAGATTAATGATACCCTTTTATTTAAACCGAATACAAATTTATAGATAACGAATTGAATATATTAATTCTACTAGATATATATATATCTCTTATCCCAAATATCCTATTCTAAGTATACATGGTTGAAATTTTTTTTCTTAAATATTTGTGAAGAATTATCTTGAACACTTTCAATGAAAGTCCTAGTTGATTTGTAAAACTCACCTTGGGGGGGGGGGGGGGTAAATATGGTGTTTCTAAATTTTTATGAATTCAAACTTATTCTTTAAATATATACAACCCTTTGTGAATTGAAACTCAAATTCAGGTTAATATTATTGGATATTATGTTGTTGAACTAATCCAATATCTATATATAACACAAATAAATTATTAAATGGAACATTTGTTTTTAAAAGATTTGGATCCTCCCAAGAATCCCACTCCATACAATTATTAGGATGTTAATGTCATAATTTACCCACTAATAAATTTTTATAAATATAAGTGGAGTGTCTTTAGTTTATATCATAACCCACATGGACCAAATTACCTAGATTTGGTTTTACAATATTATACATGAAAACCATTTTCTATATACTGTAACATCTTTATACTGATATCTGAAGATTTCTTTTTCAACCACCTTACTCTCGAATTAGGTCAGTGAGGATAAAATGGATGTCACCGAATCTAAATACTATACCTTCTTCATCACCTCAGATCCTTCTTGTACCTCTATATTTTCAATAAGTACACATGAAAAATAGTCTCTAGTACTCTATGCACCACTTTATAGTTTCTATTGAATCTAAAACCTATATTTATCAACAATAAAGTCTCTAGTATAAAAATTTATCATATGTCACCCAACTTCCACTTTAAGCACTCTGTCTATTTTCTTCTTCGTTGATTTTATCGGAACAGAAATATAGATAAGCCACTTATTTTTCTTATTTTTCTTCATCAAAACATTATTGGATCTCTATTCAATATTGGTTTGGTTGCTCAATCGTATTACTCACTATAACATGAAAATTATCATCCTCATTATATTTCATTAAGAGTCTCCATACCCTTGAAAAACATCTTTAATTTCCCTAAAATCTAGGAAAGAATTCTTTACAATATACTTTATTCTTCCTAAAGATCCTCACCGTTCACATGAAACTAAATTAAGTATATCGTATCATTTCCAATATAAATAAATTAAAAATTTTAATATATGTCATGAAGTATAGTAGGATTAAATTTCATAAAATATACTTCCAAGGTATTCTTTTTAATTCTCTCATTTATTATATAGCCACTTGTCTTCCCTAGGTTTTCAAAAATAACCTTTTACTCAAAATAATTTAGATAATATACACTTCAATCTCCCTAGTTGTATGAAATCATACAACCCAAAATTTATTAAATCATGGAAATATATTTCTATACATTAGAGTTTCAATACTTAATTATGTAGAGCCTCTATACTAAGTCTAAAATTTTCACCAAGAATATCTGATCAAACTAATCTTTTTAGGATCAAATCACAATTATTTAATTATTGGGGAACTTCTTGATCATCAACTCATCAAAATTTACCTTAATATTGAAAAACCAGATTATCATTGAACTTATTTATATTGGACATGAATAATAAATTTTCATTATTTTTCCTCATCTCAAGATTGGAATATTGATAAATATAGCTTCATGATGTTTTTAACTTGAAAGAAAAACTCTTGCATTATCACATTTAGATTTATATTAGGAATAGTTTTTTGGAAGGATTAAATTTTCACCTAGAAAGTAATCAAGATTTTCATAAGTATAAATAATATGATTTAGTTCTATATGTGTATTTATTTTTATGACTTTCGTGTAATATATATTACAAAATTCTGACATAATAGCATAGATTCACACTACCTACAAAATTTTATTTCATATTACTTTGAAGTCATAGAAAGTCACAGTTCATATGAATTTTAAATTCATACAATTTATTACCTTTGAAAAATATTCAAGGTAATTCAAAGGTCATATAGGTAAACAACGATACACAATGCTTCAATTTATTATGTGGATCAAATTTGAATGCATAGATGAACTTCAGATATGATGGACTCAATGTCAAGTGCTCTCACGCCTTAGCCAATTTTAGGCCAAGTAATATTTCATATTACTTGTGAATTCATACAAAAATCTAAAATTCATATGTTTTGGAATGAATCCATAAATAATGACTTATATAAATATTATTTTTCTATGAAGTCATAATTTTTTTTCAAAGAAAAATTAATCCTACATTAGTCACCCAAAATCACCAGAAGCTTACAATTTTCTCAAAGTCTTATGATTTCAAGACTTAAAAAATTTCTCAACTTTAAACAGGATATACTCGACACCATGAAGTGTCTTCATCTATCTTTTGATGAAAATTAATAGTTCTTAAATATTATTACAATAATGTGTAAACACTGATTACAACACTCTTTGTATATGAAGCACCTTGGATATTTTACCACATCTTTAAAAAAAATTTCCTTTTCATCATGTTCTAGCTTCCTAATTAAACTCATTCAAACTATTATAGATTGAACTAGTAGGATTAACACTTGTCTTATATATATAGATAATATATCCAATCATCATATATCTGGGTTACCCTTTGAATTTGTCCAACCATGTTCTTCAAGGGTAGTAACACTTCCATCAATCTCCTTTACCGATATATATATATATATATATATATGGGAAACCTCTCTAATTCTTCCTTGGGTGGATAAAAACTCCATCACCCAATACATAACCATTTCATTATTACATTGACAATGAGAATAGTAATAATTGACAACAAATATTCCATAAACCCAAGGGACCTCCAATACCCCCTTTTAAATTTTTTGTTAATTCCAAATTTACTCTAATACACAATGTAATTATTATATACCTAATTGATAATAAATACAGAAAAGGGAAAAACACGATACCAATTATTGACAATATATTATAACCTTTCAAACTTATTCTTCCAATTTAATGAGTTCTAATGTTTTTTGGGATGATTTTTCTTATATCAAATTAACAATTCTAATTTTAAGAATCTCCTCTTCACCCCATTGGTTTAATATTTCCCTTTGATAGATTATTTCATCTTAAATTTGAGAGAAGGGTGGAGCCATATATTTTCTTAGCAATGAGCCTTCATCCCATCAAATCTATGTCCACATGGGATAAAAATTTATATAAAACAAGAGTGATAATCTCAAACGACAAAGATTTAAATTAACTCAATTCAATGTGGTACCACATCTGACTTACTTTTCTAAGGGGATATGAAAACAAATTTTAAATAATTTTCATGAACCTACAATCACTTTACCACACACATCAAAACATTTTAAACATAATTTTTTATTTTTTATTTGGTTTTATAATCACTCTATATTGATAAACATTATGAATATTAGGTAAAATAGTGACATGAGATTCAATATCAAACTAAAGTTTTCAGTTTTTAAGGGGCCATACCTGATTTATAGAATCAATAGAAATCATAATTTTATTCTAGATAAAAATTATTTTTGTATCCCCACTCAATGTATTATCTCCTTTCTTCATGAAATTCAATTCCCATTACTGATGCACAAGAACAATAGACTTGGGAATAAGGTGGACCATCTTAAACATCTTAGTTAGAGCAGTGGGAAGATCCTTATTTCTTTAAACACAAAACATCTTCTTGAACGTTTAAAATCATTGATAAATCTTTGTGGTACCTCCTCCCTTAATTTTAAAAGTATGAATTTAATGGTTAATAATGGATTTATTTTCGAATTTACTTTTCTTCAATAGTATCTTTTAACCTAAAAAAAATTCGTCCATTTATTATTATTATTTTCATAAACTTTTTCATTTACACATTCATATTATCTCACTCTTTTAATATATCCTTTTCGGAATCCTGTCAAACTCTTCATCAGATAAGACCCCAACTATACAAACCCAATTATCTATTTATTATATTCATTATATTTTAACATCCATGTCATCTTTATTTATTTGCATATTGGTATTATTTTATTCAACAACCTTCTTCACTGATTTATCTTTTAATACGAACTTTATTTATTTATTCACATGACTTATAATCTACTGTCGAATTTTTTTTACCCCATAAAGGGAATTGTGTTAGGTTAATATACACAAAAACTTCTCATTATAGTGTCCATAGATTTTTTAAAATTCATATAAGTTATCTAAATATTCAAATCTATTCTTTAGGGATAGATTCCTATTTATCTGTGAAGTCTATTTCCTTCAATTAGTTTTTATATGAATATCAACTTTTCTATTCATTAATATTGGGATTATTTTATTTGAACAAACTAGAATATTATGATATTAATCAATAAAAAAATTTGTGAATATCTGCAAAAACAAATATTTTCCAATTAATCTATATATTTTTGTTGAACATTTAGTTTTTCTAGATTTCGTGGATTTTTTTAGGGTTGAAACCCTATAATTTTCAGAATTGGGGGGGGGGGTTCATAGATATTATCACCACCAACCTTGATATACTGGGGGGCAGTCATTATTCTTAATCGTTCATAATTATATAGTATTTGAGTTAAAATTTTTACATGAAATAGTGACATTTTAAGCACAAGTAGGTTAAAATGAGTTATGGGTAATCTTTTCCATGAGTTTGTGGTGGAAGATTCTAAAGACGATG
Organism: Viscum album; assembly: GCA_963277665.1. NCBI lineage: Eukaryota > Viridiplantae > Streptophyta > Magnoliopsida > Santalales > Viscaceae > Viscum > Viscum album. Next base: position 1,958,117,263 of record OY728137.1, read on the forward strand.
AAAAGTTATTTGAATCAACATTCTTAGTGATATTATAAGTAATAATAATTGATGATATTTTTTTAGAAGGTCCCCTTTTTATAACAATTGAGTAAGAAACACTTTGGATAAAATCCACGTTTTTTAGTTTGATCTACAACTCCAAAAACTTCATGCAGGTATTATTTTTATCATCCTTATTTTAGCTAAATATTCTTTTCAATTAATTTTTCAACTTATGAATAAGTTCATCATGTATGTTAAAACTTTATTTAAAAGGATTATCAAGGTTAATTATCACATCCTGACCCATTTCACTTTATGAACAATACTGAACCAGTTGGCTACATGGCCTCAAACACACCTCCCTATATATAAGAGGTTATTGACTAACTGTAGGGGACTAACTTGTGTCTATTGAATTAATATTCCTTAATATCAGAGTAATAAACTAGATTAAATGTAACAACCCTCGATTTTTGAGATTTTTTCTATTAATTTAATCTTTTCATTATTTTTCATGTAACAATGAATATAGTTCATGTTATATGAAAGCACCATGTTATTCTTGATTTTTATAAAACACCAAGTCGACATTGCACTACAAAAACACTTAGATTAACTTCCGGTATATAAAACAATTTTTTTATTTTGTTACACAAAATTTTGAGTTCTTTTGGTAACTTTTATTACATGCATGACCATGTTTTACGAAACTAAAATGAATCATTAATATTAATATTAAAATATTATTTTAGTTGTCACATAGCCATTGGAACAGAAGTTTTGAATAATATTAATTAAATTAGTAAAATATGGTATACACATGTACATAGTATTAATTTTTTGGTGATCAATTCAATTGAAATAAAAATAAATCCCTTTTGAAAATATAGGAAATCTTATACCAGGAAACTATATTTTTGAAGTCAAACATGTTTTACATCAATAAATTAATTAAAAAAATTTGAGTAATTTTTTAATGAAATATATATATTATATTATTAAAACTATTTAACATTTATCTTATGTGTTTTACAGATAAAAGATAAATTAAATCTATTTTTTTGCACAAGATATATATATTTTTCTAAAAGGTAATTTTATGGACTTTTAATGGAACACCTAATTAATTTTTTTTGAAAATAAAATAAAATGTAATTTAAAATATATACTTAATTTTTGAAAGGATAATATCAAAATTTACTTTGGGTAATCTTTTTTTATATTTCTGAGAAATTTTATTTTTTTATGAATAGTGAAAACACCAAATTTTAATTGAAAACTACATTTTTATTTAATATATTTATGCAGTTAAATTAAATTTTAAATTGTACTTAAGGTATATTTAGACCAATTATACATATATTAATATAATTTATATCATTTTAATCAATTTAAAATTGAATTTGGATATAAAAACTTTTCAAACTTATGACCATTTTCACATTAAAAACTCGTGGTCTCCTCCCATTCGTTGGATTGATTTTAAATTAATTTATACGAATTATGTGTCTATAATTTGGAAAAATGGATTCAATATTTGTAATCAAAATAATTAATATTTTATATTAAGTTCAACATATTTTTTGACCAAAACTTTTAGAGAAAGTAATTAAAATTAGTTATAACGATTAATGTAAACATTTTTTTTACTTAGTGGTTAAACTTTAACTTAAAAGGATATATAACCTAGAAACATGTTCAAAAGAAATTATATATATATATATATATCCGATTTTAGGCTATATACTCGATTTTATTAAAAACATACCATTATTTGAGGCACATGATGTTAGTGTCACCTCTTAATAGTGTTTACCTTTTTATATTTACAATATTGTCACTCATACTCCACTATAAAAGGGAACTCACCCACTCACTTCTTTACACCTATTTATCCATCGAGATCAACCAAACATGAAAACAATAAGCTCCCAAATTTCCTCCTCTCATCCTAGAAGCCTAAATTTTTTAATTAAACACACCAAGTTAGTTCTTTGGTTTAATCCAAAAGGAATTTCCCAAAGAAGAGGTAACACCCTTCTACACGAGATTTTATTTTATTTCATTCAACACCCATTAGATTATTTATATTATATTATTACATAATAAAAATTTTATACTACATATGATGAGAGTTTTTATGTTATGTATTCAACCTACACCTACACACGCTTCATTCAAATGAGATACATAATCATTTTTCATGTCTTCGAAATGATGTCATTCATTATTACATTACCGCATTTCAAGATTGGTATAACGATGGAATTAATATTCTTATATTATATATATGATATTTATTTTTTCTTTATGTTTATATAAATATTATATAACACATACCTTCAAGATTTCCATTTTTTGGGAATACAATAACTTCATTTTTGGACATCTGGACTACAACCTCCTCAAAGTGGAGTGATTCATTCGTGCATTACATGGAATGTATTAAGGATAGGTTTATTACAAATAAGTAATATTTAGGACATAATAATTCAACTAGAATTAATATATATATATATATACATATATTTACTTCAATTTATTTATTTCAATACGATAAGAAAACAAAAACAACATTCATGCATGCGTACGACCCAACGTCTCCTTGAACAGCGTATTCCATTTCATATTTCAATATTTTATATATTTTTATGAATAATTATATAATGAATATATAAGATATTTCAATCATTATTTACATTCTATAAATAATTAAATGATGATCTATGTAATAGGATCAAGAATAAAAATTCAAAACATATTCAAAAAACAAATCAGTTGTTACTAGAAACACAACACTAACATGGAAATATTACTAAATGGGTAATATAAAGTCATAATAAATTAATATATGGTATGATATATAATAATATTTTTATGTGGTATATTTATAATAAACATATATTTATTATATCGGAGGCCTGGACATGTACGAAGAATGTTAAGACTTAAGGTTAGAGTTTTCTCTTCTCTCTATTATTTTTGTGAGATATATGCTATATTCACCACTTATTATTATTGTGTGGTGTATATTATGAACTATGAAATATTAAGTCATGAATTTAATTTTTATCATGATACTAAAAGTTTCAATTTATGTTATTCTTTAACATATCACACGATTCAAAATTTACTCAAGAAGTAAGGGGAAATCTAGTCTCGATTTTATTTTAGGGAGACTTATGCCTTATTCACCACTCAATGTTTTTATGGTGTATATAATTTCCCTGAATGTATTCTATGATTACTATCCTTAAATTTATGGATATTTACATAACCATTTTATGATGTCTATTTCATATGGTTTTAGGGTTCAAATGTCACCTAATTGGTAATGTAATTTTATCTCAATATTCCATCCTTGATACACATGTTGTCTTGTGAACCAGTATTATTTTACAAGTTGGATATACTACCTTTTAACATGTTTTATCATGAATTTAATTCTTTTAATTTTATTTTATAATTATTTTAATTTTATTCTTTCATGAGTATTATGATTTACAGTTAACAATGTGGTTATCTTCTATTGCTACAATCTCATCGATATCATGATTGAATACAATTATGCTACCATTGATGAATTACTATTATTATTATTTGAGGATTTCCCATGAATTTTATTCTCCTATATTCATTCATGATATCTTCAATTAATGGTACCATTTTTACAGTCTTTATTACTTAACATAAATAAGATTTTTTTAATAAAATCGTACTTTATTTTTCTCTTTGGTCAGAAATTGATTGTATTCAAAAACTATGTTTCCTAAAAATGATTTAAAATTATCTCTTAGTATCATTTTTATGGAAAAATATTTTTAAAGTGTGTTATGTTTTAAAATGTTTTCAATTTTTTTAACATTCCTTTATATGTTTTCAAATATATTTTCAAAGAAAAGTATTCCAAAAATTTAAATGATTATTTTATGAAATTTCAAATATATTATCATAGAAAATGGTTTTCAAAAAAAAAGTTTATTCAAGAAGTGTTTAAAATAATTACTAAAGATTTGTTTATATTTTTAAATATGTTTTTTTTGAAAGAAAAGGATTTTAATTATTTCAAATATAATTTTATGAGTATTAAAAGTGATTTTAAATAAAAGGGTTTCTAAAAAAATTTATGTTCAAGAAGTATTTTAGAATATTTTCAAATATATATTTATCGGTTTTCAAAAATTTATTTTTAATGAAAATGATTTCAATAATTTTAAAGTATATTTTATATCTTTTCAATGTTATTTTCAAATAAAAATGTTTTTAGGATTGTTTTATATTGAATAATGTTTTTAAATTATTTTCTAAGATTTCATTATATGTTTTCAAAAGGTTATTTTCAAATAAAATGATGTTCAAGATGTTTTTTAAGGAAAATATTTTTTCCTCAAGAAATTTCTTTAAAATATCTTTCAAAAATATTTTCCTTCTAAGATGAAATTTGTTGGTGTTACTCATTCTTTACTGGGGATATGATCTAAGGGTACCATTCAAATTCTTACTCAGAATGGTTTTGGTAATTACGACACGATGTTTATGAATACCATTTCTATTTCACAGGTTATATGCTTATAAAACCCATTTCTTTTTCATGGGTTATGTGCTTATGAATCCCATTTATATTTTATGGGTTATATGATTATGAAACTTTCTTCTTTTTCATAGGTTATTATTCGCTAAAATAATTATGAAACATATCTATATTTAAAATATTATGATATTATTATAAGTTTATGATACCCGTTTCATTTCATGGGTTATGATATGATTAATGTTTATGATCTTGTGGCAGACATATTTATGAATCCATATTTCAATATTTTACATTTGAAACCTATATCTCTCTCCAATTAATTTGATAATGATTAATATTTCATGATATATACATGGCTAGAATGGGGAGTTAACTCGGTTCAGTAAGGGACTTTTTCCTCTAAGATCGTATTGGGTGTGAACCTTGACTACTAAGATAGAATTGGGAGGGAATATTGAATACTAATATGGTATTTGGAGTGAAATCTAACTACTAAGATAGTTTTGGGGGAGTGAACCTATTCCACTGTAAGGAAATAATAGTGACTGGGGATGGTGGTGTGTCTTACCCAGTAGGTGAATCCCCTATGAATTTACATGATATGTTCCGAAAACTAGCCTTAACTTATATGGAATGATTTTATATGCTCAATTATCTTCCATAATTTCATGTCTTATTCCCATGTTATTATTTCATGAATTATTATATTTATTCACTTATGATTCATTCCTTTTGTTCTAGTAATATTTATGACATGACTTATGTGATGATCTTTGATACGTGGTGTATGATATAATTTTTTTTTCTCATGTTCTTATGTTCTCATACCCTTATGTTCATATTATACTTAATATCTCCTTTTTTATCCTTATTGAGAACCTAAGATCACCATTTTCTATGTTTCCATTTCCCAGGTTATATAGAAGGGTTTGGAGTAAGAGTAATTAAGGGAAATATATTTCCAAGAAACATTGAAGATCTTTCACTAAGTTAAAATAATATGGTACATGTTTACATGTCAATAAACAATTATGGTCCTCAGGCATGTACCTTTTTAATATGATGAATATTCATCTTAAATGATGTAATATACATGTATGTTATGCCTAAGTTTCTAAAGTTGGAATCAAAGGAAATGTTTAGCTAATGTTTGGAAAATTGGATAAGAAAACTTTATTGATATCCCTAGGGATAAGGATTTTTCTCAGGATGTCTCGATGGATAAGCCTAAGGTGTCACAGATTTAAAAGAAGGTTTTATAATTTAGACATCCGATAAGTGATTTTTCATAATTATTTGGTTTTTCGCTATAATAATTTCTACTCAAACTATACATTCTTGCTTTAGTCAATATAGGGAACTAGAAGAAACTAGGTTAACGTTGAATGTGATGGACAATTTAATAATGATAAATCAAATGGGATGATCAAGAGAGTGAAGAATTTTGTGATATTTCTTAATCATTTTTCATAGAAAATGATTAATAATTTGTACCATAAACAACTCTTAGACTCACCAAATAAAATAATAAATTAGTTCACTAAGAGTTCAGGTAATGGAGACCATGGATAAAAGAATATCCGGTTTCCATTGTGTTGAGAATGTCGAAAGAAACACCAAAGTGAGTGTATTAGAGGAACAAAAAGATGTATTGACTATATAAAATAAACACAAAAAGCAAGTAATTGTAAAGATAAAATGAAATTTTTGGTAAAAATAATGAATGAGAATAATAACCTCCATAAAAATCATTCATGGTTGAATACTTTAAATGTAAAATGAATCGGAATTATAAAAATTCATGTTCTAAGTGGAAGGCACTAGAAGAGAATTAGTAAGGTGGTGCAAGTAATGGTTATATTGATGATGATGATGAGAATATAATTTAAATGTTAAAATAAAGGAGTGTTCCATAATAGGATAAGGTATCATTGTTAGTTGATTAAGGATGAAGTGGAATAATCAAAGTGCTCATGTATTTGGCGTTAAGAATTTTGAATTGGTAAATATATAAGGATTGTTCATTTTATGATTTTTCCTAAGTATTTAAAAAAATATGTTGAATAGTTATGATGAATAAAAAAAGTGATTTAATGGGAAGGTTATATTCACAGAGACACAAGATTAAGGGAAGACACCCTTAATATGTTTCCAATGTTGAGATAATAATGTTTGGATAAAGATATGTTGGATATGAATAAGTAAATTTAACGGTACTGATTACCTTGTGATTTGTCGAGCATTTGTGGAAAAAGTGTTTTATGCTATCATGGATGGATTTTAACACATTTTTGGATTTAAGAAATATATCCAATAATATGTGAATAATCATTTGTGTTTTCAATAAGGTTTTGTTGTAATTTAGGTTATTACCATGTTTTAAGAGAATAAATGGTGAAGGTCTTCATATGTTTGGTAGGTGACAAACAAGATCCACTTTATGATATATGAGGGATCAATGTGAATCTAACATTGATAAATATAATGACCTTCTTTCTAAAGTGTAATTTTTTATTCAAATTTCAGAAATGTTTATAAGGTTAACCATTTATGGAAAGTTTAAGTTAAACATTAGATGAAGTATGAGATATTAAAGTATTATCTCAGCTATGAGGATTTATGCATGTTGGATAAAATGTGAAAAATTTTTTTCTACGATGATAACTAAAGATATATGGAATGAATTATCATTCTTATTATCAATCTTATGATCTGTTAGTTCTTCAGGAATAACACATTCACCTTCATTTTTGGAGGATGTGATGAAGTGGAAATTGGTCAAGACATAACCAAAGGGTGACATTGTGTATATGAAATGGAATAAAATCAGTTAAGTATATATTATTGTAAAAAAACTCAACTTTAGTAAAAGGGTCTTGAAATAAAATATTGCCCCATTATCATCATATTTTAATATCAATGACATTTTTGCCTCCGATTTAGGTGATTTATTTGTGATCATTATATTTCACCCAACCATGTTTTATATAACTCTCCAATAGAACATGATAGCTAAATTTCTCTTCTACATCATTTTTTTAACTTTCCACTTATGTTCTCATACATGGAAACCTAATTATGAATAACTTTGGGTAGCCGTTATGGTTCTAAATTTCATTTTTTTAAGAAAGTTTTAGTATTCATTTTTATGATGTGGATTTTTATAAATGGAAATTTCAAGTATTAAAGCATTGATGAAAAAGACAAAATTTGAGGTAGAAATTAATTTTAAGGGGGTATAATGTTACTACCATATATTTTGAGAAAAAATGATTAATTTAATCTTTTCATTATTTTTTACATAACATTGAATAAAGTCCATGTTATATGAAAGCAGCATGTTATTCTTTCTTTGTATGAAACACAGAGTTGTTATTTTACTACACACAACACTTATATTAGTCTTTGGTATACACAATACTATTTTTTTGGGTGTTACACAAAATTACAAGTTTCTTTGATAGCTTGCGTTACTCGCAAGTCCTAGTTTTACCAAACTAATATATACTAAGAATAATAGTATTAGAATATCAGTGTAGTTCTCAAATATCAATTGGAATGAAATTAATGAATACTATTAATTAAACTATGAAAATATAGTTTACAAATTTATATAAGAAGAATTATTTTGTAACTAATTAAATATAAATGAAAACAAAATTGTTTTCAAAATATTGGAATTCTTCTGCTAGAAAGCTATATTTATGAAATAAAATATGTTTTAACTCAACAAATAAATTAATTATTTTGATAAATTATTTTAATTAAATATGTATATTATATTCAGTCAACTATTTAACATTCTTCTTATGTGCATTCAAGAAAATAGATAAGAAGAATTCCAATTTTACTTATAAAGATATATATTTTTCTAAATGGTAATTTTACAACCTTTTAATGGTGAACCAATTTTAAATATACTTTTTGATTCTGTTATAAATTTTATTAGAAAAAATAGACATATTTTTTGGAAGAAAAATATAAAAAATTATTTTGGTTATATTTTTTGTATTTTTTTGAGAAGTTTCATTTTTTGATGAATAGTGAAAAAACAGAGAATTTTAATTGAAAAATTCATTTTTGTCTTTTTTAATTATATAGTTAAATTATATATTAAATTATATATAAAGTATATTTAGATCAATTTTAAATATTTTAATTCAATTTATTTATATGGAGTCAATTTATCATTGAAATACGATATAAAAATAGTTCAAACTTTTGCACATTTTCACTTTAAAAACTCAATATCTTGTCTCATCTGTGAGAATAATTTTAAATTAATTTCTAAAATTATATGATTATGATTTGTAAAAAATGATTTAATATTTTTAATAATAATAATATATAATTTATTTTAGGGAAAACATATTTTTTTTATAAATAACTTTAGTGAAAGTAATTAAAATTAATTAAACTAATTAATGTATGAACGAGTTTACATAGTGGTTAAAGTTAAACATTAGGGTTATAATACCATATAAACATATAAAAAATAAATTATATGCACATATTTATACAAATAATCTTATTTATTTTAAATATACCATTATTGGAGGCACTTGATATAAGTGATACATCTCAGTATTGTTTACCTTTTATATTTATTAGAATGACATTCCCTCCACTATAAAAGGGAACCTACCCCCTCAATTATTCACAACTATAAAGAAAATTAGATCAGATAAAACCTAATTAAATAAGATTATAATTTCATTACTATCATATTTGAATCCTTAATTTTTCCATAAATAAAACCAAGTTATTTCTTTGGTGTAAACCAAAAGGAATTACCCAATGAAGAGGTAACAACCTTCAATAAGAACTTTTGTTTTATTTATTTATCCACCCCTAAATTATTATTATTCCATGATTATGTAATTAAATAATTATCCTAAATATAAATATAATTTTTATATTAAATTTTATACCTACACCTACAAATGATTCCATTAAATGGGATATATAATTATAGACCGTGGGTATCGCAGACTACCCCCTTACAAACCAATGTTGTTTGTTCTTCCATTACCAACTTTAATGGTTGGTATAATCATGGGATTAATATTTTTATATTATATATATGATATTTATAATCTATTTATTCTTATTTAATTATTATGTAACATATAACTTCATGATTTCTATTTCCTGGGAATATGAAAACTTTTTTTGTGGATGTGTGGGATACCGCCTCCCCAAAGGGATGTGATTCGTTCACGCTTTACACGGAATGTATTTAAGATGGTTTTATTAAAAATATGTAATATTTATAAATTAATAATTATAATTTAATTATAATATATACACATATAAATATATTTCATTAACTTTATTCATGCTAATACAACAAGAATAAAGAAACAATATTTATGCAAATGTACAACCAAAAGTCTCCATGGACAATGTATTTCATTTAACATTTATATCTTTAATAGATTATTATAAATATTTATATAATGAATATATATGATAATTATATAATTTTTAACATTATTAAAATAATTAAATCATTATTTGAGTATGAGGATTAATAATAACATGTCAAAACATATAAGAAAAAAAATCAGTTATTACCCAAAACAAGACATTTACATGGTATTGTTAATAAATGGGTAATATAATGTCATAATAAAATCATATATGATATTATATATAAAAATATGGTTATTTTTTATATTTTTAATAAAATTATATTTATTATACAAGAGGATTGGACATGTATGAAAAAATTCAATACTTAATGTAAGGGTTCTCTCGTCTAACTTTTATTTTGCTGAGATGCATGTTATATTCACTCATTAATCTTATTGTGTGGTGTATATACTAACCTATAAAATATTATATCATAAATTTATTATATTTAATGATATTTTATGTTTAAAATTTTGTTATTATTTTACTAAACTGTTGATTTAGAAGTTACTCAAGTAATATGGGGAGTTCTAGTCTCACTTTTATTTCGACGGGACTTATGTCTTATTCACCATTCATTTATTTCGTGTGGTGTATATACTACAAATAAATGTAATCTATTAATATAATTATTAAATTTATGGGTATTTAAACACACATTTTATAATAAATATTTCATTGGTTTTTACAGTTAAAATGTTATCAAATCTACAAGGTAATTTTATCTCAATTTTCCTTCTTTGAGACACATTTTATGTTATGAACCAATATTATTTTAAAAGTTGTATATACTTCCTTTTTACATGTATTATCAAAAATCAAATTATTTTTTTAATATTGAAATATTTTATTAAATTTATTCTCTAATTAGGATTATGATTTGATGTTACCGAAGTGTTAAGAGTTTATTACTCTAATTTCATCATTATTAGAATTGCATACGATTATTCTTACATTGATGAAATATTATGATCCATATATCACGAATTATCTTGAATCTGATTATCCTATTTTCATTCATGATATATTTAGGTAATTGTACAAATTTCCACACATTGATACTTATGATAATTAATAAAATATTTTTAAAAAATCTAACTAAATTTAATTCTTATGTTAGAAATATATTTAATTTAAAAACTATGATTCATAAAAATGTTTTGAAAAATGTTTTTAAATGATATTTTAAGCTTATTTTTAAGGAAAAGTATTTTAAAAGAGTTTTATGTTTTAAAAATGTTTTAAATATTTCTCTGAAATTTTTCTAATAAATTTTCAAATAAAATGTTTTGAATTTTTTTTTGAGTTTCCATTATAAGTTTTCAAAAGGATATTTTCAAAAAGAAACGTTTGAAATATTTCAAAGATTATTTAACAATTTTTCAATTATATTTTCAAAGAAAAAGTGTTTTAAGAAAAAAAAATTATGTTTAAGAAGTGTTTAAATTATTTTTAAATATTTATTTATATGTTTTAAAAATTTTATTTTGATAGTAATGGATTTCAATGATTTAAAAGATTATTTTATATTTCTTCAAATATATTTTCAAAAAAAAATTTAGAAATATTCTATGCTCAAGAAGTATTTTAAATTATTTTCAAAACATCCTTTATATTTTTTCAAGATGTTATTTTGAAATAAAATGATTGGAATGATTTCAAATGGTGCTTTATATGTTTTCAAATCCATTTTAAAAGAAAAAGGTTTTAAAATAGGTTTTATGTTCAATAAGTTGAATTTTTTTTTAAATTATAATATTATATTTTTTGAAAAGGTTATTTTCAAAGAAAATATTGTTTAAATTGTTTTTCGAAGAAAAAATATTGATCTCAAAAAATGTTTTAAAAGGATATTTCAAAATTATTTTCTGTTTAAGATGAAATCAATTGTTGTTGCTCATTATTTACTTAGGATATTATCCAAGGGTAATATTAATATTCTTTCTTAGAATGATTTATGTTTTTATGGAATTATGTTTATGAAACTTATTTATCTTTCACAGGTTATATGCTTCTGAAACCCATTTATATTTAATGGGTTATGTAATTATGAAACCCATTCATATTTCATGGTTTATATGATTATGTAACCAACTTATTTTTATAGATTATTCTTTGATGAAATGATAGTGAAACCTATATCTTTTATACTGGTTATGATATAATGATATGTTTATGACACCCATTACATTTCATGGGTTATGATGTGATGGATTTTTTAAATATTTTGGAATACTTATATATGATTTCATTATGTGATGGGTGTGAGCTATATAACCATCTATTTTACTGGGTAAATATTTATATTTGATGATATATACATGGCTGGTATGGGGAGTGAAATTAGTTTAGTAAAGGGATTTATCCACTAAGATGGAATTGTGAGTGAACCTTGACTACTAAGATGGTATTTGGAGTGATCCTTGACTACTATTATGGTATTGGGAGTGAACCTTGACTACTAAGATGGTTTTGGGAGTTAACCTATTACACCATTAGGAATGTTTTGCGATTAGGGATGGTGGTGTGTCCCTCCCATTAGGTACATCCCCGATGAAGTGACCTGATTTGTTTTGGAATAATCCTGGACTTATAAGGAATGATTTTATATGCTTATGTGTTTGCCAAAATTCCTTTTCTTATTCCTATGTTATGATTTCCTAAATTATTATCTTTATTCCATTATGATTAGTCCCTTATGTTATTCCAATCCATATTACATGAATCATGTGTATGATCTTTAATACGTAGGGTATGATATTCAAATGTTATGATCACATTATCATAAATTTATTTTTATGTTATTCTTACATATATCCTTTATTTACGCATAATAATAATATAATATCTCCCTTTCTTATGTTTCCTTTCCCCATGTTACGAATAGAGGTTTTGAGTTGGAGTACTAAAGGAGGAGATATTTGTGGGAAACATTTAAAATCTTTTAAAAAGATAGAACAATGTGTTCCATGTTTCACAAAACATGAAACTATTATGATATTCAGGCAGGTAATTTTATAATATGTCGAATATTAAATTAAAATAATTAATTTTCCATGTATGTTATGCCTGGTTCATTGTTATAAAGAACCAAAATAATCCATAACAGTAAATTAAAAGAGTCTAGAAGCGATAAGTATAAAAAATTCTATATTAAAAAAAATGAAATGTAGTAAACACAGAAATGACCATTCCATACTTAAAGTGATTATGCCATACTAGATAGACGACATAAACACGAGATCATAAAAGAAAGTAATGAAAAGTACAAGGTTCTACTTCCCACACTAATCCATACAACACACTCGATCTCCACATACATATCAGAGCCATCCTGTTTAATCATCCCCAAGCCTCCGACCATCCTGTGACTAAAACTAGGTGAACATTTCCTTAGGAACCCCAGTTAAATAGTTCCCGAAGAAGGGTGTGAGTATAAAAATTAGTAGGTAACCACCAATGTGGTCCCATACATATCTAGTAAATATCATGTATGTATATGTGATATACTCATACAAAGGAAAAAATAATAGTTGAAATATAAGGATAATTAAATAAAAAAATACATTCCAAGGTCTTATGTTATGAGGGATTGTTCATGGAATTTTCATAGCATTTCTAGGACACTACTGGGATAAAAGTATAAAATAAGTCCAGAATTGATCCTTGGGCTCATGAACCTGATTTACTGGATATCCTGTGAAAAGGGAATTGAGTTAGATGTCATGCCCCTAAACCCATGTGTATTCAAATATATCCTTGGGTAAATAATCTTGATCGACCATTTCTTCTCTGTATAGTGATATAAATTTATATGAACCATATATCATAAGGGTCTCATATTTAAAATAAGGGGAAACCAATCCAAGTTTCAAAACCAAGGATATAATATGACATGTATGACAATCCCAATCAAAGATGTGGATCACCATTTATAAAATCCTAATCCAAGAGGGTGTTTATTGTCATGTCCATCAACTCCCAATAAATGACGAGGAGTACCATTTCTTATGTCTTGAACCTAGATGGGCATGGAGATCATGTATAAAAATTCCCATTCAATTATTAGGAGTTATTTTCCCAATAACCTAATCTAAGGGGGAATAGAGCATCATATCCAGAAATTCCCAATAAATGATGTGGAAACCCTATTGAATATCCTAAAAATAATAATAACCCATGATAAATTCATTGAAAGACTCAACAACCCTAACCCAATAAAAGTTTAGGTAATGTTGTGATGGTGCGTCCACCCAAATCTGAGAGATAATCCTCAGAATCGCTCAAGGAGATCATAATTAATCCAAAAGAATATCTCTAAATTGAGTTCTTGGGAGAAAATTACCTACCCAAACATCTCTGGACATCACCCTGATAAACCACTGATTGACATCAATAAAGAGGGTAATCTATATTATTAGAGAAACCTACCTCTATTTCTTTATATAAGGAAGCATTCAAATGAAATATGGGAGTTAAAGTAACCATACCACTCAACTAATAAGGCTCATAAGCCAGATCCTAGGATGTAACTCAAGGAATCCTAGCCATATATAATAAATCATTACCCTGATAGGATTTTTAATATAAAGCACATCTATAAATCATAGTTACATCAAGAGTAACCATTTAAAAGCATAAATAAATAGTGATATTTGTTAAATTCTTAAACCCATAATTATTTCCAAATCCTCTTTGCCTTACATGTTTGGAATGGGTTCTAGGTGACACACACTACCATCTCTTCCCAAGAACATACCCCATCCAATCATGGTTGATTGATCCCTAGCTCTTGCACTATGGTCCTCTAGTTTAGCGATTAGTAGAGATTTTTGTGATGGGATCCTCAAGGTCCACATATAAGAAATATAATTCCACTTTGGATCCTATAAGTCAACTCACAGTGTTAGGTGAAAACCCAATGAACTAGGAAATAATGTCCCATTGCATCATAAAAGGGGTCTATATGTACTTTCTATAATATAAATGATCATGATATTGCTTATGGCCCATCTCGATTCTCCAAGTCAGCCTACTCATCCTACTCAGTATCTGTCTATGTATGTATACCCACATTGGAATGTATATGGATTGAAAATCCTAACAAATTTCAACGCCACATTCTAATTGGTATGGGGGCCAATCAGTGTGCCAGGGAAACTCATTCTAAACCATCAGGTCCAAGAAAGGAAGTTAGTGCACATGGGTGGTTAGTGACCCCTGGTATATATCTATTTTAATTTTCCAATATAATTTAAATCAAAATTCATTAGAATTAATTTAAACTGGTGGAGTCCCCCTCATGGGATGTTGTAAGTATCCACATACCACCATATAAATTCATAAATACTAAATAGTAGTTATGAAAAACCACCTACCGTTATAAATATTTAATCATTTATTCCAATGGTTGGAAATAGTTACCAAGGTCCATCCAAGCTCATATGGGGAATATAAAGATCTTATATCATTAAAAAACACCATTAGTTAAATAATTATAGTTAAATTACAATTTATTAATAAAAATAAAAATTTATAAAATAAATAAATAATTAAATTCAATGGGATAAAACCTAGAACCTTATTGGCTACTCTTGGTGCACAAAAACCATGAAATAATGCCCATGAACACCACACAACATATCCTTAACCATGAATTAGGCATAATACCTATGGTTTCATCATTATTAGTCTAAATTTAATATTTTTGGATGCATTGGAATTCTATAGGTATGTATTCAAATCCATTGGCCACTACTTTGTTCTTATCCTCCATCCTCTAATGTTGGATTCCACAGCTTTAGGTTTTCCCCTATTCCACTAGATCATGGTGGAATCAGATACCGGTGATGAGACTTTTTCCGTACCTAAGAAGAGGGTGATATTTTATGCCATCTACTCTTCACCATGGTGTGTTTCATCAAGGTATTTCACCAAAGTGAATTTATAGATATTTAATGATTTAAATTATGTTTTTGGGGAGTTTTTTACATCATTTCTTATTCTCTAGTCTTTTCACGTAGAAACCATGACCTAATTCCCACCAACATAACACGACACATAATTAACCTTGAATAGGGTATAATACCAAATAAATTATGTAAAAACTCTATAAAAACTTCACTTAAATAATTAAATATTTAGAAATTCACATTGGTGACATACCTCAACTAAACGCCCCATGGTGTAGAGTAGATGAGATCCTTGGTCACCCTCTTCCAAGGAAAAGAAAAAGCCCCATAAATGGTATCTAATTCCACCATGATCAAGTGGAATAAATGAAAAATCCAAAAATAATTAATTCCACATTAAAGGAAGAAGGATAAGAACAAAATAGAGGGTATTGAAGTTGAATACTTACCTCTAGGATTCCAATGCATCCAACAATGTTCTATTCTGACCAAGAATGAGGTAAATATACCATAGGGGAATGAATAAAAAAGTGGACACACATAGAAGATGATTCCTTGTTTTTGAGTTCCAAAAATTCTAAAAATACTTAAGGTTTTGGGAGAAAATTGGTAATTTCCCCCCTTTTAATGAGGTCTGTGGTTAGGCCACATGGTTTGGAAAACCATGCGGGCTTCACTACTCGAACATATTCACCTTTGATGAATATAGTGCATAGTTAATCTAACCATTCATGTACCATTAAAAAAATACATGGTTTTCTTGGACCCATCATAAAGTTAAATAAACCATGTGCCTTTAAAAAATTGGTTAAATTTTTAAGAAACATATTTATCACTAACCGCTTGACAATAATGCACCGTAGGATGAAATTTTCCAAAACTCTGATTATGGGTCCCAAAACAATAAGACACTCCTCAAACCTTTGATCCTAACAACAAGAATCCTTTCATGTCTAAAAGAATCACTTTTAGGCATTCCAAACTTCTGAATTTTGTTTCGAACCTCCAATCAAAATTTTACCCATACAGTAATTAAAAATTTAAATTCCTTCTAAAATTTTCAACTCACAAAACACAGGATACTACAACCTTGATCCTATTTGATTTCAAATACAATTATACATACTCAACACTAATAACTACCTTATGACCTTCTTCTGTAACATGGGTATTCTACTTATAGATTTTCTTAAGCATTATTTTCTCATCAATAATTAAGTTTAAATTGTATTCAAGTAATGATAATTTTTATCTACTTATTTAAAGAGATTTATGCATGGCTTTTAGCTCCTAGATGAGTGATTTTAATTTTTTATAATTATCTAGATAATTACTTTTTCATTTCCAAAAAATATTCAACATGGCATGATTTTTTATTATATAAATCCTGAATGAATTAAAATAAGTATGTGAAAAAAACCAATGTTTTTCTGTGTTCCTAACCTCAAATTAAAGGTCCTAAACATATTATACATTACCATAATTACCCGAGATTATTTTATATTCATTAACAGAATCAATTTCAAATTTTTTTATTGAATAACTTCCACCCTAACTACCTTTTGTTAGTGGTTTTCCCTCTTTCTTCCTTGATATTTTCTAATATTCTTATTCTACTTTTTTATAATGTTCTCAGGAGTAATTGTAAAAACCTCTAATTTTTTTAACAAGGGTAGAGACAGATTCTTCCATTTGATTTAGTTCTAAATTCTCAACCATTCTAACATCAAGTATGCACTTTATGTGCTCAAGTGAAAATATACCAAGGTAATATTATTTTTCAAATCTAATATCAAATATAACCATGTAATTTGATTTAAATTTCTATGTAAGTGTATATTCATATAATATGGAAGGTTTCTATAGTGACACTTTTATTTCCAAGTGTATCTATATAGACACACCTAAGAGAGGATTGGGGTGTGGGTGAGTATATTGTTGTTTGATTCCAAAAAAATTCCAATTTCTCCTTGAAACAATTATATCCTCTTGGAAAATAAAACTATGGTGTTAATTAAGACTATTTAATATTGTGTTGTTTAACCAATCATAAACATATATGCAATATAGATGAAGTAGTAAATTACATTGGTTATTTTTCAAGGTTTTGACCCTCTAATAAATCCTACTCTTTATTGCTCTTGGGATATTTAAGTCATGGACTCTCCAGTAAAATATTTTTTGTTAATAAACATGGAGTTTGGGTAGTATTTATTCAATCTCATGCACATAATATCATACTAGTGTATAATTGAAATATTACACATAAAAATCATTTTCTACCCCAACTTCTTCATAATAGTGTCCCACATATTTTTCTTTAAAACTCTTTAATTTTGAATATGGTAAATATTGATACAATGGTTTTCACTTTAAAAAAATTATTTGACATGTTTTCTCACCTAATATATTTCAAAATAATATATATAAATTCAATAATGAACACATGAAGACAAATATTAGGTATATTGTTCACAACTTTTTAGTTTCTATTTTAATTTATTATAGTTTTATGAAAAAATAAACTTCATACCACTAAATTATTAGATATAATAATCTAACAAAACTCGATCAACCTCAGGTCCTGGAACTCCTTTCCTCTTCCTTGAAATTACCTGACTTTTAGTACATATCGACTACTTATTAATATTATTAATAATATTATTCTTTTTAATATTATTCTTTGAAACCAAATTTATTTTCTATTCATTAGTGGATCTGTTTCTCAAAAATCTTCCACACTGTAACAAGTAGTATATCCACCTCATCCTCCTCCTTCAAGAGTCTCTACACCCTTGACTGACTTCGTTACTTCACATAATATCCATGAAACAATTTTATATTATATATTTTTTCATTCTAAATATTCTCACTATCTATATATTGTCAGATTAATTTTCCCATATCGTTTGAAATATCCATAAATGGAAAATGTCAATAGTTATTATAAAGCTTTCTAAAAGAACATGCATTAAAACATACATCCATGATCTAATTTTTTATGATATCATTTATTATACAACTAAATATCTTAAATGGGTTTTCTAAAAAATATTAATTAATTTATTTTCTATCATTTCTAAAACAAATATATATTTTATTTTATTATTTTGTATGATATGGATTTATTTTCATCAAAATAATCTACATAATCCATATTTAAATCTCCCAAAATGTTCGAAAGTCACATATTACAAAAAAATTATAGTGTAGCACTATCTCTTGTAGAATGATATTTTCAAAAATAAATTCTTTCAAACCTCCAACATGAGTATATATTCTGAAATTTATCTTAACATAAACACATTTATGTAGGCTTGAATAAATATTAATTAAACATTGGAGTACACCTCAAGATTTGAATTATCTATAGGTACATTATTCTAAAAAACCTATTTTATCTTTGATTTCCTCCATCTCATCTATGAATATAATATTATAATTATTATTCATTATCTAAATATTTTATTATGGATAAATATTTATTATTAATGTTTTTATATGAATAAAAAACTATTGCATCATCACATTTGGATTTCTATTCTGAATAAATAATTCTAGAAAATAGGTTTTTTTTACATTTGGTGTTGTTTTTGTTTCATTCAGACACATCTTGCATCCATAAAACTTCATTTTTGTGCAGTTGGGTCACCTAATTTTCCTACGGGTTCTATTTTATAAGAGGATGTTAGATCATTATTGTGTTATATTTGAGGTGCTACCATCATATATAAGGTATAATTTATGTAGGGATATATTTTGTTTTTTTTATATTGTTACATCATGTACCCCCCATATTTTTCTGATGGTGGAACCTCAATACACCTCGAGTTTTACTGTTGAAACATTTCATTAATAATTTTTTTGGGGCATGAATTGGGGGACTAATTAATGTAACAACCTTTAAAAAAACTCAAAATTTTCCTATGTATAAATTAATATGATTTAGTATTATACGTGTATTTCATCATATGAATTTATAGTCATATAATATTACAATGTCTAAAAATTCATATCAAAGTTTTATACATAGTATAAGTTCAGTTTTTATGACTTTGATGTCATATGAATTTATAATTTGTGAGACATTAATAGTCATACTATTTCATTCCTTTTAAAACTTTTTGAGGTAACTCAAAAGTCAAAAACAACATCCAAACCATACGATACTACATTTTTTTGACATGGATCAAAGTTTTATTCATAACTAAATGTCATGTGGGTTTAACTAAAATTCATATTCTCTCAATCCATTGCCAATTTTTGGGCTATATTTTATTTCCTAGGACTTGTGAAGTCATACAAAATCCTTAATGTCATACATTTTGGCAAGAAGTCTTACAAAATGACTTGAAGTAATAAAAACATACACTAAAGATATTAAAAAAATTTCAATGTCATAAAAAAATCTGTAGAATTCATAAGAAATCAATAGAAGTCTTATTATTTTCTCAAAGAATGTTGATTTTAAGACTCAACCAATTTTCCAAATTCACACATAAAATTAAAAACATCATAAACTGAGTTCCTGGATATTTTAATACAACTCCAACATTCTCAAACTTTCATTAAATAGGTTACAAATACTAAGTACAACAACCTTCATATATGGAACACCATGGATGGTCCCCACATATTAAAGATATATTTTTCTTTTACTCATGTAATATATTACTCCTTGGACTTCTTAAGACTATTGTATACACCACTAGAAACATAAAAACTTATCTTAGAAATATATACCATCTATCAAATAATTATATGTTTAGGCTATGTTTTGAATGTTTCAACCCAAGTTCATTAAGGGTTGGAGAACTTCCATTAATATCCCTTACACATGTATGTGTGAGGAAGCATCAAATTCTTCATTGGGAGGATATACACTCCATCACCCAAGACACAGACTTTTCATCATTGCATTGACAATGAAACCAATATTAATTGACAAAAAATATTTCTTAATGCCAATATAACTTTATTATATATTTCCTAATCTGAATTTTAATTACACACATATCTTATTTAATATGTTTTTACCTCCCACATTGATTTTATTTTGTATTTTCACATACTTTTGATCTTCTCAACATACATCTTATGATATTTAAGTATTTTAACCTTCTATTTTAATATATTTTCAAAAAAATTTATTATATTTTATTTTATATCAAATTTGGCATTCTTAACATTGATGTCATTTTTTAATTTTCTATTAATTCATAAATCTTTTCTTCAAGATACACCTTTGATACTTTTCTCTCATGGATTTCACTAAGTCTCTAATTTTTGAAACTAGAGAATGTTTCTATAAGATAAATAATTATAGAACTTAGGGACCTGACCTTCTTATATAATTTCATTTAAATATTTACATTTTGTTCCAAATCATTCTCTAAAATTTGACATTCACCTTCCAGCTAGGTGTCCGTTTTCAGAATTCTTCTGATGTATCTAAAAATGTATGTGACTATTTATTGGGAAAATTTAAATAGAGTAATCACAAAATAATCACCTGATATATCTATTTAATCTTCATAATTTTGATTATCCCCAGTTATGTCTAGACCATCTAGTAGATAGTTTTTAAAATAGGTTTTAGTTACCTCTTATTTATGTGAATTCTTTGAAACTTTCGAGGTAAAAATATTATCAATCTCTTTACACTAAAAAAACTATAATTTAGTTATGTTTCCTGAAAACATTGAAAATTTAACCACATTTCATGAAAATAATACCCAAATTAGCAATGTTTCCTAAAGAACATTGTCAAATTTGGAATATTTTCAAAAAACATTGCTAATTTAACCACGTTTTCATGAAACATCGCTAATTTAGCTATCTTTTTAAGGAAACTTCATTACATTAGCGATTTTTTTGAGGAAACATTGCTATATATATATATAGATATTTGTAGCTCATTTCCACACATTGATGTAAATATATATTTAGATGTATATATGTATATATATATTGATATATATACACACAAACACATATATATAAACATATATATATATATATATAAATACACACACACACACCATATTTAAATATATATACTCAAATAGATATTTATATATAAAAACACAAATATATTTTAAATTTAGTCATGTTTTTAATAAAACAAGTTTATTTAGTGAAATTCTTTCACGTGTTTTAAAATGTGACTAATTCTATATATTTGTATATATAAAATTATAATTACATGCACATATATATTTATAAACGTACACACACATATATAAACATATATATATATATACACTCATATATATATATATATATATGTATAATATAAAAAAATATATTAACATAAAAATATGATATATAAAAAATATAAACATATAAACATAATATATATATATATATATATATATATATAATATAAACATATGTATAAATAAAAAATATAAAAACACACATATATATAATATAAAATATAAACATAATATATATATATATATATATGACATAAAATATTATCACATTGATATATAAACACTCATATATATATATATGTTAAAATATAAACATATATGTAAAATATAAACACAATCACACACATACATATAATAGTCTAATATAAACTTATATATATATATAAACATAAAATATAAAATATAAAATATAAAATATAAACAAATATATATATATATATATTAATATATGTATAGTAATATATAAAACTATATATATATATATAATATTTTAATTTTTTAAAGGCAGGCAGACATATATAGACACTTACACATATATTTAGATATATATATATTAATATATATCGACACAGTGACATATATAAATATATATATATATATATATATATAAACACACACACCCACACACACACACACCCACACACACACACACACATATATATACACATATTTACATATAAAAACACACACATATTTTAAATTTAGCCTTTTTTTTAAGAAAACATGGCAAATTATATATATGTAGACACACACACACACACATAAACACACACACACATAGATATATATAAACATATATATATATATATATATATATATTAATGTAAACACATGATATATATAAAATATAAACATATAATATATATGAAATATAAACACACACACATATATATAATTTAAATGTATAAATGATCATATAATATAAACATAAAATATAAAATGTAAACTATAAAATATCAATATATATATATATATGTTAATATTTACAATTATATATATATATATAATATTTATTTTTTGAATACTGACACAAATATAAACATAGATAAACACAAACACACACACACACATATATATTAAAGACAGATATATATAAACATATATATATATAAATAAATAAATATATATATATATAAACACAAACACACATATAAATATATAAATATATATATATATATATATAAACCTATATTTTTATAAATAAACAATGTTCCCATTACTTTTCAAGGGTTGGGAATTTTAAAATCAATTTTGGGGAAATTAAAATTGTTGTGCACGATTTCCTAGGAAAGGGTGCACGATTTTCCAATACCATGCACCAACCTTGTGCCAATTATTTTTGGAGCACATGGTTTTTCTTTTCCGGTTTCACAGTTTGACAAACCATGCACCATTTGTGTGAACCCTCACTATCCAGGGCTGCAAATATTTCTAGGAGGGGCACACAGTTTTCTCTAACCATGCACAACCCATTTTCTTCCATGTTTTGTAATTCTCACCCAAACACATCCCAAGGTATAAAAAAAATTATAGGTACATACATAAATAAAGTACCTGATTTCAAGCCTGAGTCGACTCCAAAAAAGGTCAAGCAATTACAATCTCCCCACCATATAACAACTCTTCCTCGAACTTTACTCCCAAGCATCTCTATGATTCCACGCCAAAAAGATCAGGCTAATGAGACCTCATATCTTATTCCCTTCCCCATGTTTCTCCTTGTACATTCCCATGATTCCATAATATAAAAACTATCTGCACAACCTTACTCCAAAATACTTCTCTTAATGTGATCCGACACACATATCAGATGCACCTTAAAGGATGCATATACTTGACGATCAACATCATTCAAATAAATCACATGTTAAGGGTGGGTGTGATACTTCCAAAGTTGTGATACATAGAAAACATCATGAATTACACTATATTTGTATGGAAGATCTAAATAGTATGCCATTGGACCGAATCTCTCAACAACCTCAAAAGGTTCAACGAACCTGGTCATCAGCTTTCCCTGTCTCTGTATCCTGTGGTGAACCATCCTATAAGACACCTGAAAGAATACACAATCGCCTATATAAACTCTAAGGGCCATCTCCCTCTATCATGATATGACTTCTGTATAATCTAATCCATATCCATACATTTCTGAATAATATGAATCTACTCTGGCATCTCCTGCACATGACTCGATCCCAAAAACTCTGAATCACCCACCTCCATCTATCATAGAAGTGATCTTCATGGACTACCATAAAGAGCCTCATATGGTCCCATATTTATAGTTTCATGATAGCTGTTGTTATATGAAAACTCTACTTAATAAAAGTGCTTCTCCCAAGACCCACCAAAGTCAAGAACACATTCCGACATCATATTCTATAGGACCTTTATAGTACGCTTCAGCTGCCCATCTGTCTGTGGTTGAAAATACTTACTCAATAATACCTGTGTGTCAAGAATTTTTTTCAAGCTCTGTTATAAGAATGAAGTAAATCATGAGCTAAAACATGAAACTATATTCCATGGTATCCCATGCATGTGTACTATCTCATGAACATATAAATTTCCCAGCTACTCCATTGATAAAGTACCCCATATAGAAAATAAATTTGTTATTTTTGTAGTCAATCCACAATAAATAAGATCACATAATTATCTCTAGGAATCATTAGAATACCCAAAACAAAATACATTACCACATCATCCAATTTCCAATCCAGAAAGGGAAATAGTTGTAGCAATCCACCAGGTCATTGATGTTCTAACATTTCCTGCTGACAAGTGAAGCATCATGTCATGGACCCTGCTATCTCCCTTTTCATGCCCTGCCACCAAAACTATTTCCAAAGTTCATGGTACATTTTGATCACACCTGTATGTACCACCCACTTTGAGTCATGAAATGCTTACATTATCCCCTCTCATATACTCATAATAAAAACTACCTGATTTTTTTGTAGATGATCTCACCCTCATCTATGCTCCATTATGAAGGTGTGTCTCTACATTTAACGATTTCCTTCATGATCAAACACTCTGTATACTCATACTACCTCTCTTTTATCTATCTCAAAATAGTTTAATCCAATGAAACTGATATGAGAGTCATATTCTTTTGACCCTCACAAACCAAAACATGCATCTAAACCATCAAGGTCATAATTTTCAACTAATTAGTAGACTCTAGAACCGATTATGTATGAGTATTTTTGGTCAAAGAATCATCTACACTATTCATTTTCCTAGGTTTATATTCTAGCTCAAAATCGAATGACTGCATATAATCAACCCATCTCCTCTACTGAAGATTCAAATCTTACTACGAGAAAATATACCTTAGGATCCTATGATCAGTAAACACCGTAAACTTCTCGCCCAATAGATAATGTCACTCATAATTCAGTGTGTAAGCCATATATTCTTACTCGGGGTCATGCATAGGGAAATTACATTCATGTGGCCTTAACTATTGAGACCCATATACCACAACTTGATCTCCTTGCATCAACACACCTCTGAGTCCGACCAAAAAAGCATCACAATATACCATGTACCCCTCACATGGCTTGGGTAGGATCAATATTTTCTTTAATGTCAAATGATTCTTCATCTCCTGGAAAGAATTATCATAGGCTATTGACCATTAAAAATTGATCCCTTTCCTGTTAAAGATCGAAAGAAGTACATCCAAACAAGGGATGTCCTGGATGAATCTTCGAAAACATACAGCTAATCCTAGAATGATTAAGATATAAAAAACGTCGTTGGGATGCTCCCAAGATGCCATTACCTATACCTTCTCTGGGTCCACCAACACACCTTCCTCTGAGATGATGTGTCCCGAGAAGTGTACCTAATATATTAAAAAATGACACTTTGTTAGCTTGAAATATATCGCTTGTACTCCCATTGTACTTAGAATGATGTCAAGATGTTGGGAAAGATCATCATGGGTCATGGGGTGCACTAAAATGTCGTCGAAAAACACCAAAAAAAAATAATCTTGGTCTGGATGGAAGATTCTATTCATTAAGGACATAAACATTTTTCATGCATTTATTAACCCAAAAGGAATTATGATGAAATCATATAGGCCATACCTACTTATGAAAGTAGTCATCTGTATATCAGAAGTCTGAACTCTTAGCTGATGATACCCTAATATCAAATAGATCATAGAGGGAACACAATCTCCCTTAAACTATTCAAAAAGTTCATTTATACATGAGAGTGTATAATGGTTCTTTACATTCATCATTTTTAACTTCCGGTAATCAATTCATAAGAATAAGATCCCATTAGCCTTCTTTGTAAAAAATATAGGTGATACCCATGGCGATGTACTCCGACGGAAGGACCTTTTATCCTCCAACTCCTCTAGTTGAGTCTTAAACTCTTGAAACTCTATCGGTTCCATTTTGTATTGTGGAATAGATACTAGATCATCCCCTAGCATGAGCTCAATAGGGAATTTCACATCCCTCTCCGATGGAATCCTTGATAAGTCTTGATGAAAACAACTTGAAACTATTCCACTACGAGTGTAAAAAACACATTCCTTACACCTTCTTAATCGAGAAATAAACTAGGAACCTTGGCTTTGATCTCTCTCAGTTTCTGAGTAGTTGGCCTGGATCAGCCTCCCTAGATATCCCACTACCCATGGTGAATGTATTTGTCACCCTTAGGAGACATAGAGGTCACTCTCCTATGGTAACAATCAATTTGGGCTCGGTATGTGACCATCCATTCCATAACCATAACTTTTTTTAATCATGATATATCAAGGATATAGAGGTCCCATATAAAAAATAATCCCTAATCTCAAGAGAGCACCCCTTGCACAAACAGATGTCTCTAGACCATACTCCCCATAGTGTATCTATCTTCATAGTCCCACTCAAAAACTCCACCCCCCGGATCAAACCATTAATAAGTTTTGTATATATAAAGTAAGGATAAGAACTGATATCAAATAAGGAACTATATAATGTAGAAACTACAAGAATAGTACATCTCACTTTTGATGGCCTAACCTCAAAAACCATAAGTATAGGATGCACCACATGCAATAGTCCTACCCCTGTTCCTTATGCTGATGTATGAATCCCCAATGTTTCACCACTATTATGATGTTGGTTCTCTTTCCCAGAATCACCACATCTACCACCTCTTAATAGAAAATTTGTTTCTCATTTCTCTTGATAAATTTCTCATAACGACTCTCCCTACTCTCAGAAGTTTCTTCTCCCGATCGTCCAAAAGAAAGCACCTATCTGATATCGGAAGCCACCTTCAGGATACCCTCTGATGTGAGATACTGATTTACCAATTTTCTAAACTTCTTCACCCTAAAGATATTAAAATGGGACTTAATGTCACATTTAATCCCATATTTAAACCTACTTTTTATAGTATCCTTGTCTTCTACCAAAACTGGGAAAAAGTGTTGCAAATATATTAAGCATCCAACATTGTCCATCATGGAAATATTCGCCTAAGTCAATATCATTAATGAAACTACTCTTTCCTATCTGATAAACTCTAGATTAAAGTGCTCAAATAAGTTCTCCTGAAATCCCTTTTACTCCATAGTCTCCAGCTACCCATCCCGAGTCTGAATGTCCTACTAATTCTTGGCTTGTCAACATAACATGTAAGCAGCTAATTTGACCCTCCTATCAGTATGAGTCTCCTAGTGGTCATGTATATTATATATGTAATTGATCTAGAATTCATCTCCCTCAGGTCCACCCTCCTTATAAAAAGTTAAATGGTGATATAACTAAAAATCACTTGTCAGATCAGACATTCTCTTCACAAACCACCATGGGTCTCTTCCTATGAATTGCATGAAGTAAGGGAATTTATATTAGAAATTCTCCCCTGCTTCCTCACCCAACATTATCGGTGCATCCAGTTCAATAACTAGAGGATCATTCCTAGACATTCCATTTTGGTTGTACTCTCAACTATAATTGTTGTGGAGGAAAATATTTACAAGTCTAAACACGCCCCTTAGAAAAAAATTCAAAAAAAACACGTTTACGAAATAGGGAAACATAATAAGCTACAAAAAATCTTTTCTTAAACCTCACCACCTAGTCAAAACTGATGTTCCATTATAACCATTAACCAACCTACAACTAGGCCCTAGTTAACAAGTGTAAAAAAATATCATTTATCAAGATTCTCTTTTATAAACTCATCTATTCCCATTTTTCATCATTTAACGTTCTCAATTTCATATTAAGAACCATTTTCTATTCTGTTTGACAAGTAAAGAAAATAGTTTAAGTTATAAATATTACCCATAAATCATTTTCCTGTATGTTCCTAAAATGATCCCGGTCACAAAATAATCATGGGTGCTTAAAATTATGCACGCATACTCAACTCTCGTGTCATCAGGCCAAAGGTCAATTTTTATAAATTTCAAGGAAAATTTCCATGTCACATAAAAAGTGAATCACCCAAGTGGAAATAATATTCAACTTTAATAGAAAACAATTATAAAAAAAATCCCACCATAATTACTTGGTTTTCCCTCTGTATATGGGTTTTAAACTCTCATGCACAAGCTCATTACCAATCCCTGACTCTTCCTAGTATCCTATTTACCTTTCCCAAATAGTAATTAAAAATAATAAGAATAGAAAATGGGACCTATGATAACATTTTGTAATATCCCTGAGTGGGTTCCATGCATTAGTTCCCTGAGCCAGTTTGTTACATGATCTCAAGAATGACTCCATGTAAGCAAGAGGTTGTCAACTAGTATTGGGGGTCAAATAATTCATTCTTAAGGAGACTATACCCTCTTTGATCATAGTAAACACCATAAAAAATAATAGACAATAGTGGAAAGATATATAATCATAAAAAATTTATATCTCAAGATGAAAAATGTAGGAAATAAAATTCTCAACTAAAGTAGAAAACATTTCATACTGAAGAATGTGTTTAGTGTCTAAATTCCGACTGAAAATAAAGACCCTGACATCTCTTAGTAGGGTCTCAATCAATATATAGTTCCATAAACCATGCTTTATCTTGAATCATTCATATAATATGGGCCCATTTCCATTAACGTGTCCCACATCAATAAAGTAAATCCAGGTACTGATCAGGCATTATGAGTAGGGTGTGAGTAAAAATCTATAGGCCAGCCCCAACAGTGTCTAAAAAAATATCCAGCCAAATAATATTGTATGTAATTGTATAAAGAAATAATTATAATGCATAAGTAAATAGTCATCACATTATCAATTAATCTTTATCCAACTACATAGACCCCTGGGTTTCTATGGACACCCGAAACCCAATACCTACTTTGGCATATGATGGAGTCTGATCCATTCCATTTTATCAATTCACAAATCATTTAATAAAAGGGATTTCATTATCGATTTCAATTCATTTTATTACTACTGTTAATTGGATCCACTATCCAATGTCAATATAATGGGCGTAGATCTTTGTGTCTAACACCCTGTGGGTTTTTGGAGCGTCAGTCTGTTCCCCTCACCCCATGGGTATTTGGAGCATTAGTCCCTGCCCCGTAAAAATATTCGCAGACATGCACTTTCATTTTTTGAGTTTTTTTTTGCATCAGTATGTGTCCCACACTCTTTCATCAATCAATTGAACATGGGTATTTGGAGTGTTAGTAAGTGTCCCATACTCATATATCATTCATTAACATGCATCACAATATCACAAGTTTCACTATATCATCTCATTAAATATTAATAAAAATTAATGTTTTTATCGCTATAACTATCATTAATTAATTCAACAATTATTTAATCCCATTTATCACATTAATTAATTTGATAACTAATTAATCATATCAATCACACTAATTAATTCAACATTTATTTAATCATTTTAATCCCATTAATTACTTTTATAATTATTAAATCCTATCCTTCTCATTAATTAATTCAATAATTAATTAACCACTTCCACCACATTAAATAAATATTAACATACCAATAATTATTTCAATAAATAATTATTCTAATTCCAAATTTAATGTCCCAATAATTAACTAAATAATTAATTAACCTAATTCCATGGTTCCATTGTTCAATAAAATTTCCAATTCCCCAATTAATTTATTGACAATAGTACTTCTACTATAGAAAATAAACTTCAAAATGAACCCTATAAATTTTACAATAATATACACGTAAAAAATAGTAAGACAATGAGATTTGATAATAGTCCACCTATATCAATTTGTTGATGAAGATATCCTAATGGAAATCTACAAAATTTGGTAGCCAGTAACATAGATTTATCTGTATCTAACAACTGTAAATCAATATTAAGGGAATCAATATCTTTCCATAATAGATCTAGATCTAGAATCATAGATATAGATCTCACCAATTATAAATAAAACTATCAAAATAGGAGATAACTTCCAATAAAATAATGAGGGAAGAAATGAGGTTGAATGGGGAAGCCTCAGTATGTGTTCCACTTACCAGGAGAGGATCAGATCTTCAATTCAGTCTTCAAATCATAAGGAATAAATGTTGAAAAGCCTTGAAATCCCTTCGAAAAGATCTAAAATAATCTGAAATCACGCTGGTTCGAGTTTGGGTCAAATGGGTGTTGTTTTGGGGTTTTAGGGAATTGTAAAACCAATTTTTGGGAAATTAAAATTACCGTGCACAGTTTCTTGGGTAGTTTTCCCTAACAATGAATCAACTATGTGCCAATTAGTTTGGGGGTGCATGGTTTGAAAAATAGTGCACCATCTGTGTGAACCCTCAATATCCAGGGTTACATGATTTCTTTTGTTATGTGTATAGTTTTATCTAACCGTGTGCCGACCATACACAACCCCTATTTCTGGCACTTTTCTAAATTCTCACACAAACACACCTGAAGGTGAAACCAAAACAAAAGTTTCTTAATTAAATACAAAAATTACATAATTTTATTCATTATTCAACTCTAAAAGGCCAAGATCATATAGATTGGCATGGAGTTGTATGTAGGGCCCTACCCTACAGACTTGGGTAGTGATTGAGGCATGAAAAAGCCCTACCCCAAGTCATTGAGTATAATATGGATTATTATTTCATGGATATACGGAAAAATGATTCTGGATTAGGGTAAGGAAAGTATGGTTGCATGTCATGGTGGCTTGGCTAGCACATGATGACCTGATGTGTATAGTTTCATGGTGGTCTAGTTAATACACAGTATCTTAGGTTCTTTTTTGAATATTATTATTTTAATCATTTATTTTCCCAATATATATGCATATATAATGAAATATAGTAGTGATAATGTTGGGGGTGGACTTTTGATAATTTTATTTCTCACCCTATATAAGAGAAATTTGTTTTGTGTACTTACCTTATGTCTTTTTTAGGGTTTAAACATAATTTTGTGTGTACATCAGGTTGAGGAAGATAGATAGGGTACTAGATACTAGGTTCAAGGTATGGATTAGGGATGGTGGCATATCCATTTTTTAATTTTCTTTTCTTTAGTTTATTTTGTACATTGGATTGATTTATTGGGAATCAGTTGATATATGATTGTCTGATTCAACATGTTATTCTTTTATAGAATAATTTCTTATTTTATTATGAGTAATATGATTAATGTTATTGATATTTTTTGATTATTTTTAACTATTTTATTACTCTAATTTGAGGTCATAATCACCCTATTGTATGGTTTAAGTACTTACTTCTTGTCAACAACCTTTAGAGTACGAAGTAGCATTTAAGAGGTCATGTGGTACCTCGAATAGGGAATTGAAGAGTGTTATTCAAGAATGGTTTCACACTTGTAAATTTCAATATTCTTCTACGATGTTCTATTTTGATAAATATTAACATCGTCTTATTGACTGCTGATTATTGACAAAAATACAAACCAACACAAAGTGGGTTCAATACCCCCCATTTTCTTTGTCCTTCATATGAACTCGACCAATATTATTCATATGGTATCCTATCTCAAACGGTTTCCAAGGTAAGTGCAACCAAAATATTATTATGTGATTTTGTACCTAACTCTTAGGGTTATTCATTTCCACCACGTTTTACATAACATAATCCATGCAAACCTAGTTTTAGAATGAACCTACATGGTTGGTTGATTAAGGTTTTTACATGAATTCAATTTAATTAGAATCTAAAAATTAGTAATTTTAAATGGGTTTTAATGATTCAACATATTATCTCATGTATTCCCTTTACATTTTCAATATTTTAATGATTTAGTTTGAATCATATTTCTTCCACCAAAACAATATGTTCAAACCTTATTAATGTGTAACAATTTATACAAATCATATATTATGTTACTAAACCAAATTAAAAACGAACTTATATTTATGCATATCCAAATACAACCCATGAATATGGTATATTACATGAATTAACCCAACTGGGAACCACCTATCATGGGATGGTGGTAAAGAAAAGTTGGACCACCAAAACCCACCAATAATTGGCCACTGATTGGATACTAGCAATAAGGGTATAAAATTATAAAATTTATTACAATTACCCTTAAAATACTGAGAATATAAGATAAACTACAACTCAAGACTATAAAATATCAAAAACTAACTCACAATACCTTTAAATGTCATACATAAACAAGGTCTCTAAAATATAGTAATAAAAGAAATATTTTATGATAATGAATCTAATCATAACTCCAAGCCTGGATCTATTATGATCAAAATTAATCACAAAAACCCTCATGGAAAATAGTTAAATATATTTATATATATTGGCATGAGGACATAAGTATACATAGCAAGATCCTCTACAAAACCTCTTGTGAAAATGTGGAAAACATTACAAATGCTTTAGTGGATAAACAATAGAACCAACATGAACATATATTATGTAAACTATCACCCAAACTCACTAAGGCTCACTCACCCAATATTTCATCAATGTATAAAAATTTAATATCAAAATAATATATGTCCAGATCGTACATGAAAAAAACTCCTCCATTGGTTTTTCTCTTTGATTCCCCAACGACATATGTTTTGGTGCTTCCATGCACTTTACGTCTGGTAAATCATACATCACATCCTATATCACAAATATATTTCAACATAACTATATCATCATCATCATAACCATTACATTTCCACTATCACATACAAATACACAAACATAACAACATAACCACAATATATCACCCCATAACCACACATCAAAACCTAATTAGAGTTCAATAATTTTAAAATGAAGGACGTCAACCTCATGCCAATATTCTACCATTCATGACCAACATTATATATAATAATCACACGTACATAATAATGTCATAAAATATTTTTCTTATCGAACCCTTAAACCATTACAACCATATACATATATATTACAAGATCTATCATTAACTGTATTATTAGTGAATGATAGAAAAGAGAAGAGGAGCGGCATCCATTCATTCCCTCTCCATCTAATATGTTTGTGAAAAAACCTAGAACCTAGGTCCATAAAAGAGTTAGTATGTTATTTGAATCAGGTTTTGGAGAATAATAAATAATTATAAAATATAATGAATAACATATTTTCTCACTTTCGGAACCTAAGGGTTTACACTAATCCAACATCACCATTGCCCATAATAATCACCACATAATTAATACAACTTTCAAAAATCTTATACAATAACAATTATACAACTATATTTATATATTCACATGATACATACACATTACAAATTATTTTCCTCCCATTCAACCAAATCACCATCATAATTTTTTCTAATTACCATTAAACAACCTTATTACATTCGTTATGATATAAATTTTCCCATATTTAATGTCATTTAAATTACTACATTTTACTACACCTACATCAACAATTAATAATTCATTTTACTCTTCCACATTAAATTACTAAACCCATGAAACTATTAATTTATCCATTAATTCAATTTTAGATTATTGTAATCATCATTTATTGGTTAACAACCCAAAACTATCCATTATATCCCATTATCCCATCACCTATTTCATTTTATATAGCTAAATTTTGTGTTATTGGGAAAATATTTTTGAGTTATAAAAAAACCGGACATATTAATATATAAACTAGAATGCCATATATTCCAACAATAAAAACCACTTCTTTCCACATAACCAACCATGTTACCATTATCACAGCCACACAAAAAACCTATCCATAATTACCACATCAACAACTAAACCTCTTCCTCCCAACCAGTTACAATAATTAGCCGCAAAAATTTAATAATGAAAATAACCACCATTTATATAAAAAATCCTAAAAAACATAAAAACAATTCACATTTAAGATGTTCTCCATAACCATTTATTCACCTCAATGTATAGTTTTATATTCCAAAACTAACACTTGAATTCCATATTTCAACAGAACAAATTAATTACCAACTATAAGAAATTGTACTAATATGAAAGGTGAATGAAACAAATAAATAAAATCAAAAAACATATTTTAAAACAGAAAAAATTAATCTATTAGAGAATAATATATATATAAACATCAATAAAGAAGAAATATCATGGACACTCATAAGTACAAGAGAGTTGAACTATCCTATTATATTTATTTTAGTGAAGTTCGTTATATTTAAGTTAATATATACCATCCAAATGAAGGAAAGAATCCTGATTAATCCATAATTTATATAGAATTTAAAAAATAGAATTCTTGAATCCCTAGAGTCAAAAAAAATATTTAATTAACATTGTAAGAGGTTATGAAGAAACTCTTTTCGAACACTTCCAAACAAATAAGGAATAACCACATGACCTTTTATTGACCATTACCCATAAAAAAATAACACCAAAACCAAATAAAAATTACTATTATGTACTTGATTGTTAAAAATGACCATAGGATAATAATAAAGAAGATAGGTGGATATCACCTTGGAACTCAATGCGTAGATCTCCTAAAGCTTGGGGCCAAATGCAATCAAAGGATGGATAAGGATATCTAAGGGGGAACCTATGGCCATGTTGGGTTTCAAGTAATTTTAATTTATATAAGATAATTCAAGATAATTCCTAAAATTATAAAATTTATTGAAAACTGAATAATCATGAGGTGATAGGGTGACATAACTCTTTAATGAGGGTAAATCGAGCACACCTTTGAAAATCATGCTAAAATATCCCATTATCTCTTCATGAATCTTGAAATCAATTTTTTACTTGGCTCAATGAATTTAATTATGTTCATTGAACATCCAATTTGACTATAGAATTGTATTTGATCCACCAAATATATGGTGTAAACCCCAAACTTCTTATGTAAAACTTGAAAAAACCTAGACTTCACCATATTCTAATAAAAGGAAACATAATATAAAAATTTCCAAATAGATAGAATAAATGACTTTAACACATAGGGAATTAGGTCAGAAAAGGTACAACCATTTTTTAATCCCATTCATGTGAGATTAACCATGTCATCACATAAGATTAAACCCAAAGAATGCATGCAATATCCAAACTACATTATATAAATCTGATGAACCACAAGACCACAACACTGTGACCCAAAGCACCGTGGTCCAACTATCCTCATGGAATATTATCAAAGAATACCTTATAAACCATCACACTATAATAAATACCAATGATTATACAATAAAAATCTAACCCTAAATATTGTGACACCAAACTCCCATGGATCACACCCGGCACCATAACAGAAAAACAACACTTTTCCCCAATAATTCATTAAATGACACAACATTACATAGAAAAACCATCATCTTTAGGAAAATATTTATAATTAAACACATAATGACACACAATAATGATTCCTTTCTAACTGAAATTCCTACTTTGACTCTATCCTCATATTTTTAGATTTTACACGTCACCTGCAACACCCAAATGATGAAATTTAATAGTATAAGAAGGTTTGGAATATTACATGAAATAATTATAAAAAATTTTCTTCATTAAGAATGAAATGTTATCTCAATGTGAAATATTGATCTTAAAAACCAATCATCCCTTGGAGGTAGCTCTTAAATTAGAATGAATATATTATTGAATCATAATATAGCATGAAAGATCTCAATCAAATAAAAAAACATCGCAACACCAAGGAATGAAAATATTCAAAATAGATTGGGATAAAGAGTTAAAAAATGCAACTCATGTTCCCACAAACACTTTTCCACGCCACCATTCCTCCATATGACATGATATAAGGTAATGGAATGCTTGAACAACACATTCTCCTGATAATATTGAATCTCAATTGGCTTTTCCATGAACATATCATTATTAGCCACATATAAATCACCTTAATTGATGATGTGAGAGTTATTATGATGATATTGTTGATGTTGAAATTCATGGAAGACATAATTAATCAACTATAGACATAGAGGAAGGGAAATATGATATACCACATTTCTATTGAGATCTAAAGCCTTGAAGGGACCAAAAAACTGAGGAGAAATACTATATCATTAACTAAACTTTTTTGTAACCCATAATGTGAAATATTATAGAATAGATGGACCAAAAACTAAAATTAGAGAGGTATTATCATCTAATATGAACAAGTATTTTAATAATACTACACTACCTTTATTACCTATAGAATTATACAGACCATCCCTATTTTTCATTTCACTACATTTGGTCTTAGGATGATCGACTCTCGACCCTTGGTCTAACATAATGGAGAAATGTGATTCATAAAATACAAAACCGTTAATTAAGACACGAAAATTTAAAGGTGGTATATATTATTATAATAAAACTCAACCATGAAAATATTCTTCACCCATGGTTCACTAAAATTTATATCACATGCACAAAAACATTCCTTTAGTTTCGGAATCGTCTACTCTATATAACTATCCATCATTGGATGGGAAGTGGTGCTAAGGAATAACTGTGCTAAAATATAATATTGAATACATGTCTATATTATTGAGTTAAAATGAGATTCTAGGTTAAATATTATTATCCATGGAACCTCATCAAGATTCAATACCCCATCTACATACTACCACACCATGCTCAGTAATCACATTTATATGGGAACCCATGCAAGTAAATCATATATAAATAGGAATTCCATCCCCATATATCACATATATATGGGAAACCTATCCCAAGGATCCCTAGTACATGGGACACATTTCGTGAGTACTATAAACATATGGTATTCCATGCCCAGTTATCACATTTACATAGGGATTCCTTTCTCGTAGATCATATATAATTGGGGTTGTTATGAAAAAACATCACGTGTATTTAATAATTCCATTCATTATTTAATATAATCTAAAGGGTGGATTACAATTTAGATTAAGGAAAACTATAATTTGAAGGAAATGTGTAGAAATTCTGTTGTACAACTCGATGACACATATTACAAAATGACTTGTGTTTTGGGAAATATTACTAGACCACCAATTTTATAGTGGTAGAAAAACTCTCATCCATTATCAACTTTATATTACAATTTGAATATGATAAACTAGTGTAATATAATAATTCCCAAAAAATATTTTATTTTAGATTTCACGAAAATAGTGCTTAAGATTGTGGAATAAATGAAGAAAACAAAGAAGTGGAATGAATCTCTTATCAATACGCATACTATGCAACTGATGGAGAAGGAATTATATTATCTTTGAGGAATATATCTCAAGGACTTTGAGAGGAAGAGAGGGAGATCATAATGCGAGATGATGCTATAGAAATTAGGAGATAAAAGATGGTTTAATATTTCAATGAATATAAGGAAAAAGGAAAATTAACCCAATTTTAATGGGTTTTATGGTTTAACTGCATGGTTGGCCAAATCACACAAAAAATGTGTGATAATCACTATCCAAGGCACTAACACACATGGGCCAGGTGCACAGTTTTCCTAACTATGCACAACCCATGCAAAAAATTCTTTCGAAAAAAGTATGCAATACATGCATAGTTGTGTGACCTAG
Organism: Viscum album; assembly: GCA_963277665.1. Lineage (NCBI taxonomy): Eukaryota > Viridiplantae > Streptophyta > Magnoliopsida > Santalales > Viscaceae > Viscum > Viscum album. Next base: position 1,958,155,305 of record OY728137.1, read on the forward strand.
GTGTAAAGGTTCACAAAACATGGATCCCTATGTAGTGCACTGGATCACCCAATATAGTTCAGCCACATGGTTAACACTAATCATGTGTTAACCGTGTGGCCTAGTATGCCTATCCAAATTTAGGATCTCCATGCTCCGAATGAGCCTCAGACTCCCTTGAACCGCTACTTACCCTATTAAGAAAATTAATTGTAGAAAATGAGGAATTTTTTATAGTTAAATAAGTATTTGTACCTCTTTGAAAAATCCAGGATATTACAACCTCCCCCCAAAAACAAATCATACATGATTTTCCCTTTTGAGGGTGGTACAATATCTTTCGAGAAATGTTCTGGCTATTGAGCATGTACATCAGTCTCTCCCTCCTAGGTATCATATTATATATAGTCTTCCTACCATAGTACCCATACTATAGGAATTTACTTCTTAAAGAGATCTTTAATCGTCTTATCAATGGTACACATAGGGTACTCCTCAAAGGATATATCTACTTCTAGCTCAATATCCATATAATCAAATGAGTGAGATGGTTCACAATAATAACAATAATGTTTTGATATATGGAAGAAGTCATGCATATCCTAGTACCTCAAGGTAAACACAACTGATATGCTACTAGGATCAATCTCTCTAAGATCTAAAAATTGCTGATGTAATAAGGTGGTACCTTTCTCTCTCTCTAAATCAATCTATGATCTAATCTAGGAGAAATTTTGAAAAAGACCCAATGTACCACCTTAAACTCCATAGGTCAACACAGCTAATTGGTAAAAACTTCTTATTAGATCAATATATAGCCATTCACCTCTGAAAAAGTTTCAACTATTCTAAAGTCTCCTGAATAAGATGAGGTCTCAGAAGAGCTACCTCACTTACCATTAACCATCACATGGGTGAACAGCATGTCCTACTATACAAGGCCTCATAGGGATCCATCTGAATAGTTTTCTAAAAGATTTTATTACATAAAACTCAATTACTAGTTGGTGTATTTCTTAATAACCTCCAAAATTAAGGACACATGATTATAACATGACTTATAACACCCATATCATATGCTCAGACTGACTGTGAGTCTGAGGGAGGAATGTTGTACCCAAAAGTAGTTGTGAAACTAGTTCCTTATAAAAACCCTATGTGGTATGAAATATAAACCAATAATATCTATCTGATTTGATAGAATAGTGAACACCATGAAGGAATAAAGTATTATAAATGTAAAACAAAAAAACCTCATCTTCTAAAAAGGTCTCTTTAATCGGTAGAAAATTCATGACCTTGGTCAACCAGTCGATGATCACCCTTACTGCATTACTGCATTGGGGGATATAAAAAATCCCATTATAAAATCTGTGATGTAATTTTCCCTTTTCTACTTTAAAATGGATAAATACTATAGAATTCCCATAGTCCACTGATGCTCCACCTTCACCTGCTGATAGGTGGAGCACCATGTGATAAAACATGGAATATACCCCTTCATCCCTAGACACCGATACTAATGACGTACATCTTGGTATATATTGGTAATATTTGGGTGTACTACCTAAATAGTTTCATGATATTCCTACATTAATTCTTCTTATATGTCTATAGGAACCAATATAATTCTAGGAATTTGAAGGATCTCATCTTCAACAGTAACCCAACTCATTGGTGGTTCCTCACCTAAGACACTCTCCCTCAGGATGAGGCCCATGAGGTCTTAGAGCTGTCACATACTTGACCATTGTAGAAGAAAGGGTGTAAATACCAAATTTACTATAATAGGTTTCCCATGAAACTCAAGAACCTCCACTTGCACCTAAGAAAATAAAGTCATCAACTTATATTTACTACTCACCTGATGAATTTCCTATATCTGATTCTTCTAGTTTAGGGTTTCAATTAATTCATTTCCCTTTTTGATTGTATAAACAAAATCAATGTCCAAAAATAGTAGGTATTCTACCCACATGTTCTACCTAAGATTCAATTAACACTTTGTGAAAATTGGTTTGAGACTTTTTTGGTCTATGTAAATGTCTAATCATTCCTCCAATAGATAAATCTTCTAAGTGAATAAGGCATGAACCATAGATTCTATCTTTTGGGAATATATAGGGAAATTCTGCTCATTAGGTCCTCATTGGAGAGCCTCGTATGCTACAACTCAATATCCTTTCATAAAAACTACTTCTATCCTGATGCATGATGAATCATAGAAAATTATATTGTTTTTTAAAGTCTTTGCTAGAATTATAATTTCAACCAAAGTTAGTCTCCCTTTCAGATCCTGAAAGGTTGTCTCATAGGCTTAATACCATAAGAACTTCACACCCATTTTATTCAATCCCATGAGAGGTGCTACTAGGTTTGAGAAGTCCTAAATGAAATTATTATAGTATCCTTCCAGTCTCAATAAACTAAGTATGACAATAAATTTATTGGGATGATCCTAGGAAACCATATATCTCAGCTTCTTTGGGACAACAAATACTTCTTCCTCTAAGATTATGTGACCTAGGTAGTATACCTGGTCGATCCAAAAGTGAATTTTTTTTAGCTTAACACTTATCTAGTTATCTCTCAGAATATTCAGTATAATATCAAGATGTTTGGAATTTGTTTAGAGTATAAGAATACACCAAGATATAACCCATGAATACTACCCAAAAAGAATCCACATACTGTTGGAAAACCAGATTCATCTGGTCTATAAAAACAACTAGCACATCTGTAAGACCGAATGACATAACGAGATAATTATACATGCCATATCTACTATTAAAATATGTATGTGTTATTTTTTATGGTATCACATGCACCTAATGGTATCCAAGCCTTAAATTGATCTTGGAGAAAATGGTATCTCCTCATATTTTGTCTAAGAGGTTGTCTATACATCGAATCAAACACTAGTTCTTAAAACATAAACTATCTAACAAGTGATAATCCATACAAGGCCTTAGGGTTTCATATACCTTGTGAGTAAATAACATAGGTAAACCATATGGGGAAGTACTAGGTTAGATGAGACCCTTAAATTCCCAGTCCTATATCTTCTCTTTATATTATTAGATCTGAGTAAGTTCCACCATATAAGGATAAATGGAAATAAGTGCTACTCCAGGAACTAACACAACAGTGAACTCCACCTATCTCATAAGAGGTAAACAAGAATATTCATCATGGAAAACATCACTAAAATATTCCAAAACATGAGGGAATTATATATGTCATATTTCTAAATCACTGATAAAGATACTAACCATTGGGCTACTACTACACACAACACACAATACTGGGGTCCATATTGACTTGCATGTACATCCTATTCGACCTTGTGAATGTAGTTACCAACCACTTGTGATGTGAAGAAAACCCTCTGAATATAAAAATCAATGTGATCATAGTAAAAAATAACCAGTATATTTTGAGAATAATTTTTAATCCCATCATTATAATTACAATGAGGTTCTATAAGAAATGATACCCACATATCTGAAGGGGGAACTCCTAGAACTGATATACAATCTTCGATTGAACCCCTAATGGTGTTTAGAGAATTGTCATTCCATAGGATTACTATACATATAAACATATACATTCATTGATTTTATATAGATATCAAGGAATGTGATGTTCTTGTATCAAATATGTCAAATAATTAAAGAAGAGGCTACTAGAATAGTGCCACTAACTATAGAAGGCCTGAAACTCTTCTCATCAGGAGTTTACTATACTATATATATATGGATATATTCTAGGTACTGTGATACAAAATGGAAAACATAAGTAGGTACGCTCTTCCCAAACTAACTATGCAGAGCCTGAATACCTTGACCATGAACACCTCCTCATCCTGAACAAATAATAATAATCCAACTACCTACTAAGAGAGGTTCGACAGATCTGATTCCTAAAGACTAAGTGATATGGATCCTCTACCACTAGAAATATATGGTAAGGTCTGGTAAAACCATTGAAGATTCCCCTACCCTCCACAAACATGGAATTCTATATAATATATGGGCCATTTTGTCTTCTTATTACCTAGTTTTTTCACTTATGGAACACTATGTAACTATCAGTACATGTCATCTGACTATAGCTACCCCCACATGAAGAATCAAAGAAAAACTTCCTTCCATTCAAATAACCACTTAGATATCTCATCTGGAAAACACCCTGAAGCACACCATCATCTTTCCTTAAGTTCTTCTCAGTAATGTGGGAACGATTTACTATCTCAGAAATGGGGGTCAATCTAAATAAATTCACTCATGATCAAATGGTGTATACAAGCCCATTATTGAATAGTATCGCTGTTATAAACTCAACACCACAAATTGTTGGTGTGAAACCCATTATTGGATAGTCTCGCTATTATCAACTCAACAACAACAATTGTTGGTGTGAAGTGATAATGTTTTTTGAAATCATCTGAATATTTAATCTCACATATAGAGCCCTACTTTTGATGCATAAAATCAATAGCATAGCCTTCTCTCATTGTTATAGTGAAGATTAATCATAGAATGTTGTCTCTAAGTCTGTCCAGACTATTCCAAGATGATGTCCATCTTGGTTGATCACATCCCAACAACACTTGGTGTAATCACAAAAAATATAAGTCACAAACATGGATATACTCTCTATTGGAATATCTAGATGCTCAAACATTGATAACATGGCCCCAAGACAAGACTTAATAACATGGGGTCCACCCTACCTTGAGAAGTTAGGTGGATTCTTCTTATCGAATTCTCATGTAAACTCTTCCATAGTAGGGGTGGGTCATAGAGTTCCTTTCATAGACTATATAAACTATATAAATCTCTCTTGGAACTAAGAATCAGTGCCTAGTTGAGGAATATCATGAGGTTCTACACATGGAATTAATAGAGGAAATTCTAGTGGCTTAGGGACCACTACATCAAGAGTATAATATTCACCACCTTTATAATGAAAAACTAAATGAAATCATGGTGGAATAGTTCTACAATATTCAAATGCATGCCTCAGAAAAGATTCAACAATGAATATGATCAAAGATATCATGAAAGGTTAGGTGTATATATTTAGTATAAAGTATTCACACCACTCTTACTACTCCTATGTCTTGGAATAGGTGATAAGAAATATCATATATGTCACAAAAGACACTGCCTACTATCCACTACTAAGGTTGGGTCATGGTCAAGGTTTTAAATTTTGCAGTAGAGGTTCTAGTACATGGAATATGAATTTTATGGTATAGAGGAAACACCGTTTAATTTTCAATTTGAATTCCCATTTAATGGAAACCATTTCATTTAATATTTCAAATTTAGTTATGTTTTCACCAATTTATATGTGTATATAAATATTATTTTCCATTTTGATGAATCACAATTACCAATTTATAGAGACCAGAATTCTTTATAAATTGAAATTGGCATGTCTTATAATTGAAACTCAGGCCTTACATCTAGTATTACGATGTAACATGTCATGTAAAATTATTTTATTGAGTAAATTAACATTCCCAATTTATAGAATTAATTGTTTCATAAATCACAATTTGAATTATTTTATTCAAATAAAATAACATTTCAACCCATAGAACCAATGGTCCATGGATGAAACATGGAATAAATGATTTATCAAGGTTCCATTATTATGATATAAGTGAAAACTATTTATATTTGTGTAAAAAAATTAAATTAATACAATTATTTCATCCCCAAAAGACATTAGAAAATTTCATATATAATATCCAAGGAAATTAAAGTTATCACAAACAATACAAGCAATGCTAGAAACAAGATACACCTATATGGAATGGAATAATTCTTAACCTGTGAATTATCAAGTGCATATAATGATGGATGAGATATTAAATACTTTTCATACTAGGACAAGGAAACAAAAGTCTATAAAAATAATCAACAATAATAATGCCACAAAACATGTTGGCCACACATCATAGAAAACATCACAATTGTAATAGGTACAAACCCAAATAGAAATATCTCTTCCCAAGTTATTTATATTTTCCCTGTACATGGTTCAGATACTCCGAAGAATAGGATTATTACCAAATTATGATACCTTCACAGTCTCTTATACGACACAAAAATAATAAGACAAAAGAAAAAAATGAGAAATTTGATACCACCTTTTTTAACCCTGAACCTAATTAACCCGTAACTAACCAAATCTGATTGGCCACATGGCCTCAAGACTGCCTCACCATATATCAGAGTCTTCCAACTAATAGCAAGGGCCTAGGGTGTGTCGGTAGGAAGACTATTTCCTATGGTTAGAGTGTAGCACATTGGTATACAATAATGATTAACAATAGAAATAGTGACAACTAACCAGTATAGGAATAATAAATTATCCAAATAAAATCATCAGGTTGGAAAGTAATCAATATCATATAAAAAATGATGTTCATGTCATGTGATGTAAAAAAGAAGAACATGATTATACGTGTATACATTATTATATAAAAAAATAAAAAAATTCCAAAAAATTATATCCACTAGAATCATGAGCATAAGATTGGTCCTCTACTTTTTCAATACATCCTAAGAAGAGAATAAAGCATCCATATCTAGATGCATCCCTTTTTCCCAACCTTCAATCATATGATTTGTTTGAGTACTAACCGGTGACCGAAATAGGGTGTGATATATCCTCAGTAACCCAATAACAACGATGTATATTAAAATCTATCCAATTTATATAAAATGAGAAGAGTGAATGTATAAAAATGTTAGAAAATATAAAATGTAAATGGGATAGATCAGGTTTCTCAAGGACAACAAGATGAGACTCCCTACTTCATCCAAAGTTAGAATATATCTGAACATGTGTATATTAGTGTATATAGATATATGGTCTATATATTTAGTGATGTTTTTGTTCATATATATATATATATATACATATACATACTACTAGCTATCTAGGACCCAAGGCGAAACACATTGTCCATGGATATTAGAATGAATATCATAAAATGTAATCATATGCCATTCTTGGAATCCATTACTCATATAGGTAACAATGCTCATATATCACCATATGGTATGATATGTTCAGTTATAAAATTTAATTAGAGACGCCATGCCTGCATATCACCTTTCATTAGGGACTCAATGCTCGTATATCTCATTTCAATTGGGATTCCCCACCTTATTATCACATTTAAATGGGACATAATGATAAAAAATCATATATAATTAGGGACTACACAGCCGTATATCACATGTTTATGGGATTCCATGGTAGGGGATCATAAATAGATGGGAGTACTTTCCCGAGCACCACAAAAAGTGGTATTCCATTCCCAGTTGTCACATTTACATAGGGAAACCATGCCGATAAATCAAATATAATTTGGGATATCGTGCATGATGATTATAATTAATTAATAAGGATGGTCATGACTTAATATAATCTAAAGGATGGATTGCAATGTAGATAAAGGGAAACTATAATTTTAAGGAAATTTTTGGAAAGTCTGGTGTGCGTCATTAAAATGCATGTTATAAAATGGCTAAACTTTTCGGAAAAAGTACTAGAACACCTTCCATATAATGCAAGATGAACCCTCATCCATTATCGGCATTAGATTCGAAGTAGAATGGGGGAAATTGGGGAAATAGAAAAATTACCTAAAAATAGGGAATATATTCTTGCACTAAAATTGTTCCATAGATGGTGGAATAAAATAAGAAAAGATGTAAGAGGAATGAAAATATTACTGATATATATCCTATGCAACCGATGAAGATGGAATCAGACATTGTTAAAGATTTCTCAAATACTAGGAGAGGTGGATAAGGATCTATTCATGTGAGCTGATATTGGACAAATTATGAAATAAAAGAGGGTATATGTTTTTAAAAAATTGAGGGAAAAAGGTAAATACACCTAATTTTAAGGGGTCACATTTTTCGGTTGCATGGTTGGCCAAACCATGCACCAACCATGTGATAATCACTATCTAAGGCACCCCCTCATACTATTTAGGTTCACAGTTAGACTTATTATGATTATCCCATGAAAAATACATTAACAAAAAACATCTCTATAACTCTTATGACTATGTATCCTAGGTTTGATGGATATAAAATCATGCATCCCTCTTTTAGTTCACTAGAGCGCCCACAAGGTTTACTTTAATGGTTAACACTAACTATTCAGTAACCATTATGCTCAGTGTGACTCTCCAAAATTTGGATCTATGAACTCCAAACAAGTCCCAAACTCTACCAAACTACTCCTTAGCCTCTTATGCATGTTACTAGTATAAAACGAGGGCTTTTGTACAGTAAAATAAGTATATGTTCCTATTTAAAAAGGATGGTACATTACACTAACAAAGTATGTACCCTTTAATTTAATTATAAATATTATCTTTTATTCTAATTGAAGTGATTTAAGGTTTAAGAATGGTTTATGACGGTCTGGGAATTGTTCATATCTCGGAGATTTAGTTAATGAAGAAGTATTCCGAGGCACATAGTTGGTGCATAGTTACGAGTAACCATGAAAATCAACCATGCACCCTAGTAAGAGGAGTTTCATGGTTAGAAAACCATTCAAAGTAGGTTACATAGACATGTTACGAGCCACATAGAGACTATAGAGGCGATCCACACATTCTATACATGGTTAGGAAAACTGGGAATTTAGCCCACACACGTAGTACCACTTAACGAGTGGTGAATCAAGGTTTAGGAACATGGATTTTCAAACCATGTAGGTAAACCATGAAATTCTTAAAAGTGTATGAAATTCTAATTTTTCCTTTAACCCCTTTTTGTTTGTTTTATCATTTTCCATTCTCCTCCATGCATAATATCTCCCATCATCTTGAGAGCTCCCTTGGACCTCAACCATGGATTTTATCCGTCACCTTAAATCGGAATTTAAATCTCTCATTTTTCATCACAATGGAAGTGTTAGATTAGGTGTCCTAGAACCAACTGTTTGTACTTTGATTACAAGGATACTTTAATGTATTTAAATATTAAACAACTTATTACATATTTTTTTATTTGTTTTCATGAATATGACGTAATAATGTTATAGAGTATTTGTTGCATCGATAAGGTCATGGAAGTTCCCTGATATTATGAGAACCTTGAAATTATATAATAATATTTGTAAAATATAGTTCTATAGTTGGATGAAATACTATAATGGGACACATAGTATAAAAATCATCAGGTGTGAGTACATTTATGAAGATGACACTTCCTTTAATGAAGTTCATACATGGTAAACTCCAAGATGGGAAATTATGAGAACTGATCCGCCAGTAGGAATTCCAGGTGTTTTTGTGTCATTGGATATTTCTATCTTCCAGCTTGTGTAACATTTATTAGAATTTAAGATTATCATTAATAGGTGTCACGACTTGCACACTTTGATTTAATGACGAAAACCATTATGCCATATATTGGTGGGAAGTATGGTATGTTGGGTGCATCACGAGTGGCATTATATAAATGGATAAGTCGAGGAAGGATTTTTACCTTCCATTTATGGAAGTTTATATCTCAGAACATTGATTGAAATAGAACCATTGCATGAAATATCATGGCCATGGTGTAACGATGAGTTTATTTTTGGTAGTCAAAGAACTATGTATCAAGCACAAAGGTTAATGACACAATCATGAATCCTGTTTGATGAGATATTGAGACAAATTGATTATGTTACACTGTTAGAATTCATATAGGGATGTTGTTGTTGTGACATTAAGTTCTTTATCTTGGGTGTGTTGACCCATTACTAGAAAGTACTCCTTGACATTTGGCAAGCCCACCTAATGCGAATGAGAAATAATCCCAGAGGGTCACACACAAAGTGTTTCTGGTGGTCTCGGTTAAATTTTATTTGAATTTAATTAATAAAATAAATATTATTATCAATACAGGTGAATAATTTTATTCAAGAAAAAATGATTGCATAAATTAAATAAATATTTATTCACTGGATTGTGTGTAAAATATATATATTTATTTTATTTAACATTTAATAAATATTTATTTACATGTTTTAAATAAAATATTTATTTAAGAGAATAAATTATTTATTTATTTATTCAGGTGTTAAATAAATGTAAGTCGAGTTCAAGCGGACCAAGGCTAGTCTGGTAGTAAAATAATTATTTGAAAGATGTTAAATAATTATTTAATTAGTTGGCACAAGTTAAAATAATATTAACATAGCTATTATTTTTTCACATCTAATTTTATTTGTAATTCCATTTTACCCAAGTTGGTGCACCATAAATAATGATGCGGTATTATTATTAAAATCATGGGTTTTCTCTATGGTTATAAATGTAAATAATTTCTTTTATGCAATTAAATATTGTAATCAAATCACCATGTTGATAAATAGACATGTAAATCTGTTGTACCACGTACCGAACTGCATGCTGGGTAAATAGTGAATTGTTGAGCTAAACGATTTCTATCTTGAATATTCTTCCCAACCCTCTCAAGAACAAGAGATGTTATTCAAGGAAAAAGAACAAACAATAAAGAATGACTAACACAAGACACTCGCATCATCACGCTTCCACCCAAAGAATGAGTAGTGTCAATCAGAGGCCATCAGAGCACATGTGGATCACCACTAGAGGGATTTTGGTTTGGATTCTCACAAACTCCATGAGACAATCTTGAAAGGTCATTCTGGACGATCAACATCATCAATGAAGAATGTACCGAAGATCCATGTATTCTTTTCATTAAGAAATTAATTAAATTAATTATAAAAAAGATGTGCAAGATCCTCTATAAAGGTTTCAGGCCTCTTCCTTCTTTATTTAAATCATTGATTCTATTCTTTTGAGAATGGAGTTTATCATCCTATTGGTCCAGGAATAATCATTGATCATGGTTAAAATTAATGTTGGGTTCCATCCCAACCGCTCATCCGCTATGCTCGGAACCTTCAAGTTGTATTAGATTGGTTAAATCATAGTTTATAATTATTTAATTAATTCATTGATGATTTACAGTTTAGTAATTTTGTTTAACGATTCAAGGTTAATTGTTCTTGTAATATAGATTTCAATATCTATCCTCCCTCTATTCATTTCTCTCAGAGTTCACAGAAATTTTTTTTAATTAAAATCAAAATGGAGAACTCATTAGGAGGCACTAATGATTCGGCCCAGGTGACATGAATGTACAAACCGTGTGTTTGGAATTACACTCGGTGTTTTTTCATACACATTGTGTGATCTGGACTACACATTGTGTATTCCTGTATAGTGCATCGGGGTTAATTCTTAAATTACTCAAGTGGGCTGCATTTATTATATCTGGTGTAGTTAATTTTACATTGCGTGTTCACCAAGACAAATAGGCACAAAGATACTGGATTACACTCCAAGTGGCACACTGGACACGATGTGTAGTCTATTTGGGTTATATTCCAAACCGTGTATCCCATACACAACTAAGCCAACTGGTAACTATGTAACAAAAAGCAAACAAGGCTAGTATCCCTCTATACACATCGTGTACTCCAAAATTTCATAAGTACACCTCACACACCGAGTCCATAGGCATGTAATTCAGGAAAGGCTATTTCTGTAGTACACACCTTGTAGTTGGAACAACACTCTATAGAACCCCAGGATGACCTGAGAGGGGAGGGGTGAATCAGGGTGTCAAAATTTTCTTTTAAATTATGGATCATGTTCTCACATTGGTAGGAATGAGTTAAACCTATATGATGGATATGAAAAAAAATAAACAACCAAATCCACAGAGACCACAAAACACTTTTACTTGGTTCACCACAAAGGGATACATCGAAGAATCATAGGATGACTATGTGTCGATCGTACCAAAATCCACTTATCGTCACTAGTTTTGGAGTTCAAGTGTTTGGTCAAAGTCACTCTATTCCAGACACAATGCCTTTATAATAATTCTGGGATAACCCACTTTGTCCCTCAGAACACTTCCGCCGACTCCCCCTTTCCCACTTCCCTAAGATAAGTCTTACTCAGTTTATTGACTCAAGGGTCTCCTAGACATATTTTCATTAATGTCTTTGTATTGGTCTAGCCTGAGAAACATCTTGCATCGATGTTTTGAATTGATGCACTTGAAAGCACTGATCACACAAAATAGATATTCAAAAGCCTTTCAGAATCTTAACACTACACCTACACATAATACCTGAACTTGCACCCATGATTTGGGATTTATCAAACTATATGATATTCATGCACCCCTAGTTTCCACGCAACCTGTCACGACCCGTCCTCGGGGCCCGTGCCGTGACTACCCCAAGCCCGCCTTCCATAGGCCAGGGGCTGGCGACTAGCACCAAGGCGTAAATCCCAACAAAAAGGGAAGGCATTGCCTTTGAAAAGTAAACAAGCACCACAGAGTAAGCAAGCGGAAAAGTAAACACTAAGTAAAAACTGTACAAACTATGCTGAAAGTAAAAGGGGCCGGAAATACAAGCCCAACTGTAAAGTACAACTGAAAGGAAAAACAGCAACTGAAAAGGGAAAACTGCAGCGTCGAGCCGTCCTCCGGAAGTCCCACCTGAAGGGTGGGTACAGATAGCCTCCACTGCTCCTCGGGTCCACCTAACCGCTCCGAGTACGTCCCGCCCAGTGGTCCACCTCCAGGTACTGTCCTGCTCCGCACGCCTCCTCCACGATCAGCGCTGTCCGTCGTCTGCAACCAACACCACGAAGTGCGGGCATAGCCCGTGCAGGGGTGAGTATAAGCTACTCAGTAGGGACCCCGAGACCCCCGAAGGTCTCCCAAAATCCACAAAGGAAAAGTACAATCACGAAGTAACATCTGACATGTCTTAGGTATATGCCCATACATATACCTAAGTCTGCAATCCCTCGTTCGGCTCCAACGTCCGAGCCCAAGCACAGCCCAGTCCACACAGGAAAGCAAAACGCATACCCACGCAGGATAGAACAACACAATCCACAAAGGAGAGTAAACAGTAAATCCACACAGGATATCTCAACACAATCCACAAAGGAGAGTAACACAAGATTCAGCTCACACAGGTATACTTCTTCGGATGACGATAAATATGATCATTGAACCATCTAAGTCGTCGGACCCACGAAGGATCGATAGGTACTAACCTTGCAGTGACCCACACAGGATCGGGCCCACGCAGGACCTGTAGGAGTTGGCTCACACAGAACCGCTGAGAGATGACCCACACAGGATCGGGCCCACACAGGACCGGGCCCACGCAGGACCTGTAGGCGCTGGCTCACACAGAACCGCTGAGCGCTGACCCACACAGGATCGGACCCACACAGGATCGGGCCCACACAGGACCGGGCCCACGCAGGACCTGAAGCACTGATCCACGTAGGATTGCTGAGTGCAGGAGTCGTCGCAGTCCGCTGAGGATCTCTGCACAGTCGTCGCCGCAGTCCACTGAGGATCTCTACACGGTCGTCGTCGGAGTCCACATAGGATCTCTGCACAGTCGTCGCCGCAGTCCACTGAGGATCTCTGCACGGTCGTCGCTGTCGAAGTAGCAGTCGCAGCCAGCACTAGGGTTCCCTCCACGAGCCGAGAGGCTGATACATCAACTGACACGAAGTCCGAAGTTGATGTATCCAAAAGTTCCGTATCTTCAACAGGAACTCAATGTCGCAGACGGCGCGTCAATCGGACGCCCGGTCTGAGAGTTATTGGCATTTTCGTTCCAAGGGCCCGGTTAGTTTTTAAGGCAAAACCAACCCGACCGCACTCCACCTTCATCCAAACCTCGGGCGGGGTATGCCAAAAGATCCGTCTCACATAGAGGAATTCAACAAAGCTGACGGCACGTCAATCGGACGTCTGTAGCTCAAGATATGAGCGTTTCCGCTCCGAGGGCCCGGTTGGTCTCGTGTACGAACCAACCCGGCGGAACTCAAAGTATTCCGAAACCTTGAGTGCGATATACCAAAACGACCGCCTCGATCCAAGGATCGCGTTGCCGCTGACGGCGGGTCGTTTGGAGGCACGAAGCTCAAGTTACGGGCGTTTGAACAGAAACGTCCGAAGAAGGGGGTACGGGCCCGGGCCGACCCGGCCCGACCCCCCCCTGGGTCGGCCCGACTGGGTTCGGGTCGACCCGGTTCGGGCCGACCCAGGGGGGGTCGGCCCGGGCCCGTACCCCCCTTCTTCGGACGTTTTCGTTCAAACGCCTGTAACTTGAGATTCTTGCCTCCAAACGACCCGCCGTCAGCGGCAACGCGATCCTTGGATCGAGATGGTCGTTTCGGTATATCGCACTCAAGGTTTCGGAATACTTTGAGTTCGGCCGGGTTGGTTCGTACACGAGACCAACCGGGCCCTCAGAGCGGAAACACTCATATCTTGAGCTACGAACGTCCGATTGACGTGCCGTCAGCTTTGTTGAATTCCTCTAAGTGAGACGGATCTTTTGGCATACCCCGCCCGAGGTTTGGACACAGGTGGAGTGCTGTCGGGTTGGTTTTGCCTTAAAAACCAACCGGGCCCTTGGGACGAAAATGCCAATAACTCTCAGAACGGGCGTCCGATTGACGCGCCGTCTGTGACGTTGAGTTCCTGTTGACGATACGGAACTTTTGGATACATCAACTTCGGACTTCGTGTCAGTTGATGTATCAGCCTCTCGGCTCGTGGAGCGGACCCTCCCGAACGAGCTTGCTGTGTGCGGGAACCCTAGTGCTGGCTACGACTGCTACTTCGACAGCGACGACCGTGCAGAGATCCTCAGTGGACTGCGGCGACGACTGTACAGAGATCCTCCGTGGACTCCGACGACGACCGTGCAGAGATCCTCAGTGGACTGCGACGACGACTGTGCAGAGATCCTCAGCGGACTGCGACGACTCCTGCACTCAGCAATCCTACGTGGATCAGTGCTTCAGGTCCTGCGTGGGCCCGGTCCTGTGTGGGCCCGATCCTGTGTGGGTCCGATCCTGCGTGGGTCAGCGCTCATCGGTTCTGTGTGAGCCAGCGCCTACAGGTCCTGCGTGGGCCCGGTCCTGTGTGGGCCCGATCCTGTGTGGGTCCGATCCTGTGTGGGTCATCTCTCAGCGGTTCTGTGTGAGCCAACTCCTACAGGTCCTGCGTGGGCCCGATCCTGTGTGGGTCACTGCAAGGTTAGTAGCTATCGATCCTTCGTGGGTCCGACGACTTAGATGGTTCAATGATCATCTTTATCGTCATCCGAAGAAGTATACCTGTGTGAGCTGAATCTTGTGTTACTCTCCTTTGTGGATTGTGTTGAGCTATCCTGTGTGGATTTACTGTTTACTCTCCTTTGTGGATTGTGTTGTTCTATCCTGCGTGGGTATGCGTTTTGCTTTCCTGTGTGGACTGGGTTGTGCTTGGGCTCGGACGTTGGAGCCGAACGGGGGATTGCAGACTTAGGTATATGTATGGGCATATAACTAAGCCGTGTCAGATGTTACTTCGTGATTGTACTTTTCCTTTGTGGATTTCGGGAGACCTTCGGGGGTCTCGGGGTCGCTACTAAGTAGCTTATACTCACCCCTGCACGGGCTATGCCCGCACTTCGTGGTGTTGGTTGCAGACGACGGACAGCGCTGATCGTGGAGGAGGCGTGCGGAGAAGGACAGTACCTGGAGGTGGACCACTGGGCGGGACGTACTCGGAGCGGTTAGGTGGACCCGAGGAGCAGTGGAGGCTATCTGTACCCACCCTTCAGGTGGGACTTCCGGAGGACGGCTCGATGCTGCAGTTTTCCCTTTTCAGTTGTTGTTTTTCCTTTCAGTTGTACTTTACAGTTGGGCTTGTATTTCCGGCCCCTTTTACTTTCAGCATAGCTTGTACAGTTTTCACTTAGTGTTTACTTTTCCGCTTGCTTACTCTGTGGTGCTTGTTTACTTTTCAAAGGCAATGCCTTCCCTTTTTGTTGGGATTTACGCCTTGGTGCTAGTCGTCAGCCCCCGGCCTATGGAAGGCGGGCTTGGGGTAGTCACGACACGGGCCCCGAGGACGGTTCGTGACAAATTGGTATCAGAGGCGGTCGGTTCTACCGCAGACTCTGGTCTTTCTTCTATGTGAAGCAATAGTGTTTAGCGTATTGAGTGTGATTATCAGTCCAGGGAGTCCAGTGTTGGTGCGGCGTCCGACGTATCCATACACCAGGACCCTGACTTCTGATTCCCGACTTAATGCATGAAAACAATGATTGCATGTGTGTTTCAAGTTTTCTTTGTGATTACTTGTGTCAGCTCACCAGGTATACTGTTCTGACCATGGTGCACTTGTTTCCTTTTCAGGATGGCACGGCGACAGCAGCCAGCTAGGGTTCCCAGAGTAGGGCGCGACGACAGCCCGCCGAGCGACGAGGCCTCGGTACAGGGCCCGTTGACAGCAGAGGCACCGGTGGTACCTTTACCCGCCGAGCCCCCGATGCTTCCAGCACTGGCAGCTGACGACGCACGACGTCTTGGAGCTCTGCACGAGTTCCAGCGCCAGCGACCACCCAGTTTCCATGTGGAGCCGGACCCCCAGGCAGCCGAGGAATGGCTGGAGGCAGTCGTCCGAGTTTTCAGGCTAGTGAGGACGCCCACAGACGTCATGGTGATCCTCGTGGCGAGCCTACTGCACGCAGCAGCCGGACGCTGGTGGAGCCTGATGCTCCAGGTACACGATGAGGCCACCCTCATCTGGACGGACTTCGAGAGCCTCTTCCGCTCAGAGTTCGTGCCGACCACCCTCTGAGCGGTGCGCATCCAGGAGCTTCTTCAGCTGCGGCAGGGCAGCTTGACGGTCGCTCAGTACGCGGCGAGGTTCACCGACCTATCTCGCTACTCGACAGACATGGTACGGGACCCCTTCTTCCGGGCCCGGACCTTCGAGCAGGGATTGAGACACGAGATCAGGGCATCGCTGATCTCCCTCAGCATCCTGACCCAGGCAGGAGTACTGGAGCGAGCCCTCCTGATCGAGAGCTTCCTGGCTGAGTCCACAGCGAGACCTACCGCAGGGCGGCAGGTAGCAGAGTCTTCGGCAGCTGGTAGCCGACGGATGACTCAGGGTTCCAGGCGGACCAGACCTTCCGGCAGGTGACCTCAGGACACTGGCTCAGCAGTGCAGGGCACCCGGCCCGGAGCCAGCCTTCCGAGAGGCAGACAGTGCTACGAGTGCGGCGGGCAGGGCCACATGGCTCGTGACTTCCCGACCCGTCGTACCGAGGGGCAGCAGACGGTGGAGGGACCACCCAGGCAGAGGCAGAGGGTCGACCGTGGCGGTCCGCAGGGAGGAGGCGGACGAGGCAGAGGAGCTGGCCGAGCAGCAGGTGGTGGGCGACGCTTTGAGGCTCTGCCACCACCACCACCAGGAGGCCCGCCCTGACCACACGGAGCTGGCGGGCAGAGACAGGCTCAGCTCCAGGCAGCAGAGGCCTACGACCACGGCGTGCCAGAGATTATTCGAGGTACGATCTGTGTCTATTCCACCCTTGCTGCAGTTCTGATAGACACATGAGCGAGTCACTCTTTCATAGCCACTTCCCTTGTTCGGATCTCAGAGATTCCGACAGAGCCGTTGGCTCGATCCTTACGGCTAGAGACTCCTACGGGAGAAGACTCGACGATTACGCACTGGTGCCGGCAGTGTGAGCTTACTCTAGGAGGCGAGAGCTTCGGCTGGGATCTTCTTGTAGCGGCGTCGAGGCCTTACGACGTCATCTTGGGCATGGATTGGTTATCTACGGTCCATGCTCAGATTGACTGCATTAGGCGCAAGGTGCGATGTGTGCGCACCGACGGGAGCAGGTTCACCTTCACCAGCGAGAAGGGATCCTTAGCAGCACAGGATGGACTCACGCAGAGGAGAGGTCAGCCCATCACTCATCAGTTGGCTAGCCTCATCCTGGGAGCAGTTGACATGCGGAGTCCCAGTTTTCCTGCAGTGGTGGATCAGTACGCGGACGTCTTTCCCGATGACGTTCCAGGACTACCTCCTCATAGAGAGGTAGACTTCTATATTGACCTGTACCCCGGGTGAGCCTCGATATCCACTCCAGCATATCGGATGGCCCCCTCTGAGCTTCGAGAGCTGCGGGTACAGTTGGAGGACTTGCAGGGCAAGGGGTTCATCCGATCCAGTGTTTCGCCCTCGGCTTCCCCGATTTTGTTCGCCAGGAAGGCGGACGGGAGCTTGCGACTGTGTGTCGATTATCGTCGCCTGAATCAGGCGACAGTGAGGAAAAAGTATCCGCTACCCAGGATTTATGACCTCTTCGACCAGCTCAATGGGGCACGGTGGTTCTCGAAGATAGACCTCAGGTCAGACTATCATCAGCTCAGAGTTCGAGACGAGGATGTGCAGAAGACGGCCTTCAGGTGTCGGTATGGCCACTATGAGTTCTTGGTTATGCCTTTCGGCGTGACCAACGCTCCAGCAGTGTTCATGAGCCTCATGAACAGGATCTTCCAGCCATACCTCGATCGATTTGTCGTGGTCTTCATCGACGACATTTTGGTGTACTCGACGACGGAGGAGGAGCACGCCTACCACCTGCGTGTTGTACTAGACACACTCCGAGAGCACCAGCTTTATGGCAAGCTCTTGAAGTGTCAGTTCTGGTTACGTGAGGTCCACTTCTTGGGGCACGTCATTTCTGAGGCGGGCGTTGCAGTGGATCCCGCGAAGATCGAGGCAGTGCTAGCTTGGGAGCCACCCAAGAGCGTGACAGAGGTGCGGAGTTTCTTGGGCCTAGCCGGATACTATCGGAGATTTGTGCCGGACTTCTCCAGATTGCGGCCCCACTCTCAGCGTTGACGAAGAAGGGGAAACCCTTCGTGTGGTCAGACAGATGTCAGCAGAGCTTCCAGGAGCTGAGGCAGAGGTTGACCAGTGCACCTATCTTGAGGTTGCCTGAGGAGGGAGTTGGATACGTAGTCTACTGCGATGCATCAGGGACCGGACTCGGGTGTGTCCTGATGCAGGAGCGGGCCGTGATTGCCTACGGATCACGTCAGTTGAGGCCTCATGAGCAGAACTACGCTACCCATGACTTGGAGTTGGCAGTAGTAGTCTTTGCCCTAAAGACATGGCGACACTATCTGATGGGCGAGCGCTTCACAGTCTTTTCTGACCACCAGAGTCTCAGGTACATCTTCTCTCAGAAGGACCTGAACCTGAGACAGCGGCGATGGCTCGAGTTCCTCCAGGACTATGACTTTGAGATAGTCTATACTCCTGGGAAGGGGAACGTGGTGGCTGATGCCCTCAGCAGGAGGACGGGCATCAAGCTACTTGAGGAGGCGACAGAGCAGCTAGCCGCTTTGCAGATATCCTTCGTGGATAGAGACGGAGCGGCCTTCCTTCAGTCTCTCACAGTCTCTCCTCCACTTCTTCAGCGGGTCAGAGAGGCACAGCGTGGGGACGTCTACTGTGAGACACGACATGCACAGATATCCTCGGGACAGGCACCTGATGGTTTCTCCCTTGGAGCAGAGCACGATGTCCTTTTCAGAGGACGTACCTTGGTACCAGTCGCCTTACGAGAGGAGGTGCTGAGAGAGTTTCACACTTCTCCTTTGGCGGTACATCCTGGAGTGGCGAAGATGTACCAGGATATCAGACGACGGACACCGCTGATCTTGGAGGAGGCGTGCGGAGCAGGACAGTACCTGGAGGTGGACCACTGGGCGGGACGTACTCAGAGCGGTTAGGTGGACCCGAGGAGCAGTGGAGGCTATCTGTACCCACCCTTCAGGTGGGACTTCCGGAGGACGGCTCGACGCTGCAGTTTTCCCTTTTCAGTTGCTGTTTTTCCTTTCAGTTGTACTTTACAGTTGGGCTTGTATTTCCGGCCCCTTTTACTTTCAGCATAGATTGTACAGTTTTTACTTAGTGTTTACTTTTCCGCTTGCTTACTCTGTGGTGCTTGTTTACTTTTAAAAGGCAATGCCTTCCCTTTTTGTTGGGATTTACGCCTTGGTGCTAGTCGCCAGCCCCTGGCCTATGGAAGGCGGGCTTGGGGTAGTCACGAAACGGGCCCCGAGGACGGGTCGTGACACAACCCTTATCTTTTTCACAACTACACCAAATGGTTCACTTGGACTTTTCGGACTAAAGAAACTCCTTGTGTGTAAGATTAACTCTATGAAATTCTTTCAACCAACAGAGAAACCATATTTTTGTTTGTAAAATTCTCTCTCTACTTGGGGTAGCCGCCTATTTATAGGCCTCCATGACCCTGGATGCAAGATTCCAACACATCTTCATCAGTGAAAATAAGTGTCTTTCTGAGCACACAAAACCCATTTTGAAATAGTATTGGGCGTGTAAGATTGTTCCCTGCAACATCATCATTTTCCCACATTTAACTCTTGCACACACTATTTTAGTTTTCCATATTTTGATTCACTGATCCCATATTAGGCCTCACACACAACTTTCAATACTATTTCTTGCTTGAACTATATGATCCCTTTCTTATCAGAATTTCTAAACATCCAATGAGGATTGAAAACAAACACCAACCATACTTTATTTCCTATATATAACGGTCTGGGTTCCAATAATATACCCCTTTGGGTTTGTTGGAAATATCTAGATAAAATAAATAGAGCACCAGCACAATCAAAACCTGAAATGCAAGAATCAACTCAGACAAAACTGTAAGTCTATGTGAGAAATTCTTAGTGTCGAAAATAGGAGTGGAATCTTGAATTAGGTTCTCATGTTTTGGAATTATTAAATAAACCCAAACTATTATCTTACTATGTAAAAAAATAATTATATTTACTAAATGTATTCCTTCTCCTCTTAACATAAAATAATCATAGTGTCACAGAAGCATTACATATCCATTACATGTCCTGATTTTATTCCCCCATATTGAAAATAATCAAAAAGACTGGTATGTGTTCATTGTATAGCTCAAAACACCCCTTGAATAGTATCACCACCATAAACCTACATCAAAACAACTAATAGACTCAAAATAGTTAAAATAACTAGGGAGAGGGGAAATTTTGTAGGCTCCTAATCCACTATGAGGTGGATGAACACCAAGGTTCAACTGATGATCCTCAAACACCAGTGCTGACAATGTCTTGGTCAGTATGTCAGCCACTTGATCATCAATTCCAAAATGCTCCATTTTAATCAGGCCTTGTTTAACATTTTCTTTGATGAAGTGATATCTGAATTCAATGTGCTTCATATGAGAATTTTGAACATGTTTCTTCATAATTTATCTTGTGCTCTTGTTATCACAATGAATCAACATTGGTTATTTAACATTATCACCAATATCTATCATTTGTTTCTTCATCCATAGTAGTTGAGTTCATGCCTTTGTAGAAGATATATACTCAGCTACAATAATATTGAACGAAGTGATTTTCTATTTCTTTCTCAACCATCCCACACATTTCGTCCCAATGTAGAATGGTCCACCACTGGTGGATTTTCTATCTACTACATCTCCAGCCTAATCAGCATCAGAGAATGGTGATAATGCTCTATATTTTCCTCCAGCAAAGTATAACCCATAATTATGTGTACGTTGAGTGTACCTCATGGTTCTTTTTACTGCCACCATATGTTCTTACTTTGGATTACATTGAAATCAGGCATCCAAGTATGTTGCAAAGACAATATCTGGCCATGTTGCTGTCATGCATATTAAATTTCTTCAACAACACTCTTGCATATTTTTCCTCAGAAATGAAAGTGTACTCCTTCCTCTTTATCACATGAAACACCAAGAATTATGTGAGATCACCAATCATAGATATTTCAAATTCTAATTTCATGTGATTGGAAAATTCATCCACTAATCCCTTCCTATTTCCTTCGAAAATAATATCATTAACATACACTAGTACCGTGAACTGATCTTTAGAAGAATTATTTACATAGATATTGTGATCCTCCCTTCCTATAATAAATTTTATCTTCCTTATGTATGAATACAACTATGAATATGATGCTCTTAGTGCCTACTTCAAACCATATAGGGCATTCTTTAGTTTCTTAACCTTTGTTTCATCATTACCGAGAAGAAACCCAATAGTGGTTCAATGTAGACTTCTTCTCCAAGAACACCATTCTAGAATGTTGTATTGAAATCCATTTGATATAATTTATATCTTATTTGGATTTACCTGGAATGAAAAATACTAATTGACTCTAGTCTAGCCACTAGTGAACATGCTTCTTCAACATCAACACCTTCAATTTGTGAATCTCCTTTAAATACCAATCTTTCCTTGTTTCTAATAACACTTCCATGTTCATCAAATTTTTTCTTGAAAATCCACTTTGTTCCAATAAAATTGTGTCCTTTGGGTCTCTTAACTATGACCCATGGTGGTTTCTTGTAAATATGATCCAACTCTTCATTCATGGTTTAACCCATCATTCATCCTTTGCAACTTCTTCAAATGAGGATGTTTTGATAACTGAAAGGAATACAAATTGTTCATTACTCTTCATTATTCTTGTCTTGTTTGTTGTAGTTCTATACCAAATGATATTGGATTGATCTATATTAGCTCTTCTATGTTTCCTGTGAGGTTCAGATGAGGATACCTCAAGCATTGTTTCTGCTTCTAATTCTTCTTCCAATTATTCTTATGAATCGTCATTTTGAAACTGTTGAATAATTTTCACTCTTTCCTCCACTTCATCATTTAGATCTATACCATGTACACATTCTTCATCATCATCTTTCACATTAGTATAATAATTATTTGATTCATTTCTGGGTTTTCTTCAATGAACTTTACATCACTACTTTCCCCAATTTTTCTATGTCACATATTGAAGCATTTGTAGGATTTTATTTTTATTGCATATCAAATGAATATTCCTTCATCTGCCACATGACCATACTTCCCTTGATTTTCTTATTTTTTTCAGATAAAGCATTTACTTCCAAAAACACATAAATACTTCAAGGAGGTCTTACTTCCATGACACAACTCATACAGTGTCTTGGTTTCACCCATATAGAGACCTGTTTGATTTTGAATATATACCTATGCGTGAATAGCCTCTTTCAAAAAATGGTGAGGGATATGGATCACAATCAGCATTGTTTTAGACATATTGTTCACTTGGGGATTCCTACACTCCACAACTCCATTATAATATTGGGTTCTTACACCTTCCACCCCATGTAGAATTCCATTATTCTCCAGGTAATTCTCAAACTCAATGGACATGTATTACCCACCATTATTAGATCGTAGAAATTTAATTTTCTGCCCAGTGTCATTTTTGGCAATTCGGTGATAAGCCTTCATGGAATCTAGAACTTTTCATTTCTTGTGTATAATTGGAACACATGTCATTCTACTATAATCATCAATTAAAAGGATAAAGTACCTTTCTCCATGTGTTCTGGAAACATTTATTGGGCCACATATATCTGTATGAATGAGGTCAAGAATATTAGATGCTCTTTTCTTGTTTGGCCGATAGGAACTTCAGACCAACTTACCCCGAATGCACAAATCACACATATTTTCACATTCATTATTTAGGCCATGGACATCCATGAAAATATTTATTTTTGATACAATTTCCAGGTCTTTTTCATGCCACAAGTTTTTTTTATTTACATCGTGAGATAGAAAATGTTTTCTTTACAATCAACTTGATATAGGTTTCCATTAGTTCTATAACCCTTCATGAGGGAATTCCATATTCTTCCATTTATATTGCACCACTTTTGATAGAATGTCACTATATAACCTAAGTCATAGTGTTGACTCACACTCAGGAGATTGTGACGTAGACCATCAACATACATAACATCTGTCTTCTTTAGTTCTCTGTTATCCAATTTAGTAAATCCACCACCTTTCATCTTCAAAGAACCATCATTACCAAACCTCACTATTTCATTGACCTTTTTCTTAATATTAATTTATAGGTATGAATTTCACATCATATGGGATGAGAATCCACTTTCATAAATCCAAGATCTATAGTTCATGGTAGCTTTGAGAGTGACTTTAGAAAGATTGGATTTCCCAATATTCTTCTTTTCCTTCCATGAAATGTTAGCTTGAGTGAATAATGAATATAGTTTTTCAATTATAATTTTACTATGCATGGGTTAATCATACTCACATTATTTTGGTATAGGAGAAAACCTATTTTAAAGAGAAACACCATCTGGTTGGCGAGTGTTGAATTGTCTCTGAGCTCTGTAGGAATTGTTCTTGTCCTACCTTTTCCTATAATAAACAACTTTGTGGCCAATGATTGAGAAATTAAAACAATATCAATTGAACCCATTTCTTCTATAAGAAGTTGGATATGAATTCATCCTCTGTTGTTGAGCTCATAACTCTCCCCATTCAAATAACTCACTGAATCCTCACAGTATGACATGGTATGGAAGAGATTTCTGCACAACTAACATTTCATAAGTGAAAATGTCTTTTCAATTTGATTCTTTTTCATGTCCCCATCCTTTAGATAATATTCTTACCACTAATTATTTATGAAATCTTGTGAATATTTTTCAGTTATCCATCTAGTTTAGCTTTGGAAGTTCTTTATTTTTACTTCAGGTGACATTGCAACATTCCCAACTTTCATATTTCCTTTATTTTTGTTCATATTTTTCGAATATATTTGATGATTCAACATCACATCCAATTGAAATCATCCTCATGCATGGAAGTCATTGATCTTTAAAAATATTTTCAACTCTATATGAACAATTCTTAGATGTCACTAGTAATTATACATCTAAAAATCCTACAAACCATGTTTTCTTCTTTTCCTATTTTGAGTTTGATTGACTTTAACGTTAACTCCGTAGAGTAAAAACTTCTTCTTCAAGAACCTCAATAGTCTTGGAACTCTTTTCTAGTCTGGAGGTAATATCATTGACGACCATTTCCCATTCTTCATTTATGAACTTTAGTTACACAACATCTTCTGTGCTTTCAATGACTGAAGATTGTACTTTTGTAAATTATTCTAGTTATTCAATTTCTACTTCAAGCTGATCTACATAGTCAGATGATTCTTCCACAAATCCTCTCTATTTTCTTCATCTGTTAAATTGCTTATCAGGATTACAAGGAGAATCTCTCAATTCTAGTTTGGGATCGAATTTAGTGGTCAACTGATTATCTATAGCTTTGTTACTTGATGATTCTGACTTTTCTATAGTAGGCACCAGAGAAGCATGCTTCTCAGATTTAAATTCTGATTCTTCTTCCTGAAAGAATTCATTATCACTTTCATCATCTTATTCACAAAGAAAACACTTCCTCGGTAGTTTCTTTCCAGACATGAAGTTTTCCTTTTGAGGAAACCTCTTCTTAGGATTTTGGTATTTTCCAACATCACTATCAATTATCATCGAGCTTCATTGATAACTGAGAAGAAATGTTCACAACTATACCACAATGAAAACATACCAATGTTAACTTCCCTTCAAAATATTTCTTTCCTTCCCTTGAATTTCTTGGAAAAGAGAGAGAGAGAAATTCAGCTTCATCCTCATCATTATGAATGCAGTCTCTTAAAATTTCAATTTTTTGCATGGATTTTAATTCTATATCCTTGTTAATATGCCTTGACACATCTCCAGTTTCACTCTCATTTCATATGAATTCAATATTCTTATATGATCGTCTAATTAAAGCTTGAAAAAATCTCTTTCTTCAAGGGGATACACTTTGAGATTGTAGAGAGGTAGATGACTTCCCAAAATTTTCTCCACAATACCGATGTCTTTAATTTCTTCTCCAAGTCCTATAATTGCTCTTAGGAGTTTCTAACCCATATATGGTGAAAAGATAAATTATTTGGGTGGGGAAATTATTCTTCCAGTTTTTCATTCTATAGTTTTATTGATTTCAGCATTGGGTGACACACATGGTTTGAGTCATTTTTATAGTTAATATTTTTATCAACATTTTTTCCTTTAGACTAGTATAGAAAATAGGTATCATTTCATAAACCACTATGTTCACTTGTAGATTAAAATTTCATACATACTCCATGTAAAATTTTTATTACTACATTCTAACCAACTACATATTATTAGTTACCTAATTATTATATTAGGAAACGTTCTAATGTTTCTTGAAAATATAGAGTAATTAGATTAATTATAGTGTTTTCATCCATGTAAAGGGGTTTTTACCATACAGCTTGATGGTGTCACCCAAATCAACCAATATTTCCACATTTGATCTATAGACCACTAGTACCATGGGCAGAGACATTAGTAGATTTTGATTACATGAATTCAAATTTTAATTTATAAAGCATGTAATTTTAGAAATTGGGATTGGTGATTCATCTAATAAAATCATTTTATATAACCTGTTACATCCTAGAACCAGATGTAATGGCCTGGTCTAATTCAAAAAATGTTCCAGTTGCAACTTATAAATATTATTCCTTTATATCGTTGTAATGGTAATTCATATAACTGGACTATGACATATAAATATAAAAACAACAAAAAATGAAGTTAAATGAACATAAAATTCCCAAAATATAATGTTCAACATTAAAAGGGGATTATAATTGCAATGTAAAGGGTTTTTTCTTCTATACCATACAATTGAAACACCATATACCAGAACCTCTGTGATGTGATGTGAGACTCGGACCCTGACTCGACCTTAGTAGTAGGTCTTAGTGAGGGTCTTTTGTGATAATTATGATTTTATTTTTTACATAGTCTATACTTTAAGAGAATAAAGACAGGTATGCCTTTGATATATGAAGGCATGTACCTGTCCTATTATGCTATCTGTGATCCTTTCTTTGTTAAACCTTACATGAGCTCTGTATTTTGAAATTGTAGAGATATGTCACTATGACCTTCTAGGGTAGTGATCTAGGATGGTGGTGACAATCATGCTCTGGAGGTGGTGGGTCCTAATCCACCCATATAACCTCTTGTGTTTCCACCAGTGGAACCTCCTTCAATTATTAATTTGAGATCCAATTCTTAGTAATGAGAGTGTTTCCTATGATTTATGAATTCTTTTCAAGGAGATCCTCAACATTCCCTTTCTGTAGTTTATTTGATGTAAGAATTATAGAAATAGAACTATCAAACATTCTCAAGGGACAATGTCCCTTAGGCTACTAAGTCATTGATAGAGGTCATGTTATCCATCTTCGAGCATCTTGAGACCCCTCTAAAATAGAGGGTCAAGATGGTGACTTATATTTTTTGTGATTCAGCCAGTAATTTTTGGGATGTAGTTAGTCAGGATGATCATCATCTTGGTATGGTATAAGTATATTTAAATACATCCTTATATGATTAGTTATTTATATAGATATTGAGATAGGACAATGATAGGGATTTTATGCACCAACATAAGGGTGCTATGTCTGTGATGAAGTATTCATCTCATTTCACAAAACATTACAACTTTTATCCAACACTTTTTGGTGATGAGTTGATGATAGAGATATAGTTATAGGATGGGTTTGTATATGCCATATGATCATGTGTGACTGTATTTAAGTTGAAAACTATTTTATAGATAATAAATCAGGCCCTAATCATTGAGAATAACCTATGGGAAGATGAAAATGTGGGACATAGAAGTTCAGTGCTGAGGTAAGGTAGTGGTTCAATTAGTGCTATGAAGAGTTTCTTCAAGTATATGTGTCAGGGAAACAATAGTAAATTGAAACGTACTGATAGATACATGGTGTGTCTCTAGTGTGTAAATTTAGGTAATAAGAATCCATAGGTTCCCATAGAACCCATTGCATACTTTGTATGTGGTGGGTTTGGGTATCTTCAGTGTTTCTATTGGAGCTTACAATTTATTACTACTGGGAGATGATCTGTATGATATCTACCTTCAGGATAGAGATTAATAAAACCTCCCCAAAATGGTATTCAGAGAAATAACTTCTCTTCAGGTAGAGGTGGTTGTCAGGGCCAAGTCAACAAAGCTTCAGATATACACTGCCAACAATGTAATCCTGCCTAGGGTAGTCAGGTTGTATCTCAAGTCCACAGATCTAACCATTCCAATGTTGTATAGCCTACTCTAAAAGAGTAGAGTTCCATGCCTTCTACAGTTAGAGGTACTGTTCTAATAAAATCTATATTAATTTCTATATTATTTTATTTAATTGATTCATATTATTTTATATCCTCATCAATTATGGAATGCCCAGAACTAGAGATAGAGTACTTATGTGTCAAAATGACTCTCAACACACCATTGGGGATCTGATATGAGAGAATACATAAATTTAAGGAATTCCCCTTGAGATATGTGGTTGTATTTTTATAGGGAACCTTTTTGTTCTCATGATTATGGGATTCAATATCATACCCAAAATGGTCTGATTAGTATATCTTCGTGATCTTATTTATTTCTATAGTCATAGGGTAACTTTAACATTAACTAATGTTGGTATTTATATTTATAAGGGGAATTCGATGTTCAGGAGAGCTGAGACAGACTCTAGCATCATGGGATAGGTGGAGTGATATCCTAGATATCTAGTATTTTTATGAGTGATTAGTGAATATGACATATAGAATATCATATTGGTATGAATCATTTTTGGAATTCCTTGCATGATAAATTTTCCATATTTTCTTTGGTAAGAGAGGTTGAGTCCACCGTTGTGCTAGTGTTAGGAGAATCACTAGTTTCTATTCCTCCTTATAGGATAAAACCTTCTAAACTTTAGTTTCTCAAGAAAAAGAAAGTATTTGGAATCTAATTGTTTAATATGACTTAGTACACCATGGTGTTCACCTATCCTTTGATCCAAGAACAATGATAGTACCCTTAGATTGTGAATGGATTGATAGAGGTTGTACCAGATTATAGTAAAGAACCAGTATCAACTACCCCATATTGATGACCACGTTGACCATCTATGAGGATATCGGGTTTTCTCAAACATTGATTTGAGGTCAGGAAATCCTTAGGTGCATATGATACCATCAGACATCCCATGTGTAGAATTCAATAGTATATATAGATTGTATGAGTATTTTATCATGTCGTTCGGCCTCATGAACATACCAACATTTTTCATGGAACTAATGAATCAGGGTTTCCACCGACATATGGATTCATTTACGGTGTTATTCATGGAAAACATATTGGATCATTATTTTAATCGATACTCCCACTCCTATAATCTTAATATCATACTGAATAAACTAACAGATCACTATTAATAATATATTCTCCCAAAATTCTACATTTTAATTGATTAGAATCACTTCTTGGGTCACATCATCTCTCAAGTAGGAGTACCTATTATCCTTAAGAACGTGAGATTTGTAGCTACATGGAATCAACCTAAGAACAACTTTGATATATAGATCTTATTAGAGAAAGATAGATATTAATTTTACTTTATCTAGTACATTTCATGTGAATCATCCCCTCTCACAGGATTGAATAAAAATGGTGTGATGTTAATGTGGTCTAAAAAATATGAGAAATCTATTTAGAAGATGAAATAGAGATTTAATTCAACACTGATCATGGTTATTCTATATTTGATAAGAAGCTATATATTTTATTGATATGAATTAGGTATCAAGCTAGGATTAATTCTAATGGGGGAGGATCAATTCATGGTATACATTTCTTAACAATTTTGGCCTCATCAATGAAATTACCCAATGTACGATCTTGAGTTGGTGGATGTGGTTCTTGCCTGGAATTGTTTGATGAACTATTTGATGGGAGAGAGGTTTGTGGTGTATATAGACCAAAAGAGCCTTAAATACATATTTAACTAGTACTATTTAAATTTTAGGCATCAAAGGGTAGTGGAATACCTACATTCCTTTGATTTATAACTTTCTTATATATCTCAAAAGGGAAATGTCATTGTTGATGATCAAATTCAGAAGACTCGGAAACAAAAATTTTAAGAGGCATGTATCAAGTTTAGGTTGATGGAACTATTTTATCGATATGTATTAGGAATTGTAGAACCAAGATGGGTAGTTGGTACTTGCATCTTTTTCAATGAAGGATTCACTTCTAGATAATGTGAATATGTGGAGACTTTAAAATCCTGTGGGATTTCTCCTTTGAGAGAGAATTTTAGGTGAGGTCCCACCTCTTGGTTGGGTTGTTGATGGGTATGAGGTCTTGCACATTCAGGGATGTGTCTAGGAACCTTCTTAAATTTGAGTGAAATTGATTCAAGAGTATCATACATCTACCTACACAATATATTCCGATGTTACTAAGATGTATCATTACTTATGACACATGTACTGGTGGATGGGGATAAAAAGAGAGATAACTTCTTTTGTTACCAAGTGTTCTATTTGTTAGCAGGTGAATACAGAATAATAATGACCAGCAGGGATTCTACATCTTTTTCACATCACATAGTAGAAATGGGATGAAATCAATATGGATTTTTGACTGTATTTATGAGATTCCCTGAAAGAAGTGACATGGTAGTGGTTCTCATCAAAATTCTAATGAAGTTTACTCACTTTTGAACTATCAATGAGACCCTTTCAACTAATAATCTTAGAGGGAAATATACAGGGGAGATCATATTCTTCCATGGAGTTCCAAAAACTCTCATATCCAATGTAGATTCTAATTTTAAACCATGTTTCTAATAGAGGTAATATAATCCTCTGGGTACATAGGTTCTTCTGAGGACAACCTTCGAACCTAAGGCCAACATGAAATCCAAGAATACGATACAGATTTCAGAGGACAATCTTTGAGAATTTGTGTTGAACATTATAGGTTCTTGGTTGAAACACCTCCTTATTTCCAGATTTTCTCAGAATAACAGCTTTCAAGAACCAATATAGATGGTTCCTTCTTATTCAATATATAGTAGGCTATTCCATTCACCCACATGCTGGTTGGATGTAAG
Source organism: Viscum album (assembly GCA_963277665.1). Classification (NCBI taxonomy): domain Eukaryota; kingdom Viridiplantae; phylum Streptophyta; class Magnoliopsida; order Santalales; family Viscaceae; genus Viscum; species Viscum album. The sequence continues at coordinate 1,958,186,183 of OY728137.1, forward strand.
ATATAAATAAATATTGGGGACATGTATAATTTAAGAGAAATTTGTGCATGTACAACTTATCAAAAAATATACTACTACGACTTGGTTAGGTAGAAGTCTTATGACGATAGTTTCTGCTGACCCATGGAGTTTGAGGTGGGACATCTTGTCTTCATGTATGTTTCAATATGTTTTTTCATAGATGGATTTAGAGACTGGGAAATCTATCACCTTCTTAGGATATGCCTTTTGAGATATTGGAGAGAGTCAGGCCAATATCATGTCAGATAACTCTTCCTCAGAGGCACCGAGCCATGTATGAGGTCTTCCATATATCTCAGATTCACCATTAATTTTCAAAACCATATCATAATTTTTATCCTGAGGATGTTCAATTAGAATATGATACATCCATTGAATAGTATCCTATCAGGATCAGTGATTAGAGCATGATGAATCTATAAGGTAGTCTAGTTTCTATGGGATAGGTACTATAGTAGTACAAATTTGTAAAAGATGAGAACTATGAGAGAGAGGCTGACTTATGTGCTTAGTGGATGGAGTTATTCTCGGGTTATTTTTTACCACCTTTAGAAGGGAAACTCACAGATGTGTTGTTTTAAGGAGTGGATATTATAAGATCATGGTTTTAATCATGAGTTATGAACCAGTTTATTTCAGTATAAATATTTTATTTTGTTCTAATGGAAGTTATTAAAGGTTTAAGGAAGGGTTTAGGAGATTCTGTGGCTTATTTGGAGTCCATATCATCATTTTATGTAGAAGAAATATGAGGCACATAGTTGGAACATAGTTTTCAGTAACCATGTAGCGCAAATGTTCATCCTAGTTAGAGGAGGGGAATGGTTATAAAACTATGCACAGGAGGTCACATACCCATGTGAGGATCAGCAGATAAAATGTAGGGGGACCTGCATTGGCTGGGCATGGATTGGATAACCATGAACTTAGCCCACACACATAGTTCTACTTAAGTAGTGGTGTCACATGGTTTAGGGACATAGTTTTCTTAACCATTTAGCCAAATCATGCACCTCTTAAATTTTTCTTGAATTTCCATTTTTCTCTTTACCCTATTTTAGTTTTCCCACTTTTTTTGTATCATCGATGAAAAACACCACAAATATTCTTGAGATATCCCTTGGAACTCAACCTAGTCTTTGCTTTATCTCCTTCAATAGTACTCTGAATCTTCTTCCGTTAATCACATTGAAAGATTACTAGTAAGCACTTTATTTTGATTCCTTCTTTTCTTTATTTCCCCCTCTATATTAAATGTTAAATCAATGAAATATATTATTTCAAATTTTTAAGGATTTTTTTATTTCATCAATATATCCCATTTCATTCTAAATTAAAGGACAAAAATGGATGAGAAGAGTACTAAAAATCGATGGTTATAGTTCTATCACTTTTTCCCTAAATTCAAGTCACTTTATTTCATGCACTATTGTACCACATGCAGAACTTTTTTCACATTTTCTTAAAACTATAAATTTCCTTAAAACAAATTTTTATTCATGTTAGTAATTAACTTATACACCACTTTCCTCATTGTAGGATGAACTATACTACAAGTACCACATCTTGAGATGTTATTATGAATTGAACATTGAAATAATGGTTGTTTTTATGACCTCACCACCTTCTAAGTGGCATTGGCTTGACTATTAAAGGAGAGAAATACATTGAATTATATGTAAGTGATTGATATTACCACATAACAAGACTTATATAAAATTAATGAAATAATAAACTAACTAAATAAAGTATTGAATGGATGAAACCCAACCCTTGACTTATATTTAATCATGAATAGTACATTATAATTTAATTTGGTACTTAGGAAGGGAGTCCCATATATATTGATACTCTAGAATGGAGTCCCATATACATGTGATAATCAATCATGGTGTACAATTCACTTGTCACACTTGGGCATGATGTCCCATAAACATTTTATACTTGGGAATGGTTTCCAATGAACATGTTACATCTGGGCATAGAGCCCTATATACATTTGACACTTTGACATGGTAACCAATATACTTATTATAATTAGGAATGGAATTCAATATACTTGTGATGCCCGGGAATGGAGTCCCATATACATGTGATACTCTGGTATGGTGACCCATATGGTTCATGATACCCAAACATGGTGTCCCTTAACACTCTGCGAAACTTTGATGACAATCCATCGACGCCTAAGCAATGACTTAGGTCCTGTATAGTATCTGTATATACATATATTTCTATATAAGTCCCCATATATATATAGTTACATGTTTAGTTATATCCCATTGTAGGCCAATGTAGGAAGTGTCAGCTCATTATCCTTTAGGTTCTTGAGTTGACTCATTTTCAATTTTTTTCTCTTTTTACATTATTATATCTACATTATTACATTTTATATACATTTTATTTATCATAATAGAAACCATTTTGGTTCCTTACTGAGTATATCTCACACCCTGTTTGGGCCCTTAGTCAGTACCCAAATAGATCTTATGGATGCAGGTAGGGACAATGGGAAACATACATCTTTGGATGCCTAATTTATTTAGTAGGATGATGTGTGTGATTATGGGACTAATATTATTCTCATGATTCTAGTAGAGATATCTTTTGGTGTTAATGTATTTTTATATAGTATATAGTATATTATTTCTGTTCTAATTCCATGTATACCCCTTTTTTTAAAACATATGGAAATTAAATCCTTTTATATATGTTATCTATCTATCTTCTGCATTTTTATTTTATTTGTATGATTAAAATTTTAATTCTAGTTATATATTATGCTTCCTGTATTCATTGATAACTTTATATCTATGTGCTATACTCTAATCATGAAATTATTGTCTCCCTAATGTATCATCATTGACTGCCACTACTTGTTGGTATCCTCTGGCATATTGGGAGGTGCAATTTAGACTAGGTGACAAATAAGTTAAATTACTTATGAGTGAAAAAATTCCGAGACACTACATAACTTCATAAAAGATTATTATTTCACTATTATATTATACAATAATATTTAAACCAAAATTCAATAAAAATCATTACATATATCCTTGAACATGACTCCCTTCTTCGAAAAAAGAAGGACATGAGCACGAATAAACATTTTCTTTAGGTAGTTGAAAGTCACCTAATAGTGATAAATAAAAACAAAGGTCTATCCTTATAGGTTATCACATTTAAATGGGTAAAAATCCACTATAAATAATACATGAACCAATTATAATAGACCAAAATAATGAGGAAATTGTGAACATTTGAAACATTCTTTGGGGATATATTAGAAATAATTACCTCTATCATTAAAGGAATGGATTCCACAACTTATTATTACCCCACATGCATATAAAAAATTCAATTCTCACATACAAAACATCTACTTGGATGGATTCCCATAAAGTTGAAAATACCATAGGGTTTTTATAACAATTCATAGACACTGAGTATAATATTATTTGAATTTTGGGTATTTAATTATGTATTATATTAAAACTACCAAAACATGATCTTGGAACTTATGAAACATAGAGATCATGAGTCCCATTAAGTCTACTATGGTGTATGTAACACTAAATAAAATAACTATGAACTTGAATTTCCTATAAAATCACTTGAAAGTAGTCTTTGGAATATCTTCCTTATTTACTCTAATATAATGATACCCAGTCCATATATTGATCTTCAAATACTAGCTGGACCCCTTTAACTAATCTATAAAAACTTAAATTTAGGGTATATGATAAATTTTATTGATCATTACTTAATTGAACCATTTATTGTCTATGTAAAACCTTAGACTACATTCAACATTCTTGGAAAACAACACTAGGGCACCCACACTGACCCACTGGGTATGATGGAACCCCGTTGTACCAAATCATCAATTTGAATTATAAAAACTTGTAACATAGAAGTCACCATTCAATAAGGATTCCCCGAAATACAAGAGATGCTAGGATGCAACTATATCTTGAACTCCATATCACTTTGTGGGTTCATCATCACAACCTCTTCAGGGAAGACATTTTGAAATTTCACAATAATCTTTGTAGACACCATCACCTCTTCGGCAAATGAAAATTATACCGACTAACATAAAAGATGATCTAGATTCCTATGAAAAATTTAATGGATTCAATTTCTAGTGAACATAAAACAATGTACTTCCACATAAAATAATGAAACTATACTCCAAAGGGAATTTATACTCACATTTAAAGATTAAAACTAATATATGCCAAGAATGTCATCATATGGTCTTATATTAAGTTTATTGAAATCCACTAATGAATAATGTTTCCACATTCACCTAGTAGTACATTCCCTCTATTATAGGGTTTCCCTATTTATCCTATATAGTAGGATTTCACCACCTCTATTCCCATTCATAGGTTCAAACTTAGTGGGTTGATATTTACCAAAGGTGCCTCAGAGGATGTCTCATCTCTAGATAATAGAGCATTACTGTGGAATCCTCTTGTTTCCTCTTCTATCAGGGGATATCAATTCTTAATAATCTAGGTTCTCCTCCCTCACCAATCATTCTACTCTAGGCCTCATATCCTATGGTTTTCTGATGAAGGTGGTTATGATGATGTTGGTTTCATATATTATCTTGAAGATCAATGTTGGTGGGTTTTCAGCCTACCGCTCTTCAAATATTATTCCATATATATTTGTGCACCCTCATCATTTCTTCGATTATTGTGATCTCAATAGTGGTGTATGATTTGTGGATGAGGTCAGTTTGCGGTTGTGGGGAAGCCAAGGATTGTGGATATCCATGGTTTGACACATTTATGATTGCTTTGGTATGACATCAGTGGGTGTTCTCAGTCCCTTTTGGGTATGGATCTTGTTTTTATTCAGCAGAAGGGGACAATGTATTTCTATATGTATTTGGGAAAACTCTTCCACAATTTTAATTTAGTGTTTTTAATTAAGCCTGTTTCTATTGTATATTTCAATTTTTGGGGCTAATTATTGGTTGGTTTATTGATGTATTCTCAAGAATTGGTTCTAGTTTGGTTTCATTTAATTATGTACAACATTTTTCATCTTCTGCTGGTTTGGTGCCCTCGAAGGAGGGATGAGTGTGTTGACACACAACATCAGCTATCTATATTCTTTCATGAAGGGAAAATGGGTACCTTGCCATTGTGTTCTATCATAGAGTTATCTCTCAGGTATTCTGTTGGATCAGGTGGACATTATAGTGAGTTTCTTGATGCATTATCGTTGGGTAGATCACAAAAAGGGATAGGTGTTATAGAACTTATCATCTAGTCCCACTCACACATTCTAGGGTTAGTTAGAGGGTTGATCTAGCACATGGTGTTGACTAACATGAAACAACTTCTTCAAAGGGTGGACACATCAAAATTGAATGACCATTTTGTTTCATTGTCTATCATAGGGGGTGAAGAGTCTTTTATTGATTCTTGTTTTTATATTTTCTTTCCTTTAATCATTTGGGACTATTTTATAACTTTAGGTCATGTTTATTAAAGGAATATGTGCCTCATTCTTTCATGGGTTCACTATCTACCTAGTTCTCAAAAAGGGGTTCTTATTTTATGTTCAATAAAGGAGGATTTTCCCTCCATATTTAAGAAAATAATAATCTTTCCCCATCATTAGATCATAATCTTGGAAAACATTATGAACAAAAATCCTCCTTCTACTATCACTTTCAACACCAGGAGAACTAGAAGCCTCTCCACCTTGAGTCCCAAATCACATGTTAATGTGGGTGAAATGATGTCATGTAATGATCTACAATAAAACAAAGTGAATAATGTGGTAAAAGATAAGCATATTTTACCTCAAATGATCATTGTCCCACATAGTGCTGGCTTTTCCATGGAATGAAACTAACTACATACTAACCCTCTACATCATTGGACCTAGTGAAAATTATATCACAAATCAAACACTTCCCTATGTTCTTAAGTGTGAGGGGTGCTATGGGGACTCCCTGTACCTACTCTATATCCTCTTATCTAGTCAAAATCCTACTGTCCCTATTATTGACTAGGCCTTAAATGAATTTTATATGGTGGTTAAATTGTAATCTAATTTCATATATAGTGCTGGTCATTTACAGTGTAAGACTATAAAAATCATTGATGAATATGACCTCTATAAGTAAATAATATTGGAATAAATATCCTAATAGATGCATAAGTACTATCTTCTAAAAAACATTGAAGAAGACCATTCATACTAACCCCCTACTGGTTGGAACCTAGACTATTTTGATATCTAAAAACCTCTATCTATGACTCTGTTATTATCCAACTTATGATGATTTCCCTATAAGATGAATTTAATACACATGAATCCTCTCAATACCATATTCCTTATCTAAGTCTTCTGGAAACATGGGTAATCTAAATAGGGTATCATAATATCAGATAATGGAAAGTAAAGCCTTCCCAAAACACAAAATTATATCATCCTTTCCCAAGAATAGTTGGGGGGAAAATAAAGGAGTTAATCGAATATAATCATGATACTCTGCATTCCAATTCCCCCAACTAAAAAGAAAGAAACACTAACTTCATTGTTTCCTTCATCAATAAAAAATTAATATATATATATAGAACCTTCAAGAAATCATTACTGAAATATATCGACTCCTCACACTCCCCAGGGATTAGAAACCATTGTTGATGAATAACTCCTCTCATATTAATAATAGATGATATGAATTACTTTGATAAGGCTTAATGAGATCTCAAAACCCTTTATCCAGTGTCTAATATCATAATCAAAGAATCTCCCCTAAAAATTATCTAAACCATGATGTTGTAATTCAACGAACATTATTTTAATTAATCAACCTCTTTAGCTAGGCTAACCCTCTTATGGTAATTAGGATCATCTTACCACACCTCATAAATCTATAATTCACATGGAAGATGGTCATTATCCATATCTACAATTGATGAAAGGAAAATATTTATCCTAAAAATGATAAATTAATTTAATATAATTTAATTGGATTCATTTTATCTTCATATAATCACTAAAACATAACCACACAAATAATCCAACATGATGAATATACCTCTCTTATGTCTCTTCTATGAAATCAGAATTACCTACCTTATGGTGTTTACTAATATTGAGGTCTTCACATGAGATCATAGGGGGTCATAATATCCTATTCCTAGGATATTATACCCTTCTACATCACTCACTAATTTTGATTGATATTATTTCAATACCAATCATATGAAATTCTTATTAGTTACTAACTATAATCCCTTTCCCAACCCTCATCCATTTCTCTAATACCACTCCATTATTACCCACCTCCATTGGGAACACCCTTCCTGGATTTTAAGTACATATGAGTGTGGCCCTTGCGCCCACCTACAATAGTCCACTGGTTGGTGATGGGTATCAAGGGAATAAAGAAAGAATTGGAAGGCATTTCCCTCACAATATCTATAATATAAGGTAAAAAACCAATAAAATCACAATAATATAAAATAAATCTAAATTTATAATTCATTTAAATACCAAATATAATCATGATATTAAAATAAAGTAGAAAAATAAAAATCCTACTATAACTACTCTGACAACAAATCCAAGAATCAAGATAGTACAGTCCAACTCGATCACCAACTCTCCCAAAGAAACCTATAAAATAGATTTATATTTATTGCGATGAGCATATAAGTATTCTTATTAATATCCTACCTAATACCACTTAGGAAAATGTGGACAAATCATATTAATACCTTAGTAAAGAAACAACAAAAAAACTCACACATATATTATGTCAACTATCACCCTAACTCACCAAGTCTCACTCACCCAATATCACATCTATGTAAAATATTATAATATAAAATGAATATAGGTAAATAAGGAACCCCAAAACCACTTACCCATTATTTTATTTATTAAAAAACAAACAATATATTTTTTCTGGTTCTTCCATTCCCAGTCAATGTCATTTTATTTCACATTATTTAATGTTTTACAATCATATACCACATATGACATCCATATCATTATTACATTACATATATCCAATCGCATACCACCACAAAATAATAAACGCATAATTACCACATACCACATAATAACCACACATCACAACCTTATCATAGTCAAATAATGTGAAGATGATAGGTATCAAACTCATGCCCTCCTCCTACCATGAATGTCCCCTCCATGTATCATCATAAAAACCTCGTAACCAAGTAATACAATATGTTACAAATCCAAAACATGACCCGTTATAGTCTTTATTTATATACCTTATATGATCCATCACATCCCATACTATGTTTGGAAGAGAGAGTTTGGAAGAGGGAGAAATTGTCCAACCATTCCATCCCTAAATATGACATTAGGGAAAACACTTGAAACCCAAAACCATATGGGTGTAAATAAGTTTTTAGTGGGATAATCCTTAAACACACTTGATTTCATAACTTTTCAAATGATTTTCCAATAAATAAATCTAAGGATCTATAGGATTAGTGTATTTATAATATTAACGAAATAAATACATCATCATAAATGTAAAAACATAATCTTTATTTAAAAATCCACATATTTCTTAGAACTCCCATAGATATTATAAAACTATATAGGACACCCATGGGAAAATTGATATTGAAAAGGGTGAGGTAGAAATCCTAATAATGGAATGCACATGAAAATAAATCATAAATTGAAAGTCAAGAGGCATAACATAATATAATAAAGAGAATGATATTAATAATTATAATATCACATAAGGAAATGGTATCATAAGATTTTTGAGTCCTAAAAATTCGGAAATTACCAAAATCATGCCATCCTTAAAATATGTCAAGGGTATCCCTCATAACCATCATCATAATGTGGACAAAGTCCCATGGTGGATTAGGCTCACTCCCTAATCCCTTAAATTACATCTCAAGAGATATAAAACTTTCCCAAAATATTGAGGGATATATAATTCTAGGCCCAACCATCACATAGTCATGATATAGACATGTATTCATGTGTCATATGAGGATATTTAACTATACATAAATCATAATAATGATAAAAACCATGAGTAAGAAGTGGGTTTCATAATATTGTATCATAGTATAACCTATAAAAATATCATAAATATTACCAAGATAAGAAGGAATTAAATCATTTTGGAATTTTAATATTTTAATAAAGAAACATAGGTCCTAAATTTTGATTTGTAAAATAGGAAAAATTCAAGATAAGGATTATGTATAATTAAAAATGAACCATACAGGAGTTGATTTTTTAACAATGTTTGGAAAATTTTATGTAAGGAATTATATTATTATTTCATTTTATACCAGAATTCAACTAGGATAGTTTTACATAAAAATATAGGGTTTATAAAATCTTTTCATGTTGAAAATTTTTTTATGAAGGTGATAATTTTCCATGAAATAAAAATTGAAAATATTCCATTTTTATGTTTTAAAAACACCTTCATTGAAATCCATCATTCTAAAAAGGATGATAAAACTTTCTTTTTAAAAAAAGGTAAGATAAATATGAAGGTCAAATGAAATAAAAAATATTTATGTTTCTAATTAAAATGGTTAATATTGGCATAAAGGGAAATTATAGACAAGTAGGGGGATCCCCCATTTAATAGGGTTATAATTATTTTTAACATACTTGTATTTTCAAGAAGGAAGAAGACTCATCGATATGGAAATTGTGAATAAAATTTTATCTCTCAATAAATAAATAGTGTATAACATATAAAATGAATGATAAATATCAAGGATATCCATTGTAAATCCAGAAAGTGGATGGAGTTATGAAGAACCATTATATTAATGGGAATAATCAATCATATCCTACAACAAAGAAGATCTTGGATAGAAATGAGGTTTCCATGTTGAAAAACATTTTATGATATTTTTGGTCAACGAGGAAGTAGTTACAGTATAGAAATGAATATTGGTTCATAATATCAAAGTATTCCCCAAATAATGGTGATTGAGATGGAAACCCTTACAATTGGGATAAAACTTGAGTCGAAGGGTATTTCATGAAAATAATATTATTTGGAATTTTATATACCATGAATTAAAATGAAATAAAGTTTAAAAAAATTCATGGGATGGAAAATCAATAGAACACCATAAAAAAGTAAACATGGTGTATAAAATGTAAATTTTCTAAAAGAATCATAATTGATACCAAGAATACCCTTACATTAATTTCTAATTTGTTGTCATACATTCCAATCTCCTGTATAAAATTAACTATCTTAATAACAAAATCAAGAAACATTTTCATATTAAAAACCTATCAAGCATGTATTTTCTCAACAATACTCTATGATTTATGAAGATTTTGATGCTCACAAATACCCTTGTTTGTTTTCTAATGAAGGTTGGTTTTTTGAAATTTATAGAAATTTATATTTTGTTTTAAAGTTTTTAGCATTACAGAATGGTTATAAAAACACTATTTTCATACCTAAGTTACACTATAAAGGATAACATTTTCATATGCTATCAACCCTACACTATGATGAATAGTTTTCATTTGGAACAACATCCGTAATGTGAAAATTAGAAAGTGTATAGATCAACAACCCTACGTTGGAGTCTGGATTCACTGTTCATACCATTCATTCGGGAAAGTTGAATGTGTGGATCATCTATGATACGTTCAGGAAAGTGGAATGTATCAATTATCATCCCTACACTACATTTTTTCCTACGTTACATAAATATGAATATATGGATAAGTAATAGTATGTTGGTAGGAAACTATGCTACATGAAGCAACCATATGATATGTGAAGGAACCCTACGCTACATGAAAGAACCCTACGCTACATAGTTCACTCCTACGTTGTGTTCTCAACAGTGAAGTTCATTAAGACTTGTTTTCAATCCAATATTATTTTAATGTAGGAGTTATGTTTAAAGGCTGATTCAAGGATTTTTTTTTGATTTTTTCAAATGAACCGTGTTCGTTGGAGAAAGTCATTCCTATTTCTAAGGAAAGTTATGAACCCCATGTTCACTTGAAATCTGAATTTTCACAATAAATTAGGTTATTATTTAGGATATGGATTATCAAAGGAAGATATCACCCCTTCTATATATTTCTTCAGAATATCTTAAAAAATATCTCTCTATGTGATATAGGACTGCATTATTAAAAATATTTTATAGTGATGAAATGAACGAATGACTCAGAAAGAGGAATTCACTTTAAATTCATACATGTTGTTTATCTTTATACTATAATATCACTAATTCTATTTTTTTATATTCTTATTTGAAGAACATTGTGATACAAGGACCCTTTAGATTACTTCAATCTTAAAGATATTCTTTTCTTAAGAATAAGATCCATCATCTCTCAGTTGTGTGCTGCTGTGACTATGAAAATCAACCTGAACCACTTAAAACAATATCTTTTGATATATTGGTGTGTCAACAACTCACACTCAATTTTGGTGGAGTATAAACTTCTCAATATTTTTTGCGGACAACTGGTTCTTTGTTACTGAACATGTAGACTTTTGTAATTAGTTTTATAAAGGTGTCAACAATGTGCACTCAGTTATAGAAATATGGTCTTTTGCTAAGAGGACCGGACTAGAGAAATTCACCAAGCTTGTGGAGAGAGTATTTGGTGGAGTATATTAGGGGATATTTGTTTCCCAAACAACTATAAAAAGCAGTGTTCTTTTTTCTTGATTATCTGATGCATATTTTCATAATCAAATAAAAACACTGTTGATCCATATAAAATATAGTGGGTGTCTAAAGTGATAATTTTTTATAATTTTGAGAAGATCCAATTCACCCCACTCTTGTGTGCTACTTTGTGCATTCCAACCTAAAAATTGGTATCAAAGGAATGCTTTTGAAAAATCTATAACAAGATGAAATGTTTAAAGTCTCTAAAATGATGGAAATAGATGATACAAGAAAAGGAATTTAAATACTTATTACTCCATATTCCAATGGTGAAAATTATGGATGTTGGAAATCAAGGATGATTATCTATTTAAAAAATCTTGGATTTAGAGTTTAGTCAATGATTATTACCCCATATTAAATTCTTGAGACACTAGAAACTTGGGATGCTACAACTGAAGCGAAATATGATATGAATTCAAATGCTATGAATACTAATATTTGTAGTCTCAAACCATATGAATTCAATTGTTTATCAAAATTTCCAACTATATATGAAATGTGGAAAACTATTTCAGTTGCTTATTAAGGGACAAATAATGTGAGACAAAAGAGGAATTCTATAACAAATATAAAATTCACCACATTTAGAATGTTTAATAGTGAAATAATTACACAAATGAATGGAAGGATTACATAAATTGTCAAAAATATTACAACATTATGAGAAACCATAAATCAATATGATCAAAATTGGAAAATACTGAGAGTACTACCATCAAAATGGAATGGAGTATCTTCTGCTATATGACAATCCAAACCTATCAATGATCTAACAATGAAAGAATAAATTGGGTCACTGATAATGTATGAAGATGAAATTCAATCTTAAGAAAAAGTTCAAAGAATAATTTTGAAAAAGTAGTACATTCCTCTAAAGGTAACATCTTAGAATCCAAAAAAAAATTAAATTAGAAGACAGAAAAAAGATAAACCCAATTTCATATAATTCTAAAGTGGAAATAGCTCAATTAGCCATGAAATTTAAAATGTTCTACAAGACGAAAATAGTATTCAAAGAAATCCTTCAATAAGGATGAGAAATTTTTAAAAGAAGTCAGATGTTATGAATAGAAGATACTAGATCATATTAAACTTGAGCATCCTCGGCTAAAATATTACAAGAGAAATCCAAATAAGAGATATCAAAAAAATATTGATTATTAACATAAAGACATAAGAGAATCAAAGAAACCAAGAATGTTTCTGAATAATCCATTAGTTCATTAAAATCTGATTCAAAAAAAGAACAATAAAATTTTAAAGCTAATACATGCTTCATGGTTGAAGAGGAAAATGTACAAACCTATTACTCATCACATTTTGATTTTACTTCTACCTGTTGCTCCAAAAACAAATTGATGCCTACTGTTATATATTAGACGAGATATATTATTCTTTATTAAATAAACACCAATACTTAAAGAATATTCAAAATTATTTTTTTGGTGAGAGAAATACCCTACTAAAACAAAATCAATATTTAATTGAAAAATTTAAATTTCTACATTAAACTATGATGATCATGAAAAAAAAGTCAAACATTTACAGGATGAAGTAGAATCACATAAGATTTCTGATTTTTTATTTATAAAAGGACAAATAAAACCATAAATGAAATCCTTGGATAAAATTTTATTAAAAAAGAAAGGTTTGGTATATGAATTAAGGGTGATAAGTCTAAACTGTAAAAGAATTATTTTTTCCCCAATTCAAAAAATGAAACTTGATATTTTTGTGGAATAAAAGGGAATGTAACAAATTGTTTTTATTTGAAAAAACTGAAAATCAGTGGTATCAAAAGAGACATTATTTCAAAGAGGTTATCTGAATAAAATGATATAAGCTATGGAAAAAAAATTTAGGTTTTGATTCCAAGATCTTTACTAGTTAACACTACTTGACCCATGAAAATGTGGGTACCAAAACAAACATTTATTTAAATAATTTTGAAGATAAAAAAAACAGGAACATAAATTCTACTTGGTACATGTACATTGGCTATTCAAGGAATATGATTGGATATCCATCAAACATCCATACACAGAAAAGAATAAATGGAGTTCCTGTAACTTTTTGGGACAATGAAAAAGGAAAAATAGTTGGAGTTGGAACTGTTTGATATTTGAAGATCATATCTATCAAAAAATTACTATATGTACAAGGATTAATGAAAAATCTAATTAGAATTAATCAAATTTTTTATGATGGGTTTTAATTGGATTTTTCTAACAATTAGTGGATAGATTTCACGGATAGATTTCTTAAGTTTAGAGCACCTAGAACGGATAATATTTATACATTAAATTTAAATTTCTTATGTAAAAAGAATGTGAATTGTTTAATTGCCAAGAAAAATAAATCATAAATTTTACATAGAAGAATTGACACTTTAATATTTATTCTTTACATATATTATTTAAGAAACATGTAATTTATAATTTTCTTAGTCTTATGTTTGACAATGACAAATTTTGTGATGCATGCCAACTTAGAAATCAACAGTAATCTTCTATAAAATCTATTAAATAAAATTTCTACATCTAAACCTTTAGAAATTATTCATATATATTTTCTTTTACCATAAAGAGTAGAAAGTTTGGATGGTAAATTATGTCTTTTTTTATGTGATTATTACTCTATATTTACATGGGTTTATTTTCTAAAACTCAAAAGTGAAGTTTTTTCTATTTTTGAATGTTTTGGTAAAATTGTTCAAATTAAATTTTTTTAAAAAAAAATCATTGATAATTTATAATGGTGTAAAATTTGAGAATCCTTAGTTCAATTATTTTTGCTTAAATTTGGGTAATAAACACACCTTCTCTGCACCAAGAACACCTCAACAAATGGAATTGATAAATAAAGCAATAGAACTATTCACGAAATGGATATGACTATGATAAATGAATATAGTCTTTTTACCTATTTTTGAGAAGAATATGTCAGCGCAACCTACTGTATCATGAATAGAGTTTTAATTTTTCATAGTTTCAAAAATAAACCTTATGAAATTTGGAATAATAGAAAACCTAAATTGAAGTACTTTAATGTTTTTGGATAAACAATATATATCTTGAATACTAAGTACAACCATTATCTGTTTGATCCAAAGGCTGATGAAGGAATATTTTGGGGATATTTTTTGACCTCTGAAGATTATAGAGTGTTTAATAAAAAGTCAAGTATTGTCGATGTATCCGTTCGTGTGATGTTTGATGAAATTGACCCTTTAATTGAATAAAAAGATCAAACAGATGAAGTTAATGACTCTTTTGATAACATGAGACTTGAAACCCCTAAAACTGATTTTGAAGATGATATTAATATATTTTAGTCTAGTTTATAAGAACATGAATATGAAGAACCAGAATGTGTTCTGCATAGATGGTCTATAATCTTAAATAACCACCCTTTAGAAACTGTTATAGGAGACTGAGACATAATAATTATAACTAGAGGAAATGCTGGAAATATTGTAGAATTGTATACCATTATATCTCAGTTATAGCATAATATTATTTAAGAATCATTAGAAGATGAGAGTTGGATGTTTGCAATGCAAGAATTACTAAACTAGTTCAAAAGGGGTGAAGTTTGAAAACATGTAAAGAGACCAACCAATTATCCAGTTATAAGATCTAAGTTAGTCTTTATAAATAAGAAGGATGGTCAAGGGATCATAACTATAAATAAAGATAGATTAGTATAAAAATGTTATAATCAAGAATAAGATATATATTTTGATGATACTTGTCCCCCTATATCTATATTAGGAGGAATTATAAATTTTTTAGCTTATACATATCATATGAATTTTAAATTACATCAGATGGACGTTTAATATACCTTTCTAAATGGTTATTTGATGGAGTAATTTTCAGTTAAACAACCTTATGGCTTTGAAAATCGTTAAAAATACAAGTCCATTTTAAACTAACTAAAGCTCTCTATGGACTTAAATAGGAAAATAGGGCTTGGTATAAAATATTGAGTTCATTTCATTTGAAAATTTGTTTTTCTATTGGATTGGAAGATCCAATAATTTTTAAGAAAATAATTTTTTATAATTTTTTATTAGTTTATGTTTATGTTGATAATGTCATTTTTGGTTCAAATAATAAAACGTCTTGTCATGATTTCTCAAAATTAATACACAATGAAATTAAAATGAGTATTATGGGAGAATTTAATTACTTTTTAGGATTTCAAAATTTGAAAAATGATTTTGGAAATGTTTTAAGTCAAAGTAAGTATATTAAAGATTTATTGAAAAAGTTTGGACATGAGAACATCAAGTCATATACAACTCCTATGTGTAATAATATATAACTTTATTTGGTTGAAGTTGGAAAACTAGTTGAAAAAAATTATATAGAGGTATGATTGGATGTTTGTTATATATTTCTATTAGTAGACCAAACATCATATTTTCTGTATGTCTTTGTGATATATTTCAATAAAAATCAAAAGAATCCCATATTACTTCTTCCAAAATAATTTTCAGATATTTAGACGGAACTATTTTTAAATCTCTTATTTACCCCAGAACTTTTGATTTTAATTTAATTTAATATTAAGATTCTGATTTAGGAGGGTGTAGATTAAATAAAAAAAAGTAACTGAGTAACCTGTCACTTCATAGGAAAATCCATAGTTTCCTGGTCTAGTAAGAAACAACACTCTGTTGCCATATCAATTGTTTAGGTAGAATATGTATCTTCTAGATTTTTTTGTGCACATGTTTTATGGATGAAAAAAATTATACTGGATATTGGAATAAACATTAATAAGATACCTATTTTATGTGATAATACTAGTGCTATTAAAATTTATAAAAATCTAATATGTCATTCTAAGACTAATCACATTGATATAACAAATCACTTTTTAAGAGATCATTTCCTTAAAAAGGAAATATCTTTAGATTTTGTTAATACTGAATATCAATTAGCATATATTTTAACTAAACCATTTCCTATTTCTTGTTTTGATTTTATTAAGGGGGATTTATGATTATTTGAATTTAAGTGATTTCCTATTTAGTTTTTTTTCAGTCACCTTTTTTTGTTTTATTAAGATTTATTTAATATATTTTACTTATGTATTATTCGATTTGGTTTTAGTTTTTTGAGTTTTTATGAGATTTTATTTTAATATATTTTTAAATGAGTTTTATTTAATTTAATTTAATTTTTTCTTTTAAAATTAAAATTATTAATGAGTACATTCTCAATCGGTATGAGAAAAATTATTTTCCTTCTCCTGCTCTCATTATCCTCTCCAAAATGCCCATTTGACTTATAGAGTAACTCTTTATTTCATTTTCCATCTATTAAAAACCCTAATCCTTCAATCCCTTAATTTTCAAAAACATTAGAAATGGGAACCTTGTAATGACCTGTTGATGTTCTGTTGGAAAACAGTATGTATGCTTCCGAGAAAGATCAAAAAGTTTTCCATGGAAACGTAACTTATTTGGAATATCAAGGTTCTCCAAATTTGTCACTTAAAGAAGCTATTCATTTTCAAGGGCTGATAGTTTATTTTAGAGAAGATAATATGCTATTGGTTTATGATATATATATTAAATAATTTTGTAATAATTCATCATTTAGTTTCTGAATAGAAGAAGATACAGTTATCTATAAGATGGATCATAAATAATTTTCATTATCCTCAGGGTAAATGGATGATAAATTAATACATCCTCATGAGGGGGAGTTTCAGTTTTATTTATGAAACATTGGTAATGGAATATATGCATATGAGCACATCATGTTTTCCTTTTTTTGGATAAGAAATGTCAAGAAAGTTTTTACAAAATTACTTTCTCCTGACCTACGTGTGATGATGAAGTTTATTCATTCTGGGATTTTTCCTAGGGACACTGATCATGATAAGGTCCTCTATCCATACATGTATATCATATTTTTATTTTTGAATCATATTAAGATTAATTTTACTTGATTTATGATGTCACGACACGCCCTCGGGGTCCGTGCCGTGACTCCCCCAAGCCCGCCTTCCATAGGCCAGGGGCTGGCGACTAGCACCAAGGCGTAAATCCCAGTAAAAAGGGAAGGCATTGCCTTTGAAAAGTAAACACACACCACAGAGTAAACAAGCGGAAAGTAAACACTAAACAAAGCAGAGTACGACTGAAAGTGCGGAAAGGTAAATGGGCCAGAATACAAACCCAAACTGAAAGTAAAGTACAACTCGAAAAGGGAAAAACAGCAACTGAAAAGTAAAAGCCGCTACTCCGAGCTGTCCACTGGAAATCCCACCTGAAAGGTGGGTACAGATAGCTCCTCTGCTCCACGGGTCCCGCCGTCCGCTCCGAGCACGTCCCGCCCTGTGGTCCACCTCCGGGTACCGTCCCGCTCTGCAAGCCTCAGCTAAGGTCAACGCTGTCCGTCGTCTGCAACCAACACAACGTAGTGCGGGCAAAGCCCGTGCAGGGGTGAGTATAAGCTACTCAGTAGGGACCCCGAGACCCCTGAAGGTCTCTCAAATCCACAAAGGATAATCCAAGAAGAAAAGTACAATCACGAAGTAACAACCGACACTGCTTAGGTATATGCCCATACATATACCTATGTCATCAATTCAAATACGCTCCAACCTCCGAGCCCAAGTACAACTCAGTCCACACAGGATAGTAAACGTATTCCACACAGAAAAGCAAAACGTAATCCACACAGGATTGCACAACACAATCCACACAGGAAAGCAATAGGATTCAGCTCACACAGGTATACTTCTTCAAGGTCGATAAAGATGATCACTGATCCATCTAAGTCGTCGGACCCACGAAGGATCGATAGGTAACTAACCCCCGCAAAGACCCACACAGGATTGGGCCCACACAGGACCTGTAGGCGCTGGCTCACACAGAACCGCTGAGCGCGGACCCACACAGGATCGGGCCCACACAGGACCTGTAGCACTGATCCACGTAGGATCGCTGAGTTCTGTAGTCGTCGTCGTCGAATCCACACAGGATCTCTGTACTGTCGTCGTCGCAGTCACAGTAGCAGTCGTAGCAGTAGTAGCAGTTGTAGCAGTCGCATCCAGCACTAGGGTTCCCGCACACAGCAAGCTCGTTCGGAGGGTCCGCTCCACGAGCCGAGAGGCTGATACATCAACTGTCACAAAGACCAGAGTTGATGTATCCAAAAGTTCCGTATCGTCAACAGGAACTCAACGCAACAGACGGCGCGTCGATCGGACGCCCGGTCTGAGAGTTATTGGCATTTTCGTCTCCGGGGCCCGGTTGGTTTTTAAGGCTAAACCAACCCGACCATACTCCACCTGCGTCCAAACCTCAGGCGGAGTATGCCAAAAGATCCGTCTCACTAAGAGGAACACAACGCGACTGACAGCGCGTCAATCGGACGTCCGTAGCTCAAGATATGAGTGTTTCCGCTCCGAAGGCCCGGTTGGTTTCGTGAACGAACCAACCCGGCCGAACTCAAAGTAATCCGAAACCTTGAGTGCGATATACCGAAACGACCGTCTCGATCCAAGGATCGCGTTACCGCTGACGGTTCGTCGATCGGAGGTCCGAGGCTCAAGATATGGCCCAGAAACCGATTCTGGTTCGAAACGGGGGGGGGGGGGGGTCCGGGTCCGGGCCGACCCGGCCCGACCCCCCCCCCCCCCCCCCGGGGCGGCGCGGCGGCGCGGGGTGCCGCGGCGGCTGGGCGCCGCGAGGAGGCTGCGCGCGGGGGAATTTAATTCCCCCGCTAACTGGATGGCGACGCGGCCTTTGTGCCACGCCATTTGCAAGAAACGGCCCCCGCACGTGGGGGCCGGCTGGAAACAAAACCGGGGGGCTGTTGCCCCCCCCCCCTTTCATGGAACCGCCCCCCTCTTAAAGAGGGGGGTTTTACACGCTGGCCGGGGGATTAATTCCCCCGGTTTAATGCCTTCCGGCCGGCCAGCTGGCCGACCGGTTTTCTCCAACGGGACCGGAAATTCCGGTCCCCCCTTCGGCTTCCGACGCCGGCGGCCCGGCCGCCGGTCTTCTCTTCCGCCGCGGCCCAGAACCGGCCGCGGTCTCCTCGTCCCGCCGCGGCCCGGAACCGGCCGCGGCGTTCGTCATCCGGCACGGTGCGACGACACCGCGCCCCTTCGCCGTGCCTTGATTCCATTCAACGCGGCGCGACGGCGTCGCGTTCTTGAAGATTCTACCTCGGCGTAGCGCGACGGCGCCGCGTAAAATATTTGCACGATCATCCGCGTGGTGCGACGGCACCACGCCACTTGCTTCCACCCACAAGAATAAACAAGAACGTTGGAGGGGGGTTCGGCCGTGTTCGTGCGGTCCGGCCTCCTCACGTTAAAATAATAACGCAACTTAAATAATTCAAGCCACACGTTAGTCTTGCTAAAATCACGATCAAGAATAAAATAAGGAAACCAAAAAGAAATCGACATCCCCTACCTCGGGTATAAGGTTCGAAGATTGTGAACGTTCCACAGAAGACGACGTCGCGGAGGTCGGGCGTCGCGGTAGCCGTTCGTCAAATCCGATGACGAAGGGATGCGTTCGAAGAGACACGTCGTTGGCGAAACTTTTACGCCGACGAAGGTTGTCCGAGGAAGAAGTGGCGTCCCCTTTCGTTGACACGGTAAACGAAGAATGGAGGTGCGGCGTTCTTCGTCGGAGCTTGAACGTTCTTCGTCAAGATGAAATTTCTTCGAGTTCCTCGTCAGAGTTGAAGGAGAAGAAGGAAAAGCTCTCCACCTCTCAAGAAGACAAACAAATAACCCCAAAATAAAATAAGACAACATCTTATTTTATTATCACAAAACACATTAGAATTTCAAAAGTTTGAAATTCAAAAGGTTTAACTCCCATAATTAAAAGTAACTCAAGTCATTTAATTAGGGGTTAAGCAAGTTGAGAGAATTTGAAAGGATTAGGGGTTCGTGTGGGCCCCACCACACTTAATCCTCCCAAGGGAGGTTAAGTGGGTGTGGGTCCCACTTCCAACCTCCTTTGATAGGTTTTAACAAGTTATAATAAAATTTGTTCTACACAAATTTTATTTAACTCAAACTAAAAACCCCAAAATTAACTTTCAACCCGCAACAAACGCAACTCCCGAAAAGGACTCTTTAAGCGAATATCGGCGCTGCGAGTTCATCGGTGCCCTCGGATTTCAATTCCGAGCACCAGATCAAAAGTTAGGAATTCCCGCTCGTTCGTTCACTGAACGTACCCGAGCCAAACTTCGGAAATTAATTCCGGTCACTCCGGGCCTCGGAATCAGGTGCCGTCTGAAACCGCGCTCTTGTAAAATTCTAAAGAAAATTAAGAAAAAGTTTCCCTTGAATTTTACGGGTCTTTACATTACTCCCACCTCAGGGCTTTACGACCCCGTAAAGATACATCAAAAACTAGGGAAACAAATGAGGGTACTGAGCACGCATCTGAGCCTCCCGCTCCCATGTGCTCTCCTGGAGATTCCCGTGCTGCCATCTGATGCGCACAAGAGGAATCGATCGCCCGCGTAGGACCCGCTCCTGTCGATCCTCTATCTCCACCGGGACCTCCGTAAAAGTCGCCCCATCGTCAACGTCAAGCTCCCCATGGTCAATGATGTGCGTCGGGTCGTGCACGTATCTCGTCAGCTGGGATACGTGGAAGACGTCGTGCACCCTGTGCAACTGAGGTGGTAGAGCCAGGCGATAAGCCACCTCACCAATCCTGCTGAGAATCTGGAAAGGTCCGATGAAGCGCGGAGATAACTTGCCGCCTCGGCCAAATCTCCGAATACCACGTCGAGGTGAGACCCGCAAGAAGACGTGGTCGCCATCCTCGAACTCCAGTGGCCTCCGCCTCCTGTCAGCGTATGACTTCTGCTGGCTCTGAGCTGTCCTCATCTGCTCCTGGATGACCTGGACCTTCTCTGTCGTGGCCTGGACCATCTCCGGTCCCACCAGTGCTGACTCCCTAGGGTCTGTCCAGCACAAAGGAGATCTACATGGTCGGCCGTACAACGCCTCGTACGGTGCCATCCCGATGGTGGAGTGGTAGCTGTTATTGTATGCGAACTCCACCAAGGGTAGGTGGTCCTCCCAGCTACGACCAAAGTCGAGGAAACATGCGCGAAGCATGTCCTCGAGAGTCTGAATGGTCCTCTCCGTCTGACCATCCGTCTGAGGGTGAAAAGCTGTGCTAAGACGTAGCTGCGTCCCGAACGCTTCCTGTAACCCCTTCCAAAGCCGGGAAGTAAAGCGGGCATCTCGATCGGAAACGATAGATGATGGCACGCCGTGGAGCCGCACAATCTCCTGAACGTAGAGACGTCCCAAGCTCTCCACTGAGCTCTGCTCTCTGATGGTTAAGAAGTGTGCCGACTTGGTGAGTCGGTCAACAATCACCCAGATGGAGTCGTGACCTCTGGAAGTGCGTGGAAGTCCAGTCACGAAGTCCATAGATATGCCGTCCCACTTCCACTCCGGAACCTCCAAGGGCTGTACCAAGCCTGCTGGTACCTGATGCTCTGCCTTCACCTGCTGACAGGTGAGGCATCGAGAAACGAACTCTGCTACAACCTTCTTCATACCCGGCCACCAATGCTGTCGTCTGAGGTCCTGGTACATCTTCGCCACTCCAGGATGTACCGCTAAAGGAGAAGTGTGAAACTCCCTCAGCACTTCCTCTCGCAATGCGACTGGTACCATGGTACGTCCTCTGAAAAGGATGTCGTGCTCTGCTCCAAGGGAGAAACCATCAGGTGCCTGTCCCGAGGATATCTGTGCACGTCGTGTCTCACAGTCAGCGTCCCCGCGCTGTGCCTCCCTGACTCGCTGCAGTAGTGGAGGAGTGACTGTGAGAGACTGAAGAAAGGCTGCTCCATCTCTATCCACGAAGGATATCTGCAAAGAGGCTAGCTGCTCCGTCGCCTCCTCGAGTAGCTGAATGCCCGTCCTCCTGCTGAGGGCATCGGCTACTATGTTCCCCTTCCCAGGAGTATAGACTATCTCAAAGTCATAGTCCTGGAGGAACTTGAGCCATCGCCGCTGTCTCAGGTTCAGGTCCTTCTGCGAGAAGATATACCTGAGACTCTGATGATCGGAAAAGACTGTAAAGCGCTCGCCCATCAGATAGTGTCGCCATGTCTTCAGAGCGAAGACCACTGCTGCTAACTCCATGTCATGGGTAGCGTAGTTCTGCTCATGCGGCCTCAACTGACATGATCCATAGGCGATCACGGCCCGCTCCTGCATCAGAACACATCCGAGTCCGGTCCCTGATGCATCGCAGTAGACTACGTACCCTACTCCCTCCTCAGGCAACCTCAAGATAGGTGCGCTAGTCAATCTCTGTCTCAGCTCCTGGAAGCTCTGCTGACATCTGTCTGACCACACGAAGGGTTTCCCCTTCTTCGTCAAAGCTGTGAGTGATGCTGCAACTCTAGAGAAGTCTGGTATGAATCTACGATAGTATCCAGCTAGTCCCAAGAAACTCCGAACCTCAGTCACGCTCCTGGGTGGCTCCCATGCTAACACAGCCTCAATCTTCGCGGGATCCACTGCAACTCCCGCCTCAGAGATAACGTGTCCCAAAAAGTGGACCTCACGTATCCAGAACTGGCACTTCGAGAGCTTACCATAAAGCTGGTGCTCTCGGAGTGTGTCAAGAACAACTCACAAGTGATAGGCGTGCTCCTCCTCTGTCGTAGAGTAAATCAGAATGTCGTCGATGAAGACCACGACAAACCGATCGAGGTATGGCTGAAAGATCCTGTTCATGTGAGCCATGAACACTGCTGGAGCATTGGTTACACCGAAAGGCATAACCAAGAACTCATAGTGGCCATACCGAAATCTGAAGGCTGTCTTCTGCACATCCTCGTCTCTGACTCTGAGCTGATGATAGCCTGACCTGAGGTCTATCTTCGAGAACCACCGTTCTCCCTTGAGCTGATCAAAGAGGTCATCAATCCTCGGTAGCGGATACTTGTTCCTCACTGTCACCTGGTTCAGGTGACGATAGTCAACACAAAGTCGCAAGCTCCCGTCCGCCTTCTTGGCGAACAATATCGGGGAAGCCCAGGGTGAAACACTGGGTCCGATGAACCCCTTGCCCTGCAAGTCCTCCAACTGTACCCGTAGCTCTCGAAGCTCGGCGGGGGCCATCCGATATGCTGGAGTGGATATTGGGGCTGTCCCGGGGTACAAGTCAATATAAAAGTCTACCTCTCTGCGAGGAGGTAGCCCTGGAACGTCGTCGGGAAAAACGTCCGCAAACTGATCCACCACTGCAGGAAAACCAGGACTCCGCACGTCAACTGCTCCAAGGATAAGGCTAGCCAACTGATGAGTGATGGGCTTTCCTCTCCTCCGCGGAAGTCCATCCTGTGCTGCTAAGGCTCCCTTCTCGCCGGTGAAGGTGAACCTGCTCCCATCGGTGCGTACACATCGCACCTTGCGCCTAAAACAGTCAATCTGTGCATGGACCGTAGACAGCCAATCCATGCCCAAGATGACATCGTAAGGCCTCGACGCTGCTACAAGAAGATCCCAGCCGAAGCTCTCACCTCCTAGAGTAAGCACACACTGCCGGCACCAGTGCGTAATCGTCGAGTCTGCTCCCGTAGGAGTCTCTAGCCGTAAGGATCGAGCCAACGACTCTGTCGGAATCTCCGAGCTCCGAACAGGGGCAGCGGCTATGAAAGAGTGACTCGCTCCTGTGTCTATAAGAACTGCAGCAAGGGTGGAATATACACAGATAGTACCTCGAATCATCTCGGGTGCGCCGTGGTCGTAGGCCTCTGCTGCCTGGAGCTGTGCCTGTCGCTGCCCGCCAGCTCCCTGTGGTCGGGGTGGACCTCCTGGTGGTGGTGGTGGTAGAGCCTCAAAGCGTCGGCCACCACCAGCTGCTCGTCCAGCTCCTCTGCCTCGTCCGCCTCCTCCCTGCGGACCGCCACGGTCGATCCTCTGCCTCTGCCTCGGTGGTCCATCAACTGACTGCTGCTCCTCGGCATGGCGGGTCGGGCAGTCACGAGCCATGTGGCCCTGCCCGCCGCACGAGTAGCACTGTCTGCCTCTCGTAAGACTGGCTCCGCGCTGTGTGCCCCGCACTGCTGAGCCAGTGTCCTGAGATCGTCTGCCCGAAGGTCTGGTCTGTCTGGACCCCTGAGTCATCCGTCGACTACCTGCTGCAGATGACTCTGCCACGTGCCGCCCTGCTGTGGGTCGCTGTGCTGGTGTAGACTCAGCAAGGAAGCTCTCAATCAGAAGAGCCCGCTCCAGTACTCCTGTCTGAGTCGGTATGCTGAGGGAGATTAGCGATGCCCTGATCTCGTGTCTCAAACCCTACTCGAAGGTCCGGGCCCGGAAGAATGGGTCCCGTACCATGTCGGTCGAGTAGCGCGAGAGATCGGTAAATCTCGCCGAGTACTGAGCGACCGTCATGCTGCCCTGCCGCAGCTGTAGAAGCTCCTGGATACGCACCGCACGAAGGGTGGCTGGGACGAACTCCGAGCGAAAGAGGCTCTCAAAGTCCGTCCAAAGTAGGGATGCCTCAGTGTGCACCTGGAGCATCAGGCTCCACCATCGTCCTGCTGCTGCGTGTAGTAGGCTCGCAGCGAGGATCACCATGAGGTCTGCTGGTGTCCTCACTAGCCTAAACACTCGAATCACTGCCTCCAGCCAGTCCTCTGCTGCCTGGGGATCCGTCTCCCCGCGAAACCTGGGTGGTCGCTGGCGCTGAAACTCATGCAGTGCGCTGAGGCGACGTGCATCGTCAGCGGCTGCTGCTGGAAGCATCGGGGGCTCGGCGGGTAAAGCTACCGCCAGTGCCACTACTGGCAAAGGGCCCTGCACCGAGGCCTCGTCGCTCGGTGGGCTGTCGTCACACTCGACTCTCGGAACCCTAGCTGGTTGTCGTCGTGGGGCCATCCTGAAAAGGAAACAGGTGCGCCACGGTTAGAACAGTATACCTGGTGAGCTGATATAAGTAATCACAAAGAAAACTTTGAAACACACACGCAATCAATGTTTTCGTGCATTAAGTCGGAAATCAGAAGTCAGGGTCCTGGTGTACGGATACGTCGGCCGCCGCACCAACACTGGACTCCATGGACTGATAACCACACTCAATACGCTAAACATTATTGCTTCACATAGAAAAGATCAGAGTTCGCGGTAGAACCGAACTCCTCTGATACCAATTTGTCATGACCCGCCCTCTGGGTCCGTACCGTGACTACCCCAAGCCCACCTTCCATAGGCCAGGGGCTGGCGACTAGCACCAAGGCGTAAATCTCAGTAAAAAGGGAAGGCATTGCCTTTGAAAAGTAAACACACACCACAGAGTAAACAAGCGGAAAGTAAACACTAAACAAAGCAGAGTACGACTGAAAGTGCGGAAAGGTAAATGGGCCAGAATACAAACCCAAACTGAAAGTAAAGTACAACTCGAAAAGGGAAAAACAACAACTGAAAAGTAAAAGCCGCTACTCCGAGCTGTCCACTGGAAATCCCACCTGAAGGGTGGGTACAGATAGCTCCTCTGCTCCACGGGTCCCGCCGTCCGCTCCGAGCACGTCCCGCCCTGTGGTCCACCTCCGGGTACCGTCCCGCTCTGCAAGCCTCAACTAGGGTCAACGCTGTCCGTCATCTGCAACCAACACAACGTAGTGCGGGCAAAGCCCGTGCAGGGGTGAGTATAAGCTACTCAGTAGGGACCCCGAGACCCCTGAAGGTCTCTCAAATCCACAGAGGATAATCCACGAAGAAAAGTACAATCACGAAGTAACAACCGACACTGCTTAGGTATATGCCCATACATATACCTATGTCATCAATTCAAATACGCTCCAACCTCCGAGCCCAAGTACAACTCAGTCCACACAGGATAGTAAACGTATTCCACACAGAAAAGCAAAACGTAATCCACACAGGATTGTACAACACAATCCACACAGGAAAGCAATAGGATTCAGCTCACACAGATATACTTCTTCAAGGACGATAAAGATGATCACAGATCCATCTAAGTCGTCGGACCCACGAAGGATCGATAGGTAACTAACCCCCGCAAAGACCCACACAGGATCGGGCCCACATAGGACCTGTAGGTGCTGGCTCACACAGAACCGCTGAGCGCGGACCCACACAGGATCGGGCCCACACAGGACCTGTAGCACTGATCCACGTAGGATCGCTGAGTGCTATAGTCGTCGTCGTCGAATCCACACAGGATCTCTATACTGTCGTCGTCGCAGTCACAGTAGCAGTCGTAGCAGTAGTAGCAGTTGTAGCAGTCGCAGCCAGCACTAGGGTTCCCGCACACAGCAAGCTCGTTCGGAGGGTCCGCTCCACGAGCCGAGAGGCTGATACATCAACTGTCACAAAGACCAGAGTTGATGTATCCAAAAGTTACGTATCGTCAACAGGAACTCAACGCAACAGACGGCGCGTCGATCGGACGCCCGGTCTGAGAGTTATTGGCATTTTCGTCTCCGGGGCCCGGTTGGTTTTTAAGGCTAAACCAACCCGACCGTACTCCACCTACATCCAAACCTCGGGCGGAGTATGCCAAAAGATCCGTCTCACTAAGAGGAACACAACGCGACTGACGGCGCGTCAATCGGACGTCCGTAGCTCAAGATATGAGCGTTTCCGCTCCGAAGGCCCGGTTGGTTTCGTGAACGAACCAACCCGTCCGAACTCAAAGTAATCCGAAACCTTGAGTGCGATATACCGAAACGACCGTCTCGATCCAAGGATCGCGTTGCCGCTGACGGTTCGTCGATCGGAGGTCCGAGGCTCAAGATATGGCCCAGAAACCGATTCTGGTTCGAAACGGGGGGGTCCGGGTCCGGGCCGACCCGGCCCGACCCCCCCCCCCCCCCCCCCCCCCCCCCCCCGGGGCGGCGCGGGGGCCGGCGGCGGCACGGCGGCCTGGCGGCGCGGCAGCGCGGCGGCGCGGGGTGCCGCGGCGGCTTGTCACCGCGAGGAGGCTGCGCGCGGGGGAATTTAATTCCCCCTCTAACTGGATGGCGGCGCGGCCTTTATGCCGCACCATTTGCAAGAAACGGCCCCCGCACGTGGGGGCCGGCTGGAAACAAAACCGGGGGGCTGTTTCCCCCCCCCCCTTTCATGGAACCGCCCCCCTCTTAAAGAGGGGGGTTTTACACGCTGGCCGGGGGATTAATTCCCCCGGTTTAATGCCTTCCGGCCGGCCAGCTGGCCGACCGGTTTTCTCCAACGGGACCGGAAATTCCGGTCCCCCCTTCGGCTTCCGACGCCGGCGGCCCGGCCGCCGGTCTTCTCTTTCGCCGCGGCCCGGAACCGGCCGCGGTCTCCTCGTCCCGCCGCGGCCCGGAACCGGCCGCGGCGTTCGTCATCCGGCACGGTGCGACGGCACCGCGCCCCTTCGCCGTGCCTTGATTCCATTCAACGCAGCGCGACGGCGTCGCGTTCTTGAAGATTCTACCTCGGCGTAGCGCGACGGCGCCACGTAAAATATTTTCACGATCATCCGCGTGGTGCGACGGCACCACGCCACTTGCTTCCACCCGCAAGAATAAACAAGAACATTGGAGGGGGGTTCGGCCGTGTTCGTGCGGTCCGGCCCCCTCACGTTAAAATAATAACGCAACTTAAATAATTCAAGCCACACGTTAGTCTTGCTAAAATCACGATCAAGAATAAAATAAGGAAACCAAAAAGAAATCGACATCCCCTACCTCGGGTATAAGGTTCGAAGATTGTGAACGTTCCGCGGAAGACGACGTCGCGGAGGTCGGGCGTCGCGGTAGCCGTTCGTCAAATCCGATGACGAAGGGATGCGTTCGAAGAGACATGTCGTTGGCGAAACTTGTACGCCGACGAAGGTTGTCCGAGGAAGAAGTGGCGTCCCCTTTCGTTGACACGGTAAACGAAGAATGGAGGTGCGGCGTTCTTCGTCGGAGCTTGAACGTTCTTCGTCAAGATGAACGTTCTTCGAGTTCCTCGTCAGAGTTGAAGGAGAAGAAGGAAAATCTCTCCACCTCTCAAGAAGACAAACAAATAACCCCAAAATAAAATAAGACAACATCTTATTTTATTATCACAAAACACATTAGAATTTCAAAAGTTTGAAATTCAAAAGGTTTAACTCCCATAATTAAAAGTAACTCAAGTCATTTAATTAGGGGTTAAGCAAGTTGAGAGAATTTGAAAGGATTAGGGGTTCGTGTGGGCCCCACCACACTTAATCCTCCCAAGGGAGGTTAAGTGGGTGTGGGTCCCACTTCCAACCTCCTTTGATAGGTTTTAACAAGTTATAATAAAATTTGTTCTACACAAATTTTATTTAACTCAAACTAAAAACCCCAAAATTAACTTTCAACCCGCAACAAACGCAACTCCCGAAAAGGTCTCTTTAAGCGAATATCGGCGCTGCGAGTTCATTGGTGCCCTCAGATTTCAATTCCGAGCACCAGATCAAAAGTTAGGAATTCCCGCTCGTTCGTTCACTGAACGTACCCGAGCCAAACTTCGGAAATTAATTCCGGGCACTCTGGGCCTCGGAATCAAGTGCCGTCTGAAACCGCGCTCTTGTAAAATTCTAAAGAAAATTAAGAAAAAATTTCCCTTGAATTTTACGGGTCTTTACATATGATAAGATATATAAATCACTATTTCCACTTGGATGCGAAGATGGGATATTATCCATATGTTAGGATTCCTACATTGTTTCTATGAAGGAATGGAAAGATAGTAAACATGTTTTTTAAACCAGGTTTCATCACAATAACACACTGAATGCTAGAACAAAAAAAATCATGGTTTTGTTTGGAGTAAATCGTTCAACAATTTGATACTAATTTGAGTAGAATAGCGATATAGGTTGTAAGCTTCTACTAAGTGGGAACAGAGGGTTATCCATTATATTGGTTCCATACATCAGATACTTGAAGAAGATGAAGGAACATCCTGTCCAAATCATCTTTTTTTAGAAAAAAAAAGAAGCATTTTAGTTAATATTCCAGATGTTATTGGTGAAAATGGTGGAGGTGTCGATGACACTCCAATTGGTGAGTAAGGAGATGTTGGTCATGCGACCCAAGGTGTTGAGAAAATTGGGCATGAGGCTCAAAGTCATGTACTTAAAAGGGAAGAGATCCTTGATCTGGGAACTCATATTTTTTCTTGATCCTGGAGTTTTGGGAGGATCCGATTTGGGCAACAGACTAGAAAGTTCTAGTGAGCCAAGTCTGGCTATAGTTTAAGTTGATCAAGTAGGATCTAATTCTCCCAAATATTCTAATTCTAAAGCCAATGATAAAGTTATAAAGATACAACTATTAAAATCACTTGTTTTGTTTTAAAGATAACTGTTGGAGGCTAAGAAGAAAAATCTTGAAGAATAAATAGTTACTTCATTACCAAGCTCAAAAGATTCATTTGAGATAATAGAAGGAAATTATTATTTCAGTTGGAGATCTTAGGGATATTATAAAAAAAATTTCCAGATAATTTTTTTCATTAAAATATTATTTTTTCAATAATAAATAATTTTAGGAAATTAATGAAATTATTGTCAGAATGTTTCAGTCTCTCAATGAAAGTAATAGTGCATCTACCTCTTCTCAACATACACCACATAGATTGTCATAAATTTTTTGGAAATTACTTCTTTTTTATAGGAATTTAATGAGAGGATACATACTATTGAGTGTGATATAATTACATTGAATGTGTTTTTGAATAATTAAATGCATCTGGTGAGTCATCTTAATTCGAATGAATCATAGTTGGGACAATGATTAATCATGTCAAGGGAAAGATTACCTCTTTCATCTAGTATGAAGAAGTTTTGAATGATTTTGTAAAGATAAATTGGGTTGAGAGATTGAAGGTTGGAAATGATTCTAATTATTTTCTTCAGAATTGGATAGAAATGTTCAACATCCATTTCTAAAGCTCACTATTGAAGTTGATTGATCTTAGAAGTGTTGTTCATGCCATTCCTCATGAAAAAGAACCCACTTTTCTTACTGAAATTGAACTCTAAAACCATTCATTTTGAAGACCCATGTTGTATGTGGATTTTACTATAACATTTTAATTTCTATTTAACTTATCTTTAGTTTCTTCATATCTAGATTTATTTACATTTATTTTGATTCAATAATTTACTCCTAATCTTAATTTATTTTTCTTTTTATCATATTCATAACTTTTCATTTTTATTTATATGATATATTAACTATGGTTTATATCATCTATTCTTTGATCAACCAACTTTTTTATATCACAAAAAGTGGAATAATATTATGAAGGAAACCATATATGGGGAGATTGAGTGAACATTTTCAAACCACAACATTTTATTTGATTTTTTTAACAAAATAATTCAATGAAATCAGAATTTTTATAAAAACATTATATCTACTTTTTTGTTTTACAAATCCTATATTTTCTTTATTTTTTTTAATTATTATTTTATGGGATCTATCGTCATCAAAAGGGGGAGATTGTTGGGAAAGTATTGTTTTAACAATACAATATGATTTATGATGATTATGATACACAAAAATACCATTGATTTCAAATGAAGTTTTGTTATGTGATATTTACAACAATTTATATTTTGTTTTAATGTTTTTTGCTTTACAAAATTACTCTGGAAACAATATTTTCATCCCTAGGTTACACTAGAACAAATAAAATTTTCATACCGTATCAAACCAACATTACACTAGACTTTTTTTATTGGAAACAACATCCCTATGTGTGGAAATCATCAAGTGTATGGATCAACAACCCTATGGTGGAGTTTGAATTATCTGTTCATACCCTACGTTCAAGAACGTTGAACGTATGGATCATTAATTCTATGTTCAGGAAAGTTGAGCATATGGATAATCTTCCCTATGCTACATTATTACTAATGTTATTTAAATATGAACGTATGGATAAATAATGCTATATTGGTTGGAACCCTACGCAACGCAAGGGAACCCTACGCAATGTGAAGGAACCCTGTGCTACACACTTCAACCCTAAATTGTGTTCTCAAAAATGAATTTCTTTAAGCCATGATTTCAAATCAAGATTGTAGTAATGGTCAAGTTAGATTTAAAGACTAATTCAAGGATCAATTCTGTAGTTTCAAATGAACTACGTTTGTTTTATAATATCATTCTTATTCTCACAGAAAGTTATGACTCACATGGTC
This sequence comes from Viscum album, assembly GCA_963277665.1. NCBI lineage: Eukaryota > Viridiplantae > Streptophyta > Magnoliopsida > Santalales > Viscaceae > Viscum > Viscum album. The sequence continues at coordinate 1,958,218,121 of OY728137.1, forward strand.
AATTGAAGTTTGAATTTTTGTGATCAATCTTTTTTTTATATGGGTTATCAAAGTAAAATATCATCTTTTCTATATATTTATCTAGAAAATCTTAAAAAATATATATCTATGTGATGTGTGACTACTTTAATTAAAAATATTTTACAATGCTGAGAATAAATAACATTTTAGAATGAGTACATCACATTGAAGTAATATATATTGTTTATTATTCAACTATAAGATCACTACTGATATTCATTTCAATTATTATTTGAATAGAATTGTACATCATGGATCTTTTTTGGTTACATTAATTTTAAATATATTCTTTTCTAAAGAAGAAGATCCATCCTCTGCGAGTTTCTTGCTACTATAACTATGAATATCAACCAGGACTACATAAATCATTATATTTTGATATATCAGAGTTTCAAATGCTTTCACTCAGTTATGTTGGAGTATTATCTTCTTGTTATAGGATTTGGATAACTGGTTCTCTATTATTGAACAAAAAGACTTTTGTAATTAGTCTTGTAAATGTGTGAACTACCTGCACTCAGTTGTGGAAATTCAGTCTTGTGCAAGAGGAACGGACTAGTGAAATTCACCAAGATCACAGAGAGAGTATTTGGAAGAGTGGACTAGGGGATCTTTGTTCCACAAACCACTATAAAATGATTTGTTCTTTATTTCTATTTATCCACAACATATTTTTATAACATAAGAAAAAAACTACTGATCCACATAAAATATAGTGGCTGTTTAATGTGAGAATTGTTGATGATTTTGAGAAGACACAATTCACCCACTATTGTGTGTTACTTTTCATATTACAACCTAACAAAACCTATTATAACATTTGTTTATAATTATTATTCAAATTTATATTTTTCAGTTATTATCTATTTTTGATATCGAGTTTGAGTGATCTCGATCCCTTTGAACTAGTTTAATAATATTAGTGTAATTATTTATCTAGAACTAAAATTTAATCATTCCTATAGAATTAAAGTAATTTTAATTGATTATTTATAATTATTTATAATTTTATAATTCAATTCCATTGGAATTTCATCAATGATCTTTTATATTAAAATCAGCAACGAACAAGTTACCGTGAGTTTTATCAAATGAATAATGTTATCTTAATTAATTAGTTTAATATTGATGTTAATTTTATATAACAATAATAATTCCATTATTTATTCATTTTTATTATATATTATTAGTATTCAGGTTTTCATATACATCTATAACATTATTTTATTATATTGTTTAAGTGGGTTGTGAAACCAATCCGAAAAAAAACATAACATAATTTAATGGATGGTTCGAAGTGGTTTTGTTATAAAATCACTATAAAAAAGCATAATGATATTTCTTAGTGTTTATAAGAGTGATATATCAAAATATTAAATAATTATAATTATAATATATTGTATAAAAAGTAATTAATTATAGTAAATTATTGGTTTCCACCAAGTGTGATTGTTTTAAGATGATTAATTTTATAATGATTATTTATAATTCTAATCATTATTAGGATATTTAATTTATGTTAAAAAAACTTAAAACATATATAAATATCATTTTTACCCTTCAATAACATTCGTAAATCTGTACTTTAAATATGGTAATGAAGAAATGAACACATCGTTCCATGGGGGCAGTAATGTGCACATAGGCATGAATGATGATTTTGTTTTATTTATAATGTGAGAGATGTGTGACATGGTTTATAATTTAATAATATTAAATATTTTATATTTATCTTAATTATATACTAAATTTCATTTTTGAAACCATCTATGTTAGGAGGTGAAGGAAAATGAACTTGTTACTTCACAAAGTGAGTTGTGCATACGTAAAAATGATTCCCATATTCTTTTTTGTTAACAAAAAATGGAATGTCGGATAATTATCATGCCTTCATTATGATAACATAACCATATATAAATGATACAATTTTTTTTATTTTAATATTGTGAAATTATTTTTTTGGAAGAAGAAGTGCACATACAGAAATATAAATGAGAAATGAGTGCTTAGAAGTCCATACCTCACTTACATGATTATCTCATCTGCATAGAGATAACAACCATAATGGATGGAATTTTTAGAAGACTATAGCCTCATTCATGTAAATAGGAATGTGTAAGATGGGGATGGGTAGAGTTTTTTCCAAACATAGTGGGTTGTTGTGTGGGGGCGGGGAGTGAGGAGAGGATTTCCCATTTTATAAGTCAAAAAGATGTCATTTATGTAAATACTCAATACTGTTTAATATTTGGAAGTCATAAAATTTAACCTTCCTAAACCCCTATTTATAAACTATATTTCTACATAACCTCATGGATGCCTCCCCATATATAAGAGGCTTATGAAAAGCAGTGGGGGTCTAATTCGGTCGGTGGGGATTTGATACCCTCACTATCATGTCCTAAAAAAAATAATAAATAAATAAACAATATAATAATTCAATCAGAATAATAAATTAGGAAATTATGTAGATGGAATATTAGTTATACTGAAAATAAAAGGTCTCCTACAGTAGAAATACAAAATGGGGTAAATGTGTAACAGCAAATAAAAAAATAAAATAGAAGTAATACACTGGAGTCCTTCCTGGTACCGCTCCCAACTCCATGTTCCCCAGATTAACCTTCTTCCATAGCCCCCATTCAATTTATAGGATCTCTATATGTGAATTATGAATATAAATTGAGATTCATTTAAAGTTTGTGAAAAATGAGAGCCATTAGGACACTACCAATGTATTTTTAACAAAAGTGAAAATTTATAACATGTGTCTATCATGATGCTAATAATAATTGCATAAGCCTAACAACACACACTCAATTATTAAGCATTAAAATGGTAACCCACCATCCTAAAAATATCAGATGCACCAACTTCATATCCATTTCAGAAATATAATAAGGATATTTCAAAAGTAACCCAAACTAGCGAAATGTCTTGTGAATAGGTTGCTCAACATCATCATGGAATCATGGGTACATGCTTCTCTACACTACCTAGGTCTCAAGTATGACATGATTCTGTCAAATCACTAGAAATCAAGTGTTCTACTAACAAATCACTTGGAATCACACATTCTTATTGAAAATCACTAGGAATCAAGTTTGATACTAGCAAATCTCTAGTCATTGATCAACTTAGTATTTTTCTTCCTAGCATCGAGTTTATCCTCAATATGATTTCCCATGGAATCATCAGGTCTCCACACTATGTAATAGCTTATCATCACCATCATCACAAGTAATGCACACCCCCCCTCTAAGGGTCAATTATATCATGATAGTCCTCATATTAGAAGCACCCATAATGATACCTCTAATGAAAAGGTAATATACATAATAAAGAAGATCATACAAGGTAATAATATCATCATGAGAATAAATTAGTGACATATACACATGTGATCATCATAAAACATGAGGAAACAGTCTAAAAAAACTCACGACATCTAGCATTACAAACAGGTCACACAAACCACAAACATAACCACATGCGATCTAAATCAATCACAGTCATCAACGTAAACCAGCACAAGAATTATACTATGGAAAACATGTGTATATGAGATCAAAAAATGGTAAGGAACTTCCTACCTCAATTCATTGACAATGATCTTCAAGGTTCATCAAGAATCATCCCCTGGACCTCTTGCATGCATTCTTTGGCTCAAAACCTCACCAAAGATTCATTGAAGATATTTTATTATTTTATTTACAAAAATATCATAAAATGAAATATGTGATTATAGTTTCCATCTCCTAGATCATCTATAATAAACATGATAATTTCATATTATTCTCCTTGATAATTCAATTTTACCATCATTCAACAAATTCATTATCATTTGGGGTAAAATATTTAGAAAAATAACTCATGAACTATTGATGAAATTAGGAGAAAATAATAATACAGATTCTTACCAGGAATAACATCCCCTTTAGAAATCATGCTCTCATGGATAGAAGAGAGAGGGTGAGGTTTATTCCATGCCAGGAATTTAGATGAATTCATATTTTTTAGAGAAGGTGTCAACATCCAAAAAGTGGGATTCAAGGACTACCCATAATCAAGATAATTCATGTAAATAAAAAACTACAATGTTCAGATATTTTTATAGAGCTAAACAATTTAAAGGTTTAAAATAATAAGAACCAACAATTAATTTAAGCATTTAATTTTTCTTTCAAACATCTAATAATTCTGGAGTGTTTAAATTATTCCATAAATTTGAGTTATGAATTTAAACGATCCCAAGAATTAATTATCATGGATTTTGGTATTCAAAGACATCAAAAAACATTATAAGTCAATATGAGGAAGAATAACGGAAAAAACAAGGGTTTTGAATCAATATTCCCAAATAGAACACTGTATAAGGGTAACATGGTTTTATCCTTACACAATTCCTAATCGGCATGTTAGGATAATTCATTTAACCTTAAGTAGATTATAAACACAAACATCCCCTTATATATATCTAGATCACCATTATACTACATTTATAATTTTTAGTTTACCCTTACATAATCCATGTAAAAACCACTCTACCCTTATGGAATGCATAGATCATGCGTAAGGGTAATAATTAAATTGATTTTTTTTATTTCTTTACACAACAGACTTATGAAATATAAACAAAAGTGGGGTTTAAAGACATTTAAATGCCAAGAATGTTAATTTCACTCTCAAAGAAAGTGGCTCAGAATTGAGAAATAATATAGGGGTAAGACATATGGTCAAAATATGCCTCTACTACCCATTCTGTTTCCCACACATGTTTTGAACATGTTTTTAACTCATTACCATTTGATTTTTAACTTTTATTATGTTAGATGTTTCTTCGGTGACTAGTTTTTACATATGGTAACTTATCCTTTATAACTAAAAATAAAATGTCCCTTATTACATAATTTAGACCAAATTATTAAAAAATTTAAATCCATTTTTATTATATTTCTAAAATTAATAAATATTAATGTGAAAATAATAAATGTATATTTTCTTTAAAATATTTTTTTGGAAAAATAAAAAATTATGTTTTAAAATGTCAAATATGGGTTTTAAATTAAAACCAAAAATTTTGAAATTATAAATTCACTTATAAAATATATATTTGATCTTATAATAAGGTTTCATGAATTTAAAATTCGTACATATATGATAATAATGTAAAAGAAGTCATTTTATTTATGAAAATGGTATTGTTCAAAATTTACCTAAAATTCAACATTTTTACAAAAATATGAAAAAAATTCATTCTAAAATAAAATTTAAAATCAAAATCTAAAAATGATTCTTATTTTTTAAAATTTAAGTTATATAATTTTATTTTCTATTTTTTTGAATAATAAAATACAATGGGAAACTGTTTTTATGGAAATGTATCTTTTTTAAATTAATAGTTGTTCTAATTATTAATTTTTTTAAAATAATAATAAATTTATGATTAATCAAATAAAATTTTATTTTAATTAAATTATAATTTTATAATTTAATTACCTAACCCTAGTTACCCAGAGTTAGTGCATTATTACATAACAATGGCATGATCACAAAAAAGAAAGTCTGGAAATACCGATTAGTTTAGTAGCCTTTGAAATATTAGATACATTTATAAGTTTTAAATTACATTATAAAATAAAAAACTACAACAACATAGTCTCAAAAATCCACACTCATATCCCTTAAACTATCCCTACAGGTCCGTCATAATATACTTATTCTCCTCCTGGGAAAAAAATAAAACATAGAAAGGGGTGAGCTGAGTTGCTCAATAATGATAACAATATAGCCGAAACATTCATAAATAAATTGAAACATTTAAGGCGATGTAAGACTAAAAGAAAAGAATTTTAAACTGAGAATTCAGGATAATATGAAAAAGATAAAATCAAATAATTCCATTTACTTATTCCCATGGATATTCTTCTAGTCGAATAATCACATGCAACATCAATAGCCACTTTCATGATGATGGAATGCATAATTCCAGACTTCAAAACCACATAGTCAGGGCCTTGTGCGAAGACTAAAAATAATATTTTGTCAAGGCCTTGTGCCAAGACACTAGTTTGTCTCATGAGACCTACCGATGCACCGAGGAGCTATAGCGGGCTCCACCTGTCCCTTACTATGTCCAATGCATTTCTTATATGAAAAGGTTTAAACATAACATAAAAATTCGTATTAAAACTAACATATGAAATGTCAATAATTTATCCATAAAAATGAATGGTATAAAAATAAAACATCCACCATCAAACATATCACAAATCCTTCAATATAATATGGAAGTTTTGTATCATAAAAAATCATCTTCAAATTAGCTCACAATCCATGAACGGATGATGACATAGATGAAATCAAAAACTTCTTTTAGAGAAATATCTCTTTTTATTTTTAAATCATTTTAAAGTCCCATTATTATAAAAGATTTTTTTTGAAAATATTCTTATAATCTTGTAATGTAAGTTTCGACGATGTTATAGTGGCGGAAAATAGCCGCACCTGCCATAAAAGTAAAAAAACATTCTTACCTTAATTTTGTCAAAAAGGTCATAAGATAACTTGTTTGGAAAACAACAGAAATATTCCTTTCAAACCATTTTATAAAAAGTCAAAAAAGGGTATGAATGACTTTAACCCATAGTCTAGTAAATTTTAAGAAATTTTTGGAATAAATTTTTAAGGAACATGGATGTGGATGATAAAGTGGTCTCAGTAGATACTTACGTAAAAACAACCTCTAATAATAAAGAGATTGTGAAATTAACTCTTACCTTGTAATTTTCCTTGGTTGAGGGTATGTTAAACTCTTATATAATAGTTAAATAATTTTTATAAAATTATACAAGAACCATATACATAAATGTGATATCATATATGATCTTATAATATTGCTTAGTTAATAATATTTTAGTATTATCACTGATTAGGGTGTTAACTGATTCATTTTCCTTTATATGATTAGTTACGTAAGCCATGATTTTTATGGATAGGATGTATTTGATTCATATCCATAATGATATTAAGTTCTTTAAATATTTTTTTTAATCATCACATGAAAATTATTCTAGAGTGATTACGATGGGGACTGAATCTCACCGCGTTCGTGGTGACGGTAATCCGTACGTACGCACGAGTGACACTATCATTCATTTGTAATTAAAATCATAAGTAAATGGATGGTATATCATATATAAATAATACTTAACTTGTTATATATATTATTTACATCAATTATTCATCATTATTATACCCATCCAAATATTAATGTGTTGAATAACAACTACACCACAACGTGGCGACGGTAAGCCGTACGTACGCACATATGGTGACATGTTATTAATATGATGGATTACATAATAAATATGGTTGTACTATTTTTATAATAAAATCACAGTATTTAGAAGATATTGAAGTTATAATTTTATAATGGAGACAAAAAATAAAGATGAAGTGGAAGAAGAAAATAACTTGAAAGAGGTGATGAGATATTTACCTCCTCTCCAGGTTCTTCCTTTTGATTTGATCAAAAGGTCTCCTTATGTTGGATTTATGATCAAAATAAGGCCTCTAGGATAAAGGGAAGATAGTTTGGAGGATTTTTGGGAAGGTTTTGGCCGAGCCAAATGGCTTTGGAGGAGTGAATTTGAGATAAGGGGAAGTGATCTTTTATAAGAGAGGTGAGGGGAACCTTATGGAAAGATTGAAATATTATTTTATAATAAAATAATTTTCGGTTTCTAATGGATCCAAAATGATTTATTTCAAATATAAGGTGGGTATGAGTTGAAATAAACTCAACCAATAGGTTTTAGAGAAGTTAGTTCGTCATATTAACCTTATCATTTCGATTTAACTCTAAGTTATATAGTTTGACATTTACCATGCCTCTTTGTATTTTAATATTATATGGTTAATAAACATACTATAAACTGCCAAGAGAACCCCAATACATTCATTAATGACATATATAATATTATTAAGGACCTTTGGAACAACCATATATTTTTAGGAATATTATATCAACCAATAATATAATATTCGTTTTAAAAACTCAATTATGTAAATTTTGACATTATTTAATAAATGATATTTTGTTAAAGTCCTTAAAACATTATTACTTCGAAAAAAATTCACATGTTCAATCCTAACATGTAATATTATCCTATAAAATTAGAGGAATTCCTCAGAAGACTCTAATTACATTTATTTTTATATTTATAATATCAATTATTTTAATATTTTACTATTAATGTAATTATTGCATCATCATTGTGTCACAAATAAATTAAATTATTTAATATCTAAAAATTATAAATAAAATATCATTATGTAGGAAATATTTTTATCTTTATAATAAACATTTATAATCGAATTTATCTTATGTATAACCCTATATTAAAAATGGATTAGTTATTAAACTTTTATTTTAACTCTTTTAACTCTTCTTTAAATAAAATAATAATAAATATCCTAATCTAATCCAAGTGGACATAAAGTATCATATTTTATTCTTAAGGTTGTTTTTGGTCGAATTACAAATATCCAATAGAATTAGGACATTTTTTAGGGTAAGGAAAATATCATTTTTACCCTTAATTACACTATTTACTATTAACAGTGGTAAATAAAAGTAAAAAGTAACTATTGACCAAAAATTATTTTCATCTTAATGAACAAATATTTTCTTACTAATATCAACCGTGTCTCTCATAATCATCAACATTACCATTTTTATTCAAAGAAACACGAAACAACACCACACAACACAAGACCAGGAACGACAAAGCTCCGGGAGGCCGGAAATAATGGAGACCGAGGGCATCCCCCCAGATCAAGTTCACCCCCTCAGGTTTATGTTGAGAAACATGGAAAATACATTGAAATGGGATACATGGGGTCACAAAATAATCCAAGTGGTCGGACACATTATTCCCCTCCCTCCATGTGTGGGTGATCCGAGTATTACCAGCGAGGAGTGCTCTGCAATTTCGAATTGTGTAAACAACGGACTTGGGTACAATACCATTTCCATGCAGTGCCTCAAAAATTAACATTGAGTCTGACTCCACATGTGAGATGTGGAGCTCCCGTTTCCTGCATAATGAAATACCCAAAATAACAGCTTGCGCCTCCACCTGCAAGGAGTTACCAACACCATAATGCGCCGTAAATGCTACAAACACACTGCCCTTAGTGTCCCAGACCACTCCTCTGCCGCAAATGATGCCCATCACATAGGAACCATCCATATTAAGCATGAATACATCACCAGGAGGCTTCCACCTCACCCAAGAACATTGCCGCCATGTGTCCACCTGCTGGGAAGATGCCTGCAGCGCATACATCCTACCCTGCTGCTGAGTATCCACATGCTAGACAGATTCCTGCATCGCGTTCATCCTGCACTGCTACTGAGAACCCACCTGATGGGCAGAGGCTTGCAGTGCGTACAGCCCGTGCAGTGACTGCGTGTCTGACCAACATCCCTCGAGCCTGCACAGGTCGAGCAGGCTGCATCTCGTGCTGGAAATAATTCTTCTACTCATGGAGCGTAAAAACTCAAACCTGTCCAGGTTGCGCGCATTCCACAATGCCCATCAACCCGCATTGAAAATGAAGGAGTGCACGAAATCCTCCTTCACTACCCCGAACACCCCCTGAAACCATCCCCCCAAAAATTCTCCGATGCTAGATGCCATGAAGAGTAGCCCGTCCAGCACCCGAAGAAATCCCAAACTTTCCTGGCCCACTCCCCATCGAAGAAAATGTGCTCGATAGCCTCCTCCCTTCTGTTCTCACAACAGTGGCAGCCATAATCCATGCTAATGCCGAGACATTTAATGTTGTCATCAGTTGGAAGGTCCCGATGCTGAATCTGCCACGTTAAAAATTTGAATTTGGTCGGTATCTTCTTACACCAAACCTGGCCAAACTAGCCCCCTAGATGCCCCTGGGTGGAGATGAGACTATGTAAATATTTTATGTTAAAATGACCTGAAGTAGAGGGAGTAAAAACTCATCGATCCAGAACCAAACTCAAGGTGATAGATTCGAAGAGCTCCCGCTGATTTGTGTCCATTATTTATCTAAGGAACTGGGGGTACTGACACACCTCCCTGAATGAAATCAAGGGGGCTGGAATGCCCGGGGAGCCAAGGACACTCCCTGCCCAATTATGCTTAAAGAACATTACTTTTCCCTCCCCAATGACCCACTTCGATGAATTAAGAAGTCTCGGAAGCTTGCTTCACACCAAGGTCCAAAGTAGAGACTCCCTCCTCGAAGAAGTCTGGGCATTGTCCCCAACACGAAGAGCCATCATCTTTCCCCACAGAGTACGCTCTTCAATAACCTCCCAAGACATCTTGCATTCATGTAACTGATAGTACTATCGAGACTTTTAACTTTGACCCCTACCTCTATAATGGGATGAGCCATCTTCCCCCATGACACCCAATGCCGCTTCCCCTCCGAGGATGCATTTCAAATCAACCGGGACAAGAGTTTATCTATAGCTCTCCTGACTCCCTTCAGCACATTTGTAGCCGAAAGAGCATGCACGGGGATGGCTGAAAGAACACTATTCACGAGGGTAATCTGGCCACCAAAGGATAAGAAGTGGTTCTTCCAATTAAGTATATGGCCCGTGATCTTTCTCAACACACTATTAAAATATTTGATGCGCATACGGCCCGGGGAAACAGGAGGACCAAGATATTTCATTGGAAACAAGCCATGACACATCACCAAGCTACCCCCCAAAACTGCCACCCAGCTCGGATTACATGAGTCTTACACATAGAATCCGTTCTTATCTTGGTTGATCTGTTGGCCACTCCAGTGGAAATAATCCTCTATAATCTTGTACATTCCCTACATGGAATATTTCCTCTCATTAATGAATATTAGGGTATCATCCACAATCATCAAAAGGGAAATGGGAGGAATCCCCAGCTGCCTTCGGTAAGGGAGGACATCCCCTCATGCTAGTCCACTATCAATCAACCAACTTAAAGTGTACTGCATGAGAATGAAGTTGCTTGGAGATAACGAATCCCCTTGCTTGAGACTTCTGACCGTCTTAAAGAAACCATGGGTCCGACCCATAAAGGGTACTTCCATCCAAACCGAGCTGAAGAACCTGAACATGATGTCACAAGACCAGCTGGAGAAACCTATCTTCTGCAAGAATCCTATTGATGAAACCCCATTTGATCCTATCATATGCCATGTTAATTTCAAGCTTGATAGCCACGTTGGAACCCCGAGACTTGATAGAGAGGTACCTTAACATCTCCTGGGTCATCTCTATGGCCCCTATAGATGGAGCTGTCCTCCACAATCCCATGTTGTTCCTTGGATACCCATCTTTCTAGGTGCCCGACCAACCTCCTATTAATAATACATGCCAGAATTTTGTAGGTAAAATTACACATACTCATAGGCCTATAATGGATAAGGGATGATGGGTCCATAATCTTCGGAATCAAGACAAGAGTTGTGGCTGAGGCAATTCTCGGGAGACTTCCCCCTCTGAAAAAGTCCTTGATGAAATTGATGATATCCCCCATCACCACTTCCTAGGAGTGGCTGTAAAATGATCCCAGGAAGCCATTAGGGCCTAGAACACTCTCATGATTAAGGTTTTTCATAGCTGCTTTGATCTCCTCCTCCTCCGTGACACTCTCCAACACCACATTATCTTTAGGAGAGACAAGAAGAGGAATTCTCTCCTTGAAATCCTCACACCCTCCCGTAGGGTATCCTTGAGGCATATTCGGATTGGGACCCAGAAGAAGGTCCTTGAAATATGAGAAATACATACCCCCAACCACATCCCTATCATCAGAAAAGGAACTGTCTTCTTACGCCATATTCGTTTTAACGATCCGCAGCCTCTACCTAATTAAATAATGAAAGAAAGTAGTGGTCTTGTCGCCCTCATTTACCCATTTGAAATATAGGATTTATAAAATTTTAAAAAATGGGTATTACTATTCATAACAGCTAGTTTTATTGGTCGTGGTGTGTTATAATCTCGATGTTGCGTACAATAGAAGGTTTTGCATTATTAAAAGGGAAACATAACTTGGAAGCTTGTGGTGTCAAATTTTTTCCTCCTTCAAATAATTTCATCTTCGAAATTTCTATAATACTTTCAAAAAAAAGATTTGGGTGGTTCTTCATCATAAGTTCCCATGGTTACCACGTTGCCTCTTCCATATTATGGTTTCAGCATAGAACTTTTACCAGATGAGTCGTCTGGTTTATCAACACTTGTTCTATTGTATCAAGAATTTTGACAGGCTCTTCACAATAAGATAGATCAGGTTCAAATTCAATTTCCTCATAGTTGAGTACATGCGTTGGGTTAGACATGTATTTTCTCAATAGTGATATGTGGAACACATCATGAACATTGGAGAGACATGTAGGCAGTGCCAAATGATAAGTTACAAATCCAATTTGGTCTAGAATTTTGAAAGGTCTGATGCACCCGTGACTCAATTTACCCTTCTTACCGAAATGTATAACACCCTTCCATGTAGATACCTTCTAGAAAACATGATCTCATACATGAAATTCCAAATCCTTCCTCCGGTTATCAGAATATCTCTTCTGCTTACTTTGGGATGCTTTGATGTGGGTTTGGATAACCTTCACATTTTACATTGTTTCATCAACAGGTTCTGGATCTACGAGTTTTCTTTAACCAAAATCATCCCAACTAGTTGGTGTGCGACATCTCTTTCCATATAACACTTCATATGGTGCCATCTGAATATTTTACTAGAAGCTATTGTTATAGGAAATTTCTACTAGTGGTAAATATTAATCCCACATACCCTGAAAGTCAAGTGAGCATGATCTCAACATGTCTTCTAAGGTTTGAATAGTCCATTCTGATTGTACATCAGTTTGAGGGTGGTAGGCAGTGCTTAAACAAAGTTCAGTATCCAGGGATTTTCTAAAGTCTTTTCCAGAATCATGATATAAAACGGGGATCACAATCAGAAACAATCTATAAGGGTACTCCACGAAGTCTTACAACTTCATTAATATATCTTGTTTCTAGAAGTTCAAGAAGTAAATATTCTCTTATAGCAATAAAATGTGCTGACTTGGTTTGATGACCAGCAATGAACCATATTACATCATTCCTTCTAGGAGTCTTTGGTAGCCCCATGAAAAAGTCCATCGTAATATTCTCCCATTCCCACTCAGGTATGGAAAGAGGATGCATGACTCCTCCCGGTTGTTTCCTTTTAGATTTCACTTGTTGACAAACCATACATATTGACACAAAACCAGAAATCTCCCTCTTCATGTTGTCCCACCAATAATATTCTTTCAAATATCTATACATCTATGTGATACCAGGGTGTATATAGAAATTGGAGGTATGAAAATCATCTAACAATACCATTTTTAGATCTCGTATATCGGGAACACAAAATCTTTTCCAAATTTCAAAATCCCATCTTCAAATATAAAGTCACCCAATCTACATTCATTCACAACTGTAATCTTCTTTTGAAACTCTGCATCATCAGCCTGAGAACTTTTTATCCTTTCTAGTAAAGATGGTTTGGAAACCATTTTAAAAAGTATTGATGTTTCACCTTCTATGATTATTCCCATATCCATTTTCACTAGATCCATCAAAATAGGATCCCTTTCAACTCTCATCTTGTTCAAAACTCCGTGATCCTTTCTGCTCAAACCATCTGCCACCTTGTTTTCATTCCCCGCGTGGTAGTGTATTGTGAAATCATAATCCTTGAGTAGTTCCAACCATCACCTTTGCCTCATGTTGAGTTCTTTTTGATAAAAATATAATTCAAACTCCTATGATCAGTATAAATCTCCCATTTTTTACCATAGATATAGTGTCTCCATATTTTAAAAGCAAAGATTACAACTGCTAACTCAAGATCTTGAGTAGGATAGTTTTTCTCATGAATTTTTATCTGTCATGATGCATAGGAAATAACTCTATAACTCTGCATAAGGACACAACTGATCCCTTTCTTTGAAGAATCACTATAAATGACAATCCCATCATTCCGTGATGGTAGAGTCAAGATAGAATCATTAAATAATCTTCTATTAAGTTCTTAAAAACATTCTTCACACTCTTATATCCAAAAAAATTTAACCCCTTTATGTTTGAGCTTGGTTAATGGGTTATCCAATTGGGAAAAACATTGGAAAAAATTCCGATAATAAGCTGATAAACCTATAAAACTGCATATCTCAGTTATACTCATCGGTGCTAGCCATTCTTGGATTGCCTTGGTCTTTGAAGGATCAATATATATTCTATCCTTAGAGACAACATGGACAAGAAAATAAATATCTTGAAGAAAGAATTTACATCTACTAAACTTCTCGTATAATTCATTTCTTCTAAGAGTCTTTAGGATAATGCACAATTTATTTTCAGGATCTTTGTAGATTTTGGAGTATACCAATATATCGTCAATAAATACGACTAAAAATTCATCAAGATATTCTTTGAAAATATTGTTCATTAGATCTATGAAAACAGAGGTTGTATTAGTCAGCCCAAAAGACATTACTGTAAACTCGTAATGCCCGTACCTAGTAGGAAATGCCATCTTCAAAATGTCTTCCTTCTTCACACACTACTGATGATATACAGATTGAAGGTCAATCTTTGAGAAATATTGAGTTCCATGAAGTTGGTCGAATAAATCATCAATGTGAGGTAGGGGATACTTTTTCTTTATTATTATAGCATTGATATCCTTATAGTAAATGTACAACCTCATAGATCTATCTTTCTTCTTAACAAAAAGGACAGGTGCTCCCCATAGAGAAACACTAGGGTGAATAAATCCATTATTACTCAATTCCTCTAGTTTTTTATTTAGCTCCACTAATACACAATGGCTATTCTATAAGGGGTCTTCGATATGGTCTTTGAACCAGGGATTAAATCAATGGAAGACTCAATTTCTCGTTCTGGAGGATGTCTAGGTAAATCTTTTGAAGACACATCACTATATTTTTTCACAATAGGTACATCCTCTATTCGAACATTTTTTTCCTCACCCATAGTTATTTCATTCTATTCTTCCCAAATAACTAAACTTTGTAGATCTACTGGGGGTGGATCTAGATAAGAATCAGGTGGTGAGGTTTCTTCTCTAAAGATAAGGTACTCTTTATCATCATTGAAAATTGTAACCTCCATCCTCTTATAATAAAATTGTGCATCATTGTCTGAAAGCCAATCCATTATGAGGATTATATAAAATTCAATCATGGGTATGAAAATTAGATCATCAGATAAAGAACATTTAAATTATCTAATGGGAACTAATTCACAAAACTTTGTTACACTGATACTTCCCTTTAGAGTTTTTACTAACAACTCCACTGTTAAGTGAAATTGAAAATATCTAATTTTCTAAGAAAACTGGGAAGACATGAAACAATACGATGACCCAGAATCAAATAATGAATTTTCTTAAATTTGAGGAAACCATCAATTTACCTACCATCACATCATTCAGAGCTTCATCCTCAGCAGTACTGATAGAATAAGACTCGTCTTTCTTCATTGGCCTTTTCTGAGGTAAGTTATCTTGGCGCTTAGGACATTCATTTTCATAATTCCTCTTTTTTTCTACAATTGTAGCATTCAACATTGAAAACCTCTTTCTTCCCCTTTAAATCACAAGCTTTGTGGCCATTTCACCACACTTGTAACAGACTACCATTCCATTTAGGCAAGTACCGGGGTGTTTCTTCCCACATTTACTACAGGATAGATATTCAACTTTTCCCCTCTTCCCCTTATTTCCATTTCTAGTGTGTTCAAAAGATCTCTTTTTCTCCTACTTTTCTTTAATGTCGTAAGACTAAGAGAATTATTTTTCTATCTTGATTGCACAAGAGACAATATCTTTGTATGATGAGAAGGATTTTGAGACTAATGCTCGATGAAGAAATGGTGTTAACCCACCAGATAATTGATAAATCTTACTCCTTGGGTTATGTATATAATATATTGCATGCCATTCTGACCTTGTAAAGTTAGCCTCATATTTTGAGATATTCTCATCCCCTTTTTGCCTCAGACTCAAAAATTGACTTTCCATATCTTCTCGATGGTCTTGAGGAATTTATTTTTCTAATAAAATATCCTTAAACTCTCTCCATTCCATATTTGATACTTCATCATCTTCCTTTGTGTTTTGAATCAGTGAGCACTAATGATCTGCATCTCCTGTGAGGTGATAAACTACCATGAATTTTTTTTCCCTTTCTCTACTCCCCAAATCACGAAATATTTTCTCTAAGTAATTTATCCATTGCTCATCTAATAATGTATTTGTACTCCCATTGAATGTTGGGGGTTGTTTCCTCATGAAGAGTTCTAACATTGATACTCCACGTTGCGGATCAGGGTGCTCCATGCGGGTAAGGTTATACTTTATAACCTGACTGAGTTATCCTAGTATTGTGAAAAGATGATCAGACCCAGTTTCTTCGCCAGCTCCACTATAATTATCTTGATGAGGAGGTAAATCTCTACATGGATTACGTTCATTGATACAATTTTCATTCCTTCCACTATGAACCATTTCTAAACAATGGCATACACTAGATTAGTTTATGAATAACAATACATAAACCCAAACTTGTAAAACACTTAACATAAATTGAACAATTTATGGATATAATCCATAATCATAAAAATGTTTTCTTTGAGGAATTATATACACATAAAACCATCATAATGGTTTGTATAGAAAATTAGAATTATCCTAAGAATATCCCCCGAGAGTGTCGTAACAAAGAGTGCAGCAAGGCCCATTGTCGTGCACCAGTTCCTGTTCAAGTTAGATCAAAGCTTTATTTTTAGGTTTTACCACTAGGCACATCTATTCCAGATCCATATCTACCTTCTCGTATCCAGACAGGGATGTATTTCTTGGAAAACTCACAAAATATCTACTGTACCAAAATTCTATGAAATTATTCTATATTAATCCTCAAAGTCTATCTTCGGGTAATGTTCTCTAATCATAGTGTTTTCTAAATCTAGATTCAAAGGTTTGTACTAAACTTCCTCTGATACAAACTGTAATGCCCCGACCCTAGTTACCTAGAGTCGGTGCATTTTTAAATAACATTGGCATGATCACAGAAGGTCAACTCTCGAAAGACTGATTAGTTTAGTAGCCTTGGAAATACTAGATACTTTCATAAGTTTTACATTACATTATAAAATGAAAAACTATAACAACATTGTATCCATAGGCCACACTGATATCCCTTATACTATCCCTATAGGTCAGTCATAATATACTTCTTCACGACCTAGGGAAAGAATAAAACATAGAAAGGGGTTAGCTCAGATGCACAGTAAGGATAACTATATAACATAAACTTTCATAAATAAGTAGAAACATTTAAGGCAATGTAAGACTAAAAATAAATCCTTATAAACATGAACATTACCATAATATGGAAAATATAAAATCAAATAATTCAATTTACTTATTCACATGGATATTCTACTAGTCGAATAATCACATGCAATATCAAAAAACACTTTAATTTTGATGAAATGCATAATTCCGGACTTCATAACCACATAGTCAAGGCCTTGTGCCAAGAGTAAAAATAAGATTTTGTCAAGGCATTGTTCCAAGAAACTAGTTTGTATCATGAGACCTACCGATGCATTGAGGACATATAGCGGGATCCACCTGTCATTTACTATGTCCAATGCATTCCTCATATGAAAAGGTTTAAACATAACATAAACATTCGTATAAAAACTATAATATGAAATGTAAATACTTTATCCATAAACCATGAATAGTATAACAATAACACATCCACATTCAAACATATCATAAAACCTTCAGAACAATATGGTATTTCTGTATCATAATAAATCAACTTCAAATAAGCTCACAATCCATCAAAGGATGTTGACATAGATGAAATCAAAACCTTTTTTAGAGAAATATCTCTTTCAATTTTGAAATCATTGGAAAGTCATATAAATATAATAGAAAACATTCATTTTGAAAATATTCTTATAAGAATGTAAGGGAGGATTCAATGATGTTATAACGACGGAAAATAGCTGCACCCACTGTATAAGTAAAAAAACATTCTTACCTTAATTTTGTCGAAAAGGTCATAAGGTAACTTGTTTGGAAAAGGATAGAAATATTCCTTTCAAAAGAACATATAAAAAGTCAAAAAAGGGTATAAATGACTTTAAACCATTGTATAGTAAATATTAAAATTGTTTTGGAATAAATTTTTAAGAAACATGAATGTGGATGATAAAGAGTTCCTAGTAGATAATTACAAAAAAACAAACTCAGATAATAAAGAGATTGTGAAATTAACCCTTACCTTGTACTTTTCCTAGGTCGAGGGTATGTTAACCTACTGTATAATAGTTAAATATTTTTTATTAAATTATACAAGAACCATATACATAAATATGATATCATATATGATCTTCTAATATTTCTTTGTTAACAATATTTTAGTATTTTCATGGTTTCAGGTGTTAACTGATTCATTTTCCTTTATATGCTTAGTTACATAAGCCATGATTGTTATTGATAAGATGTATTTGATTAATATCCATAATGATATTATTTTATTTAAATATTATTTTTAATCATCACATGAAAATTATTTTTGGATGATTACGATGGGGACTGAATCTCATCATGTTTGTGGAGACGGTAATCCGTACCTACGCACGAGGGACAATATCATTATTTTGTAATTAAAATCATAAGTAAATGGATGGAATATAAAATATAAAGAATCCTTAACATGTTATATATATTATTTACTTAAATTATACATCATTATTATACCCATACAAATAATAATGTATTGAATAATAACTACACCATGACGTGGAGACCGTAAGCCGTATGTAAACATGTATGGGGACATGTTATTCGTAGGAAGGATAACATAAGGAATATGGTTGTAAAATTTTTATAATAACAACACAGAATATAGAAGATAATAGATTTATTATTTTATAATGGAAACAACAAATAAAGAGTAAGTGGAAGAAGAAAATAACTTGAAAGAGGTGGTGAGATATTTACCTCTTCTTCGGGTTCTTCCTTTTGATTTGATAAAAAGGGCTCCATAGGTTGGATTTATGAACAAACTAAGTCCTTTATGATGAAGGGAGGATATTTGGGAGGATATTTGGGAAGGGTTTGGCCAAGAAAAATGGATTTGGAGGAGTTCATTTGAGACAAGGGGAAGTCCCCTTTTATAAAATAGGTGAGGGTCACCTTAGGGAAAGATTGAAATATTATTTTATAATAAAATACTTTTAGGTTTTTAATGGATCCAAAATGATTTATTTCTAATATAAGGTGGTTATGGGTTGAAATACACTCAACTAAAAGGTTTTTTACCGGTTTAGGTCGTCATATTAACCATATCTTTTAGATTTAACTCTTAGTTAAATAGTTTGACATTTACCATGCCTCTTTGTATTTTTATATAATATGGTTAATAAACTTACTATAAACTACCAAGAGAACCCCAATAGGTTCATTAATGAAATATATAAAATTATTAAGTCTATTTGGAAGAACCATAGATTTTTAAGAATATTATATCAATTAATAATATAATATTTGTTTTAAAAACTCAATTATGTCAATTTTAGAGTTATTAAGGAAATGATTTTTATTAAAGTCCTAACTACTTTATTACTTCAAAATAAATTGATACGATTAGTCCTGGAATGTCATATTATCCTAGAAAATTATTTGAATTCATCAGAAGTCTCAAATTACATTTATTTGGATATTTATAATATCAATTATTTTAATATTTTATTATTAAGGTAATTACTGCGTCATCATTGTGTCATAAATAAAATAAATTATTTAATTTCTAAAAATTATAAATAAATATAATGATGTAGGAAATATTTTTATATTTCTAATGAATATTTATAGTATACTTTATATTATGTATAACCCTGTATTTAAAATGGTTTTGTTATTAAACTTTGATTTTAACTCTTTTAACTCCTCTTTAAATTAAATATTAATAAATGTCCTAATATAATCCAACTGGACCTAAAGGATCATATGTTCTTCCTAAAGTTTTTTTTGGTCGAAATACACTTATCCAATAGAATTAGGATATGTGTTATTGTAAGGACCCGACCCAATTTCCCGGAGCCGATGCCTTATTTGATTACATAGGAAAACAAACAGGGAATAAGAATCCCGAAGGACCAAGTAGTTTAGTATTATTTGAAACAAGATCCATAAATAAATTCAAAATTAAATCAGGAAAAGAAAATACAACACTAATTTATTCCAATAGAAACATCAATGCCTCTAAGATTTTTCTTGAATGTCATTCATAATTTACTTCTTCATATCCTGGAAAAAATGAAACATAAAAAAGGGGTGAGCTAAAACGCTCAGTAAGATTAATAAATACAGAGGAATATAGAATAAACATAAGACATGGTGCATAATTGAAAACACATGCCTTTAATAAAAAACTTGAACACATTATGGAAGGAATATGAGATGAGAAAATAATTCCATAATAATACATAATCATTGGTATTATACTAGTCGAATAACCACATGAACTTTCAATTACGAGCTTCATAATGAGGGAAGTGAATATTCCATAAATTATAAAACATTTTATCAAGACCTCGGCCAAGATGTCTAATGATTAAGTCCTCTTCCAAAATCCATATAACACATTGGGAAAGGCCTCAGACAATTCCACGTCTATTTGTCTCATGAGACCTACCGATGCATCGAGGGGATATAGCGGGCCCCACCTGTCGCATAATAAGTATAATGCATTCCTCATATGATAGGGGATCCACATAAAAAACATATACATTCATATTGAAACTATCATATGAAATGTAACTAACTTTTCCCAATCATTAAATATAAAACACTAACCATTCCGAGTAATATGGTGAATGGTTTTAGGATAGATCATCCACAATAGATTTAGTCATAAACCATTATATAAAATATTTTATATGACTTCATAAATGATTAATCCCAATAATACCATGGAATCAACAAGAGTGTTTAATTAGACGAAAACACTCTTATAAAATCATTAAGCAATTATTGAGATATATACACTTTTATTTTGAGAAGAAGTGTTCTTTTGGAAAAAATATTTGTATAAAACTAGAAATGAGGTAATATAGTATTTTCATAATAAAATGAGTGATTTTATAAAGATAAATGTTTCCAAAAATATATTAAAGAGTGCCTTAGAAAATAGGTAGAATTTGATAAATTCCCTTGAATCAGGCTTGTATTTTGGAAACAATTTTGAATGTTACTTTTAAAAAGTATAACTATCCATAAAATAAGGAATAGTTTTGGTTTGTAAACATATATATAATACTCACAAAGAATATATGAAGAGTACATAATAATACATAATAATTTCATTGAGGTAATCAGACAATGAAAGTAACCCGAATGAAAATGGATTTTCGGGTGGAAAAACCCTTACCTTAAATCCAAGCGAGTTCAGCTATTGAACTTAAGATCCTGGAATATGAAATTATATTTATTAATAACTTATTTAAAAACCTATTAGAAATGTATTTAGTTTATCATAATTCTCTTTATTTCATTTATACCCTTATTTCTAAGTTATTTTATTCAATTTCGTTGTTACAGCGTGTTCATTTTCTTTATTTTCATAATCGGTTCACTTGTTTTTAAGTAATGGAGTTCACGTGGAATGGTTATAAATATCCTGGATTGGAATTATATATTATTTATGAACATAAATAATTTATAATGGTCATTTCTATCATTTGGTTATATGGAATGAGGATGAATCATTAGATGAAGACCACTTCGATTATTCGTCGGTATTTGGATTATTATGAACTAGTTTTGTCATATAACTTAATTATATGTACATATTATGGTTCATGAATATTAATTATGTTATAATACAAATATTATAGTCTGTTTAAACCATAAATATGGTTTCATTACCAGTAATGAAGTATAAATTGATGAAAAAACCTTCATCGTCCATGAAGGATATAAATTGGAACCTCATGGACGTTGATTTCGTTTATAAGAATAAAAGGGAGGGAGTAAGAATATTTATAATGGTTCTTCCATTAACATGAAATAATTTAAGTATATAGATGATAATGGAGTTATCATGATCATTTGGATAGAGGAGGTGAGGATAGGATATAAAAACATGATAAATTTAAATGAAACCAAATGAAAAAGAAGGGTGCTTTACCTCTTAAAATAACCTCCTTGAGAATCTCTTCAAGGGAAGGGGTTTTAGTATTTTGGAAAGAACATAAGCTTCTTGGACGTGGGGAGAGACTAGGGAAGGGTAATTGGGAAGAACATTTAGGATAATCAAGGTTAGAGGAGTGAAGAGAAGAGGGAGTGGTGGGGGGGTTTTTATAGTGGATGAGAGGAGTGAATTTTTAATATTTAATTCATTATTTTATTATTTCCCTCAAGACAACCAATTGTTTTGTTTAATGTGACCCATAATAGTAATAAGTTAATGTGAGTTCAAAACAAGTGGCCTTAAATCACTTATGATGTCATAAATAGTGTACTTAACTGACAATTTGTATATACGGTATTTTATCGTATTTCACTATTCATCAAAAATTCAAGAATTTCAGAAAAATCCCAAAAACTCACCCCTACCATTTTTAGACGTGTAGAATTCAAAAGTGAAATAAATTTTTCAAAAATAATTTTCTAAATATTATTAATTTAATTTTTAAACAAATTCATAGTTAATTGAAAAAAATGACAATTTTAGAGGTATAATTAGTTTTATGTGACATTGAAAAATTAATTAAGATCCCATTATCATATTTCCTTAAGAAAATAAAATAATATCATGATTTACTATTCATAAGGGTCATATAACTATTCATATTACTATTCATAAGGGTATGTTACTATTCACCAAAAATCAAGTTTTTTCTGTGAAACTCCAAATGACTTACTGAACAGAACTCTAGATGACCATTTTTTGAAATTCAAAACATAGAAGAGGAAAAGTTGTGCATAATGGCTAGATTATAAAATTTCATTCTATATTTAATTTCAAAACCTTGAGGTGTTACAGTTAGGGTAAGAATAATATCATTTTTACCCTTAATTACCCTATTTACTTTTAACCGTGGTAAATAAAAGTAAAAATTTACTATTCACAAAAATTATTTTCATCTTATTAAACCACATTTTTTATAATGATATCAATAATGTCTATCAGATTTTTGAAATTACAATCACAGAAGCGGTAAAAATAAGTTTTATACAGATTTGAAAATTCTTATAGAAGGTTGGTAAAAGACGGTTAATAGTTCGATAAGATTTTATATATCTAAACTTATTATAAAATGACTCTAAGGATTTAAGTTGAACATATATATGTATTATGTATCTATTTTAACCTAAAATAAAATAGAATAACTAATTATTTAAATAAAAAGTCATTTTTAACCAATAACGTTGTGTTTTGTTCACTATTCATCAAAAATTGAATGTTTTCAGAAAAATACCAAAAAATCACCCTAAGATAATTTCGATATTCTTAATCCAAAAATGAAGTCCATTTTGAAAGATAAAATTTATAAAATTACAAAAAGTGGGTATTACTATTCATAACAGCTAGTTTGATTGGTCGTGGTGTGTTAGAATCTCGAAGTTGCGTACAATGCAAGATATTTCATTATTCAAAGGGAAGCGTACCATGGAAGTTTGGGGTGTTATAGAAAATATTGTACTTATTTTTATTTAAAAAAATTACCATTCATAAAAATATATATTCATAAAAAATAATTATTTAACTAGATTTGTATAAAATTATATATATATATATATATATGTATAATATAAATATATTTCATAATTTTGTTAGACCAATCCATACCTACTAATTAAATAGCTTGGTTTTAATGGTGTATATATATAATGTTTTTTTAGTTCAACATTACATGTGGAGTAAAATATCAAATATATTTGAATTACTTAGAGGGAAACATATTTTAAAGTCTCAGGTTATTACACTCTCTCCCTTAAATAAATTGCATTCTCAAAATTTTAAAACACATAAAGTGATATTAGTTTCAATAGGGAGATCCTAATGAACCATTCACTTCTAGTTGATCATGGGTAGATTTAGGATATGTAATGTTATTTTACTATATACAATTTAATGTGAACCCTTTATAAAAAGATATTTTCCTTTCCAAATAAAATTATAATAAGTGAATACTAGAAATATCCACAAGAAACAACTTCTAAAAACCTTGAATAATATCCTTATACTACGGATATAATTATTATACCTAATTTTTTTATTTATAATTTAATATCAAATATGTTAAAACATACATGATAAAAGTGATAATCACATATAGGGTGAAAAATTCCTTTTATACTTCAATAGAAGTTAATACATAGGATTTTCCTTATTACCATGCCCTAAGAGGTTGTTAAAAAATATTTTCATTCCAAGCCATTGGATTGGTGAATTTATTTTCATAATGTATAATTTCCTTTCAATTGAAGAAAAAACTTTTGTAGGTTCTCTATATACCTCTCATTTTTTATTTTTGTGGACTTCATCTCTATAATTGTAGTATTTACACATCCATTTAAATAAATCCCCCATGTTTCATTCAACATTTTGACAAATAGATAATTGAATATTATTTCAATCAATATACTTATCACATATTCATCAACGAGACACCATCCTTATCTTGTTTGGTGTCTTTGGGACTTGAACTATGTTCACAATTCTAATCATATTTCATGATATACTTTTTTGAATAATTACATGATTTATCACATTATCCACCATTCATATGGGGGTTTCACTGAGATATTATCTACATTGTCCTTATCACCCAGGGTTCCTTATAGTTCCATCCATTACTAAAACCAAAATTGTTTAAAATGTGCGATGAAAAATTTAAATAATAATATATTATCATAAATAATATTAGGAAAAGTTAACCTTGTGATGCTCAACTTTATTACACTATTACATTAAACTCTAGTTATTTTAGTTAAACCTATATCACTATTTCTTCTACCTACATCATTCTTGATTTAACCTATGTTGATTTTTGTTTAGTTTTCTCATTCTTCTTAACCTAATCCATTAAAATAACTCAGAAATAAATCTTTCATTGTTGTTTATAAAGAGAATGAGATTAACCAAATCGTATGTAATAGAAGTGTTTATTCAAGTTTGATGTATTAGGAACACTCAATTAGTATTAAAGTGGTGATCAAATTAATACTCAACCAGATTATTTTTTTGTGATCACCTCTAGGTTCATCTATGAAACAACAACATCCACTTTCTAGTATCTAGGGAAAAGTATAATTTCTATGAAGTACACACACTCTATACTATACCAAAATTATTGGATATTATCCTATACATAAAATTATCCCAAGGGTTTTCCCTATTTTTATTTTATCCTTATCTCTAAAAATATCTATAGATTTATTTTATAACAAATTTAAGGACCCAATTCATAAGTACACTTTATTTCTTAAATTTTCACATTCTTTTTGAAAAAGTTTACAAAAAGGATCTAGATGTATAGTGTCTTGGGAAGTATGGTAACAAAAAAACATCATGTTAAACATAAAAAAATATTTATTTAAATCTCCACTTAGTGATCCTAACAGTAATTGATCTTATACAACTATATATGATGCCCTTGGGAAAATACATACAGAAAAGGTCGATCTAAAAAGTACTTTAAGGGTATAAACATGGAAATAAATCATAACATGAAAGTTAATAAGAATGAAATTATATCATAAAATGGAAACCTTACATTAGAAAATTATATCATAAGATCATGGAATCATAAACATGTGAAAAAATCATAAAATAAGACATTAAAAACATAAGTCAAGGTTCACTCCCAAGTCAATCATTATAAATTGGAAAACGTACCATGTTGAATTAGGTTCACTCCAAAATCCATTACATAAAAACTGAATAGATATAATGATTTTCACAATTCATTATAGGGATATATAAGTTTAGTCCCACCCATCACATAATCATAAAATATACTTTCACATTTCTTCCATTCACGGAAAAGAAACCACACATAAAACATAAACATGATAAAACACATGTGACATAAGGGGGTTTCATAATATTATCTCAAAGTATAACTGAATACTGTATCATAATTATTTCCATGTGATGATGTAATTAAATTATTTTCTAGTTTTAATATTTTAATGAAGAAATATAGGTCCCAAACATTGAGTTTCGATATAGGAATTTTAATGAGGAAGATCAAGGTGAAGTAAAAATGAACCACATTTGTGAAAATTTTTAAAATGATCATAGGATATTTTAAGTCATGAAACAGATTATCATTTCCCCTAAAATAGAATAGAAATAGGATATTTTTAAATAAAAAAATGATGGTTTTCAAAATATGTTCATGGAGGAAAACATTTTTTGGAGGTGACACTTTTCATGAAATAAGAAATTGGAATATTCCATTTTTATGTTTTGAAGACACAAATGTTTAAATCACACATCATAATAAGGATGTTAAATAAATATTTGGAAAATAGGATAAGAGAAACATGAGGGTCACATGAGATAAATAAATTTTTTTTTAATTAAAATTGATAACATTGGCGGGAAGGGAAAATAATGAAAAGTAAGGGGAACCATAATTTAAGATGATGAGAATTATTAATAACATAGTTAAATTTTCAAGAAGGAAGAGAACTCATAAAAATGATGATTTTAATAAAAATTTATCCCCAGATATAGAAATTATATACACTATATGACATTAACGATAAATATGAGGGAGATACATTATCAATTAAATAAGAGGATTATGTTATGAAAAAACCCTTATATTTTAGGGAAGATATCAATTGTAGAACACGATAAGGAAGAGAATGAATAGAAGTGTTGTTTCCAAGTTCAATAATAATTTGTCATGCTATAGGGTAAAGTGTAAGTAGTTACAATAGACATAATATTATTGCTACATAATATCAATGTAATCCTTAATGAAGAGTGATTTAGAAGGAAACCCTTACCGTTGGAAAAACACTTGACTTAATAGTTATTTGAAGAAAAGCACTATATTTATGTTGGTATATACTCGGAATTGAAAATAAATAAAGAAAAAAACATTCATGGGATTTTAAATTAGTGTAATACCATGTAAAATAAATCATGTTGTATAAATTGCAACGTGTCTCAAACAATCATAATTGAGACCACGAAAACTATTAGCTTAATTACTAATTTTTCTAAATGAATTATAACCTTATATATATAAAAATTAATTGTATTAATAACCCATTGATTTTTTTCAATTATAAAACCATTTAAAAAAACAATTTATAAGTATTCTAAACATGTATATTAGTTAGTTATTACCAATTTTCGACATCGGGTTTGTGTAATCTTGATCCTTTGGATGTCTTTTTATAAGTGTGATTACTTATTTTTCTACAGAATTTCATCATTAATAGAAATTTAAAGGTACTTGAATTGATTATATATAATTATTTATAACGTTATTATTTAATTCCCAGGGATTTTTTCCATGATCCATGAAAGTTAAATCAACGATGATCTTTAGTGATTTTGACTAACGAATAATGTTTTCATAATTAATGAATTTAATATAAATTATATAAATGTATAACTAAAATAAATTCATCATATTCTATTTTTATAATATATTATCAATATTAAATTCTTCATAATCCTCTATGACATTATTTTATAGTATTGTTTAAGTGGGAGGTAAAACCAACCCAAAAAAATATAACATACTTCAATAGATAGTTTGGAAATGGTTAAGTTGTAATTAAAAAAAAGAATAATGATATTAATTAATTTTAATAAGATTTATATATCAATATTTTAAATAATTATAAAAATTATATTATTTATATTGTTTTATCACATAGAATTATAGTATCATTTTCTTCTTTGTGTTCTTGTTTTACAATAGTTAATTTTATAATTATTGCTTACGATTCATACCATTAGGAGGATATTAAATTTATCTTAATTTAACATTAATAATTACATAAAAAACATATTTATCCTTTAAACCAAATCATAAATCCATCCATGAAATTTCGTAATGAAAAACTGAACACATCGTTCTATGGATACGATAATATGAACATACGCAAGGATGATGATTTTATTTTCCTTAGATAGATAGAGAGAGGAGTAATATCTTATAACATTTAATAATATTAAATAATTTACATTTACACCAATTATATATTACATTTTGTTTTTAAATCATCCATGTAAGGTGGTGGTAAACAATAATTATGTTAATTAATGGAGACATTAGTCTGCACATACACACAATTCACATTTAAGTTTTTCATAATGAAAGGTGAAATAGGGTTAATGATTGTACTATAATTATAATGACATTAAATTATAATAACATAAAATTATAATAACTATTCAAATGTTATCATTTTATTATGGTCTAAAATAATTGTATAATGAAGAAGTGCACATAAAGATATATAAATGTGGAAGGAGCAATTAAAAATTTATACCTCACATCTTGGATTATTACCTTTACAGAGATATTAATCCATAGATATATGGTATTTATAGAATAAATAAGAATATTAAAGGTGGATATAAATGTGGAGTATAGTTTTTGATAGGGATTTTTTCAAACTATGTGGGGTGTGGTGTTAGGGTAAGTGAGAGGTTGAGTGCCCCTTTTATAAGTGAAAGGGATGGAATTTTTATAAATACCAAAAAACATTTTAATAATGGTAAGTTAATCTCAAATAAAGTGGATGAAAAATTGAACAATAATTGATAAGAAAAGATATAAGTTCTATATTTTCCTCAGAAACCCACTGCCACACATGTTTTAATAATATTTTTAACTCATTACCATTAGATTTTCCACTATTTCCACTTCTATTTTTACTTGGGGAACCAGTTTTAATATAAAGTAACTTATCCATTATGCCAAAAAAAAATGGACCTTATTGAATAATTTGGAGACATTGATAAAAAATTGAAGTCCATTTTATTTGATTAAATTTCTAATAGTAATAAAAAATTAATTTGAAATACTAAATTAATAATGCAGTAAAAATATTTTTTTAAATATATATAAAATATTTTATAAAATAAAAAATATAGGTTTGTAAACTTAAACTAACATTTTTAAAATTATAAATTAGACTATAAAATAAATGTTTGTTATTATAAAAATGATTCAATAATTTCAAATTCTTACTTATATACTAATAGTGTCATAACAGTCTTGTCATTTATAAAAACTATATTTTTCAATTGTCACCTAAAATTCAATATTTTTAAAAAATTACAAAATTTTATATCAAAATAATATTTAAATTATAAGTCCTAAATGATGTATATTTTTAAAAATAAAATTTCAAGAATTTTCTAATTTGACTTGTAAATAAAACCATAAAATATTATGAGATGTTACTTTTATAGGAAAATAAATATCTAAAATACCAGTTTTTATTATTATTAATTTTAATAAAACATTAAAAATATAAGAATTAATAAATAAATATTATATTTTATGAAAATAATAATTTAGAAATAACATACTTTGTTTTCATAAAAAATGTATAATAAATAAAAATATAGATTCCTAAACAAAATAATTAATTAATTAAATTTGTATGAAAAGAAAACATATATATTAAAATATATTAATATATTTCCTAATTTAGTTTATATTAATTATACCTAAATATAAAACGGTTAGGTTTTAATGGTCTAAACATAACTTGGTTTCATTTTAGTTTAGTGCTGCATACGGAGCATGTTAATGCACATATTTGACATAGTTTTGAGAAAACTATAAATGTAAATATTTGGTCATTAAAAAGTTATCACACTCAAGTTCTAGTGTGTAATAAATAAAAAAATATTCTGAATATAATATATATTTAATCCCAACCCAATGGTTCGCAATGGTTCAACACTTCTATCACCCATAACAACATTCACATTGTTACCACTATTTTCTAATAATTGTTACCTCACTATACCACAACCAACCCCATATACTAAGAAAAGGAAAAAACATAGTCATTATTAACATTTCATTAAATCATACAATCATTAAAATTTTCCATAATTACCATTTAACAGCCTTATTAAATTTATTATTCCATTTATTTACCATATTAAATTTCAATCTATTCACTAACCATTATCCACACTTACCTCAGCCTTTAATACTTTATTTTAGTATTCTATAACAAATTAACAACAGATGACCACTATTCATTTATCTGTTAATTAACGTATTAATTCTATATTTCATCGGTTACAGGTTAATAAACCACTAGTATCAATTCCAACCCATTATCCCATCGCCAATTTCATTCTATCTAGCCATATTTAATGATTTCGAAAAACTATAAAACAAACTTAGAATCCCAAAAACCATCACTGAATAAATTGAAACACAATGATGAGGGGTCCATGGTGTAGAATAATTGTTTGGGCCCTTTCCCAATAATGTTTTCATCAGCTATAATAGTTAAAATATAATGAACATGATGAAGAAACTATTCCCTTCAAAAGATGAAGGGAATATGGTTATCCTAGGGGTTTAGGAGACACGATGAATGATGCCTATATTGATTTATTTTTTCCTTACTTACATGATTTCATGCTTGGTTGACAATATTTACTTCTTGTTTGGGGGTTGATTATCAGGGGTTCATGTATGGTTTCATAATCATTCACATCTGGTATACAATTTCCATCTTTTATATAATTTCATAATGTTTTTCACATCCATAACTGAGTACAAACCTACATTCCAAAGGTAGGTGGTCTGTTGGGGTTTCAAAACCAATGACACTTAGGAACTCACATTGGTCAAGAGTATGAGAGGTTGGGATCATCACACCCTTTTGGGGGGAATTATTTCATACTTAAGGTCTCTCTTATAAATTTAAGATATGTTCTTGAATCTATTTCTAATCTCGATACAGAACTAGTTACTTTTAAACAATTATCATGTGTCAAATACATTTTTGAGAAAAAAGAAAATTTTATAAAGGAGATCATCTTTATACATCTTAGGTTCTATTTCCATTTCCTTTCATTTCTTAGTAATGGGATGATTAGTATATTTTGAAACCATATAACCAGGGACTCTAGAGTTTACTATCATCCCAGGAGGTGATTGATATTTAAATTATGAGATTTTACATTTAGAATGCATCCTGTGTATCGTGTTTTTAATAGGAATTTGAACCCATGTATCTCATTTAATTTATTCAGTTTAACATCTTGTAGAAAGGAAACATATGAGGGAACTTGGGCTTTGGGTATTGATCTCAAGCCTTAGGAAGGATATCTATTTATCCTTTTTATAACAGGGATTAGAATCATCATAGTTCAATTTACTTTCAACCCACTGATTGGCAGTGATAGATATAAAAATTTCACAATGGTTATCCCCCTACGGTTTACCTATATGGTAATTCCTTAAGGACTTACTCCTAGGTAGATTCCATTGAATGGGGGTAGTTTTATCATCACACTATGTGAGGATTAAAAATTGAGGTATCCCAAGATGGGGGAAATTCATGATGAGAATTATATAATTTTCTTAAATCCCTAAATCCGACATGATACATTCTAAATGTTAGAAAAATGGATAGAAAGTGATCACTATCACGACATAGGAATTTGGGACTTATTCACTTGGGAAGAACTCAAGTGTGTGGATATGGAGATTGAGACTTAGGAATACACCCTACATATCCTGTGTATAGTAGGAATCAAAGACTTCGTAGTCCACCATGTTTCTGAATCCACTTATGGATTGGGAGGAACGATAAGACTTCATGGGAGTTTTGGTGCCTTTGGTTTTAGTGTCAGAGATATGATGGGAATTACATTGAATTGGATGAACATTTTAAGCTCAATACATGGGAAGGAATCCTATGTTACCTATTTATAGTAGGAATAATTTTCCACATATTCCAGTTAGTGTTTACCCATGTTTGTATACTTAACAAGTTTTTCATGTCCAAGGGTGTGTTCATGACATACTTGACATGTTAGAGAGTCAATGCTCGACATTTACTAAGTGTCTATCTAACATTCCATGGGTATATTTTTTATGTGTATGACATGTTCTAGTGTGTTTATCATTATTTAAGAAGGCATGTTGGAGTTCTGTCACATGATCTTACATTTTTAGAGGACTATTGCAAAACACGGATGACGCATTCGAGGGTCTTCACATGATCAACAAAGACATGTCCGGGGTTATAGTGTGACGATGTTTGACATGTAAAAAGCCATGTCACATGATTTGGGTTGAAATAATGGAGGCATTGACATGATTTTTATGATATGTACAGGGGGCTTCACAAGATTTGGCCATCATGTTTGGAGGACTTTTCATGACTGGGATGACATATTCATTGGATCTCATGTGTCTTGGATTACATCTCCGGAGGAATTCAAAAGTCATGGAAAACATGTTTGGGAATTATCGAATGACCTGGATAGGTCAAGTGAAGTACATGATTCATTCACAGGAAAATTATCATTTCCTTCTTCTCAAAAATCTTCTATCTTATTGAATATATTCCCCACAGTTCGTCAGGCATTAACTTGTTTAGATTTTTGTGTGACTGTGTCAACATGTAGAAGCTCCTTCATATAATCTGGATAGAATTCCAAAAGTCCTTCTTTCAATATATAGGGTGATCATGTGAAGAAAATATTCATACTGGGTTATCCCTTAGGTTGTTCCTCATATTATACCCATTGGAAGACTCTTGCGATCACATGAATATCTTCTCTTAGAAGTCCACTCTTCTATAGTACTATGATTTTAGTTTCTATAGTCTCTTTTTTTACTGGGGGGATTTATAGGCCTCTCCACCCTAGTTATACATCACCTTTTATTGAGCGCATATAAAAAATATGATATGGTGTCTGTGGAGGGAGTGTCACATCATGTGATTCATATGATCCTATTGTGGGTTATTTAGGGCATAACATGAGAATATGAGACCATTAGAACACTCATCATCACCATATTTATTGGAAAATTGTATTTTCAAATGGATTTATAATAATCATTTTGACATTTATAATAAACTTTTCACCATTAATATGATGAAATTTTGACAGTATTTGTGAGATCAAGACACTTGTAGATTTTATTTCGCATGATCAAAGAAGACTTTTTTAGGTTCCCTTTCAAGATTAAGACTTATTTTTAGAGGTCTTTTATGAGATCAATGTGACTTGTTTGGGGACTCTCATAGAATGATGTTTTATTATTGAAAGGCCTTCTCATGATTAATTATGATCATATGAGGTGCATAAATTGTTTACCTGAATATCCACATATATTCCCTTTGTGAGTGGGTTTGACCTTTTGCAACATTTTATCCACTATTTTACCATACCTCTTACCTTTTCCCATTTTTTCTATTAGTTCATAACATTTTTAGTAGAGTATCTTGAAAATATATGTGAGAAATATCAGGAGAAGTTTCTCTCTTTTTCTGTGATGTGTTGCGTGATGAATGATGGATCTCATGATGGTGTGAAAGAATTTTTATGGAAAATCAAAACCCCTATCTCAGTAATTTTAGGGGAATCACATTATTGAATGTATTTATCCTAGATACTTCATATGATGAGGGTGACACTCCAACATTTTCATTCATGAAAAGGTCGTCTTGTCTCCGTGGGGATCTTCAGGGTCTTCTGAATCTCATAATAACATCACATTAAAATCAATATATCTCTACATCACATGAAGTAACCAACATTTTATTCCATTATTTTAAAACTTTCTTTGGTTGATTTCAAGTGTTCAGTAATGGAAAAGTCTTATGATATGAGGAACTCATCTAGAATACTTCACATGATCATCAACCCTTGTATGGATTTCTTCATGAGAATATGATGGCGTACCTAAGGGGATTTATGTGATCAAAAACATATCATGTATAGTGCCTGACCTATTGCCTGACAATCGAATGGTCATGTTATTGCATGTCCTTTTGAAGGTTCTATGGTCCCCATGATTCAACCACATGGAATTCTAGTCATCATTCTACTTCTTTGTTTTATAGGGAAAATAATTCCAATGATTCAGGTATTTTTTAATTATATAAATTCCAATTCCCATTTGGAGGGTGTCAAAAAATTCATCCCTTAGGATAGAGGCTTGTAGGGACAAGGATTCAGTTATGAGGATTGTAACTAGTCACCTGAGTCTTTTAGGCTTCCACTGACTGGTGTCCCGATTGGTTTTTTGTATTCTATGTAACCTTTAGTATTTTGTGGGACGTCCTATAAATATAGGAATAAGGGTTTGGATCATTCCATTACTTAATTCAAACTCTAGAGCTCTTATTATTTCTCCCTTCATGATACTTCTTTGAAAGACCTATTTACAAGAGCCAATTCTAAGAATTCTTGACAAGACCACCTCGAGTGATTTTACTACATGACTTCTTTGTCTTATTACATGTTCAAATGAACCACAAACAAATTATTAGTAATTTCATTGAACCTTAGAATATGATCTTAGCTAGATATCCATCATGTGTGTTTCACATAATTAGTCGGATCGATCATGTGGTAGCTTGATCATTACCTGGTACTCATGATCAATTCAGGTTTACAAGATCACAGGTCTTACAACAAATTATTTAATCATTATATACTCAGTGGGCCATGAAATTCATGAGATTCTCCATGGTTCATGTGATTCATGACATCTATATCGGGTCATGTGATCATGAATACCTTCACGGTTCATGGGATCTTCATGATGTTTTTTGAATCATGAAACTCTTTTGAAATGGTTCCCCATTCATTTTACATGTGATTCTTATTTTGTATAAATGGATTCATGTTATAAAATTGTTTCCAACACATCCTTCCAGAGGAATTTGTTTGCAGTGAATCAAAATTATGAACCTCAGTGTCATGTGTTCTCCGAAAATAAGGATTTTAAGGGGATTATCCCACCTAAAATTTAGTGCTATACCTAATCACACCCACTTCCTTTTTATAGTTTTGGTATACTAGATGATCTTGTCATTCCCTCATCTGGTTACAATCTTCCATCTTTCAAGCTATCATTTTTACCTGACTATGTTCAAATGGTGATTTCTAATGATATTTGATTAGTTGTATCATGGTTTCAGGTATTTTTCTTTACGTTGGAGAACTCCCTCTTGGGGGCTAGATAATTTAAATATATCCCACCATCTAATCGATCAATGTTATTCGAGCATGCTCATTTTCCCCTTGAAACTCCAAGAAGGGACACCCAGAATTATTTGACCAGCTACACAGTATTCATCTTTATGAGGTAGCATGGATTTCATATTTCATCATGTACCATTAATCAAAACATCTCAAACAGTTTATTACCTAATTGGGTCATATAACTTATTCATTCTATCTATCCCATGGAGAAGTTGGGATCAACCTTTTTGATATTTAAAAGTTGGGAGAAATGCCCCTTCTTTGGGAGATGTATGATGAATTTATTCATATTGTAGATGTTTGGGATAACACTATAAAAACTTTGACCTTGGTTAGGGACATTATTACCATTGTGATGGAGATTATTAAAAAAGAGATAAACCTATGTTCGCTCGTTTCCTTGAAGAACTAGATCATTATCTTCCTCTAACGTAGTAAGACATGTGAAACCAATATAAACTCTAATTGTTTCCCTTCTATATAGGTTCGTTATTGCATAGGATATGATTGGGAAATACTTTAGGATGGGGATTATACCATATGGGTCTACCTGGTGAGATTGGAGTTATCCACAAGCCTTCAGTAGGAATGGATTTTCTCAACAGGAGATGCAAACTTGGTAATTTGACTGGGTATACTAGCAATGATAGATAAATTAGTAGAGGGGTGGTCTCTTAATATTTCCATTCTAACCTATAATATTATTTATCATATCCGTAGTGTTATTTAACATGGAAACATACCTTAGAAGATGATCATCCCATTCCAGTTATTATTTGGTTTGATAGGAGAACATTTCTTATCTATATAAATATTATAACACTACTAGGATACCGAATTCATCATTACATTTTATACATTAAAATATATC
Source organism: Viscum album (assembly GCA_963277665.1). Taxonomy (NCBI): domain Eukaryota; kingdom Viridiplantae; phylum Streptophyta; class Magnoliopsida; order Santalales; family Viscaceae; genus Viscum; species Viscum album. Next base: position 1,958,254,407 of record OY728137.1, read on the forward strand.
CTATGTTGAGGAAATAATACAGGGTCCCAATGAGTTTATTGGCATATTAATCAATCATGATCATTTAAATTTAAACCATATCCTGCACTGACCGATCCAACTATTGATAATGGTAGTGACTCTATGGATTAGAGGTCATATAAAATATCTCTCCTGAATAGGGTTCTTATCGAAAATATATAAAATTTAATTTTTTTCCATATATTTCCTATTGGTTCACTCCCTAATTTGAATATATTCCCAAGGTTTCTCTTTTACCTTCAGTTTTCATGCATGGAGAATGAAACTGAGACCTTATCCTCAAATTTTGGATTTTGATGGTGTGAAATGTAACAAATTCTGAGATTATTTTTCTACATATTGAAATGAATTTCTTCTTGTCATATGAATATGTTGAGTCTTGGGTATAAGAATACTTGAGTGGTGTATTGAATAGATTGTTCTTCCATATGGACAAAACCTAAGCCTTACTGAAACCCTTATTTGTAGAATAAAAAAGTTGATTCAGGACTTGGGAGAGCCTTCAAAGATATATTCTCATCATAGTGATGAACATACCATTAGTAGTAAAAGAAAATATAAGTAGGATGGTCCTTAAATATTAGCTATGTATGATGTGTCATTTAGGAGAAGATCACATGGAACTTCTTCTCTTGCTTTATCATCTGTTCAGCCGACCATTCCTCCTTCCGAAATACCCACCCTAATGGTCACATAAAAACAAGTATCATGAAGGAAAATGTCATTTAAAATACATTCCATGATTACAAAGACTCCCTTGTAGGATTTAAATTGAAAATATAAACACCTTTTCCAGCCCCTTCATGATTCGGGGCATGTGGTTTTGATTTCCAACCATTGTGTGTTATCATGTGAAAAATTATCCGGACCAGGAAAATTTTTCTAGGAGTGAGGATGAATTTTATGGTTTTCATGATGGAAAAACACTTTTTAAATTAATAAGAGAATCTTTAGATGTTCTTGAACTGTTACATTCGATAATCTCTCAAATACACACCCATATGGATGAATTGACTACACATATTGTGAAATAGGAGGAGATCTTAGCTTCCTCAAAGTCTGATATCTCATCATCATCATCATCCATATTGGAAAATTATATAAAGGAGTTAAGGATTTTTATTCTTTTATTAACACTATTATCCCTTTTGAAGTAGTAGAAGAAGCTAGGTGGAAGACTCTTCTAATCTCATTCGACACTTCTTAGTAGATTTTGGATTATTTTGGGAATTCATCGGATCAAATTTTATTATATTCTGATCAGAAATGATTTTTATGATGTAATCATTATAGAGGAACAAAAATGTGGATATTTATCCTTTTTATAGTATTAATGAATAAATCTTCATAACATTAAATTTCATTTTCCAACATTTGTTTATTCATGATGTAGGTGACATTTTATTGAATTAATATTGTATGGATCATTAGAAATATCCATACTTTGTATAATACCATGTAAACCAAAATGCATATATTTTAATTCTTAACTAAAAACATATTTATATTGATAATTTATTAAGAATTACCACCAAAATACATTTATTTTTATGTATATTCTCCAGTTGGTTTGAGATCAACTTGTATATTAGTATAATTAGGGTTTAATAAAAATTTCTCCTATGGAGAATGATTTAATTTTTTCATAATCCAATGGTATTAGTGATCATATATTGATTTTTTTTCTTGGAAAAAATAATTATCCATACATTATTTTTATCTTTTAAAATTTATATTAAAATATGTGTTGCATATGTTTCATATGGGGGAAGCTTAAGATGCGTGGAATTGGATTCTTCTCAGGACTTTCTCTTATGTTTTTTTTGAACAGACATGATTCATGCCTCTTGAATTTCATTAGGGTTTTGAGGAATTGAAAACTATATCATTTCATTTTTATAATTTAGGGTATGACAACTCTAACATTCTACTATGGTAGTTTAATGTATTCTATATTTGACCTTCTACCTCTATTAATATATCATCCATAATGTAATTTTATCTATACATTTTATTATGTGTTATAAGGATGTATTTAATTCAGTTTAATGTCATGTGTAATGAAATAATTCATTTAGATTAACATCATTGAATAATGATGTAAAATTATACACTATTTAATATCTTACTATCAGGATATGATTGATGAATATAGAATGGGGAAGACATGAATAAGATGAATCAAAACACCTAATGGTGCTAAGTTATGTCTTAGTATGGTCAGGGGTTAATAGGGTTAGAGTTTCTTTCATACAAGGAGGAGATACCCCCCATTGGTGGGTCAAAGATATTTATTCGTGGGACCATAGTGATTTCATGAATTGTTAAGTGGAGTTGTTTCCACTCCTTTCAAAGGGATATGAAATATTTTGGAGACAGTACTGATGAATGGTAAAATATTAGGGAAGCTGATTCCAACTAGATCATTGAAATAGGGGTCACATAATTCTTATATCTTGGGGTTTGAACCGATGAATATGGAATGGGGCAGACATACCGAGAATAACCCAAAATACCCAAAGTGTCTAAGTTCTGCCACTTTGTTTTGAAGTCTTATGAGTATTAGAGTTTATTTCCTATAAGGAGGAGATGACCCTACTTGGTATTTCATAAGACCTTATGCATGGCCCCATATGGATTACATTCTTAGTCAAGTAAAGGGGATCCCCACTATTTTCCAAGGTCCATAAAACATTCTTGAAGACTCAAATGTATAGATGATTGAGTGGGGTGTGGAGAGAAAGCTATCGAAGGAGGGTTCTGGAACCATAGGGTTGTTTAGATCTTTTTTGAGAGGTTGAACCCTTATTACATGTTGTTTTTATTAATGTTTTAAGGGACATACAAATATTCAATAATAGAGTATCAAATTCCTTCATTGAGAATGGGTATAATAAACATTGACATATCATCGAGGATTTCAAATCCCATTGAGTAGTCTAATCATGAGGATTGTAAATTATGGTATAGGAACATATGATTTAACTAGAGGTGGGAACCCATGGGTTCATGTGAACCATTGGTAATGGAAGAATCCTATAATCATCCATGTGGTCTGGAAAATAACTCTTTGATTTATGGATGGGGATTACTTGGACCAAGGAGTGTATTTGTATGAAACTATCCTTACTACTAGTCTCATATAGATAAGATCCAATATCAAGGATTCCCATGGTCCATGAGGTTCTAACAGAAAGATATATACTCAATAAACTAGTTCTGTAAAATCATACATCAAACGAATTAAGGTGGATTACGAAAAATGTGAGATTCATGAATTGTTCAAGAACCCCAAAAGTTGTGTCACCACCTAGGGAACAAATTATCCTGTCTATGTTATGGGAAAATCATTACTCTAACATTTTACAGGACTAATGGGTCCATAAATCATGGTTTGTAATTTACTAGTTCCATAAGGTAGATCCTATGAGCTTCATTCCATATTTATTTACACTAATAGTTCTCTAAACATTAGATATAGAGAGCTTTGTGAGAAGTGACTTGAATTTTTCTCATGATACCCCTTATGGATTTTCAGCCTGATAATTCTCATGTCTCTTTTACTAGAAGTTTTATATTATTATGATTTGTACCATCAAGGGATAATGTTTGAGTTTGTAATAAATTTACCAAGGTTCATGAAATTTGAGGTCATAAAACACAAAGACATGATATGAAGGAAACTTTAAACAAAAACCTAGTTAGGAAACCCAAAGTCAAGAGTACTCCAAAATATTTTTTATTGGGAGATAAAATTTATGTAAATCCTGGAACAAGTTTCTTATTTCAGGATTAATGGTTTGAGAAAATCATGTTAGGGATAAACCAAAACACCCCAAGGTGATTTGTTATTCCATGGTGATGTTAGGGATCATAAGGATTATAAATACCTTACTACAAAGAAACTTTTATTTTGGTTGGTTGCTTATAGAAAATTTTCATATCCACCTCTATCATGGTCAAAAAACATATCTATTTTACATTATAAGAGCCATAAAATTTTAATTGAATCCCCAGAAATGAAGTGTGATTTATTCTTTGAGGTTTTTAAAAGATGACAGAATCACCCTATACTCTGGCTGAACATGGTCTGGTTCTTGGGATCCATTGATATAGAATGATTATGGGTGGTGGCCTACAAATTTTAACTCCATGTAGCTTGGAAATATCTATCTTGTATTTTAACATCATGAAATAGGGATGTTTTCTTTGTATTTAAACATCATATAGTAAGGTCATTGTCCTTATAGTTTAATGAAACGTGGTAAGGACATGGTAATCAAAGTGAAATTTGGAAAAAATTCCCAGGGGGAAAATTTTTATTGTTTGGAAGAATTTTGTTGTAGGGAACCATCTTTTATCTATGTACAAGCTTATAGATGGGTATCCATAAGAAGGATCCCTTCCTGAATAAATTCATCTAATAAACATGAAATTCATACGTAGATCTGACTCATTAATGGGTAGTGAATGTTTTTTTGAATCAACCGTATTTAAATAGGCACATTTTCTAAATTTATGGTTGGGATTAACTAAGTTTCCCTGAAAACGGATGGGTATATGGTTATGATGTTGTAATCTTTCTTTGATAATGGGTACAATGGTAAAATATGTAACATTGAGTGTATTCAAATCCTCTTGAATAGTTGGGTTACAAATGAGGTATATAATAACCTCTAAATATATGAGTTAATTAGATGTGGTAACTGGGGGGTATATGTTAACCATTGATAATGGAATAATCTTATATTCCACATGGCCTTAAAAACAACTCTTGGATTTGGGGGGGGGTCTTTGTAGGAACAAGTATCCCCTAACAACAAGATCCTTGTTAGGGTGAAATTATCCAATGAATACTAGTGGGGTCCTTTAGGATCACACGGTCTCTATTACTAGTTTTTTACCTATAAGGACTAGGAGAAATAGATCCCAAGGATAATTCGGTTCCAAGAGAAGGATACCAACTTAAGTAACTAGTGGTGTTGATTGAAATATTTAATATATGAAGTTGGTTTAGGGATATTGTTAGATTAAATATGGGTTTTAGAACCCCAAATGTTATTCTAGAATGTGTTAAACACAGTTTGAGGATAAATAATAAAACATATTATTATTGGGAACCCAACCAACATAGGGGGCGATTTGATTAATTTGATGACCTTTTCCACGTAGTTTAGTGTCTTGAGACTTGGATATCATCATGTAGTTTAACATAATGATATTAGGGAATGGTTATTAATCTGAGATACATCATTTTAATGTATACCAGAGTAGTTTTTTAGGTTTCTTAAAATCACATGAGATAGGATCAGTATGAGAAACATAGGAAAACTGGGAATTCGATTAAATTGTTCATGTGTACTTGATGAAGAATACCTAAGAGGACATAAAAATTTATTATAAACTATGAACTCTACATTGATATGTGTATCATTGTGTTAAATGATTAGGGATGATGGAAACTCATAGATGGGCCCTAGATGGAGGATCCTGGAATCACAATGTATCTTGTGATGGAAGGAATTAATCTTTATGCAGTTCTTAAATTAAAGATCCCTATGAAAGTATGACCCATGCACTGGGAGGAGAGACATTTATATCTTATGGATGGATCCAATTTTGAATATATAGGTGTCACTATATAAACTGTGATTGCAGGAGTCAGGTTTCACATTTTTATTGAATAGGAAACTCATGATGTAGGTCTGAGCCATACAGAGAGGGGGGATTTTTTGAATTTATTATTGTTATTGGATCTTGGATTGGAGATTTGATTTTCACTATATAACCTATTATGGAAGTAATAAATCCACATATAGTTCTTTAATGATAAATTCTCCATGCATGTCTAACCCATATGCAGGGGAGGAATTGTTCCCGTTGATTATTGTGGATGGTCCTAGTATTGGAAATCCAAGGGTTACTACCTATCATGTGATGGAAGGAATAAATTGAAATGTAGTTTTTGAATAGTAAACTATCCACGTAGTCTTGAAATATACATAGAGGGGAACATCATTCCCATTGGCTATTGCAACTGGACCCAGGATTTGAGATCTAGACATCAATATGTATCCTTCAATGGTAGGAATCAATCCACACATAGTTTATGAACAGAGATGGGACGGGAGACCAACATCAAGGATAGTGGTCCTATCTAGATAGGTATATAGTAATTTAAAATTTTATTGAATGAAAAAACAAATCAATTTTACATTTTAACATTGTATGGTAAAGAATTATGGTGATCCTTTTAGGGACTTTCATCTAGTATCGTGCTTACCCAAACTTGAATTGATATGTCTCGAACATGTAGGGAATAGCTTATTAAAATTCCAATTTCCATGTGAGCTATTCTCTATGTCATAATCAAGGAATATAAAAGTTTTCTATCACCACACATATGAAATTAAAAGAAAGGAAGAGGGAATTTTGTATCATGTGGGGGATATGATAAGATATAAGATCCATGAATCTCTACATATCTCATTGTAATGAGAAGCAATCCGTATGTATTTCTGGGAAAGCATTCCATTTATCATCATGTAGAAAGTAAAAAGGTTACTTGATAGGAAAATTTAGTCTTATATCCCTATAAATGTTGTCCATATATTTAGGAAATCATCCAATAAGATGCATCTCGTGTTTGTAACTTGAGTATTCATAAGCTAGTTTCCCAAGGAATATTATGCATGGTACACAATGTAATACTAGATTTTATCATCCTAAGTTGAATACATTGTTGATATGTTTAATTTCTTATAATCAGGATAAATATATTACATTCAGACCATGTATTTGAAATATAGGTGTCACTATATATCCCATGATGGAAGGAATCAATCCCAATGTAGTTATTTAATGGAGAGATTCCCTATGTGGATCTGACTCAGATTCAAGGATGTGGAAACATTATTTTTCTTTTTCATAGATCTAGATTATGTGCAGTGAATCTTATATAAAATAATGTTCACTATGAAATTTATTGTCATATGTTAAGGATGTAAGGTGATGTTCATTTTAAATTATTAATTCTAGGAATTAGGATACCGTACAATTTAAGAACAAATGTTTCTCGATAAGTCTTACATTATTGATCCATGTTTTCTCGATTAGTCTTACATTATGAAGGTTAAATGAATCTAGAATGCATGAAATTTCCTAGTGAATTCAAAAAAATCATGTATCATTATTTTCCAATACTAAACAATCCTATTAATTTTGTGGGAGATCCTAGTCCAAGACAATTGGGAACCACAAGATCATACATGTAATTTTTTCATGATGCCAGGAATTTATCTTTTTTATTTTACATCTACGGATAATTACATTAAAGCCTTGTTTTCATAGTGATTTTTTCTCATTTAGCCCATCTCAGAGTATAATGTTTGATGCTTGGTGACGATCTTTTTCCCTTCCAACTTGGTCTAATGTAAGGGTACCTTTTTTGGAGATAATCAAATATGGGATCCATAAATCTAGGGGTGGATATATGTTCATCACACATTGATGCTGTGTTGACCAGAATGATTTAAAATATTTCACAGATAATGGCCGATGAGGCCATCTTTTAGTGCATGATGTGAAAGACCACCACATCCTAATTAGTTTCAGCTAGGACTATAGCTTCATTATCAAGTGAAATAGACTGAATAATTTATGATCAGGGTACATGATGAAACATTAATTCAAAAGGGAACTCTTCCACCAGTCTAATTATCCAACCAATGAGAGGCACCAATTATTCATTTTTGATGGAATATTTCACATTGATCTATTTTATAATTATCTATAAATATCCATTACTGTTCACATAGAAAATTTGCAGTTTCAGGGCCAAATCTAGGCTAATAATGAGGGATTTGAGTTATTCCTCAGTATTAGTATATCCTTCGAATAGTAAGAACGAGTATGGAAAATTACTTTGATCATAGAAAAAAATATAATCCATAAAAAACCTGAATAAGGTTTAGGTTATCAATCTCATTCCAACATGACTATGATATGATCCACTAAAATATATCTCCCATGTTTTGGGAGCATCATAAGAATATAAAACTTCTTTGTTTGGAATTTCGGTGTCTACAAGTGACCTTTCTGGGGTGAGATGTTCTACAAATAAATCAGCTAGGTATTTTCCCTTGACTACCTTTTGTCACTTGAACTATATTTCAAACTTCTGTAGAATAAGTACCCATCTGGATAAAGTCATAGTCAGAACAGTGTGGAAAATGATGTTCTTGATTTGGTCAATATGAGAGACCATGTGGACTTCGTGTTGCTTCAATTAATGTCTCAAAATTTTCACTTCAAAGCTGAGCATGGGGATATTATTCTCGACATCGGAATACCGAGTCTTAGTGCCTAGCATAATTCAACTAAGGTGGTAGATACTATTCTCATTACCCATTTCATTTTTCTATTCAAGGATAGAACCAAGTGATTATTCCATGGAATAAACATATTAGATTAGAGGATTTCCTTCCACTAATAGAATCAATACTGGTGGGTATATCATGTATTTATTTTGTATTGAAAATGATTCTTGGTAGTCCTCATCCAATTGGTTAGAAACTCCCTTATTAATTAACTTGGTGATGGGGATATATTTTCTAGACAGCTTAGCTTTGGAATTGTGAATGTAGGAGAGGGGACCTAGGATCCACCTAAGTTATTTTAGATTCAAAGGAGGTTACAATATAATGATTACACTAGTCTTTTCTAGTATTAACTCAATACTATGATGACATACCAAAAATCCTAGGAACTTCTTCGATGTTACATCGAATGTGAACTTCAGTGGATTCATCTTAAAACTACTTTGCTACAACTTTTTGAAGATGTTTTAAAGATCAATGAAGTAATTACATCACTATTGATATTTTATCACTAGGTCATCAAAAAACATTCATACATTCATCCCATAAAGGGATTAAATATATGATGCATGGATAGTTGGTAAGTATCTCTAGTGTTTTTTATCCAAAGTTAATGACCTGATAGAAAAATATCCCCTGGGTTCTGTGAAGCTAGTGGATTCCTAGTATTTAGGTTCCATAATTATATAATAGTACCCTAAATACCCATCCTTGAAGGAAAGGTCTTGGAATCAACCAATTGCTTTGATCAAGAGTTGAGTGATAAAAAATGTGAAATCTTTTTTTGGGTAGTGTTAATTAAGGTGCATAAAATCAATGTAGACCCTAATCTTCCAGTTTTTTTCCTTTACAGTGATGATGTTGGTGATCCTTCTTGGATATTTCAAATCCTATAAAGAGACGTATTTGGTATATATTTTTTAAATTATGACTCTACATTAGTGGAATAGAATGGGTGAAACCCCATGGATTCCTACTTGAAACCTCGATTGTCATCCTATAACGTTAGATGGTGCATTGCAATATCGGTGTTCATCATTTGAGTTTCCATAGAATTTAAATGAGACACATATCAATGTTTCTTTAGAAATGAAAAATAAATATCACTCTCATCAAGAGGAATTGTGGAACTAATCAATGTTGTCCATGGGTCATCTTCTATTCCTAGATTCACCTATCCGAGCTCATCTTTGGTGGTGGAAATAGATTCCTCAAATGTGTGCGGGGGGGGGGGGGGGGTGTTGTTGAGGTCATCATCATCATCTGACATTTACAATTCTGTAGAAAAAATTTCAGATATGGTGGATAATATTAATGAATCTATATCATTTTTAGGTGAGAGAGGCTACAGATAGAGACATTGTCATTCTGAACTTCTAGAGTCAACATAGAGGGATTACAGAGAAGATTATTTTCTTTCATGCTGCCACTATAGATAGGAGGATCTTGGAAATATGTGTTTAAGTCTAATACCTCAATCTAGTTTATGGGTAGCACATAATTACCATTAGTAATAATCTTGGGATGTGCAGGATTGGTCCCCAATCCATTGGGGGGATGAAACCCATTATATTTTCATCCACCATTGGTTTCATTCCCTCCATTTTGTAGAAACCCTCCTCAACAAATATGTATTTATAGGTCTCGAAGGGGGTAATTGCCCCATGATTTTGGATGAACTTCCCATTGTTGGGTATTTTTAAACATTGATGATATTTTTAAGGCATTGCTACATGGCTATAAATACAAGGCCTTCTCTATATGAAATTATATGTTGTGTCTTTCTAGATAACTATGAACTCATCATTAGATGTGAGATATCAAAACTGAACACTGACCTTGATCTTCCAAAGAGGTCTTTGCTCTCTATTTTCATACACTTGAATGGTTATATTTTTTAGAGATAAATTTACCTTGGCATATCAAAAATATTGGAGGGTACGAATTGGGAAGAGTCTGATCTCAGAACCATTTTCAATCCTATCTCTTTGGATGTACACATTTTCAATTTTACCTAAAACATACAGGGGTCTAATATGTCCCTGGGTAATTTCATCCAAATCTGATTCTATGAATGATATGGAGTCCTAGAATTTTGATGGTATAGTGTCCAACCAAGAAACCTTAGATACATAGACTTCTATCTCAAACTCTGTTTGGATTTCTGGGCCTCAATGAGCGCCTCTATGATTTCTTTTGAATGATAGAGAACAACCATTAGTGGGAGTTTGATTGGGAAAACTATCAACTATTTTAGAAGGTCTAGATTTTCATTCAAAGGTGAATTCTTCCCATGGTCATGTTTCTCCCTATTACATGGTTCATGATCTGAGGTATTTTAGGGGGATGATCATGGTTCTCGAGAATAGGTAAAGGGTGAATCTGTGACCAGTGATGTAGTTTGAACCAACCTTCCATACTTTTAGGGGCGATTATACCTTTACACCCCCACTAGCATGTCATGTAAGATACATAGGATTGGATATACACTAGAGGTATTTGAGGTATCTCTATGTTTACATTAGTCTTTTAGAGTTCTCTCTCATGGTTCTTAGCTATATATATGTTCACCACCGGGTTGTGACCAAAATATTGGGTTCGATGCTGATCTCATTGTCCCCTATTTCCTCATCTCCTATGCCTTCAACATCTGGATCCCTGATTATCTATGGGAAAATTTTACTTTGAATAATATTTATTATTAGAGAAAGGGTATGTTTTTTGTATTATAATAAAAAACCAAATATGATCTCATCATCATATGAGGGTTCCATTTTTTTAGGCAGCGCATGTTCTATGGATGTTTCTCGAAAGAAACATGTAAGAGTTATAGATTGCATATGAGATGAATACGACATTACCTATGTTTGATGAATACATCCACCTTCAATAGGTGTATTAATTTTCACCTCCCTAGGTGATAAGACCATTACTAGTTTCCAAATTTGTGCTCTTAGGGTTTCATGATATCAGTAAAATTTTTATCAAGCCATCCAATTTTCAAAATTTTGTTAAATACAAGCGAACAATTCATTCCCACAACCCAATTATTCTAGTTGGGTAATGGTTAAATTGGTATCCTTTGTTCATAAATTATTAAAAAACACCCCTCTAGAATAAACCATGATTTGGAGGACATTTTTGAACAAGACAAAATATGCGATGGTGTGACCAAGCCTGTTATTAAAAGGGAAGTAATCAAGGTGATCAGTGAGGTTGATCTCATTGATTTTCATGGGCTGCCAATGATTTTGTAGGGGGTTTTCCTTGTATGAAATGAAATAACCAGTTATATTTTCATTTCAATAGGATTTCACTTTATTCTCCATTCCTCAAATCATAGTCGACCGTGATCTCCTTTTGCTTCTGGTTGAGGGTGATTTCGTTGTTTTTGCCACTCGAAAAAATATACCAAGAAATTTAAGGCCTATTTGCGTGCTTGAATGGGAACTTATACTCATTTTATAGTAATAGTGATAGTATATACATTACTATTTATTTTTTCCATTTCCATAGGTATAAGCCGATACTTGGGTCTACTGGATGACATCTTCTAAGCATTGCACTTTTTCTACAAACTCTTAGAATGCAAATGGATACTTCATTAGGATAAAAGGTGTTTTTATATCATCATTAATGTTTTTTTAAAAAAAAGTTCTATATGTTTCTCTTATAATATAGGGCTTTTTGTGAATAGGTTAAACCCTTCCATGTGGAGATAAAATTAGATACCCTCTCATTTTCATGTTGCATGGATTTTGTGAGGTTAACATTTGTCATTTTCCTTAGCATGAAGTTTAATTTATAAAGTAATTGATGAAAAATGTATTAATATACCATAATGGATCCTTCTATAAGCCTATAATAGCAAACAAAAGATATCCCTTTAATTTTATGTACAAACCATCTCTTCTTGGTCACCTCATAATGATATCGAGGGATCTTCATTGAGTTTCATTGGGACACAATGTGTGTAATAACCTAAATCTTTTTCCAAGGTAAAGATCATTAGTTTTTCATTTTGAATGTATTTAATGATGTAGCTTTAGTATGCTAATCAATCTAATGAGGTCACAAGAGCCTCTAGGGCACTTCCGGAGCCCGAAGCTCTAAAAAAAGGGAATGCAGGATGGGCCACAGAGTTATGAGAAACTGTGCGGGCCTAGACACATGACCATGCAACCTGATGTAGAGAGTTGCAAAAGTTATAGAACTGTTTTGCACAATTTTCCCATATTTTGGGAAACCGTACGTAGATACCTTGCATGATTTCTGTAAGGGGATAGAACCTTTCACATGGTTTGTGCATGGTTTCCCAGGATGTGCGTAGAAACTGCACAAGATAGATTTTAGGGAAAATTTTCTATTTTCTCCCAAATTCTTTTTATGTTCTAATTTCCTTTTATTCTCCCTTATGTGCAGAGTATCCTCTTATATTCTTCCATGAGCTCTCAAATCCCTTCTCACTTAAATTTCTTTCTACTCCTTCATATGGTTTCCAATCTTTAGTCTGTTGGTGGCATTGGATCCCTTGAGGAAAGGCCAAACGTTTATACCCCACTTTATTTAAATAACCTTTACATTAGTTTCTCTATTCAGATGTATGATATTTCTCCCTATTTTTAGGTAATTGGACAAAACCTCATATCTACCCCATCCTACTGAAAATTTCAGGCCGATACTCTGTGAGTCATCATATAGGGCACTAAGGTAGGTGGTTACATTGTTTTCCATTTGAGTTTTGGTCATTTCATATTTTAATCTCATTGAGTCATGGTCTGACCTTTTCTGAGCTATTTATTGTTATGCTTACGTCTTTTATTATTGAACCTAATGTGATGACATAAGTTAATTGACTCTTTTTAGGGTATTTATTATCACCCTTTCTGAATATGGACTCTCAAGGGATGTTCCACCAAATTTTCCATTTTATGACAATTTCCAAAAAATGGGGTTTTATGGTTCAAGGATCCCAACATGGTATTTAAATGAATTGGCCTTTGTCTCACATGTATTTTTACTAAACCATGACACCCCATGGGTGTTTGGACCAGTATGGAATGAAACTGCTAAATTGACCATGTGATTATATGATATATCCTTTTCCATTGATTTGATCCTTGTAAATGAAATTTCCTTGTTACTCAAATGAAATGAGTGACTTGTATGGGTTGGAAAGGATGTTACAGTCGAAAACCTTATGAATTATTTGGGTCATATGGAATGGATCAAGGGATGACCTGGACACTCCTTGGTAGTGTTTTATCATTAACGACATTTAATAATTGTTTTTTGTCGAATTTTAAATGTTGTAAGATGGTTTTAGTTCCATTTCATAATGTGAATTCCTTTATCATTGGTATGATTGTGGATTCTATTATATTTGGGAGGTAGGAATTTAACCCTAATTCATTCTGTAAAATTTTTGTGGTAGGTATATATCCAGGATACAATCTATCAAATGTGGGTGGTATACATTATAACCCTGAGCCATTCTATCATATGTGGGTGGTAATCATTATAACCCTGATCAATTCTATAAAAATGTGTGTGGTAGTCATTATAGCCTTGATCCAGTCTATAAAATGTGGTCGGTAGGCATTATAGACCCAATAAACTCTATTATATGTGGGTGGTAGGAATTATAGCTCTGTGCCATTCTATAACATGTGGTTAGTTGGAAATATAGCCATGTGCCATTGATATCCATCTTTATATATACCTGGTGACATACTCAGATAGGGTGACATTGAGATGAAGTAGGTAGATCCTCTATGTGTCCTTAAGAACATGAGTATGATTTTATTTTTTTATTTTGTATTTCTTTACTTCACTAATATTAGCCACACCTGGTTTTCTTACCAGGGCCACTCAGATTACACATAGACACCGTTGGTGGTGACATACTGAGATTTATCTCACACCGTATTCAGGCCACCTTTGGAAACTGAGAAGATTTTTTTCTTTCAAGTATGGATTGGGGAAAACACCCCTCTTCTAGATGTTGACCCTGTTTTCTTAGTTGGGACTTTTTAGTAAAGGAATATGCTTATGGTTGAGATGCTACAAACCATATTTTTACTTTTGTTTACCTTGGTTGTATTATACCAAGTATCTCTATTTCCTACTTTTGTTCCCTTTTTGTACTAGCTGAATACTTTTATCAGACACTACCTATGGCCCCCTGGTATTTATTCTTTAGTCTTACACTATTTACATATTCTGTCTATTGATTATGCTTCCACTATTGTATGTTTCTGTTACACCAATGTGTAATATGACATGGGGGTAAGGTCTCCCCGATGATTTTTCCATTAGAACCCCTACTGCTTGTTTGAAGCCCTAGGATTATGGAGAGACCTACCAGGGGTGATGTATCCATCTGGGCTCAGGGGATAGGTTACGTGGCTGCTAGGTCCCTAATGTCACAAAGTGGTTTTACATGTGGATCCTTTCTTTATTTACTAATTGGTGACAATATATTGGAGATCAAAACTAATTTGGACTTGGTCACAATCCATGATTGGGCATCACGAACCCTTGTACAGTTTAAGGACCATGTTGCTTGAATTATTGTTGTTATTGATTCTTCTATTATTGTTGGAATCATTTCACCATTGGTTGTTTCACATGTTTTGTGCAGTTATTGACATTTTTTATATTGGTAATTCTGATTTCATTGTTCGACCTGAGGAAATGAAGGTTATGTGTAGAACATGCATCACAATAGTCAAAATATACATAGGCCATTCATTTTTCCATGTCATGTTTTAATTTTCATCAAGAATTTTCATTTCTATATTGTTGTGCCTTATTTTACTTATGTTCAATTGTGACGACACTTTTCTGTAGGATTTGGATCATTCTATTGTATGTTCTAGTGGGTTCTACTCTTTGATTAATAAGGTGTATGGGACCTTATGGATCATAAAGTGGAAGGTAAGCTATCTCAACCATTTCTAAAACAATATAGTAACATGTATTAGAACAATTTAAAATGAATATTAAAATCAAGTGAGTGTCATCTTCATACTCATAAGGTGTATGGCCCTTATGGGACGAAAAATTACATATCATTTGATTCAATTGTTAAAATGAATTTTAAATTGAGAAAAAACTTTTTACACCTGATTAACATAGAATATTGACCCAAAACTGACCTTCTTAGTGGGTAGGGGTTGTTATTTGTTCTTATGTCCTGTTAAGGACTGTTCTAATGTCTAGTCTTGGCTTTAGGTGCAGGCGGAGAGGCATGTTCATTCTTACAAGAATTATTTAGTACCAATACTAGTTAATTAAATTCTTTTCTGTAAAGTGTTAAAAACCTTCTATGATTTTCGTTTGGAATTGTAGCATTATGCATCCATGACACCCTCCAGTCGTGCACCCCAAAGGAAAAGATGATTATGTTTCCGAGGTGGTAGGATCTATAAGACAAATTGTTCTTCTGGATGATACCCATGTGGTTCCTCCCCTTATAACTCAATTGGGTTCTAAAACTCATTTTTGAGAAGGTTTCTTATGTATGATGTAGAATATGCAAGGTAGATTGAGACCTGAACCGATCATGGAAGAGTTGACTCGTGAGTTCCAACAAAAGCTTCCTTCTAATTTCTCAGGGAATGACAAGACTTTTTCTATGGATTCCAAGATCGAGGAAATCTTATATATCTTTAATTATATAGAGATTCCTATAGAGCGGACGGTCAAGATAGCTTCCTACATGCTATGTGACTCAGCTAAGAGGTGGTGGGATGTCATCACCCAGGAAGGCCAACATGGAGAAATGGTTTTGGATGACTTCTAGATAGTATTTTATGACCAATTATTTCACCAGACTCTGATGGATGATAGATATAGAGGGTTCATGAATCATAAGTAGGGGACCATATCAGTCATGGAGTACTTTTACCATTTCCCTAAGTTGAAGTATTTTCTCCTTCTCTAGCCACTAATGACCTTATGGATGCTATGTGATTTGATAATGGGCTATGTTATGCCATGTGGTCGTAAGTCAACGTTATCAGGTTAGAGACTACTTCTGAGATCATCAACCAAGCCCTAATTATAGAGCAGAATCTGAGAGATGTTGATGGTGAATACTAGGGAAATTTTCCACACAATTCTTCTGATAGAACTTATTTAGGGAAAAAGTGACATTTAAGGGAATCTCATGGTAATGGTGGTATTCATGATCCCTCCATGGGTGGTTCTCCTGGATGTCATTAGTGTGGAGTGCTAGGGAATTACAGGAGGTAGTGAATGCGAGATCCAGTTGAATACACAGGTTGTGTTAGGATGGGTCTCCCCTACAATTTCAGCTAATTTCTCCTTCCAGTGCCTAGTGAGCAAGGATCTGCACATACTCCTCATCTAGAGGTAGGGTCAGAAGGATCATGACAGGAAGGCTAGTAGAATACCAATGGTCAATCAGGCCGAGGTGGTATTCAAGGAAGAGGCAATCATGAGTATGATTCGCAGTGTCAGCAAAGTGGGCCTACTTAGGTCATCTAGGTAGTGACTCAGGGTTGTTGTTCCAGCTAGGTACAAGTAGTCCAGCCTATGTTGTAGGACCTGAGTGCCAAAACTTCTATTATACATGGTACTATTATAGTAGCCTCTATTTTAGTATATTAGTTTTTTATAGATGTGATTATCACTCATTTATATATGAGGAAAATACTTAGAGTCTAGGCCTTGACATTGAGTATTATCACAGATTCATGATGATAAATATGCCCATAGGTATCCATTCAGAAAGGATTCACCATTGAAAAAACTATCCCATTGAGACAGGTGGTTACCTTTTTGAATGGAACCTTCACATTCTAGGTAGTAAATGTTTCTATGCAATCCTTGAGATGGACTAGTTAGTTCCCTATAGATCCCATATTGGATACTATCATCTGAGGGTGACATTCACATCATCGGAGGGCACTTCGCATGTGCGTAAAGGATAATGGGATGTTTGTGTGACATGAGCAGGACCCGAGCAGTAGAGGCTGGGTAGTGTTACAACACATGTTTCTAGTCATTACCTCGACTATCTAGTGTTGAAACCCACAATTTTCCCTATAATAGGGGAGTACTTCAAACATGTTTTTCATTGAAAATTATCTGGTCTACCTCAGGTACAAGAGGTAGAGTTTACCATTGAACTGGTTCTAGGAGCATCACATGTGACCATTACACCATATAGGATGGAACCTAAGGATCTTCAAGAACTCCAAATTTAGTTGGAGGATCTACAGGAGAAAGGTTTTATACTCCCCAATACTTATCCTTGGGGTTCACCTATCCTTTTTACAAGAAGGCAGATAGTACCCTTAAGCTTTCGGTGGATTACCGTTGGTTGAATAAGCTAAAAATCAAAAACCAGTATCCTTTGACTAAAGTAGAAGACCTCTTTGATCAGATTCTTGGATTGAAGGTGTTTTCAAAGATAGATTTGAGCCTACCCTTGTTAGTGATTATGACAACTCAATGCTAATCAGAGTACCCTCAGATATAGAAATAAAGAATGTTGTCCTTGGGATTAAAAAAGATATCTCTCCTAGGCATGATGGATTCAAAAATTACTTCTTCCAATTTTACTTGGATATTATACAGGTAGATGTTTGCAGGCTGGTCAAGTATTTCCTTACTAATGGATTAGAAATTCATGGAATCAATGCACAATTCATTGCCTTAATTCCAAAGGATGACAATGCTAGTGATATTTATCAATTCAGACCTATTGCCCTGATTAATACTATACAAAAAATTATCACCAATATCTTGGATAATAGGATTGCATGTATCTGTGATAAAATAATTTCCTGGAATCAGTTTGGTTATGTTAAAGGAAGAAGAATACAAAACTGTCTCTTCAATGCATCTGAATTTGTGAACCTTCTTCAAAAACCCACACGAGGAGGGGGTATTGCCGTCAAATTGGACATCCGAAAGGCTTTTGATACCAGTGACTGGGACTTCATTGGTAACATTATGCACAAGTTTGGTTTTCATCCGAAATTTATTTAGTGGTCTTACACATTGATTAGCACAGCCTATATCTCCATTATTATCAATGGATCACCTGAAGGCTATTTTAAGGGCTCTAGAGGGGTAAGACAGGGAGACCCCTTGTCTGCTATTATCTTTTCCATTGCAAAAGATTATCTTAGCTAACTGATTACTTAAAATGTTGAACATGGGAATATGAAGGTTCTTCAAGATAACAGAGGTAACTATTCCCCCTCACATCTTCTCTTTGTTGATGACATAATCATCTTTACTCAAGGAGGCAAAAGAATCATTCAGAATCTCAAATCCATCCTCCATCACTATGAGATTTTCTCTAGACAGGAGGTTAGCTAGAATAAATCCTTCATTTTATTTGGGAAGAAAATTTCAAATTTCCAGAAGCATTTTATGATTCAAAGACTCAGAATCATAGAAGGTTCATTCCCTTTCACATATATTGGAGTCCCAATGTTTTTAGGTAGACCATGATCCACCTACATTACTAAAGTGGGTTGTCAAGTTAGGAAAAATCTCTCCAATTGGAAAGGAAAAGCTCTTTCTATGGCGAGAAGAATCTGCTTAGTTAAACATGTGATCATCTCCAGACTTGCTTATTCATTTATGGTGTACTCCTGGCATGCTTCTACATTTAAAATTCTTAATTCCCTTTTGATAATTTTTTTGGAGTGGCAGGATTCTTGAAAGCACAATTATCCCTGCTCTATGGACCAAATGTTGTTTACCTCTCACGATGGGGGGTATTGGGATTAAGAATATTGAGATCTTCAATCATTCCCTTCGAGATCAATTTCTTTGGAGACTTATTAATGAAAATCAGAATTTCTTGACATTCTTGGAACAAGAATTCTTACTAGACTGATTGCTGGAATGTTTACACATATGCACTCATCTGTTTGGCCTGGTTTGAAAAATATTTATCAACAGATCAATAATCACTCCCATTGGTTGGTGAATTCCTCCTCCAAGCTGAAATTTTGGAGGGAAAACTGGACAGGGACTCCTTTAATTGAGGGTATAAATGCTGATTCTCTAGATATTGATTTAGATTCCTCTATTTGTGATTAAATTGAGATGAGCCAAAATCTTCCTACTCATATTGTGAAAATTGTTAACTCGTATGATTTTATAAATTCTGTTGATATCATGGTATGGGAACCAAGTGCAAATATAATGCTTGACACTAAATGATTCTACTACCATTCTATACAGAGCACTTCTTCTAGTGCTGTCTAGAATATTAGAATATGGGTACAACCCTCTTGGTTTACTCTTCTTTGGTGAATTCAACTGCAAAAACTACAGGTGGACAACAATATTCAAAAGGTTGGTATCTCTATTTGTTCAAGATGTGATTTGTGCCACCAACATAGAGATTACTTGGATCATTTATTCCTCTCTTGTAAAACCTCTGCATCAATCTGGATATTTATTTTTGACCGCTTTGGCATATCAATACCGCATGTTGACAGCATAGCATATTTTCTGCACTTTATTTCAGCAGAAACGTTCTCCAACCAGATTCACATCATCTTCCTAGTTGCATGTGTTGAATATTTCCACACTCTTGGAGAGGCAGGAAAAAATTTAGGCATGAAAAGTCCACTTTCAATCACAATGTATCCATATCCAACATTCTTGCAAGGAATTGAAATGAAAATCAGTTTCACACTGGTCAATGTCACAATTCCATAAAAGACTTTGTAGTCTTGATAAGGCTGCATCTGTCGGGTATTTTTCCAAAACCTATGGGTACTATGGAAATTTTTTGTAACCCTCCCTTTGGAGGTTGGATCAAATGCAATCTTGACGGTGACTCAAATGGAAATCTTGGACCAGCTGGTTATGGTATTGTTTTCCGAGACCACAATAGTGACTTTATTGAAGGATTTTATGACTCTTGTGGTCATGTCACTTCCCTTGAAGTTGAGATGATGGAACTAAAAAATGCAGTGGAAATGTCTCATCAATGAAATTGGAATAATCTCTGGTTCAAAAGTGATTCCTCTACTATTGTGCAAGCTTTTAGAAAGAACCAGATTCACCTTTCTGGGAAACATACCTTGAAATGGGTCAAATGCCTTGAAACTCTTACCTCCAAGAGCTTTATAATCACACATGTTTATCATTAATCCAACTCTCTTGCTGACAGACTTGAAAATAAAGGAATTTCTGAAGCCTCTGGGGTGCACTTGACCACACTTGATGAGGATTTTCTCAGTATTCTTAATAGAGACAGATGCAAAATTCCCTCCTTCAGACTCTTGTAATTTGTTTTGTTTAATCGAGACTTTACTGATTTCATTTTTTAAAAAAATATAGATTTGAGGTCGCACTATCATCTAGTACATTTCAGGACTTCAGACATACCTTGCATAGCTTTTAGAAGTAGGTATGGGTTTTAAGAGTATTTGGTTTGTCCATTCGGACTTACAAACACACTTGTTTTATTTATGGCTCTTATGATTTGGGTTTTTCACCTATATCTAGATTGATTTTTGGTTGTATTATTAGATGATATATTGGTGTATTATTTATTGAAACACAACCATACAACCCATCTTGATATTGTTCTGAATATGCAGATAGAGCATCAACACTCTGCTAACCACTTCTGGATCAATTGAGTCCACTTCCAAGGTCATATCATTTCAGAGTCAGGAGCTTCTATTGAACTAGAGAAAGTGAGGACTATGTTTTTTGGAGAATTTTATGTATGTATTTGATATTAATAGTTTCATGGGGGTTATTGGATACTATGGATTCTTGATAGATGATTTATCTTTCCTTGCAGCATCGATAACTGGTTTGATGTTTAATGGTGTGAAATTCTAATGTGTAGAGGCTTGTGCAGCAGATTCTCAAGAGTCGAAGGGTAGGCTTAATTCAGAACTAATACTTATTCTTCTAGATCCAATCAGGGCAAAGAAAACCTATTGTGACACATCTTGTTTTAGGCTTGGAGTAGTTAAAATACAAGATGAGAGAGTTGTGGCAGTTGGTTCTCGTCAGTTGAGGCATAAGGATAGGAATTACACGATGCACAACCATGAGCTCACTACGCTTGTTCACAACTTATGCTATTGGAGACACTATTTATTGTGAGAGGTTTTTTTGGTGTTTATAGACCAAAAAATCCTCTAATATATCTTCACACTGTGGGATCTAAATCCCAGGTAGTGTGGGTGGGTCGAGTACCTAAAATCATTCTATTTTGAACTTTCCTACACTCCAGGTAAAGGGAATTTAGTAGAAGATGCTCTGATCCAAAAGTCTCAGACACATGTTGTTCAGGATTCCAATGATAAATTAAAGCTTATGAACTTATTCTTAGATATGCACATTGAGGTCCAAGAGGAGCATGGTAAAACTATCCTCTCATCCTTACCGGTGGCATCTACTCTTCTACAATGAGTAAGGTCAAGATAAATATTTGATCTTGAAGGTCTTGTCATATGGAATATTTTTTCAGATAATGACTCATCTTCTAATGGGATGATAAATAGGGATGATACTCTTCTATTTCGTGGGCTCATATGGGTCCCAACAGACATCAGATAGGATTTTCAGAGGTATTTTCGTGACTCAACATGCTTGGTTCACTCTAGTGTCACCAAAATGTACCGAGATCTACCGTGTCAGTATTGGGGGACCAACATGAAATGTGAGATTATCGGATTCATTATGTGATGCTCCACCTGTCAGTAGGTGAAGGTGTAACACTAGCATTTGTGATGGATTCTACAATGGATTTCCTTTCCATAGAGGAAATTGGATGATGTTTTGATGGAATTTGTGATTGGTTTACACAGATCACCTTGTAGAAACATTGTAGTGTGGGTTATCACTGATCGTTTGAAAATGATCGCACACTTCTTATCTGTTTGAGAGACCTTTTCCGTTAATGAGTGGGGAAGACTTTATGTTAAGAAGGAGGTACGTCTTTATGGAGCACCTCGTTCTATTGGTTCTGATAGAGATTTTTTTAGATAACAGTTCTGGTAGGGGTTTCAGAAGGCATTGGGTACATAGGTACTTTTAAGAGTGACCTATCTCCCACAAACCGATGGGAAAATAGAGCGTACTATTTAGGTACTATAGGATATGCTCCATGTGTTCGCTCTCAACTTTGGGAATTCTTGGGAGAGACACATTCCCCTCATGGAGTTCTCTTATAATAATAATTTCTAGGCTACAATTGAGATGGATCCCTACGAAGCCTTGTATGATAGGCATTGTCGCTCTCCACTATGTTGTTTGGAGGCAGGGGAATATCTTTCCTTGGGCCTTGTCTCATGCAAGAGACCTCAGAGGAAGTACAACTGATTTAGAAACATATTTTGACAGATTAGTCTAGAAAATAATCTTATGCCAACAAAGGTTTTCGACCACTTGAATTCAAAGTCGGAGATGGGGTTTTCTTTAAAGTATCTCTTAGGGTGGGGAATAGACTTATTTGGATGTAGGGTATTCTATCACTACGATTCATTGGACCCTTAGAGGTTGGGAAGTGGATCAAACTAGTGGTATAAAAGTTTGTACTTCCTTAGAGATAACAGTCCATGCCTGATGTTTTTCATGTGTCTTAATTGCACTGGTATTATCCAAACCCATCTCATGTCTTCCATCCTGATTAGGTTGATCTTGATATGGATACTTCCTTCAAGGAGTATCCATTTAGTACTGTTGACCGGAGTGTGACGACACTCTGAGGTACATTTGTTAATCTTGAATGAGTGCTATGGATCCACGATCAGGTATGGGATTAAACGTGGCCGTGGGAAGATGATGTGCGATATCACAGGTTAAGGATCATTTCTGATAGTAACTCTTTACCCTCATAAGGAAAAGTTGGGGATGAGTTTGTTATAAGGAGGGGAGGTTGTAACAACCCGACTATTTGGACATGGTACATATCATTATTATTTTTGACTGTCTTGAATTGTCCAAGTGAAGTTTTATAATCAAGCTAAGGAGGTCACATGAGCATACCTAGAATGTCTAAAGCTCGATTTTAACACTCCAAGCTTCCACAATACGCTTCTCTTTGAATAATACAGTAGCGTGTGTTGCACGCATCTTCGAGTTCTAACACACACCGCGACCAATCAAAGTAACCATTATGAATAGTAATACCCACTTTTTGAAATTATATAAATTTTATATTTGAAAATGGACTTCATTTTCGGATTCGGAATATCGAAATTAGCCAATGTCAAATTTTTGGTATTTTTCTGAGATCTTCCAATTTTTGATGAATAGTGAAGAATACTTAAATTTTTTTTTAATAAAATTAATTTATATTGATAACGTATACTATTTAGTGGTTTTAAAGTATAATCAGAATATACTTTTACCATTTTATCCAATGGTGGTCCTTAGAATTAATTTCACTTTGAAATTGTACATAAACAATTGTCAATCTTTTGATTGATATTCTTTCTTAAAAACACGCTATTTGTTTTCACAACGGGAATTAATTATAAAATTAATTAATGAAACTTATATGTTTTTAATTTTTTAAAATAGGTATAATTTTTGAATTTGGAATATAAAATATAGATTAGAGTGATTTTTTGGTATTGTTCTGAAAAGCTTCGATTTTTGATGAATAGTGAAACCACTAAGTGGTAGTTAAAAAACTAATTTTTTCATTTAAATGAACTTTTACCACCTTTGTGATTTGAATTTCAAAAATCCAACATACATCATTGTAATTAGGAAGTAAAATTTGTTTCAATGGGATTAAAATAATTTTTGGTGAATAATAACTTTTAAGTTCTATTAATCGCGATTAAAGGTAATTAGTGTAATTTAAGGTAAATATAATGATATAATAATATGAAATTACCATTACACTTGTCCTAAACGTATTGGATGAGTCATGTAAGACCAAGAAATCCATGGGTCAACTTGGGGGCCCCATGTAGCCACTTGGGTAAGAAAATGACATTAATAACTTTTTATTTAAAGTAAAAATAAAAGTGTCACAAACATGTATTGTTCTACTAAAACATTTTTTACATGGGGTTATACAAGTCATATTTTTTACTATAAATATTCATTGTAAAGATAAAAATATTTCCTACATCATGGTAATTTTTTTATAATTTTTAGGCATTAAATAATTAAATTTATTTATCACACCATGATGATGCATCGATTACCTCATTAATGACCGATTTAAATAAAATGAAAAGATAATGTAAATTCATAGACTTAAACTTGTCAAAAACCTATTGGATGAATATATTTCGAACCCTTATCACCTTATCCTCGATATATATAATTGTGGGACCTTTAATATCTGAAAAGAATTATATACTAAAGTAACATTTCATGACTTTCCAAGAGTTCCCCTCCTCTCCTCTTATAAAAGGCCCCCACCTATACCACCTTATTCACACCATCAATGCCATTTGGATTGGAAAAACTATGGACAAATACTCTATCAAAATCCCTCTCTTACTCCTAGAAGCCTAACTTTGGGCATAAGTCTTCCCAAGGAAACCTTTGGCTCAAATAAAAAAGAGTTACCCGGTTTAAAGGTAATGTATTCACTTGTGTTATTTTGTTTTATTTTGCTTCTACAACTACTTAAACTCTTTTTATTCCTTTTTTTTAACAACACCAGTATATTCAGTATACAAGGATTTTGTTATGAGAATGACTTTATTTACAATTACACACACCTTCGTCTAATGGTTAAAGAACATACTATTTCTGTGGGTGGTGAATTACTGCCTCACGAAACGATGATTGTTCAATCTTCTTTTAACACCTCTCATGGTGGCCATTATGATGAAACTATTTCTATATATGATATATATTATTTTTATTTTTTCTTTATGATTCTGTATTTTTTTCATTTATGGCATACCTTTATGGTTTCTATTATGGGTAAACACAATATTTTCATTTTAGGAAGTGCGGACTACCGCCCCCTCAATGTGATTTGAATCGTTAATGCCATATGTGGGACATATAAAGGATGGATTAAATGATATTATGTATGATATTATACTGGAATTATAATATAACTTTATATCATTATTATTTCATTCCATTAAATATGAAATATAAATGAAAGTAGAGTTCATGCGTACGTACGGCTTACCATCTCTAGGAACGGTAATTTTCATTTCATACCTCTAAATGTTATGTAATATTATAAATTCATGTATCTAATGGATATATATGATATATATGATATCTACATCATGAATTTAATTCTGGATATAATGGTTATTTTACCATAAGAACAACTTGTAATTATAAGAAGTTTATTTTTGACTGAAGTACCAAAGATCGAAAAAACGATCGTTATTAACTTAAATAATTACGTAATGATCATAACATGGTAATAAGTGATATAAAAGGAATAATTAACTTGAAATATGTTATTAAGAAAGTAGAGATTAAATCTAGTTTATTATTCAGGATATTAAAGAACAATCGAGTCAAGTCAGACACGAGGTAAGTGACTTCGTCTAAATCTCCTTTCATTGAGGCATACTTTGTTTTATACACAAAATTACTTTATATAGTTTATAAACCCCTTTGAATTTTATGTTTATTCAAAAGGAATATTTTTATAAGAAGAGTTTTACTAAACAACAAAAGGGAATATTTTTTTGTCGTACGTATGCGGTGACAGTGACTTTTTCGCCGCCGTGACCATTATTTGAGTTTCAGCTTCCTCTACAAGCCATAACTTTTTTAAAAAACATGAAAAATAAATCCCAATTTTACTTTTCTTTTATTTTGGTACTGAAAATAGTTTTTTATATAAATGTGTTTTATTTATATCTTGTTATTGAAATGTGGAAATGTTATGTTTCCTTTATGCATGTTTTATGTGATACGATTATGTTATTTTTTATATATGTTTAAACCTCTTCATATAAGGAATGAATTAGACTTAATAAGTGACGGGTGGAGCCCGCTATAGCTCCTCGATGCATCAGTTGGTATCAGGAGACAAACTAGTGTCTTGGCATGAGGCCTTGACAAAATCATATTTTTAGTCTTGGCAGGAGGCCTTGGCTACGTGGTTATGATAGTCTGGAATTATGAATTCCGTCATTATGAAAGTGGTTATTGATATTGCATGTGATTATTCGATTATTAGAATATCCTTGTGAATAAGTAAATGGAATTATTTAATTTCATTTTTCCATATTATGTTGAAGTTCAAGTTTAAAAGGATTTTGTTTCAGTTATACATTTCCTTAAATGTTTATGTTTATTTATGAATGTTTCTGCTATATTGTTATCCTTACTGAGAATCTGAGCTCACCCCTTTCAATGTTTTATTTTTCCCAGGATGTGAAGAAATATTTTATGACTGACCTGCAGGGATAGTCTGAAGGGGATATGAGTGTGGACTATAGAGACTATGTTATTTTAGTTTTTCACTTTATGATGTAATGTAACATTTATGAATGTATCTAGTGTTTCCAAGGATACTAAACTAATAATTCTTTTGAGACATGATCTTTTGTGATCATGCCAATGTTAAGTAATAATGCACCGACTCTGGGTAAATGGGGTCGGGGCGTTACAGTTTGTTTCAGAGGTAGTTTAGTACTAACCTTGGAAGCTAGATTTAGATAAACTCCGATTAGAGCACACGACCCTAAGATAGACTTTGAGGATTAGTATAGAAAAAATTCCTAGAATTTTGGTATTATAGAGATTTTGTGAGTTTTCCGAGCAATATATACCTGTCTGGATATGAGCAGGTAGAGGTGGCTCTGGCACAGATGTACCTAGGGGTAAAACCCGAAAACACCGCTTTGAGCTAGACTCGAACGGGAACTGGTGCACTACAACAGGCCTTCTTGTACTCTTGGTTACGAAACTCCCAGGGGATATACTTAGGATAATTCTCATTTTCATTACAAAACATTATGAAGGTTTTATGAGTATATAATTCCTCAACGAAAACATTTCTTTTTATGATTATGGATTATATACACAAATAGTTCAATTTATGTTAAGTGTTTTACAAGTATAGAATTTTGTATTTCGATTCATAAAGTAATCTAGTTTATAACATTATTTAGAAATAGCGCCTAGTGGAAGGAATGGAAACCATATCAATGCACGCACTCCATGTAGGGATTTCCCTCCTGCTCAAGATAATTATAATGGAGCTGGTGATACAACTGGTGATGATCAGCTTATCACCATACTGGGACAACTCACTCAAGTTATGAATAATAACCTCACTTGTATGGAGCACCCTGACCCGCAGCGTGGAGGATCAATGTTAGATCGGTTAATGATGCAGAACCCACCAACATTCAATGGGAGTAAAAATCCATTAGTAGCTGAGCAATGGATAAGTTCCCTAGAGAAAATATTCCATGACTTGGGGAGTAATGATAGGGAAAAAGTTATCATGGCAGTTTACCGCCTCACTAGAGATGCTGATCAATGGTGGAAATTGATTCAAAACACAAAATAGGATTAAGAGGTATCTAATATGGAATTGAGGGTGATCAGAGAAATTTTCGTAGAAAAATACTTTCCTTGTGACCATCGAGCATATATGGAAAGACAATTTCTGCATCTCCGACAAAAGAATGATGAGAATATCGCAAAGTATGAGGCTAACTTTACAAGGTTAGCAAGGTATGCTAGAGATTATATACGTAGCCCAAGAATTAAGATTGATCATTTCTTTTATGGGTTAAAACCATTTCTTTGTTGAGTATTAGTTTCACAATCCTTCTCGTCGTATGAAGAAATTATCTCATGTTTTATCAAGACAAAAAAAGAATTCTCTACGTCTTATGACTTTAATGAAAATAAAGAGAAGAAGAGATCTGCTGATCAATCTAGAAATGGAAATAAGGGGAAGAAGGGAAAATTTTAAAATCTATCCTGTAGTAAATATGGGAAGAAACACCCCGGTACTTGCTTAAAAGTAATGGGAGTTTGTTACAAGTGTGGTGAAAAAGGCCACCAAGATCATGATTGCAAGGGAAAGAGAGTTGCTGTCAAGATGGAATGCTATAATTGTAGAGAGATGGGACCTTATGAAAATGAATTTCCTAATCGTCCGGGTAACTTCACTAAAAAAAGGACAAGGGATCAATGCCAAGCTTATGCTATCACTACTGCTGAGGTAGAATCTCCGAAAGACGTGGTGGCGGGTAATTTAATGGTTTCCTTAAGTTTAGAAAATGCTTTATTTGATTCTGGATCATCACATTGTTTCATATATTCCCATTTTGATAAGGAAAATTAGGTATTTCCAATTTGATTTAACAATGGAGTTGTCAGTAAAAATTTCAAAGGGAAGTATCATTGCAACAAAGTTTTGTGAATCAGCCCCCATTAGAGCACATAAATGTTCTTTATCTACTGATCTCATTGTAATACCTATGATTGAGTTTGATAGAATCCTTGGTATGGATTGGATTTCAGACTATGATGTGAAGATTTATTGTAAGAAGAATAAGGTTACAATTTTTGATGATGATGATAAGGAACACATTATCTTTAGAGAAAAATCATCTCCACCGAATTCTTATTTAGATCCACCCCCAGTAGCTCAACTAAATTCAATTTTTGGGGAGGAAGAGAATGAAATGACCGAGGGAAAGGAAAGGAATGTTCAAATAAAGGATGTACCTATTGTGAAATAATATGTATATGTGTTTCCAGAAGATTTACCTGGACATCCTCCAAAACGAGAAGTTGAGTTTTCCATTGATTTAATTCCTGGATCAAGGCCTATATCGAGACCCCTTATAGAATAGCCACCGTGAAATTAGTTGAACTAAAGAAACAACTAGAGGAATTGATTAATAAGGGATTTATTCCCCCTAGTATTTCTCCATGGGGAGCCCCTGTCCTTTTTGTTAAGAATAAATATGGATCTATGAGGTTTTGCATTGACTACAGGGAGATTAATGCTTTAAAAATAAAGAGCAAGTATCCCCTACCTCTCATAGATGATTTATTTGACCAACTACATGGAGATCAATACTTTTCAAAGATTGAACTTTGATATGGATACCATCAGTTGTGTGTGAAGAAGGGAGACATTCTGAGGACAAAATTTCGAACAAGGTATGGGCATGATGAGTTTACAGTAATGCCTTTTGGATTTACTAATTCACCATCTGTATTCATGGATCTAATGAATAGAGTTTTCAAGGAATATCTTGATTATTTTGTGGTGGTATTTTTTGATGATATCTTGGTATACTCCAAAAGCTACGAAGATCATGAAAATCACTTGCGCATTATCCTGAAGACTCTTAGAAGACATGAATTATATGGGAAGTTTAGCAAGTGTGAATTATGGCTTCATGAGATTTCTTTTCTTGGACATATTGTCTCTAAGGATGGAATTTCTGTTGATCCTTCTAAGGCCAAGTCAATCCATGAATGTCCATAACTGACGAGTATAACTGAGGCACACGGTTTTTTTGGTCTGGCAGGTTATTATCAATGTTCTGTCCAGAATTTTGCCCGATTGGCTAACCCATTAATGAAGCCCACACATAAAGGGGTAAAATTTGTCTATACAAAAGAGTGTGAAGAGTGTTTTGAAGAACTGAAGAGAATATTAGTCAATTCTCTTACATTGAATCTACCATCGGGGAATGATGGGTTCGTTATTTATAGTGATGCATCAATGAAAGGACTTGGTTGTGTCCTTATGCAGAATGATAGGGTTATTGCCTATGCATCACGACAGCTAAAAATTCATGAGCAGAGCTATCCTACTCATGATCTCGAGTTAGTTTCTGTAATATTTTCCTTGAAGATATGGAGACATTATCTCTATGGTGAAAAATGTGAGATTTATGCTGATCACAAGAGTTTGAAGTATATATTTCTCACAAAAAGAACTCAACATGAGGCAAAGGAGATGGATTTAACTACTCAAGGATTATGATTCCACGATACACTACCACCTGGGGAAAGAAAATAAGGTGGAAAATGCTTTAAGTAGAAAAGATCATGGAGTTTTGAACATGATGAGAGTGTAAAGTGATCCTATTTTCATGGATCTAGTAAAGATGGATATGGGAATCACCATGGAGGGTGAAACATTAAAACTTTTTCAAATGGTTTCCAAACCATCTTTACTAGAAAGGATAAAGAGTTCTCAGACCAATGCTGGAGAGTTATAAAGGAAGACTAAAGCTGTGAATGATGGGAAATTGAGTGACTTTGTGTATGAAGATGGAATTTTGAATTTTGGGAAGAGACTTTGTGTTCCCGATATACCTGATCTAAAAAGAGAATTGTTGGATATTGCTGATAGTTCCTATTTCTCTATATACCCTGGGAGCACAAAAATGTATAGATATTTGAAGGAACATTTTTGGTGGGACAACATGAAGAGGGAGATTGCTGATTTTGTGTCAATATGTATGGTTTGTCAACAAATCAAAGTTGGAAGGCAACAACCTGGAGGAGTATTGAAACCTCTTCCCATACCTGAGTGGAAATGGGATAATATCATGATGGTCTTTGTCATGGGACTACCAAAGACTCCTAGAAGGAGTAACACAATATGGGTCATTGTTGATGATTTTACCAAGTCATCACATTTTTTTGCTATAAGATAAGATCTACCACTTGAACGTCTAGAAAGACTATATATTAATAATTTTTTCATACTTCATGGAGTACCCCTATCGATTGTCTCGGATCGTGATCCCTGTTTTACATCAAGATTGTGGAAAAGTCTTTAGAAGGCCTTGGATACTGAACTTTGTTTGAGCACAAATTACCACCCTCAAATAGATGGACAATCAGAACGAACTATTATAACCTTAGAAGACATGTTGAGATCATGCTCACTTGACTTTCAGGGTATGTAGGATCAATATTTACCTCTGATAGAATTTTCCTATAACAATAGCTTCCATTCAAGTATTCGGATGGCAACATATGAAGTGTTATACGAAAAGAGATGTCACACACCAACCTGTTGGGATGAAGTTGGTGAAAGAAAACTTGTAGGCCCAGAACTGATGGAGGCAACGATGGAAAAGGTGATGGTAATACAAAACCACATCAAAGCAGCTCAAAGTAGGCAGAAGATCTATGATGACAACCGTAGTAAGGATTTGGAATTTCAGGTAGGAGATCATGTTTCCTTGAAGGTATCTCCATGGAAGGGAGTTATACATTTTGGTAATAATGGTAAATTGAGTCCGAGGTACATCAGACCCTTTGAAATTCTAGAACGAATTGGGGCTGTAGCTTACCATTTGGCAATGCCACCAAGTCTATCCAAAGTTCCCAATGTGTTCCATGTATCACTATTGAGAAAATACATGCCTGACCCAACGCATGTACTCAGCTATAATGAATTAGAACTGGACCCTGATATGTCTTATTGCAAAGAGCTTGTCAGGATTCTTGATACAAGAGAACAAGCGCTGAGAAACCGGAGGACTCGTTTGGTAAAAGTTCTATGGAGAAACCATAATATGGAAGAGGCAACGTGGGAATCAGAAGAACTTATCATGATGAATCACTAGAGTCTTTTTATAAAGTGATATTATAAGAAATTTCGGGGATGAAATTATATGAAGTATGGGAGAATGTAACACCCCAAGCATCCACGGTAAGCTTCTCTTTGAATAATACAGTAGCGTGTGTTGTACGCAACATCGAGTTTTAACACACACCGCGACCAATCAAAGTAGCCGTTAGGAATAGTAATACCCAAATTTTGAAATTATATAAATTTTATATTTCAAAATTGACTTCATTTTTGGATTCGGAATATCGAAATTAATCTATGTTGAATTTTTGGTATTTTTCTGAGAACTTCCAATTTTGGATGAATCCTGAAAAATACTTAAAAAATATTTTTTTAATAAAAATAATTTATAGTGATAAATTATACTATTGAGTGGTTTTAAAGTATAATTAGAATATAATTTTTCCATTTTATCCAATTTTGGTCATTATAATTAATTTCACTTTGAAATTGGACACAAACAATTGGCAATCATTTGATTGATATTTTTTCTTAAAAACACGCTATTTATTTTGACAACGAGAATTAATTATAAAATTTATTAATGAAACTTATATGTTTTGAATATGGTATAATAGACATTATTTTTTGAATTTGGGATATCAAATATATCTTAGAGTGATTTTTTGTTATTCTTATAAAAAACTTCGATTTTTTGATGAATAGTGAAACCACTAAGTGGTAGTTAAAAAACGTATTTTATTAATTTAAATGAAAATTTACAACCTCTGTGATTTGAATTTAAAAAATTCAACATAAATAATTTTAATTAGGTAGTAAAATGTGGTTCAATGGGATTAAAATAATTTTTGGTGAATAGTAACTTTGAAGTTCTATTAATCGTGATTAAAGGTAATTTGTGTAATTTAAGGTAAATATAATGATATAATAATATGAAATTACCTCTACACTTGTACTAAATTTATTGGATTAATAATGGCCAACCTAGAAAATCCATGGGTCAACTTGGGGGAACCATAGAGCCACTTGGTAAGAAACTGAGATTAATAACTTTTTATTTAAAGTAAAAATAAAAGTGTCACGAACATGTATTGTTCTACTAAAACAATTTTTAAATGGGGTAATACAAGTCATATTTTTGAATATAAATTGTCATTGGAAAGATAAAAATATTTCCTACATCATGGTAATTTTTTTTTAATTTTTAGGCATTAAATAAATAAATTTATTTATCACACCATGATGATGCAGCGATTACCTCATTAATGAACGATTTAAATAAAATGAAGAGATAATGTAAAATATAAGACTTAAACTTTTCAAAAACCTATTGTATGAGTATATTTCGAACCCTTATCACCTAATACTTGAAATATAAAATTTTGGGACCTTTAAAATCCGAAACTCATTATATAATAAAGTAACATTTCAGGACTTTCCAAGAGTGCCCCTCCTCTACTCTTATAAAAAGACCCCACCTCTAACACCATATTCACACCATCAAAGCCATTTGGCTCGGCCAAAATCTTCCCAAATACTCTCTCAACATCCCTCTCTTAATTCTAGAAGCCTAACTTTGGGCATAATTTTTCCCAAGGAAGTCTTTGGATCAAATCAAAAAGAGTTATCCGATTTAAAGGTAATGTCTTCACATGTGTTCTTTTGTTTTATTTTGCTTCTCCAACCCATTAAACTCTTTTTATTACTTTATTTTCTAAAAAATACAGTATATTAAATATACTAGGATGTTGTTATAAGAATTATTTGATTTAAACTTACAAACATCTTTGTATAATGGTTAAAGAACACACTGTTTGTAGGGGTGGTGAATTACTACCTCATGAAACGATGATTGTTCAATATTCTTTTAACACCTCCCATGGTGGCCATTATGATGACAATATTTCTATATATGATATATATTATGTTTATGTTTTCTTTATGCTTCTGCATTTTTTTCATTTATGGCATAACTTTATGGTTTCCATTATGGGTAAACACGATATTTTCATTTTAGGAAGTGCGGACCGCCCCCTCAAATTGATTTGAATCGTTAATGCCATATGTGGGACGTATAAAGGATGGATTAAATGATATTATGTATGATATTATACTGGAATTATAATATACCTTTATATCATTATTATTTCATTCCATTAAATACAAAATAGAAATCAAAGTAGCGTTGACGCATACGTACGACTTACCGTCTCCATGAACGGTGCATTTCATTTCTCACATCTAAATGTTATGTAATATTATAAATGAATGTATATACTGGATATAAATGATATATATGATATCAACATAATGAATATAATTCTGGATATAATGGATATTTTACCACAAGAACAACTTGTAATTATAAGAAGTTTATTTTTGACTCAAGTACCAAAGATCGACAAAACGATCGTTATTAACTTAAATAATTACATAATGTTCATAACATGGTAATAAGTGATATAAATGGAATAATGAACATGAAAAAGGTTCTTAAGCAAGTAGAGATAAAATCTAGTTTATTATTCATGAGATTAAAGAATGATCGAGTCAGGTCGGACATGAGGTAAGGGACTTCATCTCAATATCCTTTCATTGAGGCATACTTTGTTTTATACAAAACTTTCCATTATACAGTGTATAAACCCCCTTTAATTTTATGTTTATTCAAAAGGAATATTTTTTTACGAAGTGTTTTACTAAAAAACAAAAGGGAATGTTTTTTTTCGTACGTATGCGGTGACAACGACTTCTCTGCCGCCGTGACCATTATTTGAGTTTCTGCTTCCTCTACAAGCCACAACTTTTTTAAAAAAATAAAAAATAAATCCCAAGTTTTTTTTTCTTTTATTTTGGTATTGAAAATGGGTTTTTATATAAATGTGTTGTATTTATATCTTTTGATTGAAATGTGGAAATGTTATGTTTCCTTTATGCATGTTTTATGTGATACAATTATGTTATGGTTTATGATATGTTTAAACCTTTTCATATAAGGAATGCATTGGACTTAATAAGTGAAGGGTGGAGCCCGCTATAGCTCCTCGATGCATCGGTAGGTCTCAGAAGACAAACTAGTGTCTTGGCACGAGGCCTTGAAAAAATCTTATTTTTAGTCTTGGCACGAGGCCTTGGCTACGTGGTTATGATAGTCTGTCATTATAAATTCCATCATTATGAGAGTGATTATTGATATTTCATGTGATTATTCGACTAGTAGAATATCAATGTGAATATGTAAATGGTGTTATTTCATTTCATTTTGCCATATTATTCTAAAGTTCAAGTTTAAAAGTCTTTTGTTTCAGTTATACATTGACTTAAATGTTTATGTTTATTTATGAACGTTTCCGCTATATTGTTATCCTTACTAAGCATCTAAGTTCACCCCTTTATATGTTTTATTTTTCCCAAGATGTGGAGAAATATTTTATGACTGACCTGAACGGATATTCTGAAGGGGATATGAGTGTAGACTATGGATACTATGTTATTTTAGTTTTTCTATTTATGATGTAATTTAACATTTATGAATGTATATAATGTTTCCAAGGCTACTAAACTAACCGGTATTTCGAGACTTGATCTTTTGTGATCATGCCAATGTTACCTAATAATGCACCGACTCTAGGTAACTGGGGTCAGGGCGTCTCATCGCTGATCTGAAAAAAGGGGAAGTAGGCTCGACAACATGGTTAAGAGAAACCGTGCAGGCCCAAATGCTTGACCGTGTGACATACTGTAGAGAGTTGAAGATGTTATTGAACCATTTCACCAAGTTTGAACAGGGTTTCCCATGCCGTGCACCCAAACCATGCGAGACATATTTTAGGGAAAAATTCCCATTTTTCCCAAATTCCTTTTAAGTTCTAATTTCCTTTTCTTCTCCCTTATGCGAACAACAACCAACCATGTTTCTACATGAGCTCTAAAATCTCTTAATCCTTCAATATCTTTTTACTCCTTTATCCGGTGTCTGATCTTCAGTCTGTTGGGGGCGTTGGATCCCTTGAGGTAAGTCTAACCTTGCGTACCACTCTTTTTTACTGAATATTGACATCAGATGCACTGTTTAGATGCAGGCTCTTTCACCCTATTTTCCGAGAATTGGACATAATATTAGATCTACTCCAATATAAATTGAATCTGAGGCTGATACTTAGCCTATAATAATCTACGACCCTAAGGTAGGTGGTCACTTATTTTTTTCATTTATGTTTTGGTCGTTTCATTTTTTAATCTCATTATGGAATGGATCGGCCTTTCCAAATATCAATTATTGTGTTTCTTTCTTCATGTATAATTGAAACTAATGTGATGAAATATATTAATCGACTATTTTTTAGGGGATTTGTTATCACCCTTTCTCTATATAGACCCCCAAGGGTAATTCCACCAAAATTGGCCATTTTAGGCCAATTTATCGAAATGGGGTTTTAGGGTTAAACGATCTGAGCATGGTATTTAAATGAATTGACCTTTGTCTCATGTGTATTTTGACCAAACCAAGACACCCCATGGGAGTTTGGACCAGTAAGGATGGAAACTACTATATTGGCCGTAGGGCTATTTGATATGGCCTTCTATGTTGATTTTAGTCTTGTAAATGGAATTACCTTATTAATAAAATAAAATGAAGGATTTATATGGGTTGGATCGGTTGTGATGAACAAAAATAATATGAATTATTTAGCTCTTATGTAACGGATCAAGGGATAGAATGGACACTCCCTTGTTGTGTTTTATCATTAAAAGCATTACATAATAGTTTCTTGTCTAATTTGAAATGTTGTAAGATGGTTTTCCTTACATTTCATAATGTGAATTCCTTTATCATTTCACTGTTGTGTTCTTCACATGTTTTGTTCTATTATTTACATTATGGAGATTGGGAATTGTGATTTCATTTTTTGACCTAACGAAATGAGGGTTACGTGTAGAACATAAATCACGGTTGGAAAAATATGAATAGGCCATGAATTTTTCCATGCCACATTAAAATTTTTAGGGATAATTTCCTGTTACATATTATTGTGCCTTGTTTTACATATATTCAATTGTGCTGATACCTTTCTATAGAATTTGGATCACTCTATAATATGTGATAGTGAGTTCCACTCTTTGATTCAAAAGGTGTATGAGCCCTTTTGGATAAAAAATGGAATTCCAACTAGCTCAACCATTTTAGAAATGATATATTCATATATATAAGCACAATTTAAAATGAATATGACAATAATTTGACTTTTATCTTATGACTCCTAAGGTGTATGGGCCCTTATGGGATAGAAAATGACAT
Organism: Viscum album; assembly: GCA_963277665.1. NCBI lineage: Eukaryota > Viridiplantae > Streptophyta > Magnoliopsida > Santalales > Viscaceae > Viscum > Viscum album. The sequence goes on from OY728137.1 coordinate 1,958,291,614, forward strand.
ATCATTTGACTAAATAGTTAAAATGACCTATAACTTGAGAACAACATTTTTACACACACCTAAAATAGAAGCTTGATCAAAACCTGACCTTAGTAGTGGGTTGGGGTGTTATTAATTCTTATGGTCTGTTACGGTCTGTTCTAATGTCTATTCATGGCTTTAGGAGTAGGTAAATAAGAGTGTCATTTCTTATAGGATGGATTTAATACAAAACCAAGATTATGAAATGATTTTCTATAAAGTGCAAAAAACATCCTAAGATGTTTGTTTAGAATAATAGCATTATTCCACCATGACGTCCCCTAGTCATGCACCCCAAAGGTGGCGGCGATTATGTTCTTGAGGTGGAAGAACATGAGATTCTAGTTGTTCTTCAAGATGTTCCACTAGTCTTTCCTCCCCTTATACTTGAATTGTGTGCCAATACCCAATTTCTAGAAGGTTAATTCCATCTGGTACAAGAATATGAAAGGTGGAGTGCGACCTACCATGACCATGGTAAAGTTTACTCATGAGTTACAATAGTCGAATCCTCCTAATTTCTTAAGGGATGTCAAACCTTTTTTGTAGAGTCCTAGATCGAAGAGATCTTGTCTATCTTTGATAAGTTAGGGACACTGACATAAAAGAGGTTCAATCTGGTTTCCAACAAGCTATGTGACTCACCCAAGAGGTCGTGGCATTTCATCACCCTAGCAGGAAAACATAGAAAAATGGTTTGGGGTGACTTCCAGACGATCATTTACAACGAAATATTTACCCAGACTCTAAGGGTTGATATAGATATAGAGTTCATGAATTTGTATTTGGGTACCACCTCAGTTATGGAGTTCTCATCCTCTTTCACTTAGTTGCATTGTTTTTACCCTTATTTATTAACTGATGACCTTATGTCTGCTAGGTGATTCAAGAATGGGTTGTGTTACACCATCCAATCATAGGTCAACTTTTTCAGAACAATGTCTATTTTTGATATCATCTACCAAGCCCTAATTATATAGAAGAATCTAAGAGATTCTAAGGGTGAAATCAAGGCCAGTTAATCACTGAAAGCTTCTAGTGGATCTTCTTCAGGAAAAAAGTGAAATTTTGGGGAATCTTGTGGGAATGGTGGTGGTCAGGCTCCCTCTATTTGTGTCTCTCATATCTGAAATCAGTGCAGAGGACCATGGAGTTACAAGAGGTAGTGCATGCAAGATCCAGTTGAATGCATAAGCTGTGGAAGTATGAGTCACCTCCACCATTTCCTCAGATTTCTCTTTATTGTTCCCAGTGAAAATGGGTCAACACCTACTCCTAGACGAGGAGTAGGGTTAGAATGTTCATGATAGGCATGTAGCTAGAATACCACCTATCAATCAGGATGTGGTGGTAGTTGAGGAAGAGGAAATCAGGTGTATGATTCAGCGTGATAGCAGAGCGGGCTTACCAGGGCATATAAGTAGAGACTCAAAGCTGTGGTTCAGGCTAGTTACATGAAATCATGCCTATGCCGTAGGAGTAGTGCACTGAGCCTTATACTGTAGGAGGTACTATTCTAGTATCCTCTACTTTAGTATCTTCTTTGTTTTATACATATGCTTATCACTCATTCATATAAGAGGAAATTACTAACAGTCTGGGCCTCGATACCAAGTATTAACATAGAGTTATTATTCTAGATACACCCTTGGGAATCTATTTGGAGGAAATTTTCCATTTTCATAATTGTCCCCTTGATATAGTTAGTTAAGTTTTCAAATAAAACCTGTATGTTCTAGGTAAGATAGGTTTGGATGTAATCCTCCGGATGGTATAGCTAGTTCCATACATAGCCCATATTGACTACTATCTTTGGAGGGTGACGTTCACATGACCAGAGGGATTTACACACACGCATAAGGGAGAATGGGATGTTTGCATGACATGAGTAGGACTCTAATAGCAGAGGTTGGGTAGTGTTACAGAATAGGCTTCCTTTATTGACCTTGATGATCAGGGGTTAAAACCATCTATTTTACCTCAAGTAGTTGAGTGCTTCAAATATTTTTAACATGATCACTTCTTTATTCAACCTATGGATTGAGAGTTAGAGTTTAATATTGAGATAGTTCCAAGTGTATCACCTGTGACCATTCCTCAATATATGATGGAACTAAAGGAGATTTTGGATGAAGAGGGAATATCATCCTGATTCAAATATAAATTCCCCAAGAATATATGTTTTTGGGCCTTTATAATGGTATAAGTGATATAAGACTCATTCTATATATCCTTTTAAGGAAGCTGATGCAGTCATTCATCATCAACAGTAGGGATATGGGCATGTTTTTCATGACTTTCTAAAATATGAAAATTATATTCACTGATAGAAATATAATCCTATCCCAAGGAATGTTCCACTCTCACTTGGTGAGCATTGGTCGACACATATATATCATCTTTTACCTCTATCGTTGTTGCATACTGCTAGTACTTTTTAATAGGAATATAAATCTGTCCTGATGTTTGTTCCGCTCGCACTTGGTGATCCCCAGTCGAAATGGGGATATGAGCTCATTCCTCTTCCTTTGGAGAATTCCCTCACTATTCTTCAACAATAACGTGTTCCTGTCCTGAGGCGTTTTGTAATCTCACTTTGTGAGCCCCATATGGAACATGGACATGATCCTAGTCTTTTTACTATTCTTTTACTAGAATATTTAGAAAAACCGTTTGATGGGAGAAAGAACCTACACTTTATCCAAAGTACCCTCCTATTCATACTAATTATGTTTATGTGATACTATGGATGTCAATATATTAATATGTTCCTATCCCTTTATCTATACCCATTCCATTATATTCCGGTACATTTCATTATATTTTTCTAGAATGTAATGACACTTTAAGAAAATTTGAACATGAATATAGACCTACAAATTTCAGTCTCCAATATGTACAAGAAGATATATTTAATTGAAGAGGGAATGTGAGCGCAATTCATTCCTCCTTATTTATATCAAAACATAAAAAGATATTCATGGATAGAGGTAGGGATATGTGATTCCTCATGCTTACTACAAGAATATGTTTGAGCACTTGATCCCATGGGGTAGGGATATGAGAATTCCCACTAGAAAACAAAAAAATTATCCAATTGGTTTCATCAGTGGAATGAGGTATATGATCCCAATCCTATTTATCCATATCCTTTTCACACTATAGGACATACTTGGTACTCATGCATGAGTATTTATGTTAGAAATTTGTTGGGTGGTTCCCTCAATAGGCGACTTAGGCACACCAGTATGATGATGCTGGTGATGGGGGTTGATTAGATCCCTCCTTGGAAGATCTTGAACTGAGATGGAGTTATAGTCGACTCCTTGATTCACCTCACTCAGATATTTAACATTATTATTTTCATGCTATGTGGATAATCTTATAGAGTTATTGGTGGTGGTGACATGTGCGACTAGTTTCACTACAACATTCCCTAAACAAGATGATATTTCTGAATTCAATGTCTAGAGAACTTCACATGCATACTTAAGTATTAGGATCATACCATGTCCATTTTATTCCAAAACCATCAGGTTTTCACCTTAACCTAAAGATGTCATGCAGGAGAGGTAGTTTTGCAAGCTGTAGAGGTTGCAACCATTTTTGATGTTACAGAACAATATCTTCATAATGACATGTTCTCATCTCAAGGTGTTCTTTGTGAGAGTAGTATATTCAATAATTAAGAAAATGAGTAACAAGGATACTATTAAATACATCATAGTAAGTCTGAAACATTCTCAACTAGATATGAACAAGGAACACAATTGTCCTTTCATATTCTCAGTTTTGCCATTTTGATCACATGGACTATTCAAAGTGAGAATGGATTTATTTAATAGGAATACCAATTTCCAATTATTTCATTTCAATAAAACCATTTTCATTTTCATCGACGATGAAAAAAACATCATGATGCATGGTCAATTGATCATTTTTTTGTTTGATAGATTCACTTCAGGTTCAAAATTTTTGTTTCCCTCAATATATGACAGGATTATGGTTATACCCATGGTATAGAAGACATGATGACCGATACCTATAATTATTTAGTACTTCCATCATTACATGATATCATGAGGGCTTCACCATCTTTTCTTCCTGTGTTGGGAGTTATTTTTGGGGGTTTAACTATCATTTCACAATCCTTCATCATAGGTTTACCATTTCCATATTTCAAAGAAACTCCCAATGGTTCCCATATCCACAGCTAAATAAAAAACTTATTTCCAAATGTTGGTTGGCCATTGTTTTTTAGACCCAATTATGCTTAATAACTCACATTGCTTGAGAGGATTGGAGTTTGGGATCATCAAACCAATTTCGGGGAAATATTGCCTACTTTGAGACTCTCTTATAGATTTAATATATATTTGTGAATCAATTTGTAATCCAAATATAAAAACATTTACCCTAACAAAATTATCAGATTTTGTATCCTTATATTTGAAAATGGCATTCTATTAATGAGATAATATATATTTATCTATGGTTCTCTATCTATTTCCCATCATTTATTTGAAATGGGCATTTTTTTATTTTGAAGCTATATAATAAGGAACTCTGAAGTTTATTTCTATCCAGGGTGGCGATTGATATTTTGAGGATATGATTGAACCTTTATAAGGAATCCTACATATCTTAATCCCGATAAAAATCAAAATCCACATAGTTAATTTATGTTTTTTTGTTTATAATCATTCCAAAAAGAAACATATGAGGGAACTTAGTCATCGAGTATTTAGCTCGAGAAATAAGAATGAATCCTATGTATCATGCTTATAACATGAATCAGAGTGATTTTAGTTTTATTTACCCTCAACCCATTAATGGGTGATGATGAATAATTAATTATAATGGGGGTCATCACCCTAGGGTTTATCAATATTGTAACTCCTTTGAGACATACCCCATGGTATCTACCCTTTCATGGGGTCAGATGTATCATTCCCTAGAGGAGGGTTACAAAATGTGGTTTCCATGGATTGGGGAAATTTTTGATTCATATGATATTATTATTGAAAATACATTGGACCGCGTGATTTATGATTGTTGTGTGAATTAAGGGATAATAAGAGATCACTTTCACTGCATATGGATATGGGACTTATGCATTGGGGAGACCATTTTTGGGAGATATTACATATCACTATCCTTAGGAAGGTATCCTATGTATCATACTTATAATAGGAATCAGATTCTTCATAGTTCTATAAGCTTCTCATTCCACTTATGTATGAGGAGGAACAATAATACCAACTGAAATTTTGTGTCCCATTGGTTATAGTGTCTATGATATGGATGGACTTATAAAACATTGGGTGCACATTTGGATCTCCATCATTAAGAAGGTGTCTATAAAATCCTATTTATAGAAGTAATCAGAGTCCCAATAGTCCTGTTAAAGAATACCAAAGTTCATCTACAAGAATAATATATTGTGTCCTAGGGTCTATGCATTACATGCTTGAAATATCAGAGAGTTTATGCCCAACTTGTCCTGAGTGTCTATTTGACATGTCCTATATGTCTGTATGACATGTACTACATGACCCAAGATGCTTTTCATGATTGAAAAAGGCATGCCCAGGGTCTTCCTCATGATCTAACTAACATGTATAGAGGACCATCACATAATACATTTGAAACATCCAAGGGTCTTCGTATGATCAACAAAAACATGTATAGGGTTGTTGCAAGACCATGATTAAAATGTTGAAGGCCTATTACATGATATGACTGGAATATCTGGAGGGATTCACCTAATTTGGATGATATTTATAGAGTAATTTTCAAGACTTGGATGAAATGTACGGAGGAATTTACAAGACATGGTTAACATTTAATGAGGATCCAGTATGGATTGGGTGATTTGTTTGGTGGACTTTTCAAGTCATGGATGACATATCTGGGAACTATCACATGATCAGGATATGTCATGAGAAGTGCATGATAAATTTTCATGAAAATTAAAATGTTCTTCTTCACATAATACTTCCACCTCTTTCAAATTTTATTGCATATGTTCCCAAAGGTTCATTAAGAATTAACATGTTTAGATTATTCATTACCAAGTCAACATGAAAAAGGTCCTTTTCATAACAAATATGGTATAAAAATAGTACTTTTTTCTACATATTGATAACAACAATAAAATATTCATGTTTCGTGATACCTTAGTATATTCCCTAGAATTTACCTAATGGAAGACTCTTTCATTTACATGACTTTCCATTCCAGAAATTCTTCTCTTCTATGTTTTTGTGGGTGAATTCACCATAGTATATGTTTCATGTCGAGGGGGAGGAATTAATATGCCTTTGAACCCCAATTATATACCACATTTCATGACATGTATATCGATGATATGATCTAGAGATTGTGGAGGGATTATTGCATAACATGCTTCACATGATCCTACCACGAGTCATTCATTATGTTGCATGGGAATCAGTGACCACAAGAACACTTTTTCATGACCATATTTATTAGAGACATGGATTTTCAGAGGGATTTCACATAATCATATTGAAATGTCAAATAGACATTTCACCATTGAGTATACATGCCAAATAGTATTTGGAAGATCAATAACATAAAGAAATGGGTTATTTGTGATCAAAGAATACTTTTTTGGGGTCCTTTATGTGATTAAGATGTGTTTTCAAAGGCCTATCACGAGATGACAATTTCTTGTTAGGGGACTCTCATGAGATCATGGTGGATTTAAAAGGATATTTGTGTGATCAATGGTGATTACATTAGTCACATAAAACCTTTACATGAAAATAAAAATATATTCCCTTCACAAGAAGATTCTGCCGTTTTCAACCTCTTATCCACTATTTTCCAAGACCTATGGACTCTTCCCTTTGGTTTTACATTATGGAATCACATGACCAGTAGAGTATCTCACAATTGCATGAAATAAATATCCTAGAAAGGTGTTATGATTTTCTATGATGTGTCTCATGATAAATGATGGATCTCATGATGGTGTATGATCATTGTCAATAAAAATACCTACTCTTGTACAAGGATTCTAAGGGGAGTAACATAATTGAATTGAAATATCTGATACCATTTACATGGTGAAGGTGACACACCAACATTCTCTTATGTGACAAGGTTCATATTTAGACCGGGGGATCTTCATGGCCTTTTGAATCACATAAGAATGTCTTATGGAAATCAACATAAATATCCGTCACATGAAACTTACACCATTTTCAGTCATTTTTTTATAATGTTCTTTGGGTGATTTTTAGGAGTTCAATGATTGACAAGATTCATGACCGACTGAACACATATGAACACATTCTATTGATCATTATCACTTTTCTGGACACCTTTTGGAGAAAACAAGACTTACCTTAGGGGATTTGGGTTATCATAGACATATCATGTGCAGTTCATGAATGGTTCACATAACCTTGCATGGGTTATGCAATCACGTGTCCTTGTATTGGTTATATGACCTGCACAATTTGGCCTCCTGGACTTCTTGTCATCATGCTACTCCTTACATTAATTTATGGGGAATATAATACCCATACTTTAGGAATTTTATAAATTCTATAATTTTTTATTCCCATTTGGAGGGCATCAAAAGTAACCCTGTATTATTTAGAGAGAATAGTTTTCACATATAATAGATTAATAATTTAAAAAAAAATCACTTATAATTGATAATTCTTCTGATCATTGATCAATCTAGTATCCACTCTAATCATATCACCATTATGATGAAGAACCCAAACCAGAATTTATTTATCTGTATCCATCGGTGATCCATGAATCTTGGAATGTCGTTGTTACCATTAAAGGTTCAATCACAAAGGAACCAAATTCATTAATTCATTCACAATTTACCAAAATAAGAATTCTACTTCTCTTAATAGAATTTCTCTCCTGTTCTCACATTATTGATTAGGGGGAGAGGATTATCTCTCACCGAAAGTGTTTTGGAGAAATTATCTCCAGGGCCATATGATAATTATCATGGGAGACTCCAGTATTAGAAACCCTCAGAATCTCCAAAAAATGATATAAATTTGAATATATACATATGGTTAAACAATTAATAATAGACAATGTACCTTTATCTAATTATTTATTCTAAGTACAACCCATTTCAAATAAATTCTTTCTTTATGTCTTACTATGGGGTTTCTCTTATTCCATCTATTATTCATTTAGGGTCTTAACTTCATTGTAGTTTATCTTTATCCAACTATTTTTTTGTAGATATGATCCATTTATATTAATGTAGATTTTATTTTAGTAATTAATATTTTATCAATAACATATTACAAAGTTACAATATGTGTCTTGTGATGTATATTTATTTTATGAATAGACATAAAACGTACTACGTATCCCGTTACCCATATATGTGATAAACTCAATTTTATTTCTATTTAATAATAACCCATTTGAGAACCCATCCTATAAATTTAGTTGAAACATGATTGCATGTTTTTTAATAATTGTAATTAATATTCCACAAAAAAATGATTAATCAAAATGACTCACTATTGAACCTGTGTGTATAAAAATTTGTGATTTATCCTATAACATACACAATTTCAATTGAGTGTACAAGGATGAATTATTTTGATATAATCCCTTAAGATTTTAAAAATTCACTGAAGTCATTTTTTATGATATTCTCTACATTATTGTGATTATATTTTATTTTTTTTTCAAATTGATTCATTACATCAATTAATATTTCTTACAGTTTTAAATGGATACTTTTTGGCCTAATCAAGTAGACATATCCATATATATTAATGTTGTTAGTGAAATTAATTTAGTGTGAGAATCTATCTCAATATTTTATTGGAAAAAGTCTACATACATCCATGTTAACCAATTATAGAAACCTTTTTAATTATTTACCTTTAATATTAAATTATTAAATCTTTTAATCATGTTAATACTTGTTAAATTTATTATGTATTTTGTAACTCCCTAAAGAAAGTCACCGGGTTTGAGCTAAAGTGACACATAAACTCATGTCCTCATGTCTTCCAGCATATAAAAAAATGATTTCGATAATAAGTGAGTGTGTAAAGTGATGTGGGGGAACAATATCCCCAATAATCATAGAAATACACAAGAAATAACCCAAAAAACATAAGTTAAATAAACATAAAATAAAAATATAACATGAATAAATTCTATAACATATGTCATGTTAGACAGAAAAACATCAAATCAAACAAACCACTAATGTGGTGGGTAAATACATAAAAATAGTATAACTAGAAATGATAATAAATAAAATCATTGTTATAATTATTTGGAATATTTTCCAATACCACGTACATCACCCAACTCTAAGATCCTCAGAAACCTTCCCCAAGGCCCATTACATTCTATGGATCCCTAATCATATAGTCTGCATGCATGCCCTAATTCCCATGTAGGGTTTGAGTAAAACATAGAAGGACACCAGAAATTCCTTCTTAATATAAGTGAACATATATTAGAGTTTTACTTCATTACAATAATGAAATATATAAATATGAAATGTTTAATTAAGTATCAAGTGGTTGAGTGCTTGACATGATGCCATAAATCCCACCTATACATGCTTTGGCTCAGTGCAAGAAGATTGGTCATAACAGAAGTCATAATAATGGTTAGAAAGAAGGCCACTAGATATATCTCTGAGCATCCACAAGGAAAAGTGTCTCTATTTAGGCATCAAGGTCATCAATCCCCATCACTAGTATGGGTTCGGACATAAGGTCATTGTTCACAAGACTCTTCCTCAAATCAGGCCACAGGGACAACATGTACCAACACTTCCTTGAGTTAGAAAAAATGATCTTCATGTCTCAATGCTGTCTTAGGTCAATCCATAATCCTGTTGTACCCAGGCCTAGTGTTCTAGTTCATTATTGTCATCGTCAAGTGTTGAACATGCTCCCCATATAAGGGATAACCAAGCCATGACTGTCTACCAGTCAAGTGATACCTAATGAAAAACCTATGATGTTTTTTAATTAACATAAAATAGTTCATAAAATATATGGAACAACATAACATATCAAGATTTATTAGTAACCACCCACACACACACTTGTGGTCATAATTAAACATCGGCCACATGGGATATTCATGCACACACAAGTGGTCGAACTCAATCATGGTTATCATGGGCTATACAAACATGTGATCATAATCAATCTTGTATCTTAATGATCACAAGAACATACCATCATATCATGCCAAAAAACATATACATGAGATTTATATAAGAAGTACCTTCTTACCTTCAAGTTATCAATTTAAAACTCTAATTTCTACTAGGTATAGATGCCCAAATCGCATCCCCAACCCATGTTTACTTGAGAAATAACAAATACATCAAAATATAAACTATATTATTATAATTCAAGTAAGGAATAAAGAAAATGGGTGAAATCCATATCAACATATCATATGGTATTTTCCATCAATGGTAGATTTAGATCGGCTCAAGAGAGGGAATGATATTTTTAATATATCCAACTTTGATCCTTTGATGAATCTATAATTATATATTAGATCATGATAATATACATAGATTTAGACAATGCATATTTTATCTATTAATAATATAAATTATAAAATATTATTTCTAGGATATACATGAATAATAGATGGTAAAATGAATTCTTACCTTTAATCCACACAATCCGACACTCTAGGTCTTTTGGATTTGGAGTATGAAGGAAGTGGAAATGACAAGAATCACTCCAGAGGTCCATGGGTTCTAAATTCCCATGAATATGGTAATTAATGTATGTTTTTAGATATGTTTATGGTTTGAAATCCAATTTTTGGATTAATTAATTATCTTTTCATGGTTTTCCAAACTGTGTGCCAACTGTGATTTCACCTATGTCCCATGAGAAATGATTTTCTAGGAAAAGTAGCATGATTTTATCTAACTAGGTGCTAACTATTCTTCTACCACTATCAAAATCTAAACAAACTACACCATATTCTATGGAGATATACATAGTTTTCACTAACCATTCCATAGTGGTGAATCTCATCTTTAGCCTTAAAACTCCCCAAATCCATCAAGAAACAACTCGAGACTTATCCCAAGAAAATAATTATTCCATACCACATAAAGCAAGGATGAAAGTAATGTGTAAAGAAATTAATACCTCTAATCCATTACAATCTGCCCCTAATAAGATAGATTCACCTTCATGAATTGTTTTTATAGTCCACTCTTAAACCACTCAGGTCATTGAGCTCATATATCATATTACCTCTCACAAGCCTCTTCATGGATACATACATGCTACCATAGAACTCTTACAAGAAGAACCTCTTTCCTATCAACAATTTCTCACTCCAATCTATGATCTTCACCTAGATCTACACAAATTATGTGTCAGAATGGATCTCAACATCCCCATAGTTGATCACATGCAAAATATAAGGCATGTACCTCAAAAGATGTGACAAATGGAACACATATTGTATACAATGGTACAATCTTGGATAAACCATGTTATAGGATGTTATCCCAATCCATTTAGTCATCTTGAATAGTCTGAAAAATTATAGTTCTATCTTCCCTTTCTTCCATATTTTTCATTGAACCTTCCAATAAGTCACCAGAAGGAAAACTCTATCACCCTTCAAAAATAAAAGGTCCATATCCTCATGTATACATATATTCAATGTCTAATTTAAGTAGTGGATAAAATTTTTAATATGAATTGAACTCTCTTTTTGGTCTCATGTACCATGATCTACCCACAACTACTACCTCAACCACCTCAATCCAACAGAATAGTGAGAAACATAAATGTATTTAAAGATACCTATATGGTGAAATCTGAATTGAATACTAGAAGATGTTATTTTATGCGATGTCAACCAAATATAGGTTATCATAATGAGCTCCACTAAATTATAGAATGCATGGAGTCAATATGTCCTATAAAATCTAGATAATCTCCTCTGACTGTCCATTAGTCAATGGATAATATGATAAACTGAGTCTTAAATGGGTACCCAAAGCCTTCAGTAACTCCTACAAAAACTACAACATGAATCAAATATCTCTATCTGATTCAATTGCCCAAGGATATAGTAGTAGGTATTCAATATCATTTATATATATCTTTTCCAACTCATCCAGTTGAAGGGTGTCTTGAATCAGAATTAAATGAGCCACTTTTATAAAATGCTCAACTACCACTAAAAAACATCATGACTCATTCGAGCCTCTAAAAACCCTACAATGAATTACATTTTCAGGTCATTACTCTTCCACATAGGCCCTATAAGTTGACGAAGAAATTATCTAGGATGAAAATTCTTGACCCTTATCCTATAGAAGGTAAGGTACTATGAAAGAGAACAATAAATGTCTCTCTAGATACTAGGACACAAAAATTGATGTCATATGTCATGTTCAATCTTCATCGACCCGCAATACACTACATATTTTGAAGCATGAGAGCCTATCATCAGACCCCACCACAAATAAATTACGACTATAAACCTACCTTGAACCTAGATCACATAATCATTATCAGAGGACCACTCATGTATCAAATCACTCCTTTTCAACCATTCATGCATCACTACACACAAGATCTTACTCATGACTAACCTTTACATGTTCCACTAAAGAAGAAATCATAACAAAATAAGAACATGTAATAACTTCATAATCCTCTGGTCAATCCACTAGCCACTCAACTATCAAATTCATTAGACACCATTCCTCTTGAAATGTCCAATCCCTAAGCTCCTATATCATTGTTTTTTTATACTAAGAGATCCTACAATTAAATTAACATTCCCTAGAGAATAGAATATCTAAATGTTGAATGTATTCAGATACTAAACCTAATATCTCCATATTAGATCTATATTCTTCTGATATAAGATTTATCACAATATGTTATGGTTTATAATGATGAAAATCCTCTCACTAAAGATATGATTTCTAAAACACTTTAGAGTGTGGACACCAATTTCCAACTCTAAGTCATGCATCAAGTAGTTCCTCTTGTGGGGCCATAACTAACATGACCCACAAGAAACTAACTAATCCCTCTATATCAGTACTACTTCTATCCTAATAGCTATGGCATTATAGTACATTTTGTATCCAATCCAAGGATTTAGAAATATAAAAATAATAGTTTTAATCAATATCCTTTTATTATCTTGGAAGGAATCCCCACACTGATCATATCGCACAAACATCACCCATTTTTGTTTAGCTCTATCATTAGTGCTTACAAATGAGGGAAATCTTGGATAAAATATTGATATTACACGAAAATTACTGGCTCATAAATTATAGGTCTGGAACGACACCTCTTAAATCTAGAGGTTTCATTTTTTTCACATTTTCATAAAGACAATGTCCTTGAAGTGTACTTAATACATTCTCAAGGTTTCTAGAATTAATATTGGATGTACTTGAATATATCAGGATATTATCTAGAAATAAACTAATGGAGTAAAGATATGAATGGAAATCCTATTGATGAGATCCATAAAAACCAATAGAGCATTTATCAACCCAAAAGGCACGAGAAGACACTAATATTGCACATAGCTACCCCTAAATGTTGTCTTCTAAATATGATTCCCTTTAACCCCAACCCGATGGTTTCATGAATAAATATCATTCTTTGGAAATCACTTAACTCCTTGAAATTGATTTAATAGACATTCAATCATGGGTAAAGCACTCATGTTCTTCACCATTATGTGATTTAATTTTTTTTAGTTCACATAAAACCATATAATACAATACCACATCTTAAAAAATAGAATTGGATCACCATAAAGACATGTTTTTGGTTTGATAAATACCTTCAGCATAAAATAATATAACTACAACTTCAACTCTATTTACTCAGTTGGTGTTGAATGCTAAGGAGGAATACATAATTATTTCTCCATAGATATAAGCTAAATAAAAAATGTAATTTATATTTATATAGGATGACAAAATAAGTCATATGGTAAAGATTCCTGATAATGATCCACCATTGGAGGGGAATTATAAGGATTTACTATTGATTCTATTGTAGGATCCATGAACCCTACTTACACCACGATATCTATGAGCATGATTAGGTGTAGTCTCATCCTGCTTGATTTGAGTTCCCACTCACTAGTTAACCTGAAACTATCTCATCTAGGAATAGTGAGAGACAAAAATCACTTATAGAAGTCTATATGAGCTTAATAACTGGTCATCCATTCCATCTAAGATATCATATCCATACTAGTAATCTCTAAGATCATGAAGTCCCACAGATATCTATAGCCATAAAAAACTTTGGAAATTCAATAAATCACTGGAGATTTTATATTATCTTTCCCAAAGGTGTGTTAAGTGATAGTTTTTTATAAGAATACTTAACCAGTGAATATAAGATACAGTTACATGAGAAAATATAAATGAATAGGAATCTATTATATCAAAAAAAAGTTTTAGATTTCATAGATGTAATCAAAAGTACACGTTTAACTGTAGAAGGTATCTTTCCATTGTTATATGGAACATGGTCCACTACATACATTTTTAAACTAGAGTTCCATAGACCATACCTTGATGTGGAAAACTCATCTTGGTTTTTTACTTTTTGGAGCTAGATTTTTTTGCTGAGGACCCCAACCAGACCCATGGGTCATAGTCTACATCATCCCACACCACTTATAGATCCTATCTACAATGAATTATCAAATAACTACTAAATATTTCCCATATTTCCACATATATGATACTTTATCTGAGGTCTTGGAAAAAATTTGTGACAACTCCCCATGTATCCATAGCTGAATCACTTGGGGCTTACTCCCCACCCAAATGGAGTTGAAGAAACTATAATCTACTTAAATTACCTATTATTACCATGTTAAAAATCATTGGACTTCATATCATTCCTTCTAAAATATTCACCCACTAGAGAATTTGAAATTTACACATATTTCTCCACCTAGAGTTGGAAGGAGACCTGTAACTCTATCCTCTTATAGACCTTTCTCAAAATTTAAGTCCTTACAAAACACCTATGAATATGTCAATTCATAAAATCCCCTAAAATAATTTCTAATTTGTGGATGATTTTGAATCTAAAACTTCCTATCCTTAAACACATAAATCCTAGAAGAAAGAGAGTGAAAACATAGAATATTAATAAAGAGAGTAGAGTAAGATGAAACAATCATCACCCCAACTTAAGCTCCATAAACTCCTATGTTTTGTTTATCTTATATATATCAGGAAATAAATACTCAAAGAATATCTCCTTAAAGTCCTACCAAGTAAGACCGTCACACTTTATTGCATGTCCTCTAACACCCCACCACCTCTTAGTGGGTCATTAAATCATAATGGAAGCTATATTCACCCTCCAATCCTCTAGTTTCTCTACTATATCAAATATGGACTTCATAATTCTCATCTAATCACCATCATATTTAGGACCAATAGTGTCATGGAATACTAGTGTATTTTTGATCTGAATGTCTCAAGCATGGTTATCCATTATCCTCTACTCCCATCCACCATAAGTGGGAATAATTTGCAAGACTCCATGCGGGGAGGGTTTACTGCATGAACTACCTAGGAAGCTTTGGGAGCATGCTCAGGTGAATTCACATATATAGACTATGTTGGAACTATCACATCCTCCCTATATGGAGGATTTTGATGTCTCTAAGGTGACTTTTTCTAAAATCACAAAGATAATTTAGAATGCATATAAAACATTGTTATTGGAAAAAATAAGTAATTACAATACACACATAAGGATTTCTATCAGAATACATATCCTATGAGTTTCCCACCAACAATGTATAATCTTATTAGTTCAACCTATGGATCATTTTATTCTTTATTACTTTCATCCTGGCCCCAATAATAGAAACACACACACACACACACAAACACACACATATATATATATCATAACAACATTCCCATGATTAAATAAAAAATTACATCATGGGTATATTAAAATATAGTGAACATTTATATACCATAATCATGGAATTTATATAAAAAAATATTATGTAGAAAAAAACATGAATATATATATATATGAAATGTGACCCCACATTCCAATTCCTGATGCATGGACACACCCAAATACCATAAAAGTTTAATAATAATCCCATAATGTTAACTCAGAGGTCCATCACACATGAGTTATGTAGGAACATGGAAAATTCCCCACTCAAATTATACACAACCCATCTACCTTTTCCAAGTCCCAGAAGAAAATAAAAGGAACTCATTTGATAAAATTTAGTAACACAATGACCCAAATCACTAGCTCTAAGTTGAAGTGACTCGTAATATCTTTCACAACTCACTGAAAACAAGTGGCTACCGACTAGTGGTGGTAGTCTAAAGTGGTGTTAGGAGAATATTCTCTTGGTAATCATAGTTATATGAAACAAATAACAACATAAACATATGTCGACCAAACAAAATGATTTAAAATAACAAGAATAATTTCTATAATAGACTTCATGTCAGTTCATGCAACATCAAAACAAATGGACCCCCAATGTGGTAGGTCAACACATAAAAATAGTATAACTAGAGATTTTAATAAATAAAAGTGTTACCAAAACTATTTATATTATTTCCCAATACAATGCATATCTACCAACTCTAAGATTCATAGAATCTTTCTATAGGGACATAGCCTTTATCTATTTCCATTATCATAAAATCGTGATGCACACTAAGTTATTGTTGTAGTTTGTGAGTAGACTTTCTATGACACAAACAATATGTCCTTATCAAAAGTGCACATGAATAAGAGTTGTATTCCATGACTATAAGGAAAATTAAAAATAAACAATTATCAATTATCACCCGAGAATTCATGAATTAACCAAGATTCAAAAAACCCTAACCATACCAACCTTAAAACTATTCAATAAATATAGTCATTATAGAAGTCATAATCATGGATGGAAATATGGTAAACTGATATATATTTAAGAAAACATAATGCTAACGAGTCTTTGGTAAGTCCAGAAGTTCATCAAGCCCCATATCATTCGTGGGTTAGACCACTAGAATACTATACCCCTACCGCTTCCCTGAGGTAGGCCACATGGTTGTTGAATCTTGACACTTACTAAAGTCCATCCACATGACTGTTGTTTCATAAAACTATATCATCTCATTTCAAAAGGCCATCATTGCTTTACCCCATGTTTTGGTCTATCATCATCATTGTCGCATATAAAATATGATCCCCCACTAAGGAATAACCAAGCCCCAATGGTTCACTTGTCATATTCTATCATAAAAAAGACTCTAAAATCTATACATTTCCCCAAAACATGGCATGATGTATATGTATTAAGATATCATATCAACCATGAGTATTGGTATCCATATATTCAAACACATTATAAAAATAAAATGAGGTTCTAAAGGGATGTGCACACGTACACATGTGATCAAACTCAACCATGGGATTAATCAGCTACACATGCACACAATAGTGATCCAACTAAATTATGGGTCTCAAATAATACAATCACACACCATAATTACAATCCAACAATCATATACAAGGGCTTTATATGGAAAAGAACTTCCAACATTTAACATGAAGATGATAAACTCCATGTTCTATTAAGGAATGATATATGGATCACATACCCATACCATGTTCACTAGAAAAATACCCAATCCATCAACATATAACCTCTAAGATTTGAATTCAATGATTGAATCATGATCGGGGGTGGAATCGACATCAAATTACAAAAATATATTTTCCAACAATGGTAGATCAATACCCACTCACGAGAGAGTAGAAATTTTCAATAGATCTTTCTCTAGTCATTCACTGAATCAATAATCATTCATTAGATGATAAAGAAATCTTTATATATAGAGAAAATATCTTAGAACTATGACTCATATAAAGTAAAAAATATGATATCTAAGATAGATGTGATAAAAATTGGATAAAATGGAACCTTAAATTAAATTTACATGAGGAAATGATCAAGATCCTTTGTATTTAGAGTATTGAGGAATGGGAAACACCAAAATTTTCCATTAGATTCCCCTAGTATGATAGATCTTGGCATAAGAGGAATAATGGGCTGCTTCATGTTTAAAATCAAATTTTTAGGCTAATTAATTCTCTTGGAACTGTTTGGCCAAAAAAAATTATTAACAGTGCACTAATGACGCATGCACCACTATCCCATTAAAATTAGTTTTATTGGAAAATTTACATGGTTTCATCTAACAATCTTCAATCTATGATATTTCTAGTGTTCATCTCTAAACAATCTATATGGTTTGTTGGGGAGATCCCCACAGTTTCCACTTACCATGTGCTAATCACACATCCCCTTTTGGGCACGTAAAACTATCCAAATACATATTGAAACATTCCATGATTTCAATTAAGAAATTAATAAGTAAAAAATATTAAAAAGGTTTTAATTTAAGGAATAAGGTACTTGAAAACTATTGAACATTAAATCCCCCCCTTTAAGGACTTTTTGTCTTCAAGAAGTGTCTCTAGAGATAATTCTCAAATAACTCGTTCCGTTGATCAGTTTAATTAGATTCACAATACCAAATTTCTTCTTGTATACATCTATAATAATATAGGAATTTGATATTTGGAACCAGCTATCCTTGAAAAACTTTCTAACTCATGTTTATAAACTATACATGGTACTCCAAAAACAATGCGTCAAGCTCTAGATCAATGTCTTCATTGTCGATCACATGCGCAGGACTAGGCATGTAACTCCGAATATGAGATAAATGAAACATATCATGAATGCCTTGATACCATGTTGGAATATCCAAATAATAGTCTTCTATACAAACACGGTTGATAACCTCAAACGATCAAGAAAATCACAATGTCAGCTTCCCTTACTTCTGTAATCACTGATGTCGTAGTCATGTAGTCATGAAAAAGAAAACATTGTTTCCCCTAGTGAACTCTAAAAGAAATATTCTCCAATTTTCATATGATATGTTTCTTATTTGAGTGGGGACTAACTAATTTCAAACCAACATCACTCTATCAGATGTCTTCTATACCATGCTCTACCCCATATTTGTTGGCTCACCAACCTTTTCCAAACACACTGGTGAGTGACATGACCTGCCATAAAGAGAATAATATGGGTCCATGTAAATTTATGTCTAGAATATGTTGCTATAAAAAATAATGGTTATGTAATTTCCTCAATATACATCTCACTATATAATTCTTTCTTGTATTATTTTTTCAAAAATCCAGATCTTCCTCTTTGGCCTTCCATCAGTCTATGGATAATATGTTGTACTCAGTATTAGTTGGGTAACCAAATAATTCTGTTCCCCTAAAAAAATCATGATGTGTTAAACTTGTACATATCTAGTATTATTATAAAAGGAGATCCATGTAGGTGTTCAATCATATATATATATTTCATTTCCATCTCATCCCATTAAAGGGTCTCTCGAATTGAAAAAAACGTGACACATTCATTATCCACTAAAATACCAACCAAACAAACAATATAACTCATTTTGGTCCAAGGTAACCACATCATTATGTTCATATTCATGTTTGAAAACATTAATAGTGGAACTAGATGTGGATTAAGAAAACCTACATGATGTTGTTTCTCAACCTTTATCCTCTGGAAGGTAAGGCATTTGGAAATGGAACCAATAATGTCTCTCTTCATAATATTTCACTAAAATTAGAATATGATTCTACAGTACCCACTTAAAGTCAATAGAGTATCTCATCAGTTCCATCCTCATGGAAAATATCACTACTAAAATTCCATGTATGTAGATCAGAACATCACCATTTAAGGACCACCCTAGTACTGGGTCACTCACGGTAAAACATTCACACATAACCAAACACTCATGATCTAATTACTAGCTAACATGTACCAATAATTATATAGAATAAATAATAAATAGAGTCACACTTTTCATAAATCCATGATCTAAGGTGCATCCACTATCCATTTAACCACCAATATCATCAAATTCCATTCCTTCTATGAAGGACACTATCCATGTTCCCGTATCTCTAATGTTTTTATTCTGAGCACATCTATAATTAAATTACTATTTTTCAGAGTATAATTTATATAAAAGATTAATTTCTATTGATACTCCACACAAAACCTCCTATGAATCATAGATTATTGAGAGAATATGTATCATGAGATATTCCTGATATGTAGATGATAAAACACTCATTGAGGAAATAATGTCGACAACACTTTAGAGCATGAAATGAAACCACTAACTCCATAAAACATATGTGTATTTCAAACTCTTTTAATAATCTGTATAATATAAAAACATTAATTTTCATTTGATCATGTTTTCCAAGATATTGAGTGACCATTAGAAACATAGTATGTTTATCCTATATATTCATTCATTGGTTCTCAATTGTCTATGTACAGATTGAAAAGGTGTTGAATACATCACTTTCCTTCCAAACTTATGAAGGATTACATCACATTCTATCACCCAAAAGGTAATAACATGGCATGTGTTATCTAGGTATGACTATTCAAAACCTCAATCTATCTCAACTTAGGGTCCAATTGTCTTACTCTTTTTGTGAGAGAAGCAATACTATTTCCCTTTAAGCTCCAAACAATGACATGATCAAGTAAATATCCAACCACCCCCGAATAGCTAAGCCTTAAATATTGCATAATATATTTTCATTGTAGAAAGGTTTCCATTCTAGGAATCACACTAACCTCATAAATATGGAAATCTAAATATGAAACATGTACCCCCAGTATTCCAATGATAAAGTGTATTCCACACCATATGGTATACTTGGGGGGTTATCAAACATACAATAAACATTTCATGTCTCATGAGAATATGTTATATATCCATATAAAATTTCACTCATGAAAACCTTAACATTTTTTCTCAACCTAAAAAAAGCCTTTAGGGATAACTCATAGTTGCAATACATTAATTTATATAATATATACAACCAACATGGAAAATTAGTGACTACCTTTTTTATTAACATGATATATTTTATATCCTCAGACACTATTATTAACAATAATAAAAACATACATAATCACAGATATAATAATTTCTTAAATAATATACCACTAGATTAACCTTACATTTGATGCACTTTTCAGATTTTTTGATGATCAGTACATCTGAATTTAATTATTTCCAAATATCTATTTGAACATATTATAAAACCCTCCCATTAAACATGAATCACTATTGAATTTTCTGAAAGTTGGTGATTAGAATTATTTCTTGTACTTTTTTTGATCAATGTTTCTTATTATGAAGTTGGGACCATGTACGGGTACTTTGTCATGTTTTTCAGGATGTTTTTCATCTAGGTAATGTAATGGGTTTACCCACTTCCCTATTTTCAAAAGGAACTCTCTATTTTTTATGTTTAATAAAAGGGTATTGAACCTCAATCTTTAAAGAAAGCCATTCCACTAAATCTTTTAAAGAGAAACATCTATTAAGTAAGCTTGTTTAAATAATGACGAGTTTTAGGAATCATACTACAAGTTTTGAACTCATTAAAAAATATTCAAACTTATTTACATCATAAAATAAATTTTTATGATGGAATTAACTATTTTTTCTACTTATAACTATTTATAATTTTATCATCATTTCCATTATTATAACCCTTTCCATTAATATTTTTTCTCGAAATCATTTTCATAAAAAATGTTACTATTTACATTATTATTTTACATTTATACCCAGTAATAGTTTAGGATATTAAGTGATATTCACTTTAAATTTTGATTGGTAGAATCATTTATTTTTTAACCATTGAACTTCTTTAAGTTCAATCATATTTCCACTAGTGAATTAGAAACTATATTATTTCAGAATATTATGATAAATTACACAATTTTCATTTTGTTATGAAATAAATCTTATTACATTTTGGTGAAAATATTTATCAAATAAAATATTGTATCTATATCATATATAGGTTTTAATGGGTTTAAATATTTATTTGGAATATAATTTTTTAATTTATTAATAATTTCCACTGATTTGTGGTGAAATACCAATTCCTAAAATTATAAAAATCATATAGGACAAAATATTTATCCAGGACAACAACTTCTAACCATGTATTCTTATAAAGAATGTTTTAAAATTTTAATGAATCATAAACCATGGGTATAAAAAAATTTCATCTAATTTTTCTTTAAAAAGTAATTATTTAATTATATATCTTATCATGTAAAAGAAAATAAAATGATATCCAAATTACACATCCTTTATAGTAAATTCATCTCATCTTTGAAATTGTCCCCAAATATAAGTCCTAAATACATCAAATCATTTATAAATTACTTATAAGAATACTAAAATCTAATTCCATTAACTCTTTATCAATTTTAAACTCTTGTGTATTTAAAACACTTATAATATATATAGTTGGTATTATATTCTATTTTTTTGAATTTATCACTTATTTTCATATCTTACACAGATTCCAAAACAGATTTGTTTAAACCCTTTAAGTATTATATAAAATTCCTTATCTAGTGGCTAGGTTCTCCATAATATAAACATTCACCTTTCTTCTTGACTCCACCTGTATGTTTCTATTGCTTTTACTAGCTACTAGAAGACCAACTATGGATCTTTATAATACATATTTGTTTTGTTATAATTTGACCATTTACCCCATTTAACAATCAGTAGAACACATGATCTTGGACATACTGAGTCTATTTTAGATATCCTCAACACATTGAGTATCAATGGTAAAATTTTATTTATTTTATTTATATTATAATTCACTATGAACTATGATAACATTTCATGTAGTGATAGCATAATCAAATCAATAAATAGTTCATGATCAATTGGTGACCTTAATTTATCTAAATTATTATCATATCTAGTCATATTGAATATATCTATTTATATTTAAGAAACTTATATCAGTTTACAGTGAATGAGTTTTTTAAAAACATTGTATCTTTCATATTTTTCTTGTGATGGGTTTCATTGGACCTCTATTTGACCCTTTATAGTAGAAGAAAATGTGAAATCCATACCAAATTTCCTATCAAGATAAAAAAACGAAATAAAATGATGAAAAATAATCCTTTAATAAATAATTTTTCGGGATTTAGATCATTATTCATTGGGAGATTGATTGAGTTCTATAACACCCCATGTTTTTTAAATTTATCATTGATGTCTTGTGTTGTATGTTATATCAAGATTAGATTGTGCTATACACAACAACAACTTAACTCTCAGCATACCAAATTATATGTTTGTATTTTTATACACAAAATTTCTTTTTCTTTTGATAAAATTAACTTCACACAAGACGGAGTATAAGTGAACAACTAAATATTATAACCTAGTCATTATAATGGAAGGTAGGAATAGTATTAACTTCCTTCTAAACAATTATTGAAATGAAATTAAGTTATTCTATAAAATAATTAAACCACTCTTTATGGATTCAATCTATTGTTTAAAATTCTTGTTATATGTTTTCTAGGAAATATATTAGAACAAATTCAGTTTTTTGGATAAAAGAAGTATTTCTAAAAAAATGCAGTTTTCCACCTTTTGATGGAGCAGCAATTATAAATCACGTTCTGAAACTTTTATATATCATATTTATCAAAATAAACATATTATTTTAATTCTGAATATTCAATTTTATTTTGGATGATTTTTTGATATTTTTTGGATAAGTTTTACATTTTGATGAATAGTAAAATTATACTAACTTTTTATTGAAAACATTTTTTCATAGAATAAAATTACTTAGTTAAAATATATTATTTAATGGTTATAAATTATAAACAGAATATATTTTTATCATTGAATATAATTCATTTCTTTATCATTAATTTTAAATTTAATTCATATATAAAAACATTTCATTCTTTTTCAATGATTTAACTATAAAAAACATGATCTCTCATTCAGACAACGAGAATATTTTTAAATTAATGGTTACAATTTCGTGTGTTTTAAATTTGGAAAAAATATATTCCCTAATTTGAATTAGTGGGTCCATATTTTGTAAATAGGTCCCTTTTATTTTTTGCCATTATAAATAGTAAATTTGTTAATTTTTATTTACCATGGTTAAAGCTAAATCAGTTAAATTTGGGTAAAAAAATAATATAATTACGATAATAAAATTACCCTAACTTCTGGAAAAATACTATTTTATGAATAAATGTCCACCTCAAACACATAAGGATCAAAATTTATTCATTTAATGGAATTTTCTATAGGAAAGTGATGTAATTATTATTTTAAAAAAATAATGTGATAATTTTTTTTATAAAAGGGTGGTGCCTCGGTCAAAGGCCGCGAAATAATTTATTAGATAAAAGAAAGAAAAACTACACGAGTCTGAAATAAGAAATCTTATTATAATCTTTATCATAGAAAGGGAGAAGCTCAACTGGAAAGTCGACCTTCCATGTTATTCCATGGGTTATTCCATTATTAGCAAGACCATCAACAACCACGTTTTCTTCATGAAAGAAATACATGGAAATGAAATTAGTCCCTATAATAGAATCAAGGAAGTTCATCCAGCGGGTGTTCAGTGGCCATGCAAGATGTTCCACACCCTCCCAAATAGCATGGACCATAGTGGTTGAGGCATTTTCAATCCAAATATTTTTCCATCCCTTTTTATTGGAAAAGATGATGGCATGTATCATGCCCTCAATTTCTGCCTATAGAGACAATGCAGTACCACAGATACCAAAGAAGCATCCAAGACACTGACCAAGGTACTCTCTGAAGATAGAACCACATCCCGTGGGTCCCAGATTGCCTCTAGAAGCACCATCCACATTCTCTTTGATCCATCCTGGAAGCGGTCCTTACCAGAACACCTCAATAGTGTGCTTCGGCTTTTTTGTAGAGCCCATAAATCGGATGTCGATGGAGGATCTCAAAATCACCAACAGTGTTGTCACAATAAGCTTTTTGGATCTAATCAGCATCCCTAATTGCAATTAGAATCCGCATCTTACCTGCATTGAGATTGAATGAGTAATTTTTGTGAATAATGTCATTTATATCATACCAGATCACATGGCGGAATTCATTAACTCTATGAAGGAAGAGGTTCTTGAATTGTTGAGATAAATCTAGATTCACAATTCATTTTAATTATATGATGATAGAATCAATAAGAATCCATCTATAATAAAAAATGTCAGAAATATAATTCCAGAGGGTAGAGGTAGTTGCACAAGATAGGAACAGATCCTTAGTATCTTCTCTATGTTGATGGAAGAAAGGACACCTGGAGCCAAGTTGGACTCTAAAGGACTGAAGAAAAACGTCATTAGTGATACTGTTATAGGAATGTTGCCAAACTAGAATAGGTCTTGAGGGTTTAATCGAGGGTTTATCAAATGATTTCAACAAACAAAAATCAAGATCAGAATTTGAAACATTGTGTTTCTAGAATTTTTTAATCAAGAATACCATTTTGAGAAGGATCCCAAATGATGAAATATTCATAATTATAAAAGGTGTAGTTAGAAAAAAATATATTGATTTTTTCAAGAATGTTGGAGATACAAGAATGTATAACATCTTTTATAGTAGTGTTAGTTCTTTCTGGAAGAGAATTAGGGGAGACCAAAGAGATGAGAGGTGTTCCAGACCAATTATCTAGCCAAAAGTTCAGGGTAGATTCTATACTAACGATCCATATATAATTATTCATAATACATGAAAACTATTTCCCAATAGAGGTCCAGATAGAAGAATTAATGTTGCCTAAATTCCCCTTTTTAATATCGAAAGAAATATTTTTTTAGAAAAATGATGGATTCATAATTGTTTTGGATAATCCTCCATGTGAGTCTTTCTTGGAAGTCATCATTAATGAGATGTAGGTTTTTGAAGCCAAGACCACCTTTTTCAAGAGTTTTGCGTCAAGTAGTCCATGGGACAATCACTAGTTTCCTTTCAAGAATGATGCATGTCCAAACAAAGTTCTTAATGTAAACATTGATTTCATTTTTAAAATACCAACAGACTATTTGTAGACCATCAGGGAATAGACTATCATGGAAAAAACGGTGGATTTTACCAAACAGATCCTACAAGCCATCGAAAGGGACTTGACCTTCTTTGAGGATAGTTTCTTTATGATATGATCCTTCACGTTGGTAAAATACATGGTTTTGGGCCTTCCCCAAAAAATAGGAACTCAAATATAGGTGAATGGGAAAGATCATTCTTTGATACCTAGACTATTTGGAATACTATTTTTTTCTAGAAGAAGAGAATTTTTTCCCAAATAAAACATAGGATTTGTTCCAGCTTATAGTCTAACCAAAAATTTCTTCATAATGAGAAAAGGTATTTTTTAAAATTTGAATATTATTTGTGACTCCTTTGATGAATAAAATGATGTCATCAGAAAATAGATGATGAGTATGTCCAGTTAAATTACTAGCATCATGAATAGGGTTGAGCATGTTTTGTTCTAAAAGGAGGGTGATCAATCTACTTAAATAATCTTCTACAATGAAAAAGAGAATAACAGATAAGGGACCACCATGTGTGACTCCTTTGGTGCATTTAAAGTAACACTTAGGGGAACCATTGACAAGGACATAAATGGATGCCGAATTTAATAAGGAATTTATCCTATTTATGAAAGTGTCCTTAAAACCAAAGGACTGAAGGACTTTGAATATGAATCTCTAATCTATGGTATCAAAATCTTTTCTAATATCATGATTAATGGAAATGTTTCCTCCTCTCATGAATTTATTGAGGGTGTTGGTACATTCAGAGGCTGGGAAGATGCAGTCTTATATAGACCTTCCCTATATGAAACCAAATTGATTCTAGGAAACAATTTTATTGCATAGAGAAAAAAGTCTATTAGCATATAGTTTAGTAATAATTTTATAAATAGAATTGAGAATAGAAATAGGTCAGAGAAGATGAATTGCATATGAGTTGTCCACTTTTGGAATTAGATTAAGCAATTTAGCATTTAGGTCATAAAGAAGATTACCATTTGAAGAAAAGGATCTCGAAAGATTGCTAACATCTGTGTGATTAGTCTTCTAGTATTGTTGGAAAAAACCATTATTAAAGATTTCTGAGTCCATGGAACTATCAAGGTTAAGACCGAAGACAATTTCTTTGATTTAATGGTCAAGAGGGATTCTAAGAAGATAGAAATTGCATTATTAGGTTACCACAACCTGAATGACCTTAGGAAGGAGGTCTTTTTTGATATTTAGTACATTAAAAATATTATGAATGTAAGAGGCCACATGATTTTCTATTCTCTACTTAGATTCAATGGTAACATAGTCTTTCCTGGGAAGATAAAGGGCCTACATGTAACGCCTTGACGCCAGTTACCCAGAGTTGGTGCATTGTTACATAACATTGGCATGATCACAAAAGATCAAATCTTAAAAGACTGATTAGTTTAGTAGCCTTGGAATCACTAGATACATTAATAAAGTTTACATTACATCATAAAATGAAAACTACAACAACATAGTGTCTATATTCCACACTCATATCCCCTTATACTATCCCTGCAGGTCATTCATAAAATACTTCTTCACATCCTGGGAAAAATAAAACATAGAAAGGGGTGAGATCAGATGCCCAGTAAGGATAACAATATAGTGGAAACTTTTATAAATAAGCATAAACATTTAAGTCAATGTATAACTAAAACAAAAGCCTTTTAAACTTGAACATCAGCATAATATGGAAGAAATAAAATGAAATAATTCCATTTACTTATTCACATGGATATTATAATAATCGAATAATCACATGTAATATCAATAAACACTTTCTTAATGAAAGAATGAATAATGCTAGACTATCATAACCACGTAGTTAAGGCCTCGTGCCAAGACTACAAATAAGATTTTGTCAAGGCCCCGTGCCAAGACACTAGTTTGTCTCATGATACCTACCGATGCATCGAGGAGCTATAGAGGGCTCCACCTGTCACTTATTAAGTCTAATGCATTCCTCAAATGAACAGGTTTAAACATAACATAAACATTCATATTAAAACCAGCATACGAAATGTATATACTTTCTCCATTAACCATTATGGTATACAAATAACACATCCATAGTTAAACATATCACAAAACCTTCAATACAACATCGAAGGATTGTATCATAATAAATCAACTTCAAATAAACTTAAAATCCATCAAAGGATGTTGACATAGATGAAATAAAAACTATTTGAGAGAAATATCTTTTTTTTGAAATCATTTAAAAGTCACATAATTATAAAATAAAACAATTACTTTAAAAATATTTTTATAATCTTGTAAGGTAAGCTTCGACAATTTTATAACGGGGAAAACTAGACGCACCCACCTTATAAGTTAAAAAGACATTCTTACCTTAATTTTGTCAAAAAGGTTAAAAGGGACCTTGTTTGAAAAACGATGGAAAGATTACTTTCTTATAAAAAGTAAAACAAGGGTATAAATAAATTTAACCCATATTCTGTAAAATAGTTAGAATTTTTTGAAATACTTTTTTAAGAAACATGTATGTGGATGATAAAGAGGTCATAGTAGATAATTACGTATAAACAACCTCAGATAATGAAGAGATTGTGAAATAAACACTTACCTTGTAATTTTACTTGGTTGAGGGTAGGTTAACCTTCTGTATAATGGTGAAATAACTGTAATTAAATTATAAAAGAATCATATACATTAATATAATATCATATATGATCTTTTAACATTGATTTGTTAATAATATCTTAGTATTATCATCGTTTCGGCTGTTAACTCACTCGTATTATTTTATATATTTTGTTACATAATCCGTGATAGTTATGGATAAGTTGTATCTTATTAATATCCATAATGATATCAAGTCTTTAAACATTATTTTTAATCATCAAATGAGAATTATAATTTCATGGATACAATGGGGAATGAATCTCATCGCGTTCTTGGAGACGGTAGTCCGTACGTACGCACGAGCAACACTATCATTCTTTTGATATTAAAATAATATATAATTGGATGTTATATCATATATACAGAATCATTACCATGTAATATTTATTATTTACATCAATTACATATCATTATCATACCCATCCAAATAATAATTTTTTTGAATAACAATTACACCACAACGTGGAGACGATAAGTCGTACGTACGCATGTATGGTGACATGTCATTCAAATGATGAATATAAAACTGAATATGGTTGTAATGTATTTATAATAACATCACAGTATATAAATGATACTGGAGTTATTATTTTATAAAGGAAATAACAAATAAATAAGAAGTTGAAGAAGAGAGGAACATGAAAAAGGGTGGTGAAAACATTTCTTCTTCTTCGGGTTCTTCCTTTTCATTTGATCAAAATGGATCCTTAGGTTGGATTTATGATCAAACTAAGGCCTTTAGGATGAATTGAGGGAAGTTAATAGATTGTTTGGGAAGAGTTTGGCCGAGCCCAAAGGCTTTGAAGGTGTGGAGAATTGGTTAGAAGTGGTGTTCTTTTATAATGGGGGAGGAGGGGCTCTTTAGTAAAAACATAAAGTATTATTTTATAATAAATTTATATTCGGTTTCTAATGGCTCTAAAGTTGATTATTCAATGTATAAAGTGGGTATGGGTAGAAATACTTTCAAACAAAATATTTTATATAGGTTTGGGTCATTATATTAACCGTATCTTTTAGTTTTAACTCTTAGTTAATTAGTTTGACCTTACCAAGTCACTTTGTATTTTTATATTATATACTTATTAAACCTACTGTATACATCCAAGAGACCCAAAAGTGGTCCATTAATGATACAAAAATAATTATATAAGTCTTTTGGCCGATCCTTAGATTTTTATAAATATAATATCAATTAATAATATAATAGTTTTTTAAAAAACACATTTATGTCAATTTTGACAATATTTAATAATTGATTTCATTGAAGTTATAAAAACGTTATTAATTAGAAAAAAAATTCATTTAAGAAATCATAACATGTCATATTAACCAATAAAATTTTTGGATGTCATCAAAAATTTCAAATTATATTTATTTTAACTTTTATAATACCAATTATGTGTTTCTTTTATTATTATGGAAAATACTGCATCATTATTGTATCATAAATAAATTTAATTATTCAATGTCTAAAAATTATAAATAAAATACAATTATGTAGGAAATATATTTATATTTATAATGAATATTTATAGTCTAAAATATAACATATATAACTCTATGTAAAAATTGTTTTTATAAAAGATATATGCTTTTTTCATTTTTTTATTTACATTAACTTAATTAATATAAAGTGTCATTATCACTTACAAGTGGATCCATGGGGTCCTAAAATCGACCCAAAGATGACCATGATCAGAAATGTATCAAAAAATAGGGTTAGGAAATGTTTTAGGGTAATTTAGTATTATTATAATATTATTTGTTTACCCTTATTTATCGGATTTAGCCTTTAACCAAGCTAAATAAAATATTTACCGAAGTAATTATTCAAAATGTCTAAAAATAAAAGTTACCTATTTAAACTATTTTAAAATCCTGATTCTAAATATATAATCCATTTTTATAAATTCAATACCCAGAAGTGGTAGAGATTAATTTAAAATGAATTCTCGTTGTTAAAACAAAAAGCTTGTTTTTTAAGAGATAATAACTATCAAAAGATTGACACTTGATTATGTCCGGTTTTAATGTGAAATTATGTACAATGAAAAAAATTGTATTAATTTGTAAAAATATTTTCTAAATATTCATTAAAACCACTTAAATTCATAATTTATCACTATTAATTATTTTGACTAAAAAAATTGTTTTTAATTAAAATTTAATAATTTTAACTATTCATCAAAATATAAAAGTTATCCGAAAAGTACCAAAATTTTACCATAAGATAATTTCGATATTCTGAATCCAAAAAAGATGGATATTTTACCAAATTCAAAACAGAAAAGTTGTATTTGTTAATTTAAAATTAATTCCCGTTATTAAAATCAAAAGACGTATTTTTAATAACTATCTAAAGTTTGACACTTGTTTATATCCAATTTGAAAGTGAAATTACTTACAATGAACATTATTGAATTAAATGGTAAAAATGTAATCTATTTATACTTTCATACCATTAAAATGTATAATTTAACTATATAAATTATTTTGATTAAAAAAGTTGTTTTCAATTAAAATATAGTATTTTTTACTATTCTCCCAAATATGAAAGTTATCAGAAAAACACCAAAACATTATTGAAAATTAATTCTTATGTCCCGATTCTAAAGATAATGTTTATTTTTTCAAATTTAATATATAAAAGTTTCAAATATTGGATTTAAAAAGGCTTCGCCATTAAAAGGTGGTAAAATTGTATTTTTTTGAAAAATACTACTTTTATCCGAAAAAATGTATTTGTTCTTACATTATTTCTAATAAACTCAAAATATAGATTCTAAAATTATAAGGATTATATAAAGGTCAAAATTCAGTTAATACTATTCATAATCGCTTTTGAACGGCTTGTTTGGTAAGTCATGGTGCGCTAGAACTCGGTGTTGCGTGTAGTGAAAGTTATTGAATTATTTTAAAGAAATAACGTACTATGAAATCATGGGGTGTTACATTATTCCCTCATTCAATAAATTTATTCCTCACAATTTGAAATTATTTTTCGAAAATAAAATATTGAAAATAGAAAATACTTTTGGGAAAGCCCACATCGAAAATTAGGTTAGTAAAATTTAGTCTTAATATGAGGAAAAGGGAAATGAAAGGGTCACCACAAAATTATGATCTCGATTAGGAGAACATTGGTGGAAATTCGAGACATATAATTGGAGGGAAAACATAAATATTTATAGGTAGTTATTGAGGTCATCAATTACAAACAATTGTAAAATTAAGGGCCTTAAATTCATCAATCTATAATGATTTAAAATACCATCGGTTCAACAAAACAAATGGTATTAGGATAACTATTTTTTTTTTGTTTTAAGATCCCCTTCTAAATTATAAGAATTAATTTCTTCATTGAATAAGTGAAAAAGAAAAATATATGCATAAAAAGTAGAGTCCCATCCTTTTACTAAGTTCTACCACAAACTCATCTTTCACTCTAAAAGATAATAGAACACAAAAAGAATATTCTATTTATACTATTCGTATAGGGTTCAAAAAAAATAAATTTATAATTCATCTAGAAGAACCATTAAAAAAACTAAGTTATTCAATTCAGGAAATCACGTGGGTAAGTGGTAAGTGATACACCCTTATCTCCCTTCGATTGTGGGTTCAAGTCTCGCGGCCTTGCCGGACGCGACGAGTTGCCACCCGACCTCCAGGTTGTCCTTTTTATGGAAATCCAAAAATAATCTCAAACTAGATTTATCCAAAATACTTCTACCCAAACTCATTGTCCAAAATTTATAAGGAAGGTAAACACAATGAAGATCCTTTTTTCCATGAAATATCATGTGAACACCTTCATCTTGTATTCTTTTAAAACACTCCAACATCTTGAAATACCATAAAACCTTATTGATTGCGTTCATGATCTCTTATTACTTATAGAATACTAGATATACTCCTTCTATCCAAAAATGTTGTAAACTCCAACAATTATGGAATATAAAAATCATTAATTAGTTTCAAGGTATTCAAGAATATCCAATATAATTTATCCAAATCAATGATGTATTATTCCAAAATCACTACCTTGGTATCAGAACCATATTATGGTTTATCTTTCTCTCAACCATATATTTTCCAAAAAATTAACATGATACTGAGTCACTTTTCTTTGTTCCAAACTATCTAAAGTCCTTAATGAAATAGTACTGAAGTACAATCCTTATATACTCCATAATTATTATAACCAGCACACTGTTGATAGAACACTCTAATGACATAATTCTCTAATATAAAATCTAATCATTCCATCTCATATGTGGTAGTATCATAACTTGATTAATATCCAATAGCATCATTTGGGGCATACTATGATGATTTGGAAATTGGTTCACGTAGTGTCCCAACTCCTTACAGATAAAGAATTGTACATTTGAAACCTTTTTCTTACCATTACAGTCAGGTATATGGTGTTTTTTTCTCCACACTTATAACAAACTCTCATTTCTTTCATGCAAGTTCCAGGGTGTTTCTTCCCACAGTTATCACATATGAGAAAATTATTCTTTTCCCTCTTCCATTTACCCATCATTTTCTTCTCTTACTTACCTTCAAAGCCACATGACTCGGAGAATTCATTACTTATCTTATTAACACATGATACTATTTCTTCATATGTTGAAGAAGAAAGGAACTTGAAAAGGGTTGGTGAAAACATTACCCCTTCTTCGGGTTCATCCTTTTGATTTGATCAAAAGGGCTCCTTAGGTTGGATTTATGATCAAAATAAGGCCTATAGGTTGAATTTATGGAATTTGAGAGAGTATTTGGTCAGGGTTTGGCCGAGCCAAAAGTCCTTGAAGGTGTGAAGAATTGGTTAGAAGTGGTGTCTTTTATAAGGGGGAGGAGGGACTCTTTAGAAAAAACTTAAAGTATTATTTAATAATAATTTCATATTCAAGTTCTAATGGCTCCAAAGTGGACTATTCAAATTATAAGGTGGGGATGGGTGTAAATCCTTTCAACGAATAGATTTTAGACAGGTTTGGGTCATTATATTAACTTTATCTTTTAGTTTAACTCTTAGTTAATTAGTTCGACATTAACCTTGTCACTTTGTATATTTATGTTATATAGTTAATAAACTTACTATATACATACAAGAAACCCCCAAGTGGTCCATTAATGATACACCTATAATTATATAAGTAATTTGGCCGATCCTTAGATTTTTAGGAATATAATATCAATTAATAATATAATATATGTTTTAAACACTCATTTATGTCAATTTTGACAATATCTAATAATTTATTTTTGTTAAAGTATTAAAAACATTATTTTTTAGAAACAAATTCATTTAATCAATACTAACATGTGATATTAATCAATTAAATTCGTAGATGTCATCAAAACATTAAAATTATATTTATTTTATCTTTTATAATACCAATTATTTCATTCTTTTATTATCACGGAAAATAGTACATCATTATTGTGTCATAAAGAAATTTAATTATTCAATGTCTAAAAATAATAAATAAAATACCATTATGTAGGAATTTTTTAATATTTATAATAAATATTTATATTAGAAAATATAACATATATAACTTTATGTAAAAATTGTTTTTCTAAAAGATATATGCTTATGTAATTTTTGTATTTACTTTAACTTAATTAATATAAAGTGTTATTATCACTTACAAGTGTATCCATGGGGTCCCAAAATCAACCCAAAGATGCCCATGGTCAGACATGTATCAACCAATATTATTAGGACATGTTTTAGGTTAATTTGTTATTATTATAATATTATTTTTTTACCATTATTTACCGGATTTGCCCTTTAACCATGGTAAATAAAATATTTACTGAAGTAATTATTCAAAATGTCTAAAAATAAAAGTTACCTATTTACACAATTTGGACCTCCTGATTATAAATATGGATACATTTTTATAAATTAAAAATACAAAAGTGGCAGAAATTAATTTAAAATTAATTCCCTTTGTTAAAACAAAAAGCATGTTTTTAAGAGTTAATAACTATCAAAAGAATGACACTTGATTATGTCCGGTTTTAATGGGATGTTATATACAAGGACCAAAATTTTATTAATTGGTAAAAAATTATTCTAAATATACTTTTAAACTACTAAAATTCATAATTTATCACTATTAATTATTTTGATTTAAAAAGTTGTTTTTAATTAAAATTTAGTAATTTTCACTATTCATCAAAATATAAAAGTTATTTGAAAAGTACAAAAAATTCACCATAAGCTAATTCTGATATTCCAAATCCAAAAATGAAGTCTATGTTACAAAATTAAAAATAGAAAAGTTGAATTTGTTAATTTAAAATTAATTCCCGCTATTAAAACCAAAAGGCGTATTTTTAATAACTATCAAAAGTTTGACACTTGTTTATGTCCAATTTCAAAGTGAAATTACTTAAAAATACCATCATTGGATGAAATTGTAAAAATATAATCTATTTATACTTCTATACCATTAAAAATTATAATTTAAAAATATAAATTGTTTTTATTAAAAAAGTTGTTTTCAGTTAAAATATAGTACTTTTCACTATTTACCCAAATATGAAAGTTATCAAAAAAACACCAAAACATTAATGAAACTAAACTATTATGTCCTGATTCTAAATATAAAGTTTATTTTGTCAAATATAATATATAAAAGTTTCAAATATTTGATTTAGAAAGGTTTCTCCATTAAAAGGCCGTAAAATTGCATTTTTTTAAAATACTTCTTTTATCTGAAAAAATGTATTTGTTATTAAATTATGTCTAAGAAATTCATATTATGGATTCTAAAATTATAAGGATTATATAAAGTTAAAAATTCAGTTACTACTATTCATAACTGCTTATGAATGGCTTGTTTGGTATGTCAGGGTACACTAGAACTCGGTGTTGCGTGTAGTGAAAGTTATTGAATTACTTTGAAAAAATAATGTACTATAAAATATTAGGGTGTTACACTACAATGTTTTTTGATTTCATAGAATAGTGTTGTAGAAAATGGTATTTCTATCACCATCATAAATCCATTTAGCTTTAAAAATTTGTTTCTGTAGGTTATCCGTTAGTGTAAATAGATAATTTAATTTCATGGAAATATTTATTTCAATCTGGGGGTCCAAAGAGAAATTAGTGCTAGGGGAGGCGATTTGAATTTGGATAAGTTCCTCCTCAAGGATAGATATATCCTTGTTAATTGGTTTATATTTAGAATTACACCAATTTTTGAGGCATAACTTGAGGTGTTTTAATTTGGTAACATAAGAAAAAGCATCATTGATATGATTCATAGAATCCCAACACTTTTTTATGATGTTTGAACACTCCAGATCGGTAGACAAAGCATTATTGAGTCTGAAAGAAAAAATGGGTTTAGATCTTTTAGTAATAATATTGACAAAAATGTGACGATGGTCCGAATTATGACTAGGCAATTTGATGCTAGAAATGGTGTACAAAGTGTCCAGAGCATATAAATTTGTAAAATACCTATCCCATTTACTAGAAACAACCCTATTGTGTTGTCTTCTATACCAAGTGAACATGGAAACAATGAGGTAAACTTCTATAAGGTCACAATCTTCAATTGATGTTCTAAATTCCCTAGAGTAAATGGAAGAATGTGAAGGACCAATTTTTTCACTGGGGGAAATAATAGATTTAAATTCACCAATCACAAACCAGGGATCTTGAATGGTGCTTCCTAGCCCTTAATGATCATACCAAAGGGTCCTTCATTCTTGATATCTATCCTTAGCATAAATTATTGTACAAAAAATATGTGTATCATTAAGGGATAAATCAAAAGTGAACATCTATTCCAAGCTTTTTAATGTATTAACATTCTTTAAGAAAGCATGATAAAAAACCCAAAGAGATTCTACACTATTAACCTCTTTGTAAGAACATAAAAATTTATAACCATAAGTACAAATGTGCATAAAATTCAAGGAAAAGTTGGTTTTTGGTTCAACAATAGAAAATATTTTGGGGTGATGATTCAAAAGGAATCATTTAAGAACCCTTCATGTATCAGGATTTGCAATGCCCTAAGATTTCTAGAAAAATAAATCCATTAAAACCTGTTTTTGAAGGAATAACCTCCCTTTTTTGGATCCACCCAATACCTTCATCTTCTTGGATCTTGTGACAATTTGAGAAGAAGTCAGAGTGGATTTCATTTCCTTCTTATTTATAAGGGAAATAGAAGAGCTGTAAGTGGAACCTGCAGTAGAGGTGTTCTTCATTGTTTCAATTATTTAAAATTTTAGTTGGGTTTCCATGGATATGCCCCTTAAATATATTGAAGGGGGTACCTTGTGAGAGATATCAGCCATAACAGGATCTAGTGGGTTCAAAACAGTTGTAGAGCCTGAAACTGAATCCTTCACTTTCACAACCTCTATTTCTCTTTTATTGAGTCTATATGAGATTAAGGGATCATACTAGAGTTTTCAACATGGAGGGACAATGAAACCGAGGCATCAATGGGATGACTATCATCAGTTTCTCAATCTATGATCCTCATGGGGATATTATCCTAGGGTAATATATTTTCAGTAGTGTGTCCAGTGCCTGTGGGTGATACATGAGTAACAACAATAGTAATACTACCCTCAGTGGAATTTCCATAATTTATAGTGTCTTCAAGAAGGTCCTATTGCATCAGATCTTGGAAACAATTGAAAATTTCCAGAGCTGTGTCATTGGGAATCACGTGGCTAGCTGGAGCACTTGGAACAAATGAAAGGAAAGTACCCTTGTTGGTGTTAAGAAGCTCCTTCTTCCCTTTAATTCAAGGAAGAGAGAAATCACAGGGTGGGTCCACAATACCTGGATTATTTTGTCCAGGTTCTAAGGGAGTTAAATGACCAAAGACTTCCCCAGCCAAAAAACCATGGGCCTGATCACAAGCATCCAATACTAATTTTTCAATTTCCTCTAGAATGATTTGTTTCATGTTAGTCTCCTTCTCTTCCTCCACAATCATAGCCCAGTTCATACCTAAAGTCTCTTCTACACGAGCTACCTTTTTCACCCATATCTCTGATTTGTTTCTTGGGTGGTTCAACATTCTCGATGCCAATACTCTTACCATTATTTTCCCTTCGAACTTCAGTCCATCCATCTACCTTGGGCTTATAGATTTTGCATTTAATAACTCTTCAATTCATCAAAGAATGACCTACAATTTTTTTGAGATCAAAAAATGGTGGCTTACACTAAAATTCAATCCAGACCTAGGTTTTGCAGTCTTTAGCATTGAAACAAATGACCTCTGGTAGCTTTGAGTTCAATTCAACTTCAACCATATCACAAGAATATAAGACAATATCAGTATTTAAGGTATGCTGGTCAATCTTGAGAGGAGTACCAATGCAGGACACCAAGTCATTTAGAATCTTGGGTTGACAAAAAAACCAACTCAAACTATGAAATCTAACCCAAATTTGTACCATATTATTCCTAAAGGTATGCTAGTTAAATTTATTGTTCTATTCAAAGATTCCAAGAGCATTAGGTTTAAGTTGGTACTCCCTAAATTCCAGACACTATCATGTTCTTCCTAGGATTTTAATTGCATATGAAAGTATCCTATTCTGATTGGAACTATTTTCTCGTCAGCGAATCCCTAGAGATGAGTAATCCTATTCTTCAACTCATTAGTCGACCAATATTTTTCCCCTTTAATGTATGAAATTTGACCCATATCAAAGAACTTACACATTTGCGTTTTTTATTGTAGAGCCTCAAGATCGGCGTCTACTACAAATCTGTCTTCGTCAAGTTATTTTCATAGTGAAGTTTTCATCGCAGTATATTTTTAGTGCTCTGTTCCTTTGAGCGCTTCCATGAAAGTAATCCCTCTAGATCTTTCGACCAGAGGGACCTCTTCATTTTAAAATTTGGAATCATGATCTTGAAATGGTCTTTCCCATTCCAGATCAAATGCTGCCCTGATAAATCAGAATCAAGATGAATCGAATCATGCGTTACCATAGATGGGTGTAAACCCTAGATGTCGGGATGGGAGCTCTTCCATCCAAACATTCAACCAACTGACAATATGTCAATATCTTACCTCTCTTAAGTATAAATTTTTTAATTTTCTGATAAATAAGATAAAACTAAAAAAATAAGTAGTCTCCAAAAAGGCAGTGAGATTATCTAAATCGTGTGAATTTATTTATAAATTTTATAGATTAAATAATTATCATAAATATTGACACAACAATGATATATTAATTATTTTATTAAGAGAAATATCAAATAAATGATTTTATAAATATTAATATAAATATTATCTGAAGTAATACATGTCATACATGATTTCTATAGGTTAATATGACATTTTATAAGACTATTGAATTATTTTTTTTAGAATTTATCTATATTTTTGGATTTTATTTAAATTCAAGGAATTTAATAAGGTAAAATTGACATAATTGATGGTTTATAAAAATTTAATTTTATTAAATTATTTTAAAACCCTAAAAATATTTCAAAATCACAATGTCACTATGATAAGGTAAAAATGTCCATTAGGTTTAGAATTTTGGGATATTTACCCCATATAAGTAAAATTAATTTCCTCTTAATAATTAAAATGTTGTTTCCAAAATTTAAATTTAAAAGAGAATAATTATGGGTAAACTGAAAAGATAAAGATTAAAATAAAATAAATACATGTTTAAAAAATATTGGATAAGAGGATTTAGAAATATCTTCATCTTATCTTTGATATAATTCAATTTGGAATCTTTTGGATTAAAAAAATAATTTATATTAATTTAATATTTAAATAATTTCCAAGGGTGCCCTCCAACTCACTTATAAAAGGGAACCACCTCCCTCAAATATTAATGTAAATTAGGGCCTTGAATCATAGACATAACATGAAATGTTCCCTTATAAACTTTATCCTCCACATTATAGTGCTTCTGGTCTTCTTAGAATCCCAACTCTGGGGCCATTAAGAGGAGATTTAGAGGAAGCACATCAATGAAGAGGTAATCTTCTCTATCAATTCATTCAAATTTTTTCTTCCTCTAATTCCTCTTAATGAGTTGTTTTAATTATAAATTAATTAATACAATATAAACTTTACACTGAGATATTATTATGTTTATTTTACAAAAATATTCCATATTCTATCCATCTTACTAAAAAATAAAATCACTATGTGTGCGTACATACAACTTACCATATCCACGTCGTGGTGTAATCTGTTTTTCACCACCACCTTACTTGAATGGTAATAATGATGAAAATAATAACTATATATTATTATTATAATATTTTAATAGTTCTGAAACATTATATACCACTCAAAAATTAGGGTAATGATATGGGATCTCGTACATTTGTACAACCTACTGTCTTCACAATGCAATGCGATTCATTCTACATGATCTCCATTAAACCGTGATTATATACATGAATGGAATGAAAAAATTTGATATATATTATAATAATATAGTTCTTTAAATTATATAACTCTAACCTAAGTAGTGTAACATAAACTTATATGAAAAAACCTACATAAGAACATAAAGAAGTTAATATCTGAATAACGAGTGACACTGAAATGTTACTAACAAACGTCTGATTATATAATCATATATTGTATCATAAAAAGGACTATGATTTTGGAGTAAGTCAATAAAATTATTCAAATCATTATATATGAGGTTCGGATACATAAAACGAATAGCGTACCTATGGTAAGAGATAAGAAATTAATGTTTTTATGATAATTATTATTAAGGTTATGATATTTAAATATTCATATAATATTATTTATTTTATGATTAATACGATTCAACTTATTTTAAATAAGTAAGGGATAATTTTTGAATCTCATTGTAATATGAGATTGTTATACGTAAGTATTTATTGGGGTATATTTATCATCCATGTCCATGTTTCCAAAGTATGTAATGTAATTTATATCCTTATACAAATTTTTATAGTTAATTTTACCATTTTTAAAAATTTTATTAAATTTTATGAAATGAATCTATTGTTGTTATTCAATTTGAGGTATTTTTTTACTTTTCCAGCAAAATTATGAGGATAATAATATTTTTACTTAAATGAAATAAACATATTTTTATGCTTTAATAATGGATTATTTACATTAATAATACTTAATAAGATTTCAATTATATTTTCAATTAAATTTTTTCTTTTATGTTTGCATGACATTTTTAGAAAAGAAAATATTTTTGAGGAAGAAATGATATTTTCATCAAGAAATAATTTCATGTTTTTTATCAAAATTATTTTCCATCTATTATTAAGGATTCGTTGCAAGAATAATATCCTTATTATTCTTATGGTTGATTAGGTTTTAGATATAATTTTGTTTATAAAATCCATTTTTTATATGGATTATGATGGAATGATGATTAATAAACCCATTTTATTCCTTGGGTTATGCTATGATGAATGATTTTGTTTTTGAGGCACACATAAGGATGATTTAATTATGATATGGGTGGGAACTATATATACCTTCAATTAATTGGGTAAATATTTATATCTCATGATATATACATGACTGGAATTGAAACTAAATCTGGTTCAGTAATATAGGGATGGAACGATACGTAAATCGAGTTCAATAATATACAGTTGAAACTACAACTAAATCGGGTTTAGTAATGGACTTTTTTCACTATAATGGTCTTGTAAATGAGCCTTGGATAACATGGAAATGATTTTATATAATTATGTTTTTTCTAAAAGTTCATGTTTTCTTCCATTGTTATATTATAGTGGTTAAAGTTACTTCATGATTTATACCTTACATACTATCAAGATTTATTTTATGACTTAATATTTTTATACTAAAAATACAAGTTCAGGTTTTTATATCCTTACATTTGTGTTTTCCATGTTTTCCCTTATTAAGTATTTAAGATCAACCTATTTATGTCTCTCTTTCCCCTAGGATATAAATAATGTATTTTGGTAGGAAAACTAAATGGGAAAATTTTTAGGGGGATGTTGAATATCTTTTACCAATCTAAATGAATGTGTTTCGAGTTTCCAAAGACACTAAACTAATATGGTATTTGGGTGTCTATTTGTGTAATGTATTAAGTAATCCGAAAAATAAATTTAATGTCCTTGTATTTCAAGCTTGGGTTGTTAGATTTGGTATCAGAGTGATGGTTTAGTCAGCCTTTGGAAACCACAATGCAATAACTTTAGTAAGATCCCTAGGGATACTTCTAAGGAAATGTCTAGGGATGTCCTAAGCATAATTCATGTATATGTTACAACCTAAGGGGTTTTGTGATAATCATAGATAAACTTGGTTTAAACATAATGTATCATAGATTGAAATAATATAATATAATTACCTTTATTATGTGTTTATAATATCTTATATGTATTTATCAGACTCTACTTTCTAGTCCTAGTCAATATACAGAACTACATAGAACATAGTTAAACACTGAATATTTCTGATGTGGAAAGTATGGGAATTATGTAGATTAAATTTCCTAAGTGGAAATATATTTAAGAGAATCATGATGATAGTATGAGTATTTCTCATATTGATGAGGATAAAGAGATTGTAAATGACATGTAAAATGTATGTGATGTTCCAAAAATATTGTTTACATTAAATCTAAGAAGGTTGAGGTTTAGAAACCTCAAGACATGAATCATATTCTAGGGAAGATAAAGATTTTGGAACCTGAGTAATGGTTTAAGAATAAATTTGGATGATTGAGGTGTATATATTTTCTAATTCAAAGATTATGTTATATAAATCATGAAATATATAAGTGTTTTCAGCATAAGTTTTTCAGTAAGGATTGGAAAGGATATGATGAATAGTTACGAGGAGAATAAAAAGTGATTTAAGGGGTAGGTTATATACTTGGAGAACACATTATTAAGGGATATATAACCCTAAATATGTACCTTATGTATATATAATGATGTTTGTATAAATATATGTTGGATTTGAATAAGTAAATTGGATGATGTTAGTTTCTTGGAAACCAATTATGGTGTTTTTGACAGAGGGGTTCTGTAACGACCCAATATTTTTCAATAGAAATTTCCTCCTTTTGAATACGACATATAATCACATGAAATAAAAACATAATGAACTACTAAGTTATATGTGTCCTTTAAACATAATTTTGTCACTTCTGTGAATTGAATTTTTAAAATATGATATACACGGTTGCGATCAGTAAGTTATTTGGAGTCTATCATGACCAACTTAATTTTTAGTGAATAGTAACATACCATTTTGAATAGTAATGATACCCTTATGAATAGTGAAATAACCTAATGAATATTAACCTTACATATTTTAGTATATAAATAAGATTCAAGTTGGGGTACGATATGCCTATATTTTGGAATATGAAAATAAATGTTTTTAAAATTGTTATTTTTTAAGATAAATTGTTATATTAATTAAAAATTAAATTAATAATAATTTGAATATTTTTTTAAATGGATTTAATTTTTAGATCCTACATGTTGAAAAATGGTTAGATTGAAATTTTTGTATTTTTCTAAAATACTTGAATTTTGATGAATAGTTAAATACGATAATTTATGATAAATGATAAATAATGGATTTATTTAGTCATTGATGATGATATGCTGATGTAAGACCAATTGGTTTGAACACACAAGAACTTATTAGTACTTGTTTCCATGAAATCATCACTATGGATTGTCTTATGGAGAAATAATAAACTAATTATTATAATATTATGAAAACCCTCCTCTCCACCACTGTAAATACCACCCCACTTAACATCTTCTCTTCACTCCTATCAAGCCTTGTTCCTTGCGTATATTCTTCTCAAATATCTCCTCAAGATCCTCCCAAACTTCCAAAATCCCCTAGCCTCTTTAAAATAACAAATCCTCTACCCTTAAGAAGCCTCTCATGGAATATTGATAAAGAGGTAAATTCCTCTTTTCTTCTCTTTCATTTTCTTTTCGAGTTCACTTGTATTCATTTCTATCCTTATCTATCCTCATCCAAATATTATTGAATCTTCAGTACATTACATGTAATGGAATGTTTTTATGATAATTGAGTAAGTTATTATCATATCTTCTTTACTCTTCTTTTATTTTAGTAGTAAAGAAACCATTTGAGATGTATTAATTTAGCACATTCAAGGATGATGGGTTTTCAATTTCTGTTACCATCTTAAATTATTGTAATGAAACCATTTTAATGGTTTAAATATAACATGATATATTTATTATTCCTCATATATGGTTCTTTACTCCATTTTTACACATTTTTTTTGTTTATAAAATAAAACATGTTCATTGAGGGAAAAAACCACCAATTAACCCAAAAGGTTGTCATTAATGTTTTACATAATGATTCAAATTCACACCAAGTAACCAAATTAAATTTTAAACCATGTTACATTATTGATGTTAAATAATAAAATATAACTTCAATTCTGGATCAACACCACCATCGTACATGCTTATCCGAACTTGAACCGATCAATAAAACCATGGAAGCAAACATACCCAAACAATGATATTGAACCTTATAAACAATCAGAAAGGTCTTGAATGGACTTAAAAAGGTTATTATAAATATTTTAAAAATAAATATGTTATGGAATTATTAATTAGTAAACTTAATTTGTTTATTGATGTCATTGATAACAAGTGGAGAACACCCACGATCTTAAGGTAAGGGATCCTATCCATTTTACTTTTATTTTAAAATCTCCTCTATGCTATGCCATTTTATGTGTAATCCTTAATGATGAGTTATAATTTAGAACTTCTACCATAATTCCCTCATGATTTATAAGTGATGATAAACCCCTTTATCTCTCATGAAACCCTCTTAAGTACACCTGATACTATACCGATAATCCGTAAGAAATTCTACACGAACCTCCTTTATTCATTCGGGTTTCTCTATATTTATTTTTACCCATTTTAAGTTTTTGTTTATTTTTGTGTAATACTTACAAATGCTGTTTATATTTTCCAAAATAATGTTTCAATATCAAACCCTCATTCTATTTCATGGA
Source organism: Viscum album (assembly GCA_963277665.1). Taxonomy (NCBI): domain Eukaryota; kingdom Viridiplantae; phylum Streptophyta; class Magnoliopsida; order Santalales; family Viscaceae; genus Viscum; species Viscum album. Next base: position 1,958,336,464 of record OY728137.1, read on the forward strand.
CATACATGCTTTTATGTTATTCCCTCCTCAATACTTCCCAATAAGAAAACACATTTTAAGGGAACCCCCAATCTTTTACCAAATTTCAAGTAGAATCTATCATATATTTTAAGAAACCATTGTATTTATAAAATAAGTATTTTTATTATGAAAACATTCTTCGTTCACTTATGTTTTTATATAAAATATTATTCCCCATTCTATTTTAAAATCTCTATTGTATTTTTTTGAAAACCACACAAAAATGTTTTAATGATAAAATTTGTGAAATACATTTCTTACATGTTGTCACTTCTGTTTTACATGAAATACCATGATATAAACCTATTTATATTCTAATTAATTTCTTTCATGGAAACTTTTGTGATATGCCCAATGGTTATGCATTATGTCATGATTGTGGTACCTAATTCTTTCCATGGGTAACCCTTATGTTTATATAAGATTGATCATGTATGATTCTTTATGTAGAAAAAAAATTCATGAAATGTAAGATGGGTTTGCCTAGATAGCACTCCAATGAACTGGGTAATGTTGAGTCTCATGTGATGTTATGTGTGACAGTCTTGGCTGTTATCCTTGGATTGTACTACCGTGTGCAACAGTCTTGGCGGTTAGCTTCGATTTGTGCTACTATGAGATACAGTCTTGGTAGTCGGCCTTAACTCATACTAAATTCATTTTTTATGTCTCTATCTCATTTCAATGATTACATTATTAATTGATCCCATTTTTATATGTTTTTATTTCATATTTTACTTGCCTTTTTATATCAATATGTCATGCCTTGTATCCCATGTGCTAATGCTTTTTTCAAATGGTTATTTTTTTATTGGTATTTTTGCTCATCCATTTTTTCTTGTTATCCCTAGATTATACTATGAAGATTTATGATCATAGTTGAAGATATGATCTCACTATGGATTTTAAATAAAAGTTGTTTTTATAATGTTTGATTATGTACATAGTCTTCCAAGACAATAGACTTTATCATCCTTGGCCTGTACTCTGATGTGTAATTATTCTTAAAATCATTTAATGTTATATATAAAGGGATAGGGTAACTATATTTGGTATTAGAGGATGGTATAGTTATTTTTGGAGTTTAGGAATAGAGCACTTTGGAAAGAACCTTAAGGATGAGATGATATATTAGAAAACATCCCTAAATTTGTGTAAGTATAGAGTAAGTGGGTTATTATGAAAATATATCCCTATATGGATTCAAACAGGTATAGGAAGATCTAGAACATATGTAATTATGAGTGAAAACTTTGATAAGGAGTTTTGAGCTTGGCCTAATGTATCTTGGTGCATGAAAATTGGAATTGTTGCACTCTTGGTTTGACACTCCTAGGAGATATGCTTATGTAAATTCATGAGCATAGTATAAAAAATTATTAATTGAATAAATAAATCCCATTAGAATATAAGTTAAGAAATAGATCAAAGATAACCTAGATTTAATCCTAATGAATCACATGTTTGGATATACTTCTACTCTACAAGTTTATCCTTTTATGTTTTAAATTTACCTTTTTTTGTTTAATAACTATGTATTCAAGCCCTCTAGTTGTATGTTATTTTTCTTTTCTAATGGAATGAAATAGAAGAACATGTTCCAAAAACCAGTGTTATAGGCATTATGATGATTTCACGGATGATATGCCTGATGTGATGGGAGTGGGTGATCAAAACTTCATGAATATACTTGCTCAGCTGGCTCAAGTTATGAATAATAACATGAATCACGTGGAAAACCCTCCTCCTCCAAGGGAATAGAAAGTTGTCGTAGAATCATTCATGCGGAAAAGGTCTACCATGTGTAGCAAGTCTTCGAACCCCCTCCTCATAGAAATGTAGATTGACTCCACTGATAATATATTCTCCTCCAGTTCTCTGATCAGTATTAGAAATAGATCATGAATACAATGTCCCAAGAGGAAATTGATTCCATGGATTGGGAGGAATTCAAGATTATTTTCTTCAATTAATATTTTCCTTGAAACCTCCATCTTAAGATGGAAAGTGAGTTCCTCATTCTCAAGTGAAAGGAAGATGAGCTCATCGGGGTGTATGAAGGAATCTTTTCAAGTCTTTCAAGGTACACCTCTGGATTTTTCATGAACACTGAAAGCAAGGTGGATCACTTCTTTAGTGAACTAAAGAAAAGTCTACGGAAGGTGTTTGTGATTTGATACTTTGAAATTTAGGAGGATATTTTCCGTCATTCCAACAAGTTTGAAATGAATATTGGAGACTCTCAGTTTTATCGTGGGCCTGGTGACAAGAAGTGAAAAAATAGAGAACAACATGGGTGGTTCAACAAAAAAATCCCATGATGGAAAGAAGCCCGAATATCCCACTTGTAAGTGTTGTGGGAAGAAGCATCCTGGGAAGCATCTAAAGGGAACCTACATTTACATCAATTGTGGAAAGCTGTGACATCTGGCCATGAAATGCCAAAGGGATATGAAAAATACCACTAATGTGGAAGCATAAAGGAAGGTTTAGATCAAAACTCATCTAGTGGTGCTATTTTATAACTGCAATAAGCATGGGAATTATGCAAACAATTTCCCTATGTTAAGGGTTGGAGGAGAAAATCCATAACAACCTCCAAGGAAATAAAGAAGGTCTTATGCTATCACTACTATTAAGGTGGAGCTGGACAACGATCGGTGACAAGTACTATAGTAATTCATTCAAGAATGGAGAACATGCTGTTTGATTCTAGTTCTATGCATTATTTCAGATCTTGAAAGTTTAGTAAAACAATTCAAACACCACATCAAAATTTGGAGGGAAAGTTATATGTGATAATAGAGAATGGGGAAATTCGTGCGTGCATGGTTTATAATTCCTCCTCAGTTAATGTTTTTGGACTGAACCTCCCATAAAATCCCATCATACTTCTTTTAGTGGAATTCAACACTATCTTGGGCATTGATTGGCTATATTTATATAAATACAACATGAACTGTTGGGAAAGTGAGATCAATCTCCACACCCTAAAGAATCCTCTTATTCACTACAATTGTGAAGTATAAGTTGAATCTACTTTAGAATCATTATCTCAAGTGTGTTTATTAATTCCTTATGAGAAAGCATGTCTAGAATAAATGATCGAGACAAAGGAGAGAATCATGCTCGAAGACATCCCATCATGAGGGATTGCACTGATGTATTCCATGAAGAGTTCATTTGTCTTCCTCCTGATTGAGAGGTTGAGTTATCAAATGAACTTATTCCTGGATCTCTACCAATATAAAAGATACCTTAATGAATGACCACCACAGAGCTGAAAGTGCTAAAGAAGTAGTTATAGAAGAATCTGGGGATGGGTTTTATAAGCCTGAGTGCTTCACCATGGGGTGCGCCAGTCCACTTTTTCTATAAGAGGGATGGATCAATGTGCCTCTAAATTGATTATCATGAGTTTTATAAAATCACGATAAAGAACAAGTATTCCTGACCACAGATAGATGACTTGTTATTGCAGCTTCGTGGGGCCAGTTATTCCTCTAAGATGGACCTTTGTTCGGGATACAACCAATTAAAATTGAGGAAGGATGATATTCCCAAGACTGCCTTTCGAATGAGGTATGAACACTCTGAGTTCATAGTGATGCCATTCAGACTAACAATGGCTATATAAATTTTCATGGATTTATTGATTATAGTCTTTAGAGACTACTAATAAAATTTTTTGTAGTCTTTATCGACGATATTTTGATATACTCCATGAATAAGGAGGAACAAGAGGATTATTTGAACACTGTGTTAGAGAATATGTGATGGGAGACGTTGTATGAAAAGTACAATAAATGTGAGTTCTGGATGGATGAACTATCATTATTAGGGAATTTTATCACCAAAAAAGTGATATCTGTAGACCCTTCCAAGACAAAGGAAATTGAAGAATGGCCCAGTCCAACATCTGTAACGTAGATCCATAGATTTCTAGGTCTAGCTTGGTATTATAAATGATTTGTGAAGAACATTTCATGATTATCAATCCTAATGAACAAGATGACATAGAGTGGTGTAAAGTTTTTTTTGGACTCTAGAATGTGAAGACTATTTCAAGGGGTTGAAAAAATGATTTTCACTGTGCTAGTACTCACACTCCCAACAAGTGGAGAACTCCTTATGTTATACAATGATGCATTAAATAAGGGCTTGGGATCTGTTCTGATGAAAAATGTTAAATCGATAGAATACACCTCAAGTTATCTGAAAATACATGAGCAAAACTATCCTACACATTATCTGGAGTTGGCAGCTATGATATTTGCATTAAAAATATGGAAACATTATCTCTATGGGGGAAGTGTGTGATATATAATGATCAAAAGAGTCTCAAATATATATTCACACATAAAAAGATTAATATTCACCAATGAATATGGAAAGAGCTCATCAAGAATTATGACTCTTGAATCCACAATAATCCTATTAAGGAGAACAAGGTGGAATATGCTCTAAGTAGAAAGGATCCTGTATCATTATCAATAATGTGAATTGAAAATGACATGATATTCTTAGATTTGATAAAGGTGGAGATGGGAATCATTAAGAGAGGAACATCATAAATCCCATCCCAAATGATTGATCAACCATCTCTCATGGAGAAAATAAATAATTCTTAAAGAAAATATGTGTAACTTTAGAAAAGGGTGCAAGCTATCAGATATGGGAAATCCTCCAATTTCAAAATTGAAAAAGATGGAGTTGTAAGATTTGCATCATGATTATGTGTACCATCCAATCTAGAGATAAAGAAGGATATTTTTAATTGTTCACATATCCCAACCTTCTATTTTCACTGAGGGAATAAAAATATGTATTGAGATCTCCGAGAAAAAGTTTGGTGGGACAATATAAAAAGGGAGATTGATAAATATACATCAATGTGCCTAATATGTCAACAAGTGAAGGCAGAGAGGAAAAAGTATAAGGGGAAGATGAAACCACTACCCATACCAAAAGTTAAGTGGGATAACATCACCATGAATTTTTTCACTGGACTTTCAAGGAAACCTAGATGAAACAATGTTATATGGTTTGTTGTTGACCATCTAACAAAATAATTCACTTTATTTCAATTTATGAGGACTTCTCATTAGATCAACTTGCATGTATTTATATAAAAGAAGTGGTAAGGCTACCTGGAGTACCAATATCTATTATATCCGATCATGATATGATATTGGACTTGATGTTATGGAAAAGTCTCCAACATGCACTAAGCACTGAACTGATCTTCAGTATGACCTATCACCCTTAAACTGATGGCCAATCTGAGTGAACTATTTATACACCAGAATATATGTTGAGAGTATTTACTATGGAATTAAAAGGAGGATGTGACCAAAATTTCCCAATGGTTAAATTTTATTAAAAAATAGTTTCCACTCGAGTATCCAAATGGAACCATATGAATCCCTATATAGGAAAAGGTGAAAAACATTGATGTGTTGATGTGGAGTCAGTGAGCATAAGAAAATAGGACCTGAAATGGTCAAAGAAATGGGAGAGAAGGTAAAAAACATTGAGTAACATATCATGGCAGACCAAAGTCGACAAAAGAGTTATAAATATAGTCATGGACAAGACCATGAGTTCTATGTTAGAGGCATGCAATTTTTATGCATATATCCATGGATGAAGGTCACGAGGTTTGAAAAAAAGGGATGTTAAGTTCTAGGTACATCGACCCCTTTGAGATTATTAATCGTGTTGGGGATGTGGCCTATCGACTAGCACTTCCACCTACTATAGAAAAAGTATAAGATGTCTTTCATGTATCCCTCTTAAAGAATTACATACCAGAACCTTCACATATACTCTCTTTAGAGGTGGTACCGTTGGAGAATGATCCTTCTTACAAGGAACAACTAGTGAAGATCTTGGATCATTGAGATTAGGTTTTACGTAACATGAATAATCACATGATCAATTTTCTATAGCATAAATATATGTATAGAGAGGAAACATGGGAACCATAGGAGGCAACGAAAGAAAAGTACCTACTCCAATTTATGGCCTAGAATGTAAAACAAAATCTCAAGGGAGAAATTTCTTAAGGGAAGATGAATTTAATGACCCAATGTTTTCCAATAGAAGTTTACTCCTTATTATTATGTCATATAATCACATGAAATCACAACATAATGAACTACTAGGATCTATGTGACCTTTAAACATAAGTTTGTCTCTTCTGTGATTTTAATTTCAAAAATATGACAAAGAGAGTTGTGATCAGTAAGTTATTTGGTTTCTAATATGACCAACTTAATTATTTGTGAATAGTAACACACCTTTATGAATAATAACCTTTAAAAATAATGACATACCCTAATTAATAGTAAACTTGACTATGAAATTATATATATAAGATTCAAGTGTGTGTACGGTATACCTATATCTTGGAATAAGAAAATAAATGTTTTAAAATTTTTATTTTTCGAGTAAAATGTGATTTTAATTAAAAATTAAATTAATCATATTTAGAAAATTGTTTTTGAAAAATGGATTTTATTTTTGTATTCTATTGGTCAAATAATGGTTAGGGTGAAATTTTGGGATTTTTCTATAATACTTCAATTTCCGATGAATAGTAAAATACGATAATTTACGATAAATGGTAAATAATGGATTTGTTGAGTCATTGATGATGATCTGATGATGTAAGACCAATTGGTTCAAACTCACATGAAATTAATACTATTTGTGTTCATGGAATCATCCCTATTTTTTATCTTATGGGAAAATAAAAAACAAATGATTATAATATTATTAAAACCCTCCTCTCCACTGTAAATACCACCACTCCTTAACACTCCTCTTCACTCCTGTCAACCCTTGAACCATTCCTATATTCTATCGGAATCCATATTCAAGATCCTACCTGACATACAAAATCATATATCCTCTCCAAAATACCAAATCATCTTCCCTTAATAAGGATCTAAAGGACGATTGATTCAAGAGGTAAATTCCTCTTTTCATTTCTTTCTTTTTCTTTTAAAGTTCATTTGTTTTCTTTTCTATCCTTACCTATCCTCATCCAAATGATATGGAAATTTCATTACATTATATATACTAGAATTTTTTATGATAATGGAATAAGCTATTATCATCTCTTCATTACTCTTCTTCTATTTTCGTAGTAAAGACACCATCTGAGATGTATTAATTTACCACATTCAAGGACGATGGGTTTTCAATTTCCGTTACCATCTTCAATTATTCTCATGAAACCATTTTTAACGTTTAAAAAGTCCAAAATATATTTATTATTTCTATTATATGGTTTTGCAGTCCGTTTTTACACATGGTTTTGGTTTATAAAACAAAACATGTTTATTGTGGGCAAAAAACCACCAATTAACCCATAAAGTTATGACTAAAGTGTTACATAATGATTCAACATAACTAAAAGTAACAAAATTAAATTTTCAAACATGTAACCTTCTGGATGTTAAGTAATAAAATATAAATTCAATTATGGAATAACACCTTCATCATACATGCTTATCCAAACTTGAACCGATCAATAAATCCAAGGAATCAAACAAACCCACATAATGAAGTTGGACCTTATAACCAATCAAAAAGTTATTTAATGGACTAAAAGGGTTTTAATATATATTTAAAATATATAATGTGCTATGTAATTATTAATTAATAAAACTAATTTGTTAATTTAGGTCATTAATAACAAGTGGAGAACACCAACTCACTTAAGGTAAGGGATCCTCTCCATTTCACTTTTATTCAAAAATGTCTTCTTTTATATTCCATTTTAGGTGTAATACCTAATGATGGGGTATGATTTAATAAATATAATATAATTCCCTAATTATTTATAAGTGATTATAAAACTCTTTCTCTCTGTTGAAACCCTCTTATGTACACCCAATACCATGCCGATAATCCATAAGGAATCCTACTTGAACATTGTTAATTAATTCGGGTTGCTCTATCATTATTTTTACCAAAATGAAATTATCATTTATTTTTGTGTAAAAATTATAAATTATTTTTATATGATCTAAAATCATGTTTCACGATCCAAACCTCCTTCTATTCCTTTGATATACAAGATTTTAAGTTATTCCCTCCTTGATACTTCCCAATAAGCAAACTCGTTTTTAGGGAACTTCCCAAATTTTTATCCAATTTTAAGTGAACTCTATCCTCTATTTTAATCCACCATTGTCTTTATAAAATCATTCTTTTTTATTATGAGAACCTTCTTGGTTCACTTCTTCATTTATATAAAATATTGATCCCTTTTCTATTTTAAAATCTCTATAGTATTTTCCATAAAACCTCCCAAAAATGTTTTAATTATAAAATTTCTCAACTACATTTCTTATAGGTTGTCACTTATGTTTGACATCACATACGATGATATGTTCCTATTTATTTTCTAATTCCTTTTTTTGTTGTACAATTTCATGATAAACCCATTGTTTATGCTTTATGTCATGATTGTGGTACCCAATTATTTCCATGGGTAACCCTTATATCTATGTAAGATTGATTATGTATTATTATATATTTGGAAAACATATTAATGAAATGTAATATGGGTTGACCCAGATAGTGCTACAATGAATTGGGTAATGTTGGGACACATGAGATGTTATGTGTGATGGTATTGGATATTAGACTTGGCGTGTGCTACAATATGTAACAGTCTTGGCGGTTAACCTTGTCTTATGATAATATGGGAAATGGTCATGGAGGTTTACCTTGACTTGTAATAAATTCATGTTTTATGTTTTTGACACATTTCTATGATTCAATGTTTAAATTAACGCATTTTATATGTTATTATTCCATATACTACATGCGTTTTTATATCATCATGTCATGAATTTTATCCCATGTGTGAATACTTTGATCTTATGGTTATTCCCTTTCTAGGATTATAGATCATAACTTTGTTCATGTTATCCCCACGTTATCCTATGAAGATGTATGAGAACAATGGAATAAAATATCTCACTAAGAAGTTTAAATAAGAAGTCGTTTTTATAATGTTTGATTATGTACCTAGTCTTCCACGACACTAGAATTTATGATCCTTGAATTGTAATCTAATGTATAATTATGCATAAAATCATTTAATGTTATATGTAAAAGGATAGGGATGATATAGTTATGCTATCATGGATAGAGTATATAACTTTTTTGGAAGTAAGGAATGTATCCAATATCTTTTGGAATAAGAAAACACACATGTTTTCAATAATGATATTTGATAATTTAGGTTGTTACTATGACTCAAGAGAATAAATGATAAAGGTGTTGAAATTTTTGGAATGTGACCAACTAGAGATATCTTATTATATATGGTGGATTAATATTATGATGAGTTTGTGAACCTTTCTCTATAGTTTTGGATTTTCATCTTTTAGAAGGATTGTAAGGTTATTAAATTTTTGGAAAGTTTATGTTAAACAACAGATGATGTTTGTTAGAATAAAGTATCATCTCAGCATATATGGAATTATATGTGATTGATAACCTATGATTTCTTTTTGTGATAAGGATAGTTTGAATTTCTTATTATTCAATTTTTTCGATCACATGATCTGATAACACTTCAAGAATTAAAAATTAAACTTCATTTCTTTGAATAAGAGATGAAGTGGGCATTCTTTAAGGCATGAAAAATGATGATATTTTTCTAAAATAATGAAAATATTTGTTCTCATGTTCTGAAAATGTAGGAAAAGGATCTTGAAAACAAAAAATGTTATCCTATTACCTTCCTATCTGATGAATCAGATGGTCCCTTAAATCATCCCAGATTTATGGATTTTTGGTTGTTAACTTTATCCAAACCCGGTTCTCTGTCACTCTCCATAGGAACATGATGGTTATATTTTTTATTATATATCCATGTTTTCACTTCTCACTTATCTTCTCCGATGTGGAAACCTAGTGATGAGTTACTTTGGGTAAACATTCTGAATCGAACTTTCTTTTTTAAAATGAAGTTTTAGTATTCCTTTTTACAATGTGGGTTTTTATGAAAGAAACTTTTATGCAGTGAACCTTTAATAATCCAGATTAAATTTGAGGGTGAAATTAATTTTAGTGGGGGTATAATGTAACACTCTGAGTTTTTTATGAGAATTGTTTTTTAAATTTTTCCAATGTCTTGTGTTGTATGCTACACCAAGATTAGTGTGCGCTATATGCAAGAACATATTAGATTTTGGTATAAGTAATGATATTACTGGATTTTGATAAAAAAAATTCAAGTACTATTGATATAATTCATTTACCAGAGACTGAATAAAAGTGAACAACCAAATATTATAACATAGTCATTATAATGGCATATATGAATAATATAAACTTCCTTCTAAAGAACTATTTAAAAGAAAAATAAGAAAAATCAGTCTTTATTTATTCAATATAATTTTTTAAGTTCATCTTATATATATTATATACATGATATAAGAACAAATTCAATTTTTCATATAAAAGATGTATTTCTCAAAAAATGCAGTTTTTCCGCCTTTTGATGGTGCACCCATTTTAAATCCTGTTATGAATCTTTTATAAATTCTATTTTACAAAATAAAATTCTTCTTTAAAATTTAAATATAAAAATTTACTTTAGATGAGTTTTTATGTTATTTTGATAAGTTTTAAATTTTGATGAATTGTAAAATTATACTAATTTTTAATGGAAAAAAATTCATCAAAAAAATTCATATAGTTAAATTATATTATTTAATTATTTTTATAAGTATAAATAGAATATTTTTTATCATTCAATATAGTTCATGTAATTAAAATTATTTTTACATTAAATTCATATGTAAACCCACTTCAATCTTTTGCTATGTTTTAACTTTTAAAAACACGTTCTCTCTTTCTGACAACAAGAATACTTTTAGTTTAATTACATTAATTTATGTGTTTTTAATTTTTAAAAAATGGATTCCATATTAGGAATCATTAGGTCCAGATTATTTAAATATGTAACATTTAGTTTTTTGGTCAATATGAATTGTATCTTTGGTAATCATTATTTACCATGGTTAAAGATAAATTTGGTAAGTTGGGGTAAAAATAAAATAATAAGGATAATAAAATTATCATAACACCTTGTCAAATACTATTTGATGAATAAAATTAGACCCTTATCACCACCTAAGGATCAAAATTGGTTCATTTAATGGACTTTTTTCCTTGAAAGTGATGTAATTATTATTTAAACAATGGAACGTGACAACATGTCGCTCTCTTATCTCTTATAAGTATTAAAATAATAATTTAGGGATACAATTAAAGAAAATATGAATGTATGTAGTATAAATAAAGATAATGAAATTATATACATCATTTTAATTTATTTATAATTTTTAGATATTAAATATATACCATGAATATTGAGACAACAGTGATATAATAAGTATTATATTAAGAGAAATATCAAATAACTGATATTATAAATTTTGAAATAATTATTATATGGAATAAATTATTTCTTCACCAACTTTTGTAGGTTAATAAGACATTTTTTAAGACTATTAAAATATTTTGTATAATTTTATCAATTTTGTTTTGTATTTTATTATAATTCAATGAAATGAATAGTGTAAATTGACGTAATTAATGTATTATAAAAATAAAAATTTATTAAATTATTTTAATATCCTAAAAGTATTTTAAAATCGAAAAGTGACTTTGATAAGGTATAAATGTTTACTAAGGGTCAAATTATGGAAAATTTACCCCATTTAGGTAAAGTTAATAGCCTCTTAATAATTAAAATATTTGTTTCGACAATTTAAAATTAAAAGGGAATAATTAGTGGTAAACCAAAAAGATAAGGTTTAAAATAAATTCAATACATGTCTAATAATTAATGGATTATAGGATTTAGAAATATCCTAATATTATCTTATTCATATTTCAATTTTTTAGATTTTGGATTAAAAAATAAATTTATATTAATTTAATATGTTAAGAATTTCCAACGGTGCCCCTCGCTTCAGTTATAAACAGGAACTACCACACTCCCATCTTCACTTAAATTTGAACCTTCATGATTAGAAGTCCCGTTCAATTTTCTATTATAAACTTAAATTTTCCTATTATAGAGGTTATGGTATTCTCAAATAATCATGTCTTGTTCCTTTAAGATGAGATTTAGAGGAAGCACGTCAAATAAGTGGTAAACTTCTCTACCGATTCATTCAAATTATTTCTTCTTCAACTTTATCTTCATGATTTAATAACATTTTGAATTAATGAATCCAGTATCAATTTAAAAATTAGATATTATTATGTTTATGGAACAACCATATTACACCTTATATCCAACCTATGAAAAAAATAACCATGCGTGCTTACATACGACTAATCGTCTCCATATCGTGGGGTAACCTATTTTTCACAACCACCTTACTTCGATGGGTATAATGATAGAAATAATAACTATATATTATTTTTATAAAATGATAATGAATATTAAATATTATACACCATCAAATTAAATACCATTCTACAATGATGGGAATGATATCGTCGCTCGTCCGTACGTACGACATACCCTCTCCACAATGCAATTCGATTCGTTATATATGAACATCATTAAAAAGATTATATAATGAATGCAATGAATGAATATGATATATATTATAGTAATATCATAATTTAAATTCTATAACTATAACTTAATAAGTGTAACACGAACATATCATACAAAAAGTTCTTAAGAACATAAAGCTGTTAATATCTGAATAACGAGTGACAATGAAATGTTACTTACAAACGAATAGAAATATGATCATATATGATATCATAAAAAAGAAAATGATTCTGGAATAAGTTAATGACATTATTTAAATAGTTATATATAATGTTTGTATACATATAAAGGATAGTGAACCTATGGTAAGAGATTATTTTTTCATACTTTTATTTCTTGGGGACATATGCATTACACACCGCCTGTTTCATTTCTGTGGTGTTTATGTTTCCCATGAATGTTTTTATGATTATTATTATAAAGGTAATGACATTTACATAATAATATAATATTATTTATTTTATTATACATTTTATTCTCCGTATTATAAATTAGTAAGGGATGACTTTTCAATCTCATTATTGTATGAGATTGTTTATACGTATGTATTTACTTTGGTATATTTAACATCCACATCCATTTTCCTAAGTATGTAATATTATTTATATTCTTATACCATTTATAAAAGTAAAATTTACCCTTTGGGTATTTTTTATTAAATGGAATGAAAGGAATTTTTTTTCATTATTTGATTCAAGGAACTTTTTTTCTTTTCTAGAAAAAGTATGAGGATAATGTTTTTTAACACATATGGCATGAAACAATATTTACGCCTTCATAATACCTTATTTACATGAATATTCATTTAAAATATTTCTAGTTTATCTTAAATTTAAATATTTATTTTAATATTGTGTGAAATGTTTATAAAATAAAATGTTTTAGAGGAAGAAAGTATATTTTACTCAAGAATTAATTTCAAGTGTTTCATAAAAATTATTTTCCATATAAGATAATGTATATAATTCATGTATAATATCACTATTATTATTTTATTTGATTATTTTAATGATGGAATTATATTTATTTAATCCATTTTTTAATATGGATTATTATTGAATGATGTCTAGAAAACCCATTTTATTCCTTGGGTTTTGCTATGATGAATGATTTGGTTATTGTGGGACACATAAAAATGTTTTAATTTTTAGATGGGTGGTACCTATATCTCCATAATATTATTTGGGTGATGATATATATCACATGATAAAGGCATTAATATAATTAAAAGTAAATTTGGTTGATTAATACAAGTGTTGAATGAAATGTAACTATTGTTTAGTAATACAAGGCTGAAACGGAAATTATACCCTGTTCAGAAATGGACTTTGTCCACTATTATGGTATTGGAAGTGATCCTTGACTAATATGGAAATGATTTTTTTTTATTTTGGGTTTTCTCCTAGTTTCTGTTTTATTTCAATAATATATTTTCATTGTTAATGTTCTATGATTATTTTTTCCTTACGTACTTCTATGATTTATTTTCTGACTCAAGATTTTGATATTCAAAATATATTTTCATGTTTTTACATTCCTATGTTTTCCAAGTTTCTACTTAATATTAATTATAACTCACCCTATTTATTTTTTTCATTCCCCCAATATATAAATAATGGGTTTATGAACGAAATATAAAGGGGAAGATATTTATGGGAGATGTTGAAGATCTTTCACCAAGCTAGAAGAATGTGTTCCAAGTTTCCAATGACACTAAACTAATATGGTCTTTGGGAGACTATTTTTGTACTGTCTTAAGTATTACAAAAATGAAAATTAATTTCCTTGAACGTAAATCTTTGGTTGTTATATGTTCCTTGTAAAACAATTATTGGGTTCTTTCCCTTATGGTTTCCACCATCCATTTAAATCTCTGAATGCTTCAATATAACCTAAATTCTCTAAATAGGGAGTTAACACATCTCCATTATAAAATATTGAAGAGAAATGAGACTGATAATATTTAAAATATTATATAATAATATTTATAATTAGGTAACACATTGATATTTTTATGAAATTTATTTCAAAATAAGTTTATTTCTTCGATTTCTTGCGTTGCACAGAACAAAAGGTTGAAACGAACCACATAACCTTATAAATAATTATGTGTCAAATATTTACTAGTAATTATATTTGGGGGAATGAATAGTAATACATAAGATATGAAATATATATTGTATATACATTTATAAAATAAATTCATTAGATACCAAATGATTTGAATTTAAAATAAAAATTATTTTAAAATAAAAGTGTTGTTTTCATGAAAACATTGTTTTATATGCACAATAAATTTTATATCAACATATACGTAATGTTGAATGATTTTAATAAAATTTATTTATTATTTACTTGATAAAATTTTATAATTATTCAACAAATATTTGTATATGTATATGATAAGAATAAATCCAATATTAATCATAAATATGTATTTTTCTGAAAATAAGTTTCTGTCACATTTTGTGCACATACATCAAAAATATTTTATACCACTTATAGGTATTTAATTTGATAAAATTAATTGAATATCTGTAATAATAAGGTTCAAAGATGGAGAACAAATCAATATTATTTTTGGTCAAAAAGAATAGTAACCACTGTTAAATTTATCACCATGGTAAAGGGTAAATTAGTTAAATATACATTAAAACTAAATAAAAAAGCTATATTTATTGATAATAATTATTATTGGATGAATGAAATAATATCCTTAACATCTATGTGTAGAAATTATGTAATTATATAGAAAATTTCCCATAAAAATGAATTATATTTTATTTAAACTAAAATAAGTGAGAAAATGTCCCTCTCTTAGTTTTAAATATATTTTATATTTTCACATTTGGAAAACATTATTTATGAAGGAATATTTACTGTAATATTTCTCCTAATAAAATTATATTCATGGTGTTCATTTGTTTATATTTTTTATTAATTAAATAATTACCTTAAATACAAACACAATGTTGATATAGTAATGATTCAATTAATGAAAAAATAAATAAATGATAATAAAATAAAGTGGTATAATTTGATATAATTAAATAAATTGATTAATTTAATAGATTTCAAATAGTTTTTGGGATATTTTAAAATAATTTTGTCAAATTATATGTTTATTATTGATGTTATTAATTTCAAAGGGATGAATAGTATCAAAATTGACAATAATTATATTTTATGAAACTAATATTCTATTAAATAATAATAAAATAATAAAATATTAATTATGGAAAATTGGTTATGTTATATTTTAAAATATAATAAATAGTCCCTTTGGGGTCAAATTGACAATTTATATGTAAAAATTACAATGTTTTAACATTTAAATTTTTTTTACTATGGTTAAAATTAAAATATGTTAACTAAGGGATAATGAAAATGATAAGGTTTAAAGTTACACAAAAACATTAAAAAAATATATTGGTTGATCATATTAAAACCCTATACCAACTTATACTCAAATAAAATTATATTTGGTGGTATTTTGAATGATATTGAATCTATTATAAAGTAATATTTTTAGAAATTCTAATGGTTCCCCTCACCTCAATTATAAAAAGTCACCTCCTCCATAAGTTAATTACATCACATTGTGCCATCTAGATTAATATTAATCTGAAATATTATCTGCTAAACATAATATAAAGATTCTATAGTTGTTTTTATTTCCAAAATCCATCTTTGGATCCCTCTATAGGTAATATAATTGAATTGTTCTGAAGAAGATTTAATTTCTCTTAATGATCACTTTAATTTTTCTACTCTTATTTACCTCCAATAAATATTTTATATTTATTATAAAATAATATTATAATTATCTTAAATATTATAAAAAATTGTTTATTATTATGAAAAAATTATTATACAACCCAATTTCCAATGAAACCTGAAATGGAAGTATCCTTAATGCGTACATACAACTTACCATATCCACATAGCGATACAATTCATTATTAATCAACCTTTTTTATGGATGGGTATTTTTATGGGTTTAATGTTTATTAATGGTATCTATATCATAATTATACTTATATAATCATAATATCATGTATATATTTTTTACCATCTAATATTTTTGAAATTGATAATGTTGCTCATGCGTACGTATAAGATACTATCTCCAAGTTGTGATGTGTCTCATTTTTCATTTATATTTTTCATAGATGGTAAAAGGATGAATTTAATGAATATATTTGAAATATATTATTTAATAATAATTACATAAAGTTGAATTATCACATAACTTTCTTTCATTCCATCATTTGAAATATGAAAATAGTGTTCTTGCGTACTTATAACCTACCGTCTCCCTAAGAGATGTAATTCATTTTTTTATCTCCATAATTTATGAATGAGATTAATTAAAAAAAATATATAATGAATATATATGATTTTTATACCATTATTAACACTACATAAATTATTGAAGCATGAAAAATGTGTAAGGATCGAGATTTCTGAACTGAAACATGCAAGGGAAAAGTAGTAGTTATCACCATGAATAATGATTTTAATAATAAATTTTTAATAAACGAGTGAGAAGATGTTATAAATATATCATATATGATATTATGGATACATATTTATGAAATATATTTATAATAAATAAATATATATTATATATTAGTTTTGAACATGTAAAAGGAAATGTAAGACTGGAGGTAAGGGTCTATTTCACAATCTCATCATTATTTGGGATTGTTTATGTTTAATTATCCACTGGGGAATATTTCTCTTCCATTTACATGTTTTCTATAAAAAAATTTAAAAAGGTTTTCAATATTCTCATATAATTGTTGAAATTCATTTTTAATTATATTTAACTTTTTACTAAATGGCTTGAAAGGAATATTTTTTGTCCTTTTCCAAATAAGGTAATTTTTTATTGTTATGAAAAAAATAAGAAAGGGATATTTTTTAAACTATAAGGAATGAGATATTTTTCCCACCATCATATCACATCCATTTTGAAATTTTACTTTCAAAATTTGTAATTTTATTTTTAAATAAAATTTTTTCATTTAAAAGTGCATAGTTTTATTAAATTGGACTGATTTTAAAATGGAAAATATATTTTCCTAAAGATTTTTTCCGAATGTTCTTTAAAAATAATTATTCATATATGATGAATTTTGTTGAGGTTATTTATAATTTATTAGGGTTATGATTCATAAATACTATCCTTATAATTTTATTTAAATGTTTTATGTTTATTTTGAAAATATGAAATATTTATGAAACCTATTTATTTGCATGGGTTCTGAGGTGATGAATATTTTTTAACCCTTTGTCACGAACCAACCCAGGTCGACCCCGAACCGGACACCCAGGTCACCTGACCCGGCCCGCGACATGGCCTCAAGCGCATCTCCCCTTACGCCAGAGGTTGCCGACTAGCGGCGAGGGTGTAAGGTAAGTCAGGGGGGAGACTATACCCTCTTATCAAAGTGGAACAAAGGGACCAAAAATACAGCAACGGAAGTAGTGTAAATAATAATAAGAAAACAACGGAAAACATTTTTTTCATTTATAAGGTTTGAATAAATTTGGCGAATGACAGTTTATATAAGAGATGCATGCATGACATGCTAATGATACAATGAAGGAATTAAATCACACGACATACTTACACATCAATGCAGAAGTAAATGAACAAAAGTCTCAAGCCCCGAGGGAAATCTCCATGAGCATCCCGAGCCCCAACTCGGTCCTTTGCTCCTAACTCCAAGTACAAGAAGTAGCAAAAACACTGTCCTGCAACCAAATAGAATCTACTCGGGTACCCCAGTGCAATGGTGGCCCGAGTAGGGTGTGAGATATATATCTCAGTAGGCTGGAACCACCGGGGTCTAGCCCACTCTAGACCATGAAAATATAATTAAACAGAGTGTTGGTATTTTCGAACAATAACAACACAATGCAAACAATAAACGCCCGTCCAGGTTCCAAAAAGGACACCTGGCGGCACTACCTGATTCGGCCCATAGCCGGGATGAGAACCTGTTAAAAACAACATAAGTAAATTTGGTTCAAGCATAAAAACACTTTTTTATCATTTTGCTCACCTACTCTATTTATTCACTTATCATTTCAACTCAAACTGGAAACCCACTCATTCTTACCTTTCTTTATTTGATCACAATTCACTCGGTTTTACCGACCTCTCTCATTCTTTTCATAAATCATCATTATCATTCGTTCGGTGTAGATCGTCAGGTCTAACACCCCGTATCACATTTGGTGTAGATCGCCATGTCTAACACCTCAATAATCGTTCGGTGTAGATCGTCATGCCTAACACCCCGTATCACATTTGGTGTAGATTGCCATGTCTAACACCTTATATCACAAGATTGGATAACCATTGGGAAGGAACGCCATGTCCAAACCCAGATTTTTAAGTCGATCTAGAACGCCATGTCTAGGACCCAAAATCTCATTCAGTGTAGATCTTCATGTCTAACACCCTATATCACACGCTTGGATAACCATTGGGGAGGAACGCCATGTCCAAACCCAGATTTTAAGTCGATCTAGAATGCCATGTCTAGGACCCAAAATCTCATTCATTTTTCACTTAATTAATCAATCGACGCAATTCTCATTTCATGATTAATCCTTCACGTTTAGTTATCCAAATCAGATCTCAACTTTTTATAATAAATTCACATAATTAACTATCCTTGTTCAACAATCTGGAACTTGCATGAGCAATAGAAGGTAAACAAAAGCATATGGCACCAACATGCCTCTATGTTAGGTGGTTAATGACATTAGATGGTACAAGTACAAGCATGCCATTGATCAAGTATAATGTCAAGTAGAAAGTGTCATAAGACTTTTAAGCAAGCAATCACAAAAAAGAAAATCTGCTACTACACGTTTATTTTGAAGGCAGCTCACCTCCATTGGAGGAGTTTTATTAGAAAACATGTCATTACTTTATCAAACAATTCATTTAGTGATATTTAGAATTTTCTTTAAAACTCATTCAACACTTAACAAAGTTAAGAAGCCAAACAATAGGAAAGGCAATCATGAAATTCTATTGCTACATTTTTAGATTGAAGGCAGCGCACCTCGAAAGAGGGGTTTTATTATTAAATCGTTAGTTTAGTGACCAAACAAACTCTTTTATCTTATTCCTTCAATTCACATGATTTGCACAGAAACATTTAATCGGAACTAAACTTGCAAAATTAAAATACTAAGTGCAATATTAAACTAACTATTACATTACTTAAATTAAAAAGGGCAAGGAGAGGGACCCTACCTCAAGGTGGATCCATCCGTCCACTCCGGCTCTTGGCGCTTTCTAACTAAAGCTGTCGCAGCTGCTCCCCCACGAGGCATATGTGATTTCACATACGTATAAGGACACCTAGCCCCTATGCACACGCTCTGCATGGCCATGAGCGTGCGCAAGGGGATCCTTACACATATTCTTATACCCATAAGCCTGTCTCCACCCACCTGCACAGGCACTTTTTATATATGTAATGGGGACAACTAACCCCGTACGTGTGTATATTCGCTGCCATGGACAAATATACGCACGCCGAGGGAACCCACGTACATATAAACACAAGCCTATTCCTGCGCAGGTGAGTCGCCTAAACTCCGGCAACCCGAAATCATACCGAAACCTCCAGCGCACTATAAGACAACCACTACGAACCTTAAGACACAAAGATAAACCAATTTAAGTGAGGCAAGACCAACAAATGGTATTAAATACTTACCTCGGGTGTTAGCGACAACGCAAAACGAAGTGAAACCACCCAACACCCTACCAATTAAATACCAGGCAGTCAATAACACATGACGCCCTTAATTTGGAGGATGCGAAACTGACGACGGGTAGAAAACCTTACCTTGCAACGTTGGCGACAAACCGAAACCACTCGAACCGCTTCGCCTTCGGCGGCGGTTGCTGGAACGCACCTCAAGGGACCCCAAGAGAACCTTCGCACCGACCTAAAACAAGAAGAAACCGAAAAACCGGATCACCTCTAAGCCCTAGGGTTCGGCCGTACCTCACAGGGCGCCGATTAGGTCAAAATGAAGGCGGAAACGGGGAGGAGAAGGGAGAAAGTAGCTTACCATGGCGATTCGAACCGGAAACCAGTGGAGATCCGGTGGAAATCGACGAAGGGGAGAGGTCGGGGAAGGAGGCGGCGCCGTGGAGGGGGGGTGTCGCGCGCGGCTCGCGGGAGAGAAGGGAGGGGGTGCGTCGCGAGGGGGTTCAGCCAAGTGAGGGTGAGGGAGTTTAGTTTAGGTTTTTTTTATTATTTGATTTTCATTTATTTTAATTTTAAACAAAAATTAAAACATACCTATCCCGCACGGTTTTATCCGCACCGTCAGAACCACCGTGTGCAGCCCGCGCGCCTGCAACCGGATACCCGGGGTACCCCGCACGTCTGACCCGCACGGTTAAACCAACTGCTCGCGGTCCGATATCGCCGCTTAAAACGGCTCCAGACCTCGGGACCTCGTTCCGAAGCTCGGTTTTAAAACCGACCCGCTGATAAAAAAAAGTTCAAGAACCTTCGCATTTTATCCGCTCTAAAAAAAACGGTTCGTTACAAACTACCCACCAAAAAAAACTTCTCGTCCCCGAGAATCCTTAGGAAAACAACGAAAACATCACCCAACTCACAAGGGTCATGAAGTCGCATTCAACCGGTTGTATTGTGTTTCCAATGCCCAAAGCACCATTAAGAATTTTATAAGAAAAAAGCACTTAAGCCTTTACAACTCGAGCCAACGCTCACGTTACAACTGAAACATCAAAGCAGAGCTTACATCCGAGTCCATTATAGGGACCTCAACCCAAGAAAACGGTTGAATCACGATCGACCAACTAAAATTGGTCATGCAAGTTTTCCTCGAAAGACATCGCCGACCCGAGATTCATACTCGCCCTTAAACCGACGACATGCTTTTAAAACTGTTCCGTTATCAACTACGCGTACACCAAAGTCCTTACATGACCTTTGGTGACATTCGCAAGTCAATCCATCACAAGACTATTATAAAACTATCGTGCCTCAGCATGAAGCATAACTCCAAGAAACCGTGCATCCCACACACAACCAGAGAGAGATTACGAAACAAACCAACAACTTTTAAACTTTAGCGCGGCGTATAACCGACACAATCTTAGTGTATCCAAGACGACGTCAAGATGGGGGACATGCTCGTCTCATCCAGCAGAGTACACTAAGATTAAACCAAGGTCGCTGAGAAGATCATTCGGACCAACTCTGATGCCTATACCACCCGAGGCATTCATATACGTCCAAGCTTAACCACTGAAACTCTTCCCGCACTAACGGAGTTTCTAAAGCGTTGCGCACACAACCAACCTTATCATAGTCATGCTGCCAAGAAAGCACCGACATGAAAACAGAAACTCATGCAACAATACCGACCTTATGAGTGTCCATGTCGTCGTAAGAACTAGCCGCTCACCGGCGCGCTATGTTTGAAACACTTTAACGCCCGGGTGGCGTTCCTTGAACTACGATCACCACATCATAAGCTCACACCGAAAACAAGGCAACTCAAGCTCTAAGGGTACTACCTAGCACTGGCTAGTCCCTTACGAAGCACACACATCGACCCTAACTCTTGGTCACGCAAAACAAGGATTACTAGGCTCAAAAACCCCTTTCCATTTTATCCACTTCAGTACTTCCTTTCAACCTTTAAAACATTTAAAGAATTTTAATCAACCCACAATTACTATTTCAAAACTAATTACTTGGTTTTCAGACAACGCCCCATGGCAAAACAGACAAGCTATAACCAACTTCCTCTTTAAAAAAAAAATTTAACACATAATGTTATCCAAGCATAAACAGGTAATTTAGCATCTAAATTCCTTTTTAACAAAGAGGCGACCCCGAGGGTCCCATTTATTCAATTCGGGTTCTTCAAAAGCAACCACATATCAGTTCATTCCATATGGACATTCCCCAACTGGCCTCCTCGGGTCTAGTTGATCATGTTTAAAATCACACCAAACTATCTCAATCAAAACGCAATAGTTTTACATTAATAATCATTTTCAAACACACTATGGTCTAACAAGGTTCAGTCACATGGGTGGCCACCTACCAATCAATAAGGCACCCATACACCTTACCGTAGGCATTTTGTTCCCATTTATCAAATCAATTTTTGTTTTTCATTTAACATTTTTACTTAGCAGCCCTCTTTTAAAGGTTTGAAACCACATTTTACCCTTTTCCCAATTATAAAGCGCCCATACACCTTACAATGGAAAAACGGCTCCATCGTAATCGCAACCAACAAATTCAGCCAAAGCAACCAAGCTTTTACTAGCAAGCTAACAAGCCACTACAAACAGCTAACACAAGGCAACAAGCTAACAAGATGAAATCACTAAAACATGCTATAACACAGAGCATGACACACAACCAAGATAGAAAACATGACATGTTATCACCCAAACATGTTAATTATCACCGAAACATGCTTTCTAAAGAGACGTGCTAAATAAATCCAGACATGACATATTTCCAAGGCACACAATCAAAATCAGCAGGCATCCTACTAATGCAACTACATGGCATGGCACATATGCATGACATGTGAATCTATAAGTGTCTAATATGATGCATGCAATGCAATTTTCTGTCCATATCAGGCCAAGAAAAATTTTCAAAACCTCTTCATAAACAAATAAGCAGTGGAAAGTACAACATTCACCCAAGGTGAAATCACATCAACTGTAACAGCGAACAACATGAACATCAATTCCCAGCCCTGGCCACTTGGTAATTTACCGTACGTGGGGTGATCAGTCCCAGACACGGTTATTACCCAAGCGCCGACACATTCCTAATCTCCTGTCTACCAATCCCAAAACAGTAAGACAATGAAAAGAAAGAAACCTCCTATGATACCATTTTGTCACGAACCAACCCAGGTCGACCCCGAACCGGACACCCAGGTCACCTAATCCGGCCCGCGACATGGCCTCAAGCGCGTCTCCCCTTACGCCAGAGGTTGCCGACTAGCGGCCAGGGTGTAAGGTATGTCAGGGGGAGACTATACCCTCTTATCAAAGTGGAACAAAGGGACCAAAAATACAGCAACGGAAGTAGTGTAAATAATAATATGAAAACAGCGGAAAACATTTTTTTCATTTATAAGGTTTGAATAAATTTGGCGAACGACAGTTTATATAAGAGATGCATGCATGACATGGTAATGATACAATGAAAGAATTAAATCAAGCGACATACTTACACATCAATGCAGAAGTAAATGAACAAAAGTCTCAAGCCCCGAGGGCGATCTCCATGAGCATCCCGAGCCCCAACTCAGTCCTTTGCTCCTAACTCCAAGTACAAGAAGCTGCAACAACACGGTCCTGCAACCAAATGGAATCTACTCGGGTACCCCAGTGCAATGGCGGCCCGAGTAGGGTGTGAGATATATATCTCAGTAGGCCGGAACCACTAGGGTCTAGCCCACTCTAGACGATGAAAATATAATTAAACAGGGTGTTGGTATTTTCGAACAATAATGAAACAATGCAAACAATAAACGCCCGTCCAGGTTCCAAAAAGGACACCTGGCGGCACTACCTGATTCGGCCCATAGCCGGGATGAGAACCTGTTAAAAACAACATAAGTAAATTTGGTTCAAGCATAAAAACACTTTTTTATCATTTTTCTCACCTACTCTATTTATTCACTTATCATTTCAACTCAAATTGGAAAGACACTCATTCTTACCCTTCTTTATTTGATCACAATTCACTCGATTTTACCCACCTCTCTCATTCATTTCATAAATCATCATTATCATTCGTTCGGTGTAGATCGTCAGGTCTAACACCCCGTATCACATTTGGTGTAGATCGCCATGTCTAACACCTTAATAATCGTTCGGTGTAGATCGTCATGTCTAACACCCCGTATCACATTTGGTGTAGATCTCCATGTCTAACACCTTATATCACAAGATTGGATAACCATTGGGAATGAACAATATGTCCAAACCTAGATTTTTAAGTCGATCTAGAACGCCATGTCTAGGACCCAAAATCTCATTCAGTGTATATCTTCATGTCTAACACCCTATATCACAAGCTTGGATAACCATTGGGGAGGAACGCCATGTCCAAACCCAGATTTTAAGTCGATCTAGAACGCCATGTCTAGGACCCAAAATCTCATTCATTTGTCACATAATTAATCAATCGATGCAATTCTCATTTCATGATTAATCCTTCATGTTTAGTTATCCAAATCAGATCTCAACTTTCTATAATAAATTCTCATAATTAACTATCCTTGTTCAACAATCTGGAACTTGCACGAGCAATAGAAGGTAAACAAAAGCATATGGCACCAACATGCCTCTATGTTAGGTGGTTAATTACATTAGATGGTACAAGTACAAGCATGCCATTGATCAAGTATAATGTCAAGTAGAAAGTGTCATAAGACTTTTAAGCAAGAAATCACAAAAAAGGAAATCTGCTACTACACGTTTATTTTGAAGGCAGCTCACCTCCATTGGAGGAGTTTTATTAGAAAACATGTCATTAATTTATCAAACAATTCATTTAGTGATATTTAGCATTTTCTTTAAAACTCATTCAACACTTAACAAAGTTAAGAAGCCAAACAATAGGAAAGGCAATCATGAAATTCTATTGCTACATTTTTAGATTGAAGGCAGCGCACCTCGAAAGAGGGGTTTTATTATTAAATCGTTAGTTTAGTGACCAAACAAACTCTTTTATCTTATTCCTGCAATTCACACGATTTGCACAGAAACATTTAATCAGAACTAAACTTGAAAAATTAAAATACTAAGTGCAATATTAAAATCACTATTACTTTACATAAATTAAAAAGGGCAAGGATAGGGACCCTACCTCAAGGTGGATCCATCCGTCCACTCCGGCTCTTGGCACTTTCTAACTAATGCTGTCGCAGCTACTCCCCCACGAGGCATATGTGATTTCAAATACGTATAAGGACACCTAGCCCCTATGCACACGCTCCGCATGGCCATGAGCGTGTGCAAGGGGATCCTTACACATATGATTATACCCATAAGCCTGTCTCCACCCACCTGCACATGCACTTTTTATATATGTAATGGGGACAACTTGCCCCGTACGTGTGTATATTCGCTGCCATGGACAAATATACGCACGCCGAGGGAACCCACGTACATATAAAAACGTACCTATGCCTGCGCAGGTGAGTCGCCTAAACTCTGACAACCCTAAATCATACCGAAACCTCCAGCGCACTATAAAACAACCACTACGAACCTTAAGACACAAAGATAAACCAATTTAAGTGAGGCAAGACCAACCAACGGTATTAAATCCTTACCTCGGGTGTTAGCGACAACGCGAAACGAAGTGAAACCACCCAACGCCCTACCAATTAAATACCAGGCAGTCAATAACACATGATGCCCTTAATTTGGAGGATGCGAAACTGACGACGGGTAGAAAACCTTACCTTGCAACGTTGGCGACGAACCGAAACCACTCGAACCGCTTCGCCTTCGGCGGTGGTTGCTGGAACGCACCTCAAGGGACCCCAAGAGAACCTTCGCACCGACCTAAAACAAGAAGAAACCGAAAAACCGGATCACCTCTAAGCCCTAGGGTTCGGCCGTACCTCACCGGGCGCCGATTAGGTCAAAATGAAGCCGGAAAAGGGGAGGAGAAGGGAGAAAGTAGCTTACCGTGGCGATTCGAACCGGAAACCGGTGGAGATCTGATGGAAATCGACGAAGGGGAGAGGTCGGGGAAGGAGGCGGCGCCGTGGAGGGGGGGTGTCGCGCGCGGCTCGCGGGAGAGAAGGGAGGGGGTGCGTCGCGAGGGGGTTCAGCCGAGTGAGGGTGAGGGAGTTTAGTTTAGGTTTTTATTATTATTTTCTTTTCATTTATTTTAATTTTAAACAAAAATTAAAACATACCTAACCCGCATGGCTTTATCTGCACCGTCAGAACCACCGTGTGCAGCCCACGCGCCTGCAACCGGATACCCGGGGTACCCCGCACGTCTGACCCGCACGGTTAAACCAACTGCGCGCGGTCCGATATCGCCGCTTAAAACGGCTCCAAACCTCGGGACCATGTTCCGAAGCTCGGTTTTAAAACCGACCTGCTGATAAAAAAAAAGTTCAAGAACCTTCGCATTTTATCCGCTCTAAAAAAACGGTTCATTACAAATTACCCACCAAAAAAAACTTCTCGTCCCCGAGAAGCCTTAGGAAAACAACGAAAACATCACCCAACTCACAAGGGTCATGAAGTTGCATTCAACCGGTTGTATTGTGTTTCCAACGCCCAAAGCACCATTAAGAATTTTCTAATAAAAAAAGAACTTAAGCCTTTACAACTCGAGCCAACGCTCACGTTACAACTGAAACATCAAAGCAGAGCTTACATCCGAGGCCATTATAGGGACCTAAACCCAAGAAAACGGTTGAATCACGATCGACCAACTAAAATTGGTCATGCAAGATTTCCTCGAAAGACATCGCCGACCCGAGATTCACACTCGCCCTTAAACCGACGACATGCTTTTAAAACTGTTCCGTTATCAACTATGCGTACACAGAAGTCCTTACACGACCTTTGGTGACATTCGCAAGTCAAGCCATCACAACACTATTATAAAACTATCGTGCCTCAGCACGAAGCGTAACTCCAAGAAACCGTGCATCCCACACAAAACCAGAGAGAGATTACGAAACAAACCAACAACTTTTAAACTTTAGCGCGGCGTATAACCGACGCTATCTTAGTGTATCCAAGACGACGTCAAGATGGGGGACATGCTCGTCTCATCCCGAAGAGTACACTAAGATTAAACCAAGGTCGCTGAGAAGATCATTCAGACCAACTCTAATGCCTATACCACCTGAGGCATTCATATACATCCAAGCTTAACCACTGAAACTCTTCCCGCACTAACGGAGTTTCTAAAGCGTTGCGCACACAACCAACCTTATCACAGTCGTGATGCCAAGAAAGCACTGACATGAAAACAGAAACTCATGCATCACTACCCACCTTAGGAGTGCCCATGTCGTCGTAAGAACTAGCCGCTCACCGGCGCACTATGTTTGAAACACTTTAACGCACGGGTGGCGTTCCTTGAACTACGATCACCACATCATAAGCTCACACTGAAAACAAGGCAAATCAAGCTCTAAGGGTACTACCTAGCATGGGCTAGTCCCCTAAGAAGCACACACATCGACCCTAACTCTTGGTCACGCAAAACAAGGATTACTAGGCTCAAAAACCCCTTTCCGTTTTATCCACTTTAGTACTTCCTTTCATCCTTTAAAACATTTAAAGAATTTTAATCAACCCACAATTACTATTTCAAAACTAATTACTTGGTTTTCAGAAAACGCCCCATGGCAAAACAGACAAGCTATAACCAACTTCCTCTTTAAAAAAAAAATTAACACATAATGTTATCCAAGCATAAACAGGTAATTTAGCATCTAAATTCCTTTTTAACAAAGAGGCGACCCCGAGGGTCCCATTTATTCAATTCAGGTTCTTCAAAAGCAACCACATATCAGTTCATTCCATATGGACGTGCCCCAACTGGCCTCCTCGGGTCTAGTTGAGCATGTTTAAAAGCACACCAAACTATCTCAATCAAAACGCAATAGTTTTACATTAATAATCATTTTCAAACACACTATGGTCTAACAAGGTTCAGTCACATGGGTGGCCACCTACCAATCAATAAGGCACCCGTACACCATACCGTTGGCATTTGGCTCCCATTTATCAAATCAATTTTTGTTTTTCATTTAACATTTTAACTTAGCAGCCCTCTTTTAAAGGTTTGAAACCACAGTTTACCCTTTTCCCAATTATAAAGCGCCCATACACCTTACAATGGAAAACTGGCTCCGTCGTAATCACAACCAACAAATTCAGCCAAAGCAACCAAGCTTTTACTAGCAAGCTAACAAGACACTACAAACAGCTAACACAAGGCAACAAGCTAACAAGCTGAAATCACTAAAACATGCTATAACACAGAGCATGACACACAAGCAAGATAGAAAACATGACATGTTATCACCCAAACATGTTAATTATCACCGAAACATGCTTTCTAAAGAGACGTGCTAAATAAATCCAGACATGACATATTTCCAAGGCACACAATCAAAATCAGCAGGCATCCTACTAATGCAACTACATGGCATGTCACATATGCATGACATGTGAATCTATAAGTGTCTAATATGATGCATGCAATGCAATTTTCTGGCCATATCGGGCCAAGAAAAATTTTCAAAACCACTTCATAAACAAATAAGCAGTGGAAAGTACAACATTCACCAAAGGTGAAATCACATCAACTGTAACAACAAACAACATGAACATCAATTCCCAGCCCTGGACACTTGGTCATTTACCGTACCTGGGGTGATCAGTCCCAGACATGGTTATTACCCAAGCGCCGACACATTCCTAATCTCCTGTCTACCAATCCCAAAACAGTAAGACAATGGAAAGAAAGAAACCTCCCCTGATACCATTTTGTCATGAACCAACCCAGGTCGACCCCGAACTGGACACCCATGTCACCTGAGCCGGCCTGCGACATGGCCTCAAGCGCGTCTCCCCTTACGCCAGAGGTTGCCGACTAGCGGCGAGGGTGTAAGGTAAGTCAGGGGGAGACTATACCCTCTTATCAAAGTGGAACAAAGGGACCAAAAATACAGCAACGGAAGTAGTGTAAATAATAATAAGAAAACAACGGAAAACATTTTTTTCATTTATAAGGTTTGAATAAATTTGGAGAACGACAGTTTATATAAGAGATGCATGCATGACATGCTAATGATACATTGAAAGAATTAAATCACACGACATACTTACACATCAATGCAGAAGTAAATGAACAAAAGTCTCAAGCCCCGAGGGCGATCTCCATGAGCATCCCGAGCCCCAACTCGGTCCGTTGCTCCTAACTCCAAGTACAAGAAGCAGCAACAACACAGTGCTGCAACCAAATGGAATCTACTCGGGTACCCCAGTGCAATGGAGGCCCGAGTAGGGTGTGAGATATATATATCAGTAGGCCGGAACCACCGGGGTCTAGCCCACTATAGACCATGAAAATATAATTAAATAGAGTGTTGGTATTTTCGAACAATAATGACACAATGCAAACAATAAACGCCCGTCCAGGTTCCAAAAAGGACACCTGGCGGCACTACCTGATTCGGCCCATAGCCGGGATGAGAACCTGTTAAAAACAACATAAGTAAATTTGGTTCAAGCATAAAAACACTTTTTTATCATTTTTCTCACCTACTCTATTTATTCACTTATCATTTCAACTCAAATTGGAAACCCACTCATTCTTACCTTTCTTTATTTGATCACAATTCACTCGGTTTTACCCACCTCTCTCATTCTTTTCATAAATCATCATTATCATTCGTTCGGTGTAGATCGTCAGGTCTAACACCTCGTATCACATTTGGTGTAGATCGCCATGTCTAACGCCTCAATAATCGTTCGGTGTAGATCGTCATGTATAACACCCCATATCACATTTGGTGTAGATCGCCGCGTCTAACACCTTATATCACAAGATTGGATAACCATTGGGAAGGAACGCCATGTCCAAACCCAGATTTTTAAGTCGATCTAGAACGCCATGTCTAGGACCCAAAATCTCATTCAGTGAAGATCGTCATGTCTAACACCCTATATCACAAGCTTGGATAACCATTGGGGAGGAACGCCATGTCAAAACCCATATTTTAAGTCGATCTAGAACGCCATGCCTAGGACCCAAAATCTCATTCATTTGTCACTTAATTAATCAATCGACGCAATTCTCATTTCTTGATTAATCCTTCACGTTTAGTTATCCAAATCAGATCTCAACTTTTTATAATAAATTCTCATAATTAACTATCCTTGTTCAACAATCTGGAACTTGCATGAGCAATAGAAGGTAAACAAAAGCATATGGAACCAACATGCCTCTATGTTAGGTGGTTAATGACTATAGATGGTACAAGTACAAGAATGCCTTTGATCAAGTATAATGTCAAGTAGAAAGTGTCATAAGACTTTTAAGAAAGCAATCATAAAAAAGGAAATCTGCTACTACACGTTTATTTTGAAGGCAACTCACCTCCATTGGAGGAGTTTTATTAGAAAACATGTCATCACTTTATCAAACAATTCATTTAGTGATATTTAGCATTTTCTTTAAAACTCATTCAACACTTAACAAAGTTAAGAAGCCAAACAATAGGAAAGGCAATCATGAAATTCTATTGCTACATTTTTAGATTGAAGGCAGCGCACCTCGAAAGAGGGGTTTTATTATTAAATCGTTAGTTTAGTGACCAAACAAACTCTTTTATCTTATTCCTGCAATTCACACGATTTGCACAGAAACATTTAATCGGAACTAAACTTGCAAAATTAAAATACTAAGTGAAATATTAAACTCACTATTACTTTACTTAAATTAAAAAGGGCAAGGAGAGGGACCCTACCTCAAGGTGGATCCATCCGTCCACTCCGGCTCTTGGCGCTTTCTAACTAAAGCTTTCGCAGCTGCTCCCCCACGAGGCATATGTGATTTCACATATGTATAAGGACACCTAGCCTCTATGCACTCGCTCCGCATGGCCATGAGCGTGCGCAAGGGGATCCTTACACATATGCTTATACCCATAAGCCTGTCTCCACCTACCTGCACAGGCACTTTTTATATATGTAATGGGGACAACTAGCCCCGTACGTGTGTATATTCGCTCACATGGACAAATATACGCACACCGAGGGAACCCACGTACATATAAACACGTACCTATGCCTGCGCAGGTGAGTCGCCTAAACTCCGGCAACCCGAAATCATACCGAAACCTCCAGCGCACTATAAGACAACCACTACGAACTTTAAGACACAATGATAAACCAATTTAAGTGAGGCAAGACCAACCAACGGTATTAAATCCTTACCTCGGGTGTTAGCGACAACGCGAAACGAAGTGAAACCATCCAATGCCCTACCAATTAAATACCAGGCTGTCAATAACACATGACGCCCTTAATTTGGAGGATGCGAAACTGACGACGGGTAGAAAACCTTACCTCGCAACGTTGGCGACGAAACGAAACCACTCGAACCGCTTCGCCTTCGGCGGCGGTTTCTGGAATGCACCTCAAGGGACCCCAAGAGAACCTTCGCACCGACCTAAAACAAGAAGAAACCGAAAAACCGGATCACCTCTAAGCCCTAGGGTTCGGCCGTACCTCACCGGGCGCCGATTAGGTCAAAATGAAGCCGGAAACGGGGAGGAGAATGGAGAAAGTAGCTTACCTTGGAGATTCGAACCGGAAACCGGTGGAGATCCGGTGGAAATCGACAAAGGGGAGAGGTCGGGGAAGGAGGTGGCGCCGTGGAGGGGGGGTGTCGCGCGCGGCTCGCGGGAGAGAAGGGAGGGGGTGCGTCGCGAGGGGGTTCAGCCGAGTGAGGGTGAGGGAGTTTAGTTTAGGTTTTTTTATTATTTTATTTTCATTTATTTTAATTTTAAACAAAAATTAAAACATAACTAACCCGCATGGTTTTATACGCACCGTCAGAACCACCGTGTGCAGCCCGCGCGCCTGCAACCGGATACCCGTGGTACCCCGCACGTCTGACCCGCACGGTTAAACCAACCGCACGCGGTCCGATATCACCACTTAAAACAGCTCCAGACCTCGGGACCTCGTTCCAAAGCTCGGTTTTAAAACCGACCCGCTGATAAAAAAAAAGTTCAAGAACCTTCGCATTTTATCCGCTCTAAAAAAACGGTTTGTTACACCATTGGAAATGTATGTGTATAATTTTAATTATGTGATATTGGGTACCTAGATATTTTAATAATTATTTGGGTATAATATTATATCTCATGAGATAGTTAATGGAAACAAGATGATGTTCATAATTCGTCACGGGAAACAAGTCAATGTGCTTGACTGTTATGGGAAACAAGTCGAAATGCTTGATTTACTAGGGTAAACTAGTTTTAATGAATGATCTAGTTGTATTGGTTTGTATCCTTTCAATATTAAATGGTTTCTATACTTATTATGGTACTACATACAATAACTTATCATTCATGATTGAGTTATGATGATTTCTCATTCTTATGATTTATGTATTATGAAATGTTAATGTTTAATGCCATAAATCAGGTTTATGATATTTGTAATATTGGTATTGAAATGTTTCTCTATGATATAGATATCACACCATTATTCTTATCTTATTTTTTTAAGTCCATTAATTGATATCTACCATGTTTACCCACACTGATCATATGATCTAACATTTTTCTTATGTTTAATTTAAATAGGATATTAAGTATGTTTTTATTAGGGTATATTGGTTTGACTTTGAAGTGTAATATATTCTATGATCATTACAAGATATTTTGAAGACATTTCATAATGTAAGAATATTTTATATCTAATATCCATATAATCTTAACCTTTATGGTTATGCCATGTCTTGTATGGTTAGTTTTTGAATATTTATCTAAATAGATGTAATATTTGTGTATGAAAAGATTAGGTTGTTATAGTTGGTATCAATTATGGGTTTAAAAATCGTTTGATACTAGGGGTAGAAATATTTTATGAAAACTATGGGCATAAGACTATATATAAGATAAAATCTAAATGTTTTTATAATAATCTTGAATGAACAATGCTAAACCTAGGGTTTCATAGAACAAGGTGTTGTGATTTTGATATTCTATAAATGATTTTTCATAATTATATGGTTTTCCAGTATGATTATTGCATCTCTCACTATGAATTTTGGTTTTAGTATATGGATGGATTCCAGAGGAATCCTTTAAATGCTGAACTTGATGGAGAATGCAATGATTATTCACCTGAGTAATAGAATGTTATGATATATGGAATGTAGAATCTCATTATCATGCTCATGATACTTTCTCAGTATATGAATTCTGTTGTGTTTCTAAATGACTAAATGAGGGAGAAACATTTTTTGAATCATTCATGATGAAAAATCAACCCTCATTTAGTGAATCCTATAATCCACTGGTGGATATGAAGTGGATCAACAACTTTGAGAAAATATTTTATATTCTTCAATGCTCAGGACATGAAAAAGTTTTCATTGCTATTTATCATCTATAAGGTGATTCAAATAAATGGTGGAATCTTATCAAGAATATGTGGTTAGTGGAATAAATTGAATCAATGGAATTGTATTAGTTTAAGATGATATTACTCAACAATTAATTCCATTTTATTCTATATAAAAAGGAAGTGATGAAATTTTTTAAGTTTAATGAAAAGGATGATGAATCCATTGGAACCTATGAGGTTAATTTTACAAGGCTTTCAAGGTAGGAATCTGATTAATTATCAACCGAGAAAGTAAAATTAATTTATTTTTTAGTGGTAAAAAACCATGTCTTTGAATGAAATTACCTATATGATATTAATGTATCTACGTATTAATTTTTTGATGTACACTCAAAATAGAACTGAAAATTAGAGACTCTGATAATTCTAATGGGTTTGATAAGAAAATAAAGATAATGACTTAGGAAAACATTAATAAATCCAAAGAAATATTTAAAAAACATAAAGGTAATTGTTTAAGTGGAACTGGGCGGTTCTTTACTTATGGATAAGAATGTCATAATGCCTTTGAATGTCAAAAGGCGTTAAATAGTTTGGTTAATGAAATAGGGGAAAAGAATATTCCAACTAATGCACCATCCATGTTCCATTGCTACAAATGTAAGGAGTATGGGCATTATTCCAACCATTACATGAATCTAAATGTTTTTTATACGATTAGAATCAATAACTTCTCAAGTATAAATAAAAAGGAAAATATCTTGTAATCACTACAACAGAATTGGGTTATGAGAATGATGTGGTGAAAGGGATGCTTATCATTCAATCTAGAACAACTAATGTCTTATTTAATTATGATTCTTCCCCATCCTTTATTTCTAAATAATTCTTTGTTGGTTTCACCATATCACCTCAATAGTTAGATTTTGAGTTTTCTATGAAAAAAACTAATGAAATAATGAGAACATTAAATTTTTATAGTTCTTATCCTCTTGAGGTTTTTAAGAAAGTGATTCCTGAAAATCTTGTGATTTTACCATTAGTTTAACTTGTTTTGATTATTGGAATAAACTATCTTTCTCTATATAGATCCCATATTAATATTTGGGTAAGGGAATTTACATTTTATATTATAAATGAACTTATAAATATTTATTGATACAATGATGAATATGAACATTCAATTGAAATTTATTTCATATTGGGGGTATTAATTAATGTACATAAATTCTATCTATCTTAGATGGTTGGAGAGAAACTTATCATTAAGGATTCAACTATTTCATGGGAGTTTATTGATGTGTTTCAAGATAAATTTCCTTGTTTAAACTGATGTGTAAGTAGTGTTTACAATTGAAATCATAGGTGGTGCCATTATTATTTCAAATAATAATTATAAAATGGCTCCAATTGAGTTTAAATAATTGAAAGAAAAACTATAAGATATTTCTAATAAGATTTTTTTATTTCCTAGTGTGTCACCTTGAGATGTACTTATTCTATTTGTTAATAAGAATGATGGTTCATTGTGTCTTTTCATTTATTACCAGGGTCCAAATAGAATTACAATCAAGAAAATGTATCCTCTCCTAATATTGTTGAACTAGTTTATAAACTACATATATTTCAATACTTTTCCAAGATTAAGCTTCATTTAGAATATCATCAACTAAGGGTCTAAAAGAGGATATTACCAAGATATTATTTAGTAAAATGTATTGAAACTTTGAATTTATTGTGAATCCTTTTGGTTTTACTAATTCCCCTAATATCATTATGTATTTAATGAATAGAGACTTTATAGAATAAAATGATCAATTTTTGTTTGTATTTATAGACAATATTATTATATATATAATGAAAAAGGAAGAACATGAATATCACTTAAGTATTATGCTGAAGATCCCAAAAAAGGATAATCATTATGAAAAATTTACCTAGTGTCAATTTTTAATTTATAATGTTTAATTTTTGGGTAATATAAATTTATGTGTGGGTATATCAATATATCCTTAAAAGAAAAAAGTTATTAAGAAATGTCTGAGACCAACCATAGTGATCGAATATATAGTTTTATTGGGTAGATTTTATACTATCGATGTTTGATAAAATATTTATAATGATTTCCTAATCAACTCACCATGTTTACTATCAAATGAGTAAAATTCATACACATAGAGGAATGTGAAGGGAATTTCAAGGAGTCGAAAAGAAGGTTGTTCTGTACACCTATGGTCACAATACACTATATTAGAGTATGATTTGTTAATTGAAGTGATGCATCAAATAAGGGACTAGGAATTTTTATAATGAATTATGATATGGTGATAATTTATGCCTCATACAAATTGAAGGTCCATGAAAAAAATTACCCAACACATAATTTAGAGTTATTTGCGGTAATTTTTGAATTAATGATATGGAGGAATTATATATACGGAGAAATCTGTGACATATATACTAACCCAAAAAGTTTATAGTATATTTCTAATAAAAAAGAGATAAAAATGTGAAAAATGTTATGGTTTGTTTTGATTAAAGACTATTTAATATTTATGCATTTCCACTTTGGGAAAGAGAACGAGGTGGTATATTATTTGAGTTTAAAGGATCATGCTAGCTTATCTATTTTGATGATAAGAAAAGATATGATATTGATGTATCAAAAAAGGATAAACTTAGAAATTTTAGAGGAATTGGAGAAATTTTATCTAGATCAAATAAATGTACACCAATCTATCAAAGTGAATATTAAAGAGGCATAGAATGGATATGTATAGCTAAAAAATAATGTGAGAAATGTTCATTAGTACAACCTTCATTGTGATGGAATAATAAGGTTTATGAACCATGTGTGTGTTCCTTGAATACAATATTTGACGAATGAGATATTTTATGATGGACATTGTTTTTCACAATCAATTTATCATTAATGTAAAAATATATATAGATACATGGAATAATATTTCTGGTGGGATGTCATGAAGTAAAATTTTTTGGAGCATGTTTTTCAGTGTTTGGATTATGATGAAGTTATCAATGAGAGAAATAAATTTAATGGGACACTACAACCATTAACCATACATGATTTGAAATGCGAAAAAATAAATATGAGTTTTTTTATTAGACACCCATAAAATAATATAAAAGAAATAATGCTTGAAGGGATATATTCAAGATCCATACAAAGATGGAACACTTCATTGATATCATATAATAGTTTTCTCTTAATGAACATTCCAGAATATATATTAACAAAGTGGTAATATTTCACGAAGTACTAATTTCCATTTTATCTAATCGGGATCAGTGGATTAACTCAGAGTTATATTGAATTATTTAGTAGGCTCTGGATATAGAGTAATGTTTTTTCACTTGTTATCATCTACAGACAGATGGATAATATGATAGGTTTATTATAACTATGGAATGAATGATGAGAGATTTATCTATGGATTTAAAAGTTTATTGGGATCAATGCATTCATTTGGTAGAATTTTCATATAATAATAGCCTTCAAGCGGTCATTCAGATGGTTCCTTATGAATCCCTCTATGATTAGATGTTTAGAACACCAACATGAGACAATGAAGTAAGAGAAATAAATCTATTAGGATATGATTGAGTAGAGTAAATGGCATAGAATGATAGTTCAATTAAAAAACCCATAAGATTAGATCATATTGGATAGAAATGTTATGCTGAAAATCATTGAAATGATCTAGAGTTTGGATTTGGTGGCATGGAATTACTAAAAATATCACAATGGATGAGGGTAATGATATTTTTAATGAAGGTTAAGTAAAGACCAAATAATATCGGTCCCTTTGAAAATATTTCTCATATCTGGAAAATAAAAAATTAATTGCTACTTCTGGAAAACCTCTCCCATGTTCAGGATGTGTTCCACGTATATCTCCTAAGGAAGTACATAATTGATCCTTCACATGTACTAAATTAATAGGTTATACCACTAGAAAAGTGTATTTATTATTCTGAAAAATTAGTAGTGATTATATTTCATATAGAAAATGTTCTATGAATAAATCCCATTCTCGTTGTTAATGTTTTTTAGCAAAACCACTAATTTGAGGAAGTACGTGTGAACCTGAGGATGTGGTGATTCAAAGGAATCTTTATATGTCTGTATCTAAGTGATTAATTTCATGGGTTAATTTAATTTTAATGTGTTTATAATTTAACACCCTGAGATTTTTACCAAATAAATTTTTAAAGAATTTGATTGCTTTGATTTCTTATGTTTCATACAACAATGAGTTCAAACGAACCACACAACATTATTAAAATATCATCTTTTTGTTATCTACTATATTTTAAATTGATGGGTATGAATAGTAATAACAAATTTAGGAAAAATATATTTTATTTACATTTATAAATTTAGTTCATTAGTTATCAAATAATTATAATTAAAATACTAATTTAAAATAAATGTGGAAATTTTCAATGAACATTGTATTATTTGTATAAAGAATTTTATTTCAATTAATCTTTATTGGTGAATTATTTTAATGAAATTCATATATCTTTTACATCAAGAAATTTTTTAAAGAGTAAAAAATATTTTTCTAAGTATATGATAAGAATTAATGTAGTTTTAAAAATAAAAATATATTATTCTAAAAACAAGTTTTGTCATATTATGTGAAATTAATCTAAAATTAATTTATGCTATTTTATTTGTATTGAGATAAATAAAATTAATTTCATATTTAGAATCATGAGTTTGAAATTTAATAAATTGTTCTCGTTTATTTTTAGTCAAAAATAAATAGCAAACACGTTAAATTTATCACCTCAGTACATGGTAAATCATATCAACATTGGTTAAAACCAAGTGATAAGGCCATAATTAATCATAATAATTCCTATTTGATGAATAAAATATGTACCTTAACACCTATGTTTTAAAATTGAGTCATTTAATTCATAATTTTCCTTGAAAATGACATATATATGATTTATGTTAATGGAAGTGAAAAAATTTCAATCTCTTAGTTTAAAATATCATTTATGTGTTCACATAGGTAAAAATATAAGTTATGAACAATTATTAATGGTAATGTTTTTTTACAAATAAATTTATATTCATGGTGGTCATTTATTTACAATTTTTATGAATTAAATAATCACCTTAAGTCTTCAAACATCCCTGATCCAACAATCATTTAATTAAAAGAAAAATAAAATTAATGGTTTTAAAAATAATAAAAGTTTTATCATTTGAGATTACTAAGGTGATAATCAAATTTTATTGATTACCATAAAATTTTGGGGACATGATAGCTTAATTTTTTTAAATTACTGGTGATTTATTTTTGTTATCTAATTCAATTTAATGATGGTTTCAAAATTAAAAAATAAATATATTTTATGAAAATAATATATTTTTTAAATTATTTAAAAATAATAAAATTGATAAATGGGGATATGGGGGATAAGGTATGGTTGAAAATATCATAAAATATTCATTTTTGTTCTATTTAAACATTATAAGAAAACTTTTTTACCTTTTAATATTGAATATTTGTTACAATAATTAAAATTAAAATATGTTAACTAATGGTTAATAAAAATGATAAGGTTTAAAAATATAGAAAGAATTATATAAAATCTATTGTTTTATTATATTAAAATTCTATAAAAACATATATTCTAATTCATTTCCATGTTTAGGTATTCTTATTGATATTAAATTTATTATACATTAATCTTATAAGAATTTCCAAAGGCGCCCCACAACTATATTATAAAAGGTGTAACGACCCGGACCCGGCCAGCCACTCGAACAGTGGCAAATAGGTCAGGTGTCAATACCTTAAGCACACCTCCCCTAAACGCCAAAGGCTGCTGACTTGCAGCGAGGGACTGAATAGGTATAGTGGGGAAGCTATACCCTTTCATAGGAATAAAATGGTACCGGTCCAAGTATAATACTAAAATGTGAAATGGAAATAAATGACTTAGCAGACTCGAACCAGACCCACAGAGCAGAAGCATATCAAATATTAATAAACCAACTGACGCAATATAGAAACAATATCAGGGGAAAGTAAATAGAACAACAAGCTGAAGAATTCCAATGACTAATACTATAACCAAACAAGGCATTCATCTAAAGCAAGTCATACAGATCAGTATATAACGGCGCCAATGGCTAACCAGTAGTAGCTACAAAATAAAGTCATCATGCTGATACAGAAAGGAAAAACTAAAAAAAGTAACTCTAGCAAGGCACGACTTTAAGGTCCATACCAGTCTCCATGCAAACAACACTAAAGTCTAGCTCTTGAGGCTGACCCTCTACCTTCACAAAATTTCATAAAGTCTACACGCATCCCGAAGGGGTTGTGTAGGGTATGAGACATGTCTCAATAGGATACCACCCAAGGGTGCGTACCTAATATAAGTGTTTCGGAAGACATGCTTATATAAGAAATACAGTAAATAGTACAAAGCCCAAAAGTAAACACAAACATCACTGGTGCTCAGAAACCACCAGGAAGTGTCACCTGCTTCGGCCAACGCCGGAATCTATGGTCTTTATTCTGGCACCCCGTGCCAACTAACACCATGTGTCTCAAGTACCGATGTCCTGAAGGCACTCCCAACAATCGTAACCCATCTCGGAAGCTTAACCTGCTCATGGAACAACATCTGGAGGAACAACGATATGAGGCTACTGCCTATTTTAGCAAAAAAAAGAAAGTACACGACATGTAATTTATGACTACATGTCGTGTATCATTTTACTGTTCATAATGAGGCTGAAAAATAGCTGAGATCTTGCCGACTGACTACACGACATGTGCTAGGTCACACACGGCGTGTCCTTTGTTTTCCTTCTCTTCCTCAATAACTTACCCACACACCATGTATATCCCTCATAGATGTCTAGACTACACGGCGTGTCCATGGGGAACAAGGCGTGCACTTGGTTAAAAGATTCTACCCGACCAACAGGCCTACATGCCATGTATGGTCGCCACACAATCATGGGTACACGACGTGTCTAAAACGACACACCGTGTAGTAAGAAATTTCTACACGGTCAACACACAACATTTACTCAGAGAGCACACGGCCGGTACCCACCCAAAACATACACGACATGTACTTAAAGTACACAGCCTGTAGTCTGGAAATTTCTAGAAACTGTCCAGATTTTTCAAACTTCTCAGAAACCAGTAAAAATTCCTAACAGAGTCAGGATTTGACCTGTTCTAAAAAAACCCGGGTTCTTACAAACTCATCACCTTAACGTAGCTCATCCCCAATCTACCGAACGAAACCAGGAGATGGAACAGAATATGCCTATCCCGGTTAAACAACCCAGACCACCCCGGTCTCAAGGTTCTGGATAAATTCTTGAAGGGATCCCCACATTAGGAATTTCTTACCCGGTCTAAACCAACAAGGATCAAAGAAATAAAAATAAACAAACAAGGCCCAATGACCAATTTCCCAGACCCATGGTCCTCTCATGATGCATCGTCACTCCTGCACCTCCTCGGTGCTCCTATTTCATTTCCGACACCCAAATGTATCCCTCACCACATCAGTGTCCACCTCTAAGAAGTCCTGCATCTAATAGATGCTCAAAACGAACCTGGTGTCATGCACCTCATGTAACCCGCATCCTCGATGACGCGATGACCATGAAACCTCATGTAACCTGGATCCTTGATGCTCCTGATGCCACTCATCTCAAATATATAAATAAAATATAAAACACATCCGATATGATGCCAATTCCACTAAATAGCATCTAGTTAGTCCACAAGTATCCCGTGCAGCCCGTGCACTCAACTAGACATGCCTCAAGTGGACATTCCCAAAAAAATCTCGGAAAAATCACGGCCACACCCGCGGTGTACCTGCCACCATCATCGGCTCATCAGCATGATCAATCCATGGCAACTCCACAGCGTGCACCTGCCCTGATGTACGGATGCTTGATGCCTGAACTCCCTGCGGTGATGCTCCAGTCACCGACCACTAACCCCTCAGCTGGGTCCCACCATCTCTGTCATGTCTTACGCACACCGCTGATCCTCGACTACCCTTTCCTGACAGAAAACTTGACCCAACACCTGACGCCACAGTCTGTCCTGGTCCCTACCTCATGGTTCTCTGAGAAGGATGCTTGAAAAACCTCTCCAGATTCTCGACCTGTCTACATGCCCGACACTCCTTCGTAGGCCTATCGCACTGATCCCAAACATGTCCCGGCTATCCACACTGAATGTAAACCACCGATGAACTACCACGGGGTGGCCTAGCTGAGTCTTTGGCCTGACCGCCCTACTGGAACTCATCTCTCCCATGCTTCCTCCTATCAAAACCATCATCTGAAGTTGTCGCCCTACCAATCTGGGGCATATCCCTCTAGTTGACCTCTGCTATCAGCGCCTGTTTCACAACCTCGGAGAAAGAACCCATCCTGAAAATGTTTACCTGGAACCGAATGGCATGTCGTAAGCTATTTTCGAAGTGCCTCGCCCTAGCTGCGTCATTGCTCACCATACCAGGTAAAAAACAATAC
This sequence comes from Viscum album, assembly GCA_963277665.1. Lineage (NCBI taxonomy): Eukaryota > Viridiplantae > Streptophyta > Magnoliopsida > Santalales > Viscaceae > Viscum > Viscum album. The sequence continues at coordinate 1,958,378,866 of OY728137.1, forward strand.
AACTCTGTAAGGTTGTTGCGTAGTCCATGTAGAAAATATCTCTCTGATGAAGACTCAAGAACTCTTAAGCTCTCTCTGCCCTCAGCATCTCTAGATAAAAGTGCTCGAAGAACCTGTCCTCAAATTCTTTCCATGCGAGTTCATCGTGCCTATGGGCATGAACCTGTATGTCCCACCAACTCTTTGCCGGTCCTCTCAGCATGTACGTCGCAACTTGACCCTCCGCCCTGGAGGTGTCTTGAGCTGCTCTTAGATTATCTGCATAATATCTATCCAGTTCTTAGACGCCTATGGACCACCCTCACCCTAAAAAAGTGGCGGGTGCTGTGACTGGAACTCCCGCGTCAGATATGCCATAGAAGGATCTGTACCCTGCGCACCTCTTTCAATCCCCTGTATGACACGTACCGGAATAGCTCGGAGCTGCTCATCAAGCCATGGTACGAACCCTGCCAAACTTGGATACTGCCCTGCCTTCACTGGATCCTGAACATGATCCTATCCCTGAGCCTGTACTTGCAGCTCATGCTCTTCCTGCACCGGATTCTAAACCTGATCCTGCGGCACTGCATCCTCCCCTGCCTGACGCTCCATCGAGTCGTGAAGGGGTAACCCACTGAATACCATAAATAGTCAGACAACCCTTATATATATATATATAACAATATATTATACGTAGATAAGGAAAGCAGTAAAGAGTCAGTGAATAACAACAACCCTTACTCTCCCCTATCACAACCCATGCCCTCAGCATCCCGACCTCACCACCTCCTTACCCGCCCTCAACAAAGCTATGTATCATTAGTACCTCGGTCCATGCCCGTCCCAACAACCACGTTGCCTCAAACCGATGACCAAGTCACCCAATCCTAATAGTTACACTGCCTCAAACCATAGTACCTGTCTGCTCTTATAAGAGCCAGACCCAAACACCCTGAAACATGCAATTCTACAAATATACAGGCACGACATATCACATTGCATCTAACAAGGAAATTATATTAGTAATTTCATTTATTCATATTTCATAAGCATACAAAGCATGGAAATTGATTATATTCACATGGTATTATCACTTCACAAAGCATACATGCAGTTATGAAATTGAAATACCATAAAATGTGCCTATCAAAATCCAAAAAAGCATGCCATGCCATACCGGCCAAGTTTTTCATATCATAATCAATAACATCACACAACAAGTGAGCCACCGAGTTGGAAATAATATAAACCATAATATGAGAAAAAACAAATAACAATTCCCACCCACGGAAACTCAATCCATCCCTCGTAAATGGGGTTACAGTCACACAAGAACAAGTTCAAAATCTAGTTCCAACAACCACCTATCTCCATTCTACCATATACCAAATAGAAAAACTAGCAGAAATAAAAATATAAGTCTGAAACTCATTAGTATCCAGCAAAGCAATGCTACTAATTCCTTGTCAAGAACTACTCTGATATCACTTTGTAACAACCCGGACCCGGCCAGCCACCCAAACAGTGCCAAATGGGTCGGGTGTCACTACCTTAGGTGCACCTCCCATGAACGCCAAAGGCTACCGACAAGCAGCGAGGGTCTAAAAAGGTATATTGGGGAGGTTATACCCTCTCAGAAGAATAAAATGGTACTGGTCTGAGTATAATACTAAAACGTGTAGCATAAATAAATGACTCAGTAGACTTGAACCAGACCCACAGAGTGGAAGCATATCCAATATCAATAAACCAGCGGAAGAAATATATAAACAACACCAGTGGAAAGTAAACAGAACAACATGCTGAAGAATACAAGAAAGTACTACTATAACCAAACAAGGCATGCATCTAAAGAAATCCATACAGATCAATATATAATTGTGCCAATGGATAACCAGTAGTAGCTACAAAATAAAGTCAGCATGCTGATACGTAAAGGAAAAACTTAACAAACTAACTCTTGCACAAAACGACCTCATGTTCCATACCAGTCTCCATGCCAGCAGCACTAAAGTCCATCTGCTGAGGCTGACCCTCTACCTTCACACAATTTCATAAAGTCTACATGCTTCCCTAAGGGCCTGTGTAGTGTGTGAGACAAGTCTCAGCAGGATACCACCCAAGGGTGCGTACCTAATAAATTTGTTTCGGTAGAAATGCTTATATAAGAAAAATAGTAAACAATACAAAGCCCAAAAGTAAACACAAACTTCATTGGTACTCAAAAGCCACCAGGAAGTGTCACCTGCTTCAGAAAACACAGAAATCTATTTTCTGTATCCCGAAACCCCGTGCCACCTGACACCATGCATCTCAAGTACCGAAGTCCCGAAAGCACGCCCAACAATTGTAACCCAGCTCGGAAGTTCAACATGCTCATGGAACTACATCCGGAGGAACAACGAAACCTGTCCTTAAATTATAACTTGAGGGACAATGATATCTGCCCTCAAATCACGGTGAGCCTCTTACCCCAAACAGACGACCTCAAAGATATCTCCCAAAGACTCCTCACCTTCTACATGGATTCTTATGGCAAGCAACCCCAAACCAAAAATACCTTACCACATCTATCAGGTGCCTCTACCTAGCGAGTGGCCATACCACGTCATCTCGGAGTATATCTGGGTCCACACTACTCAAAAGTATCCGGTGAGCGGTAATCACCTCAATAAGTTCCCAAACCACATCAACTCTGACACCTCGTGTCCCTGCGAACCTGTTGCTCAAATCCGATGGCCTCACCATCCTAGTAACCTAGGCGAAGCCCAACCTGACAGTCCAACTGCCTGAACCCGACGTCTATGACGCCCAATCCCGTGGTAGAAACCACCCAAAGTAACCTGAGAAAAATCCCCAACCTGTGATCCCAATCACTCAAAAATATATCCGGCCCATGCCCAACACAAAAAACAATTCAACATAGGCAATATCATTCATTTCATATTCATACTTGAATGAATCACTTTAAACAACCTGTTACTAAACAGCCAAATTGCACTAACTTGTGATATCCCATACCAACACCTAAGGTCCTAAATGACTTAATCAAATGAATAACATGATTTAACAAATCAAACTCACTAGTTTAACAAACAATTCACTTTATACCCATTTCGGCACCCCATCCAAAATGCCCCCAAATGAGCAATGGACTCTAACCCGGCCTCACTCAAGAACAACAATGGTCATGGAATACCCAGAGGCATCCCACAATGCCGATAATCTATTAAAGATAAATGAAAAAGGGTTTCGCTCAATACCCAATGTTACACCTGAAGGACGCAACCCCCAATTGTCTACGAAAACACGAAATAAGGTATGAGCCACCTACGTTGTACTCGTACAAGGCTACTCCTCCGGTAAAAGCCTCTAATTTGGCCAAAAATGCGATCGATCTAAAAAAGAGTCAAAACCATTCAAACCCCTATATCTCATTCTTGGATAGAAATAAAACCAAATGGTTCAAGAGGAACCAAGGCCTTACCAAGGGGGTTCCAACGGATCAATCAGCGATCGAAACAGAGTTCGGACGGATGATCGGGAGAAGAGAAGAGGTCCAGCCAGCTTGGTTCGTGAAGCCAGACGGATGAATTGAGGTTCTGCCTCAATACGAGGCTACCGACTGTTTTAGCGAAAAATAGAAAGTACACGATGTGTAATTTAGGACTACATGCCATGTATCATTTTACTGTTCATAAGGCGGCTGAAAACTAGCCGAGATCTTGTCGACTGACTACACGATGTGTTCTTGGTTTTCCTTCTCTTCCTCACCGACTTACCCACACGCCATGTACATCCCTCATACACGGCTAGACTACACGACATGTCTAAGGGGAACATGATGTGAACTTGGTTAAATGATTCTACCTGACCAAAAGGCCTACAAGCCATGTATTGCTACTGCACGGTCACATGTACATAACGTGTCTAAAAATACACGCTGTGTAGTTAGAAATTTCTACATGGTCAGCACACGACATGTACTCAGAGAGCACACAGATGGTACTCGCCCAACACATACACGGCGTGTACTTAAAGTACATGGTGTGTAGTCTAGAAATTTACAAAAACTGCTATGATTTTCTAGACTTCTCAGAAACCAGTAAAAATTTCAAACAGGGTTGGGATTTGACCCGTTCTAAAAAAAACCTGGGTTCTTTCAAAAGGAAACCCCCTACATCAATTAATTACACGAATTTAGTCCTTCTATATCAAACATAATCTAAAATATTATCTTTAAAAATTAATATCCACACTATATATGTGATTTTCTTCCCAATATACCAACCCTATAGCCCTTTAGAGGAGATATAAAATATTTTTTCTCAATAAGAGGTAATCGCTCTCATAGATCACTGTCTTTTTTATAATCTGGTTCAAATCCTATAATTCTATGATATTTACCATAAAATAATAAATTAAGTATCATAAATTTGTTTTAATGTTATTATTAATATTAAAATACCATTATACACCCCTTTTCCCATGAAACTAGAAGGGAATGTATCGCTCGTGCACACATACAACTTACCATATTCACATAGCGAAACCATTCATTATTCACCACCATAATTTATAGATGGATATTTTGAAGGGTTTAATGTTTAAATATTATATTTATGAAATAATTTTTAATTTTAATGATCATATCATTTATATCCTTTTTACCATCTAATATTGTGGGAAATTATTGCATCTCTTGATCATACATATAGACTACCATCTCCAAGATGCGATGCGATTAATTTTTCATTTATATTTAAAATAGAAGGTTAAAGGATTAATTTTATAAATATATATGATATATGTAATATAATAAATATTTTTAATGTTTAATTATCAATTATCTTTCTTTCGTTACATCCATTAAAAAATGAAAATAATGTTCTTGCATACGTACGACCTACCGTCTCCATAAACGGTGAAATTCATTTTTTATCTCCATTTTTTATGAGTGATTATATATAAATATAAAGAATATATATTATTTTTACACAGTTATAAAAAATCTAGAAATTACTATACCATGATCAAAGTATAAGAACCTGTACTGCCAAACCCAAACAAACCTAGAAAACGAAGTAGTTATCACCCAACATAGTGATTTTAATAATAAATTATTAATAAATGGGATATAAGATGTTATAAATAAATAATATATGGTATTATAGATATATGGTTATGTAATAAATATTTAAGATACATACTTATTTCTTATAAATGAAATTTTTACCTGAACAAGGAATGGAAAGACTTGAGGTAATGGTTTTTTTATAATCTCATCATTATTAAAGAATGTTTATTTTTAAATATCCAATGGGGAATATTTCTATTACTTGTATATTTTTATATAAATATTTTCAGAACAGTTTTTCATATTCTCCACCAAAATTTTAAATTCATTTTTAACTACGTTTTAATTTTTACTATCCGGTTTCAATGAAAGATATCTGTTATTTTCAAAATAAGGAACTTTTTGGATTTTATGACAAAAATACAGAAGGAATGTTTTTTAAAATATTAAAAATGGAAATATTTTATCTCCATAATATTCCTTTAATTATTTTATGATAAATTTACAAGTATACAAGTCTTTTTTCAAAGAAAAAATTTCATTTAAAAGTGAACAGTTTTATTAAGTAGGCATGTTTTTAAAATGGAAAATTTATTTTCCTCAATAATTTTTCCAACTGATTCTTTAAAATCATTTCAATATAGGGTAAACTCATTTTATGTTACTTAAACATTAATGGGGTTTTGATTTAAGTATAATATCCTTACTCTTTTTATGGATGGGTAATATTTATGATGAAAATCTTAAATTTTTATGAGGCCTAGATCTTTTCATGGGTTCTGATGTGATTATTGTTTTATAATATTTTTGGAAAAAATGTATTATTTTCATTAAATTTCATGTGGGACCTATATATCCCACCAATTAATTAGGTAACATATTATATATCATTTTATGGTGAAGGGAAACAAGTCGATGTGCTAGATCTTTTATGGGAAATGAGTTGTTGTGCTTTAACAATAATATAAAACAAGTTCATGTTCTTGATACAATATAGGAAATAGGTTATGATGCCTAATATAATGGTATTAGTTTTTTTACTTCTCTTATAAAATGGTTTATATACTTATTATGGTGCCACAAATAGGAACATATGGTTCATGATTGAGTTTGGATTAATTCTCCTTATTAGGATTTATGCCTTTTGAAAAGTTAATAGTTTATTCCATAACTCAAGTTTACGGTATTTGTTTGATTAGGATTTAAATTTATATATATGGAATAGATATCAGAACCTTATAATTATTTTATGTTCTTCTTAACCATCAATGTATATCTCCCATGTTTACCCTTACTGAGCATTTGAACTCAACCTTTTCTAATGTTTCCTTTCCCCATGATATTAAGAATGATTTTAGTAGGGTATTTTGATATGATTATAAGGAGTACTGTGTGGGAGGATCATTATGGGATATACTAATGATCTTTTATAAAATAAGAATATTATCCATCTAATCACAAAATAATCTAAACCATTATGGTTCTTGTGTTGATCGTATTATTATGTATTGAATATTCATCTATATAGATTTAATATTTTTGTGTGAAAATATCAAAATGTTAAACACATAGTGTCTCCTTAAAAAAGTTATTGAACTATATTTTATTAAACACATACATGATTTTCCTAATTTTTTAAAATGACCAAACACTTTTAGATCCTATTTATAAAATAATTTGAATAATGAAACTCTTAAAATATTTTTTTTATGTTAAGAGTTGATTCTTTAAAAACATCAGTGCTAATAAATATATTATGGTTTCTTTCATGATATTAATAAAATAAACTAATATATCAATATAAACTTGTCCACCACTAGATGTATCCATATAAACATTATAAATGCTTATATAATGCCATTTTGAAAGACATTAGGTGACCAGTAGACATTTATCATGTAAATATAGTATTAGGCAACTCATATTTTTATGAATCTCTAAAATAAACTAATTATCTCAAAAGAATACATCACATTTCAATCATCTAAATAGTTGTGAACATCACATTCCACTAAACTAATATTAACCATATATTTTCTTAGTATATTCTAACAAGGGCCAAAAATCATTTTCTTTTTATACAATCAGATAAATACAAACATGGTTAAACTTTGACTGACAACATGATCAGTAACATACCCAATCGACCCATATTATCTAAGCCTCATGTTAAAATTTGGTGAAACCTGTGAAAGCGGAACATGATGCAAGGAATAAATTACATTTAAATCACTGGTCTGGGGTCTTGACCCTAAGACCACACCACAAAACCCTCCACAACCTTACCAACCCACCCAAGCATGGGGGGAAGAGCTAAGCCTCAATTATTGTGTAAGAAAAGGTATAAAATTATGAAGTATCCCATTAAATGTATCTCATCAACCTCAAGTATTGGGTATTCATAATAATTTTACACCCCTATGTATATCCGTGATGATGAAACATTCCATGTGATATAATTTAGTTGGTTAGTCGATATAATATGCCTACACTAATTATCTCAAGTTCCTATTAATTGTATAGAATTAAAATGTTTATTTATAATAAAATATTACAATAATTCTAATATTAATATAGCAAGAAAATTCACATTAATACATGATGATCATTGAATAAGGATAACTAAAATTTGTACTTTGAGGGAATTTTATTATTCTACAATTAATGTAATCTAAATATAGTTATCATGAATTAATGATAAATATATATTTATTTTATTATAAATTTATGATATATTTTTCAACAATTATTTTCAATATCTCATGTATCTATTACCAAGAGATAAAACAAAACAGTCATGATTTTTTTGTGCTGCTGGTTTAATTTAATGATACACTATATTTTCATCTGTAGCCACCCAAAAAAATTAAATCACCACTCACAAGGATATCCTTAATGAAATATTATATAAAAAATATGGTTTTGGTCCTACGGTGAGACTAGGGTTCCCTATCCTAATAAATAATTGTTTTTTCATATTAAATATCAATTCCAACCCCATTGTTAGGAATGAATCCATGTTTAGAAATGAATTCTCAATCCAAACTGATTCTATCAAATATTATAATGAATTGATGTTCTAAACTTATTTTAATGAGTATTTTAAAGTGTATTTTTTAGAACTATTCCAAATTATTTCTCTGCTATTTAAGAAAAACCTGAAATTAGATTGAGATCTCTATAAATTTTTATTCATTTAGATCTAGCACATGAGTAACACCTTATAATGAGATTTTCCTCTCCTTTAAAGTACCAGAATATATTTTTTATTCTGATTAAATACTTAATAATTTTATTCATAGGAATATTGTGACTTAATAGTACTGAATTGGTATTTAATCATTATTACCAATACATAAGCAACATTGGGTTGATTATAACACATGAGATATATAATAACCCTGATCATTATTACACATTAGTAATTGAGTTATTAAATAATATTACGCATTATACAACCCATAAGATTGATAATTATTGTATATTTGAGAATTATATACATTACATAACAACTTAAAACATGAAAGACATCATCTTCATTGAAAACTTCTTTAACAATTCTCTCACTTAAAACTATAAGGGATAACCTGGGGACATACAAAAGAAATTTCTAAGTTATATATCTTAATAAGGGAATAATTATGGCATAAGTTAAAACATGTTATAAAATTGGCATATAAATGGGGAATAATTCGAACATGAATAATAATGCATGATATAGCATGATAATCATAACATGGAAAATGCTGCAACAATTTAAAACTCCGTATCAAAAACAGAAGTTAGGGATTAAAATAAATACACATTGATCAAAAAATCACTATAAAATAATCAGTTTCTCTCACTATCCAAACATTACATCTTAATATACTAAAAATCACCCAATGCAATGGATCGATATATAATTTCAAGCACACCCATCCCATTTATTTCATTCTCGTGCTTAAGTGTGACATATAGATCATAAAACATGGAATCATTTATCATAAAATTTTAATATAAGAGCATGGACTTTGGAATAAATAAATGTAATTACAAATCCACATAGTTATATTTACATAAATTTTATCACTATTGATAGTAAATTGGTATGTTATTCACTACTCAACTATTTTGACATAGAAAATCTCGGTGTAATTTTATCAGCATAATGACATCAATTTAAAATCAATAAAATATGTTAATGAGTGTGAAAAGGGTATATCATAATTTGGAAATAAAATATGATGTAATAGGGACATGTAAAGACAAATCCGAACATATGTAATTGGAAATAGAAGGCATAAGATTATAAATAAACTTGAATAAATAAGAGAAGGTGAGTATCTCTTACTTGAGTGTGTGATTCCAATTTATTGGGAGGAGCTTCATGAGATATCGGGGGTGAGTTGGGAGGACTCTATAGAGTTTAGGGTAGAGAAAAGAAGTTATAAAAGGGTTTTTATTGAAGATAAAAGGTATTTTGTGTTGGTTTAAATTGGAAATGAGTGGGGATTTCCATATATTTTATAAAACATAGTTTTTGGTCTCTATATAATAAAATAACCAAAACAACAAATTTATCCATTTTTTTTGCCAATGGTTTCTCCAAAATTGGAGTGGTTTTATTTAATTTTTACGGAAAAGGTCCGACAATAAGAAAATAATTCCCTTTCTTATTTGGAGGTGAGTTATAGTCTTAATGAAATGATTTTAAAGAGATTAAATATATTAATGGTTTTGGGTGATTCATTTGGGCTATATAAAATTAAATAAATAAATGTAAAATAAAATTATTTTAAAGGGAAGTCAATTATTTGTTCTTGTTTACCATTTATAGTATCTATTACATCTATTTTGGGTCATTATGATTCTGTAACAAACACTGTATATGTTATGTGAGGGAGCCTCTGAGCGGCATCGAATCTCTCATCCTAGGTTTTTCCTCAGCTACGATTATGAGGGGGAGGATGAACTGGTGTATTCCCCATCATCTCCATCACTTAATCACATGTCCTATATTCGTTCCCATATCTTCTAGCCTCTTCTTGAGGTGGGATCTTGCTCCCCAGATATTGGCGATCCTCTTATCGGTTGTTTTTCAATGTTGTTTCGATGGCACTATCACGATTTTTTGTTGTGGGGGACAATGTCCATTTAAACCTACTGTGGCATCGATTTCCTTTGATCCTCTCCAGTTCAGATCTGAAGTGGGGGTTCAATGGTGGTTTTTGGATTTGTGGTACGTCAGTCAATGGTTTCTCACAACACTTTCACGACGGCTTGGACATGTTTAGCTTCTGGATTGAGTTTCGTCATCGTCCAGAACCTTTAGCTACTCTAATCCCTGCTCTGGTTTCAGGATACTCTACTCCATTCCGAGTTAGACCTTGAGTGGTGGTTATATTGAGACTTTGGGATGTGGGACTTGGTGGTCGGAGGTGTTCTTTTTGCGACTGGTGTCTGTTTATCCTCTGAAGATGCTCTAATTCTTTCCTCGATGATGGTGGTGTTTTCAGCCTCACTAACACCTTTCTTGGTGTTTATTCCTCCGAGCCATCAGTGAAGGTTTGTTGTGATTTGTCTACAAATTCTCGAGTTCTTGTTGCGATGATGTTTTGTTTTAGTTGGTTTTTGTTTATTGTGATCATTGGCTCTAGTGGTTTGGGAGGTGTCGATGTCGACGACGATGGTCACCTACATTGGTGATGATGGCAGATGGCTGCAATGCGACTCAGTATAATGTGGGGTTTTTTTGTGCAGAATATCCACTCTGGTGATAGTACGGTGTTCAGTTCACCTGCAATGGTCACTGCGACTATCGACACTATTAAAGATGGTTAGTGTTGATGATGACAGTTCTCTGTTGATTAGGACGACTCAGTGGAAGGTCTTGCCGGTGGTGGCTAGCGGAAATCCCATAGCCCGAGGGGTTATAATGATGGGATGTGATTTTACTTTTATTTTAATTTTGAATGGAGGTTTGTGGCTTGAGGTGGTGGTATTGGGGAGGGATCGAGGAACCTTCAAGGTGCAACAACAATCGATTTGAATTTGCTTTTTGAATTTTGGAGCCTGATTGGTGTTTTGTGGCGTGACAATTGTTTTTGATTTGGAACTTTTCGGTTTTTTTGGCTTTGTTAGATCCTATCATGTAGAGGTAATATGATTTTCTAGTTCTCACTAAACCAAAAAGTGATTTATTAATAAAAAAATGGATTTGGAGGGAAAAACTGTAAATTTATGCAGTTTTTAATTTTTACCCAAAAAATTGAGTTCCTCAGAATATAATGAAAAAATAACTATTGATTAATTTTGATTTTATGATTTCAAAAATAATTTCTATTTTATGTAAATATTTTTTTAATTATGTTTATTTTTTACTTTTAGGAATAATAATAGATATTTATTGAGAAATTCTATGTTTTGTGACAATAAATTTCTTTAAATTCTTATTAAAAAAAATTTTATGTCCTAAAAAATTATATGATAATTTATATCTGATAAAAAATATTTACTAATAATATTTTATTGAAATATTATTTATTTATAAATACATTAATTCATCAAAATAACCTCCTTAATCGAATTTTAATATCACCCAAAAATACAATTTGTGTTTTATTGTATCAACATAAAACTAATTTGTAAAGAAAAAGTAATAGGATGAAAATATAATCATTATTATGTAAAAATTAATGTGCATATTTATATCTCTAGGGTCTTGATACATATCCCTTTAATACACCAGCAAACTTCCTAAGGGTAAGGAGCATGCCTGTGAGACTTTCATGGGGTGGTTCAGAGTACATGGTTTGTGTCGTGATCTTGATGAGATTGAAATTCTCCCATAAAAAGTATCACTCATGATTAGTTTTTAAATCACATCTTGGTCTTGGTCAAGGGAAAATTCCAAATATTTTATCTCCCACAAAAGAGCAGAAAAATGGGATTCATAGGGTACGATCCCACGGGTTGAGGCCATCACTTCCTTTGTCTATGTCAATTGAATTTTATAAAACCTTATTTATTATACTAATAATTTTATCACTATTTATTGAATATATTATCAATGGTAATGATGCTAAATGATCATTTATATAGGTGGAAAAGATTTAATGTTTTTTCGGTCTCCATAATATATAATAATGAATTTAAATAAATCAAAAGGGGGAATTTTATTTATAACAGTTTGGGTTGTTACAATATTCCCCTTTAATAAATTTTTCCCTTGAAATTTTATTATCCAACACTAAAAAAAATAATGGTAACTCTGTTTCATCACTTCCTTTGGTTCCCATGTCACGTCCACACCCTTTTGGTTTCTCCACAACCCTTTTATATGGTGGATTGTGTAATTTGGCAGAACATTGTATTTGTGATCAAAGATCTTCACTGAATGCTATTTATATGAGAGATCATTCTCTAATGGTACCACATCTAGTTTGATTACATGTGATAGGTATGGTATATAATTTCTCAAGGGGGATAAATGGAATAAATCATGTACTTGAGATGGGTTAGGTGGGATTTCAAGTTTGTAGACCAACACTCTAATGACATAATGGATCTCAAAGGTGGAGATGTATCTTGGATTGAAATTTTACTTCGTCCCAAATATCATCACTTTCTTCCATAGTGATATGTGAAGGAATACCATTTCCCTAACATCAAACTCGAGGTATCATCAACTATTTTCATCATAGATCTTATGTCAAATCTAAGTATCATGAATGTGTTTCTGAATGATCTTATCATTTTCCACCATTTCATAAACTATTTTAGGACCAAATTGTTTTATTTTCCAACATAATCCAAGCATGTTGGCGTTCTACACTCCTTTCTATGAAGTTCTACATAAGTATCCATTTGTATACTCAAGTAAAATTTTTTGTTGTAAGATAACTCAAACAAAGTAAGATGTTGGTCCCTTCCTCCTTTGATGCCAATTGACAATACTCTTAACAAGTACTCAAGTGTCTGGAGAGTCTTATCAAATTGCACATTATTTTTAGTGTGAAAAGTTGTGATGAAGTTCAACTAAGTGTCTATATCATGTTGAAGACTTTTCCAGAACATGAATGTGAATCTAAGATCTTGATCAGATACAATAGATAGTGATTGTCTATACAGCCTCACCACATTTTTCTGTTGTATATTTGTGCAATTTGATCTAGTGAGAAGACCTCTCAAAAGGAAATGATGTTTATAATATTTTTAATATGATCTTCCAAAACCCAGATATCATTTCCACCTAGATGTCTTCAAAAGTATGGTGAGAATTTCCATGATGATGTTTTTCCATTTCTATATTGTTATGTGCTGTAGTTGAATCATCCCCATGGGGGTTTTCCTTTCCACTTTCACTTAAATACACACAAGACATCTTGATGTATATTTTGTGATATTTTAAATCATATTTTCCCACAAATAGTGTTCTTTGAGATCTAGATATATCTTTGTTCTTATTGGGTAGATAGAGAAGTTTGATCTATGTGTATCAGCCAACAACTCATTCTTTAAACTGGGATTTGAGGGTACACATAGTATTGAACAAACTCTTAAAACAACTTCTTCATTAACATTTAATTATTAGTATTTCAAATTTCTTATAGATTCCACAATCTTTAGAATTCCTAAATTATTTCTATGAGCATCATTTATCTTCTCCAGAAGGGATGGTTGAGAAATTATTTGCAAAAGCATTGTTGATGTTCCTTTATTTATGATTCCCATATCCATCCTTTTTAAATATAATCTGATTATATCCCTCTCAATTAACATAGATGATATATTTTATGTATCATTTATAATTATATCATCTTCTAATTTATTTTCATTACAATGATGGTAGTGGATTGAGCATCTGTAGTCCTTAATTGAATCTAACCAACTTTATTATCAAATATTCATGACTTTCTATGGGAATATATATTTGAGAGTTTTGTGATCTATTTATATTTCAAACTTATCCCCAAAAAATACTGTTACTATATTTTCAAAGTGAAGATTACTTCATCCAATATAAATAATTAATTGGGTAGTTCTATTCCTGAACATTCAACAATTCTGAAGCATAGGCTATAAATTTATCAATATTCATTGACACTCAATTGAATCCCTTCTTCTAAGCATCACTGAATACCAAAAAAAGTTCCCCACTTGTGGGTAGTGTGATCATAGGGGTAGTGAAAAGCCTCCTTTTCAAATCCATGATGTTCTATTCACATTTATAAATCAAATATAATTTAACTCCTTTCTAAGTCCGCTTGGTTAGAGTGTTTGAAAATCATGGGAATTGTTTCACAAATTGACTATAATGCCAAGACAATCTAAAGAAACTACAGATATCTGTCATAGATACATGCCTCAACCATCCTTTAATTTCTTCTATTATTTAAGGGTCTATAGATTTCTCATTTCTTGTGGTCATATATCTTAATAATGAGACTTACGTCAAATAGAACTCACCCTTTTTGTACTTGGAACAAATATTATCATTCTGTAAGTTCTTTAGCTCAGTGCTTATATGATCCTCATTCTCCTCCTTGGTTTTAGAGTATATTAAAATAAAATCTTTAAATACTATAAAAAATATTTTGAGGTAATCAATAAATATTATATTAATCATGTACTGGAATATTTTATCCATATTAGTGAGTCTGAATATCATTACTATGAACTCATATTGCCCGTACCTTGTACAAAAATCATTCTTGAGGATATCCTCCTTGTTCAGCATAACATTGTAATATCCTAAATGTAGGTCCACCATGGAGAATTATTTCTCTCCACATAGATGATCAAATAATTCATCAATACATTAAAGATGATATTTTTTTATTATAATCCTATTGAGCTTGTGATAATCAATGAAAATTCACATTGCCAATCCTTATTCATAATGGGGAGGACTTGTACACCCCATGGTGAAGCACTTGGGCATATGAACCTTAATCTATATTTTCATGTAATTTTTTCTTCAGATATTCAATTTACATGATAGAAAATCTATATAGAGTCTTAGAAAATATTAACTCCCTAGGTATAATCTAGATTAAAAAATAAACTTCTTAGTTAGGAGGAATACTATTAAATTCCTCAGGAAACACATCAGCATATTCTCTCACAATGGGAATGTATTATAGGATGGTATTTTCCATAGAATCAATTATTTAGTCCAGATATTCTCACCCATAGGGAAATATTATCCATGATTTGTATGTTTATCAAAATTTAGATTTATTATCCTCCTTTAAATTATACATAATTGGGGGTTAATTTATGATACACATAGTAATTTTCCTCTCATGGATATTTATGTTGGGTCTATATATGGAATGTCAATCCAAGCCCATAATTGAGTCAAATTTCACTAAAAGGGTTATGAAATGGTTCACTGGGAAATTAAACTGAAACATTATGATAGGGGAGGAGTTATTTACTCAGAATGAAATAATTTCCCCATTTTACATTTTCACTGACAACACTTCTTTCACATATTACGGTGGTGTTTGAGTAGTTCTACAGAACATGCAAGATATGAAAGAAATAATGGAACCATAATAAAAAAGTATGTTCACTATTATTGAATGAATAACTAGAATAACAATCAACACTTTATTATTAGGATCCATCTTAGTGGTTGTGATTCCAAAATATCTCTCATGTTATCATGGAGGTTTGTTGGTTGTCTCTAAAAACACTTGGATTAATACATTAATTTGTAATTTTCTCTGGTTCCAAATAGTTGAAGTAGTAAAAAATGTACGGAGGGTTTACTGGAGTATTCCTTTCCTCCATCTCATTAGTGGGGTTCCTCTATTGGTGATCACTATCTAGGTACCCTTCATTCCTGCACCTAAAGCATTTCCTCGTCCCCATTAGTCAATTTTTGGGCTTCTTCCTTCTGCACCTTTGAAAAGTTGCATGTTGAAATTTAATGGAACCATTATATTTCTCTATCAGACCACGAGATTCAAAATCCAATTTCAACTTCTTATCCCCATGATACCATTAAGATTATGCAATCTCTATTTTACTTTGAGGGATCATTGAAAAATTTCTTCATAGCTATCAAAGTCATGGATCTCTAGGGATTTTTGTAGACTAGGGTTTATCTCACTAAAAAAGTGGTCTACCTTACATTAATAGGTGAATAAAAACCAAAAGTTTATCATACAAGTCAAGTGAGTTTTTTCTGGATCACACCAATAGATTCATCTCATTTTTCTTGAGTACAAGGAAATCCATTTCCCTTTTATGTTGTAGAGTGAGAGGAAAATATACATCGAAAAACATTTTCTAGAATTCATTTGACCCAGTCAATTTGATATCATTACGAGGCTTTTTATATTTGATCAATTTCCACCATTTATCTTCTTAACCCTCCATATAATAAATATCCCTTTAAAACATCTCTTTTTAAAAACATTGAAAGAGGTATCATATCATCCCAATAGGAGTTATCTATTATTCCGAAATTAAGGGATTTTATGATCCATTAAAAGTTGGAGGCCTTTTTCACAAAAAGTAATCAAATATTGGTTTTTATTTATTTGGGGGATTTTGGTTATCCTTCAAATATTGGTTTTTATTCATAACCTAAGTAAGCTGAGAGAGTATCATCATAATGTTTTTGATCCCTGCTCGCATTGGGTTGGGAATATCATTGGGGTAGTCATCACATTGCTCGTCACATTGATTTTTTCCAAATTTATCATATTTATGGAGATTAGATAGAATAAATGGAAAATTATGCATGATTATTTTTAAACTATTAAAAACATAAAAGGGAGTCCAATGACATTAAAGAGATAACTTATAAGTTATATTTTTTTTTCCTTAAGCTATGTATTTCTGTTCTTCAATTTGTGTTATCCATGATCTATTTCCTAAAACATATTCTTATGTGTATTTTTAATTCCATTAATAAATTTTTTATTGATCTTTTGAATTCACTTAAGAATATCTCCTATGAGTGTCAATCTAGTTGCAAAATATGGCCCGTTATCGTGTACCAGGTTATGCTTAGTCAAGCTCGATCCACCTTGTCAAAGTTGTTATCCCTAGGTAAATATGTTCTAGAACCACATAAACTTGTAATGTCCAAATTGGGATGTATTTTTTTGATAAAATACTTAATCTATACATACCAAAATTCTGGTATGTTTTCTTATACTTAGTCTCATTCCTAGGGCTTTCTCTAGTGTTTTCTAATCCTAATCCAAATAATAACTAAACCTTTCCTTTGATACCAACTATAAAAACCCTAATTCAATTTACACATTAATACTTCATTTATTACATAATATTACACTTAATATAACACATAAAATATATATGTATAGTGTATTAGGGAATTAGGTACATTACATAACAACATAAAATAGAAAAGACATCATCATTATTGAAAACGTAACATGATCTCACTTAAAACTGAATGGGATAATCTAGATAATACATAAGAAAGCAGTGAAATTTCAATCACTTTAAGGGAATAAGAATAGAATAAGGTAAAAAATTTATAAATAATCATATAAATATGGAATAAAAGGAACATGAATAATAAGTAATGATATAAAATTATAATCATAATAATGGAAATGTTGAAACAACATAAAACACTACATCATAATCAAAGGTCATGGATAAATACCAATACATAATGATGAAAAATGTCCTATAATGTAATTAGCTTCAATCACTATCCATAAATGACATCTCATGATACTAAATATTACCCAATTCAGTGGAGCTCTATATAATTTCCGGTGCACCCATCACATTATGTAACAACCGAGACTTTTATGAGAAATATTTTATTTTTATGTTATATAAATCATCATAGGAATCTTTCACTACACACAACACTAGCTTGGGATACTTTACACACAATCACGACCTTCCTCGATAGCGCGTGTGCGTACGTATAGAATAATGTCTCCACGCCGTGGTGTAATCTATTTTCCACCACCACCATAATTGGATGGGTATAATGGTGTAAATAAAAACTATATATGATTATTTTAAAGTGATATTGATTCTGAAATAGTATACATACACTCCAATACAATTCCACGATCATGGGAACGATATCATCGCTCGTGCGTACGTACGGAATACCTTCTCCACGATGTGATACGACTCGTTATACATAATTTTCATTGCATAATTATTACATAAATGAATTGAGTGAATAAATATGATATGTATTAAACTAATACCATTCTGGAAATGAGGTATCTATAACCTAAAAAGAAGAATAAGAATTTATTTGACAAAACACGCATAAGAACAAAATGCAATAAACACCCGAATAAAAAGTAACAATGAAATATTACTAATAAAGAGATAATAATATGACCATATATGATATCATAAAAATAAGTATGATTCTGGAATAAGTCAATGACAATATTTAAATCATAATACTGGAGGTTCAGACACTTACGAAGCAAATCAGACCTAATGTAAGGGATAATTTTGCAAATTTCATTTTTATCTGAGATTGCTTATATGTATGTATTTACTAGGGTTATTGTTATCATCTGTGTCCATGTTTTTTAAAAGTGTTTTTATGTATGTTTAATGTCCTTTTAAACCATTTTTACTTTTACTATATGGTGTGTAAGGAATCTTTCTTCTGTTTACGTTATGAGGTACTTTTTGACTTTTCTGACAAAAGTACGAGGAGAATGTTTTTTTAACTTATAAGGAATGAAAGGATTTTTTAAGGTTTTATAAAACCTTATTTTCATGAAGCTTCCTCCAAAATATTTCATGACTATTTCCAACAAAATCTCTTTCTTTTAAAATTACTTGACATTTTGTGAAAAGAATTTGATTTTGAAGAAGAAAGGATATTTTCCTCAAGAATTTAATACAAGTGTTTTATCAAAACCATTTTTCCATCTAAGATGACATTATTTCATATGTGTTAGTTTCAAGTATAATGTCTCTATGATTTAAATGGTTTCACTTTTATTATTATGAAATGATATCCATTACTTTTATATGGATTATGTGATGATGGTATGATGTTTATGAAACCCATTTTATTCGTTGGGTTATTATGAATGATATATGTTTATTTTGTGGCACAAGATAAGAATTATTTCAATATGAGATGGTTGGGACCTATATCCCCCTCTAATGCATTGGGTAAATATTTATATCTCATGAGATAGACATGGATGGAACGGTAAGTTAATCTGGTTTAGTGTTATAGGACTGAAATGAAGAGTGAACTCGATTCTGAAAGGGACATTGTACACTAAGATGGTTTCGGCAGCAATGCCTTGGCTACTATGGAAATCATAAAAAGTTCTGAATGGTTACAGAAATTACATGTTTTATTCCCATGCTATTTTATCGTGATTAATGTTCCTTTATGATATATGCCTTACGTACTTCCAAGATTTATGTCTTTGCTCAAGGTTTTAATTTTTAGATTTCATGTTCAAATTTTTTCTTTCAAATGTTTATGGATTTTTTTATTTTCCCTATGTTTGCCCTTAGTGAGAATTTGAGATCACCCTTTTGTATGTTTTCTTTTCCCCAGGTCAGGAAGAATGATATTAAGTAGGATATGCCAAAAAGGGACTCTAGATATTATGAAATAAATGGGGGACAACGTAGATGATTTATGAACCAGTTGTTTATGTTTCCCAGTTTCTAAAGACACTATACCTTTATGGTCCTTTCATGGTTTTGTTATATGTTGTAATAAGTGTACTTCAATTTTGAAGTATTAACAATGTATGAAATGTATGGGTCGTTATAGTTGGTATCAGAGGAAAGGTATAATCAAAATTTGGAAACTAGGATGTGAAAGCCTTAATAAGAAACCTAAGGATATGTTTAAGCATAGAACACAATCTTAGTGTTTTAGAAATGGCCATGAATAACATATGATAAGACCTTAAGTGTAAAATTTTATTCTTGATTATGTGGTTTTACTATTATAATTAGTGTTTCTCACACTATTCTTCTTGGTTTTAGTCAATGAATGGAACCCAAAGGAACCGTGTTAATGCGGAATGCAACGGGCAATGCAATGATTGTCCCCCTGAGCAAACAAACGTTATGGGAGTTGGAATGAAAAATCTTGTAGCCATGCTCACACAATTATCTCTAGCTATGAATCATGAAGGACTTCTAAACGAGAAAAGGAAGGAGAAACATTCTGTTGAATCCTTCATGAGACTGCGTCCACCTTCATTCAGCGGGTATACCGATCCATTAGTTGATGAACAATGGATCAGTACTAGTGAAATGATATTTTCAGTTCTTCAATGTTCTGAACCTGATAAAGTCTTCTTAGCAGTGTATCGTTTGGAAGGAGATGCTGATCAATGGTGTAATCTTATCAAGAATACGAGTCAAAGAGATGAAATTGAGTCCATGGAATGGGATGAGTTCACGAACTTATTTTTCAATAATTATTTCCCTCATATTCTTCGAACAAAGGTGGAGAAGTAGTTTCTTGAACTGAAGATAAAAGATGATGAATCTGTTGGTACCTATGAAGAAAATTTTACAAGAATTTCAAGGTACGCTTCTGGTATTATTATCCAACCTGAGAGTAAGATCGATCGATTATTTAGTGTATTAAAACCAAGTCTTTGAAGGGCGTTACCCATAAGGGAGTTCAACAGTTATGAGGAAATCGTTCGATGAGGTCTCAAGGTTGAGATGGAGATTGGAGTAACCCATCAGTCATATGGGTTTGATTAGAAGAAGAAAATGGAATTCAGAGGAAAATCTAAAGAGCACACTGAAAAAAAGATGAGTTTTCCCTTATGCTCAATGTGTGGAAAGAAACATGGAGGGAGTTGTCCTAAAGGGACAAGTAAATGTTTCAAATGTGGAAAGGAAGTTCAACGGGCATTTGAATGCTGCAATGATATGAAGAAGATGTCTAGTGATGCAAACAATGAAAAGTCTACCCACGGTGCACCTCCTACACTTCAATGTTACAAGTGCAAGGAAATGGGTAATTATACTAATAAATACCCTAATCCAAGGGTTATTGATGATGATCGACGTCAACAAACTCTTAAGGCTAAATACAAAGGAAATTCACATGCAATTTCTATTAGGGATGTGGAGTATGATAACGAAGTGGTGAAAGGTACACTTACCATCCACTCTAAAGTAGAAAATGTTTTATTTTATTCTGGATCCACCCACTCTTTTATTTATGAATAATTTTCTAAGGGTATCACCATATTACCTCAACAATTAGATTTTGAGTTAGCTGTGACAACACCTAATGGCACAACAGTCGCATCGAAAGTTTATAACTCTTCTCCTATTGAAGTTTATGGGAATGTGCTTCCTGCAATTCTTGTGATCCTTCCTATAGTGGAATTTGATGTGATTCTTTGCATGGATTGGCTTTCTTTATATGGATCACATATCAATTTCCAAATAAGGGAAGTCACATTTCATATTCCAGATCAATCTATGATCGTCTATCGATGCAAGGATGAACATAACCTTCTAGTGGAAATTTCTTCCATCCTATGGGTCTTGATTCCACTAAATGAAGGTTATTTATCACAAAAAGTTGGTGAGAATATCACGTTTAAGAATATGCCCATTGTACGGGAGTTTGATGATGTCTTTTCGGAGGAATTGTCGGGTCTTCCACCAAATCGTGAAGTAGAGTTTTCAATAGAACTCGTACCGGGTGCTTTTCCTATTTCAAAGACACCTTATAGAATGGCCCCAATTGAGTTGCAGGAATTGAAGAAGCAACTCCAAGAGAATCTTGTTAAAGGATTCATATGCCCAAGTGCGTCACCTTTGGGAGCACCAGTTCTATTTGTTAAGAAGAAATATGGATCAATGAGACTCTGTATTGATTATCGAGAACATAACAAGATCACTATCAAGAAAAATATACTATCTCGCGCATTGATGACTTATTTGACCAACTATGCATAGCTTAATACTTTTCCATGATTGATCTTCATTCAGGGTATCATCAATTATGGGTCAAAAGGGAGGATATAACAAAGACGGATTTCCGTACAAGGTATGGACACTATGAATTTATAGTGATGCCATTTGGTCTTAATAATGCCCCTACTATCTTCATGGATCTGATGAATAGAGTTTTAGAGACTATCTTGATCAGTTTGAGGTAGTCTTTATAGACGATATTCTTGTCTATTCAAAGAGAAAGGAAGAACATTAAGATCACATAAGAATTATACTGAAGACCCTGAGAAAGGAGAAGCTTTATTCCAATTTTACCAAGTGTGAATTTTGGCTTCAAAAAGTTGGATTTTTGGGTCACATAATCTCAAAAGATGTGATATCTGTGGATCCAGCAAAAACAGAGGTTATCGAAAGATGGTCGAGACCAACAACAGTAAACGAGATC
Organism: Viscum album; assembly: GCA_963277665.1. Taxonomy (NCBI): domain Eukaryota; kingdom Viridiplantae; phylum Streptophyta; class Magnoliopsida; order Santalales; family Viscaceae; genus Viscum; species Viscum album. The sequence goes on from OY728137.1 coordinate 1,958,401,299, forward strand.
TGAAATTTTCTTGGTTTGGATGGATATTATCGACATTTTGTGAATGATTTTTCACAATTATCTAATCCACTCACCTGGTTGACTCGAAAAGGAGATAAGTTCTTGTGGACGGAGGAATGTGAAGAGAATTTCAAGGAGTTGAAAATAAGGTTATCCAGTGCACCTGTACTCACACTTCCTTGTAGTGGTGAAAGTTTTGTGATCTACAGTGATGCATCCAAGAAAGGATTGGGGTGTGTTCCTTTGTAGAACAATATGGTGATAGCTTATGCCTCACGACAGTTGAAAATCCATGAGCAAAATTACCAAACTCATGATTTGGAGTTAGCTGCGGTAATAATTTCATTAATGATTTGGAGGCATCATCTATATGGAGAAAGGTGTGATATTTATACTGATCATAAAAGTTTAAAGTATATTTTCACACAAAAGGAGATGAATATGTGCCAAAGAAGATGGTTGGAGCTGATTAAGGATTACGACTGCTCAATTCATTACCACCCTGGGAAAGCAAACAAGGTGGCAGATGCATTAAATCGACAAGACCATTCTAGCTTATCCATGATGAGGATATAAAAAGATCCAATATTTATGGATTTAAAAAGGATGGGTATTTTAATTATAATGGAAGGGGAAAAATCTTATCTTTCTCAAATGAATGTTCAACCATCTATACATGTGAAGATTAAAGAGGCACAGAAAGAAGATGTAGAGTTACAAAAGAAGGTGAGAAATGTTCCTGAATTCAACCTTTATTGTGATGGGATAATAAGGTTTAGGAATCGGGTTTGTGTTCCTCCCATACCAGAATTAAAGAAGGAGCAACTGGATAAGGCTCATAGTAATTCATTCTTTATTCATCCTAGAAGCATGAAGATGTATAGGGACCTGAAACAGTACTTCTGGTCGGATGGAATGAAAAGAGATGTTACTGAATATGTCTCTCGATTCTTGATTTGTCATCAAGTAAAAGCTGAGAGATAGAAGTCTAAGGGGATGTTACAACCATTACCCATACCCGGATGGAAATGGGAAAACATCACTATGGACTTTGTCACCGGACTTCCTAAACATCCAAAGGCAATAATGCTATCTGGGTCATAGTAGATCGTCTTACAAAGTCATCACACTTCATTGATATTAGAGAAGATTTCTCTCTGGATCAGCTTGCCAGGATATTTGTAAATGAATTGGTAAGATTTCATGGAGTACCACTTTCTATGATATCGGATCGGGATCAGAGGTCTACCTCAAAGTTCTGGAGAAGTCTTCAGCATACTCTGGATACAGAGTTGAGTTTCAGAAATGCTTATCATCCTCAAACAGACGGTCAGTCTGAGGGGAAAATTCAAACTCTAGAAGATTTGTTGAGAGCTTGCTCTATAGATTTCAAAGGTGATTGGGATCAACACTTACCTTTGGTGGAGTTTTCTTATAATAATAGCTTTCACTCTAGTATTCAGATGGCTCCATATGAATCTCTATATGGAAAGAAATGCAGGACTCCAACTTGCTGGGATGAAGTTGGGGAAAGAAAGATATTAGGACCTGATCTTGTTGATGAGATGGAAGAAAATGTCAAATCTATTCAACAAAATATAAGAGCAGCTCAGAGTCGACAAATAAGTTATGCCGATAAGTGAAGAAAAGACCTAGAGTTTGAAGGGGGTGATAATGTGTTCTTACGAATATCTCCTTGGAAGAGAGTAATGAGATTTGGAAAGAAGGGAAAGCTGAGCCCTAGGTATATCGGTCCTTTCGAAATACTGGATCGTGTTGGGAAGGTAGCTTACCGATTGACACTTCCACCGAATACCTCCCAAGTTCATGATGTGTTCCATGTATCTCTCCTGAGAAAGTACATACCTGATCCTTCACATGTACTCATCTCAGAAGTTGTACCGCTGGAGTAAGATATTTCTTATGAAGAACAACCGATAGAGATTCTGGATCATAGAGAAAAAGTCCTACGGAACAAGACCACTCACTTAGTGAAAGTTTTATTGAGGAACCACCAATTAGAATAAGCTAAATGGGAGCTTGAGGATATGATGTGGGAAAGGTATCGTCATCTATTTGTTACAAAGTGACGAATTTTGAGGGAGAAATTCATTTTAAGGGGGGGTAGAATGTAACACCTGAGACTTTTATGAGAAATATTTTGTTTTTATGTTATATAAATAATAAAAGGAATCTTTCACTACACACAACATAAGATTTTCTTGCTTTACACACAATCGAAACCTTCCTCGATAGCGTGCGGGCATACGTATGAAATACTGTCTCCATGCCGTTGTGTAATCTATTTTCCACCACCAACTTAATTGGATGGGTATAATGATGTAAATAAAAACTATATATGACTAATTTAAAGTGATATTGATTCTGAAATATTATACATACACTCCAATACAATTCTACAATCATGAGAACAATATCATTGCTCGTGCGTACGTATGGAATACCGTCTCCACGATGTGATGCGACTTGTTCTACATGATTTTCATTTCATAATGATTACATTAATGAATTGAGTGAATAAATATGATATGTATTACACTAAAACCATTCTGGAAATGAGGTATCTATAACCCAAAAATAAGAATAAGAATTTATTCGACAAAACATGCATAAGAACAAAAAGCAACAAACACCCGAATAAAAAGTAACAATGAAATAATACTAATAAGAAGATTAGAATATGACCATATATGACATCATAAAAAAAGTATGATTCTGGAATAAGTCAATGACATTATTTAAATCATTATACAGGAGGTTCAGACACTTACGAAGAAAATCAGACCTAAGGTAAGGGATAAGTTTGCAAATCTCGTTTTTATCCTAGATTTCTTATAAAAAAGTATTTTCTGGGGTTTTTGTTATCATTCGTGTCCATGTTTTATAAAAGTGTTTTTATGTATGTTTAATGTCCTTTTAAACCATTTTTACATTTACTATATGGTATGTAAGGAATCTTTCTTATGTTTACGTTTTGAGGTACTTTTTTACTTTTCCGACAAAAGTACGTGGAGAATGTTTTTTTAACTTATACGGCATGAAAAGATTTTTATGGTTTTATAAAGCCTTATTTTCATGAATCTTCCCCCAAAATATTTCATGACTATTTCCAAAAAAATATCTTTCTTTTAAAATTTCATGATGTTTTGTGAAAATAAATTGATTTTGATGAAGAAAAGATATTTTCTTCAAGAATTCAATTCAAGTGTTTTATCAAAACCATTTTTCCATATAAGATGACATTATTTCATATGTGTATGTTTCAAGTATAATGTCTCTATGATTTACATGGTTTCAATTTTATTATTATAAAATGATATCCATTACTTTTATATGGATTATGTGATGATGGGATGATGTTTATGAAACCCATTTTATTCGTTGGGTTATTATGAATGATGTATGTTTGTTTTGTGGCACAAGTAAGAATGATTTCATTATGAGATGGGTGGGACCAAAATCTCCCTCAAATGCATTGGGTAAAGATTGATATCTCATGATATAGACATGGCTGGAATGGTATGTTAATCTGGTTCAGTGTTACAGGACTGAAACGAGTAGTGAACTCGATTCAGAAAGGGACTTTGTCCACTAAGATAGCCGTGGCAGCAATTCCTTGGCTACTATAGAAATCATAACAAGTGCTGAATGGTTTCCACAATTACATGTTTTATTCCTATTCTATTTTATTGTGATTGATGTTCTTTTATGATATATGCCTTACATACTTCCAAGAATTATGTCTTTTCTCGAGGTTTTAATGTTTAGATTTCATGTTCAAGTTTTTGCTCTCAAATGATTATGGATTGTTTTATATTCTCAATGTTTGCCCTTACTCAGCATTTGAGCTCACCCTTTTTATGTTTTATTTTTCCCAGGAAATAAAGAATGGTTTTAGGTAAGGAAAGAAAAAGGAGAAGATCATTACGGGAGATGTTGAAGATCTTTCAACATGATTAGATGTTTATATTATGAGTTTCCAAAGACACTAAACTATTACGGTCCTTGTGTGTCTGTTTTTTTATGTATTAAGTATTCCTCTAATGTAATGTAATTTCCATGCATGTTAAGTTTCAGGTCTCTACACATTAGTTTCATTCTCATGCTTATGTGTGCCACATAGATCCTAAAACATGGAATCATTTATCATTTATTTTTTCCATGAACATGATGTTTATAGTAAATAAATTTAATTACAATGTCAATGAGTTATATGATTATAAAGGTGAACCCCCATGATAGTAAATGGGTATGGTATTCACTAGATAATTGTTTTTGGCATGGAAAATCGTTGTGAAATTTCAGCAGGACAACAATGTCACTTTAAACATCATATAATGGGTTGATGAGAGAGAATGTGGTATCTAATCATTTGAAAATAAAATAGTCAGTAAATGGAACATTGAAAAACTTATCCCAACATATGTAATTTGAAATATAAGGTATAATATAATAAGGAAATTTGTGAGGAAAGATTAGGGATGTGATAAAAGTACTTATAGTGAATATAAATTGAATATTTTTTGGTTTACATAGGAAATGAGTGGGGGTTTCATTATTATTTCTCAAACATAGGTTTTGGACTCTATATAATATAATATGCAAAATCACAAACCCTAACACGTTTTTCATCCTTGTTTTCTACATAATAAGAGTTGGTTTAATTATTTTATAAGTAAAATGGCCTAAATTAATAAAAAAATATCCATCCTATGTGGATGTGAGTCATAATCTTAAGTAAATGTTTTTAAAAGATTAAAATATATTAATGGTTTTGGAGGATTCATAAGGGTTTTATAAAATTAGTAAAATAAACATAAAATAAATTTTTTCATATGTAAATATATAATTTCTCATGGATACCCTTTATAGTATTTATTAGATAACTTTTGGGTCAATATGATTTCAAAATATACACCATATATTTATATGGTATTTAATTTTCACCCAAAAATTTGGCTCTCTAATTAAATTAATAAAACATAAATATTGGGTAATTTTGACTTTATGATTCCATAAATATTATTTATTTTTTCTAAATAATTTCATAAATATTTGTATTTTCACTTTTAAAAATAATAATCAACATTTATTGAGTAATGATTTGGATTTTTTACAACAATAGTTTTTGACACCATACTAAAATTACATTTGACTTCAGAAAAGTTATATGATCATTAATATTTGATAAATAATATTTAGAAATAATATTTTATCAAAATATTATTTATTTCAGAAATCCAATAATTTTTGAAAATAAATTCCTTAATTGAATTTTAATATTACCAAAAAAATACTATATGTGTTTTATTGTATCAAAATAAAAAACATTTATAAAGTAAAAAAATTGAATGATAGTATATTAATTATTATATAACAAATAATTTACATACTTATATTATGGGGGTCTTGATACATATCCATTTAATACACCTGAGAACACCCTAATAGTAATGTGTGTGACTCTGAGACTTTCATGTGGTGGTTAGACGTACTTTGGTTCGTGATCTCGATGAGCATAAACTTCTCCCACAAATGGTTTCACTTAGGATTAAGTCGTTGGATATGAACTTGGTCTTTTTCAAGGGAAAATACCATATATGCTATCTTCATTGGATGCTATGATAAATGGGCTTCATAGGGTACAATCCTACAAGTTGAGCTCATAAATTCCTTTCTCTATGTCAATTGGATTTGTTAAAACTCCATATTTATACTAATCATGTTATCACAATTAATTGGATATATTATAAATGGAAATTATTCTTAATGTCCATTTAAATAGGAGAAAATAAGTTCATATTGTTTCAATAACAATAATATATAATATGGAATTTAAAAAAAATCCCATAGGGGAATTTTATTAATAATAGTTTGGGTCATTACAAAATATATGATATATTATATGGTAAATGATTATAGAATAATATCCACTATTTATAACTCTTTTTATGAAAATTGATTCATTCCAAAATTACTAATAGGAAATACTGGTAAAGATCCCATATTTAAGAAATCCTTTTTAAACCTATTTAGAAATTTAACAATATATCTGTTTTAAATCAATCTAATTAGCCTTTTATCATATATTTCTTTAGATCCTCATATTGAGTATGTAGGTTTTTCCACACATGTGTTTCATCAAGAAACATTTTCCCAACCACATAATTGGAAAATAAGAAGTTTGGAAAATCATTTCAGATAAAGAGTATATCATTTATATATAATGTTATAAATATAAAAAACTCCACCTAACCCTCTTATACTCCCATGAATAATATAAATTCATGTTGAAACCAAAATATTTTATTTCATAATGAAACAAAACTATCAATACCTGAGAATATTTCTCTAATATATAAATGGAGAATTGTAACTTGAAAACCAAAATAGACTCATTTAGAACATAAAATACTTGAACTTGTGTCATGTAAATTCAATTGAATAAATTCAGAAAAATTAAAGTGGTATAGAAATCAATATGAAATATCGCATTCTAATAATGATCTATAATGTAAAAAAATATTCGAATGGTTTTTTTCATCACAAATATAGAATAGGTTTATTCATTATGAATTCCATTATTTTTTAAAAACATTTATCCATAAGTAGTTTTTTATTACTAGACGCTATAACATCTATGTATATTTTTATAAAAATACCCACATATACCCAATGAGTCTCACCCCATTAGGTCAACCACTAACTTATATCAATTTTTAGTGAACATGTACTATATCATAGATTTCATGGAATTTAACAGTTTTTTAGAATCAAAACTCAAAAGAGACTCTTAGTAGGAATTAGTTTTATTATATTTGATCATTACTCCATCATCATTTTCAATATTAAATCCATATATCTTGGGATTGTGATGAATTCTACCATAAATTATTGGTTTTTTATGTTACCAGATTCAGTTTATTTCCATTGAATTTTCTAGAACCATCTCAAATTTCTTCTCTAGAATACTTCATGTTTTTTTATCTCAAACTTGTGAAGGAATGATTTTTATCTATTAGATTACTTAATTAAAGTGATCCTTATCAAGGAAAACATCATATTCCACCACAAACACTATTCATTAAGTAATATAAATAATGTCCCAATGTTTCCTTGAAAAATATTATTACGATCCAAATTTAATACATATAAATTATAACAAGAAATACTCTTAAAATAAAAATTAGTAAATTTCTAAATCCACATATAATTTGGAATATTTTTAGTATTTTTTTGGAATGAAGCCAAGTAATAACGTAGTAGTTTTTAGGGAATACCCACTGAATGAAATAGATAGCTCACAAAGACTCATCATCAGTTGAACCATTTCAAACTGTGTATGATGCATCCCATTAGACATGCCATTTGATTATGGTATTCTATAAGGAGTGAGTTGTCAAGATATTTCCCATTATAAAATATTATCAGTGAATTTTTAGATCAACTATTAACCACTCCAATTTGATTAGAGAATTATTATAATCATTTCAAGAAACTTTTTTACTTCATTATAGAATAATTAAAAACTTTTAAAATATTTGAAATTATATATAACTATAATCACATAACCATACCATTTAATGTCATTGGTAAAAGTTATGAAGAACATATAAAAACCATTCTCATGAGTACTCATTGGTACCCATACATCACAATGTATAAGATCTAACAATCTACTAGCCCTTTCTCCTTTTCAATTAAAAGATGATTTGGTTATTTTTCCTAATAAAAAATATTCTTGTGTGTAAAATTATTTATGAACATATAAATAAATAAATATACATGTATATAGTTTTTTAATGCGTTTATATAAGAAATACTGTATGTAGAAACATTTGTTTTTTTACATCTACTCATGTATATAAACATGGATAATTCATTTAACAAGGTTTCATAAAATCATCTAGAAAATATGTGTTTCTAATTTATGATTGTTTATAACATAGCTAAATTATTCATTTTTATAATTTCCATTAAATATCATTAGTTTTAAAAATTTCTTTAATTAGATGAATCTATAATCATTTCTCATTTATCCATAGTTGAAAATATAAAAAATTTAGCCACACACCATTTAGCTGTATTTTTTTATAAATGTGTGTAAATGAATCATCTATTAGTGGCGTTTTTCCTAAATGAAGCTAATATATTTTTAAAATTTTAATTTATATTGTGTTAGATAATTTTTTTTAAAATTCTCAATACAATTTTGTTATACATGATCATCAGGCCACACTCCCCTCCCACATCCAACACTGACCCTTTTCCCACATCAAATGATGTTGACACATTTTGGTTTTATATCCTCCCATGTTTATAAACATGGATAATTTTTTTAAATGAATTCCATAAAAACACCAGGAAAACATGTGTCAGTAATTTTTTAAAATTTATTTTCATAGCTAAAATAGATGCATTTATAAATATCCCTAAATGATCCACATTTTTAGACATATCTAAATTATCAGTGTTTATAATCTTTGGAAAATTAACCACTTTGAAAAACAACAAAAATTTAGACACACGCCATTTACATACAATGTTTTTGTAAATGTGGGTAAATGAGTAATATATTAGCGATTTTTTTCATAAATGTAATTTTTTTGAAAAGTTATTTATTTGAATTTGGATGGATATTTTTTAAAATATTTGATAAAACAAAAATTATACATTCTCATCCCATCTCTCTTCACTCCCTTTCCCAATAGTTACCACTTTCCCACATTACTTGAGGTAGACACATTTTAGTTTTACATCTACCCACATTATTAATGGTGGATTAATCATTTAACCATATTTCCAAAAAACATTCGGTATGTGTATTTAATTTAGGAATATTTATAAACACAACATAATTAGTCACATTTAAAAATTTCACTAAATTATCCATGTTTTTAAATATATCAATATTAGCATTTTTTATAAATACTTATAATTTAGTAACATTTGTAATAATAAAAAATTTATCCAAACACCATTTGCCTTCCTTTTTTTGTAAATTTGGGTAAATAAGTCATTTGTTAGAGATGTGGTTCATAAATTCCTCCAATAATTATTTTTAATTATTTCACATAAATTTAGGTGGATGTATTTTTTAAATTTTTGATACACATTTTTTATACATGGTCGTTCTATCACACTCCCCTCTCATCCTATCACTCTCCCCTCCCTCTCTCAACATCCACCCTTTCTCCATGTCAGTTTAGGTTGGAACATTTTGGTTTTATATCTTCTCATGTTTATAAATGTGGCCATGTCATTTAAAAATGTTTCATAAAACATTAGGAAAACATTTGGTACTAATTTAGGAATGTTTATAATCATAGCTAAATTAGACACATGTATAAAGGTCCCTAATTTATCCATGATTGTAAACATATCTATATATGAACCATTTGAAAATTTTTCTAATTTATATAAAATTTTTATCGTAAAAAATGTATCCGCTCACCTTTTACCTGCATTTTTAGTAAATAGGGGGGGGGATGAGTCATTTATACATGACGATTTTCCTAAATTCTGCTAATTTTTTTATTTTTTTTAAAACTTATGTTGGTTTTTTAAAATTATTGATAAAGGTTTTTATACATTCTCATATCATCACTCCCCCTCCCTCTCTTAATACTGATCAGTTTCCCACATCATCCGAGGTAGACACATTTTTTTATCTTCCCACATATATAAATGTAGCTAATTCCATTAACAACATTTCATAAAAACATCAGGTATGTGTCCCTAATTTAGAAATATTTACAAACACAGTTAAAATAGTCACGTTTATAAATGTCCCTAAATTAAACACATTTTTATATTTTGGTAAATGATTCATTTATCAGTGATGTTTTTCATAAATGCAGTAAATATTTTTTTTTCTAATTTTTCTTCTTTAAATTCTATACTGCTAAGCCAGGATTAACATATGAATGAGAGGGGGAGCGAGTGAATCAGTGATATGATTTTTTTAAGTTTCATTTCTTTTGAAACAACCTTCACCTCCTACTAAATTATTTTCACTTTTCTAAAGAAAATAATCACACATCCTTTGGGACACTAGTTTTTAAAAATTTCACTACATAAAAAGACTAGTTAAGTCCTTGGAATTATTTGAAAACAGTCCAATTCCAAACAATCCACTAGAAAAAAATCATTTTGTTTAGATAAAATAGGTAGGATATACCCTTACATTATTATATAACTATGATAAATACAACAGTTCATGTTATTCTTCTAAAACAAATGATGTAAAAAATTTGTGTAATGTGTTAAGAAACCTTTCGCGGTTGGTTCAAAACATGTTACTGTAAAGCCTAATCAACTTCCAAATCGTATTTATTCAAACGAAAAATATTCAATTTCCTACCTAGTAGCCGGTAGAAACAACCTTTTTAGACATTTTTTTGGAAAATTAGTCTCTTGGATCAGTCTAATTCCTCTATCAGATATTACATTACAGAAACCAAATAAGGAAATAATACTTTGGAAATAATTTTGAAACACTTCAAACTATCCTAAAAATCTACTTCTGATGTCACAACCTGATCTAGTAACATCTAATTACTATCTTTCAATGTACTTCTTCTATATGGAGGTGTTTCTTAGGAAAAATATATCTAAAAATAATCTTCTCTCTTCTTCATTTATTTCTCTCTCTCTCTTCCTTCTCACGTGAACAATACCAATTTCAAAAAGTAAAATGTACATCCTAATATTTATAGGAGATAAAAAGTGGTTTTATCCATAATTTGAAAATGTTTCCCTAAAAAACAAATGTATGGACTCTAGAATTACACATTTATTTATAATTCATCTTAGACTAAATAAATGCTTCTCAAATCCTCTTGATTCATCTCAAAACTTAGCTAATACACTCAAAACTCTAGCTTAAAATTTCTTACAATTCTTCAATATGGTACCAAGGGTATCCAAATTTTCTTAATATGATGTAAACATATGGGCGCTCTTATTATCTAGAAAAAATCGTGGAAATTAATAGGTATCGAAGAATTATCATTATGATTCTCCATACCATTTGAAAGATACATGAATTTTCATTCCAGTGCACCATACCAACCGAAATACATAAAATTTTGAAACCATTATACCCTAAATAGTTTTGTAACTTATTTGAAATTTATTATCTTTAATTTATCCATAAACATATTTAAATATTATTAATATATCATAACCCATCGAAAACACTTCACCACTGGATTCAACATTCCTTGAAAACACTTTGTCAATATGTTCACAATATATCACATTTTCCTCAATTGTTTACAGCTTACTGTGATTATGTCTGATGACTTATTGGTGTGAGCCTTCCTACGATGGATTAGTCTCTAAATCTGTCTGGTAGAATGGTGTCAACCCCAATATAATGATTTGTGACCCAAGTTAAAAAAATCATAGTTCTATTCTCTTGACATCCATTGGTCCCAAGAATACTGCATACCAATTTTCTTCAACTGACTTTTCTTCCCTTGATGGATTAGTTGGACACCACTTATGATGTACCTGTATTTGAAGTTAATTCCTTCTTCTTGTTTCTCAATAAATTTTTATTAACCCTTATTAGTTATTTATCCCGAGTAACAGATAGTCCGATAGATCATTCGGTCAATGCTTCAGTAGAAATTTGACATTAAAAAATTCATGCTCCCCATATTTTAATACTTCACAAAGTTCTTCTTGTATCATTACTTCTTCATATATTTGAGAACATTAGGATTGGAATATAATTTTATGAATAACATTGGAAATTTCAATGAATTTTCATCTACCTAGCTACTTATTCGTTCCTAATGAAAAATCAAACCACTTGTTAACACTCTAATATATTTTCTCTATTTATTTCAAAATGCATGGATTAGAAGATAAAAAAACCATGATATTGAAAACATACAAAGAAATAACCCTGATATTTACTATGGACACTTTCATACACCCATACATTTTCTCATACCAATTGATTATTTTTTTAGGACACAATGAGATTTAGGAAAACTGCTTCATTCAAAAAAAATCTACCGAATAGAAAAACAAAACTCATAAAATTTCTTATCAATCATGAATTTCATTAACTAATTATTATAATAATTTTGTATGATCATCCAAACAAAAAAATTGAATTTATTTCTTTATAGTGACAACTAATTGAAATAGTGTCAAGACTTTGTTATTTTAGCATAAAAAACAACTTCCAGCCCACTTGGTCCAAAAAATATCACCCTATAAATTTTGTAATCAACCAAGGTTCATAAATCCCTAAAATTTTTAATCTCTAAAAATGGATCACTTATCCAAAATTCTATGCCTATGTGAGTAAACTCATTATAGAAAACATGAATAATTAATAGCTAAATGATGTCTTCTTAAACTATTGACTTACAAAACTTCTTCATCTTTTTAAACTTCATTGTCCATTACCTTCCAAAATATATTTCTATTAATCATTCTAATGTAGATATATGTTTTATAATCACATAAAAAATAGTTATAACAATTCACACACTTTCATTTTGAGTTCATAACATACGCATGACTCCCCTATATACGTGATTCCTTAAATGGTTTAGAATATACCAATATGTATACATATGAAATATTTCTCCCAATTTGAAAACACTATCCAAAGACAAGTTAAGGTAGGGGAAAATAACACATACCTAAAAATTGGATTAATATAAGTTGGCTTCCCATGATCGACCTCAATTTGAAAAATTCTTCTTTTGGTAATGGGTTTTTAAAAATATATAGAACTTGTTTTGATATAGGAACATAATCCAACTTAAGTTCATTCTTGTCCACATGATATTTGATGAAATCATAATTTAAAACAATATTATTTTAATGATAATTTTTTACCAGGATTCATGTAAGGTTGATGGAACACTTATTATCAAAACCCAAGAGCAAGGGTAACATTACCAAAACAAGTAAGTCTTAAAAATGAGTATTTATCAATATAATTTGTGTGGAAACTTGAGTGGTAGAAACATACTCAACTTGATCCCTATTAATATTCAATTAATTTTTCTATTAGTATTACAACTTATACAAATTTTTCCTATAAATAAGACTCTACCATATGTGGATCTTCTATCATCAACAATTCATTCCCAATAAACATTTTAATGACCAAACAAATCAAATATTTCTGAGCTATCATAAATGATTCCAAAATCAATTGTTCCTTTGATGAATCTAAGAATTGTTTTCCTAGCCAATATATGTGAATATTATGGATCAATTTTGAATCTTTCACATAAGGAAACAATATGAACAATGACTAGTCTTAAGACAACCAAATATAAATACTTCTAATTAGCTCTATAAACACTTTAGAGTCAACAACCTTAGCATCCCCATCTCTAGTCAACTTTGTTCTAATAAAAATTGGTGTGGAAGAAAATTTCAAATTTTTTATTCCAAAATTCATGAGAAGTTACTTTTCATACTTTACATGAGAAAGAAACATATGTTTTTTATTTTTTAAATTTGTATCCTAGTAGTGTATTTCATATAACAAAGCATAGATATATCAAACAACATTTTCATTTCCCCCGAAAATCTCTCACATGTTTTGACATCTATCCTAGAAATTATAATGTTTATTGCACTCACATTGGGACTATAATGAAATGAAAAACATAATGAGTTACTGATTTAGATTCAACCAAGATTTGATACAATTATAATGATTCTTTTCAATTTTCTGTTTACCATAAATCATAAGTAAGTTGAAAAACTTATGATACTAGATTGATGAAGGAAAGGGGATAAAATATGATGACAATCGCATTGAGTATTTGATTGTAAGAAAATATGTGCTACCAATAGTATTCAGAAGAATCATATTCATGTCTTATGAAATAAAGATGTTACTAGAAGAAGGGGAAGTTACAATAACTTCTATTTAAATTAAAACGATGCTAAAGTTGATATTAAATGTAATCAAAGTCATGAAAGAAGTTATGCTTATACGAAAAAAATTTAGAATAAGGAAGTTGCTGAAGTAATTTCTTTTCGATATTAGATGATCAAATTAAAATTTGTTTAATGGATGGTATGGATTACTTGATCATAATAATTAAAACAAGTGGCGATGATTTTCATTCAAAAAAATCCAAAAGTTTTAAATCTTCAGATAATGAATTTTATAAGTATCATAATCATAAAAGAGAAAGAATTTCAGTATTGAAAGTTATATGGTGACATATTCAGAAAAGAAGATATAGTAGAGGTTGAATAAGTTTGAAATGTTCTACTACCTCTATCATAATAAAGAAACTGGAATGATAATTGGTTCCATTAAACATAATTATAAGACATATATTTTTATTATTACATTTGGTGTATAGAAAAATAATGAAATATCATCAGTTTTGATTTATTTTCATGTGGGTCAAGAAAATCAGAGTGACCAAACATCCTCATCATAATGATAAAATCATATTCCGAAATTGGAACAGAGAGTCTGATTTGGAATGGAGATTTGTTAGGAATTCTATAGTATTGAATAATTCAAATATAGATCTAAACATAAAGGTAAATTAAAAGCACTGAACAATTCATAGGAATGTCTAATATTTAAATAACATTGAAGATTCTAGAAATTCGATAAAGTTGAAAAACCTTTTCAAACTCCCACTTAAACTATTTTGGTGTGTATATAAAATTATTATAATACATTATTTATTCTAGTACTTTTGGATCTATTTAGAAATTATATATATAATATATGAATTTTTTTGAGAAGAAGTTTCTATATTGTGTTTTCGTGAAGATGTTAGCCAGACAGAAGAATAAAAAGAATGAAGAAAATCATTTTCAGAGTTTTTTGGACTGGTCCGAGAAATTCGACTGGTATTTTTGTGTATTAAAAGAAGAAGTCAATGATTGTTTTAACTATGTCCTTATAGAGTATTATTTTTATATTGAGAATTCCAAATTGGGAATCAGACTGAGTAGCAATACAATGTATGTGAATTTCTTACCAGCTTCCAGGTAAGAAAGTGAAGAATTGTTTTGAAAGATCATAAGTTTTAATTTTTTCTAGAATCACTATAACATGTTTGGTACAAAAATTGAGTTACATCATTTTTTACTACATAAAGTACTTTCACTACCATATTGAACATAGTGATACATGAGTGTAAGGGAATATACTTCTCATTTTATTCTGCAAAAAATGATTTTTTTCTAGTAGATTGTGTGGTATTTGATTATTTCCAAACCAAAACAAGTCTTAGATACTCTTGTTGAGTAGTGAACCATATAAATTCTTATGTTTCTATGGTTGTGTGCTTTATTTGTTTTCTAGCAGAGAAATAAATATTTAATGGGAGGTAAAGGTTATTTCTATTTCAAAGAAACTTAAATGAAAAAATAACAATGATGCATCCCCTCATATTATCAGGGATACTTGAATCTAGGCTTGGTAATCTCAATTGGTATCTGAGACAGAGGTTTTCTTCATTTACTCTTTGATGATTTTTATGAGAATTTATTATGGATAATATGAATTGTTAGAACAGTAAGTAGATTTTTATCTTTGATGGAAATAACAATAATATCTAGAAAGATATAAAGATTCCTTATCTTATGTCTCTTGGGTATGGTGTTCTTGAAGAAACAAAAGATGTATTTCTTCATATTTGTGATAAGGTTACTCTTACAACTATTAATTAGAAGAATATAGAGAATGATGGAAGAGATAAAAATTATCTACACTCATCACATTCTGAAAGTTCATTTTTTAGCATGAAAGGTGTTTCCACTACCCAAAGTATCTAGGAAAAGATGAAAAATATTTATGAAAGAAATAAAAAATTAAATAAGTCAGAGTTGAAAATATGGATTTTAACATATGAAGATCTCATTATGGGAGAATACAAATATGTTGGTGACTTCTTTACTTGGGTGAATGACAATTTCAGTACTATCAGGAATCTTGGGGAAAAATTGGAAGATTCTATAGTTCTTGAAAATATCATAATAATCCTTCACAATATGTTTGTTTCCAAAGTTTCCTCATTGAAAGATAGAGATGTTGAAACTATATATCTTGATTATATTCATAGTACCCTCATTACTTTTGAAATGAGAAGAGTGAATGTTATGAATGGAAAAACAAAAACTGATAGTGAAATTTCATTCAATACAGCGAAGAAAGAAACATTTATGAAGATTATTTAGGAAGATGATGTTGCTGACTATAACTCTGAAAATGTGATATGAAATCTTATTCATAAAATGTTATCCTTATTTTCCAAAAATGTGAGAATATGTACCAGTAAATATAATGGGATGCTTCCCTTGAACTGTTTGGAATGTGGGTCTATTAACTGATTTGAGGTCAGTTTCCCCCAAGGAATTAAATAAGAGCATAGTGATGAAGAAAAGAAAAATAAGGCTATGAATGAAACTAGGTGATAAAGACAAATCTAATTCCAAATTAAAAGATAGAAAATTCTTCAAATCAAAAAGAATAAGTTTCTTATCTAATGATGAATAAAAAGAAGATAGTGAAACTCACTCCAAAAATTATATTGAGCATAATGATGAGACTAGTTTTATTAGAACAACAAATAATTAATAATTAGTTACAATTAGTTCTAAATAAGAAGAAACTAAATTAAAATTTCCTATTAACTAATAATTAATGGAATGTATGAGGAAAATTGTGGGCAGGAGAAAGAATCCAGGAGATTGAAAAGTTAATAATCTTAAAAAAATAATAAATAATGTTTTTATGAGGATAAATTCAAATTTCTATAAGATATTGACGAAATAAATAAATCTGTAAAGAAAGAAAATAATCAAAATGACCATATTGAAGTAAATCTAATTAAAAAATAGAAGAGTTGGAACTTATCCAACAAAAATATTCTGAAGGTGAATAAAGAGGTGAATGTTTCAAAATAAAAATACTTGAAGTTGATTGAAGTTCTAATAATGGTAAACCTGAGAAGGATCAAAAAAAGTTACAATCAATGGTTCAGAATAATGATAGAATTTATTCTGAGTAGAAGAATTCTAGGAATGTTATATTTGTGGCCCATAATACCAAAGTCGAGAAGTTAGATGTTTCCAAACAATATGAGTTTGAAATTTTTTATTACATCTAGTTACAAGAAGGATGAAAAGAAAACTGTGATGAAAAATAAGATTCTAGTTGATAGAAGAAAGCTTGGTGATCTTTAATATTCTGATATAGAAGATAAGACGATTACTGAAAAACATGTTCACAATTACGATGAGTGTGGAAGTTTTAGAGGAAAATAATTTTTCCATGAACAAATCTATTATTTTAGTCAATTCATACATAGGTAAAGTATGTGATGGTTTAATTAAAAAACATTAATACTATTCTAAAAATTTCATAAGGAAATGTTTGATGAGGATTAAATCTCTTCAATGGAAGAAGTCTAAGAAGGATGTTCGGATGAAACCGGAGAAGGTTGGTGTAAAATTTTGAAATAGGATACAATATTTAGAAACTACTTATAAATGATGTGAACAACTAGAAGACCTTATAAAATTATGTCTTATTTTGTTATCAGAACAACCAATGTTTTTTAACAATTCTCAGAATCCAGAGATGATGATAATAAATGGAAAGAAAATGCTCTTGTTATCAACATCGCTCTAAATGATACTAAAATAAAACAAACATGGATTCTTAATATTTGGTGTTATTATCATATGACAAAATACTTAATGTCTTCAAATAATGTGAAAGCCTTCAAAAAAGGAATGAATAAAATCAGTAATAATGAATCACTAAGAAATAGCGGTATTGGATCAACCATCATTGCGAAAGAAAAGATGAAATACAATAATTATTTATATTTTGATGGGATGATACAAAACCTATAGAGTGTTTCATAACTTTTTGATGGGGGTAAAAAATTATTTTTTGTAAAACATGGGTTTTTTTGTTAAAATTGATGTAGTTGGAAATATAGTTCACAGAGTCAAATGTAAAAAAAATGAAACTTGTTCCAAGCTAGTTCAATAAAAAACTATTGGTACATGGGAAAGGTGGAAGCAAAATCAGTTGTGGTATAAACGTCCAAGAAACATTTGTTAGAGAAACTCAAGCAAGATATCAAATCAAGAATGTTTCCTTGACATTATTGATATGTCAAGAATAAGATATTGGTGCTTCACTATTTTTCAGAAAGGAAAAATTTAAAACTCAATTCATAAGAAAGTTTTGATTTATTCAAAACAAACCATAGAACATATTCATTCTGATATCTATGGGTTTATGAGAAAAAAATAAACCAATGGACATAATTATTTCATCACATTCATTGATGAGTTTAATCACATTACTTATGTTATTTATATGGAACCTAATTCAGATACTCTCAAAATATTTTAATCTTTCAGAAGTAATGCTGAGAAAGAATGTGAGTATTCAGTGAAGAAGTTGTGAATTTATAATGGTTGTCAATACAAAAATGATGAATTAGAATGTAATATTGAGAATCATAGAATTCATAATGATTTCATTTCACCATATACACCTCAATAAAATGGGGTTATTGAAAGGAATTACAAAATATTCTTTGAAATGGGGAGATATATGTTACTTGAACATGATTTTTCTCCTTACATATAGAGGCAACCCCTGAGTAATTTTTTGTATATTCACAACCAATGTTTCTATAACACAAGTTTAGATATGAATCCATATGAAATGATATGTGGTAAAAATCTATGTTTGAATCACTTATGTGTTTTTGGGAGTTGATTCATCATATAAAATAATGGTTTGATCCTTGGAACGTTTGAGAAGAGAGGTGAAGATGAACATTTTCTTGGTTATACTACAAAAGGAATATGATACAAATGTTATAAAAAAGAGGTATGAAGAATTGTTTACTTTAAGGATTTAAAAGTTATAGAAAATTATGAGGAGGATAAAAAAGTCTCTCCAATAAGGAATATGATCTTGAAAAGTAAATTTTTGTAAACAATTCTGATAAGGATGTTGAAAGTGGAAATATTACTCAAGAAGAAGAATCAGACTCATCTATTTTAAGTGATGAGGATGAACCAAAAATAACTCATCCTAAGTTAAATAAGGTATTGGAGGCTTAGAACATTATTAGTGATCAATATCAGAAGGGTCAAATAAAAGAAATTAAAAAATTGTAACTTGTACATCATTGTCTTCAAATGTTGATCCCAATGATGTGAATGAAGCTTTTGAGTATTAAACATAGGTTTGACGTATAAATAAATAGCTTCACCAGATATAAAATATTGATACATGAGAATTATCACCTAATCCGGATAACAAAAATGTTGTGGGTAGAATGTGTGTTTTCCAGAATAAGCTAAATGAAGAAGGTGAAGTAGTAAAGAATAATGAAATATTAGTGTGCAAAGGTTACCCAAAATTTGAAGGTGTTGATTTTTATAAGACATTATCTATAGTATAATGTTTATAAATAATAAAAAACATTCATATTATTACTAAAAAATGAAGTTATAAATTTTTTCAAATGGATGTGAAGTTTGCATTTCTAAATGTGGATCATAATGAGGAAGTTTAAATTTAAAAACCTTATAGATTTTGTGTTATTAGAGATGAAAGTTATGTGTGTAATCTCAGTAATCATTGAATGGGATAAAATAATCTTAGAGAGCATGTTATTTAAAATTGGATACTTTCTTGAGGAAGATGAGTTTCAATAAAGGAAGAGTTTATAGCAATCATTACATAAACGAAAGTCATGAGTTTAACCTCGTTATAATAGATAATGTGGAAGACATTATTTTCTGGAAATGATGAAATATATTTTGATTTTTTTTAAAGAGATGATTATTTTTTGAGATGTCCATGTTCGGAGAAATGATATACTTTCATTGGTTAAATTTTTAAAAAAATAAGAAACAAATTTTTATTTCTCATGAAAAGTATGAAAAAGAACATCAAAAGAATTTCTACAAGGAAAATTCAAAACCAGTTTCCACACTAGTTTTAGTGGGAACGAGGTTGTATAAAGATGGAGATGACAAGGAAGTTAATCAGAATGATTTTCAGAAGCGGATTGGATGTTTTTTATATTTAATTTCCTCAAGAACTAAAACTGTATATACTGTTTCCTTATGTGAAAGATATCAGAGTGGTCCTAAGGAATCAAATTTACATGAGGAAAAACAATTCATAGATAGATTAAAGGTAAAATAAATTTTGGAATCAAGTATGACAGCTCAGAAAACAACGACTTCTCTAGATATTCTGATGTTATTTTCTTATGAAATGTTAATAGTAGAAGATCCACATCTGGGGGAGTTTTCTTTCTGGGGTAATGTTTTTTAGTTGGCATAAAAAGAAACAAGATTCTGTATAACATCGAATGGTTGAATCTACATAAATTTCTCCCACTCAAGATGCAACCTAACTTATGTGGACACAAACTCAGTTAGAAGACATACTTGTTGAAGTAAAGTTACCCTTGCCATTGGGATGTGATAATCAAGATGTAATCAACCTCTCAAGGAGTCCAGTACAATATTCTATTTTAAAAAATAATTACATAAAGTAACACCTCATCAAAGAGCATGAAGAGAAGAATTAATTGAAGCGGGAGTAAGTTCTTACATTAGAAGAAGGTACTAGCATATTCACAAAACCTGTTCCAAATAATCATTTTTTATAAATTGAGGTTGAACGTGGGTGTATAGACTCCTTATCTTCAAGGTTTAGGTATTTATTTTCATCCCATATATCATATTTTATTTCTATAGTGTTGTAAAAGGGATAATTGTCTCATAAATTTATCCATTATATATGTGCTAAGTATTTTAAAAAATAATGTATGGAGGTGAGTTTTGGGTATGTTATAAATCTAGAATGATAGCGTGTGAACTATTTTAACTATTTAATGGAGTGTTTGTCAGAAAATAAAAAAAAATTAATAGGAATATTGAAGAAGTGTAAAAGAAAATTTTTTTCACCAAAAAATTTAAGGAAGTGAAAATGATGTGAAGAAAGGATGAAGATGTTGAATTTGTTCCAAGATCCACTACTTATGGATTTCATGGTTTTGTTGTCAATAATCATTTATTCCTATAAGGATTTAGATCATGTGGTCTTAGAATTGATGATAATGAATTTTTTTCATGAGGTTACAATGTTTAGTTATTTATGAACCTTGGTTGAAAACAAAATAAAAAGGAGGAGATTGTTGGGACCAAGTTCACTAGAGAAGGTTTTTGGAAGTTAGAAGATGCCTGTTTTTCAAGTGTATTAAAAAAAAGGTTAAACCAATTCACTATGTAAAATATAAAAATAAAACTGAACAATCTTATTCAAAAAAACAGACTCACATTTCTTAAGAAATTCCATCATATTAAGAATACTTTTTCTAGAAGAAAAGGTTTATTGGATTCACTTTATGTCCAAAATGAAATGAAAATCATAATGAGGTGATACTTTAAATTCCACATAAATCTGATACAGATCTAATGATACTATTATGTACTTTATTTCGAAAAAACAATAAGTATGATTTAAAACTTTTTATGCTAGATTGATGATAGAAATTGGTAGAAAAGATGCTGAATATCATATTGAGAATCTGATTGGATGAATAGAGGTGCTGGCAATAGTATTTAAGAGAATCCTATTCAGGTGGTTAGATAAGAAATATGTTTCTAGAAGAGGGGAAGTTAAAATACCATTAATATAAGTCATATGACACTAAAGCATAACATTAACATAATTGAATTCATAATGAAATTAATGCTTACAAGAAAAATATTGCAGAAGAAGGATGTTAATGATGTATAAGATTTCCATTTCTAGATCATTAGATTAAGATTTGTTTGAAGGCTACGTATTTTTTATTGATCATAATAAGATGAACCAAAGGTTATGGTATTCATTCATAAAAATAATAATGAAATATTTAAATATTTGGGGAATGAATTTGAAAAGTATCATGATCAAAAAATAGAAAGAATATGAGTGATGAATGATCTGTTGTATCATATTAAAAAACATAGTGCAATAATATGATGTCTCTATTATAATAAAAAAAATTAAATGAAAATTGGTTCTAAGAATCATAATAATAATACATATGATTTCTTTCTTACATTTTGTTTAGCGAAACGTAATGAAATATCTTTAGTTCTGATTTATTATAAATTTGGTCAAGAAAATTTAAGTGACCAAATTTCATCATATTAATGAAAAAATACTATTGGGAAATTGTAATTGATAATTGGATTCAGAATAAATATTTTTTATGAAGTATGAATCGTTGATGAAGTCAAAGAGAGAACCACATTTGAAGGGAAATTAAATTGGGATCAAGCCAAATAAATATTTGAAATTTATGGAAGATTTAGTATTCATGAAATTTAGAAATATGGGAAAACCATTTCAGAATCCTAATTAAACCTTTTTGGAATTTCTACAAATGTATGAGAATAATTTGTGTATTCTGGTACCTTTTCATTGCTCATGAAAGAGGAGTGGAAATCTCTACAATGTTAGAAAGTGGAAGTTTTCTAATTTGGTTATCTTGATCAATTTAGTCAGACATAAAAAGAAGAAGGGAAAAATATTATTCAGAGTTTCTAGACTTGACTAAGCAATCATATTAGGATTTCTAGACACAAGAAGAAGAATTCAAGGATTATGTTACCGGTATTTTGAATTTTTATTATTTCTATATTGGAAAATCATGATTGGGAATAGGACTAGGAAATCAGACTGCGTATCATTAGAAAGTCTAGGAAGTTTTTACCACCTTCTAGGTAATAAAGTGAATAATTTTTTTGGAAAGATCATATTTTTTAATGTTTATCAAAAAACACTACATCTTTATTGTTTAAAAAATTGTATGACATATTTTTTTCTACTTTAAGCACATGCACTATTGTGTTAAACATAGTGCTACACGAGAGTAAGAGAAAACCCTTATCATTATATTCCTCCCAAAATTATTGTTTTCTAGTGAGTTTTATTGTATCAAATTATTTAAAAATCATACAAAGTACTAGATACCATTGATGACTAGTGAACCTTATATATTTTTTTATTCCAGCATTTTTCTGTTTGATTTGTTTTCAATTGATAAAAAAATATTTAGCAAAAGGATAAGGTTGTTTCAAAGGTAATAAAACATAAAAGAAAATGATATCACTGAATCACCCCTCCCCCTATTAGTGATACTTCAATCCTAGATAGATAATCTCATAATTTTAAAAATGATGACCATGGATCATGTTTCATCATATTCAAGGATTTTGTTAACTTTCACAATACCTATCATCCTTCCTAATAATAGAACCATATGGTTGTTCAAAATGAAAATATTCATCATGTTCTCCATTTAGAAATGATAATGACACATCCATCTAAAAAAAATATAACTTCATTGTGCAGAAATAGAAGGAATGAGTCCAATATTTTCTAAACATACCACTAGAGAAAAAGTATCATCAAAATTCAATATGTTCAATCTATGAGTAACCTTCACACACTAAACTTTCTTTGTTTATTATCACATAAAAATCTTCATTAAACATGTTTTAGAACACACACTTTACACTAATAACAATTTTTTTCATTTTTCTTAGGTACCGGTTCCCAAGTATCATTTATTTAAATTTAATCCAAGACATCATTCTTAGCTTGAATCCATTGTGTATGCTCAAAATCATCGTTAACATCTTTCATCTCAACTTTTGAATATAAAGTAGTATGTGTAATGACTTTTTATTTTCTTCTTATTTGAACCTTTTAATGATAATAAACAATTATGGTTTGAGCTTCTACTTTCTTTCTAATCATAGAATTAGATTTACAATATTCTTCTTCATCACTAGAATTAGCAAATTATAATTATTCAAAATATGATTCCTCAATATTGATTGCATCCATATAAATTTTATTTTCAAAAATATAATTCATCTTACTCGTCTCCATGTGAATGTATAGTATTTTACTTATATTTTTCAAGAACATTGAGATCAATAGAATAAAAAATTCTCCATATTTATTTGTTGAAATATCTATATCATCTCCCATCATGAACATATCTATGAAATATTCCATCTTCACCCCTATCATCAGACCTTCCATGGTTTCCACATTTGTTATTTGTGATGAAGGGACTCAAAACAACTATTAATTTTTTAATCATGGAGTTTTATCATAAAAAATTTCATAAGGATACATATTAGAACATGGCATGTAGAAACAACAGTTTTAAATATACACAATTGTTCTCATAGCTTTCCTCCAAAAGTAAGAATAAACACCATGTTCAAGTAATATAGTACCTCCAATTTCAACTGAAATTTTATTATTCCATTCAACAAAAAAATTTTTTGTGTATGGTGCACTTAACTCATAACAAATTCTATATTTTTTAAGATAAATTATTAACTATTCATTCATGTATTCACTGCCATTTTTAGTTCTCAAAAGTTTCTCAGAATACCCAAATTCCTTCTCAATTTTTCTCCTAAAACATTTAAAAATCCTTAGAGAATATAACTTATATATCAAATACGTAACAAAAGTAATACAATTAAAATCATCAATTAATTAAACGATATACATATCTCTAAAATTTAATTATTTTATAATTATCCAACAAATATCAGAATTTATAATTTCTAGTGGTTGAGTTGAATGAATATCCAATTTATTATGCATTGAGTTTGTAATATTCCCAATATATGAAATTGTGAAACACCAATCCATTCTTCTTTTCATATCCAAAATAACATGTCTACAATATCGATTTAATAACATACACTTGTTTCTTTGACACATATGTCCCAAAATTTTATGCCAAAACATATTTTCATCATTCATTCTTAAGTTACACGTGTTCTAAACATCACTAACTTGGAAACAATTTCCTTTCATTTGTCAGCCTTTTATAAAAATATTTCCTTCTTCATCTCTTTAAAAACAGTTATTTTCAAAAATAAGTTTATTTCATTCATCAAAAAGTAGGGAAACACTCAATTGATTGTTTTTCAACCCATTAAAAAACAAATATTTCTTGGATTTCAACTTTTCTTCACTAACAATAGCATATCTGACACCTTTGATTCTAAGGGATTCATCTTTTCCAAATGTTAATGTTCCTCATTTTTTTTATTTAACATTCTTTAAAAATGTCATGTCTCCTATAATATGAGAAGAACAACCACAATCCAAAATCCTAGTTCATTCTGCTTTTGAAGATTTGAGAGTGGTTTTGAAAACAATAGTATTTTTCCTTTATCATTCCTCACAAGAAACTTCTTAGAATTATTAAACATCATTTTTTGTACTGGTATAAAAATAACACAACCTATGGTAAGACTTATCGGTTGATCACATGTTTTAAAAATAGTTTCCAATATTTCAAATCTATTTTCATGTGTCAAAACATCATTCTCAGATTTTTTTCCTTTGATAGAATTGAATCCCCCTTAATATTTTATCTTCTATAACTCATGGAATAACTATAGTATTGTTTATTAAACCAACACTTGTTTTTTATCCCAATATACACCAAAATACCAACAGTACATATAGAAATAATACTTTCCTCTATATATTCCATATTGTTTAGAGTTTTGACCACATTTCCCAATAACTTTCTTATTTATAAAATTTAGACTTTGTTGTGGAAAAGACTTTTTGTTATCAACTGAAATCATCTTCAAATCAGATTTCCTCCCAACCCTATGGCAATTAGAAGATGTAGAAAATTTTGTTTTAGAATCAGAACTTTTATAAACTTTTGAACTTCTATTTATGTTAGTTATATGCAAATATATGATTTTCTCGGTCTTCTTCTTCTTAAGAACATTTTCATATTTCTTCCCAACATTAGAAGGTAAATTTTTATCCTTTATGGGTTGACCCTTTATATATATTTCACAAAATTCATAATTAGAGTTATAGAAACAAGTGACCTACTAAATCTTAAAAAACATTTGTTAAAAAAGTTCCAATTATTATTTCTATTCTATCTACATTACTTAATTTTGTTTATTCCATTTCATTTTGTTCTTAATATACATATTCATATAATTAGTCTATTCACATAAATTATATTTCTCTATAGGAAGACACTATTTATTGTCTATTCAATGAGTTTATTTATTAAACATCATTATCTATCTTTCAAGTCTGGAAAATATTTCTTAGGAATTATTTCAGTTCTCCCTTTATATAAAATTTTAATTTAGTTTAATCTTTTTTGGATTTACTAATTCTAAACTCTTCATCTTGCACTGTAAAAATGAATATATTTTCTCCAGTAACTTTAGTAAAAATTTTGGCCTAAACTTCAACATCTTCATTTTCTTCATCTTTATAAAAAATATCTTCATTTTGCATTTAGTGAAATTCTTATCATCTCCCTTTAAAATGGTTTTAGAATTATCACCATGTTTATTCCATGATCTTTTTAGACTTATTTCATATTCCTCACTGTCTTCTTCTTTCTTTCATTAATGAAAATTGTAATAAAACTGAAAGATGACTCCAAATTCAAAACATTTAAAGGGATGTATACCATTATACTTTCCTATACATATTTTTTATATTTTTATAAAATAAGGATAGAAATTCATTGATATTTTTACATACATCATTTTTGGATTCAGATTCAGTAACTTCTTCTTATTCAAGAGTCTTCCTAAACTTTCATTTCATATCATCCTTGAAGTACATTTCTCAATAAACTTTTTTTCCATTTCATGACTTTATCCCTTATAATTTCATATGAAATGATAGTTCTATGAAGGTTATCTAGAGATAGAATTTCAGGATATAAATCTTTTAAAAATTAAAATTTTTCATTAAACATATCTTGAAGAATTCTCATGATATTTTCAACAACAGTCGAGTATTCAAACTTTTCACCAGGACATATTATGGTACCCACAATATCCTTAACCCTTGTAAAGAAGTCACCAACATATTAATAATAACCTATTGTAATATCGTCATAATTATTCATCTAAATTTTGATTTTTTATATTAACCTTTAAATTACCTTTGAATATTTTCTTCAATTTCCCCAAAATCTATTGGAATTAGTAACTCTCTTCACTCATAGAAACTCACATTCAGAATGTGATGAGAGTAAATCGTTCTTATCTCTTCCTTCATTCTCAGATTCTTATTATCTACATATGTGAGACTAAATTTTTCATCAATAGGAGGAAATACATCTGTATCAGCTTCAAGAACATCATACCTAGGAGACTGAAGATATGGAAACATTTTATAAGTGACATAAAATTACCATTATATCAAGTATTTCTTTAACATCATCATGGTTTTATTTTTTGTTTTCTGTATAGGGCCGAGAAGGAATTGGGAGGATACCTTTAATAGAGAAGTCAAAATTTTGTTAGACTCTCATCTTTAATTGGTGGTTTATTTTTGATGCAGAAGGATTTCATGTTATGTAACTAGGCTACATGACATTTAATGGTAGTTTGGTGAATTTCTTGATAAGGTTTCATACCATGAAAGGCCACACAATGTGAGGAGATTTTACACATCGTGAGATATATTAAGGTCAAACTGTACTATGAGGTGATTGATTTTTCGCATACATGAACATTGTGGATTTCACGACCTATAATGAAATTAAACATCCTTCAATTCCCTTTATAGGGAATTATTAGGGTTACGTTCGGGTTTTGGGTTCCCATTTAGTTGTCAGTTCTCCCATTATATCAACCAAGGGAACCTCTTTGGTGATTTTTGGAGACATTGTTCCTATCGGATTGACCCGTTCGTTGTTTGATCTTCCTTCCAATTGCATCGAATCTCTTCGAGTTAGTGTCCATTATGATTATTCATTTCCATTGACCAAGGTAACATCCTTGAGTTGTGTAATCAGATCCACTGGTTTGAAATTGGCATTTCTTCATGTCTTCTTCAAGATATAGTGTGCGATCTTTCTCTAAAAGACGTTCCTTTATTGGTTGTGGTGTGGTGAGTGTTCATTCTTAAGGTATGTAGATTTCCACCATTCATCCAAACCCCTTTTTCTAAATTGAATATATCTTGAGATGCGGATTGGATTCTAGGGCCTTTAATAACGTCATTGAGTTTTCTTTATTGGAGGATGCCATTATGGGCATGTGCGGTCTAAGGTTTGATGTTGGTGGTTCTGTATCTAGCATATGTTGATGAACCATATTGTTCCTATTTTATAAAATTACTTATAAAAGTAATTTACATTTTTTTGTGTGTTTGGTGAATAGTGTTATTAAAGAAAAATGATTTTCCCTGCATTTTTGATTGATGGAACGAAAATGGGTATTTTATGAGCCTTGAAATGAATTTGTGAAATGATTTTGAAATGATTTTTCAATTAAATGGAATGAATTGTGAAAATAAGAACATGGGTTACCTTGTAAATCAAGGTGTAAGGTTTATCTTGAGTCCATTTTCCATATTTTTATGATTATCAGATTTTCTTCGTATGAGTATTTCCTCTTTTTCCTCAAACCATTGTTCTAGGGGATGCTTATTGACTTTGGGGGGGGGGGGTTACTCATAGGTTATTTATAAAATTTCTAGGCTTGCATTCTAGGAACCAAATAGTTCACTTTATTAATTTCAATATGATTAGTATGTTAGTATGATCTATAGTGATCCTTGGTGCTGATACATGCGCTTATATTTTTATTACTTTTCTTAGTTGATTTAGCCTTGATATGCATGTTTACTCTTATAAAATATGATATGGAAAATATGCTTTGAAATTGATATACCTATTTTATTTTTGAATAATGGAAAAGGAAAATTTTTAGTTTGTTTTTTATAAAACTATATCAATACTAATCTTTCCATAATTTATTTGAAATGATAATAAAGTAATTTTTATATAGATACTTTTTATAAAACATCTAGATGGGAACTTATTGATCCTGTTATGTCAAACCATGTGCACCTCTTCAGTGGAATATAGACCTTTGTTTGTCTTCAAACATAGGTAAAGGAAAGGTGTTGTAGTGAGTTGGCATGGTTTCGTGTCCATTGAGTTGGGTATCTACTAGTGAGATGGAGGGAGTTCATCCAATCCATCACATAGAGTAGTAATTCGGGTTTTTCATCCATTGTAGTTGGACTTGTCTCTTGGAGATTTTGGCATCTTTTACAATTTATTTGTTTCCACTGTTTTCTTACAGTTATAGAATATATTCTTTATATTTTAACTATTCCTTACTTAATAGTGTAAATATATTCCACATGTTTGTTTATGTTGGCAGAAATTGTTCCCTTTGGTTTTTTTGATATCCAAGAACTTTTCACCAGCTTGTGGGAATCGAGAACACCCTTTCATGTATGTGAAAGAATAGGTCTGGTGCTAGGTTTGAGGGTAAACTGGTCCAGGTTGTTAAAATTTTAGTACCAAAGGAGGTAATTCACCAAGAATACTTGTCATTGTAATTTTCTTAGAGTGGAGATTTTATTACCGAGGTTTGGGAGGTACATTTCAATAAGCTCATGGTCATCTATTGTCCTTATGAGAATCAAGTTTCCATTGGAAGTTATGATATGTGTCACTAGTCTTGGGTTTATTTTAAATATTAGTTTCTACCATTGAATTTTCTAGTTTTAAATGACAATTATTCTTTTGTTTGGTCATTATTTTTTTCGATATACTGCAATATGCCTCTGATACGTCTTCCACAGGGTTCTCAAGAAGGTGTAGCTGATGATCCTCATTGAAATCTATCTAAAGATCATAATCTCACTGAGTCTATTGTACAAGAAGTTTGTATTGTTGATAAAAATTTACCACGTGTTTGTAATACAATAATTGAGGTAAACAAGTAGCTAGAGGAGTGAGAGATCAATCTATGGAATTATTGTGTGAGAATCCACCATCCATTAAGGGAACAAATTAACCTCAATAGATGGAGGATTGTATAAATATGATTGATAAAATATATAAATTATTATATACTTCTGAGAATATCATTATAAATTGTACAATGTTTAAGATCGAGGGATCCAGTAAGAGATTGTGGGAATCCATTTTCTAGGCATATAGACATCTGGACTTGGAATGGAGGGGTTTTAAAACCCTATTGTTCCAAAAGTTTTTTCTAGAGAGGCTAATTCTGGAAAAATCCCAATAGATACTCTAATTGAAGAAGGTTGAGAATTCAGTGTCAGTGTACACTAATAATTTAAATGAGCATGTCTGTTTTTCTCTAGAAGTAGTGTGGAATGACTAGTTGATGGATTAGAAGTACCTTAATGGATCACAACCAGATATCAGATCACAAGTGTTTAGGTTTAATTTTTCTACCAATGCAAATACATTAGATATATAAATGATGGGTGATATGAGTATGTTAGTCAAGGTTTAATTTTCCACCTATTATCTTCCATCCAAGGGTAGATTCAGTGGTGTGCATGGGAAAAAGAGTAAGGGGAAAGATCACTGCTGGACTGGTGGTGGTGGGTCTCAGTAACAAGCCTTGTCTCACCAAATTATATAGTTAGTAGTGTTTCATTGAATTAATAATAGTTTGGAAAGTCCAGACACATAAGGAATTCATTCCCCATGCCTGCAAAGACATGTAACAGCTATGGATGTGTTAGTCACTTATAGTACTTCTATCAGGCTATGACCACGCCTCATTAGGACTAGGGTTCGTCATCTCCAAAAGATACTGTGGGTATGTTAGGTTCTTTGAGTAATAAAGCGTTCCAAACAAATTTCTCTAAAATGAATAAATTTCAAGTACTATATTAGTTTCTTGTTGAGGCCGATGTCGGTCCAGTGACAGTATGTGTAAAATAATTATTGAATCTTTAATAGTAGTTTCTTTATTTGACATTGGTTCCTCCCACTCATTTATATCATCAAATTTTGATGATATTATTAATCTTCTAATGGAGATTATTTATTTTTTAAGGGATTTTGAGACACCTATTCGTAAGAGGAAAGAGTATGGGTTTCAATGTTTTTATTTGTTAATGATAGATGATATGGAGTTGGTCAAGAATTTTCTTATTCTTGATCTGTATTTTTTTGATGTCATTATAATTATTGATTGGATTGTTTCTCATCAAACTAATGGTTATTTTTATCATCTGTGTGTTTTATTTCTTGCTCATTATGGGAGATATCACGACTTTTAAGGGGAGTGGCAACGATGTCTAGTCATGAAGGACCCTCCCTCCTAGATATCATGAGTTTTTTTTTCTACTATTTTAATTGATCCCAATGAATTTTCTTCTATTTTTGATTCTCTAATTATTGTTTGGGACATTTCTAACATTTTTTCAGATGGATTCTTTGGTATTACTCTAGAGAAAGGAGTAGATTTTATGATAAACCTGGTGCTAGGTACACAACTGATATCAATAACTTGTTTGTGACACCCTGAACCCATAATCTATTTTGAAATGAATGATTTTTTGTTTTCATGTGAATTTCTATTTTGGTGAAAATTATGAAATTCAGATCAAACTAATTGAATATAAAAGTAAGGGAAACCGAAACATTTATATATTAAAACACAGAAATGTTACTTTGTAATAATGTTTTTAGGTGACCATTGTATTTAATATGACCTTTGGTTTTGGTGATGGTCATGTCGTTAAGAATTTTCATTATTTTAAGTATTCTAGGTATATAAGTATTTTAAGTATTTTAAATGTTTTAAAATGATTTAACGTTATATCATTGGTTAAATAAAAACATAGTTTTACGTAAAGATATATTTTATATTTATATTTTAAAAATATAATAACAATGATGTTTCTTTTAAAATAAACATAAATTTATAAAATTAATGACATGGTTATTAATTGAGTTTTTATTTAGATTTTGAACTTATAATGTTTTAAAATTAAAAAGTGTACACAAAATTATGGAAGCAATGGTATTTAGAGTTTTTTAACCATAAGAATAAATAAATATATATATTCAGTTTTTAAAACATTAATATATATAATCTATAAGTTTTTATGTTAAATGATGTTTTGTTTCATAAAATATTTAGTGAGTGCCCACCCAAATGTGGGCAGAGAATAAGGCTAGGTCGTCAAGGTCTAGTGTGCGTCTCACATTGGTAACTGAATCCAGGAAGAGCGCCCCTATAGAGATTGCTGAGTCACGCTTGAGACTATGCATAGGGCCTGGTCAGGAACACACATGGGGTGAGGAATGTCAAAAACCGACATGGGTAACGGTTGGAAAAGTCCCACGGGTGGGGGTCCTATGTGTAAGGACCATGTGGTGTGTGTGTTTTGGTCATTGAAGTGAAAGAAGATGCATCAAACCTTATATGGTGGTCCCAAAACCACCCCCGTTTTGATGTGGCATGACAATTTTTATGAGAAATATAATCTATGATGTCCAATCTCATCATGTGAGATCCTCACTATTTGATCCAGTCTAGCCTTTAAACATCACTGACTGCTTCTTAATACTATAATTTTCGTGTACCCTCCAATTGGGACGTGGCTGATCTCAGCCGCTTATCCCTTTTTAAAAATTTTGTATTCCCCAAAACCGTCTGATCAAGCCATGATTAATCTCAACCATCCATATGTTTTTAGAATATCAAAAGACACCATAGCCAACCATTTGGGATCGGTTGATCTGAACTGTCCATCTTTTTTTTCCCACTTCTTCTAGTCTTATTCTTCTTCCTCATGTAGCACCAATAATCGTCGCTATCCTCCCCTATTTCCTTCTTATCCCCTGTGTCTTTCCTTATCTCTCCTGAAGCCCAACTATTTCATTTTTCCACAAGGATGACTTAAGTTCATTAGTTTAATGAAAATACTTTGATGTATCATGAATGTTTTACGTTATATATATATATATATTATCAAAAGAATGATCCCTTTATGATTTACATTGATTAGGTTTTTTTCAAATAGTTAGATTCATATTTGTAGATTTATTTATTTATATTTTTATTCTTAACTATATTATATAAAATTATATATAAATAATTTATATAAACCATTTATATAAGCCGCATTTCCCCCCTTAACCCAATAGGTTTTCCTTTCATTAACCTTCTTCAAACCTCAGCACACCTCCACCTCACCTATAATTATGTAAGTGGCTATTTTGTTTTTGTTTGATTAACCCAAATATACTTATATGTATATAAATTAACATATAAATAATAAAACTATTATATTTTATGTCCTTATAATGATGAGTATTTTTGTTTTAAATGATGTTCATTTTTTGTGTAATTCGTGTAAGGGTTAATCTAACATCGTTTTTGATGTGTAAAATCCCATATATACACTTTTTGTATATAAGGTTATATGTATATATATATATATATTTTTAATCTGAATTATGTTTTCATATAATTGATATTAAGTAATAAAATAATGTTTTTGATGTGTATGATACTTATAATTATTTATCAAACCTTTTTTTGGTTATGAAAATTTGATGTATACACTTTGTATATATACAGTTTTATATAATCTTCAAAACCAAATTTATTTTGGGTATTTCAAGTGATGATTATCAGTAATGTTTTTATGTATGTATTAATGGAAAAAGAGTTTACTAAGAGTTGTTTTTTTAGTTTCTAAACATATATAACCCTATATATATATGGTAATATATATATATATATATGAATATAGTTTTAATCATAACCTGATTAATCTTATATCTTCTTAGGATAAACAATTATTTTTAAAGGTGATTCCTATCCTTATAAATATTAATTTAATTTCGAAACCCACATGTATATATATAAGTACCACAATAACATATATAAATATCTTTCTTGATTAAATGAACACAAATAAAATTTGATATTGGAAAACATTAACAAAACATTTTTTGGTTATTGTCTGCCTAATTTTTTTAAAGAAGTCATCACTTTGATATTAAAATAAACATTATATACATGAATCTCAATTAATAATATTAAGGATAAAGGGATAGATTCATCTTTTGTCTAATATATACATGTACATGCATAAAAACATAATTATATGTATAATTAACATAAAATATTGGAGAGTATAATGTTAGATCATAATTGTATAAGAACACAAGTTAGTGAAGTGAGTTTAAATATTTTATTATGTTTTAATATCTCACCTAAAAGGTATGTTCTCATTTATTAACATTATATTTTTCATGGAGAATCTACCACAGGGAACGCTATTAGTTATGTAAGTATATGATTTAATATGTTTGACAATTTCATTTATTAGTGTCTGGTTTGAACTTGAATGATAACTATCTTAAATTTAAAAACATGTATTTTGGTATATTAATTGTTTAATTACATGTTGCAAAGGTTTTAATTTTGGAGTTAATATTTTATGAGACAATATAATCAACCCATTATTTTATGTGCACCAGTTGTCATCACATGTACAAGTGGCTGTCTATTCATCCATGCATGTCATTGATAAATTTTGATTTATACATAGCCTAATGTGTAACATAAAAACCATGTAGTTTTTTAGAATAACATATACATTTAATTCAATATTCACATTATTTATGAATATAAATAGTAAGTGAAAAAATTAAATTTATCCCTTATAATAACTTATCGATTAGAAATTTAATTATTCAATGTGGTATGGAAAACATTGAATAAGAGATATAATATAATTATTCAATGTGGTATAGGACACATTGAATAAGAAACAAAAATTAATTATTCAAAGTGGTATGGGATACATTGAATACAAGACATAACATAATTTAATAAATCAAAGTGGTGTGTAACACATTGATATAAAGAAATTTAGACATATGAGGAATGCATTAGACTTATTATGTGAAAAGTGATACCCGCTATATCCTCTCGATGCAATGAAGGGTCTCATGAGAAAAAATATGGTCTTGGAATGAGGCCTTGATAGAATTATTATGTATGGTCTTGGCACAAGGCCTTGAAAGAATGTTTATGATTATCTAGAATTATTCATTTCCTATAGATGTGATTAATATTTAACAAACCATGTGATTATTCAACAAGAAGAATAACCATGGTTATGAATATTATAAGTATAGTAATGGTAATAAATGATCATGGAATAATGATTTATATACTGGGAATGACATTTATAAAGAAATAGTATCATCTATTTTTCAAACATTGATACAAAATTTAGAAATAAATTTTTCATTTCATGAATTGTATTTTATTTGTTAAGTGCAATATATTGATCTTTCTTTTGAAAATCTGAGAAATTGTTATTTCATGTGTTAATATGTTCTAGTACTCTTGCATGTCACCTTGAAATTAGTTTGATCAACTCCTATGTTATATGAAGCATTCCAAGAATTTTTGTAGATGTATGCGTACTCTGATATGTGTTTTATTTATAGATTTTCAATAAATATATAAATTCTTGTGTAAGAGATTTACCTAAAAATTATTTCATGTAACCTTTGAAAATGATTATGATAGGCTGCAAGAAATTTTGTATCCTTTTAATAAAATGTTTTATAAGGATATTTTTAAAAAATTATTTTCCATAATTAATTTTTAAACCCCTTACAGAGCATTCTAAATACTCTCCCTACATTTTAAATTTATTTATAATGGATTAGTAGATTTTTTAGATTTGAGTTCTTCTATGTGGTGGCTACATTATAGAGCTTATATCATTCTGTTTTGAAGGAATGTATAATCTATATCTAATTTTTTAGAACCTGGTCCGAGAAGATACTTTGTGTTGAGTTATGATATGTAATTTTATCACCAACCTTTTTATAAAAAAAAAATTACCCACCATGTTTAAGGCACCAGATCTAGGATTCTGGGGTCACATTTTCAAAGTTGGTATTAATGGAATAATATAGACAATTCTGGAAAATTAGAACAAAACTAAAAAATTTATCTATGCTTTGCTGAGTATAACTTTTCTTAAAATTTTTAGATGGAAGGTAAGGGGTCACCAACAAACTTCTCGTCCCTCCCTACTGAGGCACTAGAAACCATAATTGTCAAGTCATGTATGGATGAATTTCATCCCTTTGGAATCCTTTGTTTGATCTGAAATCATCTTTACCACATATCTAAAATTCCTAGAATACATCACCTCAATTGAGGATTAAGAATTGTTTATTTCTTCATAGTGAATTCTCAACTCCCATTCTATACACGTCGAGGAACGTACTTTGACAGACTCTTTAAATGTTTCACCCTATCCTATTGTTTTTTTCCCGAAGGATTTCCATGAAGCTGCAAGAGATGGTGAACTTCAACCAACATATATTTTCCAAATCATTTCTTTTAGTCTATATGGATGAGTTAGAGACTTTGAAATTATTGTGGTCAAGCATTTTCATTCATTTTATAGACATCCAATCCATACTGATGTCTCCCAACATTACTCCCCTCATGCCACTCAATCAAGATACTATACCTGTGTACATGACTTTGACCTGAGTTACTCATACTGTATCTGGAAAAGAGAAATCAAGGAGTTTGAAATTCTTCTGCCGATTCATTTAACCGTAAAGAAATGGGAAAATCACTGACACCAGGGGAACTGGTGAAGGTATAAATTAATTGTATTCCTTCATTTTTGTTATGTAATAATACATAATATTGATATGTAGGGATATAAAGGTGGATTTTAGAATGTCAATTCTAAAAATTCTTCAAGACTTTGATCGAATTGTGAGGACACAATTCTTTTGAGGGGGAGGATAATGTCATTCCTTGAACCCATACTATATTTTGGAATGAATGACTTTTTATTTTACTATGAGTTATATTTTTGGTGCAAATAATGAAACTAAAATGAAATAAATTAAATAAAAATGGAATGAAAATCGAGATATTTATTTATTAAAACACTGAAATGTTACTTTGTAATAAGTTATTTAGGTGGCCATTATATTTAATATGACCATTGGTTTTGGTGACGGTCATAAAATTGTTGTTAAGTATTTTATTATTTTATTTATTCTATTTATATAAGTATTTTAATTATTTTAAATGTTTTAATATTATTTAATGATATATAATTGGTTAAATAAAAACATAGTTTTAAGTAAATTTATATTTTATATTTAGATTCGAAAAATATAATAACCATGATGTTTCTTTTAAAATAAACATAAACTTATAAGACTAATTTCAAGGTTTTCAATTGAATTTGTTTTTATTTTTTTAACTTATAATTTTTTTTAAAAAAAAATGTGTACAAACATATAGAAGAAATGGTATTTAGAGTTTTTTTTAATCTTGAGAAATAATATATATATATATATATATATATTCTATTTTTAAAACATAAATATATATATTCTATATGTTCTTGTGTTTAATAATGTTTTTTTATAAAACATTTGGTGAGTACCCAACCAACAAAGGGTATCCTTGATGGACAATACCTCAGGGTCTGGTAGGTATCTCACAGTGATAATCAAAGCTAGGTAGAGTGTCCACATAGTGCTTGCTGAGTCGCGCTCTGGCCTGTGTGTAGGGGCTGTTCAAAAGCACACATTGGGTGAGGCAAGTCGCACACCGACATGGGTAAGGGTAGGCCAAGGCCCGTTGGTGGGGGTCCCATGTGTAACGACCCCACAATGTGTCTGTTTGTGTCATCAAAGTGAAGGAAGAGGCATCAAATCTTTTATGGTGGTCCCAAAACCTCTACCGTTTCGTTGTGGGATTGAAATTTTAATGATAAATGAAATCGAGGCTATCTAATCTCACTGTGTGAGATCCTCATTGTTCAATCCGTTCTGTCCTTTGAACTTAACAGAATTCTTCTTAATACAATAATTTTTATCAACCATCAGATCAAGATGCAGTTGACCTCGGCCGCTCATCCCTTTTTAAAACTGACGCTATCCCCAAAACTGTCTGATCAAACCACGATTAATCTCGACTGTCAATACATTTTCAAAATCGTGAAATCCATCATAGTCGTCTGAGTGCGCTTAGTCGATATGAACCATAAATCTTGTTTTACATTTAATCATGTATTCTTCTTCCTCGCACCTCACCTGTTGCTGTCACTCTCCAACACTATTTCCTTCATAAACTGTGAGTCTTTCCATCTTCCACCATGGACCCAAATGGTTCATTTTTCTACAAGGTCACCATGGGTGCATTATTTTAATGTGAACCCTTAGGTGTATCATGCATGTTTTACATAATATATATATATATATATATATATTTTCAAGCGACCGATTTTTTTAAGATTTGCATTGATTACAATTTTTGTTTCTTTCTAAATAGTTTGATTCAGTTTTATTTAGGATTCTTTGTTTATATTTTTATGATGAACCATATTAAATAATATTATATATAAATAGTTCATATAAACCGTTTATATAAACTGTTTATATAATGATCCTTTTCCCCCTTAACCCTATAGGTTTTCCTCTCCTCAATATTCCTCCAATCTCTATAGGCCTCCACCTCACCTGTAAATCATGTAAGCGTCTATATAGTTTTTTTATTAACCCATATATGATTTTTTGTGTACACACACACACACACAACAGACCTATTCAATTTTATGTATTTTTAATGATGAATATTAGTGTTTTAAATGATGTTCTTTATTCACGTAATCCAAATAAGGGTTAATCTAGAATCATTTTGATTTGAAGAAACCCAGATATAAACTTTGTGTATATACAATTATATGTATATATATAGATAGATTTTAATCTAAATTAGTCATTCTTATAATTGATATTATGTTATTAAATTATTCTTTTTGTAGCGTATAATACTTATAAGGAATTATCAACCCTTTTTTTGGTTATTCAAATCCCATGAATACCCTTTTTATATATATAGTTTTATATAATATTCAAAACCTAATGTATTTTGGTTTTTTCAAGTGCTAATTATCAGTAATGTTTTTAAGCATGTATTATATGAAATAGGGTTTACTCAAAGTGTTTTTTGAGTTTATAAACATATATAATGATATATATATATAGGGTTATATATATATATATATGAATATAGTTTTAATCCTGACCTGATTAGGCTTGTCTTTTATTAGGTTAAAAAAATATTTTTAAAGGTGATACCTATCCTAATACTTAATATTTTAATTTAAAAACCCACAAGTATATATATAAGTGGCACAATTACATATATGCAAGTCTTACATGATTAAATGATCAAAAATACAATTTGATATTTTAAAACAATAACAAAACATTATTTTATTGTGTTCCAAAAATATTCAATAATTCAACCCCTTGATATTACAAAAAACATTATATGAAAGCATCACAATTAATAATTTTAAAGATAAAGGGTTTGAATCATCTTTTGTATAATATATACATGTGGATGTATAAACACATATGTATATATATAATTAACCTAACATATTACCAGAACATAAAATAAGAGTATATAATGTTAGATCATAATTGTAGAACCACTCATATTAGTGATGTAACTATAAATATTTTATTATTTTTTAACATCTCACATGAAAGGTATGATTACATTTATAAAAATTATATTTTTCGTGGTGAATCTAGCATAATGAAAACTATTAGTCATGTGAGTTTATGATTTAATATATTTGACACTTACATTTATCAATGTATGGTTTGAACATGAATGATAACTATATTAAATTCAAAAACATATATTTTTGTATTTTAAACGTTTACTTTCATGAAGAAAAGGTTTTCAATTTAAGAGTTCATATTTTATGTGACAACCTGATCAACCAATTATTTTATGTGCACAGGTTATCATCACATGTACAAGTTTATGTCTCTTCGTCCATGCATGTCATATATAAAACTTGATTTATCCATATCCAAATGTGTAACTTACAAAACAAGTAGTTTTTTTGAATAATATTTACATTTAATGTATGATTCACTTTATTTATGAATATAAAAAGTATTTGAAAAAATGAAATTTACCCTTTATGATACATATGGATTAAGAATTTAATTATTCATAGTGGTATTGGACAGTTTGAATAAGAGACATAATCTACTTATTCAAATTGGTATGAGACAATTTGAATAAGAGACACAAATTAATTATTCAAAGTGGTATGGGACACTTTGAATAAAAGACATAACATAATTTAATAAATCAATGGGTATGGCACACTTTGATTTAAGGAAATTTAGACATAATAGGAATGCATTAGACTTATTATGTGATGGGTGAGGCCTACTATAGAATCTTGATGCATCGATAGGTCTCATAAGACAAACTATAGCCTTGGCACGAGGCCTTGATAGAATGATTAACTATGGTCCAGGCACGAGGGCTTGATAGAATGTTTATGATTGTCCATAATTATGCATTTACTCAGTATGTGATCAATATTTAACCAACCATGTGATTCTTAGACTAGTATAATATCCTT
The DNA here is from genome assembly GCA_963277665.1 of Viscum album. Taxonomy (NCBI): domain Eukaryota; kingdom Viridiplantae; phylum Streptophyta; class Magnoliopsida; order Santalales; family Viscaceae; genus Viscum; species Viscum album. The sequence continues at coordinate 1,958,441,695 of OY728137.1, forward strand.
GGTTAAGAATATTTTATGTATGAAAATGTTAATAAATGCACATGGCATAATGATGTATGTACTTGGGATGTCATTTATAAAGAAAGTGTAGCCACTATTTTCTGAAAATTGATACAAAAGATAGACATATATATTTCATTTCATGAAATGAACTTTATGTGTTAAGTTCCTTATGATGATGTTTCGTGGGAAATTATAAGCAAGTATTATTTCATGTGCTAATTTGTAACTGCGTCCTAGCATGTCACCCTTAAATTAGTTTGATGAACTCTTGATTTATATGAAACATTCAAAACATTTTTGTACAAGTAGGAACTCTCTTATATGTGTTTTATATATAGCTTTTAAATAAATATATAAATTCTTGTGTAAGATATTTCCCAAAAAATAATTTCATGTATCATTTGAAAAATGATGATGACGTACTGCAAGAATTTTTTTTTACTTTTCAGAAAATTTTTTATTTGGATGTTTTTTAAAAATAAATTTTACTATTTAGTTTTAAAACCCCTAAATGATAATTTTAAATTCTCACCCTACTTTTTCAATTTATTTTTATCAGATTGTTAAATTTTTTAACTTTGAGTTCTTCTATGTGGTGGCTACATTATAAAGCTTATCTCGTTCAGTTTTGAATAAATTAATCAGCTATATCTGGTTTTCAAGAACATGGACTAAGAAGATCCTCTATGTTGAGATTTGATGTGTAATTTTATCACCAAACATTTCATAAAAAATTTACAAACCAAGTTTAAGGCACCAGATCTGGGCTTCTGCAGTTGGGTAGTGGAATTGATATCATATCGAACTAGTGGAGCTGAAAGAGTTTAATATTCAGTTGGACAACCTATTAGAGAAAGTTTTCATTCTCCCTAGTGTTTTTCCTTGCACAGCCCTCGTTTTATTTGACAAGAAGGTAGATGGTTTGCTTCGGTTGTGTGTGGACTATCGTAAGTTGAATAGGGTAAAAATAATAACAAGAATTATTTTCCATGTGTGGATGATTTTTTGATCAATTAAAGGGGAGAAATGGTTTCCAAATATTGATCTTCAGTCGATTTATTATCAGCTCATAGTTTGAGAGTCTAATTTAAAGAAGACCAATTTTAGGAGTTGGTAGAGGCATTATGAATCACTTGTGACGCATTTTGGTCACCCTAATGCACCATCTATTTTTATGGATTTTATCCTGAGAAGGTGAAGGTTGTCTTGTTGTGTAAAGAACAACCGACTGTACTTGAGATATAGATCTTCCTTGGAAATTTTTGATACTACAGACAGGTTGGTAAAGATTTATCTAAACTGTCATCACCTTTGGCTACTCTTTCTAGGAATGTAGTGAAATTCACATGGAATACGATGTTACAATCTTCTATCATTGAAATTGTGAAACTTCTAACATCACCTCTTATTCTGATCTTACCTAATCCCGATAAGGGGTATGTTGTATTTTTTAAGCTGGTTTGGGAAACATGATTATATAGGAAGATCATGTGATTGCTTATGTCTCTCTTTAGCTGTGACCACTTTAGAGGAATTACAACACTCACGATTTTGAGCATGTTTCACTTATGCATGTACTTAAATGAAGACGGTGATATATTTTTGATGGAAGGTAAATAATATTTTCTAATCATAAGAGTTTGATTTATATATTTTCTTATAAAGGCTTGAATCTTAGAATGAGATGATCGTTAGAATACCTTTAGACATTTGATTTTCATATTTCATACACGTCGGGGAAGGGGAATGTCATTGAATATTCTCTTAGCAGGAAAGTACCGTCACATGTTGTTCTGAAATCAGAGGAGGAGTGGCACCTTATGAGTATTTCACTCAGTTGCACTTGTATTATCAACAAGAGGATTTATGTAATGTTTTGGAGGGTTTTCAATTATCATAATATCTCCTTGAGTAGATTTTATAGATTTAACATTAGTATGATGAGTTCAGTGAAATTGATAAATCCTTTATGGTGGGGAGACCATTTTGGGTTGGTCTCTCTCTTTAGATGGTATGCTTTATTTTGGGAATTGGGTTGTAATCCAATCATCTATGAGGAGTTTAATATTGTTTAATTATCGCATATCTTAGTGGGTTGTTCATCCCGACACTACGAATATGTATTATGATATGAGATAAAAATTTGAGTGGTCAGGCATGAAGCGTGACATTGTAGAATATGTGTCTTACTGTTAACCTACCAATAGATAAAGGAAGAGCGCTAGAAACCCTCTAGTTTTCTTCATCCTCTTCCGATGCTGGTTTGAAAATGGGATGAGGTATCCATGGATGTTTTTGTTAGATTACCATAGACTCCCCAAGGGTATAATTCTATCTTAGTAGTCGTCGATTGGTTGATGATGTCAGCTCATTTCATTTTGATAAAGGATAACACTAAGGTTGAAGATCTTGGTTAGCATTATGTGAATGAGATAGTGAGGTTACATGGGAGTCCTTCTGCCGCTATTTTAGATAGGTATCCTAGGTTTACCATGAGGTTTAGGAGGAGTCTCCAAAAGGCGATGGGAGCTCATGTCAATTTTATCATATCACTCCATCCACATGCAGATGGTCAGACAGAGTGAGTGATCCATATTCTAGAGGATATTATTTGTGCATGTGACATGGATTTTTATTGATCATGGGATAACCATCTGGGACTAGATGATTTTTCTATAAAAATAGTTATGAGTTATTGATCAGAATGAATCCATTTGATTTATTTTATGGTATCCAATTTATATCTCCTCTCTATTGGGATGAGGTTGGATAATAAAATTAGGTCGAAAAACATTTTGTCTAGGTGACATCAATGAAGATTTAGTATGTACATCAATATATGGCTACATCCAATAATTGAAAAAAAATTATATGTAGATCAGTGACATCACCCTTTTGATTTTTCCATTGGTGATTATATTTTATTGAAATTTTCTCCTTGATTGGGTCACCATCAGATTGGAAAAAAAGGAATGTTGGATTTAAGAAATTTTGGACCATTTGATGTCACTGAGTATCTTGGGAGGGTTGATTATTAGTTTTAATTTCCACTTTGGTTGATAGGTATTTATGACTTTTTCACATATCTTAGGCGAGGAAAAATCTTCCTGATCCCACTAAAATTCTATGTTGTGAAGAAATTGATTTAGAGGAAGATATTTCAGTTTTCGGAGAAACCAGTTTAGAACATTGACTCTCAAGTGAAATTATTGTGTGGGAATTTGATTCCGTTGGTTAGAGTTTTAGGGAAACCTAAATTAGGTTCTCTTGAGACTTGGGAACATGAGTTATTGATGTCAGAGGAGTGGCCTCATATTTTTTTATTAGGATGACATCTTCCACCTGAATTATTGGGGATGGAAAGTCTTTATGGTGGGGAGTTTGTAACATCCCATTACTAATCTATTAGGTATGTCTTTAAAATCATTGTGTTTTTTTTGTATTCTATATAGGTAAGTGAAGGAATTAGGAGGATACCAATAATTGTGAAGTTATAGTTTTTTTGTACTCTCATATTTAATCGGTTGTTTCCACAGGCTGTAGATGTATTTCATTCAGTTTAACATGGTTACATGCCATGTAATGGTTGTAGGGTACATGTCATGAGAAGGGTTCATTTCATGAAAGGTTACATGAAAAAACGAGATTTTACATGTAGTGTGTTATATTGAGGTCGTATTTTAATCTAAGTTGATTGATTTTTTAGCGTACTTGAATAATGTGGATTAAAAAACATCTAAAAGAATTAAATATTGTGTAAATACTTGAGAAAAAAACTTTTGGGCATCGTTTGGGTTTTGAGTTCCCATTTGGCTACCATTTCTCTCTTTCTCGCGACTAAGGGTTCCTATCTAGTGATTTTTGGAGACACCGTTCCTTTAAATCGATCCATTTGGCATTGTCTCTTCATTGTGATTGCAATGTGTCTCTATGGGTAAGTGGCCTTTCCACTTCTTCATTTACATTGATCGCAGTAACATCCTTGAGTCGCATTATTATATTCACTAATAAGAAATTGGTGTTTATTTTTTTCTTCGTCCAAATTTGTTGTGTGATATTATTATGATGGTCATTCCTTTGATGGTTGTGGTGTGGTGGGTGTTCATTCTTGAGGTATGTAGATTTCCTCATTTTCTCTGACACCTTTTTTTTTAAATTTAATCTCTCTTGAGATATAGATTAGATTCTAGGGCCATTTCTGGAATCCTTGAGTATTTGTTTTTGCTGGATCTCTTTTTGGGCATGTGTGACCTGAGTTTTGAGGAAGTTAGTTCCATATATATCACATTTTTAGGATCCTTATTGTTCATATTTTATAAAATTATTTATAAATGGAATTGACATAATTATTTTGTATGTTTTGAAAAGTTTTTTTAAGCAAATTTTTTTCACAGGTTGTTGATAAATAGAATGAAAAAGGGAATTTTCAAATCATTGAAATGGATTTGTGAAATGGGTTTGGAGTGGGTTTTCAAATCATTGGAATGAATGGTGAAAATGGGCACATGGGATACCTTGGGAACATAAGTGGAAGCTTTAGCTTAAGGACATCATCCATATTTCTTTGATTATATGGATGGTTTCTTATGGATCTTTCATATGTTTTCTGGGACCATTATTCATGAGGATGAATATCGAATTTGTTAGGGGGCTCACTCATGGAGTATTCTTATACTTCCTAGGCCTGTGTTCTAGGAACCAAATTGTGCACTGGATTGATTGTGGTAAGAGTAAATTTTTATTTTGATCTATAGTGATCCTTTGTTTTGATACCTATACTTCTATTTGTGTTTCTTGGATTATTTGTTTTAGCCTGGATATATATGTTTATGCTCGAGAAAGATGGTATGTCAACTATTCATTGAAATTGATACACCTACTTTGGTTTTAGAACTATGAAAAGGGAATGGTTTACCTTGTTTTCTATAAATCTACTTTAATGATTATCATTCTATGTTTTATATGAAATGTGCATGAAGTAATTATTACATAGATAATTTTTAGGTAACACCTGGGTGGGATCCTATTGATCCTCTTAGCTTACACCCTACACTTCTTTTCAATGCTGTGTGGACCTTTATTTTTCTTACAATACAGTGAAAGAAATGGTACCAGAGTGAGGTGACAAGATTTCTTGTTAGTTGAGTTGGGTAACTAGCGGGGAGATGATGGGAGTAATTCCATGCCATCACCCGGATTAGATGTTTGTTTTTTGCTCATTTGTAGTTGGGCTTGTGTCTTGTAAATTTTGGATAGTTTTATTGTTGTTTTTTCTGCTATTTTCTTACATTTATAGAATATATTCTTTATCTTTCCATTATTTTATATTTATTTATTTATATATATGTCATGGGTTTCTTTAGGTTGAGTGTAATAATTCCCTTTTGTTTGTTGTTTGATGCCCAAGCGCTTGTATCCAGCCCATGGAGATTAGGAATTCCCTTCAGGTATGTGATGTAATTGTTCAGTTTCCATGTTTGAGGGTAACTTGGGTCATGTCATTACATTATCATTCCTTATATGATAGTTATTTTCATCGAATACTAGAATTTACTTACTGTCGACACAATTCATATTCTCCATAACAACTTCACTTAAAAAACTTTATCAAAGATTTAATCAAGGGAACCATTTCATTGATACCACTTTTTATTTCCCAACTAAAATCAATGTATCAATGATAGGGGGTGAGTGTGAATCAGTGATATGTTTTTCTTTTAAGCTTTTTTAGAAACAATATTTACCTCATGTTAAAGATTAATAACTTTTCTGAAAAAAATCACCCATCAAAACGAACACAATTATTTATGGGGGTCAATGTAATGACACGAACGGTTATAAATACAATTCATCTTGTGATATAATTAAATGCATTACTTTGTAATATGGTTATAGAAATCACTTGCACTTATTTGGTTTTATTATATTTTATTGGATTTAAGAGACCGTTACGCATAATTATCATTCATAATATATTCATTTAAGAGTGATCATATGAGTAGTATAAATATAGGGTTTTATAAAATCCAATTCACTTAAACAAATGATGTGATTTCCTAAACCTGTAAGATCATACCCAATGAAGCCCATTTATCAAATATTCAGAGGGAGATAACATCACATTCCTTTTCCATTTACCAATCCCTATATTATAATATAGCGTCCCCAGACTTTTACATATAACATTACAAGATTTTAATCATTATTATACATTAGAGTTCAAGCCATGGATTGTAAAGTCTAGTTTCTTGGAAGACTAGGTATATAACAAAACATTATAAAAAATAACTTTTTATTTAAACTCTATAACGAGGTCATATCTTTTATTGTTTATATACTTATGTATAGGATAACCTGGGGATAACATGAAAAAGGGGTGAGAAAAAAATCCCAGTAAGGGAGTAAGAATAAGAATAAATCCTTATCACATGGGTTAGAAGACATAACATAATGATATAAAAATGTATATAATAGAAGAAATTAAAACATATAAACATGGGATAATTTAAAGATGGAATCATAGAAATGTTGAAGAAACATAAAAAAGTATTTTATTATGAGTCAAGGATAACTTCAAATATTGTTTCCTATATTAGCACAATACAAGTCTAACCGCCAATACCATTGCACATAGTAGCAAAAGCAAAGGCTAATTGCCAAGACCGTCGCACATAATGTCTCATGAGATTCAACATTACCCAATGAATTAGAGTACAATCTGGTTTCACCCATCTTATCATTTCATGAATATGTTTTCCACATATTTAATCATAGATAATCAATCATATATAAAACTAAGTGTTTCCCATGCAAAGGATTGAGTACGATAATCATGACACAAAGAATAACAAATGGGCATATGAAAAAAGTATTCACGAAATAAAGGAAAAGAATATACATGGAAATTAATAAGGAAAAAAATGCATGTATCATGGGATATAATTTCAAGTAGAAGTGAAACCCTAAATGAAAATTATTTAATAAATTTTAGCATCAATACATTTTTGAGAGGTTTTAAGGAAAATACTATAGATGATTTAAAATAGAAAAGGGAACAATAATATATAAAAAACCAGAAGTGAACACAAATGTTTTTCATAATAAAAAGGAATTATTTTAGAAATACAATGGTGGATTAAAACAAAAGATAGGGTGAACTTGAAATAGGGTAATAATTTGGGAAGTTCCCTTAAAAAGGTTTTCTTATGAGGATGTATTGAGGATGGAATCTCTTAAAAACATGTGTATCCCAAAAAGAGAATGATGGAAGGGTATTGATAAATGAATTTAGTACATGTAAATAGAATTTATAATATTCACATAAATAGATAAGATAAATTTATCTTGGTAAAAATAAAGATAAGGCAACATGAAGGATAAAGGAGATTCAGGTAGAATTCCATTCAGATTATCGACATGACATCATGTGTACTTAAGAGGGGTTCATGAGAGAGAAAGGGGTTTATAATCACTTAAAAATCATGATAAAAGTATGGGGTTTGAAAAATCATACCCCATTATTAGGGATTACAAATAAAATGTCATATCTTAAAGGCCATTCTTGAATAAAAGTGAAATGGAGATAATCCATTACCTTAAGTCTGAAGGTGTTCTTCCCATGATATTAATGACCTGAATAATCAAATTTGGTTCATTAATTAATAATTACAGAACTAAATATATATTTTAAATATTTATCATAACCTTTTTATATTCATTCAACAACATTTTTTTTGGTTATAAATTTCAATTTCATTGTTCGGATCTGTTTGCTTCCTTGGTTTTAATGATCGATTAACCTATATTAATGTTCAGACACTGTTATGATGAGAGTGGTTGTCCAGAATTAGATTTATAGATTATAATTTAACATATATAAGTTCACATTGTTTTATATTTCATTTTGTCACTTGTTTCGATGAATAATAATTATGTAGATGTTTAGTGATAACAGTTTGGGTTAATTGATGGGTTTGGATGATAATGAACTCATTTTGTTTTATAAATCAAAACAATGTGTTCAAAAGGATTCCAGAGCCACACATGAGACATAATAAATATATTCGGGTTTGATTCAACCATGAAAATGGTTTCATAAAAAGAATTTATGATGGTAATGGAAATTGAAAACCCCTCATCCTTGAATGTGGTAAATTAACACATCCCGGATGGTGTCTTTACTAATAAAATAAAAAAAGAGTAATGGAGAGATGATAATAAATTATTCCATTATCATAATATAATTACAATACATGTATGGTTCTGGATTTTTGATAACATTTGTATGAGTATAGGTAGGGATAGAAAAGAAAACAAATTAACTTGAAAGAAAAGTAAGGGAACTGAAAAAGGGGAATTTACCTCTTGAATCAATCTTCCTTGAGTGCCTCTTAAGGAGAGAAGATATGGTATTTTGAAGAGACTAAGGGATTTTGGAAATGGGGGAGGAAATTAGGGAGAGATTTGGGAATAATTTAGGAAAGTCAGAGGGCTTGATAGGAGTAAAGATAATAGGAAATAATGAGTGGTATTTATTGTGGTGGAGAGGAGGGTTTTCATAATATTATATTCATTAGTTTAAAATTTTTCAATAAGACAAGAAATATTGATGATTCCATGACCAAGAATAGTAATTAGTGCATGTTAGTTCTATATTTTGGTTCTGATATCACTTATTATGTTAGGAATAGTGGATTAAAATTATAATATATTTATACGTAATGTAATGTATTGTACTATTCACCAAAAATTAATGTATATCTAAAAAATCCAAAAAAAAATCACTATAAGCATTTTTCAACATTTATGATCCAAAAATGAAGTCCATTTTTCAAAAATATTTTTCTAAATATGATTAATTAATTTTTTAATTAAAATCACAATTTAATTGAAATATAAAAAATGTAAAACATTTATTTTCTTATTCATTGATATTGGTCTATCATACCTTCAATTTGATTCTTATTTATATACTAACATATGTCAGGTTACAATTCATTATGGTATGTCACTATTCATAATGGTAACATTACTATTCATAAGGGTATGTTACTATTCGCCAAAAATTATATTGGCCATATTAGACCTCAAATAACTTATTGATCGCAACCATGTATGTCAGATTTTCGTAATTAAAAACACAGAAGTGTCAAAATTATTTTCAAAGGTCACATAGTACATATTAGTTCTTTGTGTTGTGATTTCATGTGATTATATGACATAATAATAAGGAAATTTCCATTAAAAACATTAGGTCGTTACATTATCCCCCCCTTTTGAAATTTCACCCTCAAAATCATGTTTTACATTCTATGCCATAAATTGGTGTGGGTTATGCTCTTTCATTGCCTCCTCCAGTTCCCATGTTGGCTCCTCATACTTGGGGTTATGCCACAGTACTTTGACTTGGTGAGAAGCCTTATTACATAGAACATTATCTCTTCAATCCAATATATTCACTGGATGCTCCTCATAAGAAATATCATTTTCCAATTGTACCACCTCTAAAGGGAGTGCATGTGAAGGGTCTTGTATGTACTTCTTTAAGAGGGACACATGGAAGACATCGTGTACTTTGGACATGGTAGGCAGAAGTACTAGTCTATAAGGCACAACCTGCACATGATCGAGAATATCAAACGGGCCGATATATTTGGTACATAAATTTCCTTTCATCCTTAACTTCATGACCTTATTCCATAGAGATATGCATAGAAATACTATGTCTCCACCGTTAAACTCAATGTCTTGTCGGCGATTGTTTGTATAACACTTCTATCAACTTTAGGTTACCTTAATGTGCTGCTGAATGGTTTTAAACTTCTCCACCATTTATTCAACCATTTTAGGTCCTGAAAGAATATGATAACTAAATTTATCCCAACACAACGGGGTTATACACCTCTTCTCATAATGGTCTTCGTATGGTGTCATTCGAATGCTCGGGTAGAAACAATTTTTATCGGAGATTTAAACCACTGGAATATGTTGGTACCATCCTCTTTTGAATTCCATAAAACACAAACTTAACATGTCTTCCAGCGTTCATATTGTTTTCTTAGATTGTAAACCAGTTTGAGGATGATAGGTCGGACTAACGTTTAGTTCAGCGCTTAGATCTTGTTGGAGAGTTTTCCAGAACATCGATGTAAATCTCGAATCGTGATCTGATACAATATATAGTGGTACTGCATACATCCTTACCACTTCTATGATGTTTATCTGTGAAATTTTATCTAATGAGAAGTCCTCTTGGATTTTGATAATGTGATATGTCTTTGTAAGATGATCCACAATGACCCATATAGCATTGTTTCCTCTGGAAGTACTAGGATGTCATGTGACAAAGTCCAAGGTAATGTTCTCCCACTTAAATTTTGGTATGGTTAATGGTTGCATCATTCCCTTAGACCTTTTCCTCAAATAATTCACTTTCTATCATTCCCTGAACCATGATTTATATTCAGAAATATCTCTTTTCATATTGTCCCACCAAAAGTTCTCTCTAAGATCTAGAAACATCTTTATGCTCCATAGGTGAATAGAGAAGGTTGAGTTAGGTGCATCCTTCAGAAGCTTATTCTTTATCTATAGATCATATGGTAAACATAATCATTAAAAAAATCTTACAGATATTTCTTCATCAATCATAAAATCAGAGGATTTCTCATTTTTAACAGCTTCCACCCTTCCAAGAATTTCAACATCTTTTCATCGAGAATCCTTTATTTTCTCTATGAGGGTTGGTTGAGCAGCCATTTGAGAAAGCATTGATGATTTTATTCCCTTAATTATTCCCATTTCCATTGTCTACAAATATAAAAATATCTGATCTTTTTCAATTCTCAACATTTATAATGATACATGATCCTTTATACTTAAAAATCCTTCACATTATATGACTTACCAAGACGGTAGGGGATTAAGCATTCAAAATCCTTGATGAGATCTATCAATTTTTGTTGGTTAATATTAATATCCTTCTATGTGAATATATATTTTAGAATCTTGTGATCAATATATATCTCACACTTCTCCCCATAGAGATAATGCTTCCATATTTTCATCACAAATATCACAAATGCCAACTCCAGATCATACGTGGGATAGTTTTGCTCCTATATTTTCACCAACCCTGTTGCGTAGGATATCAATTTATCATTTTCATCAGCACATATCCTTATACCTTCTTTAAATAATCATTACACACCAAAAATATTTCTCCACTTGTTGAGAGTGTGATTACTAGCGAAGCAATAATCTTCTTTTTCAACTTATTACAACAGTCTTCACATTATTGATTCAAGAAAAAATTCACTCCTTTCCGTGTGAGCTAGGTAAATGGGTTTGAAAATCATGAAAATTTATTCACAAATCGTCACTATTACCTAGATAGATAGAGAAAGCTACATATATCCATTATAGATATTGTACTGGTTCACTCTACAATCACCTTTGTCTTTGAAGGGTCCACAGATATCCCTTTACTAGTGGTAACATGCTAGATGAATGATACTTCCTCCATCCATAACTCACTTTTACTATACTTTTCATATTTCTTCTCCCTTCGCAAAGTTTTGAACACAGTATTAAAATGATCATCATGTTCATCCATTCACTTGGAGTATATCAGAATATCATCAATAAAGGCTACCACAAATATTTCGAGGTAATATCTAAATACTCTAATAATAAAATCCATGAAAATTGCAGGAGCATTAGTGATTTTAAAGTTCATCACTATGAACACATAGTTTCCATACCGTGTATGAAAGGAAGTCTTTGGAATATCTTCATTCCTCTAAATTAATTGGTGATATCCTAACTGATGGTCCACCACAGGGAAATAACTAGAACCATGAAGCTGATCAAACAAGTTATCTATCAATGTAAGGGGATACTTGTTCTTTATAATGATTTTATTTATATCATAATAATTATTGTAGATACATATTGATCCATGATTCATCTTAAGGAATAGGTCTAGCTCACCCCACATAGAAGCACTCAAGTGTATAAAACCCTTCTCTATATTATCTTGTAACTGCTTATTTAGCTCTTCCAACTCTATAGTGGCACTTCTGTAAGGTGTATTTGATATAGACATGGATCCATGAATAAGTTCAATTGATACATCAACATATGGATCTAGTGGAAGACCAGACAACTCTTCAAGGAATATATCATTGTAATCCCTCGCTATGGGAATGTCTTCAAGCATGATTCTCTCCTTTGTCCCAATCATTTGAGTAAGACGTGCATTCTCAGAATGAATTAATATCCACACTTGAGAGAATGATTCTATATAAGATTCATCTTCCTCATTACACATGTAATGAATCAGAGGATGCTTTGGGATGTGAAGAGTTATATCCCTTTCCTAACAATTGATGTTGGCTTTGAATAAAGATAGCCAATCCATACCCAATATAGCATCAAACTCCAATAAAGGAAGTATGAAAAGATTTTCCAGGAGTTTTAGTCCAAAAACATTAATTGTGGAGTATTTATAAAGCATGGATGTAATAATTTCCCCATTCATTGTTCTCATAGATAACTTATACTCTAAATTTTGACATGTTTCTTGAATAGTTCTACTAAACATGCATGATATGAAAGAATGCTTAAAACTAAAATCAGGTCGTATTTTTTCTATTCTTGAATGAATAACTATCATACCTATCACCACATTGTTGTCCAGATCCACCTCAACAATAGTGACAGCATAAGCCCTTCCTTTTTGCCTTGTTGTTTTTGGTTGATTTCCTCTACTAATCCTAGGCATAGAAAAATTGGTTGCATAATTCCCAAGTTCCATGCAGTTGTAACACTACACCAATGGATAAGAGTTTATCTAAACATTTTTTATTCTTCCACATTAGTGGTATTCTTCATATCCCTTTGGCAGTTCATTTCCAGATGTCCCATTATTCTGCAATTTAAGAAATTCTTAGTTTGCTTTAGATAGCGACCAAGATAATTCTTCCCACAACTTTTACAAGTGGGACATTCGAGCTTTCTTCCATAATGGGATTTGTTTTCTGAACCACCGACATTGTTCCCCATTTTCCTCTTCTTTTCACTGAGCCCATGAGACCACTGGGAGACTTCAATATTCATTTTAAACTTGAGGTAAAAATAAAAAATCTTCTCAAAACTATCACTATCTCGAATCACCAATTATTTTTGTATACACGACATTAGACCTCTAAATAAGTGATCAACCATGATTTTCGTGTTCATGACAAAGCCACAGACATACCTTGATAGACTTGTAATGTTTGTTTATACGTCCCGATAGACTCGTCTTCCTTCTAGTTGAGACTGAGGATCTCTTTTTTAATCTTGAGATGGAGGGTTCGAGGAAAGTATTTGTTTAAAAACATCCTCTTGAATTCCTCCCAATCCATGGAATTAATTTCCTCTTAGGACGTTGTATTCTTGATCAATATCCACCACTGATAAACTTTCCCATTAAAATGATAGACCTCCAAAACCACTTTCTCTTCTTCCAAGAACTAGAGGATAGAGAATATCATTTCAATGGAGTTAATCCACTATTCCATAATGAGCATATCAGAAGATCCTCTAAACATGGGTAGCCTTTGCCTCATTAAGGATTATATGGAAACTTTTTCTTTCATTGGAGGTGAAGGGCGATCCACATTATTTAAGTTATTAATCATAACATGATCTAACTGTTTAAGAATTATCATGAAGTTTTGGGCACCAATTACCATCACATCAGGTATATCACTAGAGCAATCTTCACATTCCCTATCAGTTTGATTTTTGACACATGTTCTTCTATTTCAAACCATTAACTAATAAAAATAACATACAATTAGTGGTCTTGAATACATATTTTTTAAAAATAAAAAGGAAACTTCTGAACATAAAAGGATAAACTTGTAAAGGAGAAGTATATCCTAACTTGTGATTCCTTAGGTTTAAATTTAGGTTATCCTTGATCTATTTCATAACGTATATTATTATGGTATTTTTATTCCATTAATAATGGTATGTACAAGGATCATGAATTTACCAAATTATATCCCCTGAGATTGTCAACCAAAGAGTGCTTCAAGGCCCATTGTAGTGCACCAGTTCCCATTTGAATCTAGCTCAAAGTAGTGTTTTTGGGTTTTTCCCCAAGATAAATCTATTTCGAATCCACCTCTTCCTGTTTGTATCATGAAATGGATTTATTTTCTTGATAAACTACTTACTACATACTTACCAAAATTTGGGGGTGTTTTCTTATACTTAGTCTCATACTTAAGGTTCTCACTAAGGTGTCTGATTCCTAATCACCATAAATAAATAGAACATCCTCTGATACAAACTATAGAAACCCTAGACTTTTACACACAACATTACAAGATTTAAAGAATAATCATACATTATAGTAAAAGATAAGGATAATAAATTCTAGTGTATTGGAAGACTGGGTACATAATCAAAATTATAAAAGAAAAATTTCATTTTAACTACATAATGAGTTCTTATATTGCATTGTGCTTATACATCTTCATATTATTACCTGGGGATAATATGAAAAAGGGGTGAGCTAAAAAGACAATAAAGGGAATAATAGTAAGGGTAAATCCTTAGAACATTGGTAAGAAGAAATGACATAATGATATAAAAATAATTGTAATATAAGAAATCAGAAAATATAAACATGGGATCATTTAAACATGGAATCATAGAAATTTTGAAGAAACATAAAACAAGAATCTAGTTTGAGTCAAGGCTAACCACCAAGACTATTTCCCATAGTATCACATGCCAATGCTAGCTACCAAGACCATTTCACATAGTACCACAATACAAGGCAAACCGCCATGACCGTCACACATAACATCTCATGAGACTCAACCTTAACCAATGTATTAGATATATATCTAGGCACACACTTATTATAATTTCATGAATATGTTTTCTTCATAATGAATTATACATAATCAATCATATATAAACATAAGGGTTAGCCATTCAATGTATTGGGTACCATAATTATGACATAAAGCATAACAAATGGGTGTATCATAAAAGAGTTCATGAAAGAAAAGAACTAAAAAATACATGTAAATTAATACAGAAAAATATGCATCTATCATGGGATGTTATTTCAAGTATAACTGACAACATATATAAAAATCATTTTCGAAAGTTTCGCATTAACACATTTTTGAGTGGTTTAAGGAAAATAAAATAGTGGATTTAAAAGAGAAATGGAAACAATACATAATAAAAATCCATAATTGATACCTGAAGGTTTTAATAATAAAAAAGAATTATTTTATAAAGACAATTATGGCTTAAAAAAAGATATATTGCACTTGAAATTGGGTAAAAATTTGGGATGTTCCCTTAAAACAGCTTTGCACATCGGGAAGTATGGAGTAGCGAATCACTAAAAACATACGTATCCCAAAAACAGAATGATGGATGGGTCCTGGTAAAATAATTTTGTACACGTAAAGATAAATTATAATATTCAAATGAATAGATAAGATAACTTCATTTTTTTAGAAATAAAGATAAGGCTACCTTGAGGAATAAAGAAGATTCAGGTAAAATTTCATCTGGATTATCGGCATGGTATCAGGTGTACTTAAGAAGGCCTAGTTAGAGATAAAAGTGTTTATTATAACTTATAAATCATGAAGTAAGTGTGGGGGAGGTGATAAATTATACCTCATTATTATGAATTACACATAAAATGGCATATCATATTAGATATTCTTGAATAAAAGTGAAATGTAGTGGATCACTTACCTTATGTCCGAAGGTGTTCTTCCCTTTATATTAATGTCCTAAATAATAAAATTAAGTTCATTAATTAATAATTTAAGAACCCATTATATATGTAAAAAAGTATGATAACCATTTTAAGTCATTCAGGACCTTTTTTATTGGCTATAAGGTTCAATTTCATTGTTTTGGTTTGTTTGCTTCCATGGTTTTAATGATTGGTTTACTTATATCAATGTTCGGACACATGTATGATGAGAGTGGTTGTATATAATTAAATTTATACCATATTAATGAACATAAATAAGTTTAAATTCTTTTAAATTTCATTTAGTTAGTTGGAGTGAAGATAAATCATTATGTAGAACTTTAGTGATACTCTTGTGGGTTAATAGGCGGTTTTAGACCACAATGAACAAGGTTTGTTTTATAAATAAAAACCATGTGTAAAAAAGGATTAAAGAACCATAGATGATAAATAATACATATATCATTGTTTGGTACAACCTTGAAAATGGGTTCATGAACAGAATTGACGATGGTAATGGAAATTAGAATCCCATTGGCCTTGAATGTGGTAAATTAACACATATTGGATGGTGTATTTACAATAATAATAAAATAAGGGTAAAGGAGAGATGATAACAAATTAGTCCATTATAATAAAAAAATTCTAGTACATGTAAGGTGTAGGAGTGTTCATAACATTTTTATGAAGATAAGTAGGAATATGAAATAAAACAAATGAACATGAAATTAGAGTAAAACAATTGAAAAGTGGGATTTACCACTTGAATCAATCTTTTTTGAGAGCCTCTTAAGGGGAGAGGATTTGGGATTTTGAAAAGACAAAGGGTTTTTAGACATGGAGTAAATGTTTAGGGAGTTATTTGGGAATAATTTAGGCAAGGTACAAGGCTTGAGTGGAGTGAAGAGAAGAGGTAAAGTTGGGTGGCATTTATAATGGAGGAGAGGAGGGTTTTCATAATATTATAATCATTAGTTTATTATTTTTCCTTAAGACAAGAAATTTTGATGATTCCATGTCCATAAAAAGAAATAAGTTCATGTGAGTTCTATATTTTGGGGCTTACATCACTTATTATGTTAGTAATAGTGTATTTAAATTATAATGTATTTATATGGTAAATTAATGTATCTTACTATTCACAAAAATTCATGTATTTTAGAAAAATATAAAAAATACCCCTATATATTTTTCAATGTGTAGAATCCAAAAATGAACTACATTTTTCCAAAATAAATTTATTAACAAGATTAATTTAATTTTTAATTAAAAACACAATTTACTCAAAAAATAATGAAATTTAAACATTTATTTTCTTATTCCCAGATATAGGTACATCATACTTCCAGTTGGAATCCTATTTATATACAATCATAGATAAGGTAACTATTCATTAGGTATGAAACTATTCATAATGGAAATGTTAATATTCATAGGGCTTGTTACTATTCACAAAAAATAAGTTGGCCAAATTAAACTCCAAATAACTTACTCATAACAATCATGTATGTCAGATTTTTTAATTCAAAACACAGAAGTGTCAAAATTATATTCTAAGGTCACATAGTAAATAGTAGTTCATTGTATTGTGATTTCATCTTATTATATAACATAATAATAAGATGAAAATTTCTATTTAAATATTTGGTTCGTTACAGATATGCAACAACTTGAGCATGTTTAGACCAGTATACAGGAGAATTTTAAGGTCATTGAGATCACAGACCAAACGATGTTTGCCAAACCACCTCTCGAAGGTCTCACAATTGAGAACCTTACACATAGGGTGTTTTCTGGTTTATTAAAGGTATTTGTATCGATACCAAAACAATATGAATATTTATATTCAATGTTCAATTAAATAATGGTTATATTTACTTCTTATTGTTACTTAATATATGATTTTGTTTTTTGATATAATAAAACACAAATTGTGTTTCTTGGTAATATTAAAAAAAATTCAAGGAATTTATTTTGACTAATTATTATATTTATTATATAAATAATATTTTGATAATATATTATTATAAAGTAATTATTATCAAATATAAATTATCAAATAATTTTTACGAAGTCAGATGTAATTTTTATAAGGGTTTGAAAGGTTTTCTGGTCAAAATACCCAAAATTTATAAATAAAGATCTATTTTATTTTCAATGTAAAAAATTCACATATTTATTAAATTATTTGGTCAAAATAAATAATATTTTTGGAATCAAAATTTCAAAATTTTCCAATAGTGATTTTTTCATAATTTTATAGTACAATCAAATTTTCACGTAATAATTAAATACCTTATAAATATACTATGTGTACGATGACATAATAATTACCCAAAAGAGATTTAAGAATGCTTTAAAGAGTATAAATGTCTAAAAACAAGTTTTCCGTTTAAAATAATTTTATTTTATGTTTATTTTATTAATTTTATAAAGGATTTATGAAACCTCCAAGACCATTAATCTATTATAATGTTTTAAAATAATTATTTAAGAGTATGAATCACTTAACATAATCAAGGGTATTATTTTATTAGGTTTGGCCCTTTTCCTTTGAAAAAAATGAAAAAATTACTATTTGGTAGAAACCATGGGTTTGAAACATGTTATGGTTTTTGGTTTTGGTTATTTTGTTATTTAAAGTCCAAAACCTATGTTTGAGAAATGATAAATAATTCCTAATTAATTTGATATATAAATCCACCCAAGATTCCATTTATCTTTACTCAAAATACTTTTACCATTTTTTAATCTACCCTCCTCTCCCTAGTGTCCTCCAACGGTTCCCCCCATTTCTCAAGATTCTCCTACCAAGCATTTGGAGTAATACTCTCAACATAAGGGATCCTCTCATTCTCCTCTTTATTAATGTTTATTTATTATATTATTCCTTCCATTTATAATTATCAATGTTAAGATATGTACTTATATGTATCTATTACTTAAAATTGTATGTCTAAATTATGAGAGATTCATTTGACTCTCATAAACCCATTTTATCAATTTTAAGTGATGTCGTTATACTAACAAAATATCACCATGATTATCAAAGCCAAAACAATTGTGCAGTGAATACCACAACCATTTATTATCAAGGATGTTTAACTTTATTAACGTATTCTTCATTGAAGTGGAAATTGAATTTATGTGTTACAAACTCCTTGGTCATGTAATAATATATGATGATGACATAATCTCTTTTATATGAACTATATGGCACACTTAAGCATGGAAATGAAATGAAAGTGATGGGTTCCCCTGAAATTATATAGTGCTCTAGTGAATTTGAAAATGTTTAGTTTCATGAGATGTCATGTTGGGATATGGAATAAAACTAATTAATTTTTGGAACTTTTTCGATCATTATGCTTTTTCAATTATCCTTGACCTATGTTTCTGATGCATTATTTCATTTTGTTTCCAAAATTCCTATATTGTGTTTATGATTATCATGAAATATCATGTGTTATTTTTCATGTTTATGATTCTTAATCCCTTTCCACCATTTATATTAATATTTTCTAACATGTATTATTCTCTTGATGTTTTTCATGTTTATTACCTTACAGGACTTTATAGCTCACCCCTTTCTTATGTTTGTCCCCATTTTATCCCATGCAGTATTAAGTGAGAGCATGTTAAGTATGTTATCAATAAGGATGATGTTTTTCTTATTTTAAGTTGTTATTTAATGAACCTAATCCCAAATATAATTTAAGTATCAATCTTTTGGATTTTATTAAGTATAATATGATGTAATAAATCATCTATTTATGAGTTATAAAGATAAAGCTTATATAGTTTGTGTAAGAGGAATGTTTTTCTTATTTTTGATATTCGGATTTGAAAACTCTAGAGAAAGCCTTACGGATAAGGTAAAATATAAGAAAACACCCAAAAAATTTGGTAAGTATATATTAAGTAATTTATCAAGGAAATACATCTCTATATGGATATTACAACTGGTTGTGGATCTGGCACAAATGTACATACGGGTAAAACCCAAAAAACACCGTGTTGAGCTAGGCTCTATCAAAAAATGGTGCATGAAAACAGAAATTACAACACACCTAATTCAAAACACCTATGGATATGATTTGGTAAATTCATATTCTCATTATGAACCATTATTATGGGAATAAAAAATACCCATAAAAATATATGCTTGGAAATTGATCATGGAAAATAGAGGTTGAATCCCTAAAAATCATAAGATAAGGAAATACATATAACTTATAAGTTATATATTTAATTTCATCAGATTCCTATATATTTCTTTAATAGTTTAAAAATAAACATCTTTAATTTTACATTTATAATATATCATGGCTATAAATATACAAAATTAGCAATGAATCCAATGAAAAGGGAAATATGATGACTGAACCAATGAGATGCCCAACCTGATGGGAGAATGAATCATGAAATTTATGATGATAAATTCATAGATGACTTAGGTTAGTAATAGAAACATGGATCAGGAGGAGCTTCCAGATCCTCCTAAAAATGAAGAAGTAAAAATGGATACATTTTAGAGACAAAGGCCTCCATATTTTGTTGGATCATTTGATACCTTAATCACATAAAAATAGATCAACTCTATTCAAAATATCTTCTCCATCCTTTAATTTTATAAGATAGAGAAGGTTCTATAGGATACTTATAATATAGAGGGAGAATCAAATCAGTGGTAGACATTGATCAAGAATATGAAGCCTTTGGAAGAAATCGAAGTGATGGGGTGGAAGGAATTTCATAAAATGATTCACGATAAATAATTTCTTGTACTCTCTATCTTTAAATGGAAATGGATTTACTTTCCCTTAGGGAAAAGGTGATGAATCTATTTGGAAAATGAGGAAAAATACACAATATAAACATGATACACCAATGGTTTTTTCATTACTCCCATATTCAATGGTTACCATGTATTTGGAGGGATAAAACCAAGTCCATGAAAATACATGGCAATCCAAGACATTGATATCCATGATGAAATTATCTGATGTGCCCTCAAAGTAGATATGGATATTGGAAAATTTCAAGGTTATCAGGGGGATAAGAAGTAAAATGGGGATATTAATTCATGGAATATTATGGAGATATCTAATGGTGCCAATTAATTTCGAAATCCCACATTTCAATGGTTCAAAAAGAAATACCCTAGAAATTTCTTAAGTGGGGTGAGAAAATACTTTAGGTGTGGGAAGAAAGGGAACCCAGCTTGAGATTTCTTGGAGAAGAAACCCACCAATGTAATGGAGGAATGTAATGATCTAATAAACCCTTAAAAAATATTAATTTCATCAATTACATGGAACTAGAGAATTTTGAAACCAATGAACTAAGACAAGGGTCTTTAGAGACAAACAAAAACCTCCATGGAAACATGGGTGATCTTCTTCCATCAGATTCAATGAGGTGGATCTCAAAAAAAATGTGGTGACCGGTATACGAGTTATTAATTCAACAAATGAAAAGAAAATTTTTTATTCTAGTTATATGTATTCCTTATTATCATTAATTTTCACTAGAACTATTCAAAAACGACCACAAATCAACAAAGTAGAGTTGTCTATAAAAATAGAAAATGGGGAAATTATTTCAATAAAAGTATAAAAAACATCCCGAGTCCAAATTTGAGGGATGAACATTCCAGGGAACCTTATTATACTACCTTTGATGGAATTTGATGCAATTATGGGTATGTATATTCTTTCCCTATATAGATCTAATAAAAATGTTTATGAGAAGTTAATCACTCTCCGTATTGAAAATCGAACTTCGATTATATACATGTGTAAGGTGGAGGATAAGTTTTATTTGTTATCAACATCTCATGATTGAATATTATTTCTATTTGAACAAGCATATATAGGTAAAATTATTGAGTCTAAGGAAATAATCATCCATGAAGACCTGCCCATTATGAGGGAATACACTGATGTGTTTCATGTGGAATTTCCTGGTCTTCCTCCAAGTCAAGAGGCTGAAATTTATATTCAACTAATACCTCGGAAAATTATATTATCCGCTAGCATATATTGATAAATTTTTCAATTAAATAAATAGATCACAATAATTCACAAATGTGTATCTATGGTTGGTATATTACCAATTTTGGGTGAATAATGAGGATATCCCCATGAATACTTTTCATACAAGGTACAGTCATTATGTGTTCATTGTGATTCCATTCAGACAAAGTAGTTCTCTATAAATATTCAGGGAACTGATGAAAAGAGTCTTTAGAGATTACCATGAAAAATTTGTTGAAGTACTTATATATTATATTCTGATATACTATAAATGTAAGGAGGAGAATGAGGAGCATTTATGAACAATACTAAAGACCTTACAAAAGTATTAGATTTATTCCAAAGATAGTAAATGTGATTTTTTGTTAAAGGAAGTATCATTATTGGGGAATATTATCCAAATAAATGGGGTATTTGGGGAGTCTTTAAATAAATACTCAATTAAAGTATGGATGAGTCCAAATTCTATGGTAGATATCAATAGTTTCCTTGTATTATCTTTGTATTATTGCAGATTTGTGATAAATTTATCATTATTGTCAGACCCTCTAACCAAGATATATTAGAAGGGGGGTATGTTTTATTAGAATGAATAATGTGAAGAGGTATTTAAGGAGTTGAAAATAAGTCTCATCAAGACTCATATACCCACAGTACCGACAATTTTATAACTTTTCATTGTATTCTTTGATTCCTTGAAGAAGGTACTAGGATGTGTGTTAATGTAGAATGAAAAATGCAAAGATTATTTTTCAAGGTAGTTGAATGTTCACTAACAAAAAATACCAACACACGATTTTGATATGGATGAATTGATATTCTCTTTGAATATTTAGATACATTATCTATTTTGGGAGAAGTGACAAATTCATACGGATAAAAAAACCCTCAAGCGTATTTTAACCCCGAAAGAAGTGAATATGCACCATTGAAGATTGTTTGAGCTGATCAAGGAAAATGACTGCTCAATTCACTAAAATATTAATAAGTGGAATAAAATAGAATAAACTCAAAGTATAAAGGATCGAACAATTTTTTCATTGATTAGAATTGATAAAGATTTGATATTATTTGATTTAAAAAGGGTGGACATGGGAATCAAAAAGGAATGAACATCATCCATACATTTAAAAATGATTTCTCAGTAATCCATTTTGTAGAGGATAAAGTTCTATCAATGATATGATGTTGGAATTCATAAGAATGTATAAATTATATGAAAAGTTAAATCCTTAAAGTTCAATGGTAATGAAGAAGGAGTTGGGATATTTTGGCCAGGACTATCTATACCATCAAATCCCGAGTTAAATTAGGAGTTGTTGGATGATTCAAATTTCTCAACATTACCTATACACCTAGGAAGCACAAATATTTATCTTGATCCATGAGAGTAGTATTGGTGGGATAATATTAATAAGGAGATCATAAAATATACATGAATATGTCTTGTATGTCTACAAGTGAAAGTAAAGAGGAACAATTCAAGGGGATGATACAAACATTACCCGTATCTATATGGAAATGGGAAAATATCTCCATGGAATTTATCATTGGAATTATGAAGATATCAAGAGGAAATAATTCTATTTGTTTTATGGTGGATTTTATTACTAAAACTGAACAATTGTTTTGTAATTTGAGAGGATTTATCACACGAACAACTTGCAAGTATATACATTAGAGTGGCGGTGGGGTTGCATGGAACACCATTATCGATTGTATCTAATCAAGATCCATAAAATTAACTTCATGTTCTTTAAGAGACTCCAACTTTCATTTTACACTGATTTGATCTTCATAACAACTTATCACCCTCAAACCGATGGACAATATGAGAATACTATCCATACACTCTAGGAAATGTTGAGAGAATTCTTAATTGACATCATAGGTGGATGATATCAACATATTCCACTCATCAAGTTTCTATATAATAATAGTTTCCACTAAAGAATATAAATGTCTCCCCATGAATTACTTTATACAAATGGGTGTAGAACACCTGCATTCTAGGATGAGGTTTGGGAACAAAAACATCTAAGTCCTAAAATGGTTGAGGAAAATGGTTGAAAAGGTTAAGATGATTCAGAAACATATTATGGTTTCTAAGATTCAATATAAGAGCTTTGAAAAAAAATTTCAAAAAGACCAATAGTATTTTTTAGAGAAATGTTATTCCTCTACTTATCTCCATGGAATAATTTCATCAAATTTTTAAAGAAGGGAAATCTTAGTCCAAGATACACCATCTTCTTTGATAACCTTGATCACATCGGAGCAGTGGCCTATCAACTAACACCCCCACCTAAAATGTCTCCATTAAATGTTTTATTCCATCTATACCTCTTGATAAAGCACATACCAGACCCCTCACTTGTAATCAATCTATATGTGGTACTATTGGAGAATGATATCTCATATGAATAGTAGTCGGTGAAGGTATTATATCATAGAGACAAATTTCTACAAAATAAGAGAATGCACATGGTCAAAGTGGTATAGAGAAACCACAAGTTTGTAGAAGTGGTGTGGGAACTAGAGGAAGTAATGAAAATGAGTTACAACTATTTATTTTAGTATAGGGAATGAATATTATGATGGTGAAATTTTTTAAGGGGTGAAGATTATAACGACCTGAACTGTTTTAAATTAAATTCCACTTGTGATATAATTAAATGTATAATTATGAAATATGGTGATAGAAAACACATGAAAATATTTTGTTTTATTATATAATATAATATTTAATTTACCATAAATCATCATTACGAATGACAATATAGTTATTCAAGAGTGATCATATGATTAATATAATTATAGGTTTTTAAAAAAATCAAATTGTCTTGGACAAAGGAAGTGATAGCCTTAACTAGTGTGATCGAACCCTATGAAGCTCATTTATAATAGCTTATGAGGGGAGATAATCACTATGAATTTCCCATGACCAAACCCTAGTTTAGATCAAATAACTTAATCGTGAGCAAAACCATTTTTGTGAAAATTTCATGCTTATCAGGAACACAACCCAAACCATGTTCGCCGAACCATCCCATGAAAGTATCACAATCATGCACCTTAACATTTGGGACTTTGCTAGTTTATTAAAAGGATATGAATAAATTACTTAATAATATGACTATGTATATTATATTTTCAATATAATTAAGTTTAATATATAATTTTTATTGTTACTTCATAAAAGTTTTTTATTTTTCATACAATAAAAAACAATTTTTATTTCTGGGTAAAATTAAAATTCAATCAAGGAATTTATTTTCATGAATTAATTGGTTTTTAAAATAAATAATATTTTTATAAAATATTATAATTAAATATTTTTTATTGAATAGAAATAATCTTATATTCTTAGAATAGAAAATGTAATTTTTATAAGGGTTCAAAAATGTAACTGTCAAAAAACCCTGAAATTCTCAATAAATATCAACTTTATTTTAAAAGTAAAGATGAACATATTAATACAATTATTTGGATAAAATAAATATTATTTTCAGAATCATATTTTCAAAATTATCCAAAGGTGATTTTTTTAAATATTACTAATAGAGTTGAATTTTTGGGTAAAAATTAAATATCCTACAAATATACGGTATGTATTGTGACATCATAACCACCGAAAAGTGATGTGATAAATACAATTAATGGTATAAACAACAAAATACATGTTTTTACTTTAAAATAATGCAATATTTTGTTTATTTTATTAAATTTACAATTACATTATGAATCCTCCAAAACCATTAATACATTTTATTGTTTTTGAAATCGTTTCTTTAAGAGCACGAATCACTTCCACAAAAGGGTATAATTTTATTAAGTTCGAACCTTTGAATGAAAAAATAATGAAAAAAATCCCATTTGATAAAAACCAAGGGAAAAAACCATGGGATGGTTTCTGGTTTTGGTTATTTTATTATATAGAGTCTGAAACGTAATATTGTGAAATAATAAAGAATTACCCACTCATTTCCTATATAAAGGCACCTATAATTCTATTTATCTTCTATAAAAATCCTTTTATCATGTATTTAATCTTTCCTCCCCTCCCTAGAGTCCTCCCACAGTGCCCCCAATTTCTCAAGAAGACCCTCCCATGAATTTGGAGTTATACTCTAAAGGAAAGGGATTCTCTCATTCTCCACTTTATTAAAGTTTCCTTATAACTTCATGTCCTCCATTTCAAATTAATAATATTGGGACATGCATTTATATGTCCATATTACTTTCCATTTGATTTAAAAATTATGATATTACCCTTTTACTCTCAACACCCCATTTAATTAATTTTTACATGATGCCATTATGCTGTTGAAATTTCACCATGATTTTCTTTGCCAAAACAATTGTGTAATGATTACCATACCCATTTATTATCAAGGTTGTTCACCTTTATATGCTCATATTTCATAGACTTGCTACTTACATGTATGTGTTCCAGAATAACTGATCATAGAATAAAGTCTGATAATGAATGTATCAATTTTGTATGATCTATGTGGCACACTTAAGAAAGAGAAGGAAATGGAAGTGACGAGTGTGCATGAAATTATATAGAACTCCAACGACTTGGGTAATTTATAGTATCATGAGACATCGTATTGGGAAATGGTTTAAACCATATACTTTTTGGTCCCTTTTACATCCTGATTTCTATGAATTTATCCTTTACCTATGTTTATGAAGTAGTATTTTAATTTGGTGTTTCATTTCCCATGTTTCCTTTATGATTA
Source organism: Viscum album (assembly GCA_963277665.1). Classification (NCBI taxonomy): domain Eukaryota; kingdom Viridiplantae; phylum Streptophyta; class Magnoliopsida; order Santalales; family Viscaceae; genus Viscum; species Viscum album. Next base: position 1,958,468,271 of record OY728137.1, read on the forward strand.
TTATGATATATAATGTCCCATTATTCATGTTTATGATTCATACTTCTTTTATGGCCTAATGATATGCCTATTGTATAACATGTATTACTCTCTTTATGTTATTACATGTTTATTACCCTAATGGTCTTTATATCTCACCCCATTATATCGCAAGGTTTTTTCATGCAGTTTTACGTGAGAGCATGTTAAGTAAGTTTTCAATAAAGATGATTCTTCTTCTATTTTAAGTTGTTGTTTAATGTACCTAATTCCAAAATACACTATATTTATCAGCCATACTAGTTGAATAAATTATAATCTTATGAAATAAATCATTTATTAATGTGTAATAATCAGAAGGGTTTTCATATTCACTACTCCACAATAGTAGCTACGTCTTTGGAATGTCTTGTGAAACAATCCAACACCACACAATCCACTAAAAAATATTCCTTTTTTGTGGATAAAATGAGTAGGATATACCCATACACTTGTGTAATGCTATGGTGAATACATTAGGGTATGTGCTTATTCTAGTATAAATTATGTAAAAAAATTCTATTTAACATGTTAATAAACCTTCAATAGTTGATTAAAAACATGTTACATTGCCGACTTATCGACTTACACTCTTGTATTTATTCAAAACCCAAATCTTCACTTTTCTACCTTAGAGTAAGTAGAGAAATACATTCTTGAGTTTTTTATGAAACATTTTCTATTAGATCAGTCATATTCATCTTTTTTATTGTTCAATATAGAAACAAAATATAGAAATAACAATATGAATACAATTCTGAACTACTTCAAACTTTCCAAAAAATCTACATTCGATGGATCAGTATAATTTGGTACCTTATGATTACTACCTTCCTTATACTTCTTCTATCCATAGATGTTTCTTTGAAAAAATCTTTCTTGAAATATTATTCTAGATTCTTTATTGCATTAAATCTATCTTCGTTCACACATGAACAATACAAGTTTCAGAAAGTATTATGTACTTCCGGTAACTTATAGGAGAGAAATGTTTGTTTGAGTGGGAACCTAAAAATGTTTTCCAACTTTACCAAATTTACCAAAACTAAAAGTCTATATTTATTTTTAATTTATATTGTAATAGGTCAATACTTCTAAACAATTCTCAATTATTCTTTAAACTTTTCAAATCTTCTCTAAATTTCATCTAAAACGTTCTAACAATTTATCAGTTTGATACCAAGGTCATTCTGATTTTTTTCATTACAATTTAAAAATATGGTCACTTTTATTCTCTTGACCCACTTTTGAAAATGAATATGCAAGGAAGAATTCCCAAAATGATGATCCATACCATTTTAAAGATAAATGACCTTTCATTCTATGAATCATACTAACTAAAATACATAAAACACTGAAACCATTCCCCCAAAAACATTGTCGCAACATCGTTAGACTTTAGTTACTTTTCTTTTCCATTAAATATAGATTCATGTTCTCCTCTCCCTCACCCACACAAACCCCTTTCCCAGGTAATTCGAGGTAGAAATATTTTTGTTTTATATATACCCATGTTTGTAAATGTGTATAATTTTTTAATCATGTTCCATAAAAATGTCAAGTATGTGTCACTAATTTTGGAATGTTTATAAACCCAGCAAAATTAGTCTTGTTTATAAATATCACCAAATTATCAATGTTGGTAAAGTTCGGTAAAGGAATAATTTATCAATTGTGTTTTTCATAAATGAAACTAATATTTTTTTATAATTTTTAAATTAAATTTTTGTGGATATTGTTTTAAAATATTAGATAAACTTTTTTTATACATGATCATCCTATAAATCTCCCCTTCCCACCCAACACCGACCCTTTTTCCCATATCATCCGACATAGACACATTTTTTTATATCTACCCACAATTATAAACATGTCTATTTTGTTTAACTATGTTTCATAAAAACATCGGGTATGTGTTTCAAATTTATGAATTTTTATAAAAATAGCTAAATTAGTTTCCTTTATAAATGTTCCTAAATTATCCTCATTTTTAAATGTGGGTAAATGAGTCATTTATGATTGATTTTTTACTAAGTGCAGATAATAGTTTTTTTAAATGTTTGATAAACCTTTTATAAACATGCTAATCCGGTCACTCTCCCCTTAATATCCCAACCCCATCCCCTTTCCTGCATCTGGTGTGCCAGTCAAATTTTGGTTTTATATATACACACATTTATAAATGTGGCTAATTCATTTATCTAAATTTCATAAAAATGTGGGGTATGGATCACTAATTTTGGAATATTTATAAAAAATAGTCAAGTTTATAAATTTACTTACCTTATCCACTTTTGAACATTTTGATAAATGTTCATTTATTAACGATGTCTTCCATAAATGAAAAAGTGTATTTTTTAAATAACAAAATATTTAAATTTAGGTGACTATATTAGTAAATGTTTGAAAATGTTTTTATAGATGATCATCCCATTAGTCTCCCCTACCTCTCACAACATTGAACCTTTCCAACATCATCCATGATAGATACATTTTGAAATTATATCTACCAACTTTTATAAATGTGGATAAATTTTTAACCTCATTTCATAAAAACATTGTGTATGAGCCACGAATTTAGAAATGTTTTTAAACCTAGATAAAATTTTCATTCTTATAAATGTCCCTAAATTATACACATTTTTGCGTGTGGATAAATGAGTCATTTATCAGTGATCGTTGTTTTCACAAATTCAGATAATGTTTTATTTTAAAAAAATATTAATTTAATTTAGGGAGATGTTTTTTACATTTTAGATAAAAGTTTTTATTTAGGATCATTCCATCTCTCTCCCATTTATCACAAAACACCGACCCTTTCCCACATCATCCTAGGTAGACACATTTTGGTGTTATATCTTCCCATTTTTACAAATATGGATAATTTTTTTAACTATATTTCATAAAAACAATGGGTTTTTGTTGCTAATTTTGGAATATTTATAAAAAACCTAAATCATTAACTATTATAAATGTCCGTAAATTATCCTAAATTTTAAATTTGGGAAAAGTAGTCATTTATAAATTATGATAATTCTTTTTTAGAAAAATATTTTTATTAAAATTGGGTTATTTTTTAAAATGTTTTATAAACTTTTATTTATCCATACTCATCCCACCACTCTCCCCTCCCTCTCCCAACAATGACCATTTCCCTATTCATCCATGGTAGACACATTTTTGTTTTAAATATTCCCATGTTTATAACTTTGGATAATTCATTTAAGCTCATTTCATAAGAATATCAGGTATGTGTTTCCAATTTAGGAAAATTTTAAAACATAGCTAATTTAGTTACATTTATAAATGTCACTAAATTATTCATGTTGGTAAATATGAAAAAATTGGGCATTTATTAGTAATTGTTTTCATAAATACACTTAATATTTTTTTATTTTTTTTAAATTTAGGTGAATATTTTTTAAATGTTTGATAAAAAATTATACATGATACTCCTGTCACTCTCCCCTCCCTCGCCCAACATGATCATTTTCCCTTGTCATCTGAGGTAGAAACATTTTTGTGTTATATCTTTCCATGTTTACAGACACGACTAATTTGTTTAACAATGTTTCATAAAAACATTGGGAATATGTCAATATTTTTGAGATGTTTATAAAAATATATACATTAGTACCATTTATATATGCCCCTAAATCACCCACATTTATAAATGTGGGTAAATAAGTCATTTATCAATGATGTTTTTCAGAAATTCAGGTAATAAATTTTTAGAAAAATTATATAATTTTAGGTTGATATGTTTTAAATTATTTGAAATAATGTTTTAAAACATGATCACCCCATTACTCTCCCCCACCTCACCCAACACGGACCCCTTTCCCATGATAGCTGAGGTATAAAAAATTTAGTTTTATATCTACCCATGATTATAATGTGGCTAATTTTCTTAACCATGTTTCATAGAAACAAATGGTATGTACCACTAATTTAAGAATTTTAATATACATAGTAAAATTATTCACATTTATAAATTTACCAAAATTATGAATGTTTAATAAATGTGGTTAAATGATTAATTTATTTGTAATGTCTTTTATAAATGTTGCTAATAATTTTTTTTAAAATATGATTTATATTTAGGTGGATATTTGTTTAACATGATTGATAATTTTTTTACATGATCATCTCGTCACTCTTCCATACATCACCAAACAATGACACCTTTCCCATGTCACCTAAGGAATACACATTTTTGTTTTATATATAACCACGTTTATAAACCTAGCTAGTTTATTTAACCATGTTTCATAAAGAGTCTTGTATTTGTTGATAATTTTGGAATGTTTATGAACACATCTAAATTAGATAAATCTTTAAATGTCACAAAATTATTTACATTTTTAAATGTGAGTAAATGAGTCATTTTTAGTGATTTTTTTAATAAATGTAGCTATCATTTTTTTATAAAAAAAAATAGGTTTATATATTTTTTAAATGTTTGATAAACCTTTATTATATATGCTCATCCCATCCCTCCCCCACCCTCTCCAAAAACTATCCCTTTTCTCATGTGTATCGAGATAGAAACAATTTTGTTTTATATCTACCCATGTTTATAATCACGATTAATTCATTTAATCTGGTTTCATAAAAATGATGGGTTTGTGTCTCTAATTTAATAATTTTAATAAGAATAGATGAATTTGTTATTTTTATAAACATATAGATATTATACATGTCTCAAAATGTGGTTAAGTGAGTAATTTAGCTGTGATGCTTCTTATAAACACATCAAATAATTTTTTTAAAAAAAGTTAATCTAAAATTTAGTAGATATTTTTTTTAGGTTTGATTAAATTTTTTTACATGATCATCCCATCACTTTCCTCTACATCAACCAAAACCTATTATTTACACACATAAGTTGAGGTAGACATATTTATGGTTTCATATCTACCAACATTTATTAACCTGGAGAGTTTATTTAACCATGTTTCGTAAAAACATCATGTACTTGTTGCAAATTTATGATGGTTTATAAACACAAATAAAATAAGAATGTTTATAAATGTATCTAAGTTATCCACATTTGTAAATTTTGTGAAATGAGTCATTTATGAACAAATGCTTTCACAAATATGGTGGAGATATTTTTTAAAAAATTTAGGTTGATATTTTTTAAAATGTCTGATAAAAAAATATATATATGGTCATCCCAACACTCTCCACTCCTTTTCCCAACACAAAACCTTTATCATTTATTCCGAGGTAGAACCATTTTGGTTTTAAATCTAACCTCATTTATAAACATAGAAAATTCATTTAACCACATTTCAGAAAATAATTGGGTATTTTTCATTAATTTATAAAAATTTATAAACACAGCTAAATTAGTCTCATTTATAAATATCTCTAAATGATCCACATTTCTAAATATGGGAAGAAAGAATCATTTATCAGCGATGTTTTTTATAAATGAAGCTATACTTTTTTAATGTTTTAATTTAAATTTAGGAGGAAATTTTTTTAAATAATTGATAAAATATTTTTATACGTTCTTATCCTGTCACTCTCCCATCCCCTTCTAAACACAAAACCTTTTCCCAGATCATCTAACATAGACTTATGTTGATTTTATATCTATGCATGTTTATATATATTACAGATTCGTTTAATCTTATTTCATAAAAATGATAGATATAACTTGGTAGTTTAGGAATGTTTGTAAACAAACCATAATTAGTCATCTATCTAAATTTCCCTAAATTATCCTTGTTTGTGAATGTGACTAAATTGGAAATTTATCAGTGATGTTTTTTATAAATGCGACTAATAATTTTTAAATTTTTTGATGAATTTTTTTATACATGATAATGTTGTCACTCTCCTCTCACTCGCCAAACACCAACCCTTTTCCCATGTTAGCTGAGATAGACACATTTTTGTTTTATAACTACGCACATTTATAAATGTGGCTAATTTGATTAAACTCATTTTATAAAAACATTAGATATGTGTAGCTAATTTAGGAATGTTTATACGCACGATTAAATTTTCCTTGTATATAAATGCCCCAAAATTATCCACATTTGTAGATGTGGGTAAATGTTTCAATTATTAACAATGTTTTTCAAAAATGCAGCTGATATTTTTTTTAAAATATGATTTTAATTTTGGTGGATATTTTTTTAAGTGTTCAAAAAACTTTTTTTGTACATACTTATCTGGTCACACTTCCCTACCTTTCCCTACACTAACCCTTTTCCAATGTTATTCAAGGTAGATACATTATAAAATTATATCAACCCACATTTATAAAAGTGGTTAATTAATTTGGAAACTTTTCATAAAAACTCTTGGTATGTATCACAAATTTTTTAAGGTTAATAAACATAGAAAAATTAGTCATATTTTATAAATACCCCTAAATTATCTATGTTCTTAGATGTGGGTAAATGATTCATTTATCATCAATGCTTTTCCTAAATAAAACTCTTGTTTTTAATGTTTTATAAACTTTTTTTATACATGATCAGTCCATCACTGTCCCCTCATTCTAGAAATAGTGACCCTTTTCCCACATATGTCGCGATAGAAGCATTTTGGTTTTATTTATACCCATATTTATAAACATGGATTTTACTTTTAACCATGTTTCATAAAAAATCTAGCTATTTGTCCCTAGTTTAGGATTGTTTTTAAACACATCTAAATTAGTACCATTTATAAATTTGAATGAATTATCCATGTCTGAAAATGTGGATTTATAAGTCATTTATAAAAAATGTTTTCACAAATACAACAAGTATTTTTTAAAAAATTATTTAAATTTAGGTGGATATTTTTTTTAAATGTTCGATAATATTTTTTTTATCCATTCTCATCCCATGACTCCCCCACCCTCACCAAACATTGAATCTTTTACCACATAAACTAAGGTAGACACATTTTTTTTATGTTTACCTAGGTTTACAAACATGGATAATTAATTTAACCGTGTTACAACAAAATTTTGTTTATTTTTCACTAATTAATGAATTTTTATAAACACAACATAATTAGTCGCATTTGTAAATTTCCAGAAACAATCCATGTTTTTAAAATGTTGGAAAATTATTAATTTATCAATGATTTTATTCCCATGAACGCCAAAGGCTGCCGACAAGCAGCGAGGGTCTAAAAAGGTATATTGGGGATGTTATACCCTCTCAGAAGAATAAAATGGTACTGGTCTGAGTATAATACTAAAATGTGTAGCAGAAATAAATGACTCAGTAGACTTGAACCAGACCCACAGAGTGGAAGCATATCCAATATCAATAAACCAGTGGAAGAAATATAGAAACAACACCAGTGGAAAGTAAACAGAACAACATGCTGAAGAATACAAGAAAGTAATACTATAACCAAACAAGGCATGCATCTAAAGAAATTCATACAGATCAATATATAATTGTGCCAATGGCTAACCAGTAGTAACTACAAACAAAAGTCAGCATGCTGATATGAAAAGGAATAACTAAACAAACTAACTATTGCACAGCATGACCTCAAGGTCCATCCCAGTCTCCATGCTAGCAGCACTAAAGTCCATCTGCTGAGGCTGACCCTCTACCTGCACACAATTTTATAAAGTCTACATGCTTCCCTAAGGGCCTGTGTAGTGTGTGAGAAAAGTCTCAGTAGGATACCAAACAAGGGTGCATACCTAATATATGTGTTTCAGTAGAAATTATTATATAAGAAAAATAGTAAACAATACAAAGACCAAAAATAAACACAAACTTCATTGGCACTCAGAAGCCACCAGGAAGTGTCACCTGCTTTAGACAACACCAAAATCTCTTGTCTGTAGCCCGACACCCCGTGCCACCTGACACCATGCATCTCAAGTACCGACGTCCCAAAAGCACGCCCAACAATTGTAACCCAGCTCGGAAGTTCAACATGATCATGGCACTACATCCAGAGGAACAACGAAACCTGTCCTTAAATGATAACTTGAGGGACAACGATATCTTCCTTCAAATCACGGTGAGCCTCTTATCCCAAACAGATGACCTCAAAGCTATCTCCCAAAGACTCCTCACATTCTACATGGATTCTTATGGCAAGAAACCCCAATACAAAAATACCTTACCACATCTATCAGGCGCCTCTACCCAGCGAGTGGCCGTACCACGTCATCTCGGAGTATATCTATGTGCACACTACTCAAAAGTACCCGGTGAGCGGTAATCACCTCAATAAGTTCCCAAACCACATCAACTCTGAAACCTCGTGTCCCTGAGAAACTGTTTCTCAAATCCGATGGCCTCACCATCCATGTAACCCAGGTGAAGCCCAACCTGACAGTCCAATTGCCTGAAGCCGACGTCCATGACGCCCAATCCCGTGGTAGAAACCACCCAAAGTAACCTGAGAAAAATCCCCAACCTGTGATCCCAATCACTCAAAAATATATCCGGCCCATGCCCAACACAAAAAACAATTCAACATAGGCAATATCACTCATTTCATATTCATACTTGAATGAATCACTTTAAACAACCTGTTACTAAATAGTCAAATTGCACTAACTTGTGATATCCCATACCAACACCTAAGGTCTTAAATGCCATAATAAAATTAATAACATGATTTAAAAAATCAAACTCACTAGTTTATCAAACAATTCACTTTATACCCATTTCGGCACCCCAGCCAAAATGCCCCCAAATGAGCAATGGACTCTAACCCGGCCTCACTCAAGAACAAAAATGGTCATGGAATACCCAGAGGCATCCCAGAATGCCGTTAATCTATTAAAGATAAATGAACAATGGTTTCGCTCAATACCCAACGTTACACCTGAAGGACGCAACCCCCAATTGTCTACGAAAACACGAAAGAAGGTATTCGCCACCTACCTTGTACTCGTACGAGGCTACTCCTCTGGTAAAAGCTTCTAATTTGGCAAAAAACGTGGTAGATCTAAAAAAGAGTCAAAATCATTCAAACCCCTATATCTCATTCTTGGATAGAAATAAAACAAAATGGATCAAGAGGAATCAAGGCCTTACCAAGGGGGTTCCAATGGATCAGTCAGCGATCGAAACAGAGTTCGGACGGATGATCGGGAGAAGAGAAGAGGTCCAGCCAGCTTGGTTCGTGAAGCCAGACAGACGAATTGAGGTTCTGCCTCAATACGAGGCTACCGCCTGTTTTAGCGAAAAAAAGAAAGTACACGACGTGTAATTTAGGACTACATGCCATGTATCATTTTACTTCTCATAAGGCGGCTGAAAACTAGCCGAGATCTTGCCGACTGACTACACGATGTGTGCTTGGTTTTCCTTCTCTTCCTCACCGACTTACCCACACGCCATGTACATCCCTCATACACGACTAGACTACACGAAATGTCCAAGGGGAACACGATGTGAACTTGGTTAAATGATTCTACCTGACCAAAAGGCCTACACGCCAAGTATGGCTACCGCACGGTCACATGTACATGACGTGTCTAAAAATACACGCCGTGTAGTTAGAAATTTCTACATGGCCAGCACACGACATGTAGTCAGAGAGCACACAGATGGTACTCTCCCAACACATACACGGCGTGTACTTAAAGTACATGGTGTTTATTACAGAAATTTCCAAAAACTACCGATATTTTCCAAACTTCTCAGAAACCAGTAAAATTTTTAAACAGGGTTGGGATTTGACCCGTTCTAAAAAAACATGGGTTCTTGCAAAAGGAAACCCCCTACATAAATTAATTACACTAATTTAATCCTTCTATATCAATCAGAATCTAAAATATTATCTTTAAAAATTAATATCCACACTATATATGTGATTTTCTTCCCAATATACCAACCCTATAGCCCTTTATAGGAGATATAAAAGATTTTTTCTGAATAAGAGGTAATCGCTCTCATAGATCACTATCTTTTTATAATCCGGTTCAAATCCTATAATTCTATGATATTTACCATAAAATAATAAATTAAGTATCATAAATTTGTTTTAATGTTATTATTAATATTAAAATACCATTATACACCCCTTTTCCCATGAAACTAGAAGGGAATGTATCGCTCGTGCACACATACAACTTACCATATTCACATAGCGAAACCATTCATTATTCACCACCATAATTTATATATGGATATTTTGAAGGGTTTAATGTTTACATATTATATTTATGAAATAATTTTTAATTTTAATGATCATATCATTTCTATCCTTTTTACCATCTAATATTGTGGGAAATGACTGCATCCCATGAGCATACATATAGACTACCATCTCCACGATGCGATGCGATTCATTTTTCATTTATATTTAAAATGGACGGTTAAAGGATTAATTTTATAAATATATATGATATATGTAATATAATAAATATTTTTAAAGTTTAATTATCAATTATCTTTCTTTCGTTACATCCATTAAAAAATGAAAATAATGTTCTTGCATACGTACGACCTACCGTCTCCATAAACGGTGAAATTCATTTTTTATCTCTATTTTTTATGAGTGATTATATAAAAATATAATGAATATATATTATTTTTACACAGTTATAAAAAATATAGAAATGACTATACCATGATCAAAGTATAAGAACCTGTACTGCCAAACCAAAACAAACCTAGAAAACGAAGTAGTTATCACCCAACATAGTGATTTTAATAATAAATTATTAATAAATGGGATATAAGATGTTATAAATAAATAATATATGGTATTATAGATATATGGTATTATAGATATATGGTTATGTAATAAATATTTAAGATATATACTTATTTCTTATGCATTAAATTTTTACCTGAACAAGGAATGGAAAAACTTGAGGTAATGGTTTTTTTTATAATCTCATCATTATTAAAGAATGTTTATTTTTAAATATCCAATGGGGAATATTTCTATTAATTGTATATTTTTATATAAATATTTTCAGAACAGTTTTTAATATTCTCCACCAAAATTTTAAATTCATTTTTAACTACGTTTTAATTTTTACTATCCGGTTTCAATGAAAGATATTTGTTATTTTCAAAATAAGGAACTTTTTGGATTTTATGAAAAAAATATAGAAGGAATGTTTTTTAAAATATTAAAAATGGAAATATTTTATCTCCATAATATTCCTTTAATTATTTTATGATAAATTTACAAGTATACAAGTCTTTTTTCAAAGAAACAATTTCAATTAAAAGTGAAGAGTTTTATTAAGTAGGCATGTTTTTAAAATGGAAAATTTATTTTCCTCAATAATTTTTCAAACTGAATCTTGAAAATCATTTCAATATAGGGTGAACTCATTTTATGTTACTTAATAATTAATGGGGTTTTGATTTAAGTATACTATCCTTACTCTTTTTATATATGGGAAATATTTATGATGAAAATCTTAAATTTTTATGAGGCCTAGATCTTTTCATGGGTTCTGATGTGGTTATTATTTTATAATATTTTTGGAAAAAATGTATTATTTTCATTAAATTTCATGTGGGACCTATATATCCCACCAATTAATTGGGTAACATATTATATATCATTTTATGGTGAAGGGAAACAAGTCGATGTGCTAGATCTTTTATGGGAAATGAGTTATTGTGCTTAAACAATAATATAAAACAAGTTGATGTGCTTGATACAATATAGGAAATAGGTTATGATGCCTAATATAATGGTATTAGTTTTTTTCCTTATCTTATAAAATGGTTTATATACTTATTATGGTTCCACAAATAGGAACATATGGTTCATGATTGAGTTCAGATTAATTCTCCTTAATAGGATTTATGCCTTTTGAAAAGTTAATGGTATATTCCATAACTCAAGTTTATGGTATTTGTTTGATTAGGATTGAAATTTATATATATGGAATAGATATCAGAACCTTATAATTATTTTATGTTCTTCTTAACCATCAATGTATATCTCCCATGTTTACCCTTACTGAGCATTTGAACTCAACCTTTTCTAATGTTTCCTTTCCCCATGATATGAAGAATGATTTTAGTAGGGTATTTTGATATGATTATAAGGAGTACTGTGTGGGAGGATCATTATGGGATATACTAATGATCTTTTATAAAATAAGAATATTATTCATCTAATCACAAAATACTCTAAACCATTATGGTTCTTGTGTTGATCATATTATTATGTATTGAATATTAATCTATATAGATGTAATATTTTTGTGTGAAAATATCAAAATGATAAACACCTAGTGTCTCCTTAAAAAAGTTATTGAACTATATTTTATTAAACACATACAATATTTTCCTAATTTTTTAAAATGACCAAACACTTTTAGATCCTATTTATAAAATAATTTGAATAATGAAACTCTTAAAATGTTTTTTTATGTATACACATTTTCACATGACTACTATCTAGCTAATGTAAAATGATATTCACGTTAGAATTATTGGACGAGTGGTATCTCATATCTTTCCCACATGCACCATGATATGGTATAAATCAAAATGATAGTAAATTCACCATGAAATAGTGATAGATACTAAAATGCGGTCTATTGTATAGTGCATATTTTTTTAATAATGTCCCACTTTCATTAAATCTGTATAAAATCTATGAAAATAATAAAATTTAAAACTATTTTTGAACCAATCCAAACTCATTGGAAATGATTATCGCAATCACTCCCAATTTTTTTTAAGAATCATTGTACCAATATTATTCTATATTCTCGGATATTATATGTGTCCCTGTAAGTATTTTTAGCATTGAAAACAATTATAAATTATCCAACACCCACTTTTATGTTAAGATTTGATTCTATAAAAACATTAGTGTTAATAAATATATTATGGTTTCTTTCATGATATTAATAAAATAAACTAATATATCAATATAAACTTGTCCACCACTAGATGTATCCATATAAAAATTATAAATGCTTATATAATGCCATTTTGAAAGACATTAGGTGACTAGTAGACATTTATCATGTAAATATAGTATTAGGCAACTCATATTTTTATAAATCTCTAAAATAAACTAATTATCTCAAAAGAATACATCACATGTCAATCATCTAAATAGTTGTGAACATCACATTCCACTAAACTAATATTAACCATATATTTTCTTAGTATATTCTAACAAGGGCCAAAATTCATTTTCTTTTTATACAATTAGATAAATACGAACATGGTTAAACTCTGACTGACAACATGATTAGTAACATACCCAATCGACCCATATTATCTAAGCCTCATGTAAAAATTTGGTTAAACCCGTGAAAGCGGAACATGATGCAAGGAATAAATTACATTTAAATCACTGGTCTGGGGACTTGACCCTACGACCACACCACAAACCCCTCCACGACCTTACCAACCCACCCAAGCATGGGGGGCAGAGCTAAGCCTCAATTATTGTGTAAGAAAAGGTATACAATTATGAATTCTCCCATTAAATGTATCTCATCAACCTCAAGTATTGGGTATTCATAATAATTGTACACCCCTATGTATATCCGTGATGATGAAACATTCCATGTGATATACTTTAGTTGGTTAGTCGATATAATATGCCTACACTAATTATCTCAAGTTCCTATTAATTGTATAGAATTAAAATGTTTATTTCTAATAAAATATTACAATAATTCTAATATTAATATATCAAGAAAATTCACATTAATACATGATGATCATTGAATAAGGATAACTAAAATTTGTACTTTGAGGGAATGTTATTATTCCACAATTAATGTAATCTAAATATAGATATAATGAATTAATGATAAATATATATTTATTTTATTATAAATTTATGATATATTTTTCAACAATTATTTTCAATATCTCATGTATCTATTACCAAGAGATAAAAAAAAACCGTCATGATTTTTTTGTGCTGCTATTTTAATTTAATGATACACTATATTTTCATCTGTAGCCACCCAAAAAAATTAAATCACCACTCACAAGGATATCCTTAATGAAATATTATATAAAAAATATGTTTTTGGTCCTACGGTGAGACTAGGGTTCCCTATCCTGATAAATAATTGTTTTTTCATATTAAATCTCAATTCCAACCCCATTGTTAGGAATGAATCCATGTTTAGAAATGAATTCTCAATCCAAACTGATTCCTTCAAATATTATAATTAGTTGATGTTCTAAACTTATTTTAATTAGTATTTTAAAGTGTATTTTTTATAACTATTCCAAATTATTTCTCTGCTATTTAAGAAAAACCTGAAATTAGATTGAGATCTCTATAAATTTTTATGGATTTGGATCTATCACATGAGTAACACCTTATAATGAGATTTTCCTCTCCTTTAAAGTACCAGAATATATTTTTTATTCTTATTAAATACTTAATAATTTTATTCATAGGAATATTGTGACTTAATAGTAGTGAATTGGTAATTAATCATTATTACTAATACATAAGCAACATTGGGTTGATTATAACACATGAGATATATAATAACCCTGATCATTATTACAGATTAATAATTGAGTTATTAAATAATATTACGCATAATACAACCCATAATAATGATAATTATTGTATATTTGAGAATTATATACATTACATAACAACTTAAAACATGAAAGACATCATCTTCATTGAAATCTTCTTTAACAATTCTCTCACTTAAAACTACAAGGGATAACCTGGGGACATACAAAAGAAATTTCTAAGTTATATATCTTAATAAGGGAATAATTATGGAATAAGGTAAAACATGTTATAAAATTGGCATATCAATGGGGAATAATTCGAACATGAATAATAATGCATGATATAGCATGATAATCATAACATGGAAAATGTTGCAACAATTTAAAACTCCGTATCAAAAAAAGAAGTTAGGGATTTAAATAAAGACACATTGATCAAAAAATCACTATAAAAGAATCAGTTTCACTCACTATCCAAACATTACATCTTAATATACTAAAAATCACCCAATGCAATGGATCGTTATAAAATTTCAAGCACACCCATCCCATTTATTTCATTCTCATGCTTAAGTGTGACATATAGATCATAAAAAATGGAATCATTTATCATAAAATTTTAATATAAGAGCATGGACTTTGGAATAAATAAATGTAATTACAAATCCAAATAGTTATATTTACATAAATTTTATCACTATTGATAGTAAATTGGTATGTTATTCACTACTCAACTATTTTGACATAGAAAATCTCGGTGTAATTTTATCAGCATAATGACATCAATTTAAAATCAATAAAATATGTTAATGAGTGTGAAAAGGATATATCATAATTTGGAAATAAAATATGATGTAATAGGGACATGTAAAGACAAATCCGAACATATGTAATTGGAAATAGAAGGCATAAGATTATAAATAAACTTGAATAAATAAGAGAAGGTGAGTATCTCTTACTTGAGTGTGTGATTCAAATTTCTTGGGAGGAGCTTCATGAGATATTGGGGGTGAGTTGGGAGGACTCTAGAGAGTTTAGGGTAGAGAAAAGAAGTTATACAAGGGTTTTTATTTAAGATAAAAGGTATTTTGTGTTGGTTTAAATTGGAAATGAGTTGGGATTTCCATATATTTTATAAAACATAGGTTTTGGTCTCTATATAATAAAATAACAAAAACCACAAATTTCTCCATTGTTTTTGGCAATGGTTTCTCCAAAATTGGAATGGTTTTAGTTATTTTTTATGGAAAAGGTCCGAAAATAAGAAAATAATTCCCTTTCTTATTTGGAGGTGAGTTATAGTCTTAATGAAATGATTTTAAAGTGATTAAATATATTAATGGTTTTGGGTGATTCATTTGGGCTATATAAAATTAAATAAATAAATATAAAATCAAATTATTTTAAAGGGAAGTCAATTATTTGTTCTTGTTTACCATTTATAGTATCTATTACATCTATTTTGGGTCATTATGATTCTGTAACAAACACTGTATATGTTATGTGAGGGTGCCTCTGAGCAGCATCGAAGCTCTCATCCTAAGTTTTTCCTTAGAAACGATTATGAGGGGGAGGATGCACTGGTGTATTCCCCCTCATCTCCATCACTTAATCACATGTCCTATATTCCTTCCCATATCTTCTATCCTCTTCTTGAGGTGGGATCTTGCTCCCCAGATATTGGCGATGCTCTTATCGGTTGTTTTTCAATGTTGTTTCGATGGCACTGTCACGATTGTTTTTTGTGGGGGACAATGTCCATTTAAACCAACTATGGCATCGATTTACTTTACTCCTCTCCAGGTCAGATCTGATGTGGGGGTTCAATGGTGGTTTTTGGATTTGTGGTACGTCAGTCAATGGTTTCTCACAGCACTTTCACGACGGCTTGGACATGTTTAGCTTCTGGATTGAGTTTCGTCATCATCCATAACCTTTAGCTACTCTAATCCCTGCTCTGGTTTCAGGATACTCTACTCCATTCCGAGTCAGACCTCGAGTGGTGGTTATATTGAGACTTTGGGATGTGGGACTTGGTGGTCGGAGGTGTTCTTTGTGCGACTGGTGTCTGTTTATCCTTAGAAGATGCTCTAATTCTTTCCTCGACGATGGTGGTGTCTTCAGCCTCACTAACGCCTTTCTTGGTGTTTATTCATCCGAGCCATCAGTGATGGTTTGTTGTGTTTTGTCTACAAATGCTTGAGTTCTGGTTGCGATGATGTTTTGTTTTAGTTGGTTTTTGTTTATTATGATCATTAGATCTAGTGGTTTGGGAGGTGTCGATGTCGACGACGATGGTGGCCTACCTTGGTGATGATGGCAGATGGCTGCAATGCGACTCAGTATAATGTAGGTTTTTTGTGTGCAGAATATCCACTCCGGTGATAGTACGGTGTTCAGTTCACCTGAAATGGTCACTACGACTATCGACACTGTTGAAGATGGTTAGTGTTGATGATGACAGTTCTCTGTTGATTAGGACGACTCAGTGGAAGGTCTTGCCGGCGGTGGCTAGCGGAAATCTCATAGCCCGAGGGGTTATAATGATGGGATGTGATTTTAATTTTATTTTAATTTTGAATGTTGGTTTTTGGCTTGAGTTGGTGGTATTGGAGAGGGATCGAGGAACCTTCAAGGTGGAATAATGATCGGTTTGAATTTTCTTTTTGAATTTTGGAGCCTGATTGGTGTTTTGTGGCGTGACAATTGTTTTTGATTTGGAAATTTTCGGTTTTTTGGCATTGTTAGATCCTATCATGTAGAGGTATTATGATTTTCTAGTTATCACTAAACCAAAAAGTGATTTATTTATAAAAAAATGGATTTGGAGGAAAAAACTGTAAATTTATGTAGTTTTTAATTTTTACCCAAAAATTTGACTTCCTCAGAATATAATGAAAAAATAAGCATTGGTTAATTTTGATTTTATGATTTCAAAAATAATTTCTATTTTATGTAAATATTTTTGTAATTATGTTTATTTTTTACTTTTAGGAATAATAATAGATATTTATTGAGAAATTCTATGTTTTGTGACAATAAATTTCTTTGAATTCTTATTAAAAAAAATTTTACTTCCTAAAAAATTATATGATATTTTATATTTGATAAAAAATATTTACTAATAATATTTTATTGAAATATTATTTATTTATAAATACATTAATTCATCAAAATAACCTCCTTAATCGAATTTTAATATCACCCAAAAATACAATTTTGGTTTTATTGTATCAACATAAAACTAACTTGTAATGAAAAAGTAATAGGATGAAAATATAATCATTATTATATAAAAAATAATGTGCATATTCATATCTCTAGGGTCTTGATACATATCCCTTTAATACACCATCAAACTTCCTAAGGGTAAGGAGCATGACAATGAGACTTTCATGGGGTGGTTCAGAGTACATGGTTTGTGTCGTGATCTTGATGAGATTGAAATTCTCCCATAAAAAGTACCACTCATGATTAGTTTTTGAATCACATTTTGGTCTTGGTCAAGAGAAAATTCCAAATATTTTATCTCCCACAAAAGAGCAGAAAAATGGGATTCATAGGGTACGATCCCACGGGTTGAGGCCATCACTTCCTTTGTCTATGTCATTTGAATTTGATAAAACCTTATTTATTATACTAATAATTTGATCACTATATATTGAATATATTATCAATGGTAATGATGCTAAATGATCATTTATATAGGTGGAAAAGATTTAATGTTTTTTCTTTCTTCATAATATATAATAATGAATTTAAATAAATCAAAAGGGGGAATTTTATTTATAACAGTTTGGGTTGTTACAATATTTCCCCTTAATAAATTTTTCCCTTGAAATTTTATTAGCCAACACTAAAAAAAATAATGGTAACTCTGTTTCATCACTTCCTTTGGTTCCCATGTCACGTCAACACCCTTTTGGTTTCTCCACAACCATTTTATGAGGTGGATTGTGTAATTTGGCAGAACTTTGTATTTGTGATCAAAGATCTTCACTAAATGCTCTTTATATGAGAGGTCATTCTCTAATGGTACCACATCTAGTTTGATTACATGTGATAGGTATGGTATATAATTTCTCAAGGGGGGTAAATGGAATAAATCATGTACTTGAGATGGGTTAGGTGGCATTTCAAGTTGGTAGACCACCACTCTGATGACATAATGGATCTCAAAGGTGGAGATGTATCTTGGATTGAAATTTTACTTCGTCCCAAATATCATCACTTTCTTCCATAGTGATATGTGAAGGAATACCATTTCCCTAACATCAAACTCGAGGTATCATCAACTATTTTCATCATAGCTCTTATGTCAACTCTAAGTATCATGAATGTGTTACTGAAAGATCTTATCATTTTTCACCATTTCATAAACTATTTTAGGACCAAATGGTTTTATTTTCCAACATCATCCGAGCATGTTGGCGTTCTACACTCCTTTCTATGAAGTTCTACATAGGGATCAATTTGTATACTCAAGTAAAATTTTTTTTTGTAAGATAACTCAAACAAAGTAAGATGTTGGTCCCTTCCTCCTTTGATGCCAATTGACAATACTCTTAACAAGTACTCAAGTGTCTGGAGAGTCTTCTCAAATTGCACATTATTTTTAGTGTGAAAAGTTGTGATGAAGTTCAACTAAGTGTTTATAACATGTTGAATACTTTTCCAGAACATGAATGTGAATCTAAGATCTTGATCAAATACAATCGATAGTGATTGTCCATACAGCCTCACCACTTCTTTCTGTTGTATATTTGTGAAATTTTATCTAGTGATAAGACCTCTCAAAAGGAAATGAAGTGTATAATATTTTTAAGATGATCTTCCAAAACCCAGATATCATTTTCACCTAGATGTCTTCAAAAGTATTGTGAGAATTTCCATGATGATGTTTTTCCATTTCTATATTGTTATGTGCAGTAGTTGAATCATCCCCATGGGGGTTTTCCTTTCCACTTTCACTTAAATACACACAAGACATCTTGATGTATAATTTGTGATATTTTAAATCATATTTTCCCATAAATAGTTTTCTTTGAGATCTAGATATATCTTTGTTCTTATAGGGTATATAGAGAAGTTTGATCTATGTGTATCAGCCAACAACTCATTCTTTGAACTGGGATTTGAGGGTACACATAGTATTGAACAAACTCTTAAAACACCTTCTCCATTAACATTTAATTATTAGGATTTCAAATTTCTTATAGCTTCCACAATCTTTAGAATTCCTAAATTATTTCTATGAGCATCATTTATCTTCTCCAGAAGGGATGGTTGAGAAATTATTTGCAAAAGGATTGTTGATGTTCCTTTATTTATGATTCCCATATCCATCCTTTTCAAATATAATAAGATTATATCCCTCTCAATTCACATAGACGATATATTTTATGTATCATTACTAATTATATCATCTTATAATTTATTTTCATTACAAGGATGGTAGTGGATTGAGCATCTGTAGTCCTTAATTGACTCTAACCAACTTTATTATCAAATATTCATGACTTTATATGGGAATATATATTTGAGAGTTTTGTGATCTATTTATATTTCAAACTTATCCCCAAAAAAATACTGTTACCATATTTTCAAAGTGAAGATTACTTCATCCAATAGAAAAAATTAATTGGGTAGTTCTATTCATGAACATTCAACAATTCTGAAGCATAGGATATGAATTTATCAATATTCATTGACACTCAATTGAATCCCTTCTTCTAAGAATCACTGAATACCAAAAAAAGTTCCCCACTTGTGGGTAGTGAGATCATAGGGGTAGTGATAAGCCTCCTTTTCAAATCCATGATGTTCTATTCACATTTATAAATCAAATATAATTTAACTCCTTTCTCAGTCAGCTTGGTTAGAGTGTTTGAAAATCATGGGAATTGTTTCACAAATTGACTATAATGCCAAGACAATCTAAAGAAACTACTGATATCTATAGCATCCCGTCTTTTTATAACATAACTTTCATTCCATTACACGGAACTGAGGATCTTTAAGGTTTAGTGTCTTGGAAACAAGGAACATAAAACATGAAACAAAAAAACATTCTTCTTAAAAACTTGAAAGGCTTCTCCTCATGTTCACCCTAGGCTCATTACTGCATCTCATAACCTGGGGACATACATCAAAATAAAGGACGAGCAGAAGGCCCAGCAAGGGAAACAAGTGAAACATTTTACATATGAACTTGAGATACATCAATAAAGTCATGAAAAGAACTTTAAGGCATGAAAATGAAATCATGAGGCATATCATAATAAAAATAAAACTTTTTCATAACTTGAAGATGTGGCTGAAACATTTAATATTGACAATCATTTCGTTTCACCAAGGTCCATCCCCAAGGTGTCGTTAAAAATTACCAAGGTTATTCACCAAGGCGTCGTTAAAAATGGTCATCTCTAGAGATTAAGTCTTTACCCAATGCATTTGAGCGCTATCAGGGAGAACCCTTAAATTTGCCTTTATTATCATGTGAGCCACATATATCATCATCAAAAATTTCATAAATAACCCATATAGCATAAAATAAATGGGTTTCATTTCATAATCATAACGTTTTAAAAACTGCTTTAAAGACATGATCTTTACGTTACTTTAAAACCCACAGAAAAGGAAAGTGGGTCTCATGTATGTAAATCCCAGAATTTAAAATAGAACATTTTGGTATATATGTGAATACCCCTTTAGAAGAATGATCATTGAGTATTCACTTAATAATATAAAATAACTTTAGAAAAAGAGAGAGACATTTTGAGACGGAAATTCTGCAGCATAACAGCTATGTTACGAGGTTTTAGAAGACATTAAAAAGCGAGGTAAAATGGGTCAAACATTCATAAATGACCCATAAAATATTAGATGGACAGAATAATAAGGATACATGATCATGGTAATGAAATTTCAAGGACATACCATTTGAAATGAAAAACATGGAAGGAAGACAAAAATTAGATTTCTCTTATGAAAGTTCGGCGGCCTAACGACGTTACATAAACTTCAACAAAAATGATTTGAAAAGATCAAATAGGGTCTCTCATCATGTGAAAATAAGAGTTAATTATGATATATTTAGAGATAATTCCCCATCATAACAAAAACGAACTTGAAAGAATTGACATGAAAGTAGAACTTCAAAATGAGAAGCGTGAAGAACCACTTAAAAATTCGGCAGCCTAACGGCGCCACTTAAAACATCAAAATATTGAATTGAAGAGATCAAATGGGGTCTCTCATAATATGAACATAAGAGTCCAGTATTATAGATATATAGATCATACCCCAACATAAAAAAAGGAACTTGAAATAATTGACATGAAAGTAGAACTTCAAAACGAGAAGGGTGAAGAACCACTTAAACATTCGGCAGCCTAACGACGCCACTTAAAACTTCAAAATACAGAATTTAAGATATCAAATGGGGTCTCTCATCATATGATAATAAAAGATCAGTATGATAAATTTAGAGATAATACCCCAACATAATAAAAAAGGAACTTGAAATACTTTACATGAAAATAGATCTTGAAAAATGAGAAGGGAGAAAGAATCTGTTACAAAAATTTCGGCAGCCTAACGACGCCACTTAAAACATCATAAAACGAACTAATGAGAGTAAGAGGGGATATATCATTATATGAACATAACAAGGGAATTAATAGGAGTATAAAAGAACATCCTCCAACATAAGAACATGGAGCATAAAAGGAATGACATAAAAGAGATCACTTGAAAAGAAAGAGAGGGGTCGGATCCCTTACCTTAAAATGTAACTCTTAAACCTCAAAGGATGGGACCTTGAGGGCTTGGGGGCACCTTGGGAGGACTCCTTGGGAGGTAATGAGACCAGAACTTCATTGGGGAAGATTGGGGAGTCGAATGGATGAGAGGAGGGCTTGGTATTTAGAGGGAAAGTGAGGGGACAAGGCATTAATGGCCAAGGGACACCTCAAAAGTGGTTTTCTCAAAAGCATGGGCCCTCCCATGGTACTTCCCATAATGTTAGGCCACATGGGGACCCCCACACAATAATTAATCACCCTTGGCCGGCCAACCCTTTAAAAATCTCATGACATCATCATGACACAGTTATGATGTCATTAAACATACCAAAACCCTAAAACTGTATTTTCACTATTACTGAAAATTCAACTTTCTCAGAAAGATACCAAAATTTCACCTTAATCAAATATCAATGCTCTGATTTCAAAAATGAACTCCATTTTATAAAAATAATTTTCTAAATATTTTTAATTTATTTTTTAAATAAATACACTATTCACCGAAAATTCATTTTTTCAGAAAAAACCACAAAAATTACCATAACATAATATCGGTGCTCTGAGTTCAAAAATGAAATCCATTTTATAAAAATAATTTTCTAAATATTTTTAATTTAATTTTTAATTAAAAAACACTATTCACCCAAAAAAAAACTAATACTTGAATAATAATTTATGAAACTGTTATTTAACCATTTTATTGAATCACATTACTTAATCAAGGTGCCTAGATTATTTTAAAACTTTCTTTAAGTGATATTACTAGTCCATTTGGTCATATTACAAATCCTAATCATAAAATCACTATTCATAATTTACTATTCATCAAAAATCAAGTTGATCTTATTAGACTCCAAATTTTGTACTGAACATAATTGTAGAATACCATTTTTCGATAATCATTACACATTTTTAATTATTTAAGGTTTACATAAACATTTTTAAAATAACCTTTTTCTAAAATTCATCAAAAATATGCATACTATATTTATCCGGTCATTTGAAAATTCATAACTTCATCATAAGAAGAAATCCCAACTTTTATTTAAAACAAAGGATTACACAAGGTAGTTACGGTCTCCTTACATAGCCTCTTATCACACCAGCATAGGACCTAAGTGTAAGGTGTGCTAAGGTGAGAGAGTCCGAGGGAGGCTCGACCAACATTGCCCGAGTAGTAATTTCAATCAGTTTAAACTTCTCGCGAAGGCGATTCCGTTCTAGCTTCACATGATGAAGTTCGGCTTGGGTTTGGTCCAGAGCAAAGCCCAATGGTGCTACCTCCTTCCCAAGTTCTGTTAGATGGGCTTCGATCGGTCCAAGACTACTAGGTGAGGCCATCGAATCTTCTTTCTATAATAATTAACCAAGATTACATGTATTTAGAGACAATAATCAAAACATTTTGTTCACAGCGGTCATATTGACCGATGGTCATATAACAGTCAGAAGCCAAAGGTCTCATTTTAATTATAATCATGTTTATCAAATAAAACATTTTTGTTGAGTATAAAAATAAAATAAAATAACACATGAAATTAGGGAACAAGATTTATTCAAAATTTCGTGTTGTTACAATCTTCCCCCCTTAAGAAATTGCGTCCTCGCAATTTTAAAAAAATTGGGTTTTGAAATTTCATTGAAAGTCCCACATCAGAAAAAGAGTCCGTGACACCATTACTTTAAAAGAAAGAAAAGGAAGTACAAAGGCCACATGAGTTTACTCATACTAGGATTCCATGTAGAAACATGGACATGGAGGAGAAAACAAATGGTCACATCATAAAGGAGAGTGATAGAAAAAATTATTAGGAGGAAGTTAACCACCAGAAAATCCCAAAATTATGATGTGTGAAAGCGGTCTTTGATTACCTAGTAGGAAACGTAAACCAACAACGTTTTTGTTTTACGTTCCTTTTCATAACTTTGAGGAATTCATTTACAACATATAACAAAACATAAGGAAATATATCTACCTTCATGTAGAGTTTCATCCTTTAATAAGTTTCTACCCAAAACTAATCTTTTCTCTAAACTATGAGCATTCAAAACTACTTGGTCTCATCAAAACACAAGAATCATCTTCTAGAGAATCACATAATCCACAAAATATTATCTATCTATTTCTTTTATCTTTAAAAATTATCCAAAAAACCAAAAGGGTAAGGTAAAACAACTCTTCAAAAAGAAAGAATCCTATAGGAATGGAAACTACTTTTAAATCTTCAAAGTTCCATGGTACTACCCAAAGTTCATCATAGTTCATTCCATAAATAACGATCCTTAAAATTCCTCAAAATAAACCAAACTAAGATTGAAACCCAAATACAAGAAGGATTTAATAACATAGTCTTCCAAAATAAACATCATTGTTCATCTCCAAACAACATCAACCACTCCTAACATCATATAACAAAAGTATCTAATCTAAACATATTTAACCCAAGATAGGTTAATCATTCCCATAAGTAACCTAAATTACTATAAATCCACCTTAAATTCATCGATTCTTCAAATATAAGTCAACCTTACTCCTCAATGAAAATACCGTTGTAATCTATTTACCTCGATCATATAGGGTCCCCAAAATAGTGAACGTCTTCCAAAATAAAAATAATATTTTAATCCCCTAATAATCTCTGTCATATTAATACGGCAATCGTAGAATTTCCTATCACATTGGTTGTTGAGACATGTTCTTCCATTTCCCGCCATTAACTATGAAAAGAAACTATAATTAGGGCCTTAAATACTTACCCAATAATCATGAAAAGAAACTTAAAGCATATAAGGATAACTTGTAGTTGAAAAGTATACCCTAACTTGTTATCCCCTAGGTTCCCATCTAGGTTATCCATGATCATATATTCTTATGTGAATCTTCATTTTATTTTATCTTTGTTCCTTTAATAATGGTTCATACTAAGCTTATGAATTTACCAAAGCATATCCCCCGGGAGTGTCGTAACCAAGAGTGCAGCAAGGCTCGTTGTCGTGTACCAGTTCCCGTTTGAGTCTAGCTCAAAGCAGTGTTTTCGGGTTTTTCCCCTATGTACATCTGTGCCAGAGCCACCTCTACCTGCTCGTATCCAGACAGGGATGTATTTGCTTGGCAACCCCTTACTCAATACTCACCAAAATACCAGGAATATTTCCTATATTTTAAATTTTCTATAGGCTTCTTCCTAAAGTTTTCATATCCTAATTTCCACAAATAAATAAACCATCCTCTGATACCAACTATAGCATCCCGTCTTTTTATAACATAACTTTCATTCCATTACACGGAACTGAGGATCTTTAAGGTTTAGTGTCTTGGAAACAAGGAACATAAAACATGAAACAAAAAAAAAACATTCTTCTTAAACACTTGAAAGGCTTCTCCTCATGTTCACCCTCGGCTCATTACAGCATCTCATAACCTGGGGACATACATCAAAATAAAGGATGAGCAGAAGGCCCAGCAAGGGAAACAAGTGAAACATTTTACATATGAACCTGAGATACATCAATAAAGTCATGAAAAGAACTTTAAGGCATAAAAATGAAATCATGAGGCATATCATAATAAAAATAAAACTTTTTCATAACTTGAAGATGTGGCTGCAGCATTTAATATTGACAATCATTTCGTTTCACCAAGGTCCATCCCCAAGGTGTCGTTAAAAATTACCAAGGTTATTTACCAAGGCGTCGTTAAAAATGGTCATCTCTAGAGATTAAGTCTTTACCCAATGCATTGGAGCGCTATCAGGGAGCACCCTTAAATTTTCCTTTATTATCATTTGATCCACATATATCATCATCAAAAATTTCATAAATAACCCATATAGCATAAAATAAATGGGTTTCATTTCATAATCATAACGTTTTTAAAACTGCTTTAAAGACATGATCTTTACGTTACTTTAAAACCCATAGAAAAGGAAAGTGGGTATCATGTATGTAAATCCAAGAATTTAAAATAGAAAATTTTGGTATATATTTGAATACCCCTTTAGAAGAAAGAGCTTTGAGTATTCACTTAATAATATAAAATAACTTTAGAAAAAGAGAGAGACATTTTGAGATGGAAATTCTGCAGCATAACGACTATGTTACGAGGTTTTAGAAGACATTAAAAAGAGAGGTAAAATGGGTCAAACATTCATAAATGACCCATAAAATAGTAGATGGACAGAATAAGAAGGATACATGATCATGGTAATGAAATTTAAAGGACATACCATTTGAAATGAAAAACATGGAAGGAAGACAAAAATTAGATTTCTCTTATGAAAGTTCGGCGGCCTAACGGCGTTACTTAAACTTCAACAAAAATGATTTGAAAAGATCAAATAGGGTCTCTAATAATGTGAAAATAAGAGTTCAGTATGATAGATTTAGATATAATTCCCCATCATAACAAAAATGAACTTGAAAGAATTGACATGAAAGTAGAACTTCAAAATGAGAAGGGTGAAGAACCACTTAAAAATTCGGCAGCCTAACGACGCCACTTAAAACTTCAAAATATTGAATTGAAGAGATAAAATGGGGTCTCTAATCATATGAACATAAGAGTCCAGTATGATAGATATATAGATCATACCCCAACATAAAAAAAGGAACTTGAAATAATTGACATCAAAGTAGAACTTCAAAACGAGAAGGGTGAAGAACCACTTAAAAATTCGGCAGCCTAATGGCGCCACTTAAAATTTCAAAATACTGAATTTAAGAGATAAAATGGTGTCTCTCATCATATGATCATAAAAGATCAGTATGAAAAATTTAGAGATCATACCCCAACATAATAAAAAAGGAACTTGAAATACTGTACATGAAAATAGATCTTGAAAAATGAGAAGGGAGAAAGAATCTGTTACAAAAATTTCGGCAGCCTAACGGCGCCACTTAAAACATCATAAAACGAAATAATGAGAGTAAGAGGGGATATCTAATTATATGAACATAACAAGGGCAGTAATAGGAGTATAAAATAACATCCTCCAACATAAGAACATAGAGAATAAAAGGAATGACATAAAAGAGATCACTTGAAAAGAAAGAGAGGGGTCAAATCCCTTACCTTAAAATGTAACTCTTAAACCTCAAAGGATGGGACCTTGAGGGCTTGGGGGCACCTTGGGAGGACTCCTTGGGAGGTAATGAGACCAGAACTTCGTTGGGGAAGAGTGGGGAGTCGAATGGATGAGAGGAGGGCTTGGTATTTATAGGGAAAGTGAGGGGACAAGGCATTAATGGCCAAAGGACACCTCAAAAGTGGTTTTCTCAAAAGCATGGTCCCTCCCATGGTACTTCCCAAAAAGTTAGGCCACATGGGAACCCCCACACAATAATTCATCACCCTTGGCCGGCCAACCCTTTAAAAATCTCATGACATCATCATGACACAGTTATGATGTCATTAAACATACCGAAACCCTAAAACTGTATTTTCACTATTCAATGAAAATTCAACTTTCTCAGAAAGATCCCAAAATTTCACCTTAATCAAATATCAATGCTCTGATTTCAAAAATGAACTCCATTTTATAAAAATAATTTTCTAAATATTTTTAATTTATTTTTTAAATAAATACACTATTCACCGAAAATTCATTTTTTCAGAAAAAACCAAAAAAATTACCATAACATAATATCAGTGCTCCGAGTTCAAAAATGAAATCCATTTTATAAAAATAATTTTGAAAATATTTTTAATTTAATTTTTAATTAAAAAACACTATTCACCAAAAAAACTAATTCTTGAATAATAATTTATGAAACCGTTATTTAACCATTTTATTGAATCACATTACTTAATCAAGGTGCATAGATTATTTTAAAACTTTCTTTAAGTGGGATTACTAATCCATTTGGTCATATTACTAATCCTAATCATAAAATCACTATTCATAATTTACTATTCATCAAAAATCAAGTTGATCTTATTAGACTCCAAATTTTGTACTGAACATAATTGTAGAAGACCATTTTTCGAAAATCATTACACATTTTTAATTATTTAAGTTTTACATAAACCTTTTTAAAATAACCTTTTTCTAAAATTCATCAAAAATATGCATACTATATTTATCCGATCATTTGAAAATTCATAACTTCATCATAAGAAGAAATCCCAACTTTTGTTTAAAACAAAGGATTACACAAGGTAGTTACGGTCTCCTTACATAGCCTCTTATCACACCAGCATATGACCTAAGTGTAAGGTGTGCTAAGGTGAGAGAGTCCGAGGGAGGCTCGGCCAACATTGCCCGAGCAGTAATTTCAATCAGTTTGAACTTCTCGCGAAGGCGATTCTGTTCTAGCTTCACATGATGAAGTTTGGCTTGGGTTTGGTCCAGAGAAAATCCCAATGGTGCTACCTCCTTCCCAAGTTTTGTTAGATGGGCTTCGATCGGTCCAAGACTATTAGGTGAGGCCATCGAATCTTCTTTCTATAATAATTAACCAAGATTACATGTATTTAGAGACAATAATCAAAACATTTTGATCACAGCGGTCATATTGACCGATGGTCATATAACAGTCAGAAGCCAAAGGTCTCATTTTAATTATAATCAGATTTATCAAATAAAACATTTTTGTTGAGTATAAAAATAAAATAAAATAACACATGAAATTAGGGAACAATATTTATTCAAAATTTCGGGCTGTTACAATATCTGTCATAGATACATGCCTCAACCATCCTTCAATTGCTTCTATTATTTAAGGGTCTATAGATTTCTCATTTCTTGTGGTCATATATCTTAATAATGAGACTTACATCAAATAGAACTCACCCTTTTTGTACTTAGAACAAATATTATCATTCTGTAAGTTCTTTAGCACAGTGCTTATATGATCCTCATTCTCCTCCTTGGTTTTAGAGTATATTAAAATAAAATCTATAAATACTATAAAAAATATTTTGAGGTAATCAATAAAGATTATATTAATCATGTACTTTAATATTTTTTCCAAATTAGTGAGTCTGAATATCATTACTATGAACTCATAGTTCCCGTACCTTGTACAAAAATAATTCTTGAGGATATCCTCCTTGTTCAGCATAACATTGTAATATCCTAAATGTAGGTCCACCATGGAGAATTATTTCTCTCCACATAGATGATCGAATAATTCATCAATACATTGAAGATGATACTTTTTTATTATAATTCTATTGATCTTGTGATAATCAATGAAAATTCACATTGACCAATCCTTATTCATAATGGAGAGGACTGGTACACCCCATGGTGAAGCACTTGGTCATATGACCCTTAATCTATATTTTCATGTAATTTTTTCTTCAGATATTCAATTTACATGATAGAAAATCTATATATAGTCTTAGAAAATATTAACTCCCTAGGTATAATCTAGATTAAAAATTCAACTTCTTAGTTAGGAGGAATACTATTAAATTCCTCAAGAAACACATCAGAATATTCTCTCACATTGGGAATGTATTATAGGATGGTATTTTCCATAGAATCAATTATTTAGTCCAGATATTCTCACCCATAGGGAAATATTATCCATGCTTTGTATGTTTATCAAAATTTAGATTTATTATCCTCCTTTAAATTGTACATAATTGGGGGTTAATTTATGATACACATATTAATTTTCCTCTCAAGGATATTTATGTTGGGTCTATATATGGAATGTCAATCCAAGCCCATAATTGAGTCAAATTTCACTAAAAGGGTTATGAAAAGGTTCACTGGGAAATTAAACTGAAACATTATGATAGGGGAGGAGTTATTTACTCAGAATGAAATAATTTCCCCATTTTACATTTTCACTGACAACTCTTCTTTCACATATTACGGTGGTGTTTGAGTAGTTCTACAAAACATGCAAGATATGAAAGAAATAATGGATCCATAATAAAAAAGTATGTTCACTATTATTGAATGAATAACTAGAATAACAATCAACACTTTATTATTAGGGTCCATCTTAGTGGTTGTGATTCCAAAATATCTCTCTTGTTATCTTGGAGGTTTGTTGGTTGTCTCTAAAAACACTTGGATTAATACATTAATTTGTAATTTTCTCTGGTTCCAAATAGTTGAAGTAGTAAAAAATGTACAGAGGGTTTACTGGAGTATTCCTTTCCTCCATCTCATTAGTGGGGTTCCTCTATTGGTGATCACTATCTAGGTACCCTTCATTCCTGCACCTAAAGCATTTCCTCATCCCCATTAGTCAATTTTCAGGATTCTTCCTTATGCACCTTTGAAAAGTTGCATGTTGAAATTTAATGGAACTATTATATTTCTCTATCAGACCATGAGAATCAAAATCCAATTTCAACTTCTTATCACCATGATACCATTAAGATTATACAATCTCTATTTTGACTTTGAGGGATCATCAAAAAATTTCTTCATAGCTATCAAAGTCATGGATCTCTAGGGATTTTTGTAGACTAGGGTTTATCTCACTAAAAAAGTGGTCTACCTTACATTAATAGGTGAATAAAAACCCAAAAGTTTATCATACAAGTCATGTGAGTTTTTTCTGGATCACACCAATAGATTCATCTCCTTTATCTTGAGTACAAGGAAATCCATTTCCCTTTTAAGTTGTAGAGTGAGAGGAAAATATATATCGAAAAACATTTTCTAGAATTCATTTGACCCAATCACTTTGATATCATTCTGAGGCTTTTTATTTTTGATCAATTTCCACCATTTATCTTCTTAACCCTCCATATAATAAATATCAATTTAAAACTTCTCTTTTTAAAAACATTGAAAGAGGTATCATATCATCCCAATAGGAGTTATCTATTATTCCGCAATTAAGGGATTTTATGATCCATTGAAAGTTGAAGGCCTTTTTCACAAAAAGTAATCAAATATTGGTTTTTATTTATTTGGGGGATTTTGGTTATCCTTCAAATATTGGTTTTTATTCATAACTTAAGTAAGCTGAGAGAGTATCATCATAATGTTTTTGATCCCTGCTCGCATTGGGTTGGGAAAATCATTGGGGTAGTCATCACATTGCTCGTCACATTGATATTTTCCTAATTTATCATATTTATGGAGATTAGATAGAATAAATGGAAAATTATGGATGATTATTTTTAAACTATTAAAAACATAAAAGGGAATCCAATGACATTAAAGAGATAACTTATAAGTTATATTTTTTTCCTTAAGCTATGAATTTCTGTGCTTCAATTTGTGTTATCCATGATCTATTTCCTAAAACATATTCTTATGTGTATTTTTAATTCCATTAATAAATTTTTATTGTTATTTTGAATTCACTTAAGAATATCTCCTACGAGTGTCAATCTAGTTGTGAAATATGGCCCGTTATCGTGTACCAGGTTATGCTTAGTCAAGCTCGATCCACCTTGTCAGAGTTATTATCCCTAGGTACATATGTTCTAGAACCCCATACATTTGTAATGTCCAAATTGGGATGTATTTTCTTGATAAAATACTTAATCTATACATACCAAAATTCTGGTATGTTTTCTTATACTCAGTCTCATTGTTAGGCCTTTCGCTAGGGTTTTCTAATCCTAATCCAAATAATAACTAAACCTTTCCTTTGATACAAACTATAACAACCCTAATTCAATTTACACATTAATACTTCATTTATTACATAATATTACACTTAATATAACACATAAAATATATATGTATAGTGTATTAGGGAATTAGGTACATTACATAACAACATAAAATATAAAAGACATTATCATTATTGAAAACGTAACATGATCTTACTTAAAACTGAATGGGATAACCTAGATAATACAAAAGAAAGCAGTGAAATTTCAATCACATTAAGGTAATAAGAATAGAATAAGGTAAAAATTTTATAAAAAATCATATAAATATGGAATAAAAGGAATATGAATAATAAGGAATGATATAACATTATAATCATAATAATGGAAATGTTGAAATAACATAAAACACTACATCATAATCATAGTTCATGGATAAATACCAATACATAATGATGAAAAATGTCCCATAAAGTAATTAGGTTCAATCACTATCCATAAATGACATCTCATGATACTAAATATTACCCAATTCAGTGGAGCTCTATATAATTTCCGGTGCACCCATCACATTATGTAACAACCGATACTTTCATGAGAAATATTTTGTTTTTATGTTATATAAATCATCAGAGGAATCTTTCACTACACACAACACTATCTTGGGTTTCTTTACACACAATCATGACCTTCCTCGATAGCGCGTGTGCGTACGTACAGAATAATGTCTCCACGACGTGGTGTAATCTATTTTCCACCACCACCATACTTGGATGGGTATAATGGTGTAAATAATAACTATATATGATTATTGTAAAGTCATATTGATTCTGAAATAGTATACATACACTCCAATATAATTCCACGATCATGGGAATGATATCATCGCTCGTGCGTACGTACGGAATACCTTCTCCACGATGTGATGCGACACGTTATACATAATTTTCATTGAATAATTATTACATAAATGAATTGAGTGAATAAATATGATATTTATTACACTAATACCATTCTGGAAATGAGAAATCTATAACCTAAAAATAAGAATAAGAATTTATTTGAAAAAACACGCATAAGAACAAAAAGCAATAAACACCCGAATAAAAAGTAACAATGAAATATTACTAATAAAGAGCTAATAATATGACCATATATGATATCATAAAAATAAGTATGATTCTGGAATAAGTCAATGACATTATTTAAATCATAATACTGGATGTTCAGACACTTACGAAGCAAATCAGACCTAATGTAAGGGATAATTTTGCAAATCTCATTTTTATCCGAGATTGCATATATGTATGTATTTACTAGGGTTATTGTTATCATATGTGTCTATGTTTTATAAAAGTGTTTTTATGTATGTTTAATGTCCTTTTAAACCATTTTGACTTTTACTATATGGTGTGTAAGGAATCTTTCTTCTGTTTACGTTATGAGGTACTTTTTGACTTTTCTGACAAAAGTACGAGGAGAATGTTTTTTTAACTTATAAGGAATGAAAGGATTTTTTAAGGTTTTATAAAACCTTATTTTCATGAAGCTTCCTCCAAAATATTTCATGACTATTTCCAACAAAATCTCTTTCTTTTAAAATTACATGACGTTTTGGGAAAAGAAATTGATTTTGAAGAAGAAAGGATATTTTCCTCAAGAATTTAATACAAGTGTTTTATCAAAACCATTTTTCCATCTAAGATGACATTATTTCATATGTGCTAGTTTCAAGTATAATGTCTCTATGATTTAAATGGTTTCACTTTTATTATTATGATATGATATCCATTACTTTTATATGGATTATGTGATGATGGGATGATGTTTATGAAACCCATTTTATTTGTTGGGTTATTATGAATGATGTATGTTTATTTTGTGGCACATGGTAAGAATGATTTCAATATGAGATGGTTGGGACCTATATATCCCTCTAATTCATTGGGTAAAGATTTATATCTCATGAGATAGACATGGCTGGAACGGTAAGTTAATCTGGTTTAGTGTTATAGGACTGAAATGAAGAATGAACTCGATTCAGAAAGGGACATTGTACACTAATTTGGTCTTGGCAGCAATGCCTTGGCTACTATGGAAATCATAAAAAGCTCTGAATGGTTACCGAAATTACTTGTTTTATTCCCATGCTATTTTATCGTGATTAATGTTCCTTTATGATATATGCCTTATGTACTTCCAAGATTTATGTCTTTGCTCCTGGTTTTAATGTTTAGATTTCATGTTCAAATTTTTTCTTTCAAATGTTTATGGATTGTTTTATGTTCCCTATGTTTGCCCTTAGTGAGCATTTGAGATCACCCTATTGTATGTTTTCTTTTCCCCAGGTCAGGAAGAATGATATTAAGTAGGATATGCCAAAAAGGGACTCTTGATATGATGAAATAAATGGGGGACAACGTAGATGATTTATGAACCCGTTTTTTATGTTTCCCAGTTTCTAAAAACACTATACCTATACGGTCCTTTCATGGTTTTGTTATATGTTGTAATAAGTGTACTTCAATTTTGAAGTATTAACAATGTATGCAATGTATGGGTAGTTATAGTTGGTATCAGAGGAAAGGTATAATCAAACTTTGGAAACTAGGATGTGAAATCTTTAATAAGAAACCTACGGATATGTTTAAGTATAGAACACAATCTTAGTGTTTTAGAAATGGCCATGAGTAACATATGATAAGACCTTAAGTGTAAAATTTTATTCTTGATTATATGGTTTTACTATTATAATTAGTGTTTCTCACACTATTCTTCTTGG
Source organism: Viscum album (assembly GCA_963277665.1). Lineage (NCBI taxonomy): Eukaryota > Viridiplantae > Streptophyta > Magnoliopsida > Santalales > Viscaceae > Viscum > Viscum album. The sequence continues at coordinate 1,958,502,834 of OY728137.1, forward strand.
TTTTAGTCAATGACTGGAACCCAAAGGAACTGTGTTAATGCGGAATGCGACGGGAAATGCAATGATTGTCCCCCTGAGAAACCAAACGTTATGGGAGCTGGAATGCAAAATATTGTAGCCATGGTCACACAATTAACTCTAGCTATGAATCATGCAGGACTTCTAAACGAGAAAAGGAAGGAGAAACATTCCGTTGAATCCTTCATGAGACAGCGTCCACCTTCATTCAGCGGGTCTACTGATCCATTAGTTGATGAACAATGGATCAGTACTACTGAAAAGATATTTTCAGTTCTTCAATGTTCTGAACCTGATAAAGTCTTCTTAGCAGTGTATCGTTTGGAAGGAGATGCTGATCAATGGTGTAATCTTATCAAGAATACGAGTCAAAGAGATGAAATTGAATCCATGGAATGGGATGAGTTCAAGAACTTATTTTTCAATAATTATTTCCCTCATATTCTTCGAACAAAGGTGGAGAAGGAGTTTCTTGAACTGAAGATAAAAGATGATGAATCTGTTGGTACCTATGAAGCAAATTTTACAAGAATTTCAAGGTATGCTTCTGGTATTATTATCCAACCTGAGAGTAAGATCGATCGATTATTTAGTGTATTAAAACCATGTCTTTGAAGGGCGTTACCCATAAGGGAGTTCAATAGTTATGAGGAAATCGTTCGATGTGGTCTCAAGGTTGAGATAGAGATTGGAGTAACCCATCAGTCATATGGGTTTGATTAGATGAAGAAAATGGAATTCAAAGGAAAATAAAAAGAGCACACTGAAAAAAAGATGAGTTTTCCCTTATGCTCAATGTGTGGAAAGAAACATGGAGGGAGTTGTCCTAAAGGGACAAGTAAATGTTTCAAATGTGGAAAGGAAGTTCATCGGGCATTTGAATGCCGCAATGATATGAATAAGATGTCTAGTGATGCAAACAATGAAAAGTCTACACAGGGTGCACCTCTTACACTTCAATGTTACAAGTGTAAAGAAATGGGGAATTATATTAATCAATGCCCTAATCCAAGGGTTGTTGATGATGATCGACGTCAACAAACTCATAAGGCTAAAGACAAAGGAAAGTCATATGCAATTTCTATTAGGGATGTGGAGTACGATAACGAAGTGGTGAAAGGTACACTTACCATCCACTCTAAAGTATATAATGTTTTATTTTATTCTGGATCCACCCACTCTTTTATTTATGAATAATTTTCTAAGGGTATCACCGTATTACCTCAACAATTAGATGTTGAGTAAGCTGTGACAACACCTAATGGCACAACAGTCACATAAAAAGTTTATAACTCTTCTCCTATTGAAGTTTATGGGAATGTTTTTCCTTAAAATCTTGTGATCCTTCCTATAGTGGAGTTTGATGTGATTCTTTGCATTGATTGGCTTTCTTTATATGGATCTCATATCAATTTCCAAATAAGGGAAGTCACATTTCATATTCCAGATCAATCTATGATCGTCTATCGATGTAAGGATAAACATAACCTTCCAGTGGAAATTTCTTCCATCTTATGGGTCTTGATTCCACTAAATGAAGGTTATTTATCTCAAATCGTTGGTGAGAATCTCATGATTAAGAATATGCCCATTGTATGGGAGTTTGATGATGTCTTTTCGGAGGAAATTTCGGGTCTTACACCAAATCGTGAAGTAGAGTTTTCAATAGAAATCGTACCGGGTGCTTTGCCTATTTCAAAGACACCTTATAGAATGGCCCCAATTGAGTTTTAGTAATTGAAGAAGCAACTCCAAGAGAATCTTGTTAAGGGATTCATATGCCCAAGTGCATCACCTTTGGGTGCACCAGTTCTATTTGTTAAGAAGAAATATGGATCAATGAGACTCTGCATTGATTATCGAGAACACAACAAGATCACTATCAAGAAAAATATACTCTCTCGCGTATTGATGACTTATTTGACCAACTATGCATAGCTCAATAATTTTCCAACATTGATCTTCATTCAGGGTATCATCAATTATGGGTCAAAAGGGAGGATATACCAAAGACGAATTTCCGTACAAGGTATGGACACTATGAATTTATAGTGATGCCATTTGGTCTTACTAATGACCCTGCTATCTTCATGGATCTGATGAATAGAGTTTTAGAGACTATCTTGATCAGTTTGAGGTAGTCTTTATAGGCAATATTCTTGTCTATTCAAAGAGAAAGGAAGAACATTAAGATCACTTGAGAATTATACTGAAGACCCTGAGAAAGGAGAAGCTTTATTCCATATTTACCATGTGTGAATTTTGGCTTCAAAAAGTTGGATTTTTGGGTCACATAATCTCAAAAGAGGTGATATCTGTGGACCCAGCAAAAACAGAGGTTATCGAAAGATGGTCGAGACCAACAACAGTAACCGAGATCTGAATTTTTCTTGGTTTGGTTGGATATTATCGATGTTTTGTGAAAGATTTTTCACAATTATCTAATCCACTCACCTGGTTGACTCGAAAAGGAGTTATGTTCTTGTGGATGGAGGAATGTGAAGAGAATTTCAAGGAGTTGAAAATAAGGTTATCCAGTGCACCTGTACTCACACTTCCTTGTAGTGGTGAAAGTTTTGTGATCTACAGTGATGCATCCAAGAAAGGATTGGGGTGTGTTCCTTTGTAGAACAATATGGTGATATCTTATGCCTCACGACAGTTGAAAATCCATGAGCAAAATTACCTAACTCATGATTTAGAGTTAGCTGCGGTAATAATTTCATTAATGATTTGGAGGAATCATCTATATGGAGAAAGGTGTGATATTTATACTGATCATAAAAGATTAAAGTATATTTTCACACAAAAGGAGCTGAATATGTGCCAAAGAAGATGGTTGGAGCTGATTAAGGATTACGACTGCTCAATTCATTACCACCCTGGGAAAGCAAACAAGGTGGCAGATGCATTAAATCGACAAGGCCATTCTAGCTTATCCATGATGAGGATAAAAAAAGATCCAATATTTACGGATTTACAAAGGATGGGTCTTTTAATTATAATGGAAGGGGAAAAATCTTATCTTTCTCAAATGAATGTTCAACCATCTATACATGTGAAGATTAAAGAGGCACAGAAAGAAGATGTAGAGTTACAAAAGATGGTGAGAAATGTTCCTGAAATCAACCTTTATTGTGATGGGATAATAAGGTTTAGGAATCGGGTTTGGGTTCCTCCCATACCATAATTAAAGAAGGAGCTACTGGATAAGGCTCATAGTAATTCATTCTTTATTCATCCTAGAAGCATGAAGATGTATAGGGACCTGAAAGAGTAATTCTGGTCAGATGGAATGAAAAGAGATGTTACTGAATATGTCTCTCGATACTTGATTTATCATCAAGTAAAAGCTAAGAGATAGAAGTCTAAGGGGATGTTACAACCATTACCCATACCTAGATGGAAATGGGAAAACATCACTATGGACTTTGTCACCGGACTTCCTAAACATCCAAAGGCAATAATGCTATCTGGGTCATAGTATATCATCTTACAAAGTCTTCACACTTCATTGATATTAGAGAAGATTTCTCTCTGGATCACCTTTCCAGGATATTTGTAAAGGAATTGGCAAGATTGCATGGAGTACCACTTTCTATGATATCGGATCGGGATCAGAGGTTTACCTCAATGTTCTGGAGAAGTCTTCAGCATACTCTGGATACAGATTTGAGTTTCAGAAATGCTTATCATCCTCAGACAGACGGCCAGTCTGAGGGGACAATTCAAACTCTAGAAGATTTGTTGAGAGCTTGCTCTATAGATTTCAAAGGTGGTTGGGATCAACACTTACCTTTGGTGGAATTTTCTTATAATAATAGCTTTCACTCTAGTATTCAGATGGCTCCTTATGCTTCTCTATATGGAAAGAAATGCAGGACTCCAACTTTCTGGGATGAAGTTGGGGAAAGAAAGCTATTAGGACCTGATCTTGTTGATGAGATAGAAGAAAATTTCACATCTATTCAACAAAATATAAGAGCAGCTCAGAGTCGACAAAAAAGTTATGACGATAACTGAAGAAAAGACCTAGAGTTTGAAGGGGGTGATAATGTGTTCTTACGAATATCTCCTTGGAAGAGAGTAATGATATTTGGAAAGAAGGGAAAGCTGAGCCTTAGGTATATCTGTCCTTTCGAAATACTGGATCGTGTTGGGAAGGTAGCTTACCGATTGACGCTTCCACCGAATACCTCCCAAGTTCATGATGTGTTCCATGTATCTCTCCTGAGAAAGTACATACCTGATCCTTCACATGTACTCATCTCAGAAGTTGTACCGCTGGAGTAAGATCTTTCTTATGATGAACAACCGATAGGGATTCTGGATCATATAGAAAAATTCCTACGGAACAAGTCCACTCCCTTGGTGAAAGTTTTATGGAGGAACCACCAATTAGAATAAGAAAAATGGGAGCTTAAGGATATGATGAGGGAAGGGTATCGTCATCTATTTGTTACAAAGTGACGAATTTTGAGGGAGAAATTCATTTTAAGGGGGGTAAAATGTAACACCCGAGACTTTTATGAGAAATATTTTGTTTTTATATTATCTAAATCATCAAAGGAATCTTCCAATACACACAACACAAGCTTGTCTTTCTTTATACACAATCGAGACCTTCCTCGATAGCGCGCGGGCGTACGTATGAAATACCGTCTCCACGCCATTGTGTAATCTATTTTCCACCACCACCTTACTTGGATGGGTATAATGATGTAAATAATAACTATATATGACTAATTTAAAGTGATATTGATTCTGAAATAGTATACATACACTCCAATACAATTCCACAATCATGAGAACAATATCATCGCTCGTGCGTACGTATGGAATACCGTCTCCACGATGTGATGCGACTCGTTCTACATGATTTTCATTTCATAATGATTACATTAGTGAATTGAGTGAATAAATATGATATGTATTACACTAATAACATTCTGGAAATGAGGTATCTATAACCTAAAAAGAAGAATAAGAATTTATTCGACAAAACATGCATATGAACAAAAAGCAATAAACACCCGAATAACAAGTAACAATGAAATATTACTAATAAGAAGATTAGAATATGACCACATATGAAATCATACAAAAAATTATGATTCTGGAATAAGTCAATGACATTATTTAAATAATTATACAGGAGGTTCAGACACTTACGAAGAAAATCAGACCTAAGGTAAGGGATAAGTTTGCAAATCTCGTTTTTATCCGAGATTTCTTATAAAAAAGTATTTTCTGGGGTTTTTGTTATCATTCGCGTCCATGTTTTCTAAAATTTTTTTATGTATGTTTAATGTCCTTTTAAACCATTTTGAAATTTACTATATGGTATGTAAGGAATCTTTCTTATGTTTACATTTTGAGGTACTTTTTTACTTTTCCGACAAAAGTACGTGGAGAATGTTTTTTTAACTTATACGGAATGAAAGGATTTTTATGGTTTTATAAAGCCTTAGTTTCATGAAGCTTACTCCAAAATATTTCAAGACTATTTCCAACAAAATCTCTTTCTTTTAAAATTTCATGATGTTTTGTGAAAATAAATTTATTTTGAAGAAGAAAATATATTTTCTTCAAGAATTCAATTCAAGTGTTTTATCAATACCATTTTTCCATATAAGATAAAATTATTTCATATGTGTATGTTTCAAGTATAATGTCTCTATGATTTACACGGTTTCACTTTTATTATTATAAAATGATATCCATTACTTTTATATGGATTATGTGATGATGGGATGATGTTTATGAAACCCATTTTATTCGTTGGGTTATTATGAATGATGTATGTTTGTTTTGTGGCACAAGTAAGAATTATTTCATTATGAGATGGGTGGGACCAATATCTCCCTCCAATGAATTGGGTAAAGATTTATATCTCATGATATAGACATGGATGGAATGGTATGTTAATCTGGTTCAGTGTTAGAGGACTGAAACGAGTAGTGAACTCGATTCAGAAAGGGACTTTGTCCACTGAGATGGCCGTGGCAGCAATTCCTTGGCTACTATAGAAATCATAACAAGTGCTGAATGGTTTCCACAATTACATGTTTTATTCCCATTCTATTTTATTGTGATTGATGTTATTTTATGATATATTCCTTACATACTTCCAATATTTATGTCTTTTCTCGAGGTTTTAATGTTTAGATTTCAAGTTCAAGTTTTTTCTCTCAAATGATTATGGATTGTTTTATGTTCTCTATGTTTTCCCTTACTCAGCATTTGAGATCACCCTTTTTATGTTTTATTTTTCCCAGGAAATAAAGAAAGGTTTTAGGTAAGGAAAGAAAAAGGAGAAGATCATTACGGGAGATGTTGAAGATCTTTCAACATGATTAGATGTTTACATTATGAGTTTCAAAAGTCACTAAACTATTACGGTCCTTGTGTGTCTGTTTTTTTTATGTATTAAGTATTCCGCTAAAGTAATGTAATTTCCATGTATGTTATGTTTCGGGTCTCTACACATTAGTTTTATTCTCATCCTTATGTGTGCCACATAGATCCTAAAACATGGAATCATTTATCATATATTTTTTCCATGAACATGAAGTTTATAGTAAATAAATTTAATTACAATGTCAACGAGTTATATGATTATAAAGGTGAACCCCCTTGATAGGAAATGGGTATGGTATTCACTAGATAATTGTTTTTGGCATGGAAAATCATTGTGAAATTTCAGCAGGACAACAACGTCACTTTAAACATCATAGAATGGGTTGATGAGAGAGAATGTGGTATCTAATCATTTGAAAATAAAATAGTCAGTAATTGGAACATTGAAATACTTATCCCAACATATGTAATTTGAAATGTAAGGTATAATATAATAAGGAAATATGTGTGGAAAGATTAGGGATGTGATAAAAGTACTTATAGTGAATATAAATTGAATATTTTTTGGTTTACATAGGAAATGAGTGGGGGTTTCATTATTATTTCTCAAACATAGGTTTTGGAGTCTATATAATATAATATACAAAATCAAAAACCCTAACATGGTTTTCATCCTTGTTTTCTACATAATAAGAGTTGTTTTAATTATTTTATAAGTAAAATGGCCTAAATTAATAAAAAAATATCCATCCTATGTGTATGTGAGTCATAATCTTAAGTAAATGTTTTTAAAAGATTAAAATATATTAACGGTTTTGGAGGATTCATAAGGGTTTTATAAAATTATAAAAATAAACATAAAATAAATTTTTTCATATGTAAATATATAATTTCTCATGGATACCCTTTATAGTATTTATTAGATAACTTTTGGGTCAATATAATTTCAAAATACACACCCTATATTTATATGGTATTTAATTTTCACCCAAAAATTTGACTCTCTCATTAAATTAATAAAACATCAATATTGGGTAATTTTGATTTTATGATTCCATAAATATTATTTATTTTTTCTAAATAATTTTATAAATATTTGTATTTTCACTTTTAAAAATAATAATCAACATTTATTGAGTAATGATTGGGATTTTTTACAACAATAGCTTTTGAAACCATACTAAAATTACATTTGACTTAATAAAAGTTATATGATCATTAATATTTGATAAATAATATTTAGAAATAATATTTTATCAAAATATTATTTATTTCAGAAATCCAATAATTTTTGAAAATAAATTCCTTATTGAATTTTAATATTACCAAAAAATATTATATGTGTTTTATTGTATCAAAATAAAAAACATTTATAAAGTAAAAAATAGAATGATAGTATATTAATTATTATATAACAAATAATTTACATACTTATATTATGGGGGTCTTGATACATATCCATTTAATACACCCGAGAACACCCTAATAGTAATGTGTGTGACTCTGAGACATTCATGTGGTGGTTAGACGTACTTTGGTTCATGATCTCAATGAGCATGAACTTATCCCACAAATGGTTTCACTTAGGATTAAGTTGTTGGATATAAACATGGTCTTTTTCATGGGAAAATACCATAGATTCTATCTTTATTGGATGATATGATAAATGGGCTTCATAGGGTACAATCCTACAAGTTGAGCTCATCAATTCCTTTCTCCGTGTGAATTGGATTTGTTAAAACTCCATATTTATACTAATCATGTTATCACAATTAAATGGATATATTATAAATGGAAATTATTCTTAATGTCCATTTAAATAGGAGAAAATAAGTTCATATTGTTTCAATAACAATAATATATAATATGGAATTTAAAAAAAATCACATAGGGGAATTTTATTAATAATAGTTTGGGTCATTAAAACATATATGATATATTATATGGTAAATGATTATAGAATAATATCCACTATTTATAACTCTTTTTATGAAAATTGATTCACTCCAAAATTACTAATAGGAAATACTGGTAAAGATCCCATATTTAGGAAATCCTTTTTAAACCTATTTAGAAATTTAAAAATATATCTGTTTTAAATCAATCTAATTATCCTTTTATCATATATTTCTTTAGATCCTCATATTGAGTATGTAGGTTTTCCCACACATGTGTTTCATCAAGAAACATTTTCCCAACCACATAATTGGAAAATAAGAAGTTTAGAAAATCATTTCAGATAAAGAGTATGTCATTTATATATAATGTTATAAATATAAAAAACTCAACCTAACCCTCTTATACTCCCATGAATAATATAAATTCATGTTGAAACAAAAATATTTTATTGCATAATGAAACAAAACTATCAATACCTGAGAATATTTCTCCAATATATAAATGGAGAATTGTAACTTGAAAACCAAAATAGACTGATTTAGAACATAAAATACTTGAACTTGTAACATATAAATTCAATTGAATAAATTCAGAAAAATTAAAGTGGTATAGAAATCAATATTAAATATCTCATTATAATAATGATCTATAACGTAAAAAAATATTCGAATGGGTTTTTCATCACAACTATAGAATAGGTTTATTCATTATGAATTCCATGATTTTTTTAAAAAATTTATCCATAAGTAGTTTTTTATTACAAGACGCTATAACATCTATGTATATTTTTATAAAAATACCCACGTATACCCAATGAGTCTCACCCCTTTAGGTCAACCACTAACTTATATCAATTTTTAGTGAACATGGACTATATCATAGATTTCATGGAATTTAACAGTTTTTCAGAATCAAAACTCAAAAGAGACTCTTAGTAGGAATTAGTTTTCTTATATTTGATCATTACTCCATCATCATTTTCTATATTAAATCCATATATCTTGGGATTGTGATGAATTCTACCCTAAATTATTGGTTTTTTATGTAACCAGATTCAGTTTTTTCCATTGAATTTTTTGGAACCATCTCAAATTTCTTCTCTAGAATACTTCATGTTTTTTTATCTCAAACTTGTGAAGGAATGATTTTCATCTATTATATTACTTAATTAAAGTGATCCTTATCAAGGAAAACATCATATTCCACCACAAACACTTTTCATTAAGTAATATAAATAATGTTCCAATGTTTCCTTGAAAAATATTATAACGATCCAAATTTAATACATATAAATTATAACAAGAAATACTCTTAAAAGAAAAATTAGTAAATTTCTAAATCCACATATAATTTGGAATATTTTTAGTATTTTTTTGGAATGAAGCCAAGTAATAACGTAGTAGTTTTTAGGGAATACCCACTGAATGAAATAGATAGCTCACAAAGACTCGTCATCAGTTGAACCATTTCAAACTGTGTACGATTCATCCCATTAGACACGCCATTTGATTATGGTATTCTATAAGGAGTGAGTTGTCAAGATATTTCCCATAATAAAATATTATCAGTGAATTTTTGGATCAACTATTTACCACTCCAATTTGATTAGAGAATTATTATAATCATTTCAAGAAACTTTTTAACTTCATTATAGAATAATTAAAAACTTTTAAAATATTTGAAATTATATATAACTATAAACACATAACCATACCATTTAATTTCATTGGTAAAAGTTATGAAGAACATATAAACACCATTCTCATGAGTACTCATTGGTACCCATACATCACTATGTATAAGATGTAACAATCTACTAGCCCTTTCTCCTTTTCAATTAAAAGGTGATTTGGTTATTTTTCATAATAAAAAATATTCTTGTGTGTAAAATTATTTATGACCAAATAAATAAATAAATATACATGTATATAGTTTTTTTAATGCATTTATATAAGAAATACTGTATGTAGAAACATTTTTTTTACATCTACTCATGTATATAAACATGGATAATTCATTTAACAAGGTTTCATAAAATCATCTAGAAAACATGTGTTTCTAATTTAGTAATGTTTATAACATAGCTAAATTATTCATTTTTATAATTTCCATTAAATATCATTAGTTTTAGAAATTTATTAATTAGATGAATCTATAATCATTTCTCATTTATCCATAGTTGAAAACATAAAAAATTTAGCCACACACCATTTAACTGTATTTTTTTATAAATGTGTGTAAATGAATCATCTATTAGTGGTGTTTTTCCTAAATGAAGCTAATATATATTTTAATTTTTAATTTATATTGTGTTAGATAATTTTTTTAAAATTATCAATACAATTTTGTTATACATGATCATCAGGCCACACTCCCCTCCCACATCCAACACTGACCCTTTTCCCACATCAAATGATGTTAACACATTTTGGTTTTATATCCTCCCATGTTTATAAACATGGATAATTTTTTTAAATTCATTCCATAAAAACACCTGGAAAACATGTGTCACTAATTTTTTAAAATTTGTTTTCATAGCTAAAATAGATGCATTTATAAATATCACTAAATGATCCACATTTTTAGACATATCTAAATTATCAGTGTTTATAATCTTTTGAAATTTATCCACTTTGAAAAAGAACAAAAATTTAGACACACACCATTTACATACAATGTTTTTGTAAATGTGGCTAAATGAGTAATATATTAGCGATTTTTTTCATAAATTTAATTTTTTTTCAAAGTTCATTATTTGAATTTGGATGGATATTTTTTAAAATATTTGATAAAACAAAAATTATACATGCTCATCCCATCTCTCTTCACTCCCTTTCCCAATAGTTACCACTTTCCCACATTACTTGAGGTAGACACATTTTAGTTTCATATCTACCCACATTATTAATGGTGGATTAATCATTTAACCATATTTCCAAAAAACATTCGGTATGTGTATTTAATTTAGGAATATTTATAAACACAATATAATTAGTCACATTTAAAAATTTCCCTAAATTATCCATGTTTTTAAATATATCTATATTAGCATTTTTTATAAATACTTATAATTTAGTAACATTTGTAATAATAAAAAATTTATCCAAACACCATTTGCCTTAATTTTTTGAAAATTTGGGTAAATAAGTCATTTATTAGAGATGTGGTTCATAAATTCCTCCAATAATTATTTTTAATTGTTTCACATAAATTTAGGTGGATGTATTTTTAAAATTTTTGACAAACATTTTTTATACATGGTCGTTCTATCACACTCCCCTCTCATCCTATAACTCTCCCCTCCCTCACTCAACATCTACCCTTTCTCCATGTCAGTTTAGGTTGGAACATTTTGGTTTTATAACTTCTCATGTTTATGAATGTGGCCATGTCATTTAAAAATGTTTCATAAAACATTAGGAAAACATTTGGTAGTAATTTAGGAATGTTTATAATCATAGCTAAATTAGACACATGTATAAACGTCCCTAAATTATCCATGATTGTAAACATATCTAAATATGAACCATTTGAAAAAATTTCTAATTTATATAAATTTTTTATCATAAAAAATGTATCCTCTCACCTTTTACCTGCATTTTTAGTTAATAGGGGGGGGATGACTCATTTATCCATGACGTTTTTCCTAAATTCTGCTAATTTTTTTATTTTTTTTAAATTTATGTTGGTTTTTTAAAATTATTGATAAAGGGTTTTATACATGCTCATATCATCACTCCCCCTCCCTCTATCAATACTGATCAGTTTCCCACATCATTCGAGGTAGACACATTTTTTTATCTTTCCACATACATAAATGTGGCTAATTCCTTTAACAACATTTCATAAAAACATCAGGTATGTGTCCCTAATTTAGAAATATTTAAAAACACAGTTAAAGTAGTCACGTTTATAAATGTCCCTAAATTAAACACATTTTTATATGTTGGTAAATGATTCATTTATCAGTGATGTTTTTCATAAATGCAGTAAATATTTTTTTTTCTAATTTGTTTTCTTTAAATTCTATATTCCCCAGCCAGGATTAATATATGAATGAGAGGGGGAGCGAGTGAATCAGTGATATGATTTTTTAAGTTTCATTTATTTTGAAACAACCTTCACCTCCTACTATATATTTTTCACTTTTCTAAAGAAAATAATCACACATCCTTTGGGACACTAGTTTTTATAAAGTTCACTACATAAAAAGACTAGTTAAGTCCTTGGAATTATTTGAAAACAGTACAATTCCAAACAATCCACTAGAAAAAATCATTTTGTTTAGATAAAATAGGTAGGATATACCCTTACACTATTATATAACTATGATAAATACAATAGTTCATGTTATTCTTCTAAAACAAATGATGTAAAAAATTTGATTAATGTGTTAAGAAACCTTTCACGGTTGGTTCAAAACATGTTACTGTAAAGCCTAATCAACTTCCAAATCGTATTTATTCAAACAAAAAATATTCAATTTCCTACCTAGTATCCGGTAGAAACAAACTTTTTAGACATTTTTTTTGAAAATTAGTCTCTTGGATCTGTCTAATTCCTCTATCAGATCTTTCATTACAGAAACCAAATAAGGAAATAATACTTTGGAAATAATTTTCAAACACTTCAAACTATCCTAAAAATCTACTTCTGATGTCACAACCTGATCTAGTGATATCTAATTACTATCTTTAAATGTACTTATTCTATATGGAGGTGTTTCTTAGGAAAACTATATCTAAAAATAATCTTCTCTCTTCTTCATTTATTTCTCTCTCTCTCTTCCTTCTCGCGTGAACAATACCAATTTCAAAAAGTAAAATGTACATCCTAATATTTATAGGAGATAAAAAGTGGTTTTATCCATAATTTGAAAATGTTTCCCTAAAAAAGAAATGTATGGAATCTAGAATTACATTTATTTATAATTCATCTTAGACTAAATAAATGCTTCTCAAATCCTCTTGATTCATCTCAAAACTTACCTAATACTCTCAAAACTCTAGCTTAAAATTTCTTACCATTCTTCAATATGGTACCAAGGGTATCCAAATTTTCTTAATATGATGTAAACATATGGGAGCTCTTATTATCTAGAATTTTTTTGGAAATTAATGGGTATCAAAGAATTATCATTATGGTGCTCCATACCATTTGAAAGATACATGAATTTTCATTCCAGTGCACCATACCAACCGAAAGACATAAAATTTTGAAACCATTATACCCTAAATAGTTTTGTAACTTATTTGGAATTTATTATCTTTAATTTATCCATAAACATATTTAAATATTATAAATATATCATAACCCCTCCAAAACACTTCAGCACTGGATTCAACATTCCTTGACAACACTTTGTCAATATGTTCACAATATATCCCATTTTCTTCAATTGTTTACAGCTTACTGTGATTATGTCTGATGACTTATTGGTGTGAGCCTTCCTACGATGGATTAGTCTCTAAATCTATCTGGTGGAATGGTGTCAACCCCAATATGATGATTTGTGACCCAAGTGAAAAAAATCATAGATATATTCTCTTGACATCCATAGGTCCCAAGAATACTGCATACCAATTTTCTTCAACTGACATGTCTTCCCTTGACGGATCAGTTGGACACCACTTATGATGTACCTGTATTTGAAGTTAATTCCTTATTCTTGTTTCTCAATAATTTTTTATTAACCCTTATTAGTTATTTATCCAGAGTAACAGATAGGCTGATAGATCATTCGATCAATGCTTCAGTAGAAATTTGACATTAAAAAATTCATGCTCCCCATATTTTAATAATTCACAAACTACTTCTTGTATCATTACTTCTTCATATATTTGAGAACATTAGGATTGGAATATAATTTAATGACTAACATTGGAAATTTCAATGAATTTTCATCTACCTAGATACTTATTCTTTCCTAACCAAAACTCAAACCACTTGTTAACACTCTAATATATTTTCTCCATTTATTTCAAAATGCATGGATTAGAAGATAAAAAAATCATTATATTAAAAACATACAAAGAAATAACCCTGACATTTACTATGGACACTTTCATACTCCCATAAATTTTCTCATACCAATTGATAATTTTTTTAGGACACAATGAGATTTAGGAAAACTGCTTCATTCAAAAAAAATCTACCGAATAGAAAAACAAAACTGATAAACTTTCTTATCAATCATGAATTTCATTAACTAATTACGATAATAATTTTGTATGATCATCCAAACAAAAAAATTGAATTTATTTCTTTATAGTGACAACTAATTGAAATAGTGTCAAGACATTCTTATTTTATCATAAAAAACAACTTCCAGCCAACTTGGTCCAAAAATATCACCCTATAAATTTTGAAATCAACCAAGGTTCATAAATCCCTAAAACTTTTAATCTCTAAAAATGGATCACTTATCCACAATTCTATGCCTATGTGAGTAAACTCATTATAGAAAACATGAATAATTAATAGCTAAATGATGTTTTCCTAAACTAGTGACTTACAAAACTTCTTCATCTTTTTAAAATTCATTGTCCATTACCTTCCAAAATATCTTTCTATTAATCATTATAATGTAGATATAAGTATTATAATCACATAAAAATAGTTATAACAATTCACACACTTTCATTTTGAGTTCATAACATACGCATGACTCCCCTGTTTACATGATTCCTTAAATGGTTTAGAATATACCAATATATAGACATATGAAATATTTCTCCCAATTTGAAAACACTATCCAAAGACATGTTAAGGTAGGGGACAATAACACATACCTAAAAATTGGATTAATATAAGTTGGCTTCCCATGATCGACCTCAATTTGAAAAATTCTTCTTTTGGTAATGGGTTTTTAAAAATATATAGAACTTGTTTTGATATAGGAACATAATCCATCTTAAGTTCATTCTTGTCCACATGATATTTGATGAAATCATAATTTAAAACAATATTATTTTAATGATAATTTTTTACCAGGATTCATGTAAGGTTGATGGAACACTTATTATCAAAACCCAAGAGCAAGGGTAACATTACCAAAACAAGTAAGTCTTAAAAATGAGTATTTATCAATATAAGTTGTGTGGCAACTTGAGTGGTAGAAACATACTAAACTTGATCCCTATTAATATTAAATTAATTTTTTTATTAGTATTACAACTTATACAAATTTTTCTTATAAATAAGACTCCACCATATGTGGATCTTCTATCATCAACAATTCATTCCCAATAAACATTTTAATGACCAAACAAATCAAATATTTCTGAGCTATCATAAATGATTCCAAAATCAATTGTTCCTTTGATGAATCTAAGAATTGTTTTCCTAGAAAATATATGTGAATATTATGGATCAATTTTGAATCTTTCACATAAGGAAATAATATGAACAATGACTAGTCTTAATACAAACAAATATAAATACTTCTAATTATCTCTATAAACACTTTAGAGTCAACAACCTTAGCATCTCCATCTCTAGTCAACTTTGTTCTAATAAAAATTGTTGTGGAAGAAAATTTCAAATTTTTTATTCCAAAATTCATGAGAAGTTACTTTTCAAACTTTACATGAGAAAGAAACATACATTTTTTATTTTTTAAATTTGTATCCTAGGAGTGTATTTCATATAACAAAGCATAGATATATCAAACAACATTTTCATTTCCCCAGAAAATCTCTCACATGTTTTGACATCTATCATAGAAATTATAATGTTTATTGCACTCACATTGGGGCTGTAATGAAATGAAAAACATAATGAGTTACTGATTTAGATTCAACCAGGAGTTGATACAATTATAATGATTATTTTCAATTTTCTATTTACCATAAATCATAAGTAAGTTGAAAAACTTATGATACTAGATTGATGAAGGAAAGGGGATAAAATATGATGACAATCGCATTGAGAATTTGATTGTAAGAAAATATGTGCTACCAATAGTATTCAGAAGAATCATATTTAGGTCTTATGAAATAAAGATGTTACTAGAAGAAGGGGAAGTTACAATACTTTCTATTTAAATTCAAACGATGCTAAAGATGATATTAAATGTAATCAAAGTCATGAAAGAAGTTATTATTATAAGAAAAAAAATTTAGAATAAGGAAGTTGCTGAAGTAATTTCTTTTCGATATTAGATGATCAAATTAAAATTTGTTTAATGGATGGTATGGATTACTTGATCATAATAATTAAAACAAGTGGCGATTATTTTCATTCAAAAAAATAAACACTTTTTAAATCTTCAGATAATGAATTTTATAAGTATAATAATCATAAAAGAGAAATAATTTTAGTATTGAAAGTTATTTGGTAACATATTCAGAAAAGAAGATGTAGTAGAGGTCGAATAAGTTTGAAATATTCTACTACCGCTATCATAATAAAGAAACTGGAATGATAATTGGTTCCATTAATCATAATTATAAGACATATATTTTTATTATTACATTTGGTGTATAGAAACGTATTGAAATATCATCAGTTTTGATTTATTTTCATGTGGGTCAAGAAAATCAGAGTGAACAAACATCCTCATCATAATGATAAAATCATATTCCGAAATTGGAACGAAGAGTCTGATTTGGACTCGAGATTTTTTAGGAAGTATATAGTATTGAATAATTAAAATAGAGATCTAAACTTAAAGGTAAATTAAAAGCGCTGTACAATTCAGAGCAATGTCTAATATTTAAAGAACATTGAAGATTCTAGAAATTTGATAAAGTTGAAAAACCTTTTCAAACTCCCACTTAAACTATTTTGGTGTGTATATAAAATTATTATAATAAATTATTTATTCTATTACTTTTGGATATATTGTGAAATTATATATATAATATATGGAATTTTGTAAGAAGAAGTTTCTATGTTGTGTTTTCTTGAAGATGTTAGCCAGACAGAAGAATAAAAAGAATGAAGAAAATCATTTTCAGAGTTTTTTGGACTGGTTCGAGAAATTCGACTGGGATTTTTGTGTATTAAAAGAATAATTCAATGATTGTTTTAACTATGTACTTATAGAGTATTATTTTTATATTGAGAATTCAAAATTCGGAATCAGACTGAGTAGCAATACAATGTATGTGAATTTCTTACCAGCATCTAGGTAAGAAAGTGAAGAATTGTTTTGAAAGATCATAAGTTTTAATTTGTTCTAGAATCACTATAACATGTTTTGTAGAAAAATTGAGTTACATCATTTTTTACTAATTAAGGAACTTTCACTTTGAACGTAGTGATACATGAGTGTAAGGGAATATACTTCTCATTTTATTCGGAAAAAAGGATTTTTTTCTAGTAGATTGTGTGGTATTTGATTATTTCCAAACCAAAACAAGTCTTAGATACTCTTGTTGAGTAGTGAACCATATAAATTCTTATGTTTCTATGGTTGTGTGATTTATTTTTTTCTAGAAGAGAAATAAATATTTAATGGGAGGTAAAGGTTATTTCTATTTCAATGAAACTTAAATGAAAAAATAACATTGATGCATCCCCTCATATTATCAGGGATACTTGAATCTAGGCTTGGTAATCTCAATTGGTATATGAGACAGAGGTTTTCTTCATTTACTCTTTGATGATTTTTAAGAGAATTTATTATGGATAATATGAATTGTGAGAACAGTAAGTAGATTTTTATCTTTGATGGAAATAAATATAATATCTAGAAAGATATAAATATTCCTTATCTTATGTCTCTTGGGTATGGTGTTCTTGAAGAAACAAAAGATGTATTTCTTCATATTTGTGATAAGGTTACTCTTATAACTATTCATTAGAAGAATATAGAGAATGATGGACGAGATAAAAATTATCTACTCTCATCAAATTCTGAAAGTGCATTTTTTAGCATGAAAGGTGTTTCCACTACCCAAGGTATCTAGGAAAAGATGAAAAATATTTATGAAAGAAATAAAAAATTAAATAAGTCAGAGTTGAAAATATTGATTTTAACATATGAAGATATCATGATGGGTGAATACAAATATGCTGGTGACTTATTTACTTGGTTGAATGACAATGTCAGTACTATCAGGAATCTTGGGGAAAAATTGGAAGATTCTATTGTTCTTGAAAATATCTTAATAATACTTCACAATATGTTTGTTTCCAAAGTTTCCTCATTTGAAGATAGAGATCTTGAAACTATATATCTTGATTATCTTCATAGTACTCTCATTACTTATGAAATGAGAAGAGTGAATGTTATTAATGGAAAAACAAAAACTGATAGTGAAATTTCATTCAATACAGCGAAGAAAGAAACATTTATGAAGATTATTTAGGAAGATGATGTTGCTATCTCTAACTCTGAAAATGTGCTATGAAATCTTATTCATAAAATATTATCCTTAGTTTCCAAAAATGTGAGAATATGTACCAGTAAATACAATGGGATGCTTCCCTTGAACTGTTTGGAATGTGGGTCTATTAACTGATTTGAGGTCAGTTTCCCCCAAGGAAATAAATAAGAGGATAGTGATGAAGAAAAGAAAAATAAGGCTATGAAAGAAACTAGGTGATAAAGACAAATCTAATTCCAAATTAAAAGATAAAAAATTCTTCAAATCAAAATGAATAAGTTTCTTATCTAATGATGAATAAAAAGAAGATAGTGAAACTCACTCCAAAAAGTATATTGAGCATAATGATGAGACTAGTTTTATTAGAACAACAAATAATTAATAATTAGTTAGAATTAGTTCTAAATAAGAAGAAACTAAATTAGAATTTCCTATTAACTAATAATTAAAGGAATGTATGAGGAAAATTGTGGGCAGGAGAAAGAATCCAAGAGATTGAAAAGTGAATAATCTTAAAAAAATAATAAATAATGTTTTTATGAGGATAAAGTCAATTTTCTATAAGATATTGACGACTTAAATAAATCAGTAAAGAAAGAAAATAATCAAAATGACCATATTGAAGTAAATCTAATTAAAAAATAGAAGAGTTGGAACTTATCCAACAAAAACATTCTAAAGGTGAATAGAGAGGTGAATGTTTCAAAATAAAAATACTTGAAGTTGATTGAAGTTCTCATAATGGTAAACCTGATAAGGATCAAAAAAAGTTACAATCAATGGTTCATAACAATGATGGAATTTATTCTGAGTAGAAGAAATCTTGGAATGTTATGTTTGTGGCCCATAATACCAAAGTCGAGAAGTTAGATGTTTCCAAACAATATGAGTTTGAAATTTTTTATTACATCTAGTTACAAGAATAATGAAAAGAAAACTGTGATGAAAAATAATATTCTAGTTGATAGTAGAAATCTTGGTGATCTTTAATATTCTGATATAGAAGATAAGATGGTTACTGAGAAACATGTTCACAATTACGATGAGTGTGGAAGTTTTAGAGGAAAATAATATTTCCATGGACACATCTATTATTTCAGTCAATTCATACATAGGTAAAGTACATGATGGTTTAATTAAAAAACATTAATACTATTCTAAAAATTTCATAAGGAAATGTTTGATGAGGATTAAATATCTTCTATGGAAGAAGTCTGAGAAGGATGTTCGGAAGAAACCGGAGAAGGTTGGTGTAAAATTTTAAAATAGGTTACAATATTTAGAAACTACTTATAAATGATGTGAACAACTAGAAGACCTTATAAAATGATGTCTTATTTTGTTATCAGTACAACCAATGTTTTTTTTAACAATTCTCAGAATCCAGAGACGATGATAATAAATTGAAAGAAAATGCTCTTTTTATCAACATCGCTCTAAATGATACTAAAATAAAACAAACATGGATTCTTAATATTTGGTGTTATTATCATATGAAAAAATACTTAATGTTTTCAAATAATGTGAAAGTCTTCAAAAAAGGAATGAAGAAAATCAGTAATAATGAATCACTAAGAAATAACGGTATTGGATCAACCATCATTGCGAAAGAAAAGATGAAATACAAGAATTATTTATATTTTTATGGGATGATACAAAACCTATAGAGTGTTTCATAACTTTTTGATGAGGGTAAAAAAGTATTTTTTGTAAAACACGGGTTTTTTTGTTAAAATTGATGTAGTTTGAAATATAGTTCATAGAGTCAAACGTAAAAAAAGAAACTTGTTCCAAGCTAGTGTAATAAAAAACTATTGTTACTTGGGAAAGGTGGAAGAAAAATCAGTTGTGGTATAAACGTCCAGGAAACATTTGTTAGAGAAACTCAAGCAAGATATCAAATCAAGAATGTTTCCTTGACATTATTGATATGTCAAGAATAAGAGATTGGTGCTTCACTATTTTTCAGAAAGGAAAACTTTAAAACTCAATTCATAAGAAAGTTTTGATTTATTCAAAACAAACCATAGAACATATTCATTCTGATATCTATGGGTTTATGAGAAAAAAATAAACTAATGGACATAATTATTTCATCACATTCATTGATGAGTTTAATCACATTACTTATGTTATTTATATGGAAGCTAATTCAGATACTCTCAAAATATTTTAATTTTTCAGAAGTAATGCTGAGAAGGAATGTGAGCACCAATAATCGTCGATATCCTCCCCTATATCCTTCTTATCCCCTGTGTCTTTCCTTATCTCTCCTGAAGCCCAACTATTTCATTTTTCCACAGGGTTGACATAATTTCATTAGTTTAACGCAAATACATTGATGTATCATGAAAGTTTGACATTATATATATATATATATATTATCAAAAGAATGGTCCCTTTATGATTTACATTGATTAGGTTTTTTTCAAATAGTTAGATTCATTTTTGTAGATTTATTTATTTATATTTTTATTCTTAACTATATTATATAAAATTAAATATAAATAATTTATATAAACCATTTATATAAGCCTCATTTCCCCCCTTAACCCTATAGGTTTTCCTTTCTTGAACCTTCCTCAAACCTCAGCACACCTCCACCTCACCTGTATTTAAGTAAGTGGCTATTTTGTTTTTGTTTGATTAACCCATATATACATATATGTATATAAATTAACATATAAATAATAAAACTATTCTATTTTATGTCTTTATAATGATGAGTATTTTTGTTTTAAATGATGTTCAATTTTTGTGTAATTCGTGTAAGGGTTAATCTAACATCGTTTTTGATGTGTAAAATCCCATATATACACTTTTTGTATATAAGGTTATATGTATATATATATATATATATATATTTTAATATGAATTATGTTTTCATATAATTGATATTAAGTAATAAAATAATGTTTTTTAAGTGTATGATACTTATAATTATTTATCAAACATTTTTTTGGTTATGAAAATTTGATGTATCCACTTTGTATATATACAGTTTTATATAATCTTCAAAACCAAATTTATTTTGGGTATTTCAATTGATGATTATAAGTAATGTTTTTATGTATGTATTAATGGAAAAAGAGTTTACTAAGAGTTGTTTCTTTAGTTTCTAAACATATATAACCCTATATATATAAATATGGTAATATATATATATATATGAATATAGTTTTAATCATAACCTGATTAATCTTATATCTTCTTAGGATAAACAATTATTTTTAAAGGTGATTCCTATCCTTATACTTATTCATTTAATTTCGAAACCCACTTGTATATATATAAGTACCACAATAACATATATACAAATCTTTCTTGATTAAATGATCACAAATAAAAGTTGATATTGGAAAACATTAACAAAACATTATTTGGTTATTGTCTGCCTAATTTTTTTAAAGAAGTCATCACTTTGATATTACAATAAACATTATATACATGAATCTCAATTAATAATATTAAGGATAAAGGGATAGATTCATCTTTTGTCTAATATATACATTTACATGCATAAAAACATAAATATATGTATAATTAACATAAAATATTGGACAGTATAATGTTAGATCATAATTGTATAAAACACAAGTTAGTGAAGTGAGTTTAAATATTTTATTATGTTTTAATATCTCACCTAAAAGGTATGTTCTCATTTATTAACATTATATTTTTCATGGTGAATCTACCACAAGGAACACTATTAGTTATGTAAGTATATGATTTAATATGTTTGACAATTTCATTTATCAGTGTCTGGTTTGAACATGAATGATAACTATCTTAAATTTAAAAACATGTATTTTGGTATATTAATTTTCTAATTACATTTTGCAAAGGTTTTAATTTTGGAGTTAATATTTTATGCGACAATACAATCAACCCATTATTTTATGTGCACCAGTTGTCATCACATGTACAAGTGGATGTCTATTCATCCATGCATGTCATTGAAAAATTTTGATTTATACATAGCCTAATGTGTAACATAAAAACCATGTAGTTTTTTAGAATAACTTATACAATTAATTCCTGATTCACATTATTTTTGAATATAAATAGTAAGTGAAAAAATTAAATTTATCCCTTAGGATAACTTATCGATTAGAAATTTAATTATTCAAAGTGGTATGGAAAACTTTGAATAAGAGATATAATATAATTATTCAATGTGGTATAGGACACATTGAATAAGAAACAAAAATTAATTATTCAAAGTGGTATGGGATACATTGAATACAAGACATAACATAATTTAATAAATCAATGTGGTGTGTAACACATTGATATAAAGAAATTTAGACACATGAGGAATGTATTAGACTTATTATGTGAAAATTGATACCCGCTATATCCTCTCGATGCAATGAAAGGTCTCATGAGAAAAAATATGGTCTTGGAATGCGGCCTTGATACAATTATTATGTATGGTCTTGCCACAAGGCCTTGAAAGAATGTTTATGATTATCTAGAATTATTCATTTCCTATAGATGTGATTAATATTTAACAAACCATGTGATTATTCAACAAGTAGAATAACCATGGTTATGAATATTCTATGTATAGTAATGGTAATAAATGATCATGGAATAATGATTTATATACTGGGAAAGACATTTATAAAGAAATAGTATCATCTATTTTTCAAACATTGATACAAAATTTAGAAATAAATTTTTCATTTCATGAATTGTATTTTATTTGTTAAGTGCAATATAATGATCTTTCTTGTGAAAATCTTAGAAATTGTTTTTTCATGTGTTAATATGTTCTAGTACTCTTGCATGTCACCTTAAAATTAGTTTGATCAACTCCTATGTTATATGAAGCATTCCAAGAATTTTTGTAGATGTATGCGTACTCTGATATGTGTTTTCTTTATAGATTTTCAATAAATATATAAATTATTGTGTAAGAGATTTACCTAAAAATTATTTCATGTAACCTTTGAAAATGATGATGATAGGCTGCAAGAAATTTTGTATCCTTTTAATAAAATGTTTTATAAGGATATTTTTAAAAAATTATTTTCCATAATTAATTTTTAAACCCCTTACTGATCATTCTAAATACTCTCCCTACATTTTGAATTTATTTATAATGGATTAGTAGATTTTTTAGATTTTAGTTCTTCTATGTGGTGGCTACATTATAGATCTTATCTCATTCAGTTTTGAAGGAATGTATAATCTATATCTAATTTTTTAGAACCTGGTCCGAGAAGATACTTTATGTTGAGTTATGATGTGTAATTTTATCACCAACCTTTTTATAAAAAAAAATTACCGACCATGTTTAAGGCACCAGATCTAGGATTCTGGGGTCACATTTTCAAAGTTGGTATTAATGGAATAATATAGACAATTCTGGAAAATTAGAACAAAACTAAAAAATGTATCTATGCTTTGCTGAGTAAAACTTTTCATAAAATTTTTAGATGGAAGGTAAGGGGTCACCAACAAACTTCTCGTCTCTCCCTACTTAGGCACTACAAACCATAATTGTCAAGTCATGTATGGATGACTTTCATCCCTTTGGAAACCTTTGTTTGATCTGAAATCATCTTTACCACATATCTAATATTCCTAGAATACTTCACCTCAATTAAGGATCAAGAATTGTTTATTTCTTCATAGTGCATTCTCAACTCCCATTCTATACACGTCGAGGAACGTACTTTGACAAAATCTTTAAATGTTTCACCCTATCCTATTGTTTTTTTTCGAGGGATTTCCATGAAGCTACAAGAGATGGTGAAATTCACCCAACATATATTTTCCAAATCATTTCCTTTAGTCTATATGGATGAGTTAGAGACTTTGAAATTATTGAGGTCGAGCATTTTCATTCATTTTATAGACATCCAATCCATTATGATGTCTCCCAACATTACACACCTCATGCCACCCAATCAAGATACTATAACTGTGTACATGACTTTGACCTGAGTTACTCATGCTCTATCTGGAAAAGAGAAATCAAGGAGTTTGAAATTGTTCTGGCGATTCATTTGACCGTAAAGAAATGGGAAAATCACTGACACCAGGGGAACTGGTGAAGGTATAAATTAATTGTCTTCCTTCATTTTTGTTATGTAATAATACATAATATTGATATGTAGGGACATCAAGGTGGATTTTAGAAGTTCAATTCTAAAAATTCTTCAAGACTTTGATTGAATTTTGAGGACACAATTCTTTTGAGAGGTAGGATAATGTCATTCGTTGAACCCATACTATATTTTGGAATGAATGACTTTTTGATTTACTATGAGTTATATTTTTGGTGAAAATAATGAAACTAAAATGAAATAAATTAAATACAAATGGAATGAAAATCGAGATATTTATTTATTAAAACACTGAAATGTTACTTTGTAATAAGTAATTTAGGTGACCATTATATTTAATATGACCATTGGTTTTAGAAACGGTTATAAAATTGTTGTCAATTATTTTATTATTTTATGTATTATATTTATATAAGTATTTTAATTATTTTAAATGTTTTAATATTATTTAATGATATATAATTGGTTAAATAAAAACATAGTTTTAAGTAAATTTATATTTTATATTTAGATTCCAAAAATATAATAACCATGATGTTTCTTTTAAAATAAACATAAACTTATAAGACTAATTTCAAGGTTTTAAATTGAATTTGTATTTATATTTTTAACTTATGATTTTTTAAAACAAAAAATGTATACAAACATATAGAAGAAATGGTATTTAGAGTTTTTTTTAATCTTGAGAAATAATATATATATATATATATATATATTCTATTTTTAAAACATAAATATATATATTCTATATGTTCTTGTATTTAATAAAGTTTTTTTTATAAAACATTTGGTGAGTACCCAACCAACAAAGGGTATACTTGATGGCCAATACCTCAAGGTCTGGTAGGTATCTCACAGTGATAATCAAAGCTAGGTAGAGTGTCCACATAGTACTTGCTGAGTCGCGCTCTGGCCTGTGTGTAGGGGATGATCAGGAGCACACATTGGGTGAGGCAAGTCGCACACCGACATGGGTAAGGGTAGGCCAAGGCCCGTTGGTGGGGGTCCCATGTGTAACAACCCCACAATGTGTCTGTTTGTGTCATCAAAGTGAAGGAAGAGGCATCAAATCTTTTATGGTGGTCCCAAAACCTCTACCGTTTCGTTGTGGGATTGAAATTTTAATGATAAATGAAATTGAGGCTATCTAATCTCACTGTGTGAGATCCTCATTGTTCAATCCGTTATGTCCTTGGACCTTAACAGAATGCTTCTTAATACAATAACTTTTATCAATCGTCAGATCAAGATGTGGTTGACCTCAACCGATCATCCCTTTTTAAAACTGATGCTATCCCCAAAACTGTCTGATCAAACCACGATTAATCTCGACTGTCAATACATTTTCAAAATCGTGAAATCCATCATATTCGTCTGAGTGCGCTTAGTCGATCTGAACCATAAATCTTGTTTTCCATTTAATCATGTCTTCTTCTTCCTCGCACCTAACCTGTTGCTGTCACTCTCCAACACTATTTCCTTCATAACCTGTGAGTCTTTCCATCTTCCTCCATGGACCCAAATGGTTCATTTTTCTACAAGGTCACCATGGGTGAATTATTTTAATGTGAACCCTTAGGTGTATCATGCATGTTTTACATAATATATATATATATATATATATATTATCAAGCGACCGATTTTTTTAAGATTTTCATTGATTACAATTTTTGTTTCTTTCTAAATAGTTTGATTCAGTTTTATTTAGGATTCTTTGATTATATTTTTATGCTGAACCATAGTAAATAAAATTATATATAAATAGTTCATATAAACTTTTTATATAAACTGTTTATATAAAGATCCTTTTCCCCCGTAACCCTATAGGTTTTCCTCTCCTCAATATTCCTCAAATCTCTATAGGTCTCCACCTCACCTGTAAATCATGTAAGGGTCTATATAGTTTTTTTATTAACCCATATATGATTTTTTGTGTACACACACACACACACAAAAAACCTATTCAATTTTATGTATTTTGAATGATAAATATTAGTGTTTTAAATGATGTTCTTTATTCACGTAATCCATATAAGGGTTAATCTAGAATCATTTTTATTTGAAGAAACCCATATATAAACTTTGTGTATATACAATTATATGTATATATATAGATATATTTTAATCTAAATTAGGAATTCTTATAATTGATATTATGTTATTAAATTATGCTTTTTGTAGCGTATAATACTTATAAGGAATTATCAAACATTTTTTGGTTATTCAAATTCCATGAATACCCTTTTTATATATAAAGTTTTATATAATATTCAAAACCTAATGTATTTTGGTTTTTTCAAGTGCTAATTATCAGTAATGTTTTTAGGCATGTATTATATGAAATAGGGTTTACTCAGAGTGTTTTTTGAGTTTCTAAACATATATAATGATATATATATATAGGATTATATATATATATATATATGAATATAGTTTTAATCCTGACCTGATTAGGCTTGTCTTTTATTAGGTTAAAAAATTATTTTTAAAGGTGATACCTATCCTAATACTTAATATTTTAATTTAAAAACCCACAAGTATATATATAAGTGGCACAATTACATATATGCATGTCTTACATGATTAAATGATCAAAAATACAATTTGATATTTTAAAACAATAACAAAACATTTTTTTTATTATGTTCCAAAAATATTCAATAATTCAACACCTTGATATTACAAATAACATTATATAAATGCATCACAATTAATAATTTTAAAGATAAAAGGTTTGAATCATATTTTGTATAATATATACATGTGGATGTATAAACACATATGTATATATATAATTAACCTAACATATTACCAGAACATAAAATAAGAGTATATAATGTTAGATCATAATTGTAGAACCACTCATATTAGTGATGTAACTTTAAATATTTTCTTATTTTTTAACATCTCACATGAAAGGTATGATTACATTTATAAACATTATATTTTTCACGGTGAATCTAGCATAATGAAAACTATTAGTCATGTGAGTTTATGATTTAATATATTTGACACTTACATTTATCAATGTATGGTTTGAAAATGAATGATAACTATATTAAATTCAAAAACATATATTT
Source organism: Viscum album (assembly GCA_963277665.1). Taxonomy (NCBI): domain Eukaryota; kingdom Viridiplantae; phylum Streptophyta; class Magnoliopsida; order Santalales; family Viscaceae; genus Viscum; species Viscum album. The sequence continues at coordinate 1,958,530,602 of OY728137.1, forward strand.
TTGTATTTTAAACGTTTACTTTCATGAAGAAAAGGTTTTGAATTTAAGAGTTCATATTTTATGTGACAACCCAATCAACCAATTATTTTATGTGCACAGGTTATCATCACATGTACAAGTTTATGTCTCTTCCTCCATGCATGTCATATATAAAACTTGATTTAGCCATATCCAAATGTGTAACTTACAAACCAAGTAGTTTTTTTGAATAATATTTACATTTAATGTATGATTCACTTTATTTATGAATATAAAAAGTAATTGAAAAAATGAAATTTACCCCTTATGATACATATGGATTAAGAATTTAATTATTCACAGTGGTATTGGACACTTTGAATAAGAGACATAATCTACTTATTCAAATTGGTATGAGACAAATTGAATAAGAGATTCAAATTAATTATTCAAAGTGGTATGGGACACTTTGAATAAAAGACATAACATAATTTAATAAATCAATGGGTATGGGACACTTTCATTTAAGGACATTTAGACATACTAGGAATGCATTAGAATTATTATGTGATGGGTGAGGCCTACTATAGAATCTTGATGCATCGATAGGTCTCATGAGACAAACTATAGCCTTGGCACGAGGCCTTGATAGAATGATTAACTATGTTCCAGGCACGATGGCTTGATAGAATGTTTATGATTGTCCATATTTATGCATTTACTCAGTATGTGATCAATATTTAACCAACCATGTGATTCTTCGACTAGTAGAATATCCTTGGTTAAGAATCTTTTATGTATGAAAATGTTAATAAATGCACATGGCATAATGATGTATGTACTTGGGATGTCATTTATAAAGAAAGTGTAGCCACTATTTTCTGAACATTGATACAAAAGATAGACATATATATTTCATTTCATGAAATGAACTTTATGTGTTAAGTGCCTTATGATGATGTTTCATGGGAAATTATAAGCAAGTATTATTTCATGTGCTAATTTGTAACTGCATCCTAGCATGTCACCCTTAAATTAGTTTGATGAACTCTTGATTTATATGAAACATTCAAAACATTTTTGTACAAGTAGGAACTCTCTTATATGTGTTTTATATATATCTTTTAAATAAATATATAAATTGTTGTGTAAGAGATTTCCCAAAAAATAATTTCATGTATCATTTGAAAAATGATGATGACGTACTGCAAGAAATTTTTTTACTTTTCAGAAATTTTTTTATATGGATGTTTTTTAAAAATAAATTTTACTATTTAGTTTTAAAACCCCTTAATGATAATTTTAAATTCTCACCCTACTTTTTCAATTTATTTTTATCGGATTGTAAAATTTTTCAGCTTTGAGTTCTTCTATGTGGTGGCTACATTATAAAGCTTATCTCGTTCAGTTTTGAATAAATCAATCAGCTATATCTGGTTTTCAAGAACATGGACTAAGAAGATCCTCTATGTTGAGATCTGATGTGTAATTTTATCTGCAAACGTTTCATAAAAAATTTACAAACCAAGTTTAAGGCACTGGATCTGGGCTTATGCAGTTGGGTTGTGGCATTCATATCATATGGAACTAGTGGAGCTGAAAGAGTTTAATATTCAGTTGGACAACCAATTAGAGAATGTTTTCATTCTCCCTAGTGTTTTTCCTTACACAACCCTTGTTTTATTTGACAAGAAGGAAAATGGTTTTCTTCGGTTGTGTGTGGACTATCGGAAGTTGAATAGGGTAAAAATAAGAACAAGAATGATTTTCCATGTGTGGATGATTTTTTGATCAATTAAATGGGAGAAATGGTTTCCAAAAATTGATCTTCAGTCGATTTATCATCAGCTCATAGTTTGAGAGTCTGATTTAAAGAAGACCAATTTTAGGAGTTGGTAGAGGCATTATGAATCACTTGTAACGCATTTTGGTCACCCTAATGCACCATCTATTTTTATGGATTCTATCCTGAGAAGGTGAAGGTTGTCTTGTTGTGTAAAGAACAACCGAATGTACTTGAGATATAAATCTTCCTTGGAAATTTTTGATACTACAGACAGGTTGGTAAAGATTTATCTAAACTGTCATCACCTTTGGCTACTCTTTCTAGGAATGTAGTGAAATTCACATGGAATACGATGTTACAATCTTCTATCATTGAAATTGTGAAACTTCTAACATCACCTCCTATTCTGATCTTACCTAATCCCGATAAGGGGTATGTTGTATTTTTTAAGCTGGTTTGGGAAACATGATTATATAGGAAGATCATGTTATTTCTTATGTCTCTCTTCAGCTGTGACCACTTTAGAGGAATTACAACACTCACGATTTTGAGCATGTTTCACTTATGTGTGTACTTAAAATGAAGACGGTGATATATTTTTGATGGAAGGTAAACAATATTTTCTAATCATAGGAGTTTGATTTATATATTTTCTTATAAAGGCTTGAATCTTAGAATGAGATGATCGTTAGAATACCTTTAGACATTTGATTTTCATATTTCATACACGTCGGGGAAGGGGAATGTCATTGAATATGCTCTTAGCAGGAAAGTACCGTCACATGTTTTTCTGAAATCAACGGATGAGTGAAACCTTATGAGTATTTCACTCAGTTGCACTTGTATTATCAACAAGATGATTTATGTAATGTTTTGGAGGGTTTTCAATTATCATCATATCTCCTTGATTCAATTTTATAGAGTTAACATTAGTATGATGAGTTCAGTGAAATTGATAAATCCTTTATGGTGGGGATACCATTTTGGGTTGGTCTCTCTCTTTAGATGGTATGCTCTATTTTGGGAAGTGGGTTGTAATCCAATCATCTATGAGGAGTTTAATATAGTTTAATTATCGCATATCTTAGTGGGTTGTTCATCCTGACACTATGAATATGTATTATGATATGAGATAAAAATTTGGGTGGTCAGGCATGAAGTGTGACATTGTAGAATATGTGTCTTTCTGTTAACCAACCAATAGATAAAGGAAGAGAGCTGAAAACCCTCTAGTTTGCTTCATCCTCTTCCGATGCTGGTTTAAAAATGGGATGAGGTATCCATGGATGTTTTTGTTAGATTACCATAGACTCCCCAAGGGTATAATTCTATCTTGGTAGTCGTCGATTGGTTGATGATGTATGCTCATTTCATTTTGATAAAGGATAACACTAAGGTTGAAGATCTAGGTTAGCATTATGTGAATGAGATAGTGAGGTTACATGGGAGTCCTTCTGCCGCTATTTTAGATAGGTATCCTTGGATTACCATGAGGTTTAGGAGGAGTCTCCAAAAGGCGATGGGAGCTCATGTCAATTTGAGCATATCACACCATCCACATACAGATGGTCAGACAGAGTGAGTGATCCATATTCTGGAGGATATTATTGGTGCAGGTGACATGGATTTTTATTGATCATGGGATAACCATCTGGGACTAGATGATTTTTTCTATAAAAATAGTTATGAGTTATTGATCAGAATTAATCCATTTGATTTATTTTATGGTATCCTATTTATATCTCCTCTCTATTGGGATGAGGTTGGATAAAAATACTTGGTCGAAAAACGTTTTTTCTAGGTGACATCAATGAATATTTAGTATGTACATTAATATATGGCTATATCCAATAATTGAAAAAAAAAATTATATGTAGATCAGTGACATCACGCTTTTGATTTTTCCATTGGTGATTAGATTTTATTGAAATTTTCACCTCGATTGGGTCACCATCAGATTGGAAAAAAAGGAAAGTTGGATTTAAGAAATTTTGGACCATTTTATGTCACTGAGTATCTTGGGAGGGTTGATTATTAGTTTTAATTTCCACTTTGGTTGATAGGTATTTCTGACTTTTTTACATATCTTAGCTGAGGAAAAATCTTCCTGATCCCACTAAAATTCTATGTTGTGATGAAATTGATTTAGAGGAAGATATTTCAGTTTTCGGAGAAACCAGTTTAGAACATTGACTCTCAAGTGAAATTATTGTGTGGGAATTCGATTCCATTGGTTAGAGTTTTAGGGAAACCTAAATTAGGTTCTCTGGAGACTTGGGAACATGAGTTATTGATGTCAGAGGAGTGGCCTCATATTTTTTTATTAGGATGACATCTTCCACGTGACTTATTGGGGATGGAAAGTATTTATGGTGGGGAGTTTGTAACATCCCATTATTGATATATTAGGTATTTCTTTAAAATCATAGTGGGTTTTTTTGTATTCTATATAGGGAAGAGAAGGAATTAGGAGGATACCAATAATTGTGAAGTTATAGTTTTTTTGTACTCTCATATTTAATCGGTTGTTTCCACAGGCTGTAGATGTATTTGATTCATTTTAACATGGTTACATGCCATGTAATGATTGTAGGGTACATGTCATGAGAAGGGTTCATTTCATGAAAGGTTACATGACAAAACGAGATTTTACATGTAGTGAGTTATATTGAGGTCGTATTTTAATCTGAGTTGATTGATTTTTTAGCGTACTTGAACAATGTGGATTAAAAAACGTCTAAAGGAATTAAATATTGTGTAAATACTTGAGAAAAAAACTTTTGGGCATCGTTTGGGTTTTGAGAGCCCATTTGGATACCATTTCTCTCTTTCTCTCGACTAAGGGTTCCTATCTAGGGATTTTTGGAGACACCGTTCCTTTAAATCGATCCATTTGGCATTCTCTCTTCATTGTGATTGCAATTTGTCTCTATGGGTAAGTGGCCTTTCCACTTCTTCATTTACATTGATCGCAGTAACATCCTTGAGTTGCATTATTATATTCACTAATAAGAAATTGGTGTTTATTTTTGTCTTCGTCCAAATTTGTTGTGTGATATTATTCTGATGGTCATTCCTTTGATTGTTGTGGTGTGGTGGGTGTTCATTCTTGATGTATGTAGATTTCCTCATTTTCACTGACACCTTTTTTTTTAAATTTAATCTCTCTTGAGATATAGATTAGATTCTAGGGTCATTTCTGGAATCCTTGAGTATTTGTTTTTGCTGGATCTCTTTTTGGGCACGTGTGACCTGAGTTTTGAGGAAGTTAGTTCCATCTATAGCACATTTTTAGGATCCTTATTGTTCATATTTTATAAAATTATTTATAAAAGGAATTGACATAATGATTTTGTATGTGTTGAAAAGTTTATTAAGGAAATTTTTTTCCTAGGTTTTTGATAAATAGAATGAAAAAAGGAATTTTCAAATCATTGAAATGGATTTGGGAAATGGGTTTGGAGTGGGTTTTCAAATCATTGGAATGAATGGTGAAAATGGGAACATGGGATACCTTGGGAACATAAGTGGAAGCTTTATCTTAAGGACATCATCCATATTTCTTTGATTATATGGATGGTTTCTTATGGCTCTTTAATATGTTTTCTGGGACCATTATTCATGGGGATGAATATCGAATTTGTTAGGGGGCTCACTCATGGAGTATTCTTCTACATCCTAGGCATGTGTTCTAGGAACCAAATTGTGCACTTGATTGATTGTGGTATGAGTAGATTTTTATTTTTATCTATAGTGATCCTTGGTTTTGATACCTATACTTCTATTTGTGTTTCTTCGATTATTTTTTTAGCCTGGATATGTATGTTTATGCTCGAGAAAGATGGTATGTCAACTATTCTTTGAAATTGATATACCTACTTTGGTTTTAGAACTATGAAAAGGGAATGGTTTACCTTGTTTTCTATAAATCTACTTTAATGATTATCATTCTATGTTTTATATGAAATGTGCATGAAGTAATTATTACATAGAGACTTGTTAGGTAACACCTGGGTGGGATCCTATTGATCCTCTTAGCTTACACCCTACACTTCTTCTCAATGCTGTGTGGACCTTTGTTTGTATTACAATACAGTGAAAGAAATGGTACCAGAGTGAGGTGACAAGATTTCATGTTAGTTGAGTTGGGTAACTAGCGAGGAGATGATGGGAGTCATTCCATGCCATCAACCAGATTAGATGTTTGCTTTTTGCTCATTTGTAGTTGGGCTTGTCTCTTGTAAATTTTGGATAGTTTTATTGTTGTTTTTTTTCTGATGTTTTCTTACATTTATAGAATATATTCTTTATATTTCCATTATTTTATATTGATTTATTTATATATATTTCAAGGGTTTCTTTAGGTTGAGTGTAATAATTCCCTTTTGTTTGTTGTTTGATGCCCGAGCGCTTGTATCCAGCCCGTGGAGATCAGGAATTCCCTTCAGGTATGTGATGTAATTGTTCAGTTTCCATGTTTGAGGGTAACTTGGGTCATGTCATTACATTATCAGTCCTTATATGATAGTTATTTTCGTCGAATACTAGAATTTACTTACTGTTGACACAATTCATATTCTCCATAACAACTTCACTTAAAAAACTTTATCAAAGATTTAATCAAGGGAACCATTTCATTGATACCACTTGTTATTTACCAACTAAAATCAATGTATCAATGATAGGGGGTGAGTGTGAATTAGTGATATGTTTTTATTTTTAGCTTTTTTAGAAACAATATTAACTTCATGTTAATGATTAATAACTTTTCTGAAAAAAAACCACCCATCAAAACGAATACAATTATTTATGAGGGTCAATGTAATGACACGAACGGTTATAAATACAATTCAGCTTGTGATATAATTAAATGCATTACTTTGTAATATGGTTATAGAAAACATTTGCGCTTATTTGGTTTTATTATATTTTATTGGATTTAAGAGACCGTTACGCATAATTATCATTCATAATATATTCATTTAAGAGTGATCATATGAGTAGTATAAATATAGGGTTTTATAAAATCCAATTCACTTAAACAAATGATGTGATTGCCTAAACCTGTAAGATCATACCCAATGAAGCCCATTTATCAAATATTCAGAGGGAGATAACATCACATTCCTTTTCCATTTACCATTCCCTATATTATAATATAGCAACCCCAGACTTTTACATATAACATTACAAGATTTTAATCATTATTATACATTAGAGTTGAATCCATGGATTGTAAAGTCTAGTTTCTTGGAAGACTAGGTATATAACAAAACATTATAAAAAATAACTTTTTATTTAAACTCTATAACGAGGTCATATCTTTTATTGTTCATATACTTATGTATAGGATAACCTGGGGATAACATGAAAACGGGGTGAGAAAAAAATCCCAGTAAGGGAGTAAGAATAAGAATAAATCCTTATCACATGGGTTAGAAGACATAACATAATGATATAAAAATGTATATAATAGAAGACATTAAAACATATAAACATCGGATAATTTAAAGATGGAATCATAGAAATGTGGAAGAAACATAAAAAAGTATTTTAGTATGAGTCAAGGATAACTTCAAATACTGTTTCCTATATTAGCACAATACAAGTCTAACCGCCAAGACCGTTGTACATAGTAGCACAAGCAAAGGCTAACTGCCAAGACCGTTGCACATAATGTCTCATGAGACTCAACTTTACCCAATGCATTGGAGTACAATCTGGTTTCACCCATCTTATCATTTCATGAATATGTTTTCCACATATTTAATCATATATAATCAATCATATATAAAACTACGTGTTTCCCATGCAAAGGATTGAGTACGATAATCATGACACAAAGAATAACAAATGGGCATATGAAAAAAGTATTCATGAAAGAAAGGAAAATAATATACATGGAAATTAATAAAGAAAAAAATGCATGTATCATGGGATATAATGTCAAGTAGAAGTGAAAAACTGAATGAAAAGTATTTAATAAATTTTAGCATCAAAACATTTTTGAGAGGTTTTAAGGAAAATACTATAGATGATTTAAAATAGAAAAGGGAAAAATAATATATAAAAAACCAGAAGTGAACAAAAATGTTTTTCATAATAAAAAGGAATTATTTTATAAATACAATGGTGGATTAAAATAAAAGATAGGGTGAACTTGAAATAGGGTAAGAATTTGGGAAGTTCCCTTAAAAAGGTTTTCTTATGAGGATGTATTGAGGATGGAATCGCTTAAAAACATGTGTATCTCAAAAAGAGAATGATGGAAGGGTATTGATAAATGAATTTACTACATGTAAATAGAATTTATAATATTCACATAAATAGATAAGATAAATTTATCTTGGTAACAATAAAGATAAGGCAACCCGAAGGATAAAGGAGATTCAGGTAGAATTCCATTCAGATTATCGACATGACATCATGTGTACTTAAGAGGGGTTCATGAGAGAGAAAGGGGTTTATAATCACTTATAAATCATGATAAAAGTATGGGGTTTGAAAAATCATACCCCATTATTAGGGATTACAAATAAAATGTCATATCTTAAAGGCCATTCTTGAATAAAAGTGAAATGGAGAGAATCCATTACCTTAAGTCTGAAGGTGTTCTTCCCTTGATATTAATGACCTGAATAATCAAATTTGGTTCATTAATTAATAATTATAGAACTAAATATATAATTTAAATATTTATCATAACCTTTTTATATTCATTCAACAACATTTTTTTTGGTTATAAATTTCAATTTCATTGTTCGGATCTGTTTGCTTCCTTGGTTTTAATGATCGATTAACCAATATTAATGTTCAGACACTGGTATGATGAGTGTGGTTGTCCAGAATTAGATTTATACATTATTATTTAACATATATAAGTTCACATTGTTTTATATTTCATGTCACTTGTTTTGATGAAAAATAATTATGTAGATGTTTAGTGATAACAGTTTGGGTTAATTGATGGGTTTGGATGATAATGAACTCATTTAGTTTTATAAATCAAAACAATGTGTTAAAAAGGATTCCAAGGCCACATATGAGACATAATAAATATATTCGGGTTTGATTCGACCATGAAAATGGTTTCATAACAAGAATTTATGATGGTAATGGAAATTGAAAACCCCTCATCCTTGAATGTGGTAAATTAACAGATCCCGGATGGTGTCTTTACTAATAAAATAAAAAAATGGTAATGGAGAGATGATAATAAATTATTCCATTATCATAATATAATTACAATACATGTATGGTTCTGGAGTTTTCCTAACATTTGTATGAGTATAGGTAGGGATAGAAAAGAAAACAAATGAACTTGAAAGAAAAGTAAGGGAACTGAAAAAGGGGAATTTACCTCTTGAATCAATCTTCCTTGAGTGCCTCTTAAGGGGAGAAGAAATGGTATTTTGAAGAGACTAAGGGATGTTGGAAATGGGGGAGGAAATTAGGGAGAGATTTGGGAATAATTTAGGAATGTCAGAGGGCTTGATAGGAGTAAAGAGAATAGGTAATAATGGGTGGTATTTATTGTGGTGGAGAGGAGGGTTTTCATAATATTATATTCATTAGTTTAAAAGTTTTCAATAAGACAAGAAATATTGATGATTCCATGACCAAGAATAGTAATTAGTGCATGTTAGTTCTATATTTGGGTTCTGATATCACTTATGATGTTAGGAATAGTGGATTAAAATTATAATATATTTATATGTAATGTAATGTATTATACTATTCACCAAAAATTAATGTATATCTAAAAAATCCAAAAAAATCACTGTAAGAATTTTTCAAAATTTATGATCCAAAAATGATATCCATTTTTCAAAAATATTTTTCTAAATATGATTAATTAAATTTTTAATTAAAATCAAAATTTAATTGAAATATAAAAAATTTAAAACATTTATTTTCTTATTCATTGATATTGGTCTATCATACCTTCAATTTGATTATTATTTATATACTAACATATGTCAGGTTACAATTAATTATGGTACGTCACTATTCATAATGGTAACATTACTATTCATAAGGGTATGTTACTATTCGCCAAAAACTATATTGGCCATATTAGACCTCAAATAACTTATTGATCGCAACCATGTATGTCAGATTTTCGTAATTAAAAACACAGAAGTGTCAAAATTACTTTCGAAGGTCACATAGTACATATTAGTTCTTTGTGTTGTGATTTCATGTGATTATATGACATAATAATAATGAAATTTCCATTAAAAACATTAGGTCGTTACATTATCCCCCCCTTTTGAAATTTCACCCTCAAAATTATGTTTTACAAATTATGCCATAAACTGGTGTGGGTTATGTTCTTTCATTGCCTCCTCCAGTTCCCATGTTGACTCTTCATACTTGGGGTTCTGCCACAGTACTTTGACTTGGTGAGTAGCCTTATTACGTATAACATTATCTCTTCAATCCAATATATTCACTGGATGCTCCTCATAAGAAATATCATTTTCCAATTGTACCACCTCTAAAGGGAGTGCATGTGAAGGGTCTTGTATGTACTTCTTTAAGAGGGACACATGGAAGACATCGTGTACTTTGGACATGATAGGCAGAAGTACTAGTCTATAAGGCACAACCTGCACATGATCGAGAATATCAAACGGGCCGATATATTTGGTACATAAATTTCCTTTCATCCTTAACTTCATGACCTTATTCCATAGAGATATTCATAGAAATACTATGTCTCCACCGTTAAACTCAATGTCTTGTCGGCGATTGTTTGTATAACACTTTTATCAACTTTAGGTTTCCTTAATGTGCTGTTGAATGGTTTTCAACTTCTCCACCATTTATTCAACCATTTTAGGTCCTGAAAGCATATGATAACTAAATTTATCCCAACACAATGGGGTTATACACCTCTTCTCATAATGGTCTTCGTATGGTGTCATTCGAATGCTTGGGTAGAAACTATTTTTATCGGAGATTTAAACCAATGGAAGATATTGGTACCATCCTCTTTTGAATTCCATAAAACACACACATAACATGTCTTCCAGCGTTCAAATAGTTTTCTTAGATTTTAAACCAGTTTGAGGATGATAGGTCGTACTGACGTTTCGTTCGGCGCTTAAAGCTTGTTGGAGAGTTTTCCAGAACATCGATGTAAATCTCGAATCATGTTCTGATACAATATATAGTGGTACTGCATACATCCTTACCACTTCTATGATGTTTATCTGTGAAATTGTATCTAATGAGAAGTCCTATTGGATTTTGATAATGTGAGATGTCTTTTTAAGATGATCCACAATGACCCATATAGCATTGTTTCCTCTGGAAGTACTAGGAAGTCAAGTGACAAAGTCCAAGGTAATGTTCTCCCACTTAAATTTTGGTACGGTTAATGGTTGCATCATTCCCTTAGACCTTTTCCTCCAATAATTCACTTTCTAACATTCCATGAACCATGATTTATATTCAGAAATATCTCTTTTCATATTGTCCCACCAAAAGTTCTCTCTAAGATCTAGAAACATCTTTATGCTCCCTAGGTGAATAGAGAAGGTTGAGTTAGGTGCATCCTTTAAAAGATTATTCTTTATCTATAGATCATATGGTAAACATAATCATTAAAAAAATATTACAAATATTTCTTCATCAATCATAAACTCAGAGGATTTCTAATTTTTAACAGCTTCCACCCTTCCAAGAATTTCAACATCTTTTCATTGAGAATCCTTAATTTTCTCTATGAGGGTTGGTTGAGCATCCATTTGAGAAAGCATTGATGATTTTATTCCCTTAATTATTCAAATTTCCGTTGTCTACAAATATAAAAATATCTGATCTTTTTCAATTCTCATCATTGATAATGATACATGATCCTTTATACTTAAAAATCCTTCACATTATATGACTTACCAAGACGGTAGGGGATTAAGTAGTCAAAATCCTTGATGAGCTCTATCAATTTTTGTTGGTTCATATTAATATCCTTCTATGTGAATATATATTTTAAAATCTTGTGATCAATATATATCTCACACTTCTCCCCATAGAGATAATTCTTCCATATTTTCAGCACAAATATCACAAATGCCAACTCCAGATCATACGTGGGATAGTTTTGCTCCTATATTTTCAGCTACCCTGCTTCATAGGCTATCACTTTATCATTTTCATCAGCACATATCCTTAGAACTTCTTTAAATAATCATTACACACCAAAAATATTTCTCCACTTGTTGGGAGTGTTATTACTAGCGAAGCAATAATATTCTTTTTCAACTTATTACAACAGTCTTCACATTATTGATTTCAGAAAAAATTCACTCCTTTCCGTGTGAGCTAGGTAAATGGGTTTGAAAATCATGAAAATTTATTCACAAATGGTCACTAATACCATGATAGATAGAGAAAGCTACATATATCCATTATAGATATTGTCCAGGGTCACTCTACAATAACCTTTGTCATTGAAGGGTCCACAGATATCCCTTTACTGGTGGTAACATGCTAGATGAATGATACTTCCTCCATCCATAACTCACTTTTACTATACTTTTCATATTGCTTCTCCCTTCGCAATGTTTTGAACACAGTATTAAAATGATCATCATGTTCATCCATTCACTTGGAGTATATCAGAATATCATCAATAAAGGCTACCACAAATATTTCGAGGTAATATCTAAATACTCTAATAATAAAATCCATGAAAATTGCAGAAGCATTAGTTATTTTGAAGTTCATCACTATGAACACATAGTGTCCATACCGTGTATGAAAGGAAGTCTTTGGAATATCTTCATTCCTCTATATTAATTGGTGATATCCTAACTGATGGTCCACCACAGGGAAATAACTAGAACCATGAAGCTGATCAAACAAGTTATCTATCAATGTAAGGGGATACTTGTTCTTTATAATGATTTTATTTATATCATAATAATTATTGTAGATACATATTGATCCATCATTCATCTTAAGGAATAGGTCTAGCTCACCCCATAGAGAAGTACTCAAGTGTATAAAACCCTTCTCTATATTCTCTTGTAACTGCTTCTTTAGCTCTTCCATCTCTATAGTGGAACTTCTGTAAGGTGTATTTGATATAGACATGGATCCATGAATAAGTTCAATTGATACATCAACATCTCGATCTAGAGGAAGACCAGACAACTCTTCAAGGAATATATCATTGTAATCCCTCACGATGGGAATGTCTTCAAGCATGATTCACTCCTTTGTCCCAATCATTTGAGTAAGACGTGCATTCTCAGAAGGAATTAATATCCACACTTGAGAGAATGATTCTATATAAGATTCATCTTCCTCATTACACATGTAATGAATCAGAGGATGCTTTTGGATGTGAAGAGTTATATCCCTTTACTAACAATTGATGTTGGCTTTGTATAAAGATAGCCAATCCATACCCAATATAGCATCAAACTCCAATAAAGGAAGTATGAAAAGATTTTCCCGGAGGTTTAGTCCACAAACATTAATTGTGGAGTATTTATAAAGCATGGATGTAATAATTTCCCCATTCATTGTTCTCATAGATAACTTATACTCTAAATTTTGACATGTTCCTTGAATAGTTCTACTAAACATGCGTGATATGAAAGAATGAATAAAACTAAAATCAAGTCGTATTTTTTCTATTCTTGAATGAATAACTAGCATACCTATCACCACATTGTTCTCCAGATCCACCTCAAAAATAGTGATAGCATAAGCCCTTCCTTGTTGCCTTGTAGTTTTTGGTTGATTTCGTCTACTAATCCTAGGCATAGAGAAATTGGTTGCATAATTCCCAAGTTCCATGCAGTTGTAACACAGCACCAATGGATAAGAGTTTATCTAAACCTTTTTTATTCTTCCACATTAGTGGTATTCTTCATATACCTTTGGCAGTTCATTTCCAGATGTCCCATTATTTTGCAATTAAAGCAATTCTTAGTTTTCTTTAGATAGTGACCAAGATAATTCTTCCCACAACTTTTACAAGTGGGACATTTGGGCTTTCTTCAATAATGGGATTTGTTTTTTGATCCACCGACATTGTTCATCATTTTCCTCTTCTTGTCACTGAGCCCATGAGACCACTGGGAGTCTTTAATATTCATTTTAAACTTTAGGGAAAAATAAAAAATCTTCTCAAAACTATCACCATCTCGAATCACCAATTATTTTTGTATACACGACATTAGACCTCTAAATAAGTGATCAACCGTGATTTTCGTGTTCATGACAAAGCCACAGACATACCTTGATAGCCTTCTAATGTTTGATTTATACGCCCTGATAGACTCGTCTTCCTTCTAGTTGAGACCGAGGAACTCTTTTTTAATCTTGAGATGGAGGGTTCGAGGAAAGTATTTGTTTAAAAACATCCTCTTGAATTCCTCCCAATCCATGGAATTAATTTTCTCTTGGGACGTTGTATTCTTGATCAATATCCACCACTGATAAAATTTCCCATTAAAATGGTAGACCTCCAGAACCACTTTCTATTCTTCCAAGAACTAGAGGATAGAGAATATCATTTCAACGGAGTTAATCCACTATTCCATAATGAGCAGATCAGAAGATCCTCTAAACATGGGTAGCCTTTGCCTCATTAAGGATTATATGGAAACTTTTTCTTTCATTGGAGGTGGAGGGCACTCCACATTATTTATGTTATTAATCATAACATGATCTAACTGTTTAAAAATTATCATGAAGTTTTGGGCACCCATTACCATCACATCAGGTATATCACTAGAGAAATCTTCACATTCCCTATCAGTTTGATTTTTGACACATGTTCTTCTATTTCCAACCATTAACTAATAAAAAGAACATACAATTAGTGGTCTTGAATAGATATTTTTAAAAAATAAAAAGGAAACTTCTGAACATAAAAGGATAAACTTGTAAAGGAGAAGTATATCCTAACTTGTGATTCCTTAGGTTTAAATTTAGGTTATCCTTTATCTATTTCATAACTTATATTATTATGGTATTTTTATTCCCTTAATAATGGTATGTACAAGGATCATGAATTTACCAAAGTATATCCCCTGAGATTGTCAAACAAAGAGTGCTTCAAGGCCCGTTGTAGTGCACCCGTTCCCATTTGAATCTAGCTCAAAGTAGTGTTTTTGGGTTTTTCCCCAAGATAAATCTATTTCGAATCCACCTATTCCTGTTTGTATCTAGAAATGGATGTATTTTCTTGATAAACTACTTACTACATACTTAACAAAATTTGGGGGTGTTTTCTTATACTTAGTCTCATACTGAAGGTTCTCACTAAGGTGTCTGATTCCTAATCACCATAAATAAATAGAACATCCTCTGATAAAAACTATAGAAACCCTAGACTTTTACACACAACATTATAGGATTTAAAGAATAATCATACATTATAGTAAAATATAAGGATAATAAATTCTAAGGTATTGGAAGACTGGGTACATAATCAAAATTATAAAAGAAAAATTTCATTTTAACTACATAATTAGTTCTTATATTGCATTGTGCTCATAAATCTTCATATTATTACCTGGGGATAATATGAAAAATGGGTGAGCTAAAAAGAAAAGAAAGGGAATAATAATAAGGGTAAATCCATAGAACATGGGTAAGAAGACATGACATAATGATATAAAAACAATTGTAATATAAGAAATCAGAAAATATAAACATGGGATCATTTAAACATGGAATCATAGAAATTTGGAAGAAACAGAAAAAAAGAATCTAGTTTGAGTCAAGGCTAACAACCAAGACTAATTCCCATAGTATCACATGCCAATGCTAGCTACCAAGACCATTGCACATAGTACCACAATACAAGGCAAACCGCCATGACCGTCACACATAACATCTCATGAGACTCAACCTTAACCAATGTATTAGATATCTATCTAGGAACACACTTATTATAATTTCATGAATATGTTTTCTTCATAATGAATTATACATAATCAATCATATATAAACATAAGGGTTAGACATTCAAAGTATTGGGTACCATAATAATGACATAAAGCATAACAAATGGGTGTATCATAAAAGAGTTCATGAATGAAAAGAACTAAAAAATACATGTAAATTAATAAGGAAAAATATGCATCTATCATTGGAAGTTATTTCAAGTATAACTGACAACATATATAAAAATCATTTTGGAAAGTTTCGCATTAACACATTTTTGAGTGGTTTAAGGAAAATAAAATAGTGGATTTAAAAGAGAAATGGGAACAATACATAATAAAAATACATAATTGAGCCCTGAAGGTTTTAATAATAAAAATTAATTATTTTATAAAGACAATTATGGATTAAGAAAAGATATATTGCACTTGAAATTGGGTAAAAATTTGGGATGTTCCCTTAAAACAGCTTTGCACATCGGGAAGTATGGAGTAGCGAATCACTAAAAACATATGTATCCCAAAAACAGAATGATGGATGGGTCTTGGTAAAATAATTTTGTACACATAAAAATATTTTATAATATTCAAATGAATAGATAAGATAAGTTCATTTTTTTAGAAATAAATATAAGGCTACCTAGAGGAATAATGAAGATTCAGGTAAAATTTTATCTGGATTATCGGCATGGTATCAGGTGTACTTAAGAAGGCCTAGTTAGAGATAAAAGTGTTTATTATAACTTATAAATCATGAAGTAAGTACGGGGGAGGTGATAAATTATACCTCATTATTATGAATTACACATAAAATGGCATATCATATTAGACATTCTTGAATAAAAGTGAAATGTAGTGGATCCCTTACCATATGTCCGAAGGTGTTCTTCCCTTTATATTAATGTCCTAAATAATAAAATTAAGTTCATTAATTAATAATTTAAGAACCCATTATATATGTAAAAATTTTATTATAACCATTTTAAGTCATTCAAGACCTTTTTTATTGGTTATAAGGATCAATTTTATTGTTTTGGTTTGTTTGCTTCCATGGTTTTAATGATTGGTTTACTTATATCAATGTTCGGACACATGTATGATGAGAGTGGTTGTATATAATTAAATTTATACCATATTAATGAACATAAATAAGTTTAAATTCTTTTAAATTTCATTTAGTTAGTTGGAGTGAAGATAAATCATTATGTAGAACTTTAGTGATACTCTTGTGGGATAATAGGCGGTTTTAGACCACAATGAACAAGTTTTTTTTATAAATAAAAACCATGTGTAAAAAAGGATTACAGAACCATAGATGGTAAATAATACATATATCATTGTTTGGTACAACCTTGAAAATGGGTTCATGACCATAATTGAAGATGGTAATGGAAATTGGAATCCCATCGTCCTTGAATGTGGTAAATTAACACATCTTGGATGGTGTATTTACAATAATAATAAAATAAGGGTAAAGGAGAGATGATAACAAATTAGTCCATTATAATAAAAATATTCTAGTACATGTAATGTATAGGATTGTTCATAACATTTGTATGAAGATAAGTAGGAATATGAAATAAAACAAATGAACATGAAATTAGAGTAAAACAATTGAAAAGTGGGATTTACCACTTGAATCAATCTTTTTTGAGAGCCTCTTAAGGGGAGAGGATTTGGGATTTTGAAAAGACAAAGGGTTTTTAGACATGGAGTAAATGTTTAGGGAGTTATTTGGGAATAATTTAGGCAAGGTACAAGGCTTGAGTGGAGTGAAGAGAAGAGGTAAGGTTGGGTGGCATTTATAATGGAGGAGAGGAGGGTTTTCATAATATTATAATCATTAGTTTATTATTTTTCCTTAAGACAAGAAATTGTGATGATTCCATGGCCAAAAAAAGAAATAAGTTCATGTGAGTTCTATATTTTGGTGCTTACATCACTTATTATGTTAGTAATAGTGTATTTAAATTATAATGTATTTATACGGTAAATTAATGTATCTTACTATTCAAAAAATTCATGTATTTTAGAAAAATATAAAAAATACTCCCTATATATTTTTCAATGTGTAGAATACAAAAATGAACTACATTTTTCAAAAATAAATTTATTAACAAGATTAATTTAATTTTTAATTAATAACACAATTTACTCAAAAAATAAAGAAATTTAAACATTTATTTTCTTATTCCCAGATATAGGTACATCAAACTTCGAGTTGGAATCCTATTTATATACAATCATAGATAAGGTAACTATTCATTAGGGATGAAAATATTCATAATGGTAATGTTAATATTCATAGGGCTTGTTACTATTCACAAAAAATAAGTTGGCCAAATTAAACTCCAAATAACTTACTCATAACAATCGTGTATGTCAGATTTTTTAATTCAAAACACAGAAGTGTTCAAATTATATTATAAGGTCACATAGTACATAGTAGTTCATTGTATTGTGATTTCATCTTATTATATGACATAATAATACGATGAAAATTTCTATTTAAATATTTGGTTCGTTACAGATATGAAACAACTTGAGCATGTTTAAACCAGTATACAGGATAATTTTAAGGTCATTGAGATCACAGACCAAACGATGTTTGCCAAACCACCTATCGAAAGTCTCACAATTGAGAACCTTACACATAGGGTGTTTTCTGGTTTATTAAAGGTATGTGTATCGAGACCAGAACAATATGAATATGTATATTCTATGTTCAATTAAATAATGGTTATATTTACTTCTTATTGTTACTTAATATATGATTTTGTTTTTTGATATAATAAAACACAAATTGTGTTTCTTGTTAATTTTAAAAAAATATCAAAGAATTTATTTTGACTAATTATTATATTTATTAAATAAATAATATTTTGATAATATATTATTATAAAGTAATTATTATCAAATATAAATTATCAAATAATTTTTACGAAGTCAGATGTAATTTTTATAAGGGTTCGAAAAGTTTTCTGGTCAAAATACCCAAAATTTATAAATAAATATCTATTTTATTTTCAATGTAAAAAATTCACATATTTATTAAATTATTTGGTCAAAATAAATAATATTTTTGCAATCAAAATTTCAAAATTTTCCAACAGTGATTTTTTAATAATTTTAGAGTACAATCAAATTTTCACGTAATAATTAAATACCTTATAAATATACTTTGTGTACGATGACATAATAATTACCCAAAAGAGATTTAAGAATGCTTTAAAGAGTATAAATGTTCAAAAACATGTTTTCCGTTTAAAATAATTTTATTTTATGTTT
This sequence comes from Viscum album, assembly GCA_963277665.1. NCBI lineage: Eukaryota > Viridiplantae > Streptophyta > Magnoliopsida > Santalales > Viscaceae > Viscum > Viscum album. The sequence goes on from OY728137.1 coordinate 1,958,549,547, forward strand.
ATTTTATTAATTTTATAAAGGATTTATGAAACCTCCAAGACCATTAATCTATTATAATGTTTTAAAATAATTTATTTAAGAGTATGAATCACTTAACATAATCAAGGGTATTATTTTATTAGGTTTGGTCCTTGTCGTTTGAAAAAAATGAAAAAATTACTATTTGGTAGAAACCATGGGTATGAAACATGTTATGGTTTTTGGTTTTGGTTATTTTGTTATTTAAAGTCCAAAACCTATGTTTGAGAAATGATAAATAATTCCTAATTCAATTGATATATAAATCCAACCAAGACTCCATTTATCTTTACTCAAAATACTTTTACCATTTTTTAATCTACCCTCCTCTCTCTGGATTCCTCCAACGGTTCCCCCCATTTCTCCAGATTCTTCTACCAAGCATTTGGAGTAATGATCTCAACGTAAGGGATCCTCTCATTCTCGTCTTTATTAATTTTTATTTATTATATTATTCCTTCCATTTATAATTATCAATGTTAAGATATGTACTTATATGTATCTATTACTTAAAATTGTATATCTAAATTATGATAGACTCATTTGACTCTCATCAACCCATTTTATCAATTTTAAGTGATGTCGTTATACTAACAAAATATCACCATGATTATCCAAGCCAAAACAATTGTGCAGTGAATACCACAACCATTTATTATCAAGGATGTTTAACTTTATTAACGTATTCTTCATTGAAGTGGAAATTGAATTTATGTGTTACAAACTCCTTGGTCATGTAATAATATATGATGATGACATAATCTATTTTATATGAACTATATGGCACACTTAAGCATGGAAATGAAATGAAAGTGATGGGTGCCCCTGAAATTATATAGTGCTCTAGTTAATTTGAAAATGTTTAGTTTCATGAGATGTCATGTTGGGATATAGAATAAAACTAATTAATTTTTGGAACTTTTTCGATCATTATGCTTTTTCAATTATCCTTGACCTATGTTTCTGATTCATTATTTCATGTTGTTTCCAAAATTCCTATATTGTGTTTATTATTATCATGAAATATCATGTGATATTTTTCTTGTTTATGATACTTAATCCCTTTCCACCATTTATATGAATATTTTCTAACATGTATTATTATATTGATGTTTTTCATGTTTATTCCCTTACAGGACTTTATAGCTCACCCCTTTCTTATGTTTGTCCCCAGTTTATCCCATGCAGTATTAAGTGAGAGCATGTTAAGTATGTTTTCAATAAGGATGATGTTTTTCTTATTTTAAGTTGTTATTTAATGAACCTATTCCCAAATATAATTTAAGTATCAATCTTCTGGATTTTATTAAGTATAATATGATGTAATAAATCATCTATTTATGAGTTATAAAGATAAATCTTATATAGTTTGTGTAAGAGTAATGTTTTTGTTATTTTTGATATTCGGATTTGAAAACTCTAGAGAAAGCCTTACGGATAAGGTACAGTATAAGAAAACATCCAAAAAATTTGGTAAGTATATATTATGTAATTTATCAAGGAAATACATCTCTATACGGATATTACAACTGGTTGTGGATCTGGAATAAATGTACATAGGGGTAAAACCCAAAAAACACCTTGTTGAGCTAGGCTCTATCAAAAAATGGTGCATGAAAACAGAAATTACAACACACATAATTCAAAACACCTAGGGATATGATTTGGTAAATTCATCTGCTCATTATGAACCATTATTATGGGAATAAAAAATACCCATAAAAATATATTATTGGAAATAGATCATGTAAAATAGAGGTTGAATCCCTAAAAATCATAAGATAAGGAAATACATATAATTTATAAGTTATATATTTAATGTCATCAGATTCCTATATATTTTTTTAATAGTTTAAAAATAAACATCTTTAATTTTACATTTATAATAGATCATGGCTATAAATTTACAAAAATAGAAAAGAATCCAATGAAAAGGGAAATATGATGACTGCACCAATGAGATGCCCAACCTGATGGGAGAACGAATCATGAAATTTATGATGATAATTTCTTGGATGACTTAGGTTAGGAATAGAAACATGGATCAGGAGGAGCTTCCAAATCCTCCTAACAATGAAGAAGTAAAAATGGATACATTTTTGAGACAAAGGCCTCCATATTTTGATGGATCATTTGATACCTTAATCACATAACAATAGATCAACTCTATTCAAAATATCTTCTCCATCCTTTAATGTTATAAGATAGAGAAGGTTCTATAGGATGCTTATCATATAGAGGGAGAATCTAATCAGTGGTAGACATTGATCGAGAATATGAAGCCTTCGGAAGAAATCGAAGTGATGGGGTGGAAGGAATTTCATAAAATGATTCACGATAAATAATTTCTTGTACTCTCTATCTTTAAATGGAAAGGGATTTACTTTCCCTTAGGGAAAAGGTGATGATTATATTTGGAAAATGAGGAAAACTACACAATACAAACATGATACACCAATGGTTTTTTCATTACTCCCATATTCAATGGTTACCATGTATTTGGAGGGATAAAACCAAACCCATGAAAATAAATGGCAATCCAAGACATTGGTATCCATGATGAAATTATCTGATGTGCCCTCAAAGTAGATATGGATATTGGAAAATTTCAAGGTTATCAGGGGGATAAGAATTCAAATGGGGATATTAATTCATGGAATATTATGGAGATATCTAATGGTGCCAATTAATTTCAAAATCCCACATTTCAATGGTTCAAAAAGAAATACCCTAGAAATTTATTAAGTGGGGTGAGAAAATACATTAGGTTTGGGAAGAAAGGGAACCCAACTTGAGATTTCTTGGAGTAGTAACCCACCAATGTGATGGAGGAATGTAATGATCCAATAAACCCTTAAAAAACTATTAATTTCATCAATTACATGGAACTAGTGAATTTTGAAACCAATGCACTAAGACAAGGGTCTTTAGAGACAAATAAAAACCTCCATGGAAACATGGGTGATCTTCTTCCATCAGATTCAATGAGGTGGATCTCAAAAACAATGTGGTGACCGGTATACTAGTTATTAATTAAACAAATGAAAACACAATTTTTTATTCTAGTTATATGTATTCCTTATTATCATTAATTTTTAGTAGAACTATTCAAAAACGACCACAAATCAACAAAGTAGAGTTGTCTATAAAAATAGAAAATGGGGAAATTATTTCAATAAATGTATAAAAAACATCCTGAGTCCAAATTTGAGGGATGAACATACGAGGGAACCTTATTATACTACCTTTGATGGAATTTTATGCAATTATGGCTATGTATTTTCTTTCCCTATATAGATCCAATAAAAATGTTTATGAGAAGTTAATCACTCTCCGTATTGAAAATCGAACTTCGATTCTATACATGTGTAAGGTGGAGGATAAGTTTTATTTAGTATCAACATCTCATTATTGAATATTATTTCTATTTGACCAAGCATATATAGGTAAAATTATTGAGTCTAAGGAAATAATCATCCATGAAGACCTGCCCATTATGAGGGAATACACTGATGTGTTTCATGCGGAATTTCCTGGTCTTCCTCCAAGTTGAGAGGCTGAAATTTATATTCAACTAATACCTTAGAAAATTATATTATCCACTAGCATATATTGATAAATTTTTCAATTAAATAAATAGATCACAATAATTCACAAAGGTGTATCTACGGTTGGTATATTACCAATTTTGGGTGAATAATGAGGATATCCCCATGAATACTTTTCATACAAGGTACAGTCATTATGTCTTCATTGTGATTCCATTCAGACAAAGTAGTTCTCTATAAATATTCATGTAACTGATGAATAGAGTCTTTAGAGATTACATTGAAACATTTGTTGAAGTACTTATATATTATATTCTGATATACTATAAAAGTAAGGAGGAGAATGAGGAGCATTTCTGAACAATACTAAAGACCTTACAAAAGTATTAGATTTATTCCAAATATAGTAAATGTGATTTTTTGTTGAAGGAAGTATCATTATTGGGGAATATTATCCAAATAAATGGGATATTTGGGGAGTCTTTAAATAAATACTCAATTAAAGTATGGATGAGTCCAAATTCTATGGTAGATATCCATAGTTTCCTTGGATTATCTTTGTATTATTGTAGATTTGTGATAAATTTATCATTATTGTCAGACCCTCTAACCAAGCTATATTAGAAGGGGGGTATGTTTTATTAGAATGAATAATGTGAAGAGCTATTTAAGGAGTTGAAAATAAGTCTCATCACGACTCATATACCCACAGTACCGACAATTTGATAACTTTTCATGGTATTCTGTGATTCCTTGAAGAAGGTATTGGGATGTGTGTTAATGTAGAATGAAAAATTCAAAGATTATTTTTCAAGGTAGTTGAATGTTCACTAACAAAACATACCAACACACGATTTTGATATGGATGAATTGATATTCTCTTTGAAAATTTAGATTCATTATCTATTTTGGGAGAAGTGACAAATTCATACGGATCAAAAAACCCTCAAGCGTATTTTAACCCTGAAAGAAGTGAATATGCACCAATGAAGATTGTTTGAGCTGATCAAGGACAATTACTGCTCAATTCACTAAAATATTAATAAGTGGAATAAAATAGAATAAACTCAAAGTATAAAGTATCGAACAATTTTTTCATTGATTAGAATTGATAAGGATTCTATATTATTTGATTTAAAAAGGGTGGACATGGGAATCAAAAAGGAATGAACATCATCCATACATTTAAAAATGATTTCTCAATAATCCATTTTGTAGAGGATAAAGTTCTATCAATGAGATGATGTTGGAATTCATAAGAATGTATAAATTATATGAAAAGGTAAATCCTTAAAGTTTAATGGTAATGAAGAAGGAGTTGTGATATTTTGGCCAGGACTATCTGTACCATCAAATCCCGAGTTAAATTAGGAGCTATTGGATGATTCAAATTGATCAACATTACCTATACACATAGGAAGCACAAATATTTATCTTGATCCATGAGAGTAGTATTGGTGGGATAATATTAATAAGGAGATCATAAAATATACACGAATATGTCTTGTATGTCTACACGTGAAAGTAAAGAGGAACAATTCAAGGGGATGATACAAACATTACCCATATCTATATGGAAATGGGAAAATATATCCATGGAATGTATCATCGGTATTATGAAGATATAAAGAGGAAATAATTCTATTTGTTTTATGGTGGATTTTATTACTAAAAATGAACAATTGTTTTGTAATTTGAGAGGATTTATCACACGAACAACTTGCAAGTATATACATTAGAGTGGTGGTGGGGTTGCATGGAACACCATTATCGATTGTATATGATCAAGATCCCTAAAATTAACTTCATGTTCTTTAAGAGACTCCAACTTTCATTTTACAGTGATTTGAGCTTCAGAACAACTTATCACCCTCAAACCGATGGACAATCTGAGAATACTATCCATACACTCTAAGAAATGTTGAGAGAATGCTTAATTGACATCATAGGTGGATGATATCAACATATTCCACTCATCAAGTTTCTATATAAAAACAGTTTCCACTAAAGAATATAAATGGATCCCCATGAATTACTTTATACAAATGGGTGTAGAACATTTGCATTCTGGGATGAGGTTTGGGAACAAAAACATCTATGTCCTAAAATGGTTGAGGAAAATGGTTGAAAAGGTTAAGATGATTCAGAAACATATTATGGCTTCTAAGATTCAATATAAGAGCTTTGCAAATAAAATTCAAAAATAACAATAGTATTTTTTAGAGAAATGTTATTCCTCTACTTATCTCCATGGAATAATTTCATCAAATTTTGAAGGAAGGGAAATCATAGTCCAAGATACACCATCCCCTTTGATAACTTTGATCACATCGGAGCAGTGGCCTATCAACTAACACTCCCACCTAAAATGTCTCCATTAAATGTTTTATTCCATCTATACCTCTTGATAAAGCACATACTAGACCCCTCACTTGTAATCAATCTATATGTGGTACTATTGTAGAATGATATCTCATATGAAGAGTAGTCGGTGAAGGTATTATATCATAGAGACAAATTTCTACAAAATAAGAGAATGCACATGGTCAAAGTGGTATAGAGAAACCACAGGTTTGTAGAAGTGGTGTGGGAACTAGAGGAAGTAATGAAAATTAGTTACCACTATTTATTTTAGTATAGGGAATGAATATTATGATGGTGAAATTTTTTAAGGTGTGAAGATTATAATGACCTGAACTGTTATAAATTAAATTCCACTTGTGATATAATTAAATGTATAATTATGAAATATGGTGATAGAAAAAACCTGAAAATATTTTGTTTTATTATATCATATAATATTTAATTTACCATAAATCATCATTACCAATGACAATATAGTTATTGAAGAGTGATCATATGATTAATATAATTATAGGTTTTTAAAAAATCAAATTGTCTTGGACAAAGGAAGTGATAGCCTTAACTAGTGTGATCGTACCCTATGAAGCTCATTTATAATAGCTTATGAGGTGGAGATAATCACTATGAATTTCCCATGACCAAACCCAAGTTTAGATCAAATAACATAATCGTGAGCAAAACCATTTTTGTAAAAATTTCATGCTTATCAGGAACACTACCCAAACCATGTTCGCCGAACCATCCCATGAAAGTCTCACAATCATGCACCTTAACATTTGGGACTTTGATAGTTTATTAAAAGGATATGAATAAATTAATTAATAATATGACTATGTATATTATATTTTCAATATAATTAAGTTTAATATTTAATTCTTATTGTTACTTCATAAAAGTTTATTATTTTTCACACAATAAAAAACAATTTTTATTTTTGGGTAAAATTAAAATTCAATCAAGGAATTTATCTTCATGAATTAATTGGTTTTTAAAATAAATAATATTTTTATAAAATATTATAATTAAATATTTTTTATCGAATATAAATAATCTTATATTCTTAGAATAGAAAATGTAATTTTTATATGGGTTCAAAAATGTAACTGTCAAAAAACCCTGAAATTCTCAATAAATATCAACATTATTTTAAAAGTAAAAATGAACATATTAATACTATTATTTGGATAAAATAAATATTATTTTCGGAATCATATTTTCAAAATTATCCAAAGGTGAATTTTTTAAATATTACTAATAGAGTTGAATTTTCGGTTAGAAATTAAATATCCTACAAATATACGGTTTGTATTGTGACATCATAATCACCAAAACGTGATGTGATAAATACAATTAATGGTATAAACAACAAAATACATGTTTTTAAGTTAAAATAATGCAATCTTATGTTTATTTTATTAAATTTACAATGACTTTATGAATCCTCCAAAACCATTAATACATTTTATTGTTTTTGAAATCCTTTCTTTAAGAGCACGAATCACTTCCACAAAAGGGTATAATTTTATTAAGTTTGATCCTTTGAATGACAAAATAATGAAAAAAATCCCATTTGATAAAAACCAAGGGAAAAAACCATGGGATGGTTTTTGGTTTTGGTTATTTTATTATATAGAGTCTGAAACGTAATATTGTGAAATAATAAAGAATTACCCACTCATTTCCTATATAAAGCACCTATAATTCTATTTATCTTCTATAAAAATCCTTTTATCATGTATTTAATCTTTCCTCCCCTACCTAGAGTCCTCCCAAAGTTCCCCCAATTTCTCAAGAATACCCTCCCATGAATTTGGAGTCATACTCTAAAGGAAAGGGATTCTATCATTCTCCACTTTATTAAAGTTTCATTATAACTTCATGTCCTCCATTTCAAATTAATAATATTGGGACATGTATTTATATGTCCATATTAATTTCCATTTGATTTAAAAGTTATGATATTCCCCGTTTACTATCAACACCCCATTTAATTAATTTTTACATGATGCCATCATGCTGTTGAAATTTCACCATGATTTTCTTTGCCAAAATAATTGTGTAATGATTACCATACCCATTTATTATCAAGGTTGTTCACCCTTATATGCTCATATTTCTTTGACTTGGTACTTAAATGTATGTGTTCCATAATAACTGATCATAGAATAATGTATGATAATGAATGTATCGATTTTTTATGATCTATGTGGCACACTTAAGAAAGAGAAGGAAATGGAAGTGACGGGTGTGCATGAAATTATATAGAACTCTGACGACTTGGGTAATTTATAGTATCATGAGACATCGTATTGGGAAATGGTTTAAACCTTATTCTTTTTGGGCCCTTTTACATCATGATTTCTATGAATTTATCCTTTACCTATGTTTATGAAGTAGTATTTTAATTTGGTGTCTCATTTACCATGTTTCCTTTATGATTATCATGATATATAATGTCCCATTATTCATGTTTATGATTCATACTTCTTTTATGGCCCAATGATATGACTATTGTATAACATGTATTACTCTCTTTATGTTATTACATGTTTATTCCCATAATGGTCTTTATATCTCACCCCATTATATCACAAGGTTATTTCATGAAGTTTTAAGTGAGAGCATGTTAAGTAAGTTTTCAATAAAGATGATTCTTCTTCTATTTTAAGTTGTTTTTTAATGTACCTAATTCCAAAATACACTATATTTATCAGCCTTATTAGTTGAATAAATTATAATCTTATGAAATAAATCATTTATTAATGTGTATTAATCAGAAGGGTTTTCATATTCACTACTCCACAATAGTAGCTACGTCTTTGGAATGTCTTGTGAAACAATCCAACACCACACAATCCACTAAAAATTATTCCTTTTTTGTGGATAAAATGAGTAGGATATACCCATACACTTGTGTATTACTATGGTCAATACATTAGGGTATGTGCTTATTCTAGTATAAATTATGTAAAAAAGTCTATTTAACATGTTAATAAACCTTCAATAGTTGATTAAAAACATGTTAAATTTCCGACTTATCGACTTACACTCTTGTATTTATTCAAAACCCAAATCTTCACTTTTCTACCTTAGAGTAAGTAGAGAAATACATTCTTGAGTTTTTTATGAAACATTTTCTATTAGATCAGTCATATTCATCTTTTTTATTGTTCAATATAGAAAAAAAATATAGAAATAACAATATGAATACAATTCTGAACTACTTCAAACATTCCAAAAAATCTACATTCGATGGATCCGTCTAATTTGGTACCTTATGATTACTACCTTCCTTATACTTCTTCTATCCATAGATGTTTCTTTGAAAAAATCTTTCTTTAAATCTTATTCTACATTCTTTATTGCATTAAATCTATCTTCGTTCACACATGAACAATAAAAGTTTCAGAAAGTATTATGTACTTCCGGTAATTTATAGGAGAGAAATGTTTGTTTGAGTGGGAACCTAAAAATGTTTTACAACATTACCAAATTTACCAAAACTAAAAGTCTATATTTATTTTGAATTTATATTGGAATAGGTCAATACTTCTAAAAAATTCTCAATTATTCTTTAAACATTTCAAATCTTCTCTAAATTTTATCTAAAACGTTCTAACAATTTATCAGTGTGATACCAAGGTCATTCTGATTTTTTTCATTACAATTTAAAAATATGGTCACTATGATTCTCTTGACCCAATTTTGAAAATGAATATGTAAGGAAGAATTCCCAAAATGATGATCCATACCATTTTAAAGATAAATGACTTTTCATTCTATGAATCATACTAACTAAAATACATAAAACACTGAAACCATTCCACCAAAAACATTGTTGCAACATCGTTAGACTTTAGTTACTTTTCTTTTCCATTAAATATAGTTTCACGTTCTCCTCTCCCTCACCCACACAAACCCCTTTCCCAGGTAATTCGAGGTACAAATATTTTGGTTTTATATATACCCATGTTTGTAAACGTGTATAATTTTTTAATCATGTTCCATAAAAATGTCAAGTATGTGTCACTAATTTTGGAATGTTTATAAACCCAGAAAAATTAGTATTGTTTATAAATATCACCAAATTATCAATGTTGGTAATGTTCGGTAAAGGAATAATTTATCAATTGTGTTTTTCATAAATGAAACTAATATTTTTTTATAATTTTTAAATTAAATTTTTGTGGATATTGTTTTAAAATATTAGATAAAAATTTTTTATACATGCTCATCCTATAACTCTCCCCTTCCCACCCAACACCGACCCTTTTTCCCATATCATCCGACATAGACACATTTTTGTTTTATATCTACCCACAATTATAAACATGTCTATTTTGTTAACTACGTTTCATAAAAACATCGGGTATGTGTTTCAAATTTATGAATTTTTATAAAAATAGGTAAATTAGTTTTCTTTATAAATGTTCCTAAATTATCCTCATTTTTAAATGTGGGTAAATGAGTCATTTATGATTGATTTTTTACTAAGTGCAGATAATAGTTTTTTTAAATGTTTGATAAACCTTTTATAAACATGCTAATCCGGTCACTCTCCCCTTAATATCCCAACCCCATCCCCTTTCCCGCATCTAGTGTGCCAGTCAAATTTTGGTTTTATATATACACACATTTATAAATGTGGCTAATTCATTTATCTGAATTTCATAAAAATGTGGGGTATGGATCACTAATTTTGGAATCTTTATAAAAAATAGTCATGTTTATAAATTTCCTTACCTTATCCACTTTTGAACATTTTGATAAATGTTCATTTTTTAATGATGTCTTCTATAAATGAAAAAGTGTATTTTTTTAAAAACAAAATATTTAATTTTAGGTGACTATATTAGTAAATGTTTGAAAATGTTTTTATAGATGATTATCCCATTAGTCTCCCCTACCTCTCACAACATTGAACCTTTCCAACATCATCCACGATAGATACATTTTGGAATTATATCTACCAACTTTTATAAATGTGGATAAATTTTTAACCTCATTTCATAAAAACATTGTGTATGAGCCATGAATTTAGAAATGTTTTTAAACCTAGTTAAAATTTTCATTCTTATAAATGTCCCTAAATTATACACATTTTTACGTGTGGATAAATGAGTCATTTATCAGTGATTGTTGTTTTCACAAATTCAGTTAATGTTTTATTTTAAAAAAATATTAATTAAATTTAGGGTGAGGTTTTTTACATTTTAGATAAAAGTATTTATTTAGGATCATTCCATATCTCTCCCATTTATCACAAAACACCGACCCTTTCCCACATCATCCTAGGTAGACACATTTTGGTGTTATATCTTCCCATTTTTACAAATATGGATAATTTGTTTAACTATATTTCATAAAAACAATGGGTTTTTTTTCTAATTTTGGAATATTTATAAAAAACCTAAATCATTAACTATTATAAATGTCCGTAAATTGTCCTAAATTTTATATTTGGGAAAATTAGTCATTTATAAATTATGATAATTCTTTTTTAGAAAAATATTTATTTTAAAATTGGGTTATTTTTTAAAATGTTTTATAAACTTTTATTTATCCATACTCATCCCACCACTCTCCCCTCCCTCTCCCAACAATGACCATTTCCATATTCATCCAAGGTAGACACATTTTTGTTTTAAATATTCCCATGTTTATAACTTTGGATAATTCATTTAACCTCATTTCATAAGAATATCAGGTATGTGTTGCCAATTTAGGAACATTTTTAAACATAGCTAATTTAGTTACATTTATAAATGTCACTAAATTATTAATGTTGGTAAATATGAAAAAATTGGGCATTTATTAGTAATTGTTTTCATAAGTACACTTAATAATTTTTTTATTTTTTTTTCAATTTAGGTGAATATTTTTTAAATATTTGATAAAATATTATACATGATACTCCTGTCACTCTCCCCTCCCTCGCCCAACACGATCATTTTCCCATGTCATCTGAGGTAGAAACATTTTTGTGTTATATCTTTCCATGTTTACCGACACGACTAATTTTTTTAACAATGTTTCATAAAAACATTGGGAATATGTCAATATTTTTGAGATTTTTATAAAAATAGATACATTAGTACCATTTATATATGCCCCTAAATCACCCACATTTATAAATGTGGGTAAATCAGTCACTTATCAATGATGTTTTCAGAAATTCAGGTAATACATTTTTAGAAAAATTATATAATTTTAGGTTGATATGTTTTAAATTATTTGAAATAATGTTTTAAAACATGATCACCCCATTACTCTCCCTTACCTCACCCAACACAGACCCCTTTCCCATGATAGCTGAGGTATAAACAATTTGGTATTATATCTACCCATGATTATAATGTGGCTAATTTTCTTAACCATGTTTCATAGAAACAAATGGTATGTACCACTAATTTAAGAATTTTTATAGACATAGTTAAATTATTCACATTTATAAATTTACCAAAATTATGAATGTTTAATAAATGTGGTTAAATGATTAATTTATTTGTAATGTCTTTTATAAATGTTGCTAATAATTTTTTTTAAAATATGATTTATATTTAGGTGGATATTTTTTTAACATGATTGATAATTTTTTTACATGATCATCTCGTCACTCTTCCATACATCACCAAACAATGACACCTTTCCCATGTCAGCTAAGGAATACACATTTTTGTTTTATATCTAACTACATTTATAAACCTCGCTAGTTTATTTAACAATGTTTCATAAAAATTCTTGTATGTGTTGATAATTTTGGAATGTTTATGAACACATATAAATTAGATAAATCTGTAAATGTCACAAAATTATTTACATTTTTAAATGTGAGTAAATGAGTCATATTTAGTGATTTTTTTAATAAATGTAGCTAGCATTTTTTTTATAAAAATAATTTAGGTGTATATATTTTTTAAATGTTTGATAAACCTTTATTATATATGCTCATCCCATCCCTCCCCCACCCTCTCCAAAAACAATCCCTTTTCTCATGTGTATCGAGATAGAAACAATTTTTTTTATATCTACCCACGTTTATAATCATGATTAATTCATTTAACCTGGTTTCATAAAAATGATGGGTATGTGTCTCTAATTTAATAATTTTAATAAGAATAGATGAATTTGTTATTTTTATAAACATATGGATATTATACATGTTTCAAAATGTGGTTCAGTGAGTAATTTAGCTGTGATGCTTCTTATAAACACATCAAATAATTTTTTTTTTAAAAAGTTAATCTAAAATTTGGTAGATATTTTTTTATGTTTGATTAAATTTTTTTACATGATCATCCCATCACTTTCCCCTCCATCAACCAAAACCTATGATTTACACACATCAGTTGAGGTAGACATATTTATGGTTTCATATCTACCAACATTTATTAACATGGAGAGTTTATTTAACCATGTTTCGTAAAAAAATCATGTACTTGTTGCAAATTTATGATGGTTTATAAACACAACTAAAATAATAATGTTTATAAATATATCTAAGTTATCCAAATTTGTAAATTTTGGGAAATGAGTCATTTATGAACAAATGCTTTCACAAATATGGTAGAGATATTTTTTAAAAATTTAGGTTGATATTTTTTAAAATGTATGATAAAAAAATATATATATGGTCATCCCAACACTCTCCACTCCTTTTACCAACACAAAACCTTTATCATTTATTCCGAGGTAGAACCATTTTGGTTTTAAATCTAACCTCATTTATAAACATGGATAATTCATTTAACCACATTTCAAAAAATAATTGGGTATTTTTCATTAATTTATAAAAATTTATAAACACAGCTAAATTAGTCTCATTTATAAATATCTCTAAATGATCCACATTTCTAAATGTGGGAAGAAAGAATCATTTATTAGCGATGTTTTTTATAAATGAATCTATACTTTTTTAATGTTTTAATTTAAATTTAGGAGGAAATTTTTTTAAATAATTGATAAAATATTTTTATACGTTCTTATCCCGTCACTCTCCCATCCCCTTCTAAACACCAAACCTTTTCCCACATCATCTAATGTAGACTCATGTTGATTTTATATTTATGCATGTTTATATATATTGCATATTCGTTTAATCTTATTTCATAAAAATGATAGATATAACTTGGTAGATTAGGAATGTTTGTAAACAAACCATAATTAGTCATCTTTCTAAATTTCCCTAAATTATCCTTGTTTGTGAATGTGACTAAATTGGAAATTTATCAGTGATGTTTTTTATAAATGCGACTAATAATTTTTAAATTTTTTTATGAATTTGTTTATAGAAGATAATGTTGTCACTATCCTCTCACTCGCCAAACACCAACCCTTTTCCCATGTTGGCTGAGATAAACACATTTTTGTTTTATAACTACGCACATTTATAAATGTGGCTAATTTGATTAAACTCATTTTATAAAAACATTAGATATGTGTAGCTAATTTAGGAATGTTTATACGCACGGTTAAGTTTTCCTTGTTTATAAATTCCCCAAAATTATCCACATTTGTAAATGTGTGTAAATGTTTCAATTATTAACAATGTTTTTCAAAAATGGAACTGATATTTTGTTTTAAAATACGATTTTAATTTTGGTGGATATTTTTTTAAGTGTTCAAAAAACTTTTTTTGTACATACTTATCTGGTCACACTTCCCTACCTTGCCCTACACTAACCCTTTTCCAATGTTATTCAAGGTAGATACATTCTATAATTATATCAACCCACATTTATAAAAGTGGATAATTAATTTGGCAACCTTTCATAAAAACTCTTGGTATGTATCAAAATTTTTTTAAGGTTAATAAACATAGATAAATTAGTCATATTTTATAAATACCCCTAAATTACCGATGTTCTTAGATGTGGGTAAATGATTCATTTATCATCAATGATTTTCCTAAATAAAACTGATGTTTTTAATGTTTTATAAACTTTTTTTATACATGATAAATCCATCACTCTCCCCTCATTCTACCAATAGTGACCCTTTTCCCACATATGTCGAGGTAGAAAAATTTTGGTTTTATTTATACCCATATTTATAAACATGGATTTTACGTTTAACCATGTTTCATAAAAAATTTATCTATTTGTCCCTAGTTTAGGATTGTTTTTAAACACATCTAAATTTGTACCATTTATAAATGTCAATGAATTATCCATGTCTGAAAATGTGGATTCATAAGACATTTATAAAAAATGTTTTCACAAATACAACAAGTATTTTTTAAAAAATTATTTAAATTTAGGTGGATATTTTTTTTAAATGTTCGATAATATTTTTTTTATCCATGCTCATCCCGTGACTCCCCCTCCCTCACCAAACATTGAATCTTTTACCACATAAACTAAGGTAGACACATTTTTTTTATGTTTACCCAGGTTTACAAACATGGATAATTAACTTAACCGTGTTACAACAAAATTTTGTGTGTTTTTAACTAATTAATGAATTTTTATAAACACAACATAATTAGTCGCATTTTTAAATGTCCAAAAACAATCCATGTTTTTAAAATGTTGGAAAATTATTCATTTATCAATGATTTTATTCCCATGAACGCCAAAGGCTGCCGACAAGCAGAGAGGGTATAAAAAGGTATATTGGGGATGTTATACCCTCTTAGAAGAATAAAATGGTACTGGTCTGAGTATAATACTAAAACGTGTAGCAGAAATAAATGACTCAGTAGACTTGAAACAGACCCACAGAGTGGAAGCATATCCAATATCAATAAATCAGCGGAAGAAATATAGAAACAACACCAGTGGAAAGTAAACAGAACAACATGCTGAAGAATACAAGAAAGTACTACTATAACCAAACAAGGCATGCATCTAAAGAAATTCATACAGATCAATATATAATTGCGCCAATGGCTAACCAGTAGTAGCTACAAAATAAAGTCAGCATACTGATATGAAAAGGAAAAACTAAACAAACTAACTCTTGCACAGCACGACCTCAAGGTCCATACCATTCTCCATGCCAGCAGCACTAAAGTCCATCTTTTGAGGCTGACCCTCTACCTTCACACAATTTCATAAAGTCTACATGCTTCCCTAAGGGCCTGTGTAGTGTGTGAGACAAGTCTCAGTAGGATACCACCCAAGGGTGCGTACCTAATATACGTGTTTCGGTAGAAATTCTTATATAAGAAAAATAGTAAACAATACAAAGCCCAAAAGTAAACACAAACTTCATTGGTACTCAAAAGCCACAAGGAAGTGTCACCTGCTTCAGACAACACCAAAATCTCTTGTCTGTAGCCCGACACCCCATGCCACCTGACACTATGCATCTCAAGTACCGACATCCCGAAAGCACGCCCAACAATTGTAACCCATCTCAGAAGTTCAACATGCTCATGGCACTACATCCGGAGGAACAACGAAACCTGTCCTTAAATGATAAATTGAGGGACAATGATATCTTCCCTCAAATCACGGTGAGCCTCTTACCCCAAATAGAAGACCTCAAAGCTATCTCCCAAAGACTCCTCACCTTCTACATGGATTCATATGGAAAGCAACCCCAAACCAAAAATACCTTACCACATCTATCAGGCGCCTCTACCCAGCGAGTGGCCGTACAACGTCATCTCAGAGTATATCTGTGTGCACACTACTCCAAAGTACCCGGTGAGCGGTAATCACCTCAATAAGTTCCCAAACCACATCAACTCTGACACCTCGTGTCCCTGCGAACCTGTTGCTCAAATCCGATGGCCTCACCATCCAAGTAACCCAGGCGAAGCCCAACCTGACAGTCCAACTGCCTGAAGCCGACGTCCATGACGCCCAATCCAGTGGTAGAAACCACCCAAAGTAACCTGAGAAAAAGCCCCAACCTATGATCCCAATCACTCAAAAATATATCCGGCCCATGCCCAACACAAAAAACAATTCAACATAGGCAATATCACTCATTTCATATTCATACTTGAATGAATCACTTTACACAACCTGTTAATAAACAGTCAAATTGCACTAACTTGTGATATCCCATACCAACACCTAAGGTCTTAAATGCCTTAATCAAATTAATATCATGATTTAACAAATCAAACTCACTAGTTTAACAAAAAATTCACTTTATACCCATTTCGGCACCCCAGCCAAAATGCCCCCAAATGAGCAATGGACTCTAACCCGGCCTCACTCAAGAACAACAATGGTCATGGAATACCCAGAGGCATCCCAAAATGCCGATAATCTATTAAAGATAAATGAACAAGGGTTTCTCTCAATACCCAACGTTACACCTGAAGGACGCAACCCCCAATTGTCTATGAAAACATGAAAGAAGGTATACACCACCTACCTTGTACTCGTACGAGGCTACTCCTCCGGTAAAAGCCTCTGATTTCGCCAAAAACGTGGTAGATCTAAAAAAGAGTCAAAACCATTCAAACCCCTATATCTCATTATTTGATAGAAATAAAACAAAATGGCTCAAGAGGAATCAAGGCCTTAATAAGGGGGATCCAACGGATCAGTCAGCGATCGAAACAGAGTTCGGATGGATGATAGGGAGAAGAGAAGAGGTCCATCCAGCTTGGTTCGTGAAGCCAGACGGACGAATTGAGGTTCGGCCTCGATACGAGGCTACCGCCTGTTTTAGAGAAAAAAAGAAAGTACATGACATGTAATTTAGGACTACATTCCATGTATCAATTTACTGTTCATATGGCGGCTGAAAACTAGCCGAGATCTTGCCGACTGACTACACGATGTGTTCTTGGTTTTCCTTCTCTTCCTCACTGACTTACCCACACGCCATGTACATCCCTCATACATGGCTAGACTACACGACATGTCCATGGGGAAAACGATGTGAACTTGGTTAAATGATTCTACCTGGCCAAAAGGCCTACACGCCATGTATGGCTACCGCACAGTCACATGTACATGACGTGTCTAAAAATACACACCGTGTAGTTAGAAATTTCTACATGGTCAGCACACGACATGTACTCAGAGAGCACACAGATGGTACTCGCCCAACAAATACACGGCGTGTACTTAAAGTACATGGTTTGTAGTCTAGAAATTTCCAAAAACTGCCGAGATTTTCCAGACTTCTCAGAAACCAGTAAAAATTTCAAACAGGGTTGGGATTTGACCCGTTCTAAAAAAAACCTGGGTTCTTTCAAAAGGAAACCCCCTACATCAATTAATTACACTAATTTAATCCTTCTATATCAAAAATAATCTAAAATATTATCTTTAAAAATTAATATCCACACTATATATGTGATTTTCTTCCCAATATACCAACCCTATAGCCCTTTAGAGGAGATATAAAAGATTTTTTCTAAATAAGAGGTAATCGCTCTCATAGATCACTATATTTTTTATAATCAGGTTCAAATCCTATAATTATATGATATTTATCATAAAATAATAAATTAAGTATCATAAATTTGTTTTAATGTTATTATTAATATTAAAATACCATTATACACCCCTTTTCCCATGAAACTAGAAGGGAATGTATCGCTCGTGCACACATACAACTTACCATATTCACATAGAGAAACCATTCATTATTTACCACCATAATTTATATATGGATATTTTGATGGGTTTAATGTTTACATATTATATTTACAAAATAATTTTTAATTTTAATGATCATATTATTTCTATCCTTTTTACCATCTAATATTGTGGGAAATGACTGCATCTCTTGAGCATACATATAGACTACCATCTCCATGATGTGATGCGATTCATTTTTCATTTATATTTAAAATGGAAGGTTAAAGGATTAATTTTATAAATATATATGATATATGTAATATAATAAATATATTAAATGTTTAATTATCAATTATCTTTCTTTCGTTACATCCATTAAAAAATGAAAATAATGTTCTTGCATACGTACGACCTACCGTCTCCATAAACGGTGAAATTCATTTTTTATCTCCAATTTTTATGAGTGATTATATATAAATATAAAGAATATATATTATTTTTACACTGTTATAAAAAATCTAGAAATGACTATACCATGATCAAAGTATAAGAACCTGTACTGCCAAACCAAAACAAACCTATAAAATGAAGTAGTTATCACCCAACATAGTGATTTTAATAAACAATTATAAATAAATGGAATATAGGATGTTATAAATAAATAATATATGGTATTATAGATATATGGTTATGTAATAAATATTTAAGATAAATACTTATTTTTTATGCATTAAATATTTACCTGAACAAGGAATTGAAAGACTTGAGGTAATGGTTTTTTTTATAATCTCATCATTATTAAAGAATGTTTATTTTTAAATATCCAATGGGGAATATTTCTATTACTTGTATATTTTTATATAAATATTTTCAGAACAGTTTTTAATATTCTCCACTAAAATTTTAAATTCATTTTTAGTTACGATTTAATTTTTACTATCCGGTTTCAATGAAAGATATTTTTTATTTCCAAAATAAGGAACTTTTTGGATTTTATGACAAAAATACAGAAAGAATGTTTTTTAAAATATTAAAAATGGAAATATTTTATCTCCATAATATTCCATTAATTATTTTATGATAAATTTACAAGTATACAAGTCTTTTTTCAAAAAAAAATTTCATTTAAATGTGAAGAGTTTTATTAAGTAGGCATGTTTTTAAAATGGAAAATGTATTTTCCTCAATAATTTTTCCAACTGATTCTTGAAAATAATTTCAATATAGGGTGAACTCATTATATGTTACTTAAAAATTAATGGGGGTTTGATTTAAGTACACTATCCTTACTCTTTTTATGTATGGGTAATATTTATGATGAAAATCTTAAATTTTTATGAGGCCTAGATCTTTTCACGGGTTCTGATGTGATTATTGTTTTATAATATTTTTAGAAAAAATATATTATTTTCATTAAATTTCATGTGGGACCTATATATCCCACCAACTAATTGGGTAACATATTATATATCATTTTATGGTGAAGGGAAACAAGTCGATGTGCTAGATCTTTTATGGGAAATGAGTTGTTGTGCTTAAACAATAATATAAAACAAGTTGATGTGCTTGATACAATATAGGAAATAGGTTATGATGCCTAATATAAAGGTATTAGTTTTTTTCCTTGTCTTATAAAATGGTTTATATACTTATTATGGTTCCAAAAATAGGAACATATGGTTCATGATTGAGTTTGGATTAATTCTCCTTATTAGGATTTATGCCTTTTGAAAAGTTAATGGTTTATTCCATAACTCAAGTTTACGGTATTTGTTTGATTAGGATTGAAATTTATATATATGGAATAGATATCAGAACCTTATAGTTATTTTATGTTCTTAATAACCATCAATGTATATCTCCCATGTTTACCCTTACTGAGCATTTGAACTCAACCTTTTCTAATGTTTCCTTTCCCCATGATATGAAGAATGATTTTAGTAGGGTATTTTGATATGATTATAAGGAGTATTGTGTGGGAGGATCATTATGGGATATACTAATGATCTTTTATAAAATAAGAATATTATTCATCTAATCACAAAATACTCTAAACCGTTATGGTTCTTGTGTTGATCGTATTATTATGTATTGAATATTCATCTATATAGATGTAATATTTTTGTGTGAGAATATCAAAATGTTAAACACCTAGTGTCTCCTTAAAAAAGTTATTGAACTATATTTTATTAAACACATACATGATTTTCCTAATTTTTTAAAATGACCACACACTTTTAGATCCTATTTATAAAATAATTTGAATAATGAAACTCTTAAAATGTTTTTTTATGTATACACATTTTCACATGACTACTATCTAGCTAATGTAAAATGATATTCACGTTAGAATTATTGGACGAGTGGTATCTCATATCTTTCCCACATGCACCATGATATGGTATAAATCAAAATGGTAGTAAATTCACCATGAAATAGTGATATATACTAAAATGCGGTCTATTGTATAGTGCATATTTTTTTTAATAATATCCCACTTTCATTAAATATGTATCAAATCTATGAAAATAATAAAATTTAAAACTATTTTTGAATCAATCCAAACTCGTTGGAAATGATTATCGCAACCACTCCCAATTTTTTTAAGAATCATTGTACCAATATTATTCTATATTCTCGGATATTATATGTGTCCCTGTAAGTATTTTTAGCATTGAAAACTATTATAAATTATCCAACACCCACTTTTATGTTAAGAGTTGATTCTTTAAAAACATCAGTGCTAATAAATATATTATGGTTTCTTTCATGATATTAATAAAATAAACTAATATATCAATATAAACTTGTCCACCACTAGATGTATCCATATAAACATTATAAATGCTTATATAATGCAATTTTGAAAGACATTAGGTGACCAGTAGACATTTATCATGTAAATATAGTATTAGGCAACTCATATTTTTATGAATATCTAAGATAAACTAATTATCTCAAAAGAATACATCACATGTCAATCATCTAAATAGTTGTGAACATCACATTCCACTAAAATAATATTAACCGTATATTTTCATAGTATATTCTAACAAGGGCCAAAATTAATTTTCTTTTTATACAATTAGATAAATACGAACATTGTTAAACTCTGACTGAAAACATGATCAGTAACATACCCAATCGACCCATATTATCTAAGCCTCATGTAAAAATTTGGTTAGACCCATGAAATCAGAACATGATGCAGGGATTAAATTACATTTAAATCATTGGTCTGGGGACTTGAACCTACGACCACACCACAAACCCCTCCATGACCTTACCAACCCACCCAAGCATGGGGGGCAGAGCTAAGCCTAAATTATTGTGTAAGAAAAGGTATAAAATTATGAAGTATCCCATTAAATGTATCTCATCAACCTCAACTATTGTGTATTCATAATAATTGTACACCCCTATGTATATCCGTGATGATGAAACATTCCATGTGATATACTTTAGTTGGTTAGTTGATATAATATGCCTACACTAATTATCTCAAGTTCCTATTAATTGTATAGAATTAAAATGATTATTTCTAATAAAATATTACAATAATTCTAATATTAATATATCAAGAAAATTCACATTAATACATGATGATCATTGAATAAGGATAACTAAAATTTGTACTTTGAGGGAATGTTATTATTCCACAATTAATGTAATCTAAATATAGATATCATGAATTAATGATAAATATATATTTATTTTATTATAAATTTATGATATATTTTTCAACAATTATTTTCAATATCTCATGTATCTATTACCAAGAGATAAAACAAAACCGTCCTGATTTTATTGTGCTGCTGGTTTAATTTAATGATACACTATATTTTCATCTGTAGCCACCCAAAAAAATTAAATCACCACTCACAAGGATATCCTTAATTAAATATTATATAAAAAATATGTTTTTGGTCCTACGGTGAGACTAGGGTTCCCTATCCTGATAAATAATTGTTTTTTCATATTAAATCTCAATTCCAACCCCATTGTTAAGAATGAAACCATGTTTAGAAATGAATTCTCAATCCAAACTGATTCCTTCAAATATTATAATGAATTTATGTTCTAAACATATTTTAATGAGTATTTTAAAGTGTATTTTTTAGAACTATTCCAAATTATTTCTCTGCTATTTAAGAAAAACCAGAAATTAGATTGAGATCTCTATAAATTTTTATGGATTTGGATCTAGCACATGAGTAACACCTTATAATGAGATTTTCCTCTCCTTTAAAGTACCGGAATATATTTTTTATTCTTATTAAATACTTAATAATTTTATTCATAGGAATATTGTGACTTAATAGTAGTGAGTTGGTATTTAATCATTATTACCAATACATAAGAAACATTGGGTTGATTATAACACATGA
Organism: Viscum album; assembly: GCA_963277665.1. Taxonomy (NCBI): domain Eukaryota; kingdom Viridiplantae; phylum Streptophyta; class Magnoliopsida; order Santalales; family Viscaceae; genus Viscum; species Viscum album. The sequence goes on from OY728137.1 coordinate 1,958,572,359, forward strand.
TATATATAATTACCCTGATCATTATTACACATTAATAATTGAGTTATTAAATAATATTACGCATAATACAACCCATAATATTGATAATTATTGTATATTTGAGAATTATATACATTACATAACAACTTAAAACATGAAAGACATCATCTTCATTGAAAACTTCTTTAACAATTCTCTCACTTAAAACTACAAGGGATAACCTGGGGACATACAAAAGAAATTTCTAAGTTATATATCTTAATAAGGGAATAATTATTGCATAAGTTAAAACATGTTATAAAATTAGCATATCAATGGGTAATAATTCGAACATGAATAATAATGCATGATATAGCATGATAATCATAACATGGAAAATGTTGCAACAATTTAAAACTCCGTATCAAAAACAGAAGTTAGGGATTAAAATAAAGACACATTGATAAAAAAATAACTATAAAAGAATCACTTTCACTCACTATCCAAACATTACATCTTAATATACTAAAAATCACCCAATGCAATCGATCGTTATATAATTTCAAGCACACCCATCCCATTTATTTCATTCTCGTGCTTAAGTGTGACATATAGATCATAAAAGATGGAATCATTTATCATAAAATTTTAATATAAGAGCATGGAATTTGGAAGAAATAAATGTAATTACAAATCCAAATAGTTATATTTACATAAATTTTATCACTATTGATAGTAAATTGGTATGTTATTCACTACTCAACTATTTTGACATAGAAAATCTCGGTGTAATTTTATCAGCATAATGACATCAATTTAAAATCAATAAAATATGTTAATGAGTGTGAAAAGGGTATATCATAATTTGTAAATAAAATATCATGTAATAGGGACATGTAAATACAAATCCGAACATATGTAATTGGAAATAGAAGGAATAAGATTATAAATAAACTTGAATAAATAAGAGAAGGTGAGTATCTCTTACTTGAGTGTGTGATTCAAATTTCTTGGGAGGAGCTTCATGAGATATTGGGGGTGAGTTGGGAGGACTCTAGAGAGTTTAGGGTAGAGAAAAGAAGTTATACAAGGGTTTTTATTTAAGATAAAAGGTATTTTGTGTTGGTTTAAATTGGAAATGAGTGGGGATTTCCATAAATTTTATAAAACATAGGTTTTGGTCTCTATATAATAAAATAACCAAAACCACAAATTTATCCATTGTTTTTGCCAATGGTTTCTCCAAAATTGGAGTGGTTTTAGTTATTTTTTATGGAAAAGGTCCGAAAATAAGACAATAATTCCCTTTCTTATTTGGAGGTGAGTTATAGTCTTAATGACATGATTTTAAAGTGATTAAATATATTAATGGTTTTGGGTGATTCATTTGGGCTATATAAAATTAAATAAATAAATATAAAATCAAATTATTTTAATGGGGAGTCAATTATTTGTTCTTGTTTACCATTTATAATATCTATTACATCTATTTTGGGTCATTATGATTCTGTAACAAACATTGTATATGTTATGTGAGGGAGCCTCTGAGCGGCATCGAAGCTCTCATCCAAGGTTTTTCCTCAGCTACGATTATGAGTGGGAGGATGCACTGGTGTATTCTCCCTCATCTCCATCACTTAATTAGATGTCCTATATTCCTTCCCATCTCTTCTAGCCTCTTCTTGAGGTGGGATCTTGCTCCCCATATATTGGCGATGCTCTTATCAGTTGTTTTTCAATGTTGTTTCGATGGAACAGTCACGATTGTTTGTTGTGGGGGACAATGTCCATTTAAACCTACTATGGCATCGATTTTCTTTTCTCCTCTCCTGGTCAGATCTGAAGTGGGGGTTCAATGGTGGTTTTTGGATTTTTGGTACGTCATTCAATGGTTTCTCACAACACTTTCATGACGGCTTGGACATGTTTAGCTTCTGGATTGAGTTTCGTCATCGTCCAGAACCTTTAGCTACTCTAATCCCTGCTCTGGTTTCAGGATACACTACTCCATTCCGAGTCAGAACTCGAGTGGTGGTTATATTGAGACTTTGGGATGTGGGACTTGGTGGTCGGAGGTGTTCTTTGTGCGACTGGTGTCTGTTTATCCTCTGAAGATGCTCTAATTCTTTCCTCGATGATGGTGGTGCCTTCAGCCTCACTAACGCCTTTCTTGGTGTTTATTCCTCCAAGCCATCGGTGAAGGTTTGTTGTGTTTTGTCTACAAATGATCGAGTTCTGGTTGCGATGATGTTTTCTTTTAGTTGGTTTTTGTTTATTGTGATCATTGGCTCTAATGGTTTGGGAGGTGTCGATGTCGACGACGATGGTGGCCTACCTTGGTGATGATGGCAGATGGCTGCAATGCGACTCAGTATAATGTGGGATTTTTTTGTGCAGAATATCCACTCCAGTGATAGTACGGTGTTCAGTTCACCTGCAATGGTCACTGCGACTATCGACACTATTGAAGATGGTTAGTGTTGTTGATGACAGTTCTCTGTTGATTAGGACGACTCAGTGGAAGGTCTTGCCGGTGGTGGCTAGTGGAAATCTCATAGCCCAAGGGGTTATAATAATGGGATGTGATTTTACTTTTATTTTAATTTTGAATGGTGGTTTGTGGCTTGAGGTGGTGGTATTGGGGAGGGATCGAGGAACCTTCAAGGTGCAACAACGATCGGTTTGAATTTGCTTTTTGAATTTTGGAGCCTGATTGGTGTTTTGTGGCGTGACAATTGTTTTTGATTTGGAAATTTTCGGTTTTTTTGGCTTTGTTAGATCCTATCATGTAGAGGTATTATTATTTTCTAGTTCTCACTAAACCAAAAAGTGATTTATTTATAAAAAAATGGATTTGGAGGAAAAAACTGTAAATTTATGCCGTTTTTAATTTTTACCCAAAAATTTGACTTCCTTAGAATATAATGAAAAAATAAGCATTGGTTAATTTTGATTTTATGATTTCAAAAATAATTTCTATTTTAGGTAAATATTTTTTTAATTATGTTTATTTTTTACTTTTAGGAATAATAATAGATATTTATTGAGAAATTCTATGTTTTGTGACAATAAATTTCTTTAAATTCTTATTAAAAAAAATTTATTTCCTAAAAAATTATATGATAATTTATATTTCATAAAAAATATTTACTAATAATATTTTATTGAAATATTATTTATTTATAAATACATTAATTCATCAAAATAACCTCTTTAATCGAATTTTAATATCACCCAAAAATACAATTTGTGTTTTATTGTATCAACATAAAACTAATTTGTAAATATAAAGTAATAGGATGAAAATATAATAATTATTATATAAAAAATAATGTGCATATTCATATCTCTAGGGTCTTGATACATATCCCTTTAATACACCAGCAAACTTCCTAAGGGTAAGGAGCATGACTATGAGACTTTCATGGGGTGGTTCAGAGTACATGGTTTGTGTCGTGATCTTGATGAGATTGAAATTCTCCCATAAAAAGTATCACTCATGATTAGTTTTTGAATCACATCTTGGTCTTGGTCAAGGGAAAATTCTAAATATTTTATCTCCCACAAAAGAGTAGAAAAATTGATTCATAGGGTACGATCCCACGGGTTGAGGCCATCACTTCCTTTGTCTATGTCAATTGAATTTGATAAAACCTTAATTATTATACTAATAATTTGATCACTATTTATTGAATATATTATCAATGGTAATGATGCTAAATGATAATTTATATAGGTGGAAAATATTTAAAGTTTTTTCTCTCTCCATAATATATAATAATGAATTTAAATAAATCAAAAGGGGGAATTTTATTTATAACAGTTTGGGTTGTTACAATATTCCCCCTTAATAAATTTTTCCCTTGAAATTTTATTATCCAACACTAAAACAAATAATGGTAACTCTGTCTCATCACTTCCTTTGGTTCCCATGTCACGTCCACACCCTTTTGGTTTCTCCACAACCCTTTTATAAGGTGGATTGTGTAATTTGGCAGAACTTTGTATTTGTGATCAAAGATCTTCACTGAATGCTTTTTATATGAGAGATCATTCTCTAATGGTACAACATCTAGTATGATTACATGTGATAGGTATGGTATATAATTTCTCAAGGGGGATAAATGGAATAAATCATGTACATGATATGGGTTAGGTGGGATTTCAAGTTGGTAGACCACCACTATGATAACATAATGCATCTCAAAGGTGGAGATGTATCTTGGATTGAAATTTTACTTCGTCCCAAATATCATCACTTTCTTCCATAGTGATATTTGAAGGAATACCATTTCCCTAACATCAAACTCGAGGTATCATCAACTATTTTCATCATAGCTCTTATGTCAACTCTAAGTATCATGAATGTGTTACTGAATGATCTTAGCATTTTCCACCATTTCATAAACTATTTTAGGACCATACGGTTTTCTTTTCCAACATCATCCGAGCATGTTGGCGTTCTACACTCCTTTCTATGAATTTCTACTTAGGGATCCATTTTTATACTCAAGTAAAAAAAAATTTGTAAGATAACTCAAACCAAGTAAGATGTTGGTCCCTTCCTCCTTTGATGCCAATTGAAAATACTCTTAACAAGTACTCAAGTTTCTGGAGAGTCTTCTCAAATTGCACATTATTTTTAGTGTGAAAAGTTGTGATGAAGCTCAACTAAGTGTTTATATCATGTTGAAGACTTTTCCAGAACATGAATGTGAATCTATGATCTTGATCAGATACAATCGATAGTGATTTTCCATGCAGCCTCACCACATCTTTCTGCTGTATATTTGTGCAATTTGATCTAGTGAGAAGACCTCTCAAAAGGAAATGAAGTGTATAATATTTTTAAGATGATCTTCCAAAACCCAGATATCATTTTCTCCTAGATGTCTTCAAAAGTATGGTGAGAATTTCCAGGATGATGTTTTTCAATTTCTATATTGTTATGTGCAGTAGTTGAATCATCCCCATGGGGGTTTTACTTTCCACTTTCACTTAAATACACATAAGACATCTTGATGTATATTTTGTGATATTTTAAATCATATTTTCCCACAAACAGTGTTCTTTGAGATCTAGATATATCTTTGTTCTTATAGGGTAGATAGAGAAGTTTTATTTATGTGTATCAGCCAACAACTCATTCTTTGAACTGGGATTTGAGGGTACACATAGTATTGAACAAACTCTTAAAACACCTTCTTCATTAACATTTAATTATTAGGATTTCAAATTTCTTATAGCTTCCACAATCTTTAGAATTACTAAATTATTTCTATGAGCATCATTTATCTTCTCCAGAAGGGATGGTTGAGAAATTATTTGCAAAAGGATTGTTGATGTTCCTTTATTTATGATTCCCATATCCATCCTTTTCAAATATAATAAGATTATATACCTCTAAATTCACATAGATGATATATTTTATGTATATTTTCTAATTATATCATCTTCTAATTTATTTTCATTACAAGGATGGTAGTGGATTGAGCATCTGTAGTCCTTAATTGACTCTAACCAACTTTATTATCAAATATTCATGACTTTCTATGGGAATATATATTTGAGAGTTGTGTGATCTATTTATATTTCAAACTTATCCCCAAAAAAATACTGTTACCATATTTTCAAAGTGAATATTACTTCATCCAATATAAAAAATTAATTGGGTAGTTCTATTCATGAACATTCAACAATTCTGAAGCATAGGCTATGAATTTATCAATATTCATTGACACTCAATTGAATCCCTTCTTCTAAGCATCACTTAATACCAAAAAAAGTTCCCCACTTGTGGGTAGTGTGATCATAGGGGTAGTGATAAGCATTCTTTTCAAATCCATTATGTTCTATTCACATTTATAAATCAAATATAATTTATCTCCTTTCTAAGTCAGCTTGGTTAGAGTGTTTGAAAATCATGGGAATTGTTTCACAAATTGACTATAATGCCAAGAAAATCTAAAGAAACTACAGATATCTGTCAAAGATACATGCCTCAACCATCCTTCAATTTCTTATATTTTTTAAGGGTCTATAGATTTCTCATTTCTTGTGGTAATATATCTTAATAATGAGACATACGTCAAATAGAACTCACCCTTTTTGTACTTGGAAAAAATATTATCATTCTGTAAGTTCTTTAGCACAATGCTTATATGATCCTCATTCTCCTCCTTGGTTTTAGAGTATATTAAAATAAAATCTATAAATACTATATAAAATATTTTGAGGTAATCAATAAAGATTATATTAATCATGTACTTGAATATTTTTTCCATATTAGTGAGTCTGAATATCATTACTATGAACTCATAGTGCCCGTACCTTGTACAAAAATCATTCTTGAGGATATCCTCCTTGTTCAGCATAACATTGTAATATCCTAAATTTAGGTCCACCATGGAGAATTATTTCTCTCCACATAGATGATCAAATAATTCATCAATACATTGAAGATGATACTTTTTTTTATTATAATCCTATTGAGCTTGTGATAATCAATGAAAATTCACATTGACCAATCCTTATTCATAATGGAGAGGACTGGTACACCCCATGGTGAAGCACTTGGGAATATGACCCTTAATCTATATTTTCATGTAATTTTTTCTTCAGATATTCAATTTACATGATAGAAAATCTATATAGAGTCTTAGAAAATATTAACTCCCCAGGTATAATCTAGATTAAAAATTCAACATCTTAGTTAGGAGGAATACTATTAAATTCCTCAAGAAACACATCAACATATTCTCTCACAATGGGAATGTATTATAGGATGGTATTTTCCATAGAATCAATTATTTAGTCCAGATATTCTCCACATAGGGAAATATTATCCATGCTTTGTATGTTTATCAAAATTTAGATTTATTATCCTCCTTTAAATTGTACATAATTGGGGGTTAATTTATGATACACATAGTAATTTTCCTCTCATGGATATTTATGTTGGGTCTATATATGGAATGTCAATCCAAGCCCATAATTGAGTCAAATTTCACTAAAAGGGTTATGAAAAGGTTCACTGGGAAATTAAACTAAAACATTATGATAGGGGAGGAGTTATTTACTCAGAATGAAATAATTTCCCCATTTTACCTTTTCACTGACAACACTTATTTCCCATATTACGGTGGTGTTTGAGTAATTCTACAAAACATGCAAGATATGAAAGAAATAATGGAACCATAATACAAAAGTATGTTCACTATTATTGAATGAATAACTAGAATAACAATCAACACATTATTATTAGGATCCATCTTAGTGGTTGTGATTCCAAAATATCTCTCTTGTTATCTTGGAGGTTTGTTGGTTGTTTCTAAAAACAATTGGATTAATACATTAATTTGTAATTTTCTCTGGTTCCAAATAGTTGAAGTAGTAAAAAATGTACAGAGGTTTTACTGGAGTATTCATTTCCTCCATATCATTAGTGGGGTTCCTCTATTGGTGATCACTATCTAGGTACCCTTAATTCCTGCACCTAAAGTATTTCCTCATCCCCATTAGTCAATTTTCAGGCTTCTTCCTTCTGCACCTTTGAAAAGTTACATGTTGAAATTTAATGGAACCATTATATTTCTCTATCAGACCATGAGAATCAAAATCCAATTTCAAATTCTTATTACCATGATACCATTAATATTATACAATCTCTATTTTGACTTTGAGGGATCATCGAAAAATTTCTTCATATCTATCAAAGTCATGGATCTCTAGGGATTTTTGTAGACTAGGGTTTATCTCACTAAAAAAGTGGTCTACCTTACATTAATAGGTGAATAAAAACCCAAAAGTTTATCATACAAGTCAAGTGAGGTTTTTCTGTATCACACCAATATATTCATCTCCTTTTTCTTGAGCACAAGAAAATCCATTTCCCTTTTAAGTTGTAGAGTGCGAGGAAAATATATATCGAAAAACATTTTCTAGAATTCATTTGACCCAATCACTTTGATATCATTCCGAGGATTTTTATTTTTGATAAATTTCCACCATTTATCTTCTTAACCCTCCATATAATAAATATCTATTTAAAACATCTCTTTTTAAAAACATTGAAAGAGGTATCATATCATCCCAATAGGAGTTATCTATTATTCCGCAATTAAGGGATTTTAAGATCCATTGAAAGTTGGAGGCCTTTTTCACAAAAAGTAATCAAATATTGGTTTTTATTTATTTGGGGGATTTTGGTTATCCTTCAAATATTGGTTTTTATTCATAACCTAAGTAAGATGAGAGAGTATCATCATAATGTTTTTGATCCCTGCTCGCATTGGGTTGGGAATATCATTGGGGTAGTCATCACATTGCTCGTCACATTGATTTTTTCCTATTTTATCATATTTATGGAGATTAGATAGTATAAATGGAAAATTATGGATGATTATTTTTAAACTATTAAAAACATAAAAGGGAATCCAATGACATTAAAGAGATAACTTATAAGTTATATTTTTTTTCCTTAAGCTATGAATTTCTGTGCTTCAATTTGTGTTATCCATGATCTATTTCCTAAAACAAATTCTTATGTGTATTTTTAATTCCATTAATAAATTTTTTATTGATCTTTTGAATTCACTTAAGAATATCTCCTATGAGTGTCAATCTAGTTCTGAAATATGGCCCGTTATCGTGTACCAGGTTATGCTTAGTCAAGCTCGATCCACCTTGTCAGAGTTGTTATCCCTAGGTACATATGTTCTAGAACAACATACACTTGTAATTTCCAAATTGGGATGTATTTTCTTGATAAAATACTTAATCTATACATACCAAAATTCTGGTATGTTTTCTTATACTTAGTCTCATTCCTAGGGCTTTAGCTAGAGTTTTATAATCCTAATCCAAATAATAACTAAACCTTTCCTTTGATACCAACTATAACAACCCTAATTCAATTTACACATTAATACTTCATTTATTACATAATATTACACTTAATATAACACATAAAATATATAAGTATAGTGTATTATAGAATTAGGTACATTACATAACAACATAAAATAGAAAAGACATCATCATTATTGAAAAGGTAACATGATCTGACTTAAAACTGAATGGGATAACCTAGATAATACATAAGAAAGCAGTTAAATTTCAATCACTTTAAGGGAATAAGAATAGAATAAGGTAAAATTTTTAAAAATAATCATATAAATATGGAATAAAAGGAACATGAATAATAAGGAATGATATAACATTATAATCATAATAATGGAAATGTTGAAACAACATAAAACACTACATCATAATCAAAGGTCATGGATAAATACCAATACATAATGATGAAAAATGTCCCATAAAGTAATTAGGTTCAATCACTATCCATAAATGACATCTCATGATACTAAATATTACCCAATTCAGTGGAGCTCTATATAATTTCCGGTGCACCCATCACATTATGTAACAACTGAGACTTTTATGAGAAATATTTTGTTTTTATGTTATATAAATCATCAGAGGAATCTTTCACTACACACAACACTAGCTTGGGTTTCTTTACACACAATCATGACCTTCCTCGATAGCGCGTGTGCGTACGTATAGAATAATGTCTCCACGCCGTGGTATAATCTATTTTCCACCACTACCATACTTGGATGGGTATAATGGTGTAAATAATAACTATATATGATTATTGTAAAGTGATATTTATTTTGAAATAGTATACATACACTCCAATACAATTCGTCGATCATGGGAACGATATCATCGCTCATGCGTACGTACGGAATACCTTCTCCACGATGTGATGCGACTCGTTATACATAATTTTCATTGCATAATTATTACATAAATGAATTGAGTGAATAAATATGATATGTATTACACTAATACCATTCTGGAAATGAGGTATCTATAACCTAAAAAGAAGAATAAGAATTTATTTGACAAAACACGCATAAGAACAAAAAGCAATAAACATCCGAATAAAAAGTAACAATGAAATATTACTAATAAAGAGCTAATAATATGACCATATATGATATCATAAAAATAAGTATGATTCTGGAATAAGTCAATGACATTATTTAAATCATAATACTGGAGGTTCAGACACATACGAAGCAAATCAGACCTAATGTAAGGGATAATTTTGCAAATCTCATTTTTATCCGAGATTGCTTATATGTATGTATTTACTAGGGTTATTGTTATCATCTGTGTCCATGTTTTATAAAAGTGTTTTTATTTATGTTTAATGTCCTTTTAAACCATTTTGACTTTTACTATATGGTGTGTAAGGAATATTTCTTCTGTTTACGTTATGAGGTACTTTTTGACTTTTCTGACAAAAGTACGAGGAGAATGATTTTTTAACTTATAAGGAATGAAAGGATTTTTTATGGTTTTATAAAACCTTATTTTCATGAAGCTTCCTCCATAATATTTCATGACTATTTCCAACAAAATATTTTCCTTTTAAAATTACATGACGTTTTGTGAAAAGAAATTGATTTTGAAGAAGAAAGGATATTTTCCTCAAGAATTTAATACAAGTGTTTTATCAAAACCATTTTTCCATCTAAGATGAAATTATTTAATATGTGTTAGTTTCAAGTATAATGTCTCTATGATTTAAATGGTTTCACTTTTATTATTATGAAATGATATCCATTACTTTTATATGGATTATGTGATGATGGGATGATGTTTATGAAACCCATTTTATTCGTTGGGTTATTATGAATGATGTATGTTTATTTTGTGGCACAAGATAAGAATGATTTCAATATGAGATGGTTGGGACCTATATCTCCCTCTAATGCATTGGGTAAATATTTATATCTCATGAGATAGACATGGATGGAACGGTAAGTTAATCTGGTTTAGTGTTATAGGACTGAAATGAAGAGTGAACTCAATTCAAAAAGGGACATTGTACAGTAAGATGGTCTTGGCAGCAATGCCTTGGCTACTATGGAAATCATAAAAAGTTCTGAATGGTTTCCGAAATTACATGTTTTATTCCCATGCTATTTTATCGTGATTAATGTTCCTTTATGATATATTCCTTACGTACTTCCAAGATATATGTCTTTGCTCAAGGTTTTAATGTTTAGATTTCATGTTCAGATTTTTTCTTTCAAATGTTTATGGATTGTTTTATGTTCCCTATGTTTTCCCTTAGTGAGCATTTGAGATCACCCTTTTGTATGTTTTCTTTTCCCCAGGTCAGGAAGAATGATATTAAGTTGGATATTCCAAAAAGGGACTCTAGATATGATGAAATAAATGAGGGACAATGTAGATGATTTATGAACCAGTTGTTTATGTTTCCCAGTTTCTAAAGACACTATACCTATACGGTCCTTTCATGGTTTTGTTATATGTTGTAATAAGTGTACTTCAATTTTGAAGTATTAACAATGTATGAAATGTATGGGTCATTATAGTTGGTATCAGAGGAAAGGTATAATCAAACTTTGGAAACTAGGATATGAAAGCCTTAATAAGAAACCTAAGGATATGTTTAAGCATAGAACACTATCATAGTGTTTTAGAAATGGGAATGAATAACATATGATAAGACCTTAAGTGTAAAATTGTATTCTTGATTCTGTGGTTTTACTATTATAATTAGTGTTGCTCACACTATTCTTCTTTGATTTAGTCAATGACTGGAACCCAAAGGAACCGTGTTAATGCGGAATGTGACGGGCAATGCAATGATTGTACCCCTGAGAAACCAAATGTTATGGGAGTTGGAATGCAAAATCTTGTATCCATGCTCACACAATTATCTCTAGCTATGAATCATGCAGGAATTCTAAATGAGAAAAGGAAGGAGAAACATTCTGTTGAATCCTTCATGAGACAGCGTCCACCTTCATTCAGCGGGTCTACTGATCCATTAGTTGATGAACAATGGATCAGTACTACTGAAAAGATATTTTCAGTTATTCAATGTTCTGAACCTGATAAAGTCTTCTTAGCAGTGTATCATTTGGAAGGAGATGCTGATCAATGGTGTAATATTATCAAGAATACGATTCAAAGAGATGAAATTGAGTCCATGGAATGGGATGAGTTCAAGAACTTATTTTTCAATAATTATTTCCCTCATATTCTTCGAACAAAGGTGGAGAAGGAGTTTCGTGAACTGAAGATAAAAGATGATGAATTTGTTGGTACCTATGAAGAAAATTTTACAAGAATTTCAAGGTACACTTCTGGTATTATTATCCAACCTGAGAGTAAGATCGATCGATTATTTAGTGTATTAAAACCAAGTCTTTAAAGGGCGTTACCCATAAGGGAGTTAAACAGTTATGAGGAAATCGTTCGATGTGGTCTCAAGGTTGAGATGTAGATTGGAGTAACCCATCAGTCATATGGGTTTGATTAGAAGAATAAAATGGAATTCAAAGGAAAATCTAAAGAGAAAACTGAAAAAAAGATGAGTTTTACCTTATGCTCAATGTTTGGAAAGAAACATGGAGGGATTTTTCCTAAAGGGACAAGTAAATGTTTTAAATGTGGAAAGGAAGTTCATCGGGCATTTGAATGCCGCAATGATATGAAGAAGATTTCTAGTGATGCAAACAATGAAAAGTCTACACAGGGTGCACCTCCTACACTTCAATGTTACAAGTGCAAGGAAATGGGGAATTATGCTAATCAATGCCCTAATCCAAGGGTTTTTGATGATGATCGACGTCAACAAACTCTTAAGGCTAAAGACAAAGGAATGTCACATGCAATTTCTATTAGGGATGTGGAGTAAGATAACGAAGTGGTGAAAGGTACACTTACCATCCACTCTAAAGTAGAAAATGTTTTATTTTATTCTGGATCTACCCACTCTTTTATTTATGAATAATTTTTTAAGGGTATCACCGTATTACCTCAACAATTAGATGTTGAGTTAGTTGTGACAACACCTAATGGCACAATAGTCGCATCAAAAAGTTTATAACTCTTCTCCTACTGAAATTTATGGGAAAGTGCTTCCTGCAAATCTTGTGATCCTTCCTATAGTGGAATTTGATGTGATTCTTTGCATGGATTGGATTTCTTTATATGAATCTCATATCAATTTCCAAATAAGGGAAGTCACATTTCATATTCCAGATCAATCTATGATCGTCTATCGATGCAAGGATGAACATAACCTTCCAGTGGAAATTTCTTCCATCTTATGGGTCTTGATTCCACTAAATGAAGGTTATTTATCTCAAATAGTTTGTGAGAATCTCACGATTAAGAATATTCCCATTGTACGGGAGTTTGATGATTTCTATTCGGAGGAATCGTCAGGTCTTCCACCAAATCGTGAAGTAGAGTTTTCAATAGAACTCGTACCGGGTGCTTTGCCTATTTCAAATACACCTTATATAATGGCCCCAATTGAGTTGCAAGAATTGAAGAAGCAACTCCAAGAGAATCTTGTTAAGGGATTCATATGCCCAAGTGCGTCACCTTTGGGAGCACCAGTTCTATTTGTTAAGAAGAAATATGGATCAATGCGACTCTTCATTGATTATCCAGAACATAACAAGATCACTATCAAGAAAAATATCCTCTCTCATGCATTGATGAATTATTTGACCAACTATGCATAGATCAATACTTTTCCAAGATTGATCTTCATTCAGGGTATCATCAATTAGGGGTCAAAACGGAGGATATACCAAAGACGGATTTCCGTACAAGGTATGGACACTATGAATTTATAGTGATGCCATTTGGTCTTACTAATACCCCTGCTATCTTCATGGATCTGATGAATAGAGTTTTAGAGACTATCTTGATCAGTTTGAGGTAGTCTTTATAGACGATATTCTTTTCTATTGAAAGAGAAAGGAAGAACATTAAGATCACTTTAGAATTATACTGAAGACCCTGAGAAAGGAGAAGCTTTATTCCAAATTTACCAAGTGTGAATTTTGGCTTCAAAAAGTTGGATTTTTTGGTCACATAATCTCAAAAGAGGTTATATCTGTGGATCCAGCAAAAAAAGAGGTTATGAAAGATGGTCGAGACCAAAAATAGTAACCGAGATCTGAATTTTTCTTGGTTTGGATGGATATTATCGATGTTTTGTGAAAGATTTTTCACAATTATCTAATCCACTCACCAGGTTTACTTGAAAAGGAGTTAAGTTCTTGTGGATGGAGGAATGTGAAGAGAATTTCAAGGAGTTGAAAATAAGGTTATCCAGTGCACCTATACTCACACTTCCTTGTAGTGGTGAAAGTTTTGTGATCTACAGTGATGCATCCAAGAAAGGATTGGGGTGTGTTCCTTTGTAGAACAATATGGTGATAGATTATGCCTCACAACAGTTGAAAATCCATGAGCAAAATTACCTAACTCATGATTTGGAGTTAGCTGCGGTAATAATTTCATTAATGATTTGGAGGCATCATCTATATGGAGAATGGTGTGATATTTATACTGATCATAAAAGTTTAAAGTATATTTTCACAAAAAAGGAGCTGAATATGTTACAAAGAAGATGGTTGGAGCTGATTAAGGATTACGACTGCTCAATTCATTACCACCCTGGGAAAGCAAACAAGGTGGCAGATGCATTAAATCGACAAGACCATTCTAGCTTATCCATGATGAGGATAAAAAAAGATCCAATATTTACGGATTTACAAAGGATGAGTCTTTTAATTATAATGGAAGGGGAAAATCTTATCTTTCTCAAATGAATGTTCAACCATCTATACATGTGAAGATTAAAGAGGCACAGAACGAAGATGTAGAGTTACAAAAGAAGGTGAGAAATGTTCCTGAATTCAACCTTTATTATGATGGGATAATAAGGTTTAGGAATTGGGTTTGTGTTCCTCCCATACCAGAATTAAAGAAGGAGCTACTGGATAAGGCTCATAGTAATTTATTCTTTATTCATCCTAGAAGAATGATGATGTATAGGGACCTGAAAGAGTACTTCTGGTTGGATGGAATGAAAAGAGATGTTACTGAATATGCCTCTCGATTCTTGATTTGTCATCAACTAAAAGCTGAGAGATAGAAGTCTAAGGGGATGTTACAACCATTACCCATACCCGGATGGAAATGGGAAAACATCACTATGGACTTTGTCACCGGACTTCCTAAACATCGAAAGGCAATAATGCTATCTGGGTCATAGTAGATCGTCTTACAAAGTATTCACACTTCATTGATATTAGAGAAGATTTCTCTCTGGATCATCTTGCTAGGATATTTGTAAAGGAATTGGTAAGATTGCATGGAGTACCACTTTCTATGATATCGGATCGGGATCAGAGGATTACCTCAATGTTCTAGAGAAGTCTTCATCATACTCTGGATACAGAGTTGAGTTTCAGAAATGCTTATCATCCTCAGACAGACGGTCAGTCTGAGGGGACAATTCAAACTCTAGAAGATTTGTTGAGAGCTTGCTCTATAGATTTCAAAGGTGGTTGGGATCAACACTTACCTTTGGTGGAATTTTCTTATAATAGTAGATTTCACTCTAGTATTCAGATGGATCCTTATGAATCTCTATATGGAATGAAATGCAGGACTCCAACTTGCTGGGATGAAGTTGGGGAAAGAAAGCTATTAGGACCTGATCTTGTTGATGAGATGGATGAAAATGTCACATCTATTCAACAAAATATAAGAGCAGCTCAGAGTCGAAAAAAACGGTATTCCGATAACTGAAGAAAAGACCTAGATTTTGAAGGGGGTGATAATGTGTTCTTACGAATATCTCCTTGGAAGAGAGTAATGTGATTTGGAAAGAAGGGAAAGCTGAGCCCTGGGTATATCGGTCCTTTCGAAATACTGGATCGTGTTGGGAATGTATCTTACCGATTGACGCTTCCACCGAATACCTCCCATGTTCATGATGTGTTCCATGTATATCTCCTGAGAAAGTACATACCTGATCCTTCACATGTACTCATCTCAGAAGTTGTACCGCTGGAGTAAGATCTTTCTTATGAAGAACAACCGATAGAGATTCTGGATCATAGGGAAAAAGTCCTACGGAACAAGACCACTCGCTTGGTGAATGTTTTATGGAGGAACCACCAATTAGAATAAGCTAAATGGGAGCTTGAGGATATGATGAGGGAAATGTATCGTCTTCTATTTGTTACAAAGTGACGAATTTTGAGGGAGAAATTCATTTTAAGGGGGGGGGGGGGGGTAGAATGTAACAACCGAGACCTCTATGAGAAATATTTTGTTTTTATGTTATATAAATCATCAAAGGAATCTTTCACTACACACAACACAATCTTGTGTTGCTTTACACACAATCGAAACCTTCCTCAATAGCGCGCGGGCGTACGTATGAAATACCGTCTCCACGCCGTTGTGTAATCTATTTTCCACCACCACCTTACTTGGATGGGTATAATGATGTAAATAATAACTATATATGACTAATTTAAAGTGATATTGATTCTGAAATAGTATACATACACTCCAATACAATTCCACAATCATGAGAACAATATCATCGCTCGTGCGTACGTATGGAATACCGTCTCCACGATGTGATGCGACTCGTTCTACATGATTTTCATTTCATAATGATTACATTAATGAATTGAGTGAATAAATATGATATTTATTACACTAATACCATTCTGGAAATGAGGTATCTATAACCTAAAAAGAATAATAAGAATTTATTCGACAAAACATGTATAAGAACAAAAATCAATAAACACCCGAATAACAAGTAACAATGAAATATTACTAATAAAAAGAATAGAATATGACCATATATGACATCATAAAAAAAATTATGATTCTGGAATAAGTCAATGAAATTATTTAAATCATTATACAGGAGGTTCAGATGCTTACGAAGAATATCGGACCTATGGTAAGGGATAAGTTTTCAAATCTCGTTTTTATCCGAGATTTCTTATAAAAAAGTCTTTTCTGGGGTTTTTGTTATCATTCATGTCCATGTTTTCTAAAAGTGTTTTTATGTATTTTTAATGTCCTTTTAAACCATTTTGACATTTACTATATTGTATGTAAGGAATCTTTCTTATGTTTACGTTTTGAGGTACTTTTTTACTTTTCCGACAAAAGTACGTGGAGAAAGTTTTTTTAACTTATACGGCATGAAAGGATTTTTATGGTTTTATAAAGCCTTATTTTCATGAAGCTTCCTCCAAAATATTTCATGAAAATTTCCAACAAAATCTCTTTCCTTTAAAATTTCATGATGTTTTGTGAAAATAAATTGATTTTGAAGAAGAAAAGATATTTTCTTTAAGAATTCAATTCAAGTGGTTTATCAAAACCATTTTTTCATATAAGATGACATTATTTCATATGTGTATGTTTCAAGTATAATGTATCTATGATTTACAAGGTTTCACTTTTGTTATTATAAAATGATATCCATTACTTTTATATGGATTATGTGATGATGGGATGATGTTTATGAAACCCATTTTATTCGTTGGGTTATTATGAATGATGTATGTTTGTTTTGTGGCACAAGTAAGAATGATTTCATTATGAGATGGGTGGGACCAATATCTCCCTCCAATGAATTGGGTAAAGATTTATATCTCATGATATAGACATGGCTGGAATGGTATGTTAATCTTGTTCAGTGTTACAGGACTGAAACGAGTAGTGAACTCGATTCAGAAAGGGACTTTGTCCACTAAGATGGCCGTGGCAGAAATTCCTTGGCTACTATAGAAATAATAACAAGTGCTGAATGGTTTCCACAATTACATGTTTTATTCCCATTCTATTTTATTGTGATTGATGTTCTTTTATGATATATTCCTTACATACTTCCAAGATTTATGTCTTTTCTCGAGGTTTTAATGTTTAGATTTCATGTTCATGTTTTTTCTCTCAAATGATTATGGATTGTTTTATGTTCTCTATGTTTTCCCTTACTCAGCATTTGAGCTCACCCTTTTTATGTATTATTTTTCCCAGGAAATAAAAAAGGTTTTAGGTAAGGAAATAAAAATGAGAAGATCATTACGGGAGATGTTGAAGATCTTTCAACATGATTAGATGTTTATATTATGAGTTTCCAAAGACACTAAACTATTACGGTCCGTGTGTGTCTGTTTTTTTTATGTATTAAGTATTCCGCTAAAGTAATGTAATTTCCATGTATGTCAAGTTTCGGGTCTCTACACATTAGTTTCATTCTCATGCTTATGTGTGCCATATAGATCCTAAAACATGGAATCATTTATCATAAATTTTTTCCATGAACATGAAGTTTACAGTAAATAAATTTAATTACAATGTCAATGAGTTATATGATTATAAAGGTGAACCACCTTGATAGGAAATGGGTATGGTATTCACTAGATAATTGTTTTTGTCATGGAAAATCGTTGTGAAATTTCAGCAGGACAACAACGTCACTTTAAACATCATAGAATGGGTTGATGAGAGAGAATGTGGTATCTAATCATTTGAAAATAAAACAGTCAGTAATTAGAACATTGAAATACTTATCCCAACATATGTAATTTGAAATATAAGGTATAATATAATAAGGAAATATGTGAGGAAAGATTAGGGATGTGATAAAAGTACTTATAGTGAATATAAATTGAATATTTATTGGTTTAAATAGGAAATGAGTGGGGGTTTCATTATTATTTCTCAAACATAGGTTTTGGACTCTATATAATATAATATGAAAAATAACAAACCCTAACACGGTTTTCATCCTTGTTTTCTACATAATAAGAGTTGTCTTAATTATTTTATAAGTAAAATGGCCTAAATTAATGAAAAAATATCCATCCTATGTGGATGTGAGTCATAATCTTAAGTAAATGTTTTTAAAAGATTAAAATATATTAACGTTTTTGGAGGATTCAAAAGGGTTTTGTAAAATTAGTAAAATAAACGTAAAATAAATTTTTTCATATGTAAATATATAATTTCTCATGGATACCCTTTATAGTATTTATTGGATAACTTTTGGGTTAATATGATTTCAAAATACACACCCTATATTTATATGGAATTTAATTTTCACCCAAAAAATTGGATCTCTCATTAAATTAATAAAACATCAATATTGGGTAATTTTTATTTTATGATTCCATAAATAATATTTATTTTTTCTAAATAATTTTATAAATATTCGTATTTTCACTTTTAAAATTAATAATCAACATTTATTGAGTAATGATTGGGATTTTTTACAACAATAGTTTTTGAAACCATACTGAAATTACATTTGACTTCATAAAAGTTATATGATCATTAATAGTTGATAAATAATATTTAGAAATAATATTTTATCAAAATATTATTTATTTCAGAAATCCAATAATTTTTGAAAATAGATTCCTTAATTGAATTTTAATATTACCAAAAAATACTATATGTGTTTTATTGTATGAAAATAAAAAATATTTATAAAGTAAAAAAATAGAATGATAGTATATTAATTATTATACAACAAATAATTTACATACTTATATTATGGGGGTCTTGATACATATCCGTTTAATACACCCAAGAACACCCTAAAAGTAATGTGTGTGACTCTGAGACTTTCATGTGGTGGTTAGACGTACTTTGGTTCGTGATCTCGATGAGCATGAACTTCTCCCACAAATGGTTTCACTTAGGATTAAGTTGTTGGATATGAACTTGGTCTTTTTCAAGGGAAAATACCATAGATTCTATCTTCATTGGATGCTATAATAAATGGGCTTCATAGGGTACAATCCTACAAGTTGAGCTCATCAATTCCTTTCTCTGTGTCAATTGGATTTGTTAAAACTCCATATTTATACTAATCATGTTATCACAATTAAATGGATATATTATAAATGGAAACTATTCTTAATGTCCATTTAAATAGGAGAAAATAAGTTCATATTGTTTCAATAACAATAATATATAATATGTAATTTAAAAAAAATCACATAGGGGAATTTTATTAATAATAGTTTTGGTCATTACAACATATATGATATATTATATGGTAAATGATTATAGAATAATATCCATTATTTATAACTCTTTTTATGAAAATTGATTCATTCCAAAATTACTAATAGGAAATACTGGTAAAGATCCCCTATTTAAAAAATCCTTTTTAAACCTATTTAGAAATTTAACAATATATCTGTTTTAAATCAATCTAATTAGCCTTTTATCATATATTTGTTTAGATCCTCATATTGAGTATGTAGGTTTTCCCACACATGTGTTTCATCAAGAAATATTTTCCTAACCACATAATTGGAAAATAAGAAGTTTGGAAAATCATTTCAGATAAAGAGTGTGTCATTTATATATAATGTTATAAATATAAAAAACTCCACCTAACCCTCTTATACTCCCATGAATAATATAAATTCATGTTGAAACCAAAATATTTTATTGCATAATGAAACAAAACTATCAATACCTGAGAATATTTCTCCAATATATAAATGGAGAATTGTAACTTGAAAACCAAAATAAACTCATTTAGAACATAAAATACTTGAACTTGTATCATATAAATTCAATTGAATAAATTCAGAAAAATTAATGTGGTATAGAAATCAATATGAAATATCTCATTCTAATAATGATCTATAATGTAAAAAAATATTTGAATGGTTTTTTTCATCACAACTATAGAATAGGTTTATTCATTATGAATTCCATGATTTTTTAAAAACATTTATCCATAAGTATTTTTTTATTACTAGACGCTATAACATCTATGTATATTTTTATAAAAATACCCACATATACCCAATGAGTCTCACCCCTTTAGGTCAACCACTAACTTATATCAATTTTTAGTGAACATGGACTATATCATAGATTTCATGGAATTTAACAGTTTTTCAGAATCAAAACTCAAAAGAGACTCTTAGTAGGAATTATTTTTCTTATATTTGATCATTACTCCATCATCATTTTCCATATTAAATCCATATATCTTGGGATTGTGATGAATTCTACCCTAAATTATTGGTTTTTTATGTAACCAGATTCAGTTTATTTCCATTGAATTTTTTGGAACCATCTCAAATTTCTTCTCTAGAATACTTCATGTTTTTTTATCTCAAACTTGTGAAGGAATGATTTTCATCTATTAGATTACTTAATTAAAGTGATCATTATCAAGGAAAACATCATATTCCACCACAAACGCTTTTCATTAAGTAATATAAATAATGTCCCAATGTTTCCTTGAAAAATATTATAACGATCCAAATTTAATACATATAAATTATAACAAGAAATACTCTTAAAAGAAAAATTAGTAAATTTCTAAATCCACATATAATTTGGAATATTTTTAGTATTTTTTTGGAATGAAGCCAAGTAATAACTTAGTAGTTTTTAGGGAGTACCCACTGAATGAAATAGATAGCTCACAAAGACTCATCATCAGTTGAACCATTTCAAACTGTGTACGATTCATCCCATTAGACACGCCATTTGATTATGGTATTCTATAAGGAGTGAGTAGTCAAGATATTTCCCATTATAAAATAATATTAGTGAATTTTTGGATCAACTATTTACCACTCCAATTTGATTAGAGAATTATTATAATCATTTCAAGAAACTTTTTTACTTCATTATAGAATAATTAAAAACTTTTAAAATATTTGAAATTATATATAACTATAAACACATAACCATACCATTTAATGTCATTGGTAGAAGTTATGAAGAACATATAAACATCATTCCATTGAGTACTCATTGGTACCCATACATCACTATGTATAAGATCTGACAATCTACTAGCCCTTTCTCCTTTTCAATTAAAAGGTGATTTGGTTATTTTTCCTAATAAAAAATATTCTTGTGTGTAAAATTATTTATGACCAAATAAATAAATAAATATACATGTATATAGTTTTTTAATGCATTTATATAAGAAATACTGTATGTAGAAACATTTGTTTTTTTACATCTACTCATGTATATAAACATGGATAATTCATTTAATAAGGTTTCATGAAATCATCTAGAAAACATGTGTTTCTAATTTAGGAATGTTTATAACATAGCTAAATTATTCATTTTTATAATTTCCATTAAATATCATTAGTTTTAAAAATTTCTTAATTAGATGAATCTATAATCATTTCTCATTTATCCATAGTTGAAAACATAAAAAATTTATCCACAAACCATTTAACTGTATTTTTTTATAAATGTGTGTAAATGAATCATCTATTAGTGGTTTTTTTCCTAAATTAAGCTAATATATTTTTTAATTTTTAATTTATATTGTGTTAGATAAATTTTTTTTAAAATTCTCAATACAATTTTTTTATACATGATCATCAGGCCACACTCCCCTCCCACATCTAACACTGACCCTTTTCCCACATCAAATGATGTTGACACATTTTGGTTTTATATCCTCCCATGTTTATAGACATGGATAATTTTTTTAAATTCATTCCATAAAAACACCAGGAAAACATGTGTCACTAATTTTTTAAAATTTATTTTCATAGCTAAAATAGATGCATTTATAAATATCCCTAAATGATCCACATTTTTAGACATATCTAAATTATCAGTGTTTATAATCTTTTGAAATTTATCCACTTTGAAAAAGAACAAAAATTTTGACACACGCCATTTACATACAATGTTTTTGTAAATGTGGGTAAATGAGTAATATATTAGAAATTTTTTTCATAAATGTAATTTTTTTGCAAAATTTATTATTTGAATTTGGATGGATATTTTTTAAAATATTTGATAAAACAAAAATTATACATGCTCATCTCATCTCTCTTCACTCCCTTTCCCAATAGTTACCACTTTCCCACATTACTTGAGGTAGACACATTTTAGTTTTATATATACCCACATTATTAATGGTGGATTAATCATTTAACCATATTTCCAAAAAACATTCGGTATGTGTATTTAATTTAGGAATATTTATAAACACAACATAATTAGTCACATTTAAAAATTTCCCTAAATTATCCATGTTTTTAAATATATCTATATTAGCATTTTTTATAAATACTTATAATTTAGTAACATTTGTAATAATAAAAAATTTATCCAAACACCATTTGCCTTCATTTTTTGTAAATTTGGGTAAATAAGTAATATTTTAGAGATGTGGTTCATAAATTCCTCCAATAATTATTGTAATTGTTTCACATAAATTTCGGTGGATGTATTTTTTAAATTTTTGATAAACATTTTTTATACATGGTCGTTCTATCACAATCCCCTCTCATCCTATCACTCTCCCCTCCCTCAATCAACATCTACCCTTTCTCCATGTCTGTTTAGGTTGGAACATTTTCGTTTTATATCATCTCATGTTTATAAATGTGGCCATGTCATTTAAAAATGTTTCATAAAACATTAGGAAAACATTTGGTACTAATTTAGGAATGTTTATAATCATAGCTAAATTAGACACATGTATAATGGTCCCTAAATTATCCATGATTGTAAACATATCTAATTATGAACCATTTGAAAATTTTTCTAATTTATATAAAATTTTTATCGTAAAAAATGTATCCTCTCACCTTTTACATGCATTTTTAGTAAATAGGGGGGGGGGGATGAGTCATTTATCCATGACGTTTTTCCTAAATTATGCTTATTTTTTTCTTTTTTTTAAATTTACGTTGGTTTTTTAAAATTATTGATAAAGGTTTTTATACATTGTCATATCATCACTCCCCCTCCCTCTCTCAATACTAATCAGTTTCCCACATCATCCGAGGTAGACACATTTTTTTATCTTCCCACATATATAAATGTGGCTAATTCCTTTAACAACATTTCATAAAAACATCAGGTATGTGTCCCTAATTTAGAAATATTTACAAACACAGTTAAAATATTCACGTTTATAAATTACCCTAAATTAAAAAAAAATTATATGTTGGTAAATGATTCATTTATCAGTGATGTTTTTCATAAATGCAGTAAATATTTTTTTTTTCTAATTTGTTTTCTTTAAATTCTATATTGCCCAGCTAGGATTAACATATGAATGAGAGGGGGAGCGAGTGAATCAGTGATATGATTTTTTTAAGTTTCATTTCTTTTCAAAAAACCTTCACCTCATACTAAATATTTTTCACTTTTCTAAAGAAAATAATCACACATCCTTTGGGACACTAGTTTTTATAAAGTTCACTACATAAAAAGACTAGTTAAGTCCTTGGAATTATTTGAAAACAGTCCAATTCCAAACAATCCACTAGAAAAAAATCATTTTGTTTAGATAAAATAGGTAGGATATACCCTTACACTGTTATATAACTATGATAAATACAATAGTTCATGTTATTCTTCTAAAACAAATGATGTAAAAAATTTGTGTAATGTGTTAAGAAACCTTTTGCGGTTGGTTCAAAACATGTTACTGTAAAGCCTAATCAACTTCCAAATCGTATTTATTCAAACAAAAAATATTCAATTTCCTACCTAGTAGCCGGTAGAAACAACCTTTTTAGACATTGTTTTTGAAAATTAGTCTCTTGGGTCAGTCTAATTCCTTTATCTGGTCTTTCATTACAGAAACCAAATAAGAAAATAATACTTTGGAAATAATTTTGAAACACTTCAAACTATCCTAAAAATCTACTTCTGATGTCACAACCTGATCTAGTAACATCTAATTACTATCTTTCAATGTACTTCTTCTATATGGAGGTGTTTCTTAGGAAAACTATATCTAAAAATAATCTTCTCTCTTCTTCATTTATTTCTCTCTCTCTCTTCCTTCTCACGTGAACAATACCAATTTCAAAAAGAAAAATGTACATCCTAATATTTATAGGAGATAAAAAGTGGTTTTATCCATAATTTGAAAATGTTGCCCTAAAAAAAATGTATGGAATCTAGAATTACAAATTTATTTATAATTCATCTTAGACTAAATAAATGCTTCTCAAATCCTCTTGATTCATCTCAAAACATACCTAATACTCTCAAAACTCTAGCTTAAAATTTCTTACCATTCTTTAATATGGTACCAATGGTATCCAAATTTTCTTAATATGATGTAAACATATGGGCGCTCTTATTATCTAGAAAAAATTGTGGAAATTAATAGGTATCGAAGAATTATCATTATGATTCTCCATACCAATTGAAATATACATGAATTTTCATTCCAGTGCATCATACCAACCGAAAGACATAAAATTTTGAAACCATTATACCCTAAATAGTTTTGTAACTTCTTTGGAATTTATTATCTTTAATTTATCCATAAACATATTTACATATTATAAATATATCATAACCCTTCCAAAACACTTCATCACTGGATTCAACATTCCTTGACAACACTTTGTCAATATGTTCACAATATATCACATTTTCCTCAATTGTTTACAGCTTTCTGTGATTATGTCTGATGACTTATGGGTGTGAGCCTTCCTATGATGGATTAGTCTCTAAATCTCTCTGGTAGAATGGTGTCAACCCCAATATGATGATTTGTGACCCAAGTGAAAAAAATCATAGATCTATTCTCTTGACATCCATTGGTCCCAAGAATACTGCATACCAATTTTCTTCAACTGACTTGTCTTCCCTTGATGGATCAATTGGACACCACTTATGATGTACCGATATTTGAAGTTAATTCCGTCTTCTTGTTTCTCAATAATTTTTTATTAACCCTTATTAGTTATTTATCCAGAGTAACAGATAGACCGATAGATCATTCGGTCAATGCTTCAGTAGAAATTTGACATTAAAAAATTCATGCTCCCCATATTTTAATACTTCACAAACTTCTTCTTGTATCATTACTTCTTCATATATTTGAGAACATTAGGATTGGAATATAAATTTATGACTAACATTGGAAATTTCAATGAATTTTCATCTACCTAGCTACTTATTCTTTCCTAACCAAAACTCAAACCACTTGTTAACAATCTAATATATTTTCTCCATTTATTTAAAAATGCATGGATTAGAAGATAAAAAAATCATGATATTGAAAACATACAAAGAAATAACCCTGATATTTACTATGGACACTTTCATACTCCAATACATTTTCACATTCAAATTGATAATTTTTTTAGGACACAATGAGATTTAGGAAAACTACTTCATTCAAAAAAAATCTACCAAATAGAAAAACAAAACTGATTAAATTTCTTATCAATCATGAATTTCATTAACTAATTATGATAATAATTTTGTATGATCATCCAAACTAAAAAATTGAATTTATTTCATTATAGTGACAACTAATTGAAATAGTGTCAAGACTTTCTTATTTTAGCATAAAAAAACAACTTCCAGCCAACTTGGTCCAAAAAATATCACCCTATAAAATTTACAATCAACCAAGGTTCATAAATCCCTAAAATTTTTAATCTCTAAAAATGGATCACTTATCCACAATTCTATGCCTATGTGAGTAAACTCATTATAGAAAACATGAATAATTAATAGCTAAATGATGTTTTCCTAAACTAGTGACTTACAAAACTTCTTCATCTTTTTAAACTTCATTGTCCATTACCTTCCAAAATATCGTTCTATTAATCATTTTAATGTAGATATAAGTATTATAATAACATAAAAAATAGTTATAACAATTCACACACTTTAATTTTGAGTTCATAACATACGCATGACTCTCCTATATACATGATTCCTTAAATGGTTTAGAATATACCAATATATAGACATATGAAATATTTCTCCCAATTTGAAAAAACTATCCAAAGACATGTTAAGGTAGGGGACAATAACACATACCTAAAAATTGTATTAATATAAGTTGGCTTCCCATGATCGACCTCAATTTGAAAAATTCTTCTTTTGGTAATGGGTTTTTAGAAATATATAGTACTTGTTTTGATATAGGAACATAATCCAACTTAAGTTCATTCTTGTCCACATGATATTTGATGAAATCATAATTTAAAACAATATTATTTTAATGATAATTTTTTACCAGGATTCATGTAAGGTTGATGGAACACTTATTATCAAAACCCAAGAGAAAGGGTAACATTACCAAAACAAGTAATTATTAAAAATGAGTATTTATCAATATAAGTTGTGTGGCAACTTGAGTGGTAGAAACATACTCAACTTGATCCCTATTAATATTCAATTAATTTTTTTATTATTATTACAACTTATACAAATTTTTCCTATAAATAAGACTCCACCATACGTGGATCTTCTATCACCAACAATTCATTCCCAATAAACATTTTAATGAACAAACAAATCAAATATTTCTGAGCTATCATAAATGATTCCAAAATAAATTGTTCCTTTGATGAATCTAAGAATTGATTTCCTAGCCAATATATGTGAATATTATGGATCAATTTTGAATCATTCACATAAGGAAACAATATGAACAATGACTAGTCTTAAGACAACCAAATATAAATACTTCTAATTAGCTCTATAAAAAATTTAGAGTCAACAACCTTAGAATCTCCATCTCTAGTCAACTTTGTTCTAATAAAAATTGGTGTGGAAGAAAATTTCAAATTTTTTATTCCAAATTTCATAAGAAGTTACTTTTCATACTTTACATGAGAAAGAAACATACGTTTTTTATTTTTTAAATTTGTATCCTAGGAGTGTATTTCATATAACAAAGCATAGATATATCAAACAACATTTTCATTTCCCCAGAAAATCTCTCACATGTTTTGACATCTATCCTAGAAATTATAATGTTTATTGCACTCACATTGGGACTGTAATGAAATGAAAAACATAATGACTTACTGATTTAGATTCAACCAGGAGTTGATACAATTATAATGATTCTTTTCAATTTTCTATTTACCATAAATCATAAGTAAGTTGAAAAACTTATGATACTAGATTGATGAAGGAAATGGGATAAAATATGATGACAATCGCATTGAGCATTTGATTGTAAGAAAATATGTGCTACCAATAGTATTCAGAAGAATCATATTCATGTCTAATGAAATAAAGATGTTACTAGAAGAAGGGGAAGTTACAATAATTTCTATTTAAATTCAAACGATGCTAAAGCTGATATTAAATGTAATCAAAGTCATGAAAGAAGTTATGCTTATAAGAAAAAAAATTAGAATAAGGAAGTTTCTGAAGTAATTTCTTTTCGATATTAGATGATCAAATTAAAATTTGTTTAATGGATTGTATGGATTACTTGATCATAATAATTAAAACAAGTTGCGATGATTTTCATTCAAAAAAATCCAAAAGTTTTAAATCTTCAGATAATGAATTTGATAAGTATCATAATCAAAAACGAGAAAGAATTTCAGTATTGAAAGTTATTTAGTAACATATTCAGAAAAGAAGATGTAGTAGAGGTTGAATAAGTTTGAAATATTCTACTACCTCTATCATAATAAAGAAACTGGAATGATAATTGGTTCCATTAATCATAATTATAAGACATATATTTTTATTATTACATTTGGTGTATAGAAACGTAATTAAATATCATCAGTTTTGATTTATTTTCATGTGGGTCGAGAAAATCAGAGTGACCAAACATCCTCATCATAATGATAAAATCATATTCCGAAATTGGAACGGAGAGTCTGATTTGGACTGTAGATTTGTTAGGAAGTCTATAGTATTGAATAATTCAAATAGAGATCTAAACATAAAGGTAAATTAAAAGCGCTGAAAAATTCATAGGAATGTCTAATATTTAAAGAACATTGAAGATTCTAGAAATTCGATAAAGTTGAAAAACCTTTTCAAACTCCAACTTAAACTATTTTGGTGTGTATATAAAATTTTTATAATACATTATTTATTCTATTAATTTTGGATCTATTGCGAAATTATATATATAATATATGAAATTTTGTAAGAAGAAGTTTCTATATTGTGTTTTCTTGAAGATGTTAGCCAGACAGAAGAATAAAAAGAATGAAGAAAATCATTTTCAGAGTTTTTTGGACTGGTCCGAGAAATTCGACTGGGATTTTTGTGTATTAAAAGAAGAAGTAAATGATTGTTTTAACTATGTCCTTATAGAGTATTATTTTTATATTGAGAATTCAAAATTGGGAATCATACTGAGTAGGAATACAATGTATGTGAATTTCTTACCAGCTTCTAGGTAAGAAAGTGAAGAATTGTTTTGAAAGATCATAAGTTTTAATTTGTTCTAGAATCACTATAACATGTTTGGTACAAAAATTGAGTTACATCATTTTTTACTACTTAAAGAACTTTCACTACCATATTGAACGTAGTGATACATGAGTGTAAGGGAATATACTTCTCATTTTATTCGGCAAAAAAGGATTTTTTTTTTCTATTAGATTGTGTGGTATTTGATTATTTCCAAACCAAAAAAAGACTTAGATACTCTTGTTGAGTAGTGAACCATATAAATTCTTATGTTTCTATGGTTGTGTGCTTTATTTGGTTTCTAGCAGAGAAATAAATATTTAATGGGAGGTAAAGGTTATTTCTAGTACAATGAAACTTAAATGAAAAAATAACATTGATGCATCCCCTCATATTATCAGGGATACTTGAATCTAGGCTTGGTAATCTCAATTGGTATCTGAGACAGAGGTTTTAATCATTTATTCTTTGATGATTTTTAAGAGAATTTATTATGAATAATATGAATTGTGAGAACAATAAGTAGATTTTTATCTTTGATGGAAATAACTATAATATCTAGAATGATATAAAGATTCCTTACCTTATGTCTCTTGGGTATGGTGTTCTTGAAGAAACAAAAGATATATTTCTTCATATTTTTGATAAGGTTACTCTTACAACTATTCATTAGAAGAATATAGATAATGATGGAAGAGATAAAAATTATCTACTCTCATCACATTCTGAAAGTGCATTTTTTAGCATGAAATGTGTTTCCACTACCCAAGGTATCTAGGAAAAGATGAAAAATATTTATAAAAGAAATAAAAAATTAAATAAGACAGAGTTGAAAATATGTATTTTAACATATGATGATATCATGATGGGAGAATACAAATATGTTGGTGACTTCTTTACTTGGGTGAATGACAATGTCAGTACTATCAGGAATCTTGGGGAAAAATTGGATGATTCTATAGTTCTTGAAAATATCTTAATAATCCTTCACAATATGTTTGTTTCCAAAGTTTCCTCATTGGAAGATAGAGATCTTGAAACTGTATATCTTGATTATCTTCATAGTACTCTCATTACTTATGAAATGAGAAGAGTGAATGTTATGAATGGAAAAACAAAAACTGATAGGGAAATTTCATTCAATACAGCGAAGAAAGAAACATTTATGAAGATTATTTTGGAAGATGATGTTGCTGACTCTAACTCTGAAAATGTGCTATGAAATCTTATTCATAAAATATTATCTTTAATTTCCAAAAATGTGATAATATGTACCAGTAAATACAATGGGATGCTTCCCTTGTACTGTTTGTAATGTGGGTCTATTAAATGATTTGAGGTCTGTTTCCCCCAAGGAAATAAATAAGAGGATAGTGATGAAGAAAAGAAAAATAAGGCTATGAACTAAACTAGGTGATAAAGAAAAATATAATTCCAAATTAAAAGATAAAAAATTCTTCAAATAAAAAAGAATAAGTTTCTTATCTAATGATGAATAAAAAGAAGATAGTGAAACTCACTCCAAATAGTATATTGAGAATAATGATGAGACTAGTTTTATTAGAACAATAAATAATTAATAATTAGTTAGAATTAGTTCTAAATAAGAAGAAACTAAATTAGAATTTCCTATTAACTAATAATTAAAGGAATGTATGAGGAAAATTGTGGGCAGGAGAAAGAATCCAGGAGATTGAAAAGTGAATAATCTTAAAAAAATAATAATTAATGTTTTTATGAGGATAAAGTCAATTTTCTATAAGATATTGACGACTTAAATGAATCTGTAAAGAAAGAAAATAATCAAAATGACCATATTGAAGTAAATATAATTAAAAAAATAGAAGAGTTGGAACTTATCCAACAAAAACATTCTAAAGGTGAATAGAGAGGTGAATGTTTCAAAATAAAAATACTTGAAGTTGATTGAAGTTCTCATAATGGTAAACCTGAGAAGGATGAAAAAAAGTTACAATCAATGGTTCAGAATAATGGTGGAATTTATTCTGAGTAGAAGAAATCTAGGAATGTTATGTTTGTGGCCCATAATACCAAAGTCGAGAAGTTAGATGTTTCCAAACAATATGAGTTTGAAATTTTTTATTACATCTAGTTACAGGAAGGATGAAAAGAAAACTGTGATGAATAATAATATTCTATTTGATAGTAGAAAGCTTGGTGATCTTTAATATTCTGATATAGAAGATAAGACGGTTACTGAGAAACATGGTCACAATTACGATGAGTGTGGAAGTTTTAGAGGAAAATAATATTTCCATGGACACATCTATTATTTCAGTCAATTCATACATAGGTAAAGTATGTGATGGTTTAATTAAAAAAAATTAATACTATTCTAAAAATTTCATAAGGAAATTTTTGATGAGGATTAAATCTCTCCAATGGAAGAAGTCTGAGAAGGATGTTCGGAAGATACCGGAGAAGGTTGGTGTAAAAATTTAAAATAGGTTACTATATTTATAAACTACTTATAAATGATGTGAACAACTAGAAGACCTTATAAAATGATGTCTTATTTTGTTATCAATAAAACCAATGTTTTTTAACAATTCTCAGAATCCAGAGACGATGATAATAAATGGAAAGAAAATTCTCTTGTTATCAACATTGCTCTAAATGATACTAAAATAAAACAAACATGGATTCTTAATATTTGGTGTTATAATCATATGACAAAATACTTAATGTTTTCAAATAATGTGAAAGTCTTCAAAAAAGGAATGAAGACAATCAATAATAATTAATCACTAAGAAATAACGGTATTGGATCAACCATCATTGCGAAAGAAAAGATGAAATACAAGAATTATTTATATTTTGATGGGATTATACAAAACCTATAGAGTGTTTCATAACTTTTTGATGAGGGTAAAAAATTATTTTTTGTAAAACATGGGTTTTTTTGTTAAAATGGATGTAGTTGGAAATATAGTTCACAAAGTCAAACGTAAAAAAAGAAACTTGTTCCAAGCTAGTGCAATAAAAACTATTGTTACATGGGAAAGGTGGAAGCAAAATCAGTTGTGGTATAAACGTCCAGGAAACATTTTTTAGAGAAACTCAAGCAAGATATCAAATCAAGAATGTTTCTTTGCCATTATTGATATGTCAAGAATAAGAGATTGGTGCTTCACTATTTTTCAGAAAGGAAAACTTTAAAACTCAATTAATAAGAAAGTTTTGATTTATTCAAAACAAACCATAGAACATATTCATTCTGATATCTATGGGTTTATGAGAAAAAAATAAACTAATGGACATAATTATTTCATCACATTCATTGATGAGTTTAATCACATTACTTATGTTATTTATATGGAACCTAATTCAGATACTCTCAAAATATTTCAATCTTTCAAAAGTAATGCTGAGAAAGAATGTGAGTATTAAGTAAAGAAGTTGTAAATTTATAATGGTTGTCAATACAAAAATGACGAATTAGAATGTAATATTGAGAATCATAGAATTCATAATGATTTCATTTCACCATATACACCTCAATAAAATGGGGTTATTGAAAGGAATTACAAAAGATTCGTTGAAATGGGGAGATATATGTTACTTGAACATGATTTTTCTCATTACATATAGAGGAAACCCCTGAGTAATTTTCTGTATATTCACAACCAATGTTTCTATAACACAAGTTCATATATGAATCCATATCAAATGATATGTGGTAAAAATCTATGTTTGAAACACTTATGAGTTTTTGGGAGTTGATTCATCATATAAAATAATGGTTTTATCCTTGGAACGTTTGAGAAGAGAGGTGAAGATGAACATTTTCTTGGTTATACTACAAAATGAATATGATAGAAATGTTATAAAAAAGAGATATGAAGAATTGTTGACTTTAAGGATTTAAAAGTAATAGAAAATTATGAGGAGGATAAAAAAGTATCTCCAATAAGGAATATGATCAAGAAAGGTAAATTTTTGTTAACAATTCTGATAAGGATGCTGAAAGTGGAAATCTTACTCAAGAAGAAGAATCAGATTCAGCTATTTTAAGTGATGAGGATGAACCAAAAATAACTCATCCTAAGTTAAATAAGGTATTGGAGGCTTAGAACATTATTAGTGATCAATATCAGAAGGGTCAAATAAAAGAAATTCAAAAATTGTAACTTGTAAATCATTGTATTCAAATGTTGATCCCAATGATGTGAATGAAGCTTTTGAGTATTAAACATAGGTTCAATGTATAAATAAATAGCTTCATCAGATATAAAATTTTGATACATGGGAATTATCACCTAATCCGGATAACAAAAATGTTGTGGGTAGAATGTGTGTTTTCCAGAATAAGATAAATGAAGAAGGTGAAGTAGTAAAGAATAATGAAATATTAGTGTGTAAAGGTTACCCAAAATTTGAAGGTGTTGATTTTTATAAGACTTTATCTATAGTGGAAAGTTTATAAATAATAAAAAACATTCATATTATTACTAAAAAATGAAGTTATAAATTTTTTCAAATGGATGTGAAGTTTGCATTTCTAAATGTGGATCTTAATAAGGAAGTTTAAATTTAAAAACCTTATAGATTTTGTGTTATTAGAGATGAAAGTTATGTGTGTAATCTCAGTAATCATTGAATGGGATAAAATAATATTATAGAGCATGTTATTTAAAATTGGATACTTTCTTGAGGAAGATGAATTTCAATAAAGGAAGAGTTTATAACAATCATTACATAAAGGAAAGTCATGAGTTTAACCTCGTTATAATAGATAATGTGGAAGACCTTATTTTCTAGAAATGATGATATATATTTTGATTTTTTTTAAAGAGATGATTCTTTTTTGAGATGTCCATGTTGGGAGAAATGATATACTTTCATTGATTAAAATGTTTAAAAAATAAGAAACACATTTTTATTTCTCAAGAAAAGTATGAAAAAGAACATCATAAGAATTTCTACAAGGAAAATTCAAAACCATTTTCCACACTAGTTTTAGTGGGAACTAGGTTGTATAAAGATGGAGATGACAAGGAAGTTGATCAAAATTATTTTCAGAAGCGGATTGGATGTTTTTTATATTTAATTGCCTCAAGATATAAAACTGTATATACTGTTTCCTTATGTGAAAGATATCAGAGTTGTCCTAAAGAATCAAATTTACCTGAGGAAAAATAATTCATAGATAGATTAAAGGTAAAATAAATTTTGGAATCAAGTATGACAGCTCAGAAAGAAACGACTTCTCTAGATATTCTTATGTTATTTTCTTATGAAATGTTAATAATAGAAGATCCACATCTGGGGGAGTTTTCTTTCTGGGGTAATGTTTTTTAGTTGGCATAAAAAGAAACAAGATTATGTAAATCATTGAATGGTTGAATCTACATAAATTTCTCCCACTCAAGATGCAACCTAACTTATGTGGACACAAACTCAGTTAGAAGACATACTTGTTGAAGTAAAGTTACCCTTTCCATTGGGATGTGATAATCAAGATGTAATCAACCTCTCAAGGAGTCTAGTACAATATTCTATTTTAAAAAATAATTACATAAAGTAACACTTCATCAAAGAGAATGAAGAGAATAATGAATTGAAGCGGGAGTAAGTTCTTACATTAGAAGAAGGTACTAGCATATTCACAAAACCTGTACCAAATAATCATTTTTTATAAATTGAGGTTGAACGTGGGTGTATAGACTCCTTATCTTCAAGGTTGAGGGATTTATTTTCATCCCATATATCATATTTTCTTTCTATAGTGTTTTAAAAGGGATAATTGTCTCATAAATTTATCCATTATATATGTGCTAAGTATTTTAAAAAATAATGTATGGAGGTGAGTTTTGGGTAAGTTATAAATCTAGCATGATAGAGTGTGAACTATTTTAACTATTTAATGGAGTGTTTGTTAGAAAATAAAAAAATTTATAGGAATATTGAAGATGTGTAAAAGAAAATTTTTTTCACCAAAAAATTTAAGGAAGTGAAAAGGATGTGAAGAAAGGA
Organism: Viscum album; assembly: GCA_963277665.1. NCBI lineage: Eukaryota > Viridiplantae > Streptophyta > Magnoliopsida > Santalales > Viscaceae > Viscum > Viscum album. The sequence continues at coordinate 1,958,607,393 of OY728137.1, forward strand.
TGAAGATGTTGAATTTGTTTCAAGATCCACTACTTATGGATTGCATGGTTTTGTTGTCAATAATCATTTTTTCCTATAAGGATTTAGATCATGTGGTCTTAGAATTGATGATAATGAATTTTTTTCATGAGGTTACAATTTTTAGTTATTTATGAACCTTGGTTGACAACAAAATACAAAGGAGGAGATTGTTGGGACCAAGTTCACTAGAGAGGGTTTTTGGAAGTTATAAGATGCCTGTTTTTCAAGTGTATTTAAAAAAAAGGTTAAACCAATTCACTATGTAAAACATAAAAATAAAACTGAACAATCGTATTCATGAAAATAGACTCACATTTCTTAAGAAAGTCCATCATATTAAGAATAATTTTTATAGAAGAAAAGGTTTTTTGGATTCACTTTATGTCCAAAATGAAATGAAAATCATAATGAGGTGATACTTTGAATTCCACATAAATCTGATACAGATCTAATGATACTATTATGTATTTTATTTCGAAAAAACAATAAGTATTACTTAAAACTTTTTATGCTAGATTGATGATATAAATTGGTAGAAAAGATGCTGAATATCATATTGAGAATCTGATTGGATGAATAGAGGTGCTGGAAATAGTATTTAAGAGGATCCTATTCAGGTGGTTAGATAAGAAATATGTTTCTAGAAGAGGGGAAGTTAAAATACCATTAATATAAGTCAGATGACACTAAATCTTAACATTATCATAATCTAAGTCATAATGAAATTAATGCTTACAAGAAAAATATTGCTGAAGAAGGATGTTAATGATGTATAAGATTTCCATTTTCAGATCATTAGATTAAGATTTGTTTGAAGGCTACGTATGTTTTATTGATCATAATAAGATGAACCAAAGGTTATGGTATTCATTCATAAAAATAATAATGAAATATTTAAATATTTGGGGAATGAATTTGAAAAGTATCATGATCAAAAAATAGAAAGAAGATGAGTGATGAATGATCTGTTGTATCATATTAAAAAACTTAGTGCAATAATATGATGTCTCTATTATAATAAAAAAAATGAAAATTGGTTCTAATAATCATAATAATAATACATATGATTTCATTCTTACATTTTGTTTAGCGAAACTTAAGAAATATCTTTAGTTCTGATTTATTATAAAGTTTGTCAAGAAAATTTAAGTGACCAAATTTCATCATATTAATGAAGAAATACTATTTAGAAATTTTAATTGATAATTGGATTCAGACTAAATGTTTTTTATGAAGTCTGAATCATTGATGAAGTCAAAGAGAGAACCAAAATTGAAGGGAAATTAAATTGGGATCAAGCCAAATAAATATTTGAAATTTATGGAAGATTTAGTATTCATGAAATTTAGAAATATGGGAAAACCATTTCAAAATCCTAATTAAACCTTTTTGGAATTTCTACAAATGTATGATAATAATTTGTGTATTCTGGTACCTTTTCATTGCTCATGAAAGAGGAGTGGAAATATCTACAATTTTAGAAAGTGGAAGTTTTCTAATTTGGTTATCTTCAACAATTTAGTCAGACATAAAAAGAAGAAGGGAAAAATATTATTCAGAGTTTCAATACTAGACTAAGCAATCATATTAGGATTTCTAGACACAAGAAGAAGAATTAAAGGATTATGTTACCGGTATTTTGAATGTTTATTATTTCTATATTGGAAAATCAGGATTGTGAATAGGACTAGGAAATCAGACTACATATCATTAGAAAGTCTAGGAAGTTTTTACCACCTTCTAGGTAATAAAGTGAATAATTTTTTTGGAAAGATCATATTTTTTAATGTTTATCAAAAAACACTACTACTTTATTGATTAAAAAATTGTATGACATATTTTTTTCTACTTTAAGCACATGCACTATTGTGTTGAACATAGTGTTACACGAGAGTAAGAGAAAACCCTTATCATTATATTCCTCCCAAAATTATTGTTTTCTAGTGAGTTATATAGTATCAAATTATTTAAAAATCATACAAAGTACTAGATACCTTTGATGACTAGTGAACCTTATATTTTTTTTATTCCAGCATTTCTGTGTTTGATTTGTTTTCAATTGAGAAAAAAATATTAAGCAAAAGGATAAGGTTGTTTCAAAGGTAATAAAACATAAAAGAAAATGATATCACTGAATCACCCCTCCCCCTATTAGTGATACTTCAATCCTAGATAGATAATATCATAATTTTAAAAACGATGACCATGGATCATGTTTCATCATATTCAAGGATTTTGTTATCTTTCACAATACCTATCATCCTTCCTAATAACAGAACCATATGGTTGTTCAAAATGAAAATATTCATCATGTTCTCCATTTAGAAATGATAATGACACATCCATATAAAAAAATATATAACGTCATTGTGCAGAAATAGAAGGAATGAGTCCAATATTTTCTAAACATACCACTAGAGAAAAAGTATCATCAAAATTCAATATGTTCAATCTATGAGCAAACTTCACAAACTAACATTTCTTTGTTTATTATCACATAAAAATCTTCATTAAACATGTTTTAGAACACACACTTTACACTAATAATTTTTTTTTCATTTTTCTTAGGTACCAGTTCCCAAGTATCATTTATTTAAATTTGATCCAAGACATCATTCTTAGCTTGAATCCATTGTGTATGCTCAAAAGCATCGTTAACATCTTTCATCTCAACTTTTGAATATAAAGTAGTATGTGTAATGACTTTTTATTTTCTTCTTATTTGAACCTTTTAATGATAATAACCAATTATGGTATGAGCTTCCACTTTCTTTCTAATCATAGAATTAGATGTAAAATATTCTTCATCAACAATAGAATTAGCAAATTATAATTATTCAAAATTTAATTCCTCAATATTGATTTCATCCATATAAATTTTATTATCAAAAATATAATTCATCTTACTCGTCTCCATGTGAATTTATAGTATTTTACTTATATTTTTCAAGAACATTGAGATCAATAGAATAAAAAATTCTCCATATCTATTTGTTGAAATATCTATATCATCTCCCATCATGGACATATCCATGAAATATTCCATCTTCACCCCTATCATCAGGCCTTCTATGGTTTCCACATTTGTTATTTGTGATGAAGGGACTCAAAACAACTATTAATTTTTTAATCATGGAGTTTTATAATAAAAAATTTCATAAGGATACATATCAGAACATGGCATGTAGAAACAACAGTTTTGAATATACACAATTGTTCTCATAGCTTTCCTCCAAAAGTAAGAAGAAAGACCATGTTCAAGTAATATAGTACCTCCAATTTCAACTGAAATTTTATTATTCCATTCAACAACAATTTTTTTTGTGTATGGTGCACTTAAATCATAACAAATTCTATATTTTTAAGATAAATTATTAACTCTTCATTCATGTATTCACTGCCATTTTTAGTTCTCAAAAGTTTCTCAGAATACCCAAATTCCTTCTCAATTTTTCTCCTAAAACATTTAAAAATCCTTAGAGAATATAACTTATATATCAAATACATAAAAAAAGTAATACAATTAAAATCATCAATTAATTAAACAATATACATATCTCTAAAATTTAATTATTTTATAATTATCCAACAAATATCAGAATTTATAATTTCTAGTGGTTGAGTGGAATGAATATCCAATTTATTATGCATTGAGTTTGTAATATTCCCAATATATGAAATTGTGAAACACCAATCCATTCTTCTTTTCATATCCAAAATAACATGTCTACAATATCGATTTAATAACATACACTTGTTTCTTTGACACATATGTCCCAAAATTTTATGCCAAAACATATTTTCATCATTCATTCTTAAGTTACACGTGTTCTAAACATCACTAACTTGGAAACAATTTCCTTTCATTTGTCAGCCTTTTATAAACATATTTCCTTCTTCATCTCCTTAAAAACAGTTATTTTCAAAAAAAGTTTATTTAATTCATCAAAAAGTAGGGAAACACTCAATTGATTGTTTTTCAACCCATTAAAAAACAAATATTTCTTGGATTTCAACTTTTCTTCACTAACAGTAGCATATCTGACACCTTTGATTCTAAGGGATTCATCTTTTCCAAATGTTAATGTTCATCATTTTTTTTATTTCACATTCTTTAAAAATTTCATGTCTCCTATAATATGAGAAGAACAACCACTATCCAAAATCCTAGTTCATTCTGCTTTTGTATATTTGAGTGTGGTTTTGAAAACAATAGTATTTTTCCTTTATCATTCCTCACAAGAAACTTCTTAGAATTATTAAACATCATTTTTTGTACTGGTATAAAAATAACACAACCTATGGTAAGATTTATCAGTTGATCACATGTTTTAAAAATAGTTTCCAATATTTCAAATCTATTTTCATGTGTCAAAACATCATTTTCAGATTTTTTTCCTTTGATAGAATTGAATCCCCCTTAATATTTTCTCTTTTATAACTCATGGAATCACTATAGTATTGTTTATTAAACCAAAACTTGTTTTTTTATGCCAATATCCAACAAAATACCAACAGTACATATAGAAATAATACTTTCCTCTATATATTCCATATTGTTTAGAGTTTTGACCACATTTCCCAATAACTTTGTTATTTATAAAATTTGGACTTTGTTGTGGAAAATACTTTTTTTATCAACTAAAATCATCTTCAAATCAGATTTCCTCCCAACCCTATGGCAATTAGAATATGTAGAAAATTTTGTTTTAGAATCAGAACTTTTATAAACTTTTGAACTTCTATCTATGTTAGTTATATGAAACTATATGATTTTCTCGGTCTTCTTCTTCTTAAGAACATTTTCATATTTCTTCCCAACATTAGAAGGTAAATTTTGATCCTTTATGGGTTGACCCTTTATATATATTTCACAAAATTCATAATTAGAGTTATAGAAACAAGTGACCTACTAAACCATAAAAAAAATTTGTTAAAAAAGATCCAATTCTTATTTCTTTTCCGTCTACATTACTTAATTTTGTTTATTCCATTTCATTTCTTTCTTAATATACATCTTCATATAATCAATCTATTCACATAAATTATATTTCTCTATAGTAAGACACTATTTATTGTCTATTCAATGAGTTTATTTATTCAACTTCATTATCTATCTTTCAAGTCTGGAAAATATCTCTTAGGAATTATTTCAGTTCTACCTTTATATAAAATTTTAATTTAGTTTAATCATTTTTGGATTTACTAATTCTAAACTCTTCATCTTTCACTATAAAAATGAATATATTTTCTCCAGTAACTTTAGTAAAAATTTTAGCCTGAACTTCAACATCTTCATCTTCTTCATCTTTATAAAAAATATCCTCATTTTTCATTTAGTGAAATTCTTATCATCTCCCTTTAAAATGGTTTTATAATTATCACCATGTTTATTCCATGATCTTCTTAGACTTATTTCATATTCCTCACTGTCTTCTTCTTTCTTTCTTTAAAGAAAATTGTAATAAAACTGAAAGATGACTCCAAATTCAAAACATTTAAAGGGATGTATAAAATTATACTTTCCTATACATATTTAAATATTTTTATAAAATAAGGATATAAATTCATTGATATTTTTACATACATCATTTTTGGATTAAGATTCAGTAACTTCTTCTTATTCAAGAGTCTTCCTAGACTTTCATTTCATATCATCCTTGAAGTACATTTCTCAATAAACTTTTTTTCCATTTCATAACTTTATCCCTTATAATTTCATGTGAAATGATAGTTCTATGAAAGTTATCTAGAGATAGAATTTCAGGATATAAATCTTTTAAAAAAGAAAATTTAGCAATAAACATATCTTGAAGAATTCTCATGATATTTTCAACAACAGTCGAGTATTCAAACATTTCACTAGGACATATTATGGTTCCCACAATATCCTTAACCCGGGTAAAGAAGTCACCAACATATTAATAATAACCTATTGTAATATCTTCATAATTCTTCATCTAAATTTTGATTATTTTTATATTCACCTTTAAATTACCTTTGAATATTTTCTTCAATTTCCCCAAAAGCCATTGCAAGTAGTAACTCTCTTCACTCATAGAAACTCACATTCAGAATACGATGAGAGTAAATCGTTCTTATCTCTTCCATCATTCTCAGATTCTTATTATCTACATATGTGAGACTAAATTTTTCATCAATAGGTGGAAATACATCTGTATCAGCTTCAAGAACATCATACCTAGGAGACTGAAGATATGGAAACATTTTATATGTGACATAAAATTACCATTATATCAGATATTTCTTTTACATCATCCTGGTTTTCTTTTTTGTTTTCTGTATAGGGACGAGAAGGAATTGGGAGGATACCTTTAATAGAGAAATCACAATTTTGTTAGACTCTCATCTTTAATTGGTGGTTTCTTTTTGATGTAGAAGGATTTCATGTTATGTAACTAGGTTACATGACATTTAATGGTAGTTTGGTGAATTTCTTGATAAGGTTTCATACCATGAAAGGCCACACAATGTGACGAGATTTTACACATCGTGAGATATATTAAGGTGAAACTGTACTATGAGGTGATTGATTTTTCGCATACATGAACATTGTGGATTTCACGACCTATAACGGAATTAAACATCCTTCAATTCCCTTTATAGGGAATTATTAGGGTGACGTTCGGGTTTTGGGTTCCCATTTAGTTGTTAGTTCTCCCATTATATCAACCAAGGGAACCTCTTTGGTGATTTTTGGAGACATTGTTCCTATCGGATCGACCCGTTCGTTGTTTGATCTTCCTTCCAATTGCATCGCATCTCTTCGAGTTAGTGGCTATTCTGATTATTCATTTCCATTGACCAAGGTAACATCCTTGAGTTGTGTAATCAGATCCACTGGTCTGAAATTGGCATTTCATCATGCCTTCTTCAAGATATAGTGTGTGATCTTTCTCTAAAAGACGTTCCTTTATTGGTTGTGGTGTGGTGAGTGTTCGTTCTTAAGGTATGTAGATTTCCACCATTCCTCCAAACCCCTTTTTCTAAATTGAATATATCATAAGATGTGGATTGGATTCTAGGGCCTTTAATAACGTCATTGAGTTTTCTTTATTGGAGGATGCCATTATGGGCATGTGCGGTCTAAGGTTTGATGTTGGTGGTTCTGTATCTAGCATATGTTGATGAACCATATTGTTCCTATTTTATAAAATTACTTATAAAAGGAATTTACATTTTTTGTGTGTTTGGTTAAAAGTGTTATTAAAGAAAAATGATTTTCCCTGCATTTTTGATTAATGGAAAGAAAATGGGTATTTTATGAGCATTGAAATGAATTTTTGAAATGATTTTGAAATGGTTTTTCAATTAAATGGAATGAATTGTGAAAATAAGAACATGGGTTACCTTGTAAACCAAGGTGGAAGGTTTATCTTGAATCCATTTTCCATATTTTTATGATTATCAGATGTTCTTCATATGAGTATTTCCTCTTTTTCCTCAAAAAATTGTTCTAGGGGATGCTTATTGACTTGGGGGGGGGGGGGTTACTCATAGGTTATTTAAATAATGTCTAGGCTTGACTTCTAGGAACCAAATAGTTCACTTTATTAATTTCAATATGATTAGTATGTTAGTATGATCTATAGTGATCCTTGGTTCTGATACATGTGCTTATATTTTTATTACTTTTCTTAGTTGATTTATCCTAGATATGCATGTTTACTCTTATAAAATATGATATGGAAAATATTCTTTGAAATTGATATACCTATTTTATTTTTGAATAATGGAAAAGGAAAATTTGTACCTTGTTTTTTATAAAACTATATCAATACTAATTTTTCCATAATTTATTTGAAATGATAATAAAGGAATTTTTATATAGATACTTTTTATAAAACATCTAGATGGGATATTATTGATCCTGTTATGTCAAACCATGTGCACCTCTTTAGTGGCACATAGACCTTTGTTTATCTTCAAATATAGGTAAAGGAAAGGTGTTGTAGTGATTTGGCATGGTTTCGTGTCCATTGAGTTGGGTATCTGCTAGTGAGATGGAGGGAGTTCATCCAATCCATCACCTAGAGTAGTAATTCGGGTTTTTTCATCCATTGTAGTTGGACTTGTCTCTTGGAGATTTTGGGATCTTTTACAATTTATTTGTTTCCACTGTTTTCTTATAGTTATAGAATGTATTCTTTATCTCTTAACTATTCCTTACTTAATAGTGTAAATATATTCCACATGTTTGTTTATGTTGGCAGAAATTGTTCCCTTTGGTTTTTTTGATATCCAAGAACTTTTCACCAGCTTGTGGGAATCGAGAACACCCTTTCGTGTATGTGAAAGAACATGTCTGGTGCTAGGTTTGAGGGTAAAATGGTCCAGGTTGTTAAAATTTTAGTACCAAAGGAGGTAATTCACCAAGAATACTTGTCATTGTAATTTTCTTAGAGTGGAGATTTTATTACCGAGGTTTGGGAGGTACATTTCAATAAGCTCATGGTCATCTCTTGTCCTTATGAGAATCAAGTTTCCATTGGAAGTTATGATATGTGTCACTAGTCTTGGGTTTATTTTAAATATTAGTTTCTACCATTGAATTTTCTAGTTTGAAATGACAATTATTCTTTTGTTTGGTCATTAATTTTTTTCTATATACTGCAATATGCCTCTAATACGTCTTCCACAGGGTTCTCAAGAAGGTGCAGTTGATGATCCTCATGGAAATCTATCTAAAGATCATAATCTCACTGAGTCTATAGTACAATAAGTTTGTATTGTGGATAAAAATTTACCACGTGTTTGTAATACAATTATTGAGGTAAACGAGTAGCTAGAGGAGTGAGAGATCAATCTATGGAATTATTCTGTGAGAATCCACCATCCATTAAGGGAACAAATTAACCTCAATAGATGGAGTATTGTATAAATATGATTGATCAAATATTCAAATTATTCTATACTTCTGAGAATATCATTATAAATTCTACAATGTTTAAGATCGAGGGATCCAGTAAGAGATTGTGGGAATCCATTTTCCAGGCATATAGACATGTGGACTTGGAATGGAGGGGTTTCAAAACCCTATTGTTCAAAAAGTTTTTTCTAGAGAGGCTAATTTTGGAAAAATCCCAATAGATACTCTAATTGAAGAAGGTTGAGAATTCAGTGTCAGTGTACACTAATAATTTATTTGAGCATGTCTGTTTTTCTCTAGAAGTAGTGTGGAATGACTAGTTGATGGATTAGAAGTACCTTTACGGATCACAACCAGATATCAGATCACAAGTGTTCAGGATTAATTTTTCGACCAATGAAAATACATTAGATATATAAATGATGGGTGATATGAGTATGTTAGTCAAGGTTTAATTTTCCACCTATTATCTTCCATCCAAGGGTAGATTCAGTGGTGTGCATGGGAAAAAGAGTAAGGGGAAAGATCACTACAGGACTGGTGGTGGTGGGTCTCAGTAAAAAGGCTTGTCTCACCAAATTATAAAGTTAGTAGTCTGTCATTGAATTAATAATAGTTTGGAAAGTCCAGACACATAAGGAATTCATTCCCCATGCCTGCAAAGACATGTAATAGCTATGGATGTGTTAGTCACTTATAGTACTTCTATCAGGCTATGACCACGCCTCATTAGGACTAGGGTTCGTCATCTCCAAAAGATACTGTGGGTATGTAAGTTTCTTTGAGTAATAAAGGGTTCCAACCAAATTTCTATAGAATGAATAAATTTCAAGTAGTATATTAGTTTCTTGTTGAGGCCGATGTCGGTCTAGTGACAGTATGTGTAAAATAATTATTGAATCTTTAATAGTAGTTTCTTTATTTGAAATTGGTTCCTCCCACTCATTTATATCTTCAAATTTTGATGATATTATTAAACTTCTAATGGAGCTTATGTATTTTTTAAGGGATTTTGAGACACCTATTCGTAAGAGGAAAGAGTATGGGTTTCAGTGTTTTTATTTGTTAATGATAGATGATATGGAGTTGGTCAGGAATTTTCTTATTCTTGATCTGTATTTTTTTGATGTCATCATAATTATTCATTGGATTGTTTCTCATCAAACTAATGTTTCTTTTTATCATCTGTGTGTTTTATTTCTTGCTTATGATGGGAGATATCACGACTTTTAAGGGGAGTGGCAACGACGTCTAGTCATGAAGGACCCTCCCTCCTAGATCTCATGAGTTTTATTTCTACTTTTTTAATTGATCCCAATGAATTTTCTTCTTTTTTTGATTCTCCAATTATTGTTTGGGACTTTTCTAACATTTTTTCAGAGGGATTCTTTTGTATTACTCTAGAGAAAGGAGTAGATTTTATGATAAACCTGGTGCTAGGTACACAACTGATATCAATAACATGTTTGTGACACCCTGAACCCATAATCTATTTTGAAATGAATGATTTTTTGTTTTCATGTGAATTTTTATTTTGGTGAAAATAATGAAATTCAGATCAAACTAGTTGAATATAAAAGTAAGGGAAACCGAAACATTTATTTATTAAAACACTGAAATGTTACTTTGTAATAATTTTTTTAGGTGACCATTGTATTTAATATGACCTTTGGTTTTGGTGATGGTCATAAAATTGTCGTTAAGAATTTTCATTATTTTAAGTATTCTAGGTATATAAGTATTTTAAGTATTTTAAATGTTTTAAAATTATTTACCGTTATATCATCGGTTAAATAAAAACATAGTTTTACGTAAAGATATATTTTATATTTATATTTTAATAATATAGTAACAATGATGTTTCTTTTAAAATAAACATAAATTTATAAAATTAATGACATGGTTATTAATTGAGTTTTTATTTAGATTTTGAACTTATAATGTTTTAAAATTAAAAAGTGTACAGAAAATTATGGAAGCAATGGTATTTAGAGTTTTTTTAACCATAAGAATAAATATATATATATTCAGTTTTTAAAACATTAATATATATAATCTATAAGTTTTTATGTTAAATGATGTTTTGTTTCATAAAATATTTAGTGAGTGCCCACCCAACTATGGGCAGAGAATAAGGCTAAGCCGTCAAGGTCTAGTGGTCGTCTCACATTGGTAACTGAATCCAGGAAGAGCGCCCGTATAGCGCTTGCTGAGTCATGCTTGAGACTATGTATAGGGCCTGGTCAGGCACACACATGGGGTGAGGAATGTCAAAAACCGACATGGGTAACGGTTGGAAAAGTCCCACGGGTGGGGGTCCTATGTTTAAGGACCATGTGGTGTGTGTGTTTTGGTCATTGAAGTGAAGGAAGATGCATCAAACCTTATATGGTGGTCCCAAAACCTCCCCTGTTTCGATGTGGGATGACAATTTTTATGAGAAATATAATCTATGATGTCCAATCTCATCATGTGAGATCCTCACTATTTGATCCAGTATAGCCTTTAAACATCACTAACTGCTTCTTAATACTATAATTTTCGTGTACCCTCCAATCGGGACGTGGCTGATCTCAGCCGCTTATCCCTTTTTAAATCTTTTATATTCCCCAAAACCATCTGATCAAGCTGCGATTAATCTCAACAATCCATATGTTTTTAAAATATCAAAAGACACCATAGCCAACCATTTGGGATCGATTGATCTGAACCGTCCATCTTTTTTTTCCAATTATTCTGGTCTTATTCTTCTTCCTCATGTAGCACCAATAATCGTCGCTATCCTCCCCTATTTCCTTCTTATCCCCAGTGTCTTTCCTTATCTCTCCTAAAGCCCAACTATTTCATTTTTCCACACGGTTGACTTAAGTTCATTAGTTTAATGCAAATACTTTGATGTATCATGAATGTTTGAAATTATATATATATATATATATATATATATTATCAAAAGAATGATCCCTTTATGATTTGCATTGATTAAGTTTTTTTCAAATAGTTAGATTCATTTTTGTAGATTTATTTATTTATATTTTTATTCTTAACTATATTATATAAAATTATATATAAATAACTTATATAAAACATTTATATAAGCCTCATTTCCCCCCTTAACCCTATAGGTTTTCCTTTCTTGAACCTTCCTCAAATCTCAGCACACCTCCACCTCACCTATAATTATGTAAGTGGCTATTTTTTTTGATTAACCCAAATATACTTATATGTATATAAAGTACATATAAATAATAAAACTATTCTATTTTATGTCTTTATAATGATGAGTATTTTTGTTTTAAATGATGTTAATTTTTTGTGTAATTCGTGTAAGGGTTAATCTAACATCGTTTTTGATGTGTAAAATCCCATATATACACTTTTTGTATATAAGGTTATATGTATATATATATATATATTTTTAATCTGAATTATGTTTTCATATAATTGATATTAAGTAATAAAATAATGTTTTTGAATATTATGATACTTATAATTATTTATCAAACCTTTTTTTGGTTATGAAAATTTGATGTATACACTTTGTATATATACAGTTTTATATAATCTTCAAAACCAAATTTATTTTGGGTATTTCAAGTGATGATTATCAGTAATGATTTTATGTATGTATTAATGAAAAAAGAGTTTACTAAGAGTTGTTTTTTTAGTTTCTAAACATATATAACCCTATATATATATATGGTAATATATATATATATAAATATAGTTTTAATCATAACCTGATTAATCTTATATCTTCTTAGGATAAATAAATATTTTTAAAGGTGATTCTTATCCTTATACTTATTAATTTAATTTCAAAACCCACATGTATATATATAAGTACCACAATAACATATATACATATATTTCTTGATTAAATGATCACAAATAAAATTTGATATTGGAAAACATTAAAAAACATTATTTGGTTATTGTATGCCTAATTTTTTTAAAGAAGTCATCACTTTGATATTACAATAAACATTATATACATGAATCTCAATTAATAATATTAAGGATAAAGGCATAGATTCATCTTTTGTCTAATATATACATGTACATGCATAAAAACATAAAAATATGTATAATTAACATAATATATTGGAGAGTATAATGTTAGATCATAATTGTATAAGAACACAAGTTAGTGAAGTGAGTTTAAATATTTTATTATGTTTTAATATCTCACCTAAAAGGTATGTTCTCATTTATTAACATTATATTTTTCATGGTGAATATACCACAGGGAACACTATTAGTTATGTAAGTATATGATTTAATATGTTTGACAATTTCATTTATCAGTGTCTGGTTTGAACTTGAATGATAACTATATTAAATTTAAATACATGTATTTTGGTATATTAATTGTGTAATTACATGTTGCAAAGGTTTTAATTTTGGAGTTAATATTTTATGCGACAATACAATCAACCCATTATTTTATGTGCACCAGTTGTCATCACATGTACAAGTGGGTGTCTATTCATCCATGCATGTCATTGATAAATTTTGATTTATACATAGCCTAATGTGTAACATAAAAACCATGTAGTTTTTAGAATAACTTATACATTTAATTCATGATTCACATTATTTATGAATATAAATAGTAAGTGAAAAAAATTAAATTTATCCCTTATGATAACTTATCGATTAGAAATTTAGTTATTCAAAGTGGTATGGAAAACTTTGAATAAGAGATATAAAATAATTATTCAATGTGGTATAGGAAACATTGAATAAGAAACAAAAATTAATTATTCAAAGAGGTATGGGATACATTGAATACAAGACATAACATAATTTAATAAATCAAAGTGGTGTGTAACACATTGATATAAAGAAATTTAGATATATGAGGAATGCATTAGACTTATTATGTGAAAATTGATACCCGCTATATCCTCTCGATGAAATGAAAGGTATCATGAGAAAAAATATGGTCTTGGAATGAGGCCTTGATAGAATTATTATGTATGGTCTTGGCACAAGGCCTTGAAATAATGTTTATGATTATCTAGAATTATTCATTTCCTATAGATGTGATTAATATTTAACAAACCATGTGATTATTCAACAAGCAGAATAACCATGGTTATGAATATTCTAAGTATAGTAATGGTAATAAATGATCATGGAATAACGATTTATATACTGGGAAAGACATTTATAAAGAAATAGTATCATCTATTTTTCAAACATTGATACAAAATTTAGAAATAAATTTTTCATTTCATGAATTGTATTTTATTTGTTAAGTGAAATATAATGATCTTTCTTGTGAAAATCTGAGAAATTGTTATTTCATGTGTTAATATGTTCTAGTACTCTTTCATGTCACCTTAAAATTAGTTTGATCAACTCCTATGTTATATGAAGCATTCCAAGAATTTTTGTAGATGTATGTGTACTCTAATATGTGTCTTCTTTATAGATTTTCAATAAATATATAAATTCTTGTGTAAGAGATTTACCTAAAAATTATTTCATGTAACATTTGAAAATGATGATGATAGGCTGCAAGATATTTTGTATCCTTTTAATAAAATGTTTTATAAGGATATTTTTTAAAAATTATTTTCCATAATTAATTTTTAAACCCCTTACTGAGCATTCTAAATACTCTCCCTACATTTTGAATTTATTTATAATGGATTAGTAGATTTTTTAGATTTGTGTTCTTCTATGTGGTGGCTACATTATAGATCGTATCTCATTCAGTTTTGAAGGAATGTATAATCTATATCTAATTTTTTAGAACCTGGTCTGAGAAGATACTTTGTGTTGAGTTATGATGTGTAATTTTATCACCAACCTTTTTATAAAAAAAATTACCCACCATGTTTAATGAACCAGATCTAGGATTCTGGGGTCACATTTTCAAAGTTGGTATTAATGGAATAATATAGACAATTCTGGAAAATTAGAACAAAACTAAAAAATTTATCTATGATTTGCTGAGTATAACTTTTCTTAAAAATTTTAGATGGAAGGTAAGGGGTCACCAACAAACTTCTCATCTCTCCCTACTGAGGCACTAGAAACCATAATTGTCAAGTCATGTATGGATGAATTTCATCCCTTTGGAAACCTTTGTTTGATCTGAAATCATCTTTACCACATATCTAAAATTCCTAGAATACTTCACCTCAATTAAGGATCAAGAATTGTTTATTTCTTCATAGTGCATTCTCAATTCCCATTCTATACATGTCGAGGAACATACTTTGACAGACTCTTCAAATGTTTCACCCTATCCTATTGTTTTTTTCCTGAGGGATTTCCATGAAGCTACAAGAGATGGTGAACTTAACCCAACATATATTTTCCAAATAATTTCCTTTAGTCTATATGGATGAGTTAGAGACTTTGAAATTATTGAGGTTGAGCATTTTCATTCATTTTATAGACATCCAATCCATATTGATGTCTCCCAACATTACAACCCTCATGCCAATCAATCAAGATACTATACCTGTGTACATGACTTTGACCAGAGTTACTCATGCTGTATCTGGAAAAGAGAAATCAAGGAGTTTGAAATTGTTCTGGTGATTCATTTAACCGTAAAGAAATGGGAAAATCACCGACACCAGGGGAACTGGTGAAGGTATAAATTAATTGTCTTCCTTCATTTTTTTATGTAATAATACATAATATTGATATGTAGGGACATCAAGGTGGATTTTATAAGGTCAATTCTAAAAATTCTTCAAGACTTTGATCGAATTGTGAGGACACAATTCTTTTGAGGGGGAGGAGAATTTCATTCCTTGAACCCATACTATATTTTGGAATGAATGACTTTTTGATTTACTATGAGTTATATTTTTGGTGAAAATAATGAAACTAAAATGAAATAAATTAAATACAAATGGAATGAAAATCAAGATATTTATTTATTAAAACACTGAAATGTTACTTTGTAATAAGTTATTTAGGTGACCATTATATTTAACGTGACCATTGGTTTTGGTGACGGTCATAAAATTGTTGTTAAGTATTTTATTATTTTATGTATTCTATTTATATAAGTATTTTAATTGTTTTAAATGTTTTAATATTATTTAATGATATATAATTGGTTAAATAAAAACATAGTTTTAAGTAAATTTATATTTTATATTTATATTCCAAAAATATAATAACCATGATGTTTCTTTTAAAATAAACATAAACTTATAAGACTAATTTCAAGGTTTTCAATTGAATTTGTATTTATATTTTTAACATATAATTTTTTTTTAAAAAAAATGTATACAAACATATAGAAGAAATGGTATTTAGAGTTTTTTTTTAATCTTGAGAAATAATATATATATATATATATTCTATTTTTAAAACATAAATATATATATTCTATATGTTCTTGTGTTTAATAAAGTTTTTTTATAAAACATATGGTGAGTACCCAACCAATAAAGGGTATCCTTGATGGCCAATACCTCAAGGTATGGTAGGTATCTGACAGTGATAATCAATGCTAGGTAGAGTGTCCACATAGTGCTTGCTGAGTCGCGCTCTGGCCTGTGTGTAGGGGCTGTTCAAGAGCACACATTGGGTGAGGCAAGTCGCACACCGACATGGGTAAGGGTAGGCCAAGGCCCATTGGTGGGGATCCCATGTGTAACGACCCCACAATGTGTCTGTTCGTGTCATCAAAGTGAAGGAAGAGGCATCAAATATTTTATGGTGGTCCCAAAACCTCTACCGTTTCATTGTCGGATTGAAATTTTATTGATAAATGAAATCGAGGCTATCTAATCTCACTGTGTGAGATCCTCATTGTTCAATCCGTTCTAGCCTTTGACCTTAACAGAATGCTTCTTAATACAATAATTTTTATCAACCGTCAGATATCAAGATGCGGTTGACCTTGGCCACTCATCCCTTTTTAAAACTGACGCTATCGCCAAAACTGTCTGATCAAACCACGATTAATCTCGATTGTCAATACATTTTCAAAATCGTGAAATCCATCATAGTCGTCTGAGTGCGCTTAGTCGATCTGAACCATAAATCTTATTTTCCATTTAATCATGTCTTCTTCTTCCTCGCACCTCACCTGTTGCTGTCACTCTCCAACACTATTTCCTTCATAACCTGTGAGTCTTTCCATCTTCCTCCATGGACCCAAATGGTTCATTTTTCTACAAGGTCACCATGGGTGCATTATTTTAATGTGAACCCTTAGGTGTATCATGCATTTTTTACATAATATAAATATATATATATATATATATATATTATCAAGCGACCGATTTTTTTAAGATTTTCATTGATTACAATTTTTGTTTCTTTCTAAATAGTTTGATTCAGTTTTATTTAGGATTCTTTGTTTATATTTTTATGCTGAACTATAGTAAATAATATTATATATAAATAGCTCATATAAACCGTTTATATAAACTGTTTATATAAAGATCCTTTTCCCCCTTAACCCTATAGGTTTTCCTCGCCTCAATATTCCTCCAATCTCTATAGGTCTCCACCTCACCTGTAAATCATGTAAGGGTCTATATAGTTTTCTTATTAACCCATATATGATTTTTTGTGTACACACAAACACACACACACAACAAACCTATTCAATTTTATGTATTTTGAATGATGAATATTAGTGTTTTAAATGATGTTCTTTATTCACGTAATCCATATAAGGGTTAATCTAGAATAATTTTGATTTGAAGATACCCATATATAAACTTTGTGTATATACAATTATATGTATATATATAGATAGATTTTAATCTAAATTAGGCATTCTTATAATTGATAATATGTTATTAAATTATGATTTTTGTAGCGTATAATACTTATAAGGAATTATCAAACCTTTTTTTGGTTATTCAAATCCCATGAATACCCTTTTTATATATATAGTTTTATATAATATTCAAAACCTAATGTATTTTGGTTTTTTCAAGTGCTAGTTATCAGTAATGTTTTTAGGCATGTATTATATGAAATAGGGTTTACTCAGAGTGTTTTTTGAGTTTCTAAACATATATAATGATATATATATAGGGTTATATATATATATATGAATATAGTTTAAATCCTGACCTGATTAGGCTTGTCTTTTATTAGGTTAAATAATTATTTTTAAAGGTGACACCTATCCTAATACTTAATATTTTAATTTAAAAACCCACAAGTATATATATAAGTGGAAAAATTACATATATTCATGTCTTATATGATTAAATGATCAAAAATACAATTTGATATTTTAAAAAAATAACAATACATTTTTTTATTGTCTTCCAAAAATATTCAATAATTCAACACCTTCATATTACAAATAACATTATATGAAAGCATCAAAATTTATAATTTTAAAGATAAAGGTTTTGAATCATCTTTTGTATAATATATACATGTGGATGTATAAACACATATGTATATATATAATTAACCTAACATATTACCGGAACATAAAATAAGAGTATATAATGTTAGATCATAATTGTAGAACCACTCATATTAGTGATGTAACATTAAATATTTTCTTATTTTTTAACATCTCACATGAAAGGTATGATTACATTTATAAACATTATATTTTTCATGGTGAATCTACCACAATGAAAACTATTAGTCATGTGAGTTTATGATTTAATATATTTGACACTTACATTTATCAATGTATGGTTTGAACATGAATGATAACTATATTAAATTCAAAAACATATATTTTTTTATTTTAAACGTTTACTTTCATGAAGAAAAGGTTTTGAATTTAAGAGTTCATATTTTATGTGACAACCCAATCAACCAATTATTTTATGTGCATAGGTTATCATCACATGTACAAGTTTATGTCTCTTCGTCCATGCATGTCATATATAAAACTTTATTTAGCCATATCCAAATGTGTAACTTACAAACCATGTAGTTTTTTTGAATAATATTTACATTTAATGTATGATTCACTTTATTTATGAATATAAAAAGTAATTGAAAAAAATGAAATTTACCCTTTATGCTACATATGGATTAAGAATTTATTTATTCATAGTGGTATTGGACACTTTGAATAAGAGACATAATCTACATATTCAAATTGGTATGAGACACTTTGAATAAGAGACACAAATTAATTATTCAAAGTGGTATGGGACACTTTGAATAAAAGACATAACATAATTTAATAAAACAATGGGTATGGGAAACTTTGATTTAAGGACATTTAGACATACTAGGAATGCATTAGACTTATTATGTGATGGGTGAGGCCTACTATAGAATCTTGATGCAGCGATAGGTCTCATGAGACAAACTATAGCATTGGCACGAGGCCTTGATAGAATGATTAACAATGGTCCAGGCACGAGGGCTTGAGAGAATGTTTATGATTGTCCATAATTATGCATTTACTTAGTATGTGATCAATATTTAACCAACCATGTGATTCTTCGACTAGTAGAATATCCTTGGTTAAGAATCTATTATGTATGAAAATGTTAATAAATGCACATGGCATAATGATGTATGTACTTGGGATGTTATTTATAAAGAAAGTATAACCACTATTTTCTAAAAATTGATACAAAAGCTAGACATATATATTTCATTTCATGAAATGAACTTTATGTGTTAAGTTCCTTATGATGATGTTTCGTGGGAAATTATAAGCAAGTATTATTTCATGTGCTAATTTGTAACTGCATCCTAGCATGTCTCCCTTGAATTAGTTTTATGAACTCTTGATTTATTTAAAACATTCAAAACATTTTTGTACAAGTAGGAACTCTCTTATATGTGTTTTATATATAGATTTTAAATAAATATATAAATTCTTGTGTAAGAGATTTCCCAAAAAATAATTTCATGTATCATTTGAAAAATGATGATGACGTACTGCAAGAATTTTTTTTACTTTTCAGAAAATTTTTTATATGGATGTTTTTTAAAAATAAATTTTACTATTTAGTTTTAAAACCCCTTAATGATAATTTTGAATTCTCACCCTACTTTTTCAATTTATTTTTATCGGATTGTTAAATTTTTCTGCTTTGAGTTCTTCTATGTGGTGGCTACATTATAAAGATTATCTCATTCAATTTTGAATAAATTAATCATCTATATCTGGTTTTCAAGAACATGGAATAAGAATATCCTCTATGTTGAGATCTGATGTGTAATTTTATCAGCAAACATTTCATAAAAAATTTACAAACCATGTTTAAGGCACTGGATCTGGGCTTCTGCAGTTGGGTTGTGGCATTCATATCATATGGAACTAGTGGAGCTGAAAGAGTTTAATATTCAGTTGGACAACCTATTAGAGAAAGTTTTCATTCTCCCTAGTGTTTTTCCTTGCACATCCCTCATTTTATTTGACAAGAAGGCAGATGGTTTTCTTCAGTTGTGTGTGGACTATCAGAAGTTGAATAGGGTAAAAATAATTACAAGAATGATTTTCCATGTGTGGATGATTTTTTGATCAATTAAAGGGGAGAAATGGTTTCCAAATATTGATCTTCAGTCAATTTATCATCAGCTCATAGTTTGAGAGTCTGATTTAAAGAAGACCAATTTTAGGAGTTGTTAGAGGCATTATGAATCACTTGTAACGCATTTTGGTCACCCTAATGCACCATATATTTTTATGGATTTATCCTGAGAAGGTGAAGGTTGTCTTGTTGTGTAAAGAACAACCGAATGTACTTGAGATATAGATCTTCCTTGGAAATTTTTGATACTACAGACAGGTTGGTAAAGATTTATCTAAACTGTCATCACCTTTGGATACTCTTTCTAGGAATGTAGTGAAATTCACATGGAATACGATGTTACAATCTTCTATCATTGAAATTGTGAAACTTATAACATCACCTCCTATTCTGATCTTACATAATCCCGATAAGGGGTATGTTGTATTTTTTAAGCTGGTTTGGGAAACATGATTATATAGGAAGATCATATGATTGCTTATGTCTCTCTTCAGCTGTGACCACTTTAGAGGAATTACAACACTCAGATTTTGAGCATGTCTCACTTATGCATGTACTTAAATGAAGACGGTGATATATTTTTGATGGAAGGTAAACAATATTTTCTAATCATAAGAGTTTGATTTATATATTTTATTATAAAGGCTTGAATCTCAGAATGAGATGATCGTTAGAATACCTTTAGACATTTGATTTTCATATTTCATACACGTCGGGGAAGGGTAATGTCATTGAATATGCTCTTAGCAGGAAAGTACCGTCACATGTTGTTCTGAAATCAGAGGAGGAGTGGAACCTTATGAGTATTTCACTCAGTTGCACTTGTATTATCAACAATATGATTTATGTAATGTTTTGGAGGGTTTTCAATTATCATCATATCTCCTTGAGTCAATTTTATAGAGTTAACATTAGTATGATGAGTTCAGTGAAATTGATAAATCCTTTATGGTGGGGAGACCATTTTGGGTTGGTCTCTCTCTTTAGATGGTATGCTCTATTTTGGGAAGTGGGTTGTAATCCAATCATCTATGAGGAGTTTAATATTGTTTAATTATCGCATATCTTAGTGGGTTGTTCATCCCGACACTACGAATATGTATTATGATATGAGATAAAAATTTGGGTGGTCAGGCATGAAGCGTGACATTGTAGAATATGTGTCTTACTGTTAACCTACCAATAGATAAAGGAAGAGCGCTGCAAACCCTCGAGTTTGCTTCATCCTCTTCCAATTCGGGTTTGAAAATGGGATGAGGAATCCATGGATGTTTTTGATAGATTACCATAGACTCGCCAAGGGTATAATTCTATCTTGGTAGATGTCAATTGGTTGATGATGTCTGCTCATTTCATTTTGATAAAGGATAACACTAAGGTTGAAGATCTAGGTTAGCATTATGTGAATGAGATAGTGAGGTTACATGGGAGTCCTTCTGCCGCTATTTTAGATAGGTATCCTAGGTTTACCATGAGGTTTAGGAGGAGTCTCTAAAAGGCGATGGGAGCTCATGTCAATTTGAGAATATCACACCATCCACATACAGATGGTCAGACAGAGTGAGTGATCCATATTATGGAGGATATTATTTGTGCATGTGACATGGATTTTTATTGATCATGGGATAACCATCTGGGACTAGATGATTTTTTCTATAAAAATAGTTATGAGTTATTGATCAGAATGAATCCATTTGATTTATTGTATGGTATCCTATTTATATCTCCTCTCTATTAGTATGAGGTTGGATAAAAATATTTGGTCGAAAAACTTTTTTTCTAGGTGACATCAATAAAGATTTAGTATGTACATCAATATATGGCTATATCCAATAATTGAAAAAAATTATATGTAGATCAGTGACATCACCCTTTTGATTTTACCATTGGTGATTAGATTTTATTGAAATTTTCTCCTCGATTGGGTAACCATCAGATTGGAAAAAAAGGAAAGTTGGATTTAAGAAATTTTGGACCATTTGATGTCACTGAGTATCTTGGGAGGGTTGATTATTAGTTTTAATTTCCACTTTGGTTGATAGGTATTTCTGACTTTTTCACATATCTTAGCTGAGGAAAAATCTTCCTGATCCCACTAAAATTCTATGTTGTGAAGAAATTGATTTAGAGGAAGATATTTCAGTTTTCGGAGAAACCAGTTTAGAACATTGAATCTCAAGTGAAATTATTGTGTGGGAATTCGATTCCATTGGTTAGAGTTTTAGGGAAACCTAAATTAGGTTCTCTTCAGACTTGGGAACATGAGTTATTGATGTCAGAGGAGTGGCCTCATATTTTTTTATTAGGATGACATCTTCCACATGACTTATTGGGGATGGAAAGTCTTTATGGTTGGGAGTTTGTAACATCCCATTACTGATCTATTAGGTATGTCTTTAAAATCATAGTGGTTTTTTTTGTATTCTATATAGGGAATAGAAGTAATTAGGAGGATACCAATAATTGTGAAGTTATAGTTTTTTTGTACTCTTATATTTAATCAGTTGTTTCCACAGGCTGTAGATGTATTTCATTCAGTTTAACATGGTTACATGCCATGTAATGGTTGTAGGGTACATTTCATGAGAAGGGTTCATTTCATGAAAGGTTACCTGACAAAACGAGATTTTACATGTAGTGAGTTATATTGAGGTCATATTTTAATCTGAGTTGATTGATTTTTTAGCGTACTTGAACAATGTGGATTAAAAAACGTCTAAAGGAATTAAATATTGTGTAAATACTTGAGAAAAAAACTTTTGGGCATCGTTTGGGTTTTGAGTGCCCATTTGGCTACCATTTCTCTCTTTCTCTCGAATAAGGGTTCCTATCTAGTGATTTTTGGAGACACTGTTCCTTTAAATCGATCCATTTGGCATTATCTCTTCATTTTGATTGCAATGTGTCTCTATGGGTAAGTGGCCTTTCCACTTCTTTATTTACATTGATCGCAATAACATCCTTGAGTTTCATTATTATATTCACTAATAAGAAATTGGTGTTTATTTTTGTCTTCGTCCAGATTTGTTGTGTGATATTATTCTGATGGTCATTCTTTGATGGTTGTGGTGTGGTGGGTGTTCATTCTTGAGGTATGTAGATTTCCTCATTTTCTCTGACACCTTTTTTTAAATTTAATCTCTCTTGAGATATAGGTTATATTCTAGGGCCATTTCTGGAATCCTTGAGTATTTGTTTTTGTTGGATCTCTTTTTGGGCATGTGTGACCTGAGTTTTGAGGAAGTTAGTTCC
Organism: Viscum album; assembly: GCA_963277665.1. NCBI lineage: Eukaryota > Viridiplantae > Streptophyta > Magnoliopsida > Santalales > Viscaceae > Viscum > Viscum album. The sequence continues at coordinate 1,958,631,018 of OY728137.1, forward strand.
ATATATAGCACATTTTTAGGATCCTTATTGTTCATATTTTATAAAATTATTTATAAAAGGAATTGACATAATTATTTTGTATGTGTTGAAAAGTTTTTTTAAGGAAATTTTTTTCCCAGGTTGTTGATAAATAGAATGAAAAAGGGAATTTTCAAATCATTGAAATGGATTTGTGAAATGGGTTTGGAGTGGGTTTTCAAATCATTGGAATGAATGGTGAAAATGGGCACATGGGATACCTTGGGAACATAAGTGGAAGCTTTAGCTTAAGGAAATCATCCATATTTATTTGATTATATGGATGGTTTCTTATGGCTCTTTCATATGTTTTCTGGCACCATTATTCATGGGGATGAATATCAAATTTGATAGGGGGCTCACTTATGGAGTATTCTTCTACATCCTAGGCCTGTGTTCTAGGAACCAAATTGTGCACTGGATTGATTGTGGTATGAGTAGATTTTTATTTTGATCTATAGTGATCCTTGGTTTTGATACCTATACCTCTATTTGTGTTTCTTGGATTATTTATTTTAGCCTGGATATGTATGTTTATGCTCGATAAAGATGGTTTGTCAACTATTATTTGAAATTGATATACCTACATTGGTTTTAGAACTATGAAAAGGGAATGGTTTACCTTGTTTTATATAAATCTACTTTAATGATTATCATTCTATGTTTTATATGAAATGAGCATGAAGTAATTATTACATAGAGACTTGTTAGGTAACACCTGGGTGGGATCCTATTGATCCTCTTAGCTTACACCCTACACTTATTTTCAATGCTGTGTGGACCTTTGTTTGTCTTACAATACAGTGAAAGAAATGGTACCAGAGTGAGGTGACAAGATTTCATGTTAGTTGAGTTGGGTAACTAGCGGGGAGATGATGGGAGTCATTCCATGCCATCACCCGGATTAGATGTTTGTTTTTTGCTCATTTGTAGTTGGGCTTGTCTCTTGTAAATTTTGGAGAGTTTTATTGTTGTTTTTTTTCTTCTATTTTCTTACATTTATAGAATATATTCTTTATCCTTCCATTATTTTATATTGACTTATTTATATATATGTCATGGGTTTCTTTAGGTTGAGTGTGATTATTCCCTTTTGTTTGTTGTTTGATGCCCGAGCGCTTGTATCCAGCCCGTGGAGATCAGGAATTCCCTTCAGGTATGTGATGTAATTGTTCAGTTTCCATGTTTGAGGGTAACATGGGTCATGTAATTACATTATCAGTCCTTATATGATAGTTATTTTCACCGAATACTAGAATTTACTTACTGTCGACACAATTCATATTCTCCATAACAACATCACTTAAAAAACTTTATCAATGATTTAATCAAGGGAACCATTTCATTGATACCACTTGTTATTTCCCAACTAAAATAAATGTATCAATGATAGGGGGTGACTGTGAATCAGTGATATGTTTTTCTTTTATGCTTTTTTAGAAACAATATTAACCTCATGTTAAAGAATAATAACTTTTCTGAAAAAAATCACCCATAAAAACGAACACAATTATTTATGAGGGTCAATGTAATGACACGAACGGTTATAAATACAATTCAGCTTTTGATATAATTAAATCCATTAATTTGTAATATGGTTATAGAAAACACTTGCTCTTATTTGGTTTTATTATATTTTATTGGATTTAAGAGGCCGTTACGCATAATTATCATTCATAATATATTCTTTTAAGAGTGATCATACGAGTAGTATAAATATAGCGTTTTAAAAAATCCAATTCACTTAAACAAATGATGTGATTTCCCAAACCTGTAAGATCATACCCAATGAAGCCCATTTATCAAATATTCATAGGGAGATAACATCACATTCCTTTTTCATTTACCAATCCCTATATTATAATATAGCGACCCCAGACTTTTACATATAACATTACAAGATTTTAATATTTATTATACATTAGAGTTCAAGCAATGGATTGTAAAGTCTAGTTTCTTGGAAGACTAGGTATATAACAAAACATTATAAAAAATAACTTTTTATTTAAACTCTATAATGAGGTCATATCTTTTATTTTTCATATACTTATGTATAGGATAACCTGGGGATAACATGAAAAAGGGGTGAGAAAAAAATCCCAGTAAGGGAGTAAGAATAAGAATAAATCCTTATCACATGGGTTAGAAGACATAACATAATGATATAAAAATGTATATAATAGATGAAATTAAAACATATAAACATGGGATAATTTAAAGATGGAATCATAGAAATGTGGAAGAAACATAAAAAAGTATTTTAGTACGAGTCAAGGATAACTTCAAATATTGTTTCCTATATTAGCACAATACAAGTCTAACCGCTAAGACCGTTTCACATAGTAGCATAAGCAATGGCTAACTGCCAAGACCGTCGCACATAATGTCTCAGGAGACTCAAATTTACCCAATGCATTGGAGTACAATCTGGTTTCACCCATCTTATCATTTCATGAATATGTTTTCCACATATTTAATTATAGATAATCAATCAAATAAAAAACTAAGTGTTTCCCATGCAATGTATTGAGTACGATAATCATGACACAAAGAATAAAAAATGGGCATATGAAAAAAGTATTCATGAAAGAAAGGAAAAGAATATACATGGAAATTAATGAGGAAAAAATGCATGTATCATGGGATATAATGTCAAGTAGAAGTGAAAACCTGAATGAAAAGTATTTCATAAATTTTAGCATCAAAACATTTTTGAGAGGTTTTAAGGAAAATACTATAGATGATTTAAAATGGAAAAGGGAACAATAATATATAAAAAACCAGAAGTGAACACAAATGTTTTTCATAATAAAAAGGAATTATTTTATAAATACAATGGTGGATTAAAACAAAATATAGGGTGAACTTGAAATAGGGTTAGAATTTGGGAAGTTCCCTTAAAAAGGTTTTCTTATGAGGATGTATTGAAGATGGAATCGCTTAAAAACATGTGTATCCCAAAAATAGAATGATGGAAGGGTATTGATAAATGAATTTAATACATGTAAATAGAATTTATAATATTCACCTAAATAGATAAGATAAATTTATCTTGGTAAAAATAAAGATAAGGCAACCCGAAGGATAAAGGAGATTTAGGTAGAATTCCATTCAGATTATCGACATGACATCATGTGTACTTAAGAGGGGTTCATGAGAGATAAAGGGGTTTATAATCACTTATAAATCATGATAAAATTATGGGGTTTGAAAAATCATACCCCATTATTAGGGATTACAAATAAAATGTCATATCTTAAAGGCCATTCTTGAATAAAAGTGAAATGGAGAGAATCCATTACCTTAAGTCTGAAGGTGTTCTTCCCGTGATATTAATGACCTGAATAATCAAATTTGGTTCATTAATTAATATTTAAAGAACTAAATATATATTTTAAATATTTATCATAACCATTTTATATTAATTCAACAACATTTTTTTTTGGTTATAAATTTCAATTTCATTGTTCGGATCTGTTTTCTTCCTTGGTTTTAATGATCGATTAACCTATATTAATGTTCAGACACTGGTATGATGAGAGTGGTTGTCCAGAATTAGATTTATACATTATTATTTAACATATATAAGTTCGCATTGTTTTATATTTCATTTTGTCACTTGTTTTGATGAATAATAATTATGTAGATGTTTAGTGATAACAGTTTGGGTTAATTGATGGGTTTGGATGATAATGAACTCATTTAGTTTTATAAATCAAAATAATGTGTTCAAAAGGATTCCAGAGCCACATATGATACATAATAAATATATTTGGGTTTTATTCGACCAGGAAAATGGTTTCATAACAAGAATTTATGATGGTAATGGAAATTCAAAACCCCTCATCCTTGAATGTGGTAAATTAACACATCCCGGATGGTGTCTTTACTAATAAAATAAAAAAAGGGTAATGGAGAGATTATAATAAATTATTCTATTATCATAATATAATTACAATACATGTATGGTTATGGAGTTTTCATAACATTTGTATGAGTATAGGTAGGGATAGAAAAGAAAACAAATGAACTTGAAAGAAAAGTAAGGGAACTGAAAAAGGGGAATTTACCTCTTGAATCAATCTTCCTTGAGTGCCTCTTAAGGAGAGCAGATATGGTATTTTGAAGAGACTAAGGGATGTTGGAAATGGGGGAGGAAATTAGGGAGAGATTTGGGAAGAATTTAGGAAAGTCACAGGGCTTGATAGGAGTAAAGGGAATAGGTAATAATGGGTGGTATTTATTGTGGTGGAGAGGAGGGTTTTCATAATATTATATTCATTAGTTTAAATTTTTACAATAAGACAAGAAATATTGATGATTCCATGACCAAGAATAGTAATTAGTGCATGTTAGTTCTATATTTGGGTTCTGATATCACTTATGATGTTAGGAATAGTGGATTTAAATTATAATATATTTATACGTAATGTAATGTATTGTACTATTCACTAAAAATTAATGTATATCTAAAAAATCCCAAAAAATCACTGGAAGATTTTTTCAACATTTATGATCCAAAAATGAAGTCCATTTTTCAAAAATATTTTTCTAAATATGATTAATTAAATTTTTAATTAAAATAACAATTTAATTGAAATATAGAAAATTTAAAACATTTATTTTCTTATTCATTGATATTGGTCTATCATACCTTCAATTTTATTCTTATTTATATACTAACATATGTCAGGTTATAGTTCATTATGGTATGTCACTATTCATAATGGTAACATTACTATTCATAAGGGTATGTTACTATTCGCCAAAAATTATATTGGCCATATTAGACCTCAAATAACTTATTGATCGCAACCATGTATGTCATATTTTCGTAATTAAAAACACAGAAGTGTCAAAATTATTTTCAAAGGTCACATAGTACATATTAGTTCTTTGTGTTGTGATTTCATGTGATTATATGACATAATAATAAGGAAATTTCCATTAAAACCATTAGGTCGTTACATTATCCCCCCTTTTAAAATTTCACCCTCAAAATGATGTTTTATAATTTATGCCATAAACTGGTGTGGGTTATGTTCTTTCATTGCCTCCTCCAGTTCCCATGTTGCCTCTTCATACTTGGGGTTCTGCCACAGTACTTTGACTTGGTGAGTAGCCTTATTACGTAGAACATTATCTCTTCAATCCAATATATTCACTGGATTCTCCTCATAAGAAATATCATTTTCCAATTGTACCACCTCTAAAGGGAGTGCATGTGAAGGGTCTTGTATGTACTTCTTTAAGAGGGACACATGGAAGACATCGTGTACTTTGGACATGGTAGGCAGAAGTACTAGTCTATAAGGCACAACCTGCACATGATAGAGAATATCAAACGGGCCGATATATTTGGTACATAAATTTCCTTTCATCCTAAACTTCGTGACCTTATTCCATAGAGATATGCATAGAAATACTATGTCTCCACCGTTAAACTCAATGTCTTGTCGGTGATTGTTTGTATAACACTACTATCAACATTAAGTTGCCTTAATGTGCTGCTGAATAGTTTTCAACTTCTCCACCATTTATTCAACCATTTTAGGTCATGAAAGCATACGATAAATAAATTTATCCCAACACAACGAGCTTATACACCTCTTCTCATAATGGTCTTCGTATGGTGTCATTCGAATGCTCAGGTAGAAACTATTCTTATCGAAGATTTAAACCAATGGAAGATGTTGGTAACATCCTCTTTTGAAGTCCATAAAACACACACTTAACATGTCTTCTAGCGTTCGAATAGTTTTCTTATATTGTAAACCAGTTTGAAAATGATAGGTCGTACTGACGTTTAGTTCAGCACTTAGAGCTTGTTGGAGAGTTTTCCAGAACATCGATGTAAATCTCTAATCGTGATCTGATACAATATATAGTGGTACTACATACATCCTTACCACTTATATGATGTTTATCTGTGAAATTTTATCTAATGAGAAGTCCTCTTGGATTTTGATAATGTGAGATGTATTTGTAAGATGATCCACAATGACCCATATAGCATTGTTTCCTCTAGAAGTACTAGGAAGTCAAGTGACAAAGTCCAAGGTAATGTTCTCCCACTTAAATTTTGGTACGGTTAATGGTTGCATCATTCCCTTAGACATTTTCCTCAAATAATTCACTTTCTAACATTCCATGAACCATGATTTATATTCAGAAATATCGCTTTTCATATTGTCCCACCAAAAGTTCTCTCTAAGATCTAAAAACATCTTTATGCTCCCTAGGTGAATAGAGAAGGTTGAGTTAGGTGCATCCTTTAGAAGCTTATTCTTTATCTATAGATCATATGGTAAACATAATCATTAAAAAATCTTACAAATATTTCTTCATCAATCATAAACTCAGAGGATTTCTCATTTTTAATAGCTTCCACCCTTCCAAGAATTTCAACATCTTTTCATTGAGAATCCTTTATTTTCTCTATGAGGGTTGGTTGAGAAGCCATTTGAGAAAGCATTGATGATTTTATTCCCTTAATTATTCCCATTTACATTGTCTACAAATATAAAAATATCTGATCTTTTTCAATTCTCATCATAGATAATGATACATGATCCTTTATACTTAAAAATCCTTCACATTATATGACTTACCAAGACGGTAGGGGATTAAGAAGTCAAAATACTTGATGAGCTCTATCAATTTTTGTTGGTTCATATTAATATCCTTCTATGTGAATATATATTTTAGAATCTTGTGATCAATATATATCTCACACTTCTCCCCATAGAGATAATGATTCCATATTTTCAGCACAAATATCACAAATGCGAACTCCAGATCATACGTGGGATAGTTTTGCTCCTATATTTTCAGCTACCCTGCTGCATAGTCTATCACTTTATCATTTTAATCAGAACATATCCTTAGAACTTCTTTAAATAATCATTACACACCAAAAATATTTCTCAACTTATTGGGAGTGTGATTACTAGCGAAGCAATAATCTTCTTTTTCAACTTATTACAACAGTCTTCACATTATTGATTCCAGAAAAAATTCACTCATTTCCGTGTGAGCTAGGTAAATGGGTTGGAAAATCATGAAAATTTATTCACAAATCGTCACTAATACCTAGATAGATAGATAAAGCTACAGATATCCATTATAGATATTGTCCTGGGTCACTCTACAATCACCTTTGTCTTTGAAGGGTCCACAGATATCCCTTTACTGGGGGTAACATGCTATATGAATGATACTTCCTCCATCCATAACTCAATTTTACTATAATTTTCATATTGCTTCTCCCTTCGAAAAGTTTTGAACACAGTATTAAAATGATCATCATGTTCATCCATTCACTTGGATTATATCCGAATATCATCAATATAGCCACAAATATTTCGAGGTAATATCTAAATACTCTAATAATAAAATCCATGAAAATTGCAAGATCATTATTGATTTTGAAGTTCATCACTATGAACACATAGTGTCCATACCGTGTATGAAAGGAAGTCATTGGAATATCTTCATTCCTCTATATTAATTGGTGATATCCTAACTGATGGTCCACCACTGGGAAATAACTAGAACCATGAAGCTGATCAAACAAGTTATCTATCAATGTAAGGGGATACTTGTTCTTTATAATGATTTTATTTATATCATAATAATTATTGTAGATGCATATTGATCCATCATTAATCTTAAGGAATAGGTCTAGCTCACCCCAAAGAGAATCACTCAAGTGTATAAAACCCTTCTCTATATTCTCTTGTAACTGCTTCTTTAGCTCTTCCAGCTCTATAGTGGCACTTCTGTAAGGTGTATTTGATATAGACATGGATCCATGAATAAGTTCAATTGATACATCAACATCTCGATCTGGAGGAAGACCAGACAACTCTTCAAGGAATATATCATTGTAATCCCTCGCGATGGGAATGTCTTCAAGCATGATTCTCTCCTTTGTCCCAATCATTTGAGTAAGACGTGCATTCTCAGAAGGAATTAATATCCACACATGGGAGAATGATTCTATATAAGATTCATCTTCCTCATTACACATGTAATGAATCAGAGGATGCTTTGGGATGTGAAGAGTTATATCCCTTTCGTAACAATTGATGTTGGCTTTGTATAAAGATATCCAATCCATACCCAATATAGTATCAAACTCCAATAAAGGAAGTATGAAAAGATTTTCCAGGAGGTTTAGTCCACAAACATTAATTGTGGAGAATTTATAATGCATGGATGTTATAATATCCCCATTCATTGTTCTCATAGATAACTTATACTCTAAATTTTGACATGTTTCTTGAATAGTTCTACTAAACATGCATGATATGAAAGAAGGCATAAAAGTAAAATCAAGTCGTATTTTTTCTATTCTTGAATGAATAACTAGCATACCTATCACCACATTGTTGTCCAGATCCACCTCAACAATAGTGACAGCATAAGCCCTTCCTTTTTGCCTTGTACTTTTTGGTTGATTTCCTCTACTAATCCTCATCATAGAGAAATTGGTTGCATAATTCCCAAGTTCTATGAAGTTGTAACACTGCACCAATGGATAAGAGTTTATCTAAACCTTTTTTATTCTTCCACATTAGTGGTATTCTTCATATCCCTTTGGCAGTTCATTTCCAGATGTCCCATTATTCTGCAATTGAAGTAATTCTTAGTTTGCTATATATAGTGACCAAGATAATTCTTCCCACAACTTTTACAAGTGGGACATTCAGGCTTTCTTCCATAATGGGATTTTTTTTTGAACCACCGACATTGTTCTCAATTTCCCTCTTCTTTTCACTGAGCCCATGAGACCACTAGGAGTCTTCAATATTCATTTTAGACTTGAGGGAAAAATTAAAAATCTTCTCAAAACTATCACTATCTCGAATCAGCAATTATTTTTGTATACACGACATTAGACATCTAAATAAGTGATCCACCATGATTTTCGTGTTCATGAAAAAGCCACAGACATACCTTGATAGCCTTTTAATGTTTGCTTTATACACCCTGATAGACACGTCTTCCTTCTAGTTGAGACCGAGGAACTCTTTTTTAATGTTGAGATGGAGGGTTCGAGGAAAGTATTTGTTTAAAAAAATCCTCTTGAATTCCTCCCAATCCATGGAATTAATTTCCTCTTGGGACATTGTATTCTTGATCAATATCCACCACTGATAAACATTCCCATTAAAATGATATACCTCCAGAACCACTTTCTCTTCTTCCAAGAACTAGAGGATAGATAATATCATTTCAACGGAGTTAATCCACTATTCCATAATGAGCATATCAGAAGATCCTCTAAACATGGGTAGCCTTTGCCTCATTAAGGATTTTATGGAAACTTTTTCTTTCATTGGAGGTGGAGGGCACTCCACATTATTTAAGTTATTAATCATAACATGATCTAACTGTTTAAGAATTATCATGAAGTTTTGGGCACCCATTACCGTCACATCAGGTATATCACTAGAGAAATCTTCACATTCCCTATCAGTTTGATTTTTGACACATGTTCTTCTATTTCAAACCATTAACTAATAAAAATAACATAAAATTAGTGGTCTTGAATACATATTTTTTAAAAATAAAAAGGAAACTTCTGAACATAAAAGGATAAACTTGTAAAGGAGAAGTATATCCTAACTTGTGATTCCTTAGGTTTAAATTTAGAGTATCCTTGATCTATTTCATAACTTATATTATTATGGTATTTTTATTCCCTTAATAATGGTATGTACAAGGATCATGAATTTACCAAAGTATATCCCCTGAGATTGTCAAACAAAGAGTGCTTCAAGGCCCTTTGTAGTGCACCAGTTCCCATTTGAATCTAGATCAAAGCAGTGTTTTTGGGTTTTGCCCCAAGATAAATCTATTTCGAATCCACCTCTGCCTGTTTGTATCTATAAATGGATGTATTTTCTTGATAAGCTACTTAATACATACTTACCAAAATTTTGGGGTGTTTTCTTATACTTAGTCTCATACTTAAGGTTCTCACTAAGGTGTCTGATTCCTAATCACCATAAATAAATAGAACATCCTCTGATACAAACTATAGAAACCCTAGACTTTTACACACAACATTACATGATTTAAAGAATAATCATACATTATAGTAAAAGATAAGGATAATAAAGTCTATGGTATTGGAAGACTGGGTACATAATCAAAATTATAAAAGACAAATTTCATTTTAACTACATAATGAGTTCTTATATTTCATTGTGCTCATACATCTTCATATTATTACATAGGGATAATATGAAAAAGGGGTGAGCTAAAAAGACAAGAAAGGGAATAATAATAAGGGTAAATCCTTAGAACATGGGTAAGAAGACATGACATAATGATATAAAAATAATTGTAATATAAGAAATCAGAAAATATAAACATGGGATCATTTAAACATGGAATCATAGAAATTTGGAAGAAACATAAAACAAGAATCTAGTTTGAGTCAAGGCTAACCACCAAGACTATTTCCCATAGTATCACATGCCAATTCTAGCTACCAAGACCATTGCACATAGTACCACAATACAAGGAAAACCGCCATGACCGTCACACATAACATCTCATGAGACTCAACCTTAACCAATGTATTAGATATCTATCTAGGCACACACTTATTATAATTTCATGAATATGTTTTCCTCATAATGAATTATACATAATCAATCATATATAAACATAAGGGTTATCCATTCAAAGTATTAGGTACCATAATTATGACATAAAGCATAACAAATGGGTGTATCATAAAAGAGTTCATGAAAGAAAAGAACTAAAAAATACATGTAAATTAATAAGGAAAAAGATGAATCTATCATGGGAAGTTATTTCAAGTATAACTGACAACATATATAAAAATCATTTTCGAAAGTTTCGCATTAACACATTTTTGAGTGGTTTAAGGAAAATAAAATAGTGGATTTAAAAGAGAAATGGGAACAATACGTAATAAAAATCCATAATTGAGCCCTGAAGGTTTTAATAATAAAAAGGAATTATTTTATAAAGACAATTATGGCTTAAAAAAGATATATTGCACTTGAAATTGGGTAAAAATTTGGGATGTTCCCTTAAAACAGCTTTGCACATCGGGAAGTATGGAGTAGCGAATCACTAAAAACATATGTATCCCAAAAACAGAATGATGGATGGGTCTTGGTAAAATAGTTTTGTACACGTAAAAATAATTTATAGTATTCAAATTAATAGATAAGATAACTTCATTTTTTTAGAAATAAAGATAAGGCTACCTAAAGGAATAAAGAAGATTCAGGTAAAATTTCGTCTGGATTATCGGCATGGTATCAGGTGTACTTAAGAAGGCCTAGTTAGAGATAAAAGTGTTTATTATAACTTATAAATCATGAATTAAGTGTGGGGGAGGTGATAAATTATACCTCATTATTATCAATTACACATAAAATGGCATATCATATTATACATTCTTGAATAAAAGTTAAATGTAGTGGATCCCTTACCTTATGTCCGAAGGTGTTCTTCCCTTTATATTAATGTCCTAAATATTCAAATTAAGTTCATTAATTAATAATTTAAGAACCCATTATATATGTAAAAAATTTATTATAACCATTTTAAGTCATTCAAGACCTTTTTTTATTGGTTATAAGGTTCAATTTCATTGTTTTGGTTTGTTTGCTTCCATGGTTTTAATGATTGGTTTACTTATATCAATGTTCGGACACATGTATGATGAGAGTGGTTGTATATAATTAAATTTATACCATATTAATGAACATAAATAAGTTTAAATTCTTTTAAATTTCATTTAGTTAGTTGGGGTGAAGATAAATCATTATGTAGAACTTTAGTGATACTCTTGTGGGTTAATAGGCGGTTCTAGACCACAATGAACAAGTTTTGTTTTATAAATAAAAACCATGTGTAAAAAAGGATTACAGAACCATAGATGATAAATAATACATATATAATTGTTTGGTACAACCTTGAAAATGGGTTCATGACCAGAATTGAAGATGGTAATGGAAATTGGAATCCCATCGTCCGTGAATGTGGTAAATTAACACATCTTGGATGGTGTATTTACAATAATAATAAAATAAGGGTAAAGGAGAGATGATAACAAATTATTCCATTATAATAAAAAAAATTCTAGTACATGTAAGTTATAGTAGTGTTCATAACATTTGTATGAAGATAAGTAGGAATATGAAATAAAACAAATGAACATGAAATTAGAGTAAAACAATTGAAAAGTGGGATTTACCACTTGAATCAATATTTTTTGAGAGCCTCTTAAGGGGAGAGGATTTGGGATTTTGAAAAGATAAAGGGTTTTTAGACATGGAGTAAATGTTTAGGGAGTTATTTGGGAATAATTTAGGCATGGTACAAGGCATGAGTGGAGTGAAGAGAAGAGGTATGGTTGGGTGGCATTTATAATGGAGTAGAGGAGGGTTTTCATAATATTATAATCATTAGTTTATTATTTTTCCTTAAGACAAGAAATTGTGATCATTACATGGCCATAAAAAGAAATAAGTTCATGTGAGTTCTATATTTTGGTGCTTAAATCACTTATTATGTTAGTAATAGTGTATTTAAATTATAATGTATTTATACGGTAAATTAATGTATCTTACTATTCACAAAAACTCATGTATTTTAGAAAAATATAAAAAATAATCCCTATATATTTTTAAATGTGTAGAATCCAAAAATGAACTACATTTTTTCAAAAAAAATTTATTAACAAGATTAATTTAATTTTTAATTAAAAACACAATTTACTCAAAAAATAATGAAAATTAAACATTTATTTTCTTATTCCCAGATATAGGTACATCATACTTCCAATTAGAATCCTATTTATATAAAATCATAGATAAGGTAACTATTCATTAGGTATGAAAATATTCATAATGGTAATATTAATATTCATAGGGCTTGTTACTATTCACAAAAAATAAGTTGGCCAAATTAAACTCCAAGTAACATACTCATAACAATCGTGTATGTCAGATTTTTTAATTCAAAACACAGAAGTGTCAAAATTATATTCTAAGGTCACATAGTACATAGTAGTTCATTGTATTGTGATTTGATCTTATTATATGACATAATAATAAGATGAAAATTTCTATTTAAATATTTTGTTCGTTACAGATATGCAACAACTTGAGCATGTTTAAACCAGTATACAGGAGAATTTTAAGGTCATTGAGATCACAGACCAAATGATGTTTGCCAAACCACCTCTCGAAAGTCTCACAATTTAGAACCTTACACATAGGGTGTTTTCTGGTTTATTAAAGATATGTGTATTGAGACCAGAACAATATGAATATTTATATTCTATGTTCAATTAAATAATGGTTATATTTACTTCTTATTGTTACTTAATATATGATTTTGTTTTTTGATATAATAAAACACAAATTGTGTTTCTTGGTAATATTAAAAAAATATCAAGGAATTTATTTTGACTAATTATTATATTTATTAAATAAATAATATTTTGATAATATATTATTATAAAGTAATTATTATCAAATATAAATTATCAAATAATTTTTACGAAGTCAGATGTAATTTTTATAAGGGTTTGAAATGTTTTCTGGTCAAAATACCCAAAATTTCTAAATAAATATCAATTTTATTTTCAATGTAAAAAATTCACATATTTATTAAATTATTTGGTCAAAATAAATAATATTTTTGGAATCAAAATTTCAAAATTTTCCAACCGTGATTTTTTCATAATTTTATAGTACAATCAAATTTTCACATAATAATTAAATACCTTATAAATATACTATGTGTACGATGACATAATAATTACCCAAAAGAGATTTAAGAATGCTTTAAAGATTATAAATGTCCAAAAACATGTTTTCCGTTTAAAATAATTTTATTTTATGTTTATTTTATTAATTTTATAAAGGATTTATGAAACCTCCAAGACCATTAATCTATTATAATGTTTTAAAATAATTTATTTAAGAGTATGAATCACTTAACATAATCAAGGGTATTATTTTATTAGGTTTGGTCCTTCTCCTTTGAAAAAAATGAAAAAATTACTATTTTGTAGAAACCATGGGTATGAAACATGTTATGGTTTTTGGTTTTGGTTATTTTTTTATTTAAAGTCCAAAACCTATGTTTGAGAAATGATAAATAATTGCTAATTCATTTGATATATAAATCCACCCAAGATTCCATTTATCTTTAATCAAAATACTTTTACCATTTTTTAATCTACCCTCCTCTCCCGGGAGTCCTCCAACGGTTCCCCCCATTTCTCAAGAATCTCCTACCAAGCATTTGGAGTAATGATCTCAATGTAAGGGATCCTCTCATTCTCCTCGTTATTAATGTTTATTTATTATATTATTCCTTCCATTTATAATTATCAATGTTAATATATGTACTTATATGTATGTATTACTTAAAATTGTATGTCTAAATTATGAGTGACTCATTTGACTCTCATCAACCCATTTTATCAATTTTAAGTGATGTCGTTATACTGACAAAATATCACCATGATTATCCAAGCCAAAACAATTGTGCAGTGAATACCACAACCATTTATTATCAAGGATGTTTAACTTTATTAACGTATTCTTCATTGAAGTGGAAATTGAATTTATGTGTTACAAACTCCTTGGTCATGTAATAATATATGATGATGACATAATCTCTTTTATATGAACTATATGGCACACTTAAGCATGGAAATGAAATGAAAGTGATGGGTGACCCTGAAATTATATAGTGCTCTGGTTAATTTGAAAATGTTTAGTTTCATGAGATGTCATGTTGGGACATGGAATAAAACTAATAAATTTTTGGAACTTTTTCGATCATTATTCTTTTTCAATTATACTTGACCTATGTTTCTGATGCATTATTTCATGTTGTTTCCAAAATTCCTATATTGTGTTTATGATTATCATGAAATATCATGTGTTATTTTTCATTTTTATGATTCTTAATCCCTTTCCACCATTTATATGAATATTTTATAACATGTATTATTCTCTTGATGTTTTTCATGTTTATTCCCTTATAGGACTTTATAGCTCACCCCTTTCTTATGTTTGTCCCCAGTTTATCCCATGCAGTATTAAGTGAGAGCGTGTTAAGTATGTTTTCAATAAGGATGATGTTTTTCTTATTTTAAGTTGTTATTTAATGAACCTAGTCCCAAATATAATTTAAGTATCAATATTTTGGATTTTATTAAGTATAATATGATGTAATAAATCATCTATTTATGAGTTATAAAGATAAAGCTTATATAGTTTGTGTAAGAGGAATGTTTTTGTTATTTTTGATATTTGGAATTGAAAACTATAGAGAAAGCCTTATGGATAAGGTACAGTATAAGAAAACATCCAAAAAATTTGGTAAGTATATATTAAGTAATTTATCAAGGAAATACATCTCTATATGGATATTACAACTGGTTGTGGATCTGGAACAAATGTACATAGGGGTAAGACCCAAAAAACACCGTGTTGAGCTAGGCTCTATCAAAAAATGGTGCACGAAAATAGAAATTACAACACACCTAATTCAAAACACCTAAGGATATGATTTGGTAAATTCATATGCTCATTATGAACCATTATTATGGGAATAAAAAATACCCATAAAAATATATGTTTGGAAATAGATCATGGAAAATAGAGGTTGAATCCCTAAAAATAATAAGATAAGGAAATACATATAATTTATAAGTTATATATTTAATGTCATCAAATTCCTATATATTTGTTTAATAGTTTAAAAATAAACATCTTTAATTTTACATTTATAATAGATCGTGGCTATAAATATACAGAATTAGCAAAGAATCCAATGAAAAGGGAAATATGATGACTGCACCAATGAGATGCCCAACTTGATGGGAGAATGAATCAGGAAATTTATGATGATAATTTCTTAGATGACTTAGGTTCGGAATAGAAACATGGATCAGGAGGAGCTTCCAAATCCTCCTAACAATGAAGAAGTAAAAATGGATACATTTAAGAGACAAAGGCCTCCATATTTTGATGGATCATTTGATACCTTAATCACATAACAATAGATCAACTCTATTCAAAATATCTTCTCCATCCTTTAATGTTATAAGATAGAGAAGGTTCTATAGGATGCTTATCATATAGAGGGAGAATATAATCAGTGGTAGACATTGATCATGAATATGAAGCCTTCGGAAGAAATCGAAGTGATGGGGTGGAAGGAATTTCATAAAATGATTCACGATATATAATTTCTTGTACTCTCTATCTTTAAATGGAAAGGGATTTACTTTCCCTTAGGGAAAAGGTGATGAATCTATTTGGAATATGAGGAAAACTACACAATACAAACATGATACACCAATGGTTTTTTCATTACTCCCATATTCAATGGTTACCATGTATTTGGAGGGATAAAACCAAGTCCATGAAAATACATGGCAATCCAAGACATTGATATCCATGATGAAATTATCTGATGTGCCCTCAAAGTAGATATGGATATTGGAAAATTTCAATGTTATCAGGGGGATAAGAAGTCAAATGGGGATATTAATTCATGGAATATTATGGAGATATCTAATGGTGCCAATTAATTTCAAAATTCCACATTTCAATGGTTCAAAAAGAAATACCCTAGAAATTTCTTAAGTGGGGTGAGAAAATACTTTAGGTGTGGGAAGAAAGGGAACCCAGCTTGAGATTTCTTGGAGTAGTAACCCACCAATGTGATGAAGGAATGTAATGATCCAATCAACCCTTAAAAAACTATTAATATCATCAATTACATGGAACTAGAGAATTTTGAAACCAATGCACTAAGACAAGGGTCTTTAAAGACAAACAAAAACCTCCATGGAAACATGGGTGATCTTCTTCCATCAGATTCAATGAGGTGGATCTCAAAAACAATGTGGTGACCGGTATACTAGTTATTAATTCAACAAATGAAAACAAAATTTTTTATTCTAGTTATATGTATTCCTTATTATCATTAATTTTTGCTAGAACTATTCAAAAACGACCACAAATCAACAAAGTAGAGTTGTCTATAAAAATAGAAAATGGGGAAATTATTTCAATAAAAGTATAAAAAACATCCCGAGTCCAAATTTTAGGGATGAACATACCAGTGAACCTTATTATACTACCTTTGATGGAATTTGATTCAATTATGGGTATGTATTTTCTTTCCCTATATAGATCCAATAAAAATGTTTATGAGAAGCTAATCACTCTCCGTATTGAAAATCGAACATCGATTCTATACATGTGTAAGGTGGAGGATAAGTTTTATTTAGTATCAACATCTCATGATTGAATATTATTTCTATTTGACCAATCATATATAGGTAAAATTATTGAGTCTAAGGAAATAATCATCCATGAAGACCTTCCCATTATGAGGGAATACACTGATGTGTTTCATGCAGAATTTCATGGTCTTCCTCCAAGTCGAGAGGCTGAAATTTATATTCAACTAATACCTCAGAAAATTATATTATCCTCTAGAATATATTGATAAATTTTTCAATTAAATAAATAGATCACAATAATTCACAAAGTTGTATCTATGGTTGGTATATTACCAATTTTGGGTGAATAATGAGGATATCCCCATGAATACTTTTCATACAAGGTACAGTCATTATGTGTTCATTGTGATTCCATTCAGACAAAGTAGTTCTCTATAAATATTCATGGAACTAATGAATAGAGTCTTTAGAGATTACCATGAAACATTTGTTGAAGTACTTATATATTATATTCTGATATACTATAAAAGTAAGGAGGAGAATGAGGAGCATTTATGAACAATACTAAAGACCTTACATAAGTATTATATTTATTCCAAATATAGTAAATGTGATTTTTTGTTGAAAGAAGTATCATTATTGGGGTATATTATCCAAATAAATGGGATATTTGGGGAGTCTTTAAATAAATACTCAATTAAAGTATGTATGAGTCCAAATTCTATGGTAGATATCCATAGTTTCCTTGGATTATCTTTGTATTATTGCAGATTTGTGATAAATTTATCATTATTGTCAGACCCTCTAACCAAGCTATATTAGAAGGGGGTATGTTTTATTAGAATGAATAATGTGAAGAGGTATTTAAGGAGTTGAAAATAGGTCTCATCACGACTCATATACCCACAGTAACGACAATTTGATAACATTTCATGGTATTCTGTGATTCCTTGAAGAAGGTATTGGGATGTGTGTTAATGTAGGATGAAAAATTCAAAGATTATTTTTCAAGGTACTTGAATGTTCACTAACAAAACATACCAACAAATGATTTTGATATGGATGAATTGATATTATCTTTGAAAATTTAGATACATTATCTATTTTGGGAGAAGTGACAAATTCATATGGATCAAAAAACCCTCAAGCGTATTTTAACCCCGAAAGAAGTTAATATGCACCAATGAAGATTGTTTGATCCGATCAAGGACAATGACTGCTCAATTCACTAAAATATTAATATGTGGAATAAGATAGAATAAACTCAAAGTATAAAGGATCGAACAATTTTTTCATTGATTATAATTGATAAGGATTTGATATTATTTGATTTAAAAAGGGTGGACATGGGAATCAAAAAGGAATGAACATCATCCATACATTTAAAAATGATTTCTCAATAATGCATTTTGTAGAGGATAAAGTTCTATCAATGAGATGATGTTGGAATTCATAAGAATGTATAAATTATATGAAATGGTAAATACTTAAAGTTCAATGGTAATGAAGAAGGAGTTGTGATATTTTGGCCAGGACTATCTGTACCATCAAATCCTGAGTTAAATTAGGAGATGTTGGATGATTCAAATTTCTCAACATTACCTATACACCTAGGAAGCACAAATATTTATCTTGATCCATGATAGTAGTATTGGTGGGATAATATTAATAAGGAGATCATAAAATATATATGAATATGTCTTTTATGTCTAAAAGTGAAAGTAAGGAGGAAAAATTCAAGGGGATGATACAAACATTACCCATATCTATATGGAAATGGGAAAATATCTCCATGGAATTTATCATTGGTATTATGAAGATATCAAGAGGAAATAATTATATTTGTTTTATGGTAGATTTTATTACTAAAACTGAACAATTGTTTTGTAATTTGAGAGGATTTATCACACGAACAACTTGCAAGTATATACATTAGAGTGGCGGTGGGGTTGCATGGAACACCATTATCGATTGTATCTGATCAAGATCCCTAAAATTAACTTCATGTTCTTTAAGAGACTCCAACTTTCATTTTACACTGATTTGAGCTTCAGAACAACTTATCACCCTCAAACCGATGGACAATATCAGAATACTATCCATACACTCTAGGAAATGTTGAGAGAATGCTTAATTGACATCATAGGTGGATGATATCAACATATTCCTCTCATCAAGTTTCTATATAATAACAGTTTCCACTAAAGAACCTAAATGGATCCCCATGAATTAATTTATACAAATGGGTGTAGAACACCTGCATTCTGGGATGAGGTTTGGGAACAAAAACATCTAAGTCCTAAAATGGTTGAGGAAAATGGTTGAAAAGGTTAATATGATTCAGAAACATATTATGGCTTCTAAGATTCAATATAAGAGCTTTGAAAAAAAAAAATCAAAAAGAACAATAGTATTTTTTTAGAGAAATGTTATTCCTCTACTTATCTCCATGGAATAATTTCATCAAATTTTGAAAGAAGGGAAATCATAGTCCAAGATACACCATCCCCTTTGATAACCTTGATCACATCGGAGCAGTGGCCTATTAACTAACACTCCCACCTAAAATGTCTCCATTAAATGTTTTATTCCATCAATACCTCTTGATAAAGCACATACCAGACCCCACACTTGTAATCAATCTATATGTGGTTCTATTGGAGAATGATATCTCATATGAAGAGTAGTCGGTGAAGGTATTATATCATAGAGACAAATTTCAACAAAATAAGAGAATGCACCTGGTCAAAGTGGTATAGAGAAACCACAAGTTTGTAGAATTGGTGTGGGAACTAGAAGAAGTAATGAAAATGAGTTACCACTATTTATTTTAGTATAGGGAATGAATATTATGATGGTGAAGTTTTTTAAGGGGTGAAGATTATAACGACCTGAACTGTTATAAATTAAATTCCACTTGTGATATAATTAAATGTATAATTATGAAATATGGTGATAGAAAACACATGAAAATATTTTGTTTTATTATATCATATAATATTTAATTTACCATAAATCATCATTACCAATGACAACATAGTTATTGAAGAGTGATCATATGATTAATATAATTATATGTTTTTAAAAAATCAAATTGTCTTGGACAAAGGAAGTGATAGCCTTAACTAGTGTGATCGTACCCTATGAATCTCATTTATAATAGCTTATGAGGGGGAGATAATCACTATGAATTTCCCATGACCAAACCCAAGTTTAGATCAAATAACTTAATCGTGAGAAAAACCATTTTCGTGAAAATTTCATGCTTATTAGGAACACTACCCAAACCATGTTCACCGAACCATCCCATGAAAGTCTCACAATCATGCACCTTAACATTTGGGACTTTGCTAGATTATTAAAGGGATATTAATAAATTACTTAATAATATGACTATGTATATTATATTTTCAATATAATTAAGTTTAATATTTAATTCTTATTATTATTTCATAAAAGTTTTTTATTTTTCATACAATAAAAAACAATTTTTATTTTTGGGTAAAATTAAAATTCAATCAAGGAATTTATTTTCATGAATTAATTGGTTTTTAAAATAAATAATATTTTTATAAAATATTATAATTAAATATTTTTTATCGAAGATAAATAATCTTATATTCTTAGAATAGAAAATGTAATTTTTATAAGGGTTCGAAAACGTAACTGTCAAAAAACCCTAAAATTCTCAATAAATATCAACTTTATTTTAAAAGTAAAAATGAACATATTAATACAATTATTTGGATAAAATAAATATTATTTTCAGAATAATATTTTCAAAATTATCCATAGGTGAATTTTTTAAATATTACTAATAGAGTTGAATTTTCGGGTAAAAATTAAATATCCTACAAATATACGGTATGTATTGTGACATCATAATCACCGAAAAGTGATGTGATAAATAAAATTAATGGTATAAACAACAAAATACATGTTTTTACTTTAAAATAATGCAATCTTATGTTTATTTTATTAAATTTACAATGACTTTATGAATCCTACAAACCATTAATACATTTTATTGTTTTTGAAATCATTTCTTTAAGAGCACGAATCACTTCCACAAAAGGGTATAATTTTATTAAGTTCGAACCATTGAATGACAAAATAATGAAAAAAATCCCATTTAATAAAAACCAAGGGAAAAACCATTGGATGGTTATTGGTTTTGGTTATTTTATTATATAGAGTCTGAGACAAAATATTGTGAAATAATAAATAATTACACACTCATTTCCTATATAAAGGAACCTATAATTCTATTTATCTTCTATAAAAATCCTTTTATCATGTATTTAATCTTTCCTCCCCTCCCTAGAGTCCTCCCACAGTGCCCCCAATTTCTCAAGAAGACCCTCCCATGAATTTGGAGTCATACTCTAAAGGAAAGGGATTCTCTCATTCTCCACTTTATTAAAGTTTCTTTATAACTTCATGTCCTCCATTTCAAATTAATAATATTGGGACATGTATTTATATGTCCATATTACTTTCCGTTTGATTTAAAAATTATGATATTCCCCTTTTACTCTCAACACCCCATTTAATTAATTTTTACATGATGCCATTATGCTGTTGAAATTTCACCATGATTTTCTTTGCCAAAACAATTGTGTAATGATTACCATACCCATTTATTATCAAGGTTGTTCACCTTTATATGCTCATATTTCTTTGACTTGGTACTTACATGTATGTGTTCCATAATAACTAATCATAGAATAATGTATGATAACGAATGTATCAATTTTGTATGATCTATGTGGCACACTTAAGAAAGAGAAGGAAATGGAAGTGACCGGTGTGCATGAAATTATATAAAACTCTGACGACTTGGGTAATTTATAGTATCATGAGGCATCGTATTGGGAAATGGTTTAAACCTTATTCTTTTTGGGACTTTTACATCATGATTTATATGAATTTATCCTTTACCTATGTTTATGAAGTAGTATTTTAATTTGGTGTCTCATTTCCCATGTTTACTTTATGATTATCATGATATATAATGTCCCATTATTCATGTTTATGATTCATACTTCTTTTATGGCCCAATGATATGCCTATTGTATAACATGTATTAATCTCTTTATGTTATTACATGTTTATTCCCTTAATGGTCTTTATATCTCACCCCATTATATCGCAAGGTTATTTCATGCAGTTTTATGTGAGAGCATGTTAAGTAAGTTTTCAATAAAGATGATTCTTCTTCTATTTTAAGTTGTTGTTTAATGTACCTAATTCGAAAATACACTATATTTATCAGCCTTACTAGTTGAATAAATTATAATCTTATGAAATAAATCATTTGTTAATGTGTAATAATCAGAAGGGTTTTCATATTCACTACTCCACAATAGTAGCCACGTCTTTGGAATGCCTTGTGAAACAATCCAACACCACACAATCCACTAAAAAATATTCCTTTTTTGTGGATAAAATGAGTAGGATATACCCATACACTTGTGTAATTCTATGGTCAATAAATTAGGTTATGTGCTTATTCTAGTATAAATTATGTAAAAAAAGTCTATTTAACATGTTAATAAACCTTCAATAGTTGATTAAAAACTTGTTACATTGCCGACTTATCGACTTACACTCTTGTATTTATTCAAAACCCAAATCTTAACTTTTCTACCTTAGAGTAAGTAGAGAAATAAATTCTTGAGTTTTTTATGAAATATTTTCTATTAGATCAGTCATATTCATCTTTTTTATTGTTCGATATAGAATCAAAATATAGAAATAACAATATGAATACAATTCTGAACTACTTCAAACTTTCCAAAAAATCTACATTCGATGGATCAGTCTAATTTGGTACCTTATGATTACTACCTTCCTTATACTTCTTCTATCCATAGATGTTTCTTTGAAAAAATATTTCTTGAAATATTATTCTACATTCATTATTGCATTAAATCTATCTTCATTCACACATGAACAATACAAGTTTCAGAATGTATTATGTACTTCCGGTAATTTATAGGAGAGAAATGTTTGTTTGAGTGGGAACCTAAAAATGTTTTCCAACATTACCCAATTTACCAAAACTAAAAGTCTATATTTATTTTTAATTTATATTGGAATAGGTCAATACTTCTAAACAATTCTCAATTATTCTTTAAACATTTAAAATCTTCTCTAAATTTCATCTAAAACGTTCTAACAATTTATCAGTGTGATACCTAGGTCATTCTGATTTTTTTCATGACAATTTAAAAATATGGTCACTCTGATTCTCTTGACCCACTTTTGAAAATGAATATGTAAGGAAGAATTCCCAAAATGATGATCCATACCATTTTAAAGATAAATGACTTTTCATTCTATGAATTATACAAACTAAAATACATAAAACACTGAAACCATTCCACCAAAAACATTGTTGCAACATCGTTAGACTTTAGTTACTTTTCTTTTCCATTAAATATAGTTTCACGTTCTCCTCTCCCTCACCCACACAAACCCCTTTCCCAGGTAATTCGAGGTAGAAATATTTTGGTTTTATATGTACCCATGTTTGTAAATGTGTATAATTTTTTAATCATGTTCCATAAAAATGTCAAGTATGTGTCACTAGTTTTGGAATGTTTATAAACCCAGCAAAATTAGTCTTGTTTATAAATATCACCAAATTATCAATGTTGGTAAAGTTCGGTAAAGGAATAATTTATCAATTGTGTTTTTCATAAATGAAACTAATATTTTTTTATAATTTTTAAATTAAATTTTTGTGGATATTGTTTTAAAATATTAGATAAACTTTTTTTATACATGCTCATCCTATAACTCTCCCCTTCCCACCCAACACCGACCCTTTTCCCATATCATCCGACATAGACACATTTTTGTTTTATATCTACCCACAATTATAAACATGTCTATTTTGTTTAACTATGTTTCATAAAAACATAGGGTATGTGTTTCAAATTTATGAATTTTTATAAAAATAGCTAAATTAGTTTTCTTTATAAATGTTCCTAAATTATCCTCATTTTTAAATGTGGGTAAATGAGTCATTTATGATTGATTTTTTACTAAGTACAGATAATAATTTTTGTAAATGTTTGATAAACCTTTTATAAACATGCTAATCCGGTCACTCTCCCCTTAATATCCCAACCCCATCCCCTTTCCCGCATCTGGTGTGCCAGTCAAATTTTGGTTTTATATATACACACATTTATAAATGTGGCTAATTCATTTATCTGAAATTCATAAAAATGTGGGGTATGGATCACTAATTTTTGAATCATTATAAAAAATAGTCAAGTTTATTAATTTCCTTACCTTATCCACTTTTGAACATTTTGATAAATGTTCATTTATTAACGATGTCTTCCATAAATGAAAAACTGTATTTTTTTAAAAACAAAATATTTAAATTTAGGTGACTATATTAGTAAATGTTTGAAAATGTTTTTACAGATGATCATACCATTAGTCTCCCCTACCTCTCACAACATTGAACCTTTCCAACATCATCCATGATAGATAAATTTTGGAATTATATCTACCAACTTTTATAAATGTGGATAAATTTTTAACCTCATTTCATAAAAACATTGTGTATGAGCCACCAATTTAGAAATGTTTTTAAACCTAGATAAAATTTTCATTCTTATAAATGTCCCTAAATTATACACATTTTTACGTGTGGATAAATGAGTAATTTATCAGTGATCGTTGTTTTCACAAATTCAGTTAATGTTTTATTTTCAAAAAATATTAATTCAATTTAGGGAGATGTTTTTTACATTTTAGATAAAATTTTTTATTTAGGATCATTCCATCTCTCTCCCATTTATCACAAAACACCGACCCTTTCCCACATCATCCTAGGTAGACACATTTTGGTGTTATATCTTCCCATTTTCACATATATGGATAATTTGTTTAACTATATTACATAAAAACAATGGGTTTTTGTTGATAATTTTGGAATATTTATAAAAAACCTAAATCATTAACTATTATAAATGTCTGTAAATTATCCTAAATTTTACATTTGGGAAAATTAATCATTTATAAATTATGATAATTCTTTTTTAGAAAAATATTTATATTAATTTTGGGTTATTTTTTAAAATGTTTTATAAACTTTTATTTATCCATACTCATCCCACCACTCTCCCCTCCCTCTCCCAACAATGACCATTTCCCTCTTCATCCATGGTAGACACATTTTTGTTTTAAATATTCCCATGTTTATAACTTTGGCTAATTCATTTAACCTCATTTCATAAGAATATCAGGTATTTGTTGCCAATTTAAGAAAATTTTTAAACATAGCTAATTTAGTTACATTTATAAATGTCACTAAATTATTCATGTTGGTAAATATGAAAAAATTGGGCATTTATTAGTAATTGTTTTCATAAATACACTTAATATTTTTTTATTTTTTTTTTCAATTTAGGTGAATATTTTTTAAATGTTTGAAGAAGAATTATACATGATACTCCTGTCACTCTCCCCTCCCTCGCCCAACATGATCATTTTCCCATGTCATCTGAGGTAGAAACATTTTTTTTTATATCTTTCCATGTCTACAGACATGAAAAATTTGTTTAACAATGTTTCATAAAAACATTGGGAATATGTCAATATTTTTGAGATGTTTATAAAAATAGATACATTAGTACCATTTATATATGCCCCTAAATCACCCACATTTATAAATGTGGTTAAATGAGTCATTTATCAATGATGTTTTTCAGAAATTCAGGTAATACATTTTTAGAAAAATTATATAATTTTAGGTTGATATGTTTTAAATTATTTGAAATAATGTTTTAAAACATGATCACCCCATTACTCTCCCCTACCTCACCCAACACAGACCCCTTTCCCATGATAGCTGAGGTATAAACAATTTGGTTTTATATCTACCCATGATTATAATGTGGCTAATTTTCTTAACCATGTTTCATTGAAACAAATGGTATGTACCACTAATTTAAGAATTTTTATAGACATAGTTAAATTATTCACATTTATAAACTTACCAAAATTGTGAATGTTTAATAAATGTGGTTAAATGATTAATTTATTTGTAATGTCTTTTATAAATGTTGCTAATAATTTTTTTTAAAATATGATTTATATTTAGGTGGATATTTTTTTAACATGATTGGTAATTTTTTTACATGATCATATCTTCACTCTTCCATACATCACCAAACAATGACACATTTCCCATGTCAGCTAAGGAATACACATTTTTTGTTTTATATCTAACCACGTTTATAAACCTCTCTAGTTTATTTAACCATGTTTCATAAAAAGTCTTGTATGTGTTGATAATTTTGGAATTTTTATGAACACATCTAAATTAGATAAATCTGTAAATGTCACAAAATTATTTACATTTTTAAATGTGAGTAAATTAGTCATTTTTAGTGATTTTTTTAATAAATGTAGCTATCATTTTTTTTATAAAAAAATTTAGGTGTATATATTTTTTAAATGTTTGATAAACCTTTATTATATATGCTCATCCCATACCTCCCCCACCCTCTCCAAAAACTATCCCTTTTCTCATGTGTATCGAGATAGAAACAATTTTGTTTTATATCTACCCACGTTTATAATCATGATTAATTCATTTAATCTGATTTCATAAAAATGATGGGTACGTGTCTCTAATTTAATAATTTTTATAAGAATAGATGAATTTGTTATTTTTATAAACATATGGATATTATACATGTTTCAAAATGAGTTTAAGTGAGTAATTTAGCTGTGATGCTTCTTATAAACACATCAAATAATTTTTTTTAAAAAGTTAATCTAAAATTCGGTAGATATTTTTTTTATGTTTGATTAAATTTTTTTACATGATCATCCCATCACTTTCCCCTACATCAACCAAAACCTATGATTTACACACATCAGTTGAGGTAGAAATATTTATGGTTTCATATCTACCAACATTTATTAACATGGATAGTTTATTTAACCATGTTTCGTAAAAACATCATGTACTTGTTGCAAATTTATGATGGTTTATAAAAACAACTAAAATAAGAATGTTTATAAATGTATCTAAGTTATCCACATTTTTAAATTTTGGGAAATGAGTCATTTATGAACAAATTCTTTCAAAAATATGGTAGAGATATTTTTAAAAAAATTTAGGTTGATATTTTTTAAAATGTCTGATAAAAAAATATATATATGGTCATCCCAACACTCTCCACTCCTTTTCCCAACACAAAACCTTTATCATTTATTCCTACGTAGATTCATTTTGGTTTTAAATCTAACCTCATTTATAAACATGGATAATTCATTTAACCACATTTCAGAAAATAATTGGGTATTTTTCATTAATTTATAAAAATTTATAAACA
The DNA here is from genome assembly GCA_963277665.1 of Viscum album. Lineage (NCBI taxonomy): Eukaryota > Viridiplantae > Streptophyta > Magnoliopsida > Santalales > Viscaceae > Viscum > Viscum album. Next base: position 1,958,658,681 of record OY728137.1, read on the forward strand.
CAGCTAAATTAGTCTCATTTATAAATATCTCTAAATGATCCACATTTCTAAATGTGGGAAGAAAGAATCATTTATCAGCGATGTTTTTTATAAATTAAGCTATACTTTTTTAATTTTTTAATTTAAATTTAGGAGGATTTTTTTTAAATAATTGATAAAATATTTTTATACGTTCTTATCCCGTCACTCTCCCATCCCCTTCTAAACACCAAACCTTTTCCCACATCATCTAACGTAGACTCATGTTGATTTTATATCTATGCATGTTTATATATATTGTAGATTCGTTTAATCTTATTTCATAAAAATGATAGATATAACTTGGTAGTTTAGGAATGTTTGTAAACAAACCATAATTAGTCATCTTTCTAAATTTCCCTAAATTATCCTTGTTTGTGAATGTGACTAAATTGGAAATTTATCAGTGATGTTTTTTATAAATGCGACTAATAATTTTTAAATTTTTTGATGAATTTTTTTATACATGATAATGTTGTCACTCTCCTCTCACTCGCCAAACACCAAACCTTTTCCCATGTTAGCTGAGATAGACACATTTTTGTTTTATAACTACGCACATTTATAAATGTGGCTAATTTGATTAAATTCATTTTATAAAAACATTAGATATGTGTAGCTAATTTAGGAATGTTTATACGCACGGTTAAATTTTCCTTGTTTATAAATGCCCCAAAATTATCCACATTTGAAAATGTGGGTAATGTTTCAATTATTAACAATGTTTTTCAAAAATGCAGCGGATATTTTGTTTTAAAATACGGTTTTAATTTTGGTGGATATTTTTTTAAGGGTTCAAAAAACTTTTTTTTGTACATACTTATCTGGTCACACTTCCCTACCTTTCCCTACACTAACCCTTTTCCAATGTTATTCAAGGTAGATACATTCTAAAATTATATCAACCCACATTTATAAAAGTGGATAATTAATTTGGAAACTTTTCATAAAAACTCTTGGTATGTAGCACAAATTTGTTAAGGTTAATAAAAATAGATAAATTAGTCATATTTTATAAATACCCCTAAATTATCCATGTTCTTAGATGTGGGTAAATGATTCATTTATCATCAATGCTTTTCCTAAATAAAACTGATATTTTTAATATTTTATAAACTTTTTTTATACATGATCAGTCCATCACTCTCCCCTCATTCTACCAATAGTGACCCTTTTCCCACATATGTCGAGGTAGAAACATTTTGGTTTTATTTATACCCATATTTATAAACATGAATTTTACGTTTAACCATGTTTCATAAAAAATTTAGCTATTTGTCCCTAGTTTAGGATTGTTTTTAAACACATATAAATTAGTACCATTTATAAATGTCATTGAATTATCCATGTCTGAAAATGTGGATTCATAAGACATTTATAAAAAATGTTTTCACAAATACAACAAGTATTTTTTTTAAAAATTATTTAAATTTAGGTGGATATTTTTTTTAAATGTTCGATAACATTTTTTTATCCATGCTCATCCCGTGACTCCCCCCTCCCTCACCAAACATTGAATGTTTTACCACATAAACTAAGGTAGACACATTTTTTTTATGTTTACCCAGGTTTACAAACATGGATAATTAATTTAACCGTGTTACAACAAAATTTTGTGTTTTTTTCACTAATTAATGAATTTTTATAAACACAACATAATTAGTCACATTTGAAAATGTCCAGAAACAATCCATGTTTTTAAAATGTTGGAAAATTATTCATTTATCAATGATTTTATTCCTATATGTATGTCATATTTTTTAAAAAATTTGATTTAATTTAATTTTGTTCTTTATAAAAACAATTTATATTTTTTTATAAATTTTATTCATACACGCTCAAACTGTCACACTCCCCTCCTTCACCCAACACCAAAACTTTTACTATATTGTTTGATATAGACTCATTTTGGTTTTATATCGACTCACAGTTATCAACGTGGTTAATTCATTTCACTGGGATTTATAATAACATTATGAAAGTGTCCATAATTTTGGAATGCTTCCAAAAACAACTAAATTAGTCGTATATATAAATATCCCTAAATTATTGATGTTTTTAAATGTTGGAAAATTATTAATTTATCAGAAAGTTTTTTATAAATTCTTTTAATGTATTTTTTAATAATTTTTTAATTAAAATTTCTGTATATAATTTTTTAAGTATTTGATAAACTTTTTCTTTTAGGTGGCCATCCCATCACTCTCCCCTCCCTTTCAAAAAAATGAACATTTTACCATGTTAGGAGAGGTATAGAAATTTTGGTTTTATATTAACCTACATTTATAAACATCGCTAATTTGTTTAACCGTGTTTCAAAAATAACATGGGTTATATGTTACAAATTTTGGAATTTTTATTAGCAAATCTGAATTAGTAACATTTATTACTTCAACTAAATAATCCAGGATTTTAAATTTGGTTAAATGTGTCATTTATCAGCAATTATTTTCATAAATAAATCAAATATTTTTTTATCGTTTATTTTAATTAATGTGGATAATATTTTTAAATGTTTCATAAACTATTTATATACATGATCATCACCTTACTCTCCCATACCTAAAAGAAAAATGACCCATTTTCCCATGTTATATACTGTAGAAACATTTTTGTTTTATATCTACACTTGTTTATAAATGTGGAAGATTTGTTTAAATATGTTTCATAAAAATGGTGAGTATGTGTCGCTAATGAAGGAATGTTTATAAACATAGATAAATTTTTCAGGTTTATAAATGTCCAAAAATTATCCACCCTTATAAATGTGTGTAAATAAGTCATTTATTCATGATTTTTTCATAAATGTAACAAATTTTTTGTCCAATTTTTTTTTAAAATTTTTGTGGATATTTTTTAAAATATTGATAAACTATATTTTATAAATGATCAACCCATCCCTCTCCCCTCCCTCACCCAACCCTAACCCTTTTCCAATATCAGTTGAGGTATAAACATTTTGGTTTTATATCTACCCAAATTTACAAACATGGCTAATTTTTTTAACCGTGTTTCATTACAATATTAGCAATGTGCCTCAAATTTAAAAATGATTATATACACAGCTAAATTAGTTGTAATTTCCCCTTATTCTCATTGGATTTAGAATATAATGTATCATTACATAAGCTTAAGAGACAACCCCAAGATGCCAAATGATGGCAATTAATGCCAAAGGGTATCTGATACAAGTGGGGGACAATTTACCCTTAATAAATAAAACTATTAGCCAACAAACCATAACAAAAAAACTCACTATATAATGAATGAATAAATTAAATACAACTCAACTGCTTCATTTATATCAAAACCACACCAAAGTGTACTATAGGGGAAGACATAGAACCCATCAAAGTAAAAATCATTAGGAATACTAAACAACTAAAAGAATATAACAAGACCTCATGCTCCACTAGCTCCAAGCTCCAATCACTAAACATTCCATGTATCGCGATGTAGTTATAAATACATGAGATACTTTACTTAAACCCATTTCCTAGAAGATAACGTCTGCAAAAGCACCAAAGTTCCAAAGTAGGGGTGATTATAAAACTTAGTAGGATTTCCCCAATTACTTCTTTAATAACTCCACTAAAAGATAAGGGTTAGAAACATTAATATTATTGTTTCATTCAATGAAAATTCCCAAAATATTCTATAACTAAATATAAAAAAGATTCAAAACCATTTAAAACCAAAAGTCCACAAGTTCAATTGCACTAATTTTCAAGAAATTCGTCATTACAAAAAAACCAAATAATGACTTAAATCCATTTATCAATATCAATTTGGCATACCCATTCCATACTTCATAATACATACACCCATGCATACTCTGTTTGACAGTTCGATACTTCTGAGTGGTATATCATCCAATACCTTGTGTCCCAATGACACACGCCCCCAATCCAGGGTCAATCACCTTCTACCCCAATGGTATACATCCCTTATTTAGGGGAACATATAACATGAACTCGAACAACCCATATATTCGAAACCATTAAAATAACCCAATTCAAACCTGTAATAACCCAGTTCTTATTTTTAAGGTACGTTCTTATTCTTTTTCCTTTTCCATAAGTGTTTTTGAGAAAATATGGGAAATGGAGAAAAATCATAAATTTTGGAACTACACGCCGTATAATTTTCCACACACTGTGTACTTTTGGCCGTGTTGGGATGATTACACGGGGCGTGTATCCATGTCAGTGACAAGGGGTGTAGGAACCAACTACACGTTGTGTAGTGGTACCTTACACGTCGTATACTTTTCCACACACTGTGTACTTTTTTCCGTGTTGGGATGAGTACACGGTGCGTGTAGCCGTGTCAGCGACAAGGGGTGTAGGAACCAACTACACGTTTTGTAGTGGTACATTACACGCCGTGTAGTCAGCCGGAAGGCCTAAATAGTATGGCGGTGGAGTCGCCACCAGGTGGCGGCAGTACACACCGTGTACTCGGGAGTACATGCCGTGTACTCAGGTCGACGAATGAAAACTGTGGCGGTGCCGGCAGGGGAACAGTTAAATGAAAGAAGTACACACCATGTACTCAGAAGTACATGTCGTGTACTCAGAAGTACATGCCATGTACTTTTTTTTCTACTTAAAACATCCAGTAGCCTCCTCATTTGGCAAAGGAGGAATTTGAGTAATTTTGGAGCCAAGGAGGATGGTCGAACCTTTGATGATCTACCGGGTGTTCGTCTGGAATCCGACTTGGCTTCGGATGATCTCGTTGGAACTGTACGGGTAAGCCCTCTCCTCTACTAGTATGGTTCTTAATAATTCTTCCCCTAACAGATGTTATTTACGTTTGATTGCATTTCTTCTTTGTCAGTTCTACGCCGTTCTTAGGCATTTCTGGAGTCGACATTTGGGTTTAACGTTCGTTAGGGAATAGGGTAGGTGGATTGGTTTAAATTTCCAACTGTCGTGCGTTTTTGTGCGTTTTTGTGCCACGAACCCATGTTGGGGTGTCGTGTGGCTGAGGTTGTTGCTATATTTAATGCCTAAAAATTGCATAGGTAATTAGATTGTGATAATAAAATACATGTTGGGATCGTTGCTTGGATCCAGAACCACCCAAGGGGGTGTGTTCCACTGTTTATCCGTTTGGCCAGGATACCCGAGGGTATGACTTTAATGTAGTATTTGTATAATTGCATTGAGAGGAATTGCTTGTTTACTGTATTTTGATATGTTGGGTATGGCCCGGTTACCTGTCGAGCCTGAGGGCGTGGTTCTGATTAGCTTGTGGGAATTGCACTATTTAGACTGAGGATAGTAGTTATTTCGGCCTAAGGGAAACTTTTTTTCTGCCTATGGTCAGCTGATTCTGTGCCTGACGGCAACACTACCTACGCCTGAGGGAAAATTCTGTTATGCCTAAGGGCGGATTCTTATGTTGGATACTCCTTACCTGAGGGTAGGGGTTACTTGTCTGAGGACGTGGATTGTTTACTTAGAAATGCACTGTGGTGATTTATAATATTTAAATGTACTTAATGGATAATAAAATGGAAATATAACTGGTAATTAGTTACTTTTGAGTACTGCTTACTTTATTGCATTTTACTACTACACACTGTTTACACGTAGTTGGGCACATGCCTTTGGTTGGTGCCTACTGAGATATATTTCTCACACCCTATTTGGGCCATGCCTTTCGGCCCAAACAGATTACGTTTCTGCAGGTGTAGTTAGGGGAAAGAGTCCCTATACAGGTACTTTACTGTTGCTATGGAGTAGGTGGGCATAGGACCGAGCCTAGGCTCGCGATGCAGCTACGAGCTATTTTCTTTGTTTTTCTGTAATATGCATATAGTTGTACTGTATTTATGTATAACATGTTCTGGATGATTTCATAGAACATAAAACATGTAGCCTCATTATTTATATACTGTTGGTTTTATCCATTACAGATGTTTATTTCAGTTGTTGTATGGTTAACTGCTTTCACATCCGTTGAATGTTTATTTTGTATTTCGCTGTGCTACACTTAGATAAATGAGGGCATAGTTTCCCCACTATCAGACCTGGACCCTCACTGCAAGTCGGCAGCCTCTAGCATTTTGGGAAATGCGCTTGAGGTCACGTGGAAAACCGGGCTCGGGGCACCTGTTGTGTGGCACCCAGGTCCGGGACATTACAAAGTTGTATCAGAGGAGTTTCTTTTCTTTGACTAACTATTTCGAGCCGTAGTCAGGTATAAGATGACCTGTAGTTGTCAATAAGATATGCTCGGGCGTAGCTAACCCGTGTACAGGGAAAATCCAATTTACCTCGTATTGCAATTTTACTGATTTTGCAATTTACAGTTGATTTGATTTCACCGTAGGGTGACACACTTGTATTGTGCTGGTTATATTTTATCTATGGGTTCTATTTAGTTGAAACCTGATGAGATTATAGTATTCCATCTCATGAATCATATAGACACATGCTAGATATCACATTCCATGTATAGTTTCCATTCCATGTAGGTTCATTAGAATTCGCATGTTGTTGTGATAGTTGATGTATGAGAAAAGCATGATGTTCTGATAGATGCTCTGATAAAATACCGGCTGTGTGATAGGGTAATTGTATGTGATCCTGTATATAGAATAAACACCAGACTTTGTTCTTTGGGGAGTATGGGCCCTCATTGACTGGAATTTGGTGTCTCATTGGATTTTTATTAGTTATAACACAGATAAGATTTCAAACATTGATTCGTGGTCAGTATGGGCCCCCACTGGTTGGAATTTGACACTTAGGTGTTGGTTTCAGTAATTTCTGGGTTCCAGTGAAATTTTTGAGGCATACTGTCTGGAAACCCAGTATACACGCCGTGTAGTATTTTTATACACGCCGTGTAGGTTCTTCTGTTCGAGAAGAAAAATGATCTTTTTGAGTACACACCGTGTACCCTAACTACAGGCCGTGTAGTTTATTCCCATGTCACAAACTGTGTGGGCGGCGACATGGGGAAGGGAAGAGCTTGGCTATAACATTCCGTGTAGATATTATGCACGCCATGTACTGTTGACCCGGAGTCCGGCCGTGTAACTAACAAACACGGGTCGGTGAACTCCTTGACAGAACACAACGTGTCAATGATGAACACGCTGTGTAGTGTGGCCTGGGGACGCGGCCGGGTAACTGACAACATGGGCTGCTGTCACCTCTTCTAAACACGTCATGTACCTATAGGACACGCCGTGTAGTCTTGTCCAAGGACAGACCATGTGGAGTTAGCTGTGTGGTAGGGAAACAGGGTGGTGTACATGCTGTGTGCAGGTGTAACATGCCGTGTAGTGTCAAGACGAGTAGTCGACCGTGTCACAGACGACACGGGAAGTTGGAAAATAACATCATACATGCCGTGTAGATATTTTACACTCCGTGTAGTTTTTGTTCAACGGAAGTCGTGTGGCTTAGCCATGTGTAAGGGCCTGGGAAGGGGAAGGGAAGTCAAGTACACGGCGTGTAGTCAGTGTACACGTTGTGTAGTCTTGTTTTATGAATTTTGAAATGCCTTCATCCTCTTGTTCCTTTTTGGTTCCATCTCTTTCATCCTTAATAGTCTAGAATCTGATGCGTGCTTTTTACCCTTTCGTGTCATGCCGCCTAGACGACCGCAAGTTGTTCTCCAGGAGAGCGACGACAATTATACTCCAGAGATGGTGGGCCATGGTCTACTAGTTGATCCTTCAGTAGAGCTAGATGAGGCGCCATCTGCTGTACCGGACACAGGCGCAGAGGCGTAGTTCCGTGAAGGCTTTATGCGGTTCATGCAGACCTTTAAGGAAGCACCGCAGGCTGCCACATCTATGGCTGAGCTGACTCGTATCTTTCAGCAGCAACATCCACCTACGTTTTCAGGGGATGGCGGACCACAAGCTATAGAGTCTTGGCTAGGATCAATTCAGACTATTTTCGAGCATCTTGAGATGCCTCTAGGGTGGAGGGTCAAACTCACGCCTTACATGCTGCATGATTCCACCAAGAGGTGGTGGGATGTTAACACCCAGTCAGAGCATCACAGAGACATGGTGTTGGAAGATTTTCAGGTAGTCTTCTATGACTTCTTCTTTTCCTGAGATCCTAAGGGTAGATAGATCTTGAGAGTTCATGAATCTGCAGCAGGGCACTAGGTCGGTGATGGCCTATTCTGCTTGCTTCACCAAACTTCAGTGTTTTTCACTGGTGCTGGTCGGTGATGAGATGCTGAGAGCCAGACATTTTGAGGATGGTCTTTCGTATGACATCTGATCACTAGTGAAAGTTTTCAGGTTTTCTACTATACACGCGATTATGAACAAGATTCTTATTACAGAGAGGAACCTGTGGGAATCTAGTGGGGTGGGCCAGGGCGGTTCAACACCATTTTTGGTACTATTTCTACGGGCAAGAGGAAGAGACAGATGGACTTCTCTTAGGGAGGCAGTACAAGTTAGAAGAATTCTTTAGGTGGCCAGGTTATGTGCTACCAGTGTTGTAGAGAGGGGCACAAGAGGCCACAGTGTCCACGAGACCCAGTGGAGTGCCAAGCTTGTGGCAAGATAGGTCATCTGCAGCACTTTTACAGGGTGTTTCTACCAGTGGCTATTGAGAGGGGTTATGTGCAGACTCCCTGAGTGGGAGCATGACCAGAAGGTTCTTACCAGTCAGGGAACTAGAATTTGTCAGGGCGTCCAGGCAGAGATGGTGGTCGTGGTTGTGGTAGCCAGACACCAAGATCTCAGAGGCAGTAGGGCGGGACGGCTCAGGGTAGCCAGGCTATGTCGTAGGGCTACGACACTGGGCAGACATATGCAGTGCAACCGTCCCCGCAGGAGTAGGATCTCAGGCCTTCTACTATCAGAGGTACTATTCTAGTAGCTTCTATCTTATCTTCAGTACTTTTTGATATGGGTGTTACACATAGTTTCATATCTGTACCCATTGTGGAGATCCTTGGGCTCGGTGTTTCTTCTTCTTTTGATATCATGAGGCTAGACACATCGTTGGGGACTAGGATGGCTGGTGTGTGTCAGTGTAAGGAGTTACCCCTTGAGGTTGGAGGGTGTCACTTCCTTTGGGACCTCTATGTACTGTAAATGACGAGCTATGATGCCATTCTTGGGATGCACTGGTTGGTTCCCTTTCGAGCCTTTATAGACTGCTATCATCGTAGGGTGTATCTCATGTCACTAAAGGGTGGAGAGTTTCTATACAAGGGCTAATGGGATGTTCAAGTGAGTTGAGTAGGACCAGAGCATCATGGGCAAGGTGGAGTCACGGACCAGATTGCGAGCTTATTTTTGGATAATTAGGGGACTTGTCAGATGGATTTCCCTCCAGTTGTTTATCATTTCAGGCATGTTTTCCTGGATGACTTTTCAGGTCTACATCTGGTGCGTGAGGTGGATTTCTCTATCGATCATGTGCCGGGGGAAGCACTGGTGTCCATTAATCCTTATAAGATAGCTACACCTGGGTTGCAGGAGCTCAAGAGGCAGTTAGGGGAGTTGCAGGAAAAGGGTTTGATCTGACCAAGTACTTCTCCTTGGGGTTCTCCATTCCTTTTTGTGAAGAAGGTGGATGGTACATATAGACTCTGCGTGGATTATCGGAATCTGAACCATTTGATGGTTAAGAACCAATATCCCTTGAAAAGGATTGATGAACTCTTTGATCAGCTTCGTGGAGAACGATTGTTCTTGAAGATTGACTTGAGATCAGGATATCATCAGCTGCATGTGAGACCATCGGATATACCACTTACAACTTTTCGGAGCAGATATGGTATGTATGAGAACATGGTTATGCCGTTCGGACTCACAAACGCGCCAGAAGTTTTCATGGCTCTAATGAATCGTTTGTTCCATCCGTATCTTGATTCCTTTGTGGCAGTATTCGTGGACGAAATCTTGGTGTACTCTCACACTTGACACGACCATGCCACCCATCTTGAGATCGTATTGAGTATATTGAGAGAGCATCGACTATATGCTAAGATCTCAAAGTGCCACTTTTGGAAGGACCAGATTTACTTCCTGGGACATATCATCTCCGAGGCAGGAGTTGTAGTAGACCATGAGAAGGTGAGAGTAGTAGTTTCTTGGGAGCATCCTAAGAACGTTTTTGAGATACAGAGTTTCATAGGGCTGGCTAGTTACTATAGTTGATTTATACAAGACTTATCCTTCTTAGCAACACTACTGACGGGTCTGACTAAGAAGGGTGTGAAGTTCGTTTGGTCGGAACCTTGTGAGACAACATTTCAGGACCTGAAGGGAAGGTTGACATCAGCACCGATCTTGATACTCCCAGAGCAGGGGAAGAGCTATACAGTTTAATGTGATGCATCGGGGATTGGGCTAGGAGCCGTTTTGATGCAGGGTGATCAAGCCGTTGCGTACGGGTCTTGGCAATTAAGGCCACATGAGCGGAATTACCCGACACATGATCTTGAGTTGGCTGCAGTTGGGAATGCGTTGCACTGTTGGAGACATTATCTGTTGGGAGAGAATTTTGTGATTTTCACCGGCCAAAAAAGCATCAAGTGTATCTTTACTTAGCGTGACCTGAATTGGAGGCAGAGATGGTGGGTTGAGTACCTACAGTCCTTCGATTTTGAGCATGCCTATACACCTGGTAATGGTAATGCAGTAGCTGATGCACTGAGCAATAAGACTCAGATACATCCAGTGCAAGAGGCCAGTGGTGAGTGGAAGCTCATGGCTTTGTTCTCTAAGATGAATCTGGAGGTGCATGGTGGTCAGGGGAAGATTTATCATTCCTCTTTAGTTGTGACGTCTACTCTCCTGGACAGAGTGAGGATGAGACAACTATTGGATTCAGAAGGCCTAGTTCTATTGGAGTCAGTGGCAAGTGATGACCCTCCTCCTGGTTAGATGATAGGCGATGATGAGGTTTTTCATTTCCGTGGATGTGTATGGGTTCTAGGGGATATATTCAAGGAGCTGATGCGGGAGTTTCATGATTCTGTTTGGGAAGTTCATCACGGGGTTACCAAGATGTACCGTGACTTGAGGCATCAGTACTGGTGGCCGGATATGAAGAGAGATATAGTTGGGTTTGTCACTTGTGTTCCACCTATCAGCAGGTGAAGGTAGAGCACCAGAGACCAGCTATCCTATAACAGTAGTTACCCATTCCAGAGTGGAAATGGGATGATGTCGCGATGGATTTCGTGACAGTATTTTCGAGGTCACCTCGAGTAAATGACGCCATGTGGGTTGTTGTGGACAGACTCAAGAAGGTAGCTCACTTCTTGCTGATCAAGGAGACCTTCGGTGTTGGTGAGATTAGAAGGTTGTATATCCGAGAGATCGTACATCTTCATGGGGTCCCTTGTTCTATCATTTCTGATAGGGATTCCCCCTTTACGTCTCGTTTCTGGAAGAGTTTTCAGAGGGCGCTAGGTACACAGGTGCTTCTGAGCACGGCATACCACCCTCAGATCGATGGCCAGTCAGAGCGTACGATACAGGTGCTTGAGGACATGTTTCATGCATGCGTCCTAGAATTTTTGGGCTATTGGGAGAAGCATATACCCCTAGTATAGTTTTCCTATAACAATAGTTTTCAGGAAACTATTGAGATGGAACCATATCAAGATTTATATAGTAGGCCATGCCATTCAACTTTGTGCTGGTTAGAGGCAGGTGAGGCAGCTTTACTGGGGCCACAAATCGTGCAGGAGACATCTGAGCAGGTCCAGTGGATTAGGAAGCAGATGGCTACCGCGCAGTCTCATCAGAAGTATTATGCTAATCATCATAGATGACTTATGGAGTTCGTGGTTAGGGATCATTTTTTTTCTACGTGTTTCACCGAGGCTGGGACAGAAGAAAATCAGGAGACAGGGTAAGCTTTCACCGTGGTATGTAAGGCCATTCGAGATTCTGGAGAGATTCGGTCTGGTTGCCTATTGGTTGCAGTTGCCGCAGCGGTACCGAGCCATGCACAATGTCTTCCACGTGTCCTAGTTGTGTGGCTATCATTTAGACTCGTCTAATTTTTTTCAGCCTGAGGAGGTTGATATGGAGGCCAATGCGTCCTTTGAGGAGCATCTGATTCGTATCGTTGACAAGAGCATGAAGGTTATCCGAGGCCATTTAGTTCCTCTTGTACGAATGCTATGGAAACATGGCCTATTGCAGAATGAGACCTGGGAGTGGGAGGCCGACATACGTGCTCAGTGGCCAGTGTTGTTCTGAGCTATATCTTCACCGCCCTGGTAAAGGAAATTCGGGGATGAATTTCTATAAGGGGGGAAGTTTGTAAGAACTCGGTTTTTATTTTTGAGGTAAGGGCATCTTCTTTTTCCTTTTCCATAAGTTTTTTTTAGAAAATATTGGAAATGGGGAAAAAACCTAAATTTTGGAACTACATGCCGTGTACTTTTCCACACGCTGTGTACTTTTGGCCGTGTTGGGATGAGTACACGGGGCGTGTAGCCATGACGATGATGAGGGGTTTAGGAACTGACTACATGCCGTGTAGTGGTAACTTACAAGCCGTGTAGTTAGTCGGCATGCCTAAATAGTAAGGCGGTGGAGTCGCCGCCAGCTGGGCGGCAGTACACGCTATATACTCGGATGTACATGCCGTGTACTCAGGTCAACGGATGAACAGTATGGTGGTGCATCCAGGGGAACAGTGAAATGAAAGAAGTACACACTATGTACTCAGAAGTACATGATGTGTACTCATAATTACATGCCGTGTACTTTGTTTTTTCGGCTTAAAACAGGCAGTAGCCTACTCATTTGGTAGAAGAGGCATTTGAGCCAATTTGGAGCCAAGGAGGATGGTCGAAACTTTGAAGATCTGCCGGGTGTTCGTCTGGAATCCGAATCAGCTTCGGACAATCTCGTTGGAACCGCACGGGTAAGCCCTCTCCTCTCCTGGTATGGTTCGTACCAATTATTCCCCTAAATGATGTTATTTATGTTTGATTGGGTTTTTTTCTTCGTCAGATCTATGCCATTCTTGTGCGTTTCTGGAGTTGGTGTTTGGGTATAACATTCGTTGGTGAATGAGGTAGTTGGACTGGGGTAAATTTACAACTGTCGTGCGTTTTTGTGTGATTTCATGCCACAAACCCATGTTGGGGTGTGGTGTGGATGAGGCGGTTGCTATATTTAATGCCTAGAAATACATAGGTAAATAAATTGTAATAATAAAATGCTGGTTGGGATTTTTGCTTGGATCTGGATCCACCATAGGGGGTGTGTTCCGCTGTTTAGCTGTTTGGCTAGGATACCCGAGGGTATGCCTTTAATGTAGTAATTGTAGAATTTCTTTGAGAGGAATTGTTTGTTTACTACATTTTGATATTCTGGGCATGGCCCAGTTACCTTTTTAGCCTGGGGGTGTTGTTGTGATTAGCCTTTGGGCACTACACTATTTAGCCTGAGGGCAGTAGTTATTTTGGCCTGAGGGCAACTTCTTCCGTGCCTGTGGGCAGCTGATTCTGTGCCTAAGGGTGACACTACCTATGCTTGAGGGAAAATTCTGTTATTCCTGAGGTTGAATTATTATGTTGGATACTCCTTACCTGATGGTAGGGGTTACTTGTCTGAGGACGTGGATTGTTTACCTAGAAATGCACTGTAGTGATTTGTAATATTTAAATGGATTAAATGGATAATAAAATGGCAATATAACTGGGAATTAGTTACTTTTGAGTACTTCTTACTTTATTTCATTTTACTACTACACACTATTGTTGCATGCTTACACGCAGTTGGGCACGGGCCTTTGGTGGGTACCTAATGAGATATATTTCTCACAACCTGTTTGGGACATGATTTTCGGCCCAAACAGATTATGTTTTTGTAGGTGTAGTTAGGGGAAAGAGTCCCTATACAGGTGCTTGACTGTTTTTATGGAGTAGGAGGGCATGGGACCGAGCGTAGGCTCACGATCCACTGCCAGCTGTTTGCATTATTTTGATGTAATCTGCATTTAGTATTACTGTATTGATGTGTAACATGTTATGGATGTTTTAATAGAACTTGAAACATATAGCCTCATTATTTATATACTGTTGGTTATATCCATTACAATTATTTATTTCAGTTGTTGTATGGTTTACTGCTTCTGCTGTTGTTGAATGTTTATTTTATATTCTATTGCGCTACACTTTGATAAATGAGGGCATAGATTCCCCACTATCAGACATGGGCCCTCACTTCTAGTCGGCAGCCTCTGGTGTTTGGGGAAATGCACTTGATTTCACATGGTGAACCGGGCTCAGGGCACTCGTTGCGTGGCACTCGGGTCTGGGATGTCACAAAACCATTTCAATAAAACTGTTCTTTTATTGAAAGAAACTAGAAAACCCTATTAAAATCAACCATTCCATTTCAATAAATCATTACTTTCATTGAAAACCCTTAATCAAATCCAATTAAAAAAATTATAGAAAATCCCCTTATAAAATCCTGACCTTAAAATCAAGAATCAAATAACATTATTCAAGGACATAAGTTTTACAAATTTCATCAATTTACTATACCATCACTGATTACGATTTCCAAAAATTTATGAATCGTTAATTCAAAATAAATTAAACCCAATATGTTCAATTTTAAACCATTAAAATTAGTTTTACTAATAGGTGTCAAGATTTAAGCAACCTACCTCATCCATTTTAATGAAAACTGGAAATGTATCAGAAACGCTCAAAAAACTGGGTATATTCACCACAAAGCCGCCTTAGATCTCTTCTCCAATTTTGGTCAAGAAAATATATCAGCATCATTGGAATATAAAATCATAGATCTACCCAAAATGGGTGTCGATATATGAATCCTAGTAGGGAAGATAAGTATATATTTGTAGATCTAAGAAACCAATGAATAATGATGAAGAACGATCACATACCTCAAGAACCTAGCTTTGAATCACAAAGGGGAATCTTTTAAATTGAATCTAGATTGATGGGAGAATATTATTTAGACTTAGGAGAATCCAAATCTTAAGTTAGAGTGTATTCATTAAAATAACGAGTCTTTTAATGGCAAGTCCTAACAAGATCCAATATTAAAGGAAGTGGTTTTAACCCACACACGGTTAGGAAAACTGTTCACTAATGTTTTGATAGCTACTGCCTTATATATCATCTCGTAAAACATCCTCTCATGGTCATCCTAACCAAGTTACCACCATGATGATGCTAATATCAAGAGTATGAAACTTCACATGGTTTATACTAGGCTTTCCACATAGTTTGGACAAACCGTGACCAGCTTGTGCACCTATCCTTTGGCCTCAAAAACATATTGAAAGTTCAGAAAACTCTCCCATAAATCACTCTTACACATTATAAACATAAAAATAAAAACATAAGGGTTACCTACCATAAAATGAGGTTCCAAATTCTCCCTATTGTTGGTCATTTAATCCTTAGAAATTAGAAAATAATCACTTACCTGAAAGAGTTCCAACCATTGCTCTTTCATTTCCTGATCATGTTCCCAAGTCTATTCCTGAGTATGACCGTGTTTCCAGTAAACCCATACTATATCAATTCATTTACTTGAAATAATTTCTCTTTCCTATCCAACATCCACACCGGGATATGTACCAATGAAGCATTCGACTCTAGGTCATCATGGTCCCATCTGATTACATAGTCCAGATTTGGTTGATACTTTTTCAATTGAGAACCATGGAACATATTGTGCACCGAGATGAACTATTGTGGAAATGAAAAATGATATTCCACCTCTCTAACCCATTATAGTATTTCAAAATGGACTATATACCATGGTGATAACTTACCTTGCTTCCCAAAATGACAATGTCCAAGCCTTGGAGAGGTCCTCAAGAACACAAGATCAGTCACCGCCAATGAAAACGGTCTTCGATGAGGATCAATTTACAACTTCTAATGACTCTAAGACATCTCCATCCTATTTTTGATCAACTAAATCTCCTCCATTGTTTCATGGACATGCCTCTGCCTAACTAGTGAACTCTCACTTGTTTCCACCCAACATAGTGGAGAATGAAAAGGATGCTTATACAATGCTTCAAAATGAGCCATATGTATTGAGGCCTAATAGATATTATTATATGAGAAATTCACTAAGGTTATACGCTCTTTTTATGAGCCACCAAAATCCGTTACATAATCCCTAAGCATGTCTTCCAGTGTTTATATTATCCTTTATAATTTTCCATCTATGTGAGGATGATATTCCATACTCATAGTCAACTGATCCCCAATGGATTTCTAAAAGGATTTCAAAAAATAAAATGCGAACCTCGGATCTTTGTTTGAGAATATAAAAATGGGTACACCATGTCTCTTTACCACCTATTGGATATAGATTTTGGACCGATCATATACCATATGAGTTTGAAAAATAGAAACATATTGGTCTGACTTGGTGTGTCGATCAACTATCACCCATATGGAATCATGTTTCTGAACCTTTATTTGTAAAACTGTAACATAATTCATTTTATGTGGTCCCATTTCTATACTGGGATTGGTAAATACGGCAACATACCTATTGTCCACTGATGAACTTCCTTAACTTGATGACAACTAAACAAATTTGAGAAAAACTTCTCTATTTTCCATTTCATTACAATCCAAAAAAACTATGATTTCAATGCCTTATAAATCTTTTGTATTCCTGAATGAACAACCCTTCTAGAATGGTGGTAATCAAGATGAAGTTTCTCCTGAAAATCCAAAGGTACAACCATCCAATCTCTAAACCACAAAACTAAATTCCCATCAAGCTTATCATCTTCAATGGTCTCCCCACCATTATATTTTGAACTCATATCCTAGAATTATAAATTAGTTTTTTGTGATTCTTTGACCATATTTTCCAAATTAGTAACCCCAAAGAATAAAAAGAAAACTACAAGACCACCTTGTCTTTCGCATTCCACATGTATGTCGGCTAGGATCGGGATCAACCTCCATTCATCAAAATCTTATTTCTCCAAATGAGAATGTGAATTTATTCTTAATGAATCTGCCACCGTATTTCCTTTAAGAGACATCCCTAAGATTCTATACACTGGCACTAATTTCTGAAGGATTTTAGATACATGTGGGGGATGATTTACCCTTTAATAAATAAAACCATTATCCAAAAAACCGTAAAAAAACAACTCTCTATATGAATCATTAATGAATGAAATGCAACTCAACCACTTCATTTAAATGAAAACAAAATAAAATTGTACTATAGTGGAAGATAAACAAACTATCATGGTAAATAGTAGAAAAAAACTAATCAACTCCAAGATGACAATAAGACTCCATGATCCACCAGCTCCATGCTCCAATCACAAAACACCCCAAGTATCAGTTGGTGGTGCTTAATACATGGGATATTTTACCTTTTCCCATGTATGAAAAGATAGAGTATAAAAAATAACAAAATTTCCAAATCAAGGGTGAGTATAATACTCAATAGGCTTTCCCCCAATTACTTCCCTAACCATGATTCCAGGATATAAAGGTTAGAAATTTTTTTATAAAATAGTTTACAATTTGTTTTTCCCAAAAAAACGCATATAACTAAATATAAACAAGCATCAAAAGAATTTAAAACCAAAAGTTCACATGTGATATTTCACTAATTTTCTATCTAGTAAAACATCCAGAAAAAAAACCAAAGAATGGTTTAAAACAATTTCTCAATATAATTTTGACATACCCATTCCATAGTTCACAACAAAACACACCCATGAATGCTCAATTTGATAGTTCCATAGTCATGTGAAGTCTCTCATCTAATGAAAATATGTACTAAGGACACACACCCCTGATCCAGGGTCAAAAACCTTGTATTCCAATGGTACACATCTCTTATT
Organism: Viscum album; assembly: GCA_963277665.1. NCBI lineage: Eukaryota > Viridiplantae > Streptophyta > Magnoliopsida > Santalales > Viscaceae > Viscum > Viscum album. The sequence goes on from OY728137.1 coordinate 1,958,676,551, forward strand.
AAGGGGTATGCCAAACATGAACTCACACAACCTATATATGTCAAACCATTAAAATGACCCAATTCTAATCATTTCAATAAAGCTATTCTTTTATTGAAAACCATTATACAATCCAATTAGAATCAACCATTACATTTCAATAAAACCATTCCTTTCATGGAAATACATTAATAAAATCTAATTACAACAATTCTAGGAAAATACCCTTTTAAAATCTTTATTTTAAAATCAAGAATCAGTGAACTTTATTCAAGGACACCGATTTTCCATATTTCTATAATTTACCAAACCATCAAAAAAGAGGATTTCCAAAAATTTATAAATAGATAATTCATAATATATTCAACAGCATATTTTAAATTTTAAATCATTCCAATCAGTTCTACTAAGATGATTTATGAGTGAAGCCACCCACCTTAACTGTTTTTAGGAAAATTGACAACGTATGAGGAATGCTTAAGAAACTGGGTCTATTCTCTATGAAACCACCTTATTTATCTTCTTATATCTTGATAATGACCAAATATCAACATATTTTGTATTAAAATTCTTATATCTACCCATATCAAGCATATATATAAGAAATAGAGAACATAGTATACGTATATATATGTAGATTTAAGAAACCGATCAAAAATGATGAAGAACAATCACATACCTCAAGAATCCAGATTTGAATCACCATGGGAAGCCTTTGGATTTCCTTTGGATTAACGATAAAACCTTATTTTTTCCTTAAGAGAAGAAAAACTCGTATCTAGTTCTGGTTTGGGGAAACAATGAGTGTATTAATGGCATGGCCTCCCTAGATCCACTTTTAATGAGTTGGTTCTTAACCCACACATTGTTATGAAAACCGTACACTAACGATGCATTAGATACTTCTTTAAAGATCACCCCACATGACCTCCTTGCATGTTCACCCTAATCGTACACATAGTGTTCCAAAACTACTACCTGAATCTACAGCTTTGCACTGTTTCTACAAGGCTATCTGCATTGTTTGGACAAATAATGTGCAGCCCTTGCACCTCCTGTTTGGCCCCAAAAACTTATTGAAGGTTTATAAAACTCTTCCATCCTTCACCCTTACACTTTATAAACATAAAAATTAAAATTTAAGGGTAACATAATAGAAACCGGGGGTACTACATTAGTTGTGTTTATAAATGTCCCTAAATTATTAACATTTGTAAGTATGTGTAAATGAGTCATTTATCAGTGACGATTTTCATAAATGCATCAAATATTTTCTTTTAAATATTTTCATTTAAATTTACTTGGATATTTTTTGAATGTTTGATATAATTTTTTATACATGCTCATCCTGTCACTCTCCACCCCCTCTCCCAAAACTAACCCTTTTCCCACATTAGATAAGGTTGATTTTTTTCTTTTATATCAACCCACATTTATAATCATGGATAATTTATTTAACCATGTTTCAAAAAATCATTGGGTATGTGTCACTATTTTAGGATGTTTTATAAACACAAATAAATTATTCACATTAATAAATCTCTATAAATTATCCACCTTTGTAAATGTGGGTTAATGAGTCATTTCTAATCAATGTTTTTCATAATTAAAAATAATATTTTTTTAGTGTTAGAAATTATTTTTAATTCCTGGTCATTCCATCACTCCCCCTCTCCCAACACCAACCCTTATCCTATTTCATCTGAGGTAGAAACATTTTTTTTATATGTACTCACCTTTATAGTTATGGCTAATTTGCTTAACCAGGATTCCTAAAAACAACGGGTATGTATTGATAATTTTTGAATTTTATTAACATATCTACATTAGTCACATTAATAAATGTCCCCAAATTATCCATGTTTTTAAATGTGAGTTAGTGAGTTATTTATTGGTGATGTTTTTGATAAATACTTCAAATATTTTTTTAAACACTGATTTAAATTTAGGGGGATATTTTTCTTAAATGTCGGATAAACAGGTTTTACATACTCATTTAATAACTACGCCCTTCCTCTCCCAACAATTACCCTATATTCGTTTCAGTAGAGTAAGAAACATTTTGGTTTTATATCAACTGATGTTTGTAAGAATTACTAATTCATTTAACCGTGTTTCCTAAAAACATTGGGTATGTGTCACTAATCAAGGATGTTTATAAGGAAAGATAAATTATTGGTGTTTATAAATGTACATAAATTATCTAAAATTTTAAATATGTGAAAATGATTCATTAATCAGTGATGTTTTTCACAAAATCAACTGATATATTTTATTCAATATTTTTACATAAATTTATTTGGATATTATTTAAAAATTTTATAATATTTTATACATGATAATCCAGCCACTCTCACCTCCCTTACCCAACACCGACCCATTTCCCACAACATCTTAGGTAGTAAATGTTTTTTATATCTATTCACATTTATAAAGGTGGATAATTCATCATGTTCCATAAAAACATGGGTATGTGTCACTAATTTGGGAATGTTTATAAACACACCTAAATTATTAATGTTTTTAAATGTACATAAATTATCCACATTTGTAAATGTGGGTAAATGTTTAATTCATCATTAATTTTTCATAAATATAGATAATAGTTTTTAAATAAATATATTTAAATTGTGGTGGATATTTTCTTTCAATTTTTGATAATTTGTTTTATACATTCTCATCTTGTTAGTATCCACTCAATCTACATACATTAACCATTTCCCACATCACTTAAGGTAGATATATTTTGGTATTATATCAATCCACTTTTATAAAATTGACTAATTCATTTAACCAATTTTCATTAAAACATCAGGTATGCATCACTAATTTAGGAATTTTTATAAACCCAGCTAAATTATTATGTTTCATAAATATTCATAAATTGTATATATTTGAAAATGTTTGTACATAATTCATTTATAACTACTATTTTTCATAAATAAAACAAAAATTATTTTGAGAAAAAATGAATTAAATTTAGGTGGATAATTTTCGTAAATGTTTTATAAATGTTCATCCCATCGCTCCCCCTCCCTCACACAAAATTGACCATTTTTTCATACCAGCTAAGGTAGAAAAATTTTGGGTTTGTCTCTTCTGACATTTATAAAAAAGGATAAGGAATTCAATCGTGTTTCGTAAAAAATGTTCGGTTTGTGACACTAATTTTGGAATATTTATATACAAATTCAAATTAGTTGTGTTTATAAATTTCCCTAAATTATCGATATTTGTAAATATTGGAACATGAGTCATGAATGGAGAATTTTTTTCATAAATGTAGATAACATTTTTCTTAAGAAATTTATTTATATTAATGATAATATATATTAAATGTTTGATAATAATTGTTTTATATATTATCATCTCATTGTCCACCCATTCCTTTCCAAACAACACCAATGTTTCTATGTCAATTTAGGTAGTCACATTTTGGTTTTATATCTACCCACATTATAAATATTGAAAGTTAATTTACCACATTTCATAATTATTTTCGGTATGTGTAATTAATTTTGGAATGTTTATAAAAACATCATTGGATTTATATAAACATCAAGAAAAAATATAGTTGCATATCATGGAATGTGTCTCAAGGAAGTCAATTTGTAACGAAATTACATTACCGATTTGGTAACTTTTGAAACATAAACCCCTTGAAAGAAAGTTCATAAAAAGGATATGTAATTAAAAAAATATAATTCTATGAATCCAATAATACATCAAAGTTATGTTTACACACCACCTAAAAGTAATGGGTGGTGAATCAATCAAGTATCTCATTGAAATAATAAGTGAGATGAAATTCACTTACCTTGTGTCTTGAATCTCATCGTACTCATTACAAAATAATTTATAATAAATATAAAATTAATTTATATCTACCATATAAACATATTATTAGTTATAATACCATATATGGTTTGATTATAGATTTATATTACCTGATTGTTAACAATTCTATGTTAAGGATTCACTACAGGTAATGTCCGCTTGGTTTTTCAAATGCGTCTTAATTTTTTATATCATTAGACCTTATAATTAAATCATGATTTCAAAAATGTTAACCATTATTTAAATTTTATTTATATTCGTTATATTTATAATGTAATAATCCATATAATATAGAATTATTAAATAGAATACAGTGTTCAAGGAGACGAATGACCGTACGTAAGCATGAACACTATTTCTATTTAATTGTCATGTTAAAGGAAAGAAAGTAATACATATATATATATATCATTATTAAATTAGATTTATTACATTTTTTATGTATTATATATATTCACTAAACCCATCCATAATACATTCCCTGTACTGTATGAATGAACCACATCGCCTTGAGGGGTCAACAGTCCACACTTCCTCAAATGAAATTTTCATATGTACATGAAATGTTATGTAAAAATATATGTGTTTTAAAATTAATAAATAAAATTAAATATATAATAAATACAATATATGGGATATATAATTAGATTTCCACTCATAATGTCCACCAAGAGTTGCGGTAGTTCACGATACAAATAAATAGTATGTTAATTACTCATTATATAGATACATGTATTGTAACGCCCCCACCCCAGCTACCCAGAGTTGGTGCATTACTTCGTAACATTGGCATGATCAAAAAAGATCAAGTCTCGAAAGACCGATTAGTTTAGTAGCCTTGGAAACACTAGATACATTAATAAGTCTTACATTACATCATAAAGTGAAAAACTAATAACAAAGTCTTCATAGTCCACACTCATATCCTCTTCTGACTATCCCTGCAGGTCATTCATAAAATACTTCTTCACATCCTGGAAAATATTAAAACATTGAAAGGGGTGAGCTCAGATGCTCAGTAAGGATAACAATATTGCGGAAGCTTTCATAAATAAACATAAAAATTTAAGGCAATGTATAACTAAAACAAAAGCCTTTTAAACTTGAACATCAACATAATATGGCAAAAGTAAAATGAGATAATGCCATTCACTTCTTCACATGGATATTCTACTGGTCGAATAATCACATGCAATATCAATAACCACTTTCATAATGATGGAATGCATAATGTCAGACTATCATAACCACATAGCCAAGGCCTCGTGCCAAGACTACAAATAATATTTTGTCAAGGCCTTGTGCCAAGACACTAGTTTGTCTCATGAGTCCTGCCGATGCATCTAGGAGCTATAGCGGGCTCCACCCGTCACTTATTAAGTCCAATGCATTCCTCATATGAATAGGTTTAAACATATCATAAAACATAACATAATCGTATCACATAAAACATGCATAAAGGAAACATAACATTTCCACATTTCAATCACAAGATATCAATACAACTCATTGATATAAAAAATGTTTTTCAAAACCATTTTCAAAACCAAAATAAAAGAAAGTTAAAACTTTGTATTTATTTTTCATTAAAATAAAATGATGGCTTGTAGAGGAAGCCGAAACTCAAATAATGGTCACGGCGGCGGAGAAGTCATTGTCGCCGCATAAGTACGGAAAGAAAAACATTCCCTTTTTGTCGTTTAGTAAAACGCTTCGTAGAAAAAAAGATTCCTTTTGAATAAACGTAAAAGTCAAAGGGGTTTATACACCGTATAAAAGAAAGTTGTGTATAAAACCAAATATGCCTCAATGAAACGGGATTGATTCGAAGTCCTTAAAAGATCATTTTTAAAATAAAATAGATCTATTATGTGTATTCACTATAGGTACACATAAAGAAAGTAAAAATACAAGATAATACATAATAATATCATGACATAATTGGAAAGTAGGAGATTAACCCAATGAATGGAAGTTGGGTTAAGAAATTCCCTTACCTTGTGTCTGACTTGACTCAACCGTTCTTTAACCTCCTGAATAATAAACTAGAGTTAATATATACCTCATTAAGAACCATTTTCAATTTCATTATCCTTATTATATGACTTATTACAATGATATTAACATTATGTAATTATTTAAGTTAATAACAGTTGTTTTGCCGATCTTTGGTACTTGAGTCAACAATAAACTTCTTATAATTACAAGTTGTTTATGTGGTAGAATATTCATTATCTCCAGAATTATATTCATGATTTAGATGTCATATATATCTTATATATCCAGTATATACATTCATTTATAATATTACGTAACATTTAGAGGTAAGAAATGAAATGCACCGTTCATGGAGACGGTAAGCCGTACGTACGCATGAACGCTACTTTCAGTTCAATTTCTTATTTAATGGAACAAAATCATAATGATATAAATGTACAATATAATTCCAGTATAATATAGTGTATAATACCATTTACTCCATCCTTTATACGTCCCACATATGGAATTAACGATTCAAATCACTTTGAGGGGGCGGTAGTCTGCACTTCCTAAAATGAAATTATCGCGTTTTACCCATAATGGAAATCATAAAGTATGCCATAAATGAGAAATACAGAAGCATAAGTAAAACATAAACATATTATATATCATATAAAAATATAGTGACATCTTAATGGCCACCTTTGAAGGTGTTATATGAGTGTTGAACAATCATCGTTTCGTGTGGCAGAAATTCGCCATCCACAGAAACTGTATGTTCTTTTACCATTAGATGTAGGTGTGTGTAAGTGTATCTCGAATCCATATTATAACAACATCCTAGTATATTGAGGATACTAGTGTTGTTACAAAATAAATGAATAAAAATAGTTTAGGGGGTTGTAGAAGAAAAACAAAACAAAACAACATTAGAGAAGACATTACCTAAAAATCGGGTAACTCTTTTTGATTTGAGCCAAAGGCATCCTTGGGAAGAGTTATTCCCAAAGTGATGCTTCTAGGAGTAATGGAGGAATGTTGGGAGAGTATTTGGGAAGAGGATGGCCGAGCCAAATGGCTTGAAAGTGTGAATGAGGTGGTAGAGGTGGGGGCCTTTTATAAGTGGAGAGGAGGGGCACTTTTGGAATATAATGAAATGTTATTCAATTATACAATGCTTTTCGGTTTCTAAAGGTCCCACACTTATATAATTCATGGATAAGGTGATAAGGGTTCGAAATATACCCATACAATAGTCTTTGGACAAGTTTAATCCTTGTATTTGGCATTATCTTTTCATTTTATTAAAATCGTTAAATAATGAGGTCATCGCTGCATCATAATGATGTCATAAATAATTTAATTTATTTAATGTCTAAAAATTATAAAAAATACTATGATGTAGGAAATCTTTTTATATTTCTAATTAATATTTATAATCAAAATTTGGACATGTGTAACCCCACTTAAAATCTGTTTTAGTAAAATAACTCATGTTTGTGTCAATTTAATTTTAACATTAAATAAATATATATTAATGTCATTTTCCAACTAAAGTGGCTCCATGGGGTCCCCAAGTTGACACATGGGTTGTCGTGGTCGGCCATGACTCATCCAATAGGAGTAGGACAAGTGTCATGCTCGTCTCATATTATTAAAACATTATTTGTACCTTAAACTACACTAATTATCTCTAATCGCGATTAAGAACTTAAAAGTTACTATTCACCAAAAAATTATTTTAATCTCATTGAATCACATTTTACTTCTTAATGACAACCATGTATGTCGGATTTTTGAAAATCAAATCACAGATGTGGTAATATTTCATTTAAACGAAAAATCACTTATTTAACTACCACTTAGTGGTTTCACTATTCATCAAAAATTGAAGTTTTTCAGAACAAGGCCAAAATTTTACCCTAAACTATAATTGATATTCCGAATTCAAAAATGATGTCTATTTTACAAAATTCCAAACATATAAGTTGAATTAATTAATTTTATAATTAATTCCCGCTGTTACGACAAATAGCGTGTTTTTAAGAAACAATTTATATCAAATGATTGACAATTGTTTATGTCCAATTTCAATGTTAAATTAATTCTAATGACCACCATTGGATAAAATGGTAAAAATATATTCTAATTATACCTTAAAACCACTAAATAGTATAATTTATCACAATAAATTATTTTGATTAAAAAGTTGTTTTAAAGTATTTTTCACTATTCATAAAAAATTAGAAGTTCTAAGAAAAATACCAAAAATTCAACATAGGCTAATTTCGATATTCCGAATCCAAAAATAAAGTCCATTTTGAAATATAAAATTTCTATAATTTTAAAAAGTGGTTATTACTATTCATAACGGCTACTTTGATTAGTCGCGGTGTTTTAGAACTCGAAGTTGCGTACAATGCAAGCCATTGCATTATTGGATGAGATGCGTATCATGGAAGCTCGGGGTGTTACATTCTCCCCTCCTTCAATAAATTGCGTCCTCGCAATTTGAAATTTTTCTTTGAAAATAAAAGGTTGAAAAGAGAAAATACCTTTGAGAAAAACCCACATCGGAAATAAGATTAATAAAATTTAGCCTTAATAAGAGGGAAAGGGAAATGAAAAAGTCACCACCCAATTATGATCTCGATTAGGAGAACATTGGTGGCAATTAGAGACATATAATTGGAGGAAAAACGTAAATAATCGTAGGGAGTGATTGAGGTCATCAATCACAATCAACTGTCAAATTGAGGGCCTCAAAGCCTTCAATCTATGTTGATTTAAAATATCATCAGTTCAACAAGACATAAGGTATTAGTATAACACATTTTTTGTTTTAATATCCCTTTACTAAAATTTAAGAATTAATTCTTTCATTGAATAAGATATAGGTACATATATATTTATGCTTGCCAATTAGAGTTTCAACCTTCAACTCATCTTTCACTCAAAAAGATAATATAACTCAAAAATATAATACTTATCCTAATTGTATAATGTTCCAAATGTTAACACATACCATTTAGATTAGTAAAATTATTTTTTAATAACCAGGGACTTCCTGTAGGCTAGTGGTAGGAAATAAAGGCCTGTCGCACTATGATTGTGGGTTCGATTCCTGCAGCTTTGTCCGACGCGACGGGTTATGCCCCACCCTACAGGATGTCCTTTTCCTAAAACTATAGTATCATAATATTCCAAAAATAATCTTCATAAATTTTTTAACCTTAAACAATACTATCCAAAGGTCAACTTAATACACTCCAACCTTTATAGTTATCCAAAATACCTCTGTCCAGACTTTCTCTAAAAGGTCTCTTAATTCCAAAATCAATTTATCAGATTCCCCAAACAAAGTAAGGTTTCTCTTATTGTCACATACTAAAAATATAATTACCTTCATCATATTAAAACCTTACTGAAATCAACAAGTACTGCAGTATAATCCATATATATATATCACATTATTCTTATAACCAGAATATAATCCTTGAGTCCAAAAGCACCAATACATTAATTATTCCGCTTCAACTGTAGTCACAGCATAAGATTGGCCTTGATCCCTTGGCATTTTCTGAGGTAATTTTCCTTGACACTTAGAATATTCATTTGCATAATGCCCCATTTCCCTACAATTGTAGCATTCAACTTTGACAGCCTCTTTATTTCCCTTGCAATCACGAGCCTGGTGACCCTTTTCTCCACATTTATAACAAACTCCCATTCCTTTTAGGCACGTACCAGGGTGATTCTTCCCACAATTATCACATAATGGAAAATCCTTCTTTCCCTTTTTCCCTTTATCTGTCTCTTGTTCCACCGTTCTCTTCTTCTCTTGCTTTACTTTGTTGTCATAAGACTTAGAGAATTCCTTTTCTGTCTTGATAGCACACGAGACAATATCTTCGTATGATGAGAAGGATTGTGATACTAAATCTCGACGGAGAAATGGTTTTAACCCATCAAAGAAACAATCAATCTTACTCCTTGGGTTACGTATATAATCGGAAGCATGCCTCGCTAACCTTGTAAAGTTAGCCTCATACTTTGCGACATTCTCATCCTCTTTCTACTTCAGACTCAGAAATTGCCTTTCCATATCTGCTCGATGGTCACGAGGAAAGTATTTTTCTAAGAAAAGCTCTTTGAACTCCCTCTATTCCATATTCGATACGTCATCATCTTCCTTTGTGTTTTGAATCAGCGACCACCACTGATCGGCATCTCCAGTGAGGCGGTAAACTGCCATGACAACCTTCTCCCTTTCACTACTCCCCAAGGCATGGAATATTTTCTCTAAGGAATTTATCCATTGCTCAGCTACTATAGGATTTGTACTCCCATTGAAGGTTGGTGGTTGTTTCCTCATGAAACAGTCTAGCATTGATCCTCCACGTTGCGGATCAGGGTGCTCCATACGAGTAAGGTTATTATTCATAACCTGAGTGAGTTGTCCCAGTATGGTATTAAGTTGATCAGCACCAGTTGTATCTCCAGATCCACAATAATTATCTTGAGCAGGAGGGCAATCCCTACACGGAGTGCGCGCATTGATACGGTTTCCATTTCTTCCACTAGGCGCTATTTCTAAACAATGGCATAAACTAGATCAGTTTATGAATCAAAATTCATAATCCCATACTTATAAAACACTTAACATAAATTGAACTATTTATGGATATAATCCATAATCATAAAAATGTTTTCTTTGAGAAAGTATATACTCATAAACCCTTCATAATGATTTGTAAAGAAAATGAGAGTTATCCTAAGCATATCCCCCGGGAGTGTCGTAACCAAGAGTGCAGCAAGGCCCGTTGTCATGCACCAGTTCCCGTTCGATTCTAGCTCAAAGCGGTGTTTTCGGGTTTTATCCCTAGGAACATCTGTGCCAGAGCCGCCTCTACCTGCTCGTATCCAGACAGGGATGTATTGCTAGTAAAACTCACAAAATCTCTACAATACCAAAATTATAGGAAGTTCTTCTATACTAATCCTCAAAGTTCATCTTAGGTCTACGTGCTCTAATCAGAGTTTATCTAAATCTAGCTTCCAAGGTTAGTACTAAACTGCCTCTGATACCAACTGTAACGCCCCGACCCCAGCTACCCAGAGTCGGTGAATTACTTTGTAACATTGGCATGATCACAAAAGATCAAGTCTCGAAAGACCGATTAGTTTAGTAGCCTTGGAAACACTAGATACATTCATAAGTCTTACATTACATCATAAAGTGAAAAACTAATAACAAATTCTTCATAGTCCACACTCATATCCTCTTCTGACTATCCCTGCAGGTCATTCATAAAATACTTCTTCACATCCTGGAAAATATTAAAACATTGAAAGGGGAGAGCTCAGATGCTCAGTAAGGATAACAATATTGTGGAAGCTTTCATAAATAAACATAAAAATTTAAGGCAATGTATAACTAAAACAAAAGCCTTTTAAACTTGAACATCAACATAATATGGCAAAAGTAAAATGAGATAATTCCATTCACTTCTTCACATGGATATTCTACTGGTCGAATAATCACATGCAATATCAATAACCACTTTTATAATGATGGAATACATAATGCCAGACTATCATAACCACATAGCCAAGGCCTCGTGCCAAGACTACAAATAAGATTTTGTCATGGCCTTGTGCCAAGACACTAGTTTGTCTCATGAGACCTGCCGATGCATCGAGGAGATATAGCAGGCTCCACCCGTCACTTATTAAGTCCAATGCATTCCTCATATGAATAGGTTTAAACATATCATAAAACATAACATAATCGTTGTTGTACCTCTCGAACCCCTCGAGGTTTGATTTTCATGATCACAATCACCCTCTTATGTTTCTAACATTGTGTTTTAAGTGTTTGTGTTGATAGGCATTTGATTGCCAAGAAGTTGACCAAGGAAGAGGCAGAAATGGACTGAAATTCAGTTCACCGGCCAACCGGTGGCCTTGCACCGGCCAGCCGGTGGCCCCAGCCAGCAACAGTGAGACCTACTGTCTTGCCACCGGCCAGCCGGTGGCTCTGGCACCGGTCGGCCGGTGGCACCTGGACAAGAATCCTATGCCCTTTTGCAAACACCGGCCAGCCGGTGGGACTGTACCGGCCAGCCGGTGGACACAGTCAAACTAGCCGTTGGGCTGTTGACCAGCCTGTCCACTTGGCTCCCAACGGCTCTTTTAGCCTCTCCAACGGCTCCGAAGCCTCCCCAAGGGTTCCTAGCCTATAAATAAAGGCCAAGGAAGCCCCGGACACTAACCTGAACTATTGTGAAGCCTACGGACACATTTCTCATCATTTGGCGAACCTCCGGCGGACTTCCTCCAAGGAACCCCAAGAGCTCCAACAACTTCCACATCCAAGGATCTCCACTCAAGAAGCTTGGGAGAGCACGCTCATCAACTCCATCATCCATTGGCGCCCGAGTCTTCCCAATTACGGGTTTTATTGCATTTATTTATTTTGAGCTTAAAATTGGGTTTGTGCCTACAAACCCCAACCCTTTTCTCAACCTCCCTTTCTTTTGGGTTTCACATCACCACTAAGGTGTGAAAAGGTTGACAAGCCTTACCTTGTAAAAGGCTTGAGATCGGTGAGCTAGTCTTCACCCGTAAAAAGACTAGTGGGTTATTGCTTAACCATTAAAAGCATTGGGTTCTTGCTAAACCAATAAAAGCAAGCTGTAATAGGTCCTAGTGCTACCTCAAAGCCTAGTGGGTTTCTTGCTAAAACCATTGAAAAGCAAGCGGTAGAATCTCTCAACGGTTAAGTTGGGAGCGGAGACGTAGGCCGGGTTTTGGCCGAACTCCGTTATCAAGTTCTTGTGTGATTGCCTCTTTTATTTTCCGCTGCACTTTGATATTTGACTTTTAATTTGTTAATTATTTTTAAAAGGCAATTCACCCCCCTCTTGCCATCTTTTCCCTCCTCGGGTGTTTCTTCCGACCTAACAATTGGTATCAGAGGGCGTATTTGAGTAATTCCCTCACCCGGTTTCAAATTAAAGATCCTATTTTTTTTGATGGCTTCTACCGCTTCTTCCTCTCAATCTCTCGAAGGTTTTTCTTTGGATCGTGCTCCATTTTTTGATGGGACCGATTATACTTTTTGGAAAACCCGTATGACCACTTTCTTAAAAAGCATTGGTTATCCAATTTTTAAAATTGTTATGCAAGGATTTTCCCTCTCCTCTCCCGATGAGTCTAAATGGACTCCCAATGACATTGCTTATTTTGAGCTTGATGGCAAAGCCATGAACGCTCTTCATTGTGGTCTTGACCGTAATGTTTTTCATTGCATTTCTTCTTGCACTACCTCTTATGATATTTGGAAATTGTTAGAACTAACCTATGAAGGTACTAGCGAGGCTCCAAAGCAAGAATCCGATCAAAAGCGAGAACTCGTCAAAAAGCAAGAACCCGATGAAAAGTTCAAGCCCGTTTGCCCACTTCACAAGAAAAGGGACAAGAAAAAGAAGGGAAAGAAGAAGGCTTCAAAGGCAACATGGAGTGATAGCTCCACCTCTTCATTCTCCTCCTTTTCCTCGAGCGACCAAGGTAATAATTGCCTAATGGCAAAACATGAGGTATCTTCCTCCTCTTCCTCCTCTTCTTCTTCTAGTTCTTCTAATTCATTTAATCATCTTTCTTATGAAGAACTCCAACATGCTAGAGACCAACTTGAAAATGGTTTTCATGAACTTTCTTCAAAATTTGTCGCTTTAAAAAAGAATTTCAAAAAACTTTCCTCCGAAAAAGACCAACTTCTCAAAGAGAAGGAGGAACTGTCCCTTAAAATCCAAAATTTTCCAAATGTTGATTCCATGGAATCAACCATCAAAGACCTTAGGGAGACCCTTGCTAAGTTCACCCAAGGGGAACAAAATTTGAACAATTTGCTTGGTTCCCAACGTATATCTAGAACCATCCAAGGGTTAGGATATACCAACCGAGCTTCCTCCTCCCATGCACCCACTATTTTTGTAAGGGGGAGCTCCGAATTTAAATTTTGTAATTATTGAAAAAAACCCGGGCACCTTATATATGAATGTAATTGTAAAAATGCCCGTTATGGCCAACCCAAGTCTTTTTACTTTTCGGACGAATTTTATAGGAGAAGACCCGCAATGAGACAAGTTTGGATTGAAAAATCCCTTCTTGCGAGTCTCTCCGGGCCTAAAATCATTTCTTTTCAAAATCCCTCTCCCCGGTGATTCATTGTTTTTATTTAGGGGGAGTCAGGCCTTTTTGTGAATTCAAACTTTCAATTTCAACTCTTGGTTTCAAAATATTCAATTCGATTTTTTCATTCAAATCTCTCAATTCTTTTTTGATTCAAAACTCTCAATTTCAACAAATTTCATTTGGTTTCAAATTTCGAATTTCAATTGGTTTTTGATTCAAAACTTTCAATTCAAACTGTTATTCAAATTTTTCAATTCAATTTTTCATTTCAATTTCAAAAATTTCAATTGATTTTCAAAACTCCATCTTGTTTTTTCAATCGTTTTCCCTCAATCAAGTTTTATGCCCCACTCTATTTTGATAATCACAAAGGGGGAGAAATTTCTTGATTGATTGGGGGAGAATGGGAGAATCCTTTTTCATCATGCTTTGCATTTCCTTTTAATTTCATTTTTACTTTAATTGTTTTGGTGATTGTGATCATCAAAATAGGGGGAGATTGTTGTACCTCTCGAACCCCTCGAGGTTTGATTTTCATGATCACAATCACCCTCTTATGTTTCTAACATTGTGTTTTAAGTGTTTGTGTTGATAGGCATTTGATTGCCAAGAGGTTGACCAAGGAAGAGGCAGAAATGGACTGAAATTCAGTTCACCGGCCAACCGGTGGCCTTGCACCGGCCAGCCGGTGGCCCCAGCCAGCAACAGTGAGACCTACTGTCTTGCCACCGGCCAGCCGGTGGCTCTGGCACCGGTCGGCCGGTGGCACCTGGACAAGAATCCTATGCCCTTTTGCAAACACCGGCCAGCCGGTGGGACTGTACCGGCCAGCCGGTGGACACAGTCAAACTAGCCGTTGGGCTGTTGACCAGCCTGTCCACTTGGCTCCCAACGGCTCTTTTAGCCTCTCCAACGGCTCCGAAGCCTCCCCAAGGGTTCCTAGCCTATAAATAAAGGCCAAGGAAGCCCCGGACACTAACCTGAACTATTGTGAAGCCTACGGACACATTTCTCATCATTTGGCGAACCTCCGGCGGACTTCCTCCAAGGAACCCCAAGAGCTCCAACAACTTCCACATCCAAGGATCTCCACTCAAGAAGCTTGGGAGAGCACGCTCATCAACTCCATCATCCATTGGCGCCCGAGTCTTCCCAATTACGGGTTTTATTGCATTTATTTATTTTGAGCTTAAAATTGGGTTTGTGCCTACAAACCCCAACCCTTTTCTCAACCTCCCTTTCTTTTGGGTTTCACATCACCACTAAGGTGTGAAAAGGTTGACAAGCCTTACCTTGTAAAAGGCTTGAGATCGGTGAGCTAGTCTTCACCAGTAAAAAGACTAGTGGGTTATTGCTTAACCATTAAAAGCATTGGGTTCTTGCTAAACCAATAAAAGCAAGCTGTAATAGGTCCTAGTGCTACCTCAAAGCCTAGTGGGTTTCTTGCTAAAACTATTGAAAAGCAAGCGGTAGAATCTCTCAACGGTTAAGTTGGGAGCGGAGACGTAGGCCGGGTTTTGGCCGAACTCCGTTATCAAGTTCTTGTGTGATTGCCTCTTTTATTTTCCGCTGCACTTTGATATTTGACTTTTAATTTGTTAATTATTTTTAAAAGGCAATTCACCCCCCTCTTGCCATCTTTTCCCTCCTCGGGTGTTTCTTCCGACCTAACAATCGTATCACATAAAACATGCATAAAGGAAACATAACATTTCCACATTTCAATCACAAGATATCAATACAACTCATTGATATAAAAAATGTTTTTCAAAACCATTTTCAAAACCAAAATAAAAGAAAGTTAAAACTTTTTATTTATTTTTCATTAAAATAAAATGATGGCTTGTAGAGGAAGCCGAAACTCAAATAATGGTCACGGCGGCGGAGAAGTCATTGTCGCCGCATAAGTACGGAAAGAAAAACATTCCCTTTTTTTCGTTTAGTAAAACGCTTCGTATAAAAAAAAGATTCCTTTTGAATAAATGTAAAAGTCAAAGGGGTTTATACACCGTATAAAAGAAAGTTGTGTATAAAACCAAATATGCCTCAATGAAAGGGGATTGAGACGAAGTCCTTAAAAGATCATTTTTAAAATAAAATAGATCTATTATCTGTATTCACTATAGGTACACATAAATAAAGTAAAAATACAAGATAATACATAATAATATCATGACATAATTGGAAAGTAGGAGATTAACCCAAAGAATGGAAGTTGGGTTAAGAAATTCCCTTACCTTGTGTCTGACATGACTCAACCGTTCTTTAACCTCCTGAATAATAAACTAGAGTTAATATATACCTCATTAAGAACAATTTTCAATTTCATTATCCTTATTATATCACTTATTACAATGATATGAACATTATGTAATTATTTAAGTTAATAACGGTTGTTTTGCCGATCTTTGGTACTTGAGTCAACAATAAACTTCTTATAATTACAAGTTGTTTATGTGGTAGAATATTCATTATCTCCAGAATTATATTCATGATTTAGATGTCATATATATCTTATATATCCAGTATATACATTCATTTATAATATTACATAACATTTAGAGGTAAGAAATGAAATGCACCGTTCATGGAGACGGTAAGCCGTACGTACGCATGAACGCTACTTTCATTTCAATTTCTTATTTAATGGAACAAAATCATAATGATATAAATGTACAATATAATTACAGTATAATATAGTGTATAATACCATTTACTCCATCCTTTATACATCCCACATATGGCATTAACGATTCAAATCACTTTGAGGGGGCGGTAGTCCGCACTTCCTAAAATGAAATTATCGCGTTTTACCCATAATGGAAATAATAAAGTATGCCATAAATGAGTTATAAAGAAGAATAAGTAAAACATAAAAATATTATATATCATATATAAATATGGTTACATCTTAATGGCCACCTTTGAAGGTGTTATATGAGTGTTGAACAATCATCGTTTCGTGAGGCAGAAATTCGCCATCCACAGAAACTGTATGTTCTTTTACCATTAGATGTAGGTGTGTGTAAGTGTATCTCGAATCCATCTTATAACAACATCCTAGTATATTTAGGATACTGGTTTTGTTACAAAATAAATGAATAAAAATAGTTTAGGGGGTTGGAGAAGAAAAACAAAACAAAACAACATTAGAGAAGACATTACCTAAAAATCGGGTAACTCTTTTTGATTTGAGCCAAAGGCTTCCTTGGGAAGAGTTATGCCCAAAGTGAGGCTTCTAGGAGTAAGGGAGGAATGTTGGGAGAGTATTTTGGCAGAGGTTGGCCGAGCCAAATGGCTTGATAGTGTGAATGAGGTGGTAGAGGTGGGGGCCTTTTATAAGTGGAGAGGAGGGGCACTTTTGGAAAGTAATGAAATGTTATTCAATTATACAGTGCTTTTCGGTTTCTAAAGGTCCCAAACTTATATAATTCATGGATAAGGTGATAAGGGTTCGAAATATACCCATACAATAGTCTTTGGACAATTTTAAGCCTTGGATTTGGCATTATCGTTTCATTTTATTAAAATTGTTAAATAATGAGGTCATCGCTGCATCATAATGATGTCATAAATAATTTAATTTATTTAATGTCTAAAAATTATAAAAAATACTATGATGTAGGAAATATTATTATATTTCTAATAAATATTTATAATCAAAATTTGGACTTGTGTAACCCCACTTAAAAACTGTTTTAGTAAAATAACTCATGTTTGTGTCAATTTAATTTTAACATTAAATAAATATATATTAATGTCATTTTCCAACTAAAGTGGCTCTATGGGGTCCCCAAGTTCACCCATGGGTTGTCTGGGTCGGCCATGACTCATCCAATAGGATTAGGACAAGTGTCATGCTCATCTCATGTTATCAAAACATTATTTTTACCTTAAACTACACTAATTACCTCTAATCGCGATTAAGAACTTAAAAGTTACTATTCACCAAAAAATTATTTTAATCTCATTGAACCACATTTTACTTCTTAATGACAACCATGTATGTCGGATTTTTGAAAATCAAATCACAGAAGTGGTAATATTTCATTTAAACGAAAAATTAGTTATTTAACTACCACTTAGTGGTTTCACTATTCATCAAAAATTGAAGTTTTTCAGAACAAGGCCAAAATTTTACCCTAAGCTATAATTGATATTCCGAATTCAAAAATGATGTCTATTTTTCAAAGTTTCAAACATATAAGTTGCATTAATTAATTTTATAATTAATTCCCGCTGTTACGACAAATAGCGTGTTTTTAAGAAACAATTTATATCAAATGATTGACAATTGTTTATGTCCAATTTCAATGTTAAATTAATTCTAATGACCACCATTGGATAAAATGGTAAAAATATATTCTAATTATACCTTAAAACCACTAAATAGTATAATTTATCACAATAAAATATTTTGATTAAAAAGTTGTTTTAAAGTATTTTTCACTATTCATAAAAAATTAGAAGTTCTTAGAGAAATACCAAAAATTCAACATAGGCTAATTTCGATATTCCGAATCCAAAAATAAAGTCCATTTTGAAATATAAAATTTCTATAATTTTAAAAAGTGGTTATTACTATTCATAACGGCTACTTTGATTAGTCTCGGTGTTTTAGAACTCGAAGTTGCGTACAATGCAAGCCATTGCATTATTGGATGAGACGCGTATCTTGGAAGCTCGGGGTGTTACATGTATGTGTGTGTGTGTGAGTGTAGGTAGGAGACATATAATAACAACATGCTAATATACTCATGAATATTGTGTTTTTATACAATAATGGAATAAATAAAGTGGCTGGGTAAGAGAATGAAAATAAAAGAAATGAGCTTGAGAGAATATATTACCTCATAATTGGGCAAATCCTTTTGGATTGTGGCAAAGGGCTTCCTTGGATTGCTTTCTACCCGAGGAGAGTTTTCTATGAAAAATTTAGGGATTTTTAGAAGTGTATTTGTCAGATGTTGTCTTAAACTATGTGTTTTGGGAGGTGTGAGGAAGTGGAAGAGGTGGGGGCCTTTGATTGGAAAGGAAAAGGGACTCACATGTATTATTTATAACAAGCTAGGTGTACACATTTTCTTACATAGAAAAGTTAGTAAAATTTATCAAAAATAAATAAGGTAAGGTTTATGGCTGAAATACGGCCATAAAATGGTCGTTTTAATAGTGTCTAGGTTATTTGGCCCCAAATATTATGGTTAGTCCTTATTTAAGTTTAATTTGACTATAGTCATTGTGATTAATTTTAATCACATTTACTAATATTTTTGGTCAAAAAATATCATGAACTAATTAGAATCTAAATATTATAATTATTAAAATTATTTTTTCCATTTTTCAAAATTAATTTCACAGAATTGGAAAAATTAAAAATAATCGTAATCCCACAGACGAGATGAAATTATACGTTTTTCATGTAGATAATTGTTTTATTTTTTTTATTTTTTAATATTAAATTTCAATGTGAAATTATTTATAATAAACTAAATTGTATTAATATTTGAATAATTTATAAAATGTGACCTTAAATCAAATTTAATGTATAATTATTATTAATAATTATTTAAAAAAAGTAATTAACTAAAATAAAATATTTTCCACCATTCATAAAAAAATGATTCTTAGAAAAATACCATAAATACACCCTAAGATAATTTCATAATTCTAAATTCAAAAATGCAGTTTATTTTATCAAATTAAAATTTTAATGTGTCTAAAATTTAATTTTTTTCTTCATAGAAGGAAACGAAAAACAGTTCATTCAAGGAAATAGTATTTTTAAACATATAATGACATTAAAATAATTATATTTTTATTATCAATATGTTTTATTTATATAAAAACATTATAAAAAAATTTAAATAATGATATTATTATTCATACTAAAAAAATTTAATGTCTATGTTATAACTAACTCGTTTGAATAATTATAAAAACAAAATGATGTGTCTAAGAAACTCAGTCTTGTATGTAACTTATACCATGTCAGGGTTTCATGTAGTGCATGACATGTCTGTGTTGCGTGTAGAAAAATCCTTGTCAGGGTTTAGTGTAGAAAAATCCATGTTGGTTCTGAGTGAAAGAAATTTTTGACTTAGTTTATATATATATATATAACTATTTTCATTGTAACAAGAAATGAAAAATATAAAAATGTAAAATTAATTAAAAATATATATATCAATAAAATATAAGGGTGTTACATTATACCCCCATTAAAATTATTTTTTCCCATGAAATTTTTATGGGTTATCAAAGGAATAAGACTTGAAAGTTCATTTCATTGAAACCCACATTGTAAAAATGAATACTGAAACTTCCTTTACAAATGGAATTTTGTAAACATAAAAGGTTACCCAAAGTAACATATAACTTGGTTTCTACATAGGATAACATAGGTGGGAAGTAAAAACATTCACATGGAAGAAAAATATTACAGTAAAGTTCTGATGGAGATTGATAGAGATCATTGATCAACATAAATAGGTGATCCTAAAACCATTAATTGATGATGATCTAAGTGACCATCTGATTTATCTGAAATAAAATACCAAAGAAAAATCTTTTTTAATACCCTTTTCCTAGATTCGAGTGATTATTTACTATCTGGGAAGCTATGGAAACATACTTACTTTATTTTGTTCATTTTCATATGTGCAATCTCACCCTTTGGTTTTTCCTTGATAAATACCTACTTCATCTCTTATTCAAAGGAATGATGGTAAATTTTTCATTCCTAAATAAATAGCATATCATGATATCTTTCAATATAATGATAATTTATTCCATCTCATTTCACTTAACATCTCAGTGAAATGGTTAGCACATGTTATCCAACATGCATAAATCCTAAAATGGTGAAATATCACATTAGTCACAAAAAAATAAATTGAATTTTAAATTAATATTTCTATAAATGGTTAACCTTTTAAACCTTCTAAAGGATGAAATTCCAAAATAATAAAAGTAATGTTACTAAATAATCATATCATTGATCCCCCATAAAACACAAAGAAACTATTGGTTGTCATATTCCAAGCGTGTGAATACCCTCATAATATAATCTCTTGAAACATGGAAATAACCTAAATTACCATAAATAATATTTGAAAATATGCATGCTTCGTTATTACAATGATTAATGGATATATTCCTTAAATCAAAGAAGTTATAAACTATATTCATGATGACATAGACAACTTCTCCAACATGTCATTATTCAGATCTAGGGTAATCAGTATCATCTGATTCACATATTTATATCCAACATGTCTCTTATCTGAAAATAATTATCATAAAATTAGGAACACAATATGGTTTATCATTCCCTTAATCTAATGTTTTCTATGAATATCACATTTTCATTAAATTCAATTTCTTGTCCATTATAACTATTTAACATATTTTTTAAAATATTTATAGAAAAATATACACTAAATAATTTTTATAAAATTCACCATTCATAATTCTTAGATCCAAATACATAAATACTTCAATCCTTTAACTCTAATGGTTCGAATGTAATTGGTCCATACTTAGATTAGAAGTATATTCTTATGTATTAGAATTGACTTGGGTAGTTTTCATGTTCTTCGAAGATGAGACATTGAACTGCATGACAATTCATCACTCTATTGCCCTTTTTCATATAGAGATAGCATCTTCCCCTCCATTTGAGGTATTCCTTAAGGTTCTTTTTCTCTTATTATTAACATATATAAATAAAAATATTATTTCCTATATTCTCCTTAGAATTTGAACATTTATAAAAGTCAATCATTCTATTATATGATGTGTTAGAAATATCACTGAAGTTTAAACTCTGAATCATATATCGTGATAGCTAATTCAACATATTATCATTATCATTCTCTATATTCATTATAAAATTTAGTTGCTCATAATCACCATATTTTCCATCCGACTCAATGTTAACAATATTCCTTTTGGATTCCCCCGTTAACTAAAATAAGAAATCATGGGGTGAGAAACACATATCGAAGAATAAAACCATATAATCCTGAAACATTACTTATAGGATGTCCAAATCATGAAACCTTCCATTTAAATAATGACACCTTAGGTTTATATTAGGTTATTCATAGCCAACTTATATTTAAATTATTAATTATTTTTTATGAAGATCTTTTAAATTCCAAAAGCCAATCCCCCAGGAGTGTCAAATCAAGTGTGTCGTGAGGGCTGTTATCTTTTACCTGATTACCATGAGTCATGACTACAACTTCTTATTGGAGTAGTTACTCTTAAGTAAATATATGCTAGTGACACATCATTTTTAGTATCTATAAAGGAATGGATTACTATGAAACCACTCACTCTATCCTTTACTGAAATTCTTGTACATTTTTCTAAATATTAATTCATCCTTATACTTATCCATAGAGACATCCCTAGAAATATCATTTTTAATATACTAAGTGATCCCACAAAAAATTTATCATCCTTGTTTCAAAAGGATGAAAAAACCTTTCCTTTGATACCAACTATATCACCATGTCCTAACATACATGGATATTACACCAATTTAGATGAATATTTAGTATATTAAAAAATACATGCGTAATGACCCTAATAGTTTAGTTTCTTTGGAATAATAGAAATAAAATCTTCTATCATGGTGAAATATATTCAAAATATATTATAATGATCTCACCATTTTTACTTATACTTAAGATATTTTTTCATAACCATGTGAAAGGAGACATAAGTAAGGGGTAATGTTAAATTCATAGTAAGCATAAAACAATCTAAATGTGTATGAATATCATTAACATAAGGGTATAATAACGTTCTCAAGATCACTATAAGTTCATATCGTGCATATCAAAGATTATAAACCTGCTTTATGGGATAAATTGTGGACGTTCTTAAGACACAAATCCATTTGAAATAAACATCATGAGCTGAAAAATCACAATTGAAAAACAATACATAGTATCTATGGATTAAATATAAAAATATAATTTTTTATGTCATGGATACCTACAAATACCTTTATAACTTGTTTTAATTGTGATAAGACCCTTTTACCTGCTTCAGTCTTGGGCTAACTACCCATGTACCCTCTTACTTTTAGGCTTGGGGTACAACCCATGTAACTTCTTGTTTTTGGGAATGGGATACAACCTTGTATCCCATTAATTTTATTCTTATGCTAAAACCCAGGTAACTTCTTGTTCTTAGGCTTTGGTTAGAACACCTTTACCTTCTTGTTTTCAGGCTTGGGCAATAACCCATGTACATTCTTGTTTTCAGGGATGGGATACAACCCATATACATTATTGTTTTTTGGCTTGGTCTATAACTCATATACCGTTTAATATCATATAAAATCTACCATTAACCAATTAATAAGATTAAGATATAGGTCTCAAATATCTTATAATAAAATCATTCACACATGCTCCACAATATAATAAAATAATCATCATATCATGACCCGTAAAAGAGATAGTTTTATAAACATAAAATCATAACCCATGAAATGAAATTGGAATCATTAAGATTTCTTTTGCATCATAAACATTGAAAATATATTGGTTTTAAAATAACTTTATAAAATAATAAATTTTTAAAAGAAATAAGCTTCAAAAGAATAAAACCCGTGGATGTGAAATGGGTGTTATAAGTATCATTCCATCAAAACATAATCCATTCAATAAAGAATATGAATGGAACCTTTGAAAAATTTTCTAGAGGGTAATGAGTAACATCAAGGAATGTTATCCTAGATGTATAATAACATGGAAGGATATTGTGAAGATATTTCATGAGGTAATTATCCTTTCTTCTTTGAAAAAGGCACTTTAAAACACAAAACATTTTGAAAATAATTTTCCTTAAAAAATATAAAATAATATTGAAACCCTTTTGAGAACCATTAATTTTATAATATATTTTGAAAAAGACTTACTTAAAATTAATCTTTTATAAATGAAACTTAATATTCAATTAATTAACTATGGGAAAGTCCGAACATGTCATACTAAGTAAAAAAAGGAATATTCCTTTGGCTCTGTTATTTTTTTAGAAAAACAAATAATTTATAAAGTGACAAAAAGATTCATTTGAAAAAATATTAAATGAAAAAATGGTAAAATTTTCTTCTAATTGTCTTACTATAATAGTATAATATTCTTGGGATTCCATTTTAGAAATCATTTTTTAGAAGGAACACAAATTTATGAATGAAGAAATGGAAAAGTCGGGATTCCTTAAAAACACATCCTTAACCGTATTATGAACCAAATATTGAATTGTTTTTACTAATACTTAAATATATCATGAATAACTATTAGAGAAGAATATTCATGAGTGTTCATGATAAATGGATCATATTATTTCAACAATGGAAGCATAAACACAAACAATCTCACAAAGTAATGAGATTGTCTTAATAAACTCATACCATTTGGTAAATTTGAACCATACAAACGATTCAAGGAAATTAAATTAAGTGAAATATAAAATACCAGGAAAATAAGAATAATCATGATATAAAATTCTAAAGTCACTATATACACCTCATATAAAAATATAGGTTCATAATATAACATGTGTCTCATGGAAGGAAATTTGTGACGAAATTAGTTTACGAATATGTTATCTTTTGAAAAATAAACCCCATGAGAGAAAGGTCATCAAATAGATATGTAAATAAGAATAACTTTCTGTGTAATAATCATATAACAAATCCATGATTAGTATACACACCATACAAAAGGAATGGGTGGTGAATAAAGAATGCATCTCACAGAAACATAAAAGTGAGATGAATTTCCCTTACATTCAGTCTAGACTCTAATCATACTCATTCCAAAATCTAGTATAATATATATAATGTTATTATAAACATTTTAAAAATCATATTATCACTTTTAATGCCATAAATTTTTTTCTCTTAGATTTATATTATATGTTTTTCTATAATTATATGTTAAGGTTTCAGTTCGAGTAATATCCTCTTTGTTTTTTTCATGTGTCTTAATTTGTATTATCTTTGGTCCTTATACTCATATCATTATTTCCAAAATGTAGAAATTTATTTAAATATAATTTATATTCATAATATTCTTTATATAAAAATACATAAAATATAGAAGTATGATGCTAAATACATTGTTCATAGAGACGGTCGGTCATATGTATGCAAGAACGCTATTTCTATTTAATTTTCATGTTGAGATAAAAAAAGAAAAAGAAATATATGTATATATATTTATATATATTAATATTAAAGTATCTTTATTAGATCATATATATCAAATATATTAATTGAACCCATCCAAAATACATTCAATGTAGGGTAGGAATGAATCACTTCATTTTGAGGGGTGGTGGTCCACACTTCTTTTAAAAATTATCGTAGTGAAAAAAAAGGAAGGTCAAAAAGATATGTTCTATAAAAGGAATTTATTTTCTTAAGGAAATAATAAATATATATATGACATATATAAATAGATTTTTCAATATAATTTCCACCATGATAAGTAGTAAAGAAAAAATAAACAATCACCATTTAGTGAGGCGAGAAATCACCGTACACATAAACAATATGCTCGTTACCCATTCGATGGATGTGAGTGTGACTGTAGGTTATAAAATTATCATAAAAAAACACTATTATATTGAATACAATTTTTTTTAAAATCATGTAATAAATATAGTTGAGGTCTGGAGAAGGAAAATAAAAGAAAAGAGCTTGAGAGAAGACACTACCTCTTAATCGGGTAACTCCTTTTGTTTTGTGCCAAACGGCTTCCTTGGATTTATTTACAGCCATAGAGAGGATTCATGTAAGAATAAAGGGATTTTTAGAAGTTTATTTTTCAATGATTTTATGACACTAAATGGTTAATAGTTTTGAGTAATTGGGATAGGTGGTGACCTTTTATTGGGAAGGAAAAGGACTCACATGGAATTATTGAAAACATATTACGTATACATGTTATTACCCAAAAAATTCATCCAAAATAAAAAAATTAATAATGTATGTTTTATGTAAGAAATATAGAAATAAAATGGTATTTGGAAAATTTTCTATGTCCTTTGTGCCGCTTAGATTCAGGTTTAACCCCAAATTAAGATTTATTTGACCTTACACTATGTGATTAATTTTAATCACATTTACTAATATTTTTGGTGAAAAAGTAACATAATATAATTATAAAATAAATATTATACTAATTAAAAAGGTTTATTTAATTTTTTCTAAATTCCATTCTCATAATTGGAAAAACTAAGATTAATTTTAATCCCACAGATGGGGCAAAAATAATGGGCTTCTAAAGTAGAAAAAAGTTCAAATGTTTTTTGGGTTATTATATTAAATTTCAAAGTGAAATTAATTGTAATGAACTAAATTGTATTAATAGATTTATAAGTGATCTAATTTGACATTAAATAAAATTTATTGTATAATTAAACATTAATTACCAATAAAATGAAAAGGAAGTTATTAAATAAAACATAGTATATTTCATTATTCATCAAAATTTGAAGATTCTCTGTAAAATCCAATAAAATTACCATAAGATAAATTTGTAATTATAAATAAAAAATGAAGTTTATGGTGTAGAATTAATTCATAGATATTTATAAAAATAGTTTTGTTTGTTCTTCAAAGAAGGACTTGAAAAAAACTTCAATCGAGGAAATATTATTTTAAACATGCAAGGACTATTCAAAAATTGTATTTTTCATTATACATTTATTTTATTTATAAAAAAACTTTATAAAAATAATTGAAAATTAGTTATTAGAGTTAATATTACTATTTTTTAATGTTTAGATTATAAGTAACTCAGTAAAACAATTATAACAACAAAATGATGTTTCGAAGAAACTCGGTATTGTGTGTAACATACGCCAAGTCAGTATTGTGTGTAGCACATACCTGGTTGGTGTTTCGTGTATTGAAAGACAAGTTAGTGCTATATGTATTAGAATTCAAGTTATTTTTGAGTGAAATAAATTTCTTAATTAGCGTTTTAATATATATATATATATATATATATATATAATTATTTCTAGTGTCACATGATATGAAAAATATCAAAAAGATAAATTACAATGAAAAACAAATATTTTTCAAAATCTCAGGGTCTTACAAATAGGGTAAATAATAATTTAATTTCAATCAATAATATCCTTAATAAATACCAAAAATGCTAAATATTAAGACCATATCAAAAATATATATTTTTATATTCAACGACCAAAAATCTAGAAGGAATGTCAATAAATTTACAAAATCAACTTATCATTAGATTCTCCAAATTATATAGCTCTTATTGTCACATTCCCAATATTTGAATATCATATTCTCATTTAAAAATTTATTAAAAATGAATTCATCCATGATTATAGTCTTAGGTTATTGAATAATGTCCTTAAATATATATATATCTAATAATTCAATCATAATATAAATGATCAGATCACTGACCACCTTCATAGTCACCAATAATATCCCATAAACATTTATTTACTATTATCTCAACAGAAAAAACATATTTTGTGTTATCATTCCCAACTCATATTTTTGAATAAGGTTAAATTAGAACATAATCACCCATGTTTATTACTAGTGGTAATCAACACATGCTTCCAATTACATAAAGAAGATGTACTGTAGTACAATCCTGATATTTTTTTTATTATTATAACCATAAAATTATTGGTAAAATACATAAATAACATAATTATTGAATCCAAAAAAATTAATAATAATCATTCATCTTCATTTGAGGTAGTGTCATAAGATGTAAAATGATCCATTATCATTTTCTATGGTATATGCTTATGAATCTTGAGACATTGATTTGAATATATCCCCATATCCTTACAATTGAAGGAGTGAACGTATAATTTCCATTCTTTGTAATCATGATCCTAATGGACCTAATCTCCAAACATGTGGTAAACTCCAATTCCCTTCATGAAAGAATCGCGGTGTTACCCTCTAGAATGAACACATGTGGGAAAATCCTTCTATCCCTTATTCCCTTTATCCATCATTTCTATTTTCAACCTCTTATTCTATAACCTTCTTTCAAAGTCATGAAACTTAGAGAATTATTTATCTATCTGGAAAGCAAAAAAAATTATATCAACATATGATGATAATGTTTTGGGGACTTTTTCAAATTGAAATATTGTTATAAGGCTATAAAAGATATGATTATTCTTACACATTAGATCATGTATATTGGTGAGGTTCTCATTCCTTCAGGGAGGTTCCATTTTTAAATAATTGATCACATTAAATTAGGTTATGTATCATAATAAATAAATTAAACCTAGAAAAAAATTAACATAAATTGAATATTTAAACCTATCTAATCTCATAATCATAAATAGGGTTTCTTTAGTGATAGATTTACTTTTAAATTGTTCATAATGGGTTTTAACTAAAATGTGAATTATTTTAAGCATATCCCCATGGAGTGTAAACCAATGTGCATAGTAAGTCTCTTTGTCATGTACTAGGTTCTGATTAGTCGATCCTAATGTAGCTTGTCAGAGTTGTTACCCCCTATTACATCTGTTCCTAAACCACTTCCAATTTTACTATCCAAACATGGATGTATAGATAGTAAGACCCAAACAATCTCGACCTTACCAAAAATCTGGGATCTTCTTTTATTCTTACCCTCAATGTGTATCTCAGGGTTATATTCCCTAATATAGGTATTCTAAATAAATTTTCCATGGTTTGTACAATGAAATCGCTATGATATAAATTGTAATGAACCTCACCCCAATAGCTTAGAGGCGGTACCTTAATTTATTGCATTGGTATAATTAAAAAGGAAGTATCATCATTAAGGAAAAAATAGTTTAGTTGCTTTGAAAAAAACATATAAAAACATAAATTTTACATTATTACGTTAATGGAAAAAACATTTCAAATCAATAAGATACATCCTTAAACTACTAGATTATCCTTACAAGTCATTCATTATATATATCTTCAAATCTATCGGAAAAATAAAACATAAGAATGGTTTGAGATCTAATGATCAGTAAGGGTAATAAATATAAAGTAAATTTTCATTAACTTAAAAAATAAGGGAAGTTTAATATAAAATAAAATAAGTCCTTAACTAACATTAAATATTCTTATAGAAATAAAATCAAATCAAAAAATTTTCATATAAATAATCATATAAGAATAGAACATGAACATGGATATTCTACTAGTTAAATAATCACATGGATCATAAATTAGTAATATCATTATTATGGAACACATAATATTGGAAATATGAAACATACTATCGAGGGATTGTCTAAGACATATAAAAGTAAATGGTAAAGGCCTCATCCAAAACCATATCTAAAAATAAATGTTCAAGGCCTCAACCCTATCCATATCTAGTTTGTCTCATGAGACCTACCAATGCATACAGGGGATATAATAGGACCCACAAATCACTTAATAAGTCAAATATATTCATCATATGAGTGGGGTGAAACATAAACAACATATATATATGGAATTCAAATATATTACCCCTAGCAGTAAACATTAGCACTTATGATTCTGAGCCATATGGGGAATGGTATCAAGATAGAACTTCTCCAGTCAAATAGATAATAAAACATTTAATAAAATATGGTAGATGATATCATAAAAGAAAAATCCAAATTAATCATATGTTTTATCATATGGTTTTTAAATAGATGAATATACTCTAATAAAATCATTGATCAATTTTTGAGAGAAATACATTTTTTACTTTGCAAAGAAGATTTATTTTGGAAGAATCAATAATTATTATCATAAAAATAGATTGTAAACATGTATATCTTAGAAAATATAATTTAAGGAAAAATAAATTATGTTTATGTAATAATTTATGTAAAACTAAATTTAAAACATGTAAAAAAGGGTTTTTATTAATATTTAGAAATTGGCCACTTCAGTGCGGTTTAAGAGAAAATATAAAAGAATATTTAATATAGAAAAAGTCATATTAATTTCTATAAACCCAAATATGAAAATATATATTTTTTACTGATAAAAGTTGGTATTTTAGAAATATAATGGTTCCATAAAAAAAATTTGGATGGTACTTGAATATGGGTAATAAATTGGGAAGTTCCATTTAATTGGGCTGGCTTATCCGTTGGAATTGAAAAGGGAACCCCTATAAAATATGTATTTAACCACAAAATAAAGATAAAATGATATGGAGTCATTATTTTAGAATATATAAATAAAAAATAAATAAGATTTAAATTGTGGTAAATATAGGGAAAGCGTAACCCAATGGAAAAAATTGACAGTCGGGTAGAATCCCTTACCACTTTTCAAACAGTTGAACCATCTACCCCATGAAATCTATGATCATAAAATTAGAAATGGGATAACATGAAAATAAATATATTAATAATATTATATATCAAAGGAAATTATATATATACACCACACACATTAAATAGTGGTGAATAAGGAATATCTCATAGAAATAGTGGTGAGATGTAAAAACCCTTACATTTTTTCCAAAAGTGTATTGAACATGAAGTTATTCACCTAGATAAAGAAATTATATTCATTATTAGTTTAATTAAAAATCTATTAAACATTTATTTTATTTATTAAAAAAATTTATGTTAATCTTTTCATTTTTGATGTGTTATAAGATTCAATTGCATCATCCGGGAGTGTTCGTTTCCTTGGTTTTCATGATTGGTTCACTTGTATACATGTAGAAAAGATCATGTATAACTGTAATAGTTATCAAAAATTGAAATTATATGTTATTAATGAACATAAAAGAGATTTTTTTGTCTTATATACCTTCTCTATATATGAGTACAATTGATTAGATAAAATGACAGTGATAACCATTTAGATTATTTTGGTGTTTTATCGATAATTATGAACATGTTTAGTATTTTTAATTAATATTAAATATATATAATGGTTCCAGAATACTAAGTATGTTGTCTTATATATTTTAAATTCAGGTTTAACCAAAAAAATATTTTTATAACCAGCCTTGAAGGTGGAATTGGACTGTTAAAAATCGTCATCTAGGATGGCGGTAAATTGGCACCTCACAGATGGTGTTTTTATTTTATGAATAAAAGGGATAAGATAAGAGAATTGATGTTTGATATTTTATTATGATGATAAAATTATAGTATATAAAATAAAATAGAGTAATAATGTCACTTTTGATAGGGTATTTGATGGAAGGATAAGAAAAATAAAAGGAATTGAAAGAGAGAGAGAATGTTTTACATCTTGAGTGTCGCCTCCTTTAGAACCTCCCTAATGGACATGGAAATGGAGTTTTAGTATCAAAAGAGAAAGGATGGAAAGTGGGGTAGATGTTTGGGAGATTAAATTACAATAATATAAGTTATAATAAATTCTTTATTGGTGATAGGGGGAATGGATGGTGAGGGGTGATATTTATTGTGGAGGAGAAGAGTACTTTTTGAATATTTTAATCATTATTTTATTATTTTGGATCAAGACTATGAATAATTTTTATTCAAA
This sequence comes from Viscum album, assembly GCA_963277665.1. Classification (NCBI taxonomy): domain Eukaryota; kingdom Viridiplantae; phylum Streptophyta; class Magnoliopsida; order Santalales; family Viscaceae; genus Viscum; species Viscum album. The sequence goes on from OY728137.1 coordinate 1,958,708,088, forward strand.
TGAATAAATACATTAAATAGAGAATAATTGTTATATATTATGGTTCTAACATCATATATGAATCTTGAAATAGTTTATTTAACTTATAATGTATACATACCATAAATTACCATATTTCACTATTAACCCAAAAATCAAATATTTTATAAAAATAGTAAAAAAATCATCGTAACCATTTAAATATTTTTATAATTAAAAAATATACTCCATTTGAGGAAAATAATTTTTTAAATATGATAAATTTAATTTAAAATTAAAATAATCATTTATTCACAAAATAACAAATTTAAGTTTATAACTAATTTTATGACACTTTGAAATATTAATTAAGATCATATAAAATTATTTTATAATAATAAGAAAAAAATAGTAATTTTTAAATATATTTTTTGAAAACAATTTTCTTTTGACTTATTATATTAATTATAAAATTCTAAATAGACATTTACATTTTACCAAAATACAAACACCTAATTTTTCATTATTAAAACATTTTTTACTTATTCTAAAATATATATATATCATATTTTCTTTTATAAGATACAAAAATTTTATTTAAAAATAAATATTTGAGGTAACTATGCAAATCATAAATATATTATTAACATATCAAAAATGATAGTTTTAAGAAAAATTGGTATTTTTCACTATTCAAGGGAAAATAAATAGTTTCAGAAAAATACTAAAATTTTAACGTAGGCTTATTATGAAATTATAATTATTTAAATAAATTTTATTTTCTTAAAAAGAATTAATAAAAGTGTCAAAATTTAGTTTATAAACTATTTCACTGTTAAAAGGTAGAAAAATTTCTTTTTAGAAAATATATATTTTTATGCTTAAATTTTTATATATTCGTATCCTAATCCTATAAAACATATTGATTGAATTTAAAATATTTGATAGAACAAATAAATTTCATTAATATATTATAGTAACCGTGATTAATTTATGATAAAATACTATTGTGGCCATAAATATAATTTTTTATTAAAAAACATCCCTAATGTTCAATTTGTTTTTAATTTCATTTCTAGTGAGTTCATTTTAAAATCACCTGTAAACTCTATTTTCATCATTTACTTAATCCTTTCTATTTATTCCATTTCAACACCAAGGTAACAATAATTAGATTTAAGGTGTTTTTATTCTCGGTGTTCAGTGTAACATAAGCTACTAAAGAAGTTGAATATTAAAAATAGATATACCAACACATTAAATCAATTACTATATGTGAATTAAAACCAAGAAAAGTTTATTTCATAACCCATTACATTTAAATTTTATCATTATCCCTAAATTCCATCCCTATCATGAAATTACAAAAAATACACCACTCAACAACCCATCTAAATCATAAAGGAAATCTTCAGATCCCATGATTACGAACCACCACTCTCTCAAAATTTATTATAATTCAACCACCATGAATCAGTAAAAATCATAACTCATGAAAAAGAAACATAGCTTCTCCCACCAATAGATTACACATCAAATTTCCTCACCATTATCTCAGTACTCACACTATAATCTCCCCACTCAAAACATTAGGAAATTCAATAACCACATTAACAATCATAATATATAATTCAACTTTAATAAACAAAATAAATACCATGTAGTTCATTTACATCCAAATTTGTTTTATTTCATGGATGTTCTCCCATAAATTAGGATTTACTCAAGTTTTCGTTTTATTAGCCGTATATATGTAATTAATACTTTATGATCTATGAACATAAATGACAAACATGTTTAGGATAAATTTTTTTAACAATTATCTAAAAGATGAGGCTTTATAATGAAGTTATTAATCATCAAGAAAACCATGTGTTTTCAATATCAAGAGAAAATCACAAAAACAATTAATCACAAGAAATTGCACACATCACAAATCTAAGATTTAAAGATAGGTGGTGGTCAGAGTGGTGGTGGTGAGAGCAGCACTTAAAGAGTCGATGATGAGAGGGGAGAAAATGAGAGAGGTGGAGAGAGTGGTAGTGATGAGAGTGGTGGTGGTGAGAGTGGTGGAAATGGAGAGAGAGGTGGTGAGAGTGGTGACAAGAGTGGTGGTGATAGCAGCGGTGCGACAGAAGTAGGGTTTCATGAAAGCTTAAAGGTGTGTGGGAGAAAAGCATCATGTCTGGGTTCTTTTATATAACCGGGTAATGATTTTATTATCAATATCCAAAATGCGCTTATAATGATATTCATTTATCAGTGCTAAAAAAGCACTGATAAAACGTGTCCTTATCAGTAGTAGAATTTTAACAGAAAAAATGACTCGTGTTATCCATTTTTTACACCTGGTAAAGGGCTATATTTTTCAATGCTAAAACGGGGATGATATTTGTTTAATATTAACAATTTATTTATATTATTATTTATATTTTTAAATTATTTATTTAATATATATATATATATATATTTTTATTTATAACTACACATAAATAAATATTTATTTATAATTACATATAATAAATATATAAATAATTTTTTTTATATTTTTATATAATTATATATATTATAAATAAATATTTATTTATATATATGAAATTATAATAAATATATTTATTAGATATTTAATTATAAATATAAATAAATATAGATATATTTAATTAAATAGAAAATTATACTAAAAATATTAATTATATATAATTATAAAATGATGAAAGACATTATATATATTTACAATAATTTTATAATTAGAAAAAAGTAAATATTTATTTATAGTTACAATTAGAAATAAATACTTATATATTTAAATAATTATTAAATTATGAAAAAGTATTTACTATATTTATAATATTATAATTATATATATTAAATATAATTATAATATATATTTATAATTTTTTAAATATAATAAATATAATAAATACATTTCTTATAATTTATAATTATTTAAATAATTGTGTAATTATTTATAATGAAAACTATAAATAAATAAATATTTATTTATTATTATAAAATTATAATTAATATTTTAATCATATTTATATTTTTTTTATTATATATAATAAATATATTTATGATAGATTTATTATTATTTAAATGTAATTATAATTTTTTATAATTATAATTATTAATATTTGTTTATATTTTTAAATATTTATATATATATATATTTAAATATATTTCTATAATTATATATTTATAACATTATAAATATAATAATCATAATTATTATATTTTTATAATTATTTAAATAAATAAATATATAATTATAATTATAAATAAATATATGTAAAATTATTTTTATAGAGTTATAAATCTATAAAATAATATATAAATATATATATTTTAAATATAATAAATCCTAGTGGGTGCAGATTTCAGTTGGCAGGTGGTGACGTAGATACGACGCGTGTAGGCGATGACACAGACATGATATAGAAAATCAGTGATGTAGACATGAGGCAGAGATTTGGTGACACATGCATGATGAAAACATGATGTTGCACTGGGCATTTGGTTCAGTTTATGTACCTTTGGGAAATTTAATGGGGTTTATGTCATTTGGGACTTTGGTCCACATACTGAATAAACAAAGCTTGATGTGTGGGCTATAAGTTGGGGGGACTATGACTTGTCTTTCCAGCCTTCGTGCATGATTAATGTAATTGTACCCCCCCCCCCCCAACACCTAATTTATAATTATATATATAAATATAATAAATATATTAATTTCAATTTTATAATTATTTATTAGAATATTATAAGTTCATGTGAATAAGATGAATGAATCATATACCCAGTAAAGTATAGATTATAAAAATGAATTACATATATATAAAACATGAATAATAAAGGTGTAAATGTATAAATGAACATTCATGATGAATATATAACATATTCATGTGTTACAATAATAGAAGTAATCTTTACATTTGGAAGATAGAAACACACAATCATGTCAACAAATAAACTTATGATCATATAGCATCAATTATACTCACACAACAATATATGAACATGAATATTGGAAGTCATGTCCACGAATATCATCATTATCTCAGGAGAGATATATATATATACTTATTTAAAAAATTCATTAGATATATATATATATTTAATTAAAAATAAATACATTTTAAAAAAATTATATATAATTATAAATATATAATTATAAATATATAATTATAAATATAATAAATTTATTTATTATTTAAAAAAATTATTATTATATTAGTGTTATTTAAATATATATATATATATATTTATTTATAATAGTATAAATATTTTTTAATGCATTATTTATATATATTTCAATTATTAAAAAAGATATATTAATATAACATATCGAAATTAATTATAAACTTACATTTTTTAATTAATGTATATAAATATACATTATTTTTGAAAAAAAAATATAATAATTATAAAGGTATTAATAATTTTTTTATTAAAAACATTTATCATCACTGAGAATAATACTGATAAATGTGATCATTATCAACACTTTTAGATGGCGTAGATAACGATGAGGCTTTTATTAGCACTTTTTTCTAAGAACTGATAAAATTACGTGCTTCCCTTTCCCTGATCTGTGGTAGTAATATATCAAAATCCATTGAATCCATATATATACAAAGGTTCCCATATCCATTTTATAGAATTGAAGATGGTAATCATGTAGTTCAGTGGGGGAATGAAATAACCAAATTTTTATGTAGCCAATTCCCAAGTATGTGGAATCCACATATCTGATTCTCCCTACTACAAAAGAGAAGAATTATAAGCTCGATGTGAGAGGAAGGGAGTGATCTAAAACCTATTAACCAAAGAATAACTTCATTTTAAAGTTTCCATCAATCAAGAATTTGGGATTTCAGATCACTTGAGTGAGAAGATGAAAAAGAAAATGAAGATAAAACCTAAAGTATAGATTTACTAAGATCTCATTCCACTCAAGATTATATTTGAAGAAGATGTTGTCAGAATTTTTGCACCTTATTTTCACCATCGAGATGATCAAAGATGAAGTGAAGAAGATGAATTAATGAATGTAATGAACAATGGTGAACCAGAATTTGGATTGAAACTAAGATCAAATCCCACTATTGCATCAAAGAAGGAGAATCAAGGCATGAACCCAATTTGAAGAAAATCATTCTTCATAAGACAAGGCAATGTCAAACCAAATTTGATGGATTTTCATTTCTAGTTTTCCACTAATGCAATAAAATCCTGATGAGGAGGTTGAAAATGGAAAGGGATATGTATTTTCATTTATCATGGCTTCTTAATCATAGTTTCATGCATATCATCTGTTTGATAAAATTATATTATTGAGATGAGTGTTAGGAGGGTGGTTTTGTTGATAGTAAGTTATTGTCATAATTTAGGTGTTTGGGGGGATTATTTAACCTTGAGATTATGAATTCAGACAAGGAGATTCCATGTGAGTTGATGGAGAAGGAAAATTTTAATTTGTTCGAGTTCATCAGAGATCATATGAAGATTCTATTAAAAAATTGGGCTCAATTTTTTAAAAAGTCAGCAAATTATTATAACCTTATAATAACTTGAAGAAGTGTTATCCACTAGGAATTTATGATAGGTTTGTTTTTAGAATTCATGTGTAGATGTACATTTCAATTCTTCAATTGGTTCAGATCAAATGTAGATGAATTATCGACACTGGAGTTATAGTGGATGAATGAGTACGTGTAGAAGAAAGCTGCTTGAAAGGTTGAATCATCTCCAAAAAGTTAGTGGAAAGAGAATAATAATAATAATAATAATAATAATAATAATAATGATAATAACTACTTGAAAAATTTATTGTTAGAGGGAGAAATTAATGATCCATTTGTAGCCTGAAAATCTAATGGAGTGAGTTTGCTACAGTGGCAGTCGCTATGAGTCAAGGCAAGATAACTAATTCCTTTTTTGTGATTGTGAAAAAACAAAGTGTTGAGATGCTATGACCATTGATAAAAAAATAATTGGATATCTATATAGGGACACATAATAATTAAGGGATATAAAATTACATGGTAGACCAAAGGATCTAGAATAGAGATATAGTTAAGGGCACTCTCTAATAAGGAGTTGTATATGGGGAATCTTGAGGAATAATGTGACATCGATAAAGTAAATTTCTCTATCTATATAACCTTATAGTATTCCAATTTTTAGACATATTATCTAAAGATTTATATTTTCTCCACTTCAGAAATAAGGGCTTAATTAATTTAGTGGCTTCATATCAAAATTAATTGTTTTTTATTTCTATATATATGATTTATTTCTCATGATCATGTCAATGTAATTAATTTTATAGTGATCATATTTTATTTCATGATGACGATTTTACACAATTTTGTGTTCTAACAAGAGGCCATGGTGACTAATTTTACTATTTAGCATCATCTGAAGTGCTAAAAATTGGGAGGTATGCTAACCTTCTTCTTTTCGATGAACAATTCTTTTCACGGATTTTGGTTCACTAATTTCCTTCATCAAAGTTAACTATACTATGAAGATCTCCTAAAAATAGTTAGGTGTTTAAACACACCTTCTTAAAAACACTATAATAAATGTGTTTATTGATGGTTTAAAAATGAAAATCATTTTTATTCAATTAAAACAGTTCACATCCACATAATAAATTATCTGTTATTCTCAATCATTATTTATTTTCTCTTGTTCCATAACAACCATCACAACACTACTTCCAATGTCTTTATTTTTTTCTTGGTTTAGTTATTTAATTGTTTAATCATTCCATATAAATTAATACACATATTACTTCCACTATATTGTTTTTATTACGATTTATAAATAATTAAATTTCACATAGACAACCACGACAATACATATATCAAATATTTTAACCATTTCATAGGATGGTTCATGATAGCAATAATAAAAGTACAATTTTTTTGAAAACATAAAATCTATCAATTAATGATTAAAAAGATACTATTGATAAACCACTTGTATCTTTTAATGTTGTGTAAAATTTCTAAAACTGTTTGAACATTAAATATTATGATCACTAGGTCAAGGTATAATTATGAGCTTTGATAACAAATTCTTGAAATAAACACATATTTTTTTGACCATAAGATAATAAAAGAGTTGAAATGGAAAATAAAATTTTTTAAATTTGGAGTTGTTGTATAAAATGATAATTTTGTTTCACCTTACCTAGGAATTTGAATTATGAGAGGCCTAGGATTACGTATTTCAATATTTAAACTATTTGAAACCATCCATATTAAATTTCATTAAACTCTAAGTCAAGAAATTATGAGATAATGTAGTCTTACCTATCTATGTTACCTTTATTTATTGGTTATTTCATATAGGATTCATTGGATTTCATAAGATAATAGTATGGTAAGGTAAAAAATTTACTATTTCAGGGGTTTGATGAGGAGAATATTAGGTTGAGTGTCTTTCCATTTTTTTAAAAAAAGTTATGAGTTGGTTCTAGAAGAAAGATGAGGAAATATTTTATACATGGGAGAAAATATTTAATTAAATTATTGGGAAATATTATACATATAATATCACCATAAAATAAATACATAAAATTATTCATTTTATTCAATATTATGATGAAATTTTCCACGTGGATTTAGACGTGTTAATAGAACTTCTTAGAAAATTTCCAATTCACAAACATTCACTAAATATCATGATGAATACATTTTATAATGGAATCATGTTTTATAATTATAATATGGTGGATCATTATTTTGGTGGTGATTTCTCAAACATGACAATTAATGAGCTCAAAATGACTAAACCTTGAACCCAGAATATTGTAGTTATTTAGATTTCACATAAGAGGAAATGTTGTTATTATTGGATATATTCTCAATCTTAAAATTATTTTCCATAATTTTTTCACTCTATATATCAAGAAACTAGTTCCCCATTTGTTGAATTTAGGGCTAGAAATCAATCTATCAAGGAACCTTTACCAAATCAGCATAACATCAGTTACCAAAACCATCTCAATTTATCATTGAGAGAATATAGTGTGTTGAAACTTTATATTTCACCTGGTTACTCAAATCATCCCATAAATCTATTTCAAGGAATTTTAGAGCTTCAAATTACAATTTCTCTTCATATGTATTGTTGAAACAATTTATCTATATGGCAGATTTATAAAATAATAACAACATTAATTTCCATGTTTAGCTGGTTCAAATGGATAAGGATTTAGGTGGAAAAGAAAAATTTATGTTTCCAGATCAACTGACCCAAACTTGAGAAAACATGTGATGGATGTAATAATTGGTTCAATTATAAAAAATCAAGAACTAGTTTTGGAACAATCTTTAAACGAAAAAACTACCAAATAAAAACATTTTCAGAATGAAATCTAAAAAATTATAAATGTTTAAATATGTACACTGAGGTATAAAAATAATATATTGGTGATTATTAAACTGATGTCCCATAAAATAATGAGAAATGAAGTTGAAACAAGTTTTTTAAGGAATTAATAAGGATGTTTTAAAGATGATGAGCACAATCCACCAGTATTTAAGAATTATGCCCCACCCATCCCTTTTCTACAAAAAATTAGATTGTGTGTGTAACCAAATTATTTAATATTCTTCAGATATTTAGATCCTTCAACATAAACATACCATTTGGTGAGTACTCGAAAAATATTCCATATTATATCAAATGTATTAAAAGGTTCTTGGATGAAAATATGGATAGGGAAGAGTATACAACCCTAAATATCATTGAAGATTATAGTGAGATTGTTATGATGAAGTTAACGACAAAAATTAGAGTCACTGGAAGCTTTGTTATTTAATAAAAAAACATAATAAAATAAAGATAAAAACTCTATTTATAACTTAGGATCAAGAATTAATCATATTCTCTACTCCTTGTTTCAAAATGTTGGTATCATGGAATTGAGACCAACATCCATTTCACTATAGTTGGGTGATATACCACATAATTTTCCTTATAAAATATTAAATGATCAATTAGTTAATGTAGTAGAGCCTAAAAATCCTATCTAATTTCTTATCCATTGAATAAAGTGTAACAATAATGTTATAATAAGTACAGGGAGACCTTTCTTATTCACTATTGGGTCTAATATATATATTTCAAAAGGAAAACTAACACTTCATGCTGGTGAGGATCAAGAAGAGTTCCATGCTTTTAATAAGTATGAATATTTATAGAGTTGAATATTTATATATGTTACTTAATAAGATCTTATATATTGGAAAAGAAAGTAAATTAATCACCCTTATAATGAATTTAACAAAGAATCATTTGATAAAAGATTTCAAGTGAATTATATTGAATCTAAATCCTATAGAGAGCTAGAAATAGTAGATAGTTATAAATGAAAACATATAAAAATCAATGATATAAATAAAAATATAGTTAAACTAGAAAAAAACATTATCTTAGATTATTCTACCCACGTTGAAACATTTTTGTAAATAAAACCATTCCTAAGAATCAAATATAGAACCAGAGACTCAAGTTATTTTTGTTGAGTTTTTTTAGCCTTATTATATGATTTTATTGATTAGTTTAAGATTCTTCAAGTATCAAAAAGTTGATAAATATATAGATTGACTACCCCTAAAAAACATTGTGCTTTTTAACTTGAAAATGTTTTTTGAAAAGTTTTAGACCAACTATTGTATAAATTATTTTTGATATATCCCACCAATTTTTAAGAAATTCAATTCTTTTGTGACTTATGATGAATCTAAAAAATATATATTTTCTATGATGAATGAGAAACCTTTTGTTTGGATTATTATTTATATTCATTTTCAAAAGCATATATTACACAGTTCATTTTAGAAGTGGGTTGGTTACAATGATTTTTACGTCTACTTTTAAGTTTTTGGAAGCCTATTGTTTTCGGGAAAACCTTGTGAACCTTTAATTTTTTGGATATTTTCCCATGTTATTGTCTCTAATTTTTTGTCCGATTTTTGGAAATCTCTTAAATATTAATAATAATGAAATATAACTTTTGTTTTGTGTTTTTAATAGAGGATACAAGCCTTTTATTGATGATGAAAGTGTGAAATTATGTTTTTTTGAATAATAATGTTGTTTCATTCATCTATACAACCTTTCCTCTCAATGATCATGGTTATACATTTTATAAAGAAATTACAATCAAGGAATTCAAATCTAGAACTTTATGGGAGAAACCCATTCTTTTTATTTCATGTTTTAGATTTTATGTTTTTAAAAAATGCTGCTCAATTTTTTCCATTACACCATCGGTTCTATCCTATATCCCATTTTATTGGTCTAATGATGATAATTTCATCCAATTGTTTTTAGATTTTTTCACTACTATAAGAAGATACATTCTTTAATAACCCAATTCAATCTCCCTTGATTTTATATATGGATATATTCTTTGTTGAAATTCAATTCATGTATTCTAATGAATTATTTTTCTATCATGTAGGAACTACGTATTTTCTTTCCAGATTTATTGTTCATAAAGCAAATATGGGAGTCTTCTGTTTATGAAAAAAATGAGAAAGTATTCATCATACAAGTTAATTACTTATTTAAAGTGTTTTATTTTTATTCTTCCCCAACCATTCAAAAATAATGATGATAGTTTGTTTTGTTCTATGTAGAAAATAAATTGAGGATGTTTTGTGCTATATTCTATAATTATTGAATAGATTTATGTTCATTACAACCTAAGTTAACTGTTTTGTGTGATGAATAAGTACATGTGAATTCATTTTTCTATCCTCATTTGAAAATAATTCTGAAATTTAATGTGTGACAACATGAATCATCTAAAATTACCTATTCTGTGATGAAACACTTGTCTATGTCCAATGGATTTCTTGTACATGTTGTGATTAATTATTGTTTTATGAAATATAACTTTTGAACATTATTATGATCCTAAAGTTGAATTTTTTTCTAATGAATGTAATATTTTTAAAAATTTAACTATATTAGTTGTTTTTTTATTATGAGTTCAACATTAGGGAAAATATGGGCTTTCATGTATAAAGTAGAGGTCTTTAATTGTGTTCAACTATGTTTCCATGTCAATCGATCAAAAACACTATAATTGTTTTCAAAATTTTGAGGTTTTAAGATACATATAATAATTTTCATGAAGTGAATTTTTTTTCCAAAATTTGTGGGTTGTGATGCCATTTTAAGGAGGTTAATATTTAATACCTCTTAGATTTAATTGGGTAAATTGTTTTCCTCAACGTATTAAAAAATGTATTTTTTTAAAATTATGGGACAATTTTAAAAAATAAATATTTATTTTGAACTTTTTAAATAGCATTTAACTTATAAGATATGAATCCACATAAATTATGAAATGAAAATACTTATTGAGGCCAAATTCCTTAGTCTTTTTATCATTTATTGTTTATTCATCAACTATTAGATGCATTTTTCATTCCAAAAATAAATTTTCACCCTACCTCATCCAATAGTGTGTCTATTAATTATGAGTTAAAAAATTGTTTGAGTTTTTTCTCCAAGAGGTAAAGATAAGTTTGGACTTTTAGTTGGATGTAAGTGGATGTTTGTTAAATTCTATTAAAATTTGTCAATTTAATTTTTTTTGTAAAATAGTTGCCAATGTTGAATTAATATATTTAATTAGAGTGGACATTTATATTTTACTACTCGAGAGTATCCATGATGGAAAATCAAGATGTTAATCAATTCACAGTGGCATTTTAGATTTTCCATTTGGATAATTATTTTCTACCAATGAATATATATTATTTGGTTGTTTGTGGATAAGAAATGTCTTATATGTGGGAAAAATTTATTTGAAATCTAATTAATCCTTTTTTCTGCATCATTCTTGTTGTTTAAATTGTCTTTTTATTCCTAGATATTAAATTAATTTGATTTATTATGTCATTAAGGGTAGATTATAATAGATTCGGTATATTATGAAATTTTATAATTAAAATGCTTGTTTTATTTTTTAAATTAACATTTTTTCATTATTTGAATTATTTTTTAAATTAATTTTGAATTTCTTTATGTGCACTAATCTTTATGTTAATTCATTGTTTTTGTAATCTGGGTGTTATATATTTACAAACTTTTAGTTTTTTGTATTAGTATATTAATTAATTAAATGACATTTAACTTGTAATCACATTTCATTGAATCATACAATAATTAGTAATATTAAATTATAATTCAATTATTTTATAATTTTTTATAATATCTTAATTTTATTAATTAAATAAATAGCTAATAAATTTAATAAAAATTAATTTAATTTCTAATTATTTATTATTATAGAAAATAATGTGTCTAAATTTATTTTATTGAAATATTTTGTTAGGATTATTATTAATTAACAAATGTAATTATTTTTTATATTATTTTTTAATGGAGATTTAATCTAGTGATTTTTTATTTTTTTGGATGTAGAATAATTTTTTGTTGAGTTTATAAATGGTTACATAAGTGTTTTCTTGAGTAGGCCACTTATTTAGTTGGACTTCATGCCCACATTACAAAATTTCATGTGCTTAGAATGTATCTAGTTTTATAGGGTTTTACATATCCATATTCTATGAATAACTACGTATCCAAATGTCCCTAAATCTATGCAGGAGAACAAGAAAATGAAATAACATAGTTGAATCATTGAGGGAACCCTATATCCCAATTTTTATGTATCTAAATTTTAGGTACGTGAAATCCAGGTACTCGATTATCGCTACTAATAAAGAGAGGAAGCACATGCTGGACATGAATGAAAACCTTCTAGTACATGGTAGCTAACTAGAACATGTCAACCAAATTATTATATGATTTCAATTCCCTCATCCATCCTAGTATTGGGATATAAAATTTGGCATGTAGTATAAACATAGTGATGAGATGAATCCTAGTGGTTGGATAAACGATGTTCTCATTCCAATCGATCTCATATTTGAAGGAGATGACCACTAAACTATGGAAGATTTTCTTATTATCCCTTCATTATGTGCATATCATCTACTTTCCAAAAATATTTCAATCACTTTTCATGGTTACCGTTACCATATTATTGTGTAAAACTACAATGGACCAATAAATAGATATTCCAATATACCATCAAATTTCCTCAGCAACATTATTCATGAATACCAATACATAAACACTTTAATCCATACTCTTCGTTGATTGTCATGGAATAAGTCTTTCCTTTATTTAGAAGTAACCTCTTACATCAGGGTATTGAGTTGGGTAATTCTCATGTTCTCCACAGATAATACATTGAAATCCATAAAAGTATGTAACTCTCTGACCCTTCTCCCCACATAGATAACATCTTCCCCTCCATTTGATGTATTCATCAAGTTTCTTCTTCCCCTATTTAGAAATATCAACTTTCCTTTCTTTGTGCTCCTCGCCATGAGAACATGCATACAAGTTCATCTTCCTATTAGTTAATGAGTTAGGAATACCACTAAAGTTCACCTTGTTAATCAAGTATCGTGATGCCTAATTCGGCATAATCAAAATATCTTTTTTTCTAGGTATTACGCAATTGAGTTGCTCATAGTCACCAATTTTTCCATTCGATTCAATGTTGACCCAATTCCTTCTAGTTCCCTCCATTGACTGAAACCAAATATCATGGTGTAAGAAACAGTTAAAATAACGAGGAACCACATAATCATAAAAAACTATAACTTATCACACATTCATTAATATATGAAACTTTAGGTTCACCCTAGTTTATTCATGATCACCAACATAATTCCAGTACTGTAAACTATAGTTATACTAAACCTTAGGGACATCCCTAGACATACCTTAAAAATATCTCTAGGGATCTCACTAATGTTTTCGCATCCTAGTTTCCAAAGGTTAACTAAACCTTCGCTCTGATACCAACTGTAGAGACCCAATGATTGACATACATGGACATTAAATTACTTTTACGGAATACTTAATACATGACAAAAACAGATTCCCAAAGACCGTGTTAGTTTAGTGTCTTTGTAAACTCGTATCATAATCTTCTAATCATGGTGGAAGATCTTCAACATCTCCAATAAAGATATTCCCCTTTTGTTTTCATATCTAAAAACGTTTTTTATATCCAGGGGAAAAGAAAACATAAAAATGATGAGCTCAAATTCTGAGTAAGGTTAATCATAGAGAGCATAAAAACAATCCATAAATATTTGAACATAAAACTTCAAAATCATGAGAAATGACATAAATCTTGGAGGTACAGAAGGAATAGATCATAAAGGAAAATTAATGATGATAAAAATCATGTTAGTAAAACATGTAATTGTGGAAAACCATTAAGCACATGATATTATTTCCATAGTGTCCAAGGAATTTCTTCCAAGACCATCATAGTGGACAAAGCCCATTGCTGAACCGGGTTTACAAGCCATTCCAGCCCGGTATTACTGAACCAGATTTTACTTGTCGTTCCAGCCATGTCTATCTCATGAGATATTAATCTTTACCTAATTAATTAGAGGATATATAGGTCCTAGATATCTCACAATGAAATCATTCTTTCGTGTGCCACAAAATTAACATAATTCATTCATCAAAACCCAAAGAATAATATGGGTTTAATAAACACCACCACATCATAACATAATCTATATAAAATAAATGGATATCATTTCATCATAAGAAAAATGAAACCATTTAAATAATAGAGAAATTATCCTTGAAATATAAACATATTAAATAATTTCATCTTAGAAGGAAAATGGTTATGATAAAACACTTGAAATTAATTCTTGAAGAAAATATCCTTTCTTATTCAAAATCATTTTCTTTTCAAATAATTCCATGCAATTTTAGAAGAAAAGGGTTTTAATGAAAATAAACATGAAATATTATAGAGTAAGCTTCATGAAAATAAGGCATTATGAAACTGTAAAAATCCGTTCACGCCTTATAAGATAAAAAACATTCTCCTCGTACTTTTTCCACAAAAGTCAAAAAGTTCCTCATATGGTAAACAAAAAAATATTCCTTCCATAACACAATGTAAATGTCAAAGAGGGGTAAACATGAATTTAAACATACATGGAAGAATATTAAACACTCTATGAAAAACATTTTTATGGACATGGATGAAAAATATAACCGCAGTAAATACTTACGAATAAATAATCTCGGATAAGAACGAGATTTGATTAATTATCCTTTACCTTATGTCCAATTTCTTCTGTATGTGTATGAGACCCCTATTTAGTGGGTTTAAACATATTATTAACTTGTAATATAACCATAATAATATTTCTGTTATCATTTATGATTCACTTACGACTTTATATTACCCATTCATTTGTTAATTCCATGTTAATGTAGCATTTTGGGAAAAAATTGTTTCATTTATCATCCGTGTTTTGACATTTAATTATTCATATGATTACATAGATCATGATTACTTACTTATAGAATTTATAACATGATTTATATATAATATATATTCAGAATATACATATATATAATAGATTGATAAATAGAATGAAATACATCATTCAAGGAGATGGTAGGTTGTACGTACGCATGAACGCTGTTTTTATTTCCTTTTTAAATTGAATGGAAGTAAGTGGATAACATATATATAAATATATTATCATTAATAGGTCATATATTTCATGATTATTTATTATATATACTTTATAATCATTCTTGAATGGTTAACTTGGAGAATGAATCTCATAGCGTCGTGGTGACGGTAACCCGTACGTACGCATGAGCGATGATACCATTCCCTTAATTATTGAATAGAATTAGAGTGGATGATATAATATCTCAGAATTATTATGATTTTATAACAACCATATATAGTTATTTTGTACACCATTATACCCATCCAAGTAAGGTGGTGGTGGAAAAACATATTACTCCACGGTGTGGAGACGGTATTCCGTACGTACGCACTCACAGAGATTTTGTTTTTCGTAGGATGGGTAGAAGGTGAAATAGGGTTGTTTAATATTTATAATAAAATATAAGTATACTATTTATACAGATGTTATTACTTTATAATGAAACAACTAAAGAAGAGGAAGTAGAAGAATAAAGAAACTTGAAAGAATCGGTAGAAGAGATTACCTCTTCTTCGACGCGCCTCCTCTTAACCTCCTCTTAGGGCACTAAAGTTGGTCTTGGAAGAAGACCATGACCTGTAGTAGGTTTCTAGTGAAGATTATAAGTTAAATTTTCAGGTTTTGGCTGATCTTGAAGGCTTAAAATGGTGTGAATAGGAGACTGATGTGGTGCCCTTTTATAAGAGAAGAGAGGGGCACTTTTGGAAACCTCAAAAATATTAATTAATAATAAAATAAAACCCCACTTAAAAACATCAAAAGTGACTAAAATTATGATATTAGTTAAGCTAGGGTTTTAATATGATCATCCAAATAAATTTATACATGTTGGGAAATTATTTTAAACCTTATCAATTTGATCAATCCTTATTTAATTTATTTAATCTTATTTTTGGTAATAATATTCTAAATTTTAAATTGTTATAAATACATACCTGTATTTGGTAAATTTTCCATAATTGGATACTTTATAACCTTTAGACCATATAATTTTCAATTTTTAAATTTTTAAATATTTTTGGGATTTTTAAATAATTTAATAATATGTTCTTCTTTTAAAAATACCAATAGCATAAATTTTGACACTATTAATTTATTGGAATTTAAATAAAATACACACAGAGAATATATTCGAACAAAAATATTTAATAGGTTCCTAACATGTAATATAAATCTATAAAATTCGTTGATCATGTTAATGAGTTCATATAATATTTAATTTAATATTTTTAAAACCATTTATTTGATATTTCTCTTAATAAAATAATTACTACAACATTTTTTTATAATTATTTAATATACTTATTATTTGAATAAAAATTAAAAATAAAATAATATGATAAATATAAATCTAATATATTTTATAATATTACTTTTAGTCAAATTTACCTTCTCAAACACCCATCTTTTAAAATGATATATTTATTAAATTATGAAGGTGACACCATTGACATCATTTAAAATAAAAAACTATAAATGTCATAATCGCTATTATAAAGCTCCAAATGATAAAATATTATACTTTTGGATGAATAAGGTTTATATGTACACTACCAACAAGTTTCGGTCAGGTTTTTGGGAATTTTATGGGTATTATTAGTCTAATAAAAACTATATTATTGATTTCTCACTAAATAAATAATTTATGCATCATTAATGTATATGCTATTAAGGTAATTATATATTTATTAAAAATTAAAAATAAATTACCATGATAAATAAAAACATTTTATCTTTCAAATGATTATTTATAACCAAATTTATATTTTTTATAACCTTATATTAAAAGTAATATAATTATTAAAGTTTGAGTGAGACATATTTCACTTTCATTTAAATAAAATAAATTAAAGGTCTTAATCACATACAAGTGGTTTCTAATAGATACCATTTCAACCCAAGTATATTTTAGGACGATATATAATCATTAAATTAAATAAAGACAAGTTTAAGGGTAATTTTATAATATTATTTTTACCGTTAATTACTTAATTTACCTTTAACTGTGGTAAATAAAATTTACCATATTTACTATTCATAATGCACAAAAATAAAAAGTAGCCTATTAACATAATTTGGGCCTACTGATTCCAAATATGGTATCAAGTTTTCCAAATTCAAAACACATAAGTTACAGTTATTAATTTAAAATTAATCCTGTTGTCGAAAAAATGGGTTTTTGTTTAAAACATTACAAAAGATTGAATTGATTTAACCTACGAATTCAATGTAAGATCAATGATAATGACATAAATTATATTAAATGGTAAACATATATTATATTTATAGTTTAAACCAATTTATTATTATAATTTAACCATATAAATTATCTCTATGAAAAATGTTGTTTTTAAGTAAAATTTAGCGTGTTTTTACTGTTCCTCAAAATAAGAATGTTGTCCGAAAAATATCAAAACTTATCAAATGTAAATTTTTATATCTTGGGTCAAAAGAAGAAGTTTATATTGTAAAAATGAACTTATAAACTTTTCAAAAATTACTTTTCAAAAGGATGCGCTATCAAAAGGCGGCAAAACTGCATTTTTTAAAAAATACATCTTTTATCCGAAAAAATGATTTTGTTCTCATAACTCATTCTAGAAAATGGGTAAATGAATTATAATTTTTTAAAATTAAAAATGTAGTTAATACTATTCATAACATCTAGATTATAATAATATTATAACAATATATCGTTGTTTAGTGAAACTCAGTATTGCGTACAACACACGCTATTGAGGAAGGTCGCTCTTGCATGCAACACAAGCCAAGAATAGTGTTTGCGTATACTACAAGATATTACGGTGTTGTGTATAGTGAAATCTAATATTGGTGTAGCGTAAAACACAAGAAATCAATGAAATTAAAAATAATATTTCTCATAAAATCTTGTGGTGTTACACTAACCAGAATAACCTTCTATGTAAGGTATCATATGTACATGTATAAATTTCAAGATGATTCCTCAAAACCCCATAGAGGGAAAAATATAATGTGAATAAGGATACAATCCACTATCCTCATAGAGGTGTTCTCATTCTAGCCCACTGAGGGGGAATTTTCCAATGACCCGAACAAAATGAAACATTAAATCCCATAGTGGCGGACTGATTAAACTCCCTCCAGAATAATAAAAAGAGGGAAGAAACCCTTATTGATTCAGATCAAGGGATGACACCCAATCCCACACTGTAGCTGATCTGGGAAGAGAAAGGCCTCCAAAATTCCCGTAACATAAGTAAGAAATATTCTTAGGGTCACATATTGTTTCTAAACAAGTCAAAAACTACCCATTTATGACCATCTCATGCGCCATGTATTTATCCAATTATAGAACATATTCATTAATGATACATGATGTGTAGAGGTTAGAAAATACTCAACATGTTCCATCCAACAGAGTATGTTTACTCAATTTGTACCCTTTTACACTAGTTATTCCCATGTACTAGGCCATGAATGGGTTCTTTTATGATTTACACATGGTGTATTCCACATCACAAATTACATATTAGTATGGACTGACAATCAATGTGTGTCTTCTAACCGTGTCTGTGTATATTCTGAATTAAACTATGTGTTTCTTGATACACATAGTGTGTGGGGTTACATAGCCTCCTAGGGATGTACTCTATATACAAACTCAACCATTTTCCATGTGACACATGGTGTTTGATATGACCCACATGGTGTATAACAATACATGGATTACTATGTCTGTAATCTATACATATGTTGAGACGGCTTTCTAAGGGTCACTTATCATGTGAGTAAATCACATGGTGGGTAATATTTAATTCAACATGCAAACCCCATCTACTTCATAGAGGAGAATACATGTTAATTGTTCCTCTGAACCACATAGTATATAGTTTTTAATTTTTTAGAAATTCAAGGAAGCTTCATGTCTCTAACCAACTACACCATTGACTTTGATTCTGCAACCAAATATACCAATAAATATATATTTGGGCATGATCGAGGCTTAACTTTTCTAGTGGATGGATCTTGACCACCCAATCCACTTAGTAGTTACCTTCAATCATACTACACTTCCACTGTAACAATAAATTATGTACAAAGAAAACATATATGTTCATGATCTATCCCAAATTATCCGTATTCATCTTCAAAGCTCAATATTGCTAAAACTACTGATTCCAAACCTACAGTAATGATCCGTTGTGACAATAAATAATTTTGAAATGATCATCAACAAAGTAATTTTCAAACCACCTATCAAGGTAAACACGTTTGATGATTGTGTGAAGAATGGAAGGATAAATGAATAAAATAGCAACATGAGGAATGAAGCTCAACTATTTTTAGTTATCCTCAGTCAATTTCTATGTGAACAATGGATAAAGAGAAAAAAATAATAATTCCAAAGATAAAATCCATCAAACATTAATTAATATTAAACCCACTAATCAATTGTTAAAATTACTTTTTTGTTTTCTCCATGAGATTAAAAATACATAATTTAATTAAGATAAAAAATACTATAAATTGAGTTTGGATTTATCATTGATCAATAACGTCTCTTAATATTTGTTATTGGTGAGATCCACAATCTATTTTGGTGAAGACAACACCTTCAAAAATTAATCATTGATCCATGTTCCCATTTTCATCTTCCAAACTATTCTCCATGAACCACTCGAAATCCTTATGGTAATGTAGATATCCCTAGGATTTTCCTATAGATGTGTCTAAAAAAGGATATCTAGGCAAGAGATATTAAATGGAAAAATTTAATGATTTATTTATTAATCTGGCTATGATTTCAATTAATCGAAACACCCAGTAAACCGAAAGGTTATGTCACACCTAGGGTAAAATATTCATTCTATATTAAATGAAGATATTTATTTTCCCACTAGAGATATACATTATGTGAAATTTCAATATATCAAAAATATTATATGCACATGATATAATAAATTTAATATTTTTAATATATCCACACTAAGGATCTCCTAGACCCAAAATTCCACACTGATTAAGTGTATGGATTTGAGAATATTTCTTATAATAATTAAATGTCTTATATAAAAATAAAAAAAATCCATTTAAATAAAAAACTATAACCTAGAATTCGCATACCCGGGTTACCTATTCTATATACTTTTAGAATGTTGGAAGAACTTTTTTTAAATAATTTACATTATTTGAAATTTTTCAATGATGAATATAGAATGAATTCTGAAGCTGGAATATTTCTTATGAAACCATTATTAAATATTTATTTTCTACTCATAAGCATTTGAATGGACCTTTTTATCAACTTCAACATTTGGAAACTTAAGAAATTGTTTTTTTAACACATTGAATCTCCCTTATAAGAATAGTTCTTAATATTTATATTATCCAATAGTTTCTTTTATTAATCATACCACATTAAAGGATTAATTTTGAAATTATGTTTGATATTGATGATGATTTTCATCTAAAAAAATAGTATTTATATGATGATTATCATGTGTTACATTCATTTAATAAAGAGTTTTAATAAATCATCTCCCACTAAAATGGTTACCCCTTTTGAAATCATCATATCTATTAGTGGTACATGATCCATATTTCAATAAGAAATATAACTACATTCTCATTCCTACTATTGGTTAGCTATTTAGGTAGACCAATATGAAAATCATATCATATATGAATGATAGATGGTTTAGTGGAAAACCTTTTACCTTATCCATCTGATGGATAAAATTAACACGATTCCTATAGTATTATAACTATTTGGGGTTCCCTCTAACTATTAGTGCTAACTATTTCCCCCCAAGTCTTATATAAAAATAATCCACAGATACCATATTTTAGTAAGACAAAATTAGTTAAATGATAAACTTCATAATATCATCTTTCTTTGGAGAAAATCTAAAACATAGTATTATTTAAAATGGATTTAATATCACCCCATTGTTTCCAGTTATTCTCTGTATATGTATGAATGGTTATAATTACTTATATTGGACACCAATTCCATCCAATAAATATACATGTTCAGACTATAATAGACCATAACTGTTTACATAACTCACGTACATACCACCACTAATGTCTAATAAAACTAAATCTACGATCATAAATTTCATGTAACACATTATTATATGAATTTATGGATATTTAAAGAAGTAATTTAACATTTTAAACAATATAACACACATATTTATAGTATAAAAAATTTATATATATGGGAAATATAAATGTGAATAAATTAAATAAATGAACAGTTCATTTATTTAAACATGGGATAAACTATTGATGAACACATCATCATTAAAATAAAAATATAATATTTTTATAATAATGATGTGAATTATGAACATTACATGATTTAATAAATATAAATACATTATATTAAAATAGAATATGAATAATTTTACATTATTAATTATATGACTTTAATAATAAATATATTACACGAAATACACTCATTTTATATCTCAATTATATTATGTAAAAAATTAAATAATATATATATATATATCACATATTTAATATTATTTAATCATCATTTGAATTAATTATAAAAAATAATTTTCGTATGGATTAAATAAATTGTCAAATAAGGGCTTTAATTTGAATAATTCAAATTAAATATTATGAAAAATTCATAATATAAATATAAACTCATTTACATTATTAATCCTAATCTTTAAATGTATAAAAATTCTTTTAAAATAAAATTATAATTTCAATAAAAACATTTTATATATAAACTGTATGTCATTCTAAATTATTTTTAAAATGTTTTTCAATATTAAAAAATAATTTTTATTAATTTTTATTTATTAATAGTTTAACAAATTAATAATCACCTTTTTAAATTAATAAATATCCAATTATAGATCTTATTATGACATATAATCATTTTATAAACCACATAATTTGACACATAATTGAAATATATTTTTTAATATGCATATTTGACTCAATTATATATGCATGTTGTATGTCATGAGTTTCTGTCTGTGCGAAGTGAAGACATTTCTATCTATGTTACAATACAATAGATAAAATCGTATTGCATAAGAAACACTCGATGAACATGGTTTTTATTGGGGTAACTAATACAGAACTCGATATCATGACATATTATATGGTCTGCATTAAACTAAATTAGCTCACTAATGTATTTTTATGGAAAAGTGAGAAGAAAAAATTGGAAAAAGAATTAAGAGGTCCCTATGGAAGTGGTCCTAAACTATGACTGGGTTTTTATGAGAATATTACAATGTGAATGGACCTATATAGGATTAACCCTTCCAATGTTTTTGTTATAATATAAAATATACTACACGTATTTATGGTGTAAAACAATTATAGAATATGATAACTTGTATTCCAAATAATAAAATGAAGTATTTAAAAAATACCTTCTAATTTCCAATATGATATATAACATAACGTCAAATTTATTCATTTTTAATAGGATTTCATGAATCTAATCACATTGAAACACTAAAGGGATGGAAAAAACTTTCCTTATACAGACATATCAAATGAGAAATCTATATGAACTTATCAAATCACCCCATTACCCTAATATTTGGTTCATGAAATGATTTTCATCAATAATGGACCCCCTAGAAATAGATAATCACTTCATCACTTCTAATGTGTGATAGTTACCAAGAATCTAATAACCCATTATCCTTTGTTTTGATACAACCATTTGGTTTCTAATGTTCAAATAACAATTAATCTAAGAATTTAAATTATTGGAAACCTATAAAACCAAGATCTTCATGCATGAATCCCAAAACCATTTAAACTATAAAATTAATGACACTATGTTTTCTCTAACTTACACTAATGACCACCCACACATTCTTCAACATATGGTATTGATAAAATTCACAAGAGAAAAATTAAGACATCCATTCTCCCTTTCTCCATGTTTTATCCATGTTTTGATGTTGAATCACCTAATTCTCAAGGGGGGGGGCTGCTAATTCTAATGAAATGATGGTACCTCACATGGAAAAGGGTAATGTATAAGATATAATGTTTTAAGAGAGTTTCATAATGTAACTAAAACCATTTTTATGGGATTCATCTAGTTTATATAGGCCACAAGGAAACTCCTTGATCCCCATGAATTTACTCATGTGTTATGTAACGCCTGAGTAAATATAATATAGTAAGATTTTTTTGAAACCCTTTATTCATCAAATATTCAACCATTTCATTATATGAAATGTAGTATTAGTGATATCCAATATTGAAATATTTAAACATAAACCTATAATATTTCATTACCATTATATTTTTGTGGAAAGACATATGATATCCTATATCATAAGTAATGATATACCCATGTATTATTTTTCATGTAATTATATAATAATATATAATATGTTATATCATTACTTATGATATATCCAGTATACATCATATGGATAAGGGTTTATAGAAAATATCTATTTGTATCATGTTTTAGATTCAATTAATATGGACTTTAATTGAATAATATTCCACTAAATTGATAAACCCATTATGATTTAAATCATTGCCATTAGTTGGTAAAGATCCATATTTTACTAAGAAGTGAGTCCGCTTTGGCATTAACATCACCACTTTGTTATTTAGAATGGAAATCATTCCAATCATATCATATATGACTCTTGGATGGTTGAGTGAAATACTTTTTCCCTAATCCATCATATGGATAAAATCAAAAATATTACTTTGGTATCATTCATATGGTCTTTATGGATTAGTGTAATAGAAATAACATAGTGAGATATAGTTTTCTAACATTCAGGGTCAACCATTTTGACCATGTCTTGCATAAGGGAATACATTGGCATCTTGCGTTCACGGTGCCTACACATTTGATTTATTAAGATCTTAACTTTTGTTTTATATGGAAATAATATTAAATGTAAATATTCAAATGGGATTTAACCTCACCATACTATATTATGTATTCCCATTACATGATTAAATTCTTATAATGATTTTGTTAGAAGTCAAAGTCCTTCCAAAAAATCAATATGTTCAAACCATATTTATGTGTAACTATTAGCTTATGATACTATCCCAAATTCAAATTCAAACTCATTTATACATATCAAAATACAAATCCCACATATAGAATATAAAACCCATTCATGTAAAATCATAGAATCATATAAAAAAATCCCCACAAGAGTTAGATTAAAGTGATTGATAGATAATGCAAGTGAATTACAAGGTATAATTAAACTAAATTAGTTATCAAACCTAATTTATAAGTCCTTATATTAATATATAAAAATTTATAATTGTTTTTTATCATTTTCATCTAAGGAATAAAGACATTATGATATTATAATTATAATAATGAATAATATAGGGTGAATAAATTAATTAATTAAGAAATAATATATTAAAACCTGAGATAAAATATTCATGAACATGTCATAAATACAATAAATTATAAACACTTTATAATTTATCTATGAATTTTAGATATTCTCTAATTAAATTTTAAAGACCCGTAAAATTCGAGGAAATGATTTTCTTAATTTTCTTTGGGATTTTACAAGAACGCAGTTTCAGACGGCACTTGATTCCGAGGCCCGGTGTGCCCGGAATTTCTTTCCGAAGTTTAGCTTGGGTACGTTCAGTGAACAAACGAGTGGGAATTTCTATCTTTTGAACCGTTGCTCGGAATCGAATTTAGAGGGCACCGATGGAACTGCAGCGCCAGTAATTGCTTAGGAACACCTGTTCCGGAGATGCGTTTTCACGAGAGTTGATGATAAAAATTGTTGAAGTTAAAAATAAATATTTAACAACAATTTTTTATTTTTACTCTAAGTGTATAATCCTTGGAATAGAAGTTGGGTAACTACCCAACCTTACTTGGGAGGTTATGAGGGTGGTGGGGCCCACACAAACACCAGCCCTTCATATCCTCTAAACCCCCTCAATTCCCATTTAATTTTTGATAACTTAATATTATTAACTTATGGAATTAATGTGGTGAGTTAAATGTAAGTTTTTGAAATTCAAACTCTTGAATTCCAAAAGCCTAGTTGTGTTAATAAAATAAGTTGAGAAATTATTTTATTTGGGTTGGAGTGTAGTTGTTTGAGAGCATTTGAAGAAAAAGCTAAGGAAGTCTTGATTTCTTCATTCCCTTTCATGAAGAACGCGAAGAACGAACGATCCCCGACGTGGAGCACCGAGCCCTCGGAGACCGTCTTCCACGACACCAACCCGCGACGCGACATCTTCTTCCACGTCGTTTTTCTTCCACGACGTCTCTTCTCGCGATGGTTTTCCACAATGAAATCTCCATCAACATATTTTAATCCTCTCTTTGCGACGCCGACGTTCGCCATCTCTTTTATCAATGTATGGGTTTATTTTAATTAATTATTTTCCATTCATGAATTCTAGTTTGTCGTTCTTCGTGGATAAACGACTAAATAATAACGATTAACGAGAGGGGGTCGGACCGCATAAACATGGCTGACCCTTCTCCTTTATCCTTGATTGATTCTTTGTGGATGGAACGGAATGGCGTGGTGCCATCGCACCATGCGGGAATCGCACGACAAGTAATACGCGACCGTCACGCCGCGCCATGAAGTTGATCAAGGACGCGACGTCGTTGCGCCGTGTCGAAGAAAACCGAAGACTCCGCGGTCAGAGAAAGGCCGCGGTGGAGGGGGCGCGGTGTCGTCGCACTGCGCCGAACGAATCAAGCCATGGCCGGTTCCAGGACGAGGTAGATCAGGGTGACCGGCAGCCAGTTCCGGGCCGCCGGTGTCGGCGATGGAGGAAAGGACCATCTGTCGCCGGTCCTTGTCGGCTGAATCGGCCGTCCGGTGCGGGCCAGCCGGACAAAGGGGAGCCGGGGGAATTAATTCCCCCGGTCGGCCAGCAAACCGGCCCCCATAAATGGGGGGGGCGGTTTCACCAGGGGGCAGGCACCCCCTTCCTGAAATGGCTCGGCCACTAGCCGAGCTGGCCAGCGTGCTGGGCGCGCTGTGCCCAAGCCGGGCCGTGCCCAGGTCGGGCCAGCCGCCGGGTCGGGCTAGGCCACACCGGCCGAGCCTTGCCGGGACGATCTTCCCAGACCCGGGGTGGGTCGACCCGGTTCGGGCCGACCGGGGGGTCTCGGGTCGGGTCGGTCCAGGCCCAAAACCCCCGTTTTTGGACCATCTTCGGTCTTTTGTCCATAACCTGAGCTACAGGCCACCGAATGGTGTTCTGTTAGCGGCAATTCGATCCTTGGTTCGAGATGGTCGTTTTGGTATATTGCACTCAAGGTTTCATATTACATTTAGTTCATCCGGGTTGGTTTGTACACGAAACCAACCGGGCCCTTGGAGCGGAAACGCTCATATCTTGAGCTACGGACGTCCGATTGACGTGCCATCAACTTTATTGAATTCATCTAAGTGAGTCGGAACTTTTGGCTTACTCTGCCCAAGGTTTGGATGCAAGTGGAGTATGGTCGGGTTGGTTTTTCCTTAAAAACCAACCGGGACCCTGAGACGAAAAATCCAATAACTCTCAGACCGGGTGTCCGATCGACGTGCTGTTTGCGACGGTGAGTTCCTCTTGATGATACTGAAATTTTGGATACATCAACTCTGGACTATGTGTTAATTGATGTATCAGCCTCTCGGCTCATGGAGCGGACCCACCCGAACGAGCTTGCTGTGTGCGGGAACCCTAGAGCTGGCTGCGACTACTACTATGACTGCGACGACGACTGTGCAGAGATCCTCAGTGGATTCGACGATGACGACTACAGCACTCAGCGATCCTGTGTGGATCAGTGCTACTGATCCTGTGTGGGTCTGATCCTGTGTGGGTCAGCGCTCAGCGGTTCTGTGTGAGCCAGCGCCTACAGATCCTGTGTGGGTCCGATCCTGTGTGGGTCATTGCGGGGGATAGTACCTATCGATCCTTTGTGGGTCCGATGACTTAGATGGATCAGTGATCATCTCTATCATCTTTCGAAGAAGTATACCGTTGTGAGCTGAATCATGTTTTCTTTCCTATGTGGATTGTGTTGTGTTATCCTGTGTGGATTACTTTTTCTTTCCTGTATGGAATACATATGCTTTCCAGTGTGGACTGAGTTTTACTTTGGCGCAGAGGTTGGAGTGTATTGGAATTGATGACTAAGCTATATGTATGGGCATATACCTAAGTCGTGTCGGATGTTACTTCGTGATTGTATCTTTCCTTTGTGGTTTATCCTTTGTTGATTTTGGGAGACCTTCGGGGGTCTCGGGGACCCTACTGAGTAGCTTATACTCACCCCTGCCAGGGCTATGCCCGCACTAAATTGTGTTGGTTGCAGACGAAGGATAGCGCTGATCGTGGTGGAGGCTTGCGGAGCAGAACCGTACCTGGAGGTGGACCACTGGGCGGGACGTACTCGGAGCGGTCGGCTGGACCCAAGGAACAATGGAGGCTTTATGTACCTACCCTTCAGGTGGGACTTCCAGTGGATGGCTCGACGTTGCAGCTTTATTTTTCAGTTGGTGTTTTCCCCTTTCGATTTGTACTTTACTTTTAGTTTGGGTTTGTATTCTGGCCCACTTACTTTCTACACTTACTGTTGTACCAGTTTTTACTTAGTGTTTACTCTTTCCGCTTGCTTACTCTTTGGTGCTTGTTTACTTTACAAAGGCAATGCCTTCCCTTTACCGGGATTTACTCCTTGGTGCTAGTCGCCAGCCCCTGGCCTATGGAACGCGGGTTTGGGGTAGTCACGGCACGGGCCCCGAGGATGGGTCATGACAAATTGGTATCAGAGGAGTTCGGTTCTACCACAGAACATTGGACTCTGATCTCATTCTATGTAAAGAAATAATGTTTAGCGTATTGAGTGTGGTTATCAGTCCAAGGAGTCGAGTGTTGGTGTGGCGGCCGACGTATCCGTACACCAGGACCCTGACGTATGATTTCTAACTTAATTCAAGAAAAAATTGATTTCATGTGTGTTTCAAGTTTTCATTGTGATTACTTTATATCATCTCACCAGGTATACTGTTCTGATCGTGGCGCACCTGTTTCCTTTTCAGGATGGCCCCACGACGGTAGCCAGCTAGGGTCTCGAGAGTCGAGCGTGACAACGGCCCACTGAGCGATGAAGCCTCGGTGCATGGCCCTTTGTCAGCAGTGGCACCGGAGGTAGCTCTACCTGCCAAGCCACCGATGCTTCCAACACCAGCCGATGACGATGCACATCGCCTCAGTGCACTGCATGAGTTCCAGCGCCAGCGACCGCTCAGGTTTCGTGGGGAGACAGACCCCCAGGCAGCCGAGGACTGGCTGGAGGCAGTGGTGAGAGTGTTCAGGTTAGTGAGGACACTAGCAGACCTCACGGTGATCCTCGCAGTGAACCTACTGCACGCAGCAGTAGGAATATGGTGGAGCTTGATGCTCCAGGTGCACGATGAGGCATCTTTTCTCGGGAAGGACTTTGAGAGCCTCTTCCGCTCGGAGTTCGTCCCAGTCACCCTCCGTGCGGTGTGCATTCAGGAGCTTCTTCAGCTGCGGCAGGGCAGCATGAAGGTCGCCCAGTACTCGGCGAGATTTACTGATCTATCTCAGTACTCAACAGACATGGTACGGGACCCATTATTCTGGGCCCGTACCTTTGATCAGGGATTGAGACATGAGATCAGGGCATCACTGATCTCCCTCAGCATTCCGACTCAGACAGGAGTACTGGAGCGAGCCATTTTGATCGAGAGATTTCTTGATGAGTCTACACCACCGCCGAGACCCACCGTAGGGAGGCACGTAGAAGAGTCTTCTGAAGTAGGCAGTCGACGGATGAAACATGGGTCCAGGCAGACCAGACACTCAGGAAGACGACCTCAGGACACTGGCTCAGTAGTGCGGGGAACACAGCGCAGAGCCAGTCTATCGAGAGGCCGGTAGTGCTACGTATGCGGCGGGCAGGGCCACATGGCTCGTGACTGCCCGACCCGCCATTCCGAGGAGAAGCAGATGGTTGAGGGACCACCGAGGCAGAGGCAGAGGGTCGACCATGGCGGTCCGCATGGAGGTGGTAGATGAGGCAGAGGAGCTGGCCGAGCAGCAGGTGGTGGGCGACGCATTGAGGCTCTACCACCACCACCACCAGGAGGTCCACCCTGACCACAGGGAGCTGGCGGACAGAGACATGCATAGCTCCAGGCGGCGGAGTCCTATGACCACGGTGCACCCGAGATGATTCGAGGTACTATATGTGTTTATTACACCCTTGCTGAAGTTCTTATAGACACAAGAGTGAGTCACTCTTTCATAGCTGCTGCCCTTGTTCGGAACTCGGTGATTCTGACAGAGCCGTTGGCTCGATCCTTACGGCTAGAGACTCCTACGGGAGTAGACTCGACGATTACGCACTGGTGCCGACAGTGTGAGCTTACTCTAGTAGGCGAGAGCTTCGGATGGGATCTTCTTGTAGCGGCATCTTGGCCTTACGATGTCATCTTGGGCATGGATTGGTTGTCTACGGTCCATGCAAAAATTGACTGTATTAGGCGCAACGTGCGATGTGTATACACTGACGGGAGCAGGTTCACCTTCATCGGTGAGAAGGGAGCCTTTGCAGCACAGGATGGAATTCCACGGAGGAGAGGATAGCCCATCACTCACCAGTTGTCTAGCCTCATTCTTGGAGCTGTTGACGTGCAGAGTCCTAGTTTTCCTACAATGGTGGATCAGTTTGCGGATGTCTTTCCCAATGACGTTCCAGGGATACCTCCTTGTAGAGAGGTAGAGTTTTATTTTGACCTGTACCCCGGGAAAACTTTGATATCGACTCTAGCATATCGGATGACCCCCGCCAAGCTTCGAGAGTTGCGGGTACAGTTGGAGGACTTGCGGGGCAAGGGATTCATTCGTCCGAGTGTTTCACCCTGGGCTTCCCCGATATTGTTCTCTAAGAAGGCGGACGGGAGCTTGTGACTTTGTGTTGAATATCGTCTTCTGAACAAGGTGATAGTGAGGAACAAGTATCCGCTACCAAGGATTGATGACCTCTTCGATCAGCTCAAGGGAGCACGGTGGTTCTCAAAGTTGGACCTCAGGTCAGGCTATCATCAGCCTAGAGTTCGAGATGAGGACGTGAAAGAGACGACCTTCAGATGTTGGTATGGCCACTATAAGTTCTTGGTTATGTCATTCGGTGTAACCAATGCTCCAACAGTGTTCATGGCCCTCATAAACAGGATCTTTTAGTCATACCTCGATCGATTTGTCGTAGTCTTCATTGACGACATTTTGATTTACTCGACGACTGAGGAGGAGCATGCCTACGACTTACGGGTTGTACAAGACACACTCCGAGAGCACCGGATTTATGGAAAGCTCTCGAAGTGTCAGTTCTAGATACGTAACGTCCACTTCTTGGGGCACGTCATCTCTGAGGTAGGATTTGCAGTGGATCCTGCGAAGATCGGGACAGTGCTAGCTTGGGAGCCACGCAGGAGAGTGACAGAGGTGTGGAGTTTCTTGGGACTAACTGGATACTACTAGAGATTTGTGACAAACGTCTCCAGAGTTGCGGCACCACTCTCAGCTTTGACGAAGAAGTGTAAACCCTTCGTGTGGTCAGGCAGATGTCAGCAGAGCTTCCAGAAGCTGAGACAAAGATTGACCAGCGCACCTATCTTGAGGTTGCCTAAGGAGCGATTAGGGTACGTAGTCCACTGCGATGCATCAGGGACCAGACTCGGATGTGTCCTCATGCAGAAGCGGGTAGTTATCTCCTATGGATCACGTCAATTGAGGCCGCATGAGCAGAACTACGATACCCATGACCTGGAGTTAGCAGTAGTGGTCTTCGCTCTGAAGACATGGCGACACTATCTGATGGGCGAACGCTTTATAGTCTTTTCTGACCATCACAGTCTCAGATACATCTTCTATCAGAAGGATCTGAATCTAAGACAGAGGCGATGGCTCGAGTTACTCCAGGACTATGACTTTGAGATAGTCTATACTCTTGGGGATGGGAATGTGGTAGCCGATACTCTCTGTAGGAGGACAGGCATTCAGCTACTTGAGGAGGCGACGGAGCAGCTAGCCTCTTTGCAGATATCCTTCGTGGATAGAGATGGAGAAACCTTTCTCCAGTCTCTCACAGTCACTCCTCCACTACTGCAGCGGGTCAGAGAGGCATAGCTTGGGGATGCTGACTGTGAGACGCGGCGTGCACAGATATCCTCAGGATAGGCACCTGATGGTTTCTCCTTGGGAGCAGAGCACGACATCATTTTCAGAGGACATACCCTCGTACCAATCGCTTTACGGGAGGAGGTGCTGAGAGAGTTTCACACTTCTCCTTAGGCGGTACATCCTGGAGTGGCGAAGATTTAACATGATCTCAAACGACAGCACTGGTGTCCGGGCATGAAGAAGGATGTGGCGGAGTTCGTTTCTCGATGCCTCACCTTTCAGCAGGTGAAGGCTGAGCACCAGGTACCAGCAGGCTTGGTACAGCCCTTAGAGGTCCCAGAGTGGAAGTGGGATGGGATATCTATGGACTTCATGACTGGACATCCACACACTTCTAGAGGTTACGACTCCATTTGGGTGATTGTCGACCGACTCACCAAGTCGGCGCACTTTCTACCCATCAGAGAGTAGGGCTCAGTGGAGAGATTTGGACGACTTTATGTTCAGGATAAAGTATGGATTCATGGTGTTCCATCATCTATCATCTTCGATCGTGATGCTCGCTTTACTTCACAGCTTAGGAAGGGGTTACAGGAGGCATTCGGAACGCAGCTACGTCTGAGCACAACCTTTCACCCTCAGACGGATGGTCAGACGGAGAGTACCATTCAGACTCTCGAGGACACGCTCCGTGCATGTGTCCTCGACTTTGGTCGTAGCTGGGATGACCACCTACCCTTGGTGGAGTTCGTGTACAACAACAGCTACCACTCCACCATCGGGATGGCACCATACGAGGCGTTGTACGACAGACCTTGCAGATCTCCTTTGTGCTGGAAAAAACCTGTGGAGTCAGCACTTGTGGGACTAGAGATGGTCCAGGCCACGATAGAGAAGGTCCAGGTCATATAGGAGTGGATGAGGACAGCTCAGAGCTAGCATAAGTATTATGCTGACAGGAGGTAGAGGCCACTATAGTTCGAGGATGGAGACCAGGTCTTCTTGCGTGTCTCACATCGACGTGGATTACAGAGATTTGGCCGAGGCGGAAAGTTGTCTCTATGCTTCATCGGACCATTCTAGGACCTCATCAGGATTGGCGAGGTGGCTTATCATCTAGCTCTACCACCTCAGTTGCACTAGGTGCACGACGTCTTCCACATATCTCAGGTGAGGAGATACGTGCATGACCTGACGCACATCATTGAACATGGGGAGATTGACGTTGATGATGGGGCGACTTTTGGGTATGTCCCAGTAGAGATCGAGGATCGATAAGAGTGGGTCCCACGTGGAAATTCGATTCCTCTTGTGAGCATCATATGGCAGCACGGGAACCTCCAGGAGAGCACTTGGGAGTGGGAGGCTCAGATGCGTGCTCAGTACCCACATTTTTTCCCTAGTTTTTGATGTATCTTTACGGGGACGTAAATACCTGAGGTGGGAGTAATGTAAAGACCAGTAAAATTCAAGGAAATTTTTTTCTTAATTTTCTTTGGGATTTTACAAGAATGCAGTTTCGAACGACACTTGATTCCGAGCCCCGGTGTGCCCGGAATTTCATTCTGAAGTTTAGCTCGGGTACGTTCAGTGAACGAACGAGCGGGAATTTCTAACATTTGAACAGGTGCTCGGAATCGAATTCTGAGGGCACCGTTGGAACCGCAGCTCCGGTAATTTCTTAGGAACACCTGTTCCGGAGATGAGTTTTCACGAGAGTTGATGATAAAAATTGTTGAAGATAAAAATAAAAATTTAACAATAATTTTTTATTTTTACTCTAAGTGTATATTCCTTGGAATAGAAGTTGAGTAACTACCCAACCTTCCATGGGAGGTTATGAGGGTGGTGGGGCCCACACAAACCCCACCCCTTCATATCCTCTAAACCCACTCAAGTCCCATTTAATTTTTGATAACATAAGATTATTAACTTATGGAATTAATGTGGTGAGTTAAATGTATGTTTTTGAAATTCAAACTCTTGAATTCCAAAAGCCTAGTTGTGTTAATAAAATAAGTTGAGACCTTATTTTATTTGGGTTGGTGTTTAGTTGTTTGAGAGCTTTTGGAGAAAAAGCTAAGGAAGTCTTGATTTCTTCTTTCCCTTTGACGAAGAACGTGAAGAACGAACGATCCCCGATGTGGAGCGCCGAGCCCTCGGAGACCGTCTTCCGCGACACTGACCCGCGACGCGACATCTTCTTCCACGACATTTTTCTTCAGTGACGTCTCTTCTCGCGATGGTTTTCCGCGATGAAATCTCCATCAACATCTTCGAATCCTCGCTTTGCGACTCCAACGTTCATCATCTCTTTTATCAAGGTAGGTGTTTATTTTAATTAATTATTTTCCGTTCATGAATTCTGGTTTGTCGTTCTTCATTGATAAACAACTAAATAATAATGATTAACGAGAGGGGGCTGGACCGCACAAACACGACCGAACCTCCTCCTTTATCCTTGTTTGATTCCTTTTGGATGGAACGAAATGGTGTGGTGTCGTCGCACCACGTGGGAATCGCACGACAAGTAATACGCGACGCCGTTGTGATGCGCCATGAAGTTGATCAAGGACGTGACACCGTCGTGGCGCGTCAAAGAAAACCGAAGACGCCGCGGCTAGAGCGGGGCCGCGGCGGAGGGGGAGTGGTGCCGTCGCACCGCGCCGGACGAATCAAGCCGCGGCCGGTTCCGGGCCACGGCGGAGCAGGGTGACCGGCGGCCGGTTCCGGGCCGCCGGTGTCGGTGATGGAGGAAAGGACCGGCCGTCGCTGGTCCTTTTCAGCAGAACCGGCCGGCCGGTGCGGGCAGGCCGGACAAAGGGGAGCCGGGGGAATTAATTCCCCCGACCGGCCAGCAAAGTGTCCCCCATAAATGGGGGGGCCGCGGTTTCACCAGGGGGGAAGGCGCCCCCCCCCCCCCCCCCCCCCCGCCGAAACGGCTCGGCCACTGGCCGAGCTGGACAGCATGTTGGGCGCGCTGTGCCCAGGCCAGGCCGCGCCGGGCCGAGCCGGGCCAACCTGGACTCAGCGCGGGTCGACCCGGTTCGGGCCGACCGGGGGGTCTCAGGCCGGGTCGGTCCGGGCCCGAAACCCCCATTTTTGGACTGTCTTTGGTCTTTTGTCCATAACTTGAGCTACAGGCCTCCAAACGACGCGCCGTTAGTGGAGATGCGATCCTTGGATCGAGACGGTCGTTTAGGTATATCGCACTCAAGGTTTCGAATTACTTTGATTTCGGCCGGGTTGGTTTGTACAGGAAACCAACCGGGCCCTCGGAGCGAAAATGCTCATATCTTGAGCTACGGACGTCCGATTGACGTGCCGTCAACTTTTTTGAATTTTTCTAAGTGAGACGGATCTTTTGGCTTACTCCGCTCAAGGTTTGGACGCAGGTGGAGTACGGTCGGGTTGGTTTTTCCTTAAAAACCAATCGGGCCCCTGGGACGAAAAAGCCAATAACTCTCAGACCAGGTGCCCGATCGACGCGCCGTCTACGACATTGATTTCTTGTTGATGATACAGAACTTTTGGATACATCAACTCTGGACTATGTGTCAGTTGACGTATCATCCTCTTGGATCATGGAGCGGACCCTCCCGAACGAGCTTGCTGTGTGCGGTAACCCTAGCGCTGGCTGCGACTGCTACTGTGACTGCGACGATGACTGTGCAGAGATCCTCAGTGGATTCGACGACGACGACGACTACATCACTCACCGATCCTGTGTGGATCAGTGCTACCGATCCTGTGTGGGTCCGATCCTAGGTGGGTCAGCGCTCATCGGTTTTGTGTGAGCCAGCACCTACAGATCCTGTGTGGGTCTGATCCTATGTGGGTCTGATCCTGTGTGGGTCATTGCGGGGGTTAGTACCTATCGATCCTTTGTGGGTCCGACGACATAGATGGATCAGTGATCATCTCAATCGTCTTTTGAAGAAGTATACCTGTGTGAGCTGAATCCTGTTTGCTTTCCTGTGTGGATTGAATTGTGCTATCCTGTGTGGATTACTTTTGCTTTCCTGTGTGGAATACGTATGCTTTCCTATGTGGACTGGGTTGTACTTGGGCTCAGAGGTTGGAGAGTATTGGAATTGATGACTTAGCTATATGTATGTGCATTTACCTAAGTCATGTCGGATGTTACTTCGTGATTGTATCTTTCCTTTGTGGTTTATCCTTTTTGGATTTTGGGAGAACTTCGGGGGTCTCAGGGTCCCTACTGAGTAGCTTATAGTCACCCCTGCACGGGCTATGCCCGCACTACATTGTGTTGGTTGCAGATGACGGACAACACTGATCGTGGTGGAGGCTTGCGGAGCAGGACAGTACCTGGAGGTGGACCACTGGGCGGGACGTACTCGGAGCCGTCGGCTGGACCCAAGGAGTAGTGGAGGCTTTCTGTACCCACCCTTCATGTGGGACTTCCAGTGGATGGCTCGACGTTGCGGCTTTACTTTTCAGTTGTTGTTTTCCCCTTTCGAGTTGTATTTTACTTTCAGTTTGGGTTTTTATTCTGGCCCACTTACTTTCTGTACTTACTGTTGTACCAGTTTTTACTTAGTGATTACATTTTCCGCTTTCTTAATCTATGGTGCTTGTTTACTTTACAAAGGCAATGCCTTCCCTTTACCGGGATTTTTGCCTTGGTGCTAGTCACCAGCCCCTGGCCTATGGAAGGCGGGTTTGGGGTAGTCACAGCACGGGCCCCAAGGACGGGTCGTGACATAAATATAAACACATTATATTTTTTCTATATATTAAATATTTCATATTATCCTGTTATATGACATTTAATATAAATATATGAAATTAAATGAAATATAAACATTTTATTTTCTATGTCTATTATGTAGAAAATTATAGAATTTATATAGCTTATATTTATGCTTATTTACGACATCATGATACAATATATAAAAAACTACTTTTAATATGATATCAATATATATATATATATATTCAAACAATAATATTTTATTTGATGAATTATAATTAATTAATTATGATAAATTCATAATTTATTATTTTAATTTCTTTTATAGTTTTCCAAATTTTGTATTTTGTGAAAAATTTATAATTTAAGATTATAATATAAATATAACATTTTATATCCAAGTTTTATGTCTTGGAATATAACTTTAAATTGTATTTTAATATTAACAATTAATATTATAAACTATTTATTTAAAAAAATAATCAAAATTTATTTAATTAATTATTAACACATTATACTTAATTAATTTTTAAACACTTTATAAACTATATAAATTTCAGAAAATATTTTTTTCTAAGTTTATAAACAATATCATAATTATAAAAACACATCATTATTAGAAAGTTATAATAATAAATTTTGTCTATATGTCACATTCTATTATATATTCAAGTCATAATTCATGGATTATTTCAACACAAAGAACATATTATTAATCATAAATAATGATTGATAACAAGAATCACATAACATAAAACTAGGGTCATGTTAGAATAAATCTGATGTACTATGAAAAACATAAGAGTAACCTTTCATTGCATAACATTAACTCATTATCTGTATGCGATTGAGGCTTTAGTTTTCAGTTTCCTGAATGATTCATACTTGCACCATAATAGGTTATGATTTATTATATTATACGCTATGATACGTATAAACGAAATGGATTTAAATGAATCACATGTTTCAATTCCACTTATGATATGGATCGATCATGTCATAGCTTATGATATCCAATAATATAAGACAATCCAAAATAAAAATAATATATCACTTTTAATGAAATATAATAAAATAAAATAAAATTATATATGGTTTCTTCATTTTAAAAAAACATTTTTTTGAATCCTGATGTATGGTGAAGCTTTTATACCACTGATGAATTTTTATGGATCGAACGAAACTCATTCAAGGAAGTGAAAACTTCAAAGGTGATAAATCCAAATAACACCAGACATTAATTCTAAAACCATTTAAATGTAGATGAATATGCTATATAAAAATCACAAGATATGGCTGCTTAATGAATTTGAAAGAAATTGTTAAATCCTATGATAGAATCAAATTAGAAATTTATATGAAAGCCGAACCACAATAACTACGAAGGCACATTGTAGTAGATGTATAGAGTTTATTTCATATAGATCAGGGAATTCGACAATGATAACTATTAACCAAAGGTTGGTTCATCCTGATTTTGATTTTATTTTATTTAAACTACCTTTATTTGGTTTAATTTAGATAATAGGAAGGGATAGAGGTAAATTTATGTGTTTATGAAAAGGGGTAATCCTAAATCTAACTTGGGATAAAACTATGGCTTAGGCTGTATAGAAGTGGAAAGGTCACCAATTGATCTTTGTCTAACCAATGCAATATAACAAAGATAGAAACAACTCCATGTTCTTGGTATATTCAAACACCTAGGTGTATAAAGCTTAATTTTTAGGTAGAAAGTATCCCATGCTGTTAGTCCTAGCCTGATCAACACCAACAAGTCTGGGAAATTTCAATTTCACCTATGATGGTGAAGGTAGATGTAAAATAATGGGATTAATTTTTTTTAACATAATTAATATCCATAAGGTTCAAAAGTTTTTATTTATATATTTATTAAACTAAAACATACATCTACTCTAAACCCATAATCCTAATAGGATTATCTATGAATTAGAGTATTTAATGAATGTAGGGAAACATATGGAAACATACTCAACATAACAAATAAACAACTCAAAACAAGTAAATCCACAATAGAAATCATATGAAGAAAATAAAATAATAACATAAATTAAGAACCAACATGGAATAAAGCGATAGATGAAGTTAAATTGAAATTGGTATTGAAATTGTATGTTGTAACATCAAACATTAAATGAAAGAGTTGTAGAACATAAATTGGTAATAATGGAATGATTAAAAAGGTAAAATAAATCAATAAAAATAAGTTGGAATGAAAACAGATAAAGAACAAAGAATAATGAAAAACAGCTTATATAACTTCTTAACACTCCAATCCATATCTTTGTGTCCACATATATATAGAGATAGGTTTTACACAATGTTTTAAATTATCACATCGTATAACTTCTTTAAGATAATTCTACATCAAGACATTTATGATGTGTAATTGGGTTTCACATCATATACTTCAGATTCTCAAATATTTCTGAGTATATTAGATCTCATGGATTTTATGGAATGTATCATCGGTAGCGATTATAATTAAAAAATCTCATGTATTTTATTATGCTCACCTAATAGATCTTCATTGGTTTTCATATTCAAATATTTTAATACATTAAATTGAGATTCACATCATATACTTGGTTCACCTTATGTATATGGGATTCAAAACATGAAATTTTTTATGAAAGGTGGTATACTCGAGGAATATATGTCATGTTCTTTGGATTCAAAACGTATATCTTCAATGAGATTCAGGTGTCATCATCAATTTTATCTTCACAACTTTGTATGAGGTTCTTTATTGTTTCTCAATTTTAGCATTTTGCTCCAAATTATTTATAAATACCCAAAGCTTGACGTACATTCACACTACATTAATTTTGTGGAATACTTAATAAATGACAAAAACAGATGCCCAAAGACAGTGTTAGTTTAGTGTCTTTGGAAACACATAACATAATGTTTTAATCATGGTGAATGATCTTCAACATATCCCATAAATATCATCTCCATTGGTTTTCTTAACTAAAAAATTTCTTTAAATCCTGGGGAAAAGAAAACATAAAAAGGGTGAGCTCAAATGCTCA
The DNA here is from genome assembly GCA_963277665.1 of Viscum album. Lineage (NCBI taxonomy): Eukaryota > Viridiplantae > Streptophyta > Magnoliopsida > Santalales > Viscaceae > Viscum > Viscum album. The sequence continues at coordinate 1,958,747,600 of OY728137.1, forward strand.
TTAAGGGTATACATGGAGAACATAAAAGCAATCCATAAACATCTGAACATAAAAACATGAACATAATACATCAAAATCTTGAGCAATGAAATAAATCATGGCAGTACATAGGGCATAGATCATAAATAAGAATTAATCATAATAAAAAAGCATGGGTATAAAAAATATAATTTTGGAAAAATATTAAGAACATGTTATGATTTCCATAGTATCCAAGGGATTGTTTCCATGACCATCACAGTGGACAAAGTCCATTACTGAAAAGGGTTTACCAGCCATTCCTATCCTGTATTACTGAATTGGATTCACTTTCTGTTCTAGCCATGTCTATGTCATGAGATATAAATCCTCATCCAATGCATTAGAGGGAGATATAGGTCCCACCCATCTAATAATGAAATCATTCTTACTTGTTCCACAAAATAAATATAAATCATTCATCATAACCCAAAGAATAAAATGGGTTTCATAAACATCATCCCGTCATAACATAATCCATATAAATCAAATGGACATCATTTCATCATAAGAAGAATCAAACAATTTAAATAATAGATACATTATACTGGAAACATAATCATACAAAATAATGTCATCTTATATAGAAAATAGTTTTGACAAAACACTTGAAATGAATTATTTAGAAAAATATTCTTTCTTCTTCAAAATCATTATATTTTCACAAAATTCCATGATATTTTAAAAGAAAATGATTTTTTTGAAAATAATCATGAAATATTATAGAGTAAGATTTATGTAAATAATTCTTTATGAAATCGTAAAAATATTTTCACGCCGTATAAGATAAATAAACACTCTCCTTGTACTTTTAACGGAAAAGTCAAAAAGTTACTTATTTGGTAAAGAAAAGAAATATTCCTTCCATAACACAATGTAAAAGTCAAATAGGTGTAAACATGACTTTAAACATACATGGAACAATATTAAACACTTTATTAACAACATTTTTATGGACATCAATGAAAAATATAGACCCAGTAAATACTTAAGTATAAGCAATCTCGGATAAAAATGAGATTGCCAAATTATCCCTTAACTTGGGTCCAATTGTTTCCGTATGTGTCTGAGACTCCTTTATAGTGGGTTTAAACATATTAATAACTTGTAAAGTAACCATAATAATATTTATTATATCATATATGATTCACTTACCACTTTATATTACCCATTCATTTGTCAATTCCATGTTAAAGCAGCGTTTTGGGGAAAATCGTTTCATTTATCATCCGTATTTTGACATGTAATTATTCATATGATTACATAAGTCATGATTACTTACTTAAAGAATGTAAAACATGATTTATATATAATATATATTCAGAACATACATATATATATATATATATAATAGATCGATAAATGGAAAGAAATACACCATTCATGTAGACGACAGGCCGTACGTACGCATGAACGCTGTTTTTGTTTCCTTATTAAATTGAATGAAAGTAATTAAATAACATATAAAAAAATACAGTATCATTAATATGTCGTATATTTCATGATTATTTATTATATATACTTTATAATCATTCTTTAATGGTTAACTTATAGAATGAATCTCATCGCGTCGTGGAGACGATAATCCGTACGTACGCACAAGCGATGATATCGTTCCAATAATTATTGAATGGAATTAGAGTGGATGATATAATATCTCATAATCGTTGTAATGTTATAATAATCATATATAGTTATTATTTACACCATTATACCCATCCAAGTAAGGTGGTGGTGTAAAAACAGATTACACCACGGCGTGGAAATGGTATTATGTACGTACGCACGCGCGGTGATTTCGTTTTCCATAGGATGGATAGAAGGTGAAATAGGGTGGGTTCATATTTATAATAATATATCAATATATGAGTGATACTGATTTTATTAATTTATTGTGAAACAACAAATTAAGATGAAGTAGAAGAAGAAAAGAACTTGAAAGAATCGGTAAAGGAAATTACCTCTTCTTCGACGCGCCTCTTCTAAACCTCATCTTAGGGCCCTAAAGTTGGTCTTTGAAGAAGACCAGGACCTATAGAATTTTTCTAGGGAAGTTTAGAAGATAAATGGGTAGGGTTTGGCCGAGAATTAAGGCTCAAAGTTGTGTGAGGAGGAGAGGGAGGAGGTGCCCTTTTATAATAGAGGAGAGGGGCACTTTTGGAAATTTCTAAAATATTAATTTATAATAAAATCAATCCCCACATAAAAACCTCTGAAAAAGACTCATATCCTAATATTATATGATCTAGGGTTGTAATATCATCAACCAATAATATTTATACATGTTGTTATTTTATTTTAAACCTTATCAACTTGATTTATCCGTATTTAATCTATTTAATTTTATATGTGGTAATAATATTTTAAATTTTAAATTGTAATAAATAATTACTTATGTGTTGTAAAATGTCAATAATTGGATAATTTATGACATTATAGACCATAGAAATTCCAATTTATTATTTTTAAATATTTTTTTACTTTTAAGCAATTTTATAATATGTTATTTTTATAAAATAACAATTGTGTCAATTTTAACACTATTCATTTATTAGAATTTAAATAAAATCCACACAGAGGACATATTCGAAACAAAAAATTTAATAGATTCCTAACTTTTCATATTCATAATTAAAATTCATGGATAACATTAATTAGTTCATATAACATTAACTTTAAAAATTTTAATACCATTTATTTGATATTCTCCTTAATAAAATAATCACTACAACATTTTTGTATAATTATTTAATATACCTATTTGTTGCATAAAAATTAAAAATAAAATACAATGATGCAGATAAATATATTATCTTCCATAATAATACTTTTACTCGACTTTTTCATCTTAAAATCACAAAATTAAAATTTTTATATTTATTAAATTAGGAAGGTGACAACTTTGACATCATTTAAAATAAAATAATATAACTGTCATAATCGTTTTTATAAGGATCAAAATGGTAAAATATTCTAACATTGGATTATTACTGTTTACAGAAATATGAACAATAAGTTTTGGTCAGGTTTCTGTGCCTTTTATGGTCACTATTTGGTTAATAAAAATGAATTATTGATTTTTCACTAAAAAACAATTTCTCCATCACTATTTTGTCACCATTCATGATAATTATTTAATACCTAAACATTTTAAATAAATTCTCATGATGTAGATAATTTTATTATATTTCTGTATAATATTTATATTGGAGGTTTTATGACGTTTATCACAAAATTAAAATTATTACACTTATAAGATATAAGAGAGTGACATTTTGTCACTTTATTTGGTTTTAATTATCATTATATCAATTTCATGGTGAAAAGTCCATGAAATGAATGTATTCCAATCATTAAATTATTTGGGTCATCTTTTATTCATCAAATATAATTTTGGTAGGTCTTAGGGTAATTGTATAATCTTATTTTTACCCTTAATTGCCTGATTTACCTTTAACTGCAGTAAATAAAAATTACCGTAGTTACTATTCATAATATCAAAAAACTAAAAGTAACATATTAACATAATTTGGACCCAATGAATCCAAATATGGAATCCTTGTTTCAAAACTCAAAACATAGAAGTTGTTTTAATTAATTAAAAGTTAATCTCGTTGTTAAGAAAATGAGTTTTAAAAGTTAAAACATTGTCAAAGATTGAAATGTTTTTACCTATGAATTCAATGTAAAATTAATGCTAATGACATAAATTATATTAAATGGTAAAAATATATTCTATTTATACTTTAAAACAATTTACGTTTATAATTTAACCATATAAATTATCTCAATGAAAAAAGTTGTTTTTAATTAAAATTTAGCGTATTTTTACTATTCATCAAAATATGAAGGTTATCAGAATAATTTCAAAAATTTATCCAAAGTAAATTCTTATATCCTGATTGCAATTAATAAGTTTGTTTTGTCTAATTGAACTTATAACCATGTTAAAAACTATATTTAGAGTGGGTACGCCATCAAAAGGCGGCAAAACTGCATTTTTTTTTGAAAAATACTTATTTTACCAGAAAAAATTATTTTGTTTTCATACCTTGTTCTAGAATATGTGTAAGATGAATATTAATGTTATAAAACTCAAAATGTGGTTAATACTATTCATAAAGTCTAGTTCATAATAATATAATAAAAATATATCTTTGTTTAGTGAAACTCGGTATTGCGTACAACACACGCTACTGAGGAAGGTCGCTCTTGTGTGAAACACGAGGCACGAATAGTGTTCCGTATACTACATGCTAATACGGTGTTGTGTATAGCGCAAGATAATCTTGTTGTAGCGTACAATACAAGACAACAATGAAATTAAAAATAATATTTGTCATAAAATCTCTGAGTGTTACATTCTACCCCCTTAAATTAAATTTCGCCCAAGAAATTCGTCGGGGTTATAAATCGGTTACTACTTGAATGTTTCTTTCATAGAAACCCACATCGTAAAAAGGAATACTAAATCATCATTTTAAAAAGGAACATTATAAACATAACGGATACCGAAAGTAATTCATTACTAGGTTTCTACATAAAATAATATAGGTGAACATATGGACATGGAAGAGAAATCTGACCATCATGTTTGGATGAAGAGTGGTAGAGAACATGGGTATGAAAAAGACAACAATCAAAAATCCATAAATTTTTGATGATCTATGGTACCATCTGATTCATGAAATATGAGGGCACTAGGACAACATTTTTTAGTTTTCATGATTTTTTCCCTAATATTGATGAATTTTTGAATTAAAAGAAATAATTACTTTATTTTCATACAATCTCACTGTTGTTTGTGCCTTGAACAATTTCCACTACATCTCTTAATGAAACGAAGTTGAATTTTTCTTTCATGATGTGTTAGCAGAAAATGCGATACAATGATATTTCATTCCATCTGTCTCAAACATAAGGTTAGAAAAATCTATATACATAAGTCCATATTATGGTGAGATTAATAGTATATGGTTCAAAAAATGGACTTATACTTCATCTATCATACCTATTAATAATATAAAACTAGTTTCTACTAACCAGGGACTTCCTGTAGGCCAGTGGTAGGCAATAAAGTCCTGTAGCACTTTGGTTGTGGGTTCGATTCCCACAAAATTGTCCAACATGACGGGTTGTTGCTCGTCCTGCAGGTTGTCCTTTTTCTAAAACTAAACTATTATAACATTCTAGAAATAATATCAGAAAAAATGTTATATCCTTAAATAATATTATCTTATTTCCAACATAATACATTTCAAATCTTTAGGCATATCCAAAATACATCTATCCAAGCTCATAGTGTAAAGAAAATTATTACGTGAAATTTCATCAACCAAGCATGTGAATACAATCATATATCCCCCGTATATCATAAGATATATCTCTTTGGTGACATTCCAAACATATGAATACCTTAATCATGTATTCTCTTGAAACATGAATTACCATAGAATCATTGTTAAAACATGAATGTTGTCAAAAGTCAACTCTTTCCACATACAAAAATCCCAAACTTTCTATATAATCAAACCATGATATCACATTGTCCTTATATGAGCTCATTAATACTATAAAACATTTCATTATCTCTTTATCCCTTCATTATGCGCATATTATCTGCTTTCCAAAAATATTTCAATCACTTTTCATGGTTACCGGTACCATATTCTTATGGAAAACCACAATGGACCAATACATAGATATTCCAATATACCATAAAAGTACCTCAACAACATTATTCATGAATACCATTACATAAACACATCAATCCATACTCTTCAATGATTGTCGTGGAATAATTCCTTCCTTGATTTAGAAGTAACCTCATAGGTCAGGGCATTGAGTTGGGTAATTCCCATGTTCTCCACAGATAAGACATTGAAATCCATAATAGTCTGTCACTCTATGACCCTTCTCCCCACACAGATAACATCTTCCCCTCCATTTGATGTATACATCAAGGTTATTCTTCCCTTATTTAGAAATCTCAATCTTCCTTTCTCTATGCTCCTCACCATGCCAACATGCATAAAAGTCCATCTTCTTCTTATTTGATGAATTAGAAATACCACTAAAGTTCACCTTGTTAATCATATATCGTGATGACTGATTCGGTATAATCATAATATCTTTCTTTCTAGGTATTATTCAATTTCATTTCTCATAGTCACCAATTTGTCCATTGGATTCAATGTTGACAAAATTCCTTCTGGTTCTCTCCATTGACGAAAATCAAAAACCAAGGTTTAAGAAATAGTTAAAATGACGAGGAACCACATAATAAAAAGAGTCTAACTTATCACACATTCTTTAATCCATGACACGTTAGGTTCACCCTAGGTTATTCATGATCGTCAACATAATTCTACTGCTGTAACCTATAGTTATTCTAAACCTTAGGGACATCCCTAGACATACCTTAGAAATATATCTAGGGATCTCACTAAAGTTTTCGCATCCTAGTTTCCAAAGGTTAAATAAACCGTTTCTCTGATACCAACTATAATGACCAAAATATTTACGTACATGGACATTACATTAGTTTTTTAGAATACTTAATACATGAAAAAATCACACACCCAATGATAGTGTTAGTTTAGTGTCTTTGGAAACACGTAACATAATCTTTTAATCACGGGGAAAGATCTTCAACATCTCCCATAAAGATATTCCCCATTTGTTTTCTTTCCTAAAAACATTCTTTATATCCTGGGGAAAATAAAACATAAAAAGGGTGAGCTCAAATGCTCAGTAAGGGTAAACATGGAAAACATAAAAACAATCCATAATCATTTGAACATAAAAACATGAACATAAAATATCAAAGTCTTGAGAAATGACATAAATCTTGGTATTACATAAGGCATAGATCATAAAGGATCATTAATCATGAAAAAATATCAAGGGAATAAAACATGTAACTGTGAAAAAACCATTAAGCACATGTTATGATTTCCATAATAGACAAGGAATTTTTTCCAAGACCATTATAGTGGACAATGTCCATTTCTGAACCGGGTTTACCTGCCGTTCCAGCCCTGTATTACTGAACTGGATTCACTTACCGTTCTAGCTGGTTCTATATCATGAGATATAAATCTTTACCCAATTCATTGGTGGGAGATTTAGGTCCCAACCATATCATAATGAAATCATTCTTACTTGTAACATAAAATAAACATAAATTAGTCATCATAACCCAAAGAATAAAATGGGTTTCATAAAATTCATCACATCATGACATAATCCATATAAAACAAATGGATATCATTTAATCATAAGAAGAATCAAACCATCTAAATAATAGAAAAATTATACTTGAAATATAATCATTCTAAATAATTTCATCTTAGATGGAAAATAGTTTTGACAAAACACTTGAAATGAATTCTTGAAGAAAATATCCATTCTTATTCAAAATCATTTTCTTTTCACAAAATGCCATGAAATTTTAAAAGAAAATGATTCTCTTGAAAATAATAATGAAATCTTATAGATAATGCGTTATGAAAAAAAGGTGCTATGAAATCGTGAAATTCTATTCACGCCATATAAGTAAAAAAACACTCTCCTCATACTTTTAACGAAAAAGTTATAAAGTTTCTCGTATGGTAAACAAAAGAAATATTCCTCCCATAACACAATGTAAAAGTAAAATAGATGTAAACATGACTTTAAATATACATGGAAAAATATTAAACACATTATGAAAAACATTTTTATGGACATGGATGAAAAATATAACCCCATTAAATGTTTACGTTTAAGCAATCTCGGATAAAAATGAGATTGAAAAATTATCCCTTACCTTATGTCCAATTTCTTCTATATGTGTCCGAGAATATTGTATAGTGGGTTTAAACATATTATTAACTTGTAATGGAACCATAATAATATTTATGATATCATATATGATTCACTTATGACATCATATTACCCGTTCATTTGTCAATTCCATGTTAAAGCATCGTTTTGGGTAACATCGTTTCATTTATCATTCGTGTTTTGACTTGTAATTATTCAAATGACTACATAGGTAATGATAAAATACTTACAGAATGTAAAAAATGATTTATATATAATATATATTCATAATATACATATATATAATAGATCGATAAATGGAAAGAAATACACCATTCATGGAGACGGTAGGTTGTACGTCCGCATAAACAATGTTTTCATTTCCTTATTAAATTGAATAAGAGTAATTAAATAACATATACATAAATACAGTATAATTAATATGTCATATATTTCATGATTATTTATTATATATACTTTATAATCATTCTTGAATGGGTAACTTGGAAAATGAATCTAATTGCGTCTTGGAGGTGGTAATTCGTAAGTACGCACCAGAGATTATATCATTCCAATAATTATTGAATAGAATTAGAGTGGATGATATAATATCTCAAAATTAGTATCATATTATAATAACCATATATAGTTATTATTTATACCATTATACCCATTCATGTAAGGTGGTGTTGGAAAAACAGATTACACCACGGCGTGAAGACGGTATTCCATACATACCCTCGCGCGGTGATTTCATTTTCTGTAGGATGGATTGAAGGTGAAATAGGGTTGGTTCATATTTATAATTAAATATAAGTGTATGAGTGATACTGATGTTATTACTTTATTATGAAACAACAAAATAAGAGGAATTAGAAGATGAAATGATCTTGAAAGAACCAGTAAAGGATATTACCTCTTCTTCGATGCGCCTCTTCTAAACCTCCTCTTAGGGCACTAAAGTTGGTCTTTGAAGGGGACCAAGACCTCTAGTATGTTTCTAGTGAAGTGGAGAAGATAAATGGTCAGTGTTTGGCCGAGCATGAAGGATCAGAGTGGTGTGAGGAGGAGAGGGAGGAGGTGCCCTTTTATAAGAGAGGAGAGGGGCACTTTTGGAAACCTCTAAAATATTAATTTATAATAAACCAAATCCTCACTTAAAAACCTCCAAAAATGACTCAAATACACATATTATATGAGATAGGGTTGTAATCACATCAACCAATAAGATTTAGACATGTTGGTAACTTATTTTAAACCTTATCAACTTGATTTATCATTATTTAATCTATTTAATTTTATTTTTGGTAATAATATTCTAATTTTAAACTATTATAAATAATTACTTTTGTGTTGTGAATTTTTCATAATTTTATACTTGATGACATTTTAGACCATATAAATTCCAATTTATAATTTTTTAATTATTTTTGTGATTTTGAAACAATTTTATAATATGTTATTTTTATAAAATAACAATAGTGTCAATTTTGACACTATTCATTTATTTGAATTTAAATAAAATACATGCAGAAGATATATTCGAACCAAAAAATTTAATAGATTACTAACTTGTAATATTCATCAAAAAAATTCATGGAGCACATTAATTAGTTTATATAAAATTTATTGTAATATTTTTAATACCATTTATTTGATATTTTCCATAACAAAATAATCAGTACAAAATTTGTGTATAATTATTTAATATACTTATTTGTTGCATAAAAATTAAAAATAAACTACTATGATGTAGATAAATATAATATATCCATATTAATACTTTTACTCGAATTTATCATCTAAAAATCACAACATTTAAATTATTTTATTTATTAAATCCTAATGGTGACAACTTGGACAGCATTTAAAATAAAATAATTTAAGTGTCATAATCACTTTTATAAGGCTCCAAATAGTGAAATATTATACTATTGGATTCTTATTTTATATATGTATATTACCAATAAGTTTTGGTTAGGATTTTGTTCCTTTTATGGTCACTATTAGTTTAATAAAAAATGTATTATTGATTTTTCACTAAATATACAATTTCTGCATCACTATTGTGTCATCATTAATGATAATTATTTAATCCCTAAAAATTATAAATAAATTCTCATGACGTAGATAATTTTATTATATTTTTGGAGACTATTTATATTCTATGTTTTATGAAGTTTATCACTGAATTAAAATTATTACACTTATAAGATATAAGAGAGTGACATGTTGTCAATTTCTTTGGTTTTAATAATAATTATATCATTTTCATGGTCAAAAGCTCATGAAATGAATCTATTACAACTCTTTAATGATATGGTTGACTGGTATTCATCCAATAGAATTTTGGTAGGTCTTAGGGTAATTTTACAATCTTATTTTTACCTTTAATTACCTGATTTACCTTTAACTACAGTAAATAAAAATTACTATAGTTACTATTCATAATATTAAAAAAATTAAAAGTAACCTATTAACATAATTTGGACCCACTTAATCCAAATATGGAATCCATTTTTAAAAATTAAAAACATATAAGTTTCATTAATTAGTTTAAAATTAATCCCGTTTTTTAGAAAATGGGTTTTAAAGGTTATAACTTTGTCAAAGATTGAAATATTTTTACCTATGAATTCAATGTAAAATTAATTCTAATAACATACATTATATTAAATGGTAAAAATATATTCTATTTATAATTTAATCAAATATACTATTATAATTTAACCATATAAATTATCTCGATGAAAAAAATATGTTTTTAATTAAAATTTAGAGTATTTTTACTATTCATCAAAAATACGCTACTGAGGAAGGTCGCTCTGGCGTACAGCACAAGAAAAGAATAGTGTTGTGTATACTACAAGCTAATATGGTGTTACATATAGAGGAATATAATCTTTTTGTAGCGTACAATACAAGACATCAATGAAATTAGAAATAATATTTCTCATAAAATATCGGGGTGTTACATTTTTCCATGTTTCAGTCCTCCATAAGTGCACAAAAAATAGCAATTTCAAGGAAACATCTCAAATTAAATAAATTAACATTCAAATTAAATTCATATAAAAAAACATGAAAATATAAATATTAAATAGACTCAACAATGTTTTTTTAGTCTTTAATATATTCTTGATGAATAATTATTGGAACAACACACATAAACTTCCCATTGATACATATACATGGATCAATTAGAATAACCCTAAACTCTGGAAAGCCCATCCTCACATCCATGATATTCTTATACCTCTAATGACCTAGGGAGGATAATGAGACATATTTTGTAAATATAATCAACCAAAATCATACAATCAGTTGAATAAAATCGTTACTTCCTCTAACTCCTTTATATAAACTGTGAGTAATTACTATTTAATTCATGGATTTTACATAAACATTAAAAAATGTTCATTAAATGCGATCAGTTTAAAAATTATTTTTAAATGGTTAAATGAGTGTGTATGAATTTATCACATAAATGAAAATTATACTATATATGTTTCATTATATAAATTTTTCAAAATCATTGTCTTCTTTATGAAAAATAATAATTGAATGTTATAATTAAAAATAATTTCCTCACCAATAGTACAATATGATTTAATCATATCAAAACACTTTATATATATATATATATCACAGAGCATGCTATTGTTAAATTTTGTGGCTATTATAATTCAAAATAATTATATAGTAATATACAATATTCGGATACCAAGTAAAACAACATGTATTGGATTTTATATATTATACCATATGACTTATCAATATTTTGTACACTTATATTGTCACACATTACTTGGATTTAAGGCATAACTCCTTAAATAAAATAATATTAAAAATTGAAAAATAGATTAATAATTCCACTAAGAATTATAAAATGTTAATTTTCTATATTTAATATTGAAATCCATGATCTTTTAAATATCATGAATATCCAGTTTATTTATAAAAACATTTCATAGTATAACTTTTTTCATATATATTGATAAAATATATTATACAAAAACTATATCTAATACATAACTTATTGAAATTTAAATATTTTTTTAAGGATGAATATACCTAATTCTTCCTTATGATTCTTCATTGTACAAAATTTATTTTCCTAGTGGTATTTCTATCCATATAAAAATTAAATATCTATTTTTTATTTGATATACCTATATAACTTTTATATCTTACAAGAATTTTTCTTAGGTAACTTAATCATTATCTATCTTATTAATCTCTTATGCATTTTCTTTTTCTTATTAACCATAAGAATAATTTATTTTCATTGTTCATATTCTTATCTTCTTAGTAATACATAACCAAAATCTCTGTGAGTTTTTTAAATTTGATCTATTTGAAAGATATTAATAATTTAGGAAAAGTATATAGCAAGTATCAAATTATGTGATTAATAGAAAAAAAATTATTCAGTTCAAAATAAAATTACTATAATCATTCCATATACCTAATTATTTTGAGGACCATAAGGAAAATATATAGTCATTCTTACAGTATTCACATGAATGATGTAATGAAAATATTATTTACTTTTTACCACATTTTATCCTCATAAGGTAGTTTGGGATAAGAAAACACAGTGTATGAATATTTTAATTCATGGTGATTTTGATACTCAGCTGTCATTAATGAAATAACTATAAAGATATCATCGAATTCATATTCACTGTGTGTCTTACAAGAACCCACCTAAACTTCCACAGAACCATGATATGGATTTGTATACATTGGGGAATCAAACATAGAATATTTAATTTTTTATAATAGTAATATGTACGAGTGCCTATACCACTCTTAAAAATTTGTGTCTGTATGAAAATATTCCTTATATAATATTTACCACAGTAATAATGTGTTTTTGATCACTACTATAATAATGTTCTTTGAACATAGTGAAAAACCATGGTCATAAGGTACTAAACTATGATGTTAGGTTTTATAAATTTTCATTTTGGATATGGCCTTTATTTTAACAGAAATAAGGGTATAACCATGTTACATCATTGAATATAGATAAACATATTCAAACTTGATCCATAAATATGGTATTAGAATTATCAAATTGGTAATGTGGGATATCTATACATATTTTTTCATGTACACAGACAATGGTTATAGATCTTTAGCTATGACGTCTACCTATAAATCTAGGTATATATCCATGGTCATTGACTATGGTATAATATTATATCCATGGTGAGTGACTATGACTATAAAATCTATTTAACATTAAAAATATAGAACTATTTTTAACTCATAATATATAAATATATATGTAAATGTTTCACAAAAATAAAAAAAAATATTAAAAATTAATTGTAATTAGAATGTAACATTTATGTTAGTCACTATATTAACATAATGATTATTGATAGGTTCTGTTTGAAAAAATAATGCTCCTAGTTAGTGTCAACAATTTCATTTGTCACTTGAGAATAAAAAGTGACACCACCAACATCAACATTTCTACTCGAATCTCCATCATGAACATTATTTCCATGATTGACATCACCATAACCTTCACTTCCACCAATTTCATGAACATGACTAGCACATCCATAATTATCATCATTAACATATATCTCTGTATTTTGAGTATTTGAAGAGGAATAATAAAAAATTGGTTGTAAAATTATTAAACAATTATCAACAACTATTTTACTCTCTCGAATATATGAAGAACAAAAAAATGATATAACATTGTTGAACTATTCATTCATCTTATTTTCTAATTTTTTTAGTATTTTTAAACTCTTTAAATTTCTTTATCAATAGTAACTTTAAATTTTTCTTTTTATAACAGTGGTATTAGTTCCATATGAAACACGGTTGGAAAACCAATGTTTAGATAGTACTAGATTCTTTCTAGGTTAAGAGAAAACCATTTCATTGTGATCCTAAATAAACACCTGATGTAGAAAATCCATTAAGAAATTATTTGATTCTTTTTCCACCATATCAATAAGAGAATTTATATTGGAAAATTATTCCATTAATTATATTGATAAAAATTATAATAATAAAAGAAAAATAATAAAAATTTATAGTTATGTTTTTTTCTTGATCCTCAATCATGATTGTGCTTCAATAATTTCTTCCCTACATGACCAAATCAATCTATTACAAAGAAAACTTATCTCAATATTAATTAGAGTTTTATGTTCAAAATTTTAGAAAAATGAGAAAATACAACATGGAAAAGCCTAAAATAAACATTTGACTATATAAAAATGAGACACATATTTTATTATGACTAAATTTAAATATAATTAATTAAAAAAAGAAAAAAATTGAAAATAGACATATTTTTAGAAAAATAATATTATATTTTTTTCATCTTGAGCATTTATACATGAATATTTTTTTCTTTATGATTAGATAAATTTAACAATTGTTTAATGGTAACTTGAAATTGAAATTAACAAAAATAAAACTCTAATTGATATACAACTTTTTATTTATTTCATGAACATCTAATTGTATATAAAAATAATTATATGATATAGAATATTGGTATAATTATATTCTTGAATTATAATGTATAACATTATTGTGATAAAAAATATTCTCTCAAACACCATTACATTATTTTTTATATGCCTCATTTAAGAGTTAAAGTAACCATAAACGAGAATAGCTAAATACAATACCGCCTTCATTCATACTCATCATTATTTGGGAAAACTGTAATATTATAGAAAAGGTGTAGGACATAACAATGGGTTTTCAAATCAAAATCACTTTTAAAAATAAGAAAATAGATGAAAACATTGTACATCATACATAGTCATCGACACTGGGGAGACAAATAATAAAAACCAAGATGTTGGTCGAAGAAACTAACTGTGGATGCTATAATAATTTCAAAATAAATCCATTCACCTTGACCAACAAATGTGGGGAAAATCAAAGGGAGAACCCAATCACACATTGGAAACATGAAATTTTGACACTACATAAAGTACTAGAGAACACAATGTAATTAGGAATTAATACAATAAAAAAATAATACATAAAAGAATATAAGAAAAAGAAACTCGTGAAAATGATCTAAATTCCCAAGGGCTGCCAAATAGAAGAAAGAAAATAGAGGAATCTAGTCATTATCCACCTAAAAGGTGGCATGATTGATAAGGACTATTTGAATGACAATCTAAAAATGTATCCACAACCTGAAGATAAAACCCGAATGAACTAAAACATAAAATACCAAATTTACCCTATAAATCCAAAAATGGAGAAAAAATACAACATTAAAGAAAAAACGGCAAGGGGATGAAAAAATGAAGGTCAAAAACATAAACATGTAAACATATCAAATTTTAATGAAACAACTGATGTAAAGAGGGACATGATCAAGAGTCAAAGAATCATTTACAGCCTATTTTTTCTAGGGTAATGCAAAAGATAGATGTTGGTGGGTGAACTATAAGCAATAAATCACTTCTTAGATATCACCAGACTAGTGAGGAGGACATAATTGAGTAGATTTGGAAGCTTCCAATAAACTATTTTAATAAAACAAAAGGGTAATGTGTTAATTAATCGTAAACTCTTTTTAGAAATTATCATTCTTAATCCAAACTATAGAATTTGTAAAATTTATAGACCCACTCAGAATATCCCCAAAAACCCACATTTCACATAAAAATGATGAATGGAAGGAACACAAAAATTTATAGGGTTCCATTACAATGAATAATCCCCTCCATGTTGGTCCCTACAATATGGATTCTTTAATATTTCCAATAAACGTTTTACAATATTGAAGAAATTGTGTTCCGCTACATCTTAAATCTACTAGAAGATACAAATTTCTACAATAATGAAGATCCAAAAAAGGCGTTCTTCATCCCCAGTGTTAGTCTTGAACCACCTGAGAATATAATATTCCCCCATGAGAAGATTTACAGTCAAACCCTTCAGGTTCACTTCTTCAATATATCCAATAGTTGATAATGATGCCTATCATGATGATTATGAAACATTGATAAGTTTCTGAATTATATGGACCCTCTATCTTTTGAATTCATCGGAAATAGATAATTATAATTTTTGAGAGTTTTTTTGGTATTTTATTTTACTTGTTTTTTATTTTTATTAAATTCAAAATCCATTCATTTTAAAATCAAAATTTTAATTAATTTAATTGTTAATAATTAATCCAATTAAATTTTATTAATTTTTTAAATTATTTGATTTTATTATTCATAAAATATTTTATTTTTTATTTTTTGTTCTTATATTATTTATAAGTATTTTATTAACCCTGATTTAGTAATCTTTTTCCCTTATGTAAATATTCACTACCCATACATAAACTCTGTAATCATTGATTTACAATTTCATAGATTTGAAATAGCCTTATTTATGATTGCCATAAGTTTATCTTTTCCTTTATCCATGATTTATAAATCTATTTTTAACTTTTTGTAAGTCCTATTTTACCCATACATAAGGTTTATATGTCCTAGGTTATCCTTACCCTAGTATTGGAAACCTCTTTCTAACTATAAAAATAATTGTATTTCCTTTATTTATGTTCAATATACCATTGTATATCATTTTAAAAAATGAGGGTTTCAATTACATAAGTATTAATTTACCCTTATAAAAAGATTAAATCACCTTTTAGTAATTCATTTTCACCTTTTTGCAATGTACACTCTACCCTTACATAGGTTATGTATAATTCACTTTACCTATGCATAGAAAGCTACCATACCCACACACATCCCATTAAATATTATTGTTACCACTATAGAACCAGTAAAAAATATACTCTTTATTTATTCATTTATTTATAATACCTTTACACATTTATTCAAAATACATTTACCCACATTTTCATTTATAATTACATAAAAAGAAATTGTGATCTTCTTCAAGGATAAACTTTGCACGGTAGGCCCATGTTTCCTCTTCACAAAAAAATTGAGCAAAAGACCATAATGTTAGTATCAAATAAGTTTTAATCTCTTTATAATAGTAGAAACCCCATTTTCTAGAGGTATCACCCCATAATTGATAATAAAAACACTTAAATATCGGTTACATATCATAATTATTGGCAGTATCCCATAACTAATAGTATTAACAGATAGTATATGGTAGGAACTCTTTTGGTTGTAGTAGCCATTATGTTCTAACAATTGGTCAACATCTTTTTGGGGTGATATTAAGTTCTGATTTCTGACAAGGTGATGAACATAATTAAAGAATAGGCTACTGTAGAGCCCATGTTCTACACCATGGAGGATTTTGTTGTATTGGACCACAATGTATTAACAAAGAATATGTCTTAAATAGAAAGTACATAGGAAGGATTTCCCATATTTATATAGACCATGACACATATGAATGACTAGTTGACTTTAGTTTATCTATAAATTCTATGATATTGATCATGTAGTGAAGCTGGCTACACAGAACTCCCTTTTAGTGTGAAGGAATCAACGTTATAGCTACACATCGAGATATAAAGGGTTTGAAATTAGAAGAAGTGAAGAATTAATATTTATGATTCTCATTGGATCCTACATCATAATTAACTAGGACATACTATAGAAAACCTATACATGGAACAATGTTGAAGTTAAGAGGAGGAGTTCAGAGTAGTTAATTCTACAGGAGAAGTGGATCTAGTCCGCCACAGGAATCCAAGCCATAAAATTGATGACTGCGCTATAAAAATTTAAAATTAATAGATTGGTGTGTTGGATTAATGATATCCATGCTATAGTATATGTTAAATTAGTGATACTACTCCATGGAAGATTTGACTATGCGACAGCCAAGCTATATAAATTCTGATGATTTTTGTATTTCATAGGGAGTTATGGGTTGAACACCTAGTGTTTAGTTTTGATTTTATGGTGTATTATAAGACCAATAAACATTGGGAACATTTTGAATAGTCTTGGAGATTTCAAAATCAATCCCAACAATAATATTGGTATGATAAGTGGAATAATTCATCTGTGAACACACATCAATAATTACAGAGGATTTCTCAAGGAGTAGAAATTTAGTGGATTTTTCCAATAAAAAGAGGAACTATGAAGGCTGTTAAAGGATTCATTCTTGGAAACTCACTCTTAGTAGAAATCAACATTACATGCTCTGAAGAGAAACTCCGATATTTTTTTTACATGTTATTTTTATGTGAAAAAGAAGGTATCAATGAATTGGGTAGTGAGTTTCTTGTTTAAGAAGAGTAGTGAGTTTATAATTTATTCATAGTAGTGAACTAGGAGGGTAATTGATACCACTCAAAATTTCAAATCTATGAGATTTGATAAATTGGTGCATAGTCACTTTTTCATGCATCCTCCTAGAATAGCTTTATATGGGTGAACAAAGTAAAAAAGTCATCATGTCATTAATGAAATTAATTATTATTGAGATGAAATATAGAGTGAAATTAAAGTATTCCTGGAGGTGATGGGGAAAGATCCAATCAGAAGAGATAATTAAGTTTGAAACATCCCAACCCAAAATCACCCCCTATCGGGGTGTTATACACTATAGGAATCTAACATGTGGTATAAAAGGGTAAGGTTTATTTTTTTCTTGGAATCATGGAATTTTCTATCAATCTTAATGGTTTCCCCGTATTTTAAGAGTGTAACTTACATTTTTCAACAAGTGGGATGAAACTTTATTCTAGGTCATATGGTATATATTTTTATACAATGGTCATATTTAGAACCCCTGATAATATTTAAGGTTGATCCCTGAAGAAGGTAGATAATTGATAATTGGATATAGATTCCAAATCCATAAATGATTTTTTAAGTGCTCTTTACAAACTCATTTTCACAAAGGCAATGTTCTGTAAAACCTCCCATGTTATATGAGAACATCTTTTGAATGTTTATGAAGGAAATTCAATTGTTTGAGAGGAATAAATGAATGATCTATGGAGTAAATATGGATATTTGATTCTGAGTTCAAATGAGATGTTCTATTCATTCGATCATTAGAATATTCCAATTAAAGATATTAAAGTCAACAAAAAAGATCTTAAAGATAAAAATAATGCAATAATGTTCATGAGAAGACTCCCTCTATGATGAACAAACCTATATATCGTCACAAACCAACACACTATATTAGATTCCACACCCCCAAAATGTGTTCCCAATCCCCATGGGTAGATGACTAGTTCCTAGGAAACAACAAACATTGGGAATGATTTCACCCAACCTTATATTGAAAACATAGAATATATATATATATATATATATATATATATATCATAGAGTAATAGTGGAATAGAAATTGTAAAAAAATACCACAATAGAAATAATACATTGGAAATGATATAAATCAAAAGTATCTAAAAAAATAACATTGTATGAGTCCAAAAATAATGGGAAAAATAAAAATGAAAATAGATAGTCCACGTGATATAATTATTAAAAACTCATCATCTCACCACAAGTTATCCTAACATAGAAAATAGAAACCCTACATCATCACTATAATGACTTCCCTGTCCCTCCTTTAGAATAATTAATAATGACTACACACCACCTAATTGGTGTATAGGTTGTGATATAAATAAGAATAGTTGGATGAGACCCAAGAGTTCTATAACAAGCCTCTATATAACAATCAAAAAATTCCTAAATTTAATGAAAACAATACATGACAAACAGTTAAAAAAATTATATCAAAAACATGGTAATATAATCCTATTTTTTCAAAACTCCTACAAACCATGTAATGTAGTTTCAATGAATATCATATATATAATAAATTCTCAAATAATGTATCACATATTATATCAAATTCAAGACTAAAAAGCGGATGAAAATGTAACATCATGAAAAGGATCACTATAGTTTTTTTCTACCTAGAACACTTTTACCAAGACACATACAATTACACGCATCAAGTAAAAAGACATATTCATAAAATCAATATAATGTAAGAATAATTCAAAATGTAAACCCACAAATATGTTTAACATACTTCTCGAATAACAGGACTAGGTTGAAAAGGAAAACCCCATGAGTTAACCCCCGATAGTATCAATGTATGAGACATATTACTAATCCTTCCACCTAACTACCCAATACTTCCCATGTGCTAAATTTTAAAAATCATTTCATTAAAACCATGATTTGAATACCATTCCTTAAAACCATTTAAAAATACTTTGACAGTTATTTTTTATTTTATCAAAATAAGTGGAAAACCATAATTTATCAAAAAAAATTCCAAATAGACAAATCAATCAACCAATCAACCAATATTTATAAAATAATTTTTCCAAACTAGAGCAATCAATTTTCATCCAACACATCCTAGATATGGAACCACCTTTTTCATCACATGTCGCACAAGCCCACAAAGGGGTATACCAACACCTGAGGGAACTCATAAACAACAATGAAGGCCCTGAAATTCATTCCCTCATCATAAAATAAATCCAACAATCAAAACATTAATATAAAGAGATAAGATGAAACATAACTCAAATAAACCACATGTCGCACCACATCCAACACATGGTTAGCCTTCGAGAGAATATCACACAATATATCTAGAAGGATACAACTATAATTTCACTAAAGGGTTGAAAAATCCAAAAAATACATCACTATAGTGATACATGACCAATGAAATTAATGAATCAAAAATACCACTTTCCAATGAGAATAAATACGTCCACCATTGAGATCTAACATTGAATGAACGAACATGGGAGGAATAAAGATCACCCAAATCACACCTAGAATCAACTAGAGTTTGAGAGGGTCCACTACAAAATAAATGGGAGGGATTACTAGTGTAAAACACAATTAAAACCCACTATTCTGAAATATTTATGTTATGAATCTTGTTTTTCTCGTATAAAACCCCCATGAAACATGTGAGTTGAAAAAAACATCGCCTTGAGATAAAAATCCCTACTAATGATTTTATAATATAAAAGTAGTTTTTATGACATAAAATAAAATTATAGTATAAAGGGAATTTTCAGGACTCCAAGATTATTATGTCATAAATTCTTTTCAATTCTTGTTCCTAGTGACTAAGTTACATTGTAAGACAACTATTATGGAATAAATACCACATACATGATGTACCTTGCCCATATTTTATAGTATCTCTCAAAAAATATTTCAATCCCTTCGAACATTTAAACACACTTTTAAACATTGAATAAGAATTTATTAAAATCTAGGATGATACAATAACATCACCATAAGAAGTTTTTTCCATATAAGTCATTTGTTGGAAAGGTTCTCCAGAAAGAGGTGAGGCCATGACTCCCTCATTGATGATTCACACAACTAATTCTTGTATGAAAATGATTTCTGTCACTATAACTCCTTGAACAATGAGATATAAATCCATGAAACATTTTCACCTAAGAGTTGATGATATACATTTTCTACTCTAGATTAAGAAATTATTTATCTCACTCAATATCTTCCAAACACAGAACATGAGAGGAATATATATGTTACTTTTTGAGATGAGATATGTAAATAATTTCCTGAATAATTGTTAAATGATCTAGTAAGAAAACACATGAAACCTTCCCAAGATTCTTAGTGACAAAATATGGTATAAAATTTCGGAAAGCTTACATTACCTACTTCCCATGACGAAGGTGACCCAATTGAGGAGAAACACCCAAGAGAACCTAGTAGTCAACAGAAAAATCCAAAGGATGATTTCAATTACGTGCATATGATTCTGACTAAATCTACAATATGTAAACACACCAAAGTATATCCTCAATTTTCTCTGATATCTCATGAATGAGACTCAATTCTATAAGAGAGGCATTATGTATCTATTCCCAACAAAGAGGTGATCTGCACGGGAGACCGTAGAAATCCTCGAATGGAGCCATTCTGACCAATGAATTATTTCTATAGTTACATGAAAAATCAAGCAGTATACATTTGACATCCTTATATAATCCAAAAACAAAAACAAAAGAATAGATCATATCCTATTGGATCTAAATAACATGCTCTTTCTGATCAGCTATCTTGGGATAATAAGTTATTCCCAGCCTAACTTGAGTCCCTATTACCTCTATTAGAACTTTCTAGAACTATGAGGCAAACAAAAGATCCTAGTTCGAAACAATGGTAGAGGAAATACTATGTAACCTAAAACCCTCTTGCACATATTGAATACCTAGATATTTAACATTAGTGGTGTCCCTAATAAGAATAAAATGAGACACTTTCATCAGCCAAAAAATCACAACCTAGATATTATTCTTCCACCAATGATATTATGATAATCTAACAAAATAGTACATGTACACCCCATCCAATTTACAAAACATCACCAGAAGAATCTATAGAAAACTAGAAGGTTTCAGATGCTCTTACTTTATCATTATATAGGTGTAATAATGAGACACATCATCTATATGGTCACACTCCATACCGAACCACTATAATCACTTTCTCATTTTGTAATAAATCTTTATAGTTCCAAGATGATAAACCACAATGAACTATGAAAATCAAAAAAAAAACTGATATCCTCAAGGATTATGGGATAAAAAATCAATTCAAAAATTATATAATGCCATATATGGATAGAGACCAACCCAAAATCATTTATCCACCATAATGGGTTTATTAAACTCTTCTTAACACATCATTCTTCTACAGATCTTGAAAAATAGATTCCAGGAGAGATTTTGATAATTGAATAATGGTTTGACATTACCTGAAACATCCTCTACAGTGTGCATATAAATCTATTTGAGTAGTCCCAGTTTAGTCCACTCTTCCTTCCATTCTATGGTATCCATAAACAACACATCCCTATTTAGAGAAGCTATAAAGAAATTCCACTCACCTGTGGCATAAGAGATATCAAAGATGAACATTTGAGGGTATTCACCCACCATTCATGAATGAGATTCAATTATTTCTTAGAAAATATAGTTGTCAAAAAAGACTATAAACCGGAACCAAAAGAATTAGATCCTCCAACATCATCAAAAAAAACTACCAAAAAGTGTGGGGTTTCTGATGGATATATGTTTTATCAAAAACATAAAAATAATTATCATTAGTAAGATAAAAATGAATTAATATATATTCATAGTGTCCATACCAACTACCAGAATCCATATTCAGTATATCAGATTCTTGAACTCTGTGTTATAGAAAACATGACCATAAATCTATCTTTGAAAACCATTTCACTCCTTTAACTGATCAGACAGATCCTTAATGTGTGGAAATAGATAATAATTATTATCCTTTAGTAGGTTCAACATTCGATAGTCCATACACAAATTATGTGAGCTATCTTCCCACTTAGTAATTGGAAATGGTATTTTCCAAGGAGAAAATCATAGGAAAATAAAACCATTCACCATAGGATCATCTAACTAAATATTTTTCTCTTTCAGATCCTATAGTTTCATATGATACGAGGGATTCAATATCGGCTATGTACCTAGTACCTTATCAGTCATGAACACCAAATACCTATTTAGAGGAAGACTAGTGAATTTATCTGGGAAAGTATTAGTAAGTTCCTGATAAACTTTAAGAATAACAAAAGGATAATAAAAATCATCAGGATCAACTATAAAATTAGACAAAAAGTTTTAATCACTGGTTAAAAAGGTATTACACTACTTAACCACGAATCCCACTCCCATAGAAACAACTAGTATCACCCATTGGTAGCTTGTAAATACACATTACAATGATAACAATCCAACTAGTCACAATGAGAAATAATCCAATCTATCTTGACAATGGAATCAAGTAGATCCAGATTGATAATGTGGAAATCCTATAATTACTCTATATTAGAATTTGATAGTGAATAAGGACACTGAAACCACTACTCTGTCCCCTTCCAAATAGGGTCCACTAAGCCCATAACAAAATACATGAAATATATTGGAATTTTAAGTACATCAACAAAGCATATTGACAAATTTTTTTGGAGGGAATCAATATTAAATAAAGTATTCACTACGCAAGATTAAATAAATATTTTACCTCTCACCATCTCTATAGATGTGTGAAAATCCATTAGAAAATCATCACTGTGTGAAGGTTCTTCACTGATGTTTCTAGTGTCTAGATCCATATAAAATTTTAAGAATTTTACTTCTCTATAGTGTCCTTTATAGCTGATGATCCCTAAACATAATGGAGCCTAGACATTTCCTGATAAAATATCTCTTAATAGTCAAAATGGCCAAAATCATTTCACATCTTCCCAGTCATGGAAGAAGAAATATGAGTTTTTCTGACCTTTCAATGGTAATATAATGTTAGGGGAACACTAATGGCTGTAATTGATGGTGCGGAGGAGGCCCGCCATAGAGAAACACCTCCACCACCCTTGTGGTGACCACAAAATTTCATTTTTTCCCAATACGTGCCATTGTATTTTCTTCTGGGTTAATGAGAAATTCTAAAAGATCCATCCTTACCATCCATCTCCATATTTTCCATCATATCACTATTTATAGTCTCCACATAGGTTGAAATCATCATCATGAATACCTATGATCTGATATCCAGTCAAAAACAAAATAGGCGCTTCTAAGCATTAAGAGGGGCATTATTCACTACATCCAATGTTAAATAAAGTATCTATGTGAGCCTATTAGTGTATAAAATCACCAAACACTCTCCCTGACGTGAAGAGAGTAACACCAGAGACATATCAATCATCAAAGACTTTGGAATGAATTGTTGTAAGAATATGATCTTGAAACCCTTCTTGTCCAATCCTATATTCCTATCTTCACATACTATAAAATCCCATCATTTATTGATGTTACCTTCAATTATGAATGTTGTGTACTTCACCTTGATATTCTCAATTGTATATAGGATGTTTAAGATCTATGAAATCTTATCTATCCAATCCTCCACCTCTTGAGGCCCATTCTCACCATTAAGGGACGGTAGTTTCTCACATAATAACTCCTGAGATAGATCCATTTCACTATTATCTCTTTTCTATGCCTCAACAACAACATTGTTGAATTGTGGGATATTTTTTTCCAAATAACAAAATACTCACATGATAGTCTCTATAAGATCCTGATCGAAAGGTATATTCCCCTTAATAGTATCCTCTTCACCCTCTCTTATGGAACCCATAGAAGACATCATGGAGGCATATAAATTCACACTGAAAATAGAAAAATGAATATACAACCTAGTAATTTTAGTTCAAACTAAAAAACCATTATAAAAAATTGATATTAGAAAAAATAACTCAACACATGAGATACATATCCCAACACCCCATGGTAACCTAAGTCTTTTCACAATAAGAGATAGCTAGGCACTCACCATAACCGACCTCTCATGTCCTGACCATCCTATATCTTGTGTACCATCTTCTAAGTAATGAGAATAACCATTATATAATAGAAAAACATTGATGAATTGACCCAAATACCCTCACAAATAGGCATCTGACCTGATGTATTACATACCCGAATGGAGTTCTCAATCCCCATGGAATGATGACAAGCACCCGATACAAAAAAACTAGAGGTAATAATTTCACTGAACCTGAAGTAGAAAACATGGTATATATAAATATATAGTAGAGGGAAACAATAGAAGATACAACAAGAATATATATTCAATAGATAAATGAAGACAGAATAAATAATACAACTCAAAAGTAGACAAAAGCTGCAAGTTATGAGTATAACAATAGAGGAAAAAAACCAAAATTAGAATATATAATCCATGGGAAAGATTGTAAAACTCCTACCATCTCACCAAAATCAACCTAGACACATCTGATATAATCCTCACTACTTCACTATAGTGCCTTACCATTCCCTACATCTAAGGGAATAATAAGGTCTTTTCACTACAAAACGGTTGCATAGGATGTGAGATAAATAGGTTTTGTATTATCCCACCTATGTGTTTCATAACAATTCTATTTATAACAATCCATTCTTTCAAAAAATTATTTTGGACAAGGAATGATAATTAAATAAAATGTTTTTAAATCAGAAGTATGTTAAAACATTCCCCATATTAAACAATTTTAATATTATAGTTTAAATTGTTTCAAATAATATTTTAAATATAAAATTAGTTCAAATAATGTATCACATATTATACCAAATCCAATACAAAAAAATTAATGTACATGTAACATCATGCCAAGGATAAGAACTGGTCAGAAAATCTAGAACACTTGTACCCATAGATAGACAATCATGTGCATCAAGTCTCTAGAACATATTCATCAAATCTAGAGATTAGAGGATTAATACAACAAATAACCCCCCAAATATGACAATAAATTCCATAGAATGAAATACATAGGGAGAATGGAAGACCCATGAGTGACCCCCAATAGTATCAACAGATGAGGCCTATTAAAAAACCTAGCACTTATCTACCCATGACATCCCATGTATTACATTTTCCAAATCATCTCATCAAAACTGTGAGTTGAAAGCATTTCAAAAATACATTTAACAATTATTTTAAAATACACTTTTATTTAAAAAAAATGGGGACAACCATCATTTCTTAGAAATATCATTTCTATACACACAAATAAACTATTCAATATTTCCATTATTGGTAATGAAATTTATGAAAACCGTAGAAAACCATCTTCATCTAGAATTGGATAGAGATGGAACCACCAACCTATACTTGGGTTATATAAGCCTCCAATATGATCCATTAACACCAAAATTAATGAAAATAAAATCATGGATGAACTCGAATTAATCCCCCCATCGTAGAATCAATTTAATATGAAAAATAGTTGGTGATGAAGATAACATAACACCTACATCCAAGAAACTAAATGATGAACCACAAACGACTTGAGGATTATCCTCTAGGAGAAGATCAAAAAAATAAATAAAAGTAATAATCTAGAACATCATCACTGTATCAAAAATTCAAAAAACATTGCACCATAGTGGGGCTATGCCTAATGACAGTGATATAACAGAATGTCCACTTACTAAGGAGAAGAAATGATACCAACATGGAGATCAAACATTTAATAGAGTAATTTGTAAGGAGTTCAGATCAACAAAAAGAATGCAGGGTATTACCAGCTTGCACTGTAATAAAAACTGCTTGGATAAAAAATTTACATTGAAAATCATTGTTTTGTGGTGTAAACCCCCCATGAAACATATACTCTAAAAAACATGTTTCCTCATGTTATAAATATGGGATGATGGTTTTATAGTATAAAAGTTATTTTAAAAATTTAAACTAAATTTATAGAATAAATGGAATTTAAAAACTTTTAATATTCATGTACGGTATATCATTTTCACAAATTGTTCCCAACGACACATTTAAGTTGTGAGAGAACTCTTATGATGTAAATGCATATTTCAGGTTGTATCCTACCCAGATTTAGTAGTAACATCCAAAAAAAATTTAATCCCCTCGAACCTGAAAACACACTCTTAAACATTGAATGAGCATACCATAAAATCCAATATGTGATACCCATCTCCATTCAATGAAAGAGTGTTAGTTATAGAAGATGGAGATGAAAAAACCATTTCTCATAAAAGAATTCATAGTAATATTGTGGATTATGAGATGTTAAATGATGATAATGGGAAAAGAATATAATTAATTAATAAATCAATTTACTTTAATTCCATTATTAATATTTGAATCAAGGAGAATCTAGAATCTAATGACGTTGACAAGGTTAAGCCATTTTATCCCTTTAAGCAGAAATGAGATATTTAAGGGTAAAATCCTTCATTATTTCATCATTTTTTGTAAAGTGGGACATCTCATGGATAAAGGTTCTTAAAAATTAAAATGTTATGATGACGAAGAAAAAAATACCAAGAATATTACAAAGGAATGGGCCAAGAATTATCATTACAAGTCCATTAAAATGAGGAAATGGTACTCTAAAGATGAAGAGATCTCTACAGAATGTGAAGTTGAGAGAGTTAAAAACTGTAAGGATTCCTGTGTGTAGTTGGCTATTTAAAATAATTCATGTAATTCTGATCAAAACAATGGGAATGAAGGAGTCATTTAAGGGTTTATTTACAAGTAGAATTTTAGGTAACCATTAATGAAATCGATGTGTTGGGAGAAATGTCTAATAAAGCTAATGTAGTGGTACACTATTCTCTGCTCAACATGTAACACAATCAAGAATATAATATATAGATTATGTTTTGAATTAATAATACTAGATAAGAAAATTTTGGAAACTGACGAAGGAAGTATAATTGATTCTTAAAACTAAGTGTAAAATTGAAATCATTAATGATTTATATTAAACTCCAAATAACAGAGTTAATAGAATTGAGGGGCTACAAGAGGATGTTTTGAGCTATTTTTGGTGGTTTTAAGATCAAATAATTACTATTTGAACTTGGATTAAAGATAGTAAAAGTAGAGTCTTACTCGTTTTTTCATGATAATTATTTTTTTGAGGAATTATGCATTCATATTCATCGTGTTTACCAGTTCAATGATACCAAACAAATCTATGGTTGTCAAAAAATCAGAAGCACAAACACCTCTAAATAAGGTCTATATTTTCAACAATATGTAGAAGACTTACCAGGTTTCCATAAAAAATTATAATGCCTCAAGTGTTAGATACATTTTGTGTGGATATATGGTAAACACATATTATGTGTGCTCTATTTTCGAGATGTCCCTTTATGATTGACACCAATCCATATAGGAAAGCATAATTCATAATAATTTTGATTAATTTTAATTTTATTATTTTTTGTGAAGTATTTTGGAATAATTAAATTAATTAAACATTAATAATGAAAAAATTGTCATCACGAATTCCAAAATGTGAAAAAAAATCATAAAATAAAACATTCAGCCACACACATTAAAAAAATGTTTATAGTTTTTTAAAGAAGAAAAATACATTATAGAGATAGTCGTTTTCATGGATGTGGATCATGGGAGTGAATTTTGAGAAAGATAATATTGATTAAAATTCCTAGAGGGAAATAGATAATTTGAGTTCATGAATATTTGATAGTAGATGAACATCACATATGATTGGAAACAAAGACATGATTATGAATTTTTGGGATAATTGATAAGGTGTAGTTTATTTCACCAATATTGAGCATCTTAATTCCATTGATTTAAATAAAAAAATTATTGGAGTAATATATCCCAATAATATTGAAATTATTTTGGTATCTATACTAAGTCACAATCTTCTATGTGTTATCCAGTTATGTGACTACAAATATGTGGAAGAATTCAATAACAAGTAATGCACCATCAAATCCAAATTGGTATACTAATTGTATAGGTATGGAGAATCAATAGTAATTTATATCTTATCAAAGCACATAATATATGTGTATTATATAAAATTGGATTAGAACTGGCTATAGAATAGATGGTTCAACCATTAGATCCAAAAATCCTTGGAGTGTTTGGTAACCAGAAATGGGGCATGTGATAATCCATATTTCATATGGGATCACACAGAAATTTGTAATTCATTTCAAAAGTAGAATATTAATTAGAATATGTACAAGATAAAGAAGATGAAGGCCTCATGGATTCTTGATCTTGTACATGTGGATGTTTGTGGGTAAATATCACTTATGGTAGTATGTTGAAAAATTTAATAAAACTTGTTTTTTGAAGATTTCAATGATATAGAATGGATTATTACAATCACTCAATGAATTGATGTGTTTAGATATATCATCCAGTATTAGAGAATATTTGAAAAGATTCTTCATTTAGATATTTAGAAACTCCAAACTATTATTATGTCCAAAATTATAAATAACCATATTGAAAAATTTCTTGAAAATCATTGAATAAAAAATAATGTTTCTACTTTTAAAACACCCCCAAAAAATGGGATAGTTGAAATAATAAACTATATAATCAATAAAATGGATCAATAAATATTGATTGAAAATTGGCCTCTAGAAAAATACCATAAATTATCCTTTCTTGTAGTCTTATACAAATATAATAGATACTTTATATGTAAATATAAAGAGAAAACTCCATATGAAATTAAATATTGAAATAAACCTACACTGACGTAAATACAATAATTTGTGAGTAAATGTTTTATTCGCGACATTGATAAGAATACAATATATTAATTTTAAGGTGATAAAGTCATATTTCTTGGTTATCCTTCAAATTGTAAAGCATGGATTTGTTATTATAAGATACATATAATTTTTATTTGAAGAAATGATGTCATGGTGGTTGAGAGTGGGAAAATTATAGCTACACATGAGTAAATTTCATATAAAAACCGACCAATTTATATTTTAAAAAATGATAAAAAATTTCAATGTTCAAGGAAACATACAGAGAATAAATTAAATTCCATCTAAGACATATATTTTTAAAAAAGTGAAAAAAGATCAATAAGATCAAGGAGGGAATAGGGATGGAATCACCAAAAAACCTTATTGGGGACCTGATAACCCCAATTGAAACTGGAAGAATAAAGCTTCACCAACATGTATATCTTTTATCATTGATGGAACCAATTTCTATTAAAGAAGATTCAAGTGGGGAGATTTGGGTCATGGTAATGAATGACGATATAGGCCAAATATTAAAAAAGAAGACACATGGAGTTGTTCCAAGGATATGTGACAAGAATTTCATTGATGCAAAGTGGTTATTCCAAAATAAACATAATTAATATGGGAATTTTATTTGTAACAAAGAATAACTTGTGTGAAATTAGTACTCCCAAATTGAGGTAATTGACATTGATGAAATAGTAACACCCATAGCATGAAATAAGTTTTTTTTCTCTATTCTAATTCATGAAAATTGCAAATTGTTTAAATGTATTTCAAATAGAAATAAAATAAAAATTTATGAATGGTTTCCTTCAAGAGTAATTATATGTTCAGAAACTATACTTGAATCTCACGGATAATGATGAAGAATAACTAGTGGCGTCTAACTAAGGATTTTTATTGCCTTAGGAAAGCACCCAGAACAGGGAATTATAGATTAGGACAATGTCTAAATAAGATTAGTTTATATATAGGAGGAGTTCATCACAATCTATATAATAATAAAGATAATGTAAAATGATTTATGGTGACTATTTATGTTAACAAAATAATATTTAGAGTCTTAGATAACAACCTATGCAAGTAGCTTTTTGAAATTATGATATGAGAATTCAAGATATTTAAAATTTCTCAAATGTCATTTTTTTTATCTTACAATTCATTCAAAAATTAGAGGGAAATGTTATCTAAAAAACTATATATTATATGTTGGTTTTAAAAATATTTCATACGTAGTCAAGTACTATGGGAACAAAAGTGGAAGAAAGATTAAAATTATCAAAACATGAGATGGGAAATAAGGTCAATATTACCATGAATTAATAAATTATTGGGAGTTTAATCTATTTGAAAGATACACAACTGAATATATTATTTGATAATTTTCAAGATTTTCATTTATATCATGATACCAACAAGGCCAATATGAAATCTGTGAAAATAATTCATTATTATATTCAATTTTTGATTGAAAATGGGATGTTATATCAAAATTATGCCCTATAAAATTTCACAGGATTCACTTATGATGATTAGGTAGGTTCAGAATATGATTAAACATCAAATTTTGGTGGTACTTTTTTTCTTTATAATTCATTCATATCTTGGATATAAAAAATAATTTTTGGATATCATTGAGAACCATAGAGACTAAGTATATTTCAATCACTCAAGCTTGCACACAATTTTTAGGGATGAAACAATAACTTGTTAATGTGGAGGATGATGTAATTTATCCTATAAAAATTGTGTGTGAAATCTCATGTGAAAACAATCTCAACTAAAATTATATCTAACATTCTTTCATCAAAAAAAATTGAGATCAATTATCACTTCATAGTGGATAAGGAGGAGAACAACATAATGATTTTGTAGCACGTGTCAAATAAAGATCAAGTTATTGACATCATAATAAAGGAACTACCAAAATCATTGTTTGAGAACCATTTGTTGGATATTGGAATCCAACTATATTGATTATTTTAGTTGATATTGGGAAGGAATGTAAAGACATAGAAATTTCGTGGAAATTTTTTTCTTAAATAAATGCAATTTTTACGAGTCCGTGAAAATTAACGGTGCTTGATTCCGAGGCCTGATGTGCCCGGAATCAATTTCTGAAGTTAGGTTTGGGTGTGTTAACTAAACGTACGAGCAGGTTTTTATAACTTTTGAAGCAGTTCTTGGAATTGAAATCTGAGGGCACAGTTGAACTCACAACACAAGTATTAGGTTAAGAAGAGTTTGACCTCAACGGCAGTTGGTCGAGAATAAAAGCTAGTTTTTGGATTTTTATAAAAAATAATATTAAAATAAAGTATGAAAAAACATTATTTTATTTCAGCCACCTTTGGGTGTGTGGTGGTTAAGACCTCCAAGAGGAGGTTGGAGGTGGGTGCCACCACACCTTAACCTCCCATGAGAGGTTATGGTGGTGGGGCCCACGCAAGCATAACCTTCCTTGGGAGGGTATTTTTTTTTTAGTTGGGACAACCCCTCACCTTAATGAAGCCTAGTCCCCTAGCAGTTAATGGCGCCAACACCACCCCAATTAATTTCCAAATCATCTTTTGAATTTTGTGCCATCTCCCCTAATTAACTACTCCAACGCATATGAATTAATTAAGGGGAGCCTCTTGACATCCACAAAATTAAATGTGACACCCCTCGTGCAATTAATTTGGTGGAGTCAGGTTAATTAATTTCACCTTTTTATTTTTTTGTGACAAAAAAATAATAGACAATCCATTCCTCTATTATTTTCGTTGGGAATTTGGTAGAGCTTGGGAGGAGGAAAGCTAGGGAGAAAAGAATTCATCCCAACTAAGAACGCGAAGAATGTCGGTGACGCTTCTTCCTTGGCCTTCTACCCCAGACACTTTCTGATGTAGAGCAACTTCCCTCCTCATCGTCGTCAACAAAACGACGCAGGAGCTTAGATTGGGGGTGCGTGACGAATGCGGCTAATGACAAACTTCATCATATTCTTTACGCAACACCGTCAATGAATGACTAATGTCAAGTGGTGAATCAAAGGTAGGGGGTTTACATTGTGCTTTATAAATTTTCTTTTTTCATCATCATTTGAAAATAAATCATTGCATTGTTGTAAATAATTTTCGTTCATCTTTTTTTTGATGACCCAATTGTATCGCTTTAAACGCGGAGGATGCGGGTCGACCTAGCATGGCCCGACATCCTCTGTAGATTCTTCTCCATTTGTGATGAACCTCGGAAGGGCAATGAAGGCTGCAATAATGAAGGTTGTGTTCCCATGGATTCTGCGGATCGTGCCGCCCCCATGGCGCACCGGTGCTCCCGGACAAACACTGTCGGTCGAGCGGCGCCCGAACCGCCTGCCCGGCCCCACCTGCACCCTGCATGGAACCCCCGTGCGCAGCCCACGCCCCTATGTTCTGCCTCATGGCCTACCCGTCCCCGCCAGCGCCCTTCTCGGCCCCGTCAGCGCCCTGCCCGGCACCCCGCGCGCTGTCGTGCCCATGCGCGCTACCCCTGGGCCATGCCTGACGCCCCCGGCGCCCTGCCACGACATGGCTGGAAACCCCAATGCCCTGCTGCAGCCTGCCCAGTGCCCCCACACCCTGCCTGGGGCCCCCACGGCATCCTGGCTCCCACACGGCCACCCGGCCAAGCCGGTTTCCCAGCCCCTCACGGTGCCCTAGCTAAACTGGCCCAGCCGCATCCTCCGGTCCGAGTCATGCCCGTCTGCGCCCTCATAACGCTCTGGCTGAATTCTCCCCGAGCCCAGGCCAAACTGCCTCCGCAGTCCACTAGGTCAGACCCAGCGGACGAGGCCAAAACATAGCGGGATGACCCGCCCAATGGGCTGGGTCAGACCCAGTGAGTCTGACCAGGTTGACCCATACCGGGTCGGCCCAGACTGGGTTGGTCTGAGTCGGTCTGACCGGGTCAGACCGGACCTAGGCCCATTAATGACCCATTACCTTCTTGGGCCATATCTTTGGCACCATATGTCTGTTTGATGAACCGTCAGTGGCACCGGTATTCTTGGAGCATAGCCATCCCTTTGAGTATATCCCACTGGAGTTTGGGGTATAGTTGAGTTACGGTCAGGTTGGATCGGACTTGAATCCAACTGGGCCCCCGGGACAAAAAGGCTAATAACTAATAGACCAGGAATCTGTTTGACGTGTCGTCTGTTGCGTTGAGACCCCTATGAAGTGGAGGAACTTTGAGATACTTATTGATGGAACTTCACAAAATTTGGATTCTTTCCCAGTATCTCATGGAGCGGATCCTTCCAATGACGAGCAGACAAAGTGCGGAGACCTAGTAGCTGGTAGACCTGATGACTGCTTGACCGTTTTGACTCGGAGTGATTCGACTAGCCAATTGGGGAACGCCTGGTAGTTGGCGACAAACCCATGGCGGAGGAGAACCTAGTTGTTGGAGGAAGAACCGTGGTAATCAATAGGAGGATACCTCTATAGGCTATGAGGGGGAGTTCCTGGTAGTTGGTGGAAGACCCACAGTGGAGGAGGGCCTGGTATTAGGCAGCAGACCCACAGTACTCGACAGGAGGAGTGTAACACCCCCGAGATTTTACGAAAAATAGTCTTTTAATTTCATTGATGTCTTGTGTTGTACGCTACACAAAAATTATCTTGTTCTATACGCAACACCATATTAGCTTATATTATACGCAAACACTATTCTTGGCTTGTGTTGCATGCAAGAGAAACCTTCCTCAATAGCGTGTGTTGTACGCAGTACTGAGTTTTACTAAAAAACGATATATTCTTATAATTTTATTATGAACTGTCAGTTATTAATAATAGCAACTAAATTTTGAATTTTATGACATTATAATCCATCTTACAAATTTTATAGAACATGGTATGAAAAGAAAATAAAATTTTCATGTAAAATAATTATTTTTCAAAAAATGCATTTTTCCCACCTTTTGATGGTGCACCCACATTAAATTTTGTTTTTGACATGTTGAAATGCACAACCGATTGTTTCCTATCGACCGGTCATGGTTCTAGTTCTCTTCTAATGTGTATAGCAGCACTCGGGTCGAATCCTCAGCAATGATACTTTGTAATAGTCATTTGTTTTTAGTTAATTGTATTCTGACTGGGGGGTTTATTTGCAGAGAATATGAAATAATTTATGGATGATGTTTGATTTAAAAAATTGATAAAGATTTGGGTGAGTTCATCATTAGGTAGTTA
Source organism: Viscum album (assembly GCA_963277665.1). NCBI lineage: Eukaryota > Viridiplantae > Streptophyta > Magnoliopsida > Santalales > Viscaceae > Viscum > Viscum album. The sequence continues at coordinate 1,958,782,730 of OY728137.1, forward strand.
ATCTTGCGGTATCCATAACCTTTGCTTTATATTGCATTAAATTAACACCCATGTCACAAGATGATTTCGATCGGAATTCCCAAGTGTTAAAGATTTAATCCAAGACTTAACTTAACATAGGTTTCTAATCATTACCATTACTTGTTTATGGTAGTGTATTTTTGGTTCCAATAATCCATGGAATCCACATATTAAACAAAACATGTCATTAATCAATGACATATAATGTTCAACATACACAATATTAATTTAAAGAACATTCATCGAGCAAAAGCACTCAATCACTTAACATACCTAAATTATAAATCACCCCAATTAAAGATTTACCCATATATTAAAATTATTACTAATCTAGTTATAATTATTATTATGATAAATTAATAAGATAAGATAAAGAAAGGGATAAGAAATGATTTTGGCGTCGAACACACACACACACACAAACGATGATGATAATTAAAAACAGATTTTCGATTTAATGAGGAAGAAAAATAAGGGAAGGGGATTCAACTGAATTTAAACTATTTTAAGAACATAAATAATAAACTACTGAAGGTGTATGAAAATAAGAGATATTGAATAAAAACATGCATTAAAATAGAATTACAAAAGAAAGGACTTACAAAATTACAAAAACGAAGAACACGAAAGTAAGTGAAAACAAAGAGAGGAGGAAAGGTCTCTGAAGTGAAAAATTAAGTATGGAATATCCTTCCAAGCCTTTGTCAAGGATTTTTTCATGCCAATATTTTCTCCTCTATTCTTAAATGACAACTCCTCTTAAGGAGAGAAGGGGAGAGTATTTATAGCCCAAGGAGTGGACTGTTTGAATTCCCAATATGTACCTCCACGTGCATCACCAAGTTGGATATTCAGACAGTATAATTTCGAGAAATATCCTTCTTCAATGTTTTAGATAATAAATTTGGCTGACTACTCTCAAACGTTGGAGTCATTTGGATTTGATTAAACAAATTTAAACTACCCATTTCAATCCAGTCTTTTTAATGTCCAAAATGGGAAAGAGTTTTTGAATAGGAATATGCCTTCAAATCCTAATTATTTATTCAAAAAAGTCGGCCACCTATATCTCCTCATTCACACTGCAAAATGCAGGTCGATTGGATTCTTACATCATGAGATATGTCATGCATACTATACTGATTTTAATTCTCGGCCTGAATGGTGGGATGGATTTTAAAGCTTTATTTGGGCCCATTGTTCTTAGATTTGGGCCCTGAAATTTTTATAAAATAATCCTTGAATTGTCCCCCTAACTATGGTGGAGAATAATAGAATTTTTACTTCTGCATGTAGCCCAGTAAATCAATCTTCATGAATAGTCCATTTTCTTCCCATATTCATTGGTCTTGTTTGTGAGGACCATATGACCATTCAAATGTCATAATTGGATCATGGTACCTTCTAATGAAATGTTTTATATTTATATTAGAATCCTAAAAAACATGAAACACTCAATTTGGATCAGTGTAGTGATTGTTATTATTAAAACAGTAAAATGACTCAATTGGACTAATTCTAAAAATGCTCAAAAATTATTCTTAATATTAAAACATTATTATTTCACACAAATTATGCACATTTCATATAAAATAAGTAAAGGGAGTATATAATAAGTCATGAAACTATTAATAACATCAACTCCCCCACACTTAGTTTTTTTCATGTCCTCATGTGAAACAAATATAAAAACATGACAAAATCATTTTCATTCACCAACAAATTTTAAAATTTTGTTTTCTCCAATCAGGGGAGGTTTAGACTATTTCACTCATCCATTTTGAATTCCACCAAAAGTTGTTACATAAAAAATGTTTAAAACTAATTCATCTTTTCATGCTCAAATTTAGAAATGGAAAATTTGGACACTCAAAACTCACACCTCTCAAGATGATAAAATTCATTTATGGAGGTTCACTATTTCACCAACCAAAAGTGAAAATCTTAGAGTTTGAAAAGAGCTCTCAGCTTCCAATCCCTATCCAAAGTGCAAAATAATCAAGAGGATTTTTAAGGAGGTTTTCTCTGGCTATGGGACGGTAGGAATATAATGTCCAATAGAGAAAAAGAGGGGTAAAACACCAACATAGGAAAAGCAATGTACATTTTTTTGAAATAAAACATGGAAGGAAATGAAAACACATATTTACAAGGGAATGATTGTATGAAAAAATACATAATAGGGGAAGAAAAGATGAAGGGGATGAGAAGATGAAATATTTACAAACCACAAAACTTCTCCCAATGATATTAGAATATAATGCAACTGTTCTTTTTTTATCTTTTTTTCTTTGTTTTTTTGAAATTTGACCTTGAAAAATATCTCACACTCATATACCAACCCATTTTTGATCTCCTCATGACACTAATTGTAATAGTTATAACAAGATCAACGGTTTAGAAAGAGTGATGTTTGACCTACCCAAGACACAACCCATTTTTGCAAAAAAAAATTGATTTTTGTCATCATTTTTTATTTTTTTTAACACTTGTCCTAAACATTTACAAAATTACATAAATGGAAGTAAATTACATTCCACAAAACACATTGAATGACAAACTCTTCCCCACACTGAAATGGATGCTTTCCCTCAAGCAGATGATAACTCATTGAAAATCAATAATAGGGTACCCAAACAATGAAATCCATTCCCCCTGCACTTAAATTTCAATAAAATATGCAATGAAAATCCTTGTAGATATTGGGTGGGAAAAGGTATTAGGCTTGTAATGTGACTATCAAATAAAAGGTTTTCATAGGCTCGAAGGGGCGTTCAAAAGGAGGATTAATGTAAGGTAAATGAGAGGCTATTTGGCTATTGTGATTCTAATGTGGTTTAGAAAATCCCTCTATCATATTAACGCACACTAAGGCATGAAATTCAGCTTGAAGGTACACAAACTCAAGACTCACAAATGGGGCTGAAATCACAAATTTTGAAAAGATAACCATATGTGGCCTTGGCATGAAATCAAATTCTGTTCCTCACGGTTCGGGAAAAGCATTTTCCAAATCTAAAATTGGGCATTCAAAATTTGTTAATTTTGACAAAAAATTATTTATCCAAAGTCATGATGAAAATAAAACAAATTTTGAGATGAAAACATGTCTGTTTACTCCCCAAAATGGCTGGAAAAAATTTCAAAACTCTATGGTGAGTAAGCATGATGCTTTAATTTTTTTGTATTTTTTTTAAGTGATTTTTTTCTTGGTTTTTTTAGTTTTTTAGGTTTTTATATATCTTTTTTCTTTTATAAAGATACACCCACACAAAAGAGAATGTGAAAAAGAAAGGTTTTGATAATGAAAGTGGTAAAAAAATTAAAGAGAGAGGAAAGAAGAAAGAGGTAGAGAGAGGAAGAGATAGAGAGAGAGTTAAAGGGAAAGAGATGCCCCTGGTTTAGATTTGGAGCATCATCATATCCATCTGGTGGTGGGTTGACTGGAGAAGTTGGGTATCTAATGGAGTACACGATGATTTAGGATTGTATGTCCTCTCATAGTGATGCTTTAACTGATGTCCATTAACCGTGAATGTTTTTTGGAAGAGGGGTCTTGGACATGCACTGCACCAAATGGGTAAACATCAGTAATAACAAAAGGACCTTCCCAACGAGAATTAAGATTACTTGGGTGAAGTCGGAATCAAGAATTCAAGAGCATTACCTTTTCACATTCATGAAATACCTTTCTCAGGATGTGTCTGTCATGGAGTACCTTAGCCTTCTCTTTTTACAGATTGGAATTCTCATAGGATTCAAGTCGAACCTCATCCAGTTCAGCCAATTGCAACAATCTTTCTTCACTAGGTTTTTTACAATAAAAATTACAGTTTTTGATAGCCCAAAAAGTCTTATGTTGGATTTCAACTAGCAAGTGACACGCTTTACCAAAAACTAGCCTAAAAGAAGACATCCCAATGGGTGTTTTATAGGTAGTTCGATAAGCCCAAAGGGCTTCACCAAGTCTCTCAGGCCAGTCTTTTCTGGTGGTCATAACAATTCTCTCAAGTACCCTTTTCACTTCTCTATTAGAGAGTTCATCCATGCCATTTGTTTTAGGGTGATATGCAGTTAAATTTTTATGGACAACCCCATTCTTTTTCAGAAGATATTCCATGGTTCTATTACAAAAAATGGGTTCTTAAGTCACTGATCAAGGTACAAGATGTACCAAATCTTTAAAAGATGTGGGTCTTTAGGAACTCACTAACAGTATGAGCATCATCCTTCCTAGTGGGTTTGGCCTCAACCCACCTTGAAAAATAATCGACTGCAAGAAAAATGAATGAGAATCCATTGGAAGGGGTAAATGGTCCCATTAAATCGATGCCCCAAACATCGAAGATATCGCAGAAAATTAAAGGATGGGGCATTTCATTTCTCTTGGAAATTGTGCCAAACTTTTGGCAAGTGGGACATGATTGACAGAACTCATGTGAGTCGTTGAAGAGTGAAGTCCAGAAGAATCCACGGTCTAGGACCTTTCAGGAGGTCCTTTGTGGTCCAAAGTGGCCACCTACAGGAAGTGAGTGACAGAATTCTAATATGGAAGAATGTTCATTTTCATCGACACATCTCTTTATTACCATGTCAGCCCCAGTTTCCCAAAGTTTATTTTCTTCCCAAAAATATTATTTTGAATCACTTTTCAACTTCATTTTTTATTCTTTTGAAAACCATTCAGGAAAAATACCAGAAACCAAGTAATTTACAATTTTCGAATACCGTGGTATTTTTAGAGTGAGAGATGAAAGGTGGTTAGTGGGGAATTCAGGATCGATGATATCCGATTGAGAAGAATTAGAAATTCTACTCATGTGATCAGCAACAGGGTTTTCTTTTCCTGGTCTATCTTTGATTTCAAGGTCAAACACTTGGAGCATTAGGATCCATCTTATTAGCCTCGTTTTGGAATAATTTTTCTTGAGTAACAGCTTTATAGAAGAATGGTCAGGGAAGATTTTGATTTTGGAACCTAAGAGATAGGGACAAAATTTATCTAAGGAAAAAACCAATGCTGAAAGTTCCTTTTCAGTGACAGCGTAGTGAGATTGAGTTTCATCCAATGTTTTTTAGGCATAATAGATGAAATGAGGAATTTTTTCTCTTCTTTGATGAATAACAGCCCAAACAACTCTCTCAGAAGCATCACACATCAACTCAAAGCATAAAGACCAATCTGGTGGTTGGATTTTCGGGGTAGATGTAAGAGCAGTTTTGAGTTCAATGAAGGCTCTCTTGAAAACCTCATCAAAATGGAAAGTGACATCATTTTGGAGAAAACGAGTTATTGGGAGGGAAATTTTAATGATGTTATGGATGAATTGACGATAGAAACCAGCATGACCGAGGAATGAACGGATGTCTCGAACAGAGTTGGGTTCAGGAAGTGATTGGATCACTTAAATTTTGGTAGGATCAACTTCAATACCATCTTTTGAAACTATGTTACCTAGAACAATCTCATTTGAAATGATGAAGTGACATTTTTCAATATTTAACACAAGGTTACACTTTACACACTTTTGAAGGACTGGAGAGAGTGAATTCAAATAGGATTCAAATGACTCACCATAAATGGTGAAGTCATACATGAAGACTTCCATGCTGTGTTCAATTAATTCTGAAAATATACTCATCATACACCTCTGGAATGTTGCAAGATCATTACAAAGGCCAAAAATCATTCTTTTATATGCATATGTTCCAAAGGGGCATGTGAACGTAGTCTTTTCTTGGTCCTGAGGTGAGATTGGGATTTAAAAATAGCTGGTGTATCCATCAAGAAAGCAATAGTGTGGATTTCCAGCTAATCTTTATAGCATTTGATCAAGGAATGGAAGAGGGTATTGATATTTTCGTGTTTCGGCATTCAATTTTCTATAGTCGATGCACACACGCCATTTTTTTTCAATCGAGTTGTGACTACCTCTCCATGTTCATTTGTGACAACAGTTATCCCACCCTTCTTAGGTACAAATTGAATTGGACTAACCCATTCAGTATTAGAAATTGGGTAGATAATACCAACTTGAAGAAGCTTGGTGATCTCTTCCCTAACTACCTCAAGGATGAGTGGATTGAGTCTTCTTTGTGGTTTTCTAATTGGTTTGGATGACTCCTCAAGATGGATGTGATGCATGAAAATGGTAGGGTTGATTCCTGGTATGTCAAATAGGGTCCAACCTAAGGCCTTTCTGTTTTCCTCTAACACATGAACAAGTTTTGACTCCTTGGTTTCAGTAAGTGTGGCAGAGATAATGACAGGATATGAGTTATCATGGAAGAGGAATGCATATTTCAGGTGTGCAGGAAGAGGTTTCAGATCAGTCTCATCTTTCACATTTGGGCTAGACAACTCAGGAATAGAAGAAGGGACTCTAGTTGCTTCAGGTTCATTTTCCTTAATACTGTCCAAGGTAGAGCAGTGGAGATCATAATTGATGTGGAATTCAAGAGAGTTTTAATGTTCCTCTAGATTTATGGAGTCTATGAATGAGAGGTACACATCAACATCACCATTTATGACTTGGTTAATCATAGTGACGATTTCAAAATATCCTTTTTCATTAGAACATGAAGAACACAGTGGATTGGTGTTTGATTGACTCGTAGAAGTGTCCTCAAAATCATGAATTGAGAATTCAGAGTGGTCCTCATATGGGTATCGCATGGCTTGGAAAATGTCAAACATGACCAGTTGTCACCGAATTCGATGGATAAGATGCTTGAATGGACATCAATTTTTGTTCTCATAGTCATGAGGAATGGTCTACCTAGAATTAGGGGAGATCGAGAAGAGGTCGTCTCACCTTCCATGTCAAGGACATAGAAATCAGCAGGGAAGATAAGATCATTAACTCGGACAATGAAATCCTCAATTATTCCCTCGGGACTAGCTGTGATTCGATTGGCTAACTGGATGAAAACACCCGTTGGGTTTAAAGGACCTAGACCAAGGTTGGAGAATATGGATTTGGGCATGACATTAATTGAGTGTCCTAGGTCTATGAGTTCATCATCAAAGTTTGAAAATCCAATTTGGAATGGAACCGTAGAGGTCCTTGGATCTTTTCCCTTTATGGGAATAGACTTCTGGGTGGAAACATTTTTGAAGGCCCTAAGCTGCGTCTTTTGGGTACACAACTCCTTGAGAAACATGGCATAATTAGGAATTTTTTATGGCATCTAAGAGGGGAATGTTGACTTCAACACGTCGAAACATGTCGAGCATTTCAGGATCTAGTTCAAAGGACTTCCTTGGTTTAGAAACAGCTTGAGGAAAAGGAATTGGATTTATAAGTGTAATGGAAGTAGGTGAGGGAATGGATTCAGGTTCCTTTTCAAGTTTCTTTTTTTTCGTTTTCTAGGTCATCATTCAAAGGAGGGTTTGAGGATTTATCTTGAGGCATAGCAAGTTGCTTTCCTATTCTAAGTGCAATTGCACTTACATTACCATTGGGGTTGGGTAATGGTTGAGATGGGAGTTGGGAAGAATTTGATTGTTGTTGCTGGCTCAGGTGGGATGCAAGTTGACCTATTTGAGTTTCAATGTTTCTAAGGCCAGAATGGGTGAAGGAGGCAAGATCTTCCACTGCACTTTCACATGGTTTCTTGGAATAAGAGGCTTGTCCCTGATTGGGATTACCTTTATTTTGGTTCTTGGGAAATAGAATGTATTGGTTTTGGAATTGGGAAGGCTCACTAGGATAATGGAATCTAGGAGGAGGATTGTTCCTTTGAGGTTGAGGAACAAAAAGATAAGGTTGATGGAAGTTACCACCACCTTGACCATATTGAAATTGGTCTCGGTTTTGAGGAGGGAATTGAGGGGGTGGGACATGGGGCTACCATACCTCAATCCTTGGTTAATGTTAGAGGAGAAGCGCTCAGAGTGAGGTTGGTTGAAGTTTCTAACAAACAGACCTGATAGTTGAGGATTGGTGTTCTGCTGAGCATATGCTGCATTGAGCTCCATTGGTCCAGATTAATCGGATTGATCCTCTTGATGTTGTGGACATGTGTCAATTGGATGAGATGGAGAGTTGCAGATTCCATAGTGTTTGATAGTTCTAGGGAACATTGATTGTGGAGAAGACGAGGTTTGGGATTTGGTGGCCACAGCTAGCTGTCGCACAAGACCTGTAAGTTCACTCATCCACTTGTTCATCTTGTTCATCTTGTTCGGCTCAATTGATTGATTATCTTGGGCTTGTTTGACTTTATCATGTGCTCGAGTATGGAATTGTTGTGTGTTTGCATCCATTATACTTATGAGATCTCTTGCAACTGCAAGAGTTTTATCAACAAGAGCACCGCCACTTCCGGCATCTATGAGAGTTCTCTCCATAGCCAATAACCCCTCATAGAAGTATTGGATCAAGATTTGATCAGGGATTTGGTGATGTAGGTAGTTTTCCACAAGCTTCTTGAACCTCTCCCACTACGGATGGAGTGATTCACTTGGGAATTTATGTATACCACTTATTTCTTTTCGGATATAATAAGTACGAGAAGCAAGAAATAATTTCTCTAAGAAGAGTCGCTTCATGTCATTCCATGTAGTTATGGAACCAGGAGGAAGGTAGTAGAGCCATGACTTAGCATTGTCAGCTAGGGAGAAAGGGAAGGCTCGTTGTTTGATTTTTTCTTCAGAAACCCCTTGAGACTTCATGGTAGAGCACACTACTTGCAACTCTTTAAGGTGGAGATGTGGATCCTCACCGGCTAGCCCGTGAAAATGAGGGAGATGATGAATCAAACCCGATTTGAGTTCGAAGTCAGCTTCTATGTTTGGATATTGAATACCAAGAGGATAGAAATTCATATCAGGTGCAGTGAGTTCTTTAAGGGTTTGTTCCCTAGGATTGGCCATTTCAAATTCAACTGGTTGGATGAGGACTTATTCTTGAATTATTTGAGTATCTCTGATGTTCCTCCTAAGTTTCAAAAGTGTTCGCTAAATTTCATGTTCAAACAAATCTGAGGGATTGTTTGGAAGACTACGGGGAATTCAAGGAGATTTTAGAATAATGAGGAAGATGGGTTTTCTTGGTATTTTTTTTAGTTTATGATTTTTAAGATGAAGACGAGTTTTTCTTTGTGTTTTTTTTTCAATTTGTTTTTATTATTTTTTTTTGGATTTTTTTTACAATAACCCGAAACTAATGACAACATAAAGCAACATCCCTGGAAATAGCTCCATTTGAAACACATGACCGATTATCGCCTATAGATAGGTCAAGGTTCCGGTGCTCTGCTAATGTGTATAGCAGCAATTGGGTCGAATCCTCGGCGATGATACTTTGTAATAGATGTTTGTTTTTAGTTAATTGTATTCTGATTGGGGGGTTTGTTTGCAGATCTTATGAAATAATTTATGGATAATGTTTGATTTAAAAAATATATAAATATTGGGGTGAGTTCATCATTAGGTATTTAATCTTGTGATATCCTTGACTTTTTCTTTATGTTGCATTAAATTAACACCCATGTCAGAAGATGATTTTGATCGGAATTTCAAAGTGTTAAAGCTTTAATCCAAGACGTAACTTAACTTAGGTTTTTAATCATTACCATTACTTGTTTATGGTAGTGTATTTGTGGTTCTAATAATCAAGGTAATCCACATATTAAACAAAACATATCATTAATCCAAGACATATAATGTTCAACATACACAATATTAATTTAAAGAACATTCGTTGAGCAAAAGCTCTCAATCACTTAACATACCTAAATTATAACTCACCCCAATTAAAGATTTAACCAGCCATTAAAATTATTTCTAATCTGGTTATAATGATTATTTTGATAAATTTAGAATATAAGATAAAGAATGGGATAAGAAAATATTTTTGCATTGAACACACACACACACACGAACAATGATGATAATTAAAAACAGATTTTCGATTGAATGAGGAAACAAAAGAAGGGAAGGAGATTCAACTGAATTTAAAATATTTTAACAAAATAAATATTAAACTAAAGAATGTGGATGAGAATAAGAGATATTGAAGAAGAAACATGCATTAAAACAGAATTACAAAAGAAAGGACTTACAAAATTAGAAAAATGAAGAACACGAAAGTAAGTGAAAACAAAGAGAGGGGGAAAGGTCTCTCAAGTGAAAACATGAGTATGGAAGATCCTCCAATGAATTTTTCAAGGCTTTGGTAGTTCCAATATGATCTCCTCTTTTCTGAAATGCCAACCCCTCTCAAGGAGAGAAGGGGAGAGTATTTATAGCCCAAGGAGTGGACTGTTTGAATTCCCAATCTGTCCCTCCACGTGCATCACCACGTTGACTATTTATACAGCTGAATCTCGAGAAATATCCTGCTTCAAAGTATTATATATTATTTTTTTCTGACTAATCTCAAAATTTGGAGTAATTTGGACTTAAGGATAAAAAGTTATGGCCGTTTGATTAAACAATGTTAAACTGCCCATTTCAATCCAGTCTTTTTTAAAGTCCAAAATGTGAAAGGGTTTTGAATAGGAAGATGCATTCAAATCCGAATTATTTCTTCAAAAACGTCGCCCACCTATATCTCCGCTTTCATACTGCAAAAGATCAGCACGATTGGATGCTTATATCATGAGTTATATTATGAATACTATACTGATTTTAATTCTCGTCCAAAATGGTGGGCTGAAGTTTAAAGCTTCATTTGGGCCCATTGTTCTTAGAAGTGAGGCCTGAAATATTTATACAAGACTCCTTGAATTGTCCCCAAAACTATGGTGGAGAATAATAGAATTTGGACTTCTTCATGTAGCCCAGAAAATCAATCGTCATGAATAGTCCAGTTTCTTCACAGATTCTTTGGTCTTGTTTGTGAGGACCATATAACCCTTCAAATGGCAGAATTGGCTCATGGTACCTTCTAATGAAATGTTTTATATTTAAAGGAGAATCCTAAAAATATAGAACCACAAAATTTGGATCATTATACTGATAGTTATTATTAAAATAGTAAACTGACTCAATTGGACTACTTCTAAAAATGCTCAAAAATTATACATAATATTAAAACATTAATATTTCACACAAATTATGCACATTTCATATAGAATCAGTAAACGGATTATATAATAAGTCAGGAAAATATTTATAAAATAACATTTTTATAAGTTCAATTTTTCAAAATAAAAATTCATCTTTTCAGTCAGAATATAATAATTTACTATGGATAAATGTTTGATATTTTTCTGATAAGTTTCTTATTTTGATGAATAGTAAAAATATGCTAAATTTTAATTAAAAACAAATTTTTTCATCGAGATAATTTATATGGTAAAATTATAATATTTAATGGTTTTAAAGTATAAATAGAATATATTTTTACCATTTAATATAATTTAAGTCATTAGCATTAATTTTACACTGAATTCATAAGTACAATCATTTCAATCTTTTGCAACGTTTTATCTTTTAAAACCCGTTTTCTCAAAAGAGGGATTAATTTTAAAATAAATAATGCAAATTTTGGGTTTTTAATTTGGAATAATGGATTCAATATTTGGAATCAGTAGTTCCAAATTATGTTAATAAGCAACTTTTTATTTTTAGGCATTATGAATAGTAACTACGGAAAATTTTATTTACCCTAGTTAAAGGTAAATCGGGTAATTAAGGGTAAATAAAATATTATAAAATTACCATAACACTTGTTTTAATATACTTGGGTGATTATACTTTTTCCTAAATCATACTTGGGTCGAAATGGAATCTAATGGAACCCACTTGTATTTGATTAAGACCTTTTATTTATTTTATTTAAAGGAAAGTGAAATATGTCTCACTCAAACTTTAATAATTAGATTATTTTTAAATAAAATGTTATACAGAATATAAATTGATTATAAATACTCATTTGAAAGATATAATTTTTTTCTTTATCATGGAATTTTATATTTAATTTTTAAGAAATATTTAATTACCTTAATGGCATATACGTTAATGATGTAGAAATTATTTATTTAGTGAAAAATCAATAATATAGTTTTTATTAAAATAAAAATATCTATAAAAAGGACCAGAAAATTGACCAAACATTATTTTTCGAGTTTAACTATATCATAATCATCCAAGGGTCGATTTACGGACCATTTTGTGCCTAATAAAACGGATTAGGACCTTTATATTATATTTTTTTTAATGATGTCAAAGATGTCACCTCCATAATTTAATAAATATTACAATTTAAATGTTGTGATTTTAAGATGAAAAATTTGTGTAAAAATATTATTATGAAAGGTATTATATTTATCTTCATCATGGGATTATATGTTTAATTTCTATTTAAAAATAAGTTTATTAAATAATTACACAAAAATATCATAGTAATTATTTTATTAAGAGATATACCAAATAAATGGTTTTAAAAATATTAAAATAAATAATATATGACCAAATTAATGTGCCCAATTAATTGTTTTGATGAATATGACATGTTAGGAATCTATTAAATATTTTTTTAGAACATATCTTCTTTGTGGTTTTTATTTAAATTCAAATAATTAATAGTGTCAAAATTGACACTACTGATATTTTATAAAAATAACATATTATTAAATTATTTAAAAATCACAAAAATATTGAAAAACTAAAAATTGAAAATTATATGGTCAAAAAGGTTATAAAGTATCGAATTATGGGAAATTGACAACATTTAATTATGTATTTATAACAATTTAAAATGTTGAATTTTATTACCTCAAATAAAATTAAATAGATTAAATAATGATAAATCAAGTTGATAAGGTTTACAATAAACTTAAAACAAGTATAAATTTTATTGGTTGATGATATTACAAAACTATCTCATCTCATCTTAGATTTGAGTCATTTTTGGAGGTTTTTAAGCGGGGTTTCATTTTATTATTCATTAATAATTTTTTAAGGTTTCCAAATGTGCCCCTCTCCTCTCTTATATAAGGGAACCTCCTTCCCTCTCCCCTTCACTCAATTTTGATTCTTCAATCTCAGACAACCCGTGAAAATTTCTCTTCTCAACCTATCTAGTTATATTATAGTGGTTGTTTTCTTCTCAAAATATGAACTCTACTACCTTAAGAGGAATCTTAAAAGAGGTGCGTAGAGGAATAGGTAATCTCTTCCACCAATTATTTCAAGTTTCTTTCTTATTCAACTTCTTCTTCTTTAGTTGTTTCATTATAAAGTAATAATATCAGTATCACTAATATAATCATATGTTATTATAAATATTAAACAACCCCATTTCACCATCTATCCATCCTACAGAAAACGAAATCACCTCACGTGCGTACTTACAGAATACCGTCTCCACGCTGTGGTGTAATCTGTTTTGCCACCACCACCTTACTTGGATGGGTATAATGGTGTAATGAATAACTATATATTGTTATTATAACATCATATCGATTATGAGATATTATATCATCCACTCCAATTCCATTCAATAATTATGGTAATGATATCATCGCTCGTGTGTACGTACGGATTACCGTCTCCACGATGCGATGAGATTCATTCTCCATGTTAACCATTCAAGAATGATTATAAAGTATATATAAGGAATAATAATGGTATATATAACTTAATAATGATACTGGATATATATATATATATATATATATATATATGTTTTTCATATTCTTACTTCGATTCAAGTCAAAAAGGAAAGGAAAACAACATTCATGCGTACGTACGACCTACCGTCTCCATGAACGGTGTGTTTCATTTCATTTATCTATCTATTATATATATATATATATATAATGAATATATATGATATATAAATAATTTTTTAAATTATGTATGTAAGTAAATCATGATATAAGTAATAATAATATCAAGAACATCAAGTCCAAAAACGTACGATAAATGAAACGATTTTACCGAAAATACTGCTTTAACATAGAATTGACAAAAGAACGGGTAATATAAAGTCATAAGTGAATCATATATGATATCATAAATATTATTATGGATCTGTTAAAATTTAATAATAGTTTTAAAACCACTATTCATTAGTTTTGGACATGTATGGAAGAAATTGGACCTAAGGTAAGGGATAATTTTTCAATCTCATTTTTATCAAAAATTGCTTATACATAAGTATTTACTGGGGTTATTTTTTTCATCCATGTCCATAAAAATGTATTTAATAAAGTTTTTAATATTCTTCCATGCATGTTTAAAGTAATGTTTACCCCTCTTTGACTTTTACTTTGTGTTATGGAATGAATCTTTCTTTTGTTTACCATGCGTGGTACTTTTTAACTTTTCTAGTAAAATTACTAGGAGAATGTTTTTTTAACTTATACGGCATGAATGGATTTTTACAGTTTCATAATGCCTTATTTTCATGAAGATTTATCTACAGGATTTCATGAATATTTTCAACAAAATCTTTTTCTTTTAAAATTACATGGCATTTTGTGAAATGAAAATGATTTTGAAGAAGAAAAGAAATTTTCCTCAAGAATTCATTTCAAGTATAATATCAAAACCATTTTACATATAAGATGACATTATTTCATATGTTTAGGTTTCAATTATAATGTCTCTATGACCTACATGGTTTTAATTTTCTTATGATGAAATGATATCCATTTTTTTTATATAGATTATGTTATGATGGGATGATGTTTATGAAACCCATTTTATTCATTGGATTATGATGAATGATTTATGTTTATTTTGTGGCACAAGTAAGAATGGTTTTATGATGAGATGGGTGGGGCCTATATCTCCCTCCAATTAATTGGGTAAAGATTTATATCTAATGAGATAGACATGGCTGGAACGAAAAGTTAATCAGGTTCAGTGATATAGGACTGGAACAAGGAGTGAACATGATTCAATAAAGGAATTTTTCCACTAAGATGGTATTGGTAGCAATTCCTTGGCTACTATAGAAATCATATCATGTGATTACTGGTTTTCCACAGTTAGGGGTTTTATTCCCGTGCTATTTTATCTTGATTAATGTTCCTTTATGATCTTTTCCTTATGTACTGCCAAGATTTATTTCTCAGGATTTTGATGTTTAAACTTTATGTTCATGTTTTTTTCTTCAAATGTATATGATTTTTTTTATTTTCTCAATGATTACCCTTACTGAGCATTTGAGATGAAATTTTATATGTTTTTTGTTCCCCAAGATTTAATGAAGGGTTTAGGTATGAAAACAAAAGGGTAAGATCTTTATGGGAGATGTTGCAGATCATTCACAATGATTAGAAGATTATGTTCCGAGTTTCCAAAGACACTAAATTATTACGATCCTTGGGTTTCTATTTTTGTTATGTATTAAGTATTCTGCAAAAGTAATGTAATGTCCATGTACATCATGATTTGGGTCTCTATAGTTGGTATGATAGCAAAGGATTAGTTAACCTTTGAAAACTAGGATGCGAAAACTTTAGTGAGATCCCTAGAAGGCTTTTCTAAGGTATGTCTAGGTATGTCCCTAAG
Organism: Viscum album; assembly: GCA_963277665.1. Taxonomy (NCBI): domain Eukaryota; kingdom Viridiplantae; phylum Streptophyta; class Magnoliopsida; order Santalales; family Viscaceae; genus Viscum; species Viscum album. The sequence continues at coordinate 1,958,798,226 of OY728137.1, forward strand.
GTTACGTATAAGTCTAGGTTATAGTCCTAGAATTATGGTAATGATATTATAATTTAACCTAAGATGTTAGATATTCAAGTCACTCTCCCTTGATTATGATTTTTTCCTCTCACACTATTCTTTTTTGGTTTTATAAAATGGCTGGAAACAGGAATATTCACAATAATGGAGGATATGTTGGATAATGGAATGATATTATTAATGAGAAACCAAATCAAATTGGATCTAGAAGTTTACATATCATTATTATGACTAATCAAAAATCTCATAATATGATCAATAATCTCAACTTTTGTAAGTTTCCCAACCCAGTTAATAAGAGAAAGATGGAGTTTCATGATGATCATAGAGGAAAGAAAGGTCAATTTCCCTCATGTAAATCATGTGGGAAGAGGCATCATGGAGAATGTTTCAAAGGAACTGGAAGATTATTTTGGTGTGGAAAAGAAGAACACAAAGCCAGTAATTATAAAGTAAAAGGTTCAGTTAACACCATGGACAAGGATAACGGTATTTCTAAGACATCAACAATAGTTAAATGTTTAAATGTGGAATGTACGGGCATTATGAAAAATAATTCCATAAGGGAGAATCTCATGAAGAGAATCAGCATGGTCGTATGGGTAGTATTTGTGATGATAAGGATGATGAGACTACAAGTGGTATATGAGATGAAAGAAGTGTTAAAGAATACAATGATGAAGCTCAGTCAATGGTTTATGAACATAGTGTAATGATTGCATGTTTATCAAGAGTAATGTTGTATAAGTAATTTCATGGTACTCTGGAATAAAGAATCATCTAAAGATTGTTACACTATTGTTTTCACTTAATTTTTTTGAAAATATATGTTGAATGGTACTAGTAACCAGGAATGGTTTTTTGTATATTTTTGGAAAGCAGTTAATATTAACATAATGAAGGGATAATGAGATAATGAAATGCTTGATAATATTAATGAGCTCATGACTGATATAAGAACAAAGTGATATCATGGTTTGAGTATATAGAAATTTTGGGATCATTCATGTTTTCAAAAAGATTATATGGTTATACATGTTTCAAGAGAATACATGATTAAGGTATTCACATGTTTGAAATGATATCAACAAGTTATATCTTATGATATATGGGGGATAAATGAGGGTATTCATGTGCTTGTTATGTGAACTTTCAACTAATCGATTTCCTTATAATATGAGATTGGACATATGTATTTTAGATAAGCCTAAGGGTTGGATTAGATTACGTTGGACGTCAGATAGTATTATTTAAGGATAGTACTTGTTTTTCGATATTATTTTTAAAATGTTATAATAGTATAGTTTCAGAAAAAGGAAAACCCATAGGACGAGCGACAACCCGTCGCGTTGGACAAGGCTGTGGGAATCGAACCCAAAACTAAAGTACGACATGCCTTTATCGCATACCACTAGCCTACAGGAAGTCCCTGGTTAGTATAAATTAGTTTTAATTTATTAAGAGGTATGATATATGAAGTATAAGTCCATTTTAGGAACCATATATGATTAATCTCACTATATATTGACTTATGTATATTTAATAACTTTTTCTGTCCTTTTGTTTCAGACAGATGGAATGACTTATCATTCTATCGCATGATATACTAACACTTCACGAATGACAAATTCAACTTCATTTATTTAAGAGATAATGTGGAAATTGTTCAAGGAACGACCAACAGTGAGATTGTACCAAAATCAAGAATGTATTTCATCTATTTCAAATATTTTCAAATTTAATGAAATGATCCTGAAAACCAAAAATGTTGTCCTATTGTCCTCATATCTGATTAATCAGATGGTACCTTAGATAATCAATCATTTATGGCTTTATGATTGTTGGATTTTTCATAGCCATGTTCTCTACCACTCTCTATCAGATCCTGATGGTTAGATTTCTCTTCCATATCCATATTTTTACCTATGTTCTCCTTTGTGGAAACCCAGTGATTACTTAATTTGGGAAACCATTAATTTTCATAATTTAGTTTTTAATGTTATGTTTTGGTATTCCTTTTTACGATATGGGTTTCGATTAAAGAAACTTTCAAGTGGTAAACCATTTATAACCCTAACGAATTTCAAGGGCGAAATTCATTTTAAGGTGGGTAGAATGTAACACACCATGATTTTATGAAAAATATTATTTTAATTTCATTGATGTATTGTGTTGTACTCTAAAAGAAAATTATCTTGTGTTATACGCAACACCGTATTAGCTTATATTATACGCAAACACTATTCTTGGCTTGTGTTGCATGCAAGAGCAACCTTCCTCAATAGCGTGTGTTGTACGCAATACTGAGTTTTACTAAACAAAGATATATTATTATAATATTATTATGAACTAGCTATTATGAATATTAGTAAATACATTTTGAATTTTATGAAATTATAATTTATCTTACAAATTTTATAGAACATGGTATGAGAACAAAATAAACTTTTCATGTAAAATAAGTATTTTTCAAAAAATGTACTTTTGTCGCCTTTTGATGAAGCACCCAGATTAAATTTAGTTTTTGACATGTTTATAAGTTCAATTTGACAAAATAAAATTCTTATTTTGAATCAGAATATAAAAATTTACTGTGGATAAATTTTTGATATTTTTCTGATAAGTTTCATATTTTGATGAATAGTAAAAATACGCTAAATTTTTATTAAAAACTACTTTTTTCATTGGGATAATTTATATGGTATAATTATAATATTTAATGGCTATAAAGTATTAATATAATATATTTATACCATTTAATATAATTTAATTCATTAGCATTAATTTTACATTGAATTCATAAGTACAAACATTTCAATCTTTTGCAACGTTTTAACTTTTAAAACCCATTTTCTCAACAGCGGGATTAATTTTAAATTAAATACTGCAACTTTTGTGTTTTGAATTTGGAAAAATAGATTCAATATTTGAAATCAGTAGGTCCAAATTATGTTATTAAGCAACGTTTTATATTTAGGCATTATGAATAGTAACTACGGTAAATTTTATTTACCATAGTTAAAGGTAAATCATGTAATTAAGGGTAAATATAATACTATAAAATTACACTAACACTTGTCTTAATATAATTAGATTATTATATTTTTCCCTAAATCATACTTGGGTCGAAATGGAATCTAATGGAACCCACTTGTATTTGATTGAGACCTTTTATTTATTTTATTTAAAGGAAAGTGAAATATGTCTCACCCAAACTTTAATAATTAGATTATTTTTAATATATAGTTATACATAATATAAATTCGATTATAAATACTAATTTGAAAGATAAAATGTTTTTATTTATCATGGTAATTTATTTGTAATTTTTAAGAAATATTTAATTACCTTAATAGCTTATACATTAATGATGTAGAAATTATTTATTTAGTAAAAAATCAATATTACAGTTTGTATTAAAATAACAATACCTATCAAAAGGAACGAAAACTTTACCAAAAATAATTTGTCGAGTAAAAATATACCCTAAACATGCAATGGTATATTTCGAGACCATTTACAGCCTTATTAAATAGACTAGGACATTTATATTATTTTATTTTAAATGATGTCAAAGATGTCACCTTCATAATTTAATAAATATAACAATTTAAATGTTATTATTTTAAGATGATAAATTCAAGTAAAAATATTATTATGAAATGTATTATATTTATCTTTATCATAGGATTATATTTTTAATATTTATTCAAAAATAAGTATATTAAATAATTATACAAAAATGTTGTAGTAATTATTTTATTAAAAGATATACCAAATAAATGGTTTTAAAAATATTAAAATAAATAATATATGAACAAATTAATGTTCCCCATGAAGGTTTTTGATGAATATGACATGTTAGGAATCTATTATATTTTTTTTATAACATATCTTCTATGTGGTTTTTATTTAAATTCAAATAATGAGTAGTGTCAAAATTGACACTATTGATATTTTATAAAAATAACATATTATCAAATTATTAAAAAATCGCATAAATATTTAAAAAATAAAAATTGAAAACTAAATGGACGAAAAGGTTATAAAGTATCCATTTATGGAAAATTTACAACATTTAAGTATGTATTTATAACAATTTAAAATTTTGAATTTTATTACAACAAATAAAATTAAATACATTAAATAATGATAAATCAAGTTGATAAGGTTTAAAATAAACATAAAACATGTCTAAATTATTTTTTTTGATGATATTACAACCCTATCTCATCTCATATTCTAATTAAGTCATTCTTGGTGGTTTTTATGTGGGGTTTCATTTTATTATTTATTAATATTTTTTAACGTTTCAAAAAGTTCCCCTCTTCTCTCCTATATAAGGGCACCTCCTTCCCTCTCCTATTCACTCATTTTTGAGCCTTCAAGCTTGGCCAAACCATGAATATTTCCCTTCTAAACCTCTCTAGTTATATTATAGAGGTTCTAGTCTTCTCAAAATACCAACTCTACTGCCTTAAAAGGAAGCTTAAAAGAGGTGCATAGAGGAAGAGGTATTCTATTCTACCGATTCTTTCAAGTTTCTTTCTACTTCAAAATCTTCTTCATTAGTTAGTTCATTATAAAGTAATATCATAAGTATCAATAATATAATGATATGTTATTATAAATATCAAACAAACCCATTTCACCTTCTATCCATCCTATGGAAAACAAAATCACTGTGCATGCGTACGTTTGGAATACCATCTCCACGCCGTGGTGTAATATATTTTTCCACAACCACCTTACTTGGATGGGTATAATGGTGTAAAGAATAAATATATATGGTTATTATAACACCATACAGATTCTGAGATATTATATCTTCCACTCCAATTCCATTCAATAATTATGAGAATGATATCATCGCTCATGCGTACGTACGGATTACGGTCTCCATGAAGCGATGAGATTCATTATCCATGTTAACCATTAAAGAATGATTATAAAGTTTATATAATGAATAATAATGTTATATATACCATAATAATTCTACTATATTTATATATATATATATATGTCATCTACATACTTTGATTCAAGTCAAAAAGGAAAGGAAAATAGCGTTTTTGCGTACGTACGGTCCACCGTCTCCATGAACGGTGTGTTTCATTTCATTTATCTCTGTATTATATATATATATATACTGAATATATATGATATATAAATAATATTTTACATTATGGAAGTATGTAAATCATGATATAAGTAATAATAATATCAATAACATCAAGTCAAAACACGTACGATAAATGAAAGGATTTTACCGAAAACGCTGCATTAACATGGAATTGACAAAAGAATGGGTAATATAAAATCATAAGTGAATCATATATGATATCATAAATATTATAATGGTTCTATTACAATTTGATAATATGTTTAAACCCACTATACTAGAGTTTCAGACAAGTACGGATGAAATTGGAACTAAGGTAAGGGATAATTTTTCAATCTCATTTTTATCCGAGATTGCTTATACGTAAGTATTTACTGGGGTCATATTTTTCATCCATGTCCATAAAAATGTATTTCATAAAGTGTTTAATATTCTTCCATGTAGGTTTAAAGTCATGTTTTCCCCTCTTTGACATTTACTTTGTGTTATGGAAGTAATCTTTCTTTTGTTTACCATACGTCTTACTTTTTGACTTTTCCATTAAAAGTACGAGGAGAATATTTTTTTTACTTATATGGAATGAATGGATTTTTACGGTTTCATGGTGCCTTATTTTCATGAAGCTTATTCTACAGAATTTCATTAATATTTTCAACAAAATCATTTTCTTTTAAAATTTCATGTCATTTTGTGAAAATAAAATGATTTTGAAGAAGAAAATAAAATTTCCTCAAGAATTCATTTCAAGTGATTTATCAAAACAATTTTCCATATAAGGTGACATTATTTCAAATGAGTATGTTTCAAGTATATTGTCTCTATGATTTACATGGTTTCACTTTTCTTATGATGAAATGATATCCATTTGTTTTATATGGATTATGTTATGATGGGATGTTGTTTATGAAACCGATTTTATTCATTGGGTTATGATGAATGGTTTATTTTTATTTTACGGCCCAAGTAAGAATGATTTCATTATGAGATGGGTGGGACCTATATCTCCCTCCAATGAATTTGGTAAAGATTTATATCTCCTGATATAGACATGGATGGAATGACAAGTTAATCTTGTTCAGTGATACAGGACTGGAACGAGGAGTGAACTCGATTCAGTAAGTGACATTGTCCACTAAGATGGTCTTCACAGCAATTCCTTGGCTACAATGGAAATCATATCATTTGATTAATTATTTGCCACAATTACATGTTTTATTCCCATGCTATTTTATCATGATTAATGTTCTTTTTTGATCTTTTCCTTATGTACTACCAATATTTATTTCTCAAGATTTTGAAGTTTAAACTTTATGTTCATGTTTTTTTAGTTCAAATGTATATGATTTGTTTTATTTTCTCCATGCTTACCCATATTGAGAATTTGAGCTCACCTGTTATATTTTTTTCTTTTCCGCGGGATTTAAAGAAAGGTTTTAGGTAAGAAAAAAAGGGGAAGATATGTATGGGAGATGTTGAAGATATTTCCTCATGATTAGAAGATTATGTTCCATGTTTCCAAAGGCACTAAATTGTTATGGTACTTGGGTGTCTGTTTTTGTTATGTATTAATTGTTCCGCAAAAGTAATGTAATATCCATGTACTTCAATATTTGGGTCTCTACAAGGAGTACCTCAGCAGTCCAAGATTAGTGAGAAGCACCTTGGTGTCGTGGCAGGCCCATTGTACTCGGCAGAGAAGGGTTCTCCCACTGTCATGGTTTCGTTAATGAAAATCATGGTTTGAGATGAGTCAATGACTTTTGCATTTTTATCATGATTGAGATGGGTTACTAGAAAAATTAGGTATATGTATGGGCATATACCTAGTTAATGGTTATCTGTTGATATCATACTTTGTGGTTTATCCTTGTTGGATTTTGTGAGACCTTGTGGGTCTTGGTGTCCCTACTACGTGTCATTATACTCAACCCTGTATGGGCTATGCCCGCACCTCGTTGTGTAGGTTGTAGAAAATAGACAGTGTTGACTAAGGCAGAGAGTAGCAGGACTGGATGGTACCTGGAGGTGGATCACTCGGTGTGATGGTGCACGGAGGAGACGGATGGACGTGGAGTACTGAGGAGGCCATCTGTACCTACCCTTCGGGTAGGAGCCTCAGAGTAATACCCAGTAGTTGTTCTACATTTCTTTAGTTTTACATTCTTTCAGTTGTACTAGTAATTTCCTATTGGTCTTTTATTTGTGGCCCCTTTTGCATTCCAGCACTTCTTTTTTATACAGTTTTACTTAGTGCATTAATTCAAGTTGTGTACTCTGATGTTTTTATTTACAATTATAAAGGCAATGCCTTCACAGTTTAGGTATATACGCCTTTGGAGCTAGTCTCTAGCCCTTGGCCTATGGAAGGCGGGCTTGGGGTAGTCACGATACGGGCCCCTAGGGATGGGTCATGACAAATTGGTGTCAAAGGGGTCTGTTCTACCACAAAACGTAGGACTATGATTTTTATTTTCTCTGAAGTAATAGTGTTTAGGGTACTAAGTGTGGTTTTCAGTTCAAAGAGTCTAGTATTGGTATGGACGGCTGACATATCCATACACTAGGACCCTGACTTCTGATTTTCGACTCAGTGCATGAAAACCCTGATTGCGTGTGTGTTCCAAAATTTTTATTTAAGTCAGCACAACCGGGTCAGCTCACCAGGTATAAATATTTCGACCATGTTTCATTTGTTTCTTTCAGGATTCCTCCCAGTAGATGACCAGTTAGATCCCTGAGAGTCATACGTATTGATAGCCCACCGAGTGACGAGGCCTCAGTGCAGGGCCCTTTACGAGCGGAGGCACCAGCGATACTACTACCTGATGGGTCACTGATGCCACCAGCCCCAACATCAAACTATGCATGCTGCATGAGCATGTTTCGCGAGTTCCAGAAACAGAGGCCACCTAGGTTCAGGGGAGAGACAGACCCACAGGTGGCTAAGGATTGGCTGGAGGCTGTGGTGAGAGTTTGCAGTCAAGTAGGGACACCAGCAGAATTCATGGTGTTCCTTGCTTCCAACCTCCATTAGGCAGCTGCATGCAGATGGTGGAGCCTGATGCTCTAGATTAATGATGAGGCGATGCTACTATGGAAAATCTTCGAGATCCTGTTTCGGGTGGAGTTTTTCCCAGACACCCTCCGAGCGGTGCGGATACAGGCGCTACTGCATCTACAGCAGGGTAGCAAGATAATAACACAATACTCAACGAGGTTCACCGAACTCTCGTTCTACTCCACTGATATGGTGCGGGACCCATTCTTCAGGGCCTGGACCTTCGAGAAGGGGCTCAGGTGAGAGATCAGATCTCCGATGATCTCCCTCAACATCCTGATGCAGGCGGGGGTGCTAGAGAGAGCCCTCCTAGTGGATAGGATCCTTATTAAGCCATCTCCAGCAGCGAGACCCACCATTAGCTGACACGCAGTGGAGTCTTCTACAGTTGACAGTAGATAGATGTCATAGAGTTCCAAGAGGACCAGACCTATATGTGGTCAACCGCACGACTCAGGATCAGTTGTGCGGGGCACCCAGAGTGGAGATAGTGCCAGACATGTCAGGAGTTGGTAGTGTTACTCATGCGGTAGGCATAGTCACATGGATCATGACTGTCCGAACTATTGTTCTGATGATCAGTAGATAGTAGAGGGACCTTCTAGGCAGATGAAGTGGTTCAATCTAGGCTGTCCGCAAGGAGGAGGCGGACGTGTCAGAGGTGTTGGACATGAAGCTAGTGATGGAAGACATTTCGAGGTGTTTCCACCACCACTACCAGGAGGTCCAACCTGACTGCAGGGAGCGGCTGGATAGGGGAGAGCTTTGCTTCAAGTAGCTGAGGCTTATGATCATAGTGCTCCAAAGATTATTTGAGGTATAATCTATGTCTACCCCACCATAGCTGTATTTTTTATAGACACATGTTCCATTCACTCTTTCATTTCCATTGCCCTCGTTCGGATCTTGGAGATTCCGACAGAGCCGTTGGCTCGATCCTTACGGCTAGAGACTCCTACAGGAGATGACTCAATGATTAAGCACTGGTACCGGTAGTGTGAGCTTACTCTAGGAGGTGAGAGCTTCCACTGGGATCTCCTAGTAGCGGCGTTGAGGCCTTACAACGTCATCTTGGGTATGGACTAGTTATCAACATTCCATACTCAGATTGACTGTATTAGGCGAAAAGTTTGGTGTGAAAGCACAGATGGGACCAGTTTTACATTCACCAGTGAGAAGGGGGCCTTTGAAATGTAGGGAGGACTTACCAGGAGGGGGGTGTAGTCGATCACTCATCAGTTGGCCTGTCTCACCCTTGGAGTAGTTGACGTGGAGAGTCCGATTAATCCTATAGTGGTGGACCAGTACACGGATGATTCCTCTGGCGATGTTCCAGGATTACCTCCTCCTAGAGAGGTGGACTTCTACATTGACCATTACCCCGGTATAGCACTGATATCTACACCAGCATATCAGATGGTTCCCTCTGAGCTTCGCGAGATGTGGGTATAGCTAGAGGACTTGCAAGGAAAGGGATTCATCTGGACCAGCTTTTCTACCTGGGAAGCCCTGATTCTGCTCTCCAAGAAGGGGGATGGGATCTTGAGGCTTTGTGTCAACTACCATCGCCTGAACCAGGTGACCGTGAAGAACAAGTACCCACTATCGAGGATTGACGACCTCTTTGATCAGCTGAAGGGAGCTCAGTGGCTCTTGAAGATAGACCTCAGATTTGGCTATCATCAGCTCATCTTTTGAGATGAGGATGTGCATAAGACGACCTTAATGTGTCATTACATCCACTACGAGTTCTTGGTTATGCCCTTAAGTTTAACCAATGCTCCAACAGTGTTCATGAGTCTCATGAATAGGATCTTCCAGCAATACCTAGATCGCTTTGTCATAGTATTCATCAACGACATTCTAATCTAATCGACTACTGAGGTGGAGCATTCCTACCATTTTCAGGTAGTAATGGACACACTCCGAGAGCACTAGCTTTATGGTAAGCTCTGAAAGTTATAGTTTTGGATTCAAGAGGTTCACATCATGGGACACGTCATCTCGAAGGATGGAGTTGCAGTGGATCCAATGAAGATTGAGGTGGTACTTTCTTGGGAGCCACCCCGGAGTGTGACAGAGGTATGGAGTTTCCTTGGATTGGCTGGATACTACTGGAGATTCGTTCCAGACTTCTGCAGACATGCAGCATCACTATCACCCTTAACGAAGAAGGGGAAACCCTTTGTGTGGTCGGAGAGATTCCAACAGGTCTTTCAAGAGCTGAGGCAGAGGCTGACTAGTTCCCCCATATTGAGGCTTCCAGAGGAAGGCGTAGGGTATGTAGTTTACTGTGACGCATCAGGGACCAGACTCGGGTGTGTCCTGATGCAAGAGAGAGCTGTGATTTCTTATAGTTCTTGTAAGGTGAGACAGTATGAGCCGAACTATGGTACTCATGACCTAGAGTTAGCAATAGTAGTTTTCACCTTGAAGATGTGGCGACACTATCTAATGGGAGAGCGTTTTATCATGTACTCAAATCAGAAGAGTCTCAGGTATATCCTCTCTCATAATGAATTGAACCTAAGACAACGGTGATGGATTGAGTTCCTCCAGGACTATAACATCGAGATAGTCTATACTCTTATGAAGGGGAAGGTTGTTGTAGATGCGGTCAGCAGGAGGACTGGTATATAGCTACTAGGAGAGGCGATACAGCAGCTGGATTCTTTAAAGATATCCTTTGTGGGTAGAGATGGAGAAATATTCCTATAGTCTCTTACAGTCACTCTCACACTCCTTTAGTGATTCAGGGAAGCACAACATGAGGACGCTTACTACGAGACATGACGTGCTCAGATATCCACAGGGAAAACACCTGATTGATTTAATGAAGGTGGGGAGCACTTCATCCTCTTTAGAGGATATACCTTGGTACCAGTAGCACTTTAGAAGGATGTGTTGAGTGAGTTCCACACATCCCCTATAGTGGTACATCTTGATGTGGAAAAGATGTATCGGGACCTCAGACGACAGCACTGGTGGCCATGTATGAAGAAGGCGGTAGTGTAGTTTGTCTCATGATTCCTCACTTTCCAGAAATTGAACGCAGAGCACTAGGTACCAGCAGGATTGGTTCAGCCTTTAGAGGTCCCAGAGTGGAAGTGGGATGGGATATTCATGGACTTCGTGACGGTTCTTCCATGTACATCTAGGGGTCACAACTCGATTTCGGTGATTGTTGACCGAGTCACCAAGTCGGTCCACTACCTACCAATCAGAGAGCAGGGTTCAGTAGAGATCTTGGGACGCCTCTATGTGTAGGAGATTGTGCGACTACATGGAGTGACTTCCTCTATTGTCTCCGACCGTGATGCACAGTTTACTTCCCTACTGTGGAAGGGGTTATGGGAGGATTTCGGGACACATCTTCGCTTGAGCACCGCCTTCCATCCTCAAACAGATGGTCAGACCGAGAGTACCATCCCGACCCTCAAGGACATGATACGTACATGTTTCCATGACATTGGTCATGGCTGGGAGGATCACTTGAATTTGGTGGAGTTTCCTTACAACAACAGAAATCATTCCACCATAGCGATGGCACCTTTTGAGGTGTTTTACGAGCTACCTTGCAGATCACCCTTGTGATGGACTAACCCTGGGGAGTTAGCCCAAGTGGGACCAGAGATGGTATGAGCTACTACCGAGAAGGTGCAGATCATCCTAGAGTGGATGAATACGGTACAGAGCAGGCATAAGTCGTATGCAGACAGGAGACGGAGGCCTCTAGAGTTCGATGATGGTGACCACATCTTCCTACGAGTCTCACCATGATGAGGACTATGAAGATTTGTATGAGGCATCAAGTTATCTTTGTGATTCATCAGACCTTTCTAGGTCCGTAGTAGAGTAGATGAGGTGGCTTACTGCTTAGTTCTTCTACCTCAGTTTCACTGGGTGCAAGATGTCTTCCACGTATCTGAGCAGAGAAAATAGGTGCATGACCCTTCCCACATCATCGACCATAGAGAGCTGGACGTTGATGATGGGGTGAATTTTGGTGAGGTTTCAGTAGAGATTGAGGATCGACAGGAGCGGGTCCTACATGGATGGTCGATACCTCTAGTGCATGTACGCTAACAGTAAGTGAACCTCTAGGAGAGCACATGGGAGCAAAAGGCTCAGATGTGTTCTCAGTATCCCCATTTGTTCCCATAGTTCGAGTTGTAGCTTACGGGGATGTAAAGTCCTGAGGTGGGGAGAATGTAAAGACTCAAAAATTCTATGGAAATTTTTTTCTTAAATACATGGGATTTTTATGAGTCTGTGAAAATCTACGGTGCTTGATTCCAAGGCCCAGTGTGCCCGAAATCAATTTATGAAGTTTCATTCAAGTACGTTCAGTAAACATATGAGTGGGGTTTTATAACTTTTGAACTGATGCAAGGAATTGAAATCCGAGGACACCGTTGAACTCACAGCGCCGGTATTCACTTATGAAGACTTTCACCTCGACGACAGTTGGTCGAGGATAAATGTTAGTTTTTGTATTTTTACAAAATAAATAATAAAATAATGTCTGCAACAACATTATTTTATTTGAGCCGCCTTTGGGTGTGAGGAGGTTAAAACCTCCAAGAATAGGTTGGAGGTGGGGTCCACCACACCTTAACCTCCCATGAGAGGTTATGGTGGTGGGGCCCACCTTAGCATAACCTCCCTTGGGAGGATATTATTTTGGTGGGGACCACCCCTCACCTTAACAAAGCCCACTCCACTAGCAATTAATTGTTCCACCACCACCCCAATTAATTTCCAAATCCTCTTTTTTGAATTTTGTGCCATGTACCCTAATTAACTGGACCAAGGCATGTGAATTAATTAAGGGGAGCCTCTTGAAATCCTCCAAAATAAATGTGACACCTCTCGTGCAATTAATTTGGCGGAGCCAGGTTAATTAATTTCATCTTTTTGTTTTGGTTTGCCAACCAAATAATAGAAAAACCATTACTCTATTATTTTCGTTGGGCATTTGGTGGGGGTTGCGAGGAGGAAAGCTAGGGAGAAAAGAAGTCCTCCCAACGAAGAATGTGAACAATGCCGGAGAGGATTCTTCCTCGGTCTTCTTCCCCAGACACTTCATGACATATAGAAACTTCCCTCCTCATCGTCGTCAACGAACCGACGCACGAGATTGGATTGGGAGTGCATGATGAACGTGGAAAACGATGAACTTCATCATCTACGTTCCTCAACACCATCAAAGAACGACGACTGTCGAGCGGAGAATTAAAGGTAAGTGGTTTACGTTGTGCTTTATACCTTTTCTTTTCTCATCATCGATTGAAAAGAAATCGTTTCATGGTTGTAAATAATTGTCGTTCATAATTCTTTTTTTACTGATGACCAAATTGTTATTGCTTTAAACGCAGAGGATGCGGACCGACCTAACATGGCCTGACATCCTCTGTTGATTCTTCTCCTTTTGTGATGAACCTTGGCATGGAGACGAAGGCGACAATGAAGAAGGATGTGCTACCCACAGCCTCCGTGGATCACGCCACCCCCAGGGCACACCGGTGCTCCCGACCGAACACCGTCGGCCGAGTGGCTGCCGACCCGCCTGCCCGGCCCCGCCGGCGCCCTGCCCGGCAAACTCGTGCGCTGCCCCATGGCCTTCCTGGCCCCACCAGCACCCTTCCCGGCACCCTAGAGAGCTGCCCACACCCCTGCTCGTTGCCCCGGCGCGCTTCCCAGCACCCTGCCGCAGCCTGCCCGGCACCTGCTGCAGCCTGCCCAATGCCCCCGCGGCGTCTAGGATCCCACGTGGCCACTCGGCCCCCTTGTGGTGCCCTGGCCGAACTGGCCCAATCATTCCCTCTGGGCCAAGCTACACTAGTCTGTGCTCTCATAACACTCCAGGACGAACTGGCCCCGGGCCCGGGTCGAACCACCCCTGCAGTCCGCTGGGCCCGGGCCAGCGGACCGAGCCAAAACGTAGCGGGCCGACCCACCCAATGGGTCAGGTCAGACCCAGTGAGTCTAACCGGGTTGACCGAGACCGGGTCGGACCGGACCTGTGCCCATTACAGACCCATTACCTTCTTGGGCCATATCTTTGGCACCGGACGTCCGTTTGACGAACCAGCAGCGGTGCCTTTATTCGTAGAGTGTAGACATACCTTTGAGTATATCCCACTGATGTTCAAGGTGTAGTTGAGTGACAATCAGGTTTGATCATACATGAATCCAACCGGTCCCTCGGAAGAAAAATGCTAACAACTAAAAGACCAGGAGTTTGATTGACGCTTCGTCTGTTGAGTTGAGACCACTATGATGTGGCAGAACATTGAGATACTTCTTCATTGAAACTCATGTCATTTTTAGTATTTCCCAGTACATTGTGGTGTGGATCCTTCTAGTGACGAGTAGACAGAGTGCGGAGACCTAGTAGCTGGCAGACCTGATGACTGCTTGACCGTTTCGACTCAGAGTGATTGGACTAGCCCTGTGGGGAGCGCCTAGTAGTTGGTGGAAGACCCACGATGGAGGAGTTTTTGGTAGTTGGTGGTAGACCCGTGGTACTCAACCGAAGTAGTACCTCTGCAGGCTATTAGGGGGAGCGTTTGGTAGTTGGCGGCAGACCCACATTGGAGGAGCACCTGGTAGTTGGCAGCAGACCCGAGGTACTGGACAGGAGGAGTACCTCAGCAGTCTAAGGTTAGTGAGAAGCGCCTTGGTCTCGTGGAAGGCCCACTGTACTCGACAGAGGAGGATTTCTCCAGTAGTCGTGGTTTTGTTATTGAAAATCCTGGTTTGATCTGATTCAATGACTTTTGTGGTTTCCTCCTGATTGAAATGGGTTACTAGATAACTGAGGTATATGTATGGGCATATACCTATGTAATGGTTATCCTTTGATTTCATACTGTGCGGTTTATCATTGTTGGATTTTGTGAGACCTTGAGGATATCGGGGTCTCTACTGAGTATCGTTATACTCACCCCTGCATGGGCTATGCCCGCATCTCATTGTGTTGGTTGCAGACGACTGATAGCACTGACTAAGGCAGAGAGTAGCAGGACTCGATGGTACCTAGAGGTGGATCACTTGGTGTGATGGTTCCTGGAGGAGATTGAAAGATGTGGAGTGCTAAGGAGTCCATCTTTACTTACCCTTCAGGTAGTAACCCCAAAGGACAACCCATGAGATGCTTTAATTTTCTTCAGTTGTACTTGCTTTTAGTTGTATTTTCACTTTCTAGTTGGGCTTGTATTTTCGGCCCCTTTTACTTTTCAGAACTTCTTTTGTAAACATTTTTACTTAGTTATTTGCTTCCATTTGTTTAATTTGATTTGTCTGTTTACAGTTATAAATGAAATTCCTTCTTATTTTAAGGATATATGCCTTTGGTGCTTGTCACCACCCCCTGGCCTATGGAAGGTGGGCTTGGGGTAGTCACGATACGGGCCCTGGGGGATGGGTCGTGACATGGAACCCCACTCCTCGTAGTTGATTTCTTATGGAAGGTTTGTTTTCTAACCTATTTTTTTATTTCTAATTCCATATTTATAAATTTTCAGAACAGTGATCTCTTTGGGTTTATTTTCAAAAGGGGGGAGATTTTCATGAGTCGAACCCACTGGGGCTTGAGCTTCAGCTACCCCATTCCTCCCTCTGTTGGCTAGGGGTGGCAACAATAACCAAAAGGAATATCCTAAATGGAAGTAATTTTATTAATATACCTATATGCACACACCCACTCATATCAATGAAGAAATAAAAAAAATAACAATAAAAGGATACAATAGCTATAATATAAACCAAACATAAAAAATTCTAGAGTGTACAAGAGTATGACAGTGAAAAATGAAAAGTAATGGGAAAAAATATGCCCCCAACATGAATATGTTCCAACCTAAAAAACAAGAAAGAAAACGTGCTAAGAGAGCCTAGGTCCTAATCTCCAAGATCTGACCACTTAAAAATTACAATGCACCAAGTATGCCTATGACCCTCTAAAATCACCACCATCCTTTTCATCATTTTCATAAGATGTGACATGTTTGGGAAAATAACATATAATGGTGAAAATATTCATACCCAAGAAGATTCCATAAAATATGAAGGGGGATTAGTAATTGATGCAATAGGAATAGATAGTAAATCATAATAAGCTCTCTCCAAAGAAATAATGTAAACTCATTTAACAATAGGGTTCTAAACATATCGTCTAGCTGGACTAAAATTCATGGATTTTCCACCTATATAAAAGATTAGAAAAATCCATCAAAATGGATATATATATATTCTCAAACCAAGGAAACCCACATGGAAGAAAAGGGGATCTTGATATCATATCCCATCCTAGTAAATTAATGTCAGCAATTCTAGAATTCCATCAGTGATACCCATATTCTCGCGCATCTTTCAAATATAAAACATCTAAATTATGAAAACAGCTCCAATATTGTCACAACCAGTCCTCGGGGCCCATGATGTGACTACCCCAAGCCCTCCTTCCATAGGCCAGGGGCTGGCGACTAGAACCAAAGGCATAAATCGCGATAACTGGGAATGCATTGCCTTTATAAAAGTAAACAAAACACCATAGAGTACAAGCGGAAGAAAACACTACGTACAGTAGTAACAAAAGTGATAAAAGTACAAAGGGGTCGGAAATACAAGACCTACAGATAGGTACAACTGCAACTGAAAGTAAAGTACAACAGAAAAGACAAGCAGCTGGAAGATGAAACGCAACTCTCAGATCATCCACCACAGATCCTACGTGAAGGGTAGGTACTGATGTCTTCCTCAGCACTCCACGTCCGATCGTCCGTCCGTCTATCTCCTCCGGGTACCGACTCGTCGTGAAGTCTACCTCCGGATACTGACTCATCGTGAGGTCCACCTCTGGGTACCATCTAGTCCTCGATCACTCAGCCTCTGTCAGTGCTGCCCATCGTCTGTATCCAACACAACGAGGTGCGGGCATAGCCCGTGAAGGGGTGAGTATATGATACTCATTAGGGACCCCGAGACCCTCAAGGTCTCACTAAATCCAACAAATATTACCACGACGAAAGATCTCAACAGATAACCCTTACTTATGTATAATCCCATACTTATACCTAAGTTATCAAGTAACCCATATCAATCCTGAGGAAACACAATGGTTATGAAATTAATGGATAACCACTACCTAGGTATATGCCCATACATATAACTAGGTTATCAAGTGACCCATCTCAATCACGTGGTAAACACAAAGGTCATAGACTCAGCTCAAACCAGGATTTTCACTATCGAAACCGTAACTGGTGAAGAACTCTGTCTCTGACGAGTACAGTGATCCTGTCATGACTCCGAGGTACTTCTCACTAACCTAAGACTGCTGAGGTACTCCTCCTGTCGAGTACCGCGGGTCAGCCACCCAAACACAGTAGTGCTTTCCGCCGGGGTCTGCCACCCAAACACAGTAGTGCACCCCCCCTAATAGCCTGCAGAGGTACTCCTTCTGTTGAGTACCGCAGGTCTGCACCCAAACCCAGTAGTGCTCCATCCTCCAAGGGTATGCAACCAAACATTGTAGTGCTCCATCCACCGGGCTAGTTGACTCACTCCAAGTCGAGTCGGTCAAGCAGTCGTCAGGTCTCAGCCTGCTACACGGTCTCCGTACTCCATACGATCGTCTCCAGGAGGGTCTAATCTATGAGCTATAGGTTCATACTCCATGTATCTCAAAGTCCAACGAAGATGTATCTCAAAGGACTGCCTCATTGTAGGGTTCTCAACGCAACAGACGGTGGGTCAATCGGACGCCCGGTCTGTGAGTTATTATCCTTTTCGTCCTAGGGGTCCGATTGGTTTCACGTACAAACCAACCTGAATGCATCTCAACTGTACCCTGAACTCACATAGGGTATACTCATAGGGATCGTTTCTTTACTTTATCACCAACTCCACTGACGGTTCGTCAAACGGACGTCCGATTTGAAAGTTATCGGCTTTTCTGTTCCAGGGGCCTAGTTGGATTTCGGGTACAATCCAACTCGGCCATACTCCAACTATGTCCAAACCTCGAGTAGAGTAAGCCAAAAGTCTTGTCTCACTAAGATGAATCAGAAAAAGTCGACGACACATCAATCGGACGTCCAGAACTCAAGTTATAAGCGTTTCCGCTCCGCGGGCCCGGTTGGTTTCAGGTTGGAACCAACCCGGTCGTATCCAAAGTTCTCCATAACCTTGAGTGTAATATTCCAAAATGACCGTCTCGATCCAAGTATCAGATATCAACTGATGGAGCATCGATTGGAGTTCTGTAGCCCTATTTATGGGCGTTTGAACAGATCTGTCGGAAAATGGGGGGTTCGGGCCTGGTCCGACCCGGCCCGATACCCCCCTGGGTCGGGCCGAACAGGGTCGACCCGACCTGGGTCCGGGTTCGGCCCATTAGGGCGCGGCCCAGCCTGGCTAGTGTGTCCTGGCCCCACGCGGGAGTCCGGCATGGTGCGGGCGGCCTGACCCGGCATGGGCGGTCCATCCCGGCACGGCCGGCCCAGCTGGCGCGGCCGGTTGGCTCAGCACGGGGGCGTCCCCCATGGCTAGCGATGAGCGGACTGGGGTGTTGTGCCCCCCGCCCCCCAGTTGACCAAAATGGCACAACTTAATTGTCGTGCCTCCCCCTAATCCCGGAATAGCATAGTTGTTCCGGTCCGCCGCGGCTCAGCCGCAGTGGTTTCCTCCGGAGGCCAACCGCTGCCTCTCTCCGTGGACCATCGGACGCGCACTGGTGGTCCGTTCCTCCAGCCATCTAGTCCTATGGTCACTACAGGACCCGTAGATTACTGCGAAGGGTTCAAAATGACTTTACGGCCCGCTTCGTCATCGCCCGTCGATCCGCACAATAATAAACAAGCTGCAGAGGGTTGTCGGGCCGTGTTTGTTCGGCCCACGCCCTCCGCATTTGGTGTTATCAATTGGAAAACATTTAGACACATGATTTTAATCATTGAATAGGGTATAATTTATTCAAAATAAATTGTATGAACACCTTACAATTAAATACCCACACAAGAGGGTATAATTCACATAAAGATTATATACGAAAACTCCCTACCAAGAAATTGACGTCGCATGTCGTCGAGTCGCCGAAGTCAAACGTCGTGGTAGTCGGGTGTCGCAGAAGAATGGTATCGATTCCCTCGATGTCAGAAGAAGAAGAAGAAAATTTTTGTTAGCGTCGGTCTCCACGGTCGACGTCTCCTTCCTTGTCGCGAAAGAGGAAGTGGATGGATAATTTCGGGACTGCCAACTTGATGTCCTTCTTTGGAGACGTAGCATTCTTCAACGAAGGAGATGAAGTAAGAAGGCACGTTGTCATTGGAGATGATCACCGTGGTCGGCGACTTCTCCCTTGATGCAGAGGAACAGATGATTTGATGGCCGTCCTTCGTCGAGAACGTTCTTCGTCGTTGGAGGAATGCTCTCCCTCCTCTCCTTCTCCTCCTTAGCTCCCCACCAAGAAATTAAGTCCCCCAAAATAATACAGTTTTCTCTCTATTATTTTTATGGCACTAAACCCAAGGGTTATCACTCATAAAGTGACAACACATAGATTAAATGAGGAGAGATGAATTCAAAAATATTTGAATTAAAATAATCAATTAATTCACATCATTAATGAGGGAGAGTGGGTGAGTTACAAATTAAAGAAGGAGTTAGGGAGTTATGGGGAATGTGAAGCGGTGGGGTTCGTGTGGGCCCCACCTCACATTAATCCTCACTTAGGTATTTAGTAACTAGTGTCTTTCTCCCCAACTCCCACACAAAGGTTAAAACCAACTAGGCTAGAAATAAAACTGTATCACAAATTTTATTCCCCTTTTTATTTAAACCAAAATTTTTAACAACTCCTTCCGAGAAAATGCATCTTCAGTAAAGGGCCTCTGAAGCAATTACCGGTGCTACAGTTTCATTGGTGCCCTCAGATTTCGATTCTGAGCACCGGTTCAAAAGTTAGAAAAACCCGCTCGTTCGTTCACTGAACGTACCCGAGCTAAACTTTGGAAATTGATTCCGGACACACCGGGCCTCGGAATCCGGTTCCATCATAAACCACATCCTCGTAAAATTCCAAACAAATTAAGAAAAAAAATTCCTTGAAATTTCGGGGTCCTTACATTGCTCCCACCTCAGGTCAGTACATCCTCATAAAGCTTTAACACAAACTAGGGTTACAAAAGTGGTACTGAGCACGCATCTGAACCTTCCGCTCCCATGTGCTCACCTGGAGGTTCCTGTACTTCCAGTGAAGCACACCCTGAGGAATCGACCTTCTACATAGGATCCTCTCTTGTCGATCCTCGATCCCCACAGGAACCTTCGTGAATGTCGCCCTGCTATCGACGTCCTACTTCCTAAGGTCGATGATGTGTGAAGGATCATGCACGCATCTCCTCAGCTGAGATAAATGGATGACATCATGCACCAGGTGCAACTAAGGTGCAATGGTCAAGCGGTAAACCAACTCGCCTACCCTACTGAGGACCTAGAAAGGTCTGTTAAACCTCAAAGATAACTTGTCACCTCGGACACATCTCCGTAAACCTCATCAAGGTGAGACCCGTATAAGGACGTGATTTCCATCCTCGAACTCTAGGGGCCTCCATTTCATTATTAGAACTGAAACAAAAAACTCCTGCTACCACGAGGGTAAGGTTGGTCGACCCAAGAGTGATCGTCCAAACCCTCCTATGCATGAGTTTATCCTGTGCTTCCAGGTGTTTTCTTTTCGCCGACCAAGGAAAACCCATCCCGACGTTGTAGTTAGACCACAACCTTTTTGCCTAATACAGTCAATCTGAGCATGAACTATGAATCCAATCCATACCGAGACCAATGTCGTAAGGCCTTGACGCTGCCACCAAGAGATTACAACTGAAACTCTAACCTCGAGGGTCAGACCACACTATCGGATTAAGTGTGATTTTCAAGTCTCCTCCCAAGGTATCTCCAGACGTGAGGGTCAAGTCTACGGATTACCAGAAACTCTAGGTCTGGGAAAAGATTCGTGGAAGGAAGTAATGATTCATATCAATATCTATTACTACGGTAGCTAGTAGTGGACACAGACTGTCCCAATAAACATTTTAAGAGCAATTGGGTCACACTCCTTGACTGCATGCAGCCACAATTTTCCCCTACCCTCCAGCTCGCTGAGCATGGCGGGGAAAACTAAGGCAGGTGGTTGTAGCATGTTGAAATGTACACCACATCATGCTGCTTTCCTATCTCTGCCTGCACGTCTATTGCTTCGCAGACTCATCTCTCCTTAATGATTCCTCTTCTTGAAACATTTAACATGCCTGAGTCTCTAAGACTGGCTCCAGTTTCTTATTTGTTACTGCACTGTGCAGTCTTCATCCGCTCCTGGATGATCTGCACCTTCATTCCCTAGGATCTGTATGAGCTGCTAAGATTTCTCCTTCTCCGAAAAGAGAAACTCGGTCTCATCCCCTGGATGAACCACACACATATCCCAATATAGTCAATCCTGACATGAATGATGCATTCATTCCATGGATGATGTCGTAAGGCCTCGACATTACTACCAATAGATCCAGCCATCACTCTCACCTCCAAGGGTCGAGTCACACGGTCGACATCAGTGTGAGGTCACTGGGTCTCCTCCAGTAGAAATCTCGAAAGTGAGATTCAAGTCAATAGTTCTAATCTGGACCTCTCAGTATCAAGAAAACAAAAGGACAGGAAAGCAAACATCACGAAGATAAGTGTCTTTTTATTATTGAATTTCATATTACAAAGACAAAAATACAACAGAAACAAGGAACTAGAAGTACAAGGGTTAAAAAAGTATCCACTAGTTCTGCTCCTGTCCACCTGCTTCCATAGCTCTACTGCCTAGTCTACTGCTCGGCTGTAGCTCAAGAACCCGTCGATGCTTATGTATTGGTGGATCCTCTAATGCATATAGATCAACTCTGCGGGGAGTCAAACAGTCATGTGCCATGTGACCCTTCCTACTAGAGGAGAAACACTGTCCGTTTCTGGCACGCCTGGCTCTGACCCCACCCCGGGTGCCCGGCACTACCGATCCTATAACCCGAGATCGCCCATTTGCTGGTCTGGTCCTCTTGGACCTCTGAATCATCTGTCTAATTCCTACAGATGACTCGGCTACTGATGGAAAATCATACGGCAAAGTTAGCAAATCTTGAACACGCTCGAGGTGTATAGCCACTAGTACAAACTCCACCCTAAAAAAGGTCTTGAAGTCTCCTCATGTGAAGGTCATCCCATTGAAAAACTGGAGCATCCGGCTCCACCATCTGCCTGCTGCTGCCTGAAGGAGGCTGGAAGCAAAGATCACCATGAAGTCTACTGTTGTACCCACTATCCTGAAGACTCTCACCACAGCCTCCATCCAATCCTCAGCCGCCTGTGGGTCCGTCTCTCCCCGGAACCTGGGTGGCCTTTAGAGCTGGAACTCATGCAGCGCACTCAAGTGGCGTGCATCGCCTGCTGCTGGGGCTAGTGGAATCGGTGGCCCAACGTATGGTAGTACCGCTGGTGCCTCAATTATAAGAGGGCCCTGTAACGAAGCCTCGTCGTTCGGCAGGCTGTCTGTACATATATCTCTTAGAGCTCTAGCTGGTTATTCGTGATAAGGCATCCTGAATGAAACATACGTTACATGGTCAAACGATTTATACCTGGTGAGCTAACCTGGTTTGAGCTGTTTTAAGGGGAAAACCATTGCAAACACACACGCAATTAGTATTTTCATGCACTGAGTCAGAAATAAGTAGTCAGGGTCCTGGTGTATGGATACGTCGGCCGCCCGCACTAACATTGGACTCCCTGAATTGAAAACCACACTCGGTACTCTTAACATTATTGCTTCACAGAAAGAAAATATCAGAGTTATTAGTTCTGGGGTAGAACCAACTCCTCTGATACCAATTTGTCACGACCCGTCCTCGGGGCCCGTGTCGTGACTACCCCAAGCCCACTTTCCATAGGCCATGGGCTGGAGACTAGCACAAAAGGTGTAAATCCCGATAAATGGGAAGGCATTGCATTTATAAAAGTAAACAAAACACCACAGAGTACAAGCAGAAGAAAACACTAATTACAGTTGTAACAAAAGTGATGAAAGTACAAAGGGGCCGGAAATACAAGCCCAACAGATAGGTACAACTACAACTGAAAGTAAAGTACAACAAAAAATAGAAGCAGCTAGAAGATGACACGCATCTCCTGGATCGTCCACCACGGATCCTACCTGAAGGGTAGGTACAGATTTCCTTCTAAGCACTCCACGTCCAATCGTCCGTCTGTATGTCTCCTCTGGGTACCGACTTGTCGTGAAGTCAACATCCGGATACTGACTCATCATGAGGTCCACCTCCGGGTACCGTCCAGTCCTAGATCACTCGGCCTCTGTCAGTGTTGCCCGTCATCTACATCCAACACAATGAGGTACGGGCATAGCCCGTGCAGGGGTGAGTATACAATACTCAGTAGGGACCCAGATAACATCAAGGTTTCACTAAATCCAACAAGGATAACCACAAAGAAGGATCTCAACAGATAACCCTTACTTAGATATAATCTCATACTTATGCCTAAGTTATCAAGTAACCCATCTCAATAATGAGAAAAGACAAAGGTTATGAAATCAAAGGATAACCACTACCTAGGTATATGACCTTACATATTCCTAAGTTATCAAGTGACCTATCTCAATCATGAGGTAAACACAAAGGTTATAGACGCATCTCAAACTAGGATTTTCACTGTCGAAACTGTAACTGTTGAAGAGATCTGTCTCTGACGAGTACAGTGATCATGTAACGACTCCGAGGTACTTCTCACTAACATAAGACTGCTGAGGTACTCCTCCTGTCGAGTACCGCGGGTCAGCCACCCAAACACAGTAGTGCTTCTCGCCGGGGTCTGCCACCCAAACACAGTAGTGCACCCCCCCTAATAGCCTGCAGAGGTACTCCTTCTGTTGAGTACCTTGGGTCTGCACCCAAACACAGTAGTGCTGCATCCTCCATGGGTCTACACCCAAACATAGTAGTTCTCCATCCACTGGGCTAGTCGATTCAATCCAAGTCGAGTCGGTCAAGTAGTCGTTAGGTCTCAGCCGGTTACACGGTCTCCGTACTCTGTACGTTCGTCTCTGGGAGGGTCCGCTCCAAAAGCTACAGGTCGATAATCCAAGTATCTTAAAGTCCCACGAAGAAGTATCTCAAAGGACCTCCTGGTCATTGGGGTCTCAACGCAACAGACGGCGCATCAATCGGACGCCCGGTCTGTGAGTTATTAACCTTTCCGTCCCAGGGGCCCGGTTGGATTCGTGTACGAACCAACCCAACTGTCTCTGAAATGTACCCCGAACTCACATAGGGAATACTAATAGGGACCGTTTCTCGACGAGATCACCAATGCTGCTGACAGTTCGTCAAACAGACGTCCGGTCTGAAAGTTATCGGCTTTTCCGTTCCAGGGTATCGGTTGGATTTTGCGTACAATCCAACCCATCCATACTCCAACTGCGTCCAAACCTCAAGCGGAGTAAGCCAAAAGGTTCGTATCACTAAGAGGAATCCAACAAAGTCAACGACATGTCAATCGGATGTCCAGAACTCAGGTTATAAGCATCTCCGCTCCGCGGGCCCGGTTGGTTCCGGGTTGGAACCAACCCAGCCATACCCAAAGTTTTCCGAAACCTTTAGTGTAATATACCAAAACAAACTTCTCGATCCAAGGATCGCATCGCAACTAATGGTGTGTCGATCGGAGGTCAGTAGCCCATGTTATGGGCCTTTGAAAGGATCTGTCTGAAAATAGGGGGTTCGGGCCCGGTCCGACCCAGCCCGATACCCCCCTGGGTCGACCCGAACCGGGTCGACCCGACCTAGGTCCGGGTTCGGCCCATTATGGCGCGGCCTGGCTCGGCTGGCGTGGCCCGGCCCAGTGTGGGGGTCCGGCCCAGCGCGGGCAGCCCGTCCCGGCAAGGGCGGTCCGACCCGGCGCGGCCGGTCCGGCTGGCCTGGCGCGGGCATGGCCCACGTGGCCAGCGAAGAGCAGAGGGGGTGTTGTCCCCCCCCCCCCGGTTGATTGAAATGGCGCGACTTAATTGACTCGCCTCTCCCTAAACCCAAAACGTCTTAGCCGTTCTGGTCCCCCGTGGCTTAGCCACGGTGGTCGCCGGCGCCGCCGCCCCAGGGGGGCACGCCACCGCCGCCTCTCTCCGTGGACCACCGGACGCGCACCGGTGGTCCGTTTCTCCAGCCGTCTGCGCCTACGGTCACTTCGGGACCCGTAGATTACAGTGAAGGGTTCAAAATGTCTTTGAGGCCCTCTTCGTCGTCGCCCGTCGATCCTCACATCAATAAACATGCTGCGGAGGGTTGTCAGGTCGTGTTTGTTCGGCCCGCGCCCTCCGCGTTAGGTGTTATCAATTGGAAAACATTTAAACACATGCTTTTAATCATTGACGAGGGTATAATTTATTCAAAATAAATTATATGAACTCCTTTCAATTAAATACCCACACACGAGGGTATAATTCACATAAAGATTGTATAAAAAAACTCCCTACCACGAAATTGACGTCGCACATCGTCGAGTTGCCGAAGTCGAACGTCGTGGTAGTCGGGTGTCGCGGAAGAACGGTATCGATTCCTTCGATGTTGGAAGAAGAAGAAGAACATTTTTTGTTGGAGTTGGTCTCCACGGTCAGCGTCTCCTTGTCGTGGAAGAGGAAGTGGATGTAGAATTCTGGGACCACCAAGTTGATGTCCTTCTTTGGAGACGTAGCATTCTTCAACGAAGGACATGAAGTAGGAAGGAACGTTGTCATTGGCGATGATCACCGTGGTTAGTGACTTCTCCCTTGACATGGAAGAAGAGAAGAGTTGATGTCTGTTCTTCTTTGAGAACGCTCTTCATCGTTGGAGGAATGATCTCCCTCCTCTCCTTCTCCTCCTTAGCTCTCCACCAAGAAATTAATCCCCCCAAAATAATAGATTTCTCTATCTATTATTTTTATGGCACTAAACCCAAGGGTTATCACTCCTAAAGTGACAACACATAGATTAAATGTGGAGAGACAAATTCAAAAAGATTTGAATTTAAAGAATCAATTAATTCACTTCACTAATGAGGGAGAGTGGGTGAGTTACAAATTAAAGAGGGAGTTAAGGAGTTATGGGGAACGTGAAGGGGTGGGGTTCGTGTGGACCCCACCTCACATTCAACATCACATAGGTAGTTAGTAACTAGTGGCTTTATCCCCAACTCCCACACATAGGTTAAAACCAATTAGGTTACACATAAAATTGTATCACAAATTTTATTCCCCTTTTTATTTAAACCAAAATTTTTAACAACTCCTTCTGAGCAAACACATCTTCGGTAAAGGTCCTCTTAAGAAATTACCGGCTCTGCGGTTTCATCGGTGCCATCAGATTTTGATTCCGATCACAGGTTCAAAAGATAGAAAAACCCACTCGTTCGTTCACTGAACGTACGCGAGCTAAACTTCGGAAATTGATTCCGAGCACACCGGGCCTCGGAATCAGGTGCCGTCAGAAACCGCATACTGGTAAAATTCCAAATAAATTAAGAAAAAAATTTCCTTGAAATTTTCGGGTAATTACAAATATTCCTCACAATTAAAGGGAACCAATCTATAGATAAAGAACTCATTCCCTAGTATAATAGGAGGGTTATAGTCAATACATATATAGAGGACCCTTGCCCTATCCTGATAGGAGGGTGACACTCTGATAGTTGCGAACCCATGTGGTGTCTTTGAAAGAGGGTGCCACTCAACAATTGATAGAGAACCCATGACCAGCCTAGATAGAGTGTAAAACAGTGAAGCTCAGTAAAAGGCCCATGATCAGTCCAGTTGGAGTGTTCCACTATATAAATATAGGATCCATGCCCTGGTATAATAGGTAGGTGATAATCAAATAGAAGATAGAGGATCCATATCTTGCCCAGCTAGAGGGTTCCACTATAGAAGTTATTCAAGGACCCATACCCTACCCCGCTAGAGACTGCCACTCGATTATTGATAGAGGACCCATGCCTTTTCCAGATAGATGGTTCCACTCTATATATTGGTGGAGGACCCATTTGCTACCTCGGTTTGAGGGTACAACTCTGGAGGCCTCTAGTTATCCTTTGTGATGACTACTACTTTTAAACATCGCCTAATTAAGAATCATTACTATAAAATACTGTATCATATCTCAAAATCTATTATAGATTCCACCATAAAATTCTATGTAGGAGAAAACTCAAGATAGGATACTCATGGTCCAAAATACAAGTCCAAATGAAACAGATACATGAGATTGAATTTTTCTAAAAAAGGAATGAATAGGGTACACAATGTGTATGGGGGACCACACAATGTGTGATACCATTCCATTATTTGAATGGGTACCTTAAGGTATAGGTATTGGTAGATATTTATGACTAAACCACATGTAGAAGGTCTACAAAGCATCTCTGAGCCACTCGGTGTCCTTATTATGATATATGGTTGTGTCTGTGTACTTTTCCCATGTACATGTACTTTGTCACATAATGTGTGCCAAGATGTGCCCATTCCCTTGTAGTCTTGGAGTACACAGTGAGTTTCCATCACAACTTCATATAGTATGTGGGGATCCCACATGGCATGTAATACTTATAATTCTATGAAACCCTAGCCACCACAGCCAGGGCTCTACAAGCCATGGGGTCTTTGTACTAAATGGTGTGTAGTTCCGTTTTCATAGATTCTTATATTATAACTCATTTCTTTATATCCATTTATTATACCATATAATCAGGCCTTGTATCCTCCATGAATTGAAGGATATTTCTTTGGGTAGTGATTTTGGTCCTTCGGTTTCTATAAATCGATTCTCTATTCCTCATGTACATATCTGACACACATTCCCTAATGACTAGAAAACATTGTCTCAATGGTTCTCTTATGTCTCCCGTTCTTCAATGTAGTAATTGTTCCTTTGGAAATACTTCTTCAATTAATAATTGGGTAATTGTTTTATAGTGATAACTCTTGTATATCTTGATCCACAACTCCAAAACATTATATCTTACTCACACTATCAATTTTGAGGATGATATCCTTTTCAAAGAACATAATATTTAATTTTACTATAACCTTTATCTCTATGGGTTCTTATAAATAAAATCCCCTTGTTTCCTTAGGATATCATATAAATTTATTTATAGTTACTTTGGGTATCTGTTTGTTTCCATAAGTTTCTGTAAAAAATACATCACATCCCTACATATGTAAATTTGTAAACACAAATTACCTCTCACACCACAACCCATATGGGATTATTTTTATGTCTTTTATTAGTACTTCATTAGCATGTGTGATACATTTGTTAATTTTCATCCCCAAAATAATAATAGAAGTCCTGCATGACTCATCATAAATCTCTCAATGTACAAAAAGATATAATTAATCCTTTCACTAACAACATTCCATAATAGTGTATAATGATGAAAAAGTTGAGATTTTGTTTAAAACACCTCTAAAAAATTGAATAAAACTTGATTAATATATTCATTACCCTGACATAAGATGAGTTTATTCCTATTCTAACCAACCTAATTCTCTACTTCAATGTTGTATTACTTAAATTTTATAATATGATTAGACTTATACCATAGTAGATTGACATATCAATGTCTACTAATATTCTTAGTAAAAGTTATAGAGTTAACATACCCAAATCTATCATCCACCAAAAAGGTTAACTCAAATATGTGTAAATTAATTCTTAAATCTCTTTGGCTCTTCAATATTTTACCTGGAATAGATATTTTCTCATTTTACCTTGAAAGAAAGAGAAACATATACCAATTGTTTTTAGTTCAAATGATTCTAAATAGACTTCTTGATATAACTTTTACAAATGATCCTTTTTTACATGTCCAAACTGATGATGTCATGACTATGTGTTCTATCTATCATGTGAACTTGATTCATTATCAATTTAAAACCATTTGTTTATATTATAATCTCTACATACCTTCATAAAAACATTCTATATCCAAGCATATTCTATCCTTATAAAAGAAAAAACAATTATTTCTACAATTGATAATATATCCATTCATATATAATTAGGAAATAATATATTATGTTTTTTATTTTAATAAAAACAGAATTAAAATTATTTAGATCTAGAAATAATCATGTTAATAAGGTGAGATGGTATTCTTTAATATCTGATTTATATAATCTTGATCTCTCAATAGTTCGATGATATACCTCATCCCCGGTAATGTTATATAATCTACATGGTTCCTATATTTGGATACAAATGTGAATATCAGAAGATAAATATAATTCATAATTTATAGAAATTGAATGATTAAATTTGATAACAAATTAAACAGAATATTTCAATAGCTTCTTCACTAATGTGTAATTATTTTTCTTATGTCATTTATTACCATAAGAAACACACATAGTATCGTAGTCTTGATCAACCCACGTGATTATCCTCCTCTTATAGGGGCAGTATGATGGTGACTTAAATGTAGGTTAAGTCTTAGTTATTTTCTCATTTCATTTCATCTTGTTCACCATAATGATATATGGTTTTTCATGCTTCATGTCTTCACCTATGTGATGAAATGGGCATTATATATATATTACATCATTTCAATAAAATATAAAATACATTTTAAGAATAAATATAGAATCAAAGAACCTAAATTCATAGTATTTTTGTAGATTAGCTATCAAAAATATCTTATTATAGATAATTTATTCAAAATTTCCAAAACATATTATTCACAAATGGCCTATTTCTAAACATATTACAATATGAAATTCCATGGGAAAATGGGGAACATAATAATGAGTGAATTTAAATTAATATTAAGGTAAAAAATTATCAATGATTACAAAATTATTAGACCATAAAAATGTAAGGAATCATGAGAATGGAATAAATATAATATTAAAAAGAACATGGATTCAAAAGTGATTTCCATAAGGCATGATAACAAGATATATAACCTCAAATTATTATTAACATACTATAGAGTAAAGTGTTTAGGTAAGAGAAAATAATCATGATCGACAGATAATCATAAAGAAAAGTGGAATAACCAAGAAATTTGTCACAATAAAAATACATGAAGAATTTTAACATTATGGGAATTACCAATCATAAAATGTATAATTCAATGAAAAAAATATAATAATGGTCATATATAAAGTCACGCATGATCTAATCATTCCCATGTAAAATGTTAATGGAAACCCATTGTGTCCATACATCACATAAAAATATAATGAGATATAAAACATTTCTCAATGGATTGGATGAATATATTAGTACTACCCACAATGAAATGATAAACCATACATATATTTTATTCCATGATATAAATCATACATATTATAATGGAATCTCATGAAAATAATATGGGTTACTCTACATATTTAAATGGTATCATATAAAATTACATCAAGAATCAGATTAGTGGATACCATAAATTTGTTATCCCAAAAAAAGTTCATAATAAGATAATTTAGAGGGTGATCTTTAACATTTAACACAGGATATAAATATTTATTTATATAGAGAAAAATGGAAGAGAAATAATAAAAATATTTTTCATAAAATATTTTTAACATTATCATAAAAAGAAGTAGTTTCAAGTGACTTTTCGAAAATAAATTTTTTTAAGGTGATAATGAGAATTTTTAGAAATATTTTTTTAATTATTCCAAAATAATGTAACCTTTAAAATAAAAATTGAAAATGTAAATAAATGTGGAGTATACTTTATATTAAAAATTGGAAAGAAAATCATTTCTTATCTTTTTAGGGAATCAATGTGAAAAAACAAAATAGTAAAAGAGATAAAAAATAACATTAAAAATATTTATATAGAAATACAGAGACTGAAAAATATAAAATAAATTTTGATTTAAAAACAATATAAGATAAAAATGTGTGGCAATAAATAATAGGGACACGGTTGAGAAACAAAAACTAAAAATAATGGGAATTAATTTTAATAATGTCATATATTTATGAATTAAAAAATCACTAAGTAAAATTTTTTTACATGAAACAAAAATTTCCCCATAAAGAAATATAAAATAATCTTTTATGTATAAAAATTAAAAAAAATAGTAAAATTATTAGAACATATTCATTTAAGATGTTTTAAAACATAATGAAAAGAGATTAAGTCGAAAAACACCTTATATTTTTAATAAAAAAAATTCTATGAGAATTAAATTATATTAGAATACCACAAAAACTTTGAATGATGATTTTTTTAGAAAAATAGTGTGGGTTCCTAGAAAATATAATCTTGTAGAAATAATTACAAATGTTTATAACTAAATGAATGGATATTAAGATAATAAAAATTCCTTATATATAATGTAATTATTAATGTAATTAAAAATGATAATGGGAATTTTGAGTGGAGTATTAAATTACAAGAACAAGGCTTTTATTAAAATAAAATACTGAAAAAAGGTATTATATACACCATATAAATGAATATAGGTGTATTTTACAACTCTTGCCTCATAGAAGAAAAATTGATTTGAAAAATCAATTCATATTGGATTCCCACTTAGTTTTATGTGTTTGAACTTCTTGTATAGGATATTTATATTTCTTTCATCTAAATGATAAATACATTTATCATTATATTAATTTATACCATTCATTCATGATTTATTTAATGCATTTATTAATCATTTTCTTATAAATTAATGTTCAGTTGTTAAATTTTTTGTTTGTTATGAATAGGATTTAGAATGAAGGTTTCAGTCCACAGTCATTATCAATAAATCCCCACATTTAGATTTACTTTTGTTGTTATGTAGATGTTTTTGATATATTTATAATTTCAAAATAGACTTTTTTGTGGATGCTATGCAGAGTGATTGTAATAAATGGTTACAATCCTCCATTTTAGGAATATTTATCAAATAGAAATAAGTTTTTAATTAATTAATATATATATACACATTAACATATAAAAATAATTAAAAAATACTATATTATTCATTATTATATCATATTACAATTCTATTTATTAATTTATAATTTAAATGTTATAACGTTGTTTATATAGGTTGTAATAATAGCCCAAAAACATGTTATAAGTAATGAATGAGTAAGAAAATTGAGTTTTATTATTATGATATCATTTTTATTGAAGAATAATAATTTTAATGTAAAATCATTGGAGAGTAGAATTATATTTTGGAATGGTTTATATGATAAAGGTCATGAAATCATTAAATAATAACTCATTGCATAGATGTAATCACTCCCAAAAATGTCGTCCATCGAAATGAATAAATCTGGCCTCATACTAATGAAAAATCAAATAAAAAGTGTGTGTATGGGGGGGGGGGGGTGGAATTTAAGAGATGAATAATAGGTATTCATTCAATATAATACAAATTTTATATGTTTTTTGGAGTGGTTGTAGGAGAACTTCTTTTATATCTAGAAAATGAGTGACATTTCTTTGGAAAATTGTGTTTTGTTGAAAGGTAAATATGGAATCACATGGGAGTTTGGTGAATTAGGTAAGAAAGTTTTTGTGAGAAATATAATATCGAATCCTATAACTAAAAAAATGATTATATAATATATAAAAATAATATTAATTAAAAATCATTTAAGTATTTTTAATTTACCACTTTTACCCCTTCCACTTTTTTTACATATTCTCTATGGTAATTATTTTTATACTTAAAGTATTAAAAAACCCTTATTACAAAAATTTTATATTATTATTCCTAATTCAGTGAACAATTAATTTAATGAAATTTTTAAGGTGATAAATATTAGTTTTAGTATAAGATGATATAATTTTAAATAATAATTCTTAGAAAAATATATAATTTTAAACATAAAAATAATTTATTCTTATTCCTTAAATAGTAATAAAAATTAGATAAATTATAATTTTTGTCTAAATATTATTATTAAATTTTATTGAAATTTTTTTTCTATAGTGATTAATTTAATTTATTAAGAAAATGTTATAAATAAAAAAATGATTCATTATAAAATCTCGTTTTCAAACCTTAAATGATTCAATTTATCTTTTTTATAAGTTTTTAATTATTTATGAACAATTAATTAATAAACTACCTTTCAAGTTAAATAAAATTTTATAATAAACATTTTATACAAAGTATTAACTTTTTAAAATAAACATAATAATTAAAATGAATATTATTTATGGGGGATTTGAAAAATGAATGCAACGCACACAACCAGCCGGACATTTGGGTTATGCCAATTCCCTCCTTGCAAGGAATGGAAAATAACCATTGAAAATATTTTATTACATGGAGTGGCTCAAATTCTTATATTCTAGATGGCCTGATGGCCCAACTGATTATGATCTAAAGGCCTTTTTAAGGAGATGATTAGAAGGCCTAAAAGAGTGACCTCAATCATTACATGTGACCTATATTACACTGAACTACATATATTTGAGAAATTATCACACCATACCACTAGTATAACGGTTGTACAACCCCATTCAAAAAAGATATAAAACACTTCTATCCATCATAGATATCCATATTGGAGGAGGTCCAACATATAGGTTCCAATGAACCGAACATTATATCAACCCACCCCCTAATGATCTTGTGTGGTTCCATGAAACACTGACATCCTAATGATTATATGATGTCCAACTTATTCCACTATGCTAATCATCATGTGTATAGTAACCCATCGATCCCATTATTAATTTCCTAGTTGGTAGATATCTTGTTGATAGACATAAAAACACCCATCGATCATTCAAGTTTCCCACCCGAAGAGGCCTTCATATTACTATAGGGAATCACCTTACGATCACACCATGTATGTTGAGTCACCAATAATGGATTTGAAATATATTTCCACAATCATGGATAACTCCAATAAATATTTTTCTCATGTTTTAAATGTTGCTTTGTCCCTTGGTCTTAGTCTAGAAAGAACCATTATGATAAAACCTCTTATAAGAACATTGGACATATGAGATTCATAAGGAATAATTATATTTTTAGATTCCATTTATTCGAAATTTTTACATAGATTTAATAATATAGTTAATTCTATATTACAATAGACCAAATTTAATAAAATATTACTTATATTTTATATCATTAATTATTCATGTTCTTAATGATGGTATCATTAACTATATAATTCCAATTGTTATATAATCCCAATGTATTTATAATTCCAAAAAAAATATATTAACAATGACCATATAAAATATTTATATATAACCACAGATTTATTTTTTAAATAATTAGTTATATTAATTTCTTTATTCTAAAATTTTCTATTATGTTTGTACTTCTTTTACTTAATTCCATAGTTGAAATCATTAGTATGATGTTCAAGAAAACCACAAGGATGGGTAATTTATATTAGTGTTGTTTTTATTTTATTATGGTTTTATTCCACTTATACATTTTTAATAATGTTTAATATTTAATTATAATATGTTTTATGTTTTTTATTTTTTATTATAATATGTTATTTCAATAAATTATATCATTGTTTTTTTAATTTAGTGTCATGTATAAAACTAGATATCATCGTATTAATGGGAAATTTTCATTATATTCATGGGTAGTTACATTCTACCCTCCTTAAAATATTTTCATTCATGACCTTTCATTACTCCAGTGAAAAAATAATTCTAATTTTTCCAAATATATCTTCAAGTTCCCATGTTTCAAACAAAAACTTATGATTTCACTATAGAACATTGACCAAATTTGTTGTTATTTTTTCACAGCACTTTATCTATTAGATCCTTGATTTCCACTAGTTATACCTTATAGTATATATTATGTTTCAATTAAAAAACATCTAAGTATAGTATATTTAAAATATTTAGTATGTACTTTATTAAATGCATTATATGGAACAAATAATGCACCCATGAGACGTATATAGATAGTGTTATTATCTACCTTATATTAACTATATAATCAATAATATTACATTGAATAATGTATCTAGGGATTAGTTTTTAATTATACCTGAGTATATTAACCCTCTTATAATGAGGTATTTGAAGGATTACTTTATCACCAAATTCAAACTCTAGATTTTCTTGATGATTATTATCACATGTTTTTTGCTTCCACTACCCGCTTTAAATATATTTTTGGTTGGTTTTGTACAATTATATAACAATATTATCCCCTAACATCCTCTTGTCTCCAAATTTAACCAAATATATTTGTGTTCTACATGTATTACCATATAGATCCTCATATGGTTCCTTTTGGATTCTAGTGTGAAAACTATTGTTATATGATAGCTCAACCAGAATAAGATGTTGATCCCTAATTCATATAAAATCCTTTAATATTGATAAAAATATATCATATAGAGTTTGAATTGACCTTTAATATTAACTATCAGTTTGGTGATAATAATTTTTGTTGAATGTTACATATGGATCCAATTCTTGTTGAAAATTATCCAAAATTTTTAGGTGATCTTGGTTCTTAATCAGATGTAATAGAATGTGGTACTACATGTAGCCTTAAAAATCCCTTTATATATTACATGGTGTGTTTATAAAGTGAGAAATATTATTCTAATTGAAATTAACTGTGATGAATTTTTTATTCCACTCACAACTACACAGATAAAAGTATCCCCATTAGAAGTTTTACGACTGTTGTTGATGAAATACATAGTAATGATACCCCATTTCCATAATGTAATTAGGAATTTTTACATTATCCCATTATATTTTTTATATTCATCCTTTAATTTATATCATTCAAATAATCATAATATATAATATCCAACATCACACTTCATTTTGTCCCACTAAAGGTTTTTCTTATGATTTATTTTCATCATTATTCTTCCTTGGTGAATTTATAAGGATGTTACACGTGAATCATCCATAATAACCTTCTCCAATTCATTTAGGGATGCAACAAATATACATGTTCCAAATATTATAAATATATATCTAGTAATGTTGAACACCAAAATATTCACTATATTCTTTTATATCTCCATATCATCCTTCTATACCTCCGTGATATTCAAAAATATGGATTGATGAGAAATAATTTGATAAATGAAGGATTTCATCCATTCCTTTATGAGTTTCATTTCCATTTATAGAATATCCATACTGATTGGGTCTTTTTATATCCTTATAAAGGATATGGTAACACAATAATTCATTATCCTAGAATCAATCAACTAGTTTTACTTCCAAGGATAGTAAGGTAATGATAAATCACAATCCCAAATTATTACTAACAATATCATTCAGTGCATGTTTAAATCCATCAATGTGAGTAGAATCTTTATACTCTTGGGATCATTATATATATATATATATCACACTTTTTACTATATAGAAAATTCCACCAAATATTTAATGAAAAAATTATAAGTACAGGATCTAGATCATAAGTTATATAATATCTCCCATGGGTCTTTAATTTACATGAGACAAAAGTAATATGAGATTTCCAGTGGACAGATCGAGACACACATGAGAGGGTTGTGAATAGTATTTTTCTTATATTTTACCAAATTATGATGTGTACATTAATATTTTATCACCTATTTATATTTTAAACTATGTTTCTAGTCAGTACATATGGATCCACTCTTTTTAACATGACATACCAAACCACTTGAAATAGAATAATTCAAGTTAAGATGGAATAAAAAATTTATAGGGTTTACCCCCTATTGAGATACCTTCCCCTTACCATACTTATAATTCCCCAAGCATAGATTCTCCACCATAATCATTTCACTAATGTATGTATAGTTGGATAGGGTTAATTGTGAAACCAATTACATCAGCATACCATTAGAAATTACAAAATATCATATAGTTCAATTTTATATTAGTTTCAAACAAATTTCTATTTAGAACTTCCTTATCCTCTTGAAGTATATCACAACTCAAAACATTATGTATAATCATACAATAGATTTTATCTCCTTTTACTCTATGTGATGTATTTTTTAACACCCCAAGCTTCCACAGTACGCTTCTCTTTGAATAATACAGTAGCGTGTGTTGTACGCAACTTCGAGTTCTAACACACACCACAACTAATCAAACTAGCCATTATGAATAGTAATACCCACTTATTGAAATTTAATAAATATTATCTTTCAAAATTGACTTCATTTTTTGATTTGGAATATCTAAATTAGTTTAGGGTGAATTTTTCGTATTTTTCTAAAAACTTTCAATTTTTGATGAATAGTGGAAAACACTGAGTTATAGATTTAAAACGAATTTTTATTTAAATAATTATTTATTTTATTTAAATTTATTTTAAGTAAAAATATATACATAATACCTATATATTTTCAATGTAATTTATTGGAGTTAGTTCATAATAATTTTAGATATATAAAAATTTTATTGAACTTTTCACCCTCTTTTACCCATCTCCTAGGGGAATTTGCAAATTCACATAAAACTTATTTTTACCACTTCTTTGAGTGGAATTTAGAAAATACAAGATTCACGGTTAATATCAAGGAGAAAAATGTATTTCAATAACATAAAAATAATTTTTGGTGAATATTAACTTTTAACATTTATTTACAATTGTTAAAAGTACACAGGGTAATTAAGGGTAAAAATGTTATTTTTATTACCCTAAAAAGTGTCATAATTCTATTGGATAAGTATAAATCGACCAAAAAAACATAGGAATAAAATATGAACCTCTTTGGTCCACTTGGATTAGATTAGGACATTTATTATCATTAAATTCAAAGAAGAGTTAAAAGAGTTAAAATCAAAGTTTAATAACTAAAACATTTTAAATATAGGTTTATACATAATATAAATTCGATTATAGATATTAATTAGAAAGATAAAAAGATTTCCAACATAATAGTATTTTATTTATAAATATCAGACATTAAATAATTTAATTTGATTAAGACACAATGATGATGTAGTAATTACCTTATTAGTGAAATATTAAAATAATTGATATTATAAATACCAAAATAAATTTAATTTGATACTTTCAATGAATTAAAAAAAATTTATTGGTTAATATGACATGTTAGGGTTGATTAAATGAATTAGGTTCGATGTAATAAGGCTGTTATGAATTTAGCAAAAACAAAATACCAAATAGTGTAAAAATTGACATAAAAGAGTTTTTAAAACAAATATTATATTATTAATTGATATTCTATTCCTAAAAATCTACGATTCTACCAAATCTTCACGACCCGTCCCCTGGGGCCCATATCATGACTACCCCAAGCCCTCCTTCCATAGGCCAGGGGCTGGAGACTAGCACCAAAGGCGTAACTCCCTAAAAACTGGGAAGGCATTGCCTTTATAAAACATAAACACACTCAAACAGAGAACAAGAGGAAGAAAACACTAAGTATAGTAGTATAGCAAGTGTGCTGAAAGTACAAAGGGGCCGTAAATACAAGCCCAAAAGAAAGGTACAACTACAATTGAAAGTAAAGTAAAACTGAAAAGACAACAGTTGAATGGTGAAGCAGCTCCTGGATCGTCCTCTGAGTTCCTACCTGTAGGGTAGGTACAGATGGACACCTCAGCTCTCCACGTTCGTCTATCACCTCTGGGTATAGTCATGTCAAGAATTCCACCTCTGGGTACCATCCAACTCTACAAGCCTCAATCACAACCAGTGTTGTCCGTCATCTGCAACCAACACAACGAGCTGCGGGAGTATCCCGTGCAGGGGTGATTATAAAAATACTCTGTAGGGACCCCGAGACCCTCAAGGTCTCACTAAATCCAACAAGGATAAAACACAAAGTAATATCTCAACAGATAACCTTTACTTAGGTATATGCCCATACATATACCTAAGTTATCAAGTAACTCATCTCAATCATAAGGAAAACACAAAGGTCATTGACTCAACTCAACCAGGATTTTCATTATCGAAACCACAACTGATGGAGAACTCCTCCTCTGTAGAGTACAGTGGCCCTGTCACGACTTTTAGGTGCTACTCTCTAACCATAGACTGCTAAGCTACTCCTCCTGTCGAGTACCGAGGGTCTGCTACCAAATAACGGGTGCTCTGTCCACTGTGGGTCTGCCACCATATACCGGGCACTCCCCTTAATAGCCTACAGAGGTACTCCTCCTATCGAGTACCACGGGTTTTCTGCTAACTACCAGGTGCTCTGTCTACCGTGGGTCTACCGCCAAATACTGGGCGCTCTATCCACTAAGATAATCGAATCACTCCAAGTCGAATTGGTCAATCAATCGTCAGGTCTACAGCTACTATGTCTCCGCACTCTGTACGCTTGTCTCCAAGAGGGTACGCTCCATGAGCTACTGTTCGATACTTCCATGTGTCACGTAATCTCACGTGGAAGTATCTAAAATGACCGCCTCATCGTAGGGGTATCAACGCAACAGATGGCGCATCAATCGGACGCCCGGTCTGTGAGTTATTAGCATTTCCATTCCAGGGGACCGGTTGGTTTCTAAGCTAAACCAACCCGATCATACTCCAACTTCATCCAAACCTCATGTGGAGTATTCCAAAAGAATTTTCTCATCATAAGGAATCTAATGTAATTGATTTCACGTCAATCAGACATCCGGTCCTAAAGTTATAAGCGTTTTATTACCGAGGGCCTGGTCAGATTCATGTTCGATCCAACCCTGTCGTACTTCAAATGACACTGGTTAACCAAACCTGTCACACCATTGCGATCCATACTGAAAAACACATGAGATAGACTATCCATTGGTCCAAAACAGATAGCCAGTGAAAAAGTTGAATTTCACCGCAACACGTGCGAACCGGACCTCGTGGGGCCCGCACCTTGAACTTGACTTAAATATCCAAAATTGGTCTTGAAAAATATTTCTTAGTTCCAGGGTTGCAATGTCACAGATGGTTCGTCATTCTGACACTGTATGAGAGAGATATGTCAGATACAAGATCCCGTAATAATAATAATATTATTATCATTGGGTGTTTCATGGACCCAAGCCATGAACCAGAATTTAGTATCAAACATTAGACATGAATCAATCGTCTTAAATATAGGATTACATTTCCACTGACGGCAATTCAATCAGATGTCACACGCATGAGTTATGGTTGGTCGAAGATTTAATAATAATATTAAATCTATTATTTTCTGAGTGCTTCGGGCTCCCGATCCAGAAACCCGAAAAAGACCACCAATATTGGACTCGGAATGGCCGTCTCAGAATCTGGGTTTCACTGCCGCAGATGGTTCATGAAACCGAGGTCACATGAATAAGTTATGGTCAAAAAAGTGTTTTATCATCAAAATTAATAATAACAATATTTTATTATTATTATTAACTATTTGTTTAATTCATATTTCCCACTCTAAAATCAATCATGCTTTGGAACCTTTTAGCACGCTAGAATTTATCAACAAATCCCCCAATTACAATTTATTTCTCTTTTAAATTTTAATCCCTTTCAAATTTATTCTCTCTCCAATCTACCACATTATTCCACATTCCCTTCTCCTCCAAATTTCACGCATCCCTCACGAACCAGGAATGTTGCACCTCCGCCTCGCACATGGCCTGCTTCTGGCCTGCCGCACTACTACACATCCGGTCCACTGCACCTTCGTTCTAACCGCAACAATTATGATGATCGCAGATTCTTGATCCTCGTATCGAGATCTATGTGTCTGTATGTCACACTCAACGAAACATCGAGTTTCCAGTGCACTTAATTATTTGACGATGAAGAACACACGAAGAATGTGCGGAACATGAATAAGAAAGGATCTCGGTTTAAGTGTTGATGGATAACCGTGTTAGTTTGGAAATTGTTTTTGAGAATCAAGAACATGAGGGATTGGCAATTAAATATTTATCATGCTTCAAGAATCTCAAATTTAGGATATACAAGAAGAAATTTAATTCAATCAATTATTTATCTATCCGCGAATTAATTTATTTAATTCGCATTCATAATGAGAAATTAAATTTGGGTAAGGAATCCACAAAGATAAATCCTACAAATAAACACTCAAGCTCGAGGGTATAAACCACATAAATGAGTAATATACAATATTCCCCCACCTCGCAAAGACGTCGCACGTCGTCTATCCATGGAAGACTAACATCGCGGTAGATAGCGTCGTGAAGAACAGTGTCATGGATAAGAGAAAGGAAGGCGCATTTTCGTTCTTCATGTAACCAGTGTCGTGGAGAAGAGGGCATCGTTCTTCGTTGGAGTCGTTCTTCATCGAAGAGAATGGAACTTTCTTTATCTATATCTCCAGAGCATTCCCAGGTTTTCTCCAACACCATAATTTCCCAACAAAAATAATAGCTCTTCCTATTATTTTATTCTCACGACAATTGATTTATGAATCAAACACTGTAATTAATTAATTGGAGAATCCCCTTAATTAATTATAATGTGTTGGAAATTTAATTGGGAGGAAGGTGGAGAGTTTAACACATGTAATAAAGAGAATGGTTGTCACAATAAATGCAAGGGAGTTTAAGGGTTGATTCAAGGGAGATGAAAGGTTGGGGATCATGTGGGACCCACCTCCCAAATATCCACACAATGGTAGTTAGGTGGTTGTGTGTCCCACCCTTAACTCTCCTTTGTAG
Organism: Viscum album; assembly: GCA_963277665.1. NCBI lineage: Eukaryota > Viridiplantae > Streptophyta > Magnoliopsida > Santalales > Viscaceae > Viscum > Viscum album. The sequence continues at coordinate 1,958,840,117 of OY728137.1, forward strand.
GATTTAACGACCATAGATATAAATAAAATTGTTCTAACGATTTTATTTAATTAATTCTAAATCCCCAATTATTAATTCTCAACTCGCTTAAAATGAAACTACGGAAAAAGTTCCCTTTCGAAATTATCGGTGCTGTGAGTTCATCGGTGCCCTCATATTTCAATTTCGAGTACTGATTCAAATGATAGGAAAACTTGCTCATTCATTCACTGAACGTACCCGAGGTAACTTCTGAAATTGATTCCGGGCACAATGGGTCTCAGAATCAAGTGCTGTCAGAAGCCACAGACTCGTAAAATTACAATGTATTTATGAAAAAAAAAATTCTTTGAAATTTATGGGTTCTTACATTACTCCCACCTCAGGGATTTACGTCCTCGTAAAACTTCAATAGATGCTAGGGAAGACAAAATAGGTACTGAGCACGCATCTTAGCCTTCCTCTCCCATGTGCTATCTTGGAGGTTTCAATGCTACTAGCGAATTCACACTAGAGGAATCGACCATCCTCGTAGGAATTTCTCATATCGATCGTCAATCTCTACTGGAACCTCCTTTAAAGTCACCTTGTAATCGATATCTAGCTCCCAGTGGTCGATGATGATGGTTAGGTCATGCACGCATCTCCTCAACTGTGATACGTGGATGACGTCATGCACCCGGTGCAACTGAGGTGGAGGGCCAAGCGGTAAGCCACCTCGCCTACTCTACTGAGAACCTGAAAAGGTCTGACGAATCGCAGAGATAACTTGCTGCCTCGGCCGAAACTCTGTAGACCTCGTCGAGGTGAGACCCGTAAGAAAATGTGATCACCATCCTCGAACTCCAGTGGTCTATGTCTCCTATCAACATATGATTTATGTCTGCTCTGTGTAGTCTTCATCCACTCCTGGTTAATCTGCACCTTCTCCATCGTAGCTTGTACCATCTTTGATCGGTAGGAAGTAGGACGACTTGGTAAGTCGGTCGTCAATCACCATTCTTCGCCTACGATCTGTAAGAGCTGCTAAGATTTATCCTTTGTCGAAAAAACAAATCCGGTCTCATCCCATGGATGAACCACACCAATTGCCTAATATAGTCAATCCTGACATGAATGATACATTCATTCTATGGAAGACGTCATAAGAACTCGACGCTACTACCAAGAGATCCAATCATCACTCTCGCCTCCATGGGTTGTGTCACACAGTCGGCATCAGTGTGTGGTGACTGCGTCTCCTCCAGTAAGAATCTTGAAAGTGAGGGTCAAGTCAACAGTTTAAACCGGAACCTCTTAGTACACAAAAGGAAGGAAATAAAATGTCACAAGGACAAGTGTCTTTTATTATTGCAGCTCGAAGTACAAAGACACAATGAAAACACAACAACGACAACATGGAAACTAGAAGCAACAAAAACAAAGGCCTTCATGACTGGAACTAGTCCCGTTCCTATCAACCTACTTCTGGAGCTCTATAGTCGTATGCTTCAGCTACCTGAAAATGTGATCTCCAATATTGACCCGATCTTGGCGGTCGTATTGGACCTCCTAGTGGTGGTGGTGGAAAAACCTCGAAGCATCGTCCACCACCAGCTGTACGACCAACTCCTCTTCCACGGTTGCCTACTCCTTGCGGTCTGCCTTGATCGAACCTCTACCTCTACCTGGAGGGTCCTTAATCTATCTATTGATCATCTGTAAAGTGGGTCGGACAGTCACATGACATGTGACCAAGCCTGCCACAGGAGTAACACTGCCGGCTCCTGGCACGACTGGATTTGTCTCCACTCTGGTTGCCCCGCACAACTGGACCTGAGTCATGCAATCGGACACCAGTGGGTCTGGTCCTCTTGAACCCTTGTGTTGTCTGTCTATTGCCAGCTACAGAAGACTCCGCTACAAGTCGACTAGTGGTGGGTCCTGCTACTAGAGACAACTCAGCAAGGAAACTCTCCACTAGAAGGGCTCACTCAAACAGACCCGTCTGTATCAGAATGTTGTGGGAGATAACTGAAGCTCTAACCTCTCGCCTGAGTCCCATCTCGAAGGCCTGGGACCTGAAGAACAGGTCTCGTACTATATCAGTGGAGTAGCGCGAGAGGTCTGTGAACCTCGCTGAGTACTGAGCTACACTCATGCTACCCTACTGTAGATGAAGTAGCTCCTGTATCCACACCACTCGAAGGGTGGCTGGTACAAACTCCTCCTGGAACAGGCTTTTGAAGTCTTCCCATATAAGTGATGCATCATCATGCATTTGTATCATCAGGCTCCATCATCTGCCTGCTTCTTCCTGAAGGAGTCTGGCAGCAAGGATCGCCATGAATTCCACTGGTATACCTACTATCCTAAAGACTCTCACCATAGTATCCATCCATTCCTCAGCTTCCTGTGGGTCAGTCTCTCCCCGGATCATGGGTGGCCTCTGGCTCTGGAACTCATGCAGCGCACTGAAGAGGCATGCATCCCCTACTGCTGGGGCTGGTGGAATCGGTGGCCCGATGGAAGAAAGTATCGTTGTTGCTTCAAGTAGGAGGGTGCCCTAGGATATGGCCTCACCACTCGGCGGGATGTCAGTATATACAACTCTCTGGGATCTAGTTAGTCGTCTGTGGGGAGGCATCCTGAAAGAAACAGATGTGACACTGTCAAAAGACTATACCTGGTGAGTTGACTGGGTTTGATCTGACATAAAGAAAACTTCTGTAAACACACACGCAAACAGGGTTTTTGTGAACTTAGTCAAAAATCAGATGTCAGGGTCCTGGTGTATGAATACATCGGCTGCCGCACCAACACTGGACTCCCTGAACTGAAAAGCACACTTAGTACCCATAACACTATTGATTCACAGAAAAGAAAATAGAGGAGTCCTATGTTCTGCGGTAGAAATGACTCCTCTAATACCAATTTGTCACAACCCATCCCCCGGAACCCGTATCGTGACTACCCCAAGCCCGCCTTCCATAGGCCAGGGGATGGAGACTAGCACCAAAGGCGTAACTCCCAAAAAAATGGGAAGGTTTTACCTTTATAAAACGTAAACAAACACAACAAGAGAACAAACAGAAGAAAAAACTATGTAAAGAAGTATAACAAGTGTGGTAAATGTACAAAGGGTCAGGAAATACAAGCCCAACAGAAAGGTATAACTACAACTGAATGTAAAGTACAACTGAAAATACAACAGCTGAATGGTGAAGCAGCTCCTGGGTTGTCTTCCGGGTTCCTACCTGTAGGGTAGGTACAGATGGACACCTCAGCTCTCCACTTCCATCTGTCACCTTTGTGTACCATCACGCCGTGATGTCCACCTTAGGGTACCATCCAGCTCTACAAGCCTCAATCATGAACAGTGTTGTCCGTCATCTGCAACAAATACAACGAAGTGCGGGTGTAGCCCATGCAGGGGTGAGTATAAAAATACTCAGTAGGGACCCTGAGACCCTCAAGGTCTCAGTAAATCCAACAAGGATAAACCAAAAAGAAACATCTCAACATATAACCTTTACATACTTATATGCCCATACGTATACCTAAGTAATCAAGTAACACATCTCAATCATGAGGAAAACACAAAGGTCATTGAATCATCTCAACAAGGATTTTCATTATCGAAACCAAAACTGCTGGAGAACTCTTCCTCTATCTAGAATAGTGGCCTTGTCATGACTCTGAGGCACTACTCACTAACCTTAGACTTCTGAGGTACTCCTCCTATCGAGTACCGTAGGTCTGCTGCCAAATACCTGGCACTCGGTTCGCTATGGGTCTACCGCCAAATACCGGACGCTCCCCCTAATAGCCTACAGAGGTACTCCTCTTATCGAGTATCGTGGGTCTAATTCCAACTACCAGGAGCTCCGTCTGACGTGGGTTTTCCACCAAATACCAGACGCTCCGTTCTATGGGCTAATTGAATCACATTGAGTCGAATTGGACAAGCAGTCGTCAGGCCTACAGCTACTAGGTCTCCGCACTCCGTACGCTTGTCTCCGGGAGGGTCCGCTCTATGATCTTCTAGTAGATTCATCCAAGTGTCACATAATCTCACGTGGATGTATCTCAAAGGACTTCCTCATCATAGGGGCCTCAATGCAATAGACGGCGCGTCAATCGGACGCTCGGTTTGTGAGTTCTTAGTAGTTCCGTTCTAGGGGCCCGGTTGGTTTCTAAGCTAAACCAACCCAAAAGTACTCCAAATGCGTCCAAACCTCAAGTGGAGTATCCCAAAAGAACCGTCTCATCATAAGGAATCCAACTTAATCGACAGCATGTCAATCGAATGTCTGGTCCTTAAGTTATAAGTGTTTTTTTATCGAGGGCCCGGTCGGATTCATGTTTAATCCAACCCGGTCGTACTTAAAATGACACCGGTTAACCAAAATCATCACACCATTGTGATATATACCGAAAAACACAAGAGATGGACTACCCATTGGTCCAAAATGGATATCCAATGAAAAAGTTTCATTCCACCGCAACACGCATGAATCGGGCCTCGTAGGGCCCTCACCTCGACCTTGACATAAATATCCAAAATTTCTCTTGAGACATCCGTCTTAATTCCAGGGTCGCAACGTCGTAGAAGGTTCTTCATTCCGACACCGTATGAGAGAGATATGTCAGAAACAAGATCTAGTAATAATATTATTATCATTATCATTGGGTGTTTAGTGGACCCAAGCCATGAACCAGAATTTAGTATCGAATTGTAGACTTGAATCAACCGTCTTAAAGACAGAATTACATTGCCACTGACGGTAAGCCACTCAGACATCGCACGCATGAGTTATGGTGGGTCTAAGATTTAATAAAAATATTAAATCTATTATTTTGTTAGCGCTTCAGGTACTTAATCCAAAAAACCAAAAAAGTCATCCAATATTGTACTCTGAATGTCCATCTCAGAATATGGGTCACACTAACGTAGACGGTTTATGAAACTAAGGTCGTACAAATAAGTTACGGTTGAAAAAGTGTTTTATCAACAAAATTAATAACAGTAGTATTTTATTATTTTCATTAATTGTTATTTAATTCATATCTCCAACTCTAAAATCAATAATGCTTTGGCCCCTTATTGTGCGCTAGAATTTATCAACAAATTCCTCATTTACCATTTATTTCTCTTTTAAATTTTAATCCCTTTCAAATTTATTCTCTCTCCAATCTACCACATTATTCTATGTTCCCTTCTCCTCCAAATTTCACACGGCACTCACGAACCGGGAACGTTGTGCCTCCGCCTCGAACACGGCCTACATCCGGCATGCCATGCTTCTACGCCTTTGGTCTGCTGCACCTTCATTCTAACCCCAACATTTATGACAATCATAGATTCATGATCCTCCGATCGAGATCTCCATGTCTGTATGTCACAATCAACGAAACATCAAGTATCTAGTGCGCTTAATTATTTGACGATGAAGAACACACGAAGAATGCGCAGACCATGAATTAGAAACGATCTCGGTTTATGTGTGTATTGATAGCCGTGTTAGTTTGGCCATTGTTTTTGAGAATGAAGAACATGGGGGATTGGAAATTAAATATTTATCATGCTTTAAGAAATTCAAATTCATGATAAAAAATATCATAATTAATTCAATCAATTGTTTATCGATCCGTGAATTAATATATTTAATTTGCATTCATCATGAGAAATTAAACCAGGGTAAGGAATCCACAAAGATAAATCCTACAAATAAACGCTCATGCTAGAGGGTATAAACCACATAAATAGGTAATATAAAATATTCCCCTACCTTGCAAAGATGTCACACATCATTGATCTGCGGAAGACGAACGTCACGGTAGATGGCATTACGAAGAACAGCATCACGGAGAAGAGAAAGGAAGGCGCGTCATCCTTCTTCATGGAACCAGCGTTGCGGAGAATAGGGAGTCGTTCTTCATTGGAGGCGTTCTTCGTCAAAGAGAAGAAAACTTTCTTTATCTATATCTACAGAGCTTTCCAAGGTTTTCTCCAACACAAAAGTTTCCCAAAAAAAATAATATATCTTCCTATTATTTTATTCTGACAACAATTGATTTAAGAATCAAAAAGTATAATTAATTAATTAAAGAATCCACTTAATTAATTATAATGTGTCGGAAATTCAATTGGGAGGAAGGTGGAGTGTTTAACAGACTTAATAAAGAGAATGGTTTTCATAATAAATGCAAGGGAGTTTAAGGGGGGGTTTCAAGGGAGATGAAAGGTCGGGGCTCGTGTGGGCCCCACCTCCCAAATATCCACCCAAGGGTAGTTAGGTGGTTGTGGGTCCCACCCTTAACTCCACTTTGTAGGATTAAACCACCATAGATATAACTAAAATTGTTCTAATGATTTTATTTATTTAATTCGAAATCCCTAATTATTAATTCTCAACCCGCATAAAATGCAACTGCAGTAAAGGTTCCCTTACACAATTACCAGCGCTGCGAGTTCATCGGTGCCCTCAGATTTCAATTCCGTGCACTGGTTCAAAAGATAGGAAAACCCCCTTGTTCATTCTCTAAACGTACCTGACCTAGACATCAAAAATTTATTTAGCGCACATTGGGCCTTGGAATCAAGTGTCGTTAGAAGCCACATACTCGTAAAATTCCAAAGTATTTAAGTAAAAAAAATTTCCTTGAAATTTCCAGGTCTTTACACAATGGACATATATAATGATAGGTGTGTCATTAATGAACCACTTGGGGGTTTCTTGGATGTATATAGTAAGATTATTAACCATATAATATAAAAATACAAAGATACTTGGTAAATGTCAAACTATTTAACTAAGAGTTAAATATAAATTATAAGGTTAATTTATTGATGTAAACCTGTTTAAAATCTATTGGTTGTTAGGATTTCAACCCATCCCCACTTTAGCCTCTAAATAAGTCACTTTTGAGCCATTATAAACCAAATAAAAATTTATTATATAATAATATTTTATGTTTTTTCTAAGGTTCCCCTCACCCCTCTTATAAAAGGGCACTCCCCCTTCTCTCAAATTCATACCTTCAAAGATTTTTGTCTCAGCCAACCCCTACACAAATATTCTATCAGCTTCCCTAAATTCAACCTAGATGTCTTAGTTTGATCATAAAGCCAACCTTAGGATCCCTTTTGATCAAATCAAAAGGAAGAACCCGAAAAAGAGGTAATCTTTTCACCACCCTCTTTCAAGTTCCTTTCTTCATCCACTTCCTTTTTATTTTTTGTTTCCATTGTAAAATAATAACTCAAGTATCTTATATATAATGTGATGTTATTATAAATATGGTACAACAAAATCTTTATTATATCCATCCCTTGAATGACATGTCACCATACGTGCGTACTTACGACTTACCGTCTCCACGTCGTGGTGTAATTGTCATTCCATAGATTATTATTTGGATGGGTATAATAATGATGTGTAATTGAAGTAAATAATAAATATAACATTATAATGATTCTCTATATATGATATACCATCCAATTATATATGATTTTAATATCAAAAGAATTATATTGTCGCTCGTGTGTACGGACGGACTACCGTCTCCACGAACGTGATGAGATTTATTCCCCATCGTATCCATTCAAGAATAATTTTCATTTTATGATTAAAAATATTTTTTAAGGACTTGATATCATTCTGGATATGAATAAGATACATCCTATGGATTACAAAAATATCTTATGTAACAAAACATATAAAATAAAACGAGAAATTGAACACACGAAACAACGATAATTCTATAATATTATTAACAAAGCAATGTAAAAAGATCATATATGATATCATAATTATGTATACGATTTTTGCATAATCTAATAACAATGATGTATCTATTATAAAAGAGGTTAACCTACCCTCGACCAAGGAAAAGTACAAGGTAAGGGTTTATTTCACAATCTTTTCATTATCCGAGGTTGTTTATACGTAATTATCTACAGGGACCTCTTTATCATCCACATCCATGTTTCTTAAAAATGTATTTCAAATAATTCATACTATTTTACAGACTATGGTTTAACGTCATTTATACCCTTTTTTGAATTTTTATAATAATTTTATAAAGGAATCTTTCTGTCATTTTCCAAATAAGGTCCTTTTTAACCCTTTCGACAAAATTAAGGTAAGAATATTTTTTTTAACTTATAAGACAGGTGCGTCTATTTTCCACCATTATAAAATCATCGAAGCTCCCCTTAAAATATTATTAGGATATTATAATGGTAATTGTTTTATTTTATAATTATGAGACGTTAAATGATTAAAAAAAGAGATATTTCTCTCAAATAGTTTTGATTTCATCTATGTCAACATCCATTGATGAATTTTATGTTTATTCGAAGTTGATTTATTATGATACAAAACTTCCATTTGTATTGATGGTTTTGTGAATTTTTTGACGGTGTATGTTCTATTTTTACACAATTCAGGGTTTATGGTGTAATTATTGACATTTCGTATGCTAGTTTTAATACGAATGTTTATCATATGTTCAAACCCTTTCATATGGGGAATGTATTGAAATTAGTAAGTGATGGGTGGAGCCTGCTATAGCTCCTCGATGCATCATAGGTATCATGAGACAACTAGACGTGGAATTGGCCACGACCCTTTCCCAATTTGATATATGGTTTTGGCCGAGGCCTTAATCATTTTTAGACGTCTTGGCCAAGGTCTTGACAAAATTTTTCAAAATGTCCGGCATTATACATTTCCTCATTATGAAAATAATATTGATGGTTAATGTGGTCATTCGAATAGTAGAAGGCTAATGATTTTGTTTTATTATGGAATTATTATTCATCTCATATTATTTCCATAAAATTATTCATGTTTATTATTGGTAAAAGCATGTGGTTTTAATTATTCACCATGATTAATATTTATGTTATCTTCCGCTGTATTTCATACCCTTACTGTGCGTTTGAGCTCACCCATTTCTTATGTTTCATTTTACCAGGATATGTAGATGTTAATTATGAGTGACTTGAAGGCATTATTTATGAGGCTTGGATGTTTTCAATGGAATAAAATTGTGTCGTATTTCTTTTCAAGTTGTAAAGTTGAACTTTTGTATGAATCTTGTTTCCAATAATACTAAACTGATCGGTCTTTCGAGACATGATTTCCTTTTGGTCAAGCAAATGTTATGTAATAAGGCACCGACTCTGGGTAACTGGGGTCAGGGCGTTATAGCTGGTATCAAAGGATGTTTAGTAAAAACCTTGGAATATATATTTAGATAAACTCTGATTAGATCGAATATCCCTAAGATAGACTTTGAGTATTAGTATAGAAGAACTTCCTAGAATTTTGGTATTGTATAGATTTTGGGAATTTTTTGAGAAATTCATCCCTATCTGGATATGAGCAGGTAGAGGCGGCTCTGGAACAGATGTACCTAAGGTTAATACCCAAAAACAATACTTTGAGCTAGATTCAAATGGGAACTGGTGGACGACAACGTGCCTTGTCGCACTCTTGGTTACGACACTCCCGAGGGATATACTTAGGATAAATCTCATTTTCTATGAAAACAATTATGAAGAGTTTATGAATATATAATTCCTCAAAGAAAACATTTTTTTATGATTATATATTATATCCATAAATAGTTCAATTTATGTGAAGTTTTTTACAAGTATGGAATTATGTATTTTGATTCATAAACTGATCTAGTTTATTCCATTGTTTAGAAATGATGCCTAGTGGAAGGAATGGAAACTGTATCAAGGCACACACTCCATGTACAGATTATCCTCCTTCTCAAGATAATTATAGTAGAGGTGGTGATGCAACTGGTGCTGATCAGCTAATCACTATACTAGGATAACTCACTCAGGTTATGAATAATAACCTTACCCGTATGGAGCACCCTAATCCACAACGTGGGGATCAATGTTAGATCGCTTCATGTGGAAACAACCACCTAAATTCAATGGGAGTACAAATCCATTACTGGATGAGAAATGGATAAATTATTTAGTGAAAATATTCCACGCCATGGGGAGTATAGAAATGGAAAAAGTTGGCATGGTAGTTTACCACCTCACTAGAGATGCTGATCAATGGTGGTCATTGATTCAAAACACAAAGGAAGATGATGAAGTAACAAATATGGAATAGAGGGAGTTTAAGGATATTATCTTAGAAAAATACTTTCCTCGTGACCATCGAGAAGATATGGAAAGACAATTTCTGAGTCTGAGGAAAAAGGAGGATGAGAATTTTTCAAAGTTTGAGGCTAACATCACAAGGTCAGCAAGGCATGCTTCAGATTATATATGTAACCAAAGAAGTAAGATTGATAGTTTTTTATGGGTTAAAACCATATCTCCGTCGAGCATTAGTATCAAAATCCTTCTCATCATACGAAGATATTGTCTCATGTGCTATCAAGACAGAAAAGGAATTATCGAAGTCTTAGGTCTTTAAATCAATGCAAGAGAAGAAGAGATCTGTTGAACACTCTGGGAAAGGAAATAAGGAAATAGGGAAGGAGGTAATAATTGAATTTCCACCATGTGATAATTGCAGAAGGAAGGACCCTGGTGCCTATCTAAAAGGAAAAAAATATGCTATAAATGTGGATAGAAAGGCCATCTAGCTAGTGATTGTAAAGGAAAGAAAAATGCTACCAATGTTCAATGCTAAAATTGTAGGGATATGGCACATTATGAAAATGAATGTCCTAAGAATCAGGGAAACATACCTCAAAAGAGTCCTAGGGACCAAGGCCAATCTTATGCAATCACTATTGCTGAGGTTGAAGCCCCAAAAGACGTGGTGGCAGGTAATTTAATGGTTTCCCCAAGTTTAGAAAATGCTTTATTTCATTATGGATCATCACATTGTTTCATATCTTCCTAGTTTCCTAAGAAAATTTGATATTTTCAGTTTGATTTAAAAAAGGAGTTGTCAGTCAAAAATCATAAGGGAAGTATCATTGCTACAAAGTTTTGTGAATAAGTTCCCATTAGAGCATATAAATGTTCTTTATCTACTGATCTCATCATCAGACCCATGATTTAATTTAAAATAATCCTCTATATGAATTGGATTTCTGACCATGATACAACGATTTAATATAAGAAGACGGAGGTTACAATTTTTGATGATGATGATAAAGAATGCCTTATCTTTAGAGAAGAATCGTCACCACTTGATTCTTATCTAGATCCACCCCCAGTAGCTCAAATAAATTCAATTATCAGGGAGGAAGAGAATGAAATAACTGTGAGTGAGGAAAAGAATGTTCAAATAGAGGATGTACCTATTGTGGAAGAATGTTTAGATGTGTTTCTAGAAGATTTACTTGGACATCCTCCAGAACGAGAAAATGAGTTTTCCATTGATTTAATTCCTGGTTCAAGGCCTATATCGAAGACTCCTTACAAAATTTCCACTGTGGAATTAGTATAACTAAAGAAACAACAAGAGGAATTGAGTAATAAGGGATTTATTCTCCCAAGTGTTTCTCCATGGGGAGCCCCTATTCTTTTTGTTAAGAAGAAGATGGATCTATGAGGTTGTCCATTGACTACAAGGAGATCAATGCTATAACAATAATGAATAAGTATCTTCTACCTTGCATTGATGATTTATTTTACCAACTTCATGGAGCTCAATACTTTTCAAAGATTGACCTTCGATCTGGATACCATCAGCTGTGTATAAAGAAGGAAGACATTCTGAAGACAACATTTCGAACTAGATACGGGCATTATGAGTTTACAGTAATGCCTTTTGGGCTGACTAATTCACCCTATTTTTTCATGGATCTAATGAATAGATTTTTCAAGGAATATCTTGATGACTTTTTAGTGGTATTTATTTATGATATCTTGGTATACTTCGAATGCTACAGAGATCATGAAAATCACTTGTGCATTATATTGAATACCCTAAGAAGACATGAACTATATGGGAAGTTTAGCATGTGTGACTTCTGGCTTCAGGAGATTTCTTTTCATGGACATATTGTCTCTAAGGATGGAATCTCTGTTGATCCTTCTACGATATGGGCAATCCAAGAATGGCCAGCACCAACGAGTATAACTGAGGTACACAGTTTTATTGGTTTTTCATGTTATTATCGACGTTTCATTCAGAATTTTTCCCAATTGGCTAACCCATTAATGAAGATCACACGTAAAGGGGTTAAATTTTTTTGGAAAAAAGTGTGTGAAGAATGTTTTGAAGAACTGAAGAGTAGATTATTCAATTCCCCTATATTGACTCTACCATCAGGGATTGATGGGTTCATATTTATATTGATGCATTGAAGAAAGGACTTGGTTGTGTCATCATGAAAATGATAGGGTTATTGCCTATGCATCACGATAGCTAAAAATTCATAAGAAAAACTATCATACTCATGATCTTGAGTTAGGAGCTATAATATTTGCTTTGAATATTTGGAGACACGATCTCTATGTTGAGAAATGTGAGATTTATACTGATCATAAGAGTTTGAAGTATATTTTCTCATAGAAAGAACTCAACATGAGGAAAAGGAGATGGCTTGAACTACTCAAGGATTATGATTGCACAATACACTACCACCCGGGGAAGGAAAATAAGGTGGAAGATGCTTTGAGCAGAAAGGATCATGGAGTTTTGAAAAATATGAGAATTGAAAGGGATCCTATTTTCATGGATCTAGTGATGTTGGATATGGGAATAACCCTGGAAGGTGAAACATCAATACTTTTTCAAATGGTTGCCAAAACATCTTTACTATAAAAGATTAAGAGTTCTTAGACCGATGATGAATAATTTCAAAAGATGATAAAAGCTGTGAATGATGGGAGACTGAGTGAATTTGGGTATGAAGATGGAATTTCAAAATTTGGGAGAAGACTTTGTGCTCTCGATATTCTTGATCTAAAAAGGGAATTATTGGACGATGCTCATAGTTCTAATTTTTGTATACACCCTGGGAGCACCAAAATGTATAGATATTTGAAGGAACATTTTTTGTGGGACAACATGAAGAGGGAGATTGCTGATTTTGTGTCAAGATTTATGGTTTGTCAACAATTGAAAGCTGGAAGGCAACATCCTGGAGGAGTCATGAAACCTCTTCCCATACCTGAGTGAAAATGGGATAATATCATGATGGAATTTTTCATGGGACTACCAAAGACTCCTAGAAGGAATGATGCAATATTGGTCATTGTTGATCGTCTTACCAAGTCAGCACATTTTCCTTCTATAAGAGAAGATATACCACATGAACGTCTAGCAAGGATATATATTAATGAAGTTATGAGACTTCATGGAGTACCCTTATCAATTGTTTTTGATCGTGATCCACGTTTTAAATCAAGATTCTGGAAGTTTCTTCAGAATGCCTTGGATACGGAACTTCGTTTGAGCACTGCCTACCACCCTCAAACAGATGGACAATAAGAACGGACTATTCAAACCTTAGAAGACATGTTGAGATCTTGCTCACTTTACTTTTAGGGTATGTGGGGTCAATATTTACCTATGGTGGAATTTTACAATAACAATAGCTTCCATTCAAGTATTCGGATGGCACCATATGAATCGTTATATGGAAATATATGTCCACACCAACCTATAGGGATGACATTGGTGAAAGAAAACTCATTGGCCCAGAACTGGTGGAGGAAATTATGTAAAAGTTGCAGGTAATCCAAAACCACATCAAAGCATCTCAAAGTAGGCAGAAGAGCTGTGCCGATAACCGAAAGAAGGATTTGAAATTTCAGGTAGGAGATCATCTTTTCTTGAAGGTGTCTCCATGGAAGAGAGTTATATGTTTCGGTAAGAACTGTAAATTGAGTCCCAGGTACATCGGACATTTCAAAATTCTTGAAACAATTGTGGTTGTAGCTTACCGGTTGGCAATGAAGCCAAGTATCTCAAAAGTTCATGATGTGTTCCACGTATCACTATTGAGAAAATACATGCCTGACCCAATGCATGTACTCACTTATGAAGAAGTAGAACTGGAAACCGTTCTATCTTATTGAAAAGAGACTTTCAAGGTTCTTGATACAAGGTAACAAGTGATGAGAATCCAGACGACTCACCTAGTAAATGTTTTATAGAGAAACCATAAGATGGAAGAGGCAACGTGGAAACCCAGAGAACATATGATGAAGAACCACCTGAGGCTTTTATGCATTAATATTCAAGAAATTTTGAGGGAGAAATTATTTAAATTAGGGGAGAATGTAACACCCCATGCTTCAATAGTACGCTTCTCTTTGAATAATACAGTAGCGGGTGTTGTATGCAACTTCGAGTTCTAACACACCCCACAACCAATCAAACTAGCCATTATGAATAGTAATACCCACTTTTTGAAATTTTATAAATATTATCTTTCAAAATGTACTTCATTTTTGGATTTGGAATATCGAAATTAGTTTAGGTTGAATTTTTTGTATTTTTCTGAAAACATTCAATTTTTGATGAATAGTGAAAAACACTAAGTTATAGTTTTAAACCGAATTTTTATTTAAATAATTATTTATTTTATTTAAATTTATTTTAGGTCAAAATAGAAACAAAATAGATATATATTTTCAATGTAATTCATTGGAGTCAGTGTATAATAATTTTAGATATATAAAAATTTTATTGAACTTTTCACCGTCTTTTACCCATCTCCTAGGAGAATTTGCAAATTCACATAAAACTTATTTTTACCACTTCTGTGAGTGAAATTTCGAAAATCCAAGAGACATGATTAATATTAAGGAGAAAAATTTGGTTCAATAAGATAAAAATAATTTTTGGTGAACAGTAACTTTTTACATTTATTTACCACGGTTAAAATTAAATAGTGTAATTAAGGGTAAAAATGATATTATTATTAAAATAAAACATGTCCTAATTATATTGGCTAAGTATAGTTAGACCAAGAATAACCATATTAATAAAATATAATCCCCTTTGGTCCACTTGGATTAGATTAGGACATTTATTATTATTCAATTCAAAGAAGAGTTAAAAGAGTTAAAATCCAAGTTTAATAACTAAAACATTTTTAATATATGGTTATACATAAGATAAATTCTATAATAGATATTATTTAGAAATATAAAAAGATTTCCTACATAATGTTATTTTATTTATAATTTTTAGAAATTAAATAATTTAATTTATTTATGATACAATGATGATACAATAATTACCTTTTTAATGAAATATTAAAATAAGTGATATTATAAATACCCAAATAAATATAATTTGAGACTTTTAATGATTTAAAAGAATTTTATAGGTTAATATAACATTTTAGGGTTGATTAAATTAATTAGGTTATAAGTAATAATGTTGTTATGAATTAAAAAAACAAAATACCAAATAGTTTCAAAATTGACATAAGATAGTTTTTAAAATAAGTATTATATTATTAATTGATATTCTATTCCTAAAAATCTATGATTTGGAAAAAAGACTTATATAATGATAGGTGTATCATTACTGAACCACTTGGGGTTCTCATGGATATATAGAGTATGTTTATTAACCATATAATATAAAAATACAAAGAGACATGGTAAATGTCAAACTATTTAACTAATAGTTAAATATAAATGATAAGGTTAATTTAGTGACCCAAACCTGCCTAAAATATATCGGATGAAAGGATTTAGACCCATCCCCACATTAGCCACGAAATAAGTCACTTTGGAGCCATTATAAACCGAATATTAATTTATTATAAAATAATATTTTATGTTTTTCCAAAGGTTCCCCTAACACCTCTTATAAAAGGGCACTCCCCCTTCTCTCAAATTCACAACTTCAAAGCCTTTTGGCTTGGACAAACCCTGCCCAAATATTCTATCAACTTCCCTCACTTAAACTTAGAGGATTTAGTTTGATCATAAATACAACCTAACGATCCCTTTTGATCAAATCAAAAGGAAGAACCCGAAGAAGAGGTAATGTTTTCACCACCCTCTTTCATGTTCTTTTCTTTTTTCACTTCCTTTTTCTTTGTTGTTCCCATTCTAAAATAATAACTCCAGTATATTATATATACTATGATGTTATTATAAATATATTACAACCAAATTCATTATTATATCCATCCCTTGAATGACATGTCACCATACGTGCGTACGTACGGCTTACCATCTCCACATCGTGGTGTAATATTTATTCAACACATTATTATTTGGATGGGTATAATAATGATGCGAAATTGACATAAATAAGAAATATAACATTATAATGATTCTTTATATATGATATATGATCCAATTATAAATGATTTTAATACCAAAAGAATGATATTGTCGCTCGTGCGTACATACGGACTACCGTCTCCACGAACGCGATGAGATTCATTCCCCATCGTATCCATTCGAGACAGATTTTCATTTGATTATTAAAAATAATGTTTAAGGACTTGATATCATTATGGATATTAATAAGATACAACCTATTAATAAAAAAACATGGCTTATGTAAAAAACATATAAAAGAAAATGAGTAAGTGAACACCCGAAACGACGATAATACTAAAATATTATTAACAAAGAAATATTAAAAGAACATATATGATATCATATTTATTTGTAGGATTCTTGTATAATTTTATAACAATTATTTAACTATTATACAGGAGGTTAACCTACCCTCGACCAAGGAAAATTTCAAGGTAAGGGTTTATTTCACAGTGTCTTCATTATCTGAGGTTGTTTATACATAATTATCCACTGGGACCTCTTTATCATCCACATCCATATTTCATAAAAATGTATTTCAAATCATTCTTACTATTTTAGAGACTATGGGATAATTTCTTTTATACCCTTGTTTTATTTTTTATAAGATGTTTATAAAGAAATTTTTCTGTCATTTTCCAAACAAGTTCCTTCTTAACCTTTTCAACAGAATTAAGGTAAGAATGTTTTTTTAACTTATACGGAAGGTGCGGCTATTTTCCTCCATTATAAAATCTTCGAAGCTCCCCTTACAATATAATAAGTACTTTTTCAAAGTAAATGTTTTATTTTATAATTATGTGACTTTAAATTATTTCAAAAAAGAGATATTTCTCTCAATTAGTTTTGATTTCATCTATGTCAACATCCTTTGATGAATTTAAATTTCTTCGAAGTTGATTTATTATGATACAAAGCTTCCATATTATATTGAAGGTTTTGTGATATGTTTGATGGTGGATGTGCTATTTTTATAACATTCATGGTTTATGGTTAAGTTACTGACATTTCATATGCTAGTTTTAATACGAATGTTTACGATATATTTAAACCTTTTCATATGAGGAACGTATTGGACTTAGTAAGTGATAGGTTGAGCCCGTTATAGTTCCTCAATGCATCGGTAGGTCTAATGAGAAAAATAGATATGGAATTGGCCGAGGCCCTTTCCCAATTTGATATATGGTTTTTGCTGTGGCCTTAATCATTTTTAGACGTCTTGTCCAAGGCCTTGAAAAAATGTTTCTGAATGTATGGAATTATACAATTCCTCATTATGAAAATAATATTGATGGTTCATGTGGTCATTCGACTAGTAGAATACCAGTGATTATGTTTTATTATGGCATTATTTACTCATCTCATATTATTTCCATAAAATTATTTATGTTTATTATTAGTAAAGACATGTGGTTTCAATTATTCACCATGCTTAATATTTATGTAATCTTCCGCTATATTTCTTACCCTTACTGAGTGTTAGAGCTCACCCCTTTCTTATGTTTCATTTTCCCAGGTTATGAATAAGTTAGTTATTAGTGACTTTTAGGCATTATTTAGGAGGCTTGGATGTTTCCAATGGAACAAATTAGTGTTGTATTTCTTTTCATGTTGTAAAGTTGAACTTATGTATGAATCTTGTTTCCAATAATACTAAATTGATCGGTCTTTCAAGACAAGATTTCCTTGTGATAATTTGTATGTTATTTAATAATGCATCGACTATGGGTAATTGGGGTCGGGGAATTACATATTTTAATGTAAAATAATCTTCGAGAACACAACTTGAAACTCAATCAATACTTATAACACAAATTTACATGTCTTATTTAGAAAAAGTTAGTTTTATTTCTCTGATCAATGGATTTATTTGATCTCCAATCCCAACAACTTCTAATTATATGAAATAGATGATGCAAATAAATTGTACCATTCACCACGCATTAGTGTTTCTCTAATTATTCTTAATATCAAACTTATCCATCCATGTATATCAGAAAATCCTCTTCTCATTCCTTCATCATTGATAACCAACTGATATGACTCCATATAAAAGGTTTAGATCCTCCTTTTTATTCTTCTTATAGATTTATCGTATTTTCTCTATTCACTTCTATAATGAATGAACTAGTGTAGGTTGCACCTATATATTTATTTTTCATTTTATAAATTGGTCTCCAAGAATATAAATTATCAATTTTGGAATATAAAATATCTGAAAAAAATTGGTTCCACCAATCCTGAATTAATTTCGTAATTCTTTTTGTATGTGGGATCCCTCCATGATTTCATAATCTCTTTTATATAAACGTTTTTCACCTCAGAAATTGTTGTATTAACTTTTATTTTATATTTTTCGTTACTTTCTAATTTTTTCTTGGATTGATAAAACATTTTAAAGTAATCCATGTTATTCGATTTGGGCTTTAATATTATTCATCCTCTACTCAAACTATCAAAAAAATATATCCTTAATAATTTTATATGGATGTATATAAATCATATATCAAACTAGAATATGGAATTATGCTTCGTGTTATGGTTTAGGATCTATAATATTCTATGTGAGATACAGCTTATGGAAAGACAAACTTTTCCATGGTTCATATGACATAGAATCAACACCCAATCCCAACTCTTCAAAAGCAAGATGTGTATCGTAATTATACAATATTTTATTTGTTTCTTTAACTATCATTTTGTAGATTGAGAGCTTTAGTGAATACTGGTGTATAAATTTTGATGATATAAATATTCAAATAATATCCTAGCTTCACATAAGATTCACCTTTACTTGGCTTGAATCACACTCATCTTGGTTATATTTGCAACCTTAAAATCAACTCCTATATCTTTATATTTTTCCTCATCATTAATCACAAAATAATTATTTTAAAATTATCCATTTGAAAAGTAAATTTTTATAGAGTAATGATATCCTTCCATTGATTTTCTATCATATTAATCAACTCAAGGCTTGGGTCATGAATTTTAGAAAAAAAATTAAATTATTATCATGCTATAATATTTCTAGAATCAATATATATCATTTTCCATTTTAAAATAGAATATCTTCTTTCATTTTAATTATAAATGTTCTAAAGTTTCACCCTCTTTGTCTTCCTTGAATCACCTCTAACATCAACCCACCAAAATTGTAAGCTTTTATCTCACATTTCTTTCTTATTTTGAACATTTAAATATATCATTATAAGTGCATATTCAATTTCCTTCTTAGATTATAAATAAGGAAATATAAAAAATTTATTTTTTAGCTTTAACAAAATTCCATTATGTTTTGGATCAACCTTATATAATGAAAGGAAATAGACTATTAAGGTATCATCCACATGTAAAAATTTAACTAACCATATAGATTGATTGTGAGGCATCGATAGACAAACAACCATTTTTAATCAATCATATAGTAGAAATATTGAATGCATGAATAATCAAATTACCCTAGAAATTGACTAGAATGTAGTGGATCAACCTTATGATTTGATGTGTAAACAATGTTTCCAATAGAATAACTATAAGGTAGTGGTAGAAAATAGATTTTCTATATTGACCACTTGACTTTTTAAATTGACTGCAAGGTTGGAAATCGACCACATGACTATGTGGATCGACAAAAAAAGATAGTGCAATAGAATGATCGACCACATGAACAAAATTTTCATTTTAATATTAAATTATTGTTTTTCTTCAATTAAAATCTTATCTCCTTCAAACTACCTTAATCAACTATCAATAAATTATGAACATCTCACCCCATATTTAGTAATTTATTATACATATTTTAACACTTCTAAAATCTTACCATGGACAATAAAAATATACAATCATCCTTGATTATATTCAATAACTTCACTATTTTTAACCAACAACCACTATAAAACATTTTATAATGTGTAGTATAAATTTATTTACACATAAATTGAAAATATACATTAGTACAACCTTATCCAAAAACTTTGGTATTTAAAATAATCAATCATCATTACTTTTAACCGTTGTTATAACTTCCCTTCAAGAACATACTCTATTCCAAATAGTTTTATTCAGTACTAGATCTAAAACATAGACACTTTTAAAATTTTTATATGATGTAAATCACATATGATCGTTTGATTTCTTGATTATTACTTTATCTAATTTTGATATAGATATTCTAAGGAAGCATATTTAATCCTTCATTACTCATAACATATAAGAAGCGCCCTCAATCTCCATGTAATGGGTGGACTCTACAATCCATAACCCATATTATCCACTCAAACATTGAACTCAATATTATAAATAGACCTATGAAAAAACATATAACATTAGAATTATAAAGTTTATAAGGATGATTTACTCTCCCATTTTCATTTTTAATAAGAAAATATCAAAATCCATTCTTCGAACAATCACTGTATATCTTAAACCCTTATTCACAACAATGATGTGTAAATATAACTATAATGAAAAACCTATTATTAAGATCTATGATTTTTTCTTTATATCTATAGAAATATTTTTATCTTTCACATTGACTTGGTTTGTGGTTTTTAGAATCATGATAAATTTCTCACAAAATGTTGAAAATATTCATCTAATCAAAGAAAAATACATATCTCTATAATAATGGTTGGTATAGTCCATTGTTTAATGTCATTTATATTTAATTTATCCCCAAATATACTAACTCCCATTAATACATTACAAAATAAAGATACTTTTTACACCCAATATTCATTCCTGCTAAACCTGGCATGAAATTTGTACCTTCCTAATGATTTTATAACTGTCATAAAATGAAATTAGTGCTCTAAATTTCTCATAGAGTATATGATAATGTCTAAAATAAATAATACTAAAACAATATCAAGTTAATCTCTAAGGACTCTATTAATAAAAAAATACGATGATATTTGTGCCTTTTATACGTCTGAATGGAATCTCTATGAATTCATGACATTCATATCTCTTATGAAATAATGTATTACGATTATACTATAATATTTCAATTAATTTTTGTTATACAAATTAATGATTCACCTTAGATAAATATTTATCTCCTCTATGTTGATCCAAAAAAAATATCAATGTAGTGTAGGGTATACTTTCTCTTGACATGATATTTTTATGTTCATGGTAATGAATCTAAAGATGCATTGTTCAATCCTTCTTGTTGAAAAAAAGAATTGTTATAATCCCTAGTGAATGACTTGTATATATAAATCCCTTTTCCAAGTATCCCATATTATTTTTCATTAACACCCATTTTAATGATTTTTTCCAAAGGGGGTCCCTCATTATGATTGTAATGATAATTGATTATGGGATGATTTCAGATATGAAGTGATGTTTCCCAATCCGAAAAATTAATATCATATATATGTAGGTAGATCCAATCAATTCATATTATCACATAAAATTCCATAAATGTAATGAGAATTATATTTATTGGATGTATCTTCCCACAAACCTTGATTACACAAGACATATATACCTTGGATGAATTCATCACATCACCAGTTTTTCACCAATAATTGAATATGAAAGGTTTTCATAGGTGAATATAAATTATTAACAACCATTAATAGTTTGAAATAATGTTAATAACTATAATTAAATAATATATTCATGGTTTTAGAGTGGATAATAAGAATAGCTTTTAAGGATTTTTATTATAATCCACTTTAGTAGTAGTGATTTCATTTGATATTCATTTTTTCCTTGGCCAAAGAGGTTTCTATTGACTATTATCCTTTTTATCCCTTTTATTGTGGAATATATTTCCATTTTTTTAAAAGAGGCGGCATGGATGGGTTACCCAATCCATGCCAAAAAAAATTTATTAAATAAAAAGGTTACAAGAGAATCCCTAGGTGTAAAATGAATACACTATCTTAAAAATAGAAGAGACCAACAATGATATAACTTTAAGAACCTGGTAAGAATCATCCAAAGATTCCAGGAGAAGATCTGCCTGATTAGCCCCACCATTTCTTCATCATTCTGAATCTTCAAAATCCAGAGAAGGATCTGCACTTGTCAAAGAAAATATGAATCAATCATCACATCATCTTAGCAAGTCCGCTACAATACAGGTGCAAGTATGGACCAGCACCAAAAAACCAGTACAGAACTTGAGCATTCCGACAAATGCAAGCTTAAGATAGCACCAATTGCGCAGGTTTTCAGCTGGGAATAAAAAATGCTCACATGAAGAATAATCAGGCTTAAATTCAAGAAACAATAGATAGAGGAATCCAACAAGATAAAACAGCAAGACTCTAGAAAGTAGTAATCTCCATGTGCAAGTTTCCCAAGAAATCCAAGGGCCAGACTACAAAAAGCTCCAGAAGAAGATCTGCATGAACTGCCAAAGAGAGAGTTCAGCTGACTGCTACCTCAAAAACCAGAACAAATCAGCTCGTCCTTAAGTTAAGGTCACAACCAAACAGAGGTATGGAAAGTCAAGAAATAGCGCGAACTCGAGAAATCCAGCTAACTCAAAGGAATTCCAACAAGACAACAACATTTCCACTGTATAGAAAATCCAAAGTCCAAGCAATGTTGACAGTACAGGCTCAAAGTCAGGTTTAGAAGCAGTTCTAAATCAGCATTTTTAAAAGTACATAAGAAATGAAAAAACCTCAGTCAATTATTTCTGATCTGAAGCAAACTGCAAAAGAAGTATTCAACAAGAATTCTAGAGGGTTAATAACCTTCTTCTCCTCAAAATACCTAGTTCAACTTTATGAAATGTTTCAGAAGAAATTTCACCACTTTTCATTTTCTCATAGGCCAATCCTTTTTGCTCTTCCCAATGAGCATCAATTTTTTTTAATTGTTCCATAGTCCCACTAAATGAGGGATTAAATTTCACCATGATAAAATTAATTGATAGTTGTTTCTTCCTTGGAATATTTGGTTATTCTAATAGGTTCACATTATGATTCATTACTTTAGAATTTTTGTTGAGCATTGTCATGTTATTTTGTACTCTAAAGCTCATCCCATCAGCTTTCTCGTTGGGGAAATCATCTCATTTTACATCACACCTATTGTAAACAAGTTTTCTCTTATATCAAACCATTATTAAATACAAAATGATTAAATTGATCAAAACAAAATATTATCTTAAGATAATTATCCTAAATAACTATATGAAAATAATCCTCTTCTTTTTTATACACAGAAACATT
Organism: Viscum album; assembly: GCA_963277665.1. Lineage (NCBI taxonomy): Eukaryota > Viridiplantae > Streptophyta > Magnoliopsida > Santalales > Viscaceae > Viscum > Viscum album. The sequence goes on from OY728137.1 coordinate 1,958,863,517, forward strand.
TATTTAGGCCCATGATATTTTGGTATAAACAAGGTTTTTTAAGTTTGTGTTATATTATATATATTAATATGGGATCATAATAGTTTTTCATATGGTAAGATAGAAGTACATAATACCGATAAATAAAATAAAATACTACAGAGTATAAGTGTAGAGATATGAGATAAGAATCATTAACCATTGATCATAATATATAATTTTTTCATAAAATAGAAACGTTTCACAAACATAATTATATGAAGTCAAAACACAATGAAAAAACTCAAACATTTCCACACATTAAAATTTGAGTAGATATTATGTTTTCCAGACAAAACGTATTGAGAAAACTAAATCATTCCCACAGATAAAGTTGTGAACAAACCCATCATGTCTATGAATTATGTCACAATTTCATGAGATATAAAAAAATAAATAATTTATTGGTGTCCTGTATGAAACCCATCAGTCTCATAATGATAAACTATACATATATATTCCATTTTAAATCAATCATACATATCATCATGAAAACTAATTGAAAGAAGAAAGGTTTTATAACATTTTCAAATGGTATCACATATAATGAAATAAATAAATAGATGGATGAATAAAAAAAACTAAATATCATAAAATAAGTAAATCATAATATAATTTAGAGGTTGATCAAGAAATTTTGGTATAGAGAACAAAATGGAAGAAAAGTAATAAAAAGAGTTTTAAGAAAATAGTTTTTTAGCATTATCACCAAAAGAAAATGTTACAGGTAACATTAAAAAAATAAATTTGGATAAGGTGAAAAGAATAAATTTTATTAAAAAATTATTTTAAATAATACCAAATAAAGTAAACTTAAAAATAAATAATTTTTAATTCAAGAAATATTCAGTGGATGATACAAAATCATTGAAAGTGAATTGAACTGAATTTTTATGTTTGTTAGAAAATTTGATATTAAAATAAAATTAGTAAAAACGTTATAAAATTTATTTTGAAACATAAATAAAAAATATAGTATATAACTAATAAAAAAATATTTTACTATATGAAAAGAAAAAAAATTTGAGAGGAAATAATATAAAAATGTGATAGAAACAATTATTATAGATGATTCAAATTCTTTTTTATAGAGAAATATTTTTATGATGAAATAAATATATCAATGAAAAATACTTTTATATGAAATTTAATTTCACATGATTGAAATATAAAATACAATTTGACATATATTAATGATAGAATACAAATAAATACATGAACATAATCAACGAATAACTTATTTGACACAATTAAAAGGGATTGAAAGAAAGAAACCCATAACTTTTTAGTAAAAATAATACTGAAATAATTACAAGGAATATTTCTTCAGAGAACCATGAATATTTTCAAAAAATAAACTTATAGAGAACTAAATTTTATGGTAGGAAAAAAAATCCATGTGAAAAATGATAAAAATGATTTTAACTAAATGAAATGATCTTGAGTTAACAAAACCCCTTACATATTTGGTAACAAATAATGAAATTTAAATGAAAAAGGAGAACCTTGATTTTAGCTTATAATATTATGAATATAAAGGGAATTATAATTAATTATTTAAAGGATGTAGTATATGCACCATATAAATTAAAATAGGTACATAATATGAAATATGTCTCAACGAAGGAAATTTGATAGGAAAAAAAAGTTACAAACATCATATTTTTTTAATGATAATTTGAATAGTTATAATTTCAAATAAATTTTAATCCCCAAAAAATAAAAATGGAATAAATTATAAGTAAATATGATTATTTAATTTACCAAATATAGAATAATGATGTTAAAGAATACATTTTATACCTCAGTGAAAGAATATTGAGTAATGAAATACCCTTACCATGGATTCTCGCATAGATATAAATGTTCTTACCACATGTATAAACAATTTATGATCATATACAAATATATATAAAATATATTTTCTTTTTAATTTTACTTGATACCCATGACCCCATCCAAGTCATAGGTATAAAATAGTTTATCCTTGGTGTTTCTCTTTTGTGATCCTAAATGATCATCAGGATCAGACGTTAAAAACAAGGAATTTTTAGAGAAATTTGAAATGGACATGGTTAAGGACCATAATTATTTTATCCATATGATAACCTTTAAGTATTAGTCTTTTAAGTTCCAATGGAAATTTTCATGGTTCATTCATGTTTTTCCAATCCATGAGACATGCCCTATGAAGTGTATGGTGTGTTTGGTGGTTATCATGGGGTGTTATACTATTTGAGAATGATTTTACCAAAACTTATCTAACCTAGTGAAAACCATGTATCCTTGGAAAAAAGTTACAATATAGGTGCATGGATAAGTCACATGCTTAGTTTTACCAAGAGGGTTTTCCTCTAAAACTCTATTCCCAGCTTGAAAAACTATTAAAATGAGGGATTTTACCCCTTTTCACTTAGTTTTTTTAAAGCCTAATCACCCCATAATCACTCATTAACTCATATTAATTCTTCTCCAATGCTTTTAAGGTTTCATTACTTAAATTTTAGGGGGATTCCCTTTAGTCTTGATAGATAACATTGAGGTATGTTTCATTTTTTATCTGTTTTTCCCTCTACCTTGTAGATCTATGCTATATCACTTATACTATAATAATTTTTGGAACCCAATCTAGATATGATTCTAGATATAAAGGGTTTTATGTAGAATTTACATTTTTTATTAGGGATCTAGGAACATTAGGACCAAATCAACTCTCCCATGGTCTTAGTTTGGAAAGGTAATTTGGTATACCTCTTTTTTGAGTAGGTGTTTCTATAAAATGACTTAATTATATGAATTTATTATCATTATTAGAAAATTAATTTTTTTTATTCATTGTTTTGATGTTGTTTTTTAAATTTATTTCATGGAAATATGAATGTTTTTAGAGGGGTTTTCATTACAAATATGTTTTTAGACACTAAGTGGTTAGTTAAATACATGAATAGTGTTTTTTATTTATAAATGGTGTTTCAGAAACTGAAGTATATTCACATGAAATTAAAAATTATTTATAGATTATGATGATGTTTTTGCATTTTATTTTAAAAAATTCACATTGTGAACCGGGGTGTGTTAGGAAAAGGATATAGGTATCCCTAGTGTGTGTAGAACCACTGGAGGTCACTTTTGATACACCAATGGATTGTGGGAGGACTCAATATTGGTTATTAACATCATATTCCTTGTTTAGTATCCTTTATGAATAGTATTTCTTCCTATCAGCTTTTGATTAATAAGACGTTAATTTTAATTTATGGTTTTTTTAGATGAATTTTTTTTCATGGATTGTTGCTCACATGTTTTGAAATGAGGTTGTATCGCATGGCTTACTTTGATTTATTATGTAATGGATATGTTTTTTCTTTATTACTTTAAGTTATATGGATATAATTTCTTGTTTTGTCAATTATTGATGTCGTATTCCTATATTTTTTGATATTAAATGAATTTTTCGAAAATAGAGGAAAATAATTTACAAATGGATTTGGATTTATGAAAATGATTTGTAAAACCATTTTTTAAAAGCTAAATATGACACCATATTGTTATTAAAACATGTATATAATCTATGGTGGTAACTTATTGGGATATTTTTTCACACTATAAATTTTCTAATGTGTGGTTATAGAAATTATTTTATAGGACCCCACTAATGAAAAAGGAATATTGTAGCATGTTGGATTCTATTTTTTCATTTACTTCATAGTAGGATGATATGAATGTAATAGTTGGTCATAAGGATATGTTCTAGTCATGTATTGTTATGCATTCCAATTTATCTGATTCGGCTTTTTTTATATGAATCAAGGTTGTATATTTGTCTTCCACATTGTGAACTGGCTGTATGTCTTGTTTTGGTTATATTAAATATTGTTTAATATTATCTATTTTATAAATCAAATTGTTATGGACCGCTCGGGTGGGTAGTTTTCATGAATCTGTTTGTCATATTACAATTCGGTACCAAAGGGAAGCTTAGCCCAGAGTGTGAAAACACTTACTAATTTTACTTTTTTATGTTTGGAAGAAAGGATTTAGAACCGTCATAATTCATGTCATAATTACATTTCATGTTTGGGTAGCTCACTTATGTGTCTGAACATGAATTACACTGGGTGGTTAGAAAAATTTTACCAGGTATGAGACTTGGATTCGGAGGAAATGTGAATGCAATATATGGGGAGTTTGTTTAAATGATCCTTATAGTTCCTAAATTATTATTTTTATATTTATATAATTTTTAATTTATTTTAATTATTGATTTTTAAATCATGGATGTGAATTGATGATGTCGGTCCAAATATTTCAGGTTATGATATATAGTTGATTGGTCCTTGTCCAGTGTTTAACAAAAAATGTCCCCTAAAAGAGATCTTCGAAATCCGAGAGAGAAAGTTCTGAGATAATATCCAAAGGTGAATCTGAAAATAGTAACCTATTTTGTTATAAGTTGTAATCTAAACAATTAAAACTATATCCTATGTGAGTATTGGGATCCTAGGACATTTGGTGGATCGTAGATTTCAGTTCACTAAGTAGAATTGACATATCTTTTATGGTGACAAGGTAACTATGGATTCTGAGGAGTGGATTAAGTGTATTGAGAGGATCTTCAACTTATTTAACACTACTGGGGAATATATGATAGATTTTTTCATATATATACTTGAAGGTATGGGAAGGAGTTGGTGGGATTCTATCAGGCAATATAAGTTGCACAATGAAATTACCTTGACTTATTTTTAGAAAGTATTAAATTATTAGTTTTACCTAGAGATGTTTCATGTTGAAAATTAATATGAGTTTCTAACCATGAAGAAATGGGAACATACTATTCTTTAGTATTCCACCGATTTTTCTGATTTGAGTCATATGGAACTAGATATAGTCTCCAATGAGTACCTAATGGATTGAATGTTTCAGTTGGGATTGAAGATATATAATCCATTGGTTTTGATTCTTAGGTTTCTTATCACCTTCTTGGAGGTAGTCAACAAAGAATCTATTGTTGAGGATAAAATAGCTAGAAAGATAGTTTTGGTTAGATCATCTATCGGTGTAGATGTTTTATAGGGTGTTTTTTTTTGCCAGAAAAGGAAGCCATGGGTGGTCAGTTTTCTTCAGAACCTATTTCATAGGATTCTTCAAGATAATATTAGATTTTATGATATTTTTTATGAAAGAATTTATATATGAATCCTATTTGTATATTTTTTATTAAAACATATAATCATTACAAATTATTAGGGAATTTAAACTGTTTTTATGAAAGGATATCCTAGATAAGTAAGGTTGGATCCACATTCTCTAATGGTTTTCAGGTTTGTACTCATGCTTCTTTGGGTGCTGGGTCTAATCCTCAGGCCAAGGTATATGTTCATGTGGCTATGAAAGGATGAATTTATGAAACTAAGTATTAACTAGTATAATTTGATGTATGTCCGACTATATTAAGAGGTATAATGTTTATTTCATCTTCTATGCTGCAAAATTTTTTCTTTTATGGAGGAACTCAAATGTTTATATCAATAATGTTATTTGATTTTTAAAATATATGTTGAAAAATTAAACCATTATTAGTGGTTTTTTTCAATAATTTGGTAAGGATTTATGAATAAGGTTTCAAGTGTCCCATGTGTAGGGTAATGATACCCAACTTTGAGGTGATATGAGAATTTTTAGTTCTTAATATTATCTCCATCAACCAGATAAGTAGCATGGATTAGATGATCAGTGTTATAGACCAGATACAATTTTATAATCATCTGATTTAGTTTTTATCTTCTAAGGTGGTTACTCATGTTTTTCATGGTGAGTGGGACTCTAGATTTTGGAAGATAATATCTTGTTGTTCCCTATGATATAGTAATCTCATTCATATTGGAATATATTTTTCATGATGTTGTTGGCCCATTTTGAGAAGGCTTCTTCTTATAGGGGTGAGTGTATTCTCTAAGGTCATTATGGATGATTTTTCAAGGTTACCACCATAAAGAGATATCTAATATACTATTTACCTTCTACCTAGTATGATTCCCATTTCTATTCATATTTATCGAATGACACATGTTGAGTTCATGGAACTTAATTTCTAGAATAAGTATCTAGTGGTTATGGTATTTATTCATCCAATATTTTCACTATGGTATTCACCTATTCAATTTTATAAGAAGGAAGATATTATTCTCAAACAGTTATTGGATTATATAATTTTATATTGGGTGACCATTATTAACAAATATCTTTTTCTTATGATTGATGATCTTTTTTCCAAGCTTAGAGGGGCACATTGGTTTTCAAATAATGAAATTTGATTAGGGTAATATACAGTTAGGGTCTTTGAAGATTATATAGCTAATACATTATTTGGGAAAAGTTATGGGAATCTTGAGTTCATGGATATTCCAATTAGTCTCACCAAATCTGATTAACGAGATATTTCATCAGTTATCAAAATATTTTATTGTAGCTTTTATGGAAGATATTTTGGTACAATATAAGATAAAGGAATAGAATATAAACTCTTTTAATATCATCTTTGTACATTTAATTAAAATAACATGAATGGTAATATTTACAAATGTGAGTTTGGTTCTGGTAATTAAAATTTCTAGGGAATGTGTTATCTTAGAGGGGTGTCTTAGTGATGTTTGGGAATATACATGTTGTTATGTCCTACGAGTTGCACAAAAACGTGTTTGAGATCGGAAGATTACTAGATTTATCTAGTTAGCAAAGATGGGTTTTTCATTATTTCACCATGATCACCTTTATGATGATAGATTTAACCAGTAAGGGTGAAAACATTGAATATAATGATAAATTTAAAATATCTTTTGAGGAGATGAAGGTGAGGTTGAATTTAGAACCAATTTTTATTCTTCTAGAACCATGTTTGGGATATGATTTTTTGTACGTTTCTTTTGGTATGGGTTTGAGATTTTGAATGATATAGGGTAATCTGGTGGGGGACTATGGTTGTCACTAGATATTCCCTCATGAGAATAAATACCCATCCAATGATCTTGAGTTGTAAATAGTTAAGCATGTACTAAAAAAATGGAATCTCTATCTCTTTTGGGAGAGGTATACTTTGTATTCTGATCATAAGGTCCTAAGATATATTTTTTCAGATGGATATGATCTTTTTATAGGGATAATAGGTTGAGTAAATATAATATTTTTAATATGAACTTATGTAAAATCATGCGAAAGGGATTCTAGTTGCTGATGTGTTGAGTGTGAAACTATAGACACAAGATGCAAAAGAATTTGCCAAGGAGTGTTCTATGATATTTTTTTGAGATAATCTTGGGAGGACAAGAGTTTGGTGGATATGTGTTCATGGTTTTTATGATATATTACTCATCTCTTAATGAGATTTTTCTACTCAATCTTGTGACAGAAACTGATATCCAATACTTATTAAATTCCTTTATAGTGGGGATATATAGAGTGAATGATATCTTCCTACCTATGGAGAATTTTTTCTCTACAGTAGGCTGGTCATTATAATTTATCTGATGAAGGAGTTGATGGGTAGTGGAAACTAGCCTTGTTTTTATGTTCACCATAGAGTTATGAAGAGTTATCATGACTTGAGATGTTAGTATTAGAGATCAAGAATGTGGTGGTTGATTGTTGATTTTCTTTCACTATGTATCACTTTTCATAAAATTATGGAGGAACACTAGACACCTGCTAGTTTTTTACAACCATTAACCATTACATTATGTATGTGAGATTATATTTCCATAGACTTCATTATTGGTTTAACTTTGAATACTCGTGTGAATGATGTTTTTTGTGTGATTACTTAATGAATCCTAAAATCTACGCATTTTCTACCTATTAATTAGAAAATTCAGGTTAAATAACATTTGAAATAATATGTTTGAGAGATTATAAGTATTCATGGGGTTTCCTCAATAGTTGTTTCTGAAAGTTACCAAAGGTTTTCATCTATGTTCTAAAATGATTTACAATAGGTGATGGGATACTAGTTGAAATTCATCACAAATTTTCATGTATAGTTGGATGGATATATATAGAGAGATATCCATGTTCATGAGGATATACTTCGGGCTTGCATGCCTGATTTTTTTGGATGTTGGGGAAAACGTTTTCCTTCTATAGAATATTATTATAACACTAGTTATTTGGCTTTGATAAAGATAGATGCCTTTGAAGCATTGTATGGGTGGAATTTTATATATTCCCTATGATGTGGAAAGGTTGGAGTGTTGTCCATATATATTCCAAGTCTCGTTTAGGAGATAAAAAAATAATTAGTTGATTTGGAACTGGTTAGTCATAGCCCAGAGCTATCAGATATACTATGCAGACCATTGTCATTAGCTGTTAGATTTTGATGTTGGTGTTAGAATTTTTATCATAGTTTCACATGTCGTGGGACATCAATATTTGGGTGACCAGGGTTAGTTGTCACTGGGGTTTTTTTCCCATTTGAGATCTTAGATTGAGTCAAAAAGGAGTCATATTAGTTTGAATTATTGTCACAATTCACATCAATCCATGAAACATTTAATGTTTCCTAGAAGAGGTAGTATATCTTGAATCATTCCAATGTAATTTAAACATAGTATTAGGATCTTGAGAACGATAGCACTATTTTTGAGATACCAGTTCAGATTATGAATCTCAAGGATAATGTAATACATGTTAAAATGAGTCATTTGGTCCAGGTACATTGGTAATGTATAACGTATAGTAGTGTGGAGTGGGAGTGGAAATCATTGACGAGGAAGAAGTGGAATTATTTCTTTGAAGTCCATGGATCTTGAGATCATTCTATGAATAGAATTTCCTTATAGTGGGGAGAATTATTATTCCCTTTGGGTCATAGTTATTCCTTAGATAAGCCTTTTACTTTCTCTTTTCAAGTCTGGAATGATTTAGAAGGTTATAGGTTGAAAATGATATATTTTGAAAGAAACTATTAAAAAGCATGGTTAAGGTTCACAATTAGTATAACCATGTGATAACCATGTGCTATGCCTCTATGAGGATCCAATGTAATTTTTCATGGTTTGATCATGGTTAGTCCAACCATCAACAAGCCATGTGAACCATGTGGGGTTTCTAGTGGTTGTCTCTGGGTTTCACATTGTTTATGTTTAGTTTTATAAAACTCTATAGACCCTAGTGATAATATTTCACCCAAAATGATAATGGATATTAGGGGTTCATGGTTAATGTATATTGTTACATTAAACCTGCATCATGGACCAATGCAATCTTTGATCCCCTTACAAATCATTAAAAAAAATTATCTTACCCTTTTTCACTTGGTAATTTTAAATCCTAAACACCCCATAATATCATATTATATTTTCATAATCCTTCCCTAGTGATTTGGAGGTCTCTTCCTTATGATTCTATGTGGGTTTACATTATTCTTTATGGATCACATAGAGGTATGTGGTGTTTTTTATTATGTTTCCCCACTTATTTATAGTTATATGCTAGATATCTTCTCTAATCATATTATTAAAACCCAATTGGTACCTAATTTTAGATTTAATGGGTTTTATAGGGGATTTACATTGTTTCTTATGTATATAAGATCATGAGGACCAGATATAGTCTTCCATGGTCTCTATTTTTAGGTTAAATTGTTCTACATCTCTTTTGAGTTAGGTGTTTCTATATAATGGGGTGATTATATGAATTTCTTATCCTTCTTGTAAAATCCCATTTGGTTACCCATATTATTGAAGTGATTTGTGGTTTTAGTGGATTTTATATAATGATTCATGTTTTTAAAGGGGTTTTTTTGACATTTTTTTGGAAAAAAGGGTTTTTGTTAAATTCTTGAATGGTGGTTTTGATTTATACATGGGGTTATAAACACTGAATTGGTTTTTCTTGGATTTTAAATTTTTTAATAAATTGTGTTTGTGGTTTTTAAAAGTATTTTTACTAACTTGGAACATCTGTAAACATGGGTACATTGGGAAATGAATATAAGTGACCCTAGTGTGCATGGCACCACTAGGGGTTACTGTTGAGATATCTATATACTACAGAAGGATGCAATATTTTTTTGTACCAATTTTTTTTTGGTTTGGGATATTTTATTTGTAGTTTATATTCACATATTATAGGGCCCAATTTGGTTTTATTTTCCATTTATGATTTTTTTATCACTTGATATATTTTCTCATGGATTGGTGGTCACATTTCTTCACATGCAGATTTATTAAGTGGATTCACACGATGCATTATGTCAGGGATATGTGTATACCTACATTCCTTATGGTATATGGACATGAATTATTATTTTATCACATATATTTTCATATTACTTTCCATTTGGATATGAATTAATTTTATGAAACATGAATGGAAAATGATTTACAAATTTGTTTGGATGTATGAAAAGGATTTATAATTTTTTTTGTTTCAAATGATTGAACAATTGAATTTTTTAATTGTACAGTCCATAGAATATGGAACCATATCATACTAGTCTTTGTGTTCATACCATACTTTTTCCTTTTTATGGTTGTAGACATTGTTTTGTAGGACTCTGGTAATGGGAAGTGCATCCTGTAACTTATCGGCTTCCCTTTTTTTATCTACCTTCATAGAGGGATGGTTTGGAGGTGAAATTTGGTCACATGGAGACTTTCTATTCTTATGTTGTTTTACTTTCTGGTTCATCTATTTTGTTATGGATTACATGAATCACGGATGTATGTTTTTCTTCTATATTGTGGTCTGATTGTATGTCTTTTTTTATTATTTCAAGATTTATTTTCATTATGATTTTTATACCCAACCATTTGAAGACATGCTTTATTGGTTGGTTTAGATGAATAAGGTTGGTATGTTACAACTCCATTAATTAATAATCTCTTATTGAAAATTTATTAATTAGTTTTTTATTAAACTTAATATTTAGGTGTTAATTATTATGCTTTTTATAAGCCAGATACATTATGGAGGTTCTGATAAATTTTTATTATCATACATTCACCCACATTTGAATGTAAATGGTGTGTTTATAGGTGTTTTCTATAAATTTATGAATGCTAAATATACATTTTAGGGTTTAAATAGTGATGGTGTGTAAAAAGCAGTTAAATTCTGATTTTTTAATTTTGATTTTATTAAAGAGTTTATTTTATTTATTATTTTTCATATACATAATAACATAAAATAATTTATAAAACATTTAAATTAATGAATATTATATAATATTTCCATTATTCATGTTAGTTATTTCATTAATGAATTAAATGTCATAACATTGTTTTTAGAGGTCGTAAAACCAATCCAAAGAATAGAAGGATAAAACTAATTAATGTGTAAGAATATTTAGTTTTATTTCAACAATATAATTTTTAAACAATAATAATGATGTCAATATGGAATCATTATAATGGAGAATAGTATTTATGAATAGTGAAGATGAGAAAGTAAATGAATAGAATGAATAAGAACTAGTTTCTTAATATCATGGAATCACCCTATCACACAAAGTATTATATCATAATAAAGGAAGAAAAATCTTACTTGTGAAAACAATCTTACAAAAATGGGATTGAACTTTAGGTGAATAATTTGTTATGTATTTAATATATAATAAAAGCATAAATATTCTTTAGAGTGTTTCTAAGATAACTCCTTTTACATGTGAAAATGAGGGTTATTTTTTTGGAAACTAGAGTTTAGTAATGTACAAAGATGGAATCACATGGAAGTTAAAATATTTATATAAGGAAATGTTGCTGAGACATGTGGGATTATTTCTAAAATTTAATAAAATAATGATAAAATTTCTAAATATTATGTTAATTTCCCAAAACATTAGTTGTTTAAGTTTATCCCATTTTATGACCTTTTACATTGTTAAAATATTTACCATTATAATTATTTTCAAAAAAATAGTATATGAACCCTCATACATAATTAGGGTGTTATGATTCATATTTTTTACTCTAATAAATATAATTTAATTTCTTAAATTCATTAAAATAAATTACATTGTAAAAATTCATAACGCGGGAAAACAAATTTTCAAAAAGAAATTTTTAAGAGTAAAATGGAATTTTTATCATTATTTACCAAGTAATAACCATTATAATAAGATTTTTATATATATTTATTTATATTGTCTATACATATTTTTGAAATTATGTTTTTGTAGTGATTAAATAAATTAATTAAAATACATTACAAATATTGAAAAAAAAGTATTGTAAAAATATATCATTTTAACACAAAATGATTTTTATTATAAACAATTAAATATTTATTATGTATTTAGTATCAATAAATTGGAAAATATATTTATCGTTAAATTAATTTTTAAATTTAAAATATTATAAAAATATATTTTGTTTGTGATGAAATACTTTTACTAGTGTAAAAATATGTATCATATATTATGTTAATGAATACATGTTTATATCATTCTAAATTAAACATAATAAACCTCTCAATAACTCCACATAATACCTAAGGGTATGATAAAAAATTATTGTAGTTGTGGGTGGTGATTTAGATATCATGGGTCTCATAGTTATTTCCACAAGATTGATATTCTCTCGTAAATGATTTCACTAGAGCCATAAATATTTATTTTTAGCTTCGGGGACACTAATGGAACATATATTAATGTTATGTGACATCTAAGATTATTTATATGATCCTCATAAATAATACTTTTATTACTAGATTGTATTGCTTCTATATTTCAATATAGATTTTATAATGTTGTTACATTAATTTATACCCATAAATTTGATGACTATTTTATATTTGTCATATTTTAATAAAATATTACTTAAAATTTATCTCATTAATTATTCATATTCATAATGTTTGTATCCTTTGAGACATAAAATCTAATTGTCATATAATACCAATTACCATATAATCCCAATGGCCATATATCCCAAAAACATATTATATACCTTTATATAACCTTATATACATCTCTAAAATAACTCATATTATTTGTTTAATTTATTATAAAATTTTATTTTATATTTATAATATTTTCGTATTTATATGGTTTTAATTAGAGGTATAATATCCAAAGAAAACTATGAGGATTATGATTTCATATCCTTGGAACTTTTATTTACTGGTACTATTTTTCACTTCTGTTTTTCTTAATGTTATTTTAAATTTCATTATCATAATATAATAGTTTTAATTTTTAATTTTAAAATGTTATCTCAAAAAATTATATTTTGGTTTATTTTAGTTCAATATTAAATAAAAAATTGTATATCATATCATTAGTGGGAAATTTTTCTTTATACATTTCTGGTGTTACAATACACTTTGTGAACCAGATTCAAGGGATTTGAGAGTGACTTCTTTATATTGTTCTTATTAAAATTCAAAGGAAAACTTGAGAAGATCTGAGGAAGTTAAGAGAGTATTAGGTTCATGTATAATATCTTTGGTATCATAAATCCTATAATTTATAAATGATCAATGTAAACCATCATATTGACTACATTTGGTCCAACTAGTTCACCTTCTCTAATATTTCATATAAATTTTTCTTCGAATATGTTATACATAAATTATCTTTTTTATCTCAATAAAGATCAAGACGATAAGAAAAAATGGTGTATGGGTCCATGTATAATTGTTTTTTATAGATATGAGAACTCAAGGATGATATCATGAGGCATATCCATTAAATGAAATAACCCAGTACTTTTTGAAAATAAAATTCTCTTACTCAATTGCCTCCAAAGTGGTCTCATTATGAATCAATGACTCCAGCTTGAAAAAAATATTCTATTAGAATAATATATTTTCCAAGTGCATGTATCACTATTTTAAGTTATAATAAGTCAATATATTTTCTATATCCAAGATATATCACCAGGATAATGATATTCTTGAATGATTATTTATTTCGTACAGAAAAAATTTATATTTTAGTACATTATCATTATTAACAAGAATGACACAATAAATTCTATTTTATGAGTCTTCCACTAATTTAACATATCCAAATAACCCTCACCACTAGATACATTGTATCTTATTGTGTGGATATTCTAATTAAAATGATCCATACTCTTCTTAATTAAATTTATACAAGGTCGTAGTGGTATTAAATAAATGTTTCTAGATAGGATGTCATTTTCAATTACATTACTCATAGTTACTTGATATGTTGAGTCAAATCCCCAATCCTAATATCTTATACATGAATTTACAGAATGGTTTATTCTATGCTACACCAAGATATTCTATTGAAACCACTATTGATTCTATCATTTTTAAGTAAGACAAAAACATTCATTTGAACATTTCAATAAATAAAGGTATCATGAAAAGGGATTCTATAATACATGGACCCATGGTTTTAATTGAATTCATGTAATAGAAGGTTATTTATAAAATTAAATTTTCTCATATGATTTTATTTTTATTGTAAATAAATATTATTTATTAAATCCATCAAAGGTTACTTAATAATATTTAGATTTCTTATAATTAAGTTACCATGTTTGAAAAAAAAAATTTAAACATTATTACATTATTTTATTTCATTTTGAATATTTTTTAATCTATGTGCTGAAATTTAATAATGAAATAATATTGGAACATATAAATAATTGTTAATGCACTTTAGAAACAAAATAAATAATTGACATGATGAAAATTGTTTAACTACAAGTTAGTTAATTGATAAGATGATAATCGAACCATGTTTCTATGGGGAAAATTCCATGAGCCCATACCTTTCTCAACATATTGTATCCCTCCATTAACCTATTTATATCGTTTGATTGTTTCACCTTTTATCATGTCTTGAACCATATCCTCCTTTTAGGTGGTCCTTTAAAATTTATTATTTACTTACAGGTTTTGGGAACATTGGATAAGGTTTTCATAAAATAATCACTAGACATGTACACATATTTATAATAAATTTGAGTAGGATTAGATTTTGATAATAATATTTAATTTAATATAAAAAATTATCATTAATACTAAAGAAATAAATGAATAAAATTATTAAAATACCAATACATTTTGATCTCAATCAAAATCATGACCATTATCAACATGCAATGGCTAAGGATAAAAATTATTTACATTCATTTTAATATGTTATTTCATTATGATAAAATTTGAAAATTAATAAATCAATCATATTATAAATTAAATATATAATTTTTTATAATTATATTTCTAAATAGTCCCATAATTATAATACTATATAATTTTTATAAATTAATAAATTTAATTAAGTTTAAAATTAATTAAGTAAACAATGTTTTTTTGGATGTGGTACAATAGGTACCCTTTTTCCTCATATTAAAACCATTTCTAGGATTAACACTTATATGATGTGTACCATCAATTGACATGACATGTAATTAATACTATTTATGTTCCTTTTCATGCATAATGTTCAGACATGACATGTTTTCCTATGCAGTGTTATATGATATTATATGGAATGTTTTCTATGGGTTGAGTCGTGTTTTTTACTTGGTATATAAGTGAAAAATTCAATACTTGAATGTAAGAAGTTTTTATAAATGGGTGGTTATTTTATTGTAAATGGAATGAACATGAATATACACATCATGTAATTTTCGAAAGACATGGATATAAATTAAAATAATTTAATTTCCCCGTTATCTGCATATATTAACTTGGTGTATACTTTTGTGTGAAAATATATATTTCACATCATTTATATCTAGATATACACCATGTAAATTATTGTATATTTTAATAATATAAATGTTTTACCCACATGAAGTTCTTGTCTTGGCTTGTGCCTTACATGAATTAACTCAAGTTACATAATGTTTACATCCTGTTGCACACTATTTAATTCACTTATGTCTATCTAAAACCACTAATAAGGGAATTTTTATGAAACTTACATGAGTAATCATCTAGTGTACATAGTGAGAATGTTTATAGACACCATAAAATGTACATGATTTCTTGACACATGGATGAATATCAATACAATCTGTGTTTATTAAATATATATTGTTTAGTTTTACAATATCACAGCCACAATTTATGTGGGGAACAACATTTTTGTGGTAACACATTGTGTAGACCATATACATGTCATGTAATCCAAGACTAATTATGTTAAAACCTTTTTTTATACATAGTACGTAAATAAAACAACATATAAACCCCCAATTTTTTTCCATGATTTTCTTAACCCACACTTGTATTTTTGACTAAGGAAAATAGATGTGTATTTTTTACTAACATGTCATTTAACCATAACATTTTGTCAATATTATTACCACCTCTATATGAGATATTTAAAAATTCATCATCAGTTTTTAGCCTTTCTATAGTTATATGAGCTTAAAAAAGTATTATATCAACTCTTTTGGATTAAAGAATAGAAAAAAAGAAATGAATGAACAATAAAAAATCTAAAAAAATGATCAACCAGACAATACATAGTTATAAACTATTATTTGACCACTTTGATTCCATTTAAAAAATATAAGTCATATTATTATTGGTTTTACATATAACTAATAACATTTTTCATCAATTTTGAATGATAAAATCCATTTTAGTACATAATGTATCCACATGTTCTTAAAAATTAATTATTCTTTCACATTTAATTACATAATTAACATAAAATAAGAATTAATATGTATTGATTATTTTTAAAACTATTAAACAATTCAGCTTCTAATATTCATATTGAGACATTGAGGTGAATAATTTGATATTGAATTTCTCTAGTGGTATGATCACATTCTGTACAAATCTTAAAAGGTAACCATTGGAATTTATGATTGCAGGACTAAAGTACAAATCACCATGATAATTTCATTTTTTTTCATAAGAAAAAATATAAAATTCTTGAAAAAATTATTTCTCTTATTGTATAAGTCATAAGTGGAAGGAAGAGAATTAATATCAATCATTTGAGAGGTACCTAAATCCACACTCCTAGAAATGCTGATAATAAAAAAATGTAAAAATATATTTTATAAAAAATGAGGTGAACCAAATTAAAAATATCCTTATTTTATAGTATTTCTATAATTTTTACATTACATCACACAAATAATATCACAATTCCAGTAACCATACATTTGATTTATTTGAGTATTTTTTTATAAAACACTTATTTTAAAATACATGTGATAATTTCACTATAATAAAAACACACTAGTCCCCCTTCTAGATTTCTCATAGGCTATAATGATCTTTATATCATATGGAAAGGAAACAAAAATGGGTTGTGCTCAAATTTTTAGTAAGGGAAAAATATTATTGATATATAATGATTATATCATAAACATATGAGAAAACATGTGTATGACATAAATAATTTATTAAGGGATCCTGAGATCATATGTGGTAATGATAAAACATCATTAATAATTATGGATCTTCAAAAGGGAATATAAGACCACAAAAAGGACATTAAGGAGGAATAAAAATTATGACATGTGTTAGAATAATTTAAAAATAATATCATAATATGACATAATACTAAAATAATATAGAATATCTTAAAAATATAGCATAAAAAGAATAATAAGAAATCATAACATTATGAGAAATAATAATCATTCCAATGAATAATTATTTGAATAAACCCATGATATATACATATTAGGTTGTGAAAAAAATCCATCACACCCATGCATTAAATGTGAGATACCCAAATAATTCTGACACACCATTATATCATGATATATATATCAAAAACTAATGAATTCGAGGGTGATATAGGATCCCACACATGAACATCCATATATATATTTGTGCTATAATATATAATTCATTCATCATATCAAGAAAATAAATTGAAAGAATGGGTTTGATAACATTTACAAATGGTATTACATAACATGATATAAATTATATATCAATTTATATTAAAAATTCAATCACTATAAAGATTTATTTCTCATAGAAATTTAAAATGGGATTTATGAAATGTAAAACTATAAGTTTTAAATATTTTTGAGTTAAATAATAAATCAAAATTGAAAAATAAAAGTGTATTTTGAAAACATTATTTAATATTTCCATAAAGGGAAGTGGTTATGAGAATGATTTAAAAATATCATTTTTAATGAATTGAAATGATGAATATTTAAAATAAATATTGAGTGGAAGATAAAGTGTATGATTGGGAAAAGAAAAACTGTTTCAATATTTTCAAAATACCTTTATTCAAACCCTCATCATAAAAATGATTAATAAAACTTCATTTTTAAGAAGTTTTAAAGATAAATATAAAGCTAAAATGTAATCATACATATTTTTATTTTTAAAATAATAAATGATAATATTGGAAGGAAAAAATAATTTGGGCATGGAAGAGAAATTGTTTTTGAGGTTGATGGGAATTATTCTTAACAATGACATATTTTAAATGTTATATAAATATATAATGTAACTGAAACCTTAATTTAAAATTTTTTTGTCCCCATACAGATTAGGAAACATCATTAGTGATATAGAAATGTTATAATAGGATAACCGTAAAATATAACAATTGATAATGATATTATAAGACTAAATAAAATGAAACTGATTTGAAAAAAAAACAATTAAATTTAATTCAAACATCGTCATAGGTGCTTTAACCACATGTATAATAATCATATTCATCCTTTTAGGTTATTTGATAATCATATTAATATATTTTTCCCAATATACTATAAATTATTGTTTTTTATTATTTTGTTATTGTTTATTTTAAAATAATATGTTAATGATTTTTATTATTTTTCACATGGCTTAAAATGTGAAAATTGATCTAAATTATTTAATACAATTTTAATAGTGCTAATATTATCAAATTTACAATAATAAATGACTTCTAATGTAATAATTTTATTCCATGATAATTTTAATCATGATTCGTGAAGACAGAGTCTGTGGCAGGCTTGTTTCGGTAATGCTTGGAAAACAAAAGTTGGGATATTAATAATGAGTTAAATATTAATATACCCTTTATAAAATTTAAATAATTTTAAAATAACTAGTATTAATTCATTAAATATTTTTTAATCATCCTTATTTTTTGTTAACGAAAAATATATATGATTCTATATAGGGGATAATCTGCACAAACACACTGAATATATTTTCATCTTCCATAGAATAGAATGAATGCAGAAATTGATTGTCTATAATATATATTAATCATGTAATAAATACAATATTTATTAATTAAATAACACTTTTTAACAAACTATATATGTTTGTGATGAAAAATAAATCATGTTGTTCATGAAGGCGGTAGTCCCCACGTAACACAACCGACATGTTCGTTTTTCTATAGAAAGGGGAAATGTAGATAGTGGTTATTCCATAACTTTTAAAATCTCATTATATTTGTAATAATTATGTCATTATATTAAAATGAAAAAAAATAAATGTATGAATAATAAGTAGAAGAATAAATTGGAAAATTATATTAGAGGAGAAAATACTTATATAAAATAATTTGATTTCTTTTTAAAAATCATCTTGATTTAGTAGGGATTTGGGAAATATCAAGGGAATAGAAGCTCAATAACATGGGAGAAGATTATTTGGGATCTAAATTAGGCATAATATATGGAATAATTTTATTTTAGTTTTCAAGTGGTGGTGGGATGTTCCTTGTATATGTGAAGGGATTTTCATTTTTGTAAATATTATATATTAATATAAAAATAATATAGTTTCTCACCATGAATATTAATCCAAAGTGGACAGTAATTGTGGGTAAGATAATTTATGTTTTATAAATACATAATATACGCATTTAGAGACATTTTATATCATATTTTAGGTCTTTTACACCTATATTTACCCCCTTTACCATTTTCACTTTTATCTTGGTAACAAACTTTTACCTAACTACTTTGTATTTTCCAAAAATGTAAAATAAATATTATAATATTATTTTGAATTTATGATTCCAAATATGAAATCTGTTTTATAATAATATAGTTTATAATGTGGCAAAAAATTATTCTCAAATAACAATTGTATAAGCCGTTGAAAATATTTTTTTAATGAGAATGTAACTTATGATCTAAAATAAAAAATATTTATGTGTAAATTAAGTATAAGGGTTTTTAATGTTTTATTTTTCTTTAGATAATTATTTTTTTTGAGAAAAGGACTCTTAAATTTTATGTTAGGATTACGTCTTAATGATTTCTCAAAAGTCACCTCACTTGTAAAAATAGTATTTTTTTTATTATACACCAATAAATAAATTTTTTCCAAAAAATATTAAATATTCCACATAAGAAAATATTTTTATGTTGTATTAAAAAAAGAATTTATTTTATTCAAATTAAAATTATATAATTTTAAAATTAAAACCATAATTTGAATAATAAAATATAATGAAAAATATTTTTTAAGGAAATGAATTTTTCAAATATTAACTCTTCTTATTTTTATTTCTTGAAAATATTAATTAAATTATTTTAAATATATTAACCGTTTAAAATATATATATAATAATTATTTTACCACAAAATACTCGGTTTCTTATACTAAAAATAAATAATGCATAAAAATCCAATTTTAGAAAGAAAATTCATTTTAAATCTTAGAATGATCTATTTATTAGTTTTTCTATAATGATTAAATTTATTTTGTGTAGTAGTATTAAAAATGATATTTATTTTTGATTAAAATTCAAAATAAAAAATTTATAAAATTAATGTTATATATATAAATAACTTATTATATAAATAATTAAATTTTTACATATTTTTAACTTCTACTTATATGACCTCTCAAGATATCAATGTTATAAATACAGATATGATAAGCTCTAGTGGTAGTCGTTGGCGGAGGTTTCATTTTAGCTCGGTCTGATTTCACTAATCGATGTCTAATGCACCAATCACAATGTGACCTTATGAATTCATGCCTTTATAAGAAAGGTTTTGGGCTAAAAATGAGGTATATTAAGTGAAAGTGGGGAGAATATACCATATGGTAAAAATAAAAATAAAAATACTACAAAAGAAATAAATCAATAACCATGGATGAAATTTAAATAATGGATTTACTGATATAAAATTAATCCTTCTCTATACTATCTATTATCTACATGTCATTCCAAAAATGAATATATATAACAAGACTGCTTCGGGGATGATCATACAGGTATATGAACAAAACATCCCAAATGATCACCCGCTACACATCGACAAACCATATAGACTATTGTTCAAAAAGTCATACCATTAAACATGTGAAATATTTTCATAATACTACTCACTAGGTGATGGAATTATATCATGGTCTCTTTAATTTACTCAAACCCATAAATTCATTATAGATCCTAAAGGACGTGTGAAATGTATGAATATGAATTTGGTAGGTCACCACAAATGATGTCCTGAAAAGACATCCATACATAGAAAATTCTATAGAAAAATTTAAATAGATGGAATTTAACGGATATCGTATAACCTTCTCTATTTATGATTAGCGACCATAAGGGTGACTTTACATACTTCAACCAATCTCAGAGTGGAATGATGTTTTTTTGGTCTATCATACCAAAAGATCATTCATCCTTCCAACCATTTATATATTACATAGTGGAAAATGTAAACACAACCTCATACACTACTTAAATCCCCCAAATAACACTTCCATATAATCCTTTGGTGCCAACCCAATATCCCCAAAAACACACCCACAAGATATATCTAAAGTCACAAAAGCTTCCATTTCGTTTGATCAACTATTCATTCAACCAACAAATGTCCTAATATATGTCAGTAACATTCCTTCAATAATTTATGAAAGATAACCAAAACAAAAATATTTATTCTTATATCCTAACCAATGGTCTCACACACCATCAACCATGGTCTTCTATAGTGAAAACCTCTTTCATAATGATGGTCAATTCCAGCCACTGTATTGCTTAATCTATAGAGGCCTCCACCCAAAACGAGTGGTCAAAACCACATCATTGGGGCATATCACTTGGTCAACACCATGAGACACCATGATGAGAAAAAAATCACAAAAAATCAAATTCCACACCTCCAAAAAACCACTCTCACCACTTGAAAACAATGTTTCTTACCTATGGAAATTTTAAATACCATCATCCTAATAATTAATAATTATGTCACTCTTCTTATAGTGATCAACACCACCCACTTCCACACAATTCTTAAATAATGAATTCTCAAATAATTAACTCAAACATAACCTCACATTAATAAATTCCACAATTCTCATAACCTATCCAATGAATCCATGGAATTACATTTCCCACCTTCCATTCCACTCTTAGCTTAATCGTACCATTTCACATAGGAAACTACCCAGCACTAGTACCTGGATGAGGACACAATTTTCCTACCAGGATAAGAAATAATAAAAAAACTCATAGGACACACCTTTGATGAACCTTTGTCACAACTTGTGAAATATTTCACCAAACCATAGAAATCTTAAACACCATATTAATCACCATAGTGAACCATGCCACCACTTTTTTGGTGATCGACATCACACATTTTCACATGGGAGACACCCAATGCATTCTTATAGAATTAACTGATATTAAACCTAACATTAATTAATTCCAAAACTGTAATAAACCTGCAATACCAGCCATGAAACATCATTTAAAACCTTACACACCATAACAATATTAATAATACCATTTCTTAAATTTTAATACACAATGATATCTTTTAGGTATAATAGAAACTAAATGTTACACACAACTAGACTCACCCAGACCTCCCCACTCATGCTTATTTATAAGAAATCACATAAAAGTCTTATAAAATATAAGAAATATAGAAAACACATAACATACGATCAAATATTCCTCCTCAATGAATACAATACTATTATTCAACATCAAATTTAAACAATTAGTGAATGAAATAAAAACCTTGGAAATAGAGTATAATTCCCTAAATGGAACCCCACTACAAAATAGTGAAATTAATCAATTTATATGTGATATATGGTGTTAAACTTACCCTGTGATAACTCCTATGATGAAAGACTCCAAAATATGCCATTAAATAATGAAGAACCATCATAAGGAACTCTATTTAAAGAGGAAGGAGACATCCACTACTCCTCGACTGAATGACCTCCCCTTTCCCTTTTAATTCTTTTTTAATGTTTTAATTTTTTTTCTTATAGATATATACCATGGTGTGACATAAAGGTTAAAAATATAACATTTCAGGGCTATAGAGATCCTCCCCTATCCTCCTCTTCAACATTATTACACATGTGTCACAATGGAAATGGTTTCAATGTACAAACATTTCAACAGTTGACCATCCTGGTTCAACTAAAGCCCTTTTGGGTGACTTTTCACCCCTAGAATAGTTAAAAACAAATACAAGAGATAAGTTTACATAAATTTTTAAATGATTCATACCATATATGAAACTTCATGTTTTATAACCTCACAACTATATAATATCTCATCGCTAAGCTATTTTTCCCATAGACTAACCAACAACTAATCCACCCCATGATTCTCACTCTCCACCATCCCAACCACTGAGATAATACTGAATGCATCTATCTCATTAAGACATATATATATACTACCCTTTATACTCAATAAAATAACTGATTAATTATGTGGGAACTCCTTGCTATAGAAATGACCTACCCAGTTTCTTCAAGAACCAACTTCTTGACATCCTTATGGTTCCAAACTAGCCATATCTCAGATCACTGATGTTTTAATAATCATACAAAATTATTTATACACCCTATTAGATGCACATTTCCAAATGGAATCTCTCATGAATCCAATAAATTACCTCATCTCTGTCAATGCTCACTAAAATACCATTCCACATCGGATTCCCCCAAAATTTCTTCTTCACAATCAATTACAAAAAATATCCCCAATACTAACACACCCCTAACTATAATACACTACACTTTATTCTCAAATAGGTCTCTTATCAAGATGGATGCTAACATATTAACCAGTTCCTAGTTATTTATCTTACCATAGATTCACCTACTACACCAGAAATAATTATAAAAAAACCATAACAACCCTAATTATATACCTCTAACTATCATTGTCTCTCTCGCCTGACTTGAATCATTTAGAGAAACTGTGTGAGGCTATCCTAAAGCATGAGGACATAACGGTTATCCTCCATGTGGTGTTATACTCACTTGTGTCCGTTGTCCCCACTACTACGTATCTAACCCTGCCACATACTTCATGCATAGATGAGTCTTGGATATCTTATCCTATTACCATGAATGATCCTATCCTAGATCCCTAAGTCTGTCCTGGTCACTAACTCTAAGTAGTCCATTAGGTTTTCAACAAAATATCTCCAAATAAATAGTCTAGACACATACCTAGAACTCATTTAGATTATGATCACACTAATAACAAAATAATACAATTTGACAACACTACAACCATACCATCAAAGATACACACTACAGTTGAATCCTGAAGTATATAGTTTGACAACCCTATTGGGTAACCTCATGACCCCATATCCAACTACCTGAAGATCCATTTTCTATCTAAACTGACACCACTATCCAGCTAGATAAAATATAATTAGTATTTTTCATCTCAGATATATGTACCTAATTCACCACCATTGAAAATATAGTCCCCCAGAATACGTAAATTCACCCCGATAGTATTTCATAAACTATCCTCAGACCATCTCAAAATTTCTATGATATCTCATGCCATTATCAGTGTGATATGAAACATCTACATGAACCTCTTAGAATAATCCTTGACTAAGTTAACTCCATGTAGTAGTAGAATAAATTCAATGTCATGATATTCTCTTAAACTATTAAGAAAGAAGTGCTTAATGAACATAACGTCAAAGTGCCTCCACATCAGTCCCTGATGCCTTCTTTCTTGTACTTTAAAGTCTATCTAGTGATTTATTGGTCCCCTAAGCTTATATGTATTAAATTTCAGCATCCAACTTGGTTGTGTCCCAGTCTAGTGAAAAATTTTCAACACTAACTCTTTTGGAAAAACAACTGATTTCATTTTTCACTCTATATGGGAAAAGAGAGGGTGTTTCTACTAAAACTCATACTTCTAACACTCCATGAATGGGCAAGTCCCCTATGATCCCAAGTCAATTCTCTAAATGATCGACACCAAGATCACCCTTCACTGCTCATCCTTCCATGACCAAAATTCCTTTTTATGATGTGGTTGTCGTACATACCATGGTGCCACAACATATGTATCATTCTCACTCCCACCATCATAGGAATCATCCCGTGAACACCTCTGATGAACCACTTATTTTCATGTCTAACACTCTAATACATACCATCTAGGTAGAATCACAGTTAATATAAAATACCTTAACAAACATATATATATTACCCTAGATATTGAAAATAGGGAATGGTGTAACATGTAGTGAATTGCAATACCACTATAATTCCCTACCACAACCACATCACATATCATCTAGAATGTTATGCCTAGAACCTCAAGAATTTTAAACATGGCCTAGCTATGTATAATTACACAAAGACACTGTATAGGAATACACTATCGAACCAGTTGTTGAAAATTTGAAAAAAACATTCCATTTCTATTTCTAATAATACAAGCCTTCTCTAGGGTATATGATTAGAGTGTCTCTAAGAGACTATGTAGGAAAACACTGTTTATCATATTGTTGAAATTATATAAAATTCTCCCCTTCATTTATTCAATCCTATTTCCTCTTAGTCCAAGAGTCCAAAAAAGTAAATGTCATGAAATCACAATATGTATGAATCCACTAACCCAAAATTGACCATAAAAACTAGAAAAACAATGCCATTATCCCTAGTAACAAGGACTTCTACTCATACAATTCTTGGCCAGACACCCAATATCACATCCATTCCATGTCCTGACACATTCATAGGATCCAGCCTACCACATCTCAAATAAAAACATTTGTTTTAATATCCCTACATTAATGAAACTAGGAATAAATAGAATGACATTACCACATATTATAAAACTCCTTTGACACTATTATATAATTCACATCATCCATGATTCTAACGTACAACACAAACAGCGTCTTTAAGACCACATTGTAACACCCCCAGTAGGTGGCCACTAATGAGGGCCTAGCTCGATAGTCACCAAGCGACCTTAGGTGCACCTCCCCAAGGACCAAAGGCCTCTTACTAGTAGCACTTCTACAAAACACACTATATACTACATTTTACTTTATCAACGATAGAAAAAAATCAATGATAAAGGTGTCCCTTATTAGTGAAAAAACTATTGATAAAAGGAACCATTATCAGCACATTTTTTAGCATTGGTAAAGGTCCCCATCATATGTGCCATCCCCCAATCTAATTGCAAAATTTTGGTTTCACTTTTATAAAGGATTCTACCACATAACAAGTTGTGAATCCTACTATGGGAATGGGCTCCTGCGTACACTTTCCACACACTTCCATTTGGCCCCATTCACAAGTCCATGTGGGATGAGGCACACCATTTGATTCCAACGGGACATGGCCCATGCTAATGCAAATGACCCAGTACTTCATAACTCAACCCACTTCCTTTCCACATTTTTCTTCCAATAAAAATAAATATTAAAATATTGAAAAATTTAAAAAATTAAACAAATAAAAATTAAAATGAACACATTTTGAAAAATAGTTGATTTTTTATTAATTGAATAATTATTAATAAATGTTATATAAATTTTTATATTATAAATAATAATAAATATTATATAGTAAATATAGATATATAAATATATATAATGGATATATTTAAATAATTAATCAAATAAAAATTATCAATGACTTAATTTTTGAAAAATGAATTTTTTTTCTTAATTGAATAATTATTTAAAAAATGTATATATTAAATCCAAATATGTTTTATTTATGAATATTAATATATAATATATACTAAATACAAATATTTAAAAAGGATAAATTGTAATAAATTAAAAATAAAATAAAAAAAATAACAAATTACCAAATTATTTGAAAAGTTTTTATTGAAACAACTAAAAATAAAAATAAATAATTTTAATATATATATATATATGTGTGTGTGTGTGTGTTTGTGTGTGTGTGTGTGTGTATTGATAATAAATAGTGATAAATAATATAAATTAAATAAATATAGAAAATGAATAAAATGTAATAATTAAAAACATATTATTGCCCTATTCATTTTAACAGTTTTGTACATCATTATTCATTAATACATTTAATAAATAAAATATTATTGTGTGTATATATATATATCAATATATATTTAATATTTCCTCAAATATGATTTACATTATAAAAAATATTTGTACACACATTAAATAAGACGTATATTTAGTGAAGAATGGGTTATGATAAAAAATTAAAACTAGTTAAAAATATTAACTAATTGTATCGAGTAATGACCATTAAAGTATTTTCATTTTATTTTTCAATTTATCATATATCAAATGTGTGTCATATTTACTTTTCACATACATATGCATAATTATTGCATTTTATATGAAATTCACAGACACAAATATTTATAAGTAAACATTTAAAAATAAATATAGTTATAATTGTAGAATTACAACATTAATAAATTTATACATTTATAAATATAAATAAATAAATATTATGTGAAAAATTATGTATATAATTATAAATACATAATTTTATTTTTTAAAAAAGATATAAAATTATAATAAATATATTTAAAAAATAATATATTTACTATATTTATATTTATATTTATATTTAAATACAAATTTATATTTATATTTATATATTTTTATTAAACATAAGTATATAAAATTATATAAATATACAAATATATAAATTTTTAAAAAGTATTTATATTATTGTAATTAAATAATTATATATATAAATAATTGTAAAATTAAAATTAATATATATAAATAAATAATATTTTTACTATATTTTGATTTGTATTTATATTTTTATTTATATTTATATATATATCAAATAAATATATACGTAATAAATAAATACTGAAAATTATATAAATATATATAATAATATAAATATGTTTATAAATATAAAATTATAAAAAATATATTTTACTAATCAATATATTCACTATTTTTTGTTTAAATTTATTAAATATATATAATTATATAAATATATATAATTATATAAATATATATAATTATATAAATATATCTATGATTATAAAGAAATAATTATAAATATATTTAAAAATATGTTTAATTATAAATACATTTTTAAATTTATATTTACTATTGTTATAAAATTATATATTTATTATTGTTAATAAATAAATATAATTTTATTAAAAAGAAGTTTTGTGATTACAAATAAGTAATTATATATTTAAATAATTAGAACATTATAAAAATATATTTTCAGAATGATTATTTTTAATATTTTTATAAATTAAATATATATATAAGTATACAATTATTTATAATGATAGAAATAAAATAATAATTAAATAAAAATCATTCAAAATCCTTTATGAATGGTAAAGTATTAGTGCTTATAAAGATACATGTTCTTAGTGCCCATTATTTTATTCTTGATAAAAGGTATCCTTATCATCTCTTTTTTGGAAGTGCTGATAAACCCTCCTTAATATATTTAAAATAACCCTAATTGATCTAATTTTTTAAATGCCTCTATAGCTCTCTTGAAAGTATACTTCTGCTGTTGCTCTTTCTTGAATTTATCTCAAAAAAATCAACCCTCAAATCTAAGGTATGCTATTTTTCTCCCCCTCTCTCAGTGTTTGCTGGTTCGGGTTCCATGGTGTGTGTTATTGTGGGTTTTTCTTGGTTTGATGCTCTAGAGGGTTCCAAGTGTACTGTATCTAGTCCTTTTTTGAATCTGATTATGTTCAAAATCCTATATGATTATAACCCCATCCATAGAGTTCAATAAGTCCCTTGCAATTAGTTTGGGTTTTCTCCTTTGTAATTTTATGCATGGACTCATATCTTTCTCTTGTATTTTATATCCCTCCATAGAGAGTGGTTGCATGAGATCTCTCTTATATATAGAACAAGTTACCTGCTATATGGAATGAGTATCATTCCACTCAGTAGATTGTAAAATCTATTGATTCATAAGGTTTTGGGGGAGTTTAAAAAAAGAACAATCCTATGCCAAAAATATTATAATTAAAATTTATTCCATTTTTAATGGAGATTTAAAATGAATATTATTATTATTATTTTAAGGATTGATGAAAAATATATATAAGATCTTTTTAGTTACTTTAATCTATTGAATTTTGGAAACTTATAGGTGAATCGATCATTTCATATGATATTGGATGGTGTATTTGTTGATTTATTTTTCTAATTTTATATAAATTATTATATTTTTAAAAAAATTTATGATTCTTTAGTTCATGATAATTTTTATGTTCATTTTTGGAAATCAATTTTTGAATATTTTTTGAAATAATTATTGGTTTTTTATAAAACTTATTATTTTAATGGTAAAAGTATATCCAATTGTTTAAAAATGTTATTTGTGAAAATACTTTCATGGTCTATTTTATTTTTATAAATCAATGACCTTAAAAAATAACGATATTTAAATATGTTGTAAAAAATGATTTAAATTAAAATTGATAATTTGTTTGGAATGATTTTATGAACCAAATGAATAATTTATGTTTTTTACAGAAAGTAATTTAATATAATACTTCTGGTTTTTGATGATTAATTTAAAAATTGATTTCAAAATTATGTCGATAAAAATAATCTTAACTAGAGTATAGTAAATTCTTTATTTAGAATGAGGGAAAATGGTCCCACTAAGAGGATGGTAGAAACTATGTTTATATGGAGGTTTCGAAACTCTATCTTTGCCTTGAGGTTGGTAGATTCTATGTTTATATTTAGGTATTAAAGTAGATTTTCAATTTAGATTATAATCTATTTTATGTTGGAATTTTTTCATTTGAAAATGTGATATTTGATGAATATTTACTTAAATTTTAGGGGACATTTTTGTGAATGATGGTTATGGAAGGAAGGGTTGCTCACCAAGTAGCAAACTCTTCCACATTTCTTTTTTATCACAGGAGAATTATTCTATTGCGTCTCTAATGCTTACCAACTTCAATTTCACTCATCATTAAAAAAAATTGAATTACTATTACATTGAAAACTAATTCTCCAAAAATACAACTTAAACCCTTCAGAACTTCACTAATCAAGTTAATTTATTTTTTTTAAAATTCCCAAAACTTGAGACAAATTATTCTTTGAAAAAATAAAATATTTTTAATAATAAATAACTTTTAAAATGCTAATTAAAATTTATTTATTAAATAACAAATGATTTAATAATTTTTTAAAATAAATTAAATTGTGATTATAAGGTTAATATGTGTCTGTATGTAATTCAGTTGATTAATAAATCCCTATTATTAACATTGTTAATAAAGTATTTTATAATTATACATGAAATAATGATTTGAAATCCCTTGATTTGTAATATAATGTGTATCATAATATGGTATATGTAAATCAACGATACATGAAAGACTTATTCATGAATTTGATACCTATACTTGGTAAATTGTCAAAATTGAAGGAATGATGGATCAAGGGTAGACTAATAATTGTTTGTGGTCAAATTTCCCATATGATTTCAACTGTTCACTACTATATTTTGGATATTTGAATTAATCTTACAAGATTTTTTCACCAAAAAGGTGATAGTCACCTGAATGTTCCCACTCCTTTAAAGATCATCTCAAATTATCAATGAAACACCACCTTACCCCCCCCCCCCCACACCATGTGAATAAATGAAAAAACCTCAAATCCTCCAACTTTTTTGAATCCCACCTAGAAAATTTATAGAAACCATCGTAGAATTTCAATCAGTTTGTCATGGGAAGAAATGTTCTTCTAAAATTCAGTTCTTATACCAATGTAATTTTTCCATTCATTATGTAATGGAACGATTTCTTTAAATATTGAAACTTATATAGTGGTCTCAACTAGAGTGTGTGTAAGATCATCGAGCTGAGTCTTCTCATGGTCACAAAAATCAAGGAGCCTAATATTGGGATTAGACTACTATGTATACAATTTCAGCTTTAGAAAATAAAATATAAAATGTTGTTAAATGTTTTGCCTAGTCGCATCCTGAAAAAAATTATATTTACGGAGAAAACTATCATGCTCCTTATATTTATCTACTTCACCTTAAATATTGCATTTTTTTCTTGACACTCATCCCCCAACTCTTCCAGACTGGAACCAATGTTTCTTGAATAAATATGAGTAGTAGTCCCCCCATACGGGGTACCGATGATCATTTTGGATAAATTAAGAGGAGAAAACCTACCACTGGTGGAGTAATTATTTTCTTCAAATTAAATTACACATTTCCTTCAAATTAAACAAAAAATATCTGAAACAATCATATGTTGGGTTCCCCTTATAATAATTATATATAAAATCTTCTTTAAATTATGAATATCTTAGGTGTATTTATTTATTTTATATATAAATTTAATATTTTGTGAATCTAATAGGATGGATATGATTTGAAAATGGATTCATTCAAATCATATGAAAACATAATATGTAGATAGAGTTAAAGAGTACATCATGTTTCCATTAAAGCATGAATACGACCTTTATAAATTATTTTTTATATCTTTAAATTATTTTTATTAAATAATTATTAGTTCATAATAGTTGGAAGAACACTTTATTTTTAATAGAATTCACCAGAGTTATAAATATTGGAATAAACATCTAGGAAAATAGAACATGGAAACCTATTGGGATGACATTTCAATTTATAGATCATATGAAATTAATACTAGTGTAAATAGTGATGGAGATCGTATATAAGAAATGAAAATGGAAATTAATGATGACCATCATGATTTTCCAATGTTGTTTGAGATGTTAAGTTACTGTTCTAAGAGACTATCATATACCAGTTTTACTATATATAAAATATTATCATCAATATTGAATTTATATAATTTGAATAATGGAAGTGGATGATGTGACACCACCTTTACAGAACTACTAAATATCTTAAATGTTATTCTACTTGATAAAAATGAAATCCCTTGTCAAACATATAGTGCTAATTGAATTCAATGTTCAATGAGAATGAATGATAAAAATATATGTTTGTCCAAATGATTTCACATTTTTTATCAAGAACCTTGAATCACTCATAAAATACCCTATGTGTGGTTCGGATGGATATATGAATGTTAAACTAGGTTCTTAAAATGATGTATGGTACATTCCTATCATTCCATAGTTTAAAAATCTATTTAGATGTCAGGAAACCATAAGATAATTGAAATGAAATTTAGATACTGGAATTAATGTTTTTGAAACTATGACATCTTACAAAATCCCATCGGGGAATAAAATTGATTATGATTATCCTGAATTTGGAAATGAGTTGAGAAATATCAAAATTTATTTACTTATAGATGGAATAAATTCTTTTTGTGTATATATTAAATCTCATAGTACATATCTATTAATCTTGTTAAATTATAATTTTCTTCCATGGTTATGACTAAATCAAAAATACATTATGCTATATCAGCTTATAACTTGACTAAAACAACCTAGAAATGTTATTGATTTCTTTTAGCCCTATTGATCACGGATCTACAATTTGTGTGGGATACTAGTGTTACAATATATGGTTCTCATAGAAGTGAATAATTCACATTGATGTCCATGTTTTATGGGATGATAAATAATATTCCATCATATCAAAATTTTTCAGGCTATAGAGTTAGTGGAATGATGGAGTGCCCCATTTTTTTAGAATGCACACACTTTGTTCAGTTGAATCATTCATC
The DNA here is from genome assembly GCA_963277665.1 of Viscum album. Classification (NCBI taxonomy): domain Eukaryota; kingdom Viridiplantae; phylum Streptophyta; class Magnoliopsida; order Santalales; family Viscaceae; genus Viscum; species Viscum album. The sequence continues at coordinate 1,958,896,401 of OY728137.1, forward strand.
AAAGGCTGTATTTTTAGGACACCATAAATGTTCAGCTTGACCACTTAAATACCGATCCTGGATGAAAACTTTATATTAGAATACCAAAGATGGTGCAAAAAATATCTCCACTAATAGTTGATAAAATATTTTATAAATAAAAAGATATTAAACATTTATTTGGTAAATAATTTTTAAAAAAATGTGCAATAAGGTGTAAAAAAGGATAAAAAATTTCATTGAATTAACATATTAGATTTTTTTATACATATGATATTTTATTGATGTCGTTCATTTAGAAAAAAATTATTTGATATTATTATTGGAATGTTATTAAATGTTCCTAGCAAAACAGAAGTTTCCATCAAGGATAAGATGGACATGGTTGACATTGGGATAAAGAAATATTTATCACTAGTGAAGGGTAAATGGAAGAATATTCTTCCTATAATACCTAACACTGTATCCAGATGGGAAAAAGTTTCAATTTTTCATTTTCCATTATGGTGTAAAAGTTGTAGATGGGAATTAATCAAGTAATAATAATTCCATTTTAGTGACTAATTTGAAGTTATAGGGACTAAAAAAACAAATTTCATGTTTTAATACAATATTTTATGCCTAACTCTTTTCTTTATATTCTTTCTAAAAATTTACAACATAATATAACTAGTATTTTATTCTTTTTCAAATCCATATGAAACAACAAGATAGACCAAAAAACATTTCCAATCATGAATTAAAAGGTTACAGTGATATTTTTTGAATTATGTTTGTTCTTCCCACTATAATTATTTTATATAATGGTCTACCAGAAGGTTCACTTATTCTATGAGGTTAAACTATGTGGTCATGTTTATTACATATGGATCAACCTCATTGAATGGTATATGAATATTTTGAATGGGTATGTCATGAATAGAAGTCATACAAAACATTGAATTGTATAATGATATATTGTCAATGAAGATGTTAAATTGTTTACATATTTAATATCATATTTTTATAACCTTAGTCTCATAAAGTCTTATTATAATGGGTGTTGTATGAGAAAAGGTATTTACGGAAGACATGTCTTTATAGTTACCATCACAAAGTAGGAGAAAGTGAACCATAAAATTTTAAAAAATAGTGAATATATTGATCCATACATTGAATCACATAATGAATTTATTATTTATTAGAATCCACCAAGGGATAAAGGATTACTATAAAAACACATAATAATTAGTTTATAGGAAGGTTCTGAGATCGTATTTTTATGCAGTTATATAAAAATTTGAATTCAATTTCTATATGACTTCATTGGAATGATGGGGTACCAAATTCCAATGTTATATATTAAACATTTTTTAATAAATTGTTATTTTTTCTTTACAAAGGAAAAAATGATTTCAATGTGATAAAGAATTGCAGATTTTCCTTTTTGGATGAAGCGGTGCACATATGTGGTTCCAATGATAAAACTCTAATTTTTGGGAATATGTCATATTTCAGTATTATCAAAATAGTTATAAAAGATGTATTATAGAAAATTTCAAGTGATGAAAATGTATTTTTCACATGATTAAAGGATTGAAGTAAAAAATAGATATGTGAAAGATATTATTATCTGATATGGTTTTAAGGACAAGTATATGAGAATGGTTCAAGGAGAAATGGTGGTGGAAGAAAGATATAAACATGAACATACCAATGACCCTGTTATATTTGAGGGTATTCATTACCTTCATCAGCATACCATTCCCATGGTAATAAATTTTTTCAATACTATGTCACCTAAATTTGAATCAAACAACTTATGATACCATTATATTACTAAAATTCTACTGAGTAAAGTTGTATGTCATTTCTATCAGCCAACACACGCAACCTTATTGTGATGGGTAAGAAGTATAATATCATGGATGAAAATATAAAAAATAAATAAATCCCAAAATTTTACATGGGAGTGGGTATTAAGGTAGCTGAAGATATGACCACTCAGTTACGTATTCAATTTGATGTTTTAAATATTTCAATGATCAATGATGGTGTTGGAACTTTTACAGTGTGGGAATTTAATCATATAAAGATACATGAGGTGTGTCTTTACCAATATTTATTCATATTCAAATCCTATAATAGTTGATGAAAAAATATCTAAAGTGGGGTATGTTATTACATATTAATAAAGAGATCTAGAAATAAATGGTTGTGTAATAAAAAACATGTTAATTGAAAAATAAATTAAAAGAACCTTTAGGGAGTACCTTCTACCTACCAGTTCAACTAAAACATTTACTATCATTAAAACATCATGAAGATACCAAATTTAAAGATATAAATATGTCTTACATTCCATATCAAGAAGAAATATTTAGAACATCATTTATAGACATAGTTCTTATCGAGAGTAGAAATGAGACTCTAGATTTTGAATAGTTTGGAGTCTGAGTTGTGAATACATACATAAGATACATTTACATAATATTTTTCCCTAAAAATTATATGCAATTTTCATTAAAGTAAATAACTATGCAAATTTACTATAATTGATTTCATTTCTTCTACAAAAATGAAAAAACCTTTTGAATCAAAATTTGAATTCATTAATTCAAGTATCATTTCTATTAAAGAAACTAAATTTGAAAATTAATAAATTTATATGGAAAAAGGAGACCTAACTTATTTTTTTAATAATAAAAAAATAGAATAATGACTATTTTTGTGCTTACAATATAGGTGTAAAACTCTACAATATAATCATATACGATATATTTTAATTTTTTTCATTATTTATTTATTTTTGTTTTTTATAAGTATAAGATTCTAATTACAATCAACATGGATGGCCCATATCTTTATTTTTTGGAACCAATATATGGATTTCCAGAAAAAATACCACTCATGATGTGTATTGTGGATTTTTAATGCACTACAATCAACATTTTATAGATAAAATTTGAAATATATGTTTTATTTTTTGTTTTACTAGCTTTAGTTTATGATATGTTGGTCTCTAAATATTTTCTAAATCATGGTATGAAGTTCGTGACTGAATATATATATCCCATGGAATACTTCATATGGAAACTAATTAAGGTATATATATATAAATATTTAACTATCAAAACATATTTCAAATATAATTACTTATTTTTATCAATGTTTTGATAGTATATAAAGAAATATTACCATGACGATTGTGGATGTTATGTTTGAAAATATATGGGAGATATCAGAACTACTAGAAGGACTATAATCCCCGAACAGGTAATTTCTGAAGATAATTACAATTTCATTAAAAATATTTCATAATCATGTGTTTGTATATATTGTATTAATACTACTATTATTGTTGAAACCCTTTATACCCAAAAAGTTGTAAACTTGTTTAAAGAAGTTTGTGAAGTGTTCATGGTGTCATAATGTTTCCAGATTGTAACACTATGTGATTACCTGCTATGGTTGTGATCTAGTATGGGATATTACCTTATAAATATATTTCATTTTTAAAGAATTAGTTTTAGATTGATTATATATTGTATAACACACCATCCCTAGAATCCCAAAGCTATTGAATTATTGTATTATATTGGAATGATTATAAGTAATAAAATTCCAAAGGTCCAATCAATTTATATAATTTACCAAACTGGATGAACGCTAATATGGTAGCCGAATTGGTGGGTCGTATAGCCACAAAAGAATCTACATGTACAACAGTGGCTTCTGACTGGTAGCAAGGGTCTATTAAATGTACAGTGGGGAGATTATACCCTCTAGACAAGAGTCACACAGAGGTATAATAATATTTAAATAACAAATAGTCATGAGAGTAGAACTATTAATGAAATAACAAAATTGGAAGAATAAAAATTAAAATTGAGTAAAAGTGGCCAACACCAAATTATAATAATGCATGTATAATAGATGATGCTACATGTATGAGAAGTAAAAATTAAAATAAGAAGAAAAATGAAATAAAAGAATAATTTCTCAATGACTAGATCTATGATCATCTCAATAACTAGTTCGGTCCCTTGGCCCAACTCCATATTAATAACATAAATCAATCAAGCATCTAAAGCTATGTGCATTACATTATCCATACATACGATCATTACGTCTACTCTGGTACCAAACAAATCCTCAGTTTGGAGTGAGATATAACCCTCTGTAGGATGACACATACAGTTTCTATCCCAATCAATTTTGTGTAAAATAAATTTATTAGTGTTCCATATTAAATAAACTCAAGACAGGAATAATAAATAAAAACATGCATTGAATGGGTTCCACATGGAGATCCATCTTATTACCGGTTCTCGACTAATTTGGTATGTCTAAACTAGGTTATCCGGTGTTGGTTAATAATGTAAAATATGGTGTGATGAGTGGGATTTTCCTCAATATTGTGATTGGGCATGGTGGACACATCCCTATATTTCTATTATCCAAATATTCAATCTTTAAAAAAATGATTTTCTCTTTAGTTCAGTTTTCAAATCTTTAGAAAACATTTACTCATACTTCATAACATAGTGAGATTCTCTGAAACCATTCAGGGAAGTCTAAAGGGACTTGCCTTGTATCGCTTTAGGGGCTTATTATATGACCAGTGCCAAGGAGTCAGTCCATTAAGACCCATCTATGAAGTCCCATGTGTCAATCAGTGAATGGTGTTAAAAATCAAGTATTATCCTCTGAGTTCATACTTTTTATCGCACATAGGGGCCCATGTCTTACTCAATTATTGGTAAAACCATCGTGATTTCAAGATTGGCCAATGGGTCTCCCCTTGGGATCCAGTGTCCCTTGTATGGAGGTAAAAATAAGGAATTCTTGGTGAACCTATATCAAGTATAACTGATTTCACCCATGATATGTTTACAAGGTTACAATATTTCTAAGAGATATCCATGAGAGTTCATCCACGAGGTCCTTAATTTGGAACCCCTTATATCATTCGGTTACTGAGATAAGGCCATTACATAAGTGTTACCTTTTTAATAATTCAAGAAATACGGACCGGTTCAAAAGTCCAAGTAATTAAGATAGAAAATCCATTTTAGTGGAGATATTTCAATTTTAATGTCTCTTTCAAGGATTGTGAAAAATGAATATAAAAACCATTTTAATTATAGAAAGAAAATAAACTATGTCATATGGTGAATGAAAAAGGGTATTAAGCCTAATCATAAGCTCAAAACTTCAATGTTGTGCACATATTATTTTTTATTTGAAGGCAGAACACCTCGTCGAGGGGATTTATTATTAAAACATAACTGTGATTACGAAAAAAACCATTTAGAATAATTTAAAACTATTTATAGAGACTTAATCAATTAAAATTTAAGAAGTATTTATTCTGAAAAAACATGAATCACTAACTAGTATTAAATAATGGTTTGAAGGCAAGAAATTAATTCATCATTAATTTAAATGGGAAAATGATAGGGATCCTACCTCAATGTAGGGATAACCAATCTGAATACTATGACGCTTGATACTTTCATTGGAGACCATGAAAAGTTACTCTTTCTCACCTATAATCATATACACCTTCACATATACCTAAGTAACCCAATCCCCAATGTACATATTCACATTCAAATGAATTTGTATTGGGGGATCCTTATATATATTCTTATTTATGAATATACTCATTTCCACTTACACCGATATCCATTATTCATATATATATATATAAGAACACCTTGCCGCAATATATATATATTCATGCTTCCATGGGTGAATATATATATATATATATATATATAACAAGGGAACTTACCTACACATATATATATATATATACATGCCTACCTATGCATACGTGGTAAGTCTCCTTGGACTCCGGTGACTCAAAACCGCCTCAAGGACAACCAAGACACACTACAAAAATTATTAGAAACACTAAAATAAAAAAAACCGAATTAATGGTTGAACAAAAGTAAAGTAAATGAAAAACATTTACCCAAAATTGATATAAAACCGCCTACCTACTATAATCGTGGAAAGAACGATCCTCAATAGGTATAATGAACCTTAATTATCATGAATCGACCACCCCCACCCCCCCCCCCCCGAAAAAAAAATTATTAGGGTTTCGCCAAGGCATGAAAAAACCACAGAGGAAGATAAACAAGAACTAGAATGAGGAAGATATGAGTAGAACCTTACCGGAGAGGCCCACACCCAAAACTGAGAGGAGAGGGCGCCATAAACGATGGCTAGAGGGAAGAAGGTGGTGTGCCTAAGGGGCCTCGGTTGGGTTCTGTGGAAGTAAAAGGAGAGGGGCCACCACACGATATGTTAATGGAGACCATTTTTGGGTTTTCCAAAACCTACCATAATAATAATAATAATAATAATAACAGTAAATATAATAATCATCATAACAATAATAATAACAACAAAAACAAAAACAAAAACAATAATAAAAATAAAACATTTCATTATTTTTATTTTCCATTAAAATATCATTTAATTTTTTTATATTTATTTAATTAATTTAATTTCCTTAAAAACTACACAACGCATGGTTTATGTTGCACGGTTAGCCAAACCATACACCAATTATGGGATGAATAATGAATGCATACATTCTATTTGGAACTAACCATGTCATCTATGCACACTGTTTGGGTAAACCATGTGTCGATCATCAAGGGTGTTTCTACACCTTTTATGTAGCCACACCCTATTGTCTTGAGTGCCTTATAGTCTTAGACAAACCATGCACATTGTACGGAACATCCAAACAATTGATTTTCATGGTATGGTTCTCCCCAAAATCTACAATACACCCGAGGAAAACCAAAATCCTTATCTCAAGATGAAGAAAAACCCATAGAAGTGTTAAAACTATCATAATTATGTTCTGAATCTTGGTTCAAATAATGGACCATGCAAGAAAAAAATTAATATTTCCACGAAATTTAACCATGGATCAAAACACGGGTCATTACCACATCCCCAACATTAAAATTCTCATCCCCATGAATCTTTGGGGATATGAATTGAAAATCACTCGACCTACTTGGGTCATGAAGACTCATTAAAATAGCCACATTGAATTTCAAAAAGCTCAAACATATTTAAGAATATTCTTAAAAAAGGACACATAAACTATAGAACTAAACTAAACATCTAAACTCCAACCAAATCATTCAGACAAAGAATACTCCAGACTATCAAAGTTGTGACACGATATCCACATATTCTTTTCATATAGTTTTTTTGTGGTTCTTTCACCATAGGTTCTGATATTAAAAGAATATTCCAATCCAAGTTACCACCACTGTCAGAATTTTCTTATAATACGTGCCCATAGTGTTCCACAATGCTCAGGACACGGGATGTGAAACATGATTTGGTCGAAGGGTGGAGTGTTAAATGAACTCTTTTAAATTAAAATGGGGGAAGTTACGTCAAGAAAATACTGGACAACCATTCTAAAAATGGACATCTTAGATGGTTTGTATATTTGAAAAGTTACACGTAAAGAATATAAATGATGGAAAACATAGATTTTCATAGATCGCATTCATCGAATCCCATAAACAGCTTCTGGTGACTATTATAGAAAAATTTCCATGTAAGATGTCATTTCATGGAATGATCATAGTAATAGTTCTTGACACGAAGCATTTGGATAATCATGGTAAAAACACCCCCTCTGAGACTGACTGGAAACCCAGGTAACCTTAGAGTCAACAACTGGAATCCAAAGAGATCATCCAAGGAATGAAACATACAGTGCTTACGAGTGAGATGCTGATACAAGAAGAATTTCCTACCTTAAGTGAATTAACTGAAACCAAAGAGGCAACCGCATGGAGTTTGGGTCCAAAAAAAATATTTGGATTCCATGATTGTGCAGTTTCTACTTGGGAACCCATTTGTTACTCAAGACTAACCATTACTTTATGAACAACCATGATTTAAAATCAGAACACCGATAATACCACATAAAAAACCCCATTATGTTTTAATACATCAAATTGGTGTAAGACCGATGGACTCTCAGTGTACCTAGATGATACCATGTTATATTACATTGTATTATTTAACCCGAGAGTACACTAAGAGGTTTTAAATGATCTCCCAAAAAGCATACATCACACTTTCACAATAGAGGTAAAAGTTCTCTATACTTTTCAATCCTACCCTATGAAATAAAAATGGAATAGATTTCAAATCATTATAGTTTGAATAACATAAAAGAGATTAAATACATATTCTATTGCATAAAAACCTAACTAAAATATCTTTATAGGTTTTGCGTACATCCAATAACATCACTACCATTCCCTCCAAAAAGAATTTACATAACGAAGGGTTACTGGCCACATAAAATTTTAAACAAGTCTAACTATTCTTGAAAGGTCCTCTAGGTCATTCTCTTCTACCTAGGATGAAACATTTTACTATAATATAAGTGGAACACCCCACCTTAGGAGTTTCGTTAGTAGTAATATATAATAGAGATAAGGATCTTGTTTCAAGGAACACGCCCTGTCGTCTATTGAACACATGCCCTAGAGGTGGAAAATATTCTTTTACCAAGCATTAAACTAATGAGATAGAAAAAATCAGTCGCTCAAGGGTTCTAAATTAGATTCACAACAAGATGTACACATGATGATTTCTTAAGTCTCATTCCCACATGTAAATCTGTCAATCAAAAATTCCAAAACAACCCACCACCATTTCAGACAACCGATTCTCTTTAAAAGATAAACCCAAACATTATGATGATCTAGGACCTTTATAAATTATTATCTCAATCTACATTTTAAATTATTGATGGTCAAATTTTAACAAATCCTAGTTTGAGCAAGTACTTCTAAATTTAAATGGTTCACTACACGATTAACGTGATGATAGATACCATGTATATTGACACATATTACCATGTGATTACATGAGAAAAGGACACATCCCTGTTAATATCGATAGTATTATCAGCCATATGAATTCAGGAATATAATGGTCCACACTAAATATTTACCCAATAATCGCCTTAATAATTTTATTGTTGAACAAGTTGACTACCTCCCGGGTCATGTAACATTGAAAATCTTTGAGAGGAAGGGATACACAACCTACTAAGTAGCTGATCATTCCTTTGGAATATCTATCTAGGTAAGAATATTAATTTTAGAGAGCTCACACTAAAAATAAGTTTTAAACAACACACAACCACCCATTAATACAGGTGTTTTGTTTTATAAACTAATAATCCCAGACAAGACTATGGTACCAAAATAATACAATGGAAGAGAACTCCTCTTAATTAAGAAGAAAATGTTCTAAATATATATGGGTTCTACCTACTATGGGTTATCCCTTAGCTAAAAGAATAATTATTGACCCAAGATGAGGTCACATCTATGAATTTTCACTAGGATCAAAGGCCAATTTTTTTATTCAACTAAAGAAGAAGAATCCTACCAAAATTCTGATGAAACTTTTCATGGAATAACACAAGTTTGAACTCAAACTATCATTACATAATGGATAAGGCTAAGAGAACCACATAAAGATTCGTTTTTAAAGTATATATATCCAAACTCATTTAACCCTTTAATCATTTAAATTTTATTTCTAGAGAAAAGCCAACCCTAGCCACAAAGAAAAAAATGAAGGTATTTTAAACCACCTTTTCAACCATTATTATTCAGTGACATATTGTAACAAATAGAACATTATTTTCCTAAATCAAATTTTAAAAAGCATTTATTTATTTAAAAAGACTTACAAAAGGGAAGCACAAGTTGATTGAAAGGTCATTCACAAATTAAAGGGGTACAAGTAAATAAATAATCCACAAAAAATTAAACACATTAATTAACCACTTGCATATAGAATGGATAACCCCATGGGGTTTGGAACTAGGAATTCAAAATAAAATATGACCTACTAGGGCCACGTTAGGACATTATTGGGTTCAATAAAAACCAACCCCAGTGTTTCATGCATTTTTTTTTGAAAACACCCTTAGTGGTTCCATTTTATTAACAAAATTCCCCAACTGTCCTACTTGGGTCCAATTAAATGTTTTTGAATTTTGGCCACATGGGTCATTAAGCCCATGGAAAAGGGTACAAGACTCAAAAAAGTAGACAATTAACTTAAGGTCAAAATTGAACAAAATTAATATTTGTAGTAATTTATAAATAAAATTCTTAGAACAGGTGGTTTAGTTTTATGGGTTATAAACTTAATTAATAAAGCATTTGTACACCTTATATATTGATGGAAACTCCAATATAACCAAAACAATTTTTTGTATAAAACATAAATTAAACAAATTTAATATTCATACATAAATCTATAAGTATATAAAGCACATTTACAATAGTTTAATTATTTGGATAATCACATTAAAACTTATAAGGAGACTATACACCTTATGAAATACAATTTGACTCCCATTTAGTCACAGGAAAAATGTTTCGGCCTATGATAAACATCAAATAGGATTGGAAATTTAAGAAAGTAAACTTAATCCAATACATTTAATGTAATCATAGTAGGATAAAAATCACCTAATAAGGTGATAAGTAAACATTTTTATATAATTCCTAACCAGAAATATAAAGGAATGATATGAAAATATGTAAAAAACATCAAAAGTTCCAAGTAGTCTAATATTGAAAACTACATAGAATGGAATATGCAAGGAATTTGAATTCCAATATGCCTATAATGATTCATTCAATTCTTTCTACTTGGCCGCACCAGGCCAAGGGTAATTTCAAAATCTCATAAATTAATTAGTAGTGGAAAATAATCCAATCACTCTGGGTGTAAACATAATCAACCATAAATGAAACAGAATGAACAATAATCCTAGCCCTGGACACTTGGACATTTTCCTGTGGGTGGGGTGAATAGTCGTAGACTATGCTATTTACTAAGAACTGACATGTTCCTATTATCCTTCCCACCAACCCAAAATAGTACGAAAAAGTAAAAAATACCCTACGATACCACTTTGTAACATATTGGTCTGACTACTATATTAATGTTCACCAGGGTCGGGAAATTATAATTTAGAATTTTTGGAAACCATATTACAAACATTATTTCAATAATACATTGTGAAATATAAAATAAAAACATGATGAAATAAAATAAACATCATCCTTAGAACTCATTCAATGGAATCCGCTTCATAACCTAGGGAAAGAAAACAAAATAAGTGTGAGATCAATTGCTCAGTAAGGCTAAGTAAAGCTGATAAAGCAATGAATCAATGTGAATAAATAAACATGGAAATGTAAATAAATGATAAAACATTACACTAAAATAATTATATAAGTAAATATCAATATGTCATAGTAATAAACTAAAACACATTCCATTTGGTCAATAATCTAAGAATTGAATGATCCCATAGATATGTGGGGAAAAATATTGTGGATAAGTAATAATTTAATCAAAAGAAAGAAATTATTTATTATCAGATTTCATGTACGTGTCACACGAAAAACAATATATTCATGACCTTTCACAATATAGTTTCAAACTATGAATAGAAACTTGTTTAATTTTGGCAACTTAATCGTCTCATGAGAACTAATCGATGCATCGAGGGGAAATATAAATTCAAAGCCCCACCTATCATTTCCAGTCTAAATAATTAAAAATATAGAATAATATAAATAAATAATATTCCATATCATATATATTTATTGAATAAATAATATGATTTTATTATTATTTCTTCATTTAATCAAATAACTATTATAATGAACATTGTTTGTAAAAATGATATACGGTTTATGAAATAATAATATCCATTGTGTGATAATATAGATAATAATGTTAATTTATAATGAAAAATGATTAGGATAAAGTAATTATTTCAAGATAAATATAACAATCATAAAATTAAGTGAGATCACAAAGCGAGTCGTTAAGAACAATTTTGAGGAAAAGATTCTTTAAAAATTACAAAGTTTTTCATACCACATTGAAACCTTTGAATCATAATTCCCATGATTTTATGAAATTAAATGAAACAGAAAAATTAATGAGATTAATTATATTCATGATATAAAATTTGAAATGGATGTATATAAACCATATTAAATTTAATTGGTTCATAACAACAGAAAAGTCTCAATGGAATGTAAATTGAGATGTAATCCATTAAATTATACTTACGTTTTTGTTGAATTTAACCTCATGTATAGTGGTTGAAAATATCCTACTAACTTATACTAGAACCATAATCATATTCATAATATCATATATTAAATTTTTTTAGTATCTTATTAGCTGTTTGTTAATAATTATTCATTATTTTCACTATTTATGGTACTAAATGCTTATTTTCTCGAGTATATTTTGACTTATTACATATTGTTACTATTAGTTATATTCTGGTTTCATGATATAAAAAATGTAAACCATTATTTAAATATCATATTTATTTAGATTATATTTATTTATAATAATTTATAATATTTGGAGATAATAAATGAAATGCACCGTTCATGGAGATGGTAGGTTATACGTATCAATGAACGCTTCTTTCCTTTCTATTTCATATTAAAGGGATGAAAGGTAAATGATATATATTTATGTTATAATTAAATTGTAATTTATATTTCATATATATTTCAATGGTTTATTAAAACCATATTTTATATGTTCTATGCCTAGTGTGATCGAATCACATCGCTTTGAGGGGGAAGTAGTCCACTCTAACACAAACGATGTTACCATATTCACAAAAATCGAAAGCATAAGCATTTGTGTTATAATATAATTAAAGAAGAATAAAGAAAAATTAAATATCATATATATAATATCTAAATAGTGTTTCCATCATAATTCCCAACCATGAAATGTGGAAAAGGTAAAAACAAAAAATCATTGTTCTGTGAGGTTGTAGTTCATTGTCCACATAAATGGTAGGTTCATTACCCATTAGATAAATTTGTGTATAAGTAAAGGTCAAAAACATAACATAAAATCATACTAGTATATTTTTGAAACTATTATTATTATATAATCCTAGAATAATATTATTTTAGGGGCATTGAGAATGAAAGTAAAACTAAAGATCTTGAGAAAGGATGTTAAATCTTCTTTCAGAAACTTCTTTTGGTTCCCACCAAGGGGATTCATTTGATGTTTTTATTCTATATGTGAGGAATAATGATTTAGGGCATAGATTTTGAGGATATATTTCGGTAGATCTTGGTTGAAACAATGTTGATTGAGAGGTGTTAGGATGTAGGAGAATATGAGGCCTTTTTTAGTGGAGGAGTGGCACTCTTGTAAATTTTTGAAATGGGAAATAAATATGCATTTTTCCCATGAACATTAGATACCGTAATAGTAAATTTTAGATTTAAAGGACAAGATGGTCAATATATGACTATAAAATACCTTGTTGAATGGTGTATTGTTCATTTGGGACCTTAATTTTAAATTTGAGCCCATTGTTAAGCTTAATTTCACCTTAAGCGTTATAATTTTTTTAATCACATTCACTAATATTTTGTGTCAAAAAATATTTTATGATTATTATAAATTATATATTATGGTGATTAAAAATATTTAATCCATTTTTATAAAATAAATCATAGAAGCGATAGAAATTAATTTAAATTTAATCCAGTATATGGGATGACAATTCGGGTTTTTAATGTAAAAATGTTCAACAGATTGCTTTGTTTTTATATCCAATTTCATATTAAAATTTATTCCGATGACCAAAATTGGAATAATTTATAAAACAATTATGAAATTAATCTTCAAAAACAATTTAAAATATAATTTATCCTTATAAATAAAAGAGAATAAAAAATAGTTTTGGATTAAAATTCAGTATGTTTCATTATTCATCAAAAAATGAAACTGCACAGAAAAATAAAAAACATACCATAACCTAATTTTTATGACTATAATTCAAAAATTAAGATTATTTTGACATATAATCTTCATAAAATATCTAATTTTTTGTTAATTTAAAACAGGTTCTCCATAAAAGGCGGTAAAATTCCCTTAATACAAATATAGGTTTTTATGTGTAATATTGGGTTTGTCATTATCTTATGTCTATCTAATCTATTGGATGAATATAAAAAAATATTTGATTAAATATATAATAAATATAATACATCAATATCACCCAATAATTGTAATTAATTTAACTTATTAGGGTAAAATAACTTTTTAAGCATAAAAACGGTTTTCCATAAAAAATTCACTTTATATTCTATTGGTTCTTATAATTATTTATAATTAATTTTCATCTTATGAATTTATTTTATATTTTTTTAAACCATATATTTTCAAAATTTTGATATCCCTTTTAATAACTACTAATTAAATGGATAGGTAATGTCTTATTGTATAATAAAAAAATATTTTAAAGGCAAATATTTGTTCGGTAAAACTAGATCTTGCATATAACACAAGACATTGAAGAAAATTATTGATATGCATGACACACGTTACTCATTTTCAAGATCATTTCATGATATATTATAGAATTAATTTATTTAAAATAGTGGATAAATTATAACATCTCCGTGTATTATATTACCATATACGCTTGGTGATGTGAGTGATACATGCTATAAAATAAAATGTTCTTTGTTTATAATTTCATAGTGTTACATTCTACCAAAATTAATTAAATTATATCCTCACAATTTAAACTTAATATTAGTAATGGAGATTTTTATATTTTAAAATGTCTAATTTTTGAAAACCCCACAATGAAAATAGGGTTAACATCCCATATTCTTCATAAGATAGAAACGAAAGTAAAATGATCACATAACTAGGGTCCCTAGTATTAGAACAGAAGTGGTAATTGGAAAAATAGATACAAAATAAAAATAAAACAATCAAATTTTGATGAAGAGTGTTAGAGAACATGTTTAGATGAGTTTATATGACCATATAACCATAAAACATAATGTAAATAAAGGTCATTGATATAATAAAAAATTAAAATAGTCTTACAACATTTTTGTTTCAAGATTATTTTTTCCATATAATTGAATTTTTTTCACAATCTACGAATATATGAAATGATTTGTTTCAATAAACACTATCTTTTCATTTGATTATTCCTTTAACTATTACTACTTCATCTCTTACGAAAATTTGTATCATAGGGTGAAGTAATACTTCATTATCTAAAACCTTGTCGAAAGATCATATTAAACCATTTTATAAAGGGTTAACTTTTCCATAAGATTATGATCGAACACATTGTATGGAAGGTCAAATTTTTTCTAAAATTAAATTATCATTAGCCTTTAAAAAACATGAAGTGTCTCTTTAATCATCACATACTTAATATGTGAACATTTTCATCATGTATTCTATTTAAACATGGTTATGAATTAAATTGCCATAATAAATTACTAGAAAGATTAATTATTTCTTACACTATAAGTAAAACACATGTTATTGGATATATTCGATAAATCCAAAATTGTTGTAAACTCAATCAATGATAGCATAAATTACATTAATAAACCATTACTTGGTTCCAAGGTATTCATAACTTATCAAATTTTACATTATAAAAACCGGTCATTTATTAATACAAACATCACTTTCTTGACATTGGAGACATATTAAGGGTTATCGTTCCTTCAACCATGTGTTTTTCCAAAAAAAATTACTTTTTGCTAAATATCTTTTCTTAGTAGCAATAAACATATGATTTAAAATCATTAATGGAAAAGTAATAAAGTGTAATCCTTATATATTTCACAATTCGTGTGATGATAACATCATCAATAAAATAATTTTACTCCATTTTTCATAGATCCAAATATAGAAGAAAACTAATCATTTCACTTTGGCTATATCAATTAAAAAAATATTGAACATGATCCTTTATATTCTTCTATGGTAGGTTCCCTTGATTATTGAGGAATTAATTTGAAGACCACCCCAACATCTTGTAATTTTATCACCGAATATGGGTTTTTTCCTTCATCCTTTGTCATTATTTTTCCCTGAAACCATTCTCTCTACACATATAACATACTCACAATCCTTTCCAGAATTTACCAGAGTGAATCATTCCTTAGCTATCACATGTGGGAGAATCCTTCTTTCCATTATTCCCATTATATGTCCTTTTATTTTCCTTTCTATTATTATATTTATTTCCTCTGAACCCATAAGACATATTCAATTACTTCTATCTCTAGATAGAACATAAAATTTATTGATCATAAGAAGAAATTGGTTGAGACACTAGTGCCCTTTGGAGACTTGAAATAACTCATTCAATGAAATTATCAATCTATAATTCCTTGTTGCATATAAAATCTATAGCATACCTTGCTGACATGGTAAAGCTAAATTCATACTCCACAAAACATTATTTATCCTTTTACCTCAAATAATGGAAATTTATCTTCATCAATGTGTATTGATCATGAGGGAAGTAATTATAAAATAATGTATCCTCAAATGTTTTATATTCCATGTGTTTTATTTCTTTTTCATATATAGTAATCTATATCAATGACCACTATTGATCATCATCATCAGGGAGAAAATACACCAAAATTGTAACATTTTACCTTTAACCATATTCTAAAGCCATAAATATGTTATCCAAATACTTCATCCATTGCTCATTCACCTTTAAGTTAGTATTACAACTATATTATAGTGGCCTCTATCACATAATGTGATAAAAAATTATAGAATATAATTGAGGAATATGTTTCTCTATCTGGTAAAGGTTATGTGTCATAACATCATTAAGATTCCCTGATGTTTCCATAAATTTCTTAGTTCCCATACCAACAAAATTGATTTTATTAGTAGAGAATCAACTAAATTGGCCATGATTATTGATACACACATTAATTATCGGTTCCATTTATAAATAATGGAATATGATATATTAACATATAAAATTATGAACATTGTATAATTATAAATATGTGATAGATCATAATGTTAATTTATGCATTGTAAATCTTATAATCATAAACATTGGGTTCTTTGGGGACATCTTTACTTTTAAATCCTTCATATTGGTTTGTAAAGAGAATGAAATCTATCCTAAGAGTATCTTCCTTGAGTATCAAACTAGGTGTGAAATAAGGCCCACTATCATATACTAGGTTACATCATGCCAGGAATGAAAATCCATGTCTGAGTTGTTACTCCTAGGTACATCTATTCCAAAATCATGTCCACTTTTAGTATCTAGACAGCGATGTATTTCTATGAATTCCAAACATAATCTATAACATACCATTATTATATGATTTCCTTTTATACTTATCATCAAAGTCTATATTGGTGTTACTTTCCATAATCTATGTTTTCTATATCCAGTTTCCATGGTTGAAGTTAAACTTTCTCTAATACCAACAGTAACACTTGGAACCTAGAACCCAGATCTGGTGCATTATTTTATTAAATTGAAATTATTAACAGGAACAAAATAATAAAGGACTATGCAAATTATAAGTTTTATAAATCCATATTACATTCATGATACCAAAAATACATTGGGGAATATAAAATAAAAACATGATAAAATAAGATAAAAAATATCCTTAAAACTGATTCAAAGGAATCCACTTTGTAACCTCAGAAAATAAAACATAGTAAGGGTGATGTTTAATGTTATGTAAGGGTATTTAATGTGGATTAAATAATGAATAAATGGGAATAAATCAACATTTATTGGTAAATTACAGATAACACATGACATTAAAATATCTAGAGAAGGAAAAATCAATATGGCAAGGTGAGAAAACAAAAGATATGTCATTTAATCGATAAACTGATAGTTAAATTCATCTATAGACATATTGATGAAAAATATAGTGGGTATGTTATAACTGAATAAAAATGAAATAAATTATTAATTATTGTATTTTATGTCTGAGTCACATGGAAACATATACTGTCAAGAACGTTCACAGGATGATTTAAAACTAAGGATGAAAACATGTTTACTTTGGTGAACTTATTTATCTCATGATAACCTATTGATGCATCTATGGGATATATAAATCCCATGACCCATCTGTCATTTACATTCCAAAAAATTCCTAATATTTAATAATATAAATGAATAATAATATTTATCGAATATTTTTACGTAATAAATAATATACTTTTACCAATATTTTCCCATTTAATCAGATAACTGTAAAAGTAACTCTGTATATAAAAATGATAATTTTTTTTGAAAATAATAATATCCATTGTGTGAAAATATGTATATTCAAGTTAATTTCCACCAAAAAATGATTAATAGAAATTTTTTATTTCAACATAATGTTAACAATCACTAAATTAAGTGAGATTTAAAAGATACTAATTAAGAACATTTTTGAAGAAAGTATTCCTTAAACATTTCAAAGTTTCCCACATTAGCACACAATGAAATGCACTATTCATTGAGATAGTAAGTCGTACGTCTGCATGAATGATACTTTCATTTCTATGTTATATCAAAATAATTAAAAGTCAATTATATATATATTATAATTATAGCATAATATATATTTCATATATATTACATTGGTTTATTAAAATCATCTTTTATTCTTTCCATGTATAATGTGATTGAATCACATCATTTTGAGTGGGAAGTAGTCCACACTTCCCCAAACGATGTTGTCGTATTTACAAAAAATAAAAACAATAAGGGTATATATTATAAAATAATTATAGAAGCATAAAGAAATAATAAATATCATATATATCATATATAAATAGAATTCCCATCATAATTACTAACCATTAAATGTGGTAAATGAAAATTTTACAATCAACATTTTCTGAGGTGGTTGTTTGTCTTATACATAAATGGTATGTCAATTACCCATTATATTAATGTCTGTGTGAGTTATGGTTGAAAAATTAAAATTAAAAACATAAACGTATATTGGGGATAATAATGTCATTATATAAGCTTGGAATAATAATATTTTATGTGGGGAAAAATGAAAACAATACCAAAGATCTTGAGAATGGTTGTTACACATTCTTGGGGTAACACCTCTTGGTTTATACCAATGTGACTCCTTGGATGGATTTATTCTCAATCTGATTCTTCAAGATTGAGGTATGAGATTTTTAGGATCTATTTGGTCATATTTTGGTCCATCCAATTCTTTTTGAGATGTGTGATGATGTGATGGGTGATGAGTCATTTTTATAGTGTTGGAGGAGGTTCACTCTTGTAAATTTTTAAAATATGAATTTTACACATGTTTTTTCAATTGAAAGTGGATTGAATAGTGGTAAAAATTATAGAAAAATGAGTATAGGGTATAAATATGGAAATAAAATGGTTTTTTGGAAATTTTATAGCTAATTTTTTTTCTTTAGTATAAGCTATAGTGCTTTGTTAAGCTTGATTTCACCTTAATCGTTGTAATTAAATTTAATTACATTCACTAATATGTTTCTTCCATAATAAGATAAACTTATTAAAAAATTTAAATTATTCTGATTCAAAATATAGAACCCATTTTTACATATTCCAATCAAATATGTTTAGATATTAATTTTAAATTTAATCCTAAGGACGAGATGAAAATGCTGGTTTTTAATGTAAAATTTTTCAAATGTTTGCTCTATTTTATTTCCAATTTCAAAATAAAATTGACTAAAATGATCTAAATTGGATTAATTGATCAAAATTAATCTTATTAAACTTTAAAAACATTTTAAAATATAATTTTACCATACAAATAAATGAGATGAAAAATCAGTTGTAAATTAAAATACAGTTTTTTCATGATTTATCAAAAAACGAAACCTCCTAGAAAATAAACATAAATTCACTAGAACATAATATTTATGTTTATCATTCAAAAATGATGTTTATTTTGACATATAATGTTTACAAATACTTCCAAAAAATTTATTTAAAATAGGTTCACTATTAAAATGTGCTAAAAATGCCTTAATGAAAATATAGGTTTTATGTTTAATATTTAGTTTGTCTTTATCAGATGTCTATCGAATCTATTAGATGAATATAAAAAATATTTTAATGAATATATATATATATATATATTAAGTTAATATCACACAATAATTGTAATTTATTTAATTTTTTATGATGAAATAGGTTTGTGGGATTACAAATAGATTTCTACGAAAACATTCCATTTTTATTCAATATGTTCTTATTTTAATTTTAAATTAATTTAAAAAATATGAATTGATTCTATATTTGTGTAAATGATTGATTTTAAAAAGTTAGTTAACCATTTATATAAAAACTAATTTATTATCAAGTTTATATCTTATTGAAAAAACTAATAATATTTAAATTCTATATTGTTATTCGGTAAAACTCAGTCTTTCATGTAACACATGCCATTGAAGAAACTCATTGTTACATGCAACACTTTATAACTCAATGACATGAGAATTGAAAGATATATTATATATTTAATTTATTTAAAATAGTAAACATATTATGAAGTCTCAGAATATTATATTTACTTAAGCACATGGTGATATTTCTAGATTGGCCTTTCATCAATTAGATGCATGATGTGAATGTAATTAATAAGATTGTGTGATTTGAGTTTAAAATTTTCATTTTAGTAAAAAATAAATATTGAATAATAAAAAATAACAAAACACATTTGGATTGTTTTGATACTTCAGTATAATAATCCCTCAGTCACTTGTGACATTTAAGAATCAACAATACAATAAAATGATACATAGTGAACCTGATATGACTCAAATTGTGTGGTTATAGTTTAAAATTTAAATTTAATTAATGCATAGTTATATATTTATATTCAATTAATTCTTTTATAGTATTATTAACTTAAGAATTGGTTTATTATATAGGGGGATTATTTTTCTCTAGTTATGGTAGGTAGTTTGAATTTTCTTTCAATCATGAGCTATTTGACATTGAGGCTAAAACCGAGATAATGACAACAAGGAAGTGGGTCAAGAATGTACATAGACATCATGAAAAGGTAAATTCATACTAATAATTTATTTAAAATTTAATCAATTTTATCTAATATTCGTTTTTTAATATTATCATCATTTTTATATAATAATTGTTTTTAATATTCATTTTGTTAATTCGTATTTTTATTTCAATTTCCTGTAAGAAGACAGAAAAGAGAAAACATGTTGCTTTTGGATAGTGAGTTTTTGGAAGCAACGGGTTTTATCTTCCATCCAAATAGAACATGTTCTCTCTTTTCTATCCTTTTTTAAAAAGTTGAATGAATAAAACACATCACATACTCAGTGTGCTACACCGCAATTTGATACACACTATTCCTTGAATGAATAGATATATTTGTTTTTAGTTTATAATTTACTTTTTATTTCCAAACAAATAGAACATACTGAAAACTAAGAAAACACATTCATATTATTTTGATACATTAAGAAACTGACCAGTAAGTAATTTTTGATATGTAAAAATCATCCACACCTCAATAAAACACGGGGCGTGACCGCGATGACTCAATGTGTGTCCTTTTATTTAAAAGTGACATTAATTTAATTAAAAAAGACAAGATACATACTCAAAACTGAGAAAAAAATACACATTGTTTTGATAATTTTAGAAGATAATCTATAAGTCATTTGTGACATGTACCAATCAGCCTCACCTCAATCCAGAACAAAGTGTGTATGATATGACTCCATGTGTTTCTTAATATTTAAAATTGATATTTATTTTAGTAAAAAAGAAAACTTACATAATAAAAATAAAGAAAAAATCCCATTGTTTTTATTTAATAGGAAAATATTCCATAAGTCATTTTTGATGAGTAGAAATTAGATGAACATCAATCAGATACACGGTGTTCCTGATTTAAATCCAAGTGACTATTATCAGTTAAAAATTAGAATTTTAGTTCAACAATTCCATCCATCTAATGTCCCAGAGGCCTTAGTATTTTCTTGATAATTTATTAAAATTATTCATAAGTCATTTTAGATTTTTAGGAGTCAGTCTCATGTCAATATAACACAATATGTGACTGGTATGACTCAATGTGTGTGTTTCTAGTTAAAAATGACATTTTAGTAAAAAATATATGTGACATTATGAAAACTAAAAAGATGTATTTTTATTGTTTTCAAACATTAGGACAAAAATAAATTACTCATATTTTATGTTTAGGAATTATCCAAACCTCATTTTTATGCACAATAATATGACTCAAAGTGTATATTTTTATGTAAAATTGAATTTATTTGCTGTAAAAAAGATATGTGACATACAAGAAAATTTTCAAACTCATTCATATTATTTTGATACATTATGAAAATGATATATATGTCCTTTTTGACATCTAATAATTATCTACACCTCAATTTGATAAATATTGTGCTGGATTTAACTCAGAGTTTCTATTATCATTTTATAAGTTATATTTTAGTTTAAAAAGTGTTTCACTCATGAAAACTGAGAAAAGTCACTTGGATTGTTTTGATAATTTAGGAAAAATATTCACAATACCTTTTTTGTATAGGAACCAGTCTCACATCAAACAGACACATGATGTGACCGATATAACTCAAATTGTATGTGCCTAGTTTAAAATGACATTATTATAAAAAAATGTAACATAATCCAAACAAATAAAACACTATGGTATTTTTTGATACTTTAGTAAAATAATATATAAATCATTTTTGATTTACAGGATCTAAAAACAAATTAAAATGGTGAAAAAATTCTGATTATTTTGATACATTAAGAAATTTTTCCATAATTCATTTTTTTCTTTGTAGTAATTAGTCACACCTCAATATAACATGAAATGAGTTGGTTATAATCAATGTGTCTGTTATTAGTTTAAAATGTCAATTTTTGTTCAAAAAGGGTGTCACTCACTAAAATACAAAAAAAAAGTTAGACTATCTTAATCTGTTATAAATATGTTTCATAAATAATTTTTGAAATTTAGGAATTATTCTCACATAAAACCGACACACCATGTGACTGTTATAACAAAATGTGCACGTTTCCAATCCAAAATGACATTTTTTGTAAAACAAAATAGGTAGGTAACATACTCAAAACTAAGGAAACAAATTCATATTGTTTTTATACTTAAATAAAATTATCCATAAGGCATTTTTGATTTGTAGGAATCAAATTTATCTCAATCTTACGCACAATTTTACTTTTATGATGCAAAGTGTGTCTTTTTATTTGAAATTGACATTAATTTTAGTAAAACAAAAAAGTGACATACCCAAACTGATAAAAAAAACATTTGAATTTTTTTATACTTTAGGAAAATGATCTATAAATAATTTTTATGATAAGAATAATCCACACACAAATCTAATACATGATGGGATTAGTATGCCTTAAAGTGTCCATTATTAGGTTAAAATTTTCATTTTATTTCAAATAGAGAGAAACCCAATAAAAATCAAGAAAAAATGATCGAATTGCGTTAAAAAATTAGGAAAATGATTCAAAAGTAATTTATGATGTGTAGGAATCTATCTCAAATCAAAATTACCCATGATGTGATAGGTCTGACTCAAATTTTTTTTTCCCATTTTAAAATGAAATTTTAGTAAAAAACAGAGGTGACATACTCAATACTAAGAAAATTTATTCAATTTTTTTATACTTTGTAAAAATAATACACAAGTCATTTTTAACCAATATGAATTAGTCTCACCTAAATTTGAGGCACAATGTGACTTGAATGTCTCAAACTATGTCTTATTTATTTAAATTTAACATTTTTTGTAAAAATGATAAGTGAAAAAATCAAAAATAGAGAAAAAACAATCATATTATTTTAATACTCTAGAAAAATGACCAATATGACATTTTTAACATGTAAGAATCATCCTTAGAACAATAAAATACATGGTGTTCCTGGTATGACAAAAAAATTCCATTATCAGTTCAAAATTGATTTTTTCATTAAAAAAGTGAGTCACTTATTGAAAAGTAGGAAAACATGCAAAGATTGTATTAAAAATTTTGGAACAAATCATAATTCATTTTTTATTTGTAGGAATAAGTATCAAATAAAAAAATTAAAATATATAAATATATTGATTCAAAGAACATGTTTCTAGTTTAAAATCAAATTTTATTAGAAAACACATATGACATACTCAAAAAATGAGAAAACACATTCAAAATGTTTTGATAGGATATGAAAGAAACCCATAAGTAATTTTTGATGCTTCTGAAATAACCAAACCTCAATCTGATGCATGACATGACCAGTATCACTCTAAGTGTTTCTTTTTATTTATAATTGACATTAATTTTAGGAAAAAAGACTAGAGTACTACTCAAAAATGAGAAAACATGTTCAATTGTATTTGAAACTTTAGGAAAATGATCCATAATTAATTTATGATGTATAGGAATCATCTGCACCTCAATGGGATACATGATGTCCCCGATATGACTAATATTTTCTGTTATGAGTTTAAAAGTTACACTTTTTTTTCAAAAAGTTTGTCACTTGGTGAAAAAAACCAAACAAGATCTAATTATATTGATAATTTAAAAAAACTTTTCATAATTCATTTTTAATGTATAAGAATCGCTCTCACCTAAAATTGACATGTGATGTGACTGATATGACCCATGGTGCAATTTTTCATTTTAAAATTACATTTTAGAAAGAAAAAATTGTGACAGATTCAAAAATGATCAACCCCAATCTTATAGTTTTGATACATTAGGAAAATTATCCATAATTAATTTTTTACATATGAAAATTTAGTTCATTCCGATCAGTCACGTGATGTTTTCGGTATGACTCAATGTGAGTATTTTCAATATATAAGTTCCATTTTAGTTTAAAGCACACATCACATTTCCAAAACCAATAAATAATAGATTTTTATCCAACCATTTTATCTTCTATAAAAAAATTAATTCACATATAATCTTTATATTATATATATTTAGTTAATTTTTACATAGATAATACTTGAAGGTGAACAAGAAATTGTGTGACGTGCAAGAATCAACTACAATTCAATAAAATACATGGTTTTTCCGGTATGACTCAAGGAATATATTTTTATTTTAAAATTAATAATTTTTGTTTAATTTAATTTTTTATAGTATAAATAAAATAAGAATTTGTAACCTCTATTTGTTTTGTACATTTTATTTCATTTAAATTATGTATTTGCAACCTGTATTTGCTAATTTTTTATGCTATTTCTACTGCTGAAGTGTGTTGTAATTTTAACAACAAAAGTAACAGGATTCTGATTTATTTGTATTATTAAAAGCACTAATAAAGGACACTATTTATTATTTCTATTAAATAAGATGATAAAGGGAACCTTTATTAGTGTTATCAATAGTGTTGATAAATGGATTCCTTTATCATCACAAAATAAAATCGCAGATAAAGGGGATCCTTTAGTAGTGATTCAGAAAGGGATGATAAAGAACCTTTTATCCATGATTTTGGTTAGGGGTGATCAATCACGACTTATTATAAATTTTATAGTGATGATAAAATCCTAGAAAATTCTAATCATGTCCCAGTAGTTAACACTTTTCTGGTGCACATAATGGCCAATTTTTTATACTGTTGAAGTCCATATTTATAGTACTGTAGTAAGAATCTATTTGGTGAGAGTGTGAAGAATATACCCTTTGGTGATAATAATAATAACCATATTGTTCAATTGATAATTTAAAAAAACCATAACAAATTTAAATAGTGATAATAATGGGTCAAAAGAACACATTCTATATACTAGATAATATCTTTATGATATATTAGTCATAAAAATGGAATGATCGTGGAAAGATCACATATGTACATGAAAAAGAACCCCGAATTATCTCTATCTCGACACTATGGATCCTCCTGAACTGCCTCCAAAAAGTCATTATATCATGACCGTGAGCTCTATAGACACACCAGATCACCAAGATCGAAATCTCAATCTTATTCCATTACCAGTACTCAAAACCATAAAGTCTACATGCCCATTCGTAGTGCATGTATGAACTCATTAGGCCCCACTAATGGTTTCTATATCATACATACAAACATATACCATTGTATGATAAAACATAAATAAATAAAAATAAATACATGTCACATAACCTTCTAAACATAAACACAAATGCCACAATAGAGCCTTTACCTGCCTTGACCAATACTGGAGTGGAATGTTGTATCCCTTGTATATCATTAAAAAATATCTTTCATCATTACCACCATTTTGATATCACATGGAATCACATTCCATCATGACCACAAACACTACGTGGCACCACCTTCCAACACTTCTGTGTAATCATTTGAAGACAATCTAATATCCCAAAGTCACACTGACTAGACATATCACATGTGTCATAGATTTATAATTCCTTTGGAAAACAAACATCATAATAGCCCAATGTGACAAGACAAAATGATATGAATCCTTCCATAATTATGACCTAATGGCCTCGATATAGATGGGATCCCAAATTCCAAACTTATGGTCTCAAACACCATCATCCATAGTCTTTTATGATGAGAACCTCCTCCATAATGATGGTAAAAAACATCCTCCATGAAAATTAATCTAATTAGTCCCCCACTCACAATGGGTAGTTAGAACCACCTCATTGTGTCCTATCTGATGTTTACATGACCAAAAAGTCACCATAGACCAACCAAAATGAAGAACAATCACTGAAAATCCGATAAAAAGAATTCATTGATCCTCCATCACCACCTTCAAACCACATTTCCTAAAACAATTATTGGTAAACACCATCAATATCACCCGGTAAAACTATGTTGCCTCTCTTTTGGTGATCAATATCAAACAAAATCAAAAGATCCATTCCCAATGAATTTGTGTGAAAACAAATCTATAGTAAAATCTCTTTAATAAATCACATAACTAGATTCACATAATAAAACCAAACAAGTAACCCCATTTAAAAAATTATTTACTATACCCGGCTAAACCATAAAATTAGACATGTGAGAAAAACCACCAATATCTCCTAGTAAAAGTAGAAACTAAAATCAATACACAACTGGTCTGACATAGACTACCACACTCTCACCCATTTACCACGCATTACATAACACATAAATAAATTAAGAGAAATAAAAAAAACTAACCTTATGATGGTAGATGTGTACTCATTGAATACCATGCTATGATTTAAATTAAAAAATTAGATGCTTATAAGAAGACAAAAACCATGAAAATAAGGAATAATGAACATAAATGGTAAAACACCTCAAAGTAGTGAGTGAAAAAAATTAAAAAAAAGGATACAAAGTTATAGCATTACTCTCTGACACATCCTATGATAAAAACACCAAAAGTTGGAATGAAATGAGGGAAAACCTACACATGAAACCCAAGAGTGAGAGGAATTAGATGTATGCTACTACTTGGTAAAATGGCCTCCCCTTTCCCTTTAATTATATTTTGATCAAATATTAATTGTATTTTATAGGTAAGTTTCATGGTGTGGCTAAAAGGTTCAAACCTTGATTTTTGGGATAGGGAGATCCTCTCATATTTGAGTATTTCATTACATGACACCATTTCAAGGTTGGGAGGTCCTACCCAAATCTCGTCATTCATGTCAGGATACATATGCCACAACATGAAGTATTTGTAGTATAAATATATTTTAGCATCCAACTATCCATATTCACTCAAAACTCTCATTGGGCCACTCCTGACACTGAGAACATTTAACACCAAAATAAAGAACGGGTTTACATAATGTTTAAAACAATTTTTTCCTTATACAAATCCAACCATTTTATAACAGTTCAACTAGAATGGATATCATGGAAATTTGAGTTAGGCTAAATTTATCTCACAAAAAATATCACTCAAACAATAATTGATTGAGTATGAATTTGGATTTGTATTAAAAAAAGTGACTCCACCACATTACATGATTGAAAGAATAATATTCATAAAGATAAAATGTATTACCTAGATATATTTCTTTTACTATTTTCATTGATTTTTTAATATTTTTATTTTTATTTATATCATCATATTTAATTACTATCTTATAGTAGTCATATATTAATTAAGTGTGGTTCATTTTTATCTGGTATTATGTTTAAGACAAGCTAATAAGAAATGTTATTTTTAAAGTGATATTAATATTAAAATTTTGTGGATTAACATTATTCCTCTTAAAAAATTTCAACCTGATGCTTTTAATTACCACTCCCCAATGAGAAAATATAAGGGCAATGAAAAGATAGACACAACTAATAATATTATTGTAATAAGTATATAAACAATATAATATCATGGAACATATGTATTTTTCTTTAAAATAGTATTTCCCAAAAATTTATTTTTTCTTTAATCCCTTGAGATAAATATCCTTCATTATTGGGTATCATAAATCATATAATAGAATTATTTTTTCTATATAATTTATATTCATCCTGACACTGATTGATGATCGTATGTTGCATTGATACAAGAAATGTGAATTTATTTTTTTATTAAATAATATGAAGTATAATTTAAGATTGACAATCCATTTTCAAAATAACACTAAAATCATTCAACAGAATAACAGAAAAGATTTAAACAAATCACTTTGGCATAAACATCAGTTTGGGATACAATTATTATACACCTATAAGTTTTATTTGATAATCAGGTCATCATGGTGTTGATTGATGCTCTTAGGTAAATTTATAGCTATAAAAGTGTTCTTAGATTTAAAATCCATTAATAAATCCAAAACTCTTGAGTGAAGGATATGTGTACATTAATTGTCTACTACCCATTTCTCCAATTTTCATAACAAACGGCCTTCTCGGATCCCTTGTTCTTGGAGATATTAAATGCTTAACATTTTTTTAGACATTTTATTATGGAATTAACCTCTATAATTACCAAGTTCACCACATTTAATACAGTGAACTATTATTTGTACTTTAAGATAAACATCCTTTCCCATCACCAAGTTAACAAAATTCCTAATTTTTCATTTGAAATTAGTTTCTCAATGCCCTCATTTTACACACATAAAAAATGATCCTATTCATTCAAGAAATTTCTTTAGGTTCTTCATTCAATATTCATGAAATGTAGTAAATTGAGTCTTCTTTAATATTTAGTATTTATCCATAGAAATTCCACAAAACATTATTCATATATTCTTTGGTGTGTTTTAAAATATAACAAGGTTCATGTTGTTAATCATAATTCATGGAGACTAGATAGGAATAACAATTAGGCTTCTCACTCATACCCTTATTTTACTAAATTATTCATTTGGTAAATCACTATAATATCCATGAAACCAATTTTTAACTTTATTCCCACCAATTTCTATCCATTTACTAAAATATTATAAAATTATTGATATGAATTCATGATTCAATATGATTATCAGAAAAAAAATTCTTTGATTATAATGAATAAATCATAAATTACTTACAGACCCTAACTTACAAATATCACAGTTTCAGTCTACATTATTCATTGTCAATTTCCTATTAAGTTCTCTAAAAATTATGTATAAATATTGTCATGTACTTAATAATGGTTAATAAATAGTGTGTTAATTACCAAACCATATCCCCAAGAATTATCAAAAAAACATTTCAATTAGGTTACTTTTTATTGAACCAAGTAATGATTGGTTTAATGCTCAACCATCCATTTTTGGGTTACTAATCCCATGGTGCAAAATAGCTTGAGTTTGTATCCACATTTTTTATATCCAGTGAGGGATTTAATTGATAGGGTACCAAAAAATATACACTTTAACAAAAGTTAAGGATGTAATGATATCTTTAAATTTATCCATAGGGGTTTGAATAATGTTGTATAATACTAATCCAAAAAAATTTACTAAACCTTTCTATGATATCAACTAAAGCGCCTTAGAACCACACCAACAAATCTAGTTCCAATATCACATTCTTTAAAAATTATATTTGATAAAAATTGAGGATAAAAAAGATAAAAATTTCTATATTTTACATCATTTCCATAAGTTAAACATTATATCTCATACATAATCTCAAAATCCCAATGACTGAATGTCCAGGGTATTTGATTGTTAGAAACATAAACAATATATTTCAAAATACTTTTGAAAAATTCTCCATAATCAAACCGCACTAGACCCCTTCTAAAATATCCATATGTTATTTTCATATTCATAACCAGTGGAATGGAAATATAAAAATTTTGTGAGGATAAATAATCAATGAGGGAAATATCATCAATTAATCATATTATTATTATTATACACATGTCATAAAACATGGTTAAAGTATAAATATCTAATTAAAATATTATGGGATCACAAGATTTAATCATAATAAATTATTGATCATAAAGGATCACAAAAAATAAATATATTACTATATAAAGGATATTAAAGAAGTTTATTAATTATAACATGGATTAAAATAATATAAAACTAATCTATAATATGATATCACAATAAAAAGAGGAAAAATATAAAAAAATCACAAATAAAATCATATGTAATCCTAAAATTGTGATAAAACTCAATTATTCTAATAGAACTTGTTGTTAAAAAAAAGTAATGTTTATGAATTATATGTTGGAAAACCCAATCATTACCATACATCATTATATCTTGATATTTTAATCCATATCCAATGAATTTTAGGGAATTATAGGACCCAAATTTTCAACATATATACAAAATTGTTCCATTACATTTCAATATATATTCATATCATGGAAAAATAAAGATGGAAAATGGGTTTTGTAAAATTTCACAATGGTAAATAATAACACTATATGAAAAGTAGATGAGTTGATACAAAAAATTCAATCACCTAAAAGGATTATTTCATAAGGAAGTTTATATGGTTATTCCTAAAACAAAATTCCACTAGATATTGACATTTCAAAGATAAAGATGAAAATGGAATATAAATGTAAAAGTGTCTTTTGAAATGATTTATTAATATTTTCATAAATAAAATATGTTATGAGTTACTCTTGAGAATATCATTTTTGAGAAATTAAAATAGAGAATCTGTAAAAACTTATCTAGAAGAAAATTTCAATATTAGATCTTTGAAAATTTTAAATATTTATCAAGTGTAAATATTAAGTGTAAAATAATGTTTATGATCATGAATGAAAAAACCAATTCAATATTTATAAAATACATTTAGTGAAACCCAAATCATAAAAACAGTTTATAATACTTTGTATTAAAAAGGGGTAAATAGAAATATTAATATTACATGAAATAATATATATTTTTGTTTTCAAAATAATATAAGAAAATATTATTAGAAGATAAAATATAGACAAGTAAGAGAAAAAAGATTATTCATGGTTGATGTAAATTATTATTAAAAATTCTATATTTTAAAATAGAAGGAAATTCATAAAGAGAATAAGAACATAATGTATAAAGGTCTTCTATCAAATATATAATCGGATATATAATTTTTAATAGTGAAATTTCAGCATATGATAAGCTTAAATGGCTATAGTTTTTAATGATAGTCCAAGATTCAATAAATGGGAATTGTTTTGCTGGAAAAACCTTAATTTTCTCTCAACTTCCACAAAGAACATAATATATAATGAAACAAAACCATCTTAATAACTTATTCTTGAATAGTATTCCTATAAGTTAATTTATATACTCAATAATTATAACCATTTATTAAAAATTTATTGGTTAGTAATATTTTAAAATAATTATCAAATGTTAGTGATTTTGAATGTTTCACACATGATTTAAAATGAGAATGCCTATACAATTCTTTCATAACAAGTAAATAATTTAAATATTATACAAGATATATAAATTTATTATCTATAGTTATTAATGAAGTTATAATTTAATTACTAGATAATTTTAGTCGTGATTCTTTAAGATAGAATCGGGGACCCCCTTTTCTTAGTAATATTTAACAAAAAAATTGCGTAAATTAATAATTAGTAAAATATTAGTAAAACCTTCAAATAAAATTAAAATTTTCCTAAAAAAAATTTATTCAATACTTACACTATTTTAATTATCAACTATTTTTTGTGATGAAAAATTAAATTCATCAGTCTATCAAGGTGGTATTCTTCTCATAAACATAGATATTGTCTTCATTTCCTATTACAAAAATAAGTTAAAAATTTATTTAGGTTTTTTGATTCATAAAAATGTTATTAATATCATATTAATTCATTATATACTTCTTTTCAACAAACCATGTATGAAAATGATGAAAAATGAAACATGTTATTCCTGGATGAAGTAGTTTGCACGTAACACATATAAAATATTTTTTCTTCTAAAGAAAATATGAAAGGTAGATAATTATTATTCCATAAATATAAAACAATTAACAATACAAATAATAATTATTTAAAAATATTATAATGTGTTAAATAAATATAATTATAAGTTGAATCAGAATAAATGAACAAATCCAATTCTTCTTGAAAGGTTCTCTTAGTATTAATAGAGTGCCCTTAAGACGAAATATTAGTCAAAAAAATTCAAATTTTCTTAGAAAATAACATCAAATGGATTATATAGTAAAGGTTAAATATTTAATAATTTCTCTTTATCAAATATTCTCTATAATATATTCCCCATGTCAAAAAATAATGTTATTATTGTTATATTCCATGACATGCACTATTTAATGAATATTTAAATATCATTTCCCAAATAAAAAACTAATAATAATTTAAATGATATTAAATAAAATATACAATTTCAATTGTTCCTTTAACTCAACACATTAATACTTTTCAAAACATATCGAACCTTGAATAATAAATATTTATTTATATAGAAAATATCATTATATTATTCACTTTATAAAAAACAGTATATTCAGTAAAATTGAGAATAAATGTTTATTTTAACAATCTGGTAAAAAAATAAATATTTATTTAATAAATAGAAAATTATTTATTACCTTGAAAAAATAAATTTATAAATTTATATTATATATTTTATTATATGTAATAAATTTTTAAAAAATAAAAATTATATATATTCTATCCTCGAATATCTGGTAACATAATTTATTTTTTCAACATAACTAGAACAGTTTATATTCTATAAGTATAGAATATAAAATTTGGAAAATATTAAATATAAATAAAATTTGATAGACATTCTGGATATACTTAGTGTTTGACCCTTCATGCCTTTTTGAGAGAGGAATTACCTGAGATTACTTACAATACATTATTGGATTCTAACAACACATCACATGAACCAAATTAAATTTTGTTAATTTCATGGTAAAAGTAATTCCTGTGAATTATTACTATGTAAATTAAAAAATCTATCTAGATATCTCACTAAAAAAGTTGCATATTTTGTGTCATTAGAAAATAAGAATAACTTAGCTTTTTTGAATAAATAAATGAACTCAATGATGAACTAACATAGATATGGATATGATAATATAGTTTTGTATATATCGATGTTCTATAGATATCATCTTCCATTACCCAGAGGGGACAAAACCATTAAGATTTATTTAATCTATTTTATATAAATTATTATGCACCAAACATGTCCTACATCATTGTGTGTATATGTCATAAATTTCTTATTCATTACATTAAAGTGCATGATTACTAATATAAATTAAAAAAAAATCTTGTGTATAAGGATTATTATACATATATGAAAATAGGAATTTCCAATGACATGTATAATTTATGTAATTCCAATAAACAGTTCTAAAATCATCAACCACGCCAAAAATATCTTGATTTATATATTTTTTTTCAATACAATTGAATCAACAG
The DNA here is from genome assembly GCA_963277665.1 of Viscum album. Taxonomy (NCBI): domain Eukaryota; kingdom Viridiplantae; phylum Streptophyta; class Magnoliopsida; order Santalales; family Viscaceae; genus Viscum; species Viscum album. The sequence continues at coordinate 1,958,930,142 of OY728137.1, forward strand.
TGATTAAGGTGGAATTGCAATACGATAATGGGAAGATAGATAACCAACTTCTCACCTAGTATAATCTTGAAATGAAGAGAAAAAGGATGTTGGAGCATAGATTCAGTGGATGGAAAAACATGTCAAGTCCAAGTCAAGGAATATAAAGCATAATTTAATGTGTTATAATTATAGATCGTTGGTTAATTCCAAGAATTAATTTTATAACAATAAGATTGGCGAAATGAACTGTAACACCCAAATGTTTTTGTAAAATATTTTCCCAAAATAATATTAATACATTTGTATCTTGGATTTCACAAAATCACGAGTTTAAATGAAAAACATGATTCCCTTAGTATGAAATTACTATTATATCCCAGTAGGCAGGTTAGAAGAAATAATTATATCTAACTTATGAAAATTTATTGTGAATTCATTGGTTATCAATTATTTATGAAAAATATAAATCTATTAGATATTTTTCTTTTTGAGTGAATTACTATTTTTAATAAAATTAATGAGATATATATGTTTTATATATAATAAAATATTTTTCATTTTAATCCAATGAATATTTTAGTAATAGGGCATGAATAAACACTATTTGATGTATAAAACCTATATTTTTAAGTGTACTTTTATGCCATTGACTGGTAAACCAATTTTAAATAAATATTTAATAAATTAATAATTTATATAATACAAAATAGACATATCTTTTGAAGCAGGATATAAAAATTCAATTTGGATGAATTTCTGATATTTTTTTTATAACTTTAATGTTTTTATGAATAGTAAAAATACACAAAATTTTATGCGAATTTTTTTTTTAATTGAAATATTTTATATGGTTATATTATAATATTGACTGGATTTAAAATATAAATATAATGTATTTTTATAATTTAATATAATTTAAGTCAATATCATAAATTTGACATTGACTTCAGATGTAAAAACAATTCAATCTTTTGCAATGTTATTGATTTTGAAACTCGTTCTCTCTTTCCAACAATAGGATTAATTTTAAATTAATTTCTAAAACTTATATGTCTAGAATATTTAACAATGGAATTCATATTTTTAATCAATAGGTAAAAATTATATAAATAAATTATTTTTTTAGCATTATGAATAGTAACTCCAATAATTTTTATAAATATGGTAACATGGTAAACTAGATAATTAAGGGTAAGAATTCTGTTATAAAATTACCATAACACTTTTCCTAATGTAATTGGATCACTCTATTTCAACATAAATCATCCTTGGATCAAAATGGTGTCTATTTGAATCAACATGGGTGAGATTAGGACATTTAATTAATTTTATTTAAAGTAAAATAAATCTCACTCAAATTTTAATATTTTAATATTTTTTTATATAATGTTATAAAAAAGTAAAATTTTATTATAAATACTAATTTGATATATTATATTTTTTATTATGGTAATTTATTTTTGATTTTTTGGAAATAAATAATTACCTTAATTTCTTATACGATAATGATACATAAATTATTTAATTGATGAAAAATCAATTATATAGTTTTTATTAAAAAAATAATACCCATTAAAAGACCCACAAACATGAAAAAAACTTATTCGACGATTATATCTCGACCATAATTGTTCAAGGGTCATCTTATGGACCATTTAGGGCTTTATAGAAGGGATTATAGCACTTATTTAATGTTATGTTAATGTTGTCATTTTCGAAATTTAATAATTATAAAATTTTAAATATTTGATTTTACAAAATATAAATTCATATACAAGTATTATTATAAAATCTAGTAGAATTATCATAATAATATCATTTTATTTTTAAATTCTATTAATAAAATAATCATATTGAATAATTACACAAAACTATTGTAGTAGTTATTTTATTAAGAGATATATAAAATAAATCTTATTAAAACTAATAAAGAAAATATAATTTAAACTAATTAACAGATCTAATTAATTTTTTATATTCCCTTGACCTACGAAAAATATCATAAAATTGTTTTCATATGTTATCTTGTTATATTATTATTTTTAAAAAATTAGTGAATTTAATAGTGTCAAAATTGATACTATTGATTGTTTTTCAATATAATGTTTTATTAAATTAGGTAAAAATAATTAATTTTTTGAAAATATATAATAATTATTTTGTGGTATAAAATGATCTAATATATTTATTTATAGTCTATTTTACATCAAATAATAAATATTACACCATTTTAATATTGAATTATTTGTTACCCTGTTAAAAATTAAATAAAATAATTAAGTGTTAATTACAATGATAAGGTTTAAATTGACCGAAATACTTTTCCAAAATTTATTGGCTGATGATATTAAACCTCTATCTCATATCATCTTCAAAATGGGGAATGTTTAGAGGTTTTTGGGTAGGGTTTGGTTTTTTTCTAAATTATGATTTATCGAGTTTCTGAAAGTGTCCCTCACCTCAATTATTAAAGTGCACCTCCTCCCTCACCTATTCAATTAATTTTGAGCCATCATACACAGAAATAACCATACCTTTATCCATATAAACTTTTTGATTTATATTCTAGTGGTTCTGGTCATCTTCAAAGACTAACTCTAGTGCTCTAAAAAAAGATTTTGAGGAAGCACGATGAGGAAGAGGTAATTTCTTCTACTGATTCTTTCAAACATCATTCTTCTTATACTTTATCTTCATTAGTTGTTTCATTATAAATTAATAAACTAAGTATGACTCATATATTGATATGTTATTATAATTATTAAACAACCATGCTCTATCTTCTATCCATCCAACAAAAAAACAAAATCACGATGTGTGCGTACATACGGCTTACCGTGTCCACGATATGGTGTAATATGTTTTTCACCATCACCTTACCTAGATGGGTATAATGATATAAATAATAATTTTATATGATTACTATAACATGATACTGATTCTGAAATATTATATTCCTTCCACATTAATACCATTCATCAATTATGGGAATGATATTGTCGGTCATGCATACGTACGGCCTACCGTCTCCACGATGTGATGCGATTCATAATACATGATTTTAATTAAATCATGATCAAATAAAATAATTTAAAGAATAAATATGATATATATTATACTAATATTATTTTATAAATGATATAATTATATCCTAATAATGGAACACGAAAAATTCCAACAATTCTTGTATTAGAACATAAAAGAGTTAATATCTAAATAACGAGTGACAATTAAATGTTAATAAAAAATGGATGATAACACAATAATATATGACATAATAAAAATTGACTATAATTCTGGAATATGTCAATAAAATTATTTAAATCATTATATAGGAGGTTCAGATACCTACGAAGGATATCTGATTTTATGTAAGGGATTATTTTGTCTCACTTTTATTTCTATGGGACATATTTCTTATACACTACATATTTCATTTATGTGGTGTTTATGTTTCCCATGAATATTTTATGATTCTTATTATTTAGGTTATGAAATTTAAATATTCATAAAATATTCTTTATTTTATGAGGCGCATGATTTGTACTGTTATAAAAAAGCAAGGGATAATTTTTCAATCTCATTATTATCAGAGATTTTTTATACATAAGTACTTTATGGAGTTTATTTATCATCCATTTCCATGTTTCATAAGTATTTAATATTATTTCTATTATTCTAAAATTTGTTTTGTTAATTTTACCGTTTATTGATTTTTTATAAAATAGTATGAATTTAATCTTTTTTGATTATTCGATTCAAGGTACTTTTTTACTTTTCTAGAAAAAGTATAAGGAATATGTTTTTAAAAATTTTATGACATGAACATATTTTTACACTTTCATAACACATTAAATCCATGAATCTTCATTTAAAATATATAAATAATATTTTAAATTAAAATTTAATCTTTTAATATTGCACTGTATTTTGAGAAAATAAATTGTTTTTAAAGAAGAAATGATATTTTCACCCAGAATTAATTTCAAGTATTTTATAAAAATTATATTTCATAAAAGATTAATGATTTGTTTCAAGTATACTATCCCTGTTATTATTATGTTTTATTATGATAATGATTGAATTAAATTTATAAAATCTGTTTTTTTATATGGATAATGATGGAATGATGTTTAAGAACCCCATTTTATTATCTGGGTTATGCTATGATGAATAGTTTTTTATGCAACATGTAAGAATGATTTAATTATTAGATTGGTGGGACCTATATCTCCCTAAAATTAATTGGGTAAAAATTTATATCTCATGAGATATACATGTCCAGAAGGGGGAGTATATTCAGTTCAGTAATAGAGGGATAGAATGACAAGAAAACATAGTTCAGTAATGGACTTTGTCTACTATAATGGTCTTAGAAATGATCCTCAACTAATATCAAATGATTTTATAAGTTTATGTGTATACCAAAAAACATCATCTCTTATGTTGTGACCTTTGGGATTATGTACATCAATTATTATGAAATTTTATCCCATGACGTGATATCACGATCTTTTATATGGAACATAATACTTAATAATGTTATGTTCTTATGTCTTATGATTATGATATGATTAATATTTCCATTTATTACCCTTACTAAAAATTCAATCTCTCCCTTTCATATGTTTCTTTTTCCTAGGTCCTTAATAAGTGTTTGATGTATGGTATGTCGAAAGGAGTCTAGTTATGAAGAAGTAAGTGGGAGGCAATGTTGATGTTTTATGAACCAGATGTTTTGTTTCTCAGTTTTTAAAGAAACCATTCCTATACGGTCTTGTCTTGGATTTATTATATGTTTTAATGAATATACTTCAATTTTTATGTAATATCAATGTATGCAAATTATGAGCCATTATATTTTTGTATTAGTAGAAAGGTATATTTAAACTTTGGAAACTGGATAAAAAGCCGTAGTAAGAACTCTAAGGTTATGTCTAAGTATATGTTACAAATCCTAGTGGTTTAGAAATGACCCTGAATAACCTAGGATAAATCCTAAAGTGTCCTAAATTGAAATTTTATTCTTGATTATGTGGTTTTGTCATTATGGTTAGGATTTCTCACACTATGCTACTTGGTTTTAGTCAATTTTTGGAACCTGAAGGAACCACATTAATGTTAAATGAAACTAGAAATGAAATGATTTTAATCATAAGAAAAAAATTGTTGTGTTAGTTGAAATTCAAAATTTTTATCTATTCTCACACAACATTATCAAGATATGAATCACCCCAGACATCAAAACGAGCAATGGAGGGAGAAATATTCTATTGAGTCTTTATAAGGTAGTGTCCAAATTCATTCAACAGGGTCTTCTGATCCATTATTGTATGAACAATGGATCAGTACAAGTAAATACATATTTATAGTTATACAATGTTCTAAACATGATAATGACATATTTGAAGTCTATTATTTTGAAGGTCAAGATGGTCAATTGTGGAATCATATCAAGAATAAGAGGAAAAGATATGAAATTGAGTCCATAGAATGGGACAAGTTTAAGAACTTGTTTTTTAATAAGTACATTCCTCATAATCTTTGAATAAATATGGATAAAGAGTTACTTGAACTTAAGAAAAAAGATGATGAATCTGTTGGTACATATGAATCAAATTTTACATGGCTTTCAATGTACGCATCTAGAATTATTATCCAACCTAAGAGTTATATTAATTGATTCTTTAGCATCTTAAAACCATGTTTTTGAAGGGTATTAGCCATAATTGACTTTAATAGCTATGAGGAAATCATTCAATGCGTTCTCAAGGTTCATATGGATATTGTAGTAACCTATCAGTCATATAGGTATGATAATAAGAGAAAAATTGAATTCAAATGAAAATATAAAGACCACATTGATAAGAATATGAGTTTTCCCTTATTCTCAATGTTTGGAAATAAAAATGGTTGAAATTTACTTAAAGAGACTAATAAATATTTTAAGTTATGAAAAGAAAGTCATCAAGATGTTGAATGCCAAAGTGATTGTAAAAAGATGTCTAATAAGGTGAATAGAGAAAATTATACACAGAGTTCACCTGATACACTTCAATGCTACAAGTGCAAGGTAATGGATAATTATTCCAATAAATTCCCTACTCAAAGGTTTATTGATGATAATGGATATTAGTAAACTCTTATCGCCAACAAAAAAGTAAGGTCACATGCAATCACTATTGGTAATTTGGATTACAATAATGAAGTGGTGAAAGGTAAAATTATCATAAAAAATAAATAAATAAATATTTTATTTTATTTGATTATTGATCCACCAAATCTTTAATTTATGAATATCTTTATAAGTTTATCACCATATTACCTCAACAATTATTTGTTGATTTAGCTGTGAAAACTTATAAGGGAACAACAGTCGCATGAAAAATTTATAATTCTTCTCTGGTTGATGTTTCTAGGAAAGGTCTTCTTGCAGATAATGTAGTCCTTCTTATAGTGTAATTTGATGTGATTCAAGGAATTTATTTTCTCTCTATATATGAATCTCATATAAATTTCCAAGGAAGGTAAGTCATTTTTCATATTCTAGATCAATCTAGGATCATCTATCAATACAAAATGAATATCACCTTCCAATAAAAATTTCGTCCATCATATGTGTCTTGATTCCTATAATTGAATGTTATTTATCTCAAATGGTTGGGGATAAACTCACAATTAATAATAAAAATATTGTATGATAGTTTAATGATATCTTTTTAGAGTAATTTGTAGGTCTTCTACCAAATTGTGAAATTGAGTTTTTAGTAGAACTCATACCAGGTATTATGCATGTTTCAAAGACACCTTATAGAGTGTACACAATTGAGTTGAAGGAATTTATGAATTACCACCAAGATAATATTGATAAGGGATTCATATTCCCTATTTTTTCTCCTTGGGGAGAACGTTTCAATTTGTTACGGTGAAATCTGGATCAATGAGACTATGTATTGATTATCTTGAACTTAAGAAGATCACTATCAAGAAAAAATATCATCTTCCCCGCATTGATGACTTATTTGATCAACTATTTAGAGCACAAAACTATTACAAGATTGGACTACATTTATGATATTATCAATTAAGGGTCATGAAAGAGGATATAATAATAAAGACATTTCGTATGAGGTATATTCACTATGAATTTATAGAGATTCCTTTTGGACTTACTAATTACCGCATTATCTTAATGGATCTAATGAATTAAGTCTTTAGAGACTATATTAATCAGTTTGTGGTATCCTTTATAGACTTCATTCTTTTATATTCAAATATAATGGAAGTAAAAAAGACGACTAGAGAATTATACTAAAGACCCTGACAAAGGACAAGATTTTTTAAAATTTTAAAATTTGTGAATTTTAGCATCAGAATGTTTCATTTTTGGGTCACAAAATTCGAAGAGAAGGGATATATAGGGATCCATCAAAAATGTAAGTTGTTAATAGTTGTATGAGACCAAAAATGGTAACTGATATCTGCGGTTGTCTTGGTTTGGTTGGATATAATAGATGTTTTGTGGAATCATTTCATGATTATCTAATCGAATCACCAAGTTGACTCAAAAAGAAGTTATATTCATATAGATAAAGGAATGTGAAGAGAATTTCAATGAGATAAAAATAATGTTTCCCAATGCACCTATGCTAACACTTATTTGTATTGGAAAAAGTTTTATGATCTATAGTGATACATCCAAGAAGGGGGTTAGATGTGTTCTCATGAAAAATTATATGGTGATAGTTATTCCCCACAGAATTTGAAAATCCATGAGAAAAATTACTAAACTTATGATTTGTAGTTAGCTTCAGTCATATTTTCATTAAAGATATGTATCCATTATCTTTATGGTGACATGTGTGATATTTACACTGATGATAATAGTTTATTGTATAATTTCACACAAAAGGAGCTGAATATGCACCAAAGAAAATGGTTGGAGTTGATTAATTATTACAAATTCTCAATACATTTCTACCACGAGAAAGAGAAAAAGGTGGAATATGATTTTAGTTGAAAAGACTATGCTAGCCTCTCTGTGATGAGGATCACAAAAGATCCAATTTTTATGGATTTTCAAAGATGGATCTCAAAATTTTAAAGTAATGGGAGAAATATTATATTTATCAAATGAATGTTTAACCATATATACAAGTGAATATTAAATAGGTTCTTAACAAAGATATATATCTACGAATGATGATGAAAAATGTTCCTGAATTAAACCTTTATTGTGGTGAAATAATATGGTTTAGAAATCAAGTTTGTATTCTTCCCATTTTAGAATTAAATGTGGAGATATTGGATGTGGCTCATAGTTATTCATTATTTATTCACCATAGAGGCACAAATATGTACAGGGGCCTGAAGGTTTATTTCTGGTGGGATGGCATGAAAATTGATGTTTTTGAATGTGTCTCTCAATGCTTAGTTTGTAAGCATGGTAAGGCTGTGAGACAGAAGACTATGGAGATTTTATGACCATTACCCATATCAGAATGAAAACGTAAATACATAACTATGGACTTTTTCAGCAGACATCCCAAAACATCCAAAGGCAATAATACTATCTGGGTTATAAATGATCACATTATTAAGTCGGCACACTTCATTTCTATTAGAGGGGATTTATCTCTTGATCACCTCGACAAGATATATATAAATTAAGTTGTAAGATTTCATGGAGTAACACTTTTCCTTTTATTTTATCAGGATTTGAGTTTTACCTCGATGTTCTAGATAAGACTTCAACAGGTTCTGAATATAGAGATAAGTTTCATCACTACTTATCATCATCACATAGAAGGCTAGTCTGAGTGGACAATTCAAACTCTGGAAGACATATTGATAGCTTTCCATATGGATTTCAAAGTTGATTAGGATAAACACCTATAATTGGTGGAATTTTATTATAATAATATCTTTCACACTAGTATTATGATGGCTCTTTATAAAGCCCTCTATGAAAGGAGGTTCAAAATACCAACATGCTGGGATGAAGTTTGTGAAATAAATCTATTAGCATATGATCTTATTGATGAAATGGCAGAAATGTTATTATATATTTAACAACATATAAGAGTATATTAGAGTCAAAAAAATATATGAAAACAACATAAGAAAAGACATTATGTTTTAAGTCAGTGATATGTTTTTTCTATGAATATCTTGCTGGAAGAGAGTAATTCGATTTGGAAAGAAGGGAAAGCAGATCCCTAGGTATATCGATCCTTTGGAAATTATAGATCATGTTGGGAAGGTAGATTACCAATTGGTGATTCCACTGAATCTCTCTTATGTTCATGATGTGTTCTATGTATCTCTTTGATGAAATTAAATACCCAATCACTTACATGTACTAAACTTAGAATTCATACCGCTAAAGAAAGATCGTTCTTATGAAGAACAAACGATAGAGATTCTGGATCGTAAAAAAAAGTTCTACAAAACCAAACCACTTTCTTGGTTAAAATTTTATAGTGGAACCACTAAATTTAGGATTCTACTTAGTAACCTAAGGATATGATAGGGGAAAGGTATCCTCATATGATTGTTTCCAAGTGATGAATTTGGAGGATGAAATTCAATTTAACGGTGATAGAATGTAACACCCGAATGTTTTTATGAAATATTTTCTTTATATAATTTTATTTATTTAGTATCTTGCATTGGACATAATCATAAATTTAAATGAACTACAAGATGCCCTTAGTATGAAGTTATCTTTATAGCCTAATCGTTATGTTGGTGGGAATAAGTATAACTATCTTATGAAAATGCATTGTGAATTCCTTGGATATCAATTATTTATGAAAAATATAAATCAATTAGATATTTTTATTTTTTAGTGAATCACTATTGGTATTGAAATTAATGATTAATAAATGTTATATAATTAATAAAATATTTTTTATATTCATCTAATGGATATTTTAGTCATAGGGTATGAATAAACCCTATTTAACGTATAAAACCTATTTTTTTAATGTTAATTTTACACCATTGAGTAGATAACCCCTTATAAATTAAGATTTTGACACATTAATAGGTTATAAACCAAAAAATAAATATGTTCTTTTGAATTGGGATATAAAAACTTACTTGGGATGAATTTTGTATATTTTTTCTGATAACATTCAAGTTTTGATGAATATTAAAAATTACCTAAATTTTATAAGAAAATAAATTTTTTTGTCCAAATAATTTATATGGTTAAATTTTAATATTTAGTAGTTTTAAATTATGTATATAACACATTTTTATCATTTAATATAATATATTTCATTATCATTAATTTTACATTGAATTCAGATGTAAAAACATTCTAATCTTTTGCGATGTTTTGGATTTTAAATAGTATTCTCTCATTCTGACAATGGGATTAATTTTAAATTAATTACTACAACTTAAGTGTTTTGAATTTTTAAAAATGTAATAAATAATTTTAATCCGTTGGTAGAAATTATGTAAATAGAAATATTTAATTTTTGTTAATTATGAATAGAAACTTCAGTAATTTTTATTAATACAATAGAAGGATAAATTGGGTAATTAAGGCTAAAAATACTATTATAAAATTATCCTAACACTTGTATTAATATCATTGGATGAGTTTTTTATTACATAAATAATCTTTCAGTCGAAATGGTATCCATTCGAATCCACTTGGATGATATTAGGACATTTAATTTATTTTATTTAATGAAAAGTTAAATATGTCTCACTCAAATTTTAATAACCAAATAATTGTATATATAAGTTTATAAAAAAGATAAATTTTAAAATAAATACTAATTTTTACATCTTAATTTTTCCCTTTATCATGGTATATTATTTTTAATTTCTAGGAAATAAATCATTAACTTAATAGATTATACATTAATGATGTAAAAATTATTTAATTGATGAAAAATTAATAATATTGTTTTTATTAAAATAATAATACCCAATATAATATCCAAACACTTGAACCAATCTTATTGGTCGAGTATATGTTGACAATAATCATCCAAGGGTTTAGTTATTTTCTATTTGGGGCCTTATAGAAGGGATTATAACAATTATTTAATGGGATGTTAATGTGTTTACCTTATATTTAATAAGTATAAAATTTTAAATATTTGATTTTCCGGAAGATAAATTCAACTAAAAGTATTCTTCAGAAAGATATTATATTTATATTCATCATAGTATTCTATTGTTCATTTTTATTCTAAAAATAATCAAATTAAATAATTAGAGAAGACTATCGTAGTAATTATTTTATTAATTGAAATATCAAATAAATGTTAAAAAAATTAAAGTAAATATAAGTTGGACTGATTAACAAATCTAATGAATTTTATATATGACCTTGACAACCTAGAAATACTAAAAAAATTGTTAGATGTTATCCTATTATATTAATTTTTTAAAAAATTAGTGAATTAAATAGTGTCAAAATTTATAATATTGATTGTTTATCAAATTAATGTATTAATAAATTATATAAATATAATAAAACTTTTTTAAAAAATATATAATAATTATTATATGGTATAAAATGTTTTACTTTATTTATTTAAGGTTTGTTTTACATCATATAAGTAAATATCTCACCCTTTTTAATATTGAATTTTTTGCTACCATAGTTAAAAAATTAATAGAATAACTATGTGTTGATTAAAACAAAAGATTTAAATTGACAAGAATACTTGACCAAAATTAATTTGTTCAATAAATTACAACCATATCATATATTATTTTCTAAATTGGGACATTTTTTTTGGTTTTGGGTAGGGATTTATTTTATTCAATATTATTATTTATGGTGTTTCCAAAAGTGACCCTCACCTCAATTATAAAAGTGATCCTCCTCCCTCACCTCTTAACCTCATTCTGAGCCTTCAATATCAGAAACAACTTGACCTTTTTCCTTATAAAATTTTATATCTACATTCTAGATGTTATTTTCACGTTCAAAGACTAACTCTAGTGTTCTATCAATATATTTTAAGGAATCACGTCGAGGAAGAGGTAATTTCTTCTACCATTTCTTTCAAACTCCTTTCTTTTTCTACTTCCTCTTCATTAATTTTTTCATTATAATGTAATAACATAATGATCACTCATATACTTATATGTTATTATAATTATGAAACAACCATATTCCATCTTTTATCCAACCTTCAATAAATGAAATCATCACGTGTGCGTACGCCTAACTTCCCATCTCCAGGTCGTGGTGTAATATAGTTTCCAACATCGCCTTATCTGGATGTGTATAATGGTAGAAATAATAACTATATATTATTATTTGAACATTTTACTAAATCTTAATTATTATACACCATACACATCAATACTATTCACCAATTAGGGGAATGATATCGTCGCTCGTGCGTACCTACGACCTACCGCCTCCACGATCTGATGTGTTTCATTCAACATGATCATTATTAATCCACAATTAAATACATGAATGGAATGAATAAATTTGATATATATTCTATTAATTTCATCCTTTAAATGATATAACTACATCCTATGAAGTGTAACATGAACTTATTAGACAAAGCTTGTATAAGAACATAAAGAAGTTAATATATGAATAACGAGTGACATTGAAATAATACTAACAAATGGATGATAATATAATAATATATGATATAAAAAATTACTATGACTCATGAATAAGTCAATAAAATTATTTAAATCATTATACAAGAGGTTCAGATATATATGAAGAACATTAAACCTAAGGTAAGGGATTGTTTTGTCTCACTTTATTTTCTATGGGAAATATGCCTTATACACCACATATTTCATTGGTGTGGGGATTATGTTGACTTTGAATGTTTTTATGATTCTTATTATGAATGTTATTATATTTACATATTCATATAATATTCTTTTTTTATGAGTAATACGATTCAATTTATTATTAATAAGTTAGGGATAATTTTGCAATGTTATTGTTATCCAAGATTGTTTATATGTATGTTTTTACATAGGTATATTTATCATCCACATCCATTTTTCCTATGTATGTAATATTATTTCTATTATTATTCAATTTTTTTAAATCTAAATTTTACCTTTGGTGATTTTTCTTAAATTATATGAAAGGAATATTTTGTTTTTATTTGATTCGAGGTACTTTTTTATTTTTCTGGTAAGAGTAAGAGGAGAATGATTTTTATCTTATACGGAATCAATAGATTTTTATGCTTTCATAATACCTTATTTCCATGAATAATACTCTAAAATATTTCAAGTTTACTTCCAATTAAATTATTTCTTTTAATATTGGGAGGAATTTTGAGAATAGAAAGTGTTTTTGAGGATGAAATGATATTTTCGTCAATAATTTATTTCAGATGTGTTATCGAAATTATTTTACATATAACTTTAAGGTTTTGTTTCATGTATACTATCACTATTTTTCTTATGGTTTATTATGTTTATGATGGAACTCCTATTAATATATCTATTTGATTTGAATGTATTATAATGTAATGACATTTAAGAAACACATTCTATACCTTAGGTTATGCTATGATGAATGATTTTGTTTTTGTGGCACAAGTGAGAATGATTTCATTATGAGGTGGGTGATACCTATATCTCCATCAAATTAATTTTATAAAGATTTATTTATCAAGAGATAAACATGGCTGGAATGTCCTGTAAATCAAGCCCTGTAATACTGGGCTCGAATGACTAGTAAACCCAGTTCGGTAATGGACGTTGTCTACTATGATGGACTTGGAAATGGTACTTGACTAATATAAAATTATTTTCTACGATTATGTATATTCCACAAAACTTCATGTCTTATTTTATGACTTTTGGGATTATTTCCATTAATTATAATGAACTTTTATCCCATGTAATATTATCACGATCATTCATATACCGGATATGATTTCCAAATGTTGTGTTCTTATGAATTATGATTATAATATGATTTATATTTCCTTTTTATACCCTTATTCAACATTTGAGATCACCCTTTCATACTTTTCTTTTAAAAAATTCATGAATAATGGTTTTATGTATGATATGTCAAAAAGAGTCTAGTTTACAAAAATTAAGTGACAGATAATGTAAATGTTTTATGAACCAGATGATTATGTTTCCTAGTTTCAAAATATAATGTATCTATATGGTCATGTTATGGATTTATAATATGTTGTAATAAATATTCTTTAATTTGGAATTAATATCAATGTATTTAATGTATGGATCATTATATGAACTCTGAAGGAAATGTGGTATGTACATGATCTAATAGAGACATACTAACAAGTGATGTTATGAAAATTGTTGGAGGAATGAAACACATAAACAATGAATGGATAATCAATATGGGATAAACATGGAAGATTTTGTATTTAAGGTAATGCTTTGATTAGTATAAATTTATCTAGGATGAAATTTTTTATTTGAAGAACAATCACTCCTTGAAGATCATTGGATTTATTACTATGGAACCGAAGATGCAAGGGGTATCATATAAACTATCCAAATGAGTTTTCTATTTGACGGTATTAAGAAGAATAAATTGGCTTCGAGATAATTCTATGATATCGGGTTCAAGACTAGAACTAAGATAGGAGTGATGATGATTTTGATGGAAAAACATATGGTGATGAGGGAAGGGAATTCCTCAAAGAACCTATATAGGATATAAATGAAATATACAAGGAGGTGGAGATACATATTGTGTCCAATACTGAAAAGGAAGCATTGATGATGACATATGATTGAAATACATGCCGAATTTTGTGTGATCATTAGACATTATTATAAATTTGAAGTGGATTCCTTATATTACAAAGGTCTCCTTACTAATTTTTGATCAATTTTTTATACTAAAACTTGGTTTAAGGTTCATAATTTCAATGTAGAGGAGAAAGGGAATCATAGAGATGGTGTATTCTCACATTTGGAAAGAAATAACAATATCAATGGGAGACTCAAGGAATATTGAACCATTAATTTTTAATTATTCTAGGATATATTGGTAATTCCAAATCAATAGAAAGTCATATATTTTTGATGTCTTCAAAACATTCAAAGCATAGGAAGATATTTAATATGGAATGTAGATAATGTATCTAAGGACCAAAAATGTTACATAAAATAAAAGTAAGAAATTTGATACTTTTTTAATTGGAATACATAGAAAGATACTGTATGGGGGAATACATTCTTCATAAAAATCGAGTAGAAGAGGTGATGAACATAACCTTGATAAGAAGAGAAAGAGAATGTTGGAAAAATTAATAGTTTAGAGAAAATTTTGAGTACAATGATGGGTGAGTATTTCCTATGTGATTTATAGATCTTCTTTAGTCATTATTTATATAAGGATAATGATTGATATGTGGACTAGTACACTTTTGGCCTATTCTTAGTTATATTTTTTTGTATAGTTTGTATACAATTTTTATACCATGAAAGATTGAATTTGGATTCAAAATATATTAATTTATCTTTTATGGGAATGATGATGGTGTGAAGGGGTTTAATTTATGGGACCCCAATACCAAAAAATGTATCATGAAAATTGGCGTCATTTTCAAAAAAGATAAGGTGCAGATGACTATTCTTGTAGATGTGGATAAAATGATAAAAACTAAAAATATCAAGGTGGAGGATGAACTAATGAAAAATCTTGCTTCCTCTAAATAATTATATGAGAATTATGATAAATAACAGGTTGAGTTCAAACCATTAATGTAAAACTAGGTTAAAGTAGAAGCTACATATCACATAGACAATGTCATCAAGTTATACACTACATTATTATTATTGATGAGGGATGGTGGGCCGTATTCATTTATAGCGGAGACACAATGTCCAAACATATCAGTATATATAATGATAATGAAATGGAAACTTCTAGATTAATGAAGAATTAGTTTGGTGAATTAGTGATTTTATTTATTTTTAATTTACTATAATGAAGTAACCCTCAACATTGGTTTGAGTGACGTTTGGTTATAGCCTAATTCACCCAAATGAGTAAAAATATATATTTAAAAGGATCACCTATAAATATGGGAAATAATGGAATGGTTTGATCAATAATACTCTAGGATCATAAAACACAATAGTTTCATCATGTAGGTACAACGAGAAGAGTTTATACTAGAAATAATGTTTTAATAAGTCTCCAAACATGATGTTTTTACCATACTATTAAAATGATAAATATATTGAAATCAAAAAGAATAAATTCATGAAACATTTACATAATTTTTTTATATAGTGATTATATTCCTCTTCTTCTAAAACCTGTATAAAATCATGTACGATCTCTTTAATCTATAAAAATTATCATAAAGCATTCTTATTCCTCCTCTCTTATTATTTTTTTCACTACATCACAAACACGAAACTAAAATTTCTAAATATAAAATAATCTTACACCAATTTCACAATAATAATGTCAAAGTATAAGATCCAATTTTATTTTTTTAAATGAAATTTCAATCCTCCAACTTATGTTAAATAAATGAATTATTACCGATTTATTCTGATACTCTAAATCTTGTACGATTTTCTATAAATCCACGATTCTTAAAAAATGAAATCACTAATTGATAATGTGAGCCATTATATTTTAAAATAAATAATATCATCAAAAAATGTCATAACTATATAAAATGCAGTACCGAGGCTCTCACAATGGTCTGGGGAAGAATAGATGTATGTTTTTCCATCATAAAACCTTGGACCATGGGTTTAGTCATCCTAGGTCAAGTCATATTTCTTTTTAACACCACATGTTGACCACATATTTCTTCAAGAATAGAAATGGGTGAAGTGATGTTTCCCATTTGACAATGATATACATAATGAACTCCATCGGAACTAAATTGAACATTTTTTCCATGCCCATTTTAATAAAGATCAATAGAAGATCACCAAGAAATATTGTATAGTTTCTCACTCAATTTAATTATAGTTTCAGAAATGTTGAATTGTGGATAATCAAAATTGTATATTCTACAGACCACTCCCTTAAATAATCCTTCCACCATGGGCATGTGCTTTCTTGGAATATCAAACACACCCTCCACCGTGGGATCTGTCATCCTTCCATGGACCTTCCTTATTGAGAGAATATTTAACATTTATAGAAACATATATAACTCATATAGGTTCCTTTAATATTCTTAAAGGACCTGAATCATGATATATAAATTTTAAGATTATTTCAAAACGAATCATTTAGTTTTATTTTTAATAGAATTTATCAATTGAATAAAAAAATCCAACAAACTCAATCATATATTCTTCATAAATTATTTAAAATCACTAATCCTAACAAACATTTGAGGACCTATTATACTCAATAATACCCCCCTTGTATTCTGTTCTCAAAAATATATATAATCCACTTTGAAATTATATAAACTAATCAATATATCATTATTCAATAATTATATTGGTACTTTAGAGAACATAGTGTAAGAAATAATTAAATTTAAAAATTATGTCCACGTAGTTTATAAGATAGTGACCTATATGCATCACCAATAACATGGAATTCATAATATTCAATTAAAACATGATCAAAATTTAAAATATTGAAAAGTTATAGAACCAATGATAATTAAGAGTTAGAATAGTCCACACGTTCCCAAATAATTTATTACCCATTTTAATAACTATATCTAAATATATGTTTTCATTAAATAGATGAAACTCCAAAAGGTACCACATATCAATGGATACTTATTGACCTCCTAGTTTTAATGACTCTAAAGTCATGATTCTATTATTATTAATAAGTTTCACGTTTATCTGTAAGTATTATGTTTTTTGAGCTAGGTGATAAATTTATCTCTGTATGAGACATCATTAATATTGGAACTACCAACTCAAGAAGCCCTTGTCTCGGAAACGCCTCCAGCAATAAAATCTCACTATGTGTGACACACCGCCAGGACATCATACCCCCAAAATTTCATTCCATTGGAATAAAATATTTATAATGTCTGAGACATTGTCAGTTGACACACATTCATGATTTCATGGCACTAGAATGGGAATTTGGGTAAGTATGAGATACCACTAGATGAGGAACTGTCAATGTCACACCGTGGGCATATAATTTTGGCTATATTGGAGGTATCATTATACCTCATACCATCACACATTATACGATCCAACCAGACACCTCCAGTTTAGATGCTACCATCATATTGGAAATATGGCTATGTCTAAGACATCGCTAGTGTCATTCCACCAGTGTGATGCCACCAGAACAACATACTGCAAGAGCTTGGCATTATCCGATCTTGAGACACCGTCAATCTATGACTCTTCCACTATTTTATTACTTTTCATATTTTTGAATTAAATTATTATAATATATATAATTTTTTATGTTAATGTAATTTACTATTGTAATTATTTTCTATTAATTGATTTACAAATATCATTGAAGAGAGTGCCAGATTATGCAGTACAGGGATGTAGCTATCCAAATCTTCACTATGTTGCTACTGGTAAAAGTGAATCACACTCCCTTGTGCATTTGAGTAGAAAAATATATTGAAGGAAGTAGAATAAATAGAAGTTGTGAACTAATGTGAAGTTGAGAGATCAAACAACCTAAACAAATTATGAGAAAAACCTTGTTGCAAAACAAAAGATCTCATCTACAACTACACTCGACTGGAAATCTGAACAACACATTCATTTTTTGTGCATTATCTTAATCAAAGAACAATTGTCTATGACACACTATTTTATAAAGGTATTTGATGGATCTTGACTCAAGATTCACTACTAAAACAAACCAGGAGTCACTATCAGAATTGAAATAGATCGATCACTTATAAACTCCAATCTGATAGATTTCTATACTCTATTTATATTAATTTAATTTTTAGAAGTGTGTTCTTTAATTTGTTTTATTTATGCACACTATCTCATGTTCTAAACTATTATATACTTGATATCTTCTCAAACTCCTATCATTTTTTTCTCCCATGGGTAAGAGTGGCAGATGTACTTGCAAGGATTATTTAGTTTTGCACCTAAAAATATATGTGGAAGAGATTGTGTGTGACCTGGACTATGTGTTTACTATTATAAAACCTGATATAGGTTGTGTATCATCCTTTTCATTTTATATATATTTCTTGGTAGAGGTTGATTCATAGAAAATAAATTTTCAATAAATTTACATTTATTTTCATTATTTTAAATCCTACCAAAGTGTTTCTTTAAGATACAATTTTATATTTTATGATATTGGCGATATTTGGAGATTAATAGTAAAAATGTCTTAATTCTGATTTTTAATTATTTTAAATTATTTCTATATTTTGGCTATAAAATTTCATTCATTAATCCAAATTAAAAAATTCATTCTTTTCCAGATTCTATACATCCAAGAACTTATATCATCCTTCTTGAGCAAAATCTAAATCAACCCTATGGAAGCTCAAACAATGCTCACAAGTTATACCATGAAAACAATTTAAAGATATACTATCTCTTGGTTTGGGATCAATAACATATTCCTTGGGGGAATTATCTATAAAATTCAGTGGGTAGATGCAAAATATGTTTTGGAACATCTTACATGAGGTATAAGACACATTAATTGGCCGTTTTGATGGTCATTAAAGCATTCTAATCTAGAGGTTTTCATTTTGGAGGGTCTGACTATACAGAATAAATTTTCATAGTAAAACGGGCATCAAACTCAGAATACTTATCAAAAAACTCTGATATTTTGAAGAGATACGACCAAGATAATTATGAACAACATTAAAGAATTTTAAAACACGTGAAGAGGTCATTTACTTGGTCTTAAATGCATCATTGTTTGGGGGAAAATTCTACCTTTAAAAGGAGGGAGCTCCTCCCTCTCAAAGCATCTCCTTCCATCCCATTCCTTCCTGGACACCAAGGGGGTATGTTGTTGGATTTATCTCATTATATTGTTTTGTTTTCCATTTATTTTTAATTTCTTATTATTCCCCATTCAAATCGATTATCCTTACCAAGGCGGGGTAATAAAATTTGAGTGATTAGGGAAGGGTTGGTATTCTATTTTTTAATTCATGAGTTATTGGATATAATTGAATGAAATTTCTACCTTCTTAAAAGTTATTTTCAATATCATAGAGTGGGTTTTATTATCAAGTATGATCATTCTTGGACTTTAATCATGTTATTGATTTTTTCCTTGGTAAATAATCATTATCTTCCATAATTTATTTCGGGTTTATATACGATAGAATAGACCAGGGATAAGTAGTGAAGTACTCGATGACCATCAGTACATGTAAAAGGGGTAGTGTATTATATTTATTGTTTTGGATAAACAAGACCATATCAGTTATTTCCCAAGTCAATTGATGATATTAAATACTACACTTTTTCACATGGAAAGACATATGACGAAACTGATATCTTTATATGTTTTTCTCTCACCGTCATAATTTCACCAAGGAAGTTAGAGGAAACGATTGTGGAAACTCACACTAATAAAATCTGAAGAAGAGGATTGAATTAAATTGAACTATGATGTCTTTATAATGGGGATCTCACCCAGTACTTATCACCGTTTTAATATCATAGTTTTTCAATCATTTGAATTTCAACTTTTATTTCAATCATTATCACATTGATTTATTCTAAAACACACCATTTTTTACCCTCATTTAAAAGTGGAAAAATGTTTTGTGTGCACTCCTCATCAAGAGTCTTCCAAGGGTTAATCACTATACTACACTTAAGGAATGTATATTTTTTTCCCACGCCCTACGACAAGTATGCCTCTGT
This sequence comes from Viscum album, assembly GCA_963277665.1. NCBI lineage: Eukaryota > Viridiplantae > Streptophyta > Magnoliopsida > Santalales > Viscaceae > Viscum > Viscum album. The sequence goes on from OY728137.1 coordinate 1,958,950,926, forward strand.
GGTCATCAATTGAAAAAGACAATGTCTCGACTTATGACTGAATCTATTGTATTAATTCTTTTAGATTTGTGCTTTATATTTGTTTTACATTATTTCCACTTTAATACTGATATTTTTTTAAAATAAAAACTAAATATATCCTTTTATAGGTTATCCTAATTAATGTTCATATATTATTTTAATCTAGAAAAATTATTTCAATGGACTCGATAATTTTATATATTATTCATCAAAGAACTAATCAATATTTTGATAAATAATTAGGAATGTTAATATTTATATCATACTAATTAATTTGTTAAAATAAGTCATATTTAAATATTAGGGGGATTTTAAAATAATTCATTTTTAACGAAAAAATTTATTGGTTACACAATTCACCACCTCATGGGATACTCACTCCGACCAATATTTGGTATCAATGGTTTTACTCTCTTTTGTATTAATTTTTTCAAATTCTTGTCAATTGTGATTTTAGTTACAAAATAAAGATCTCAAATTTCTTTTACTTCAAAATTTTATTCTTTAAATAGAAAATCATAATGAATTTTCCACTACCAAAAGACCTCCTTTATTTAAAGGTAAAAATTATATCCAATGGGCGATTTAAATGAAAATGCATATAGAAAACATGGGATCTGATATTTGGTCTACAATAGAAGACAAATATGCTATTCCTAATGCTACATGAAGTACTTGGTATGATGAAACAATGATATATTATAAAAATAATTATAAATATATGAATGCCTTATACTGTGCATTAGGAGATGAAAAATTTAATAGGGTTTCCACATGTCAAAAACTTTTCGAATTTGGAAAAATCTATATATTTCCCATGAGGGAACATAAATTGTTAATGAGATGAGACTAGATACTTCTAAAATTAAAAATTTTAAATTTAAAATGTAGCTAAATACCCCATTTCTAACATGTATCTCAGATATAATGATACTATTAACACTATTATCTCTCTTGGAAAACCTTTACGAGAGAAGAAATAGATTATATAAATACTCAGATGCCAACCAGAAAGATAGATATTCACATAAATTTCAACCAGTGAATCATTTTATATAATTTATCTTCTTATGAATTAGTTTATTATAAATATTATAATATACTAATAGCAATTAAATTTAACCCATAAAGGAGATGATGATCCTAAATGAATATTAGTAACATTCAAGACTAATTCCCCTAGATAACCAAAGGAAATAGGAAATGAGAAAGTACAAGTTTCTAGTTCTAGTGATAGTGAATCACCCTCAAATAGTGATTATGAAATGGCACATCTAGATATTATATTTAATAATTTTTATATGAGGAAAAAGTTTTTTAGAAGATCAAATTATAAAGAAAAGTATAAAAAAGTGGAAATTGGATGAATGAAAGGAAAAAAATTGTGATCTAAAGGAAGTTGTCTGCTATGAATGAATAAGGAAATATCACATAAAGTATGACTCTCCAAATCATTAGTACAAAAATAAGAAATATGAGGATAAATAAAGAATATATAAATAGGACGTTATGGAAACATGGAGTGATTATGAGGATATCTCTAGTGACTCTGATGAATCACCGAAATAGAATCTAGATAGTGTTAATATGTGTTTCATGACCAATGTTAGTGAGGTACCTGACTTAAATACTACTATTAATATTTTACCTGTGCATATGTGTGATAATTATAATAATGAACAACATTTTTATGATATCATGTCAAATAAATAATTGTTGAAATACTGTAACAAGCTACATGATAACATTAATGAGACAATGTAAAAGTAGATAATTATTAAAAATATGCATTATCTAACTGTAAATATAAATTTTGAACTATCTATAAAAAAAGAGAAAAATGCTCAACTGCTCAAAGAAAACAATGAACATAAACTATCAATAGAGATTTTGAAGAAAGATCTTGAAATTTTTTCAAATGGTAGAGATATGAATAGATAAATATTAGGAAAACAAGTTGCTCCCAAATATGTTACTGGCATAGGATATGAACCTGGAAAGATAAGAATAACTAAATTTACATTTGTTTAAAAATATATCCCGAAAATTTATTCTACTAATCATTTTTAGAAAGGAACTAACAATGATTTTTGTTTTTAAAAGTATTTAATTTGTTTATAGGAAACCCATGAGAAAAATATGAGTTCCAAAAGCATTAATTTCTAATAATTCTTAACCCAAATAGATTTGGGTAACTAAATAAATTCTTGTTTATAACATGGTTTATAGGAAAAATTCTTGAAGACCTCTAGTGTAAGTCTATGGTACTTGGAAAATTTTTATTCGAGACATATGATAATATATTATTCTTACTTCAAGATCCTCATAATGGTTAATGGTGGACATGTCACTTTTGGTGATAATGAAGAAGGAAATATCATTATCCTCGTCCAAAATGGTAACAAAAATAATGTTCTAATTTCTAAATTATTATATGTTGATCAATTAAATTATAATCCATTTAGAATTTCTCAGTTTTGTGATGATGGTTTTTATTTTAATTTTTAGAATGATGTTTTCAATTTTTTTGATTCTATAAATGATTTAATTTTTACTACTTTATGAAATGATAATGTTTATGCTGTAGATTTAAATTCTTTGATTTGTAAAAATATTTATTTCTTAAGTGGTTTTAAAAAAGATTGATGGTTTTGGAATAAGATAATAGTCTATTACAACATTCACTCACTTAGGTAGCTAACTAGTAAAGGGTTAGTTAGGGATCTTCCTGATATTAAATTCCCATGTGATAAATTATTTAACCCCCATTAATAAGGGAATCAACACAATGTTACTATAAAATTAAATAAATAATATACAACTCCTCAACCCATTGACTTAGTTTGCATGAATTTTTTTGGACCTTCTAGAGTTTCAATTATTAATGGGAAGTTCTATATTTATGTTCTTGTAGATGATTTTTCTAGGTATACTTGGCTATATATTCCAACTCAAAAAGTTAAATCTTATCTTACATTACCATGTTTATTAAGAGTGTATAAAATATTTGGGGAATTAGGATTAAGACCATAGTGAATGATTATGGTTGTCAATTTGAAAATCAAGATTTGAATCATTTTTCTCACAAAATGGATACACTAATAAATTATCTGCTATTATAAAACCACATAATAAGATATTTGTTGAAAGGGAAAATATGAACTTATAGAAAATAGACCAAAATTTTCCAAATGGGTATGAAATTATTATCTATTTTTTTGGTAGAATCTCCCAGTACCTCCCTCTATATCATAAATAGAGTTCAGATCAGACCAATCCTTAAGAAGACCTCTTATGAGATGTAGAATAATAGGAAACCTAAGGTTAATTAAATTAGTTTTTTTGGATGAAAATTATTAATTATTAATTATAAGGATAATTTTGAAAACATTTCATTTAGGAGTGATAAATGAATTTTCTTATATTATTTAATCTCTAGCAAAGCCTATAAAGTTTTACATAAAAAGAAGAAAATACATATAAGAGTCAGTACATATAAAATTTGATGAAACTAATCCACATTAATCTAATTCCTCCTTAGAAAACCTTGAGGATAATTTATCTTATCTGAATTTAAATTTTAACCCTTTAGAATCTACTATAAAACATGCTGAAAATTCATCTAGTTTTGAAAAATTTCCATAACTTCCAATACCTAAAAATGAAAATCCAGAATTGACCAGTCCCACTCTCTCTATATATCTATTATAAATATTAAACACCATCCTCTAGATGTTTTTGTAGGTTATATAAATAGATGAACACAAACAGGAGCTTATGTTAGAAATATGGATGGAAATAAACCTTTCTTATTTTATCATGAATCTAAGAACATTAATGAAGTTATTAATGTTGAATTTTGGGTAATATCCTTTCAATAAAAATTGAATAATTTTTAATTAAAAATTTGTGGTAACATGTAGATATAACCACGGACACCATGACTATTGGCGCTAAATGGGTTTTTTTTTAAATAAAGTTGATGAGTCAGGAACTATAGTTAGAAACAAGGAAAGAATTTTTGCAGAAGGTTATAACTGGGAAGACGGGATATAATATTTATAAACCATTACTGGTATATCCATAATAAAATCCATAATAATCCTTCTTAATCATGTACCTCATCAAGATTTCAAGATTTTTCAAATGGATGTCAAGACTTTATTCTTAAATTGATGTGTAGTTGTAGATGATTTTATTGAACAACCAGAATTTTTAAAAACTAAAATTTCACAAATAAAGTGTTTAATGTATCCAAATATTTATATGGCTTAAAACAATCACCTAGAGCTAGGTATTATAGGCTCTGAAATTTTTTTATTTAAAAAGGATTTTCCAAACGAATAGTTGATTATAATCCTTTAATAATGTGAAATTAAAAAGATGTATTAATTTTAAAAATATATGTTGATGATATTATTTTCAAATATTCAAATAATTCAATTTCTAGGGTTTTTTCTAAAATAATGAAAAATGAGTTTGAAATGAGATTAATGGTTGAACTCAAATTCATTCTTAGATTTCAGATTTTTCAAAGTAAAGAAGGGATTATTTTAAATCAATGTAAATATTTAAAATATCTTCTAAAATGTTCTAACATGGATTGAACTAAGAGTAGTGATACTCATATGCGTACCACCTTCAATTTGGATATTGAAGAATCTTGTAAACCAGTTGATCAAACCAGATATAAAGGTATTATTGGAATTCTTCTCTACCTGAATGCTATCCAACATGATATTATTTTTAGTGAGTGTATGTGTTCTCTTTTTGAAGATACCCCAAGAGAGTAACACCTTGTTATCTCTAAAATAATTATTCAAATACCTCAATTATACAACAAATTTAGGATTGTTTTACTAAATAAGGATAAAAATTTGATATAGAATGTTATTTTGATACTGATCTTGGTGGATGAAAGTTAGATAAAAAATAACTAATGGAACATGTCACTTTTTAGGAAAGTCTCTAGTTTTATTATATTGTAAAAACAATAATTTTGTTTCATTTTATACTACTAAAGCTGTGTAAATAAGTATAGGCAGTTACTATGGACAAATGTTTTGGATGAAACACACTCTGTTAGACTATGTATATCAATTTAAACATCTCCCAAATAAATATTAAAACACAAGTTCTATTAAAATTTCTAATAATCCTATTTTTCTTTCTAGTATACAGTATATTGATATTAGACATAACTTTTTGAGAGACCATTTTCAAAAAAGAAAATACCACTCTTGAAATTTTTGGAAGAAAACATTGGTTAGCTAATATTTTTACTAAGAATTGGAATTTTGAATGAAGGAATTATATCAATAATGAGTTAGGGATAATAGATCTTGGTTATGTTTAATTTTATTTTTTCAAACTGTTGGTTTTTCATAAAGTTGTCTTTTCATAAAGTTGTTTATTATATCGTTGGTTATCACACCATTTGTTTGACATGACTTTTCATTTCATGCCTTTTCACATTTTTCTGTTTTGTAATATTTTGATCTATCAATTTATTTCTTGGTGTATGTTACGTCTCAAACCCGACTTGTATTTTTCCTTGAATTTTGATTTCAATTTAAAGTATTATTTTGATTATATAATACCAAATATCAAAAATGATATTAAAATTAAAATATGTCTATTCCCAACATACCTCGATGCCTTCATGATGATCTAATATATCTCTCAAGTATAATGAAACCTATTTTCCTCTCATATTTTAAATCTTATCCTACTATATACCATGCCTTATAAGAGGATCTGTATTCTAGGAATGATACATGCTTCTGAGATTTCTCCTTCCATGTTTAATTGTTTTATGAATTAGAAGAAAGATTCAAGGGCACCTGCCCTAGTTTCTATAGCTACTCTAGTCAATCTTGAGCTTTCTAACAGAGTTGTTGTATTGAAAAAGGTTATTGAATCGATGTGGATGTTCTCTATTATGACTCGGTTACTCAATGTTTTTCAGAATCATGGATTGTGAAATTGGTCCTTATCCAATGAAATACATTTCAACCCTAAGTTGGTCTATGAGTTTTATATGAATGTAGAATTTTCATTTGAATAATATGGTGTTGATTTGATCAAAGGCTATGAGAATGTATATGTTTTTGGTTTTTCACCAGGGAAATGGTCTAAATGTTTAGGTGCACATCAAGATGGAGTTTATAATGATTTATATGGAATAATTCCAAAATTCAGGTACTTTTTTATGTATTATGATGCTCTTACTATGATGAAAAAAGATAACACAACCTGATGGCCCGTTGCCTCTAACCTAGATAGAGAATGTGTGATACTTTTTAAGTTTTTATAGAACATTCATTTCCCGAGGAAGTGTGATTTTCAAACACTAAGGTACCAGGAAGAGTATATTCTATCTCTGATGACAGAAGATCAAAAGAAAAATCAGTGTATATATCCTATGGGGCATATGTGTGAGATGACCAAGAAATATTTAAGATCAAATTCATTGATCTACATGAATATGATTTCTTCCATGTTGATGGACGAGGTCCTAGTACGTGATGATGATGAGTATATTATAAACTATGTTGGTTTATTTCTTATATGTGATACTTGTTCAAGAATGAAAATTTTCTAGAACCCATGGAAGAAACAATGGGTTTGTGGTTCTGGGAAGGTATATGATGAGTATAATCTAGTTGATCATCCATCTAGGGAAAAGGACGAAGTTGATCCAGTATTGGAGCTTGATGATGTAGTAAAATATTGTAATGAGGATAGAAAATAATCTTAAGTGGAGAAGAGTAAAAATAACCCTCCATTAATGTAGAGACTCACCCATGTTTGTCTCCCAAATATTCTCCCATTACTATTGGAGTTCCTAGTCCACCTAGGAGGTTTAAAAAAAGAGAAAAGTTGGTTAAAAGTGATAAAGAAGAGGATAAAGTCTCTAGAGAGGAGTCGTATAAAAGTTACAAATTCATTGAAGATTCTAATAATGATGAGGAAGAAGAAAAGGAAGAAGAAGATAATGGCAGTGGAGACAATGTCTCTGAAAAAAGTGGTGCTAGTGGCCAAATCAAAATAAAAGAAGTAGATAATCCTATAGAGAATAAAGAGGCACTTTTTGTGGGAAATAAATCCCCATTTGTTGATATTTTTCATAAAGATCATCCTTTTGATAAATTTGAGGCTAGTTCTTCTGTCACTGGTCAAGAAGTATTGAATTCTAATATGGATGAGAAAATGGAAATTATAACTATCGTATAATAGTATGTAACTGAATAAAAGAAAAATGATCTTATTGAGGAAGATTTTAGGGATGAATAGTTATTTGATTTAATGTTATTTGGCCTCCTATTGTTGATAATGTTGAAAGAAAATACACAAATATTTATAGAGAATAGGATGATCATAAGCTTGAAGCACCCACTGTTGGAATGCATTTAGATGTTGAGTCTGCCAGTGCAGATGCACAGAGATAAGATGTTCAAAAGAATCTTTAATTGCCACTTTTACCTTCTAATATGGTACCTCCTACCACTTAATTTGTTTAAGCTATTGTGTAAGATTTATGGGTTCATTTTATAGAAGAATACAGGGGAATTTTTCCTAGTGTTGTAAGGTGTCCACTAAAGCATGGTGGACTTGAGGTTTCAATTGAAGGTGATCCTAAGGGATCCTTAATAGCTCAAGTAGACTTTGATAGTTTGTTAGAAATGTTTGAGTCAGTGATAACTCTCCCAGCTGAACCAACTCTAGATACTTCTACATCTATTCTAGTTTATGAGTTCACTAATAGTGACTTGGATGCTTTTTTTATGATGTTGTTTTTTATTTTTCATTGAATTTAAATAATTTTCATCCTCAAGATAATTTCAGATATGGGAAATAGATAAGATTCGTATTTGAGTTGGTTATTCAACATATCGAAACTATGATTATGCATCACATTTATGATATAGAGATTGGGAATAAGTCGCAAAGAAGTAATCTAAAATATCTCATGTATTTGGTTTAAGAAATGAAATATCAGTTTAAAGGTTCTATGAATCGTTTCCTTAAAATTCATGAGGATAATTATTTTGAGAATTCTATTACTAGTGCTCCTCCTAGACCAGTTATTGATGTTGATGTCATCCAATCAGTTGTTCGATAAGAAGTTTCATATTCTTTAATTGGTCCCTCTTGTTGACAACATGTAATTATGTTAGAAATTATGAGGAAGTTTGAGCAAGGAATGGATAATGATCATAATATGATCCGGAAGTATGCGAAAGATATGGAAGATGATAGAGAGACTATTACTATGTCCAAAAGGTTCTATATCTCTTGAATTTATACCAAGAATAAAAAATATTCCAATTTCAAATTTTTTGTTGATAATCTTTAGATGCCTCCTGTGAATCAGGATTTAAAATAATAAGTCAGACAAATCAAGGATATGAATCCAGTATTAACCCCTTTTATCGAAGAGAAGGAAGATTTATTTAATGCTACAGAATGAGGTGGCCATATCAAAATGTACTTTATAAATCTCATGATTTCATTTCTTTATTTTCATGTATAGGCATGTGTTTCTCAAGAAGTTATCCTAATTAATCCCCACTTTTAATTCACACTAAGAATTTCTCTAGATCCTTTAGTACATTTTCTTTCAAAATTATAGCCTTTTCTAATGTCTCCTACTCAATCCTTAAGACAACTTCGGCCTACTGTAGTTGTGTATAGTCATACAAGTATTGTAGTTGGGCCCTCATATTGTGTTCCTTCCATTTTATGTCAAGATGATCCTACTACCTCAGTTAAGGATAAAAAATACAAGGTGAAAAGAAAATAACCAATGGATCCCCAAACCCAACCTTACACCATTTTCATTTGTTAACTCAAACTGTATGTATTTTATGGGATCTATTTTCACTAGTAGTTTAATCATTAATTTCAATGTCTTTTATCTATATTATTTTATTCTTTCTCCTGTGTTTTTCTTTCACTATCATTATTATGATATACATTAAAAATTTGATAATAACAAAAGGCGTAGAATTTTTCTGGAATTTTTATTTTGGATTGTTATTTTTCATTGATACTATCTATTTTTATGTTTTTCAATATTTGATTAATGATACTTAACTTTGATTCTTATTATTTTTTTATTTTTTTATTTGATACCATATACACATTTAGTGAATTATATGTCTTCTTTTATATTTATACTACCTTGGATATCATGTTTAAACCATTTCAAAAAAAAATTATGACATGATTTATGATCATAAAAAATGGGGAGATTTTTGACCTCATAGTTTTAATAATAAAAAATCATGAATGTGTTGTTATTTATAAATTTCATGTTCCTCTATAAGTATTATATATTTAGAGACAGGTAACAAATTTATCTATGTATTACAAACTGTTGATATTGGGACCACAAACTCGAGACACCATTGTCCATGACTTGATGCCAGCAGAAAAATATCACTAAGTTTGTGACACTGCTAGGATATCATATAGCCAAAATGTTATATCAATGGACTAAAATATTGATAAAGTTTGAGACACCTTCAGTTGACACACCTTCATGATTTCATGCTGGTAGAATGTGAATATAGAATAGTACGAGATACCACCAGATGATGAATCGTCAATGTCACATTGCCAACAAATATTTTGGCTATGATTGGGATACTGTCAGACATCATACCATCCAACCTCATACCATTAGACAAGACACTTCTAGTTTAGACACTTCCACCATAGTTGAGTTCTAGATAATTGTATGACAACTCCAGTGTCATGCTGCTACTGTGATGCTACGTGAACAACATATTACCAAATATTAACACCATCATACCTTGAGACACCGTCATTCAAAATCTTCACCAATGTTTTCTTACTTTACATATTTTTTAATTAAATTATTCTGACCGATATATTTATTGAAGTCAATGTCATTTACTAGTTTAATGATTGTAGCATAAATTATTGAAATAGAGCATTGAAAAAAGTGTCATAGTTTGTAGTATAAGGATACAAATGTCCAAATACTATCCTTGCTACTGCTGATAAATGGGTATCACAATCCCTCATGTATTAGGTTAGAAAAAAATTTAAGAAATTAGAATTAATATAAGTATTTATCTATCGTGATGTTGAAAGATCAAACTGACTGAACACACTTAGATCTAAACCTGGTTTCAATCAATAATAGCACATATATCGTTACACTCTACTGGGATATCGAACACATTATTTTGTATATTTCTCTTTTCTGTTTATATTTATTAATTTTTTAGAAGTGTGTTCTATACATTATTTTATATATGCACAATTTCTCTTGTGCTAAATCAGAATATAACATATATATTTTCAAATATCTTTATTATTTTTTTCTCTTATAGATAAGTTGGTAGAGCTCCTTGTGTCCCCTGTATAATTTTTCTCCCATGAATAATTATGGACTAGGTCATGTGTGACGTAGAGAATGTGTTAAATATTATAAAAACCAATCCATATTTCTGATCATCACAGTTATTTTATATAAAATTTTTGGTGGTGGGTGATCACCATGTGAAGGGGACTATGTATTGAATTGAGACTAATCCTCTTTTATTCTTTCATTATGTCATGTTCCTTAATTTTTGTTACTTTATTTCCACATTAAAAATGAAATTTTTTTTAACTGTAAAAAAAATATTTTTTTATTTTATTGTAATTAGAGTTCATAAAGTATGTTTATCTAGTAAACTTATTTCCATTTATTAAATAATATTATAAATTATTAATCAATGAACAAAAAAATCTTTAGATAAATCTTTATAAAGATTAGGATCTATATCGTACTACTTATTTTTATATACTAAGACGTATTTAAATTTTTGGGGGATTTAAAAATAATCCATTTTTAATATATATATATATATATATATATATATATTGGGTACCCAATTTACCCACTCATGAGATACTAACTTTAACCAACAAATCTCTAAATAAATTTTATAACTCATTTGAAAAAAATGAATACATAAACAAAATGGAATGATTTATATAATTAATGTTTCTTCCCCATTGACAATATTTTTCAAAGAAAATATACTAGTGGGTAAAATCCTAACTTAGACCTATAAATAATAAGGTTAAACACATAATGTAAATATTTTGTCCTTAGTAGCTCAGATATGGTGTCGTACTTTATTACATTTGTATAATAAATGAGGAGTTCCTATCCTAAAGGACCGAATAGTTTGGTATATTTGGAAACGAACGAAAAAGATAATTGTTACATTACATCTTTAAAAGGAATACAATATAGAAACTCTACAAGAAACATCCCTATTATCATATATTATCATTGAATTCCAATTAAAATATATACCTGGATTTCAGGGGAAAAAATAATACATTTGAAAGGGGTGATCATAGATGCTTATTAGGTGTAATAATACAATAGAAACTATCATAAATAATCATAAAAAATAAGGCAAAGTGAATGAGAAAATCGCATTCCAGTAAAATGTAATCTTTATTATAATATGGAAGGAATAAAAGATAATAAAATAACACCATATTAATACTAACATGAAAATGATACTTAAACATGGATATTCTATTTGTATAATAATCACATGGATTATCAGTAACTAATATCATAATGAGATAATTCATAATGGGATTAATCATAAACATACCATCATGGTCTCGACCAAGAAGTCTATATAAATGGGAGGGCCTTGGCCAAAACCTTGTTTTTTGTCTCATGAGACCTACCTATTAATCAAGTGGATATAGAGGGAACCACACAACACTTGAAAAGTTTAATGAATTACTCATATGAAATGAGTAAAAAATAATCAATATATATACAGTCATATTGAAAAGAGAATATAAAATGTAAATAATTTCCCCATTAAGTAAACCCAATCATAAACTATCCAGAGTAATATGGAGAATGGTAACAAGATTGTACATAACCAATAAAAATGATCATAAACCATTCAATAATATATTATAGATGGTATCATAAGAGATCAACCAAAAATAAAGACGAGATTCAATATAAGGTGTTTTCATAAATAAAAACACTCTAACGAAATCATTGAAAATTTCTTGAAATAAATACCCTTTTTTACTTGGGAGTCGTTTATTTAAAAATTTGTGCAATTTTAAATGAAAAAAATATTTGAAAATAAAATTATGAACATATAATTGATTCCTCAAGGAATGAGGTCTTCGTGAAATATGGATGATCTTCTCAAATTGTATAATTTGTTTTAAAAAAACACTTTAAACTTTGAAAAGAATATCATTTTAAAGGGTATTTTTTAAAGAAAGATAGATCATTAGAAAATGAATTAATTTTTTTATTATTTTTAAATACACATAAAATATTGTAAATAAAACATAAGATAGTGAAAAATTAATTTCACACATAATCATATCAATACATAATCAATGGAGTATATGTTTAACCAAAATAATGAAAATTGGGTTAGGAATTCGTTCACAACATTGTAATTAGTTGAACCATATTCTCTATATAAGAAACAATTATCAAATAAATCATTAGATACCACGACGATAAATATATTCATTATATTATCTATAAATGGTAAGTATACACACACCACACACATGGAATTAGTGTTGAATAAGTCATATATTATTGAAATAAAAGTGAGATGAGGAAACCATAACCTTATGACCGAAAGGGATATGCTCTTGTACTTAATGTCATAGATAATAAATTATATTTATTAATTAAATATTTCAGAACATCTTATACACATATATTAATGATTATATTACCATTATGTTGATTTTTGATCATTTTGATGTGTTATAATATTTAAATTCATTTCTTGGAGCTTTCAATTCTGTTTTTATGGAAGGCACCATGGTTTATAATTGTGGATGTTTTTATAAAATGGGAATAACATCCCAATAAGAGAAATTATTTAGTTTTAATTAAATTCCATATGTTTATATGTAATCATATATCAATTTTATATAATATGGTGATGATTCATTTGATAAAACATTAATGAAAATGATTCAAATTATTTTCGATCATTTTTTTACCATCAAGAATTAATATCATTTTATTTAATAAAATTATTATATAATTGTTCCAGAATATTAAATATGTTCTAATAATAATATTATAATATTTTTTAACCATAAATATGGTTTTATGACCAGCCTTTAATGTGGTAATGGAAAACAAAAAACTCATCATCCACAAAGGTGGTGAATCGACAGCTCATGGATGATGTATTAATTTTTAGAATAAACTATGATGATAAGTGTCTTGATGATGTATATTCATAATAAAATTCTATTATATGTATGATATTATATTTACTATGAAACTCTAGATAAAAGATGTTATGGAATGATAAGGAATGAGAAGAAATTAAAAGTAGAAGAGGGAGTGATTTACCCCTTGGGTGTCTTCTCCATGAGAACCTCTTTTAGACACAAGGAAATGGTCTTTTGGTGAGACCATAAATATAAAAACATGGGAATTAGTTTGGGAGAGGAATTGGCTATAATATAAGAAAAATCCTAGTCTTATATGTTGTGAGGGGAAGGGGTGGTGAGGGGTGGTATTTATAGTGTAGGAGATGAGTGTTTTTTGATTATTTTATTCAGTAGTTTAATTTTTTTGATCTATATTATAAATATTGTTGATTTGTGTAGATACATACAAATAATAAAGCATGTTATATTGATATAATGGACACTTACATCATCCATGATTCAAAATTTCAATTACTTTCTTATAATTTCATATACAGTAAATTATTGTATTTCACTATTCACCAAAACTTTAACTATTTTATAAAAATATAAAAAATTAACCCCATCCATTTTTCAAGACGTAGATTTCAAAGATAGAATTCATTTGATGAAAATAGGCTTATAAATTTTATAAATTTAATTTTCAATTAAAATTAACATTTATTCGAAAAATGATTATTTTAATATTATAACCGATTTTATTCGACATTGAAAAATTAATTAATGTCTCCTAGAATTTTCTCATAGTCATAGTAAAAAACATATTAATTTATGAATCTATTTTTTGAAAATAATGTTATTTCTAAATCAATATATTAATTATAAAATAGTATATAATCATTAATATTTTAACAAAATACAAATTCTAAATTATGATTTTTTAAATATTTATTTACTTATTCCATGATATAAATATATTATATTTTTATTAATAGTATACCTAAATCATTATTATACCTTCATAGGTTACGTTTCTACTCTATTGTCTGGATTACTTCTACTAATATTTATATTTATATTTAATTCTATATCATGATTTTAAACATGGTGTTTCTAGTAAAATTAGATATAAAAAATGTTAAATTTTAAAGAAACACACCATAAAACCTTTGGGTGTTACATTTTTCCATCCATAAAAATTTTGATCCTCAAAATTTCTATAATTTTAGCTCATAAAATTATTTGGTTGGATCTTTATCATAATTTCCTCTCATTCAAATGTCTCCTCTTCTTTTTTATGATTTTTCCAATATACCTTTACCAGCCATGTTAGTTGATTACTCAACACCTATTATCTAGTGTTTATAATCTGGATAATCTCATCATAGTAAGATGAAACATGTTTCAATTTTATTTATTCAGAAGTTAGAACATGAATTGGGTCTATCATGTACTTCCATAACAATGCGATATGGGACACATCATGAACTTTGAAGAGACTTGGTGGCATTACTAATTAGTATGATACACCACCAATTCATTATATATTTTCAAAATAACCAACATTTATAGGGATTAATTTCACCTTCTTTCAAAATCTTATGACATAATTCCTTCGATATATCATCAATAAGACATTATCTTCCACTAGAAACTCTAAATATTCCCTCTAGTTATCAGCATATATCTTTTTCCTACTCTAAGCTTCATTGGAATGATACTGAATAGTATTACCATTCTAGGGTTTCCCCCATATTTTTTAGTACTAGAAGATTCCATTCACCAACCACATCCAAAAAAATGTGGTGTACGACATCCCTTTCCATATAGCGCTTCATAAGATTCAATTTGAATATTTGAATGGAAACTATTGTTATTGGTAAATTCTACCAAAGGTAAATACTGATCCCATATAACATTAATGTCATCTAAGAATGATATCAATCGGTATTATAATGTTTTAATAATCTTTTTAGACTATCCTTTAGTTTGAGTGTGATATGAAGTACTGAAATAAAGATTGATATCCAAAGCCTTTTGAACACTTTTCCATAATTTTAATCTAAAATGGGGATACTGATCAGACACAATCAAAACTAATGCACCTTTAATTTTTAAAACATCACTAATATAGAGTCTTGCATGGAGTTATAATGTAAAATCACCCTTATAATAGGTAAATGCATTGATTTGGTATGTTCATCAATAAGTACCCATATTGAATGATTATTTCTTGATGTATTTGGTAATTAAGTGAAAATATCAATAGTAATGACATCCCATTTCCATGTAGGAATAGGTAGTGTTTTCAAGAATCCACTAGGATGTTTTCTTTCAGTCATTACCTATTGAAAAACTAAACATCTTGATTCATAATCATAAATTTACCACTTCATATTATCACACAAAAAATTATCATTCACATCATGGTATATCTTATTACTACTAGGGTGTGTTTATAATTTCTATCTATAAGAAAAATCCAATAATTCATTTTTTATCTTCTGTCTAAGGGGAACAAAAATCCTCTTACCAAATTTTATAATTTCATTATCATATAAAAATTCTACCAATTTCCCATCATTCAAAGTATTAAATTTATTTTTAAAATTATTATCATTAGATTGAGAAATCATTATCCTTTCTAAAAAATATGAGTTTGAAACCATTTGAAAAAATAGTAAAGCATTTCCTTCATTGATAATTCCCAAATCTATCTTTACTAGATCCATGTAAAAATTATCCATGTCAATCCTTAATATTTTCAGAACATAGTAAAATTTTCTGATCTATGAATATACTACCCTATTTTCCTTTTCTTGGTTTTAGTCTATTGGAAAATAATAATCCTGGAGTAGATTAATCCATAGACTTTTCATTATGTGCAGTCTTTTATATGAAAATATATTTTTAAAACTCTCATGATACATATATATCTCACATATTTAACCATAAAGATACTGTATACATATCTTTAGAGAAACAATTATAGCTACTAACTCCAGATCATGAGTTGGATAGTTCTATTCATGAGTTTTTAACAACCCTAATGTTTAGTAAATAACTTGATCCTTCTATAGAAGGACATAACCAAGTCAATTATTTGATTCATCATTATTAATCACAAATCCACCATTTCATGTCACGAACCGAATCTGTTAACCGCCAAAACCGGCACCAAACCCAGCCCGTGACATGACCCGAAGGGCGTTCCCCATCCCCACGGGCTGGCACAAGTGCCCGGGTATCATAAAAATTCATTTGGGAACGATTTACCCGAGTTTGGGTTCATAAGATAACCAAAAACAAACAACAAACCAAATCTGAAAAATTATGCCAAACAAGAATTAATAAAAATTTAGAACTTAGTATATGAGTTTAAACAAGACACAAGAGGTCCAAAGGTACATAAAAGTAGCAGAAAACAGCCCAAGAGACTCCACGCGACAAGGGGTCATCACCCACAAGCCGTCTCTACAACATCGCACCATCGAGAGAAACTAACAACCCGAACCGCCATCGCCCAAGGTTTTTCCTTTGCCTGTGTCAAACATGATCAAGTCTACTTACACCCAAAGGTGTAAGTAGGGTGTGAGACTAAGCCCAATAGGATATCACCCAAGGATTTCAAGTGATAGTCATTGTAAAATAAAAGGCTTTCAAGAGTTATAAATAGATAATAGTGGCATTTATTTCTAAAAGTGCAACTTTGAAAAGAAAATAACTTTCAATGGGGATAACTATAAAGAATCAGTGAAATTGAATAAAACATTCAATCTGATGGTTTTCACATCCCAAAATACCATAAAGAAAGTTTAAATTCCAAAAAGGCCACGAGCACCAAGCGTAGGAACCCCCCCTAGGTACTAGTTTGTTGTGAGCCCCAAGTACCTCGTACCTCGGTGAAAGTAACCATAACGAAATTCGTTCTCATGCACGAGCCACTATTAGGGAGCATACCCATAACCTAGTGGTCTCCAATCATCTCCATTATAGTTTTGTTAGTGTTATCCATGTCAGACTTGCTAAGTGAACCATGGTCAAAACCCCTCCGTTCACTAGCGTACTAGTACACGTTAGCCCACCTAGATACCCGGGTTTCCTGTATTGTGCTCAAATAGTCACCACATAATACCAAAATCAATATTCACATATAAATTTCAGTTCTGGTCACACACATTCAAAATAGTATCTACACCTTCTTTTCACCTTTTTCATAACTCAATAAACCATTTATAATTTCCATAAAACAATTTCAAGAAAATTAATCAAATGTTGCACATTAAATTTATCTAAAATCCCATATTTAAAACCAAATGGAGACCAATATTATACCAAAACATAAATTTCAGCATCAAAACATTTTTCTAATCCAATCCCTGAATTATAAAACAACACCAAGAGGCACAATATGGGTTACATATGTAAAACACCCATTTTCACACAAGATTGGCACTTAAAAATCTACCACTTTTAAAATGCTACCCAAATCAATTTCTGAAATCAAAATACTGAATTATGAACATAATTGAAACCTAAATACAGCAATCCAACTCATTATACAATACCTACATATGAAATCACCTACCAAAAGAGTCAAAACCCCCAAATCCTTGTGCGTCACTTCAACCGCACCTCCGCCGCACCACAAAGGAGTAAGATTGAACCTAAAACCAGAGGATTGGACCAAGAAACTCAAAACTAAAACCCTAGGTACGAAATCCCATCTTCTGTACATTTGGGGATTCAATAAAAAAGGAAGAAACCCTAAGAAGAAGGGAGGAATAAGGAAGAGAAACAACTTACTTGAGAAATCTGGACGTTTTTTGGAGCTACAGAAGTTCGGCCCTAAATCACGACCCATATGAGCTCCAAAGAGGCGAAACCAAAAATGGGGGTGTGTCTGGGTTCTATGGGAATGTTTGAGAGGTGGAATCACCGATAACGGATAAAAAATAAATATTTTATGAAAGAATTACAAAAATATTTTAAAACTGGAAATGGGCTTTCGGGTTGGCCCAATACATACTTTTATCACCAAAATCCATGATTCTAATGAATTTTTAAGGGGCCCAAAATTATTTTTTGGTTTTAATATTTAAATTAAGGTCATTTTGGAAGTTGAATGGTTGAAAAATGTTGAAAAACGAAGGAGTTATTAAAGAAACAAAATATACTTTCAAAACTGGAAATGGGCTCTTAGGTTGGCCCAAATTTTGGAAACCCACTATTTCCTTTTAAAATGCATGAAAACCCACAAAAACAAATCAAGGATGTAAATTAAATGAAAAATACCTCTAAATATTTCATGTATGTGACAATTCTCCCCCCCATGAAGGACTTTCCGCCCCGGAAAGTCAACATGAGGCTTGATTGGAAAACAAGAACGGGTACTCTTCCTCGACCCACGACTTTCGCTCCCATGTCTCATGTGTATCATTACCATGCTGCCATAGAACCCGGACTAATGGAATAGACATCCCTCGAAGTATCTTCTCTTGGGAGTCCACTATTTTCACTGGCCTCTCAACAATAGAAAAGTCAGGCTCTATCTCCAATTCTTCCCAACTCAACACATGGGACGGATCCGGGTAGTATTTCTTCAACTGAGAAACATGGAAGACATCATGGATGGATGTCAACTGAGAAGGTAAGGCCAACCTGTATGCCACCTTTCCAATATGTTCAATGATCTCAAATGGCCCGACATACCGCGGAGTCATCTTACCTTGCTTCCCCAATCAACGATGGCCTAAACGAGGGGCCACCTTCAAGAATACTCTATCACCCACAGAAAACTCTAGGTCTCGACGCCTCCGGTGAGCATATGATTTATGACGACTCTGAGCTGTCAATAAACGTTTCCTGATTAATTTTACCTTCTCATATGTCTCCTGCACCATACTCAGCCCCAGTAGTGAGGTCTCACCTACCTCAGCCCAACAGAGGGGGGACCGACAAGGCCGACCATAGAGCGCCTCAAAAGGAGCCATTCGAATTGAGGATTGGTAACTGTTATTATAAGAAAACTCAACCAATCCCAAATGGGTATCCCGAGAACCTCCGAAGTCTAGGACACATGCACGAAGCATGTTCTCTAAAATCTGATTTTCCCACTCTGGCTGACCATCCGTATGTGGATGGTATGCTGTGCTCATCTTAATCTGGGACCCCAAGGCCTTCTAAAGGCCTTCCCAGAATCGAGATGTGAAACGAGGGTCTCTATCTGAGACATCTTTTGATGGCACACCATGGAGTCTCACCACCTCCTGAAGATACAAACGTCCCAACTCATCCACTTTAAATGTATCTCTGATCGGAATGAAGTGGGCTGATTTGGTTAGACGATCAATCACCACCCAAATGGCATTCTTAGCTCGAGGTGTACGAGGTAATCCAACAATGAAGTCTATGGCAACCTCGTCCCATTTCCAGGTAGGAATGGGTAGTGGTTGGAGAAAACCGGAGGGCCTTTGGTGCTCTGCTTTCACCTGCTGGCATGTGTAGCATCTCGACACAAAGTCCTCTATGTCCCGTCTCATACCAGGCCACCAAAACTGCCGACGGACATCATAATACATCTTAGTGGCACCCGGATGTGCAGCCCACTGAGACTGGTGGCTATCCTGCATCACCACCTTCTGTAGAGATAACGGTACTACCGAACGACCCTTGAAGCACAAGATGCCCTCGGGAGATGACGACCAATCAGAGGATGTCTCCCCACCATGAAGAAACTGCTTCGATCGCTGACAAAGCTCATCACTAGGTTGTTCCTGCTGAATCAACTCCAATAGAGAAGGAGTCAACTGGATGCTCGCCAAGAATGCCCCTCCACTATGTTCCTTGGTCTCCACATGCATCTGAGAAAAGATCCCCATCAATGTCCACTCATCACTGGACTTCCTCAAAGCCTGCACTTGAACCCTTCTGCTCAAGGCGTCGGCCACTACATTACCCTTACCTGGGGTATAGACAATGTCAAAATCAAACCCCTGCAAGTACTCGATCCAGCGACGCTGCCTCATGTTGAGGTCATTTTGTGAGAAGATATAAGCCAAGCTTTTGTGATCAGAATAGACCACAAACTTCTCCCCAAAGAGGTAGTGACGCCACATCTTCAAAGCATGCATCACTGCTGCCAACTCCAAGTCATGGGTTGGGTAGTTCTTTTCGTGTGCCCGAAGTTGGCGAGAGCCATACGCCACCACATGATCATCCTGCATAAGCACGCACCCAAGACACATACCTGAAGCATCACAATAAACCACATATCCCTTTCCAGCCTCTCGTAAAATCAGCACGGGGGCAGTAGTAAATCGCCTCTTTAGCTCCTCGAATGATGCCTGACATTCTGGACCCCATACAAACTTCACCCCTTTCCGGGTGAGGGAAGTCATCGGTGAAGCAAGCCGAGAGAAATCCCGAATGAATCGCCTGTAATAACCGGCCAAGCCAAGAAAACTCCTGATCTCGAACACATTCTTCGGTTTCTCCCATGACATGACTGCACTAATTTTCTCAAGGTCCACTGAAACTCCATGCTCTGAGATCACATGCCCCAGAAATCTCACCTCTCTGATCCAGAAAGTGCACTTTGACAACTTTGCATAGAGGCGGTGATCTCGTAATGTACCCAAAACGATCCTCAAGTGATGTTCGTGTTCCTCCTCAGAGCAAGAGTATACCAGAATGTCATCCACAGACACCACAACAAAGGAATCGAGATACTGATGGAACACCCTATTCATAAGTGCCATAAATACTGCTGGAGCATTGGTCAATCCGAAGGGCATGAACAAATACTCAAAGTGGCCGTACCTGCTTCGGAAGGCTGTCTTAGGGATATCTGACTCCTTCACCCTGAGTTGATGATACCCTGAACGTAGGTCTATCTTTGAGAACCACTTTTCCCCCTTCAACTGATCAAACAAATCATCTATTCTGGGCAAAGGGTATTTGTTTTTAATTGTTACCTTATTCAGCTTCCGGTAGTCAATGCACAACCGGAGGGATCCATCAGCCTTTTTTTGCAAACAACACAGGAGCGGCCCAAGGAGAGACGCTCGGGCGAATGAATCCTTTGGATTCTAAGTCGTCCAGCTGTATCTTTAATTCCCTCAACTCGGTGGGGGCCATGCGATAAGAGGGAAGAGATATCGGCTGTGTTCCCGGTGCCAGATCAATCGAAAACTCCACATCACGCTCCAGGGGCAAACCAGAAAAATCATCAGGGAATACCTCTGGAAACTCATTCACTACATGAGTCAGTGCACCTTCAGGGGAAAGACCATCCTCTAGCATAAGAGAAGATAACTGGAAGATAACACTTCCCAACTCTGGGAGTGGAGGCCCTGCGCGACCTGACCGAGGATCCCATTCTCCATGAAAAACCTGACGACTCCCATCAGGTGCCGTGAAACTCACACGCCGTCTATAGAAATCGATGTGTGCCTGGAAGTGTACTAGCCAATCCATCCCGAGTATGAAATCAAAGAGGTTCATATCTAAGACCAAGAGGTCCCACTCCATCTCAACCCCTGACACAGAAAGCGCACAAGATGGGCACCTGAGACCCTGCTCCTTCTTCTTTCCCAGCGGTGTCACCAACTCCATTGCGAATGACATCAAATCAGTTGGAAGATTCAAAATGTCCAAAAAACGGGATGAAATGAATGAAACAGAGGCACCAGTATCAAAAAGAGCAGTAGATATAGAATATGAAATCAAAACGGTACCTCGAACAGTCGACGGTCCCGCCTCTGATCCTGGTGGTGCATGATCCACCGCATGAAGATGTCCAGTCTCTGCCTGAAGACGACCGCTATTCTGTGGTTGTGCCCTGAAATGGCTTTGCCCAGAAGTTGACCCAGCCCTACCACCACGGCTGCCAAATCGAGATCCCCCAGTCGTCGACGGCTAAGACTGTGCTGGCACTCCTCTGGGAGCCATGGATCCTGCCCCACTTTGATGTGGACGTGCTTTCCCGCAAAAGCGTTGCACGTGTACCATACCTCCACACTGGAAACAGGTCTTCGGAGGATGAGGGCATGCTGGACGGATGTGCCCGGTCTTCCCACACTGGTGGCACACGACCGATCTCGCATCAGAAGCCGCTGATGACAACTGCCTAGAAGAGTTCCCTGAACTACCTCCTCCTTTCTTCACATGATCCTCCCGCTTCCTTTTCTTCTCTGAGGAGCTTCCACTTCCCACTGCTGATACAGAACCATAGAAACCAGCCCTTCCTTTTCTATCAATCTCCACCATGCACGCCCGATCAACGACCTCAGCATAGGTCCTCAGCTTAAACAAGAACACCTGGGAGTATATCTCTGGTCTCAAGCCTTTCTCAAACCTCTGGGACTTCGCTTGCTCATTAGAGACAATTTCCGGAGCATACCGAACCAACTCAGCGAAACGGTTGGCATACTCCATCACAGATAGATTTCCCTGAACAAGTTCCATGAACTCTCTAGACCTGGCATAAGCTAAGACCTCAGGGCAGTACTGTTCATTGAAGACAGCCTTGAAATCTCCCCAGTGCATCTGCTCATTCTTCCCAGCCTGAAGCACTGACTCCCACCAGTTACGGCTGGGACCCTCCAACAGAAAGGAGGCACACTTCACCCTGAGCTCCTCGGGTGTTTCCAGGAACTCAAACATACGCTCGATCTTCTCGAGCCATTCCTCTGCTTCTTGGGGTTCTGAGCTGCCTCGGAAGGTTGGAGGCTTATTTTTCAGGAACTCCTGGGCCTTGTCCTTTCTAGGACCAGTCTCATCATCTCTAATAGGAGCTGGAAATGGAGCTGGTCCATATCCTAGAGCCTGGACAGCCCGGACCACGGCCTCGACTAGCCTCTGATCAATTGGTGTGGGAGAACTCTCTTCGGCTTCTTCCCGTGGGTGCGTGAGAGCTTTCCGGGGAGGCATGTTGCTACAAAATGTAACAGTCACAAAATAATAATCAATACCACAATTCTGAAAATTTTAATCAAATGCCTCAAATATAGATAATCAAAACACATTTCAGTAATAAAATAAACAACTACAACACATCTGCATGATGTCCACATGTGGTCTGCAGCCCACACGTCTCACCTGGAAGTGAAGTCAATCTTTAAATTCCAACATCCCCTGGTGACTCAGGGTATGCCATGAGAGGTGTGGGCCAGACACCCTACTCACAACCAAAACCCCGAGCCCCGACAGTCCTAGCTCCTTTCTATCCTGACTCATCCCAAAATAACATTATAACCCAAAAACATTAACCTCCTTTGATACCATTTTGTCACGAACCGAATCTGGTCACCGCCAAAACCGGCACCAAACCCAGCCCGTGACATGCCCCGAAGGGCGTTCCCCATCCCCACGGGCTGGCACAAGTGCCCGGGTATCATAAAAATTCATTTGGGAACGATTTACCCGAGTTTGGGTTCATAAGATAACCAAAAACAAACAACAAACCAAATCTGAAAAATTATGCCAAACAAGAATTAATAAAAATTCAGAACATAGTATATGAGTTTAAACAAGACACAAGAGGTCCAAAGGTACATAAAAGTAGCAGAAAACAGCCAAGAGACTCCACATGACAAGGGGTCATCACCCACAAGCCGTCTCCACAACACCACACCATCGAGAGAAACTAGCAACCCGAACCGCCATCGCCCAAGGCTTTTCCTTTGCCTGTGTCAAACATGATCAAGTCTATTTACACCCAAAGGTGTAAGTAGGGTGTGAGACTAAGCCCAATAGGATATCACCCATGGATTTCAAGTGATAGGCATTGTAAAATAAAAGGCTTTCAAGAGTTATAAATAGATAATAGTGGCATTTATTTCTAAAAGTGCAACTTTGAAAAGAAAATAACTTTCAATGGGGATAACTATAAAGAATCAGTGAAATTGAATAAAACATTCAAGCTGCTGGTTTTCACATCCCAAAATACCATAAAGAAAGTTTAAATGCCAAAAAGGCCACGAGCACCAAGCGTAGGAACCCCCCTAGGTACTAGTTTGTTGTGAGCCCCAAGTACCTCGTACCTCGGTGAAAGTAACCATAACGAAATTCGTTCTCGTGCACGAGCCACTAGTAGGGAGCATACCCATAACCTAGTGGTCTCCAATCATCTCCATTATAGTTTTGTTAGTGTTATCCATGTCAGACTTGCTAAGTGAACCATGGTCAAAACCCCTCCGTTCACTAGCGTAATAGTACACGTTAGCCCACCTAGATACCCGGGTTTCTTGTATTGTGCTCAAATAGTCACCACATGATACCAAAATCAATATTCACATATAAATTTCAGTTCTGGTCACACACATTCAAAATAGTATCTACACCTTCTTTTCACCTTTTGCATAACTCAATAAACCATTTATAATTTCCATAAAACAATTTCAAGAAAATTAATCAAATGTTGCACATTAAATTCATCTAAAATCCCATATTTAAAACCAAATGGAGACCAATATTATACCAAAACATAAATTTCAGCATCAAAACATTTTTCTAATCCAATCCCTGAATTATAAAACAACACCAAGAGGCACAATATGGGTTACATATGTAAAACACCCATTTTCACACAAGATTGGCACTTAAAAATCTACCACTTTTAAAATGCTACCCAAATCAATTTCTGAAATCAAAATACTGAATTATGAACATAATTGAAACCTAAATACAGCAAGACAACTCATTATACAATACCTACATATGAAATCACCTACCAAAAGAGTCAAAACCCCCAAATCCTTGTGCGTCACTTCAACCGCACCTCCGCCGCACCACAAAGGAGTATGATTGAACCTAAAACCAGAGGATTGGACGAATAAACTAAAAACTAAAACCCTAGGTACGAAATCCCATCTTCTGGACATTTGGGGATTCAATAAAAAAGGAAGAAACCCTAATAAGAAGGGAGGAATAAGGAAGAGAAACAACTTACTTGAGAAATCTGGACGTTTTTTGGAGCTACAGAAGTTCGGCCCTAAATCTCGACCCATATGAGCTCCAAAGAGGCGAAACCGAAGATGGGGGTGTGGCTGGGTTCGATGGGAATGTGTGAGAGGTAGAATAACCGAAAAAGGATAAACAATAAATATTTTATGAAAGAATTACAAAACAATTTTAAAACTGGAAATGGGCTTTCGGGTTGGCCCAATACCTAATTTTATCACCCAAATCCATGATTCTAATGAATTTTTAAGGGGCCAAAAATTATTTTGTGGTTTTAATATTTAAATAAAGGTCATTTTTGAAGTTGAATGGTTGAAAAATGTTAAAAAACGAAGGATTTATTAAAGAAACAAAATATACTTTCCAAACTGGAAATGGGCTCTTAGGTTGGCCCAAATTTTGGAAACCCACTATTTCCTTTAAAAATGCATGAAAACCCACCAAAACAAATCAAGGATGTAAATTAAATGAAAAATACCTCTAAATATTTCATGTATGTGACATTTCATTACGGTATATTCAATATCTTATAATTCACTAATCTGATTGTCAATTCATCAAATCAATCTTCACATTATGTTTTCCAAATATACTTAACCTCTTTAGGAGTAAGCTTGCTTAATGAGTTAGATGATTGGGAAAAATTCGAAATGAAATTGTGATAGTAACCTACTAAAACAATGAAAATGCGTACCTCAGTTATGTTCATGGGTACATGACATTCAGTACTATCTTTGTCTTTATAGGATCTACAGATATTCCACCATTGAAGATATTATGGCCAAGAAAATAAATATTTGTAATATAGAATTCAATTTTCTAACATCCAATATAACTCTTCTTCTAAGAGTATAAAATATAATCATAAAGTGGTTCTCAAGGTCCTTATAGATTTTGATGTACACTAATATATCATCAATAAATACCACAAAAATTTATTAATATATTTATCGAATACTATGTTAATTAGATCCATAAAGAAGATGGTGTATTAGTCCATCCAAATGAAATTAATTTAAACTCGTAATGTCCATAACTTCTAAGAAATGTTTTTTGTAATATATTATTTATCTACAAAGAATTGATTACATCCAAAACAAAGATAAATATTTGAAAAATATTGATATCTATGATGTTTGTCAAATAAGTCATCAATGTGAGGTAGTATATACTTGTTCTTTATCTTAATAGCAGTTATCTCCCAATAGTCAATGCACATCTTCATTGATCCATATTTATTATTAAAAAAATTAATGGGATCTCCTTATGTTGAAACACTATGGAGTATAAATACCCCATCTGTCAATTCATCTAGTTGTTTCTTTAACTCTATTAACTCTACTTTGTCATTTTATAGTGAGTCTTTGATATAGGTCATGCATCAAAGACTAAATCAATAGAAAACTCAAATTCTCACTCTCATGGATGTCAATGAAATTCTTATATAAATAAATAAATATATTATTTTAAAATATACTCATTCTCAATTTAAAGATCTCATTTTTCATTATTAGGTTTTAACTTAACTTATTCTCCATGAATCTCATTTAGTAGAACTATTGGATATAGATCTAGATGTAACTCAGATGATGAAGTCTCACCTCTGTAGATAAAAAATTCCATATCCTCGTCAGGAATACAGATTTACATACCTTAAAAATAAAATTTTTCATTTTATTTTGATTGAAATTACATACCAAGGATTATATCCAAATAAACCATAAGTATGAAAATAAAATCAGCAATTAAAATAATTTTATGTGTCATAACAGGAACTTCTTGGCACATATTAATTATAATATTGATTGCACTAATATTTTTGATAGACATCCCCCTTGTTAAATATGATTGTAAATATCTTATTTAATATAAATCTATAAAGATATCATAGAATGATATGATCTAGAATTAAATAATTC
The DNA here is from genome assembly GCA_963277665.1 of Viscum album. Lineage (NCBI taxonomy): Eukaryota > Viridiplantae > Streptophyta > Magnoliopsida > Santalales > Viscaceae > Viscum > Viscum album. The sequence goes on from OY728137.1 coordinate 1,958,978,039, forward strand.
TATTACTAAATTTTGCGAGATAATTAATGTACGTACTACCACATCATTAATAACATCAACCTCATCTGTTGTGACCTGATAAGAATATCCTTATTTAATTGGAATTTATCGGGGAAAGTTCCTTTGATGTTTAGGAAATTCCTATGCATAGAAGTCACATATCCTCAAAACTGAAGCATTTCACATTACTGACTTCTTTCTTTAACTTGAAATCACATGCTGGTGGCCTTTTTCTCCACAAATTTAATAGACTCCCATTATCAATAGACATGTTCTAATATGTTTATTTGCACATTTATTTAACGTTGTATGTTATATTCTTCCCCTAGTTTCTTTTTCCTCATTTACCTTTATAGAGTACTCAACATCCCTCTTCTTATCCTTCTTCTCATCAAAGCCATATAACTTGGAAATGTTTTCTCCATCTTGATGGCACATGATACTATATCTCTGTATGATAATAATTTTTGGTAGATTTGTTCCTTTCATAGATTTTTTTATGACAATTAAATAAATGGTCAATATAACTCCTTGGATTATGTATTTATTATATATAATTCCTTTATAACCTTGTAAGGATAGAAACATATATAGAAAATTTTCACCCTCTTTCTGTATAAGAATCAAAAATTTCTATTCCTTATATGATCTCTCTTATTGATGGAAATATTTTTCCACGAAAAATTCCTTGAAACACATCATTTCAATATTTGAAATTTTATCTTCCTCCTTTTTGTTCTCCATTAATGACCACCATTGATTCGCATCTCCCAAGAGATGATAAACATCCTTGAAATCCTTCCCCCTTTCATTACATCACAATGCAATAAATACCTTCTCTAAGGATCTTATCCATTTCACAATTACAAATGGGGTTGTAGACTCATTTAATAATGGTGGTTGTTGTCACTTGAAGTAGTCTATCATTATTACACAGTGTTGTGGATAAGGATACTCCATGAGAGTAAGGTTTCATCTAATAATCTAAGTCATGGTTCGTAGTATAGTTATAATTTTTTCAGATCTAGTTGCAGTTCCATCTCCCACATCATTATCTTTCATTGGAGGGAAACCCCTACATGGAATATGTGTGTGGATATAGTTTCCATTCCTTCCGCTATGACCCATTTCTAAACAGTGTCATACACTAGATTGGATTATGATATTTTGAAAGTAGTGAAACACTCAATGTATAACTAATCCCAAAATCATTATCATGGTTACCTTGGTAATATAATCAATATCAGTTAAATGGTTAATTTTTCATAATCTATATTTTCCTAGATCCAGTTTCTAATGTTTTCAATTAATTATCCATCAATTAAAAATATAAAGACTATGAACCCAGTATATGGGAATCGATGCCTTATTGTATTACATTTGTATAATAAATAATAAGTTTCAAACTTAAGGACCAAATATATTAGTTTCATTTGAAAATAAGATACAAATATAATTGTTACATTAAAAATTGAAATGGAATACAACACAGAATCTCCATAGGAAACATACATATTTCCCAAGATTAGCCATGCATGTCTAACATGATATACATGTTAGCTTCCTATGGAGAAATAAAAAAATAACAAATTGGTGATATCATATTCTATGTATATGTAAGAATAAAATAGAATATATCCTTAATTATCATAAACAAAAATTCCGGGTTAATAACTAAAATCAAATTCCATTAAAACATAATATTGAGCATAATATGGGAGGAATGAAAGCAGAAAAAATAACACCATATAAATAATAACATGAAAATGATACATAACCTTGGATATTATACTAGATGAATCATCCCATGGATTATCAATAACTAATCTTAAAATTAGAGAATTCAAAATATTGGAAATCATAAACAAACCATCAGGGATTCGACCAAAAATTCTATATGAATGGGTATGTCCTCGACCATTACTCGGTATAGTTTGTCTCATTAGACATACCAGTATATCGAGATTATATATTAGGACCCACCCGACACTTAATAAGTCTAATAAATTATTCATATAATATTATGGAAACATAATCAACATATAAATTTATATAGAAACTAGCATACTAAATGTAAATAATTACCCCATTGATTAAACATAATCACAAACTTTTAGAGTAATGTGGATAACGGTATCAAGATAGTATAACCCAATTAAAAATGATCATAAAGAAATTGATAAAATATTTTTCATGGAATCAAAATATATCAAACTCGATTAATCATAAGATTCAAAAAAAGTTGTTGACCTAGATGAAAATACTCTAAAACAATTGTTGAAAATTTCTGGATAGAAATATCCTTTTTTACTTTGGAATCATTTATTTAAAAAGGAACACAATTAAAAATGAAAATTTTTTATCTGAAAAAGAAATTGTAAACTTGTAAATTATTCCTCAAGAAATCCATGATTCATAAAATATATAATGTACACAATTATGTAATATGTTTTTCTAGACATCTATTTCCCTTAAACATTAAAAACAATATTTTAAAGTGTATTTTATAAAAGAAAGGGTTTAAGCTAAAAAATGAATCCATTACATGTATCAGATGAAAATAATTCTAAATCCAGAGTATAAAAAATAGAATATAATCAAAAATTAGTTTCAAACATAATCATTGAAAGAAATAATCAATGGAGTATAATTACCACCCAAAGAATGAAAATAGGGTTAATAATTCACTTACAACATTGTAATCAGTTGGTCTGTACAGACCATAAAAGTAAAGATTATCAAATGAAACATTGGATACCAAAATGATAAAATTATTAATGGTATGTTATATTAATGGGAAGTATACGGACACCACACAGAAGGAATATGTGGGGAATAATTCATATCTCATATAACTAAAATTGAGATGAGAAAACCTTACCTTATATATTAAAGTTCTATGATTTTGTAATTAATGTACTACATAATTGAATTATATTAAATATTTATATAACTCAGACCATATTCCACACATATTATATTTATTAAAACTTAAATAAGTTTATCTATGACTATTTCAATGGGTTGTAATGATTAATTTCATTATTCTAGAAGTATTCATTTCATCGTTTTATGGAAGGTTCCATTCTGTATATTTATGTGAGTTATTGTGAAATGGGAGTAAATTATCCAGAAGTGAAATTATTTAGTTCAAATGGACATACAAATTTTCAATGATCTCATATATCACTGGTTTATATGTTATGGGGATGATCCTAGATATTATGTTTTGGAAAACAATTTAATTTATTTCTGGTAGTTGTCATTAAACTATATATAGGGTATGTGATGTAAATATAATAAAATAAAATAAATTGAAAGATAAAGAGAGAGGATTACCTCTCGAGTGTCATCTCCTTGAGAACCTCCTTAATCCACTTTAAAATGGCCTTTTTATGAGACCAAAAAGACCAGAACATAGGGAAAATGTTTGGTGGAGTAATTGTGAAGAATATTTTCATGCTTCATGTCATTGAATTTGTGGGGAGAATGGGTTGTGATGGGTGGTTTTTCTAATATAGGAGAGGGGTGTTTTTTTGATTATTTTATTCATTAGTTTAATTTTTTATCAAACCTATAAATAGTGTTTATTCATGTGACTAAGTAAAGTAAATTGATAATTTTAATTTTATATAGTGGAATCCACCATTCTAAACTTCTTAAACATTTCATTAGCATAAATATATTCAAATAGAAATATATGATATTTTCTTTTAGGAATTTTTAATCTTAAAAATAATATCATCTCATTAAGAATAAAAATTTCAGAAATATAGTAAATTTTTTTAAAAATTACTTCACAAAATCATTCACAATTTGAAACAAGAATATCCTCATATATATAGGTAATAATAAAACTATATAATACTTCATGACCATCAATAATATAGATATTTGCATCAAATTTTCCGTTCTTAAATTTTAATTTCTCTATATAGGTGTTACTTTTATAATATTAAGGTCTTAAGGATTAATATTTACCATATAAATCCATTTTTACCTAAAAAAATAATTCATATCTTCACAAACAAATAAAAAACATTATTTTTAGATATAAAAAACTTATTCCAATACATAATTAAGGAAGACTAACTTAACATCCATTTTAGTGATATTGCATTTCAATTGAGAGGCAATGGAAGGAAAAATTCTTATGGATTTATGTCTTACAAAAGTTGAAGAGGACTCATTGATGCCAACAACTTTAACCTATGAATATCCATTACACACTTATAATTCATTATTTCTCACAACATTATCTTTTATATTCATCTTATCATAGAAAATACACTTGGTTATCATAGTGTTCATCTTTTTAGGATTTGGTAGCAACTACGAAGTCTCATTATTTTCTATTTGATCCCAATATTTATTCATTGTATGAATTCACTAAGGATATTTCATTACTTATTTCATATCTCTTTTTTAGATTTGACATAAAAAAGGAAATATGATTACATAGCCTCAATTTTCTTCTTGTTTAAAGCTGTTTTCTGTGATTTACTATGATATTATGATCCTAAAAAAATTTAGTCCTTAGATATTGTGTGAAAGATAATCAATCATAACATGATTTCTTGAAATAATCATCTTTAAAATGAAATTATTCATAATTATTACAATTTTTAAAAACATCACCATGTAATTTCAGAAAATTAGATTCTTCATTGCTATTTCTAGAACATTCTTCGTCATGATAGTTCAATTCATTTGTGTCTTCCATTACATTCACATCATCTAAATTGATAAATTTATTGTTTACATTTTTTAATAACGATATCCTATTCTATTCGGTGGATAACTTAGGTAGATAGAACCTACAACATCTCATTCAAATTTTCCATGATTTTCACCTTTATCATTGATAGTTTAAGGGATTTCAAACAATATTTTGTACATTAAAGATTGAGAAATGTTGGAACACATATCATATGATTAAATATCATAATTTTTCTTAAAAAAATATTTTCAATATGAATAGTCGATACCATGAATTTTATTTAAAAATAAAAACATGTGACTTACTATAAAATTATAGTCTGAACCATCTCTATAATAATTATATTCTTTTTTTTCACACCCTTTTGTTGATATGGGTATGATATAGTGAGTTCATTTTGGATACAATGTTTTTAAATATAGGATTTAAATTCTCCACTGGTATAATCAACAATCATTATATATTTTTATTTTATTGAAATAGTAACAAAAAATTTTCTCATAATATCTCCTGAAACTCTTAAACCATTTCATAGAATTTGATTATTTCACCATGAACATAAATAATATAATGTGGTAAAATTCATAAAAAGGAAATAAAATAGTAATAACCATTTTTTATTACTTCCTCATTTGGCTAAAAATTTTAGAGTAAATTATCTCTTTAATTGAGTTAATAATTTAATGAAATATTTATCTTTAAATAATTCCATTTTTTAGATAACTTGCACTGAACACTACAATGAGTTTAAAAAACCTTGACATACTATTAAACATGACCATTATCAAATAGCCATTAAATTGGAGTGAAGGGATAGTTGAAACTAAATTATTTAAAATATATGGTCTATTCAATTATAAAATGAATTAATTAGTTATAAATTTATTAGAATTTATCACAAAAATAGTTTTAAAATAAATTTAATTTTCTTTTATGTAAAATTATTTTATGCGTACAATGAATTTTATATCAATATTTTAAATTAATCATGGTGGGTGAATTTAATCAAATATATATATATATATTTATATTATTTAATTTATTAGATGTTTTAAAATATCAACAAATATTTTTATAAGATTAGGATAAGAATAAATATAGTTTTATGCTAACAAATGTATTTTTCCTAAAAAATAGCTATGTCACATTTTGTACACATACATAAAAATTAATTTATACTATTTATATGTATTTAATTAGAGAAATTAATTACATATATATAATTAGGAGATTAAAAGTTTTAATTTATGCACTATTTTTTAGTAAATATGAATAGATATTGTGATAAAATTTAATTATGACGGTAAAGGGTAAATGGGTTAATTTGAATTAAAAATTAGAGATAATGCCACACTTTTTTCATCATATTTCTTATTACAAAAATCTGTATAGAAAGTTAATTAAAATTTTTATAATTTTAGTTATTTAATGGACACTTATCACTGAAAATGACCAAGGTATTATTAAAATAAAAGAAATTGATGACACATCACAATCTCATTATTAATAATTATAATAATTTTCTTACTAGGTTAAACAAAATATATGCTCAACTATAAATATTATATGTAAATATAAAATATGTATATTTATCTTGATAATTTATTTATTAGTTTTATAAATAAATAATTACACTAAATTCTTACACAATACTCAGGTAGTAATTAAATAATTTACCTAAAAATAAAACAAATGATATGAAAAATATTAAAATTATAAAAAAGAGATATTTAAGGTTATCCCAAAAATATCTAAATGATTTTCACATGTTTTGGTTATAAGAAATTAATTATTTCTAATTTGACATGTTGTATTTTTTTTCAATGTTTAAATAATGAGTATTATCAAAATAAATAATAATGATATGTTTGGGGATTAATATTATATTAAATTATTTAAAAATCATAAAAATATTTAAAAATTACAAAGTAATTATGATATGTTATAAGATTTCATAAATGGGAAACCTTTTCATATTTAAATCATATAAGTAAAAATTGCAACATTTTAATATTTAAACATTTATTATCATACGTAAAATTAAAATAGGTTGATTATGGGTTAATATAAATGATAAGGATAAAACTAATGGCAATACATATATAGAATATATTTTTTTGATAAAATTATAACTTTATATTATCTTAGTTTCAAATCCATATCCATTTGGTTTAATTTGTATTGAAAATTAATTTATTTTAATTTAATCTTTTGAGAAAGTTCAAAAGTTCCCCTCAGCTCAATTATAAATGGGAACCTCATCCATCACATTTTTACACCACATAGTGCTAATTATGTCAACAGTTTCCTTAAAAGTTTTCTTCTAAAATTCCCTCAAAACATTATAAAAGTTTTCTTGTTCCCAAAATACAAACCCTAGAGCCCTTTATAATAGATCCAAAGGAGACGTTTCTAAGAAAAAGTAATCACTCTATCCAATCTCTTTATTTTTATTCTATTTCTTACTCCATCAAAATATATTAATTTCTTTTCAAGAAATAATAAATATAATTAACTTAATATGTTAAAAATATATTTTTATTATTAAACCACTCCTATACAACCTATTTTCTATCAAATAATAAGGGAAAGTATTGCTCATATGTACGTATGAATTACAATCTCTATGTAGTGATATAACTCAATTTTCATAACCTTATTTTATGGATGAGTATTTTAGTTAGATTAATTAATATATATATATATATATATGATATATAATATTTAATAATAATTCTGTAATTATTAATTATTATTTACCTATCTTTTATATCATCTATTAAAAAATGAAAATTGTTTTCATGCACATGTATGACCCACCATCTCCATGAACTGTGTAATTCATTTTTCTATATCTACATTCAAAGAATAATTATAAACATGTATATAATTATTATATATTGTTTTTATAAAATTAATAAAAATTTTGAGACCATGATTAAATTATAATGACCAAGATTGCCAAACCGAAACATTCTTGGAAAAGGAAGCAGTTGTCAATGAAAACCACGATTTTATAAACAAATTATAAATAAAAGGGTGATAAGATGTTATAAATAAATAATAAATGTTTTTATATAATTAAGGATATTGAATAAATCTATCATAAGTCCATATTTATTTTACATAAGGTTTTAACATTAACAAATAATGTAAACTTTTGAGGTAAAGGATTTTTGTTTGCCTTTTATTACTATGGGACACATGCTTAATACACTATATGTTTCTTTTTTATTGTGTACATATTGACCATGAATTTATCTTATGATTTTTATTATAAAAATTAATGTAATTATGTATCCATAATAGTTTCTTTCATGTTTTGGGAATAAAATTTGATTGATTAAAAATTTGTAAGTGTTTATTTTACAATCTCAATATTATTTATTCTTTCTTATATTTTAGTCTCTGTTCAGGAATATTTATCTTTCATATCCATGTTGGATATTTTTCTTAAAATGGGTTTTAATATTCCCCTCTGAATATTGAATTTTTTACTAATGTTTCCCTTTTTTAAATGGTTTTAACAGAATATTTTCTTCATTTTCAAAAAAAGTTTCTTTGTGATTTTTTTGAAAAAAATATGAAAGAAATGTTTTTTTACATATATAGAATTAAATAATTTTACAACTTTCATGGGCACGTAATTATTTTACTATTAAAATATAACATAAAAATTTAATATTAAATGTTTATTTTCAATGAAAATTCTTTCATTGGAAATTTTTTGACTTTTATATAAATTAGAAATAATGTTTTCCTCAAAAATTATTTCATGTTATATTTCAAAATCATTTTCCATCTATGAGAAAATTATTTGATATTATATATTCTTTACTTGAGATATGATTCATGGATACCGTCATTATTCTTTCATTGGATGGTTAATGTTATTGATGGAATGATTTTTATGAATCTCATTACTTTTTCATTGGTAATGCAATGATGAAATGTTTTGGAAACCCATTTAGTTTCATGGGTTCTGAAGAAGAGAATGATTTAGAATCTTATTAGACACATATGTATCGTTTTAACTCTTTGATGGGTGGAAACAAGATATACCTCTAATTAATTGGATGAATATTTATATCTCATGTGATATAAAAAATGGAATTTGTGTTATCCTAGTTTAATATGATAGGGATGGAATATAGAGTGAAATTAGTTCAGTATGAAAGGGCTTGAAATGGGAGTGAACCTCATTTAGTACATGACTTTTTCTTATGTGATATTCATATAAGTAAGCCTTTAATATTAATGAAATTATTTCTTATACTTATGTGTAGGCTAAAAAGACCATGTATTATGAAAATATTATTCTATAATGTCTTAGATTATATAATTTATTTACGATAAATTCCTTATGAACTACCATGATTTACATCATCATTTGAGATTATCATCTATAATATGCAGTTCATAATTCAAAAATTTTGTGTTCATGTTCTTATTACCTTATGGTCATATTATGCTTATGAAATCATTGTTATCTCCATTTTACCCTTATTGAGATTCTGATCTCACAAATATAATATGTTTCCTTCCCACCAGATATAATGATAGATGTTAATTATGATATATAAAAAAGGAATTCTAGTTATGGAGAAATAATAGGAAGATGCTGTAAATATTTTGTGTACCAGTTTTTTATGTTTCCATGTGTGAAAATTCAGTAAACCCTTCTGGTTCTGGCATGGTTTTGTTATGTTATGTAACAAATATTCTTCTAAAAATATGTAATATCTATTTATAAAAATCATTAGCCATTATATCTGGTATCAGATACCATTTTAGTTAACCTTTTGAAACTATGATGAGAAAACAATAGCATGAACCATATGGATAATTCTATGTATACGTTATATTGCTATAATTTTGATAACTATCAAAAATAAATTTGGAATAATCCTTAAATGTAATATATTGAAATTTTATAATTAATTTCACTTGATTATGTTGTATTCAAACTATGATTCGTGTTGTTCTCCATATTATTTTCTGTTTTACTAAATGAATGGAACCTGAAAGAACAATGTTAATACTGAATGAGATGGGGGGATGAAATGATTATCATTATGAGAAATCAAATGTTCTGGGAGAAATAATAAAAAAATATTATTTTAATGATGACACAAATTTATCAAGGTATTGTTCATGTTATACTTCCTGATGAGCAATGGATGGAACAAAATTCTATTGTTTCCTTCATCAGGCCACGTACACCCTATTTCAATGGGTCTTCTAATCCATTAATGGCTAACTAATGGATTAGTACCTGTTAAAATATATTTTTAGTTCTCAAATGATTAGAAAATGAGGAATTCATTTTGGTAGTATATCATTTGGAAGTTGAATAAGATCAATGGTGATATCATTTAAAAAATATGAGGCAATAAGATGAAATTTAATTCATATAATGGGATGAGTTAAATAATTTTTTTTCAATATGTAATTTCCTTCTATTATTTATATGAAATTGGAGATTAATTTCATGAGTAAAAAAAGGTATAATGAATCTATTGGAACCTATAAAGAGAATTTTAAAATTCTTGCAAGGTACTCTTCTAGTATTATCATACTACCTAAAATAAACCTCGATTGATACTTTAGTGTATTAAATAAGTATTTAAATTGAGATATCTAGAACAGACATCATAATCAATGAAGACATCCTTTAATGTGATCTCATAATTGATATGGAGACTTAGCAACCTATCAAAATTATGGTTTTGATGTGAAATGAAATAACGAATTAAATGGAAAATATAAAAAACATGATGAAAATAAGAATATATTTTCTTTATACTCAAAGTGTGGAAAGAAACATGGATGAAATTTTCTTAAGGGGACTAATAATTGTTTTTAGTGATAGAAATAAGGCTATTGGTAAATTGTCTTCTGAATTGATGAGAAAACGTTAGATAATGGGGTGAATCAAGATAAGGATACACAAAATGAACCTCCCATACTTCAATGCTACAATTTTAAGGGAAATGGGCATTTTATTAACCAATTACCAATTCATAAGGTTAATGATGATGATTGATATCCACATCCTCTTAAGGATAGTGATAAATGGAAATCACATGAGATCACTATTGGCGATGTAGAGTATGAGAAATAAGTGGGGAAATTTAGACTTCTTATCCACTCTAATAAATATAATGTCTTGTTTTATTCAAGATCCACCCACTCATTTATTTGTAGATAATTATCTAAGGGTATCACCATATCTTCTCAATAATTAGGTGTTTAGTTAGTTGTGAAGAATTTGAATGGAAAAATGGTCACATGTTGTGTTTATAACACTTCTCCTATATAATATTGTGGGAAATTTATTCCTACAAAATTTTGATTATTCCTTTAGTTAAATTAGATGATTTTATTAGTATGGACTAGATTATCCTCTATGAGTGATATTAATTTCCAAGGAAGGAAGTTCACATTTCGTATTCTAAATAAACCTATGATCATCTATCCGTTAAAGGATGAATATGGAATTCCAAAATAAATTAATTCCATTTTTTGGGTCTTGATTTCTATAAATAAAGTTTATCTATATCATATAGTTTGAGAGAAACTCAACATTAAAGAGACAACTATTTTGTATAAGTTTTCTGATTTCTTTCTAGAATAATTTATAATACTTCCACAAAATTGTGAGGTTGTTTTTTATAGAACTGATAGCTAATGATATTTTTATTTCGAGGAGACATTAGAGAATAGACCAAATTGAGTTGAAATTGAAGAAAAAACTCTAGGAGAATCTTGATAAAGGTTTCATATACATTAGCTCATCACATTTGGGTGCAGAAATTCTAATTTTTTTGGAAGGAAGATGGATCAATGCTACTGTTAATTGATTATCTAGAAAATAAGAATAATAATATAATTAATATGTGTCCTCTTACTTATATTGATGACTTATTTTATCAGCTACATGGATATCAATAATTTTCCAAGATTTATCTTCCTTCGGGATATCATTTATTGAGATTTAAGAAGTAAAATATAACCTAGATTTAATTTTATACAAGTTATAGAGACTATGAATTTTTTTATGACTTTTTGTCTTACAAATTACAATTATATATTCTTGGATTTAATTAATATAGTCTTTAGTGACTATCTTGATCAATTTATGGTAGTAATTATAGATAATATATTTAAATATTCAAAAATAAAGTAAGATCATGAAGATTACTTGAGGATTTTACTTAAGGCGCTGATAAAGTAAAATCTTTATGAAAAATTTTTCAAATGTGAAAATTTTTTGGATATTTTTATTTTTAGGTCACATAAACTCAAGTGAGGGTTTAATTATGGGTCTAGTAAAGAAGGAATTTATTGCACATCAGCCTCGACCATCCATGTTAACCAAAATCTATAGTTTTCTTGGATTAGTAGGATATTATTGATTTTTTGTAAATGATTTATTATGATTACCTAATTAATTGACCAATTTATATTGTATAAGAGTTGTGTTCTTATGAATGGAGGAATTTGAAGAGAATTTGAAGGAGATGAGAAGAAAGATCGTCAGTGAACATACGCTCAAACTACCCTGTAATGGAGAGAGGTTTGTCACATATAGTGATGCATTAAAGAATAGAATATGATGCGTTCTCATGAAAAATGATAGGGTGATAGCTTACCAGAAAATCCAGGATTCGGTGTAAGACGGTCCTAATAAAATTAATTAAAGAAAGATAGTGAAAAGAGTGAAGCATACATGGGAATATTACAAAAGTGAGTTTGCACCACTCCACACCTATCTGCCTCCACCAGTGGGGCGCAATAGTCCGGGGACGTAAAAGACCACATCTCTCCTGCATTAGTGAACGCCCACTTTTCCAATGCATCTGACACCTGATTCGCCTCTCGGTAGACATGTGAGACCTCCACCCGCATCCGCGCGATATCATTAAGACATCCCACCCATTGCGGCAGTACACACCAAGGAACCTGGCGCGTCTTAGTGCTCAGGGCGTGGACCGCAACCTGAGAGTCAGACTCAATCCATATATGTTCCCAGTTAAAGCGGACAGCGTACCTAATGGAATATACCATGTCCCAAAGTTCCGCTTCAAACGCGGTACCAATTCCAATGGTGTGATGATAACATCCTTTCACGAACCCATGGTAGGTGCGAAACAGGCCTCCGCAACCCGATGTGCCAGGAGCACCCAACGCAGCCCCATCAACATTAACTTTTAGGCATGGTCTGATGGGTGGGATCCATCGAATACATTTCATCATCCGACGCAAGTGAGGCCTCCCCAAGGAACCAAAACTACACAGAATTTTAATATTTTCAACGGTGTTAGACATTGTCCCATTCTGCACACAAGAGGATGCATATACATCCCTATGTATCGCCCTCACACCTTGCCGAACAGTGGGCCGCACATAAGTGAAAGTGGCAGCGTTTTGGGCTTCCCAAATGACAGCAACAGCCACCGCAATTGCATTAAAATATAGATTAAAAATATGTTCACTGAACCTTCCATGAAAAACAGCAGACAGTAGTTGGAAAACCGGGCTGCAGGTGTCAATAGTCACCCCGAACACAAACCCGATATAATCCCACAGTTGCTTTGCATGATAGAAGCCCACAAAAACATGCTGGACTGTTTCCTCATCATCTTTACACATGGAACATAGGAGGCCATGTGGAGCATAGCCTTCTTGAGAGCATCCGATGAAGGTAGATGATTTTTTCAGATTCTCCATATCAGAGGAAATCGAGCAGGTTTGAGTGGATTAAATATTTGGAGGAATTAAATATATATAAAAATGTGTGATTTATATACTGATAACTAAATTATAAAGTATATTTAAATTAAAAATAGATGAAAAAGTGTCAAAGGATATGGTTTTATTGGATTAAGGATTATGACATGTCTATAAATTACCTCACTAGGAAAGAAAATAAGGCAGAAGTTGCTTTGAGCCACCAGGGTCCTACCAAATTACTTATGATGAGGATCACAAATGATAAAACATTTATGGATATACAAATTATATTCATGGAAATATTATTGGAATTGGAGGAATATTATTTGTCTCAAATTAATTTTCAAATGTCTATCTAAGTAAAAATTAAGGACCCACATAATGATGATTGTGAGCTAAATAAGAGGGCGAGAAATGTTCTAGAGTTACATATTTATTATAATGGAATAATATGGTTCAGAAACCATGTTTTTGTTCCATCCATACCAGGTTTGAAGTAGGGTCTATTGGATGAGGCTTTTATTTCATCATTCTCTAATCATCATGGAAGAAAAACATGTATAAAGACCTAAAAGAGTATTCTTAGTGGAATGAAATGATATGATATGTTACGAAGTGTGGTTATTAGTGCATTATATGATATCATGTTAAGTTTTATAGATATAATTATAATTGGATGTTGAAACCATTACCCCTACCAGAATGTAAATGGGAGAACTTCACTAAAATGGAATTTCATTAGATTCCCTAGAAAATCTAAAGGGCACAATGTTATATGGGGTGTTGTCTATCACCTTACAAATTTAGCATACTCAATTGGATGAATTTTCTCACTATAATAGTTTTCACTCTATAATTTATATGGCTACTTATAAATCCATATATGGTAAAAAGTTTCATACTAAAAAATTCAGAAATGTTGTTGGGGGAAAGAAATATATTGGGACTGGATCTTGTTAAGGAAATTTAAGAGAATGTAAAATCCATTCAAAAACACATTAGAAAATCTTTGAGTCAACAATAAATTTATGATGAAAATAAATGGAAAACCTAGAGTTTGAAGTGGGTAACAATATAATTCTACTGATATATCTCGGGAAGAGAGTGATGTGACTTTGAATTAAGGGGAATCTAAGCCCCATGTATATTAGTGGTTTTAAAATATTCTATCTTGTTGGGATGGTAGCTTATCGATTTTCAATTCCTTGAAATTTATCTCAATTTCATGAGGTGCTCCATATTTACCCTCTAAAAAAGTGAATACATGATCGTTCACAAGTAATAAACTCAGATTTCATACTTCTATATAATGGTCATTCTTATAAGAAACAATCAATAGATGTTCTGGACTATAGAGAGAAAGTTCCAATAAATAAGACCACTTTCCTGGATAATGTTTAGTGGAGAAACCACCTATTTGAGGAAGATATATAAATACCTAAGGATGTAATGAGGTATATCTATCCACATCTATTTCTATTTGAATGAAAAATTTTGATTTAGAAATTATTTATATGGGGGGTTATAGGTAACATCATGATACTTTTACGAATCCTTTATCTTTAAAAAAAATTATTTCTTTGATAACTTGTGTTGTACACAACATCATGTTTTAAGTGAACATCGAGAAAATATTAACCATGAAGGATATATAATAGCCATTATATGAGTGTTAATGAAGAGTAGTAAATAAATTATAAAAAAATATATGGTTTGTTTACTTGTAAAATTAATTTATTAGTTATTAAATAATTATTATTTACAACCAAAATTATTTTAAGATAAAAGTTATATTTTCTGTAAAAAATATATTATTCTTAAATTAGTTATAAATAAATATATCAAATATGTATTGGTAGATTATTTTAATGAAATATATATTATTCCCTTGATCAAATTTTTTAAACATCCACGTAATATTTTTTTAATCTTATTGTTTGAAGAAATCCATTTTCATGCTTAAAATGTATTTTTATTAAAATCAATTGTTGGTCACATATTTATCACTTAATTTAAAATTAAATTTGACCATTTATATTAATTGAATTATATAAAATTAATTAAAATTATAAAATCTGGATATTCAAATTTTTTATTTAATTCACTTTTATTTTCAGTCAATATGAAGAGTAACTATGATAAAATTTAGTTACAACTATCACACGTAAAATAGGTTAATATGGATTAAAGAAAAGTTATATGGTTAAATATTTTAAACATATTTGTTATTTCATGAAGCTAAATCAATCATTAAAACCTAATTTTCTAAATTTAGTTATTTAATAGAGATTTTTCCATGAAAATTACATACATTTTAATAAAATCAAAGAAATTGAAAAAATGTCACACTCATGTTTTTAATGAGTACAAAATTATTAATATGGGGTTAAACAGAATATATGCTCGACTGTAAATATTCATTATAAATCTAAATGATTTATCTTCATCATGGTAAATTATTTATATTTTTTATAAATTAAATAAGTACTCTAAATACTTACATAATGTTGATAATGTAATTATTCAATTTACTAAAAAATAAAATAAGTTATATTAAAAATATTACAAGTAAAATAACATGAGGTGTTTAAGTTTATAAATGACTTATATATAATACCTTGACATTTTAGGGATATAATAAAATTGTTTTTTTTTTCAATTATGTTGCTTTTATTAATGTTTTTAAAATTCTAGATAATGAATAATATTAAATTGAAAATACTAACATTTTATTGGATAAATATATATATCAACTATTTAAAAGTCATCAAAATCTTTAAAAAACATGAAGTGATTATTAATGGTTCTTATTTTTGTAAATTAGAAATTTATGGTCAAATAAACACCATTAAAAGTAAAAATTACCACGTTTTAATGATAAATTTTTATCATATTTATAATTAAAATGGGTTAACTAAGGCTTAATCAAAATGATAATGTTTAAAATAACACAACAACGTTTCTAAAATCTATTGGTTGATGATATTACAACATTGTATTATCTTAGATTCTAATTCATTTCCATTTTCTGTTATTGGGATATAAAATTAATTTTTTATAATTTAATCTTTTGAGAAATTAAAAAGTGTCCCTCACCTCAATTATAAAAGGACACCTCATCCCTCACTTGTTGGCACCACTCGGAGCCTTTTAATCAACCATAACCTAATACTTTATTTTATAAACATACCTATTTACATTATATATGTTATTTTAGTCCCAAAATACTGATCCTAGATCCCATAAGAGTAGATCCAACAGAGAGGTTTTGAAGAATAGGTAATCGCTCTAACATATGACTTGCTTTTCAACTCTTCCTTAACTCATATAAATATATGATTTTAATTATATAATAATAAAAGAAATATTATTAAAATAAAAAAATTATAATCATTAAGAAAAAAAATTTACAACCCATTTCTTGTCAAACAATAAGTGAAAGTATTGTTCTTGCGTACATATAACTTATCATCTCCACGTAGCGATACAATTCACTTTTCATCATCATATTTTAGGGATTATCTTTATTATGGGTTTAATAAATATATATTATATATATGATATATTATTGATTTTATAAATATTAATTATTATTTTCCTTTATTTACTTCATCAATTGAAAAATGAAAAATGTGTCCATGTGCACGTACGACCTAGCATCTGCATGGATGGTATAGTTCATTTTTATATCCCTATTTTATAAAAAAATATTATAAACATGTATATAATTCTTATATATTATTTCTATATCATGATTAAAATTATCTAAATGTTCAATGAAAAATCAATGTGTAAGGACCAAGTCTTCCAAAATGAAACATACATGGTAAACGAAGCATATATCACCCAAAAGAGTGATTTTAATTACGAGTTATTAATAAATGGTTGATAAGATGTTATAAATAAATATTAACTGCTATGATGGGATTATGGTTAATGAATAAATATATTATAAATTCATATTTATTATATAGGAGTTTTGAACATGAATAAACAATGTTAATACTTAAAGTAAGGTATTTTTTTCTCACTTTTATTACTGCAGGGCACCTGCCTTATACACTACATTTTTAGTGTGGTCTATATACTTACCACGAATTTATTTTATGAATATTACCCCAAAAATAATGGGATTTACATATCAATCTACTTTTCTTTATTTAATGGTTCATATGGTTCAACTAATTACAAAATAGTAAGAGTTTATTTCACAATCTCATTATTAATCGAGATTGATTACATTTATGTCTCTATTGGGAAATTTTTCTCTTTAATTTATATGATTCCTAAAAATATTTTCAATTTTTTTTCTATTATGAAATTAATATTAGATTTCACTTTTATCTATTATTTAATTTTTAACATTTTTTTCCAAGTAATATTTTTACCATTTTTGAAATGAGGTACTATGTGATTTTTCTGAAAAAACAATATGCAAGAAAGGTTTTTTAAGTTATAAAACATGAGTTGATTTTACCACATTCATGAAACCTTAAATATTTTAATATTAAAATATAGGTTTACAAGTTCTGTTTCGATGAAAATTATTTCCTTTGTTATTTATAGCCTTTTTTAAGAAAAATATTTTCAAAATGGAAATGATATTTTCCCAAATAATTGTTTCAAGTGATTTTTAAAATTAATTTTCAAGCTAAGACAAATATTTTTATCTTAATTAAAATTTACTGAGGATATTACCCAAGGATGATATATTTTTTCTTTCTCTAGATGGTTATGTTTATGACGGCATGATATTTATGAATTCTATTACATTTTTAAGCATTATGAAATTATTAAACGTTTATGAAACTAATTTCTATTCATGGGTTATGATGTGATGAATGATTTTTCAACTTCTGGAATATATATGTATAGTTTTAATTATGTGAAATGTTGGACCTATATCCCCATACAATAAATTGGGTAAATATTTTCATCTCAGGAGTAAGATATGAATGGAATGGTAATGAACCTGGTTCTGTAAGGAAGCGATGGAATGGGGAGTGAGCTTGGTTTAATATTATTGAGATGGAACAAAGAGGGAACCTAGTTCAGTAATGTTATTTTTCCACTATGATGGTCATGGAAGTTATCCTTGAATAATAAAGAAATTTTATTATATTTTTATGTGTATGAAAAAAAATTGTCTTTTCAAAATAGTATTCCCACAAGGGTCGTATTCATTGATTTCCTTTTAATTCATGTATTACAATCTGCCATGATTTACTCCACCGTTCAAGATTATGATCATTGATATATAGGGTATAATCATAATGTGTTGTGTTCATGTTCTGATTCCATTAGACTTATATTATGTTTATTAAATGATTAATACCTCACTTTGTCACCCTTAGTAAGAATTATATATAACCCCTTTGTTATATTTATTTTCCTGAGGATATGAAGAAAAGAATAATGTATGATATTTAAAAAAGAGTTCTAGTTATGAATAAATATGCAAGCGATTATGCAGATATTTTATGAACAAGTTATTTATGTTTCTAATTTTATAATTAAAATAATCCAATATAGTAATGGTGTGGTTTTGTTATGTTATATAGTCAATATTCATTTAAAAAGATGTAATATCTATGTATGAAAAGTAAAATCCATTATACTCCAAAAGGATGAGAAGATCATATTTCTACCTTCTAATATGGATTACTCAAAATAAATCCATTTCAAAAACTTGAACACATACAATTGATTTCTATTTTTAACTTATGGACTACATGAATATTATATCCCCTTATAAGAATAAACATGTTTATTCGGAGAATATGTCCATGAATTTGATTCCAAATACAGTTTTCTTCTTTAATTCTCAAATGAAAATAATTTACAACATCTCCAATCAAAAAAATTATATCTTTTTCAAAACCCTCATATCAAGATACATTATAATTTCATTATTTTTACAAAAAACCCAAATATAATTAAAATAACATCATTTTCGTTTTCACATAACAAGGATACAAAAAAAAGATTGTGTTTTAGTCCTTTAAAATATAATTTCTTCATGGTTTTAAATTGAACTTTTACAATCAATATTGATCCGTTGATTTTGATTAATCCATCATTTCCTTAGGTTAATTTTTATCATTTACATTTAAAAAAATCTTCATAAGCATTAAATATTTTTTCATATGTGAGGAAAAACTCTCAAAGATATATGGGAATTCTCATTTTGGATGTTTTGGACGAAACATCACAATAAAAAAATTTCTCTTTGAGTTTCTGCTTATTATTTTTATACTTTTTTCCCATATTATTAGAGAGAATTTGGGATAGTTTAATTAAAACTCGCCCTTTTAGAAGAATAACATGTTTCTCACATTTCCATAGAAATATTACAATGATCGAAATATATATTTAATATTCAATACATATTTCTCTGGCTTCCTCTGAATTGTTCTTCATTGAATAAGGTAAACCACAGCAATTAATATCATCAAAATCATATAAGTTTCTCATGCAATTATCAATTAAATTAAATCATCCTTTCTATGTGAACAAAAACATCATAATTTGAACAATAACTTTAAAATCATATTTTATTTTAAATAGATTATGTTGTCTAGAACCAAAATCTTTTATTCCAACCTTCTCTCCATTGTTAATCTTGGATCATTTTTTTGAAATTTTTTTTTTAAATACATATATTCTTATTATTCATATATGTTAAAATTTTATTATTGTTACCTTAAAATTGGAATAACTTTTTTCATTAATGAATATATACCCAAATTTTTCAAATTGAGTAACATAAAATTATTTTTTAACAAAAATGTTTTTATAGAATTGGTTATAATTTAAAACATATAAAATTTTTCCTATGTGTATTTATATTCATATTTGAGGATATTTTATTACTTTCACGAGTCTCATATTTAGTTTATATTTCCCCAACATCATGAATAAATTTCATGAAATTCAATTTAAATTCTTAAAGTTCATGTTTCACACGAAAAACATTGTAGTCATGAAGCTCAAACTCCCACTGTTTCTCTTACACTCCTAAATTTATTATGGATTTATTTTTAAAAAAATTATAAAATTCATAAATTTCCTTATAAAACGTTAATTTTTTTTCAATATGAACTGATTCATTAAATCTAGAAGATTTAATATTATTCTTCATTTTATTTATTTTTTTTAATTTTTGTTTATGGAGCAAAAATCCTTGAGTTATATTTATTAAGAATAATTGTATATATGTTTCTTCCTTTTTCATTAACATTAATATATATTTTTCTACTAAATTTATCCTTTTCAATTTATAAATGTAAATGTCACAACACCTCTTGAAATTTTTGTTTCATCTTCTTCACTACTATTATCTCTACTTTCACAAATAGATAATTAAATTATATTACTGAAATTTGTGAAAACATTTATCATACCATTTTTACAATCCCTTGAATTATCAATATTAGGTGATTTATTCTTAAATAATCGATTTTATTCTTCTTTTTCTTCTTCAGGGAATCTATATAATTTCAAATTGGGAAAATTTTCAGTAAAATATCAAACTAAAAAAATTGTAAATACTTTTAGTGGAATTTTACATTTAAACCTTATGGTAACTACTCTCCCATTTATATAGATTATAGAAATCATATTATGAAACATATGATACAAATGAGAATCATAATTACAATAATACTATTCTTCTTCTATAATATCGTTATTCATCAGCTTTTGTTTTTTTTTCTATATTTAAAAGTGATTTCATTTTCATCATTCAACATATTATTTATATAACTTTATTTCCAAATTCCTAAAGATAATAGAACACTATTAAAATCATCAAGAAAAATATCTCTTGTATGATTTTATTCAAAATTATTGACTTTAAAATTAAAATTATCTAGTAATATATGAAAGCATATGACATCAATATCAGCATATTCCAGTATCTCACTGTATCCTATGAATGTTCTAACCACTTTATTCACCTTTTCAAAAAAACTCTAAATAGTTTCCTCATCATAAATCCTAATATCATCATATTTTATTCTCAAAAAATTCAGTTTTTATCACTTCAGTTCATACATTCCTTTATTGTTAAACTGATATTTAACTAATATTTCTTTAGTTTTCTTGATTCATTTATATTTTTAAAACTCTATTTTGGATTGTGATAATAATATAACATTCTTTATGGGACCTAAATTCTATAAATTAATCTTATCTACTACTGTAATTATAACACCTTCGACCCAATGAGAAAAAACATCAGTTTTTAATTCCAATGTATCATAATTAATAGATAATAGTAATGTAATCATTAAGTCTTTCTATATGTGATATATTATCCTATTAAATGTAGTATTACCCTTAATATTTACTAAATCATGATTCTAAATGATAGAAACACAGAATTTGTGATGATGACTTCAAATATAAGCAATTATTCTCTTAAACATCAAATTAAAAATTAGCAATGAGGTGAAACCTACTCTCTAATACTACATGAAAAAGTTCCTCCCTAATAAGTAATGAATGACAAGGGTGGTAATCAGTTATTGTATTTTTTTAAGATTCATTGATGAAATATCCCTCATCACTTGTTATAGATTATTTTTATCATATCAAAATTCACAAAATGTGTGGGAAAATATGATTTATAAGGTGAGCCTATTAAAATGAGAATCATAATCCCTGTCATGATTTTTATTTGATAAAGATCATAGGACCCACTAGATCCAACAAGTAGGTATAATGATCATGATTTATCCCAAGAATGTGTTATAATGGGACACCCAAATGTGATAGTACTTCCCACGTTGTTGTAATGATAATTAATTTTATATCAAAATGAATAAACCCTCTAAATATATCTTTCTTTTTTTGATGTTCCACTACTTTCTTTCTTTATCAACCTATATAAACACTGGTAAAATCACAACCCCTTCATCTCCCCATCTATTCTTATTTTTTAGTTCCTTTCATATATTTCACACACTTAAATCTTCTTTTTTTATATATAGTACACATATATCATTTTTTAAAATATAAATTGAATTGTATAAAAGGAAATTTTAATTTTTCCAAATTCAAATTCTAGTTTCCAACTATTTTTAACCAACTCAACTAATACCTATTTATTTTGAGCCTTTATAACATGTATAATCTATTTGAAATCATTCATGCTTCCAGAATAACATCATGAATATAGTTGGTGAGATATTAGATTTTATATGAATCCATTTAATCAAAACTAACTTTAACTGCATCAAACCCCCCATCATGTCTTACACCATGTATTGGTGTTAAATGGTTGGATATTTTGCTTCAAATTTACTTTTACAGTGGGTCTATTCCTCTTACTTCTAGTCATTTTTCCTTGAAAAACACATTTTAACCGCAAATCTATTCAAGCTACAGCCAAGGATATGTGAATTTTCTGGTTTCACATAGGTACAGTTAATGAACACCATGGGGGCCACTACAACCATTTTTAAAATCAACTAATTCCCACAAGAACAATCAAAGATCACCATAAAATTTGGCAGAACTTCTCAAGAAATTTTACATCCCATGTTAGATGTTTTGAATTGTACATAATAAAGTCTATACATTCTTCATACTAAAACCATTAAATAATGTTTCCACCATGGTTGTAACCTTTTCTGTACTCTATAACACTCCCTCCTCTTTGTCTATGGTCTTCCTAGAATAGCCTTTCCTTCTTATAATATCCTTAAACACATCATGAAACTTTTTTATATAAGGTAGGTTATATCCAAATTAAAAAATGATTGAATCATTATAAAATTAATTATTATATGTAACATTAAAGATCATTTCACATGGGGTTGTCTGAATTTAATATGAGTAAATATTAAATATTTAAAATAAAAAATCAATACAATTAATTTTATACTCTTCAGTAGTTATTTAACCACAACAACCACAAAAACCATATTATCACCTCTTATGATATACAGATGATTCATGTTGAACATGATTTATAATATTGATATAATTATAAGGATCTTGTTCCATTCCCTCATATAAGGTAAATAATTTTAAAAAAGTTATTTAAGATCGATATGGATAAATAAGACAAGGTATAATGATATCATGAGAGACTGGTGGTCAGAATATATTTTTTAATGTAAGTTATTAATTTCAATAAAATATAGTTTTATATTTTTAGTCTAATTATTATTCACTTATCTAAAATTATGTGTTCTATATATAATTTACATCAAAATTACTTAAATGTTAAGGTTTATTTTCTCCATGATAATCTTGATAAACAAATTTTTGTGCTACACCCATATAATTTTACTAATGAAGGTATAGAAATATGTGTTTACGGTTAGAAAAAGTCCTTATAACGTCTCAATTTCATTCCATTATATTATTAAAATATATGTAATTACTATATAATTAACCATTTGTATGACAATCTTAATTCATATCCTTATTGATATTTTATGTGTTTAGATGATAAGGATTTTATAATTTATTTATTACAAGTTGATGACATGTTAGTTTCAAGAATTACCAATGATTAGATCTAGAAGATAAAGGAAAAATCATATAACTAGTTGTATATTAAGGTAATAGGACAAGTAAACAAGATTATTGGGATGTAAATTACTTAGATAAAGGTAATGGGAATATTTGAATCTCAAAAAACAATTAATAGATGAATATCTTGAAACACTTCAACAAAAAGAATGTAATCCAATCACTTCCCCACTTCCAATTAATTTAAATTTATCCTCTATAAGGATCCCTATTAGTTAAAGAGAGAGAATAAATATATGTTGGGAACAATATAACTTATTAGTTTTGATTCAGGTATTTTTTTTGGTTTGTACTAGACAAGACATTTCACATACAATAGGCGTATTTAGTCAGTAAATGGAGAAGCTAGAAATTTAAAATTTGGAAAAATTGAATTGGATCACAAGATATATCAATTTAATATATTATATTAAATTTTTTTAAAGGATTATATTTTTAAATGAGAGGATAAGATAATTTTAATATTTCAGGTGATTCAAATAGGTGGAATCCACTAATGTTTTTGTATTTAAGAAAATATAAGGAGCAGTGGGATATATTTCAATTTTATAATTAGTAGTGGTTTGTTCCATGTCTATGCAAAGATATATGGCTGTTAAACTCTCTTATAAAGAGTTGATTTTAATGAAAACATTTTTGATGGACACTAGACATAAAATTTATTAGATTCATATATTTTTTGAGAGTTAGATCACTATGAATATTATAATGAATCAATAATTTCATTGTAAGATATGGAATTTTAGTGAAATATATCTGTTTTTATTTGAAGTTGTGGAAAAAGGAATTATGGACATGTAGAAATGTCAAAAAAACATGGTTAATGTCATTATGAAAGTAATTGTATATGATAAGTTCAGATGGTTCAGATCGTATAGTAGCCTTATAGAATGACGAGAACTATAATCGAAAGAAAAAAATGATGTGTAGAGTTGTAATTTTATCCAAATAAAATATTAATGTGGTGCATATATTGGTATAAAAACCTTTAATGATTTTTCTGGTATTCTATTTTTATAGATATCTCCCCCACCTAAATTTTTAATAGGGTAGGTGGTTGTTGATTATTGAGTGTCTATATCTAGACAAAATCTATAAATAGATAAGGATAAGTAGGGAGTGTAGAGGCCAATAAAATATATACGTCCAAGTAGATTTATCATTAACATAAAAAATAATCAACTCACCATTTAGTATTTGAGTCTACGGTATTGTTGAGGCATATTTTCCTTACATATTTGAGAGAGGTATTAGGATGGAATTATCCTTGTAATTTATAAGGAGTGTGTCCTAAATTTAACCATCTTGATACTTCTATCTTATCGTGTTTTTTATGCCTTATTAGTTGAAGTTTATTCCATGTTATATCTAGTTTGATTTATTTTAGAAACATTTAACTATATTTTTTCATATAATTATTATAAAACTAGTGGTCCAATCCATTTTATTCCCCAAAATGACCCAATGAGTGGGGCCCTGAGAGAGAGTAGAGATCATTGAAAAACTATTATCGATTACCATAAAACTCATCACAACATATATTGAATGATTAATTAAAAAGGACCCCTTATCCAACTCCATATGAAATGATGATTCATAGAAAATGATCCCCACAAGAACTATCCCTATAATGGATTCTTCCAAGGATTAATAAAATTTGAGAAGTGACTCCATGATGACCCAAAATTAATAATAACACTAGAAAACCAAACATAGATCCTAACTATCTATTTTGGTAGGAGGGAATATGTAATTATAAAAATAACTAAAATAATAAATTTTTTTATCAAGAATCCTAAATAAGAATAACCTATCATAAAATTATAACATTTATTCACACTTTACTTTCAAAAAAACACTTAACTAATTATATAATTATGTAATACCTCAACAGAACAACTATTACACTATGAAACCATTTCCTTGTACTATGAAACTATATAGTCTCCAAGGATTGGTATACCATCAAGATTGGTACTTTTTTTACTTTTACCACCTATCATAAATTCATATTATAATATCTCTATATTTATTATAATTCAATCAAACATGTAGTCTTTGAATGCTCTCCATCAAAGTAGTTATATCAAAGATGCATTGAGAAACATATTTTTTTACCATAATGTTATAAATAAATATATTTAGATGTTATAAAATAATAGGTTTCTATATGAAATACCTAGCATTAATATCTATTTTCTCTCTAAAGTCAATCCATGGTATTTATTGAACTATTATTATGTTACCCTATTTATAAAATGTTCCCCTTAAACATTTTCATGTCTATGTATTATTGTTAATAATTATAATATCATCGGAGTACTAAATCATAATATTCATGTGAATGTTCAAAAAATCATGAACCATAGTGTGGTCATAATGTATATTTAGTAGAACCCAATGATTTTTTTTAAAAATATATCAAATAATAATTCTATATAAAATTTCCATACATATTCTTATTTATATTATAAACACCAAATTGATATAGGATTATCTCAAATCCCATGAGAAACTATAATATGACTAAATAAAATAGAAGCATTTTATATAATTAGATATGGGATAACTATATGATAAATAATTTTTACACTCAATGCTAGATACCAAAGTGGAGGAGGGATAAAAATTGAAGAACTCCTAATATAAATTATGGAGGATATTAATATAGAGGTTAAATGAATATAAAAGTCATAACTTGTGAAATAGTTAGTCGACATGAATATTATGGGGGGATAATAGGAGTAAAACCACTATTTTTCATTTTATTAGTTGAAAAAGTATAAGGGAACTAATTTTTTTATTAATTATTAATAAATGATGCAAAATTACTGGTAGATGATGTACTCATGAATATAAAAATGATGAATAAGAATCGACTATAGTGTAAGGGTACTTATGGTATAATAACTACTATAGAATATAGAACTATAATATTGTGTATCCTCCATATGCTTAACAAAACCATGATATCTCTTTGATGATTATACATAACATAAATGTAAATAAAAAATTATTTTCTGATTTGTAACCTATATAAATTAATGAAAATGAATATTTACTCTCACCTAATAGATCATAAGATCATATCTAACTATATTATATGTCACTCATCTTATTATATTGTTTTTTCATACCTATTTGTATTCATACATCATGAATTTATAATCCCATAAAATAATGTGAATGTAATACATATATTATGAATATAATTTACATTGAATGAATAATATAAAATTAAATGCATAAATAGAGTAAAAAATTTAGGTTAGTGAATATAACTAGATAAATGAAAAAAAAACAAAAAAATAATAATAAAAGGTTAAATCAAGTGATAAAAACAATGTAATGATAAATTTCTATAGTTATAATAAAACATAAACAAGATACTTCAATGTATCAAATTTTTTTAGGAATTGGTAAATATTCCCTTGTTAATCTTATTAAATATAGAATTCTTATTTTTTTCTTTTAATTATTTTTATATCATTTAATTAATTATATAAATCATTTTTTTTCATAATACAACAATATCATAACTAATATTTCTCTTATCTCTAACAGTGATAATTCTTCCCATTATCCTTCTTATATTATCAAATTAATGATATATCTAATATCATAAGAATCGTGTGAATAATGTGAATTTATAAAGATTTTATTTATTAAAAGTAGTCAAAATATCCAAAATGATCTTGTAAAAAATTTCATACTCAGTTGAATTATTTATTCATCAAATAGTTTTGATAGAACAAATAAATATGGCATGTTAATTCTATAAATTCACTAATACAATTTGTATGTCACAATATATTTTAATGATAGAATAATTCACTCCAACATATAAAAAATTTATCTAAATACTAATGCTTCTATATAAAATGAAAAATTCATCCAAGAATTCATCAAAAAATATCCTAGAATAAAATAAAAAACCCTGATTTGTGGTATTTAATGGACAGATACATAAAATACTTTTTTATTCTTATAATTCTAGAATATAAGGATCATCTATATAAAGTTTATGATTTATTCTAATCACCGAAAATCCGTAATTATCAATTCATATGAAATTTCAAGTAATTGAATGAGACAAATTTCATGATATCATAGAGATTATATTTTGTGTATAATAATTTAATATAATAACCTAGTAAACAAACCTAAAATATGATATATATTTTGATCGAGGTTAATTGTCTGCCACACTGGAAAAACAAAGATTTATTGAACATATAACTATACTATCATATCATTTTTATATATTTATTTCAAAATTGATTATAATCATTATATAGTAATGACTACAAATTACCTATAGTCACATTCGACATTATCTAGAGAAATATAAATCATCCAGATCTTATGAGATACACCAATCATTTCTAAGCTCTTAAAATAAAATATATCAATATAATTACCTTTAATTAACTGCTTTACAAGGATTTTGATCTTATAAAAATATATTTTATATTAAAATTATATATCATCTTATTTGATAGTTAAATTATTTTTCTTTGAATGTCATTATATCCTTAATGAATTTTTATATTTTAAGATACATGACATTATATGAAAGATAATGTAATGAACTAAAAGGGAATATAAAAAATGTATAATTTAAATAATTTCAAACATGATACTGTATAATAATAATTTATGATGATTTATCTCACACTCTTCAGTGATCAATGTACACAACAAATATGATCTATATATCCCACATTATTGGGGTTTTAATGGAAATGTAGTTTCAATTAGATTGTATAAGTCATATTGAATTCTCATTAGGTGATTTTATATCATTAGGTGATTATATTTTAATAGGTCATTATATCTCATAGTGGAATTACATTTCTAATGGTTATATGAATCAACTCATATATAAGTACATGATAATAATGAGTTTTAAGATATTTTAGTTTAACTTTATATGATTCAACTATAAAAGTAAGATGTTCTCCAATAAATTTCAACCCCCATTAGTTGGATTAACTAGTTTTAAATTATCTTATTTATCCCATTTTCACACAACTATATATTTCATTCCATTTATTCTTTTGTAAAATATTTTTATGTCATGAAATCAAATGAAGTTTGAATACCCATTCCCATTTCACAGTCAACAAATTTATTTTCTCTTATTCTACTATTGAAGATGGGTTATATGGGTAAATCCCATAGGGATGTAGTGTTTTAATGGATAGATGGAATTTTTATGATAATTATTTTTGATTAAAATGGTGGGAGGAGAATAAAATTAACAAAAAAACAAAAAACACAAGAAATAATAAAAAGAAAAAACAATAATGTAGGAAACTATTACAAATAAACAATATGTTAGGGTTTCAATTCTTATTGGGTCATATTATAGAAATTATCCATTATGACATAAAATTATTTATCAAATTAATTTACCACTAGGATTCAATTATACAATCATTTCATTGTTTGAAAATGATAAATTTAATTTTTTATGTATTTATCCATTATCCAAATGATTAAAATATATAAGAACATGTTTTCAACAAAAAAACCCAAAATTGTGGCAACATATATCACTGATTATTGTGGTATCAAAAATATTAATTCTTTCAGTTTTCCTATTATATATTTTTCTAGGTTGAATATGATATATTTAGTATATTTTAAATTTAAATAAATAATGATATTATAAAATGAAAATTAAAAACACAAATAATAATAAAATAAAATTATTTATTTTAATATACCCTTAATAATATTACACGCCCAATACTACTTCTTTTTGAACCTCATAACCATGGGGAGGAAAAAGGATTGAAAAATAACTCAACTTTACCCATAGATTGAATAATTTAAAAGGTAAAGAAGAAAAATGATAATATTAATAAAAGAAAATGTCCAATAATTTTGAGGGATTAAATTTGTACAGGGGAAGCATCTCCTCCAATTGTGAATAGAAAAAACTAAATTCTAGTCCATTTCATAATTGGAAAATATAATTACATGGTGTTCACATAATTATATTGAATGTACTCTAGTAAAATATTCTATATTCCACCGTTAGGTGATACTCATGCACCCCTATTAAATCATCAAATCATTTTTTAGTGAGATTACAGTGTTTGATTCTTCAATATACGTGGATTGTGGTGGGAATTTCTCTATAAAAACTTATATAATGGGAATAATAAAATATCACACATTGTGATTTATGATTTATTAAGAACTTGGATTTGTACTTTGTCTAGCTGATTCATGTATCATCTAAAAGTACTCAATATGTTATTATTACATACAAACTAAATAGTTTTCTTTTATATACGCAAATTTCTCCATTTTTAGAATTCTTCCTTAAAAAATGTAAATCTACCATAAATACACAAATGAAAAATTTAAACCATATAAAGATAATTTCTAATATGAATAATCTCTTTACATAATAAAACACACCAAAAAATATCAACGAATCAGGATCATTAAACTCTCCCACACACAATAAATTGATTTCCCATAAAAAAATTCAATACCAAATAAAAAATAATTTATACTTGAATAGGAAAAACATTTTATTAATTATACTTATGAATATTAACAACTAAATGAAAATTATAACAGAAAATAACTTATCTAATTTAAATAATCATAGTCATTCTTATATATAATTATAATTCAATAAATTTAACCTCTTTCATTGACAATATTTAGCATTTCATTAATATTTCATCCACTTCTAATATATCTTACCAAAAATTCATTTTACTCATCAAAAACATTAGTTAACCATAATAATTCCCAATATCAATTATATTAAATCTATTGATAGAATTTAATTTAATGAATATCTACAATAATAAATAAATCAAGAAAAATCAAGAGGACTTTCATTAAGGTTATAATTATTTTTAGGCTATGTGTTCATGGATAATTATGTAAATTTTCAACCTAGAGGCTTGAAAAGGACGATAAACTATTCAAATATAAAAAATTATATTTCATAAGTTTTCATAGAAGTTACTCTACTCTATCATCTCCCATTTAAATAACATCTACTAAATTTACTTCTCTACATTCTCATAGGTTATCAAACAAAACAATTATTATAATGATGGATTTTATTCCCCAATTGAGAATCTATTTTTTAATGAATTGATAAATAGTATAATAATAATTTTTTAAAATTAATCTCTACAAATGAACATTATATTCTTTTTCAAAAATCAATTCATGGAACTATCATGTGATGGAAGAATGAATAAAAAAAGTACCAAATAAAGATGAAATGAATTACAATTAAATTATATGAAATAATTTGGACTCAAATGATAAATAAATTTGATATATGTTTTCTTATCAAGGAAATTCATAGCCTCTATTTGTTGCATAAAATATCAAATATCAGGTAGGTATTATGATCAAATTAAATAAAAATAAATCAATAAATTACTATAATGATTTTAATTTGGTTGAAAATAATCATTCATGGATAATAAAAACATTCATGATCTAGTAGCCATGCATGTTTTCAGAATCATTCAAGAAAAATTATTAAATAAAAATTACTTCAAAAATTAATAGAGTACCTCTTAGGAAATAAAATAAAAAATATAGTTATAAGGCCCCGACCTTAATCCTTACTTAATATTGAATTAAATGAATAATTCACATTGAGGATATTTTCAGGTTTAGAGTTTTAGAGAATTAGATCATAAAACATGCATTACATTCCACATTTAAACAAAGTGGTTACATAAAAGATAGTATTCATTTTTCCCATCAACAGAAACATATTTAAAATAAAACATGGATTCTTTCTTGACACTTACTTGATACTATCATCCTATCATGTACCATTCTGTTGACCTGTGAACAACATTTCAAAAACATGGTATGAGCATAAAAAGCTCAGTAAGGGATAAAAAAATATGGAAAGGAAACATGCGTACATATATACATAAGAATGAAATCATACTTTACCCATAAAACATATGCACTTTAACATACCTCATAAAATCATGAATAAATCATAGAAATTATAAGACATAAAGGTAACTTGAGGCATTCATAACATTCTTACGTAGGGATTAACCCTCTTGGTTACGTTTGGAATAACCATCACAGTATATTCCCTAAATCCTTTCGGAGAAACCTCAAAATTTAACCCCTTCGTGTTACCCAATACATTGGAGATCTATATTGGGCTCACCTGCCCTTAGTTTATCACGGAACCACCCATCTTTATAATAATGACCAAGAACCATAACATAATCGTATCACATAAAACATGCATAATGGAAACATAACATTTCCAATTTTCAATCACAAGATATTAATACAAAACATTGA
Organism: Viscum album; assembly: GCA_963277665.1. NCBI lineage: Eukaryota > Viridiplantae > Streptophyta > Magnoliopsida > Santalales > Viscaceae > Viscum > Viscum album. The sequence continues at coordinate 1,959,010,368 of OY728137.1, forward strand.
TATAAAAACATTATGAAAACCATTTTCAATACCAAAATAAAATAAAATAAAAACATGGTATTTATTTTTCATTTAAAAAAGGTATGGCTTGTAGAGGAAGCCAAAACTCAAATAATGGTCACGATGGCGGAGAAGTCATTATCACCGCATACGTATGACAAAAACATTCCCTTTTGTCATTTAGTAAAACGCTTCGTATAAAAATATTCTTTTTGGATAAATTTAAAAGTCAAAGGGGTTTATACACCGTATAAAAGAAGGTTGTGTATAAAGCAAAATATGCCTCAATGAAATGATATTGAGATGAAGTCCCATACCTCGGGTCTGACTCTACTCGATCGTTCTTTAACATCCTGAATAATAAACTTGAGTTAATTTATAATTTCTTAATAACCTTTTTCAAGTTCATTATTCCTTTTATATCACTTATTACCATGTTATGAACACTATGTAATTATTTAAGTTAATAATGGTTGTTTTGTCGATCAATGGTACTTGAGTCAAAATTAAACTCTTTATAATTACAATTTGTTGATGCGGTAAAATATCCATTATATCCAGAATTATATTCAAGATCTAGATATCATATATTTCATATATATCCAGTATATACATGCATTTATAATATTACATAGAATTTAGGGGTAAGAAATGAAATGCACCGTTCATGGAGACGGTAAGCCGTACGTACGCATGAACCCTACTTCCATTTCTATTTCATATTTCATGGAATTAAAACATAATGATACATAATAGTATTATAATTCCAGTATTTTATCATATATAATATCATTAAATCTATCCTTTATACGTACCACATATGGTTTTAACAAATAAAATCACTTTGAGTGGGCGGTAGTCCATAATTCCTAAAATGAAGATATTGCGTTTACCATTAATGGAAACCATAAAGGTATGACATAAATGAAAAATAAAGAAGCTTAAGTTAAAAATAAACATATTATATATCATATATATATATATAGTGACATTTTAATGGCCACCTGTGAAGGTGTTATATGAGTGTTGAACAATCAACGTTTCGTGAGGCAGAAATTCGTCATCCACAGAAATAATATGTTCTTTAACCATTAGATGTAGGTGTGTGTAAGTGTAGCTTGAATACTTCTTATAAAAACATCCTAGTATATTTTAGATACTGTTTTTGTTACAAAATAAATGAATAAAAAGAGTTTAAAGGGTTGTAGAAGAAAAATAAAACATAAGAAAACAAGAGAAAACACTACCTTTAAAACGGGTAACTCTTTTTGATTTGAGCTCAAAGGCTTCATTTGGAAGACTTCTTCCCAAATTGAGGCTTCAAGGAGTACGAGAGGGATTTGGAGAGACAAAATGGACAGGGTTTGGCCGATCCAAAGGCTTGGGAGGTGTGGGTAATGTGGTAGAGGTGGGGGCCTTTTATAAGAGGAGAGGAGGGGCACTCTTGGAAAGTTATAAAAGTTTACTTTATTATAAAATGCTTTTCGGATTTAAAAGGACCTAAAATTATATATTTCTAGGATAAGGTGATAGGAGTTCTCAATACGACAATCCAATAGGTTTTTTACATGTGTAGGTCTTAGATTTTACATTATCGTTTCATTTTTTTTAAATTGTTAAATAATGAGGTAATCGCTGCATCATCATGGTATCATAAATAATTTAATTTATTTAATGTCTAAAAATTATAAAAAAAATATCATTATGTAGGAAATCTTTTTATCTTTCTAATTAATTTTTATAGTCAAAAATATGACTTATAAAACCCCTTTTAAAATTTTTTTTTAGTAAAACAACTCATGTTTGTGACATTTTAATTTTAACATTAAATAAAAAGTTATTAATGTTATTTTCCCACCAAAGTAGCTCCATGGGGTCCCCAAGTTGACCCATGGATTGTATTGGTCGTCCATGACACATCAAGTAAGGGTACGACTTGTGTCAAGGTCATTTAATATTATTAAAACATTATTTTTACCTTAAATTACACTAGTTACCTCTAATCATGATTAAAAAATTAAAAATTTCTATTCACCAAAAAATTATTTTAATCCCATTGAACAAAATTTTACTTCTTAATGACAACCATGTATGTCAGATTTTTGAAATTCAAAACACAACGGAGGTAAAATTTCATTTAAATAGAAAATCAGTTTTTATAAGTTTTTCAGAAAAATACAAAAACTTCACCCTAAGATATATTTGATATTTCGGATTCAAAAATGATGTCTATTTTACAAAATTAAAAACATATAAGTTACAATAATTAATTTATTAATTAATTCCCATTGTCAGAGAAAATATCATCTTTTTATGAAACAATAAGTATCAAAAGATTGACACTAGTTTAAGTCCAATTTCAAAGTGAAATTATTTCCAACAACCACTATTGGATTAAATGGTAAAAATATATTCTAATTTAACTTTAAATCCAATTCAAGAGATAATATAATCATATAAATAAATTAGATTAAAAAGAGGTTTTGAATTAAAATACAACATTTTTCAGAATTCATTAAAAAAATGAACTTTATCGGAAAAATACCAAAAATTTACACAAAGTAAATTCTGATGTCCCGATTCTAAAGAATAATTTTATTTGGTCCAATAGAATGTATAAGAGTGACCAAAACTATAATTAATGGCGATTCTCCATCAAAAGGCGATAAGTGTACCTTTAGTGAAAATTAGAGTATATATGCCTAAAATTGAATTCTTTTTGTATTTTAAGCATTTATCTTTTATTGAATAAATATAAAAACATCTAACAAACATATATAATCATATTTTAGTTATTTCCATTCATTCCCGCCAATAAAATGGCTACGTTTTAACTACCATTTAAAATAATATTATTTTATTACTTGTGTGCAACGTAAGATTTCAAAGAAACTCTTTGTTGCGTATTGGGTACGCTATCGAACATAGCAACCCCTTTAACGTAAAATTAATATTTAATTCATAAATATTAATAAATATTTAAATTATTTATTCTTTATTTACAAGGGATTTTACATCCTTCCCCCCTTTTGGGAATTTCTTCCTCACAATTTTATTCACTTATCAAAATAAGTGGGGGTATTTATCCCTTATAGCATTTTTAGATTCCCATATTTCCTCTTCAACCATATGGTTTTTTCATAATACCTTTACCTGGTGAATTACCATATTCTGCAACACTTTCTCTCTATGGTCATGTATCTGGACTGATTGTTCTTCATAAGAGGTATTCTATTCCAAATAAACTAACTCTGGGCTCAAAACATGAGATGGATCTGGCATGTACTTTCTCAACATCAAAACATGAAAACAATTGTGTACCTGAGATAAACTTGGAGGTAAATCCACTCGGTATGCAACTGATCCAACTTTCTCCATAATTTCATATGGTCCAATGAACCTTCGTCTCAGCTATCCTTTCTTACCAAATCGCATCACACTTTTCCACGGTGAAACTTTGAGAAAAACATGATCACCTACCTCGAAAGATAGATCCTTCCTCTGGTTATCTGCATATCTCTTCTGCCTGCTTTGAGCTGTTCTCATGTGTTTCTGAATCAACTGAACTTTTTCTGCCATCTCTTCTACCAATTTTGCTCCCATTAACTTCCTTTCACCCACTTCATCCCAGAAATATTGAGTTCGACACTGATTCCCATATAATGCGTCAAATGGTTCCATATGTATACGGGAATGAAAACAGTTATTATATGAAAACTCAACCAAAGAAAGAAGTTGGTCCCCACTTCCCTGATAATCCATCGAACAAGAACGTAGAATATCCTCCAATGTATGAATTGTTCATTCTGATTGACCATCTGATTGAGGATAAAAATCTGTCATAAAATTTAATTCAGTACCCAACAACTTCTGAAGGCTTTTCCAAAAGTTAGAAGTGAACATGGGATCACGGTCAGATATAATGAAGAGAGTAACTCCATGTAACCTGAATATCTCTTTAAGACACAAATGGGAAAGTTTATGTAGGGAATAATTATCTCATATAGCAAGGAAATGAGCAGATTTAGTCAAGCGATCAATAATAACGTAGATTTCATTATTACCTCGAGGTGTCTTTGGAAATCCCACAACGAAGTCCATGGATATATTCACTCATTTCCACTCTGGCACTGGTAAAGGCTGAAGCATCCCTTTAGGTAACTGCCGCTCTGCTTTAACCTATTGACAGGTCAAACACTTCACAGTAAAATTAGAAATATCTCTTTTCATTCCGTCCCACCAGAAATACTCTCGAAGATCTCTATACATCTTAGTACTACCAGGATGGACTAAAAACGGAGAACTATGAGCTTCAAATAACAAATCTCTCTTAAACTGTGAATCACATGGCAAAAATATCTTCCCAAATCTCAAAAAAAAATCATTATCAATATTGAATTCAGGAAACTTACCCTTCTGAACCAGCTCTACCTTTTTCTGCAACTCGCTGTCTTGCTTCTGTGCTTACTTAATTCTGTCTGATAGATAATATTTCACTGATACCTGAAACAAAATATAAGAACATCCTACACCAACAACTTCTATGCCAAATTTCATCAAATCCTTAACCAAAGGATCACGTTCCAAACACAACATTGTTAATGAAGCATTACTTTTTCGACTCAAAGCATCAGCCACTTTATTTGCTTTTCACGGATGGTAATGAATTGTACAATCATAATCCTTGATTAGTTCTAGCCATCTACTCTGTCTAATGTTCAATTATTTCTTAGTGAATATATACTTTAAACTTTTGTGATCGGTATATATTTCACACTTTACTCCATACAAATGATGCCTCTAAATTTTTAAAGTGAAAACAATAGTAGTTAATTCCAAATCATGTGTAGAGTAATTTACCTCATGATTTTTCAACTGTCATGAAGCATAAGCAATTACCTGATCATTCTGCATTAAGACACAACCAAGTCCTTTCAATGAAGCATCACTGTAGATAACAAACTCCCCATTCCTGGAAGTTAGTGCCAAAACTGGAGCATTCACCAATCTTCTTTTCACTTTCTGAAAACAATCATCACATTCTTTTGTCTAGATAAACTTAACACCCTTCCGAGTTAGCTTAGTCATTGGACTAGATAACCATGAATAATTTCTAACAAACCTTCGTTAATAGCCTTCCAAACCAAGGAAGTTAAGAATCTCAGTTACATTTGTGGGTCTTGGACATTCTTCCATAACCTTTGTTTTTGCAGGATCAACAGATATCCCATCTTTAGAAACAATATGACCAATGAAAGAAATTTGTTGCAACCAAAACTCACATTTTCTGAATTTCCCATACAATTTCTTTTCTTTTAAGGTTTTCAAAATAACCCTTAAATGTCTTTCATACTCATCTTTACATTTAGAAAACACCAAAATATCATCAATGAAAACAACCACAAACTTATCCACGAACTCATGGAAAATTCTATTCATTAAGTCCATGAATACATCAGGTGCATTGGTTAGCCCAAAAGGCATTACTAAAAATTCATAATGGCCATATATTGTATGAAACACGGTCTTTGGAATATCTGATTCCTTTACCGTCAACTGATAGTACCCCGATCTCAGGTCAATCTTTGAAAAATACTGATCTCCCTGGAGCTGATCAAACAAATCATCAATATGAGGAAAAAGATATTTGTTCTTAACAGTGATGTTATTCAAGGCCCTATAATCAATGCAAAGTCTCATAGAACCATCTTTCTTTTTAACAAATAAAATAGGAGCACCCCATGATGATGTGCTAGGTTGAATGTATATTTTCTCTAATAAATCTTACAATTTCTCCTTCAACTCTAAAAGTTCAATTTGAGCCATTCGATAAGAGGGTTTTGAAATTGGCTTAGCATCAGGAACTAATTCTATAGGAAACTCAACTTTCTGATCTGGTATTATTCCAGGAAACTCATCAGGAAAAACATCAGGATACTCATTTACCACTGGCACATCATTAATCTGAACAGTTCCCATGTTTTCAACAATATGTGCAAGGTAACATTCATTTCCATCTTTTACAAGTTTCTCGGCCTCTTGATACGTTATCCACAGTAAGGGTTCATTCTTGTACACAAATGGAAAGTATTTCTAAAAATAAAATTCTTTAGCTCTATAATCAATCTTAGCATGATAAATAGAGAGCCAATCCATACCCAGGATAACATCAAACTCTACTAGAGTTAAAACAATAAGTTTTGTAAGTAGGTTCTTTCCACGAATAAGGATAGAATATTATTATAAATTCTTTTTGCCTCAACATTTCCCCTAGGTGTTTTTACCACATGTTCCGGATTCGTTTCTTGAGATGGTATTCCCATTTTACTAGAAATGTTTTCAAAGATGAAAGAATTTGTAGACCCCAAATCAAACAACACACTGGCATAATCTGAAAAAACAAAAAAAGTACCTGATACCACTTCATTTGATGGCCCGACATCTACTGAAGTAGTTTCAATGGATTTCACCACCCCTTTCTTCTTATAGTCTAACTGCTTCCCATCACTTGAGCTCTTTGTTGGACACTCATTTGCATAGTGACCCATCTCATTGCACTTAAAACATTTCACTAACTATAAATCAAATTTGGTCTTACCTTCACCCTGATCTTTTTCAGTGCAATCATGAGCCTTATGTCCCTTCTTAACACATCGGTAGCACTTTCCAGAATTCAGAAGACATTCCCCAGCATGCCTTTTACCACATTTATCACAAATTGGAAACTTTTTATTCTTACCGTCCGTCCTTTTTGAAATTTGTTTCCTTTCTCCTACCACCTCGGTCTCTTCTTATGCTGGTTGTTATAGAACACTTGATCATCGGAAAACTCCATTTCCACCTTCTCAGCACATCGAACAAGCATTTCATAACTTTTGAACTCAGGAGAAGCCAATTCCCTTCGATATTTTGGCTTTAATCATGAGTAAAAACAATTGATTTTACTATCAAGGTCTCATATAAAATTTGGATCATACCTTGCCAATCGAGTGAACCTCTCTTCATAGGCAGCCACTAATTGTTCCTCTTGCCTCAATTCCATGAATTGTTTTCCATCCTAAGTTGAACAACCTTAGAAATATACTTCTCAAGAAACAAACCTTTGAATTCATCCCTGTTAAGAGAATCAATATTATCAGCATCCCTAATATTTTTATCCATCGACCACCACTGATCTGCTTCACCCTCCAAATGGTAAATAGAAAGACTAACCTTTTGATTGTTTGAACACCCCATGACATAAAAAATATTATCCAGTTCTTTAATCCACCCTTCAGCTAGCACAGGGTGAGATGATCCTCTGAATGATAGGGGATGTTTCCTCATGAAATGTTCCACCACTGACATTTTCCTCTGTGGTTGATCTGGCTAATCTTGTGCATGGATACCACCACCATTTATCGCATGAGTCAACTATTCCATTACTGCAACAAACTATTCAGTTCCAATTCCAACCATCTGAGGATGCTGATTCGGAAGGTTATTTCCTTCTGTATTCCTTAATACCACTACTTCCCCATTTCCTCTATAGAAAACCATTTTGAACAAACATGTCTTAGATAAAGAAACATGGTAATCTTCAAATTCTATATCATTTCAATTTGACCATAATATATATATATATATATATATATATATTTGGATAATCATTTAATATAATTCTAACTCCTAAAGTTATCTAAACCGACCTATGATACCAACTATAAGGCCCCGACCTTAAACCTTACATAATATTGAATTAAATGAATAATTCACATTGAGGATCTTTTTAGGTTTAGAGTTTTAGAGAATTAGATCATAAAACATACATTACATTCCACATTTAAACAAGGTGGTTACATAAAAGATATTATTAATTTCTCCCATCAACGAAAACATATTAAAAAAATGGATTCTTTCTTGACACTTCTTTGACACTATCATCACATCATGTACCTTTCCTCTACCTGTGAAAAACATTTCAAAAACTTGGGCTGAGCATAAAACGCTCAGTAAGGGATATAAAAATATGGAAAGGAAACATGAGTACATATATACATAAGAATGAAATCTAATATTACCCATAAAACATAAGCACTTTAACATACCTCATTAAATCATGATTAAATCATAGAAATCATAAGGCATAAAGGTAACTTGAGGTATTCATAACATTCTTATGTAGGGAGTAACCCTCTTGGTTTCATTTGGAATACCCATCATAGTATATTCCCTAAATCTCTTTGGAGAAACCACAACGTTTAACCCCTTCATTTTACGCAATGCATTGGAGAGTTATATCGGGCTCACACACCCTTAGTTTATCAAAGAACCACCCATCTTCATAATAATTCCCAAGAACCATAACATAATCGTATCACATAAAACATGCATAAAGGAAACATAACAATTCCAGTTTTCAATCACAAGATATCAATACAACACATTGATATGAAAAACATTATGAAAACCATTTTCAATATAAAAATAAAATAAAAGTAAAACATGGTATTTATTTTTCATTTAAAAAAAGGAATGGCTTGTCGAGGAAGCCAAAACTCAAATAATGGTCACGGTGGTGGAGAAGTTGTTGTCGCCGCATACGTACGACAAAAACATTCACTTTTTTCATTTAGTAAAATTATTCTTATAAAAATATTCCATTTGGATAAACATAAAAGTCAAAGGGGTTTATACACCGTATAAAATAAGGTTGTGTATAAAACAAAATATGGCTCAATGAAAGGAGATTGAGACGAAGTCCCATACCTCAGGTCTGACTGGACTCGATCATTCTTTAACATCCTTAATAATAAACTTGAGTTAATTTCTATTTTTATAAGAACCTTTTTCAAGTTAATTATTCCTTTTATATCACTTATTACCATGTTATGAACACTATGTAATTATTTAAGTTAATAATGGTCGTTTTGTCGATCATTGGTACTTGATTTAAAATTAAACTCTTTATAAATACAAGTTGTTCATGGGGTAAAATATCCATTATATCCAGAATTATATCGAAGATATAGATATCAAATATTTCATATATATACATTATATACATGTATTTATAATATTACATAACATTTAGGGGTAAGAAATGAAATTCACCGTTCATGGAGACGGTAATCCGTACGTACGCATGAATGCTACTTCTATTTCTATTGCATATTTAATGGAATTAAAACATAATGATACATAATAGTATTATAATTACAGAATTTTATCATATATAATATCATTAAATTTATCCTTTATACGTACCATATATGGTATTAACGAATCAAATCACCTTGAGGGGGCGGTAGTCCGCACATCCAAAAATAAAGATATCACGTTTACCCATAATGGAAACCATAAAGGTATTCCATAAATGAAAAATATGGTAGATTAAGTAAAGCATAAAAATATTATATATCATATATAAATATAGTGACATCTTAATGGCCAGCTTTTAAGGATTTATATGAGTATTGAACAATCATCGTTCTGTGAGGCAAAAATTCACCATCCACAGAAACAGTATGTTCTTTAACCATTAGATGTAGGTGTCCGTATGTGAAGCTCGAATCCTTATTATAACAACATCATAGCATATTTAATATACTTGTATTATTACAAAATAATGGAATAAAAAGAGTTTGGATGGTTGGAGAAGAAAAATAAAACATAAGAACACAAGAGAAAACACTACCTTTAGAACGGGTAACTCTTTTCGATTTGAGCTCAAAGGCTTCCTTGGGAAGACTTCTGTCCAAAGTGTGGCTTCAAAGAGTAAGAGAGGGATTTGTAGAGACAAAATGGAAAGGTTTTGGCCGAGCCAAAGGCTTGAGAGGTGTGTGTAAGGTGGTATAGGTGGGGGCCTTTTATAAGAGGAGAGGAAGGGCACTATTGGAATGTTATAAAAGGTTACTTTATTATAAAATGATTTTCAGATTTAAAAGATACCAAAATTAAATATTTATAGGATAAGGTGATAAGAGGTAGAAATCCACCCATCCAATAGGTTTTTGACATGGTTAAGTATTTGATTTTACATTATCATTTCATTTTTTTAATTCGTTAAATAATGAGGTAATCGCTCAATCATCATGGTATCATAAATAATTTACTTTATTTAATGTCTAAAAATTATAAAAAAAATATCATGATGTAGGAAATCTTTTTATCTTTCTAATAAATATTTATAGTCAAAAATATGACTTTTATATCCCCATTTGAAAATTGTTTTATTAAAACAACTCATGTTTGTGATATTTTAATTTTAACATTAAATAAAAAGTTATTAATGTTATTTTCCCACCAAAGTGGCTCCATGGGGTCCCCAAGTTGACCCATGGATTGTCTTGGTAATCCATGACACATCCAATAAGGGTAGGACATGTGTAAAGGTCATTTCTTATTATTAAAACATTATTTTTACCTTAAATTACACTAATTACCTCTAATCGCGATTAAAAACATAAAAGTTACTATTCACTAAAAAAATATTTTAATCCCATTGAACCACATTTTACTTCTTAATGAAAACCATGTATGTCGGATTTTTGAAATTCAAAACAGAGAGGTGGTAAATTTTCATTTAAAAAGAAAATTAGTTTTTATTAGTACCACTTAGTGGTTTCACTATTCATCAAAAATTAAAGTTTTTCAGAAAAATACTAAAACATCACTCTAAGATATATTTGATATTATGAATTCAAAAATGATGTCTATTTTAAAAAATTCAAAACATATAAGTTACATTAATTAATTAATAATTAATTCCCACTGTCAGAGCAAATAGCGTGTTTTTATGAAACAATAAGTATCAAAAGATTGACACTAGTTTAAGTCCAATTTTAATGTGAAAATAATTCCAACAACCACTGTTGGATTAAATCGTAAAAATATATTCTAATTTCACTTTAAATAAAATTAAAAAGATAATCTAATAATATAAATAAAATAGATTAAAAAGTGGTTTTGAATTAAAATACAACATTTATCACTATTCATTAAAAAAATGAACTTTATCCGAAAAATACCAAAAATTCACAAAAAGTAAATTTTGATTTCCAGATTCTAAATAATAATTTTATTTGGTCCAATAGAATTTATAAGAGTGACCAAAACTATACTTAATGACGGTTCACCATCAAAAGGCGATAAGTGGACCTTTAGTGAAAATTAGAGTATATAAGCCTAAAATTGAATTCTTTTCGTATTTTAAGCCTTTATGTTTTATTAGACAAATGTAAAAACATTTAACAAACATATATAATAATATTTTAGTTATTTCCATTCATTCCTGCTAATACAACGGCTACGTGTTAACTACCATTTAAAATAATATTATTTTATTACTAGTGTGCAACGTAAGATTTCAAAGAAACTCTTTGTTGCGAATTTGGTACGCTATCGAACATAGAAACCCCTTTAAAGTAAAATTATTATTTAATTCGTAAATACTAATAAATATTAAAATACTTTATTCTTTATTTTTTTGGGATGTTACAATAGTGTCCAATCATGTTATGGAATGAATAAAAATAATGATTTTACTAAATGGAAATTTATAATAATTAAAATAAAGAATTATAATCCTATGGGAAACTAGTTGATAACAAATTCCTTACTATAATGGTAATGAAAATTTGAAAATTTACATTTATGCCTATATTATTTATAATCATGATTAATCAATTGTTTCAAACATTCTAAAAATATTATTTTAATTAAATATTTATCCATGATTATTCTAATTAGAAATAAACAGTGCGATTTTGAGATTCCACCCACACACATAATATTTCACATTTCCCCCCATGTAAAACACCATGATGGAGAAAATAGAAGTGAAATTACATGAGACCACACCAAGAAATATTTGAATTATTATTATTAATAAAAAATGAAAATAGAAACATATAAATGTACACTGATTAATGGAGGATATCATAAAATATTGAAAATTTCACTCAGGAGATGGAAATATGCTATGATGTCCAAAAAAAATTGTATATTGATGAAAATGAAAATTGAAAACTAGAAATACAAGAATAAAATTGATATTATAGGATAGGATAAATTGTAGTAAAAAAACATTGAGTATAAAAATCTATCCTGTTCCCCCAATAGTGGAAATATCTAGAAATGGGGGCTCATGTAATTTAGAATTTGCATTTATGGATGACGTAGTTGGCGAATCTGTGATATGATTTTTTTTCATTTAGTAGAGATACTATCATGAATTTTATTCAATGACTTACATATATTTCCAAATTTAAAACTCCATCCCTTATATACGGGTCGGATGATGTTTTTTATCTGGTTGATTATTTTGTTTTGGTTATAGAGAGTGACGTAGACCAGAATGACTGACCTATATGATGATAAAAATAACCAATAATCATAATGATTTTCACCAATAACACTTTAATATGATATAAGAATCATTGTACAATATCAAACAAGGATATGATTAATGACTTATCCTGTGGGTTTGTGTGGTGTTGGGGCCACAAATGGACTTGATTTGGGAGGTTTAGTCATCTGTTTTGGGATGGTGGGTGATGTTGAGATTGTGAAATAACAGGTGGGTGTAGGTGGTGGTGGGGGAAAATGTGTAGAATGTGGAGGAAAAATCAGTAACAAACCCATGGGAATCTATTTCCCCAGCAACTAAGGTAGATTTGGGGTTATCATGGATGATTATATATGTGTTACTAAACATCTAGTCCATCCCCATGATAATAATATTAATACAATTATTTTTATAATGGTAACATAAAATATCATCAGGACGAGAGAGTTTAATAACCCTAAATTCTATGCCAACTGGGTGGCATAGAATCGTTCGACCATCTTAACATGAGTTTTTGGTAAAATGGAATGTAAATTTTACAGAGTAATTAATGGAATGTTAATGTAGTATTTTTGGAAACTATTGGTGAGGAGCTTCATATCTCCCATAGATACAAATCCATTATTCTCATTATATGGAAACACAGTGGTTCGAAAAGGGTTTGGATGAGGTGGAAGATAATGTGGTGGTTGGATCAATGTTCAATTTAATCTATTTGGAGTGTATAAAAAATTAGCCATGGTAACATCCTTCTATACAATGAGAAGATTATGTTTTTAGGGTAGAAATGGGTGACTATAAGGGTATGGAATGTGGTATTGGAGTAAAAACCACACTCTCAGCTAAACAATATCATAGTAATGTAAAATATCCTCCATACATGGGTGTATAGAATAAGTTTCTCATTGTTTCTCATATTTATAAAAATCTGTTCTATTTTACTTAGAATTGGTTGGTAAGTCCAAAAATAAATGTCATATAGTGGGATTGATGACTTTAATAATATCAAGTAGATGAATGTGTGAAAAAAGATCATCCATATTTTATTAACGTCCAAGATGCTCAAGAATTTTTAAATCAAGAAATTGGACACATGAGGAAATATTTCTATAAGATAATCATTATAATATATCACCCAATGGGCTTTTGGTATAAAACTGAGTCATGATTTTGGATGTGGAGATTGAGACACATGAGGTGTTCTATAATTTTCCTTAACTAATAATGAATATGGATGTGAGTTCATAAATGATTTAGTGGGATTATATTTTACAATCGTGGAAGGAATTGTTTCTTTCTAGGATCGTGTTTATGGAATATATGAGAAATCTTCCTCTATAGGAAGAATTTTTAGTGCTTGTGAATGTGATATTGGTAGCTATGTGGCTCAATACTATTACACGGACTCAACATAGTCTCCCAATGGTGGATGATGTTTTAGGGTTACCTTTACCTAAAGTAGAAAGATCCTCATATTCCATGAACCCATATATATGAAATGAAAATGGAAAAAAGTAAATGAAAAAAAATATAATTTTTTTTTACAAATTACACAGTATATGGTTTAGATTATGTGGTTTGTGTCATAGATATGTTATAAACCTATGAACTATGAATATACACCACAACCTCCTATGTAAGAGATATTGTAAACTACTATATTTGGGTATAATGAGTAAATGTCTCATATTTTAAAATAGAACCTAGGGCATTTGAATAGGGTAAAAGATAAGTGATACATAGGAAGGAAGTGAGTAAACACCATATACCAAATGTACATGTCTCGTGTTAGCAGATGATCACTTGAGTCGTATAATGTTAGGAAAAGAGATGTGTCATTATAGGATGATATACTAAGCACATGAAATGTCATAAACTTTAACAATGTTTGTAATTCAAATTAATTGTGGTATATTAATTACATATATAGAAATGTACATTATATTTATTCTTTATATGATTATATTTACTTATGTATTTAATTAAAATTTACAATGAATCAATTAAAATCCTAAAAAATAAAAATAATAATATGAATGGATGATATTAGGAACACTACATGGATAAACAATAAAGGTGTTTTAGATCACAAATACATCCTGTATGTTGGAATTATGGTTTTACTATTATAACCAAGAATCTTAAAAAACAACTAATTATGAATTTAATATAAAGTTTTTATCATTATGGCATATACATGATAAAGTAGGTTTAATGATTTAGATAAATAAGAAAATCATTTCATTAATAAGTCGACACTTCGACATAGTGTACATTTATGACAAAAAATGGGTTCATAAATTTACACCAATGTTTAATTAATGACACTTTTCTTACACTTATGAAGAGTCTCCATTTCAAAAAAGTATCCTTTATTTATTTTATACATATCCTTATATACCAATAAAATAATTTAAATGTGTGAGATGATAAAAAGATGTTTATTAAGGGATATAAAAATAAAAAAAATCCATTAGTCCAGTGAGAAAATATATATTTACATTTTTTTCTAATTTTTCAATATTTATTGGTCAATTAAAACCAATAAAATATATAAGATTCAAATAATAACTATTAAGTATTCATGAGGAATCATATTTAAACCCATGTCAAACTATTTTATTGAACCCTTTTTTTAGTAGTTAGGTAAATAGTTATCTCTAAATTTTTTTTTCTCAAAAACAAAATCAATTACCAATGCATCAAATAGATAAATTTGGGGCCAGTAACTATAATATATAATTACCAAGTACTATATTATTTAAAAAGTACTAAAAACATACACTTTTTATCAAGAAACTGATGAAAAACTCATTTGAAACCACAAGAAAAACACTTTCCTTTTTCGCATAAAAATTAGGAGGAATGTCTTTTTGTTTTGAGAGCACATAAAAATTAATAATATAGGAAGAATTTAAAGAATATAAAAATTTTAAGAGAGGAAAAATTAGCAGAATAATATTTATAATTAAAAATGGATTGGAATAAGGTCAAAGGTGGTCATGCGTTAAATAAAAAACATTTTTCACTTTTATAAATATATTCAAAAGTTATAAATATAGAAAAAAATACAGTGATTATTTTTTAAAAAAATTTAATAATGGAAAAATTTTATAAAATAAATTTTTTAATAATTTATGTGTATATAATAACATTTTTGAAACTATTTTTTTAAAGAGAATGGGTATGGAAGAGAATGATTTTTAAATCGAAACTTTAAAAGAATGTTTTAAAGAAAAATAAATTATGAATTTAGTGACTTTTGATTCAAAATTAAATTGAAGGATATTTGATGGAAATGATGTTTCAATAAAATGAAATTTAATAATTGAATGATAAGATAACTCCTTTTATTAGTTTATACACCATATAAATGAAAAAATGCGGTGAAAATGGGATATGTTTCAAAGGAACAAAATATAGAGGAGAAATATCTTACCACGAGTCTAGACTAAAATATTATTAAATATTTATTTTATTAATAAAATTATTCATGTTTATTACTCTATTTTTATTTCTTCTATTTTATGTTTGATCATGTTTTATTTAGGTACTAAATTAGACATGTTCACATTAGAAGTTTTTAGCTCGTACTGTATAAACAATTTCAGTCCATTAATCATGGCCAAAGGGGTCATGGTTCCATTATCTCTAATATCTAAACATGTTATAATTATCACATTTATAAATTTAAAATAATTTTCTAACCATTTTTTAAATTTATATTTAAAAATTATTGAAAATGTTCATGGAGGGTGTAGTTCATGCATACCCATGAACGACATTTTCATTTTTAAGATGGTTGAAAAGGAAATAAATTAGATATATTATTACCATTAAACAATCATAAAAATATTATGAATATAATATTAATTGATGAAATAAATTCCCAGGACCATCCATGTGTGATGCTAATAATAAAAATGCATCGATCATGTAAGTAGTTGTTCGCGCTTACACACATGAGAAATTTTATTTTCCAATGGATGAGAGGGGGAAAAGGTAGAAAATATAAAATATTTTTATAATAGTAACTGTTTATAAAAATATATTATATATCCACTATATACATCTTTATAGGCATATGTTTAATGTGTTGATGAAAAATGAAACACTTCGGATCATGGAGGCGGTAGTCCACATGTTCTCATGAGAAATGTTTTCATTCCACATAGGATGTATAAGAGGTATAAAATATTTTTCCCATTAAAAAATAACATTTATTTATATATATGAAAAAATTTCATTATGTTATGTTTTTTAGAATAGATTTTATAGAGGTAGAAGAATAAATACACTTAAATGAATTCGATTAAGATTTACACATTCTCCTTGTATATTTTTTTATTACACCTTAATATTTCTAGGATTATTTCTTTAGTGGGGAGTGTTTTGGAGGGATTTGGATTGATTGTTTCCAATATAGTGTGATAAATGTGTGTGTATATGTGAGGACAAGAGGTTCTGATTTATAAGTTAGTGGAGTGAAATCCTTATAAGTATTAAGATAATTACCATATAGTAGATGTCTCATATAACAACCTTGAATCTAGTAACAAAGATCTGATTTATACATTATTACCTTAGAATAATATATAGGGGATTGAATCATAAGTACTGATCAATTTATTAGTCGTGAAAAAAAACAAATATGTAAAATTTTCCCATTTTTAGTTGAAAATAAAATATAAAACACCACAAAATATAATATTCCACATCCTTGAAAATCATTCAAAAATTCAATCTTTTTATCCTAGAGAAAGATAAAAGCAACAAGGATCTCAAAATCTCGGAAAATTTTTTGAATGAGTAATGTTATCATGTATAAATAATTCATAATAATTATGGAAATCTAAATAACAGGAAAAAAATTCCATTTAATTTATAAATTAAAATGAAATGAATCCTTGGAAAATATCAATGTAATATTCTCATAGATATTAGTAAATATATTATTATTGAAGTAAGTTTATAACTCTAAAAATCTTGATAAATTCTTTATGCCTAGATATTTTTTAATATGGTTAGCTTTACACAAAAAATCTCATTTAATAATGTTATCCAACTTGGTTGTCTCATGAAACTAGTCATGATTAAAAGGGTGATTTATAATTAGGGACCACATATTAACGAATTCCAAATGAAATCCTCATAAATTAAATTATCAATTTTACCAAAAAAATATATATTACTCATCGTAAAATATATTTATTGATTAGCAAATATATAATATCTATATTTCCCCAACCAATCAAAAAAATTGTTTAGTAAAACATCATATGTATAAATGGTATTTTATTTTAGTAATAAATAGAACCATGAATAAATAAAATGGATATAAAAGTAAAATTAAATGTCCAATGAAAAAATATATGATGAAAATGAATATTTTAAAAAAACAACCACATAATTAATAATAGATAAAAATTATACCATCAATTCATCATAAATATTGGGTTTTTAATAAAACAAGGTCATTGGGAGAATAGAACAAAATGGAAGAAAAGTAAAAATAAAATTTCATTTAATAATAGTCTTTGTAAAACCATTGGAAACATATAAAATAATATAAATAGTGTTATACTGGTATGTTAATGAGAATATTTGTTACTTCCATATACATTAAAAAAATTAATTTTTTGTATAGAAAGTTGAAAATAACCTTCTTAGAAAGCAATCGAAATATTAATTTAAAACCTTGTAAAAATCAAATTATAAAATAAAATTTGGTTAATAAATCATTTATAAAAATATAGATGACTTTTTGAAAATAATTTTGAAAAATATTTACTTGTAATAATAATATACCCAATCAAAAAGAGAAATAATATCAACTTTTATTTTAAAAATTTGTTAACTGATTCGAGTTTCTAGATTGATAAATTCGAAATAAAACATGTAATCTCATTAAATATATATATATATATATAATAAGAAAATATAAGTTTTTAATGATGTATTTATAATAATATATCATCAATGAAAATATATGTGATCCTAAAAAAATAGATTGTGAAATAAAATCTTATCTATTTCGTAACTACTAAATTGTTACCCGTTGAAAGAGAAAACATGAATCAAAACCTTAATTAACATTAAAAAACGGTATTCAGGTTATACACATCATAGTGGAAATCTATATACAACATAAATAAAAATAGATGCATAATAAAAAAATATATCTATATTGATTCGAAATTGTGATGAAATCTCTTACATCATGGTTTCACATTGTTGAACAATCTATATCAACTTTTATAGAAATTTATTATCTATTATAAATATATAAAATAATCATATACATATATATAATATCATATATTATCTAAAAATAAAATCGTATCTCCCATTTCTTAACACATTTTCATTATTATCATTTTTTTTGGTGCTAACTACTTCATTTTTCCTGTATTTATTTATTCAAGAAGTTACGGTAATTGTGTATTGATAATCATTATATATTATCCATAATGAAAATATTGATATAAAAAACATATTCATTAGATATATATTTAGAGTTACATGTGAAAATAATGCATGAAAATCAATCACAATACTTCGTGGATGTGGTTGTCCACATGTACGCATGAGTGATGTTATCATTTTTAATGGGTGTAATGGTAAGGAAGTACAATGTATATTACATTTATAGAATCAAAAAGAGGTAAAACAAATATCATATATATTCATTATTTTCATGATAATTTCCATCCATGTTTTGTGTCAATGGAATTTTTTTTTTGGTTCATGATCGTGGGTTAGATTATTCTAATTCAGGAGTCTTCAACTACCTTGATTCATAAGAATTAATATTATTATTCTATATAATAAAAATCCAACTCCATTCTTCAATGAATATCTATATATCACTAATCCATAATTTCTTAATGGAATAGTAAATTCAATATCATTGACGAATCTCCCCTTCAACTCATCAAAACATTCTTCACATTAATTTGTCCATATAAACTTTACACCATTATATGTGTTCTTGTATAAAGGGTTATAAAACAAGGAATATGTGTAATCAAATGAATCATATTAACCTTCTAATCCAATTAAACTACTAAAATGATCTATTTTTATCATTATAGAACATTATTTGACTAACATTATCTTCAAAAGATTAATTAAAATTACATATTTTGAGATAATATGGCCCTAAAAACAAACTATCAGAACCCAGAATTCACACATTATAATTTTACCATATAAATAATTTTCTCTAAGAGACTCTATAAATATTTTAATGTGGTTCACAAGGTCTTCATAGTATATATAGTACACTAAGATACCGATAATAAATGCTAAAAACATTATCATGATATTTCTTGAGTGCTCTGTTCATGCAATCTATAAAAATAGAGGGTGAATTAGTTAATTCAAAGGGAATTATTTTTAAATCGTAAGGTCTATAACTCATATGAAAGGATAAATTTGAAAAACCATCCTTAGTTTCTCACAATTATTGATACCCAAAATTAATATAATGATTTAAAAAATAATGAACTCCTTAAATTTGATCAAATAGGTCATCAATGGGATGTAGACAATATTTATTCTTTATAATAATATCATTGATTTTCATATGATTAATACATAGTCAGATAAGTCCATATTTATTTTGAATAAGAAGAATAATGATACCCTAAGGTGAAACAATAGGATTTAAAAAACCCTTTATCACAGAACATTTTTTTGATTAAAATTTTCCATTAATTCTAGTACAAATATTCGATATTGAGTCTTTAATATAGGACATGCATTAGAAATTAAAACAATAGAATAATAAACATAATTTTTTGTGGATATACTATTCATTAATTAGCAGACAGATAAATTAATTCTTCTTTAATAGTTACACATTCAATTTTAATATTACCTTTCCCATATGTATATTCGAACTTGAATTATTTCCTAAGAATCTCATTCAAAAGAGTTACTAGAGATGGATCTAGACATGAACCATATGATGATGTCTCCCCTCTAAAGATAAGGGATTCCACATCTTCATCATGGATTTCAATCTACTTCTCTTAGAGATAACTTTTTCCATTGAAATTTAAAATCCAATACATACCAAATATTATATTGAAGTGACCAAAATGTAAAATAATAAAATTTTCAATTATGGTATGTCTATCTGTCAGAATGGGAACTAACTGAAAAATCCATATTTGAAAAATATTTCTATTAGGATTATTTATCAAAAAATTACTTTTTATGTTGTTAGGAAAATATATAATTTTTTTTTAAATCATGTAAGATATAAAATCTTGAGAATATTTAGATTAAAGTAAATAATTATCTAAATATGAGGCTATTGTTAATGTACTTTACATCATATTGTTAAGAACTTCAACCGTAGCTTTACGGCAGATGTAATATTGGAATTCTCACATTGATACATGAAGAATATATTTTAATAATTATCCATTTATCTATATTTGAACCACAAGATAATAATAGATTCTTTTTTTTTCATATATTAATTAGCTATATGACCCAAATATCTAAATTTGAAACAAAATCCCATGCCCTTTAAACATTTTCTAGGACATCTCGTTCCAAAATTTTCCCATGATAAAAATTGCTTCATTTACTTATTCTTCTTTAATTTATTTCCTTTTTATTAGTTATTAACTATAATATGCTTATATTTACATACATTGAAGATATATAATCTATAAAATTATATAAATATTTTGATGGCATAAAATACTATTTCATCAAATGATGAAATACATTGAGAATCCAACACCCCTTGAAGTCTTTCCTTATCCCCTTCATTGGAATGAACATTATTTCATTCAGGATAACTTATTTAATCTACAAAAACCAGGATAGCCTTATTCTATGCAATTTTCTATTCTTCATTTTTTTTATTTAAGGACCATTCACTTCATTTCAATTTGTTTCTCACGTGGGGAATATTTTTCCAATAATGTTTCATTAAAAGTGATACATATCATATATTAGATTTTTTCTTCCTCCCTAGGATTCATTATTAATGAACACCATTTTATAACATCGTATTTATCACAATAAACTTCCAGTATAGAATTTCCCTTTCATTATTTACCATGTCTAATAATATGTATTTAAGTTACATAATCCATTACTCAGATACCAGTGGATTAGATGTCCCACTAAGAGGTGGATTGTTTCATGATAAGATTAAATATTTGAGAATAATTTCATGAAACATCATGTTTCTTCATATATATAAGGTTATTTTTTATAACATGGGTATGATGTGCTAAAATGGAAATGATCTACTCATCTCCAACACCATATTCATTTTTTTCTCAACAGGTTAATATTTTTATTAAACATGTGTATTTTTACAATTATTTCACCTACATTTCATTTCTAAACAACTAAATATACTAAATTAACTCATATAATTATGAATTTTCATTTACCATATATAATTCTAAATTTAGTGTCACACTAATAAATAATTTAATATTTATGAAAATCTAATATTAGAATAATAGACATGGTTTATTTTGGAATATCCTTAAATCATGAAAATAATTTTAAATATTTTATAATTATTTATATGAGTGTTTTAATGAACCATAGAATATCCCTAGGAGTCTTTATCTAGTTTTATAGTGATAGGTCTACTCATCATCATCGAGTTGTGATCGAGCTAAAATGAAACTCTCCTCATTCAGAGTTTCTAACCTAAGGTGGATCTATAACATAATTACATCCACTTGGTAGTATCCAAATAAGGATACATTTTCTAGAAGAGTCATGAAATATATTCATTAACAAGACTTGTGATATTATCTTATACATAAACATTTCATTGATTCTGTTATAAGGTTATGTTTCTTAGTCAATTTTTTTCTTCTAAATTAAGTTCCCAAGGATTCTAATAAACTTACTTTGATACTAGATGTAACATCGCCATCTCCAATAACCCAAAGCTGAATTTTACTTTGTTACATTAGAATACCATAAAGGGATCACAAACTCAAGAATGTACTAGTTTTGTATTATTTATGAACCGAATATATAATTTAGTCCATTTTTTACATTGTAAATAAATATAAAACAGAATAAAATAAAATATTATACATTCTTGAAACTAATTGAATGATTTATTATTCATATCCTATCAAAAATAAAAAAATATGGGTGAACTAAAATTATCAATAGCATTGTGAATAATAAGATCTATCATGATTAAATATTTAATAATCAGTATGTAAAGGTAAATAATTGAAAAGATATTCCATTTAATTAAAAACATATGCACAAAGTGAATCCATGTCTAATATCAATATAAAAATCTCATGGTAATGATGACTAAATTCCCATGGAAGGAAATATATAGTTCATAATATATTGATCAAGGACTTATACCTTGATATTCTAAAATATGGATAGGAATTCACCAAAACCCCATTTAATAAGGCTATCTTATGAGTTTTTCTCATAAGACTCATCAATTCATCGAGGAGAAATATATAATGAGGCCCCACCCATAACTACATTCCCAATGCATTCATTATATAATGAATGATCAATTTAACTGATAAATAATATCCCTTGATAATAAATATGTATATAAATTAGAGAATATAGAATATCAATGTTTCCCCTTTTGATCAAATAAATTTCATAGAAAAACCCAGTATTTATAAATGTTATAAGATTTAGACAGTATGAATACCCATGATACAATGAAAATGGATATGTAAGAGATGTTTGATTCTTGATGAAACATGATTATAAGAAATTGAATGTTTCATGATTAATTTAATGAAAACAAAATTAATAATCGATTAAACATGACCAAAAATCAATAAAAATATAGTTTTAGTAAAAAAAATCCAATTATTTTAAAAGTTAGAGGAATATTGAATCAAAATATATAAAATAAATTTACATTAATGATTCATCATTGTTTAACTATGAGGGAACTATAGAAGAAGATAAAAATAATAAAACAATTATGGTGGATGGAAAATCTATTAATTCCATATACATTAAAAATAAATATTCCTTATGCCCTTCTGTAAAAAAAAGATGAAAAAGACCCTTTAAAGAAAATTTCTAAATATTCCTTTATAACATTTTAAAAAATCAAAGATAACTTAAAATTTTGTTCATTAATTATTCAATTAAATAATATATAATGTTCTAAAATAATTTTGAAAAAATATACACATGGAAGAAATATATACCAGACCAAAGGGATAAATAAGATAGACATTTATTCTAAAAATTTCATTTCCAGATTCAACTAATAATGATATAAAATTTTGGAAGGAAATATGGAAACCCATTAAATATCTAGAATTATAGAAAATATATTGAGTTTATAAAGGATATATTATCATATTACTTCAATGAAAATATAAGTGATCCAAAAAAATAATATTTCATTATAATTTTTTATCACTTTAGAAACATTCAAATTATAACCCTTTGAAATAGTAAACCGGAATAAAATATTTAATATCAATGAATAAATAGATATCCATGTTATATAAATTTAAGGGGTCATATATAATCCATAGAAAATAAAACATGGGAATAATATCAAATAAGTCTCAATGGAGTGTATAATGAGATGAAATCCCTTACCTCACACTTCCAATTAACTCGAAATTCTGTAACCACTGGTATAATGAATTTATAATTAATATAACTATATTTTATAACTATATATGTATCAATAATATGAAATATTATCCATTAATAACATCTTATCACCCATTTATTAACAACCATTCTTTATTTTCATTGTTTCAGGTGTTAATTACTTAATCTTTCCTTCATGTTTTGTTATGGAAGTTATGGTCCTTGTGTCTTAATAAAAATATTAAAAATTATATTGCAATAATATTTATTCCTTATATATTAATTTACAGACATTTTAAAAAATTCATCATGATAAAATGAATCAAATATATCTATAGAGATGGTAGTTGACATGTACATATGAGCGAAGTTATCATTTTTCATTGGGTGGATGGGAAAATAATTTAATGGAATATCATATTACATGAATTATTATAATTAAAAAAATATAATATTTTTTATTTTCTTCATCATCATGGCTTGGAATATGTATTGGTGATGGAAAAAATTTAAATCGGTTCATGAGGGGTAGTCTACCCTACACACAAGTAATGGTTTTGTTTACCATTTGTTAGAGAAGGATATGGAAAAATATTACTCCATCAACATAATAAAATCCTTGTATATTGGTGGTACTATTTTTATTACGTGTTTATGGTTATTAAATAATATAAGGTTCTAAAAAAAGAATAAAAATTAATTTATTCAATTAAGATGATTACATATTCATGGACAAAGATCTTTTGGATCTCCTCCGATGGACCATATGGTCTATCTTTTAGGAATACCAGAAGCTCAATAAAATTTTAAAAGGATATTGGTGATATCTTTTTGAGTATTTTATTAATATAAATGTCTCAAGAGGTGTGATGAATTTAAGTGAGGAGGTGTCCCTTTATATTTGGGTGAATGTATACACATGAAACTACTTAAATTATTTAATTATAATAAATTCATTTGCAAGTGAAATTATTACCATTTATTTTTTTCATATAAGTTCATTTTATATTTAAATAAATTCAATAAATAATATTTTTATAGGTTTTTGTGGTATTTTAAACCATACTTGTTTGTTTAGTCTTTTAGATCACCAATTTTAACCATTGTTGGGGAAACAAATTTTTGAATCTTAAAAGGGTTATAAATTTGCATACAGGCTAAAAATGGCTCATAAAAGGTCTAGGGGTTAAATTTTATAATACGTCACATAACTATTATTTTAATTAAATATTTTTATAATTTCTATATAATTTAATAGAATACAAATAAAATGAAAATACTATAATAGTTATTTTATAAACTATTCACATATTTTCAATTTAAAGACATTAAAATTGGAAGGTAAATCAAATATAAGTTTTTCACCATCACTATCAAAATATTTTTAATACTAAAATTTATTTAACACTATAATTAATACAAAAAAAATAATTTGGACTTTTTCCATAATTTACAATGGTTTTTCGGTTGCTTTCACAAGCATTGTGTCAACATTATGTAAGCATTTATGGTAATTATACAATCAATTAAAATAAAAAATAAACTAAAATAATGAAAATAAATTAATTATGTTAACACTTAACTTATATATAAATTAATAATATCTTAAAATACCGATTTGAATAAATAAAATAAAATAATAACAAAATAATCAAATTTATATTTTTATATTACATTAAATAATATAAATGTATTTTTAAAAAAAATAAAAAAAGAAGACATATTTTTAAATATTTAAAGGTGGTGTTTAAATTACACTCATAAGAAATATTGGAAAGTGTATAGATGAATTTGAGTAACTATTATATTGCATAATCCTTCATTATACCATTTTATCCCTGGATGATGAGATGAAATTTACAACGGTTATTATTCATAATTTCTATAGATAAAGGTAAACATTAAAAAAATATAAACCGACATATTACAAGTATTGAGTCAATTTTATCATATTTAAATTCTACAAGTTGAAAATTTTTATTTAAAAAAAACCAATAAATTGGGATGAAAAATTTTCAAGGAAAAATAATTTTCCAAGCATAAGATGATCTTTCATTAACTCTATAATTAGTAAAATTTATTATATGAGTTTAAATTCATATATATATTATATAAACACAAATTTAAATTATTTATCATTCATGATTATTTCAATTATCTAATATGGAAAAATATTATACATAATTAAAAAAATTAAAAAAACTATTCGTTTTTTCCTTTGGGTGATATATTTTTTTTTCTATTAGTAATTAATACACTGTTAATTATAATTATTATAAATTATTATTGTAAAGAAAATGGAAGTTAGTTAAATAAATTATTGTCTATCTTTAATAATATCTAACATATAAATGAAAAATTTCAAAAATTTATTCAAGGATTATTCTGGTATAGAATATTTAAAATTGATATTAAATACATCTAATAAGAATTTTTATTCCATGAAATATTTAAATTTGAAATAAAATGTCCACATACAATAATTACATATCATATGTCACATATTAATCATGGAAAGTGTATAAAAACTATTATATTTAGAAAATCAGACAATGTAGGTTTAAATAATGACAAATAATCATATTTAGGAAAGTTTTATTTAAATTCTATGCCATATCGCTTAGTATAACCCCTTATTAACCCATTAAATATTTATCATAGTGAAAACAATTCTATGAAAGCCATTTATATTAGTGAACATTTAAACTCATTACCAAATTCTAACATGTTGACCCAAAATTTTAACTTAGTTTTTAATGTTTAAATTTATAGTGGATGTATAAATGAATTTTAAAACAATTCCATGTAACATAATGAAAAAATGTATTTATAAAAAATCAATTTTTAAAAATGAAAATGGTTTTAACCCAAATGAATGATTAATGTTGATTCACATTTAATTTTTTTTATTACGTTTAATAAAAGGTATATTATTTAACTTTAAAATGAACACAAAACCAAATGGAACCTTGTAAAAACATGGTTTAAAAAGAAGAACAAAAAGTAATTTTTATTTGAAGAAAAAAATTACCTAAATTTCCACAATGTCAAACGTAGATTTATAATTTCAAGAATATAATTTTAAATTACATATATTACTTATTAACTAGATATTTATTCTATAAAAATTTTTAACAAACATTCATGTTTTATTATATCATGATAATTTTATAATAGTTATAGTAATTATGAAATCTATATTTTTCACCATACACCATAAAATCAACTGTTTCAGAGAAATCCAAAAAAAATTTACATAAATAATTTTTTACATTTTAAATTATAAAATTTATTTTATTTAATAATATTGAACTTATAAAATATAAATATATTTCTTCGAAAAGAATTTTAAAAAATAATGAAACCCTCTTTTATATAAAATTGACACTTTAAGACAATATTTTTATCCAAAATTTTTTCATATCAGCTACATATATGTGTTATTATTATTTTTAATTTCATATTATTAATTTATTGATGGTTGAACTTCATTTTAATAAGGTATTATTAAATTTTTTTCAGTATTTTGTATAATATAACCTACATAACATATTATTATTTCTAGAAATTAAAATTTAATTTTTAGGGAGTTCAATGGATGGATATGGAATGCTTGATATGACATAACAAGTGTTTTATGGAAGTTGCACAACGTTTTATGAAATATAGTTTTTAGGTTCAATTAATCAAGGATAAATGATTTGTATTTCTTTGGACACACATTGTATACCTTTTTTATTTCTATTTTATTTTAATATTACTATGTATTTTTTTTATTTCAAATTAACTATCTTTAATATTTATTTATTTATTTTTATTATATATATATTGAGTGTATATACATATACATATTTTTATTTACTCCATTATATGGAGAAGGGAATATCTTTTCCTTAATGCTTATGGTGGGGTTTGAGCCAGTTACAGGTTCAATTCCACTCATCACCTGCATAAATTAGAGATACTTTTATACCTACCGAATATAAATTTTAATTTATTTAATAAATTATATTAATATTGAAAATGTAAAATATACCATAAACAACATGTGGGTTTTGGGGGGAAAATTATGGAATTGGGTTGGAAGGGGTACTCAAACCTTAGTGTTTTAGATCATAGTAATGACTATACCAGAAGATCAAATTACATTGTTAGGTTTAAATTCAAATATGTTTTAAAATATAAAATTTCTTCTTTTAATGATATAGTGGAAAAATAAGTTCTCCCACATTGAGGGTTTTCATAATGTTATTTGTGCTGACAACAACTTGAATGTCCTTCAATGACCATACCATCAAAACATGATTCATTCATATTCGTTTATGTGATATTTATTTACATATTTTTTACATTCTACTATAATTAAAACATATGTATTCAAATTTATTTCATGTAATGGTATATACTAAATTCACTAATATAATACATATATATATATATATATTGATTTTAAGATACATATGAGTAAAGAATAAATAAGTGTAGACAAAATGTCAAATATAACTACACATCTCATAATTATCTAAAATAGAAGATAAATAATGGTATGGAAGAATATGAGTTTCCAACCAAGAATTACCCTTATTTTATAATTTTATCTAATTCTGAGTTTGAGAACATACCTACAGTCTAAAGGTGGTAATGGATTCCTCTTTGAGAAGGAACATATGAGTCTTCTACCATCCTCTTCTAAATGAATTCCCAATTATTTCATAGGATGAGGAGTTCGATTGAAGTTCACCTACTTCATATCTAAAAAGAATAATAGGTTGTCCCATTTTATTTCTAGGATCATTATGTTCTCTATATCTATAGGTTCTTAATCATCAATATTGAATACCTAAAAATAATTGTAATAACCCTCTTGAGTTTAGAATGTATTTAAAAAGTTATCAAAATTGGATATATATTGAATTTAATAATTATTATATAATGGGGTGTCCATTATTTTAATTTGTTCACATAAAAAATATTTTTTTGAAAAAATTATTTCAAAAAACATGTGTTCACATCACAATAGATCTCATATGTCAGATTATAAATGAAAATATATAATATCGTAATTTTCTAAATTCTACAACTCAGTTATTAACACTTCTACCATCCAAAGCGACAATATATGATTGGTAATGTCTTTTACTTTCATCATTGAGGTCATGGTTTCAATATTCAAATGACTCTAATTGGGGGTGTTAACCTGGTTAAAGTAATTGAATTATAGAAATGGTACTCTTGAGGTATTGTAACAGCCACAAGTACTATTCAATGGTGGTATTTTATATCATTTCATAGTCCTTTAGGGACACTGGGCCTACAGTCCATGTATTAAGGATCACTATTCCATTATTAGATGGAATGAAGGAGACATTGAGAGACTAATCAAACTACAAAATGAATCTGTGAGATGGGAAAAGCACAGTGATTCACATGTGTCTCTATGTGGGATAACTCTAAAGGGGAATGTATTTTTTTATCCAATAAATCAAAATCAAAATCAATAAATGAATGAATTTTACCCATCCCGGTGACAACCGACACATTGAGAGAAATTAGATAAAACAAAGAAATATTCTTGATATGTAGCGTGGTGACACACTGTTATGATCTTGTGGGTGACTAAAAAGTGAGATAAGCATGCTATAACCTATCATATAGCCTAAACATCACATGTTGATATGGGATTGAGTTTTTAAAAATCAAATGTTATTAGAGATATAATTACACTAATACTTGGAAGTAATATTCATGACTAGTAACTTATGTGTAAGGAATATTGTAGGGTTAGCTTGGATTGAGACCAATTTCATGACAATATGAATGATACTACTATAGTGAATTCATCCCATCTAGTTTGGAGAAATATTCCCCAAGTTTTCTATGTCTTTTGGAAAGGGGTCTTTAGAGGAGAAAAAAGTAATTCCAAATCCGTAGGGATATCAGGAAATTTAAAATGTAACAAAATTGGTTAGGTGGGTACTTTTCATTCCCTATTGGGTGGGATAGGGTATGATCTATTGGGGTTCTACATTTTATGATTCAGTTTTTCATTTAAAATCCCCTCTAGTTGGAATTTTTATTATCTCTTTCATAATTCTGACCAATATTCTTATCATTTATAATCATTGGTATTGTTATTATGGGAACTTAGTGAATTATTATATCATTTATAACAATTTTTATTTTATATTTAAATGGGGAGGAGAATACAATAGGAAAAAATGTGTGTATTATAATTTATATGTACACTATTCATTTTTATTTTTCTTATCCACATATATATAGTAATCATTTAGATATTTTTATGGTATGGTATCATTGGATGATATTGATAATAATCCTCTCCAACTGATATGTACTAACTTCCATTAGTAAAAAAACCCATTTGGTCTAGAAATGTAAAATCCCAATAGAATGTAAATATTTAAAATGGAAAAGTAAATGACTAAACATACCATTTTATACTCAAAATTTAAAAATATTTCCATTCCCCAGAAATAATTCCATGATTTAAATGTTTTAATTAAAAGCCTCCCAAATTTATTTCCCCTTATTCTGCTATAAAAGTAATGTAATAGGTTTAATCCGATGGAGAAGTAGTGTACGCAGTCACACGTCATTGAGTTTTGGATGATTTATCATGATATAATTGATGTATGTTAGATAAATGAATAGAAAACATTAAAAATGTAATAAATTAGAAAAATAAATAAATAAAAATAAAATAAGAAATATAGGAAAATAATTATTCAAGGTTGCAATTTTGATTTAGTTTTTTAATGAGGATTATTTTTAATTAAATTAAATTATTTATAAAATTAATTAATCAATGGGACTCAATGACACCTTCATTTCTTAGTCTGATGATGAGAATTTATATTCATTATGTTTTTATGCATCTGTCTAATGATTAAATCCTTTTTAAATATTTTTTTATCAAAAATCCACAAATGTGGAAACATAGTCACCTAATGGTAATGGGTTCTCCAATTATAATTACATTGTATTTCTTAATGTACATCATTTTTTTCTATATGGCATGCACAATATATTTATATTTTTATTCAACAAATAAATTAAAAAATAAAAATAACAAAATAAATTGAAAAAAAATATAATTAATTATAAAAACTCATCCATCATTTTATTACAACTTAAAAAAATTCTATTTAGACTCTCATAACGATAGGGATAATGAATGATTTAGTAGTAACTCAACCACACCCACAGATATAAGAATACATAAATATAAGTAATATAATGATAAAAGAACCATAATAAAATAGAAAGAGAATACCTACAACATTGGTGGGTCAAATTAGAAGTGTCAATACACCAAATTCCCCTATTAATAGAAATAAAATAAAATTCCAAGCCCTTTTTGACAGGAAAATGAAATTATATGATTTTTAGAAATTTATATGTCATGTATTCTGATGAAATAAATGTGTTTGGTTTTCTCTATTGGTAGGTGAGCTGCCCATATTACCCACTGTTTTTTATTTAGTGAGTGTCAGTTGATGAGATTAGATGGTTTTCAGTGTCAATATGCATTGTGTGACGAAATTTTTTATCAACTAAAATTTTCAGTAGGTGTAACACTACAATTTTTATGAATTATTATTTTTAAAATAAATATAATTTTATTCAGAGCTTATGTTACACAGAACACCATGTTTGCCTTGCATTACACAAGATAGTAAGTTTTAAAAAATCGTGATATATTATAAACATTATTAATTAAACTCAACTATTATAGACTAGCTATCATACTTATTGATATGAGTAATAATAAATTCTTTTTAAATATAAAGTATAAATTTTTTCATAAAAAAATAATATTGATAAAATGGTATGTAATGTTTTAGAAAAACCTTTTTATGTTATGAAAAAACATTTTTCCAACAAAATTTATTTATATAATTTTTTGACAAAATAATAAAATTAAAACATTCCATTTTTATAAAATTTATTTGAAAAAATAAATTTCATTTTTGAGAAATTATTTTCAAATTTATATTAGAGTGAGTTTTTGAGAATTTACTAGAAAAATAATTTTTTAAGAGAATTGTGAAAATTAATAGTATTTATTAAAAATTTTATTTCCATTTATAACATTTAAAATCATAAAAATTGTTTCAATATGGTTTCAAAAGCAATACTAGTTCAATTATTCATTTATTAATCCAATATAAATCCTATGAAACCCTTCTATATCATCACATATCTGGGTCTAATTTTGAATTAAATTATTCTACTTATTTTAGTTTCATTTATTAAAATGGATTAAATATTTTTAATCATCATAAATTAAATTATCTAAAAAGTTCAATTTAATTTTTTTCTTTAATTCGTAGTATAAATAGTAAAAATTAATTTTGATCGTAAAGGTAAAAATGGGTCTAATGGGGGTTAAACTAAAATGATAATAGTTAAAAATTACTCAAAACTTATCAAAAATATATTTTATGTACATATTATTACCATATCACTTATAAGGTTCAATAATTCCCATTTGTTTCTTTTTTTCATGTTAAAAATATGGGCATGCATTTTTCTTTTCAAAAATTACAAGTGTGCCACTCCCCGCACATATAAAAGGCCACCATATCATGTATACTATTTTTAATTAAAAAATGAATCATAAAATACCTACCCAAATCTATTACCTAATTCCATAATATATATATTCAATCATTAGTTTTTTCTAAAAGACTACATAAGATGGCCTTTGGTAGACACCCAAGATGTTGTCCGAATAAGATATAACATACCTAATTGAGAATTTTTTTATTTCATCCTCTACCTACTATATTTCTTATTATACTATGATGATGTAATAGAATTTTTATGTTAAATATTATGTTATTTTTTAATGTTTATTTCATGACCTATAACCATATCTTCCTCCCTCAAAACGGTGAATAAAATCTTTGATTGTGTGTATGAAAGAATACCAAATCACTAATTGATTTTATTATTTTTTCAATAATTAAAACCCCACATATGAATTTAATAGTGGATTAAATTTTTATATATTTTAGTAGGTCTTAATACCTCAACCATAGTCTTCATAAATTTAATTAATAGATTATTTATAGATTACCTTGATCAATTTTTTTAGTCTTTATAGATGATAACTTATATATTTAATAAGAATGTATGTGGATATAGATCATAATAGAATTGTAATAAAGACCCTAAATAAAGAAAAAATATGAGAAATTTATATTGTGAATTTCAGCTTCATTAGTATTTAGTTTTTTGACACATAATTTGGGGACATGACATATATTTAGATCCATCAATGATAGAGGCTACAGAATATTGGCTCATATCAACCATAATGGTAAAGATCCATAGTTTCTTTATTTCACATTATATTGTCATCCTTTTATGGAAATTTTCTCATAACTATATTATACAATCACTATGTTAACTCGGAAGGTATATAAGTTCCTCTGAATAGATAAATGTGCGGAAAATATCATGAATATCATGAGAAGATTAGTCAGTGATCCTATAATTATAATACCCTATAGTGGATACAATTTGGTAATATACACTGATGCCTCCAAGAAGGTATTGGGATGAATTATCAGGAATAATTACATGGTTATAGATTATT
Source organism: Viscum album (assembly GCA_963277665.1). Taxonomy (NCBI): domain Eukaryota; kingdom Viridiplantae; phylum Streptophyta; class Magnoliopsida; order Santalales; family Viscaceae; genus Viscum; species Viscum album. The sequence goes on from OY728137.1 coordinate 1,959,043,925, forward strand.
CCTCATGATAATTAATGGTATATGAGAAAAAATACCCAACTCAGGAATTGGAGTTAGCTATAGTAATTTTTTAATTAAAGATATAGATGAATTCTATTTTTTGAGAAAAGTGTGACATATATATCTATCAAAAAAGATTAAATTATATATTCACATGAATTTAGTTGAACTAGAACTAAATAATATTGTTAGAGGTGATTAAACATTAGGTATTCTCATTACAATACCACATTGTAAAATCAAACAAGGTGGTTGATGATTTGCATCAAAAGGATCATGTAAGATTATCGATGATGAGGATCCAAAAATATTGAATATTTATGGATTTAAAATGTTTGAATATATAAATCCTGAATTAAGGGTAGAAATATTTCCATTTATTATCTAATGTATCACCATCTATTATAGTGAAGATTAAAGAGGCACATATGTAAGATTTAGATATGAAAAAGAAGGTGGGAAATGATCCAAGGATTAATCTTGATCATGAGAGAATGACATAGTTTAGGAAATGTTTTTGTGTTCCAACCATATTTGATCTGAATAAGGTTTTCTTATATGAATATCATAGGACTTATTTAATAAATTCATCTTGGAATTATGAATATGGATTGAGAATTGAAATAAAATTTCATGGTGGATAGAATGAAGAAATATATCACATAGTTTGATTCTTGGGGCTTGGTATTTCAGAAATTTAAGGATGATATAAAATATTCTAAGAGGATGTTACATCCATTACCCATACCAGAATGGAAATGGGAAAACACACCCATTTATTTTTTCATTAGACTCCCAAAAATGTATAAAGGGAAAAATTATATATGAGTTGTATTCAACCCCCTTATGTATTCGAAGCACTTCATAACTATAAGAGAAAATTTCACTATAGATAATATTTCTAGGAAATTCATTTAGGAAGTGGTAAGGGCTCATGGATTACTATATTCTATTATTTCTATTTAGGATCTAATATTTATTTGGATTTTCTAAAAATGTTTTTAATTGTATCTGTATAAGGAGTTATTTTTCTTCACTTCATATCATCCACAGATAGATAGAGAATCTCAAAAAATAATTCAAACCCTATAAAATATTCTATGATGTCATTCTATGCATTTTAATGGTTTTCGTGATCAATGTCTTAGTCTATTAGAGTTTTCATTAAAAACTATATTTTACTTAAGAATTCATATAGATACATTTGAGATCTTATATGGAAGGAAGTGTAGAAATCCAATGCGATGAGATAGTGATGGAGAAGAAAAAGAAACTTTGGAATGATCATGATGATAAAATGTTATATAATGTCAGATCCATTCAGAGAAATATCAAGGTAGCTTAGAATCATTAGAAAATTTGTAGTGAAAACCACTAGTGTGATCTAGAATATGATGTTTGGTGATAAGAAGATTCTAATAATTTATCTACATATTAAGGTAATGAGATTTGGAAATTTTAGAAAAATAATTCATATAAATGTTGGTCACTGTAAAATTGTTGATCATGTTGGGATCATATCCTATCAGTTGGAACATCCTCAAAACCTCCTTCAAGTCTAATATGTGGCCCATGTATCACTCTTGATGAAGTAAATACATGACCATTCACATCTATTAAACTCATAGGTTATACGAAGTGAGAAAAATATTTTTTACGAGGAAGAAATGATAGAGATTCCTTATCATCGAATAAATTTTCTATGCAATAATAACACATAACTAGTCAATTTTTTTGGGTGAAACCACCAGTTAGAAAAAACTACATGGGAACCAAAGGAAAGGATGAAGGGGAAGTATCCTCATTTTTTTATATTTGAGTGACATATTTTGGTGGTCAAAATCATTGTGGGGGGGGTATAATGAAATACCTAGAGTTGTTATGATATTTTAGAATAAATTAAATTTCATTTATATATTATGTTATACTCAATAATATGTTTATCTTGCATTACACATGGCACAGAGTTTTAAAAAACAGTAATATATTATCAATATTATTATTTAAACATAAAAATTATAACCAAACCATTTAACATAGTGATATTAGTATTAGTAAATAGTTTTTAAATATTTATTATAATGGTTTTATATAACGAAATAATATGGATAAAAAATAAATCAATATTTAGAAAAACCGTTATATGTTTCAGAAAAACAATTTTCTCAAAAAAAAGTTTTAATTTCATTCTGTGAAAACATAAAAAAGTTATTTTCTACAATTATAAAAAACTATTTCAAAAAATAATATTATTTTTTGAAATATACATGTCAAAAATATATTGGAGTTAATTTTTCATATTTTTTGGAAAAGATAAACTTTTTTATTGAATAGTGAAAAATACTTGTTTTTATTATGATTTTTTTCCATTTAAAACAATTAAAAACATAAAAATTGTTTTAATGTGGTTTTAAAATTATATTTATCACAATTATATATTCATTAATCAAATATATTTCATTTTAATTAATTTCATACAATATATTAATATTAATAATTTCTCTACTTGTGACAATTTTCACTTCAAAAACCCTCCTTCTTATTGCATTTATGGGTTTAACATTATATTAAATTATGCCACCTATGTTAGTTTAATGTTGAAAAATGGATTCCATATTTTGGAATAGAATTATTTATATTATCTAATAAGTTAAAATAATTTTTTGACCATAATGAATAGTAAAAATACAAATAATTATTTTCTCCGGTTAATGTAAAAATGGGTTTACCATGGGATAAACTAAAAATATAATGGTTAAAATGACCCAAAATTTATCCAACACTCCTTATTTGGAAATATTTTGACTTTATCACCCTTAGGGTTCTATAATGATTCAGTTTCAATATTTTTTTAAGTGTAAAATGTAGGTATACATTTTTATATTAAAAATTAGAAGTGTTTCTTTCACCTCAATTTTTAAAGGCCTCCCCTATCTTATTATAATGAAACATAAAAACGCTTTGGATCAAACAATAATGGACTAAATAAATTTCTTAAATCTTTACTCACATCTTAGAATCCTTATTTTAGTCAAAAATTAAAATAATTAAGGATTTTATAGAAAACCAAAAGATATTGTCTGAAGGAGAGGTAACACCCCTAATCGAGTGTTTGATTTTAGTTCATTATCTATATACATCAATTATTCTTAAAAAAATATAAAATAATAACCCTAGTTTCATCCATCTAATGATATATTATTATGTTTAGGTAATAAATTATGAACATATCCTCTTCCCTCAAAAGTGATATAAAACTATTGATCATCTTTATGATGGACTACCGCCTTATGAACTGGTGTTATTTCTTTTTTTTGTTAGCACATATAATGGATGGATATAATGATATATTAATTGTTTATAAATGATATATATGATATTATTATTCTCATGGAATTATTATATCACATATACCTTCTTAATTTACATTCCTTTAGAATATGATAGGATCACTCATGTGTATGGGGGACTATCTCCTCGTGAAGCGATGTGATCCATTCACAATTTACATGGAAGTATATACAGATGGGTGTAATAAACCTGAATATAGTAACCTCAATCTCATGTTTATTTTATTACACTGTAATATGATACAAGTACTGAAAATCTGATGGAATGAATAGTTTATTAATCTTAGTAAACTATATTCTTACTTGAAATTAACATTACCTTTAGAAACATAAAATACAAAAGGTTTTTTTATAACACCAGTATTCTACATAGTATATCCCTAAATATAAATCAAAAAACTCTTCCTGGAAACATATAAAAAATATAATAAAAGGATGAGTTCAAATTATAATAAAGGGTAATAATATATTAGATGATATCATGAATAAATAATCATAATTTGTATAGAATGATGAATAACTGAAACACATTCCAGTTAACTAATAAACTAAATATATTATGGACAAAATAAATGAAGATAGAATAAATCCATATAAATAATCACATACATGGAAACATATAAAAGGATTTTATAACTAATATAATAATAACATCAACATAAATTACTGATCCCATAATTAGGTACTGAACAATTGGGGGAATCATAAATATATTGTCACGATCTTTAACAAAACAATTTAAATTTGTGGGTTGAAACATTTCTAACATGGAAAACTAATTTATTTCAAGAGACCTACTGATTCATTGAAGATATATAAATAATATATCCTCATTTATCACTTAATAAGACTAATTAATTCCTAATATGGAAGAGGGAAACATAATCAACATAAAAATTCATATTTAAAAACTAACATGTTAAATGATAATACTTACACAAATCAAATAAACATATTCCCAAACTATCAAAAGTAATATGATTAATTTTAATAAAATAGAGAATACTAGTTGATATTAATCATAAAATGTATAATTAAACAATAAGGATGATATGAATATAACATATCCTCAGATGGTCATAATTACAATAATGGGTTAATGTCATTGGTTAATGGAAATATCATAACCATATAATTAAAAGCAATTTTGGGGGAAAATAACCTTATCACATTGAAAATCATTTTATAAACAAATTATTAAAAGAAATATTTTGATAATGCCTTTCATGAAGGATGAAAAATGAAAATTCATAAAATAATCTTTAAAACATTTAGTGGTCATGATGGTGGAAAATTATGTTCATGGTATACACATTTAAACAAATATTCCTTTGAAATTTTCATAAAAATACAAATGAAAAGTATTCTGAAAATAAAATGATGATTCCTATAAAATCATTTTGTAAATTTTTTGAATGTTTAAAAAAGTATTTATTAAAAAAATTTAAAAAGTTTAATTTTTTTGAAAATATATTTATAAAACATGGATTTTGATAAAAAAAGGATTTTCTATCGAAGAGATAAATAATGTCGGATTCTCATAATAAAATTTTCCAAAAAATTTGAAGTACCAAATAGTAGAAGTGGTACTATTAATTTAGATATTTCATGACTAAATATAGAAGAATAAAAAAAATTAATTTTATAATAATTTCAAATAAATACCCCAAGGGAGACTTAAAAAAACAATCCCGAATAATGATGTGATTGTGAAATAAAACCCTTCCACTTAGGTAACTTAATAAATGTAAGCCCCTTAAATGATATAATAATGAAATAAATCATTAAAAACCCTAATGATAAATATATTAATGATATAACATATCAATGTGTTAGTATACACACTATGAAATGGAATATGTTAGGAATATGACATATGTCTCACCAAAGTAAAAGTGAGATGAGAAACACTTTCATCAAGTTTGACTTGCATAGTATAGGTCAGAACCTCTAAAATAATAAATGAAAATTTATAATATATATTATAGAGCCATAATCATATATATCACACCATATACTACTTAATAATAGTCTCTTATCACATTATTATTAATAAGTCTTTGTTAAAACCACTATTTTGGGTGATAGTTTCTTTGTTTTACATGTAAGTTTTCGTTCATTAATTTTTTCACTTTTAATTTTATTATAGATAAATAACATAATTAAAATTATCCTTTACATAAATATCATATATATTAATTATCTATGTATTTATAGTAAGATATTAATATAATTAATATAAAATGGATTATACCGTTCAAGGAGACTGTAGGACCTGCGTACGCATGAATGGTGTTTCCATTTTTCTCAACGGGTGGAATGAAAATATAGTTAATATTAAATAAAATTTAAAAAAAATTATTATTTCATATATAGAATTTATATTAATCAAATAAATCATCATTACAATTAGTGTAAAAATTAAATGAAAACATTTAATATTGCCACATAGAGGTGGTAGTCTACATGTATGAATGAACATCATTATTTTTTTTTCAAAGGATACGAATGTAAAATATATATATAACATTATGTTTCATGAAGTGTTATTATATCATAAATATAACATATATTAATTTATTTTAACCATACAACCTTTCATGTAAAGAGTAATAGAAAAATGAGTCACATCACTACGTGCGGTTGTACTCTACCATACAAATGTGAAAAGTTGTTGTATAATATATGAAATAGAAATTAAGAAGGTATACAGGATATTATAATTATAAAATTATAATAATTTCATAAATAGCATATAAATATTTTAAATCCATCATTATTTGAATTATTTAAAAGTAGATATGTAAAAAAAATTATCGATTCGTGAGGTGGTAGTCCATGGTACATATGGTCACCAGTTCCATTTCCTATTTGGGGGAAGTTGAGATGGATTTTTGTTATGAAATTAACAAAATAACATCCCATAATTTAGTAAATAATGATTTCATTATTTTATAATAGTTTAGGAGTGTTTCAAAAAGGTGGAAGGAAAAAATTAAACAAATATACACTTTTAATAATTTTACATCTTCTTTAGATAGCCTCTTAAGGTTTATACGTAAAGAATTTTTTGGTGGGATTTATAATTAAAATAAGGGATCTGGGTTTTTTGGAAATAATTATGGGAGGGATTTTGTCTAGTACATTCTAATACAAATGGTTTTGTAAATGTGATAATGGGAGGTGACGGACATCCTTTTATAAGTATGTGAGAGGACACACATGGAATTATTGGAATGATAAAGAGATATCGATGCTTATATCACCAAAAAACCTAGATAATAGTAATTCAAAAAAATTATATGTGATAATGTAAAAATGTATAAAAAGGATTTTGAGGAGATTTTGGACCATTTTAACTCTTATCTTCTTAGTTTAACACTTGATAAACCATTTTTTAACTTAACAAAGTTAATTAATTTTTACTATTTTTAGTATTCATTTTGTTAAAAAATTATGTTGACCATATTAGAAAAAACAAATTCCACATTTCAAATATCGAATCCATTTTCAAAATTCATTTCATTGAAATGGCTGAATTGAATTTAAAATTAAACAACAGATTCTACAAAAGAGCGTTTTCCAATGAAAACAATTCTCATAAGTATAGAATATTTTTGTATCAAAATTAAATTCAAAATTTAATAAATTCCCTAAATTATTAAAATTGTAATATAACTGAAATAATTAAACTTTAAAAATGGGAAAACATATAATTTATCTTTTTTAATAATTTAAATTAAAATGTATTTTTCAATAAAAATCAATATTTTAAGCTATTTATCCAAAAAATTAATAATTTAAAATAATTATTAAAAATTCATCCAAAATTAATATAATCTTTTATGATTTCAAAAATGTTTTTTATATTTTCAAATAAACTTTTTATAAGTGACAAAAATTAATTTTGAACTATTTGTGCAAAGAGTTACTAAACTACCTTTTAAAAAATGTAGTTTTTCATAAATAAAATTTTCCTTGAAAATGATTATTATATTATTTATAATAAATATGTATCCATTTATTTTTTTATATATTTTTAAACCATATAATTTTCCTAAATTTCTTCCCTATTCATACCCACCAAATTAGAATCTAGTTTGTAATGGTTGTGTTTAAATAATAATATTTTAATAGATTATTTCAATTTGTTTAACATGATTTTGTGTGCATCAAAATCTATCAAAGTGATTGAATTTATTTAAAAACAAATATATCATAATGTATCAGGGTGTATGATCCTAACCAATTATGATACTTATATTAACTGATTTTATGTACTTTTCCACTTCTTTTAATATCCTTTATAGTTTGGGATTTTCTCATGTGCATTCAAGTGAGTTTTGGAAGTTGTTGGGGATTTTTTTGTAGTACAAGGATCTTTCATGGTTTTCCCAAACCATGTGGCTTCTTCCAGGACACCATGCATAGAATGATAGCATGCACTATATAGGTACAAAGTTGGAACATGGGTTTTCCATGACATGCAGATGCCTAGGGGAAATAGTTAAAATACAAATATAAGGGAAACACATGGTTGGAGCATGGTTTTTCGAATAATTAGAGACAACTATGTAAGGGATGGATTGAGATAATATGCACTATAATGTTGATGAACCATTTTCTAAAGCATGTCGACAAACTATGCAATGTATTTCCGGCATCCATAAATTCATGGATATAATTTTAATTAAATTATAAAGTACTTTTTTCATATAATCTCATATATTTCAAAACTCGTTTTCCACCAAAGGGTTAAGAGTTTATTACCTTTGATCTAAGTTCTAGTTTTTATTGATTCAAACCCCTTTGGTGATCAAGATTTTCTAATAAGTATCTATTATCGTTTTTTATTCCTTCATAATGATCTTATGTTTTCACTAGGATCATTGAACCACCATGTTTTAAAATTCCCAATAAATTTGAAAAGTCAATTGAGTCCCACTGAATTTGAGAAATCCTTCTTGGATCTTGTTTGATGCTTTGGATATTTCAAGACATGGAAAATACAAATCGACTGGGGGTCCCAATTATTCATGGATATGAGAATTATGGAATGAAAAGTGAAATTAAATTTTCTGTCATGTAAACACAATTATACTAGGATGGAATGATAAGTTGTTTTATAAATTGTTTAGATTAAACTCGAAAGGTTAATGAGTTATGAGATAATTGAGGTGTAATATTATAAGTAATTAAATTGAAAATTTCTAATGTTGATAATTATATGGAATGGAAAGAATCATGGTTATGATTAATGAATTAAATGGTTCACCATGATGCTAATGATTGATGAAAAATGGTTATTAATGTTGAACCATGATATGTGTATGAGAAGAATGAGATGTGGTTGTTGGACTGATGATCCTCATCCATGGGTGGCTAGAATGATGATTTAGGCTCCCAATGTATGAATTTGAATTGGTGCTAGACTGATTCCAGAGGTACCCATCATTTTTGTTCTAGATTAATTCTCTATATACCAATGATATTGGTGTTGTACATATGATCCATGCACTTGAGATAATGATGCTATAATAATGTTCCAACTATCCATGGTAATGGAATATGGACAAATTCTTAATGGTACCAAAATTTAATTTGAAAAAAATAAATAATGAAATCCCATGAATGAGTAAATTTTAGAATCCCATTTTTATAAGGTTTAAACTCTAGCACAGACTGATGTAGATATAATTGTCTTGGGTGCCACGATGTACCTGAGAGCCAATGTGTTTCTTTAAATATAGCTAAAATGAGAATCTAGATTATGTAATTTTTCATGAATTTTATTCTAAATACAACTACATACACTATTATATACTAGATATTACATTAGATGTTATTGGTTTTTTACTAATTAGTTTTACTCATACACTACTCAAACCAATGATTTGTAATAGATTTGTATTAATGCTTGCAAAATAGGAAAAGGGAAAAGGACTTGTGATAGGTGGCTGAGTTGGGATTCGTTACTGAGAATGGATAAGGGAACCAGGCCTAATTTCCAGAACCCCTTGGGAGTTTTAATATTGTATTTATTTTTAGATTCCATTTGATAGTTGATAAATATTTGGCATGACATATCTACTATTTTGGTTTATGGTAATTTCCCAACATTTGGGAATTCCTTTTGTCATGGTTGGTCTTTATTGGTTATTATTAATTATTATAATTTTTGTAATATATATCTTTATTTCCACTATGGATTGATTTTATAAATAGGGTATCATCTCACCAAATAACATATTAGACCATCGATTATAGTCTGTAGCCTCTAGAGTATGGGGAGGCACAATTAATGTCATGTAACACACCGGCTCGGTGCACTAGTATGTGACACCTAGATTAGGACATTATAGAGTGGAATCAGATTGGGTTTTATTTTCTTTTATATCCTTTTACTTTTTGCGTAAGGTAGACTAGGGACTATGATTATTTTTATATTGAGTAACTAACCCATGTGTGGCAGAAAACCCATGTACCTGGGATATAGATTGTTGATTGTGATGTTTGTTCTAATATTTGAATGTTATTTCACATTGGGTGATGAAATTATTATGTTATATTATTATTTTGGGATATTTTAATTATGTCCTATTATGGAATGAGAGTTGTGTATGTATATGTCATTATATTAATTTAAATATATATGTGAGATTATTCATTTTAAGTACACATGGAAAATCAGGTTTTGAGTGAGTTGTGGAAGGAAATTTATTTTCTTTATTTTAATATTTTAATATAATTGATTCAAAATAATGAATTTATAATTTTTGAAACATATTGTAATTTTGGTAATTTTAAGTGGTTAAAAATGGTTTCTAATGAGAAAATTATAGATAAATATGTATTTTATTTACCCTCTATTAGAAATGCCCTAGGTTAGGGATAGTTGATAGTAGTGATAGTGGCCCGGTTTTTTTAGAGGGTAGTCTATGATAGAATATTTTTTAGGGATTTATGTTTATATATCTTGTATAAATGTGTAAATGTTGTTTTCTCTATCCTTAGTTTTGTGATTGAAATTATATAGAAATGCCAATATAGCGATGTTTTTCTATAGGGAGACAAGAAGAAATGGCTTGGAATGCAAATACAATAATATGAAAAGAGGCCCCAGTAGTTCTGGGTGAGAGGGAACAGATTAGTTCCAATAAATAATTTCTCATTTTATGAAGTTCATGGAAATTGTCCCATGATTTATTTGCTGAATATGTTTGATCTAACCTAGGAGTTCCTCATGCCCCGCTATACAATATTCAGAAGATAAGGTGGATTTGAGGTAGTTCTGTTATAGTTTAGACTTTGTAGACCATCCTCGGTCATTTAGAGGAAACTATAGAGAAATTGAGTTATCTTAATATCCTATATGGTATGAATAATAGAGAAGCACTGGATGAGTATTTCGACTGGGATGTGTAGTTGGAGTACACTGTATTGAAGGAATTCTAGGGAAGGTTTCTAGAATGCTTATACATAATGAAACTGATGCTGTAGATGGAGGCATAGATTATATGGCTGTTTCCTCTGGAAATGGGGATTGCCATGTTGATTTACGGTTCAAACATTCCAAGCGGTTTCTAATGGGTTTTTTCATAGAACCGAAAACATCCAATGATTCTATATCCATTTCGACCTACCTTCCAAAGGTAGGTTCTCATTAGTTGTAAACTGATAAGGCTTAAGAATTTTCATTGGTCGAGAGGATGGGAGGTCAGACTCATCACACCTTTTTGAGGAGAATTATTGTCTACTCTAGGACTCTCTTTATAGAATTAAGTTATATTCGTTAATCTTTATTAAATTACCAAGTATGAAAATGAGCTTTCCTTTAGATCTGACAATCAATGATTAATATGTAGGATATTTAGAGAATCTTTTATATGTATTAGAGGTTCTTCATCGATAGAGAATCATCTTTATTTGTTTATAGATACTTAGTTAATGGTATCCTTCGACACATTATATAGAAATCTCTTGGTCATTATGATAACCATACTGGCCTTAAAGCCACTCAGCGGGGTGCTTGATGTTTACTATCATTTATAAGGACATAGATTATTTCAGAGTTGGGATCATACCCGTAGATGGGCTACATACGTATCCTTTGTTTAAGAAAAGGAATCAAAACCCACGTAGTTCGATTAACGAATTATGAGGTTCATGTATGATTGATGGCTCAGAGAAAGATGTCATAATTACTTTTATGCTCTAAGCTCACGTGAGTAATGCTCGGTGTGAGAAAAAATAGGTATTGATATAAGCTGACAATTGTTCCATCATAAGAAATGATGTGGGGCATATGTATGTATGACTTTCCAGATAAATAGATATCGGGACTCATTTTCAGAGAAGAAGTCCAGGAACAGGGTCCATAAAGGTATATGTGATTGTATGGAGATTTGGATACTCTAATTTCGGGCTTACTCCTAAGGAGGATGCCCAAATTAGGAGGGGGATTGGGGCTTACTCTTAATAAGGATTCCCAAATAAAAAGAAATTATGACTGGTTAGGAGAAATTAGAACTGGGGCTTACTCCTGAGAAGGAGCCCCGGGTTAAGGAAATTTGAAAACATGGGTCTTACTCCTAAGGAAGATTCCCAATTTAAGTGAACATGAAGACTAGGGATTAATCCTGAAAAGGAGGCCCAGGTTAGGGAAATTATGACTGGGGATTACTCTTAAAAAGGAGTCCCAGGTTAGGGAACTTTTCATCTTAAAGGATGAGGTTGAATGAATGAAATCTCCCACCTTAGTGACATGAAGATCTGTAAATCACTAGGTTTTGAGAGATGTTCCACAGAATTCCTTTCAGGTAAGAAATCCAACAAAGGAACCATGTCATAAATGACTATGAAGAGGGTTTTAAAGGAAAAAACATGAAGAGGAGAGGTTGATTTGATGAAATCATGTTAATAGGTAGGAGGTGAACCCAAAAAGAGAGAGGCCCACAAGTCCTGCGTGGGCGCGCAAGTCCTGTTCACGCAATTATACTTGCACGACACATGGGTCATTGCACGACAGTCCACCCTTAGGGTAATACTTGGGTGATACTTGGCTCAAGCCCTTAGTTTTATCCCTAGGGGCTTCCAAAATAGTGGTGTGCATGTTTTTTTGAAGGGATAAGGCGGCGCACAAGTGTGGTCATTTCCCTTAAGGGCCGGCCACTTAGGTGTGCAAGTGTTGATGAGTCTCAACACTTTGCCCTTGTTTCCCTGTTTAAATATTCCATTATAGGTAAGAAATTACCTAGGAAGTGAACAGAATACTTCAAGCAGAGACTAGGGTGACTAGAGCGTAAATATAACTTTTGGAATTTTTTCATCCTCAAATGGGGGCCCACCATGGGTATTTATGGGCTTCTGAAGCCCCCAAGAAAAAATCAAGTAGGGTGCGGAATTCACCTGCACAACCAATATGTGGCACATAGGTATACCTGCGCGACCATGATGAAACATGCGCGGCCCATTCTGAAGAAAATCCTTGTTCATGACTTTGTCAAATTTTTATGTTTCTTCAAAGTATGGATAACTTTGGACTCAGGTATTTCCATTTTTTAGTCGTTAGGCTCTGTGACGGAAAGGAGCATCAAAAAAATTCCCCCCTCAGAGTTGGATCAAAAAGAAAGAGGATGTGACTCTGAGGAAAAAGGATAAAACCAAGGAACTGTGACGCACAAGTGTTGAGCGCGTAGATGGCATCGTGCAGGTGTGAGTCGCGCAGGCTTTGGCGCGCAGGGGGGAGGCCTGGCCTATATATATGCGTCCATTACCCGAGCAAAGCAACTGGTTCTCAAGGATTCCCTCCCTTTCCGTGCCAGTTTCCTTCGTCGCGCAAGTTACTTTTTTTCCACTGGTTCTTTGTGTCGCGCTTCTGTAGAGGTATTTGGACTTGCGCGGTGATACTTGTATGTCAATCACTTGCACGACACAACTATACACGCGTGGAAAATTGGACGTGTGCGCCTTAATTACTTATCCATTTTTTCACTTTTTCTTCTTAAATTTTATGAAAAAACAACTTCCTTAAGATTTAATTATTTGACTTTTGTGCAGATTCAATGGCTCCTAGAAGAATCAGAACTGTTGATGAACTGGCTAGAAAGCGAATTGATGACCTAGTGAACATTGTTGGCCATTATTACTATGATATTTGCGATAACACTCTCCCATATTTGGAAAATTTCTTGAAGAAATATCATGTTAATTTCCCACATAGAATCTACTTGCCTCTGTATGGCCATGGACATCTGTAAGGAGTCAACATTACAGATCCAAAAAACTATATGCCTGAGATACAGCTGCACTACTACTCCTCTATTTTGGTTATGTTGTTCATTAAGAGCAACAACAATGGTGTGAACTTTCAAATTTTTTATCCATGCCATTTCCTTACAGATATGAAAATAGAAAAGACATGGGATGAAATGTTTTCTATTATAGGTTGGTGGAGAGAAGACAATCAGAGCATTGGAACAATATCTGAAAAAAGTACTCTTTCCAAATGGCTCTTTACTTCCATAGCTTCATTCTCAAATCCATGTATCCATCTTACAAGTCTCTTAGACAGAAACAGAGTCACTGTTTGATCAGCAGAAAATTTTCTCATACTGCACTCATGAACATCCTTTTACAATTATTCCAAGAAGAGCTGGTATCACTACATCTCTTATTGTATCCAGTTGAATGAATGAATTCAAGGAGGCTATTGATGAAGATCGGGATGACATAAATCAAATGAATAGTTATGTTGAAAGTCTTTTCTAATTCCTGAAAAAGAGAAGAGACACCAGTCTGTTGATGTCCTTCTAACGCTTATGCATCAATGAAAAACACTTTCACCTTCAATCATTTGTTCTTGAATTATTTTTCTACCTACTTTAAATTTTTACCTAATCCAATTGGCCTAGTAAGAAAAGTTTTATTTTTTCTAGGATTATTATAAATAACCCTAGAAACTTTGAATCTTTTAATTGCTCAATATTACCTAAATCATAGGAAATGTATGTTTAGTGAGCAGGAACATGACTTTTGTTCATATTTACCTTGTCTTTTATAGGCAGTTCAAAATCATTCTCGTCGGAAATAAAAAGGATAATGTTTAAGGTCGAAATATATTTGACCGAATGGATTAAAAATTTACTCAATTCCTTGAAAATTTATCTGAAAACAAATTACTACACTCAAGTATGAGGGAAAAAATGTAAACTATGACTTATGAAATTTTGAATCTGAGGGATGACATTAAAAAGGGCTAAAAGTCATTATAAGAGGTATTTACCAAGAATGAAGTTACCATTATTTAAAAAACCTGTTAGGGGGTTGAATAATGTAGGGTCACTTAAGGTCATTGGCTGCATTGTCAAATAATAATATCTTTTGGCTGACAGGTCCGTTATGTAGAATACTTATGCACGACCACACAAGGGCACGTGCTACATAGTCAGGAAAAAGAACTCTCAGAAATTTACTTTCTTACTACTAAAAATCCAGTGGAAGTTTATAGAGATTCAATTTTTCCAAAGTATAGAGTTTGTTGTATGGAGAGAGGTACTTGAATATGGAGAGGATATTTCCAAACAAGATTGTATAAGAACTGGATGAATGTCACTCTTAAGAAGGTCTGACCCAAGTGTAGGGAAGAGAAATATAAACGATAGACTTGAATACATTCAGATCATTAAAACGAAAGTGGGAAAAATATATTAAGGATGGGTATTTTTGCGGATCTGTACTTATTTTCGTTAATACAACTAAGGAGAAAAGAGGTTTTCTCCCCAAGAATGAATTTACCATTTTTTAACAAACCCGTTAGGGGGTTGAATTATGTAGGGCCACCTAAGGGCATTGGCTTCATAGTAAAATAATAGCATCTTTTGGCTGACACGTCTGTTATATAGACTGTTTATGCAAGGCCTCCTAAGGGCACATGCTGCATAGTCAGAAAAAAGAACTCTAAAAAATTAGACATTTTGTTACCAGAAGTCAAGAAAAGGGTTACAGAGATCTAGAATTATTTCAGGTTAGGAGTATGACACATAAAAATAGGAATTTTTTTCAATGCATGTAGAGATACACAGACCAATGCTAACCATAATCATGTTGTGGCTAGGTCATGAATTGAGATGCTGGACTTCACTACATATGTCATAAGGATGGGAATCAAGCCATACGTAGTTTTTGAAATATAGTTTAACATCATGTGGGACGAGAGTATAGGAAGTCTTAGTTTAGGTTCATAGATATTGGACCATTATAAAGAGTACACAGTGTGTGTTTTATAAACTTGATGTGAATGAAAAATTAGGGAATTCATACCACATTCATGTTTTCACAGGGGAATTTTCAGCTAAGGGACTGAATGTGGAATTTGGGTTGAAGCCCAAATACTTGGGGGTGGGTTCGAGGGACACTCAAACGTTCCTACGTATCCCATCAGGATGGGAATCAAGCCGCATGTAGTTCTTGAAATACCCACTGTACAGATTTGGTTCGTACCTGTGAAGGGTAAAAGGGGACTTTAGTGAAATGATGGTTTGACCTGAGATAAAAGGTTCGGGCATTTCCATGTATGCATGTAGTCTTGGAATATAACATGATTGGAGATCAATGTAAATAATGATTCCCTCTCAGTTAAGGGTGTCAAAGAATGTTGTAGATTATTGTTGTAAAGGAAAAAAGTGTTGTATAGTTTAACGTCATATAGCAAGAACAAAGGTGAACCAATTTAAAAAATATTGGTTCTGAGGGTGATTTCACTAATCAACATCATATGAGACGAAGGTGAACCGATGTCAAGAGATTGGTTTTGGGCTTGAAACTTTGGAGGTTGCCTACAAACCCAGCCTAGAAGGCAAGGATCAAAGTCTGCGTAGTTCAATTGAAGAATTAATTGGTGATCAAGTTGTTTTTCGAGAACAACGACCAAAAAATGGTGTTGGGACTTACGCATGGTTAGAGGCCCAGAGAGGGTGTTATGGTTGATGTTTCCTCTAAACGCACGTGAGTCATACTCGGTGTGAGAAACAAGAGGTAGAAAAAACCCTAACGATGCATAGTTTAATGTCATGTAGGACATATGAAGGGACTATGCAGTTTAAAGTCTTTCAGTGAGAACTATTGGTGATGCCCACTTTAATGACATGTAGCAGGGACAAAATACAGTTTAACTTCATGTAGGACATATTAAGGGACTTGGTTCAGTTTTACATCATGTAGTATGAATGAGAAGTGCAGTTTAACGTCATGTAGGAAAAATATAGAGACATAGTTTAATGTCATGTTGGACAATAAGGGTGTTTTACAGTTTAGCATCCTGTAGCTAAGATGATGGGGAAAATACAGTTTAACATTATGTTGGACGAAAGGGGGACTATGCAGTTTAATTTCATGCAGTAAAGACAAAATAGGACACAGTTTAACGTCATTTTGGACGTATTAGGGACTTTTTCCACAGTTTAATGTCATGTTGTACGATAGTGATAATAGTTAAAGGTCATTTGCATAGACTAGTAATGGTGTAGTTTAACGTCTTGTTAGATGTATGGGACTATACAGTTTAAAGTCTTGTAGGAAGGACAACATAGTTTAACATCATGTTGGACAAGAGAAATTCAAATAGTTTAAGTTCATATGCATGGACCGGTAATTGATGTATTTTGTGTTTATACAAAATACTTCTTCAGAAATCTGACATTGGTTGGAGTAGTGATGAGTTCTCCATCCATTGAGATTAAAGAATATGCTCCATTTTAGTAGACCTTATGTATTGAATAAGGTCCTTCCCATTTTGGATCAAGCTTGGGAGGATCCTTTCCTGGTATCATTGGAGTTCTTAGAACCAATACAAATTCTACCTAAATTAATGAACGAAGATGAAATTTTTTGTTGAAAGATCATGTTATTCGATTCTGATAGACACTAAGTGATGTAGGGTGCACAATCTTTTATCATATAATCATTCCAATTCATCCAATCGCTTTTTAGATTTTTCATCTGTAGATGCCTAATCAAAAATGGCTACTCTGAGTGAAGGTAATTGAACTTCAATGGGCAAGACTACTTCCATTCCATATACCAATTAATATGAAGTTGACCACGTTGTAGTGCGGATGGTGGTCCGGTAAGCCCATAAAGCATGAAAGAGTTTATCATGCCATGATTTCTTATCTTTATCCACCATCTTTTTCAGTATTTTTGAAAGAGTCTTGTTGAAGGCTTCTATCTGTCCATTGGCCGCTGCATGATACCGAGATGAATGGTTGGATTTGATGTTATACTCATGATTCAACCTCTTTACCTTGGATGAACAGATGTTGGTACCATTGTCCGTCAATATGGTATGAGAGACACCAAATATGGTAATGATGTTAGACTTGATGAAGCTAACAATGCTTTTAGAACTAACTACCTTGAGAGGTATTGCCTCTGCCTATTTGGAAAATAAGTCAGTAGCAGTATGAATATACTTAAACTTCTTGGCTATAGCTTAAGGGTAAGGTCCCACCACATCTATTCCCCATGTGGAAAATAGCCATGATTATTTAGCTGTATGAATCAAATCTAGAGGTTGATGAATGAAGTTGTCACATACTTGGAAAGAATGACACTTCTTCATGAAATTAAGACAATCTTGTATCATTGAAGGCCAAAAGTATACAAGCCTTCAAATTTGTTCAGATAGTCTATGTCCAGACTGATGGGCACCACAGACTCTTGCATGTACTTCTTTCATGACAGGCATTGTATCTTCACCATCAAATAATCTAAAGATAACTCCATCAAACCCTCTTTTGTAGAAAATTTTCGCTAGGTGATCAGGGATATCATAAAGAGTAAAATTGAAAATGCATCACCAGAATTTTTCGTTCCCAGCTCTATCAGGTGGAAGTGTTCCATTTTGAAGGTATTTTCTGATAGGTGTCATCCATATTATAGTATGACTATATGGTTCAGAGATGGGACTAATTTCATTTATTTCCTCTGTTCTGGTTTGAACATAAGGTGAAATTGTACGACAGTGGGCAATACTGATTGTTGTCTCATCCCGATTTGGATCTTCCAAAGTTGTGGCTATATTATCTAGTGCATCAGCTTAGGCATTTTGTGATCTCAGAACATAAAAAAATGTCGATTCCATAGGTAATTATGCCATTAACTCTCTTTCTTAATCATACGAAGGGATTAAATCTTCTTTTATAATGGCATAATCCCCAATGACTAGTTTTATTACCAGGTCTGAATCACCTTTCCCCTTTAAGTGATTCTCTTTTTCCTGAAGCACCAACTCTAATCCTGCGATGAGAGCTTGGTATTCTACTTCATTGTTTATCCCGCCTCCCAACAATGATAAGAAATAGGGTAGCACTGACTTTTTGGAAAAATGAGTTCAATTCCTAACCCAACTTTGTTGAACTTAGGATCTTCCATTTTCCTCCCTATTGGACTTCTGGAAGCACCATCAAAGTAAATTTCCCATGTTTGAAGATTATCTTGAATATAAAAGGCTTCATCATCAGGAAGTGCAGAATCTAAATATGTATCTTCTACTGAATGATGTTCAGCAAGGATATCAGCCAGATCTTGTCCCTTTATCACCTTTTAAGACACATACTGAATATCAAATTGCTGCAAAATAACTGCCCACCTTTCCAGACGTCCTGTAATCATTGGACGGCTAAGGATGAATTTGAGAGGGTTATTGCAAGATACAAATTGTACCTCATGATGTTGCAGGTATTATCTCAACTTCTAAACTGCAAAGATTAATGCTAGGAAACACTTCTCAATACTTGAATATCGAGTTTCTACTTCAAGCATAGTCCGAATGAGATAGTAGAGGCTGTTTTTATTCCCAACATCACTCTTATGAGCAAGAAAGGCACCCAATGATCACTCAAAATGTGTCACATAGAGGATAAGTGGCCTTCCTTCAACAGGTGTCATTAACACCGATGGACTCAAGAGATATTTCTTGAGAATATCAAATGGTTTTTGACATTCTTCATTCCACTGGTAAGTGACTCCCTTCTTCATCAACTTGGTGAAGGGTAAACCTTTTCCTGCCAAATTGGCGATAAAACGCCGAATATAGGATAAGTGTCCTTGAAGTCCTCTTAATTCTTTCAAATTTTGCAGAGGTGACATACCAAGTATTGACTTTGTCTTCTGAGGATCGATTTCGATACCATGATTCCATACAACAAAGCCGAGAAATTTTCCTAAGGTTACCCTAAAAGAACATTTTAAGGGGTTCATCTTCAAATTGTGTTGTTGAAGTTTCTGGAATATGACTTCCAAATCATCCATGTGATTAGAATGTTGCCTAGATTTAACCACCAAATCGTCCAAATAACATTCAACAAACTTCCCTAAAAAGGGTTTTAAGATACGATGCATTGCACGCTGATAGGTTGCGCCTGCATTCTTCAAGAAAAAGGGCATTACCCGATAGCAATACACACCCTGAGGGGATTTGAAGGCTATAGATTCTTCATCTTATGGATTAATTCAGATTTTATTATACTAGGAATATCCATCTATGAAGGAAAGTGCTTCATAGCAAGTTTTTTCATCAATTAAGAGTTCTGTGATTGGAACTGGAAAATCATCCTTAGAAAAATGCTGATTAAGATCTCTAAAATCAATGAAAACTCTAATTTGTCTGTTATTCTTCCTCACAGGGATAATATTAGCCAACCATTTAGGATATTGAACTTCTATGACGAAGTTATCTTTGGTAAGCTTATCCACTTCAGCTTCAATTTTGGAATCATAAGTTGGGTGTGTTCTTCTTGCGACTTTCTTGAATCCTCGATGTTCTTCTGGAAAACCCAAATTATGAGTAGAAACATCAGGATCAAGGCCTATAATTTCTGTATAGTTCTAAGAATATATATTTCGATTTTGCTTCAAAAATGAAATATACATTTTCTTCTCTTCAAGAGTCGTGGACGCACTAATTAAAGTGGGGCGTAGATCTTCTTCTTTACCCATATTTATTTCTCTGTGTTTGTCCACGGTGGTACAGATACCCTCTTCAAATGTTGGAGGAGAATCCCTGAGATCTTCCTCTTCTTCTTCAACATGTGTTATTTCTTCTGTTTCTACTTGAATAGTAGATGATGAAGCAGAAATTCCATGATCAGGAGAGATATTTAAATTTTAACATCTTGAAGAAGAGGCTTCCATTTCTACCCCTATTGATGATGAAGGGTCTTCCTTGGGTAATGAAGAAGAGATGATGGATTGCGAATCAACATCATCGTTCACCTCTGACATTGCTGTAACTTCTTCTGGCCTAGTTGGCGAAGTATAGACTTGATGGATTTCAGAGGATGAAATAAAGACATCTCCATTTGAGTTTTCATCATTTCTTGGTGAGTCACCAACTTCTCCCATGCTTTCTGGCTTGATTGTCGTAATTGACATTATGGAAGTTTCCATAAGAGTATTTTGATTTGGGTCTATCCTGTCAATTTGACTGATAGGCAACACATAATCTGTACTTTCATGTGTAAATGGATTTACGAGAATCTTTTCCAAACTAAATGGAGCATTAACCTTGGTAACCTCCCTTGCTATGGATATCTCCTTACCGTTCATGTGATAGAATTACGCCTCAATGTATTGAGATTCACATGTCTTGAATGGGGCTTTATAACCATAAAATGTCCCAATTTGACCATCGAAACAATATATGAGGCATTGATGGTATGATGAAGGGATAGACACATGTTAATGTAGCCAAGATCTTCCAAGAAAAATATTAAAGGCTGTATTGTGATCAATAACCATGAAATCTGAATTGGATACAAGGTCTCCAAACTATGTTCTGAGTGTAATCTCACCCAGTGGTTCTTGTTCATTTTTATCATACCCTTGAAACATCAAAGTAGAATGAGATAAATCAGATTCCATGAGGCCCAATCGAGGAAGTATACAAATGGGTAAGAGGTTGACTCTTGAACCATTATAAATGAAAGATCATTGGATATCTATACCATAGTCCTTTCCAGATAAGTACAAAGGTCTAATATGTCCATTCACGACATCATCTTCATCTTCATCTTTAAAAGATATCACTGCATGACATTCTATAGGTCCATTCTCTGCATAGTAGACTTCAGTTACAGTAATTTTGGTTTCAAATTCCTGAGTACTTGACAAAGCCTCAATGAGTGCCTCCCGAAGATCCTTTGATAGATTCAAGGAATCCAGAATTGATAACTTGGCCGGTACTTGGGCCAAGTGTTTCAATACATCACATTTTTTATCCAAAGTTCTGCGTTTCCCCACAGAAACATGTATTTTGCAGTTGCCTTAGAAGTTGACTCTTTGGAAGTAGATGCTTCTTGTATCTGGTTAGAAGTTGTAAATACTCCTGGATTTGGATGATTATACTGATTAGGTCTATTTACATTATGAGAGGAAGATGGTGGAACCTCTAACCGACCCTCGGGTGTAATTGTGACAGGACTGAATCTGATATTGGTGGAAGAATTTTCTTGTTCTTGTTGAGCCCGCGGAAGGGCTCTACCACGGGTTTCTGCTGCATATACAGTTCTAGAAAGGGTATAATTGTAATAGTGTCTTTTAGGATATCCACGTCTTCCTATGTATCCCAGACCTCTGGAACTCCCTCTAATTCCTTTGTTTGATACATGAAATTCAGGCTCATCAAATTTGAAACTGCAACTGGCATAAGGATTTATCAAGTGAATCATGTTAACAGAACCAAAGATTAATTCTTCATCTGATGAAGAATCTTCCTGATTAGCTAGTTTAGGCTATGTCATTTGGTGGGGCGGTGCCCATTGCTTTGAAGTAGATGGCATAAAATCTTCCAGAGTTAAAGACAACTTGGGATTTGACACGATTTCATCTTCTTCTGATTTCTCTTCTTTCTTTGAATTATGCCGCCCCTTTGAGGATTTTTCTTTTGATGAAGAAGGTTTTGTTGTGGAATTCATAGCAGAAGACACAATTGGTTTCTTCAATTGTGTTCACAAAATGGCATGAGTTCGGTTGATCGTTTTTCTAATCATCCAATCATTATATTTATATGCATTTTTTTTTGACTTCTCGGAACTCGCCTTCTTCCTCTGGATTTGTAGCAGTAACACATGCTACCTGAGGTGAAGAACCTATCAATTTGACTTGTCCCAAGTCCACCATTTTTTGAAGGAGGTCCATGAAGTCACACCACTATTTAATGGGATGCCCCAACATCTGATGAAATGGGATATAATTGGGACGGTCTTCATCTCCTTCCTTGTTCGGCCTCTTCAGCCATGGAAATTGAACCAAATTATTTTCCAGAGCTGAAATGAGGTAACCAGGAACTTGTTCATTTCAAAAAGAATAAAGTTTTCTTTTCAGATACTCAAATTGTTCTCGTCTTTGATCTCTTTGATCATATTGATGAAACAGCCTCTATAATTGACGCTCAGGAGGTGGAACCCTTCAAGAAGATGAAGTTTTTGAAATAGAAGCAGATATAGGTGCTTGCTTAAGCATTACCGTATCAGTCTCTACTCTACCCCTTCTCCTTACTGTAGTTGATAGAATTACATGATTTTTATCCTTAGTCTTTATAGATAATCTTCAATCAGTTGAGCGATTGAAGTGAGGTCTCGAAACCCTCCTGTGTATTTGACAGGGATCAACGGTGTGTGCAACTCATCAAGAAAATTTTCCACACAGATTGGAAACAATTCTTCTTGAGAGAGTGCTAAGCTTAGGGAATATGTTAATCCCTTCCAGTGAGCAATGAAATCTGAAACCCTTCCATTCTCCCTTTTTATATAGTTTGTAAGATAAAAAACTGTTGTCTTTGGAAAAGTTGAGCTGAATTGAATAACGAATCATTGACGGAGATCCTCCGACCCGATAATTGACTGAGATTGCAAGCTTCTGTACCAAACAAAAGCAAGTCCTTGTAATGATTGCACAAAGAACCTGAGCTTAACTGCTTCTAGTTGTTGAGGGGTTCCCATCATAGGATTGCAACGAGAAAACAAATCTGTTAAGTGTTGCTCTGGGTCTCCCAAACTATTAATTATTGGGAATGTGGTACTTGCAAAATTTGATGGGGGAGGAATTGTGTCAACCCATTCAGGATAATATCTCTTCTCTGGTTGAATTTGAGCATGTTTTCCTTCCGTAGATTCCAACTGAGCTGTTAATGACTCAATAGTAGTTATTAACTTTTGAGAAACATCCAGTTGAGCTTGGACCTGAGCAGGTACACAGATTGGAGCTTGGACAGATGTGGTGGCTGGTACTGCAACTGATGGTAGCACCGCAGATTGTCATTGTACCTGACCCGTAGGATTAGACCTATGAGGGTGTACTGGTAGAGGAGGATATTCTTGATCCATCTCAGTAACTACAACAAATTCCCTTGGATGACGGACTCCAGCACGCTTAGGAGGAAGACTATCTTGAAGTAGTTCTATATTCAACCTCCTCAATTCCTTTATTTCATCCTCCTGTTGTGCAAATCTTTTCTTTAGTGAGAGCGATTGGCCTTCTCCAGAGGAAGTGTATGTAACCTGATTCTTTCCTTTATCCTTGTTGGATCCCTTTCGGAGAGGGGGAAGTGGGTTATTTAAAGGAACACCCAGATTCTGGGTAAGCCTTTGATTTCGTGTACGCACACCTTATTCATTTTTGTTTGTGCATACAACTTATTGAGTAGTAACCTCTTCATCTGATCCCTCTGAATGATCCACATGTTCTGGAGGATCAGCAACAACGACAATGATGACATTAATTGATGCATAACACATTGCAGCCCTTACATCATAATTTCTGCGATATTGTCTTCTTCTATGTCCCTGATGAGACATTGCATTTTATCAATTTGATCCATCAGGAACTTCTTGAAAAATCGTAATTTGCTAGGAATCTCTTGATAATTTGGCTCTTCGTTCCTCTTGGGGATTCTTACCTAATTGAGAGAAGACTGACTTTATCTAAGGAAGATATTGAGGATTTGAAAAAGTCCTCAGTCTGGTGGACTGGGACTGTTCTCGATGTTCCTGCTCAACTCCTCGAATACTATTTGTTGATTTTGAGGGTTGGGCTAAAATAGTCCATAGTCTGGTGAGCTGGGGTGGTTCTTGAGATGCTATATCTGAGACTTTCTTGAAATCTCACTTGATCTTGTGGACTTTATTCAAGAAATTGGATGGATGCATCAATATGCATTCACTTTTATCACCCGGATCAAAAGACCGTTGGATGATTTCTGACACTTCTGTCACTTGATGATGTGCTTTCTCTAAAAGAGAAGCATCTTCAATATTCTCATTTGCATGATGCAGGAGTACCTCAACAACTTTTTATCTGTATGCTTGACTTTGAGAAGAAGTAGTTGAGGCATGTTCTTGATCAATCCTTTGATTAAAAACAAAGCCATTTGGTTGTGGCCAGTCATGGGCAATAACATTGCATGAGACCATTTTCAGCGGGCTTTGTTGACTGGTGAGTACAGTGAAATGTAGTGCTCCATGAACACCACATCCCCTGATATGAATACTAGATAAGGCATTGGAAATTAACTGGAGCAATCTTCTTAGTGCACCAAGTCATGAACACTGAAGGGATCTCTACTGCATTTTAGCCTTCGGATATAGAGAAACAGAGAGAGAGGCCAAATATATTTGGCCTTGTAACCCTTCTATTATCTTGACATGATTTTCATATTCATCATAAGATAATATTTTCTTTTTCAACTGAAAAAGATTCTTCCATATGTTGAGATGAATATCAGGAATTCCATCATCCGTCAACATCTTTGGAATGTCATACTGGGAGTCATCCAGAGGACAAAACATTACTGGCACTTCACCTTTCTCCAGTTGTTTCCTCATATTCAGAACTTCCTCTCTATCATTTTATGGAGATTATTCTACTTGATTAGACCAAAGATGGTGCTTCCTTTTTGCTTCATCAGATTTAACAAGATTGATACGGGATTCACTAATCAAACTAGAAGTTGAACGACCTAGGGGTGGTTCGGAGAATGACCTACACCCTGAGATATCTTCTGATTGAGAAAGTATTTCACCTGCTAGTGGTAAAGAATCAGACATGACTGGCCTCACATTTGAAAGTGCCTCAAGGTAAAAGGGATTTCTCGTCACTACATTGTATATTGGGTAATTTTCCGGGCAATTTGAATTACTACTGTGGAGAGGACTTTCGTAGCTAATTTCATCATCATGGGGAGGACCACCATGGTGGGTTAAAAAAAGATGAAACATTTTGATCCTTGGTCTTCTGGCCACACAGAGGGTTCTTGTGGCTCTCATATAAAGATGATACTTTAAGATCAGCCAAATTGTCATGAATCAAAGCTTCATGAGGAAGTTTCTGATGAATACATTTGGAATTAATATTGCCACTATTGGGAAATGAGGGAGTAGAATCTTGAATTCCAATAGATAATTGTTTGAGGGCTTCAAGAACTCCAGCATCGATTAAGGCCTTATTATAAATTGGCACTTGATTTCTTCACTGTGCTGGGAGGGTCTTCTTCTTAAACACCTTCTTACTCACTTTAGGAACCACTTGTTGACAAAATTGGTTATTATGGGCAGGTGTATGTGCCTGCTCAGGAGAAATGATCAGGTTAGGCTAATTATCTCCACTCAAATCAGGTGTATGTTCCTGACTTGGTTGTACGTATGATATCGGGGAGTATTCCCCAAAACCCTCTTGGACTGGAACAAAGGTGTGTGTCCATTCCAGAGTGAACTGTTGATGTGTCACTCCACTTGTAGGGATAGATTTTCATTTCTTTCCATGTGATGCTGCTGAAGCTGTTATAATATCCTGACAGGCATCCAGAATATGAGAAGGGATTTGCTTCTGCTCTTTCACCATTGATAGAATATGCTTGGTGACTTCAGCTGCCGGAATGGGGATATATGTCCATTATGTTCTTGGAGTAGGTGTGTATTCCTTCTCCTGTCCTCCTTTTCTTGTCACTGAATTCTGACAGTACTCATGTGTGGGGGCAGAGAGTTGAGTCTGCCTCTTGTTTGTCATTGGGGCTTTCCAATTGGCTTCTCTGGGTGATACCAAATGAGACTGTTGGTAGGCCTGATTAATACTAGTAGGTGTATGTGTATTCTGATTTCAATTCACCGAATGTGGTTGATGAACATCCTTCAATACTGACAGAAGTGGCTGCTTGCAGAATTGATGAGCGTAAGTAGGTGTATGTGCCTATTTACCAGTTGTCAACACATTGGGTTAGCGAGATTCATCATATGTAGTCAGACAAGACTACTAACTATATGATGATTCATAAATAGGTGTATGTTCCTGTCTATAGTACTCCGCTATAATTTCCTGGCAGGATTGGCATGCTGCTGCTAGATGAGTCTGCTGGAAAGTGGAATTAAAATAAACGGGTGTGTGTGCCTGCTCGTTGCTTGACACCAAGTAAGGTTTGTGTACTTATCTAGAGATGGAATAGATGGGAACTTGCTCATTGTTGACCGGATTTCTCCTTTGGTGGTTCGTCTTTCCTACTCGGGTTCGAGGAACTAGAGCCGAATGCCTGGAGACGATACCGTCATCATGTTGAGGGTGCACTGCCGCACGAGTCTGGTGGCGATTGTTGATGGGATCCCTTGAGAAGGACTCATGTCTCTTTGAATTAAGGCCCTGAGGTACCTTCTCATTCACGTCCCCAAAATATGGGAGGTAATGGTGATTTCTTTCTGGGGATAATTACACGAAACAGTTGGAGACGGTGGTTGGAACCACTAGCTTCTTGATCGTTGGTTGTTGCTATCCGGACGACCAGGGTGAATTATCGACTTGGAGGGCTTGTCGAGCAGCCTCCAGAGTTAGAATAGTACCGTTTTGACGGTATTCCTTAACCAGCGCATTTGATACCCTACATTAAAGATGCTGATTAGGTGATGTCGTCCTCATAGCAGATGACAATCCAATAGGAGTAGCAGCAGAGGCATTCATAGCAGAGGTATTCACTGGTGTGAACTTAAGAGAAGCTATTTCTGTAACATAGAAGATCTTGGAGAACAGTGCCTGTTTGATATAACATACAAAATCAAGATAAGTTCAGCCACTACTTCCTTTGGATGAGCAAATATGTTATTGATTTTTTTGTTGGCCCTCTCTTTGAGTTTAAATAGGGGCCTAACAAATAAGTATAAAATCACTTTAACATGGTTAAGGATTCACGTCGGGTGAACCATTTTTTGTTTCCTCCGGAAATGGGGATGACCTCGTTTATTTAAGGTTCAAACATTCCAAGCGGTTTCTAAAGGGATTGATTGTATAACCAGAAACATCCAATGATTCTATATCCATTTGAACCTAAATTCCAAAAGTAGGTTCTCATTAGTTGTGAACTGATAAGGCTTAAGAATTTTCATTGGTTGAGAGGATGGGAGTTCGGACTCATCACACCTTTTTGAGGGGAATTATAGTCTACTCTGCGACTCTTTTTTTTATATTTAAGTTATGTTCGTGAATCCTTATTAAATTACCAAGTATGAAAATGAGATTTCCTTTAGATCTAAAATCAATGATTAATATGTATGAGATTTAGAGAATCTTTTATATGTATTTGAGGTTATTCATTGATAGAGAATCATCTATATTTTTTTATAGATTCTTATTCAATGGTATCCTTCGACACATTATATAGAAATCTCTTGTTCATTATGATAACCATACTGGTTTTAAAGCCACTTAGCAGGGAACTTGATGTTTATTGTAATTCAGAAGGACATAGATTATTTCAGAGTTGGGATCATACCAGCAGATGGTCTACCAAAGTATCCATTATTTTTTAAAAAGAATCAGAACCCACATAGTTTGAGTAATGAAGTAAGAGGTTCATGTATGATTGATGGCTCAGAGAAAGATTTCATAATTACTTTTATGTTCTAAGCTCATGTGATTCATGATCAGCGTGATAAACAAGAGGTATTGGTAAAAATTTACAATTGTACCATCATAAGAAATGGTGTGGGGATTATGTATGTATGAATGACCAAATAGATAGAGATCAGAAGTCATTTTTAGAGATGAATTCTAGGAATGGGTTCTATAATGGTATATGTGCTTTTATGGAGATCTGGATACTCTAATTTGGGGCTCACTCCTAAGGAGTTTTGCCCAAATTATGAGGGGATTTGGGGCTTACTCCTAAGGAGGATGCTCAAATAAAAAGAAATTATGTTTGGTTAAGAGAAATTAGAACCTGGGATTACTCCTGAGAAGGAGGCCCAAGTTAAGGAAATTTGGAAATATGGGGATTACTCCTAACAAATATGCCCAAATTAAGAGAACTTGAAGACTGGGGAATAATCCTGAAATAGAGGCCCAGGTTAGGGGAATTACGATTGGGGATTACTATTGAAAAGGAGGCCCAGGTTAGGAAACTTTTCATCTTAAAGGATGAGGTTGAATGAATGAAATCTCTCACCATAGTTACATAAAGATCTGTAAATCACGAGGTTTTCAGAGATGTTCCACAGAATTCCTTTCAGGTAAGGAATCCAACAAAGTAACCATGTCATAAATGACTTTGAAGAGCGTTTTGAAGGCTAAAACTTGAAGAGGAGAGGTGGATTTGAAGAAAGAAAGTGAATAGGCAGGAGGGGCACCCAAAAAGATAGAGGCACGCAAGTCCTGTGTGGGTGCGCAAGTCCTAGTCGCGCAAGTATACTTGCGCGACACATGGGTACTTGCGCGATGGTAAACCCTTATTGTAATACATGGGCAAGACTTGGCTCAAGCCCTTAGTTTTATCCCTATGGGCTTCCAAAAGAGTGGCGTGCAATTTGTGTTAATTGGATAAGGTGGCGCGCAAGTGTAGCCATTTCCCTTAAGGGTTGGCCACTTAGGCGCGCAAGTGTTGATGAGTTTCAACACTTAGGCCTTATTTTCCCGGTTTAGATCTTCCATTATAGGAAAGAAATTACCTTATAAGTGACCAGAATACTTCAAGCAGAGACTAGGACGACCATAGATTAAATTTGACTTTTGTAATTTTTTCGTCCTCAAATGGGGGGCCCACCAGGGGTATTTATAGTCTACTGAAGACCCCGTGTGAAAATCAATTAGGGTGCGCAAGTCACCTGCACTCCCAATGTGTGCCACGTAGGTATACTTGCGTGACCATGATGAAACCTACATGGCCCATTATAAAGAAAATCCTTGTTCATGCCTTTGTTAATTTTTTATGTTTCTTCAAAGGATAGATCACTTTGGACTCAGGTATTTCTCTTTTTCAGCCGTTATACTCTGTGACAGAAAGGAGCATCAACAATGGTCAACCTAGGGAATCATTTCAGTGATGGGATAGGTTTATCGCTTCATCGATTTAACATACATTTCCCCATTACTATAATGAGATGAGGCAATTTTGGTGATATATTTCCCACATGGACTTATATGTGAGATTAATCCACAAGATAATATATTTGAATTAAAAAAGTTTAAGTGGTTGTGAATTAATCACTCATTTTTCAGAAGAACCTTAAGGAGGATTCTAGTATATGAAATGTGGTTCCAGCTGGATGACTAAGAGCTAAGTCTATCGAGATTAGGAAGTATAATTATGATAACATTCACCATATTATTGGTATAAAGAGTATCTATGGGAAATGATCATTTCCCACGAGTATTAATCATGTTTTTTTCATTAATGCAGTATTCCATGTCACATTTATAGAAAGTGTTCCAAACCACCTGTGGAGTGCCATACTTTCAGAACTATGGGAAACTTTGATGATTTTTTATAGGATAAATCCACTTATTGGAAGTGGTGGAGAACATAGGGTGACACAAATCATTGTAAGGGATTTCTATTTCATATTAGTTAGAATGCTTGAGTATTATAATCCATGTAGTCCAGTTTAATAGATGGGGTAATTTAGGTCAAGAGAACCCATATCAGAAGTTCATTGTAGCACAAGGGACATAGGCATGAGTATAGGGTAGAGGTATATGTCAGTTTCATGTAGTTCATCTTACACTTTATGATAATAATATCAATCCATCAACAGTGATATGAACAAATCTTATATATTATACACTTCTTGAAATATTTTTTGATACACAAGACTCACATTATTTAATTTCTACCCAACCTATAAATGGTTCATGTATGGAGTTGGCTATCATGTGTGGGTTTGTTTCAATAAATACCCCATTGGGTCTATGATCGAGGGCCATTTTTCTATGGTAGGGGTGTTCCCACGAGTTTGTTGTATTTCATTTTCCTTGGGATCTGTATATTCTTGAGATTCTAGTTTTTGATTTTATTTTCTAAATTAATTGTTTGGTATCATATCATGCCCATATGTATTATTTTAAAAAGAGATTAACCTTTATATATCTTGAGGGTGAAAGATATGTTCATCTTAGAAAATTTAATATCCTAATAGGAAACGAAGGTACAATTCATCAAAAATTGGAGGAGGTTATATCCCGGATTGCATGCCTTTTTTCAGATGATGGGGGTGGGTGCATGATGAATTTCCTCTCATAGTGACTAGTTTCTGGATGTGTAACTTGAGTAATTATTAGGTAAACTACATGAGAGGGATTTTTAGTTCCCAACTGATCAAATTCATAGAGTATAAATAGTTTTTATTACATATTACTAAATATAACAGGTAGATCTTCAATATCACCATGCTCAATTAGAGGAGATATAAAATAAAGTATTAATATATCTAATTGTGTCACTTAGGGGATCAACAATTTTGTTTTCTTTGAAGGGTGATAAGATGTTTAATTTATGTTTCTAATACTAGAAGTCAAACCAGATGATAGATATTTGCCTCATCATATCAATGATCTTTTTGAACAACTGAGAGGTGCTTGTGTGTTCTCAACAATCAACTTGAGGTTAAGGTATCAGCAGCTGAGGGTGAGTCCTTAGGATATACCAAAAACTACTTTTAGAAGTATACATGACCTATAAAAGTTTATCATGATGCTATTTTTATTGATGAATGCTCTTTCTGTGTTTATTTCCTTGATGATTATAATCAATCACTTTTCTTTGGACCAGTTTGTGGTTGTTTTTATCGATAAAATCTTACTATACTTCAAGACTTATAACTATCATTCTAAATATATTGAAATCATTTGTAGTACACTATGAGAGAATGGGATATACTCCAATATTTCAAATTATCAATTATGGTTCACCAAGGTAAATTTTTTGAGTCACATAATCTTTGAGAAATCTGTATCTATTGACATAAATAAAGTTTTGGTGGTTATTTTTTTGGATTAGAAGAAAAATGTTATGTATATATATATATATATATATATGAATATTTATAGGTTTGTAAGGTTATTATCATGTGTCATAAAAGACATTTAACTTTTTTAGCACTACATATGGTCTTGAACATGAAGGGTATCATGTTTGGATAGTCTGTAGAGTGTGATGATGCCTTCCAGGAGTTAAATAAGTGATTGGACACTACACCAATTTTGATCCTACCTAAGTTAGGTGATGATTTTATATTTATTTTTGATGAGTTATGATTCTAACTTGGAGTATTGTGGATATAGGGAGATCGAGTCATGGAGTATGGGTCATGAAAGTTTAGTACATAAGCATAGAGTTAAACTACTCAAGATCTTGAGTTTTCACAGCAGTTTGTCCCTTAATGTATTGGCAATATTACATTTTGGGTGAAAGGTTTATTTTGTATACCAAGCATAAAAGTATATAGTACAACTTTTCAAAGTGTGTTTTGAATCATTGATAGTGGAAATGTTTTTTATATAGATTCATTTAAATTATAGTTGGCATATACACCCAGTAAGGGAAACATTGTTGATAAGAATTTGAGTTGGAAGACATAGAATCAGGATGTCCATGAGTCTAAATCTATGTAAAAGATGATGAACATATTTTTTGAGATGTATATATATGTTTAGGACAAACATGGTTAGATGAAACTCTAATCCTTTTCAGTTGACTCTGCACATTTGAGTCTTATCAAGGAGAGGTGGTATGGGGACCTCGAGTGTTTGGTGTTGAAAAAATGTTTTGAATATGGAGAGATAAATCAATATTGGTTTATTGATGATGATTAGATCATCCATGTTTTTGGTCATGTAATTGTGACTACATGTATATGAGAGAATTTTTTGTGTGACTTCAATTCCTGTAAGTGTGAAGTGATTCTTGAATTTATTAAAATTTATTATAACCATTGTAGGTAATAATGGTGTTTTTGAATCAAGAAAGTAAAAACTGGTTTTATTACCATCTGTTATAACTCTTAGTAGGTGAAGGATGAGCATCATCTACCTAGTATTCTATTATAGTCATTTTCCATTTAAATATTGAAGTGGGACAATGTTACCACGTATTCTTTGGTAGGTATCCAATGGATACCTCAAAAGAATGAAACTGTTTTTATGATTTTCGACATGTTAAAAAAAGAATCCCATTT
The DNA here is from genome assembly GCA_963277665.1 of Viscum album. Taxonomy (NCBI): domain Eukaryota; kingdom Viridiplantae; phylum Streptophyta; class Magnoliopsida; order Santalales; family Viscaceae; genus Viscum; species Viscum album. The sequence goes on from OY728137.1 coordinate 1,959,076,758, forward strand.
CCTTCAAATTAAGAAAACTTCCACAGTTTTTCTTTTTGGGGACTGGTATTTTTAGAAAATAGTACCTTCACACATGGTGTTGTGAAGTATAGTTTTAGATCATGTTTCTCATATTTACATTTTGATTCTAGAAAGGCTTAGGGAAGGAACTATCTAAATAGATGTTTTGAGTATGGATTTTCACCCACATCCATGTGGGAAATCAGAGCATAGTATGCATGTATTGTAGGACATTCTATGAGCATGCATCGAAAATATTGGTAGGTATCCAATGAATACCTCAAAAGAATATGAATATGTTTGTGATTTTGGACATGTTAAAAAAAATCCCATTTCATTCAAATTAGGAAAACATCCATAGTTGTTCCTTTTGGGGACTGGTATTTTTAGAAGATAGTACCTCCACACTTGGTGTTGTGAAGTATAGTTTTAGATCATGTTTCACATATTTAAATTTTGATTCTAGAAATTCATAGGAAAGGAACTCTCTACTTAGATTTTTTGAGTATGGATTTTCACCCACATCCATGTGGGAAATCAGAGCATAGTATTCAAGTTTTGTAGGACGTTCTATGAGCATGCATACAAAATTTTGGTGGATCTTTTTAGAAACATTAATCACAAGTGAAATTATCCTATAAAAATATTTATTATGAGACAATTTTTATGGAACTATATAGGTAATTTTATTGTAATCCTCGCAGATCATCATTATATTGGATGGAGGTCGGTGGGTTAGAGTGGTTTGGAATGAGTCTTATATAGGAGATGTCAAAATAGATTCATTTTATTTAGAAATGTATGGATATATCATAGAGTCGACATGTAGGTTATTGCTAATTGATGTTTTCAACCTACTTAACTTATAGGTGGTGACAATGTATTCCTTCATTTGTCACCGAGAGTGGGTCACTGTGGAATTTTGAAGAAGGGAATGTTGGCAATAATGTTTTTCATACCATTTGAGATTGTGGATAGGATTGGACTTGTGGCGTACCAATTGGATATTCTATAAATAAATATTTTTATACATGATGTTTTTCTTGTGTCATAGATTTTGAAATATATCATCAATATTCCTCATTTTATTAATGTTGATGATGTTTATATTGAGGCTGATGCGTCCTTTGGGGAGCATATAATTCTTATTTTGGATGGTAGTGAGAATGTTTTATATGGAAAGACCATGTTGATAGTGTATGTTCTATGGAATCATATCCATGATTTAGAGGAAACATGGGGGAGTTAATCAGATATGTTGGCCTACTGGACAACCTTTTAACTTCAAAACCATAGTAATACAGCTCATATAGCTTGAGGGTGATATATTTTAAGGTGTGGATATTGATTGACCCAAGACAATATTGAGATATCATGTACTCATTTTCAAGTACTTTTTACCCTTATGTAATCTTATTTTTGATTGGGATTGTCTTGGGGGTTTAGGTTGAGTTTTATGTTTTGGGAATTATTGGAAATTCACGGTTGGTGCACAAGCTTCTCAAAACATGCAGCCTCCTCTAGTAAAGTGCGATAGGCATGATAGAGTCGACTAGGTAGCTTCCCAGTTGGCATACAATTTTACCAAGATGTTTGGATTCCTAAGGGAAACCAAGAGGTTCTGAAAAGAGGGGAAACATAAGGTTAGAGAATGGTTTTTCTAACCGCGTGTGATAACTATGTGATGGGTTGGCTTGGGGTAGTAATCATCATATATTTGATGAATAGTTTTCCAAACTGGATGGCCTAACCATGAAAAATATAGTTCGAAGCCCTAAATTCGTGGGTATTATCCAAATTAATGTCTAATGGCCTTATTCTCTCCCTAAACAAATATATGTATAAACTCATTTTTTTCCCATGTACTTTGAGGTGATTATATTTGATTATAAAGTATGTTTTAGTGGATTCAAATCCCATTAGAGATCTAGATTTAATGGTAAGCCATGTTTTTTTCAGAATTCTACGTATATCTCTTATAAATTCTTTACTAAAATATTATGTATAATATATTATAAATAAACCCATGCTCTTTTATGGGAATTTTTATGTTTTATTATTGTATATATTGTTGGAAATGAGATCCAAACCATGATATTGAGGATCTTAGTGTCGATCATCGTCTTCATCCATTCCACATTGAATAAAAGGATATGGTTGGGAGAGGGTTCATCAACGACCATAATGTAGGTTGTCTATATTCTAATTCCCATAGTCTGGATCGTGATCATATGTTTATATTTCAATAATTTAATTTTCATATTGCATAATCACAATTAAATTATAAAAGTAAATTGAATCTGCATAAAATTGAGAAACCCTTCTTGGATATCATCGGATCCAATTGAGAACACTATACTAAGAATTATGGAAACCCATGGGGTGTACTAATTTTTCCCTTATATGATAATTATGGAACTAAAAAGGGATATTAAATGTTTTATGAAGATAAACTAAATATTTAATGTGTTATAACGTCAACTTTTTTTAACGTTATATTGGATTAACCTTGGAAAGTTGATGAGTTATGAGATAATTGAGGTGCAATGGGATATGTGATTAATTTAGGAATTTATGGTGCTAATAATTATGTGGAATAATGAATCATGGTTGTGATTAGTTAATGAAATATCCAACCATTTTTTTAGTTATTGGAGAATTTTTTTATTAATGTTAAACCATGATTCGTATATAATAACTATGAAATATTGGTGTTGGACTAATACTCATCAAACATGATTGGCCAGTATAATCCTCTAGGTATATGATGCATTCATATGAATTGGTGTTTGACTAATACTCCATGTGCCTAAGATATTGTATCTAGAATGATTCTCTATGTACTAGTGATATTGGTGCTAGATAGATTATCCATTTACCTAAGATAATGATGGTGGACTGACTCTCTAATAATCTATGATAACGGATCAGGCGCTATTAATTCAAATTTTCAAAATGAAATTGTAATTAATTTAATAATAATCCCCCTGAAAGAGTGAATTATAAAATTCCAATGTTTTATGGTTCAGACTCCAGCAAAAGACTATGAAAGTGTGATTGTCTAGGGAATCACCATGAACCCAAGGTAACAATATGGTTAGTTAAATATTTTTAAAATGTGAAACTATCTTAATTTATTGTTTTTTATTTCATTTTAAACACTGACACATATACTATTATAGACAGAATATTTATTTAGACTCCATTTTTGGTGTCCTAGTGAGTTTCACTCACACCCTACTTGGGTTATGGATTGATACTCAAGTAGACTTCATGTTTGTAATAATGTATAGAGACAATAACCCTAATTTAAATAGATATGTTGGGATTCCGAATAGATCATGGATGAGGGAACCCAACATGATGTCAGGACACAATTAAGAGTTTCCATTTTAAATTTATTTTGGGTTTCCAATTGACACATTACTCATATATGGCATGAAATATCTATATCTTTGTTCTATGATAATATCCCCTATTTTGGGAATTCATTATTTAATACTTTTTCATTATTTGATATTATTTATTATTATTATTATTTTATTTGAAACATGATTTTTTTCATGGAAAACATTAATAGAGAGGGTATAATCTTCCATATAACATATCAGACCCTCACTGCTAGTAATAAAAATCTAGATTATAGGAAGCTCATTTGAGGTCATGTAAAATGTTGTCTTGGGGAACTAGTATCTGGAACCTGATTCAGGAATTACACATTGAATTATATAATTTTATAATATTTTTATTTAATGTTATATACACTATTGAACTTGATGCTTCTATTTAAAAAATCATGGTGTTACATTATACCCTCCTAAAAAATTTCATTTTCACAATTTAATATTGATCTAGATAATCAAGGGGTTTAAATTTGGGAATACCATTGTTGGAAACCCATGCCATAAAATGGTTTAATAATAAATCCTCTCGATATGAGAGAATGGGGTATAAAATATTCATCTATAATAACTCAAAAACAGGTTTCCACGTTGGAGAGCATTGTTTGGGTGTTAATATATAGACATGGAAGAAAAGTATAAATACTTAAACAATGTGATAGAGATCATTCATTATAAGAAATATGGTTATCTAGAGATGCTTAACAACCGTAAATCCATAAATCTATAATGGGGGAAAAGACTATCAGTTCACCCAAATTATTGTTATTAGGATTACAATTATTTTTCAGGATCTTATTCCAAGATTTGAGGAATTAATTTACCATTTACCCTAATAAAATAATAAAATATAGTGACTGGATGCCTCCTATTTCATAACCACAATTTTATCCTTTTGATTTGATTCAAATAATTCATACTTTATCTCTTACTCTAGGAAACGAATATCCAATAGTAATTTTTATATCATATGTAAGTAAATTAAAATTTAATATATCATTACCTCAATTAAAGAATAAAAATTCATTCCTCAGAAATATATAGTTTTTCTAACCATGAAATTATAAAAATAGTTATTTGGTAAGGGAGAATATGGCTCATATCTTTATGGTGAAGGAAATTATTCTAGAACTTTATTTATACAGGGTGGTAAAGATCATCAATGATTCTCATCCATTCTGATCCAACCAATTTGAAATCATAGTTTCATCCCATCTGAATATAGAATACTATTTTGCGGTGGTGGTCTATTATCCCCCGAGACACCAAAAAAACTAGATATAGAAACTATGTTTTCCTTTTGGGGAAATAAAAAATTCCAAGGGTAAAGGTTTCTCTTTATTGGAAGCCCTTCGCACCACATATCCTTAAAATGATGATTTTCCCAAGCCCATGACTTTCAAAAAAATAGAGGATGGTATATTCTAAGTTGTTTTTTACCCAGATTCCATGCACCAATGAATGTGACTTTATAAATTCTCTATTCTTGGTAGGATTTCATAATCTAAGGTTGATAAAAATGGGCCATTCCAGATATGAAGATCATAACTGACCATTTCTTGGGTATTTTTGAATGGAGAATTATTCTAATAGGAAGTGGATTTTTTCTTAATTTCATGGGAAGAAAAGGGGAGAAGGATTTAGTATGAAGAATTGGAAATTTTTACCTGAAACATGGCACTCATTGAATTTTTTAATGGGAGATAAACTTCAATCCATTCAATCAAGGAAACTCCATAACTCAAATCTGGGTAAGACTGTGGACTAAACCATATATAATGGAATCCAAAAAACTATTGTGATACTATTTCCTGCATTGGTATACCCTATAATTTAGATCATCAGACTATATATGGGGATCTTGGTCTCTATTCTAGAATTTATGTTGATGCTAACTTTGATTACAAGCTCCCGTATATGACCATTCTCAATGTTAATGATTAGAACATAGGTGTTAATATATAGTGTTAATATAATGCACCATTATATGAGTTATTAAGTAATGTGGGGAATGATATTTAAAACTGTAGATTAATTCACAAGAATAAAAATACCCCAGGGATTTAAATCCATTCAAAGAGGTGAACAAATAAAAGAAAGTAAAATCTCCTACCATTGATAAAGTTGAGTCCTCAAAGAAGAATGAATCTATAAAATGGGTTAGGAATCTTGTGGCTCCATTGACTAAAAACACATTAAAGTAAATCCTTGGGCTACCCTTTTTAATTAATAAGAAAGGGAATTTGAAATGTAAATCCTCTGTACATGTCAAAACAATTATGATATTCTCACTACTGGTGGAACAAACTAAACCCCAACCATTTAGGATGATACAATTTCAACAAATCTCACCCTGGAGATCACCTCGCTTATTATATAGTTGAAAATAAATTAAACTATGAAAACATCTTAAATTAATGGGGAGCCCCCCTCAACTGTCTTGAATAGAAGAAAAGAAATTCCCCACTCACATGAAATAGAGAGAAAAAATTCCCGAAAGGGTCTTAATATGATTTCTGGGAATGAATCATGATATAACATCATATTACTATAGAGTACCTCCCAACACGATAACATAAACCATTGTGATGATTGGCATTATGAAGACTCTGTAAAAATCAACATGAATTCCCCAATTTTTTTTAATGAGATCAGTGAAATTGATGATAGTATCGACCTCTTTATGATAAATTGATATAATGAAGACCTTGGTGGAGTGCCAAATTGGTATCCTATAATTCATGGCATAAAACATTATGATCTTCCTTCTCCTTTGGTGGATAAAGTGATTGAAGGACACTACTCTGACAGGCCAATCTAACACAAAAATGCCTGAAAAGTTTCTGGGAAATCCCTCAGGTTTCAAAACACTAATTACCACTAATGATCGTAGCATTAAAAGTGATTTACTTTATGATCTAAAGGCTGATAGTACGAGTACTAGTAGAAATAATTCTTATACTGCAATAGTTATAGTAAAATATCTTACACCTTCATCCCATTTAAATATAGAATAGGGAAATACAACTAAATTATAAATCCTAGAAAACTATCATAAGAAAAAGGAAGACAACATTTTCAATGAGGGCCCAAAATCAAGGACTCTTTAGAAATCAACCACAGACACAAAATTTGGTGGGAAGAAAAAATGGATCTCTTCCTCCAAGAGTAAGATTAAATGATGATTCTATTTTTTATTAATTAGGGCCTATACAAAACTCACACTATTAGTTATATTAGGCTTTTAATTGAAAAACACAAACCTGTGCATCTTGGGTTCTCTAAGACAAAAATAGTTTTTTCTTACAGAATTTCCTCTCTTAAGAAACTAGGATATTAGCCAATGAATACAAATTAGTCTTAAAACAACATTAGCAGGCTTTGGGTTTTTCTAATTCAATATTTAATAGATTATCCTCGTTCATCTTCTATGATAATATGGTTACCCTTAGTTACAATCACATTGGAACACATAATTTTTGTTATTTTATTTATTATTTTAATTTTTTTCTTGAAATAAGTGATCTTTGGTAGAATATTCAATCTACAGGCATGTAAGTTAATAGTTCATGGACTACTTTAGGAAATTTCAATTCTATTCTTAATTATAATGAGAATAATATCATTCTAAAATCCTCTATTTGATGTTTGTAATTACATGAATGAGTTGAGGATTGAAACCTATATGTAGTCAATTTTATTTAAGGTAAATTCACTTTGTATAGACATAATGTTAAAAAAGTGGGGTCCAAAAAAATAGGTAGAGTGTTTGTCAAATACATTTCTCTTGAGGTATGTCACACCATATCTTACACTAATATTTTAAGAATAAACCCTAACCATAATCCTATATTAGAAACTATTTACACTAGATAATTAAAGCCTACCCATTCCTTCAGATTCAATTTTTATTGGTCCCTACAACCTGATTGTAAGAGCATTGTTCAAGAAGACTAGAATTATTTTCACTTTGAGGATGATTCCTTAGCATGGATTTTAAATCTTAAAATCATTATAAAAAGGGTTAAATATTGTATTAGGGAATTGTTTAACATGATGGATGTAAATATTTGTCATCTTGAATCCTTTATACAAACTACTTATAAGAATGACACTGAAGAGGATTTCTCAACATGTCATGATCAAGAATATAGGATTACCTAGGATCTTAAAAATCATCTTATTCTAATGGATGGTACATAGTTGGAAGTCTTTAGAATCAAATGGCTCAACTAAGGAGACATAAACACTATGTTTTTCAATTATCATCATAGAGTTAGAAAAATTATTAGGCCACTGACTATTCTAACTGAAACTAGCATGCTTCTTGATAATAGAGAATATTTTTCTACACATATTGTATCTTATTAAAAGTACCTATTTAATCCCCCCACTTCTTATAATAATATCATGGAATTAATTACTCATAGACTCATTACTAATGTGTACAATTACATTCACATATTTATCCCTATGGAACTTAAGGTAGAAGAAGTTTTCTTGTCCTAAATCATGATAGTTCACCTTGAGCAGATGGGTTTACTAATTCTTTTTTTCAAATCTATTAGGATATTATTCATATTGATATCGTCATGTGGATTAACTAATTTTTAAATTTTAGAAAGATATCATAGAGAATTAACTCTTAATTTTGTTCCCTTATTCTTGAAGTGATAAATTCAAATGACAATCATCTTTTCAGACTATTCTCCCCTTTGAACAGAATTTATAAAATCAGTAGAAAAATTCTTGTGAATATAATGGAAAACATTGCTAATATAATTGTCTCTGAAAATCAATTTTGGTTCATTATAGGAAGAACTATTCATAACTGTATTATTACTACCTTTGAAGATTTCAACATTCTCAAAATTCCTTCCATGGGAGAAAATATTGCTATAAAACATGATGTCAAAAAATAATTTGATGCATTATATTGGGGATAAATTTTGAATATTTTACTTAATTTTGGATTTATTGAGGCCTTAAATGAATGGGTTAATGTTATATTTAGTTAAAATAATATTTTTGTGAAAATCAATAGTTATCTTAATGGTTACTTTATATTATCAAGAGGTTCTAGAGAATGGGATTCAGTTTTTGCCATTATTTTCTCTACTGCTGAATATTACTTTAGTAAAAATTTTATCAGCATGGTGAATAAAATTAAAATCAATCCCATCAGAGTGGGAAGAAGTAATTCATCCCCTACACGTCTATTATATGATGATGTTATTATTATTTTTATCGAATAAGAAAAAACAAATGTTTTGAACATAAAGAATGTTCTCTTATATTATGTACTTGTCACGTGAAAAATGATAAATTTGAAAAATACCTTCTTATATTTTGGAAAGAATTTTCCTATGGATAGAAAAATTGACATTTTCCCTGAGCATCGTATTAATGAGAGTTCAATTCCCATTATTTAACTCATTGTTCCCATGTTCTTGGGAAATATCCATACCTTTCATTTTTCCCGCTTCATGAGTCAAATTAGAATCATATTCATCAAGAGGATCAAGGATGTGACATTAAATTACATGTAATTTTTTCTTAACCTACTCAAAAGACCTAATTTTCCATGATTACAATAAATTCACACTGATTGGATAACATTAACAATTCTCCCATGTTTTGGTTATATGATTGGATGGGAATGACCTCATTAATCTGTTGAGACCCCATGTTCTCTCACTTGAATCTAATGTGTAAATCAATGTAGAAATGGGGGCCTCCCTCGGAAATCTCCCCTATGATGTCAAAAAAGAAGTTAACAATTACACCTTCATCACCAATGAAGATACTCTTATTTTGGAGATTTCAACCAATGGAAGGTCGTCCTACAAGTTACACTATCTTAAGATTACATAGGGTCGTCCTTCATACTAGTCCATATATCTGAACAAGGATTGGACACTTCTCTTATGATTTTGTCTAACTTGTAGAACATTCCACTTAAGCCTGACCAGTAAAAATTTTCTATGGAATGATTTAATTCACTTGTGCTCGTGAGGTACCCTATGTAATCTGCATCATGATAATATCAATAAACTCTTACATATTTTTTGAACTGTATATTCTCTTTTTGATACTATCTGTGATAGTTTTGAGGTTTCTATTAATTGGTCTACCAGCATTAATAATCACATTATTTCTTTCACTATGATTTCACTTTTTCAACACTTGAAGAGTTTATTCATGACTGCTGTTATGGAAATTTTGTAGAAATTTGGACCACCTTAAAGAAAAAGAGTGTTTATAATGTTTCTTTTCTCTTTATAATATTGCCCAGTTTATTTTTTATAGATGTTAAAAATGAAAATCCCATTCACATAGGGGTTTTTTATAAATCTATGCATGATTTATGGGGCTAAAGAATTTTAGAATTATAGGAAATTACTATACGCTTATGGTAAACATGGAATTTATTAAGACTTACCTAAATCTGGGTGGAAATAAAAGCTATACCGATGGATATTCAAGGGGAAAACCATGCCCTTATGGTTATGGTTCCATCGTTAGAAATCATCTTAGTGAGATAATGCTCAACATTTGTGAACCATGTGGAATATCCACCTATCATGAAGATGAAATGATTGGTATCACCAGTACTGTTAATATGGACAAGAAATGTGGATTTTTTAACTTATGTATTAGATGTGAAACCACTATTATTGTATAATAAATCATTAATGATATTATTGATCTTTCATGGAATCTCATTGTACGATGGGGAAACTGATTGAACACTCTTTATACTATGAGATTTATCACCACTCATTCTTACCATGAAGAAAACTATATAGCATATGGTATTTCTAATAAAGGGATCTTTTCTTTTAACCTGATTAAGCATAATCATCTTCTCGATGATCCTTTTTCTTTTTTGTAAAGTTGTTGTTTTAAAAAAGTCATCCTTTCATTTGATGTAACATTGATTCTCATTAATAAATTGGACTTTCCCTTTTTTTAAAGATCTCAATTTTATAAAAAATATTCAAAAGAAATCATCATTAACCATAATCCATTACATGAACAATTAACATTATGAATCATCCAAAATACATTTTTTCTAATTCATTATTTAAAAATTTATATGGAAGGCAAATAAATTTCCAAAAATCAATATAGCATTAGTTTCCCTGAAGAATATCAAGTAGCGCTTAATGTCACATACCAAAAATGAGAATACCATGATCACCATAAATACCTAATAAAACCATCCATTATTCCAAAAATAATATATCATGTTTTAGAATATATTCCGTAAATCCAAAAAATAGTAAAATCTAGAAAAGATTACATAAACAATGAAATCACTAACCCATTTCATGGTCATGAATAATATCATATAAACAGCTCTTTATCATTTTAGTATCAACATAGAGCACATATTAAGGGTTATATTACCTCAATACTACATTTTCTAAAAAGTTTATCTTTCCAACGAATCATTTTTTTTGTCATTACTAATATTTAATAGAAGCCCTTACTTCTTCAAAAAAAGTACTGAAATACAATCCTTGTAAATTTCATAATTCGTATAGCATTAATTTCATTGATAAAATAATCATGTAGTATAATTATAAAATCTTATCACTAGAATAGTATTCATTCTTCATTTTTCATAAACAATTAACAAGGATTCATCATCTTATTCCTTAATGCCTCATTCCATTAATATTTATTTTTTATTCTATTTATCATCAGAAATATAATAGTTACATTTAAAAATATGCTAATTATCTTTATGATTTCTCCACCTAGGACATAAATTTTCCCATTTCCCATGCTTTACACATTTATAAAATTCTACCATCGATAATACCATAGGAGGAATATTATTCTCATTACTTATTTTAAGGATACTTTTCATTTTTACATCGGAATTACTTGCATTATGTACTTATTTTACACAAATAAATTATGTTCATGTTCCTTTGTGAAACTCTCTTGGTCGTTTATTTACAAATTTATAAAAGGAAAGAAATCAATCCTTATTTCCTCTTTGGTCTCCACTTTTTTCCCTCTTAGTGGACTCTATCATTATCATTTTGGTGAGTCTGATATTTCGTTAAGGTTTAAGTTATTAATTATATACTATAATAAGTAATTATTAATAATCAAAATATAATTCCCCTAGTGATAATACAATTTTGATTCTCATCAATACATTTTCAATAGCATTCAAAATTAACCCATTTCCTTCAGGTTTAATCTATTTAATAAAACCAAAAAACATTGTGTGATCAACACTAATCATAGTGGGAAATCATATAGTCATGAAGAATCATTTATAGTACGTCTAAATCATGAAAAATTATTTTCAATATATGAAAACTTATGTTTAACATTTGAATTTCATGTCCACTATTTAATAAAATATTTCATGTTGGTTTGTAATGAAATTGGGAATTAACGAACTAATATCCATTTAGAGTGTCAAATTAGGTACATAGTATGGCCAATTTTCATTTATGATTAAACACTTGAGTCCAAAACAACATACCTTTTTTGGAGTTATTACCCCTAGGTACATCTGGGATAAAACCATTTCAAGTTGAAGTATCCAGATAGAGACGTATTTATTAGAAAACCATATAGCCTCTATCACACCATAAATTCATGATAATATTTTATACTCATCCTCAATGTCTATCATAGAGTTATATTCCCTAATCTATGATTTCATAAATATAGTTTTTAAGGTCTCGAAAAAAAAATATCTGATTACAATTGTAATGACCATGAATTTAGTAACCTATAGATGGTGTCTAATTTATTACATTGTAATAAGATACGTGGAATCACAACATTACGAATTGAATAGTTTTTTAGTATTGCTAAACTAGATGCATACGTGAAATGGGTGAGATCAAATGCTCTATATGGTTATGTTTATAGAGGATGATATCATGAATAAATAATAATAATCAATTTGTGAAGGTAAATAACTGAAAAACATTCCCTTTATTCAACAAACTATGCATAATATGTGAGAAATAAGTGATGATAAAATAAAAAATATAAAAAGTCATATGATCTTGAATTATAACCATAGGTAATACAACTAATCAAATAATCATATATAAATTTATAATTGGTCTCATCATGAGGGAATTCATAATTTTAGACATCCAAAACATACTATCAAGACCTTTCACAAGGAATTTTAAATATATTGGTACAAATAAGTATAATTTTCCTAACTTATTTATCTGTTGAGACCTTTCAATTCATTGAGGGACTATATATTACTAGGTCCTGCAAATTCTTTACTATTTTTAATACATTACTCATATGAAAGGGGTGAAACCTAATACTGAAAAACTAACAAATGATGTTTTAATACTTACCCCAATCAAATAAGCATATTCATAAACCAACCAATGTAATAAAGTTAATGGTAATAAAATAGTAAATCCTCTATAAAATTGATCATAAACTATCGAAATAAAGAATAAGGATGATATTAAGAAAATATATCCCTAATGATTCATAATTTAAATAATTGTTTTATGATATTGATGAATCAAGATAGTGTAAAAATTTACTTTAAATCATTTTTTATTTAAAAAACATTTTCACTTTGAAAATACATTCCAAAAATAAAAAATTCAAAAAATGTATTGATAATAATATTCCCAAGGTTTCTGAAAAAATTATTTGACACCAATTCTAATGACCATGAATTTGGTATCCAAGAGATGATGTATACTTTATTACATTGCTATACGATACAAGGAAACACAACATGAAGGACTAAATAGTTTTAAAGTCTTGGAAAACTATATGCATACTTGAAATGGGTGATCTCAGATGCATAGTATCGTTATGTGTATAGAGGAAGGTATCATGAATATATAATAATAACCATTATGACAAGGTAAATAATGGAAAAACATTACATTTATTCAATAAAAAAATCAAAAATATATGATCAAATAAAAAATATATATAGTATATGAACTTGATACTTATCCATGGGTAATCCAAATAATAAAATTATCACATCAAAATTGATAAATGATCTCATTATAAGATAATACATAATTATAAACATATGAAACATACTATTATTATTTTTCACAAAACAATTTTAATCTATGGGTAGAAAATAGTATAGTTTTATAAAATTATTTATCTCATGATATCTTTCGATGCATTGAGGGGTTATCTATAACATGGTCCCAGACATCACTTAATATTTATAATACATTACTCATAGGAAAGGGCTGAATCATAATCAATATAAAAATAAATATTGAAGAGATAACACATTATGTATTAATAGTTACCCTAATCAAAAAAAGTATTATCATATATTAGCCAATGTAATATGGTGAATGGTAATAAAATAGTAAATACTCGATCAAAATGCTCATAAACCATCAGAATAAAGAATAAGGATTATATTAAGATAATATATCCCTAGTGGGTCATAATTTTATTAAAATATTTATGGCATTGATTAATATAGATACTTTAAAAATGTCATTAAAATCATTTTTTGAGGGAAAAAATATTTTCTCTTTGAAAATACTTTTTTTAATTAAAAAATAAAAAATTATATTGAAAATAATATTCTCTGAAAATTACCTCTAAAAATTATAAAACAATATTCCCAATATTTAGTGGTCATGATAAGGAAAATTTTCATTCATTAGTTTCATGTTAGAACAAATAATCCTTTCTCATTTTTAGTAAATAACAAACGTGCTATCTTTTTGAAAATGACATTAAGAATCCTTTCATTTTTTTGTAAAAAGTAAAAATGGATAAATATTACTTTAATAAATACTATGTAAGATTTTATAATCTTTTTTTGAGATATTTTTGGGAATATTTATTTTTATGAAAAAAGATGTTTGACATATGTGAAAAATAAACACATATTTTATTAAAAACAATTTAACAATTATTTTAAGTTCCAAATTCTGGATAAATGGTAATATTAATTGTATATGTTCTTTAATAACCAGGGTAAATTAAAACAAATATAATTTATGAAAAAAATGTCAAAAAATTCCCCTAATGTAGACTTAATCAAAAACAATATGAAATAATGATGAGATTATGAAATAAACCCTTACCACATAGGTAACTATAGAATCATAAACACCATAAAATAAATATTAATCAAATGAGATTTTAAATAAAATGAAGATAATTTGATTAATTATTTTTCTTTTAATAGTGGTATAATATACACCACTTAAAGGATTAGGTGATTAATATGGTGAATCTCTCGTAGAATTAAAAACGAGGCGAGAAACCCTCACATCAGGTTTGAATTCCTTCATATGTGTTCAAAACCCCTATATAGAAAGAATAGGTTTATTATTAATTTTTATATAATAATAATAATTTATATCATACCATATATAATTTAACTGAATTATTTTATAACTTTATATTTAAAAAAAATATGTTAAAATCACTTTTTCGAGTGATAATTGCTTTGTTTTTCATGTATGTTTTATTTTGGAAATTTAGGTCCTTTGAATTTATTCATAGTTATATATAATAAATAATTTTAATTAGGATATAAATATCATATAAATTCGTTATATATTTAGTTAGAGTAATTTATTAATTTTATAGATATTAAATTCATTACACTGTTCATGGAGATAGTAGGGAATACGTACGGAGGATTACTGGTTTGATTTTTCTCGATTTATAGAATAAAAGGAAAATGAAAATTAAAAAATATTTAAATTGTAATTATAATTATATATATAGTATTTATATTAATAAAATAAATCCATATTACCATCAATATAAAAATTAAATGAAAAAAATTCATATCGCTACGTGGAGGTTTTAGTCCAGAGTTCCGCATTAGTGACGTTATTGACATTAAATGGATTGGAAGGTAAGAAGTTGGATGTGATGTTATATTTCATAAAGTATTTATAGATAATAAATATCACATATAGTAGTTAATTTTAACCTTAAAATAATTCATATAATGGGTAAATTAAAAATCAAATAACATCATTTCCCAGGGCTCTAGTTTGTCGTACACACGAGCTATGTTATTGTATCCCATTGGAATAGAAAGTAAGAAGGTATATGTTATATTAAATTTTTATAAGTAATAAAATATAATAAATATAATATAGATATGTTAAATATTTTTTTTTATCCATCCTTTATTATTGGTTATGGAAAAATTATATAGCTTTTCTAGGCAGTTCTCCACCGTACACACAATGGACAATTTTATTTCCCATTTGATAGAAGTGGAGGTGGATATGGGTTATGTAATTAATATAAAAACATATTATCATATAAAATATATGTGTTTTAGTTTATATTATCATACATTAATAATTTTTTAATGAGGTGTAAGAATATATAAAACAAATATGAACATTTAATAAATTTACCTTTTCTTTAGAGAGACTCTTTATGTTTATAACTAAAGCCTTCCTTAGGTGGCTTAGTAATTAAACTAATGCCTCTATAATGTGTGAATTAAAGTAATAAAGTGATTTGGTTCCAAATTGAATGAACCTACTGGATTTTATAGTGTTAAGAGTGGAGGAGAATGAGTTTCCTTTTATAAGTGTGGGAGAGGATACACATGATATTTTTAATAAGTTAATGTGACACACATATTTTTCTCATGAGAAAAGACTGAAAAATGTCCATTCATAAACTCAAGAGTTTAAATGGTAAAAATATGTATATAAAATGGGTTTTGGATAAGTTTTATGTCATTTTTAAACCACATCATCTTATTTTAATGTAGGGTTAACCCATTTTTACCTTAACTACGATAATAAATTTTTATTATTTTCACAATTAATTACGGTAGAGAATTATGTTTGACTTATTAAATAACATAATTTATTATAATATATATTATGGAAATGATTTTAAAAAATTCAATTCACAAATTATTATTATATCAATTTAAGAATAAAACTTCAAACGCAATGAAAGAGTGGTCTTCCGAAGTGTAAATTCCTGTAAGAATATAATGATTGAACATAAAAATTAAATATAAAATTTATTCTAATTACCTAAATTATTAAAATTTTATTATAAGTTTTCGAAATTTTTATTAAAATCAATTTTAAAAAATTCTATGAAAATAATTTAAACAAAAGTTTAATTTTCAATAAAAAATGAGTATTTTTCACTATTCAAAAAAACAATAAATTTTTTTAAAACATTTTAAAAAAAATCACCCAAAGATAAATAAGATATGTAGATTTTAAAATATATATTTTTAAAAGTTAATTTTAATTTGTGTTCCCAAACCGTAACAAAACCTCAATTTTAAAAAATATAATTTTTTTCATAAAACATTAATTTTTATTTTAAATAATTTTATTTTTGTTTATAATCTATGGATATATATTGAATTTATTTCATTAATGTGGAAAATAAATAATTTGCATAATTTAGATAGTCCTATTTATACCAGCCAACTTAAAAAAAATGTTATTGTATTCATGTTAAAATAATAAAATTTTAATAATGTATCACATTTATTTTAGACCCAATGTTGTGTATATCACAATATATTGATGAAATTGAATTTATTTAAAAGAAATATTTTTTGTAGTTTCTCGGTGTTACATTCTATTCTAATCTTGATCTTCCATGTCATATACACTATCAAACATGATGTTCCTATTTTAAAATCTCTAGGTGATATAATATGTTTAATGATCTTTTTTAATATAAAAAATATAGTAATGATTCTGAAATTTTATTATATTATTTACCTTTCATACTTTAAATTTATTGAGAAAATGGAAATAGTGGTTATGTGTATATACAATCTGCCATCTCTATGAATGGTTTCGTTCAATTTCTACCTCTAACATTTAATAAAAAATCTTAATACATATATACTTAATATTGTTTATATTAATATCATGGTTAAAATTCTTGATAATATGGAACCATAAACAATGTAATAGGGGAAAATAAATAAGAGCATATATGGGAAAAAAATTATTACCTGAAACAAGTCTTTAACACCAAATTGGTAATAAATTTGTAAAATATGTCATAATTAAATCATATTTGGGGTGATATACAATATTTCTTTACATTATTAATAATAAACTTATATTTATTATACAAGAGAATTTAATGTCTATAATAGAAGTTGAGAGTTAAGGTAATGGATTTTATTCTCAAATGGCCTTCATTAGGACATAAGATATATTATACTTCTATTTTCTTCTATGAGGTGTATATACTACCCATTTGAAATGTTATATCTTAAATATTATTATTTTCATTATATTAAATTTTTCATTTATGTTATTATTTTTTAGGTCATACAATTCAAAATATACCAAAGTGGTAAGGGTTTTATGGAAAAATATCATCGCTAATTGGGATTGTTTATGACTGCTCTTCCTATAATTAAATATTATGATATATATCTTAATAAACTCAATAATTTTACTCTCATTTTTATTTCATGAGAATACATTTTTACCCTTCATTTCACCCTCTTTATACAATAAACATTTAAAAATAATGGTTTTAAGGAAAACTAACTTTATTTAACTATTTGATAAGAAACCCTTTACTATCCATGCCCATGTGTTAAAAAAATGATTTAAAACATATTTTAATATTTCACAATTTCTCTTTAATGTAATTATTTCTCTTTATCAAATTTTTAATTTTTTAAAAGGAATTATTAGTTCATTTTCTATCATAAAGTCCATATGTATTTTAATGAACAATGGGAAAGAAATATTTTTTTAACTAGTAAATATTGAAAAATATTTCATGCAGTCATGATCATTATTTTCTATGAATATTAATTTACATGTTTTCATATTTATGTTTAAATAAAATAATTTTTTAAAATATTATATGAATTTTTATTTTTAAAAATTGATTTTCAAATAAATGTTATTTTCTACATGAAATATTCTAAGAGATTCTTTATAATAATTTTCCATATAATATCACATCCTTTGATGTTACTAATGTGTTACTAGAGACATTATAAAAGAATAAAATTCATATGATTTATCTATATTGTTTCTATTAATGATGACAGGATATTTAAAAAACCCATCTATCTTTCATGGGTTGTACCTTGATAAAATGCTTATGGAACCTAATTATTTTTCTATGGGTTATTCCTTAAACACATTATGAAATGATATTGAAACCTATTTCATTTCCCTATGAGTTTTTATGAATAATGTTTTATGAAACCCATTTATTATCATGTGTTCTATTATGATGAATTTTTTATGATCTTGTGGAACACTATGTATGAATTTCATTAAGTTATGGGTGGACCAAATATCTTTATCTAATGCATTGGGTAATTATTGATATTTTATTAGATTTGTAGGATTGGAATGGGGAGTATACCCTATTCACTAAGGGACTTTATGAATAATTATTGTCTTGAAATGAGCCTCGAACTACCAACGGAATTATTTTATATTCTTATGTGTGTTCCAAAGATCTCTTCCTTATGGAGATATTATTATCTTATGGTTATTTTTATTTGATTACATTTTAATTCAACTCTTATGTACTACCAATATTTATTCAATGACTCATGTTTATGATTTATGATATGCAGGGTCGGGTTTTTATATGTTATTCTCATATTATCATACCCTTATGATCATAATATGTTGATCTATATTATTTACCGTTACTGAGAATGTGAGATCACCCTTTTGTATATTTCTTTTACCAAGGTTATGATGAAAGGTATTATCCATGATACATATAATATAGGTGAAAATTATAAATAACATAGTGAGATATGACATAGCCGTCTTATGGACCAGTTATTTATACTTCCGTGTTTCGAAAGTCACTATACCTCTATGATCATCAAGGTTGTCATTGTGTACTATACTGAATATTCATCTAAAATGATGTAATATATATGTATTTCATATTTGGGTCTTTATATAATGTGAATACACTATGTTTATAACATTCAACATGAAATGTTCTTCTTGATCTGTATGTTTGGTGTGTGTTCTAGACAGTTGAGTCATTTTTCTTCCAAAAGTACATGACATGGGCTTATTTTTTACACAGAATGTAGTTAATTTTTAATCACTATAATTTTTCAAATTGAATTATTCTTTAATATAATGTTGTTAAGGTGATATTAATATAAAAAATAAAAATTTTTACCATATAAAAACTTATATCTAATATAAAATGACACATTTACAAAATAAATTTCAAAAATTAAAATGAACATATTAGGTTTACCATACCGCATTAGGTTTTCAGGTATAAATTATTGGGATCCATCTTTATTACTATTATATACTAATAAATCATACCATTTACACATATTAAAGTCTATATTTTCTTTTTAAAATAAATTTCAATCTTGACATCATGCACGGATTTTAGTTGCTAAATGTATGCATTTATTAATTCACAATGATTACATATAGTTCATTTCAATAATAATTTTATCATAAGGTAGTAATACACTAAAAAATATAAAGTGATAATCAATATAATGATTAATAAATTCATGCATGGTTTTCCTTTGATTAAATCATATTAACATATAAAGGTACCATTATTTTATCACACCACTTATATATATGCTCCTTGTAATTTCAATTAAATTTCTTATCTCCCTCAATTTAATCATTATAAAAAATTTATATAACTTTATTACCCATATTATTATCCTCTCAAACTAGTAAATATGTCGTTAATTCTACAAAAATAAATGGAAACCATCTATATATTTAATTATCCATACTGATCCTTTATTTTGATTCATTATTATGCTGTAACAAATTGTTCTATCAATTATAATACCCTAGGTGAGAGTTAATTATTATTATTTTTGTGACATAGTAACACAATTATCTATGAGTGAACATTATTTTTTATACAAAACCATAATAAGAGAGTGAAATATATTCTATATTTGAATCATTTTTGATAAAAAATCAAAAAATAATGGTATTCTTTTTTAAACAAATTTGGGATCTGATAACTAATTTACTTCCAAATTCCATCCTTTATAATATAAATAATAATATTATTATTGATAGTTATATGATTTTGTCAATTAAATAATAAAATATGAAATTTAAATTGAAACATTAAATAATAAATTAAGAAATAAAATCATAGTGCTTAGTTCAATTTCAAACTTCTCACCCAACACAATTTTTGTCACCTCATTTGTTATTTACCAGAAGAATATTGAAATTATTCAGCACTTTTATCATCAAATATTAAAATAAAACAATTCATTTATTCAATCCCAAAACATATATCTACACAAATAGTTCAATCATATAATCAAAAACTCTTTCTTTTTAACTAACTCTATCATTCCATATCATGGTCCAACATATAATTTTCAATGATATATAATATCATATATTAATAAAAATTCATAATCATTAAATTTAACATAATTAAATTATAATAAATTATTTCCCATATACCATATGTCACACTATAACATAATTATAGCCTAATAATGTATTTTTAACATGTTCTGTTCAAATAATTATTTTTTTAAGAATTTAACTTCAAAATAATTTAACATGGAACTTTATTATTTTATATAGTTTTTTTAATTAGTATAACAATTAACATGATTTCAAATAAGGATAGTTATAAAGTATTTCATATAAATTCTTAGTAATAGCATAAATTTTTTTATCAATACGCCTTATAACATCCCCTGTTTTGATACCCGAATAATATGAGAGATTTTTTATCATAATACTCGTAGGACATTATCCAATCACTATATAAAAACACAAATTATAAATAATAGTACACATTAATAAATTGCATGTTGTAAAGAAGATGGATATAAGAAAATTATATACATGTTTTTTATGGATACTTTTATGTCATGGATGCATATTATACCATGATAGTAATATAGTAACAAATATATATTAACATGAAACTATATATAAATAGAATTTATTAAAATAAATAAAAACAAATAATTATAAAACACTATAAATAGAGTTTATAAACATAAATCCTAGTAAATAAATATAACCAAATAAGTTAATAGGGAAGTCTCAGGAGTGGTATTATCTGTATGAAAAGAAAAAGGAAAATAAGTTTCATTCCCAGCTGATATATTCATAAAAATATTCAAAATGTTCTCATTTGACCCCAAGATCAATGTTCTATAAACATCTCAAAAATAATTTTTTCCACATTCTCTGATTATATAAAACAAATTCAACACACATACTAGAGGGGGAAGTATATGGTGTGTGAATATCATACCTCATAGGTAGTCACAACCCGATCTGACCAACTTTTAATAAATCATTGTGTGTGTAGAAGTAGCAAGTTAAATTATAGTATAGTGAAATAAACACTTTATAATATAAGCACTATGATTAATAATCTAAACTATCATATACATTGGACATAAGTTTCTTAACAGGACACCATGGAATTAAAAGGTACCATCCTCTATCCCTACTAAGAATCTATAACATATAACAAATATATCAGTGAAAACTGATAGATATTTAAAAAACTTCCCATGGAATATCAATTAAGAATTTATGTTTCCATAATACATCATTAAGGGTTGGAAAATTGCATGACACCAACCAAAAAAACCATTTTTAAATATAGACAATAGTTTGGACATGTAGTGCAAAACACCTGTAATATATGACCATTCCCAATATATAGGCACATTTTTATAGGAAATAGGTAGTGGGTATATTCACATGGGTTGATGTGGTACCCCACACAATCATTTTATCACCAAAAAGTATTTTAAATAAATACTTGAGAAATATATATTGAATATTTCCAATTTTATTGTATTAGAATTATTAGACCAATGTCATATTCTTTTCATGTTTTATATAATTGGAAAATATATGTAAAAAAATAATATCACAATTTTCATCAAAAAATTCTTATTTTCTTCTTAGATAAACATAACCAACAAGATTGTAATAAATAAATAAAAATATGGGATTCAAGTTCAAATAATTATAACAATGAAATTTTATATAATTAAACTACAACCATATTTTTTCAAAATTTTATAAAAATATATATGTTTTTTATATAAAAACAGTCTTAAGATAATTATCACTCAATACCATTAAAATGATACCCTATATAGATAAATAGTATGTGAGTGAGGAAGGGTTGACCTATGAAAATAATGCAGTACTTGATTCATAATATTTGTGGAGAAATATTATCCCACTAATTCAATGATTTAATGATCTAAGATATATTTTTTATGGAGTAGGATCCCTAAAAAATAATAGATACAAATTTCAAGATGAAAGCTAGTGTGTTACCTTATATTTTCTAATAATCAACTCCCACAATGGTTGATAAAAACGGGTTGAGTGAAATCAATTATTTATGAATACTAGAAAAATGTATTATTTGTGATTTGAGTTTCTTTAGTGATAATCATGAAAAATGGAAGGATGAGAGAATTTATTACCTTAACCTCACCAAATATAAGGCTTCACAAAAATATATAAACTAACTGGAGTAATGATAGAAGGTGGGATTATTTGTAGAGGAATAGAGGAATTTTAGAGCAATAAAGGACGTCTTCCATATGAAACTTTGGGAGAAATACCCAAACCCTCATTAGTTTGGTATTAATTTAAATTAAATAAACTATTATTGAAAAAATATATATATATTTCACTGGTTACCTAGTACATGGTGATCAGGTACACAATACTACTAAAAAATATACCCGCACAACCCCATCTTCATAAGGTGCCTAGAAAACATCCATATTATTCCTCATGTTATTAAAACAACTTTAAAATACTCCAGTTTTTATCCCAACCTTCCATTATACATACTTCTTTAACAAACACAATTTAATCCCACTTTAACACATATATAAATATATATTATATTGAAATGTTATCTAAAAATATGAGTGTCACAAATAATCCATAATATTTGGATTCTCATTCTGAAGATGATTTAATGAACCTTTTAATAAAATATACTTTTTTATTGAGATTTTATTTATGTTTCCCACTCCCTGGATTCATCATGTAGTTTCCCACATATTTATCTAATATAAACCAAAATAATAACATTTGTTTATAACAAATTTTCAATTATATCTACAATACAAATAAGTTTTTCCTGATATTTACCATCGACCTTTAGATCGATACCATCAAATAAGTGACATACATTCGACAAGGAATATATTTTTTGAATTATGAAGAATTAAAATAAATTCATAGAATAGAATTTATGTGGTAATGTAATTTTATAGGAAATCATTATAATCATTTATAAGATTTAAAATTAACTAACAACCCTTAGAGTTAACTTCCATGGTTTTACCAAGCATGAATGAAAAAATTGATTATAAACTTAAAGGAACACATGATCACAAACTTTAAATTCCATGTTTCATCATCTTTGATTACTATAAGAAATCTAGAAGCTTTGAGTGGTGGTTAAACATATTTTAATCAAATTCACTTACTCCATAAAATCATGTACATTTATATGTTCATAAAAATATAATTTAATAATTTTAATGGAGGATGATGTAGCCTATCCTAGATAGAATTAAAGGCAGGTATATGAGTAAAAATCTCTAATATTCTTATTTAGGAAGAATATACTAATGTTTATTGATCCTCCTGTATTTTACTAAATTTTAGGATACAAGGCCATAACATATATTTAAATATAAGAATCTTACCATTAGAATATCATTGATTCAGATTATGGTGATCTATTGTCAGGTTGAAAATTATACCAAGTTCCTTTTAGAATTTTATCTAGATGAAATATATGGTTGAACCATTCATAAATAATGCTAACTAAGACCCCAAGAAGATTTATAATTTCTAAAAAATTTGTCTTTTTTAATTCATATATAGTTGGTGTTTTTTAATAGTTATGATATGATTTATTTTTTTAGGAAATAAGAAATCACCCACACTATCTCTTGAAGAATTAAAAATCTTGGAAAAATAATTATAATGTATACCAAAACCCCATCCCATTTATATACATGTCTGTGAAATGAATGTAAAAACTAGGAAGGTGTTGGTGTTCTATTTTCACCTACTAATATATGAACCCCCCAAGGAAAAATTATATGATCTCATTCTTATATTGGACCACCAAAAATGTAATCAAATTTCAGGATACATTTTTAATATTCTTAGATCAACTACCCACTTGAATGAGTGATCCATTTACTAGAAGGAGCCACTAAACATCCTTGAATATTAAGAAATTAATGTTATTTTTGAAACTAACATCAAAAGATATCACCAAAATTGAGATTTTATAAAAAATGTAAATGTTAGGGAAATATTTTATGGATTCATTAACCTAATCAAATGGTAGATGACATGAAATAAATCTGAAACATCTTCAATATATCCTAATAGTCTCAAAGAAAAAAAATCATCTATAAGAGATATTATCCTCTACCACTTTTTTCTCATTCAATTTATGAAGATTTGTATTTAAATCATGGGAATGAATAAAAACAATTACCATTATATGTTATTATAAGAGATAAAAATCAAATTATTTAAATTATTTTACCCAAAAACATTTTTTACGGATTATATATTACTGTGAAAAGAAATATTTTTGTTTTTTACAATTAGGGTATACCATAAATTACTCCATAAAAAGTAAGGACATTTATCTTTCTAAAGAACTCACTATATAATACAACACAATGTAATGATTTGGAAAAAAATAATTATATGGATGCGGTTTCCTCAATCCATGGGATATAACATGGTTCTCATACATCGAAACATTAAATATAAGTTTTTGGAATTACAATAGATATTATACCCCTTACAAGGATTACATATTACAAATATATGGTTACTGGTTAATCTCTTTTCTATATTAATAAATACCACCTAGGAATTATATGAGTATACAAATTTTACACTTATTTTGTCAGAGAAGTCACATGAGCAATTATTCTGCTAATATATAAGATTAAATGGTGGTAATATCCCAAAATACTTAAATACATTAAGACTCATCATTTTTGGTCTTTTTAGGATATAACCACCACTACCTCTTAGAATAAAATGAAATTATAACCCTTGAGACCATATGATTAAGATGTCTAACTTCTCAAATTAAAAATACCATTTATAGAATATTCTTATTTTCTCTAAATAAATCAAGGATGTCTATCATGATCATTATGAAATATTGATTATACTAGGATAACATCCATGATAAGTAAAATGAATTAATCATGTAATGGATGAATGACCCATCTCATTAGACACGTAAACATTGTAGGATTATTTTTAAACCCATATAGTATGAATACATACTCATACTAACTAAAATTTCTTTAATAATTCATCTTAGAAACATCATGATACTCTACTCAGATATGATGATATCGATAGTGGAGATATATCATTGAAAAAAACTTTGTTCCATTTACCAGATGAATTCTATCAAAAATTATGGTAACAGGATAGTGTTTCTTGACAGTCACTTGATTTAATATTTAATAACATATACACAACAATATTTTTTTATTTTATATCTTAGTAAAAAAACAAAAATCCATCGAAATAAAAGTGGGCATTGTAAGGTATCCATTTTCCTTGATCATATCTAGTTTGTTTTTACTCATTTAAACTAATTCATAATAATTAAATGTATTGGAATAAAGATTGGTTGAATTTCAAGTAACAATGTTATATATAGTTTTACTACTTTTTTCATCAGTACCACTTGGAATATTTTATGTCAAATATTGGGATAAAAGTATACACATAGTCTTAGACTTTTTCATTTTTAACTAATACTTTTAAAAACATTATTCTAGAAATCATAGTAGTAATAGTTCCCACAATCTCTATATGAATCTCTAAAAAACATATAATTCACACTCTCTGATAGTTACAATCTAAATAACAGTTGGAGAAGTGAAGGAAACATAACTTCGATATTTATCAATTAGGGAGAAAAAATGTATTATGTAGTCTATACCCGAGATAATATCAGTGGTCCTCATATATTATATATTTAAATCATAGAAATGTTTATATAATCCCACTGTAATTTCACAATGCACATAACACCTAATTATTTCAACTAATGGCCTCACTATGTTAAATAACCTGGGGGTGGGTGAATCAAGGTATGATATATTAAAACAACACCCCCATTGATCATGATTTGTAATTAAATAAAAAGGTATTCTCTATTATTTTCATATCAATATTTAAATAACAAAAATGAAATCATGCATGAGAAATTAGAATTTTAATTGGTTCACAATTAATTTGGATAGTCCAAGGAGCATAAAAAATAACTGAATCAATGTGTTGAGTATTGTATATTATAATACTCTAATAATGTTTTTAGTCGACTCACCATCCCTCCTAGTTCACTACCAAACATACATTGAAATTATCACTACTCTCTATATATATTCATGATAAAATCTACTCTAAAACATTTTTTAATTGTTTTGAATCAGTTATGATTTGTTTTACACATATAAGATAGTTCAAAGATGTTCAATTTTCATGTAATAAATTATTTCTACTCTTAAATGTACTTGACTTCATGGAACACTGCTCTATTTAAGCTCTCCTTCTCTTTTGTAAGATCTACCTCATAGAACACTCTTCGTCATGAACTCCACTTCCATGGAAACTCTACATTACATTCCCCTATGTACTTCTTCTTTGTGGGCATATTATTTGTGAAATAATGATCTACCACACAAACTCTAAATTTTCCAAAGAAAATTTAATCTTTATATACTACCCTATAAACTTAATTTTTTGTAAATTCACTTCATGGTCTACTTACTTGGACTCCCTTTTATAGTATTTCACATCATGGACTCACTTCTGAGAACTTCTATTCATTCCATGCACTTATCATTCAACTTTCAAACTTTTTTTAATTCTTACAGTTATAATTTTTAAATGAACTATACACTCAATGTTAAATAACTATTAAAAAGTTATATTATTATAAATAGAAACCAAATAAATACAATAATTATAATTATTGTTCATCCATTCACCTGAAATTATTCTCTTCATCATTGCATTTTATATAATAGAATTTATCTCATGTTGTATATAATGATTTCATGATCAAAAAAATCTCATTCATAGTGTCCCATGAGAGACATCAAATGAATATGTAAATCATTCCACCTTGAAATTACAATATTATTTTTTCCTCATTAACACGTACTCATTTTCTTGGCCTCATTATCTATGAATTTAAAGCTTCATTAATGATTTAGTAAACATATAGATTCGTGATCCAGAAACTCTTCCTCATGGTCTATGCAGTCCACATTTCATGAAATATCCCCTTTTCAAAAAAAAAAGTTTAACCAAAAAAATTTTAGATGAAAAAATTTGGAGTACACATTGAAATGATGTCACATTCACCAAATTTAATCTGAACACCTCCAAATGATTTTAGAACCACTTTTTTGACATTTTAAACAAACTGAACAACCTATCCTCAAAATTCACATATTAGATGATAAAAATTAAAAACAAAACTCCATCTGTGTTTGTTGAAAAGACTTCATGACCAATTATACAATTTTGATAACAAAAATGCATACACCTTCTATTTAAACAACTACCCACACTCTGCGACTTGAAATAGTGATCAATAATTTACTCAACACATGATATAAGATCAAATGTTCCACGATTTTCATGAGAATAATTTTTAGAAAAGAATATTAATCTATGAATTACCTCTGTTTTGAGACCACTTATTCTTTTCTAATACCAAATTATAATTTAAAGAAAATATTTAAAAATTTATTATAGAATGTGTCTCCCAAGAATTACACACTTCCAACCACATGCCACAATAGCTTTCATAAGTAACCCACATTTCATCCTTTACTGATATTCCCCCATTGTATGATTATATTAAATATTCTATGATTTATGAATATACGCTTTTTTCTTTATCCCCCTAATTAATTATTAAACTACTCCCCCACTTTCAAAAATTTTTCCCTCTTTATAAAAAATATGTCCACCACTTTTCCAAATAACCCAATGTCATGGCCCTTGGTTTTTACAGAATGGAAAATAATACATATTAGTAAATAAGAAATTAACAAAATATCTTAGGGATAGGTGGATCCCATATTCACACAATATAAGTGTGCGGATTCAACTAGAAATAAAGATCTTTTCAATGTTATTCAAAAACCTTTTTGGGTAAGGATATTGTTAAGATTTATATAATATATAGTCTTATAGGAACATACTCTAACTTCACTATCCTATTCACTTGGGTCACCTAGAAAAAAAAATATTTCATTTCAATGTGATTCATCCTTGAGTGACGAACCATATTATTTATAATATTTATAGCACATGAATTATCACAATGGATTATGATTTGAGAAATTTCTTTAACATCAGTATCTTCAAGTTGTCTCTCAGTTAATATAAAATGACTACAATATTGAGTGGCCAAAATATTTTTAGACTCTATGGTGATCATAGAAAACAATCTTATATCTTTCTTTATCATGAAATAGAATATCTTATAGAATGGAATGAACCACCTAATGTCGACATTATATTTTATAAAGATTCAACCTAATTTGCATATGTATAACCCAACCATGCCTGTTGTGATATTTCATTATAAAGAAACCCAAAGCCCATTATGCCTTTGATATACCATATTATTATTTTTTAAGTAATTGGATTTAATTGAGATTAATTTCATGCCATTATACTTGATATGATGGAAAAATATATAGTAATTTCATCACTAAGTACAACATGATATTAATGATCCACAAATATTCTATGATAATAATCACTTTGACTTCATCATTCTTTTAAAATTTTGTATGGGTTGCAACCCCTAATTTCATATCCATGTAAATCTCTATTAAAAATCTTATCATAACCTCCATATAAAATTTTTGTTGTGAAATACATTTCCCATGACTTCCTTGCATTACCCAAGAACATAAGAAAAATGATGGCTCACAAATAATTTGAATTTTGAACATTCATTTCATGAATTATACAATCTATTCACATTGTTCCTACATTCAATCCACCAATAATTTTTTCATTGAAATATACTAGCACCATTAATATTTCATTACTCTCATTATTGACATATAGATTAAAATTAACTCCACGACACTAGAATTTGAAATTTATCAAATTCTGATCAAGTCATGAATACTGGGGTTATAGTTATTACTTTCATCCTAACATCACCTACTTTAACAATAAGTATTTATTCTAATATTTTTTTCTGGGAAAACAATATATATATTATATTTACACATATTATTCTAAATTCCCACTAAAATTTAAGAGTTTAAATCAATCTAAAAAAACATTAATTTTACTTCCACTACCATGAATAAAAAATTTTAATTTTTCTATTCAATTCGATAGGTGAAAACTTCCCATAAACATTGATGACCTATATCTTGGAGTATCCATTATAAACAATCCATGGTTTTATATTTATCATTATACCATATTTATTAACCTTGTTATGAAATAACCATTTAGTTATTATGATGTTATTATCCATCAAACTGAGAATAGTTTCCATGTGTTATTATTCTGGATTGGGTCATGCACCTAATTTTTATCTTTAACCAAGTTCTCCTCTCTTACAAATTCTTTAAATCATTTTCTCTCTTTTTATGTTTGGATGGATTTTTTATATGGAGACTCCAATATGATCATCTGTAATGGATCTTTTTTGTTATTGGTAATTCTTTTAATATCAATTTTATCTTAGGTATCTGGATTCTATAAATATATAGGTATGAATCCACCATAATCATAATCTGAATTTTCATATGAGTTGGACTTAGGTCTTTCACTCTCTAGGATCTTATCATCTATTCATCAATATCCTCATGATACTATTCACATATTTGGTAAACATTATTATCATATTCCACAAAAACAACATCATTTATTTCCAAAAAAATACTAATCACATCTTAAATATTTTTTATGTTTTTATTTTTCTTGATTATCCCAGGAGCATCCCTTCGTCAACATAATATTCAAAATTCATGTGTTTCTCTCTACTGAGAATAAATTTCACTTATAAAGACTATAAATTAATTTAACTTTGGATTATTTCCATTAAATAAATTGTATATAGTATTATCTCCCCAAAAATAAAACAAAGAACTATTAGAAATGAAGATCTATGTTAATACAACCTTTTTAAAAAACATCTCTGGTAGGTATTTCTCAATAATCATTATTCTGAACGAGTTTTTTATGATCAAGTTTCTCATATAAAATTCACCAACTACAAGTTCTCATTACTATGAATATTTATTTTAACCAATTATTCTTGATATAATCTTCATATTTGTTTTTAGGAATATCCTTACCATTTTGGTTATTAACATTAGAATTTTATATCCAAGAATCTTTTCAACCTCATTCAAATGTTGAGTAAAGCAGATAACACCTCCAATTTTTGGGTAATGATGAATATAAAATCAATTTATATATTAATATTAATGAAAATAAAATAATATATCTTCCTCTAAATTTCACTTGGAATTATTGGCCCACATACCACAATGCATTTAAAATCAAGCAACCTTTATGAATTTTTTTGTTTGACCGTGTATTTATTTTGATTAATCATCCCCTTTTCGAAAGAATAAATCATGTATGTACAATAATATGATATATTTGAGAGATATAAAAATATATCAAATTTGAGAATATCTTCCATGGATAGTGTAATCAAATGACCAAAATTTTTATGAGACAACATGTTGCCTTTTTTCCTAGGATAAAAAGATGATATCCTCATCTTAACTCACAAGGAAGAGATTTACCTTAATGGGATTCCCTTTAATCACTAATACACCTTCATTTAACATGATGATACTCAACGTAGTGGTAAATATTATTAGTGGTTTAAGTCACATAGGTAATTAACAACATGAAATTTGTGACTGAGACCTTCAGCAACCACAATAAAATCACTTCTCATATCATTACATCTCATGTTATATTTACTAGAGTTGATAATAATTTGGTATTCATCATATATGAATTTAATGAAAACATACCTATGTTTATTGATGTCAAAGACTAGATAATTATTAATCATCATGTTGTTAGTGAATCAATTATCAATGATCCAAGAACCATTTCAATCTAATGATTTCTAGGAAATATCTAAAACCACAACATGCTCTACTCTTACCTTCTTGTTCCATGTATTTCATTTCAAACCCATTATTGATTGAACATGTACTCTTCATTATAGTAAGATGAATTTACATTATCTTGAAAATATGAAAACCTATTTTACATTCTTATCAAATATGATGATTCCTTGGGTTATTTCATAAGACCACATTACGTATTCTTTGGGAAATTCCTTTGAATTTTTGATAAGTAATTTATAGACATATATCCAAATCTGTTATAATAAAAATAGTGATAATTGATATAATCCTTTGTATATTTATTATTTATTAGATTTATTTATTTATTATTATTCAGTTTATTACCTCTTGGATATGGAAAATATATTTTGTGAATTTCTCATCATTACTCAATTATAAAAACTGATACAGTGTGCACTCTTGTATACAATTGATACAACCACATTATTCCCATATGTTCTTTAAATATTTTTTTTCTTATACATAAATAAATAAATATTTATCCTTAGAGTGGGTTCTTATGGGTTATCACAAATCATCATTGACTTTTTTTATGATCATTCTTTATACAATATTTCTCATTCTGATGTATCATTTCTTTCACTTTATAATTCTCTGTTTATTTTTATATACCTTCTTGATTTAATATTCATGTTTTCCACTTACGTGACCTAAATTCCTAATTATATAATGGGGGTTAATTGTCTAGATCATCCAATTTTCACCATTAGACCAAAAGTTCCTCCCTAAATTCATTGATTCATTTGAATTAATCAATCACTATTCTAGTAAAAACATCTATAACCTTGTTCTATTTTTCATCTATGGTCTTGTTTTCAATGAACTTATTTAATTTATATAGAATTAAAAATATTGGATATTAAATTTGTACCTTGAACACAGAATTATTCATTGGTTTTTTATACATATAGATCATTAAATAATGAACCACTATATTGGAAGTATTAGTTTTTGATCTCCAAAAATCTCTCTCCTCAAAAGAAGATTCCAATTCAACATAGGGATCAACTTAATTCCATATCTTCTTTAACATTTTCACTCTATTCCAATTTTAAGTGTTTCCAACACCAAAAAATATATCATTTTATCCATTGTATTTTTAGTATTGAATTAATTTTTCCTCAGTTTCTTTTGAAAAAAACTTTTCTTATAAAAAAATTTATTTTTCTTGAATAATTTTTTCCTAGTGCATTTACTACATTTTAAATTAACATATGAAATATTTATGTTAATTTAATTATTATCCTTATATTAACCTTGAAACTTCTTATTAAACATTGATTCAAGGTTCCCAACCTTTCCACATATTTATCATGTATGTTTATTTCTTCCATTAAACATTATGTTTACACTTTATATATTTGAGGAAAAGAAAGACATGAATTCAACAACATTTTATTCTTCCTAGTAATTATCCATGGAGAGATTATTTAAGGTGTTGAATTTCACCTCCTTAATCTTCCCCTTTTAAAAATACACATTATATTCATTTCTTATATCATATGTGACAATAGTATAATGAAAAGTATCAAATATCAACTCTTTAATCCTTTTTCCTCAAGTATTAAGATAATTAAATTGAACTAATGCTGTAAAATTCAAAGGATACACTTGATGATTTTTACATTATCAAGGTTATCAATGAATCATCACATTTCATAATAAATAACATTCAAATGATCAATGAAAGCATAAATAGTTAAATTTGTGTGTATCCCCAGTTCCTTATACTTGTTCTATAAAATGTACAGTTTAGATTTAGAATTTTTGAATAGCCATCCTAGAATTTTATCATCATTTACCTTATAAAATGGAAGGATTTATATGGAATCACCTTAATGTATATTTAGATGTATGAGGATACATGTAAAGCATTGATTTGTCAAGAATACTTATCTTATTATAATTATTACAATCTAATTAGCCACCACTCTCCATTTTAACCGAGATTTTATGAAAATTAGCTATAAACACATCCATTCTTAAATATTAGATGTAGTCATGTATTAGAATCTTATATAGTTGAATGTTTTTTCTATAAAATTAAATAATAATTTAGTGTTTAACCCCTTACACTGATTCAACTAAGGGTGATTTATTAACCTCAATCACTAGGTCTGATACTAATTTTTAGCTGCATTATGTTAACTAACTAGTGGGGGGAGGGGAATTTGTAACACCCCATGTTTTTTTGAAATATATTTTTTAGATTAATTTAATATTTTTGATGTTTTTAATTTCATGCAATAATGAATACAACTTGTGTTATATGAAATAACAATGTTATTCTTACTTTTAGGATACACCATGTTTATATTTCTTTATATGATACCCCAAGATAATTTTGTGCTATATAAAACACTAACTTGGCTTACATTATATGCAAAACTTATTTGGATTGCGTTACACCTAACATAGAGTTTCTATGTAATAACATTTATTATTATAATTATTTAAACAGGGTAGTTATAACATTGACATTAAAATAATTAATGATAATAATGATAATTAATTTTTAAACATTATATATAAATGTTTTTTTAGATATATAATATTAATAATAAGTCTTTCAATTGTGTTACTAAATTCTTTATATTCTTGAAAACACTATTTCCTTAAAAGAGTTGCTTTTTAATTCCTTATATGAACAATAATAAAATTCATTTTAAAGACTTTTATGAATTTTATATTATAAAATAAACATAATTTTGGAATTCATATTTTCAAAATTATCTTAGGGTGAATTTTTGGGATTTTTCAAAGAAACGTCATTTTTTGATGAATAGTGAAAAATACTGAATTTTATTTCAAAACATCTTTTCAATATAATTTTATTTATATAGTTAAATTATATTATAAGTTGGTTTAAAAGAAAAAAATTTATCCATTATACATATATTAATCCAATTTTGGTCATTATAATAATATTTATATTTAATATATATATATATATAATATTAATGATATTTTGAATATTCTCACTTTAAAAACCCATTATCTCACCATGTCTGTGGGATTGAAATTAAAGTTAAATTATTCAACTTATGAGAATTGAATTTAGAAAGGAATACATAAGAGGTTTTTGTAATCATAATTATCATATTATAGTAATATCAATTTAATTTTTATCAAAAAAATTAACTAATGTTATTAAAATAAACTATAGCAAAAGAAGTGGGTAAAACTTTCTCTTATGGGAAAAAATGACCTATAAACTTGTCTAAAACCAATTTTATGGTAATATTTCTGACATAAGCCTTCCATTAATTAGTTTTTGTGGTTTTTTATTTTTTTTTTTGTAAAAACATGGGTACACCAAAAATTTTCCCTCCCGTATAAAATGCCACCACATCTCCCCCATATTAACACTTCTAAAAAAATTAAGGCCAATAATTATCTTCCCAATTCATATCCTAAAAACCTTCCCTTACTCATTAAACCATTAATTTGTGATAAAATCTACCCAAGGAATACCTTTAGTGCAAACCAAAACGGATTACCCAAAAAAACATGTAACATCATTCCACAAGCTCCTTTCCTTTATTTTATTTCTCCCCTACCTCAATTATTCTAATTAAATTCATACATAATATCCTCTGTATCTTAAATATACATATAATTTTGTATTATTGGGATTCATCCTACACTTACACATACTTCCATCTAATGGGTAACAAATTTACCGTTCCTGTGTACAACGAACTAACACCTCAGGAAACAAAGTTGTTCGTTTTGTCATTACTACATATCATTGTTGGTAATTATGATGTAAACTATTTTTGATATGATATATATTATTTTATTATTCTTATTTTATTATTTTAGAACATATAACCCCTCATTTCCATTATTTCTAAATAAGATAATTGTTTTTGGGGAAGTGTGACCTATCGCCTACTCAAAGAGATGTGATTTGTTCACAAACTATATGAAACATATTAAATATGGATTTGGTGAAAATATTTTATAAATATTAAATAATAATTTTAATTTATGGATATTATATATATACATATATTTAATTTACTTTACTTATTTAAATATTACGAAGAAAAACATAAACTGCATTTATGCGTTCATGCGACCTACCGTCTCCATCAACAGTGTATTGAATTTAATATTTAAATAAACTATATATTATTATAAATACATATATTATTAATATAAATTAAATTTATATTATGTTTTACATCCTGAAAATCATGATATATGTATGAGGACCAATAATATAACAAATAATGACTCATGTGAAAAACAAAGGGGATATTACCCAAAGCGAAACCTCAACTTGTAATTGTTAATAAGAGGGAAATATAATGTCATAATAAAACCATATATGGTATTATAAAAAATAATATTTTTCTATAATATTTTTATAATAAAATCATATTTATTATATAGGCGGTTTATATGAGTACAAAGAGAGTCAGGACATAAGGTAATGGAATTTCATCTCACTTTTTATTTTCATGAGATTCTTGCCTTACTCACCACTCATTTCTTATTTGTGGTGTGTATATTTCCAATAAATGTATTATATGATTCATATAACAAAATTTATTTTTATTTACAAATCTATTTCTTGATATTTCTTTCGCAGGGTTTATGTCTAAAAGTTACCAAATTAGTAAAGTAATTTTGTCTCAATTTCTCTTCCTTGAGACACATGCCATGTTATGCACCCATATTTTTACAAGAGGAGTATATACAACCTTATAAATGTTAAATAATGAATATAATTATTTTAATGATATTTTAATATTCAATTAATTTTATTATTTTCTTATTGTTATGATTCAAAGTTACCAAACTGGTAACGGTTTATAGCAATAATGTAACTGTTTATCAGAATTGTTTATGATTATGCTTTCATTGATGAAATATTATAATCCAAATCTTAATATAAATCATTAATATTATTATACTCTATATATTCACGATATATTAATGTATTGGTACCATTTTTCACTTTTTAGTACACAATCTGATCAAGAATGTGTTTTTAATGATGTTCGACTTTGTCTCTCCCTTCAGCCAGAAATATACGTTCTTTCAAAAACTTGTCTTATAATTTAATTTAAAAATGTTTTCAAGAATTATTTATATGTTTTTTATATTTTTTAAATGAAATTGTTTTCATAATTTTTTAATAATTCTTTATATGTTTTTAATGTTTTTTTAAAGAAATGTTTTTCAAAAAAAATCAATATTTATATATATGTTTTCAAAGTATTTTCAAAAAATGTTTAAAAAAAATCATTATTTATTTATAAATTTTAAAAGTGTTTTGAAAGAAAAATAATTTTATAAATTTTTAAATTATTTTATATGTTTTCAATGAAAATGGATTTCAAAAAGAAAATCAATATTCTTTTAAATGATCATAAAGATAATGATTTTCAGAAATGCTTTCATGATTATTTTATATGACTTCAAATAAATGGTTTTCAAAATGTTTTCAATATTATTTTATATGTTTTGAATGAATTTTTTTCAAAATGATTTCAATCCTTCTTCCAAATTTTTCAATTCATTCTGAAAGAAAATGTGTTTTCTAAATGTTTTGTGTTTTAAATATCATTTTTCAAATAATAAAAGATATTTTCCTCAAGAAATTTTTTTAAAATCCATTCAAAAATTATTTTCCATATAATGTGAAAACTATTTGTTTTACTCATTCCGTTCTAGGAAATGATCTAAGGGTTCTATTCATCTTATTTCTTGAATGGTTTATGTTTTTAGTGAATGATATATATGAAACCTGTTTCCCCTATATTTGTTTTATACTTTTGAAAAAACCACTTTTTTAATGGGTTAGGATTTGATAAAATGTTTATGAGACCTATCTCATTTCCATGGGTAATGATATGATTAAATGTCTTTGATACCAATTTCATTTCATGGGTTATGATTCGATGATTTTTTATAATATTGCAGAACATGTATTATGTGATGGGTGGGACCAAGATTTCCCACCAATGTATTGTGAAATAATGGACGACTCATGAGTATAAATGTTATGCAATAACCTAATTAGATGTTAAAAATGTTACGTCTGGACCTTGTTTAATTCATATAATTTTATGAATAAATATG
The DNA here is from genome assembly GCA_963277665.1 of Viscum album. Classification (NCBI taxonomy): domain Eukaryota; kingdom Viridiplantae; phylum Streptophyta; class Magnoliopsida; order Santalales; family Viscaceae; genus Viscum; species Viscum album. The sequence goes on from OY728137.1 coordinate 1,959,114,489, forward strand.
ATTACATTTTCATAATGTAATGAGTGAACCTTATTATGTGTTCAAAATGATATGTGTGAACCGGATTACATGCTCACAATTTTATGTGTGGACCTGGTTTCATGTTCATAAGTTATGTGTGAACCAGATTACATTTTCACAATGTTATGTGTGAGCCTGATTGCATATTTTCAACATTACACATAGACATGGGTTCATGTCCATAAGCCTTTGTGAGGGGCTGATTTCATGTCCTAAAATTATGGAGGGAGCTTTTTTCTACATATACATGATCATGATTATATACAATGGTGTGTGATCCATAATTCAGTTCCTTATCCATATGTCATTATTTTATAGCTTCTCTTCCATATTATATTATGGTTTACATCTTATGAACTACCAATCTTTATTCCTCGTGACATAACTATGATATATTTATGCATTGTGTGATCATCGAATGTTATTATAATTTTATCATCTCCTTATTTTGATGTAATGCTTACGTATTTCCTTTATTTAACCTTATTGATCATTCGAGCTCACCCCTTTCTTTTTTTTCCATTGCCTAGGTTATGAAGAATGGTTTTATGTGGGAGTAAAAAAGGGGGATATTTTTAAGGAATATTTTGTAGATCGTTAACCATAATAGAAGAAAGTGTTCCATGTTTAAAAAGACCCTAAAATATTAAGGTCATCGAGCAAGTATTTTTGCAATGTGCTTAATATTCATGTAAAATTATGTAATATGGTTTTAAATTATGTCGAGGTCAATATAGTCGGTATCAAAGGAATGGTTTAGTCATTATTTGGAAACTAGGATGAAAATTATCTACTGAGATATCTGTGGATATTTATAAGTATATATCTAGGGGTGTCTCTAAGGATAATTCCAAGGATGAGTTAATATTTACTAAAATATCCTAGAATTTTGGAAAAGGATAGAGTGATTGTTTTAATCGCATTAAATCCCAATATGTATACTACACATTGATGTGGCTCTAGAATATATGTACCTAGGGGTAAAAACTCTAAGATGGTTCCTTGGGGGCCTAACTCGTATGTAACCTAGTACATGACAACACGCCCTTCTACACACCGGGTTTGACAATACCAAGGGATATACTTTCAAAAATCACATAATCTTCATGAACCTTAATTAGATATTTCAAAATATGTTATCTATAAAAAACATTAGATAAAACAATGGAGTCATATATTAAAGAAGGATTCATAATTTATACATATTATAAGTGGTTTTTCATGAATATTTGGTTCCTCACTATGAAAAATGTTTCTAAATCTTGGGTTTTTGGTTTTAGTCAATAGCTTGAACCTGAAGGAACCACGTTAATGGTGACTGATGAAAAATGTGATGATTTTTCTGCTGAGCATCTGAATTCTATTGGAGATTTAATAAAAAACCTAATTTCTATTCTCACGCAACTTTATCAAGTTATAAGTCATTATTATCATAAAAATGAGAAAAGGAGGTAAAAATTTTCTGTTGATTCCTTTATGAGGAAATGTATACCTTATTTTAGTGGGTCTTATGCTCCACTTATTACAGAACACTAGATCACTACCACTAAAATAATATTTTCCATTCTCTAGTCTTCAGATAATGAGAAATTAATTCTTGGTATTTATTAGTTAGAAGGTTGAAAAGACTAGTGGTGGACCCTAATGATGAATACATCTTAGAAATATGAAATTTAATGCATGGATTGGAATGATTTTAAGAACTCATTCTTCAATAAGTAATTTCCTCATGTTCTTTGTATAAAAATAAAAAATGAGTTCCTTGAGTATAAGAAAAAGGGTGATGAATCTATTAGTAAATATGAGGCTAATATCACAATACATGTGTTGTAAACTTTTTTTATTATCATCCAACCTGAATGTAATATAGATAGGTTATTAAGTTGCTTAATGCGAAGTTTTATAAGGGAGTTTCAGATAAAATACTTTAGCAGCAATATATGTATTTTGTTCTTTGAAATCAATATTGAAATGTAGTTTGGTTTTACATATCAATATCATGGCATTAATAATAAAAGGAAGAAAATTTTCAAATGAAAATCTAAAAACCATGGAGACAAGAAACAGTTTCAAACTCTTACATGCAAAAAATGTGTGAAAGATCACTTAAGAGATTTCCTGAAAGGAACAAGACGGTGTTTTTTGTGTCGGAAACCAATCCACTAAGAAAAATAATTTAGAATAGATGTGAATGGAAAATTCAATGAAATAAATGGAGTTAGAGTTCAAAATAATTAACCACCAACATTTTAGTGATTTATTTTTATAGAGTTTGGTCATTATGCGAATTAATGACCAAATCCAAGGGCTAATATCAATAATAAGACACAATAACCTCTGAAGAAAAATGATAATTAGAAAAGCTTATATAATCAATTTGAATGATGTGTATAATTTTGAATTTGGAAGAACATTCCCTCCCTGCACCAAGGATTAGTGTTTTATGATTGATTTTATATGAATAATCCCTATGATAATCTTATTGGTCATCCTTTAGTGGAGTTTTATGTGACTATATCCCCCTAAAATGATTTTTGAATAATAAAATCAGATTTAATTTTATATAAATGAAAGGATGATTCCATATATCCAACAAAAATGTTTTTAGTATAAGATAAAATCATATTTAAGGAATAATGGGTGAATTATATTTTGGATGGGTTAGAGTTTAACCACTTTTGGAATGGTATATGGTAATATTTAGGTAAGGAGTAAGAGATTAAAGTATTATCTAAACACATGATGAATTATTCAAATTGAATAACTTGTGATAACCCTTTTGTTTTTTTAATGATAGATAAAATTACCTATCATTCTATTTATGGATCTAATGGCATGCTAACACTTTAGGAATGACAAATTCACCTCCATTTTTTAAATAAGAGTTAAATTTGAAATACTTCAAGACACGATCAATGGGTGAGATTTTACTTATTAAAGAGAATGAAATCAAGTAAGTATAACTTATCTTGGAAATTATTCAACTCTAGGGAAAGAATATTTAAACTGAAATGGTTATTATAGTAACTTCTTCTCAGATGAATAAACTGGTCCCTTAAATCATTTTAGATTTATGACTTTGTGGTTATAAACATTCTAATGACCATGCTCCCTATAACTCTACTCCAGAACATGACAAGGATATTTCTCTTACATTTCCATGTTTTCACATTCAACCAATGATCTCCTATGTGAAAACCAAACGATCAGTTACATTGGGTAAATACTATAGTTCTAAATTTCCTCTTTAAAGAATGTTTTAATGTTAATTTTTTTGTATGGGACTGTATTAATGGAAAATAAAATTATTAAACCATTTATAAATGATATGAATTTTTATTGAGAAATTAATTTTAAGGGGGAAAGAATGTGACACCCAGAGTTTTTGTGAAATATATATTTTTGAATTAATTTAATCTTTTTGATATTTTGCATCTCACGCAACATTAAATGTTACTTGTGTTATGTTAAAACACCATGTTAGTCTTACTTTTTGAAATAACCCATATTAAGATATAATTATAATATATCCCAATATAGTTTTTTTCAACACAAAAAATTGATTTTTCTTGGATTATTTGCTACACTAACTTAGCTTATGCAAACAATAAGTTTCTATGAAAACAATATTTCATTATTATAACTTTTTAAATTGGATAGTTGTAACATAGTATTGAATCATAAAACTATGAATATTGATAAATAATCATTATTTATTATTTATTATGGTTTTATATTTATAAATCATTTTTAAAATAAGACATATAATCGTGTTAGTAAAGTCTTTATATGCTTGAAAATACTATTTCTTTAAAAGAATTACTGTTTAACTCCTTCTATAAACAATAATAAAATTAATTTTATGATCTTTTAGAAATTTTATTTTATAATGAAACATAAGTTTTTATTTCATAATGTTGAAATTATATTAGGGTTAATTTTTGGGATTTTTATGAGAATATTTATTTTGGATGAATAGTAAAAAATAATAAATATTAATTTAAAACTTATTTTTCATCTAATTTATTTATATATTTAAATTATATTTAATTTTAATTTAAAGTAACAATAGGTAAATTATACATCTATTAATACAATTTTTTTCATTGGAATAATTTTTATATTTAATATATATATAAAAGAATAATGAAATTTTAAATATTCTTACATTATAAAACAGCTTTCTAGCTACGTATTAGGGATTAGAATTAAACATAATTAATATGATTCTATGAATTTAATTTAAGAATATTATATATATGGTTTTACTTAGTATAATATTTATAATATAATATGGTTAAATTAATTTTTGACCAAGATAATTTTTTAATGTTATTGAATTTAATTAAAGTGATTAAGTAAAATTTAGCTTAACTAGGGAATAAACCATAATCACAAGGAAATAATGGAAGATCCACTAGTCCAAAACAAATTTTACGTCTATATTTAGGCTATAAAACTTCAATTATTGACTTTTTTGGGTTTTTATGACTTTGTGTTGTTAAAAATGTGGTTACACCTAACTTGTTTTCAAACATGCCAATTGTGTGATCTCCCACCCTTATAATTGGAAACCATATATCCCCCTTATTTAAACCTCTAAATAATTTTTTTATTGGAAAATATCTACCAAATTAAATTTATAACATGCCTTAATTCCTCCTTGAAGACTTCATTTGGGAATAAATACAATCCAAGAAGCCCTATGATTCAAACCAAATGGAGTTACCCAAAGAACAAGTAACATCCTTCCTGAGGAGCATTTCTTTTATATTATTTCTCTACATCATAAATTAATTTTTTCCATTCATACATAAATGAATTTTTATCCTAAATATAATTATATGTTTTTATTATAAGGGATTTACCTACACTTACACATAGTTCCATCTAATAGGTAACAAACTTACAGTTTTTGTGTACGATGAACAACTGCTCATGAAATGAAGTTGTTTGTTTTTCCTTTACCACCTCTCATGGTTAGGAATTATGATGCACATAATAATTATATATTATATATATTATACATATTATGTATTTATTATTCATTGTTTATTATTAGACACATGCCTCCATTATTTCCATTTTTTGTAAATACAATAATTTAGTTTGGGGAAGTGTGGATCACTGCTTACTCAAATAGATGTGATTCATTCGTACACTAAATAGATTTTATTATGGATGAATTTTTGTGAAAAATATATTATATATATTTCATAATATATATAATGTAATTATATTATATATATATATATATATATATTCATATATGTATTTTAATTTATTTCTTTAAATATTAAAAATAAAAACAGAGAAAACATTCATGGGTACGTACGACCTACTGTCTCCATGGATGGGGTATTCCATCCAATATTTCAATATAATATAGATTTTTATATATAAATATATAATGAATATAAATTATATTTATATCATTGTTTACATTATTGAAACAATGATATAAGTATAAGGAATAAATATAACAAATTAAGACACATGGGAAAAACACAGAGGATATTACCTAAAGCGATACCTTAACATGAAGCCTATAATAATCTGGAAATATAAATTCATAATAAGGCCATATATTTTATTATACATAATAATATTTCTCTATAAAATATTTATAATAAATTAATATTTATCATATAGGAGGTTTGTATGAGTGTGAAGAGAGTCAAGACATAAGGTAAGGGATGGGCGTCTCGGTATTATTTTCATGAGATTCATTCCTTATTCACCACTAATTTATTTTTTGTGGTATGTATACTTCCCATAAATGTATTATATGTTTCATATAATTTAATTTATGGGTATTTACATATCTATTTTATGATATTTATTTCATGGGGTTTTTTTCAAAAGTTACTAAATCGTTGAAGTAATTTTATCTCAATTTTATTTCTTTGAGACACTAATACTAATTTTAAATTTTTATTTCAAAAAAATATTTTATAAAAAGTAGAAACCGTAGAATTTAAATAAATAATTTTGAAAATAGTATGATATGACAAAATCATTAAAAAACAAGTCTGAAATTAGTAGAATTTTGTAGCTTGTATAGATTCTAGTAAATAGTATGTGCCTTCAAGTCCCGATAATATTTGAGTAGATCTTAAAAGTGTTTAGAAAACTTTTCCCACGTGTGAATGCACTCTTATGAATTTATCATTTCTAAATTAACGAATTTATCTATTTTTTTAACTATTTTATTGATCCAAGTATCTTTTTCATCATTAACTTTAACCTTTAGTTGTCATTATAAGATTCTATTGTTCTCTTCCTTTGAGGAGTTGAACTGGATAGGATCAAAATGAATATATTCATTGGAATGTAAAATAAGAACTAGATATTTTTCATCCCCATTTTCCTCCACTAATTATTTGTTAGCTTTGAATTTACCCTCTATATTACAATGATCATGTCTCAGAACTCCATTTTTTTATTTTGAATGGCCTAAATTTCCTTGATTGTCTGGTCCTAGAGTGATGTACATGTATTTTTCTACTCAGATCTACTAGAAGACCTGGTTACCATCATATTTGGTAACTGGGAGTAGTATTTCTTATATCAACCCTTTCCCCCTTTACCATTATATACCCTATGGAATCCTGAATCACCTTCCTTCCATTTTTTCTTTTTGGAGTGATGAATCTTTCTCTCACATGTTCCTTCCATACTATCAATTTGATAGTTGGCTATCAATTAACAATTCATAATATGAATTATATAATTTTTGATCCCCTTTATAATTATTGGCTGGAAAAGTGAATCTAATTCCTAGAACATCTCGCTGCTCCTCCCAAGAACACTCCTCATCGGACCCTTCCTCTACCAGCCCTACCAAACAGTTTCATTGAATTATTCTTGGATTTATGAAGTCTATCATTTATTTACCCCTTGAGAAGGTAAAGAATTATCTCAGACCATATCTTTTTAGTAAACAAAAACAGAGGCCTTAATTACATGTTCCATGAGGGAGAGTCCATTGCCAATACACACTACATACAACCATGAATCCACAGATTCTAACACATGAACATATTCAGATCCTCTAGTAACATACATTTGATTACACAAATCCAATAAAAATTTAATTTAGGCTAAAACATCCACCACCTTAGGACTGCCAACAAATTCAACCTCCTCTTATTGATTAGAAGTAACCTTTCAAAAATAGTATGAGTCTCCAAGGGGTTCTCAGTAATTGTATTGACATCCTTCAATATGTAATCCTAATGTTCCTCCCTGAGATAGCTCAACTGATCCAATCCCAGACCAGCAAGATTAACACCCCCCTACTTTAAAATATTCCCTTATATGAACTGAATAAAATGGTACAAAGAACTAGATGCCCAATAAGACCATTAGAAGTATAGTAATATGTCCATGATTTCTAAACAATTTATATCTTCCACTAAGATTCCACAATAACTATTAACCACACACAATCTAACATTGCCTTCAACACATCAACCTCAACATAGATCTATTGGAAAACTAGATGGATGAAATCGTCCATTAAAATATGGGATCACAATAAGTGGACAATGCAATTTTTGAGAACCTTCAAAATAGATGGGTTTTGAAAGGGGATTGGGAGTTCTAAGAAACATACCAAAATTGTTGAAGTTGAAGCATCACGCTTTATATGGAAATCTAAGTACCACAATAAGTGATACAATAAAAACCATTGAATTTATGAGGAGGATTATACCATACACATACTAGATAGTCAAGATCTATGAACCTTATCATAATTTGTCTTCTGTCAAGAAGACATACTCCTGATCGGTCCTTTAAACCCCATTATTTGAAGGAAAATTGATCGAACACGTCAACTGAAGGTTGATGTTGTCGGAATAGAGCCAAAAATGTGAGTTTGAATATGTTTAAAGAATTATAGAACTCTGATTGTGACATTGGTGAACCTTCATACAGATCTAGTATTTTTTGGACAAAGCGAGATCTCTAGAAGCATTTAGAGAGAGTCTAGAATTGATAAAGGAAGGAGCACCAACATTTTGGGAAATACTGGATGGGAGAACCTACCCTCAAATGTGGTGGGGGGATCCAAGACCACCACCATAAATTCCTAAGACATACTTGGGAGGGTGTTGAGATATGGGAGGATTGGTACTTCATTCTTTGAGAGACATACCATGTTATGCACGTATATTTTTCCATGAGGTGTATATATTGCTTTTGAAATTTTATATCATGGATCTTTTTTTCATGATATGTTGGGATTCTTGTAATATAATTATTTACATTGTGTTGTGATTAAAAGATACCATAGAGGTAACATTTTATGGATATAATATCACTATTTAATAAGATTGCTTTTGATTTTTCTTTTATTGATGAAATATTTTTTTCCATCTCTTAAGATAACACTTGAATATTATTATTATCTATATGTTCATTATATTTTCATGTATTGGTACCATTTTTCAACTCTTTTGAACATTATATGATCAAGAACTTGTTTTTAAGAATGTTTGACTTTACCACTCTATTCAGTTGAAAATAAATATATCTTCAAAACCTTATTTTCTAAAATGTTTTCAAAATAATTTCAAGAATTATTTTTATGTATTCAAATTGTAAACAAAGAAACAGTTTTCAAAATTTTTTCAATATTTCTTTATATGTTTTCAAGAGTTTTTTCAAATAAATGGTTTTAACAACGTTTTAAATATTTATTTATATGTTTTCACATTATTTTCAATGAAATGGTTTAGAAAAAGTTCTCAATATTAGAATAAAAATGGTTTTAAAATTTTTGAATATTTTTTTATAAATTTTCCTAGAAAATGGTTTTCAAAAAAATTTCAAACATTATTTTTACATTTTGTAAGAAAATAGATTTTAAAAATGTTTTCATAATTCATTTATAATATTTCAAGGAAAATGGTTTTAATAAATTTTTTCTAGGATCTTTTATATATTTTCATGGAAAATGGTTTTTATATAAAATAGTTTTTCTAAATGTTTTATTTTTTAAAAATATATTTTAACGAACAAAGGATATTTTACTCAATAATTTTTTTTAAAAGATATTTTAAATTTCTTTTCCATCTAGGGTAAAAACTGTTGATGTTACGCATTCCATTATGGGAAATAATAAAACAATTCCATTATTTTTCTTTCATTAATGTTTTATGTTTTTATATAATGATTTTTTAACACTCTTTTCTCCTACATGGGTTATATTATTTTTAAAACCCACTTTTTAGGGATTATTATTTGGTTAAATGATAATGATACCTATCTTTTTTCCATATGTAATGATATGATGAAATGATTATCCTACCAATTTAATTTCATGGGTTATCATATGAAATTTTTTTATATAATCTTATGGAGGGAAAATTATTTTAAAAGTGGGACCTAGATCTCCCTCCAATGCATTGGGTAACTGTATATGATTCATGAGTATAAATTGTATGTGCAGACACAATTACATGTTCACAATGTTTAGAATAAACCTAGTTTCATGTAAATAACTTTATGTGTGAACCTGATTAAATGTTCACAATGAAAAGAGTGAACCTTATTATGTGTTCATAATGTTATGCATGAACATAATTACATGTTCAGACTGTTATGCATTGACCTTTTTTTATGTCCAAAAGTTATGCATCAACTTAATTATAGGTTCATAATATCATGTGTGAGCCTGATTTCATGTTCACAACATTATGCATGGACATAGTTGCAAGTACATAAGTCTTTGGGAGAGACTTATTTCATTTATTTAACATATTGAGTGAACATGTTTCTACACATACATGTTCACAATGTTATATATTGAGTATTATGCCACAATTCTATGTATTATTTATATTTTATGCTTTCATTACTAATGTTCCAGATTATATTATGATTCAAGTCTTATGAACTACCAATATTTATGCCATATCTCATGATTATGATCTTTTTATGCAGGGCATGATCTTCAAATGTTATGATCATGTTATCATACACCTATTTTCAAGTTATAATTTTTTATTTCCATTATTTTGCCTTACTGATCATTCTAGCTCACCCATTTCTTATGATTCCTTTCTATAGGTTATGAATAAATGTTTTAAATATTATTACTAAAGGGGAAGATCTTTCAGGAAGATATTGAATATGTTTCACTGTACTAGAGTAATGTGTTCCTAGATTCCAAATACACTTAACTATTATAGTCCTTATGTATTCATTTTTTTTATTTTTTTAATATTAATCCAAAATGACGTAATATCAATATATAACAAGCTAGGGTCTCTATAAAACCAGGTTATAGAAAATTTAAAAAATATCCCCATTATTCTTATTTCATAATTAAAAAACTCTTTTTATCTTTTGTTTGAAAGAATATGTAAATATTAAAATGAAATAATTCATGTGAAAAAGAAATTTTTCTACATTTACACATAAAAAAATTCATTCAATGAGCATAAAAAGGGAATGTGAAACTTTACTTAATCATCTATATCATCGTACTATTAAAATTTTTATAGAAGACTCACATACCCTCTAGGTTCATTACCAATTACACAATGAAAAATCAATTCTCTCTCAAATTTTCCTCCATAAGATTATTTTTTTTATTGTAAATTATTTTATATTATTTTCACACACATGAGAGTATTATATGAATATTTATTTACATATGATAAATAGAATACAATCCCCCTAATACTTGATATTATGAAACACTATTCACTATAAGATCCCATGCACTTGGCTATCTATAACTCATTGAATATGATTCACCCTGAACCCAACTTCTTATACATTCCTACATGAGATTCACCCACATACTCCATCTTTGAAAACTATTCCCTTATGAAATCATGAACTTCCGTGAAAAATATTCCATCACCTTTGCAAATATTCACTTTTTATAATGAGCCATAAAATTCCTTCACCATAGTTTACATTCATGGTATACTCATGAAAAAATTTATTCTAAAATATTAATCTTTTCAAAATAACACCCATTAACTCCTCTCCATATATAACACCTCTTAGATAACATTTGGGATTCATCAAATTTCCATATTCATTGCCTTATAATAAAATTCACTATCACTATAAATGATGTTATTATGGGTCTTATTTATAGGAAAAGAACTTCAATAAATCTAACAATTACAATAACCATTCATCCCTTTAGTTAAACTTTCCCACTTATTTGATGCATTTTATACCATAGACACTTCATCGTAGAGAATCAACTGATGTCATGGTCTATGTACTATTATTTATAGTGGCCCAAAAAACAATCAAATTACAATTTAAATAATTCTAAATGATAATTATAAATTCACTTTTAGCTCACATCCATGCACTTTTCTACTATACCTCACTATTTTCCACCCATGAGCTTCCATCACGATTCCATAAACTTCTATATTTGTGGTTTTCATTCTATATCTCACATCCCACATACACTACTTCCCTAAAAACACTCGATTTCCAAAAACCAACATTTAACCTCTAAATTTGTAGCCCAAAGTATTATTAAAATATTTGGAGATGACAAAATCTTCAACAATGTAATTTTGATCACCTCCAAATTCATTTAATGGAACTTTGAAAACAATTTTAAGAAACCAAAAAACATAAAAATTATGAAATTATATTATTAGGGGGGTTTTACAACATCAAACATCTATCAAAAATGTGTTCAATTGATAATTTTCTTCAAAGTAATATCCTTATTAAATTATATGAGGGAAACCCAAGCCTGAACACCCAGATCTAGAACTAAAAATAATTCTACACACACTAGTTTTAATACCAATTATAGTGACCAAAACATAACATCCATAAATATATGACCATTAGAAAATATTTTATCAGTTACAAACTAAAAAACATTTATTATTAGAGTTTTAAATAATTAGGAAACATATTTATAAATGAAAACCAATAATGAAATAAAAATAAATTTTTTGATATCAATCATTTTTGATGAAAAATTGAGAAACCAAAGGTTCAAGGCCAATAGAAAATAAAGGTTCTATTAAAAGGCAACTCAGGTCTGCTAGATTTTACCACCCTAAGTAACATCCAAGAGATAGAGTTTACCTATTTACCTATGTATTTGGGTCATTTATAATTATATTATAACTTAATTAACCCATGATAAATAAATTAATTTTATTAAAACTACCACTAAATCTGATCATAATACAATCATAGTAAAAAGGTGTATGTTATCATTATAACATATCTCAATTGTAGAATAAGAATCATAAATGGATTATGAAATACGATACATGAATTTTAGGCTATACCCACACCACTATACCATATATTTTTTAAATCAATTTGTATAGGGGTGTTTATACCAACATTTTAGACAAACCATTGTTTTATAGTCATTTTTATAACACTATACCAAAAACATTTAGAAATGTATGGTATAATTTTCCCGACATCAATAGGTTTATTATTAATTATTTTATAGGGAAACATCTTTTTTAGGTCAGACTCCCCTCCCTCCCCATGATACCTAATTGTAACATACACTAAGAGGCAACCTCTCATCTCTTCTCCTGGGTTACCTCCCATAAATAATTGTAATTTTATTTTTTTTCCTTATTTAATGTCAAATTGAAAATTTCCAAATATTTAATCTCTCCATTAGAGCTTCATTTTCATTTATATCTATATATAAAAGGGTAACCAGGATCTTTTTAGATCATTTTTAATTCTAATTATTTAAAATAAGGGATTTTATATAATATTTTTTATTTTATTTCATAATAAATGTGATTATAGTGGATGCATTTTTTCTAATCTAGTTATTCACTACTTCTATGTAAATCCAATATAATATTGTTTTTAATTATATATATTGTAATATTTTATTTATTTATTTGTTTTATTAATTTTTTTAATGTATTGTGGGGTTTTAAAATTATTCACTTAACTTTTTTATTTTATATTCGGATGATCAGAATTCTACAGAGTTAATTTCAATTTTTTGTGGTGTAAAGTTTTTGAATAATAATGGTGGAAATTAATGAAATGTCATTTAATAGTCACTCACTACCTCTAGAAAATATAATAATATCTAATAGTCGTTTTCCATTCCATGTGTTATACAATTTTTTGGGTAACTATTAATATATATTACAGGATATTTCATCTCTTATTATTTGTTTGGATATCTAATTATTTTCTTTGTAAAATATAATATAAAAATTGAGATTTTTATAAACTTATTTGAATTGTTCTAACGAAATGTGACACTATGTTATGTATAGGTAGTATTATGAATGTTTCCCTGATAAAAACATACATATCAAAAGAAAATGTTTTCATTCTCGAATATATATTGATTGATAAGTACATATGTTTTTAATTTGATTTATTTAATATTAAAAATAAGAAATTTTGATTATGAAAAATTTATTCATAAAGGAATTTGTATCTTATTGGGTTTATTTCTATTGAAATCAATCTAAATTGATCTCAATTGAAGAAATAATTTTAAATCAGCATAAAAAATTAAAAAAAATAAGTGAAATTATTGGAATTTATATTAATAGTATTCATGAATATCATGAATTTTAAAATTATTGATTACTATGTTAATATGAATCCATGTATTTTTATATAAAATAATGAATAAAAGAATGATTTATTATATATATAAGATCTGAAGCATGTTTCAGAATAAGAAGGATTTATATAATTTTTCAATTTATAGTGCTTTAGTTAGTGGTATTATACATTGATAGATGTGACCCATGATTATCGTAATTCAATATTCCATTAGTTTAGAGGAGTATTCAATATATAAAATTATGCTCCATTCCAAAACAATTAATTTTTAGTGTCTTTGGAGACTATATATAATTATTTTATTTAGGTACATTCTGAATCATATTTTATAATGTTCTTCTCACTTTATAACCTTATTTAAAATCCTGACTAAAAAATATTCCTAACAACATGGGGAAAGGAAATATAAGAATGGGGGAACTCAACTGCTTAGTTTGAGTAAACAGGAGAGATATAAATTGTTGATCTTATGCACACATACGATAAAATAACAGGGTATGAGATTAGGATCATAAATAAAAATTATGATACATAACATATCATGTATCATAATCATGAATCATGAAATAATTATTTATCATTTGAAAGACATAAAATTATAAGAGTTACAAACCCTAAAAAACAATCAAGATCCACAATTTCAAAAAAATAAGCATAAAAATTTAAAAAAAATTGTAGAATCATCATATGAATATAAATATATTCATATATTTATATATATTTATAATTGATACCATTAAATTATAGTGGATTATACATCAATAAATATTTCCAATATATGAAATGATTAGATGGCACAAAATGTTTCCCATAGTTTATCAGGCATCACTATCTGTTTCCTATATTAGATTGAGAACATCAAATCATTTCCCATTAATATCTATTGATATATAATGATTAAACCAATTAATTATAGGGATATATAATTCCATTCCTACCATTGACATATTGGAAATGATATATAGATAGGCCAAAAAACACAAAACAATTATCATATCAACATATCATAACTCGTGCAAAGGAATCATGGTTCTTAAACACTTAATCATTTCATCATATAATAAAAATTGAAAAAAGAAATAGGTTTAATAAAAATATCATCATTAGAATCATTAAATATATATATAAAGAATAAGGATGGTATTATTGGATCATATACCCAGTAAGGAATAATTGACACCATTGGATGTTATCATATATGAAATATTTATTTAAAATATAATTCAAATATTTTTTTGAGTAAAATTCCCTTTTAATTTTGAAATAACTTATTTAAAATATTAATATTCATAGAAAATGATGGAAAATCGTTTCCAAATTTTTATAAAACTTATAGAGGAAGAATAAATTTATTGATTAGTCTAGTAGCATGAATTTTCATTTATATCGTGCATATTAAAATAATGGTTCCATCATTATTTTCTTATAAAAATTTTAAAATTAAATTAATCATAAAAAGAAAATAATATTCATTTTAAAATATTTAATAAAATTTGAAACATAGGGAAATACTTTAAACATTCGTTTTCAATTATTATAATATTATTAAAACATTTAAATGAAAATATTTATATCAAATAAAAATATTCCCAACCAAAAAAGAAATAAAACATGTCTTCTTCCAAAATCATTTTCTTGACAATTTTAATTAAAATTGAGAGGAAAAAGGTACCATTACATGAAAATTCCACGATAACCATAGTAAAGTAAATCAAATTTTATTTATCAAATACAGATCATAACATTGGCTTAAGAAAATTTCAATTATAAATAATACTGACTAAAAGGGATTGAAACATAAATCTCATTCTGAGAGTCTCATATTTCATCATGAACATATAAAACTACTATACAATAAATATATGTTTACTAAAAATGTATTCCAGAACATCACACATATATATCATCATATTATATGATAAACTTCTAATATCTTTTCTCTTATTTATTATCATTTTGTTTTACTAATATCACAATTTTTGTTGATAACTGCTTCGTTTGTCATACCTATTCCAATTTAGTAGTCCTAGTAATCATATGTTGATCTTGATTCTATAATATTGGGTATTTTAATTATCTCATTAGTATAATAATAAATAATTATATGCACTTTATATCTATTCATATAAAATTTTTATGATAAAATAATTACATAACTTCATAGAGATGGTAGTTTGTATGTAAGCATTAGTGATGTATACTATTTTAAATGGATGGTTATAAAGATAGGTAAATAGTAATTCAGCCTTCCATATCTATAAAAATATAATGGGTATAATATATATTTAGTACATCTATCATTATATCGATCCATATTATGTGGTGATGAAAAACAAAACACATCGATTCTTGGAGGTGGTCATTTACACGTATGCATGAGCGATGTATTCATTTCCCATTAGATAAAAAAGGTGGATAATTATATAATAATAATTATAATTAATATATTTAAGATAATTAGTTTTTTATTTTTTAAAATATATAATATATTTATATGTGTTAAGATATTAAATAAAAATGTATGTACTCGGTTTAAAGTTATATATGTTCGTTGAGAAACCTTTTATTAGCTTAAACCTTAATCTATGAAAGGATGATATTTTACGAAGTAAATAAAATCTTAGATATAGTGGAGGAATATAATAAGGTAATATGGAAGTTCTTGAATAATCTATATGGATAAATGGTTTACAGAAGATAGGAGAAAAGGTTCACTTTTTTAAGTGATGTGAGGGAACTCTTGGAATTACATAAAGTATTAAATTAATATCAATTAATTACCAAGTTTAATTTGATAAAAATAAATATATTTAAATTATAGAAAGATTATAATTCTTAATACTCTTTTATAAAAAAATTATATAAATTTTAGTGATATTTTTACATTTATATCATAGTTTTAAACCTTGGTTTAATGTTTTCACAATTATCACAATATTATTGTTTTTTACTCTCTAAAGGACAAGAATGATATCATAAAAGGAAATGTGACCCATAAACCTATATTTTAGTATATGTTCTACCATAAACCATTAAATTTGAAAAATTATATGATATTTATGATTTTCAACTAGCTTCATATAATATATTTTAACAAATATTTTGTTAAAGTCTTTTGTGGACTATTTATAAAGATTGACTTTAAAAGACACATGATTGAAATTAAAAAATAATATAATGTTTTAAAACATCACTATTATGTTTTATTTGTCTAAAAAATTCATTGATCTTGATAATTATGAAAAATATTATTAATTATAATATTTTTAAGATCATTTATCATATTTTTCTATTAATTTAATAAATTTTATGTCTATGTTCTCTATGAATTCAAGGTAATTATTAAATTAATAAAAATATAAAACAAATTAGTATGATAAAATATAAATATATATTTATAAAAAGTAAATATATTGAAAAATATCCTCTTTTTATCATTATAAAAAATATATATTTATTAAAGTGAAGGAGTGACATTTTGTATTTATCATTTTCCGAAAAAAAATATTAAGGTCGTAATAAAATAAAAATAGAAACAAGTGGCCATAATTTTAGCTAAAAGATATTATATGGTATAAATTTATTCAACCAATAAATTTTTTTCATTTTTATGTTCTATTTTAAATTTTTTATTTGTTTAACACCTTCTTGAATTATTTTTAGCCATAACCATTATAATTACTTTGTCAATATTATTGGGTTATAATTTTTACATATAATGATAATATAGGATTATAAATGGACTAGATTAAAATTATTAGACCATTTATTATCTTAATTATATTTTTAAATAATTTTTTTGTGTTTTAAATAATTAAATAAAATATTATTTCTCCAAAAATATCATTAATCTCATTTTTTCAATAGTCATTTATTTTGATAGTAAATACATCAATATAACTAATGAATTTGATTATAAAATCTTTAATGATAAATCATAAATTAATATTAACCATATAATTAATTTGGAGACATTATTATTCTAAAAATATAACTTTTTATGTATTTAAAATATTTTATTTTTATTTTTTACTGCTTACGCAGGCACTGCTTTAGTGTTGCTCAAGAATTTTATTTAATTATATAACTAATATAAATTAAAAATAAATTACCAAAATAAAAATAATTTTTTTAAATAAAAAAAATTATATAATTTTAATTTGTGTTTTTACTCACATCAATGTAATGAAAACATATATAATATGTTAATTAAATTTTTTTTATCCTCGTACAATCATTGCACAAAAATTTTGATAAGTCACTTGTTATATAACTCAAAAACACATATCCATTCACCAAAATAATTAATAATTTATTATATTTATTATAAATTCTGTGAAAATACATCATCCTTATCAAATATTATCTTTATGAATCCAAATTTTAGATATCTTATTGTAAGCAGACACTACGTCGGCAGTCAAAGTTATTTTCATATTTATCATAAAATAAATTACAATTTATATGGTTTTAATTATTTTTTCAAGATATTTACAGTATATTATTATATATTATTATTTAGTTATGTTTAATAAAATTTTGTATCATGACTATGTATTTTAGATATCATAAATGATACAATATTTCAAAAAAACTGTATTTTTTACTATTCATGGAAAGTGTAACTACTTATGAAAAAACTTTAAATAACATATTATGATAAATTAAAATTTTATAATTTATAATTTAATTCCACTTAATATAAATGAATTAATTTATTTTATATAAATTACATTTAATAAAAAATAAAACCTAATGAAAAATTGTTTTCTTGAAAAATGCCATTTTAGGCCCTAAAATGAAATTATACCAAAATTAATTTTAAATATAACTCAAATGTAATTGATTTTATTATTTTTAACTGAAGGTGATTTATCATATTTTATGACAAAATATAAAAAATATTCATAATTTTTATTAAAATAAATGAATTTTTTTTCAAAAAATGGTATTTTTCAATATTTACTAAAAAATCCATCTTCTCAAAAAATCGAAAAAAATTAGAAACGATTAATTTTGATATGAAGACATGATTTTTTATCATAGTTATCAATTAAAATTTTTAAATGATGAAGAAATTTATTTTACTATATTCTCACAAAAATAAATAAAAATTAACTTAGAAGAACGTCTATGTAGGAACAATAAAATGACATTACTGAAAATTTAGTGATTTTTTCCTGATAATTTATTTTTAAATTATTATTTGATAACATCATTTTATATATTTATTTCACAATATAGTTATTAAAATTCATATCCTCCAATTTAATGGATATGTTAAAATAATCATAAATAAATAATAATATATTGTAGTTTATTTAAGCTTGGTGTTACTTGTTATGAGCGAGACTAAATTATTAAAATTTTATTGAAAAGAAATATATTATAAAATATTGGAGTATTAAATTCTACTAATGATAAATATTTCACCCTCATTTTATATCTTTGTAAACAATGATTCAAATTTTAAAAATACCTTTGTTTAAAACCCAGATCGTACAGTGGGATAACAAAACAACATTTGAGAAGGGGAAGTGGTAAATAAATGGCTACTTGAAATAAAACATAATCAGGTTCTAAGATAAGGAGAACATTTGTGTAAAGTTGTAATATAGAAAACGAGGATAAAACAGACATCCGAGGGATAATATAGGGTGATAGAGAACATGGTCTTGAGAAGTTATTAAGCAGAAAACCGTAAATCAACAATCGGTGAAAAGAGAAAAAATTAATAATAAATGATGGTTGAGGGAAAAAGTTTATTTCTTCAATATTTTCTATATTTGAGGGATTTCCTTACTATTAGTATAGATTCAAACAGAAAATATGCTTAATTAACTTATTTTCATTTCATAGGAATAGTTCCATCCTTTTGTTGTGCTTTGATCAATTACATTTCTATCATACATCTTACTCAATGAAATGGATATTCAAAATTAATTTTCATACCTAAAGCTTTTAATTTTAATTTTATTGAATCCAACAGTCCAATATACAATAATTCTATCATTAAATATTTACTAAAACAAAAATTATCTATAAATGTTATCCAATATGAATAAATAAAATATTGAAATATCTAAGATGTAAAGTTTTAACTTAATACATTCTACAAATAATTAAACTTAATACTCATGAAAAAAAAATTTGACCAATTTCAAAACACAAAAATTAGAAATATTTTTTCATATATTTGTTCCTATACCAGCTTTGACATTTATATAATTATTTAATCAATACATTATAGGGATATATATTTTTGATCCCACTCATTATATAATTAAACCTATATATAAGTGTTCCCAAATATCTCAAAACATTCATCATATCAGTTTATTATAACTCAGTGAAATGACATAGGTTTCTTAAACACTTCATTATTTCACTATGAAATATATCGTGGAAAATAAATTGGTTTCATAAACATATCATCATCATAATCATAAAATATCTGAATAAATATTAATGATGGTATCATTGGATGATTTCTATATTAAGGAATTATTAACATCAAAAAATGCTTTCATAGATCAAATTTTTCATTAAAAGTTAATTTTAATATTTTATGGGGAAAATAATCTATTTATATTTTAAATAACTAATATGTAATATTAATATTATAAAAATATTATAAAAATATTATAAAAAATATTACAAAAAATATTTTATTTGAAAATAAGCATGGAAACTTAAAAATTAATCTTTAATTATTTAAGTGGTTATGATAATGATAAATTCTGTTCATGCTAACTATGTTTAAAAATATTCATTTTACATTTTTTTAAAGTGAAAAGTACCTCATTAATAAAATTATAAGAATATTCCATCAATGTTCTTTCTAAAAAAAGAAACATGTTGGTAAAAATGAAATTATAAATACATAGGATAATATTAATACATTCCCTAAACATTTTAACAGATGAGATGACATGGAAGAATAAATTACTATCCAAAAATTAAATAAATTTAGATTTTATCAAAAACATTTACCTAGTCATTTTAATTATCTTAGTAAGAAAAATGACACTATTACTGAAAAATTAAATAAATAAATAGCGGAGAATAAAATTCTATGTAATTAATAGATAAGAATTACAAAAAATCTTTTACTAGAATTCAATCATAATAAATCATAATTACAATGGGATAGGTAAATAAATTCCTTACCTCAAGTGTCATCTTTCATCATATTCATTAGAACCTACTATATAACAAATATGGATTTATTATACATATATTACATAACCTTAATAATAAATATCATACCCTATATTATTTATATATAACATATTATCACTCATATATTAAAAATTATTTATTAAAAAGATTTTTCTAGGTGATAACTACTACATTTTTCATACATGTTTTAATTTATTAGTTCAAGTCCTTTTACTTTTTAGCATGGTTCAATCAAGTCCATAATATTAATCATGTAATTATATTCATATGTAATAATTTTTTACATATTTATTACAATTCGTATAAATTTTTGAGGTAAAATTGATAACCTTACATCATAGAGATGAAAATCCATACATATGCATGAGGGGTGAATCCATTTTTAGATGGTTTGATGAAAGGAAAGGTAAATATTAATTAACCCTAAAAATAAACATAATATAATAATATTTATAATATATATTAAATAATTATATCATTATAACGATCTATATGAACTTGTGATGAAAATAAAAAAACATCCCTCTGTGGATGTTGTAGTCTACAAGTATGCATGAGTGATTTTTTATTATCCATAACATTGAATGGAACTAGCTAATAGTTTTTCCATAATAATAATAATATTAATCTAGTATATTATATATACATAAATAATATATTTTTAATGGATACAAAAAAATTATTAGTCCTAAAAGAAGAAATTAAATTGAAATTACAATATTAAGAGTTATATCTATTCGTTATAAAAGTACTTTTAGATTACTCCATAAGACATAAAAGGATGGTATTTTAGAAATAATAGAAGATCTATGTCATGGAAAAGGAATATAGTAAGGTATAATTTTTGGGAATTTATTAAATAGAATGCCCAATAGTGTGGTGATGAATAGAGAAGAGTACCCATTTATGAGTGATGGGAGATTCACTCTTGGAACTAATTGATGTATTAATTTAAAATAATTTATTTATCAAGTTTATGTTCATCCAAATTGTTATATTTCAATGATTGGTTTATGAAATGTATAAATCCCCTCATGAAATACTATTTAGAGAGGATTATGTGTATTTTAATCCTTATATGTTAATTTCAACCCCAAAATTACACTTTTTATAATTACGATAATATCAATGTTTTTAAATGAAATAAGTTGTGGACTAACCCATTTATGAAAAAGAAAAGGGAAAAATAAATCCATTTTTGAATTGGGTAATGGAACAACAATTAAAAGCCCAAAGGCCCCGAGGTAAGTAGTCTTATAAATGAGTAGCCTTAGAGCCCATTGATATAAATCCCGTTACAATAAATATATTACACATCCAAATTTCCGTCCTCACACCACCTTGTAATAAAGGACATCACCCCTCATCTTGAGGTCTCCAACTCTAATCCTAAGGTTTGTGCCTCTCATTCTTTGTGTGCCCATATCATCACAACAACTCTTCATTGTCGTGCACCCTGTATCAATCACTGTCATCAGATATCCATCATAATCTAGAGATACGCCTCATTTAGGATGACGAAGATCAGAATTATAATCTTATATAAAATCATTATTATGTTATAAATATCAAATAAATACATGGAACATAATAATTATTAAAATATTTTAATTTAAATATTTTTAAAATAATATAATTTATTTTTTTATTAATTGAATAAATGTTGTGTCGACATTAAATAATAATTTATGGTAATAATTAAATCACTAAAAAATTAAAATAAAATAATATGATTAAAAAAATTAATTTATATTTCAAATAAATATTTTTAATGGAACATAACTGATTTTTATCTTGACAAAAAAGTCAATGAGATATTTAATAGAAGAGAGTGGCATAGGTTATTTATCCTTTTCGTCAGATAATATAATAGTCATATTCAAATAAAAATGGTACAAAGTGGCTAAATTTCAAAACATAATTTATCATATGGTTAAATAAATTCAAATAATAAAATTTTTATTGTTTTATGAAGTATTTTGAAACAAAAATTTTATTTTAACACCATTACTTACTATTTTAAACGTAATTGCAATAACAAATTTTTCTATCTTAAAGCATAATAATTATAATTATAAGGTAAAAGTTGACTCAAAAATAGAAAAGGGATGATTTTTAAAATATATATCATCCTACTTTTCCTAATTACATATTTTTATGATCTCTAAATAAATTAATAAAATATCATTTTCCAAAAATATCAGTAATATTATTTGTGACTCTGATAATTAATATTTTCTTTTAAAACATAAAGATTAGACATGAATTTGAATATAAACTCTTTAAAAATAAGTTTTATCTTATTATTAGTCATTAAAATCATTTTACAATATATTTTTAAAAAATATTACTTTTTATTTTTTTTAAATCATTTACATTGATTTTTCTACTATTTCAACATGAAATATGTTAGCATTTCATAAGAATTCAAAGTAATTATATAATTTTAAAAAATTATAGAAAACTTTTTTCCCGTTAAAAAATTATTTTCAATATAATATTTTATGTTAATTAAATAAGTATATTTAATCACATCTACGCTATTAAGACTTATTTATAATATTATTTTGATTTTTCTTGCCTTGTGCAAGAATTTTGGCATGCATTGGGATAATTCATTTGTCAGAAAACTGAAAAATTCCTATATATCCAAATAAATAACCAATAACAATTCTTACTTATTAAAAAATCAAGGAAAAAAATACATCGATCTATGTATTATCTTTTTGAGACAAAATATGATTTTTCTAGTGTCACGCAAGCACTATGTCGACATTGAAAATGGTTTTCATATTTATTATTAAAAAAATTCTACTTTACATATATGAATTAATTAGGTCTTATATTTTTAGTATATTATAAAAAATGAATCTTTTATTATGTTTAGTAAATTTCTATATCATATTTATATCTCGAGATATCATAAAACATGCAAAATTTCATAGAAACTGTATTTTTCTACAATTCAAAAAATTTATATTTTCTTGAAAAATATCAAAAATCTATCCAAAGGTAAATTATAATTTATGAATAAAAAATATATCCATTTAATGAAAAAAATTCTATAATAGGTATAAATTTAATTTAATATAAACTAGTAATATAAACTGAAAATAGTTTTTTGGAAAAAAAAATTATGCCCAAAAAATTAATTTATACCAAGATCATGTTTTAAGATGATTTCTATGTAATTAATTTTATTATTTATTACTAGTAGATTATTTGATAAACTTAATACAAAATTAAAACAATAATGGTGGTTTTTATTGAATCAAAATGATTTGCTACAAAAAAATTGTAGTTTCACTGTTCACAATAATATCAATCTTTTCAAAAAAATCGAAAATATCACACTGTTGTAATTTTTATATGATTAGTTAAAAAATTACATAAAATTTTATAAAACAAAACATATAAAATTTGAATAATTTAGTTATAAATTGTTTTTACAAAAAAATAAAAAAAATATATTATGAAATCCTAATTTTTAAGACTAAAATTACTTGACTGCAAATTGAGTTCTTATTTCATAATAATTAATCAATAAATTATTATGTCTTATTACCATTATATATATATATTGTAATTAACTTACACATATTAATTTAATCTAATTTAATTTGTAGGATAAAATGGTCATATAAAACTACTAATATTTCCCTCAGTGTTGCTTGTCAATAATGATATCAAACAAATAATTTTTAATCCACGATAAATATATTTAAAAATATTTTTTTTGTTACATTTTACCACTTAAATAAATTTTCACTCCAAATTTT
This sequence comes from Viscum album, assembly GCA_963277665.1. NCBI lineage: Eukaryota > Viridiplantae > Streptophyta > Magnoliopsida > Santalales > Viscaceae > Viscum > Viscum album. The sequence continues at coordinate 1,959,139,046 of OY728137.1, forward strand.
TATATTGTTAAAAATGGTTCTAAATATTAAAATACATTTGTTGAAAAAACAAAATGTTTAAGGGGATAATAAAACATCAATTTAAAAGGGGAAGTGGTAAGCATAAATGTTACTTGAAGTGACACTAAACTGAGTTCCTGGATAAAGATAACATTTGTGAAATGTTAAAATATAGAAAAGGATAATAACACTAACATATGAAGGACTAATATATAGTGATAGAGAACACAATCATGTGAATGTTAGTGACCATAAAACCATAAATTTTTATTGGTTTAAAACACTATCCATTCATCAGAGATGAAAGTAACAGGGAAAAAATTATTTCATGATTACATACATTATGTTATTGTATTACTATAAATTCATGATATAGTACAAGATAAAATATTCTTTATTTCTTTATTTCCATTTAAAAATAAAAATTACATCATTTGGATATCCATTATTCAATTCCATCATTATATCATCTCCTACTCGAATAAATTCATATTCAATATGTGTTTTTCTTATATAAAATAATAAAATTACATATTAATGAATCAAAATATCCATAATTATTTAATTCTACCTCTAAATACTAATCAAAACCAATATCTGTATATATATATATTCAATATTTATAAACATAATACATTACTCTTTCAAACATCAATAATAAAACCCAATTATCAACTAAATACATTCAACAAATAGTTAATATTAATAATCTTCAAAATATATTGAACATATTACAGACCCAAAAAATATGAAGGACTTGACAACATTATTTTCTTCTAATACCAAAATTATCATTTATCCCAATAACAAATTATTTAGCTATTAATATTACATTAAAGATGAGTGAATACCTAGATTCTACAAAAACATGCTAATAACCAGAGTCCCTATTAAACCTCAATAAAAATATATATGCATCCAAACCCTTAAACTACACATAATCCTTAAATTAAATAATAAACTATTGAATATATTCCATATATCAAACTATCCAATAAACTTCATCAAATATGACCTAATCACCTTTTCACCAATCCAATTTCTAGGCCACTAGTACTATCTCATTTACATTATCAATTTAAATAATCTATTTATCTCATCAAATCATTATAATTTCAACATTATGTATATATTAAGGGTTCAATTTTACTTAATCACATGTTTTCCATAAAATATCACATTTCCATTAAGTCACTTTTCTATATTTTTGATGCCATTCAATATATGCATGCATATTCATTTAGTAAAACTATTAAAATAAAATCCTTATACATTTCATCATTATTATAAAAAACATCTTTGATAAAACACTTCAATAGAATAATTCTTGAATAATAATATATAATAAAATTAATAAGTACTCTTCAATGATTTCTATAACATAATAATTTGCTTATATTAATAGATAACCCCAAGATTCAATTGTTGACTTAGATAATGATCATATTCCCCACAAATATGAAATTGAATTCCTTGTAATTTTTTATATTTACAAGAATGTTTCTCCCCCTACACTATGAAAAGGTTTTCACCCTCATCCCTTATTCAGATCTCCCAATCCAGTTTGGATCATGATAACCCTAACTAAATAATCTCCCAACATGTTTTCCCAAGTGGTATATTCCTCACATTGAGAATAAATCCAACTAATATTTCCTTTGTTACAAACAAGAAGGAGTTACTAGAAAAAGAGTAAACATTCATCTATATGCGTTTAAGTTTTATTTATTTCCCCATATATTCATTTATTATTCATAAATTTTTATATAAAAACATAAGTATCCTAAATATACTAATATTTTTTATGTTAATGTTTTGACCTACACTATCACACACTTCCATCAAATGGGTAACAAAATTACCATTCGTGTACAACAAACAACTACCTCAAGAAATGATGTCTTTAATTTTCTATTTAGCACCTCTCATGGTTGGGAATTATAATTAACACACTATTTTTAGATTTTATTTTATAATTTTTTTTACTCATACTTATTTAATATTTATATAACACAAACCTTAATGCTTTCCATTTTCTTTAAATATGATAACATATTTGGTGGTTGTGTGGCATATCTCTAACTCAAAGCAATTCCATATGTTCACACATTACATGGAATGTATTAAGGATGGTTTATTTAAAAATATTTTACATACACAACATTAATATGATATCAATGAAGAAATTAACTTGTTTAAAATATAATATATAATTTTCGTTTTACCCTTTGACACATGGAAAAAGTGATAAGGTCTTTCGTGGATGTGTGGATTACTGCCTCCTCAAAGTGATATGATTCATTTTACGTCACAATAATTCTATATGTAAGTACATATGAAAAAATAAAGTGGTATTTATGATATTATAAAAATTATGGAAAGATAAATATTACTTACCTTCTTCCCATAATGTTTGTTGAAAAACTGGAACATTACTCAAGCGTACGTACGGCCTACCGTCTCCATGAGTGTAACGTTGGTTCATTTTTCATAAAAAACATTCATGATTGGTTTTAAAAAAATAATTTATTTATATATATAATAATTATGTCATGATTATTATTCTAGATAATTTTATATAATAACCCCTTTGACCATAGTTGACCTACCAAATGTTTTCTGAAAAATAAACTGAATATAATCAAAAACCCAACGTATGTATAATTTTTTTAATTTTCTTTTAAAAAATTATAATTTGTGAAATAAAATTAGTGATAATATTTAGACACTTTACTAATAAAGTAAATAATTAATATATATTTATTATTCAGGAATTTCAAGACATAAGTGACAAGTCAGTCTCAAGGTATAGGATTTCATCTCAAACACTTTTCATTCAAGCATTTGTTGATGATATGAAACTTTATTACATTATAAGGTGTATATTCATCCCACTTGGCGTTATATAACAATATTCTACATATAATCCCATTATTTTATATTTTCATAAATTTTAATCAATCATTTCGCATACGATTAAAATATTCAAAGATGTATGGGACACTTTGGAAGATTAATGATTTAAGTTCAAATATTTTTCTCCATCTTAATACAATTGATATTATTTTAAAATTTTATTTATATATATAGATTATAAAATAAAATTTTCTTTATATATTGAATTTTATTAAAAAATCAAAAAATAATCTGTATACATGTTTTATATGTATCATTTTGATAAACGATAAAAGGAATATTCAATTATTAACATACATGAAGAAAATGACTTTTCTACCACCTTTCCCATTATTTAATTTTTGGATTCATTTATAAGATCACATGTTTTCTTAAAATAAAATCCTTATATCATTTTCATGGGTATTTTGGTGTTGATAATGGTTTAGTATAAGAAAGTTTTATTTAGTATTGAGATTGGGATTTCTGAAATAAAATGGTATTTTAATATATTAATGTGATTTTAATATGAGTTTAAAGGACTTTTTTAAATGATGAAATACATTATTTCATGTTGTGGTTCATGGACATTATAAACAATGGGTTCACCCAGATAGCACTGAGTGATCCCATTATAACTTAAACGATGGTTATGCTAAGATAGTGCTCCCATTATTTTGATAATGAATATATTATCCGTAGAAATATATTGTATGTTGGTTGTATGGTTATTCCAATATGCAATGGTTCTATAAGGGTTCTTTAAGGGTTCAATGTGATGATGGACCAAGGTACCTACATAAATTAAATATGATTTCTAATGAGTTTTCATGGAAATAAATTGTTTTCAAAAGGAAAATGAAATGATATTTATTGAAGAATGATATTTCAAACTTTAGTTAGAATTTTATATATTCAAGAAAGGGGTTTTCATGAGTTTTAATGTTTATAAATTGACTAATGGTTTCCATATTTTTCATATCCCTTAATAAGCTTTTCATGTTTCTCCCACATTTTGAAATGATTTTAATAGGATTTATTGATGTGTAAGGTATTTGAATAGGATAACTTGAATTTCATTTATATTTTTCATAAAATTTATCATGCTTTATATTTTAAATTTCTTATGTGGTGGAAAAAAATGGATACTCTTAGGAATTTGACACTTTCTATTATACAGTTTTTATGAATCATATTTGGACAAATTTTCTAAAACTCTAAACATGAAAAGTTACTCGAGGTGAAATAAAGTATATTCTTGACTAAAATTCAATATTATGAGATGTTTAAGGTTATGGATTATATTTATAACATTACATACAATTTAATTTCATTAAATAGTTATTAAATTAATTTTAAATTTAAAATATCAAATGTTAATGAATTTATTTAATTACATTAAAGATAATTAGTTATCTTTGAAACATAGAATAAAATTCATGACACACCACAATTAACTGAACCCTTATCAATTAAAAATATTTCAGACCCATTTATTTTATTTTTCTCTTTCTTGTATAAGTGATTTGTCGATGTTCCACAGGATTTTTGGATAATTATCTTATTAGTTTATTTTATAACAAATTAAAAACAAGAATATAATTTATTCTCAATCCATAATATCATCTATATTAATTCGTTAAATTTATACACACTATCATCTATATCTTGAAGACATATAAAATATATTATTTTAAATTTTCTCCATATGTGCAGGAATTGGGTAAGTATTTGGATAATTTATTTGTGATTCTAATTTTGCACAAGCACTACATCATAACTAATAAATAAATCAATATTTATACTAGAATAAAAATTAATTAACATAAATTTAATATTATTATTTTTTATTTTTTATATTATAATTATATTTATCTCTTAAATTATAGATTTATGTTTCACACTGATATAAATATAATTTATATTAGTATGATATAATAATGATATGGTATTAAAAAAAATAATTTATTCACCAAAAATAAATATATTTAGAAAAATTATAATCATTTAACATAAGATAATTTGAATAAAATGATTCCAAATATGAATTAAAAATCATCAAATTAAAATTTTAAAATTAATAAAATTAACTTCTATATAATACAATATTATACATGGAAATACAAAATAAAATATAAGAAATATATCATTTTAAAATGAAAATTCATATTTTTGTTTCATTCCATAAAAAAATATTTATTAAAATAAATATCAATATTAATTCATCACTTTAACTTAAAAAATATTTTTTTAAACAACCAATATTAAAAAAATCTTTAGATATATAAAATTTGAAATCGAATTACGAAAATATATTTAAACTTTAAATATTTTTTTTTAAATTCATAATGTAAACATATTAATATTTCCTTACATAATAAGAATATAGATTAATTTATAATATATTTTGAGTGTTTAAATAAAAATTGGTACATTTTATAAACATATTTTTATAAGTAAATTACTAATATGAATATTAATAAAACTTAAAACTGTTTTGATATTAAAATTCATGGGTTCTAACACCAAGAGAGAGACCATTTATATAGATATATGGGTAGAAGAATAATATAAAAAAACTCACATGACGGATTAGATTACATTAAAATTTTAATTTTTACTATCTTAGGGTCCTCTTTAGAATCATTGATAAAATTCACATTTGTATACATCTCTCTTATTCATCAAGAAAATCCCGGTAATAATAGGCATTACACAAAAGATTGTGCAGTTGACTATTGAACATGTCCTCCACACCTTCCTACCAGGAGAGAACTACTAATGGGTGGTCAACTACAACACCCTGATATTTTAGGATAATATCATTATGTTTTCTAGAGTATTCGACACACAACACTAAACATAATAGACCCATAAAATATAAAACTAGTATAACATATCCATTAAATTGTAATGTATGAATATAAAAAAATTAATTTACGAAATAGACATAGTTATATATATATAGACTAATTAATATAAATTATAAATAAATTCATAGTAAATAATCATTCAATTTATAGTGGTGATTTTATTCTTTAAAAAAAGTTTTCCTCAAAAAATTTATTTCTTTTTGTGAAAAAGTATTACAATTATTTTTTACAAATTTTATAAAATATATTATATACAATTAAATTAATTTTATAAATTATTATATGAATATATACATTGGTTAATGTTTTGGGATTTTTCATAAAATAATGATTTTTAATGAATAGTAAAATTTCCATTTTTTTTAAAAAAGATATTTCTTTAATAAATTAAGAAATTTAAAAGTAACTTTAATTTTTGAATATTATTTAACGTAACTAAATTATTATATGGTTATATTTAATACTCCTAATTTCAATTTAATCATATTTATATGGTAGTTTAGTATATTTAAATTTTTGGGTTTAAAAATCAGTTTTTCAAAAAACTATTTTTAATTGGATAATGTTTCTCCATTTTCATTAATTAAAAAACCCAATGAAAATTATTTTAATTAAATTTTTATATTTTATATTAATAAATATTTTTTTTTATTCTATAATTATTATTTGTAATAGAATTTATTGGTCTCCTCATGTTATAATCATGTTTTAATGATCACAAATCCTATTCAACCTAGTTAAATCCTCTAAATTATATCAAATCATGTGTATTATTGCTTAAGTATTCTCATTCTTGATGAATAACCTTTCAAGATATTAATTTCTCTACATTCAGTTTAATTACTTTATAATATCCTTGATTTACTTTTATAATGCCTTCTTTGACAGATCTTTAAGTCTATTCCATTATATGATCATTACTGCTTAAGTTTGAATACCGTTATCCTAAAAGTCTGAGACACCATGAGACTTCCACTTGTTATGTCTTTCTGGCATAGTGAAGCAGACACCGTGAAGTAGACACAGTGAAGCAGACACCGTGAAACGAGACACCATAACCTTGAGACACCGTGAAGCTGACACCGTGTATCAGACACCATGAACAAGACACCATGAACAAGACACTGTGAACAACAAGACACCGTGAACAGGACACCGTGAACTAGAAACTGTGAACAACAAGACACCATGAACAAAACACCGTGAACAACAAGACACCGTCCACAAGAAGAAATTGTAAAGCAGACACCGTGAATGAGACACTGTGACCAATCCATACACCATGTGAAAAAGTAACAATTTCCATGGCATACTATGACACCGTTTCCTAATATATTTTGTCGTATTTTTATTTTATCTCTAATATTCATATTGGAAGATTTTAATTCACTAACATAATTATTGTTTCTTTGTAGACATATCATCGGATAGTACAAGGTATGAGGAGCAGAATACATGCAACCTGTCGGCCCCAACACGTGCACTACAAGATAAAAGAGTACTGAGGCCCAGAAAAAAAAAGTGGGGATATATGTGAGAACAGTGTGCGACATGATTTTTGAAAGAAGAACAAAGTGTTGACTGTGTGCACTACAACGAAAAAGATACTTAGATGAAATCATTGCCTCATGAAACTGGACACTACTGAGTAATTCACAAAGCATACTGGAATCCTGAGAACATGTTCGCACTGTCAAACCTCATGAAGAAAAAAAGTCGAATCACGACACTCTGTTTTAAAGACGAGGACTTGAGCACTTAATTTGTCTCATCTCAGAAGTTCAGAGCAACAAAGACCAACACTCAGATCATCTCTAAAACTATCTCAATCTTTCTACTATGTTGTGTATCTTTTATTAACTATTGAGCAGAGTGTGTATCGGTAGAATAACACACTCTTTATCCTATATTAAACTAAAGGATACAATATATCCTTACTCAAACATTCTTTTACTCTTGTTTATACCCACTGATAAGTGTTGAAGAGGTTCATGTGTGTCCCGATAGTGTTTACCCACGAAGAACTATGGAAGAAGTCCTTATGTGGCCTGGTTGTGTGTACCCTTGAAGAACTATGGAAGAGGTCCATGTGTGCCCTTGACAGTACTGAGTATTGTTGTTAACCCTGATCGAGGGTGTGGATCAAAGTTTATTTATATAAATTTCTTGGTGGCAGGTGATCACCAAGTGGAGTGGATTAGGTCTCGGCTTGAGACTGAACCACTAGTTTCATATCTGTTGTGCGGCTTAATTTATTTTTCTTTTTTTAATACTTTTCTATATAACAAAGAAATCTCTAAATTCACTTTGATATTTAATCTTGGAAAGAAGTTATAAGTGGTTTTTCTTAGTAGAATAACTTCAAATGTTACTTTAATAACTGACATTTAGATTACTGAGACTTAATCAATCTTCTAAGAAGTTATTTAAACAGTGAAACCTTTATAACCGTATTACATTGATTAACTGGGTTGTATTTAACTTTAAGGGGAATTATTTTTAAGAATACCTTTTTACAGAAATTTTTATAGTTACTCAATTAACCCCTCCCCTCTTAAGTAATCTACACTGACCAACATTTGGTATCAGAGGTTGTTTATTAGGACTCGGTGTAATCTTATTCAACTATGATTGTAGTTGTACATTTAAGATCTTTAAATTTCTATGAATTCTAAATTTTGAGATATTTTAATGTAACACTTTATTATGGATAATATATTGGATGGTGCTACAAACAACAAACAACCATTCTTTAATAGAACCAACTATGCTCAATGGAAAATCAAAATGAAAATGCACTTAGAGAGAATGAGTTTTGAAATTTGGTCATCCATTATTGATGAATATAAGATTCCTACTACAAGTAGAATCACATGGGATGAACCTACCAAAACTTCCTACAATAACAACTACAAAGATATGAATGCTTTATACTGCTCCTTAGGAGATGAAGAGTTCAATAGAATTTCATCTTGTAAAATTTCCCATGAAATTTGGGATACTCTATCAATCTAAAATGAAGGAACATCTAGTGTAAAAGAAACGATACTTAATACTTATACTATTAAATATGATAATTTTAAGATGAAACCTGATGAAAATATATCTAACATGTATCTTAGGTTCAATGAGATTGTCAACACAATGATTTCTCTTGGAAGAGAAGTCACTGCCAAGGAATAGATCATGAGAATTCTCAGATCTCTGCCTGACAGATGGAGGAGAACCTCTAACTCTATTAGAGAATCATGAGACATCAGAAAACTACCGGTAAAATAACTCATTGGGAAACTGAAGATGTATGAGGAAGAGATGATTGTCAACAAGGAGGAAGATGAGACAAAGTGGAAATCTATTGCATTCAAGACCACCACCCCTAAGCACAAAGACAAAGGTAAATTGAAAGCTTCTGTAGAAAGATCCAGTGATGAGAAATCATCATCTGATAGTCATGAGAATATGGCTCACCTAGCTAGAAGATTTAAGAGATTTTACAAGAAGAATATATTTTTCAGAAAGGCTAACTTCAAGGGAAAATATGACCAAAAAGGAAACTGGAAGGACTGGAAAAGAAGTGACAAGAATGATGAAATTGTCTACTATGAGTGTAATCACAAAGGACTTATCAAGGCTGACTATACAAAGTTCAAGTAAAAAATGAAATATGAGGACAAGGATAGGAAGTATAAAAAGGTGATGAAAGAAACATGGAGTGATTCTGAGAATAGTTCAAGTGACTAAGAAATATCAAATGATGAACAGTAAAATAAATCCAATAAGTGTTTTATGACAAACACATCTAAGGTAACACTAAATTCTCTTGTACTTAATTCGTACTATTCTAGAGATGATAGTGACTCTAAAAATATAACTAATGAAGATATGTTTGAATACTATAACATTATTTAAGAAACATTCAATGAACTAAATGACAAATGGAAATCATTGAAGAATTAGCATGCTCTTATTGTGACTATAAATCTGAACTCACAACGAAAAAATAGAAAACTGATCAACTGCTCAAAGAAAACAATGCATTGAAAAAGTCTAATGAGCAATTGAAGAGTGACCTAGAGAAGTTTACTAATGGGAAGAATACCCTTACTCAAATTCTAGGAAAAAAACTGCTCCTAAATAAAACACAGGAATTGGTTATCAACCTGGAAAAAGAAATCTGTGTAGAAAACATTTTGTTTCAAAATCTAGGACCTATAGTTTTAATCCCAGTTCTGGACACAAATCAACTAATTCAATTCATGATACATATTCTACTATTTAAAGTTTTTGTTTATCGAATAGAGTTTATTTTTCAAATACTCTACGCAATTTTTATAGGAAACCTATGAAAAAATGGGTTCCTATAGCACTTATCCCTAATATTACTGGACCTAAACATGTATGGGTACCAAAAATCTGTTTTTTCTTAATATTTTGGTAGGAAATTTGCTTAAAGAGTTACTATAAAATTCTATTGTACTTCGATAGTGGATGTTCATGGAACATGACAGAAGACAACTCTTGCTTCAAGAACCTAATCAAAATATATGGAGGACATGTCACATTTAGTGACAATTCCAATGGAATGATTATTGGTCTTGGCCAAATTGGTAAATCTAACTCAGTTTTAATTTCTAAAGTGTTGTTTTTTGATGTATTAAAATACAACTTTCTTAGTATCTAAAAATTATGTGATGATGGATTTCATGTTTGATTTGAAAATGATACTTGCAATGGCTTTATTTCTAAAGATGAATTAGTGTTTTCTTCATTAAGAAATGAAAATATTTACTCTGTAAACGTAGATTCTTAAGCTTCTCAAAATGATTCATGTTTAAGTATATTTCATAAAGATTTTTGGCTCTAGCATAGGAGTCTAGGAAATTGTAATGTTCACTCCCATATAAAGTTAACTAGAAAAATCTTTGTTAAAGACTTACCCAAACTAGAGTTTCCAAATGAAAAAGTGTGTAATCCATTTAAAAAAGGAAACCAACAAAAATTTTCCTTCAAAACAAATAATGAAGTGTCAAGTTATCAACCTCTCGAACTGGTTCACATGGATTTTTTTGGACCATCTAGAGTTTCTAGTTTAAATGGGAAGCACTATTTTTATGTTCTTTTAGATGAATTTTCTAGATATACTTGGACCTTCTCTATGGCTCACAAAAGAGAATCCTATGCTTATTTTACTAAATATTCCAAGTCTGTAGAAAATCTTAGTGGACTTAGAATTATGTCCTTAAGAAGTGATCATGGATGTGAGTTTGAAAATCAAGAGTTTGAGCCATTTTTCTCACAAAATGGTTATATTCACACTTTATCTGCCCCTAGAACACCTCAGCAAAATGGAGTTATGGAGAGAAGAAATGGCACTCTGCAAGAGATTTCTATAACAATGATTAGTGAGTATGACCTACCTATTTATTTTTGGGTTGAAGCTGTTAATACAGCATGCTACATAATCAATAGAGTGTTGATCAGACCTTTTCATAAGAGGACCACTTATGATTTATGGAACAATAGAAAACCCAAGGTTAATTACTTCAAATTTTTTGGTTGTAAAGTCTATATCCTTAATACTAAAGAAAAATCTTGACATATTTTCATCTAAAAGTGATGAAGGTATCTTTTTAGGATATTCCTTGTCTAGTAATTTCTAGAGAGTGTTCAATAAAAGATCTAAATGTGTGGAAGAATCTGTCCATGTCAAATTTTATGAAACAGATCCATATGAACCAAAAACCATTCTATAGAATATAGAGGATGATCTATCAAATCTAAACATCAATTCAAAATCCTCGAACACTTCTATGAAAGAATCTATGAAAACTTTTAGTTTTGGAAATTCCATAGAATCAAATCTTAATGAACCTAGACCTAATGATGAACCAGAAATTACTAGTCCTACCTTTTCTAGAGTAGTTAGAACTCTTAAGAACCATCACTTAGATGTTGTTGTGTGAGACTTAGATAAAGGAACTCAAACTAGAGCTTCTCTTAGAAATCAGGTTGAACATCAAGTCTTCTTGTAATAACTTGAACCTAAAAACAACAATGATGTTATCAACGATGAATTTTTGGTGATGTTTACACAAGAATAACTTAATCAGTTTGAAAGGAATAATTTCTGGAAACTTATTGAAAGACCTAAGGAAACATTCACCATATACTCTAAATGGGTGTTCAGAAATAAGCTAGATGAAGCTGGTAACATAGTTAGAAACAAGGCCAGATTAGTTGCACATGGATATAGTTAAGAAAAAGGAATTGATTATGAAGAGACCTTTACACTAGTATCTAGACTTGAAGCCATCATAATCTTACATGCCTATGCTGCATATCTAAATTTAAAACTATATCAAATGGATGTTAAAAGTGCATTATTAAATTGGTATATAGATGAGGATGTTTTTGTGGAACAACCCCCTAGTTTTACAAACCCCCATTTTCCAAATCGTATTTTTAAACTATCAAAAAATTTATATGGTTTAAAGCAAGCTCCAAGAGCTTGGTATGAGAGGTTGAGTACTTTTATTATTTGAAAAGGTTTTACAAAAGAAATAGTTGATCCTACCCTTTTTATAAAACGAATTTCTAATGATTTTTTAGTTATTCAAATCTATGTAGTTGATATTATTTTTGGATCTTCAAAAAATTCCTTATGTGTTGATTTTTCTAAAATGATGCAAAATGAATTTTAAATGAGTTTAATGGGTGAACTGAAATTATTTCTTGGATTTCAAATATTTCAAAATAATGATGGTATTATTTTAACACAAATTCAATATACTTGAGATCTTCTAAAACATTTTGGATTGGATAGCACTAAAATTAGTAACACACCCATGAGTACCAATTGTAAGTTGGATCTTTATGAAGATGGAAAATCTGTTGATCAAACCACTTATAGAGGAGTGAATAGAAGTTTACTCCACTAAACTGCTAGTTTTCCTGACATTATGTTAGTGTGAGTATGTGTTATCATTTTCATGAAATTCCTAAAGAATCTCATTTAAATGTTGTAAAGAGAATTTTCAAATACCTCAAGCATACACCCAATTTATGACTGTTCTATCCTAGAAGACAATCATTTGAATTAGTGAGTTATTTTGATGATGACTTCGGTGGATGTAAGTTAGACAGGAAAAGCACCTCTGGAACATTTCACTTCTTAGGCAAGTCACTAGTATCATGGTGTAGTAAGAAACAATATTCTATTGGATTATCTACTATAGAAGCTGAGTACATAGCTGCTGGCAGTTGTTGTGCACAAATTTTGTGGATGAAACACACATTTCTAGATTAAAGATATCAATTCAGGAATGTACCTATAAACTGTGACAACACAAGTGCTATTAACATCTCAAAAAATCATGTTTCACATTCTAGGACAAATCATGTTGATGTAAGACATCACTTTTTGATATATCAATATCAAGAAGGTGATGTCACTTTGGAATTCATTAGTACTGAATATCAGTTTTCTGAAATATTCACCAAACCATTAACTATTGAAAGAATAGACTACATCATATATGAAATAGGCACGATAAACCACAAATATATATCTTACTGTTTCATATCTTACTTTTAATATCTTACTGTTTTATACATTATTGTTTCATGATTATGGTTTCTCAATTAGTAATTCATGTTTACTGTCTGACAGTTACTGTCTCACTATTACTTGCATTTACTGTCTCACTGTATTGACCAGACACGGTCTCACCATAAAAAATTCTTTATGATTTTTGTTTTTTAAAAACCTGTATCGCGGTAATTATCCTTCTTAACTTTTTTTTATTTTCCCGCACTTTTACTTTTATGACGTTTGGTATTCTTACATGATAAAATAAATAAATTATCACTAGATTCTTCACTTGGGTTTTCTTCTGTTCACTCCATCGAATCCTTAATCAACCTTGCAACCCTTTTCCCTCTCTCAAATCTTTGGTGGATTCCCAAGATGAGATTCCCCTCATCATTGACTCCTGAGAAACATATCGCAATGAAGAACAAGATTTCACCTAAGCTATCACCCAAAGCACATCTAAATCCAAATTTGGTAAACCGAGTTGTCGTACCTAAGAAAGAGGTTTTCCCCAATTGGCTTCTGTCAAGTAATTCTTTGTTCTTGAAAGTGTTTGAACAAAAAGGCTGGTTAGAGTGGTTTTCAAAGGAATATAGACTGATCTATCCTAAGTTAGTGGCTCAGTTTTATCAGTATGTTCAGTTCTCCTTTGAATATTAAGATGGATTTGTTGTGAGAAGCTGGATCAATGGGTAGAGATTCTCATTCTCTTTGAGTTTATGGGTTGAATGCCTTAGGATACCTCATAAAGGCATCTGTGAGTATTATCATAGAGAACCCCCACCTTCAACTGAATTCTTTGATCTGGAGGATGCTTTGAAACCCTTAACGGGAAAAGACACCAAGTGGAGAGTCGTTTCTTCTAAATTAGATGGGGAATTAAGGATTTTGTTCAAGTTTATACAGAATCTGGTTAGTCCTAGAAAAGGTGATTTTCGTATTTTGAAATATCAGGATGTCTTTTTGATTCATCTTATGAAAAATGGGTATAAGACACTACTACAAATACGGCCAATAACAGCACTAAAAACAGGCTTTAACAGCGCTAAAAAAGCATTGTAAAGCTCGGCGCTGATAAAGGGGGGTACCCTTTATCAGTGCTTACTAAACACCGATAAAGGTGTACTTTATCGGTGCTAAAAAAGTGCAGATAAATGAAAAATTTATCATCCCTAAAGGAGCGCGGATAAAACAACCCTTTATTAGTGCTAAAAGAGCGCTGATAAATGAGTGTTTTATCAGCTCTCCTTTAGCGCTGATAAACTTATCCTTTTTGAGCGCTTTTTTTAGCACTGATAAAGGTGTAGTTTATCAGTGATTTTTTAGTGATGATAAAAGAATGATTTATCAGCCCTTTTTTATCACTGATAAATTCCCTCTCTTCTACTACGAAAAAATCTGCATCGACACACCCAAACACCTGCAAAAAAAATCAGCATCTCAATAAGCTAATTAATGAAAGTATACCCATACCAAATTTACTCATAAATAATAAGCTAATTAGACCAATTATACCCATAAAACAAGTATACTCGTACACCATTAACACATAACTAATAAGTTATTTAAGTACATAAATAATTTAATTCAGAATTCTGGGGGTTGGGGGCTGTTCAAGGGTTTGGGGTGGCTATCCAAGGGGGGGTAGGGGGTGTCCCGGGGGCCTTCTAGGGGGTGGGCTGGTGTCCAAGGAGTCGGGGGGCTTTACAGGGGTGGGGGTGTCCAGAGGGTTGGGGGTGTCCAGGGGTTGGATTGGCGTCTAGGGGGTGGGGGCGGTCCAGGGGTGGATTGGTGTCCAGGGGGGCCTTCCAGGGGCTGGGCTGCTCTCCAAGGAGTTGGGGGGGTTATAGGGGGTGGGGGTTTCCAGATGATTGGGGTTGGATTGGTGTCCAGAGGGTGGGGGCAGTCCAAGAGGTGGATTGGTGTCTGGGGGGGATTTCTAGGGGGTGGGCTGGTGTCCAAGGTGTCAGGGGGCTTTACAGGGGGTGGGGCTGTCCGGGGGGTGGATTGGTGTCCAGGGGGGCGGTCCAGGGGGTTGGTAGGGTTGACTCTTACATGTCACCAAGTACCCTTGGATCATTCTTATAAAAGATCAAGGCAATCCGACTGCGTTTGGTCGGATTTTCGTTGGTCAGTTGTTGTTTTCAATTATAATTGTGTCCATTTTAAACAAAAGAGAGACCCTTTGAGTGCTAATAGCCACAACATGCCTTGGATTGAGGCGGGGTTGACTCGTACACATCAAAAAGGACCTGTGGATCGTTCTCCTAAAGGATCAAGACAATCTGAATGCGTTTGTTAGGATTGTCATAGGTCAGTTGTTGTTTTCAATTAAAACTGTGTCCATTTGAATCAAAAGAGAGACCCATTGAGTTCTAGCAGCCACACTGTGCCTTCGATAAAGGCATAGATGACTCGTACATGTCACAAAGGACTAGTGTATCCTACTCCTAAAGGATCAACACAATACGAATGCGTTTTGTTTAATTTTTGTAGGTTAGTTGTTGTTTTCACATAAAATTGTGTCCATTTTAAAAGAAATAGAGACCCTTTGAGTGTTACCGGCCTCACCGTGCCTCAGATTGAGGTAGTGTTGACTCGTACATGTCACCAAGGCCCCTTGGATCATTCATATAAAAGATCAAGGCAATCCGAATGTGTTTGGTTGGATTTTCAAAGTTCAGTTGTTGTTTTCAATTAAAATTGTGTCCATTTTAAACAAGAGAGACCCTTTGAGTGTTAGTGGTCACACCGTGCCTCGGATTGATGTGGGGTTGACTCATACATGTCATAAAGGACCCATGGATCGTTCTACTAAAGAATCAACACAATACGAATGTGTTTTGTTCGAATTTCAGTATGTCAGTTGTTGTTTTCAATTAAAATCGTGTCCATTTTAAACAAAATAGAGACCCTTTGAGTGGTACTGGCCACACCGTCCCTCGGATTGAGGCGGGGTTGGCTTTTAAACGTCACCAAGGACCCTTGGATAGTTCTTCTAAAGGATCAAGCAAATCCAAATACATTTGGTCAGATTTGCATAGGTCAGTTTTTCTTTTCAATTAAAATTGTGTCCATTTTAAACAAGAGAGACCCTTTGAGTGGTATCGGCCACACCATGCCACATATTGAGATAGTGTTGACTCTTACACATCACAAAGGACCCCTGGATCATTCTCCTAAATTATCAACACAATCCGAATGTGTTTGGTTGGATTTCTGTAGGTTAGTTGTCGTTTTCACTTAAAATCGTGTTCATTTTAAACAAAATAGAGACCCTTTTAGTGTTACCGGCCACACCGTTCCTCAGATTGAGGCGTGGATGGCTTGTAAACATCACCAAGGACCCTTGTATCGTTTTACTAAAATATCAAGGAAATCCAAATGCATTTGGTTGGATTTTCGTAGGTCAGTTGTTGTTTTCAATTAAAATTGTGTCCATTTTAAACAAGATAGACCCTTTGAGTGGTACCGGCCACACCGTGCCCCGTATTGAGGCAAGGTATACTCTTACACATCACAAAGGACCATTGGATCATTATCTGAAATGATTAACACAATCCTAATGCGCTTCGTTGGATTTCCATAGATCATTTGTTGTTTTCACTTAAAATCGTGTCCATTTTAAACAAAATAGAGACCCTTTGAGTGCTACCGACCACACCGTGCCTCATATTCAGGCGAGGTTGGCTCTTACACATCACTAAGTACCCTTGGATCGTTCTCCTAAAGGGTCAAGTAAATCCGAATGCGTTTGGTCTGATTTTCGTAGGTCAGTTGTTGTTTTCACATAAAATCGTGTCCATTTTAAACAAAAGAGAGACTCTTTGAGTGATAGCGGTCACACTGTTCCTCGGATTGAGGCTGGGTTGACTCATACACGTCTCCAAGGACTCGTGGATCATTCTCCTTAGGGATCAGCACAATATTAATGATTTCGGTCAGATTTCCATAGTTTAGTTGTTGTTTTCACTTAAAATTGTGTCCCTTTAAAACAAAAGAGAGACCCTATGAGTGGTAGCGGTCACACCATGACTCATATTGAGGCGAGGTTGACTCTTACACATTTAAAAGGACCGTTGGATCGTTCTTCCAAAGTATCAACACAATCTAAATGTGTTTGGTCGAATTTCTGTAGGTCAGTTGTTGTTTTCACTTAAAATTGTGTTCATTTTAAACAAAATAGAGACCCTTTGAGTGGTATCGGGCGCACCGTGCCTAATATTGAGGTAAGGATTACTATTACACATCACCAAAGACCCTTTAATTGTTATTATAAATGATCAAGGAAATACGAATGTGTTTGTTCATATTTTCGTAGGTCAGTTGTTGTTTTCAATTAAAATTGTGTCCATTTTAAAAAAGAGAGACCCTTTGAGTGATAGCGGTCACACTGTTCCTCGGATTGAGGTGAGTTTGACTCATACATGTCAAAAACAACCCTTGGATCGTTCTCTTAAAGGATCAACACAATACAAATGTGTTTGGTCAGATTTTCGTAGGTCAGTTGTTGTTTTCACTTAAAATCGTGTCCATTTTAAACAAAAGAGGGACCCTTTGAGTGGTATTGGCCACAACATTCCTTATATTGAGGCAGGTATGGATTTTACACATCACCAAGGACCCTTGGATCATTATCATAAATGATCAAGTCAATTCGAATGCATTTGGTCAGATTTTCGTAGGTCAGTTGTTGTTTCCACTTAAAATCGTGTCCATTTTAAACAAAAGAGAGACCCTTTGAGTCGTAGGGGTCTGACAGTGCCTCATATTGAGTCAAGGTTGACTCTTAAATGTCACAAATTACCCATGGATCGTTCTCCTAAAGTATCAACACAATCTGATTGTAATTGGTAAGATTTCAGTAGGTCAGTTATTTTTTTCACTTAAAATCGTGTCCATTTTAAACAAAAGAGAGACCCTTTGAATGGTACCCGCAACACCGTTCCTCATATTGAGGTAGGGATGATGCTTACACATCACCAAGGATGCATGGATCATTCTTTTAAAAGATCAAAGCAATATGAATGCATTTGTTTGGAGTTTCATAGGTCAGTTGTTGTTTTCAATTAAAATTGTGTCCATTTTAAACAAAAGAGAGACCCTTTGAGTGGTACCATCCACACCGTGCCTTGGATTGATGAGGGGTTGACTCATAAACATCACAATGGACCCTTGGATCGTTATCCTAAGGTATCAAAACAATCTGAATTCATTTTGTTGGATTTCCGTAGGTCATTTGTTATTTTCACTAAAAATCGTGTCCATTTTAAACAAAAGAGAGACCCTTTGAGTGGTAGCGGTCACACCGTGCCTCGAATAGAGGCAGGGATGACTATAACACATCCAAAAAGACATGTGGATTGTTCTTATAAATGATCAAAGAAATATGAATGTGTTTGGTTGGATTTTCGTAGGTCAGTTTTTGTTTTAAATTAAAATTGTGTCCATTTTAAACAAAAGAGAGACCCTTTGAGTGGTACTGGAAACACCGTGCCTCGGATTGAGGCGGGGTTGAATTTTACACATCACAAAGGACCCCTGGATAGTTCTCCTAATGTATCAACATAATCCAAATGCGTTTGGTCCGATTTCTGTAGGTCAGTTGTTGTTTTCACTTAAAATCGTATCCATTTTGAATAAAAGAGAAAACCTTTGAGTGGTTGCGGTCACACTGGGCCTCAAATTGAGGCGGGGTTGACTCTTACACGTCAAAAAGGACCCTTGGATCGTTCTCCTAAAGGATCAACACAATCCGAATGCTTTTGGTCATATTTCTATAGGTTAGTTGTTGTTTTCAGTTAAAATCGTGTCCATTTTAAACAAAAGAGAGACCCTTTGAGGGGTACCGGTCACACCGTACCTCATATTGAGGTGGGTTTGACTCTTACATGTCACCAAGGACCTATGGATTGTTATTATAAAAGATAAAGTCAATATGAAAACATTTGTTCAGATTTTCGTAGGTCAGTTGTTGTTTTCAATTAAAATTGTGTCCATTTTAAACAAGAGAGACCCTTTGAGTGGTACCGGACACACCAGACCTTGGATTGAGGCTGGGTTGACTCTTACATATAAAAAAGGACCCTTGGATCATTATACTAAAGGATAAACACAATCCGAATGCGTTTGGATGGATTTTCGTAGGTCAGTTGTTGTTTTCACTTAAAATCATGTCCATGTTAAACAAAAGAGAGACCCATTGAGTGATAGTGGTCACACCGTGCCTCGGATTGAGGTGTGGTTGACTCTTACACATCTTCAAGGACCTGTGTATCGTTCTCCTAAAGGATATACACAATCTGAATGCATTTGGTAATATTTTCGTAGGTCAGTTTTTGTTTTCACTTAAAATCGTGTCCATTTAAAACAAAAGAGAGACCCTTTGAGTGGTAGCAGTCACACCATGCCTCATATTGTGACAGGGTTGACCTGTACACGTCACAAAGGACCCGTGGATCGTTCTCCTAAAGTATCAACACAATCCGAATGCATTTGGTTAGATTTCTGTAGGTCAGTTGTTGTTTTCACTTAAAATCGTGTCCATTTTAAACAAAAGATAGACCCTTTGAGTGGTATCGGCCACACCGTGCCTCGGATTGAGGCGGGGATGACTCTTACATGTCACAAAGGACCCTTTAATCGTTCTTATAAAAGATCAAGACAATATGAAAGCGTTTGGTCAGATATTCGTAGGTCATTTGTTGTTTTCAATTAAAATTGTGTCCATTTTAAACAAAAGAGAGACCCTTTGAGTGGTACCAGACACACCGTGTCTCAGATTAAGGCGGGTTTGACACATACACATCACAAAGGACCCTTGGATCGTTCTCCTTAAGGATAAACACAATCCGAATGCATTTGGTCAGATTTCCATAGGTCAGCTGTTGTTTTCACTTAAAATCGTGTCCATTTTAAACAAAAGAGAGACCCTTTGAGTGGTTCACCATTCTTGCATGTTGTTGGTGCATATCAAATGTTATAATAGGAAAATGACTTATTTGAGAAAGGTTGTTTTATTTAATAACCATTACAATTTTTCTATGAACATTTATATACAACAATGTTTCATCTTTTGATCCCCTTAACCCCTCTCAAAAATGACCACCAATTGTACATGTCCCCAAGTCAGATCTTCATTGTATTTGTGTAAAATATGCCATCAGGTATGTGGCCCACTCATTTCTGAACACATCTATATCATCTTTTGAGTATGTGGATTTTTGAAAGTTAGATTATTACTGCAAAATATAAAAATAAATAATTAATAATTAACTTAAACGAACTAGTAGTTGTTTTTGAAAATGCCTCTTTAGGGATGCTAGTTTGTTGATGAAAAATGATCTCTTTCATAAATTTACAAACATAATAACCACAATCATTACCGATAGTTTGTTTTGGACACTGCAAAAAAAATTTATCATTAGAAGAATAAGTAACTTGTGTTGAGATGTGTTTGGATAGTGAAATTTTATTATATATACCCTGATATTTGTCCAGACGTAGTACTAGATCACCTCCCTATACATAGCCCCTGTCCTCATTCCATATTTTAGATGATAATGATATACCACCCTATCATAATCGAATCCTTAGTAAAAGATAATATAAATTATATTACTTGATGTTTAGACCTAAAACGTAAGATGTAGTGTCTTACAGATTCACAAACTCCATCATGTGTGGTCAGTTTGATGGATATCCTTGCTTTGAATCACGAAAATAAATCTTCAGAGTATCCAAGTTCACCGCAATTAGCAACCAATTTTTCCTAGAAACACAAAGAGGAATAAGTAATAAAATAAGTGAAAATATAATCGATATGATTTAATTGTAGAGTATTACCCCTGCATGATTGGTATTAGGAAAAGTCTGTCATCTGTAATATTGCTTTCAAATGTTTTCAGCATGCCTTTCACTATTCCATCCCTTTTTGATGGCTCTATTTTCGTTAGGCGTGTTGATGTGATATGAGGACTAACGAGTCCAAATCGTGGATCATTGGAAAATTCCTTCAACTATTTTTCATAAATGCGTCTGTTGACAATATAAAATGCATTTAGTCATAATTTTCACAGTAGGTCAGCTTTTAGAAAATCCATTCATGGAAACATACCTCATATATACATTTACAACTGTGATGCCTAGCCAACCGTTTTCAAGGATTTCATTTACATTTTAAGCAGGAATGAAATCTTGACTTTTCTCTCCGTATATATTCTATTCTAAAACCACTAGATGACTGTTACCAACATTTAGCTTCATATCCACATGACTCTTCAATGCTAGTAAATGTGGATAGAGAACATGTGGTGTTATTGTGCTTCCAGTAGCTCCTTGGGATCGGTTGGTCGATCCTTTATATGGTTTTGAGCCGACGTTTGTCCCCACCTTCCCTTTCTCCGTCTATAACAACAATCATTGGTTTAGACCTTTTTTCATTAATTGTGAAGGGTTTAGCTTGAAAAAAATGAAATAAATATCTCTTTGTCCTCATGTAATCTTACAAGTTGTGACAGCCATGCAATGAATGTCCCAATAGCCTTTTTGACCATATGAAAATCACCGTCATCAAGTGGAATAGGTAGCTCTGCATTTGGCACATGAGCTACAGTAATCGTCAATTTTAGATGATCTTTCGGAAGTGGTCTATAATGAAGTGTGGAATCTAGGATATTGAACACTGTAGCCCTCGATACAAGGTGACAGGTGGGTGTTGAGAGAAATAAATCACAATCAATATAACCCTGTAGAAGATCATTATAGAAAAATTATCAGTGTTTTTCTGATTCACATTTCATGGGAACAATTATTAGAATATTGATTAACATGGCTAAGACAGTTCTTTGAGGCGAATGGCTCGCCTCAAAGCTGGTGGGGGTGGGGCGGGATGTTCATGTGCTGGCTGTTCCTGAGTTGTGTCTTCCCTTTGCTTCCCACTCATAAAAGTTACTAGAAACTCTCCCTGCCATTGCAATTGTTCTTCAAGGGTTGTTATTTTTTCTCTCATTTGTTCCAATTTTTCATCTATAACATCAATTTTTTTCTTCTTCTCAAAATATACTCAGGGTGTCACCCCAAACCATGCACCTCTAACACGACCATATTTTTCTGGATGCTTCAAAGCCGTCGATAATAGTTCTGTATCCACTAAAGCAGTAGCTAATTCCTATGACTATCGGATATAAGAAAATAACTAATTATTTTTATGTAATAGCAATTTTAAACAAATATTTTTATCGTCGTGTCATACTTACACATATTTCCTACACTTTATGTGTGTTTTCATCTACTAACTTCCCTTCTTTGTTCACATGTGCCTCCTTCTATAGCACATGACGTGGGATGGAAGTGAATTTGGTTTTAGACTCATCAATCTACATATAAACAGAGAAAGATAATTATAATGTTATTTATTAGAACCTAATAATATTACTCTAAATTTAAAATACATACCATTTTCTTTTCTAATGAAGTGTACCCCATTCTTGCTTTATGATAGGGGTATGTTGGTTTTGATGCACGTTCCTTATTTTTAGTATCGAGTTTCTGTATCATAAATGAAATATTGACAATCAAAGTGACGAATATAGGTATCCTCAAACAACGTATTATCACCCACAATGTACCTAAAACTTTGCATCCCCACGATGGCCAATAAATTCATCCCATGCTTCTTGGGATATCAGGTGAGTGTAGACAATGGGTGGGTGTGGGTTTATTTTACCTTTATAATCTTTTAGGTGGAATCTTGTTAAAATAGTGTGAAAACCTCGATGAATCGTTCCTGCAAGCCTTAGTACATAATCCTTGTGTGAATCATCTACTATAAATGTACTCTTCAAGAGATTAAGAAGAGTAAGACATTGTTTCATTATTTTATTTTCTATTAAATTAAATAAATAAATTCATAATGTTACAGTAATTTCTTCCCAGATCACAGCCTTAAGCCCAGACACAACATGGTTCAATGAATATATGTCAATCGGCACGCGTTGCAGAGTGACAACTCCAACGTAGCTGCTAAACATAGCCTTTTTGGGATTCACATGTTGGCCTTGTGCATTCCATCCGACTTCAAATTTGATGCCTTTACTTTTCGCCTTAAAATTTTTGTGTAACAACATCAAACTACGACGCACCTGTGTTTTCTACGACGCCAGTCCTTCATTCCTGACCATTTCATCGATATCAAAATTATCTATATGTTCATCTGGAATGGTATCAATGGAATGATCTGATGGTTGTTGGACCTCAACACTAGGAGGAGCAGGAGCTACAGAAGACGGAGCAACAGTAGTCGTAGTAGGAGAAGAAGGAGCCGCAACAGGAGGAGTATCAGAAGCAACAAGAGCCGTAGTAGGAGCAACAGCAGCAGTATCATGAGCTGCAGGAGCAGTAGGAGCAGTAGCAGCTGCAACAGGAGCAACAGGAGCCACAGTAGGGGGATCAGTAGAAGCAACAAGAGCCGCAGCAGGAGAAACAGTAGCAGCCGCAAGAGCTAAAGGAGTAGTAGGCGCAACAGAAGCAGCAGCTTGAGAGACTTGTTCAGCCTTAAGGATAGAAGCACCAGAATGTGCAGAAGTCATTATCTGCAAAAGTGGTTGAACATTTAATTCAGATTACATAAATTCAGTAATGATAAGATAATAACATGAGATAACAAGATCTATATTACAAACAAAATATAACATGTTTACTGAACTCTCTTTCTCTTTTTTCAAAGGTTGAAGGGATTCGACACCTCTATCGACTATCCAAATCCATTCATTGTGGCCTCCTCTAACATACAAAACATCATCTGTATTGGGACCACTCCGAAATGATTGCGACATACCACTAAAAGGATCGTCCTCAACTGAATTTTCATCAGAACCTTCAGTAGTTTTGGACGATAACAGAACAATTGACCACTTTTGGTTTGTGGGATCTGGAACATAAAAAACTTGTACCGCTTGTGATGCCATTATAAACTATTCGTCTTTGTACCCTTCTTTACTAAAATCAACTTTCACAAATCCCCATTCATCTATTTTAACACCACTGTTGTTATCAATCAATTTGCATTGAAAAAACGGCAATTGGAATGTCGTATAATCCAACTCCCATATTAGTTTCATAATGCCAAAGTATGACATATTTTCATAAATTGGATTTCTGTCCTTACTATCAGAAACATGCATCGCTTCATCCACTAGTGTAACTCCACTGTTTTTCATGGTATTATCTTTATCATGTTCATCTGTATAGAATATATAACCATTAATTACATAACCAATGTAAGATAATATATACACACTTGGTCCAGCGGCTATCCATCGAAGTCATTCTGAAATTGAATTCGTATTTTCATCCAACTGCTTAAAAATATGGTCCTAAAACAATCCTATAAACTGGTGATTATGTGTATCTGATAACCAATTTTCATCCCTTGATGGATACAACTACCTAAGAATTTCTTGGTGAGTTTCAATATATGGAGAAACCTACCAACTGTTATGAAAAACCTAAAGATGAGCCTGCTCCCAATCTATAATATTGATTGTCACAAATTCTCTTCCAGAAATTCCCTCACCCTCAATGCATCTAGTGTGACAAGATTTTGGGAGACCAATGCTTTCCACATCAGATAGTTATTCAGTAAAAAATTCAATGGATTCCTCAAAAATATATCACTCCATTATACAACCCTCTGGCCAACTTCAATTTTTGACATACCCATTCATAATCTTCATATATTGTTCAATAGGATACATCCATCTATAGCGCACAGGACCACAAAGTCGAATCTCTCTCACCAGGTGAATCATCAAATGAACCATCATATCAAATAATTTTGGCGGGAAGAACATTTCTAATTCACATAATATGATGAAAATTTCTTTTTCCATAGTTGGAAATTTTCCCAGGTATAAAACATTGCTACATATAGCTTTAAAAATAAACAAAGTTTGGTTAACATATGATGAACATTCTTGGAAAAAATGCGACCATAAATCTATTGGAATTAGATCTTGTATAAAAACATGGAAATCATGTGATTTCAAACCTTTTAACTTCAAATCATTCATTGACACAGTGTTCATAATATTTTATGAGTACCCCTCTAGAACTTTTACATCATTGAAGAAGTTGAAAAATTGATATCTCTCCGCCCTAGAAAGAGTATAAGCAGCAGGAGGAAAAAACATTCGATTTTCACCCTTCACGGGAGCCAACTCTTCTCATATTCCCATATCAACCATGTCCAACCTTGCCTTAATTCCATCTTTTCTTTTTCCATGGGAATTTTTCAACGTTTCGATAACACTGTCACATACATTTTTTTCCCACATGCATCACATTAAGAAAATGTCTGACGTACAAACAATTCCAGTATGGTAATTTAAAAAAACTGTTCTCTTTTTCCTACTGATTTTCGTAAGGTTTTTTGAAAATGGTTTACCAAAAATAGTGTTCAGAACTTTTACTTTCTCAAATAGCTGATCACCTATTAGTGGAGACGGTGTTGTGCTTTTTTCTAAACTTCTATTGAATGATGTCATCCAAGATGGGTACTTATGCTGACAAGGTAGAAATCTACGATGTCCTAGAAACACAGATTTCGATGAATGTTTAAACCTAATTGATTATGTATCTTCTTCGCACATGGGACACCCTTGAGTTCCTTTAATTATATAGCATGACAAATTCCCTTAAGCAGGGAAATCATTTATTGTCCCACACAACATCGCTCTCAACATGAAGTATTCACTTTTATAAGCATCATACAACATTACACCTGAGTCCCACAACAACTTCAAATCCTTGATCAAAGGAGCCAGATAAACATCAATATCATTACCTGGTTGTTTTGGTCCTGATATAAGCATAGATAACATGATGAATTTCCACTTCATGCATAACCAGGGTGGAAAGTTATAATTTACCAACATAACAGGCCATGTACTATGAGTGCTAGTTTGAAAACCAAAAGGATTCACTCCATCTGTAAATAACGCAAGACAAAGGTTTCTAGGATCTTTTCCAAATTCAGGATACTCATGATCAATTTTATTCCATTCAGGAGAGTCGGTTGAATGATGTAATAACCCCTCTTTATTTCTTTTATCTGCATGCCATGACCATTGTCTTGCAGTTTCTTCACTTCCATATAGACGTCCAAACCATGGAATGGTTGGAAAGTACCATACAACTTTTGTAGGATTGGATTTATCTTTCTTGTATCGATAATCACCACACTTTGGGAATTATGTAAGTGATTTGTTCTCCTTGAAAAAAATATATACAGTATTTCGGCCAGGCATGTATTCTTTCAGAAATAATTCCCATCGAGCGTAGCATTCGTCTAGCTTCATATGTTCGGCTTGGGAGCTCATTATCTTCCAGGAGCATGTCATTAAAGAGATCATGTAGTTTCGAAAAACTGACATCACTCCATCTATTGCCTGCTTTCAATTTATACAACTTCAATACAGCTGAAAATGTTGTATACATAGTGCAGGTAGCATACAATGGCGTCTTTACACAACTCTTTAACTTCCCAAACAATTTTGGGCAATCATGGAGTTTATCTTGAATTGTCTTTTTCATTTCCTCAATACGATCTTCATTATCATTGACATCTATAATAACATCCTCCATAAGGTCTTCTTCATAATCCATATTTGTATTCATATCAGACGATCCATAAAACACAGTTTTATCCCAGCCAGTAGCTACATTCTCTTTTTCTTCGTGTTTATTCCAACATTTATAGCTCTGATCTATTCCGTGACATATCAAATTTTCTTCCAAATCCTCTGGAGTAAGTAGTCTATAATAACAACAACCTAAACATAGATAATAGATTTGAGAAGGATCCTTTACATGATCATTTTCAAACTTGGAGAACTCTTTCACTCCATTCTCGTACTCTATTGTTAAACGATTAGCATCCATCCAATCTTTATTCATCTTCATCCTATTTGAATCTCAAATATTAGTATTTATGGTTCAAGTACACAAAACAAGACTTCCAAATTCAGTATAATAGAACCACTTATAAAAACAGTGATTAATATATCCTAACCATTAGTATTTATTCATCTTCAATAAATATAATTACTTTAGATTCATTATAGTTTCCTCAAATCACCCCAGACCAAACACAAGAATAATCAAGAATGATACATCTACTACTCCTAGGTCTCTTCCCTACATTCAATATCATCATTCCTAAGTACCCATATATCCACACATACACATGTCACAAACACATAAAAAACCATATCCACATCAGAACCAAAGTACCAATATATATTTCAATCAGGTTACTCAACTCAAGTGGTGGTGTGTAAGAAATAATAAGAAAATATAATAAGTATATAGTAACACATAAATCATAGTAGCATGTACCAATATGGTATCTTAGTATTTACATATTTCAAACATCACATACTTTCATAATCAATAATATGGAAGATATAAAAAACTGACATAAATGAACAATGTATATAAAACTCTTATATAAATTAGTTGGCATGAACAAAATAGTTTTTTAATCAATGTAATGTAATAATAGAAAATATTATATCATAGTAACATGTATCAAACCTTATTGTATGTTAGTTTCTAGTAATATGATCCTCACACAACTCAATCAGTGATCTTAGCTCAATGTGTGAACACATCTCACGACTCAGGTCATCGAGACTCAAATTCCCATTGTGGAAAAATTCATGTCATAGTATGTTTAAGTTAGTATTTTTATCATAAATCTTGTGCTAGGAGATTATATCCTAACATTTTAATCCAAATTACCACTAAATACCCTAGATCCATATACTTCAAATCAAATAATCAACTAAACATGGGAAAATCAATCATTATAAATAATTTCATTTATTACATTCAAATACCCAATTTTACTTTTCAACATGAATTTTCATTTCAAAACCAAATCATATGTTTTCATAAAATCTATTCCCTTTTCAAATAAAATTATATTCTAATCATTTTGTTTGAATTCAAGGCTAATTATTTTATAAAATATTCCCCCCTAAAATATATAGTTTCTCAAATCATTCCATGACACAAAAAACAACTAAGAAGGGGATTTATTTCAAAAATACATGCCTCTAAAATTACAAATAAAATCCAGTTTAATTCAAATAATATTAAATTGTTTTTATAGTTTATATTGAATAAATCAAGAAAAATGTTTCAATTGTGTGGAAGAAACATTGTGGAACCACCTTCCTTTAATTAGTGATCAATCCATCTTAACACCCATAATGGGATCTGTCCATGAATAATGAAGGTGTAGGAGATCAAGTAGTCTAACCTATAATCAATATTCATAAAAAAGAATATTATATTCACTAAAAATATGATGATCTATCACTCTATAAGGAGAATATAATAGGAGATATAGGATTTCCAATTGATGAGAGATCCCCTTATCAAAGAGAAACCAAACGCATCCACTGGAGCTTCTATCTAAGAAGAAGGGAGTTTCGAGGAGTTAAAATGACTCTTGTAAGCCTTAAATAATCAATATTTCAAATGAGAGTTGTGTAGGAGAAAAAATAATATAAAATGGGGCTCATGGAATTTAATACTATAAAAAAAGATACCACGTTTCATCCTCACATGGACACGGTACAGAAAGGATTTAGACAACCATACTATGGTGTAGACTTCTTGTCATGAACTAGGCCAGGTTTCCATCCCACTTGAAACCTGACCCAACTCGTGGGAAGGTCCAAAGGGAATTACCAATCCCCATGGGTTGTAACTAGTGCCTAGGCGTTGAGTAACACCTTTGGGAATGGTTTTTTCATGTAGAAAACCATAAATATTACATAATAATGAAACACCATATCATAACCAAATTTCACAATATAATATACCAAAAGATAACACTGCAATAGGGGATAAGCATTTAACAATTTCAACCAAAACAAAAATAACAAAAAAAAGGTAAGGGAACCAACAATACAACCAAGCCTCCATGAAACATGAGGTTCAACATCCCCATTCCACAACCAATAATAGTCACCAAAATGGTAACAACTAGAACGTATATCATCCATCACCACCAAGGGAACCTTTCCATTAACTGGGTAAAACATAATAAGGTCTACATAATCCTGAGGGTGTATATAAGGTGTGAGCCAACATACCTAGTAGGACACAAAAAAAAATATTCCATGTAATGACATTATGATAATCATTAACATGTTATTTTTTAAGAAAAAGGAAGATACAATTTAAATAAAAAATTCGTTAAAATAAAAGTGAAAGTAAACGTGACAAGATAATGGTAAGAATAGTAGGAGAACTATAGAAAATATCTAAGGTATTATGGTTACTAGGGTCCTAGGATCCTCGTACCATTGGTGATCACATCTCTTAGACATGAAGGTCCTATTTGAGCCTCTAATCCCAAGCACAGGAATGTTTAGTTAGTGTTGTTATGTATATCCTTATTAAGGAGACCAATCATTAGCCTAACTAATTCACCTAATATACATTACCTTGTCTACCCACCTAGATAACTAGGATTCCATTGTTCTCAATTCCACCCCTATATAAAATTATATTTATTTTATACAATCACACATCCAATAATAGAAACACACATGACAAACAACCATTTACAATAGTGAAATCATTATCTAACCCTTAAGCACAACAAAAAAATTAGAAAACATGTTTCCCACAACCCAAAAAATTTATAAAACCATTTTAGAACCAACTAAATCATATTAAACACCTAAAAAATGTCAAATAATTGAAAAACCTACCTATTTCTTGATATCTTCACAAAACCAGAATGAAACCACCAACTAAACTAAGGAAAGGCCCTAAGGATGCAATTAAACACCATAACCATAAATATTTAACCCAAATAAATGAGATTAAATCCAACCTAGGTCAAAACCCTTTGTATAGAAAAATAACCTAACAGAGAAAAAATTAGTGACCAAGAAATGAGAATAAAAGAGAATAGAGGATTCTTACTTAGAGATTACTTGTAGATAAAAGGCTAAATCACCCTAAAAATGGAGCCCAAGGGAAGAGGGAAAGGGATGTCGATTCACCTTGGGATAGAGGGTCAAATGGGAAGATTCACCGAATATAGGACCACTACCAAAAAATTAAAATGAATAGATAACAAATATTCCCAAGAACCCTTAATGTATATCCCCTAAGAACATCATAAATCTCCAAATGACACGTCTACATCACTAAGAAGAGAGAAAATCCCAATAATGCCCAGAGACCTAGCATAGGTCACCCAACCATTTAAATTTTCACTAAAATGGTGGGACATAAGATGGAAATATACTAAGAACACATCCCTTCACCCAAATAAAATACTACAACCACTAACCATGAAGAACTACTAAGAGCATAATTCGAAACCTAAGGAAAGGTACAACCAAAACATAACAATGAATCCAAATGAAATAACACAATCAATATCCATCAATTATTAAACCAACAACAAGAACAATATTAAAAAAAATATTTGGAAAACATGCCTTAACGGGAGGTCTAGAAAACCGAAGAGGGCGTTGTAGGCGGCGGAGGTCCGAAAAACCAAAGAGGGCGTTGCGGGCGGTGGAGGTCAGGAAACGAGAAGTGAGGGCGGCGGAGGTCCGGCAACAAGAAGTGAGGGTGGCGGAGGTCCGACAACTAGAAGCGAGGGTTGCAGAGGTCTGGAAATGAGAAGCGAGGGCGGCGGAGGTCTGGCAACGTGAACTCATCAGGCGGCAGAGGGGAGTCGTAGGGTTCCAGTACCGCGAGAACTTTAGGTTATGATAAAACGAGGGCACTGTGCGACCGACTTTATAAAAAAATGAACTAAGGTTTTATCAGTGCTAACAAAGCGCCGATAAAGACTACCTTTATTAGCGCAAACATTTTAGCGCTGATAAAGGTATCCTTTATCAGCACTTTTTTAGCACTGATAATGGTACTCTTTATGAGTGCTATAAAAGCGCTGATAAATTCTTCCTATATCAGCACTAAAATCTTAGAACTGCTACAGAGATTCTTTATCAGCACTTTTCTAGCACTGATAAAGGGTCGTTTTATCAACGCTTCTTTAGCACTGATAAAGGTTACCTTGTATCAGCGCTAAAATTTTATCGCTGATATAGGGTAACCTTTATCAGCCCTTTTGCTTAGCGCTGATATAAGGGGGTGCTTCTCTTACCTGTTTTTGTAGTAGTGAGATCAACCTTTGCAAATATATCATTCACCACCTGTGTGAACTAATCAAATCCACCTCTATGTCAACTTCACTGTTTTACTCTCAGCTTATCTTAGCCATGCTTATTGCCAGAGGTATGTTTGGACCTAATGAGGAAGTATTAAGGATTGTGAATTCTGCCTCTTAAAATCCACTATCAAGAGAGTGAAGATAAACTGGAATCCTTGGAAAAAGTAATGGGTGGAATACAATGATAGAATTTATGAGAAATTTAATCATGTGGAACATCCCTCAAGACCAAAAGTTATGTGTGATCTTAGTTTAGAACTAGATGAGATTTTTGAGTGCTCTTCTAAATAAGTATAAGAAGAAGTACAAGAAGAAGAGGATGATGTGCCTCCTAGAGAAACTATTTCTGTTGCTCTTCTATAGAATTTGTTACTCTGGAAGCTCAACCCAAGGATGAAATTGAATCTATTGACAAAGAAACTGAAAATAATGCCATGGAAGAAACTTTAGTGGAAGAGATACCTGGCATGCAAGAAGTTAATCTTAAGGAACTCCCAGTGGAGAAATCTGTTCCTGAAATCATTCCTACAGATGAGGAAAGGATGTAGTTGACTTTTTAGCTAGCTAGGTAGGAAATGGGTGAGGAACCAAGAGTTGTTTTTTTTTTAAAATTAGATCAAGACCCTAGGTCTCTCAGCCTTGAGAAGGATGAAACCGTTGAGGGGGAGCAACCCCAAAATATGGAATCTCTTGAAGTACCAAATCCGGTCGATCAGAACTTTGTAGACACTCAATATAAGTTCCCCAGTTTCTATGATGTGGATGACTCTCAGTAAGTCTCAACAAAAGGCCTTGACATTTCTTCTTTGTTCCAATTGAAATCTGTCTCAAATATAGCCCCAACAAAGGAACCTAAAACCATATCAATACCTATTTCTGAACCTTCATCACACCAATCATCCTTGGTGAGTAAGGATGGTCTAAAAGAATTTGGTGCTACCATTTTGTTTGGGGTTGAAAAAGTTTTGAATTCTCAACCTGCTCTTGTAACTCAATTAAGTGAGGATGATGCCTATTTATTGTTGGAGAATGTTATTTTTCAAATGAAACCTAAAATTCTTCATGAGATTCAGGAAGTAAGTGTTTAAAAGAGGTTTCTTAATGATGAAGTGAAGACTCTAAGAATTATGATCGAAGAAATGTAGAAAGAGATTCATTCCAGAACAAATATTGTTTCTCCTCTTATAGAACCTGCTGTTACTCAAACCCCACAGGATGTTGTGTCTCATATTTAACCTTATTTAGCTTCCATAGATGAGAAGGTCGCTGAATAGAACAAACATATCGTGAATGAGATGAGAGAGCTTGTTGTAAATCTTAACAAACTCACTAATGAGTATACCAGATGTATTCAAAAAGTGTTGAACCAACTGAAATCACTCACCACCACTGTCAATGCTTCTAAAGCCTCTGGTCAATCCTCTCAACCCTCTTTAGATAGTGACCTGCTCAGAACAGTGGTCAAAGAATAGATTCAGACTATGCTTACTGGTTTCAATGCAGCTTCTCTCTCTGAAGTTATTGAGAATTTTGACCGAGATCTAGTCCAAATCCACTCAAAAATTGCTAATGTTTCTCACCAAGATATTTCCAAGAAAGTGGATTTCTACTTCAACATAATCTTCTACAAGATTGATATGAATAACCATTTCAAGTATCATGTGTAAAATATGTGGATTCCACATGTGACTCAAGATTTCAAGACCCAAGTCCAATATCTCACCGAGTTCACTCGATTGTTGGACAAGTTTATGGAGAACAAGGATGATTTTGAGAAATCCATGCAGTATGGTGGGGAGATTATTATGGATTTCATTAAGCTTATGAGGCCTTACCTTCATGTACAGAGTACATCCATTGTTGCTCCTGTTGTTGCTACTCTGAGACTTGGTCTTCCTACTTTCACCTCTACCCTATCCTCCACTACTATGTCTATCATCCAATCACTGGGTCAGATTAGAAATGTGATCCTTGATCACCAACTACCTTGATCTTCTACTACTCCTAATCTGGCTCTATCTATTTTTGAAGGTCTATCTTTACCCTCTCTATCGACCAGATCACTCCCTTCTTCTACATCCAATTCAACTCCTCTGGCTTCTTCTTCTGCAGCTGCTAATAAAGGCAAAGCGAAGAACAGCCAGTGATTAAGAACAGTTATTACTTCTTTTTTGATAGGAATGTTATTAATTTTGTTTTTCTCCACATTGTTTTTACTGAAAAAAATTTACTTTAATGAAATGTGAACTTTTCATAACTTCTATTTTTTCATTATTTTTATAGTCCCAAAAGGGGGAGAATACATTTATCTCTATACCTATAGTTTACTCAACTATAAACTTTAAATATGCATGATTTTTGATCATCAAAAATGGGGAGATTTTTGGCCTCCTCATGTTCTAATCATATTTTAATGATCACAAATCCTATTCAACCTAGTTAAATCCTGTAAATTTTATCAAATCATGTGTATAATTTCTTAAGTATTCTCATGCTTTAAGAAGTGCCTTTCAGGATCTTAATTTATCTACATTTAATTTAATTACTTTATATTATCCTTGATTTACTTTTATAATACTTTCTTTGAAAAATGTTTAATTCTAATACATTCTATGATCATTACTGATTAAGTCTGAATACAGTTATTTTGGAAAGTCTGAGACACCATGAGACTACCACTTGTTATGTCTTTCTAGCACAGTGAAGCAGACACCATGAAACAAGACATTGTAACATTGTGACACCGTGAAGCTGACACCGTGAAACGAGACACCATAAACTTGAGACACCATGAAGTAGACACCATGAAGTAGACACCGTGAACAGGAAACTGTGAATAAGACATCGTGAACAACAAGACATCGTGAACAAGACACTGTGAAAAACATGACACTGAGAACAGGACACCATGAACAACAAGACACCATGCACAACAAGAAACCATGAAGCAGACACCGTGAATGAGACACCGTGACCAATCCAGACACCATGTAAAGAAGACACTGTTTCCATGACATACTGTGACACTGTTTCCTAATATATATTTTTTTATTTCGATTTAATCTTTAATGGTCATATTTAAATATTTTAATGCACTGACATAATTAATATTTCTTTGTATACATATCATCAGACAATATGAGGTATGAGGTGAAGAATACATGAAACCTATTGGCCCCAACACATTCACTCCAAGATAAAAGAGTAATGCGGCCCAGAAACAAAATAGGGGATATATGTGAGAATAGTGTGTGACATAATTTTTGAAAGAAGGAAAAACTATTGACCGTGTGCACTACAACGAAGAATATACATAGAAGAAATCATTACCTCATGCAACTAGACACTGCTGAGGAATACACGAAGCATATTGTATTCCCGAGAACATCTTCACACTGTCAAACCTCACGAAGAACACAAGCTAAATCATGACACTCTGTTTTACAGATGAGGACTTGAGAACAGAATCTGTCTCATCTCAGAATTCCAGGGCTATAAAGAACAACACTCAGAGAATCTCTGAACCTATCTCAATTTTTCTGCTATGTTGTGTATCTTTTATTAACTTTTGAGCAGAGTGTGTATCTATATAATAACACACTCTGTATCCTGTATTAAACTTAAGGATACAAGATATCCTCATTCAAACATTATTTTACTCCTGTGTATACCCACTGATAAGTGTGGAAGTGGTCCCTGTGTGGCCTGGTAGTGTGTACCCACGAAAAATTGTGGAAGAGGTCCATGTGTGGCCTAGTTGTGTGTACCCACGAAGAACTGTGGAAGAGGTCCCTGTGTGTCCTGGACAGTACAGAGTATTGTTATTAACCCTAATCCAAGGTGTGGATAAAATTTTATTTATATAAAATTCTTGGTGGTATGTGATCGCCAAGTAGAGTGGATTAGGTCTTGTCTTGAGACTGAACCACTTGTTTCATATCCGTTGTGCTGCTTCATTTAGTTTTCCTTATTTTAGTGCTTTTCTATATAACTCAGAAATCACTAAATTCACTTTGATAGTTAATATTAGAAAGAAGTTATAAGTATTTTTTCTTAGTAGAATAGCTTCAAAAGTAACTTTAATAACTGGCATTTATATTACTGAGAATTAATCAATCTTCTGAGAAGTTATTTAAATAGTCAAACCTTTATAAATGTATTACTTTGATTAACTAGTCTTTATTTAACTTTAAGGGGAAGTCTTTTTAAGAATACCTTTTTACAGAAATTTTTATAATTTCTCAATTCACCCCTCCCCTCTTAAGTAATCTACTCTGACCAACAGGGTTAATATAAAATCTGATTTTGTATTTAAAATATACTTCTTGAAAACCATCATTTTCAACACATCTACAGGATTGATTTTAAATTAAAATTTTATCCTCTTAACACCTTAAAACCCACATGATTCATCCAATACATACCCATATATATCCTCTAATTCCATCACCTCATCATAAAATCTTTTTCTATCCTGAGATTCACTCTATGAATACTATAAGTACAATCATAAAGTGGTGGCTTGCGAGTAGGAATAATTCCTAACTATGAATTTTTTTATTTGTTCTTCCACATCCTTAAATTTTTCATAAAATATGATAATAAAATAATATTATTACAGAATATAAATGGATATTTTATTGTTTTTATGTAATAATATAAATATTTCTCATCTTCTACCAAATGGGATATGAATACATCATTTGTGTGTATGGAGGACAACTACCTCACAAACTGATGTCATTCATTTTATATCATCACCTCTCAAGTATTGATATAATGAAGGATTTATATAATATTTTAGATATTTATAACTTATTTATAATTTTTTAGCTATGATATCACATATAAATTCGTACATTCCATTCTGAGTAGGATACGATAATTTCGCTCATATGTATAGAGCACAACTGCCTCGCAAAACAATTTGATTCATTTTACAATAACGATTAACATAGAATGTAATAAAGATAACATTAATGAGTATGTGATAAATAAATGAAATAATATATGTATATATATATATTCAGGAAATATTCTAAATATAAATATAAATTACATTCTTTTAATGAAAAATGATAACGTTGTATGTGTAGGTGTGGATTACCGCCTCCAAAAAATGAAGCGATTATTTTTTCATCAGATCATTACAGTAATGAAATATATATATATATATAAGTATAAATAAATAAATAAATTTTTATTTATGATATTATTAAAATTATATAAATAATAAATACTATATACATTCTTAATATAATGATCGTCAAAAAATGGAAATGTTACTCATGCATTAGTTAAACCTACCATTTCAATGATCGTAACATATTTTATTTTTCATTACCATTATTAAAGTTTTTATTTAAAATTATAAGTTATGAATAAATATGATAATTATTTCATTATTATTTTTCGAGATATAAAGAAATGATAACAACTTTGACTTTAGTTAACATAGTGTAGTTGTTTTGAAAATATGAAACAAATGTCCTGAAAACACTAGATGTGAAATTAACTAATTAATTATTTGAATATGTCATTAAAAAGATAAAATTATTGATGTGTATAAGGAATTAAAAATAGAATTGTTTTCTAGAAATCAAATAATTTATTTAGTCTTTATATACATGACTTGAAGGACATATGAGGAAATTCAGGACTCGAGGTAAGGGGTTCCCTATCTCAATTTTACTTCAATGAGACATATAATATATTCAAAAGTTTTTTATATTATGTGGTATATATAATATCCTTTTTAAATTTATTTTCATGAATCCATGATACATCATGTTATTCTATGTTTCAATTTGAATTATCTCATCCAACGTGATTTGACTTGAATGTTACCAAGTGGTAATAAATTTTACAAATCAAATTATTTTCATTAGGTTATTTTATATATTTATTGTATTTTATGTTATATCATTACAAGTGTTTTGATTTATGATTTTATTAGTAAATATTTCCATTTGATTAATGTGGATTTATATTCGATATGCATCATCTATTCATTGATTAATTTTTAAATTCAATGTTATGATTTTTGTAAGGGCTATTCAACTCAACTTCTATTTATTTGGGACATACGTTATTGATATGAACCTATATTTGTTTTATGAGAAGTATATTCTAACATTTTGGTAGTTCATTTCACTAAACACATTATTTTCAAGATAGTTATTTTATTATTTGGTTTTATTCTTTCATGTGTCTTACAGTCGAAGAATTACTAAAGTGGAAAATTGACTATGGTATAATCTCCATTTTCATGATTGTTTATGTTAAAGTTTATCTAGGAGTAAATAATGTGATTTTATTTTATTAAATGAAATATATTTTATTATCCTATTGTTTTGTTTTTTTCACTTTCTTAATTTCCATTTCATCCCTTATTGGTTGAATAAACATCAATATAGTCATCTGTGTGGGATACCAACAATAATTATCTTTTAGATCTAGAATATTTCCCTTCGATATCCATGTTTCTAAAATGATTTAAAAAAATCATTATAAAAATAAATAGATTCCTACATATATTTGATATGGTCATTGACATTATTTTAAACAGTTTTGAATAATAATTTCTTCATGTTTTCAAAATGATCCACTTTTGACTCTCATTAACTAAATGTTTTTAAAAGAATGTTTATTTTTACACAAATTACAACATGAGTTGATTTTTATCGAATCCTGACCACTATTTTATTTTTCCCTTAATTTATAGGTTTCCATGTTTGTTATCAATGAAAATTATATTTTCAATATTTTTTAAATGTTTGGTTTTTAAAAAGTGATTTTCAAAATTAAATAGTAATTTTCCTCAACATGTATTTTGTGATATTTTAATGATATTCCATTATCAACATAAAAAAAATCATGTTGTTACTAATTTTCCATTTAGGATATTTTTAGTAAAAAAATCCTCATTATTTATTTTTAGATATTAATTCTGTTTCATTGAGATTTTTGTAGAACATTTTTTGTCATAGGTTAATTATATTTCAAAAATATTATTATGGAACCCTATTATTTTCTATGGGTTAATATTGTTTCAAATATATTATTATAAAATCCATTTATTTTACATGATTTAATCATGTTTAACATATATTTTTAATGAACCAATTTCTTTTCCATGGTTTAATCACACTTCAAAGAGACTAACATGGAACATGTTACCTTTTTATGGTTAAATCGTGTTTATAAAAGTAATATTTATAATTTATATGAGGTTTATAGTGAAATTAATTCTCAATTTACTTTGTTTTTTCTTGGACATTGTTATATGATGGGTGATACTATATGTCTCTACAATGAATTTTTTAAATATTATGTTCCCCATATAATTATATTGGAATTTAGTCATATGTTTATTCCAATTATTAGGGTTTCATAAGGGTTCTATGATGGTGATGTTCCAAGATATCAACCCATTTTATTTATCATTTACACGATTTTATAATGTTTCTTATGATAAATACTGATATCAAATGGATCATGATTATTGATTCTTATTACACATCCAATGTTAAAGAAATATTCCACATTTCATGATTGATGATTTAGGTTCTTATAGGAATGATTTATTTTATAATTCTCCCACACATTATGATTTTTTCCTCATACACTTATGAAATTTTTACGATCATTGACGAAATTAAATTTTTAATGCTTATATTCACCATTACTAATAATAAGATATAACTCAACTTATGTTTCTTTTTCCCTAGGTTATCAAAAAGGATATTGAATGAATTTTATCTAAACATATTTATATGCATTATGATAATTTATTTTCAAATTATAAATGCTCAGTTTAGTTATAGAAATTATCCTTTAAATACATGTGTATTTTTTAAGTAATAGTTTACACTAATTCAATAAAACATTAAACCTAAAATTACTTTCAATATATATATGAAACCAATTTTTCATTTTTATGTATTCTATTTTATAAGGGACAAATTTGGTCACTTTTGTCGGTATCAAATAAATAAATTTAACATTTATAATTTCAACAGTATATCATGGAGTATGGGTTTGGGCCAGTAATAGTTTTTATTAATTGAGAGTTTAGATAAATTTTTATATTTGGATGTTTTCACCATAAGGGTTTTGTACACCATGATAGGTTTAATGGTTAAAATTTGATCAGAAGTTTAAAGGTTTTGAGAATATTTATGGTTTATGTGATCTTTGATTATTAAGGACATTTTTATGGATGTTAATCATATTTCTTTGATTTTTATTAGGAAGTAATTGTAAGAAAAAGTACACATTAAGGATATGTGACACCCCTTCATATCTAGAAAGGCCATGAGGTTTTTAGTAGAACCTAAAGGAAAAAAATGGTACATCTCTTTCAACTAGACAATGGGATATCTAGGTTGGTATAGATTTTTGTAAAAAAAATTAATATAATGGTAATGTTTATTTTTAGAACAGTTGTTTTATAATATATATGATAATGAGATTGAAAATTGATTTGGAAATTAATTTCACCTAATAAGAGGATAACTATAATTTTTGGAAACATATTACCATATTAATACTGTTTTGGTTTCGATTAATTTCAAAATATAGGTGGAATATATTGTTTATCAATTTTAGGGTTATGTGGCCCCTTATAATTTCATTTTAGTGATTTAGGAATTATTTTTTCCCATCATCATCATTTGTAGAAAAATATGAGTTTTTTTATAAATTTATAAATTTTGTAAACTATACCAATCAGGTAAGTGTATATCCTTATGATCATACTCTAGAAGGAAGTGTAATTCCTCAAATCTTATAAAAGGATGTTCATACAAAATTATCCCGATTAACATAATTTCTAATGGATATCAATGACCCTTTTCACACCTATTTGATTTATAGTTTTTTATTTTTTAATATTATCGTGATTACTCACATTATTATGATTGATATTCTCTTTATCTCTATATAATTATATGAGAATTGTGATTTTCTTCAATATCCTAATATTTATATATCACATATGGTCTTCTATTTATAAACATAGTATGTGTTAATCCAGATGACCCTCTTACTCACTTTTTTCTGTTATCAAGAGGATATTTGATTACACATTTTTATGAAATGGGCTTCCAACATAGATAATTATTTTGACATTTGAATCCTTTTATTACTGAGTTCAAGATCAAAGGAAAAAATTTATTCAATATGTAGAATTAACATTAATCACCTATTTTCCTTCTTCCATGCATGTTCTATTCTTTTATTTTTGTTTTTATTATTATTAGATAATCTCATTATGACCTTGTAGAGGGATAAAAGCTTTAATGGTGATGTTAGGGATTTTTTTGGAATTTTAAACATAAATCCTTGACTTTATGCTACTTGTTGGGAACTTTCATACCCTGTAAGTGGATTACATGCCATGCAATGGATTCTAGGTAGAATCCATGAATTGGGTATAGGGATAGAATGTTTTCAATTCCATGTAATAGTAACACAATGTGTATGAATAAAATGTGGGTTTTAATTAAGAAAAATACTGAGTTTTCAATATATATGGACCCTAAGGATTACACATTGCGTAAATTAGTTACACACACAGTAAATGTTTCATTGTTTGTTTCTAGGGTGCCATGGGAATGATCTATTTTATTCCATCCTTTATCAGATCTCTTCAATCAAACCATAATTCACCCTAGGCAATTTTGGATGGCGCATTTACATGTTGATTGATTCAATCAGAAATTAATCAGCAATGTTAGGTGATTCATAACTTCTAGTAAGCCTTCCCCTCATTTTCTATTTAATTTTTGGTTGTGGAACTATTTGTGGAATGGATGGGTAATTGGATTTTATTTTCTATTAATAAATTTTAGTTTTATCTCATTCCATATATTTGGAATGAAAATAATGGGGTTTCCAATCCTAGTTATCAAAGGGGATTAAGTTTTCTACATCCTTGAGGTAGGTGGATCTGTTCAAGTGCTCTAATTTCTAGAATTTCGTGATTTTATTATTTATTACTTGATATTTTAAATGGATTTCTCATGTATTAAAATTGAAAAGTGATTGGATTCATGTTTGAAATGGGGTTTTTGGATAGAAAAACGAATTTATTTAATATGAAATGGGAAATGTATTTTCAAACCCTGAATTAGATTGAATTGTATTTGAAATGGTTTTATAAAAATGTTAGATTGGTTTTTAAAAATTTAAAATTGAAAACATTCTACACCGAGAACCTTGGGGACATATAGAAAGAGACGCATGTAGCCTTATTTTGTGTTACAAAACTAAGAGGTAACATATTGCATATTTATAGACTATGGAAAGACTCAATATTTATTGTATACAACATTTTGAATTTTTAGGCTCATGAGTGAATAGTATGTACTGTACCATAGGCTAGATCCCAACCGGTACATGTATTTTTTTTTCATTATAGATTATTTTAATTGATGTTGTCTCACATGTATATTTATCTTCATCATCCTTAACATCTTTGTTTATAGAATTTTATAATATGACAAGAAATTTTTGAAAACTCAAGGATCTTTTGAAAGAGGTTTTCAAATTTATTTATTTATATGAATTATTATAAAACTATTTTTATTTAATGCTTGAACATGTTCATTCTTGTTATTAAAAACTATATTGTTTATTTGGAGGTATTTTAGTGGGATCTTTCTCTCACATCATAATTATGTCCTTGGTGTGGCTCTAGAGATTGTTTTTTACAATACACATGAATGGAAGAGAATTATGTATCATGATAGCTTCTCTTTACATAACTATTGTAGTTTAGGGATGGTCTGGAACTGATGATTGGTCATATGGATACTAGTTTCTCTATTTTTGTGGTAATTTTGGTTTTATCCTATTTGGATCCATGATATCACTTTTTTTTCTTATTTACACTCTGATTGTATTCCACGATATCACTATATATGATATGTGTTTTGTTCTCTTTGTCTTACCTCACCCCATGTTTGGATGAATTGGGGGAATGGTCTCACTGACCCAGGTCAGTGTGTTAAATTTTGGAAAAAGAGGGAGGTTACTCTACCTGATGTGTTTCAGAACTACCTGCGATGGTTTGTTTGATTTTGTAGACAAGAGTAATATTGATGGGATTTGGATAGTAATTAAGAAAATGGAGTATGGATATCTCACTCATGTGATAGAATCTAACTTTCCATGGGTCTTTGAAAAATCATTACATTGTCGAAGACCAGTTATTTTGGATTATTTGAATAAATTGTATGGGAAATTTCATTAAAGGAACCTATAAAAATAGTTTTTGAATACGATGACTGTATGGTAATTTGAATAAAATAAGTGGAGAGTTTATTTATATAGGATTGTTCATTATTAAAGGTGTTTCCCTTTTGTGGTATAAATAATTATTGCTTCAAATTCGTGTTATTTTAATGTTTTTTTATATTGTTTGGTTCAATAGTTTTGGAGTTTCTCATGAAATATTGGTTATTGTCTTCTATTTATTAGAAAATTCCATCTTGATGATATCTTCCAAATGTGAGAGGGGAATCTATGTGTAAGGTTTTGTAGAATGATCCACTAGTGGACCCTACTTTGGCTGTAGCAGTGGTCCATAACATTTAAACTCTAGGGTTAGTGGGTGCAGTGAACTCGATATGAGTAGTGGACCGTGGCTCATAATTTACCAAGGCACATCCACCCATAATCCATGGTGATAATGGATTAAATGATTCAAAGGATTTGATTGAATGGATTGATAGGATCTTTAACTTCTTAAAGACTCATAAAGAATCATAGGTGTGTTTTTTCATGCATATACATGAAGGGATAGGATGAATATGGCGTGACTATATAGTTCAAGCTATGTTTCATTAAGGTACCACATAAATTTCATTCAAGCGGATCATTAATCAGTTGTTTTATCTTGAGAATTTATATGAAAAAAAACTCGAGAGTATCTGACCTTGGGAAAAACAGAGGATACCATTTTGAAGTACTCCGCCTTCATTGTTAATTTATTGCATCTGGAACATGATCTTATCACCAATGATTCCTTGAAGTCACATTAGTTTTGAATGGGGATTAGGTATGATTCTTGGTTGTTGATAGTTCTATTTTCCCTTCCAATATTTTTAGAGGT
Source organism: Viscum album (assembly GCA_963277665.1). Classification (NCBI taxonomy): domain Eukaryota; kingdom Viridiplantae; phylum Streptophyta; class Magnoliopsida; order Santalales; family Viscaceae; genus Viscum; species Viscum album. Next base: position 1,959,182,797 of record OY728137.1, read on the forward strand.
AGTGGATAAAGAATCTTCGAATGACATAGAAATTACTAAAAGGAATGGTTTAGGTGGAGCTTCGGTTACTATAGTGGATTTGTAAGGTGCCTCATTAGGTCAAAAAGAAGAAGCAAAAGAGTGGTCAGTTTTATAAAAGACTAGTTTTATTTGATTTTTTTGGTTATAAACATGTTATTTTCTACAAATGTGGGAGGTGTTGTCATATCAGGCCATTTTTTATAATGGTTCTTCAAAATTTTCAACTTTGTGGGTGATAAGTTGGTGGAACATAAGTTCTTTCTTAAGAACATGGAGGTGAATTAATGTATTCTTCCCATCATGTATCTATGGGATTCACATGTAATATGTTTTATGAAAGAAAAAAACATATTATTCTTTTTATTGAATGTCAAAAGTTGAATCGGGTGGCTATTAAGAAAAATTATCACTTACCCAGGAATGACTATCTCTTTCATCTTCGTAGTGGGGTCGTTTGTTTTATAAATTGAATTGTGGTTGGGGTACCACCAGTTGAGCGTTTGAGAAGAGGATATACTGAAGACATCTTTTCTAATTATATATGGGTATTTTGAGTTCTGGTTATTCCATTAGGTCTCACTAACCCTCCTGTTGTATTTATGGATTTGATGAACCGAATATGTCATCGTTTCTTGGACTACTCTATTATTGTTTTCATCAGTGACATATTAGTGTACTCCAAGATAGGGGATGATCATAGATACCATTTAGATATCATTATTATAACCTTGAGGGAATATCATCTATATGTTAATCTTTCTAGTTGTGGGTATTGGATCTAGGTGTTGTTGTTTTTGGGGTCATGTGATATTTGAGAGGGGAATCTAAGTTTATCCTGAAAATGTACTTGTAGTTATATGTTGGTATTATCCTAGAAATTTGTTTGAGATACAGATAATCTTTGGGTTTGAGTGTTACTATAGATGGGTTTTTCTAGAATTTTCTATAATCACATCTTATATTATAGATTTAACCTGTAAGGGTGTAATGTTTTAATGAAATGAAAAGTGTCAGAGATATTTTAACGAGCAAAAGATGAGGTCAAATTTTGAACCATTTTTTATTCTTCTAGAACCAGTTTTATGTTATGTTGCTTTTTGTGATTATTCTAGGATTGATTTGGGTGGTGTATTGTTTTAGTGGATATAGTACGTGGATTATGGATATATCCTATTAAACCTTCATGAAAAGAAATTCCCTAACCATACCCTTGAGTTAGAATCTATTATGAATGCACACAAAATCTGTAATCATTATCTTTTTGGGGAATAGTTTATGCTATATTACAATCATAAAATAACAAATTATATCTAAACTCACAGAGATCTAAACATGTGATAGAGATGATGGAATATTTTTCTTCGTAGAATTGATTTTTTATATTTTTTTACCACCATGAATTGAAATTTGGTAGATGATGCGTTGATCAAAAAATTACTGATAGAATCCATAAAGGAACCATTTGAGCAGAGGTCATTGATATGTTTTTATAAAGATTATATTGGGAGTAATAGAGGTTAGATGATAGGTATTCTTGGATTCAATAAAGGTTCACATGTCTATTTATGGGCATTTTTGACTTGATCATATGAGAGAGACTGAGAGATGATGCTTTGGAGAAATCTTAAATGGTGGGGAGACCTCATTCAAGTTATCTTAGTCTCTTAGTGGTCCTTTGTGCTTTTATGGATGGTTTCTTATTATATTTTCCTTGAGGAATGAGTTTATATATATTAGAAACTAGTCCATTTGGTCTGTTCACCATAAGGAAATAATGATGTAACATGATTTGAGATGTTGGTATTGGTTGTTGGGGATAACGTTGTCAGTTGCATACTTTTTATCACATTGTGTCACTTATCAATGAGTTAATGAAGAACACCATATACGTGATGGTTTGTTGCATCCTTTTCCCATTATATTCTAGAAGTGGGATAAAATTTCCATGGAATTTGTCTTTATTTTACCATAGAATCATAGTAGGGAGGATGTATTTTGATTAATTATTGAAAGAATCACAAAATCATTACATTTATTAATAATAAATGAAATTAAGAAAGTGGAACAACTTCTGGAATTATATGTTTGAGATATTATGAGAGTTCACGGGGTTCCCTCTTTAATTCTTTCTAATAGGGTCTTGAGGTTCAAATCTAGATCATATAATAGTTTGAAAATGCAATGGGTTCTAAGTTGAAATTGAGAATGGATTATTATCAGTAGATGGATGGATTGATAAATAGGTTTATCTAGGTTCATGAGGATATTATTGAAGCTTTTGTTCTTGATTTTGGTGGATCTTAGGACTAACATTTTACTTTAGTTATGTTATCTCAAAATAATAGTTAATAGTCTTTAATCAGGATGACTTTTTTGGGTTTATATATGGGTATCCATGTCGCTCTTTATTGTGCAGGGTGGATTTGGGAGAAAGGTCCATATATGGGATGGGTGTGGTATAGTAGACAATATATATGGTTCTGTTTATCCAGAGGCATTTTATCATGACACAGAGTCATCAAAAATATTATATGGACTATATTCATCGACTGATGGAGTTTGAGGTTGGTGATCAGGTCTTCCTTAGAGTTTCACCTATATAAGTACATAACCTATTGGGTAAGAAGGTTATGTTGGAACTGATGTTTGTAAGACCTATTAAGATCATTGATCAACAATGGTGGTTATCCTATCGATTTTTTTTACTATCTGGTTTGACTTATATAGATGATGGATTTTATGTTTCCCAATTTAGGAGGTACATACAAGATCCTTCCCACAAGATTAGATGGGAGATTATTGATCTTGATCATGATACAATTTTGGTTGAGTATCTATTTTAGATTATGGATTTCTATGATAAGGTACTACACAAAAAATTCCCCTAGTCTAGATTCTATAGTAGTGCGGACATGATCAGCATGAGATGTGGGAACAAGATACCTTGATGAGGCTACAATGGACTTCAATTTTTGTGGATCTTGGATCTTATGCTCTTTATGGGGATAAAAAATTTATGGTGGGGAGATTTTAACTCACAACTTCTATTATATTAGACATATTTTGATATTTTATTTGGGTTTCCTTTCTCGTCAAGCATGTATGTACAACCCTGGATTGGGAGGATACCTATAATGGTGAAGATAGAGATTTATTGGAATTTTTAACATAAATAATTGACTTTTTTTATCTCTAATAACTTACATGTTGTTTATGTGGAGTACACTCTATGTAATATATATGGGATAGAGGCTATGAACTTGGTAAATGGACTAAATGGTTTAGACTTCATTTAACATTTACTCATCTTGAATGAATAAAATATAGTTTTTAATAAAAAAAAGGTTATGTTTTTTAGCGTATATGGACATCGAGAATTACACACCATGTAAATTAGGAACACTCAATGAAAATGTCATGGTGTTGGTTTTTAGGGTTCCATTCGAATGATTTGTTTTATTATTTTTTTATGCATCCATCATCTCTCAACCCAAAATCCTCCCTATGTGATTTTCGGTGAATCCATTCCATATAGATTGATATGTTCAGTGATTAATGAGTAGGGGCATTCACTTCATCTCATTGGGTAAGCCTTACCCTTAGATTCTCTCTAATTTTGGGTTGTGGAACAATTTTTCATAGGGAGTATTAATTGGATTATGTTTTATATTAATTCTTTCCATTATTTTGAAATTTCTTTTCTTCTGAAGAAATTTTTTTTTTCTAATCCCATTTTTTTTAAGGCAGTTCAGTTTTCTATTTCCTTGAGGTAGGTGGATCTGTTCAATAGTACCAATTTCATAAATTTTATTTTATTTTTATTGATTCCATGAGTTTTAAAATGGTATTTTCATGTGTTAAAATTGAAAAGGTCATGGAATCACATTTGAAAAGGGGGGTTTCTATAAAAAATAATTACCTTGATTTGAAATGAAAAATGGATTTTCAAACCATGAAGTAGATTGGATTTCATTTGAAATGGTTTTATAAAAATGTGAGAATGAATTCTAAAAATTGAAATTAACAAAAAATTCACATCAAGAACCTTAGGTGTGTGTAGAAGAGACACGGGTACCCATAGTGTGTGTGGAACCAATATGAGGTAACCTCTTATATATCGATAGACTGTGGAAGGACTCGATATTAGTTGGATTCAACCTTATGAATTTTTTGGATCATGAGTTTCTAGTACGTATTGTCCCATAGGATTGATCCTAGATGGTATGTGGATTGTTTTTTCAAGTTTTTCATTACATGATTGATAATTTCATAGATTTTTTTTGACATATATATTTATCATTTATATTTTTACTTTCTTTTTTTATATTTGAAAAATATGACATGAAATATCTGAAAACTAAAGGTTAATTTGGAAAGGGATTTCAAAATTTTCTATTTATATAAATACTTGTAAAACTATTTTATTTTAAATCTCTGAATTGTGAATTATTTTTATTAGAACTTGTATAGATTCTTTGGTGGATACATCTAAGCTCCATTTCTCACACCCTACTTCTTCCCTCGGGGCAGTTGTTAACCGTATTTTGAAGGATAAATGTAAAGGCAAGGGAATTCTATAGAATACTAGAATTTTTTAACATCATTATTTTGGTTTCGTGGATGAATTAGAGGTGATAATTAGACACATGGAGACTATTTTCTAGTTTTGTGGTTGTTTTTGGTTTAGCTTGTTTGGCTCTGTTTTATATCCCTTTGTTTCATCTCTGTAATTTTATTGTATATATTGTTATACTTATATAGGAGAAGTGTTTTTTATCTTTGTTTTAAATCAAAAAATGATGGGCTGAATTGGGTGGCTGGTCTGGTTAACCTGGGGTTATGTGTAACAGTAGCACCTTTAGATTTTAAAAAAAGTGCATTATTTTTAATATCATATTTGACACACAACACCAAGATTAAATGAATCAAAAAATATATAACTTTTATAACTAAGCTATTAAATTCGATGGTATTAATGGAATTAAATATATTATGATATATATATATATATATATATTTCTTAATCAATATAAATTATTAATGAATTCCTAGTAAATAATCAATCAATATTTAGTAAATTGATTTTATTATTCAAAAATATGTTCTGTTCATAAATGTTTATCTTGATTTTTAGAGAAAATATTATAATTAATTTTTTTAAAATTTAGAATATGAATTTGATAATTTTTTTCAATAATTTTGAAAAAATTTAATTTGGATGAAATTTTGGCATTTTTTAAAGAAAATTATTTTTCAATGAATTGTTAAAATATATTTTATTTAAAATATAATTTATTTTCAATAATTATAATAATTTTAATGTGACATTACATTTTTTATATGATTTAAATTAAATAAATAAAAATTAATTTTTATTTAATCAATTTAATTACATTTGAATCATCTTTATATTGAAATTTAGTGTAAGTAAATTATTGGTTTAAAAAGAAATTTTTAGAAAACCATTTTTAATGTTTATAATGTATCTCCATTTAAATTAATTCAAAAAACCCATACTAAAGGATGAATTAAATTGAATTTATAAAGTATATATAAATATATATTAAGTTATATTTAGAAAATAATATTTACCATTTATAGAGTTAATATATAACCATTTTTCATGAAAAATAAACTTCATTAAAACATGCATTTTCATCACATTTTCGAGATTAATTTTAATTTTAAATTTAAATTTTTTTTAAATTTCATTTCAGAAAATGGTTTGTAGAATTTTAATAAAATTAATTTATATTATCTAATAAGTTAACCATAATATGTTTACTATAATTAATAGTGAAAAAACTAAAAATTAATAATTGTTTTGAAGGTGAAAACAATTTTACCATGTTTTAAAAAAAAATATATAAGGGTGAAAATGAGTAAGAAACATACATAATGTTTTTAGCCATATTTTGAAATTATCATGTATAAGGATCTATAATGGTCCATTTTAGAGTAGTTTTTCATGTGAAAAAAATGGGCACACCTTTTTCTTTTCCCAAATTACAATTGTGAAACTCACCACACTTATTAATGGTCACCCATATCCTTTCCCCACCAAGCTATCATATAATATTGCTTCAGAAAATATCTACCTAATAATTTCCAAAATTCCATCCCTTAGTCCATAAATCCTCAATTTTTTCATAAATTCATTATAGAAATACTTCTGGTTTAAACCAGAAGAGGTGTTCTAAGAGTTAAAATTCATTACTATGTGTTTTGTTTTATTTATTATTCCAACTACTAAAAATATTATTATAAAATTCTAATATAATAAAAAGATTATAAAATATATATTTATATGTTATTAAGTTAATTTAATAACCTAAATCTATTTTCACATCCATCAAATGGGATACAAAATCACCATTCGTGTGTATGCCAGACTACTGCCTCATGAACCGATGTCATTATTTATCCATTATTATATATCATGTATGGATATAAGTATGGATTTAAATTATATATATGATATTAATATTTAATGATTTATGATATCACATATACCTTCTTACATTCCATTCTATGGGGGATGTGATATGTTTCTCATTTTTACAGAGGTCTATCATCTCATGAAGTGATGAGATTCATTTTTTACTAAAAAATTATATCGATGGTAATAAGGATAAATTTTATTATTATATTTTATATAAATGAAAAATAAATTTATTCGGTACATATTTTTAAATGAAAATATATCATTTTTATAACGAAAAATCATAACGTCATTCATGTATGTGTGGGATACCCTCTCCATGAAATGATTTGAATCTTTTTTCATCACCACATCATAGAAATTATATATAATTATATTTAAATAAATAATAATTTTTTTATGAAATTATTATCATTCTGTAAATATAAAATAATACACCCATTCTTTCCATAATGGTCATTGTATAATAGAAATATTACTCATGCCTACATATTGGATATTGTCTTCATGCTCATAACATAGTTCATTTTTCATAACAATTTTTAATGATTGGTTTTAAAATTATAATTTATGAATAAATATGATATTTATTTAATGATAATTATTTTTTAAATTATTATATAATGGACTATTCGATCATAGTCAACACACCGTGTAACACCTCGAGATTTTATGAAAAATATTCTTTTAATTTCATTAATGTCTTGAGTTGTATTCTACACCAAGATTACCTTGCGCTATACGCAACACCGTATTAGCTTGTAGTATACGCAACACTATTCTTGGACCGTGTTACACACAATTTTGATAATAGTTATTCTACGCAACATTGAGTATATATATATATATATATATTAAATGTATAAATGAAATATGGTTGGATTCTGTTATACGAAACAACGAAGGATTCTTTCAAAACATGCAACCCTGACTTGGCTTGCATTACACGCAATCACGACCTTCCTCGATAGCGTGTGTTGTACGCAATACCGGGTTTTAATAAACAATGTTATATTATTATAATATTGTCATGAACTAGCCGTTATGAATAGTATTAACTAAATTTTGAATTTTATAACATTATTATTCATCTTACACATTTCTAGAACATGGTATAAGAACAAAATAAATTTTTCGGGTAAAATAAGTATTTTTCAAAAAATGCAGTTTTACCGCCTTTTGATGGCGCACCCACTTTAAATATAGTTTTTGACATGTTTATATGTTCAATTTGACAAAATAATATTCTTCTTTTGAATCAGGATGTAAAAATTTACATTAGATAAATTTTTGATATTTTTCCGACAACTTTCATATTTTAATGAATAGTAAAAACACGCTATATTTTAATTAAAAACAACTTTTTTCATCGTAATATATTATGTGGTTAAATTATAATATTGAATGGTTTTAAAGTATATTTAGAATATATTTTTACCACTTAATATAATTTTGGTCATTAGACACAATTTTACAATTAAACCGAACATAAACAAGTGTCAATCTTTTGATAGTTATTATCTCTTAAAAACACGCTTTTTGTTTTGACAGCGGGAATTAATTTTAAATTAATTTCTGCCACTTATGTGTTTTGTATTTAGAAAAATGGATTCCATATTTGGAATCAGGATGTTCAAATTGTGTAAATAGATAACTTTTATTTTTAGACATTTTGAATAATTACTGCGGTAAATATTTTATTTACCATGGTTAAGGGTAAATCCAGTAAATAAGGGTTAAAAAATAATATTATAATAATATTAAATTACCCTAAAACGTGTCTTAACCCCATTGGTTGATACATGGTCGACCATGGGAATCTTTGGGTCGATTTTGGGACCCCATTGATCCACTTGTAAGTGATAATGACACTTTATTTTAATTAAGTTAAAATGAATACAAAATTGACACAAGCATATATCTTTTAGAAAAACAATTGTTACATAGGGTTATATATGTTGGATTTTAGATTATAAATATTAATTAGAAAGATAAAAAGATTTCATACATAATGGTATTTTATTTGTAATTTTTAGACTTTAAATAATTTAATTTATTTATGACACAATGATGATGCAGTAATTATCTTATTAATGAAATATTGACATAATTGATGTTATAAACACCAAAATAAATGTAATTTGAGACTTTTTATGAATTCCACTAATTTTCTAGGTTACTATGATATATTAATGTTGATTTAATTAACTTTCTTCGAACATTTAATTCTGTTATGACTTTCACAAAAATCATATATCAAATAGTGTCAAAATTGACACAAAATAGTTTTTAAATCAAATATTATATTATTAATTGTTATTTTATTCATAAAAATCTAAGGTTCGGCCAAATGACTTAGATAAGGACATATATATTAATAATAAACAATTTGGGGTTCGTTTGGCATGTTATAGTAAGTGTATTAACCATATAGTGAAAGAAAACAAAAAGACACGGTAAAAGTTAAATTATTTAACTTGGAGTTAAATCTAATTTATAAGGTTAAAATAATATCCTAAACTTGTCTAAATTCTATTGGTTTATAGGATTTCGACCCATCCCCACCTTAGATTCGAAATAATACCCTTTGTAACCATTATAAACCGATTTTGACTTTAATATAAAATAATATTTTGAGATATTCCTAAGGTGCCCCTCTCCTCCCTTATAAAAGGACACCTCCTCCCCCTCCTCCTCACACCAATTTGAGCACTCAAGCTCGGCCAACCCCTGCCAAAATATCTTCTCCACTTCCCTAGAAACATCCTAGAGGTTCTGGTCTTCCACAAAGACCAATTTTAGTGCCCTAAGAGGAGGTCTCAAAGAGGCGCTTCAAAGAAGAGGTAATTACCGTTACCAATTCTTTCATCTTTATTTCTTCTTCCACTTCTTCTTCTTAGGTTGTTTCATTATAAAGTAATAACATCAGTATCACTCATATACTGATATGTTATTATAAGTATGAAACAACCCTATTTCACCATCTATCCATCCTACGGAAAAAGAAATCACTGCGCGTGCGTACGTACGGAATACCGTCTCCACGCCGTGGTGTAATCTATTTTCCACCACCACCTTACATGGATGGGTATAATGGTGTAAAGAATAACTATACATAGTTATTACAACATCATATTGATTCTGATATATTGTATAATCCACTCCAATTCAATTCAATATTTATAGAAATGATATCATCGCTCGTGCGTACGTACGGACTACCGTCTCCACGACGCGATGAGATTCATTCTCCATGTTAACCATTTAAGAATGATTATAATGTATATATAAGAAATAATAATGAAATATATGACATTATAAAGCTACTGGATTTATGTATATATATACATATGTATGTCATCTACTTACTTCCATTTCAAGACAATAAGGAAAGGAAAACAGTGTTCATGCGTACGTACGGACTACCGTCTCCATGAACGGTGTTTTTCATTTTATTTATCTACCTATTATATATATATATATACTGAATATATATGATATATAAATCATATTTTATATTCTGGAAGTGAGTAAATCATGATATAAGTAATAATGATGTATATAAGAGGTGGTGAATTGTGTTACATTTATTTATTTGAGGTGGAGGTTACATAATGATTTGAAATATATCCCTATACAATAATATGGGATTAATATGATGGCATATAATGGTGGAGAGAAAATATTATGTGAAGAATAAAATTTCTTCTATGTTTTTTTATCAGATAACACATCAAGGAGGAGTTATAGTCATTATTTGGTGGACATTGAAACTGAGGATGATGTTTTTGTGTGGGTGTGTGGGGGGAGGTTAGGATTGCGAAGGATTATAAGGTGAGGGGGAAAGAGGATCTGAGTGAAAATTTTGATTAAAGATATACCTATAAGAAATTAATAACATGAAAATGAAGTATTCTTAATCTATATTCCATATATCCTGTGGGTGTAGAAGGTACGATACACATAGAACAAATTTCCCATGACTATATGTATCTTTTTAAAAGTCTATATCAAAAATTGATGTTGTATTGTGACTTTAGGGGGAAATAACCATGGTTCATGTAAAATGATTCTATAGTCCATCAAATATACCCATGTTTTCTAGTAGTGGTTATTAGATTATATCATCTAAAAAATAAAATGAAAATTTAGAACATTATCATGATTACAAATTTATTAATTAACCATTCATATCTCCCATTATTTTATCAAAATATTATTTCTATCCTCATTAGATTCAGAATACCAATTTCTGAGTATATTCTAGGGGAATGTATTTTTATTTACATTGTTTCAATATATATTATAGCCATGTTATTATTGAGAGTTATTCAGCTTGGAATTTTTTTTTTATCATTATTTACTGAAAACTCTATGATCAGTTGGGTAAATTCCACTATCCTTGAACCCTTTTCTTGAATTTACATAAATATGACTTATAAATTGCATCACATAGATGATAACATTAACCCTTTAAAATAAATAGATTAATATGACCCACCATCAGCATTTCAATATAATGATATACTCTTGAATATGATGTGATGAGAACCTCAATCTATGGTTTTATTCAAATTTATTTTATGGAAGATGTATAATGTCAATAAATTTTATTTTAAGGGATATCAATTATGATTGTATTTGAAATCCTATTTTATGTATCATTATTGTGAATTATTCATTGTGAATGAATAATTAAATAATTAACAATACTTTTAAAAAAAATAAAATGTTAAATTCCCACAGAGAGAGGTTAGGTGATCTCATATAGTGGTAATTAAATTTATTAACTAAATATGGGAATGTGGACTATTATAAAATCTGAAGGAGAGACAATATATTGATAATTGGTGTTAATTAAATAATTATTATTACATGTTTTAACCATAAAACAAATATTACAAAATTACTAAATAATATTATATATAGTATAAATAAGTGTTTGTGGGTGTGGTGTGTGCGGGGGGGGGGGGGGGGGGTCGGCTTTGGACATGCCACTGTTTTTCAAATATAAGTAACTATAGTAATTTAAATTATCCTAGTGAGGTTGGTGTATATGGGGAGAAACTGGGGAAATGGGGATGCACCCTAATTAAATTTTAATTTTTTAGTTAATTTGTTTAGACTTCAATATATACATTTTAAATATAAAAATCACAAACAGACACACAAAAACAATAATATATCAATTTAAATTCAAAATTAAAACTTATATTCTCCCCAATCAAACTAGAATATATATTTTAGTTTATTAAAAAAATATTTTTGTTCTTATGATTCAATTATCATCATATTTGGATTGTTCTACACTATAAAAATACTGAATCAAATGTGATATGAATCATTATATCTAGAATAATACCTTGGATATGAATTTATAAAAATCATATCAAAATAAAAAATATAAATTATGTGTGAATGCTTTGATATTACTTGAATAATCTAGGTGCAATGTGTGATGAAGTTCAAAGCCTGTTTAAATTTTTTTTCATATAAATATGATGAAATTTCCATAATTCCTTTAATTAAATAGTTACATATAATATAATTTTAATTAATTATTTAATGCACTCATTTTGAGAGAATTCACTATTTTATTGTGTATTTTTTAGTTATATAATGTTTGATTTTGAACTTAAAATGTTTTTGGATGGGTTTGAAAAATTATGGAGAGGTTTTTATTGGTATACGATTAGACCTTGGTTAAAGGAAACCATTGAGATTCCCCAAGAAACCATGTGAGGTAAGGAGGGGTTTTTTAGAAAATAAAATATTTTGACAATTCTTCATCCAAACCATATGGAATATAAATTTTATAGGTATTGGTATTCCAAATGGTTAACACACATTTTGTAGAACCTTATGGCCAAACCATGCAAAAAAATTATTTACATGTGAGAACTGAATTTTTAACCTAATATCAACCCCAATTACTTCATTATTTGTCACCGTTTCATCATATATCTGCCCTCAACTCTCCTCTAGATGATTTTGGTGATCATATTCCTTTTTAATATTTATTTTAATGAATTAGAGTGCATATTATATATGAACTCATTGGTAAGAACCATGTTCATCTTTCTTCAAATAGATCTCCTCATTTTCACATGAAAAATACTATATAAATAGGATTTCATTCCTAGGTCATTAATTGTGATCATATTACAAGGAGATGGAATTATGATTTATTTGAGGTAAAGAAAGAAGGAACATGGACCTAAATAGACCATTATATTATTCTTCTAGAATGGAAACCATTTATGGGAGGTGGATACTCTATCTCATTCCAATTTCTCTATAAATGTGAATGTTTGGGTTTTTTAATTCAATTACAATGCGTTTTGATGGATAATAATGTTGAATATATTCTTGAAAATCCCTTTTTGGTTTTATGGGTTTCATTTAGAAATTATGGCCGACACCCAAAAAATGTTTGATTAAATGGAAAAATAAAAAATTATTTTCATTAATAATTTTTTGGTGTGATAATATGTAATTCCCATGGTCGATGTCGGTTAATGTGTTATATACAATAGAACATGTCGGTTTTTATTTTTCCATCAGTTTTGAGGGGGGGGGGAATTATTGAACCGCCAAGTGATGACATGATTATGTAATGATGACTTTTCCACTCATGAGTTAGGGTTTTCAAAAGTAAGGATGCATGAATTGGTGACTGAGTTCTAGATTTGAAATACCATGTGGATATTATTTTTTAAACTACTTATAAAAAATGAAATTTTGGTAAAAACTGGTTGATATTATATCTACATGTTTTTATTTCAAACCATGTGCTATCTTATTCTTGTTCTAAGTGAGTTCATGGAAATTATTCAATATTTCATAATAAGTTGATATAATCACCCCTACATATACACCATGGTTAATTTTTAGAGTTTTTTTATCATGATACATGTAAGGATGAGATATCATACTTTACTAGTTGAGCACCATCATATTGCAGTCCTTGCGATTGGGAGACAAATTATGGGAGTTCATTGAGTCCTGGTGTTTAGAGTGGTTTCGCCATAGTACCCTGAATATTCATTGTCTTCTGATTTGTGGTTTATAATTTTTTATTATATTATAATGATAATATAATATTTTTTAGTTATTTTGTTTATTGAGTTTTATTTGATTACTTCCATGAATTAAATAGTGTCATGTCATTATTTTCCCCACTATCTTTTACAGATTGTCAATTTTTTATGGGAAAATCCTCCTGAATGTTATAATATACCATTAGAATATATTTCCATCATTTGGTATCTAGGGGATTGTTATAAAATCTTAGTATTATGGAGATCCAACCCATGAAAGTGGGTTTGGGTGGTAAATGTTGTAATTGGCATCACTATGGTTTATTTGGAGAACATGATGGTAGAACTGTAGAAAGGATGTGATTCAACATGAAATATATATCATAAAATGTAATAAATATCCTATTTATTCAAAATATCATGTTACTTGAATGGTCTTGGTATAAAAGGATTCTCAAAATAACTATTTAATTTTTTCACATCATAATCATTGGCATAACTAATGAGTTCATACTATAATTCATTCATAAGAAGATTTTTCGTTACAACTACATCATCCATATTGTCTAAGATCACAATTGGAAGTTTCATATGATTTTTTTTATTATGATTTCGAATATCTCATTCCCTTATTAGTATTCATATAATTAGTAAGTAGAATTTTTATGGTGACATTAGAGAGATAGAACCAGTGAAAAGCCTTAGATATCCACAAGAAGATTTCATTGAAAATGTTGTGGAACAAGTGAACCAATAGCTTGTCAAATTTATTGTAAAATAAAACTATGATATAAACATAGGGAATAAAAATATTGACCTACACCAAGTGGAACTTTCATTAAAATATCAGACGTATAACCCACTGATCATTCAAGGTGATTCAGGATTAGAACAGATATAGGCATGGTCTGGTCGATGAACATTATTTTTTATTTTCCTAAAACAGTGGATGAAATTCTAGTAATGATAGAAGTATACATGTTTGTAAATTTAATATTGCAATATTAGGATTTACATTTTCAACAAAATGAGATCAATTCCTTACTTAGAGGTAATTATAGGAATATTTTAATAAATACTTTTTTCTTCATAACATAAAATTACAAAAATAATATATTTATTTACATCGATTAAAGAAAATATATCAATGGTAGAAGATGGTACTATGTTTATGAAAATATTATTTTCTCTCCAGATGTAGCTACTAGTTAGTACCAGAAGGTGAATATATCCAAGTCATGACTATGACCCGAAATTTGATATATGATGTTTTTGTTTTTTATTGATGATTATAGAGAAATTTGTTATTCAGTGATAGTGCTATAAAAAGATATCCTTTGGAATTATGGAAAATTTTCCTTTATTTTCACAAGTGGGAAATCCATTTATATATACAAGTGAAAGAGGGATACCTACTCTAATATAAGAAAGGAGTAGAATATCACTAAATATAATAAGTTTATTTTCATTGGTAATGTAGAAAAAAGAAATGATATTCCCAATTTGGTTCACTAGAGAATATTAATAAAAACTATATGGAACTACCATAGAAATGTCATAACTATGGTAAAATGGGATATATTTGATGTTTTAATACTAATTCACTATGTAATCTGATGAAAATGGATCTAATAAGTCTAAGGCCACTCATGATTAGAGAGGATGTTCAAGTCAGAATAGTTCTTAACCCTAGAACCAAGTGAGTCTGGTAAATTCTACAAATAGAAATACACCTCAACTAATGAAAACTCATTGTGGAAGAAATAATTACTCACTAGGAGCTATAAAAAAACTACATGCTTCTGAGCATTGGGTAATGAAAGAGAAATCAGGTCCCTCTATGGTGAAGGGTATTGTGCATTTAAAATATACTATTATAGAAGTATTGTATGATACATTAACATATAATTCATTAATTTCTTCTCATATAGTGAATCAAATTGTATTGAACGTGTAAATGATCCCACTTATGATTAAAATTTAGACACCTATCATGAATGATGAGTTTAATAGATTTATGTGTGTAAATTTTTCTCTAACCATTGAAAAAAAATATTGTTTGTTTATGAATTGTTTTTATAAATATATATATTTTATTTCCTCCAAATAATGAACTAGTTATTGGATTTCAACAAAAACATATTGATTATGATTAATGGGTGAGTTTTACAACTCAATATGGATCAACACATCTCTTTGAAGGGTATTATAACACCCAATTACCCTTTTTTAGGTATTTATCACTTCTCTTTTAGTTTCCCTCTATATTTGGATGCATTTTGAGGCATTCTAAGATGGAGATCCTTTTTGGGGAACATGATATATTGTTTAGGGATGTTTTTTTCTCAAATTAATGGAATATGGGTATAAGTGTGTCATTATATTTTAGAGTTCTCCCAAAGTTCAAATAATATTGGAGTCAGTTTTGGTTTTCAGTGCATAATTTTGAGAATTTGTTGTTGGCATGAAATTTTAATGATATGAATGGTTTATACATATTATATTGGATACTAGGAATATTAACTTAATTAGTTCAAGGAATAAAAGGATTACACATCATGAATTGGGTTCACATCATGAAATGTTAAAATTGTGATTTTGAATCTAAGGCCAAAGGTTCTTTGATGCATTTTGATTTCATGGATTTCCTGTCATGAAATAGGGATTAAAGATGTGTAATTATCGAGGTTTGTTGGTTTTCCTCATAGAATGCCTTATTCTATTTTCATTCATTTACATAATTTTTTCCTCTCATACCTATAGGATCAACCAGACAATTTTTGGGATCTATACTACTTTTGGATCATTTTGTATGGTGATTAATATTTTTTTGGCAGCAGTAGATCTCTCATGGTGAATAATCATTCTTCTTAATCACTTCCATGAATCTTGATAGCACATTTTTGATAAATTTATGGATCTGTTGATCTATAATATTAGTCTTTTTCATACATTATAGATCTATTTTATGATTTTACTTTGAAGGGAAACCCTTATTTGGGTTTTAGTGTGACATGTATGTTTCATCATGGTACGTTGTGATATGTCCCCTATACTGATCATTATTCTTATTAAATTGATCTTGAGATGTACAGATTTATTTCAGGGCCTCCAATATTATCCTTGTGTTATTTAATATTGGTGGATCCTATTAAAGGTGTGTTGGACCTGATTTTGAGGTATGTGGTTTCATCTCTATCCTATGGTGGATGAAATATATTACTCTAGTTTTTTATAATTTTTTTGAAAATTAATTTCCATGATTGAATTTTTTTTGTGGAAATGGGTTTTTGCGAGATGATGATATATCTGTTATTCTGGTAAATGAAATGGTATTTTCATAGAATTATAAATGGGTTTTTGAAGTGGTTTTCGAATAATTGTATTGATGAAATAGATTGTAAAAGTTTTCACATAGGAATCCTTGGGAACATAGGTAGAAGGTGTGAAAATAGGTCTCATCCATTGATATTGTTGGGGTTTGCACTCATAGGTTGTTTTACTTCTCCGTAAGACTGTTGTTATAGGAAATTTATATAAATAATTGGGAGGTTCACAATCTGGGGTGTTCATTTTCTATATATATTCAATTAATATTTCTAGACGGTTGATACATGATATATTCTATGTCTGGTTATGAGTGTTATATCTTGTTGGACTTATTATGACCTTTAGTGTGCTATTACATTCTATTTATCTTATACTATTTTAGATTTTTCAACCACAGATTTAATATGATATATGACATATTTTTTGATTTTATTTGAATTATCTGATATATTTAAATGATTTAAAACTTTTTTACATGCTTTATTTAGAACTTCTGAAAAATGGGAAAACATTTTACCATGATTTTGATAGAAAAACTGGTTAACTATTTATAATGCATTATTTTTTAAAATTATATCACGTTCAAATTCATTTACAAAGTCTTGATATGGATCACTTATTTGTGATCATAATAATACTATTTACCTCAAATCTATCTCACCCCTTCAATGGTGTATAGTCCTTGTTATGTATTTTGATGCAAGGAAAGGCAAGACCATGCAATGAGGCATTGACATTTCTAACAGCCATGTCTAGGTAGGTAGTGGTGAGATGATGGCATATTATTGATGAAGTCATATGCAGTAGATATTTTTATTTTATATATACTATATTATTATACTTGAGACATAGATATTGTTTAGATGTTTTTTTGTTTTATCGCTTCTATTGTTCATTTGGATATGATATATATATTTATTGTTTACTCTTCCACTATTTCTTCCCATCATGTATATATATGTCATTTTTTCTTCTTTAGGATGGGTAAATTTATTATTTCTAGTTTTATTTGAGGCCTAGGTGCTATTTACCATCACATGGGGATATTGAATTCCATTTTACTAAATGGTGGTTCGGGTCAGGTACTAGTTTGAGAGGTTATTCGGATTAGGTTGGTCATAGTTTGGTATCAGAGGATGTTTTCTCTCAAGATTATTTATCGTGTGAAGTTGATAAATTAGAGATAGGATTTTTGGGACAAGGACGGTAGGTTGAATTAACTATTGGACCAGACCTTTCGATTAATTTTTGATTATATTCTTATTGAGCTATTAAAGATATATTTTGTGATATTCCTTTAGAGATGAATACATATGTTTAATTTGGTGGAGTATGAAATTTTAATCAATGTATATTGTGATATGCCCACTATAAGGACATTTTTTTTATTTAATTGATTCTTAGATGTGAGGATTGGTATGAGGGATTTTGTTTTTGTTTTCTTTTGCCTTCTTTTTTGTTGGTGGATCCCGTTATAGGATTGTGCGACCCGAGTTTGAGGTTGGTGGATTTTTCTATAGCCTATGTTAGATAAACTATATTTCTATGTATTTATATTAATTTATTTTTAATGAATTGGAATGATTAAATTTTATGTGTGTAAATAATTTTTTTGAGGAAATATGGTTTCCCCCTATTATTGGTAAATGAAAAGCAATTATCAAAGAATTGTGAAATGGATTTATGAAATGGTTTTCAAATCAAAACATTGATGAAATGGATTGGAAAATGTAGCATATGTGAAGACATGGGTATTTAGGTGGAATATTTAGAAATATGTCTCATCCATTGACACTATAATGGGGTTCACTCAAGGGGTGTCCCTATACTCCCCAGGCCCATTATTTTAGGTACTTTTTAGACACTACTGGGTTGTTAAGCTACTGTGATGTTTTTCCTCTCTCTAGATTTTATGCATATGTCTATAGGCTTGATCATGATTTCTTCAATGTTCGGGTAAAATTCTTCTAGCTATCCTGAACTTTTGTGATCCTTATCATGGAAATACATGTTCTTTGGATTTTACTATTTTAGCTTGTACTTCCATTAATTTGATATATTATGCTATTCATTCTTTGAATTTCTTCAAAATCTTTGATATTCATGGAAGGATTCGAAACTATTTTACATGGTTTATTTCAAACTATAAAAAAATAGAAAATATTTAACAATCATTTTATATAAGAACAACTTAACTAATTATCATTCCCTTTTTATTTAACATTGATAATGAGTATATTTTTGAACAAAATCGTAATATAGAACACTTCGGTGGGATCCTAATGAGCCTGTTTAGATCAAAAACCTAAGCAGCCCTTCAGTGATGCATAGATAGTGTTATGTCTATTGATTCAAGGAAATTAATGTTGATGTAGTGGGGTGTTGAGGTTTCTATCAACTCTATCTTGGTATCTCGTGGTGATATTATGGGAGTTTAGAAATTCAATCACATGTAGTACTTTTTTTTATTTTAGTTGTCCTTCGCTATTGGAATTATATATTAGATATTTTTTAGATACTTTTGAGTTGTATCACATCTATTTTTTCCTTTTGATATGAAATATAAATTTCTTATATAATATTTTTTTGTTTATTTCCATCATATATGTATGTTTCATTTTTTATAATTTAGGATGGTAAATATCATTCCCTATGGTCATTTTAATTCCTGAGTCCTAGTATTCATCCCATGGGTATAGGGGATGTCCTTCGGGTTTCTTATCGTTCAAGTCATGTACCCGTTTGAGAGTGTATATGTTTCAGGTTAATTACTGGTATTGAGATGTGATTGATGGAATAGATGGAAATTTAAAACAATGTATATAACCATTATTTTATCTGTTCGTAAAAGTATCTTTGGGGACTAGTAATGAAACTAAGACTATATATTTTCATCCCATTATTGATAGTATCCTAATGTGTTTTTTTAACACATCCATATTTCACCTCCAAAATGGGAAGAAATATTTTTTATGGTTCTCCTATTAGGGACAAATATTATTTCACTGCCAATGTTTAGAATGGAACTAATAGAGTTCAGGGTGCTTAAAATTGAAATAGAAGAACTATAATGAAATATATTCCTTATAATATGTACTCAGGCCACTCTAGTACTATTCCCAATGAAGGAATATAGTTTTCCTTCATTATGTGTTGGGAATTATAAAGTGAGTCAGGTTATGGTAATGAATCGATGCCCTCTTTCTCAAATTAAAATTAATTTTGATTAATTAAAGGGATCCATGTGGTTCTTAAAAATTTATCTACATTTTGGATACTACCAAATTTAATTTTGGAAAGAGTATATTCTGAAGAAAAAATTTTGAAAGATGATTTAATCATAATGAATAATTGTCTACTCCCTATTGTCTCACAAATACACCTATATTTTCTATGAACATGACGGACTATATCTTCCACTGGTACCTTGACATGTATTTCATGGTATATATTGATGATACCATAGCCTATTATCAAAGAATGAATAAACATAATAAACATATTGATATTGTATTAATCATATTATTTGATCAACAAAATTATGTGAAATTGTATTACTGTGAGTATTGGATATAATAATTTCATTTCCCTCAGAATTTTGTTTATATGAATGGAATTTTGATTGACAATTTAAAAATTAATGTAATAATTTTTTGCGAACTACATTATAATGTATATTTCATATAAAACTATTAGAGGATTCCTAGTTATTATTGTTGCTTTATCTGAGTTTTATAAAGGATTTCCTCTCCTATTAAATCTTTGATTAGAAAGGGAATTTCATCCATATATAATAGTATCTTAGAATAATAATTATTGGAATTATATGATTAATTTTTATCTGGACATATCTTTCTAGAAAAAATACGGTGATATATTGTAATTTTTTCATGTTAGGATATCTAATGGGTTATGTTCTTATAGATGTGTATCATTCAATAGATCATGGATCAAGAAAATAAAAACACGTGAAAATTACTATCTGAAACATGTTAGATATTTTTTACAATGGTCTATGCTTTAAATTCATGGACCCACCGACTCTTTGGTGAAGAATTTATGTTCTTCAATAATCATAAAATTTTAGAGAATATTTTTTGTATAGGGACTCAAAATTGGGGAAACAGAGTTGGATAGAGTATCTATATATTTCAGAATTTAATTTTTTATATACAACCAAGAACATAAATTGAGTGGTCAATTACATAAGTTATAATTCGTATAAATAAGTAGTTTTTTATGCTTGTGTCCAATGGTAGATGATCGGTGTAATTTTTGATATGCATCTACACTCTGTGAAACACAATGAGGATGCAATTTTATTTTGAATCATTGTTGTTCTTGAATTGATTGACCCATTAAAGGAGTATAAATTATCAGATCTATACTATCATACCACTAGGTTAAACCTTAATGGTAGGGAGATCATTGAAGGTTATACAATGGATGAAAACACTAAGTTAAAATTTTTAAAAATGATTTTCATTCCTCATTCATGCCAAGAATATATGATTTGTGTGTATTACCACTTTAAATGGGTTTCCTATTTGGGTATTCACAATATTTTCAAATCAATGGAATTATATTCTTAGTTTTCTTGAATAAAAAATGAATTGACTATATTTAATGATGTATCACTCATCCATAGATTAAGTCTAGGCATTAATGGAGTAGAGAAATGTTAGAGTCTGTGTGTATCCCAATATAAAAATGGGAGAATATTTTCATGGACGTCTTTACTATCCTTCCATAGACACAATAGAAGCATGATGATATTTTTTATTAAGTAATGACTCACCACATTAGAACATTTCATTCATATTTGGGAGATTAATATGGTTAAATAACAATAATAAACATATATTAGTGAATTTGTAAAATTATATAGAGTACTTACCTCTATTGTCTCTAACTGATACTCTTGATTTGGATCTCATTTTTGGAATTCCTTACAATGATCCTATTGAACCTAGTTTACCACGATCATAAAATTTCATCCCCAAATGTAGGTATAGTTAGAATTTACGTTCCATACATATAAATACATTCTCCAAGATTTGTGTTATGTATTTTGGTTGTTCCTGGTAAATAAATCTGACATTATTTTAAAAAAAATATAACAATTGGTATCATGAAATGATAAATATGGCTCCTTTTAAGATATTATATAGAAAACCATGTCGATCTCTACTTTTTTGGTAGAAATTTGTGAAACATCATTAATGGTACTTATCCCCACTTATTTGATGATTGAGAATATTAATATGATAAAAAAAGACAAAAATGTTAGATCTATTAGAAATATAATGAAAATAATCATTGTCACCATTTATCTTTAATTTTTGGTGATATTTTGTTCTTAAAAGTCTATCCATGACTCAAAAATTATCATTTGGAAAATAATGTAAATATTCATCCAAGGTACATGAAACCATTTTAGATACATGAATTTATTGTAAATATTATTTTTTTTATCCAATTAATCCCTAATAATCATCTTGATTTAAAATGTATTTCATGTATATCATTTGACGAAGTACATTCCCAGTCATTAAAATCTGATTAAATGGGATCATGTCATAATTTACCTCAATGAAGAATCTTTATATTCATTTGAAAGTTTATTTTTAACACTTTTTTATCCTAACTTTTAAAATCACCAACCACACACTAAAAATTAACTATTCTATTAAATTTTATATTATCCTTGTTCTATGTTATTTGTAGAAAATATATTTTCACTATATATTGATTTATTGTACATCGTAAGTTATTTTTTTAGTAATTAGACAAACATGTATCTGATACACCATACATTCAATTACTTATTTTATCAGATGATGAATTATATGAAGTGTATAAGTCTAAATATTAAGAAATCAATAAGATGATGTCATTACATGACAATTAGAAAAAAAATTATTAGATGATGGAAGGAATGATTTCTGGAAAAAAATTATTAAATCCATTTGATGAAGCAATATCATTTTACTATATGTCTAATTAATATTTTATCAGATGGAATCCTAAGATTATATAATGATGTGTAAATATGGAAACCATTAATGATGTGTAATTATGGAAACCATTAGATGAAGAAGAAATAAATATAATACCATGGGACGGGTGATTTAATAAAGTCCATTTAAACCATTTTTTAAGAATGTAAAATGGAAAAATTGGAGGTTTTCCTTGAAATAGAAGAAAAATTATAGGAGGATGAATATTTTTTTTCACTAATGATCTAAGTATTTCTATGATTATTTTATCAATGTTTTTTTTACTTTGAGTGATCAGTTAATAGAAATTATTTAGTGAATTTTTTAGTAAATAAATATATATTGTGAGGATATTTATAAATTCATTATTTTATTCTATAACATCACAAAATTCAGGATTTAGCAATTTTTTTTAAACCATTTCTATAAAAAAATGAAAATAGGTATGGTATATAAAAACTCACTGAGAAACTATTTTAATTTATTAAAAAAACTAAATCTTTCATGATTCCCCACCTACTACCCCAATTCCCCTCGTTATTCCCACATCCTTGACCGTGATCTACCATATATCCTCATCTCTTCCCCACCACTTCTCCCCCTCACCTCCATAATGTTTTCTAACCCCCCAGTGCCGCCAAGCCACCCCTCTCCCCTGAGCCACCTAATCCCTTTCCATAACCCCTTAACCCTCAAAATATATCCCTACCGCTATTATCACCCAATTACACTCAGATCCTATTATATAATATCTCCAACAAGAACCCTCCACTCCAACTCTTCTGATACATGGTCTATCTTATAATTTATAAATGAATCTATCAATGTTATATTTTTTTATGTTCCACATTACCATATATTATATCATATTTTATTTCTCTATCTTTCTATATTGTTCCTTGGTTAAAAAACCAGGTGGGTTTCGAGTTATAAAACTTCAAGGTTTTATTTTTAGGTTGTCGGATCTGCTCTGTATACCCTCCACTCTGCATATTTAAAGGTTTCAAATTATATATTATTTTTTCTGGGAAACAGTTTCCATGAATTCATTTTCATTTAGAATACCTTACATGCATGGGTTTTATAATTTTTTTTTTATCCACATTTATAATGTTAATGAGTTTAATGAATTTTTATATATTTATTGAAAAAATTTCTTAATAAATTATATTTAATTCATACATGGGTTTTTATATATTTCCCCTATTCTGTAACTAAAACTAAATAATGACTATATTTTCTCCTAGAAAAAATATATTATGGATTCTGTATAATAGTAGATCATTTTATTATTGTTTGAAATTATTCATGTGAATATATTTATTTTCATTTGAGTTTAATTGGTTCATTTGGTTAGGTTTTCCTTACTAGATCTATTTAATCGAGTTTAATTATTTTACCTTGTATTTTTCACTTTTCATTAATGTGTGATTGTTTCTTGTTGTCTTTTATATTATATGCGTATGTTCTAGAGTGTATATATTTATATGTATCTATGTAAAAATTCACTTGATAATATGTGAATATGTATGTTGGGATATGTATACAATTATATGTATATTCTTATATTGATAATGGAAAACATTATGTTTAAATATGATGTTTGAAATTGGATTTTTAATTAAATTTTCGAAGGGAATTTAAAATTGAATTATAAGGAACAAGATTATATTTTAGAAATGTACTTAAAATGAATTAATTTATATAATGAATATAATATATTTTTATATAGATTATAATTTTATATTCATCGATTGTTTTAAAAATGAAATTGTTTCTTTGGAAATTCTTTTAGTTGGATAGTGGGAATTGAAAAAAAATGTTTATTGGATGGGTGTTTTTCATATACTACTTAATGAAATATTTTGTGTTATCGACTATTATTGTTTTATAAACCTTATGAGAAACAAAGGGTTCTTGGGTAATCTATCCTAGTTTGGAATATAACACCTGGCACAAGCAATTCTAGTGAACTATCATTTGGAATCCCATATTGTGTTTTTCTCCCACATATCATATTTTAATGAAATAATGTTATGGTTTTTATCTTGATTCTATTTTAAGTTTTGTTAAGCCTGATTGATTTACCTCTTTTAGTATTACATGTTTAGTACTTATATGAATCTTTTAATAACCACTTGGGTTATATTTCATTTACCTTCGTTCATATTTTTCCATATATAGTAATATTCATGTGTTTAATGATTTTTATGGGTGTATTGAGTTTCCCTTAAATATTTTTCAAGAATATATCAATTCATGATTTTTATAGAGTTTTATCAATAGGGTGTGTTTAAACTATTTACTTTATAAATTGTTTTTAAAGGATGGAATAGTTTTTTTTCAAAATAATACATAGAACATTTTTAAAATATTGTTTTTTAAACTAGTATTTACATAGTTTTTTCACTGCACCAAATTAAGAATTTGAAAGGGGTTTCATATGTGTTTCAATTTTTTTAATGAAGTGTAGGAATGTTTTTATATATAGAAAAAAATATGGATCACATTACAGTTGGCGCCAAAAATCGGAAGGGATAAGTATAACAAGAAAGTCCTCGAAGCTATCTCCCGAAGACCTTCTACAGATCCCCTTTAACATTCACGATCCCGCTGCAAAGCCAGGATGTGGGATGCTCCATGAGGAAATTTGACATTCTCGAGCCCACCGTGAATCCAGGAGGCGGGATGCTCCGTAAGGCAATTTGACGTTCGTGGGCCTGCCGCGAAGTTAAGAGGTGGGATGCTCTGTGATCCCCTTTGAGGTTCGCGAGCCCATCGCGAATCCGAGAGGTGGTGTGGCATCCCGCCTTTTCATAACATAACTTTTCATTACATTTTACAAACAGAGGATCTTTAAAGTCTAGTGTCTTGGAAATCAGGGACATAAAACATGAAAACAACATAAAATATTCTTCTAATCTACTTGTAAAGCATCATCATATGTTCATCCTATGTTCAATTATTGTGTCTCATTTCCTGGAGACATACATCAAAGTAAAGGATGAGCAGAAGGCCCATTAAGGGTAAACAAGGAAACAATTTACTTGTTATATCAATAATAACTTGAATAAAAACACAAAGATATGAGCAATGGAAGTATAGGAATATCATAGAGAAAATAACTTGAAACATAACTTGAAGATGTTCCTACAACATTTAAATTATACAATCATGAACATATCACCAATGTCCATCCCAATGGTTTCATTTAAAATTACCAAGGTTATTCACCAAGGTATCATTAAAATTGTAATCCCTAGAGATTACATCATTACCCAATGAATTGGAGTGCTATCAGGGCGCACCCTTAAATTTATATTTATTATCATGTGAGCCACATATATCATCATCAAAAATTTCATAAATAACCCTTATAGCATAAAAGAAATGGGTTTCATATCATAATCATAACATTTTAAAAATTGCTTTTAAGACATGATCTTTATCTCATTTTAAACCCACGAAAAAGGAAAGCGGGTGTCGTGTATGTACATCCCAGAATTGAAATAGAACATTTTTATATATATTTGAAAACCATTATAGAAGAAATATCTTTGAGCATTCACTTAATAAAATAAAATAATTTGAGAAAAAAAGAGGCATTTTGAGACGGAAATTCTGCCGCATAACGGCTATGTTACAGATTTTTAGAAAACATTGAAAAGAGAGGGGACAAGGATCAACCACTCATAAATAATTCATAATAATGTATGTGTACTGAATAAGATCATGGAATGGGTATTTTAATGGAATGCCACATGGAAAGTAAATTGGAAGAAAATAGAAGACGTGATTCCTTTTACGAGAAATTCGGCAGCCTAACGGCGTCACCTAAAAATTTAGAAAAAAAATTGATAAGAGAAGAAAGGGTCTCCCATAATTTTGACATAAAATGTACAGTAATAAGAACATATAAGAACATACCCTCAACATAAATAGATGGAAACTAGAAGACACAACATAAAAAAGTCATGCCTTAAAAGAGGAGGGTGAAAGAATCCCTTACCTTGAAAAGTAACTTCGAAAGCTTGAAGGTCGGGACCATCAGAGGCTTGAGAGAACCCTTGGAAGACTAATTTGGAGGTAAGGAGACCATAACATCGTTGAGGATGATTTTTCAATTAAAAGGATGAGATAATGTCTTGGTATTTATAGGGGAAGTGAGGGGACAAGGCATTAATGACCAAGGGACACCTCATCGATGGTATTGGCCAAAACTATGGGCTATCCAAAATATCTCCTCATGGTATTGGCCACTTGGGACACATCATACCTTCTATTACTATTCATAAGTCTTCCAAAAGGATTTCATATTTATTACATCCTTAATGATGTCATTAAACACCCGAAACTCAAAACTGAAATTTCACTATTCACCAAAAATTCAACTTTTTCAGAAAAATCCCAAACAATTACCTTAACATAATATCGATGCTCTAAAATCAAATTGAACTCCATTTTATAAAAATAATATTTTTAATATTTTTAATTTAATTTTTAAATAAAAAACACTATTCACCTCAGAAAACTAATACGTAACTAATAACTTATGAAACAGTTATTTACCTATTTTATTGAATCGCATTACTTAATTAAGGTGTCTATATTATATTAATAATTTCTTAAGTGAGGTTACTTAATCCATTTGGTCACATTACTAATCATAAGCGTAAAATCACTATTCATAATTTACTATTCACCAAAAATTATGTTGATCTTATTAGACTCTAAATTTTTAACTGAACATATTTGCAGAAGACCATTTTTTGAAAATCATTACACATCATTAATTATTTAAGGTTTACATAAATATTTTAAAATATACTTTTTTTTAATTCATCCATAAGATACATCCTATATTTATCCAGACATCTGAAAATTCATAAACATCACCATAAGAAGAAATCACAAATTTATTTATCTCATAGGATTACACAAAGTAGCTATGGTCTCCTTACATATCCCCTTATAACCCCAGCATATGACCTAAGTTTAAGGTGTGCTAAGGTGAGAGAATCCGACGGTGGCTCGGCCAACATTTCACGAGTAGTGATTTCTATAAGCTTGAACTTCTCCGGAAGGAGATTCTGTTCCAACTTCACACGATGAAGTTCGGCTTGGATTTGGTCTAGAGTAAAGCCTAGTGGTGCAACCTCCTTCCCCAGTTCCTTCAGATGGGCTTCAATCGGCCCGAGACTACTTGATGAGGCCATTGTATCTTCTTTCTATATTAATTAACCAAGTTCACTTGTTTTTATAGACAATAATCGCAACATAGAGTTTAGTTTCCAATGTTCATATTGATCAACGGTCATATAACAATTGAAACCCAATGGTATTATTTTAATTATAATCATTTCATTAAATGAAATAGTTTTGTTGAGTATAAAATAAAATAACACACCAAATTAGGAAACAAAAATTTATTAAAAGGTTTGGGTCGTTACATTCTTCCCCCATTAAGAAATTTGGTCCTCAAAATTTTAAATCGTACCCTCAGAAAAGAAAAGGTGTGGGTAATTCTGCCTCATAGACTCCTCTGGTTCTGACGTGGCTTCTTCATATTTGAGTTTCCTCCATAACACCTTAACAAGGTGGGTAGTATTTTTACGTAGAACCTTGTCTCTACGATCCAAGATCTCCACCGGCTTCTCCTCAAAAGAGAGGTCGTGTTCCAGTTGTACCACCTTTGTGTTCAGTACATGTGAAGGGTTGGGTATGTACTTCCTCAATAGGTATACGTGGAAGACATCATGAACTTGTGCTAGATTTAGAGGAAGTGTAAGCCGATAGGCCACTGCTCCCATGCGATCAAGGTTTTCATAGGGGCCAATGTACCTAGGGAAGAGCTTCCCTTTCTTCCCAAACCTCATGACCCTCTTCTAAGGTGATATCCGAAGAAAGACCTTGTCACCCACTTCAAACTCCAAGTCCCTTCGACGGTTGTCGACATAGATCTTTTTCCAACTCTGAGCAGCCTTAATGTGTTGTTGGATGGAATTGACCTTTTCAGTCATCTCTTAGACAATATCAGACCCAAGAAGCTTTCTCTCACTATCTTCATCCCAACAAGTTGGAGTTCTACATCTTATCCCATATAGAGCTTCATAGGGTGCCATTTGAATGATCAAGTGGAAGATATTGTTGTAAGAGAACTCAACTAAAGAGATATGTTGACCCCATCCACCTTTAAATTCCATTGAGCATGTTCTCAACATGTCCTCGAGTGTTTAAATAGTCCTTTCAAATTGGAAATCAGTTTGGGGGTGATAGGCCGTACTGAAATTCAATTCAGTACTCAGAGCATGTTGAAGACTTCACCAGAATTTTGATGTGAAACTTGGATCATGATTAGATATGATAGAAAGTGGAACTCCATGCATCCTTGCCACTTCCTTCACATAAATCATGGAAATTTGATCCAAATAAAAATCTTCCTGAATAGAGATAAAATGGACAGTCTTGGTGAGACGGTCTACAATAACCCATATCGCATTTTTTCCTTTAGAAGTTCTCGGGAGACTAGTAACAAAGTCCATTGTGATATTGTCTCTCTTCCATGCTGGTATAGGTAGTGGTTGTAATACCCCTTTAGGAAGTAGTCGCTCTGCCTTCACTTGCTGACATACTAGGCCCCTTGAAGTGTATTCATCAATGTCCCTCTTCATATTATCCCACCAAAAATGATCACGAAGGTCCCTATAAATTTTTTTTCTTCTAGGATGTATAGAGAAAGTAGAGCTATGAACTTCATCCATAAGATCCTTCTTTATTTCTGAAATAGATGGGATACATAGTCTTGTATGAAATCTCAGTACACCTTCTTGATCAATATTGATCTCAGGAAACTTTCCATCCTTTACAGCCTCAAACTTCTCTTGTAACAAAGGATATTATTTCTAATATTTCTTTATCTTCTCTAGTAATGATGGTTGAGAAATAATTTGGGTTAGGTTTGATGATTTCCCTTCCCTTATAATTCTCATGTCCAGCTTTACTAGGTCATTGATCAAAGGATCCTTTTGAATCCTCATCATGGAAAGAATAACTGGGTCTTTCCTGCTTAATGCATCTGCAACTTTGTTTTATCTTCCTAGGTGATAATGAATTGAAGAATCATAGTCCTTAAGAAGTTCCAACCATCTCCTTTGTCTCATGTTCAATTCCTTTTGTGTGAAAATATACTTCAAACTTTGATTGTCTGTGTATATATCACATTTCTCCCCATAAAGATAATGCATCCATATCTTCAGAGCAAAAACGACCACAGCCAGCTCCAGATCATGCGTACGATAATTATACTCATGAATCTTCAACTGTCGAGATTTATAAGCAATTACCATGTCATTTTTCATGAGGATTCACCCAAGCCCTTTTAGAGATGCATTTCTAAAAATAACAAATCCTTCTTCACTTGAGGGTAGAGTTAACACGGGTCCAGTAACCAATCTATTCTTCAGCTCTTGGAAACTTTCCTCACACTTATTTGTCCAGATGAACTTGACCCCTTTTGAGTTAACATGGTTAATGGATTAGAATGTCATGAAATTTTTTTCACAAACCTCCTATAATATCATGCTAATCCAAGAAAACTACGAATCATGGTTATTGTTGTAGGTTGAGGCCACTCCTCTACAACTTTTGTATTTGCAGGGTCAATTGTGATTTTTTCATTGGTAACAATGTTCCCCCAGAAAGCAACTTGTTGTAACAAGAATTCATATTTACTGAACTTTCTGAAATATCTCCCCTTCCATATAGTTTTCAAAATAACCCTTAGATAATCCTCATGCTCCTCACAAATTTTGGAATATATCATAATATCATCAATAAAAACTACCACAAAGTTATCAAGGTATTCTTTAAAGACTCTATTCATCAAATCCATAAAAATATCAGGTGCATTACTTAGTCTGAAGGGCATAACAACAAACTCATAATGCCCATATCTTAATCGGAAGGCAGTTTTTGGAATATCTTCTTTCTTCACTATCAATTGATCATAACCAGAACGAAGATCAATGTTAAAGAAGAATTGAGCCTTGCGAAGTTGTTCAAATAAGTCATTAATTCTTGGAAGTGGGTATTTGTTCTTCATGGTGATCTCCTTCAGTTCTCTATAATTCATGCATAGCTGCATCGATCCATCCTTCTTCTTCACGAAGAGAACTGGTGCTCCCCAAGGAGACACACTCGGTCGGATAAACCCCTTCTCAAAAAGATCTTGGAGTTGTTTCTTTAATTCCTCTAGATCCACATTTTCCATCCTATATGGGGTCTCTGATATCGGATGAGATCCAGGTATGAGTTCAATGGATAACTATACCTCTATATCTGGGGGAGGTCTGGGTAACTCATCAGGAAATACGTCAACATATTCCTGGATTATGGGGACACTTTCTATCCTTAAAATCTCATCCCCTTCTTCTTCTTCACCTAAAAACTCCATAAAGAAGGATATAGGAGGTTCTTATAGACACAGATCAAGTTGAGATATCTCTCCTTTGAAGATAACTATAGGTTTTCCATTCAAGACTACTGATATTTCCTTGCATCTATAATTGATCCTAGCATTATACTTTGAGAGTCAGTTCATCCCTAGTATAATGTTGAATTCTAGCATGGGAATGACTACTAGATATGCGATAAGGTTGTTCTCACTAATGTAAATACTAGAGTTTCAAAACACTGAAGATGCTTGGATAATCCCACCAGGAGTCTTGACTGATAACTCTACTTTTAGAAAATCGAGGGTTGAATCTTAATTATTTGTAAAGTTAGAGGATATAAAGGAATGTGTAGAACCAGAATCAATCAAAGTATTTGCTAGCTGTGAGAGGACAATAAGAGTACCTGCTGCTACATCATTTGGATCTTCAACTTCAGCTGTCATGATTGCAAAAGAACATCCATGATCCCTTGTCCTTCACTAAGACTAATGGTGGTTGCCCTCCACTGCTCCCGGATTTGGGCAGTGATTGGAAAATTGACCACGTTGTCCACACATAAAGCACTAGACATCACATAGGGCATGCACCATCTTCCCCTTGTCGTTTGTGTTTGGAAGCTGAGGTTTCACCTCAGCGCAACAATTCCTCGTAATATGTCCATCTCCTCCACAATTGTAGCATCTCCCACTCCCAAGAAGGCAGTCCCCTGAATTCTTCTTCCCACATTTATTACACGTGGGAAGTTGCACTTTCTTTCCACCTCTTCCCTGATCAAAAGTCTTCCCTATGCTAGGATCCAACAATCTCTTCTTGTCATTTGAGTTATGAGACCACTGCATCTCACCAAACTCTAGCTCAACTTTTATTGCACTCTGAACGATCTCCTCATAGCTATCATATACTCGGTTGGCTATATTCTTCCGAAGGTGAGGTCTCAAACAACCGAAGAATCTATCAACCGTACCATTTGGATCCATGACAAATCAAGAGGTATATCGTAAAAGTTGGGTGATGTTTATCTCATAACTTCTGACAGATTCATTCTCCTTCTGCTTCAGCTCAAGAAACTCCTCCATTCTGGTTCTCATGGAACAGGGGAAATACTTACTGAAAAAGATCCATCTAAACTCTTCCCACTCCATAGCTTCAACTGTCACTCTTTTCCATGTGTTTTTTATCAGTCCCCACCACTGATCAGCTTCTCCTTCTAAATGATAGACAGCTAGGGTGACCTTCTCTTGCTCTGAACAACGAAGCACAGAAAAGATCTTCTCGATGGAGCTGATCCACTGCTCAGCTATCAATGGGTCAGTTGATCCACTAAAGGTTTGTGTTCGTTGAAATATAAAGGACTCAATAGAATGGTGTTCCCTTCATGGTGAGATCGGTCTCTCAGCTTCATTTAAGTTATTTCCCATAACTTCAGTTAGTTGGTTCATCATTCTCATGAATGTTTCCATTCTATCTTCCATCGGAGGGCCGTCACCACATGGTTAATTGTCGTAACCATTTTCATGGTTCCTTCTATTTCCTGCCATTTTCTAAAAGAAAAAAACCTTAGTGAGAAACTTATTTCATTTACGAATATTTTAACTAAGACTTCTTGTTAGAAAATTACATTTCTATATAATTCCTTCATAATGATTCATAAAAATCTTTTGATTAACCAAACATATCCCCTGGGAGTGTCATGACCAAGAGTATAGAAAGGTCCGTTATCGTGCACCAGTTCCCATTAGAGTCTATCTCAAAGAGTTGTTTTCGGGTTCTACCCCTATGTAATCTATGCCAAAGCCGCCTCTACCTGCTCGTATCCAGACAGGGATTTATTTTTTTGATTTACCACTTACTCAATACTTACAAAAATACCAGGAGGTTTTCCTATATTTAAACTTTTCTATAGGATTCTTCCTAAAGTTTTCAAATCCTAATTCCCATAAAAAACTAAACTATCCTTTGATACCAACTATGGCATCCCACCTTTTTATAACATAACTTCTCATTACATTTTACAAACTGGGGATCTTTAAAGTATAGTGTCTTGGAAATCAGGGACATAAAACAAGAAAACAATATAAAAAATTCTTCTAATCCACTTGTAAAGCTTCGTCATATGTTTATCCTACGTTCAATTATTGCATCTCATATCCTGGAGACATACATCAAAGTAAAGGGTGAGCAGAAGGCCAAGTAAGGGTAAACAAGGAAACAATTTACTTGTTATATCAATAAGAACTTGAATAAAAACACAAAGACATGAGAAATGGAAGTATAGGCATATCATAGAGAAAAAAACATGAAACATAACTTGAATATGTGGCTACAACATTTAACTTAGACAATCATGAACATATCACCAAGGTCTATCCCCAAGGCGTCATTTAAAATTACCAACGTTATTCACCAATGTATCGTTAAAATTGTATTCCCTAGAGATTACATCATTACTCAATGAATTGGAGCGCTATCAGGGCACACCCATAAATTTGTCTTTATTATCATGTGAGCCACATTTATCATCATCAAAAATTTCCTAAATAACCCATATAACATAAAAGAAATGGGTTTCATTTCATAATCATAACGTTTTAAAAACTACTTTTAAGACATGATATTTATGCCATCTTAAACCCAAAAAAAGGATAGTGGGTTTCTTATATGTAAATACCATAATTAAAATAGAACATTTTGATATATATGTGGAAACCCCTGTAGAATAAAGAGCTTTGAGTATTCACCTAATAAAATAAAAGAATTTTAGAAAAAGAGAGAGAGATTTTGAGACGAAAATTCTGTAACATAACGTCGAGGTTACATGGTTTGAGAAAATATTTAAAAGAGAGGGGAAAAGGGTCAACCACTCATAAATAATTAATAATACATTATTTGTACTGAATAAGATCATGATATGGCTATTTTAATGGCACACCACATGGAAAGAAAACATGGAAGAAAAGAGAAGACACAATTCCTTTTACGAGAAATTCGGCAGCCTAACGGCGTCACTTAAAAATTCAGAAAACAACTTGATGAGAGAAGAAAGGGTCTCTCATAATTTGGACATAAAATGGACAGTAATAAGAATATATAAGAACATACCCTCAACATAAAGACATGGAAACTAGAATACATGACATAAAGAAATTCATGCCTTAAAAGATGAGGGTGAAAGAATCCCTTACCTTGAAATGTAACTTCGAAAGATTGATGTTCGGGACCTTGGTAGGCTTGAGGGCACCTTGGGAGGACTCCTTGGGAGTTAAGGAGACCATAAATTCGTTTTGGAGGATTTTGGAATGAAAAGGATGAAAGAATGGCTTGGTATTTATAGGGGAAGTGAGGGAACATGGCATTAATGGCCAAGGGACACCTCATCGATGGTATTGGCCAAAACTATGGGCTATCCAAAATATCTCCTCATGGTATTGGCCACTTTGAACACCTCATACATTATATTACTAATAATAGGTGAACCGGAAAGATTTCATAATTATTACATCCTTAGTGATCTCATTAAACACCCGAAACTCAAAACTGAAATTTCACTATTCACCGAAAATTCAACTTTTTCAGAAAAATCCCAAAAAATTACCTTAAACTAATATCGATGCTCAGAAATAAAAAATGAACACCATTTTATAAAAATAATTTTTTAAATATATTTAATATAATTTTTAAATAAAAAACATAATTCACTCGAAAAAACTAATACTTATCTAATAATTTGTGAAATAGTTATTTACATATTTTATTGAATCACATTACTTAATCAAGGTGTCTAAATTATATTAATACTTTTTTAAGTGAGGTTACTTAATCCATTCGGTCACATTACTAATCGTAAGCGTAAAATCACTATTCATAATTTACTATTCACCAAAAATTAAGTTGATCTTATTAGACTACAAATTTCTTACTAAACACATTTGCAGAAGACCATTTTTTGAAAATCATTACACATAATAAATTATTTAAGGTTTACATAAATATTTTAAAATATCCTTTTTTTAATTAATCCATAAGATACATCCTATATTTATCCGGACATATGAATATTTCTAAACTTCACAATAAGAAGAAATCACAAATATATTTATCTCAAAGGATTACAGAAAGTAGCTACGGTCTCCTTAAATATCCCCTTATAACCACATCATAGGACCTAAGTGTAAGGTGTGCTAAGGTGAGTGAATCTGAGGGCTTCTCGTCCAACATTACATGAGTAGTGATTTCTATAAGCTTGAAATTCCCCTAAAGGCGATTATGTACCAGCTTCACACGATGATGTTCGGCTTGGGTTTGGTCCAGAGCAAAGCCTAGTGGTGCAACCTCATTCCCCAGTTCCTTCAGATGGGCTTCAATCAGCCCAAGACTACTGGATGAGGCCATTGTATCTTCTTTCTGTATTAATTAACCAAGGTCACTTGTTTTTATAGACAATAATCTCAATATAGAGTTTAGTTTCCAATGTTCATATTGACCAATGGTCATATAACCATTGAAACCCAATGGTCATATTTTAATTATACTCATTTCGTTAAATGAAAGAGTTTCATTGAGTATAAAATAAAATAACACACCAAATAAGATAACAAAAATTTATTAAAAGGTTCAGATCATTACAGTGGGATTCTCCACGAGCCCCTTTGACATTCGCAAGCCCGCCGCAAAGTAGAATTCAGCTTCGTACCGAGCGAGCGCTGCTCTGCGGCGCCTCTTACCAAAAATATCGGCCTCCCCCCAGGCCCAAATCATGGATCATCCAAGCTTTCCACTTCCCAACTCTCAAATCACGAATCACTTTCTGCTCTGTGAACCATGATTTGATCAAAGTACTTTTTCTTCGCAAAGTGCCTCCCATTTTCCTTATTTTCACCCCCTTCAAGACGGATGCCTTTCGCGAAGCCCACAGGACATCACGAAGGAAGGAGATCCTAATAGGGAATAGGGTCATTGTGGAGCATTTATGCTTCGTGAAGCACCCCCCATGCACACGTGACTCAAATGCTAAGGCCAAGTCACTATGCCTAGGGAAGAACATTGCTTCCCAGGACCTTGCTTCATGAGGCACCCATGCTTCGTAGGGCTTTGCTTCGCGAACGCCCTTCCACTTCACGAATCACCTCTTGTATGCACGTATGCCTTATGACTAGTCTATGACATTTCACTTCATTAAGGTCGCACCTTCATGAAGCCCTTCCCTTTCATGGAGCAGCAGATCTCTACGAGGCCTCTACTCCTAAACCCCTTTGATCTTCAACTCCCTCTCTCGTGCAACCTCCTAGGTTCACACGAAGTAACTTCAAAGTCCCCTGGACACCACGTCCCATTTTGTTGCTTCACCTCTTGCTTCTTCACATAGGCACGCAAATGGATATTGCTTATTTTCATAGCCACGCTAACGTGGACCCCCCACTGGTTCGCTCCATGACACCCCCTAGACACGGCGTTGCTTATCCCCTCTCTTCACCAAGGTGCAGAGGGTATCAATTATGTATGTCCTAGGGGTACAGAGTGAACCCACCATGTCTGACCTGCGGGATGTTAAACTGCCAAGCACCATCATCCTCAACACATGACGTTAAACTGTGACTTCCACCCATGCATCCTATATGGAGAATGGGCAACCATCCTAGTGTAAGCCCCTATCTTTTCTTATAGGATGCAGCATCCCTACTTATCCTTTCTTCTTTAGTCCCAAGGATTAGAGAGGGGGGATGAACGTCGGATCCCTCATTTCTTCGATGCCAAATCCCTCTCCCACTATGCTTTGTCACCACCGGGCCACCATCCTGGAGTAAGTCCAAACCTCTTTGGGCTGCTAACCACGCATAAGCCCCTGTTTCCTCTTTGGGTTGTGATCACATGTAAGCCCCACTTCACCTCTCACTGACGCACCTTTCATGACGTGATCATCAGTTCTCAGCTGCATCTTGTTTCTAACACCAAGCATGACCCACGTGGGCTTAGAGTAAGAATCAACCATGAAATACTCCATGGGAAGCCTAGAGTGTAAGCCTCATGCCATCCTGAACTTCTTCATCTTTGATCCTTGCTAAGGCAGGGTATGTAGGAAGCCCCCACGACCCCAAGTCCTCCTTCACGTCGGTTCACTAACTCCTCCTAAACTACGTGGTCTTTGATCCTTGCTAAGGCATGGTACCTAGGACACCTCCATGAGGTTGAAGCCCACCACCCATTGGAGCCTAGGTCCTCCTTCACGTCGGTTCACTGGAGCCACCGAAACTATGTGGTCTTTTATCCTTGCTAAGGCAGGGTATGTAGAAAACCTCCATGAGGTTCAAGCCCACCACCCATTGGACCTCAGGTCCTCTCTCACATCGGTTCACCGATGCCACCTGAACTATGTGGTCTTTGATCCTTGCTAAGGCAGGGTGCGTAGGAAGCCTCCATGAGGTTCAAGCCTACTACCCATTGGACCCCAAGTCCTCCTTCACATAGGTTCATCGACCCCCTCCTAAACTATGTGGTCTTTGATCCTTGTTATGGTAGGGTGTGTAGGAATCCTCCAAGAGGTTCAAGCCCACCACCTCGATCATTCCGGCTATCTTCACATTGGTTCACCAACACTTTGGTCTACCTCAGAGCATAAACCCCAAATGACCCCCTTCCAAACTACGTGGACTTTGATCTCTGCCAATGCAGGGTACGTAGGAAGCCTCCACGAGGTGAAAGACGAACACTTTTTGGCAGCCTAGAGTGTAAGCCCCTCGCCATCCATAACTACATGGTCTTTGATCTTTGCTAAGGCAGGGTACGTAGGAAGCCTCCGTGAGGTTCAAGCCCACAACCCATTGGACCCCAGGTCCTCCTTCACATCATTTCACCGACGCCTCATGAACTACGTGGTCTTTGATCCTTGCTATGGCAGGGTACGTAGGAATCATCCACGAGGTTCAATCCCACCACCCATTAGACCCCAGGTCCTCCTTCACGTCGGTTCACCGACTCCACCTGAACTACATGGTCTTTAATCCTTGATAAGGTAGGGTACGTAGGAAGCCTCCATGAGGTTCAAGCCCACCACCCATTGGACCCCAAGTCCTCCTTCACTTTGGTTCACTAACCCCCTCCTGAACTACGTGGTCTTTGATCCTTGCTAAGGAAGGGTACGTAAGAAGCCTCCACAAGGTTCAAACCCACCACCCCAGTTCTTGTGGCTATCTTCATGTAAGTTCACCAACACTTTGGGCTGACTTAGAGCGTAAGCCTCAAATGCCCCCCCCCCTTCCGAACTACATGGACATTGATCCCTGCCAAGGAAATGTATGTAGGAATCCTCCACGAGGTGAAATCCCAACACTCGATCGCTCCAACCACCTTTACATCAGTTCTCCCCTGTCCTTCATGACGTTAAACTATTGGGAACCCATCCAATGGTAATCCATTGTGATCCTATTCAGTGGTAAGACATTGAAATTCTTATCCAGTGACAATCCGTTGTGACCCCATCGAGCGGTAAGCCATTGAAAACCCTAATTGACGGTAAGTCATTGTCAGATGAACTAAATAGACATTTATTCCCTGCCACAAGGATACGTAGGAAGACTCCATGTGGTTCAAGCCTAGCACCCATGTCTCATCCTGATCTATCCCTCGATCCCATGTGTTCCATGAAGATCTTTCCCCAAACCGAAGGTTCCACTTCCTCCAGGTCCCATCCATGCATCCATTATCACAGGCCGCCTCCTTTGGTGTCCCATCATCCCACTGAACTACGAGGACTTTGATTCCCTATTATGGGGATACGTAGGAAGTCTCTTTGAGGCTCAAGAAAAAAACTATTTTCACCTTCATGACGGTCCAATATAATTCCCCATCCACTTCATACAACTGCTCCATCATCCATCATGATTCTTATCCGGGCATCCACATCCCGGGGAAATCATTCCATATCATTCCCCATTCCCCTAAACAGTGATCGGGAAGCCAAACACACATTGAGTCCAATATCGGTGTTCCCTACAGGGGTTACACCCGTCTGATCCACTACAGTCAGTGTTCTGATCAGTCTGGTCTGTCTCCGTTGGATGTTAGACATGCAGCATTCCCTGTGTCAAACATGGGAAGCCAAGGAAAACCTCCGATACATTCCCATGGAAAATGATTTTAGATATGGGATTCCTTGGGCTTACACGCCCACAAGACGCCCAATAATAAGGGACAGAAGACATACGCGCCTGTGTCTCAGCGCCCAGACACGCCAGTGATGCCCAATGTGGCTATTCCATTGGATGAAGGTTGTTTCTCTAACTGGACCCCTTGGAATGTCCTGATAGAAGCAGTGTAATTAAATGGTGTCTATAAATATATGGCGCTAGGAAGAGTTTCATGGACAATGTATTAAATCTATAAGGGAGACCCGGACTAGGCGACGAGTTCCGAGGATGAATCCACGGAAGGAGGAACCAACATCCCATCATCCAGTTTCGATCAAGGAGAAAAAATCCCTGAACAAGGAGCAGATGTAGCCCGCCATTGGAAAGTAGGAATGCGGGGCAATAAAACTGCGCCTTTCATCCTCAAATGAAGACGGATGCGTGCGCCCCAACAAAAGCGTTGAAAACAATTACCAAGGAACACAACCCATTATACTGATTTTTTGGGGGAGTTTTTTTATTTTTTTATTTCCAATCAACCAGTTCATTGGAAAATATGATTTCCATTCACTAAATGTAAATTTAGAAGATTATTCAAGAGGAATGATGTTTTTGAACACCTGATATTGAAGAAATTAAATTCTCAATATTTGTTTTAAATTTGGTATATAGAACTGAAAACTAAAGAATGTTTTAGAACAGTTTTCAGTCAATAGAATGAGCTCCTTACTTCATTTATAATGGAAGACGGTATTAAAAACCCTATAAAAGGTGGTTTTGGCATTGTAAGATAACATCATCGACATCAAAACATGAAAAAACAACCTTTTGTGGGTGATATAAATAGTTACATGACAAATGATGTTTTTGGGACTATAGGATAATGAGATCAAGATTATAACATATCATTGGATCATTATTTTGATGCTGGAAAGATTTATATATGATAGAACATCACAAATAAGAAAAATATGTTTCATGGTTTAGTTGATTATAGAGGTCAAGTGTTATATGGTGGATGTATAAAACTTTTAGAACATTATTTTCTACTAAATTTACACCATTTCAAATACTAATGTAGAATTTGAAATAAGGTTACATCCATGATACTATAATTTTATTGTAATTCATTTTATCAACCTATCATCCCTTAGTATGTTTTAGGATATGAAAAATATGTTACCAATCTTGATCTGAATTACAAAAAAAATATGATTATATAAATTATTGTATACTTTTTTAGGGAGAGAATTAAAGTAGACATGGTTACAAAAAATTCCATCTTCTAGACTATAGTAAATGGGTAATGTTGGAAGTCTGAATCAACATAATATTATGAAGAAGAAGAAAAACAACACAACTAAAAAATCATTGCATACCATATAAATTTATTTAAAATACTATTCATGTTATTGAAAACCAACGAGTACATGAAGTGACATTCTATAGATAATAATAATGATGGTTTAATATGACATCCCAGATAATCAACATCAGGTAATAAATTTGATTCATTGCTTCTAGATTTCTAGTATTATCCTAGGAATGTGAGATTGAGATTGGATATAGATTCATTCAACCCATTTTGTACATTGAAAAATAGTTATAGAATTAGGATGTCTATTTTGATCTCTTACAATCTACCTCCATGGATGTGTATGAAACAAATTTCATTTATAATTTGGATGACTATTCCTAGAAATAAAGGCCTAGAAATTATATTTTTTTATACATAAAATATATAATTGATGATTTAATGTAGTTATAGTGAAACAGTGCTGAGACATAAGATGGATATTCTATAATAATGTTGAAAATAAATGATTCTTTAATGTAGATCTTTAGTGACCACCCTATTCTTAGAATGTATTTAGATAGAACAATTAAA
Source organism: Viscum album (assembly GCA_963277665.1). NCBI lineage: Eukaryota > Viridiplantae > Streptophyta > Magnoliopsida > Santalales > Viscaceae > Viscum > Viscum album. Next base: position 1,959,224,090 of record OY728137.1, read on the forward strand.
TGAGTTTGAATTTACTGATCTGGAACATTGGTTTTGAACCTGAATGAATACATTAAAAAAATGTTACTTATTTTGTTATCAAAAATGTATTGATTCTTCTCATAGGATTCAATTAAACAAGTAAAGATCTATTGGTTTTATTGATTATAGAACACCTATATAGTTTTGGAAAGGTATTGAAATAATGGAAAAAATTAAATATTGAAACAAAATTTTGGATGGTTTATCATTTGATGATATTGGGAAACAAGTTTAATGTGCATCATCAATTGAAATCGTATTGAAATAGTTGATGAAAAAATATATTCTTCAAATTTCTATACTGGGGATTTAATTTATTGTGTCACAATCTTGATGTTACGAATATTTAGAAGAATGTTTTTGAAAATTTTTTATTCACATTTCTCAATAACCATGGAAAATATATGGAACATCTCAATGATTGAAATGACTTATAAATAATGAATATAAGGCATGATCTATTGATAAAAGAGAATGGAAAGTATGTAATATAAATTATTTCTATCATAAATAAGGGTAAAAACATATTCCTTCAAATTTGAAAACATGTGATGGTATTTGATGGGTATTAAAGTAACTTATCAAGGTGTGCATACTAAAAGAATCATAGGATACATGGATTGAAATTTCTGGATTCACATATTTTTTTATAGAAGTTACAACCATTGTAATTTTATATATTGTTATATAAAAAGGTTATTATTGTTATACTCTAAAATTTTAAATTATTCAGATAACTGTGTGAGAAAACATTATAACCATATATCCATGTAATCCTTATGTAATGATTTTTACTGAAACTTTTTTAAATGGATATGATGTTTCCTCCATCATTTTCTTAATTTGATGATACATTTAACTATTTATTTGGTCAATGAAACTGAATTAGGAAGTCTTGTACAATATCAATGGATGTATACAATTAAGAGGTACATTATATATCTTTTTCATCTTAAGTTAATAATTCATGTAACATAATTTAATATATAATTTTTGTCATTTTATTTTATAGATAATGAGGTCATTTGAAACCATACATTAAAAATAATTCTCAACCTAAAGGCTCTATTTATAAAGGATATTTAAAAGAGGAGTGTATTACCTTTTTTGTTGATAAATGGTTGATATTGAGATAATATTCAATTGAGTTGAATTTTCTGACAACACATAAACTCAATCTCAACTACAAGGGAAGTCGTAAATCTTTATTACTATTGGCTGATAATTTGGGGGATCTCAATTATTACACTGACATAAATGGAATTATTAACGGTATATAGAAATGTGTTTTTTAATAGTGAAAATGTAGATCTATTTGTGAAAGAGGTCAGTATACAAACAAATAGGCGGATGGGAATTCAATCATGGAATGAGAAATATATATAAAAATATATTAATAATGATCTAGAAGGACGATTTTAATGTCATGTAAGTTCACATATATTTCAATCCATATATATTAGGTTGAAACCAAAATTATTTAAATCTAATAATGTATATTTATTTTTGTAAACAATGAATACCAATACATGAGATGATTTGTCAGATGATTTTTTTTGATTGAGGTATTAGAAAATAGGATAGATAGTTTGATGATTATAAAGTGAAGAGATTTAAATTTCATTCAATAAATCAGTAAGAGGGATTAAAATCACAGAATAGAGGTACATTTATAGTTTTCTAATTTGGAAACTATGGAAATCTGACTAATATTATTGAATTAATCTACCGTGGTCATTTTTCAATTTTTTTATTCAAATGAAAGTGGATCGATATTACTAGGGGTAATAAAATATATTCCATATAATTTAATTCTATGAATGTATCTCACTTGGTGGATTTCACTGACCATAATTTACATGATCCATATAACTTATCATCCATAGAAAAATGGTATATTATGTGGAAGTTTTCATGGATGATGGGTGGAGTATAGTTATTAACATAAAATAGTGAAACTTGTATGAGATGGGTGATGAAGTGGTTGATTTTAACTCTAACATTGAATCCCATCAATAGTGATAAATAGACTTATTTTCCCATCATGATATTGAAAATATTTTTCTTGAAAGGGTGGTTCCACTGAATAAATTAATGATGGATAAGTATAATGACATGATTGAATGAAAAAATTATTGTATGTGAAGTCATCCATTTCCTTATCATCCAAATATGTTTTATTTTATTTATTTCTTTTACTATGGAATTGTTATCATATTTAAATTGATTGTAAAGCATGAGTTGTTTAATTTTGAAAAATCAAATGTTAAATTTGTCTTTATGTCAAGTCATTCATTATTATACCCAGGTATTTTTTCATTGATGTTCATATGAAGTCATTTCTAAATTATTTTTCCTACATTATGTCTTTGAAATTTATTTATGAAGTTAATTTTACTTTTTAAATTGAAAAAAATTCTAAGGAAGAAGTGTTCCACTTATCCCAATTGACTCCATTATAATGTTACCTCAACCACAAAAACACATAATGGTCCATTTTAATCCATTCCTATAGAATCTAAGACATGCCCCATCATCCCCCAATAGTGTCTGGCACACCCTCCTTCTTCCTTCCATCGGGATTAGGCACACCCTCATTCTCTATCCCATCAACATCAGAAACATTGCATCCCCATTTAAGAGTTTCATTATGTGGTGACTCTACAATGATGGAAGTGTTCTTCACACATATTTATTCATGAGGATATTGGATGTTTATGGTCATAGGAACATATTTTAATGCAAATTAATTTAATAAAATTTATTATAATAATAACTATTTTTTCATAATAGATATAAAAAATATTACTACCAAAAAAATACGATTATTTTAGATGTCTATAATCTAAATGGAGTGAAGATAGTTGTCCCTTATGATTGTTATGGGCTCCCCATAAATGACGTTACAGGATAATATGGCCAGATTTTGGGCCAATTCGCAGTAGAGTTGGTTACCCTTTTAATTACATATTCTGATTGGAGGAATATTAATCAATATTGAAAGAATAAAGTCATTGATTCATAGATGAATGTAATTTCTATATATTATAGAAAAATTGAATTTAATTATGTAAATAAATTATAATTTTTAAAAAATTATTCTCTTTTTTTAGTTGTTATCCGCCTTTATATTTGTTAATATTATCAAATGAATGTGGACGTTGAAAATTTCAGGTAATAAATACACATATTTTAAATATAGATTATAGAATTACCCTAATGATAAAACATTAGGGGCTCAATAGAAGTATGATACTGTGCTTATAGGGGTACATATAGATCGTTGAAATCCATTTTTTGGTAGCCATTTCCATGAGCAGCACATTGTATTGAAAACATTTCACAATAATAATCTTATTTTACATATGTTCATGAATATAAAAATGATATTACATTTACTATTAAATTATATGTCATTTAATTTAGGATGTTTCAATGAAAAATTTATTATGTCGAGAAAAAAATAATCCCCCATACTAATGGTTCAAATAGTTTTTAAAGACACAAATTGACATTGGTAATAATTGAATTTGTTTAAATATTTATAATAAAACATTATCTATTTCATATATTAAATTTTTTATTTATCTTTGTTTATTATATTTAATGAATTCTTTTTATTAAGTATATCGAATGGAACTCTTGATTTATTTTCAAAAAAAATAAGTTTCGAGTTATCTGAATGATCCTTCCAAAGAAGTTTGGGAATGGATTCCTCTTTCATTTTAATAACATATTGTCAGTTGTCAATTTTTTAATATGTATTTCATTGAAGATGAAATATATTTTGATTATATGAAAAATAAAATAACTATGGGATTCCATGCCATGTAGTCCTTGATATCCAAAGATGATCTAGTTAGCCATGTCCTTGGGAAAAGAGTATTCTATTAATGTGGTTGGGATGTGTTTGAGACCATTACCATCTAAAGACTTTGGTAGGTGATCAATGATTTCAATAATATCTACCCTAGGTTTTAGTTACTCTTTAACATGATATGATTATTGGGAGTTTCTTTCAATGTGTAGAACAATTCAGAAATAGGGGAGCAGAAGATAGTAACTAGGGGATCATTTAAAGATTCAAAATCAAAGGTCATTTCTCAATAGAAATCATTGGTTAAATAATATTAGAAGATAAATATATGTGTTCCCATTTATATTTCATTGATGGAAGGATTGGGTGAGCAAGTAAATAAAAAAACATAACAATTATTTAGAACAAAAATATTTTTTGGGTTTTAAAATTAAATTTTAAAATAGAGAACTATTTAATATTCAAGAAAATTGTCATACAGGAGCCAATGACAGGGATTAGAGATGGAGGTAGAGATGGTGTTGGTCTTAGTTCATTGGGTAGCGATTATGGTTAACCTCATATTTAGTTATGGTGATAATTACTCCCATAAAATAATAACTCTACTATGGGGATTAAGAAACCATGTTGTGGTTTTAGGTAAGGGATATTTGTATTTCCCTTACAATTCTTGAAATTTAAAATCTTGGTTAGTATTAAATGTTTTCTTCCAATGATTACCTAATAACAATCATTCACTGGCCCCTTAGGTTGTGTTTTTTAGTGCTCCTTATTGAAATTCCACATCTTATTATTCTTTTCAAAATCTCTAATCTATTTCAAACATTTACAAACATTCTTCAATTTCTACTTCCACATGGTAATTCACCAAAACCCATTTTTTTAAATCTCTAGAAACTTGTAAAATTTAATTATTCTTTTAAGTCAAATCCTTATCATTTTCATTCATCTATGTTTATTTTGATCCATATGTGACATACACTCTTCCCCATATATGTTTTTTAGTCCCCTCCCCATAGTTTATTCCTAGAAACTCAAAATAATTATCTCTTTTCTCATTATTTTACATCTCACTTTTTATACATCCATTCATTCTTCTATATCAACACATAGTGTACATGGTGGTCAATATCTTATCTATGGATAATTTAATCTTGATATTTTTAATTTATAAGGTTAATAAGTCCTTATTCTTGAACTAATATAGTGATTCTGATCAAATGCAGGTTGATTTCATTTCTTTTGTGTAGGTGTTTCTGTAATAGTCCATTCATTTGTCATTCCATGGATGTTTAAAATTTATAAAACTGAACTTTTATTCAATATAAATATATAAATTTCAATATTTATGGATTTCAATAGGTTTAATTGTAATGATGAATTCCAATATTTACATATATTAGTTTTCGATATTTTCTGATTTTACAAATGTAGAAAAATTTCACGTAATATATATATGTTTGATAAAATTATTAAGAGGCACTTTTTTATGAATTTTTAATATAAGTGACATTTCAATTTTCTATTTTATTTCTAAATTATTATAGATAATATATATTGTGTATTTCCCTATTTATAATTATTTAAATGTATTTTTTGGCTGGATTTAAATTTTTATCAATGCCCAATTGTATTTAATTGTTATATTCTTCAATTAAAAAAATATATTTTTTAATTTCATTTGGTATTCCTTTATGATGTTTTGTTTCTATATAATATTTATTGGACAGGTTTTATCAATTTTAAATATTTATTTCTAGAAATTATATTTTTATTGAATTTTTTTTAAAAATTATTTTATAATAAAGGTTGCTAAATTTTTAAAATTGGGTAATGAAAAACTTTTGTTCAACACCCTGTATAAAAGGATTTCATATTATATGTTACCCTAGTGGTTTGATCCTTATTATATTATTGATATATGATTTTTTTCATATTATATAAGAAAATTGATTGCTATTTGATGATTATGTAATATTGAAAGTAGATTATTATAAACTGGTTATTGGAGGTGGCTTGGGTAATATGATTTAATATGTTTTATGGGTATTATGATATGGATTATGATATCTTTCATCACTTCCATTATATGGTTTCATTAGATCCCTCGATATCCTAGTGGGAGGTCAAGAAACTATTGTTACGCTAGTTATGACGAGACTTTGACTAGTATCCTATTATGAACAACAATATTGGGGTATGGGGGGATACCTAGTGAGGCTTGGTTTGAGAATGTCAAGATTTAATTTGTTAGGAACTTCATCAATAGGTCATAATATACTTCCACATGAGTATGTCTAAGATTGTCTCACTAGAAGATATAGTATTTTTCATGATATTTAAAATTTGACATGTCTTCCTTATTATTGAGTGTTGATTACTTCATATTAATTTATTCCAATTGTTATATTCTTTGGTTTCTATTATTTTTGCACCATCTCTTCATGTCACTTGAAGTATATTTTTTTCAAGTTAGATAGGTATAGATTATTGTACGCCTTGTTTCATTTCAGCTTATATCTGGCACTATTTATTTTTAATTTGTTTAAGTATGATGTGTGGATGAACATAATATGATTTTATCATTATTTTAATGTTTATAATATTATATTGGTCATTTTTTATTTTTTGGGCTTCAGTTTTCTACATCTTTAATTTTGTTTAATTTAACTGTATAGATGCAGTTTAAATGACACATATATATATATATGGTAAAATAAAATTTAGAGGCAATTTATATCATTGATATAAATTACTATATTTAATGATTTTTTAATACACCTCTAACTTTTTGATAATTTTTGGGATGAAAAACGTTTTTAAAAATAAAATTACCGGCAGTAATAAAAAATTTTCATAACATCCCAGAAACTACTACTAAATGGGAGAAACTGACACAAGTTGGACACAGATGCCAAATTTAGTGTTGGATTTAAAAAACCATGAATGAAAATTTTTTAAATGGTTAATAACACCACAAAAATAAAAATTAATTGACAATATTACCTTGATTTGTTTCTGTGTTTATTTGGAATTTTTTTCTGATCGGCTATGATCGTGGGATTCTAGGGATAGTAAGAAAAAGTTATTCTAATATTTCTGATCGAGCATTCCCCTATATAGGGAAACAATGTCCTTATAGTATCAGTACTTATTTATTCCTTTCGTAAGTAATGTAATCATTATTGTTTGGGAAAAACCATCAATATCCAAATTTAGGGTTTCTAGCTTCCATAACACTGATGTTTAAAGTCTAGATATCTTTTGTAATGGTTTTATAATTTTTTAGAAAATCTATAATGATTAATTTTACTTTATATCATCATTATTCATATAGGTTGTCAATTTATTTAAGTAATGTTTTATTTTGATATAACAATTTCTTGAAATTTTAAATTATAATGTATTAGTAGAAATATCTATTTTACCAATTTTCTAAATTAGTTAAAGTGTTCGTATTATTTACCTACATAAAGAGGTTATATAAAATTATAGTTTAATTTTATAAAATTCAATTCAATTCATACTTATAGTGTTTATATGGAAACTTATTATCATATATTTGTGATCAAATATGGTTTATATATTTAAATAAAATTTAAAATAATCTTTATGTGTACCCTTTGTTATTATTTTTTTATAAAATATTTTCACTAATTTGTTAATATAGAAAGATTTTTTTTATATTTTTCTAATGTTGGAAGGTTTAAACATTGGAACTTTTGAGAATATAAATCCTACAAGACTAATAATATTTGATGGTGCTAACTATTAGTAATGGAAATATTATATGTATAAATTCATTATAAATTGTTGATTAGAATTTTTTCATTATAATAGGAAGATACCATATTTTAGACAAATATGTTTCTACTATTTATAAATATTATAATAAATAACATCAACTAATTAATAGAGTCAGAAATATATTATTATATTCCATGATAGGGAATATATATAATTAAATTTTTTCTTGAGGAGAAGCTACGCATATATGGGAAAAGCTTGAATGAACTCACATCGAGACTTCCAAAGTTATTGAAACATGAAGTTAAATGTATTGAGAATATTGTCAAGAATTTAATTTTTTTTAATATAGAATTAGTAGCACTTATTCATCATAGATTTATGAAAATCATAAAATTTATATAGTATTTTGGTGAAAAGGTTTTGAGTGATGATGTTTTGGTGGAGATGATTATTGATATTATTTGCATTGAATGAAAATCTAAAATGACAGCACTAGAAGACACTATGTGCATGAAAAATATTATTTTGGATTATTCTATAATTAGTATCGTGCTATATGAGGGTGGGATGAAAAGATATTCTAAAAGAGAGAGAAATAAAAATGGATTAGTTTTTTATTCAACGTAAAATATTTATAATAAAGATATATCAACTGAGTTTGAATCTAAATCATCAATGAAAAAGAAAGTTAAAGATAATATAGAATGTAATTCATTAGGAAAAATTTTAAATGAAATGGATAATATTGATAAGGGTATGTTTAAGATATTAAGAAAGAATTATGTTTATTAAAAGTATACAGAGAATCATAATGATCAAAGTGATAAGAATGATTCTTCATTGGTGATTTGTTTTAAGTTTATGAAATAGGGCCAGATAAAATTATAATTTGAAAGACATAAGGGGAAGGATAAGAAAGAAAAATGATATAAATAATTTCACAATAATAAAGGAAATAAATTTCTAAAATCTATAAACACCTAGACTCACAATGGGGGGGAAATTTCTCCAAAGAATAAATTTGATGAATATTTTAATTATCATAAAATTATTGGATTATATGGTGGAATTTTTATGATCAACAAATGATTCATGGGAAAGGTATCATCTCAATACCTTGTTAATTTAACATTAAGATGAAATTATCATGATAATAATGATGATTTTGATTGAACTTATTCCGAAAAAATCCCAATTCATCTTATGATGATGAGTCTGTAGCTATATTTTTAGAAATATATAAATTTTATAAATTATTTGGAAAAAATAGTATGTTCTCTAGAAATTATTTTGTTTATATGGTAGATCTTTCCAAATCAAATTTTTAGATCTCAAAAAATTACCATGTTGTTACAAATGATAATAAATAATTAGTTAATAAATATACTTCTATTATTGTTGAAGAGAATTATAATTTAGATGTTAAAATAAATTCTAAAATTTTGATTGTAAAAAATGTACTATCAAAATATACTTTGTTAATGGAAAATTTTAATAACAAGTACCAACAAATTTAACCCCATAAATGTACTTTTGGGATTAGTTTTACCATCCAAAACCTCATATGTAAAATTTCTATTTTTTTTAAAAAATGATCCTTTTGTAAAAAATATAAATATTGTGGAAATTGGAAAAAATGTTTCATTAAATATAATACAATACTTTGGATTTAAAAAATAATAATTTTATAATGAATTAATTTGTGTTCAAAATAATATGGTCTGATAGATGTGGGTTGATGATGTTTAATTTTATAACAATAATGGAACAAAGCAAGTCTAGGTTCTAGAAATCAATTTTTTTTCATGAAAATAAGACAAATCTAACACCATGAGATTTTTTGAAATACTTTTTTCACATTAATTTGACAGTGTTTGTATTTTTGATTTTAAAAAAACTGAATATATATTTTTTATATGGAGGCACTAATTTTGGCATATGATTGATGCAACACCATGTCAATCATGAACAACAATAAAACAATTATATTATCTTTATGTACAATTAAAACTACGTTTGGATTTTGATACACATAATTCCATTTTACATTGATATATTGGATTACACACAAGACTGAGTTATACCAAACTAAACATACCATTAGTAATATTATAAAAATATTATTATAGTTACCACCTAGGAATTGGAATGCATGTTATGAATAAGATTATCTAAAATTTTAAAATATTATCTATACAGGTATATAAAACTAATTCTTTTGTTATCAATTCATTATAAATTTAAGTAATAACTATTTGAGAATGATGAATTTCATTTTTTTAAAATCTATTAGTATATGTAAAAAACCCATTTTATCTTAATAAATTAAACAAACCACTTTTGATGATTATTTTTAATAAAATTTATAAATTACATATTCAATCAATTTTTTTTACACACAAAAAAACTGTTATTGGAAAAATATTAAAATAAATCAATCCAATTTTATGATAAAAAAGATTTATCCTTCAAAATGGTATTTTACCTCATTTTAATGGAAACCCCATTTAATTATAAATATTTAAACTTTTATAATTTTTATTCTAATAAATAAATTTCATTTTTTATAGTATGATATCAAAATTTAAATTAGGAAATTTTTTGTTATTTTTTTAAGAAGTTTCGTATTTTGATGAATAGTGAACAATACTAATTTAAATTCAAAACTGCTTTTTAGTCTAATTTATTTATATAGGAAATTAATATTTTTATTTATTTTTATGGAATAATTATATAAAATATAAATTATTTAATAAAATTTAGGTCATTTTGACAAATTTTATATTGAAATTGGATATAAAAACATTTCAAACTTGGGACATTATCGCTTTAAAAACCTATCATCTCATCCCATTTGTAGGATTAATTTTAAATTAATTTCTTCCACTTATGTTATTATAATTTTTAAAAATGGATTCGATATTTAGAATCAGAATAATTTATAATATCATTTAAAGTCAAATTATTTTTATATTGAAAATATTAGTGAATGTAAATAAAATTAATTACATCGATTAAGGAAAAAAATTGGTTACTTAATGGATTAACATTAATATTAAAATGATCAATGCCCTATAAAATATCAAAAATCCATTTTACGGATATATTTATATAATTTACCTTCTTTTATTAGAAATTTACAATTATTGGAGGCACCTGATGTAAAGGAGACCTCTCAATTGTGTTTTCCTTTTTATATTTACAAGAATGTCAATCCCCAACCACTATAAAAGTTCACTCACCCCTCACTTCCTCAAACATCTCAAGACACTTTGGTTCATCCAAAACCTGCAAGAATAATCCCCAAAATTCCCTCCTATCAACCTATAATATGAAAATTGGTTATTAATCCGACCAAGGAATCCATTTGTTGCAAACAAAAAAGAGATACTCAAAGAAGAGGTAGCATCCTTCCGTAAGATTTTTTTTTTATATTTTTATGATCCACCACCTCAGTTATTCTTATTCCATTCTTATATAACATCTTTATAATACTAAATATAATTATATTATGTTATGATTTGGGTTTTACCTACACTCAAACACTCTTCCATCAAATGGGATGAGCAATCATCCTTCTTGTGTATGGCAGACTACCTCCTCATGAACCAATGTTGCTCGTTATCCCATTGCAACATTTCAGGGGTAGAAATATTGAACTAAATTCTATTTTTATATGATATATATGATTTTTATGACATAGTTATGTTTTTTTAATTATATTATAAAACATTACTTTTTGCATCCATTTTTTTGTAAATACAATAACTTCATTATTGTGATGTGTTGACTACCACCTCCTCAAAGTGTTGAGATTAATTCACAATTTTTATGGAATGTATTAAGGATTGTATTACTAAATTTATATTATATTTATGAAATAATAATTTTACTTTAATGAATATATATATATATATATATCATTTAATTTCATTCCTTCAATATGAAAATAAAATGAAAATAGTCTTTATGCGTACGTACAACCTACCGTCTCCAACAACGGGGCATTCAATTTCAAATTTCAATTGTTTATATATTATTATATATATATATATATATATTGTAACTCCCAAGACTTTTATGAGAAATATTTTTGTTTTTATAAATCATAAAAGGAATCTTTCACTACACACAACACTAGCTTGGCTTGCATTACACGCAATCGCGACCTTCCTCGATAGCTTGCGTCGTACGCAATACCGAGTTTCACTAAACAATGATATGCTATTAAAATATTATTAAAACTAGTCATTATGAATAGTAATAACCACTTTTTGAATTTTTATAAATTTTATTTTTCAAAATGTTCTTCATTTTTCGATTTGGAATATCTAAATTATCCTAGGGTGAATTTTTCATAAAACATAATTTTACCGCTTCTGTGAGTGAAACTTCAAAAATCTGAGAGACAAGGTTGATGTCAGTAAGTAAAATGTGGTTCAATGAGATGAAAATAATTTTTGGTGAATAGTAACTTTTTACTTTTATTTACCACGGTTAAAAGTAGATAGGGTAATTGAGGGTCAAAATGATATTATTATTACCCTAACACATGTACTAATTCTATTTTATAAGTGTAATTAGACCAAAAACAAACATAGGAATAAAATATGACCATTTAGGCCCACTTGGATTAGATTAGGACATTTATTATTAATTTATTTCAAGAAGGGTTAAAATAGTTAATATCAACGTTTAATAAGTAAATAATTTTTAATATAAGGTCATACATAAGATAAATTCGACTATAAATATTAATTAGAAATATAAAAGGATTTCCTACATAATGGTATTTTATTTTTTAATTTTCAAACATTAAATAATTTAATTTATTTATGACACAAAGATGATACAGTAATTATCTTATAAATGAAATATTGACATAATTGATGTTATAAACACAAAAATAAATGTAAGTTGAGACTTTTTATGAATTAAACTAATTTTTTATGTTAATATTACATGTTAGTATTTATTTAATTAACTTTTTTCGAACTATTCATTCTATTATGATTTTCACAAAAATCAATTACTAAATAGTATCAAAATTGACATAAAATAGTTTTTAAAACAAATATTATATAATTAATTGTTATTTTATTCCTAAAAATATATGGTTCGGAACAATGACTTAGATAAGGTTATATATATTAATAATAAACAACTTGGGGTTCGTTTGGCTGCTTGTAGTAAGTTTATTAACCTTATAGTATAAGAACACAAGAAGACATGGTAAAAGTAAAATTATTTAACTTAATGTTAAATCTAAATGATAAGGTTAAAATAGGAACCTAAACATGTATAAATTATATTGGATGAGATAATTTAGACCCATCCCCACCTTATCTTCAAAATAAATCAATTTTGAGCTATTTAAAACTGATCGTGACTTTATAATAAAATAATATTTTTAGTTATTCCAAAGGTGCCCCTCTCCTCCCTTATAAAAGGGCACCTCCTCCCCCTCTTCCTCACACCACTTTGAGCTTTCAAGCTCGTCCAACCCCTGCCGCTTTCTCCTCTCCACTTCCCTAGAGACATCCTAGAGGTACTGGTCTTCTTCAATGACCAATTTTAGTGCCCTAAAAGGTGGTCTCAAAGAAGAACATCAAAGAAGAGGTAATGTCCGTTACCGATTCTTTCATATTTATTTCTTCTTCCACTTCTTATTCTTTAGTTGTTTTATTATGAAGTAATAACATCAATATCACTCATATACTGATATGTTATTATAAGTATGAAACAACCCTATTTCACCATCTATCCATCCTACAGAAAATGAAATCACCGCGCGTGCGTGCGTACGGAATATCGTCTCCACGCCGTGGTGTAATCTATTTTCCACCACTACCTTAGATGGATGGGTATAATGGTGTCAATAATGACTATATATGATTATTTTATAGTGATATTGATTATGAAATAGTATACATACACTCCAATACAATTACCTGATCATGGGAATGATATCATCGCTCGTGCGTACGTACGGAATACCGTCTCCACAATGTGATGTGACTCGTTCTACATGATCTTCATTGAATAATGATTATATAAATGAATTGAATGAATTAATATGATATATATTACACTAATAACATTCTTTAAATGAGGTATTTATAACCTAAAGATAAGAATAAGAATTTATTCGACAAAACACGCATAAGAACAAAAAGTAATAAACACCCGAATAACAGGTTGTAATGAAGTATTACTAATAAGAACCTAAGAATATGACCATATGTGATATCATAACAATGATTATTATTCTGGAATAAGTCAATAACATTATTTAAATCATTATACAGGACGTTCAGACACGTACAAAGCATATCAGACCTAAGGTAAGGGAAATATCACAATCTCATTTTTATCTGAGATTGTTTATACTTTGGTATTTACTAGGGTGTATTTTTTCATCCACATCCATGTTTCATCAATATGTAATATTATTTCCATCCACATAAAAAATTTTAAATCCTATTTTACCCTTCGGAGAGTTTTTAGTAAATGATATGAAAGGAATCTTTTGTCGTTTTTCATATGAGGTACTTTTTTGACTTTTCCGAAAAAAAGTATGAGAAGAATGCTTTTTAACTTATACAGAATGAATGGATTTTTAAAACAAAATTTCCAAGAATCCTCATTTACAAGTTTTCAAGTTTATTTTTAATCAACTTCTTTTAGTTTAAAATTGTATGACATGTTATGAAAGGAAAAAAAATTTAAAGTAGAAAGGATATTTTCCTCAAGAATGGAGTTCAAGTGTTTTATCAAAATTATTTTCCATCTAAGATAATAAAGGGTTCTGTTTCTATCCTTATTATTACATGGATTTGATTATGTTGTGATGGAAATATTTTTATGAATTCCTTTATCTTATATGAATTGTTTTATGATGTTACGATGTTTAAAGATTCCCATTTTTATTACATGGGTTATGCTATGATGTATGGTTTATGATTTTGTGTCACACATAAGAATGGTATCATTATGAGATGGGTGGGACCTATATCTCCCTCCAATGCATGGGGTAAATATTTTATATCTCATGAGATAGACATGGCTGGAACGGCAGGTTAAACCAGTTCAGTGAAACAGGACTGAAACGAGGAGTGAACTCAGTTCAAAAATGGGATTTGTCCACTAAGATAGTCTTGGCAATGAGTCTTGACTAATAAGAAATGATTCTCTATGATTATGTGTGTATGCCACAAAGTTTCATGTTTTAAGTTATGATTATTGGGATTACATTTCACTACTATAATTTATCCCATGTTATGAAATTACGATTTCTTTTGCAGGTTAAGATTTCCAAAAGTTATATTCTTATGTATATGATGTGGTTGATATTTATTTTGTTTACCCTTACTGAGCATTTGAGCTCACCCTTTTGTATTTTTTCTTTCCCCAGGTCAGGAAGAAAGTTATTAAGTAAGATATGTCCAAAGGGACTATAGATATGATGAAATAAATGGGAGACAGTGTAGACGCTTTATGAACCAGTTGTTTATGTTTCCCAGTTTCTAAAGACACTATACCTATGCGGTCCTTTCCTGGTTTTGATATATGTTGTAATAAGTGTGCTTCAATTCTAAATTAATAACAATGTATGTAAATTATGGGTCGTTATAGTTGGTATCAGAGGAAAGGTATAGTCAACCTTTGGAAACTAGGATGTGAAAGCCTTAGTAAGAATCCTAAGGATATGTCTAAGCATAGAACACAATCTTAGTGTTTTGGAAATGGCCATGAATAACCTAGGATAAGACCATAAGAGTGAAATTTTATTCTTCATTATGTGGTTTTCCTATTATAATTATTGTTTCACACACTATTCTTATTGGTTTTAGTCAATGGTTGGAACCCGAAGGAACTGTGTTAATGCGGAATGCTACGGGAAATGAAATGATTGTCCCCCTGAACAACCAAACGTTATGGGAGCTGGAATGCAAAAACTTGTAGCCATGCTCACACAACATTCTCAATCTATGAATCATGAAGGATTTCCGAACGATCAAAGGAAGGAGCAACATTCTGTTGAATCCTTCATGAGACAGCGTCCACCTTCATTCAGCGGGTCTACTGATCCATTAGTTTCTGAACAATGGATTAGTACTACTGAAAAGATATTTTCAGTTCTTTAATGTTCTAAACATGATAAAGTTATCTCAGCAGTGTATTGTTTGGAAGGTGATGTTGATCAATGGTGGAATCTTATTAAGAATACGAGGAAAAGGGTTGAAATTGAGTCCATGGAATGGGACAAGTTCAAGAACTTATTTTTCAATAAGTACTTCCCTCGTAT
Source organism: Viscum album (assembly GCA_963277665.1). Classification (NCBI taxonomy): domain Eukaryota; kingdom Viridiplantae; phylum Streptophyta; class Magnoliopsida; order Santalales; family Viscaceae; genus Viscum; species Viscum album. The sequence goes on from OY728137.1 coordinate 1,959,239,986, forward strand.
TCTCTGAACAAAGATGGAGAAAGAGTTTCTTGAACTGAAGCAAAAGGATGATGAATCTGTTGGTACCTATGAAGAAAATTTTACATGACTTGCAAGGTACGCTTCTGGTATTATTATCCAACCTGAGAGTAAGATCGATCGATTCATTAGTTGCTTAAAACAAAGTCTTCGAAGGGCGTTAGCCATAAAGGACTTCAATAGCTACGAGGAAATAGTTCGATGTCCTCTCAAAGTCGAGATGGAGATTGGAGTAACCCATCAGTCATATGGGTTTGATAAGAAGAGGAAAATGGAATTCAAAGGAAAATCTAAAGAGCACACTAAAAATAAGATGAGCTTTCCCTTATGCTCAATGTGTGGAAAGAAACATGGAGGGAGTTGTCTTAAAGGGACAAGTAAATGTTTCAAATGTGGAAAGGAAGGTCATAGGGAATTTGAATGATGCAATGCTTCGAAGAAGATGTCTAATGATGCAAACAAAGGAAGGGATGCACAGAATGAACCTACTACACTTCAATGTTTCAATTTCAATGAGATGGGGCATTATGCCAATCAATACCCAAATCCAAGGGTTGATGATGATGGTCAACATCAACAAAATCTTAAAGATAAAGACAAAGTAATGTCTCAGGCAATTTCTATCAGCGATGTGGAGTACAATAACGATGTGGTGAAAGGTACACTTACCATCCACTCTAAAGTAGCAAATGTTTTATTTGATTCTGGATCCACCCACTCTTTTATTTCTGAATAATTTTCTGAGGATATCACCATATTACCTCAACAATTAGATGTTGAGTTAGCTGTGACAACCCCGAATGGCACAACTGTTGCATCAAAAGTTTATAATTCTTCTCCGATCGAAGTTTGTGGGAAAGTGCTTCCTACAAATCCTGTGATCCTTCCTATAGTGGAATTTGATGTGATTCTTGGCATTTATTGGCTTTCTTTATATGGAGCTCATATCAATTTCCAAATAAGGGAAGTCACATTTCATATTCCAGATCAATCTATGATCGTCTATCAATACAAGGATGAACATAACCTTCCAGTGGAAATTTCTTCCATCTTATGGGTCTTGATTCCACTAAATGAAGGTTAAATATCTCAAGTGGTTGGTGAGAACTCATGATTAAGAATATGCTCATTGTACGGGAGTTTGATGATGTCTTTTCGGAGGAATTACCGTGTCTTCCACAAAATCGTGAAGTTGAGTTTTCAATAGAACTCGTATAGGTTGCTTTACCTATTTCAAAGACACCTTATAGAATGGCCCCAATTGAGTTGCAGGAATTGAAGAAGCAACACCAAGATAATCTTGATAAGGGGTTCATACGCCCTAGTGCATCACCTTGGGGAGCACCTGTTCTGTTTGTTAAGAAGAAAGATGGATCAATGAGACTTTGCATTGATTATCAAGAACATAACAAGATCACAATCAAGAACAAATATCCTCACCCATGCATTAACAACTTATTTGACCAACTACACGGAGCTCAATACTTTTCCAAGATTGATCTTCATTTAGGGTATCATCAATTAAGGGTCAAAAGGAAGGATATACCAAAGATAGATTTCCGTACAAGGTATGGACACTATGAATTTATAGTGATTCCATTTGGTATTACTAATTCCCCTACTTTCTTCATGGATCTGATGAATAGAGTCTTTAGAGACTATCTTGATCAGTTTGTGGTAGTCTTTATAGACGATATTCTTGTCTATTCAAAGAGCAAGGAAGAACATGAAGATCACTTGAGAATTATATTGAAGACCCTGAGAAAGGAGAAGATTTATGCCAAATTTACCAAGTGTGAATTTGGATTAAAAAAGTTTCATTTTTTGGGTCACATAATCTCAAAAGAGGGGATATTTGTGGATCCAACAAAAACAGAGGTTATCAAAAGACGGTCGAGACCAACAACAGTAACTGAGATCCGGAGTTTTCTTGGTTTGGCTGGATATTATTGATGTTTTGTGAAAGATTTTTCACGATTATCTATTCCACTCAACAATTTGACTCATAAAGGAGTTAAGTTTGTTTGGACGGCGGAATGTGAAGAGAATTTCAAGGAGTTAAAAAGAAGGTTATCCAGTGCACCTACGCTCACACTGCATTATAGTGGAGAAAGGTTTGTGATCTACAGTGATGCATCCAAGAAGGGACTGGGGTGTGTTCTTATGCAAAATTATATAGTGATAGCGTATGCCTCACGACAATTGAAAATACATGAGAAAAATTACCCAACTCATGATTTGGAGTTAGCCGTGGTAATCTTTGCATTAAAGATTTGGAGGCATTATCTTTATGGGGAAAGGTGTGACATTTATACTGATCATAAAATTTTAAAGTATATTTTCACACAAAATGATCTGAATATGGGCCAAAGAAGATGGTTGGAGCTGATTAAGGATTACGACTGCTCAATCCATTACCACCCTGGGAAAGAAAACAAGGTGGTAGATGCATTAATTCGACAAGACCATGCCAGTTTATCCATGATGAGGTTCCCAAAAGATCCAATATTTATGGATTTACAAAGGATATATCTTGGAATTATAATGAAAGGGGAAAAATCGTATCTTTCTCAAATGAATGTTCAAACATCTATACATTTGATGATTAAAGAGGCACAGAAAGAAGATGTCGAGTTACAAAAGAAGGTGAGAAATGTTCCTAAATTCAACCTTGATTGTGATGGGATAATAAAGTTCAGGAATCGAGTTTGTGTTCCTCCCATCCCCAAATTAAAGTAGGAGCCGCTGGATGAGGCTCATAGTTCTTCATTCTCCATTCATCCTGGAAGCACGAAGATGTATAGGGACCTGAAAGTGTACTTCTGTTGGGATGGCATGAAAAGAGATGTTGCTGAATATGTCTCTCGATGCATGGTTTGTCAGCAAGTTAAATCTGAGAGACAGAAGTCTAAGGGGATGTTACAACCATTACCCATACCCGAATGGAAATGGGAAAACATCACTAGGGACTTTTTCACCGGACTTCCTAAAACATCCAAAGGCAATAATGCTAGCTGGTTCATAGTTGATAATCTTACAAAGTCTGCACACTTCATCGCTTATAGAGTGGATTTCTCTCTAGATCATCTTGTCAGGATATATGTGAAGGAAGTGGTAAGATTGCATGGAGTACCACTTTCAATTATATCTGATCGGGATCCTAGGTTTACCTCAAAGTTCTGGAGAAGTCTTCAGCATACTCTGGATACAGAGTTGAGTTTCATCACTGCTTATCATCCTCAGACAGATGGTCAGTCTAAGAGGACGATTCAAACTCTAGAAGATATTTTGAGATCTTGCTCTATGGATTTCATAGGTGGTTGGGATCAACACCTTCCTTTGGTGGGATTTTCTTATAATAATAGCTTTCACTCCAGTATTCAGATGGCTCCTTATGACGCTCTCTATGGAAAGAAATGCAGGACTCTGACTTGCTGGGATGAAGTTGGGGAAAGAAAGCTATTAGGACCCAATCTCATTGATGAAATGGCAGAAAAGGTCAGATCTATTCAACAACACATAAGAGCAGCTCAGAGTCGACAGAAAAGTTTTTCCAACAACCGAAGAAAAGACCTAGAGTTTAAACTGGGTGATAAAGTGTTCTTACGAATATCTCCCTGGAAGAGGGTCATGAGATTTGGAAAGAAGGGGATGTTGAGCCCTAGATATATCAGTCCTTTCGAAATACTGGATCGTGTTGGGAAGGTAGCTTACCAATTGGCGCTTCCACCGAATCTCTCTCAAGTTCATGATGTGTTCCATGTATCTCTCCTGAGAAATTACATACCTGATCCTTCACATGTACTTAGTTCAGAAGTTGTACCGCTGGAGAAAGATCTTTCTTATGAAGAACAGTCGATAGAGATTCTGGATCATAGTGAAAAAGTCCTACGAAACAAGACCACTCGATTGGTGAATGTTTTATGGAAGAACCACCAATTAGAAGAAGCTACATGGGAGCTTGAGGATATTATGAGGGAGAGGTATCCTCATCTATTTGTTACAAAGTGACGAATTTTGAGGGCGAAATTCATTTTAAGGGGGGTAGAATGTAACACCCGAGACTTTTATGAGAAATATTTTTGTTTTTATAAATCATTAAAGTACTCTTTCACTACACACAACACTATCTTGGCTTTCTTTACACGCAATCACAACCTTCCTCGATAGCTTGCATCGTACGCAATACCCAGTTTCACTAAACAATGATATGCTATTAAAATATTATTTAAACTAGCCATTATGAATAGTAATAACCATTTCTTGAAATTTTATAAATTTTATTTTTCAAAATGGACTTCATTTTTGGATTCGTAATATCAAAATTAGCCTAGGGTGAAATTTTGGTATTTTTCTAAAAACTTTCAATTTTTGATGAATAGTGAAACCACTAAGTGGTAGTTAAAAAAACTGAATTTTTCATAAAACTTAATTTTACCACTTCTGTGAGCGCAATTTCAAAAATCTGAGAGACACGGTTGATGTTAGTAAGTAAAATGTGGTTCAATGAGATGAAAATAATTTTTGTTGAATAGTAACTTTTTACTTTTATTTACCACGGTTAAAAGTAAATAGGGTAATTAAGGGTAAAAATGATATTATTATTACCCAAACACATGTCCTAATTATATTGGATAAGTTTAATTCGTCCGAAAACAATATTAGGAATAAAATATGACCATTTAGGCCCACATGGATTAGATTAGGACATTTATTATTAATTAATTTAAAGAAGGGTTAAAATAGTTAAAATCAAGGTTTAATAAGTAAAGAATTTTTAATATAATGTTATACACAAGATAAATTCGACTATAAATATTAATTAGAAAGCTAAAACGATTTCCTAAATAATGGTATTTTATTTTTAATTTTTAGACATTAAATAATTTATTTTATTTATGACACAAAGATGATGCAGTAATTATCTTATTAATGAAATATTGACATAATTGATGTTATAAATACCAAAATAAATGTAATTTAAGACTTTTTATGAATTACAATAATTTTATAGGTTAATATGACATGTTATTATTAGTTTAATTAACTTATTTCGCACAAATCATTCTGTTAGGATTTTCACAAAAATCAATTACTCAATAGTGTCAAAATTGACATAAAATGGTTTTTAAAACAAATATTATATTATTAATTGTTATTTTATTCCTAAAAATATAAGGTTAGGTAAAATGACTTAGATAAGGTTGTATATATTAATAATAAACAACTGGGGTTCGTTTGGATTCTTATATTAAGTTTATTAACAATATAGTATAAGAACGCAAGAAGACACGGTAAAACTAAAATTATTTAACTTAATGTTAAATCTAAATGATAAGGTTAAAATAGGAACCTAAACTTGTCTAAATTCCATTGGATGAGAGGATTTCGACCCATACCTACCTTATCTTCTAAATAAATCAATTTACAGATATTTAAAACTGAACATGACATTATAATAAAATAATATTTTTAGTTATTCCAAAGGTGCCTCTCTCCTCCCTTATAAAAGGGCACCTCCTCCCCCTCTTCCTCACACCACCTTGATCCTTCAAGCTCAGACAACCCCTGCCGCTTTCTCCTCTCCACTTCCCTAGAGACATCCTAGAGGTCCTGGTCTTCTTTAAAGACCAATTTTAGTGCCCTAAAAGGAGGTCTCAAAGAAGCACTTCAAAGAAGAGGTAATGTCCATTACAGATTCTTTCATCTTTATTTCTTCTTCCACTTATTCTTCTTTAGTTTTTTCATTATGAAGTAATAACATCAGTATCACTCATATACTGATATGTTATTATAATTATGAAACAACCCTATTTCACCATCTATCCATCCTACGGAAAATGAAATCACCGCGTGTGCGTGCGTACGGAATACCGTCTCCACGCCGTGGTGTAATTTATTTTCCACCACCACCTTACTTGGATGGGTATAATGGTGTAAATAATGACTATATATGATTATTGTAAAGTGATATTTATTTTCAAATAGTATACATACACTCCAATAAAATTCCATGATCATGGGAACGATATCATCGCTCGTCCGTACATACGGAATACCGTCTCCACGATGTGATGCGACTCGTTCTACATGATATTCTTTTCATAATGATTATATAAATGAACTAAATGAATGAATATGATATATATTACACTAATAAAATTCTGGAAATGAGGTACCTATAACCTAAAGAGAGGAATAAGAATTTATTTGACAAAACACGCATAAGAACAAAAAGTAATAAACACCCGAATAACAAGTTGTAATGAAATATTACTAATAAGAAGCTAAGAATATGACCATATGTGATATCATAACAATGAGTATGATTCTATAATATGTAAATAACATTATTTAAATCATTATACAGGAGGTTCAGACACGTACAAAGAATATCAGACCTAAGGTAAGGGAAATATCACAATCTCATTTTATTCCGAGATTGTTTATACTTTGGTATTTACTGGGGTGTATTTTATCATCCACATACATGTTTCCTCGATATGTAATATTATTTCCATCCACCTACAATTGTTTAAATCCTATTTTACCCTTCGGTGAGTTTTTAGTAAAAGATATGAAAGGAATATTTTTTTGTTTTTCGTACGAGTTACTTTTTTTACTTTTCCGACAAAAGTACGAGAAGACTGTTTTTTAACATATACGGCATGAATGGATTTTTAAAACAAAATTTCCAAGAATCTTCCTTTACAAGTTTTCAAGTTTATTTTTAATAAAATTATTTTAGTTTAAAATTGTATGACATGTTAATAAAGGAAAAATGTTTTTGAAGTAGAAAGGATATTTTCCTCAAAAATGGAGTTCAAGTGTTTTATCAAAATTATTTTCCATCTAAGATAATAAAGGGTTCTGTTTCTATACCTATTATTACATGGATTTGATTATGTTGTTATGGAAATATTTTTATGAATTATTTTATCATATATGAATTTTTTTATGATGTCACGATGTTTAAAGATTCCCAATTTTATTACATGGGTTATGCTATGTTGTATGGTTTATGATTTTGTGGCACACATAAGAATGGTATCATTATGAGATGGGTGGGACCTATATCTCCCTCCAATGCATTGGGTATAGATTCTATATCTCATGAGATAGACATGGCTGGAACGGAATGTTAAACCGGTTCAGTGAAATAGGACTGAAACGAGGAATGAACGCGGTTCAGAAATGGACTTTGTCCACTAAGATAGTCTTGGAAATGAGTCTTGACTAATGAGAAATGATTCTCTATGATTATGTGTGTATGCCACAAAGTTTCATGTTTTAAGTTATGATTATTGGGATTACATTTCACTACTATGATTTATCCCATGTTATAAAATTATGATTTCTTTTGTAGGTTAAGATTTCCAAAAGTTATGTTCTTATGTATATGATGTAATTGATATTGCTTTTGTTTACCCTTACTGAGCATTTGAGCTCACCCTTTTGTATGTTTTCTTTCCCCAGGTCAGGAAGAAGGTTATTAAGTATGATATGTCAAAAGGGACTATAGATACGATGAAATAAATGGGAGACAGTGTAGATGCTTTATGAACCAGTTGTTTATGTTTCCCAGTTTCTAAATACACTATACCTATACGGTGCTTTCCTGGTTTTGTTATATGTTGTAATAAGTGTGCTTCAATTCTAAAGTAATAAAAATGTATGTAATGTATGGGTCTATATATATATATATATATATATATATATATATAATGAATATATATTATATTTAGGTCATTTTTTATATTGTATAAATATTTGAAACATGATCTATTTAATATAGTCAATAATAACAAGTCAAAACATATATGAAAATACAATGATGATATTAGCTGAAACGTAACATTAACTATAAATTGTTAATAAATGTTTAATATAAAGTAATAATAAAATAATATATGGTAGTATATATAATAATGTGGTTATTTTTTATATTTTTAGTAATCACATATTTTTATATAGGAGTTTTGAATGTGTATGAAGAAAGTGATGACTTAAGGTAAGGGTTTTCTCGTTTAACATTTATTTCTGCGAGACTTATGCATTATTCACCACTGATTTAATTTGTGTGGTGTATATACATCCCTTTATGTATTATATGATTAACATAATTAAATTTATTCTTATTTAAATATATCTATTATTATATTTATTTCATGGTATTTATTTTCCAAAGTTACCAAATTGTTAAAGTAATTTTGTCTCAATCTTCCTTCTTTTGGACACATGCCATGTTATGTACCTATATTTTTTATATGAGGTCTATATAATTACCTTTAACATGATATATCATGAATATCATTTTATTAATAGTATTTTAATACTAATTTAATGTTATTACTTCAATATTATTTTGATTCAAAGTTACTAATGTGGAAAAAGTTTATTGCTACAATCTCATCATTTATCAATATAGTATATGATTATGCTTTCATTCATGAAATATTGTCATCCATATCTGAAGAACTCTCTCGAATTTTCCTATCCCATGTTTATTAAGTATATTTCGATTTATTGGTAAAATTTTAAAATCATTGGTACTTAATATTATTATTAATGTGATTTTAAGAAAAACTGACTTCATTTTTCTCTTCGGTCAAAAACAATTTTACCCACAAAACCCTGTTTTCTAAAAATATTTTAAAAATTGTTTTACGATTATGTGTAAAATGATATTTTATCCATATTTTACCCTAATAATAATTTTTTTCCAATTGAATCTCTTTACCATTTCCCGATCATGGATCTTTTCTAAACATTTTATGGTATAAAAATAATGTTTGACATTTACAGATTTACCCTTCATCATTTCATTAAATCTTACTTTGAATGTTTGCAAGGTTAGTTTTAAAAAAGAAAATGTTTATCTTAATATTCTAGAAATTCATTTTTTTAATATTGTTATCTATGAAAAATGTTCTCAAATAATTTTTATATAGTTTTCAAATCATCCTTTATATGTTTTCATGGTTATTTTAAAAATAAAATACATTCAAAATGATTATGTTTTAAAAAGAGTATTTCAAAGAGGAAAGGGTATTTTTCTGAAGAAATGTTTCAAATGATTTTTCATGATTCATATATATTTATCTAATGTTATTTCATGAAATAGGATTTTCAAAATTTTGTATGATCCAAAAATTTATTTTCAACGAAAAGTGATATTTCAAGTAATATTTCAAAATCATTCTCTATATAAGATGATATCATTTTATATAGTTTGTGATTTAATAGGTTTATTATCCATGGAAACCATTATTATTATTTCTTAAATGGTTTACAATTTAGATGATGATTATTTTATAAAATCCATTTCTCTTTAATGGGTTATACCATGAAAAAACACTTATGAAACCCACATCCATTAATGGGTTATTATAGGATGAGATGATTTTGAAACCAATTTATTTTCCATAGGAAATGCTGTGATGAAATTTTTATGATACCCATTTCATTTCATGGCCTATGATATTATTTGTATGAAACCCATATCTTTTTATGGTTCATGGAATGATGAATGTTTATGATCTTGTGGAACACGTATGTATGATTTTATTATAATACAGGTGGGTCCTATATCTCCTTCCAATTAGTTGGGTAATGATTTGTATCTGACAATGTAATGATGGAAAACAAGACGATGGGCTTTATCCACATTGGGATACTAGTGTGTCTAGATCCAAAATGGGAAACTAGTGTGTCCTGATCCAAATTGGTAAACAGTTGTATAATGATACAAAATGAGAAACTAGCGGGTCCTGATCCATAATGGGAAACAAATGAATCCAAATACACAATGGGAAAGTGTTGAGTCATGAACCATAATGGGAAATAGGTGTTTCCTTATCTACTATGGAAAATATGTGCATGTTGATCCACTATGTTGATGGTCAGGGTAGTCAATCGTGACACCTGAAATAGATTTCTATATTTATGATAATTTTGTACATCTATGACATGATCTTCTGGTTCATGATTGATTTATGATGAAATATCAACATTCTCATTCATTTAGAATGAATTTCCAATATCTACACCATGAGTCATGTATATTCTCTTTTATATTTAGGGTATATTCAACAAGTAGTATTCTCATATTATCGTACCATTATTAACATATTATGCTTATGTAACTCCTTTATTTACCCATACTAAGTTTTTGAGATCACCCTTTCTTATTTCTCCTCTCCATTGGTTATGAAGGAATTTTTAAGTAGATATACCGAGGGGGGAGATATTTTTGGGAACCACTGAATATATTTCACCATAGTAGAATATTTTTCTCCATGTTTAAAAATAAAATAAATTATTATGGTCATCAGGTATTTATTTTTGTGATGTGATGAATATTCAATTAAAATTAGGTAATATCCATGTTTGTTAATCATGGGTCACTATGGCTGGTATGAAAGGAAATATTTAAATATACTTTGGTGGCTAGGATGATAAATCCATAATGATATACCTAGGTATATTTCTAATGATATTTTTATGGATATCTCTAATAATAATCCTAATGTTTCATATATTTAAATGTTGGTGTAATGATTTAGGCATCCTATAAGTATTTTTTCAGGATTATGTGTCATTCTTCTATGATAAGTGTTTCTCACACTATGATTTCAGGACTTATTTAATAGAAGGAACGTGAAGGAACTAAGATAACATTGAATGTTTCAGATGTAGAATGAATGGTCATTATAAAAATTGATTACCATTGTTGAAATATCACGAAGAGATCCAGGATGTTGGTACGAGTATTGGTTATAATTTCTATGATAAAGTGAATACAACTGATATGTGAATGTTATGGGATGTTTAATAGTATTGATTACATTAAATATAATATAAAATATTATGTTGATTTTGAGGAACCTTAATACATGATTCCTATTTCATATTCTATGAAATGGGTATTAAATAATCAAATGATGAATAATGAGTAGTATTTTAAGATTAAAGTTTTATGTTTGAAGTGTATATGTTTTGGAATTCAAAGATCATGGTATACTAATAATGAGATATATAAGTATTTTTTGTATGAGGTTTTTATTATTGATTGAAAGTGATATGTTGAACGGTACTGAAGACATAGAAATTCTATTTAATGTAAATTTGATATTTTTATGGGAATGCATACCATATGTGTTCCTGATGTTTAGAAAATTGTTTTTTATCTTGGATAAAGAGATTATTTATATGGATGATGTAAATTATATAGTACTGATTACGGTAGAACTGATTATTGATTTGTCGACAAAGTGGTCCATGTTATCATGGATGAATTTTTTATATTTTTTTGGATTTATTAAGTATATCCAATAATTTGTGTCTTATGTAATGAATGAATAAGAATATATGTTTTAAATGTGGATTTTTGGTTATTCTAGTTATTGACATGTTTCAAGAGAATACCTGATAATGGAATTCACATGTCTGGTATGTCACAACCAAGAGATGCTTTATGATATACATGGGATAAATAGTAAGAAGATTTTGAGATATTTAGTGATATTTATTATAATACTTTGGATTTTCATATTTCATATGGGTTATAAGGTTCACTGTTTATAGATAGTTGAAGTTAATATTTAGATTATGTTTTTGAGATTTAAGTATTATCTCACTATATGAGAATTTATTCATATTTGATAACTTGTTCTATCCATTGTGACATGATGATAACAAACGACAGATGACATTACTTATCATCTTTATGGATCTTATGATCCGTTAAACTCTTTAGGAATAAAAAATTCACCTTCATTTTTGGCATAAGAGATGAAGTGGAAATTGGTCAAGGCACAACCAAAGGATGAAGTTGTGCTGAAATAAAGTAATTACTAATTAATGTAAATGTTATTCAACTATAGAAAAAGGATCTTGAAACCAAAAATGTTTTGATAGTACCTTCAAATATGATGAATCAAATGGTTCCTTTGATCATTTTGGATTTATGGTTTTGTGATCAATAATATTCAATTTATCATGTTCTATATCACTCCCCATTAGAACATGATAGCGAGGTTTCTATTTAATTTCCATGTTTTTACTTACATACTATGTTCTTTTATATGAAAACCTAGTTATGAGTTACATTGGGTAACCATTATACTTCCAAATTTCCTTTATTAAAGTATCTTTTATTATTAATTTTTACAATTTTGGTTTCTATGTAAGAACATTCCATGTATAAAACCCTTGATAACCAAGATGAATTTCTAGGGTGAAATAATTTATAAGGTGGTAAAATGTAACACCTCAAGATTTTTATGAATTATTTTTATTTCAAATTAATTTAATCTTTTTCAAATTTTTAATTTTACACAACATTGATTATTTATTTTTTTTTATATGATACCACTAAGATTTTATGGTGGACCTTGATACTCTAAATTAAGAATGAACATCACACAAAACATAGATTAGATTACAGTAAACAAAACAGAATGTTTGTCTTGTGTTATACACATTGTGGAGTTCCTTTCATATCCTGTTTTACACATAAGGATGAGTTTTACCATACTAAAATTTACTATTAATGTTGTAATTGAGAAATTATTATAGTTTCCACCTAGCCATTTGAATGGAAAATATGATTAAGATTTACTAAATTGTGAAATTATGATCTACACATGTATTTAAAATTAATCCTTTGGTTATCAATTAGTTAGAAATGAATGTAGGAACTTTTTGACAATGAAGAAATTCCTTTTCTTAAAGAACTATTTTTCTACATATTATCACCCTTTTATCTCAATAAAATAAAGGAACAAATTTTCATGATTTTTTTAATAATATATATATATATATATTATATTCAATCAAAATTTTTAAACTAATAAAATAAATTTTTTTTCATAATATTATAATGAATATATTTTTATGAATAAAAATATGACTAAGAAAGTCCAGTCAGAGGAAAATACCCCTGACCATTTATTAAAAAGAAAGAAAAAGTATAGTAAACAGGAAGGATGAGTGCACTTACCTTTACTACATCCAAAAGGAAAGTCCATCCATAAAATAAAACTACAGGTCATAATAAAAGTATCCCTCCCCACATCGATAAAAATAGTTTTCTTCTACGGTGTTCAACTCCCACTCGGAATTTGTTTCTAGAGAGTTAAATAGTTTGATGTACTACTCACAATGCTTCAATTGTTCCAAAGAGAGCATCCCCTTACCTATAATAGAATTTACTCTTTCCCTATTAGTAGAAGACTTAGTCCTCACTGGCTTCGACAGATAAAAATAATCTTTCCTCATTCTTCTCCTCGGTGGAGCGATCATAGTTTCTTCACTTTAATATAACTTAATTTTCCAACCTTTAATTATATCACTATAGAATGGTTTGACAAAGCCAATATCATTTTCCTTACCACTATCAGAAACATCTCCTCACTTGTTAGTGATATTCAGAAAGCCATAATTTTTTCATCCATTGTTTTTTCCAAACAGATCACCCTTTGAAGCATCCAAAAGCCCTCCGCCCATCAACTGTGATGGCCAGTTGATATAAGTTAGGGCTAAGACATGAGAGTGCACCACATTGGTGTGCTCATCCTGATAACTCCTTCCCATTGCATCAAATTCAAGTATTGAATGCTAGTAATTGTAGTCAAAATACCTATTGTCTTCATCAAACACTTGAGGAATTTCCAGCTCAAGGGGTAACATCACAATCTCTAGTCCTTCACACTGATTTCATGTGAGAGCATTGAACTGGTGCTCCTCACCCAAGGTGTTAACACCCTTGTCTGTTGAACTGTCTTCACAAACTGTGTCACCCAAGGTCTCTACAGTGCAAGGGTCCGCAACATCTCTTAACAAATATAGATTTCCAACCCCAATATCCGACTTAATCTGATCAAAAGCCTTCTTGAACATCAGATTCATAGAAAACCACACCTTCTTCATTTCAATGGGAGTCACAACTACCTCTATTATCTTAGTTCTCACCTTAACCATTGCTGAGCCAAAGGGATTTTCCCCCGTATAAACTCCCTGCTCAGATATTCCACCTGCATCATCATACACCTTATTAGAAGACACACCCCCTTGACTTAACAAAGAATTTTTATGATTCTCCTTCAACCACATATCAACTCTAGTGACAACCCGAATTCTCTCCTTCCCACTATCCGGGAGTCTCCATGCTACCTTTGTCAGTGGCAAACCAAATCCAAATTACCAAGACGCCTGCAAGAACCATAGAAATGCAACCAAGACTCAAAAATGACCTCCTATTTCCAACGAGAATCTTTCCCATCAGTGATATAGACCCATTTCACCAGTGGCTGCATGACATCAAACTCAACACAATTGCGCAGACAAATTGGATTGCAAACCACCTCCGTTCGACATGAATAAAAATATGTATTTTTCAAAAAGGTAATATTACAACCATTTAATGGAGATCTCAATTTAAATGTAATTTTTTATACTTTAATTTTTTTTTGAAAATGATGTTTTTTTTAATACATGATATTTTAATTTACTTTGGGTAAATTGTGGGTATTTTTCATATAATTTTCACATTATGATGAATAGTAAAAAAGTCAGAATTTTAATTCAAAATTGCTTTTTCATCGAATATATATTTAATGTCAAATTTTATTTTAATGCAGTTTTAAAATATAATTAGACCAGTTATACATATTTAATCTAGTTTAGATAATTGGAACCAATTTACCATTGAAATCGGATATAAAACATTTTATTCATTCGGACTTTTTGACTTTAAAAACCAAACATCTTATCCTATCTGTGGGATTAATTTAAAATAAATTTCTACATCTTCTTCGATTAGAGTTTATAAAACTAGATTAAATATTTTGAATAATAATAATTTATAATTTCTAGTGAGGATGAATTATTTTTTTACTGTAAATATTAGTGAATGTAACTAAAATTAATTACAATAACTATGTTAAAAACAAGTTTACTTAATGGTTAAAATTTAATATTAAAATTATAAATGAAATACACACTTGTTCCAAATACATTTTATAGAAATATTTCTACTAATGAACCTCTTGGATCAAAAATTTACAATTATAGGAGGAACATTATGTAAGAGAGACCTCTCAATAGTGTTTTAGGTTTTATATTTACAAGAATGTCACTCACCCTCAACTATAAAAGGGAACTCACAACCCTAACATCCATAAACCTCTCAATAAACTTTATCTCATCCAAACCCTATGAAAAATAATCTACCAAATACTATGAAATAAACTATATGTCTCTCTTTGTCCATAAATCCAACAAATTATTCCATTGGTTGAAAACCAAAAGGGGTTACCTAAAAAAGAGTTAACACCCATAAATAAGATCTTTTGTTTTATTTTAATTCTAAACCCACCCAATTAATCTTGTTACATGATTATATAATAACATAAATATGATAAATATAATGATATTTTTTATGTTAAGTTTTTTACATACACTCACAAATACTTTCATCAAATGGGATACACAGTCATTGTCTGTGTGTAGAGTAGACTACATCCTCCTGAACCGATGTCACTCATTCTTCCATTGCCAACATTCAATGTCGGAAATAATGATTGAATTGATATTTTCACATGATATATATTATATATATTATATATGTTGTTTTTTATAACTATAAAATTATTATGTAAAACAAACCATCATTATTACCATTTTGTGTAATTATGATAACTGTGTTTATGGACATGTGGACTACCGCTTCCTCAAAGCGGTGTGATTCGTTCACACTTTGCATAAAATTTATTAAGGAAGGGTTTAGTGAATTTATATTAAATTCTTCAAATAATAATGATAATTTAATAATATATATATATATATACACATATATATATATTTAATTTACATTTCTTGATTAAATATGTCTAGAAAATAGAAACAATGTTCGTGAGTATGTGCAGCCTACCGTGTCAATGGACAATGTATTCTATTTCATATTTCTAAATATTATAGAATAATATAAAAATGTATCTACTGAATATATATGATATATATATCATGATTTATATTCTTTAAATATGTAAATCAGGATCTATATTAGATGATCAAGAATAAAAAGTCAAAATATATAAGAAAAACAAAGAGGATATTACTTCAAATATAAAATTATCATGGGATTGTTAATAAATGCGTAATATTAAGTAATAATTAAATAATATATGGTATTATATATAATAATATGGTTATTTGGTATATATATTGTAAAATTATATTTTTACATAGGTGTTTTGAATGTTTACATAGAACAACAAGATTTAAGGTAATGGTTCTCTCGTCTGAGGTTTATTTATGTGAGACACAAGTTTTTTTCACCACTAATTTATTTTCTGTGGTGAATATTCTAACCATTAATATATTATTTTATTATTATACTCAAATTTATGGTAATTTATATATCCATTTTATGATATTTCCATCATGGTATTTATGGTTAATATTTACCAAATCTGTAAAATAATTTTTTCTCAATTTTCATTATATGAGACAAATTCCATGTTATGCCCCTGTATTTTTTTATGAGATGTATGTATACAATATTAAATTTTATATATTTAATATAAATTTATTAATGATATTTAATTCTAAATTTAATGTTATTATTTCAATAAAATTATGATTAAATGTTGCCAATGTGGAAATGGTTTATTACTACAATCTCATCATTTATCAATTTTGTTTTTATGCTTACATTGATGAAATATTATGATCCATATCTAAATACATCTCATGAATTTTCTTATACAATGATATACATGAATTTTCAATTTATTGTCCCTATTTTTAACCCATTGGTACTTAAGTTAATTAAGATACTTTTTTTTAAGAATATTCTACTTTATTTCTCTATTCGGTGAGAAATTTTTCTTATTCACAAAATAATGTTTTCTAAAAATGTTTTCTAAAATGTTTTAATATGACGAGTAAAATGAATTTTTACCCATGATATAAATTTTTAATAAAAAAAGGTTTTAAAATAAATCTACTTGTTTTTTACTGATTATGGCACATTTTCAAACTTTTTCTGATTCAAAAGGAATGTTCAACTAATAAAACTTTACCCACCATAACTTATTTTAACCATACTTTGAATGTTCGAACGGTTATTTATTAAAATAAAATTACTTTCATAATATTATGGAACCACTAAAATGTGGAGTCATATATCAAATTAAACGATCCAATATATCTTTATCAAGTCATGGCTCATCATCTTGCTCTAAATGTTCATGGTTATTAGTTATAACAGCTTCCATCCTCCCTAATATTGAAATGGTGATCTTGTTTCTAATACCAAATGTGTTGGACTTCCCATAAGGGAAATATCTATATGGGCCATGATTATTGATACAAATTGTTCAGAAAATAATAATGTATCTAATTAAACATTAAAACTTAAAAAAATACATTTTCAAATTATAAATAAATTTGACCAAAAAATAGTTTTGAATTAAAATTCAGAATTTTACACTATTGATTAAAAAATTACACTTCAAGTAAAACTAAAAAAATCACCCTAACATAATTTTTCTATTCTGATTTCAAAGATTATTTTTATTATGACATATAAGATTTATAAAAATTCCAAAATTTGGATTTAAAATAGGTTCTCTATTAAAAGGTGAAAAAGTGCCATAATAAAACTATAGTTTTTTATATGTAATATTGGGTTTTTTATAATCTCATGTCTATCAAATCTATTGGATGAATATAAAAATATTTTATTGAATAATATATATAAATATATATAACATTAAAATAACACCCTAATTAAAATTAATTAAATTTATTAGGATAAAACAACTTTGTTAGCATAGAAATAGTTTTCTATAAAAATATTCCACTTATAAACAATTTTTTATTATATTCATTTATAATTAATTTGTAATAGATGAATTCATTTGATATTTGTGTAAAAAATATATTTTAATAAGTAAGTTAATGTTATTCACTGCCTTTAATTTAATGTCTATATTATATCTTATTATATTAAATAATAATTTATTAATAACTTATTATTCTTCTGTAAAACATTATCTTTCATGTAACGCAAACCATTGAAGAAAATAATTGTTGAGTTTGAATCATGATAACTCCATTTCTCATTCATTTCATGCTATAAAATATATTTAATTTATCTAAAATAGTAAATATATTATAAATTCTCAAAATATTATATTCTCTTATGTGCTTGATTTTTCATGTCATACACATTATCGAATATAATGTTCCAACATTACATTTTGAACAAATTATAATTTACATACTCATATAAATACTATGGCATGAATACCTTCCCTTGTACTATAGGTTTTTTCATTCTACTTCCAACTTGTATTCAATTAATTTATCTTACATGTGTTAAGGTATATTTCAATATGGTTTTTCATATTACACACTCTAAAATATAGTTTAGGTAATGGCTCACCTAACCTAAATGGTCTATTTCAAATTAATTTTTGGTGAATAAGATTATTTATTTCTAATGGCTTCAAATTTCTTTAATTTCATCAACATGACTAAAAATAAGATTTAATATTATGTAATCCCCAATATTAATATCTATTATACATATAGGGTCCTTTAAACAGAAACAAAAATTTTATTGAAAACAAATTTCATCATATATGAAACTAAACTAAATATTATGATTCATTTCATGGATTTTATGCACATGACTCATTTTCGAAGGATGGTTGTACTACATTTCTCTTACATCTTTAAATTTCAGGTTACACCCTTCTTGAAAATATTAAAACATCAAGGATATTTTCTATAGGATTAGTATAATTCCTTACTACAGTAATTCAAAATATATATATACCTTTTAGAACTAAATATTATTTGATTCCATTTACTATTATATGGCGTAATCAACTCCAAGGATCAATTCAGACACCATTATTATCCCTTATTCTCCTATCCATGACACTCACTAGAGAATTTCACTCTTTCTCAGTACTTTTTAACATATTTTACATCACCTTCCTAGAAAATTTTAAATAATAAGGTGATATTCATAATTTTTTTGGGTATTTAAATAAATTGGTGTCATGTTTGATGAATTTAAAACCAAAGATTACATACAATTTTTATTGGGTCATTGAATAAAAAGATTCTATTTTTATGATAAACACTGAAGTAATGTTAAAAAAAATTATTTTTATTTTAATTCATAGAGTTCCTTCTAAGATGACATTAATCACCAATTAAAACATCAAAATATATTATATAATATAAAATCATGGATTTTATTCTTATTTGTATTTTAACTAAAAAATTTATATCATATATTCTTATGGGTCTTTAAATCACATAATTCCTTCTTATATGACTTTAATCTCCATGGTGAGTGTAATAATTCTCTATGACAAGATAAATCAAAGACCAGATCCTTATAAAAAATTAAATTCTAATGATACCTTTAAAACATTCGATATTTATTCGAATCAAAAAGTTATTCCTAGATTTCTATAATGTCTAAATTTACCTTCACAAATTCTTATAAGTTTTTAATAATAGATTCTCTTCTTAAAATACTATAATCTATGATCTAACATTCATACTATTTGGATGTATTTTTTATCAAAAGTATATTATATTGTCCTTAGATAAAGTTACACTGAATGATAACTTTTATATTCTACAGATGTATTATCACTCTAAAGTAACCTGCATAGTATTTTAAAGGGGTTTAACTGAAAATTAACTTATATAGTATTTGGATGGATTTTCCACCATAAGTATCATACAATGTCTTTGGATATATTTTCACACCAAAGTGATGTTTATAAATTCAAATAATTCTTTAAATCATGAATTATAATCATAGACATCATTAAACACTAAAAAGACCATAGCATGTTAGTATGATTCTTTTAGTCCTATAGTAACTTATTATATAACATTAATATTCAATAGAACCAACATAGTGTTTATATAGATTTTCACTCAAATTTAACTAGAATTATTTTTTCATGGATTTATAATACTATGTTACTTGTATAGATTTTGAATTGATTTTCATTCTAGGCTAACATATATAGTCTTTAGATGAATTTCATGTCCATATAAACTCATAAATTATTTTGATGGATTTTCTCTCTAATGTTTCCTTCTAAATAATCCCATGTGATTTTAGATCACGGTGTTCCCACTATTTGAATATAATCTATATGAGATTTTTCTAAGCGTTACATTAACATATTTTTTCTTCCATGATTTTAGAAATTGAGATATTCTCTGTCCAGATTTAAATCACATCATATAATTTTTTATTTCATATAATTCTTAAAATATTAATTTTTCATTATGTAACATGTGTACAATTTCTTATACTGAAATCACATTCATAAATTTTTATTTGTATTATTTATCATGAATTAGTATAAAAGATCATTATATTAGGGGTATTAATCCAAGACATGTTTTTTAAAATATAATTAATAATCATCCAAGATCATAGATATATAATTTATTTCATTAATAATATTAGATATATTAGAGAGTATCGCACAATAATGTAACATTATTTATGAGATGAAATTACCACATATCATTTTTATTTAATCATTTACATTACCTTGATCTAACAATTTTACTATAAGGGAAAAATGGTGTAAAAGGTTGGAAACATCTGAAAAAATTAAAGGAAAACCTAACACGAAATCCTTTTCCATTAAGTAAATTGATTTAGTAAATTTTAATATCAAAAGTTTTATATAGTAGTTTCCATTTTTTTATATTTTCCTCATTGAATATAAATGTAAATGAATGGTGAGGTGATGAGGCATACTATTGAAAACACCAATTTAATTATGGTAAATGTATATTATCATTATTTTAAACTCATAGTTTGAATCCTGAAAGAAATAAACCACCAAAGGTTAAGTGCAATTAATTCCAATAATATGGATTTTGGCCTCCAAATCTGATTGTCTCAAACGATTTTGCTACAATGATGAATGATAAAAATATTTTTCTGATATAATGAAAAATTCATGATCCAAATATAATAGACCATAATAGAGACAATAAAAATTTTCCGTGCATGGATGCTAGATTTATTTGCAAAGAAAAACTAGGGATAGGTTTTAGTGATCTTTATCTAACTTAATTTTGGGACTAACATTATATTGAACTATTTAATCCCTATATATATTAATTATGGTGATATTAAGTATATCCATGTTTCTACTAGGGATTCACCCATGATGGATAGATTTAACTATGTTCATTTCAGACAATATACTACCCCAATTACTATAGAGCTCCATTGAGACGCTCAGAGCAATTTTTTCAATCATGGGAATTAAGAAAAAGGTCAATTGGTAGTTATGAACTATGGAGGTATCACTAAATACATGATTTCATATGGAAAAATATCATTGTTCCCCACATCAAAATATATACATGACTTCCCTTTGGATATTTCTAATATATCTTCTAATATTAGTGTGACCTCCTAATGAGAGGAAACCTTAAAACTAGATCTAATCTCAATAGGTGATCCACCATTAGATAGTAAATTCTTATATCTTAAATTGGATGAACTATAATGAATTTAGTAAAAAATCCCCTAATAGATATTCATTAGTCTATACTATATGGGGTTATAAATTTTTGAGACTACTTATACCCTTGAAAAATATAATTTGGTTACTGACCTATCATGTTAACAACAGAATGATCATTATCTATGAAAGATGAATCTGAATTTGAAGAGACTTTAGAAGAAATTTCATTGAACTAAATACCTTTTATATATTTCTTTTTACATATCCTATCTACCATATTCTTTAGTAAGATAATAAAGAGACCATAAAATATTATTGGCATGACCTATGGCCACAATTTATCCATAGTAGTTATATATATATATATATATATAGTTGTCATATGATGAATATATCTAGGTGTTATATGGGAAATTTTAGTTTGTTATCCCTACTACTTACACCATATCACTTGACACAAATTCTAAAAATCGATATAGATTATAACAACATATAGATTGAGAAAGAAAAATTAAATATAAAATATCACTATATAATCTTTCAATCATGAGTGCATTTATGGTTTATGGAATTATACAACATGAAACATCTCTATATTCTCACAGTGTAAAGACGGTTATAAAAACCAAAATTTTTCAATTCCATGGGATTGTTCTTTAAAAATGACATGAAATGTCATCAATATCAACAAATTTACATGGGGGAGACCTGATAATGATTTTTAACTTGATTTATAGTTCTTAATTGATACAAATTTCAAATGATATGTACTATAAAAAATATTATGAATGTAAATTCATAGAAGAGGTGTCTTATTTCCTTGACACTACATCTTCAAGAGGTAATCACTAACACAAGTGGTTAGGGAAATTTTATCTCAATGTAATCATCAAAATATATTTTATAGGACACAAGTATCATAGTAATCCACTATGAAATCATCCCTAGGGTAACCATATTCAATTGTTCTTGTGGAATTTTTATAGTAGACAACCCAATATATATAACCCATTTTACATGAATAATCCATAATAACCATTTGATGGTAATAAAGATATTATATTTGTTTGTGGTCTGTGGGATATATATGAAAATCTATCCAAGGACTATATTGTTCCACTTGGTGGCCACTAGTGTCCCATGAAGATTATTCAATAGTCACCTACTATACAAAGAGAGGGTTTTGATAATCACCTCCACATGTTTTTTAATGTGGTAAAAATAGCCATGGGTTCACAATATCAACAAGTTTTTGATTCATACATTAGAGACTATGACATAACTAATTAGGGATGTAACCCTTGTTTATAACTCAAAAATATATAGTTTCCAATACATTAAATATATTAATGATTTTGGATCCATTGTAATATAATAAGGAAAATTCATCACAACTATACCTACTAATTTTCCAGAGAATAATTTTTGAATCTATTCATAAGGAAATTATATATCATTGGAAGATCATTCATGAATTGGGATGCATGTAAATGGTGAATAAATCTATCATTAGAGATAAATGAATTAATTAGGGCCTTTACCCAATTTTCTATTACCACTTTTTCAACCTATTTTATTTATACGTAAGGAAATTATTTTTCCCTTTTACTTATAAACTAATTAAAATTACTGAGACCATGTCCATGGGAAAACAATTTCTTAGTTATAATGGAAACTGAATAGATCTATATTATTTTTATAGATGTTATAAAATGAAATAAGACTCTCAATAATGATGTGAAAGGTAATGAAATATCATATTTGGGTGAGATACCTATATTAAAGATAATTATTATGTTTTCAGTGCTAGTTAATATCCTTTTCAACTGATCTAAAATGTGATCAATCCATATAACTAATAATATTACTTGTGGATTAGGCAGATGATCCTTTACTGTCTAAAAAACCATTAACTTTTCAATTGATTTCCCCAATGTGAATCCAAAACATGGTGCCAAATTATAGTGTAAAACAATTAATGACCTAAAAGTTTGTTTTGAGTGTTTTGAGTTGTGGTGCATACTAGAATATATTGGGAGGAAAATATATGTTGTGTGTGAAGATCTTATCCATCCACCACATAATTTATGAAATTCTGGTTTTATGTCCAATAATGATATAATAATTTTATGGAGATATCATTTGAAATTTTTCTCATAGTGTGTTTCACTAGGCAGGATTCACAAAAAAAAGAAATGATCATGCTAATATATCTTGTTTATGTTTTTTTGTTTTAAAAACCAAAAAAATATATTAATTTAGTGACTAGATCTATCATAAGAGGGTTTGATATTTATGATGTGTCCTTTTACAAAATTCTCTCTAACCAAAGTAAAAAATTTATTTCTATTTTCTTTATTTGAAAATAGAATTATAATAAATAAGTATTATACTTTTTTCACAATAGAATGGATTAAAATAATCTTGCATCATAAAAATACTATATGATAAGATTTTGGAAATATTTGTGGAGAATATTTTAAAATATTTGATTTTAATCTTTATTCCTATTAAATATCATGGAGGATTTTGTGATTTTTTTAAATAACATAATTTTCAAAGGATACACATCATTTAGATTGGAAGATTCTCTTCCACTAGAAAATATACATTTCAAAAGACAAAAAAATTAATGAAAACTATAATAGTGAAATCTTACACACCATTACTCATTATTTTTAATGAGACACTACTACCATGTCCTTAACAACTCCATGAAAATTTTAATAAGAAATAATAAGATGGATGAAAGATTCACATACTCCAACCATTTTTACATTGGAAAAATAGAGTATATTCATTTTATGTAGATTAGGTTCTATGATATTTAATATGTTCTGTGAAAGATATTTTTCATAAAAATATAGAGATAATAAAATAAGAAGAGTATAAGATAATATATCATTATAAATATTTACTATATAACTAATTTTTGGAATTTATGATTCATAAATTCTATTTTTTTCAATGACTAAATTTATAAAATGGTAGATGAATGCTTTGTAGAATCATGGAATCCTAATAAACAAGTGACATGTGTCTCAAAGTATATTATAACTCCATGAGTTAATAAGGAAAATGTTAAATGGTATGATATTTCATGGAAGGATACACAAAAATTTAACACGGTATTACGTGAAATTTATACCCTCACACCCATGTTATAATTGAATCATGAATAAATAATTCAATAATATTTATAATCATCACATCAAAAACTAACAAAATCACCCTGAAATTTATATTCTTTAAAAAAATTATAAAACTAATTTTAGAGTTCCAGTGATGAGGAGGATCATATAAGATAATTTAATCTACATCATACTATTATTAATTTCATTTACTAGTGTTTGGTTGTTGTTAACTCTCCCACCATATGGAATATTTCTCTAATTAGGATCCAAATTTATCCCATGTCTATAACTTCCAACTGAAATAAATAAATTTTGAAAATTCAAGGATAAATGTGAATTAGGGTCTACCAATACTTTCTCATTAACCATAATAAATAAATGACTCAAAAACTATAGTGGATCGCAATATTAGTGATCCATCCATAACCATATCATATATATTATATAAACCCAAGGAATGAAAATCTAAAGATTTATGTGGGTGTGAATGTTTTATTTAGAATTATTTAATTCTCCCCTTAATGTAATTAAATTATTTTATTAGATATATTGAATATAGCTATCCAATAAACCATTTAGGTCCCTGATGAACTTTTATCATGGTCCTTATAAAATTTATGTTCTATCATACATAACATTTAGTTAATCATATTTATAGATACATTATTGTATTGTACCACAAGATATAGAATGGAATCAATGTTGCAGGGGAATGAACATAACCTAGAAATATGATGTGAAAAAGTATTTTGATACCATCACACAATACGTTTACTTATTCATGATGTTCAATTTTGTAGGGAAACCAGAGAGGTCATCATTAAGGCTGTTATTTTTCTGCAGAATTTTGAAATTGAAGTTTTTTCTTCTAAGGTATATCATATTGTAGTATATAATGTTTATAATTTTATATATTCATTACATTTTTTATAGAAATATTAAGTTGTCGATATTTAAGGATAAATTATTGCAGTTTATCACCAAAATAAACAAGAAACTTTGAAAAAAAATCATGTATTTATATATAATTATTTATTAATTAATATTATTATAATCCTAAAACTCCAATACCTAGGATATATTGTAAATTTTTAACCACATCTATTATGATGATATAGGGATATAATAAAATTAATTTTGAGACCATTAGGGATTTTTTGATTGATGAACTAGTATGGGTATGTGATTTTCAATACTATGTTTTTGGTATCCATTATGGCAATCAGATTTTATACTATATTTATGAGACATTGATAAACCCATTCATGTGTATATCATATTTCTCACACCACTAATGTTATAAGTACTCCATAAATGGAAATTTAAGAGTACTATATAGTGATATTACTCTATTAAATTATTATTAGACTTTTTGTATTAATGTTGGGTATTATAAGAGAGAAGGAACTAACCATAGGTTGAGGATAATAAATAAATGGTAACCCAAAATTATTTATAGGATTATTTAGTTAACACTTATGATTTTCTAAAGTAATTTTTCCTATATTGGATCCATCATATGTAACACCCTAGAATTTTAAAATCTATGCTTGATAGCTTGATGAACATGAAACACCATACTTTTATTGAACCCCAATATATTATTGAAATTTTATTTTTTAATGTAATTTTTATATATTGTCCACTGAATTTTTTAGTAATAAATGTTTTATCTAAATTATTTTAAATATGTATAATGGTTTCATATAGTTTTGTTATTAATGAAAAATAAGTATAGAATTTTATGTAAATTAATTTTATACTTCAAATATATATTTTCTTCAAAAATGGGTTTTTATGATTTTTGTTAGAAAATATTATAATTAATTTCTAGAACATGGATAAATATTATTTGATAATACTATATCATTTTTGAAATCAGTATTTAAAAATTATCTTAGGATGAATTTCTTGGAATTTTTTGAAAATTTTGTTTTCTAATGAGTAGTAAAATATAATAATTTTTCAAATACTGTGATTAAAAAGGTAATTTAATAGTCCAGTTATATTTATTATTTTAAAATAATTTTAAATATTATCTATTATATTTAGCATAATAAAATTTTAATAAAAAGAATCATGATATTTATATAAGTTAATTTTTTTTAAAAACATTTTTCTAAAAAAATATTTGTTGTTGCAATTTTTTTATTTATATCAAAATTTATTTTTATCACTCTTAGAAATTGAGATATAGAAAATAAATATGATATTTTTAATTATGATGTTCACATTTAGTCAATATTTCTTTTTTCTTTTAAGAAATTACAAATTTTAACTATGGTAAACTTTATCATATCGATAAAAGGTAAATTTGGTAATTAGGGTTATAAATAAAGTAAAAAATGCATTATATTTGAACACAAAACATTATTTTACTTCCCTGTATGGTATGAATTCAGTAATATGCATCCGAAATTCAAATATAAGGTAATTTTCTTCCATTTTAATGTGGTAATAATGTTTATATTATTTTGGGTAATGAAAATTCCAAAATGTCACTCTTTAGATTTTAAATTCTTTAATATATTCAAATAAGGATTATAATATGTCATTGAATGAATGTGACATCATATTTTGAAAACAATTAATTTATTAAATCATTATAATTAATAGTTAATTTTTAGTGATTGAATATTTATATTAAATTCTAACACAACACCGACAAAATATTTATTCAATTAAGGAAATGTGAAATAAATTATTTTAAAAATATTAAAAGAAATAAAATTTTGATGAATTATTATGTACCTCGAATTTAATAGATAAATATAACATATCAGTGATTGTTTGAAGGATTATATTCAATATCTATCATTTTATTGAGGTTTTTAAATTCAAATTAAATGACTAGTTAAAAATGAAATTAATGTTATTTTATGTTTGTAATATTTTATTCAATTATTTAAATTCCTATAAATGTTAAAATAGGAAATCTGATATATCAGAGGGATAAATTTTCATATTTTTTACATGTATTGGAAAATTTTCCTTTTTTGGTATCATTCTTGACCTTTAATGTATAGGTGACATTTATTTTGTGGTAATTATAAAAAGGGTTAACAGGTTCTTAAACTAAGTGATATGGGTTGAAGAATAATCCAAACGTTTCCAAAAAAAATTATATGAGAGGATTTTGAATCATACTCATCTGAAAATTTATTTATTCTAGTTTGGATCCATTTGGACATGGAAAAAATATATATTAATTTAATAATTTTATAAATTCCAAGAATTCCCCTCCCCTCACAAATAAAAGAAAAGCCCATATCTCTTTTATTTACATGACATAGAGAAATATATATTGAAAAAACCATACCAGTTTCTCCTCTAAATATACTTATACAAGTTTTAGATGTTATATTATTTCTAAAATACATATCATATGTCTCATAGTAATAGATCTATGGATGTCTACCAAAGAATATGTAATCATCATTTCCAACTCTTTCAAAAAAAATATTCATATACATTAAATTTATAACCATTATAAAATAATAAAGAAAGTATCATAAATTTCAATATATTTTATTATGATTATGGTGCAATAATTTTCCACATCTTTTACATCCTATAGAATGTGAAAAATCACTCGTGCGTATGTATAGATTTTTGACTCCACGTAGTGGTGTAATTCAATTTTAATCACAATTTCATTTTTTTGGTTTAGAATATTGAACTGATAAATATATATAATATTTATGAAATAAATATGCCTATAAAATTATAATATCATATGTAATTTCTTACCATTAAATCTGATCATGGATGGTAATAATGCTCGTTCATATTTGTGGAATACCACCTCCCCAATGAGATATGATTGGTTTTCCATTTCAAATTTACATGGATGGTAATAAGGATGAATTTATTGATTATATATGATATTTATGATACAATAATGATTATTTAAAGGTGAAATTTATTTACTTTTATTTTTTTCATCTTTAAAAATATGAAAACAATGTTGATGTGTACGTGCCTCCTATTGTCTATAAGAATGGTGTAATTCATTTGTTTTTTATAAATTTTACAAATAACTATATATATATATATTGAATAAATATTACGTTTATATAATGATTAAAATTATATAAGTGATGTAACCATGATTGATTTATAAGGACCAAAGCTGTAGAACCAAAAGATATGTAAAAAATGATGTAGTTTTTACATATAAAAGTGATATTTATAAAGAATTGTTAATAAATATTTGATGAAAGGTTATAAGTTAATAACATATGGTATGATATATATTACCATATATATGGAATTTATTTATAATAAATCTATATATATTATATAGTTAGTTCAGATACATATAAAGGAAGTCAGACCTGAGGTAAGAGTTTTTTCTCAATCTCATCATTATTCAAATTTATTTATGTTTATGTATTTATTGGGGGAATTATTTGATGTTTCTATCTTAAACCCAAATTTTTTTTACTCATTATATTTCATAGAATTATAAATTTTCCTCTCATTTTCCTCTCTTATGTACTCAACGTACCTTAATTATGTTTTTAATGAAAACTGAGATTGTTTTTCTATCTATCAGTAGTATTTTTCCTCCATTTCAATATTTCATTTACAATTCATTAATGATTTTTTTTATTTTTAAAAAATGTCATATTAAATTAATTTTTAGTCTTTTTTAAATTTTTATAAAAATATTAAAAGGAAGAGTCTTTTTTCTAAATGATCCAAATTTTTATTAAAGGTGTTAAATTATTATTTTTTAACATATACCGCATTAAAAAAATTATTTCCAATCAGTATAATCATAACATTTATGCATTATTTACGTGTTTTAAACATTATTTTCAATGAAATTTTTTTCATTAATATTTATGAAATGTATATATTTTGAATATCTGAATTAAAAAAGAAAAGTGTATTTTCTTCAAGAAATCATAAAGTGATCTTTCTAAAGTATTTTCATCTATGTACGCATTCTATGGAGAATATGATGATTTAAAAGGGATGAAGTACTTTGATATAATTCTTCATATTAATTTGGTTCAATTATGATTGGGTAATATTTATTGATTGGAAAGAATATTAAAATTTAATATTCTAGTTTTTCAGTACTAATGTTTACAATGGTTATGTTTCACCCATTTAAAAAATTTAATAAATTAGAATCAATAAATAATGGGTGGTGAATACCATATCACATCAATGCATCGAATGGTTTCATCAGAAAAACTATTTTGGGTAATTGGACATTCAATACCTTTTAAATTATGTTATTTTGGCACAAGGCTCTAACATTATGTTTATGAGGTCTAACATTCTGAATTCTGTCACTATGAAACTAGTAATTATTATCTATGTTGTTACTTATGTTCTTATGTTATCCACGGATATAGAGACCTTTTATGAAATTAGTTATATGAAACATTTTATTACAATTTATCTCAGTCATATTTTTCATTTTTTATTTATTTTATGATAGATTCAATTATACGCTTTCCCTTACAGCGAATCTAAGATCACACTTTATTATGGATTCCATTCAACTTGTTAACAAGAAGGGAACTATGAATGATTTCATAGATTTACAATAACAAATAATAATTGTCTTAGAATAATTTTTATATTATATACATATTTTTATATTATATTAATTTTTTTATATGTATTGTGAGAATCATTTATGTATATATTCTCCCAAGAATACTAAAAAATTAATACCTTTAAGATGTGATACATTTTATATTATGTGAATGTATTAAAGAAATCGCTAACTATGGGATACTAGAGTCGATGTTTTATAGTTGGTATCAATGGAATTCAAATACAAACCTTGGGATCTTGATTTATAAAAAAATAGGTTACATAAAATAACCATTTGACCAACCATGAGTATATGTCTAATTATAGGATAATTCCATTCAGTTATTGGTTAGGGAAAATTTATTTTTATAATAATACATAACTTTCATGATATTACATGTGGATGTGTTTTTGGAATTGATTTATGAAGGGTTAATGAACCCAGAAAGTAGATCAAATATGTCTAATTCATCATTCTAGTTCAGAGTGAGTGTTCCCTTACTACAGAACTCATTTGAAACTCCACTAGGATATTCTCAGGTTAATTCAAATTTTAATTATGATCCATTATGAATAATTTAAAGAGTAAATAATCATTGATGGTAGCTGCTAAACCTATGTTTTAATATATTAAAAGGGACATATCATGATTTTGAGTGATTTGTTTATGATTATATGATTACACAATTAGTGATCAGAAAATGTTTTTGAATCCATTTTTTGTGAATGGATTGAAGGAGGGGAAATAATATAAATTTTGAATGTCATAGAAAATTAAATGATTATTCACCAATGGAAAAACATTATATTAGATAAAAAATGAAAAAACTATGACTATGCATAATCATTGATGCCCAATGTCATTGAAATTGGGTAATAGTAAAAATATATGATTTCCAACTACTAATGTAAATGTTGTGAGCAGGGTTGAACCCACATGGAAGGCAAATTTACCGACACTTTTTTGATTCTCTTAAAAAAAAACCCACTGTTATCAGTAATGGGGTAAACATTATAATTTTTATATTTTTTTGTTCTAAGTAACTTAGCCTTATCTATTCAAAGATGAATTAATTGGTAAGTAAAATAAGATACACCAACAATGAACAACACAAAAATAGATTCTAAGATGAACAGTCAAGAAAAATGACCATGGATAATCTATTCCACTGGTTTTGAAAAGATTTCCAATTCACTCAAATGTGGATGCAATGTACCACTGAAAAAGGAATGATTTAATTACCTCTTAAGGAGATAAGCCATAAAAATTAATCAATTTTGTAGTTCTCTGCTCCAAGAATGTTCAATTAGCAAAATAATATTTGAAAATGATGATAAATCAAACTCACAGTAAGTTTTGAAGTTTTCAAAAAAAAATATATGAAAAAGTATCCATGATCCTTCACACCAAACGATCATGGAATTATAAATTGAATTTTAGTTTCACAATGAAATTTAATGAATTCAGAAGTGATCTCACTAATCAACTTTGAATACATTAATATGATAATGTGAAAAGGAAGATTAAAGATAAGCAGCGGAACTAGAATTCACCCAGAACTGGAATGTAGAGGCCTGAAGCATGACATACATAGAAATTACATTACTTTTTTGAAATACTTAATACATTATAAAAACAGACGCCCAAAGACCGTATTAGTTTAGTGTCTTTGGAAACTCAGAACATAATATTCTAATCATGTTGAAAGATCTTCAACATCTCCCATAAAGATCTTCCCCTTTTGTTTTCATACCTAAAACTGTTATTTATATCCTGGGTAAAAGAAAGCATAAAAAGGGTGAGCTCAAATGCTCAATAAGGGTAAGCATGGAGAACATAAAAACAATCCATAAAATTTTTAACATAAAAACATGAACATAAAACATCAAAATCTTGAGCAATGACATAAATCTTGGCAGTACATAAGACATAGATCATAAAGGAACATTAATCATGATAAAATGGCATGGGAATAAAACATGGAATTATGGAAAACCATTAAGTACATGTTATGATTTCCATAGTATCCAAGGCATTATTTGAAAGACCATTATAGTGGATAAAGTCTATTACTGAACCGGGTTTACTTGTCATTCCAGCCCTGCATTAATGAACCGGATTCACTTTTCATTCCAGCCATGTCTATCTCATGAGATATAAATCTTTACCCAATAAATTTGTGGGAGATATAGGTCCCACCCATATCATAATGAAATCATTCTTACGTGTTCCACAAAATAAACATAAATCATTCATCAGAACCCAAAGAATATAATGTGTTTTCATAAACATCATTCCATTATAACATAATCCATGTAAAACAAATAGATATCATTTCATCATAAGAAAAAATAAAACCATGTAAATAATACAGATATTATTATTGAAACATAACTATATTAAATATTTTCATCATAGAAGTAAAATAGTTTTAATGAAACACATGAAATGAATTCATGAGGAAAATATCCTTTCTTCTTCCAAATCAATTTCTTTTCTCAAAATGACATGCAATTTAAAAGAAAATAATTTTGTTTAAAATAATCATGAAAAATTTTAGAGTAAGATTTATGTAAATAAGGCATTATAAAATCATAAAAATATGTTCACACTGTATAAGTTAAAAAAAACATTCTCCTCGTACTTTTAACAGAAAAGTCAAAAAGTACCATGTATAGTAAACAAAAGAAAGATTCCTTCAATAACATAAACTAAAAGTCAAAAGGGGGTAAACATGACATTAAAAATACATGGAATAATATTAAACACTTTATGGAAAACATTTTTATGGACATGGATGAAAAATATAACACCAATAAATACTTACATATAAGAAATCTCAGATAAAAATGAGATTGCAAAATTATCCCTTACCTTCGGTACAATTTCTTCTGTATGGGTCTAAAACTCATGTATAGTGGGTTTAAACACATTATTAACTTTTAAAATAACCATAATATTATTTATGATATCATATATGATTCACTTGCAGCTTTTTATAACTCGTTCATTTGCCAATCCCATGTTAAAGCAGCATTTTGGGTAAAATCGTTTCATTTGTCGTCCGTGTTTGGACTTGTAATTTTTAATATGATTACTTAGATCATGATTACTTACTTTAATAATTTAAAACATGATTTATATATATTAATAATATAATATATCGATAAATGGAATTAAATAAACCATTCATGGAGACGGTAGGTCGTACGTATGCATGAACGTTGTTTTCCATTCCTTATTCACTTGAATGGAAGTAAGTAGATGACATATATATATATATACATGAATCTGGTAGCATTATTATGTCATATATTTCATTATTATTTAATATATACTTTATAATCATTCTTGAATAGTTAACATGAAGAATGAATCTCATCGCGCCGTGGAGACGGTAATCCGTATGTATGCACGAGCGATGATATCAATTTCATAATTATTGAATGGAATTGGAGTGGATGATATAATATCTCAGAATTAGTATGATGTTATAATAATAATATATAGTTATTATTTACACCATTATACCCATCCAAGTAAGGTGGTGGTGGAAAACAGATTACACCACGGCGTGGAGACGGTATTCCGTACGTACGCACGTGCAGTGATTTCATTTTCCATAGGATAGATAGAAGGTGAAATGGGGTTGTTTCATATTTATAATAACATATCAGTATATTAGGGATACTTATGTTATTACTATATAATGAAACAAATAAATAAGAGGAAGTATAAGAAGAAATAAAATTGAAATATTCAGTAATAGATATTACCTCTTCCTCGACGCGCCTCTTCTTAACCTCCTCTTAGGGCACTAGAGCGGTTCTTTGAAGAAGAAAATAACCTCTAGTAGGTTTCTATAGAAGTGGAGAAGATAAATGGATAGGGTTTGGCTTAGTTTGAAGGCTCGAAATGTTGTGAAGAAGAGAGGGAGGAGGTGCCCTTTTATAAGGGAGGAGAGGGGGACTTTTGGAAACCTCTAAAATATTAATTTATAATAAATTCAAAACCCACTTAACAACATCCAAAAATGACTCATATCTGAATATGAGATGAGATAGGGTTTTAATATCATCAGAAAATAAAATTTAGACATGTTGGGAATTTATTATAAACCTTATCAACTTGATTTATCCTTATTTAATCTATTTAATTTTATTTGTCGTAATAATATTCTAAATTTTAAATTGTTATAAATAATTAATTATGTATTGTTAATTTTCAATAATTAGATACTTTATGAAATTTTAGACCATATAAATTTCAATTTATAATTTTTAAATATTTTTGTGATTTTTCAACAATTTAATAATATGTTATTTTTATAAAATACCAATTGTGTAAATTTTGACACTATTCATTTATATGAATTTAAAAAAATACACACAGAAAATATATTCTAAGAAAAATATTTAATAGGTTACTAACATGTCATATTCATCTATAAAATTCGTGGATCATATTAATTAATTCATATAATATTTATTTTAAAATTTTAAAACCATTTATTTGATATTTCTCTTAAAAAATTAATTACTAGAACTTTTTTGTATAATTATTTAATATACATATTTGTTGCAAAAAAATTAAAAATAAAATACTATGATGAATATAAATCTAATAGATTTTATAAGAATTATTTTAGTCGAATTTATCTTCTAAAACACCCATCTTTTAAAATATTATGTTTATTAAATTATGAAGGTGAAAACATTGACATCATTTAAAATAAAATAATATAAGTGTCATAATCGCTTTTATAAGGATCAAAATGGAAAAATATTCAACCTTTGGATGATTATGGTTTATATTTACACGACCAATAAGTTTTGGTCAGGTTCTTGGTTGTTTAATGGTCATTATTAGTTTATTAAAAACTATATTATTGATTTTTCACTAAATAAATAATTTATGCATCATAAATGAATAAGCTATAAAGGTAATTATATATTTCTTAAAAATTACAAATAAATTAACATAATAAAGAAAAAAAATTAGATTTCATATTAGTATTTATAACCAAATTTATATTCTATATAAACTTATATTAAAAATAATTTAGTTATTAACATTTGAGTGAGACATATTTCACTTTCATTTAGATAAAATAAATAAAAGGTCTTAATAACATACAAATGGGTTCTAATAAATACCATTTCAAACCAAGTATATTTTAGGACGAAATATAATCATCCAATTATATTAATACAAGTATTAGGGTAATTTTATAATTTTTTTACCCTTAATTACCTAATTTACCTTTAATTGTGGTAAATAAAATTTACCGTAGTTACTATTCACAATGCCCAAAAATAAAAAGTGGCCTATTAACATAATTTGGACCTAATGATTCCACATATGGAATCCATTTTTACAAATTCATAACACAAAAGCAACAGTAATTAATTTAAAATTAATCATGTTGTCAAAAAAAATGGGTTTTTGTTTAAAACATTGCAAAAGATTGAATTGATTTTACCTATGAATTCAATGTAAAATTAATGATAATTAAATAAATTATATTAAATGGTAAAAATATATTCTATTTATAATTTAAAATAATTTACTATTCTAATTTAACCATATAAATTATCTCGATGAAAAAAGTTGTTTTTAAGTAAAATTTAACGTGTTTTTACTATTCATCAAAATAAGAATATTGTCAGAAAAATATCAAAACATTATAAAATGTAAATGTTTATATATTGGATCAAAATAAGAAGTTTATTTTGTAAAATTTGACTTTTAAACTTGTCAAAAATTAGATTCAAAATGGGTGTGCCATTAAAAAGTAGCAAAACTGCATTTTTTGAAAAATACTTCTTTTATCTGCAAAATTGATTTTGTTCTCATACCTCATTCTAGAAAATGTGTAAGATGAATTATAATATTATAAAATTAAGAATGTGATTAATAATATTCATAATGACTAGTTTATTATAAAAATATATCGTTGTTTTGTGAAACATGGTATTGTGTACAACACACGCTATTGAGGAAGGTCCTTTTTGCGTGCAACACAAGCCAAGAATAGTGTTTGCGTATACTACAAGCTAATACGTTGTTGAATATAGTGCAATATAATCTTGGTGTAGCATACAACACAATACATCAAATAAATTAAAAATAATACTTCTCATAAAATCTCGGGGTGTTACATTCTACCCCTCTTAAAATGAATTTCACCCTCAAAATTCATTGGGGTTATAAATCGTTTACTACTTGAAAGTTTCCTTCATAGAAACCCACATCATAAAAATGAATACTAAAACTTAATTTTAAAAAGTAAAGTAAGAAACATAACAGTTACCCAAATTAACTCATCACTGGGTTTCCACATCGGAGAACATAGGTGAAAACATGGATATGGAAGAGAAATCTAACCATCAAGTTCTGATGGAGAGTGGTAGGGAACAGGGCTATGAAAAATCCAACAATCACAAACATATAAATTTTTGATGACTTAAGGTACCATCTAATTCATCGGATATGGGGGTATTAGGACAACATTTTTGGTTCTCAGGATCATTTCCTTAATGTGGAAGACTTTTTGAATTTAAAGAAATACTTACTTTATCTTGGTACATTTTCACCGTTGTTCATGCCTTTGAACAATTTCAACTTCATATCTTAATAAAATGAATTTGAATTGTTCATTCATGAAGTGTGAGAAGATCATGAGATAGAATGATAATTCATTCCATCTGTCTCAAACATAGGGTTAACAAATGTTATTAAATACACATAAGTCCATCTATGGTGAGATTAATCATATATGGTTCCTAAAATGGACTTATACTTCATCTATCAGACCACTTAATAAAATAAAACTAATTTCAACAAACCAGGGACTTCCTGTAGGCCAGTGGTAGGCAATAAAGGCCTATCACACTTCGGTTGTCTGTTCGATTCCCGCATCCTTGTCTGACTCGACGGGTTGTCGCTCGTCCTATAAGTTGTCCTTTTTCTAAAACTATACTATTATAACATTCTAGAAAAAAAGTTTTAGCCTTAAACAATACTATCTGATGTCCAACTTAATCTATTCCAACCTTTTGGCATAGCGAAAATACTTCTTTCCAATCTCATAGTATAATGAAAATAATTACTAGAAAGGTCATCTACCAAGCATGTGAATACCATCATTTATCCCCCATACATCATAAGATATATCTTGTTGGTCACATTCCAAACACGTGAATACATTAATCATGTATTCTCCTGAAACATGAGTTACCATAGAACCATAGTGAAAACAAAACTGCTGCCAAAAGGTTACTCTTTCCACATACCAAAATCCCAAAAATTCAATATACTCAAACCATGATATCACTTTGTCCTTATATCAGTCATGAGCTCATTAATAATATCAAACATATTATTTTCTCATTATCCCTTCATTAGGTGCATATCATCTACTTTCCAAAAATATTTCAATCACTTTTCATAGTTACTGGTACCATATAATTATTGAAAACCATAATTAACCAATACATATATATTCCAATATTCCATAAAACTATAAATGAGATTCCATGATACTATTTTGAAATCCCATTACATAAACACTTAATTATTCCAAAACATCATTGTTATACTCAACATCACAAATAGTGATCGCATGTGACTTCCCTTTTCCCTTTTCCTTAAGAGGTTGTTCACATCAATCATCATTAACCCTTGGATTAGGGAATTCATTAGAATAATGCGCCATTTCCTTGCACTTGAAGCATTGAAGTGTTGGTGGAGCATTCTTTATAGTCTTTTCTCTATTCACGTCATTATAAACCTTTTTCCCATTACTTAGGCACTCAAATACTCGATGAACTTATTTTCTACACTTAAAACATTTTCTAGTCCCTTTAATACAATCTCCACCATGCTTCCTTCCACACATTTGAGAATAAAAGAAACATTCGTCTTCTTTTAACCATTGTTTTGAGATTTTTCCTTGAACATCATCTTTTATTTCTTCTTAAAACCATGAGATGGATATGTAAAACCAACTTCCAGTTCCAACTTGATAGCATAACTCACAATTTCTTCATAGCTACTGAATTCTCTTATATATAATGCCCTTTGAAGACTAGGTTTTAAGACACTGAAGAATCGATCAAGTTTACTTTCAGGTTGGATAATAAAGCCAGATGCATACCTTAAAAGCCTTGTAAAATTTTCTATGTTTATACCAATAGATTCATAATCCTTTTTATTAATCTCAAGGAACTCCTTTTCCATATTTGTTCGAAGAATATGAGGGAGGTACTTATTAAAAAACAAGTTCTTGAACTCGTCCCATTCCATGGATTCAATTTCATCTTGGGGCCTTGTATTCATAATTCAAGTCCACCACTGGTATGCTTCACCTTCTAAATGGTAAACATCCAGAATGACTTTTACATGTTCTGAACAATGAAGTATGGAAAATATCTTTTCAGCGGTACTGATACATTATTCAGCAATAAGTGGATCAGAAGACCCATTGAAAGAAGGTGTATGTTGCCTCATGAAGGACTTAATAGAATATTGTTCCCTTCTCTAATCATTTGGATTTACAGAATGATTCATAGCCTGTGTAAGTATACAAATAAGATTTTTCACTCCATCTCCCATCACATTGGTTTGTTCAGGAGAACAATCATTGCATTTTCCATTACATTGATCAACACGGTTCCTTCAGGTTCCAACCATCGTCTAAAACCCAAAAAGAATAGTGTGAGAGGAAAAAATCATGCTAGGAAAACAACATAATAAAGGGGGAGTACCTTAAATATCTAACATCTTAGTTTTAATTCTATGATCGTTACCGTAATTCTATGACTATAACCTATACTTATACTTAACCTTAGGGATATCCCTAGACATACCTTAGAAATATCTATAGGGATCTTACTAAATTTTTCGCATCCTAGTTTACAAAGGTTAACTAAACCTTCGCTCTGATAACAACTATAGAGGCCCGAAGCTTGACATACATAGACATTACATTAATTTGTTGGAATACATAATACATGATAAAAATAGATTCCCAATGACTGTATTAGTTTAGTGTCTTTTGAAACTCAGAACATAATATTCTAATCATGTTGAAAGATCTTCAACATCTCCCATAAAGATCTTCCCCTTTTGTTTTCTTACCTAAAGCCTTTCTTTATATCCAAGGGAAAAGAAACCATAAAAAGGGTGAGATAAAATGATCAGTAAGGGTAAATATGGATATAAAAAACTATCCACAAACATTTTAATGTAAAAACATGAACATAAAACATCAAAATCACGAGCAATGACATAAATCTTGGCAGTACATAAGGCATAGATCATAAAGGAACATTAATCATGATAAAATTTCATGGGAATAAAACATGGAATTGTGGAAAACCATTAAGCACATGTTATGATTTCCAAAGTATCCAAGGCATTTTTTCCAAGACCATCATAGTGGACAAAGTCCATTACTGAACCAGGTTTACTTGTCGTTCCAGCCCTGTATTACTGAACCAGATTCACTTGTTGTTCCATCCATGTCTATCTCATGAGAAATAAATCTTTATCCAATTCATTTGAGGGAGATATAGGTCTCACCTATCTCATAATGAAATCATTCTTACTTGTTCCACAAAATAAACATAAATCAGTCATCATAACCCAATGAATAAAATGGGTTTCATAAACATCATTCCATCATAACATAATCCATGTAAAACAAATGGATATCATTTCTTTATAAGAAAAAATAAAACCATGTAAATAATAGAGACATTATTATTGAAACATAACCATATTAAATAATTTCATCATAGATGGAAAATAGTTTTAATAAAACACTTGAAATGAATTCTTGAGGAAAATATCCTTTCTTCTTCCAAATCAGTTTCTTTTCTCAAAATGACATGCAATTTAAAAGAAAAAAAAAATTTGAAAATAATCATTAAATCTTGTCGAGTAATATTTATATAAATAAGTCATTATATAATCATAAAAATATTTTCATTCCGTATAAGTTAAAAAAACATTCTCCTCGTACTTTTAACGGAAAAGTAAAAATGTACCAATTATGGTAAACAAAAGAAAGATTCCTTCCATAACACAAAGTAAAAGTCCAAAAGGGGTAAACATGACATTAAACATACATGTAAGAATATTAAACACTTTATGAAAAACATGTTTATAGACATGGATGAAAAATATAACCCCTGTAAATACTTATGTATAAGAAATCTCGGATAAAAATGATATTGCAAAATTATCCCTTACCTTAGGTCCAATTTCTTCTTGTACTTGTCTGCAACTCTTGTATAGTGGGTTTAAACATATTATTAACTTGTAAAGTTACCATAGTAATATTTATTATATCCTATATGATTCACTTACGGATTTTTATTACCTGTTCATTTTCCAATTACATGTTAAAGCAGCATTTTGGGTAAAGTTGTTTCATTTATCGTCCGTGTTTTGACTTGTAATTATTCATATGATTACATCGATCATGATTACTTACTTACAGAATGTAAAACACGATTTATATATATTCATAATATAATGTATCAATAAATGTAATGAAATACACCATTTATGGAGACGGTTGGTCGTACGTACGCATGAATGTTGTTTTCCTTTCCTTATTGACTTGAACCGAAGTACGTAGATGACATATATATATATATACATAAATCCAACAGAATTATTATTTAATATATTTCATTATTATTCAATATATACTTTATAATCATTCTTGGATAGTTAACATGAAGAATGAATCTCA
Source organism: Viscum album (assembly GCA_963277665.1). Lineage (NCBI taxonomy): Eukaryota > Viridiplantae > Streptophyta > Magnoliopsida > Santalales > Viscaceae > Viscum > Viscum album. The sequence goes on from OY728137.1 coordinate 1,959,281,005, forward strand.
TCGCGTCGTGGAGATGGTAATCCATACGGATGCACGAGCGATGATATCATTCTTATAAATGTTGAATGGAATTGGAGTGGATGATATAATATCTCATAATTAGTATGATGTTATAATAATTATATATATTTATTATTTACACCATTATACCCATCCAAGTAAGGTGGTGGTGGAAAACAGATTACACCACGGCGTGGAGAGGGTATTCCGTACGTATGCACGCGTGGTGATTTCATTTTCCGTAGGATGGATAGAAGGTGAAATGGGGTTGTTTCATATTTATAAAAACATATCATTATAGTAGTGATATTTATGTTATTACATTATAATGAAAAAAATAAATAAGAGGAAGTAGAAGAAGAAATAAATTTGAAAGAATCTGTAAAGGATATTACCTCTTCCTCGACGCGCCTCTTATTAACCTTCTCTTGGGGCACTAAAGTTGGTCTTTGAAGACGACCATAACCTCTAGAAGGTTTCTAGAGAAGTGGAAAAGAGAAATGGATAGTGTTTTTCTGATCTTGAAGGCTCAAAATGTTGTGAAGAGGAGAGGGAGGAGGTGCCCTTTTATAAGGGAGGAGAGGGGCACTTTTAGAAACATCTAAAATATTAATTTATAATAAACTCCAAACCCACTTAAAAACCTCCAAAAATGATGCATATATGAATATGAGATTATATAGGGTTGTAATCGCATCATATAATAAAATTTAGACATGTTGGGAATTTATTTTAAACCTTATCAACTTGATTTATCCTTATTTAATCTATTTAATTTTATTTGTGGTAATAATATTCTAAATTTAAATTGTTATAAATAATTACTTATGTGTTGTTAATTGTCCATAATTGGATACTTTATGACATTTTAGACCATATAAATTTCAAATTATAATTTTTAAATATTTTTGTTATTTTTAAACAATTTAATAATATGTTATTCTTATAAAACACCAATAGTGCAAATTTTGACACAATTGGAGCATATTAATTAATTCATATAATATTTATTTTAATATTTTTAAAACCATTTATTTGATATTTATCTTAACAAAATAATTACTATAACATTTTTGTATAATTATTTAATATACTTATTTGTTGCAGAAAAATTAAAAAAAATACTATAATGAATATAAATCTAATAGATTTAATAAGAATAATTTTAGTCGAATTTATCTTTTAAAACACACTTCTTCTAAAATGTTATGTTTATTAAATTATGAAGGTGAAAACTTTGACATCATTTAAAATAAAATAATATAAGTGTCATAATCACTTTTATAAGGCTACAAATGGACAAAAATTAGACCTTTGGATGATTATGGTTTATATTTACACGACCAATAAGTTTTGGTCAGGTTATTGGGCATTTTATGGGTATTATTTGTTTAATAAAAACTATATTATTGATTTTTCAATAAATAAATAGTTTTTGTATCATTAATGTATAAGCTATTATGGAAATTATACATTTATTAAAAATTAAAAATAAATTACCATGATAAATAAAAACATTTTAGATTTTAAATGAGTTTTTATAACCGAATTTATATTCTATATAACCTTATATTAAAAATAATTTAATTATTAAAGTTTGAGTGAGACATATTTCACTTTCATTTAAATAAAATAAATAAAAGGTCTTAATCACATTAAAGTGGGTTCTAATAAATATCATTTCCACCCAAGTATATTTTAGGATGAAATATAATCATCCAATTATATTAAGACAAGTATTAGGGTAATTTTATAATATTATTTTTACCCTTAATTACATAATTTACCTTTAACTTTGGTAAATAAATTTTACCGTAGTTACTATTCATAATGCCCAAAAATAAAATTTATCCTATTAAAATAATGTGGACCTACTGATTCCAAATATGGAATCCATTTTTCCAAATTTGAAACACAGAAGTTGCAGTAATTAATTTAAAATTAATCCTGTTGTCGAAAAAAACAGGTTTTTGTTTAAAACATTGCAAAAGATTGAATTGATTTTACCTACGAATTGAATGTAAAATTAATACTAATGAAATACATTATATTAAATGGTAAAAATATTTTCTATTTATACTTCAATACAATTTACTATTATAATTTATCCATATAAATCATCTTGTTGAAAAAAGTTGTTTTTATGTAAAATTTAGCGTTTTTTACTATTCATCAAAATTAGAACGTTGTCAAAAAAATTTCAAAACATTATCCAATGTAAATTTTTATATCCTGATTCAAAAGAAGAAGTTTATTTTTTAAAATTTTACTTATAAACCTGTCAAAAATTAGATTTAAAATGGGTGCGCCATTTAAAGGTAGAAAAACTTCATTTTTTGAAAAATAGTTCTTTTATATGAAAAATTGATTTTGTTCTCATTCCTCATTCTAGAAAATGCGTAAGATGAAGTATAATGTTATAAAATTCAAAATTCGGTTAATACTATTCATAACGGCTATTTCACTATAACAATATATCGTTGTTTAGTGAAACTCGGTATTGCGTACAACACACGCTATTGAGGAAGGTCGCTTTTGCATGCAACACAAGACAAGAATAGTATTTGTGTATACTACAAGCTAATACGGTGTTGTGTATAGTGCAATCTAATCTGGGTGTAACATATAACACAATACATCAAAGAAATTAAAAAGAATATTTCTCATAAAATCTTGGGGTGTTACATGGAAGATTTTATTAAGTATCATATTCATTGATGAAATTTAAAACATTTGATTGTAATATATGGAATTGAGAAGAAACAGATGAAAGAGGTAACTTCCCTACGAACAATGGTGATGCACTACGCCATGATGTGGTTCTCCGGGAAGTCTCTATGATCTTCTCCTCAAATCTACTATGTTCTGCTCATGATGTGAAAATGCTCAAATCCCCATTCCCACTACGCTTTCTCTATTTGAAACCAAACTATAATTTACTGCATGTCACTGATCATCTTCCACCAAATTAATTCTTTTCTATCACAAAACCTTCGCAGACGTGTTTTTTTACTGGTACACGTGTCATTTTAGTTTTTCCCATGAAATGAACTCTCGTGCAGTTCATTAGAGTGAACCTGGTCAGGATTCCATATCTTCTTTGAACCAATATAGAAAAATAGTGTAAAAATAATAGTTAAAACATTATTAACAAAAATGAAAATAAACTTAATTAATGAGTTAGATAAATAGTTTAATTATTATAATTTATTTATTATTAATTTAGCTATTGTATTAGTTTGTATATCTATAACTTTTATAAAAAGAATATAATTAATATAGTTATTTTGGATTAAAAGTTTATTATTTTATTAAGTTAATTATTTAATTTATTTTATAATATTATTAATATTTATTTTTGTCATGACCCGTCCCCTAGGACCCGTGCCCTGACAACCCCAAACCCACCTTCTATAGGCCAGGGGCTGGCGACTATCACCAAAGGGGTAATTCCCTAAAAATGGGAAGGCATTGCCTTTATATCCTAAAAATGCACACAATAGAGTAAAAGTTGGAAGAAAAACACTAGGTAAATACTGTATAACAAAAGAGTGCTGAAAAGTAAAGGGACCGTAAATACATGCCCAACTGTAAAGTACAAGTACAACTGAAAAGGAAAAAATAGTTGTAAGGTGAAAAACAGCTCCTCGATCAACCACCACAGATCCTACCTGGAGGGAATGTACAGATAGCCTCCACAGCACTCCACTTCCGTCTGTCTCCTCCGTGTGCCATCACACCGTGTGGTCCACATCCGGGTACAGTCCAGTCCTAGTACACTCAGCCTCGGTCAGCGTTGTCTGTCGTCTGCATCCAACATAATGAGGTGCGGGCATAGCCCATGTAGGGGTGAGTATAACGATACTCCATAGGGACCCCGAGACCCTCAAGGTCTCACAAATCCAACATGGATAAACCACAAAGTATGAAATCAACAGATAACCCTACTTAGGTATATTCACATACATATACCTAAGTTATTAAGTAATCCATCTCAATAATGAGGTAAACACAAAAGTTACTGCCTCAGCTCAACCAGGATTTTTATTCACTTTATCAAAACCAAAGCTATTGGAGAACTCTTGCTTAATCGAGTTCAGTGGGCATGCCACGACACCAAGGCGCTTCTCACTAACCTTGGACTGCTGAGGTACTCCTGCTGTCAAGTACCGTGGGTCTGCTATGACACCAAGGTGCTCCCCACCATGGGTTTTCTATGTCACCAAGGGACTCCCCCTCGTATCCTGCTAAGGTACTCCTCCTGTCGAGTACCGTGGGTCTGCCATGACACCAAGGAGCTCCCTACTGTGGGTCTTCCGCGACACCCAGACGCTCCCCATTGGTCTAGTCGAGTCACTCCGCGTCGAAATGGTCAACAGTCATTAGGTCTCAGCCAGCTACTAGTTCTCCACACTACGCTCGCTCATCTCTGAGAGGATCTGCTCCACGAGCTACTGGTCTATACTACAACTATCACGAAGTCCCACGTAGAAGTATCCCAATGGTCTGCCATGTCATAGGGGTATCAGCGCAATAGACAGTGCGCCAATCAGACACCCGATCTTTTATTTATTAGCCTTTTAGTACCAGGAGCCCGGTTGGATTCGTGCATGATCCAACCTGACTGTATCTCAAATTTACCCTGAACTCTGGTGGGGTATACTCAAAGGGACTGTTTCGCTCGAAGAAAACTAGCACTGCTGATGGTTCGTCAAATGGTCTCCTAGTGCCAAAGATATGGCCAAAGAATGTAAAGGGTCGGTAGTGGGCCCGGGTCCGGTCCAATCCGGTCTGACCCAGTCTGGGCTGACCTGGTCTGGGTCGACCCGGTCAGACCTGCTAGGTCTAGCCTGGCCCATTGGGCGGGCCAGCCTGTTAGGTTCGTCTCGGTCTGCTGGGCCCAGCCCAATAGGCCACGTGGGTGGTTCAGCCCAGGCTCGGGCCGGTTCGGCCCGGAGCGTGTGGGGCGCGACTCGGTGTCCCGGCTTGGATGGCCGAGACCGGTTCGGCCAGCACTGCGAGGGGGATGGCTCGGTCGGCACTGAGAGCGCAGGGCGTGCGGGGCATGTGGGCCAGCGTGGGGCTCGCAGGCCGGCATGGGGCTCTCGGGCCGGCACGGTTCGGCCAGGCACATGGGAGGCGGCCAAGAAGGTCGGCGGGGTGCGGCCAGGCCAACAGGCAGCCGGGCAGGGTGCGGCCAGGCCGACAGGCGACCGGGCAGGGCGCCAGGCAGGCCGGCAACCGGCTGGGCAGGCCGTCGGGTGGCCAGGAAGGGCGCCTGGAGGGCCGGCAGGTGGCCGTGCAGGCCAGATGGGGGCTGGGAGGCTATCGGGAAGGCCAGCAGGGCGCGGGCCAGCTCGGGGCAGCGGATCGGCTCTGCGAGCGGCGCGACCGGTGGGGGCTTGGCCGGGGCCGGTTCGGCCGATGGTGGTACGGAACGCCGCGTGGGTGGTGCGGATCACCAAGGTCACGAGTAGTGCGGCCTTTGTCTTTTCCACCTTCGCCGCCTCGTTGCTTCGTCACTATGTCGAAGATCATCATAAAAGAGATCGACGGAGGGATTCAGGTCATGTTAGTTTGGCCCGCACCCTCCTCGATTAGGGTGATAAAAATCGGTTCATCGAGGTAGGAGAATGATGAAAAACAACTCACCCGTCAAAGGAAACATATCCTCATTCCCCGTTTTGAATGAAATGAAGAACATGGAACAAAAAGAAAACAACCCCTACCTTTGTTCGTTGATCGCCGAAGAAGTCGCGGGAAGAAGACAAAGGTGATCATTGTTCGTCACGTTCGCCGCGCACTTCCAATCCTGAGCTCGTGCATCAGCTTGTTGACGATGATGCGGAGGGAAGTTCGGTTGAAGATGTTCCACGTTGGTTGCCTCCGGGGAAGAAGTCGAAGAAGGTTGGCGTTCTTCGTAGTCGGAGGTGTTCATCGTTGAGAGCATTCTCCCAATAATCCTCCTCTCAAAGCTGCCACCAAAATAAATAATGTCAACCAAAATAATAATAGATTGTGTTAATATATTATTTAATTTGTTTGCACAGAATTCAAAATGGTGAATTAATTAACTTGGCTCCCCCTTAAATAATGTGGAGGATTTGGCACCAATAAATTATGGGAGTTGTCCCCAATAAAGGAGGGGGTGTGGAGAGACTCTCCCTGATAAATGTGGGGAGTTGAGAGGTTTTCCTCTCCCACCATTAATAGGGGGTTTAGTCTTTTGTGGTCCTCACATTGTAACCACTCGTGGGAGGTTAGGTTCGGGTGGGCCCCACCACCATAACCTCTCATGGGAGGTTAAGGTGTGGTGGTCCCACCTCCAACTTCCATGAGGAGGTTTTAACCAACAAATAAAAATGAATCCACACACTTTATTTTTATTTAATTAATTCTCTAAAAACCCAAAAACTATCTTTTATTCTCGACTCACTGCTTTCGAAAAGTGAATATCGGCGCTGTGAGTTCAACGGTGTCCTCATATTTCAATTTTGAGAATCGGTTCAAAAGTTATAAAAACCCACTTGTACGTTTACTGAACGTACCTGAAAAAAACATTAGAAATTGATTCCGAGCACACCGGGTGTCAGAATCATGCGCTGTTAATTTTTACAGACTCGTAAAATTTCCATCTAATTAAGAAAAATAATTCCATGGAATTTCTAGGTCTTTACATTCTCCTCACCTAAGGGCTTTACGTCCCCGTAAGTTGCAACTCGAACTAAGGGAACAAGTGGGGGTACTAAGCACGCATCTGAGCCTCCCGATACCTTGTGCTCTCCTAGAGGTTCTCATACTTCTAGTGAATGCGCACCAGAGGTATCAGTTGTCCACGTAAGACCCACTCCTATTGATCCTCAAACTCCACTAGAACCTCCGTGAAAGTCACCCCATCGTTGATGTCTTGTTCTCCATGGTTGATGATGTGAGAAGGGTTGTACATGTATCTCCTCAGCTGAGATACGTGGAAGACGTCGTGCACCCGGTAAAACTGAGGTGAAAGAGCTAAGTAGTAATCCACCTCACCAACTCTACTGGGGACCTAAAAAGGTCTGACGAATCTCGGAGATAACTTGCCGCCTTGACCAAATATTCGTAATCCTCGTCAAGGTGAGACCTGTAGAAGGATGTGGTCGTCATCCTCGAACTCGAGAGGACTCCGTCTCCTTTCAGCATACGACTTCTGTCTGCTCTATGTAGTCTTCATCCGCTCTTGGATTATCTACACCTTTTCAGTGGTAGCTCATACAATCTATGGTCCCACTAGTGCTGACTCCCTAGGGTCAGTGCAGCACAAAGGTAATCTGCAAGGTTGTCCTTATAACACCTCAAAAGGTGTCATCCCGATGGTGGAGTGATAGCTATTGTTATATGAATACTACACTAAAGGTAAGGGATCCTCCCAACTGCAACCGAAGTCGAGGACACAAGCACACTGCATGTCCTCAAGGGTCTGAATAGTCTGCTCAGTCTGACCATCTATCTGAGGATGGAAGGTGGTGCTCAGACAAAATTGCATCCTGAAATCCTCCTACAACCCCTTCCATAGCCGGGAAGTAAACTGTGCATTACGATCAGAGATAATAAAATAAGATACTCCATATAGCCGCAAAATCTCCTGTACATAGAGGTGTCCCAAGCTCTCTACTGAACCCCGCTCTCTGATCGGTAGGAAGTGGGCTGACTTGCTGAGTCGGTCAACGATCACACAAATCGAGTCATGAATCCTGGATGTACGTGGTAGTCCTGTCACGAATTCTATGGATATCCCATCCCACTTTCACTCTAGGACCTCTAAAGGCTGAACCAAGCCTTCTGGCACCTGGTGCTCCAACTTCACTTGATGACAAGTGAGGAATCAAGAGACAAACTCTGCTACTACATTCTTCATACCTGGACACCAGTGCTCTCATCGATGGTCCGGGTATATCTTTTCCACTCCTGGATGTACCACTAAAGGGGATGTGCGGAACTCCCTCAACACTTCCTCCTGAAGTTACACTGGTACCATAGTACGTCCTATGAAGAGGATGACGTGCTCCCCACCTTCAGAAAATCCATCAGGTGCCTGCCCTGTGGATATCTAAGCACGTCGTGTCTCACAGTCAGCGTCCCCACACTGCACCTCCCAGACTCACTGAAGGAGTGGGGGTGTGACTATGAGAGACTATAGAAAGGCTGCTCTGTATCTATCCACAAAGGATATCTATAAAGCAGCCAGCTTCTCTATCGCCTCACCTAGCAGTTGTATACCAGATCTCCTGCTGATTGCATCTACTACAACGTTCCCCTTTCTAGGAGTATAGACTATCTCGAAGTCATAGTACTAGAGGAACTCAATCCATTGCCACTGTCTCAAGTTTAGGTCCTTCTAGGAGAAGATATACTTGAGACTCTTGTGATCAGAGTACACGGTAAAAAGTTCACCCATCAGATTTTGTCACCACATCATCAAGGCGAAGACCACTACTGCTAACTCTAGGTCATGGGTAGTGTAGTTCTTCTCGTGCTATCTCATCTTCTGAGAACCATACACGATCACTACTATCTTCTGCATTATGACACACCCGAGTATGGTCCCTGATGCGTCGTAGTAGAATATGTACCCTACTCCTTCCTCTAGAAACTTCAAGATGGGGGCACTAGTCAGCCTCTGCATCAGCTCCTAAAAACACTACTAGCATCTCTCCGACCACATGAAGGGTTTCCCCTTCTTTGTCAAGGCGGAAAGTGGTTCTGAAACTCTGGGTAAGTCTGGAACGATCCTATGGTACCAACCATCCAAACCTTGGAAACTTCATACCTCCGTCAGACTACTGGGTGGCTCCCAAGAAAGTACTGCCTCAATCTTCGCTGGATACACTGCAACTCCAGCCTCCGAGATGACGTTCCCAAGAATTAAACCTCTTGGATCCAAAAATGGCACTTCGAGAGCTTACCATAAAGTTAGTGCTCTCAGAGTGTGTCCAGTACTACCTGTAAATGGTAGGCATGATCCTCCTCAGTAGTTGAGTAGATTAGAATGTTTTCGATGAAGACTATGACAAAGCGATCGAGGTAAGGCTAGAAAATCTTGTTCATGAGTCCCATAAACACTGTTGGAGTGTTGGTTATGCCGAAAGGCATAACCAAGAACTTGTAGTGGTCGTACCAACATCTAATATTTGTCTTCTACACATCCTCGTCTCGAACTCTGAGCTAGTGATAGCCTGATCTAAGGTCTATCTTCAAGAACAATTGTGCTCCCTTCAGCTGATCAAAGAGGCCGTCAATCCTTGGGAGTGGGTAATTGTTGTTCATGGTCACCTGGTTTAGGCGACGGTTGTCGACACAAAGCATCAATCTCCCATCCTCCTTCTTGGCGAATAGAATCGGGACTACCCAGGAAGAAACACTATGCCAGATGAATCCCTTCTCCTACAAGTCCTCTAGCTGTACTCGTAGCTCGCGAAGCTCCGCGGCAGCCATCTGATATGCTGGTGTAGATATCGGTGCTGTCTCTAGGTACAGGTCAATGTAGAAGTCCACATATCTGTGATGAGGTAGTCCTGGAACATCTTCAGGGAAAACATCCACATACTGGTCCACCACTACAGGATACCTCAGACTCTCCACATCAACTGCTCTGAGGGTAAGGTAGGACAACTGATGAGTGATCGGCTGCACCCTCCTATGGGTAAGTCGTTCCTATGCTTAAAAGGATCCCTTCTCGCCGATGAAGGTAAACATGGTCTCATCCATGTGGACTCACCGCACTTTGCACCTAATACAGTCGATCTGAGCATGGACTGTAGATAACTAGTCCATACCCAAGATGACGTCGTAAGGCCTCGATGCAGCTACTAGGAGATCCCAGCCGAAGCTCCCATCTCCTAGAGTAATCTCACACTACCGTAACAAGTGCGTAATCATCGACTCTTCTCCCGTAGGAGTCTCTAGCCATAAGGATCTAGCAAATGGATCCGTCGGAATCTTCGAGCTCCGAACGAGGGCTTTGGCAATGAGAGAGTGACTGGCACCTGTGTCTATAAGAACTACAGCTAAGGTGTAGTAGACACAGACCGTACCTCAAATCATCTTTAGAGTTCCATGATTATAAGCCTTACCTGCTTGGAGCTGAGCTCCCTCCAATCCATCTGCTCCCTATATTTGGGGTGGACCTCCTGGTGGTGGTGGTGGTAACACCTCGAAACATCATCCACCTCCAGTTGCACGGACAACTCTTCTTTCATGTCTTCTTGCTCTCTGCGGACCACCTCAGTCGAATATTTGTCTCTTCCTGGGTGGTCCTTAAACTGTCTACTAATCATCTAAATGATGGTTCAGACAGTCACAAGTGATGTGACTCTTCCCGCCGCATGTGAAACACTTCCCACTCCTGGAATTTGTGTCTCTGCTCCGGGTTCCCCACACAACCAATCCTGAGTCATGCGGTCGTCCACCTGTGGGTCTGGTCCTCTTGGACCTCTACGACATCTATCTACTGCCAGCTGCAGAAGACTCTGCTCCATGTTGACTAGTGGAGGATCTCACTGCTGGAGACTACTCATCAAGGAAACTCTTTACTAAGAGGGCTCTCTCTAACACCCCTGCCTGTGTCAGGATGCTGAGGGAGATCATCGAATCCCTGATCTCTCACATGATCCCCTGCTCGAAGGTTTGGGCCCAGAAGAATGGGTCTTGTAATATATCTGTGGACTAGCGTGAGAGGTCGGTGAACCTCGCTGAATACTGAGCTACAGTCATGCTACCCTACTGTAGATGAAGTAGCTCCTGAATGCGCCCTAGGTGGTGAGTTTCTGGGACAAACTCTTCCAAAAATAGGCTATCAAAGTACGCCTAGAGAAGCGTCATCTCATCATGAACATGGAGCATCAAGATCCACCATCTACCCACTGCTACCTGTAGAAGGCTGGCAGCAAGAATCACCCTGAGGTCGGCTGGTGTCCCTACCAGTCGGAAAACTCTCACCATAGTCTCCAGCCAATCCTCAACCGCCTGTGGGTCAGTAACTCCCCTGAACCTGCGTGGCCTCAGGCATTGGAACTCATGCAACGCGCTCAATCGGCGTTCATCGTTTACTACTGGGGCTGGTGGCATCGGTGGCCCAACAGGAAGTGGTACCGCTGATGCCTCCGCTGGAAGAGGGCCATGCACCAAGGCCTCGTTGCTTGGTGGGATATATGTGCGAACAACTTTCGGGACTCTAGATGATCATCTTCGGGGAGGCATCCATAAATGAACAGATGCGACACATTCAAATATTATACCTAGTGAGTTGACCTGGTTGATCTGACTTAAAGAAAACATTGGAAAACACACACGCAATCAGTGTTTTCGTGCACCGAGTCGGAAATCAATGGTCAGGGTCCTGGTGTATGGATACGTCGGCCGCCGCACCAACGCTGGACTCCCTGAACTGAAAACCACACTCAGTACCCTTAACATTATTGCTTCACAGAAAAGATCAGAGTTCTATGTTCTGCGGTATAACTGACTCCTCTGATACCAATTTGTCACGAACCGTCCCCCGGGACCCATGCTGTGACTACCCCAAACTCACCTTCCATAGGCCAGGGGCTAACAACTAGAACCAAAGCCGTAATTTCCAAAAACTGGGAAGGCATTGCCTTTATATCCTAAAAATGCACACAACAGAGTACAAGATGGAAGTAAAACAGTAAGTAAAAACTGTATAACAAAATAGTGATGAAAAGTAAAGGGGTTGGAAATACAATCCCAACTGTAAAGTACAAGTACAACTGAAAAGAACAAAATAGCTGAAAGGTGAAAAATAGCTCCTGGATCATCCACCACGGATCCTACCTAAAGGGTAGGTGCATATAGCCTCCACAACACTCCACGTCCGTCTGTCTCCTCAGTGTATTGTCACACCGTGTGGTCCACCTCTGGGTACCATCCAGTCCTGGTACGCTCAGCCTCAGTCAGCGCTGTCTTTCATCTACATCCAACACAATGAGGTGTGGGCATATCCCATTTAGGGGTGAGTATAACGATACTCAGTAGGGACCCATAGACCCTCAAGGTCTCACAAATCCAAAAAGGATAAACCAAAAAGTATGAAATCAATAGATAACCCTACTTAGGTATATGCCCATACATATACCTAAGTTATTAAGTAATTCATCTCAATCATGAGGTAAACACAAAAGTTACTAACTCAGCTCAACTGGGGTTTTTATTCACATTATTGAAACCATGGCTGCTGGAGAACTCCTGCTGAATTGAGTACAGTGGGTCTTCCGCGACACCAAGGTGCTTCCTACTAACCTTGGACTGTTGAGGTACTCCTCCTGTCAAGTACTGTGGGTCTGCTGTGATACCAAGGCGCTCCCCACCGTGGGTATATGATAAAACACTATTTTGATGAATATTTTATTGATAATCAATGATATAATTTCATCACATTGTATTAATATGATTATTTATAAAATATTTGGGATTTGATCATTCATTTGAAAATTGGGTGAAAATTCCAGTGTTACCCTTTATAGTAAACAGTAGTATTTTGATAATAAATATTTTTATATTTATTATTTGAATTTGATATTTTTTAACATTGTTTTTAAATTAATTTTCTAAAACTTTTATTCAGGACACTAGAGCTAATAAGTGCATTTGGATGGATTAAATGGGCCACTACGACAATGGTGGGCTGGACTCGGCAGAATGGACATGGGTTCTGTATTTGGGCCATATCTTCTTCATCCGGGCTTGGATTGAGCCCAACATTTGAGGAATGCTCAAGGAAATGATTTTGGAACAAATAATAATGCTGGAAGGCCGGTCAATTCACACGTTTTGGAGGTCAACTAGGTGGTGAAACATGGAATAAAATATTTGGCCAAGTTTTTCATTTCACACTTAAAAAGTTATGTAAACCTAGCCCTCACAAACACTATTTAAATGGGTTTTAACTCTTTGGGAGGGATGGTCTAGGCTTTGGGAAGGTGTGTCCGAAAGGGTGTCTCTTGGGAGCCCCTCACAACTCTTGGAATAAGTAAGCCTTTATGCAAACCTCTCTTCCAAAAAGGCTCTCCTCTCCCACATCTTCTTTGTATTTCTTTTATTTCATGTTTGTTTCTTGAATTTTTATTCAAATAATCTTCTATGTTATTCCCTTTTATTCTTCTCTTAATATTATTAATTGGGTGGGAATCAATAGTGGATACAATATTGGGTTCTACCCTTTCAATCCTTTGCTTATGCAAAACGTCTTCACGATGACTATACCGGCCATGGAAGAGTAGTTCTTTTTAGTAATCGATCGACCTCTATCCTTATTCATTTAATTATTTTGAATCATTGAGCTACTGTAATTCACTTAACATGATCCATGAATTGTGTTTTTAAATTGTAAGAAGCAAAGAAATCAATTGAACAATTAACACAAAACACACGAGGTCGGGAATTGTGTAAATTGTGAGAGAGCGATCTTAATCGATAATACAAGACCATACGGGATAAATTTGTAGAGTTAAAATATAATCCCTAAACACAATTCATCCTCATTTCCAGAATGGATATGTGCTCTAATTAACCACTTACCATAAGCTAACCTTAGAACAACAATCAAAGTAGGGTGATGCGATTGCGTGTTCTGAAGCTAGCCTAGGTTTTAAGTAATTTCATCTTTGTGGTTAAGTTAACTCTCGTAGGGTTCGAGGGATAAAAAATTAGGGGATCATAATTAAGTGGATATTGATCTAAATGATAATGATTAATATATTGTTGAAGAGGTAGAGTTAGATCGATTACGCCTTTTAAAATATTTTCTAAAAAACATCTTTTTGTTGTGTCATTTGAATCGAACTTCATTTCAAAACTAAAAACAAAAAAAATACAATCTTCTTCCAGAAAACTTCTTCTAGATTCATAAACTATAACCAACCCCCATCCTTTCAGGTAGTGTTTTTATTCTCTTTTATTTTATTTTTAGAATACCTTTTAAAAGTTGTTTTAAATGTACTTCCTCCTTTGAGAGACAACCTTGGTCAGCCACTCTACTAGACCTAAGTACCCCAAAATCACTAATCATTTGAGGGTGCCCACGACAGCACTCTTTTAGTATTCCACATCACTAATGCGCTCCCCCTCGTAATCTACTAAGGTACTCCTCCTGTCGAGTATCGTGGGTCTGCCGCGTCACTAAGGCGCTCCCCCTCATAGCCTGCTAAGGAACTCCTCTTGTCGAGTACCATGGGTCTCCCGTGACACCAAGGAACTCCCCACTGGGCTAGTCGAGTCACTCCAAGTTGAAACGGTCAGCATTCGTCAGGTCTTAGCAAGATACTAGGTCTCTGCACTATGCTTACTCATCTCTGGGATGATCCGATCCACAAGATACTGGTTGATACTCCAACTATCACGAAGACCCACGTAGAAGTATCTCAAAGTTCCGCCATGTCATACGTGTCTCAACGAAATAGACAGTGCGTCAATCGGACGTTCGGTCTGTGAGTTATTAGCATTTTAGTCCAGGGGGATCGGTTGGATTCGTGCACGATCCAACCTGACCATATCTCAACTTTACCCCAAACTCCAGTGGGGTATATTCAAAGGGACTGTCATGCTCGAAGAAAACTAGCTTCGCTGACGGTTCGTCAAACGGTTGTCCGGTGAAAATGATATGGCCAAAGAAAGTAAAGGGTCAGTAGTGGCCCCAGGTTCGGTCCGACCCAGTCCGAACCAGTCTGGGTCGACCCTGTATGGGTCGACCCGGTCAGACCTGTTAGGTCTGGCCCAGCCCATTGGGTGGGCCAGCCTGTTATGTTCACCCCGGCCTGCTAGGCCCAGCCCAGGAGGACGCATGGGCGGTTCGTCCTGGAGCGTGTAGGGCGCGGCGCGGCGGCTCGGCCAGAATGACCGAGACCGGTTCGGCCAGTGCCGCGAGGGGCACGGCTCAGGCGGCACGGGGCGCACGGGCCGGCAAAGTTCGACCGGGCGCACGTGAGGCTCTCGGGCAGGTCAGCCGGGCACGACCAGACCGGCGGGCGGCTGGGAAGGGCGTCGGGCAGTCCTGCGGGCGGCCGGGCAGGGTGCCAGGCGGGCCTGCGGGCTGCCGGGTAGTGTGTCGGGCGGCCCAGCGCGCGGCTAGGCACGCGGCCGGGAGGCGGCCGAGCAGGGCGCCTGGAGGGCTAGCCGGCGGCCAGGTAGGCCAGCAGGCGGTCGGTCCGGCCGGCGGGATATGGCCCAGCGCGGGGCAGCGGTGCGGCCCTGCGAGTGGCGCGGCCGGTGGGGGCGCTGCCAGGGCCAGTTCGGCCGGTGGCGGTGCGGAATGCCACAGGGTCTGTGCGGATCACTGAGGTCGCAGGTAGCATGACCTCTATCTTTTCCACCTTCGTCAACTCATTGCTTCATCGTCATGTCGAACATCATCATAAAAGAGATCGACGGAGAGATTCGGGTCGTGTTAGTTTGGCCCGCACCCTCTGTGATTAGGGTGATAACAATCGGTTCATCAAGGTAGGAGAACTATGAATAAAAACTCATCCATCAAAGGAAACATATCATTGTTCCTCGTTTTGAAAGAAAAGAAGAGCATGATACAAAAAAACAACCCCTACCTTTGTTTGTTGATCGTTGAAGAAGTCACGGGAAGAAGACAAATGTGATCGTTGTTCATCGCGTCCGCCACACACTTCCAATCCTGAGCTCATGTGTCGGCTTGTTGACGACGATGCAGAGGGAATGTCAGTTGAAGATGTTCCATGTCGGTTTCCTCCGAGGAAGAATTCGAAGAAGGTCATCATTTTTCGTAGTCGAAAGCGTCCGTCGTTGGAAGATTTCTCCCAATAATCCACCTCCCAAAGCAGCCACCAAAATGAACAATGCCAACCAAAATAATAATGGATTGTGTTAATATATTATTTAATTTGTTGTCACAAAATTCAAAATGGTGGATTAATTAACTTGGATCTCCCTTAATTAATGTGGAAAATTTGGAACTATTAAATTAGGGGAGTTGACACCAATAAAATAGGTGGGTGTAGAGAGACTCTCCCCCATTAATGAGGGGATTTGAGAGGTTTTCCTCTCCCACCATTAATAGGGGGTTTAGTCCTATGTGGACCTATGTCGTAACCTCTCGCGGGAGGTTAGGTTCGGGTGGGGCCCTCCACCATAACCTTTCATGGGAGGTTAAGGTGTGGTGGTCCCATATCCAACTTCCATGCGGAGGTTTTAACCAACAAATAAAAATTAAGCCACACACTTTTTTTTAATTCATTCTCTAAAAACCCAACACCATCTTTTATTCTCGACTGACTGCCGTCGAAGTGAATGTCTTCTTAAGAGAATTTCGGCGCTGCGAGTTCAACAGTTTCCTCAAATTTCAATTTCGAGCACCGGTTCAAAAGTTATAAAAATCTTCTCGTACGTTTACTGAACGTACCGGAACAAAACTTCAGAAATTGATTCCAGAAAAATCGGGCCTTGGAATCATCAATCCCCTCACCTAAATGAACTCATTTTTGACCGTAGAGACATTCTTTTATTTTTCCCAATCTATGTAACATGTGCCAAGCCCTGTTCATATTCACTTATTCAAAGTGTACAAAGTGATTTTACTTAACAGTAACGCACCTTGTCCCTAGGGTCTCAGAGAATCACTGTGGGATCCCAAATGCCCAAATTACTCAAATTTCAAAACATTTATAGAAAACCCATTTACATTGGACCACTAAGGTGATTGATTTTAATAAATAAAAGAATGGTGTATCCCCTAGGAAAGAGTTCAAATTTCAAGTTCCTAATGTTATCATCACAATTCCACAAAAATATTACCCATAACACTCTTAATCAAAGTTCCTAAACCAACTTTTAATAAAAACACTAAGCATTTTCACTAAACAATCATTGACCCACATTAATTTCTGATACAAATCAGATCTAAACTACCAGAAATGCACTATCCTTAGGAAAACCCCACTTTAGTACATTGTAAGCCTATAATTGTACAAGATGTTTTTAAAAACTTTGACCATTTTTACAAAAAGTACAAAGTGGGAGTGGGAATTGAAGGGCTTTAAATTATGAAAAGTTTAGCTCAGTTATGAATTGACCCCCTCCCCCCACTTAAAACCAAATTTTTTCCCCAATGTTGAATTCCAATGTGAAGAAGAACAATTTGAAAACTATAGTTCAATACAGATTTTCAATTTAGAAGATTAATTACATGTGTAAATAGCCAAATTGAAGTCAAAAAATATTGTTTTCGACAGTGATTATTTACTACTTCATTTTATCATGCTTTATCATGAAGGTCGTGAAAAAAAATTTCAACATAGAATAAACAATTACATGTGATACAATTTGGTGCACAGTGAATATGGTGTAGCATTTTAACATAACTTAGTTCAAATTAAAGTTTAATAGAGTAGAGAAAGGCATGCTAAACACCCAAAAAAACAAGAAGATTCAATAAATTTCCAGCCTACATGTACTCCCCCCCCCCCCCACACATAAGTACATGTAGTGGAATGATTTAAATAATAATGAATTTCAATCATTCAGAAAGGAAGATCATGAAAAAGTATTTTTAGATACATAACATGCAGAAGAATTTAGTAAATCAATAGAAAATGTTGCGGAAATGTTTTGGAAATTTATTTTTTTAGTAGCATAAATATATATCCGAATGTTTCTAAGTAAATAGAAGTATAAAAAAGAATTTTTAATGTTAAGAACTTCCAAGAGAATTTTTAACCAGAAATGATCTAGAATTAACTCAAATTTATTGAAGAACAAGGGAATATTCTACACCTTTGAATCATAATTAACAACATCATTATAATAATGAAAATAAGAAGCATGCAGTACAAGTACACATATCCACCAAAACACATAGCAAGAACAGTAGCATGAATTTTTTTAGTCAAAGTAAATATGAATCAAAGGAAACGAAAAAAAAGAGCCATATAATTCCTCCCATGCAGAGCTAAATTTAATTTCTTCAGCCATACTTTATTCAGAAAAAATTTTCATGCACAGTGAAAGTAGCCAAGCCCATTGGTTGCCCTTCAAAATATAGGGATGAAAAAACTACCTCGGTCTTTTAGTATAAGAGGGATTTTCTTTTGGAGTAGAGCACTACACTCTTCAGTTAGACTGTAGGTAGAAAATTCTTCAAGGGATTTTTTGTTTGAAACAATTTTCTCAAGAGATTTAAGATAATAGAAGATTTGAATTAAAGATTGGATGAATGGAATTTTCACATAATTCATGGACAAGAGACCATGGAACTGAAGAAGTTCAGCCTCGATATTACTTTGAGGTTTGAGTTTATTTAGGAAAGCGATCGGTGGGGAATAGTTTCTGAGTATAGTAGGTGTATCCCTCACATCTTCATCAACTTTTTGTTTTCCTTTATTCATCTAATTTTTAAAAGAATTTTCAGCATGATTTTCAGGTTAAAAATTCAGATTCTATTCTATTACAACAAGTTTTTCTTGATTTCTAGAATAGGTACCAAGAAGATTATTGTTTCCAAATTCAATAAGTTTTTCATTTTGGGCTTTTTCATGGTCTTTCTCAATAATTGTTTTAGTATTTAGCCCACTCCTAGTGAATACTTCCATGATGTTCTCCCTAGAATTAAGTTCAATTGGATTAGGAAACATACCTTTATTCCTAGAAGTCAAATCTCTAGTTAATTGGGCAAGTTGTTTTTATATATTCTGCATTTTAACATCATACTTCATTTTATCATTTTATTATTTGTATTCATGTTTATTCATTTGATTCATGAATAATTCTTCTTAAAAGTTTATTTTATTCAAGATTAGATCTATTTTAGAATACATTTGGTTATCAGTGTTACCTTGAGAATTTGAGGACTCACCCCTTTGTTGGTATTAGATGTTTTGTCTCGGTTGGTTTTGATAATTTGGGGTGGTGGTTTGTTTAATCTAGCCTTGATCTTTCCAGGATATGTTTAGATGGTTCATATAGCCTTGGTTTTAATTTTTTGAAAATGGATCTTTTTTAGGAGGCATCCTATGACCATAATTTGAAAAAAATTTAGTATTAATGTTGTTGGGATTTAATATCAAAATTAGGAAAGAAGTTTTCATTACACTAAATAATTCCACAATGGGAACACTATTCCTATAATGATTTTTTATTATTTTAACAAAACAATTGATTAAAAGTTTTATTTTGAATTCAAGTTCATTAAATATTGATGTTGGTTGGTGATTTCATCAAGTTTTACTTGAGTTTCATTCATTGGACCAGTGTTAAAATTAACATTTATATTAACTCTTTTTCTTCTACAGTTTTTATGTTGTGAATTTAAAGAAATATTTTTAAAGATTTTTCTCAACTCTTACTCATTCTTATAATTATAGTTACCCTCTGTAACACCCCAAGCTTCTACGGTACGCTTCTCTTTGAATAATGTGATAGCGTGTGTTGTACGCAACACCGAGTTCTAACACACACCACAACCAATCAAACTAGCCGTTATGAATAGTAATACCTACTTTTTGAAATTATATATATTTGATATTTCAAAATGGACTTAATTTTTGGATTTGGAATATCGAATTTAGCCTAAGGTGAAATTTTGGTACTTTTTGGATAACTTTCATATTTTGATGAATAGTGAAAATTACTAAATTTTAATTAAAAACAACTTTTTTAATAAAAATAATTAATAGTGATAAATTATGAATTTTAGTGGTTTTAAAGTATATTTAGAATATATTTTTACCATTTAATATAATTTTGGTCATTGGACATAATTTTACAATTAAACCGAACATAAACAAGTATCAATCTTTTGATAGTTATTATCTCTTAAAAATACGCTTTTTGTTTTGACAACGGGAATTAATTTTAAATTAATTTCTACCACTTCTGTGTTTTGAATTTAGAAAAATGGATTCCATATTTGGAATCAGGATGTCCAAATTGTGTAAATAGGGAACTTTTATTTTTAGACATTTTGAATAATTATTGTGGTAAATATTTTATTTACCATGGTTAAGGGTAAATCTGGTAAATAAGGGTTAAACAATAATATTATTATAATACTAAATTACCCTAAAACGTGTCCTAGCCTTATTGGATGATACATGTTCTACCATAGGTATCTTTGGGTCGATTTTGGGACCCCATGGTTCCACTTGTAGGTGACAGGGACATTTTTTTTAATTAAGTTAAAATGAATACAAAAATGACACAAGCATATATCTTTTAGAAAACCAATTATTACATAGGGTTATATATGTTGGATTTTAGATTATAAATATTCATTAGAAAGATAAAACGATTTCATAAATAATAATATTTTATTTATAATTTTAAGACATTAAATAATTTAATTTATTTATGACACAATGATGATGTAGTAATTACTATAATAGTGAAAAATTAAAATAATTGATATTATAAATATCTAAATAAATATAATATGAAACTTTTAATGAATTAAACTAATTTTATAGGATAATATGATATATTAGGATTGATTTAATTGAATTTTTTCTAAGTAATCAATATTTTATGAGTTTCAAAAAAAACAACTATTGAATAGTGTCAAAATTGACATAAAAGAGTTCTTAAAAAAATATTATATTATTAATTGATATTAAATTACTAAAAATCTAAGGTTCGGACAAGAGACTTATATCATTATAGTTTCATCATTAATGGACCACTTTGTGGTCTCTTGGATGTATATAGTAAGTTTATTAACCATATTATATAAAAATACAAAGAGACATTGTAAAAGTGAAACTAATTAACTTAGAGTTAATACTTAAAGATAAGGTTAATATAAGTACCCAAACCTGTCTAAATTCTATTGGTTGAGTTGTTTTAGACCCATCCCCACCTTAACCTTTTAATAATCAACTTTGGAGCCATTGGAAACCGAATATGAATTTATTATAAACTAATATCTCTAGCTTTTCCAAAGGTGCCCCTCACCCCTCTTATAAAAGGGCACACCTCCTTCTCATTTCTTCAAACCTTAAAAGCCTTTTGGTTCCACCAAACTCTGCCCAAATACTCTCCCAACATCCATCAATACAACCTAGGGTCCTTAGTTTGATCAGAAAGTCAACCTAAGGAGCCCTTTTGATCAAATCAAAAGGAAGAACCCGAAGAAGAGGTAATGATTTCACCACCCTTTTCCAAGTTCCTTTCTTCTTCCAATTCTTCTTCCTTTGTTGTTACCATTATAAAATAATAACTCCAGTATAATATATATATTGTGATGTTATTATAAATATGGTACAACCATATTCAGTATCCTATCCACCCTTTTAATAACATGTTACCATACGTGCGTACGTACGGCTTACCGTCTCCACGTCGTGGTGTAATTGTTATTCAATATAATATTATTTGGATGGGTATAATAATGATGTGTAACTCATGTAAATAATAAATATAACATGTTAATTATTCTGTATATATGATATACCATCCATTTATATATTATTTTAATATCAATAGACTGATATTGTCGCTCGTGCATACGTACGGACTATTGTCTCCACGAACGCGTTGTGATTCATTCTCCATCGTATCCATTCAAGTATATTTATCATTTGATGATTTAAAAATGATGTTTCAGGACATGATATCATTATGGATATTAATAATATACAACCTATCCATTACAAACATGGATTATGTAACAAAACATATAAAATAAAACAAGTATGTTAACACCCGAAACAACGATAATAGTAAGATATTATTATCAAATCAATATTAAAAGATCATATATGATATCATATTAATGTATATGATTCTTGTATAATTTAATAACAATTATTTCACCATTATACAGTAGGTTAACCTACCCCAACCAAGGAAAAGTACAAGGTAAGGGGTTTCATATCACTTTTTATTTCTGTGAGATTCATGCCATATTGCCACCATCACCTTTTGTGTGGTGTATGTACTGCCCATAATTATATTATTTGTGTAATACACTCTAATTTATGTGTATTTACATATTAATTGTATGATACCTCTTTCATGGGTTGTATGTTTAATAAGTTACCAAATTGGTAAGGGTTATTTCACAATCTCTTCATTATCCGAGGTTGTTTATACGTAATAATCTACTGGGATCTCTTTATCATCCACATCCTTGTTTCTTAAAAATTTATTTCAAAACATTTTTATTATTTACAAGAATATGGTTTAATGTCATTTATACCCTTGTTTTACTATTTATAAGAGGAATCTTTCCATCGTTTTCAAAACAAGGTCCTTTTTAACCTTTTCGACAGAATTAAGCTAAGAATGTTTTTTTAACTTATACGGCGGGTGTGGTTATTTTCCACCGTTAAAAACTCTTAAAAGCTTTCCTTACAAGCTTATAAGAATATTTTCAAAGAAAATGTTTTATTTTATATGGCTCTTAAATGATTTCAAAAATAGAAAGAGATGTTTCTCTAGAAAGTTTATTGATTTCATCTATGTCAACATCCTTTGATGGATTTTACGCTTATTTGAAGTTGATTTATTATGATACAAAACATCCATATTTTATTGAAGGTTTTGTGATATTTTTGACTGTGGATAAGTTATTCTTATGTCACTCATGGTTTTCGTTTAATGTATTGACATTTCATAAGTTATTTGTAATCCGAATGTTTATGTTATATTTCAACCTTTCATTCAGATGAATGTGTTAGACAAGTATGTTTTGGGTTGGGGACCGGTGAAAGTAAGCCCTCCGGTTTGGTCTCCGGTTATTAGAGGAACTCTGGTTTGGTCTCTGGTTATTAGAGGCACTCTGGGTCAGTGTTCGGTTATTAGAGGCACTCCGGGTTGGGTTCCGGTTACAGTTATCCCCAAGGTCTTGGGATGAGGCCTTGACAAAGAAATTAAAGTTCATCATTATGCATTCCATCATTATGAAAGTGGTTATTGATTTTTCCTGTGATTATTCGATTAGTAGAATATCCATGTGAATAAGTAAATGGCATTATTTCATTTTATTTATTCCATACTATTTTGAAAGTTCAAGTTTGAAAGGCTTTTGTTTTAGTTATACATTGCCTTAAATGTTTACTCTTATTTATGGAAGTTTCCACTATATTGTTATCCTTACTAGGCATTTGAGCTCACCCCTTTTCTATGTTTTATTTTTACTAGGAAGTGAGGAAGTAAGTTATGAATGAACTGCAGGGATATTATAAGGGGATAATAGTGTGGACTATGGAGACATTATGTTGTTGTAGTAGTTTTTCATTTTATGATGTAATATAAAACTTATGAATATATATAGTGTTTCCAAGGATACTAAACCAATCGGTCTTTCGAGATTTGATCTTTCTTGTGATCATGTCAATGTTATGTAATAATGCACCAACTCTGGGTAACTAGGGTCGGGGCATTACAGTTTGTATCAGAGGAAGTTTAGTACAAACCTTGGAAGCTAGATTTAGATAAACTCTGATTAGAGCACGTAGACCTAAGATGAACTTTGATGATTAGTATAGAAGAACTTCCTAGAATTTTGGTATTGTAGAGATTTTGTGAGTTTTCCGAGCAATACATCCCTGTCTGGATACGAGCAGGTAGAGGCGGCTCTGGCACAGATGTACCTAGGGGTAAAATCCGAAAACACCGCTTTGAGCTAGACTCGAACGGGAACTGGTGCACGACAATGGGCCTTGCTGCACTCTTGGTTACGACACTCCCGGGGGATATGCTTTGGATAACTCTCATTTTCTTTACAAATCATTATGAAGGGTTTATAAGTATATACTTCATCAAAAGAGACATTTATATGATTATGGATTATGTCCATAAACTATTTAATTTATGTTATGGGTTTCACAAGTTTGGGATTAGGTATTGTTATTCATAAACTAATCTAGTGTATTCCATTGTTTAGAAATGGCGCCCAGTAGAAGGAATGAGAACTCCAGCAATGCACATGATCCAAAGAGAAAGAAGGATCATATCATTCATGGTCTTAAGCTAGAATTTATAAGAGAAATAGTCTCCCATGTATTATCATCATATGAAGAAATAATATCATGTGTTGATAAGATAAGTAATGATTTTACTGGGTCCTATGGCTTTGAAGGGAAGCAAGAGAAGAAAAGGATGGAAGAGAGAACGATGGATAAAGGGAAGAGGGAAAATAAGAATTTTCCCATATGTGATAACTATGGGAAGAAACACCCTGGAACTTGTCTGAAAGGAATGGGAGTTTGTTATAAGTGTGGAGGAAAAGGGCACAAAGTACGTGACTGCAAGGGTAAGAAAATGGTTTCAAATGTACAATGCTTCATTTGCAAGGAGTTTTGACACTACGCAAACCTATGTCCCAGTCATCAGACTATGCTGCAAATGATGTTATTGGATAATAATAAAGTTATGATACTACCACAGATGAAGAGGAATGATTAGAGTTCTTATGTTGATTATATCAATTGAGTTTTGTATCAACAATTTACTTGTTATAATAATTATGGAGTATATAAGGATTGTACTACAGTACTATTTCATTAAGGACTTGAGATTGTGTGGAACAAAGATAGTGAATCAATAGCAAGATAAATTTTTGGAAGATATATGGTTGAGAGAATGATAAACCATAATATAGTTCTGATAACGAGGTAGTGATTTTGGAATAATACATGATTGTTTTGGATAAATTATATTGGATATTCTTGATTACCTTGGAACTGATTAATGATTTGTATATTCCATCATTGTTGGGGTTTAAAACATTTTTGGATTGATGAAGTATATCCAGCATTCTATATGGAATAAGGGAGCATGAATGTAATCAATAAGGAATATGGTAATTCAGGATGTTTCAGTGTATTAAAAGAATACATGATGAAGGTATTCATATGCTATTACGGTGTAAAAAGGATCTAAATTATGTTTACCTTCCTTATAAATGTTGGACTGTGAGTTTGGACAGAAGTATTTTGGATAGTTCTAGTTTGGATTATTTTGGATTGCCATAAAAGGGAAACCCGGAGGTCGGACGGCAAACCGTCGTGTCCGGCAAGGCTGCGAGACTTAAACCCGCAACCGAAGGGCGACAAGGGTGTATCACCTACCACTGGCCCACGATATGTCCTAGATTAAATAATGTAGTTTTTTTTAAAAGATATGGTAGATGAATTATAAATTCATTTATTTTGGAACCCTGTACGAATAGTATAAATAGAAAAAAAATTACGTTCTATTATCTTTTAGAGTGAAAGATGAGTTTGTGGTATAAATTTATTAATGGATAAAACTCTAATTATAAAGTAATTATATCTCCTTATGATCTTAGAAAATCTCATAAATAAATTCCTCAACATTAATAAAAGGAACTTAGAACAAAAATGTTGTCCTAGATGGTACCTTAAATCATCACTAATTTATGGCTTTGGGATTGTTGGCCTTTTCATAGCCATGTTCTCTACCACTCTCCATTAGATAATTGATGGTTAGATTTTTCTTCCATATCTATATTTTCCTACATGGAACCCTAGTATGTGTTATTTTCAGTAATCTTCATACTTTCCACTCTTTATTTTAAATAAAGGCCTCATTAATTCATTTTTCGATGTAGGATTCCAACTAAGCTATTTCGAAACGTCAAAAATGTGTTATCCCAATACCCTATGTTTTGTTGAACCGTTGGTATTTCAAATCATCATAGATTGATGAGTTTAAGGACCTCAATTTCATACTTGTTTGTGATTGATGACCCCAATCACTACCTATAAATATTTACGTTTTTCCTCCAATTATATGTCTCTAATTGCCACCAATTTTCTCCTAATCGAGATCATAATTTGGTGGTGACCCTTTCATTTCTCTTTTCCTCATATTAAGACTAAATTTTAGAAACCCAATTTCCGATTGGGGTTTTCCCACAAATATATTTTCTATTTTCAACCTTTTATTTTCGAAGAAAAATTTCAAATTGCGAGGACTAAATTTATTGAAGGAGGGGAGGATGTAACACCCCAAGCTTCTATGGTATGCTTCTCATTGAATAATGTGATAGCGTGTGTTGTACGCAACACCGAGTTCTAACACACACCACAACCAATCAAACTAGCCGTTATGAATAGTAATACCTACTTTTTGAAATTATATATAATTTATATTTCAAAATGGACTTAATTTTTGGATTCGGAATATCGAATTTAGCCTAAGGTCAAATTTTGGTACTTTTCGGATAACTTTCATATTTTGATGAATAGTGAAAATTACTAAATTTTAATTAAAAACAACTTTTTTAATCAAAATAATTAATAGTGATAAATTATGAATTTGAGTGGTTTTAAAGTATATTTAGAATATATTTTTACCATTTAATATAATTTTGGTCATTGGACATAATTTTACAATTAAATCGATCATAAACAAGTATCAATCTTTTGATAGTTATTATCTCTTAAAAACACGCTTTTTGTTTTGACAGCGGGAATTAATTTTAAATTAATTTCTTCCACTTCTGTGTTTTGAATTTAGAAAAATGGATTCCATATTTGGAATCAGGATGTCCAAATTGTGTAAATAGGTAACTTTTATTTTCAGACATTTTGAATAATTACTGTGGTAAATATTTTATTTACCATGGTTAAAGGTAAATCTGGTAAATAATGGTTAAAAAATAATATTATAATAATACTAAATTACCCTAAAACGTGTCCTAGACTTATTGGTTGATACATGTTCGACCATAGGCATCATTGGGTCGATTTTGGGACCCCATGGTTCCACTTGTAGGTGATAGGGACATTTTTTTAATTAAGTTAAAATGAATACAAAAATGACACAAGCATATATCTTTTAGAAAAACAATTATTACATAGGGTTATATATGTTTTATTTTAGATTATAAATATTCATTAGAAAGATAAAACTATTTCCTACATAATGATATTTTATTTATAATTTTTAGACATTAAATAATTTAATTTATTTATGACACAATGATGATGTAGTAATTTCTATAACAGTGAAAAATTAAAATAATTGATATTATAAATACCCAAATAAATATAATATGAAACTTTTAATGAATTAAACTAATTTTATAGGATAATATGATATATTAGGATTGATTTAATTTACTTTTTTCTAAGTAATCAATCTGTTGTGAGTTTCAAAAAAATCAACTATTTAATAGTGTCAAAATTGACATAAAAGAGTTGTTAAAACAAATATTATATTATTAATTGATATTAAATTACTAAAAATCTAAGGTTAGGACAAGAGACTTATATCATGATAGTTTCATCATTAATGGACCACTTGGGGGGTCTCTTGGATGTATATAGTAAGTTTATTAACCATATTATATAAAAATACAAAGAGACATTGTAAAAGTGAAACTAATTAACTAAGAGTTAATACTTAAAGATAAGGTTAATATAAGTACCCAAACCTGTCTAAATTCTATTGGTTGAGTTTTTTTCGACCCCTCCCCACCTTAACCTTTGAATAATAAACTTTGGATCCATTGTAAACCGAATATGAATTTATTATGAACTAATATCTCTAGCTTTTCCAAAGGTGCCCCTCACCCCTCTTATAAAAGGGAACACCTCCTTCTCATTTATTCACACATTAAAAGCCTTTTGGTTCGGCCAAACTCTGCCCAAATACTCTCCCAACATCCCTCACTACAACCTAGGGTCCTTAGTTTGATCAGAAAGCCAACCTAAGGAGCCCTTTTGATCAAATCAAAAGGAAGAACCCGAAGAAGAGGTAATGATTTAACCACCCTTTTCCAAGTTCCTTTCTTCTTCCACTTCTTCTTCCTTTGTTGTTACCATTATAAAATAATAACTCCAGTATCATATATATACTGTGATGTTATTATAAATATGGTACAACCATATTCAGTATTCTATCCACCCTTTGAATAACATGTCACCATACGTGTGTACGTACGGCTTACCGTCTCCACGTCGTGGTGTAATTGTTATTCAATATAATATTATTTGGATGGGTATAATAATGATGTGTAACTCATTAAAAGAATAAATATAACATGTTAATGATTCTGTATATATGATATACCATCCATTTACATATTATTTTAATATCAAAAGAATGATATTGTCGCTTGTGCGTACGTACGGACTACCGTCTCCACGAACGCGATGAGATTCATTCTCCATCGTATCCATTCAAGTATAATTATCATTTGATGATTTAAAAATGATGTTTAAGGACTTCATATCATTATGTATATGAATAATATACAACCTATCCATTACAAACATGGCTTACGTAACAAAACATATAAAAGAAAACAAGTAAGTTAACACCCGAAACAACGATAATACTAAGATATTATTATCAAATCAATATTAAAAGATCATATATGATATCATATTAATGTATATGATTCTTGTATAATTTAATAACAATTATTTCACCATTATACAGGAGGTTAACCTACCCCAACCAAGGAAAAGTTCAAGGTAAGGGGTTTCATCTCACTCCTTATTTCCGTGAGATTCATGCCATATTGCCACCATCACCTTTTGTGTGGTGTATGTACTGCCCATAATTATATTCTTTGAGTAATACACTCTAATTTATGTGTATTTACATATTCATTGTATGATACCTCTTTCATGGGTTGTATGTTTCATAAGTTACCAAATTGGTAAGGGTTATTTCACAATCTCATCATTATCCGAGGTTGTTTATACGTAATAATCTACTGGGATCTCTTTATCATCCACATCCATGTTTATTAAAAATGTATTTCAAAACATTTTTATTATTTACAAGAATATGGGTTAAATTCATTTATACCCTTGTTTTACTTTTTATAAGAGGAATCTTTCCATCGTTTTCAAAACAAGGTCCTTTTTAACCTTTTCGACAGAATTAAGGTAAGAATGTTTTTTTAACTTATACGGAGGGTGCGGTTATTTTCTGCCGTTATAAACTCTTCAAAGATTTCCTTACAAGCTTATAAGAATATTTTCAAATAAAATGTTTTATTTTATATGGATCTTAAATGATTTCAAAAATAGAAAGAGATATTTCTCTAAAAGTGTATTGATTTCATCTATGTCAACATCCTTTGAAGGATTTTACGCTTATTTGAAGTTGATTTATTATGATACAAAACATCCATATTTTATTGAAGGTTTTGTGATATTTTTGACTGTGGATAAGTTATTCTTATGTCACTCATGGTTTTTGTTTAATGTATTGACATTTCATAAGTTATTTGTAATCTGAATGTTTATGTTATATTTCAACCTTTCATTCAGATGAATGTGTTAGACAAGTATGTTCCGGGTTGGGGACTGGTGAAAGTAAGCCCTCCGGTTTGGTCTCCAGTTATTAGAGGAACTCCGTTTTGGTCTCCAGTTATTAGAGGCACTCCGGGTTGGTGTCCGGTTATTAGAGGCACTCTGGGTTGGGTTCCGGTTACAGTTAGCCCCAAGGTCTTGGGACGAGTCCTTGACAAAGAAATTAAAGTTCAGCATTATGCATTCCATCATTATGAAAGTGGTTATTGATTTTTCATATGATTATTAGATTAGTAAAATATCCATGTGAATAAGTAAATGGCATTATTTCATTTTATTTATTCCATACTATGTTGAAAGTTCAATTTTGAAAGGCTTTTGTTTTAGTTATACATTTCCTTAAATGTTTACTCTTATTTATGAAATTTTCCGCTATATTGTTATCCTTACTGGGAATTTGAGCTCACCCCTTTTCTATGTTTTATTTTTCCCAGGAAGTGAAGAAGTAAGTTATGAATGACCTGCAGGGATATTATGAGGGGATAATAGTGTGGACTGTGGAGACATTATGTTGTTGTAGTAGTCTTTCATTTTATGATGTAATGTAAAACTTATGAATATATATAGTGTTTCCAAGGCTACTAAACCAATCGTTCTTTCGAGATTTGATCTTTCTTGTGATCATGCCAATGTTATGTAATAATGCACCGACTCTGTGTAACTAGGGTCGGGGCGTTACACCCCCAGTAGCTTGGTCCACTATGTTCTAACCAGAATTAAACAACCCTTCATTGAAGGTATCCATGTGAATGTGGGAAGGGAGTTAACGATGGGGAAACTACATTAGAACGTCCCTAAATCCATCCCAAGATTCATGAATAGAATCTCCAAACTCTTGGAAAAAACTAGTTATCATTATTCTCAGTTAACTTTTAATCTTTGGGGATAAAATTTCATTATGAATGAGTTGTACACTTGATCCCAATTTTCAAAAATGTTCTCATATAAGCTCAAAACCAATTACTATCTATGTATTTATGGAAAAAGGGGAAGAATCTCATTTACAACTCATTTTCAGTATGTCCTAGAAGTGGAAACTTCTGTAAATTATTATAGAAGTCTCTAATGAAGGAAGGAGATTCCTCATTAGAGTGGCCATTAAATGTAGGAATCCGTGAAATGTGTGACAGTTTCAGCTCACAGTTTCGGGCTCTTGGTGAATGTCGAATTAAAGAAGGATTAATTGACCCATGAGGGAGTTCAAACTCCCTCATCCTAGGACTCTCATTATCAAAGAGTTCTTGATAGGTATGGAAGTTATTAAGTGCAAGAACCCTATTATCTAAATTTTCCATTTCAGATTTGTTTTTCTTCTTTAAAGCTGTGAGATGTCTATACAATTCCATGTTCAGGGGCTCTAATCTATCATTAGTAGACATAGTGTTCATGAACCATGTGATAAAAGATGAAATTTCACACAAAATATATTAAATTGTAGTTAAATAGTACAAAAAAATAGATGCAATTCCGTAGTAAATGAAAGCATATTTTTTTCTAGATTTGAATTTTAAAAAAAAATTGGGGTTATTTTTTTATCTGTGTTTTTTTAAAATATTTTTAGAAAAGTAATGGCGTGTTCCCTCCCTATAAATAGTGCCCAAAATGGATGCCCAACTGTCATTGAAATTGGGTAAAATTTTAAAATTTATGATTTCCTACTACTGTTGTATATGTGGTGAGTAGGTTTGAACCCACAAGGAAGGTAAACTGACCAACAGTTTTCTGATTTTCATAACAACACCCCACTATTCTTAGCAATGTGGTAAACATTATATTTTTATATATTTTTTTTCTAAGTAAATAAGTCTTACCTATACTATAATGAACTAAGATGTAAGTAAACTAAGACACAACAGTAATGAACAACACCACAACAGATGCTAAGATGAGCAATCAAGAGAAATGTCCAGGTAAAATCTATTCTATTGGTTTTGAAAAGATTTTCATTTCATTAAAATTTTCGATGGAATGTACCACTAACAAAGGAATGAATTAATTCCCTCTCCATGAGATACATAATACAGATTAGTCAATTATGGACTTTCCCACCCTAAGAATGTTTAACTGCCAGAATAAAATTTGAAAATGATGACAGAACAAACTAGCAGTAAGTTATGTTGTTTTCATAATTAAAAATATTAGAAGAAGTATCCATAGTTATTCTCACCGAATGATCATGGAATTAACAATTTAATGCTAGTAGAACGATGTGGTTGAATGAATTCAGAAGTGATCTCACCAATCAACTCTGAATATATTAAAATGATAAAGTAGAAAGGAAGATTAAAGATATCTAGTGGAGCTAGAATTTCCCTCAAACTAGAAGATTTAGCTAGCTATCATATTCATTGATGGAATTGAAAACAATAGATAAAAATATATGGAATTGAGAAGATACATTGGATATAGGGAACTTTCTTACGTGCTATGGTGTTGCACTGCTCCACAAAGAGGTTCTCTTAGAAATCTCTACGATCTACTCATCAGATCTGCTATACTCTACTCGTGTTGTAAAAATGATCAAATCCCCAACCCCACCCCCATGCTTGCTCTATTTTAAATAAAACTATCGTCTACTGCATGTCACTGACCATATTTCACCGACTCAATTATTGTCTCTCAAAAAACCATCACACACATTTTTTTACTACAACAGACGTCATTTTAGTTTTCCACTTGTAACAAACTCCCAATCGGTTCATTGAGGTGAACCCGGCCAGGATTCCATATCATCGTTGAACCTGTATAGAAAAAAATATTAAAAATAATATTTAGAACATTATTAATAAAAATTAAAATAATCTTAATTAAAGAGTTAGATAAATCATTAAATTATTATAAGTTATTTATTATTAATTTATCTATTTTTAAAGTTTATATATTTATAATTTTTATAGAAAATGATTTTAATTAATATTATTATTTTAAGATTAAAAGTTTATAATTTTACTATGTAAATTGTTTAATTTATTTTAAAATATTTATATTGTTTATTTTATTTTATTTAATAATTGTATTATAATTATTAGTATTAATGTATTAATAGTAAACTTAATTTGATTAGTTATTTTAGTTTTATTTATAAATTATAATCAATATTTTAGTTTTATATATTTATATTAAATTAATTAGTTTAAAATTTTTAATTTTTTATTCTATTTATTTTATATTTATTATTTAATAATAATTATTATTATTATTATTATATACTTTAGTTTTATTATTTTTTATTAAGACTTTATTTATGTTTTATTTTAGTTGTTTTTATTTTTCTTCTCCCCCCCCCCCAAATCTCGGCACACAGAGGGTGGAAATATCAGATTTTATGTGGAAGTAAGATCATGATGACCTAACTTGACTTCATGACGACGAACTCAAATAGGGAAAGGGTGGCAAATTTCCTAGCAGGGTTTTTTTAAATCTAAAGGGGCAGGGTTTACATTATTTGGGGATATGGGTTGGTCTAGCGCCAAATGAAGTGGCACTGGACAAAAAGGGGGGAAAAGTGCCACTTCAAGTGGCGCTTTGACTGGCCCCACACCACCCACTATATATATATATATATATAATTTACTTTAATAAATATAATTAATAAAATAAAATAAACACAATTACAAAAATATAAATATAATAAATTGATATATATGTTAATTACAAATTATATATATATCTAATATAATTATAAATTTGTAATTAGTAATAAATATGTATATTTAATAAATAAATATAATAAATTTATATAATTATATATATAATTAAGTAATTATATAATAAATTCATTGATATATATAATTATAAATATATATATAATTATATAATTATAATTATAATTTATTAAATATACTAAATTTATTTATTATAATAAATATAATAAATATAATTAATAAAATATAATATTATAAATACATAATAAATTATAAATATAATATAATTATATAATAATTTATAAATATAATAATTATTATATAATTACAAATATAATAAATATAGATATAATAATTATATAATGAATATAATTATATATTTAAAGTTATAATAATTATATGAATATAAATATAATTATAATTTTATAAATAAAAATATAATAAGAATTATATAATTATTATAATTTTAATATTATAATAATTATAAATATAGTAAAAATTATATAATAAATTACAAATATAATAATAATTATATAATAAATTATAAATATAATAATTATTATATAATTATAAATATAATAAATATAAATATAATAAATATATAATAAATATAATTATATATTACAATGATAATTATATATTAAAAATCATAATAATTATATAATTATAAATACAGTAATTATATAATTATATTGTATTTTTTATATTTATTATATATATTAATTATAATTAACAATTATATAATTATAAATATAATTATTAGATAATTATAAATATAAATATAATAATTATATAATTATAAATTTAAAAAATATTAATATAATTATGTATTTATTGTATATAATTATTAGATAATTATAAATATAATAAATATAAATATAATAATTATATAAGTATAAATATAAAAAATATAAATATAACTATGTATTTATTGTATATAATTATTAGATAATTATAAATATAATTATGTATTAATTGTATTTATTTTTTTATTATATTTATAAATATACATTTATAATATCTATTATAATATATATTATTATAATAAATATTATAATAAATGTATAATAAATGTATAGAAAATTTATAATATATATTTATAATACATTTATTATAAATGTATATTTATTATAATAAATATTATAATATTTATTTATAATAAATGTATATTTATATTTATATATATAATAAATATACATTTATTTATTATAATAAATCTACATTTATTTTATACATTTATTATAATAAATATGAACAATAAAAGTATAATAAATATTATAATACATTTATTTTTTAATTATAATATAATAAATGTAACATGCAATTATTTATCTTTATTATATAATTATCATATCTATATTTATTATATTTATAATTATATAATTATATTATAAATAAATGTAATATGTAATGTAATATAATAAATGTAATATGATACATTGATTTTTTAATTATAATAAATGCATATTTATAATTATATAAATGTATAATAAATATAAATGTATAATTACATATTACATTTATTATAATAAATAAATAATTACATATTACATTTATTATAATAAATAAATGTATATTTATAATTACATTTATAAATGTATATTTATTATAATAAATATATAATTATTGTAGTCATATAATTGTTATAATTATATAATTATTGTAAATATATAATCATCATAAATATATAATTATTATATATATATAATTAATAAGGTTTATTTATATAAAGATATGATTATAATAATTATATCATTATAATAATTATATAAGTATAAATATAATAAATATATAATTAAAAATATAATAAATATATAGTTATAAATATAATAAATATATGATTATAGTAATTACATAATTATAATAAATATGTAATTATAATAATTATATAATATTTAATAAAGTTTATTTATATAAAGATAAATTATTTTGATACTGTTTATTTAAATATAAATTTATAAATTTTAAATATAAGGTTTATTTATATATAATTATTTATAAATTGATAATTATTTTTAAATTTATAAATCTATATATAATTATTTAAATACATAATTATACCATATCAAATTTATTTATAAATTTATATATATATAAATAAACATTATTAAAATTATTTGTATTTATTATATTTATTACAATATATTATAATTATGCTTTTATTAAATTTATAATTATGTATTTATTATAATATTATATTATGTATTAAATTTATAATTATGTATTTATATTTAACAATGTTTATTTATAATAAATATATAATTATAAATATATAATATTATAATTATTACAATAAACCTTTTTAAATATAAATAATTTTAATATATTATTATAATTATTATAATAATTATATATATTGTTATTTACATTTAAATACATAATTATAAATTTAATATTATAATAAATACATAAAAGGGATGGGGTGCAAAAAACAACGGGTGGCAAAGCGCCACTTGATGTGGCACTGGCCACCCGAAATGTTGAGCGCCACTTCATCTGGCGCTTAACAAACCCATTCCCCAAAATTTATTCACCCTAAACCCATTAAAATAAAAATAAAAATAAAAACCCCATGCTGCTAAATTTTCCAGCAAAGGGTCCTCTTTCTTCATGTCTAGTGATGACATCAACCTTCTTCTTCCTGGCATCACTGAACCCTCCTACAACTATAGTACGGGATCGAGTTCACCATGGCGGTAGTGGATCTTAACCGTAGTGGTGTCTTCTCCTTCTCAAATAGGCCTCAACAAGGCGAAAACATCCCGGTGACTCACCAATGTGGGTTCTAGTGAAGCGGGGGTTCTTCTGTGGTAAAGGGTGGCAGTGGTTCGTTATCATGCTCGACTTAGGACTCATTCCATGTGGCTATGGGGTGAAGCAGGGTTTGTCCAGATTCAGAAGAAGGGGTGACTCTGAAATTTAAATTCATTGAAGGGTGGGTTTGTTGGGGTTTAGATCTGGAATTATGGTGATCATGTGGTTGATTTCTAAATCTGATTGCAAAGGTCTGGTTTTCTGTCATCATATATGCATATAATTTTTTTATTGAATCAATGGTGGTGAGTGGTTTTGAGGTTGATAGAGGAAGGGAAAGGGAACCAATGGTGTTTGTGTATGAATGATGGGGAGAATGTGAATGAGGAGAAGCATGGCACGAGAGGTGTGAAATGGTGATTCGGTGCCACAATGATAAGAAAGATCGGTGGTGTTGAGTTATGGTGGCAATGAGTAGCAGTAGAGAGGATGGGAGAAACTGGAGAAATGGCGGCGTGAGACAACAAAATGTAACATTATGACTTGAGTAGCTGAGTGAACTAATGAGATAGTGGGGAAGAAATCAGTATAAGGGTTAAACGGTTGAAGAGGTTATAGTGGCACCAATATGAGGACGGAATGATTCCACGACAAAGGGAAGATGATGGAGGCATCATGTATAGGATGAAACAATTGAACAACAAATCATACAACTAAAATTAGGAAATAAAGATAATAATTTAAGACTTAAAGTAATAAAATAAAAACTAATTAACAAATTAATTATTTAAATAATAATAGGAAACAAAATGAAATCATAATGAATAATCCACAATAATTATTAAAATCATTATAGTCTAATAAAAATCTCATAGTAAAATTAAAATACAATCAATTTATTTTAATACATATAATTTATAAGAATATAAATTATGTTTTGGGAACAAATTAAATAAAATAATTAAATGTTGTAAAACTAAAAAAATTTAAATTAATGTTTAATAAAATTAAATAAATGGAAAAAACCATTATTAATTAGTAAAAGCTTATTAATAGTGTTATCAAGTAAAAAATGAATTGTTAAATTAAGTTAAAAGCATAAAAATTGTTAAATTCCATCTAATAATTAAATTAAAATATGTAAAATTATGAAATTTTAGTTAATTAATATATAAAAAGACGAAATTTTAAGTTAAAAACTAAGTTATTTAAGTTAAAATAAAAAATATTAATTAATTAATTATTAAAATTTTATATTATTAAATAAAATACACTACAACCACTAAACTAATTAAAAATATATTAGACAAAATAAAGTAAAACTAAGTAAATTATTTACAATTCTAAAAATACAAGATTAATTATCAAAATTGATTAAAAAATATATTTAATTATAAAAATACAAAAGTGTTAATATTTTTTGAAAAGTGCAAAAATAATTAATTCAATCATTTCAAATTAATAAAAAAATATGTGGAAAACTGTTTAAAAATAAGTCTGTGTCAATCATCTGTCATGATATATGATTAACAACATAAATATTAGTGATTTTTATATAATATAAAATAAGATATAGATGTAAATTATGGATTCTAACAAGGTAGTGACCATAGATGAATGCAAGTAAAATTTTCTTCACGTAAAGAAAGTGGGAAGTATAACCCAGGATAATATCATAATTGAATGGGAATATTTTTTTTGTATGGAAAATAATCTCAAATAACAAGTAATTTCCTTGGAGAAATGAATATTTTGGTTAGCATAATAGATGAGAATAAACTATTCCCAGTGGTATCATCAGTAGATGAATATTTTAAATATGTAATGTATGTGAATTATAGAAATTGATTTCCTAGGGGGAAATAATATAATTTTATCAGAATGGTTGTATGAGTAATGTTTTTACTAATCATGATAGATATATTACAAATAACATATGAAAGGAAGGTTGTTTGAAGTAATAAGATGATGAATCTTAATTAATGTTTTAAGAAAAAAAGTGAAATTCTTGGATTTTATATGTATTGGGATTTTAGAATTATGTTTTAGATATAATTTAATCAATGGTATTCTGGTAATAATAATCATGAAACATCTAAGGAGTGTTCAATATTAATTTTTCTTTAATGACTTTCAAGAATATAATTATTGGTATCAATGAACTAAAAATTTAATTTAATGGTATGCTTATATTTTATGCAAAAAAAAATCATTGAAAGAATTATAAAACTTAATATATGGATGATTTTTAGATAATATTTCATTACTGATATAATGAGATTATTGAAAATGGTAAATTTGTGTGGGATGGAAATGGTGATCTTGGTACTAATTTGATGATGGATTTGTTTATGTTAACTTTGATGGAGTTCATCACATTTTTATATTTATAGAATATATTTGAAGGCATGTGATTTTTATTTATGTGAAGAGGAGAAATTTATTTTTAAAAAGCATGCATGTTTAAATTTTGTATTTATTCTAATTCAGGTTATTAGCATGTTTTGTTGGAATATATGAC
Source organism: Viscum album (assembly GCA_963277665.1). Lineage (NCBI taxonomy): Eukaryota > Viridiplantae > Streptophyta > Magnoliopsida > Santalales > Viscaceae > Viscum > Viscum album. The sequence continues at coordinate 1,959,319,230 of OY728137.1, forward strand.
CAAGGTATTCACCTATTTGTTATGTGATAGTAATGACTAATTTATTTTTCTGTGGGAATAATGTTTTGTAGATTTTTTATATTTAGTGAAAATATTTCAAGATTTTTGTGTTATAAATTAGTGTAGACATATTTTGGAGGAGTATGAAGTTTAACTATTTATGTAATTGTTTATGCTGAATATTGGATCATGTTTTAGAGATCAAAATTTTATTTAATAATATGATTATTTATCCATATTGGACAAATTTTTCTGTCCATTTTGGTTTTGATGATAATTGTGGCATCCCGGCTCCAGGTGCCACTCAACGGGTGCCCCGAACACGGTTCGCCACGTGACCTCAAGCGCATTCCCCCAAACACCAGAGGCTACCGACTAGGAGCAAGGGCCCAGGTCTGATAATGGGGAAACTATGCCCTCATTTTTCAAAGTGTAGTGCAGCGGAATGAATAAAACATACAACAACAGCGGAACCAGTAAACCATACACAACTGAAATAAACAAATGCAGTAGATATAACCAACCAGTATATAAGTAACGATGCATCATGCCTCAATTCTAAGAAAACAGCTAGAACATGTTACAGAATCTATACAATACAACTGAAGTACAAGTACATAAAAGAAAAATAGACCAGCCCGTGGCATCGCGAGCCAATTCTCGGTCCCAGGCTCTCCTACACCCCAGCAGTAATCATGTACCTGTATAAGGGCCCTTGACCTTATCTACACCTACAGAAATGTAATCTATTTGGGAGGAAAAGAATGACCCAAACAGGGTGTGAGAAATGAATCCTAGTAGGCACCCACCAAAGGCTCGTGCTCAACTGTGTGTAGACATGCAACAACAATGTGCAGTAGTAAATGCAATAAACTAAGCAGTACTCAAAAGTAACTAACAAATTATATTTCCATTTTAATTATTCCTTTAACCTTTCAATTTAGTAACATTCTATGCTAAACACCACCAAGCCCTCAGGCCAACCAGAACCATTCCCTCATGCTATACAGAATCTTTCCCTCAAGCGTATCAGAATCTAGCCCTCAGGCATACAAAGTGTCGCCCTCAGGCACAGAAGTCAGACCCTCGGGCCCAAAAGGTTTCCCTCAGGCGAATACAGTCACGCCCTCAGGTTATAGTAAACACCACCATCAGGAATAAGTAACCGAGCCATGCCCAACATAGAATCATGTGATTTAAATAAAATTCCTCTCAAGGAAAAAGTAGTGCATAATTAAACATGGCATACCCTCGGGTATCCTGGCCAAATGGCTAAACAGAGGAACGCACCCCCGTGGTGTTCCTGGATCCAAGCACTGATCCCAAAAAACAATTTTACAATTTTATTTAATTACCTATACAGTTATAGGTAGTTAAAATAGCCACGACCTCAGCCACATGACACCCCATCATGGGATCATGACACTAAAATACACAGAACACGCAACAGTTGGAAAACTAAACACCAAGCCACCTACCTTAAACACCAACGAACGGTATACGCGAACGCCGATTCCAGAAACTCCCAAGAACAGCGTAGATTTTTAGTAGAAAAAATTCTCGCTTAAACACAAATAACTCCCGTTAGGGGAAGAATTGGCAAGAACCGATTAAAAAGGGTGGAGGGATTACCCGTGTGGTTCCTACGAGATAGTCTGTGGTGAAAACGGATTCCGGACGTGTGCTCGGAGGATCTCCAAAGTTTCGGTCGTCCTCTCCCAAGCCCTCTTCCCGTTCTAAGCCTTCCCTATGAACATGGGATGCTACTGCCCATTTTAAGTGAAAAAAAACAAAGTACACGATGTGTACTTACCATTTTTAAACTGTTCCTCTGATGGCTTCCCTCCAGCGTGAGACATGACTACACATCATGTCTCCTTGAGTACACAGTGTGTTCTGTCGCACAACTGGCCACCGCCTTACTATTTTCCTGCCGACTGACTACATGGCGTGTAAGGGACCACTATACTAAGTGTATTTGGATCCTACACCCTTCATCTCCGGCATGGCCACACGCCCCGTGTACACATCCCACATGGCCAAAAGTACACGGTGTGTGGAAAAGTACTCATCGTGTACATTCTAAAATTCGGTATTTTCCCCCATTTTCCATATTTCTAAAAAACACTTAAAGAAAAGAGAAAGGAAGAAACCCGTAACTCAAAAATAAGAACCGGGTTCTTACAAACTCCCCCCTTAAAGCAAATATTCTCTAAATTTCCCTTCCAAGGGTGATGAAGATATAGCCATGAACAAATCTGGCCATTGAGCACGTACATCAGTCCCCCACTCCCAGGTTTTTCCCTGCACTTGGCCATGAATCCATAGCACCCATATGAGAGGAACTGAACGGCCTCAGAGAACCTTCGTGCTCCTGTTAATGACACGAATCAGATTCTCCTCAAAGGACACATCAAACTGAAGCTCAACCTCCTTGGGATGAAAGACGTGAGATGGGTCTGAATGATAACGGCGCAATTGAGACACATGGAAGATGTTGTGCATGGCCCAATACCTCTGTGGTAACCTCAACCAGTAGGCAACCAGCCTGAATCGCTCCATAATCTCAAATGGCCCCACATACCTCTGTAAAAGTTTATCCTGTCACCTGATCCACCTGTGTCCCAGCCTCGGCGAAACATGAAAGAAAACCTGATCCCCAACCACACAATCCAAAGGTCATCTGCGGCGATCAGCATAAGATTTCTGACGAGACTGCATGGTACCCATCCGCTTCTGAATCAACTGGACATGCTCAGAAGTCTCCTACACAAGACATGGTCCCGGTAAAGCTGCCTCACCTGCCTCTAACCAGTACAAGGGTTATCAACATGGCCTACCATATAAAGCCTCATATGGTACCATCTCAATAGTTACCTGAAAAATGTTATTGTAGGAAAACTCGACTAGGGGTATATGCTTCTCCCAAGAGCCCCCAAAGTATTGGACGCATGCACGCAGCATGTAATCAAGCACCTGAATCGTACTCTCTGACTGGCCATTGGTCTTAGGGGGGGTATGTTGTGCTCAGAAGTACCTATGTACCCAGTGACCTATGAAAACTCTACAAAAAATGAGACGTAAAGAGGGCATCCCTATCTGAAACGATAGTACAAGGGACCCCATGAAGACGCACGATATCTCGGATATACAGACTTCAGAGCTCGTCAACACCGAAGGTATCCTTGATCGGTAAAAAGTGAGCTACCTTAGTGAGTCTATCCACAACAACTCACACGACATCATTGCCTCTAGGTGACCTCGGCAACCCCGTCACGAAATCCATCGCGACATCATCCCATTTCCACTCCAGAATGGGTAACTGCTGTAATAGTCCAGCGGGTCTCTGATGCTCTGCCTTCACCTGCTGACAGGTGGAACACCTCGTAACAAAACCAGCTACATCACTCTTCATACCCGACCACCAGTACTGACGTATCAAGTCTCTCTACATATTGGTAATCCTAGGATGAACTGCCCAAGATGAAGCACGAAACTCCCGCATCATCTCCTCGCGTATATCCCCTGGAACCCATACTCGTCCATTGAAACACATAACTTCATCATCACCTATTGTCCAACCAGGAGGAAGGTCCTCACTTGCCACCGACTCTCGCAGAACTAGGCCTTCTGAAATAGATAGATGTCTCATCCTCACTCTATCCAGGAGGGTAGAAGACACAACTAATGAAGAAAGATAGGTCTGCCCCTAACTGTCATGCACCTCCAAATGCATTTCAGATAACAAATCCATAAGCTGCCACTCACCACTGGCCTTCTGCAAAGCCTGTATCTGAGTCTTCCTGCTCAGTTAATCAACTACCACACTACCTTTACCAGGTGTATAGGCAAGCTCAAAATCGAAGGACTGTAGGTATTCAACCCACCTCCTCTGCCTCAGATTCAAATCACGCTCAGTAAAGATATACTTGAGGCTTTTGTGGTCGGTGAAAACCAAAAAATGTTCTCCCAATAGATAGTGTCTCCAACAGCGCAACACATGCACAACTACAGCCAACTCGAGGTCATGCGTCGGGTAATTCCTCTCATGTGGCCTCAACTGCCGAGACCAGTATGCAACAACTCGATCGCCCTGCTACAACACTGCACCCAGAACAATACCTAATGCGTCATAGTAAACTATATAGATCTTCCCCTACTCTAGGAGTATTAGGATCGGTGCTGATATCAACCTTCCTTTCAGTTCCTGAAAGGCTATCTCGCAAGCTTCTGACCAAACAAACTTCACACCCTTCTTAGTCAGACCCGTCAACATTGCTTCTAAGTTGGAGAAGTCATGTATGAAGCGTCTGTAGTAACCATCCAGCCCCAAGAAACTTCATATCTCAATCATGTTCTTAGGATTATCCTAGGAAACTACTTCTCTTACCATCTCTGGGTCGACAAAAACTCCTGCCTCTGAGATGATATGACCCAGGAAGTGAATCTGGTCCATCCAAAAGTGGCACTTTGAGAGAATAGCATATAGTTGATGCTCTCTCAGTGTACTCAATATGATCTCAATATGGTTGTCATGGTTGTGTTGAGTGTGAGAGTACACCAAGATATCTTCCATGAATACTACCACAAAAGAATCCAGATAAGGATGGAACACACAATTCATCATAGCCATGAAAACTGCTGGCGCGTTCATGAGTGAGAACGGCATAACCGTATACTCGTATAAACTCTACATTCTCTTGAAAGCTGTGAGAGGTATATCATATGGTCTAACGCATAGTTGATGATATCTTGATCTCAAGTAAATCTTTGAGAACACTCGTACTCCACAAATTTGATCAAAAATATCATCAATCCTCGGCAAGGGATATCTGTTATTGATCGTCAACTGGTCCATCTTTCGATAATCCACACAAAGTATGAGGGTACCTTCTGCCTTCTTCGCAAAAAGGACCAGATAACCCCACGGAGAAGTACTGGGTTGGATGAAACCCTTCACCTGTAACTCCTCTAACTACCTCTTGATCTCCTGCAACTCAGGCATGGCCATCCTGTAAGGAGGAATGGACATCGGTGCAGTTATTGGCACTAGATCAATAGAGAAGTCCACCTCGTGCTCCAGAGGAAGACCTGAAAATTAATCCAAGAAGACATCCTTGAAATGATCAACCACTGGAGGGAAATCCATATGACAAGTCCCATGGTCGTCCAGATATAAGCTCGCACTCTGGGTTGTGATTCCACCCCACCCATGATGCTCTGGTCCAGCTCGACTCGCCTGAACAACCCACTCACCCTTGTATAGAAACACTCCACCCTCTAGTGACGTGAAGCTCAACCTACGACGGTAGCAGCCTACAAAGGATTAAAAGGGAAAAAACTAGTCCATCCAGAGAATAACGTCATAATCTGCCACCTCTAAGATATAGAGGTCCCAAAGAAAGTGACGCACACCTACCTCAAGGGGGCACTCCTTGCACTGATGCACACCAGTCGTACTAGTCCCCAACGGAGTGTCTAGCATCATAATATCAGAAGAGGTAAAAACACAGAGCCCAAGGCTCCCCACAAGGGGTACAGATATGAAACTATGCATAACAACCGTATCAAAAAGTACTGAAAATAAGACCGAAGCTACTAGAATAGTACCTCTGACTGTAGAAGTTCTGGGATCCTTCTCCTACTGTGTCTGTTGCACTGCATATGCCTGCCCAGTGCCGCGGCCCTGCGACACAGCCTGGCTACCCTGAGCTGTCCTGCCCTGCTACCTTTGAGATCCTGGTGTCTGGCTACCATGGCCATGACCACCATATCTGTCTGCACGCCCTAACGTATTCCAGTTCCCTGACTGGTAAGAAGCCAATGGTCCTTCTCCCACACGCAGAGTCTACACAGAACCCCTCTCACTAGCCATCGGTGGAAATTACCTACAAAAGCATTGTAGATGCCCCATCTTACCACAAGCTCGGAACTCCAGTGGGTCTCGTGGACACTGAGGTCTCTTGTTCCCCTCCTTACCACACTGGTAGCACCTGATCGGGCCACCTGAAGAAATCGTCTGGCTGGTACTGCCACCCTGAAAGAAATCCATCTGTATCTTCCTCTTTCCAGTAGAAATATTACTAGAAGCTGGTGTCGAACCACCCTGGCCAACACCACTAGCTTCCTGTAGGTTCCCCCCTGAAATCAGTGCCTGGTTCACTATAGCGTGTACTGAAGGTAACCTAAAAACATTCACCACCGCTCGGATGTCGTAATGAAGACCATCCTCAAAACGTCTGGATATCAACGTCTCATCACCCACCAACACGGGTTCAAAGAATTGAAGCTTGGTAATGTGAGCAGAACAGTCCATTACTGACATAGAGCCCTGCTGCAGATTCATGAACTCTCGAGCCCTATCTTCCCTCAGTGTCTCTGGAAAGAAGAAGTCATATAAGACTTCCTGAAAATCTTACCACGTCATGTCCCTATGATTCTCTGACTAGGTGGTCACATCCCACCACCTCTTGGAGGAATCACGAAGCAAATAAGTCGCGAGCTTTACCCTCGACCAAGGAGGAATCTCAAGATGCTCAAAAATAGTCTACATCGATCCTATCCAAGACTCTGAATCCTGTGGTCCGCTATCCCCTGAAAACGTAGGCGGATGCTACTGCTGGAAGATACGTTTCAGCTCGGCCAAAGATGTGGCAGCCTGCGGTACTCCCTGAAAGGTCTGCATGAACCGCATAAAGCCTTCATGGAACTGCGCCTACGTGCCCGTGTCTGGTAAAACAGCTGGTGCCACATCTGGCTCTACTGGAGGGTCCACTAGTAGCCCATGGCCCACTATATCTAGAGTATACTCGTTTCTGCTCTCCTGGTGAAAAACGTGCAGTCATTTAGGCGGCATGACTCTACAAGGTCAAAACATGCCTTAGAATCAAGATTAACAAGACTGAAAATGAAGGAACACCAAAGGGAACAAGAGGAAGATGGCATTTCAAGATTTGCAAAACAAGACTACACGGCGTGTACAATGACTACACAGTGTGTACTTGACTTCTCTTCCCCTGCCCGGGTCCTTTCACATGGCTAAGCCACACGGCTTCCATTTGAACAAAACTATATAGTGTGTATATCATCTACACGGTGTGTATGGTGTTATTTCCAACTGCATGTGTCATTTGTGACACGGACGACTACTCGGCTTGAAACTACATGGCATGTTACACCCACACATGGCATGTACACTACCCCATTTCCCAGCCACATGACTAAGTCCATACGGTCTATCCTCGGACAAGACTACACGGCGTGTCCCCTAGGTACACGATGTGTAATAAACGAGCTTTGCTGACCCGTGTTGTTAGTTACACGGTCGGACACACTGCTCACACTACACGGCATGTTCTATAGACACATGGAATGTATCCAAAAGGATTACACCGACCCATGTTTGTTAGCTACACGGCTGGGTCCCCCGGTCACACTACACGGCATGTTCTTCATTGACACGACATGTTCAAGAAAATATTACACCGACCCGTGTTTTTTAGTTACACGACTGGGTATCTGGGTCAATACTACACGGCGTGTACATCACGTACACGGCGTGTTTTACCCCAAGTCTTTCCCTGCCCCGTGTTGCCACCCACACGGTTTGTGACACGGGAAGAGACTACACGGCGTGTACTCAGAGTACACGACATGTACTCAATAAGTTCATTTTTCTTCCCGAACAGAAGACCATAAACGACATGTGTAAAGCACTACACGGCATGCATACTAGGATTTCCGGATAGTATGCCTCAGAAACTACTCCGGTGCCCAGAAAATAGCGAAAAACAACACCTAAGTGTCAAATTCCGACCCGTGAGGGCCCATACTCCCCATGAATCAAAGTTTGACATCTTATTTGTGTTATAACTAATAAACAGCTAATGATCCCCCAAATTCCGGACAATGGGGTCCCATACTCCCCAAAAACCAAATTTTGGCTTCTATTCTTTTAACCGACTCATACAAAAATACCATATCAAACAACAAGTATCTATCATAGAAGCTATCACAACAACATACTTTTACTAGCATAATAACTATCACAACAACATGAAATTTATAATGCACCTACAAGGCATGGAACTATGCATGACATGTGATTTCTATCATGTGCCTATATGGTGCATGAGATGGCATACCCTCATCTCATCGGGTTGCAACTAAATAGAACCCATAGATAAAATATAACAGCACAATCCCAAGTGCATCACCCAACGGTGAAATCAAATCAACTGTAAATTGCAAAATCAGTTAAATTGAAATCACGAGGTAAATTGGATTTTACCTGTACGTGGGTTAGCTATGCCCGGGCATAGCTTATTAACAACTATCGTTCGTCCAATCCCTGACTACGGCTCCAAATAGTAAGTCAAAGAAAAGAACCCCTCTGATACCACTTTATAACGTCCCGGCTTCGGGTGCCACTCAATAGGTGCCCTGAAACCGGTTCACCACGTGACCTCAAGCACATTCCCCCAAACGCCAGAGGCTGCCGACTAGCAGTGAGGGCCCAGGTTTGATAATGGGGAAACTATGCCCTCATTTTTCAAAGTGTAGCGCAGCGGAATGAATAAAACATACAACAACAGCAGAAGCAGAAAACCATACACAATTGAAATAAACAACTGCAGTAGATATAACCAACCAGTATATAAGTAACGATGCAACATGCCTCAATTCTAAGAAAACAGCCAGAACATGTTACATGATCAATACAATACAACTGAAGTAAAAGTATAGAAAAGAAAAATAGAACAGCCTGCGGCATCACGAGCCAATGATCGGTCCCATGCTCTCCTACACCCCAGCAGAAATCAAGTACCTGTATAAGGTCCCTTTCCCTTATCTACACTCGCAGAAACGTAATCTTTTTGGGCTGAAAAGCATGACCCAAACAGGGTGTGAGAAATGAATCCCAGTAGGCACCCACCAAAGGCACGTGCTCAACTGTGTCTAGACATGCAACAACAGTGTGTAGTAGTAAACGCAATAATCTAAGTAGTACTCAAAAGTAACTAACATAACCAATTATATTTCCATTTTAATTATTCATTTAACCTTTAAATTTAGTAACATTCTGTGCTCAATAGCATCAAGCCCTTAGGCCAACCAGAACCTTGCCCTCAGGCAATACAGAATCTCGCCCTGAGGCATATCATAATCTCACCCTCAAGCATACAAAGTTTCGCCCTCAGGCATAGAATTCAAGCCCTCAGCCACGAAAGGTTTCCCTCAGGTGAATACAGTCACGCCCTTAGGCTATAGTAAACATCGCCCTCAGGCATAAGTAACCGGGCCCCTCCCAACAGAGAATCATGCGATTTAAATAAAATTCCTCTCAAGGAAAAGGTAATGCATAATTAAACATGGAATACCCTTAGGTATCCTGGCCAAATGGATAAATAGAGGAATGCATCTCTGGGGTGGTACTGGATCCAAACACTGATCCCAAACAATAATTTTACAATTTTATTTAATTGCCTATATAGTTCTAGGTAGTTAAAATAGCCGCTGCCTCAGCCACATGACACCCCAACATGGGTTCGTGGCACTAAAATACACCGAAATTGGAAAAATATACTCCAAGACACCTACCTTAAACACCAACGAATGGTATACGCGAATGCCGATTCTAGAAATGCCCAAGAATGGTGTAGATCTGATGTAAAACAATTATCTCTTAAACAAAAATAACTCCCGTTAGGGGAAGAATTGGGAAGAACTGATTAAGAAGGGTTGAGGTATTACCCATGAGGTTCCTACGAGATCGTCCGTGGCAGAAATGGATTCCGTACGTGTGCTCGACAGATCTCTGAAGGTTTGGTCATCCTCTTCTGTGATGTCTTCCTGTTCTAAGCCTTCCATGTGAACAGGGGAGGCTACTGCCCTTTTAAGAAAAAAAAGTACACGGTGTGTACTTCAAAGTAAACAGTGTGTAATTCCATGTACATGGCGTATACTTCCCATTTTTAAATTGTTCTTCTAACGGCTTCCCGCCAGCACAACACTGTTCACCTGCCGACATGACTACCCGGCATGTCTCCTTGAGTATACGGCATGTTCTGTCACACAGCTGGCCACCACCTTACTATTTGCCTGCCGACGGACTACATGGCGTGTAAGGGACCACTACACGGCGTGTATTTGGTTCCTACACCCTTCATCTCCAGCATGGCCACACGCCCTGTGTAATCATCCCACACAGCCAAAAGTACATGGCGTGTGGAAAAGTACACAGCGTGTACTTTCTAAAATTTGGGATTTTTCCCCATTTTCCATATTTCTCAAAAACACTTAAGGAAAACAGAAAGGAAGGAACCCGTACCTCAAAAATAAGAACCAGGTTCTTACAATAACTAGATATATAAGGAAGGATTTATCATTAATTTTTTGGACCTTATGATCGTTTATGTTTTAATTTTAGTTCTTTATCTATGAAAAATTCATTGTAATTTTTTGAGTAAATTGTGAAGATAAAATTAATCGAAGCATAACCACAAAAAATAAATTTTACTTATGAAATGAAAATAATTAATGAATATAAATTTTCTAATGGTCTCTATCTTGAGAGTAAATTAATCCCTCGTCATTATGAAAATGATCTTGGAATAAAAATTTCATATTTTTTTAATTATTTTTTATGAATTGAATGAATTTTAACCCCTCACATATTTAAGGTATTGTGGTAATTCACTATATAATAAAAATGTAATATGTAACTATTTATTATTCCTTGGACATATGTTTTCACCTTTATATATATATTTGAACTTCGCACGAATTTTCTCCATATTTGGGAACCCAAATATGTGATATTTCATGTAACCATTATATTTCCCAATTTCTTTTTTTAAAAAGATCTATTATTATCCCTTTATATAATGTGGGTTTGTAATGAATGTATTTTCAAATATTGAACCTTTTTTTATAGAGAAAAAAATTCATAGTTATAATTTATTTAAGGGGGAATAATGTAACTCCCCAAAACAATAGAATACTATGATAAAAACCATTCTTAACACACAACATCAGATTTTATGAGAACCATAATATATTAGTAAAATAATTTTATTTAATGTAATAGTTATCTCCAAGATATTTTATTGGTGGGTTATAATAGGTTTAAACACATTTTGGAATATATTTATACATGTTTTACATAATGTAATTTTTAATAATAAATAATTAGTTAATTTTAATTAAATTCATTTCATACTTTAAAAAATGTTCTTATAAAAAATGTTTTTATTTAATTTTTCTAGAAAAGATTATAATTAACATCAATAAATTTTATAAATTTTATTTGATTAAAAATGTACAATTTTGAAATTCTTAATGTTAAAATATTCTTTGAATGAATTTTTAGGAATTTTTTTAAAATATTAATTTCTTATCGAATAGAGAATGATTCTGATTTTACAAATAATTCCAGTAAATAATTTAATTTAAAAGTACCATTATATATTTATTTTTTTCTAACATGAAATATGATCCATTTTATTTTGAATAATATAATTTTAAAACATTGTGGTCTTGATTTTGATTTAAGTAAATTTGTATGCTTAAAATATTTTTTTTAAAAAGGATTTATTATATTATACATATTTATATTAAAATTATTATCTTTTACTTAAATATATTGAAATACGAAAAATGGATACCATATTTGGATTTGGGTCATTAAAATTTGGTAAACAGTTCACTTTAATTTTAGGCATTATGAATAGTAACTATGGTAAATATTTTCCAATTGGTAATGGATAACTCAGGTATTTAAGGTTTAAAAAATGTGATTTTGAATTATAAATCAACCCGATAATTACCTTTACAACATTATATTGTATTAATTAAGTCATGTCCATCCTAAATTCAAATATATATTGTTTTGGTTCCATTTGACCTTCGTAAAGACATTTATATTATTTTTCTTATTGAAAATTAAAAAATGTTACTCTATTTATTTTAACTTAAATTATATGTTCACATAATGATTAGAATATGTTGTGAATTAATCTAAATAATTAATTTCTGAATAATTTTATTATTATTATCATGGTAATTTTTTTAAAAATTGTTGTGGTTGGATAATTAGCATAAATGCTCATGAAAAATCAAAGTAATATTAATTATATTTATATAAAATTAACATAAATGATTTTAAAAAAAATTAAATGTTATAAAATTTGGATGAATTATTTTGTATCATTAATATTTAAAAAATATTAAATATTTTTTATTTAATAAATTATTAGAGTAATGTTCAATATTTTTCTTGAAGTATTTCAAAAATAATTAAATGAATAGTTTCAAAAATGATATTATGTGTATTTATTGAAAATAATATTTTATGAAATTATCCAATAATAATAAAATTATTTAACTCGTTATAGGGGGACAATATATGGTAAAAAATATCATCCCTTGTACATTTAATAGAAAATTTTTATTTTATGGGAAATTTTTGACCAATACATTATGGAAAACATTTATTCCATGGAAATTGTTTAAAGGGTTAAAAAGGGGTTAAAACATATAGATATGGGTTAAGACATAGAAAAAAAAATTCTTTAAATTTTATTATATGAGAGTACTTTGAATCATCCATATCGTTTCATCAATTGAAATCAATTTGTGTCTATTTTTACATAAAAATAATTTATATTAATTTAAATCATTATGAAATTGCATGAATTATACTTCTATATCTTATAAAATGACACCCCTTCTCTCTCATTTTGAACCACATTGAGAAAAAAATATCGATAAATATAATGAAACTCTAATTTCAAACATAGATATCATATCTAAATAATTAAATATTGATTACATAACAAGAAAAAACCACACCCGAATTGAGTGGGTTTAGTGTCTTTGGAAACATGGAAACATAAAAAACTAGTTCGTAGAACATATAAATCATCTCCCACTTATTCCTTCACAACTATAACCCTTTTCTACCAATCTTATTACCTTTCATCATATCTATGATAAAATGAACATAAGAAAAGGATGAGCTTGAATGCTCAGTAAGGATGAAAAATTGGATATATCAATCATAACATGAGCATAAGGTTAACTAAACATGAATATAACATTTTAAAACAATACCCTACATTTTATAGGTCATAATCATGAGTCAAATAACAAATCAACACAATTTATTAGACAAAGATCATTAATTTACATAATCCATGAAAGAGTAACATTGGAAGAAGACATGAAATTCTGGTATAAAAATTGTCATTGAAAATCAAATCCATTGTATTCAAGGTTCTTTTCCAAGTCTATGGTAGTTTTATTGGATCACTCCCCAATCTATCATAGTAGTCAAGGTTCACTCCCAATATGATCATAGTGCACAGTGTCCCTTATTGAATTGGTTTCACTCTATATTCTTAGCCTATCTATATCGTGAGATATAAATCATTAAAGAAATTATTGGTGGTATATAGCGGTCTCACCCATCACATAATGAAATTCAAACATATGTGTTTCAGAAGAACAGAAAACATTCATCATATCCAAACCCATTAAATAAAATAAGTTTCAAAAACATTTTACCATAACATAACATGTAGAAGAGGAGAATGTTTCATAAATATCATACAAACATAAACATAGTCTATATAAAGAAATATTAATGATAGTATCCTTAGTTCATATTTCCAGTAAATAATAGTTAACAAAAAATAATATTATATTTGACAGAGTACTATTTTGAAAGTTTTCATGAGACAATTATTGGGGAAAATAACTTTTCTATTTGAAAATAAATTTTCTTTTAAAATAGCTGGAAAATTATAAATGAAAATGTTTTCCTTGAAATAAATGTATAAAAACTTGAATATTGATTCAAATAAATGCGGAGTCAAAATGGTGAGAAACTATGATCATCTAATATATATTTTAAAAATAATTTCATTTATTTTTGTCAGAAATGTCACAAAGGACATCCTTTAAAAAACAAAGAGATTCAATTCAGAAAAATAAATCATGGGTAAAAATGAATTAAAATAATTACAGGAGAATAGTTAAAAAAAATTATAATATTTCAATAAAACATGGAAATTGAAGTGAAATATTCACCAAAAAATACATAAACATAAAAATCAGAAATAATAAGAAGATTTTGAAAGAAACCCTTATCTCAAGTCTCACCTTTCCTCATTCACATTCAAACATCATGTATAATAAATATCTGTCTATTATAAAAATGTTAAGTAACCATTTATATTTAATACAATGTAAGATTTTTTAATAACATATTACCAACTATTTATTAATATTTTATTATTAAAATCACTATTAAGTGTTATTACTATATTTTTTTCCAAGAAAGTTTTTGTTTTCCAATATCGGTCCTTATACACTGATCATGGTCCCATCATTTATGGAATTTTATTTATGATATAAAAATAATATTAATTAATTATATAAATATTTTTTATAATTCATAAATTATTGGTATTGACAATGAATTACACCATTCATGGAGATGATAGGTCATACGTACACACGAACAATATTTTTATTTTTCAACTGATGGAGTGAAATAAATTTAAATAATAATTTAACCTTTAAAAAATTATTATTATATCATATATATCATATATATTCATAAATTTCATAAATTTTTTAATTTCATGTGAAATATAAATGAAAAATGAATCACATCACATCATAGAGAAGGTAGTCCATACATACACACTAGAGGCATTATAATTTCCTAAAAGATTACATGGTAATAATGTAAAAATGATATTATAATTACAGATGTATAGTTTGTAATAAATATAATATGTTAAAACTAAACACATCATAATAACCATCTGTAAATGGCGGTGATGAAAAATGAATTGTATCATTATGTAGAGATGGTAAGCCATACCTAGGGATGAGCAATACACTCACTAATTATTTGATGAGAAAGAGGGTGTATAATGTTGTTTTATTAATTACTATAAAATTTAACATTATTTAGGATACTGAAGATAATATTTTATGATCTAATCATATATTTATTGGAGGTAAAGTAGTGTAGAAAAAGAAAGTGATCTATTATAGTGACAATATATTCTTTATAAAGACTCCATTAGATCTCATCTAAAGGGATCTAGGGTTTGTATTTTGGGAAGTCCATCACCACTATATTGTGTTTATTTATGTGGATAAGATAATTTGGAAGACTATTTTTGATATATAAAGCTCAATGTTTTGAAATGATGCTAGATAGGTGATGTCCTTTTATAATAGTGGTGAGGGTCACTTTAGGAATTTATCAAAATATTTGTAAGATATTGAAATTTTTATGAAGTCATATCAGGCCCATTTTCAGGTACTATTGTACTGTTTTAATGTACCTTTTGTTTTGGAGTTGTGGTTTAAGGCCCATTTGGGTGTGTTTTTTAGAAAAAATAACGAATAGAGGGTTGTGCACGTTTTGTGCACGGTTTGACAAACCATGCACCAGAACCAAGGAAATAGTGCGACCCTGAGAAGGGAGGGTCTGCACAGAAAGAGAAAATTTTGATAAACCATGCATCTCTTTCGGAGTAAAAGTGTGATCCTATATAGATAGGTCTTCACGGTTGGTGCACCTTTTACCCTAAATGTTCCCCTTTCCTAGCAAACTATGGGCGTAGGTTTTTCTTATCCAAAAATTAGTTTTTAAATTAACTAATCTCTCACGACCCCTCTATTTTGTCCTATCCACAAGATTGATGAATTATTGGAGATCCTATATCCTTACAATGTTATTCAATGGAAATTAGAACACCTTTCTTCGTGATCTAAAGCCCGAATTGAAGATCTGCTCTCCTCTGGGTAAGTGGATTTCAACTTGTTTCTTCTCCCATTCATTCCTCTATCATTATTTGATCTTTTAAAGGAATATTTACATTGTTTTCATGGATCTAAACCTAGGAGTTGAGACCTAGATCTTGGATTTTGAATCTAGATATAATTTTTCATGATAATAATGTTTTTTACCTTAATTTTGGATTTATGGATTTAGATCCGGATCTTGATCGATGTTGTTATGCTGCTCAGATTTTGGTGATTTTTTTAGGCTATCATCTGTCAACAAACCGAAGTAGATGGTCTAAATCATACTCCAATAGTCATGGATTTGATATGTGAATGTGATATTGATGAATTTTTAGCCTTAGTAATTGATTTCCTAAATTGGGCTAATTACAAATATGATTTGACTTGTTGATTCCTTGGTGATATAGATGATTAATTTTTTATTTAACCATGGAACTAAGGGGCTACACAAATAGATATTTGATTTATGGATTTTTTTATAGGATGAGATATTGTATTTGAGATATTTAATTTTTTGTGTTTGAGATAACAAATTGGGGAATTGATTATGAGATACAGATTCGTTGTGTGAAAAAATTAATGGTGAATTAATTATGATCCTTGTTGATGATTACGATAATTAATTATGAGATTAATTATGAAAAGTTGAGATTTGATATGGATAATTAATTATAGAATTAAGTTAATGTTAATTTATTAATTAATTTATGAAATAATTAATGGGTTTTGTACTTAGTTAATTTTTGGGATAACTAATGGAATTTGATGTGTTTAATGAATCGTTGGATTAGAATGGTAATGATGTTGTAAATTCTTTTGAACTAATGAATGATTTAAATTATTGAGAATGTGGGTGCTATATATGGTGTTCTAGACCAATTTAGAAGTTGGGACTTGGACATGGTGTCCCTCCCCAATAGTTATCTAAGTGATTGTGATGTGTGGTGTTAAACATGGAGATATTCACTGAATGATATTTGGGGTTCCTGGCATGGTATTCAATACTACATGAGATTTGGGGTACTTGTCATGGAAATCAATACCATAATAATGTGATTAATGAATTATGATTTAAATGTGAAACATGAATTAAAACTGGGATTAAAGTGACAATTAAATATTAAATGAATATGTGATAACTGTTTAATTATACCTTGTATATACTACTTCATATCACTGTATACAAAGCCTTTTGACTGAATTTCATTTCGACACCATTGGTGGTGTCCTACTGAGTTATACTAGCACCTTATTCTTGACGCCTGATCATCACCTAGGCATACATTGTTATTGAAGTACCAGGTACAGGAAACGCCCTGGGATAGGTTTCTGTTTTGGAATGGGGCATGGGTGAGGGAACTAGATGTTGTTCAGGTCCCACTTGTAGTTTTTGTGTCTTTACTTTTAGTTGCATTATAGACACATGACACTTGTATTATCAAAACTAGTTCTCCCTTTCATTTGAGTATTGTGTTTCCTGTTTTTGAAAATCATGTGACTTGGAATTTTTCTATTTATTTATATGATTCTATATAGGTTTACTATTGTTTACTTATATTGGTGTTTTATTCGGATAAAAGTTGGAATATTCTCCCCATGACTGACTTACTAGGAACTCACTTCTAGTTATCACCTTCTAGTGTACGGTGAGGCGTTCTTGAGGGCATGTGACCAACCAGCTTGGGGAATCGTTTAGTAACACCTAGGACAGGATTCCACAAAGTGGTATTAGATGAATTTTGATTTAATTCTTCTTCTTTTTACTTATTGTTTTGGGAAATGTAGACATGAGCCTATGAAGAGTCGGGGCTTGGTAATGAGTTCATGCATTAGAGATTCGAACCCATGTATGGAGGAAAATCCAGGGACTCGTGGTGGGATTTTTGGGATTGTTGTTTTTTGTTGTATTTGGAAATTATTTCACTTTGGGTGAAACTCTTGTGGTGTTTTGTTATATTTGTTTTTAAAATTTGTTGTACTTTGATATTTGGATAAAAGAGCCGTGAGATTTGAGTCTTCATCCATCATTATAAGAACTCAGGGTTGTTGTGACATGCATCATTCTAAGAAATCATAGGATAACGGGTTATGGGATTTTTGTTAAATTTGAACCATTTTTACATGTTTTTATATTGAAATAATGATGCATAATGAGAATAGATGAGTGTCTAATGAGAATATTTATTGATGAAATGTGATTTTATAATTATTTAAATGATGTATAAATTAATTTGGGATAATTTAATTAATTAATGATTTAATTAATTAATGAGAATTTTTGTACCCTTGTTAACCTAGTCCTAGTAGTATAATGGTAAAGAGTAGTGATCAGACCTCTATGTTGGAAGTGTGGCAGTGAAACAACATGTTGAAACTTGTTGTATTTATTTCTCTACTTAAATAAATGTTATAAGGTTTCTTTATGAGACCAAAGACGTGTGTTTATCTTTATAGAGATATGCCTTCATGATGATTTTTGAGAGGTCTACTGAGGTGTATGGATTGGAAAAAACTTATAGAAATATAACATGAGGAACAATTAGTGCAAGAAAAATAGGTAGGGGAGTAGTTCCAAGAGAACTTGGCTCGTTATATGAAATTCATGGAGAGAGACCCATGAGAGGTTCTAAAAAATATTTCTATGTTGAAAATGGAGTTTTAGAAACAACACCCTATAAATTTTACGATAGAGGGTGGACCTTATGGATATGAATTGTGGATTGAATCCATAGAGATGATACATGAACATTTGGAGAATTTGGATAAGAAGAGGTTCATTTTGGCAACTTATATGCTACAAGGGTTAGCGAAGCACTGGTGGGGCATTCAGGTATGATCTGGATAGACTGATGATATGTTATAGAAGGAATTTATAGAGAAGTTCTTACAAAACTTATATCCAGAGACACTAATACCATAGAAGGGTTCATAATTCATGAATCTAACCCAGGGAAGCATGTGCATAATGGATTTTTCTGAACATTTCCCTTATTTAAAGAATTTTCTCTAACATTGGCGGTAGATGATGATTCTTCAGAAAAATGATATCATCATTTAATTATGTTTGAGATTAAGTCCCATGTGAATATATTTAGGCTGAATAAGTTCTTATAAGTCATGAATTAGGATCTCGTTTCAATGGGGAACCTGAAGGAGTATTATAGTACTTGAAAGGTAGTTGTCACTGGATGATCAGGGAGTGTGCCTTCATAGAGCAGGACGTTCCGTTATGACATCCATTGTCAGGATAGTGGAAAGTGAGGTGGACAATCATGATGAATAGTTTCATAGGATCTTACTCATGTTATTTTCAACCAATGTGGTAGTTTGGGACACTATCACTAACATTGTGCTAGACCACCAGTGGAGTGATGGTTTTGTTGTAAGATGGGTCACCTACAAAGTTTCTGCAGGAAGCAGCAATAGGCTGGTGCTGAGGGAGTAGCTGCACAAAGTCAGAGTGTGGGATGGGGGTATTCTACAACTTATATGTATGGTAGCTGGAGTTCTACTGGTAGATGCGGTAGAGGCGGTAGACATGTTCTATCATGGTATGAGCACCCATATCAGATGAGTGGTGCTACTCAGGGGAGTTAGACGATGCCACATGGTATAGGGGAAAGATAGTTACATGCAGCGAGACCTACAATTTTTGATATTGATGTTGGTACATCTATAGTGAGATGTACTATTCTTGTAGCTTCTACAATATCTAGTGCCTTGTTTGATACTGGTGCCTCTCATTTCTTTATATCTAAAAATATTATTATTGGTATATACCTATAGGTAGAGTCCATAAGTGGAGTAATGAATATTGGTACACCGTTGGGAATGCGGTATAGAGTTATCTGTTTATGCAAAGGATGTTCACTAGAGATCGAATAGTATTGATTTATTTTGGATCTCTATGTATTTGATATTACGGGCTAAGACCTGATTATGGTTATGGACTAGATAGTCACATACTGATCCCACATCCATTGTTACCATAGGATAGTGAAATTTGTATCTTTTATGGGTAACCAGTATTTCATTGTGGAGAATGGGACATCCAGGTGAGCTTAGCTGGGCCAATTAATCTGGAACTGGGAGATCTCCTAGCCCCAACTGCTAGTATTTTACTGTATGATGTGGGATCTAGGAAATACATACTTCCTCCAGATGTGGAACGGTTCCAATACATATTTCCCAAAGCCTTCTCAGGGATTCCACTGGAGAAAGATGTGGAATTCACTATTGAGCTCATGTTAGCGGTTGAGCTAGTATTAATTCCACCTTACAGATTCGCAACAAACGAGCATCAAGATCTCAATATGTAGTTGGAGGAGTTGGAAGATAAAGGGTTTATCCATACAAGTACATCACATTGAGGATCACATATCTTGTAGCCGTACTGTAACATGGCACTATAGAAGTACTGTAGTAGTGGCGGAACTATAGCAGTGACAGCACTGTAGCGGTGGAGGCACTGTAGCGGTGGCGGTGCTGCAGTAGTGTAGGTACTGTAGCAGTACTGTTCACTGAGGGGTCCTTTGGGAAAAAAGGGATTTCAAGCCTTGTATTCATGCCACATGGCCTTGGGCCTTCAGGATATGAAATGGGTCTCCCTATACCCAGTATTAAAGAGGTATTTTCTTTAAATAATAAATTGAGGCTTCGACCCCAACCTTTAAAAAAACTGATATCCTATTTCGCGTATCGAAGATATTTTTTACTAGCTAATGGAGGATTGTGTGTTCTCAAAGATTGACTCGAGATCAGGGTATCATCAGGTGAGAGTAAGGACTTTTAATATAGTGATAACTGCTTTTAGAAGATGTTATGACCTTTATGAGTTTTTCATAATTCTTTTTGGGTTAAAAAATTCTCCAGTAGTGTTTCGGGCCATGATGAACAATATATTTCATCCTTACCTGAATCAGTTTGTGGACGTGTTTTTGGAAGACATCATGGTGTACTCCAAGTATCATGATGATCATTCCCAACATATTTAAATCATTATAATTGCATTTATAGAACATTCATTATACACCAAGATATCTATGCGTTAGTTTTGGATTGAAAGGGTACACTTCTTGGGGAACATCATCATAGAATGCGTGGTAGTGGACCCATATAAAGTTTAGGCAGTGGTTTCTTGGTATCAGTCCAAGAATTTTTTTGATATATGAAGCTTTTTTGGATTAGCTAGATATTAAAGAAGGTTGATCAAAGATTTTTTTCGATTGGTGGCATTGCTTTTACGTCTAACCAAGAAAGTGGTAAATATTGAATGGACGGAATCGTGCGAGAATGATTTCCAAGATTTGAAGAAGTTATTTAAATCATCATTAATATTGATCTTTCCTGACGTATATGAGGAGTACATGGTGTATTGTGCTGCTTCTGGGATTAGACATAGAGCTGTGTTGACACAATGTGATCGATTCATAGTTTTTCAGTCTTGGTAGTTGAAGAAACATGAATGAAATTACCCAATTCACTACCTTGAGTTAGTAGTTGTGGTTTATGATCTTATGTGTTGGAGACACAATCATTTGGGTGAAATTTTTATATTTTTTATAGATAACAAATGCTATAAGTACATCTTTTCACAGCGTGACATGAATCTTTAGTAGTGAAGAAGGGTTGAGTATATGCAGTCCTTTGATTTTGAACTGGCATATACACCAAGAAAGGGGAATACTGTGGTTGATTCCTTAAGCAAGAAATGTCAGACATGATTGTTACATGTGTTGTGTGTGGAGTGGATGATGATGACTTTGTTGGATGAAATGCATGTGGTAGTTTAGGGGAGTCCAGAGAAGATGACTCTAGTCTCAGTAGTGGTGGATTCTACACTATTGATACAGATTAGGGAATAGAAGTATGAGGATCTAGATTATCAAGACTTTAGAAAAATCCTTTAAGGTGGAGGGTCACCACCAGGCTAGTTTATAGATGAACATTTGGTCATCTATGTGAATAATTGGGTTTTGGTGCCAACGAGTTTGCAAGGGGGACTCCTACGAGAATTTCATGCTGCAAAGTGGGTGGTACCTCCTAGGCTGAAAAAAATTTACCATAATCTATGTAGATAGTTATCGTGTCCAGGAATGAAAATGGAGATATTAGGTTTCATGAAATGATGTTTCACCTGTGATTAGGTGAAGGAAGAACATCAATGACCTAGATGTCTATTTCAGTCATTTACTATTCTAGAATGGAAGTTGGGAGACATGACTATGGATTTTGTGGTAGGTCGTTCAATGATTCTTAGGAAGAATGATGCTCTTTGGTAAATTTTTGTATCAACAGGTGATTGTATCACACTTCTTACTTATAAGGGAAACCATTACTGTAGAAGAGTTGGGAGAGTTGTATGTTTGATAAATAGTTCATTTGCACGGGGTGCTATAGACTATAGTTCCAAATCACAATTCAACTATTAATTCACACTTTTGGTAAGACTTATAGAAGTCACTTGGCACACAATTTTGTTTATGTACTGATTTCCACCCACAAAAAAGATGGGTAGTCAGAGAATACCATATAGGTGCTAGAGGATATGATGCGGGTATGTGTGGTTGTCTTTTGTGGTTCTTGGGAGAATAACTTGGATTTAGTGGAATTTTCCTATAACAATAGTTACCATGAAAATATATATATTGAATCATATGAGGAAATTTATGGTAGACCGTGTAGATCACCGCTACATATGATAGAGGTGGGTGAGTCAGAGCTGTTAGGACTGAGTCTCGTATAGGAGATGTTGGAGCTGGTGCAGATGATTCGACAACGTATGGATATGGCTTAGAGCAGAAAACATTTATATGAAGATAGAAGGAGATGAACCAAAAATTTTATAGAGGGTGATTGTGTATTACTTCTGGTGTCGCCTATGTTGTATCACCATAGGATATAGAGGTAGGGCAATTTGGCACCCAGGTTTGTAGGACAGCTTGAGATAGTGGAGAGAATCGGGCTAATGGCGTAACTATAGGCCCTTCCACAAGAATTCAGAGCTCTGTGTGATTTTATCCATGTGTCACAACTAAAATGGTATCCCTTAGACCATTCTCATGTGTGTGATTTGGATGAGGTTGACCTTGAGATAGATGCGTTCTTTCTGGAGCATCTCATATGTGTACTGGACCTCAGTGAGAAAGTGTTGTGGGGAAAGACCGTGATGTTATTTTTTGTGATATGGAAACACAGAAGTATTCAAGAGGAAATACGGGAATGAGATACAGATATGAGGGCACAAAGGCCCAATATTTTTGTCTTAGAGTTATAGTGATGTTCAGGAGTGAAGCTTGGGGATGAGCTGTTATAAGGTGAGGAGTAAAACAAATATGATATTTATTACACACTTAAACATGATTTATTATGCAATATATACACTTTATACAACATAGAATATCAAGAGGTATAGTGTATTTGGGGTTTAGTACCATTACATAATATCTTAGAACATAAAACACAACATCTTTATTGAAAAATTCCTTTACATTACCACTACATTCTCTCGTACTTAGCATTGCATGGGATAATCTAAAGACATGCATAAGAAAAGGGTGAGCTATGAAGCCAAATAAGGGATTAAACAAGGAATAAAATGAATATCACAATACATGTTAGGTAATAGGCATATCAATGGAGCACAAGAGAAACATGAACATAAATCCATGGTATATCATGATTAACATAACATGGAAAGTGGCAACAACAATTAACATGGTATTAGTATGATCCAAGGATCATTGCACATGGATCATGAGTAAACCCTCATTTTAATTGAATTTTAATGAGTAAAAACATATTTAACTTGAAATATCATGATACTAATATTTACCCAATGCATTGGAGTGCTATCAGGGAATACCCTTCTTAAACATTTCATTTCATGCATAAGTGTGTCACATGGATCATATAACATGGAATCATTCATCATCATAATTTTTTCTAAAATAAAGGAATGTTGAATACATAAATGAATGTATCATTAAATATGTATATGTTAATAAAGTTGAATACTCTTGATAGATAAATGGTTATGGTATTCACTACACAATGTTTTTTTAGTGAAAAGTCACAGTGTCATTTCTACAGCAAAACAGTGTGGCATAAAAATTAATAAAAATGGATGATGAGAGATAAAGGGGTTTCACATCATATTTAAATTAAATTTAATGTAAGATTAATGTATATATACATTTCCCAAAAATAATAATTTAATTTATATTCATAATACAAATGATTTTCTTGAATGTAAATGAGAAGTGGGAAATTCCTTACAGAATTTCTGTATGGAAACGAGTGTACATGGGAGGCATTAATGAGACATAAATATATCTAACATAATTTCAAAAATAATTAGGGAAGTATGGGGTAGTTTTGAAATCATACCCCAACATTTTCAATTGAAATCAAATGGGTGTAACACCTTAAAGAAATTTGGTCAAAAATGAGAATGGAAGAAATCCATTAATTTGAAGTGTAATCTCAAAGTCTTGTGAGAGGCTTGAGAGAGGCTTACTCAGTGCTTGAGGTGTCTTGATAGGATTATAGAGATAGGAGGGAAAAGGTTGGATGAAATCCAAAATCATTTAGTAGATAGGAAGTAGGAGCTTGGGTGGGTTTATATAGGAAAGGAGAGAGAATTCATTATTATTTAGGTTTGGGATAGAACTCATTAAACTAATCAAAAACACAAACCAGACCATGGTTTTTCCCATGGTCTTTTCCAATGGGGAGTGGAAAAAATATTTTATAATTTCAATCTCCTAACTTCTAAAAATAGTAGGATTTCTTATGTGGAGTTGAGTCACACTCTTAAGGAAATTAATTTAAAAAGCTAAAATGTTTTATATGCCTTGGAGGGTCTACTAAAGCTTGGTAAAATAATTCAAAAAAACCTAAGATAAAATTATATTAATTTTAAAACATATTTTTTCCGAAAATAATGTTTTTAGGATTTTATTAAATCACTATTGGTTCATTATGATGTCATAAAACACATTATATATATAAAGAATATTTAATTTTACCAAAAAATTTGACTGCCTCAAAAAATTATTAAAAATTCACCATTAGATAATTACAACATTATAATTCCAAAAATAATATATATTTTATCTAAATAATTTTATAAATTTGTGAATTTTCACTTTTAAAATAAAAACTGACATTTATCGAAAATTCACAGGTTTTGACAAAAACAACTTTCAAACCATAATAAAAATTACAATTTTATTCATAAAAATTATATGGTCATTTAAATTTAATAATAATTTATTTCATAATAAAAATTTATTAAAATATTATTTAATTCAAAAATCCATAAATTCAACAAAATAGATTTTTTAGTTAACTATTAACTAAAAAATATTATTTGTTATTTAGAATCTTTTTACAATGTAATAATAATAAAATGAATGTATATTATTTATAAAAAAATAATGTACCTAGTAATAGTGATAGGTTCTTGTTACATAACCCCTTATAATAGCAGCATAAAACCTAAGGGTAAGGTGAGCGATGGTGACATACTCTTGGGGTGGATCAGATAACATCGCTCGGGTGGTAATATTTATTAACATCCAATTAACCCATAGGCAGTTCTGCTTGAGCTTATCATATTAGTGCCCGGCTTGGGATTGGTCAAGAGAGAAGACCAAAGGTGCAACCTCCTTTATGAGCTTTGAAAAATGGCCTTCATACAGGGCAATTCTATTTTATGAGACCATCGCTTCCTTTGTTTAAGTAAATTTGATTTTTTAAAGCCTGGTATTTATACTAATCATGTAATCACTGTATAACAGCAATATTAGAAACAGTCACATTTATTAATGGTATTTTAAAATACAAAAACATAAAACCAAATAATTTAATATGTTATATAACCATTTCACATGATAATACATTTAATTAGATCAAGAGGAATTTACATTAATAAAAGTTTGGGTCGTTACAATCTTCCCCCCTTAAGAAATTTCAACATCGAAATTTCCTTTTCCCACACATAGATGTGGGTAACTCTACTTCATCTGTTCCTCTTATTCTTATGTGTATTGTTTAAACATGTGGTTTCTCCACAACACTTTCTCGAGGCGCATTGTCTTATTTCATAGAACTTTTCCCCTACAATCTAAGATCTTCACCAACTTCTCTTCATAGTAGAGGCCATTCTCCAATGATACCACCTCTGGATTGAGCACATTCTATGGGTCAGGTATGTATAATATCATAAGTTATACATGGAATACATCATGTACGGGATAACGGTTTGATGGTAGTGATAGTCGATTGGCCACTGATCCAATGCTATCAAGGATTAAAAAAAGAAAAATATACCTTAGACTAAGCTTTCCATTATTCCAATATCTCATAACTCTCTTCCATGGTGATATGCAAAAAAATAACATGTCTCCAACATCAAAATCTAGATCTCATCGATGATTATCAACATAGCTCTTTTGTCAACTATGAGAAACATTAATTTTCTGTTGGATGGTCTTTACCTTCTCCACCATTTCCTTGACCATTTCTTGACCAAGGAGTCTTCTCTCCCAAGCTTCATCCCAACATCTCGGTGTTCTGCACCTATTCCCATTCAAGGATTCATATGGTTCCATTCGGATGATCGAGTTGAAACTATTATTCGAGGCGAATTAAACCAGTGGAAGATGTTGGTTCCATCCACCTTTGAAGTCCATATAACATGATCTAAATATATCTTCCAGTGTCTGAATAGTTCACTGAGATTGGCTATCTGTTTGAGGATGATAAGTCGTACTTAAGATCAGTTCTGTGATTAGTGCATATTGGATACTTTTCCAGAACATTTAGGTGAATCTCGAATCATGGTCAGATATAATAGATAGTGCTCGTCCATGTAGCCTTACCACTTAATTGATGTAAATCCGAGTAAGTTGATCCAATGAGAAGTCCTCTCAAACCGTGATAAAGTGAGATGTCTTTGTAAGATGATCTACAACAACCCATATATCATTGTTTCCTATGGATGTCCTTGGAAGTCCAGTGATAAAGTCCATGGTAATGTTGTCCCACTTCCATGTTGGTATGGGTAGTGGTTGCATCATCCCCTTAGACTTTTTCCTCTCAACCTTAACTTTCTGACATACCAGGCACTTTGATATATATTCAACAATCCCACTTTTCATATTGTCCTACCAAAAGTTTTTCTTGGAGATCATGATACATCATTGTGCTCCCTGGGTGAAAAGATAAGGTTGAGCTATGTGCATCATTCAGAATCTCCTTCATTATCTCTGGATAGGATGATACACATAATCATGACCCAAATCTCACAATTCCCTCTTCATTAACATTTAACTCCAAGGATTTCCCTTTTATAATAGTTTCCAATTTTTGTTGAATTCTCACATCATCCTTTTGAGCATCCTTTAACCTTTCCAAAAGATCCGGTTGAACAATCATATGTGAAATTATTGATAATGTTCCCTTCTTTTTGATTCCAATGTCCACCTTCACCAAATCTATGAAGACTAGATCCCTATCAATTCTCATCACTGATAGAATCAATGGATTTTTTCTACTTAGATCATCTTCCACCTTTTTTTCTTTCCCAAGGTGGTAATGGATTGAGCATTCATAGTATTTTATCATCCCTAACCATCTTCATTGGTTCATATTCAACTCTTTCTGTGTGAATATATACTTGAGGATTTTTTGATCTGTATATATTTCACACTTATCCCTAAAAAGGTAATGTCTCTAAAATTTTAAAGTGAATATTACTACAAACAACTCTAGATCATGTGTTGGATTGTTTTTCTCATGAGCATTCAATTGCCTTGAATAGGAAACGAATTTTTCATTTTGCATCAACACACAACCTAGGACCTTTTTCAAAGCATCACTAAATACCAAAAATGTTCTCCACATGTGTGTAGTGTGAGTACAGGCATTGTGATAAGCCTAATTTCAACTCCTTAAAGATATCTTCACATTCATCACTCCAAGAAAACTTTACTCTCTTATGAGTTACCTTGGTAAGAGGGTTGGAAAATCATGAGAAATTTCTCACAAATCGACGATAATATCCAGATAACCCTAAGAATCTATGGATATTTGTTACAAAATATGGGACATCCCTTAATTATAGCTATCTTGGAGGGATCCATAGATATCCCATTGCTTATGATTATATGACCCATGAATGAGACCTCCTTCGACCAGAACTCGAACTTGATGTAAATTGCATAGATCTTCACCTTTAGCAAGGTCTCTAGTACAGTTCTTAGATGGTCCTAATGCTCCTCCTTGGTTTTAGAGTATATTAGAATATCATCTATAAAGATTACCACAAATTTATCGGGGTAACTTCTAAAGACTCTATTCATCATGTCCATAAAGATTTCATGGAGCATTAGTGAGTCCAAATGGAATTACTATGAATTCATAGTGCTCATATCTTTTATGAAATGATGTCTTGGGGATATATTCCTTCTTCATGCTTACTTGCTAATATCTCGGCTGTAGATCCACCTTGGATAAGTATTGAGCTCCATGTAGCTGATCGAAGAATTCATCAATTCTTGGTATATGATACTTGTTCTTTATCGTGATTTTTTTAGATCACAATAATCAATGTAAAGGCGCATTGATGTATCTTTTTTCATGACCAAGATGTCTGGTGCACCCCATAGTGAAGAACTTGTGCATATAAACCCTTTATCAAGATTCTCATGTAGTTGTATCTTCCAATCCTCGATATATACAACAACCATTATATATGGTGTATTGGATATTTTCAACACACCAGGTATAAGATCAATTGTCAATTCAGTATCTATTCAATGATAAAGACCGGGCAATTCCTCGGGAAACACTTTAGTGAATTCCTTCACAGCAAGAATGTCTTCAAGGGTGGTTGCATCCCTAGACTCAATAATCTGAGAAAGATATGTGTGCTCATAAGGAACTAATATCCATTTTTGAGATGATAGAGCTAAAGAAGATCCCTCCTCTTCCATGAACTTGTATGGAATCGGGGGTCCATTCTCCATTTGAAGAGTGATTTACCTCTAAATGAAATTTATGTTGGATCTATATAAGGAAAGCTAATCCATGACGATTATTTCATCAAATTCAACCAGAGGGAGTATGAAGAAGTTATCTGGAAAGTTTAATACAAAAATTATGATAGGGGATGAGTTATATTAATAGGATGAAATGATTACCCCATTTTCCATACTCACCGTCATTATTATATCCATGATTTGTGGTGGTGTTGGGATTGTTCTACTAAACTTTCAGGATATAAAAGATTGAATAGAACTTGGGATGATATACCAACCTCTATATTTTTTATTTTGGTTTTACTCTATCCAATATAAACATAGGGATGAGTATCTTGAACTATTAATCAAATAAAGGGGAGTTGAGTAAAAAAAGGATAACTTATAAATTACACTTATTTCCTTAACATAAGAATTTGTAGGCTTCAATCTATGTTATCTATGATGTACTTACCAACATATATTATAAGGGATTTTTTTATTCCCTTAATAATTGTTCATATAAAGCATTTGAATTTACAAAATCATATCCCCTGGGAGTGTCATAACCAAGAGTGCATCAAGGTCCATTTTTGTGTACCAAGAAACCCCGGGTCAAGCCCGAAACACCTTGTCAAAGTTTTCATTCATAGGTAAATCTGTGCCAAAGCCGCCTCTACCTACTCCTATAAATACATGGATTTATTTTCTTGATAAAACACTTAATAAATACCCACAAAAATTTAGTGATGTTTTATTCTACTTAGTCTTATACCTAAGACTTTAACCAGGGGTTTCTAATCCTAATACCAAAAATAACTAGACTTATCCTTTGATACACACTATCACAACCCTGATCTTTATTACAAAAAAAACAAGATTTATTAAATAAAATCTCCCCTTGATACAACATTGAATATAAAGAGGTATAGTGCATTTGGGTATTATCAACATTACATAACAACTTAGAACATAAAACACAACATCTTCATTTAAAACTTCCTATACATGACCACTACATTTTCTCGTACTTAGAATTGCATGGGATAACCTGAGAACATGGATAAGTAATGGCTCAACTATAATTCCAATTAAGGGAGTAAAAAAGAAATAACATGAAGATAAAAATAAATGTTAGGAAATAGGCATATAAATGGAGTACAGGCGAAACATGAACATAAAGGCATGATATAGCATGATTATCATAACATGGAAATGTTGAAACAACACTTAACATGGCATTAGCATGAGACAAGGATCATTGAAAATGGAGAATGAGTAAAACATAATTAAACTTGAATAATCATGAGTAAACCCTCATTTCACTTGACATAGCATGATACTATCTTTACCCGATGCATTTGGAGGGCTATCAGGGCGCACCCTTCTTAAACATTTCATTTCATGCATTAGTGTGTCACATGGATCATATAACATGGAATCGTTCAACATAATAAGTTATTACATGATTAAATAATGTGGAATACATAAATGAAAGTACCATTCAATATTTATATATTCATAAAGGTGAATATACTTGATAGAGACATGGGTATGGTATTTACTATATAATGATTTTGGATTGAAAAATCACAGTGCAATTTCGACAGCATAACGACATGACATAAAAATTCATAAAAACGACTGATGAGAGAGAAAGGTGTGTCTCATCATATGTACATGAAATGGAAAGTAATTATACTATATAGATACATGTACCAAAAAATGAAATTATATTTAGATTCATAATACAAAATTCTTTTCTTGAATGTAAATGAGAATAAAAAATTGCTTATGAAAATTCATCATGGTAACAGGTGTACATGTGAGGCATTAATGAGAGAGAAATAGATCTCCCATAATTTAAAACATAATTAGGGATGTATGAGTGAGGTGATAAATCATACCCCATCATTTTTAATTTAAATTAAAATAGTATGAAAACTTTAATAAATTTGAACATAAATGAGAAATGAAGAAATCACTTACTTGGAAGTGTGATTCCAAAGGGTTGGAAGAGGCTTGAGAGAGGATTATTGGGAGGTTGGGGCACCTTGGGAGGATTATAGATAGTGGAGGGAAGAGGTTTGATGAACTCCAAATGCTTTTAGTGAAGAGTTAGTAGGAGCTTGTATAACACCCAATAATTTTATGAGAAATATTTTGTTTTTATGTTATATAAATCATCAAAGGAATCTTTCACTACACACATCACTTGCTTGGCTTGATTTACACTCAATTGTGACCTTCCTCGATAGCTTGCGTCGTAGGCAATACCGAGTTTCACTAAACAACGATATTATATTAAAATATTATTAAAACTAGCCGTTATGAATATTAATAACCACTTTCTGAAATTTTATAAGTTTTATTTTACAAAATGGACTTCATTTTTGGATTAGGAATATCGAAATTAGCCTAGGGTGAAATTTTGGTATTTTTCTGAAAACTTTCAATTTTTGATAAATAGTGAAACCACTAAGTGGTAATTAAAAAACACAATTTTTCATAAAACATAATTTTACCACTTCTGTGAGTGGAATTTCAAAAATCCGAGAGACACTATTGATGTCAGTAAGTAAAATGTTGTTCATTGAGATGGAAATAATTTTTGGTGAATATTAACTTTTTACTTTTTTTACCACGGTTAAAAGTAAATAGGGTAATTAAGGGTGAAAATGATATTATTATTACCCTAAAACATGTCCTAATTCTATTGGATAAGTGTAATTCAACCAAAAAAAACCTTAGGAATAAAATATGACCATTTAGGCCCACTTGGATTAGATTAGGACATTTATTATTAATTTATTTAAAGAAGGGTTAAAATAGTTAAAATCAATGTTTAATAAGAAAATAATTTTTAATATAGGGTTATACATAAGATAAATTCGACTATAAATATTCATTAGAAAGCTAAAACTATTTCCTACATAATGATATTTTATTTGTAATTTTTAGACTTTAAATTAGTTAATTTATTTATGACACAAAGATGGTGCAATAATTATCTTATTAATGAGATATTGACATAATTGATGTTATAAATACCCAAATAAATATAATTTGAGACTTTTTATGAATTCCACTAATTTTATACATTAATATGAAATGTTATTATTTATTTAATTAACTTTGTTCGAACTAATAATTCTGTTATGATTTTCACAAAAATCAATTACTAAATAGCGTCAAAATTGACATAAAATAGTTTTTAAAACAAATATTATATTATTAATTATTATTTTATTCCAAAAAATCTAAGGTTCGGCAAAATGGCTTATAAAAGGTTATATATTTTAATAATAAACAACTTGGGGTTCGTTTGGATGCTTATAGTAAGTTTATTAACCTTATAGTATAAGAACACAAGAAGACACAATAAAAGTAAAATTATTTAACTTAATGTTAAATCTAAATGATAAGGTTAAAAGAGGAACCTAAAATTGTCTAAATTCTATTGGATGATAGGATTTCGACCCATCCCAACCTTATCTTCGAAATATATAAATTTTGATCTATTTAATACAGAACATGACTTTATATTAAAATAATATTTTTAGTTTTTTCCAATGGAGCCCCACTCCTCCCTTATAAAAGGGCACCTCCTCCCCCTCTTCCTCACACCACATTGAGACTTAAAGCTCGGCCAAACCCTACTAATTTCTCCTCTCCACTTCCCTAGAGACATCCTATAGGTCCTGGTCTTCTTCAAAGACCAATTTTAGTGCCCTAAAAGGAGGTCTCAAAGAAGCACCTCAAAGAAGAGGTAATGTCCATTACCGATTCTTTCATCTTTATTTCTTCTTCCACTTCTTCTTATTTATTTTTTTCATTATGAAGTAATAACATCAGTATAAATAATATACTTATATGTTATTATATGTATGAAACAACCCTATTTCACCATCTATCCATCCTACGGAAAATGAAATCACCGCGCGTGCGTACGTACGGAATACCGTCTCCACACCGTGGTGTAATCTATTTTCCACCACCACCTTACTTGGATGGGTATAATGGTGTAAATAATGACTATATATGACTATTATAAAGTGATATTTATTCTGAAATATTATAAATACACTACAATACAATTCCACGATCATGGGAATGATATCATCGCTCGTGCGTACGTACGGAATACCGTCTCCATGATGTGATGTGACTCGTTCTACATGATCTTCATTGCATAATGTTTATATAAATGAATTTAGTAAATAAATATGATATATATTACACTAATACCATTCTAGAAATGAGGTATCTATAACCTAAAAAGAAAAAATAGAATTTATTCGACAAAACACGCATAAGAACAAAAAGTAATAAACACCCGAATAACAAGTAGTAATGAAATATTACTAATAAGAAGCTAATAATATGTCCATATATGATATCATAAAAATATTTATGATTTTGGAATAAGTAAATAACATTATTTAAATCATTATACAGGAGGTTCGGATACTTAAAAAGCAAATCAGACCTAAGGTAAGGGAAATATCACAATCTCATTTTTATCTGAGATTGTTTATACTTTGGCATTTACTGGGGTGTATTTTATCATCCACATCCGTGTTTCCTCAATATATAATATTATTTCCATCCACATAAATTTTTTTAAATCCAATTTGACCCTTTGGTGAGTTTTTAGTAAAAGATATTAAATAAATCTTTTTTCATTTTTCGTACGAGGTACGTTTTGACTTTTCCAACAAAAGTACGAGAAGAATGTTTTTTTAACTTATATGGCATGAATGGATTTTTAAAACATTATTCCCAAGAAGCGTTCTTTACAATTTTTAAAGCTTATTTTTAATCAACTTCTTTTAGTTTAAAATTGTATGACATGTTAAGAAAGGGAAATGTTTTTGACTTAGAAAGGATATTTTCCTCAATAATGGAGTTCAAGAGTTTTATCAAAATTATTTTCCATCTAAGATAATATAGGGTTCTGTTTCTATCACTATTATTACATGGATTTGATTATGTTGTGATGGAAATATTTTTATGAATTCCTTTATCTTATATGAATTGTTTTATGATGTCAAGATGTTTAAGATTCCCATTTTTATTACATGGGTTATGCTATGATGTATGGTTTATGATTTTGTGGCACACATAAGAATGGTATCATTATGAGATGGGTGGGACCTATATCTCCCTCCAATTCATTGGGTAAAGATTTTATATCTCATGAGATAGACATGGCTGGAACGTCAGGTTAAACTAGTTCAGTGAAACAGGACTGAAACGAGGAGTGAACTCGGTTCAGAAATGGACTTTGTCCACTAAGATAGTCTTGGAAATGATCCTTGACTAATAAGAAATGATTCTCTATGATTATGTGTGTATGCCACAAAGATTCATGTTTTATGTTATGATTATTGGGATTACATTTCACTACTATGATTTATCCCATGTTATTAAATTATGATTTCTTTTGCAGGTTAAGATTTCCAAAAGTTATGTTCTTATGTATATGATGTGATTGATATTTATTTTTTTACCCTTACTTAGCATTTGAGCTCACCATTTTCTATGTTTTCTTTCCCCATGTTAGTAATAAGGTTATTAAGTAAGATATGCCAAAAGGGACTATAGATATGATGAAATAAATGGGAGACAGTGTAGATGCTTTATGAACAAGTTGTTTATGGTTCCCAGTTTCTAAAGACATTATACCTATACGGTACTTTCCTAGTTTTGTTACATGTTGTAATAAGTGTGCATCAATTCTAAATTAATAACAATGTATGTAAATTATGATTCATCACAGTTGGTATTATAGGAAAGGTATAGTCGACCTTTGGAAACTAGGATGTGAAAGCCTTAGTAAGAACCCTAAGGATAAGTCTAAGCATAGAACACAATCTTAGTGTTTTAGAAATGGCCTTGAATAACCTAGGAAAAGACCTTAAGTGTGAAATTTTATTCTTGATTATGTGGTTTTCCTATTATAATTGGTGTTGATCACGCTATTCTTCTTGGTTTTAGTCAATGGCTGGAACCCGAAGGAACCGTGCTAATGGGGAATGCGACGGGAAATGCAATGATTGTCCCCCTGAGCAACCAAACGTTATGGGAGCTGGAATGAAAAATCTTGTAGCCATGCTCACATAACTTTCTCAAGATATGAATCATGCAAGACTTCCAAACGAGCAAATGAAGGAGCAACATTCTGTTGAATCCTTCATGAGGCAGCATCCACCTTCATTCAATGGGTCTACTGATCCATTAGTTGCTGAACAATGGATTAGTAATACTGAAAAGATATTTTCAGTTCTTCAATATTCTGGACATGATAAAGTCATCTTAGCAGTGTATAGTTTGGAAGGTGATGCTGATCAATGGTGGAATCTTATCAAGAATACGAGGCAAAGAGATTAAAATTGAGTCCATGGAATGGGATGAGTTCAAGAACATATTTTTTAATAAGTACATCCCTCGTATTCTCCGAAAAAAGATGGAGAAGGAGTTTCTTGGACTAAAGAAAAAGGATGATGAATCTGTTGGTACCTATGAAGCAAATTTTACACGAGTTGCAAGGTACGCTACTGGTATTATTATCCAACCTGAGAGTAAGATCGATCTATTCTTTAGTGGCTTAAAACCAAGTCTTCAAAGGGTGTTAGCCATAAGGGACTTCAATAGCTACAAGGAAATCGTTCGATGTGCTCTCAAATTCGAGATGGAGATTGGAGTAACCCATCAGTCATATGGGTTTCATAAGAAGAGGAAAATGGAATTCAAAGGAAAATATAAAGATCACACTGAAAAGAAGATGAGCTTTCCCTTATGCTCAAAGTGTGGAAAGAAACATGGAGGGAGTTGTCTTAAAGGGACAAGTAAATGTTTCAAATGTGGAAAGGAAGGTCATAGGGCATTTGAATGCCGCAATGATGGGAAGAAGATGTCTAATGATGAAAACAAAGGAAGGGATACACAGAATGAACCTACTACACTTCAATGTTTCAAGTGCAAGGAGATGGGGAATTATGCCAATCAATTCCCAAATCCAAGGGTTGATGATGATGGTCAATGTCAACAAACTCTTAAGGCTAAAGACAATGGAAAGTCACATGAAATTTCTATCAGTGATGTGGAGTACGATAACGATGTGGTGAAAGGTACACATACCATCCACTCTAATGTACCAAATGTTTTATTTGATTCTAGATCCACCCATTCCTTTATTTCTGAAGAATTTTCTAAGTGTATCACAGTATTACCTCAACAATTAGATGTTGAGTTAGTTGTGACAACACCTAATGGCAGAACAGTCACATCAAAAGTTTATAATTCTTCTCTGATTGAAGTTTTTGGGAAAGTGCTTCCTGAAAATCTTGTGATCCTTCCTATAGTGGAATTTGATGTGATTCTTGGCATGGATTGGATTTCTTTATATGGATCTCATATCAATTTCCAACGAAGGGAAGTCACATTTCATATTCCAGATCAATATATGATCGTCTGTCAATGCAAGCATGAACATAACCTTCCAGTGGAAATTTCTTCCATCTTATGGGTCTTGATTCCACTAAATGAAGGTTATTTATCTCAAATGGTTGGTGAGAAACTCACGATTAAGAATATGCCCATTGTATGGGATTTTGATGATGTCTTTCTGGAAGAATTACCGGTTCTTCCTCCAAATCGTGAAGTTGAGTTTTCAATAGAACTCGTACCGGGTTCTTTTCCCATTTCAAAGACACCTTATAGAATGGACCCAATTGAGTTGCAGTAATTGAAGAAGCAACTCCAAGAGAATCTTGATAAGGGGTTCATATGCCCTAGTGCGTCACCTTGGGGAGCACCTGTTCTGTTTGTTAAGAAGAAAGATGGATCAATGAGAATCTGCATTGATTATCGAGAACTTAACCAGCTCACTATCAAGAACAAATATCCTCTCCCATGCATTGATGACGTATTTGACCAACTATGCGGAGCTCAATACTTTTCCAAGATTGATCTTCATTCAGGGTATCATCAATTAAGGGTAAAAAGGGAGGATATACCAAAGACGGCTTTCCGTACAAGGTATAGACACTCTGAATTTATAGTGATGCCATTTGGTCTTACTAATTCCCCTGCTATCTTCATGGATCTGATTAATAGAGTCTTTAAAGACTATCATTATCAGTTTTTGGTAGTCTTTATAAATGATATTCTTGTCTATTCAAAGATCAAGGAAGAACATGAAGATCACTTGAGAATTATATTGAAGACCCTAAGAAAGTAAAATCTTTATGCAAAATTTACCAAGTGTGAATTTTGACTTCAAAAAGTTGCATTTTTGGGTCACATAATCTCAAAGGAGGGGATATCTGTGGATCCAGCAAAAAAGAGGTTACCGAAAGATAGTCGAGACCAACAACAGTAACAGAGATCTAAAGTTTTCTTGGTTTGGTGGGATATTATCGACGTTTTGTGAAAGAGTTTTCACGATTATCTAATCCACTCACCAAGTTGACTCGAAAAGGAGTTATGTTTGTCTGGATGGAGGAATGTGAAGAGAATTTCAAGGAGTTGAAAAGAAGGTTATCCAGTGCACCTGTGCTCACACTGCCTTGTAGTGGAGAAAGGTTTGTGATCTACAGTGATGCATCCAAGAAGGGATTGGGGTGTGTTCTTATGAAAAAAGATATGGTGATAGCTTATGCCTCACGACAGTTGAAAATACATGAGAAAAATTACACAACTCATGATTTGGAGTTATCTGCGGTAATCTTTGCATTAAAGTTTTGGAGGCATTATCTTTATTGAGAAAGGTGTGACATTTATACTGATCATAAAAGTTTAAAGTATATTTTCACACAAAAGGAGCTGAATATGTGCCAAAGAAGATGGTTGGAGCTGATTAAGGATTATGACTACTCAATTCATTACCACCCTGGGAAAGCGAACAAGGTTTCAGATGCATTAAGTCGACAAGACCATGCCAGTTTATCTATGATGGGGATCACAAAAGATCCAATATTTATGGATTTACAAAGGATGGATCGTGGAATTATAATGGAAGGGGAAAAATCTTATCTTTCTCAAATGAATGTTCAACCATCTATACATGTGAAGATTAAAGAGGCAGAGAAAGAAGATGTCGAGTTACAAAAGATGGTGAGAAATATTCCTGAATTCATCCTTGATTATGATGGAATAATAAAGTTCAGGAATCGGGTTTGTGTTCCTCCCATCCCCGAATTAAAGAAGGAGCTGTAGGATGAGGCTCATAGTTCTTCATTCTCTATTCATCCTTGAAGCACGGAGATGTATATGGACCTGAAATAGTACATCTGGTGGGATGGCATGAAAAGAGATGATGCTGAATATGTCTCTCGATGATTGGTTTTTCAGCAAGTTAAAGCTGAGAGACAGAATTCTAAGGGGATGTTACAACCATTACCCATACCCGAATGGAAATGAGAAAACATCACAATGGACTTTGTCACCGGACATCATAAAACATCCAAAGGCAATAATTTTATCTGGGTCATAGTTGATCATCTTACAAAGTCTACACACTTCATTACTATTAGAGAGAATTTATCTCTGGATCATCTTTCCATGATATATGTAATGGAAGTGGTATTATTGAATGGAGTACCACTTTCTATTATATCTGATTGGGATCCGAGGTTTACCTCAAAGTTCTGGCGAAGTCTTCAGCATACTCTGGATACAGAGTTGAGTTTCAGCACTGCTTATCATCCTCAGACAGATGGTTAGTCTAAGAGAACAATTCAAACTCTAGAAGATATGTTGAGAGCTTGCTCTAAGGTTTTGAAAGGTGGTTGGGATCAACACCTACCTTTGGTGGAATTTTCTTATAATAATAGCTTTCACTCCAGTATTCAGATGGATCCTTATGAAGCTCTCTATGGAAAGAAATGTCGAACTCCATCTTGCTGGGATGAAGTTGGGGAATGAAAGCTATTAGGAACTGATCTTGTTGATTAAATGGCAGAAAAGGTAAAATCTATTCAACAACACATAAGAGCAGCTCAGAGTCGATAGAAAAGTTATGCCGACAACTGAAGAAAAGACCTAGAGTTTGAAGTGGGTGATAAAGTGTTCTTACGAATATCTCCCTGGAAGAGGGTCATGAGATTTGGAAAGAAGGGGAAGTTGAGCCCTAGATATATCGGTCCTTTCAAAATATTGGATCGTGTTAGGAAGGTAGCTGTCACGACCCGCCCTCGGGGCCCGTGCCGTGATTACCCCAAGCCCGTCTTCCATAGGCCAGGGGCTGGCGACGAGCACCAAGGCATAAATCCCAACAAAAAGGGAAGGCATTGCCTTTGAAAAGTAAACAAGCACCACAGAGTAAGCAAGCAGAAAAGTAAACACTAAGTAAAAATAGAGTACAACTGAAAGTGCGGAAAAGTAAATGGGCCAGTATACAAACCCAAACTGAAAGTAAAGTACAACTCGAAAGGGAAAACAGCAACTGTAAAGTAAAAGCCACTACACCAATCTGTCCACTGGAAATCCCACCTGAACGGTGGGTACAGATAGCTCCACTGATCCACAGGTCCCACCGTCCGCTCTGAGTACGTCCCGCCCAGTGGTCCACCTCCAGGTACCGTCCTGCTCTGCAAGCCTCAACCACGATCAACGCTGTCCGTCGTCTGCAACCAACACAACGTAGTGCGGGCATAGCCCGTGCAGGGGTGAGTATAAGCTACTCAGTAGGGACCCCGAGACCCTTGAAGGTCTCCCAAAATCCACAAAGGATAAACCACAAAGGAAGATACAATCACGAAGAAACATATGACACTGCTTAGGTATATGCCCATACATATACCTAAGTCATCAATTCCAATACGCTCCAACCTCCGAGCCGAAGTACAACACAGTCCACACAGGAAAGTAAACGTATTCCACACAGGAAAGCAAAATGTAATCCACACAGGATAGCAGAACACAATCCACACAGGAATGCAACCGGATTCAGCTCACACAGGTATACATCATCGAAAAGGTGAAAATAGATGATCATACATAGATACTGAATCATCTAAGCTGGACCCACATAGGATACAAGACCAGCCGTCCTCATTGTTTCATTTATGTTGGGATCCACATAGGATACAAGACCAACACGGAGTCATCTAAGCTGGGACCCACATAGGATACAAGACCAACACTCTTCATTGATTCATCTATACTGGGACCCACATAGGATACAAGACCAGTATTGAATCATCTAAGCTGGGACCCACATAGGATACAAGACCAGCACAGCTAGGACCCACATAGGATACAAGACCAGCTGTCTTCATTGATTCAACTATACTGGGACCCACATAGGATAAAAGACCAGTATTGAATCATCTAATCTGGGACCCACATAGGATACAAGACCAGCACAGTTAGGACCCACATAGGATACAAGACCAGCTGTCTTCATTGATTCAATTATACTGGGACCCACATAGGATACAAGACCAGTATTGAATCATCTAAGCTGGGACCCACATAGGATACAAGACCAACACAGCTAGGACCCACATAGGATACAAGACCAGCTGTCTTCATCGTCGCAGTCCACAAAGGATCTCTGCATGGTCGTCGTCGCAGTCTACTAAGGATCTCTGCACGGTCATCGCTGTCGAAGGAGCAGTCACAACCAGCACTAGGGTTCCCACACACAGCAAGCTCATTCAGAAGGGTCCGCTCCACGAGCCGAGAGGCCGATACATCAACTGTCACAAAGTCCGAAGTTGATGTATCCAAAAGTTCTGTATCGTCAACAGGAACTCAACGTCACAGACGGCGCGCCAATCGGACGCCCAGTCTGAGAGTTATTGGCTTTTTCGTCCCAGGGGCCTGGTTGGTTTTTAAGGAAAAACCAACCCGACCGTACTCCACCTGCGTCCAAACCTCGGGCGGAGTATGACAAAAGATCCTTCTCACATAGAGGAACTCTACAAAGTCGACGGCACGTCGATCGAACATCCGTAGCTCAAGATATGAGTGTTTCCGCTCCGAGGGCCCGTTTGGTTTCGTGTACGAACCAACCCGGCCAAACTCAAAGTATTCCAAAACCTTGATTGCGATATATCGAAACGACCGTCTCGATCCAAGGATCGCGTTTCCGCTGACGGCGAGTCGTTTGGAGGCCCATAGCTCATGTTATGGGCAAAAGACCGAAGTCGATTCGAAAATGGGGGGTCCGGGTCCGGGCCGACCCGGCCCGACCCCCCCCCCCCTGGGTCGACCCGAACCGGGTAGACCCGAAACGGGTCGACCTGACCCGGGTCCGACCCGGCCCGGCGCGGCGGCGCGGCCGAGGCGCCGCTCGAGTGCCACGCGCGGGGGGCAAAGCCCCCGCCTCTTCCCTCTGCTGGCGGCGCGGCTGATTGCCACGCCTTGGATCAAACGGCCCCCCCACGTGGGGGCCTACTTTTGAGAAAAACGGGGGGGGGAGATGCCCCCCCTTGGTGTAACCGCGGCCCCCCCATTATGGGGGGACGGTTTTGGCCAGCCGGGGGAATTAATTCCCCCGGTTCTTCTCCCTTCCGGCCGGCCCGACCTGGCTGGCCGGTCCTTCCTCAACGGGACCCGCAAGGCCGGTCCCCTTTCCGTCTTCCGACACCGGCGGCCCGGCTAGCCTCCGGTCTTCTCGTTCCGCCGCAGCCCGAAACCAGCAGCGGCCTTCGTCGTCCGGCGCGGGGCGACGGCACCGCGCCCCTCCGCTGCGGCCCCGCTCCGGCCGCGGCACCTTTGGTTTCCTTTGACACGGCGCGACGGCGTTGCATTCATGATAATCTTACCACGGCGCGGCGCGACAGTGCCACGCAATATTTGTCGTGTGATTCCCGCGTGGTGTGACAGCACCACGCCATCTCGT
Organism: Viscum album; assembly: GCA_963277665.1. NCBI lineage: Eukaryota > Viridiplantae > Streptophyta > Magnoliopsida > Santalales > Viscaceae > Viscum > Viscum album. The sequence goes on from OY728137.1 coordinate 1,959,360,942, forward strand.
TCATCCACAAGAAAATAATAATATTCAAGAACAAAGGAGGGGGGATTCGGCCATGTTTGTCTGGTCCGGCCCCCCTCTCATTAGACGATAACACTTAAACATTTATCCCCAAGATTTTCATGCTAGAACCAAGAACGAGAATAAATAAATAATCAACAACAAACCCCTACCTTGAATTCAAGTGCGGAGCATGTCAACAAACCGCGGAAGACAAGCGTCGCGGAGGACGGGCGTCGTGGTAATCGTTCGTCGATTCCGTTGATGAAGAGGTACGTCCGAAGAGGTACGTCGTTGGTGAAACTTCGTAAGCCGATGAAGAAAGTCTGAGGAGGAATCAGCATCTCCTTTCGTTGATACGGGAAGAAGATCGAAGTAGAGACGTTGTTGACCTTTGGAAACGCACCAGCTACGAAGAAGAAACAAGCGGTGTTCTTGAGTGTTCTTCGTCGGAGATTGAAGAATATGGAGAGAATTCTTCAAAACCTCTCAAGATGGCTAAGGAGACCAACCAAAATAAAATAATCTAAGGCTTATTTTATTCACACAATTATCAATTTGAATTTCAAAGGTTTGAAATTCAACCAACTCTCTCTATTAAATAACCAAGTTGTCAAGATCATTAAAAGAGGAGTTTAAGGGAGTTTAAAAAAAGAAGGTGAAAAGTTATGCTTCGTGTGGGCCCCACCACACTTAATCCTCCCAAGGGAGGTTAAGTGGATGTGGGTCCCACCTCTAACTCCCTTTGGGATAAAATAACAAACAAGTTAAAAATAAAAAGTGTTTCCACATTTTTATTTAACTTCTTTTAATTCTTCCCAAAACTAACTTTCATTCCGCATAAAACGTAACCTCGGAAAAGGTCTCCTTAATAGAATATATGAGATGCGAGTTCAGCGGTGCCCTCGGAATTTGATTCCGGGCACCGGTTCAAAAGTTAGAAATTTCCGCTCGTTCGTTCACTGAACGTACCCGAGCCAAACTTCGGAAAATTGATTCCGGGCACTCCGGGCCTCAGAATCAGGTGCCGTCAGAAACCGCGCTCTTGTAAAATTCCAAAGAAAATTAAGAAAAAATTTCCCTTGAATTTTACGGGTCTTTACATTACTCCCACCTCAGGGCTTTACGTCCTCGTAAAGCTTCAACACAAACTAGGGATACAAAGGCGGTAGAGCTAGGCGGTAAGCCATCTTGCCAATCTTGCTGAGGACCTGGAAGGGTCTGATGAAGCATGGAGACAACTTGCCACCTTGGCCAAATCTCTGTAATCCACGTCGAGGTGAGACCCGCATGAAGACGTGGTCACCATTCTCGAACTCTAGTGGCCTCCGCCTCCTGTCAGCGTAAGACTTCTGTCGGCTCTGAGTTGTACTCATCCGCCCCTGGATAACCTGGACCATCTCAGGTCCCACAAGAGCTGCAATATTTCTTCTTTGTCGATAAGAGAAATCTGGTCCCATCCCCTGGATGAACCACATTCTTTGCCTAATATAGTCAATCCTGACATGGATGATACTAATCCATACCAAGGATGACGTCGTAAGGCCTCGACGCTACTACCAAGAGATCCAACCGTTACTCTCACCTCCAAGGGTTGAGTCACACTGTCGGCATCAGTGTGTGGTAACTGGGTCTCCTCCGGTAGATGTCTCACAAGTGAGGGTCAATTCAACAGTCAAAATTGGAACCTCTTAGTAACATCACAAAAGAGGACAGGAATGAAAACATCACAAAGGTATGCATCTTTTATTATTGCAGCTCATAATACAAAGACGCTACACAATAGCAACAAGGAACTAGAAGTACAAAGGACGTATCCACTAGTTCTGCTCCTGTCCATCTGCTCCCAGAGCTTCATGATCGAAGGCCTCGGCTGCCTGAAGCTGATCTCTCCTATGTCCACCAACTCCCTGCGGTCGGGGTGGACCTCCTGGTGGTGGTGGTGGAAACACCCCGAAGTGTCTCCCACCATCGGATACTCGGCCAGCTCCTCTGCCTCGTCCGCCTGTACCTTGAAGACCACCATGGTCGAAACTCTGTCTAGAAGGTCCCTCTACCGCCTGCTGCTCATCTGTAAGACGAGTCAGGAAGTCTCGAGCCATGTGACCCCGCCCGCCGCATGTGTAGCAATGTCTGCCCCTCGTGTAGCTGGCTCTCCTTCGGGTGCCCCGCACAACCGAATCTTCATCCTGTGACTGCCCATCTGATGGTTTGGCCCGCTTGGACCTCTGCGTCACCTGTCTACTGCCAGCTGTAGAAGACCCTGCTACGGGCCGTCCTGCGGAGGGCCCTGTCACTGTAGCCTGCTCGGCAAGAAAACTCTCCACTAGAAGGGCTCTCTCCAACACCTCTGCCTGCGTCGGAATATTGAGGGAGATCATCGAAGCCCTGATCTCATGACTCAGTCCCTGCTCGAAGGTCCGGGCCCGGAAGAACGGGTCCCGTACCATATCTGTGGAGTAGCGCGAGAGATCAGTAAATCTCTCCGAGTACTAGGCCACTGTCAAGCTGCCCTGCTGCAGCTGAAGAAGCTCCTGAATGCGCACCGCACAGAGGGTGTCCAGGATGAACTCGGAGCGGAAGATGCTCTCAAAGTCCATCCATGGAAGAGATGTCTCGTCGTGCACCTGGAGCATCAAGCTCCACCATCTGCCTGTTGCCGCGTGCAGGAGGCTCGCTGCGAGGATCACCATGAGGTCTGTTGGTGTCCTCACTAGCCTGAAAACTCGCACGACCGCCTCCAGCCAGTCCTCGGCTGCCTGGGGGTCTGTCTCCCCACAAAACCTGGGTGGTCGCTGGCGCTGGAACTCATGCAGAGCTCCAAGGCAACGTGCATCGTCAGCTGCCAGTGCTGGAAGCATCGGGGGCTTGGCGGGTAAAGGTACCGCCGGTGCCTCTGCTGACAAGGAGCCCTGCACCGAGGCCTCGTCGCTCGGTGGGCTGTCATCATGCTCGACTCTCGGAACCCTAGCTGGCTGCCGTCGTGGGGACATCCTGAAAAAGGAAACAGGTGCGCCACGGTCAGAACAGTATACCTAGTGAGCTGACACAAGTAATCACAAAGAAAACTAGAACACACATGCAATAAATGTTTTCGTGCATTAAGTCGGAAATCAGAAGTCAGGGTCCTGGTGTACGGATACGTCAGCCGCCGCACCAACACTGGACTCCCTGGACTGATAACCACACCCAGTACGCTAAACACTATTGCTTCACAAAGAAGAAAGATCAGAGTCTTCGGTATAACCGACCACCTTTGATACCAATTTGTCACGACCCGCCCTCGGGGCCCGTGCCGTGATTACCCCAAGCCCACCTTCCATAGGCTAGGGGCTGGTGACTAGCACCAAGGTGTAAATCCCAACAAAAAGAGAAGGCATTGCCTTTGAAAAGTAAACAAGCACCACAGAGTAATCAAGCGGAAAAGTAAACACTAAGTAAAAAACAGAGTACAACTGAAAGTGTGGAAAAGTAAATGGGCCAGTATACAAACCCAAAATGAAAGTAAAGTACAACTCAAAAGGGAAAACAGCAACTGTAAAGTAAAAACCGCTACACCGAGCTGTCCACCGGAAATCCCACCTGAAGGGTGGGTAGAGATAGCTCCACTGCTCCACGGGTCCCACCGTCCGCTCTGAGTACGTCCCGCCCAGTGGTCCACCTCCAGGTACCGTCCTGCTCTGCAAGCCTCAACCACGATCAACGCTGTCCGTCGTCTGCAACCAACACAACGTAGTGCGGGCATAGCCCGTGCAGGGGTGAGTATAAGCTACTCAGTAGGGACCCCGAGACCCTTGGAGGTCTCCCAAAATCCACAAAGGATAAACCACAAAGGAAGATACAATCACGAAGTAACATCTGACACTGCTTAGGTATATGCCCATACATATACCTAAGTCATCAATTCCAATATGCTCCAACCTCCGAGCCCAAGTACAACTCAGTCCACACAGGAAAGTAAACGTATTCGACACAGGAAAGCAAAACGTAATCCACACAGGATAGCACAACACAATCCACACAGGAAAGCAACAGGATTCAGCTCACACAGGTATACATCATCGAAAAGGTGAAAATAGATGATCAGACATAGATACTGAATCATCTATGCTGGACCCACATAGGATACAAGACCAGTCGTCCTCATTGTTTCATTTATGCTGGGACCCACATAGGATACAAGACCAGCACGGAGTCATCTAAGCTGGGACGCACATTGGATAAAAGACCAACACTCTTCATTGATTCATCTATTCTGGGACCCACATAGGATACAAGACCAGTATTGAATCATCTAAGCTGGGACCCACATAGGATACAAGACTAGCACAGCTAGGACCCACATAGGATACAAGACCAGCTGTCTTCATTGATTCAACTATACTGGGACCCACATAGGATACAAGACCAGTATTGAATCATCTAAGCTGGGACCCACATAGGATACAAGACCAGCACAGCTTGGACCCACATAAGATACAAGACCAGCTTTCTTCATTGATTCAACTATCCTGGGACCCACATAGGATACAAGACCAGTATTGAATCATCTAAGCTGGGACCCACATAGGATACAAGACCAGCACAGCTTGGACCCACATAGGATACAAGACCAGCTGTCTTCATCGTCGCAGTCCACAAAGGATCTCTGCACGGTCTTCGTCAGAGTCCACTAAGGATCTCTGGACGGTCATCGCTGTCGAAGGAGCAGTCGCAGCCAGCACTAAGGTTCCCACACACATCAAGCTCGTTCGGAAGGGTCCGCTCCACGAGCCGAGAGGCCGTTACATAAACTGTCACAAAGTCCGAAGTTGACGTATCCAAAAGTTCCATATCATCAATAGGAACTCAACGTCGCAGACGGTGCGTCAATCGGACGCCCGGTCTTAGAGTTATTGACTTTTTCGTCCCAGGGGCTCGGTTGGTTTTTAAGGAAAAACCAACCCGACCGTACTCCACCTGCGTCCAAACCTCGGGCGGAGTATGCCAAAAGATCCGTCTCACATAGAGGAACTCTACAAAGTCGACGGCACATCGATTGGACGTCCGTAGCTCAAGATATGAGTGTTTCCGCTCCGAGGGCCCGGTTGGTTTCGTGTACGAACCAACCCGTCCGAACTCAAACTATTTCGAAACCTTGATTGCGATATATCGAAACGAAAGTCTCGATCCAAGGATCGCGTTGCCGCTGACGGCGAGTTGTTTGGAGGCCCATAGCTCAAGTTATGGGCAAAAGACCGAAGTTGATTCGAAAACGGGGGGTCCGGGTCCGGGCCGATCCGGCCCGACCCCCCCCCCCCCCTGGGTCAGCCCAAACTAGGTCGACCCGAACCAGGTCGACCCGACCCGGGTCCAACCCGGCCCGGCGCGGCAGCGCGGCCCGGCGCCGCTCGGGTGCCACGCGCGGGGGGTAAAGCCCCCGCCTCTTCCCTCTGCTGGCGGCGCGGATGATTGTCGTGCCTTGGATCAAACGCCCCCCCCCCCCCCACGTGGGGTCATGATTTTGAGAAAACGGGGGGGGGGGGGGGGCGCTGCCCCCACTTGGTGTAACCGCGGCCCCCCCATTATGGGGGGCCGGTTTTGGCCAGCCGAGGGAATTAATTCCCCCGGTTCTTCTCCCTTCCGGTCGGCCCGACCTGGCCGGCCGGCCCTTCCTCAACGGGACTGGCAAGGCCGGTCCCCTTTCCGGCTTCCGACATCGGTGGCCCGGCTAGCCGCCGGTCTTCTCGTTCCACCGCGGCCCGGAACTGGTTGCGGCCTTCATCGTTCAGCGCGGTGCGACGGCACCGCGCCCCTCCGCCGCGGCCCCGCTCCGGCCGCGGTGCCTTTGGTTTCCTTCGACGCAGCGCGACGGCGTCGCGTTCATGATAATCTTACCACGGCGCGGCGCGACGGCGCCATGCAATATTTTTCGTGTGATTCCCGCGTGGTGCTACTACACCACGCCATCTCGTTCATCCACAAGAAAATAATAATATTCAAGAACAAAGGAGGGGGGATTCGGCCGTGTTTGTGCGTTCCGGCCCCCCTCTCGTTAGACGATAACACTTTAACATTTATCCTCAAGATTGTCATGCTAGAACCAAGAACGAGAATAAATAAATAATCAACAACAAACCCCTACCTTGAATTCAAGTGCGGAGCACGTCAACAAACCGCAGAAGACAAGCGTCGCGGAGGTCGGGCGTCGCAGTAATCGTTCGTCGATTCCGTTGATGAAGAGGTACGTCCGAAGAGGTACGTCGTTGGTGAAACTTCGTAAGACGACGAAGAAAGTCCGAGGAGGAATCAGCGTCTCCATTCGTTGATACAGGAAGAAGATCGAATAAGCGACGTCGTCGACCTTTGGAAATGCACCGGCTACGAAGAAGAAAGAAGCGGTGTTCTTGAGTGTTCTTCGTCAGAGCTTGAAGAAGATGGAGAGAATTCTTCAAAACCTCTCAAGATGGCTAAGGAGACCAACCAAAATAAAATAAGCTAAGGCTTATTTTATTCACACAATTATCAATTTGAATTTCAAAGGTTTGAAATTCAACCAACTCTCTCCATTAAATAACGAAGTTGTCAAGATCATTAAAAGAGGAGTTTAAGGGAGTTTAAAAAAAAGAAGGTGAAGAGTTATGCTTCGTGTGGGCCCCACCACACTTAATCCTCCCAAGGGAGGTTAAGTGGATGTGGGTCCCACCTCTAACTCCCTTTGGGAGAAAATAACAAACAAGTTAAAAATAAAAAGTGTTTCCACATTTTTATTTAACTTCTTTTAATTCTTCCCAAAACTAACTTTCATTCCGCATAAAACGCAACCTCGGAAAAGGTCTCCTTAAGCGAATATTGGCGCTGTGAGTTCATCGGTGCCCTCATAATTTGATTCCAGGCACCGGTAAAAAAGTTAGAAATTTCCGCTCGTTCGTTCACTGAACGTACCCGAGCCAAACTTCGAAAAATTGATTCCAGGCACTCCGGGCCTCGGAATCAGGTCCCGTCAGAAACTGCGCTCTTGTAAAATTCCAAAGAAAATTAAGAAAAAATTTCCCTTGAATTTTACGGGTCTTTAAATTAGCTTACCGATTGGTGCTTCCAATGAATCCCTCTCAAGTTCACGATGTGTTCCATGTATCTCTCCTGAGAAAGTACATACCTGATCGTTCACATGTACTCAGCTCAAAAGTTGTACTACTGGAGCAAGATCCTTCTTATGAAGAACAACCGATAGAGATTATGGATCGTTGCGAAAAAAGTACTACAAAATAAGACCACTCGCTTGGTGAATGTTTTATTGAGGAACCACCAATTAGAAGAAGCTATATGGGAGCTTGAGGATATGATGATGGAGAGGTATCCTCATCTGTTTGTTACAAAGTGACGAATTTTGAAGGCGAAATTCATTTTAAGGGGGGTAGAATGTAGCACCCGAGACATTATTGAGAAATATTTTTTTTTATGTTATATAAATTATCAAAGAAATCTTTCACTACACACATCACTTTCTTGGCTTTCTTTACACGCAATCGCGACCTTCCTCGATAGCTTGCGTCGTACGCAATACCGAGTTTCACTAAACAACGATATGCTATTAAAATATTATTAAAACTAGCCGTTATGAATAGTAATAACCTCTTTTTGAAATTTTATAAATTTTATTTTTCAAAATGTACTTCATTTTTGGATTCGGAATATCAAAATTAGCCTACGGTGAAATTTTGGTATTTTTCTGAAAACTTTCAATTTTTGATTAATAGTGAAACCACTAAGTGGTAGTTAAAAAAATGAAATTTTCATAAAACATAATTTTACCGCTTCTGTGAGTGGAATTTCAAAAATCTGAGAGACACAGTTGATGTCAGTAAGTAAAATGTGGTTCATTGAGATGAAAATAATTTTTGGTGAATAGTAACTTTTTACTTTTTTTTACCACGGTTAAAAGTAAATAGGGTAATTAAGGGTAAAAATGATATTATTATTACCCTAACACATGTCCTAATTCTACTGGATAAGTGTAATTCGACCAAAAACAACCTTAGGAATAAAATATGACCATTTAGGCCCACATGGATTAGATTAGGACATTTATTATTAATTTATTTAAAGAAGGGTTAGAATAGTTAAAATCAATGTTTAATAAGAAAATAATTTTTAATATTGGGTTATACATAAGATAAATTTGACTATAAATATTCATTAGAAATCTAAAAATATTTCCTACATAATTATATTTTATTTGTAATTTTAAGACTTTAAATAAGTTAATTTATTTATGACACAAAGATGATGCAGTAATTATCATATTAATGAAATATTGACATAATTGATGTTATAAATACCCAAATAAATATAATTTGAGACTTTTTATGAATTACAATAATTTTATAGGTTAATATGACATGTTAATATTTAATTAATTAACTTTTTTTGAACTAATAATTCTGTTATGATTTTCAGAAAAATCAATTACTGAATAGTGTCAAAATTGACATAAAATAGATTTAAAAACAAATATTATATTATTAATTATTATTTTATTCCTAAAAATCTATGGTTAGAAAAAATGGCTTAGATAAGGTTATATATATTAATAATAAACAACTTGGGGTTTTTTTTTATGCTTATAGTAAGTTTATTAACCTTATAGTATAAGAACACAAGAAGACACGGTAAAAGTAAAATTATTTAACTTAATGTTAAATCTAAATGATAAGGTTAAAATAGGAACCTAAACTTGTCTAAAATCTATTGGATGAGAGGATTTAGACCCATCCCCACCTTAGGTTCTAAATATATCAATTTGGAGCTATTTAAACCCAAACATGACTTTATAATAAAATAATATTTTTAGTTTTTCCAAAGGAGCCCCTCTCCTCCCTTATAAAAGGGTACCTCCCCCCCTCTTCCTCACACCACTTTGAGCCATCAAGATCGGACAAAACCTGAAAATTTCCCCTCTCCACTTCCCTAGAGACAACCTAGAGGTCCTGGTCTTTTTCAAAGTCCAATTTTAGTGCCCTAAAAGGAGGTCTCAAAGAATCACTTCAAAGAAGAGGTAATGTCTGTTACCGATTCTTTCATCTTTATTTCTTATTCCACTTCTTCTTATTTATTTTTTTCCTTATGAATTAATAACATCAGTATCACTAATATAATGATATGCTATTATAAGTATGAAACAACCCTATTTCACCATCTATCCATCCTACGGAAAACGAAATCACCGCGCGTGCGTACGTACAGAATATCATCTCCACGCTGTGGTGTAATCTATTTTCCACCACCACCGTACTTGGATGGGTATAATGGTGTAAATAATGACTATATATGACTATTATAAAGTGATATTGATTCTTAAATAGTATACATACACTCCAATACAATTCCATGATCATGGTAACGATATCATCGCTCGTGCGTACGTTCGGAATACCGTATCCATGATGTGATGCGACTCATTCTACATGATCTGCATTGCATATTTATTATATAAATGAATTTAGTAAATAAATATGATATATATTACACTAATACCATTCTTTAAATGACGTATCTATAACCTAAAAATATAAAATAGAATTTATTCGACAAAACTCGCATAAGAACAAAAGGTAATAAACACCTGAATAACCAGTAGTAATGAAATATTACTAATAAGAAGCTAAGAATATGACCATATTTGATATAATAAAAATTTTATGATTCTGGAATAAGTAAATAACAATATTTAAGTCATTATATAGGAGGTTAATACACTTACAAAGAAAATTGGACCTAAGGTAAGGGAAATATCACAATCTCATTTTTATCCGAGATTGTTTATACTTTGGCATTTACTGGGGTGTATTTTATCATCTACATCCATGTTTCCTCAATATGTAACATTATTTCCATCCACATACAATTGTTTAAATCCAATTTTACCTTTTGGTGAGTTTTTAGTAAAATATATGAAAGGAATCTTTTGTCGTTTTTCATACGAGGTACTTTTTGACTTTTCCAACAAAAGTACGAGAAGAATGTTTTTTTAAAATTATACCGCATCAATGGATTTTTAAAACATTATTTCTAAGAATATTCCTTTACATGTTTTTAATTTTATTTTTAATCAACTTATTTTAGTTTAAAATTGTATGACATGTTACGAAAGGAAAATGTTTTTGAATTAGAAATGACATTTTCCTCAAGAATTGAGTTCAAGAGTTTTATCAAAATTAATTTCCATCTAAGATAATATAGGGTTCTGTTTATATCCCTATTATTACATGGATTTGAATATGTTGTGATGGAAATATTTTTATGAATTCCTTTATCTTATATGAATTGTTCTATGATGTCACAATTTTTAGGATTCCCATTTTTATTACATCGGTTATGCTATGATGTATGGTTTATGATTTTGTGGCACACATAAGAATTGTATCATTATGAGATGGGTGTGACCTATATCTCCCTCCAAGGAATTGGGTAAAGATCTTATATCTCATGAGATATACATGGATAGAACGGCAGGTTAAACCGGTTCAGTGAAACAGGACTGAAACGAGGAGTGAACTCGGTTCAAAAATGGACATTGTCCACTAAGATTGTCTTTGCAATGAGCCTTGATAAATAAAAAATGATTCTCTATGATTAGGTGTGTATGAAAAAAAGTTCCATGTTTTATGTTATGATTATTGGTGTTACATTTCACTATTATGATTTATCCCATGTTATGAAATTATGATTTCTTTTGTAGGTTAAGATTTCCAAAAGTTATGTTCTTATGTATATGATGTGATTGATATTTCTTTTTGTTACCCTTACTGAGAATTTGAGATCACCCTTTTGTATGTTTTCTTTCCCCAGGTCAGGAAGAAGGTTATTAAGTAAGATATGACAAAAGGGACTATAGATATGATGAAATAAATGGGAGACAGTGTAGATGCTTTATGAACCAGTTTTTTATGTTTCCCAGTTTCTAAAGACACTATACCTATACGGTCCTTTCCTGGTTTTGTTATATGTTGTAATAAGTGTGCTTAAATTCTGAAGTAATAACAATGTATGTAAATTATTGGTCGTTATAGCTTTGGTGAGTTTATATAAAAAAGACAGAGATTTATTTATTACATAGGTTTGGGACACCACTCATTAAACTAATCAAAACCACAAACCAGACCATGGATTTTTCCAACGCTTTTTTAAATGGGGAGTGTAAAACAGTATTTTAAAATTCTAATAGAATAACCTTTTAAAACAATAGAGTATATTATGTGGAAGTGTGTCACACTCTCTAGAAAATTAATTTAAAACAATAAAATGTTTTCTAAGCCTTATAGGGTCCACTAAAGGTTTGTAAAATAAATAAAACAAACCTAAAATAAGATTATATTAATGGTAAAAAATATTTTGTCAAAAAAAATGTTTATATTATTTTATTATATCACTATTAGGTCATTATAATGTCATAAAACATATTATATATTTAAAAGATATATAATTTTTACCCAAAAATCCGACTGTCTAAAAAAATTATGAAAATTTACCATTGGATAATTTCAAAATCCGAATTCGAAAAATAATAATCATTTTATCTAAATAATTTTATAAATATGTGGATTTTCACTTTTAAAATAAAAACCAATATTTATTGAAAATTCATGGTTTTTGATAAAAAAATCTTTCAAACCAAAATAAAAAGTACAATTGTATTCATAAAAACTATACAATCATTTATATTCAATAAAAAGTAATTTAATAATAATATTTTTAAAAAATATTATTTAATTTAAGAATCCATTAATTCAACCAAATGGATTTCTTAGTTGAATATTAACTAAAAAAATATTATTTGTGATTTAAAAACTATTTACAAAGTAACAATAATAAAATGAATGTATATTCCATATAAAAAAATAATGTACAAAGTCACAGTGTTAGGGTATTGTTACATAACCCCTTATAAAACATGTATAAGACCTATGGGTAAGGTGAGTGATGATGACAATCTCTTGGGGTGGCTCAGATAACATCGCTCAGGTAGTAATCACCTTTAACTTCCACTTCTCCTGTAGGTAGTTCTGCTTGAGCTTAACCTTTTCAAGATCATATTGGGCTTGGTCAAGAGAAAATCCCAAAGATGCCACATCCTTTTCGAGCTCCAAAAAATGGGATTCATACGGGGCAATTCTACTGGATGAGGCCATTTCTTCCTTTGTCTGAGTTAATTTTATTTTTAAAGCCCTATATTTATATTAATCATGTGATCACTGTTCGATGGATATATTAAAAATAGTCACAATGATAAATGGTATTTTAAAATCCAAAAAATATAAAACCAAATAAGTGAATATTTTATATAACTATTTCACATAATAAAACATATAAATAGATCAAGAGAAATTTAAATTAATAAAATTTTGGGTCATTATAGAGAGATTGTAAGATCTTGACCTTTTTACAAAGTTATCTCATGCTCGTTTTCAGGTATTATTTGATGTTTTTAATTAACTTTGTTTTGGAGTTATGGTTTGAGGTGTGTTTGGGTGATTTTTTAAGAACAATTAATGGAATGAGGGTTGTTCCCGGTTTTCCCATGATTTTACAAAGCACATGCCTAAATATAGGAAACCATGCGACCCTAGACAGTGAGGGTCTACATAGTTAGAGAATAATTTGATAAACTATGTGTCACTTTTTGATTAACCATCCCATCTTGGATAGAGAGATCCACATGGTTGGTACATGGTTTACCCTAAATGTGTGCCCCTTCCATTGAAAACATACACCTCTGTTTTTATAATCTAAAAATTATTATTTAAATCACATGAACCCCAAAGACCTCTCTATTTCATCATAGTCTTGGTGTTTATAAATTCTTTGATATCCTAGAGCATTCTGGAGGGATTCCAAGGAAATAATATCATCATTAATTGAGATCTAATGCTAGGATTGAAGATATTCTCTCTTCCTAGTAAGTGGATTTCATCCTGTTGCTTCTCCTGTTATTTACTATATCATTATTTGATCTTTTCATGGATGATTTCATATTTTTCCTAGATCAAAATATATAATTTGATATCTAGATCTAGGATTGTGAATCTAGATCTAGTTTTGAAAGATCATTATCCGTTTGATCTTAATTTTGGGTTTTGGGACTTAGATCTGGATCTTGATCAACTTCTTTATGCTGTTCAGATTTTGTAGATTAATAATGGGCTAACATCCATCAACAAACTAAGTTAGGTGGTCTAAGTTGAACTCCCATAGTCATGGATTTGATATGTTTTTGTGAGATTGATGAATTTCCAACATTCCTTAGTAATTGATTTCTTAAATTTGGGTAATCAGGAATGTTCTATGATTTATTTATGTCTTGCATATATAGATTATTAATTGGTGATTTAATCATGGATCTAAGGGGCTACCAAAATAGCTAATTTATTTGGGGATTTATTTATTGGTTGAGATATTTTATTTGATATATTGAATTGGTTATTTTCGAGATAATTAATTAGGGAATTAATTATGATATAACGATTAGGTGTGTAAAATAATTAATGGTGAATTAATTATATTCCATGATGTTGATTAAGATTGTTAATTATGAGATTAATTATAAAAAAATTATATTTTATTTGGATATTTGATTTTGTAGAATTAATTATGGAATGAAGTAAATGATAAATTACTAATTAATTGATTAATTAATTAATGGGTGGTGTAATTTGTTAATTGTTGGGTTAACTAATAGACATTGATATGATTAACTAATAATTGGATTATTAAGGGAATGATGTGGTTAATTATTTTGAATTAATTAATGATTTTAATGATTGAGAATGTGGGTTGTCGACATGGCGTTCTAGACCGATTTAGATTTTGGGACTTGGACTTGGCGTTCCTCCCCAATAGTTATCCAAGTGATTGTGATGTGGGTTATTAGGCATGTTGATCTATAATTATTCAGATTTGGGGTGCATGACATTGCATTCAACACCGATTGAGATTTGGGGTTCTTGTAAAGACCCGAAGCTTGACGTACATGGACATTACATTACTTTTGAGGAATACTTAGTACATTACAAAAACACACACATAAGGACCATAATAGTTTAGTGTCTTTGGAAGCTCGGAATATAATCTTCTAATCGTGGTGAAAGATCTTCAACATCTCCCATAAAGATCTTCCTTTTTTTTCTTACCTAAAACCTTTCTTTATATCCTGGGGAAAAGAAAACATAAAAGGGTGAGCTCAAATGCTCATTAAGGGTAAACAAAAGAAATATCAATCACATCATATTCATAAGAACATAAATTTTGTAAATCCTAACCTGCAAAAGAGAGCATAATTTCATAACATGGGATAAATCATAGTAGTTAAATGTAATCCCAATAATCATAACATAAAACATTAAACTTTGTGGCATACACATAATCATAGATAATCATTTCTTGTTATTCAAGACTCATTTCCAAGACTATCTTAGTGGACAAAGTCCCTTTTCTGAACCGAGTTCATTCCTCGTTTCAGTCCTGTTTCACTGAACCGGTATAACCTACCGTTCCAGCCATGTCTATCTCATGAGATATAAAATCATTACGCAATGCATTGGAGGGAGATATAGGTCCCACCCATCTCATAATGATACCATTATTATGTGTGCCACAAAATTATAAACCATACATCATAGAATAACCCATGTAATAAAAATGGGAATCTTTAAACATCATGACATCATAAAACAATTCATATAAGATAAAAGAATTCATAAAAATATTTCCATTACAACATAATCAAATCCATGTAATAATGGGATAGAAATAGAACCCTTTATTATCTTATATGGAAAATAATTTTGATAAAACACTTGAACTCCATTCTTGAGGAAAATATCCTTTCTACTTCAAAAACATTTTTCCTTTCTTAACATGTCATAAAATTTTAAACTAAAAGAATTTGATTAAAAATAAACATGAAAACTTTTAAAGGATTATTCTTGGAAATTTTGTTTTAAAAATCCATTCATTCCATATAAGTTAAAAAAACATTCTTCTCGTACTTTTGTCAGAAAAGTCAAAAAGTACCTCGTACGAAAAACGACAAATGATTCCTTTCAAATCTTTTACTAAAAACTCAACGAAGGGTAAAATTGGATTTAAACAATTTTAGGTGGATGGAAATAATATTACATATTGAGGAAACATGGATGTGGATGATAAAATACACCCTACTAAATACCAACATATAAACAATCTTGGATAAAAATGAGATTGTGATATTTCTCTTACCTTAGGTCTGATTTTCTTCGTATGTGTCTGAACCTCCTGTATAATGATTTAAATAATGTCATTTACTTATTCCAGAATCATAATCATTGTTATGATATCATATATTGTTCACTTATGGCTTTATATTACCCGTTCTTTTGTAAATTCCATGTTAAAGAGCGTTTTGGGTAAAATCTTTTCATTTGTCATCCGTGTTTTGACTTGTAATTATTCATATGATTACTTAGATAATGATTACATAATTCCAAAATATAAAACATGATTTATATATAATATATATTCAGAATATATATATATATATAATAGATCAGTAAATGGAAAGAAATACTCCGTTCATGGAGACGGTAGACCGTACATATGCATGAACGCTGTTTTCTTTTCCTTATTGAGTTGAATGGAATTAAGTAGATGACATACATATATATACACATAAATCCAGAATCATTATTATTTCATATATTTCATTATTACTTATTATATATATTTTATAATCATTCATGAATGGTTAACGTGGAGAATGAATCTCATCGCGTCGTGGAGACGGTAGTCCGTACGTACGCACGAGCGATGATATCGTTCTCATGATCGTGGAGTTGTATTGGAGTGTATGTATACTATTTCAGAATCAATATAACTTTACAATAATCATATATAGTTATTATTTACACCATTATACCCATCTAAGTAAGGTGGTGGTGGAAAATAGGTTACACCACGGCGTGGAGATGGTATTCCGTACGTACGCACACGCGGTGATTTCATTTTCCGTAGGATGGATAGATGGTGAAATAGGTTTTTTTCATACTTATAATAACATATCAGTATATTAGTTATACTGATGTTATTACTTCATAATGAAACAACCTAAGAATAAGAAGTGGAAGAAGAAATAAAGTTGAAAGAATCGGTAACAGATATTACCTCTTCTTTGAAGCGCCTCTTTGAGATCTCCTTTTAAGGAACTAAAATTGGTCTTTTAGGAAGATCAGAACCTTTAAGATGTTTCTAGGGAAGTGTATAAGGTAATTTGGCAGGGTTGGCTGAGCTTTAAGGCTAAAATTTGTGTGAGGAGGATAGGTAGGAGGTGCCCTTTTATAAGGGAGGAGAGGGGCACCATTGGAATAACTAAAACTATTATTTTATTATAAAGTCAAATTCGGTTTTTAATAGCTCCAAATTGATATATTTCTAAGATATGGTGGGGATGGGTATAAATACTCTCATCCAATAGAATTTAGACAAGTTTAGGTTCCTATTTTAACCTTATCATTTAGATTTAACATTAAGTTAAATAATTCTACTTTTACCATGTCTTCTTGTGTTCTTATACTATAAGGTTAATAAACTTACTATAACAAGACAAACGAACCCAAAGTTGTTTATTATTAATATATATAACCTTATCTAAGTCATTTGGAAGAACCTTAGATTTTTAGGAATAATATAACAATTAATAATATAATATTTGTTTTAAAAACTATTTTATGTCAATTTTGACACTATTTAGTAATTGATTTTGGTGAAAATCATAACAGAATGATTAGTTTGAAAAAAGTTAATTAAATCAACAATAACATGTCATATTAACCTATAAAATTAATTTAATTCATAAAACGTCTTAAATTACATCTATTTGGGTATTTATAACTTCAATTATGTCAATATTTCATTAATAAGACAATTACTACATCATCTTTGTGTCATAATAAATGATAATTATTTAATCCCTAAAAATTCTAAATGAATTCCTATGATGTATATAATTGTATTATATTTCTTGAGACTATTCATGTTTGAAGTTTCATGAGTTTTATCACTAAATTAAAATTATTATACTTATAAGATTTAAGAAAGTGACATGTTATCACATTCTTTGGTTAATAATAATTAAATTATTTTCATGAAAAAAAGTCCATTAAATGAATCTAATCTGACCCTTTGGTGATATGGGTCGAGTTTTAGTCATCAAATAGGATTTTGACATGTGTTAGGGTAATTTTATAATATTATATTTACCCTTAATTACCCGATTTACGTTTAACTATGGTAAATAAAATTTACCGTAGTTACTATTCATAATTCCCAAAAATAAAAAGTAGATTTTTAACATAATTTGGATCCACTGATTCCAAATATGGAATCCATTTTTCCAAATTCAATACAGAAAAGATGCAGAAATTAAATTAAAATTAATCCCGTTGTCGAAAGAAAACGGGTTTTTCTTTAAAACATTGCAAAAGATTGAATTGATTTATCCTACGAATTCAAGGTAGAATCAATGATAATGACATACATTATATTAAATGGTAAAAATATATTCTATTTATACTTTAAAACCATTCAATATTATAATTTAACCATATAAATTATTGCGATGAAAAAAGTTGTTTTTAATTAAAATATAGCGTGTTTTTACTATTCATCAAAATATGAAAGTTACCAGAATAATATGAAAAATTTATCCAAAGTAAATTTTTATTTCATGATTCCAAAGAAGAATTTTATTTTGTCAAATTGAACTTATAAACATGTCAAAAACTAGATTTAATGTTGGTGCGCCATCAAAAAGTGGCAAAACAGCATTTTTTGAAAAATACTTATTTTACCCGAAAAATTTATTCTATTCTTATACCATGTTTTAGAAAATGTGGAAGATGAATAATATTGTTATAAGATTAAAATTTTAGTTAATACTATTCATAACGGCTAGTTCATAATAATATTATAATAATATATCGTTGTTTAGTAAAACCCGGTATTGCGTACAACACACGCTATCGAGGAAGGTCGTGTTTGCATGTAATGCAAGACAAGTCAAGGATGCGTGTTGTGCAAGATCCTTTTGCTGTATCGTACAACACAATACATTAATGAAATTAAAAAGAATATTTTTCATAAAATCTTGGGGTGTTACATTCTACCCCCCTTAAAATGAATTTCGCCCTTGAAATTCGTCGAGGTTATAAATGGTTTACTATTCGAAAGTTTCTTTAATAGAAACCCACATCATAAAAAGGAATACCAAAAACAATCTTTAAAAACAAAAGTATGAAACATAACGGTTACCCAAATAAACTAATCACTGGGTTTCCACATATGTGAAAATATGGATATGGAAGAGAAATCTAACCATCATGTTCTGATGGAGAGTGGTAGAGAACATGGCAATGGAAAAGCCAGCAAACAAAAAGCCATAAATTTGTGACGATCTATGGTACCATCTGATTAATCAGATATAAGAGCACTAGGAAAACATTTTTGGTTTTCAAGATCATTTCCCTAAAGTTGATGAAATTGGAATTAGAAGAAATACTTTCATGATTTTGGTATAGTCTCACCGTTTGTCATTCTTTGGACAATTTCCACTACATATCTTAAAGAAATGAAGTTGAATTTGTCATTAGTGATGTGTTAGCAGATCATGTGATAGAATGATGGGTCATTCCATCTGTCTCAAACAAAAGGTTAGAAAAGTTATCAAAAAATACATAAGTCCATATATAGTGAGATTAATCATATATAGTTCCTAAAATGGACTTATACTTCATATATCATACTGATTAATATAATAAAACTAGTTTCTACTAAACAGGGACCTCCTGTAGGCCAATGGTAGGCGATAAAGGCCAGTCACACTTCAGTTGTGGGTTCGATTCCCATAGCCTTGTCCGACGCGATGGGTTGTCGCCCGTCCTGCAGGTTGTCCTTTTTTATAAAGCTATATTACTATAACATCCCATCAACAATATCAAAAAAAAGTTTTATCCTTAAACAATACTAACTTAAGTCCAACATAATCCATTCCAATCTTTAGGCTCATCTAAAATACTTCGGTACAAGCTCATAGTTTAAAGAAAATGATCACGTGAATGCCATCATTTATCCCCCATATATCATAAGATATATCTTGTTGGTCAAATTACAAACATGTGAATACCTTAATCATGTATTCTCTTGAAGAATGAATACCCATTGAACCTTAGTGAAAACATGAATGCAGTTAAAAGTTAACACTTTCCACATACCAAAATCCTCAAAATTCTATATACTCAAACCATGATATCACTTAGTCCTTATATCAATCATGAGCTCATGAATACTATCAAACATATTAGATTCTCTTTATCCCTTCATTATGCGCATATCATCTACATTCAAAAAATATCTGAATAACCTTTCATGGATACTGGTAACATTAATCATACACTTTCAAAACTCAAGGAAAGACAATAGTGTAACAATCCTTAGATATCTCTTTATTCCATAGTACCATGAGATTACTTATACAACATTACACATGATAAACATGTAATCATTCCACTACATTCTTAAACCATTTACCGAGCTTCAACAATTCTTTCATATCACATATCATTTGTAGTCTCTTCATCATCATCAACATAAATACTACCCATACGACCATACTGATTCTCTTCATGAGACTTTTCCTTAGGGAATTGGTTTGCATAATGCCCGTACATTCCACATTTAAAACATTTTACCATTTTTGATGTCGTAGCAATACCATTATCCTCATCCCTGGGGTTAACTGAACCTTTTCCTTTGCACTTACTGGATTTGTGTCCTTCTTTTCCACACCCAAAGCATCTTCCAGTTCCTTTGAAACATTCTCCTTGATGCCTCTTCCCACATGATTTACATAGGGGAAATTGAACTTTCTTTCCTCTATGATCATCATGAAACTCCATCTTTCTCTTATTATCCGAGTCAGGAAACATACCAAATTTTACTTTATTGATCATATTATGAGATTGCTAATTCGGCATAATAATGATGTTTGGACTTTCAAATCCCATTTCATTTGGTTTCTCATGAAGAATATCATTCCATTGTCCATCATATCCTCCATTATCATGAATCATCTTGTTTCCAGCCATTTTCTAAAACCCAAAAAGAATAGTGTGAGAGGAAAAAATCATAATAAAGGGGGAGTAACTTCAATATATAACATCTTTGGTTTAATCTAATATCTTTACCATAGTTTTAGGACTATATCATATAGGTATACTTATCCTTAGGGACATCCCTAGACATACCTTAGAAATATCTCTAGGGGTCTCACTAATGTTCTCACATCCTAGTTTCCAAAGGTTGACTAAACCTTTCCTCTGATACCAACTGTAAAGACCCGAAGCTTGACATAAATAGGCATTACATTACTTTTTCAGAATACTTAGTACATTACAAAAACACACACACAAGGACCGTAATAGTTTAGTGTCTTTGGAAACTCGGAATATAATCTTCTAATCGTGGTGAAAGATCTTCAACATCTCCCATAAAGATCTTCCTTTTTTTCGTACCTAAAACCTTTCTTTATATCCTGGGTAAAAGAAAACATAAAAGGGTGAGCTCAAATGCTCAGTAAGGGTAAACAAAAGAAATATCAATCACATCATATTCATAAGAACATAACTTTTGGAAATCTTAACCTGCAAAAGAGAGCATAATTTCATAACATGGGATAAATCATAGTAGTGAAATGTAATCACAAAAATCATAACATAAAACATGAAGCTTTGTGGCGTAAACATAATCATAGAGAATCATTTCTTATTAGTCAAGACTCATTGCCAAGACTATCTTAGTGGACAAATTTCCTTTTCTGAACCGAGTTCATTCCTCATTTCAGTCCTGTTTCACTGAACCGGTATAACCTTCCGTTCCAGCCATGTCTAACTCATGAGATATAAAATCTTTACCCAATGCATTGGATGGAGATATAGGTCCCACCCATCTCATAATGATACCATTCTTATGTGTGCCACAAAATCATAAACCATACATCATAGCATAACCCATGTAATAAAAATGGGAATCTTTAAACATCATGACATCATAAAACAATTCATATAAGATAAAATAATTCATAAAAATATTTCCATCACACCATAATCAAATCCATGTAGTAATGGGATAGAAACAGAACCCTTTATTATCTTATATGGAAAATAATTTTGATAAAACACTTGAACTCCATTCTTGAGGAAAATATCCTTTCTACTTCAAAAACATTTTTCCTTTCTTAACATGTCATACAATTTTAAACTAAAAGAAGTTGATTAAAAATAAACTTGAAAAGTTGTAAAGGAAGATTCTTGGAAATTTTTTTTTAAAAATCCATTCATTCCATATAAGATAAAAAAACATTATTCTCGTACTTTTGTCGGAAAAGTCAAAAACTACCTCGTACGAAAAACGACAAAAGATTCCTTTCATATCTTTTACTAAAAACTCACCGAAGGGTAAAATTGGATTTAAAAAATTTTATGTGGATGGAAATAATATTAAATATTGAGGAAACATGGATGTGGATGATAAAATACACCCTAGTAAATACCAACATATAAACAATCTCGGATAAA
The DNA here is from genome assembly GCA_963277665.1 of Viscum album. Lineage (NCBI taxonomy): Eukaryota > Viridiplantae > Streptophyta > Magnoliopsida > Santalales > Viscaceae > Viscum > Viscum album. The sequence goes on from OY728137.1 coordinate 1,959,382,580, forward strand.
AATGAGATTGTGATATTTCCCTTACCTTAGGTATGATTTTCTTCGTATGTGTCCGAACCTCCTGTATAATGATTTAAATAATGTCATTGACTTATTACAGAATCATACTCATTGTTATGATATCATATATGGTTCACTTATGTCTTTATATTACCAGTTCTTTTGTAAATTCCATGTTAAAGAGCGTTTTGGGTAAAATCATTTCATTTGTCGTCCGTGTTTTGACATGTAATTATTCATATGATTACTTAGATCATGATTAATTAATTCCAGAATATAAAAAATGATTTATATATAATATATATTCAGAATATATATATATATATAATAGATCAGTAAATGGAAAGAAATACTCCATTCATGGAGACGGTAGACCGTACGTACGCATGAACGTTGTTTTCTTTTCCTTATTGAGTTGAATGGAATTAAGTAGATGACATACATATATATACACATAAATCCAGAATAATTATTATTTCATATATTTAATTATTACTTATTATATATACTTTATAATCATTCATGAATGGTTAACGTGGAGAATGAATCTCATCGCGCCGTGGAGATGGTAGTCCGTATGTATGCCCGAGCGATGATATCGTTCTCATGATCGTGGAATTGTATTGGATTGTATGTATACTATTTAAGAATCAATATATATTTACAATAATCATATATTGTTATTATTTACACCATTATACCCATCCAAGTATGGTGGTTGTGGAAAATAGATTACACCACGGCGTGGAGACGGTATTCCGTACGTACGCACACGCGGGGATTTCGTTTTCCGTAGGATGGATAGATGGTGAAATAGGTTTGTTTCATACTTATAATAATATATCAGTGTATGAGTGATACTTATGTTATTACTTCATAATTAAAAAACCTAAGAATAAGAAGTGGAATAAGAAATAAAGTTGAAAGAATCGGTAACGGATATTACCTCTTCTTTAAAGCGCCTCTTTGAGATCTCCTTTTAGGACACTAAAATTGGTCTTTGAGGAAGACCAAAACCTCTAGGATGTTTCTAGGGAAGTGGAGAAGGGAATTTGGTAGGTTTTGGCTGAGATTGAAGGCTAAAATTGGTTTGAGGAGGAGAGGGAGGAGGTGCCCTTTTATAAGGGAGGAGAGGGGCACCTTTGGAATAACTAAAACTGTTATTTTATTATAAAGTCAAATTCGGTTTTTAATAGCTCCAAATTGATATATATCAAAGATAAGGTTGGGAGGGGTCTAAATCCACTCATCCAATATAATTTAGACATGTTTAGGTTCCTATTTTAACCTTATCATTTAGATTTAACATTAAGTTAAATAATTCTACTTTTATCGTGTCTTCTTGTGTTCTTATACTATAAGGTTAATAAACTTACTATAACAAGCCAAAAGAACCCCAAGTTGTTTATTATTAATATATATAACATTATCTGAGTCATTTGGCAGAACCTTAGATTTTTAGGAATAAAATAACAATTAATAATATAATATTTGTTTTAAAAACTATTTTATGTCAATTTTGACACTATTTAGTAATTGATTTTTGTGAAACTCATAACAGAATAATTAGTTCGAAAAAAGTTAATTAAATCAACACTAATATGTCATATTAACCTATAAAATTAGTTTAATTCATAAAAAGTCTTAAATTACATCTATTTGGGTATTTATAACTTAAATTATGACAATATTTCATTAATAAGACAATTACTACATCATCTTTGTGTCATAATAAATGATAAATATTTAATCCCTAAAAATTATAAATAAATTCCTATGATGTATATAATTGTATTATCTTTCTGGAGACTATTCAGGTTTGATGTTTCACAAAAGTCCATTAAATGAATCTAATCCAACCCTTAGGTGATATTTTTCTACTTTTAGTCATCCAATAGGATTTTTACATGTGTTAGGGTAATTTTATAATATTATATTTACCCTTAATTACCCGATTTACCTTTAACTATGGTAAATAAAATTTATGGTAGTAACTATTCATAATTCCCAAAAATAAAAAGTAGATTATTAACATAATTTGGATCCACTGATTCCAAATATGGAATCCATTTTTTCAAATTCAATAAACAAAAGATGCAGAAATTAAATTAAAATTAATCTCGTTGTCGAAAGAAAACAGGTTTTTCTTTAAAACATTGCAAAAGATTGAATTGATTTATCCTACGAATTCAAGGTAGAATCAATGATAATGTCATAAATTATATTAAATGGTAAAAATATATTCTATTTATACTTTAAAACCATTCAATATTATAATTTAACCATATAAATTATTACGATGAAAAAAGTTGTTTTTAATTAAAATATAGCATGTTTTTACTATTCATCAAAATATGAAAGTTACCAGAATAATATGAAAAATTTATCCAAAGTAAATTTTTATTTCATGATTCCAAATAAGAATTTTATTTTTTCCAATTGAACTTATAAACATGTCAAAAACTAGATTTAATGTGGGTGCGCCATCAAAAGGCGGCAAAACTGCATTTTTTGAAAAATACTTATTTTACCCGAAAAAATTATTTTGTTCTTATACCATGTTTTAGAAAATACGAAAGACGAATAATAATGTTATAAGATTAAAAATTTAGTTAATACTATTCATAACGGCTAGTTCATAATAATATTATAATAATATATCGTTGTTTAGTAAAACCCGGTATTGCGTACAACACACGCTATCGAGGAAGGTCGCGTTTGCGTGTAATACAAGACAAGTCAAGAATGCGTGTTGTGCAAGCTCCTTTTGGTGTATCATACAACAAAAGACATTAATGAAATTAAAAAGAATATTTTTCATAAAATCTCAGGGTGTTACAGTGCTTGACATTGAGTTCAACATCAAATGAATGACCATAATGAATTATTATTTAATTGCAATACTTGAATTCAAACTGTGTCTAATGTGATGATTAAAGAGTAAATTACAACATGATAACTATTTAATTGTGCCTTATATTTATTATTTAATAGAATTGCATAAACTATCTTTTGACTAGACTTGTTTTACACACTGTTGGTGGTGGCCTACTGAGTTGTACTCACAATCTATTCGGGATGCCTGATCGGCACCCGAGTTGATATTGTTATTACAGGACATGATAAGGGCAAGGCCCTAGGATAGATTGTTGTTTCGGAATGAAGCATGGGTGAGGTAACCAATCATGGAACGATACCCACTTGGAGTCATTGTGTATTTACTTTTAGTTTCATTTTAGACACTTGACACATTCATTGTCCTAGAATGTTTTCCATTTTTGTTGAGTATTGTGTTTTCTATTTTTTACAATCATATTACTCAGTATTGTAATAATTATTAATATTCTTCCACACTAGTTTATTGTTGTTTGCTTCTATTGGTGTTTTATTTGGATAAATGAGGCTATACTCTCACCATGACTGGCTTACTAGGCCCTCACTTCTAGTCTACACCCTCTAGAATATGGGGAGGCACATTTGAGGGCATGTGACAAACTAGCTTGGGGCTCCGTTTTGTGGCACCCGGGTTGGGACATCACAATATTAAAATATAATAAGTCAATTATAGAGACAAATGCTTCATAAGATCCAATAAATGCACAAGAAATTAAATTTATGACTAAATATTACCCATGATAGCCTTATTTAATATTTTTAGTATTTTTAAATAATTTAATAAAATATTAATCTTATAAAATATCATTACTGTCAATACTTAATCTATTTGTTACTATGAATTTAGAAACATTAAGAAATCGAATAAAATTTGAAACGTCTGTTTTATTATTTCATAAAAAGGTAATGGTTATCTATATAGTTCATGCATTACCTTAAATATATTAATGTATATTTATTTTAACAATATTTATATCATTTATTTGATTTTCAATTAATTTAATAATTATGGTTTCATCGTTGTGAAAGCATTTAATGTAATTTTATCATTATATAAACATAAAATAAATAAAAATGATGAATATGTATCTATTATATTTTAAAATAATATATATGGATAAAAATATCTTATGTACAACCACATATTAAAAATGCATTACTTATTACGAACAATAATGTGGCCTCTTTCACTTTTCATTAAATAAAATACTATAAGGGTATTAATGTCAACCATGTGTCTCAAAAAGGTCTTAAATTTGACCCATGGATTATTATAGTTGAAAAAATCATATAATATAACTGGGGAAGTTTTTTTGTCTTTTTCTAATCCTTCAAAAAATATTTTTATCCATAATTACCCAGTTTACACTTAATGGTTGTAATAAAAATTACTAAGGTCCCTATTCATATTGACAAAAAATAAAATGGTTCTATTTATTATATTCATAAATAATAATAAAAAATAATGATCCCATTTTTTAAAATTCAATACATAGAAGCGAAATTATTTAATTTAAAATTATAACAAAAAATGCAATTTTTTTCCTAAAAAAACCCTTTTTAGTATAAAATGTATGTACACTAAATTCATATATAAAATTCATTTAAAATATTGATATTATATTAATAATAAATATTTAAATTTTATAACTAATCCAAAATATAATTTTACTTTTTAAATTCTTTAAAGAAAATAAAGTTTAAAATGTAAATCAATATTTTTCGCAATTCATTAAAAATTCAAACATTTTAGAAAATTATCCAAAAGTAATCCTAAGATAATTTTGATATTATGAATTTAAATGATGTTTATTTATTAAAATAAATTTCCTTAATGATTCATAATTAATTAAATTTAATATATCATATAAAGTTACAAAAATCATTTTTTAATAAAATAAATATAAAGTATAAACCAACATTACTAAAAAATTGTTATTTAATAAGAATAAACAAATAAATGTGAATTTAATTTAAAATTCAGATATATGTCCTTATATGGATATTCATATTCTTACCCACTAATTTAATGGTTATTTTATAATTTTCATATTCAAATAATAATATTTTAATAGTATCTTGATGTTAAATTAAACTAAGTTTTGTGTGCAACACAAGATATCAAAGAGATAAAATTGTTTAAAGATAAATATTTCATAAATATATCAGAGTATTAAATTATTATCCCTTTAATATGAATCATTACCCTTAAATTAATCAATCAAATAAAAATATATAAGGATATATCTACCTTATCATATCCTCATGTTCTCACATAACTTCCTCAATTTGGTTCTTCTACCACAAATATTTAACAAGGAAAGTTGTCTTATTTCATAGAACATTATCTCTATGATCCAAACTCCGTACCAGTAATTCTCCATAAGAAAGATATTTTTCCAGTGGTAAAAAAAATATGTGGTTAGAACATGTTAAGTATCATGTATGTACTTCATCAGGATATATACATGTAACACTTCAAGAAATTTAGGTTGATTTGGGTAAACCACCAATCTATAAGATATCTCACCGACATGATCAAGAATTTAATAAGGGAATATGTACCTAGTTAATATATTTCCCATATTTCTATATCTTATCACTCTATTTTAGAGATATATTAAAAGAAATACCTTGTCACTCACTTCAAACTCTAGATCATTTTGATGATTTCTAGCATAACATTTTTGTCGAATCTAAGCTACTCATATGTGATGTTGAATAGATATAACCATATTTTTAATCTCATGAACTATATAAAGTCCCAAAATATTTATTTCTCAAAATTTATTCCACTATGTTGGTGTTATGAACTTCTTACCATATATGGATTCATAAAGAGCAATCTGATTTCTTTATTGAAATATATTATTGTATGAAAATTCAACCAAATATTGGTGTCGATCTCAACCACAACTGAAATCCATAGATCAGTCTAAGAACATATATTATTTAGTTTTAATATTTTAATAAAATTGAACATCTATCTATGTATGATAATATGTTTTGGAATATATCGTTGTATCTTGATCCTGCTGAAGACTTCTCCAAAACATCTAGGAAAACCTCAGAACCCAATAAAATACAATGAAAAGTTGTACTAAATTAAATATTATGAATTCTATAATATAAATTTTATGAATATGATCATGAGATAAATATTATATAATATATAAGAAGTTTTCTTAATTTTTAAGGCAATCAAATATAACCCATATATGATTATGTCATTTAGATGTTTTTGGTGTTGGTCGGAGAGTGATGGTAAGAGGGGGGGTGAATTGCCTTTTACAAATTAATTAACAATTTAAATACAATTAATAAATGCAGCTGAAATAAAAAGGGGCAAGACACAATTTGATAACGGAGTTCGGCTTAAACCAAAGCCTACGTCTCCGCTCCCAACTCAACCGTTGAGAGATTTACTTCAGCTTGCTTTTTAATGGTTGTAGCAAGAAACCCACTAGCCGTTTTAAGGTAGGCTAGATCACCTTCGTACAGCTTGCTTTTTTATTATGGTTGTAGCAAGAAACCCAAAATGAAAGTGAGGAAGAAAAGGATGGTTTGTTTTAATACAAACCCAATGAAGAACTAAACAATTGAAATAAATAAATTATAACAAACTTGAGGAAGCCTTGAGCGCCAAGAGTGTGAGAGTAGTTGATGTAGAGGCAGCCCAAGCTTCAAGGATGGAGGTGGATCACAAGTAGCCTTAGAGATTTTTCGTTTAGATCTTCAAGGGATCAAAATATCATTCTAATGTTTTGGTGTTGTTCCCGGCATCCATCCTCGTCTATTTATAGGAGAAATATCCCCAAATACTTCAATATAGTCGTTGGAGGGCTTCCGGAGCCGTTGGGGGTCAAAAGTACAAGTCTGGTCAAAGCCCAACGGCTAGTTTGACTGGGCTTACCGGCTGACCAGTGCTTGGCCACTGGCTGGCCGGAGCTCCAGACAGAAGGCAGAGCTTTCTGTCTGGGCTCCACCGGCTGGCCGGTGGTCCAGACACCGGTTGGCCGGTGGTCGAGACAGAGAGCAAGCTCTCTGTCTGGTTCCACCGGCTGGCCGGTGGTCCAGACACCGGTTGGCCGGTGGCACCTGGCAGTAGGCAAGGCCTACTGTCTGGTTCCACCGGCTGCCAGTGGTCAGGCACCGGCTGACCGGTGGCTCCTGGCAGAGAGCTTTGCTTCTGCCAGAGACCACCGGCTGGCCGGTGGTAATCCACCGGTTGGCCGGTGGACTCAGAGAGTCCTTTTTCCAGTCTTCTTGGGCCAACTCTTTGGCAACCTTTTTCCTATCATCAAACAAACTTGAAAACAAGTTAGAACACGATGAGAGTGATTGTGATCATTAAAATACAAGAGATAGGGGTACAACAATCTCCCCCTATTTTGATGATCACAATCACAAATGAGAAAGCTTTTAAAAAAGATATGCCAAGTAAAAAGAAATAAGAAACTTGGACATGGAAAATTTTAGAGGTCATTTTAATACAAGAATTTCATAGATGTATCATGTATTGAAAATGATATTAATCTTGAAAGGATTGAAATAAAGAGAATGGTTTATTTTGAAATTGTAATTATAGGCCATTTAAAAGAAACAACTGAAATCAAAAACTTAACCATTTAAAAACAGATTTTGATGAAAGTAATAACTTAAAATTGAACTTTTAAAAAGATCACTTAATTAAATTAAAACTAAGTATGTAATAGAGAGTTTTTCTCCCCCTTTGGGATTATCAAAATTGGAGGAAAAGTATGAAAGAAAATTAGAAAAACAATAATAAGGAAGTAAGCAATGACAAAAAGGATTGATAGATAAGACAACTTGAATTTTATAAAAGTTGAAACGTTACATTGAAAGTTCAAAATACAAATACAAAGACAAGTCAAAAAACAGGAACGGCTCTATTCACTCCTAGCGGGCTGAGAGTGACGGCGACGCCTGAAGGTCGGAGGAGCCGGAGGAGCCTGGACCGCCTCAAAGCGACGATCTAGAGAATCAATCCGAGAGTGGAGCTGATCAAACTGAGAGCTGATGTAAGAAAACTGTAAGTCGAGTCGGGTCTCAATCTGATCCTGGAAGCGAAGGAACTGATCAGCCGTCACCGACAAGCTACCAGTATCAGCGGGAGGGGGCACAGCCTCAGCAGGCTCCGGTGCATCATCACCTGCTCCATCTCCCTCATCAGCAGCAGCAGCAGCCTCACCTTCGTCGTCACCACTCCCTTCCTATTCATCATCACCATTGTCCTCACTATCTGAAAGAGGATAGGCAGCAGCAATGGCAGGAGGCATGGCATGGGTAGGAGGGTGTGAATGTTTCTGAGGGGAGTAAGCCTTGAGAAGGCCCTCCTTGTCAGTAATCCACTCCTGACGCCAAGGATGCCAACGAATATTCATCCGTTGCACCATCATAAGATTGATGATGCTATCCTTCTTTGGCTGCTCGAAGGAGGTAGCACGGAGAGGGACATCAAGAAAGGTAAAGATTTTGGTCAACAAGCGCCCGTGAGGTAGAGTTTTGGACCGGCGCGGGTGCTCAGCCACATAAGACATGGCCCGGAACAGGAACCGGACCAAATTGAAATGAATGCCTCTGGTGATATAAGAAAGAAGATAAATGTCAATATATTTCACCGTATCATGATCACCGATACGGGGTGCAAGGGTGGTCTGAATGAGGCGCTCAATGATGCGATGATTAGGGGAGAGCTGTGAGAGCTTGACAATGGGATCGGTGGGCTGCCCTGTGAGATGCTCAAGAGCGACAGCAAGATCAAAATCAGGGTCTCGAGGAAACTCCCCCTGAAAAAAAGCATGAGGTCCAACATGAGGAACCCCTAGCATCCTGGAAATCTCCAAAGAAGTGATAGTGATGGGTTGCCCGAGAGCGGTGGTAGAGATGGTATCGACGTCGTCAGAAACCAACTACGTCAGGTGAGCATAAAATTCATTGACAAGAAGGGGATAAATAACATCCTTCTCAGGAGGTTCAAAAAAAAAGAATGCCAGTGTTGATATTCAATGATGGAGAAAAGCTCGAGACGAGCAGAAGAAAGCCAAGAATAATCAATTACTCTACCCGGAAGAATGACTTTGTCATGCCAAATGTCCGGAAGTTGAGGGATTGAAGGAGGAGGAGGTGCTTCTTGAGCGATTCCCTTTCCCTTGCGTGAAGAGCGAGGACCCATGATGGCAAAGGAAAAAGAAATTGAGAGAGATTGAGAGAAAATGGAGTTTGAGAGGAAAAGAAGGAAGAAAGGAAGATAGGTCAAGGAGGAGGCGCGGGTCTAGAGGAGACGCATGAGAGAGAGAGAGAGAAATGGGAAGGGTTTTAATTTTAACCCTTCCTCCGGCCGGCCCAAAAAAGGAAAACCCGACACAACCGGTTAACTGGTGATGTACCACCGGTTGACCAGTGGTATGAAAATTCATAAAAAATTAAAATAAAATAAAAATAAAAAGGAGTTTAAATAACTTAAAAATAAATATAAGCAAGCCAAAAAGAGTCAAATATTTAATAGTGCTCATTGACGAATCATTCCTAACTCCCCCTTAATAAAATCAAAACGTTCAACCGGGAGCGGTTTGGTAAAAATATCAGCTAATTGGAAATCAGTAGAAATGAAGTCCAAAGTGATATCCCCTTTTTGAAAATGGTCACGAAGGAAATGATGCCTTAAATCTATATGCTTTGTCCTAGAATGTTGTATTGGATTCTTAGAAATACTAATTGCACTAGTGTTGTCACACCGTATAGGGACATGATCGTAGGAAAGGCCATAATCCAAGAGAGTGTGTTGCATCCAAATAATTTGGGCACAACAATTACCAGCTGCTACGTACTCGGCCTCGGCAGTAGAAAGAGAAACACAGTTTTGCTTTTTGCTACTCCATGAAACAAGGGACTTGCCTAGCAGATGACAGGTTCCACTAGTACTCTTATGATCTAATTGACATCCGCCAAAATCAGCATCCGAATATGAAGAAAGTTCGAAAGAAGTATTAGAGGGATAAAACAAACCAATGTTTTTGGATCCTTTTAAATACTTAAAAATTCTTTTGACCGATTTAAAATGAGATTCTTTGGGATTGGCTTGAAAACGAGCACAAAGAAAAACACTGAACATGATGTCAGGACGGGTTGCAGTTAGGTAAAGTAGACTCCCGATCATACTCCTATAAAGCTTGTTATCCACCGGTTTCCCGGCTTCATCTAACGTAAGTTTACAAGAAGTACTCATGGGGGTACTAATTTCCTTTACTTGATCCATACCAAAACGACTTAAAAGTTCGTTTGTGCATTTGCCTTGGTTTAGAAAAATACCATTTGAATTTTGAAAGATTTGAAAACCAAGAAAAAATTTTAATTCCCCCATAAAGCTCATTTCAAATTTTTTTCTCATTAAATCTGAAAAATCAGTACAAAGAGATTCTTTGGTTGAACCAAAGATAACGTCATCAAAGTAAATTTGGACAATTAAAAGATCTTTGGAAGTGTGTTTTAAAAATAAGGTACAATCAGCTTGACCCATTTTAAAATCATTTTCTAAAAGAAATTTTGTTAACCGCTCATACCAAGCCCGAGGGGCTTGTTTTAAGCCATATAGAGCCTTGGTTAACTTAAAAACATGATTTGGAAATTTTGGATCTTCAAAACCGGGGGGTTGTTCAACAAAGATTTTTTCTGAAATAAAACCATTTAAAAAAGCACTTTTAACATCCATTTGAAAAAGTTTGAAATTTAAGTGAGCGGCAAATGCCAACAAGATCCTAATGGATTCTAATCTTGCAACGGGCGCAAAGGTTTCACCATAATCAATTCCTTCTTCTTGATTATAGCCCTTAGCTACTAGGCGAGCCTTGTTCCGGGTTATATTTCCTTGATCATCAAGTTTGTTCCTAAAAACCCATTTAGTGCCAATAATTGGATGATCATTGGGTCTTTCAAAAAGAGTCCAAACATCATTTCTAGAGAATTGATTTAGTTCCTCTTGCATTGCAAGCACCCAATTCTCATCATTAATGGCATCATTAATGGTTTGAGGCTCTAGTTGAGAAAGAAAGGCTTGATGTTCAACCTCGTTGAGGATTGATCTTCTAGTTCGAGTACCGGCTTGAAGATCACCTATAACATTTTCTAAAGGATGGTCTCTAGAAGGTTTCCAATCCTTAGGCAAGGTGGAAGGCGAAGAAGTTGAAGAGGGTTCTTGATTGTCATCCTCCTTGGGAGGAGAAGAGGAATCATTCAAATGAAGCTTATCAATCTTATCTTCAACATCTTCAATGACCGGGTGAGGTTTTGGAAGAGTTTCATCAAATTTGACATGAGATGATTCTTCGATGGTTTTTGAACGTTTATTGAAGACACGATAGGCTTTTCTTGAGTTGGAGTACCCAAGAAAAATACCTTCATCGGATTTGGCATCAAATTTCCCTATGTTATTATTTGTGTTAAGGATAAAGCATTTACAACCAAACACTTTAAAATAACCAACTTTGGGAAATTTGCCTTTCCAAAGTTCATAGGGGGTTTTCTTAAGAAGGGGTCTTACAAGGACTCTATTGATAGTATAACAAGCAGTGTTTACCGCCCCGGCCCAGAAATATTGAGGACGATTGAATTCACTAAGGAGGGTTCGAGCAATTTCTTGGAGAGTTCGGTTTCTCCATTCAACCACTCCATTTTGTTGTGGAGTCCTAGGGGCAGAGAAGGTGTGATTGTATCCTTGAGAGGAACACAATTCATCGAATTCTTTTTCTCGAATTCACCTCCATGGTCACTACGGAGCGATATAATTTTATATCCTTTTTCGTTTTCTACTTTTCTAGAGAATTTCAAAAAGGTTCTACAAGAATCATTTTTATTAGCTAAAAAGAAAACCCAAGTGAAACGAGAAAAGTCATCTACTAGGACAAAGGTATAGGATTTTCCACCTAGACTTGCTACAGGGGTAGGACCAAAAAGATCAAGATGAAGGAGCTCAAGAGATTTTGAAGTGGACACTTCCTTCTTAGATTTGAAAGAAGATTTGTGTTGCTTGCCAAGTTGGCATGGCTCACAAATCAAATCTTTCTTAAACTTAAGTTTAGGAAGGTCACGGATGAGCTTGTTCTTATTAATCTTTAGAAGAGAATGAGAGCTACAATTCCCCAACCTTCTATGCCAAAGCCAAGACTCATTGTCAAGAGCACTTAAACATTTAACATTTTGGCTAGCTAAAGACTTTAAATCAATAATGTAAACATTTTGAAAACGGGAAGCAGAAAATATCAATTTGTTTTGAAAATCAAACACATTGCATAAATCATTTTGAAAATTCACCGAAAAACCACTATCACAAAGTTGACTAATGCTAATTAAATTATGTTTTAAACCTTTAACAAATAAAACATATTTAATTAAGGAGGAGCTACCAAAACCAATGGTACCTATTCCAACGATCTTGCTTTTTGAATTGTCACCGAAGGTGACGTATCCTCCATCGAATTCTTTAAGGGAGTTGAACTCGGAGGGATCGCCACACATGTGCCTCGAGCATCCGCTGTCGAGATACCACGAGCCTTTCGAAGGCCTACTTATTTGGTGTTTATCCTACAAAATCAAGAGAGAATAGATTTTGGTACCCATATAAGTTTGGGTCCGGAAAGATTAGCTAAAAGAGACTTTTGAACCCATACTTGTCTAGAGGGATACATCCTAAGATATTCATCCGAGTAGGTAATGATTTTGGGGTGGCTATATCTAGCATTTTTACAATCGCATTAATAAATCATATGTCCTGTTTTTCTACAATAATTACAAAATTTATTTTGAGAGCTCCCCCTTACAAAAGTAGTGGGTGCTCTAGAAGAAGTGTCTTGCTTGTTAAAGCCAAGTCCATGTGTGGTTCTAGCCGAACGTTGAGAACCTAGCAATTTGGTCAAATTTTGTTCACCTTGGGTGAACTTGGCAAGAGATTCCCTTAAATCTTTAATAGTTGAATTCAAAGAATCAACATTTGGAACATCTTGGACCTTAAGGGCAAGTTACTCATTCTTTTTGAGAAGTTGATCTTTTTCAGAAATTATAATTTTTTGTTTCTTTTCTAAGGCCAAAAATTTAGAAGTAAGTTCGTGAAAACCTTCCTCTAATTGATCTCTCGCATTTTGTGGATCTTCATAAGACATGTCATTATTAAAAGAAGAAGATGAGGAAGAGGAGTAAGAAGAAGATACCTCATCAAATGCCATTAGGAATTTTCCACCTTCATCGCTTGAGTCGCTTGAAGACATGGAGTCATCGCTTGCACTCCATGTTGACGCTTTGAAAGCCTTCTTGTTTTTCTTTTCCTTTAACCTTTTCTTGAAAAGAGAGCACTCCGGTTTAATGTGGCCTTTCTTTCCACATTCAAAGCATGTAACTTCTTTTTCTGCTTTTGGCTCTTCCTTTCGTGCCCTTTGAAAATTCTTCTTTTTCATCATGAACTTGCTCATTTTTCTTGCAAGTTGAGCATTCTCGGATCCGCTATCATCGGAGGAGCTTTCTTGCTTTTCTTTGAATGCTATGTTCTTTTTCTCCTTGAAGATTTTACCTTCTTTATCGGCTTGCCTCTTCATGGTAATCTCATAGGTCATAAGTGATCCAATGAGTTCTTCAACCGGAATTTTCTTGACATCTTTCGCTTCTTGGATTGTCGTCACCTTTGGAGCCCATGAGCTTGGTAGGACCCAAAGAATCTTCTTGACCATCGTCTCTGCAGAAACATCATCTCCAAGAGACTTTCTCCCATTACACACATCAGTAAAGCGAGTAAACATTTCCATAATAGATTCGTGTGGGTGCATGGTGAAGCTTTCAAAGTCTTGACGATACATATCTAATCTAGTGTCTTTGACTTTGTTAGTGCCCTCATGGGTCACTTCCAAAAGCTTCCAAATTTCATGAGAAGTGGTGCAAGTATAAATACGATTAAATTCATTACGGTCTAACCCACAATGAAGAGCATTCATGGCTTTGCCATCAAGCTCAAAATTAGCAATGTCTTCGGGGGTCCATTTAGACTCATCTTTTCTATAGAGAGTGTAGCCTTGCATAACAATTCTATATATAGGATGGCCAATACTTCTAAGAAATGTAATCATGCGAGTTTTCTAATAAGTGTAGTCGGTTCCATCAAAGAATGGAGCCTGAGTCATGGAATACCCTTCAGGTGCTTGTGAGGAAGAAGCCATCACTATGGATTTTAGGTTTGTAACCGGTTAAGGTATTATACAAACGTCCCTCTGATACCAATTGTTGGTCGGAGAGTGATGGCAAGAGGGGGGGTGAATTGCCTTTTACAAATTAATTAACAATTTAAAAACAATTAATAAATGCAGCGGAAATAAAAAGGGGCAAGACAAAATTTGATAACGGAGTTCGGCTTAAACCAAAGCCTACGTCTTCGCTCCCAACTCAACCGTTGAGAGATTTACTTCAGCTTTTTTTTAATGGTTGTAGCAAGAAACCCACTAGCCGTTTTAAGGTAGGCTAGATCACCTTCGTACAGCTTGCTTTTTTATTATGGTTGTAGCAAGAAACCCAAAATGAAAGTGAGGAAGAAAAGGATGGTTTGTTTTAATACAAACCCAATGAAGAACTAAACAATTGAAATAAATAAATTATAACAAACTTGAGGAAGCCTTGAGCTCCAAGAGTGTGAGAGTAGTTGATGTAGAGGCTGCCCAAGCTTCAAGTATGGAGGTGGATCACAAGTAACCTTAGAGATTTGTCGTTTAGAGCTTCAAGGGATCAAAATATCATTCCAATGTTTCGGTGTTGTTCCCAGCATCCATCCTCATCTATTTATAGGATAAATATCCCCAAATACTTCAATATAGCCGTTGGAGGGCTTCCGGAGCCGTTGGGGGTCAAAAGTACAAGTCTGGTCAAAGCCCAACGGCTAGTTTGACTGGGCTTACCGGCTGACCGGTGCTTGGCCACCGGCTGGCCGGAGCTCCAGACAGAAGGCAGAGCTTTCTGTCTGGTCTCCACCGGCTGGCCGGTGCTGGGCCATCGGCCGGCCGGTGGTCGAGACAGAGAGAAAGCTCTCTGTCTGGTTCCACCAGCTGGCCGGTGGTCCAGACACCGGTTGGCCGGTGGTCGAGACAGAGAGCAAGCTCTCTGTCTGGTTCCACCAGCTGGCCGGTGGTCAGGCACCGGCTGACCGGTGGCACCTGGCAGAGAGCTTTGCTTCTTCCAGAGACCACCGGCTGGCCGGTGGTAATCCACCGGTTGGCCGGTGGACTCATAGAGTCCTTTTTCCAGTCTTCTTGGGCCAACTCTTTGGCAACCTTTTTCCTATCATCAAACAAACTTGAAAACAAGTTAGAACACGATGAGAGTGATTGTGATCATTAAAATCCAAGAGAGAGGGGTACAACATTTGGGAGTCCAATGAAAATATAAATGGCATTGTTTCCCCGTTTCCAATCCAGAATGGTTAAAGTTTGTAACATTCCCTATTACATCCGTATATCCGGATTCACATTCTAAAAAACAATGAGCTGAAAAAATACTTTAAAATATTCATCTTCATTCCTTCCTTGTAGAAATACTCATTCAATTCCCTATACATCTTTTTTACTTCCTGAATGAATAAATAATGATGAACTATGAGAATCATACAATATACCGATAATCAAATATTTTATGGAAAGAACACATAAAATGTTTCTAGAAATTATTATACCATCGTATTCATGGTTGAACTAAAGAACATTTCTCACATTCTTTTGAAACTTTAATTCATGTTTCTATGCTTCTTTAATATGCAATTGGATAGATGGTTGAACATTAATTTAATCTAGAAAATAATTTAAAACATCCTTTATGATCTATAGGACCATCCTTTTATAGTAGTGGAATATTTTTTTTTGTGATCCTCATTATAGATAATATATCTTGATCGTTTTGGCTCAAATCATCTACCACCTTGTTCTCTTTCCCAAGGTAGTAATGTATAGAACAATCATAACATTTAATTATCTCCAACAATCTTATTTGGCTCATGTTGATACCTTTTTTTATTGAAATATACTTTAAATGTTTTTGATTATTATATATGTCACACCTTTTTCCATAAATATAATTCCTCCATATATTAAATGAAAAAAATATTGTAGCTAACTCTAAATCCTGAGTTGGGTAATTTTTCTCATGCACATTCATTCGGTGTGATGAATAAGAAATCACCATATCATTTTTTCTAAGAACGCGTACTAGTACCTACTTTTATGCATCACTACAAATCTCCAACCTTCAGCTACTATACAGTAGTGGGAGAATAGGTGAACTTAATAGACTTATTTTTAACTCCTTGAAATTATCTTCACAATCCTCCATTCGTATGAACTTATCTCCTTTCTAAGACAACATGGTTAATTGATTAATTAATAGTGTGAAATATTTTAAACTTATGATATAACCATTCAACCATTGAAATGTGTAAAATTTAGTCATTGTGGTTAGTTTAAGACATATTTTAACTGCTTATGTCTTTATAGGATCAATTGATATACCCCAAGTAGAGATTATATGACTGAAAAATGAAACATTTAGAAGACAAAATTCCCACATGATAAAATTTTCATATAGCATATAATTGCTATGTGTTTTTATCAAAATCGATAATTGATCATCATTTTCTTCCTTATTCATTGAATATATAATAATATAATCTATTAACACTACCATAAAATAATAATAATATTATCTAAATACACTATTAATTATCTCAATGATGATAATGGGGGAATTTTTGAGACCCAAAGGAATCACTATAAATTCATTATATCCATACCTGATATGGAATTATATAATTGGTATGTCATCTTTCTTATGTCCCGATTGATGATATCCTATATAATTTTCAATATTGGAAAATAATTTAAAACTACATTATTGATAAAATATTTCATGAATACTAAGAAGTGGTTACTTTTTCTTGATAATGATCTTTGTAGGTTCTCATTAAAAATGTATAGTGACATTGATCCATATTTTTTCATAAAAGGTATAACAGGTGCACCCCATGGAAACAAACAAGGGAATATAAATCCTTTTCCAAGACTCTCATGGGGAGTATTCTTCAATACCTACAACTCAATTGTGTAGATTCTATAATGAGTCTTCAAAATAGAAAAATAAATAATTATGATTTATATTGAAAACAGAACATCATGGTTTATTGGAAGACCTATAAATTATTTTGGGAGGAAATAAAAAACACTCTTATAATAAGTGTATAATTAATGTTGACTTTATCCCCAACCATTTTAGATATATAAACTTCATTTATAGAAATTAATACAAATAGGATTAATGTAATTTGAAATGGAAGTTCATATTAATCCTAGCTTTGATAAATTATTATACCTTCATTTGGAATATGAATTGTGACTTAACTTCCTCTAAAATTAATATGTAAACATTATAGAGAAATCCAATCCATGATAAGAATTATATTAAATTAAACAAAAGGGGGAATCACATGATTTACATAAATCATATTCCCAAAAACATCAGTTTCAAAAGAACTAAAAAATTTTCAATGTGACCTTTATTCCATTTGTAGTTTTCCTTTCCAAATCAACATATAATTTATGATGTGATATATTTATACCCTTATAAAATTCAATATAAATAAAATAGTGGGAAGATCAAGTATCAAATATGAAATTTTTTATTTTTTATTTGATGATAAGTTTACATTTCCCCATGTCATTACCATTATCCAATTTTATAGTCATGATCAAATGATATTTCCCTTTAATTTTGGGATTAATAATTTTTCTTCTTATCCCCATAAATCTTAAGTTTCAATCATTTATTATCCAAATTCTCATACTCGTCAAATTTATAGACTTAGTGGGTGGGTGGTGAATTTTATAGATATTTTTTTCTATTTTCATCATTAGATAATTTATTTCGATTACTTCGGTATATGTTTTCTAATTGACCTTCCTTTTAAAAAAAATAAGTCATCTTCCAGTCCTCTTAAGAATATTTTTTCCATTTTCCCTCGACGTATCGAGAAAAAAGGAAATCTTATCGCCTTCTCTCGATTATTTTTATAATTTCATTGAATTCCATTTTTATTTTAGAGTTAATACCTTAAGGATGATGGGTAAGTCCAATCTATATCTCAACCCTGAGGGAACATCCAACAATTCCGTCATAGCTATTAATATCCCTTATGGATAACAAAATTTATAGATCTAGTTTTATGCCACTGAATTTTCGATGAACCTTACTTTCAATTTGGATGATAATGAATGAATCATACCTCACAAGTCTTTTAAAATTTTCATTATATGTTCCAATAAATTAATCATCCTTTTACTTTAACTCAAATAATTATTTATCTATTTCTGTATGAACCAAACATAGAACTTATTAAAGAATAATTTCTTGAACTATTCCCAATCCATATATTTGATTTCATCTAATGTCCTCATATTATTTAGGATATTTCTATATTGATATGCCTCACCATCCATATTATTGAAATCAAAAATGAATTTTTCATGTTTTTAGCATTGGAGAATAAAAAATACCGTTTTAGTGGACCGATCCATTACTCAGCAACTAGTGTATTATTGGACCCACTGAATGAAGGTGGACTCTTCATGAAGAAATCAAAATAATGATATTCCCTAATTATCTCATTTTGAAGTCAATGTTGATTCATATATTAAGAATTTTTATTGAGGATAGAAATAATACATTCAATTCAAGCTCCCATAATCATATTTTTCCCAGGAGGAAAATTGTTTCAATTCCCATCACATTCAACATTAATAAGATTCCTAATAGATTCAACCATTGACTAAAACCAAAAACCATAGTGTGAGAAACACTAATCCTAATTGGAAAACCACATAATCTAGGAAAATTACTTATAAAATTTCATTATATGACACATTATGATAAATGTGTTTTTAAAGGTTGGGGATGAAGCCTCATTTTTATTATTAAAGCAAATCTAAGACCTCTTTTAACTGGGTAGAGGGAGACCCATTATATAGCACGAAGGCCCAGTGGGCTTATAGCCCATTACATAGCCCGTAGGCCCAATTTTTTGGCCCAATTGCCATTCTGTGAATAGTAACTCGGCTGCTACAGTACCGCTGCTGCTACAGTGCCCTGCTGCTGCTACAGTACCCACCGATCAACAGTACCACCACTACTACAGTGCTGCTACAGTACTAGAGCCCAATGAGTTTTGAACCCCTATTTTTCTTGTAGTATTACAGGGTGCTTACCACTAAGCCAAACCCCAACTACACATTATGATAAACCTATGTTATTCATGATAATTAGGAGAACAATTTTATTTTATCCTATACATAGACATACCCTTAGGGTTCTTACTAAGTTGATGTCATCCTAGATTCTAATGTTTAACTAAAATTTCTCGGATACAAACTATAACGAATAAATATTTTCATATATTGATATTATATCTAAATATATAAATATTCATTACTTAACATAACAAAAACACAACAAATACCAATGGTTTTAGTGTATTTAGAATATTTAAAACATAATAAACTAGTTCATAAATCATATATATCATATCTTATTTATTCCATCACAACTAGAACACTTTTTTACATATCAAACCAAATACCATTATTCATATATCAGCAAAAATAAAAATGATAAAATAGTGATCTTACACACTCAGTAAGGGTAAAAAAAGGAAGATATCATTAATATCATAGGAATAATGGTATAACAACATGAACATAACATTTGAAAATAATAATCTTCATCTCAAAGGTCATAATCTTGAGTCATGGTATAAATCGTGGCGTTTCACATTAGATGAATAATAATGGTACAAGGTCCATGAAATATTCCCATCATCATAAGATATATAATTTTGGAATAAAAATTGGCATAAAAATAATTTCATTTGAAGTATAGTATAATTTCAAATACTATCATATTGTAATGTTTTTACTCCCCAAACTATAATATTAGTGAAGTTTCACTACCTAGTCTATCATTATAGACAATGTCCCTTACTGAACAAGGTTCACTCCCCATTACAATGCTATATATATCATGAAATATAAAACACTACCCACTGTATTAGAGGGATATATAGGTCCAACACATCACATAATGAAAATAATATGTATGTGTTCCTAAAAAATATTTATTTATATCAGAACACATAGAATTAAATGTGTTACATAAAAATTTAATCATAATATAACCATTAAAAGAGGAACTCACTTCATAAATATCATGATATAATAAACCTAAACTTACTATAGAGAGAGAGAGAGTAATAATGGTATCCTTAGATTATATTCTCATTAAATCATAAGTAACATAAAATTATGTTATATTATATTGAAATTTATTTTGAAAGATCACTCGAAATAATTAATGAAAAAAATTATCTTTTCCATTTTAAAAAAATTCTCTTTTTGAAAGGACGCACATTAATAAATGAAAAAAATTTCATTGAGAATAAACATGTAAACATGTAAAGTATGATTCAAAAAATTACCATTCCATTATTTAAGGAAATATTCTCATGTTTTATAATTTGAATAATAATACCTTCTTTATTTTTAGAAAAGTTACAAAAAATCCTTGTTTGGGAAAAAACATTTTTTCCAAAAAAAAAAATCAAACATGGTTAAATATGATTTTAAATAATTATAGGTTAATATTAAATAATATTTTTATTTTTTTAGAAAATATAGAAATAGATGATAAATATTCCATAACATAGACTTAAACATAAAAAATCCCAAAAAATAATGAGATTGTGAAATAAAATCTTACCTCAATTATCGCCTTTCTTCATTCACGTCCAAACCTCATGTATAATAAGTATGGATTTATTATAAATTTTGTCAATATAAATACATATATGATAGTTTTTTTGGTTTATTTATAACATCTTAACACCCATTTATTAATAACTATTTATTAAAATCAATATTCTGAGTGATAGCTGCTTCATTTTCTAAGCATGTTTCAGTTAGGCAGTTTTGATCATTATACATTGATCACAGTCCAATAATTTATAGAATTTTATTCAAGGAGTAAATATATTATATATTCATTAAATAATTACTTATAATCATTCATAAAAATTAGATATAGAAAATTAATTACTCTGTTCATGCAAATGGTAGTTCGTACATATGCACGAACACTATTTTCATTTTTTGACTGATAATGTGAAATAAGGGTAAACAAATTTTAAATTTCAATAGTTACTATTATATTATATGAATCATATATATTCACCAAATTCATCATTATTACCATTCTATTTAAATATAAATTATAATCATGTAATGTCACATTGTCAAGATGGTAGTCCATACGTATGCATGGGAGGCATTATCGTTTCCCAAAAGGTTAGATGGTAAGAATGTAGACATGATATTATATTTTTCGAAAATTATTTATTTCATAAGTATAATATATAAATATTAAACCCATAATATTTCCAATACATAAAATATATTAATGTAAAATTAATTATATTAATACCTAGAGTCCGTAAGCCATACGTACGGATGAGCGATACAATCACTTCTTATTTGATGGTAAAGTGGGTGTATAATGGGGTTTTCTGAATTGTAATAACATTTAATAATTTTGAAGATTTTGAATTTATTATTTAATGATATATATCATAGATATATAGAAGGTAAAAGCGAGTATAAAAATAAGGTTTTTGGTTAGAGCGATTGCCTCTTCTTCAAAATGACTCCATTGAATCTCGTATAAAGGGTTTCAGGGTTGGGATTTTTTGCAGTAAAGAACCACTATAATGTGTATAAGAAATAGTAGAAGTTAAATTCACAAATTATTTCCATGGTATAGGGTCTAATGTTGTGAAATTAATTGGGAGAGGAGATGACTTTTTATAATTGAGATGATAGGTACTTTAGAAATTTCTCAAAGGATTAAAATATAATAAGAGTGTTATATATATATATATAAGTACTTATAAATAGCCTATAAATTAGTAAGAGATTAACTTTTAAACTATATAATATTCCCTTTTCCATATTTTATATTTTAATATTTTTAAATAATTTAAAAATTAATAATCCCATAAAATATAATTACTCTCAATTTTTATACTATTCACCACTATGACATTAAAAACATAAATACAATAAGTAAAATTAAAAAAAATTATTATATAATAAACCTAGAATGGTATTATATAGGCTTCATGTATTTACATAAATATCTCAATTTATTTTTATTTTAATACATTCAATATCAATTATTCTATTTTTTCTTTAATTTCATGATTACTACATCATCATTACGGAATCATTTAATGTAATTATTTCATACCTAAAAATTGAAAATAAATTTCTTAGACGTTGATAAATTTTATATATTTAAAAATTCAATAAATGGTCTATCATTCCATCTATATAGACACATAATAAAAAAATTATTCTTATTAAAATTAATCGTGTGACATCTTTCACTTTTCATTCAATAAAATACTATAAAGGTATTATTATAAACCATGTAGTACCAAACGTTCTTAAATAGGGGAAATGTATTATTATGGTCCATAATTACTCATCCTGAATAATTTGGGTTAGTTTTATATTTATTTGATAATCCTTATTATATTATTTTTATCATTAATTACGGGATTTACACTTAATCATGGTCATAACAATTTATAAGATTATTATTCATATGAACCAAAAAAAGGGGTTCTACATAATAAATATGGAAATAATGATTACAAATATGTAATAAGTTTTTAAAATTTGACAACACATAAGTGATATAATTTAATTTCACCTTAATTTAAAAAAGTGCAGGAAAAAAATAACTTTTCATTAAAATTTCCTTTTAAGTATAAAATGGTTTTATACTAAATTCATGTAGAAAATAATTTTGAAATACCAAAATTATATTAAACTAAAGTAATAAAATTTTAATACAGAAAATAAATATAATTTTACTTTATGAATTATTTAATGAAAATACAATTTTCAATGTAAATAATTATTTTTGACTATTCAAAAAAATCAATCTTTAAAAAAACTGGAAAAAACTTTATACTAAAATAATTTTTATGCAATTAATTAAAAATTAATTTATGTTTTCAAATACAAATTATATTTTTTTTGAAATTTATTATATTTATTTTCTAATACAAATATATAAAAATTATTTTATTAAAAAATTATATTTTTTAGAATAAAAGAACTTTATTAAAGAATGTTTATTTCCTAAGAATTTTTAAATAAAAGTGTATTGAATATGAAATTTTAATATAATTTTTAATATGGTTATTATTATTCATACCCACCAATTCAATGGATATTATATAATTATCCCATTAAAATAATAATATTTTAATAGTATCTTGTAGTTTGTTTAAACATGGTGTTGGGTGAAACACAAGCTATTGAAGAAATAAAATTATTTAAAGATATATAATTCATAAAAATATCTGGTAATTACAAAAAAAACATACCCATTTCTCTTTATCAGAATCATTAAATATATTCTTGAGGTTCTTTTTATCTGAATGTCAAACCCTAGGCCCCTTAAGAAGAGATCAAAATGACTTTTTTACTATAAGAGTTAATAATATTTACATACACTTTAAAATCATTGTATTCTTATACACTCATTAAATCTATTATGACCACTATAAAATAAGAAATCATGTGTCATATATATATATATATATATTACGGTTATGGGACATCCTTTTTTCTGCCATTTTCAATCTGATAGAATGTAAAAACATTCCTCGTGCGTGCGTACGACTTACCGTCTCCATGTTGTGGTGTAATTTATTAGTCATCACCATTTTACATAGATGGTTAGAAATATGAAACTAATGAATATATTTTATATTTATTTTATTATTATTCTTATTAAATTATAATATCATTTCTTTTTTCTTTACCTTTATATTAGATGGAATGTGATAATGTCGCTCGTGCGTACCTGTAGACTACCACCTCTATGAAGTGATGTGATTAATTTTTTATTTTTTATTTTAATAGAAGGTAATTTTAATAGATTTTAAGAATATATATTATATAATAATTAATAATTAAAGGTAAATTATTATTTATCATTTTTTTCATTTGTCAAAATGTGAATGAAACTTTTATGTCTAAATACGCCCTACGTTCTACATGAATTTCATAATTCATTTTCTTATCTATAAATCTTATTGGTAAGTATATATATATATATAATGAATTGTAACATCCTGGATCCGGGTGCCACTCAACAGGTGCCCCGAACCCGGTTGGTCACATGACCTCAAGCACATTTCCCCAAACGCCAGAGGCTGCCGACTAGCAGCGAGGGCCTAGGTCTGATAATGGGGAAACGATGCCCTCATTTGTCAAAGTGTAGCACATTGGATTACAAGATAAAACATACAACAATAGTGGAAGATATAAACCATAAACATTTAAAATAAACAACAGTAGTAAAAGATAACCAACCAGTTATGTAGATATAATGAAACATGTCTTGAGTTCTAAGAAAATAGCCAGAACATGTTACATAGTAGTACAAAACAATATAGAGTACAACAAAGAAAAATAAAACAGTCGGCAACATCGTGAGCCTAAGCTCGGTCCCATGCTCCCCTACTCCTCAGCAACAAAAATGTTCTTGTATAGGGACCATTGCCCTTATCCACACCTTCAGCAATATAGTCTGTTTGGGCCGAAGACATGACCCAAACAGGGTGTGAGAAATAAATCTTAGTAGGCACCCACAAAAGGTCCGTGCTTAACTGCGTGTAAACATGCAACAATAGTGTGCAACAGTAATATACAATAAACTAAGCAATAATAAAAGTGACTAACTTAACCAGTTATATTGCCCTTTTAATATTCAATTTATCCTTTTAATATAAGAAAAAACCATATTGAATTTCTAAGTAAATAGTCAGTGTCCTCAAACACACAAACCCTTACCCTCAGGTAATCAGAATCCAAACAACAGGTAATTGCCCTGAGGTGTAACAGATATTGCCCTCAGGCGTACGAAGTGTCGCCCCCAGGCACAGAATTAACTACCCTCAGGCATACTAAAGGTTTCCCTCAGGTGGAAAAGAACATTTCCCTCAGGAAAATCCATTCATGCCCTCAGTAATAAGTAACCGGGCCGAGCCCAACATCTAAATTAAAAATTCACATACAATTCCTCTCAATGAAATTTTACAAACATTATTACAATGGTACACCCTTGGGTATCTTGGTCAAATGGATAAACAGAGGAATGCACCCCCAGGGTGGTCTTGGATCCAAGCAGTGATCCCAAACAGAATTTTATTATCACATTTAATTATCTATACAATTCTTGGTATTTAAACAGCCAAGGCCTCAGCCACACGATACCCCATCATGGGTTCGTAGAACAAAAATACACACAAACGCACAACAGATGGAAATTAAACACCAATCCACCTATATTAAACGCCCATGATCAGTATGCTTGAACGACGATCCACAAATCATCCAAGAACGGGGTAGATCTGAGGTGAAATAAAACCTCGTTTGAACTCAAATAACTTCTCATAGAGGAATAATTCTCACGAACTACGCAAGGAGAAGGTAGGGCTTACCCGTGCGGTTCCAGCGTGATTGACGGAAGAGGGATCATATTCCCAGGGCTTTATCGGTTGATTTGACAAAGACTCAGTCGACCTCCCAAGCTCCCCTCCAGATCCAAGCCAATCTTGTGAATAGGGTTTCCTACTTCCCATTTTAAGAGAAAAAACAAAGTACACGGCATGTACTATTGACTAAACGGTGTGTACTTTTCTCATTTAACTGTTATTTTGGCGGCACCACCAAACTGTTCATCTGTCAACATGAGTACACAACGTGTATTTTTTACTACACAACGTGTACTATCACCTAACTGGCGGCTGCTTCCACCGCTTTACTGTTTCCTTTCCGACTGATTACACGACTTGTAAATACCCACTACATAGCTTGTAGTTGGTTTTTACACCATTCATCATCGACATGGCTACACACCCTTTGTACTCGTCCCACACGGCCAAAGTGCACGACGTGTGGAATAATACATGACGTGTAGTCCCGAAAATTAGGATTTTTCCCCATTTTCCTTATTTTCTCAAAAACACATAAGGAAAAGAGAAAAGAAGAAACTCATACCTCAAAAATAAGAACCGGGTTCTTACAAACTTCCCCCCTTATAGCAATTTGTCCCCGAATTTTTCTTTCTAAGGGAAGTGAAGATAAATCTCAAAACAGCTCTGGTCACTGAGTACGTACGTCAGTCTCCTGCTCCCTATTTTCGTCCTGCACTCAGCAATGCTACCATAGCACCCGTATGAGTGGAACTGAATGGACTCGGAGAACCTTCATGTGTTGAGCAATGTATTTTTTTCAAACAATTCAAAATAATGTTTTTAAAGGGGGAGATTATTTTAAATAATACTCTGTCTCTTTATGATGATTTTGATGCTCACAAATACCCTTAATTATTTACTAATTATTTCGTTGAGTATTTTGCAGGAATTTATTTTATTTATTTATTTCATACAACGAGATTTCATACTTCATTTATTCCGAGATCAAATTTTAGCGTGTTCTGGAATCACTGTAGCGTGAGATCAATTTTAGCGCGTACTGGAATCACTGTTCATACCCTACATTGATGAACGTAACGTATGGATGAAAAGTTTACTTTTTATGTTAAAAGAAACGTATGGTTAAGGAACCTTACATTATTTTGAAACGTATGGTTAATGAACCTTACGTTGTTGAAAAGTATTGAAGAAGAACATTACGTTTGGAAGGAACCTTATGTTTTCGTTGTTGGACAAGTATGGAAGAGAAACCGTACGTTAGTTTTCAGTGTTGAGTTTGTTTCTCAAGAGTATGGATCATCAACCTTACTTTTATAATCAACCGTACGTTCTTTGGAGAGTTGAAGCAAGACAAAGTATGGATGATCAACCCTACGTTTGAATGCTGAAGAGAAAGTATGTATGTTCAACCTTACGTTCTGAACCTTACGTTTGTGAACCTTACGTTTGTGAACCCTACGTTTGGAGCCACGTCATCAACCCTACGTTTGGCGTCGGGATATTTTTGACAGATGATATTTCCTTTTGCATTGGTCAAACAAGCGGATTATTAGGCGGATTTCGAGCCGATTCTTAAGTATGAATTTGACTGAATCAAAGACGATTTTCAACGGATTACTGATTGATTTAAACGGAGCTTTTTATGCCGATTCCTCAGGGGAGTTACAACGGCTCTGTTATTTCATTTAATATCGCGAATCTAAAGGAGATTTTTATGGATCTATTTATGCGGAAGAATTTCTCAGATTTGAATATATATGTTCTATCTTGGAAACTTCGGATTTTATATATATACAGAGGAAAGTGTGTGAAATATATAGATTGATCTTTTTACAAGCAAGAAACAGAGACTGTGAAAAGGCGTTCTTTTCTGGTGATCGAGAAGAAGTGTAAAACCTTTATTACCGAAGGAAGATCTTGATAGCAGATTCACGTGTTCTACATCGACTATCTGTTGTGAATCTATTGCTGCTGAAGTTGTGAAGTTTCTGGTAATATCTATTGCAACTGGATCGACTCAGAACTGTTTTGATTACAGATCTTTATTTTCTGAAGACAACGATCTATCTACTGTCAATTGCATTCTGTTGCAATTGTGAAGAACAACTGGAGAAGTGTTTTCTTTATCGAAACTCTTTTTATTTTTGAGTGATCAGCTTCTCGTTCTAAGCTGTGTGGGTTCGTGTTTGAACCAGAAAGGCTGTGTGTGCCTGAATCTTGTAAAGGTGTCAACTGCCTGTACTCAGTTGTGGATAGGTCTGTGGAAACGAGGACCAGATAGTGAAAATCGCCAAGCTCGTGGATTTGAGCGTTGGTGGAGTGGACTAGGGGCCTTCTGTTCCCCGAACCAATATACATCCGTGTGTTCATGCTTTTACTTTTTCCACTACATATTTAATTGAGCAAAAGCATAGTGGACAGAATTTGTCTAAATTGAAGAGATTGTAATAATTTTG
The DNA here is from genome assembly GCA_963277665.1 of Viscum album. NCBI lineage: Eukaryota > Viridiplantae > Streptophyta > Magnoliopsida > Santalales > Viscaceae > Viscum > Viscum album. The sequence continues at coordinate 1,959,410,582 of OY728137.1, forward strand.
AAAAGACACAATTCACCCCCCCCCCCCCCTCTTGTGTGTAATCCGTAGATTCAGATCCAACAATTGGTATCAGAGGAGGAGCTTCTTATTTTTAAAGTCTTATCAAGCTAGAAGTATTTAAAGATTATACATAGTGTATCATGGCTGATATGAGAGAGGGAATGTCAATGGTCAGAGCACCTTACTTTAATGGAGATAATTATGGCTGCTGGAAATCACGTATGATTATTTATCTGAAAAATCTTGGTTACAAAGTCTATTCAAAGATTCTGACTCCCTATGAAATTCCTGAAAATCCCGATACATGGAGTGCTGCTACAGAGGCTGAGTATGACATAAATTCAAAAGCTATGAATGCAATCATCTGTGGTCTAGGACCAGATGAATTTAACAGAGTATCTCAATGCCCGACTGCATATGAAATGTGGCAAACAATAGTTGTTGCTTATGAAGGAACAGATAATGTAAGACAGATGAGATATGCAACTGCTAAGTTAAAATTCGATACTTTCAGAATGATTGAAGGAGAGAGCATCACTCAGATGAATGGAAGATTGACAAAAATTGTCAATAATATAACAGCTCTAGGAGAACCAATCAAGCAGGCTGATCAAGCGTTGAAGGTACTGAGAGTACTTCCTACTCGATGGAATGGAATCTCTGCAGCAATCAGACAATCAACTTCTGTTAAAGATCTAACTATGAGATAACTGATTGGTACATTGATGATGTACGAGGCTGAAATGCAAGATGAGGTAAATGAGCATAAAGTCTACATAAAAAGGGAAAACACTGTGTTGAAAGTGACTTCTCAACAAAAGGATAGAAAGATGAAGAACAGAGAAGTAAGTGCTAAATCAGAAAGCTCTGATTCTTCAAATTCGGATGAAGAACTGGCTCAGCTAGCCAGAAAATTCAGAAAGTTCTATAGTAAGAAGAAAGACTTCAAGAAAATCCTTCAAAAAGGATATCAAGGAAGTGAGATGTTATGAATGAAAAAATATGGGACATATCAGACCGGATTGCCCAAAATTGAAAGATGCAAAGAAGAAGAAATTCTTCAAAAGAGATGATTATGAGCAGAAAGACAAGAAAGCTATGAAAGCTACTTGGAGTGTTTCTGAAGACTCAAGTAATTCTTCTGAATCAAGCTCAGAGAAGGAGGAAGCCAATTTAAAAGCAAATATGTGTTTCATGGCTGAAACTGATGAGGTACACTCATACTACTCCTCTGACTCAAATAATGAATCAAACTCTGAAACAAGCTTCTCAAATAAAAAACTTGCAGCTTACTGCAATATGCTTGAAGAAAGGTATGACTCATTATTTTACAAATATAAATCTATAAAGAACTTGCACAAAGCTATTTCAGATGAGAGAAATACTTTGCTAAAACAACATAAGGAATTAATTGACAAATACAACTCTGCTGACTCAAATAAAATTAATTTTGAATCAAAAATAAAAACTCTACACGATGAAGTAGAATCTTATAAAAAGGCTGCTTTAGTTTTTACGAAAGGAGAAAACACCTTAAATGAGATACTTGGAAAAACTGTAATTAAAAAGGAAAGGTTTGGAATTGGAAGTAAAGGAGAAAAACCTAAGTTATACAAAAATTATTTTGTTCCTAGCACTAAACAGGTTATTTGTAACTTCTGTGGAACAAAAGGTCATATAGCTAAAAACTGTTTTCTAAGACAACCTCAAATATGTGGAATTAAGAAAGCTTATATTTCCAATGATCTATATGATTCAATCAATTTTAAGAAAACAAAGCAAATCTGGATACCCAGATCACTGCTTGCTAACACTCCTGGACCCAACAAAATATGGGTACCAAAGCAATTTGTTTAAATGTCTTTGCCGGTAGCAGGTCACCAAAGAAAGAAAGAAATATGGTATATGGACAGTGGCTGCTCAAGACACATGAGTGGAACTTCAGCTAATTTCTCTTCTCTTACTCGAAAGGAAGGAGGACTTGTCACCTTTGGTGACAATGCCAAAGGAAAGATTATTGGTATTGGAATAGTTGGAGATCCAGAGACAGTCTCAATCAACAAAGTACTTTATGTACAAGGGTTAAAACACAATCTGATAAGTATCTCTCAAATCTGTGATGATGAATACACTGTTGATTTTACTAACAATAGTTGTACTGTTTCTAAAGATAAACTGTTTAAGTTCAGAGCACCCAGAACTGATAATGTTTATACTTTGGATTTGTATTCCTTGTGTAAACAACAAGTAAACTGCTTAACTGCTAATATAAGTGAATCCTGGATCTAGCATAGAAGACTTGGTCATTGCAATATATATGCTTTACATAAATTATCTAAGAAACATCTAGTTTCTGATTTACCTAGTCTCAAATTTGAAAATGACAGATTCTGTGATGCATGTCATCTTGGCAAGCAACACAAATCATCATTCAAATCTGTTAATAAAGTTGCTACAACTAAACCTCTAGAACTTATCCATATGGATTTGTTTGGACCTTCAAGAGTAGCAAGTTTAGCTGGTAAATTATATGTTTATGTATTAGTTGATGATTATTCTAGATTTACTTGGATTTTCTTTTTGAAATTTAAAAGTGAAGCTTTTAGTTTATTTGAAGGTTTTTGTAAATCTATTCAAAATGAAAAAGGTTTTAATATAATCTCATTGAAAAGTGATCATGGTGGAGAATTTGAGAACCAGGAATTTAATTCCTTTTGCTCAAACATGGGTATTAAACACACCTTCTCTGCTCCAAGAACACCTCAACAAAATGGGATTGTAGAAAGAAGAAATAGAACTATTCAAGAAATGGCTAGAACTATGTTAAATGAATATAGCCTACTTATATATTTCTGGGCAGAAGCTGTTAATACAGCTTGTTATATAATGAATAGAATTTTAATAAGACCTATTTTGAAAAAGACACCCTATGAACTATGGAATAACAGAAAACCTAAAGTAAATTACTTTAAAGTTTTTGGATTCAAGGTTTACATCTTGAATACCAAAGATAATCTTGGTAAATTTGATCCAAAATATGATAAAGGTATTTTCTTAGGATATTCTGCAACCTCCAAAGCTTATAGAGTCTATAATAAAAAGTCAAGGATTGTTGAAGAATCAGTTCATGTGAAATTTGATGAATCTGATCCTTTTGAGAAAAGGATAGAACAAATAGATGAACCTGATTCTAATGAAAACATGAGACCTGAGAATTTAAAGAATGATTTTGAAAATGATATAAAAGAAATTCAGTCCAGTTCAGAAAAACATGATACTGAAGAACCTTTGAATGTAATGCCTAGACAGTCTAGAACCTTAAAGAATCACCCTTTAGAATCTGTGATAGGTGACTTAGAGACTGGTATTCAAACTAGAAGAAACTTTGGAAACATAGTTGAATTCTCTGCTTTCCTATCCCAACAAGAACCTAAGACCATAGAAGAAGCCTTAGATGATGAGAGCTGGGTAATAGCAATGCAGGATGAATTGAACCAGTTCAAGAGAAATAAGGTTTGGGAATTAGTTGAAAGACCACATGATTATCCAGTAATAGGAACTAAATGGGTCTTTAGGAATAAACAGGATGATCAAGGGATAATAACTAGAAATAAAGCAAGATTAGTAGCTAAAGGATATAATCAAGAATAAGGAATAGATTATGATGAGACCTTTGCACCTGTAGCCAGGTTAGAAGCCATTAGAATCCTTTTAGCCTATGAATCTTATATGAATTTTAAATTATTTCAGATGGATGTTAAATCTGCCTTTATAAATGGTTATTTAATGGAGGAAGTTTATGTTGAGCAACCTCCTGGTTTTGAAAATTCTCAAAAACCAGATTCTGTTTTCAAACTTACTAAAGCTCTTTATGGCCTTAAACAAGCACCTAGAGCTTGGTATGAAAGACTAAGTTCTTTTCTTTTGAAAAATTATTTTACTGTTGGACTAGCAGATCCAACACTCTTTAAGAAAACTGTGAAAAATAATGTTTTGTTGGTTCAAATTTATGTTGATGATGTAATTTTTGGATCGACCAATAAAATTATTTGTCATGAATTTTCAGAATTAATGCAAAAAGAATTTGAAATGAGTATGATGGGAGAATTAAATTTCTTTTTGGGTCTTCAAATATTTCAAAAAGATTTTGGAAATGTTTTAAATCAATGCAAATACATTACTGATTTACTTAAGAAATGTGGACTTGAAAACAGCAAGACATTTACAACTCCTATGTGTACTAATATAAAACTTGATTTGGATGAAACTGGAAAATCAGTGGACAACAAGTTATATAGAGGTATGATTGGTAGTTTGTTATATCTTACTGCTAGTAGACCAGATATAATGTATTCAGTATGTCTTTGTGCTCGATTTCAATCAAATCTCAAAGAATCCCATTTAACTGCTGTTAAAAGAATTTTTAGATATTTAAAAGGTACTATTTATCAATCTCTGCTTTATCCAAAAACCTCTGATTTTAATTTAATTTCATATTCAGATGCTGACTTTGGAAGCTGTAGATTAGATAGGAAGAGTACTTCAGGAACATGTCACTTTTTAGGAAAGTCTTTAGTATCATGGTCTAGTAAGAAACAACACTCAGTTGCCCTGTCAACAGCCGAGGCAGAATATGTGTCTGCAGGTAGTTGCTGTGCACAGGTGTTGTGGATGAAAAACACTCTTATGGACTTTGGATTAAATTTCAATAATACACCTATTTTATGTGATAATACTAGTGCAATTAATATTTCAAAAAATCCTATTAGTCATTCTAGAACTAAGCACATTGATATAAGACATCACTTTTTAAGAGATCATGTGTTTAAAAAGGATATATTTTTAGAATTTGTAAATACAGAAAATCAATTAGCAGATATTTTTACTAAACCACTTCCCACGGAAAGGTTTGAATTTATTAAGGGGGAGTTAGGTTTATTTAATTTTAAATAGTTTTTTTTTAAATCTTATTCTGTTTTCGAATTCTGTTTAATTTTTGTTTCCCGCTATAAGTAATTTTATTTTGTTTTAAATAAAAGTAATGATTAGTGATTACACGGGAATCAAGGCTGTCAGAACCGTTTCACCTTCTAAAATGTTTCACCTTTTTCGGAAACCCTTTCGAAAACCTAAAACCGCACATCTGCTCCAAAACCCTTTTCTGAATCTTCAAACCCTAAACTTACGAACCTTCAGAAATCGTTGTTGAAATGGCAAAGACTAAGCGTCCAGATGAAGCTGAGAGCAGTGCTGCAAAGAAACCTAAAGTAGTTGGTCAGAAAATACTGCAAGGTAAAGTCATCGATTTAGAATGGCTGTTTGAAACTAATTTACTGTTGAAGCAAGCGTTGTCGTTTCAAAACCTTGAGCAAGCTTTTAATAGTGAAAACTCTGAGTTTCTATATGAGGCAGAAATGAGACATTTCTTTAGAACTGTTCAGTTTAGCCTTGGAGATACGGAGGATAGTTTATTGGCTCAAATAGAGGATAAGGACTTTTCCATATCATCTGTAGAGATAAGTCAAATTCTTAACTGCCCTCATGAAGGAGTTTTTCATTTCGATTTACGGAATATTGGAGACTCTGTACATAATTCTGAAGACATTATGTCTTTTCTGTTTGGAACCAGAGTGATAAAGAAAATGTTTATTAAAGATTTGGAGCCCGATCAGAAAATCTTGGTAAAATTTGTTCAGACTGGTTTAGCACCAAGGATGGCTGAGATGGAGAAAATCCTATACCCTGACATGTACATAATGTATCTTCTGATGTGTGATATTAAGTTTAATTTTCCTCGGTTTATGATAAGATATTTGAATTACTGCTGTCAGAGTGAAGCAAGAATGACCTTTTTCCCTTATGGAAGGTTCATTTCTTTGTTTTTGTTTAAAAGAGGAATGATCAGATTGGTAGATGCTGGGGTGAAATGTCACCACAGTAATGTTTTTAATGCTGGAACTTTGAGGAAAGTAGGATACTTCTGGAGCACAATTAAAGGAAAACTCTTACCTGTTGGAGCTGAGGAAGACTCGGAGAGTGCTCAGGCTCAACCGGCTAAGTCCAAGGAGGGACAAGCAGATTCAAGGGTTAGTACAGTGGTAAGGAGAATTCGTTTTGAGATGGAGGAAGTTGAGGAAGAGAGAAGTCAAGAAGGACTTCAATCTAAAAGGAAGAGGTCAATTGATGAAGAAATTATCTCTCCTGCCTTGAAATCCTCTGAACCGGTAATTTCTTATTCATTTGTGAGAGAAGCTGTTGTGGAGAAGACTGCACCGATAGAGGAACCAGCAGCTCAACCGGAAATCCAAAAAGAACCTCAATCTGCTACTGTGGCTGTTGAAAATGTAATACAACAAGAACAACCTATGGAGATAGTGCCTGGTGAAGAAGTGGCCCGACCTCAATATTTACATGAAAATATTGTTCTTGACCATTCAGTAGAAGTCAGAGAGACTACTGTTCGTGATGAACATACTTCTGAAACTAATACAGAAGTACTTCAGGAAGATTTTTCAGTGGAAGAGTTTCAGGCTTCAAAAGCTAGTTCAGTGGATCAACCTTGTCAGGACAAGGACAAAGAACAGTCAGATGCAGATTCTTTACCACTTGCCCTGCCTCATCAACCTATTTCTGGACATGAGAATAGAGCACAGGGTGCCCCTAATTCGAGAAAAGAAGAAGTTGTTGAGTTGTACATGCGTATCTCTCAATTAGAATCTGAGAATGATAGTCTCAGAAATTCTCTAAACTTAGAGCAGTTGAAGTTTCAGAAGCTGAAAGAATGTACTGTTTCAAGACAGGAAGTAGATTTGTTTAAGACTGATATGTTGCATGCTGTTGATCAGTTAAAATCAGAGATGGTAAAGAAAGATGATTTGTCTGAGATGAAGATTTACATGGAGAATAAATTTGAGTCTGTTGCAAACAATGCTGTGAGTGGATCAGGTTCTTCACCTGACTTGATTCGGATATTTCAAGCAATTACAGGAGCACTAAGCAATATGAGTGACAGATTACATGATCTTCAGTGTAATAGTGCCCCTTTGTCAGTTTTGCTGGATAATCAGAAATTTTTAGTGGATCAGTTGACATCTGGAGAGCAACCGATTAGGATTCTTTTGAATCAGTTATCAGAAAAGCTGGCTCTTTTTGTTGAAAAAGAAGAAAGAATGCATGAGTTTTTCAAAGTTAATTTGATTGAAGATATTCATATGACTCAAGAGAACAGAGATCTTATCATCAAGTTAGGAGATGGGATGATGAAGAGGCTCAGAGAACAGTTTACAGAGATCAAGACCGTGATTCAAAGGAGATAGACCCTTTTTTTTCCCTGTCTTATCCATGAACCTTGATTCCTCTGTATATCACAATCGTTTATATATATAACAGCTTGTGAATGAAAATTCTCTTCTTTTGTTTTTTGTTTTGTTGTTTATTGATTTATGACTAAGTTAGCCAGTATAACAAATTCACTTATTCATACACAGTTAATTATAGCATTTACTTATAGTTCAGTGCAATATTGAATGTGTTCAAATCCGTAATTTTTCATTCTTTTTGATATCACAAAAAGGGGGAGAATTTGGATAAACACAACATTTAAATTCATTTGTTTCCTATAAATAAATTTGGATATATGGGAGAAGACATTTATCTTTTATTTATTTTTTAGCTGAAAATTTATTTTTATGGGGGATAAATTTTATTATAGTTAAATATTGTTTTAATCCTTTCAGAATTATAAAATTTTATAAAACTAATTTTTCAATAAAGATTGCAATTAAATTAGTTCTATTATTTTATGGGTTTTGTGATCATCAAAAAGGGGGAGATTGTTGAGCAATGTATTGTTTTCAAACAATTCAAAATAATGTTTTTAAAGGGGGAGATTATTTTAAATAATACTCTGTCTCTTTATGATGATTTTGATGCTCACAAATACCCTTAATTATTTACTAATTATTTCGTTGAGTATTTTGCAGGAATTTATTTTATTTATTTATTTCATACAATGAGATTTCATACTTCATTTATTCCGAGATCAAATTTTAGCGTGTTCTGGAATCACTGTAGCGCGAGATCAATTTTAGCGCGTACTGGAATCACTGTTCATACCCTACATTGATGAACGTAACGTATGGATGAAAAGTTTACTTTTTATGTTAAAGGAAACGTATGGTTAAGGAACCTTACGTTATTTTGAAACGTATGGTTAATGAACCTTACGTTGTTGAAAAGTATTGAAGAAGAACATTACGTTTGGAAGGAACCTTATGTTTTCGTTGTTGGACAAGTATGGAAGAGAAACCGTACGTTAGTTTTCAGTGTTGAGTTTGTTTCTCAAGAGTATGGATCATCAACCTTACTTTTATAATCAACCGTATGTTCTTTGGAGAGTTGAAGCAAGACAAAGTATGGATGATCAACCCTACGTTTGAATGCTGAAGAGAAAGTATGTATGTTCAACCTTACGTTCTGAACCTTACGTTTGTGAACCTTACGTTTGTGAACCCTACGTTTGGAGCCACGTCATCAACCCTACGTTTGGCGTCGGGATATTTTTGACAGACGATATTTCCTTTTGCATTGGTCAAACAAGCGGATTATTAGGCGGATTTCGACCCGATTCTTAAGTACGACTTTGACTGAATCAAAGACGATTTTCAAAGGATTACTGATTGATTTAAACGGAGCTTTTTATGTCGATTCCTCAGGGGAGTTACAACGGCTCTGTTATTTCATTTAATATCGTGAATCTAAAGGATATTTTTATGGATCTATTTATGCGGAAGAATTTCTCATATTTGAATATATATGTTCTATCTTGGAAACTTCGGATTTTATATATATACACAGGAAAGTGTGTGAAATATATAGATTGATCTTTTAACGAGCAAGAAACAGAGACTGTGAAAAGGCGTTCTTTTCTGGTGATCGAGAAGAAGTGTAAAACCTTTATTACCGAAGGAAGATCTTGATAGCAGATTCACGTGTTCTACATCGACTATCTGTTGTGAATCTATTGCTGCTGAAGTTGTGAAGTTTCTGGTAATATCTATTGCAACTGGATCGACTCAAGACTGTTTTGATTACAGATCTTTATTTTCTGAAGACAACGATCTATCTACTGTCAATTGGATTCTGTTGCAATTGTGAAGAACAACTGCAGAAGTGTTTTCTTTATCGAAACTCTTTTTATTTTTGAGTGATCAGCTTCTCGTTCTAAGCTGTGTGGGTTCGTGTTTGAACCAGGAAGGCTGTGTGTGCCTGAATCTTGTAAAGGTGTCAACTGCCTGTACTCAGTTGTGGACAGGTATGTGGAAACGAGGACCAGATAGTGAAAATCGCCAAGCTCGTGGATTTGAGCGTTGGTGGAGTGGACTAGGGGCCTTCTGTTCCCCGAACCACTATACATCCGTGTGTTCATGCTTTTACTTTTTCCGCTGCATATTTAATTGAGCAAAAGCATAGTGGACAGAATTTGTCTAAATTGAAGAGATTGTAATAATTTTGAAAAGACACAATTCACCCCCCCTCTTGTGTGTAATCCGTAGATTCAGATCCAACATCATGCTCCTATAAACAATATGAATCAGATGCTTCTCAAAGTACGCATCAACCTAGAGATCAACCTCCTCTGGCTGAAAGACGTGAGACAGGTCTGAATGATAGCGGCGCAACTGAGATACATGGAAGACGTCGTGCATGGATCGGTACCTCTGTGGTAACTGCAACCAATAGGAAACCTACCCGACTCTCTCTAGAATCTCAAATGTCCCCACATACCTCGGTGAATGTTTACCCTATCTCTTGATCCTTCTATGTCCCAACATCATTGAAACACGTAGGAAAACCTGATCCCCGACCATGAACTCCAAGGGTCGTCTGCGGCGATTATCATTAGATTTCTGACAAGACTATGTGGTAGACATCCGCTTCTGAATCAACTGGACCTTCTCAGAAGTCTCATGCATGTGACATTGTCCCAATAAAGCTGGCTCACCTGCCTCTAACCAGCACAAACGTGATTGGCATGGCCTACCATATAAATCCTCGTAAGGTGACATCTCAATAGTCGCTTGAAAGCTGTTATTATAGGCAAACTCGACTAGGGGTATTTGTTTCTCCCAAGAGCCCCCAAAGTCTAGGATGCATGCACGCAACATTTCCTCAAGCACATTTATCGTACGCTCTGACTGGCCATCGGTCTGAGGGTGGTAAGTTGTGCTCAGAAGCACCTATGTACCCAGTTCCCTCTGAAAACTCTACCAGAAACGAGACGTAAAATGGGAGTCCCTATCTAAAACAATAGAATGACGGACCCCATGAAGATGTACGATCTCTCAGATATACAACTTTCCGATATCGTCAACACCAAAGGTATCCTTGATCGTCAAAAATTGATCTACCTTCATGAGTCTTTACACCACAACCCACACGACATCATTACCTCGAGGTGACCTCGGAAACCCAGTCATGAAATCCATCGCGACATCATCCCATTTCCACTCCGGGATGGGTAACTACTGTAACAGTCTAGATGGACTCTGATTCTCCGCCTTCACCTGCAGATATGTGAAACATCTCGTAACAGAACCAGCTACTTCTCTCTTCATACCCGGCCACCATTACTGACGTCTCAAGTCACGGTACATCTTGGTAACCCCGGGATGAACTGCCCATGTAGAAGCATGAAACTCCAACATCTAATCTTCATGTATATCCCATGGAACCCACACCCATCCATGGAAATGAAGAATCTCATCATCGCATATCGTCCAACCAGGAGGAGTGTCTTCACTTTCCACTGACTCCTGTAGAACTAGGCCTTATGAATCAAATAGCTATCTCATCCTCACTCTATCCAGGAGGGTAGAAGTCAAAGCTAAATATGAAAGATAGGCTTTCCCCTGACTGTCATGCACCTCCAGATGCATCTCAGAGAACAAGGCCATGAGCTGCCACTCACCACTGGCCTCCTGAACAGCCTGTATCTGAGTCTTCCTACTTAGTACATCAGCAACTTCATTACCCTTACCACGTGTATAGGCAAGCTCAAAATCAAAGGACTGAAGGTATTCGACCCACCTTCTCTGTCTCAGGTTCAAGTCACGCTGAGTAAAGATATATTTGATACTTTTGTGGTCGGTGAAAACCACAAAATTCTCTCCCAAGAGATAATGTCTCCAACAGCGCAACACATGAACAACTGAAGCCAACTCGAGATCATGCGTTGGGTAATTCCTCTCTTGTGGCCACAACTGCCGAGACCCGTATGCACCAACACGATCACCCTGCATCAACATAGCTCCCAGTCCAATACCTGATGCATCACAGTAAACTGTATAGATCTACCCTTGCTCTAGAAGTATCAGGACTGGTGCTGATGTCAACCTTCCTTTCAGGTCTTGAATGGTTGTCTCGCAAACTTCTGTCCAAACAAACTTTACACCCATGTTAGTCAAACCCGTTAACGGTGATGCTAAGTGGGAGAATTCCTAGATTAAGCGTCTATAGTAACCAGCTAGCCCTATGAAACTCTTAATCTCAAAAACATTCTTAGGATTCTCCCAGGAAACTACTGATCTCACCTTCTCTGGGTCTACTGAAACTTCTTCCTCTGAGATAATATGACCAAGGAAGTGAATCTGGTCCATCCAAAAGTGGCACTTTGAGATCTTAGCATATATCTGATGCTCTCTCAGTGTACTCAGTATGATCTCAATATTGGTGGCATGATCGTGTCAAGTGTGAGAGTACACCAATATGTCGTCCACGAATACTACCACAAAAGAATCCAGATAAGGATGGATCACACGATTCATCAGATCCATGATACTACTGGCACATTCATGAGTCCAAAAGGCATAACCGAATACTCATACAGACCATATCTACTCTGGAAAGCTGTAAGCAATATATCTGATGGTATCACACGCAGCTGATGATATCCTGATCTCAAGTCAATCTTTGAGAACACTCATTCTCCCTGAAGCTGATAAAAAAGATCATCTATACTCGGCAAGGGATATCGGTTCTTGAACGTCAATAGGTTCAACATCTGATAATCCACACAGAGTCTGAGGGTACTGTCTGCCTTATTTGCAAAAAGGACCGGAGAACCCCAAGGAGATGTACTGGGTTGGATGAAACCCTTTGCCTGTAACTCCTCTAACTGCCTATTGAGCTCCTGTAACTCTATTGTAGCCATCCTATAGGGAGGAATGGACTCTGGAGATGATTCTGGAACAAGATAAATAGGGAAATCCACCTAACGCTCTAGAGGTAGACCCGAAAAGTCGTCCAAGAAGACATCCCTGAAACAATCAACTACAAGAGGGAAATCCTGCTAACAAGTTCCCTGGTCATCCAGATATAAACTCACAATCTGGGCTCTGACTGCACCTCACTCACGAAGCTCTGTTCCAACTCGACTCGATTGAACTTCCCACTCACACTTGTATAGAAGCTCCTCGCCCTCTGGTGACATGAAACTCACCCTGCGATGACAACAATCTACAAAGGCTTGGAAGGGAACCAACCAGTCCATCCCAATAATGACGTCATAAGCTGTCATCTCTAAGATATAGAGGTCCCAAAAAAGTGACACTCTTCAACCTCAAGGGAGCACTCCTTGCACTAATGCACATATGTTTTTCTAGTTCCCAACGGAGTTTCTAGCATCATAACAGCAGAAGAAGAAGAAACACAGAGCACAAGGCTCTCCACAACAGGAACAGATATGAAACTATGTGTAGAACTCGTATCAAAAAGTATTGAAGATAAGATAGAAGGTACTAGAATAGTACCAATGAAATTAGAAGGTCTGAGATCCTACTCATGTTGGGTCTGTTGCACTGCATATGTCTTCCCATTACCGCAGCCCTACGACACAGCTTGAAAACCCTGAGCTATCCCGCCCTACTGCCTCTACGATCCTGGTGTCTGGCTACCACATACACGACCACCATATCGTCCTAAATTCCCTGACGTATTCCAATTTCCTGACTGGTAAGAAGCTACTGGTCTTTCTTCCATATGCGGAGTCTGCACAGAACCCCTCTCACTAGCCACTGGTGGAAACGCCCTGCAAAAGCGCTGCATATGACCCCTCTTGCCGAAATCTCATCACTCCAATAGGTCACATGGAAACTGCGGTATCTTGTGCCCCTCTCTACTGCACTGGTATCAAATGACCGGGCCACCTGAAGAAACTGCCTGGATAGTACTGCCGCCGTGATAGAAACTCATCTGTTGCTTCCTCTTTCCGGTAGAAATAGTACCAAAAGCTGGTGTCGAATCGCCCTGGCCTGCACCACTAGTCTCTCGAAGGTTCCTCTATGTAATCAGTTCCTGATTTACAATAGCATGTACTAAAGGAAACCTAAAAACATTCTCCAGCGCTTGGATGTCATAACGAAGACCATCCCCAAAACGGCTGGCCCTCAACTTCTCATCACCCACCAGTACGGGTGAAAAATGATGAAGCTCAGTGAAATGTGCAGAAGAGTCAAACACCGACATAGCGCCCTACTGCAGATTCATGAACTCTCAAGCTCTATCTGCCCTCAGCATCTCTGGAAAGAATAATTCATTGATGACTGTATGAAAATCGCCCCACGCCATGTCTCTGTGATGCTCTGACTAGGTGGTAACATCCCACCACCTCTTGCTGGAATCACACAGCATATACGTCGCAAGATTGACCCTCAAACCTAGAGTCATCTCGAGATGCTCAATAATAGTCTGCATAGACCCCAACCAAGACTCCTCAGCTTGTGGTCTTCCATCCCCTAAAAACGTAGGCGGATGCTGCTGCTGGAAGATACGAGTCAGCTCTACCGTAGATGTGGCAGCCGACGGTGCTCCCTGAAAGGTCTGCATGAACCGCATGAAGCCCTCACAGAACTGCGCATCCATGCCTATGTCTGTTATAACGGTTGGCGCCGCATCTAGCTCTACTGTAGGATCCATTGGTAGACCATGGCCTACAGTCTCCGGAGTATAGTCATTGCCTCTCTCTTGGAGAACAACGCATGGTCGTCTTGGTGGCATGACTCTACAAGGTCAAATGCACACCTAAGACCAAGATTATCAAAGTTTCAAAATGAAGGGACCAAAACGGGAACAAGAGGAAGTAAGAATTTCAAGATTTGAAAAACAAGACTACACGGCGTGTATACTAACTACACGGCATGTACTCGACTTCCCTTCCCCTACCCGGGTCCTTCTACATGACCAAACCACACGGCTCCCGTTAAACAAAACTACACGGTGTGTATATAATATACACAATGTGTATGATGTAATTTTCCAACTGTTCTTGTAGTTTGTGACACGACTGACTACTCGGCTTGATACTACACGACCTGTTACACCCGCACACGGCGTGTACACCACCCCATTTTCCCAGCCACACGGCTAAGTCCACACGGTGGTCCTCGAACAAGACTACACGGCGTGTCCCACAGGTACATGGGGTGTACTAGACAAGCTTCGCTGACCCGTGTTGTTAGTTACACAGTCGGGTCCCCAGGTCAAACTACACGGCATGTTCCACAGTGGACACAACTTGTATGTCTTAAGTCTCCTCTGTCCATGTTGTTAGATACACGGCCGGACTCCGGGTCAACACTACACGACGTGTAGATCTGGTACATGGCGTGTCTACCCCAAGCAGTTACCTACCCCGTGTCCCCACCCACACGGTCTATGACACAGGAAGACACTCCACAGTATGTACTGAGGGTACACTGTGTGTACTGAAAAAGTTTTCTATTCTTCCTGGACAGAAGAAGACACCACATGTGTCCGAGGAACTACATGGCGTGTATACTGGGTTTTCCAAACAGTACACCTCTAAAACTACTCTAGAATCTAGAAAATACTGAAAACAACACCTAAGTGCCAAATTCTAATCTGTGAGGGCCCATACTACCCGTGAATCAAATTTTGGCATCTTATCAGGGTTATAACCGAAAATTAACTGTCAATGATCCACCAAATTCCAGTCAATGAGGTACCATACTCCCCAAAAACCAATGTTTGGCGTTCATTCTGTCAACCGTCTCACAGAAAAAAATACCCTATCACAAAGAATGTGTTTATCAAAGCAGCTATCACAAAAGTATGCTTCTATAGCACAAAAACTATCACAACAACATGCAATTTCTAATGCACCTATGTGGAATGGAAGTATGCATGGCATGTGATTTCTTAGAATGTTCCTAAATGATGCATGAGATGGAATACCCTCATCTCATCGGGTTTCAACTAAATGGAACCCATGAATAAAATATAAACAGCACAATCACAAGTGTGTCACCCAATGGTTAAAATCAAATCAAATGTAAAATTTTCAAAATCAGAAAAATTGAAAAAATACAAGGTAGACTGGCTTTTCCCTGTACACGGGTTTGCTACACCCGAGCACAGCTTATTACCAACTATTGTTTCCATCTTATCCCTGACTAAGGCTCCAAATAGTATGTCAAAGAAAAGAACTCCTTTGATACCACTTTTTAACATCCCAGATTCAGGTGCCACTCAACGGGTGCCCCGAACCCGGTTGGTCACATGACTTCAAGCGCATTTCCCCAAATTCCAGAGGCTACTGACTAGCAGCAAGGGCCCAGGTTTGATAGTGGGGAAACTATGCCCACTATTTCAAAGTGTAGCACAACAGAATACAAGAAAAAACATACAAAAATAGTGGAAGCAATAAACCATACACATTTAAAATAAAAAACTGTAGTAAAATATAACCAACCAGTTTTGTAGATATAATGGAACATGTCTCAAGTTCTAAGAAAACAACCAGAACATGTTACACAGCAGTACAAAACAATACAGAGTACAAAAAAGAAAAATAAAATAGCCAGCAGCATCAAGAGCCTAAGCTTGGTGCCATGCTCCCATACTCCTAAGAAATAATCATGTACCTATATAGGGAACCTTTCCCTTATCCACACCTCCAGAAAAATAGTCTATTTGGGCTGAAGACATGACCCAAACAGGGTGTGAGAAATAAATCCCAGTAGGCACCCACCAAAGGCCCATGCTCAACTATGTGTAAACATGCAACAACAGTGTGCAATAGTAATTGAAATAAACTAAGCAATACTAAAAGTAACTAACTTAACCAATTATATTGCCCTTTTAATATTCAATTTATCCATTTAATATAAGAAAACACCACAGTTAATTTCTAAGTAAATAGTCAGTTTCCC
Organism: Viscum album; assembly: GCA_963277665.1. NCBI lineage: Eukaryota > Viridiplantae > Streptophyta > Magnoliopsida > Santalales > Viscaceae > Viscum > Viscum album. The sequence continues at coordinate 1,959,426,811 of OY728137.1, forward strand.
CAGACACACAAACCCTCAACCTCAGGTAATTAGAATCCAACCCGCAGGTAATTTCCCTCAGGCATAACAGATATTTCCCTTAGGCGTACGAAGTGTCTCCCTCAGGCACAAAAGTCACTACCCTCAGGCATACGAAAGGTTTCCCTCAGGCGGAAAAGAACGTTTCCCTCAAGCTAATCCAGTCATGCCCTCAGTCTATAATAAAACACCTCCCTCAGGCATAAGTAACCGGGCCGAGCCCAACATGTAAATAAGCAATTCACATACAATTCCTCTCAAGGAAATTTAAAAAACATTATTACTATGGAACACCCTTGGGTATCCTGGCCAAACGGCTAAATAGAGGAATGCACCCCCGAGGTTGTCCTGGATCCAAGTCGTGATCCCAAATAGCAGTTTATTATCACATTTAATTACCTATACAATTCTTGGTATTTTAACAGCAAAGGCCTCAGCCACACGATACCCCAACATGGGTTCGTAGCACAAAAATACACACAAACAGACAATATTTGGAAATTAAACACCCAAACACCAACCTTAAACGCCCCTGATCATTATACTTGAATGATGATCCATGAATCTTCCAAGAACGGTGTAGATATGAGGTGAATGAAAATCTCGTTTAAACTCAAATAACTCCCCTTAGATGAAGAATTGGCAAGAACTACGCAAGGAGAAGGGAGGGATTACCCGTGCGGTTCCAACGTGATCGAAGGAAGCGGGATTGGATTCCCGGTGCTCAATTAGTTGATTCCACAAAGACTCAGCCATCCTCCCGAGCTCTCCTCTGGATCCAAGCCAATCCTATGAATAGGGTTGGCTACTGCCCATTTTAATCGGAAAAAAAAAGTACACGGCGTGTACTATTGACTAAACGGCGTGTACTTTTCTCATTTAACTGTTCCTTTGGTGGCACCGCCAAACTGTTCATCTGTCGACATGAGTAAACGACATGTATTCTCAACTACACAGCATGTATTGTCACCCAACTGGCGGCTACTTCCACCGCCTTACTGTTTCCCTACTGACTGACTACACAACATGTAAATACCCACTACACGGCGTGTAGTCAGTTTTTACACCCTTCGTCACCGACATGGCTACACACCATGTGTACTCATCCCACAAGGCCAATGTGCATGACATGTGGAATAGTACATGGCGTGTAGTCTTGAAAATTAGGTTTCTTCCCCGTTTTCCTTATTTTATCAAAAAAACTTAAGGAAAAGAGAAAAAAAGAAACTCATACCTCAAAAATAAGAACCAGGTTCTTACATGAATATATTTGATATATGTATCATGATTAAAATGATTGAGATGAGGGAAACGTGATCCTTGTAAAAGTACTAAAACTAAAAAACTCAAACAAAAGTGGAAAACAAAGTAGGTATTACACAAGACCCTAATTTTATTAAATATTTATTAATAAATTAATGATAAATGGTTATAAGTAAAAAATATATGGTATGATATATATGATTATGTTTTTTAAATATATTTATAATAAATCTATAATTTTATTAATATAGGGTCGAACACATGAAATGTATGTCAAAACTGTAGTAATAGTTTGTATAAAAATATCATCATTATTCATGATAATTTTTGTTTAATTACCTACTAGAGGAATTATCTGAAATTTATATATCAAATATATAAATTTTATTTTCATGTGATTAAATTTGAAAAAAATAATCATTTCATTTTCCTCTCTTATATTGTCATGAAACTTAAATTATATATTTAAGGAAAACTAACATTGTTTTTATTTTGGTTGAGAATAATTTTTCTCTTTGTATATATTTCTTTTAAAATGTTTTCATTAATGATTTTAAAAATATCCAATGATTTATTATGTCATTTTTTTCTATTTTTAATTTTAGAAAATGTTTTAAAATTATTCTTCTAATCATTTTCTAAAACATTTGACCATTTTACCAATGGTGTGAATAGAGTCTTTGTTTTAACATACATCACAAAAATGGATTTTTTATTATGTTGTGTAATAAATTATTTGTAGATTCTCATAGAATTATTCATGAATATTTTCAATGAAAATTTTTCCCTTATCATTTCTAATTTTTTTAGATTTTGAATTTGAGAATTTAATATAAAAAGGTTATTTTTTACAAGAATCATATTGTGATCATTCTGAATTTTATCCATTTATTTCAAAATTATTTTTTAAATTTTATGCATTAATTGAGATGTACTACATTGATAAAATTTTTGATATTACCTCAGTTGGGGTTAATAATAATATTTCTAATGTTATGTTTTAAATATGGAAGCTTAAAACTATTATATTTCTCCACTTTCATTTGATTAATGAATTGGTCATAGTAAGTAAAGGATTGGGCCCATTATAGCCCCTCGATGCATTGATAGGTCTTAGGAGACAAACAATTTTTGGTATTTGTTGTAAAACTTACATTTTTACGTATGATGTCCAAGCAAAGGCCTTTGATGTTATGTTTATGATGTTTGAAATTATGCATTTTGTCATTATAAACCTATTTATTATTATCCATGAGATAATTTATGTTGTAACATAATCCATGTTTTTTGTATCCTTTTGTGGTATTGTTAATATATTGTGCTTTACTATTATGTATCTATACTGTATTATTCATATTTTATTTATTTTATGATAGCTCATGTTGTAATATTTCTCTTACTGAGAATTTCAGCTCACCATTTTTTATGGTTTTATTTTCCCATGATACAAAGAAAGGAACTATGAATTGATGTTGGGATTTAATATAAGAAATAATAAAGATCTCATAAGAACTAATATTTTATTTTTCATTTTTTAGATATAATTTGAGAATCATATAGGTATCTAATCTCCCAAGTCTACTTAAGTATTATATATGGTTGGATGTGATCCCTTGTATTTTGTGCCAATGTATAAGAATAACCATAAGGTTTAGGATATTAGAGTTGGGGTTTTACATTATGATAAATATGGAAAAAATAATATAGGAAGAAATTTAATTATTATAGGGAGTGTAAAAACCAATCAAAATAACATCTCATTATCAAATGAACAAAAAAATATGTTGAATAGTTTATTATCAAATTTCAATGAAATGGGGGTTTATCTACACACACTATGTACATTGATATTTAAATAATGTGTATGTATAAATAAAATAAGATTTACCAACTTCCTCAATACCCAACTATACTGCATATAATAATAATTATTTAATAAAAAATAAAAATGGTATTAGAAGTTTATTGTACACTTAAATGGTATATGTAAAACTAGATATTTTTATACCCGCAATAAATGTCCATTAACCATCTAGAAAAATTATAAGATAGTGAAACAAATACTTATGGATTGAAAGAAAGATCAGTAATCCACTTTCTATGACTTTGATAATGATGATCAAGGTGAATCAATTCTTCATTATAAAGAAGGTGTATATACCAAACTAGAAAAACTATAGTATAAAAACATGGATACTAAAAAATATCCTTAACAAAAAAATTACTTCATTCATGTTTTTATCAATAGTTAAAATAACATTAATTCCATAACAATAATATGGATATAGTAATGGCACTAAGAATTTAATATTGTAATTTTTATTCAATATTGACAATAATAACCAAGATTGATAAAGGAGTAATATAAAGAATATAGTTAAAACTTTATCCATAGACCCCAAGAGGGGGGATTATAGTGTTAATAATTTATACCTTCTATAAAATAACATTTCAATTCACATTTTTTCTCTTATGAGAAGGAATACTATAACAAATTGGATTAATTAATACGTTAGAAATTCATCTCCATCACATAGAATTAAAATGTTATGAAAATGAAACTTGGAGTGGAAAAATAATTTTACATGCTTCAACAGTATTATGAAGTATCCAAGGAGAATTCACTCAAAATTATACTAGTGTTATAAAAATATACTATAACTTACTGTTTTAGTTGATACATGTTTAGGTGATGTCACTCCTCACTACAGATCCTTTATTTTACATGAATAATTTAAGGACCATATCATCATGGATTTGTATATATGGAATAGTTTAGTTAATATCCCATTATCTCCCACTATACACTCCATTATCCTTATTCTCACACAAATCATGAAAATATTAGATTATATACTACTAGTTTTTTTACCATAAGATATCAATTTTAAATTGTATTATAAGATTATATGTGATACTTAAATGAATAAAATATTCTTCTACCATTTTAATGAAGAGATATAATCAACTCCTTATTAAAAGAGTTAAATAAATTTAGTCCAAAAGAACACTACAATGAAGAAAAACTCAAATTTTATGATTTATAGTATAGGAAATAGTTTTCACTTAATCTGTATTCCTTAAAATAACACACTAGATACATCCATGATGCTACCCAAATTGGATCTTAAATGTATTCTCAAAAAATGATGAAACATTATTTTTATCACATATTTTTAATAAATCATATTTTTCTGGAAACCTTATTAATTAATCCTATTCCTCATGTTATGTCATTCATGTTTTCTCAAATTTTTAACTCCCTATTGGGAACTATTATCCTTATTTTAATAATGAAATATTACCACTTATTAGTTATTATATTTTATTTTATTTTAAATTCAATAAATTTGATACCTTGATAAAAAAAACTCATTAAAACTCATCTCTCAAAATATCAATAAGTAAATATGCTCCATTTAACACAATTTAGGTTTTTAAATTTCATTATATAACATCCAATCAGATTCAATATTTGAAAATATAAATCATGTATTGATAATCCAAATTCTGGCATTATCAATCATATTACATTATTCATAATGTATACTATATTCCACATTTGACCTAATCATTATCAAATGGAATGGAAGTTATACGTATGCATTTCCTCTATGCCACTAAAATGACCCATACATTTTTCCCCTATCACAAAAATGAATCCTACATATTGATTGAGTAATACAAAAGTATCAGTTTGTTTACCCTTATGTATTAATTTTAATGTTCAACACTACTATTTTTATAGGTGGAAAATAATTATGTGTTGGTTTGGGTAACCTTATTTATGGTACCCTATATTGAATTTATAAAATTTATCCTCTCTATGGGTCACCTATTACATATTTGAAGGCAAACCTTACATATTGGACATTGTCAAATTCATATATTTATGTATTTTTCCCTTGTTAGCATTACTTATACATGTATATTCATCCATTTCCTGCAAAATTTCATTTTCATACCAAAATTTACACTTATATAGAAATGGGGATTCAACGGTTTCAAATTCTCAATGATCAATACTATAATTACCCTTATGTTAATACATTTTCAGTTTTTACCATGGTGACCCGGTTATATTTTGGGAGATTCATGCCATTTTAAATTTTCAATAAACATAACTCACAACATGATCCCTTTCCCATCATCATAGGATCATTATGACTTTAAAAAAATCAATAATATTCTATGATTTATTATATATAAAATATAACATCCAAATTTTTAATTTACTTATTAAATGTCCAAATATCCTATTTTTTACTAAATTCTTGAGTATCATTGCCTCATATACTAAAATAAATAATATAACATCTTAAACTTATCTTTTGAAAAAACATCTATAAATTTGGACTTCTTATGGACATACAAAAACCATCTCAAAATATTTAAATTATTAAAGAAGACATCCTAAATATCTTCCAAATCATTTAGCTGATTTGATTACTTTAATAATATATGACTTCTTCTTCATAACTATTAAATATTTTCTTTAGACTAAAAAAAATCAAACCCAAGTGATAATCAAAAAAATCATATTATAATTTAAATTTAGACAAAAAACATTCATCAACTATCCATGATCATCAATCGTCAATAATTTTAAAAAATATATTTTCAATCCCTATGGTTAAAATAATCTCATACTTTGGATTTTCTTGACAACACTTCTAGAAAATCTAAGTACTAGGTGAAGGTAGATATAGTCCTTATTTATGTTTCAATCCATGAACATTATAACATATTAATACTATGTATTTATTTTATATCCCTTAGTAAATAAAATGAAATGGGTTTAACATTGATATATTCTAATTCCTACATACAACTTATTAATAAAATATTCTGAGGTATCTTTACCATCTTTATTTTCACATTTTCAATAATATTTTGAACCATATTTTACATGAACCACAAAATTTGTATATAAAATGACCCCTCGTGTATTCATAGAAATTTTACATTTGATATAACTTCAATAAACCTTGGTATCCTTTTCCACATGAATAGATTGTCCAGGTTTAGTGATTTAGATCAATTCATTTGGTAATCCATAAGTTTTTAGTTTTCATTATATAGATTTAATTTTTTTTAATACTATTAGGTTTGTATTCTTATTTTATAAATCCTTCATTTTATCCTCAATATAATATCACTATCACTTTAATTTTAATTCTATTCAATGTATCTAATAAGTGAGTTTATAGGTTTTAAATGAGTCATTAATAAACCCTCAAATCCCACTATGTTACATGTTTGTTTTGGAAATAAGATTATATGTCAATGTCATAAAATGTATCGATGTCACAAAGATATTTCAAAAAATATTTATAGATTTTTAAATTATTTCACTATTAATAATACTATGATCACAATCACATTCTCACAAAACAACTAACATATATGCAATAATGTAGAACATGTGTAGTTGTACTACATATTGAACTAATTGATACCACTTGTTTAGGATAAAATAGTGATTCCATTTTATGTTGAATATATTCTTTCAATTTTGGGTATTCTATATTTTAATATAAAGGTTATAGACATTATAATATTCATTACTAACTTCCTTAATGTAACACCCCGACCCCATATGCCCAGAGTCGGTGGATTATTACGTATCCTTGGCATGATCACAAAAGATCAATTCTCAAAATACCAATTAGTTTAGTAGCCATGGATGTACAAGATACATTCATAAGGTTTACATTACTTCATAAAATGGAAACCTAAAACAACATTTTTTCCATGGAAAACACTGAGATCAAATAGACTATCCCTACATGTCTGTCATAATATACTTCTTCTCATCCTGGGAAAAATAAAACATAGAAAGGGGTAAGTTCAGATGCTCTGTAAGGATAAAAATATATAGGAAACTTTCATAAATAAGAATAAGCATTTAAGGCAATGTATAAGACTAAAACAAAAGCCTTTTAAACATGAACTTTAGCATAATATATAAAAGATAAAATCAAATAATTTAATTTACTTATTCACATGGATATTCTACTAGTCGAATAATCACATGCAATATAAATAGTCACTTTTATAATGATAGAATGTATAATTATAGACTTTCATAACTATGTAGTCAAGTACTTGTGCCAAGATTATAAATAAGATTTTTTCAAGGCCTTGTGCCAAGACACTATTTTGTCTCATGACACCTACCGATGCATCGAGGAGATATAGTGGGCTCCACCCGTTACTTACTAAGTCCAATTAATTCCTCATATAAAAGGGTTTAAACATAACATAAACATTCGTATTAAAACTAACATACGAAATGTAAATACTTTATCCATAACCATGAATAGTTTAAAAACAACACATCCATAGTCAAACATATCACAAAAACTTCAATACAATATGGAAGTTTTGTATCATAGTAAATCAACTTCAAATGAGTTTAAAATCCATCAAACGATATTAACATAGATGAAATAAATACTTTTTTTGGAGAAATATATATTTCTATTTTGAAATCATTTAAGAGTCACATAATTATAAAGAAAAAATTTATTTTTGAAAATACTCTTATAATCTTTTAAGGGATGATTTGACGATGTTATAATGGCGTAAAATAGCTGCACCCGCCGTATAAGTTAAAAAAACATTTTTACCTTAATTTTGTCAAAAAGGTCATGAAGTACCTTGTTTGGAAAACGACGGAAGGATTACTTTCAAAACAAATAAGTTAAAATAAGGGTATAAATTACTTTACCCCATTATCTATTAAATATTAAAACTATTTTGAAATACATTTTTAAGAATCATGTATGTGGATGATAAAGTTCTCCCAGTAGATACATACGTCACAACAACCTCAGATAATAAAGAGATTGTGAAATTAACCCTTACCTTGTACTTTTCCTTGGTTGAGGATAATTTATCATCCTTTATAATGGTTAAATAATTTTTATTAAATTATAAAAGAATCAAATACATTAATATGATATCATATATGATCTTTTAACATTGCGTTGTTAATTATATCTTAGTATTATTGTCGTTTCAGGTATTAAATGATTCATTTTACTTTATATGATTTGTTACATAAGTAATGTTTGTTATGGGTAGGATTTATATTATTCATATTCATAATGATATTAAGTCTTTAAACATTATTTTTAATCATCTAATGAAAATTATTCTTGAATGGATATGATGGTGGATGAATCTCATCGCGTTCGTGGAGATGGTAATCCGTACGTACGCACGAGCGACAATATCATTATTTTGATATTAAAAAAATATATAATTGGATTTTATTTCATATATAAATAATAATTATCATGTTATATCTATTATTTACATCAATTACAAATCATTATTATAACCATCCAAATAATAATGTATTGAATAACAATTACACCACAACGTGGAGATGGTAAGCCGTACGTATGCACGTATGGTGACATGTCATTCAAAGGATGGATAGAATAATGAATATAGTTGTACCATATTTATAATAAAATAAAAATATATAGAAGATACTGGAGTTATTATTTTATAATGGAAACAACAAAGAAAGAGGAAGTGGAAGAAGAAAGGAACCTGAAAGAGGTGATGAAATATTTACCTCTTCTTCGGGTTCTTCCTTTTGATTTGATCAAAACGGCTCCTTAGGATGGATTTATGAATAAATTTATTCCTCTATGATAAATTTAGGATAGTTGAGAGGATATTTGGGCAGGGTTTGGCCATTTCAAATGGCTTTGAAGGTGTGGATTTGAGAGAAGGGGGAGTTCCCTTTTATAAGAGGGGTGAGAGGAACCTTAGGAAAATCTAGAAATATTATTTTATAATAAAATAATTTTCAGATTCTAATGGAACCAAAATGAATTAATTAAAGGATACGGTATGTATGGATCAAAAACCACACAACCAATAGGTTTTATATAGGTTCTGGTCACTATATTATCCTTATCTTTTAGATTTAACTCTTAGTTAAATAGTTTGACATTTACCATGTCTCTTTGTATTTTTATATTATATGGTTAAAAAAATTACTATATACATCAAAGATAACCCAATGTGGTTCCTTAATGACACATATATAATTTTATATGTCTTTTGGCATAACCTTATATTTTTAGGAATAGAATGTCAATTAATAATATAATATTTGTTTTAAAAACACTTTTATGTCAATTTTGAAACTATTTGGTTTTTTGTTTTTTCTAAATTCATAACATAATTATTACTTCTAAAAAATCATCAAACCAGCCCTAACATGTCATATTAACCTATAAAATTAGTTTAATTCATAAAAAGTCTCAAATTACATTTATTTGGATATTAATAATATCAAATGTTTTAATATTTCATTAATTAGGTAATTAATGCATCATCTTTGTGTCATAAATAAATTAAATTATTTAATTTCTAAAAAATATAAATAAAATACCATTATATAGGAAATTTTTTTATATTTCTAATTAATATTTATAGTCGAATTTATCTTATGTGTATCCCTATATTAAAAATGGTTTTGTTATTAAACATTGAATTTAACACTTTTAACTCTTCTTTAAATTAAATAATAATAAAAGTCCTAATCTATTCCAAGTGGACCTAAATAATCATATTTTATTCATAAGGATTTTTTGGGTCGAATTAAACTTATCCAATAGAATTAGGCCATGTGTTAGGGTAATAATAATATCATTTTTACCCTTAATTACCCTATTTACTTTAAAAAATGGTAAATAAAAGTAAAAAATTAATATTCACCAAAAATTATATTCATCCCATTGAACCGAATTTTACTTACTAATATCAATCGTGTCTCTTTTATTTTTGAAATTAAACTCACAGAAGTCGTAAAATTATGTTTTAAGTAAATTTGAAAATGCTCCTAAGAGGTGGGCAAAGGACGATAAAATGTTCAATAAAATTTTAATATATCTAAAATTATTATATACTAGATCTGATGAATTACATTGAACTTATATAGGTATTATGTATATATTTTGACATAAAAGAAATTTAAATAAAATAAATAATTATTTAAAAAAAATGGTTTTAAAATATAACTCAGTGTTTTTCACTATTGTATTATTCAATGAGTAGCGTACCATGGAAGCTTGAGGTGTTACATTCTCCCATCCTTCAAATAATTTCTTCCTTGAAATTTCTATAATATTACTGCATAAAAAGATTTGGGTGGTTCTTCATCATAAGTTCTTCGGGTTCCCACATTGCCTCTTCCATCTTATTGTTTCTCCATATAACTTTTACCAGACGAGTCGTCCAGCTTTTCAACAGTTGTTCTCTTATATCATGAACATTGATAGGATCTTCGCAATAAGACAAATCGGGTTCCAGTTCTAATTCCTCATAGGTAAGTACATGCATTGGGTCAGGCATGTATTTTCTCAATAGTGATACATGGAATACATAGTGAACTTTGGAGAGACTTGGCGGCATTGCCAAACAGTAAGCTACAACCCCAATTAGATCTAAAGTTTCGAAATGTTCGATGTACCTCAGAAAAAAATTTCCCGTCTTACCGAAATGTATAACACCCTTCCATGGAGATACATTCACGAAAACGTGATCTCCTACATGAAATTCCAGATCCTTCCTTCAGTTATCGGCATTTCTTTTCTGCCTACTATGAGCTGCTTTGATGAGGGTTTGGATTACCTTCACCTTTTCAATCGTTTCCTCAATAAGTTCTGGGCCTATGAGTTTTCTTTTACAAACATATTCCCAACAGGTTGTTGTGTGACATCTCTTTCTATATAACGCTTCATATGGTGCCATCTGAATACTTGAATGAAAGATATTGTTATAGGAAAATTATACCATAGGTAAATATTGATCCCACATACCGTGAAATTCAAGTGAGCATGATATCAACATGTCTTCTAAGGTTTGAATAGTCCATTCTGATTTCCCATCAGTTTGGGGGTGGTAGGAAGTGCTCAAATGAAGTTCAGTATCTAGGTCTTTCTGAATACTTTTCTAGAATCTTGATGAAAAACAAGGATCACAATCAGAAACAATTGATAGGGGAACTCTATGAAGTCTTAAAACATTATTAATATATAGCCTTGCTAAACGTTTAAGTGGTAAATCTTCTCTTATAGCAAGAAAATGTGAAGACTTGGTAAGATGATAAAAAATGACCCATATTGCATCGTTCCTTCTAGGATTCATTGGTAGTCCAATGAAAAAGTCCATCGTAATATTATCCCATTTCCACTTAGTTATGGGAAGAGGTTGCATGACTCCTCTAGGTTGTTTCCATCCATCTTTCACTTGTTGAAAAACCATACATTGTGACACAAAATCAGCAATCTCCCTCTTCATGTTGTCCACCAAAAATGTTCCTTCAAATCTCTATACATTTTGGTGCTCTCAGGGTATATAGAGAAATTGGAGCTATGAGCATCATCCAACAATTCTCTTTTTAGATCAGGCATATTGGGAACACAATGTCTCTTCCCAAATTTCAAAATTCCATCTTCATATATGAAGTCACTCAATATCCCATCATTCACAACTTTAATCATCTTTTGGAACTCCTCATCATCAACCTGAGAACATTTTATCCTTTCTAGTAAAGATAGTTTGGCAACCATTTTAAAAATTATTGATGTTTCAACTTCCATGGTGATTCCCAAATCCATATTTACTATATCCATGTATATAGGATCCTTTTCTACTCTCATAATTTTCAAAAATCCATGATCCTTTCTACTCAAAGCATCTTCCACCTTATTTTCCTTCCCTGGGAGGTATTGTATAGTGCAATCATAATCCTTTATATTTCGAGCCATCTCCTTTGCCTCCTGTTGACTTCTTTCTGTGATAAAATATACTTCAAACTCTTGTGATCGGTATATATCTCACATTTTTTACCATAGAGATATTGTATTCAAATATTAAAAGAAAATATTACAGATGATAACTCAAGATCATGGGTAGGATATTTTTGCTCATGAATTTTTAGTTGTCGTGATGGATAGACAATAACCCTATCATTCTGAATAAGAACCCAACCAAGTCCTTTCTTTAAATCATCACTATAAATAAAAAAACCCATCAATCCCAGATGGTAGAGTCAATATAGAAGCATTGAATAATCTTCTCTTCAGTTCTTCAAAACATTATTCACACTCTTTTGTCCAAACAAATTTTACCCCTTTTCGTGTGAGATTTGTTAATGGGTTAGCCAACCAGGTAAAATTCTGGATGAAACGTCGATAATAACCAACTAAACCAATAAAACATTGTACCTCGGTTATACTCATTGGTGTTGGCCATTCTTGGATTTCATTTTTCTTAGAAGGATCAACAATGATTCCATCCTTAGAGACAATATGGACAAGAAAAGAAATCTCATGAAGCCAAAATTCACATTTACTAAACTTCCCATATAATTCATGTCTTCTAAGAGTCTTTAGGATAATACACAAGTGATTTTTATGATCTTCATAGCTTTTAGATTATACCAATACATCATCAATAAATACCACTACAAAGTCATCATGATATTCCTTGAAAACTCTATTCATTATATCCATGAAGATAGAGGGTTCATTAGTCAATATAAAAGACATTACTGTAAACTCATAATGCCCATAATTTTTTCGAAATGTTGTCTTCAGAATGTCTTTCTTCTTCATGCACAACTGATTTTATCCAGATCGAAGGTCAATATTTTAACAGTATTGAGCTCCATGAAGTTGGTCAAATAAATCATAAATTCAAGGTAGGGAATACTTGTTCTTTGTTGTTATAACATTAATAAATCCATGTAGTCAATGCACAACCTCATAAGTCCATATTTCTTCTTAATAAAAAGGATAGGGGATCCCCGTGGAGAAACACTATGGAGAATAAATCCCGTGTTACTCAATTCATCTAGTTGTTTATTTATTTCCACTAATTCCACCGTGGCCATTCTATAAGGGGTCTTCGATATGTTCCTTGAACAAGGAATTAAATCAAAAGAAAACTAAATTTCTCATTCTGGAGGATGTCCAGGTAAATCATCTGGAAACACATCAATATATTCTTGCACAATGGGTAAATCTTCTATCTGAACACTATTTTCTTGACCCATGGTTATTTCAATCTCTTCCTCCCCAATAATTGAATTTAGTTGAGCAACTGGGGGTGGATCTAGATAATAATTAAGTGGTGTAGATTCTTATCTAAAGATAAGGTGATCTTTATCATCATCATCAAAAATAGTAACCTCCTTCTTCTTACAATAAAATTTTTCATCATGTTCTGATAGAGAATCCATACCGAGGATTATATCAAATTCAATAATGGGTATGACGATGAGATCAGCAGATAAAGAACATTTATATGCCCTAATGGGGACTGATTCACAAAACATTGTTGTAATGATACTTCCCTTAGGAGTTTTGACTGACAACTCCCTTGTTAAATGAAATTGGAAATATCTAATTTCCAAATAATACTAGAAAAATATGAAACAATGTGATGATTGAGAATAAAATAAATCATTGGCTAAACTTGAAAACCCATTAAATTACCTTCCACTACATCTTTCGGAGCTTCAACCACAGCAGTAGTGATAGCATATGCTTGGCCTTGATCCCTTGGCCTTTTCTGACGTAAGTTCCCCTAATGCTTAGGAAATTCATTTGCATAATTCCCCCTTTCTCTACAATTTTAGCATTCAACATCGACAACCTCTTTATTCCCCTTGCAATCACGAGCTTGGTGGCCTTTTTCACTACCCTTGTAACAGACTCCCATTCCCTTCAGGAAAATACCAGGTTGTTTCTTCTCATATTTACTGCAAAATAGATATACAATTTTTCCCTTAATCCCCTTATTTCCATTTCCAGAGTGTTCAAAAGATCTCTTCTTCTCTTGCATTGCTTTCAAGTTGTAAGACTTAGATAATTATTTTTCTATCTTGATAATACAGGAGACAATATCTTCGTACAATGAGAAGGATTGTGAGACTAATGCTTGACAGAGAAATGGTTTTAACCCATCAAATAAATGATAAATCTTACTTCTTATGTTACGTATATAATCTGCAACATGCCTCGATAACCTTGTAATGTTAGCTTCATACTTTGCGACGTTACCATCCTCCTTTTTCCTCAAACTCAAAAATTACCTTTCCATATTTGCTCGATGGTCATGATGAAAGTATTTTTATATGAAAATTTCTTTAAACTCCATTCATTACATATTTTATACTTCATCATATTACTTTGTGTTTTGAATCAATGACCACCATTGATCAAAATCTCCAGTGAGGTGGTAAACTTCTATGACAACTTTTTCCCTTTCACTACTCCCCAAGGCATGGAATATTTTATCTAAGGAATGTATCCATTCCTCATCTACTAGTTTATTTGTACCCCCATTTAATTTTGGGGGTTGTTGCCTCATGAATCTATCTAAAATTGATCCTCCACGCTACGGATTAGGGTACCCCATACAGGTAATGTTATTATTCATAACCTAGGTGGGTTTTCCCAGTATGGTGATTAGCTGATCAACACCAGTTTCATCGCCATATCCACAATAATTATCTTGAGTAGGAGGGAAATACCTACATGGAGTGTGTGCGTTGATATGGGTTCTATTCCTTCCACTAGGCACAATTTCTAAACAATTTCATAAACTATATTAGTTTATGAATCGAAATACAAAGTTCCAAACTTGTGAAACACTTAACTTAAACTGAACAGTTGATGGATATAATCCATAATCATAAAAAATGACTTCTTTGAGGAACTATATACTCATAAACCCTTTATAATAGTTTGAAAAGAAAATTAGAATTATCCTAAGCATATCCCTCTAAAGTGTTGTAACCATGAGTGTAGCAAGGACCGTTGTTGTGCACCAGTTCCCATTCGAGTCTAGCTCAAAGTGGTGTTTTCGGGGTTTACCCCTAGGTACATCTGTGCCAGAGCTGCCTCTACCTGCTAATATCCAGATAGAGATGTATTCCTTGGAAAACTCACAAAATCACTAAAACACTAAAATTCTAGGAAGTTATTCTATATTAATCCTCAATATCTATATTAAGGTAATGTTATATAATTAGATTTTATCTAAATATAGATTCCAAGGTTCGTACTAAACTTACTCTGATACCAACTATAACGCCCTGACCCCAAAAGCCCAGAGTCGGTGTATTACTACGTATCATTGGCATGATCACAAAAGATCAAGTCTCGAAAGAACAATTAGTTTAGTAGTCTTGGAAGTACTAGATACATTCATAAGGTTTATATTATATCATAAAATGGAAAATTAAAACAACATTTTTTCCATAGACAACACTGAGATCCCATAGACTATCCCTGCAAGTCATTCATAATATACTTGTTCACATCCTGGAAAAAATAAAACATAGAAAGGGGTGAGCTCAGATGCTCAGTAAGGATAATAATTTAGCAAAAACATTCATAAATAAGCATAAAAATTTAAGGCAATGTATATGACTAAAAAAAGACCTTTAAACTTGAACTTCAGCATAATATGGAAAAGATAAAATCAAATAATTCCTTTTACTTATTCACATAGATATTCAACTAGTCGAATAATCACATGCAATATCAATAGCTACATTCATAATGATGGAATCCATAATGCTAGACCTTCATAACCATGTAGTCAAGGCCTTGTTCCAAGACTACAAATAAAATTTTTTCAAGGCCTTATTCCATGATAGTAGTTTCTATCATGAGACTGAATTATGCATCAAGGAGCTATAGCAGGCTCCACTCGTGACTTACTAAGTCTAATGCATTGCTCATATGAAAATGTTTAAACATAACATAAAAATTCATTTAAAAACTAGAATATGAAATGAAAATACTTTATCCATAACCATTAATAGTGTAAAAATAACACATCCATAGTCAATCATATCACAAGTTCTTCTATAAAATATTATAGTTTTGAATCATAATAAATCAACTTCAAATAATCTTAAAATCCATCAAAGGATGTTGACATAGATGAATCAAAACCTTTTTTTAGAGAAATATCTCTTTCTATTTTGAAATCATTTAAGAGTCACATAATTATAAAGAAGAAATTTATGTTGAAAATATTCTTATAATCTTGTAATGGAAGCTTCGACGATGTTATAATGGCTGAAAATATCAGCACCCACCGTATAAGTTAAAAAAACATTCTTACCTTAATTTTGTCGAAAAGGTCATAAAGTACCTTGTTTAGAAAATGACAGAAATATTTCTTTCAAAACATATAAGTTCAAATAAAGGTATAAATTACTTTACCCCATTTTCTGTTAAATAGTAAAAATGTTTTGAAATACATTTTTAAGAAACATTGATGTGGATGATAAAGATGTCCCAGTAGATACTTACATAACAACAACCTCAAATAATAAAGAGATTGTGAAATTAACTCTTACCTCATAATTTTCCTTCGTCGGGGGTAGTTTAAACTCTTGTATAATGGTGAAATAATTTTTATTAAATTATACAAGAATTATATACATTAATATGATATCATATATGATCTTTTAAAATTGATTTGTTAATAATATCTTAGTATTATTGTCGTTTTGGGTGTTAACTGATTCATTTTTCTTTTATATGATTTGTTATGTATGTAATGTTTGTTTAGGATAGGATGTATCTTATTCATATTCCTAATGATATTAAGTCTTTAAACATTATTTTTAATCATCTAATTAAAATTAGTCTTGAGTGGATATGATGGGGAATGAATTTCATCGCGTTTGTGGAGACAGTAATCCATACGTACGCACTAGCGACAATATCATTATTTTGATATTAAAATAATATATAATTGGATGTTATATCATATATACATATTAATTATCATGTTATATTTATTATTTACATCAATTACACATTATTATTATAACCATCCAAATAATATTGTATTGAATAACAATTACACCCCGACGAGGAGATGGTAAGTCGTACGTACGCACTTATGGTGATATGATTTCAAAGGATGGATATAATAATAAATATGGTTGTACCATATTTATAATAACATCACAGTATATAGAATATACTGGAGTTATTATTTTAGAATGGAATCAACAAATAAATAGGAAGAGGAAGAAGAAAATAACTTGAAATAGGTGATTAATATTTACCTATTCTTCGGGTTCTTCCTTTTGATTTGATAAAAAGGGCTCATTAGGATGGCTTTCTGACTAAAGAAAGGCCTATAGGTCTATGGGAGGATAGTTTATAGGATATTTGGGCAGGGTTTGTCTGAGCCAAATGGATTTGAAGGTGTGAATTTGAGAGAAGGGGGAGTTCCCTTTTATTAGAGGGGTGAGGGGCACCTTTGGAAAAGCTAGAAATATTAGTTTATAATAAAATCAATTTCGGTTTCTAATGGCTCAAAAATTAATTATTTAAATTATAAGGTGGTTATGGGTCTAAAACCTTTGAAAAATAGTTTTAAGATAGGTTTGGATCACTATATTATCCTTATATTTTAGATTTCACTCTTAGTTAAATCGTTTGATATTTACCATGTCTCTTTGTATTTTTATATTACATAGTTAATAAACTAACTATATACTTCCAAGAGAAACCCAAGTGGTTAATTAATTATTAAAATATCATTATATAAGTCTTTTAGCCAAACCTTATATTTTTAGGAATAGAATATCTATTAATAATATAATATTTGTTTTAAAAACTCTTTTATGTCAAATTTAAAACTATTTGGTATTTTGTTTTTGCTAAATTCATAACAGAATTATTACTTCCAAAAAAAATTCTTATAACGAACCCTACCATGTCATATTAACCTATAAAATTAGTGGAATTCATAAAAAGTCTCAAATTAGATTTACTTGGATATTTATAATATCAAATATTTTAATATATCATTAATTAGGTAATTAATGCATCATCATTGTGTTATAAATAAATTAAATTATTTAATGCCTAAAAAATATAAATAAAATACCATTACATAGGAAATATTTTATGCATTATAATTAATATTTATAATAGAATTTATCTTATGTGTAACCCTATATTAAAAATGGTTTAGTTATTAAACATTGAATTTAACACGTTTAACTCTTCTTTGAATTAAATAATAATAAATGTCGTAATATAATCCAAGTGTACCTAAAGGACTATATTTTATTAATAAGGTTGTTTTTGGTCAAATTACACTTATCCAATAGAATTAGGATATGTTTTAGGGTAATAATAATATCATTTTTACAATTAATTACCCTATTTACTTTTAACTGTGTTAAATAAAATTAAAAACTTATTATTCACCAAAAATTCTTTTCATCTCATTGAACCACATTTTACTTACTGATATCAACCATGTCTCTAAGATTTTCAAAATTCAACTCACAGGAGGGGTAAAATTATGTTTTATGTAAATTTGCAAATGCTCATAAGAGGTGGGTAAAATATGGTAAAAAGTTCAATAAAATTTTTATATATCTAAAATTATTATAAACTCACTCCAATGAATTACATTGAACTTATATAGGTATTATGTATATATTTTTACCTAAAATAAATTTAAATAAAATAATTAATTATTTAAATAAAAATTCGGTTTTAAACTATAACTCAGTGTTTTTCACTATTCATCAAAAATGGAATGTTTTCAGATAAATTACAAAAATTAACCCTAATATAATTTCGATATTCCGAATCCAAAAATGAAGTCCATTTGAAAACATAAAATTTATAAAATTTTAAAAAGTGTGTATTATTATTCATAACAGCTAGTTTGATTGGTTGTGGTGTATAAGGCCCCAACCTTAAACATTACTTAATATTGAATTAAATGTGTAATTCACATTGAGGATCTTTTCAGGTTTAGAGTTTTAGAGAATTAGGACATAACTATTAAATCTCAAAAGATTACAAAGTATTATCTTCTACTAAATTTCCATAAAATAAAAACTCTTAAAAAGAAACATGTCTAGTTTCATGTTTTAGGTAGCATGACTTTCCCTTGATCCCATCCTTGACACTATTCCACGCTAAGTCCTGTGAAAAACATTTCAAAAACTTGGGATGAGCATAAAAACTCAGTAAGGGATACACAAAGAATAAAAACTGTTAGTTTATCAAAACAAAAAGTAAACCATGTATACTTTATCAAGGTAATACTTTTCACCTTTATGAAGTAGTAAAAACTCTTCACTGAATAAAATATCATTACTTACCTTTTTGTAACCAAAGGATTACCATAAAACCCATATAAAGAACACATAACATATATAATGGTAACTTGGGACATAAACATACTTAAGTTGAATAACCATACGGTCGACTTCCACACATATCACTTAATGGAATAGCCATACGGCCAATTTCCATACATACTTAATGGAATAGCCATACGGCCGACTTCCATACCCAATGCATTGGAGGTTATAACATAACCACCCATCCTGGTATTCACGGCACCACCTGTCATATGGTTTATAACATAACCACCCATTAAAATGTCCAAGTACCAATATAAAACCATAAAACATAAAACCAATATAAAGGAATGATAACATTTCCACATTTCAATCACAATATATCATAATAGAATCCTTTATCAAAACTATTTTCAATACCAAAATACATAAAAGAGTATATGGTATTTATTTTATTTTAAAAGCATTACGGCTTGTTGAGGAAGCCAAAGACCAAATAATACTCGCGGCAGCGGAAAAGGTCATTGTCACCGCGTACGTTAAAAAAACATTCCTTTTTGTCGTTTAGTAAAACGCTTCGTAGAAAAAGATTCCTTTTGTATAAAAATAAAAGTCAAAGAGGTTTATACACCGTATAAAAGGAAGTTATGTATAAAACGAAATATGCCTCAATGAAAGGAGATTGAGACGAAGTCCCTTACAAAGACGGTATCCTTGGTTTAAGGATAAATCAATTGCATAATTATGTGTGACAAACGAATACACCAAATATAAGTTGATATTAAGTGTAAAACAATCAGAGGTTATTCACACATATTAATAGACTGACATATTCAAGGAGTACAAGTTTATCCCAAAGAATCAAATTTGGGCTAAGAAGTTCCCTTGCAAAAATTTGACATCCTAACGGTGTCACTTCAAAAATTCAGACAATGAGTTGATGAGAGATAAAAAGGGAATCTCACCACTTGGACATAAAATTTACATAAATCAGGATATAGAAGAACATATCCCAACATACTAGTATGTGAATTAAAAGACATAACAAACTAAGTCTTTTAAAATGAGGAGGGTGAAAGGTTCCCTTACCGACTTGGGTAACTTTCGAAAAGTACACCCCATTGAAGAAGTGTCATACAATGAATATGTAAATACCCATAAATGGAGTTATATTACAAAAGGAGTGTAATAATGGGCAGTACATAAACCACTCAAAGAAAATTTTGGCAAATGTAGCATAAATATCACGGGAGTAAAAGTGATATGAAAAATCTCTTACGAAAACTCGGCAGCTTAACGGCGCCACATAAAACTTCCAAAATGGATTGATGAGAGGAAATAGGGTCTCTCATCATATGAAAATAATAAGTACATTAGGAGTAATATAAAAGAAAATTTCAATCATAAGAAATATGAGCTTAAAAGTAATGACATAAAAGAGTGTACTTAAAAAGAAAGAGAGGTGTATGATCCCTTACCTCGGGTCCGACTTGACTCGATCGTTCTTTAACGTCCTTTAAAAGTGTAACTCCTTTTGATTTGAGCCTAAAGGATTCATTTGAAAGGATTTTGCCCAAATGGAATCCTCTAGGATGAGGAGAGGGATGTGGATAGAGTAAATGGGCAGGGTTTGGCCGATCCAAAGGCTTGAGGAGTGTGTGAAAAGAGGTAGAGGTGGGGGCCTTTTATAAGAGGAGAGGAGGGGCACTTTTGGAAAGTAAGAAATATTACATTATTTGAAAATGTGTTTCGGTTTTAAAAGGTCCCACATTGATATAATTCGTGGATAAGGTGATAAGGGTTCGAAATCCATCCATCCAATAAGTTTTGGACATGTGTAGGTCATAGAGTTTACATTATCTTCTCATTTTATTTAAATCGTCAGATAATGATGTCATCACTGCATCATTATGATTTCATAAATAATTTAATTTATTTAATGTCTAAAAATTATAAAACAAATTACAATGATGTAGGAAATCTTTTTATCTTTCCAATGACTATTTATAATAAAAAATCTGACTTGTATAACCGCACTTAAAAATTGTTTTAGTAAAACATATCATGTTTGTGTCATTTTTACTTTTACATTAAATAAAAAGTTATTTATGTCATTTCCCAACCAAAGTGGCTCCATGGGGTCCCCAAGTTGACCCATGGCTTTTCTTGGTCGTCCATCACACAACCAATGAGGGTAGGACATGTGTCAAGTTCATTTCATATTATTATAACATTATTTTTACCTTAAACTACACTAATTACCTCTAATCGCGATTAAAAACTTAATAAGTTACTATTCACCAAAAAATTATTTTTATACCATTGAACCAAATTTTACTTCTTAATGACAACCATGTATGTCGGATTTTTTAAATTAAAAACACAGAAGTGGTAAAATTTCTTTTAAACAAAAAATCAGCTTTTATGAGTACCACTTAGTGGTTTCACTATTCATCAAAAATTGAAGTTTTTCAGAAAAATCCCAAAACTTCACCCTAAGATATATTTGATATTCCGAATTATAAAATGAAGTCCATTTTACAAAATTCACAACATATAAGTTTCATTAATTAAATTAATAATTAATTTCTGCTGTCAGAACAAATAGCGTGTTTTTATGAAACAATAAGTATCAAAAGATTGACACTGGTTTAAGTCTGATTTCAAAGTGAAATTAATTCCAACGACCACTATTGGATTTAATGGTAAAAATATTTTCTAATTTAACTTTAAAACCAATTCAAAATATAATCTAATCATATAAATAAATTAGATTAAAAAGAGGTTTTGAATTAAAATACAACATTTTACATTATTCATTAAAAAAATGACCTTTATCGGAAAGATACCAAAAATTTACAAAAAGTAAATTTTGATGTCCCTATTCTTAATAAGAGATTTATTTGGTCCAAAAGAATGTTTAAGAGTGAACAAAACTATATTTAATGATGGTTCAACATCAAAAGGTGATAAGTGAACCTTTAGTGAAAATTAGGGAATAAACGCCTAAAATTGAATTCTTTCTGTATTTTAAGCCTCTATCCTTTATTGGATAAATGTAAAAACATTTAAAAACATATATAATCATATTTTAGTTATTTCTATCCATTCCCGCCATTACAACGGCTACATGTTTACTACCATTTAAAATAATATTATTTTTTTATTAGAGTGCAATGTAAGATTCCCAAAAAACTCGTTGTTGCGTGTTGGGTACGCCATCGAGCATAGCATCCCCTTTAAAGTCATATCAATATTTTATTCACAAATATGGATAAATAAGAAAATGTCATATTCATTATTTACCTGGGGTGTTACATCCTTCCCCCCTTTTGGGAATTGCGTCCTCGCAATTTTTAAAATTGGTCTTGGAAACATCCTTGAAAGTCCCACAACGAAAGAAGAGTCGGTAAAACAATAACTTTAAAATAAAGAAAGATAATTACAAAGGTCACCCGAGTTAACCCATACTATGATTCCCAGTATGAAAACATGGACATGGAGGAGAAAACATAGGGTCATGTTCTGATGGAGAGTGATAGAAAACATGTTTAGGAGAAAGTTAACCATGAGAAAATCACAAACTTGTGATGGGTTAAACGGTATTCGATTCCCCAGTAGGAAAAGTTAATAGACAACATTTTTGTTTTAAGTTACTTTTTATTGAGGAATTTATTCATAAGGAAACATAATCACTTATCATGTTGACTCTCAACCTTTATTAGATTCAAACTCATATTTTCTCCAAAAGGCGAGTATTTAGGAAGACTTGTTCGCATTAAGAGTACTATAAACAACTTCTTAGAGGAGAACCTAATCCACAAAAAAAATAACTATACAATTCCCATGTCTTAAAACCTTAACCAAAACTAAAACCAAAAAGGTTACTACAAGATTAGATAATCCAGAAAAGGATAACCCTTTAAAAAGAAAATCTATTCTTAATCTCCAAAATTTGTCCAACAAAACCCAAAGTTCAACAAAGACCATTAGATAAAAAATTTGTCCATAAAATCCTTCAAAGTAAACCAAACTAAGATTGAAACCCAAATATTTTAAGGATTTAGTCACATAGTCTTCCAACTTAAATCGTAACATTTATCTCCAAACAACATCAGTCGCTCCTAAAGCCTCGCATTGAAAAGTAATTATCCTAATCACATATCCTCCATGATAGGTTAATCATTTTCATAAATAACCCAAAATCAACTTACTCTTAATTCATAAAATCATATAAATAAAAAAAATCAGTCAAACTAACTAGGGACTTCACGTAGTCCAGTGGTAGGCGATAAATACCAGTCGCACTTTGGTTGTGGGTTTGATTCCCAGAGCTTTGTCCGACGCAACGGGTACTCACACGGTCTGCGTGTTGTCCTTTTTCCAAAACTATATAATTCTTAAAACATTCCCCAAAATGAGATAAAATCTTCAAAAATAATCATAACATATTTTAACCTCAAGTTTATCTCATTCCTTTCATTTTCCATCATATCATAGAGTAACCCATAATTACCTAAAAAGTAAGGATCATATAAACCCTAGTGGTTACCTTTTTTCTTATTACCCGAACTTCCACATTGATTGGTCATCTCATACATGATGCATTATAGAACATACCAAGGTTTAAGTGGTTGATCATGACTCCTTGATATTTGTTTTAGAACAACCACGAGTTTCCTCATTGATTACCCCATTTCATCGAGTCTCTTAATCAGAGAACCACCACAGTTTCATTCAAACCAATTGTCACTTTGGTGCCTGCAAGATCCACCCATTCACTAAAAACAGAAATGTCAATGTGAGTATATCAACAAAACCATCATGTGCTAATGAGGAAGGTAAACACTAATATATACTTACTCATTCACTTTATCTAAAACTAGGACTCTTTATGAAATCCTAACCATTATGGTAATGTCACTTATGCTTAGAGAATACCCTAACCTCTAAAGTTATCTAAACCGGCCTTTGATACCAACTATAAGGCCCCAGCCTTAAACCTTAATTAATATAGAATTAAATGAGTAATTCACATTGAGGATCTTTTCAGGTTTAGAGTTTTAGAGAATTGGGACATAACTATTACATCTCAAAAGATTACAAAGTAGTCTCTTCTACTAAATTTCCATAAAATAAAAACTCTTAAAAAGAAACATGTCTAGTTTCATGTTTTAGGTAGCATGACTTTCCCTTGATCCCATCCTTGACCCTATTCCACGCTAAGTCCTGTGAAAAACATTTCAAAAACTTGGGATGAGCATAAAAACTCAGTAAGGGATACAAAAAGAATAAAAACTGTTAGTTTATCAAAACAAAAAGTAAACCATGTATACTTTATCAAGGTAATACTTTTCACCTTTATGAAGTAGTAAAAACTCTTCACTGAATAAAATATCATTACTTACCTTTTTGTAACCAAAGGATTACCATAAAACCCATATAAAGAACACATAACATATATAAAGGTAACTTGGGACATAAACATACTTAAGTGGAATAACCATACGGTCGACTTCCACACATATCACTTAATGGAATAGCCACACGGCCAATTTCCATACATACTTAATGGAATAGCCATATGGCCGACTTCCATACCCAATTCATTGGAGGTTATAACGTAACCACCCATCCTGGTATTCACGGCACCACCCGTCATATGGTTTATAACGTAACCACCCGTTAAAATGTCCAAGTACCAATATAAAACCATAAAACATAAATCCAATATAAAGGAATGATAACATTTCCACATTTCAATCAAAATATATCATAATAGAATCCTTTATCAAAACTATTTTCAATACAAAAATACATAAAAGAGTATATGGTATTTATTTTATTTTAAAAACATTACGTCTTGATGAGGAAGCCAAAGACCAAATAATACTCGCGGCGGCGGAAAAGGTCGTTGTCACTGCGTACGTTAAAAAAAATTCCTTTTTGTCGTTTAGTAAAACGCTTCGTAGAAAAAGATTCCTTTTGTATAAAAGTAAAAGTCAAAGGGGTTTATACACCATATAAAAGAAAGTTGTGTATAAAATGAAATATGCCTCAATGAAAGGAGATTGAGACGAAGTCCCTTACAAAGACGGTATCCTTGGTTTAAGGATAAATC
This sequence comes from Viscum album, assembly GCA_963277665.1. Lineage (NCBI taxonomy): Eukaryota > Viridiplantae > Streptophyta > Magnoliopsida > Santalales > Viscaceae > Viscum > Viscum album. Next base: position 1,959,452,394 of record OY728137.1, read on the forward strand.
AATTGCATAATTATGTGTGACAAACGAATACACCAAATATAAGTGGATATTAAGTGTAAAACAATCAGAGGTTATTCACACATATTCATAGAAAGACATATTCAAGGAGTACAATTTTATCCCAAAGAATCAAATTTGGGCTAAGAAGTTCCCTTGCAAAAATTTGACAGCCTAACAGCGTCACTTCAAAAATTCAGAAAATGAGTTGATGTGAGATAAAAAGGGAATCCCATCACTTGGACATAAAATTTACATCAATCAGGATATAGAAGAACATATCCCAACATAATAGTATGTGAATTAAAAGACATAACAAACGAAGTCTTTTAAAATGAGGAGGTTGAAAGGTTCCCTTACCGACTTGGGTAACTTTCGAAAAGTACACCCCATTGAAGAAGTGTCATACAATGAATATATAAATACCCATAAATGGAATTATATTACAAAAGGAGTGTAATAATGGGCAGTACATAAACCACTCAAAGGAAATTGTGGCCAACATAGCATAAATCTCACGAGAATAAAAGTGAGATGAAAAATCTCTTACGAAAACTCGGCAGCCTAACAACGCCACATAAAACTTCCAAAATGGATTGATGAGAGGAAATAGGGTCTCTCATCATATGAAAATAATAAGTACAGTAGGAGTAATATAAAAGAATATCTCAATCATAAGAAATATCATCATAAAAGGAATGACATAAAAGAGTGTACTTAAAAAGAAAGAGAGGTGTATGATCCCTTACCTAGGGTCCGACTTGACTCGATCGTTCTTTAACGTCCTTTAAAAGTGTAACTCCTTTTGATTTGAGCCTAAAGGATTCATTTTAAAGGATTATGCCCAAAGTTAATCCTCTAGGATGAGGAGAGGGATGTGGAGAGAGTAAATGGGCAGGGTTTTTCCGAGCCAAAGGCTTGAGGAGTGTGTGAAAAGAGGTAGAGGTGGGGGCCTTTTATAAGAGGAGAGGAGGGGCACTTTTGGAAAGTAAGAAATATTACATTATTTGAAAATGTTTTTCGGTTTTAAAAGGTCCCACATTGATATAATTCGTGGATAAGGTGATAAGGGTTTTAAATCCACCCATACAATAAGTTTTGGACATGTGTAGGTCATAGAGTTTACATTATCTTCTCATTTTATTTAAATCGTCAGATAATGATGTCATCGCTGCATCATTATGATGTCATAAATAATTTAATTTATTTAATGTCTAAAAATTAAAAAAAAAATTACTATGATGTAGGAAATATTTTTAGATTTCCAATTACTATTTATAATAAAAAAATATGACTCGTATAACCCCACTTAAAATTTGTTTCAGTAAAACATATCATGTTTGTGTCATTTTTACTTTTACATTAAATAAAAAGTTATTTATGTCATTTCCCAACCAAAGTGGCTCCATGGGGTCCCCAAGTTGACCCATGGCTTGTATTGGTCGGCCATCACACAACCAATGAGGGTAGGACATGTGTCAAGTTCATTTCATATTATTAAAACATTATTTTTACCTTAAACTACACTAATTACCTCTAATCGCGATTAAAAACTTAATAAGTTACTATTCACCAAAAAATTATTTTTATACCATTGAACCACATTTTACTTCTTAATGACAACCATGTATGTCATATTTTTGAAATTCAAAACACAGAAGTGGTAAAATTTCTTTTAAACGAAAAATCAGCTTTTATAAGTACCACTTAGTGGTTTCACTATTCATCAAAAATTGAAGTTTTTCAGAAAAATCCCAAAAATTCACCCTAAGATATATTTGATATTCCGAATTCAAAAATGAAGTCCATTTTACAAAATTCACAAAATATAAGTTTCATTAATTAAATTAATAATTAATTCCCGCTGTCAGATCAAATAGCGTGTTTTTATGAAACAATAAGTATCAAAAGATTGACACTGGTTTAAGTCTGATTTCAAAGTGAAATAAATTACAACAACCACTATTGGATTTAATGGTAAAAATATTTTCTAATTTCACTTTAAAACCAATTCAAAAGATAATCTAATCATATAAATAAATTAGGTTAAAAAGAGGTTTTGAATTAAAATACAACATTTTACACTATTCATTAAAAAAATGAACTTTATCGGAAAGATACCAAAAATTTACACAAAGTAAATTTTGATTTCCCGATTCTTAATAAGAGTTTTATTTGGTCCAAAATAATGTTTAAGAGTGAACAAAACTATATTTAATGATGGTTCAACATCAAAAGGTGATAAGTGAACCTTTAGTGAAAACTAGGGCATAAACGCCGAAAATTGAATTCTTTCCGTATTTTAAGCCTCTATCCTTTATTGGATAAATGTAAAAACATTTAAAAACATATATAATCATATTTTAGTTATTTCTATCCATTCCCTCCATTACAACGGCTACATGTTGACTACCATTTAAAATAATATTATTTTATTATTAGAGTGCAACGTAAGATTCCCAAGAAACTCGTTGTTGCGTGTTGGGTACGCCATCGAGCATAGCGTCCCCTTTAAAGTCATATCAATATTTTATTCAAAAATATGGATAAATAAGAAAATGTCATATTCTATATTTACCTGGGGTGTTACATCCTTCCCCCCTTTTGGGAATTGCGTCCTCGCAATTTTTAAAATTGGGCTTGGAAACATCCTTGAAAGTCCCACATCGGAAGAAGAGTCGGTAAAACAATCACTTTAAAATAAAGAAAGATAAGTACAAAGGTCACCCGAGTTAACCCATACTAGGATTCCAAGTATGAAAACATGGACATGGAGGAGAAAACATAGGTTCATGTTCTGATGGAGAGTGATAGAAAACATGTTTAGGAGAAAGTTAACCATGAGAAAATCACAAACTTGTGATGGGTTAAACGGTATTTGATTCCCCAGTAGGAAAAGTTAATAGACAAAATTTTTGTTTTAAGTTACTTTTTATTGAGGAATTTATTCATAAGGAAACATAATCACTTATCATGTTGACTCTCAACCTTTATTAGATTCAAACTCATATTTTCTCCAAAAGGCGAGTATTTAGGAAGACTTGTTCGCATTAAGAGTACTATAAACAACTTCTTAGAGGAGAACCTAATCCACAAAAAAAAGAACTATACAATTCCCATGTCTTCAAACCTCAACCAAAACTAAAACCAAAAATCTTACTACAAGATCAGATAATCCAGAAAAGGATAACCCTTTAAAAGGAAAATCTATGCTTAATCTCCAAAATTTGTCCAAAAAAACCCAAACTTCAACGAAGACCATTAGATAAACAATTTGTCCATAAAATCATTCAAAGTAAACCAAACTAAGATTGAAACCCAAATATTTTAAGGATTTAGTCACATGGTCTTCCAAGTTAAATCGTAACATTTATCTCCAAACAACATCAGTCGCTCCTCAAGCCTCGCATTGAAAAGTAATTATCCTAATCACATATCCTCCATGATAGGTTAATCATTTTCATAAATAACCCAAAATCAACTTACTATTAATTCATAAAATCATATAACTAAAAAGAATCAGTCAAACTAACCAAGTACTTCACGTAGTCCAGTGGTAGGCGATAAATACCAGTCGCACATTGGTTGTGGGTTCGATTCCCGCTGCTTTGTCCGACGCGACGGGTAGTCACACGGTCTGCGTGTTGTCCTTTTTCCAAAACTATATAATTCTTAAAACATTCCCCAAAATGAGAGAAAGTCTTCAAAAATAATCATAACATATTTTAACCTCAAGTTTATCTCATTCCTTTCATTTTCCATCATATCATAGAGTAACCCATAATTACCTAAAAAGTTAGGATCATATAAACCCTAATGGTTACCTTTTTTATTATTACCTGAACTTCCACATCGATTGGTTATCTCGTACATGATGCATTATAGAACATACCAAGGTTCAAGTGGTTGATCATGACTCCTTGATATTTGGTTTAGAACAACCACGAGTTTCCTCATTGAGTACCCCATTTCATCGAGTCTCTTAATCAGAGAACCACCACAGTTTCCTTCAAACCAATTGTCACTTTGGTGCCTGCGAGATCCAGCCATTCACTAAAAACAGAAATGTCAGTGTGAGTATATCAACAAAACCATCATGTGCTAATGAGGAAGGTAAACACTAAGATATACTTACTCATTCACTTTATCTAAAACTAGGACTCTTTCTGAAATCCTAACCATTATGGTAATGTCACTTATTCTTAGAGAATACCCTAACCTCTAAAGTTATCTAAACCGACCTTTGATACCAACTATAAGGCCCCAGCCTTAAACCTTACTTAATATTAAATTAAATGAGTAATTCACATTGAGGATATTTTTAGGTTTAGAGTTTTAGAGAATTAGGACATAACTATTACATCTCAAAAGATTACAAAGTAGTCTCTTCTACTAAATTTCCATAAAATAAAAACTCTTAAAAATAAACATGTCTAGTTTCATGTTTTAGGTAGCATGACTTTCCCTTGATCCCATCCTTGACCCTATTCCACGCTAAGTCCTGTGAAAAACATTTCAAAAACTTGGGATGAGCATAAAAACTCAGTAATAGATACACAAAGAATAAAAACTGTTAGTTTATCAAAAACAAAAAGTAAACCATGTATAATTTATCAAGGTAATACTTTTCACCTTTATGAAGTAGTAAAAACTCTTTACTGAATAAAATCTCATTACTTACCTTTTTGTAACCAAAGGATTACCATAAAACCCATATAAAGAACACATAAAATATATAAAGGTAACTTGGGACATAAACATACTTAAGTGGAATAACCATACGGTCGACTTCCACACATATCACTTAATGGAATAGCCATACGGCCAATTTCCATACATACTTAATGGAATAGCCATACGGCCAACTTCCATACCCAATGCATTGGAGGTTATAACGTAACCACCCATCCTGGTATTCACGGCACCACCCGTCATATGGTTTATAACGTAACCACCCGTTAAAATGTCCAAGTACCAATATAAAACCATAAAACATAAAACCAATATAAATGAAGGATAACATTTCCACATTTCAATCACAATATATCATAATAGAATCCTTTATCAAAACTATTTTCAATACCAAAATACATAAAAGAGTATATGGTATTTATTTTATTTTAAAAACATTACGGCTTGTTGAGGAATCCAAAGACCAAATAATACTCGTGGCGGCGGAAAAGGTCTTTGTCACCGCGTACGTTAAAAAAACATTCCTTTTTTTCGTTTAGTAAAATGCTTCGTAGAAAAAGATCCCTTTTGTATAAAAGTAAAATTCAAAGGGGTTTATACACCGTATAAAAGAAAGTTGTGTATAAAACGAAATATGCCTCAATGAAAGGATATTGAGACGAAGTCCCTTACAAAGACGGTATCCTTGGTTTAAGGATAAATCAATTGCATAATTATGTGTGACAAACGAATACACCAAATATAAGTGGATATTAAGTGTAAAACAATCAGAGTTTATTCACACATATTCATAGAACGACATATTCAAGGAGTACAAGTTTATCCCAAAGAATCAAATTTGGGCTAAGAAGTTCCCTTGCAAAAATTTGACATCCTAACGGCGTCACTTCAAAAATTCAGAAAATGAGTTGATGAGTGATAAAAAGGGAATCACATCACTTGGGCATAAAATTTACATCAATCAGGATATAGAAGAACATATCCCAACATAATAGTATATGAATTAAAAGGCATAACAAACGATGTCTTTTAAAATGAGGAGGGTGAAAGGTTCCCTTACCTACTTGGGTAACTTTCGAAAAGTACACCCCATTGAAGAAGTGTCATACAATGAATATGTAAATACCCATAAATGGAATTATATTACAAAAGTAGTGTAATAATGGGCAGTACATAAACCACTCAAAGAAAATTGTGGCAAATGTAGCATAAATCTCATGGGAATAAAAGTGAGATGAAAAATCTCTTACAAAAACTCGGCAGCCTAACGGCGCCACATAAAACTTCCAAAATGGATTGATGAAAGGAAATAGGGTCTCTCATCATATGAAAATAATAAGTACATTAGGAGTAATATAAAAGAACATCTCAATCATAAGAAATATGAGCTTAAAAGTAATGACATAAAAGAGTGTACTTAAAAAGAAAGAGGGGTGTATGATCCCTTACCTCGGGTCCGACTTGACTCGATCGTTCTTTAACGTCCTTTAAAAGTGTAACTCCTTTTGATTTGAGCCTAAAGGCTTAATTTGAAAGGATTCTGCCCAAATGGAATCCTCTAGGATGAGGAGAGAGATGTGGAGAGAGTAAATGGGCAGGGTTTAGCCGAGCCAAAGTCTTGAGGAGTGTGTGAAAAGAGGTAGAGGTGGGGGCCTTTTATAATGGAGAGGAGGGGCACTTTTGGAAAGTAAGAAATATTACTTTATTTGAAAATGTGTTTCGGTTTTAAAAGGTCCCACATTGATATAATTCGTGGATAAGGTGATAAGGGTTCGAAATCCACCCATCCAATAAGTTTTGGACATGTGTAGGTCATAGAGTTTACATTATCATCTCATTTTATTTAAATTGTCAGATAATGATGTCATCGCTGCATCATTATGATGTCATAAATAATTTAATTTATTTAATGTATAAAAATTATAAAAAAATTACTATGATGTAGGAAATCTTTTTATCTTTCCAATGACTATTTATAATAAAAAATCTGACTTGTATAACCCCACTTAAAAATTGTTTTAGTAAAACATATCATGTTTGTGTCATTTTTACTTTTACATTAAATAAAAAGTTATTTATGTCATTTCCCAACCAAAGTGGCTCCATGGGGTCCCCAAGTTGACCCATGGCTTGTCTTGGTCGGCCATCACACAACCAATGAGGGTAGGACATGTGTCAAGTTCATTTCATATTATTAAAACATTATTTTTACCTTAAACTACACTAATTACCTCTAATCGTGATTAAAAACTTAATAAGTTACTATTCACCAAAAAATTATTTTTATACCATTGAACCACATTTTACTTCTTAATGACAACCATGTTTGTCGGATTTTTGAAATTCAAAACACAGAAGTGGTAAAATTTATTTTAAACGAAAAATCAGCTTTTATAAGTACCACTTAGTGGTTTCACTATTCATCAAAAATTGATGTTTTTCAGAAAAATCCCAAAAATTCACCTTAAGCTATATTTGATATTCCGAATTCAGAAATGAAGTCCATTTTACAAAATTCACAACATATAAGTTGCATTAATTGAATTAATAATTAATTCCCGCTGTCAGAGCAAATAGCGTGTTTTTATGAAACAATAAGTATCAAAAGATTGACACTAGTTTAAGTCTGATTTCAAAGTGAAATTAATTCCAACGACCACTATTGGATTTAATGGTAAAAATATTTTCTAATTTCACTTTAAAAACAATTCAAAATATAATCTAATCATATAAATAAATTAGATTAGAAAGAGGTTTTGAATTAAAATACAACATTTTACACTATTCATTAAAAAAATGAACTTTATCGGAAAGATACCAAAAATTTACACAAAGTAAATTTTGATGTCCCGATTCTTAAAAAGAGTTTTATTTGGTCCAAAATAATGTTTAATAGTGAACAAAACTATATTTAATGATGGTTCAACATCAAAAGGTGATAAGTGAACCTTTAGTGAAAACTAGGGCATAAACACCTAAAATTGAATTCTTTCCGTATTTTAAGCCTCTATCCCTTATTGGATAAATGTAAAAACATTTAAAAACATATATAATCATATTTTATTTATTTCTATCCATTCCCACCATTACAATGGCTACATGTTAACTACCATTTAAAATAATATTATTTTATTATTAGAGTGCAACGTAGGATTCCCAAGAAACTCGTTGTTGCGTGTTGGGTACGCCATCGAGCATAGTGTCCCCTTTAAAGTCATATCAATATTTTATTCACAAATATGGATAAATAAGAAAATGTCATATTCTTTATTTACCTGGGGTGTTACATGGTGTGTTAGAACTCGAAGTTGCGTACAACACACGCTATTGTATTATTCAAAGACAAGCGTACCATGGAAGCTTGGGGTGTTACACCTAAATTTCATCATTTTTAGAGACCAAAAATTGTGGTAATATTCAGCACATAGATACCACTTATTGGTTATAATGATTCCTTATTATCATCTTGCATTATCATAGAAAGAATCCACATCATATAATATTGTTAGTTTTTAAAAACCTATAAAAAGTATTCCTATATAGTTGTAGTAGATAATTCATCAATCTAACGACATTATCCTTAAATAGTTATCCACAATTTCAAAAGTTTTCAATCCTCATTTTTCATTAAAAAATTAGATTGGTAGAATTTAGAAAACCTAGATATTTTATTGGCACCAATTTCACTTAAAATCAGTCTTTGTGCCACTTAGACTTCATCAACTCATCATTTATAAATAGATTAAACTTTTATTTTTCATAGTGGATGATTGATATTTCTAGTTGATTGTGTTTTCATTGAAACCCAATAAATTTATTCTTCACTGCATATGTCGTTACTGTTAGTAAGGTTCCCATTCCAATCTCTCTCATGCCTCTTGTTGTATCATATGTTTATTTGACATCCATTATGGCCAATTTTAATACAATGTTTTTTAAATTTATATATTCCCAATACTATCTTCCTATTACTATTCATTATTCTTTCATATATAAATAAACCATGTGGATATTATCTCCCCCATAATCTAGAATCACCCAAACCATTAAATTCAACAAATATGGTTGTGGGAAGAAAGGTACCTCTAGACACACTCTAGTAGAGGAATATAGTTATCCATGACTACCCAAACATTTTCATCCATTTTCCTTCCATGTATTTATTGAAATTTATCTCTTATTTTTAATAATTATACAATTTTTTTGAGTACTTACATTCAAATTATCCATATTGTTCTACTAGGTGTCATTTTATAAGGTTTCAGTAATCTCACTAATGCTCTATTTTTCTTTTATAAACAATATCACAACATCCATATTTCATAATAGTATTTTAGTGTTGTTTTCCCATTATGAATAGTAATTCATTGTTCTTTATGATAATATGCTTTCTTGCACTTATTTTCATTTTAATTTTTGTATGTTTCTTATATAGAGACATCTCAATGATTTTTCTTTTATATGATTCCATTATTTTCATAACAATACATCCTCCACTAGTGGTATAAGTCTCTTCATGTCATTTACTTTCCCAGATTTGGAAAATATATTTTTCTCATCATATATATTTTTTCTGATCATAATGTTTTATTACCCATTATTTTTAGATTAATAGTATTGTTCCATTTCCACTTTTAAAGTTTATTGTTCCAAAATAAACTTTGATATCTGACACATGTATATTTGATAGTTTATCTTGTGTTTATTCTATCTTATAAATGTTTTCATTAATATTTTTTTCTTATTGTAAAGAATATATTTATAATTTAACAATATTTTAAAATATGTCATTTGTATATATATTAGTAATATCTTATTTTTATAGGATTACTATTTCTTCCTCTGATCCCTATATTTTATCCACTTATTCCATTCTTCATTTATTAATTTAGTGATCTTTATGTATGAAACAAAAACAAATACCTCTAAATGTGTATTTTGAAATCATTTTTCTCAGAATAAAATTTATTATATATTTTTATCTTTTGCTCGAGGTAGTAAAAATAGAATTAATAGAATAATAATCAGTATAACAAGATTTATACATTCTATATAATGGTTTGGATTTTTTTAAAAATTCTATTACATCCATATTAAAAAAATAAACCATATATAATATTCAAAAAATAATTATTGTATGACTGTTCGTGCCATATTTTTTTAAATATGTATCTTTGAATAAACTTGTTTTGTTAAAACACTTTCTTTACATTTTGAGATGATATCTACGATTTTTCAATATAAAGTACTTTTATTTAATTTTTTTAATCCACTATAATTGTCTTTATTTATTTGGATAATGATTTGACGAACCTAAATATCATTCATCCATAATAGTTGGATTTTATCTTCATGTGAATCCTAAATATTTCTTAATGGATCAACAAATATATATTATATATTATTATTTTCTATAATTGATTATTCCAAAACATTAATATTATTTCATACTAATGAACTTCATGATGAGTCGATCTCAATCATCTAACAATGATTTTACTTTTTCATAACATTACATAATGATTATATTTAATTAATCTTCATTATATTATATTAAATATTATAATAAACATTGAAGTACTTTAATAACTTCCCATTTTATATCTAACATATCTTTATTGATATCTATGGTTTTTTAAATGTTATACCACTACATTAAAATATTATTTTGGACACATGATCCAAAAATTATTCCATTATATGTTCTTATAATTGAAAAAAAATAATCATTAAAAAATATTCTGTAAATTTATTTATCTCTTAAAACCTTATAGAGAATCATAATTGTATCATGAGACATTTTTATTGTACTTTTAGAGATTGACCCTTGTTCTGAATCTCTTATTCACCGACCATCATTGAGACCATAGAAAAATATTCATCATCTATGTTTTCATCATACATATGTGAGTCATGATCTTCACTAGATCCATAATTTTTTTAAAAAAATCATAATATGAAGCAACCATTAATGTACTATTTTAAACAAAATACCATCTTACTAAATAGACTCAATTATATCATTACATTATTCAATAGGAGTACTCAAATGTTTAGATCAAGTTGTCTTGTTCTTCCTCCTTTTGATTATAATAAATAAAAAGTACTAAATATTTATAGACTATATTCTAATTTTTAGATACATGTTCCATCTAGTATACTTCATCCTCAGGTTACTCAAAATTCACTTAAAATCTTTCAACAATCATACAATTTTTATATTCTTCTTTCTTGGGATGTCTAATTCCTTAATATCTCATTGGTGATCTACTTCAGGATCTAAAAATACATTTAGTTCATTATCAAATTAAACTATAATTCTGACCATTTGATAATATAATACATTCTAGTTTTAATAGTAGATATTACAAGGTTGAATTAAAAAATAAAACCTTTTGTTTCTGATACCACTTTTTGTAACCCAAGATACTTGGGGTAAATTAGGGTGTTACTGATTTAAGGATTTTATCATATGTCCCTTATATTAATATTTTGAATAATTTATATAAGGAACACTATAAAACAATTGATTTCTTTTACTTTTTCATATAAATTCCTATGATGTATTATGCACATATTTAGACATAAAAATGTGAATGGATATAAATTTTATACTATGTTTACCTAAACTGTACTACATTCATCAAACATCCACTATAAATATTACAAGTGGTCAGAAAACCTATAATGAATCACCATTTTAGGGGATACGTTTTTATGTAACTCACACCACAGAATGGATAATTTCTCTTCATATCTTGGTGAAGTCACTCTTCACTTAGTCTTACAATTTGTTTAATAGTCTAGGTAATGTCTCAGTACATAAAAGGGAAAATCCCTTATACAACATAATATGATGTTTGAAAATAAATCTATATATAGAATTATATGTCTTTTCCTAGAGGATATTAATTATACACTGTGTTATAGTTCTGGAATCGATGCTTTAATGAATACAAGGCGTTGATCCAAATTCCATGGATAGATACAATCAACACCAATTTATAAGTATTAAAGAAATGAATTCTAAAAAAATCAACATATTATCCTAACACTTTATATAATAATTAATTTTTTGGAATTATCCTCAAATTACTCACTATTAATCAAACCAATAAACTAGATGTATCCACAAATTTATATAAAAATGATCTTCAATCTATAAAAAATATATATAAACACGATCCTGTTAATTCATATATTTAATGAATCACATGTTTTATGACAACATTTTTTATTCTTAACCCTTTTAATTTCTGTCTCTCTATATTTTTATTGTTTTTCATCTAACTTTCTATAAACGTTCTCTTTATTTTTTCCACCCATCTCAAAAATGATCATGTTAAGTGATTTGAAATTCAAATACAAGTACATGAAATTAACAACCTTTAAATTATGATCCTTGAAACTCATCTCTTAGATCATTTTCAACTAAATATAAACCATTAATCTTAATTTAGGAAGGTAAAGTTTATTTTATACTAATCATAATCTTAAAAATTATAAACAAATGAATTCAATTTCAATTCCTGGAATTTTTTCATTATAAATATTATTTTACAATTAATAGTTATTATCATAATACACATCTCGTTGAATCATCATGAAACTAAAAGTGAAATTACCCTTACTTATCACACTTATTCCATTGAAATGACCCTTAAAAATTTCCCTATCCATTGAAATATCACTTTTATTTGGGTCGAATAACCCTTCTAAATAAATATTGTTAACCTTATATATCATAAGGAAATTTTTTTCACAAACATTTTTTCTAATAAACCTTTAAATATTGGCTAGGTTACCATTACAAATGATATTATGCAATGATTTTCAAAATTTTATGCACAATACATAATGAGTCTTACGTATCATTCAGTGGCCCTTTAGTAAAAGATATTACAAAATTACAACCATTTAGTATTTTTACTTGGTTAAATTTAATTATATAGGTAGATTAATGATTTTTTAGATTTACATATCTTTTTGAAATTCCCATTTATATATATACATAACCTCAAAAAAATTATACTTCTCCTTGGTAAGTTCAACGATTACCCATAAATAAAACAATTATCTTATATGACACCATGGTAACCCTTTGGTATTCATAGATATTTATTCATTGCACATATATAAGGGACATTACTCATAGTGTGGTCCTCGTTCCTGCACCCTGGTTTATGTTTATAACATCCAAATCGTAATCAATCATATTTTTTTTATAAGAGTTCCAAAATAGTTTATGGACATCCAATTTTCAACCTATGAATATATTTCCCACTTTAATCACTAACATTTAGACTATATTTACCTCATATTATATAATAACATTCAGAACATGATAAATTTATCTTTTGGACTTACTATTTAAACATCAAACATCTTCATGACTTCTAGTGACAATCTCAAAACATTTATCTTCTGAAAACATAAAACCTCTATAACAACATAATAATCATTCTAGACTAAATATATTTTCGAAAAAAAAAATATATCTCATATCATCTTTAACATTACTTATAATTAAAAATATTTCCTTCCTATGTGATTTTCTAAAAGCATCTCCTCATAATTTCCTTAGAAATACATGAACTTCATCATTCATCCATCATACAGAACCTTCTATTATTATCATTAAATCCAATATACAGCCTTATTTTTGTAACATGAACATTATATGACCATGATGAGAAAATAAAAATAATACTTATATTTCATCATGATATAAAGGGATCAAATTCCTTAAGTTCAATAAAAAAATATTGCATTTTAGTCCATGATAATAATGAAGAAGTCGAAGAATCGTACACTAAGAGAATCATGATGGAGTGGTAATAAATTTAAACTTAAGAATAGTGTTTGATTAATAGATATAAGAAATTTAATATCACACTCCTTGATGTGAGTTAATTGAGTTTCTATTTGTCACATGATATCTCACATTGAGGAATGACAATTCATTACAATGATTATCCAATATAGTGAAGTGATATTGATAACCTAATCTTTTGGAGTTTATATGGATTTTATCAATCTATGATGCACACAATGTCTAAAAAAGTAAATATATATCATTATAACACAATTATATAATGTTAAATAGAATTTATGTCACATAAATTTTATTAAAGGTGGATTTTAAACTTAAATAATGACACGTGGTTATGATTCAAATTAACTTTTGAGGCACTGAGAGTATCACTGACAGAAATTTGATGAATTATACATACTATAATGGTTTCATTGTAAATTTGACATAAATTTTTATGTAATTATTGTACAAGGTTATTATGAATGGATGTAGTCCATGGAAAAAATATGAGTTTGTTTACTGTTTATATAAGATTTATTAATATGGAGGGTACATAATATATGACATCATATAATGAATATCATATAAAAATTCATCATTAAAAATTTTAATATAAAAATAATGAACATGAGATATATTAAAATCCTGAAGGATTCTTGTTGATGAGAGAGATGTACACACTCTATATAGCTACTAAATGATGAATCTTGATATTAACACATATTATAATGAAAATATATTATTACACAAGATATACATGGAATTTAATGTACACATAGATTGTGTAAAGGGATTTTACACTTGAATATAATGATGATATTGAAAAACAACAAATAGTAGGTGATGAAAAACAATTATTTTTATTCATTTCATTGATTAAAAATAATTATTTATGAAACATATTCCCTGAGTGTATTCCACATTAAAATGACTGAATACTAAATGAAATAGGTGGATTTTTATATAATAGAAATTTTTACTCATTAATTTCACAGGATTATTCCCATTTATTATAATGTAATTAAGAAAGATATTATCACGTTATATCATTTTCAATGTTTTAATGAGATGTCTGTAATGAGGATGAAAATTCTGATAAGTAAGAAATAATGCATATTTATAACATAACTTTCAAATTAAAATATTATATTAGAGACATAAAAGGGGAAAAAGAAAAATCATCTATAGGTTTAAAGATCAATTGAAAGAGTACATTTTAATATAGAATATATTTTTTAGATGTTAATTTTAAAAATCTATAAATAAATATTTTTTTGGATTATAATAGAGGCTATTAGAAATATAAATTATATATAATACACTTTTTTGATAAAATTTTTCTTTCCAATGGATTTTAAATCACCTCAATCAGAGACTTGGACCAAAAGCTCTAGCTGATTTAAAAAAGGAACCAATGCATTGTTTTTCTCATATATGTTCAATAGAACTAAAATGAATCCCAAGGGTTTTGAATCGATAAATATTGTTATTTTACAAATAAAATTGATACCATGTTTAAATATTTTAATTGTTTACATATTAAAAAACATTCTAAAATATTTTCATAGGTTACTAGGTCAATAAAAACAGATTAACATTTCCCGTATATTAAAAATTAGAAAATAAATTTATGGATGATATTTATACCATTTTATGGTAGTTTTATGAAATAAGTTTTTATGTAGTTTCCAGGATATATCTATGATATTTTCCTACATTTTTCTTAATTTTCATTTTTTACCCAAATGATGTTAATTGAGGAAACCTGAGGACTAACATGAGAGTCAAATACATGTTTATGTCACTCATGGAGATCCATTCACACAAAAATTATAAATGTAAGTACTACTTAGATAATTCAATTAAGGGGCGTGTTTAAGGTGAATTTAGAAATTTATATCTATTTTGAATACAATTGTATAATTGTGAAGAATAAAAACTATACATTATCTGCAATATTCCTTGAAAATGTATTATATTCATTATTGAATAAATATTTTAGTGTTTGTGCTTGTGTGTTTCTATAGATAAAATTGACCTACATTTTCACAAAGAAGATGATACAGAGGAATTTATGTATATGATGTGATTTCAATTTAAACACTACGGTATAAACAAGGCCATTTTTTTATAAATTATATTAATAAAATTGATTTACATGATCCCATATACATCTAAAACTAAGAAAAAAGTGTGTTCTTAATTTAAGAAATTGTATGAAATTTTTTCACACTATGAATGTAACATTAAAAAATTAATTAATATATTCTCATATTTATGATCATAATTTTTAATTTTATTATATATCCATGGATTTTTTTAAACATAAAAAATTATTACAATATTTATGTTGTTGTTTAATGACATTTTCCTTCTCAAAGAGTATCAAGTAATTAAAAATCATGCTTTGGTAAAGTGGGAAGCCACACATTCCCCAGCAATCACTAAACAGCCCTTATAAATTTTTTAAACTTGTAAAAATATTATATGTTTCATATTATTTTATATTCCATTACATTTTAAGCTGAAAATATTTGTTGAAGGAAAATAGTGAGTAAAAAATCCACAATAAACTATGATGAATATTACTTAACCAAGGATTTTTTAGAACATTGAGAACATTTATCTTTTTTGCAGACAACTTATTTACCCCAAAAATGGTCTACATGAATTGATAGTTACTAATAATTAGAATCAATGAAAATTATAGTATGGATGATAACTACCCAATATCTTATCATTGATACCTCTCACACATAAGTGTGATGTGAATTAAGGATGTTTCCAATTATATGAATAAATCTTAAGGATTACCAAGATGATTCACAATGTAACACCTTAATCTATTACATGGTAATAACTACCTAGGATTAATTTTTCTTGTGTATAGAGATTCGATTAGTATCAAGTGTTTCCAATTATAATACAACAATCAGTATTAAAGTTATTTTCAATGATGTTAAAATTTACCAACTCTGATTTTTTCCATTTATATCCAAATACATATCCAATAAAACATTTTTGATTGAATTAATATATTTTATTCCATTATTTATTGTTCATATTCATCCTTGTTGATTTAATATGATTTTTCTAGAATGTGATGTTAGGTGAAATTTTTATAGAGGAAGCTATTGGAAATTCTATTCATTGAGAATTATAATTTTTTTAGTGACTCATGTCATCCAATGACATCCATTGAATGATGTTTCTTTATTATTTGTGTTGTTTATAATATAATATATATATATATATAACTTATTTTCATAATTGGAGTTAATGTATTTAATTAATTTTCCATATATAATAAATAATGAATGAGTGGAATTATAAATTTTGTAGTTAAAATTAAATTGGTAAATAAATAAAAAGATAATAATTTAGGGAAAATAATCATAATAAAAATTTACTTCCTATAAATGTAGAAGATATAATCATGAATTCTCGCAGTGAATACCCCTATTCTTAAATCAAAATTGGTTATAATAATATGTTATCAATAGACTTAATTTATAGTAATGTAATTATTTTGATCAATTTAGTAAAAAATACATAAATAGTTTTCATTGTATTTTGATTCACATTTATTGAGTTTAAGATACATTTTATGGAGGTTATTACACAACTAGAAATAAAGGCTATTAAAAATGCAAAAATTCTTATTGTGTATGTAATCATTTGGTCTACTAGGTCAAATACATAGAGAGGGGGTGAATTATGGTATGACAGATTAAGACTATTTCCCTTTCGGTTCTATTTTCATTTTTAGAAAACACTCAATTCTCACTTCGCCCCATGGAAATATATGAATAGATATGATATTATGCATAGAAAACAACAATTTTTACTTGGTTTACCCACACTGGGCTATGTCTAATTAACATACAATGACGGTGTACCAATGTACCAAATTCACTATGGATCACTGCCAATAATGAGTACAATGTTCATGATAGATCTTTAATGACTAGGATTACAACCATTACAAGGATTAGATTCTTCTCATTGTATTCCCAAGGGTCAATACCTTTGCCTCTTTCTCTGTCTCACTGCCAGTGGAACAGGTCACCATCTTCCTCTTCCTATGCTCAATAATCTTATATTAGAATCTACACATAGTTTATAGACTTATTGGAAAATCAATGTGTATTGACATGTGTGTACCTTCATTTTCATGAATTCGTACATGCTTAACTTTAGGTAGATGATCTGTTGAAGTTTTTTTTCACAAATAGATGAAGTCCACCTTCATGAGTACTACTAGTTACTTGAAAATACTTTCTCAAACTGATTTTAAGATTTTTCAAGCTTCCTTGTATATATCATGAACCACCTTGTTCCTCCATGTACTATGTACTAGGTATGGTGCATAGAACATCTCCTATACATACCACTTTTGCTTCCATAAACCTTCCTTCTTCCGCGAACTGCATTCACATTCACTATCACATACTGCCTCCATGTACCGACTCCACAAACCTCCTCTACAAAACACTCTATATCCTTGGATTGTTCATTGTTCATAGACTGCCTTCACAAATCACCTACGTACCATGTCTTCTTCCACCCTGTACCATGTACTTTGTGGGATATTGTTTCCCACAAAAAACATATGCAAAGTTTCTTCTGCACTAACTAATTCAGCCTTCGCATAATTTTCCCCCATGAACATCCTTCAGACTTTAACGAATTCCCAAAGAAAAGAGTTGTTCTATGATAATATTTTCTCTCAATTATAATCAGTATGATTAGAGATTCTTATATAGGTATTTGTATCAACAATGTCCTCTAATTTAAGATTTATGAAATATTTTATTCAGTACATCCCCCACCGCATACCGATCGTCCTGTCATGAACTAAACCCATTCTACGAATAAATTTTCCACAGTAGTCCACGTACTGCCTTTCTCATATGTTATTGATCTCCTCTTAAAATGAAAAGAGATCTTCATACCACACTTCATTCTTCCATGAATCATTTTAGATTTCGTGAACCGCTCCCACGTAGTATTCTTGCTACCTAGTACGTGACTGGGTACCCTTCCAAGACATGGTATGTGGTCCATGTTGAGAACTCTTCTCATAATAGTTCATCTAATTCTGATACTTCGTTAACACACCATCTTGCATTAATCATCAGTCACATGATTTGATTAAGATAGTGATCATGTATTTACTCAAAATATACTCTATACCCACATGATCCATGCTTGGAGTGATTAACAAGAGAAAAATGAAATTTTAATCAATGAATAACATAATTAATGACTTAAGATCTTGAAACCACAACTTCTTTCATCATGAACATCAGTCGTTGTGATATGTAAAAATTGATAAACCACTTCTACCATCATTATATTTAATGTTCCCCTTATATTATAGCTCCTCTAAATAGATTCATCTCAACGTCAACTCCCTTATCTCGCTACTCCACTTAACAGCTCATCCTTGTGTCTTTTCTCCCCATAGAATAGTCACACTTTATCCAATTTTTTCAACGAACCCGAAGGGCGCTTCAAGGTTTTATGAAATATGGTAATGAAAATATATCAACACATTAGGGAAATACGCATCATTCCTTTGGGAAAGGGGGTCCAACATCTACACTTTTTCAAGTGCGGGAATTCGACTAGACTCGCTAAGCTAGTTGATGAATTTAAAATACTTATTTGGGTAAGACCATTTTAAGAATATATGTAACTTGTTGTTTTGTTGGCACATACTCCAACTTCATAAGACCTTGCCCCACCTACTCCATTATAAAATTATATTGGATTTCAATGTGCTTTCTCCTGGATTGATGGGCTAGATTTTTTCTTAAACATATAACGCTTTAATTATCACAATAAACTCTGATCAGAGATTTCACTGCAACTCCCATGTCCTCTATGTGTTACTTCATCCACAATAGTTGTGTGAAGCCTTGAGTAACTGCAATATATTCAGATTCTGTGGTGATCAAAGAAGATAAATATTGTTTCTTTCTCATCCAAGAAATACACAATTTTCTAAGATAAAAGGAACCTCCGGATGTTGATTTCCTATCATCTCTTAATTAGGACCAATCTACATCTATATATCCCAATAAATCTGGCTGATATTTTTCATTATACATTAAACCAAAATCGAAAGTTTCCTTGATATACATAATTATTGTTTTTTACTGCAATCTCGTGGCTCTCCTTGGGACTGCTTTGATATCTCACTACTTGGCATGTAACAAAAACAAAATCAGGCCTTGTCGCAGTCAGGTACAATAGTTTTAAAATGATTTTCCTATATTCAATGATTTCAACTACCTTCCCTTCATCAACTCGTGATAGTTTATAATGGGTAGCAATTAATGTTTTCATTTATTTGGAATTATCCATTCCAAGAATTCTCAATACCTCCTTGGCATATTTATATTGACAAATAAAATTGGAATTATTTCCTTGCATCACAAGTATGCCATCAAAAAATATCATCTCACCAATCATCGACATTTATAACTTTCATTTCAGGTATTTAGAAAACTATCTTCAATGTGCTTCATCTTATCCACCAAAGATTATTTCATCGATATAAACCATCATCATCATCCTTTGACTATTTTCATTTTTGAAATAAAAATGTTAATAAACTCCACTAAGATAAAAACAAATCATATTTAGAAACTAATCAAGGAATTAATACCATGATCTTAGTGATTACTTCAAACCATATAAATCCTTCTTCATATGAAATGATCTATTTTCATCTTCACAAATGAGAAAACCATCTAGTTTCTCAATGCAAGATTCTTCTTCCAGAACTCCATTCAGAAATGATGAATAGACATCCATCTGGAAAACTTTAAACATTCTATTCACTGCAACATCCATGAATAATCTGATTGTCTCCAGCCCTGAAATAGATGAAAAAATTTGATCAACATCAATACCCTCTATCTGAGAGTACACTTTCCACCCCATTCATGCTTTTCTTCGAATCTTAAACACATATTCATTCATTTTTTTATGAAAGACCCATTTGTCCCTATGATATTTTTGTCTTCTAGTCTCAAAATAATTTCTCGCATATTATTCTTCTCAACTTGGTAAAGCTCTACATTCATTTACTGAACCCAATTCTCATCTCAAACTACTTCATCAAAGCATTAAGGTTCCACTTGTGACAATTATGCTGCTAGTTTTAGAGACTTAATCCTCTTTTTCTGTTGTGGTTCTCTTTGATTTCCAATTATGTTCTTCCTGTTAATTTATACTCTTCTCACTAGTCTATTGGTAGACACTGATTTATTTTTATCATATGGGTCTTCTTATGAATCTACCTATGGATCTAGAGTGTCTCCTGACCTTATCATCTCTTTATCACTATCCTACTAAGTCTGGTCATTTATTTTCTAAAGATTCTATTCAGCCTCCACAATAATCACATCATAACTTTCAACAATCTTTCCAAGCCACTTATTGAAGAATTTATATGATTTTATTTTCTTTGAGTATCCAAGAAATATCTTTTCATCTCCACAAGATTCAAACTTCCTATTTTGCTCTTTATTGAGAATGAAACATTTATTTATGATTACTCGATAGTACTTCAATAAAGGCTTCTTTTCATACCATAACTCTTATGGAGTCTTATACCCTTTTAGAAAAAGTAATTCTCTAATTAAATTGTAGACTAATTTCATTACTGCATCATTCTAAAATTTCTCTAGAATTTCTTTCTCATTGAGGATTTTTATGACCATTTTTTTTAAAATTCAATTTCTTATCTCAGCTACTCCATTCTACTGTGGAGTTCTTAATTCTGAAACTTGATTCCTTATCCCATGTTCCACATGATAATCCCCCACTTGGCTATTTTTGAACTTTATTCCATTATGTATTCAAATCATCTGGATTTTCTGACCATGAATCTTTTCACATTCCAATCGATATCTTATAATGAAACTGAACACTTCAAATTCATTGGTGATTGTTGATACCCTTGTAATAATGCTATATTCATCAATTAATAGAACATAATATCTCCTCCCATCAATATTCCTTTGAGAAATTGTCCCTTACACATAAATATTCAAAAACTCAAGAAATGTTGCTGGCCTTTACTATTTGGGATTATATTTATTTTGAATGATATTCCCTTATTTATAGGAAAGAGACATTTGAGTATGGTCACATGATATATTTTCCCACAAAAACCATTAGTGGAATTTCAACCACATGAACTACTTCATCCTCTGTAGAATTCTCCCATGCAAACTTCCTTCAGACATTGCTGAATTCCCAGAGCAAAGATTTGTTCTCTAATAATATTTGGTCTCACTTTTAATTTGTATTATTAGCGATTATTATATTAGAAAATATATCCACAATGTTTTCTAATAAAAGACTTTACCAATCTTCAACTCAATACGTCCTCCACCGCATACTGATCCTCCAATCATGAACCACATCCATTCCATGGTCCATTTTTTCATAGCAGTCCATGTAAGACCTTTTCTCCTATGTGGTTGATCTCCTCTGCCAATGAAAATTCATCTGTGTAATGCACCACCTTCTTATGTGATTCATTTTTGATTTTTCCACCTTAATGACATGTCTTCGGCAACCACCATCCATGTTTATTTGTGGTAATTTGGCTTTGAGAACAATCTCAATCACTCAAAAAATAAACCGCGAGGACACATTGAAGAATTTTTTTTCATAATTAATGACTAATATAAACATACCGAATTTTTTTTAATGAAAAATGATATGTTTAAAGGATTTAAGACCATGAAATAGGGAATTATTATGTGTTTTAAGGGGAAAATGGATGTAAATGAAGAATGAATTGATAAAAACCAATTTCTACCTAGTGATAAATTTTTTACAATAATATTTATTTTAAAAAATTGATAAATATAAAATTTATATTTAGGTTACTAAATAACATAATGAAAAAATAACAATGCTAGAAGAAACCATTACCAAAATGAATCTGTAGTTTTAAATAATTAAAAATAATCTAAATTTTTTTTCAATGTGAACAATTATTTTCTAAATGATGTGAAACAAGTTATAAATTTTTTTTTGAATCAAATATTATTGTAATATTGGATAAGTTGAAATATCATTACTCAATTAGTTTAGGGAAGAATGATGTGTTCTTATAGGGCACCAAAGAAAAAGGAAAGTATGTTGACATTAAAAAAGGATTAAATACAATAGAGATTTTATAAAGAGATATTGAAATTCATGTAGTATAATAATTGTTATAGTACTAGGAAACATTAAAATGAAAAACACTGATGAAATAATAAACCCAATAAAATAGTTTTATAAGAACAAAACAAGTAATAAATCATAAATATAAAAAACATAGGGTATAGATTTATTTTTTTAGATACTTGAGAATGATAAACTAAATCCCAAAACATCCTAATTGAATATTTATATCATATGTACCAAAAATAAAAAAAATATTCACCACTGGTGAAGAAACCTATTAAGAAATTTATAAAAAAATCCTTTTTAATTAAAGGATTCTATTGTGTAACGTCCCAACCCAGCTCACCTCTAAAACGGTGGCCAGACCGGTGGGTCACATAACCTCAAGCGCATCACCCAAAATGCCAGAAGCTACCAACTAGCAGTGAGGTCCCTTGTTGTGTCCGTGGGGGAGACTATGACCTTATAGGTAATAGATAATATCACAGTGGAAGAAAACAAAAAAAATAATAAATAACGGAAGCATGTGAATAAATAAACTGCAGTAGAAGAAATATAAATAATACAACTAAAAGATAATAGTCAAGTGAAGAAGCTCACAATAAGATGTCATGCCATGATGTAGGTCTAAAATGGAATTACGGAGAATAGAACTCAAACACACAGCAAACTAAAATAAAGACACAATACAGTAACTGTATCACAAGAAAATCCTGATCCTCTTTCCCAGTATCTATCCTAAGAAGTAATAAACAGTCAAGCATCGGAAGTAGAATGCTTCATATTTTCAATACCTGAAAGCACGTAATCTACTCAGGTGTCAATGATTCCTGAGCAGGGTGTGAGATAAAATCCCAGTAGGCCAACACCCACGGTGTCTAAACCATTTCATTTCATGCAAAGATAAAAATGCAGTGTTCCATTATATAATTATTTCAGATAAAATAATTTTAGTTAAAAGAAATAAATAAGTCATCCTGGGTACCAAATGGCACCCATGCCTAGTCACAAGCTTCAGCCTAAGCTGGTGGTCTGAAAGGGTACCTATTAGTAGAAAGCACGAACATGCATATATATATATATAACCCAAAAAGCAAGTTCAAACAAGTAATAAGTATACCCCAAGCTTGTGCTTTATCTTGGGGCCTAATTCAAGTGTCAATCAGGTGAACATCCATATATCAAAACAATATCTCAAATCTCAATAGACTCAAATGGAAATTATATAAACCTTAAGTGAATCATTATTATGGTTCAATTTGAGAGTTGGAGTCTGAGCTCGTCTCGAAGGTATCACTATGGAACATCCGTCAATTTATCCAATACCATTGAGCTCGTCCAAGGCAATCTTTTGAAACAACATGTATCACCCGAGGCATGGATTTACCCTGAGTCTGTCCCGATCTCACAAAAGGGGTAGAGTATCATCCGAGAATGACTTAGCCACATTGCCAATGGATCCGTCCTGATTATCCCTTCTGGAACCGGTATCACCCATAAGTATTAGAAAGCTCAGGGAAGTCTCGATCCGGAAAATCCAATGTCACCGCCCTCGGAACATAGAGGTAACCAGTCAGGAACAGGGGGTCTATGTGTGGCCCTTAACACATGACATACCTCCTTTCCCTGCCCTAAATTTAATTAATGTTTTCACACCAGTAGATATGACATAATCATCATATAAAGTCACAGCTTGAAAACTAACTAGATACACCTTTGCATCACAATGTATAAATTTAAAATTACATCATAAAAACATACAAGGAAATATACATCGTATCAAGATCAGTAGATAATGAACTTTTAAAAACAAATAAATAGTTCAAAAAAATAGGTTCCAATGATTCAACAGTTTAAGTTCATGTTCAAATCAATTATTTATTTAATTTAATCACAGTAAAAAGAGTTTCTCACACCTGAAATTAATTAAAATATAACCCAAATAATGGAAAATACCCCGACCAGGTCTTCGCACCCCAAAGGGGTGTATGACCTTGTTGTAACAATCCAAACAACTATTTATTTAATTTAAAAACAATAAAAAGGGTTGCGCAATACTAGAAGATAATTAAATTATAAACCCGACTAACAGAAAAATACACCCACCATGTCGGCATGCCCAAAGGGGTGTATAAAATTGTTGCATCAAATCAAAAAATTAATTTAAGATGATTATGGCTGCAAAAATGAGGAAAAACAATTATAGTAATTAAATTGGGTAAAATTGCACTAAGCCGGTAGGCACCGACGAACGACACAACAGTGCATTTTTATAAAATAAAAATAAATGGAGGTAAATAGAGTAGGCACCCTACCATGTAGTTATATATGACACTAAGATCTAGAGTAGGCTTGGATTTGACCTAAAACGTAAGAAAATGAAGGATTTTAGAAAAACCCCAAAACAGGGTAAAAAACGTCCACGACGAACTGCGTGCAAATTACTCAACAAAAACGCACGATTCCAATTCATAATTTTTGGCCATTCCCTAAGGTTTTATTCACACCTTACAGAGAAGGAATCGAATGTCTGATGGAGGAAAAGAGTCTTTCTGAAGGTCCTACTGGTTGGTGCACCACCTAGGGGAGAGGAGGGGTGCGACGTGAGGGAAGGGAGAGGGAGAGAGGAGAGGAAAAAAAGGAAAAGAGATAAAATAAAGAAAAAATAATACAAAAAAGAGAAAAATAAAAGATATGGAAAAAAGGAAATAGAGGAAATGAATAAAATAAAATAAAAGGATGTAAAGGGAGAATAGATAAAAATAATTAAAAATGTAAATCCCCCATTTTAATTATTTTTATTTTTCCCGTAGACCCATTTCTATTTTATTTCAATTTTTTATCTTTTCATTCTTTATTTTAAGTCTTATTTAATCTGTAGTTACTCTTTTCAATTATTAATTAATTATTTAAAATCCTGAACACTACGCTAATGTGCGACATAACATTTTTCATTAAAAGACTGCAGTTATTTAAAGTAATTAAAAAGTTGCCCTGGACCCGCAAGAGGTGCTCAGGCATGCACCCCAGGTCAGTTAATTAATTAGAATAGAATAAATTAAAAATGGTACTTACCTGATTAAGGTCAGGAAATAACAACCTCCCCTCCTTAAGACCACTCGTCCCCAAGTTTCCCTTCTGAGGGTAGTGGAACATCGCCAGAGAGAAGTTCTGGCCACTGCACATGCACATCTATCTCTTGCTCCCAGGTATCGCCTTGAATGCGTCCGTGTTTCCAAAACTTTCAAACTAGAGGGAAAGACTAGCCTTGGAGGAATTTCATGCTATGGTCGACAATACAAATCGAATGCTCCGCAAATGATGCATAAACGTCAAACTCGATGTCATCAGGGTCAGAAGAATGAGATGAGTCTGGATGATATTTTCAGAGTTGAGATACATGGAAAATGTCATTCATAGAACTATACCTCTGAGTTAGTAGTAACTGATAGGCTACTGGCCTAACTCTCTCCACTATCTCGAATGACCCGACGAATCTCGGTGATAACTTCCTCTTCCTCCTGATCCGTCTGTGACCCAACCTCAGAGAAACACGCAGAAAGACTCGATGTCCCACCTCAAACACCAGAGGTCTATAGTGACGATCAATATAAGAATTTTGTCTGGACTGAGCTGTATTCATATTCTTCTGAATCAGCTGAACTTGATCAGAAGTTTCCTAAACAAGATGATGACCGAACAGAGCTACCTCACCTGCTTCGAGCCAGCATAAAGGTGAATGACGTGGCCTACCATAGAGGGCCTCATACAGAGCCATTTTAATTGTCACTTGGAATATTTTATTAAATTTAAACTCAACCATAGGTAAATTATTCTCCCAATAACCTCTAAAATCAAGGATACATGCCTGCAACATATCCTCTAACAGTGGTATAGTTCTCTCAGATTTCCCGTCGGTCTGATGGTGATATGTAGTACTCAGAAGTACTTGTGAACCCAGCACCTTTTGAAACACTTTCTAGAACCGTGAAGTAAAGTGGTCATACTTTTCTAAGACAATAGAATAAGTTACACCATGGAGTCTCACAATCTATCGAATATACAGCCTTCCCAACTCATCAATCGTAAAGGTCTCTCGAATAGGCATGAAGTGCAAAACCTTGGTCAACCTATCAACAACCACCCATACTGCATCACTACTTCATGGAGAAATTGGAAGGCCTATAATGAAATCCATGGTGATGTCACTCCACAACCATTCAAGAATGGATAGAGGTTGTAGGAGTCTAGCAGGTCATTGGTGCTCGGCCTTCACCTGTTGGCAGGTGGAGCACCGAGTGATGAAACCTGCTATCTGCTTTGTCATTCCAGGACACCAATACTATCTACACATGTCTCTATACATATTTGTTAGGCCAGGGTGAACTACCCAAATAGAGGTGTGATATTACTTCATCATCACTTCCCGTATACCTGAAGGTACCCATACGCGGCCACGGTAAAGGAGAGTTTCATTTCTATCAACAACCCAACCGGGAGGTGGGTTCTCTCCTATAATGCTTTTCCTCAAAATGAGCCCCTTAGGATCAGTCAACTATTGCGTGCGGACTTTCTCGTGAAGGGAGGACATCACTATAAGTCCTATTAGAACCAGTTGTCCACTCTTCTCCTGAACCTCCAGATGTATTTTTGAAAACAAGACCATCATCGGCTACTCACTGATGGCTACCTGCATAGCATGCACCTGTGTCTTGTGGCTTAAATCGTTGGCCACAATGTTACCCTTACCATGGGTATAAACAATCTTAAAGTCGAATGACTTCATGTATTTGACCCACCCTAGTTTCCTTAAGGTAAAGTCTTGTTGAGTGGAGATATATTTTAAGCTTTTATGATCGGTGTAAACAATGAATCTCTCACCCAAAAAATATTGTCTCCAATAGTAGAGATCATGAACCATAGATGCCAACTCAAGTTCATGGGTAGGATATTTCCTCTCATGATGTCTCATTTGTCAGGATCCATAAGCCATGAACCGATCACCCTGTATCAAAACTTCACCCAGACCTATTCCTGAAGCATCACAATAAACTGTATAGCTCTTAACAGGTTCAGGTAGAATCAAGATTGGGGTTGAGGTTAGTCTTCCTTTCAATTTCTGAATAGACTTTTCACAATATTCTGACCATATAAATTGTACACATTTCTTAGTTAGGGTCATAAAAGGTGATTCTTAGTGGGAGATATCCTCGATGAAATGCCTATAGTAGCCAGCAATCCCCAAGAAACTGCGGATCTCAAAGACACTTTCAGGAAGCTCCCATGAAACCATGGTTCTCACCTTTTATGGGATAAATGATACCCCTACCTCAGATATAATATGACCCAAGAAGTGTAACTTATCAATCCATAAGTGGCATTTACTGATCTTAGCATATAGTTGTTGCTCTATTAGTGTACTCAACACGATCTCAAGATGGGTTGCATGGTCGTGTCTGTAATAAAAATACACTAAGATGTTTTCCACGAATACTACCTCAAATAAATCAAGATATGGTTGAAAAACTCAGTTCATTAGAGCCATGAAGACTTCCGGTAAATTTGTGAGGCCTAAAGGCATAACTAGATACTTGTACAAGCCGTACCTGCTTTGGAATTCCGTATGTGGTATGTCAGATGGTCGCACACGCCCCTGGTGATATCCCAAACATAGATCAATCTTGGAGAAAATAGTTGCTCCATAGATTTGGTCAAAGAGATCATCTATACGAGGCAATGGGTATCGATTCTTTATCGTGAGCTGGTTGAGTTGATGATAATCCACACATAAGCTGAGGGTACCATCTAACTTCATAGAAAAAAGGATGGGTGAATCCCAAAATGATGTGCTAGGTCTAATGAAACCCTTAGCCTCAAGGTCTTCAAGAATATTTTTCAGTTCCTATAGCTCTGTTGGTGCCATCCTATAAGGAGGAATAGACACTCGTGCCACACCTGGCACGAGTTCGATAGTGAACTACACGTCTCTCATAGGAGGTAAACCAGTGTAATAATCAGGGAAGACGTCCCTGAAAAGATCCACCACTGGAGGGAATTCAACTAGTTGTGTTCCCTGATTGCTTATGAAGAGACTTTCCAACTGAGCAGGCACTCTGCCCAACCCTGTATATTTAGGCATAGCTCGATCTGCCTACATATTCTATTCTACTTTGTAAAGATATGTGTCTCCCTCATGGGATGTGAAGGACACCCGATGGTGATAGCAGTCCACGTGAGCACGATAAGAAACGAGCTAGTTCATACAAATAATGACTTTGATGCCAGAAATATCAAGGACATCGAACTTCCAAACAAAACGGTACCCGCCTATCTCGAGGGGGAACTCTTGGCACTGGCGTATGCCCTATTCCCTCACTCGAAGAAGAGTGTCGAGAGACAAGATGCCACAATGATACTCAATTGGAACACTAAGACTATCAACACCAGCAACAGATATAAGGAGTGTGATGCACTGATATCAAAAAAGAGAAAAAACTAAAGTAGAGGCTACTCGGATAGTACCTCTCGTTATAGATGGTCTTTCACTATGCTCCTCTAGTGCTGATTGCACTGCATACATAAGACCTGATCCACGACCCTGATACGATGCCTGGTTGGCCTGGGCAGGTCCACTCTGTTGATGCTGATAATCTGGAACTTGATTTACTCGACCATGAACTCCACTATTACCTCGACCTGATTTACCGGTGAAAAAAGAATGTCTATCCTGCTATGGAGTCATAGATCCCATACCTAATGGAGGTGCAGGTGCAGATCCTCTACCACTAGATGCTGAAGAGAAGGAACGACAGAAACACTGAAGGTGACCCATCCTGCTGCAAGATCGGTACTAATTCGGATCGCTCATGCACTATAGCTTCTTATGACCATCCATACCACACTGATAACACGTTACAGAGCTATCAAGACTTGCTGTTTGGATAGGATTTCCCCTATGTGCACTTTTAAAATGGCGTCTCCAACTTCCAGAAGATCCATCACCCTATCTCGGAACTGAACCACCCTGGCTTACTGGTTTAGCTTCCCTGAAATTTCACTCTAATATTAGAGCCTGGTTCATGATCTTTGTAATAGTGGTCAGACATAATACGTTCACCAGTGAGTGGATAGTATACTCAAATCCATCCTCAAAGCACCTCGCAGTAGTCTGCGCGTCCCCAGTCAGAGATGAGGCAAAATGCTGATGTTCCGTGAAACACGTAGAATACTCTAACATAGTCATAGATCCCTGCTAAAGATGTAGGAACTCCAAAGCATGATCATATCTTAGATTCTGTGGAAAAATTGGTCATAGAAGGCTTCTTGGATGTTGGACCAAGCCATGTCATTGGTCTTCTCAGCCTGAGAAAAAATCTTCCACCAACACATGGTGGAGTCATAGAGCATGTAGACTACAAGCTTGAACCTTCTCCCTGGAATCATCTCAATGTGGTAGAAGATAGTCCTTATATCTTCTATACATGACTCTACAACATGAGGGCCTCCACTCTCCAAGAAGGTGGGAGGGTAATGCTGTAGAAATCCCCGCGTAAGGTATGCCATAGACAGGGCATGTCTGAGGATATTCTGAACTGACAGCATAAACCTAATGAGACTATCCCTGAACAAATTGTCAGGGTCCCTTGGAAGGTCGATAGGAAGTAGTTCCAAAGTAGGCTCTATGATAGGAACTACTCGTGGTTCAAGACCCTCCATATTTGGAATATGCTCACTACCACTCTCCTGAGGCACAACATGAAGACGTCATGCTGACATTTTTATACAACAGCCAATCACACACCCTTAGACAAGGAGTAAAGAAGGTAAGAAAAAAAGTAAGGCGCAAAAGATTTTAGGTATATAGCCTGCCTCTGAGCACTAAAAAACAGAAAACCCACCCCAAGAGCTGGCACTACAAAAAAAGTGACATTTACCAACAGAAAATTACTCAAAGATAATATATCTGTTGGTAAAAATTATTAATTCCAACTGATATTAAATTCTGTTGATATTCACTATAAGTACCAACAAATTTTTTTACCAACATATATATATGTTTATATTAGTAGTTCAATGCCAACAAATCTTTTACCAATATTTAAATTTGTTTCCTTATCATAATAATATCATCAATTCATATACTGATAAATGAATCCATTGTTGTCAATTATTATTACAAAGAAATATTTTACCATTATAAAAATCTATTTCAATAAATTATTTACTAATATCAAATATTTTATAAAAAATTAAATATATATATATTACCCATTATAAATATATAATTTTGATAATAAAAATATACGATCAAATAAATAATCCATAATTTAATAATATTTTTTGATAATATATGTATAAACATAACCCTTATATATATAATTTTTATATAAATTATATATAAATTAATAAATTTTTAAGTTATATAAAAAATAATCAAATAAATAAATAAAAAGAAATATAAAAAACCTTATACTGTGCGACACCCCACCCTCCCACCCTCGTTCGCACTGACCCCCTCCCCCAAACCTACATCTTATTCTTGCTGTCATTCCTCGCAGATATCAGGAACCTCTGATCTATTCCCGACCGGCGTTCCTGGTTGAATTCATCATTAGAACCCCCGCTCTCTTCCCGGCCGGAGTCCCCCACTGACATCATCACGTGAACCCACTCCATTTTCCTGGCCGACATCCTCGCGCAAAACCCATCACAGACCTTCCCATCCTAGGTATTTCAAGCTGTTATCCTCACTCGACCACTATCATCCCCTTTTTTTAGACAAGTGTCCCCATGGGACCCCTCTACCACCAGTGCCCTACCTCAACCCTAGCCATCCTTGGAATCTCTTCCCATCTCCCACAGTCTTCCCTTCCCTCAAACTGCGACACCCACTACTGCCCCTAGTTTGAAGGTTGTCCACTTCACTAATTTAGATGGTTTTCATTGAAATAACTCTCCCCTTGGGTTACATCGTTCTTGTTTCTAATTAGAGCTGAGTTCCATGGCTATGGTTCCCGTGTGATAGATAGATCTGGTACAACATGTATATTCTTTTTTGTTGTTAGCACTTCTTTTTAGTATGCACTTGTTTTTTGATAGGCTATATGGTCATTATTTTTTCCATAACCCCGATAATTGTTATATTGTTTGAATTTCTAGGCAAAGAGTTTTGTTTGATCTCTTTTCATTGTTTAGTAGTAGGTAATTTATAATTTCCAGTTAAATCTAATCAAATTTGTTTTTGGAAATAAATTTTCATCCATTTTGTTCATTACTTATCATTTTTATTTGTGTTACCTCAGTATGAAATTACTTAATCTTATGAAGATAGTGTTTTAAGGAGACATACACGCTATTGACTGAATGAATGTCACTCTTTTATAGGTCCTCCCTCACCATCCATTTTCAATCCATGTTTTATTACTAGTTACCTTATTTTAAGAAATAATTATTTACATTGGTCATTCTTTTTAACTTTCCTCTTAAACATTGGTTTTATGATTTTCTTCCATTGCTGGCACTAGAGAAAACCTATATTCAATGCTAGGTATGTTATTATTTTATCTGTTATCTCCCTTTTCGTTACCTGAAAAAAAAAATTTCTTTTCAATAAATATTATGGCTATCAATTTTTGTTCATATCATCATTCATTTTTTGCACAAATCTATTGACATCATGATATAACATTCATCTCACATTCACTTTCTAAATTCCAATTTAGACTGGCATGAGCCTTATTATTTTCAGTTCAAGTAAGGAATTGTTTTTCATTGGTTATATAATTGGACTATAAAAAATGGGAATACAACCATAGATGTGAAAGTGGATACACATTCCAATGTATGAAGAAATTGTTCTCGATACAACCATATTTTATTGGGTTAAAATTCGTTTATATTTTTAGGCATCCTCCCAAATCTCTGCAGATAATATCTTCCCCCAAACCAAAAGTATAGTTACCCAATCTCAAGTCTTTGTGAAACTAATTTTAACACAACTACAAATTTATTTTGAAATTTTAATATTTTGATTATGATATAACAACTCAATAATGCTTCAATAATAAAATTTATAGTAATATAGGATCTTTATTTATATTTATTTATGAATTTATATTTATGATTTACATTAGTCAACAAAAATATAATTTTTGAATCACATTATCCTAAATGACCATTGAATAGTAACAAGAAAAGGTCACCAGGTAAATTGATTTTTGTTTTCTCAATTTACCTATTTAAATAACATCACATTTGATATTTCATGTTTCTATTAATGTAAATATATGATCCCGAGGCCTCATTTGTTTATCAGTACATAATAAGAATCTTAAATGTTGGTTCCAGACATAGGACCCATCAACATGAGTTTATAGGTGATTGAGTAAGTGTTTTGTTTTATATTTTTTCAATGATGTCAAATACATATTATCTCAGTTTATTATTATTTATATTTGATTCTAGGATACTAATTAACCTTATATATAAGTCTAGAAACATGAAATAGGTCTTTAAAATATTTTTATTCTATCTTGAAAAATCGGTAAATCATCCATGAGGATTTGAGATACACTATGTAAACCATAACACCCTTTAAAGTGTAAAACTATGTTTTATATGAAATAATTGTGGTTTATAGTGAGAACTATTTGAAAAAATTGAACAAGTTAAGAGATATAGGGGCCACCTAATATAGACCTCAAACGGATTTATGGAATCCATATCATCAACCAATATGTGAAATTGAAAACTAGGTCAATGAGATGTATCAAAAAGACTACTCCAAAATTCCTTTAACAGATCTCATCCTCCATAGATCATCAAGAATTAATCCCAACTCAACATTTTAATATGAAATTTATATATCAATCTTACCCATAACATTTCTACCCAGTACCTTGTATTAGAGTTATATAAATATCTCTTATGATAAGACTACTGGCCCATGAATACTCATACCTTTAAGAACAACATATTATTCCTATGAGATAACAGGGTGATAAAGATAAACTATCCTATCATTATTCAATTTAATAATGATTTTATATGAGATTTTACATAGATTATTATAATGATAAACTCTTAAAAGAAATATTTGGGTGGTATTGGGAAAAAAGACAAGAGATGTTACTATGGTAACTATGGGTATATGCTCACCAGTAAAGAAATTGAGAATTGATTTAATCACATACTTTTTTATTATATCACATTCTTCTACATTAAAAGATCATATAAAACCATCTAGGCCCTTCTCACATTA
Organism: Viscum album; assembly: GCA_963277665.1. NCBI lineage: Eukaryota > Viridiplantae > Streptophyta > Magnoliopsida > Santalales > Viscaceae > Viscum > Viscum album. Next base: position 1,959,486,359 of record OY728137.1, read on the forward strand.
GATTCATAGAATCTTTACTTATTCCAATATTACTACTTCATCAAAAATATTAACCATACATGCATTATGATGTTCAGTTGCTTCCATCCATATCTTCAAAAGAAGGTTTAAGGATGGTAATCCTTTTTAACCTACACACCAGGTGCTTGAAGAGAAATCTAGAAGACTGGGCCTCACCGTCACCCCTCTAGAGCTGAACATAATGGACATTATTAAAGGCTTCCAAGAGATGGTCATTTTCAGTTCTTCATGCATTCAATTATGGAGAAAAGGTGAGTTTTGTGTTTTAATCATAGTTGTCATGAGCTTTCACTTGTTTGGTTTCTCGTTTCACTGTACAACATGCAGTGGATAATTCACTATTTGAGTACCAATTTTTTGAAGTTATATCCTTTTCTCGAATCATTTCTATGATTGTTTTATGAACTATTTTCTCTTTCCTATTTTCTGCAACTTATTTAAATAAGACATGTGAATGATGTACAATAGTCTTCTTTCCAAATGTACTTTATCTCCCTAGAGATAAATCATCCACCATAATCTAGGTAAATAGAATTTTTGGTATATCATGTGGTTTTAAAGGGAGGAGCTCTATTCTTTTACCCCCTGAGCTGTCTTTAAGTTTGGAATTATGTTCTTTAATTTAATATTCTATTTTTGTCTTCCTCCAACAGCTGAGGGTGTCATCCTTTTCTTATCATTACTTGGTTGTTCCCCTTTGGATTTCTTTGGGCATCAATTAATTTGGTCTTTATAATGGTTGCATTCATGACCCTTATTAGTACTAGATCCGGAGTTTCCCATTCATTTGGGACATTCCAGCATAACTGTGAGAGTTATCGTTCTTACGAAAAAATAGACGATCTCCTCTTATTTTTTGAGAAGATGGTGACTATCTTAAATCTACTCACATTTGTATGCCATGATGCTTTAAAAGTTGACTAAATCCATTATGATACAATAATGTTGTGGTGGATATTTAAATATGGTATGGTTACATAAGACCTCATACATATATTAATAGATAAACTTAGCTTCTGGTGTTCATAGTGGGAATTATGATTTTCTTGCAACACATCGTCCCGGCATCAGTGTATATGATATCTTTGTTTTTGGGATCAGTAATGTGCTTTGTATTGTTTTTTTTTCCTCTGAATTTGTATAATATAGAATGTTATTTTGGAGACAAAATGGTTTTTCAAAGGCACCTTGTTCTTGGGTCTTGACATAATTTTTTATCTTGGAGATTTCATGAATGTTGGTTGTTTCTCATCAGTTTTCTGGGTGATGTGTCTCCTGATAGAGATATTTTAATGACTTGAAAGGATTTTTGCACTCATGAAGAAGAAATAATTGCTAATTTAGGTGACTTTTGAGTAGATTTCATTATGTTTTGGATGGAGTTTTTTTGCGCCAGATGGCTATTCACATCCTATGCATGGACTAACTATGGATGTTTATTCTCTTGCTAACTTTTTGTGCTTGAATATTTGATGAAGTAAGAATTGTATTTGGTTTTCTGCTTGTTCAATATACTTCTGCATGATGATGATTTGGAGCTACTAGATCCAGTGTATTATTTTTTTAATTTGATAGCTATGTACCTGTTGGCTTTTGATCATGGAGGTTGTAGTTACTTTTGGCACAAAATATGACTGATGTTTTATCTATTTTGGACCTTCTCAGATTTTTTGTCAGTAGAGCTTCGGGTTTTACAATCTAGTGGACAACATTACATCTTGATTGTGTTTGCAATCCAGGATGTTGTGATAAATGACCTGGAGATTTTGAGATGTTGTTTCTCTATCAGTTTGATGGTTGTTGAGATATTTCTCGAGATTAAATGGTTTTAATTGGTCCTTAGCTGGCTGGACAATGCATCGTTCTTCAAATGTTGAAGGATGGATTCTTACGGAGGTGAATTGTTTTATTCTTTTTCATATTTTTATGATGTTTTTGTAATCATCTTTAATTTCTTACTGGTGTATGCTCACTACACCTTATGTATGCCTTGTAACTCTTTCTTTATTTAATAAATTCTAAAGACAATATTTACCAAAAAAAGGTGGAAATGATAATTTGTGACACGATAGTATTTGGTATTATTTTGGAATCTTTTTGGAGAAATGATTCCTTAATATGAGTCATTCTAACTATTGATCATTGACATTTCAATAGGGATGATGAAAAATGATCACTATGAAAATCATTTTTTATACATCCATTTATTTCTATTTTGATTTCAATTCATGTAGATATTTTTCACTAATTTTTGTTTATTCTTTTTGGTTGTTTGTGATATAGATATTGGAGATGAAGGGTGTGAAATAGATTGGAGATGGCTCGATTTGTTTCGTTCTTATACCGTAGATGGATCATTTTTTGGTATGCTCTTTGGTTTTGTGTGGTGGAGTTCTTGAGGGAATGAACCACTGATTCGATGCATGATCGATTGACACATAGATTCACATTTTTACTGGATTCTAGTGATGATAGATAGTTTCACCATTTTGTTGGTTTGCTGCAACATGCTGATGTTGCAGACAGTTGGCTAGAGCATATGGGTGTTCGTCCGTTCGAACATGCTGCTGATGGTTTGAACCCCTATCAATGTTTGATGTTGGATGTTTGTTTGAAGACCTTTTTTGTATAGATCTGGTATCGCAGGACTTCACAGGGGGGTTTTAGTGTAGTGTGTCTAGTATGGTGCGCATTACTGAAGCTGATGGAGAGAATTTATGGAGTTGTAAATCACTGAAATCTACTACGATCTACTGAATCAAGTGGAATGCACTGCTCCAAGCATTTGGGAGCTCATTCTGTATCTGGGAACTTGTTCGTGTCTTGGATACTATAGGATGGGTGTTTGTGTGATGGAAAATGAGGAGATTATGGCTATTGTAGATCATTGCAGTTTGAGTTTTGGCCACTTCTATACATTCTAATTACATATGTAGATGCAACATGCTTATGTTGATGATGGTTGGATGGAGCTTACAGGAGTTCATCCTTCCGAACATGCTGCTTCTTGTTTGAACCCATGTCAAATATTGATGTTGGATTTTCGTTTAATGACCTTTTTGTATAGATCTAGTATCACATGACTTCAAAGGGGGGGTTTCAGTGTAGTGTGTATTGTATGGTGTGCATTACTAAAGCTGATGGAGAGAATTTATGGAGTTTCAAATCACTACAATCTACTACGAGCTGCTGATTCAAGTGGAATTCACTGCTCTATGTATTTGGGAGCTCATTCTATATTTGGGAACTTGGTCACGTCTTGTCTACTGCAGGATGGGTGTTTGTGTGATGGAAAATGAGGAGATCATGGCTGTTGTAGCTCATTGCAGTTTGATGTTTGGCCACTTGTATACATTCTAATTATATATGTAGATGCAATATGCTGATGCCGCTGAAGGTTGGCTGGAGCTTATGAGATTTCGTCCAACCGAAAATGATGTTGCTTGTTTGAACCCCTATCGAATTTTGATGTTGTATGTTCATTTTAAGACCTTTTTGTATAGATCTGGTATCACAGGACTTCACAGGGGGGTTTCAGTGTAGTTTTTTCTAGTATAGTGTGTATTGGTTTAGCTGATAGAGATAATTTATGGAGTTTCAAATCACTACAATCTACTACCATCTACTGATTCAAGTAAAATGCCCTACTCCAAGAATTTGGGTGCTCATTTTGTATCTAGGAACTTGGTCACGTCGTGGCTACTGCAAGATGGGTGTTTGTGTGCTTGAAAATGAAGAGATCATGGCTGATGTAGCTCATTGCAGTTTGAGGTTTGGCCACTTCTATACATTCTAATTACATATTTATACTTGTTGGTGATAGAGATTGAAGTTGTAGTGCTGGTTCTAGATGGATTGAATCATGGAGCTCTTCCCAAGATTTGGTTCCTTTATGATCTTGTTTTCCTCCATCATGGTACTCATAATAATGGTTCAAAAAAGGTTCGTGCGAGCTAGGACATCTGGTTTGGTGTTGTTCCAAGTCGAGTTCAAGGGTAACATGATTGTGGGAAGCTTAGTAGTTTGAGTAGATGATATCTTCCAGTAATCTTTGTACATGCAGACTGGGTAAGTCAGTGAAATGTGTGATTAAAATAGGTGAATGGTGAGGACTTTCAGGCATTTTGTAATTAGGAAATTTTCGAGACCTTAATTCCACAACATAACACTACAAATCGAGGGTCTATGAATATCAACCAGGAGTGCAAGGAAGACCAGAGGGGTCCAAGCTAGGTCATCTGAATCATCTCATTACTGGGGAGTATTTTTTTCATACATTAATTTGAGGATCAAGATTGAGTGAAGATATAAAATATTGTGGTCGACTCTTTCAAAATATTTCTGAATCATCTCATTAATGTGGAGTAACTAATTTTTTTACTCATTTAGATAAGTCAATATTTCTGATACTTACTGGAACTCCTTTGAGTTCTTGATTTCTAGATGTTATTCTGGTTTTTTAAAATCAACTTAATTCTGGAAAAACATGTGAGTGTTATGTTTTCTAGTGCATGTTGTTTTTTATCGTGAAATTTATATATTATTTGATTATTTAAAATCAGTTTAAATTTTGGTGTGTGGTGGCTGATGTTTTTGGTATTGCATTGGCACAATGTCTCTCTAAAGGTGGCTTGCTGGTTTTGGGGAATACATGGGTTGCTGGTCACTAGAGGTTTCTTGCTAGCATGGATGAGCTAGTTCTTCTGGCATGGATGGGTCGCTGGTTCTCGGTCATTGGCATGTATGGGATAGAGCTACTGGTGCTGAAGCTTCCTTATTAGTGATGATAGACCAAATTTGTTGGAGCTAACTATTTGGAGTTATTGGTGTTGGTGGTGTTGGAGTTGACTCGCTGGAGTTGGGGTTAGGGTTCTGTTGCGGGGTTGGGGGTAGTGGATCTTGTTTGGGAGGAGGGGTGTCTGATGTTTTTGTATTGATTTTTTTTGTAAATAATTTCATTATAAATATAATTTTTTTAAATATTGAACGTGTTAAATTGTCTTATGTATCATAATCAAGGAAAATATATTATATATGATAAATTAATAAATATAATATGAAAATTTATCAGAAATAATGTAATTTATAAAAAAAATATTATATGCTGATAATATTATTACCAATAGAAAAATTTGTCACTAAAACCTGTTGCTAAACACTTTAACCAATATATATATTATCTGTTGTTATTATTATAATTACAACAGAACTATTTTATCTGTCATAAAAACATTTAGTGACAGAGTTTTTACCAACAGTTTAGTGACATGGACATATATGTTGGTAAAACGTTTTACCAACAAAAAATACACTTTTACCAACAGATATACCCTTGTTGGAAAAAGTGAAATATTTTGTAGTGTGGGTTTCGATATGGAAGAGACAACTAAAAAGTATTACTAAACACGTTCTACAGTCCACTCCTCAGTTAAGTCAGAATAACATTTAACAGACTATCACAACTTTATATTCAACAAACTAGCTTTTCAAGATTTTACCACTAGGCACAACATCACTCACATGAAATAGGAAAATGCATGCTGAAAGTAGATATGGAATGATAATATGAATCACATTTAAATCCTTTAGTGACCATTATGATGCATGTAATGTACTTTCCTTGTATCATAGGGCTGCAATGGTAAACCCATTATCTCAACAATACCAACACAATAACAACGCAGTACAAGTGAGTCACTCAACGATGAAATCATATCAATAGTAAATGGCATAATCAATAACTGCAATTCCAACCCAGGAATTTGGGTTTCCCCGATACATGGGTTAGCTATGTCCAAGAATAGGGTAAATTCCAAATCCCTATATCCTAGTCTCTTGTCTAACCCAAACAGTAAGGCAAAAGGAAAAACCACCTCTGATACCAGTTTGTAACATCCCAACCCAGCTCACCTCTAAGATGGTGGCCGGACCAGTGGGTCACATAACCTCAAGTGAAACTCCCCAAATACAAGAGGCTGCCAACAAGAAGCGAGGGCCCATGTAGTGTCTGTAGGGGAGACTATTCTCTCATAGGTAGTAGATAATATCACAGCGGAAGTAAACGACAACAAATAATAAATAATTGAAGCATGTGAATAAATAAACTGTAGTAGAAGAAATATAAATAATCCAACTGAAAGATAATAGTCATGTGTGGAAGCTCACAAAAAGATGTCATGACATGATGTAGGTCTAAACTAGAAGTACAGAGAACAAAACTCAAATACACAGTCTACTAAAAGAAAGACACAGAGTAGAAACTGCATCATGAGAAAGTCCCAATCCTCTACCCCAGTCTCCATCCTAAGCGGTAATTAATAGTCAAGCAACAGAAGCAATATACTTCCCCTTATTAATACCTACAAGCACTTAATCTACTCGGGTGTCAATAACGCCTGAGCAGGGTATGAGATAAAATCCCAGTAGGCCAACACCCACCTTGTATAAACCTTTCTATTTTGTGAAATGATAAAAATGCAATGTGCCATTATATAGTTATTTTAGATAAATTAATTTGAGTGAAATGAAATAAATAAGTCGGCCCGGGTTCCAAACGGCACTCGTGCATAGTAAGCTGCTTTAACCTAAGATGGTGGTCTGAAAGGGTACATGTCAGCAGAATGCAGGAAAACGTGTATATATATAACCCAGAATGCAAGGTAAAACAATGATAAAGTATACCCCAAGCTTGTGCTTTAACTTGGTGCCTATGTCAAGTGTCAACCAGGTGCACTTCCATATATCAAAAGAATATCTCAAATCTTAAGAGACTCAAATGGAAATCATATATACCTTACGTGCCTCATTATTATGGTTCAAGATGGGCGTTGGAGTCCGATCCCATCCTGAAGGTATCGCTACAGAACATCCGTCAATTTATCCAATACCAATGATCCCATCCATGGAAATCTTTTGAAATACCAAGTATAACCCGAGGCATGTATTTACCATAAGTCCGTTCCGATATTGCAAAAAGGGGGCAAGTATCATCTGAGGCTGGCATGGCCACATTGCCAAAGGATCCATCCCGATGATCCCTTTTGGAATCTGTATCACTCATAAGTATTAGAAAGACTGAGGAAGCCTCTGTCCGAAAAATCCAATGACACCGCCCCCAGCACATAGAGGTAACCAGTCTGGAATAGGGGTCTAAGAGTGGCCCTTAACATGGGACCCACCTCTTTTCCCCGTCCTGAATTTAATTAATGTTTTCACAGCATTAGATAAGACATAATCAACATATAAAGTCATATCTTGAAAACTAAGAAGATTCACCCGTACATCACAATGTATAAATTTAACTTTATAGGATAACAACTTGCAGGGAAATATACATCGTATCAATATCAGTAGATAATACAATTTTTAAAATAAATAAACAGTTAATCAAAATAGGTGACAATGATCCAACAATTTAAGTTCATGTTCAAAGCAGCAATTTATTTAATTTAATCATAGTAAAAAGGGTTGCACATACCTGAAATTAATTAAAATATAACCCAGCTAACTGAAATTACCCTGACCATGTTGGCACGACCCAAAGGGGTGTCCGACCTTGTTGCAACAACTCAAATAACTATTTATTTAATTTAAAAATAATAAAAAAGTGTTGCGCAATACCTGTAGTTAATTAAATTATAAACCTGGCTAATAGAAAAATACTCTGACCATGTCGTCATACCCAAATTAGTGTCCGAACTTGTTTCAACAAGTCAAAAAATTAATTTAAGAGGATTACGGCTGCAACAATTAGGAAAAACAATTAAAGTATGTAAATTGGGTAAAATTACAAAAAGTCTTTATGCACTAACTAACGACACAACAGTGAGTTTTTATAAACTGTAATGAAACGGAGGGAAAGAGATTAGGCACCCTACCTTATAGTCATAGATGACTCTAAGATCTGCAGTAGGCTTTGATTTGACCTAAAATGTAATGGCTCGAACCTCTTTGGTCCATTCCTTTGTGAAAATGCAGTACTAGAGGTGTTCCGGGAAGTCAAGGTGACTTGGGGGTGCATTTGTGTGGACTTTTGAGGAAAGTTAAAGTGTAATATCTTTCACACGGTTGGAACATGGTTTACCTAAACCGTGCAGCCAAACCATGCAAGGCGGGTCTTGAGGGCAGTGGCTAATGCATGGTTAGCACACGGTTTGCCTAACCGTGTGGACTAACCGTGTGAGGAGGGGTTGTCGAGGTAAAATCTAACACATGGTTAGCGCACAGTTTGTTAAACCGTGTGAACTAACCATACGTGCACTTAAAGTTAGATCCTAAAATTGTTGATCTAACTCATTCTACCTTTAATCACCTCGTTTAAGCCCCTAAGAGGCCATAACTCTGGATTACCCTTCCATGGTGGTGGATGAATCTCTCCCAAGCGTTTTGGAGGTGATCTGGAGGCCTCTATTCACGAATCGAAGCTGGTTTCTCAAGGTAAGTGATCTTTTTTGTTTGGTTTCTTAGATATACCTAGATCTAGTCCTCCTTTTCTCTCTAGATCATAGATCTACACCCGTTATGGGTAGATCTAATTGTGTGGATGACGTTTTTGATGATCTTTGGTCTTGGTTGTGTTAGGAGATGAGAAATAGGGAGGATCCATGGTGAATCGGCCCAGTCTCCTTGGGCATTCTTCAACCATTGTTGGTTTCCTCAAAATGATTTGAGGTAGGGGATTCATGGCTTCTCTAATTGGTTATGTGTAATCATAGAGTTAACATGATTTAACCCTTTAGATCACAATGGAATTAAACTAATTAAATACTTGAACCATATTAAAATAATTGGTTTGATCGCTTGTTGTTGTTGCTTTTTACCATGATAACAGTTTGCCTCATTTATTCTATATAAAGTGATATCTATGCTTGCATTGTTCAGTTGTTCGTTCTTGATGGAAATTGATAAAGAAAGTAAATCCAGAATTAATTGATAATCAATTGGCTAAAGATAAGGAGGCATGTAAATTAATTCTATTGTTTTCGTTGTTGTAGTTGTTCTAATTTGATGTTAATCAAATTGGCATAGTAAGCATGTTAAATCTTTTGTGATAGCTTACTGATTAGGTTTCCCAGAATTGGAACCTAAGAATTGAATCTGTTAATTCAAGAGGGATTAATGAACTGGTAGGTTGATAAAAGATAATTCCTGGTAGGGTTCTTAGTTACCCTCTTGTTCGTAAGGTTGAGTGCCTTGTGCTTTAGAGCCATGAGTGCTCATTATGTATGAAGGTTGGATGCCTTGTTAAAGGGACAAGAGCCCATTTTATGTGATGTTTAATTTCCCGCTGCTTGTGTTGTGATGTTACCCTGGAGGGGTTTTGTGGTATGTGGAGGTAGCGAGGTCTTGTGGTTGTGGCAGCAGATGACGCCTAGAGTGGAGAGATGCATCGGTTTATGCATGTGGGTGTCAGGGAGGACACAAGTGATGATGTAATGGGATGGATGTGTTTGTTGGATGCGTGGTGAATTTGATTGAATGTTTATCTTCTTTACTTTTCCCCACTGCTCAAGGAAGCTGGTCTTGCTTACCCTTCTTCTGAAGGAGGTGAAGATGCGTGGGGTATGCCACGTGCGTTCTGTGTCTAGCTTCTCGAGGGAGGATGGGTCTACGCACTTGCTATAGGAGGAAAAGACTTGACGGGTAGTACATCTACTCACCGTGTTGAGCCCCCTTGTGTTTAGTAGCATAGGTTGTTTTTCTAGAATGCCTGGGAATATGGGAAAGTAATTTCTATAATGAAAGATTGATTAAATGTTGATGATACACGGGGATGGAGATGCTGGAATTTAAAGGTGATGTTGAATCTTTAAAGGAACATTTGTTTTTTAATGTGATGCCAATGAAGTTTAATGTGGTTGTGTTCATGGTTAATTAATGTGCAAAGAATTAATTAATGTAAATTGGAACTGATGAAAAAGGGAATGAAGTAACCTAAGGAAGTTCTTTAATCAGTTGTGTGCTTATAGGATACCTAGTCTTAGAAATAGCAGCCCTGAGTCTGAGAGACGTTAGCTGCAGTTGACACTAAGACTATGTTATTCCCATAGTGTGGTTGTGAGTTATATATATTATGTACTTTTTGTGTTTCTATACGCTACTCCACCCTTTCAGAAAGGGAAACTGGCACCCCGAGGATTCTGAGCCCTGGGGGGGTGTTTTCCCCAACATTCTGATGGGAGGTTGAATGGGTGACTACCCTATTTAGCCCCGCTCTCTTCTCTTGGTAGATACTAGTTCCATTGGCACAATAGTTAGTTTTCCCCATATATGTGTGTAGAGGGCTGTAATGGCTTGTGGTTGTTTCCACACATATATTCTGGATATAGTATCCCATGGAATACTATAGGTGTAACGTGTATAGGCTATGATGGCTTGAAGATCCTTACTCGGCGTATGGGTTGTAATGGCTTGAGGTATAATACCCGACGTATGATACACATTATGTGGGTGGTGGTGGCTCCCGAAAACATCCTGGTTACTTCTATTTGTGATTATGGTGTGGAGATTCTCCCAAGTTTCTACGGGCAATCCTTTTTGGTGCACGTGGTGCAGATTGTTGAGCATAGCCCAGGTGTATATGGGGAAGCCTTTGGAGAGAGATGCACAAGATGTATGTCGTTGGGGCAAAGAGACAAACCAGTGGAGAAGTAGTAGCGGGGTACCCTTGATATCCTTTTCTATATGATATATTCTTTTATGTGTTACTTGGTGAGAGTAGCCATGGTGAGTTTGGGAACATAGTATACCTACTTAGGGGATGAGTTAGTTTCACTGTTGTTCACTGTACTTTACCATGCTTTCTTTACTTATGAACAAGAGGCTTCGGGGAGGATCCTACTGAGTATACTGTTATAATCACCCTATGCATATATAAACTATTTTTCAGGTCACATGAAGTAGGTTAGAGATCAAGATGGTTACTACTAGCTTGTGGTTAGAGGAGCTGTTCGGGATTGTGGTCACTGTCGTTTTACTTTCTTTTGGGTACTTGTAGTTTTCCCTTTCAGTTGTAGTACTTTTTCATGACATTTCATATATTTACATGGGTTTATTTTATATTTCAATTCTGAGTTGGAGTTGGTTGGTATCTATCTTATATCTCTCTTCCACATGTGTTCTCTTAGAGGGTAATGCCTCCCATCTGTGTGTCCATTATATCCTAGGTGCTAGTCTCCAACCTGGGGACTACTGGAGGAGGGACTCGGGGGTCATTATCTCCCTTTTGACATTTCTAACCTAGGATGGGTAAACATTTGGGGAGGGGGTCGTGACAGAGTGGTATCATAGGTTTGGTTGAGGGATAGGATGGAGTTTGGAGTCAGGCACATGTGAGGTTGCATGGGTTGGTAGGGAAATGATGTCATTCATGTTTAGTAAGTGCGGTAAACACTAGAAACACGCTAATACATAGGCGTTTGGGGCCCCCTATGATCTGATGTACGGACCTTTAAGTTTACCATGGCTACTACACAAGGTGATACTAGTTGCAGGGTAGAGACCTAGGAAAGGACCATGCTTCATTCTTCTTGTGTGTGAATGGGTAGACCTTGTCATTGGTTAACCTAAAATGAATGAAAGAAAATAATTAATTAATTAATGTTGAGTCTTCCATATTCTAGGCTTAGGAGCTCTAAGTATTTGTTATTTTGCAGGTATGGATCTAGGTCGACGTCCTCATCAGGTTTGCGTAGAAGATGTCCAGCAGGCTATTCCAGTAGGTCATCGTAGGGTAGAGGTTGATGAAGATGACACTTGGAGGAAGACACTCCGAGAGTTTCAATGCCAGAGACTACAGAAGTATGATGGCTCTATTTCAGATACAGTCACGGAAGGCTGGTTAGAGGACGTCGAGATAGGCTTCAGTTTGATCTGTGCTCAGAAGGAGCACTGGGTGTCCTTAGCTGTGACGATGTTGTGTGGATCAGCAAGGCAGTGGGGGTTCTTATTCCTCAGGGATCGTGAGGATTTAACGATCACATGGGAGGAGTTTCAAGACAAGTTCAGAGTTGAGTTCCTTTCCTCAACTACAAAGGTGTCCAGTCGCCAGGAGCTTCTTACCCTTTGATAGGGGAACTCCAGTGTTCAGGAGTTTGGAATCCATTTCTGGAACCTTTTACGATATGCTTCGAACCTGTTACCATATGAGGAGGTAGGACGAGGCATTTCGAGGAGGCTTTGCGTCCAGAGATCCAGCGTCAGGTCACCCCATTTATGCTGAATACGTATCTCGAGGTGTTGGTGAGGGCAGAGGTTGTTGAGAGGACATTGTCCAGGACTAGATCATCACGAGAAGGGGATCATCATGATCCCTCAAAAAGCAAGGATTTGGTCCGAGGTTCTCGGTATTCAGGGAAGAAGAGTTTCAGTTCAGCCGGAGGTAGGTCCCAGCCCTTCACATCTCATTTCTCCGAAGGCAGCAACTCTCAGGCCTTTTCCAAGGGATCAGGCACTTTTTTTTCTTATGGTGGTTGTGTCCATCAGCAGTGGCAGTACCCGACCTTTCAGATCGGTCATCGTGCGCCGGGCACTACGCTCCAGGTTCCTCCGTTGAGGCAGTTTCAGTCACGGTAGCAGCAGCCAATTGCACTAGCTTTAGATCACCGGAGCGGAGATGGGGCGGGTAGAGGACAACTACATGATGTTCCCCGTCCTCATAGAGCAGAGCGCGACCATGGTGGTGGTCGTCATCAGGGATAGAGAGGTCGTGAAGGAGGTCATGGTCAGCTTCATGCTCTAGCATTTCCAGCACCAGGAGAGCCAGATGTCGTTTGAGGTAACCTTTGCTTGTTTTCTACCTTGGTGTATGAATTGTTTGATTCAGGAGCAGCACACTGCTTCATATCACCTACCCTTGTCCATGCTTTGGGACTTGAGGTAAAGAGGCTTCCAGTGCCCTTGGCGTTGACTACGCCAATTGGAGGTCGAGCTGACTTGTTTGAAATATGTTGAGACTATGAGCTAGTGTTGGGGAAACACCACTCTTGGGGATATTTCCTATGTTTACGGATACAACCATATGATTTCATCCTCGTTATGGATTGGTTGTATTTGGTGCAGGCTATCATGGATTGCTTCAGGAAGAATGTCATCTTCATCGATGCGGATGAAGAGAAGGTGGTGTTTGTTGGTGAGCGAGATCCTCATATGGTTCATAGGCGTGTTCCATCCTTATCATCCATGGTGGCTGAGATGATGTTTAGTTCTTCAGAGGTTCGGCAGTTGGCATTTCCTAGGGTGGTAGAGGAGTACCCTAATGTCTTTTCAGAAGAGGTTGTAGCATTACCGCCTCGATGAGAGATCGAGTTTGGGATTGAGCTATAGCCAGGAGTATCTTCTATCTCTATATATCCACATACGATGTCCCCTTCTGAGTTACAAGAGCTGCGTATACAGCTTGATGGTCTTTTGCAGTACGGTTTTTCTTGACCAAGTGTGTCCCCATGGGGTGCACTAGTTCTGTTCGTAAAGAAGGCTAACAACATTTTGCGGTTGTGTGTCTATTATTGTCACTTAAACAAAGTGACGATAAAAAACCGCTATCTGTTTCCAAAAATTGACGTTTTATTCGATCAACTGAAGGGTGAAAGTTGGTTCTCAAAGATCGACTTACGGTCAGGATATCATCAGATTCATGTGAAGGATGAGGATATTCCGAAGAGTGCTTTCCATTGTCATCATGGGCATTATGAGTTCGTTGTAATGTCGTTCTGCATGACGAATGCTCCATCTATGTTCATGGGATTGATGAATGTTGTGTTTCGTGAGATCCTAGACAAGTTCGTGGTAGTCTTCACCGATGACATCCTTCTGTACTCTACATCTTAAGAGGAGCATGCAGAGCATCTACGATCCGTTTTGGGGGTTCTTCGTCGACATCAGCTATTTGGGTAGTTGTCGAAGTGTTAGTTTTGGGCTTGAGAAGTCCGTTTCTTGGGGAATGTTGTGTCCCAACAGGGAGTAGCTATAGATCCATTGAAGATAGAAGAAGTTTTTTCTTGGGCAGCCCCAATACAGTTTCAGAGGTGAGAAGTTTCCATGGTCTCGCAGGCTACTACAGGAGGTTCGTGGACAATTTCTCATGGGTTGCGACTCCTCTTACATCTTTGACCATGAAGGATCATCCATTTATATGGACTGATCAGTTTCAGGCAGCTTTAAAGTATCTAAAGGAGAAGTTAGTAAGTGCTCCAGTCCTTTGTATTCTAGCTGAAGGAGTTCAGTTTGATGTTTTCTATGATGCTTCACGTCTGGGATTAGGCTGTGTTCTTATGCATCAGAGGTCAGTTGTTTCTTATGGGTCTCAGCAGTTATGTCCCCATGAAATCAACTATTCCACCCTTGATCTCGAGTTGGCAGTCGTGGTGTTTTCTCTGAAGTTGTTGAGACAATACCTCATTGGTGAGCGCTTTGTGGTTTTAACCGATCATAAGAGTTTTAGGTATTTTTTCTCCCAGCGTGACTTGAACTTACGATAGTGTCAGTGGATGGAGTTCTTGCAGGAATACGGCTTTGAAATATCATATACACCTAGAAAGGGGAATGTTGTAGCTGATGCGCTGAGCTGAAAGTCACATAGTGATGCTGTGAATGAATCTGGTGATTACTGGAGAGTAATGGATGAACATTCAGCATTGCATCTTGATATGGGAGAATTCAGAGGTAGAGGTTGTCTTTTTCAGATGACGGTATAGTCATCCCTGGTGTAGAAGGTGGAAGAGTCCCAGTTGGGGGATCTTGAGGTGGAGGTCTAGAGAGACCGAGTCGTTTGTGGTGAGGCCCCTAATGATTGGTCTGAGGATGAACAACACAGAGTGTTGAATCATGGAAGGCCTTTTTTCCCTTGGAAATGCGCGAGATGTTTCTTAGAGAGTTCCACATTTCGCCTTTAGCAGTACATCTTGGTGTGATAAAGATGTACCGATCCTTGAGGAGTCAGTTTTGGTGTTCTGGGCTAAAGTGTGTAGTTGTGGAGTTTGTATCTCGATGTTTAGTCTTCCAGAAGGTGAAGGCCAATCACCATGTTCCTGGTGGTCTTCTCCATCCATTAGAGATTCCTTAGTGGAATTGGGAGGACATCTCAACGGACTTTTTTACAGGTTTACCTCATGCTCCGGGAGTACATGATTCTATTTGGGTGGTAGTGGATCATTTAACAAAATCTTCCCACTTCATAGCGATCAAGGATTCGAGCTTAGTGTAAGTTTTTTCAAGGAAGTATCTGGAAGAGGTGGTGAGACTTTATGGAGTCCCAAGGACGATGATTTCTGATTGAGATCCTCATTTTACCTCCAGGGTGTGGAGAGGTCTCCAACATGCTTTTGGTTTTCAACTATTCTTTAGCACTTCTTTTCATCCACAAACAGATGGTCAGACAGAGAGAACCATCCAGACTCTTGAAGACATGTTACTCTCTTCTGTTCTTGACTTTGGAGGTTCATGGATGAGGAACTTACACTTGGTGGAGTTTTCTTACAATAATAGTTTCCACTCCACCATCAGTATGGTGCCTTTTAAAGCCTTGTATGGACAGACTTTCCATTCTCCGTTGTGCTGGACTGGGGTCAGAGAGTCAACAATTCTCAGACCAGAACTAGTGCAGAATACAACAGAGATGGTTCAGGTGATTTATGAGAGGATGAAGGCAGTGCAAGATCGTCAGAAATCCTATGCCGATCAAAGAAGGAGACCCTTAGAGTTTAATGTTGGGGATCATGTGTTTTTGAAGGTGACTCCCCGTCGTAGGCAGCGAAGGTTTGGTCGTGGGAGTAAGCTTTCTCCCCACTTTGTTGGGCCTTTCGAGGTGTTAGCTCGTGTTGGAGCTGTGGCGTATCGAGTATCACTTCCCCCTCAGATGAGTGGGATACATGATTTTTTCCATGTATAACAGCTACATCGTTATCTTCATGACGACTCCCACATAATCGACTGGGGACAGATCGATGTTGATGATGATTCCACCTTTGAGGAGCAACCTGTGGAGATCCAAGACAGCAAGGAGAAGGTGTTTCACGGGGGTTCCATCCCCTTAGTTCGTGTCTTGTGGTGACACAGTGGCATGGAGGAGAGTACATGGGAACGTGAGTCACAAATACGTTCCCAATACCCAGGGTTGTTTAATTTTTAACTCTTTCATGTAATGACGATTCCTTATGTGGTTATAGAACCTTCATGTTTATGAGATAACTCCCTTCATTGCTTTGGTGGCTTTCTATCTTTTGAGAGGTATCTCGGTGGGTGGTTGTTCAGACCCAGTTTCATTTTCTCTTTAGGTGGGGTTTGGATTCTCGAGGATGAGAATGTTTTGAGAGGTATTTGATGTAATGGACTGAACCTCTTCGGTCCATTCCTTTGTGAAAATGCGGTACTAGAGGTGTTCCGGGAAGTCAAGGTGACTTGGGTGTGCGTTTGGGTGGAATTCTGAGGAAAGTTAAAGGGTAATAGCTTTCGCACGGTTGGCGCACAGTTTTCCTAAATAGTGTGGCCAAATCGTGCAAGGATGGTCTTGATGAAAGTGTCTAATGCACAGTTAGCGCACAGTTTTCCTAACCGTGCAGACTAACCGTGCGAGGAGGGGTTGTCGAGGCAGAATCTAACACACGGTTAGCGCACGATTTGTTAAACCGTGCGTACTAACCGTGAGGGCACTTAAAGTTAGATCCCAAATTTGTGGATCTAACTCGTTTTGCCTTTAATCACCTCGTTTAAGCCCCTAAGTAGCCATAACATGGGATTACCCTTCCTTGGATGTGGAATAACCTCTCCCAATCATTTAGGAGGCGATCTGAAGGCTTCTCTTCGCAAATCGAATCCGGTTTCTTGAGGTAAGTGATCCTTTTTGTTTGGTTTCTTAGATCTACCTAGATCTAATCCTCTTTTTCTCTCGGGATCTTAGATCTATGCCCGTTATGGGTAGATCTAAGTGTGTGGATAAAATTTGTGATGATATTTGGTCTTGGATGTGTTAGGAGAGGAGATATAGGGAGGATCCTTGGTGAATCAGTCTGGTATCCTTGGGTGTTCTTTGACCGTTGTGTGTTTCCTCGAAAACATTTGAGGTAGGGGATTAGTGGCTTCTCTAATTGTTTGTGTGTAATCATAGAGTTATCATTATTTATCCCTTTATATCACAATGTAATTGACCTAATTAAATACTTGAACAAGATTAAAAGAATTGGTTTGATCGATTGTTATTGTTTCTTTGTACCGTGATAACGGTTTGCCTCTTGTTTTTCTAGATAGAGTGATATCTATGCTTGCTTTGTTTAGTTGTTCATTCTTTATGGAAATTGATAAAGAACGTAAATCCAGAATTAATTGATAATCAATTGGATAAAGATAACGAGGCATGAAAATGAATCCGGTTGTTGTCATTGTTGTAGTTGTTCTAATTTGATGTTAATCAAATTGGCATAGTAAGCATGTTAAATCTTTTGTGATAGCTTACTGATTAGGTTTCCCATAATTGGAACCTACGAATTGAATCTGTTAATTCAAGAGGGATTAAAGAACTAGTTTATTGATAAAAGATAACGCCTAGTAGGGTTCTTAGTTACCCTCTTGTTCGTAAGGCCGAGTGCCTTGTGCTTTAGAGCCATGAGTGCTCATTACATATGAAGGTTGGATGCCTTGTTAAAGGGCCAAGAGCCCATTTGATGTGATGTTTGATTTCCTTCTTCTTGTTCTGTGATGTTACCCTGGAGGGGTGTTGTGGTATGTGGAGGTAGGGATGCCTTGTGGTTGTGGCAGTGGATGACGCCTAGAGTGGATAAATGCAACGGTTTATGCATGTGGGTGTCAGGGAGGACACAAGTGATGATGGAATGGGATGGATGTGTTTGTTGGATGCATGGTGACTTTGATTGAATGTTTATCTGTTTACTTTTCCCCACTGCTCAAGGAAGCTGGTCTTGCTTACCCTTCTTCTGAAGGAGGCGAAGACGCGTGGGGTATGCCACGTGCTTTCCGTGTCTAGCTTCTCGAGGGAGGATGGGTCTACGCTCTTGGAATAGGCGGAAAAGACTCGACGGGTAGTACATCTACTCACCGTGTTGAGCCCCCTTATGTTTAGTAGTATAGGATGTTTTTCTAGAATGCCTGGGAATATGTGAAAGTAATTTCTGTAATGAAAGATTGATTAAATGGTGATGATCCACGGGGATGGAGATGCTAGAATTTAAAGGTGATGTTGAATCCTTAATGGAACAGTTGCTTTTGAATGTGATGCCAATGAAGTTTAATGTGGTTTTTTTCATGGTTAATTAATGTGCAAAGAATTAATTAACGTAAAGTGGAATTGATGATAAAGGGAATTAAGTAACCTAATGAAGTTCTTTAATTGGTTGTGTGCTTATAGGATACCTAGTCTTAGAAATAGCACCCCAAAGTTTGAGAGACGTTATCTACAGTTGAGACTAAGACTACGTTATGCCCATAGTGCGGTTGTGAGTTATATATATTATGTACATTTTGTGTTTCTATACGCTACTCCACCCTTTCAGTAAGGGAAACTCGTACCCCGGGGATTCTGAGCCCTGGGGGGTGTTTTCTCCAACATTCTGATGGGGGTGGAATGGCTGACTACCCCCTTTAGACCTGCTCTCTTCTCTTGGTAGATACTAGTTCCATTGGCACAGCGGTTAGTTTTACCCATATATGTGTGTAGAGGGTTGTAAGGTCTTGTGGTTGTTTCGACGCATATATTCTGGATATAGTATCCTATGGACTTCTATAGGTGTAATGTGTATAGTCTGTGATGGCTTGAGGATCCTTACTCAGCGTATGGGTTGTAATGGCTTGAGGTATAATAACTGACGTATGATACACGTTATGCAGGCTATGGTGGATCCCAGAAACTACCTGGTTACCTTTGGTTGTGAGGATGGTGTGGAGCTTCACCCAGGTGTCTGCGGGCAAGCCTTTGTGGTGCACATGGTGCAGATTGTGGAGCTTAGCCCAGGTGTATACGGGCAGGCCTTTGGAGAGAGATGCACAAGACGTATGTCATTGGGGAAAAGTGGAAAACAAGTGGGGAAGTAGTAGCAGGGTACCCTTTATATCCTTTTCTATATGATATATTCTTTTATGCATTACTTGGTGAGAGTAGCCATGGTGAGGTTGGGAACATAGTATACCTGCTTAGGGGATGAGTTAGTTTCACTATTGTTCATTGTGCTTTAGCATTCTTTCTTTACTTTTGCATGAGAGGCTTTGGAGAGGATCCTACTGAGTATACTATTATACTCACCCTACGCATATATAAACTATTTTTCAGGTCACTTGGAGTAGGTTGGAGATCAAGCTAGTTACTACTAGCTTGTGGTTGGAGGAGCTGTTCGGGCTAGCGGTCGATGCCATTTTACTTTCTTTTGGGTACTTGTAGTTTTCCCTTTCAGTTGTAGTACTTTTTCATAACATTTCATATATGTACATGGCTTTCTTTTATATTTTAGTTATGAGTTGGATTTGGTTGGTATCTAACTTATCTCTCTCTGCATGTGTTCTCTTAGAGAGTAATGCCTCCCATCTATGTGTTTATTATACCCCCGGTGCTAGTCACCATCCTAGGACCTACTAGAGGCGGGACTCAGGGGTAATTATCTCTCTTTTCACATTGTCGGCCTAGGAGGGGTACACTTTGTGGGGAGGGGGTCGTCACATAAAATGGATGGAAACGAAGGTTTTTAGAAAGACCCCAAAATAGGTTAAAAATCTTCTGCGACGAACTGTGTGCAGATTACTCAACGAAAATGCACGATTTCAATCGCGAAATGTTAGCCTTTCCCTAAGGTTTAATATGCACCTGACAGAGAAGGAATCAGACATTGGACGGAGGAGAAGTGACCTTCCAAAGGGCATGATGGTTGGTGCACCTCCTAGGGGAGAGGAGGGGTGTGACATGAGGGAAGGGAGTGGGAGAGGGGAGAGGAAAAAAGGAAAAGAGATAAAAGAAGGAAAAAGAAAATAAAAAGAAGAGAAAAATAAAAGATAAGGAAAAAAGGAAATAAAATAAAAGAATAAAATAAAATAAAAGGAAGGAATGGGAGAAAATATAAAAATAAATAAAAATAGAAATCACCCATTTTAATTATTTTTATTTTTCCCATGTCCCCCTTTCTATTTTATTTCAAAATTTCTTTTTATCCTTTCTTGTTTTATTTTAAGTATTCTTTAATCTCTTATTACTCTTTTCAATTATTAATTAATTATTTAAAAGCTATAACTCCACACTAATGCACAACATAACATTTTTCATTAAAAGCCTACAGTTATTTAAATTGAATAAAAATCTGCCCGGGACCTGCACGAGGTGCGCTGGCACGCGCCCCAGGTCAGTTAATTAATTATACTACAATAAATTAAAAATGGTTCGTACATGATTAAGGATCGAACTTTACGTATTGTTATTAAATTTATATAGTCATATGTGTAGATATATGAATAATAAAAAATATATGATGTGTGAATATTTGTATAAAGTCATCAATTTTTTAGACAAAATTAGATACAATAAATGTAATCCAAATAAAATAAAAAAAATAAAGTGTCGATGCTATAAAGACATTATAGTCTATAAAAACCACTATTTAATAGAAATTTTTGGTTATCTATTCTATATTTCCTATTGTATTTGACGGTTTTTACACTATTTTTGTATATGATAGTTCGATAGACCATTTTTTTGGGGATACATATTATGAAATTTAAACAAAAATTAAAACATTGTGAAAATATTACCCATGAAATGGGATAATTATTTATGAAATTATATCATCACAACTAATGAGCTATTTTTTCATTTATCATAATATTAGTCAATACATTCTTCCATATAAATCCAATAATTTTTTATAGAAAATTCATTGTGGAAACAATCTCTCCATAAAAATTGATAATACATTATTATCCTTCTATATGAATAATAAAATTTCGAAATTTGTATTATGAAAATGCTTCATACATGATAGTGAAGTATAACACCATTATAATTCCATAATATTTTTTATTATATTTTTTTACATATTATATTTTCAAATGGGGTGAAATAGATATAAATGATTCTGAATTTTTCTGTCAATGAAAAAGATAGAGTTTAACATTGATATCAAATGATCTTATTGTGTGGTGTAGACTATTTCATTGTGATACTAATCTCACATGATGTTGTTCTATATATATCACATAGAATAAAAGGATTTATAATGATAATGTATAGAAAATCAATATAAAGCAATGTTTGATGATCTGAAAATTATTTTTCTAGTTTATTTCAAATGTATTTAAATTGATAATTCATTAATGAAGGGAGATTAGGAAGTAGTTAGTCCAATGATAATTTTATGGTCCATTACTTCGTGTCCCATTAAATTTATTTTTTAATTCTGGAGGTTTTCATATGAGGATCTATGAGTGTTTTATTGATTTTAGATCTGAAATTATATTGTATAGGGTTTTCCATGGTGTGATTTAGTGTTCATTATATGAGTGGCAGTTCACATCTTGGAGGTAGTAAATTCATGAATTAAAGTTTCATAAGGGAGTTCAATGTACAATTTACACAAAACATGGAGCAATTAATCATGGTAAAAATAAATTTGAGACCAAGGCTCCATGAAATTAAGAATATAATCCTTTGTATTTGAGTTTAAAGAATTAAATAACTAAAAAAATTCATGTCATCAATTTTTTGGAAACAAAAAAAATTCATGGTGTTAATCAATGTTACACATTATGAATGTGTCAATTTATATCTTGTTTAAAATTTATGGATTAACAAAAATGTATCTAATTCCACACTTTTTCCACTCATGTTTTAGGTAAACCTAAGGAGATTATAAAGGATTTTCTAGGCACTTTCCTTCATTTATGATCCTTGGATTCTATAGTTTGATATTTTGTGATATGTGGTGATTAAATCGCATTTCTTGTTTTATTTCTCCTAATCCCCCCTCATGGAAATCTCTATGATGATGTTTTTTTGTCTACGTTTGATTTGGAAGCGAGTTTGAAAAAAATATGGTCTTTTTTGGTTAATTCAAGTTTTACATTTGTGGTTGTGGTCCTTTAGTTGTTTCTTCATATCCTTGTTGTGCATGGTGATACAGAAAGATTTATTGCAGTAGGTTATCCTTTTTCTCTAAATTTTTATGTTCATTATTTGTGATTGAATGGTTTTATATTTCATTCGGTGGATATAAGGGTCATAATAAGATGAAAATTTATCATATTAACTAAATTTTTTGGGAAAGGTATTTTTCATATGTCTTTACTCCTACTGTTTATATTTAAAATGGAATTATAGTCACTCACCATTTCTATGGAAGATCATGACTTTTGGGAGTCATATATTTTCTGTAGACGATGTTTTTGCGAAACCCTCATTATGTTTTTTATTTGTTCTCACTCCAAGTAAATTGTTACAAACATAATCATGTCAAATGAATTGGTTTCCCACAGAATCCTAGGTTTTGTGAGTATATTAATTCATAGTATTGAAGTAATGTTATTAAATTCATTTAATGCATCAATTTTTTTTAAAATTATAGAATCTAGAACACGATTTTATGTGTTTATGTGGTTGTTTTGAATCTACTCTATTTCTGTGAACCATTTTAGGGATTGGGTGGTGATGGTGGTGAATGGATTAGAGTAGAATATATTCCTTAATGAAGTTATTATTGGTTGGCATCATATGTGATGTGGGTTGATGTGTGGTGGGTTGTGATGTGTAGTTTTTTCAATAGTGGTTTGACATATATTATGCTATAGTGGATGTGGATGTGATTTAGACGATCTATTATGTTGTGTGGAAATGTTTTTTTACCAGTTTTTAATTGTTGAATTTAAATTATCATTCATAATAACATGTGATGAAATATAGGTGTGTAAATTAGATTGAATGAAATTCCTTAGTAAATGAGTGTTAGTGGGAACTCATTAATTTCAAGAAATGGTGTAAATAATAATTTAACGTTGAAATTCTTTTTTTCTTTGTGCGGGTTGAGTTGTGTGACACATTTAGTGGTGGTGGTGGTTGTGATAGATGTCTGGGGGTGAAAATATGGTGATGTGAAGTATAATAGGGAAGTTATTGTCAATCCATAGGTTGAGAATGGTGTTCCATATTTCCATATTGTATTTTATTATATTACTATATGGACCTCACCTGAGTCAGATAACCATACCAATTCCTAAATGTTTTGGTTTACATTTGTTTTACCCAACAACCTGTATGTTTATGAATTGGATTCTTGGTGACCCCCTCTAGCATGCTCTTCCTTTAGTATTAGTGATTATATGGGTTGATATTGGTGATTATCCAAGGATGATTGGGGTTAGTGTTATAGATTAATAAATGATTTATGGGTTGGTATTGTATATTTCCATGTGATGATGTAGATTGGTGTTAGATATTGACCTGATATGATGATGATGTTATTTATGATGGGGTATTTCTTGGTAGGCGGGGTCTATGAGGTTGATATCATTCACATTTAGGATACCTTACTTCCATGGTTCTGTAGAAAATGATGTAATGTGATTATGAATGATGTTGGAATCATATGATAGACCCTACAATAGGATAGGTTAGATAGGTATGTGTCCCGACCCACATTATAGGAGGAAAGAAATGGGATGAGATATTCCCGGAAGGGATGAGACTACTGAAATTTAGACAATCAGTGTGAGAGAATAAAATCTGGTGGAATTGGTTTCAAGGATACATTTTATTCATAATATTTTGATACTATGTTAATAAATTGGATTTGTTAATTGGCGATAATTCTATCGGAATTTTGGGATTTTTTATTTGACCAATTCATGTTTATGTTGGTTGTACTGTTTATTTACTAGTTCATTAGTATAGTTTTTAACATGTTCATGAGATACCATGGGTATGATCCAAATGAGTATACTTGTTATTATGACCCTATGTATATATAAACTATATTTTAGGTTACTAGGAGGATTTCTAGGATGGATATAGACATTAATGGGTTGGATATTAGATCTTCTTTTGAATTGCTTCCAAATGGATTTTTATGGTAGTTATTTTTAGAAATTTACATTATTTTTTGAAAATGATCTTGCATTGTGGGATGTTTTGGGTATGATTTTATATTTTGTGATAGAGTTTATTATTGATTAATTGTATTATATATTGGTACTTATTATTATAATTTAGGGTAATGACTTCAATATGTGTATTTTTATGCACTAATTGATTGGAACCCTGAGGACTACTCACATATAGTAAAGTATATCTTTTCCATCATTTTTATCCAAGGAGGGTTAATTGTTTTGTATGGGGTTGTGAACTAGTCGAATAAAAGTGTTTTTGTGAGATATATGGTAGATTTTGAAGTAATTAATTATTTAGATTTCATGGGATTATAGTGAAAAAATTCCATTTGATCATAATCTTAGATACGTGCTAGGGAGACTGATTAGGACATGTGACTTTAGGGCCCTTGATGATATAAGGAATGAGCCCTGAGTCTAATTTTTGACCAATAGAGGTAGTGTTTTCAACAATGTTTAATCCTTTTATTGGTAAATGAATCATGATTATTTTCATTCATATATAATTTCTAATACTTTGGTTAATTAACATTAAATCAATTCAATAAAAATTGATAAAATTCCATGCTAATGAGCTCTTGTTTTTTCCATGCATTTTCAGATTATATCATGATCATCATATATGTGTAGCTCAAGTAGTATAGGATAATCATACTAACCATATTGACTATTATATTATTCACCTAATAGAGGAGGATGAGGCATGGTATAAGGACATTGGTTTCTTTTACAGAAAATATTTAAAAATTATGTGGGGGAGATTCTTAGATATGGATATAGAGAACTGGTTGGTAGATATTGATAAAAATATTGGTCTTAATGGAGGCCAATTTAGATTTATGGTTCCATTGTAAGAAATTCAAATGTGGATAACTATACATCAACACTGGGTGTTGTATCTCATTGATTATAAGGACACATATGTGTCATTTTGAGATTTCCATAAGGAGTTCATCATGGAATTATTATCATAAATGATAAAGGTCTAAAAGATGTAAAATTCACCATCCCCTTGAATAACTGAATTTAACTATCCATGATATTAGGATTAGGTTCAATTACATCATGCATTTTGATCATGGTTTAATTAAATAATAAAATTATAGAGCCTAAAATATGAGGGAGGCGTTGTGCCCAATGATCATATATAATGTAACCAGATTCAAGCATCTCATATATCAGGAGTTACAAAATAAGGAATGGGATACCATGTAGATTATTTCTCTAGGGGTGATCCTCTACAGGGATCCCAGCAGGGATTCTTGAGAGTATGTATCGATGAAATGGATCTCATATGTCTAGGTAGTCAACGATAGAACCAGTGGGGAGCCAACCTTGATAGAGCTTTTCATGCCATTATAGGGTTACTGGATCTCGATCATAAACCAAAATATTCTTATTTTCAAGTTATATATATAGGGGTCATGGTCAATGATAATATCTATGTTCAGTATATTTTCGAGTTCAACATTATATGGTCAGTGAGACCCCCTTTTCTAAATGGTATTTGTTGTCTCTATGGAAGTATAAACCTCATATACAACCATATTTTATTCATTGGTTGGGGAAGTATGAATTTGATTATCCAATATATGATGAAGTTGGAAGATTGTTTACTCATGATATTCTTTATCCTCATAGACCTAGAGAAGTATGTGATCATGGAGGCCATAAACATAGAAGCATAGTAGTTATGAATGGACAAATACTTGCGATGGAGGTTCCAGGAAAAGCAGGGACATTGGTTTTTCAAGTTATGATCATTTTATCTTATACCCTTGTGACTAACATTTTTGGTTTGGGTTCCTGAAAAACATTTTTTTCTCTTACATTTGTTCATTATTTGGGAATGGAAGTGGAGAGACTTTCAGTGCCCCTAGTGTTATCCACACTAGTAACATGTCAATATACTTCGATATCTTCTAAGAATATAGACTGGTGATAGGGAAAACCAGTTTGTGAGGGATTCCTTATTGCTGTAGATACAATCAAATGATCATATCCTTGGCATGTATTGGTTATATTTTTTGTTTATAATCATCAATTACTTTCAGAACAGGGTATCACTCTCTGATGTCTAGATCTAATGAATGGTGTTTAGTGGTGAGTAGAGATATAAATAAGTGACTGTCATATAGATCCTCTATTATCACAATTTTTAGAAAAACCATTACAAGTTAAAAAATGGGATATCTATAGGTGTTAAGAGGAGTTTATTGATTTCTTAATTAATGTGATTGGTACACTACCTCATCAATGTTACATCAAGTTATGTATTGAGTTATATCTAGGTGAATCTATGAATTCAATGAACCCCTATCAAATAGAGCCAATAGAGATGAAAGATTTGAGGATTTGGGTTGATGAAATAATGATATGGGGTTTCATAAAACCCAGTGTGTCCCCTTGAGGTTCTCTGATGGTGCTCACCAAGAATGTGGATGAAAGTATAAGTTTTTTCATAAATTTTTGGTGGTTAAACCAAGTGGTTTTCATGAAAAATTTATCCTTCATAGGATTAATAATATGATTGACTAGATAATAGGATTAAGTTATACTTTTAACATAAACCTATGGTCTAGATATCACAAGATTAGGGTGATGGATGATGAAATTAAAAATACATCTCTCAGGTGTAGGTATGAGAACTTCATATTTATGTAAATTCCAATTAGAGTCATAAGAGAACCTGCGGTGTTCAAGGGACTCATGAAATATGTGTTCCATAAGCTCCTAGAGTCCTTTTTAGTCATGTTAAGTGATAAAATATTAATGTCCTCAAAGTCATGGAAGCATCTAACCATTCATCACAGGGTTGTATTATAAGTCATTGTACACCATAAGATTTATGGAAATATCTCCAAGTGAAAATTGTGGACATGAATGGATCATTTCTGCAGGAATGTGGGGAATCATTATAGTTTTTCTATGGATTCATTGATGGTTGAGGAAGTTTTTTCATGGGATTTTACTAATAATATGTCATATTTTATAGCTTCATTGGTTTCATAATTTAATATCAGAGGTTTATGTCCAATTTATATTTAATTCCATCCCTATTTATGGCTCAGACCAGTATGTAAAATGCTATTTTATAGATTGATCAGTGTAAGATGGTATTTAGTTATATAAATGTGAAGTTTATAAATTCTCCAATGATTTTAGTTTCCAATGAAGGGAATGATGTTGGATGTGTTTTGTGACATTCCACATTTTAGATTTTGATACATCTTGATATAAATGAGAGTGTTGACCTATTATGGTTCTAGGCAGTTTCTCTCTAAGGTGTGTACCTACTCCACCCATGATCTTGAGTTAGTGAAAATTCGGCTCATTCTGAATTTATAGTGGAATTATATTATCTCCATATTCATTATAGATTTTATATACCCCAATATTAATAAATATTTTTTATCCCATCATGATATAAATTTATGATAGTGGAGGTGGATGATGTTTCTACAGAATTATGATTTTTGTATCTTTACAATCAAAAAATGGGTAATTTTTTTTATTATTGTGGTAAGTCAAAATACCCACATAAGAGTGGTTCAAGATATAACAAATCTATTGATAGTGATAAAAGATCCTATAGTGATTCATCTTAATGCTAACAAATATTTTGATAGATTTTATCCATATTAAATGATATTGGAATCTTCCTTAAAGAAATATGTGGAGGATTCCTAGTGGGGAGACTTTGACATAAGGGATATGCGTGAATATATTATCTAGGTGATGCTATATTCGGATGGTTTATAGTTGGTCAGAACTAAATTCTACTTCATGGGATGTTTTTTCCATTGGTAATGAAAAATAAAGTTCTCCATGACTTCCATTGCTCACCCATAGTGGTGTATCTTGTTGTGTCTGAAGTGTATCATAGATTAAGGGTATATTTTTCCCTGGATGATGTAGTTAGTGGTAGATAATATAGCATGGTATCTAGTATTTGATAAGTTTATTGTTGATATGTAAATTTATAAATGGTTATAATATTCATTGGATGTAAATGGGTTAAAATTATAGGACATTTCAATTGATCTCATGACCTGATAACCCCAAGCTCTTAGAGGATTTGTTGTATTTTGGGGGGTAGGTGATAGATTGTTGAAGTCAACTCACTTTTTAGAAATATTTGTATTGAGATCCGTGGATTTTTTGTAAATTATTTATATAGATGATGTGGTTATGGATCATGTGGTATTGGGGCCAATAATCTCTTATCAAGATCCTTGTTTTACCATATTAGTCTAGAGAGTATTATAGTATTCTATTTCGTCCATTTTATCCCTTGGCCCTGCTTTTCATCTTTGGATAGATTATAAGATGGATTGTATCATCCAGACACTAGAAGATCTATTAAAGTCTTATTTGATTAATTTTAGTGGATCAAGGATAAATCACACACCCTTGGTTGAGGTTTCCTGTGGAAAAAATATCACTCAATTATTGACATTTTCCCCATTAAGGTATTTTAAGGGAATCCATGGCTTTTTATATTTTTTTGGAATGTGTTTGAGGAATTAGTAATTATTTATCTAATATTTTTTATATCTTGACTAGGAAGATTAAGGTAGTCTGAGAGAAGATGAACGTGTATTAGGATAATCATAAGTACTATGTTGATCGTATGCATAGGCCCCTAGAGTTTGAGGTATGAGACTAAATGTTTCTTTGAATATCAATTCATTGGAGGAAGCGTAGGGTTTGACATAGGGATTATTTTTTCCAGAGTCCATCCGGACTTTTTTGGTGTTAGATTTCATTGGCTAGGGGGAGTATCTGTTTAGACTTCAACCATGGGTGGACATGATCCACAATGTCATCCATGTGTCTTAGCTTCATCGGCATCTCCACAATTACTACAACATTATTTAATGGGTTATGATTGATATTAATAATTTCATGACCTATATGTTGAACCTAATAGAGATCCATGACTATTGAGATAATGTTATTATTGGATGAAAAATCCCTTTGGTTTTTATGTTATAGAGGAATAAAGGCTTAGAAGAGAGTACTTAGGGGGTGTGGAAAAGATACCTACCCATTACTCATAGTTGTCTTTGAGTTTATCCATGATTTATTTTCCCTCATGATGTAATGCGTGAATATATTTGGTTGAGGAGGTTTTCCATTTTCCCTTTCGGGTATTGTATGTTATGAATTCAATAATATTAAGTGGGAAAACCCCTTCCCAATTGAGAACTATTATATTTATGATATTTTTTGAAACCATGTGGGTGAGTCTTTGATTCCCAAATAAGAAAATTATTGAAATACAGGATGTTATGACTGTATTTTGGTGCATAAAGTAGTTTTTTATATGTTTTTTGTACTTATTATCTTGGAATTCTATAAGTTGAAATTCAGGTGAGAATGGTTTTGTGGAGAAGAGATTTATTGTGGATACTATGAGATAGTAGAAGACTGTACCTTTTTTAGGATGGTGATTTGGTTGTGTGGGGTAATTTGTAAGAGATTTTTCTTTTCTCGGTGTTCTTGGATAGTGGTAGTTTTCAGAATATAATGGAATCCCTGATAGGAATCATGCGTGATGGTTTTTTAGACCCTTCCATTTCCTTTATATATTTTTTCTTTGGTTCTCAAGGATGACAATATTTTGAAAGGTATCTAATTTCATAATTCATGAAACCCGACACATTACATTACCAGTCTGGGAGTTAGGATTTCTCAAAAGAGGATAATGGAGGATTCGATGATGTTTAGAGTTGAAATTGTGTAACAGGGGGTTATTTAGGGAATGAGTATATATTGATAATGTAAATGATTTTTCATTTATTAAAAATAATAATTTAATGGATTAATGTTATAGAATGAAATTTGTTCCTAATTAACTTATGATATGATGGAATTATTCATGGAATGAATGAATTTAGGGACGAGATTCTCTAAAAATCATTATATAATATTTTGTATCTGAGATTAAATAATTCAACACCCTCAAAAGATTCATGGAATGAATTGTAAATCCTCATGAAATATCATTTTTATAATAGATGAATCTTATCATGAATTTTTTAAGGTCTTCTAGTTTATATATATTTTAGAAAGCATCTACTTTTTTATTAATATCATGTTAATTTTGAGTTTTGGTAATACCCTTATAGTGTTTGGAGTATCTTCCAACCCATTTCCTCTATCTTTGATCCTTAACATAAGAATTTTGATCTTTGCTAATATGTGGTGAGTAAATTCTCTTTTTTTTTCTTTTTTTTCTTTTATTCCTCACTCTAGGAATTGATAGTACTTATGTTTTTTCTCTATGAATGACTGGGTTGAAATTTTAATAAGATTATTGTGTTATTTAGGTTTATCTGGGGGTTCCTTGTGTGATTTAAATATTTTTTTTGTTTCCCTTTCATCAAAATATGCATTGTGATTCTGTAAGGATTCTTTGAGGTATGGTATCTACGCTCTCTCTAATTTTATGCATGTGTGTGCATTTCATTTTTTAATCTTCTAGGTGGAATGTATAAGTAATTGTATAAAGGTAATTAATATGAATAATTAAAATTATTGAAGGTATTTTTCACATTCCTTTAATTATTTTTCTTATATTTCTTATGGGTTTATCCTTTATTGATGGTGTTTCTAAAAATCATGATATTTGGGAGCCATGTTTATGTTATGTTTGATGTAATTTTAAAACCGTCATTTTTTTGATGGTTTGAACTCAAATGTGAAAAATTGTTAAGAAATTATACATATCTGATGAATCGATTTCCAATGAAAAAATTTAATGTGTGAGAATACCCCTACTATGCAAACATGTAATGGGATAAAATCCATATAATGAATCTAAATTCTAGAATATTATGGAATATGTAAATGTTTTTTGTGTGTTGTTTCACATGTTTTAAATCATTTTTGGTTATGTGAACCTTTTTGGGTATTGTGTAGTGGTGGTGTGGACCATCTTGGGAATGGAATATGATGGGTGGTAGAGGTATAAATAGTTTTAATGGAATTTGATGTGGGATTATGTGTGGATTCTATGATATATGGTGGTTATGATAATGGGTTGGAATATATTGCATTATGGTGGAAGTAAACACGAGGTGGGTGAGCTTTTATGTGGTGTGGTTTTTTAGTTGTATGGATAGCCAAGGGATGAATTAATATAATGAAACTGAATAACATGGGAAGAAATTAATATATGATAATTGGATTAAATTAATTAATATTATAATAATGGGATAGGTTAATGTGAAATGTAATATATTAATAAATGGGATTTATTAGAAACTCGTTAATTTTATGAAATGATGGAATATATAATTGAAATATAATTTTTTTTATTTTGGTGTGCTTCATTTAATGATAGTAATAGTTGTGATAGCTATCATGTGGTTCAACTATGGAATTTTGTAGTATTGTTGTGTAGTTGATGTTAAATCCTAATATGGGTGTTGTTTTGTTTCTATATATATATTATATTTTATGATATTTATATATAAAAACCACACAATTTGAGTAATATTTTAAATTATTAAGTGTTTTTAGTTATGTGTGTTTTCCCAAATGTCTAGGATGGTGGTTAATTAGATGGATGGATTCCCCTTATTACCCACTCTTCTATCAACATTAGTGAATATGGCATTTGGTTTTGGATATTACCCAATAATGATATGGTATGGAGTTGGATATTACCTAATTATGTATGGATTAGTGTTAGAGATTACCCAGTGGTAATACAGGTTGGTGTTTGAGATTTCCTAGTGGTGATGAAGATATGATTTTTCATGGGTTTCATTCTTGGTATAAGGGAGCATGGGGTTGATTTCCTTTATAATCATGATACTATACTAACCCAATTATTTGGATAAGGTTGTGATGTGAAGAAAATTGATTCTAAAAATAGATTCTAGACATTTCTAGAGGATGATATAGATAGGGATGTTTCCTGGCCCATGGTAGAGATGGCTAGATTTGTGATGAGATATGCATTAAAGGGACCAGAAAGAAAGTTGTCTAATATATTGGAATGAAAGGAGAAAATTAGTGGGGAAGTGGTTGTGGGGGTGTGTTTTCCTTCTATTCTACTGATAATATGTTACTATATTGGATGCCTTATTTGGATATCATGAAATTTTTATGCTAGGATAAGTAAGTGAAAATATTTTGTTATATATTGATTCATATATTTATTCGATGGTTCTTTACAATTCTATTTTTAAATGTGAATATGAGAACTTGGTTATAATCCTTTTGAGTATAAAATTTATACTCACCCAACCTATATATTATTTATTTTGGTTTCCAGGAGGATTTTGGGTACTGAGAAAAACATTTAAAACGTTAATTTTGGACTTTTTATTGAGTTTCTTCCATAGGGATGGTATTTTGGTATTTAATTGTAGAATTTTATTTGTATTTGATGACATTGTTCATGCAACATGGGATGGTTTGAGTTTTATTTCATATTATGTAATTGAGTTTATTTGTGGATGATATATCCTATCTCTTGATCCATAATATTATTGAGGGAAATTCCATATATATGATAGATATTTATAACCTCAATGAATGTCACTGACACAAGGCCCTTTTGAATTGGGACTCAAGGGGTTCATAATCTGTATTCTTCATTAATAGCCTAAAAGGGGTACATTTGGATAGGGGACTTATGACAGTATAAGACAATATTTAGAAAGAGAATAATAATTCATTTTTTTGATGTGGTGAAGGATTTTTGATTCCCAGAAATGAATAATATAATGTATCACTATAGGCATTATAAGGGAATAAAATGAATTTTACTCACACACAATGAGAGCTATAATAAAAATGTTACACATAATGTAAGATACCGAACTTCATGAAGGTATTTAGTTATTTAAATGTTGGTTTCAATCACATGGTTTTGGAAAATGAAATTTTTTCTTGGTGAATGAGGGACATGAGGGGTGTTCATGGTGTTTGGAACATGAAAGTAAAGAAAACATAGTGAAACTTTGTAAGGTGCATGATTGGAGAATGGTTAGGTAACATGTCCATAAATACAATTCCAACTATGCAACCTTGGATAATGGAATATCTCATGGTTGGTGCATGGTTTTTACATAGTGAAATCTAGTCCAAGTAATCATGCAACCTAATTCCCCTATGAGAGTGTCTTTGACATGGTTTGTGAATGGTTTGTAAAATAGTGGAGGCAAACCGTACGCCCCTGTAAAAGTTGTAAAAATAAAAAACTCCCATTATGGGATTTTATGTTCCCACTTGTTTCTCTTACCCTTCCTCCTCCCTCAAACCCAAGTGACAAACTCAAAGCCCCAAACCACACAATGATGGTTCTCTCTTGATTCATGGTCGTTTGGAGTGTTATCTATTGTGAATTATAGATCTGGGGTTAAGGTTTCAAAGGATGTTTTGATTGCGACCTAAGAAAATTATTGAGAGTGAATTCGTTAAATTGTTCAAGGTAGGTGGTCTACAAGTTGTATCATAGTTTTTTATATAGATAAGTGCATATGAAATTGTGTTTGTGTATTCCTCTTGTTGTGTTCTTAGTACTGTTAGTGAGGTTTTGTTAAATGAACACATAAATGAGGATTTGAACCACTGTGAATTCCATGGGATTCATTGAGTGTCACGTGACCTAATTAGGGCCACCAATGGGGTGTGCCGAGGTTACCTCTAATGGCCGCCTTCTCGGACGGTGCTCTCGGCATCTAGGTTTTCCTTATCCTGGTTTTCCTTCTCCTTACCTCTCGCGGCCCTCTTGATCTCCTTCTCTGTTCCAATCCTTCTTAGCGGTCAGGTTTTCTCCCTTCTCATATTTATCGTCATATGCAATGCTCTTGCTTTCCCCCTCCATTTCAGTTCTCACGGAGATTTTGGTTTCGCAATCTTGTTTTTCCTTCTCAGATGGGACTGTGTGACCTAGTGAAGGCTTGAAGATGATGCTTTCTATAGTGAAGGATGGCTCTCACTCGGTCGCGGCTTGCTGTGGAGGTCCCGTTCTCTCTCTCACTGCTCTGACTTTTAAGATCCGTTGCTCCCTCCTAGGTCGGCCGGGTGCGATGGATCCTGAAGGGGTTTTGGGTTGTGCTTTCGGGAACGATGGGGTGATACAAGAGGCGCAACCTGTGGCGGGATTTTCCTGGTCCTAGGATTCTTCGGTGATGGTTCTTTTCTTGTTTGATTATGAAGTTGTTTTTGTTTTCGGTTTGATATTTTTTCAAGTTGGGGATGGACGTTCTGGATCCGGATCAAGTGACAGTGGGGTTTTGGTCTTGTTGGGGGATTTGGTGACGACGACGGTGGCCATCGATGGTTCGATGATTTTCTTCCCTTGACATTGTCAGTTCTCTGTGGAGGTTCTGGCACTCCCACTCTTCTCTGGATTCCGGATCCATTACCCCTTTCCAGGTCGGTCAGGTGCAGTGGTATCAGTAGAGGTTCGGGGTTTTGTTTGTGCGAGTGGCAGGGTTTTCCAGATGATCCTTCATTTTGTAAATCTGATTGTCTGCAGTGTTTCATTTTGGTGTTTCCGGCGGTGCCGATGGACTTTGGCGGTCGGTTATCTCCGGCGACTGGTGTGATGATAGGATGGCGATGAAGTCGGTGGAGACAGGATGGAAGTGACGATGGAGGGGAATCACGATGGCAGGCGATGTGATGTTGCAGCGCTGATGGATTCAGAATGGCGTTTGACATGCAGTAGGCGGGTGGATTGTAGAACAATGTTAAAGGTGTTAATGGATTGTAGAACAATGTTAATTCCCATTTTGTTGGCATGGATTGGTATTTTTCTATTTTTGTTAGTTATGGTTGATTATGATTTGGTATATGTGTAGTGATTGGATTTATATAATCATGTGGACATGGATTTGTAGATTGGGGTATTTATATGAGGTTCTATGCCCATGGGTCATGTTAGAATGATGCACTAAAATCCAACCCAAAATGTATGGAAGGGGGAAGAGATATATTCCCCTAATGGTTGAATTTGATGAGACTACCTATACTGAGGCATAAAGTTGAGTGTGTTGTATTTGTGATGATCTGTTTCTCCCTAGTGACATAGGGAAATAAGATTTATTTTCCTTATGAATTAAGATTGATGAATATTCATAATCCATTGAACACAAGAATAATGTGAATTATGTAATAAAGATGGTATAAGTAATGAAATTGGGAATAATGATATGAATGAATTAAGAGATCCTTTTTAGCTATTTTCATCCAAACTGAATTTTATTTACATTTAATTTTTTAGCACATCCATGAAATATTTATCAATGCTAGATATTTTGTAGACCCAATTTGTCTTGGCCAACTGTGTTGTACTCACACCCTACTCAGGACATCATTGGGTACTTTAGCATACTTCATGCTTGTATGTCATGATAGGGTAAAGGGACCAATGCTAAAGAGTTGAGTTGGTCTTGGGATGTACATGAATGAGGTTCCAGAGCTGGAGTCAGGAACATTTGCTAATTCCACAGTTTTTATTTATTTTCTATTTTCAATACTTGGACACTACATGTATGACATGGAATATTTATCTTTGTTTTTGGTTGTACCTAGTTCTAGGAGATGTTTCTTTACGTATGTTACTTAATTGTTTCCTATTGTTTATAATATTTAAATTGTTATCAGTTGGGGATTAATCTAGTAAAGAGGGTATAATCTCCATATGTGGCATCATATACCATCATCACTCGTCTCAAACCTCTGGTAGATGGGGAGGCATGTTGGATGTTATGTGGCGACTCATCCCAGAGAATTAGTTTAGTGGATCTTAGTTTAGGGATGTTACAAAGTGGTATTAGAGTGGTTATATTCTATGGATTTTCTATTTGGTATGGTAAACAAGTGAATAAAATTCGTTGGGACTTATAAATATGCTTGTTATTAGGATTTTCTTACCCTAGTACTCGGTACAACCCGAGTCACCCAGGGAGTGAATTGTTGTTCTTGATATGCTTTGTTATAGAAGATGATATATCACTATTGGGTGATACATTTATTGTGTTATGTGACAGTTTTATGATAGTTTTCTCATGGAAATAATGTAACATGGTTGTTCTTTCAAACATCATTCTATGCAACTTGGGATATAGGTGAGATGCTTCATGATAGGCACACATGGGATGGTATTGTGGGTATGGGAGGTAAAATGCATTTAGCCTTCATAAATTGTTTAAAAAATGATTTCTAACATAAAACGTGTATCCATTTAAGTTTGTTTACACTTAGTTATACCAGAACCATGGTAGGGAGGGTTGAGGGTGGTGTCTGAGATATGTTAGGTGACCTTTGGGATAGTGTTTGTGAATGAGTTATTTGTGGATAGATGAGATCCTACATTAATAAAAACTGTGGATGATTTTTGTTATGTGTTTTAAATCTTGTGTTTGGAATTGTAGATAAATGCCACCATAAAAGCATGTTTTGGTTGGGTGAATAGAGGTTGTTGAGGAGAACACTACTCGAGAAAGGGAGAAATAAGATGTCATGATCCAAGATAATTGAGAAGATATGTTCTATGAGATTCTTTCTTGCTTCATGAAAATGATTTAATGGGACCCTGGACGTGTTATGTTGAGCATGTTTTATATGATAAGAGAATTTCAACTACAACACCATCCGAACAATGATAGAGAGGGTTAATGAGAGGTAACTGATTTCTAGATAGATTCTATCTATATGATTCTTGATCATCTGGATACTCTATCTAAAAATTGATTCGACTTGGCGACCTATATGTTGAGAGGTTTGGAAAATAGTTGGTGCGAAATAAGGGTGCAAAAGGAGTAGGATGCCTAAATGTTATTGAAATATTTCTAGGGAAATTTTATAGTGGATTTCTATCTAGAGTCCTTGAGTTAGGAGAAGGCTAAACATTTTACAAGTTTTACCTAAGGGGAAATTTTGGTGATGTATTATGCTACCCATTTCACAAATTTGCGACACTTCATTCAAATGTTTGAATGAGGGAAGGAAAACATGTTGAATCATTTCTAGGATGGGATGATGCACGAGATCAGGTCCTAGGTGAACATATTATTTCTTAAAAGGTTCTCAGAGGTAGTGGATGAGTCCCTTATCTAAGAATGGAATGTGTAGGGGGATTTAGGTAGTGTGCTTGTGGTACCAATTGGATAGGCAAGTAGTGTGGCTTCCTAAAGCAGGATTCATTGTTTTGGGAACATCAATATGGGGGTAGTGTGTGGAGTAGTTAGAGAAGATGGTCACCTATCCTGGTGTAGATCAGGTGTTTTGTTATCAGTGTGAAAAGCCGGTCACATGCACGATAAGTGTCCCTACCCACTAGTTGAGTGCAGATGATGAGAAAAAATGGAGCATGTGTAGATATTCTACAAGAATCCCTTCAAATTGGGCATAAATGATGTTTTGAGGTAGATTTTGAGTGTGAGTAGTGGGTCAGTTACTGTATATCAGGCAGGAAGTTAGAGGTCAACTGGTCGTACTGGTCAATAAGGTGGATGTGGTACTATGAGGAGAGAGAATCCATTTCAGTAGGATTGTTAATAATGAGGGACTCTGGATGGAGCCTTGGGGAAAGGGGTAGGCCAGCTTCAAACATCTAATATTACACCTATAGGTGGATATGCTAAACCATTGATCATTTGATGTACGATCCATATATTTCCAATTTATTCTAGTGATTTATTTGACACGAACACCACACACTCTTTTATCACTTCTCTATTTATAGATTTGTGGCCTAGACATGGAACATGTGTGTGGGGTTATGTTGATATATAATCTTTTTGGGGTGAAAGTGAGTATATCAGACAATGTAGGGATTGTGCTTTGGAGTTCAGTGGGAACCATTTTTTATGGGACTTGTTTTTCCATGAGTTGTCAGGTTTTGACCTGATATTTGGTGTAACATACCAAGTAAGTAAATAATAATAGATTTTCATATCTATGTCTATTTATGAATTAAATAGTGTTTTAGAGGCTTAAAATGAGAATAAATCCAATCTTAAGCATAGAATACTCTAATATTTTCAAAAGATTGTTTTACCGCCTTTTGATGGAGAACCCTTTTTAAATCTACTTTTTGACAATTTTATATGTTATATTTGACAAAATAAAATCCTTCTTTAGAATCAAGACATCAAAATTTACTTTGTGTAAAGTTTTGTTATTTTTCTGATAAAGTTCATTTTTTTAGTGAATAGTGAAAATGCTGTATTTTAATTCAAAACCTCCTTTTAATCTAATTTATTTATATGGTGAGTTTATCTTTTATAATTGGGTTTAATGTTTAATTAAAATATATTTTTACCATTTAATCCAATGGTGGTTATTGGAATTAATTTCACTTTGAAATTGGACATAAACAAGTGTCAATCTTTTGATAGATATTGTTTCTTAAAAACACGCTATTTTTTTTGACAGTAGGAATTAATTATAAAATTAATTAATGCAACTTCTATGTTTTGAATTTGGTAAAATGGACATCATTTTAGAATTTGGAATATCAAATTTACTTTGGATAAATTTTTGGTATTTTTTAGAAAAATGTTCATTTTTAAGGAATAGTGAAAAATACTGCATTTTACTTCAAAACTGCTTTTTCATCTAATTTATTTATATATTTATATTGTCAATTTAGTTGGTTTTAAAGTGTAAATGAATTATTTTTTTATAAATTAAAAAAAATTTGTTCATTGGAAGTGATTTCACTTTCAAATTGGATGCAAAAACAAGTCAATCTTTTTATAAATTTTACTTCTGGAAAACCCGTCTTTGGTTTTGACAATAAGAATTATTTTTAAATTAATTACGGCAATTTATGTGTTCTTAATTTGGTAAAATGGATTCCATATTTTCAATAATAAGGTCCAAATTATGTAATTAATACTCTTTTGTTTTTGACATGATGAATAGTAATTACAGTAATTATTTTTAATTACAGTGATTAATTAGTAAATCGGGTAAAAAGGGGTAAACAAAATAATGTTATAATAATATAAAATTACCCATACATGTGTCTTAATACTATTTTTTGAGTCATGTCCGACAGTAGTATGACTTTTTCCTACTTTGGGACCCCATGGAATCACTTTTGTGTGAAAGTGACTGTTTAACATATTATTTTTAAAGAAAGGGAAATATAATAAAAGTATGTAATACCTAAGTAAAACAATTTTAATATTGTTTATATAAATGATCTATTTGACTATAAATATTAATTTTAAAGCTAATAATATTTCCTATATCATGGTATTTTATTTATATTTTTTAGACATTAAATAAATAAATTTATTTATGACACAATGATGATGCAGCTATTACCTCATTAATGAAAGATTTAAATATATGATATTATAAGTTTTAAAATAATTTTGTTTTGAAACATGGGATTCTATAAAAGAATTTTATAGATACTTATGACATGTAAAAGATATGTAAATGCTTTTATTTCTAAGGAATAAAGCTTTTATGCCTTTATCAAAAGTCAACTACCAAATTCTGTTGAAATTGGCATAAGTGAGTTTTTAAACAAATGTTATTTTATTAAATGGTATAAAAGTAAAAAAAATCTAATATTCTTCCAAATTACATATAATATATTACTAATATCCATATTGATACAATTATTGGACTATTAATATTTTAAAGTAATTATTATGACCTTATAGTTTTAAAATGAAAAAAGATGTGGTAAGAATTATTAATTTTAACTAAGCGATAAAATGAAAAGATAAGGTGAGTTATATGATATAAACTTGTCTAAATCCTATTTGTTAAGTGGATTTATATCCCTTATCCTCTTATCCTCGAAATATATCATTTCGGAA
Organism: Viscum album; assembly: GCA_963277665.1. NCBI lineage: Eukaryota > Viridiplantae > Streptophyta > Magnoliopsida > Santalales > Viscaceae > Viscum > Viscum album. The sequence goes on from OY728137.1 coordinate 1,959,526,276, forward strand.
CCATTCTAATTTGAAAAACATTTTATAATAAATTAATATTTCATGACTTTCCAAGAGTGCCCCTCCTCCCTCTTATAAAAGGCCCCCACCTCTACCCCATTACCCACACCTCTCAAGACCTTGGATCGTCCAACCTCTGCTCATATTATCTATAAAAATACTTCTCTTACTCCTAGAAGCCTCAATTTGGGATGAAGCTTTTCCAAGGAAGCCTTTGACTCAAATCAAAAAGAGTTACCTGATTTAGAGGTTATGTCTTCTCTCGAGTTTCTTTATTTTGTTTTCCTTCTTCACTAGCCACTATCTTCTTATTATTTGAATCCCATAATAAAAATAGTATCCTCAATATTATAGGATGTTGTTATGATAAGGATTTTATTTACACATATACACACCTCCATCTAATGATTAAAGAACATAATGTTTCTCTGGGTGGCGAATTAATGCCTCATGAAACGATGATTGTTCAATCTTCTCTTAACACCTTTCATGGTGGCCATTATGATGGAAATATATTTATATATGATATATATGGTATTTATTTATTTTATATGCTTCTGTATTTTATGTTTAAATCATATCATTATGCTTTTCATGTCGTGTAATTGCAATAATTTCATTTGAGGAAGTGTGGACTACCTCCCACTCAAGTGATGTGACTCATTCATGCAATGCATGGAATGTATAAAGAATGAAATTAATGAAATTATGTGACCTATATAACATATATATTATACTGGAATTATAATATATATATATATATATATCTCATTTTGTTTTAATTCCATTAATATGACAAAGAACTGAAAGTAGTGTTCATGTGTACGTACGACCTACTGTCTCCATGAACGATGCATTTCATTTTTTATCTCCAAATGTTATGAAATAGTATAAAATGAAAATATACTGGATATATATGATATTTAAATAATTAATACTATTCTGGAGATGATGTAATTATAACTACATGTAAAATTCTTTTCAAACAAGTTCATTTTTGACTCATGTACCGAACATCGACAAAAACGTATGATATAAACTAACATAATAATCTAATTATTATAACATGATAACATGTGATATGAATTGAATAAAAAAAATTAAAGGATTTTCTTAAGAAATTATAAATTGACCAAAGTTTATTATTTAGGAATATAAATAAATGAACAAGACAAGTTGGACTCGAGGTAAGGTATCCTACCTCTCTCTTTCTTTTTAAGTACTCTGTTTTATGTAATTTCTTTTAAGCTACTTTTTCTTATGTTGGGGGATGTTATTTTATATTCCTCTTACTGTAATTTTTATTTTAATATGATGAGATACCCTATTTTATCTCATCAATCCATTTTTGGATGTTTTAAGTGGCGCCTTTAGGCTGCCGAATTTTCGTATGGGATTTCTTATCTCACTTTTATTTCTGTGAGATTTCCATTGGTAGCCACTTATTTATGGCATGTAGAGTATTGTGTAATTCCAATTGATATATATTATCATGATTCTATTTATATTCATGGTGTTCTGTAATTCATTTTGTGGTTATTATCTTTTGGTCATACGACTCGATTGATTACAACAAGGTAAGGGGTTTTTATCTCACTTTTTATTCCCGTGAGATTCATTCTAAATTTTCCACTACTTTCTTTTGTGTGGTGTATGTACTGCACACAATTGTATTATTTGTGTAATATAATTTAATTTACAGGTATTTACATCTTCATTTTATGATCCTTCTGTCATGGGGTGTACGTTTCAAAAGTTACCAAAATCGGTAAGGGAACCTTTCACCCTCCTCTTTTTTTAAAAGAATTCTTTTTGTTAGGTATTTTAATTTAAATCTTCTTATGTTGGGATATGTTCTTATATATCATTATTGCTTTTAATTTTTTTTTCCAAGTGATGAGATACCCTTTTTATCTCTCATCAACTCATTTTATGAATTTTAAAGTGACGCCGTTAGGCTATCAAATTTCTATAAGGGAACTTCTTTACCCAATTTCAATTCATTGGGTTAAACCACTAATTATTGATTATGTAGTGCTATGAATATGTGTGAATGACATATGATTGTTTTACACTTTATATCCACTTATATTGGGTGTATTTATATTTTTCACACATAATTACAAAATTGATTTATCCTTAATATAAGGATACCATCTTCGTAAGGGACGTCGTCTCAATACCCATTTATTGAAGAATCCTTTGATTTATACACAACATTCTTTTATACAGTGTATAAATCCCTTTTGACTTTTCATTTAATTTAAAGGGAATATTTTCTCTATGAAGTGTTTTACTAAAAGACAAAAGGAATGTTTTTGTCTTATGTATATAGCGACAATGACTTCTCCACCGCCGTGACCATTATTGATTGTCAGCTTCCTCTACAAGCCATAATGTTTTTAATGAAAAATAAATACCATATTTAACTTTTCATTTATATTGGTATTGAAAATGTTTTTGATGTTTTTATTATTATAACAATGTGTTGTATTTATATCCTGTGATTGGAATGTGGAAAATGTTATTTTTCCTTTATGAATGTTTTATGTGTTATGAATATGTTATAGTTCTTGGGAATAGTTTATTAAATCAGGTGGTTCAATGATAATCTAAGGGCAGGTGAGCCTGAGATATCTCTCCAATGCATTGGGTAACATGAAGGAGTTAAACTCTAAGGTTTCTCCGAAGAGATTTAGGGAATATACTGTGATGAGTACTTCAAACATAACCACAAGGGTTACTCCCAACGTAAGAATGTTATGAATTACTCAAGTTTTCTTTATGTATTATGATTTCTATGAGTTATTATTAAATATTATTATTTCATGATGTATGTTAAATTACTTATGTTTTATGAGTAACGTATTATTTTATTGATTCTTATATATACGTGGACTAATGTTTTCTTTCCATTTTTTATCACTTACTAAGCTTTTTATGCTCATCCCAAGTTTTTGAAATGTTTTTCATAGGTCAAGGGAAAGGTACATGATTTGATGATAGTGTTGAGGAATTGTCAAGAAATAATCCATGTTTTACTTTAAATATGTTTCCTTTGATAGAAAAAAATGAATACTTTCTTTGATGTAACCACCTTGTTTAAATGTGGAATGTAAAGCATGATTTATGATATAATTATCTAAAACTCTAAACCTGAAATGATCCTCAATGTGTATCCTTGAAATAACTCAAGAATAATAAATGCTTAAGGTTGGGGCCTTATAGTTGGTATCAGAGTTCAGTTTAGATAATTTTAGAGGTTAGGGTATTCCGTAAGCATAAGTGACATTACCATAATGGTTAGGATTTCATAAAGAGTCATAGTTTTAGATAGAGTGAATGAGTTTAAGATAACATGAATAATTATATCTTAGTATTTACCCTCCTCCTATGATATTATATGATTATTATAATGATATAATCACACATACCTTTTTGGTTTTAGTAAATGGCTGGATCTAGCAGGCAACAAAGTAACAGTGGATGTGAAGAAAACTGTGACAGTTTTCTGAAAGAAAAACTGAATGATATGGGAGCTGCAATGAGAACTATTATGGTTATTCTCAACCTACTATCAGGATTCATGATTAACAACTTGAACCTTGGTGAGTTCTCTAATGAATCATGTATGAGAGAACCAACTCGATGTGGAAGTTCAGGTAATAATTATAAAGGTAACCATTATGGTTTATATGATCCTTAATTTTGAGATAATTATGGGTTACTATATGTTATGATGGAAAATGAAAGGCATGATATAAACATGAGGTTAAATTATATTATGGTTATTTTTGAAGATTTTATCTCTTTTTGGGGAATGTTTTAAGAATTATATAGTTTTGGAAAAAGAAGAACATGCAGACTGTGTGACAACCTGTCGTGTCGGATGAAGCTGCAAATAATCGAACCCACAACCAAAGTACGACTGGGTTTTATCACCTACCACTAGACTACGTGAAGTCCCTGGTTAGTATGACAAATTATTTTTAGTTAGATGATCTTAAGAATCACGAATAAGTTGATTTTGGGTTATCTATGGAAATGATTAACCTATCATGGAGGATATGTGATTAGGTTAATTACTTTTCAGTATGAGACTTTAAGAGTAACTAATGTTATTTGGAGATAAATGTTAAGATTTACCTTGGCAGACTATGTGATTAAATCCTTAAGATATTTGGGTTTCAATCTTAGTTTGGAGTAATTTGAAGAATTTTATGGATAGCTGTTTATTGAATGGTCTTTGATGAACTTTGGGTTTTGTTGGACAAATTTTGGAGATTAAGAGTAGTTTTTATTTTTGTAAAATATTGTCCTTTTTTGGGATTATCTGATCTCATACTAACCATTTTGGTTTTGGTCTAAAGAAATTGGAAATATATATCTCTCTTTTGTGTATTAGGTGATTCTCTAGAAGTTAATTATAGCGCTCTTAATGTGAAAAAGTCATCCTAAATACTCATCTTTTCGAGAAAATATGAGTTTGTGTTAGAAATATAATAAGAGATGAATGTCTACATGACAAGTAAGTATTTTTAATTATGTGTTAGTTAAGCCCATAAATAAACATCTCAATGAAAAGTAACTTAAACCAGAAACATTCCCTATTAACTTTTCCTTCTGGGGAACCAAATACCATTTAACCCATCACAAGTTTGTAATTTTCTAGGGGTTAACTTTCTCCTAGACATGTTTTCTACCACTCTCCATCAGAACATGATGGTTTTTTTCTCTTCCATATCCATGTTTTCATGGAATCCTAGTATTTTTTGTCTCGGGTGACCTTTGTACTTCTCTTTCTTTCTTTTAAAGTGATAGTTTTATTGACTCATTTTCTGATGTGGGGATTTCAATGAAGTTTCCGAGACCAATTTTAAAATTGCGAGGATGTAATTCCCAAAAAGGGGAAGGATGTAACATCCAAAGTAAGTAAAGAATAATATATTTTCATATCTATGTCTATTTATGAATTAGATAGTGTTTTAGAGGCTTAAAATGAGAATAAATCCAATCTTAAGCATAGAATACTCTAATATTTTCAAAATATTGTTTTACCACCTTTTGATGGAGAACCCTTTTTAAATATACTTTTTAAAAATTTTATATGTTATATTTGAAAAAATAAAATCCTTCTTTAGAATAAAGACATCAAATTTTACATTGTGTAATTTTTTGTTATTTTTCCGATAAAGTTCATTTTTAGTGAATAGTGAAAAATACAGTATTTTAATTCAAAAACTCCTTTTAATATAATTTATTTATATGGTTAGATTATCTTTTCTAATTGGGTTTAAAGTTTAATTAAAATATATTTTTATCATTTAATCCAATGGTGTTTATTGGAATTAATTTCACTTAGAAATTGGACATAAACAAGTGTCAATCTTTTGATAGATATTGTTTCTTAAAAACACGCTATTTGTTTTGACAGCGGGAATTAATTATGAAATTAATTAATGAAACTTTTATGATTTGAATTTGATAAAATGGACATCATTTTTGAATTTGTAATATAAAATTTACTTTGGATAATATTTTGGTATTTTTCGGACAAATGTTCATTTTTAAGGAATAGTGAAAAATACTGCATTTTACTTTAAAACTGCTTTTTCATATAATTTATTTATATAGTTAGATTGTCAATTTAGTTGGTTATAAAGTTTAATTTAATTATGTTTATATAAATTAATACAATTTTGTTCATTGGAAGTGATTTCACTTTCAAATTGGATGTAAAAACGAGTCAATCTTTTGATAAATTTTACTTCTGAAAAACCCATCTTTGGTTTTGACAACGAGAATTATTTATAAATTAATTACTGAAATTTATGTGTTCTGAATTTGGTAAAATGGATTCCATATTTAAAATCATAAGGTCTAAATTATGTAATTAATACTCTTTTGTTTTTAACATCATGAATAGTAATTACAATATTTATTTTTAATTACAATGATTAATTAGTAAATCAGGTAAAAAGGGGTAAACAAAATAATGTTATAATAATATAAAATTACCCATACATGTGTCTTAATTTTATATTTTGAGTCATGGAAGACGGTAGGATGCCTGTTTCAAACTTTTGGACCCCATGTAATCACTTTTGTGTGATAGTGACCTTTTAACGTATTATTTTTAAAGAAAGGGAAATATAATAAAAGTATGTAATACCTAAGTAAAATAATTTTAATTTTGTTTATATAAATTATCTCTTTGAATATAAATACTAATTTGAAATACAAAAAGTTTTACTACATCATGGTATTTTATTTAGAATTTTTATACATTAGATAAACAAATTTATTTATGACACAATGATGATTCAGTTATTACCTCATTAATGAATGATTTAAATATATAATATTATAAGTGTTAAAATAATTTTTTTTGAAACATGGGATGCTATAAACGAATTTTATTGATAATTATGAAATGTAAAATATATGGTAATGCTTTTATTTCGAAGGAATAATGCTTTTATGCATTTATCAAAAGCCAACTACCAAATAGTGTCGAAATTGGCAGAAGGGAGTATTTAAAACAAATGTTATTTTATTAAATGGTATAAAAGTCCAAAAAATATAATATTCTTCCAAATGACATATAATATATTAATAATATCATTATTCATACAATTATTGTACTATTAATAATTTAATGTAATTATTATGACCTTATAGTTTGAAAATGAAAATAGACGTGGTAATAATTTTTAATTTTAATTAAGGGTTAAAATGAAAAGATATGGTGAGTTCTATGACCAACACTTTTCTAAATACTATTGGTTGAGTGGATATCTATCCCTTATCCTCTAATATTAGAAATATATCATTTTGGAACCATTCTAATTTGAATTTTTTTTTATAATAAATTAATATTTCATGACTTTCCAAGAGTGCCCCTCCTCCCTCTTATAAAAGGCCCCCACCTCTTCCCCCTTACCCACACCTATCAAGCCCTTGGATCATCCAACCTCTAATCATATTATTTCTACACATCCCTCTATTACTCCTATAAGCCTCGCATTGGGCAGAAGTCTTTCCAAGGAAGCCTTTGGCTCAAATCAAAAAGAGTTACCCGATTTAGAGGCAAGGTCTTCTCTCGAGTTTCTTTCTTTTATATTCCTTCTTCACTCACCACTATCTTATTATTATTTGAATCCCATAATAACACCAGTATCCTAAATATACTATTATGTTATTATGAGAAGGATTTGATTTACACATACAGAAACATCCGTCTAATAGTTAAAGAACAAACTGGTTCTGTGGGTGGTGAATTACAGCCTCATGAAACGATGACTGTTCAATCTTCTCTTAACACCTTTCATGGTGGCCATTAGGATGAAACTATATTTATATATGATATATATTATATTTATTTTTTCTATATTCACTTATATTTTAGGTTTAAATCATATCATTATGATTTTCAGGTCGTGTAATTGCGATAATTTCATTTTAGGATGTGTGGACTACCGCCCCTTCAAGTGATGTGACTCATTCATGCAATACCTGGAATGTATAATGTAACACCCTGAGATTTTATGAAAATTATTCTTTTTAATTTCATTAATGTCTTGTGTTGTACGCTACACCAAAATAAGCTTTCACAACACACATCTTTGACTTGCCTTGAATTACACGCAATCGCGACCTTCCTCGATAGCGTGTGTAGTACGCAATACCGAGTTTCACTAAACAACGATATGCTATTAAAATATTATTAAAACTAGCCATTATGAATAGTAATAACCACATTTTAAAATTTTTTAAATTTTATTTTTCAAAATGGACTTCATTTTTGGATTCGTAATATCGAAATTATTTTAGGGTGAAATTTTGGTACTTTTCGGCTAACTTTCATTTTCTGATGAATAGTGAAAATTACTATATTTTAATTTAAAACAACCTCTTTAATCGAAATAATTAATAGTGATAAATTATTAATTTGAGTGGTTTTAATGTATATTTAGAATATATTTTTACAATTTAATACAATGTTGGTCATTGGATGAAATTTCACATTTAAACCAGACATAAACAAGTGTCAATCTTTTGATAGTTATTATCTCTTAAGAACACGCTATTTGTTTTGACGACGGATATTAATATTTAAATTAATTAATGAAACTAATATTTTTTTAATTTGGTAAAATAGAAATCATTTTTTAGTTCATAATATCAAATATATCTTAGGCCTAATGTTTTGTATTTTTCTTGAAACTTTCATTTTTTGATGAATAGTGAAACCACTAAGTGGTAGTTAAAAAAGATGATTTTTTCATAAAACATAATTTTACCACTTCTGTGAGTCAAATTTCAAAAATCTAAGAGACACGATTGATGTCATTACGTAAAATGTGGTTCAATGAGATGAAAATAATTTTTGGTGAATAGTACCTTTTTACTTTTTTTACCACGGTTAAAAGTAAATAGGGTAATTAAGGGTAAAAATGATATTATTATTACCCTAAAACATGTAATAATTCTATTGGATAATTTTAATTCGACCAAAAACAACCTTAGGAATAAAATATGACCATTTAGTCCCACTTGGATTAGATTAGGACATTTATTATTAATTTATTTAAAGAAGGGTTAAAATAGTTAAAATCAATGTTTAATAAGTATATCATATTTAATATAGGGTTATACATAAGATAAATTAAACTATAAATATTCATTATAAAGATAAAAAGATTTCCTACATAATGATATTTTATTTGTAATTTTTTTACTTTAAATAAGTTAATTTATTTATGACACAAAGATGATGCAGTATTTATCTTATTAATGAAATATTGACATAATTGATGTTATAAATACCCAAATAAATGTAATTTGTGACTTTTTATAAATTACACTAATTTTATAGGTTAATATGACATGTTAGTACTGATTTAATTAACATTTTTAGAACTAATAATTCTGATATGATTTTCACAAAAATCAATTACTAAATAGTGTCAAAATTGACATAAAATAGTTTTTAAAACAAATATTATATTATTAATTTTTATTTTATTCCTAAAAATCTATGGTTCGGCAAAATGACTTAGATAAGGTTATATATATTAATAATAAACAACTTGGGGTTCTTTTGGCTTGTTATAGTATGTTTATTAACCTTATAGTGTAAGAACACAAAAAGACAGGGTAAAAGTAAAATTATCTATCTTAAAGTTAAAACTAAATGATAAGGTTAAAATAGTAATCTAAACTTGTAAAAATTCTCTTTTATGAGAGTATTTCGACCCATCCCCACCTTAGATTCGAAATAAATCAATTTGAAGCTATTTAAAAACGAATTTGGCTTTATAATAAAATAATATTTTTAGTTATTCCAAAGGTGCCCCTCTCCTCCCTTATAAAGGGTATCTCCTCCCTCTCTTCCTCACACCACATTGAGCCTTCAAGCTCGACCAAAACCTGCCCAATTATCTTCTCCACTTCCCTAAAAACATTCTAGAGGTCCTGGTCTTCTTCAAAGACCAAATTTAGTACCCTAATAGGAGGACTCAAAGAGGCGCTTCAAAGAAGAGGTAATGTCTGTTACCGATTCTTTCAACTTTATTTCTTCTTCCACTTCTTCTTCTTAGGTTTTTTCATTATGAAGTAATAACATCAGTATCACTCATATACTGATATGTTATTATAATTATTAAACAACCCTATTTCACCATCTATCCATCCTACAGAAAACAAAATCACCGCGCGTGCGTACTTACAGAATACCTTCTCTACGCCGTGGTGTAATCTATTTTCTACCACCACCTTACTTGGATGGGTATAATGGTGTAAATAATAACTATATATGGTTATTGTAAAGTGATATTGATTCTGAAATAGTATACATACACTCTAGTACAATTCCACGATCATGAGAACGATATCATCGCTCGTGCGTACGTACGGACTACCGTCTCCACGACGTGATGAGATTCATTCTCCCCGTTAACCATTCATGAATGATTATAAAGTATATATAATAAGAAATCATGAAATATATGTCACAATAATGATACTGGATTTATGTGTATATATATGTATGTCATCTACTTAATTCCATTCAACTCAATAAGTAAACGAAAACAACGTTCATGCTTACGTACGGCCTACGTCTCCATGAACGGTGTATTTATTTCCATTTACTGATCTATTATATATATATGTATATTATGAATATATATTATATATAAATCATGTTTTATATTCTGGAATTAAGTAATCATGATCTATGTAATCATATGAATAATTACAAGTCAAAACACGGACGACAAATGAAACGATTTTACCCAAAACGCTCTTTAACATGGATCTTACAAAAGAACTGGTAAAATAAAGTCATAAGTGAACCATATATGATATCATAAAAATAAGTATGATTCTGTAATAAGTCAATAACATTATTTAAATCATTATAGAAGATGTTCGGACACTTACAAATCAAATCGGACCTAAGGTAAGGGAAATATCACAATCTCATTTTTATCCGAGATTGTTTATACTTTGGTATTTACTGGGGTGTATTTTATCACCCACATCCATGTTTCCTCAATATGTAATATTATTTCCATCCACCTACAATTTTTTAAATCCCATTTTACCCTTCGGTGAGTTTTTAGTAAAATATATGAACGGAATCTTTTGTCGTTTTTCGTACGAGGTACTTTTTTGACTTTTCTCGACAAAAGTACGAGAAGAATGTTTTCGTAACTTATACGGAACGAACCGATTTTTAAATCTTGATTTTCCTGAAGCTTCCTCAAAAATATTTCATGACTATTTTCCTGAAAATCCTTTTCTTTTAAAAATGTATGACATTTTGTGAAAAGAAAATTATTTTAAAGAAGAAATGATATTTTCCTCAAGAATTCATTTCAAATGTTTTATCAAAACCATTTTGCATCTAAAATGAAATTATTTCATATATGTATGTTTTAAGTATAATGTCTCTATGATTTACATGGTTTCACTTTTCTTATTATGAAATGATATCCATTTCTTTTATATGGATTATGTTATGATGGGATGATGTTTATGAAACCCATTTTATTCGTTGGGTTATTATGAATGATGTATGTCTATATTGTGGAACACGAAAGAATGATTTCAATATGAGATGGGGGAGACCTATATCTCCCTCCAATGCATTAGTTAAAGATTTTATATCTCATGAGATAGACATGGATGGAACGGAAAGTTAAACCGGTTCAGTAATACAGGACTGGAACGAGGAGTGAACTCGATTCAGAAAGGGACTTTGTCCACTAAGATGGTCTTGGCAGCAATGCCTTGGCTAATATGGAAATCATATCATGTGCTTAATGGTTTCCACAATTACATGTTTTATTCCCATGATATTTTATCATTCATAATGTTTCTTTATGATCTATGCCTTACGTACTTCCATGTTTTATGTCATTTCTCATGCTTTTGATGTTTAAACATTATGTTCATGTTTTTAAGTTCAAATGTATATAGTATGTTTTATTTTATCCATGCTTACCCTTACTGAGCATTTGAGCTCACCCTTCTTATGTTTTCTTTTCCCAAGGATATAAAGAAAGTTTTGAGGTAAGAAAAAAAGGGGAAGATCTTTATGGGAGATGTTGAAGATCTTTCACCATGATTAGAAGATTTTATTCCTAGTTTTCAAAGACACTAAACTATTACAGTCCTCGTGTGTGTGTTTTTGTTATGTACTAAGTATTCCGCAAAAGTAATGTAATGTTCATGTACGTCAAGCTTCGGGTATCTAAAATTGGTATTAGAGGAAAGGTTTTATTCAACCTTTGGAAACTAGGATGCGAAAACGTTAGTGAGATCCCTAGAGATATTTCTAAGGTATGTCTAGGGATGTCTCTATGGTTGAGTGTACGTATAGGTTATAGTCCTAGAATTGCGCTAACAATCATAGAATTTAACCTAGGATGTTAGATATTTAGGGTACTCCCCCTTTACTATGTTGTTTTCCCTAGCATGATTTTTGCCTCTCACACTATTTTTTTTGGGTTTTAGACAATGGCTAGAACCCGAAGGAACCGTGTTGATCAATGTAATGGAAAATGCAATGATTGTCCTCCTGAACAAACAAATGTTATGGGAGATGGAGTGAAAAATCTTATTGATATAATTACACAAGCTATGAATCATTCTGGACTTCCAAATGAGCAGAGAAGGGAACAATATTCTATTGAGTCCTTCATGAGGCAACATCCACCTTCTTTCAGTGGGTCTTCTGATCCACTTGTTGCTGAACAATGGATCATTACCACTGAAAAGATATTTTCAGTTCTTCAATGTTCTGAACATGATAAAGTCAACATAATAGTATATCGTTTGGAAGGTGAAGCTTATCAATGGTGGAATCTTATCAAGAATACGAGGCCAAGAGATGAAATTGAGTCCATGGAATGGGATGAGTTCAAGAACTTATTTTTCAATAAGTACTTCCCCCGTATTTTTCGAACAAAGATGGAGAAGGGTATTCTTGAACTAAATCAAAAGGATGATGAATCTGTTGGTATATACGAAGCAAATTTTACAAGGCTTTCAAGGTATGCATCTAGATTTATCATCCAATCTGAAAGTAAAGATGATCGATTATTCAGTGGCTTAAAACCAAATCTTCAAAGGGAAATATCTATAAGAGACTTCAGTAGCTATGAAGAAATTGTGCGTTGTGCTATCAAGGTAGAAATGGAAGTTGGTGTTACTTATCCATCTCCTAGTTTTGACAAGAAACGAAAGATGGATTTCAAGGAGAAATCTCAGAATAATGGTTAAAAGAAGATGAATGTTTCCTTATGATCAAAGTGTGGAAAGAAGCATGGTGGAGATTGTCTTAAAGGGACTAGAAAATGTTTTAAGTGTGGAAAAGAAGGTCATCGAGCAGCTGAGTGTCGAAGTAATGGAAAAAGGGTTTCTAATGATGTGAATAAAGAAAAGACTGCAAAGAACGCACCACCAACACTTCAATGCTTCAAGTGCAAGGAAATGAGGCATTATACTAATAAATTCCCTAATCCAAGGGTTAGTGATGATCGACATGAGCAACCACTTAAGGCAAAGGACAAAGGGAAGTCACATGCGATCACTATTGGTGATGTTGAATATGACAACGATGTGGTGGAATGATTAAGTGTTTATGTAATGGGATTCCAAAATAATGACGTATATAGTATCGTAGAATATTGGAATATTTATGTATTGGTCTATTGTGGTTTTCAATAATTTTTTGGTACTGGTAACCATGGAAAGTGATTGGGATATTTTTGGAATGTAGATGATATGCGCATAATGAAGGGATAAGGAGAAAATTAAATGTTTGATAGTATTCATGAGCTCATGACTGATATAAGGAGAAGGTTATATAATGGTTTTTGTATATAGAATTTTTGGATTTTGTTATGTGGAAAGAGTTAACTTTTGACAGCATTCATGTTTTCACTGAGGTTCAATGGGTATTCATTCTTCAAGATAATACATGATTAAGGTATTCACATGTTTGTAATTTGACCAACAAGATATATCTTATGATATATGGGGGATAAATGATGGCATTCATGTGATTGTTATGTGACATTTCAAGTAATCATTTTCTTTATACTATGAGCTTGGACCGAAGTATTTTAGATAATCCTAAAGATTGGAATGGAGTATGTTGGACATAAGTTAGTAATGATTAAGGATAGAACTTTTTTCGATATTATTGATGGGATGTTATAGTAATGTAGTTTTAGAAAAAGGACAACCTGCAGGACGGGCGACAACCCATCGCGTCGGACAAGGCTGTGGGAATCGAACCCACAACCGAAGTGCGACTGGCCTTTATCACCTACCACTAGCCTACAAGAAGTACATGTTTAGTAGAAACTAGTTTTATTATATTAAGAAGTATGATATATGAAGTATAAGTCCATTTTAGTAACCATATATGATTAATATCACTATAGATAGACTTATGTATTTTTGATAACTTTTATAAACCTTTTGTTTGAGATAGATGGAATGACCCATCATTCTATCACATGATCTGTTAACACTTCACGAATAACAAATTAAACTTCATTTCTTTAAGATATGAAGTGGAAATTGTTCAAAGCATGAACAACAGTGATATTGTACCAAAATAAAGCAAGTATTTATTCTAATTCAAATTATTCAACTTTAGGGAAATGATCTTGAAAACCAAAAATGTTGTCCTAATGCCCTTATATCCGATGAATCAGATGGTATCCTAGATCATCAAAAATTTATGGCTTTGTGATTTTTGGATTTTTCAAAGCCATGTTCTCTACCACTCTCCATCAGAACATGACAGTTAGATTTCTCTTCCGTATCCAAATTTTCACTTATGTTCTCCTATGTGGAAACCCAGTGATTAGTTAATTTGGGTAACCGTTACGTTTCATACTTTAGTTTTTAAAACCATGTTTTGGTATTCCTTTTTACGATGTGGGTTTCTATTAAATAAAATTTTGAGTAGTAAACCATTTATAACCCCGGCGAATTTCGAGGGCGAAATTCATTTTAAAGGGGGTAGAATGTAACACCCCGAGATTTTATGAAAAATATTCTTTTTAATTTCATTAATGTCTTGTGTTGTACGCTACACCAAAAGAATCTTTCACAACACGCATCCTTGACTTGCCTTGCATTACATGCAATCACAACCTTCCTCGATAGCGTGTGTAGTACGCAATACCGAGTTTCACTAAACAACGATATGCTATTAAAATATTATTAAAACTAGCCGTTATGAATAGTAATAACCACTTTTTGAAATTTTTTAAATTTTATTTTTCAAAATGGACTTCATTTTTGGATTTGGAATATCGAAATTAGCTTATGGTGAAATTTTGGTACTTTTCGGCTAACTTTCATTTTCTGATGAATAGTGAAAATTACTAAATTTTAATTAAAAACAACATTTTTAATCGAAATAATTAATAGTGATAAATTATTAATTTGATTGGTTTTAAAGTATATTTAGAATATATTTCTACAATTTAATAAAATTTTGGTCATTGGATATAATTTGACATTTAAACCAGACATAAACAAGTGTCAATCTTTTGATAGTTATTATCTCTTAAGAACACTCTATTTGTTTTGACGACGGGAATTAATTTTTAAATTAATTAATGCAACTGATATGTTTTGAATTTTGTAAAATAGACATCATTTTTGAGTTCATAATATCAAATATAGCTTAGGCCTAATTTTTGGTATTTTTCTGAAAACTTTCATTTTTTGATGAATAGTGAAACCACTAAGTGGTAGTTAAAAAAAATGAATTTTTCATAAAACTTAATTTTACCGCTTCTGTGAGTGGAATTTCAAAAATCCAAGAGACACTGTTGATGTCAGTATGTAAAATGTGGTTCAATGAGATGAAAATAATTTTTGGTGAATAGTAACTTTTTACTTTTTTTTACCACGGTTAAAAGTAAATAGGGTAATTAAGGGTAAAAATGATATTATTATTACCCTAAAACATGTCATAATTCTATTGGATAAGTGTAATTCGACCAAAAACAACCTTAGGAATAAAATATGACCATTTAGGCCCACTTGGATTAGATTAGGACATTTATTGTTAATTTATTTAAAGAAGGGTTAAAATAGTTAAAATCAATGTTTAATAAGTATATCATCTTTAATATAGGGTTATAAATAAGATAATTTCGACTATAAATATTAATTATAAATCTAAAATGATTTTCTACATAATGATATTTTATTTGTAATTTTTAGACTTTAAATAAGTTAATTTATTTATGACACAAAGATGATGCAGTAAATATCTTATTAATGAAATATTGACATAATTGATGTTATAAATACCCAAATAAATTTAATTTGAGACTTTTTATGAATTACACAAATTTTATAGGTTAATATGACATGTTAGTATGGATTTAATTAACTTTTTTTCGAACTAATCATTCTGATATTAGTTTCACAAAAATCAATTACTAAATAGTGTCAAAATTGACATAAAATAGTTTTTAAAACAAATATTATATTATTAATTGTTATTTTATTCCTAAAAATCTAAGGTTTAGCCAAATGACTTAGATAAGGTTATATATATTAATAATAAACAACTTGGGGTTCGTTTGGCTTGTTATAGTAAGTTTATTAACCTTATAGTGTAAGAACACAGAAAGACATGGTAAAAGTAAAATTATCTAATTTAAAGTTAAAACTAAATGATAACGTTAAAATAGTAAACTAAACTTGTCCAAATTCTCTTGGATGAGAGGATTTCGACCCATCCCCACCTTAGCTTCAAAATTAATCAATTTTGAGCTATTTAAAAATGAATTTGGCTTTATAATAATATAATATTTTTTGTTACTCCAAAGGTGCCCCTCTCCTCCCTTATAAAGGGCATCTCCTCCCTCTCTTCCTCACACCACATTGAGCCTTCATACTCATCCAACCCCTTAAAAATTATCTTCTCCACTTCCCTAACAACATTCTAGAGGTCCTGGTCTTCTTCAAAGACCAATTTTAGTACCCTAAGAGGAGGACTCAAAGAGGCGCTTTAAAGAAGAGGTAATGTCCGTTACCGATTCTTTCAACTCTATTTCTTCTTCCACTTCTTCTTCTTAGGTTTTTTCATTATGAAGTAATAAAATCAGTATCACTAATATACTGATATTTTATTATATGTATGAAACAACCCTATTTCACCATCTATCCATCCTATGGAAAACGAAATCACCGCGCGTGCGTACGTACGGAATACTGTCACCACGCTGTGGTGTAATCTATTTTCTACCACCACCTTACTTGGATGGGTATAATGGTGTACATAATAACTATATATGTTTATTTTAAAGTGATATTGATTCTGAAATAGTATACATACAATGCAGTACAATTCCAAGATCATGAGAACGATATCATCGCTCGTGTGTACGTACGGACTACCGTCTCCACGACTCGATGAGATTCATTCTCCACGTTAACCATTAATGAATGATTATAAAGTATATATAATAAGTAATCATGAAATATATGACATAATAACGATACTGGATTTATGTGTATATATATGTATGTCATCTACATAATTCCATTCAATTCAATAAGGAAACGAAAACAGTGTTCATGCGTACGTACGGTCTACCGTCTCCATGAACGGTGTATTTATTTCCATTTACTGATCTATTATATATATGTATATTCTGAATATATATTATATATAAATTATGTTTTATATTTTGGAATTAAGTAATCATGATCTAATTAATCATATGAATAATTACAAGTCAAAACACGGACGACAAATGAAACGATTTTACCCAAAATGCTCTTTAACATGGAATTTACAAAAGAACGGGTAAAATAAAGTCATAAGTGAACCATATATGATATCATAAAAATAAGCATGATTGTGGAATAAGTAAATAACATTATTTAAATCATTATACAGGAGGTTCAGACACTTACGAATCAAATCGGACCTAAGGTAAGGGATATATCACAATCTCATTTTTATCCGAGATTGTTTATACTTTGGTATTTACTGGGGTAAATTTTATCATCCACATCCATGTTTCCTCAATATGTAATATTATTTCCATCCACCTAAAATTTTTTAAATCCCATTTTACCGTTCGTTGAGTTTATAGTAAAATATATGAAAGGAATCTTTTGTCGTTTTTCGTACGAGGTACTTTTTTTTACTTTTCCTGACAAAAGTACGAGAAGAATGTTTTCTTAACTTATACGGCACGAACCGATTTTTAAATCTTGATTTTCATGAATCTTCCTCAAAAAGATTTCATGACTATTTTCATGAAAATCATTTTCTTTTAAAAATGCATGTCATTTTGTGAAAAGAAAATTATTTTAAAGAAGAAAGGATATTTTCCTCAAGAATTCATTTCAAATGTTTTATCAAAACCATTTTCCTTATAAAATTAAATTATTTCATATGTGTATGTTGTATGTATAATGTCTCTATGATTTACATGGTTTCACTTTTCGTATTATGAAATGATATATATTTATTTTATATGGATTATATTATGATGGGATGATGTTTATGAAACCCATTTTATTCGTTGGGTTATTATGAATGATGTTTGTTTATATTGTGGCACACGAAAGAATGATTTCAATATGATATGGGTAGGACCTATATCTCCCTCTAATGCATTGGGTATGGATTTTATATCTAATGAGATAGACATGGCTAGAACGGCATGTTAAACCGGTTCAGTAATACAGGACAAGAACGAGGAGTGAACTCAATTTAGAAAGGGACTTTGTCCACTAAGATGGTCTTGGCAGCAATTCTTTGGCCAATATGGAAATCATATCATGTGCTTAATGGTTTCCACAATTACATGTTTTATTCCCATGCTATTTTATCATTCTTAATGTTTCTTTATGATCTTGCCTTACGTACTTCCATGTTTTATGCCATTGCTCAATCTTTTGATGTTTAAACATTATGTTCATGTTTTTAAGTTCAAATGTATATAGTATGTTTTATTTTATCCATGCTTACCCTTACTGAGCATTTGAGCTCACCCTTCTTATGTTTTCTTTTCCCCAGGATATAAAGAAATGTTTTAGGTAAGAAAAAAAAGGGGAAGATCTTTATGGGAGATGTTGAAGATCTTTCACCATGATTAGAAGATTTTATTCCAAGTTTCCAAAGACACTAAACTATTATGGTCCTTGTGTGTGTGTTTTTGTTATGTACTAAGTATTCCGCAAAAGTAATGTAATGTTCATGTACGTCAAGCTTCGGGTTTCTACATATAAAGAATGAAATTAATGAACTTATGTGACCTATATAACATATATATTATAATGGAATTATAATATATATATATATATATATCTCATTTATCTTTAATTTCATTAATATGACAATGAAATAAAAGTAGCGTTCATGCGTACGTACGGCCTACCGTCTCCATGAACGATGCATTTCCTTTTTTATCTCCAAATGTTATGGAATAGTATAAAATAAAAATATACTGGATATATATGATATTTAAATCATTAATACTATTCTAGATATGATTTACTTATAACTACATGGACAATTATTTTCAAACAAGTTCATTTTTGACTCATGTACCGAACATCGACGAAAACGTCTGTTATGAACTAACATAATAATCTAATTATTATTACATGATAATATGTGACATGAATTGAATAAAAAAATTTAAAGGATGTTCTTAAGAAATTAAAAATTGACAAAAGTTTATTATTCAGGAATATAAAGAAATGAACATGACAAGTTGGACTCGAGGTAAGGGATCCTACCTCTCTTTTTCTTTTTAAGTACTCTCATTTATGTCATTTATTTTAAGCTCATTTTTATTATGTTGGGGGATGTTATTTTATATTACTATTAATGTACTTTTTATGTTCATATTATGAGAGACCATGTTTTATCTCATCAATCAATTTTTGTAAGTTTTAAGTGGCACCGTTAGGCTGCCGAATTTTCGTAAGGGATTTCTTATCTCATTTTTAATTCTGTGAGATTTCCATTGGTCGCCACTTATTTACGGAATGTGGTGTATTTTGTACTGAAAATTGATATATATTATCATGATTATATTTATATTCATGTTGTTCCATAATTAATTTGGTGGTTATTATCTTTTGGTCATACGACTCGATTGATTACAACGTGGTAAAGTGTTTTTATCTCACTTTATATTCCCTTGAGATTCATGCTACATTTTCCACTATTTAATTTTGTGTCATTTACATACTAACCATAATTGTATTCTTTGTGTAAAATAGTTTAACTTATGGGTATTTAAATATTCATTGTATGATCCTTCTGTCATGGGGTGTACATTTTGAAAGTTACCCAAATCGGTAAGGGAACCTTTCACCCTCCTCTTTTTTTAAAAGACTTCTTTTTGTCAGGTCTTTTAATTTACATCTTATTATGTTGGGATATGTTCTTATATATCATTATTGCTGTAAATTTTATGTCCAAGTGATGATATACCCTTTTTATCTCTCATCAACTCGTAATCTGAGTTTTATAGTGACGCTGTTGGGCTGTCAAATTTCTGTAAGGGGACTTCATTACCCAATTTTGATTCTTTGGGTTAAACCTCTACTTCTTGATTATATCATGCTATGAATATGTGTGAATGACCTCTTATTGTTTTACACTAAATATCCAGTTATATTGGGTGTATTTATATTTCTCACACATAATTACAAAATTGATTTTTCCTTAATTTAAGGATACCATCATTATAAGGGACTTCATCTCAATATCCTTTTATTGAGCCATCCATTGATTTATACACGAATTTATTTTATATGTCGTATAAAACGCTTCTGACTTTTCATTTCATTCAAAGGGAATATTTTTTCTACGAAGTGTTTTACTAAAAGAAAAAAGGAATGTTTTTGTCTTACGTATGCGGTGACAACGACTTCTCCACCGCCGTGACCATTATTGATTTTCGGCTTCCTCTACAAGGCATAATGTTTTTCAATGAAAAATAAATACCATATTTAACTTTTCATTTATTTTGGTATTGAAAATTGTTTTGATATTGTTTTGATTATAAAAATGTGTTGTATTGATATCCTATGATTAGAATATGGAAAATGTTATTTTTCCTTTATAAATGTTTTATGTGTTATGAATATGTTATGGTTCTTGGTCATAGTTTATGAAATCAGGTGGTTCGATGATAAACTAAAGGTGGGTGAGCCTGAGATAGCTCTCCAATGCATTGGGTAATGCGAAGGAGTTGAACGCTAAGGTTTATCCAAAGAGATTTAAGGAATATACTGTGATGGGTATTCCAAACGTAACCATGAGGGTTACTCTCTATGTAAGAATCTTATGAATGCCTCAAGTTACCATTACGTCTTATGATTTCTATGAGTTATTCATAAATATTTTTATTTCATGAGGTATGTTAAAGTACTTATGTTTTATGAGTAATGTATGATTTCATTGATTCTTATGTATACATGGACTAATGTTTTCTTTCCAAATTTGTATCCCTTACTGAGCTTTTTATGCTCATCCCAGGTTTTTGAAATGTTTTTCACAGGTAAAGGGAAAGGTATATGATGTGATGATATTGTCGAGGAAGTGTCAATAAAGAATCCATGTTTTACATTAAATATGTTTCCTTTGATGGAAAAAAATGAATACTGTCTTTGATGTAACCACCTTGTTTAAATGTGGGATGTAAAGCATTATTTATGATATAATTCTCTAAAACTCTAAACCTGAAAAGATCTTCAATGTTTATTCTTGAAATAACTCAAGACTAAGTAATGTTTAAGGATGGGGCCTTATATTTGTTATGTATTGGATGGTGTTGTACAAATAGCATATTGAATATTACCATCATCATGTAACGTTCACATCTCATGAGTGAGAAACTTAATTATTTCATGCTGAGTGGGATTTCCAATCAGGTCATGCAAGTCTAGATTTCTAATAGGTGGGAGAACTCAAAACCTAAGTGGAATGCCTTATTCTTGATTATGGAAGAGTAAAACATGATGTCTTTTCTCATGTTGTAGATCGGTTTAAGGATATGTTTCTAGAGGATTTATTAGGATTTACTCTTAAGAGGGATTTTTAGTTACCAATTGATTTATTGATGGGGGTAGATCCATTTTCTGTTCTTCCATATAGAATGTAACTAACCGAAATCGATGAATATTATGGTGAATTGGGGGAATTAGAGAATAAAGTGTTCATCCATCATAGTATGTTTCCTTGGGGGTATCATGTGTTTTTTTCTAAGAAGAATGATGGATTTTTGAGGCTATGTGTTGATTACAGGAATCATAATTAGATGAATGTTTTAAATAGATACCCAATTCCATGTACTGATGACCTATTTGAACAGCTGGGTTTTTTGGGGTTTCTATATTTTATTTGAGATCGGGGTGTCACCATCTTATGGAGGGGCCTTCTAATATACATTATAAAACTTTTAGAAGAATTTATGGGTTTTATGAGTAAGTGGTGATGGAATTCTTGTTGAAAAATTCACTAACATTGTTCGTGGATTTAATACAATGAAGATTTCACCCCTATATAGATAAATTTTTAGTCATATTCTTTGATGACATCTTGGTGTAATAAAAAAGTCATGACAATGATTCTAATCATATTGAAATAAACTCAAGAACATTAAGAGAGCACACAATTTATTATATGATATTAAAATGTCATTTTTGTATTGGTAAGTTTCAATTATTGTGTCACATCATCTTAGAGATAGTTGTGTTAGTGGATCCATAGAATGCCATAGCTGTTGTTTCGTGGAGAATACCAAGAATTTCTCTAATATTATGAGTTCTCTAAGATTGGATGGTTATTAGTGAAGTGTCATCAAATATTTATATCATTTTGCTACACCACATTCAGGTTTAACCAAGAAGGGAGTTAATTTTGGATTTTTTTGAGGTATGTGAGAATGAATTTCAAGAGTTGAATAAGTGGTTGAATATGAAATTGATTCTAATATTAAACATGGTGGGTGAGAAGTATATCTTGTTATGTGATGCATCATGTGTGGGTTTAGGGGAAGTGTTGATGTATGTTGATTGGGTTATTGCTTTGGCTCATGATATTTGAGGCATCTAGAAATGAAATTACCCTACTCAGGATCATTACTTGGCCATTTTGGGTAATTTCTCAAAGTGTTTGAGGAATTACGTGTTAGAGGAGTTGTTTACCATGTATTCTAATCAAAAAAATTATTAAGTACATCTTCTCTCAGTGTGATCTAAATCATTAGTAGTAAAGGAGGTTTGAGTACCTATAGTCCTTTGATTTTGATTTAGTTTATATATTACGAAAGGGGAGTAATGTTGCAGATGATCTGAGTTAGAAAACATGGAATTAGGTGGTTCAGGACTTCAAATCTATCTCGACAAGGATGACCTTATTTCTTTAGATACACCTAGTGGTGTATTATGGGTATGGAAAGATGATCCCTGAATCCATAATAGTTAATTATTTATATTGTGATGGGTCAAGGAGAGTTATCTTGAGGAATTGAAGTGTTTGGATATCAAGGAATTTATAACGCCCTGACCCAGTTACCCAGAGTCGGTGCATTATTACATAACATTGGCATGATCACAAGAAAGATCAAGTCCCAAAAGACCGATTAGTTTAGTAGCCTTGTAATAACTAGATACATTCATAAAGTTTACATTACATCATAAAATGAAAACTACAACAATATAGTCTCCATAGTCCACACACTTATCCCCTCATACTATCCCTGCAGGTCATTCATAAATTACTTCTTTACATCCTGGGAAAAATAAAACATAGAAAATTGGTGAGCTCAAATGCCTAGTAAGGATAACAATATAGCATAAAATTTCATAAATAAGAAAAATCATTTAAGGCAATGTATTACTAAAACAAAAGCCTTTTAAACTTGAACTTCAACATAGTATGGAAAAAATAAAATGAAATAATGCCATTTACTTATTCACATGGATATTCTACCAATCGAATAATCACATGAAATATCAATAACCACTTTCATACTGATGGAATGCATAATTCCAGACTATCATAACCACATAGCCAATGCCTCGTGCCAAGAATACAAATAAGATTTTGTCAAGGCCTTGTGCCAAGACACTAGTTTGTCTCATGAGACCTACCGATGCATCGAGGAGCTATAGCTGGCTCCACCCATCACATATTAAGTCCAATGCATTCCCATATGAAATGGTTTAAACATAACATAAACATTCGTAGTAAAAATAGCATAAGAAATGTAAATACTTCATCCATAAACCAAGAATAGTATAAAAATAACACATCCACAGTCAAACGTATAACAAAACCTTCAATACAATATAGAAGTTTTGTATCAAAATAAATCAACTTCAAATAAGCTTAAAATCCATCAAAGGATGTTGGTATAGATGAAATCACAACCCTTTTTAGAGAAATATCTCTTTCTATATTGAAATCATTTAAGAGTCATATATCTACAAAATAAAACATTTTCTTTGAAAATATTCTTATAAGATTGTAAGGGAAGCTTCGACGATTTTATAATGGCGGAAAATAGCCACACCCACCGTATAAGGTAAAAAAAATTCTTATCTTAATTCTGTCGAAAAGGCTAAAAAGGACCTTGTTTGGAAAATGACGGAAAGATTCCTTTACAAACCACTTATAAAATTCAACAAGGGTATAAATGACTTTAACCCATATTCTAGTAAATAGTAAAAAAAATGTTTTGAAATACATTTTTAGGAAACATGGATGTGGATGATAAAGAAGTCCCAGTAGATTATTACGTATAAATAACCTCGGATAATGAAGAGATTGAGAAATAAACCCTTACCTTGTACTTTTACTTGGTTGGGGTAGGTTAACCTCCAGTATAATGGTGAAATAATTCTTATTAAATTATACCATAATCATATATATTAATATGATATCATATATGATATTTTAACATTGCTTTGTTAATAATATTTTAGAATTATCGTCGTTTCAGGTGTTAACTTACTCATTTTATTTTATATGTTTTGTTATGTAAGCCATGTTTGTTATGGATATGTTGTATATTATTCATATCCAGAATTATATTAATTCCTTAAACATTATTATTAATCTTCAAATGAGAATTTGACTTGAATGGATACGATGGAGAATGAATCACATCGCGTTTGTGGAGACGGTAGTCCGTACGTACGCACGAGCAACAATATCATTATTTTGATATTAAAATAATATTTAATTCGATGGTATATCATATATACAGAATAATTATCATTTTATATTTATTATTTACATTAATTACACATAATTATTATAACCATCCAAATAATAATGTTTTGAATAACAATTACACCACGACGTGGAGATGGTAAGCCGTACATACGCACGTATGGTGACAAGTCATTCAAAGGATCGATATAATACTAAAATATTGTTGTACCATTTTTATAATAACATAAAATTATATATAATATACTGGATTTATTATTTTATAATGGTAATAACAAATATAGAAGAAGTGGAAGAAGAAAGGAACTTGAAAGAGGGTGGTGAAAACATTACCTATTCTTCGGGTTCTTCCTTTTGATTTGATCAAAATGGCTACATAGGTTGGATTTCTGATCCAAATATGGCCTCTAGGTTGTAGTTAGGGAAGTTGAGAGAGTATTTTGGAAGGGGGTGGCCGAACCAAAAGGCTTTTAAGGTGTGAATTAATGAGAAGGGAGAGAGCCCTTTTATAAGAGGGGTGAGCGGCACCTTTGGAAAATCTAGAAATATTATTTTATAATAAATTTATATTCGGTTTATAATGGCTCCAAAGTGGATTATTTAAAGGTTAAGGTAGGTATGGGTCTAAAAACTCTCAGGAAATATAATTTAGACAGGTTTGGGTCATTATATTAACCTTATATTTCAGTTTTAACTCTTAGTTAATTAGTTTCACACTTACCATGTCACTTTGTAGTTTTATATTATATAGTTAATAATATTACTATATACCTCCAAGAGACCCCCAAGTAGCCAATTAATGATAAAACTATCATGATATAAGTCTCTTGGATGAACCTTAGATTTTTAAGAATTTAATATCAATTAATAATATAATATTTGTTTTAAAAACTCTTTTATATCAATTTTGACACTATTCAATAATTGATTTTTTTAAAAATTACAACAGAAGGATTACTTCAACAAAAGTTAATTAAATCAATAATAACATGTCATAATAACCTAGAAAATTAGTGTAAGTCATAAAAAGTCTTAAATTATATTTATTTGGGTATTTATAATATCAATTATGTTAATTTTTCACTATTATGGTAATTACTGCATCATCATTGTGTCATAAATAAATTAAATTATTTAATGTATAAAAATTATAAATAAAATACCATTATGTATGAAATCATTTTATAGTTCTAATGAATATTTATAATTGTATTTATCTTATGTTTAACCCTATATTAAACATATTTTAGTAAATAAACCTTGATTTTAACTCTTTTAACTCTTCTTTGAATTAAATAATAATAAATGTCCTAATATAATCCAAGTGCACCTAAATGATAATATTTTATTCCTAAGGTTGTTTTTGGTCGAGATAAACTAGTCCAATAGAATTAGGACATTTGTTAGGGTAATATTAATATCATTTTTACCCTTAATTACACTATTTACTTTTAACCGTGGTAATAAAAGTAAAAAGTTACTATTCACCAAAAAATATTTTCATCTCATTGAACCACATTTTACTCCTTGATATTAACCGTGTCTCTCAGATTTTCTAAATTCCACTCACAGATGTGGTAAATTTACGTTTTATGAAAAATTCAGTTTTTTTAACTACCACTTAGTGGTTTCACTATTCATCAAAAAATGAAGTTTTTTAGAAAAATACCAAAAATTCACCCTAGGCTAATTTCGATATTCCGAATCCAAAAATGAAGTCCATTTTTAAAAATAAAATTTATAAATTTAAAAAGTGGGTATTACTATTCATAATGGCTAGTTTTATTGGTTGTGGTGTGTTAGAACTCGATGTTGCGTACAACACATGGTATTGCATTATTTAAAGGGAATCGTACCATAGAAGCTTGAGGTATTAAATTCTCTCCTCCTTAAAATAATTTCTTCCTCAAAATTTCTAGAATACTACCACATGAAAAGACTCGGGTGGTTCTTCATCATAAGTTCCTTGGGTTCCCACGTTGCCTCTTCCATCTTATAGTTTCTCCACAAGACTTTTACCAGACGAGTCATCCGGTTTCTCAGTACTTGTTCTCTTATATCAAGAATCTTGACGGGATCTTCACAATAAGACAGATCGTGTTCCAGTTCTAATTCCTCATAGGTGAGTACATGCATTGGGTCAGGCATGTATTTCATTAATAGTGATACGCGGAACACATCATGAACTTTGGAGAGATTTGGCGGCATTGCCAAACGGTAAGATACAACCCCAATTCGTTCTAGAATTTTGAAAGGTCCGATGTACTTGGGACTCAATTTACCTTTTTTACCAAAACATATGACTCCCTCCCATGGAGATACCTACAGAAAAACATGATCACTCACTTGAAATTCCAAATCCTTCCATCGATTATCGACATAGCTCTTCTGCCTACTTTGCGATGCTTTGATATGGTTTTGAATTACCTTGACCTTTTCCATCATTTCCTCCACCAGTTCTGGGCCTACAAGTTTTTTTCACCAACGTCATCCCAATAGGTTGGTGTACGACATCTCTTTCCATATAACGCTTCATATGGTGCCATCTGAATACTCAAATGGAAGGTATTGTTATATGAAAATTCTTCCAGAGGTAAATATTGATCCCACATACCCTGAAAGTCAAGTGGTTAGGAACTCAACATGTCTTCTAAGGTTTGAATTGTTTGTTCTTATTTTCCATCTGTTTGAGGGTGGTATGCAGGGCTCAAATGAAGTTCAGTATCCAAGGATTTCTGAAGAATTTTCCAGAATCTTGAAGTAAAACGGGGATCACAATCAGAAACAATTGATAGGGGTACTCCATGAAGTCTCACAACTTCATTAATATATATACTTGCTAGTCGTTCAAGTGGTAAATCTTCCCTTATAGCAATAAAATTTTCTTTCTTGGTAAGATGATCAACAATGACCCATATTACATCGTTCCTTCTGAGAGTCTTTGGTAGCCCCATGAAAAAGTCCATCGTAATATTGTCCCATTTCCACTCCGGTATGGGAAGAGGTTGCATGCTCCTCCAGGTTGTTGCCTTCCAGCTTTCACTTGTTGACAAACCATATATCTTGACACAAAATCATCAATCTCCCTCTTCATGCTGTCCAACCAAAAATGTTCCTTCAAATATCTATACATTTTGGTTCTCCCAGGGTGTATAGAGAAATTAGAACTATGAGCATCATCCAGCAATTCCCTTTTTAGATCAGGTATATCGGGAACACAAATTCTCTTCCCAAATTTCAAAATACCTTCTTTATACACAAATTCTCTCAATCTCCCATCATTAACACCTTATTCTTCTTTTTAAATTCTTCATTATCGGTCTGAGAACTCTTAATCCTTTATAGTAAAGATGGTTTGGAAACCATTTGAAAAAGAATTGATGTTTCACCTTCACTGATTATTCCCATGTCCATCTTCACTAGATCCATGAAAATTGCATCCCGTTCAATTCTCATATTGTTGAAAACTTCATGATCTTTTCTGCTCAAAGCATCTGCCACCTTGTTTGCCTTCCCCGGGTGGTAGTGTATCGTGAAATCATAATCCTTGAGTAATTCAAGCCATCTCTTTTTCCTCATGTTGCGTTATTTTTGTGAGAAAACATAATTCAAACTCTTGTGATCAGTATAAATCTCACATTTTTCACCATAAGAGGTAGTGCCTCCATATCGTCAAAGCAAAGATCACAGCTGCTAACTCGAGATCATGAGTATGATAGTTTTGTTCATTAATTTTCAACTATCATGATGCATAGGCAATAACCCGATCATTCTTCATAAGGACACAACCAAGTCCTTTCTTCGATGCATCACTATAAATAACGAACCCATCATTCCCCGATGGTAGAGTCAATATAGGATCATTGACTAATCTTCTCTTCAGTTCTTCGAAAAATTCTCCACACTCTTTTTTCCAAACAAATTTAACCCCTTTACGTGTGAACTTTGTTAATGGGTTAGCCAACTGGCCAAAATTTCGTACGAAACGTCAATAATAACCTGCCAAACCAATAAAACTGCATACCTCAGTTATACTCGTAGGTGATGGCCATTCATGGATTGCCTTGGTCTTAAAAGGATCAATAGAGATTCCATCTTTAGAGTCAATATGGCCAAGAAAAGAAATCTCCTCAAGCCAGAATTCACACTTGCTAAACTTCCCATATAATTCATGTCTCCTCAGAGACTTCAGGATAATGCACACGTGATTTTCATGATCTTTGTAGCTTTTGGAGTATACCAAGATATCATCAATAAATACCACCACAAATTCATCAAGATATTCCCAGAAAATTCTATTCATTAGATCTATTAATACAGAGGGTGCATTATTCAATCCAAAAGGCATTACTGTAAACTTGTAATACCCGTACCTAGTTCGAAATGCTGTCTTCGGAATGTATTCCTTATTCACACACAACTGATGGTATCCAGATCGAAGGTCAATCTTTGAAAAGTATTGAGATTCATGCAGTTGGTCAAATAAATCATCAATGTGAGGTAGGTGATACTTGTTCTTTATTGTTATAGAATTGATCTCCCTGTAGTCGATACATAACCTCATAGATCCATCTTTCTTTTTAACAAAATGAACATGGGCTACCCATGGAGAAACACTAGGGAGAATAAATCCCTTATTACTCAATTCCTCTAGTTGTCTCTTTAGTTAAACTAATTCTATAGTGGCTATTCTATAAGGTGTCTTCGATATAGGCCTTGATCCCGGAATTAAATCAATGGAAAATTCAACTTCTCGTTCTTGAGGATGTCTAGGTAAATATTCTAGAAACACATCTACGTATTCTTTCACAATAGGTAAATCCTCTATTTTAACATTCCTTTCCTCATTCACATTCATTTCATTATCTTCCTCCCCAATAATTGAATTTAGTTGAGCTACTGGGTGTGGATCTTGATAAGAATTAGGTGGTGACGATTCTGCTCTAAAGATAAGGTGTTCCTTATCATCATCATAAAAAATTGTAACCTCCTTCTTATTACAATAAATATTCACATCATGGTCCAAAATCCAGTCCATACCGAGGATTATATCAAACTCAATCATAGGTATGACGATGGGATCAGTAGATAAAGGACATTTATGTTCTCTAATGGGGACTGATTCACAAAACTTTGTTGCAATGATACTTCTCTTTGGAGTTTTAACTGACAACTCCCTTGTTAAATCAGATTGGAAATATCTAATTTTCTTAGAAAACTGGGAAGATATGAAAAAAGGTGATGATCCAGAATCAAATAATGCATTTACTAAACTTGAGGAAACCATTAAATTACCTGCCACCACGTCTTCCAGGACTTCTACCTCAGCAGTAGTGATAACATAAGCTTGGCCTTGATCCCTTGGCCTTTTTTGAGGTATGTTCCCCTGGCGCTTAGGACATTCATTTGCATAATGTCCCATATCCCTGCAATTATAGCACTGAACATCGGTAGCTTCCTTCTTCCATTTGCAATCACAAGCTTGGTGGCCTTTTTCACCAAACTTGTAACAGACACCCATTCCCTTCAAGCAAGTACCGAGGTGTTTCTTCCCACATTTACCTCAGGATGGATATTCAACCTTTCCATTCTTCTCCTTATTTCCATTCCCAGATTGGTCAGAAGATCTATTCTTCTCTTGCTTTACTTTAAAGTCATAAGACTTAGAGAATTCCTTTTCTGTCATGATAGCACCTGAGACAATGTCTTCGTACGATGAAAAGGATTGTGAGACTAATGCTCGATGGAGAAATGGTTTTAACCCATCAAAGAAATTATCAATATTACTTCTTGGGTTACTTATATAATCTCTATCATACCTTTCTAAACTTGTAATGTTAGCCTCATACTTTGCGACATTCTCATCCTCCTTTTGTCTCAGACTCAGAAATTTCCTTTCCATATCTGCTCGATGGTCATGAGGAAAGTATTTTTCTAAAAACAGATCTTTGAACTCCCTCTATTCCATATTTGATACTTCATCATCTTCCTTCATGTTTTGAATCAATGACCACCATTGATCAGCATCTCCAGTGAGTCGGTAAATTGTCATGATAACTTTTTCCTTTTCACTACTTCCCAAAGCCTGAAATATTTTCTCTAGAGAACTTATCCATTTCTCAGCTACTAATGGATTTTTACTCCCATTGAATGTTGGTGGTTGCTGCCTTATGAAGAGTTCTAACATTGATCATCCACGCTGCGGATTAGGGTGCTCCATACGGGTAAGGTTATTATTCATAACCTAAGTGAGTTTTTCCAGTATGGTGATTAGCTGATCGGCACGAGTTGCATCACCAGCTCCACTATAATTATCTTGAGCAGGAGGGTAATCCCAACATGGAGTGTGTGCGTTGATACAGTTTCCATTTCTTCCACTAGGCGCCATTTATAAACAATGGAATAAACTAGACCAGTTTATGAATGAAAATACATAATTCCATAATTATAAAACACTTAACATAAATTGAACTATTTATGGATATAATCCATAATAATAAAAATGTTTTCATTGAAGAAGTATATACAAATAAACCCTTCATAATTATTTGTAAACAAAATGAGATTTATCCTAAGCATATCCCCCGGGATTGTCGTAACCAAGAGTGCAGCAAGACCCGTTGTCGTGCACCAGTTCCCGTTCGAGTATAGCTCAAAGCGGTGTTTTCGGTTTTTACCCCTAGGTACATCTGTTCCAGAGCCGCCTCTACCTGCTCATATCCAGAGAGGGATGTATTTCTTGGAAAACTCACAAAATCTCTACAATACCAAAATTCTAGGAAGTTCTTCTATACTAATCCTCAAAGTCTATCTTAAATCTATGTGCTCTAATTAGAGTTTATCTAAATCTAGCTTCAAAGGTCTATACTAAACTTCCTATGATACCAAATGTGATGCCCCGAACCCAGTTACCTAGAGTCGGTGCATTATTACATAACATGGGCATGATCACAAGAAAGATAAAGTCTCGAAAGACCGATTTGTTTAGTAGCCTTGGAATAACTAGATACGTTCATAAAGTTTACATTACATCATAAAATGAAAACTACAACAATATAGTCTCCATAGTCCACACTCTTATCCCCTCATACTATCCCTGCAGGTCATTCATAAATTACTTTTTCACATCCTAGGAAAAATAAAACATAGAAAAGGGGTGAGCTCAAATGCCCAATAAGGATAACAATATAGCGAAAACTTTCATAATTAAGAATAAACATTTAAGGCAATGTATAACTAAAACAAAAGCCTTTTAAACTTTAACTTCAACATAGTATGTCAAAAATAAAATGAAATATTTCCATTTACTTATTCACATGGATATTCTACTAATCAAATAATCACATGTAATATTAATAACCACTTTCATAATGATGGAATTCATAATGCCAGACTATCATAACCACATAGCCAAGGCCTCGTGCCAAGACTACAAATAAGATTTTGTCAAGGCCTTGTGCCAAGACACTAGTTTGTCTCATGATTCCTACCTATGCATCGAGGAGCTATAGTGGGCTCCACCCGTCACATATTAAGTCCAATGCATTCCCATATAAAAAGGTTTAAACATAACATAAACATTCATATTAAAACTAGCCTACGAAATGTAAATACTTCATCCATAAACCAAGAATGGTATAAAAATAATAGATCCACAGTCAAATGTATCACAGAACCTTCAATACAATATATAAGTTTTGTATCATAATAAATCAACTTCAAATATGCTTAAAATCCATCAAAGGATGTTGACATAGATGAAATCAAAACTATTTTTAGATAAATATCTATTTATATTTTGAAATAATTTAAGAGTAATATATCTATAAAATAAAACATTTTATTTGAAAATATTCTTATAATCTTGTAAGGGAAGCTTCGACGATTTTATAACGGCAGAAAATAGCCGCACCCGCCGTATAAGTTAAAAAAAACATTCTTACCTTAATTCTGTCGAAAAGGTTAAAAAGGACCTTGTTTGGAAAACGACGAAAAGATTATATTATAAACCAATTATAAAAGTCAAAAAGGGTATAAATGAATTTAACCCATATTCTATTAAATAGTAAAAAAATGTTTTGAAATACATTTTAAAAAAACATGGATGTGGATGATAAAGAAGTTCCAGTAGATTATTACGTATAAACAACCTCGGATAATGAAGAGATTGCGAAATAAACCCTTACCTTGTACTTTTCCTTGGTTGGTTTAGGTTAAAATCCTATATAATGGTGAAATAATTCTTATTAAATTATACCAGAATCATATATATTAATATGATATCATATATGATCTTTTAACATTGCTTTGTTAATAATATTTTAGAATTATCGTCGTTTCAGGTGTTAACTTACTCATTTTCTTTTATATATTTTGTTATGTAAGCCACGTTTATTATGGATATGTTGTATCTTATTGATATCCATAATGATTTTAAGTCCTTAAAAATTATTATTAATCTTAAAATGAGAATTAGACTTGAATGGATACGATGGTGAATGAATCTCATCGCGTTCGTAGAGACGGTAGTCCGTACGTACGCACGAGTGATAATATCATTCTTTTGATATTAAAATAATATTTAAGTGGATGTTATATCATATTTACAGAATCATTATCATGTTTTATTTATTATTTACATTAATTACACATAATTATTATAACCATCCAAATAATAATGTTTTGAAAAACAATTACCCCATGACGTGGAGATGGTAAGCCGTACGTACGCACGTATGGTGACATGTCATTCAAAGGATGGGTAGAATACTGAAATTTGGTTGTAACATGTTTATAATAACATAAATGTATATATAATATACTGGGGTTATTATTTTATAATGGTAATAACAAAGATAGAAGAAGTGGAAGAAGAATGGAGCTTGAAAGAGGGTGGTGAAAACATTACCTCTTCTTCGGGTTCTTCCTTTTGATTTGATCAAAAGGGCTCCATAGGTTGGATTTATGATCAAACTAAGGCCTATAGGTTGTAGTGACGGAAGTTGAGAGAGTATTTGGGCAGGTGTTGGCCGATCCAAAAGGCTTTGAAGGTGTGAATTAATGAGAATGGAGAGTGCCCTTTTATAAGAGGGGTGAGCGGCACCTTTGGAAAAGCGAGAAATATTATTTTATAATAAATTAATATTCAGTTTTTAATGGCTCCAAAGTGGATAATTTAAAGGTTAATGTGGGGATTGGTCAGAAACCACTCAACCAATAGAATTGAGATAGGTTTGGGTCATTATATTAACCATATCTTTTAGTTTTAACTCTTAGTTAATTAGTTTGACACTTACCATGTCACTTTGTATTTTTATATTATATAGTTAATAAACTTACTATATACCTCCAAGAGACCTCAAAGTGGTCCATTAATGATACAACTATCTTGATATAAGTCTCTTGGCTAAACCTTAGATTTTTAGGAATTTAATATCAATTAATAATATAATATTTGTTTTAAAAACTCTTTTATGTCAATTTTGACACAATTCAATAATTTATTTTTGTAAAAATCACAACAGAAGGATTACTTCGAACAAAGTTAATTAAATCGATCATAACATGTCATATTAACCTATAAAATTATTTTAATTCATAAAAAGTCTCAAATTATATTTATTTTGGTATTTATAATATCAATTATTTTAATTTTTCACTATTATAGTAATTACTACATCATCATTGTGTCATAAATAAATTAAATTATTTAATGTCTAAAAATTATAAATAAAAAATAATTATATATTAAATCTTTTTAGATTTCTAATGAAAATTTATAATCAAATTTATCTTATGTGTAACTCTATATTAAAAATATTTTAGTAAATAAACATTGATTTTATTTCTTTTAACTCTTCTTTGAATTAAATAATAATAAATGTCCTAATCTAATCCAAGTGGACCTAAATGATAATATTTTATTCCTAAGGTTGTTTTTGGTCGAGATACACTTTTCCAATAGAATTAGGACATGTTTTAGGGTAATATTAATATAATATTTACCATTAATTACTCTATTTATTTTTAACAATGGTAAATAAAAGAAAAAAGTTACTATTTTCCAAAAATTAATTTCGTCTCATTGAACCACATTTTACTCATTGATATTAACTATGTCTCTTGTATTTTCGAAATTCCACTCACATAAGTGGTACAATTAATTTTTATGAAAAATTCAGTTTTTTTAATTTTCACTTAGTGGTTTCACTATTCATAAAAAAATGATGTTTTTCAGAAAAATATCAAAAATTCACCCTAGGATAATTTTGATATTCCGAATCCAAAAATGAAGTCCATTTTGAAAAATAAAATTTATAAATTTCAAAAAGTGGGTATTACAATTCATAATGGGTAGTTTGATTGGTTGTGGTGTGTTAGAACTCGATGTTGCGTACAACACACGCTATTGCATTATTCAAAGAGAAGCGTACCATAGAAGCTTGGGGTGTTACATTCTCTCCTCCTTCAAATAATTTCTTCCTCGAAATTTCTAGAACACTACTACATGAAAAGACTTGGGTGGTTCATCATCATAAGTTCCTCGAGTTCCCACGTTGCCTCTTCCATCTTATGGTTTCTCCACAAGACTTTTACCAAACGAGTCGTCCATTTTCTCAGTACTTATTCTCTCGTATCAAGAATCTTGATGGGCTATTCGCAATAAGAAAGGTCGGGTTCCAGTTCTAATTCATCATAGGTGAGTACATGCATTGGGTCAGGCATGTATTTCCTCAATAGTGATATGTGGAACACATCATGAACTTTGAAGAGATTTGGCAGCATTTCCAAACGGTAAGCTACAGCCCCAATTCGTTATAGAATTTCAAAAGGTCCGATGTACTTGGGACTCAATTTACCTTTAATCTTCTTTTGAAATTCTTCATCATCTGTCTGAGAACTCTTAATCCTTTATAGTAAAAATTGTTTGGCAACCATTTGAAAAAGAATTAATTTTTCACCTTCCCTGGTTATTCCTATGTCCATCTTCACTAGATCCATGAAAATTGGATCCCTTTAAATTCTCATATTGTTCAAAACTCCATGATATTTTATGCTCAAAGCATCTACCACCTTTTTTCCCTTCCCCGGGTGGTAGTGTATCGTGCAATCATAATCCTTGAGTAATTCAAGCCATCCCCTTTGCCTCATGTTGAGTTCTTTTTTTGAGAAAATATACTTGAAACTCTTGTGATTAGTATAAATCTCTCATTTTTCACCATAGAGGTAGTGCCTCCATATCTTCAAAGCAAAGATCACAGCTGCTAACTTGATATCATGTGTAGGATAGTTTTGTTCATGAATTTTCAACTATCGTGATGCATAGGAAATAACCCTATCATTCTTCATAAGGACACAACCATGTCCTTTCTTCGATGCATCACTATAAATAACGAACCCATCATTCCCTGGTGGTAGAGTAAATATAGGAGCATTGAATAATATTCTCATCAGTTCTTCAAAACATTCTTCACACTCTTTTTTCCAAACAAATTTAACCCCTTTATGTGTGATGTTTGTTAATGGGTTAGCCAACCGGGAAAAATTCTAGATGAAATGTCAATAATAACCTACCAAACCAATAAAACTGCATACCTCAGTTATACTCATAGGTGCTGGAAATTCATGGATTGCCTTGGTATTAGAAGGATGAACAAAGATTCCATCTTTAGAGACAATATGGCCAAGAAAAGAAATCTTCTGAATCCAGAATTCACACTTGCTAAACTTCCCATATAATTCATGTATTCTCAGAGTCTTCAGGATAATGCGCAAGTGATTTTTATGATCTTCGTAGCTTTTGGACTATACCAAGATAACATTAATAAATACCACCCCAAATTCATCGATATATTACTTGAAAACTCTATACATCGTATCCATGAATACAGAGGGTGCATTAGTCAATCCAAAAGGCATTACTGTAAACTCGTAATGCCCATACCTGGTTCAAAATGCTGTCTTTGGAATGTATTCCTTATTCACACACAGGTGATGGTATCCAGATCGAAGGTCAATCATTGAAAAGTATTGATCTCCATGAAGTTGGTCAAATAAATCATCAATGCAAGGTAAAGGATACTTGTTCTTTATTGTTATAGCATTGATCTCCCTGTAGTCGATACACAACCTCATAGATCCATCTTTCTTTTTAACAAAAAGAATAGGGGCTCCCCATGGAGAAACACTAGGGCGAATAAATCACTTATTACTCAATTACTCTAGTTGTCTCTTTAGTTCAACTAATTCTATAGTGGCCATTCTATAAGGGGTCTTTGATATAGGCCTTGATCCAGGAATTAAATCAATGGAAAATTCAACTTCTCATTTTGGAGGATGTCCAGGTAAATCTTCCGGAAACACATCTACATATTCTTTCACAACAGGTACATCCTCTATTTCAACATTCCTTTCCTCACCCAAAGTCATTTCATTCTCTTCATACCCAATAATTGAATTTAGTTGAGCTACTGGGGGTGGATCTAGATAGGAATTAGGTGGTGACGATTCTGCTCTAAAGATAAGGTGATCCTTATCATCATCATAAAAAATAGTAACCTCCTCCTTCTTACAATAAATCTTCGCATAATGGTCCGAAATCTAGTCTATACCGAGGATTATATCAAACTCAATCATACTTATGAAGATGAGATCAGCAGATAAAGAACATTTATGTGCTCTGATGGGGACTGATTCACAAAACATTGTTGCAATGATACTTCTCTTAGGAGTTTTAACTAACAACTCCCTTGTTAAATCAAATTGTAAATATCTAATTTTCGTAGAAAACTGGGAAGATAATAAACAATGCGATGATCCAGAATCAAATAATGCATTTGCTAAACTTGAGGAAACTATTAAATTACCTGCCACCACGTCTTTCAGAGCTTCTACCTTAGCAGTAGTGATAGCATAAGATCGGCCATGATCCCATGGCCTTTTCTGAGGTAAGTTCCCCTGATGCATAAGAAATTAATTTGAATAATGTCCCATCTCCCTGCAATTGTAGCACTGAACATCGGTAGCTTCCTTCTTCCCTTTGCAATCACGAGCTTGGTGGCCCATTTCACCACACTTGTAACAGACACCCATTCCCTTCAAGGAAGTACCTAGGTGTTTCTTCCCAAATTTACCACAGGATGGATATTCAACCTTTCCCTTCTTCCCATTATTTCCATTCCCAGATTGATCAATAGATCTCTTCTTCTCTTGCTTTGCTTTAAACTCATAAGACTTATAGAATTCATTTTCTGTCTTGATAGCACATGAGATAATGTCTTCGTACGATGAAAACTATTGTGAGACTAATGCTCGATGGAGAAATGGTTTTAATCCATCAAAGAAATGATAAATCTTACTTCTTGGGTTACGTATATAATCTCTAGCATACCTTTCTAACCTTGTAAAGTTAGCCTCATACTTTGCGACATTCTCATCCTCCTTTTCTCTCAGACTCAGAAATTGCCTTTCCATATCTATTCGATGGTCACAATGAAAGTATTTTTCTAAAAACAGATCTTTGAACTCACTCCATTCCATATTTGATACTTCATCATCTTACTTTGTGTTTTGAATCAATGAAAACCATTGTTCAGCATCTTCAGTGAGGCGGTAAACTGCCCTGATAAATTTTTCCTTTTCACTACTTCCCAAAGCCTGAAATATTTTCTCTAGGGAACTTATCCATTGCTCAGATACTAATGGATTTGTACTCCCATTGAATGTTGGTGGTTGATGCCTCATGAAGCGATCTAACATTGATCCTCCACGCTACGGATTAGGGTGCTCTATACGGGTAAGGTTATTATTCATAACCTGAGTGAGTTTTCCCAGTATGGTGATTAGCTGAACGGCACCAGTTGAATCAGCAGCTCCACTATAATTATCTTGAGTAGGCAGGCAATCCCTATATGGAGTGCGTGCATTGATACGGTTTCCATTTCTTCCACGAGGCGCCATTTCTAAACAATGGTATAAACTAGATCAGTTTGTTAATCAAAATACATAATTCCATACTTATAAAACACTTAACATAAATTGAACCATTTATGGTGTAAAGACCCAGAAATTTCAAGGAAATTTTTTTCTTAATTTTCTTTGGAATTTTACAAGAACGCAGTTTCTAACGGCGCCTGATTCCGAGGCCCGGTGTTCCCGGAATTAATTTCCGAAGTTTGGCTCGGGTACGTTCAGTGAACGAGCGAGTGGGAATTTCTATCTTTTAAACCGGTGCTCGGAATTGAAATCCGATTGCACCGATGAACTCGCAACGCCGGTAATCGCTTAAGATAACCTTTACCGTAGTTGCGTTTGTGAGGGAGGAGAAGTTAATTTTTGGGGTTTAATTAAAAAAAGTGAATAAAATTGTTAAATCAAATTTTAACAATGTTAAGTGGTTAACTTCTCCCATGGGAAGTTGGTGGTGGGCCCACATCCATCCAACTTCCCATATGTGGATATTTGAAAGGGTGGGGCCCACACGACCCCCCCCCCACCTTTTCAAATTCCTTAAACTCCCTAACCCTCTTAACCCCTCACTTTCCAACTCCCCATTAACTCACATTCTTCAATATTTGACAACTTGATTAATTAATGAGGTGAGTTAAGTATGGTTTATTTGAATTTCAATCTTTTGAAATTCTTTCCAACACTTTGCAATTAATTTATTAAACCAACTTAATTAATTATTTTGAGTGTTTGAATTCTTTTGAATTCATTTTTCCAACATTAAAAAAGGGAGATTATATTCTTCTTTTTGGGTTGGCATAAACCTTGTGGGGAGAACTAAGGAGAGGAGAAGAACTCTTGGAAGATCACCAACCTCTCGAGGAAAAACGTTCCACGTTTCCGAAGAACGTGAAGCAACACCTCCGACCATCTTCAACCGGAGTAAGGAAGGGAAGCACCGCCGGCTACAAAGTATACAGAGGGTGACATCTCGGCTTGACTTCACCGAGCTCTTCTCCCACCAACCTAGACGGAACGACGCCAGACCTCCGCGACGCTTGTCTTCCGCGGGTCGTTGAAGAACTCCGTTCTTGAAGCCGAGGTAGGGGAATTTATTTTGGAATTCTCTTATCTTTTGAGAAAAAAATGACGAGAACAGACCAACCAATACCGGGTTGATCCGCGGATCGTCCGATCAAGCGGTTGATGATTGAGGGTTTTTATTTATTTAATTATTCGTGAATACAAACTTGGTGATGATTGTGGATTAAAACCCTTTTTGCTATCGAATAACGCGAGGGGGTCGGACCGCACAAACACGGCCGACCCTCCTCCTTTGTTTTTAGTGATGGTTTCTTGAGGATGATACGAGAAAACGTGGTGCCGTCGCACCACGCGATTTATTGCGGAAGATACGCGCGGCGCCGTCGCGCCGCACCGTGGAAATAAATCCAAGAACGCGACGCCGTCGCGTCACGTCAAAGAAAGTCAAAGGTGCCGCGGCCGGAGCGGGGCCGCGGTGGTGGGAAGCGATGTCGTCGCATCGCGCCGAACGGCATAGGCCGCGGCCGGTTCCGGGCCACGGCGGAGCAAGATGACCGGCGGCCGGCACCGGGCCGCCGGTGTCGGCGAAGGAAGGACTGGCCGTCGCCGGTCCTTGCTGGCGAAACCGGCCGGCCAGTGCGGGCCGACCGGGCAGTGGAGACCGGGGGGATTAATTTCCCCCGGCCGGGTCTAAAAAGCGGCCCCAATTAAGGGGCCGTGGATCTCAAAGGGGAGGGGGGCTTTGCCCCCCGCGCGCGACACCCGAACGGCGCCCAGGCCGCACCGCCGCGCCGGACCGCGCCGGACCGCGCCGCCGCGCCGGACCGCGCCGCCGCGCCGGACCGCGCCGCCGCGCCGGACCGCGCCGCCGCGCCGGACCGCGCCGCCGCGCCGGACCGCGCCGCCGCGCCGGACCGCGCCGCCGCGCCGGGCCGGGTTTTTTGAGCCCGACCGGGTCGTCGGGCCGGGTCGCCGCCCGTGGCGAGTCAACCCGGTTCGGCCGACCCATGGGGGGGGGGGGGGTCGGGCCGGGTCGGGTCGGCCCGGGCCCAGACCCCCAGTTTCGGACCACTTTTGGTCAAATGCCCGTATCTTAGACTACGGGCCTCCAAACGACTCGCCGTCAGCGGCAACGCGATCCTTGGATCGAGACGGTCATTTCGGTATACTATACTATAGGTGCACCTTCCTTTTCGAGAGCCTACG
Source organism: Viscum album (assembly GCA_963277665.1). Taxonomy (NCBI): domain Eukaryota; kingdom Viridiplantae; phylum Streptophyta; class Magnoliopsida; order Santalales; family Viscaceae; genus Viscum; species Viscum album. The sequence goes on from OY728137.1 coordinate 1,959,567,239, forward strand.
TGGTTAAAACTCCATAGTTAAGCGTGCTTGGCCTAGAGTAGTGATCAGGATGGGTGACCTCCTGGGATGTTTCCCAGGGTGGGTGTGAGACGGAAAGACCAATAACTAATAGACCGGGCGTCTGATTGACACGCCGTCTATTGCGTTGAGTTCTTGTTGATGATACAGAACTTTTGGCATCCTTCGCCCGAGATTTGGATATAGTTGGATAGTGGCTGGGTAGGATCGCACCGAAATCCAACCGGGCCACTGGAACGGAAAAGCTGATACCTTTCTGACAGAACGTCCGTTTGACGAACCGTCAGCGGCGTTGGTGATATCATTGAGAAACGGTCCCTATGAGTATACCCTATGAGAGTTTGGGGTACATTTGATATATGGCCAGGTTTGGTTCGCTCACGAAACCAACCGGGCCCCTGGGACGAAAAGGCTAATAACTCACAGACCGGGCGTCCGATTGACGCACCGTCTGTTGCGTTGAGACCCCTATGATAAGGAGGTCCTTTGAGATACTTCTTCGTGGGACTTTGAGATACTTGGAGTATCGACTTGTAGCTCGTGGAGCGGACCCTCCCAGAGACGAGCGTACGGAGTACGGAGACCGTGTAGCCGGCCGAGACTTGAAGACTGCTTGTCCGATTTGATTCGGAGTGACTTACGTAGCCCAGTGGGGAGCACTACTTTGTGAGGTGGCAGACCCATAGCGGATGAGCACTACTATGTGAGGTGGCAGACCCGCGATACTCGACAGGAGGAGTACCTCTGTAGGCTATGAGGGGGGAGCACTACTGTGTTGGGTGGCAGACCCCGGCGGGAAGCACTACTGTGTGAGGTGGCAGGCCCGCAGTACTCGACAGGAGGAGTACCTCAGAAGTCTTAGGTTAGTGAGCAGTACCTCGGAGTCGTGACTGGACCACTGTACACTCCAGAGACGGAGTTCTTCAGCAGTTACGGTTTCGATAATGAAAATCCTAGTTTGAGCTGAGTCTTTTGACCTTGTGTTTACCTAATGATTGAGATGGGTCACTTCCTAATTTAGGTATATGTATGGGCATATACCTGGGTAGTGGTTATCCATTGATTTCTCAATCCTTGTGTTTCCTCATGATTGAGATGGGTTACTTGATAACTTAGGTATATGTATGGTCATATACCTAAGTAGAGGTTATCTGTTGAGATCTTCTTTGTGGTTATCCTTGTTGGTTTAGTGAGACCTTGAGGGTCTCGGGGTCCATACTGAGTATCGTTATACTCACCCCTGCACAGGCTATGCCCGCACCTCGTTGTGTTGGTTGTAGACGACAGGCAGTGCTGACGGAGGCCGAGTGTTCGAGGACTGGACGGTACCCGGAGGTGGACTACACGACGAGTCAGTACCCGGAGGTGGACTACACGACGTGACGACTCACAGAGGAGGTTGATGGATGAGAGCGTGTAGGAAGCTATCTGTACCTACCCTTCTGGTAGGATCAGTGGTGGACGACCAGGATCTGCGCTATATGTACCTACCCTTCAGGTAGGATCTGAGGAGGACGACCCAAGAGCTACTTCCTTCTTCCAGCTGTTTTTCTTTTTGCTGTTGTACCTTGTTCAGTTGTAGTTGTACTTTCTTTTGGGTTTGTATTCTGGCCCATTTACTTTTCAACTTTTCTTTTGTACTTAGTGTTTTTCTTCCACTTGTACTCTGTGGTGCTTGTTTTCTTTTATAAAGGCAATGCCTTCCTAGTTTTCGGGATTTTACGCCTTTGGTGCTAGTCGCCAGCCCCTGGCCTATGGAAGGCGGGCTTGGGGTAGTCACGGCATGGGCCCCGAGGACGGGTCGTGACAAATTGGTATCAGAGGAGTTCGGTTCTACCGCAGAACTTATGTCTCTGACTTTTTCTTTCTGTGAAGCAATAGTGTTAAGAGTACCGAGTGTGGATTTCAGTTCAGGGAGTCCAGTGTTGGTGCGGGCGGCCGACGTATCCATACACCAGGACCCTGACAACTGATTTCTGACTTTGTGCACGAAAACACTGATTGCGTGTGTGTTTTCAAAGGTTTTCCCTTAAAACAGCTCAAACCAGGTCAGCTCACCAGGTATAAACGTTTGACCGTGTCACGATGTTTCTTTCAGGATGCCTTTTCACGGACGACCAGCTAGAGCCCAGAGGGATGTGCGTGCTGACAGCCTGTCGAGCGACGAGGCTTCGGTGCAGGGCCCTCTTGCAGTTGAGGCACCAACGGAGGCACCAGCGGTACTACCATACGTTGGGCCACCGATGCCACCAGCCCCAGCAGTAGGCGATGCACGACGCTTGAGCGCGCTGCACGAGTTCCAGCGCCAGAGGCCACCCATGTTCCGGGGAGAGACGGACCCGCAGGCGGCTGAGGTTTGGCTGGAGGCTGTGGTGAGAGTCTTCAGGCTAGTGGGGACGCTGGCAGACTTCATGGTGATCTTTGCTGCCAGCCTCCTTCAGGCAGCAACAGGCAGGTGGTGGAGCCTCTTGTTTCAGTTTTGTGACGGGATGACCTTCGCATGGGAAGACTTCGAGACCTTCTTCAGGGTGGAGTTTCTGCCAGTATCTCTACACCCCGAGCGTGTACATGAGCTTCTTCCTTTGACGCATGTTTTTCGATCAGTATCCGAGTCATTTGTGGGCAGTAGACAGATGATGCAGAGGTCCAGGAGGACCAGACTAGCAGTTGGACGATCTCGGGTTTTAGGACCGGTGGTTCAGGGCACCCGAGGTGGGGTCAGAGCCAGGCGTGCCAGAAACGGACAATGTTACTCCTGCGGCGGGAAGGGTCACCTGGCACGTGACTGTCCAACTCCTCGTACGGTTGATCAGCAGGTGTTGGAGGAGCCACCGAGACAGAAGCAGCGGCTGGTGCTTGAGCAACAGCCGAGCAGTGGACAAGGCAGTAGAGCTCCGGGAACAGGTGGACATGAGAGGAACTAGTGGATACGTCCCTTGTACTTCTAGTTCCATTTTGCTGTTGTATTCGTGTCTTGTACTATGAGATGAAATAATAAAAAGACACTTATCTTTGAGATGTTTTCTTTCCTGTCCTTTTTTTTGGTTGATACTGAGTGGTCCAGGTTAAACTGTTGACTTGACCCTCACTTTCGAGATTTCTACTGGAGGGAACCCAGTGACCTCACACTGATGCCGATAGTGTGACTCGACCCTTAGAGGCAAGAGTCACAGTTGGATCTCTTAGTAGTTACGTCGAGGCCTTACGACGTCATCCATGGTATGAATGCATCATTCATGTCAGGATTGACTGTATTAGGCAACGAATGTGGTTCATCCAGGGGATGAGACCGGGTTTCTCTTATCGGCAAAGAAGAAATCATAGCAGCTCTTGTGAGACTAGAGAAGGTCCAGGTCATCCAAGAGCAGATGTGGACAGCATAGGGCCGACAGAAGCCTTATGCTGACAGGACTTGGAGACCTCTGGAGTTCGAGGATGACGATCACGTCCTTAGACGGGTCTCACCTCGACGAAGTTTACGGAGATGTGGCCAATGCGGCAAGTTATCTCTGAGGTTCAACGGACCTTTCTAGGTCATCAGCTGGGTAGGCGAGGTGATTTACCGCTTGACCCATTCACCTCAGTTGCACCAGGTGCACGACGACTTCCACGTATCTCAACTGAGGAGATACGTGCTCGACCCTTCGCATACCATCGACCATGAGGAGCTGGACGATGGCGATGGGGTGTCTTCCATAGAGGTTCTAGTGGGGATCAAGGATCATCAGGAGCAGATCCTACGAGGATGATCGATTCCTCGGATGCACTTTCTTTGGCAGTACGGAACCTCCATGTAAGCACATCGGAGCGGAAGGCTCAGATGCGTTCTCTGTACCGCTTTTGTGACCCTAGTTTGTGTTGAAGCTTTACGGGGACGTAAAGCCCTGAGGTGGGAGTAATGTAAAGACCCGGAAATTTCAAGGAAATTTTTTTCTTAATTTTCTTTGGAATTTTACAAGAACGCAGTTTCTGACGGCGCCTGATTCCGAGGCCCGATGTGCCCGGAATTAATTTCCGAAGCTTGGCTCGGGTACGTTCAGTGAACGAGCGAGCGAGAATTTATATCTTTTGAACCGGTGCTCGGAATTGAAATCCGATTGCACCGATGAACTCGCAACACCGGTAATCTTTTAAGAGAACCTTTACCGTAGTTGCTTTTGTGCGGGAGGAGAAGTTAATTTTTGGGGTTTAATTAAAAAAAGTGAATAAAATTGTTAAATCAAAATTTAACAATGTTAAGTGGTTAACTTCTCCCATGGGAAGTTGGTGGTGGGCCCACATCCATCCAACTTCCCATGTGTGGATATTTGAAAGGGTGGGGCCCACACGAACCCCCCCACATTTTCAAATTCCTTAAACTCCCTAACCCTCTTAACCCCTCACTTTCCAACTCCCCATTAACTCACATTCTTCAATATTTGACAACTTGATTAATTAATGAGGTGAGTTAAGTATGGTTTATTTGAATTTCAATCTTTTGAAATTCTTGCCAACACTTTGCAATTAATTTATTAAACCAACTTAATTAATTATTTTGAGTGTTTGAATTATTTTGAATTCATTTTGCCAACATTAAAAATGGGAGATTATATTCTTCTTTTTGGGTTGACATAAGGGGAGAACTAAGGAGAGGAGAAGAACTCTTGGAAGATCACCAACCTCTCGAGGAAGAACGTTCAACGTTTCCGAAGAACGTGAAGCAACACCTCCGACCATCTTCAACCAGAGTAAGGAAGGGAAGCACCGCCGCCTACAAAGTATACAGAGGGTGACGTCTCGGCTCGACTTAACCGAGATCTTCTCCCACCAACCGAGACGGAATGACGCCCGACCTCCGCGACGCTTGTCTTCCGCGGGTCGTTGAAGAACTCCGTTCTTGAAGCCGAGGTAGGAGAATTTATTTTGGAATTCTTTTATCTTTTGAGAAAAAAACGACGAGCGCAGACCAACCAATACCAGGTTGCTCCGCGGATCATCCGATCAAGCGGTTGATGATTGAGGGTTTTTATTTATTTAATTGTTCGTGAATACAAACTTGGTGATGATTGTGGATTAAAACCCTTTTTGTTATCGAATAACGCAAGGGGGTCGGACCGCACAAACACGGCCGACCCTCCTCCTTTGTTTTTCGTGATGGTTTCTTGATGATGATACGAGAAAACGTGGTGCCGTCGCACCACGCGATTTATTGCGGAAGATACGCGCGGCGCTGTCACGCCGCGCCGTGGAAAGAAATCCAAGAAGGCGACGCCGTCACGTCGCGTCGAAGAAAGTCAAAGGCGCCGCGGCCGGAGCGGGGCCGCAGCGGAGGGAAGCGATGCCGTCGCATCGCGTCGAACGGCATAGGCCGCGGCCGGTTCCGGGCCACAGCAGAGCAAGATGACCGGCGGCCGGCACCGGGCCGCCGGTGTCGGCGAAGGAAGGACCGGTCGTCGCCGGTCCTTGCTGGCGAAACCGGCCGGCCAGTGCGGGCCGACCGGGCAGTGGAGACCGGGGGGATTAATTTCCCCCGGCCGGGTCTCAAAAGCGGCCCCAACTAAGGGGCCGCAGATCTCAAAGGGGAGGGGGGCTTTGCCCCCCGCGCGCGGCACCCGAACGGCGCCCCGGCCGCGCTGCCGTGCCGGTCCGCGCTGCAGTGCCGGTCCGCGCCGCCGCGCCGGACCGCGCCGCCGCGCCGGACCGCGCCGCCGCCCCGGCCCACGCCGCCGGCCAGGCCTGGTTTTCCGAGCCGGGCCGGGTCTTCGGGCCGGGTCGCCGCCCGGGGCGGGTCAACCCGGTTCGGCCGACCCATGGGGGGGGGGGGGGGGGTCGGGCCGGGTCGGCCCGGGCCCAGACCCCCAGTTTCGGACCACTTTTGGTCAAATGTCCGTATCTTGGACTACGGGCCTCCAAACGACTCGCCGTCAGCGGCAACGCGATCCTTGGATCGAGACGGTCGTTTCGGTATACTATACTCTAGGTGCACCTTCCTTTTCGGGAGGCTACGTGGTTAAAACTCCATAGTTAAGCGTGCTTGGTTTAGAGTAGTGATCAGGATGGGTGACCTCCTGGGAAGTTTCCCAGGGTGGGTGTGAGACTGAAAGGCCAATAACTAACAGACCGGGCGTCCGATTGACGCGCCGTCTGTTGCGTTGAGTTCTTGTTGATGATACGGAACTTTTGGCATCCTTCGCCCGAGATTTGGATATAGTTGGATAGTGACCGGGTTGGATCGCACCGAAATCCAACCGGGCCCCTGGAACGGAAAAGTTGATACCTTTCTGACAAAACGTCCGTTTGCCGAACCGTTAGCGGCGTTGGTGATCTCATTGAGAAACGGTCCCTATGAGTATACCCTATGAGAGTTCAGGGTACATTTGAGATACGGCCGGGTTTGGTTCGCTCACGAAACCAACCGGGCCCCTGGGACGAAAAGGCTAATAACTCACAGACCGGGCGTCCGATTGACGTGCCTTCTGTTGCCTTGAGACCCCTATGACGAGGCGGTCCTTTGAGATACTTCTTCGTGGGAATTTGAGATACTTGGAGTTTAGACTTGTAGCTCGTGGAGCGGACCCTCCCAGAGATGAGCGTACGGAGTACGGAGACCGTGTAACCGGCCGAGACCTGAAGACTGCTTGTCCGATTCGATTTGGAGTGACTTACGTAGCCCATTGGGGAGCACTACTTTGTGAGGTGGCAGACCCATAGCGGAGGAGCACTACTATGTGAGGTGGCAGACCCGCGGTACTCGACAGGAGGAGTACCTCTGTAGGCTATGAGGGGGGAGCACTACTGTGTTGGGTGGCAGACCCCGGAGGGAAGCACTACTGTGTGAGGTGGCAGGCCCGCGACACTCGACAGGAGGAGTACCTCAGCAGTCTTAGGTTAGTGAGCAGTACCTCGGAGTCGTGACAGGACCACTGTAAACTCCAGAGACGGAGCTCTTCAGTAGTTACGGTTTCGATAATTAAAATCCTAGTTTGAGCTGAGACTTTTGACCTTGTGTTTACCTAATGATTGAGATGGGTCACTTCCTAATTTAGGTATATGTATGGACATATACCTGGGTAGTGGTTATCCATTGATTTCTCAATCCTTGTGTTTCCTCATGATTGATATGGGTTACTTGATAAGTTAGGTATATGTATGGGCATATACCTAAGTAGAGATTATCTATTGAGATCTTCTTTGTGGTTATCCTTGTTGGTTTAGTGAGACCTTGAGGGTCTCCGGGTCCCTACTGAGTATTGTTATACTCACACCTGCACGGGCTATGCCTGCACCTCGTTGTGTTGGTTGCAGACGACGGGCAGTGCTGACGGAGGCCGAGTGTTCGAGGACTGGACGGTACCCGGAGGTGGACTACACGACGAGTCTGTACCCGTAGGTGGACTACACGACATGAAGACTCACAGAGGAGGTTGACGGACGAGAGCGTGGAGGAAGCTATCTGTACCTACCCTTCTAGTAGGATCCGTGGTGGACGACCAGGAGCTGCGCTATCTATACCTACCCTTCAGGTAGGATCCGAGGAGGATGACCCAGGAGCTTCTTCCTTCTTCCAGCTGTTTGTCTTTTTGCTGTTGTACCTTGTTCAGTTGTAGTTGTACTTTCTTTTGGGTTTGTATTCTGGCCCGTTTACTTTTCATCTTTTCTTTTGTACTTAGTGTTTTTCTTCCACTTGTACTCTGTGGTGCTTGTTTTCTTTTATAAAGGCAATGCCTTCCCAGTTTTCGGGATTTTACGCCTTTGGTGCTAGTCGCCAGCCCCTGGCCTATGGAAGGCGGGCTTGGGATAGTCACGGAACGGCCCCCGAGGACGGGTCGTGACATATGGATATAATCGACAATCATAAAAATGTTTTCTTTGAGGAAGTATATACTCATAAACCATTCATAATGATTTGTAAAGAAAATGAGAGTTATTCTAAGCATATCCCCCGGGAGTGTCGCAACCAAGAGTGCAGCAAGGCCCATTGTCGTGCACTAGTTCCCGTTCGAGTCTAGCTCAAAGCTGTGTTTTCGGGTTTTACCCCTAGGTACATCTGTGCCAGAGCCGCCTCTACCTGCTCGTATCCAGACATGGATGTATTTCTTGGAAAACTCACAAAATATCTACAATACCAAAATTCTAGGAATTTATTCTATACTAATCCTCAAAGTCCATCTTAAATCTATGTGCTCTAATCAGAGTTTATCTAAATCTAGCTTCCAAAGTCTGTACTAAACTTCATCTGATACCAACTGTAATGCCCCGACCCCAGTTACCCAGAGTCATTGCATTATTACATAACATGGGCATGATCACAAGAAAGATCAAGTCTCGATTGATCGATTAGTTTAGTAGCCTTGGAATAACTAGATACATTCAGAATGTTTACATTACATCATAAAATAAAAACTACAACAATATAGTCTCCATAGTCCACACTCTTATCCCCTCATACTATCCCTACAGGTCATTCATAAATTACTTCTTTACATCCTGGAAAAAATAAAACATAGAAAAGGGGTGAGCTCAAATGCCCAGTAAGGATAACAATATAGTGAAAACTTTCATAAATACGAATAAACATTTAAGGAAATGTATAACTAAAACAAAAGTCTTTTAAATTTGAACTTTAATATAGTATAGCAAAAATAAAATGAAATAATTCCATGTACATATTCACATGGATATTCTACTAATTGAATAATCACATGAAATATCAATAACCACTTTCATACTGATGGAATGCATAATTCCAGACTATCATAACCACATAGCCAAGGCCTCGTGCCAAGAATTGAAATAATATTTTTTTAAGGCCTTGTGGCAAGACAATATTTTGTCTCATGAGACCTACCGATGCATCGAGGAGCTATATCCGGCTCCACCCATCACATATTAAGTCCAATGCATTCCCATATGAAAAGATTTAAACATAACATTAATATTCGTATTAAACTAGCAAACGAAAAGTAAATACTTCATCCATAAACCATGAATGATATAAATATAACACATCCACAGTCAAGCATGTCACAAAACCTTCAATACAATATAGAAGTTTTGTATCATAATAAATCAACTTCAAATAAGCTTAAAATCAATCAAAGGATGTTGACGTAGATGAAATCAAAACTCTTTTTAGAGAAATATCTCTTTCTATTTTGAAATCATTTAAGAGTCATATATCTATAAAATAAAACATTTTATTTGAAAATATTCTTATAATATTGTAAGGGAATCTTCGACGATTTTATAACAGTGGAAAATAGCCGCACCCACCGTATAAGTTAAAAAAACATTCTTACCTTAATTTTTTCCAAAAGGTTAAAAAGGTCCTTGTTTGGAAAACGACGGAAAGATTCCTTTATAAACCACTTATAAAATTCAACAAGGGTATAAATGACTTTAACCCATATTCTAGTAAATAGTAAAAAAAAAAGGTTTTGAAATACATTTTTATGAAACATGGATGTGGATGATAAAGAAGTCCCAGTATATTATTACGTATAAACAACCTCGGATAATAAAGAGATTGCGAAATAAACCCTTACCTTGTACTTTTCCTTGGTTGGGTTAAGTTAACCTCCTATATAATGGTGAAATAATTCTTATTAAATTATACCAGAATCATATATATTAATATGATATCATATATGATCTTTTAACATTGCTTTGTTAATAATATTTTAAAATTATCGTCGTTTCGGGTGTTAACTTACTCATTTTATTTTATATGTTTTGTTATGTAAGCCATGTTTGTTATGGATATGTTGTATCTTATTCATATCCAGAATGATATACAGTCCTTAAACATTATTATTAATCATCAAATGAGAATTATACATGAATGGATACGATGGAGAATGAATCTCATCGCGTTCGTGGAAACGGTAGTCCGTACGTACGCATGAGCGACAATATCATTCTTTTGATATTAAAATATTATTTAATTGGATGATATATCATATATAAAGAATAATTATCATGTTATATTTATTATTTACACGAATTACACATCATTATTATAACCATCCAAATAATAATGTTTCGAATAACAATTACACCATGACGTGGAGACGGTAAGCCGTACGTACGCACGTATGGTGACATGTCATTCAAAGGACAGATATAATACTAAAATATCGTTGTACCATGTTTATAATGAAATAAAAGTATATATAATATACTGGAGTTATTATTTTATAATGGTAATAACAAAGATAGAAGAAGTGGAAGAAGAAAGGAACTTGAAAGAGGGTGGTGAAAACATTACCTCTTCTTCGAGTTCTTCCTAATGATTTGATCAATAGGGATCATTAGGTTGGCTTTCTGATCAAAATAAGGCCTCTAGGTTGTAGTGAGGGAAGTTGAGAGAGTATTTGGGCAGGGGTTGTCCGAACCAAATGGCTTTGATGGTGTGAATTAATGAGAAGGGGGAGTGCCCTTTTATAAGAGGGGTGAGGGGCACCTTTGGAAAAGCTAGAAATATTATTTTATAATAAATTCATATTCGGTTTCTAATAGCTCCAAAGTGGATTATTTAAAAGTTAAGGTATGGATGGGTAGAAAACCACTCAACCAATATAATTTAGATAGGTTTGGGTCATTATATTAACCTTATCTTTTAGTTTTAACTCTTAGTTAATTAGTTTGACACTTACCATGTCACTTTGTATTTTTATATTATATAGTTAATAAACTTACTATATACCTCCAAGAGACCCCCAAGGGGTCCATTAATGATACACCTATCATTATATAAGTCTCTTCTCCGAACCATATATTTTTAGGAATTTAATATCAATTAATAATAAAATATTTGTATTAAAAACTCTTTTATGTCAATTTTGACACTATTCAATAATTGATTTTTGTAAAAATCACAACAAAAGGATTACTTCGAAAAACGTTAATTAAATGAATCATAACATGTCATATTAACCTAGAAAATTATTTTAATTAATAAAAAGTCTCAAATTATATTTATTTGGGTATTTATAATATCAATTATTTTAATGTTTCACTATTATGGTAATTACCGTATCATCATTGTGTCATAAATAAACTTATTTAATGTCTAAAAATTATAAATAAAATATCATTATGTAGGAAATCATTTTATCTTTCTTCTGAATATTTATAATTGAATTTATATTATGTGTAACCCTATATTAAAAATATTTTAGTAAATAAACATTGATTTTAACTCTTTTAACTATTCTTTGAATTAAATAATAATAAATGTCCTAATCTAATCCAAGTGGACCTAAATGATAATATTTTATTTCTAAGGTTGTTTTTGGTCGAGGTACATTTGTCCAATTGAATTAGGACATGTGTTAGGGTAATTTTAATATAATTTTTACCCTTAATTACCCTATTTACTTTTAACCGTGGTAAATAAAAGTAAAAAGTTACTATTCACTAAAAATTATTTTCATCTCATTGAACCACATTTTACTCCTTGATATTAACCATGTCTCTCGGATTTTCAAAATTCCACTCACAGAAGTGGTAAAATTATGTTTTATGAAAAATTCAGTTTTTTTAACTACCACTTAGTGGTTTCACTATTCATCAAAAATGAAGTTTTTCAGAAAAATACCAAAAATTCACCTTTGGCTAATTTCAGTATTCCAAATCCAAAACTGAAGTTCATTTTGAAAAATAAAATTTATAAATTTCAAAAAGTGGGTATTACTATTCATAACAGCTAGTTTGATTGGTTGTGGTGTGTTAGAACTCGATGTTGCGTACAACACACGCTATTGCATTATTCAAAGAGAAGCGTACCATAGAAGCTTGGGGTGTTACAGAATTATCACAAATGTGGGGAGTAAACTTCTAGATGGGTTCTTGGTGATTATGGTATTTTTTTTGTTTGTGGATGTGTTGTGGTGCTAGTGGGTGTGCAAGATGAGTTGATGTTTGAGTCTCATACATCGAAGTTGGAAGTGCATCATGGTAGTACTGAGATGTATCTTGATCATCATTGGAAGTATTGGTGGCCAGGAATGAAGAAATAGGTTGTAGTTTTTGTGGCATGATTCCCTACCTGTCAGTAGGTGAAGGCAAAGAATCATCACTAAGGTGGGTTGTTACATCCATTTCCCATTTTGAAATGGATGTCAGATGATGTAATGATGGATTTTATAGTGGTTCTTCTAAGAAATCCAAAGAAGAATGATGCAATTTAGCTGGTTTTGATTGGGTTGACTAAGGTGTCTCATTTCTTTCCAATCCAAGAGGCTTACACAGTCGATCAATTGGGCAACCTGTATGTACAAGATGCGATTCAGTACAATGGAGTATCGAGAACTATATTTTGGGATCATGATCATCATTTCACATAATTATTATGAAAGGGATTACATTGAGTTATTGGTACCCAATTATTTATTAGTAGGTATTTCCACCCATAGATGGGTGGAAAATCAATGTATACGATTTAAGTTATATTGGAAATGTTGAGTTCATGTGTACTAGATTTCAGTGGTTCATTGAGTTAAAACTTATATGTTTTCTATTTTTCCTAATGAAATAGTTTTCGGGATAAAATTTAAATGTAACCATTTGATGCACCCTATGGGAGACTATGTAGTCCTTCATTGTTTGGTTAGAAATTGTAGAGTCTGAGCTTTTGGGACTAATTCTTATGCTGTATTTTTCAGAAAAGGTACAATTGATTCAAAAATGCATGAGAATGGCTTGGATTAGAAAGAAGTTGTATGAAGATAAGATTCATATGCCTCTTGTGTTAATGGGGGATGATAGTGTGTTTATTCAGGTGTCTCTAAGGATGGGTCACCATTGAATTCAGAAAATCAATATGTTAGTGCCCTGGTATGTGGGGCTATTATTAGATTATTGAGGGGATCTAATCGGTGACATAAAAATTGGATATTACAAGTAGGTATAGTGTCATGCATAATGTTTTACATTTATCATATTTTTATCAATATCCCCTGACCCATCTAAAGTGTTCAACATTGAGGATGTAGATATTGAGGTTGATGCGTCCTTTGAGAACCATCTAGTTGGTATTTTGGATCATAGTGAGAATGTCTTATAAGGTAATACTGTACCATTGGTTCAAGATTTATAGAAATGTGGAATTGCTCTTGAAGAATCATGTGAGTGGGAATTAGATATTTGAACATAGTAGACCAATCTATTTTCTTTTTAGACTTAGTGATTCTTAGGAAGAGAATCTCAAGGATGAGCTGTTATAATTAGAGGAGGATGAAAGATCCTAGACTTCATGGTGGAATTTCCTTGATTATATTTTAGATTCAATCTCTTGTTTTAGAACAATGAAACTTTTATCAGGTGTAAGAGGGGCCTCAGGGGTCTTTTAGGGGTTTGAAACATGAAAGTATGAAAAATCGAGCCGAATTGTGTAAGGCCGATGGTTGTTGAATAGTTAAGTATACCAGATGGCCTTCCAAGGCAAACCATCAAACCATTGATGGTGTCATATAACATGGTTAGTGCATAGTTTGTAAAACCTATGGGGATACCCAGGTAACTGTGTGATCCAACTCTCCTTACAATGTGGCTTGCACATGGGTTGTAGATGGTTTTGAAAACTATACTAGTAAACTGTGCTCCCCTATAAAAGTATGAAAAATTAAAAAATTTCAATTACAATATTTTATGTTCCCACTCTATTTTCTCCCCCTTCTTCATCCCTATAACTATAATGACAGACTCCAAGCCCCAGACCTTCCCATGTATGGTTCTCTCTCAATTCTTGTCCATTTGTAAAACAATTAGTTACAAATCAAAGAACCAGTTTAAGGCTTCAAAGGAGGCTTGGATCAGAATCCAAGGTAACAATTTAGAGTGTTCTCATCAACATATTTGAGGTAGGTGGTCTAGAAGTTTTATACTATGGGTTTTATATAAATATGTTCATACGGAATTGTGTTTATGTATTTCTCTTATTGTGATCAGGGTACCATTAGAGATTTTTGGTAAAATGAATAGTATATGAGGATTTGAACCACTCTTGATCCCATGGGATGCATTGAGGATGAGTTGGACTAATTAATTCCACCTATGAGGTGCACCAACCCTCCCACAAACATGGTTAATGGAAACATTAGGGGAGATATTGACTATTAATTATGTGGATCCTATTTCAAATATGTAAATTTATTAATGTGATGATTAAATAAGGGGGAATGGATAATTATGTATATATATGGAAAATTACTAATGGATTTTTTGGATAGGAACGTAAATGGTTTAAATGGGATAAATGAGAATGTGTCAAACAAATCGTGTCTAGTACATAAAATACATAAGTGCAACAAACATGGTAAATTAATAATGTATTAAGTGAATTAACATAAAGGTATGTATTTATGTGCCAAATGGGTTAGTTTTTTGGAAATAGTTAATATTCTCAGTGAGTTAGGCACATGAAATTAAAATCGGTCTAAAGGACTATGTGATAATAGTCGTAAATGTTTTAATGGATTGTGGAAAATATAAATTCCCGTTATGGTTGGCATGGATTGTGATATTGATATTGCTATTAGTTATGGTTGGTTGTGATATTGTATGTGTGTAGTGATTGTATATTTATAATTTTGTGAACATGGAATCATAGTGTGGGGTATTGACCCAAGGTTCTACACTAATAGGTTGAGCTAGATTGAGTCCCTAAACTCCACCAAAAAATTAACAGATTATGGAGGGGGTAATTTTCTATTCCCCTTAAGGTTGCACTCTATGAGGCCACTTGGATTGAGGCTTCATGGTGAGTGTGTTGTATTTGTGGTGATGTGTTTATCATTAGAGATATTGTGAACTTTACTTACTCTCATTATGCATTTAGATTTATGAATGTGCATAATCCATTGAACACAATATGGAAGTGAATTAAGTAATAAATATGGTATGCGTAATGAAATTTGGAATAATTATATCAATGGATTATAAAACCTTATTAAATAAAGTCCCCCAAACTGTATTGTATATACTTTTAATTTATCTGTTCTTACATGAACTATTTATCTAGACTGTGTATTATGTATACATCATTGGTGGTGTCCTACTTAGTTGTACTCACACCCTTATCAGACTACTATTGGGTACTCGAGAAGATTTCATGCAGAAGGTTAGTACATGGACATGGGCTTGGTTCTGGGGAGTTTTTTTGGGGATGGGATGTATGTGGAAGGGGTTTTAGGCATAGATTCAGGACCATTTTAGAGAATCCACGACTTTTTTTCTGCATTTGTGACACTATTAGAGTGACATGCAATATATATTTTGTTTTATATTTGTACTCAGTTTTGGGAGATGTTGATTACACATGTTCCTTGGTTTTTGATTATTATTATTATTTGTTTATATTTTTATATATCATGGATTACTCTTGTAATGATATTATAGTATCTCCATGTGGCTATATTAACACCTTTTTCAATCCCACAACCTATAGATTACCAGGAGGTGCACTTGAGGTTGTGTGGTGACTTAGCATGAAGCCCCAATTTAGTTTATTTTTGGTTAGGGATGTTACAAATAAGAAAATGAGAATGGAAATCCATGAGTAGATAAGATTAAAAAGGATATTCACAGTGTATAATTTAAAATAATGTAATTTCAATTTTCTAAATAACTAAACACACTTAGACACACTGAGGTAAAGAGATTCCTAAAAAACATTATCCAGTATATTGATGTCATGGTGAGAACATCCCATTTGGGATTTGAATATAGGGGTTTTTTCATATATGTAACACAAAATTTAAACACATGTAAATTAATATCATGCTAATTTCATCCTATTATGTTCAATGTTATTTATAAAACATAAGATTAATTATATGTTTAATATATGCTTAAATAAAGACAAAACAAATAATAAATTCATGAGCATTGTAACAATTTGAGTTCCATTGAAGGATTTTTAGATGAATTATACAAAATCCAATGGTGCTATTTTTATAATGGTAAAATTTATTCTGTCAATATTTTAAAATGTTCTAAAGTATTCATTTATATTAATTCAATGATGAATTAAATTTTTTTATTATACAAAAGAATTCATGCTATGAAGAGTATACAATAGAGGTCTTGATAATCTTACTAAAATGAATTATTAATGATCTTTATTTAAGAATGATGGTTTCGATTGGTTTTCAAAACATGATGGATTCTATTTTATGGCATTGGTCCACTAATTGAATGGTGTAACATTATAAGGATTCCAATTAATAAAATATTTTTCATGGGGAGTTAATTTTAATAATTCAACTATATGGAGTTTTACTTACACTCCATGTATATGAAATGGTTATACACCTTTTTAATGTGGTGACTTTGTAGGTTAAACTGAATATAATCTAATTAAGGGTGGGATATGTAAATTAGGGTTCACATAAAAAAATTACTATATTGAGTCCCCTTACCTATATGATTATTTTACCTTTTTACAAGGATAAAATTAAATCTCACATGATATCTTTACCAATAAAATCTAATATTAATAACATATTATTCAAATTAAATCACTAGAACAAAAGTATTTTACATGGTCCACTACAGAGGATTGTTTTAGGGAGAATACACATGTTGATGTGTTGGTGTATTAGAATATACTACCATTCATCATTCAATGAATACATGATTTTTTTCCTGATAACTCAATGACATGGTGTTCTTCCCGTACATAGTTTATGAGATTCTCATTATTGATCCAGGTGACACTCCTGATTCATATCCATTAAAATATATTTTTGTCAATGAAAAATAATTTTATTTACCTGGGTGTCTATTCAAAATATTATTGTCCTGAAGGTCTATTCCATATTAATATATGGTTCTAAGACTCCTTCCTTATTCAACATTAGAATATATTCTCTAGTGAAATCTGTTTTTCTAAAATTATTCTTCAATACTAAATGAAATTAAATCCTCAGCCTTTTACTTGAATATTTTTCATCTAATAAAATAAAAGAACAACAATACATCTTATAAATTAATAACAATCCAGAAAGAAAATTATTCTTATTGAAATCATCTTCTATAAACAAAAAATGTAAATACAAATATATTTTTTTCCTCAATACTTCTATATTCAAAATAGTTAGATATGATCAATGGAATTTTTCTTCCAATGGATCTCCACTAATTTTCTCTTCTTGAAATTTCATTAACATTCTTCACTAGACTATTACAATATTTCTATTTTCTATTTTTGTAAATATATACCTATATCAAACCTAAGATCCAGTTACAAGGATCAATATTCTTTTATATAGTCTTCTATGATTATAAAATGTGTCCTGTATAATTAAATTTTTTATTTGAAATACAATAAGGATGAGTCACTTCCATATATCTCAATCCAAATTTTAATCTATTGAAATCCCAAATAGGGCATTAAGATAGTTTGGAAAAAACCAGATCATTATGTGAAACTCTAAATCATAGAATTATTAATCCAAACTATAGTAAAATTATGGTGTGATCTATTCCATAGTTGTGTCATCAATGGATAATAAATATATTTAAAAAATCCAAAACTTATATCAATTAAATTTATTCTATGGAATATATTGTGTTCCCCCAAATAATATTTAATCAACATGATTAATAGACACATTGATACATGAAACTATTTATTTATGAAAAAATATCTATATCCATAAAAGATCTATAATTATGTAATTCTTCTAAAAATAAATCCTTTATGGTGAAACCACTACGATGAGGCATTGTCCTTCTCATAATTCTACCCGCTGTGATATGATATAGTTACTAAAAGATAAGGCTTGGAACACATTATATTTTAGAGATATATAAACTTCTCATATATTCATATAGAGAGACATTCTTTTAATTCATTTATATAACAAATTTTTAGATGAATGTTAATCAAATTACAAAAACACATGCATAAGGACCATAAAAATTTAGTTTTATTAAAGACTATGTACACAATATTCAAATATGGTGGAAGATATTAAAACTGTCAATTAAAGATATTCCCCATCAGTAACCTTCAAATAAATACCCTACTTATGTTTTTTATTCATAACCTAGGAAAATGAAGCATAAGAATGTGTGATAAAAAATTCATAGTAAGGGTAAACAAAATAAAGATTCATAAGCATAAAATGAACATATGTTTGTGAGGAAATGAGAAAAACATTTTAAAACCATACCCTTCATAACAAATATCATAATCCTAAGTCATGGAATTATGATTGGAAATTCATAACATATTAGTCATGAGGAAATTAAATAACATGAAGCAAGAGATCATAACATTGTCATGAAACATTAATTTTTATCCTATAACATATGAAAATAAATTATTATGTCACGGATACCCACCAATACATTCATAACATGTGTGGATTGGTAAAACCACCTATCTACATACTTCATGATTGGGCTAACCAACAGTGTACCCAATTTTCCATATTTGAGTAACCATTAATGTGTACTATCCATTTTGTTCATAGGTAGACCACCCATGTACCCAATCTTTTGGGCTTTTACTAACCAACCATGTACCCAATGAGTTCATATAGCATTATAATTTACCCAAATCAATTTAATTATATATATTTCTCATACATCTCATAATAAAAATAACATACATGTGTTCCACAATGTCATAATTTATCAAATTGTAACCTATGAAATGAATTGGTGTTTAAAATCATCTCATCCCACCATAACCTATTGATAAGAGATAGTTTTTGAAATCATTTATTTATTTCATCATTGAATAACCTATGTAAAATAACTGGGTCACATAAGAACATTATCATGGAGTATCCCTTTGAAATGAAATGGGTTTAATAAATATATTTTGATCATAAACCATTTAGATAAATAATAATAATGGTTTTGTAGGTTTATATACCCATTAAATAATAAGTAAAATCAACAGATGTCATATTATATAAAAAATAATTATTAAAGAATACTTTTAAAATTTTTGGAGAAAAAAAATTTATTTGAAAATTAAAATTTTTGAAACATAAAACATTTTCCAAATGATTTCCTTTAGCGATATAATTGTAAAATTATGAAGGAATGTATATGTAAAACACTCTAAATAATTATAATAAGTTTTTTTCATGTCGTCCAAATCAAAATATAGATTCCTTATACATTTTTCTAAAATCCAAATAGGCGTTGTTTAGAAAATGGCCTGAATATTAATTGATTTTATTTTAAGAAAAGTAAATAACGGGTAAAAATTTATTTTAAAAAATCATTGGATTATAATAAAAAAACTTAAATTATTTATAGAAAATACAACTATGAATGAAAATAGATTTCTGACTAAAGAGATAAATGAGGTCTGATTTTTTTTAAAAAATAAAAAATATCTCAATTATCATATGTAAAAAATAGTCAAGAATGGTACTTTTACATGAAAATATCATGAATATATAGATAATAAAAAAAATTGAGAGTTTATTCAGATATAGGTCACATGATTTTATCATTTGTAATTTAATGATAAACAATACTTATAAACGATGTGATTTTAATAAAAAGTCTTCACAACATTGGTAACCTTAAATTATAATCCCTGTGAAGGAATAATAGAAATTGAAACATAAAATATCATTAGGATGAAGAAATTCATTAAATTATATGGAAATGGTTCTGTATGTACTTCTATTCAAATAATGTAGGCACATAACATAATGTTTGTCACAAAGATGGAAAATTGAGACAAAAATACCTTACTACTTTAGTAATCATTTTAATCAAAATCCCAAATAATGAATAAAAAATGATACATTTAATATAATTAAAATACCTGGATTCATGATATAACATGTGAAATTGGTAGTATATACACTATAAAAAATAATAGTGTTGGATTTCTCTATGTCACCCAGAAATAAAAGAGAGACTTGAAATCCCTTACCTTAAGCCATGACTACCTTCACACTATTTAAAAAATCATGTATTATAAATATAAGTTTATGATAAATTTTTTAAATAACCATATTAATATATATCATACCATATATTATTTACATATGACATTTTGTCAAAACTTTATTAATAATTTCACAATAAAGTCATGTTTTGGGTAACGACAGCTTTATATTTCATATATGTTTTGATTTTAATTTTTTTTGTACCCATACATTGATCATGATATCAAAATATCCATAATTTTTAACATGATATAAATATCATATATATTAATTATATATGTATTTATAATAATCCATAAAATTTAGTGATAGAAAATGAAATACAATGTTCATGCAGATGATAGGTCGAACGTAGGCATAAACGTTGTTTCCATTTTCATTATAGATTTCAATAATGAAAAATAAATTATTTATTATCATTCAATAATAAAACTTATTTAATATATATCACATATCATTATTAAACCCATCTTTCATACATTTTAGTTAAATCATGAATGAATCGCGTCGCTTCACGAGGTGGTTGTCACTCGTACACATGAACAACATTATTTTATTCCCTAAAATTGTAAAAAATTAATTCATGTGTGATATAATAATTATATAAGTAAAATAATGTCGTAAATTAAGTATATTAATAACAAATTAATCTTTATTTAGAACCGTTGGATGTGCTAATGGAAAATAAATGATGTTGGTTCGTGAGGCAGTAGTCTTCTGTATACAGGAATTACGTTTCATAACCAATTTGATATATCTAGAGATGGTATGAGTTAATTACATTAAAAATTTATCTCCATATATGTAAGGTAATTTTTTAATAAAATAACCATTGAATAATAATACTTTAATGAATTTGGGGATGAAATATAACAAAAACAATCATTCACGAACTCTTCTTCTGGTATCCTCCTTAGGATTTCATGGAAATCCTTCCTTGTATAGATTTTTATCTAAAATAATCCTTATAAGTTGAAATTACGGAATTTTGGAAGTCATCTGGGAATGTATTTTTAAATAAGGGTTTTATGGTTTGAAGATGAGAGGTGAGGTGGTGGCCTTTTATAAGTTAGGTTAGTGAAAAACTTGTAATTTTTTGAAAATATTCAATAATAACTACATTATTGTCCGTGAAAATTCCTAAAAAATGGAATTTTATGAAACCTAAATGAAATAAGGTGGATATATTTCCATAAAATGGGTTTTGGATAAGTTGTTAGGTGATATTTACCCTTATATTTTTAGTTTAACCCCACATATATCTATTTTTACCTTAACCATGATAAATAATTTTGAGAGTTTTAACTATTAATTTTGGTCAAAAATTAATTTGGACTTATTTTAATTTATAAATAATTTTTACTCAAAAATAAATAATCCATTTTTTCAAATTCAATTGTTATAATTTTTAAATTTTAATTTAAAATTAATCCCATATATGCAACGAGAAAGCGAGTTTTTTTAGAAAATGTTCAAATGTTTACATATTTTTGGTTATGAAAATTCAATATCAAATTGACTAAATTGATATAAATTAGATTAATGGATGTATTATTTGAAAAGTGATATCTTAAAAAAATTTAAAATATTATTTATCTTATAAATAACTTTCAAAATGAAATTTTCAATTAAAATTCAGTATTTCTCTCTATTCATCAAAAAGTGACTCTTTTTAGAAGAATCCGAAAAATTCACCCAAAGTTAATTTTGGTATTTCTATTTCAGTAATTTTTTTATTTTATCAATTTTTTTCTATAAGTGTTAAAAATTCATTTTAAAATATGTTTTCTTAAATCAACAATACTTATTTTCATAATAATTACTATTTTAAGTATAAAATTGGATTTATACTAAACTATTGGTTAGGAACCAAATATAATGATTCTAAATAGTTTATTTAATATATATAATAAATATTTCATTAAAATAATTTAATTATATTTTTTTATTTAATTTATTAAGGAAAAATTATGTATGTGCACCAAAAAATTTATATTCATAAGAATATTTTCTTTATTTTCAAATGGTATTTATTTTGAATTCGAATTAAATGTTCACCAAATATATCCTAATATATATATAGATATTTTTAAACCATATATTTTCTCCATTTAATAAATATTTTTCATAAACCCATTCAAATGGCTATGTGATAACTATCAAATTAAATAATAATATTTTTACTATATGATATGTTTTGTTTAAACATAGAGTTACTTGTAAAACAATCTAATAATAGTGTTGTATGTAAGAAAAAATATATAAAAGATGAAATTTAATAAAAAATGAATTTCCAAAAACCATTGGGTGTTAAATTAGCACCACCCCCATGAAAGAAATTTGTTCATTAAAATTCAACACATTTTCACTCACAAATGAGGAAACTTTTACCTCAGTACATCCACAGATTCCCAAGTATCTTATTTAATTATGTGGTTTCACCACAAAACATTGATATGTGAGTAGCCTTGTTTCATAGAACACTCTATATTCGATCAATAATATCTAACATTCATTCCTCGTAATAAATATAATTCTCCAGTGGTATGACATCTATGTTCATTATATGTGAAGGATCATGTATCAACTTCCTCAGGAGTCATAAATGGAACACATCATGAACCTAAGAGAGTTTTGTATAATGAACCAATCGTTTTTCTACAACCCTAATATGAAAATAATTTCAAATAGGCCAATATACCTAACAATTTTATTTCCATTTTATCAAAATAATAATTTCATCCTTTGTTTTTTCTTTGATCAATTTCCAATTCATTTATATCTAAATCAAATGAAGATGATTTTTTATTCCATATAATGTAGTGATTTATAACATCAATAATGTAATGTTATGTCATTATTTCAATATCTGAAAATTTTTTAGCATTGGTTATCCAATATATATATGTCATTATATTGAACAGAATAATGTTCACCACTAAATTCTCATAAAAAATCCAAGTTTATTAATAATTCCATAAATGGATAACCTTATAAAACATCCTAAATTTAATATTGAAAATAATTTCATTAAATTTATAAAAATCATCATAACATTAGTCCTCTAAAAAACATTAATCATATCATAATGGAAACAAGACAAGTATTTGAATTCCATGGTAATATATTCTTATAATGTTGTCTTATAACTATAACAACCAAAAAATCTCATTAAAAATATTCATGTTTCCTCATTCGTTGAATGAAGAAATTGATTATTGAATATATTCCCTAGATACAATAATGTTTTAAACTCAGTTAATGATAACATAAACCACATTTTCAACAAATACTCTTCCAATTGTAAGGTCATAAATAATATCCAATTTACATTATATATATCAATAATCTATTTACCAAAAACAAACACAAGTTTCTTAATCCTGAGAACATATTAAGAGTTATCATCCATCAATAATATTACTATTAAATCACAATCTATTCCATCATTACCATTTAACATATTTTTTCAATTGATTTTCTATAAACAAATAATAAAAAACACTTATATATTTCACGATTCACATAAAATAATCCATGAATTATAATACAAAATTACATCATTCATCCCACATATTTGTCAAACTATTAATATGGATTTTTAATCTTTTCTTTAATAATTATTTCATTTCATATTTTATTAAAAGAACCATCATCATCGGTAATATAAAAATTACTCAGACCACTTTTCTCATTCCTTTCACCAACTTTCCTCATAAGAAATTGATTTTTAAGTGCCTAAAATTCCCAAATTTGAATCATTCATCCCTTGATAATACCATTGGGAGACTAAAATTCATATCCATTGTGTTAACCAGACTCTATAATTTTTCCTTTCAGTTAAATACATTGGGTCTTTTCTTTACATAGTCAAAACATCTTTTTATCCCTCTAAGACCACTTGGGTGTCTCTTCTCACATTCTCAATATATTGGAAACTAACTCTTCTTTCATCCATGGACTCCGCTACCTAAACTCATAGAGAACTATTTACTTCTCTTATTTTATGAGTCTAAGAGTTGGTTAAGGTACATGTTTTTAATCATGACACATGAAAAATGATTAGGCATAATAATAATTTACTTTACTATTGTCATCATCCCATTTAGCTGCTCACCTGAAAATCTTCTTCCAAATTCAATGTTAAACCACTACCTTTTGGTTCCCTCTACTTATTAAAACATAAAATCATAGTGTGAACAACGATAATCATAGTGAAAATCAATATAATCATTAAAAAACTTATATGATGTCTAAAAAATGACACATTTTTTTAATTCTTGACACCATAGAATTATCCTTTGTCATTCATAGTCACCATCTATTAAAATTCATCAATTTTTTTTGAAATGTGTTTTTAAATTTCCTTAGAATATCCCCTCGTAGTGTCAAAGTAGATGTGCACAAGTATCAATGTCATAAACTGGTTATCGATCGAGTATTTCTCAGTATGGTGTTGTGAGGGTTGTTTCCCCTCTGTATATATGTGATAGAGCCACATAAACTTGTTGTATCATGATAGGAATGTAATTTCATTGAAACCACTCACTCTATCCTTTATTAAAATTACATGAAATTACCATAAACATTAAATCATCCTTAGACTTATCCTTAGAGAAATACCTTGACATTTTTTAAGAAATATTCCTTGGAATCTCGCTAAACATTTTATCATCCTATTTTTCAATGGTTAATTAATATTTTTCTCTAATACCAACTATAGAACCCTAGGAAATTAATACATATATAGTATATCTATTTATATAAATATTAAATACATTACACAAACACATTACTGAGGACTATAATAGTTTAGTTTATTTGGATACTAGGTATAAAATATTCTAGTATGGTGAAAGATGTTGAACTTTTCCCTTAAAGATATTCTCCTATATTAATCATCAAAAAATTACAAACCTAAAACATTTCTTCATAAACTGGGAAAATGTTACATAAGGAAGTGTTAGCTCTGATTATTTGATGTTTGAAATGGTAAATAAGGGAGATACATAATCATAACTTGAAAATAATTGTAGAGGACATGAGTTTAACATTTTAAGACCATATTGGAAGTTCATAAGACATGACACAAATGGTAATAAAATAAAACGATCCTTAAGAGCATAAAATTAGAATAAAACATACATTTTTTTTATACAAATAAGCATAATAATTTATATTTTAAGGCCACCTACCATAAAATTAATAACATATTAGGGTCAAGCTTATCACCTATATGCCTACTTCGGGCATTGTGTAATCACCCATGTATCGTCATTTTTGAGATTTATATGACCACCCATATATAATCCTGTTTGAGATTGGGCTAATTACCCATGTACCATTCGTTTTAGGCTCAGGATTCCCACTTAGGTGCACTCGGATCTCATATAGCATTTATCATTACCCAATGCATTGTAGAGAGATATAGGTCTCACCCATCACATAATGAAAATCATAAACATGTGTTCCATAAGATAATAAAAAATTCATTATATCATAACTGATGAAATAAAATTGATTTCATAAAATTTTATTTATATAACAACCTAAAAAAAGAGACCAGTTTCATAATCATTTTATGGTTTCATCATAAAATAACCTTTGAAGAAAGAAATGAGTTTCATAGAAATTTAATCATATTGTAACCTATGGAAGAGAAACAGGTTTTATAAATATCTTTTCACCATAAAATAGTAAAATAAATTATAATAATTTTATCCTTTTTTATTATCCCTAGTAAATCCTAATTAACATTAATGGGTTTCATCTTGGATGGAAAATAATTTCAAAAGATTAAATAAGATAGATTTTCAAGAAAATAAATTTTAATAGAGAATAAGATTTTAAAACATAAAAAAATGTCAATATCATTTCCTTTTAAGATAAAATAAAAAACTTATATTGGAATCTTTATTTAAAATAATGCGCACAATGAAAGAATGTTTCTTTCATGTCATACACATAAAAAATTATCCTTTAATATTTTTGATGAAATGTAAATGGGACTTTTATGGAAAATAAAATATATATTACTATTAAAAATATTTTGTAAAAAGTAAAAAATTTTAAAAATGTATTTTAAAAATTATAGGTTCTAATAAATAAATTGGATGAATTTTTAGAAAACATTGTTTAGGCTAAAAATGATTTCTGACTAATGAGAGAAATAAATTCATTTTTTTCTTAGTTTTTTTCTCAATGATAATAAGATAAAATGTTTTTAAAAATAGTAATATTATTTTAAAGTATATTTTATAACTAGATAAAAAATAAAATTCATGATTTTATATAGTGATAGATATTAACATTCTAAAACCAGAAACATAATCATATATAACCCTGATAAATGATGACATTGTAACATAAACACTTTTCCATTTTGGTAACCTTGAATTATAATCCCCATGAATAGATAAAAAAATGAAACATAAAATATCACAGGGACTAATTATTTCGTTATTTTAAACCTTAACATGTCTATATATACACCCCATAAAATAATATATATGTGCATAATATAACATATATCTAAAAGAAGTAAAATTGAGATAAAAATTACTTACTACTTTAGTAATATTATAAATCACATTCCACATTAAAAAATAACATGGAATTTAAAATTAAATATCACTAAAATAATGGTATTAATTATATAATATTTGAATGGGTCTGTATATAAAAAAGACAAAAAGAATGATTGGTGAATTTTTATACGACTCTTAAAAATAAAAGAGAGAATAGAAATCACTTACCCTAATTATTGACTTCCTAAACACTCATTATAACCTCAAATATGATAAATATAAGTATATTATACATATATTATAGAAAAATATTCATAAGTATCATAACTAATATGATTTTTTTATTACCATCTATTATTAGTTTATTAATAATTCCATGTTAATGTCATAGTTCAGGTAATAACCTATTTATTTTTCATATATTCTTTAATTTGTTATATTTTTCTCCAATTAGATTTATCATGATTTCATCATCTAATTTTTTTTACAATGATATATATAATATATATTCATTATATTTTTATATTTAGTGTAATCTATAAAATTTGGTGATATAAAATGCAATACATCGTTAATAGTGACGGTAGGTCGTACATATGAATGAACATGGTTTACTTTTTCTTTTCGGATTGTCAGAAAGAAAATTTAATGATACAATATTATTACATAGTCCGTTTAATTTAATATATATCATATATTTTTACTAAACCCATCCTTAATACATTCCATGTAAAATGTGAACAAATCACAATATTTCGGGATGCTGTAGTTCGCCGTACACACGAACGACATTTTCAGATTCGCAAAAAAAAACATGATGGTATGTGAGATATAGTAATTATATAATCATAATTATATCACTAATATCATATATACGACATAAATATATCATTATTTACTACCATTAGAGGTGATAATGGAAAATTGAATAACATCAGTTCAGGAGACAGTAGTCCACCATGCCCACAAGTGATGATTTGGTAACACTTTTGATGAATTGGAGTTGGTTATAGGTTAGTATTATTAAATAAATAATATATATATGGAAGATATTTATGTTTTTATATAACAATTTTATAATAATAATTGAATAGTGTGGAGGGATAAATAAAACAAAAATTCTCATTGACGAACGCTATCTCTTCTTCAGGTATCCTCCTTTGGTTTGTACTTAAATATCTCCATTGATATATTAAAATAAAAAATAAGGATTATAGGATGTGTTTAAGTATTTATGAAGGTGATTTGATCAGTTATTGGATTATCCAACCTTTTGTGAAGGTTTGAAGAATAGAGAATAACAGGTGGGCTTTTATAAGTGAGGTGAGTGAAAAACATGTAAATTTTTGAATAGATTCAATCATACACTTGTATTTATCCTGAAAAAATATTCCCAAATAGGTAATTACCAAAATAATATGATATATTGTATAAATATTGATATAAAAGTTGGTTTAGAAAATATTTTAAGTTGTTTTTACCATTATCTTTTTAGTTCAACCAAAAGGAAAATTCATTTTCACCTTAACCACAGTAATTATTTTTTTTTAATATTTATTTTAGTCAAACATTATGTTCCATTATTAGAGATTATATATAATTATTATTTGATATATGTAATCCACTTTTCCCATTATAGTTCCCAATATTGTTAAATTTTAATTTAAAATTCATTTCATTGATGCGTCGAGAAAACATTTTTTTGAAGAGAAAAAGTTCAAATGTTTACAGAGTTTTTATATAAAAACTCAATATAAAAATAAGAAAAATGAGATAAAATGGTTTACTAGATTTATAATGGAAAAATAATTTTTCTAGAATTAAATTAAAAATGTATTTTAAAATTATAAATAAATTAATGAAAAATGATGTATTCAACTAAAATTTAGTATTTTCACTATTCATCAAAAATGTAACTTTTAAGAAATTTTCCAAAAATACAACATATGATTATTTTGGTTTTCCTTTTTCAATATTTATGTTTATTATGAAAAATTAATTTTCTAATAGTGTTAAAAATTAATTTTATTATAACTACTTCAATGGTGAAAGAACTTTTTTTAGGAAAATGCTATTTTAAGTATAAATTGGATTTATTCTTATATCTTATCTAGAAAAAAATTATCAAAAATTTGACTGAATATATTATATAAAAATTGCATTAAAATAATATATTGATAGTTATTTATTTAATTAATTAATGAAAATCATTTTTTTTCACATAAATATAGTTTTCTAGAAGAAGGTTTCCTTTAATTTCAAATTATATATATTTTCTTTCTTAATTATTTGATCACCATAAAATTAAATATATATATATTTTTTCAACCATATTTTTTCATAATATACATAATAATTTTCATAAATCAATTCCACTTCCTTTGAGATAACAATCATATTAAAAATTATTATTTTATTTTTAAGACACATTTCATTTAAATAATGTGATGCATGTAATGGAAACTATGATATATGTTATAAGTAACGAAAAATATTGAAATGATTAAATTTACTTGAAAAAAATAATTTCAAAGAATCCTTGGATGTTATGTTTCTCACTATACCATTGATTTTGTCTATACCCCCCTCATCATATAATATCGGATAATCTGTAACATTAGTTGGGGAATGTTCTATAATTTAAAGAAACAATGATTCCAAATCCTCTTTGGATTAATCTAATATAAATCATTTAATAATTTACAGTCTATATCAAAAAACAATAAGATCAATATTATATGTGATCCTTTAATTCTTGGTATGTTATTTATAATGTGTGGATATAAAATTGTTTCCCTAGTTAATAATATGTAAACATCATATTATTATTTTGTAACACCCCTTTAAGAATGATCAAATAATCCATGGTTCCACCATCCAGATGAATCTTGATTTTTTCTTTTGTGATTCCATTTTAATATCCCATAAGATATGATTAGTACATATTTATTGTTATTATGAAAGGATAATATTTCATTACCAAAACACCTCTATTATTCTTCAAACGAATTCATGAATGCTCATATTTCTTCAAACACCTTAAAATTTTGAATAAGATAATATAAGCATTCACCAAACCTATATGAAACCATTTACTTCAGTTGCTATGGTTTTCATGTCTGGTTACCATCATCTCATTTTTATACAAGAACATCCATTCTTAATCTTTTATAATATATCCATCATTAATTTTAATTTAATAAAATAAAAAATTTAAATTCAATAAATTAAATACACAATGTTCAAGTAAGAACATTATTTCCATTTTGTTTTTTTAAAATAGTACCCTAAATCATTATTCACCATGAAACTCCAAATTATCAGAGAAATATATGTATTTATGGTTGATCATTCTCACTCCACCAATTTAAATGACATGAAAAATGATTTATAAACATTGCATTTTTATTTAAATTTCTCCCTTTTTTCTATATAATTAAATCATAGTTTATACAATGGATATTATTCTTTGAATCTACCAAATTTTTCTTCATTATATTAAAATTTTACATTCATGAGTTTTGTCTCTTTATCAATAAAATTATTTTTGGAAGATTCATTATCTTCATTAAATGTTTAAGGCATATATTCCATGAATATTGACATCTATATATTCTTAAAATAATATATCTTATGAGGGAATCTATAAAATACTATAATTTATTTATACCCCTTTCAAGAACCCATTTAATTTTTTTAATTTTTTCAATCCATTAGATCCATTTACCACCTTTAAATCATTATAATTTTTCTATAGTAACTATTGGAACATTCCATATTTTCCCTTTTAATCTCAAAAACATATTCAGCATCATATATGTTTTTAAAATAATTTATCGTGTGGATTTAGCGCTATATACTGAGTCATTAAAAATTCTCTTTAGATAATGATTTGAAAATGGATATAAGAAAAAATAGTCATAGTCAATAACATAAAATATATCTATGTCAGTCACTTACTATACTAAACACTTGTAGATTGAGATTTTACTTTCATATAAAAAATCAACCTAAAATATCAATCACACATACACAAGATTGTCTATGTATAAATATTAATATTCCATTTTTTAGTCATCACACATTCATAACCAATTAATACCACTTTATAAAAATAATTTTTAATACCATTTTATATCCTTAAACTTCCTTACACTAAAGGGTTCCTCCTCAATTCAATATTAAATAAACTACCTTTTCCATTGTAAATGAGTTAAATTCCTTCAGAGATATAGGAGGAGATCCTCCATTGAGGAAAATAGTGATCACATGGAAGGTTGTGTGGGTTTCTCTAGAAGGAATGTATAACCCAACACCCATAAGTTGGAGTGGTTATCCCTTGGGGAGCATGGACTTAAATAACATGATTTCCTTAATTCATGATGAATTATATGGATATATTCACTGAAGACATTCTAGGACAACAGCTAAATTGAGATATAAAGTTTTTTATCGATTTTCATCTCGAGACCACTCTAATATCTTCTTTGGTATATCAGAAGTCCCTTAAGATAGTCTGGGAACTGAAGACACTATTATACGACCTTCATGATAAAGGTTTTATCATACCTAGTGTGTCCCCGAAGGATACATTGGTCTTTTTCATAAAAAAGGAATGTATTTTGTGGATCTATGTTGATTATCATCATATAAAATAGGCCACAATAATGAATGTGTACCCATTCATGGGTATTGTTGATCTGTTTGATCAGTTACAAGGCATGTGATGGTCATTTAAGATAGATATCAGGTATAACTATCACCAGTTTAGGGTTCATGTGGTTGATATTTCGAGGCTAGAATTTTGATTACACTATATACACAGTGAGTTATTGGTGATTCATTTTGGTGTGATGAATGACCCCAATGCATTCATTTCTCTATTGAAAAAGTCATCCCAGCATAATGAAACCAAATTTTCATTTTTTTCATTAGATACAAACTTATCTACACTATGTTATAGGAGGAGCATGCAGTGCACTTGACAATGGGTCTAGACATCCTTTAGGAGAACCAACAGTTTAGTAAGCTCATGAAGTTCCAATTATGGATCCATTAGTATCAATTTATGTGGTATTTCATTTTTTATAATGGATTACTCATATACACTATGAAGATTAATATAGTGATTACATTAGAGTCACCAAGGAGCATGCCATGGGTATTGAGTATTCCTGTCTTAGTGGGGTGCTTCTATAGGTTCTTGAAAAAATTCCCCAGTATTTCACCTCTTTTGAATTTCTTGATACTAAAAGGGTAAATGATCACCTAGAATGATCTATTCTAGAGGGACTTTAATGATATGAGGCTATAGTTGATGAGTGTTATTATTTTGAGGAATCCATTATACGTAATGAAGTACATTGTTTATTTTGACGCATCCAGATTTGGGCTCGACTATATTTTAATGAAGGGGATGGAATTGATCACATAAGGTTCAATTAATTTGAGACCCCATGAAATGAACTAGATTACTCTTGAAATAGAGTTTACAATGAGAGTATTTTATCTATAAATTTGGGGGAACTATCTTCAATGATATTGGTTTGTTATGGACATAGACCATTAGAGTATATTATATATATTCATACAAAAACCTGTACTTCAGACAGAGAAAATGGTTGGAGTTTTGTATATAGTATGATTTTGAGATATTTTATACCCATAATAAGGGAAATGTGGAGTTTATTTCCATTAGAAAGAAGTTTTATTATCTCCTATAGGAGGAGTTGTGTGAGAAGTTAGCTTCCTTGTAGCTAACCCTGGTAGAGTAGGAGGGTGCAACTTGACTTCAGTCGATGGTGTTGACTTTCCCACTTCACTAGTGTGTGTATGAGGATCAGCTATGAGATATTGACTATGAGGTCCTATGTGACCATATTTCATTAAGTTATTTACATGTTGGATATTATGAAGGAGGGAATCAATTAATAATTTTATAGGTTCAAATGTTTTTTAAAATCATGATTTTATAGTGGGTAATGAGGGAGTCTCACACATCCCCTTTGGCTGTACATTCCTATGTATAGAAGATGAACATAGACCTTTTGTTGTAGTTATTAATGGAGGGAATGATCAAGAGTTTTTCTAATGTCATCCATTGATGTTTCACATGTCAGCAAGTGAAGTAAGAGCACAAGGTTTCAGATGGAATTTTGCAACCTCTTGAGATCCTGAAGGGGAAATGAGATGACACATCCATAAACTTCATTAAAGGGATTTTGAAAATAGTGATAATCCATGACATCATATAGGTGATATTTTGATGTCTTAAGAAGTTGAAACAATTACTTTCTTATATGGATCATATTTTGTAGGAGATTTTTGGCCAGTTGTATGCATGGGATATTATACAACTTCATGGGGTGAACTTGATTATTTTCTCCAACTATGATGTGTAGCCCACATAATGTTTGGGAAGAGGATAGATGGAGGCATTCAAGACCTAGTTTAGGATGAGTACCACTTTTCAACCATATATAAATATGATGAACGAGCACACTATTTAGGCCTTAGAGGATATGCTGTGATATTTCATGTTAAACATTGTCCAGAGTTGGGAGGAACAATTAACATTAATATCGGTCACTTATAATAATAGTTACCACTCTACTATCATCTTTAAAACATTAAAGGACCTATACAAGAGAGACTTCATTCCATCTTTATGGTTGACATAGATTGGTGAGAAATTCCATATGGGGATAGATATACTGAAGGTGATTATGGAGACTGCTAAGGTGATTTTTCAGTGGATGGGGATAGGTCATAGGTAACATAAATCAAATGCTAATTTAAATCATAGTCCCTCTAAGTTCATGATGAGAGGACACACTATCATGGGAGTATCCACACGGTGAGGATTAAAATGATTCCACTAGGTGGGTATGTTATCCCCAACATTCAACATTTTGGTCAAGATCTTATAGATATTTTTCATGTTTCTTACAACCTCGCCATACCCCCATAGTTGGAATGAGTCCATGACGTCTTACATGTGTTGTAGTTGAAGAGAAACTTGTATAATCCTACATATGTTATTTAATAGGGATAGTTGGACATCAAGGAAGAGGGAACCATCATGGAGAAAGCAGTGGTGATTGTGGATTATTAAGAGTGCATCCTTTAGGTATGAAACATTACCTTGGTTCGTGTATTGTGGCAGTATGTGAGCTTTCCATAAATCTCCTTGGAGTGGGAGAGCTAGATGCAGTCTCATTATCCCCACATCATTTCATAGATTTTTCTTATGAAGGAAGAAAATCATAAATTATGGAATAACTTAGAGGATTCATTTTTTCATTTTAAGACATTTAAATATTTGAAGGGGTATTTTTTGAGACAAGAGCTGTGAAGGTGTGCAATTCCGAGGAACAGTGAGCTTGGAATTAATTTTATAAAAATACTAAATATTTTTATACCACCTCTGACTGAATGGCCCAAAGGCTTTCATTTTTTATTGATTTTTGATAACCCCCCTTTCAAGGGATGAGGGGGAACCCTTAAAAGGCTCATAGTCTCAGAGATTACTTGGCCGGTAGGATTAGGAGATTACATGATCCGAAGGTCTTAGATAATTCAACCAGAATATCTACAAGGACCTGCCCCTCCCCAGTATCTGCATCCTAATAGTAGCTGTCCACCTTTGCATCACCGTCTGGATTGGCTTCCTATGTAAGCACAGACTGGTACCGATGGCATAACCATACCCTCTCATTCTAACAATCCATTTGGCTCTACTCTGGTGAGTGCACCTACTCAGAATTCTCATCTGGGGCTACTACTTTTTTGTAGTGTGTCTGGGGACAACCCTCATGTGGCCTGAAGGCCTTGAGGTGGCCCTAAGGCCTTAAGGTGGCCCAAAGACCTTGAGAATCAACTGGCCCGAAGGCCTTGGGTGGCCTGAAAGCCTTGCAGGACCCGAGGATCAAACCGGTGGCCCAAAGGCCCAGATGGATGAATAGTTCCGGTTGCTACAGTACTGAACAGTACCTTCTGTAGTAATGCTACAGTGCCTGCTACAGTACTGTTACAGTACTCCGGAAATATGCCTCCACCCGGAATTGATCCCAGGTCTCTTGTATGCACCTAGCGAGTCCTCACCAACTGGGCTGAGGCTCTTGTGCATACCACGTGAATTAATTTGATCATAAATAATATGATATCTCCTAAACAGATTCTAGGATAAAAATTAGGATACATCATTTGAATACAAAGGATTGGGTTTACCCTACTTGCAAACTGAATTTAGTCAGTGTTGGACATAAGGTATAGGCATCCATTGGTGGGTGCATTAAATTAAAATAAATAATTTTTTATATTTTTAATTAAAGAAAAATAAATTTCCATAAATACTTCCTGATGAATTTTCCATAGGGTTAGTCACATAACCCAGGGATATTTTTTAGAGGAATCAACTACTCTTTGTTAGTGAATTGAGATAATATGATGACCAAAAACAAGATCAAGGTGAATCAAAGTATAACCAATAGAAGAGGTATTATCCATTTTGGATGACTAAAATTGTCACTACACATCAATCGGAATCAATATAGGGAATGTCAACCATTTTTTAATAAAAAATGGATTAATTAACTAATTTTATTTTTTGTATTCTCTAAATTTCGCATGAGACCTAAAATTGTTTGACCACATTTATCTTCTCATTATTCAATTTACTCACCCCAGATTTCTTTACATGAAATGGTTGGTTGCGAATGGTTTTACAATGATGTTGATATCATTTATTATGGTTCTTTTCCCCAAAATTATTTATGTTCTTCATCACGGGCCTATTGGGTATTGTTTCAATTTTTTTGGGCGGGTTCGAGTGTGATTGAGCTCTTGGATTCACAACAGATTCACATGTGATGAAAGAATTGGTGATTTGAAGATGAATTAGAGAGGAATGTAGTTGTAAGGGATGGATTCATGGATTTTAAATATGAAGTAGACATGGTAGTGGCATGGGAGACGTTCTAGTGGCATGCCCACTTTGTGTAGGGGAACTAGATTTATATTTTCGGCCAATGGAGGGTACAAATGTCATGACCCATCCTCGGGACATGTGTTGTGACTACCCCAAGCCTGCCTTCCATAGGCCAGGGGATGGCGAGTAGCACCAAAGGTGTAAATCCCAATACAA
The DNA here is from genome assembly GCA_963277665.1 of Viscum album. Lineage (NCBI taxonomy): Eukaryota > Viridiplantae > Streptophyta > Magnoliopsida > Santalales > Viscaceae > Viscum > Viscum album. The sequence goes on from OY728137.1 coordinate 1,959,602,836, forward strand.
GGGAAGACATTACTGTTATGTAATAAAATCAAAAACCACAGAGTATGCAAGCAGAAGTAAACACTAAGTAAACTGAATACAATAGTAAGTACTGGAAAGTTAATGGGCTAGTATACAAACCCAAATGAAAGTAAAGTACAACTGAAAAGAGAGTACAACAGCAGAAAAGTAAAGCAGCAACACCGAGCCATCCTCTGGACCTCCCACCTGAAGGGTGGGTACAGATAGTCTCCTCAGCTCCTCGGCTCTAGTCGTCCGCTTTGTGTACGTCTCGTCTAGTGATCCACCTCCAGGTATTGTCTAGCTCCACAAGCTCCTACCTCGATCAGTGCTATCTATCGTCTGTATCCAACACAACGTAGTGTGGGCATAGCCAATGAAGGGGTGTGTATACGCTATTCAGTAGGGACCCCGAGACCCCCGAAGTTCTCCCAGAATCCACGAAGGATAAACCACAATGGAAAGATTCAATCACAAAGTAACAACCAAATCTACTTAGGTATATACCCATACATCTACCTATGTCATCTATTCCAGCTCGACTCCAGCAGACAAGCCCAAATTCGATCTAGTCCACACAGGATAGTACACCCCAATCCACACAAGAAAGCACAACCCAATCTACACAGGAAAGCACAAGAATCATATCGATGATATTGATTGTAAGTTAAGAATCAGATCACACAGGTATACTTCTTCATAAGATGATAGAGATGATCAGATGTAGCCACTGATTCCTCTAAGCTGTTGGACCCACACAGGATACAAGACCAGCTAAGCTATCGAACCCACAAAGGATACAAGACCAGCCACTCTGCCAGACCCACATAGGATACAAGTACATAGTCAAATACTGCCGGACCCACATAGGATACAAGAACAGTAGTCACATACTACCGGACCCACATAGGATACAAGAACAGTAGTCATCACTGTTGAACCCACGGAGGATTTTAGTACGGTCATCATCACTGTCGAACCCATGAAGGATCCCAGTACAGTCGTCGTTATCGTCGCTATCGCAGCAAGCTCTAGGGTTCCCACACACAGCATGCTCGATTCCAGGAGGGTCTGCTCCACGAGCCAAGGGTGTTGATACATCAACTAACATAAAGGTCAGATTTGATGTATCCCAATGTTCCGTCTTGTCAATAGGAACTCAATGTGATAGACGTCGCGTCAATCAGATGCCTGGTCTGAGAGTTGTTGGCTTTTTCATTCCAGGGGCCGGGTTGGTTTTTAAGTCAAAACCAACCTGACCATACTCCAACTACATCCAAACCTCATGTGGAGTAAGCCAAAATAACCGTCTCACTAATAAGAAACCAAAAAACTTGACGGCACGTCAATCGGACGTCTGAAGCTCAAGTTATAAGCGTTTCCGCTCCAAGGGCCTGGTTGGTTTCGTGTTCGAACCAAACCGGCCGAACCCCATGTTCCTCAAAACCTTGAGTTTAATATACCTAAACGACCGTATCGATCCAAGGATCGATACTCAACTGACGGTGCGTCGATCAGAGGTCCGTATCCCAAGTTATGGGCGTTTGAACAGATCTATCCGAAAACATGGGGTTTGAGCCCGGTCCGACCCGGGTCTGGCCCAGTTGGGCTCGGCCCGGCCCGACTGGCGTGGTCCGGCCCAACAAGTGTGGCTTGGCCTGGTGTAGGGGTCCGGCCTGAAGTGGGCTGTCCGACCCTTTGCGGCCTTTCCAGCATGGGCACCCGCGCACTGAGCGAACCTGAGGTGGGGGGGGGGGGGGCGCTGCCCCCCCTTTATTGGAAAATGGTCGGCCATTTATGATCGACCTTAACCGAACCCACGCGACCGGTGGGATCCCTCCTCCAGCTGGCTCCAGCGGCCGGCTCAGCCAGCTGCTTTCTCGAACCGCTGCGGCCATAGGCCGCAGCTCCTTCTGTCCAGCGCAGCGCGACGGTGCCGCGCCCTGCCCCGGCCATGGCCCAACTCAGTGTTCCAGCACGACGCGATGGAACCGTGCTCCTCCGTCGTGGCCCACTCCTAGCTATGGCCTCCTTCGGCCTTATCGGCGCGGCGCGATGGTTCCGCGCTCGATCTCTGTGGTTCTCTCTTTCATGCGCGGTGCAATGGCACCACATCGCCTTTGTCCAAGACACAAGAAAATTCAATAACAAAAAGGGGAGGAGGTTTCACCTGGTTTGTGCAGTCTGACCTCATCCCGTTATTCTAATAACAGGAAACTAAGAATTAACCAAGAATGTCAATTAATAATTCTTGAATGATGAACAACCCCTACCTCGAAGAAGTTCGCGGAAGCTAGCATTGCGGAAAACAACGTCGAGGGATGATGCTCCATACGTCGATGGAGAACGTCTGAGGAGGAAGCAGTGTCCCCCTTTCTTTGACGTGGAGAGAAGATGGAACGACGCGCATTCAAGAAGGGAACGTCGTCACACACCGACTGCAGAGAGAAGAAGTGATGACTCATCGATATCTCATTGCGGTGACGACGTTCTTCGTCGAAGTCTTGGCATTCTTCATGTTCATCAAACATTGAGAATTCTCTCCCAAAGTTCTCTCACAACAAAACCAACCCCCAAATAAAATAAGGTTCATCCATATTTTATTAACCCATGCCATGATTTCCAAATATTCAAAATTCAAACTCTTAATTAAATTAATTGAATATCTTTAATCAAATAATTTAATGTGAGAGTTGACCTTCATTAAGGAGGGTAAGAGGATGAGTTACAAATTAAATGCTAGAGGGGGGTTTAATGGGGTGTTAGGTAAATTGTAGGAGGTGGGGGCTCATGTGGGCCCCACCCCAACTTCCTCACAACTTTCCTTCCCATAACACTTGAACCATCAGTGGTGTAATAAAAATATAATTGTAAAACAACTATATTTTTATTCATCTCATTTTTAACAACTCCTCCCGAGAAAACGCACCTTCAGAAAAGGTGTTCCTATGAAATTATCAGTGTTACGGTTTCATCGGTTCCCTCAGATTTCGATTCCGAGAAACGATTCAAAAGTTAGGAAAACCCGCTCATTCGTTCATTGAACATACCCGAGCTAAACTTCGGAAAATGATTCCGGGCACACCAGGCCTCGGAGTCAGGTGCCGTCAGAAACTGCATACGTGTAAAATCCCAGAGAAAATAAGAAAAAAAAAAATTCTTGAAATTTACTGGTCTTTACATTACTCCCACATCAGGGCTTTATGTCCCCGTAAGGATACATCACAAACTAGGGGAACAAATGAGGGTACTGAGCATGCATCTGTGCCTCCTGCTCCCAAGTGCTCTCCTGGAGGTTCCAATGTTGCCACCTGATGCGCACCAGAGGAATCGACTTCCCACGTAGGACCTGCTCTTGTCAATCCTCGATCTCCACCGGGACCTCCGCAAAAGTCACCCCGTCATCAATATCCAGCTCCCCATGGTCGATGATATGCGTCGGGTCGTGCACATATCTCCTCAGCTGAGATACGTGGAAGAAGTCGTGCACCCGGTGCAACTGAGGCGGTAGAGCCAGGCGATAAGCCACCTCGCCTATCCTACTGAGAACCTGCAATGGTTTTATGAAGCGCGAAGATAATTTTCCACCCCGAACAAATCTCCGTAATCCACATCGAGGTGCGACCCGCAAGAAAACGTGGCCGCCATACTCGAACTCTAGTGGTCTCTGCCTCCTGTCAGCATAAGACTTATGTCAGCTCTGAGTTGTCCTCATCCGCTCCTGGATGACCTGGACCTTCTCTGTCATGTCCTGGACAATCTCTGGTCCCACAAGTGCTGACTCCGCATGGTTTGTCCAGCACAGAGGTGATCTGCAAGGTCGGCCGTAAAATGCCTCGTATGGTGCCATCCTGATGGTGTAGTGGTGGCTGTTGTTGTACGCAAACTCTTACCAAGGGTAGGTGATCCTCCCAGCTATGACCAAAGTCGAGGACACATGCGCAAAGCATGTCCTCGAGAGTCTGAATGGTCCTCTCCGTCTAACCATCCGTCTGAGGGTGAAAGGCGGTGCTCAGATGTATTTGCGTCCCGAATGCCTCTTGAAACCCCTTCCAAAGCCGGGATGTAAAGGGAGCATATCGATCAGAGACAATAGATGATGGCACACCATGAAGCCATACAATCTTCTGAATGTATAATCGTCCCATGCTCTCTCCTGAGCCCTGCTCTCTGATGGGTAAAAAGTGGTCCGACTTGGTGAGTCGGTCAATAATCACCCAAATGGAGTCGTGACCTATGGAAGTACGGGGAATTCCATTCACAAAATCCATAGATATTCCTTCCCAATCCACTCCGGGACCTCCAAGGGATGTACCAAGCCTGCTGGTACCTGGTGCTCCAACTTCACCTGCTAGAAGGTGAGGCATTAAGAAACAAACTCTGCCACAACCTTCTTCATACCCAGCCACCAGTGCTATCATCTGAGATCCTGGTACATCTTCGCTACCCCTAGATGTACCGCTAAAGGGGAAGTGTGAAACTCTCTCAGCACTTCCTCCTGTAAAGTTACTGGTACTATGGTACAACCTCTGAAAAGGATGACGTGCTCTCCTTCTATAGAGAATCCATCTGGTGCCTGTCCCGTGGAAATTTGTGTACGTCGCGTCTCACAGTCAACTCCCCATGTTGTACCTCTCTGACCCGCTGAAGAAGTGTAGGTGTGACTGTGAGAGACCGAAGGAAGGCCGCCCCATCTCTATCCACGAAGGATATCTGCAAAGCGGCTAGCTACTCTATCTCCTCTCCAAGTTGCTGAATGATCGTACTCCTGCTGAGAGCATCGAATACTACGTTCCCTTTATCAGGAGTATAGACTATCTCAATGTCATAATCCTGGAGGAACTCGAGCTATCGTTGTTGTCTCAAGTTCAGGTCCTTCTGCGAGAAGATGTACCTGAGACTCTGGTGGTCAGAATAGACTATAAAGCGCTCGCCCATCAGATAGTGCTGCCATATCCTTAGAGCGAAGACCACTGCTGCTAATTTGAGGTCATGGGTAGTGTAGTTATCCTCATGATGCCTCAACTGTCCCGCTCCTACATCAGGACACACCCGAGTCTGGTCCTTGATGCTTCGCAGTATACTATGTACCCTACTCCCTCGTCGCTCGGTGGGATGTCGTCTCGTACAAAGCTTGGAACCCTAGCTGGCTGCCGTAGTGGGGCCATCCTGAAAAGAAACAGGTGCTCCACGGTCAATACAATATACCTAGTGAGATGACACAAAGTAATCACAAAGAAAACCTTTGAAACACACATGCAATTAATGATTTCATGCACTGAGTCGGAAATCAGAAGTCAGGGTCCTGGTGTATGGATACGTCGGCCGCCACACCAAAAATGGACTCCTTGGACTGATAACCACACTCAATACCCTTAACACTATTGATTCACATAGAAGAAAGATCAGATTCCTGAGTCTGCGGTAGAACCGAACTCCTCTGATACCAATTTGTCACGACCCGTCCTCGGGACCCATGCCGTGACTACCCCAAGATTTCCTTCCATAGGCCAGGGGCTGGCGATTAACACCAAAGGCGTAAATATCGATATAAGGGAATGCATTTCTTTTATGTAAGAAAAAAAACACCACATAGTATGCAAGAAGAAGTAAACACTACGTAAACTGAGTACAATAGTAAGTGATGGAATGTAAATGGGCCAGTATACAAACCCAACTGAAAGTAAAGTACAACTGAAAAGAGAGTACAACAGTAGAAAAGTAAAGCAGCAACACCGAGCCGTCCTCTGGACCTCCCACCTGAAGGGTGGGTACAGATAGTCTCCTCAGCTCCTCGGCTCCAGCTGTCCGCTCTGGGTACCTCTCGTCCAGTGATCCACCTCTAGGGATCGTCCAGTTCCACGAGCTCCTACCACGATCCACGCTGCCCGTCGTCTGCATCCAACACAACGTAGTGCAGGCATAGCCCGTGCAGGGGTGAGTATACGCTACTCATTAGGGACCCCGAGACCCCCAAAGGTCTCCCAGAATCCACAAAGGATAAACCAAAAAGGAAAGATTCAATAATGAAGTAAAAAACCAACTCTACTTAGGTATATACCCATACATATACCAAAGTCATCTATTCTAGCACGACTCAAGCACACGAGCCCAAATTCGATCTAGTCCATACAGGATAGTATAACCCAATACACACAGGAAAGCACAACCCAATCCACATAGGAATGCACAACAATCATATCGATGATATTAATTGTAAGTTAAGAATCAGCTCACACAGGTATACTTCTTCATAAGATGATAGAGATGATTAGATGTAGCCACTGATTCATCTAAGCTGTCAGACCCACACAGGATACAAGACAAGCTAAGCTGTCGGACCCACAAAGGATACAAGACCAACAACTCTGCCGGACCCACATAGGATACAAGTACAGAGTCAAATACTACCGGACCCACATAGGATACAAGAACAGTAGTCACGTACTACCGGACCCACAAAGGATACAAGAACAGTAGGCATCACTGTCAAACCCATGGAGGATTTCAGTACGGTCATCGTCGCTGTCGAACCCACGGAGGATCCCAGTACAGTCATCGTTATCATCACAGTCACAACCAGCTCTAGGGTTCCCGCACACAGCATGCTCGATTTCAGGAGGGTCCGCTCCACAAGCCAAGGGGGTCGATTCATAAACTAACACAAAGTTCAGAGTTTATGTATCCCAAATTTCCATCTCGTTAATAGGAAGTCAATACGACAGACGGCGCATCAATTGGTCGCCCGGTCTGAGAGTTATTGGATTTTTCGTTTCAGGGGCCCTGTTGGTTTTTAAGTCAAAACCAACCCGATAGTACTCCAACTATGTAAAAACCTCGAGTAGAGTAATCCAAAAGAACTGTCTCACTATGAGTAAACCAACAAAGTCGACGACACGTCAATCAGACGTCCAGAGCTCATGTTATAAGCATTTCCGCTCCGAGGGCCCGGTTGGTTTCGTGTTCGAACCAACCCGGTCGAACCCCATGTTCTAGGATACCATGAGTGTAATATACCAAAATGACCGTCTCGATCCAAGGATTTCTATGCAACTTACGGTGTGTCGATCGGAGGTCCATAGCCCTTGTTATGGGTGTTTGAACGGATCTGTCTGAAAACAGGGGGTTTGGGCCCGGTCCGACCCAGCTCGGCCGGCGCGGTCCGGCCCAGCAGGTGTGGAACGGCCCGACCCGACGTGGGCAGTCCAGCCCAGCGTGGGCGATCCGGCTCGGTACGGCCGTTCCGGCCTGGGCGCCTGTGCGTTGAGAAAACGCGTGGGGGGGGGGGCTTCCCCCACTTGATTAAAAAACACCGGCCATTTATAGCCGGCCTTAACCGAACCCATGGGACCCGCGGGGTCCCACCTGCATCTGGCTCCAGCGGTCGGCTCAGCCGACCACTTCCCTGAACCACCGCGGCCATAGGCCACGGCTCCTTCCATCCGGCGTGGTGTGACGGCGCCGCGACCCTCCTCGGTGTTCCGGCGTGGTGCGACGGCGCCGCGCTCCTCTGCCGCGGCCCGCTCATGGCCGCAGCCTCCTTCGGCCTTACCGGTGTGAAGCGATGGTTTCACGCTCCTTCGCTGTGGTTCTCTCATTCCCGCATGGTGCAACGGCACCGCGTCGCCTTCGTCCAAGCCACAAGAAAATTCAATAACCAAAAGGGGAGGAGGTTCGACCGGGTTCGTGAGGTCCGACCTCCTCTCTTTATTCTGATAACAGGCGGCTAAGAATTAACCAAGAACTTCAATTAATAATTCATGAACAATGAACAACCCCTACCTCGAAGAAGTTCGCGGAAGCTAGCATTGCGGAAAATGGCATCGTGGGATGAAGCTTCGTACGTCGATGGAGAACGTTTGAGGAGGAAGCGGCATCCCCCTTTCTTTGACGTGGAGAGAAGATGGAATGGTGTGTGTTCAAGAAGGGAACATCATCACACACCGGCTGCGAAGAGAAGAAGAGATGGGTCGTCGATCTCTCCTTGCAGTGATGGTGTGCTTCGTTGAAGTCTTGGTGTTCTTTGCGTTCTTAAAACTTAGAGTATTCTCTCCCAATGTTCTCTCACAACAAAACCAACCCCCAAATAAAATAAGGTTCATCATTATTTTATTAACCCATACCATGAATTCCAAATATTCAAAATTCAAACTCTTAAATAAATTAATTGAATAGCTTTAATAAAACAATTTAATGTGAGAGTTGACCTGCATTAAGGAGTGGAAGAGGATGAGTTACAAATTAAATGCTAGAGGGGAGTTTAATGGGGTGTTAGGGAAATTGAAGGAGGTGGGGGCTCATGTGGGCCCCACACCAACTTCCTTACAGCTTTCTTTCCCATAAAACTTAAACCATCAGCGGTGTAATAAAAATATAATTTTAAAATAACTATATTTTTATTATTCAAATTTTTAAAAAATCCTTCCGAGCAAAGGAACCTTTGGAAAAGGTGTTCCTAAGCAATTATCGGCACTGCGGTTTCATCGGTGCCCTCAGATTTCGATTCTGAGCACCGGTTCAAAAGTTAGGAAAACCCGCTCTTTCGTTCACTAAACGTACCTGATCTAAGCTTCAGAAAATGATTCCGGGAACACCGGGCCTCGGAGTCAGATGCTGTCAGAAACTGCATTGTCGTAAAATCCCAGAGAAAATAAGAAAAAAATTTCCTTAAAATTTACGGGTCTTTACATCAAATCAATGGCATGATGTGATTTTACACTGATTTTAGTCGTCAAACATATTTTAATGATGGTGGAAGTGGATGATCTATGATCTACATTATAATCATGGATTTCTATGAAATCCTTGATTACACACCATGTAGTCTAAAAACACATGGCTTGTACACCCCTAATCACAACAACTAGAGTTTCAATGTGAGTAAAATATACCACATAGTGGGGACCCCTGTAAGACATTTGACATAGTTTTTATGTCCCATTAGGAATTATTGGATTATAAATACATGGGAATTGTTAGGCTCATGCCAGTTAATAACACACAACTAAGTACATGTTTATGACCAAAAGATCACAGGTTGTCCCAGTGTAGCGGAGACACACCACGTAGTACCCTTAAATAATGTGTAGTACGACATGGATAGAGATCCATGTACAAGAATGGACATGAATCGATAATGTAGTAGGGAAAAATGTCATTTGGACTCCTTACACTTTGTTTACTACCCTCTATAATTTCTTCCTTTGTATATCCTTCATTTCAACAAATATTTTGTAATGTGAATAGCCTATCGTGATTTTTTTCACAAAGATGGCTATTTTGGGATTTGTTGTGGATTTTTCAAAACAAGGTGATATGTTCCAAAACTGAGGATTCTTTAGGTGGTTCACAATGAAGATAATGATCAGAAATTCTCCTTAGAGAGTGTTACTTCCATAGAGGATAAGTTGTGGATCCAATAAATACTAAGTAGTAGCCCACTAAATGACTATAGAATGGTTCCTCTATCCATATACAGTGTTGAACCATCCTACTGTGTCTAAGAATTATTCCTCAGCCGACATAGTATAACCCTTAATCTATTTTAGGGCATGGGTCCTCTACATATGGAATGGAATCCTCCTACTGTGTGAGGGAATGATCTCTCTACCAACTTTTTGGTACCCCCTAACAGACTAGGTTGTGACATCTATAACCATCTACATAGTGGGACCCTCCTTATATAGAAAGGAATGGGTCCTCTATCCATTGAGTGGATCCCCCAAATTGTGATAGGGCATCATTCCTCCACCTACTAAGTGGTACCCCACTAATGGTCAAGGTAATGGGTCCTCTATCCATCTAAAAAATGGAACCCTCCTAACGTGTTAGGGCCAGGGTCATCTACCAACTGAGTGGAACACTTCTTCCGTGTCAGGGAATATGACCCCTACCTATAAAGTGGAACCCTCCATATATGTCAATTCAGGGGTTCTCTACCAATATAGTGGAGATATAATGACTGATTTATGAATTATTCTTCCATCTACTTAGTAGAACCCCCTATCGTATAAGGTTATGGGTCCTATATGTAGATATTATTCCATATCAACTATATGTTTTCATGGTGAGGTTTTTATCGACATGGTAATCTTCGAATAGCTACGTGAGATTCTATTAAACATTGATGGACCTTGAGAACTATTGGAAAACTCTTTTCCTATGCTGGGTAGTGAGATGATACCCCCTTTCCATCTCCTTAGGTCTCCTTTTATCAGAATGTATATATATATATATATATATATATGTTCTTATTAGGCATTGTTTTACCTCTTTATTTTTCTTTTAGCTATCTTCTTATATCATGTATCCTATTTTTACCACCACTAGTTTTAGGGAATCCTACTTAATATGTACAAACCCACATCTTTATGGGTGTTTCTCACATGTGTCATGACTTATGCATACGACAGGTAGGTTGATTATTCTTTTATTAGAGAATTTGGATTTGTCTGTGCATTTGACCACATATAGTGGACAATGATTAGAGATCTGGATCCAAGATCTATCAGTATTTCTTTTCTTGTTATTTTTGGATCGCAACATCTACTTTTGTTGGGCTTGTAATGTCCCTTTAACATATTTGGTTTACTCAGTCAGTCTATTTTATATTACCTAGATATTGTGAAATGCATGATTTGTTACTCTAGATGTTACTATAATTTATTAATTATTTCTCTACACTTATATATGGATATGGTTGGGTGTGTGAATACATTTACATTAGTAAAAGGTCTTCCATTTTAGTTTTTCCTTTCATCACTGGTCACAAGGCCCTGGCCAATGGTGGTTGGCTTGGGGTAGTTGTGTCTTTTTCATCCATCAGTCAGATGGTCCCCGATGGGTCAAGTAGTAATACACACATACCTCACTGGGTGTACCCTCCTTCATCTGATTCTTCCTTCCAATCCTATTATTTTTTTCAAATTTATATATGAAATTCTTCTATATATTTATTCACTGGTCTCATTTCACAACCTCAATTATATTAATATCTTAATGTTAGATCTAAAACCTACTTTATTTACAATTTATTTTTGTATAATTCATCCAATAATATCCAAATATCAAAATTATGATAACATAGATTGGTTTTATGGAAAAAGAATTATAGATCACTATATTTATAATGATTAATTTCTCCACATAACATTATTTTTCATCGTGTTCTCTTAATTCAACATCTCATGATGACTTCATAATAAGCATATGGAAACCAATAAATATCCTTTTTAAATCTAAAAGATTTATCACATCTATAAATAGAGGCTTCATCATTGAATATTTGAGTAAAGTTTTTTGAAATGTTTCTATTGAAGATTGAACTGTAAGAAACCGGGTCATCTTTTCAGGTATGTTTTCCATTTTCCTGGAGTTTTTGAGAATAGAGGATTTTTTGGAAATTTTTGAAGTACATTACATGTACTTTATGAGTACATTTCGTGTACCCGGTTACTGTGGGTAGCCGTGTGTTGTCCATGTAGTGGCCTTGCACACAACCATGTGTGATTACCTGGAGGCCGCCTAATGTAGAGTATGAAAACAGCAAGTGAACGCTGTGTAATCCAAACGTACATGCAGTGTATTTTGTTTTTTTTCATTAAATGCACCGGGGTCATGTATGACTGACAGAAAAACCTTCATTTAGGTCTCGTTCATCTGAAGGAGTCCGTACAGCAGCAGATCTTCGATGAACCCCTGAGCCTCAATCTGTCCTCCAAATTGAACACTGTCAGTTGCGTTGGAATCACATCGGCGAGTTCTCTCATCTGTTGGAACCTCGTTTCATGATTTATCTTCTTTTCTAGGTTATCATGGGTTGAATGTTTTAGATTGTTTTGTATATCATTGACGTTCTACGGAGATTCAAGCTTCGAGGTTCATGTGTAACAATCTCTTAACCCCAAGGTAGGTGGTTTGTGCTTTTCTATAAGAATTCATTGAGTTATATGTGAAATATTTACCAATACCCATGAGTAGGGTATTGCGTGTTTACTATTTCAGCCCTATTGTTTCTATGCTATACCAGTATGCCTGAGTAGATGATTATTGATTGTGAATAAGCTGAATTGTTGTTCTTAAGATGTATTTACATGCATTTTTTTCCTGTTTTGACCTTTGGGTATTGTTTTCCTGTTAGGCTACTATTACTTTCCCATGCCTAGTATGGTAAGATGGTGTGACTATTGTTCTGTTATGCTATTGTGATGTATAATTCTAGCCTTGTAATTCAGGAGGTTTACCTTGGCCATTACATGCTGCAACACTTTATTAACTTACACAAGGTCGTGAGAACCTGGTGTATAGACCATATGGAGAATTGACATTGAGGGCTTCTCTAGAGTGTCTTTATTATTATACGATGTGAGACCACTGGGGGAATTGACATTGAGTGCTTCCCCAGAGTGCCTTTATAATGATATGAGGCTATAGGGGGAATTGACAGTGAGTGCATCCTCAAAGATTCTATACTTTAGCTGAACCAAAGGGGTGAGACTGTGTGTGATGCCCAAACGGTTTCTTGTATTTTATAGGTAGGACCAGAGGTGATAGGCTATTGGTACTTCCAAGAGGGTTACCTGTTGTGTTATCTGTTTTGCTGTTGCATGTTGTGTGGTGTTTTGAATGCTTAAAACTATGGATTATTTACTTCTTAGTGCTTTCATGTTTACTGGTTTCTGTACTTTTACCTACCATATACTCACTGACTGTCAGGAACAGATCTTCGGGTGGTTGCCTACTGGGATTTAGTCTCACACACTATTTGGGTCATTATTTTGAGCCAAAATAGATTATATTGTTGTAGGTATAGATAAGGGAAATCACCCTTCTACTTCTGGTACTTGACTTGCTGTGGAGCTGGGGAGCATGGGACGAAGCTATGGCTTGCGATGCTGAAGAGTTGTTCTGTTTTCTTTTGAACCTTGATTTATCACTATCGTATTCCAATATTGTGACTTGTTTTGATGTTTTACTAGACATATGTATCATGCATAATTATATATATATATATGTTCTCGAGTTTCTTATTATCTCTGTCTTCCGCTATTTACTGTTGTTAGATATTTACTACTTCCGCTATTGTATATTTGTTTCTCTTCCGCTGTGTACTCTGCCAATGAGGTCATAGTTTTCCCACTATCACACCCAAGGCCTTCACTTCTAGTCGGTAGCCTCTAGAATTCAGGGAAATGCGCTTGAGGCCATGTGACCAACCGGGTATGGGGCGCCTCTCGGTGGCTTCCGGAATCGGGCTGTTACAAAGTGGTATCAGAAGAATTCATTTCTCTTGACTTACTGTTTGGAGCCTTTAGCCAGGGATAGGATGGAATAGGTACTTGGTAATAATCTATTCCCAGGAGTAGCTAACCCGTATACAGGGAAAATCCAATCTACCTCGTTATTGCAATTTTTCTGGTTTTGAATTTTACAGTTGATTCGGTTTCACCGTAGGGTGATGAACATGTTTTGTGCGGTTACTGTTGATGTTATTGAGGTTCTATTTCTATTACAATCTGATAAGATGAGGGTATGCCATCACATGCATCATATAGGCACTTGTTATAAATCACATACCATGAATTCTTTCCATGCCATCTAGGATGAATTAGAGATTGCATGTTGTTGTGATAGATGTTGTGTAGAATATGCATGCTGTTTTGATAGATGCCTTGATAGAAAAACCTGCTGTTTGATAGGGAATTATGTGTAAGTTTTTTTTTTGAATGAATGCCAAAATATGGTTCTTGAGGTGTTATGGGCCCTCATGGACTGGAATTTGGTGGATCATTGCACTATTATTCTATTTATAACATGTATATGATGTCAAACTTTGATTAGCAGGGAGTATGGGCCATCAAGGATCAGAATTTGGCACTTTTAATATTCGTTTCAGTGTTTTTCTAGGTTCCAAATTAGCTTCTGAGGATTAATGTCCAAAAAAACCCAGAATACTCATCGTGTAAGGTTAAGTACATGCCATGTGTTTTTTTATTCAGGAAGAAACAGTTTTTCATAAGTACACGCCATGTACTCTATGTAAACGTCGTGTAGTCTCTGACCGTGTCATAGGCCATGTGGGAAGAGAGAAGGTAAGGGGAAAATCCTGAGTGAACACACCATGTATCATCCATACACATTGTGTCGTGTCGACCCTGTGAACACCCGTGTCACTAACAACATAGGTTGGTTGAGTCATGTATAATACACGCAGTGTGGCATCTAAACACACCGTTTATTCTGACCCAAGAACCCAGCCATGTCACGAACAACATAGGTTGGTGTTATCCTTTCTCATACATGACATGTGTGTCTGGAACATGCCGTGTAGTGTGAGCCAAGTCTCAAGCCCTTTCTGTAACAACACGGGCCAGGTGAAGCTTGTCTAGTACACGTCGTGTCTATCTTGAACACACCGTGTAGTCTTGTTTTAGTAAAGCCATTTGGATTAACCGTGTAGAAGAACTCAAGCAGGGAAAGAGGGTTCAAGTATATGTTGTGTGTTAATACAACATGACGTGTGTTTGGGGTGTTACACGACCAATTTAGGAAGGAGTACACGACCATGTGAATGACTTCAGGGGACACGCCGTGTAGGAAGTGTACAAACCGTGTAGTCATGTTTTGTAAAACATGAAAGTTTGTTTCTCTTGTTCACCTCTTAAACTTCCTTATTTCAGTCCCTGTTAATCTTGATCTAAGGTGTGTGCTTGAAATTGCAGAGAAATGCCACCGAGACATCCTCTGATTGACCGCCAGTTACAGGGCTGTGATCAGATGCCAAATACGGCTGATCAGGGACTTCCATCAGATCCTCATTTTGTGCCAGTCTTGGAACCAACAGTTGTACCTGTTACCGGTTCTGATGCACAAATCAGGGAAGGATTAATGAGTATGATGCAAAACTTTTAAGAAGTGCCCACTCTTTCCCCATCGATGGCTGATTTGACGTGGGTCTTCCTGCAGTAGCATCCTCCCACCTTCTCAGGGGAAGGAGGACCTCCGACTGCAGAGTCATGGCTAGAAGCCATGATAATGATCTCTGAGAATCTAGAGATGCCTCCAGAGAGGAGAGTCAATCTAGATACATATATGCTACAATATTATACCAAGAGATGGTGGGATGTGATCTCACAGGTGGGTCATCAGTAGGTTATGGCTTGGGATGAGTTCCAGTGCATCTTCTATGACTATTTCTGTCCAGAGACCCTGAGGGCCGACCGAGCCTGAGATTTTATGATCCTTGAGTAGGGTAAACTATTGGTTATGGAGTATTCCTCTCATTTAACTGATCATCGGTGTTTCACACCCTTCCTGGGAAGAGATGTGTTATTCATGGAAAGGAAGTTTGAGGATGGCCTCAGACAGGACAACTGCTCTCAAGTGAATATCTTCAGGTCGACTTCTATCAGTTCAATCTTCAACTAGGCACTGATCAAGGAGTGAAATATGAGGAAATATAGAGTTGTGATCTAGGGTGGCTCGACATCCAGAGTTATTCCTTCACTAAATGATAGATGAAACTGCCGCAAGGAGACTACATGGGGATATCCGAGTAGGCGGGATGCATCTTCTGGTAACTAGGTGGTGTGCTACCAGTGCAAGAGTACGAGGCCACAGTTCTAGAGAGACCCAATGGAGTGATTATCTTGCAACATGTTGGGACATGTTCAACATTTCTATCAAGTATTATCACCAGTAGCCGGTGACTAGGGTTCATCTATGACCCCTCGTACAGGAGAAGCTCCACCAGTTTTCCACCAGTCTGGGAATTGGAGTTATTCCGGCTGTTCCGGCCGAGGTGGAGGTCATGACCATGGTGGTAAGTCACCCAACTACTAGAAACCACAGGGTGGATCTTCTCAGAGTAGTCAAGCAAGGTCATATTGCCGCGGAGCCGGCCCGACTTTTGCAATGGAGCAGACCCATCAGGATCTGGATCCCGACCCCTCTACGATTCGAGATACGATCCTAGTTGCCTCAGTATTATCTACACCTCTTTTCAATACTGTTGCTATGTATAACATTATATCTATCACTATTGTGGAGAGCCTTGGGCTCTATATCTTTTCTTCTACCAATGTTTTGACACTAGACACTCTTTTGGGGACAAGAACATCTGCTGTACGTCAGTTCAAGGAGTTCCCTCTTAAGGATGGTGGGTGTCACTTCCTTTGGGATCTCTATGTTCTAGAGATGACATGCTATGATGTCATTCTCATAATGGACTGGGTAGTTTCCTTCCAGGCAGTCATTGACTATTATATCCACAGGGTGAGTTTCTTATCACCAGAGGGTGGATCTTTTCTTTATAAGGGAGAGTGTGATGTTCAGGCAAGCAGAGAGGGTCCTGAGCATCATGGGTTAGGAGAAACTACAACCCAGATTGCTAGTATTTATCTGGATGACAAGGGGACTTCACAGTTATAATTTCCTCCAGTGGTGGATTATTTTAGAGATATCTTTCCTGAGGACATTTCAGGTTTTTCTCCTGAGCGTGAGGTTGAATTTTCTACTGAGCATGTTCCAAGAGAGGCATCGGTGTCCATTCCTCCTTATAGGATTGCGACACCTGAGTTGCAGGAGCTCAAGAAGCAGTTGGAGGAGTTGTAAGAAAAATGTTTCATCTGACACAGTACTTCTCCATGGGTTTCGCCTATCTTGTTTGTGAAGAAGGAAGATGTTACCCTCATGCCTTATGTGTATTATTGGATACTGAACCAGTTGATGGTCAAGACTGATATCCTTTTCCTAGGATTGATGAACTCTTTGATCATCTTCGAGGAGACCATGTGTTCTTGAAGATTCACCTAAGATTCGGTTATCATCAGTTGCGTGTTAGACCATATGATATACCTCTTACATCCTTCTAGAGCAGGTATGGTCTATATGAATATATGGTTATGTCGTTTGGTCTGACTAACGTGCCTACAGTTTTCATGGCACTGATGAAGCGAGTGTTCTATCCATACTTGGACTCTTTCGTAGTGGTCTTCGTGGATTATATCTTGGTGTAATCTCAAACTCGACACGACTATGAAACCCATCTTGAGATCATTTTGAGTACACTGAGGGAGCATCGGTTATATGCTAAGATTTAATAATTCCACTTTTGAATGAATCAGATTCACTTTATGGGTCATGTTATTTGAGATATTGGAGTATTTGTGGACCCAGTGAATGTGAGAGATGTAGTTTCTTGGGAGCATCTGAAGAACGTCTTTGAGGTGTAGAGTTTTCTAGGGCTGGATGGATACTACAAATGCTTCATTCCTTACTTTTCATGCTTAGCAGCACCGCTGACGAGCCTGACTAATAAGGGTGCAAAGTTCTTATGGTCATATTCTTGTGATTCAGCCTTTTAAAAGCTGAAAGGGAGGTTGAATTCAGCACCAATAATAGTATTTCCAGATCCGAGTAAGATCTATACCATTTTTTATAATGCTTCAAGTATCGGGATGGGAGATGTGTTTATGCATGGTGATGGAGTCATTGCGTACGGGTCTCGACAATTGAGGTCACATGAGAGGAATTACCCGACGCACAATCTAGAGTTTACAGTTGTTGTTCATGACCTACAATATTGTAGACATTATCTTTTGGGAGTGCACTTTGTGGTTTTCACCGACCACAAGAGTCTCAAGTACATCTTCACTTAGCATGGTCTAAATTTGAGATAGCGAAGGTGGGTTGAGTACCTTTAGTCTATTGACATTGATCTTGCCTACATGCCTGGAAAAGGCAACGCAGTGGCTGATGCATTGAGCAGGAGGACTCAGATATAGGTAGTTTAGGAGGATAGCAGTGAGTGGTAGCTTATGTCTATGTTATCTGACATGCATTTGGAGGTGCACGAAAAACAGGGACAGACTTTTATTTCATTTGTAGCTGTTACATCTACCCTTATTGATCTAGTACGAATGAGGCAGCTATCAGATTCCAAAGGCCTAGTCCTATGAGAAAGCGTGTTTGGAGAGGACCCTATTCCTAGGTGGACCATAGGCGAGGATGAGATCTTGCATTTCCAGGGGCATTTATGGGTGCTAGTAGACATACATGAGGATTTGATGCAGGATTTTCATTCCTCAGTTTGTGGAGTACATTCTGCTGTCACCAAGATGTATCATGATCTACACTATCAGTATTGGTGTCTAGGCACAAAGAAGGATATTACTAGTTTCTTCATGATGTGGTCAACCTATTAGTAGGTGAAGACGGAGCATCGGTGGCCAGCAGGGTTTTTACAACAGTTACCCATTCCCGAGTGGAAGTGGAATGACATCGCGACGGACTTCGTGAGTGGTTTGCCGAGGTCACCTCGAGGGAATGATGCAGTTTGGGTTGTCATTGAAATACTTAAAAAGGTTGATCACTTCTTGCAGATCAAGGAGACCTTTAGTGTTGACGAGATGGGGAATTTCTACATCCGATATATTGTACATCTTTATAGAGTTCCACACTCCATTGTTTCAGATTGGGATTCCCGTTTTACTTCTTGATTCTGGAAGGGGCTCCAGAAGGCTTTGGGTACACATGTACTTTTGAGTACGGCTTACCATCCCCAGACAGATGGCCAGTCTGAGCGTATGATTCAGGTGCTTGAAAATATGCTCTGAGCATTCATTCTAGATTTTAGAGGTTCTTGGGAGAAGCATATACTTCTTGTAAAGTTTTTCTACAATAATAGTTTTCAATAAACTATTTAGATTAAACCTTATAAGTACTTGTTTGGTAGGCCACGTTGATCTCCCTTATGTTGGCTGGTGGTAGGAGAGGCAGCTTTTCTGGGACCTCATTTTATTCAGGAGTCCATGGAATAGATAGAGTTGATTCGGAAGAGGATGACTACTGCACAGTCCCGTCAGAAGTCTTATGCTGATCAGTGAAGATGACCTCTGGGGTTCGAGGTCGAGGATTATGTTTTTCTAAGTGTCACACTGAGGTTGGGACACAAGGTGATTAGGGGACAGGGTAATCTTTCACTGAGGTACGTTAATCCATTTGAGGTGTTTGAGAGAGTTGGGCCGGTTGCCTATCGGTTGCAGTTATCTCAGAGGTACCAGGATATGCACGACATCTTCCACGTTTCTGTACTTTGACATTACTTCTCAGACCCATATCATGTCTTTCAACCCAAGGAGGTTGAGCTCGAAGTGGATGAATCATTTCAAGATCCCCCTATCCGGATTGTGGATCATAGTACAAAGGTTCTCTAAGGCTGGTCTATTCCTCTGGTATGGGTGCTATGGCAGTACGGGCGATTACAAGATGAGACTTGGGAGAGGGAGGCCGATGTACGAGCTTAGTGTCCAGAACTATTCAGGGTTTCTTCTTCTATGCCATGCTAGAAAATTTGTGGATGAAATTATTTAAGGGGGGAAGTTTATAAGAACCCGGATCTACTTTTCAGGTATGTTTTTTATAGGAGTTTTTGAGAAAAGAGGAGTTTCTGGAAATTTTTGAAGTACACGCCGTGTACTTTATGAGTACACACCGTGTACTCGGTTTCCACGGGTAGCTGTGTTCTATCCATGTAGTGTCCTTAAAAATGGCCATGTGTGATGACCTGGAGGCCACCTAAAGAAGATTATGGAAACAGTATGTACACCCCGTGTACTCTAAAATTACACACCATGTATTTTTTTTCATTAAATGCACCAGGTGGCCTCTGAAGGGACAAAACAACCTTCGTTTAGGTCTCGTCCATCCGAAAGAGTCCATACGACCGTGTCTCATCGACGATCCCCAAATCCTACATCAATCCACCAAATCAAACATCATTAGTTGCGTTGGAATTTCATCGGTGAGTTCTTTCGTCCTCTAGAACCTCATTTCATGATTTCTCTTCTTTTTTAAGTCATCGTGGGTTGAATGTTTTAGACATTTTTATAGATCTTTAGCGTTCTAAGGAGATTCATGCTTCGAGGTTCACATATAGAGATCTCCTAACCTTGAGGTAGGTGGTCTGTGCCTTTTTGTAGGAAATCTTTGAGTTATATGTGCAATTTTTCCCAATACCCATGAACGGGGTATTTCGTGTTTACCGTTTCAGCCCAATTGTTTCTCTACTATGCTGGTATGCCTGTGTAGATGATTATTGATTATGAATAGGGTGAATTTTTGTGCTTTGGTTGTATTTCCATGCATGTTATTTTTCCTTTTTTGGACTTTGGGTCTTGTTTTCCTATTAGGTTACTATTACTTTCCCATGCCTAGTATTGTAAGATGGTGTGACTATTGTTCTTTTATGCTATTGTGCTGTAGAATACTATCCAAGTAATTCATGAGGTTTACCTTGGCCATTACATGCTGCTACACCAAATAGGGTTACACATCGCTATGAGAACCTGGTGTATAGACTATAGGGAGAATTGATGTTGAGGGATTTTCCAGAGTGTCTTTATTATTATACGATGTAAGAACACATGGTGAATTGTTGTTTAGTGATTCAGCAGAGTGTCAGTAGTTCCTTGACGTGGGCCACAGGGGGAATTAACGTTGAGTTCTTCCCTAGAGAGCCTTTAGTACGATATGAGACTATATGGGGAATTGACAGTGAGTGCTTCCTTAGAAAGTATATAATTTAGCTGAACCAAAGGGGTGAGACTATGATTGCTTCCTAGAGGGTTGCTTGTACTTGATAGGTAGGACCAGAGGGGATAGGCTGTGGGTATTTCCTAGAGGGTTACCTGTTGTGTTATCTTTTTTTCTATTTCATGCTGTGTGATGTTTTGAATGCTTAAAACTGTGGATTATTTACTGGTTAGTGCTTTTTTTACTACTTTATGTACTTTTACATGCCATATACTCACTGACTATTAGGAACAGATCTTCAGGTGGTTGACTACTGTGATTTAGTCTCACACCCTATTTGGGTAATGCTTTTGGGCCAAAAAATATTATATTATTGCAGGTATAGATAAGGGAAAGTTCCCTTCTACTTCATGTACTTGACTTGCTGTGGAGTATGGGAGCATGGGACCAAGCTATGGATTGCGATGATGAGGAGTTGTTCTTATTTCTTTTTCACCTTGGTTTAACAATGTTGTATTCCAGCATTGTGACTTGTTTGGCTATTTTCCTAGACATATGTATCATGCATCATTATATATATATGTGTGCTCGAGTTTCTTATTATCTCAGTCTTCCTCTGTTTACTGTTGTTGGATATTTACTGCTTCCTCAATTGTATATTTGTTTCTCTTCCGCTGCGTAGTCTCCCAATGTGGGCATATTTTCAACACTATCACACCCAAGGCCCTCGCTAATAGTCAGAAGCTTCTGGAGTTCGGGGAAATGCACTTGAGGCCATGTGACCAAATAGGTACGGGGTGCCTCTGGGTGGCTTCCGGAACCTGGACGTTACATGACCCTCATATAATAAATTTTTGATCTAATTCCACTTGTTATGACCGTGGTGGGGGTGAATCATGAAGCATTCCAGAAAAAAATATTCTTATTTGAAGTCCCCTTAACATATTGATTTTTATCTATTATTAGCAAGAATATATTCTCTATCAGTTTATATTATCACTAATTTCACTAGAATCACATAGGCTAGATATAATGAATAATAAATCTATTATTTTACATGTTTCACTGCTAATGATTAATCCAAGGAGCATATACATGATTAGGTGTTATTAATCTAGACTCTACTATCATACACTATTTAATATATATATTCTTTTAGTTAATGACCAATATATTAAATGGTACACATCAATTAAATGGTTTTGGATGGAATCAATATTAATAAATGTTCCACTACCTCTCATCCTCCTCTATGCACAAATTTTGTTAAGGAGAATCGGGTTAATATACATGATTTCCTATTTGAAAATTAATATTGAATAATTTACCCTTCATAGCATTATAAGGTGGCAAACCATCTCACACATTAATATATAAAATATAGGCTTTTTGAAATCCCAATTTTTATGATTCTTTTACAAAGAAAGATATAATCAACTCCTTGATGTGAGGGTTGAATAATTTCATTCTAATTGAAATAAAAAAAAATATTACTCCTTTAAATTGAGAATA
This sequence comes from Viscum album, assembly GCA_963277665.1. Classification (NCBI taxonomy): domain Eukaryota; kingdom Viridiplantae; phylum Streptophyta; class Magnoliopsida; order Santalales; family Viscaceae; genus Viscum; species Viscum album. Next base: position 1,959,624,880 of record OY728137.1, read on the forward strand.
ATCCAAATGGTGAATTAAGATTACTATATTCATATTCACTTATTATATATGTATAAATAATTTCCACTCATTATTTGATTGTTCTCCTTTTAAACTCACCAAATATAATCAATAAATCATTGTTTCCACTATCACTATACTATAATTCTATTCATGATGTGTAATCGATGTTATTACATATTAATTTTCAATATTAGATTTTGATAACGATTGTTATATTTTTTTCAATCATTTTTAAGTCAATCTAATAATAATTAAAGTCAATATGTGATGGAGGTAATGTTGATGAATGGAGTTTAATAGAAATTAAAATATATCTTTTAGAATTTATCAATTCAAAATATAAATAGAGTCTGGATATAATTCAAGTACGCAACATTAAATTATATCTTGTTTTCATATGATTAACATAGATGATGAAATAAGATGTGTTTCCAAAATTATATATATTTATTAAATGTTGAATTTGTATTTAATTCAATTACTATGTGACAAATATTATTTTATAAATAAGTAATATCTAATGTTTTTTTAGGTGGATTTTTTTTCGAATCTATGATAAGTGATGATGGTTTTTGAAATAAGTTTAAACTAAATATTCTTAATGATGTTTCTTAGAATCTATCCTTGTGTTTATAAAGTATGAGAAATAGATCTTTAAAGTTAAATTATAGTCAGACATTGTTAAAGGAGTAATATAAGAGGCAGCATGTTTCTAACTGTTATATCCAAAAGGTACCATATGGAAGAATCATTATTCATGCATATATATGAGTATTGATATATTTTTATGTTTTATTATTGGAAGGGGAATGTATTAAATAAATTATATGTAAAATTAACAATTTTGAGAGTTTGATATTCACAAGAAAAAAATATTCTATAATAGAGAAGGAATTATAATTCACTGATATAAAATATGTTTAGAATGTAGATACTATGAATTTGGAAGAATATTTTCTACGTCAAAAAAGTTTCATATGCATTAAGTTTGGATAAAATATTCAATGTTCTAAAATTAAATAAAAGAAGAAGTTGAAGTGATAAATGTTGAGGATACTATAAGGTATTCAAGTATTAATTAAAGATATAAAATAATAATATGATATTGAGATGTTTTATGTAGTAGAATAGAAGTTGAAGCATTATTGAATATGAGGATGATGGTTATTAGAAGGGGAAGAATAAGTAGGTGTTGTTTGTTTATAATGATACAAATAGTTAGCATCCAATTCAGAAGAAGTTAAAAAATTCAGTAAGCATGGGTAGAAGTGAAGTCTATAGTATTATTTGATGTTAAATAATAAATTCATAAAATATAGAGTTATTAAATAATTAAATTGAGTCATGTCTAGAATGTTTTTCGAGGTGATAATTTTTCAATGTTTGAAAGATCAAAAGTTGAAGAAACATTAATAAGAGGGTGTTAAAAATATATAATCTTAGAAGAATGTAATATATGATTATGATTTAGGATGAATAATTATGATATGATATATTACATAGTTTATATGCTATGTTAAATCTATATAAGAATAAAACATGGAGCTCTAGAGCTAAATCAAATTATCTTCAATGATTTAAAGCCCACATAACAATGATATGAAAACATATTATGTTAAACTTTCTAATATAGAATAATATTTTACTAAGTTGATTAACTAAATATTATAGTGATAATATATAGATTAACATATAAATATCATGAGAATTAATCCATGAATGAAGCTGATATTAGAGAAATCATTGAAGAATATTGACCATGTTTTCAAGTGAATAATTCCTGGAAATTCAAAATTTATCAGAAAATTTAAATATTGGATAATGGTGAATTGGTAATGTGATTATATTTCCATTTTTGGAGTAATACCTCTCAATATACTATAATTCATATGTTTTGACACATTATTGGGTATTGGAAGGGTAGATGGACATTTTTTTTTGTGTTTTGGGATAACTACATAATTTTTCTTCATTGATAGAATTTTCTAAAGAACCAAGTGGTTTAAGGTAGAGAAAAAACTAAAGAATACTCATAGAAGTTTTTCATCACATAGAGCTATGAACTATAGAGGATCTTTGAGTGGGAAAGCGGAAATCATGTGAGGATTAATTCATTCCATGATAATCAATTATCAACACATCCATAAATTTAAAAATTGGTTATGGTCCACTTAGGGGATCGATATAGGAAAATATAATTTTAACTAGTGTGATAAATATGGAAATTATTTATGGTATAGTTCATAGTATGTTTAAAACTATTATTCTTAAGGTCCTAGGTACATAGGATTTAATAAAGCAAAATATTTTGTACTTATCTGTGGAATGGGATATGGTGATGCCTAAGAATACATCACAACACACTTGAGGAAGTCACTATATGGATCACCATGATTAGAGGACACATAAAACTCATTGAAAAATCCTAGAGGATGAATTGGAATCACTTTCACCTTGAAGGGTTAAGTCACACCATCATGGGAGTATTGTAGATCTCATATGGGAACAACATTATGAAGATAATTATGTGTCCTAAGAAATTGATTTCATGATTTTAAGTATTCATAAGGTACATTAAAGATATTATGAGTCATGAACATGAATAACTGCCCTAGATAACTAGCTGAATCTATGTCAAGAATATTAGAATCAGATCCATATTATTTTCTAATATTTCATAACATGATTCAAATAGGGATTTAAAATTTAAATGGATAATATAAACATCTAATTTTGTGATGAATGTAGATGCTCAATGACATTCCTAGACATTTTGTTATAGATAATAATTTTTCCATTGGATGTGTTGTCCTTATATTGATTTTATTCACTACATCGTGATTGTTTTGTAGTCAATAAATGTTTTGATATTCCATGTTTTATAGGAGATAACTATATATTTTCATTTGCAATATTAAATTTTATACACTCCATATTCCTTAGATGTACACTTACCTTAAGTACATTGTTTTATTTTTTTCAATCATTAATTTAGTTAAATGACTTTATTCTAAACTGTTTTGTTCTTTAAAATTTTTTCATTCTTTTTGGAACTCATTTGTTAGGATTATCTTATCACATATGACATTATTACCCGCTATTATGAATGGATAATACCTTTATGGGGTGAAGGATTGATAATTCATTGGATTGTGACGTTAATCTATCAATGATGTCTATTATCACATGGTATGTTGTGGCTGATTGGTTTTCAAATAACTACCTTCCGACAACTAATGAAAAGATAAAAGTAAATATTAAAATTCAAGATTTCCCATAATTGGATCGAGATTCCTTTTTTAAATCACAAAAATAATTTAATTATATTATTTTAAATTCCTTTACATCATGGGATAAATATCTGGATTCGAAGGAAGAACATTTACTATGAGTTACAGGTCACATCTAGGGGACAATGCTTTTGTTGATACGTGACTAATGATGAAGATTCATAAGGTCGGATGAGATATAATTGATGAAATATATAGTCATTGAAGTACTTATAAAATTTTTATAGGGATACCAATATAGATAATAAAATATTGGATTTGAGAACATGATAGGATTCCCAGGATGAATCACTTACAATAATGTAGGTCGCTTTAATATTTTAAGTGAAACCTACATCACAAAAACACCATAATCACTCAAATAAAAATTCTGATTCTAATATTGTAGGATGTATGGTAGTCTTCATGATTATAAATAGTGTTGGGATAGATAAAATGATAACCATCCCCTTGATTCCAACTATTTCAATTATTATTAGGGACTATAAAAATACCTAAATACTTATAATCCTTTGAGGCCAGTGCATCTAAAATATATAACAAATAAATGGTGGAACCAACCATAAAAAGTGTAAAACTATAATTTAATCAAAGTACATTGTTGATAACCACCTTATCCACTGCATGAAATATATTCTAAACCATTTCATCCCTATTAGAATAAAAAACACAACCTCAATAAATTTTATAACCAGGTTTAGAATAGCCAACCCAATAAACAAAACCATATCTCAAGGATTATCATCAATAAATTATTATATAATTTAATAAGTATAATATTATTCTATAATATTATATGATTAATAAATGGTATAATCACAAAAACCTAATGAATAAAGTGTTTGATATTGTTTAAACCATATTAGAGAGGTTATTGGGAAAAGTTTTGGGTAACACATAAATGACTCCAAGGGAAAATACATAGGTTGTGACATTGTATAACAAGTGACAGATAGAGGAAATAAATCCCCCCCATGTATATAAAGGAGGTGGAATGAATAAACTGAAAAATGTTAGTGTTGTTATGAATGTAGAAAAACAATAATATCATAGTCATGACAAATATATAATTTGATATAGAATATGATGTTACAAAAATGTTTTCAGGATGAAATAAGAAAAAAAGAATAAATAAAATGATCCCTCTCAAAACCTCTTCCATTTCAAGAGAATTTTGGGAATGATATGGTTGGATATTAGTATAAATATTTTGTATACTTCATTAAAATATATTATATAGATATTCTATTTTTTAGGGTATTTAACAAATACAAATATGTTGATTTTTTTTAATGATATGATGTCAAACAATGTGTTTCTAGAAGATTTAGTAGGCATTTATATGGGTGAGGAATGTTTGACCATTATATAGTGGAAAATACCTCCAATGATATTTTATCCATGGCATGTATATATTTCTTTAATAATTTGATCATTCACTTTTTGGAATGAAATTTTCAATTTTGTTCTGAGAATCAGTCTCAGGACATCGAATATATTATTGTTGTTAGGGTTGGATGAACACAATATATTATGAGTAACAATTTAGTTAGAAACCCAATTTAGGAATTCCTAATGATAGATTCTTGAACATGTTCCCTTCAAGGTGGGAACAATTATTAGACTTATTAATTTATTAATCATATAGATATAAGTGAGAGTGGTTATTCTCATAATTCCTGGGAGACCATTATTTGCATTAATGATGGTGTTGGTTGATTTAAATTATAAGACTCCATTTAGTAATTCAAGTGGAGGCCATTATTTAAGATTTAGTAAAATATATGAAGTTTGCGAGTGAAGGTGATGTCTATATTTATATTTTATCTATTGAAGAATAGTTTTTCATTAAGAACCTAAATTAAAAATAAGTTGTGAACATTATGTTTCTTATTGATGATATAGGGAAATGAAATATGGGGAAAATAATATAGAAAATAGAACAATAATTAAAACCTATAGTTATTATAACTTCTTAAAATAGACTATTATCTTGAGTTCATCCCATAAGTCAATAATATACAAATTTTTTATTTTATCCGACTACAAATTATATTTACTGATACATTTTTGGGAGACATGGACACCTTATCATTAATAATCAATTCAAATTTGACAAAAGAAGAAATAAATATGTTGATTATTATATCCGAAAAAGTGGATAGGAAATCACATGGGTATAAACAATTATTAAGTTAATTAGTGTAATATTTTTCACACTAATTTTTTTGATTTAATAGGGGACTTAATTAGTCATTCAACCATTGATAATACCCACACCTTCAATGGATAAGGTGGTTATGATTTTGTTTAATATTTTAGATGCGTTTACTATATTATCCCTATTATATAGTTAATTGTTTTTCCACTTTAATATTATGCCTACTATGAGAGGTTTGATCATGGTGAAAAATGAAGAGATTGAACTCGTACTAGTAATGATAGTTTTTTGATAGAGAGTTTTCCTAGACTATATTACGTCAAATGAATCTATAAGAGATAACCACATTCACATTCCAATAATGGATTATATTTTTTTAATAGATTGTTTGAAAAAATATTGACTATTTTTAGATGAATATTCATTGTACAATAAAATATTAGTAGAACCTATTGATTAGTCAATGTCACTTTATTCTTCCCATATGGTACTTTGACCTATCATCAAATTTCATTCAACATGTTTGATGGAGCATCAAAATTTCAATGGTTCATTGCATATATGAATCATTAAATTATGGAATAATTTCTAGAAAACATCTTGGTTGATTTCTTAAATTATGGGAGACCCATTGGGGTGTTCCTATATAATTATAAATTGGTGTTCTAGTGGTGTGATATGAATTTATTGATTCTCAACATAAGTCACACTTTATATTTCAATAAGGTGTTTTATGTGTGAATAAAATATCAAAAGGTAGAATTAATATAGATCCTTTGAATATTATGGTAGTTTTAATTCTATATGATCCAATTAGAGTCAAGGAAATTTTAATATTTCTTGGAAATTAGTTATTTTCTCTAAAAATTTTCAAGTTATATCTAAGATAGCTGAAACACACACTCATATTTTTGGTAAGGTGTTACAGCTGACATTAATTAATATTTTATATATGAATTATCTATATTTAACATCAATACTATGAGAAAATTTTCTATAATATCTTAAACTACAGAATGGGGTTTGGAGAAGATGGGAAAAGTTATAAATTTCTCTATCAGATATGTGATATGAAAATAGCATAATCATATCATTAAACCAATATATTTTGTAAAATCCCACTTAATTATGAAAATAAATTCTATAACCCTTTAAATAATGAGTTTCTTATAGTGATGTTATATTTTTATATGTTTAAATATTATATCATCCTCACTAATGGTGTTTTATAAACTGAAGTAAAGGTGGATTCAATAGATCCTACAATTAAATTAGTTTAAAATAAAGATAAAATATACAAAATGTCTCAAATATTATGGTGTTGGAACACTTATCAAGGCAGTATCTACTATATTTTGAATTTGAGTAATAAATATACATCACATATGAGTTATCAGATGAGACGTTATTCAATATGAAAATTAAAATATAGATACATGTTACAAGAATAAATATATTTTTCAAATATATAATTATTTCAAAAACTTTTCTTTTAAAAAGAGAATATGATTTCTAGGTGTGACATGAGATTATTTCTATTATGATAAATTTTTTCCTATAGTGTGGATGTAGAAAAATATGATAGTGTATATTTGAATTTGATATGAGTGGCGTGTCTGATTTCTATTATTCCACAGTGATAAGAGGAAGCCATGGGAATGATAGAATGATGTCTAAAATCCTATAATGTTTTCCCTACTCTTCATAGAGAAGAAAAATAATTTCTGAAATTATATGATTGATGCTTGTAGATACAAAATATTATAAGATGAAATGAAATGAAACAACAACCTATTATAGAGGTTGATGTATCATATGTGTGTGGAATTTAATTAAAAGGAACTTTTAATACCAACTATAGTAACACATATATTCTACTATGTGAATATTGTATTTAAAAATGGGTTGAAGTAGATGTTATATCAAATAATACAAGTGTTGTGGTTATAATTTTTTAATGAAAAAACTATTTGATTAGTTTATAATTCCTCAGTTATTCATTAGTGGACAAAATAAATACTAAAATATCTACATATTGAGGAAATTTCTTAGGAAATAATAAATATTATACAATACAAGAACCCCTTATCTTCCCATTAATGATGGAAAAGTGAAGATTTATAATATAGAAATAAAATTTATAGAGATAATAGTGGGATTCAAAAAAAATATTTAATTGGAAAGCTATATGATACATTGGGGGTATAAAAAATAGATTTTAAATAACAAATAGTTCCAATCCAATTCATTAATTTATACGGGAAACAATTTAATTTACTAGTGTAGATTTATTTTCACTTATATTATTTTGTGAGAAGGATGATAATAGATATGAAACAAGATGCGAGGAACAGAATTAAAAAACTTGATAAGTTGGAAGAACTCCGAATTGTTTCTTGTGAGAATGAAGAGATATAAATTGAAAATACCCATAATTGGATTTACTCATGATTCACTTGGTCATGTTTTACAGCTAGAGAATAGGTATTATTATTTAAATAACTATAGAAATGGATTCTAGATAAATTAAACATATTATGGTTAGGGTATTTCATGGTTTACATTATTTTTTCTTATAGAGTAGATGAGATCAAAATGGGTTATGTGAATTATTTCATGTTGAATTGAAAATAGTTTAATATATGCCCGATAAATTTTCATGTGGTATATTTTCTATCTCTAAGATATTCACGGGGAGATGAAAGGTATGTGTAGATCCAGATGTTATATAAAGTTATAATTGTGAGGAAACACATGTATGATTTCTTATATAATTTTTATTTCACTAAGATTATTCTAATGAACTTTACTAGGGTCAAGATGCTAATAACATCACCTTTAGTCACTTATAGATCCTCCTAGGTACAATAATGATGCGAGATAAAAATTCTATGTTGATAATGAATGTTTTTGTGTAACTTTTTCCTAAGGCTTAGATAGGTACGCTGATAATTTTTATGTATATAATACCCAAAATCAGGAATTGATTATGTATAAATTATGGGAGTCTAATGAGTGTTAATTATTACAGGGTATGTAAATTTTTTTAGCTCTAGTAAAAGTGAATTTGATTAGAAATGATAAAACTACATCAAATCATGACTAAGTATATCACACTATTCTTCTTTGATAGTGTAATTTTTGAAAAATTAATTTTGACCCTACCCATTAATTAAATTAATATTCCATAAAATGGGTGTTATATGACTTCAAAAAAAGTTGATTGATCATCACACCTTAAAATTTTTCGTTTGAAATGACCTTTCTAGAATATATGAGCTATAATTTCAAGGGAATTTTTTATTAATTGGTTTTGTAATGTGGACAAGAAACAAGTTGAAAACATTATATATTTACAATTATTTCATTAATAAATAAAATTATTCCTAACAACCCTTACTCTTCCCCTCAATCATGGCTCCTATGACTAGTAATTATCCTTCTTTCATCAACTAATAAATATCCACTCAAACCTATGTAATTCTCCCAATATGACAGTATATTTATTTTTTCATTCTCCACACCCAACAAGAACACCTCTTATTGAATCATTCCAAACCATTTTAACAACTTTCTTGAACCAACACATTTTCTTCTAACCTATAAAATATTGAAATTCTTTATTATGATGTTATATTCCATCCATTATCCATTATATTTTCCAATGGAAGATTCCAAAACATACAATACTAAATCCCCCGCTTAATTTACACCATCTGAATACCATGTAAGGGTCCCTTCTAGACATACCAAGAGATAGTGAAACATAGAACTTACACATTCCCTTGAGCCCCACCCCATAGCCAAACTTCATCCTATCCCCCACATACCATACAATTCTTCTCTAGGGGTGAAATATAAAAATAATTTTATTAATTCTTACATGTAAATGTTAGAAAAACTAAGAGCAGATATCCTAGTTACAGATGATGGTACTATATTCTAGTATATTATTGGACAATCACATTATTTGGAAATTCAATATATAAGAGAAGGTTTTGGATTCTATAATGGATCTAAACATTGATTATATTTTTATTTCTTTTATAGGTGTCATATAGAGAAATAATTACCGATTTACTTTATATATTGGAGGTAAAATTATATCAGGTTAACATTTGGTTAGATTGAAAAGATTTGTGTTTATCCCAGTTAGTATTTAGGGTGGGGCTAGAAATTTATAAATCAAAATCTTTAAAGACGCCATTGTATATGGAACACCTATCATTGCCTCAAAAGGTCCTAAATTAGAATAAATGAATCAAAATTTTGGTTGATCCCGAGAGAAAACATGATTTGAAAGATTATAAGATCACTCAGTTGTGGTGTTTAATTTTGAGAGTGATGTAGTGTGATCATTAATATGCATGAATCACTATAGGTTACTCTCATGGTGTGGTCGTCCAATTTGAGGATCTTAATTTTTTTAGAATTTCATGTTATCAATACATAAATAAAACCCATAATTGTGTTCATTTTATGAATGGAATTTGAATAATACTATAGGCACACTAATGTGTTTAAATTTTATTACACATACTTCATGGAATTTGAACATGTTTGTTACATATTAAAATTTATATTCTATTTGGAAGATAAAATTCCCTGAACTAACATTTTTTTAATATAGGGATTATGTGTGTAGATGATGAAAGGTATGGGAAGGATGAAAAATATTCACAATATCTAGATGTATATGAGGCCAGTAACGACCACTCTTAGGTTCCATAGTGAATCAATTAGGCACAACACAACCATAGAGAAGAATACCATGATCATTCTATTCCATCTCCACCCTCTACTACCCTAGATGGGGGGAATAAATATTTTTGAGTTTCACTGTATTTATTCATTGAGTATCAGTTCATTCTATTTCATTTTATAAGGATTTTATTAATTTCTCCACTAATTCACTATATAAGACACTTTATACATATATGAAAAAATATTCATATAGGAAGACACATATTAGACTAGGAAACACCACTAAACAATTTACACTATAGGATTATTCTTTATTTGTATATAAAATTTTATTACAATCATGTATCCCTCTACTCCAGGATATTCCAAACATCCCTACTAACTTAGAGACCTAATTGGAATTTGAGTTGCATGTCGTTTGGAAGAAAATGGGACACACCAGAACAAATATAAAGGATATTACATTTATTAACAAAAAACTCACCTACTAGAATATCTCTCAATCAAAGATCCATCAAGAACATAGGGTTCATATCCAACAACTAAATATCTATCCATATATATTTTAGTTTATTTCAATCATCTAACTAATACCATAATAAAAAAAATATACTTACAAAAATATACTACGTTGATTGATTAGGTAGATAATATTAATTCCATCACTTCATGAACCATTGAGGATTGTAGTAGGGAGAAGGGGGCCATAGAACACGATTCTTATGATTTTACCACTATCCTTATTTTATTCTTAGTAATACTTCCTTTTCTATTATGTGTGGTTTATATTATGTTTTCATTGTATTTTGACCCTTGTGAAAATTTGAATTAAACTATTTTATAGAATATATGGAAATTATTTTTTTCATTTACAACATCATGAGATTAAATTCCAATATTCTTAAGAATTAATGGATTTTGTATTGATTTTTTTTATACTGGGGATAAATTTAGTTTACCTCATATATGTAGTGATTTGATCATCTGACCCCACCAACACTTTATGTAATATAGATCAATATCAACATGGGAGTTCTAAATTATTTTCTTTTTACCGTTCACCTTTCCTTTAATGCCTAATTTGGACATAATGTGACTACACTATTTCCTTGATTTCAAACTAATAGGAAATTTTTTGATATTATGTTTGGTGTGGAGGAATTCTTTGAAACAAATGGATTTTGTCATGAAATAATTTATATAAAGATGCATATTGTTACAAAAAAATTAATAAAACCCTTATAATTAAATGAATTTTTCTAGTATAAATTCAATTAAAATAATTTTTTATTCAAACTTTTCATGAAATTTTAAATAAGTATTGATTTAAATTTTATTTCAGATTTCAATTTTCTAAAGATGTTTTTATTTAAGTGATTATACAGTAACAATGACTTAAAAATTGTCTGATCAATCGAAACTCAATTCTCATAATCAATTCTAAACATTCTTGAATTTTCATTCACATACACTATTTATTTATAGAATTCTTTAATGAATAAATACTTGAATTTTAATTATATTTTCAACAAATAATTTACATTTTGAAAAACATTAAAATGATTAAGTACATAAATTAAAATATATTTGTGTCCATTTATCTTTATACCAATTCCATATGTAATCTATTTTTAATTTTTTAGAAATAATCAAATGATTTAAAAGAAGATACATTATAAACAATACTATCCTACTTACTATTGTTCTTTGTTATAAATTAATGATTATTCATTTGAGAATTAATGATGGAGTAGGGTATGCTCATAAACCTAGCGAAATAACTAAGACTCATTGATAATGTGAGTTTTTATCATTGAATATTTTTTAAAAAAATCCATAAATATTATGATTAATATTTCTTTAATATAATATTTTTCCAAAAAAATGAAAATGTGAGGAAATATGAAACCTTGAATAGAATATTGACTAATTACACCTCTACCATTTTTAAGAAAAATGTTAAAACAAATACATATATGAAATTGATTATTAGGATCAAGATGATACCTTAGTTTTTATTTCATGGTTGATAGAATTTTTTTAGAACATATTAAACTAATAAACTAGGAGATAATAAAAATTATTATAGATAAAGTGCAATTTCATCACTTATTTTAATATTAATTTTGAGAACCTAATACTAGAACGGATAAGAAAATGGGGATGATGAAAACTAATTGAGAGTTGAAGGAGGATGGTAATTTAAATGATATTTATTTGGAATATCATGAATAATACTTAGAAAACATATTCATTTTTTCTAAACGTCAATGCTTCATTTTTATATTATTACAAAGAAACCCTTAGCCTCTGATTCATTAAAAAACTAATGGAATTCATCATGGTTTTTGATGGTTTAATTTCTAAGGGTATACATACATGTTTTTTTGGATTACAGATAAAATGAATGAGTTTGATATTGATCATAACATGAATAAATTTTCTCACATGTGTAGAGTGAAAAGATGCTAAATGATTTCACATTTTCAATGAATGGATGCTTATGGAATGGTTTATAAAAAATTGTAGAAGATAGAATATTAATAAAACTGTATATTTTATAACAAGGCTTGATCAAATATCTGGGATGAATGAATAATGTTTCTTTATTGAATTTGAGTAAAGACCATTTATTTTTAGTTTTATTAGTATGTTATATTTATTTCAATTTCTATTATAATTTCAAATTATTTTTGATATTTTTTTCATGTGGGAAATGAATTTTTCATGTCTGGAATATTTTGACACTTTTTAATTGTGCATATATTTGAAATATAATTTTGAGTTATTTTTGGACTTAATACGACTTTATATGGTGTAATTAATGTTTATTTATAGAATTATTGGTGATTTTATGGGATGGTGTGAAATGTTTTATTTTTTTATATCATGTTAAAATTATTTTCATACCAGGGTTGTTAATGACATAATTATGTTAAAGGAATAGTTAAAACTGAGGAATCCTTGAGGAATTCTACAATGACCTCTAGTTTTGAACCATGTTTTGAGGAATCCTTGAGGAATCCTACAATGACCAGTAGTTTGGAACCATGATTAATTAAAGTAGGTGAGTACAAATAATATTTTGATTGCATCATGTCATGAAACATAAATCATGTTATTTCCATAGTTTTATAAATTGGAAAAGAACTAGTTAGGTCCTCATTATGTAAAAATGTTGTCCAATATAGAGAGTGAAATTTGAAAAAAATATCATTTTGTGGTTACCTATATCTGTAAGATTCATTATCCTAGAGGATAAGTTTATTTATTCTTTACATTGACCTAATACTATATTCATATTTATAAAATTTGATATGGTGGTGTAAAAAAATAATTCCCATCATTCCCGACAAAGTCAAGCCATATTTTTCCAGGAATATAGAAAGAGTAAAATCAATTCCCAAAACCTCAATCATATATAATAATAATTCGTGGCATGAAAGATGATGTCATTTCATGGTGGGTTTTCATGGATAGTGTACATGTCAGTAGTTTTTAGGATATCTTATAATGACTTACTCAAATCACCCCATGACCTAGGGAAGCTGGTTGAGATATAGACTAGTTAAAGAGTCACGACTATGAATAATAACCCTTCACTCAGTGGTATAAAAGGATAAAGGATAGATAAATAAATTATAAATTATATATTGGGTTATAAGTCCATGATTCAATAATGAATTAAAAAAATAAAAGAATGCACATCAAATATGCTCTAATGAATTTATTTTTTTCATGAAATTCTTTAATAGATAGATACAAATTTTAATTTTTTTTTCATATGTTGTATTAGTATTTCTATGTTGGGTTTCACTATATCGTGACTATGGAGTAGTATATAATTATAAATCATTACGATGGTTTAGATTGGATTTCATTATATTTAATTTTTTTGATACTTTTTTGATTATTCATTTGATTTTTGTTTTTCCTCACATAAATTAATATAGTTATTTCATTGAAATTATTAATTCAAGTATGTTTTATTTAATGAATTTTTTTCATTATTCATTGTTATTTTTCTTGGTAAACTCATCCCAAATAATGAAATACCCATGTGTTAATGTAATATCCTACACCGGTCAGGTTTAACTGAAAAAATGGGTTAGGGATTAAGTGTACATGGATGCTTGTATAAACATCATTAAAGAAATTTTTCCTGGGTAGAAATTTTAATTAGGATTTTTGGAATTTAATGTTATCATATTCCGTTACATTCCTATGAACAAGAGAGGTGTGGTGATAGGACACCTGAATAAGGTGAGTGGGTTTAGATACCGAATGTTTCCTATACTCTTCTTCTTCTTTATGATGGATGCTAAAAAATCTACGATAGTAGTACATTCTAACCAGGTGATTTTTGTTGAACTAGAATGGACCATTGGACTATAACATAATGAATCAGTGAAATATTAATGACTTTTAAACAAATATAATGGATATACACGAGTGATGGAGGTAAAAATCATAAATACATTACATAAAATTATTTCAAATTCCTTATAATAATAAACTATTTTCTTTTTTTAAGGACGTTATGATTAAGTTTGTTTGATCCTAACCATTAATAAAATAGACAAGTTGATGAAAAATTTTCCTCCACTCTGAATGATTACATCACTTACTCACGATAAATGATATACACTCTACTATTATATAATATTATTTTTCGTGAATGATATATAAATTTAAATATTAATCATCCGTAGTATATTGGATGCAACAACGTTTGTGGGTCTTGTTAGAAAGCAGAAAATTTAGGTTGAGAAATTCATAGATCCCTAAATATTGTATTTAATAAGGGTTTCAATATTTTCTAATTATTATAAAATGAGGAGTGTTTATTTAAAAAATTGATAATTTGATGGAGTATATTGGTAAAATAATGTGTGGTAAAAAAAAATTTCCAGATATCATTTGTTTCAAAGAGTTTCAGGATCTAGAATTTTAGATTATAATTCTCAGAGTAGATAAAGATTATGAAAAAGAAGATATAATGATTCAGATCAAGAATTTATTTCATAAGAAATCGATAGAAGATCAAAATATTGAACTAAATATAGAAGTTGAGGGTCCAATGGTGTTTAGATAAAAAAATAATTGATAATGGAATAAAGTATACATTAGGTATTTGGTAAAAACATTAAGAATATCAATAAGTATGGTAGTATAGTGTTTTGATCCTAAAAAAGCATCAAATGTTCAATAAAATTAATGAAAAATCATTATAAATATTATGATCATGCATATGTCTGAAAAGGGTGTTTATTAAATTAGAGAGAAATTACTGATTATAAAAAGCAGAAGGTTTAGAGTACGATCATCATTTTTCTCAAGTAATTGAAGTGTAGAAGAAAAATAATGTAAATGTGTCTCACTTATTTCATTAGATCATTAATATAAACTAGTGGCGCCTAGTATAATGAACAAATAGAGAGACTCTAAACTAGAAGGACCTACTAGGACACAACCAATAAAAAAAATATTTTTTGTGTTACAGATGATCCATTCCCACTTAATGGTGGTGTTGGGTTAAGGAAACTACATTTTAACTCATTTTCATCACTTTAAAACACCATGGATGAAATATATGTCTCATACTAGACACATAAAGAATAATGAGTGGATAACTACATTGAGATATAACATTTTAAAATTACCACATATTATATTCTATTTCTTTTATGTGTTCCCTTTGGTGTGACTGAGTTAGTGAACAAAAAATATATTCCAACAAACATGTTTGGAGGTTCAAACTCTAAAATTTATTAAAATATTAATTGGAAATAATATGTTAATTTTTTTTTCACATTAATACACTCCACTCAGTGTAACTACTAGATCCATTTATAACATTTTCTACCCCTTTCCATACATATAATGACTATATTATTATAATGTTTTACAAGAATACAACCCCAGATAAAAATAATTATTATTTATCATTTTTTACTATGTCCTAAAATTGAAAGACATGTATATTACATAATTTTAAAATAATATTTCGTACATTACAAAAATACAATCCTGAGGACGATAATACTTTGTTTTCATTGAAAATATGAATGCATAATATTCTAAATTAGGGAAATAACATCAATATATCCCTAAAATATCTTTCTATTTATTACACCTACTTATATCTATTCTTCATATCCCAGGTAATATAAATATAAAAATGGGGTGGTATAATATGCTTAGTTAGGGTAAGAAAATGTAGAAATGAATGAATAACATGAGTATAAGCGTATTAGAACTAGAGCCTAACATAATAAGATCATAACCTTCATATCCAGTATCATTTTCAAGATTCATTTCATAAATATTGGTAATTCATAATACACTAATTATAATTTAATCAAGAGCATAATCCATGAAGGTATACCATTGGAATTAGACTTGGAATTATGGAAGACAAATAAGTATATAAAATTATTTCCATAGTATCCAATTTTTAATTCCATGACCATTTTAATGTAATGGGTTCACTCCCAAATACATCGTAGTAGTCATGGATTACTCCCAAGACCATATTAGTGGACAAAGTCAATTTTTGAATAATGATCACTCCTCATTCCAACCCTATAATATAGAAACAAGTTCAATCCTCATTCTAGCCATGTATTGCAGAACAATGTTCACTCCATATTCCAACCATGTATTATAGAACAACCTTCACTCCTCATTCAAGCCCTATATTTACAAATAGGTGTAACCTCCCATTTTAACCCTGTATTACTAAACTAAGTTCACTTCTCCTTCCATCCCTATATTATCAAACTAAGTTCACCTCTCGTTCTAGTCCGGTATTAATGAACCTAGTTCACCTCTCTTTCCAACCAAGTACTACTGAATCGAGTTCACTCCCCATTAGATCCATGTATAAATTATGAGATATAAAACTCTTTACCTAATTCATTAGATATAGATATATATCCATCCAATACCAAAATAAAATCATACATCAATGTGCCAAAAAATAATAAAGCATTCATCATATCAGGACGCACAAAAAGTGATGGGTTTCATAAAGATCATATGATAACCCATGAAATGAAATGGATATTATAAACAATTTATCCTACCATAACTTTGGTAAATGGTATAGGATTGACAATAATTTTATCACAGACTATCCCATGAAAAGACGTGGGTTTCATAAGATTTTTTTGGTATAGCTTATGGATGTAATATGGGTCTTATAAAAAACATGTCATCAAATGAAAAAACCATTCATTGAAAGTATAAAAATGGTAACCTTAGATCATAACCCTAGTAAATCCAAAAATAATTCAAATTATTTCATCTTTTATGGAATTTTTTTTCAAACAATAATTAAAAACAATTCATGAGGAAAATAATCTTTAAACATTTCGGAGCCTCCGCTATAACCTTAAAACATTTAAATCATAATCCCCTTGAAAAAAATAATTTTACCTAAAAAGTTATAATATCATGAAAATAATTATATTCAAGATATAACATGTATAATGGATGTATATTCAGCTCATAAAAAACTATAGGTTCATAAAAGAACTTATTATCCAAGATTGAAAATTGAGAAAAAATTACATTATATATTTTGTAAATTTTGAAATGTAAACCCCATGAAAGAATAATGAAAATTGAAACATTGAATATCATGAATTAAATTAAATTCACGATACAAAATTTCATATGGAAATATATACACCACATAATAAAAATAAGTGGTGAATAGAGCATATATCTCACTGAAATAAACGTGATATGAGGAAACCCTTACATTTAATCAAGACTTTCTTCATACACGTTAAAACCTCATATATAATAATGATAGTTTTTTTTATAAAACTATCCTAGAACCATATTCTTATATAGAATACCATATATGATCTTATTATGTCATTATATTATCCCTTTACTAGTGAAACTATGTTAATGTTACATTTTGTGTAATATCCTCTTTGTTCGTCGTTAATGTTTTTACTAGTTAATATTGATCATATTAATTTGATCATTATATACTCTTTTAGAAAATGTATAAAATATGTAAATTTCATAAATATTTATTATGTATGTATTTATAATAATATTTAAAATATATAAAAATGAAATGGAATACATCGTTTATGGAGACGGTAGGTTGTACGTATGCATGAATGTTATTTCATTTTATTTTCATATTTAAAGAAAGTTTGTTAATAAAATATATGTATATATATATTATAATTAATGTGAAATTATTATTATTATATATAATATAATTTTACTAATCAAATCCATAATAAAATCCATGAAATGATCAAATAAATTGCACAGCTTGGATGAGGCAATAGTCAATAAGTCACCAAAAAAAGTTATCATGTTCATAGAAAATACAAAGCATGAAGGTATGTTTTATTTTATAATTAATAATAAAAATTAAATAATATATATCAATAATTTTTTTTTCATTACTACGAACCTTGAAATATGGCTGTGAAATAATGAACGATATCGGTTCGCAAGACGGTAGTCGACCATACATAAGAACAATTATTGTGTATCATATTTGATGGAAGTGTGTGTGAGTGTTGATAAAACTTATAATATTACAAAGAATAAAAATATTTAGGATACTGAGGTTATTATTTAATAAATTTTTAATAACATTGTGGTGGTGTATAATGAAAATAATTCAAAAGATCTTGTGGAAGGATGTTACCACTAATTTGGGTAACTTATCTTGGATTCCACCAAAGGGATTCCTTTGTTGGATTTCTTAAAAAATGGAGAATTATAAAATGATAGTATAAAAGTAATGAGGATATTTTGGTAGTGTTTTTCTGTTATAAATTTTTTGGATAGGTGTACATAGAGGGGGGAGAGGATTCCATTGATAAGTTGGGAACAGAAACATTGGGTATTCATGAAAAGATTTAACTACACCTCAAGTTTAACTTGTCCCCCAAGGGTTAAAAAGCAACCTTTATAAATACTTATAGAATTAATGATCTAAATATATATAAAAAATATTAAAAAAAATTTAGGGTCATTTTTACACCATATATTCCAGTTTTAGTAATTATTTATGTTTGTTTTTACCTTAATCACTGTAATTAATCATGTTCACTTTCAGTTATATTTTGTTCAAATAAAAAATTTAATTTAATAGAAATTATAAATTATTTTTATTCAAAATATGGAATAAATTATTTTAAATTTCAATCAAATCAGTAGAAGAAATTAATTTTAAATTAATTCAGCATACTGGATGAGATGACATGGTTTTTTAGTGAAAAGGTCCAAACGTTTGAAAGGTTTTTTTATAAAAATAATAAATAAGAAATTGATTAAAATGTACTATATTGATTTAATTGATGTATAATTTTTTTAACTATACCTTATAATAATATTAAAATATAATTTAACTATAAAAATAAAAAAGCGAAAAGCATGATTAAATTAAAATTCAGCTATTTTCATTATTCATCAAAACATGAAGCTTCTCATAAGAATACCAAAAATTAAACCAAATTAAAATTTCATATCAAAATTTAAGAAATGAACTATATTTTTAAATAAAAATTATAAAAATTTAAAAAATTATATTTAGAATGGGATGTATAATAAAAGTTGATAAAATTACATATTAGATAAATACTTTTTTTTGAAAAGGATAATGTTTTTAAAATCATATACCTATCAAGCACAATGGATGAGTGTCCAATATTTTTTATTGAATTTATAATATATAAATTTTACATAAAAGATCATAAGAAATGGTTTGTTTAATTTATTGAGATAAAATTTTGTTTTCCATAGAAAAATTGTCTTCTAAGAAATAGAATTTATTTAATTTCAAATAGTTCTTAATTTAATTTCTAAATAATTTAAAAAATGATTATTACTTATAAACATATAACTAATATTTTTAAATTTTCATTAATTTTATTCATAACTTCCATTCCAATGTTAAGGTGACAACTATAATAATAATTTAATAATATTGTTAATATTATGTTTTAGTTTGGTAAACCTTGGTTATGCAGGTAAAACATGATATCTAAGGAAGTCAAAATTGTGTATAATAGAATACAAAAATTGTGTTTCATGTACCGTAAGACAATATATTTATTTCATGTATCACATGATTGACATGTTATTGAATATAAAGAAATTATAACTTGGTGATTTCATATAATACCGGTATTGGTGATGACATACTCTCTGGAGCACCCATGGATCAGATCTCGGCCGCTGTCTGTTGTCTGGTAGGGTTTCATTCGCGTTTGAGGGCCGCACTCACGCGTCGGCAGCTCTTCTGCCTCCTCCCAGGTGAGTTCGCTGGGATTTCCCTATAGTTGACGTGGTTAGCTTTTCTGTTTGCGGCGGGTTCTTTCCTTCCTTGGTTGTTTTCGTTGTTTTTGTGTTTTGTGTTGTGTTTTGTGGATTGATCTGGTGGTTTTGTGCTGAGGGTTTCTACCTCGCTGATACCAGTGATGAGGGTTTCTGCCTCATTGAAATCGGTGAAGGGTTCCACCGGCGGTGATGCTGTTTCTCATCGCCGGCGTGAGTGATTGCGTGATGATGGGCGTCGGTGAAGCTCACCGAATTTCTGGTGTTGGGATGTTGTCTAAATGGTGTAGATATATTGTTGTCTGACGACGTCGATGGATGAAGATGGCCGGGTTATCTCGCCGACGACATGCTGTTTTTTTGGGTGAATTTTTCCAGGGACAACCGCGATAGTCGCCGGTGATGACGACGATGAGAGCCGGTGCATCTCTCCGGTGTCTCGGTGAATGTGTGGTGTGTGGCGGTGGTTCGATTTGCGTGCGGGCTGTTGGATTGACGTGCGGTGCGTGGTGCGAGGTATGTCAGTGCTATCGCGAGATCAGTTGACAGGGTTGATACAATCGTGGCCGCGTGATGATGATACAATTTCGAAGATCGAGGCAGCTGGCAGTGACCTGATTTTGAAATTTGAAATGTGTTTTTCGTTCGGATGTGGAGAAGTGGTTTAAGGGATGTATGGGTACTGGAAACACCTTAAACCGGCTTCTGAAAATGAAAAAAAAAGATTTCCAGGTAGAAAGTAACATATTACTAGGTTTCCACATAGAATAATATAGGTTGGAAGTGAGAACAAGGATATATTGGAGAAATATAACTATAATATTATGATTGAGATTCATATATGACATGTTCATGGGAAAGTTAGTGATCACAAACTTATAATTATTTAATGATCTAAGGAAAGAGTTGATTAATCATAAATTAATGTACTGGGATAACATTTTTGGTTTCAAAATAACTTATCCTTATGCTAATGAAATTTCACAATAATATATAAAAACAGTATTTCATTTCACTCCATATGTACAGTCACACCCTTTGGTTGTGACTTGATGAATTCCCACTTCATCTCTGACTCCAAGGAATAGTGGTGAATTTATCATTCCTGAAGAACTAACAAATCATGAGATCAAAAAATATAATGATAAGTCAGTCCATCCATATTTTTTTTATCATTACACTAAAATGGTTAGAAAATGTTATCCAATATGAGTAAATTTCAATATGGTAAAGTTACACATTAATCTCTAAAACCTTATGCAAATATTAACATAATCCAGGTCATAAATGGTTAACCTTGTAACCCTTACATAATATAATTTACCCTACATTCCTTAAATAAGATCTTATCTTATACCCAAAAAATTTCATTGATAAATGTTGGTCTATCCATGTGTTAAATTGAATATAAAACATGATTTTATTATACTAGAATCCATGTAGTGGAAGACAATAACAAAAAATTTCCTTAAAGGATGAACAATAATATTTTCATAGGGATTGTTCATTCAAAATGAAACATGAAATTCCCAAAATAGGAGATAAGGATTAGTGTTAAATGATTATCATTATTTTGTTCATTCATTATTATTTCATAAAAATTACCTTTGTCCTAATTACTAATAGGTGTTTGTGGATTATAATCCAAATTCTCTATTAGATTGTGGAGTTTGTTTGTATAATTACAAAACACTATGGAATTGAAACACTAGACTATATAAGTTTCATTCATTGAAACATTTTATCTTTTTTAATCAATAGATAAATTATTCCCATAAATTTGGAAATCAGTTTCTTGATTACCTTTTCTAGAACACTTAAAAAATTTAGAAGTCCCCTTAAGACAATTTCCTGCATGATTTTACCCATAATATATGAATAATGGAAATATCCACATCTTATATCTATTATCTTTATATTTTTCTTTCAACTCCATATTCCATTTCCTGTCTACACTTTCATATTTATACACAAATCCAACAATAAATTCCACCTTGATAGCACATAAAGAAATTTATTCATAGCAACTAAAGTATCTAATACCCCAGACCTTAGGAAGACTTGGATTATGGGAACCAAAGAATAAATCAATTATTCTTTTAAGTTGGATTATAAAACTGGAAAAGTACCTTAATAGGCTTGTAAATTCGTCTTCATATGAAGAAACAAATTCACTATCCTTAATCTTAATTTCTAGGAATTTCACTTCAATATTCATATAAAAAATATAAGGAATGTACTGATTGAAAAAAACTTGTTGAACTCATACTAGTTTATAGAGTCAATTTTATCATGTCACCTCATATTATTTATAAGATTCTAGAAATTATCTACCTCACAATCATGACATTATACAACCAGAGTTAGTATTTCATGCTCTGATAACTGGTGAAGGAAAAAAACCCTTTGAGTTAAATTAATCCATTTCTTATCTTCTAATGGTTATGAATAACCATAGATAGATGGTGGTCAATGCCTTATGAAGGAATCAATAGATCATTGTTCACTTCTATTCACATTTGAATGTTCTCCAATATTTATATCTCGAGAAATTAGTGTGAGCATAGAAATGAGGTTTTTCATTCCATATCAAACAAAATATGGTTTCATAAGAGGTCCTGAATTTCATTATCAATGTCAT
This sequence comes from Viscum album, assembly GCA_963277665.1. Classification (NCBI taxonomy): domain Eukaryota; kingdom Viridiplantae; phylum Streptophyta; class Magnoliopsida; order Santalales; family Viscaceae; genus Viscum; species Viscum album. Next base: position 1,959,648,002 of record OY728137.1, read on the forward strand.
TCACCATTAACACAATTGCTTTTCAATCTGACCATTTATAGAAATAAAAAATCACAAAGTAAGAAACGATCATCATAATGGGGAACAACATAATCAAGAAAAAAACTTATATGATGTCTATATCATGACACCTTCATTCTTAATCCATGAAACCTTAAGTTTATCCTTGGTCATTCATAGTCATTATCTATATAAATAATTTATGTCCATTAATAAAATTTTTGGGAATTACCAATGCATATCCCTTCAGTGTGTCAAACTAGAAGTATATCAAGTCCCATTATGAGGCAACCGTTCAAGATATAGTCTAGCTCAATATGCTATTTTTAGGGTTATTATTATGATAACCTTGATCTTTATTTCACATTATTACTTGTTGTATTACATAACACTACATTTAATACTACTCGGTTGATCAAGAGGACTAGTTCCTTTAAGAATTATTTATATTAAATAATAACATAAATTATAGAATAAAACAACTTTATTGACAACTTTTTTAACATGCTCAAAATATTCCTTCGACCTTAAAATGCATGTGATATCCTGGGGACATACATATATGAGGGGTGATCTATAAATCCCTGTAAGGGAATAAACATAGACTAATTGATACTTAAACAATAGTCTTATCAATGATGAATAAAAGTAACATGAATAATAATGCATGATATAGCTTGATAATCAAAACACATGAAATGTGGAAACAACATAAAACACTGAATCAATAAAATAGTTCAAGGAAAAATCCCCCAAGACATCCTAGGGAAGAAATTCCCATATATTATTAAGGACAACTCTCTTTCCAAACATAATGTATCATGATACTAAGCATTACCCAATTCATTGGAGCTCTATCTAGCCGTACCAATCATATTCATTTCATTCTCATGCTTAAGTGTGCCTCATAGATCATACAACATGGATTTATTCACCAAAATAATTTATTCTATGATTAATTAATGTGGAATAAATAAATGTATATTCCTGATCCATATTTATATTTTCATAAAGATTAATACCATTTATAAAAAATGGGTATGGTATTCACTACACAAATTTTTTAGCATGGAAAATCATGGTGAAATTTTAGTAGAATAAAAATGTTCCTAAAAAATTCATAAAAATAGATTATTAGAGTGTAAGGGGTATCCCATAATATAGAAATAAAATGGGAAGTAATAGTTACATGTAAAGACATGTCCCATATTTAAGAAATTTAAATAGAATACATAAGTTCATAATTAAACTTGAATAAAAATATAAGGTGAATATCCCTTACAGAATATTGGCATAATACCAGGTTAGGTAAAGTTCATAATGAGTGAGGTTAAATGATCCCTAATTAAAATAAAATAAATTATAAAATATGGGAATGATTATAAATAAATTAAAATATAAACAATCGAAATTTAAAAAACTAGTTTCAAAGAAGGTGATTGAATTTGAAATAAGGAGTGAAGGTGATGATACCTTACTTGGGTGTGCGATTATAAAAGATGGGAGGGGCTTATTGAGGGCTTAGGGGTGCCTTGGTAGACCACTAGATAAAGGATTGAAGATTATGGGCATGCTCTAAGGAGTTTGAGTGAAGATAAATGGTAGATTGTATGAGATTATATAGGAAAAGAATGGTATTTCTTTATTATTTAGGTTTTGGACACTACATAATACAATATCCAAAACACAAACCATCCCTTGGTTTTCCCATGTTTTCTTCCAAAAAGGGGATCTTATAATTCTTATATAAGGTCGAGGGCCTAAATTATTAAAATAATTCCCATTCTTATATAAAGGTGACTCACACTCTTAAAGATATTATTTTAAAATGTTAAAATATACTATAATTATTGGAGGATACATAATGGATTTAAAAAATAAAATAAAATAAAATAAATTTATATTATTTTAAATGTAAAAGATATATTTGGTAATGGATTACATTTATTGTAATTATTACATCATTATTTTGTCATCATGATGTCATAACACACAAAGTATATTCCAACGATATTCAATTTTTACCCAAAACAAACTATCTCAGAAAAATATGAAAAATCTTCCATTGGATAATTTCAAAATTATAATTGGAAAAATAAAATTAATTTTATGTAAATAATTTTCTAAATATTATAATTTTTTTAAAAATAAAATTGGCATTTCTAATGAAATGTTGGGTTCTTTTCGTAATAACAGTTTTTGAGCCTTTATGAAAATTTACATTTTATTTCATAAAAATTAAATGATCATTTATATTTGTTATAAATAATTTAATAATAATATTTTATTAAAATATTATTTATTTAAAAAATAAATTAATTCATAAATTTATTAATTTAATTTTAATATTAACCCAATATACTATTTTTGTTTTATTAAATCAAAAATAATAATCATTTATAAGGTAACAATAATTGGATGAAAATATATTCAATTTTATATAAAAAAAATATACATGATCATAATGTTAGGGTACTGATACATATAATATTAATACACCTTTAAATGCACTATGACTAAGGTGTGTGATTGTATAAATTTCGTTGCGTGGTTCGGCAGACATGGTTTGGGTTGGGATCTCAATGACATTGAACTTCTCCCGTAAATGGTTTTGATCATTCTTAATTTATTATATATCATCTTGGTCTTAGCCAATGAAAAATCCTAGAAATGATATCTCCCTTGGAAGCTCAGATGAATGGGATTCATAGAGTACAATCCTAATGGTTGAGGCCATCACTTACTTTGTCTATATCAATTGTATTTGTTAAAATCATAAAACTATGAAAAAAATTTAATCACTCTTCAACGGTTATACTATCAGGGATAATTATTATTAATGGGTTTTTAAATCCAATAGAATATAATAAAATTGAATAAGTGCATGTGTTTTCTAAAACCATATTTCATAATGACATATTCAAATAAATAAAAAAGATAATTTTATTTAAAATATATCATTCATTACAATATTCCCCCCTTATGAAGTACCTCCATATAAATTTTCATTTCCCAAAATAAAACAGATGTGGGTAACACTGCTTCATCACCTCCTATGGTTCCCATGACGCTTCTTCAAACATTAAGTTTCTCTATGGCACATTGAAAAGGTGTATTTTCTTATTTCATAGATCTATTTCTCTATGATATAAGATTTTCCCCAGCTTTCCTAAATGGAAAGGTCATTCTATAATGGTAACACCTTTGTATTGTGTAGTTGTTAGAGGTTTAGTTTGTACATCCATAAGAGGGATACATGGAATAGATCATGTACTTGAGATATTTTAGGTGGTTTTGCTATTCGGTAGGCCACCTCTCCGATGTGTTCAAGGATCTAAAAATAGATGATGTACCTTAGAGTTAGAATTCCATTATTCCCAAATTCCTAACTTTCTTCCATGGAGATAAGCAAAGTAATACCATGTATCCAACATCAATCTCAAGGTCTCATCAGAAATAATTATCATAGATCTAATATCGACTCTGAATATCCTTGATGTACTTTTGAATAGTATTAACCATTTCCACCATTTCCTCAAGCATTTCAAGATCCAACGGTTTTCATTCCCCATAATCATCCCAAAATCAAGGTTTTATTCATCTCTTCCCATAAAGGGAATCAAAGGGATCCTTTTGGATGATTGAGTGGAAACTATTGTTGTATGAAAACTCAACCATCAAAAAAGTTCGGTCCCAACCTCATATGGAGTCTATATAACATGTTATCAATAAATCATTTATTTTCTAAATAGGCCATATATATTGGACATCAGTTTTAGGATGAAAAGTTGTATTGATGTCCAACTATGTGTTTAGAGCATGTCAGATACTTTTCTAGAACTTTGAGGTGAATATCAGATCTCGATTGTATACAATCGATAGTGGTACACCATGAATCCTAACAAATAATCTAATGTATGTCCATGAATTTTAGTCAAATGATAATTTCTCTATAATTTTGATATAGATAGGCATATTTGTATAATGGTCAACAACAATCCATATAATTTTGTTTCCCTAAGATTTCTTTAGATGTCCAGTGAAATGTTCCATTGTGATGTTCTGCCATTCCATGTTGGTATGGGTAATGTTTGCATAATACCCTTAGAAATCTTCCTTTCAACCTTAACTTTCTGGAATACCAGGAACTTTTATTTATATTCAGTGTTCCCCTTCTTCATAATTTCCAACCAATAGTGATCAGAGAGATCTTAATACATCTTTGTGTTTTCTAGGTGAATAGAGAAAGTTGAATTGTCTGCATCATCCAAAAATTCCTTCCATAACTCAATAATTGATGGAGGACATAGTCTTCACCAAAATCTCACAATAACATCTTCATCAATTTTAAACTATGAGGAATTCCCCTTTTTCATGGATTCCATGTTCTTCTAGATTTCCACATCATTTATTGACTATCCTATAACCATTCCAAAAGAGGTGTTTGAGTAATTATTTGTCAAATGATTGATGATTTTCATACCATTATGATTATGACGCCTATCCATTTAAGGTCTAAAAGGATTGGATACATCTAAATTTTAATAATTGATAAACATGAAAGATCCTTTAAACTTAGAGCATCTGACACTTTATTCACTTTACTATGTTAGTAGTGGACTTAACAATCATAGTCCTTGATCATCTCTAACTATCGTCTTTGAAATATATTCATTTATTTCTATGTGAATATATACTTAAGGATTTTTTGATTCTTATATATCTCTCACTTCTACACATAGAGATAATTATACTAGATTTATAGTGATAAGATCATGGTTTATAACTATATATCATGTGTGGGATAGTTTTATCGTGAACATTAAACTATCTTAAAGTATATGCTATGGATTTTTCTATTGAGCATTAACACATCTTCCAATCCCTTTTTCGAAGCATCACAGAATACTATGAATAGTTATCCAATTATGGGGAGTTCGATAATAGGTGTAGTGATGAGACTCCCTTTTAACTCCATGAAGCTCTCCTCAAATTCATCCTTTTAGGAAAACATTACTCATCCTATGAGTTATCTTGTAATGAGGGTTTGGAAATCATGAGATATTTATCAAAAATCAATAATAATACTCTACCAAGACAAGGAAAATATGGAAATCTATCATAGATGTTGGACTTGGCCATAATTCAATTTATTCTGTCTTTGAAGGGTCTATATATATCCCCTTTCTTGTGATGATATGCTGCAAGAAAGAGACACACTTCTACTAGAACTCATATTTGTTGTACATGGAGTATTGCTTCACCTTTCATAGTGTTTGTAGAATATTGATCAGATGATCCACATAACCCTAATTAGTTTTGAAGTATATTTGAATGTCACATATAAATACTACCATAAATTTTTTGGGGTAATCTATAAAGACTATATTCATCTAGTCCAGGAAGATTTTCAATGAATTAGTTATCCAAAAAGCATCATTATGAAATCATAGTGCATGTACCTCATATGACAAGAAATCTTGGGCATATACTCATCCTTCACCCTAACATGGTAGTATCCTAAACACAAATCCATCTTGGAGATTTATTGTTCACTACATTGCTAATCCATCAAGTCATTAATCTAAGTCGTAGGATACTTGTTCTTTATTGTAATCTTCTGAAGTTGATGATAATCACTGAAAAGGTGCATTGACCCATCCTTATTATTGATGAAGAGGACCAGTACACCACACGATGAAGAAAGTGGGAATTTGATCCCTTTATCTAGATTATTATATAGTTATTTATTTAGTTCCTTACGTTCTACGACAACCATTATTTATATTGTCTTAAATAATGGAAAATCCACAATTATTAGATCGATCGAAAATATATCCTCCCAGTTAGGAGGAAGACCAGAAAATTCATCATGAAATAAATCAAATGTATTCTCTCATAATAGGCATGTATTAAAGGATGGTTCATTCATTAGAATCAATCATTTTATTTATATATGTTTTCTAATAGGGTAATAATATCCATTATTGAGATGATAGTTCTAAAGAAGATCCATCCCCCTCAATGTACTTGTATTGAATCGTGGTTCAATTCAAAATACAGAGAGTGAATTCCTTTGCATTGGAATTTATGTTGGCCATATATAGGGAAAGCCAATCCATTCCTTGAATTGAATCAAATTCCACCAAATGAAGTATGAAAAGTTTCTCTATGATGTTAATTCCAAAAAAATTAACAGTGGAGGAGTTATATAATTGGGACGAAGTTATTTCACCATTATCATTTTTCACCAACTTATATACTTCCACGATTTGTAGTGGGTTTTGAATAGTATTACTATAATTTTATGATATAAAAGAATGCATTGAACCATAATCAGAAAGTACATTCTCAATTATTGAATGAATAAATTGAAAACCTATCACTAATTTGTTTTTGGGTTCCACATCATTAGTTGTGATTGAAAAATATATATCTTTCATCCATGGAGGCTGTTAGTTGTCTATCAAAACCCTTGACTTTGGGAATTGGTAAGCAATGTGCCCTAGTTCTGTGTGGTTGAATCAATGAACAATGTGATGAGGGTTTAGTAGAGCATTCATTTCCTCAGTCTAATTAGTGGGTCTCTACTATTAAAAATGTCTTTTTGGTTTACTTCCTACCCCAAAAAAGTCATTTCGTTGGTCACCTGAGGCGATTTTTGAGATACTTCTTCCTACACTATTGATAAGTAGTATATTGAAATTTCTTAGAGTGATTTGATTTTTCCATCGAGATGATATAATTAAATTACACATATCCCTATGATACCATTGATATTCACTAATATCCATTTCAACTATTATGGCTCATAAAACTATTTACTCATTGTTATAAAATTCATGGATCACCTTGTATTTTCTTAGAATATGTTTTATACTACAAATAAGTGGTAAACCTTTCAATCATGGATCATGAAAATTCTACACAAGAGCCTCAACCCAGTTTTTGAGGACTCAACAGGTTCATCTAAGAGACCTGAGTTCAAAACTGGGCTGAGACATAATTTCCAGGTACTGTAGCAGTACTATAGTAGAACTGTAGTAGGCACTGTTAGGTACTGTAGTAGATATAACTATTCATCTGTTTTGTCTTTTGGGACACTGGTTTGGGCCATGGGTTCTATAAGGAATTTGGGCCACCCAAGGACTTTGATCTAGTTAGGTCTTTGGGCCACCTCATGGCCTTTGGGCCACCTCAAGGCCTTTGTCCACCTGATATAGTGGTTCAACAATCAGAGAGACTCTATAAGGGGAAGAATCTAGATGGGGATATAGAGCAGGCGTATTCACAAGAGTAGAAGCTAAGATGATTTCTCAGAAATAGAGGGTGTGAAATCACAATCAGTACTAGACTGTGCTTGTACATGAAGAATAGATGAACAAGCCATGCAAAGGTGGAGATTTGATATCACGATGAAGAAGATGGGGAAGAGAAGTTCCACGTATAGTTTGTATATTTCCTAAAGACCTAGGAGTCATGTAACCTCTAAGAATACGAGCATTGTAAGGGTTCCCCTCATCCCTTGAAAGGGGATTTATAAAAATGAATAAAAAATGAAGGCCTTCAGGATATTCAGATGGATGGGTAATGACAATACCGAAGGAATATGAAGAATGTCTTGTGATGTTTTCTTCATACACCCTGATAGATTTATCATATATTTTCTTGAGGGAAAATAAATCCTTTTCTATTTTAAGTTGGTGTGTGCAAGTAAAATAATTATCAAAATATTTTTTAGGAATTCCTTCCACTCCATCGATTTGATATCATATATAGGCTTAAAATTCTTGATCAGGGACAACTATTGATCCGATTCTGCCTCCTTATGATAAAAAAACAATAGAACCTTCTCTTTCTCATACCATTGAAGGATATAGGGGATATTTTCAACTAAGTTGATCCATTATTCTAAAATTAATGGATTAGTTGATCCATTGAAAGTAGGAGGTCTTTTCCATATGAAACTCTCTATTATGAACTGTTCATTATTAGGTTGTTTGGGAACTGCCCTTGATCTAGGGTTCTAGTCAGAACCTAAGTCATATGATAGAGTGTCATCATAATGTTCATGATTTTTTCTATCATTGAGTTGGGCATCTCGTGGGGTAAGTTATCAGAGTGCATGTCATATTGATTGTTTACATAACTCCATTTATTTCCTTCCATTAACTAGAATAAGGAAAAATGTAGGGATGAGTATTTTTAAACTAGTAAACACATAAATGTGAATAAAATGACGTTAATGGGACAACTTTTAAATTACTTTTATTTCCTTAACTTATGAATCTCAGGGATTTAATCGATATTATCAATTATCTATTTCCTAAAAAATATTCATTGAGGAATTACTTTGTTTCCTTAAGAATGGATTGTAATGAGATTATGAAATTTCCAAATCATGTCCCCATGGAGTGTAAAACTAGGTGTGTAGTAAGGCTCGTTTTCATGTTTTAGGTTACCCAAAGCCACGCCTAAAACACCTTGTAAATGTTTTTACTCCCAGGTATATCTTTCCCCAAACTGCGCATACTTGTAGTATCCATAGAGGGATTTTCTTTTCCTGATAAAACACTTAATATATACTAAAAATAAGTTATGGTTGTTTTATTATACATAGTCTTATTTCTAATTCTTTCTCTAGCCTTTTCTAATCAAAATCCCAAAAATAACTATACTTTTCCTCTGATACCAACTATAACAACCCTAATCTATATTTCCCTTTAATACTTGTTTTATTACATTCTTGGGTGATCAATAAGTCTATTTTATTTCTTAATTAGTCACATTACATAACAAAAAAAATAGAATACCACATCTTTATGAAAAACTTATTAACCTTCTCAAAATAGTCCACCAAACTTATACCAGCATGGGATTACCTCGGGACATACATAAGAAAGGGGTGATCTATAAATCCCAGTTTTGTGAAAAAACATGAAATGAATGATACATATTAGACAATAGGATTATAAATGAGGAATAAATGGAACATGAATAATAAGGCATTATATATCATGATAATCATAACTTGGGAAATTTGGAAACAACATCAAAATTGAATCCTGAATATAGTTCAAGTATAAACCACATATAAAATCATGGTGAAAAAAGTACCATAATGTAATTAGGTCAATAACTACCCCAACATGACATATAATGATATTTAACATTACCCAATGCATTGGAGTGCTATTTAGACCCACCCATCATTTTTATTTCATTCTCCGGATTAACTGTGCCACATAGATTATACAACATGGATTCATTAGTCGTTAAAATTTAATACATGATCAAGGAATGTGGAATACATATTTTTAACCACCAATAAACAATTATATGGTCATAAATGTGAATAACATTGTTAGAAAAATGGGTATTGTATTCATTAAATAGTTTTTTTTATGTATAATCTTTGGGAAATTTCGGTAGCATAACAACGTTACATAAAAATTTGTAAAAATGGTTGACGAGGTGGAAAGGGCCCTCAAATCATTTGGAAATAAAATGGTAAGTAATATGGATATGTAAATACATGTACCAACTTTAGGAAATGTTAATTTAATTATTATGTTCATAAAAAATCTTGGATAAAGAAGAGAGGCGAGGATCCCTTACAGAATGTTATCATAGTAATGCCTTAGGTGAGGGTCAAAATGAGAGAAGATAAATGGACCACATTCAAATAATATCAATTTGATAGTATGGGTGTGATTATAAATGAATTAAAATATAACCAATTGAAATTAAATGAACTAATTTCAAAAAAGGATGTTGAATTTGAATGGAGGGGAAGGTGAGGATCCTTTACTAGAGTGTGTGACTCCAAAAGATTGAGGACTTCTTGGGTGCTTGGGGGAGACTTGGGTGGAATCTATAGAGTGGACGAAAGAGTATGTTCATGAACCAAGGAGTTTGAATAATGAAAAATTGGATCTTGGGTGGGTTTTTGTTGGAAAGAGGGGGATTAATTTATTATTTAACATTTGGGATCTACATAATAAAAAACCCAAAACCACAAACAATCCCATGTGTTTTCCCATGGTTTCAGAAAAAGGGGGTTGTAATAATTATTTTATAATTATTGTGGATGAACTTATTAATATAATTCAATAATTAAAATTCTATAAAATTATTAAAAATTGTACATACAAATATTGATACACAAAATTTAGAAGGATTTTGAGACATAATACTCTATTATAAATAAAAAATTTTTCTCCCAAGATAATATCAATCACTCTTAATGTCTCACACCAAAAAATTATTTTCCTAAATCAAATAATCTCTAAATATTCTAAAATTTTTGAGGAAGTACCTGAATCACTATATTTTCATTATAATACCATATATGAATCCAAAATATAATTGAACAATTATTTCATAAAATGAACCACACAAGTTTTTTATTTACATTAATCATATAAATTAACCAAAATAGTGGACTTTTTTTAAATAAATTTAATCTATTAATCACTAAATCACCAAATAATTTATTAATATAATATTTATATATCTAATAAAAAATATTTTCTCAAATTTTAACAACCCATAATTCTCTCAAAATCAGAGATCATATAAACAATAAATTCTACAAATACATTTATACTTATGTCTACCAAAAGTAAAGGCATTATTCATCAATTAAATTTTTTACATATCTTAAACTTATGGTTTAAATATGCCTCAATTATTTTTCATAACCCAAAAAATTTCTAAAAAATATTATCACCCTTTCACTATACCAATTTTAATTGATATCAGTTCTATATAACATATTTTTCCATTTTTTTAAAAAAACCTACAATATATTAGATCATATATTTTATTATTGATACAAGAGGGTGGTGAATTGCAGTTATAAAAATTAAACTAAAACAAAAAACAAATCCTCTTAATTAAAAATGACCAGAATCAAATATCTTATTATGATGGGAGTATTTAAATTTGAACCAAAAACTTTCCAATTATATATTATTTTTTATCAGTATTTTAGAAATACAAACAAAATGGTTTTTTATAATGAGATATATATAAAAAAATTCAAAACCACTTTAAAATTGTAAAATAAATTTTTCATATAAAAAATTAATTAATCCTAGAATCTTATGAATGTCTTAAAATCGTAATAAAAGAATTGAATCTTTATTCGTAAATGTTAAGGAAGTTTGAAATCCAAACTAAAGATATCCACAATTGTAAAACCTACTATAAATGATATCTATTTTCTTACCCATAATTCAATCGATCAAATATATCTATATAGATATTTATTATAATTCCCCTAAATCCAACAATATGATTGATCATTATCAACTTTACCTTTATTCCAAAAGAAATCCCTCAATACGATGAATGGGGTCACATTTGTCTTACTAACACCAAAATGCCTCAATATGATGGATTTGATTCACCATCTATATACCCTCAAAATCCATCAATTAGTACCACCATCAAAATCAGTGAATACAACAGAAAGTAGTTATATGGAATATAAAATCCTCACTTGGATTTCTTATAAATTTTTCTCTTTAAAAGATTACAATGAATTTTAATGAGATGTTCACACATAGTACTCTTAAGAAAACATGTGTGGTGAATGCATCATCATTATGATTTTAAAATTAAATTCTATTTATAGTAAATCTCTTGAAGTCCATATTTCCGAGTTAGCTACAAAAGATTCAGATATATTTCTCTTTCATAGATCATAATGATCAAGATCATGAACTTGAAAGAAAATAATGTGTTTTACTTAATTTTCATGAAATAATTTAGTTTATCACAATTATAATGCTAATTTTATTCCATATAATAGATATACTTCGAATAATTTCAATTGTATACATTAAATACTTTGATGGAAATAACTATTGATTGACAATTTGATACACTAAACAATGTTTAATATGACTAATCATCATCATTTTCAGTCCAATAATCTTGAATTTTTTTAGTGTGATAGATAGGACATATCTCAAACCACTATTTAAAAAATGATATTCTAATCATTGAGACACACCTTTATACTGATTTAATTTATAGAGTAATAAATGAATATATTTATTTTACATTAGAATTATTTCTATGTTTGGTATAATTTTTTTCTAGAAAAAAACATACTATAACACCTAGGATATATATAATTACTAAAATATTTCTTAAGAATCTATTTTTCCTTTACGAAAATAATAAAATTTAATGTATAAATAATAATTTTTTTACTTTGAACTCTCCCCCTTTTTGGAACGCATAAAACACAATACTAAAAATGAAATAAAATAGAAATAATTACATCCGTATATTATTTTAAGAACATAAAATATAATATTTATATAAATATATTCTTTATCATATTTTAATTCCCCCCTTTAGTTTATGAATTATGTAGGTTCCATTAGAAACTATTAATAAATTAGAGTATCCATTTTAGTTGAAATCTTATTTAGAATGATTCTCCCAAGTAATTTTTATTTTATTTTATAAAATTCCGCCCTTAATGAAATTATACCAAATCATTATAAAAAAATTCTCCCTATAGATGTATCAAAACATATTCTGAAAATTGTCACCCAATACAAAAAACATTTTACTCATTGTGATTTTAATAAAGTTATAGGGTTATAAAAAATACTTTACAGAAAATCTAGAAATGTAATAACATAAGAAAAATTTGTATGTGAATTAACTACTAAACCTAGACATAAATGGAAGAGAATATGTCCACTCAAAATTGGATGAAATTCAGAAATGAATAATTTTCTTTAAATGTTATTGAAATTAAAAATTCATTAAAAATGTTTCAAAAATCACAACATGTGTTCAAATGAAAATGTTAACTATTTCTTTAAAAGTATATTTACAATATCTTTCATCTTCTTAACATTATCATATTCCTATGAGATTATATGAATAGTGAATCATGAATCATGATTTTATCATTTATAAATACATTTTTTAAACCTCTACATCTACTCTTTTAACTTGTAAACTAGGATTATTATTGTATTCTTTCTTGAGGAACAAGTCATCTACACGAATTTAGAGTCTTTTATTTTTAAATTCAATGTTTTAGAACATTTTCTTTCAGAACTTTCACTTCCACATCCTACTCATCTATCATGTATTAGATTTATTCTACAAAAAACACTCTACCTAAAACATTAGTTGATAATTTATATAATTAGTTTGAAATGTCTAGATATACTTTCTTAGTTTCTACAATTTGATCCTCATGGCCTTTCAAATCATTTTCAACCTCTCTCACCCATTAGAATATCTAGATGAAATGTCCTTGTTGATAATTTGTTTAATTTTTGATGGTTTAACTTTATATTTATTCTAAATAACAATATTGATCAACATATTATCTAATTATATTTAAATTCATTGATAATTGATTTTTTTACCTTGATTTAGTATTTGGAATGTTGGATATGGAATCATGCATCCTTTTTATAGTTAATCGTATAAAGCCAATTTTTTATGTACCACTATTGTAAATGAGTCTGATGAATATGATTGATTCTATGAAGCATGTGATCTAGAATTTATGATATATGTCTTCAGTACATTTGATTCAAATTTTACATTTTATGGAACATTCATAATATAAACTTCTTTATATGAATCAACCTTATAAGATACATTTATATGATATTTCTGGACTTCTACTTTTTAATTTCATAGTGACTTTACATCTTCTAATTTTTTTATTATATATCGTTATTAGACATAAAAGGTAATAGAGTTGAATATGATGATGACTCCAACATAGTTTTTTATTCCTTGTTCTCTTTCTCAGTTTTTTCTTATTCTTCATCAAATTATTCTTCTTATTAATTATCTTCTTATATTTATTCTTCATTTTCATCTAATTAAATTTCCAATAGTTATATTGTTTTAAGAATTTGTTTTCAATGTTATTAATATATTTTTAGTATTCTCACATAAAAAAATTCTATTCTAGAAATCATACTGAATCTGTGACTAATTCTAATAACTATTAAATTTTCCCCATATCATAAAATCTTGGAATAAGTAAAGGAACTAATGATGTTTCTAAAATCCTAAATCCAGAATCTATAACAGTTGGATCAATAAGAGATACTATTCTGGAATGTTGAACTAGCCACACCTCTAATAAATGAGAAACTAATATAATTGGATTCTTTGAATCTTTTTCACCATAATTAGTTAGAAATTATAATATTTTATCATTTGAAAACTTCTTATTATGTTTATTTTTATTTTATGGATTATAAAAATCATCTTCAGTTATAATGTTAATGGATAAGGACTCATCATTATCAAGCCAAAAATCAGGATCACAGAGATTATTTAGAGCCTTTTGAGTCATAAGTTTTTTATGTCATTATATTTCATTGACTTAGGTTTCATCCATGATTTAGAGGGTGAGGATTCAACATTCCTTGTTTATTTAACATCATCCTTCTATTTTGATGTTCATACATCAGAAATGGATCTTTACAGTATATCAACAAACTTATTTAACTTTTTATAAAAAAATAGCCACTTTTTTAATATAGTCTATTCTCCAATTTGGTAAAAATATTCCCTCATTTCATAAGAATAAATTTTATTCTTGAAAACATCCATGAAATTCCAATTCCTTTTATTTATAAAACAAGGAAACATTATTATGTTTGACTTTATTGGTGCATTATTAATTGATTCAGTCATTAGAAAAAAATTAACCAAATCAATCCTCTACATGTTCATCAGTAAATCCAAAAAATATATGTCCAAAACATTTTCTCTACCCATATCACCCTTTATCGGAATTAGATAACTCTGCATCTAGAAAGTTAATACTAGAGTATCCTGTCTAGGGTGAGAAACATGACTTATTTTCAAAAACTAAGTGAATAATGATACCTCAAAATTTGATTTTAGGAAACTTTAATGCTTGTAAATATTTGTGTGGGGTAGAATATAGGATTAACCCTCAAAAAGAACTTATGCTTAAACTACAACTTGCTGATCCTAATGTTAGTATTCTTGAAAAAAGTGTAAAAATTATTTATTCCTTATAATATTGAAAATGAAATTTTACTGAAATATAAAATCATCTAATTATCTCAGAGTATTATTTATCAAAATAATTATTAGGTTTGATAATGAAAATTTTCACCCACCCTTTAAAAATAATTATGTTTTAATACATGATTCATTTTTTATACCATGATCTCTTGACAATTCTATTTATGAGAACTTATATATTTTTAAAATATAAATTAGTGGTCTTCTTCTTGAATATGATGCTCCAGATCAAAAGAATACAAATATATTGGAACATGAACTTAAATGAGTTCAGAGATTCAGCAAAAAAATTCTCAATACCCAACATCAGACAAACAATTACAGATCCTTTTATAGGAAGGAGTAGACATGATTCATCTTCCATGTAAATTGACTATTTATATTGGATAATTTTTTCAGATCAGACTATCAAGATATAATCAGATAATGTTTTTAAATATAAATTTAAACTTTTAAAGTATTTTAATAAATTTTTTCACTAAATTGAGAAACAATCTAGTTAAAAAACTAGTATGTTAGTAAAAAATATATATTTTTAATTCTAAATGAATATGTAATGAACAACATTGTTAAACTAAAGAAGTGAAGAAGTTCAAAATCTAATGAGTAATTACATTAAGAGTAAAAATGTATCATTGGTATGAGTAACCTATTATTAATTGTTATTGAAATAAAAATTGATTATTATAAATTTTATAATGAAAAATAGTCCTAAAATTTTCGAACAATATTTGAGTTCGAAAATATTTAATATCAGAAATATATTTTAGAATATATTTTTTTCCAAAGAGTTTTATATAAGAAAAATTAAAAATATGAAAATATTTTGTAAATTTTTTGAGTGAGGAAAACTTTATATAAATTTTTAAGTCTGAAAAATTTCATCATTCCAAAACTAAAAACGTTTTATAGAAAACTAAATATTATGAAATTTTTTTTTTAGAAAATTAATTTTTTTAGAAAAATATTGAATTTATATTTAAAAAAACACAACATATGTACACCCCCTTTGAGTTTGAGTTGAATAATATAAGGGGAATTATAATCAAGATGTATATATGAATAATAAAATAATATTTAATATTCATTAAAGTCTTTTAATATATTGATATCTAAAAGAACTATAGGATTTTTTAAAAATATCTTCAAAATTTTATTACATTCCGATGAATTGTAAAATTATATCTCTTTTTGGTTGGCGACCTTGAAGGAAATGGCTTTTTTCTATGTGTATATAACATGAGTGATGTGGTGGGAATTTAATTTATGTAATGGAACTTTTTTTATCTCACAAAATTTGAGTCTTAGTAAAACTGATTCCATAGTTAGTGAGCGTGTGTTTTATCTACAATACATGAGGAAAAAAATATCCAACTTCCACAATTTAGCTTCAGAAGTGGATAGTTCTATTCAGTGTTGTTTTATAGAATTCCAATAAAATAATGTTTCTCTTTGGATATGAAATTCATTGAAATTTCATTTCCAATTCATTCTCTAATAACCAATGTCATTATCTAGAAAACTTTTGAACTTAAAATCAATTATTGAAGATTTAAGAAAACCTAAATCTATAATTACCATAAGATAATGAAAAATTATGTCAACAACATTAATGTGGGAATATTTTTGATTTGGTTGATATATGTCACATAATAATACTAAATATATTAAATCCAGACAACTAGCTATTAGGTAAAGTAAAATTCTAATCATACCTCTAAATACCCTTTAGTTCCCCAATTTTTCATCTTCATCAATATATAATGTATTTGATGTTTTGATCAGAGTACTTATAATTTTAGTTAAATCATACCCAAATATCTTAATATTTTTTTATATACATATATTGATATATAAAATTTTCTTTTCATTTTTGTGAAATTTTAAATCTTTGAATTTATTTTAACTCAACATTCATTTTCATTTAAAAATCATATTTGATAACAATCAAAAATAAATATGTTAACGACTTTTTAGTTGAACCAAATATAATTTCATCGACATAAAATTATAAAATATTAATATTTTTTTAAATTATATTATAAAAAGATTTGGATATGCTTCTCCCAAAACATTTTGTGTTGTCATAACAATTATCTAGTTAACCCCTCATAACATTTTCCAGGGGCTTGTTTAGGTATGTAAAGTTCCTTGGTATGTCTACAAAAATGTTCATAATGTTTCTTATCTTAATAAATATTGGGTTATTACACATAAACTTCACCCAGAACATACCAATTATGTAAATCAAACTTTATATCCTTTTGAATGAATTTTTAAATCAATGAATTCTCCATAATCCATGAAACTTTGAAAATATTCATGTCAAGCTTCCAGATTATAGGTTTCTTGAAATTTGATTTCCTGTTGTTGATTATAACCCTTATAAACAATTATATCTCTATTTATAACTATTATTACATTTTTATCAAATTTATACTAAAAGACCCATTTTAGTCCAATTATAGATATATCATTGGGGTATTCAATTAATTTTCATACTTTGTTCCTTCCAAACTCATTTAGTTCATCTTGAAATGTTTTTATCCAATTTTAAACACTTAAATCCTCATTAGGATATTCATGATTAAATTGATATAAAAATTTTATATATTCCAATTCATTTGTTAAATTAATTTTATTAATAACTAGTTTATATATATCACCAATGGTATTGTCACTCCGATGATTTCTAATAAACAAATAATTTCATGGAATTGTAAAAACTCATTCTTCAAAAATTGACTAAAATTATTCTTTTGGTACAACATAAAAATAATATTATTAGTTTTATCAATTGTGATAAAATTTATGAAATATATTGAAAATTAATTTTCGAATTTACATCTAAATACATATATTGGGTTTGTTTTAAAACAAAGGGTTATTTTCATAAAAAATAACATGTACTATTTCCTCAATAGTACATTAATTATTATGAAAAAAATAAATAATTATTTCTAGTTATGGAGTATCTTAAAAATATCAATTCATAATATTTGGTTTGAATATTTATGTTTTTATTTTTAGTATTATGAATGAATTCATTTTATCCAAATACATTGAAGTAAAATTGTTTTTTTCATTCTCTCCAAAACTCATAAGGAGTATTATTAATAAGATTTATTATTAAAATAAGATTTATAGAATGAAATATAGTACTATCTACTTCAACCCAAAAAAATTACCAATTATTTATTTACTCATCATGGTTCAAGTAATATCTTGACTAACTCAATTTATTTTTTCTATTATACCATTTTTATATGTAGATCTGGGTGTTGAAAAGTTATGTATAATTAATATCTTAATAAAAAATGTTTCAAAATCATAATTCAAAAATTATCCACCATTATCACTAAAAATAATTATTAAGAAGATGTTTTTCTTATTTTTAACATTGGATACAATGGTTTCAAAAATAAATAAAGGATTTGTATTTTATTATAAGAAAATACACCCATGTTTATATAGTGTAATCATCAATTAAAAAAATAATTTTACACTAATATATCCAAGTTATAAGGAACCAAATTATTCCTTGTTCACTAACTATAAATAATACGAAATTGATAATTAACTAATATATTTAAAATTAGTCTTACACTTCTTACAAAATTTACATGTTTTATAATGTTTTGACATATCAAACCCATGTTTTGGTAAATATTTAACAAGTACTTTCTTAGAAAACATAGACAAATTCTTATTTTATATAGTCCTAATATTCTATTAGATAACCAATATTGATCATAAATTTCACTAAAGTAATGTTTTCCTTGGCTCCTAATGTCTTGTTTTTTTATGTGAAAACATGAAAATTAAATTTATAAGAAAAATTAAGTAGAATTTTGAACTATGAAAATTAAAATTTTCATTCCAAATGATCAAAAGATAACCCTAAATATATAATTGACTTACAACTATAAGGTTGTTTATAAATTCATACAATAAATAACACAATTAAAATTAAATCTTTTCCATGAAGATCAATATTAACTATAATAAAAATAACTTTTTGATCATTATCTTCGAAAGTAACTTTTATAACATTTAAAATTATGAACATCATAAAGAAATCATTGATTCCAATCATATTTCTATAGAAACAACTATCCATGTACTATTTTTTTGGTAATTTCCTTATCTTCCTAAAATCTAAGAAATTATTATTTTTATAACCAAATCCTTTGTGGGTCTAGTATTATTTGAAGATAAAATATTTGTTAATCACATTTATAAAACATTATTATATTGAGAAAATTATATTTCACATGAAAAGTAAGATCTATGAATACTTAATTATTGACAGTTATTTAGAGAAAAATTTTCATTCAATTTTATACCACTTTAATATTTTGCGATAAAATGGATCACTTTTTGGAACAAAATAGATCTTACTAAAAATAAATTTATTATTAGTAAATCCCAATATAGAAATATCAGAATGAGGTATAATTTGATAATGAATATTTTTTTTCATAGTTAAACAAATAGAAAAGTTTCATCAAACTAGAGATTATATATTTTTTACAACTATGTTTTTATAATCTGTAGTAGAATATTTAAAACTATGTTTCCAAAAAATTAGTTTATAAATTTTTTCATAGAAATAAACTTTTAATGATCATTATAAATAATATATTTTTCAAAATAGTTTTTAAAATAGATCCTTAGAAATATTTGAAATACATTTATTTATATTATAAATACTTTAATCTTCCATAGAATTGTTTTCATTGGTATTTTCCGATTTTTTAGATACATTACAATTCTCATTTTATAGTAGTTTATAAAACCTAAACACTTAATTAAAGAATGAAAAACTATTATACTCTTCAGCCAAGGAGGATTATTCTAATAAAGATGTTAAATTATCCTCTTCATTATAATCAAGATAATTAGTATTTAATTTATGGCTGTTAAGGGATTCATCAGGTATTACCAATTTAAAGAGATAATTATTCAACCTTGGTATTGCTGAAAACAAAAAAATTCCCCTATCCAAAACATTCATTGTCTAATAAATTATTAGATCAATTATCTCATCCACTTGAAATTCATGTGTCAGAATCCATGAAACAATTATTTATTTTCTTCTTCTAGATAATATTAGTATTTATATATATATTTTATTCCTTATTATACTTCATTTTGGGCTTAGGAAAATTAGGTCTTATGTCACATTCATTTGTTCATTCATTACATATTACTTCATAATATTCTTTCTTATAATTCATGTACTTATGACTTGTCTTGTATATTTATTGTAAATATTTCTATCCAAAAATATTATCCACTCATCTAGGAAGATTTTGTAACTCATTTTTTATAGGTTCATATGAACTAGAATATGACTCAACAATTAGTTTCTTATTATTTAATTATTTCATACTATTTTCATCAAACTAATATTTAGTAGGAGAAATAGATGTAGTTACAAATAAAACTCCACCATCATTCTTTTCTATATTTATCGCATCCGTTGTTAATCTTCCTTAATATTGCATGATATCACCAAAAATACCATCTATTGTAATTTTTGTAATATACCTTGTATGATAAAACGATATAATTTTGGAATCCCACTCATTAGAAATTATATCTACCACTTTTTCAAAAAAAATTACATTTGGTTTATTTTTATCTCCAATAGAATATAATATATAAACAATATTCATAAGTTATTGATATATTTTTTTACTATTTCTCTAGGTAATAAATCAAAATCTTTATATTCATCTATCGTTATAGCTCTTATGGTCTCCACAACATTTAAAGTTACAATGAGAGTAACTTATACTTTTTTTATATAATATTTTCTACTTCAATGGGTGATATTTGAAAACATATTTTTCTTACTATTGATCACAGTAGTGTATTTCATACTATATAATTCTGTTTATATCCATAATTTTCTTGATTATTAAAGGTATTAACTTCCCTTTTCGATATCATATAATCTAATGTAAGCATAAAAAAATATCAACACCTTTATTAAAAAAATATATTCATCATATTTATCTACTACCCGTAATCATTTCCAACAAAAAATGGTGGTTGGTTGGGATTCATATTTATTAACATCCAAACACTTTGGCATGACATGTGAACAAAAATTGAAACAATTTGTATAAAAAAAAATCTTAGTGTATAAAAGATATAAACAAGAAGTTTAAAAAAACATAATAAAATTTTGTTTATACTAAATGTATAAACTCAGTATGTAAAGTAGTAACCCTACCCAGATAAAAATTATATGATTGTTTAATTTAAGATGGATATATGGGGGTTAATTATAATTTATAAAATTAAACTAAAATTAATAAAAACCTATTTAGTAAAAATGATCAAAATCAAGGGTCGTATGATGATCAGAGTATTGAAATAAGAACTAGAAACATCCCAATTATATTAAAGTTGGTTTGTTTGTATCATAGACACACTGATAATGTAGATTGATATAATGATAAGTATAAAAATAAATTTAAAAAACACATTTCTAGTGGAAAATAAATCTTCTATAAATATAAAATACAAAATATTATAACTGTTCGAATGACGTACAATATTAAAAGAAGTAGTCACTCTTTAACCTTAAGAGTTAAGGTACTCAGAAATATTTATTAACTATATCCAAAATATCAAAAACTACATAAATAGTCTATATTTATATACTAGGAAAGGACTCGATTTGATATATTGGTATAACTCTTTCTTCGAGTCTCATAAAGACCCTCAATCTGATGTATCAATATAAACTCTATCTTTTTAAAATAAAAATACAACTATATAATAATTGGTGTCATTTCTATCTTCTTATTCCATGGATCCATTGATCAGTTTATGGATAAAAAATACTGTAAACTAAAACCTATTTATATAGAAATTACAATTCACCCATGTATTCCCTAGAACATCATCTCTAAAAAAATTATAGGGTTTTAGAATAATGTGATCAATAATATTGATATTGATATTAATTGATTTGTGAATGAATTAGTTAGAAGATCTTAAAATGAACCCTATTTATATTCATTCTCCAAATGGTCACAATTCTGAGTTATTTTCAATTGCCTCAGACTACATTCACTTTAAACACTCATAATGCTTAGGATCTTGAACCTGACATCTTTTAATATGTAGAACATCATTTTTATAATATCATTTTTTTTTGAATAATTACAATTCTAATTTTTTTCTTGTCTAATAGATATAATTCTAAACATTATGATTATAAACAATCAATAGTCTAATGAAATTCTCTATTTATTTTTAATATGTTAAAGTGAACATTGTTTAATCTCATGTATCGGTACCAATGTCAGTCTAATAATCAAGAAATTTTTTGTCTGATAGACATGACAAATGTTTAACCAAATGTCATTTATGATTTTGTTCAAATGAATCATAAGTACCTTCAGACTGATTGAACAAATTTATTTATAAAAGATTATATTTATTTTATATTAAGGGTATTTCTATATTTAGTATAAAATAAATTTTTCTGCAAAGACATACAAAAACACATGGGAGATGAAAAAATTATTAAAATACTATTTGTGATTCCAAAAACTAAAGAAAGGAAAAGTATAAAGTATAAATTTTGAGTCAACATTATAGAATATTCCATAGGTGTTTCAGGATTAACATAATGTTGAAAAAATAAAACTATACCATAATAGACACATTAATAAATCATCTATTCAACTTCTTTCTTATACCATTAACCAAAATTCATTTTCATATTTCTTGAAAATTTATTCTTAGAATAAATTATTTGAATTATTTACTTATGGTTCATCAATATCAATACATGAATGTTCCATATAATGAATATAAGAAAAATAATTCATACCTTAAATCCATAAATTTTTATTCTTTGATATCATCTTTATCTTCCAATAGGATTCCCATCCTCTATAATGTAAATGGTCATGTCCATTTTGGAATTTAACATTTCATGGGAGTTGGTAAATTTTATATTTATAAATTATATGAATGTTAAACCATGAATCTTAAATATTTTGGTGAAAAATGTCGTTTTAGGTGGGTCAAATAGTTTATTGCAATTGATTTGAATACATGGAAAGATATCATAAATAAATTGAACTTACTTTTATAATAAAAATGATAATAAAATAATCAATATGAGAATCTATGGTTATATAACTTCTCTTTCCATACATCTTGATAAATAAACCATAAAATTTTCAAAAAAACATCATTGAAACATGAAATGAATTATTTTAAGTTATAATAAAGAAAATACACATATAATTTCTATAATAATTCAATATCGAAATCCATTATAAATGTTAGACTCACCAGTTTTTATAATCTCAATTATGTTTATATATGCTTTTATAATCCCAAATAATTTCAATCTATATATTAATTATACTTTCTAATTATGAAATCACGGAAATGAGTTCATATAAATTCGAAAATGATCATATCATATCATTGGAAAATGTTATTCAATGTTTATTTATGATTATAAATGTTTAACGATGGTTAATCTTGATAATAACTCAATCTAGAAATGAAATGTATAGAAAATATACATTATAAGTATTTTAGTACAGACAGAGCTACCAATAAACAAAGGTCACCGATATACTAAGTCTACTGATAGACAAGGTCACTGATACAAGCTACCGATAGAATAGAGCTATCGATAGAGGAAGCTACTGATAGAGAGAGCTATCACTATCGATGTTAATAGCTATTGATAGCTAGGAAGAGATACCAATAGAAGTTTACCAATACAAGGAGCTACTGCTACACAGATAGCTACCGATACAAGCAAGCTACCGTTACAGAGTGTAACAACTACCGATGCAAGAGATACCATTAAAAGTCCACCACTATAAGTTCACTGATACAAAGAGATACCAACGGAAGCCAACCATTGTTTCTCTAAACTCTCCCTCTCTCTGTTTGTTTATTGTAAACAATCATATTTTAGGCTTTTAATGCAACTGATATTAATTAATGATGTTTGTTGGATGTCAGGAAACTGTACCTTATACCTATAAAAGTAATCATACCTTCTCTCTGAAATTAATTAACGATGTTTGTCGAATGTCAGGGAACCATACCTCGTACCTGTAGAAGTAACCATGACTTATGTTGAACCACCGCATGGGCTATAAAAGGAAGATCAAATCTCCATATAAAGTTATTGTGACATAGAGAATGAAAAAAGTGACACATACGAGAAGAAAAAACGAAGAACTCAAAGAATACTAATACAAATCAAGAACAGAAGTTCAAGAGGAAGTTCAAGTGCTGTAAGGAATATTCTCACATTCAAGATAAACACCTATACCATGAGTAAAGGAATAGAACCACAACACTTTGTTTTCGATTTTTTTTTCTAAAATCTCAAAGCCTCATCTATTTCAATCCAAAGGAGTCCAGAGCTTCATTGACATCACACAAGATAATTCTAAAATCATCTCTATATTATTCCTCTAATGTGATCATTTTTATTACATTACGAGTAGTGTGTGTGCTTCTGTCTGTTTGGACACACACTGACTTCTAATCTGAACTGGATTATACCAAAATCCTCACACCAAAATCTTTGTACCTTTTTGTTTCCCACGTAGATCTATGTTTGTGGTCTGAGGACCTAGACAGCCTGTGTGCTGTTTTTGTTTGTTTCCCATGTAGAACTATGGTAGAGGTATGAGGACCTAGAAAACCTGTGTGCTGTTGTTGTTGGTTTCCCACGTAGAACTATGGTAGAGGTTTGAGGACCTGAACAGCCTGAGTACTGTTGTAAACCCCGATCCAGGGTGTGGATCAAAGTTTTATATAAACTGTTTGAGAGGACTAAGTCTCATCTTGAGACTGAACCTATTTTTTAAAACTATTGTGCATCCAATTTCGGTTTAAAATAATTTAGAATATTCTGATGCTAATTACATTGAAATTAAAATTTGTTTTAAAGTAACTATGATAGTTGACCTAGGAATTGTTTGTAACTATTTCCAGCCAATATGTTAGTTTCAAAAGCTAACTTAATCTTCAGATTATGTTAACTGAGAAATAATCAATCTTTGAGAAACTAATTTAACACTTTCAATCTTTATAAATTCACTATAGTTTAACTTGTTTTATGAATAGTGGGATTTCAATATAAATATTTTTAATAGAAATTTTTAATAAGAACACAATTATCCTCCCTCTTGAGTATCCACTCTGACCAACACTTGGCATTAGAGGCTATTTATTAGGACTCTGTGTACTCTTATTCAACAGTGATTTCAGTTGTGTCTTAAAAATATTAAATTTTTGTTATTTCTAAATTTTTATATCTTTAAATATATTTGCTAAAATCTAATTATGGATAACAGATTAGAAGGTGTAGCTACCAATAGGCCACCCTTCTTTAATGATGTCAATTATGCCCAATGGAAAATAAAAATGAAAATCCATTTAGAAAGTATGGGATTTGATATTTGGACTGATCTAGAGACTCAGTATAAGATTCAAGAAACTATTATAACTACTTGGGTTGAACCTACAGAAGCTTCTTACAATAATAATTGTAAAAAAATGAATCCCATGTATTGTGCTTTAGGAGATGAATAATTTAATCGAATATCTACATGTAAGACTGCTTATGAAATATGGGATACTCTGGCTGTTTCCCATGAGGGAACAAAAAATATAAAGGAAATGAGGCTAAATTCATACCCTATTATATATGATAATTTTAAAATGAAATTTGATGAATCTATTTTTGATATGTATATCAGGTTTAATGAGATAGTGAATACAATGAGCTCACTGGGAAAAGCTATTCCAGCAAATAAGAAAATCATGAGGATACTGAGATGCATGCCAGATAGATGGAGAGGAACCTCTGTCTGAATATGAGAATAATGTGACATTGGAAAGCCACCTATCAAGGAGATGATTAGTAATTTGACGATGTATGAAGAAGAGATAAAGGTAAACAAATAGGAAGATGATGAACCTAAGAAGAAGTCAGTGGCATTAAAGTCTATTGCCTCAAAGAACAAGGACAAAGAGAAAGTTTACATACCTATTGAAAGCTCAACAAGTGAAGGTTCAGATTCAGATAGTGATAAAGAGATGGCTCATATATCCAAGAGATTCAATAAATTATACAGGAAGAAGGAATTTGTTAAAAAAACAAATTATAAGGGTAAGTATGACCAAATAGGTAATCAGAAGAGATATTGGAAAAAAGATGATAAAGATGATGAGATAGTCTATTATGAGTGTAAAAGTAAATGACATGTTAAGGCTGACCGTCCAAAATTGATGTTTAAGAAGAAACATGATTACAAGGACAAAAAATATAAGAAAGCTATGAAGGCTACATAGAGTGCTTCTGAAGACAGCTCAAGTGGATCTAATTCTTCTGATTCTAATGAAAATAATCATGCCAACATGTGTTTCAAGACTAATACATCTAAGGAATCTTTCTTGAAAAGTTCCTGTAGGAAGATATGGTACTAGGACAGTGGATGTTCAAGACATATGAAAGGATAATACTCATGCTTTAAGTGCCATGAAAGATCTTAATTACTCTATATTCAGTTTACATACTTTATATTATGTTTTATCTACTCTCATAATACATTCTTCTACAAATTCTTAAGTCTAATCCTTTATATTATCAAGATTATTTAAGTCCAAACATAGTTACTTTGAAAAGTCTATGACATCATGAGTCTACCACTGTCTATGTATTTCTAGCACCATGAAGCATACACTGTGAAGTAGACACCGTGAAGCCATACACCATGAAGCCAGACACCGTGATGTAGACACCGTGAAGCAGACACCGTGAAGCCAGACACCGTGAACCAGACACTGTGAACAAGACACCATGAACAAGACACCATGAACCAGACACCGTGAGCAATACACCATGAACATGACACCATGAATGAGACACTCATTAGAAGACATCCTGTTTCTTATGATATTTTCTCAGAGGAAGTTACATATCAACCAATAGATCCTCTAGCTCTTCCTGAAGACATTGTGAGAAAAGGAGATCTTGAGGCACTAAAATCTGAATTGAAAACCTATTTTATTGAAGAGATAAGTAAGATGGAATGTTATTTGGTATCATCTATGAAAAATGTTTTCTCAAGTGCTGCGACAGAGGTAATATATGAATTGAAAGTGTGTCAAAATAAGATTTGGAGTTTGAAAGAGGCTATTGATTCCTTAAAGCAATCTGTTGCTTCATTTGACACCTTCATGTATTCTAAATCTCAAGTTGATACGGACCTCAACTACATTCGAGGTTAAGGAAACTGTTTGTGGATGTGTGTGAAGATTTTAAGAAGACCATAAAAAAACATGCCAGTGCTCATGATTTTGATGTGAGGAATTTGAAGAGTAATTTGACTCAGTCATTCAATGAAATAGTAGCTTTTACTATGGCACCTCTTACTGTGTACAAAGTTTCAGTTGATGTTGAACAGTTTAGATCTGTGCTGAAAGAAGAACTTAGTCATTTTAGTACTAGTATCTCATCTAACTCTTAGGTGATTACTACCACAAGGGATATCAGAAAGATCGTTCAAGATTATATGATAGATGCTACTGCAGCCCAGATGGAAATCAAAGACAAAATTGATTATTATTTTCAGAGAGTGTACACCAAGAATCAGTTAACCAATCATTTCAAGAAACTGTTAGAGAATCTGAAACTGACCCCAGTTACTCAAGACTTCAAAGAACAAGTTAGTACGAATAGGGAGGTGACCCCTGATTTGGATAAGTTTGTGGAGAACAAGGATGATTTTATATCTTCTATAGATAGAGGAGGAGGAATCATCATGGATTTTAGGAACCTGTTACTGCCATTTCTGCATGTGTACAGTACACCTATCATTGTACCTCTAGCCCTGGATGCCACTGGTCAGTCTGCTTATACACCTTAGTTGACTCCAGCTCAAGCTATTATAAGTCTTACTCCTATGATCACACAAAGGAGTACCCACCATAGGCCCGACAGTGTTTCAGTAGCTCAACCACCTTTGATCATCACTGATGTTCCGAAGACTTCACCTTTGCCTACAAAACATGAATCTTCTTCTGATCCCAAATCCAAATCCAAATGAGCTATTGAGGAGGTTGATTGATCAATTTCTAATAAATTTTATAGGAATATTTGTAATTCTTTTATTTCATTAGTACTATCTCATGTAACTTTTTCATGTGAAACACAAATGCCTGATTTCTCTCTTCTTCTTTTATTCTCTGAACTGTGGTTTTTCACTTTTTTCGAATCACAATGTGGGAGAAAAATTACACAATGGGGATTATAATATGGGAAGAAATTACACTAAGGGGAGAAAATTATAATATGTATCTTTGGGGAAAATAAATATTCTATTTCTGTTTACTCTTTTGTTAGTCCATAGTTTAACTCTGGTACCTTTGAGAGTTATGAACTGAACACACTGAGAAATTACATTAGATTTATTTTACACTGATTCATTAAAGTTTATTCTGGATTATAATGTTAAAGATTATTTTGGATTATAATGCCATAATTTTTTATTATTAAAAATGGGGAGATTGTTGGACTCACTAGTTTTGATAATCTCAATTACGTTTAGATATGCTTTGATAATCCCAAACAATGTCTATCTATATATTGATTATACTTTCTAATTATGACATCATGAAAATGAGTTGATATGAATGCCAAAATGATCATATCATATCATTGTAATATGTTATTCAATGTTTATTTATGATTATAAATGGTTAACGTTGATTAGTCTTGATACTAAATATTTCTGGAAATGAAATTCATAGAATAGATACTTTATAAGTATTCAAGTACAGATAGAGCTACCGATAAACAAATGTCACTGATAGACTATGTCTACTTATAGACAAGGTCATTAATACAATCTACTGATAGAATGGAGCTATTGATAGAGGAATCTACTGATAGAGAGAGCTACCGCTACCGATGTTAATAGCTACTGATAGCTTGGAAGAAATACCGACAGAAGTTTACCGATACAAGGAGCTACGACTACACAAACAACTACCGATACAAGAAATCTACCATTATAGAGAGTAACAGCTATCGATGAATGACCTACCATTACAAGTCCACCACTACTAGTTCACTAATACAAAGAGCTATCGATGGAAGCCATTCACTGTTTCTCTAAAATCTATCTCTCTGTTTGTTTATTAGAAATGGTCATATTTTGTGCTTTTAATGCAATTGATATTAATTAATTATGTTTGTTGAATGTCAAGAAATTGTACCTCATACCAGCAGTAGTGATCATGACTTAGGTCTTAAATTAATTAATGACGTTTTTTGGTTGTCAGGGAACCATACCTCGTACCTATAGAAGTAATCATGACTTATATCGAACCACAACATGAGCAATAAAAGGAAGATCAAAGGTACGTATAAAGTGAGTGTGACATAGAGAATGCAAAAAGTGACACATAAAAGAAGATCACATGAAGAATTCGAAGAAAACTGATACACATCAAGAACAGATGTTCAAGAGGAGGTTCAAGTGCGGCATGGAATACTCTCACATACAAGCTAAACACCTATACTGGAAGTAAAGGAATAGAACCATGAAAATCGGTTTTCAAGAAAACTTCTATAGAAGGACTCAAAGCCTCATTTGTTTCAATACAAAGGAGTCCAAAGCTACATTGACATCACACAAGAGCATTCTAAACTCATCTCCATATTATTGGTCTACTATGATCATTTTTATTACATTAAGAGCAGTGTGTGTGCTTCTATCTGTTTGGACACACATTGACTCCTAATATGAACTGTAGGATACTGAAATCCTCACACCAAACTCTTTATACCATTTTGTTTCCCACGTAGAGATTTGGTAGAGGACTAAGGCCCTGGACAGCCTGTGTGATGTTCATGTTTATTTCCCACGTAGAACTGTGGTAGAGGTCTGAGGGCCTGGACCACCTGTGTGCCGTTGTTGTTGGTTTCCCACA
Organism: Viscum album; assembly: GCA_963277665.1. Lineage (NCBI taxonomy): Eukaryota > Viridiplantae > Streptophyta > Magnoliopsida > Santalales > Viscaceae > Viscum > Viscum album. The sequence goes on from OY728137.1 coordinate 1,959,678,077, forward strand.
TAGAACCGTGGTAGAGGACCGAGGACCGGAATAGTTTGAGTACTATTGTAAACCCCAATCCAGGGTGTGGATCAAAGTTTTATATAAACTATTTGAGAGGACTGAGTCTCAGCTTGAGACTGAACCTTTTTGTTAAAATTGTTGTGCATCCAATTTCAGATTAAACTATTTTTCAATATTGCGCTGATAATTAATTTGAAATTCAAATCTATTTTAATGTAACTCTGATAGTTGAACAAGCAAGTGTTTGTAATTATTTCCATCCATTAAGTTTGTTTAAAAAGCTAACTTAATATTCAGATTAAGTTATCTGAGAAATAATCAATCTTTGAGAAACTAATTGAACACTTACAATCTTTATAAATTCACTATAGTTTAACTTGTTTTATGAATAGGGGGATTTCAATATAAATATTTTAAACGGAATTTTTTAATATGAACTCAATTTACCCCCCTCTTGAGTATCCACTCCGATTAACAATAAATAAGTCTATTATCCCTCTAAATATAATCCCCAATAAAATCATTTAATAACTCAAAATACATCACTTATAATATCAAAATAGGTGACTAAGAACATGAAATTATAAAAAACATAAGCTTATAAACTAATAATAAAATGCATATCCCTTAAAAACATAATAAGAAAACATCGATATAATCAATGTTTTCTATACCATATATTGACACCAATTGTAAGACCTGGAATTTAATAATAAATATTCTAGTTATTTTAAATCTATAAATTACATCCTTTCCTCAAATATCATTTATTATTAATTAAGACGTACCACATACATAACAAACTCATACATTAAAAGTGAATACTTTTACTCAGTATCCATTTGTCACAAAAAACAAAATTTTTTTTAAATAAGACATGTTTTCTATCAATTTTTTTTATCATTATAGCATCCTTTTCCTTAATCACCTTTAAAATCCTCTAGAATAAATTCAAAACATGGGATTAGTTTAAAAACCAAAGGAAGGGAAAAAATGAAAGAAAAATTGTTTTCATGTGAAAAAAATGAAAACCTATGAAATGTTTACATTTATCCCAAATTTCTTGGATATGATTAAAAAATTAATTTTAAAATGGTAACACACATACTTTAACATAAAATTAAAAAATTAAAACACATGTAATGGAAATCAAAATGATTTTTGTAAAAATAGAGCATTACATTCATAACATGTTTTAAACATGTGTTGGAAATAACCAACACTCTATTAAATCTGTTAGAGAAGCTAGTTGGTAACTCCCTTAAAAATTAATTCAATGATAATTTATATTATAGAATTCGTTTGATATCTATCTCGGTGTAACCAATTTATAAGCTGTAACGGGATCCTCTAGCACTATATGGGCCTCCCTATCATATAAGCGATAATTTTATTATAAATCACTATTTTGGAATACCAATTTCACTTGTATAAATCTAAATTACCAAATAATAAATATACTTTTTTTACTTTCAAAATTTTACATCCTAAAACATTTCAGAAATTCTTTTCAAATCGTAAAAAAATCACTTCTAGTTATCAGAATACCCTTTTATTTTAAAAATATCTTTTAAAATAAAAACACTACACGCATCATAAATGAATTTTTTCTTCTGAAAAGTACCATGTAAAATTATATAGGAATCATAAATTATTAATGCATTATTACTGTAGTAAAAATACCATCATTCCATGAAAGCTAAAAATCATTTTTGTACTTTTGTATAAAGTGTTTAAAGATTAACTTTAAAAGAATATTTTTAAAATAAAGGACCTTACCTAGAGTCTGAATAATCACGTATAATCACTATCTTACTAAATAATAAACATAGTTTAATTTATATATATTTTTATGAATAATTTATAAATTTGTTATTTTATTTATATCAAAAATTACCATGTTCTAAAAATTACTTAATTATTTAAGGTCTCATTGGACACAATGATGATATTTGGTTCATAATTCCAAAATAACATAAGTAGGTGAACATAGTAAAATATATTATAACTAAATAATATAAAGAATAAAATTCAATAAATAATTATCACTTTTAATCATTAATTAAAATTATAAATCATACCATTAAATGTGATTATGAAAAATAATATATGTTACAATCATGGGGATGGTAAGTCGTATGCACGCATGAGTAACGTTTATAATTTTCAATGATCACTATGGAATGAGTGTAAGTATAATATTATCATTCCATAACTATAGTAATACATTATTTATTATTATATTTTTATTAACATACTAATATACATAATCTAAGTAATGTGCTGATGTAAAATGAATTACATCGAATCGTGGTGGTGATATTTCACCCATATGCATGAACGATGTTACCATTTTCCAGTATAATGAATGGTTTTAAGGTAAATGATATATTACCATTACCTAATTATAAATATATAATTAATGCTATATATAAACATGAGTTCTATCATTATGACACATCATGGGGATGATGATGGAAAATGAATCACATCGATTCATGAAGCGGTAGTCTATTATACACACAAATGATGAATTCTTTTCCCATTTAATGAAAGTGGAGATATGTATGGGTAATTACAATAATATGACTAAATATAAATATATATAGATAGTAGACTTATTATTTTATCAAGTATGAATAAGATTTTGTTTAGGAGAAATATGAAATAAAATAGAAACGCTTTATTAAAAACAATACCTCTTCTTTGGTAAATCTCCGTTGCTTAACACTATATGACCACTATGTATGGTGTTTTAAATCAAATAAGGCATCTAAGATGGGATTAAAGATTATAGTAAGGTACAATGGACACTATTTCAAGAACAAAAATGGGGATTAAATTATCAATAAAAGAGAATAATGTGTTCTCCTTTATAAGTGTGGGGCGGGGTACTCTTGGAATTTCTAAAAATTTTAAACTATTATAAATTAATTTTTAATTCAAAAAATATCTAAAGTGAGTTATTTATATTTTAATAATATTGTGGTTTTACATCCCCTCATTCAATAAGAATTACATTTTTGTTTATATATCTACCATTATCATTAATTGTAACCATTATCTGTCCCCTTTAACTCATACCCTTGCAACATGAATTTTCACTCATCGAGGGTTAATATTTTCACTATAAACTGCAAAATGTCCCATAAGTGAACCATTATTGATATTATAAATCATATCCTAATAGTTTTGTCTACTTTAAAATTTTAATTTATTTTATATCATTTTGTCAAATATTAATTATTTTAATATATCATTATAGTAAATTTTAACAAGAATCATTAATCTAAATCATAAAAATATAAATAACACAATAAAAAATTGGAATAAACATTTAGTGATTCCATAACATGTCAAAGTAATCTATAAAATTCTTGTATTACATTAATTATCTCATATTATATTAATATTAATATTTATAATATCATTTATTTGAATATTGAATTAATAAAATAATTACAACCTCAGTGTTGGGAAATAATTTAATGCATATATTACTTGAAGAAAAATAAAAAATAAAAAATAAAATACTATTAGGATGATATATATTTAAAATTTAAAATTATTATTTATTGTTGCTTTTATCTTATGGTTTAGTTATTAAAAATATGAGTGTGACATCTTTGACTTTACTTTGAATAAAATATTATAGATTTTAAAATCAATTATAAATGTAAATAAGGCCATATATTAAAACAATGAATTATTATGTACTTAAGTTAATCATCCAATGAAATTGGGTTCAATTTAAGGCTATTTTTAAAGTCCAAATAATTTTATTTTTTAATATAATTACCAAATTTTCACTTTATAGCTGTATCAAAAATTATAAGGCTAGTCTTTCTATTGTCCACTATTGAAAGGTTAATATTTAATAAAACAAGACCCTACAATTGAAAATATGAAATCTTATTTTAAAAATTTTATGCACAAATAGTTTGTAATATAATTGTAAATTATACTAGATAAAATGATTTTTTTTCAGAAATATGCCCATTTTAAACATATTTTCTTATACTAAATAAATGTAAAAATACATTTAAGAATTAATTGTTTTATTTAATATATAATGGAACAAATTAAAAGTTAGGAATAATATGAAATATAATTATAAATTTTTAATACATGAAAATAAAAAACAATTTTAAATGAAAAATGGTATTATCACTATTCATTGAAAAATAAAACTGTTCCAAAAATTATAAATATTTCCCCATAAGATAATGTTGATATTATCATTTCAAAATTTATATTTATTTCCTTAAAAAATTTCATTAAAATATCAGAAATTATATTGTATTATATTTTTACAAAAAGTTACACATCGTTACTGATGAAAAGTATTTGAAGAATAAAACGAATTTTGTGAAATTAAGTGCTTTATTTTATAAGATTCATTCAATACATTATTATTGGGTATAAACTTTTTGTATTTAATAATTTAGTTAATACTATTCATTCCTAAAAATTTAAAATATAGATTTTAATGGTCGCATAATAATAATAACTATTTATTTGATTATGTTAAGTGTTGTGTATTGTGTATACTATCGAATATTGTGTTTCCATTTGAAATATTATCATGTTTCTGAACAAGTAAGCATGATAAGATATGTATTTTCTAAAACACTCATGATAATCACCTTATAATTTTAAGGTTCATCCGATGAACTTATTATAGGAAACACATATTTATCAACTCTTCCTAATTGAATTTGGTAATAGGAAAACAAAGATAAACGATTTTTGTTAGAGAACAAAAATACAACCCTTTGAACCTTATCATTCATAACTGTCCTAATAATCATATTCTTTTCACAATATCACCTGGAAGAATATCCTAAAATCATGGACATGAAAATACCTCTTTTGTATATTGTTGTCCATCATTGAACATAAATCACTAAAACACTGAAATATATGCAATGGGTTATTTATGCAACAAATATATTCATATGTGTGTGTAATTTGTTTAGGAAATAGGAATTATTGAACTAAAATACCATTATATCAATAAGAGAAGACTTTAGAAACTTTTATTAAACATCATAAATTATTGTTTCATAAATAAACTGAATCTTTTATTTCACCATAAACATTCAACACAAAACAAAATTCAACATTCAAGAACATCTTTTTCTACAAGAACATCAAAAAACTATTGAAGTAGTTCACACATATTTAAATAACTACTATGAACTTTTTAAAAACTCTAGAAAATATATTTTCTTCTATAAAAAGTTTAGGCACATAATAATGAATAGATTTATCTTATAAATTCACTACCCCTTTAATAAAAGTCCATAAGAAAAATATGTGAGATGGGATAGAGATCACATACTTTATCAATGAAAATGGAGGGGTTATACCCCCATTATTATTGTCATCTAATGAAAATTTCTTTCTGAAATGGTGTTTTGAAAATATTTAAAACTTATTCCACTTAAATAAAAATATCATAATTTAGTTCAGTCTCTTCAACAATATCATTGATGAAGTGATATTTGATATCAATATTTTTAGATTGTGAATTTGGCTCTAGATTCTTAGTGAGATTTATAACACTTTTAAGATCACAACCAATGATAATGGGAAACTACACATAAAAAATATTTTAAACCATGTATTCACAAATATAAGTTGTGTTGATGTTTCAGTTTTAGTTTTAGAAACATGCTCAACTTATACCATGTTTAAAGCTATAGAATAGTTTTTATTTTTATGATAAGTCACATATCATTCTACTTAAAAGGAAGCCCCCCTAGATGTAGATCTTCTATCATCAAGACAACCTTCCCAATATATATATGTATAAAAATCATATTAATATTCCCTAAGATGTAATATTATATTCTAAAATTTGTTATTCCTTTGATATATCTATGAATTGATTTTCGTACTATATGTTTTTGATTCTTTTTGGAGAACTTTGATACATGGAAGAAAATGCAACCAAATACACTATTTATAGTCTTGGATATTTTTTGTACCCCATGTTTCAAACAAATTGTAACGCCCCGACCCCAGCTACCCAGAGTCGGTGCATTACTTCGTAACATTGGCATGATCACAAAGATCAAGTCTCGAAAGACCGATTAGTTTAGTAGCCTTGGAAACACTAGATACCTTCATAAACGTTACATTACATCATAAAGTGAAAAACTAATAACAAAGTCTTCACAGTCCACACTCATATCCTCTTCTGACTATCCCTGCAGGTCATTCCTAAAATACTTCTTCACATCCTAGAAAATATTAAAACATTGAAAGGGGTGAGCTCAGATGCTCAGTAAGGATAACAATAATGCGGAAGCTTTCTTAAATAATCATTAACAATTAAGGCAATGTATAAATAAAACAAAATCCTTTTAAACATGAACTTCAACATAATATGGCAAAAGTAAAATGAGATAATGCCATTCACTTCTTCACATGGATATTCTCCTGGTCGAATAATCACATGCAATATCAATAACCACTTTCATAATGAGGGAATGTATAATGCCGGACATTCTGAAACATTTTGTCAAGGCCTCGGCCAAGACGTCTAAAATGATTAAGGACTCGGCCAAAACCATAAATCAAATTGGGAAAGGGCCTCGGCCAATTCCACGTCTAGTTGTCTCATGAGACCTACCGATGTAATTTTTTTAGAAGATACTTACATTTAAAATTGCTCAAATATAATCCAGTGTTTTTTATGAAAACATTAAGCAAGCTTCTGAAAACAAAATAACTAATTCTGAGACTGCTCGACTAATTACAGGCCATGATGGGTCCACGCCCAATCCCTTCATGTCTACCACACTCGAGAGTCGGGTTTTCTGAAAACATTTTTAAGCTTGCGTTAAATACGTATACATTTGCACTAGATTTTCATATATTTTAGAGAAATATATCTCTATTTTGTAATCATTTAAAAATCACATATTTATAAAATAAAACCTTTTGAATAAACGTAAAAGTCAAAGGGGTTTATACACCGTATAAAATAAAGTTGTGTATAAAACGAAATATGCCTCAATGAAAGGAGATTGAGACGAAGTCCTTACAAAGATCATTTTTAAAATAAAATAGATCTATTATGTGTATTCATTATATGTACACATAAAGAAAGTACAAATACAATATAGGACATAATAATATCATGACATAATTTTAAAGTAGGAGATTAACCCAAAGAATGGAAGTTGGGTTAAGAAGTTCCCTTACCTCGTGTCTGACTTGACTCAACCATTCTTTAACCTCCTGAATAATAAACTAGAATTAATATAAACCTTATTAAGAACCATTTTCAATTTTATTATCCTTATTATATCACTTATTACAATGATATGAACATTATGTAATTATTTAAGTTAATAACGGTTGTTTTGTCGATCTTTGGTACTTGAGTCAACAATAAACTTCTTATAATTACAAGTTGTTCATGTGGTAGAATATCCATTATATCCAGAATTATATTCATGATTTAGATGTCATATATATCTTATATATCTAGTATATACATTCATTTGTAATATTACGTAACATTTAGAGGTAAGAAATGAAATGCACCGTTCATGGAGACGGTAAGTCGTACGTACGCATGAACGCTACATTCATTTCAATTTCATATTTAATGGAACGAAATCATAATGATATAAATGTATAATATAATTCCAGTATAATATAGTTTATAATACCATTTACTCTATCCTTTATACATCCCACATATGGCATTAACGATTCAAATCACTTTGAGGGGGCGGTAGTCCGCACTTCCTAAAATGAAATTATCGCGTTTTACCCATAATGGAAATCATAAAGTATGCCATAAATGAGAAATACAGAAGCATAAGTAAAACATAAACATATTATATATCATATATAAAAATAGTGACATCTTAATGGCCACCTTTGGAGGTGTTATATGAGTGTTGAACAATCATCGTTTCGTGAGGCAGAAATTCGCCATCCACAGAAACCGTATGTTCTTTAACCATTACATGTAGGTGTGTGTAAGTGTAGCTCGAATAATTCTTATAAAAACATCCTAGTATATTGAGGATACTGTTGTTGTTACAAAAGAAATGAATAAAAATAGTTTAGGGGGTTGGAGAAGAAAAATAAAACAAAACAACATTAGAGAAGACATTACCTCAAAATCGGGTAACTCTTTTTGATTTGAGACAAAGGCTTCCTTGGGAATGGTTCTGCCCAAAGTGAGGCTTCTAGGAGTAAGATAGGGATGTTGGGAGAGTATTTGGGCAGAGGTTGGCCGATCCAAATTGCTTGAAGGTGTGAATAAGGTGGGAGAGGTGGGGGCCTTTTATAAGTGGAGAGGAGGGGCTCTTTTGGAAAGATTGAAATGTTACATTATTAAACAATGCTTTTCGGATTCTAAAGGTCCCACACTTATATAATTCGAGGCTAAGGTGATAAGGGTTCGAAATATCCTCATCCAATTGGCTTTGGACAAGTGTAAGCCTTGGATTTTGCATTATCTTCCCATTTTATTTAAATCGTTAAATAACGAGGTCATCGCTGCATCATCATGATGTCATAAATAATTTAATATATATAATGTCTAAAAATTATAAAAAAAATAATATGATGTAGGAAATCTTTTTATATTTCTAATGAATATTTATAGTCAAAATTTGGACTTGTGTAACCCCACTTAAAAACTGTTTTAGTAAAATAACTCATGTTTGTGTCACTTTAATTTTAACATTAAATAAATATATATTAATGTCATTTTCCAACTAAAGTGGCTCCATGGGGTCCCCAAGTTGACCCATGGGTTGTCTTGGTCGGCCATGACTCATCCAATAGGAGTAGGACAAGTGTCATGCTCATCTCATATTATTAAAACATTATTTGTACCTTAAACTACACTAATTACCTCTAATCGCGTTCAAGAACTTAAAAGTTACTATTCACCAAAAAATTATTTTAATCTCATTGAACGACATTTTACTTCTGAATGACAACCATGTATGTCGGATTTTTGAAAATCAAATCACAGAAGTGGTAATATTTCATGTAAACGAAAAATCAGTTATTTAACTACCACTTAGTGGTTTCACTATTCATCAAAAATTGAAGTTTTTCAGAACAATGCCAAAATTTCACCCTAAGCTATAATTGATATTCCGAATTCAAAAATGATGTATATTTTAAAAAATTACAAACATTTAAGTTTCATTAATTAATTTTATAATTAATTCCAGCTGTTATGACAAATAGCGTGTTTTTAAGAAACAATTTATATCAAAAGATTGGCAATTATTTATGTCCAATTTCAATGTTAAATTAATTCTAATGACCACCATTGGATAAAATGGTAAAAATATATTCTAATTATACCTTAAAACCACTAAATAGTATAATTTATCACTATAAATTATTTTTATTAAAAAAAGTTGTTTTTAAGTATTTTTCACTATTCATAAAAAAATAGAAGTTCTCAGAAAAATACCAAAAATTCAACATAGGATAATTTCGATATTCTGAATCCAAAAATGAAGTCCATTTTGAAAAATAAAATTTATAAAATTTTAAAAAGTAGGTATTACTATTCACAACGGCTAGTTTAATTCGTTGTGGTGTGTGTTAGAGCTCGAGGTTGCGTACAACACACGCTATTGCATTATTCGAAGTGAAACGTATCGTGAAAGCTTGGGGTGTTACATTCTCCCCTCCTTCAATAAATTGCGTCCTCGCAATTTGAAATTTTTCTTTGAAAATAAAAGGTTGAAAAGAGAAAATACCTTTGAGGAAAACCCACATCGGAAATAAGGTTAATAAATATATAACATTAAAAGAAAGCAAGATAAGTACAAAGGTCACCCGATATTGACCATTCTAGGATTCTATTAAAATATGGATATGGAGGAGAAACAAACCATCAAGGTATGATGGGGAGTTATAGAAAACAGGATTAGGAGAAAGTTTAACCACAAGAAAATCACAAACCTGTGATTGGTTAAACGGTCATTGAATCCCCAGTTGGAAAAGTTAACCGACAACATTTTTGTTTTAAGTTACCTTTTATAATGTTGAGGAATTTATTTAGGAGATTTACTAAGAACGTAAGGGAATATACATACTTGTTATGTATACTTTCATTCGTTAATAAATTTTTACCACAAACCCAACTTTTACTCCAAATGGTAACAGAACTCAAAAATATTCCATTTATCCTAATTGTATAAGGTTCCAAATGTTAACACATACAATTTAGATTAGTAAAATTATTTTGTAATAACCAGGGACTTCTTGTAGGCTAGTGGTAGGAAATAAAGGCTTGTCGCACTATGGTTGTGGGTTCGATTCCTGCAGCTTTGTCCGACGCGACGGGTTATGCCCCACCCTGCAGGTTGTCCTTTTCCTAAAACTATAGTATTATAATATTCCAAAAATAATATTCAGAAATGCTTTAACCTTAAACAGTACTATCCAAAGATCAACTTAATCCATTCCAACCTTTATAGTTATCCAAAATACCTCCGTCCAGACTTTCTCTAAAGGGTCGTTAAATTCCAAAATCAATTGTAACCTCAGATTCCCCAAACAAAGTAAAGTTTCTCTTATTGTCACATACTAAAAATATGATTACCTTCATCATATTAAATCCTTAATGAAAACAACATGTACTGCAGTACAATCCTTATATATATCACATTATTCTTATAACCATAATCTAGTTCTTGAGTCCAAAAACACAAATACAATAATTATTCCGCTTCAACTGTAGTCACAGCATAAGATTGGCCTTGATCCCTTGGCCTTTTCTGAGGTAAGTTTCCTTGACGCTTAGGAAATTCATTTGCATAATGCCCTGTTTCCCTACAATTGTAGCATTCAACTTTGACAGCCTCTTTCTTTCCCTTGCAATCACGAGCCTGGTGACCCTTTTCTCCACATTTATAACAAACTCCCATTCCTTTTAGGCAAGTACCAGGGTGATTCTTCCCACAATTATCACATAATGGAAAATCCTTCTTTCCCTTCTTTCCCTTTATCTGTCTCTTGTTCCACCGTTCTCTTCTTCTCTTGCTTTACTTTGTTGTCATAAGACTTAGAGAATTCCTTTTCTTTCTTGATAGCACATGAGACAATATCTTCGTATGATGAGAAGGATTGTGATACTAAAGCTCGACGGAGAAATGGTTTTAACCCATCAAAGAAACGATCAATCTTACTCCTTGGGTTACGTATATAATCGGCAGCATGCCTCGCTAACCTTGTAAAGTTAGCCTCATACTTTGCGACATTCTCATCCTCCTTCTGCCTCAAACTCAGAAATTGCCTTTCCATATCTGCTCGATGGTCACGAGGAAAATATTTTTCTAAGAAAAGCTCTTTGAACTCCCTCCATTCCATATTCGATACGTCATCATCTTCCTTTGTGTTTTGAATCAGCGACCACCACTGATCGGCATCTCCAGTGAGGCGGTAAACTACCATGACAACCTTCTCCCTTTCACTACTCCCCAAGGCATGGAATATTTTCTCTAAGGAATTTATTCATTGCTCAGCTACTGTAGGATTTGTACTCCCATTGAAGGTTGGTGGTTGTTGCCTCATGAAACGGTCTAGCATTGATCCTCCACGTTGCGGATCAGGGTGCTCCATACGAGTAAGGTTATTATTCATAACCTGCGTGAGTTGTCCCAGTACGGTGAGAAGCTGATCAGCACCAGTTGTATCTCCAGATCCACAATAATTATCTTGACCAGGAGGGAAATCCCTACACGGAGTTCGTGCATTGATACGGTTTCCATTCCTTCCACTAGGTGCCATTTCTAAACAATGGCATAAACTAGATTAGTTTATGAATCAAAATACATAATTCCATACTTGTTAAACACTTTACATAAACTGAACTATTTATGGATATAATCCATAATCATAAAAAGAAATGTTTTCTTTGAGGAAGTATGTACTCACAACCCTTCATAGTGGTTTGTAAATAAAATGAGAATTATCCTAAGCATATCCCCCGAGAGTGTCGTAACCAAGAGTGCAGCAAGGCCTGTTGTCGTGCATCAGTTCCCGTTCGAGTCTAGCTCAAAGCGGTGTTTTCGGGTTTTACCCCTAGGTATATCTATGCCAGAGCCGCCTCTACCTGCTCGTATCCAGACAGGGATGTATTGCTCGGAAAACTCACAACATCTCTACAATACCAAAATTCTAGGAAGTTCTTCTATACTAATCCTCAAAGTCTATCTTCGGGATATGTGCTCTAATCAGAGTTTATCTAAATCTAGCTTCCAAGGTTAGTACTAAACTACCTCTGATACCAACTGTAACGCCCCGACCCCAGCTACCCAGAGTCGGTGCATTACTTCGTAACATTGGCATGATCACAAAGATCAAGTCTCGAAAGACCGATTAGTTTAGTAGCCTTGGAAACACTAGATACATTCATAAACGTTACATTACATCATAAAGTGAAAAACTAATAACAAAGTCTTCATAGTCCACACTCATATCCTCTTCTGACTATCCCTGCAGGTCATTCCTAAAATACTTCTTCACATCCTGGAAAATATTAAAACATTGAAAGGGGTGAGCTCAGATGATCAGTAAGGATAACAATAATGCGGAAGCTTTCATAAATAATCATTAACAATTAAGGCAATGTATAAATAAAACAAAAGCCTTTTAAACATTAACTTCAACATAATATGGCAAAAGTAAAATGAGATAATGCCATTCACTTCTTCACATGGATATTCTCCTGGTCGAATAATCACATGCAATATCAATAACCACTTTCATAATGAGGGAATGTATAATGCCGGACATTCTGAAACATTTTGTCAAGGCCTCGGCCAAGACGTCTAAAATGATTAAGGCCTCGGCCAAAACCATAAATCAAATTGGGAAAGGGCCTCAGCCAATTCCACGTCTAGTTGTCTCATGAGACCTACCGATGTAATTTTTTTAGAAGATACTTACGTTTAAAATTGCTCAAATATAATCCAGTGTTTTTTTATGAAAACATTAAGCAAGCTTCTGAAAACAAAATAACTAATTCTGAGACTGCTCGACTAATTACAGGCCATGATGGGTCCACGCCCAATCCCTTCTTGTCTACCACACTCGAGAGTCGGGTTTTCTGAAAACATTTTTAAGCTTGCGTTAAATACGTATACATTTGCACTGGATTTTCATATATTTGAGAGAAATATATCTCTCTTTTGTAATCATTTAAAAATCACATAATTATAAAATAAAACCTTTTGAATAAACGTAAAAGTCAAAGGGGTTTATACACCGTATAAAATAAAGTTGTGTATAAAACGAAATATGCCTCAATGAAAGGAGATTGAGACGAAGTCCTTACAAAGATCATTTTTAAAATAAAATAGATCTATTATGTGTATTAATTATATGTACACATAAAGAAAGTACAAATACAATATAGTACATAATAATATCATGACATAATTTTAAAGTAGGAGATTAACCCAAATAATGGAAGTTGGGTTAAGAAGTTCCCTTACCTCGTGTCTGACTTGACTCAACCGTTCTTTAACCTCCTGAATAATAAACTAGAATTAATATACACCTTATTAAGAACCATTTTTAATTTTATTATCCTTATTATATCACTTATTACAATGATATGAACATTATGTAATTATTTAAGTTAATAACGGTTGTTTTGTCGATCTTTGGTACTTGAGTCAACAATAAACTTCTTATAATTAGAAGTTGTTCATGTGGTAGAATATCCATTATATCCAGAATTATATTCATGATTTAGATGTCATATATATCTCATATATCCAGTATATACATTCATTTTTAATATTACGTAACATTTAGAGGTAAGAAATGAAATGCACCGTTCATGGAGACGGTAAGCCGTACGTATGCATGAACGCTACTTTCATTTCAATTTCATATTTAATAGAACGAAATCATAATGATATAAATGTATAATATAATTCCAGTATAATATAGTGTATAATACCATTTACTCTATCCTTTATACATCCCACATATGGCATTAACGATTCAAATCACTTTGAGGGGGCGGTAGTCCGCACTTCCTAAAATGAAATTATCACGTTTTACCCATAATGGAAATCATAAAGTATGCCATAAATGAGAAATACAGAAGCATAAGTAAAACATAAACATATTATATATCATATATAAAAATAGTGACATCTTAATGGCCACCTTTGGAGGTGTTATATGAGTGTTGAACAATCATCCTTTCGTGAGGCAGAAATTCGCCATCCACAGAAACCGTATGTTTTTTAACCATTAGATGTAGGTGTGTGTAAGTGTCGCTCGAATAATTCTTATAACAACATCCTAGTATATTGAGGATACTGGTGTTGTTACAAAAGAAATGAATAAAAAGAGTTTAGGGGGTTGGAGAAGAAAAATAAAACAAAACAACATTAGAGAAGACATTACCTCAAAATCGGGTAACTCTTTTTGATTTGAGCCAAAGGCTTCCTTGGGAATGGTTCTGCCCAAAGTGAGGCTTCTAGGAGTAATAGATGGATTTTGGGAGAGTATTTGGGCAGAGGTTGGCCGAGCCAAATGGCTTGAAGGTGTGAATAAGGTGGGAGAGGTGGGGGCCTTTTATAAGTGGAGAGGAGGGGCTCTTTTGGAAAGATTGAAATGTTACATTATTACACAATGCTTTTCGGATTCTAAAGGTCCCACACTTATATAATTCGAGGATAAGGTGATAAGGGTTCGAAATCGCCTCATCCAATTGGCTTTGGACAAGTGTAAGCCTTGGATTTTGCATTATCTTCCCATTTTATTTAAATCGTTAAATAATGAGGTCATCGCTGCATCATCATGATGTCATAAATAATTTAATATATATAATGTCTAAAAATTATAAAAAAAATACTATGATGTAGGAAATCTTTTTATATTTCTAATGAATATTTATAGTCAAAATTTGGACTTGTGTAACCCCACTTAAAAACTGTTTTAGTAAAATAACTCATGTTTGTGTCACTTTAATTTTAACATTAAATAAATATATATTAATGTCATTTTCCAACTAAAGTGGCTCCATGGGGTCCCCAAGTTGACCCATGGGTTGTCTTGGTCGGCCATGACTCATCCAATAGGAGTAGGACAAGTGTCATGCTCATCTCATATTATTAAAACATTATTTGTACCTTAAACTACACTAATTACCTCTAATCGCGTTTAAGAACTTAAAAGTTACTATTCACCAAAAAATTATTTTAATCTCATTGAACCACATTTTACTTCTTAATGACAACCATGTATGTCGGATTTTTGAAAATCAAATCACAGAAGTTGTAATATTTCATTTAAACGAAAAATCAGTTATTTAACTACCACTTAGTGGTTTCACTATTCATCAAAAATTGAAGTTTTTCAGAACAATGCCAAAATTTCACCCTAAGCTATAATTGATATTCCGAATTCAAAAATTATGTCTATTTTAAAAAATTCCAAACATTTAAGTTGCATTAATTAATTTTATAATTAATTCCCGCTGTTACGACAAATAGCGTGTTTTTAAGAAACAATTTATATCAAAAGATTGGCAATTGTTTATGTCCAATTTCAATGTTAAATTAATTCTAATGACCACCATTGGATAAAATGGTAAAAATATATTCTAATTATACCTTAAAACCACTAAATAGTATAATTTATCACTATAAATTATTTTGACTAAAAAAAGTTGTTTTTAAGTATTTTTCACTATTCATAAAAAAATAGAAGTTCTCAGAAAAATACCAAAAATTCAACATAGGCTAATTTCGATATTACGAATCCAAAAATGAAGTCCATTTTGATAAATAAAATTTATAAAATTTCAAAAAGTAGGTATTACTATTCAAAACGGCTAGTTTAATTCGTTGTGGTGTGTGTTAGAGCTCGAGGTTGCGTACAACACACGCTATTGCATTATTCGAAGTGAAACGTACCGTGAAAGCTTGGGGTGTTACACAAATATTCTAAAAAAATTAGGATCTATATTTGTACATTCTATGTAATTTGAAAACATAGTTATCAATAAAATTTGTGTGAAAACATTATTTTAATATACAATAAGATACATGTTTTCAAATTAATGGAAATATTTCTCATGATATAGGAAAATGTATTTCTAATCATAATAGATTTTAAATCCAAGATTTGTTTTCATTAACCATACAATTTAAACACCAGATAACTTCTTAATATACTTAAAAATCATGTCACATATTTCTTTATAAATCATTGCAACTATGATGATTTCAATATAAAATATCAAAAAATGATGGAAACCTCTTGATTTAATTTTATATGATGATTCTTATCATCTCTTCCTATTTTGATGTCCAAAATCATTATGTAAGATTAAAATTTAGAATACCAGGCTCAAATATCATGATTTATAACCATAAAAATATATCTTTAATAGGCAGATGTTTCATTGATAATTCCCAAGCATGAAGCCACATGTTTGTTAAATATAAAATTATTGATTGATCTCTACATTAAGAAATTTTGACCTTAAATCCATTTGAAAAATATTATATATCAATTGTTATGTGATATAAAGAATTATTTTTATATTTTCTAAACTTTCCATTGGAGAATATGTGTTTTTAAAGTCAATTACCCCAATTTCTGAGTAAAATTTACAAACTAGTTGTTTATTATTTATTATCAATTTACCTTTTTCCTTTATGATATACCCAAAAAGAAAAATTTTACTAAAAAAATTAATATTTATTGGTTTCAGTAAAAGGAACCAATTATAATTATTTTCAATCTACTGTTGCTCTTTATTCAGATAATCAATATACTTTTGATGATTTGTAGCTTCATAGATATCATTTGGAGTAATCAGTGAATATAATACAGTATGTGGAAATAACTTTAATTTTATTAGGATTTGAACTTATTTTCATAGATCTCTGATGATTTTTTGGAATTAAAATTTCCTAATTATATAGGATGAAATGAATGTTCATTTTCCTCATCAATTGAAATTGAAGATTTATAATCATTCAATTGAGAGTCTTTAACAATATTATTATAATTAAAAACACTGTCACATTATTTAACTAAAACCACCTAATATTACCATTCCTATACATGTGGAATTAGCTGTAAAAAATTATTACCATACTATTCAAGAATATTAACATATTTAGAGTAAACAAAATGTTGTCTTTTTATTATAACACCCATGAAATTTTCCATTAGGTGGGTATCGAAAAGAAATTCAATCAAAATATTTTCAAATTAGACATCCCATGATTTCCACCGTTGACATTAATAGTTAAATTCTGTCAAAACCCCGTTAGATATTTTTAACATGAGGTTTATTTGTAATACATATAATTAAGATTCATATAATTGTTTAATTTTAGAATCATTATTTATAAATATTAAGTATTACCATAATTATTATCTTCAAATGTACTGAGAAGAATTATATACAATCATCATTGTTCATTCCATCTCAACCTAACATATATTTATTATTTCAACAACATCATTTGGTTACGGTGTAAATGGTTTACTAAATTCATAATGAACTCTATGAGTTAAAATATAATATTTGTGTTTCCCATTTGTATAATCACCACCACTATCATTTCGAATCTTATTAACAAAATATCATCTTTTATATTCTTAAATTCTGTCTAAATGTCTAATAATTTTACATGCATCAGATTTCTGTTTTGAAAAAAATACATATAATATGAGAAAAATAATTAATATAATAGAAAATAAATATCTATATTTTTTCATTTGTTTTCAATGGGCTGATAAATTTCATAAAGTATCACCTTTAATGGATGTGTTTAATGTAAAACATCTTTCTTATATGTAACTTTTGTAATATTCCCTTTCTAGGTTATTGGACAATAATATATATTCCACTAGTTTGGTATAGAATATTGTGAAAAAATTATCTCTCTATTATACCTATCATAGTTATATGACCCATATACCGTATCTTGCTACACCATAAATTATTTTCATTCATTATAAATGGATAACATGATATATGTGCATCAAAAACTTGAAACAACTTTCCATTAGTTAATTACCCTATTTTTATTACTTTCCCATCTTTATTTAGTTTTAAAAATACAATCACTTATGAAAATTATTTATCTCCATCATCATAATGTTTAAAAATACTGAAAATATTATGTTTTATCTTATCATCAAAAAAGTTCCTTTTGGATTTTAAAGATTCTTACCTAATAATAAAAACTTCAACTCCTTCAATTTTAAGGATCTGGTCATTTCCAAAAGTTTTTGTACCTTCTATATAAAATTTAACATTCTAAAAAAAACATAGATATCCTTTCAATTATAAATAACACATACCACACAATATGAATTGATATTCTATTTTTTATCATTGAGATAATTTTCAACAACTATGGGTTTTTTCATTTCCTTTTATTCCATCTCATGTGACTTTTGAGATTTTTTACATATATTTTTTTATAATTTAACCATCATAATCCAACAATTTTAAATATTTATTGGCTACTCACATCTTTCATAAATAACTTCCAATGGTCAGAATCTATTTTTAATCTCAAAACTCACTTTCTTAGATTTTTTTAAATTAGTATATTGAATCACCAAAAATAAGCATCTAGTTTTTCTAAATTAATTATTAAATTGATGATTTATTGCACACAATTAAAATATATTCCCAAAACTATCCAAATAAAAATATTATCCAGGGAGAGCATATTTTGTTTTGTAACATGCATACTTTTCAAACTTTTGTAGCTAATTTCCATCAATTTTCATAACTTACACTATATAATTTTATTATGTACCAATTATTTAGTAACCTCATGAAAAATTCTTATTCTATATAGATTTATTATTATCCTCATAATGGTCTCCAACATCAGATTCTCTTGGACTATATTATTGAAATTTATAAATTTTAATGTTTTCCTCTCTACTTATTTTTGATATATACATGTCATTCATGAAATTCATTTCCTTATAATAATATTCATCATTATTATTAACCTTTATGTATAATTTTTGTTTATCACATAATATTTTTAGTTCATAAAACCCTCACAATATTTTGTAACAGGGTTTTGAATGTTTTCATTCCATATTGAAATTCATTATGTTTTTTTTGAAAAATATCAAATTATTCCACTTTCAACAATATATTTTCCTCAATAATGACATTGAAATTGTTACTTTAATCATGACACTTTTTATGATCATCAACATCTTATTGAAAAATATATTTTTTTTCAACAAAATATTTTTGATTATTTTATGAATGATTTTTTATCTTCAACTTATTATTATCCATATCACGTATAATAATCATTAAAATACATTATTTCAACTTTTTCTTTAGTATAATATATAATTAAGTCTCTTATTATCACTACTCATAGCTATTTTATTTAATGGAGTGTGAACCTTTTCTAGTTCACTTTATCAAAAAAAACATCAGCTATATCATCAATATAGTTTTCTTCTTCTTATCCACTATCATAATCTTCCACACACAGTAACAAAAGGATTATAATTTTTTATATATTGAACTTATTATCCATTACCATTTGATATTAGCTGTATTTTTATACATATTTAGAAATATTACCCTCAATCTATATAATTTATCACTACCATTATCTTTTTAATTCATATAAAATCTATAGAAAAATTTCAAATAGTTTCATATACAATGAAATTCATAGGTACGTGAATTTAAAATTTATTATGAGTATTTTCACCCTTTCAGAAAAAACACATAAATTCACCAATTTTTTTACTAATACCATCTTATTCATCAGATCCACCATGTTCCTCTACACCTATAAGATTCATATATTATCTTTTTTTGGTGACATTGAAAGAGAATTATCGATATAGTTTCTCATTTCTTTGATAGAATTTTCACTTCTTGTTTTAGAAGTGATGAGATTCCTATATATATATATATCATATACAGAGATTCATGATCTTTATATGTTAATAATACAATTGTAGACTAAAATTTAACAGTAATAATTTATGTGATATTTTCTATAATGGATGAATAATATATCTCCTCTCCAAGACATCCTATAGTTCTTAAAATATCATTAACTATTTTAGAAAATACCTAAAAGGATTCACTATCACCAATATTATGGTCTTTATAATTCAATATCTATATAAATAACATTAATTTATTTATATTTATTATTTCCTCATTGATATTATTCATCTATGACTATATTCTATTTTTATTTCGAATTCTATTTACTCTATAAAACAAAATTTTAGACATTGATAACTGTATGAAATTTAAATATCACACACCATTATCTAAATTATTCTTCTCAATGGATATCAGATGAGTATGTTCTTAATAAATTTAAAAACCATATGTAACTTCTATAAGAACCTCTTTACCAATGGATGTAATATAAGGTAATGTTATATCTTTCCATATAAGATTGTTCTTTACATAAAAAAATCAACCCCGTAACAATTAATAGAGTTATGAACATCCATGGGACCCATTATTTTTATATAATATAATTAAAGAGTCAATGAAGGGAGGAGTCTCTAATATACAACTTGAATTGACCAAGTAGGATCTATGTGATCACTTAGTAGGGCATTCGGTGAATAAATTCTCTTCTATTTTTATGTTATTTATTTATAAAACATACATCTCCTCCTATTATGAGATATAACACTACTAAAAAGAATAAAATAAACCCAACCAAAAAAAAATAGTCATTTATATGGTTTTTTATTTAGTACAACTTGCTAGTACTTGGAACATATTATAATTTATCCAAGATGAGAAAACCATTTAGAAAACAATCTTATAAATATGGATACAACAAGAAGACAGTATTCTGAAACTTGAATCACTTATAATCAACCAAAAGTAAATCTTCTCCTCAAACAAATAGATGATATAAAGACGCTTTCATCAAAACTATAAGAACCTTTAACAAACAGCTTCATTATGTTTTCCACATGTATTATAAAATATAATTACGCTTTCCCATTATTCAAGTAATTTTTACTAATCTTTTATTTCATACACAATAGTGAGAAAGAACACCTCCTTAGACTGCTGTATGAAAATTACCACATGATCACCTATTTTTTTTGTATGTTCCATCCATTTTTCATTCTGGTAAACTTCATCTGGTGCCTTATAAAGACTAATAAAACATATTACACAATATTTTTATCGATCCCATATACATCTTCACTTCCTGAGTATCATAATTTTCATTTTAATGAGACCCAAAAATTTATGATTTTGCATGCCGAACCTATGATACATTGTTAATGGAGGATTATTCTCTACTTACTTGAGTTATATTTTTTTTAAAAACTTTTATAGTGATAAAACATTCCATAAAAATGGAAAAAATGAGTTATTCTATATAATTAAGATTATTATGACTATGTCTTCTACACATATAGAAAAGGATGTTTTTTTGTCTTGAAGAATCCCCAATAATTTATACTGACATAAATTAATCACACTTTATATGGATAATTTTCTTACTAGTTGATACTCTCATGTAACCCTAACTACTACTGAATCTTAATGTTTTCTTGTCCTCCCAGATAATTCTTCCTCAATTATACCCACTTTATCAACCACCTTAGAAAGGATAGAATGTACATGAGAATATGTATCGATTGAATATCTATCTTTAAACCAATACCACACCATCTATCCTTATTGTATTCATTTGTAACTTTCTATATACATAGATGAACCAACACATTAAAAGGAGTATCATACACCATAAAAAAACAATATACTATATTTGAGGTAACAATATATGAATAATTTTTCTCTCAATATAATCTTTTATAATATTAAAAAATTGGAAAGCCCTTTTTATCTTTAAAATCCATTCCTTGGGTTTGTGGGTTTCATTGTCACCATAAATGATTGGTGTATTTAATTTGGTATGTTCTAAATCATGATACACTATCCATTATCATTGTCGACAACCCTCCTATAATCAGAATAAAATAGAATAGAATACAACTTTCACAAAATTGAGTTTAGCTTCTGGGTGTGCCTATGAGACATTCCATGTAGGTAATTTCCATTAATTTAAGAAGACCATTCTTGGAGGAATTATCTATCTTTCAAAAAACATAACACCTAATTTAATTTGAAATATATATATGAATCAAAAAACTAACATCAAGTATGAAAATTAAATCCTTTACCCAAAAATGGATTAAGAAGAAAATAAAGAATAAAAAAAATAATATTACATGGATCATCTAATTGAAATAAAAATCATGCTTAAAATATTGAAGAAAAATCATAATCCACCCATGAGAACTTGAGGTTAGATACAAAAGTGAACTATTAGAGCACCCTTCTTCCCCAAAAACCTGATTTCTTATAGTCATAGATCGAGTATACCAACCATCATGAAATAAAATTTTTCCTTAAAAAAAATTATGCATTGAATCATCCCAAGTTAAATTGACAATCACCAATGATGGCCCACTATAAATCCCAAATCATATTCTAGAACATCATGGTCTAGCATCAAACACCTAGGTTTTAACATAAAATATATTTGAACAATTTCATACTAAAATAACAACAACACATGTCTCATGTATAATAGTATAGAAATAAAAAACTAGAGTACATCATGGATTAATATGTACATTACTAAGAGACATATAAAATCAAATTCATGTTGTTAATACTGAAAAAAATCCAAGACCAAACCCAAGTAACTATTTGACAATCTACCACCACCGTCCAACCCCACAATGGATACAAAATTAAACAAGGAAATAAATCAAGTTACATTAAACTCTTTTCATTACCTATATCTTTGAAAAATGATTTCAAACACCCCATGGAATATATAGGTCATAAGGAAAAAAACTGGTAGGATATAGCCACAGATCAATATTATATATGTCACCATGAAACTATTAGTTCTAGATTTAATAGTAAACTATATATATAAATAATTTCATTTGAAAAAGTTCTTATACAACATACTTTGATTTCATTTCCAGATTTTAGTTTTTAAATTAACAAAAAACATGAAAATAACTCATGAAAAATATATTGATGGAAATAATCATACCACCAAAGGAAATGTTTAAATAACACGTGGGAATAAAATAATGTTACATAATTATAAATAAAAAAACTATGAACATATGAAAAAGAAATAGATAGGCTCCATCCAATGAAAATACCTAACCAGAACTAACATGGAATGATAAGAAGAAAATATGTGAATTCTATTAATATCAATTATTACTAGAATATATCTATTTGATTTACAAAACTTTTATTGGTTCCTCATTAATTAATTTATTTATATATCTATAACCCATTTCAGCCATGGTTTCCAATGTGTTACATTTTCATAAAACATTAAATATAATCATCCTCACTAATTAAGAAAATATGTCCATAAGAAAATCATTTTTACTACCATTCTTAAAAATCAATTTTAGTGTCAAATCCATATTTGTTGAATTTTTTCAATCACATGAATTTCATAAAACAGATTTCAATGTGAATCAACAGTTAAAATAATTTTACAAGACAAAAAATATGTATTTACCAGGAATATTCATCATAGATATCAAATAAAATATTTTACAATACCAAATGAAAATAAAACAAATTAAGAATAAGGAATGCCATGAGAATGAACCATTGTACAGAGCCACCTACCTCACAATTAGGGGAAACATAATATACTTCAAAAACTATAGATTAAAATGTTGAAATTGTGTCATCACAATCCTAGATCCATAAGGGACAACATCAATTCCACTCCCAACCCCCATATCTAGATTTCACGCCCCACTAGCATCATAATAAAAAACGAGAAAGAGAGATTAAGAGATCGGTTTGAGAAAATAGGTGGTATTGAGAGGTGATCCAAAAGTATCATGGAGAGATAAAAAATGATTTATAATCATCAAGATACCGTGGAAAAGACCTTATAGAAAAAAAAGGATTATATTGGTTATGATAAAGATATTTTTGGTCAAATAATGAAAAAATATATCATGTTTATTATCAAATTTTTGAAATGTGGAATGAATTTCATGTTTAGGTCACAAAATTAACAAAACTCTCAAATAATTGTGTGGTAGTTATTACACCATAAAAATATAATAAGAAAATAATATTTGAATAAATTTATGGTAAGACAAAATTTTGACATGTTGTGGAACTTCCTCTAGTCCCAAGCCCGTCCATCTAGATGGTTTTACCTGGGGTCTTGTATTGTTAGAAAACCCATTATCAAACTATGAAAAATCCCACTATAGGTGATAAATACATATCACATAGTTACTAAATAGTTAATATCAATTGTGGGTAGATAATATGGATATCTTTTTCTTCCAAAAAATCTAAAAAATAAACCCCTGACTCTAAAATACTTTAATAGAAAAAATGGAGACAAACAATGATTAGAATATAAAAATATAATTGACTTTGAGTGTGTCACATTTTTCACCATCATGAAACAGTCCATCCCTATATTTCACTGAAGACATTGGAATTAAAAAAATATAGAAGGATACTACTGAAGCATTAATGATTTCCACTCCAATGTCTCATAGATGTCCCTTCCACACTACCAAACTACACTAACCATGTGATTTTTTTACCCAACAATACCTCATATTGTAGGTCCATATTATGAATTTGTTACTCAACTACTAGGGTGTCTTTATAATGATCATCATCATCCTATTTTATCATGTGAAAAGGGTTTGGTTGATACATACTCAATTTATAATCATAAAACACATCATGAATCATGGAAAAATGATAGAATAATTACAATTGATAACCAACTTTCTATGATATTTGAAAATATAAAAAGGTCAAAAAACCTCAGTTATTCTATAACATATTTTTGAAAGATATGATTTCATATCCGACATAAATCCTTAAGAAAAAAATATTGAAAACCTCAAACTTCAATGGGTGATGATGATGATTTGAAATAGATTGCATCATCTGCGACCAAAAATAACGATGTTTCAAATTATGATATATCATGTTAGTCCCATGATTCATGTAAAAACATGAATTATGTATACTATCCATGAAATCTTACATCGGATTCATTAGAACAATCTATTCCCCTAGAAATATTTGACATCGTCATTATATTGAGACCAGCCATCCAAGGTCTCCTGGCCATCAATGATTTCACTAAATGTTTCCCATAAGTGTATTCGTTATGTGTTATCCAAATTTTATTATCAAATAATGATTCAACATAAGTACATAATAATAATATCCACCTACCAGTGTACTTCACATCATTGAGAATATTATCTAATAGAGTCATCAGAGGCCATTATTCTATCGATTCTTTCCAATGTTGACATTGTAACTTCTATCTCAATGCATTTAAAACCATAATTCATTTTAAAATTTATATGATATATCAAAGTCAAATGTTTTATGATTCTAAACAAAATATATATTTTATTAGTTTAGATATTTCAAGATAAAAATAAACAATAGGATCTTGTGTTCAAAATATATATTAAACTGCAAATGGAGAGATTTTGGTGTTATGTATTGAGAGCATGCATCATGACTATAAACTCAATATCATGAATATGATATTTATAATCATGGAGTGAATTTCTTAAGATCCATATTACTCCACATTATACCATATATTAGAATAAATCCCAATCATGTACACGAAGAATAATAAAACATTTCACAAATTAATCCTAGTTCCAATAGAATTAGAACTAGAGATGATGTTAACATCACCATAAAATCCAAAAATTTTATTTGACACTCTTCATTATATTCAATAGTATCACCCTTATGGGTAAAATCTATCACATAATATGAAACCATGGTGAAATATTTAACAAAACACCTATAATAACTAGCCAAACCCAAGATGGTTTGGAACTCAAACACATTACCAAATTTATCACACAACAACATTAAAAAAACATCTCTATATCCATTGATATTACCCTCTCTGATATAACATGGTCAAAAAAATTTGCTTCATGGATACGAAATTCACATTGATTATGTCTCCCATATAAATGATATTCTTTTAGTTTTTTGAAAACTATATCATTATGATCTATGTGTTCTTCCTCTAGCTTGAAATAAACAAAAATAGCATACCATAAATCATCCATGAATGAATCAATGATGTTTTTCATCAAATGTTTAAACTGTTATAATTTTTTAATAATAATGAATGGAATAACCAAATATTAATAATGTCTATACATTCTCATGGATACAATCATAGGTACATACTTATCTTAGAAAAATGTCTTATTAAACCTTATTTTAAAAAAATTAATGATGAATATTAGGATCCCTTACATTGATCAAATAGGTTATCAACCCTAGGAGAATGATATTGGTTTTTAACTGTTATCTGATCAAGCATACGTTAATTAACACAAAGTCGAAGGATTCAATCTACCTCCTTTCTGAGGAGAATAGAGGAAGACTAAGATGACACACGTAGATGAAAATATCATATATCCTTAAGACTCTCAGTCTAATATTTATATTTCATTAGCTAAATAAGTTTCATATGAAAATATTGAAAGGTTATGAGACTAATCCCCAAATGCAGGTTAATAGTAATGTCGATTTCTCTCTAGGGTGAAAATCTATAAAAATAATTATTAAAGACCTTAGGGTACTCATTTAATGTATAAGGAAGTGAAAAACTTAAAAAATGTTTACTGAAATAAAAAAATCTATAACAATGGTTATGTGAATATTTCAACTTCAACAAACGAGTATTTCCCTCCTAGATCTTGGTTCTCATGCACCATAAAAGACATGAGTAAACCCATCCAGAGATAAAAACTAAACATGGATATGATGAAAAAACCGTCTTTCCCATGGATTGAACCATGTAACACATGCCACTAATAATTGTGATGATATAAAGATCAATGTCTTTGAAAACCTATATGACCTCATGGTCAGCGATTATAACCTAGCACTTGGAACATATAAAACCCTTCTATTTCCTCCTTCCCAATGGAGTAGAAAGATCAATTATAAATAAAATCATCTCTAATAATAATCATAACACATCGATCAATGTAATTAATAAATAATAATGTGATTTACCTATATAAAAAATATTGAAAAAAATGAAGTGATAAATGTTGTACCTCTCAGAGTGGGTAACCACATATTAGACTCTTATGGGAAATACTCTAATGTATATAGGACTACATCCTCTACCATTTTGTGAGTATTCATTAGTAACCAAGTATCTTATATTTCCTGATAATGAGACTAATGTTTTTTCCTATGTCATATTAAACTTTATATCCTTTGGTGTGGGTGGATTCAATAATACTCTAATGGGATACATTTCATTAAAATCAATTACGATGACTGGACTTCCATTATGATGGAAAATTATTGGTGATTCATTATATTAATGATTATTATGAATAATTATTATACTATAGTTTTAAACCATGTAGTGTTTTCTTAATGGAACCCCCATAATTAATTATCATGTAAAATAAGAACACTTTTTATACATCATTTTAGTCTAGATGAAACACTATAAGAACCCCTACAACAAATGAATATACACTCAGTCCTATTTTACCTTATGAGATTTACTTAGAAATAAATACTTAATAAACCACCACATTAGTGGTTTTAATGAACCTCCGAATAAGCCCAGATCATTTATTAGGTCTTAGAAAAATATCAAATCATATATCCTTGAAGATTATATTAGTGACATGTTCTAGAGAAATACGAACCAACTTGGAAGAATAAGTAACATAATCCATAAAATAATGGTCTCCTTGTTCCAAGGTTACAAACTCTGTAGCCCTCTCAGTGTGTAATATATAAAGATAAAATAAATGATTGAAGTCCTTAATGAATTTGGAACAACTAAGTGTCATCTTTCAATTTAGCTTACATAATGGAATCCTATAATTTCTTTCATGTTCCCACAAGAATATTAGTGATAAAACCCACAAAATGTTTTCCTTTTTCCATTCATGTATTCCATAAGCGTCTAATGATTTCACATAGTTTTATATAGGATTAATAATCTAGGATATTTTTATGACTATATATAATCCATTATTCTAATGCATGGTGCATGGTCCCTACAATGAAAAAAGTATTATACTCATAGGGGGTATGTTTGGGTTAATTCACATATTCATTATGATCCATTAGGATGTATTTTAGCTGTATAATATCACATATGAACTTTGTTTTTTCATTGACTAGATTTTATGGAAATGATATTCATGAAAATCATGTTACTATCACTATGGTTGGGTTTGAGGATATCTTTAGCATGGATTATAATTTTCTACATAAATACCACATTAGTTTCTGGGAATGGGATGTCATATTTTATACACCAAATTAGCCTATGATCATTTATTAGAGTGATGATAAATAAAAACATCCAATTGAAATGAAATTAATTACATGGTTATTGGTTATTATTAAAAAAGTAGTGTTTTTAGATGGTTGGGGATAGATTTGGTATTTAATATATCCCTATTATGATGTAGTTCAATGATGACTTCCCCAAAGAGTCTCATATTCTTCCACCAAATCATGAAGATGAGTTTTAAATTTATGTGACACCTAGTTCTGCACATATTTAAAATAATCCATATAGAATTTTACTAATTGAGTTTTAGGAATTGATGAAGACACTACATGAGTATCTTGAAAAGGGATTCATTTTTCCATGTGTGACACATTAGGATTCAGCAATTTTTTTGTTAATAATCAGGACTATCCAATGTGATTGTGTATTTACTATATAGAACATCACATGATAACTATATTAAAAAAATACTGGCTGACCCTTGTTGATGACTTATATGATAAATATAGTGGATTTCAATACATTTTATAGAATACAAATAGTTCTAGATATCAATAATTAATGGTAACAAATGAGGATATAACCAAGAAAAGTTTCAATATTCCAACCATCATATAAGATATGTCATATTTTAAATATTGGTTAACCATGATTTTAAAGTGGTTGATGAAATACTAGAAAATAGTATGAGGCTACATGTGGGTGTTCAGGGAGTCCAAGGAAGGGAAATGCGGGAACAAATTCCGTATTGGGTAGGTTGAAAATTCGGAACATGGTTATTACTAACCATGTTCCTTAACTGCATAAAATATAAGGGGATGTAACATGGTTGAAAAACCATGCAAGGAGGAGTTTGGAAACCAAGTGGCCTTGGGAAAATTAAAACACACAACCTTCATAATGTTTTATAAACCATGTGGGATTCCAATAAAACCATGATACCCATGCCTATTTTTGTGTATAAGTGGAAACTTTGTTGGAGCATGGTTTGTCCAACAGTGTTACTAAATAGTGTTCCACATTAAAAGTGGAGGTTTTTCAGATATTAACCCTCAGGATTAAATTATCCTAACTCAATTGTCCTCTATGTTCCTCACCAATTATAATGGTTTATAAACTAGGATATCTCCTTTCTTACAAGGATCATTTTCCTTTAAATAATTATTATTTGAATCATTATTGTATACGAATCGATACATTTATTTAGTTCACCACTCATATTTCTTCTATATTCTTGGAGAGTCGTGGTGGAATATTCCCCCCTTAGAATCCATAAAAAAATGTTTTCCATGAAGAATAGTAGATTTGGTATTATGTGTTTTAGGTATTTAATCAATGGTTTTTATGTGAGTGATTTTCTAGGAAAATTAGGTAGGTGTTTTATTTGTTATATCACATATTCATGATTTTTTTCATGTGTAGGTGGATGTAGTTTTATGAATTTATTCACTGAATTGGTTTACTTGGTATTAAATGGTAAATTTGGTGTTTAAAGGAGATGTTTGACCCCTCATGATCCTTATTGGATCCTTTGATGAAGAGTATACTGGGATTTGGTTATCCAGGGAGCTGCCACTCCCTTGAACATGGACATCAAGTTTCTAAATAATGAATATAAGGATTTATGAATGTTAATATATTTTAATTGTGTTTATCATGTCCATTGGGTAAAATAGGGCATTTGGATCAACTTGATGATTTAAATAATAAATGTATAGTAAATTATTAGACTTCATGAACGGTTAAACTGGAATTTCGATGTGGTTAAATGGTTAAAATTAGTAATAAATGGTTTTATAGTTCTTAAATAGTGAAATGGGAATGTTCTTAGAGATAAGAACATGATTAATATAATAAAACATTGATTATTTGATATAATTAAAAGGTTCAAAAATTCTATTATTGTGTGGTAATAGGTCATTTATTTCTATGTTCATACATTTGACTAATGGGTGGTAGGATATTGGATTGATGATTTATCACTTTGGAATTCCAAAAGGATGCTACAGGAGCCCCGATGTTTAAAAACATTGTTTTATGAGATGATTATATTTATTCAAATGTTATGGTAATATAATTTAATAACATTATTATGATTAGGAGATATGGTATTAAATAATTGGATTGGATACATGGACTGATTCTCCTAGAATGTCAATCTATGACCCATGTGGAATATTTTTCAGATGACCAACATGAGTAGATATTGGTATGATGGGTATAAGGATCACTTTTATCTACAACTAATTAAATCTAATTTAAATAATTTAAAATAATGAAACCATTGTTTTTTAATATTTTTCTACTATTTAAATTAATTTTGGTTACACTATTATAAGACTCGAAATTTTTGTAAATATCATTGGTTATACCCTACTAAGTTGTACTCACAACATAGTTGGACGACCATTGGTTTCCCAAGAAGACTTCATGATTGTGGGTTATGATAAAAAAACAGGTTCTATGCTAGATAGACAATATGGGACTTGGGTTGGATAATGGATGAGGGGACCAAACATGAGGTTGAGACACATTTTTTGGATTTATTTAGAGTCCTATTTTTTTCTTTTAGCACCTGATACTAATATAAAATGACTTGTTTTATATGACTGTTGGTATTTACTAGATTTTGGGAATGGATCATTTAATGCATGGTTATTGAACATAAATAAATGGTTATTATTTATATTTTATTACATTGTTTTATTACTATGTTAATGTGGATATAGTTTTCAAGTATACCACCCTGACCCTAATTGCTAGTTCATAGCCTCTAGTATACAGGGAGGCATGTCTGAGGTCTTGTGGTGCACCAGCTTGAGGAATCATCTTAGTAGAACTAAGGCCAAGATGTTTTAATGTTGTATCTAATCATTTTATTTCCATTTTGTTAATAATTGTGAATGATAGAAAAGATATTTGGATGTGTTGGTTCTTGTTAATAATCCCATTAATGGGAGTAGCTAACCCATGTGTGGGGGAAAAATATCCCTTGGTGTGATTATTATTATTGATGTTGGATTCAACAATTAGAATTTATTTCACCTTGGGTGATGAACTTGTTATGTTATGTTATTTTTTCCTGATATTTAATCATGGCCCATGTTTCTTTTGATAAATGATTCCTTTCCTCGTGCATGTTTTCACATAGATGTTATGGTTCTTGTGAATAGGATATAGATCCATTATTTACAAAAGGATATTAATGGTTTAAATGTCAAAATTATTCATTAGATATATTTTTAGAACATTTCTCAAATTTTGGACATGGTAAATGAATCACATCACTTCGTTGAGACAATAGGTTATACCTAAAAACAAGATATCATTCCTTTAGTGGGTGAAAGGGTAACAAAGTACATAAAATAAAAATTTTAACTAATTAATATAATTTCATATGTATAATATATTTTCATTATTCCCATCATTATTACTATCAATGTGGGTTAGTGATGGGAAAACAATACATAGGTTCATGAGGGGAGACTGACATACACATGAGTAACGAATTTGTTTCCCATTTGATTTAGAATGAGATGGATAAATACTATTGAATAAATATTATGAAATATAATTATACTTTATATGTTTGGGTTATTATATTGTAATTTTAAACACATAATTGATGGTGCTAAACGAATTAGTAAAAAAGAATGTGCTTAGTGATGATACCAATATTCTCTTAGAATAACCTCCATTGGTTCTCTTATTAAGTACCCTAGGGCTGGAATTCTGAGAATAAAAATATCTATAAAATTATTATAATGATTTTAGTGATGGATTTAATGGATTTTTTTTATAAAAAATCAATTGAGATGTGTTTATATGTGATGGGATGGTTCCCTTTTATAATTGAAGAAAAGGGTCATTTTTGTAAATACAGAATACTATACCGTAATTTGAAGTCACTCCAACAAAAGAGACTTAAAAATTTATAAATGTACTTTTTGAGGGATGTAAATTTTCATAAAAAACTCCACCACTTAAAGGAAACATGTTTTAGAAAAATAATTTAATTTTCATCTATGGTTACATAAATTTACCAACTATGTTTTTATTATGGTAACAAATTTTCCTACCTTAGGTAATTTATCCATTATAAATAGAAATAAAAATCTCCTTGTTAGAAAATATAGAACCACTAATTATAAATTTAAAATATAATATATCTAATCTAAATTCGATGTTATTGCAAATTAAAATTTAGTACAATCTTATATAAAACACAAAACAAAATTTTAACCTTTACCTTGGTAATTAGTTTTCTATTTTTACTATTCATTATGACCATAAATTGGAATGAACATATAATATAAGATTAGTTCTTGTAATTAAAAATTTTTAATCCATCTTATAAGGTTAAAATCCCAAAATTGGTATAATATATTTTTAAAACAATCCCATAAATCGTGCCAAAAAACTATTTTCAATAAATTCATTTTTCAAACATAATAATATATTTTATTAACTATATGACTATTAAGAATAATTATATGGATTGAAATATATTTATAATATATAAATTCAATTTAAATAAATCATCATTAAATATTATTTTCACTAATTAAAGGAGATGATATTAACCGAAACAAATTTATAAAAAATATCACATTTACCTCCAAATGATCTTAATATTATTTCTATGAAGTTTATAGTAAATAAATTGTTTATTATACATATTATTACATAGTATTAACATAGAAGGATTAATAGTTAAATAATAAATTTTTGATATATCTAAAAAAGTATTATTCTAATGGAAATTTTCAATACATTATTCAAGGTTTGTTTTGAACAAGTTTATTAAAAATAAATATTAATCATATCAAATGTTAATTTTTATATCATGAAATGTTATAATTTTTATTTTAATATATATTTATACAAAAAAGAATGTTTGCCTTGTGGGAACCATGATAGTTCATTATATGGAATGGATTATAGTTTTTTTATTTTTAATCCACACTATGATGATATTGAATTTTCAAGGAAAGTAATCTTACCTTCCAAGCTGACTATATTGATGAAGTTGGCATCATTTCCCATTATTTTTTAACTCTTTGTGCTCAAAAATAGTACGAATAAGAAATAATCATGAATAACTATTTTCTAGGATTTACTCTTCATAAATATGTTAAATTCCAGGGTTTTGTAAAGAATAGGTTTCACAAAGACTAAAAATTTAGAAGATGTGGAGCATCACAAACTAATATCATGGACGACATGATGGGATGATGGAAATATACAAGACTATGAGAAGTTTATCATCATGAATACACAAACGGTTGAATGTAATCTCTCTGACTATGAAAACCATCACTGGGAGGATGATTTCCATAAGAGTAATGTGAGTGATGGATATTCATGGAAATGAATTTGGGGTTCATGAAAATTACACTTGATGAAATGGGTCATCATGAAATGATAATCATATAAATATGAGGATACCACTACGTCATTATGGATGAAAATATTTGGAGAAAATGATGAATCATTCTGAATTCACAAAGTCCAGTAGTCTTGTGAATCAGGTATTCATTGTAAGCCTGAGCATTGTGAAAAGGCAATCTTATTATTGACCAATCATTTTGTAGAACCTAGAGATTTTGTGAATTTTTGAATTAATTTCTCTTTTTTGATATTTTTTTTATGAAAAACTAAAGATGGTTCATTTTATATTAAATAGCTATGTTCAGCTTACTTTATATGCAACGCCATGTTAATTGTGCCCTAAATGCAACATAATATTTGTCCTTATTTACACGGATCCCTAAGGTCAGCATGCGTTATATAAAATAATGAATTTCCTTGATGACTTAAGTAACATAAAAGATTGAGGTTCACTGAACAATAATATATCATTAAAATATTATTATTTAATATAATAATTTAAAACATTGACATTAAATTAGTGGTTATGAATACTATTAACTAATTAATTAAAATATATGGTTTATATAATATAATATGAATTCATAGGTTACCAATTATTTACAAATGAATATGAAAAATAATTGAATATAAAAGAAACATAATTATGGTAACAAAGCTATATTACCCTAATAATTTAAATTTTCATTAATCTATTGAAATTTACTATGTCAAACATTACTTTCACATGGAACATCTGATTGGCATACGTTACACGCAACACCGAGTTTCTACCAGACTTCATTTTATTTTTATAATCATTTCAAAGAGTTTGTTCTAACCTACCCATTATAATATAGTAATATAAATAGTAATAACTACTTATAAAATATTTTTTATAGTTTTTTATATAAATAAAACATATTTATAATGATAGACATGATTTTTGTTAACATCTATTTATGATTAAAAATACCATTTTCTCGAATGAACTAGTATTATTGTTCTTTATTGAAAATTAATAAAATTAATTTTTGACACATTTAGAATTATAATTCGATAAAATAAACTTCATTTTTGAATTTATAATATCTAAATTAGCTTAAGGTAATTTTTTTGTATTTTTCTTAGAAACATAATTTTTTGATAAATATTGAAGAATACAACTTTTTAGTAAGAAACAACCTTCTCGTTTAATTAATTATTATGCTACATGATATTTAAATTTTTTAGGGTAAAATTTTATAAATATAAAATCTATTAATACAATTTAATTCACCAAAATAAATTTCACATTTAAATTGAATATAAAATCTTAAGAAACTATTGAACATTTTCTACTTTAAAACCATGTTATTCCATCCAGTCTACAGGATTATAAATAATCTTATTTTTTTTTGATTCATTGATTTAAATTTTAAAAAACTGAAAAACACCACTATAATAATTATAATATTTATATTATAATAAAATAACTTCATTTTTTCACACAAGTTTTTTTAAAAGTGAATAAAATTAATCTTAGTTATTAAGGTCAAATTAAGCATAATTAGGGACTAAAGCTTAAAATTAATGTCCCAAATGAACTAAGAACTTATCCAAAACCCATTAAATGTCCATGTTTCGGCCAAAAAACTTATATTATTGATATATTTTTGTTTGGTATGATTTTTTTAGGTATGTACATGTATACAACTAACTTATCTTCAAAAATTCCTACTAAGTCCATTTTTTTCCCTATAAAAGGCCCCCACCTGCCCCTAGTATTCATATCTCTCAAAACTCTTAAGATCATACATGAACTACCCAATAAACTTCCAAGAAATCCTAAATTACTCATATAATCCTTTTTTTAGGTAGACCCCAATCCAAGGGAGCCTTTTTCCAGAAACAGAATGGAGTTACCCAATTAAGAGATAACATCTTCTCTCAAGTCCTTTCTTTTATTTTCCTTCTATACACTCCCAAACTCATTATATTATACAATTATAGAAAAAATAGTATAAAAAATACAGTAGGAATGTTTTTATGTAAATACTTTGACCATCACATACACACACCTCTATTTAATGGGTAATGAACAAACTGTTTCTTAGGACAGAGAACTATTACCTAACGAAGCGATGATTGTTCATTTTTTCCATTACCACCTACCATGAAGGCCATTATGATGTAAAATATGTTTTTATATTTTATATATTAAATATATTATGTTTTTAAGATTTTATATTCCTTTTTATAACATATATCTTTTTCACTTTCCATTTTGTGTTAATATGATAATATCGTTGGAGAAAGTGTGGACTACCGACCCCTCAAAGTGATATGATTCATTCATACACCACATGGATTGTATTAAAAATATATTTAGTGAATATATAAGATATATATAAGATAATAAATATAATTTAATATATATATATATATATATCTGTGTGTGTGTGTGTATTTTACTTTCATTTTATCAACACAACAACTAATCAAAAATAAAGTTCGTGCATGCGTACAATATACTATCTGAATGAATGGTTTATTTCATTATATACTTCTAAATTTTATAAATTATTATAATAAAAACATATTTTATATAATTTAAATTTATATCATGGTGTAAATTCCTGGAATCATGATATACAATATAAATACAAAATATATAAGAAATTATGAAACAAGCGAATAATAAAGTGCATATTACCCGAAGTGAAACCTTAACAAAGGATTGTTAAAAAATTAGTAATATAAGGTTGTAACAAAACTATAAATGGTATTATGTATAATAATATGATATTTAAAATATGTATAATAAATTTAATTTTTTCATACAGGTTCTTTCATCACGTACGATTAGAGTCAAGACACAAGGTATGGGTATTTCATATAACTTTTTATTAATGTGAAATACATGCTATGTTTATATGGCCCCAGCCTTAAACAATAGAAAATATTTAATTATATAAATAATTAAAAATTTCGATCATTATATGTGTTCGGTTATATATAATTTGGTGATAAATATTACATAAAAGATCAAATTTATATAATGTGGATACAATTAAAATAGTATCCATTTCTTCAGCAATATTGTTTTTTTAATAATAAACATGATTAATTTTATTGATAAAATTCTCCTTGAATTTTTAATTTATCTAACAAATACTTATAACCAATGGAAAACATTTCAAAATCATGGGATGAGAATAAATATTTCAGTATGGAATATAAAATAATATAGAAAAATATTAGTCCATGAATATATTAAACCCATGATAACATTTTCAAAAAATCATACTTTTTCAGCCATAAAACATATGCTCTTTAACATAATCCAAGAAATCATAATATTCATGGAAAACTCATATAAATCATAAAAAATAAAAGGTTTCTTATAACATCAATATCATACTTATATTGTCACATTCACGTCTACATATGGAGTAACCTTTATGGTTACCTTAGGAATACCCATCACAGTATCTTCCCTAAATATCTTAGGAGAAACCTCAACATTTACCTTAATCCTATTAACCATTGAATTGGAGAGAAATTATAGGCCCATACATCCTCGATTTATCACATAACCACCTATATACATAAACTATGCCCAAGAACCATAACATAATCATAACACATAAAACAATCATAAAGGAAAAATATCATTTCCACATTATAATAAAGAGTTCATTTATTGATATTGACACAATCAATCCATTATCAAAACCATTTTCAACACCAAAACACATGAATATGGTATATAGTATTTAATTTTTTTTAAAACATTATGTCTTGTAGAGGAAGCCAAATATAAAATAATGGTTGCGATGATGGAAAAAGTCATTGTCACCGAATACATTTAAAAAGTATTCCTTTAGTCATTTATTAAAATGATTCATAAAAAAAGAATCCTTCTGGAAAAAATTAAATTAAATTAAAAGAAAAATGGTTTTATTATACATCGTATACGAAAGTGGTGTATAATATCAAATTATGTATTAATGAAATGAGATTGAGTTGAAGTCCCATACATGGACTGTATTCATTTGATTAAGGATAAATCAATGACATAATTATGTATGAAAATATAAAAACACCCAATATAAGTGTATATTTAGTGTAAAACAACTAGATTCCATTCACACATCTTCTTTGAAAAACAAAACCAATGACAGAGATATTTAACTCAATGAATTGAAATTGAGTTAATATTTCCCTTAACTTGAGTCCAGATTATCTTGTACATTCTTTATTTCCAGAATAATAAATTTAGATTAATTTATAATTACTTGAGAACATTTTTAATATTTATTATTTATTTTATATCACTTATTACCCTGTTTTAATAATTATATAATTATTTATGTTCATATCGGATGTTTTTTCAATATACAGTACTTGATTCAAAAATTAACATGGTTTTGATGTCACTAGTCCATGTGGTCATATTTCCATCATATATAAAATATTATTCATGAAAAAATAATCACTTTTATATATTTATCACACATTTTAAATCCAACTACTAATTATGTTTATGAAAAAATGAAAAATGTTATATTCTTGGAGAGGAAAGGATGGACGTACGCATGAGTAAACTTTTCATTATTCATTGATCATTATGAAAATAAGATAACTATTATTTTATATTTTTATATTGATCATAATATTATTAGAAACATAATAAAAAAAATTTAAATATACATATATATAACATAAAAGTGATGCAGTGAATAAACAATATTCACATCGCTTTGTGGAGGTGGTAGTTTACACATACACATGAATGATACTGCTGTTCTTATGTTCATGGAAGGTAAGAACATAATTGAGATAATATTATTTTAAAATGATAATAATTTCTGGAAGATAAAATATGAATATTAATTACATCATTATAACCGATCATGATAGGTGGTAATGAAAAATGAACTAAATCTGTTTGTGGAGGTGACAATTCACAGGTACGCATGAATGAGTAATTAATTTACCATTTTATAATAGTATAGATGGGTTTAGGGGATTATATTTACATAATAATATCTTAGTATATTGAGGATAATGGAGTTATTATTTCATTATGGAATAAAAATATTTAATTTTTGTGGTAGAATAAATAAAATAGAAACTCATTAAAAATAATACCTCTTCTTCGGTTAATCACTTTTGGAGAACACATTAAAACCACCAAGAATCATGTTCTACCAAAAATAAGAATTCATGAAAGTGGGATGGATTCTAGGAATTGTTTTGGGCAGATTATGTCCAATCCAAATGGCTTTGGAAGTTTTATTATTACAGAATATAGGGTACCTTTTCATAGGAGAGGGTATGGGCACCCTTGTAAACTCTTAAATTATTAAATTAATATTAAATATTTTTTTAATTAAAATGGGCCAAACATAAGATATTTCAAATATTATAAGAGTATAGTCATAAATATTCTCATTTAATAATTTTTAGAGAAGTAATAATTTTATTTTAAATATTATCTTTTCAGTTTATCCTTAATTATTCTCTTTTAGTTTTAATTATAGTAACAACATTTTAATTATTAAGAGGTTATTAATTTAAATTATATGGGATAAATTTCTTAAAACTAGCTAATTTATGAACATTACGACCTTATCATATTAAATTTATGATTTTAAATTATTTTTATGTATTTTAAATATTTTAAAAATTTAATATATCTATTAAACATCAATAATGTCAATTTCTTCACTATTCACATTAATAAATTTAAATAAAATTTAAATAGAGAGAAAACATCAATCCAAAAAATTAAATAATATAATAACATATAATATTAACATATAAAAATATTGGATGATATAAATTATGTCAAATATGATTTATTTTAATATTTATAAGATCATTTATTTGATTCTATCGTTAATAAAGCTATCACTACATCATTATTATGTCATAATTCAATTTAATGATTTAATGTCTAAAAATAATAAATAAAATATTATAATGTACTAAAATTTTTATGATTCTAGTTAATATTTATACATGAAGATATAATTTACCTAAACCTATATTATAAATTGTTTTATCAAGAAAATACATATTTGTAACATATTTGCCTTCACTTTAAATTTAAAGTGATCCGCGTCATAATCACAACCAAGTGGCATCCAAAGGCCAAATTTTCATCCCAATGGTTTTATTGAGAGGCCATAGATGATAAAATATTATTAGTGATTATTTTGGGTAGATTTATATTATTATAATATTGTTTTTACCCTTATTTACCTGATTTACCATTTAACCATGGTAAATAAAAATAATTAATAAAGTTAATATTCATTTTGTTAAAAAATAAAGGGGAGTATTTATATAATTTGGTAATTTTGATTCCAAATATGTAATCTATTTTTCCTAATTCATGACAAATAAATATCAATAATTAACTAAAAATAAATTTCTATCATCAAAACAAGAAAGCACGTTTTTAAAATTAAAAACAATCAAAAGGTTGACATGTGTTTATACGAAATATCAAGGTGAAATTACTTCAAATAACCAAAATTGTATTAAATGATAAAAAAATAATCTATTTATAATGAAAAAAATATTAAATAGATAATATAAGAATATAAATAACATAGAAAAAATTATTTTTGAATTAAAATGCAGTATTATTTACTATTCATTTAAATATGAATTTTATCAAAAAATTCCTAAATTTCAACCAAGGTAAATTTTTATGTCTTCAATCCATATAAGAAGTTTATTTTTTTCAAATATAACTATTAAAAGTGTCAAAAGTTATTTTTGATATTCGTTTTCTATCAAATGGTGCTAAAAATGTTTTTTTTAAAAATACGTCACTTATTCAAAAAATTGATTTTGTTTTTATATATTGTCTATAAAACATATAATATGAATATTAAACATCACATTGAGTTTTAATTTCATTAATATAATCCAACAAGTGTGATATTATTTAATAAAAACAATTATTATAATTTAAATAGGTTTTCAAAAAAACACATCCTTTATATTCAATTGATTTTTATTTCCATTTACAAAAAATTTGGTAACCAATAAGTCATTATATAATCATGATTAAATTATATTTTTATAATTATGTTAATACTTTTCATTATAAATATTCTAACAGATATATTATGTTATTAAAATTTAAATAATACTATTTAGTTGTTTGTATAAGCTCGATATAGTGTAACATATAGGAATATGAATATAATGTTTCCATCTTAAAAATAAGGATGTGACATACTACCCCCTAATAAATTTAATCCTCATAATTTGAATATGGGATCGGTGACCAGGGTATGAAGTTTCGTAATACTTTTATTGTCATCCCACGTCGTAAAAAGGGTTAATAAAACTACGACTTTAACATACAGAAAAATACGTATAAAATTCACCTGAGATAAAACGTACTAAGATTACATGTAGGAAAATATGGATAAATATGGAAAACAAACTATCACGTTTTGATAGAGAGTGATATAAAACATTATCAGGTTAAAGTTAACAATCGGAAAACAAAACCTTATAATGGGTTGAAGGAACTTTGATTTCGTAGTTAGAAAAGTAAATGGAAAAAGTTTTTTTATGATCATTTTAAAAATGTTGAGGAATTTATTTATCATAATGAATAAAAACACAAGGAAGAATACTTACTTTTCAAGTAAAGTTGCAACCTTTAATAAATTCTTACCACCAACTCATCTTTTCTCTAAATGACGAGTATTCCAGTTGAGTTGGTCACACCTGATGCTCTAGAATCAACATCTTGGGAATCACATAATCTATAAATGACTAACTATATAATTATCCTATATTGATACATTATCCAAAACCAATATGGCTAGGATAAGATAATTCTACCATATAAATATGACATTGGATGAATAAAAGAAACTTTTAATCTCCAAAATTCAAAAGTAACACCTAATGTCCATCATATACCATTTGATAAAAAAATTTCCCATCAAATTCCTCAAAATAATCCAAACTAAGATTGAAACACAAAATGTAGAAGGATTTTCTCACATATTTTTCCCGGATAAATTTTATCATTTGTCTCCAAATATCATAAACCACTCTTAATAACTCATACCAAAAATCAATTAACATAATCAGATTTTCTCCAATAT
This sequence comes from Viscum album, assembly GCA_963277665.1. NCBI lineage: Eukaryota > Viridiplantae > Streptophyta > Magnoliopsida > Santalales > Viscaceae > Viscum > Viscum album. Next base: position 1,959,719,982 of record OY728137.1, read on the forward strand.
AGGTTAATCATTTCCTTGAATAAACTAATTCTCATAATTCCACAACATGAATAATATATTTATCCACATTATATTTCTACCATTACTCCTCAATTAACATCCAATAGCATTCTATTTATCTTAATCATATAAATTTCCCAAAACGGTGAATGTCTTCCAAAATAATATTAATCACTTAATCACCAAACCATTTTCCAATACCAAGGATATCCATTTGATAAACATAAAGTCCCAAAATAAATATTATATTATTCTATAAACAAGCTTAACTAAAAAGAAAAATTCTTACTAACCCGGTACTTTTTTAGGCTAGTGGTAGGTAATAAATCCTTGTAACATTTCAGTTGTCAGTTCGATACAACAACTTTGTATTACACAACGTGTTTTCACTCATCCAATGGGATGAAATTTTTCTAAAACTATATAATTCTTATAGAATTCCTAAAAAGAGATAAAATCCTCAAAAATTGACCATAACATGTTTTAACATTAAAGTTTATCTTATACATCTCATTTCCATCCCAACTCATAATAACCGCAACATCATAATTCATGATGTCTTATTTATTTTGACATATATTTTTTTATTTCACCTATGAATGATTTAATAAATCAATTCCCAAAATAAAGAATATAGTACCTTGATCATCATTTCCACAGGGTTTCATCATCATTTTTAATGTAGATAGATCGACCATCAATTGCAATAATGATTTAGAGATTCTTCAAAATCACTTGAATTATTTATCCGAATAGACATTGTATAACATGGGTAATATGAGTGTTCATAGAAAAATAGTTCTGAAAAATAATCATGCATTACCTATAATTTCATAACATCATATAAGACTTCCTTTTAATAAAACATTCAAAATGGGTTTGTAATGAAACATTAAATTAATTGTCCTTTCAAAAGACCATAAGTTTGTGATGAAATCCTATATTTTAATAGACAACATAAATAAGTTTCGTAAGGTTCTCCTTATTTAGTATCTTTTTCTAAATCATAATATGATTCATAATCTTGTGATATGGTAAAATATCAAAAAATACCTTCATAATTATTACCTTTTTTGAAAATATGATAATCTTAGGGAGATAAGATTTGAATAAAAATGACCGATGATCCACGATTGTATTGAGGTATAGTGGTGGTGTTTGATATATCAAACACTTACTTGAAAGTTTTTTGTATGTTTGAAAATGTTTCAGAATCTTCCAGGCATGACTTTGCAATAATTATTTCAAGAAAGTCATCAGGAAAAGATATGAATGTTGTTTTGGATTCTCCCCCCTTTGATTTATAACTAAATTTCCTTGATTAAGAAAAGTTATATAATAAGGGTTTCATCAAAATAATAGACATAGAATGTTACCATATGATTAACCAAAACTCATAATCCCTAAAGTTGTCTAAAAATACCCTCTCTGATACTAACTATAATTCCCCAGCATTAAACATTACATAATCACGAGTTAAGTAAATAATTCTCATTTATTGTCTTTTCATTTTTAGAGTTTTTAAGAATTAGGCCAAAACTGTTACATAAAAATTCAAATATTTACAATGTGGATGCTATTAAAACAATATACAATTCTTCATCAATATAAAACTTTTTAATAACAAAAAAGAATTCATTTCTTGTTAAATTATTCTGGATTTCTTCATTTCTATTAATCATTATCATACCATGTCGAAATCATTTCAAAAACATGGTATGAGTCTATAAAGATCAGTAATAAATCCAAAGAATGGAATAAAATCATTGGATCATGAATCTTTTAAACACATGAAAACATTTTTACAAATACATAATTTTCACATGGAAACATAATCTATTTAACATACTCAATGAAATCATAATATTTCTAAAAAATCATACAAATTATAAATCATAAAGGTAACTTGTGACATCCATTTTATACAAACATTGTAGATTTCACAACTACATAGGGAGTAACATTCATTGTTAAATTTGAAATACACAATATATTATATTCCCAAAATCACTATGGAGAAACCTTAACTTTTACCTCCATCTTGTTACCAAATGCATTAGAGAGCTATCATGGGCTCACCCTACATCTGTTTATAACAGTATCACATATATACAAAAATAATGACCAAGAACCATAATATAATCATAATACATAAAACAAGAATAATGGAAAAATAAAATTTCTACATTGTAATCACAAGAGATCATTTTAAGATATTGTAATGACTTAAAATTTCCATGGAATGTTTTTTTATTAAATGGAAAATTTATGATTCTGTTAAAATTGATGGCGCGTGATTCCGAGGCCCGGAGTGCCTGGAATGAATTTCTAAACTTTTTTTGGGTTTTTTTAGTAAATGTGCGTGCAAGTTTTTCAAACTTTTTAACTGGTGCTCAGAATTGAAATCTAAGGACACTGTTGATCTCGAAACACCAGTATTCACTTAAGGAGACTTTCACCTCGACAACAGTTGGTCGAGGGTGAATGTAAAATTTTTGGGTTTTTCGTGAAAAAATAGAATAAAATAAAAATTGTTTAACATTTTTTATTATATATTTTTTGAGCTTCCATGTGCATGTTTCATAGGTGGGGACCACCAGAACTAAACCTCCCATGGGAGGTTATGGTGGTGGGGGCCACCTGAACTAACCTTCCATGAGAGGTTATGGTGGTGGGGACCACCCGAGGCATGAAACCTCTTGAGTTAACTATTATGTTGGGAGATGCCTCTTGAGATTCCCCAAATAATTGTGCCAACCCCTTTCCTTAATTAATATAGCCAACCGTCAAACTCAATTAATTAATTATTCCAATTTGAATTTATGCCAACCTATGCAATTAATTAAACCAATTTTAAATTGTTCCAACAATTAAATTGGTGAAACATATCATTTTGGTTTCATTTCATTTTGGTAGATTTGGGGAGAGAAAAAATATTGGGAGGATTTCACTTCTCCAACGAAGAATGCCATCAAAGAATGTTCTTCAAAAATCAAAGAAGAGGATGATGAACGAGCCTGACATTGAAGCACGGTTTTGGAAGCGACGATTATTGGAACTCTCTTCACCTTCTTCAACTTCCTTCTCGTACCAACATCAAAGAAAAATCCAAGGTAGGGGTTTATTTGTGTATGATTATTTGTGGGAAGTTTTAGGGTGGTTTTTTGAAATTATTCTCTCTTTCCGTTCTTTATATTTCTTCATAATTCAAGAAGGAATAATAGATGTTTTCCACCACTCTAACGCATAGAGTGCCGGATAAACAAACATAGCCGGTCCTATCCACAAACATTGTGGTTAATTGATGATCGTGATGGAGGAACGACTACGAAACACGGTGGGGTAGGAGAACGGTGGCCAACACAACCGCCGGCCGCGAGGAAGGCGACGGTGCAACAACACCGCCCCTCATCCACCACCTCCCCACGTCCTCCGTGCCCCGTGACACCATCACTCGCAGGCTCCAAGACACCCCGCGGCTGAGCCTCCCCTGTCCACGGCCAAGCCACCGCCCGTGGCCGGGCCGCCACCCTGCGGCAGAGCTTCCACCTGCTTAAGGCTGGGCTACTACCCCGCGGTCAGGCCACCACCCTCCACGGCCATGCCGCCTCCTGTGGCCGAGCCTCCGCCTCCCGGCTGAGCCGTCCCATGCCCTCTTGACACCCCCCGGCCGGGCCGCCCCGCGGCCTCCACCGCCTCCCATCCAAGCAGTCCTTTTCCCTCACAGCACCCCCCAACCAATCCACCCCGTGCCCTTCGCCCTTTCGGCTGAGCCACCTTGGGATGGGCCATGCCGCCCCATGACCTCGTGGCACCCCCGTGGCAGAGCCGCCGTCCGCGGCCGAGCCGACCCACGACCTCCACCGCCACATGGCACCTACAGCCTTTACGACCCCTCGTGGCCTACCAGGCCGCCCAGTGAGCCCGGCCAAACCACATGTAGGGCATTACCCAGTGGGTCAAGCTGGATCTACCTGGGCCTGGTCGGGTCGGGTGGGTCTGACCAGGTCGTACCGGACCAGGACCTGTTACGAAATTTTATTTTACTTGGGCCATAACTTTGGCACCAAGCATCCGTTTGAAAAACCATAAACAGAGATGTAAAACTTAGAGAGAGATGGTCCCTTTGGTATACCCTAATTGAGATTTGGATAAAGTTGGTATATTGTTGGGTTTGATCGACCTTGAATCCAATCGTGCCCTCAGGACTAAAAGGCTAATAACATACAGACCGGGCGTTCGATTGACGCACCGTCTTTTGTATTGAGACCCGTATGACATAGCAGTCCTTTGGGATACTTCTTCCTGAGAATTTGTGGCAGTTGGAGTATCATCCAGTAGATTTTGGAGAGGATCTTCCCATAGACAAGAAAGCATAGTGCAAGAACCCAGTAGGTGGCTGTGACTTAAAGAATGTAGAGCGATCCTGTGTGGGTCAGCAATTAGAGAAATCCTGTGTGGGTCAGCTTCTAGTGACCCTGTGTGGGTCACCACCTAGCGATCCTGTGTGGGTCATCTTTTAGCGATCTTGTGTGGGTCAGCATCTTACGATCCTGTGTGGGTCAGCACCTAGTGATCCTATGTGGGTCATCTCCTAGAGATCCTGTGTGGGTCAGAACCATGCGATCCTGTGTGGGTCCGTACATAGTGATCCTGTGTTGGTCAGCATCTTAGTGATCCTCTGTGGGTCAGCACCTTGCGATCCTGCGTGGGTCAGTACTTGGAGTTTCTGTGTGGGTCAGCCTCTTAACAGAGTAAGATAATTCAGTATTTACATCTAATCATATCTACTACTATACTTAAGTTATAGCTGGAATGAGCTGAGTTCCTAGCTGTGTGGTACTTTTCCTCATGGTAATACCTTGGTGGTATTTTTCTGTGTGGCGTACCTGTGTGCTACTTGACTTTGTGGGTTTCCTTCCTTTGTGGAATAGTTGAGCTTGGGGATTTGGAGTTAGAATCAGTGTTTTCCTCATGATTAAGAAGGGTATACTTGATAACTTAGGTATAGGTATGGGCATTTACCTAAGTTGGGTTGTCAGTTGATTTCAGGATTTGTGGTTCATCCTTTGTGGATTTTGTGAGACCTTGAGGGTCTCGGGGTCTCTACTAAGTATTGTTATACTCACCCCTGCAGGGGTTATTCTCGCACCTCATTGTTTTTGGTGCTGATGACAGACAACGCTGACAGAGGATGAGAGTATCAGGACTGGAGGTAGCTCAAAGGTGGACCTTAGATGAGGCATACCGTAGAGAAGACTGTTCGAGAGCTATACCAACCCTTCAGGTAGGATCCTTGGCAGATGATCGCAGGAGCTGTTCCAGTTTACTAGTAGCTTCTGTTTCTTGTACTTTCTAGTTTGGGTTGTATTCTAGCCCCTTTTACATACTATACACTCTCTGATTACTATTCATTTTACTTGAGTTCATATCTTATGGTGTGCTTGGTTGCGTGTGTTTACAGGTTATAAAAGCAATGACTTCCCATTTTTTGGGAATACTTCTTCGGTGCTAGTCTCTAGCCCCATGTCTATGGAAATAGGGCTTGGGTTAGCCACTCCACGGGCCCCTGGGGATGGGTCGTGAAAAATTGGTATTAGAGGAGTCAGTTCTACCATAGAACATATGACTCTGATCTTTCTTTTAAAGGAAATAGTGTTAAGTGTAGTGAGTGTGGTTATCAGTTTAGGGAATCCAATGTTATTGTGGTGGCCGACATATCCATACACCAGGACCCTGACTTCTGATTTCTGACTAAGTGCACGAAAACACTGATTGCGTGTTTGTTTTGAAGAGTTTTCTTTGTGATATTTTTGAGTCAGCTCACCAGGCATAACTTTTTGACTGTGGTATGTCTGTTTCTTTTCAGTATTCCTCCTCAAAGAAATCTAGTTAGGGTTCTGTGAGTGGTATGCACTGATAGACCACCGATAGATGAGGCCTCAGTGCATGGTTCTCTTCCAGTAGAGGCACCATCTGAGGAACCAGTAGTACCATTACCCAGTGGTCCATCGATTCAGGGGAGAGACAGACCCACATGCGGCTTAGTATTGGTAGGAGGCTATAGTGAGATTCTTCTGGCTGGTAGGGACACCAGCTAATCTCATGGTGATCCATACTACCAGCCTTCTACATGCAGCAATAGGAAGATGGTGGATCATGATGCTCCAAGTTCACGACGAGGTGATTCTTCTCGGGGTAGACTTCGAGAGCCTGTTTCGGGCATATTTTTTCCCAATGACTCTTCATGTAGTGCGCATTCAGGATCTACTTCTTCTGTAGCAGGGCAGTATGACTATGGATCAGTACTCAGAAAGGTTCACCGAACTCTTACGCTACTCCACTCATATGTTATGTGACCCATTATTCAGGGCCCAGACCATCGAGTAGGGACTCAAATGGGAGGTTAGGGCTTCACTGATCTCACTCAGCATCCCGATATAGGCAGGAGTGTCAGAGAGAGCCCTCCTAGTGGAGAGTTTCCTTACTGAGCAGTCACCAGAAGTGAGACCTACTACCATTCATAACATAGTAGAGCCTTTCACAGCAGGAATCAGATAGATGACACAGATGTCAAAAAGTACCAGACCCACTGGTGAATGACTGCAGGATTTAGGATCGGTTGTGTAGGGCACCCGAGGCAAAGCCAATCATTCCAAGAGCGGACAGTGTTAAGAATGTTACGGCCAGGGTCACATGGCTCATGAATGTTCGACCCGCCATATGGATGATTAGTAGACGGCCGAAGTACCACCCCGGCAGAGATAGAGATTCGATCGAGGAGGTCTGCGTGTAGTAGGCAGACGTGGAGGAGGAGATGGTCATACATCTGGCAGTGGGTGACGATTTGAGATATTACTACCACCACCACCTGGAAGTCCACCCCAACCATAGGGATCAGGTGGATAGGGAGACCCCAGCTCCAGGCAGCTGAGGCCTACGATCACAATGGTCTAGATATCATATGCGGTACGATTAGTGCCTACTCCACCATAGCTGTAGTACTTATAGGAAAAGGTGCCCATCATTATTTTATTTGCACTGCCCTCATTCGGATCTCAGAGATTCCGACGGATCCATTGGCTCAATCCTTACGGATAAAGACTCCAACTGAATCAAATTTAAAAATTATGCACTCATGACGGCCGTGTGAGCTTACTCTAGGAGTTAAGAGCTTCAACTTGGATCTCCTAGTAGTAGTTTCAAGGCCTTATGACGTCATCTTGGGTATGGAATATTTATCTACAGTCCATGCTCATATTGACTGTATCAGGCATAAAGTGTGGTGTGTTCACACGGTTGGGACCAAGTTTACCTTCATCGGTGAAAAGGGAGCCTTTGCAGCATAGGATGGACTTACCTGGAGGAGAGTGAATCTGATCAATCATCAGTTGGATAGCCTTACCCTCAGAGCAGTTAATGTGGAGAGTCCAAGTAATCCTGTAGTGGTGGACCAGTACATAGATGTCTTCCCTGATGATGTTCCAGGTCTACCTCCTCGTAAAGAGGTGGAATTTTATATTTACTTGTACTCTAGGATGGCAACGATATCTACACCAGCGTATCGGATGGCTCCCGTGGAGCTTTGTGAGATGCAGGTATAACTAGAGGACTTGAAGGGGAAGGGATTCATTCGGCCCAGTGTTTCTTCATGGGCAGTCTTGATTTTGTTTGCCAAGAAGGCGGATAGGAGCTTGATGATTTGTGTTGACTATCAGTGGTTGAACCTGGTGACCATGAAGAACAAGTACCCACTCCCGAGGATTGACGACCTCTTTGATCAGTTGAAGGTAGAACGGTGGTTCTCAAAGATAGACCACAGATCAGGCTATCACCAACTCAGAGTATAGGAAGTGGATGTGTAGAAAACGACTTTCGAATTTCAGTACGACCACTACGAGTTCTTGGTTATGTCGTTCAGCGTAACCAACACTCCAGCAGTGTTCATGGGACACATGAAGAGGATCATTTAGCCATACCTTGATCACTTTGTAGTAGTCTTCATCAAAAAAATTCTGATATACTCGACTATTGAGGAGGATCATGCCTATCATTTGTAGGTAGTACTAGACACACTCTGAGAGAACCATCATTATGGTAAGCTCTTGAAGTGCCAGTTCTAGAATGGACAGGTTCACTTTCTAGGACACGTCATCTTAGAGGCTGGAGTTACAGTAGATCCAGAGATGATTGAGGTGGTATTTTCTTGGGAGCCACCCAGGAGTGTGATGGAGATACAGAGTTTACTAGGTTTGGCTGGATACTACCAGATGTTTGTGCTATATTTCTCCATAGTGGCCGCACCTCTATCAGCGTTGATGATAAAGGGACAACCCTTTTGTGGTTGGAGAGATTCCAGTAGAGTTTTCAGGAGTAGAGGCAGAGGACGAATAGTACCCCCATTTTGAGGCTTCCAGAGGAGGGTGTAGGGAACATAGTCTACTAAGACACATCAGGGACATTGCTTAGATGTGTCCTGATGTAGGAGGGAGCAGTGATCGCTTATGGTTCTCGACAGTTGAGATAGTATGAAAAGAACTACGTTACTTGTGACCTGGAGTTTGCATCAGTGGTCTTCACCTTGTATATGTGGCAACACTATCTGATGGGTGAATGTTTTATAGTGTACTCTGATCACAATATTCTCATGTATAACTTCTCTTAGAAGGACCTGAATTTGATACTGCAATGTTGGCTTGAGCTCCTCCAGGACTATGACTTCGAGATATTCTATACTCCTGGGAAGGGGAACGTTGAAGCAGATGCACTCAACAAGAGATGGGGTCTACAAATGTTAGGTGAGGTGATGAAGTAGCTGGCCACTTTGCATATATCCTTTGTGGATTGAAATGATGTAGCTTTTCATCAGTATCTTACAGTCACTCACCCACTTCTTCAACGAGTTAGAGAGACACATCTTGGGGACACTAACTGCGAGACACGACGTTCTCAGATACCCATAGGACATGCACCTAATTGTTTTTATGAAGGTGTGGAGCATGCCATCCTCTTTAGAGGATGTAATATGGTACCACTGTCACTTTGGGAGGATGTGATGAGGGAGTTCCACACATCCCCTCTAGAGGTACATCTATGAGTGGCGAAGATGCACTAGGATCTTCAACGATAGCACTGGTGGCTAGGAATGAAGAAAGCAGTAGCAGAGTTTGCCTCTCGATGCCTCACATGTCAGCAAGTGAAGGCAGAGCATATGATACCAACAGGATTGGTTCATCCTTAAGAGGTCCCAGAGTGGAAGAGGGATGGGATATCCATGGAATTCATGACAGGAATTCCATTTACATCTAGCGGTCATGACTCGATTTGGGTGATCGTCGACTGACTCACCAAGTCGGCCCACATCCTACCGATCAGAGAGCAGGGTTCAGTAGAGATCTAGGGAAACCTTTATGTGCAAGGTATTGTGAGGATACATGGGGTACCCTCGACGATTGTCTCCAATCGTGATGCACATTTTACTTCCCAACTATGGAAGGGGTTGCAGGAGGCTTTCGGGATGCAACTTCATTTGAGCACGACCTTCCATCCTTAGACGGATGGCCAGACTGACCAGATTATTCAGACCCTCGAGGACATGTTGCGTGCTTGCTTCCTCGATTTCAGTCTCATTTGGAAGGATAACTTTCCTTTGGTCGTGATTGAATACAACAATAACTATCACTCCACCATTGGGATGACACCTTTTGAGGCATTGTACAGGAGACCTTGCAGATCACCATTGTTCTAGACTGACCTAGGGGAGTCAGCACTAGTGGGACCAGAGATGGTAAATGCTACCATAGAAAAGGTGTAGATCATCTAGGATTGGATGAAGACTACACAGAGCTAGCAGAAGTCGTATGCCAATAAGAGACAGAGACCTCCGGATTTTGAGGATAGCGACCAAGTCTTTCTACGGGTCTCACCTCGACGAGGTTTGCGGAGATTTTCCCATGGTGGAAAGTTATCTCAGAGGTTCATTGGACCTTTTCAAGTCCTCCTTAGAGTTTTCATGGTGGCATACCACTTAACTCTTCCACCATAGTTGCAATGAGTGCATGACGTCTTCCACATATCCCAGATGCGGAGATACGTGCATGACCCTTCCCACATCATCGACCATGGAAAGCTGGACGTCAACAATGGGGATACTTTTACAGAGGTTCCAATTGAGATTTAGGATCAATAGGAGTGGGTACTTTGTGGGTGGTCGATACCTATGGTGTGAATTTGATGGTAGCACGAAAACTTCTAGGAGAGCACATGGGAGCGGGAGGCTCAGATACGTGCTTTGTACCCCCACTAGTTTTTCGAGTTTTGTGATGTGGCTTATGGGGATGTAAAGCCCTGATGTGGGGAGAATGTAAACACCGTGAATTTATATGTAATTTTTTTTATTTAATTGGAATTTTATGAGTCTGATAAAATTGACAGTGTGTGATTCCGAGGGCTGGAGTGCTCAGAATGAATTCTTGAACATTGCTTCGGGTACGTTCAGTAAACGTGCGTGTGAGTTTTTATAACTTTTGAACCGGTGTGTGGAATTGAAATCTGAGAACACTATTGAACTCGCAATGCCGATAATCTCTTAATAAGACTTTTACCTTGATGATAGTTGGTCGAGGGTGAAAGTTAAAATTTGGGATTTTCGTGAAAGAATAAAATAAAATAAATATTGTGTAACATTTTTATTTTATTTGTTTGAGCTTCCATGTGGATGTTTCATAGGTGGGGACCACTTAAACTAAACCTCCTATGATAGGTTACGATGGTGGGGACCACCTGAACTAACCTCCCATGGGAGGTTATAGTGGGGGGACCACCCGAGGCTTGAAACCTCTTGAACTCCCAATTAAGTGGGGGGAAACCTCTTGAGCTTCCCCACATAATTGTGCCAACCCCATTCATTAACTAGTTAATCCAACCCACCAAATCAATTAATTAATTATTCAAATTTGAATTTATTCCAACCTATGTAATTAATTAACCCAATTTGAAATTGTTCCAACTATTAAATTGGGGAAAGATATCATTTTGGCTACTTTTATTTTTGGTGGATTTGGGGAGAGGAGAAATATTGGGAGGATTTAACTTCTCCAACGAAGAACGCCATCGAAGAACGTTCTTAGGAAATAAAAGAAGAGGACGAAATGCGATATCAACATCGAAGCGTGGTTTCGGATGTGATGATCATTGGCACTCTCTTCACCTTCTTTAGCATCCTTCTCATGCCAACATCAACAAACAATCCAAGGTAGGTGTTTATTTGTGTATGATTATTTGTGGGAAGTTATAGGGTGGTTGTCTGAAATTATTCTCTCTTTATGTTCTTGATAATTCTTTGTAATTCAAGAAAGAATTATAGCCACTTGCTACCACTCTAACGCGGAGAGTGCGGGCCAAATAAACATGGTATGTCCTCTCTGCTAGATTTGTGGTTAATTGTTGATCGCGATGGAGGAACGACTATGAACCACAGTGGGGAACAAGAACAGCGACCATCACCACCACCGGACGTGACAAAAGAGATGGTGCAACAATGTCACCCCACGACCACTACCTCCCCATGGCCTCTACGCCCTGTGGCACCACCACCCACGTCCTCTGCCCCGCCCCACGTTGGATCCACCCCAGCCTCGAGGCCAGGACGCAGCCCTACGGTGGAGCTGACTCAGCCTCGCGGCCGGGCCAACTCCCCATGGAAGAGCTGCCACCCTCTGCGGCCGAGATGCCGCTCACGTCCAGGCCACCATGCCATGTCTGAGCCGCCACTGTCTCGCTGTTAGGCCGCTGCCCTGTGGCCGAGTCGCCACCCTCCGTGGTCGAGCTGCCGCCCGCGGCCATGCCGCCGCCTCTCGACTGAGCCATCCCGAACCCTCGTGACATCCCAGGTGGAGCCACCATGTGGTCTTCTCCCTTCTAGACAAGCTTCCTCGGGCTTGACCATACCGTGCCATGCCCTCATTCCACACCCATGGCCGAGCCACCGTCTACAGCAGAGCCGACCCACGGCATCCGCTGCCCATCAACACCCAAAGCCTCTGCAGCCCCTCACGGCCCTTGTGGCCTACCTGACCACCCAACGAGCCAGACCACACCATTGTCCAGTTTGACCCGAACTGGGTCGACCCAAGATATGTCGGTTCGGTTCGGTCTGTTCGGGTTAGACCGGACATGGACCCGATACAAACATTATTTTACATGGGCCATAACTTTGGCACCAGACGTCTGTTTGAAAAACCATCAATGGTGCTGTTAACCTTGGAGCGAGACGGTCCCTTTGGTGTACCCCACTTCATATTTGGATATATTTTGGATATAGTGGGGTTGGATCGAGCATGAATCCAACCGGGCCCTTGGGACTAAAAGGCTAATAACTTACAGACCGAGCGTCCGATTGACGCACTATCTATTGTGTTGAGAGCCCTATGATGTGGCAGTCCTTTGGGATACTTCTTCATGAGACTTTGTGAAATTTGGAGTATTGACCAGTAGATTGTGGGGAAGATCCTCCTGGAGATGAGCGAGCATAGTTCGGGAACCTAGTTGTTGGCCTTGACTTGAAGAATGTAGAGAGATCCTATATGGGTCAGCACATAGAGCAATCCTGTGTGGGTTAAAACCTTGCGATCATGTGTGGGTTAGCACCTAGAAATATTGTGTGGGTCATCCCCTAATGATATTGTGTGGGTTAGCACCTTGTGATCCTGTGTCGATCAGCACCTAGTGATCCTGTGTGGGTCAGAAGCTTTGCGATCTTGTGTGGGTCTACACCTTGAGATCCTGTGTGGGTCAGCACTTGGAGATCCTCTGTGGGTCTGCCTCTTAACAGAGTAAGATGATTCAGTAGTTATATCTAATCATCTCTACAACTTTAGTTATGTTATACTTGGAATGAATTGGGTTCATACATGTGTGGTACTTTTCTTCTTGGTAAATCCTTGGTGGTATTCTATTGTGTGGCGTACCTGTGTGGTACTTGCCTTTATGGTTTTTCTTTCTTTTTGGTATAGTTGAGCTTAGGGATTTAGAGTTGGACTTTGTGTTTTCCTCATAATTGAGATGGGTATACGTGATAACTGAGGTATATGTATGGGCATATACCTAAGTTGGGTTGTCAGTTGATTTCATGTTGTGTGGTTTATCCTTTGTGGATTTTGTGATACCTTGAGGGTCTCGAGGTCCCTACCGAGTATCATTATACTCACCCCTACATAGGCTATGCCCGAACCTCATTGAGTTTGGTGCAGATGACGGACAACACAGACAGAGGATGAGAGTACCTGGACTGGAGGTTGCTCATAGGTGGACCTTAGATGAGGTTTACCACAAACACGACCGTTCAAGATCTGTACATACCCTTCAGGTAGGATCCTAGGTGGGTTATCACAGGAGCTATTCTAGTTTACTTGTACTTTCATTTACTAGTATTTTCCAGTTGGGATGGTATTCGGGACCCTTTTACTTACAGTACTCACTATGTTTACTATTATGGTTACTTGAGTTTGAATCTTGCTGTGTGCTTGGTTGTGTGTGTTTACTGGTTATAAAGGCAATGCCTTCCCAGTTTTAGGGAATATGCCTTCTGTACTAGTTTCCAGCCCTTTGACTATGGAAGGCAGGCTTAGGGTAGTCACAACACAGGCCCCGAGGGATGGGTCGTGATAGATATTGACATAATTAATCTTTTATCAAAACCATTTTCAATACAAAAATACATGAATATGGTATATGGTATTTATTTTTATTTTAAAAACTTTACGACTTGTAGACGAAGTCAATATAAAATAATCATTGGAGCGATGGAAAAAGTCACTGCCTCCACATACCTTAAAAAACATTCTTTTTGTTGTTTTTGTAAAATTATTCAAATAAAATTATTCCTTTTGGAAACCATTGAATGAGATTAAATGTAAAAGGGGTTTAGTGTAGAACTTATAAAATAAAGTGGTGTATAATAACAAATTACACCTCAATGAAAGTAGATTAAGATGAATTGCCTTACAAAGATCATATCGTTAGATTAAGGATAAATCAATGAAATAATTACATGTTAAAAACATAAATACACCCAATATTAGTAGATATTAAATGTAAAAAATCATAAGTCATTCACACATATTCATGGGAAAACAAAACAAATGACAGGGACATTAAACACAATTTGTGGAAATTGAGTTAATATTCCCTTACCTTGAGTCCGAATTGTCTAGTACATTATTTATTTTACAAGAATAATAAACATAGATTAATCTCTACTTTTATGAGATACTATTTCATGTCTATTATTTATTTTATATCATCTTTTAACAAGTTATAGAAACTATATTATTATTTATGTTTGTATCTTATGTTTTGTTGATATTCGCTACATGAGGTGAATATGAACATGGTGTTGATGTTACTAGTCCATGTAGTCCTAAGTTCATCATATAGAAAATATTATTCATGAAAAAATTATCACTTTTATATATTATTCATACTTTTTAAATGAAAACATTAATTATGTTTATGAAAAATGGACAATGTTATATTCATGGAGGCGGTAGGTCGTGCGTAATCTTGAGTGACATTTTCATTTTTTATTGATCATTATATAAATAAAGTAATTATTATTTTACACTTAATGAAATATAATAATATTATTATCATCATAATAATAAATTAAATATACCTATATATAGCATTAATGTGATGTGGTAAATAAAAATGATTCACATCGATTCGTGGAGGTGATAGTTTACACGTACACATGAACGATGTTTTTTTATGTACATGGAAGGTAAAAAAATAAATGAAATATTATTCTTTTAAAATGATAAATATTTCACGAATATCACATATGAATATTAATTCCACAATTATTACCGATCTTGAACAACAGTAATAGAAAATGAAGTAAATTTGTTAATGGAGGTGATAATTCACACATACACACGAATGATTATTTCCATTACCATTTTATAGATTTAGATATGGATTTAGTTGATGATATTAACATAATAATGTCTTATCATATTTTCGATACTAAATTTATTTTTTCATCTTGTCAGAATATGATTTCAAGGAAGTGGAAGAAGAAATACAGTAGAACCTATTAAAAAATGATACATCTTCTTCAGTTGGTCACCTTTGAAGATCACCATAACACCTATAAGAAGGGTGTTTTGGATAAAATAAGGCCTCTATAATATGGGAATGTATTATAGGATGTTTTTTCAGAAAATCTTGTCCAATAAAAAGGCTTTGTATGTGTGATTATTAGAGAAGATTTAGTATCTTTTTATAAGAGATGATAGTGGTACCCTGGGAAACTCTAAAAATATTAAATTAATATTAATTAATTTTTAATTAAAATGTCTTCAACATGACATATGTTGAAGATAAAAAGGGGAATGTTCTAAATCCTCTTATCAAGTAATATTTATTATTTTATTTATTTTATTTTAAACCTTATCTTTTCGTGTTTGTTTAATTACTCTCTTTTAAATTTAGTTGTGGTAACAATATTTTAATTATTAAGTGGTTATTAATTTTACTTATATGGGTTCAATTTCAAATAATTATAATATTTATGAACTTTTAAACTTTATAATAGTCATATTGTGATTTTAAATAAAATTATGATTTTTAAATGATTTAATATATTACTATTTTTATAAAAGGGGATATTACACGAAGTGATTCATTAAGATAGAACTGTTCACTAGAGGGAGACATAAAGTCGTAATAAAACCATATAAGGTAGTATATATAATAATATAATTCTATAAAATATGTACAATAAACATCAATTTATTATAAAAGAAGCTTGTACTATTATAAAGAGTGTCAAGACACATTGTATGATAATTTCATCTCAATTTGTATATCTGTGAGATACAGAATTTGATCACCACCCACACCTTTTTTGAAGTGTATATATTGACCATGTATTAATTATATTATTCTTATAAATAAATATATGGGTACTAAAAAATCATTACTCTGGCCCTTATTTCACGGGGTTTAAGTTTTAAAAGTTTCCAAATTAGTAAAATAGTTTACTCTTAATTTTCCTTCGTTGATACTAATGTTTTGTTATTCACCAAAATTATTTTTTGAGGTGTACGTACTTTAATTTTAGATGTTATTTCGTGAATATACTAGTTTTCATAATATTTTATGATTCATGTAATTTCCTTTTCTTCTTACATGGACAATATGATCCAAAGTTACCATGTTACCAAGGATTATTGAAACAATCTCAACAGTTTTCATGATTTTTATGATTTTTATTCCTTTGATGAAATAATACAATCCATATCTTGAGAACACTCATTAGTTTTCTTATACTATATTTATTAACATAATATTCATGCTTCATTACCATTTTTCTAAACATTTGTATTTAAGATAATTAAGATAATGTTTTTAATAAATAATATGTCTGTATTTCTTTCCTCAGATGGAAATCTATTTTACTCAAAAACAATTTTTTAAAAATTATTTTTATAGATTACTTAAAATAATCATAGTAGATCATTTTTAATGAAAAAATCATTTTAAAAATGATTTATTGTTTTCAAATCATTATTTATTTGTTTTTAAATCTATTTTAAAAGAAAATGTTTTTCGAAAATGTTTTTTGTTTTAAAAATCATTTTTAATTTAGAAAGTATATCATTATTTAGAAATATTTTTAAAAGACCATTAAAAATTATTTCCAATCTAAAATAACATCCATTGCTTTTAATCATGCCTTTTTGGGAAAATTGTTCAATGTTTCTATTCATATTATTTATCTAAATGGATTATATTTTGATGGAATGATGTTTATGATAACTGTTTCCCATTCACGGGTTATATGATTTTGAAACATGCTTCATTTCAGAAGATATGTTTATAAAGAAATGATTCTAAAACCTATATTTTTACTCATGTTAGGTTATTATTACATTTTTATAATACCCATTTCATTTCTTAGGTTATGAAATGATTATTTATATTCCATGAGATAAACATGAATCAAATGTGAAATGGACTTGGTTCAATATTACAGGGATGGAATGAGAAGTGGACTCAGTTCTATAAAATAGGGATGGAATTTTAGTAAAGTACTATATCCACTATGATGGCCATGGAAGTAATGCCTTGACTACTATGGAAATAATATTATATGAATATGTGTTTTCCACAATTCCATGTTTTATTCCTATGTTATGATTTCATGGGCTATTCTATTTACTTATTTATGATTCATGCCTTTTGAACTAACATGGTTTATTCCATGATTCATGTTTTTGATCTTTGATATGCCGTGAATGATCTAATATTTTAATGATCGTGTTCTCATATGGTTATGATCTTTTTTATGATTATATATACCAATTTTTGACCATTACGGAGTATCTGAGCTCACCCCTTTTTTATGTTTCCTTCCCCTAGGTTATGAAGATATGAAATATGTTTCTGGTGTCTTTGATGAGTAAGTGTAAAGAAAAACCTCTTGAGATATGAGAAAGCCCATTTAATTACTAGTGTTTATGTTTCCATGTTTCAAAAGTCACTAGACTGGTATGATATTTGTGAATTTGTTTGTATAATGTATTTAGTAATCTACGAAATTAATATAATGTTAATATATGAAAATTGAGGATGTCTATAATCTAGGAAGAATATGTGATAACTAATTTATAATTTTTTTTTGAATTTGATCAAGAATAATATTAAATTTCATAAGGGGTTATATCTGAAATGATTTATGGTGATCTTTTGTTGGTACTATGGTTGTTTAAATGAATAATCCATTATTTCTTGATATGAATGTTAATTAATTTTTTATATTAGTTTAACATGGGCTAACTATTTTGGTTTTGGTTAATAGGTAGAAACATGAGGAAAAAGATTTCAATATTTTATAGATATTACGTTAAATTAAATGATAATTTCAGCACTTTATGCATGAAAAAATTATCATGGTCATTTAAAATTATGAATATGAAGTGAGATAAAGATGAAATACTACTCAAAGAACAAAATAATGATGAAACTATTCATATGGTTTGAAAATATATCAAGTAACTATATTTCTCTCATATTCTCTATCATGATGATAAAATAATTCCTTAGTGTAATGTAATATAGTGACAAATCCTTCAATTATTCCATGGAATATATTTCACTTAGAAATCTGGGTATTATTTTTGAACCTCATTCAGAAGATTAATTCTGATAATTGTAATTTAATGAATTAAAAAATATTTAGTAAAAGTTATGTTTCATATTTTTATGATATAAATGTTATTTCCTTACTAAAATAAACTCAATAAATTTGGAATAAATGTTATTTCTTCCCACATTCATATATATGTTTTTCACTCCAAATTTTTTATGATTACCCATATTATAGGGTTCCATTATTGGGATTCATTTTCAATTAATGGGTGTTGAATTTATCTTCCAATGCATTAAATTGATTATAAATTTTTTAATCCCCTATCCATCAGATGTGAGATAAATGTTTTAGGGGAAAATTTTCATTAGGGGATATAACACCATTCTATAATTGTGTGTGATATTTTAAACAAATATCGTGTCATATAAATTGTGATATTTTGAACACATGAAAAAAGGGAATAATATTTTTTTTAAATGTAAACATCATTATATTATGATAATTAAATATTTGAATAAGAAAATTGAAACTCATTTGTAAATAATATGAAATAAGGTTAATAACACAACAAGTTTAAATGGGTATTTTTCAATTATTATAGTTATTAATTTTTTTACATCTTTAATTAAAATATATTTTTTAAAAAATTTTGGAAATAATGTTGTTAATTGATATAATTTATTAAATTCATCTTGTAAAAATTATCATAGGGGGAATTTTATTATTTTTCCAAAATAGATTATTTTTAGGTAAAAATTTATAAGTATAAATTTTATAAATACTATCACATTTATGAAACAATCATGACAATAGAAAGAAATGAATGTGTATAATTTTTCCTATATATGTAATATATAATTTAAACAATGGTATAATGGATTTAAATATATAATATTGAACATAGAAATATGTGTTCAAAATTTTGGAAATATAATTACTGTATTTATTGAAATAAAATCATATTTTCTTCTATTTTAATAATATTTTTACAAGGTTCTATTATTTTTTTTGTTCGGATTTAAATTTATAAAACCCACCACTTTTAATATATTCAAACAAATTCTCTATTAATCAACATTATACAAGATTTTTGTATAAAGTATATTTTATAAATATAAATATTATTTTTCCAAAAATGGTTTTGAGTTTCATATTAAATAATTAATTCAAATTTATTTTTAAATTTTTTATAAATTTAATATTATATAATATATTCCATATTTCTAATAATCATGGAAATTTTTTTAATTGAGGACATTTTCAATTTAGTGGGAGTTAATAGTTATCATCTACAACTTTTGTACCAATAGTAATGTTTAAAAGCTTGGAGGGTAAAATTTATTTTAATGCCTCAAATAGCTATAAAAAATATCTACAGGTATTTATTTCACTGCAATAATAAACCAATATTGATTAAGGCGTAATCTAATGGAAGAGATTCATGGTTGCAGTATAAGTCTTAACTGAATTATTTCAAGTGTATTTATTCTTCTAAATCCGATAAATCTATTATACCCATAATAGATAATTACAAAAATATTTTCAATAAATTAATATATATTATTCTAATGTAACAACTGCTTTCTTCAACCTTCCCATACTATAAGAAATGAAAAAATAGCTCGTGAATACCTACGGACTACCACATCCATGAAGCGATGTATTTCATTTTTCATCACTACCTAAAATGGATATTTATAAATATGTAATTATCAATATATATAATTTTTATGAAATAATATTAATTATCTAATTATAATATAATAATTAAATTCATACCCTTCCAACCATTGGAAAATGGAAATTTCACTCTTATATACCAAGAAAAATACCAAACGCCTAAAGGGATGAATTGTTTTCATTACTATCCCACATGGATAGTCATTGGGATGAATTTAATGGTTAATTATTTATTTTTAATGTTTTATTATTAATATATAATGGATTTTTATTACAAATGTCTTTCCTTTTATCCCATTATATAATTAATACATCACTCATGTTTACTTACAGACAACTGCCTCCATGAAAAAAATATCTCATTTTTCATTGCCACCTTACATGGATGGTTTTAAAATAATATTTTTTGAATAAAACTATAATTAATTTTTCTTTTAATTCTATAAATATTTTTGATCCTTGAACCATTTTTCTTCAGTGAACCGAAAATTATATATTTGATGGTTAATGTCCAATCAACCTTAGAACTTATAACATCAATTTAAATAATTTAGTAATTACATAAAAAATGATAGTAAATTAAATAAAAATTAGAATTTAAATTTAATAAACATGAAAAATGTTATTATATAAATAAATCATTTAAAAATTTCTATTATTTAAACATTAAAATAATTATATTGAATATCAAGATTTTTGGTAATGGATTTCTTCATTAAAGCGTTACTTTTAATGTTACATTCTATTTTTTTCTCCATATTAATGTTCTTTGAAATGTATTTAGAATATTTATACTTATTATTATATATTTTTAAAAGTAAATTTTAAAAAATAATTTAATTTCTCAAAATGGGTTTTAAATAAATATTTTGTTTATTTTAGGAATATGTTGTTTTTTAGATCTTCATAAAATATGGGAATTTTATTTTTTATAATTTACTACATGAATGAAGTTTCCTATTTTCTTATTCTTTATTAATTACCAATAATCCTATGCTAAATTCAGTGTTTTTATAAATATGATTATTTTATTATTAATCTAGTAATTTTTTATTTTTAAATGTTTTCAATTAAAACATATATTTATTTTCTTTTTATGATATAACCAAATATGAGTTTTCTTACATTATAAAATATAAATTATTACTTGTGATGTGATAAAAATTAATTATTATTTTTGTTTTAGTGAATTTATGGTCCTCCAAAAATGGTATAGGATAATCAGTGAGTCCCATATAACACTCCAATGCATTAGTTAATGACATGTGCTCCAAGATAAGAAAAAATGGAATTTAACCCAATGGTTAATCTTTATAAAGGGTGATTATACAATGAATTGTTTTATTTATATAAATATGTTGCTGTAAGGTACAACCATGGGGTTATTTTCTTGAAAATTGGTTCCAGGTAGAATTTTTTAAAAATTATTCATATATAACATTCATTTATGATTTAATGTAATTTTTATGGTCTTCTAAAGGGTAAAATTTAAATTTTCATGGGAAATATTTTATTTTTTTGTAAACCATAATGAATTTTGATTTCTCATTTATGATTTATATAGAACTGTTTATGAAAAATAATTTGATGTCAAAATAGATTATTTTCTGAGTATAGAAATATTTTATATCAAAGCTTATTATTAAAATTAATTTTTTTATAGATCGTTATATCTTTCAAATTGGATTAATAGTTCACATTTATTTTGAATTCATAATAGTTATTTTATTCTCATCATACATTTTTAAATGTTTTTCATCGGTCATATGAGTGTATGAAAACTAGAGATAGGATACTAGTAACATTTCTTCAATGAATAAAAACTACGATGAATGTAACTTCAGTTTAAACATATGAAACTATTATTTTGGAGAAAAAAAATGTATACTATATAGAAGTGTCTATTTTTTCTTATATAATATTTTTCATATTTCATTATTAAATATAATCCTAAAAGATTTGAGAAATTTAATAATGTTAAAATATTGTTATAAAACACAAAATTACTTGTTCTATATAATATATTATGTTATAATCAGTATGAATTCTAGTATGGAAATTGAATTTTTTTAGAACTATATCCCAACACATGTGTGTGGTAAAATATATTCACTCTTAGTTAAAGTGTAGAGTCAAAGGTGATACATTCTCATCCACTATAGTAAATTTATTAGATTATTATAAAACATGTTTTTGGGTAAAACTCAATCAAAACAAGGAGTAGATACCTAGATTATGATCAGGCCATATAAAAATATTACTAATTGTGCAGTATTTATAATCATTTTCTCTTATGGTGTGAATTAATTACTAATACTAATATATATATTCAACCAAATGTTTTTATAGCATTGAATACTAAATGGGTGGAGAATTATAAGTGTATGTAATTTAGTAAAACATGTTTATATGTATTCCCCTCTTATTATTACAAAAGAAGCCAATATACATGACATTTATCCCCTTCTAGATCTGTTATGAGAAGTTTTATAAAACTATTTATGAATTCATCCATTTATTAAATTTTATATATCAATAAATTTTCATCTAATTCTTCATGATTAATCTATGTTACCTATAAAAAATAAATATAGTAAAACATTTTTAATTTGATTGATGTAATTCCCCTAATATTTATGCAAATCAATATATTTTTAAATCTTATCCAAATATTCATGTTTTTCTGGATAAAAGATAATATTTCTATGAAATTCCCCATCAATGAATTATTTTTCTCAATTTAATCCTTAACATTTTGTGATATCTTTTACCTTTTTAATATTTTGATTATATACAAATCGATAAAATCCATAAATTATCATATTTAATAATCTTTTATGGATTTTTGAGATTTATCTCAATTCTTGATGAGACTGCATTGATCAAGAACAAGTTATGAAGTGACCCTATTCTTCCTAGTGTAATAACATTTATCCACAGAAGATTAATATTTATATAATTATACTAAAAACATAACCTTCATGTCTAACCACTAATAAATGGAATTTTCCTACTAATCACTAATCTATTTGTTTTGTTATTTAACTATTGCACTAAAGAACACATAAATTGTCTTAGTATAATAATAAAATAACATCTCATTAATTTTTAAAAGATATTCGATTCATCCAAAATTCCACTAAGATGTTTTTTCTTTTAGGGTGTTTCATTTTGTTTTATGTTAAAACACTTTCAAAACATTATGGGTTTATTCAGGGGTATAACATTTAAACCTTATTGGGATACACTCACAATGATTTGAAGAATCATAATGTTTTTTACACAAGTTTTTCATTAGTGTGACCTCACAAGTCACTCTATAAGAAATTATATTTCTATGTATGATTATTAATAAATTAAAACAATTATCAAAATATTAAATATTCTATTTTACAAATATAATGACAGAAATATTTTCTGAGTAATTAGTTTGATCGGGATTTATAATTTTCATCATAGATTGAGAAAAATTCCATGAATTTGGTAGCAAAACCATATTTTTTAGGGTTAAATAATCTATAAAATGTTGTTTTAGAAAATAAATAAGGATAATTTGTGTTTTGGGTTCTCATGATGGTTTTAATTACAGTTACTGTAAACCAGTTATTGAAATTCAGTATTCTACAATAGGTGTACTACGAGCCTTTAGTAATTACTTGAAGGTATATGGGAGGTTTGGAATGTGCCAAGGGAGAAAATTCACCATTTTGGGAGGTTTTTGGCCCATGTGTGTTGGTTCTACATGGAGTACATCATTCCATAAATCAAGTGGGATTAACTGTAATGAATTAAGACTATGTACTGGAAGATATTGGGGGGGGGGCTTGTTGCACCATTACCATAGTGATCATGTTATGATGAAACATCTGGAGATTTATTTAGAGAGAAGTTTATTCTTTTGGGTCATCAAATTTATAAAACCCTTTGTGGATTTCCCATTTAGGGTCATATTAGAAGATGTGAATGGTGATCTCCTCAACCCATCCTTTCCATTTTTATACCCTCAGTATAGGTTATTTAAGAGGGGTTTTGGAATAGATTGTTGTTAATATCTATACACTTATGATACTTTTCATACCTTATATACATTATCTCTTTTTATGGTAATATATTCATAGAGGTTATTTTACAAGATCATGGTGCAATAATCTATCTTGATGTGTTGTTTGTGTGTGTCTAGTGGATGAGGTCCTAGAAGGATATATTGATGTCACAGTTTTTACTTCTATATTATTTGTATTTTACTTGAGAATATTTATTTTTTATAAATTATTTTGTATGTATATTGATGTCAATTTAGGTGTGTAAATAATATAATTTGTGATGACTAGGAATGAGTTTGTGTTTGGTGTGGACCAATCCTCATTGTGCACATCACCTGATGATTTTAGTTTTGAATACATCATCATGATATTTTTTTGTCTTAAATGTTTGGATTAATAATTTAATAGTATTTTTGGACTAGATATGTTCTCATGGAATTAAATGACATTGGTAAGAAATTAGGATGGATTTTTGGATTTTCGGTTACGGTATTGTTTCATGGAATTTATAATTATCTTATTTTTTTAATTTCTTTTTTATATTACATTAGTATTATTATTATTATATACATGTTATATAAATTTTATGGTTTCATCCAATCATTTTTTAAGTATTTAAATTGAACTAATTGTCATTATGAAGCACAAAACATACTAAATGGTTCGATAGTATAGCCTTGGTCAAATAAAATATAGTGGCCCATTCATATTTATTTAGTGATGTGAGTTTGATTTTAAGGAATAAAGGCATCCCTTTTGAAAAAATGTGTTCAAAAAATTAGATGATTTGAAAAGTAATTTCAATGTAAAAGTAATGATTAAATAAATAGTTCTTGAAAATGTATTTTGATGAAAATACAGGGTTACATAATGAATTTTTTTTATGGAATACTATTCATTGGGTTTATCATTTTTAATAATTATTTTAATTAGATTTATAAATGATTTTAAAAAAAATTATTTTTTCTCAATTTAATAGGGTTTTCACAGTATAATGATTTTAAAGTGGTTTTTTTTCTATTTAACGTTTTCTATTCATTATTTTCCAACGACTGAGCGAATAATACGATATGTTGTTAGGGTAACACGGAATAATTCTTTTTTTCATTATAATGAATAGTTGTGTGTTTTTAAGGAGGATATTATTTTTAGTATCAAAGCCTATGATTGGTAATGATATTTTTTTACCCCTGAAACTGTTAAGATGGATTTGAAGGGTCCTTATGGACTCTTTTATGAATGGGAAGATAATGTCGTTGGGATTTTCATATTTTACTAGTAGGAAAAAATGTATGGGTTAATATCATTCAATAAAATATTAAAAATGTTATTTTGAAGACTATATCTCAAGGGACTGGAACTCTACTGATGAGCTGGTGATCCATGATATGAGCAATGCGCCCTATTTATTGTTTCATTTTATACTGACTATATTATTTTTATGGGTATGGATTCTTGTGTGGGTGATTTGGATCGCATGAATTTTTTTCCCATTGAGTAACAACTTGTTTTAAGTACCATAATGGTTGATATGGGTCCTAATTATTATTATGTCTTCATGAAATTTATGTCATAGGATTTTGATTGAGATAAAATGTGTGAAAAACCCATGAGTGAGAAGGAATGGTCAAGGCTATGATATCTAGGACACCCAGGAATGATAAGTTATAACATAGGATGGGAAGTACGACATCCCTTGTGTGAGTATGGATTATGAGTACCTTATGTTTAACATCATTATTATTAGGAGGAATAACTATGATACATGGTATGAAACCTCCCTTGAGTGATAATTGTTTTTTTGGGATATGGGATTCACTAAACTATATCTTAAAATAGTTTTCATGACATGGAATGAAACACTACACTGAGTCATCGGTTATGGGTTGAGTTATGGTATGGAATAGTACCAGAATAATTTATGTATATTTATTTTTTTTTGTTATGAGTTGACTCTCCTTTTTCTTAAATGTAGATGAAACTAGAATGGTCAGGTGTCACAGTGGTTTGGTAATCACATGAAAACTATGCATGTATACCTGTATATTCACAATCTGTTATGATTTATTGGTGGGTGTTTTAGATGGGAATAACCAAACTACTATTATGTCTTTCATACATATCAACTTTATTACAAAAAAACAATGTATTCTTGGGTAATAATGGATTCATATTGGTTCTTTAGATTCGCCAATACCAGCATACAAGAAAGGGGTTTTGATATATTCTAGGAGATCGATCATGTTTTCTCCCTTAGACCAAGTATATCATAGAGTTTGGCATGCGTTAGGGTCCACTATTTTTATTGGGAGTGCATATTTAGCTGGTTTATCATTTGATTTTTTCCATGGGAATTTATTTTCAATTGTTTTTCCAAACATGCACAAGCCTACATAATGTCTGCATATAAGATTCTTGTTTTAATGGTTATATTTTATTTTTTCTATAATGACCTACATATATTATATGACAATGTTAAAAATTTATATATGAATCATCATTACATAACATAATGATACAAGCCAGAATCATTGACGTATACTACCTTTTAAATGTTGGATATAATGAAAATAAGATCATAAGGGAACTACATTGTCTCCCAATTAATTTTTCATAACTTGAACCCTTCTTTTATATATGAAACGTAGAACCTTTATACATGACATTGGGAAATGAATCATAATAGTTTGTGATATTTCATACTCAGTAAGGGTGAAAATAGAGATATTGATTTTCAATAGAATCCTCCAATGTTGGATCCACTAATACTACCTTTCTTGGGATTGTATGATCCAAAAATGTATCATTTTTATAGCTAATTGTCTCACATTGTAAATTTTTCACATAGTATCTCCTTCCTCGAGCTCATCACCACAAAAGTAATGTCATCGTCATAATATAGCATCCTCTTTGATCAGATAATAATATCATCTAGAAAGAGTAAAAAAAAAATAATGCCAATAATTGGAGACCCTCATTGATAATTACATAAATATAGTGGGGGAATTAGTGAGAAAATATTGAATCACTATAAATTCATAGTTCCCATACCATTTATGGAAATTTTTTATTGGTATATCCTCCTTATTAACCATCTATTGATGATATACAAAACAATGTTATGTCATGGGAACATTGGGAGCACTATGAAATTGGTCAAACATATCATTAATACAAAGTAGGGGATACTTATTTTTGATTTCTGATATTATTTCATTACCCATAATCAAGGAATAGTCACATCAATCCAAATTTAT
Organism: Viscum album; assembly: GCA_963277665.1. Classification (NCBI taxonomy): domain Eukaryota; kingdom Viridiplantae; phylum Streptophyta; class Magnoliopsida; order Santalales; family Viscaceae; genus Viscum; species Viscum album. The sequence continues at coordinate 1,959,747,119 of OY728137.1, forward strand.
TATTCACAAAATTGATAGGTTCATGCTATGGTGATAAAATGGTCTGAATAAATCCCATTTCATGATTTTAATGTAGTTGCTTCTTGAATTATTGTAACATAAACATGGCCATTCTATATGAAATATATGAAACTGTCATAGAACCAACTACGACTTCTATTGAGAACACAAATTAATGATTAAGTAGAAGACTAGAAAATTCATCCAAAAATAAAAAATTCAAACTCTATATCAATAATAATATCATAAATTTTGATTTTCACCCCAACCATAGTAGATAAAAAACCCCTTTTGAAAGGGAATAAATCCACTTAAAATGGATGTGATATCTATTGGATATTCATATTTATTTTTAACCTTTTAAATGAACATAGGTTAGTTTGGAATATAAAACATGACTTACCTTCCATAGAAAATGATATAGCATGTTTTTAGGGAATTCCAATCCATGTATATGATAAAATCAAGTTCGAACGTAGAGATAATAACAAGATTTTTAGGAATCACATTCCCACAAACATTAGTGGGAGTAGAATTATAGACTGTATATGGGATCATTATACTGTTATGGGGTTTATAAAATAATTCAATATCTAACCATTGATGATAGGAATTAACAATCCTTGTGAAATTTCATGATATTATAGAATTCATATAACTAATCTCAAATAAAAAACCTCAATAATTGGGTGTACATATTACGACCTAAACTTCATTATTTTATATTCAATCCATTGAAAATAGAAAAATGGTTTGGAAGACCATCGAACAGATTTGATCAATTTTATTACTCATGAAAAATCATTCATAGGAGTTCTAAATCATGAAATTTCATTTCTAATTTATGATATATTATGATAAACTGTAACACCCCGAGATTTTAGGAAAAATATTTTTTTTAATTTCATTAATGTCTTGTGTTATAAGCTACACCAAAAGGAGCTTCCACAACACGCATCCCTGACTTGCCTTGAATTGCACACAATCACAACCTTCCTCAATAGTGCATGTAGTGCGCAATACCGAGTTTCACTAAACAACGATATGCTATTAAAATATTATTAAAACTAGCCATTATGAATAGTAATAACCACTTTTTGAAATTTTGTAAATTTTAGTTTTCAAAATGGACTTCATTTTTGGATTCAGAATATCGAAATAATCTTAGGGTGAAATTTTGGTACTTTTCGACTAACTTTCATTTTTAGATGAATAGTGAAAATTACTAAATTTTAATTAAAAACAACATTTTTAATCGAAATAATTAATAGTGATAAATTATTAATTTGAGTGGTTTTAAAGTATATTTAGAATATATTTTTACAATTTAATACAATGTTGGTCATTGGATGTAATTTCACATTTAAACCAGACATAAACATGTGTCAATATTTTGATAGTTATTATCTCTTAAGAACATGCTATTTGTTTTGAAGACGAGAATTAATTTTTAAATTAATTAATGCAACTGATATGTTTTGAATTTGGTAAAATAGACATCATTTTTGAGTTCATAATATCAAATATATCTTAGGCCTAATTTTTGGTATTTTTCTAGAAACTTTCATTTTTTGATGAATAGTGAAACCACTAAGTGGTAGTTAAAAAAAATGAATTTTTCATAAAACTTAATTTTACCGCTTCTGTGAGTGGAATTTCAAAAATCCAAGAGACACGGTTGATGTCAGTAAGCAAAATTTGGTTCAATGAGATGAAAATATTTTTTGGTGAATAGTAATTTTTTACTTTTTTTCCACGGTTAAAAGTAAATAGGGTAATTAAAGGTAAAAATGATATTATTATTATCCTAACACATGTCCTAATTCTATTGGATAAGTTTAATTCGACCAGAAACAACCTTAGAAATAAAATATGACCATTTAGGCCCACTTGGATTAGATTAGGACATTTATTATTAATTTATTTAAAGAAGGGTTAAAATAGTTAAAATCAAAGTTTAGTAACTAAATAATTTTTAATATAGGGTTATACATAAGATAAATTCGACTATAAATATTCATTAGAAAGATAAAATGATTTCATACATAATGATATTTTATTTGTAATTTCTAGACTTTAATTAATTTAATTTATTTATGACACAAAGATGATGCAGTAATTATCTTATTAATGAAATAATGACATAATTGATGTTATAAATACCCAAATAAATATAATTTGAGACTTTTTATGAATTAAACTAATTTTATGGGATAATATGACATGTTAGTATTGATTTAATTAACTAGTTTAGAACTAATCATTCTGTTATGATTTTCACAAAAATAAATTACTAAATAGTGTCAAAATTGACATAAAATAGTTTTTAAAACAAATAATATATTATTAATTGTTATTTTATTCCTAAAAATCTATGGTTTGGCCAAATGACTTAGATAAGGTTATATATATTAATAACAAACAACTTGGGGATAGTTTTGATGCTTATGGTAAGTTTGTTAACCTTATATTATAAGAACGCCAGAAGACACTGTAAAAGTAAAATTATTTTACTTAATGTTAAATCTAAATGATAAAGTCAAAATAGGTATCTAAACTTGTCTAAATTCTATTGGATGAGAGGATTTCGACCCATACCCACCTTAGCGTCAAAATAAATCAATTTGGAGCTATTTAAAACCAAATTTGGCTTTATAATAGAATAATATTTTTAGTTTTCCAAAGGTGCCGCTCTCCTCCCTTATAAAAGGGCACCTCCTCCCCCTCTTCCTCACACCACATTGAGCCTTCAAGCTCAACCAACCCCTACCAAATTCTCTTCTCCACTTACCTAGAAACATCCTATAGGTTCTGGGATTCCTCAAAGACCAATTTTAGTTCCCTAAAAGGAGATCTCAAAGAGGCGCTTCAAAGAAGAGGAGGTTCAGACACTTACGAAGCAAATCAGATCTAAGGTAAGGGAAAATATCACAATCTCATTTTTATCCGAGATTGTTTATACTTTGGTATTTAATGGGGGGTATTTTATCATACACATCCATGTTTCCTCAATATGTAATATCATTTCCATCCACCTACAATTTTTTAAATCCAATTTTACCCTTCGGTGAGTTTTTAGTAAATAATATGAAAGAATTCTTTTGTCGTTTTTTGTACGAGGTACTTTTTGACTTTTCCGAAAAAAGTATGAGAAGAATTTTTTTGAACCTATACGGAATGAATGGATTTTTAAAACATTATTTCCAATAATCATCCCTTACAAGTTTTCAATTTTATTTTTAATCAACTTCTTTTAGTTTATAATTTTATGACATGTTAAGAAAGGAAAAGTGATTTTTAAGTAGAAAGGATATTTTCCTCAAGAATGGAGATCAAGTGTTTTATCAAAATTATTTTCCAAATAAGATAATAAAGGGTACTATTTATATCCCTATTATTACATTTATTTGATTATGTTGTGATGGAATTATTTTTATGAATTCCTTTATCTTATATGAATTGTTTTATGATGTCACGATGTTTAAGAATCCCATTTTTATTACATGGGTTATGCTATGATGTATGGTTTATGATTTTGTGTCACACATAAGAATGGTATCATTATGAGATGGGTGGGACCTATATCTCCTTCCAATGCATTGGGAAATGATTTTATATCTCATTAGATAGACATGGCTGGAACAACAGGTTAAACCGGTTCAGTGAAACAGGACTAAAATGAGGAGTGAACTCGGTTCAGAAATGGACTTTGTCCACTAAGATAGTCTTGGCAATGAGTCTTGACTAATAATAAATTATTCTCTATGATTATGTTTTTATGAAACAAAGTTTCATGTCTTAAGTTATTATTATTGGGATTACATTTCACTACTATGATTTATCCCATGTTATGATATTATGATCTGTTTTGCAGGTTAAGATTTCAAAAATGTTATGTTCTTATGAATATGATGTGATTGATATTTCTTTTGTTTACCCTTACTGAGCATTTGAGCTCACCCTTTTATGTTTTCTTTTCCCCAGGATATAAAGAAAGGTTTTAGGTAAGAAAAAAAGGAAGATCTTTATGGGAGATGTTGAAGATCTTTCACCACGATTAGAAGAATATATTCCGAGTTTCCAAAGACACTAAACTATTACGGTCCTTATGTTTGTTTTTTGTAATGTACTAATTATTCCACAAAAGTAATGTAATGTCCATGTACGTCAATCTTCGGGTCTCTAAAGTTGGTATCAGAGGAAAGGTTTAGTTAACCTTTGGAAACTAGGATGTGAAAACGTTAGTGAGATCCCTAGAGATATTTCTAATGTATGTCTAGGGATGTCCCTAAGGAAAAGTATACTTATAGGATATAGTCCTAGAACTACGGTAATGATCTTAGAATTTAACCTAAGATGTTAGATATTGAGGGTACTTCCCTTTACTATGTTGTTTTCCCTAGCATGATTTTTGCCTCTCACACTATTCTTTTTGGGTTTTAGAAAATGGCTGGAAACAAGATGATTCACTATAATGGAGGATATGATGGACAATGGAATGATTTTATTCATAAGCAACCAAATGAAATGGGATTTGGAAGTCTAAACATCATTATTATGCCGAATCAGCAATCTCATAATATGATCAATAAACTCAAATTTGGTAAGTTTCCTGACTCGGATAATACGAGACAAATGGAGTTTCATGATGATCATAGAGGAAAGAAAGTTCAATTTCCCCTATATAAATCATGTGGGAAGAGGCATCAAGGAGAATGTTTCAAAGGAACAGGAAGATGCTTTGGGTGTGAAAAAGGACACAAATCCAGTAAGTGAAAAGGAAAAGGTTCAGTTAACAACATGGACGAGGATAATGGTATTGCTACGACGTCAACAATGGTTAAATATTTTAAATGTGGAATGTACGGGCATTATTCAAACCAATTCCCTAAGGGAAAGTCTCATTAAGAGAATCAGTATGGTCGTATGGGTAGTATTTATGTTTATGATGATGAAGAGACTACAAATGATATGTGAGATGAAAGAATTGTTGAAGCGCGGTCAATGGTTTAAGAAGGTAGTGGAATGATTACATGTTTATCAAGTGTAATGTTGTATAAGTAATCTCATGGTACTATGGAATAAAGGGACATCTAAGTATTGTTATACTGTTGTCTTTCCTTAAGTTTTGAATGTGTGTGATGAATGGTACCAGTATTTTTGGAAAGTAGATGATATGCGCATAATGAAGGGATAAAGAAAAAATTTAAATGTTTGATAGTATTCATGAGCTCATGACTGATATAAGGATAAGGTTATATCATGGTTTGAGTATATAGAATTTTGGGATTTTGGTATGTGGAAAGAGTTAACTTTTGATAGCATTCATGTTTTCACTAAGGTTTAATGGGTATTCATTTTTCAAGAGAATACGTGATTAAGGTATTCACATGATTGGAATGTGACCAACAAGATATATGGGGGATAAATAATGGTATTCACATGCTTGGTTGATGACATTTCAAGTAATCGTTTTCTTTATAGTATGAGCTTGGACCGAAGTATTTTAGATAAGCCTAAAGATTGGAATGGATTATGTTGGATATAAGTTAGTATTGTTTAAGGATAGAACTTTTTTTTATATTATTTATGGGATGTTATAGTAATGAAGTTTTAGAAAAAGGACAACCTGCAGGACGGGCGACAACCCATCACGTCGGACAAGGATGTGGGAATCAAACCCACAACCGAAGTGCGACTGGCCTTTATCGCCTACCAATGGCCTAGAGGAAGTTCCATGTTAGTATAAACTAGTTTTATTTTATCAATCGGTATGATATATGAAGTATAAGTTAATTTTTGGAACCATATACGATTAATCTAACCATAAGATGGACTTATAACTTTTTCTAACTTTTTGTTTGAAAGAGATGGAATGACCCATCATTCTATCACATGATCTGATAACACATCACGAATAAAAAATTCAACTTCATTTATTTAAGGGATAAAGTGGAAATTGTTCAATTCACGAACAATAGTGATATTGTACCAAAACCATGTAAGTATTTCTTTTAATTCATCAACTTTAGGGAAATGATCTTGAAAACCAAAAATGTTTTCCTAGTGCCCTTATATCCGATGAATCAGATGGTACCTTAGATCATCACAAATTTATGGATTTTTGATATCTGGCTTTTCCATAGTCATGTTCTCTACCACTCTCCATCATAACATTATGGTTAGATTTCTCTTCCAAATCCATATTTTCACCTATGTGGAAACCCATTGATTAGTTTATTTGGGTAACCGTTATGTTTCATACTTTTGTTTTTAAAGATTGGTTTTGGTATTACTTTTTACGATGTGGGTTTCTATTAAAGAAACTTTCATGTAGTAAACCATTTATAACCCCGACGAATTTCGAGGGCGAAATTCATTTTAAGGGGGGTAGAATGTAACACCCCGAGATTTTATGAAAAATATTCTTTTTAATTTCATTAATGTATTGTGTTATACACTACACCAAAAGGAGATTTTACAACACACATACTTGACTTTACTTTCATTTCACGCAATCACGACCTTCCTCGATAGCACGTGTAGTACGCAATACCGAGTTTCACTAAACAACGATATGCTATTAAAATATTATTAAAACTAGCTGTTATGAATAGTAATAACCACTTTTTGAAATTTTGTAAATTCTAGTTTTCAAAATGGACTTCATTTTTAGATTCAGAATATCAAAATTATCTTAGGGTGAAATTTTGGTACTTTTCGACTAACTTTCATTTTCTGATGAATAGTGAAAATTACTAAATTTTAATTAAAAACAACCTTTTTATTCGAAATATTTAATAGTGATAAATTATTAATTTGAGTGGTTTTAAAGTATATATAGAATATATTTTTACAATTTAATACAATGTTGGTCATTGGATGTAATTTCACATTTAAACCAGGCATAAACAAGTGTCAATCTTTTGATAGTTATTATCTCTTAAGAACACGCTATTTGTTTTGACGACGAGAATTAATTTTTAAATTAATTAATGCAACTGATATGTTTTAAATTTGGTAAAATAGACATAATTTTTGAGTTCATAATAACAAATATATCTTAGACCTAATTTTTGGTATTTTTCTGGAAACTTTCATTTTTTGATGAATAGTGAAACCACTAAGTGGTAGTTAAAAAAATGAATTTTTCATAAAACTTAATTTTACCGCTTCTGTGAGTGGAATTTCAAAAATCCGAGAGACATGGTTGATTTCAGTAAGTAAAATGACGTTCAATGAGATGAAAATCATTTTTGGTGAATAGTAACTTTTTACTTTTTTTCCACGGTTAAAAGTAAATAGGGTAATTAAGGGTAAAAATGATATTATTATTACCCTAACACATGTCCTAATTCTATTGGATAAGTTTAATTTGACCAAAAACAACCTTAGGAATAAAATATGACCATTTAGGCCCACTTGGATTAGATTAGGACATTTATTATTAATTTATTTAAAGAAGGGTTAAAATAATTAAAATCAAAGTTTAATAACTAAATAATTTTTAATATAGGGTTATACATAAGATAAATTAGACTATAAATATTCATTATAAAGATAAATATATTTCATACATAATGATATTTTATTTGTAATTTTTAGACTTTAAATAATTTAATTTATTTATGACACAATGATGATGCAGTAATTATCTTATTAATGAAATAGTAACATAATTGATGTTATAAATACCCAAATAAATATAATTTGAGACTTTTTATGAATTCCAATAATTTTCTAGGATAATATGACATGTTATTATTTATTTAATTAACTTTTTTCGAACTAATCATTATTTTATGATTTTTACAAAAATCAATTACTAAATAGTGTCAAAATTGACATAAAATAGTTTTTAAAACAAATATTATATTAGTAATTGTTATTTTATTTCTAAAAATCTAAGGTTCGACCAAATGACTTAGATAAGGTTATATATATTAGTAATAAATAAATTGGGGTTAGTTTGGCTGCTTATAGTAAGTTTATTTACCTTATAGTATAAGAACACAAGAAGACACAATAAAAGTAAAATTATTTTATTTAATGTTAAATCTAAATGATAAGGTTAAAATATGAACCTAAACTAGTCTAAATTCTATTGGATGAGAGGATTTCGACTCATCCCCCCCTTAGCTTCGAAATAAATCAATCTGGATCTATTTAAAACCGAATTTGGCTTTATAATAAAATAATAGTTTTAGTTTTCCAAAGGTTCCCCTCTACTCCCTTATAAAACGGCACCTCCCCCCCCCTCTCTTCCTCACACCACATTGAGCCTTCATGCTCGGCCAACCCCTGCCAAATTCTCTTCTCCACTTCCCTAGAAACATCGTAGAGGTTCTAGTCTTCCTCAAAGACCCATTTTAGTGCCCTAAAAGGAGATCTCAAAGAGGCGCTTCAAAGAAGAGGAGGTTCAGACACTTACAAAGCAAGTCAGACCTAAGGTAAGGGAAAATATCCCAATCTCATTTTATCCAAGATTGTTTATACTTTGGTATTTACTGGGGGTATTTTATCATCCACATACATGTTTCCTCAACATGTAATATTATTTCCATCCACCTACAATTGTTTAAATCTAATTTTACCCTTTGGTGAGTTTTTAGTAAATGATATGAAAGGAATCTTTTGTCGTTTTTCGTACGAGGTACTTTTTGAATTTTCCGACAAAAGTATGAGAAGAATGTTTTTTTAACTTATACGTAATGAATGTGTTTTTAAAACATTATTTCCAAGAATCTTCCCTTACAAGTTTTCATGTTTATTTTTAATCAACTTCTTTTAGTTTATAATTGTATGACATGTTAAGAAAGGAAAAGTGTTTTTGAAGTAGAAAGGATATTTTCCTCAAGAATGGAGTTCAAGTCTTTTATCAAAATTATTTTCCATATAAGATAATAAAGGGTTCTGTTTCTATCCCTATTATTACATTGATTTGATTATGTTGTGATGGAATTATTTTTATGAATTCCTTTATCTTATATGAATTGTTTTATGATGTCATGATGTTTAAGAATCCAATTTTTATTACATGGGTTATGCTATTATGTATGGTTTATGATTTTGTGTCACACATAATAATGGTATAATTATGAGATGGGTGGGTCCTATATCTCCCTCCAATGCATTGGGTAAAGATTTTATATCTCATGAGATAGACATGGTTGGAACGGCAGGTTAAACCGGTTCAGTGAAACAAGACTGAATCGAGGAGTGAACTCGGTTCAGAAATGGACATTATCCACTAAGATAGTCTTGGAAATGATTATTGACTAATAATAAATGATTCTATATGATTATGTGTGTATGCCACAATGTTTCATGTTTTAAGTTATGATTATTTGGATTACATTTCACTACTATGATTTATCCCATGTTATGATATTATGATATGTTTTGCAGGTTAAGATTTCAAAACTGTTATGTTCTTATGAATATGATGTGATTGATATTTCTTTTTTTACCCTTACTGAGCATTTGAGCTCACCCTTTTATGTTTTCTTTTCCACAGGATATAAATAAAGGTTTTAGTTAAGAAAAAAAAGGAAGATCTTTATGGGAGATGTTAAAGATCTTTCACCATGATTAGAATATTATATTCCGAGTTTCCAAAGACACTAAACTATTACGGTCCTTGTGTGTGTGTTTTTGTAGTGTTCTAAGTATTCCGAAAAAGTAATGTAATGTCCATGTACGTCAAGCTTCGGATCACTACAGTTGGTATCAGAGGAAAGGTTTAGTTAACCTTTAGAAACTAGGATGCGAAAACGTTAGTGATATACCTAGAGATATTTCTAATGTATGTCTAGGGATGTCCCTAAGGACAAGTATATGTATAGGATATATTCCTAGAACTATGTTAACGGCCTTAGAATTTAACCTAAGATGATATATATTGAGGGTGCATACCCTTTACTATGTTGTTTTTCAGAGCATGATTTTTTCCTCTCACACTATTCTTTTTGGGTTTTAGAAAATAGCTGGAAACAAGATGATTCACGATAATGGAGGATATGATGGACAATGGAATGATTTTATTCACGAGAAACCAAATGAAATGGGATTTGGAAGTCCAAACATCATTATTATGCCGAATCAGAAATCTCATAATATGATCAATAAACTCAAATTTGGTAAGTTTCCTGACTCAGCTATTAAGAGAAAGATGGAGTTTCATGATGATCATAGAGGAAAGAAAGTTCAATTTCCCCTATGTAAATCATGTGGGAAGAGGCATCAAGCAGAATGTTTCAAAGGAACTGGAAGATGATTTGGGTGTGAAAAAGGACACAAATCCAATAAGTGAAAAGTAAAAGGTTCAGTTAACACTAGGGATGAGGATAATGTTATTTCTATGACATCAACAATGGTTAAATGTTTTAAATGTGGAATGTACGGGCATTATGTAAACCAATGCCCTTAGGGAAAGTCTCATGAAGTGAATCAGTATGGTCGTATGGGTAGTATTTATGTTTATGATGATGAAGAGACTACAAATGATATGTGAGATGAAAGAATTGTTGAAGCTCGGTCAATGGTTTAAGAAGGTAGTGGAATGATTACATGTTTATCAAGTGTAATGTTGTATAAGTAATCTCATGGTACTATGGAATAAAGATACATCTAAGGATTGTTATACTGTTATCTTTCCTTAAGTTTTGAAAGTGTGTGATGAATGGTACCAGTATTTTTGGAAAGTAGATGATATGCGCATAATGAAGGGATAAGGAAAAAACTAAATGTTTGATAGTATTTATGAGCTCTTGACTGATATAAGGAGAAGGTTATATCATGGTTTGAGTATATAGAATTTTTGGATTTTGGTATGTGGAAAGAGTTAACTTTTGACATCATTCATGTTTTCACTACGGTTTAATGGGTATTCATTTTTTAAGAGAATACGTGGTTAAGGTATTCATATGATTGGAATGTGACCAACAAGATATATGGGGGATAAATGATGGTATTCACATGCTTGGTTGATGACATTTCAAGTAATCATTTTCTTTATAGTATGAGCTTGGACCGAAGTATTTTTGTAAGCCTAAAGATTGGAATGGATTATGTTGGACATAAGTTAGTATTGTTTAAGGATAGAACTTTTTTTTTGATATTATTTATGGGATGTTATAGTAATGTAGTTTTGAAAAAAGGACAACCTGCAGGACGAGCGACAACCCATCGCGTCAGACAAGGCTGTGGGAATTGAACCCTCAACCGAAGTGTGACTGGACTTTATTGCCTACCACTGGCCTACAGAAAGTACCTGGTTAGTATAAACTAGTTTTATTCTATTAAGCGGTATGATATATGAAGTATAAGTTCATTTTTGGAACCATATATGAATAATCTAACCATAAGATGGACTTATAACCTTTGCTAACCTTTTGTTTGAAAGAGATGGAATGACCCATCATTCAATCAAATGATCTGATAACACATCACGAATAAAAAATTCAACTTCATTTCATTAAGGGAAGAAGTGGAAAATGTTCAATTCACGAACAACAGTGAGATTTTACCAAAATCATGTAAGTATTTTTTTTAATTCATCATCTTTAGGGAAATGATCTTGAAAACCAAAAATGTTGTCCTAGTGCCCTTATATTCAATGAATCAGATGGTACCTTATATCATCACGAATCTATGGATTTTTGATTTCTGGCTTTTCCATAGCCATGTTCTCTACCACTCTCCATCAGAACATGATGGTTAGATTTCTCTTCCATATCCATATTTTCACCTATGTGGAAACCCAATGATTAGTTTATTTGGGTAACCGTTACGTTTCATACTTTTGTTTTTAAAGATTGGTTTTGGTATTCCTTTTTTATGATGTGGTTTTCTATTAAAGAAACTTTCATGTAGTAAATCATTTATAACCCCGACGAATTTTGAGGGCGAAATTCATTTTAAGGGGGGTAGAATGTAACACCCCGAGATTTTATGAAAAATATTCTTTTTAATTTCATTAATGTATTGTGTTGTACGCTACACCAAAAGGAGATTGCACAACATGCATCCTTGACTTGCTTTTCATTGCACGCAATCGCGACCTTCCTCGATAGCGCGTGTAGTACGCAATACCGAGTTTCACAAAACAACGATATGCTATTAAAATATTATTAAAACTAGCCGTTAGGAATAGTAATAACCACTTTTTGAAATTTTGTAAATTTTAGTTTTCAAAATGGACTTCATTTTTGGATTCGCAATATTGAAATTATCTTATGGTGAAATTTTGGTACCTTTTGACTAACTTTCATTTTCTGATGAATAGTAAAAATTACTAAATTTTAATTAAAAACAACCTTTTTAATCGAAATAATTAATAGTGATAAATTAATAATTTGAGTGGTTTTAAAGTATATTTAGAATATATTTTTACAATTTAATACAATTTTGGTCATTGGATGTAATTTCACATTTAAACCAGACATAAACAAGTGTCAATCTTTTGATAGTTATTATCTTTAAGAACACGCTATTTATTTTGACGACGGGAATTAATTTTTAAATTAATTAATGCAACTGATATGTTTTGAATTTGGTAAAATAGACATCATTTTTTTTCATAATATCAAATATATCTTAGGCCTAATTTTTTGTATTTTTATGGAAACTTTCATTTTTTGATGAATAGTGAAACCACTAAGTGGTAGTTAAAATAACTGAATTTTTCGTAAAACATAATTTTACCGCTTCTGTGAGTGGAATTTCAAAAATCAGAGAGACACGGTTGATGTCAGTAAGTAAAATGTGGTACAATGAGTTGAAAATAATTTTTGGTGAATAGTAACTTTTTACTTTTTTTTACCACGGTTAAAAGTAAATAGGGTAATTAAGGGTAAGAATTATATTATTATTACCCTAACACATGTCCTAATTCTATTGGATAAGTTTAATTCGACCAAAAAAAACCTTAGGAATAAAATATGACCATTTAGGCCCACATGGATTAGATTAGGACATTTATTATTAATTTATTTAATGAAGGGTTAAAATAGTTAAAATCAAAGTTTAATAACTAAATCATTTTTAAAATATGGTTATACATAAGATAAATTCGACTATAAAAATCCATTAGAAATCTAAAAATATTTCCTACCTAATGATATTTTATTTGAAATTTTTAGACTTTAAATAATTTGATTTATTTATGACACAAAGATGATGCAGTAATTATCTTATTAATGAAATATTGACATAATTGATGTTATAAATATCCAAATAAATATAATTTGAGACTTTTTATGAATTCCACTAATGTTTTGGGTTAATATGACATGTTAGTATTGATTTAATTATCTTTTTTCGATCTATTAATTCTGTTATTATTTTCAAAAAATCAATTACTAAATAGTTTCAAAATTTACATAAAATAGTTTTTAAAATAAATATTATATTATTAATTGTTATTTTATTCCTAAAAATCTAAGGTTCAGCCAAATGACTTAGATAAGGTTATATATATTAATAATAACCACTTGGGGTTCATTTGGCTGCTTATAGTAAGTTTATTAACCTTATAGTATAAGAACACAAGAAGACATGGTAAAAGTAAAATTATTTTACTTAATGTTAAATCTAAATGATAAGGTTAAAATAGGAACCTAAACTAGTCTAAATTCTATTGGATGAGAGTATTTAGACCCATCCCCACCGTAGCTTTGAAATAAATAAATTTGGAGCTATTTAAAACCGAATTTGGCTTTATAATAAAATAATATTTTTAGTTTTCCAAAGGTTCCCCTCTCCTCCCTTATAAAAGGGCACCTCCTCTGCCTCTTACTCACACCACATTGAGCAGTCAAGCTCGACCAACCCCTGCCAAATTCTCTTCTCCACTTCACTAGAAACATCCTAGAGGTTCTGGTCTACCTCAAAGACCAATTTTAGTTCCCTAAAAGGAGATATCAAAGAGGCACTTCAAAGAAGAGGAGGTTCGGACACTTACGAAGCAAATCAAACCTAAGGTAAGGGAAAATATCAAAATCTCATTTTAATCCGAGATTGTTTATACTTTGGTATTTATTGGGGGGGTATTTTATTATCCACATCCATTTTTCCTCAATATGTAATATTATTTCCATCCACATATAATTGTTTAAATCCAATTTTACCCTTCGGTGAGTTTTTAGTAGATGATATGAAAGGAATCTTTTGTCGTTTTTCGTACGAGGTACTTTTTGACTTTTCCGACAAAAGTACGAGAAGAATGTTTTTTAACTTATACGGAATGAATGGATTTTTAAAACATTATTTCAAAGAATCTTCCCTTACACGTTTTAGAGTTTATTTTTAGTCAACTTCTTTTAGTTTATAATTGAATGACATGTTAAGAAAGGAAAAGAGTTTTTGAAGTAGAAATGATATTTTCCTCAAGAATGGAGTTCAATTGTCTTATCCAAATTATTTTCCATATAAGATAATAAAGGGTTCTATTTCTATACCTATTATTACATTGATTTGATTATGTTGTTATGGAATTATTTTTATGAATTCCTTTATCTTATATGAATTGTTTTATGATGTCACGATGTTTAAGAATCCCATTTTTATTACATGGGTTATGCTATGATGTATGGTTTATGATTTTGTGGCACACATAATAATGGTATCATTATGAGATGGGTGGGACATATATCTCCCTATAATGCATTGTGTAAAGATTTTATATCTCAGGAGATAGACATGGATGGAATGGCAGGTTAAACCGGTTCTGTGAAACCGGACTGAAACGAGGAGTGAACACGGTTTAGAAATGGACTTTGTCCACTAAGATAGTCTTGGAAATGAGTGTTGACTAATAAGAAATGACTCTCTATTATTATGTGTTTATGACAAAAAGTTTCATGTTTTATGTTATGATTATTGGGATTACATTTCACTACTATGATTTATCCCATGTTATGATATTATGATCTGTTTTGCAGGATAAAATTTCCAAAATGTTATGATCTTATGAATATGATGTGATTGATATTTCTTTTGTTTACCCTTACTGAGCGTTTGAGCTCATCCTTTTATGTTTTCTTTTCCCCAGGATATAAAGGAAGGTTTTAGGTAAGAAAAAAAAAATAAAGATCTTTATGGGAGATGTTGAAGATCTTTCACCATGATTAAAAGATTATATTCCGAGTTTCCAAAGACACTAAACTATTACGGTCCTTGTGTGTGTGTTTTTGTAATTTACTAAGTATTTCGAAAAATTAATGTAATGTCCATGTACGTCAATATTTGGGTCTCTACATAAACCTATCCCATCAATGATAATTATATATTTGATTCCATTATGATGGTTCATAAAGAGTTTTATAATTTCTAAACTATAAGCCTTGAGATAGTAAATCGAAGTGTGCAATAATTTCAATTTTCAAGCACATATTGATGATTGAGTCAAATACCAATTATCCAATTTCATTTTCATTACCATTAGGTAGATCTTTTCTAGATCCACATCTATAAGTGTTTTCTAGAAATTTATGTAACTTCTTGGAATCCACTATATATATCATTCACTTAAATTCAATGACATTTTCATACACATTTTATTATCCATAGACACATCCTTATAAATATATGTATATACCTCACTAATGTTTGTTATCATAATTATTATTGTTTAATTAAAAATTTCCCTTAGAAAAAATATAGTGACCCATACATTTCATACATAGATTTTAAATATTGATTTATTAATATTAATTATCAAACATACTGATCTTTGCCTGAATCATTTAGTATTAATTCCGTTGGAATCATGGATGTATAGTCAACTTGGTCATAAGTTAACCACAACATATACCATATATGTATTCATAAATAGTACCCTTATTAGACTTATCATCCCTTAAACTATTCATCATAGACAATGGAAATGAAACCTAAAAAAGGGTGAGATTTGATTCAATGTAAGGGTAAATAAAGGATATATAAATGATCACATAAACATAACAAGAGAATAAGTGTACAAAAATATGGATATAAAATTTGAAACCCGTATGATCTATATCAATGAACATTACCTCAATTTAAGAAATAAATCATGATATTTTATAAGATATGAATCATAAAATAATCAAATAACATGATCCATGAAAGCATGTAGTTGGAATAATAAATGGAATTATTTAATATATGTAAGAATAAAAAACAATTTCATTAACATTTATGTCTCATTTCTAATTCTATCAAAGTGGAATGGGTTCACTGCACACAACATCATGGTTCTGATGGTTTACTATTAGGCTATCATTGTGGACAATATACCTTACTAAACTGGGTTGAATCCTCATTCCAGTTCTATTTATCTCATGTGATATCAATCATTTCCCAATGCACTAGAGGGAGATATAATACCCACCTATCATATAACTATGTTCATATATATGTTTGTTCCCATAGTTCAATAAATTTTAATTATATTAAAAACCCTTAAATGAATGAGATTCAATTACATTTCATTGTAGCATATCTTATGGAAATGAAATGAGTTTTGAAATAATTTTATCATTTCATCATAGGATGACCCATTAAAAAATAAATGATTTCCGTAAAAAATATTTCATTATAAAAAATCATCATGAAAACAAACAAGGATTCTAAAATTTTATTATATCATTATTAATTCTCATATAACATCAATGGATTTCATCTTATATCGGAAAAAATTTTAAATGATCACATGGCCAATTTTTTGAGGAAAATTTATTCTTCACTTTAAAATCACTTATTTAAATTAAAAAATTTCAAAAATGTTAATTAAAAAATTTTCATCGAAATTAACCTTGTAAAATTGTAATTTAACCTTTAAATCATTGAGTTTTCATGATAGTTAAAAATTCAGTTGATTTTGTATAAATTAAAATATGAATCATTCCACATTTTCAGTACAAGGAAAATATGACTGATCCAAAAATTTAAAAAGGGATTAATTTTTATTAATTTAGTAAATATTAAAAAAAATTAAAATTTACATTTTAAAATCATTGAATAAAAAAAAATTATTGAGAAAAGTTTTAGAAAAAACAAATTTGGAAGAGAATGTTTTTTGTATTAATGAATGAAATGAAGTCAATTTTCCTTAAAAACAATATTTGAAATAATTTTCTCTAAAAGTGTTTAAAATTAATTTAAAAAATGTAATATCTATAAATAAAAATAGGGTAAAAAATTTTATGTTTTTACAGAGATTTTGATCATAAATGTTTCAAAATTAGAGATCTTATCGTAAACAATCCTAACAAATAATGGCACGATAACATAAATATTCTACCAATTTGGTAATTTTTGAATTTTAAGACCGCTTAATGAAAGAAACTTATATGTATATATATACCATTATTTTCATGATAATAATCCTAACATACATTCATGGTTAGGATATACATCACCCAAAAGAATGATGTGGTGAATATGGAATCAGTTTCTAGATAATATAAGTGTGAAAAAAATCCATTAGAACTTTAGAAACATAACATAATCCCCATTAAATAATAAAATCAAATAAATAATATAAATATCATGAAAATAAATAAATTCAGGATGAAACATGTCAAATTATATTTAGATAACAATCAAATGAAATAGGCGGCTAATATGGCATATGTCCCCCAAATATCAAAGAGAGACTTGAAATCCGGTTCTTCAAGTCTCTAATTTCTTAATAAATGTTAAAACCTCCCAAATTAAAAATATAAAATTATTATAAGACCATGAAACCTTGTATGTTGCTATATCTCATTGTTGGTGCATGGTTTTTAAATCATGTGGGCCAACCCAATTAACCATGCGACCCAAATTTATATAAATAGTGGCTTGTACACATTTTGAAAGAATATGCGGCTAAATTTTCCACCTTGATAAAATTTAGAAAATTTACTAAATTTCCATTATAGGATTTTAATTTCTCACTACTATTTCCTCCCATTATTCCTCCCTCTAAACCTTATAACAAACTCCAATCCCCAAAACATTCCAAGGATGGTTCCCTCTCGATTATAGTCCATTTTAGCACCGTTGATTGTGAATCAATGTTACGAGTTTAGGATTCAATAGATGTTTGGTTCCGGAACAATAGAAATGATTTAGAGTATGTTCATGAATTTGTTTAGGTATTTGGGGTATATGTTCTGTGACAATATTTTTATAGAAATATGTGCATATGAAATTGTATTTGTCTATTCCTATTATTGTGTTATTGGTACAGTTAGTGATGTTTGGTAAAATAAACACATAAAAGATGATTTGAACCCCTACCAATATCATGGGATGCATTGAGTATGAATTTACCTAATTAGGTCCACCTATGGGGTGTGACAACCCTCCCTCAAATGTGATTAACAGAAACATTAAGGGTGAAATAGACTTGTAAATAGAAAGATAACATGTCATACATATTAGATGGTTAATTTGATGGTTAAATAAGGGAATAATGGATAATTATTTATATTTGTGAAAAATGACTAAGTTATTGTTTGTCTAGGAATGTAAATGGGTTAAATGGGATTATTCAGAATGTGTCAAACCAATTATGTCTAGTACATAATATTAATAAGTGGAATAAACATGAGAAATGAAGGCTGTGTTAAGTTAATTAACATAAGGAATGGTTTTATGTTCCAAATTGGTTAGTTTTGGTGAACTAGTGAATATTATTAGTGAGTTTGGAATAGGAAATTGGAATTTAAAAAATGTATAAGTGATAATAATTTTAAATGTGTTCATGGATTGTGGAACAAATCAATTCTCAATATGGTTGTCATGGATTGTGATATTTCCATTGATATTGGTTATGGTTGGTTGTGATATGGTGTGTATGTGGTGATTCAATATATATAATCATGTGATTGTGGATTTTTATTATTTGGTATTTAAACGAGGTTCTACACTAATAGGTCATGTTAGACTGAGTCTATAAACTCCTCCCTAAAATGAACAGATTAGGGAAGAGGAAAAATTTCAGTTCCGATAATGGTTGCACTCGATGAGACCACCTGGACTGAGGATTAAAGGTTAGTGTGTTGTATTTATGATGATGTTTTTATCTCTAGTGATTTTGGATCTTTACTTATTACACTTATTCATTGAGATTTATGAATATTCTAAATCCATTGAACACAAGATGAAAGTAAATTAAGTAATAATTATGGTATATGTACTGAAATCAGTAATGATTCTTGTAATTACTTAAGGGATCTTGTTACCAAAGATCCCCCTAACAGTCATTTTTTTACTTTTCATTTATTTTCACTTTAATGAACTATTTATGTAGACTAAATGTTTTGTTGACACCATTTTTGGTGGCCTAATTAGTAGTACTCACACCCAACTGAAGCTGCCATTGGATACCTGAGAAGACTTCATGCTTATAGGTCAGGACTAGGGAAAGGGCCTGGTAATAGTGAGTTGAGTCATTCATGGGAGGTATATGGATGATATTCCATGATTTCAGCCAAGAAAAGTTTGGGGGAATCCATAGTTTTAATTATTTTTGGTTTTTTTTTCACTTGTAACATCATTAGAAATACATGGAATATTTATTTATGTTTTTGTTGTACCGAGTTATAAGAGATGTTTCTTATGAATGTTCCTTGGATGTTTATTATTATTTCAATTATTTACATTGTTATATATTGTTTCATACTCTAGAAAAGAGGGTATAGTCTCCCCCTGTGTCTATTTAGACCCTTGGTGCAAGTTGGAAAGCTATGACATACTGGGAGGTGTGCTTGTGGTCTTGTGGAGACTCGGCCCAAAGCATCAGTTTAGTGGATCTCTAGTCAGGTACGTTACATATAAGAAAATGAGAATATAAATCCATGAGTATATATAATGAAAAATGTGTTTCACATGGTATGATTTAAAATAATGTAATTTTCATTAGCTAATTAACTACACACATAGAGACACACCGAGGAATAGTGATTCCTATAAAACATTTTCCAATCTTGTGATGCGGTGGTGAGAAAGTCCCATATGGGATTTTTATATTGGTTTTATCCTTATATATAGAAAAAATGTAATCACAGTTAAATTGACATAAAGTTAATTTTCTCCTACTATGTTTAATATTATATATATTAGATGAGTTCTATTATATAATTGATATATGATCAAATGAAGAAAAATATGATTAATTGGTTCTTGAGTATTGAAACACAAAGAGTCCCATTTAAAGGATTTTTAGATCTATTATAGAAAATATAATGGTACTATTATGAAGAAGATAGAATTTACTGTGTCAATATTTCACAATATTCTAATGTATTAATTTATATAATGTAAATGATGAAATTGATATTTTCATTATACAGAAGAATCCATGATATGAATAGTATACAAGAGAGGGATTCATGACCTTACTAAATGGAATCAATAATGTTTTTGATTTAATAAGGATGAAAATGAATAGTTGGCAAAACATGATAGATTATACTTCGTGGGATTGGTCCTCCCATTAAATTCTATAACATAAGAGGGTTCCAAGGACTTCAATATTTTTTAAGGAGTGTTAATTTTAATAACTCTTTTACATGGAGTTTTACTTGAACTATGTGGATATGAAATGATTATACAAATTGTTAATGTAGTTATCTTTGGGATCAAACTAAATATAATATGATTGAGTGTGGAGGAAATAAATTAGGGCTTAAACCAAACATAAAATTTCTTTTATAGAGTCCCCTTACCCATATGAATCCTTTTCCCTTGTTACAAGGACCACATTCATTCTCATGTGACCTAATTACAAATCACATATCATATCAATAACATATTATTTGATGTGAAGAACATGAACAAAAGTATTATAATTGGTTCACTACAATGTATTTCTCTTGTTAGAATACAAACGATGGTTCATTTGTGTAGTAAAATATATCAAAACACATCATTTGATAGACACAAGATTTTTGGTCATGATAACACCATTTCCTGATGCACTTCCCATATATGGTTCATCAAATGATAACTATCGATCCAAGTTACGCTACCAACTCATCTCCATTACAATTTTTTTTTCAATGAAATTAATTGAATTTACCTTGGTGTATCTTCAAAATATTATTGTCTAGATGGTCTATTCCAGATCTATATATTTTTATAAAAATTCCTGATTATTAAACATAAGTTTATATAGTATAATGAAATATACATTTCTAATATTCCTCTTTAAAACAAAATAAAATTAATCCAAAAATGTTTGACTTCAATATTTCCCTTCTAATAAAGTAAAAAAACAACAATAATTATTCTAAATGAATAATAATTTTGAAATAGAATTATTATTATTGAATTCATCTTCCACAGACTAGATATGTTTATATAAATATTTTTTTCCTCAGTATTTCTATATTCGAAATCACTGGGTAGGATCCATGGAATTTTTTAATCCAATGAATGTTCACTATTATTATCTTCCTAATATGTCATTAATGTTCTTCCCTAGATCATTAAAAAATTACTATCTCATAATTTTGTAAATCAATTCAAGTATCTAACCCAATATCAATTTTCTAGGATCAATATTCTTTCATATTTTCCTCTATGATTATAAAATGTACCCTATAAAATTAAATATAGTACAGTAAGTCCAATAATGTTGAGTGATGTCCATATATTTCAATACAAATTATTAACATTTGAAATCCCAAACAAAACATTAAGATAGTTTGGAAACAACTAGATCATAGTGTGAAACTCACCATCATAGCAATATTTTTCCAAACTATAACAACATTATGGCGTGATATATTCCACAGTAGTGTTATCAATGGTTAAAAACTCCATTGAAAAAAATCCAAATACTATGCTATTTAAATTTATAATAAGGATTATTGTATTTTCTCATAGATATTCTTGAAATAACATGATTTATAAACCCATTAAAATTCGACATTATTAATGTAGGCAAAAATATATATCCATAAAAGGTAAATAGATCTCTAATTCTTCTAAAAATTTATCCTTTATGGTAAAACCACTATATAGAGGCATGAAATTTATCATCATTTACCAAATAAGATATTATATGGTTACTGGAATATAATCCTTGGAAAACATCAAATTATAGTGATACATGAAATACACATACATTCATATAGAGACCCTCGATTTTCATACATAGACAAAACCAAATTTCAAATGTATATTCTTTAAATAACTACAAAACATTCATAAGGACCATAAAATCTTATTATATTTATAGAAAATGTACATAGTATTCAAACATGGTGAAAGATCTTAAAAATATACAGTAAATATATCCCCCTTTTGTAAAATTCAAAAAAATACCCTACAATAGTAATCTCTACATAACCTCGAAAAATGAAATGAAATTAAGATTGAGAGTGGATTCTTATTAAGGGTAAAAAATTAATATTAATTAGAATAACATTAATATAAGGGTGTGAGGACATGAGAAAATCATTTGAAAACTATACCCTACAAAACAAATGTCATAATACTAAGTCATGGAATAAATATTAGAAATTTATAAGATCTTAGTCATATGGGGATCAAAGAACATGAGTCATGAGATAATAATGTTTTCATAAAACATATATTTCTATCCAAAATGTATGAAAATAACTTATTATGTCATGTTTACTCGCCAAGACATTCATAACATGTAAGGTATTGTATAACCAAATATGTACCTACAACAGGATTGGGACAACCACGGGTGTACCATATTTTCCTGATTTTACTAACCACACATGTGTAACCTTCTTTGTGGGCCTAGGAAGACCCACCATGTACCCTAACTTATGTTCTTGTACCGACCACCAATGTACCAATTGATATCACATATAATTAATTATTAACCAATGCATTGGAGGGAGTATAGGCCCCACACGTCACATATTGAAAAATAATTAACATTTGTTCCAAAAGATCATAAAAATATATCATATCACAACCTATCAAATTATATAGGTTTTTAATCAATTAATTATATCAAAACAAATTGATAAGAGATATTTTTTGAAATCATTTAATCAATTCATCATATTATAACCCGTGAAAAAAGAACCAGGTTTCATAAGAAAATTATCATGGTGAAACCCATTGAAGAGAAATATTTTTCATAAATATCATTTCATCATAAAATTTTCATATAAAGAATACTAATTTTTTATTTTATTTTATCCCTAGTAAAAAAAATAACATAAATATATTTCATATTGTTTGAAAACTATTTTTTAATGAATACTGGAAACAATTATTTGGGAAAAAGATTTTATTTGAAAATTAAAAATTTAAAACATATAAAAATCTCAAAACTGTTTCCATTGAATATATAATTGAAAAATTATAAGTAATATTTAAGTAAAATACTGTTCTAGATGATTGGAAGTTTCGTTCATTCTATACACATCAAAATAATGATTAATTTTCCTATTTTGTTAAAATCAAAATGGGTTTTCTTTAGAGAATAAAATTTTTATTATTTTAATACTTTTGTTATGAAAAGTAAAACATGGGTAAAATTATTTTTAAAAAAAATAATAATAATAAATTAAAACATTTTAGAAATCATTATTATAAAAAAACTTTTTTAATTAAAATAGATTTCTGAAAAAAGAGTGAAATAATGTTTGATTTTTTTAAAACAAATATCTCAGTTATCTTTTGTAACAATGATTTCAAAATGGTAGTATTACATGAATAATATCAGTAAAAAATAAATAATAATATATTTCATATGTTTCTTCAGATATAGATCACAATATTTTATCATTAGAAACATAATGATAAATAATCATTATAGACAATGAGATATTTGTATAAATTCATTAAGATATTGCTAACCTTGAATCATATTCCCCATGAAAAAATTATAGAAAATGAAACATAAAATATATTGAAGATTAATAAATTCATTATATAATATGTCAATGTGGATTTATATACTCCACTTGTAATTATATTGGTCCATAACATAACATACATCTCAATGATGAAAAATTAATACAAAAGTCCCTTAAAACTTTAGTTGTATTTTGGAACATTATCCCCAATAAATAATAACGTCAAATGAAAATTTAGATACAATTAAAATATTTTTATTAAAGATATAACATGTGAAAGGGGTTGTATTTAAACTAGAAAAAATCAATGAGTGGTGAATTTTTATATGTCACTAAGAAATAAAAGAGATACTTGAAATCCCTTACCTTAAGAATTGACTACATTCAAAATTGTTCAAACATCACATAAAATAAATATATTTTTATTATAAATTTAGTAAAGGACCATATCCATATATACAATATTATATATTATTTTCATATGAACTCTTGTTACAATTTTTTTTAACAATTCTATGTTAAAGCCATTTTTCAGGTAATAATCACTTTATTTTTCATATATATTTTTATTTACAATTTTTATGTTACTATTAAATTGATCATGATATCATAATATAAATAATGTTTAAAAGGATATAGATATCAAATATATTGTGTATATTTGTATTTACAGTAATCCATAAAATTTAGTGATAGAAAATGAAATACAATGTTTATGGATATATATTTTCATACGCACACATAAAAATTGTTCGTATTTTCATAACATATTACAATAAAGATAAGTAAATGAGGAATTAACAATAAATAATAATTTTTATGTAATAAACATCACATTTTCTTATTAAATACATCCTTAACACATTCCATGTAATGTTTGATTGAATCACTTCACATCGCGAGGTGGTAGTGTGTCCTACACGCGAAAAACATTATTATATTACCTAATAGTGTAAATCATGAAGGTATGTGTAATGAAATAATTATATAAGTATAATAATATTATAAATATTATAAATATTATATATAAATAATAAATTCGTTATTATTTCTAACCATTAGAGATGGTAATGGAAAATGAATAACATGAGTTCGTGAGGCGGTAGTCTTTCATACACATGAACAATGATTTCATAACTCATTTGATGAAATTAGAGATGGATTGAAGATATTGAATTAAAAAATATCTTACTATATAAGAGATACATAGGTCATAATATAATCATGTAATATTAATAATTTAAGGAGGTGGAGGATGAAATTAAATAGTAACACTCCTTCACAAACATTACATCTTCTTCCTGTATCCTTATTAGGTTTTCTAAAAAATACTCCCATTAATAGATTTATATCACAAGTAACCCTTATAAGGAGAGATTATGTAATTTATTCAGTGAATTGGGTAGTTATATATAAAAAAGGGTTTAAAGGTTTATTGGAGAGATG
The DNA here is from genome assembly GCA_963277665.1 of Viscum album. NCBI lineage: Eukaryota > Viridiplantae > Streptophyta > Magnoliopsida > Santalales > Viscaceae > Viscum > Viscum album. The sequence continues at coordinate 1,959,772,387 of OY728137.1, forward strand.
TGAGGTGGTGGCCTTTTATAAGTTAGGTTTGTGGAAAACATATAAATTTTTGAAAAGATTCAATCACACCAATGTTTTTTCGAAGAAAAAATCTTCAAAAATGTGTTATTGTAGTGTACCAAATTTTTTTTTGTATTATTTTTTATTTTATTGAATTATTTTGAGACCACACGCATCAATGGAACATGATTATAGGGCTTGGTGTGCCCAGAACAGAATTTTGAACTTTTTTTAGTACGTTTATGTAATCATGCTAGAGAGTTTTTCTGACATTTAAACTGGTGGATAGATCCGAAAACATAGGGATCCATTGAACTCGGAATGCTGGGATTCACCTAGAAAGGACCTAATTTCAATCGGCAAGGGTCAGGTGGACAAGTTAATTTTTATAATTTTTTGGAAAAAATAAAATAACTTAAAAATATATTTTATTTTTTTTCAAACCCATTGAGTAAAATATGGGGGAACTGTGGTGCAACAATGACGTTCATTAATTGAATCTCATTAATGGCTTGTAAATGTGGAGCGTAACAAAAATTTTGTTTCATAAATGAAACAGTGTTATGATGCGATGATGCAGCATAACGAAAATGATGTGACATGTTGTCTTATTATTAGGATAACATGTTGGTGAAACGAGAATTAAAATAGGAAATTTTATGGTGAACCTATGGAAATGATTCACTGAAATGAATAGTGATGAACAATAGTAGGATCACTAGTAGTGTCGAAACATTATAATGAATATGTCTGATAAGCGACAAATGCCAACAGAGCTTAAACCCTCGAGGGAAGAGCACTTCAACGATGAACATAGATCATGGTAGGGGTTTAATTGTTTTATATTTTCCATGTTATTATTCAAAATATGATTAATGTAGATCAACCCATGAACATGTTTATCTACAGATTGTGTGTTCTTGTAGGAGGGTGACTTTTTTTCTTTTTCTATCTTATATTTAATTATTATGTTGACATAACTATAATCCCAAGCCTACCTTGGATTGAATTTCTAATGTAGAGGGCATGGGATGACATGAACTAGGACTGAGCCCCTTCAACTTGTGTTTTATTTGTGCTCAAGAATTCGAAACAGTGGCAATATGACTTCAAGGCCATCATAAAATGGATGAAATTCCCTGGAGGTTATAGGCACAAGGAGCATGTAAAACGGACCAGTAGAGCAGACACGGTGGTCCGCAGAGTACCCTACCAGCCCACAACAATGGTTAAAGGTGGGGGGGGGGTGCACTAGGAGGAGTCCCAAAGCTATACTGAGCCGCCATGGAGTGGAAGGGAATCCCATTGTGCTGGCGACCAGAGGTGGTGGATGCAGCCGGGGGATCACATTAGTGGAGTTTCCCGCAGCTGCGGTCCGTAGTTTTCCCAAGCATGCAGACACTTGAACGCTTGCACACCCCATGTGGTTCCATGTTTGAATAGATGTTTGACACCCATAGATTCACCATGTGTCCAGGATGAGGGGAAAAGATCCACCAAAGGTAGACTGTGCAGGAGACGGGCCGGAATAATCCCAATGGGTTGGACCCATCCCCAATGGGCCAGACAAGTTCCCAATAGGCAGAACACCACACCAGTGTTATGGACCCATTATTTGTAATCCGAAACCCATGAAAGTGGCCTAGAACCACCCCCTTTTTTCCAGGTTGGACGAGATCAGGGCGTCGGGTTACTCGGCGGGCTGAAACCTTGGTCAAGACGGGGTGGGTCTAGTGAGTCCCAATGGACCTTTCCCACTAGCCAAGAATGTATCGACCAACCCAGAACAGAACCAGGTCATGTCAGGTCAATTGAATCAAACCAGGTTAGGTGGGGCACCTAGGATGGGATGGTTGGGTCAGTTCGATCGGGTCACCCAAGCCCAGATACAACCACACTACCTTTACTAAAACACTAATAAATTGAATACCAGAAATCCAATTGAAAAATATTTAGCAAATATGGAACCCTCCCCATGAAGAGGATATTTTAGTATACAATATAGAGGCCTTAATAGTAGTGAAAATATGAATAATGTCTTGGGGATGAGTTCTCCCAAGATCAAGCTTGTTACTTGCTGAAACCCTACAGTTGGATGAGGCCTAGAGACTACTGACAAGAGACCCTATGTAGATATGCTAAAATAGCCTAGTGGGAAGCAGCATCGTTGTGACTCGACAGTCCCACATGGGGAGCGACTTTTATGTGACGTGGCAGAACCATGTTACTCGACCAGAAGAGTACCTCAGTATGGCCAAGGTGGGAAGTGGATTCTCTCTGACCCGATGTTCCCAAAGTGGCGACCAACTTCCGTGTGACCCAGGATATCCATGGTACTCATCAAGGATAGGTACCCCAATAGTCCAAGGTTAGTGGGAAACAAAATCTAAGTTACCTGACAGATCCACTATACTCATTGAGCATGAGTTCTCCAGTAGCCCTAGGTGTTCGATGATTTGACTAATGGTCCTACATTCATACTCTAAATTATAATTGGTGTGAGTTGTCTTGTGTCAGGATCCTTATTCTTGATAATGTTTCATTGTGTTCTCTATGTACTTGTTTTTTGTCTTTCATTTGTGTTTTGGGGTCCCTTCAAAGTATATTGTTACTCACCGCTGCATAGGCTTTCCCCACATGAGTTGTTTCTAGTGCAGACGACCACCACCTTGATAGAAGAATTGGTGGCCACAAACCCGGTGTTTCCCAGTGAGACATGGAAGGTGGGGAATACCTATAAGGCTTCCATATACTACTATATAATTACCCATCAGGTGGGGTTTCTAGGGGAATTCTTTTATGGTTTTCCTTGTACAATCCTGTTTTTATTTTATCTTTTATTTGGTTTGTATTCTTACTCATTTGACCTAAAGTTTGTAATTTTACTCAGTGGTGGTTTAGTGGCATGCATGTTTACTCTTCCAGAATTGGGACATGGTTGTGTGTGTGCATATAGGTACCCATGAAAATGCCTTCCACATGCAGTTTGACACCTTCAGTGCTAATAGCCAAACCCTGAACTTTAGGACATGGGATTAGGATATGTCATGGGACGGGCCCCAGTGGACTGGTCATGGAAATTTGGTATCAGAGGTGGCCGGTTCTACCTCAATTTCTAAAAGTATGTTTTAGAATTTTGAAGAAATGGTGTTTAATGTTTCAAGTATGACTTTCAGATTCGGGGAGTCCAGTGTTGGTCTGGTGACTGACATATCCATAGGCCAAGACCCTAAATTATGATTTTCAGCTCAATAAATGAAAACACTAGTAGCATAAATGTCTCCATATGATCATCATGAATACGAGTTATCTCACAAGATATAATCTTCAAAATGTGGTAAATATTAATAGATTTAAGGATGCCTCCAACCAGATTGCAAACTAGGATTCTCTTACGTGATCATGTGGATAGCCCACCTAGAGATGACACATAGGTTCAGGGACTAGTGCTAGAGATGTCTTCGAAGGGTGGTGAACCAGTGTTTCCACCACCCTTTGATTAGTATTTATTTCTAACATTCCCAGTAGAGGACGTATGTAGACTCAGTTCTTGAAAAGATTTTCATATATAGCGACCTCTCAGGCTTAGGGTAGAGACAAATCCTCAAGTCGTCGATTATTGGATGTCAGCAATGATGTGGGTATTTCTCTTTGTGAGGACATCGCTGGACAAGATGGAGATCTTGACCGTGATCCTTCTACATGGCACAATAGGAAGATGGTGGAACTTGACCATCTAGAAGCAAGATGAGGTGACACTCACCTAGATAAAAACCTAGTGGATTTTCTAGGGTTAGGATTTTCGCATGACATTGATTTCTGTGCACATAGAAAAGCTGCTTCACCTGCAATAGGGTACCATGTTAGTTTTTTATAACACTTTGAGGTTTATAGACCTTTCTCACAACTCCACAGACATGGTGTATAGACCTTTCTTTAGGGAACAAAAGTTTGATTAGGGATTAATATAGGATATCATGTAATCCATGGAGTCTTTAAGCATCCCCACCCAGGATGGTGTGCTAGAGAGAGCAATTTTGGTGGAGAGATTCATAGAAGATCATGTACCAACAACCATACCACCCAGCAGACACCAGGAAGTAGAGTCTTTAGTGTTGAACAGTAGGAAATAGACGAGGGGGGCCAAGATGGTTAGATCTTATAGGGGACAACTCCAACACTCAGGGCTGTGATTCCATAGTAGAGGGAGTTAGCATGGAACCTTGCTATGCTTCTCATGTGGAAGGCAGGGACACATGGCTCGTGACTACCCGAATCACTGCACAGAAGATCTTCAGAAAGTTGAGGGACCACCAAGTTAGAGGAAGAGGTTCAAGTGGAGGTATGCAGGGTGTTGAATGTGGCAAGGGAGCCGACTAAGAGGCGGACATTGGATGACAGTTTGAGGTTCTACCACTGCCACCCCCAGGTGGTCCACCACGAGCTTAGAGAGCCGGAAGATAGGGGGGTCACATCTGGTGATGGTGGCCTACCACCATGGAACTCAAGAGATGATTTGAGGTATGATCTATGTCTTCTCCACCTTAGGTAAAATTATTATAAAAAAGGTGACAATCACTTTTCCCTGGCCACAGAACTCATTCGGGTCTCGTAGATTCTGGTTGATCTATCGTCTCGATCTTTATGATTAGAGACTCCTACAGGATGGGATTGGACACTTTCACACTAGTTCCAGTAGTGTGAACTTTCTCCAGCAGGTGAGAACTTTGGCTGGGATCTCCTATTAGTTACGTCAATGCCTTATGACATCATCTTTGGTATGGACAAGTTATCTACAGTCCATGCTCAGATCGACTGTATTAGGTGAAAAGTGTTGTGTGTCTGCGATGATGGGACAAAGTTTTCTTTCACCAGTGAGAAGGGAGATTTTACAACATAATATGGAATTTCCTAGAGTAAGGTGTAGCCTATCACTCACCATTTGGCTAGACTCACCCTCAGTTCAGTGGAAAATAGTAGTCAAAGATTTCCTACAGTAGTAAAAGGGTATGAGAACGTCTTTTCTTAGGATGTTGTAGGACTAACTCCTCACATGGAGGATAGATTTTTTATCAATATGTACATAGGGATAGAACTGATATCCACATAGACATATAAGATGTCTCCTATAGAGCTTTGTGAATTGAGGGTATAGCTAGAGGGATTGTAGAATAATGGCTTCATGAGACCCATCATTTCACCGTGGGAAACCCCAATTTTGTTTTATAAGAAGGAAGATAGTATCATGAGGCTATTTTTAGACTTCTAATGACTGGACCAGGTGATCATGAAAAAAAGTATCCACTACCAAGGATTGATAGCCTCATTGATTTGATGAAGGGAGTGAGGTGGTTCTCAAAGATAGACCTTAGATTACGCTTTCATCGAATTTGGGTACATGATGAGGATGCACCGAAGACAACCTTTAAGTTCCTATATGGCCACTATGAGATTTTAATTATTCATTTTGGTGTGACTAATGACCTAGTATTGTTCATGGGACCCCTGAATAGGATCTTCTAGCCTTACCACAAATGTTTCATGGTGGTATTCATTGATGACGTCTTGGTGTACTCGGCATCATATGAGGAGAACACTATACCCATGTGGATATTTCTGGGTACACTTGAAGAGCACCAGCTTTATGATAATCCCTCAAAGTGCCAATGCTGGATTTGAGAGATCCACTTTCTAGAATATGTCATCTTGGAGGCTGGAGTTGCAGTGGATTTGGTGAAGATAGTTGTAGTGCATGCTTGGGAGCCAACCAGAAGTGTGACTGAGGTGAAGATATTCTTGGGGTTGGCCGGATACTACTAGAGGTTCATTCCTGATTGCTCCACTGTATAAACACCTCTATCAGCCTTGACATAGAAGAGACAACCCTTTTTGTTGACATAGAAGTGCCAGTTGAGTTTCCTATAGGTGAGGTGGATACTAAAGAGTGCCCCCATAATGAGAATACCTGAAGAGGGCGTTGGGTCGGTAGTCTTCTTCAATGCATCAAGGACCAGAATAGGTTGTTTCTAGATTCATGAGTGAGCAGTGATCACATACTGCTCATGGAAGTTTAGGGAGCATGAGGAGAACTGCATGACCCATGACCTGGAGTTAGAAATAGTTGTCTTTGCCTTAAAGACGTGGCACTACTACTTTATGGGTGAAAGGTTTAACATCTAATCTAAACACAAGAGTCTCAGGTATATCATATCACTAAAGGACTTGAACATAAGATAGTGGTTCTAGCTGGAGATCCTCCATGACTTTGAATTTAATTTTGTTTATACTCCTGGGAAGGAGAACGTGGTGGTAGATGCGCTCAACAAGAGGTCTGGTTTACAACTATTGAGTGAGGTGATATAACTACAAGCCGCGATGCAGATATACTTCCTGGATGGTGATGGATCATACTTCCATCAGTAAATGACTATCACTCCCCCACTCTTACTATGATTTTGGGAGGCAGAGCTTATGGATGTTGACTACGAGGCCCGATGTGCCCTATTGTCCTCAAGATAGGATCCTCATGGATTTTCAATAGGTGGGAAGTATGTCATCCTTTTCATAAGATACCCCATAGTACCAGTGATGTTAGGAGAGGATGTGTTAAGGGAGTTCTATACATCTCCTTTGGTGATACATCCTGGTGTAGATAAGATAAACCAACACCTCTGACACCAGTATTAGTGGATAGGCATGAAGAAAGTAGTCACAGTGTTCGTTTCATGATGAATCATTTTCCACCAAATGAAGGCCGGACATCTGGTCCTAGTAGGATTGGAACAACAACTTGAGGTTCCAAAGTGGAAATGGGAGGGTATCTCAATAGAATTCTTGATGGGGTTACCACACATGTACAAGGTCAGCAATTCTATCTAGGATTTCAATGAATGACTCACCATGTCAGATCACTTTTTACCCATATGAGAGTAGGGTTCAATAGATGGAATGTGATGCCTGTACATCGAGGAGATAGTGTGGATACACAAGGTACCTTTGATGATTGTCTTAGAATGTGATGCATGATTTACATACCAATTGTGGAAAGGATTGCAGGAGGCGTTCAAGACACAGTCGCATTTGAGTAAAGCCTTTAACCCTTAAGTAGATGGTCATATAGAGTGGACGATACAAACCCTAGAGGACATGCTTCGTGATATCATCATGGATTTTGGTTGTAGTTACAGTGACCACCTACCACAGGAGGAGTTTTTATACAATAAAAACTATCACTCCACCATTAGAATGGAACGGTTTGAGGCTTTGTGTGGGCAAACATGCAGATCACCTCTATACTAGAAAAACCCAGGGGAGTCAGCACTCTTGGATCCAGAGTTGGTATGTGCTACCACTATGAAGGTGTAGATTATCCAAGAGAGGACGGGGACTACACAATGCAGAATGAAATCATATACTGATAGGAGATGGAAACCCCTGGAGTTTGAGGAGGGAGACCATGTTTTCCATTATGCCTCACCTAGATAGAGATTCCAGAGATTTGGAAGGGGCGACAAGTTATATCTTATGATCATAAAAAATTTCCAAATACTTAGTAGAGTTGGCATGGTGGCGTACAACCAAGATCTTCTCCCACAAATGCACCAGGTGGATGATGTTTTTTATGTGTTGTAGAAGAAGAAGTAAGTGCATGATCTTTCACATGTGATCGAAGGGGGAGAGCAAGAAATTGATGATGGGGAGTCATTTTCGGAGTTCCCAATAGAGATAGAGGATCGATTAGAGGATGTCCTATATGGATGGTCAGCCCCTCTAGTGTTCGTTCGGTGGAAACATGGGAATCTCCAAGAATGAAAATTGGAGAGAGAGACTCAGATTCATTCAAAGTACCCCCATTTGTTCATTTAGTCATTTGTTTTCTTTTGGAGACGTAAATACCAAAGGTGGAGAGAATGTAATGACCAAAAAATTTCTATTTAAATTTTTTATTTATATGGAATTATTTTGAGACCACACTCTTTAAAAAAATGTGATTCCACTGCTTGGTACGTCTGAAAGTGAATTTTGAATTTTTTTTAGTTTTTTTAATTAAATGTGCCAGCAAGTTTTTCTAACCTTTAAACTGTTCAGCATATTATTAATTTTAGGGAACGCTTGAACTCATAAATATAATATTCACCTAGAAAGGTCCTAAAAATTATTGTAAAGGGTCATATGAAAAAAATAATTTTCCATCTTTTAATAAAAAATAAAATAAAATAAAATAATATTTTATTTGTTTTTTCAGAAATAATAATCAGCGGATGGTGGTGTTGTTGTGCGGTGATAAGGTGAACTAAATGAAGTTCATTAATGGATCGTAAATGTGTAGTGTAATAGATACAATGTTTTATAAATGAAACATTATAACAATGTGACGATGAAGCGTAAGAGAAATGATGCGACATGTTTCTTTTTAAAATGATAATTCATTGGAGAAACGAGAATTAAACCAAGGAAATTATCTGATTAACCTCTGGAAAATATTCCCTACAATGAAGAATGATAAACATTGGAAATGTAGCTAGCATCGTCGACGATTGAAAAAGAATGGGACCAAGAACTGACAAATTAAAACTATGCATAAATCATCAAGGGATGAGTGCTTCACTGATGAACATCAATCGAGATAGGGGTATAATTATTTTATGATTTCCCCATTATTATTCTAAAAATGACAAATGATGATCCACCCATGAACTAGTTGATCCCAGGATCATTCATTTTTTTAGAGAGTGTCTCTCTAAGGTTTAATATCCAGGATTTAATTATTTAGTTGATAGAACTATAATCCCAAGCCCCTTATTTTAAATTTCTAAAACGGAGGGTGAGGGATGACATGAAAAAGACCGACCCCTCTGCCTTATGTGTTATTCATGGATGATTATTCAAAATGAAAAAAATAAGATGTCAATTCCATCACATTAAGGATATAATTTCCCAGAGGTTGTAGGCGCAATTGACGTGAAAACGAACCACTAGAGCAAACCCAGTGGTCAGTGGAGTACCCAACAGATGCGCTGTGTGTGGGTTGCGACACATTGGGAGGGGCGCCATGGCCAGCCCAGGTTACGGTTTCACCATTAACATTGTATCCTGATCATGTGAAAACCCCCTGGGTGGCTAGGTTTGACCTGTTGTGTGGCACCCCCTGACACTTCTTGCGTCCAGACAGAGTGGAACTGGTCCGCCAAAGGCAGACCGTCTAGGAGGCATGTCAGACCCGTGCCCAGCGGGTCATACCCTATGCCAGTGGGTTGGACCAATGCCCATCTTGTTGAACCTTCTACCTTCGGACCGTGGAAGACAATACTGGGTATCTTGGCGACCCGATAGGCTGGACCCTTTGCAAAGAATGGTTGGGTCCAGTAAGACCCATTGGACTTGGGCAACTAGCTATGAAAGACCGGACCAACCCAGAACCAAAAAGAGTTAGGTCAGGTCAGTCTAATGAAACCAGGGTAGGTGGGCCCCCTGGGCTAGGTTGTTCAGGTGGAGTAGATCAATTCAGACTGGGCCCAGATGCAACCACCACCTGTTTACTAAAATTCCAATAACATACTAACTAGGTGTTTGATTTGCGATCCTTTTGCGGAGATGGAACCCTCATGATGAGGAGGATATTTTGTTATACTCTATGGGGGTTTTATGGATTTTGAAATATGAAGAAATGATTAGGGAGTGGGTATCCTAAGATCTAGCATGATACGTACGGATACCCTACGGTGGGTTGAGACCTAGAGACTACCGACATGTTACCCTATGTGGATCGACTACTTTGGCATAGTGGGAAGTGGTTTCTATGTGACCTGCTAGGCCCACAGTGGGGAGAAGCTTCTATGTGAGACGAAAAAACCATGATACTCAACTAGAGGAGTACCTCAGTATGACCAAGGTGGGAAGCATCTACTATGTGACCCGAAATGCCCACGGTGGATAGAGGTTTCTGTGTGACCCATCATACCCACAATGCTCATCAGGGATGAGTACCACATCAGTCCAAGGTTATAGGGAAGTGACTTTAATGTGACCTAGAATTCCTACTATACTCATTGAGGATGAGTACTCTAGTAGCCCTTGGTGTTTGATGATGTGACTAATGGTCCAACATTCCTACTCAAAATTATACTTGGTGTGGGCTGTCTTATGTCGTGATCATGATTCATGATCATGTTTCATGGTTTTATCTAGGGATTTATTTGTGGTCTTTACATTGTGTTTTGGTGTCCCTATTGAGTATATTTTTACTCACCCCTACACAGGTTTCGCCGACACTTTTTGTGACAGGTGTAGATGATCGCTGCCTTGACCGAGGACTTGGTGGCCCAGTACCCAGTGGTGCCTAGTCAGACCAGGCCGAAGGGGAGTACTTCAATGAATTACATTAGCTACATTGTACTAACCCATCAGGCGAAGATTCCAGTAGATGGATTTCAGAGTTTGCCTTGTATATTCATGTTTTCAATTTATCATTTGTGAGGTTTGTATTCTAGACAATTTGACCTACAATTTTTAGTTTTACATAGTGGTTGTTTAGAGGCATACATGGTTACTTTTTTGGATTTGGGATGTGGTTGAGTGTGAGTTTATATAGGTACATAGGAAAATGACTCCCTCTTGCGGGTTGATGCCTTCAGCACTAGTCACCAACCCCTGGTATTCAGGAGGCGGGCTTGGGGTATGTCACATCACATGCCACAGGGGATGAGTAATGAATGCCATTATCAAATCTATAAGAAACAAGGTGGAAATATTTCTAGAAAATGGGTGTTTGACACGTTTTTATGCCATCTTAACACTTATCATCCAAGCTTAACACCACAAAAATACATTCTTACATTAACCATGATAAATAATTTTTACTCTTTGTACAATTAATTTTGGTAAAAACTTTATTTGACCATATTGTAAATTATAAATGATTATGATTTAAAATATTCAATCTAATTTTCCAAATCCAATTTACAGAATTGTAAAAATTTAATTTAATGTTAATCTAAAAAGGCAACGAGAAAGCGAGTTTTTTAAAGAGAAAATGTTCCAATGTTTACATTGGCTGTTTTTAAAATCAATGCCAAATTGAATAAAAAGACATTAATTAGATTAATGGAGGTGTTATTTAATAAATGATACTACAAAACATATTTTAAATATAATTTATCTTTAAAAATAAATTTATAAATTTAATTTTCATTAAAATTAATTAGTTATAACAATTCATCATGAAATTAATCTTTTTAGGAGAATCTCAAAAATTAACCGTATGGTAATTTTTGTATTACTATTGAAATACATTTTGTTCTATTTTTTTCAAGGAGTATTAAAAATTATATTTAATATATGTGTTCCAAATTCAATAATAATTACTTACCAAAAAATAAATTTTTAAGAGTAAAATTATATTTACTCTTATATTTTTCCTAGAAATGAAATATGATGTTTTTTAAAATTTTATTGAAAAGATAAAATATATATTTTATTAAAATAATTTTATAATGGTTATTTATTTTATTAATTTTCAAAAAATATGTTTGTGTAAATAAAAATTTCTTTCTTGAAGAATATTTTCTTCATTTTAAAATTGTATTTATTTTCATTTCAAATAAAATTTAAAATAATGAAATTATTATACACACACACACACACATATATATTAACCATATATTTTCATAATTTAAAAATTAATTTTTTTAAACCCTTTCTAATGGATAGTTGATAACTATCATGTTAAATTATAATATTTTAACAATATGATGTGTTTTGTTTAAACTCAGTGCTGCATGTATCACAATCTAATCATGGTGTTTCATGTAACACAAAATACCGAAATAATTAAATTTATTTGAAAAAATGAATTAAAAAAATCACGGGGTGTTACATTATACTCCCCATAAAGAGAATTATTCTCTTTAAAATAGGCAATTTTTCACCCACAGTTGAGGATACATCTCCCTCAGTACATCCTTAGGTTCCAAATTATATTCCTTAAGCAAGTAGTTTCACTAAAAAAAATACTATGATAGTATCCCTATTTTGTAGAACACCCTATATTAGATCAACAATATCTACCAGTTATACATCATAAGAAATATCATTCTCTTGTGGTATGAATTGCATGTTCAGTTTTCATAATGATTAGGTATTTATATTCTCAAGAGTTATACATGAAACATATCTTGAACTGGAGATAGTGTTGGATGATGCATAAATATTTATGATACCACCCAAATATTAAAATAATTATAAAGGGGACCATATACCTAGGTATTTTATTTCCATTTTATAAAAAAAAATATTCATTATATGGTTGTTCTTCAATCAATTATCAATTCATATCTAAATCAATTAAGTGAAGATGAATGTTTTTAGTCTATAAGAATGAATGGATCATAAGATCAACAATAGAATATTAAGTCACTCCTTAAATCTATGTAAAATGGTCAAAACTGGTTATCCAATATAGATAAATCATTATAAGGTATAGTAAGAACAGAATCACTAAAGGCTCATCCAAATCCCATCTTAAATTATTCTGTAAATGGTTAAACATATAAAACATCAGGACATAAAAATTTAAAAATAATGTCACCAAATTTATAAAAAAACATTACATTATTGTGTCAAATATCAATGTACATATCTTAATGGAAGCATGCCAAATATTGTAATTTTTTGCACACATATTCTCTTGATGTTTATTTACAACAACAATTACTATAAAACATCCATGAAAATGTTCGTGTTTCCTCATTGTTTGAATAAAAAATTGATTATTTAATATGTTCCCAAGGTCTAATAATGTTGTAAACATAGTCAATGATAACATAAACAACTATTCAATAAATCCAATATCAATTATATGGTCATCAATAATATCCATATATATGTTATCTACATCAATCATCTCTTTATCAAAACTTAACCCTATATTCTTAATCTTCATAAAATATTAAGGGGTTTTCCCCAATCACCTTGCTGATAAATTCAAGTCCCTTATTTCCCATTATCATATCTTTTAAAATCATTATCAAGAAACATATACTAAAAAATACTTATATATTTCATGATTGTTATAACATAATCCTTTAATTTAAATACACAAATTCATAATTTATCCTACTTTTTTTTTCAAATAATTAACTTGGATTCATTATCATTTTTCTTAATAATTTTTTTCATTTCAAATTTAATTTTTAGTATCTTCATCATCAATGATATAATTAATACTCATACGATGTTAATGATTCTATTTACATGATTCCCCCCTAGTACATTGATTTTCATAATTCCTTTAATTCCCAAATTTAAATAATACATCAATTGATAATATATTTGGGATACTGAAATTACCAACCATTGCATTAACTTAACTCTACATTTTTCTTTTTTAGTTACTTACATTTTGTCCTTATTTTCCATAGTCAATATAACATTGTTTCCTTCTAAGAAATTCACATGGGTGTTTCTTCCAACATTATCAATACATATGGAACTAAATCTTCTTCCATCCATGGCCTTCGGTACCTAAATTATCCGAGAACTATTTCCTTCTATTATTTGTTGATTTTAAGAGTTGGTTAAGGTACACATTGTTAATAATGATACATAAAAACTGATTAGGCATAATCACAATTTCCATTACTCGAGGAATTAACCAATTTAGAATATCATTATTAAATATTCTTTCACATTGACTGTTAACCTAGTTTTTTACGATTACATCTACTTACTAAAAAAACCATCGTGTGAACAACACTAATCATAGTGAATTCCCACTTAATAATTAAAATAATCACTTATATTAAGTCTAAATCATGATAGATTCTTTTTAATCATTGAAACATTATGTTTATCCTTGGTCATTAATAGTAATCATCTATTGAAATTCATCATGATGGTTTGAATTGATTTTGTGAATTTTCATAGCTTATCCACTATGAGTTTTAGACTAATTTTTCGTCAATGGTCATTTTCATACACCTGTTATTTATTGAATATTTATCAATATGGTGTTTTCATTGTTCTCACCCCTATGTATATCTGTGATAGAGCAACATAAACTTATAGAATCCTGAAGGGGATGTTATTCTTTGAAAACCACTCGATCTATCATATATTAAAATTCTAGGTTATTTAACTAAACATTGAATCATCTTTATAATTATCCTTATAGAAATCCATTGACATTTCCTTAAAAATGTCACAATGGATCTCACTAAATTATTTATAATCCTTGTTTCCAATAGTTAAATAATCCTTTACTCTGATACTAGCTATAAAGCCCTAGTAAATCCATTCATAGATATGAAATAATTTTTTATTAATATTAAGTAAATTAAAAAAAACATTCCTTAGTACCATAATAATTTAGTGTATTTTGAGACTAGGTTCAGAATATTCTAACATGGTGAAAGATCTTGGACACGTCTCATAAATATATCCCCCTTTAGTAATCTTACCAAATATACCAAACATAAAATCATTCATCATAACTTGGGGAATGGAAACATAAGTAAGTGTGAGCTTAGATGATTAGATGATCAGAAAGGATATATAAGAGAGGTACATAATCATAAAAATACCATAATGGTAGAGGAAATTATAGTAGCATTTGAACACCATACCTATATATCAAATATCATAAACCTAAGTAATGTTTTAAAGATTTCATGTTTAGAAGACATGAATAGTAAGGTAATAAAAGAACATGATCCTTGAGAGCATAAAATTTGAATAAAAAATATTTTTTTTACATCCACATTAGCATAATAATTCATTTTTCAAGGCTAACAGTCACTAAATTCAGAACATGTTAGGCTTGAGCTAACCTCTTCTATACCTACTTTAGGAATGGGCTAACAACCTGTGTACCCTCCTTTTCAATCATTATATGACCAAACATATATGATTCATTTTGAGGTTAGGCTAACAACCCATGTTTACTTATTTTTGGGATTAGGATACCCACCTAGGTACAATTTGAGCTCATATAGAATTTATCTTTACTCAATGCATTGGAGGGAGATAAAAGTTCCACCCATAACATATTGAATATCATAAACATGTGTATCATAGGATTATAAAAAAATTACTTATATAATAACCAATGAAGTGAAATTGGATTTATAAAAGTTTAAGAATATCATAACACATGGAAATGAGATAGGTTTCATAATCATTTTATTGTTTCATCATTATATAACCTGGGAAAAAAGAAGTGGGTTTCATAAGAAATTTATCACGGTGTAACCTATGGAAGTGAAACATAATTCATAGAAATATTTTATCATAAAATATTTATATAATGAATAATAATGTTTTCATTGGTTTATATACCCAGTAAATCCAATATTACATCATTGGGTGTCATGTTGGATTGAAATAATTTTGAAGGATTACATGAGACATGTTTTGAGGAAAATATATTTTAATCAAAAATAATATTTTAAAAATTAAATAAAATTCAATATTATTTCATTTGAAGATAAAATTGAAAACATATAATGGAATATATTTTTTAAAATAATTTTCCTGATGTTAAAAAGATTTTTTGATTCTATAATCATCAATACAATGATCCTTGAATATTTTTAATGAAATCCAAACAATACTTGTTTGGAAAATGAAATAAAGATTACTATAAAAATTATTTTTTAAAAATTTAAACATGGGTAAAAATGTCTTTTAAAAATAATACAATTATAATAAAAATTTAAATGATTTTTTTATAAAACATGGTTTGGGAAAAATGATTTCTCATCTAATAGATAAATAACATTTTTTTTCATAAAATAACTTTTTCGTATATAATAACATCAAAAGAATTTTGAAATAGTACTATTACTTTAAAATATCATTAATAATTAGTTAAAAAAAATATTCATGATTTTATAGATTTATTAGTCATAACATTCTATAATAGGAAACATAATCATAAATAACCCTGATAAATGAAGAGATTGTAACATACAGTCTTTAACACTTTGCTAACCATGAATTTTAATCCCCATCAATTCATAACAAAAAAAAGAAACATAAAATATCACAAGGATGAATGATTTCATGATATTAAATTTCAAAGGGTCTGTATATACACCTCATGAATGAATATATATGTTCATAACATAACATACATCTCCAAAAATGAAATTTGATATAAAAATCCATTACCAATTTAGTAATAGTTTGAATCATATTCCATATTAAACCATAAAAAAAAATGAAACACTAAATATCATTAAAGTAATGGAATTATTTATATAACATTGGATAAGGGAGTATATAAACCACACCAAAGGAAAGAGTGGTGAATTTTTATATATCACCCTGAAATAAAATAGAGAATAGAAATCCCTTACTATAAGTATTGAATTCCATAACACTCAATCTAACCACAAATATGAAAAATTTAATATTATTATTTATCTATTATAAAATAATATATAATAACATATATGATATTTTATTACTATTTATTACCCATTTGTTAACAATTCTATGTTAAAGTCACATTTTGGGTAATAACTACTTTGTTTTCAAATATTATTTGATTATTTGTTTTCTTGTAATATTAAATTTTTTAATATGTAATAATCCAAATAATATTAACCATGATTTAAATATCATATAGATTCATTATATATATATATACATTGTTTAATCAATAAAATCCAGTTATATATTAAGAAATACACTATTTATAGAGACAACAGGTCGTATGTGTGCATGAATGTAGTCTACATTATGTTTTCAGATTTATGGAATGAAAATTAAATGATATATTATTAATAAATAGTAATTTTTATGCACTATATAATAAATATTTTTATTAAACCCATCCTTAATACATTTTTTTATAAATCTTGAATGAATCACATCGTTTCGCAAAGCAGTAGTCCGCTGTACACATGAATTACATTATCATATTTGTAAAAATAATTTAAGCCTGAAGGTATGTATGATATAGTAATTATATAAGAATAATGATATAAAAAATATCATATATAAACCATAAATAAATCATTATTTGAAATTGTTAGAGTTGTTTATGAAAAAAATGAATAACATTGGTTCACAAGGCAGTAGT
Organism: Viscum album; assembly: GCA_963277665.1. Classification (NCBI taxonomy): domain Eukaryota; kingdom Viridiplantae; phylum Streptophyta; class Magnoliopsida; order Santalales; family Viscaceae; genus Viscum; species Viscum album. The sequence goes on from OY728137.1 coordinate 1,959,789,470, forward strand.
CCACAGTGCACACAAACTATGACTCCCCAACACATTAGATGAGTCATAGGTGATTGTAGGTTAGTATTATTAAATAAGAAATTATTTTTATATGGAATATATTACAGTTTTTATATTATAATTGAATAATAATAATTGAATATGGTTGAGGAATAAATTAAACTAAAATTATTATTGATGAATGTTTCATCCTATTTAAGAATTCACATTTGGTTTACACTAAAATTCTTCCGCTAATATATTTACTTATAAAAAAAGTATTTGAGTATTTGATTAGGTATTATTTGAGGTTATTTTTTCTATTATTTTCCGATCAAATAGTGTTTGAAGCTGTGAAAAAATAGAGGATAGAAGGTGGCGTTTTATAAGTGAGTTGATTAGAAAACACGTAAATTTTGAAACGATTCATTCATACCATCATATTTATAATGAAAAAAGATTCCAAAATAGGTAATTAGAAATCCTAGAAGATATTTGGTGGAAATATGGCCATTAAACTGGTGTTGGAAATGTTTTTAAGTCAATTATAGCCTTATGTTCTTAGTTTACCGCAATAGTAAATTCAGTTTTTACCTTAACCATAGTAATTATTATTTTTTGTTTTTTCTATTAATTATGATTCAAGATGATGTCCCCTTGATAGGAATTATAGATAATTAGGATTTCATATATTGAATCCAATCTTCCAAATTTTTTTCACATTACTATTATATTTTAATTTAAAATTAATCTCACAGATGCGATGATAAAGTAGTTTATTTCAATAGAAAATGTTCAAAAGTTTACAATGTTTTTATATCAATATTCAATATAAATTTCCTTAAGATGACATGAATTGGTTTAATAGATGTATAAATAATGAATTTTTTTCTTTAAAAATTAATTAAAAATTAATTTATTATTATAAATTAATTGAAGAAAAATGAATTATTCATCTACATTTTTTTATTTTTCACTATTCATAAAAAAGAAATCATTTCAGAAAAATATTAAAAAATAACTATAAGATTTATTTAGTTTTTCAATTTTAATTTTTATATTTATTTTGAAAAATTAATTTTCTAACATTATTAAAAATAAATTTTAAAATAACTACACTAATGGTGGAAACAATTCATTATAGAAAAATACATTTTTAAGCATAAATTGGATTTAATCTTATAACTTGTCTAGAATACAAAAAAAATGTCAAAAAAATTTATTGAAAATATAATATAAAAATTAAAATTAAAATTTTTAATTAGATTAAAATAATTAATTAAGTAATGAAAAAAATATTTTGTGCACATAATGATATTTTTTATAAGAAGGCTTATTTTAATTTCAAATGGTATTTATTTTCATTCCAAATTAGTTGGTCAGAAAAAAAAATTCATTATATATACATTTTTGAACCACATATTTTCAAAATATACATAATACATTTTATACATTGCAATCCAATGGATTAGTTATAATAATCACATTAAAAATTAATATTTTAATAATATGAAACATTTTATTTAAGCTACGTGTTGCATGTAAGGCTAACTATGATATGTGTTATGTGTGATCAAGAATATAGAAATTATTAACTTTACATGAAAAAAATAATTTCACAAAAATCTCTAGGGCTCTCGGTTCTCACTACCTATTGGATTTATCATGTATCCCCTTGTCATATATTTTATAATAATCTATTTCATTAGTCATGTAATCCTCTTAAATTTAGTGAAACAATAATTCCAAATCCTATTCAGATTATTCCAATATAACTCTTTTATAGTTTCTGGTCAATTGGACAAATCATTAAAAAAAATATTATTTGAGAGGCTTTAATTCATTTTATGTTATCTATATGTGGGGGATATAAAATATTATCCATATTTAATATTGAATAAACATAACATTATTCATTTAAAACACCTATTTCATCGTGATAAAATAATCAATGTTTCCAACATCCTAATGAATCTTGATTTTTTCTCAATGGATGAAATTTTAACCCCCCACATAATATGATTAAACAATAGTCACTTTTATTGTGGACTGATTTTATTTCATTAGTAAAAAGGTTCTTTTATTCTCTAAATGAATTCATAAATTCTCAAATTTATTCAAACACCTTAACGGTCTAAAATAACATAATGTAAACATATACCAAATATATATGAATCCATTTACTTCACCAACTATGGTTCCTATTTTTGGTGAACATTATAAATTTTTTATACAATAACATCAATCTTTAATATCTTCTAATATAGGAATGATTTATTTCTTTTAATTTAATTTAAAATTTACATTGAATAAATTCAACACATAAATTTCTATTTAAACCATTATTTATATTTTTAATTTTTTAAAACACTAAGATAAGTCCTTGTTCACCATGTAACTCCAAATTATCAATAAAATGTATGTATTTATGGTGGATTCTTCTGACCCCACCATTTTAAATTTCATGAATTATGTTTTTTAAACATGACATTTTTCTTTTCATTGACCATTTTTATATATAATTGAATCATGGTTTATAAAATGTATATTATTTTCTGAATCAACCATGTTTTAATTAAATATATTATAATTTTACATTCAACTATTCTGTATCTTTATCACCAAATTTATTAGGGGAATAATTATTATCTTCATTACATATTTTAACTATATTTTCTATGAATTATATCTTTTAGATGTTCTTAAAATAATACCCCTCATTAGAAGATGTAAAAAATTGTAGAATTGATCTATAATACATTCTAGAAAATATTTAAAAATATATTTTTTAATTATTTTGATCCCTTGGATCCCTTTACCTCCATCAAACTGTTATATTTTTTTCTACCAACTATTGTAACATTCTACATTTTTCATTTCAATATTGAAACCACTTTCAATCTCTGCTATTTTTCCTTAATGAATTTATGATGTAAATGTAGAACTTGATAATGAGTCATTAAAAAATTCTCTTTTATTAATCATTTTAAAATTGATATAGGAAAATAAATACATAGTCAATTACAAAAAATTTGTCCATGTCACTCACTTAATTTCTTAAACACATGCCGATTGAGATTTTACATTATTCCAAAAAATCACCCCACTATCACATTCACACATACAAAATACTATCAACATGTAAATATTAGAGATTCATTTTTTAGTTATAACACATTTCTTAATAAAAAGTACCACTTTCTCATGAGAACATTGTAATTCAATTTTATATCCTTAATATTCCTTACTCCACAGTGTTCATAAAATCTAGAAGAAAAATTCTACCATTTTGACTATAGAATAGTTAGGCTCCTTTAGAGATATGGGAGGATATTCTCAATTGTGTTAAATGGAGATCTCATGGAGGGGGTGTCAATTTTTAGAGTAGGAATCTATAACTCCTCACCCATGAGTTGGAGTGTTTGTCCATTGGTACAACATGAACTTCAAGAAAATGGTTTACTTAATCCATGAAGGGATATATGGATATCTTCACTTAAGACATTATAGAAAAATATCTACAGGGAGATATAGAGTTTTGTATCAACTTTAACCTTGGGACCACTATAATATCTTCTTCATAATATTTCATAGCCCTTACGGATCTCTAGGAACTGAGGATGCTATTATAGGGCATTCATCATATGGGTTTTATCAGACACATTGTGCCCCCCTCCTAGGGAAGCATTGGTTTTATTCATCCTAAAGGGGGAATAGATTTTTGGATCTATGTTGATTATCCTCTCCTAATATAGGACACAATAATAAATGAGTACACTTTATAGGGGACTGAATACAAGTTTGATCTTTTATGAGGAATGAGATGGTTATTGGAGATAGATCTCAGGTCCAAAAACCAATATTTTATGGTTCATATGTTAGATATTTGGATATATAATTTTGATGTCACTACATACACTATGAGTTATTAGTTATTCCCTTTGGTGTGACGAATTCCCCCATTGTGTATATTTTGTTGACGAACTAGTTTTCCAACCATAATTAGACCAAAATTTTGTTGTCTTCATTAGAAAAATACATAGCTACTCTATGTTATAGGTAGGCATCTAGAGAATTTGATGATAATCTAAGACATTCTTTAGGAGAAACAAAATATTGGTAAGCACTTCAAGTTCCAGTAATGGATCCAGCAACATTATCTTTTGCAGTATTTAATTTTTGATCATGGATTAGTTTTATACCCTATTATGATTAATGTAATGATTTCATTAGATCCTCATAAGTACATGTAAGAGGTGTAGAGTTATCTTGTCTTGGTGGGGTACTATCAGATGTTCATAGAAGACTTCTCTAATATTTTAACTCCTTTGACCGCCCTTATATAGAAAGGGTATCTATTCCCCAAGACCAATCCATTATAGAAGTAATTTTATGATTTAATGGTATGGTAGATGTGTTTTATTATTTTGAGTAAACCATAAGAGGGAATGAAGTACACAATTTTTTATGATTCCACTAGAGTTGGAATCGAATGTATAATGATGAATATACAATAATTGATTACATATGGTTTAAGTCACTTGAGAACCCAAGAGATGAACTATATAACTCATTATTTGGATTTAGTAGTGATATTATTCTCTATTTGGATGAATAGGTACTATCTTTAGGGAGATCATATTGTTATGTACCTACACCAATAAGGTTTAGTGTGTTTATTCAAGTAGAGAAACCTAAAACCAAGATGGAGGAACTAATTAGTGATCCTAATGGAGTAAGAAATTCATATATTCTTTACACCTATAAAGGTAAATTTGGTGTCATGTTCCCTTAGTTAGAAGTTTCATTCTCACCCAGTGGATGAGTAGTGTCAGAATTTAGCTTCAATGCAGTGAACCCTAGTAGAGTAGGAGGGAGAAACTTGTCATCAGTCGATAGTGTTGAATCCCACTCTTCTCTAGTGTGTGTTGGAGGATCAGTTTGGAGATTTCGACAATGATGTCACAGTTACCATATTTCCTCAATAGATTCACTAGATGAAATCTCTGAGCTACGTAATCTATTCATCATTTTTTGGGTATAAATATTGGTTCCAATAATAATTCAATAGGTTAAAATGAGGGAGTTTCACACCTCTAATTTGTTTGTACATCTCTGTGTTTGAAAGTTGTAAATGGAATTTAATCTATATATTAGGTGGTATGGAAATACCCATAGTGTTTGGGAGTTCATCACTTGATGGATCACATATCAGTAAGAGAAGGATGAGCACCATGTTTCAGTAGGTTTTTTACTGCCTCGTGAGATCCTAATATGGAAATGAGATGACATATCCATAAAAATCATGGAAGGTAATCCACAAACCATGAGAAGCCATGAAATCATTTAGGTGATATTTGAACATATTAAGAAGTTGAAACACTTACTTTCATATAAGGATCATATTTTGTAGGAGAATTGTTTCTAGCTATATGTTTGGGATATCATAAACATTTATGGGATCACATCAATAATTATATTTGACCATGATGTGTAGACCATTTAATTGTTCTAGAGAGGCCATATGGAATCATTCAGGAAGAGATGAGGATGATTATAGATTTTTAACACTATAAACATGTGAATAATGATCACAATCTCTAGTCCATAGAGGTTATGCAGAGGTATTTCATGTTAAACATTTGAAAGATTTTTGAAGAACACATAACATTAATAGTGATCAATTATAATAATACTTATCACTCTACTATCTTCATAAATACATTAGAGGACCTATATAAGAGACACTGTAGGCCATCCTTATGAGGGATTGAGATCGGTGATGACTTACCTATTGGGCCACATTTGGTTCCTGAAATGATGGAGAATGACAATTTGACCTATGAATGCATGAATGTAGCTGATTGGTGAGATAATTCATCTGTAGATTGAAATTATAGGCACTTGGAGTTCATGTAGGGGGATAAAATTTTCTTGGGAGTCTCCCCATGGTAAGGATTATAGATATTTAGTTAGGGAGGTATATTATCCCTATGGTTCATTTGGTTGTCCAATATCTTAGAGGGGTTTATCAAGGTTTCTTACTACCTCACCATAACCCCATAGTTGGAATGAATTAATGATTCCATCTATGTGTTGCAACTAATGGGATACCTACATCATCCCAAATAAGTTTTTTAACAATGAACGTTGGACATCAAGGAAGAAGCCACAATCATGGAGAAACCATTGGTGATAAAGGATTCCTAGGAGTGATAACTTCTTGGATATACCATTCCCTTGGTTCGTGTGTTATGGCATCATGTGAGCATGAAAAAGCTCTCCTAAGAGTGGGATATCTAGATACTAGATAATTTTCCCCACCTCTTTTCTTAGATTTTTCTTTTGAAGGATGAAACACGTAAAGTATTTAAAAATTTAGAGGCCATATCTTTTCCTTTTATGACATTGAAACATATATAGGGATATTTTTGGAGATTAGTGTTGATAAGAAGAATGATTTTGAGGCCCAATGAGCATGGATTTAAATTTATAAAAATAAAAAATATATTTATATCACATGCATGATGTTTATCATAAGTAATAAGATATCTCCTAAGAATATTCTAGGATAAAAAATTGGAGACCATATTTGAATACAAATAATGGGGTCTACCATATATGCAACCTATATCTATTTAGTGTTGGATGCAGATATAAGTATCCATTGGTAGGTGCATTAAATTAAAATAAAAAATTTATTTAATTATTTTAATTTTAATATCATAAAAATAAAATCAAGTAAATATTTCTGTATGATGTTTCTCTAGGGTTATTAACATAATCCTGAGATGATTTTTGAGAGGAATCCACCATTATTCATTGGTGAATAGATATAAAATGATGATAGAATACAATATCAAGGTGAATCAAGGTGAAACAAATGCAATAGATCTTCTCCATTATTGGTGACTGAAATCTTCACCAAATATCGATCTGAATTGAGCTAGTGCATAACTCTTATTATATTTCCACCCTTTTTTATTAATAAAAAATGGTTTAATTAACTACATTGATTTCTGTCTTTCTCCAACAATCCCATGAGCCCTGAGAATTTTTAATTAAATTTACCTTCTGATTATTCCATGTACTCACCTTGGATTTCATTATATTCAATGGTTGGATGATACCATATTTCAAAAAATATTGATGTCTTATGTTATGGTTATTTTCCCCCAAATTTATTTATGTTATTCATCATTTGGTTATAGGGTTTTGGTTAAATTTTTCATGGAAGGATAGAAATTAATCAAACATCAGTATTTAAAACAGATTCACATGGGATGAACAGATTTAAGATTTTATGAAGAATCAAAGAGGATTGGAGAAGCAAGTGATTGATTCACTGATCTCATATCTGAAGGAGATGTAGAAATTCCCTGGGATACAAATCAATGACAAGATCACTTCATGTGGGGGGAATAGATTCATATTTACATCCAATAGAGGGTTTTAATCAATGGATTTATGTGATTTTACACTGATTTTAGTGGCCAAATGGGTGTAACTGTTGGTGGAAGTAGAAGATCTAGAATATATATGATATATATGGAAATATATAAAAACTATGACAATACACTATGATGTTTGAATAATATAGGGAGTGTAATTACATGGCCACATTGGATAAGGTTTCTAGGTGAGTAAAATATCACAAACCATGTGGGACCCCCACATAACATTTAACTCGGTGCTTATGATCTAGTGTGAAATGTTGGAGTACACAGAAATGCACATGGTTTGGAACACACCACGTAATAGAAGATAACATAGTACACATGCATGACCAGGACAACACATGATGGCCTTGGGCAGTGGAGAAAAACAATGTAGTACCCCTAAATACTATGTAGTACTATATCGATATAAATCTGTGTACATGAAGGAAAATGACCTGAAATTGATGTGGGGCCACGTTTCAGGTTGTCCCGATACACATAGTGTACTACCCTTTATAATTGTTAATTTTAAATATCTATTGTTTCGATGTAGATTTTGGAGTGTGTATAGTGTATGATGACTGTTTTCCATGAAGAAGGTGATTATGGAGGTAGTTACGTGTTTTAATAAATTATGCGATATGTTCCAGGCATGAAGATTCTTTAGGTGGTGGTTGGGGATGACATTAATCAGGCATGATCCTCAAAGAGTGGTACTCCCTTAAAGACTAAGGCGTGGAACCTCTACCTCCAGAGTGGTATCCACTAAATGACTTGGGAATAGGTCCTCTATCTACATATAGTGTTAAACCACACTACTTTGTCTAGGAATGATTGATCTACTAACATATCAGAACCCTCATTATATTTTAGGGAATTGGTCCTCTACCTACAAAGTGGAAGCCCCATTCCATGTCATGGAATGATACCTCTACCTACTATGTGTTTCCCCCAGATAGACTACGGTTTCAGTCATATATCCATCAACAAAGTAGGATCCTCCTTATATAGAAAGGAATGGGTCCTCTATATATAGAGTGGAACTTCCATATCATGTTATGGCATGGGTACTATACCTAGTGAGTGGTAACCCACTAATGGACTAGGGAATTGGTCCTATATCCATCAACAAAATGGATCCCTCTGGATGTGTTAGGGCATGAGTCATCTACTTATAGAGTGGAACACTTTTTCATATGAGACCTCTAACTATAAACAGTAACCCCATTCTGTTTCAATACATGGGTTTTCTACCAAATGTGTGGAAATCTCATGACTTATATATAAATGATTCCTATATTTACTTTTTGGAGCCCTCTTATCAAACAAGCATATGGGACCTATATCTAGATATTGTGACACATAAACTATTTAATGTCATGCTGAGGTTTTTTATACAAGGTTTCTCTACGAACTTGTATGTCAGACATGTGGTGACATTGATAAACCATTAGAACTATCAGATAACTCTATTCATAGGATGGTTTGTGACATGGAGATCCCCTTCCTCTATAATCTAGGAATCTTTTATGAGAATATATACCTATATATATATATATATATATATATCTGTTATTCTAAGACATTGTTTTAAATATTTTTCTTGGGTTGATCATTCTTCTTATATAATTTTTCCTATTTAAACCACCTCTACTTTTTGTGGAATCCTACTAGAAATGTCTATACTAAACCCTATTTGGAAATTCCACACATGTTTCATGCTTTATACATATGAAATGAATGTTGGATATGATTTTAGAGAATCATTTGGATACCTATGTGAATTTGACCACATATGATTGTCGAGGCTTAGAGAACTGGATCCTAGATCTATTAGTATTTATTTTCTTTTAATGATTGGGTTGGTACGTCTATTCTGGATGGGTGTGTAATTTACCCTTTATAATTTTGTTTACTCACTCAAACAATATTATAATATCTAGATATTGTGAAATGAATTATTTATACTCTATATGATCCTATCATTTATTATTATTTCTCTAAACTTATATATGGTGTTGATTGGTTGTGTGCATATAGGTACATTAGAAAAATGCCTCCCATTTTACTTTTTTCTATAACTACTAGTCTCCAGCCCCCAGCCTGGGGTGGTAGGATTTGGGTAACTATGTCGTGGTCTTCCAATGACTAAGTGGTCTCCATTGGGTCGGGTCGAGATACAAAAATATCTCAGTGGTTTTAACCACATTCATCAAATTCTTCCCTATACTCCTATTCATTTTTGGAATTTATATAAAGAACTCTTTTATATATTTATTCATTAGTTTCATATCAAAACCTGATTTACATTTTTATCTTACTATAGGATCAAAAGTCTTCATTAATTTCAATGTATTTCAATATTATTCATTCAAAAATATGCAAATATCAAATGTATGATATCATAGAATGGTTTTATTAAATAAAATATTATTGATCCCTCTATTCAAAATGATTATTTTCTTCACATTAAAAAATTGATCACTATGTTCTCTACTGTAAACATCTCATTATCACTTCAAAAAAAGAATATAGAAACCATTATATAAAAATTTTAGATATAAAATATTTATTACATCTGAAAATGGAGGCTTCATCATTGAATCTATGAGTGAAATAATTTGAAAATTTTATTTTTCAAATTGAACATCAGTTATTTAATTTTTCTTCTAATTCCCCTTGTTAATATGTGGGGTGAATTTGGAAGCAAACCAAATAAAACATTTCTTCTTTGAAGTCCCCTAACCATATGGATTTTTTTCACTGGTTGGATGGAATACATTATGTATTAGTTTATATTACAACTGATTGCACCATAGTCACATATGTTGAAGTATTGAAAAATAAATCTAGTATTTTACATGTTTCCCCACTAATGATTAATCTAAGGAGAATATACATGGTGATCTGTTATTGTAATAGACACAAATAACATTCAATGTTTACTGTATATATTCATTTAGGTCATGACCACCATATTCCATGGGGCACTACCATTATATGGTTTAGGATGAAATCACTTGTGATAATTGTTCCACTACCTCTCCAACTCCTACACAGTCTAATTTTATTATGTAAATTCATGTTTCTATATATGATGGTGTCTTTAGAAATTAAAATTCAACATTTTCTCCTTTATATAATTATATAGTGTAAATAATTCTTATAACATAAAATCTAAAATATTTTCTTTGTTGAAATCCACTTTGGTGTTATTCTTCTACAAAACTAGATATAATCAGATATCTGATGCGAGGGTTGAATAATTTCCTTATAATTGAATACAAATAAACTATTATTCCTTTAGATGAAGAATAATCTGATATGTGAATTATTATTAATTTATTCTAATTCCTATATTGGATATGTATACATAATTTCCACTCCTTATTTGATTATTATCCTTTGAAAATCACCAAATATAATCAATATATCATTGTTTCTATTATATATCTACTCTTATTGTGTTCCCAATGTTTAATTGATGTTATTTTCTATTAATTTTCCAATTTATATTGTGATGACGATTGTTTTATTTATTATCAATGTGTATTAAAGATTATGATAATTAAAATCAATATGTGTTGATGATAATGTTAAATAATGGAGTTGAAAATAATATTACATATGTGTTTTAGAATTTAACCATTAAATATATAAATATAATCTGGATATAATTCAATAGGTAAAATTAATGTATATAGTTCTTCTAGAATATTAATTGGGATGATGGACGAAAACATGTTTCCAAAAGTAATGATATTTAGTTAATATTGATGATGTTGTTAATTACACTGCCATGTGAAGAATATTATTTTATAAATCAGCAATATCTAATGAATTTTATTGTTGATTTATTTTTGAATTAGTGATAATCGATAATGTTTAATGAAATAATTTTATGCTACATGTTCTTAATGATGTTTCTGAGAATATATCTCTGTGTTAATATAGTATGAAAAATTAATGTTGAAAGTTAAATTACAGTAAGATGATGTTAAATTAGTTAAGTAAGAGAAAGAATGATTCCTAGAGTTACATCCAAATGGTACCCGTATTGAATAGTCATTATAAATCCATATATATATATATATATGTATTGTTTTTTTAATTATTATTATTAGAAGAGGAATGTATTAAAAAGATATTAAAATATGGAATTAACAATTTTGAGGGAATTATATTTGCAAGAATAAGTTTTTTTATAATAGATAAGGAACTATAATTCATAAATATAAAATAATTTTCAAATGTATATATTGTGAATCAAGAAGAATAGGTTCCACATTAAAAGAGTTTGATACACACTGTGTTTGAAAAAAATAAGAAAGGTCCTAAAGAATGATAAATGTGGAAATTGAAGTAATATATGTTAATGCTATTCTTTGAGAATCATTTATTGATGAAATATCTAGAATAATAAGTTGATATTGAGATGTTTTATAATTAATAATTTAATATGAACCATTATTCAGAAGGATGATGGTGGAGATAAGATGTGGTAGAAGAAGTAGGGGTTGTATATTTCTGATGATAGAAATTGTTAACATCCAATTCAGAAATAGTTAAAAAATTCAGTAATCATGGGTAGAAGTTAAGTATAAATTTTTATTTGATTTTAACTTGTAACTTTTTAAAATCCAGAGTTTTTAAATAATTACAATGAGTTAAGTCTAGAAGGAATTTGATGTTGATAATTTTCATAAGTCTAAAATATCGAAAGTTTAGGAATATAGAATCTCATATGAATGGATTATATGATGATGATTATATAGGTTTAAGTATTATGAGATGTTATAAGATATAGTTTTTTTAATGTTGAATCTAGATAAGAATAAAACTCTAAGATTAGGAGCTAAATCAGATTATCTTCAATAAATTATAGCCTTCATAATATTGATCAAAAAAAATTATTATGGTCAACATGCTAACATAAAAGAATAATTTATTTAGTTTAATATATAAATATGATGATGTTGATATATAAATTAATATATAAATATCACAAGTAGTAAATGATGAATGAAATTTATATTTGAGAAATTAGTGAAGAATATTGATCATGGTTTAAAAGTGAATAATTCACACTAATTTCAAATTTATTAGAGAATGTATGGAATTTAGAATGGTGAATTGATAGAGTGATACTTGTTAAAAACAAATATTTTTAAATATATTTTTCCTTGATAATTAGAGTGATACCTCTCTATCTAGTGTAATATTGATGTTTTAAGCATTATTTGGGATTGGAATGGTAGATGAGCCTTTTTGTTATGTTTTTTGAGAAGTAAATAATTTTCATACATTGATATGGTTTTCCATAGAATCATGTTGTTTAATAGACTGAAAAAGAAGTTGAATACTCCAAGAAGTGTGTCGTGACCTAGAGCTATAAACTATGTGGAATCATTGAGTGGGAGAGAATAAATCATGTGAGGATTTCTTTATTCAATGACAAATTATTTTCAACACATCCTCATAATTTGAAATTGGTTACGTTGTAGTTAGGGGATCAATAAATTAAAGTGTAATTTTTATTATTGTGGGAAATTCATAAATGTCTCATGAAATAGTTTTCAGTATGAGTAAAAGTATTCTTATGAGGGTCTTAAGTACATAAGATATAATCAAGAATAATATTATGTACATATACATGGAATGGGAAATAGTGATGCATAAGAATCCATCTCACCACACTTTAATAAGTCACTCTATGGATTATCATGATTATAGAAATAATTAAATTCATTAAAAATCCTAGATCATGCTTTTTAATCACTTGCAACCTGAAATGTTATGTCACACCATCATAGGAGTTCTGGTAGATCTCAGATGGGTACAAATTGATGGAAATTGTGATGTGTCTGAAAAAATTGATTTCATGATTTTCAATATATAGAAGTTGAATTAAAGAGACTATGCGTCATGAAAATGAATAAATTCCCCATATTACCATGTGAATATATTACAAGGATATGGGAATAGGATTCAGATTATTTTATCATATTATAAAACATAGTTCTAAGAGGGATTTAAAATTTATATGAGGAATATACACATCCAATGTTGTGATGAATAATGACGCTCCATGGTATTCCTAGAAATTTAGACATAGATATGACTTTTTTTTCATTCGATGTGTCAGCCATATCATGATTTTTTTCTCCACATCATGATTTTTTTGTAGTCAACAAATGGTATACTATTGTAATGTTTAAAGGGGATAAATATATATATTATTTTCTAATTTTATTTTTTATACACTTACTTTTATTTAGATTTACCTATACCACTAGTAATTTTTATTCATTGGGTTCTATCATTAATTTAGTTAAATGACTTTTTCTTAATTTTTTTGTTTATAAAAATTTTATCATTCTTTTTGGAACTCACCATTTAGGATTATCTTATCACATATGATGGGATTACCCTATCTTATCCAAGGACAATCCCATTATGTGGTGATTGATTGAGAATTTAGGGACTCATGAATAACATCATCAATGATATCAATTATAATGTGGTATGTTGTGGCCAAGTGGTTTTCAAATATTTACCTTCCAACCACTAATTATAAAATGGATGTTGATGAGTGAAATTAATGATTCCCTTAATTAGGTAAAGTGGCTGATTTTATAACACTGAACCAATTCAAGTATATTCATAAAAAGTTCCATTTTTTAGGATCAATAGCTGAATTCCAATGAAGAACATTTACAATGAATTATAGGACACATCTCTGGGGGAGGGGGGTGTGTGGTGGATATAATGTTTCAGCTGATATGTGATTAATGAAGATGATGTTTAAAGTAAAATGAGGTATCCTTGATGAAACATATCATCATTAAATTCCCTCTAAATGTTATATAGGGACACAAATATGGGTAATAAAATGGTAGATGAAAGAACTTGATTGGATGCTTAGGTTGAATTACATACACTAATATAGGTTGCTATAAATTTTTTAGTGAAACCTGCTCCGACTCCACAACCATAATCACTCAAATGAATACTGGAATTCTAATATAGTAGGATGTTTGGTAGTATTTATGATTATAAATATTTTTGGTATAGAGAAAGGGATAATCATACCTTTTATTTTAAAATTTTTACTTACTATCAGGGACAATTAAAAGACCTGAATACTTATAATACTTGGATTCTAGTACATCCTAAAAAATCTAAAACAAAAATGATGGAACCAACCATAATAAGGGAAAAACTACAACTATATCAAAGTAAAACATAGAATAAAACCTCCTCCACTATGTAAATGATATTTTAAATGATTCCATTCTCATGATAATAGAAAAATAGAACCTCTAAAAAATTTATTACCTAGTATACAATAGAAATCCCAATCTAAAAAACCATATCTGAATGAATTTCTTGAATAATTGATTAAATAATATAATCAGAAGAATGTTAGTCTAGAATATTATATGATTAATCAATGGGATGATATCAAAAACCTCATGAATAAAGTATTTAATATTGTTTAAAACATATCAGAGTAGCTACTATGAAAATATTTGGGTAACACAGAGAAGAATATGAGGGAAATGACATTGGCTATGACATTACATAACATGTCATAGATAGAGGTAAGAAATAACCCCATGGATATGAAAGAGGTGGATTGAAGAAACTAAAAAATGATAGTGTAGGCATGGATGTTGATAAACAACAATAACATGTTTGTGAATAATATAGACATTGATATTAATGTTTATGTTACAAAATATATTCATGAAAAAAAATGAAATAAAGGATAAAGAATATTTAACCCTTTCAATCCATCTTCCATTTCAAGAGAATATGAGGAAAGATATGGTTGATTATAAATATAAATATTTCTATGATGGTTTAAATTTTTTTATTGATATTCACTTTCTCATGGTTATTCAAAAAATTCCAATATATTGAACTTATTTAATGAGATGTTTTAAAAAAAGGCCTGTTGGAAGATTTAGTAGTTATTTTTACCGGTGATGAATGACTAATCGTATTATAGTGGGAAATCCCTACAATAATGAGGTACCCGTGTAGTGATTTGATCCCATTAATCATTTGATCATTCTCTATTGGTGAAAAAATATTAATTTTGGAATTAGAATCAATCTCTTGACTTCGAGTGTAATCTAGATATTGGGGTTTGGTAACCCCAAGCTAATTTGAGTAGCAATTTTGTTTGTATCCCAATTCATGAATTATTAAATAGTTATTCTTTAATATTTTCCCATCAAGGTGGGAAAATCTATTTGACTTACTAATTTATCAATCCTAGAGATTTAAGTGAGAGTCATTGGTCTCATAATTCATGGGAGACCATTTCTTGCAATCATGGTGGCATTGACTGATCTAATTTATGGAAGACTCATTTTAGGAGTATGATAAGGGACTGTTATTATAGATTTACTAAATTATATGAAGTGTGGGAGTCATGTGGAAGTATATGTTTCTATTTTAGAGACTAAAGAATATTTTTTCATCATAATCCTATATTAAAAGAAGATTTGAACATGATGTGTCTTATTGATGAGATGGGGGAAATGAGAGCTAAAGAATATAGTACAGAAAAAAACCACAATTGAAACCTTATAATGGTTATAAACTCTTCCAATGAAATCTTATCTTGAGTTTATCCCTTTAATCATTAATATACCAATTCTTAATTTTGTTGCACTGCCAATTATAACATGGGACTCATTTTTCGGATACATGGACACCTTATCATTAATAATAAATTTATATATGATGTAGGAAGAATAAAATAAGTTATTTTGTTTTCTCAAAAAATGGCATAGGGAATAACATGGGTAAATACATATATTAATGAAATTATTTCAATATATTTCATAGTAAACGTTTTCTTTTAATAGGGGACTTAATTAATCCTTCAACCATTGATAAGAATAACACCCTCAATGGAGATGGTTGTCAAGAAATTGGTTGTTAATATTTTAGATGCATTGATTATATTTCCCATGTTTTATAGATAGTTGTTTTACCTATTTAATGGTATTAATAAGATGATAGGTTCAACCATGGTGAAAAAGGTAGAGAATGAACTCGTAATAAAAATAAGAGTTATGGGATGGAGAGTGTTCCTATAATACATTATGTTGAATAAATATATATGAAAAAAACACATTCTTTTAGCTTTTATTGATTTTATTTTCAAAATTATGTTTTGGAATAACATTGACTTTTTTTAGATGAATTTTCATTGTACAACAAAATAATAGTGGAACCAATTGATCAATCAATGTTAATTTATCCTACCCATATTGTGATTTGACCTATCATAAAATGTCATTCAAAATTTTTAATGAACTATCCACATTTAAATGGTACATAAAATATATGATAAATTATATAGTGTAAAAATTTCTATAATTCAACCCAAATGATTTTTTAGTTTATGAGAGATCCATTGAGGTCTGTCAATATAATTTAAAATTTGTTTTCTAGAGGTGTGAAGTGAAGTTATTGATTCTCAACCTATAAAATCCTCAATTTATCGTGAAAGAATATGTTTTTCATGTGAATAGAATATCAAAATGTGGAATTAATGTAGAGGATTTAATTATTAGGGTAATTTTTAATATTTTTTAGCCAACTAAATTCATGTAAAGTTAATAATGGCTTGGAAACTAGTGATTATATCACTAATTTTCATGTATCTATATATGATATTTGAAGCACTCACTCATATTTTTGAGAAGGTGTTACCTTTGACATTGATTAATATTTTATGTAAGTGTTCTCTATGTTGAAAATTAATCTTATGTCGTTATTCACTATAATATCTCAAAATATAAAATGGGATTTGAACGAGATGTGCAATGCCAGAAATATCACTCTTAGAGATGTGATATTAAAACAGTTTAATAACATCATTGAATGAATATATTTTTAAAAAGTCACACTTAATGATGAAAATATCAACTATAAAAATTCAATTATTGAATTTATTATAGTGATGCTATATTTTAATATGATTAAATATTATATCATCCCCTATAATATGATTTTATACACTAATGAAGAGGATTATTTAGTAGATCCTACTTTTATATGAGTTTCAAATCATGATAAAAAAGAATAAGGTTTCAAATCATGTGGTGTGAAATCACTTTTCAAGGAAGTTGCTACTAAATTTTATATAATAATACTTGATATACACCACTGATGAGTTCAAAGATGAATTGATATTCAATTCCATCATTCAAACACAAATACATTTTACTAGTATAAAGATATATTTTAAATGATTCATTATTTTTTAAAAAAAACATTCAAACTGAGAATGGGATTTCTAGCTACAACATCATATTATTTTTGGTTTGATAATTTATTTCTCATGTAGTGTGGATATCGAAAAATCTGATAGTGTGTACATGAATTTGATATAAGGGATGGGTTTGAATTATATAGTTCCACATACATTATTGGAAGCCACAATCACAATAGAATAATATCTAAAATCCTAAAATGATTTTCCAATATTCATTGAGATGAACAAGAATTTATGAAATGCTATGATTGATAAAAATGGATGATTAATATTAGACGATGAAATGAATTTACACAACACCCTATTATAAAGGATGTTGCATCATATGTGTGTGGGATTTATTTTAGGTTACCTTTTCAAAATTACTTTATTAACACATACATTCTACTATGTGAATACCATATTTTAAAATGGATGTAATCTGATGTTACCTCAAACAATTCAAGTTCTATGTTGTTAACTAATTTTTAGATAAAACATATTTGATAAGTTTATAATTCCATAGTTACAAATTAGTGGACAAGGTATATATTCTAATATCTACTTGTTTATGGGATTTCAAGGGAAATACATATTCTTATACAATAATATAACCCATTATCTACAATATAATTGTGGTAAAGTTATTCATTAAAATAGATAAATCAAATTTTATAGAAAAAAATAATGTGATTCAAAAAAAATTTCGTGTGGGAGGTTTGATGATACATCGGGGGTATACCAAATATATTTTAAATAATAAAAAATTCAATAAAATTCATTATTATCTATGTGAAACAATTGAATTTACTATTATAGTTTTATTATCACTTATATTATTATGTGAGATGGATTCTCATGGATTTAAAACAATATGGGAATAGGAGAATACAAAAACTATATTTGTTGGAAAAACATAGAATTAGTTCTTGTAAGAGTTAATTTATTTACATAAAAAATACACAGCATTGTATTTACTTACGAATCACCTAATTATGGTTTATGAATAGAGAATATTTATTGTTATTGAAGAAACTATTAAAATACCTATTTCAAACATTAATATTATATTGGTCAGGATATTTTATGGTTTCCATTATTTTTTCACATGATGTATATGAGATCCAAAGAGACTAAGTGAATTTTTTCATGATGAATGGAAAATAGTTGAATATCTTCATGACACTTTCTAAAGGGGATTTTACCCCTCTATGATTTTCCTGAGGATATGAAAGTAATGTAAATCTATTGATGTAATATAAAGTGATACCTGGGAGGAAACACATGTACGTTTTATTGTACTATTTTTGATTTTATCGAGAATATGATAATGAACATTACTAGGTTCAAGAAATTGAGAAAATGACCTCATATCAATACTATATATTTCAATGTACTATAATGATTCTAGAGAAAAATTATTATTTGATAAAGAAAATTATGATAAAACCATTCTCTTAAGGCTAATATAGGTACAATGATAAATTTTTAGGTTATGATTCCCAAAATATTTAATTGAATATGTAAGAATAATAGGAGTCCACTTAGTGTTAATTGTTTTTGGCTCTGTAGGATTTTGTGACTCAAATAAATTTGAATATAATCAGAAATGGAAAACCTACATCACTGCATGACCGATTCCATCACATCATTGTTTAATGATAGTGAAATTTTTCAAAAGCTTTAGATTGAACCTTCCAATTAATTAAATTAATATTCAATTTAATAGGGTGTTGTATGAATACAGAGAAGAAAATTATTATATCATGACACCATGAATGTTTATCATTTGATGTTACCTTTCCCAAATCATTGAACTATAATATTATGGTATTTTTAGTTAATTGGTTTAGCAATGTGGAATTAAAAAAAGGTGAAACACATTCTAGAATTATATCTATTCTAATGATTAATATAAGAAATCACAATGATCCTTTCTCTTCCCCTCAATATGGTCTCCAATAACTAGTACTTATCATACTTTAATAAACCTATAACTGTCCTCTCAATCATTGGTAACTATACTAACCACACATTAGATTTATTTTGGAATCCTCCCCACACACCAAGAACACCTATTATTGTATCATTCCAAACCATTTTAACAAACTATATGATCCAAAACCTTTTATCCTAAATAACCTTTATCATATTTATATCCCTTCTCATACAAATACATTCTATCCATTATCTATTTTATTTTACCATGTCCCATTTAAAAAAATAAAACCTTAATCATCATATTAATTTCCACCATCCCAATTCCATGTAAGGGTCCTTACGGACAAACTAAGAGATAGAGGAATATGGAACCACCACCTTCCCTTGATTGTTCCCATATCCAACCTTCATCCACATCACCCACATACAATCTAATCCGAACCCCATCCCATTCTTATATGGGGTTTAAATATAAAAATAAATTCATCCATTTATACATGTCATTATATAGATAAACTATGAGAAGATAGCCTAGTTATAGCTGATGGTACTATGATTCAATATAATGTTGGACACACACATTTTTGAAAAAATCAATATGGATGAAGATGGTTTTTTACTATAATGTCTCTACACATATAATATATATTTTTAGTTATTATATGTGGAATATAGAGAACTAATTATTGATTTTATTCCTATATTGGAGTTGAAATTTGATAAGTTTAACATTGGGTTATTATGAAATGTTTTGTTTTTATTGAAAGTATATTTTATGGTGTGTCAGTAATTTATGATTTCAGATGAAGAAAAGTACAGGTTGGATGAAAAATATTCCCAATATTTAAATGTAGATGAGGACACTTAGGGCCACTCTCAGGCTTCGTCAGTCACTCAATTAATCACTGAACAACCATAGAGGAAAGAATCCAATGATTATTCTAAACAATACACACAATATACTACTCTAGATTAGTGGAATCACTATTTGTCATGTTTCACTATATTTAATCACTGGGAATTGGTTCATGCTATTTCATTCTATGGGTATGTTATCCCATTCCACACCGATATAATATATTTTACATTGTATATATTTCAATTACAATAGTCATATTGGAAGACATGTACTGGACTAGGAGAAATTACTCCCCAAGTCAATATATTGAATTATTATTCAATTATTTATAAGATTTCATTGCAATATTCCATCCAACTACCAATGAATATTCCATACTACCATACTAACTTTGTGCCCCAATTGGAAATAGAGTTGAAAGTTGTGTTAAAGGGAATAGGCCACACCACTACAAATATGGAGGATATTCTATATGTTAATCCAAATAACACACCTTGTAGAATATATCTCATTTAAAGATCCATCCAGTGAAAAGGGTTTATTTCCAACTAATAACACACTCTCTCCCCAAAGATTCTAGTTCATGTACATCATCTGACTACTGGCATATTCACTAGCATCACATATCTAAGATCTAATGAGTAAATTAATAATGTATATAATATTAATACTAGTAATTTAGGAACCATTTATGATCCTCAAAAGGAGAATGGGGATATAGAACATAAATCTTATTATTTTACCCCTATAATTCTTAGTTTTTTTCTTAGTTATACATCTTTTACTATAATGTTTTTTATATTATGTGTTAATTGATTTTTGACCATTTTTTTAATTTTTATTGAAATATTTTATATGATAAAATAAAATTCCTTTTTCCCTACATAACCTCATGGGATTAAATACCAACATTCTTAAGAATTAATTAGTTTTATAGTGATAATTTTTTCTACAACAGAAAAATATAGTTTTCCTACTAAACATAGTGATCTGATAACGGGACCCCACTAACACATTATGAAATATGGATTCTTACCAAGATGGGATTTCTATATTTATTCCATTAATGTTTCTCCTTTACTTTAATGTCTAACGTTTACATAATTTTACTTCTCAATTTAATTGATTTCAAACTAATGAGAATATTTTTGAAATTATTTATGGGTTAGAAAATTATTGGAAACAAATGGATTTATCATGAAATAATTTTTATATAAGAAAATTTTAATTAGATACATATTATTCCAAAAAAATTCTAAAAATACCTAGAATTATGTGAGTTTTTATAGGTGGGATTAAATGAATTTATTTTTTCTCACTTTTTATAAAATTTGCAATAAATATTGATTTGAATTTTACATTAATTTTCTATTTTCTAATGTTATTTTTATTTTAGTTATTAAACAATATCAATGAATTAAAAATTCTAAGATATTTTTAAAATCAATTCTCAATAGGTTTTCTAAACATCTCTGAATATTCATTTGTATACCATATTTATTGAGATAACTCATTAATGAATAAATACTATATTTTCACTATATTTTCATCAAATCATTCATATTTTTAATATCATTAAAATTATTGAGTCCATTAATTAAAATTTGTTCATGCCCTTAATATTTAGACCAATCACATATATGATCAATTGTGAATATTTTAGAAAACTTGAAATTCATTATTTGAATCCACAATAAAAAACAAAATTATTCTTCTTACGATTGTTATTTGGTATAAATTCACGATTATTCATTTGAAAATTATTGATGGATTAGGGTATGTTCATAAACCTAGTGTAATTTTTATGCTGAATTAAAATGGGGGGTTTTATCCTTAAATATTTTGAAAAAAATCCAAAAATACTAGGATTTTTTATTCTTGAATCCCTTAATGTTTTTAAAAAAGAATTTGTTGGGAAATATGATACTAGGAATTAATCTTTTTTTAAAAACACCATTACCCTTTTTAAAAATAATATTAAAACAAGTGGTGATATGAAATTTATGGTCCTGATTAATGTGATAGATTTTATTAAATTTAATCACTTGTATAATTTATATAGAACATATTAAACTAAAGAACTATGATACAATTGAAATCATGAGTAAAAAAGAATAATTTAATCATTTATTTTTATATTAATTTTCTGAACCTAATACTATAAGGGATAACGACTTTGGTATGATGATAATCGATTTAGTGTTGAACTGGGATGGTAATTTTAATGATCTTTATTTTGATATTCAAGAATTATTTGTAGAGTACATATCATTATTTTTCAAACCTCTGAGTTTCATTTCTATGATATTACCATGAATCCCTTAGCCTTAGATTAATTAAAACCATAATGAAAGTACTCAATGTTTTTTTGGGATTAATTTATAATTGAATACTAACATGATTTGTTGGATTATTGATAAAATGAATATGTTTGAGATTGATCATTACTTTAATTAAAATTTCCAAAATTGTGAAATGAAATATTTTAGAACATATGATCATTTTTTATGAATGGATACTTATGGAATGGTTCCAAAAAAATGGTGGATGAATATATATTAATAAGAGTATATTTTTCATAATGAATCTTGATCAATTACTTGGGAAAAATTATTTATGTATCGTAAATAATTTTAGTTAATTATTTTTAATATTTTCATTCATATTATGTTTACTTTAGTTCAATGTCCATTATCATTTGCATTTATTTTTTGAGATTTTTCTCTTGATGAAAAATAAATATTCATGCTTGGGAGGTTTTGATACTTAGAAACATTATATATATTTTAAATATAATTTTTATTTATTTTTGGACTTAATAATACCTTATTTGATGTAATTAATATTGATTTATTGAATGATTTGTGATTTTATTAGAAGGTGTGATGTTTGGTGATTTTTGGATAAAGTGTGTAAATTGAAGTCACGACTTGGTTGTTAATGGCGTAATGATGATAAAGGAAGAGTTAAAACTATAGAATCCTTGAGGAATTATACTTTCTCCTATAGTTTTGAACCATGGGTAACTTCATGGAGGTGAGTATAAACAATGTTATGATTGTATCATTCCATAAAATATAAATAATTCTATTTTTGTAGTTTTATAAATTTTGAAAATAAAAAACTATAGAATCAATATGTAAGAATATTTTCTTACATTGAGTGTGAAGTTTGAAAAAAGTCATGTTGTGGTGAACTGTATCCACAAGATCCTTTCTAATAGTGGTAATGTTTATGTTCACTTTATTTCAGTATAATATTTTATTATTATTTATAAAATGTGATATGATGATGTGAGAAAATCATTCACATCATGAACTAGGATGTCAAGCCATTGTTTTCTTCAAATATAAAAAGAGTAAAAGTCATTCCAAAATCCTCAGTCATATCTAAGAGTCATTCAGTCCATGAAGGCTGATGTCATTTATTGGTGCTATTTCATGTATAGTGTACGTGGTAGAATTTTTGTATGATATCATTTCATGTCTTACTCAAATCCCTCCATGACCTAGAGAAACTTGTTTGGATATAAAATAGTTTAAGAGTCATGACTGTGACTAGTAACATGTCACCCTATGGTATAACATGATAAAGGATATAGAAATGAAATCCAAAAAACCCAATGAGATATCATTCAAGGACTCTTTAATGTGTTAAATTTTTTAATTAATAATACAAATCAACTAGCCCATGATGAATTCAGATGTTTCTTGAAATTTCCGAACATATAGATAAAATTCAGTTTTTTTTTCATTTTTTGTGTCCATAATTCAATGTTTGTTATTACTCTGCAATGAATCTATTGTATTATATAATAAGAAATAATTACTGAGGTTGAGAGGGGACTTCTTTATATTTAATTTTTCTATAAATTTTATGTATACTTATTTTGATTTATTTTTTCCCTCACACCCATTACTACAGTTATTTCATTAAAAATGACAATTCATGTATGTTTCTTATATTGAAATTGTTTTTTAATTATTCATTATTAGTTTTTTTTAGAACTCACCACATATAATGAACTACCCATGTATTTGTGGAATCTCCACTGTCATTAATGTTTAATTGGTATAATGGGTTAGATATTAAGAGTCATGAAATGCCTTTATGAACATCATTATTGATCTCCTTCATGGGTATAAATTTTAATTAAGATTTTTTTCAATTTAATGTTATCATATTCCTTTATATTCCTCTAAAAAAGTGATCCATGGTGTGAGGAACCTCCAAATAAGTTGAGTGGTTTTAGCTACAAAATGTTTCATAACCTCTTATATTTCTATATGATTGAATGTAATGTATATAGGGTAGTATTGTTTTCCTAACAATTGATTTTCTTAACCTAGAATAGACCATTGAACTATAACATATGAATAGGTGAAATTTTAATGTTTTTATAACTGATATAATGACAATCTATGAGTAATGGAGGTAAAAACCATAAATACATTAAATAAAAATTGATTCCAATTCCTTACAATAAAAGACTATTTTCTCCCTTAATAAATATAAAATTATGTTAGTTTGATCCCAACCATTAATGAAATAGTTATGTTCATGAAAACATTTCAACAGCTCTAATGGAAGAAATAACATACTCTTGATAATAGTTGTATACTTTAATATTGTATACATTCCTTTTTATTGAATGATATATAAATTTATATATTAATAATTGGTAGTATTTTGGATATAACAATAATTTTGGGTCTTTTTAGAAAGATGAACATTTAGTTTGAGACCTTCATGGTGCCCTTGATACTATATTTCATGACGGTTTCAATGATTTATAAGAATTATAAAAGGACGATAGTTTGTTTGAAAAATTGATAAAATGTGGGGGTAGATTGGAAAAATATTTTGTGGTAAACCAATAATTTCCAAATGTCATTTTTTTTAAGTGTTGCAAGATCATGAATTTATTATTATGCCACTTAGAGTAGAGATGGATCTATGAAGTTATGATTATTTGATTCTAATCAAGAATATCATTCACAAGAATCATATAAAATATCTAAACATTGATGTATATGGGGATGTTAAGACTCTAGAACTGGTTAGAACCCCAATAAGTGATAATGGTTGAAATTCAACCTTATGAATATGGGATAAACATTAAAAAACTCATGAAGTGTTATAGTGTGGTGTTTTGATCCTAAAAATGTATAAATATTTAATAAAATAAAGAAAAAGAGAAAACATAAATATTATACGCATGCATATGTTTGAAAAAGGTGTTTATTAAAAAAAGGAGAAAATACTGATTCTAAAATATCAGATGGCTCATTGGAATATCATCCTTTTTTCAAGTTGTTGATGTGTGTAATAAACCTAATGTTAAAGTTTCTAACTTATTTCACTAGAGAATCCTTGTAAACTAAAAGGTTCTAGTATAAAGAACAAATTGATATATTATTCATTGGATGAATAGAGTATGAAGAACTTATTTGGACATAACACACTATAGAAATTAATTTTTTTTGTGTTAAGGAAGATACATCCCCACTAAATGTAGGTTTTGTGTTATTAAAAATAAAATTTCACTTATTTTATTAACATTTAAACACAAGTGTTAAGATCTATGTCTCAAACTAGACCTAAAAACAATAAGGAGTATATACCAACTGTTTGATCAATAATTTTAAAAAAACCACTAGTTATATTTTAATTCTTTTATGTGTTATCTTTGGGGTTATTGACTTAATGAACATAAAATATCCATTATTACAAACATACGTGGAGGTTTTAACACTATATATTTTTGAAATATTAGTTGGAAATAATTTGTGAATATTTATTCATGTTCATTCAACCTCACTCAGTGTAATTGAAACATCCATTAATAACATCATCTACCCATTTCCATAAATTTTATGACCTATTTTTAAAATTTTATATAATAATCCAACCCCTGATAAAATAATTAATATTTATCTTCCTGTATTGTGTTTTAGGAGTAACACACATGTATAATACATCATTTTAAAATAACATTCAACACATTACCAAAATACATGCCTGAGGACCATGATACTTTAGTGGCCTTGAAAATATGGAAACTTAATCTTCTAAATTAGAGAAATATCGTCAAAATATCCCATAAATATCTTCCCATTTGGCACTCTTTCTATGAACCTTTCTTCACAACATGGGGAAATGAAATATAATAAATTGGTGGACTCCAAATGCACAGTAATGTTAAGCATGGAGGATATATAAGAATAACATGGGTAGAAGGACATGAGAACATGATCATAACATTAGAATATCATACCTTTCAAATCAAATATCACAATAAAGATTCAATTCATATGTATTTAATGTTCACAAGACATGAATCATAGAGTAATAAAGAGCCTAATTCATGAATGCATAACATAGGAATAAGACTGGGAATTAGGGCACACAGAAGCATAAAAAATGATTTTCAAATTAGTAAATGATTAATTAGATAACCATATGAATCTACTTGGTTCACCCCAAAAGACATAGTATTATTAAAGGGTCTCTCCCAAGACCATTTTAATCAAAAATTTCCTGTACCAAAACTTGTTCACTCTCCATTCCAGCCATATATTAGTAAAATTAGTTCAATCTTCATTCCCGCATTATTTCACTAAATTGAGTCCACTACTCATTACATCCCTATATTACTAAACATAATCTGCTTCCCATTGAATACCTGTATTACCAAATAGGATTAAACTCCCATTCTAGTTCTGTATTACTGAATAATGTTCACTTCCCCTTTCAGTACTATATTACTAAACCAGGTTCACCTCTTATTATAGAACTATATTACTGAACCGAGTTTACTCCCCATTTTATCCATGACAATATCATGAGATATATAAATCATTTTACAATTCATTAGAGATATATATAGGTCCCACTCATCACAAAATAAAATCATACAATAATGTTGTACAAAATAATAAAACATTCAACAAATCATGACCTATTAAAAGATATGGGCTTCATAAATATCATATGATAACCGATTATATAAAGTGGATATTATAAATAATAAATACTATGATGACCTAAGGAAATTATATTTGATTTACAATAATTATATCACATACTAAACAATGAAAATAAGTTGGTTTCATAAGAATATTCCTGTGGTATAACCCGTGGAATAGAAATAGTCTTATAAACAACATGTCATAAAATACATAAACCGTTCATATAATGAATAAAAATGGTACCCTTGGATCATAAACCTAGTAAATAATAAAATTAATTAATTTATTTTATCTTATATGTAAAATAATTTTTAACGAACATTGGAAAAACATCTTGAGGAAATTATCTTTATACATTTCCAAGTGTCCAATACAATTTTGAAACATTTGAACCATAATAACCATGAAAAAAATAACATCAAAGGAATATTATAATAACATTATAAGAATTATATTCAACATATAACATGTAAAATGGTTTTATATAATCCTCATAAAGTACTATATGGGCATAACATAACATGTGTCTTAGAGAATGAATATTGGGGAAAAATTACTTTACATATTTGGAAAATTTTAAACCTTAAAACCCGTTAAATAATAACATTAACTGAAACATTTAATATAATTAAATAATATAAATTCATGATACTATGTTTCATAAGAAAATATATACAACACAAAACATTAATAAGTGGTCATTATAACATATATCTCACATAAATAAAAGTTATATGAGAAAACCCTTACTGTAAATCATGATTTTCTTCAAACACATTCAAACCTTCTTTATAATATAAATAAATTTTTATACATCTTTTGAAAAACCAATTTAATACATATAATACCATATATGATCTTATAATTACTTTATATTACCCTTTAATTAATAAATCCTTGTTAATATTACATTTCATGTAATATCTACTTTGTACTTTGTATATGTTTTGACTAGTAATTCTTGATCCTCTTACATAGATAATTATTTAGTTGTTTTAGTAATGTAAAACATTATTTAAATATAAAAAATATTAATTATCAAAATATTTATAAATATATATATATATATATATATATATGTAATTTTAAATGGATTACAAAATTAATGGAGACACTAGGTCGTAAGTACGGATGATTGCTATAACATTTTATTATCATATTGAAAGAATGTAAGTAAATGAAATATATTTATATCTGTATTTTCATTAAATTATAATTATATATTTAATATAATTTTACTAAATACATCATTAATACTTTCCATGAATTGTGAAAATTAATCACATTGCTTTGATGTGGTGGTAGTCCACACATCCACAAACAAAGTTTTCATGTGAACATAAAATTGAAATCATAAAGGTATGTTTTTATTTTATAATAAAATAAGAATAAATACATCATATAAATCATATATTTCACTATAAAATAAATTATATCATTACCACCAACATTTATAGGATGAAATGGATGAATGAATGATATTGGTTTATGGGATGGTAGTCCACCATACACTAGAATTATGATTTTGTATCCCATTTGATTGATGTGTGTATGAGTGTAGGTAAAACCTTAAATATGAAAATGAATCAATATATTTATGATAATGAGTTTATTATTTATTAATTGTATAAGAAAAATTCTCTTGGTGGATAATGAATATAAAAAAGAGCTTGTGGAAAGATATTACCCCTTCTTTGGGTAACTCATCTTGGTTTCCACAAAAGGGATTCCTTGGCTGGGTTTCGTAAAAATGGTGGCTTCTATGATTAATGGAGGGATGTTTGGATGAGATATTTTTAGTATTATACCCTGAAAAATGGATTTATATGTGTAAATAGAGGGGGATAGGATTCCATTTATAAGTGGGGAAATAGGACATTGTGTATTCTTGAAAAGATTTGGGTGAACCCCACATTTAACATGTTCCTCAAAGGTTAATAATAGACCACTATAGATCATATGAAGATTAATGGTCTAAATATTTCATGAAAGTAATGTTTAGAAAATTTTAGTGTCATTATACACCATATATTTGAGGATTAGTCATTAATTATTCTTATTTTGACCTTAATCAATATAATAAATTATATTTACTTTCACTAATCTTTTTGTAAAATACTAAGTTGAACCTAATAAAAATTTCAAATTTTTTTAATTCAAAATATGGAATAATTTAATCAAAATACCCATAATATAATTTTTATATTTTATTTTGAAATTAATTCTACAGACGAGATGAGACGACATGTTTTTGAAGTTAAAATGTCAAAATGGTTGAATGGTTTTTTAAAAAACAATTTCAATGAAAATTTGGTTAAAATAAACTATATTATTTTCATTGATGTATAATTTTTATAATTATACATTATATAAAATTAAATTATAAATTATCTATAAAAATATATTAGGAAACAAAGATGTTTTGAATTAATAATTTTTTTTCAGTATTCATCAAAACATGAAAAGTTTCACAAAAATACAAAAAAAATCACAAAAGTGAATTTTTATTTTCCAAATTAGAAAATTTATTTCATTTTTTCAAATAAAAATTTTATATTTATCAAAAATTATACATAAAATGGGAACTGCATTTAATGAAATAATAATTGCCTTTTATAAAAACACTTATTTTTATTTATAAAATTCGATGAATTATTCTCTTATACCTATCAAATATATAGAATGAGTGAGAATTTTTTTTATTGATTTTATAATATCCATATATTTTTTTAATAAATAATCACCAAAAGTGGGTTTTTTAATTTATTGATATAAAATTATGTCTATACATAGAAAAATTGTTTTCTTAGAAATGGAATTTATTTATTTTTAAATAATTCTAAATTCATTTCTAAATAATTTAAAAAATAATTAATTTGTATAAATGTTTAATTAATATATTCAATATTTAATTAATCATATACATAACATAAATTTCAATGGCCATGTGATTACAATAATAATATTTTAACAATATTATTAACAGTATGTTCTAGTTTCATAAAACTAGGTTTTTCGTTTAACACATGCTATCGAAAGAAGTTTGCATTTAGTATAGCACAAGCCAAACATAGTATTATTTGTAATGTAAGATAATTTATTTATTCAGTGTATCACAATCTCGACATGTTGTTTCAAAAAAATAATGAATAATAATGAGATTTCATAAAACACGAACTATATTTAGTGACACGTAATATGTAAAATATTGAAAAGTTTAATTTAATTTGAAAATTTTTTCCATAAATTATCAGTGTGTTACATTATACCCCAAGAAAATGAATTTAATCTTTGAAATTCATGTTGGTTATCAAAGGATTTATACGTTAATGTTTCATTCATATAAAACCACTTCATAAAAATGAACTCTAAAACTTCATTAAAAAACGGAAAGTTGAAAACAAAACTATTATAGAAAGTATCACATTTCTGGGCTTCCACATAGGATAACATATGTTGTAATTGAAAACATTGATATAGATTATAAATATAACTATCAAGTTCTGATGGATATTTATATAGAACATGTTTAGGATAAAACTTAATGATCACAAAACGATAAATGTTTAATTGTCCAAGGGTCTATTTGATTCATTATAAATGAAAGTTCAAGGATAACATTTTTAATTACTACATAATTTATTCTAATTTTAATGAAAGTTCACTGGAATACAAACTTACATTAGTTAATATCATTCTATATAAAAAATCACACCCATTAGCAGTTCCTAGATGAATTCCCTCTTCATCTCTTACTCCAAGGAATGTAGATGATTTTTTTATTACTAATGAAGTAACATATCACAAGGTAATAAAATATAATAATATGCCATTCCATATATCATTTATTATCATCAGTCCAAAATAATTAGAAA
Organism: Viscum album; assembly: GCA_963277665.1. Lineage (NCBI taxonomy): Eukaryota > Viridiplantae > Streptophyta > Magnoliopsida > Santalales > Viscaceae > Viscum > Viscum album. Next base: position 1,959,820,813 of record OY728137.1, read on the forward strand.
AATTTTCCAATATGAATAAATAATTATATGGTGAAGTAACACTTTAATATCTGAAACCTTTTCCATGTTCTAACATAATCAATGTCATTAATGGTTAACCATGTAAATATTCTATAAAATAAGATACCCATAATTATAGAAATAATCTCTTATAGTATTCCATAAACATTTTCATTGGAATATATTGGATTATCCGTATATAAATTGAGTATAAAACATTATTGTTTTATACTAGAATCTATGTAGAGGGATATAATAACATGAGATTTCACCAAATAATGAAAAATAAGATATTCATAGTGATTAATCATTCAAAAATGTAACATGAAATTACAAACTAAGAAAATAATGATTAGTGTTCAATAAATATCCAAATTTTCTTCATCCATTATGATTTTATAAGCTTCCCCTATGTCCTGTTTCTTTATTTTTTGGTTTATAATTCTAATTCTCCATTGTATTGGAAAATTGATTCAAATTATTCAAAAATTACTTTCAGTTGAAACACTATATTGTGGGAGGATAATTTTTTTCAACATTATATATATTATGATTTTTAGATAACTTATTTAAATCAAATTGGAAATCAGTTTCCGGATTAACTATCCTTACAAATACGAAACATTTATCATCCCACATAATATAATTTCCTATATACTTTTTCCCACACATTTATAATAATGGAAACCTAATCATATTCTATCCACAATTATTATATTTCCCTTTTAACTCTATCTTAGATTTCTTGTCAAGACCCTGATATTTATACACACATTCAACAACCAATTCCACCTTGACAGAATATACAAAAATTTCTTTATAGCTGCATAAGTCTATGATATACATAGCATTTTGAAGACAATGATTATGGGAACCAAATAATAAGTTAATTATGTGTTCTAGTTGGATTATAATACCTAAATAGTATATTTAAATACATGTAAAATTTTCTTCTTATGATCCAAGAGATTCATCAACATTGATCCTATTCACTAGGAATTCATTTTCCACATTCAGAGGTAAAATATGAGTAAATTACTTATTGAAAAATAATTTATTGAACTAACCCAATTTATAGAGTCTATTCTATCCTATCACATCATATTATTTATAATATTCAATAATTGATCCACCTCACCTTCCAAATGGTATACAATCATAGTAACTTTTTCATCCTCAAGAAACATCACAAAAAATATATTTTCATCCATACTAATCCACTTTTCATCAACTATTGGGTAAACATAACCACTTAAATAATGTTGTAATTTCCCAATGATAGAATCAATAGATTATTGTTCCCTACTATTCTCTTTTGGATGTTTGTAACGATTCATATCTTAATAAATTTTTGTGAGCATAGAAATGAGGTTTTTTTCTTCCATAATCTATAAAATTTATTTTTTTAGGATGAAAAACATTGCATTGTTAGTTTCATTACCCATTAACATGGTTACTTTATGTTCCAACAATTGACTAAAATAAAAAAATCAGAGTGTATGAAACAGGCATCATAGTGAAAAAATCAATATCATGAATAAATAATTATAGGATGCCTAAATAATGAATCCTTACTTCTTAATCTATGAAACCTCTAGTTAATCCTAGTTCATTCATAGTCATCATATTTTTAAATCCTTATTAATCATTCAAAAATAATTTTTGAATTCATACGGTGTGTTTAGAGTCATTATTTTAACATCCCTTCTCTTTATTTCACATTTGTACTTGTTTTGTTAAATAATTGTACAATTAATACAACCTTGGAAATCATGAAGTCTAGTTTTTTTAGGAATTAGGTAAAACACATAAAAACATAAAATAAAGAATATAACAAATTTATTGAAAAATTCTTTAACATGCTTAAAATACACCTTCAACCTTAATATTACATGGGGTAACCTTGGGACATATATAAGAAAGGGGTTACATATAAAGACTGTTAAGGTAACAAAAATATAATAATAGATACATGTTAGGAAAAATTCTTATCAATGATGAATAAAAAGAACATGAATAACAAGGTATGATATAGTAAGTTAATGGTAACAAGGGAAATGTGTCAACAACATAAAACCTTGAATCATAAACATAGGTCAAGGAAAACCCCACCAATACATCATGGTGGAAGAAGTCATGTAAAGGAATTAGGTTCACTTCCTATCCAAACGTGGTGTATCATGATACTAATAATTACCCAATGAATTGGAGCACAATATAGGTACACCTTTTATATCTATTTCTTTCTAATTCTTATGTGTTCCATATATATCATACACCATATATTTATTCATAATAAAAATTTATTACAAGATCAACTAATATGTAATAAATAAATTTAATTATGAAATTAGTAATTTTATGTGAATAATGTTTAATAACCTTGAATGAAAAAGGGGTATGGAATTGACTAAATGATTATGTTTACATGGAAAATTGTGGTGAAATTTTGCCAGCATAAAGATGTTACATAAAAATCCATAAAAATTTTATCAGTGCTTAGGTGTGTCTCATAATTTAAACATAAAATAAGAAGTAATATGGACATGTTAATACATGCCTAAAATTTAAGAAATCTAAATAGAATGCATATGTTTCTATATGAACTTGAATTAATAAGAGATGGTGAGGATACCTTATGGAATTTTGGCATTTTATTAGGTTAGGTAAGAGTCCAAATAAAGGAGGATAGATAATAACTCATTTAAATAAAAACAATTGGATAATATTTTAATTATTATAAATTAATGAAATTATAAACAAATAATATTAAATAAACTTGTTTCAATGAAGTTGATTGAATTTTAAAGTATCAGTGTAAGGCAATGATCCATTACTTGAGTGTGTGACTCCAAAATCATGTGACAGGATTCTTGATAACTCTTTATTAAGACTATATAGAGTATAGGGAAGATTATGGTAGTAGTCTACAGAGTTTGAGTGAACATAAATGGTATATTGGGTTGGTGTATATAGGAAAATATGGGGATTTAGTTATTATTTAGGTTTTGGACTCTATATAATAAAATATGCAAAAATTGAAACCATAGCAAGGTTTTAACCATTTTTTTATCCAAAAAAGGGTGGGTATAATTATTCGTTACGGTTTGGGGACTAACTTATTAATATAATTCCATTCATTATATGATGTCGATTCACACTCTTAAATAAATGATTTTAAAACCTGAAAATAGGTTACAACTATTGGAGGATTCCTAATAGCTTTACAAAGTAAGTCAATGAAAATTAAATTCAAATTATTTTAAAGGAAAAATATAAATTTGGTCTTTAACATAATTTATATTAATTATTACATCACTTTTTGGTTATTATGATGTCATAATACCAAAAGTATATTTAAATGGAATTTAATTTGTACCTGAAAAGTCGACAGTCCCTAAAAATTAAGAAACATTAACTATTGAATAATTTTGAAATTATAATTCAAAAAATAATATTCATATAATATATATAACTTTTTTAATATGTGAAATTTTACTTTTTTAGTAATAATGAAATTTCTAAATAAATGGTGGTGTTTTTTTAAATAATATTTTTCAAACCCTTATAAAAAAATATATTAGAATTCATAGAAATTAAATGATAATTTAATTTAAAAAAATATAAATACCATATTTTATTAAAATATTAATTGTTTCCAAAATATATGATTTTATAAATTGATTAATTTAATTTGAATATTAACAAAAAATACTATTTGTTTATTATTAAATAAAAAACAAAAAACATTTATAAGTAATAATAATAGGATGAAAATATATTAAATTTCCAGTTAAAAATAATGTAAATACTAATAATTCTACTTTCATGATACATATCCCTATAGTACAAAAGAAAATGAACTATGAGTAAGGTGTGTAATTGTGTGTCTTTCATGGGGTGGTTCAGTGAACATGGTTTGGGTAGTGATCAAGATGAGCTCGAACATCTCATGTAAATAATTTTTCTCATTCAAAAGTTGTTGTGTCTCATCTTGGTATTGGTTAATGGAATTTCCCAGAAATATTATGTCCCTTCAAATATAATATTAATAGGTTTCATAGTGTACGATCCTACCAGTTGAGGAAATAATTTCCTTTTTCCATGTAAATTGTATTTGTAAAAACACAATATTTATTCTAATATTGTAATCACAATTCCATGGAAAAATTATCAATGGTAATTTTTATTAATCTTATTTTAAATTCAATAGAATATCATAAAATAGAATATGTTCATGTGTTTTAAGTCACCATATTTTACAATGATACATTTCATCAAATCAAAAGGGGGAATTTTATTTATAATGCTATTGGTTGATACAATTAACCCCATTAAAAAAATATCACCCTAAAAAAATTTATTTACCACACTAAAATTGATGAGGGTAACACTGATTCATCACATCCTCTGGTTCCCATGTTGTATCTTCAAAATTTTGGTTTCTCAATTTCAATTTTACATGGTGGATTATCTTATTTTGTAGATATTTCTCTCTATGATCTAATATCTTCATCAGATTCTCTTTATTGGAATGATATATCTCTAATGGCCCACCTATGGATTGAGTATATGAAAGGTTTTGGTAAATACTTCTTTAAGACGGATACATGTAATACGTCAAATTCTTGAGACAGGTTCTGTGGGAGTCCTTGTCAATAGGCCACCGCTCTGATGTGATAAAGGATCTCAAAAGGTATGATATATCTTGTAATAATATTTCCATTATTACCAATTCTGATAAAATTCTTCCATGGAGATATGTTCAGGAATACCATGTATCCAACAACAATCTCTTGGTCTCATCGATGATAATCAACGTAGATGTTCTATCAACACTGATTTTCTTTGATGTACTATTGAATGGTTTTATAATTTTCCACCATTTCCTTACCATTTCAAGACAATAAATTTTTCAACTCATAACTTCATCCCAACATGAAGGTTTTCTATAGCTCTTACCACAAATAGATTCATTGGGATACTTTTTTATTATGAGTGTATACTATTTTTGCATGAGAACTCAACTAGATGAATATGTTGGTCCCAACAATATTTTATGTCCATAGAACATGATCACAACAAGTCTTCTAGTTTCTAAGTAGTCCACTCTAATTGGCCATATGTTAGGGAATTATAGTCCATACAAAAGTTTAGATCAGAGTCTAGTTCATATTGAAGACATTTCCATAACCTGATGGTGAATCCCAGATCTATATTGGATACAATCGAGAGTGGTACTCCATTCATCCTTAAAACATCTTTTATGTATATTCGTGAATGTTGATCAAATTATAAGTCCTCTAATATTGTGATATAGTGATTCTTCATTGTAAAATAACCCACAAAAAATATTGATTTTTTTCCAATGGATTTTTTTAGAAGTATGGTGAAAAATTGCATAGTGATGTAATCTAATTTCCATGAAGATATGGTTAATGGTTGTATAACACCCTTAGAAATATGTCTTGAATCTATCAATTTATGGAATTACCTATATTATGATGTATATTCCCTAGAATCCTTCTTTATATTTCCCATAAATAGAGCTCATAGAGATCTAGATACATGTTTTTACCTTCTAAGAGAATAAAGAAAGCTGTACTATTTACATCAATCAACAATTCCATCCATTACATACAATTTGATGTAACTTATTGTCTTAACCCAAATATCAAAATTCATTCTTCATCATTTTTAAACTCTGAGGAATTCCCCATTTTAATGGATTCTTCATTCTTCTGAATTAACACATAATCTTTGGATAATCTGTTATTCTTTCCATAATAGATCATTGAAAAAACAGTTGCAAAGGATTGATGATGTTCCTTCCCCTATGATTTCCAAATCCATCTATTACAGTTCTATGAATATTATATCCTTATAAATTCTCATTATTAATAATGATGAAGGATCCGTTCAATATATAACATCCTACACTTTATTAACATTACTAGGATTGTAGTGGATAGACCAATCATAGACCTTTATCAGATCTAATTATTGTTTTTTGGCACATATTCATAAATTATTGTGTGAATATATAATTGTGGATTTTTTTATATTTATATATCTCACAAATATCCCTTTAGAGATAATTCCACTATAATTTCAACACCAAGATCACATTTTCCCACTCAATTTCATTAGTGGGGTAGTTTTTTTCATGAACATTCATCTTTCATGATGCATAGGCTATAACTTTTAAATTCATCATTAACACACATCACAATCCCTTCTTTGAATCAACCAAGACTATTATAAATAGTAACACTCTTATGGGTAGTTTGATCACATGTGCATTGATGAGCCTCCTTTGAACCCCATGATGATCTCTTCAAATTTAAAATTCCATGAAATCATGACTCATCTTCCAAGTTATATTGGTAAGAGGGTTTGATAATGTCATAACCTGACCGATACCAGGGCTCGAGCCGCAACTAGCCGAAGCCCACCTCTATAGGCCAGGGGCTGGTGACTAGCGCCGAAGGCACACCAAACTCGGGGAGGCCTTTTCCTAAGAACCTATACACACACACGCAGCTAACTCAATAAAAAAGTGCAGATAAAAATAAGAAATCAAGGTTCCACACTACTATTAAAAGGGAACCAAACAAAAATGCATCGGCCTCTAACAGTACAAGTACAAGAAAAGTAATGCTGAAAGGGAAAGGTGTAAAAATACACACCCAACCATGAAAATGCCACAACCTGGAAATAGGCGAAAAAGTAAAATATCTGGAAGAGTCCCACTCCTAAATCCCAAGCTATGACCACCGCACGCGGTCCGTGAACCCCATATCCCAAAGCTCCTCTGATTCCATGATCAACTTGTTCGTCGTCTGCAAGGGCACACTAAATGAGGGCAAAGCCAAATCAGGGGTGAGTATAAAAAATACTCAGTAGGATGCCTCGAAGGCTCAACGGAGTAGCAATGGAGGTACTGAAGAGGATAGCAGTAAGAGAGAATAAGGTACAATAAGATTGAACAAAAAGTGTACAGCTCCACCCAATAATAGATATGAACGCTCAAAGAAACCCAAACGATAGAGTAATGGGATCTTAATCTAACAGCTCACACGAGGTATATTCCCATATATATACCTAGGGCAACCAGATATACTAGTAATTCAGACCCGTAGTCTAGAGAAAATTCACACAACCACATACCCATGCTAGGGATCTAGTTCAAATATTTCCACGAAGTACTCGTTCTAGGAGAACACACTCCACGAGTCTGATAGCTCTGATAACATCCGTCTGAGAAGTAATGTTCATCGAGAAATGTCACGAGAGGTAGTTACTCTCATTATGGGAGACACACTTCTGAGTGGGAAGATCACGATAGACAGAAGCACTCATTATGGGAGACACACGCCTGTGTCGGAAAGATCACGATACACAGATGAGGATCACTGCGAGGGTCATGGTGGATACCGCGACTCATTTGGATTCACCAGCTAGGTGATTCACTAGCTAGGTAGAGGATCAATGCTCGGTAGAGTTGGTCACGTCGATGACTGAATCTACCTAGGGTTAGGAATGGATATAGGATCCCACTACGGGACACTCGGAGGGATGCCGACACTATCACAGAATGTATTACTGAAGGGATCATACACCTGTTGAAGGAAACGATGCCTGACCTTTAGGGGAATGAGAAGAAAAGGGGAACTAACCCAAACGAAACATTTCCTAGCTATGGTGGACATTAAGATCAAGCCATTTCCTGAGAAGCACACTACATGTTGAAGTGTCACACGCCATGTCTTATGACCCCGGGCACTGCCCGTGTACAATTTACCGGGTCGTAAGGCTGGTTGTGTGGTGGAGTACCGACTCCAAAGATAGGAAAACCATCTCAGAGGAAAACGAAGTCGCACTCATGATATGGGGAGTACCGTCTCTACCGATGCAGAGGAGTAAGGAATAACCGTGCCTTGAGTCATCAAGGGAGTAGTCATCCTAACTCTCATTAAAATAAACACCCTAGTTCTGCTCCACAGGTTATTAGTCATACCTCAACCGCCATGAAGTTCCATATGGGAGAAACCTAAAGGACCTATATGTCATAAAGGTTCCAACACGATAGACGATGTGTCAGTCAGACGCCCAGTCTGTAAGTTATAATCATTTTAGTGCTGAGGGCCCAGTTGGATTCTGGTACGATTAAACCCGATCACTCTCCAACTTTTTCCGAAAGCCATGTGGAGTATTTAAAAAGGACCACCTCGTCCTATGGGTTCTGACATGACAGACGAGGCATCAATCAGAGGATCAGTCTGTAAGTTATAAGAATTTTAGTACCTGGGGCCTGTTTGGATTCATGTTCGATCCAACCCAGTCATACTTCAAATGACACCAGTTAACCAAACCGGTCACTCCATTGTGATCTATATGAAAAAACACATGATATGGACTACTCATTTTTCCAAAATGGATAGCCGGTGAAAAAGATGCATTTCACCGCAACACGTGCGAACCGGGCCTCATGGGGCCTGCGCCTCGACCTCAACTTAAAAATCCAAAACATATCTTGAAACATCCATCTTAATTATAGGGTCGCAACATCACAAACAGTTCGTCATTCCGACACCGTATGAGAGAGATATGTCAAATACAAGATCCCGTAATAATAATAATAATAATATTATTATTCGGTGTTTCGTGGACCTGAGACACAAACCCGAATTTAGTACCCAAAATTTGACTTGAATCGACCCTCTTAAAGACAGGTTCATGTCATCACTGACGGCCGGTCAATTGGACGTCACACGCATGAGTTATGGCGGGTCGAAGATTTAATAATATTATTAAATCTATTATTTTCCGAGCACTTCTAGTACCTGATTCAAAAACCCAAAAAAGACATCCAATATTGGACTCGGAATGTCCATCTCATAATCTGGGTCACACTGCCACAGACGGTTCGTGAAACTGAGGTCGCACGAAGAAGTTGCTGATAAAAAAGTTTTTTATCAACAAAATAAATAATAACAATATTTTATTATTATTATTATTAATTGTTTATTCATTTAAATTTCATACACCCAACTCATTCCACTCATGATACATTGATGTTTAGAACACCTAATCAAAAATCAATCTTCTTCCATTGATATTTATTATTATATTTTCATTATTATCTTATAATACATTCCTCTCTCCAATCTCATTTGCGATTCACACAGGGGTATCCCTTTGCTGCGCACCAGATTACACATAGCACCTCCCACTTATTATATTCATTTTTCATTTAATTTTTATATCTCAAATCTCATATCTCTTCAATCTAATTCTCATTTTGGTTCTCCCAATTATCTTCACAACTTCACCTTTCATTCTCCTCCAAATTTCACATGGCCCTCACGAACCGGGAACTGTTGCGCCTCCACCTTGCACACAACCTGCTTCTGCCGCATTGCCTGCTCGTTCTGCACTAGCCGCCACAGTGACCTGCTCGCCCAACCGAACCATCGCCTTGGACTGCCAAAACCCTCATCGGATCCACACCACAGGATCCATCTATGCGCCATACCGGCTTCGATTTAAATCGGAGAAAAAGAGACGAATGTGGTTTGGTGATTCTCGAATCGAGATCTCCGCGTCCGTAAGTCGCTCTCAATGAAGCATTGAGTTCATGGCATTCTTACTAATTTTGCGATGAAGAACATTCAAAGAATGTGCGAACAACTAATAATATATGATCATGGTATAAGTGCGGATCAATATCCGTGTTAGTTTGGCCATCATTTTTGAGAATCAAGAACATGGGGAATTGGAAATTAAATATTTATCATGCTTCAAGAATCTCAAATCCAAGATAAACAAGAAGAAAATTAATTCAATCAATTTTCTTTTATCGATCCAAAAATTAATTTATTTAATTCGTGTTCATTATGAGAAATTAAACTAAGGTAAGGAATCCAAAAAGATAAATCCTACCTCAAGTATGGACCGATCGTTGGTGAAGATTGGGTTCATCAAGATCCGCTCGGTGTCGACAAAGATCACACTTGCACAATGATGAGAAGAAGATGATGCGTTCTTCGCTCTTCGATTCGCTTGGATCTAAGGCTTCATTGTTCTTCGTATGTCGTTCATCAATGAGGATAGGATGAGAGGAGAGGAAGGGAGGGTTTACTGTCGTTGGCCAAAATGAATTATGAGGCCAACCCCCACTAAACAAATAATTTGTAACCGCTCGCTAGCATAAAAGAAATAAATTAAATAACTAAATAAACAATTATTTAATTATTTAATTATTCTCTCGTGATGGCGCATATTCCAAACACCTGATACGTACAAAGGTTATACCTTTCGTAGGGTAAAACTTATGTTCTGTGCTCATCAGCGACCTCATATTTTTCATTTGAGTTCCTGTTGTAGATATATTCGGGTTTGAGCTATTAAATGAATAAATTAATTATTTAATTTATCCATTTAATACACTGTCAACGAGCAAGGGGTCCGAACATCCCGCGAAGACTTATTTTATGTCGCTCCTAGGGGAAACACTACGTTCCGGACCCAACCATGGTCTTGAATTTCAGATCCGATCATCCATTAAAGAGATATATTATTTTCTTTAGTTAACTACGTTGGTGAAATATAAAAACACTTAACATTTTTATATAATTAACTCAGGGCACACCGGGCCTCATAATTGCACGCCCTCTCAGCCCCCGGCTCTGAAAATATTCATAGAAATTTTTCAAAGTCTTATTAGGCAAAAAACAGGGTCTCTAAATTATTCCCTCCTTCAAGCTTTTCGTCCTCGAAAAGCAAAACCAGAGAAACCACTCAAGATACCGAGCCCACACTTTGCTCTCCCGGTCCTAGTGAAGCCTGTATGTTTTAGTGCTGCCAAGTAATATGGACCAAAGGGTTGGTCCACCCTCATAAGGATTTCATGAGTTGATGAAGTGTGTGGGAACACACATGTATCTCCTCATTTGTGACATGGGTAAGGCATCATATACCTACTCCAACTATTTGGGTTAAGGAAAGGCGATATGCAACATTTCCATCTCCTTAAACAGTCTCAAACGAACTGATAGAACTCATGGGAAAGTTTGTCTCCCTGACTGAACCTTTACATCACATTTCACAACTGGAATCACTGTTTGTCACTATGACAAAGTATCGTGATTCCCTCCTTCAGAATATCCAAATGGATAAATACCTAAGGATATCTGGTCACACAGGATTTCACCGTCGATGAATCGCAACCAAGACTCTCTTACATGCTCGAGAAGCGAAGGAGTCAACACTGTCCACTGAAGAAAAGTTGTACCCTCATGTTCTACTAGTGACGACTGTAAGGAAGTTAACTTCTATGAAACTTCCCGCACTAGGTGAGTCTGGGACTTCCTGCACTTCTCACTAAAGGAGTCTGCTACATAACTACACCATGATTACACGAGTCTACAAGATTCTACAACTGTTCTTTTGCTACGCTGCCTGGGTCCCATATTACCACGTGCCTGTGACTAGTCATGATAAGATCTTCTATGTTGAGATATCGTCGTCTGGCATCTTCTAGCTGCAGTAGACATCTTAGCTCTGTTGCGCTCACAATCACAACTATTTGTATGGCGTGACAATAATATTTCTACCACTAGTGCCTACTCTTGAACATCGACACAAGTAGGGATGCATAAGGGTGCTATAATAACATAAATCTATATATAGAGTCCCCACTCGAATGTCTGTTCTTGGGAAATACCGTTATAGACCAGTGGACCACCAACTCTAACCAAACCTCTTCTGTTCGAGGGTCTGGCTTACTGCGGAACCTCAGTGGTCTCTGGTGCTAGAACTCACGAAGTGTGCTCAACCTGCACACATCCTTATCCTGCTTATGTGGGGTTGTCTTCTTCTCAATATGTATGGGTGTTGTTACCTTCCCACCTAGAGAAAGGGTTTCACCTGATGGGTCCTGAACAGAGCTCTCGTCACTCACAGAACCTTCGCCACAAACCGAAGCTAATATCCTAGATGGCTGTCATTGCGGAGACATCCTGAATGTTATCAAGGAGTACAGCGGTTGGATTAGAATATATATATATATATCAACAACAATGGGGAGCTGACTCGAGAAGGACAATCAAAGACTCAATACTATATGATGCATGTACCAATGTTCTCTGCAATAGGGGTATCAGGGTGCCGTGTCAACAAGTGGGTAATCAGGGTCCTGGTGAATGGATATGTCGGCCTCCTGCACCATCACTGGACTCCCTAGCCTGAGAGCCTCTCTTGAGACAAATCGACACTATTTCCCTAAACCCAACCAAGGCCATTTTACGGAAATGTCCAAACAATGTCCCAGGGGTCAAACCACCTCTGATACCACTCTGTCACGACCCGACCCATACCAGGGCTCGAGACATAACTACACCAAGCTCGCCTCCATTGGCTAGGGGCGGGTGACTAGCACCGAAGGCACAAAAAACTTGGGGAGGTCATTGCCTGAAAACCTGTACACACACACGCAGCTAACTCAATGAAAAAGTGAAGAGAAAAAGAAGAAAGCAAGGTTCCATACTAATATTAAAAGGGAACCAAACAAAAATGCATCGACCTCTAACAGTAAAAGTACAAGAAAAGTAAAGTTGAAAGGGAAAGGGGAAAAAATACACACCCAACCTGAAAAATGCCACAACCCGGCAACATGCGAAAAAGTAAAACAGCTTGAAGAGTCCCACTCTTGAATTCCAAGATACTACTACCGTACGTAGTCCAAGCACCCCGTATTTAGAAGCTCCTCTGATGTCATGATCAACCTATTCGTCGTCTGCAAGGGAAAACCAAATATAGGAAAATCCTAATCAGAGGTGAGTATAAAAATACTCAGCAAGTTGTCCCGAAGGCTCAAGGGAGCAGAAATAGAGGTACTGAAGAGGAGAACAGTAAGAGAGAACAAGGAACAACAAGAGTGAAAAAAAAGACTACAGCTCGACCCAATAATAGATATGATTGCTCAAAGAAACCCAAACGATAGAGTAAGGGGATCTTCATCTCACATATCACACTAGGTATATTCCTATACATATACCCAGGGCAACCAGATATACTCATAACTCAGACCCGTCGTCTAGAGAAAAGTGACACAACCACATACCCACGCTAGAGATCCAATTCAATGATTTCCACGAAGTACTCGTTCTAGGAGATCACACTCCATGAGTCTGATAGCTCTAGCGATGTCCGTCTGGGAAGTACTGTTCATCGAGAAACGTCACGAAAGGTAGTTACACTCATTATGGGCGACACACTTCTGAGTGGGAATATCATGATAGATAGAAGAACTCATTACGGGAGACACACTTATGAGTGGGAAAGATCATGATACACAGATGAGGATCACTGCCAGGGCCATGGAGGATACCGTGACTCATCTGGATTCACCAACTAGGTGATTCACCAGCTAGGTAGAAGATCAATGCCTGGTAGAGTTGGTCACATCGATTCTGGACTCTACCTAGGGTCAGGAATGGATATAGGATCTCGCTCCTGGCCTCTCAAAGGGATGTCGACTCTATCACAGAAAGTACTGCTGAAGGGATCATACTACTATAGAAGGAAACAATGTCTGACCTTCAGGGTAACAAGAAGAAAAGGGGAACTAACCCACACGAAACATGTCCAAGCTATAGTGGAAATTAAGATCAATCCATTTACTGAGAAGCACACGACGTGTATAAGTGTCACACGCCATGTCTTCTGACCCTGGGTACTGCCCATGTACAATGGACCTTGTCGTAAGGTAGGTCGTGTGGTGGAGTACTGACTCCAAAGATAGGAAAACCATCTTAGATGAAAACAAACTCGCACTCATGATGTGGGGAGTCCCGTCTCTACCGGAGCAGAGGAGTAAGGAATACATGCACCTTGAGTCATCAAGGGAGTAATCATCCTAACTCTCATTAAAAGAAACAACCTATTTCTGCTCCTCAGGTTATCAGTCATACCACAACCGCCATGAAGTTCCACAAGGGAGCAACCTGAAAGACTGCTATGTCATAATGGTTCCAACAGGACAGACGGTGCGTCAGTCAGACGCCTTGTCTATAAGTAATAATCATTTTAGTGTCGAGGGCCCGGTTGGATTCTGGTACGATCCAACCCGTTCACACTCCAACCTTCTTCGAAAGCCATGTGGATTATCTCAAAAGTACCTCCTCGTCCTATGGGTTCTGACACGATGGACGGTGTGTCAATCAGACGATCAATCTGTAAGTTATAAGCATTTTAGTACTGGGGGCCTTGTTGGATTCATGTTCAATCCAACCTGGTCGTACTTCAAATGACACCGGTTAACCAAACCGGTCACACCGTTGCAATCCACATGAAAAAACACATGATATGGACTACTCATTTTTTCGAAATCGATAGCCGGTGAAAAAGTTTTGTTTCACCACAACACGCGCAAATCAGGCCTCATGGGGCCTGCGCCTCGACCATGACTTAAATATCCCAAACTTGACTTGAAACATCCATCTTAATTCCAGGGTCGCAACATCACAGATGGTTCGTCATTCTGATACAGTATGAGAGAGATATGTCAAATACAAGATCCTGTAATAATAATAAATATATTATTATTCGGTGTTTTGTGGACCTGAGACACAAACCAGAATTTAGTACCCAAAATTAGACATTAATCTACTATCGTAAAGACAGGATCACGTCATCGCTGATGGCTTGTCAATCGGACGTCACACTCATGAGTTATGGCGGGTCGAAGATTTAATAATAATATTAAATCAATTATTTTCCAAGCACTCCAGGTACCTGATTCCAAAACCCAAAAAAGACATCAAATATAGGACTCGAAATGTCTTTATCGTAATCTGGGCCACATTTCCATAGATGGTTCATGAAACCGAGGTCGCAAGAAGAAGTTGCAGACAAAAAAGTGTTTTATCAACAAAATAAATAATAACAATATTTTATTATTACTATTAATTGTTTATTTAATTAAATTTCATACCCCCAACTCAGTCCATGCATGATACATTGATGTTCATAGCTATAACCCACAAATAAATCTTCTTACTTTGATATTTATTTATTTATTTTCATTATTATCTTATAATACATTCCTCTCTCCAATCTCATCTGAGATTCACGCAAGGGTATCCCTTTGCTGCGCACCTGATTCCACATAGCGCCTCCCGCTTATTATATTCATTTTTCTTTTAATTTTTATATCTCAAATCTCATCTCTCTCTAATTTATTTCTCTTTTTGGTTATCTCAATTATCTCCCCAACTTCACCTTTAATTCTCCTCCAAATTTCACGCGGCCATCATGAACCGGGAACCGCTACGCCTCTGCCTCGCACACAACTTGCTTCCACCGCGCCGCCTGCTCACACTGCACCAGCCGCCATGGTCGCCTGTTCGCCCAACCAAACCGTCGCCTTGGACCGACAGAACCGTCATCAGACCCTCACAATGGGATCCTTTCGCGTGCCATACCGACTTTGATTTAAATCGAAAAAAAGAGATGAATGTGGTTTGGTGATTCTTGGGTCGAGATCTCAGCGTCCGTTAGTCACGCTCAACGAATCATTGAGTTCTCGGCGCGCTTAATAATTTTGCGATGAATAACATTCAAAGAATGCGCAAACAACGAATAATTAAATATCATGGTCTAAGTGAGGATCAAAAGCCGCGTTTGTTTGGGAATCATTTTTGAAAATCATGAACATGGGAAATTGGAAATTAAATATTTATCATGGTTGATGAATCTCAAATCCATGATAAACAAGAATAAAATTAATTCAATCTATTTTATTATATCGATCCGTGAATTAATTTATTTAATTCACGTTCAACATGAGAAATTAATCCGAGGTAAGGAATCCAAAAAGATAAATCCTACCTCATGTTTGGACTGATAATTGGTGAAGATCGCGTTCATGAAGATCTGCTCGGTGTTGACGAGGATCACACTTGCACAACTATGAGAAGAAGATGTTGTGTTCGCCGTTCTTCGATTCGCTTGTATCCGAGGCTTCGTTGTTCTTCGTCCGTCATTCATCAACGAGGAGAGGAGGAGAGGAGAGGAAGGGAGGGTTTACCATTGTTGGCCAAAATGAATTATGAGGCCAACCCGCACTAAACAAATAATTTATAACCTCTCGCTAGGTTAAAAGAAAT
Organism: Viscum album; assembly: GCA_963277665.1. NCBI lineage: Eukaryota > Viridiplantae > Streptophyta > Magnoliopsida > Santalales > Viscaceae > Viscum > Viscum album. The sequence continues at coordinate 1,959,836,985 of OY728137.1, forward strand.
AAATTAAATAACTAAATATACAATTATTTAATTATTTAATTATTCTCTCGTGATGGCGTATATGCCAAACACCCGATGCGTACAAATGTTAAACCCTTATTAGGGTTAAACCTACGTTCCAAGATCATCAGTGGTCTCAGATTTTTCATCTGAGTCCTTGTTCTAGAGATATTCGAGCTTGAGCTATTAAATGAATAAATGAATTATTTGATTTATCCATTTAATACACCGCCAATGAGCGAGGGGTCTGAATATCCCCAGCTGACTTATTTTATATCGCTCCTAGGGGAAAAACTGCCTTCTCAACCCAACCGTGGTCTCAAATTTCTGATACGATCAACCATTTAAGAGATATCTAATTTTCTTTAGTTAATCACGAGTGCGAAATATAAAAACACTTAACATTTTTATAAAATTAATTTCGGGCACACCGTGCCCTATAATTGCATGCCATCCCATCCCCCAGCTTTGGAAATATTATTAAAAATATTTCAAAGTCTTATTAGGACAAAAACCAGGTCTCTAAAGATAATAATGATAAATTTATCACAAATCACAAATAATACCCTACTAACCAAAGGAAAATATGGATATTTATAATATATATTGAACTTGTCCATCCTCTAATATCTTGAGTCTTTGAAGGGACTACAAATACCACCATTGTCATTATAATATTCTTTATGAAAGAGTCTTCTTTTATCCAGAACTCAAATTTTTGAGGTTTGGCATTTGTTTTTTGTTTCATAGGGTCTTTAGAATAGTTCTCAGTTTCTCCTCATGCTCCTCTGTAGTTTTGATGTATATTATAATATCATCTATATATACTACCATTAAATTTTCATGGTAATATCTATAGATTGTATTCATAAATTCCATGAATTTCTAGAGTATTATTGATCCTAAAAGGCATCACTATGAACACATAGTCTGCATGACTCATATGAAAAGAAGTCTTGGGAATATCCTCCACCTTCACACTAGATTGGAAATATACCAAACAAAAATACACTTTAGATAAGTACTATTCCCTACATATCTAATCAATATGTCACCAATATGTGACATTGGATACTTTTTATTTATTGTGATCTTATTCAGATCACGAAAATCAATAAAAATGGTCATTGAACCAACCTTTTTATTGATAAAGCGGACTAGTTCACCCCATGGTGAAACAATTGGGCATATTAACCATTTATGTTGATTCTCCGATAGTTATTTGTCTAGTTCCTAAATTTCAACATAATTCATCATATATAGAGACTTAGATAATGGAAGGTCCATATGTATATGAACAATTGTCAATTCAACATCTCGGTTAGGTGGAAGAGCACAGAATTCTTTGGGAAACACCTCAGTGTATTCCCTTGTAATCAGCTTCAATTCAAGGATGGTACCTTTCTATGACACAAAAAATTTATCTATATACAATTTCTCATTGGGAAATAATATTAATTATTTAGATAATAATAATAAATAGGATCCATCCTCCTCCTTGCACTTATATAGAATCAGCGGCTAATTCAATATAAGGAAAGTAATTTCCCGCTCTTGGAATTTTATGGTGAATCTATATTAAAAAATACAATACATTCCAATTATTACATAAAAGTACACAAAATTAATTTTGACAAGGTTTCCATGGAAGTTCACCTAAAAATCATTGACATAGGAGGAGATATATACATGGGAAAAAATAATTTATCCGTTTCTTTTTTTTTTCACCGACACATGAACATCAATGCTTTTTGTTGGTGTTTGAATAGTTATACTAAAACTTCCTGATATGAAAAAATGTTTTGAACTAGAATAAAAAATAATGTTCACTATTATCGAATGATTAACAAGAATATAAATCACCACATGGTTTTTAGGATCCACCTCAGTGTTTGTGATGGAAAAGTACCTCTATTTCTACCTTGAATGTTGTTGTTTGTCAATAAAAACACATGGATTGGGGAATTGGTTTGCAATGTTCCATGGTTAATTATAGCTAAAGAAATTAACAATACATTGAGGGTTGATTAGTGAAATCCTTTCCTCCATCACATTAGTTGGTTTCTCCTATTGGAAATTGCTATGAAGGTTACCTTCCTTCACACAAATAAAGCATTTATTTGTTTGCCTTAGAGGATTAAAATATTATTCTTCCCACGCCTTTGAAATGTGGGATCTCGAAATTTCATTGAAAGAATTTATTTTTACATCATAATGAGAGAATTAGATTAGAATTAATTCTTCTTATCCATATGATACCCTTGAGATTAGATAATATCAATTTCAAATATGCAGGATCATGAGACAATTTCATCATTGCTATCAAAGTCTTGGATTTCCTGGCATATTCATTGACTAGGTTTTAGACTACCAAAAAAGCAGTCAAAATTGAGTTTGGGGGTAATGAAAAAACTAAAGTGATATCATCCATGTATTTTGATGTTTTCCTCTTACTCCTCGATAGATTCGCCAACTTTTTTCATGAGTGGAAATAGAACTCATTCCATTTTCTATCGAAGAGTGTGAGTAAATATTTATCAAATAACATTTTCTAGAATACATTCAACTCCATCACTTTGATCTCAAAATTAGTATTCATATTCTTGATAAAGGACCACCACTTACTAGATTCACCCTCAATATGATAAATAGCCAATAAAACCTTCTCTTTCTAAATGTGTTGAATGATAGAGAGGATCTTCTTAATGGATTTCATCCATGTTTCGGAAATTATGGGATCAAATTATCTATTAAATGTAGGAGACTTTTGTAGAATAAAGCTCTCGATATTTTATTTTTATCTCTTAGATAGTTTGGGTGCTCCTCTTGATCGAGGTTTCTATTCAAAACCCATGTCATCTCATAGAGTGTCATCATAATGATCATGATTCCCACTCTTATTGGGATGGGTACATAATAGGGACTGATGTACATGGATTTTTACTTGTATTTTTATAACATTCTAACTTAGTTTTAATTAATTAGTTTAACCAATTTTTATATTTTTAGTTTATTTTTGTAGTTTTGTAGTAATTTAGATATTTTGATAATTTTTAGTTAATTTATATACTAATATTAGTAATTTAGTTTTTCTATTAGTTATATTAATTTTATATATTATATTTAACACTATATTATTATTATTAGTTTCTCTAATTTTAGTTTAGTTTATTTTATTAATTTTTATTAGTATGTATATTTTAATTTGTATTTCATTATTTTGTTGCATTAATAAAATAATATTTATTATTAGTTTATTATTATATTTAATAGTAATATTATATTTAATTACATGTGTGTTAATATATTATTATTTATTAATATCATTTTTTAACTTAATTAGATAATTACTTTATTTTTAATTTTAAATTAACATTTTTATTTTATTTTTATTCCCCCCTAACTACCCACACTTCCTCTCTCCAATCCATTTCCCCTATTCCCATGCCTCTTTGACCTATTCCACCTCCCTCTCTCCAATCACCATTATGCCACAGTCATTTTCTTTTTTTTAAAACCCTCTCTCCAATCCTCACCCTCTCCCTCTCTCCAATCAACCCCACACCCCTCTTTTTCTCACCCGCTGGAACCGCCGGCCCCTTATCTCCCCTCTCACTCACGGACTCCCTTTTTCTCTTCTGGCTGGACCGACCGCTCTCATTCCCAGCGCCTCAACCCCGCCTGGCCGCATTCCCCCTCCCGGCCTATCTGGCTTCTCCACGCCGGGTGCAACCCTCGCCGCACCCTCTCCAGCCGCCACCCTGCCCAAGCCCGCAGCGTCGCCCTCCTATCACCCGGCCGACCCCACTCCCCGGCAACGGTGCCAAAAATTTGGCACGCGCGTCGCAACGCGTGCAAATTTGCAATATTTATTTACCTACTAACTACTGTAGAAGTGGCGAGCAGGGTCGAACCACAGAGAGAATGTGAGTAGACACTAGAAATGTCCTTTTGGAGGAATGTTCAGGCGGATGGGCTTTAATTGTGTGATTAACAACTAAGTTCTAAAAAACTTAATGACTATTTTAAAAATGACTAATTAAATTAACTAAAACTATCTAAGTGAACTTAGCTGTGAAAGAAACTGGCGGAGATGGAAGTGTCAGAGTCGTGACGTCCGTTCAAGTGCATGCAATGTCAATTATTTAATTCCCACATTTGAATATTTATTTATTCAATTATCACCGATTCCAAATTTAATCAAAATGTCATCCGGTCTCGTTCTCTGATGTTAGATAACATTCTCATTTTCACACAAATTATTTATCATTTCGTTCTCTGTCCTGACAAATAATTTGCGCGTCCTTATAGTGCTGAATCACTTGGTGAAATACAACGACCCGTTTCTCACAAAGTCGAAGTATCTACCTGCGTTGAGTTCGCTCAAATGAGATTACTTATTAGGTATCACTCATGCATGTTTGAAGGAGAGCGCACACAATATATTAATTTTTCAATTAATATATTTATTTATTCAAAATTCGATCGCGCGCTTGATCAAATTCCGGATAAATAAATTCTAGGATGAATTCCCGTTCGTGATTACTTATTAGGTATCACACGAACGGGCACCAAAGCATGTGTGCAGGCCCCAAATGATAATTAATTTAAACGCAGATATAATTAATTAAATAAACATCCTAATGAAATTAATTCAAAAGGCAATCAAACGTAAGAATAAATTAAAGACATGCATTCACCATCACATTTATCACAACTCTGACACAAATGAATTACCCCATCATCACGACGACAAAGCAGCACATAAAATAATAAACAGAAATCACCGTGCTCATGTCGTCGTAATTGTCACCGCGAGACGTCGTCAACGATCGCAAAAATAAAAAAAAAATTAAAAAAAAAGACCAACAAAAAAAAAAGTTTACTACTCTGGGAATTTTTCATTGCAGGGATTTTCAAGACACCCAGAAGCTCGGAATGACGTGGGCCGCACTACACCATTACAACCAGTACCCGCCCTATGCAGCCCCGACTCAAGGTATGACATATAACGATTCACCGCCCATGATCTATCCAGGTAATCCCGTTTATTTCAATGATCTTTATTCAAGTCCATGCTATGATCCATATGAGAACATTTCATCATGCTGTGAAACAAGTCCTTATACATCTGTTAATCATTTTCAAAGTCAATGCATTCCTGAAAATTTAGAACATGACAATTCATGTCAAACAAATGATTCAATAATTGAACACATGTTGCATTGTGCTATCACTGAGACCAATAGGAGGTTTGAACTTCAAGATGAATGCAATGCAAAGTTGCTTTCCTCAACAAAAGATCTAGAAAATCAATTGAATAATTTAGTAAATCAAATGAATCATATTTCTGAACTAGCTGCTTCATTACCACTTGATGATCTAATTAAAAACAATTCTTTTGAGGAGAGTGCAATAGAGGGTCCATTTGAACAACATCTATGTCCCAAATCTGATAATGGGATTGATCTGCCTTCTTATCATACAATTGATGACTTCCCTCCATCACAAAATAATTCTTCCAATCTAATCACATTTCAAGAATATGAGAGCTTGGTCTTCCGCCCTGTTGAACATAATGGTCCCTCAGAAAATGTGATTTCATGTCCTTCTTCTGTGAATTCACAACCTAGTCATCCCAATGTTAAAAAGGACACATTCAATGTCTATCAAATTGCACCTTTTGAGGATGAAGAGGACATTGAACTAGGACCATTCTTTACCATGATAGATTCAGAATCGAACCATGAAATAATAGATTGCCACACTCAAGAGGACATCACTTCAAATGACATCGAATCACCTCTTTATGAAAATCTTTGTGAGTCCGAAACTTTTTCTAAAATGGAGACATCTAATACTTTTCTGGAGTCGGAGAATCAATCAGAATTGGTGGTAGAGAACACTCATAATTTTCTAGAAACAATGGAAGAATGGGATTGCTTGGAGGATCCTGATTTTGTGGTGACACATGTGCCAACAGAGAAATATGATGAGGGCGGTATAGAAGAAAATTTTGAAAAAGATGTCATTCTTGACACAATGGAGTCATCTGCTCCAATTGATCCTGCGCCACTTGCTCCATGCGTCGAGGTTAAAACCACTTCACTTGAAATACCCACATATGCTTACAATATTTTTGACCTTGGCACAATCAAAGAAACCATCAAGCATGAATTGATTTGGAAACCAGTGGATTTTTTTGTGCTAGTAGTTGGGTGTGAAAACGAATTGGGATACATCATCAACCCGGATACTACATTCAAGGATATGATGGATATAAGCCGACCGCTGAAGGGGTCTAGTAATGGCACTTTTTCACTAGTGTATGTTCAAGGAGGTAATCTTCTTGATCTTTCCATTGACAGCCTTTTCCCAAAATTCAACAATTCGATGAGTCTTTCTTCAGGTGAGGTATACTCATTCCCTTGTGAGTTGGCATATTTTCATTTCATTCCACACATCCACTATTCTAACAAGATTCCGTTGAGATTTTGTGCAGCTTGCAGGATAAACTCATCTTCAACAAATAGATTCCACATTCCTATTGAAAAAGAAGCAGATGCATGGTTTACATTTCCGTTTGACCCGGGTGGAGTTTCAATAACGTCTGGCTGAAGACGAAGTAAACGTAGCGCTCAATGGGAGGCAACCCATCATTTGTTTGTTTTCTTTTAACTGCATTTCATTTCATTTCATTTAGTTTTATTTTAAATAAAATGGCATGCATTTACAACAATCTGTTTTCTCCCGGCACAGTAGTGGATTTAAATTCATCATAAATATTTTTATCATCCACATTTTTTTATTATGGTGTGACTTCTTTGATATGATGCGAGTATGTGCTGTCAATGTGTAGGTTTTACAGGTATACCATTTCTGGAGCTTCATCAGATACAAACAACCTCTCCGCGTCAATCTGCACTTACACAGGGAAGTGTTCTATTTTTTTCCATATTTTATGCTTCCAAAAACACCATGTAAAAAAAACACACAAAAAAAAGAGAAAATTTTTGAAAAATGAAAAAAAAACTAACATTCCTTTCATTGATGAACCCACATAAAAGCTATTGTATTCTTGTCGCAACACAGTTGGGAACATACCACTTGTGTCCCTATGCAATTTGAGCACCTGATTCTTGTTTTGGAATTCTCTGATCCTTTCTCTCATGACTTAGATGATTGCTGATATTATTTTATGCTTCGAAAATGTTTTTCAAAAACTTGTATATTTTTTACACTTATTCGCACTCATGATCATCTGTGCTGTCCAAAATTATATTTCCATACCCGTGAGGACTCTAATCCATTTCAAAATCATCTCTTATTTCTCTTTTTCTTGAGGTAATCTCAACCATGTTTTGTCTTCTAGAACTTGCCATGTTTTTCCATCAAAGCGATAGGAATTTTTGAAAGTTGTACTAAAATGATCGAGGCATCTGTTTGATATTTTATCCCCGTTGACCCACTGAGCCACCCAAACATTTTCTCCTTCGTATAGCCCTTAGAAGCCATGCAGGAGCCTTTTAGGATGAGCCCAAGCCGATACCCTTCCCTACCAATTTCTTGGATTTTTGCATGATGATTACAATCTAAGTGTGGGGGAGAGAGACTTACTCATGGAGAGGGTTCTTCGAGGGGCAGTGAGTCATTTTATGTACATGGATTGACATTATCCCATCCTGATCATATGAGTTCTTTTTCACAGTAGCCACATTCATTTCATATTATTTTGATATAGGAATATAGAATCCTTTTGAGTTCCAACAATGAGTACATTGGTGGTCATTACGCGGTAACCCTCGACTTTAGGGATACCTATTAAAGTGATGATCCATTACTCCAGGAACTAGAAAGTTTTCTATATGACTTACCTTCATTGAGATGTTACATCGTATACGCTACTTGTGTACCTTTCTTTGGGATTATTGTATGACATTTATTTCATGGGGTTTTGGAACTGATACTCACTTGTTTTTCCTACTCATCTTATTTGAGTGAGTTGTGTAAAAAAAAGAGAGTGCAACATTGGATTATCAAATGCTTGGGGACAAGCAGTGTTTTAAGTGTGGGGGAGCGAGAGTTTGAGGGAGACATTTAGATTGACTTATCATGCATTTATTTCAAGATTCAACCCTCCTTTTTACCAAAAAGATGTCAATATTTTTTTTAACCCACCGTCCCACAGCTTCAGAAACATTTGAACCTCATGTAAAGTCCTTGAGATTGGTACATTCTTTTGATTTCCACTAGTGGAGATGTGAAATTCATGGAAAGCTTATGGTAAGCATGCATGTGCATGAGAACTGAGAAAAACTTTGATCAAATCTTTTCGAGCGATGAGTGTAATGGCAAGGTAGGTCACATGATTGATGAGTGCACATACTTGTTTTGAAAAAATGCAAGTGAAAGAAAAATTGTTTTTGAAACTAATGTTTTAAATGAAGCATGATATATTATGAGGAAAGAGATTGGAAAATTTTGAACATGTAATTTTGATGTTTTGATTTGTCTATGGGTCCACTTGTTTTTTCTTTCTGATTGTTTTGCCCAGGAGTGCAAAAGTTTAAGTGTGGGGGATTTGATGTACATGGATTTTTACATGTATTTTTATAACTTTCTAACTTAGTTTTAATTAATTAGTTTAACCAATTTTTATATTTTTAGTTTATTTTTGTAGTTTTGTAGTAATTTAGATATTTTGATAATTTTTAGTTAATTTATATACTAATATTAGTAATTTAGTTTTTCTATTAGTTATATTAATTTTATATATTATATTTAACACTATATTATTATTATTAGTTTCTCTAATTTTAGTTTAGTTTATTTTATTAATTTTTATTAGTATGTATATTTTAATTTGTATTTCATTATTTTGTTGCATTAATAAAATAATATTTATTATTAGTTTATTATTATATTTAATAGTAATATTATATTTAATTACATGTGTGTTAATATATTATTATTTATTAATATCATTTTTTAACTTAATTAGATAATTACTTTATTTTTAATTTGAAATTAACATTTTTATTTTATTTTTATTCCCCCCTAACTACCCACACTTCCTCTCTCCAATCCATTTCCCCTATTCCCACGCCTCTTTGACCTATTCCACCTCCCTCTCTCCAATCACCATTATGCCACACTCATTTTCTTTTTTTTTAAAACCCTCTCTCCAATCCTCACCCTCTCCCTCTCTCCAATGAACCCCACGCCCCTCTTTTTCTCACCTGCTGGAACCGCCGGCCCCTTATCTCCCCTCTCACTCACGGACTCCCTTTTTCTCTCCCGGCTGGACCGGCCGCTCTCATTCCCAACGCCTCAACCCCGCCTGGCCGCATTCCCCCTCCCGGCCTATCTGGCTTCTCCACGCTGGGTGCAACCCTCTCCGCACCCTCTCCAGCCGCCACCCTGCCCAGGCCTGTAGCGTCGCCCTCCTATCACCCGGCCGACCCCACTCCCCGGCAACGATGCCAGAAATTTGGCACGCGCGTCACAACGCGTGCAAATTTGCAATATTTATTTACCTACTAACTACTGTAGAAGTGGCGAGCAGGGTCGAACCACAGAGAGAATGTGAGTAGACACTAGAAATGTCCTTTTGGAGGAATGTTCAGGCGGATGGGATTTAATTGTGTGATTAACAACTAAGTTCTAAAAAACTTAATGACTATTTTAAAAATGACTAATTAAATTAACTAAAACTATCTAAGTGAACTTAGCTGTGAAAGAAACTGGCGGAGATGGAAGTGTCAGAGTCGTGACATCCGTTCAAGTGCATGCAATGTCAATTATTTAATTCCCACATTTGAATATTTATTTATTCAATTATCACCGATTCCAAATTTAATCAAAATGTCATCCGGTATCGTTCTCTGATGTTAGATAACATTCTCATTTTCACACAAATTATTTATCATTTCGTTCTCTGTCCTGAAAAATAATTTGCGCGTCCTTATAGTGATGAATCACTTGGTGAAATACAACGACCCGTTTCTCACAAAGTCGAAGTATCTACCTGCGTTGAGTTCGCTCAAATGAGATTACTTATTAGGTATCACTCATGCAAGTTTGAAGGAGAGCGCACACAATATATTAATTTTTCAATTAATATATTTATTTATTCAAAATTCGATCGCGCGCTTGATCAAATTCCGGATAAATAAATTCTCGGATGAATTCCCGTTCGTGATTACTTATTAGGTATCACACGAACGGGCACCAAAGCATGTGTGCAGGCCCCAAATGATAATTAATTTAAACGCAGATATAATTAATTAAATAAACATCCTAATGAAATTAATTCAAAAGGCAATCAAATGTAAGAATAAATTAAAGACATGCATTCACCATCACATTTATCACAACTCTGACACAAATGAATTACCCCGTCATCACGACGACAAAGAAGCACATAAAATAATAAACAGAAATCACCGTGCTCATGTCGTCGTAATTGTCACCGCGAGACATCGTCAACGATCGCAAAACAATAACCATCACTCCACTCACCTCCGCACCCCATCATTCCATCAATCTTCACTCCCCTTAACCCGCCGCCCCTCCTATTCCCCGGAACCCACAGCAGCGCCCCTCTTTTTCTCTCATCCACAACCCCTGCCTAACCCGCACCCCCTTCCCTTCTCGGCCACTTGAGGGTGCAACAGGTACACCAAGAAGCCGGGAGCTCTCATCGACGTGCGTAGCGATTCGCTTAGCCTCCGGAGATTCACGTCGCACGGTGAGAGCAATTGCAGATCAAAACATATTTTTCAGCGGCGCGGTGGTTTGATTCGGGTGCGGCGTCAGCGACTGCACAGAGTGGAGCGATGGTTATTGTTTTGCGATCGTTGACGACGTCTCGCGGTGACAATTACGACGACATGAGCACGGTGATTTCTGTTTATTATTTTATGTGCTGCTTTGTCGTCGTGATGACGGGGTAATTCATTTGTGTCAGAGTTGTGATAAATGTGATGGTGAATGCATGTCTTTAATTTATTCTTACGTTTGATTGCCTTTTGAATTAATTTCATTAGGATGTTTATTTAATTAATTATATCTGCGTTTAAATTAATTATCATTTGGGGCCTGCACACATGCTTTGGTGCCCGTTCGTGTGATACCTAATAAGTAATCACGAACGGGAATTCATCCGAGAATTTATTTATCCGGAATTTGATCAAGCGCGCGATCGAATTTTGAATAAATAAATATATTAATTGAAAAATTAATATATTGTGTGCGCTCTCCTTCAAACTTGCATGAGTGATACCTAATAAGTAATCTCATTTGAGCGAACTCAACGCAGGTAGATACTTCGACTTTGTGAGAAACGGGTCGTTGTATTTCACCAAGTGATTCAGCACTATAAGGACGCGCAAATTATTTGTCAGGACAGAGAACGAAATGATAAATAATTTGTGTGAAAATGAGAATGTTATCTAACATCAGAGAACGAGATCGGATGACATTTTGATTAAATTTGGAATCGGTGATAATTGAATAAATAAATATTCAAATGTGGGAATTAAATAATTGACATTGCATGCACTTGAACGGACGTCACGACTCTGACACTTCCATCTCCGCCAGTTTCTTTCACAGCTAAGTTCACTTAGATAGTTTTAGTTAATTTAATTAGTCATTTTTAAAATAGTCATTAAGTTTTTTAGAACTTATTTGTTAATCACACAATTAAAGCCCATCCGCCTGAACATTCCTCCAAAAGGACATTTCTAGTGTCTACTCACATTCTCTCTGTGGTTCGACCCTGCTCGCCACTTCTACAGTAGTTAGTAGGTAAATAAATATTGCAAATTTGCACGCGTTGCGATGCGCGTGCCAGGGACAATAATTAAAATGCCAGTCACATTGACTATTTACCTATTTCCTACAGTTTCATGCAATTGGCTTGAAGAAAGGGAAAGGCAAGGATGATTATTTTTAAACTATTGAAAACATAAAGATGAGTCTAATGAAATTAATGGGACGACTTATAAATTACATATTTTTCATTATCTTATGAATATCTAGGATTCAATCCATGTTATCCATGATCTATTTCCTAACATATGTTGTTTTGGGAATTATTTTTTCTTTAATAATGGTTTGTGATGAGCTTATGAATATACCAAACAATATCCCTTGGGGGTGTCAACCAAGGTGCATAGTAAGGCTCATTGTTGTGTACTAAGTCACCATGAGCTAGGCCAAAAACACCTTGTCCACGTTTTTACACCTGGGTACATTTATCCCTGGTCCATGTCCACTTGTTGTATCCAGTAGTGGTTAAATTTTCTCAATAAATCACTTAATCTATACTAACCAAATGTTAGGGATGATTCCTTATACATAGTCTTATTCATAAGGCTTTCTCTAGGAGTTTCTATTCCCAATCTGGAAAATAACTTAACATTCCCTTCGATACCAACTATAATAACCCTTATCTTTATCTCACATTAATACTTGCTTTATTACATACCCATTTTATCGATACCTCTATTTTACAATGGAATTATGTACATTAAATAACTACCTAAAATAGGAAACACAACATCTTTATTGAAAATTATTTTCCACACTCAAAAATAGTGCGTCAAACATAAAACTAAATGGGATAACCTGTGGACATACATAAGAAATGGGTGATCTTTATTTCATTGTGAGGGAATACAATTGGAATAAGTGAACCTTATTAGAAAATAGGATTATAAATGATAAATAAAAGGAACATGAATAATGATGCTTGATATAACATAATAATTAAGGAAATGGGAAATGTGGAAACAATATAAAACATATAATCACAAATAAAAGTATAGTATTAACTCAAAAAGAAAATATGTTGGACATGTCCCATAAAATAATTAAGTTTATCCCCTACCTTAAAATGATATATCATGATATTATATGTTACGCAATGCATTGGAGGACTATCTTTGAACACACAACATATTCATTTCATTCTCATGATTAAATGAGACACATAGACTACACAAAATGGATTCATTCATAATTATAATTTATTATAAGATCAAGGAATGTTGAATAAATAAATTCAATATCAAAATTAATATATATATGTTCATATAGTTGAATAACCTCGATAGAAAAAATGGGTACAATATTCACTATAAAATTGTTTTGGCATGGAAAATCTTGATGAAATTTCGGCTACATAACAACATTAGTCAAAAATTCATATGAATATTTAATGAGAGATATATAGGTCTATAATAATTATAAATAATTTGGGAAGTAATATGGATAAGTATATACTTATCCCCTCTTTTGGTAATGGATGTAGAATGCGTAATTTCGTAAGGAGACTTGAATAATGAAGATGGGTGAGGATACCTTATAGAATTTCATTAAAGTAATGGCTTAGGTAATGGTATAAATGAGGGAGGATAAATGAAACCTCATTAAAATAATATAAATTTTACTATATGGGAATTATTATAAATGAATTAAAATGTTACATGTTTAAATTAAACGATCAAATTTCAAAGAATGTGCTTGATTTTGAAAGATAGAGAGGATGGTGAGGATCTATTATGGGAGTGTGTGACTCTAAATGATTGGAAGGGGATTATTGAGGTCTTTGGGGTGCCTCAATATGACTCTACATAGTGGAGGTAATAGTATGGTCAAGTTCCATGTATTTTTAGTGAAAATAAATGGGATCCTGGGTGGGTTTCTATAAGAAAATATGGGGATTTATTTATTATACAGTGTTGGACTCTTCATAACAATATATCCAAAAAACAATCCCATATTTTAGGTCTATGGATTATACCAATTATTTGTGGGTATCATTATTTTATATTACTAAGGGATGAATGCATTAAAATAATTCCCATTTTTATGTGTAGGTGAGTCTCACTCTTAAAGAAATATTATTAAATTGTTAAAATATATTATATATATTGGAGAATTCATAATAGATTTAAAAAATGAATCATATTAAAATTAAATCACATTATTCTAAAGTAAAAACATATATTTGGTCATCTATCCTATTTATAGTAATTATGACATCACTTTTGACTCATTATAAAGTCATAATACGTGAGGTATATTTTTATTGTATTTAATTTTTACCTAAAAATTCATAATTCTCAGAAAATTATTAAAAATTCACCACTAAAAGATTAGAGTTCTAGAATTCCAAAACTTATTCGTTTTATCTAAGTAATTTTATAAATATGTTAATTTTCACTTTTAAAAAAAAAAAGACATTTATAAAGAAATGTTATGGTTTTTCGATAAAAACAGTTTTGAAAACCATATAAAAATTTACATTTCACTTAAAAAATTTATATGATAATTTATATTTCATAAAAAATATTTAATAATAATAATTTATTAAAATATTAATTACTTAATGAATACATTAATTCAAAAATTGATTAATATAATTTTAATATTAACAAAAAATAATATATCTTTTTTATTCAACAATAAAATTAAAACTATTTATAAAGTAATTATAATGAGATGAAAGTATATTCATTTTTCTATACAAAAATGATGAACCTTTGTGATAAATTTATTTTCAATGATTTTGTATTTTTTTACAACTAAAATTTTTGTATAAGAATGTTTGTTTCAAGGAATTGGACCCAGTCCATCATAATGAGGATGTTCTCTAGGCAAATGTTTCTAAACCCAAGTTTTCTTATTGAGCTTCTTTGTAAACAAAATATGTAAAAAAGATGATGTTTTTCATCAGAAAAAATTGTCGTACTCTGTTCCATCTGCATGACATTGAAAATAAATTGATAAAAAATATTCATAGGTAGAGTATGTTGGTTTTTAGGATGTTTTTCTTTTTCATATCCATAGAAATATAGATTTTTCTATGTCATGATGAATGGAGTTGTTGTGTGTATATATTTTATTATTATTAAAGAGTTTTGAATGAATATTGTAATGTTAGATGTTATAAAGTGCTCATACATTAAAAAAATAAAATGATACATTGTGGATATTTATGTTCACAAAAATAATGATAATTTTCATGAAAAAATATTTTCAAGAAATAGTTGAGAAGTTAGATGAAAAAAAATTCAGAGTGAATACTTCTAGTGTAATAAAAAGTTATATTGTAATGAGAAATCCATAAAAATGTGAATTTCATCATAATGGTATTTCTATCATAATGGGGAAATCATTGTAATGATATTTCCATAGTAATGTGAATTACTTCATAAGGAGATGAGAAAGAAAAAGGGTTTTTTGATCCTATGGAAGAAATAAATAGTACTTGTATTTTTATAGTCAGATATTCATATTAGAAAAATCATACATAGATTTTCGTATTGGGAAAATCATTATGATATTTTCATACATGGACATTCATACTCTTATTTTCATACTAAGGAAATCATAATAATGTATTCATAATGAATAATTCATGCTGAAGAAGAAAAATATTGTAATTATATGATAAATAAAAAAAATTATATGTTGGGAATGAAATAGATAATAATGAGCTAAGAAAGAAACATATAATAATGAGGTGAGAATTATATAAATAGTTTAATATATCAAAATTAAAATTAAATATTGTGTAAATCATGGTGAAATCTAAGTAGAATGGAATAAATCAACGTTGAAGATTCAATGTGATGGATTTTCATAGTTTTAAAATTTGAGTAAGTGTGGAACATTTTCATT
This sequence comes from Viscum album, assembly GCA_963277665.1. Classification (NCBI taxonomy): domain Eukaryota; kingdom Viridiplantae; phylum Streptophyta; class Magnoliopsida; order Santalales; family Viscaceae; genus Viscum; species Viscum album. Next base: position 1,959,852,678 of record OY728137.1, read on the forward strand.
TTTCCAGCTTTTGTTTTTTGTCTTTCCTATAAATACTTTCTCATATCATTCTTCCATTCTCAACATTCATATATGTGCAATAAGTAAAGTGCTCAAGAATTTGAAGTGACTATTCCCATCTTATTGAATAATAATTTTATAGATCATTCTAGCAGAGTTTGGGTTTTGAAGATTTTGAAAGAGTTCATCGTATTGAGTTCATTGTTTTGAGAGAATCTGATCCAACATCATTATTTCGAGAAGTTCTGATCTAACATCATAATTTTGAGTAAATAGGATCCAACATCATTGTTTTGAGAAAATTAGATCCAACAAAATTATTTTGAGAAAATTGGACCCAACACCATCATACTGGAAAAATCAGATCCAATATTCTTGTATTTAGAGAATCAGATCCAACATTATGGTTTTCGGGAAATAGGATCTATCTAAATCAAAAAAAGGATTTATACTGAGCAATTGTGGATTACATTCAAAAAAATAATTATTCTATTATTTGGATAAATTATTTTATAAGAAAAAATATTAAATTAATGAGAGTAATTATAATCATTCTTATCAGGGGATAAAAGGTGGCTAGTGGGACTTGGTACAAGTTGTATTCACTTCTTAATAATTTTGGATTTCGATAGCCCAATGTGAGTGGTTATGAAAATGATGTATCTTCTAACACTGAAGAAAAACCCTCATAAATCTAGTGTAATTTACATGATTTACTACTATTTTAAGGATGATTATTTACTAATTGTTGATAAGGATATAAATTGTAACTGGTTATTGGGGTTAAATTCCAATAATTTATGAAACATATAAATGAGAAAAACGGATTGAACCCCATTCTTAGTTATTATTTGATCCTTTTTATATTCAACTGGTATCATTGGGAAGGATCAATTGTAGAATCTTTATCTTGGATAATATCATTTTTGTAAACAGTCGAGGAATTCAAAAATATTATGTAAAATTTTAATATGAATGGAAAAATATGATTATTCTTTATCTCTTATATCTTGGCCTATAATTTCTTGATGATGCTACTATTGGTTTTCCACCTACTGAGAAAGATTCCACAATGGCCTTTTCTTAAAATATAAGTATATATTTTGATGGAATGGAAAGAAATTCTATTCTCAGGTTATTATTAGAATTTATTTAGGCTTTGTTGGGTATTAAAACATCAAAAAGTATGTGAGACATAAGGGAATGTTTTTTCTAAGGGATTAAAAATGTTAAAAAGCTAAGCTCAAAATCATGCATAGAAATTATGAATAAATAAAATGTTAGTTGATGAAACAAATGATAAATACATAAACATAGTAATTGAAATTGTTTAAAACATTAAAGGATTCAGAGATGTATTTGAATATTCTACAACTGTGAATAAAAATTTAATAAACTTTCTAGATTGGTTTGAGTCTAAAATTAATTCATTAGAAGATAAGGATGATTTATTTCTTAATGAATTGAATAAAATTATTTTTTACTTATGAAATGAGGAAAGGTCCAATGTTTTAAAACAAGATTAAATATGATATGGATTTTAAATCTAAGAGAACGAAAAAAATCCATGTCATTGAAGAAGATGATCCTGGGGTGTTTGAAGATAAATATATTGATGAGTTGAATGAAAAAACACTGTATTTTATATCCAATAACCATCGAATAGGAAGTGGAATGTATTGAGGTAAAATTCCTCTGAAATGGTTTGATTTTGGTGGAATCATACACTTTTCTATGTATTTCTCTATGAAGAATGTTGGATAATGTCTAGATAATTCTGATTGAAAACCACGATGGAATATGTTAACTAAAAATGATAAAGAAGAAAATTCTTCTAATATATAAATGAATAGTTTTACTAGAAAAAAAGATTTTTGTTGAGTACGAAAGTTTAATTAGACTCAAAGGACAAAAATTATTCAAAATATGAATGTTCAGAATAATTATGGCTTTTTATTACAAATATTGAGAAAATAAAAAATTCCTCAGAAAGTGAAGAAGGTGGTGAATAATCTTATAGAAAGTATTTTCTCCGAAAAGATCATATTGCAAGTCTTGAGAAAAAAACTCTCAAAAATTAAATTAGATTATTCATGAAATATTGTGATGAATTTTATGATGGAATAAATGATATCATCAAGTATGAGGATGAATAAATTCTTGTTATTTTAAGTTACAAACATAGAATTCTTGAATATAAAATGATGAATGATGATCATAGTAAGAAGATGGATTATAAGGAAGAATATTTTAACTTGTTTCAATAAAACCATATTGATTATAAAAATATATTGAGGATTACGAATAGAAACTCGAACAATGCTTTAGATGTAAAAGACGAGTCTTCTTAAGTTTCTCAAAAAGCTCAATATAAGAATCAGATGAAATATTATCTTACCATAATAATGTTTCATTTGGTCCCATTAACATTACATGGTTCATAAAAAATATTTGGAAATATTGAGATAAAAAAGGATTTGAAGAACATATATAATACACAAAATTATAAAACTCACTAAGAAGAAAAGATTGTTCACATCTTGAGTATGTCAGAGCTGAAAGAAGTAACCATCCTCAACAAAGTTTCAATAGATAAAGATCATATTTCTATAGAAAATAAATATTTGATTTTGATATTTAGAGATGTGTAATCTCTGGGAAAAGAGATTATAATTGCTGTAACAACATATTCTTACCATGTAGAAGGTTTATGAAAAGTGGTAGAAATAGTGAATGAATAATGAAAAACTTTCTAACATAAGAAAGTTGAAAAACTGAAATATTAATATGTTATAAACATTCCAAAGAAAAATAAATTTAAATGTATAAAATAATTTTATAGAACATGTTATCAATCTAGTCATCATGCCAAGAAATTTATAATAATCCTTTAAAAAAATATTCTTATGTTATAACATAAAAGAACGTAGAATATAAGATTGTTGAGGAAAGAGCTATTTTTGAGTAAATTTCATTGCAAATAAGTAAAATTAACAAACCATAAATATATGGTATTGGATGTTATTTACATATGAAAGGTGAAAAAATAATCAATAAAAATATTGAATTCCATGAGGGAGGAGTAGTTAACTTTGGTAATTATAGTTCTTTAAAAATCAATGGAATCACAATTGATGAGATTGAATATGAAAAGTTGAAATCTTAGGATGTTTTATTTGTTAATGGGATAAAACATAACATACTTAGTTTAATTATACATTATCATGAGGGAAAAGATCATGTTTTAAGATACAATTTATGTATCATCAAAAGTGTGAATGATGGAAAACTCATTACAAAAGGATAAAGAACCAATAAGGATTTATTTCAAATAGGATAATTCAATAGAACCTTCTACTTGAGTACAGAAGTTGAAAAAAATTGTGTCACATAAGGCTTGGCCATCTTCAGTAAGAAAACATAAAAAAATATTATAAAGTTGATTTTGTTTGGAATTTTCCATTATTGAAAATAATAGATGAAGTTGATTATATTACTTTAAAGAATTTATATATAGCTTACAAAATTCATAAAGGAGTAGAGATTAAATATTCCATAAGACATGTGCTTATTCATTCCAATTTATGTTGGACAATGAGACATTAATCTACAAAATAAGATATTTGGTTTATCGCTTTTATTGAATATTTCACTCAGATTATAAAAATAATGTTTTTGAATCCCAAATCAGAGGGTATTGAAATGTTCAAATTCATTAGAAAATATATTTAGAACAGAATTGGGGTTTCATTAAGATGTTGGGAATATATAATGGATCCAAATTCACAAACAATACTATTAAAATAACTATGAGAAGGAATGGAATAAAATATCAGTATAGTGCCCCTATACGCCCACAAAATATGGAGTGGAATAAAGAAATAATAGAAGCATGGGTGAAATGGGAAGAATTATATTAGTAGAATATAAGATTTTGAAGTTCTCTTATAGAGAAGATAATATTACTTCTATACAAGTTCATGATAAATTCTTATTGAGACCAAAAACCAATCGTACTCTTTATAAAATGTGGTAGAACAAAAAACCTCTATTTAAATACTTCATGGTTTAGGATGTCCGTGATTTAGAAAAATTAAAAATCTAGATTTGGAAATGTTTGATGAGAAATATGAGGAAGGAACATTTATCAGATATTCACTAAATGGAATAAATTAAAATCAATGAAACAATTGTTTACAATAGTTGGTGGAATCATATGATGTGAAGGTAATTGAAAATAATACATCCTTAACAAAATATATTGAGAATGCTGAGGTGGATAAACTAGAGATTTCCAATAATTGTGAAAGTTGTTCAAAACATCCAAATCTAGATTCGAAAGAATTATTGTTTGGAGAAATTTCAGTTGGGAAAGGAACTTTTTAAATTCACTACCTTATAATTTTTTTATTTGACATCATTAATGGGAATAAGAAGGATCATGTTCAGAAATTATGAAATTTGATATTAGATAATCAGACTACACTCATATCAAATTTTGAACAAAAATCTATATCAAAAGATATTCAACACATAGAATTGGTTGAATCTATGAATTAAGAGTTTGATCAGATTGAGTGGAATGAAACATGGGACCTTGTTTCATGGAAGGAAAATAAATATTTTATCAGAACCAAGTTGTTTTATAGAAAAAATATAATTAAACATAGATATATTTCCAAAAATAAATCCATGATTGTTTATAATGGCTATGCATAGGTGGAAGGTTTAGATTTTTTGGAACATTTTCCACTGTTTCAAGATTAGAAACTAGTATAATGTTTCTTTTAGCGGCCACACATTTTAATTACAATGCTTATCATATGCATGTTAAGATATCTTTCTTAAATGGTGAGATTGAAGAATAAATTTACATTTATCAAGATTTTGTGTTTGTACTTGATGAAAATTAAAACAATGGGTTTAAATTAAAAAAGACTTTTGTGGGATGAAATAACCTCAATTGTGCCTATGATTCAAGACATGAAAATTATTTTATAATGTTTAACTTTCCTAAAGTAAATATTTATATGATCATATGTTAGAATGAAGTTGATTTTAGATCTCTAATATAAATTTATTATGTGGAAAATAAAAAGTTTTATGGGGATAGATAAGATGATTGTAAACATTTTCTGATAAAATGAAGAAGAATTTTGAAATGTCTATGTTGGAATAATTAACATTCTTATTTTACTAACATGTTCATAAAAATGATAAATAAATTTTTCTATATCAAGAAATGTATTATAGGGAATTGATAAAGATGTTTGGGATGGTAGAGTCTAAAGAATTTTCAACTCTTATTTTAGTAAGAAAAAGGATGGGAAAAGTTGAATCGAGAGAATGTGTGAATCAGAAAGGATTTTAGAATATGATAAGAAGTCTTCTCTACATTTCATCCTCAAGGGATGATATTTTTAATGTTGTGACTTTTTGTGCCAGTAATTATTGAATTATGAATGAATCCCATATATTTCCAGCAAAAAGAATTCAGATATATGTCATAGGAACAACATCACATTGAATTTCATACTAAATAAATTGTGATATAAAGATTCATAATTTTAATAATACTGATTGGGAAAAAGATTGTGATGATTGAAAATCAGCCATAGAAGGAACATTTTTCTTAGTTGAATGTTTTGTAAGTTGGTATAGTAGAAAAAAGTTCAGTAACATTGAAAAATGAGGAATCTGAATATGTTGTAGCTACTCAATATTTTACTCAAATGTTGTTGACAAATGCTTAGCTGGAAGATTAGAAAGTAAAAGTTTCTAATTTATCAAATTTACTTTGTGATAATCAGAGTGAAATTGATCATTCTATGAATCGTGTCCAACATTCAATATAAAAACACATTGGTATATTGTTTCACTTTATAATATATAATGCTTTTTCTAGAGATGTTTTACTAGAATTTAGTTAATAAAAGTATAATATTACCATTATCCTTACAAAATTAGTTCCAAAATAAATATTTTTGGGAGGATGCAACTTCATGTTTAGCCTCCTCTCATGTCTTCCTAAACTGCATAAGGAAAAAACCAATCCATTCTTTAGATTATGTTTACAATGGGGTATAGAATGTAAAAACATTTTACTTTTTATGAAGATTTTACTTATCATTATTAAATGAAAATGAGGTTGTGGTTATCATAAAATATGGGAGAGAAAAATAAAAGTGAGAGAAAATTAAAAGTGAGAGGATGTCATCTTTACATGGTTGGAAAATTTTCTTATCACCGAGGGATGTAGTTAGTTAAAAAAAATTTCATTATCCAGTGGTGTGGTTTCAACACACTCTCTTTGGAGAATTAATATGTTTCAATAAAGATTGGAAAACAAGAGTTGTTAAAAAAATTGATTTGTGAGAACATCATGATAGTTGTAAAAGTTTTTAACAAGGGTTGTAAACAAATCCAAACAGGGTGATTGAAGAAACATTGTGATAAATTGTTTTAATAATGTATTTTATTTACTGAAAACTAACCTTTTTGTAAAACAATGTTTTTGTTTTATAGGAACTATACCTAATATATCTTAATGTTTATTTTTTCTAGACACATGTTTCCAGAACCAGGTTTTCTTATTGAGCCACACCAGACATAGAAGAATTCATGAATATGAAGTTGTTGACTAGACACTTTATCAAACTCTATTCTATCAGCATGACATTGAATTTTTTTGGATTCAAAATAATTAGAGGAATAATTTTTGTTTTTTTGGAAGTATGAATTTTCTCAATTCATAGAATGACAGAAGTTATTGAGTGTAGAAGTCATTTTGTTACGGAACTGTTTTAAATGAATATTGTGAATTTAGGAGTTAGAAACTTCTCATAAATTCTAAACAAGATATTCTTCTTTTCTTATAAATGTGATCCCACAAATCTAGAAAACATTCATGAAAAAATATTTTTAACAAATATTGGATGGGTTTGAAGAAATTAAAAATTAATGAGTGAATATTTTGATCGTAATGATAAATTCTATCGTAGTTATAATGCCATCATAATGGATATTTTATCATAATGGGATATCCATAAAATTCTTAAAATAATCATAATTGGATTTTCATCGTAATGAGAATTACATCATAATAAATTGAAAAAAATTGTTGATCATGAGGAAGAAATAAATCATGTTGGGATTTTTCTTACTGGGTAAATCATACTAATATTTTCTTGTGGGGAAAATATTATTGATATTTTCTTACTCTATTTTTTCATACTAAGATTATTATACTGAAGAAATCATACAAAAGTATTCATAATGAATTATTCTTAGTGAGAAATTAAAATATCATTATGAGTTGAGAAAGAAAAATATCGTAATAAGATGAGAAACATATAGTTAGGTGAATAAATCAAAAATGAAATTCATTTTTTCATAAATATCAGACAAATATAAGGGGAATTAAAAATTTACAAGCAAATGTTTTATTGTAAGTGATTTTTCTATTTTTAAAATTTGAAGAAGAGGCGATAGTTTTCAAGTATCCCACATTTGTTTTAGGTATTTCTAATAAATATATTCTAAGACCATTCATTTATTTACAACATTTTCATACATGCAAAAGGTAGAGTGCTTAGTAATTTGAAGTGAATGTTACCATATGATATAAGAATAATTGAATTGATCAATCTACAAGAGTTTTAGTTTTTGAGATTGATAATGATTTCATCATATTGTGTTAATTATTTTGAAGGAATAATATCCAAGATAATTTTTTGGAGAAAATTGGATTCAACATCATTATTTTGAGAAAATCAGATACAATATCATTATTTTGAGAAAATTAAATCTAGCATCATTTTTTTGATAAAATGAGTTCCAACATCATCGTACTCAAAAAATAGGATCCAACATTATCATATTTAGTGAATCAAATCCCACATTATTGTATTTAGAAAATTGGATGCATCCAAATCAAAATGAGGATTCAGACTGAGAAATTGTGGATCTGATTCAATAATGTCTTTATTCTTTTTTAGATCAATTTTTTATAAGAAAACATTATAAACTGGTGGGTATTAGTATAATCATTCCAATTTGGAGATATAAGGTTCAAAACGGGTGTTGGCACACATTGTATTCACCTTTTTATAATAGTGTTTTTTCAAAGAACCATGAGAGTGGAAATTGAACGGTTGTAGGTTCTCACACTGGGGATGAACATTCTAAATCTTGTGTGATTTAATTTCTTTCCTACTATTCTATTCTAGAGAATTTACTAAATGTTTATAAGGATATAAATCATAATATGTTATAGTGGTTACATTTATAAATGTTTTAAAACTTATAAAAGTGAACAACTGATTTAACCCCAACTTTTGAGGTGTTATTCAATCCTTTGGATGTTCAAAAATAATGTAAATACTCATAATTCTAGGTATTTTATTCATATCCCTTTAATACACTAGAAAAAAACTGTGAGTAAGGTTCGCGATAGTGGGACATTCATGGGGTGGTTCGTCGAACATGGTTTAAGATGTGATCTCGATGATCTTGAATTTCTACTATAAATGGTTTCCCGTATTCTTATGTTTTTGGATCTCATCATGGGAAAGTTCATGGTAATGTCTCTGAAATGATGTCTCCCACAAAATATCTGATAAATGGGCTTCATAGGGTATAATATGACTTGTTTAGAAAAATAATTCATTTATCTATGGAATTGGATTAATTAATACCCTATATTTATACTAATATTTTAAAAACTATTTAACATATATATAATCAATGGTAATAATTCTTAAGACATTTTTTTATATCCAATAGTATATAATAAAACAAAATAAGTGGATGTTTTTTCTATATCCATATTTTATGATGATTCATCTAAATAAATCAAAAGATAGAATTTAATTTATAATAGTTATGGTCGTTATATTTACCCCATTTTAAATCTAAGCTAGAGACATGTCCACTTATATTATGTAGAAATGGTTGTATTTTTAAGAAGCCACTGCTCTATCCTTTTCCCAAATTCCTAGATATTTTTCCTGAAATTTTGTTTATCCATGGACTTATCCTGATAGACATAACTAGAAATATCATTATAAATATCTATAGGGATCTCACTAAATATTCCTTATCCTAGATTCCAATGGTTGACTAATCCTTTCCGTTGATACCAACTAGAGAGATCTCAGCCTAACATTCATGGATATTACATCATTTTAGATGAATATTCATCACATTAAAATAGTACATTCCTTATAACCATAATAGTTTAGTGTATTTGGAATCATGGAAACATAATCATATTACATAGTGAAATTTCTTGAATATATCCCATAAGGATAATTTCTTTTAGTGCTCATAACTAATAAAATTTTTTACATAACTTGGGGAAAGGAAACAGAAGAAAGTGATGATATCAGATTCTTAGTAAGGGAAAAAAAGTGTAATATGTAACAATAACATGAGAAAAAGGGTATGAGAACACTTTATTAATTTAAGAAGATTATACCCTTCATGTCAAAGACAATAAATATGTGTCATGGCATTAATATTATTATTTAACAAGACATTAATCTTAAGTTAATCAAGAAAATAATCTATGAAAGCATAACATTGGAATAAGGCATGGATTTATGGAAGACACATATGAAGATAAAATTATTTATATAATAGTCAAGGATTAATTTCAAGTACATATTAGTATAATGTTTTCACTCCCAAAACAATCTTAGTAATCATGGATCACTCCCCAGACCATCGTAGTTGAATAGTCATGTACTGAACCATGTTCATTCCACGTTCCATCCCTATATTAATGATCTAAGAGAAATCATCATTCAAGCCCTATATTATTGAACCATTTTCACTACATATTATATCCTTTTATCATTGAATCATGTTCACACCTCATTCTAGAACTATATTACTAAACTTGGTTCACCTCCTATTCCAGCCCTATGTTACTGAGCTAGGTAAACCTCCCAATCGAGCACTGTATTACTGAACAAGTTTCACCTCCCATTCCAGCCAGGTATTACTAAACCAAGTACAGTCCTCATTCCAGCCATGTGTATCTCAAGATATATATAAATATTTACCCAATTCACTGGACAAATATATTGTTCCATCCCAACACATAATAAAAGTATACAACAAAGTGCCACCAAATAATAAACAATACATCATATCCTTACCAATAAAAATAGATGGGTTTTATAAATATCATATCATAATTAATGAAATGAAATGGATATTATAAAAAATTAACCAATAAATATAAGTGGAAAATATAAAACATTCAAAATATTTTTTACATAAAATAACCTATAAAAAGAAGTGGGTTTGTTAAGTATCTTATCAGTGTATACCTCGTTGAAGATAAACATGAAATATAAACAACATGTAATCATACTCCCTTCATAGAAAGAATAATAATGGTAAGATTTTATTATAACCCCGTCAAATCATAAAAACAAATCAATGGATGTAATTGTATGTGGAAAATAATTTTGAATGATCATTTTAAACTATTCTTGAGGAAAATAATCTCTAAACATTTTAAAGTGTCTCATACCACATTAAAATATTTGAATCATAATCCCCATGAAATAATAAAATTAAATGAAGCATCTAATATCATTAAAATAATTTCATTCATTATGTTACATGTCTATGGGTTTTATATGCACATCATTAAATACAATATGTGCATAACATAACATGTGTCTCATAGATGGTGAATTATGAAAAAAATCCATTAAATATTTGGTAACAATGGAATTGAAACCCCCAAAAAAATAATAACATAAATTTTGAATTTTAATAACATGAATCAAATTAAATTAATAATAAAACATTCCATAGTCTAGTATATGAACTAGAAAATAAAATATAAGTGGTGAATATATAATATATCTCAGAGAAATGAATGTGAGACGACAAAACCCTTACCTTAAATCATGAATTTCATTTTACACATTAAAACATCATATATAATAAATATATGTTTATTATAAATCTACCATATAACCATATTATTATATCTAATACCATATATGATTTTTTTATTAATTTATATTAACGATTTATTAACAACCCATTGTTAATGTTGCATTTCAGATAATATTTACATTGTTCTTTGTATATGTTTTATCTTATATTCTTGATCCTCATACATAGATCATTATTTAGATAATCATACAGTGTAAAACATAATTTAAATATTATATATCTTTACTATATAATTATATAAAATAATATATAAAATATAGAAATATGAAATGGAATACACTATTTATGGTGATGGTAGACCGTACGTACCCATGTACATTGTTTCCGTTTCAATATCGACTTGAAATAAACAATGTAAATGACATATATGTATATATATTATCATTTAAATAGAATTATTATATTATAATTATAATATAATTTTAATAAACCCATCATTAATACATTAAATGTAATGTGGGAATGAATTACATCACTTTTTTGGATGTGGTCGTCCACACATTCACAAATGAAGTAATATTGTTTACACAAATTAACAAGCATGAATGTATGAATTATATAACAATTAAAGAGGAATAATTAAATCATAAATTTTATATATATCATATAAAAAAGGTTTATCATTAATCCAAACCTTGAATGGTGGTAATGGGAGAATAAACGTCATCTGTTTGCGAGATTGTAGTCTGCCATACACATGAATTATGATTGTGTATCCCATTTGATGGAAGTGTTTGTGATGATACGTATAACCATTAATATAAAAAACTGTCATTATATTTATCATTATTAGGTTATTATATAATCATGCAATAATAAAGTTTTTGGGGTGGATAATGAAAATAAAAAAAAGTGATTGTGGAAGGATGTTAGCTCTTCTTTGAGTAACTCTATGGGGTTTCACGATAGGGATTCCTTGGTTGAACTTTTACCCAAAGGGATACGTATAGGATGAAGTGAGGGTAGTTGGGAGGATATATGGTCATATTTTGTTTTAGGCAAAATGATGGAGAGGTGTAAAGAATGGTGTATGGGAAGAGGGATTTTATATGTGTGGAAAATGACACATTGGGTATTATTGAAAATATTTGAGTCTCCCCGTGTTTTTCTTGTCCCAAAATGGATTCAAATTTACCATTGTAGATCCTTATATTTTTAAAAGTATAAAGTTTCTCTATCAAATATTTTTAGACATGTTAAATTTCATTTTTATGCATTATATAATATGTTTAGTAATTAATTAAGCTTATTTTAACCATAATTACAAGACCTAATTTCAATTACATTTAGTCATGTTTTCGATAAAAAATATGTTTAACATAATATATATTTAAATTATTTTATTAAAAATATTGAATATATTTTTCAAAATTACAAACAATGAATTTTTTGATTTGGATTTAATATTAACCCTATAGCGGGGCTGAGATAACATTTTTTTAATGTTAAAAAATACAAAAGTTTAAAAGGTTTTTAAATCCATTTTCAATCTGAAATTTATTTTTATTTCCTAAATTAGATTAATGGAATTAGAATTTATCTATTTATATTTCAAAACCAAAATAAAATATAATTTAATTGTATAAATAAATTTGATTAAAAATTAGTTTTGAATTAAAATTCTATGTTTTTCACTATTCATCAAAACATGAAACCACTCAAAATGATAAAATAAATTCACAAAAATTAATTATTTATATTCAAATTTAAGAATTAAATTTAAAATTTTAATTTGTAAATAACAATAGTTTCAAAAATTATGTTTCAAATGGATTCTCCTATTAATGGTATTAAAATTTCCTTTTAGAAATATACTTCTTTTTATTTAAAAAAAATGGATTTATTCTTATCTTATACCTATCATATATATTGGATGAGTGTAAGCAAAATTTATTGAATTTATAATATATAATTTTTAATAAAAATATTCATAAAAATTTGTTTTTTTTAATTTAATGAGATGAAATTATGTTTGTACACAGTAAAAAAATTCATCAAAATGGAATTTCTTTATTTTCATATAGTTATTATGCAAATTTCTAACTAATTGATAAACAAATTATTAAATTTTATACAATTTTTTTAATTTTTTTAAAATTTTATTAATCTTATTAAAAACATCCAATTGACGGTCTTGGTGAAAATATAATAATGTTTTAATAATATTATTAATATAATCTTGTAGTTTTGTAAAAATAGTTCTTGCATGTAACACAATCTATTGATAGAACTTGACATTATGTTTAACAAAATAAAAACCTAGTGTTGAATGTACCTCAATCCAATATAATTATTTTGGGTTATTCTTGATCTACATGTGGTTTTTTACAAATAATTAATGACCCAGGGCTTTCACTTAACACAATATCAATTCAGTGTGGCATGAAATTCAAAATATTGAATTGTTTAAATTATTTCAAAAAAATATTACAAAAAAATATAGGGGTGTTACATGATTCCTTTAATCACATAGATATTTTAAAATGTACCACATAATTAAATATATTATGAAAACATCATATTACATGAAGTAAATTTCAGGAATATTGAATGAAATCATACTCTTTAAAAATTTATACATAGTCTTCATAATATTCTATAAATAGCTGATCAATTTATAGAGCTCACATAAATCGTGTGATTTTTCGCAACATAAGCCACACCATTGCATGATATATTCCACTATTTCATGATTAATGTTAAACATAAATATCCCATAACTACAAGGAATATATCATTTAAAATTTCACTATAGAATATGGAATGTTCTCTAAAATATTTTTTAAACATGATCGACTTGAAACCATTTGCGGTGTGACCCAATTCTGTATAGCACAAATACATACATAATGTTTTGATAAAAATTATTAAATTCATCTAAAAACACATCCTATATGGAAAAAATACTAAAAAATGGAACAGTAATTCTTAGGAATCAAAATGTTGTATAGTGATATGATTATTGACACCTGTCCCTTGTAAAATATATCATTTTAGAGCTACAAACACGTCATATAAATTCATAGTACAACATAGATCCATCTGATAGTCCCCTCATAAAATATTTTTAAATCTCCCATATATTTATTTGGTGTGTAATATTATTTTTCCTAGTATAGAGAATTAAATATATCATGGTATTATTCTTGTGCATCTACATTTGGATTTGATATCTACAACAACGTAACATTAAAATTTTAAAATAATTTATTTTTTAGATCCATTTTATTATGTTATATTATTTTTATAGACTAGAAATTGATTATTAAATACAGTAAATCTTATATGGATGTAAGATCATTGATCAGTGAGATATCTTTCGGCATGGCCCAATTTTCCACAGTGAAACTATCCAGCTGACTACTAATTTACTCTTTGGTGGAATATTTTTAATGTCACATGGGATATGATTGATACGTGGTCATTATTATTGTGACATGATTTTATTTATTTAGTAATACAAATAATTTTTTCTCCAAATTATTTCATGATTTCTCTTACATTTTATAACACTTTAATAGACTAAAATAATCCAAATCTACCATTAACAAACAATGATTAAACTGTGCCATTCAATTATGATGATTCTAGTAAATGTTGTCCAGAATAAAATTCTTATTCAATAAATATTAAACCACATGTATTATAATTATTTTCAACGAATTTATATTAAAAAACCAATATTTATGTCAAAAAAATTAACACGTAACCTCATTGTTACACCATTACCCTAATTAGGTTTTTATGAAATTAATACCATAATTTAATTTTCACTGTTAAAAAAACAAATTTTCCAAAAAAATTATTGATTTATATTGTATAGTAGTATGTTATCCTTTACTAATAAAATGAAAAGTGTTCTCTTAATACCAGATTTTTCTTTTCATTTATACCCCTTTCATGCATAAAAAATAACTATTAATTTAAGCAAATACCATCTTCTTTTTGTCCACTGTATTTTCCATCAAGATATATATAATTTAATTTCATGAGACCTTCGCCATTTTACAATTTCCCATGGATATTGTTATCAACATCACTACCATTTTCAATTACATTGTCTATGAAATAACCCTTCAATATTCACATAAAAAGTTCTCCCTCATGGGAAAAATTTAAAAACAAAAAATTAGAATGATCACAATTACAAGATAAAATTATTATATATTTTTATAAAAATATGATTCATCAACCCATATGACAACTTTTAGACATTGAGAATTTCTCACAACATTATATTATAAATTTTTTTAATTTTCTTTTCAATCCCCAAATATCTTTTATTTCAATTTAATTTCTTCAAATATTTCTATTAGTGAATTTACCCATAAGAAAAGAGTCATTATAAAATATATATAGACATCAAATCCAAAAAAAATTATATAAATAAAGATCATTATTCAATAGAATAAAATATATCTATTTTTTAAATATATATCGGTAATCACTTATAGTAGGAGATTTTAATTTTGTTTTTTAAAATCTCCCAATGATTTCAATCTATCATACTTAATATAATCATTATATTAATAGTAATGTACAATGTTTTTGTGTCATAACATATGTTAAACCAATTAATACCACTTGTTCATGATAAATTTGAAACAAATTTTGAAATCTAACAGATCTATTCATCATAGAGTTCTTACTTAGTACATGATGAGAACACCTCCCTTTATAACGTTAATATCACACTCCCATTGACTTTAAAATTTTTAAACATTAGTAAAAATTTCTAGGAACAAATTTTTAATGTGTTTTATAGTTTTTTTATTCAATGGATATTGGTGTCATAAAAATATAACATATGATGACATATTTTTACAATATAAACAATTAAAAATGAAATTAAAAACAAAAATTTATTCTTCACTTGATTGAAATATCCTATTTAGTTGGATAATATTACTCAATATTTTTCTTGATATCAATTAATGATCCTTAATAATTTTTATTATACAACTATATATTTCAAATAAGGTCTTAACACCACTAAAATTATATATTAAGAACTATTTCACTAGAAATTATATATTACAAAAAAAAATTCTTGAATAATTTAGGATATTATTAGTGGATATGAAACACCACTTGTTTATTTAGACAAGGCCCTCATGAAATTTGAATTTGGGTTCAATCCTACCACTAATTGTGGAAAGAAACTCAAATACAGATTAATGTATTTATCCTATCTAAGAATGTACAAAACTCATTCATAATTGTTTCCCATAACAACTTTATTTTATCAAACAAATAAATAGAAAAATAATATTATAATTAAACGGGTAATTCATCTAACTCATCAAATGGAAAAATGATGATGGCATTCTCAAACCAAAATCTATCACCCATTTCACATTAAAGACTTTTTAGTGGTTCCGAATTATATAAAATCACTTATAAAAACATTAATCAATATATTTATTTCATAGTTGTCTGTATTCTTGGTCATGGGATTCACCTAAATTGTGAAAATAATTATATGTGTGTTACTTTGTTTCTATAATGGATTATTAAATCATCCTTAAAAATGGTTCCTAGATTAGTTGCAGTATCTTTAATCAATCTTCACATTATTAATATTTGTATTATATTTTATTTCACTTATATAAGCTTCATGCCTATATTATTCTATATCCAATAGATTTACTTTAGACATGAGTTTCACTGATTAAACTTTTAGGTCAAGTTCATCCCCCACTATCACAACTTGAGAAGATTAATTATTTTTTTGATTTATATTTCATTTCTTTTTTCATGGAATATTATCTATTTATATAATAATTTTCTCTTAGTAATCATATTATTGAGCGTCATCATCAAATTACTATAATATAAAATATATTTTTCTTTTATAATAAATTTTTTATTCAGTGGACTCCCTCTTCAAATTTTTCATTGGAAAAGAAGGATGTCCTTATAATTTACTTATCTATTATCTTGAAACAATTAATAGCCATATATCAATTTTTATTTATTATAAAACATCACCAATTGAAATTATACAATGTATAATCAATGCTTAGTAGATAGTTTTTGTAATATCTTTTATACCCAATGTTATCGTAAGGGATTTAAGAACCACATCCATTATGTGTTCCACTATTCCATGATAATTCCACCACATTTTCAGAAAATTATATTATGGTCATCACTTCATTATTTGTCTATAATTTTATTCATTTTTAACAATTAAATATTATACCTTATTTCCTTCACTTTTTTATGTATCTTTAAATCAGATATCAATATTCTATTTCTTATTTTTTTTATATGAACTTTTACTCCAACTCAATGATCCTTTAATCTATTCACATTAATTAGGAATTAATCTTCTAAATACATGATCCCACATCCTTTTATAACTTTATAACTTCTCCATGATTTTTGGTAGGGGTATATCTTTATTGTAGCACATTCTCTATAGAATATTTTTTCCTACATCTTATGAATTATCTACAAGTTGGTCAGATTGATCATTCATTTTGCACCCCTTTTTCTAATATCATTACTTATGGTCTCATTTTCTTCATTAATATTTTCTTAAAATAAATATAACTACCCTTAATGATTATTCCACTTTATGAAGATACACTAGTTGATCCATTTTCCCATACAATGATTATTTCGAATCTTATTTACAGGATGACCATTCTTTAAATTGACTACTAGATGAAATTAATATTTATTTCATTGAAACAATATTAAAATAATTATTTATGATGGAATTTGTTTCTATATAATAATATGTAAATTTTATAATAATTCTTGTTACTGAATAAAAATTAATATCACCCATACCTCTATCAATGGGTGTGTCCTTATTTATGAGTGTCCATTTCATTCTATACTTCCTTTTTGATATTATAATGGGATGTTTTTTGTATATTCTTCATTGGTTTCAAATGAATAATATAATAAAATTATCATATCATGGTAGTATATACTACATTATTTTCATTCATTTAATTTTCATATGTTTCTTCAGAAAAAATTTGATTTCTAAAAAACTTAAACCAGAGAATGGGTTTCCTAAATAACTCATGAGAGATATTTATTTTTTGAAATTTTTATGTCACTTTTTCATAAGAAAATTTATTATGAATTCTTATTCTATTATTCTAACAACCCAAGTTATTAAAAATAAGAATACTATGTTTTATAGCACACATGATACACTACATCAAGCTTAAACAATCAACTAAATATTACTATTTATATGAACTCATTACAACATAGCATTTAGGATGGTGGGAATGAAAACAATGAAGTAAATTATGAAAAAAGGGGTTACACATTTATATATAATTTATTATTAGTTTATTAATTAATTAATAATTAAAATAATACCCTATTTTTAATAAATTGAAATGTTTTTCTGGAAAACTATTTTAATGTGAATAAGTGTATTTTATAATAGTAAATAAAAAATCAATATTTAAGGATTATATTAATTAAATATATATATGAAATTTATAATCTAATTTTATTCATTATTTATATGTGTTTTCTAGGCATGATATAAGAAAAAATCCAATTTTATGGATAAAAGAAATATTTTTCTAAACATGCATATTTTCCACTTGTTATTGGAGGACCTATTTAAAATATATATTTGACACTTTTATTAATTATATATAACATAATAAACTTCATATATGAAATATTATTATCAAAATATTAATTTTTGAAATTTTTGTATCTTTTGGATAAGATTCTTTTTTGATGAATTGTAAAAAAAATAGTGTTTTGTTTTTTAAAATATCTTTTCCCTTTAAATAATTTATAGTTTGAAATTATATATTTATCTAGTTTTAAATTATAGTTAGATCAAATATTTTATTATTTAATCCAATTTAGGAAATTTTAATTAGTTTCACATTGAATTTGTACTTAAAACATTTCAATCTTTTGATGGATTTAATATTAAAAAAATTTCTTTCTCGTTCCATCAATATGATTAATTTTAAATTAATTTCATCCAATTCCATGTTTGTAATTTTGAAAAATTGACACTATATATGTGATCCTAATTAAATGTTTTTTTAATTAGACTCCTTTAATTTTGGACCATAATAATATAAAATTTATTAATTTATTAATTAAAAAGGTTAATGGTAAATGATGTCATTAACTATACAAAAAATTTAATATTTGTTACATAATAAACCAAATAAAATTCATTATCTAATTGTATGAGTGTGTGAAAACCAAAATCATAAATGGGATGAAATTATAACCACCAGAAGACACTTTTATGAGATTATTTCCTTTATAATATTATGTTAAAAGAAAAGTAAATTTTGTCACACATCATTTTAACAAGTGAAATATTATTAATATGGGGTTATATATATGTTATATGTTTCTCTATAAATAATAATTCTAAATATAAAATATTTATATTTATATTGATAATATATTTTTAATTATTAGATATAAAGAAAAAAAAATTAATATCTCATAAAATAATGGTGAGGTAATTGTTTAATTAACATAATATCAAATAAAAAATATTTATAATATAATAATAAGAATATTTTAGAAGATTAATATAATCCATGTAATTTTTAGGTGACTTTAAAATGAATGTTATTTTTTATATTTATTTTATCTAATTTATATTGTTTTGAGAATAATTTTATAAAGTTAACTAATGAATAGTGTAAACATTGAAATTATTGATATTTTAAAATAAATAATATTTTATTTTATGACATAATATTCAAAAAAATATAAAATTATAAAAACAAAATTTTATAATGCTTAAAATGTTATCAATGACTCATGTATTGATCATTTGTAATTTTATTTAAATTATATTAACCCTCAATGTGTAAACTATATAATATTAGACTATGAATAAAAAAGTTTAAATAATGATTAAAAAAGGATAAAGATTATAAAATAGTCATAACTTGTTAAATTTTATTTTAAGATATTATTTCGACCCAAAATAATGATTTATTTATAATAAATATATTTGGATCTATTTTTAGCTGAAAATTAGTTTATGTGAATTTTATAATTGAAGAATTCCAAGAGTACGCCTCCTCTCTTAGATAAAATGGTACCCATTCATATTGTTTAAATATGATTAAAATCTGATTTTTATCAACCAATATCTACCCAAAAACCTTTCTAGAGTATTTCCTACATTATATAGCTACTTTTTATGAATAACAGAACACTTATTTGTCTTAAGGTGTTAGGAAAAGGAGTTTATACGAAAAAGATGTATTGTATTCATCAAATATTTTTATTTTATTTATTCCTATATTTTCATCAAATATTATTATACCATGAGGATAATAACTAAAATTACCTCAGTATAAATTGATTTTATTATGTTAATATCTTAACATAAATCCATTTCCACTTCTATCTAATGGGAAAACAATTAATCATTTTAGTGTATGATGAACTAATGCCTCACGAACTGAAATAATTTTTTGTCCATAAACATATCAAAAGACTATTTATAGTGATGGAATTAATTTTTATATATAATTTTTATAACATAATTATCATTATTAAATTATAATATATCATTTATCTTCTTACATTTTTGTACAAAAAAATGATAACGTTGTTCGTACGTTCATGTGAACTATTATCTCTACAAAGCATTGTGATTCTTTTTGCATCACCACATCACAAGGATGATATATTTAAGTATATATAAATTATTAATATGATATTAATGATATTATGATCAGTATTGAATGAAAATATAATGCTTTATTTCCTTCCATAATAATGATTGAAAAATGGAATCGTTACACAATTGACGCACACCTAACCATCTCCATGATTGTAACATAATTCATTTTCAATATATATATATAATAAATGTAATTAAAATAATAATTTATTCATATAATTGATTATAATTTCATTAATATTATTCTATATATTATGGAATTATGTCCACTTTTACTAATAACATCATAAAAGATTCATTCTGTACTCAAGTATGGAAAATCGACAAAACGTTTGACATGAACAAAAATAACTACATAATTGTTATAACCTGATAATAAGTGATATCAAAGGATAAATTAATATTATTAATTATAACATCAATGTAAATAATATGTATAATATTATTATTATAGAAGATAAATATTTCACGTTACAAATCAGACTCAATATAAGTGGATTGCTTTTAAAAACCACTTTTAAAGTTATTGTTTCAACTATTTTTAAAAAAACCAAAAGGGATGTTCATTTTTGAAAACACCACATGAATTGAATTTCATGATTTAATTTTTCATTATTTTTTTTTTTCTGATTCATTTACTATTTTAAAATTTTATATTCTAATAATATTATTTCATTTATCAGTGCAATGATTAATAAAAATTAAAAATGATTTCAAAGTTGAAAAGTCATTTTTCATTTATGAATTATTTCTGTGTTGTGATTATGTTATAGTTATTTATAATATTTTTAGGAGAAAATATAGCTCAATGATAAAACGTTTGGACGTTGAGCCATTTATAGTTCTCCAGTTCATTGGGCAATATGGAAGAGTTAATTGTTTAGGTTTCACTTATAGATTAAGGGAATATACTGCGATGGGTAATCCAAACGTAAACATGAAGGTTACTCCCTATGTATCCAAGATAGATAAATTAAATGTAATATTGATATGTTATTTATGACACAATTTTAGTTTTATTATATATGATTTCAATGATGTTTTATTTAATTCTTATGATTTCCTAAGATAAGATAAAGACCTTATTTTTTATTGGTGAAATTTATAACTTTTTGAAATGTTTTCATGGGTTTAAAGTATTCATGGATTAATTGTTTATTTTTTTATGTCCCTTAATAATATTTTCTCACTCATCTCTAGTTTTAAAAAGATTTTCATTGTGTATGAAGAGGTTAAAGATAATGGAAAAAGTCAAGATGATATTTATAAATATTTTTCAATAGGAATAATCATGTTTTATTTTGAACGTTTTTATATTTTGGAAAAAATTGATATAGTTTGGGTAGTATACACATTTTCTGAACATGGGATCTTATATATGAATGATAAAATAAATATATAAAACTGTATTCTTAAAAATTACCTCAACGTAAAGGAAATTAAATATGTGACTAAGACTAATTATTCTCTAATGTTTAAGGAAACGTTCTTATATTTGGTATCAAAATGTGGTTCCAATAAATTTAGAGGTTATGATTTTTTTGATAATAAGATGAAAGTCAAACATAAAAAATAGGATATCATGGTAGGAAGATTAAAAATTATTATAAAAAAAGTCAGAGTGGTGTAGGTAACATGAATATGGATATTTTGATTCTTATCATCAACATAACATTTAATATTATGTTATTTTTCTCACAATAACTTTTTAGTTTTAGTAAATGGATGGATTCAGAAAGAACCACTAAAAAATAGGTGTGATGGAAAGTGTTGTGATTCTATTAATAAGAATCCAAATGAAATATGATAAATAATGAAAAATATTGTGGTTATTGAAAACCAAATATGTGGATTACTGATTAACAACATGAATCTTTGGGAGTTTTCTGTTGTATCATGTATGAGAGAAATGAATCTCTGTTGAATTTAAAGTAATAAAGTTCAAATAGGTAATCATATTCAATGATATATGTGTCATGGATGTGGAAGAAACACCTATTAAATTGTCTTAATGTTATAGGAATATGTTTTTAATATGGTAAAGGAGGTCGTAATGTAATAATCTATAATGGAAAGAGGAATCATTCAGTTGACTTCATGAAATGGAAAAAATTTCATCTTGTGTTATCAATTTAATGTTTTAAATGTGGGGAGTAAGTTCATTATGAAAATCGATGTCTTATGAAGAAGGCTCTCGAATGGGGTCATCATGACCATATATATATATATCTATTTAGGAACACCTAATGCGATTGCAATTGGAAGATGAGGAAACTAAAAATGATATATGAAAGGTATGGATTATTTCTTGGTTCCTATTTTAACATTAGTAAATCATAGACTATTAATATTTTTTATGATTCTAGGAATCAATTGTATAGAAATTTGATTAAAAAAAATGGTTACTGTATTATAGAATATGATGAATGATTAACATGTCTACATATAATTTATTCAAGAGTTATGGTATATTTAAAGATGATCAAATGTTTAAAAGTATTAATTCACAATTGATAATAGGTTTAGTTTGAAAAGCAATTATTGAGTTTCTTTTAGATTTAAGCCCTAAATTTTTCATGTGATAAATTTAATTGGGGGAAAATTCTATTTTAATTTTTATACATAAATAAAATTGTATGGATAACCTATTGTGTTTATATGATCATTAATTTTGATGTAATTATGGGATATTAAATTTTTGGATACATTATGTTAGGTATAAGATAATATATGTTATTAAAGCATGTTATGTTTATTTTTAATATTTTATCATATATTCTTAATGTTATAAAAATTTTATAGTTTTATAAAAATAATTACCTATGGGTTCAGTTTCAACTTGTCTCTTTTGGAAAGAAAGTATGAATCAAACCCACAACCGAAGAGAGATAAGGTAAAATCACCAACCACTCACCTATGGAATTTCCCAATTAGTATGAATTTTTTTCTCATTAAACATTTTATGGATATATAATTAGTTTATTTTGGGAACACATGTTTATTGAATTGATTACCTTGGTAATAGAAAACGATTTGGTGATTAAGTGATTAATTTTACTTCGGAAGATGTTCACAATTTTGGGATTCTTATACGATCTAGGTAAATAGAATAATAATATGTGATTTCATTTAAGGATGAATTATATTTTGGAAAAATATATGATTTAGTTTTGGATTTATGGAGATTCATTTTATTTATAGAAATGTATATCATATGTTGAATATGATTATTAAAGATAATTTTTTTTATAATACTTCATGGGTAATTTATGTTATCTGGAGATAAGTCTTATAATTTATCATGGAATATTATGTGATCAAATAAATTTTTTGTTTAAATAATAATATAAATTTTTTATTTTTTAAGGATAGTGGTTTTTGGAATGGTTTTCGTTGAAATTGGGGTATAACTATTGAATTTAGGACATTGAAGTTGTTTTTCAGCAAATATGGTTTATTATTTTTGGGAAAATATAATATCTTTTTCTAAAATTTTTAGTTTTTTTATGTGTATATAGAAAATAAATATATTTTTTATTGATTTAGTGATCAATAAAATTTGATTCTAATGCTTTAGGTATAAAAAATCAACTTAAATACACATCTTTTGTAGAAAAGGACAAGTTTTTTGTGGAAATTTATGAACGGATAAAACTCAACTTGTCAAGTAATTATATTTTCTAACGTTATTATTACATGTAGTAATATAATTCCTGAATGCTATGAATTAGTTATTAAAAAAAATGTTTTTAGTTTAACTTTATTACTATTAAATCTGTGACTTTTTAACCCATCAATGATTAATGGTTTTTGGATTTATAATATTCTTATAACCATGTTTTCAATCATTATACATCAAAAAATGATAGTTATAATTCACTTATATATACATGTTTTTCTACCTTAAATCTTATTATATGTTATCTTAGGTGACCTTTAAACATTAATTCATTTATCCTAAGTCGATGTTTTATTAATCAGTTTTTTATGTGGGATTTCATAAAGGTACATTAAAAATTGAAACCCCTTGTTTTTTATCCTGAGTTGAAATTGTGAGTACACAATTTATTAAAGTGGCGACAATGATACATGTTGATTTTTTAAAAATGAAATTATATTTTTGTTTGCATACATGATACGACACATCCTTATTAATCAAAAACCTAAATATTATTACTTAAATGTTATCATTATAACGTAGCCATTAAAATAGTGGGTACGATGAGGATTAACTAAATTATAAAAACAATGTTTAAAAATGTATATAAAATTAATTATTTGTTTACTAAATAATTATAAATAAATATATAATACTTTTTTTTCAAAAGAAATGAATTTTTTTCTAGAAAACTATTTAAATGTGCACAAGTGTATTTTATACCAGTAAGTAGAAAAATCACCCTCGTTGGATTGTATTAATGATATATATATATATAACATATTTAATATAAATTTTGAGTTTCATCATTTGTGTTTCCATACATGATATAGAAAAAAGTCAAATTTTACGGATAAAATAATTATTTTTGAAAGAAAATATTTTCACCCTTTTGAAGGAACAACCATTTTAAATATATTTTTTTTGAAAATTTTATAAATTATATTTGAATTTTTTTATAATGAATCATATTATCTAATTTTACATTGGTATAATTTTTTTGTATCATTCTGATAAGTTTAATTTTTTAATTAATAGTGTATAAAAATTTATTTTTTTTAAAATAACTTTTTCATCTAAAAATTTTATATTGTTGAATAAAATTCTTAATTGTTTTTAAAGTATATTAAGAAAAATACATTATCATTTAATCTTATGTATATCATTGGAATTTATTTGACATTGAATTTTTATATAAAAATATTTCAATCATATAAATTTTTTTACATTAAATCTCCATTCTGATTCCCTCAACGAGAATAATTTTATGTTAAATATAAAAAATTATGTGTTTTGAATTTTTAAAAATGGATTCCATGTTTTGAATAAAAATTTGTAAATTCACTAAACAAGCCTCTTTAATTTTGTGACATTATGATTATTAACATTAGTATTTTTTAACATGATTAAAGGTAAATGTGGCAATTAAAGGTAAAAGTAATATAACAAATTTTATAAAATTACCCTAAAACATGTCCTATTTTAATTTTATTAGTGTTCTTTGAAAGAAATCATCATTAGGGTGAAATTATATCATTTTTAATATAATTTTATGATATTATGAAAGTTATAATATTATATTCATCAAAAAATAAAATTTTCCACACCTTTGTTTTTTAAGAGTGAAATATTTATAATATTGGATTATATAGAGGATATTTTTGACTATAAATAGTATTATTGAAGATAAAATGTTTATATTTATCATGATAAATTATTTTTTATTTGTAGTGAATAAATAATTAAATTAAGGATCACACAATGATGTAGTAATTATTTAATTAAATAAAATATAAAATAATTTATATTAAAAATACTAAAATAAATATAATTTGGTATCACTAATTTCATACATGAAATTTTAAGTGACATTCACATTTTAGTGATGTTTTATAACTAGTTTTTTGAATCTATTGGGTTTTTATTATATTTTTAAAACGTCAAGTTATGAATATTATAAAAATTCACATTATTGATATTTTATAATATATATTATTTTATTAAATGGTATAAAATACATTAAATTAAATAATTTTTAAAACTAATTGGGTAGGTATTAAAATTTCGTAAATTGAAAATTTATTGGTATTTTTTTCTGATTATATTAATTTTATTAACCCTTAATGTGTAAATTATAATATATCACATAAAAGAATTAAAAATGTTAATTAAGGGTTAAAACAAAATGATAAGGATTTAAAAATATTAAAAACATGCCTTATTTTTATTTTAGGATTTTATTTAGACCTATAGTCATCATATATTCACAACAAATCATTTTTGTTCCATTTATAACAGAAATTTAATTTCTATTAATATTATAATTTGAGGAGTTCCAAAAGTACCCCTCCCCTCTACTACAAAAGGGAACCCATTCTTCTCATTTCATACATTCAAAAATAAATTTATTGAGAAAATATCTACCCAAATATCTTTTTATAATACCTCTCCACATTCTAGAAATATAATTTTAGTTATAACACTACCCTTCGTTGTGTTATGGTGTTAAGAAAAAGAAATTTTCTCAAGAATATGTATTGTTTTAATCAAGTATTTCTATTTTATTTATTATTACACTTCCTTTAAATATTATTATACCATGATCATATAATAAATCCAGTGTCCTAATTATAATTATTTGTTATTATGTTAATTTATTCCCTAAACTTCATCTCCACATCAATCCAATGGTAAAATAATTAATCGTTCGTGTGTCTAGAAAACTAATGTCTCATGAACCAATATAATTCATTTTCCATCACCATATCACAAGATTGGTAATAATGATTGAATTAATGTTTAAATATTTGATTATTGAAATATTTATCATTATTAATTAATAACATATCATTTATGTTATTTCCATTCCAAAACATAAAAATGATAATGTCGTCCTTACATACAAGTGATCTATCTCCCCCACGTAATGACGTGACTACTTTTTCATCACCACATGAAATGTATGATATATATAAGTATATTTAAATAAATAATATGTTATTAATGATATTATTATAAATATTGTATGATAAAATTATGCTTACCTTCTTTCCATAATTATCATTGATAAATGGAAACACTACTAATGCATTTTTACAGCTTAACTTATCTGTGATTGTAACACAATTCATTTTTGATATAGATATGTAATGTATTTATTTGAATATATAATTTATATATAAATGTGATTATTATGTAATTAATATTATTTTATATAATATTGACTTATGACCACTTTGACTATTAACATCAAATGAGTTTCATTTTGAATTAAAGTACAGAATATCTACATAACGTCCGACAAGAACATAAATAATTAAGTAATTATTTTTACATGATTATAAGTGATATGAATAGAATAATTAGAATTACTATGATTATCAATAAATTTAATATTTAACCAAATATTATTATCTTGAAAGATAATGATTTTACATTCTGAGTCAAATTCAGGGTAACAAGATTTATTTCAAGAACATCAATTTATGTTATGTTTTCGACTATCTTTTAAAAATAAAAAACCAACTTATATTAGATATTAATGAAATATATAGAATTTAAATATTTAAGGTTTCTTTATATAATATCTTGGGTTTTCCATGTAGTAATGATCTTTTATTTTTGGCCAAAATCTTGTTAAATTTCCCTTTTTAGAATGGAGCCTAATGGGGGTCATGGACAGATTTAGTTGTTCTTGGGATAGAAGAGGTGGGAAGGCAGTGTAATGGTAGTTGGAAGATTACATGACATTAAAGGGGGTAAATGTTGTGTAATACCATTTCAACACTTATAATGGTGTTTCTAGGACCCTTCACAGAGGGTGTTGGATTTTCCTCTAGAATAGAAGGTTGGGAATTACAAGACGTGTATTGAAATTACATGACGTGTCATTGACATGGAATTTATTTAAAAAGATGTAGAAAAATCACTTTTACAAAAAAATGTGGTTTACCACTATTTCAAATTCGAAAACCCATATAAACTAGTTTTTTCATATCTAGTGCCAATGATAACATTGATTCTTCCACTTTTGGTCATGTTGGAACCACATTGGTAAGTAATCGATTCAATTTTATCTGTTCTGGATTCATTAGAACAAACAATTCACTATTAGGATATTGCCTCATATGCCATAATTTCTCATTCTTATTTTTTTTATTTTGATTTATCCTCAACCAAGGATAATCAGGACATGATAGATGATTATCAATCTTCTACTAAGCTAGGGTGGGTTATCTATTATTTTCTTTCATAGTTTGGTGATTTTTAAGTGAGATCGGTCGATATTCCATCCATCGGTCTTTGCAATATAGCTCCATTTATGAGTGAGTTACATGTTGTAGATTTAATCGAACCTAGGTATGATTTCCCTAGGATCTTCTGGGGTGTGTTGGCACAAATGACCCAAATCAGGGTCAACCATAGGGTGATCCATTTAGAAATGCATTAGTTTTTCCTTGTCAAACTAACCAAGGGGTGTGTTATTATGCATTACTGGTTAGAAAAACCCAATTACACTTAAATGGAATGGGATTTCTTTCATAGGAGATGTTATTCTCTCTTGCCTTGTGAAATCATGTCATGTATTCTCATGCTAATATTTATTAAATGGCTTGTGTGAATTTCATTAAATGAGTTGGTATACTCATTGGTTGTTTTCAAATTTCATGAATGGTTTATTATGAAAATTGTAAATAATAGGGGGGGGGGGGTATACACATGTAAAAAGTTATATGAAAAATGGAATACATGGTTTGATATACATATGTGATGTAATTGGCGATGTGATTGGGTATACACACTTGTAATAAAAATGTTTAAATTGTATGGAATGAATCAATGGTTTGATAGATTTCATGGAGGGAAGTCCAAGGATCTGAAACGTGGTAGTGGATTCCTTGGTAGAGTATGTAACATGGTCCTAATTCCATGAGATGCCTCATTCCTTTCAACCCCTTGGATTCAGGTTTCTTGGAAACACATAAGAAATGTTGGTACCCATTATCCTTGGACTCCAACTAATACCTATATTTTGTTTCTACCAAGATAATAATGTGACTCATGGATGAAATCATGGTCTCTAACACCTTGGATCCATCCATTCATGGAATAAATTTCACTATATTTTGGGGATGTGGGTTTTTGAAAGACTTCTCTATATGAAGTGGCCCTGGGTTTTCAATATGGATGGATGAATGGATAGGTTGTGTTACTTATTTACTTTTCAAATGGTTTCCTTGTTAGGACCTAACAGTTGTTGGAGGGAGCCCAAGGAGGCTATCTAGTATTACAATATGTAGTAGACTATCTCCATGGGAATTTACACTTACATTACATCTTTACATACACATTATATCATGTTCCATATTTCTATTTAGAACTGTATAGATCTTTGGGTGGAATCCTACTCAGATGCTTATCTCACACCCTGTTTGAGCCTCCGTGGGGACACAAAAAAGTTGTATATATCCAACTATTGGTAGGGGTATGATCTCTAATGTATGTTTTAACTATTTATTTAGAGAAGGAGAGCATGGGACCATGCTAAGGGTTGCGATGCTATGGAATCTTTTTGGTCTTTCTTATTTTTGGACACTTCTATACTATTATATTTCCATGTATTATTCAGGATACTTTCAAGGTTCTTGTATCATCTGAATTACTGATTATTTATTATTCTCTTGGCTGACTTTTCAACATAATTCTTATTTATTCACTAATACCATTTAATGTATTTGACATATGTTGTGATATAAAATAGAAATTAGGGAATAGTCTTCCCACTATCTCACCCAAGACCCCGCTACAATTCAGTAGCCTTAAGAATTTGTGAAGATGTGCTTGAGGCCATGTGATCAACCAGGCTCAGGGAACTGTTCGATGGCATCCATTATGGGATGCTAAAAAGTGGCATCAGAGCTATATTCTCTAGTTTTACATAATTTTTGAGGCCAATATATAGGTATATGAATGAAATGGGATTGGGTAATAGGTTTTCCCTAAGATTATTTACCCCACATATTGGGAAAATACCAATTTCCACAAAAAATTGTGATTTTATAGATTTTGGATATTATAGTTGATTTGATTTAACCATTGGGTGAAAAAAAATATTTATGTTGTTACTATTGATATGATTTGGGTTCTATTTCTGTTACAACATGAGGAGATGAGGGTATTCCATCTCAGTCATAATATTGTCACATGTTTGAAATCACATGCCATGAATTGTGACATTCCATTTAGGTTGCATTAGTTATTTCATGATGTTGTGATGGATGATGTTAAAGTTGTGCCATCTGTTGTGATATTTTAAGTGCAATTAATAGATGTGTGACATCATATTTCTATTAATAATGACTATGGTCTATTATGGGTTGGGAAATGATGCACCTATGAAATGAAAATGATAAATTGAATCTAAAATGTGTGAATTGAATGTGAACCATGTTATGGTTTCATTAGGTATTATAGGCCCTCATGGTTTTAGGATTGGTAACCCCTTAGATGAATTTTCTAAATAATTGAAATTTGAAAATTAAATGGGAAATAAAGGCTTGAACTACACACATATTTTGAGTGGGAAAGAGGCGGAGTTTCTTGTGGTTTGCTGACTTTTTTATGCATTCATTGATTTAGAAGAAGGTTGTTGGTTGACCTGTTTTTTAGGAGGGTATCAAAATGTACTTTTATTTTGAGTTGTATATTTGATTTCATTATTTTATGAGTAATATGTTTGGAATTACATATTCATTTCACCATGAAGAAATCCAATTCTATGCTTGGATGGTGGTGGCGACCCAGCTCCAGATGTGATGGGACACAAGCTGCCAGTTGATCCACCTGTAGTGCTGACTACTTCACTAGGGGTTATTCCATAAACCAATACATAGGATTTGTTCATTGAAAGATTATTTAACAATATACAGACTTTTCAGGGAGCACCATAGCATACAATGACTACGGATGACCAAACATGGGTGTTTTAACAACAACATCCTCCCACATTTTGAAGGCATTATGATCCACAAGCGGTATTGTCTTTGGGTTGAGACCACGTTAGTAATTTTTGGGAATCTACTGATGAATCCTAAGAGGAGGTTCATGCCTGTGGATTATATTCTATGTACAGTAGCAAAGTGATGGTAGAATGTTATGAATTATGCTTATGGGATGAAACATCTAGGTTAGAATGTTTTACATACTCGCTTCTAAGACAACATTTACCTTGAGACTATGCGAGTTGAGAGGTCTATTTATTTCATGCATCTGGAGTAGGGATCAATGATGGTAATTTATTACTCTGAATGCTTTACATAATTATATAATTTTGTGCTCTTGTACGTTGCTGATAATATTTCTAGAGTGAGACTCTTCGAGGAATGTCTCAGATTTTCTGTCAAATGGTAGGAAAACATGTTCAGGATGTCCTATATCATTGAAATTTTAAATCATGTGTTAATTACTATGAAGAACCAAAGGGAATTTGGTGTCATAGAGTATGGATTTGCTTCTTCTCTACCATGTGGATCAACGTCTTCATGTAGGACGCACCATTTTGTGGCTTCATGTGAGTGATGGAGCCCATTGTTTGGTTACTAGTGTGGTAGGATGAGCCACATAATGAATCAATGTGACCATCACCAAGTTTAGATCCATGATTGAGGCATGATGGGACACATATATTAGTTTTATAGGACCTTTCATCCCGTTGTGAGTCATATGGGGTTAGCTCCGACCTTCGGTTCATGAGAAGGTTCCTTTGCTCTCTGTAAGGTTTGGAGCTAAAGCAGTGTTGGCCGATCCAGCCAAGGAAGTGGGAGTCATTGAAGAGGTATCCAAATACAAGTTACACCTAGATATTAGATCAGACAATCTTCGTGGAGTGAGGTTATGCCATAGGGTAATAGTGTCAACTAGTTATTTTATATACGGCCTACCCATGAGAAATATGGTTCCATACTTTCTAGGGTGAGAGGTATGATCATAGTATCTTCTAATATTTCATCTTCTCTTTTTGATATAGTTTCATCACATAGCTTCATATATGCACCTATGGTGAAAATCCATGATCTTGATGTGTGTTCTTCTGAGGTAATTTTTATTCTAGAAACACTGTTGGGAATTAGAACAGATGATGTGATCAAGTGTAGGGAGTTTTTTCTTGATGTTGGTCGGTGTCACTTTATCTTGAGTTTGTATGTCCTCAAGATGATAGGTCTTGACATCATTATCGGGATAGAATAGCTATTATAATATCAAACATATGTAGAATACTATTGTAAAAGGGTGACTTTTACATCACCATAGGGCGTAGTGATTACTCAAAAAAGAAAATGGGATTTTTTGGAAAGATGAGATCCACCAGATCATTGTGGTCAAGTCGGTATGATAGGCTCGATCAGTATATTGGGTTTGAATGATTAGGGAGTTACATAGGAAGACATTTCCCCATAGGTGGTTAATTTTAGGGATGTGTTCCCAGATAAATTTTCTAGTCTACCTCTTAAGAGAGTGGTTCATTTAAACGTTTAACTAGTCTTAGGAGTTTCACCATTATCCATTCTTTTTTATTGGATGACTACAAAATAATTGTAGTAGTTCAAGAGGTAGTTTGAGGATTTTGAGGTGAAGGGGTTTATTCGACCCAATACATCTATGTGGTGTTCACAGATCCTCTTTCCTGAAGAGGATGTTGGAACTATTTGGCTATACATGTATGATAAAAAACTAAACCATATGACGTTTAAAAATTAACATCACTTTCCCTGTATAAATGACTTG
Source organism: Viscum album (assembly GCA_963277665.1). Lineage (NCBI taxonomy): Eukaryota > Viridiplantae > Streptophyta > Magnoliopsida > Santalales > Viscaceae > Viscum > Viscum album. Next base: position 1,959,885,764 of record OY728137.1, read on the forward strand.
TTTATTCAAAATTGGGGAGATGGAGTGTTCTAGAAAACTGATTTGAGGTTTTTTATCTTCAAGGGCATGTTCAACCTTTAGAAATACCACATACAAACTATTATAGTAGGTATGGGTTATACAATAATCTTTTTAGGCCAACCAGTATCTAGAACATGCCAATGGTTTTCATCAAACTGACGAACTGAGTGTTATATCTATACTTGGATTATTTTTGGTGGTTTTTTTGAATGATATATTAGTGTATTATCACAATCTATATGACCATGCCAACCATATTGAGATCATTTTGAATACAATGAGATAAAATCATTTATATGATAATCACTAAAGTTTCACATTTGGATGGATCTGATTCAATTTATAGGTAACATCATCTCAGAGATAGGTGTATTAGTGGAACGAAATAATGTGAGAGTTTTAGTTTCCTAGGAACAATCCAAGAATATTTTTTGAATATACAGTTTCTTGGGGTAGCTGGTTACTATAGGAATTTAATATAAGAATTATCACACATAGAAGTGTTATTGAATGGCTTGAATAAGAATATTGTGATGTTTTTACGGTCAAAATTGTGTGAGACATCATTCCAAGAGTTGAAAGGAAGGTTGACATCCACATCAATTTTGATACTTTCAGTACATTGAAAGAGATATTTTATGTATTATAAAGCATTAGGTAATGGGTTGAGAGAAGAGTTGATGTACGGATATAGATTTGTGGTTTATAGGTTTCAGCAGCTGAGCCCACAAGAGAGGAATTACCTGACACACTATCTCAAGTTGGATGTATTTGTTCACACTTGCGCTGTTAGAAACAATACCTACTTGGAGAAAATTTTTTGGTGTACACAAACCACAAGAGCCTAATATATATTTTTACATAGTGTGATCTAAATATAAGGATGTGATGGTCGATGGAGTACCTACAGTCCTTCAACATTTAGATTTTGTAAATGCCTTGTAATGGGAATGCTGTTACAGATGCATTGAGCGTGAGGAATCAGATACAAGTAGGGCAACATGTTATAGTTGGTTTCCTGAGAACCAATTCTTTATACATTGATTACATGAATGTACACTTATTATATATTGTTCATTGTTCTACATGACTATAATATAATAATGTCCTGGAATATTTTTTCCATTAATAAGGTCTAGGAAGATCCCCTCTATGATGAGAACCTTGAAATGATATAACAACATTCTTAAATAATGTTCTACGGTTGGATGACAAACTATGATAGGAAAAGTCATTTTTGAGTACTCGTAAGAATATAAGACTCTGTAATGGAGTTCACAAATGGTAATCTCAAAGATGTGAGATTTTGAGAATAGACCCTCCAGTAGTAATTCCACATGTCTTGGTGTCATCGAACATTGCTATCTATGAGTGTGTAATGGTCCTTAGACTCTAAGATTATCATTAACTAAATTCATGACTCGCACACTTAGATTTGCTAATGAAAACCGTCATGAAGATAGTTGGTGGGAAGTAGGGTATGTTGGGTGCATCCCGAATGACATGTAGTTAATGGATAAGTCGAGGAAGGATTTTTCCCTTCCATATTTATGTAAGTAGATATCTTGGGCCCTTTGATTGAAATTGAATTGTCGCTCAAATTCCATGACCATGGTGTCACGATGAGTTTATTTCTTGAAGTCAAAGAATGATAGATCAAGCATATAGTTTTATGACACTACCATGAAGCCTTCATGATGAGATTTTGAGAAAAAGGGATTAAATCATATGGTAAGACTTTGTATGAGGTGACACATCAATACGACACCAACTTCTTTCTCTTGGGTTCCTTGACCCGTTGCTAGACAGTCATCTTGGACTTTAGGGAAGCCCGCTTAATTCAAACGATAAAGAGGCCTAGAGGGTCACACAAAAAGTGTATCCAAGAATCTCATGTAGGATAATGATTATTCCCATATTTGGTTTAACAATTTTTCAAGGAATCCTAAATCATTTTAATATTGTAGGAAGAATAAAATGAAAACAAGATATAGATGTCATGTACAATGAATGTACACGCTGTGTAGTTTTAATTTTTGAAATAAAAAGAAAACAAGATATACATGTTGTGTACATTGAATGTACACTCTGTGTAGTTTTCATTTTGAATCATAAAATAAAAAAAGATATACACACCATGTACATTTAATGTACAATCTATGTAGTTTGTATTTTGGATGAAAATGAAAAAAGAGTGCGTGCTGTGTATTAATTTTTTTAAAGGTTGGGGCCGAAGTCTCAGTTTTATTATTAAATCAAAGAAAGGACCTCTTTTAACTGGGTAGACGGAAACCTATTACATAGCCCGAAGGCCCAGTGGGATTTTAGCCCAATACATAGCCCGTAGGCCCAAATTCTAAGGCCAATTCACATTATATGAATAGTAACCTACTGCTACAGTAACACATAGTATCGCCGCCACTATAGTGCCCTGCCGCCACTATAGTACCCGCTGATGAATAGTGTCACTTCTGCTATATTACCGCTACAGTACTGCTACAGTAACCTACGCCCCATGGTCTTTGAACCCCCATATTTATTATAATCAGCATAGGTGCATGTCAAGGAATTAAATATTTGACATGGGGGGTTTTCAATAAGTGTTAATGAAAAAAATTGAACATTTAATGAGTTTATTTATTATCATAACTCTATTACAACAAACCTGATTAAAAATATCCTCACAACCCCAACACTTTTCCTTAATTGGTGTGCACAACAATTCTGGATAATTCTCTCTGGGATGAAATAACTCCTTCCTCCAATAATTCTCTCAAGACTAAGAGAGATCCTCCTCCATCGGATCAAGGCGATATAATGTGGATAACACAAGAAAAGGCTTTTCCAGTCTAGCACCTGGAGATTCCTTTGGCGACCTCTAGAGATACGCGCTACATGTGTAGATAACTACTAGAGGAATTCAACACATGGCTTCAACGATGCAATGGTGAATCACATCAGAATGTGATCAGAAATATCAATAAAGAAAGAACACCATAAAAAGTAATTCTTGTCAATTAATTAATTTAATTATAATAATCCTATGATAACCCTCCTTTTTTGTTTCGGGACTATTCTTCTTCTTTGTGTATTTCTTTGATTCGATCCATGGAGTCTGGAATTTATCGTCGTATTGATCCTCAATTGATCATTGCTAATGAAAAAAAATCCAATTGGGAACATCCACCCATGAGCATCCGCTACGCCCAGGACATTCAAGTTGTATCAGAGTAGTCACAACGTTGACTATAATTATTTTATTTTACTTGATAATTTACAGATTTATATTTTATTCAATTCAAGATAAATTGTTCTATAAAACTGAATGAACGAAATCTATTCTTCCTCCTTCGTTTCTCAGTTCACATCACATAAAAGACCTTTTCATTTTAATTTTCACTAAAATAAAAATGAGGCACTCATCTGGAGGAGCCTCTCATTCTATTTGTACAACACAAGAATACAATGTGTTTTGTGAAATCTACACTCCATGTAGTTAGGTTCAATGAACTGGTAATGGTCTGCCAAACCACACCGTGTGAATTGAGCATAGCTATGTTTTTTTAATACATCATGTTGAACAGAATTGAACAACATATGGAATCCAAAATACAATACATTTATTTTGAATCAACATGTCGTGTAGTCCGATCTGCCCCAATTGAAACTATGAACAAGGTGAATTCGTGTACAAGGAGAAGCCATGTAACCGCATACACGGGATTTCCAGGCTAGTAAACACGTAACAAGGAAGTACATGACATTTTATATTAATCTACATGTCGTGTACTCCAAAATATCCAAATTACAGAAAACACCCCAAATCCCCCAGTGTGTACATTGGATAAAAGGGTGAAAAAAATACACATCGTGTAATATAGCTTACATGCAGTGTACTTTCTAGAAATATAATTTCACCAGGTTTCCTCCAAAGTACAATGACCCATACAAGGAATATAAATGAGAAGAATCTCAAGGAAATTCAGAAAATAATTTAAGATAAAAAATAGATTAATTATAAGATCATAATTAATTGAATCCAAATGCGACTTATCGTGGTTAAAAGAACAATTAAAATAATACTAAATATGCGTAAAATTCATTTCATGCTTTGGATGATCATGATCTAGACCAAAGACAATTTTTATGTGTATGGTTTCATTTAAGTTTATTTAATTTAAATTCATTTGCCAGTGAGCCTTCTTTCAATAAAATGTAGGTCCTACGCACCCATGGTTTCTTTATTGTAAACACCATGTTATGGAGGATCTCCAAATCTAAAAGAGATGGTTCAAAATCCAAATATTAGGAGAAACCAACCAAAGAAGATTCAAAGGTGGACAGGTTGGAGTTGAAAAACATGAACCATCAGGTTCAATGTGTTTTTCCCTTGGTTAGTGTTGGTTTATGAAAACCGCTAGACAAGCTAACCAATAGAAGATCATGATCATGCCATATTATTTTATTTATGTCTGATTGCATGGTTTATATATTATGTATGTGTTGTTGCGATCACACAGCTAAGGAAATAAACAAGCATGAAAACATGGAATAAAATACAAACTGGACTATGCGTAAACATTATCAGAACATGTTTAATCACCTAAGAATTCATCATATAATATTAAAAAGCATGTGATAATGTGAAACTATGCACAAAGGATTGAAATCCCTCAAATTCCATATTTAGTCAGACCAAGCCTTCTGTTACTTGATTAAGGTAATGACTCAATAAAACTATGTGTTTGACTAACCATTTTTGGGACACTTTTATAAAATAATGTCTTATGAAAGTTTCAGTTTGAATTAAAAGTTTTACATCAAGAGGAGTAGCCCCTACTAGACTTGTTGTAAAATGGAGGCAATTATTGAAGAAATCCATGTCAGGATTTTAGGATTGGGGATTCCACTAAACAGATCAATGAACTGTAAGCTCATAGTTGGAAAATACCTACCGACCTAAATACCTTTAAATATCTGGACCAACCAATGTTGGGGTTATGCGAAGTGGAATATGGATCCTTTCCACTAGAATGTCATAGCAACTAGGCATTCCAAGTTCAATGGTGGGGGCTGTTGGGACATGATAAAATAGTAAGAGAATTAATAAAATAATTTATTATTTTTCCTAAAATGTATTCAAAAGGCACTGATAAATTTGTTATTTTAATTTGTAGAATCAATATGAAAAACTTATCAACCACATTTTCTCTGTAATCATTTCTGGATAAATACAATATCCCCACTGGTAGTAACATTCAATAATGGTATAGGTGCCTTCGGGTTATCCTATGACATGAATTAAATTTTTACGTGATAGAGTCCTAAATTCCTGATTTTCCTACCCAAGGGGTGAGTGATGAAGATTTCCTGGTCTATGATCAAAATTTGAATGATGCACTCGACATTCAATTATTGATGTTGTCTTCAATGTCCAGTGAGCTCATGAAGTCTCATGAAGACATGGATTCCTATAGAATGCTCAAGCACCTCCATGGTATATACCAGAAGAGAGAAAGATAGGAAAGGCTGGAGATCTCCAAGGTGCTATTTCAGAGAAACCTTGTAGAGGGTGCCCTAGCTGGGCCTCATGTACTCAAGATAATTGTCTACATTGAGCTCTTGGAGGTTCTAGGGTTTAAAATCCCTGATGAAATGGGCACTGATCTCATTCTTGCATCACTCCCCCAGAGCATCTCTGACTTCATTGTAAATTTCAACATGAAAATCACTGAGAAGTCTCTATCTGATCTTTTTATCCTCATTCCACAAGTGGAAAATGATATGAAGCATCAAAATACTTTTATCCTTATAGTAAATAAAAGTAAAGGGAAGGCAAAGAGATTTAATCCTAAATATTCTTTAAGTACTTCCATGAAAAGGAAGATCAAATGGGAGGCAAGAGAAGAGGAGGATGTTTGTTTCGCATGTGGCAGGAAGGGCCACTGGAAGAAAAACTGTACCTAGCCATGGAAGCAAGGTAAAGAATCAGGTATGTCTATTATCGAATGTAATCTATCAATTTATACCAACTGGGTATTAGATACTGCTTGTGGTGCTCACATCTGTATCCAAATACTGGAACCAAGTAGATTGTGAAAGATTTACCGAGGTGAGGTGGATCTGCGAGAAGCCAATAGATCTAGACTCACTGCTATAGTTGTTGGAGACTACCACCTCACATTGCCTACTGGTGTGGTCTTGGTATTAAAATAATGTTATTATGTACCCTCTGTATCCAAAAAAATTATTTTAGTATCAAGATTAGATACTAATGGATTCATCTCCTAGTTTAGAAATGAATGTTTCTACTTTTATAAAGATAACATTTGTTTTTTAGGGAACATTTACCTAATGGACTTTATGTGTTTAAAATACACAAACCAAGTAATGGAAATCGATGGAAAAGTTAATTCACGTGACTCATACCACACAAAACTATGGAATCACCAGCTAGGTCATGTCAATGAGAAACATTTGAAAAAACTACATCAAGATGGGTATTTATATTCTTTCGAACTAAAACCACTTGGTGTATGTCATGCGTGCCTATAAGGAAAAATGATGAAAGCCCCATTTATTGCGAAAGGTGAATGGGATAAAGAGCTTCCAGAATTAGTTCACACAGATGTGTGGGGAGTATTTCCAGTTGATGCAAGGGGTGGGTTCTTATACATCATATCTTTTACTGAGGATTTTAGTAGATATGGATATATTAACTTAATGAGTTATAAGTAAAATTCTTTTGACTAGTTCAATGAATTCAAGAAAGAAGTTGGGATCCAACTTGGTAAGAAGATTAAAAAAATCTGCTCAGACATATGAGGATAAGATCTTAATCCGAACTTCATTGATTTATTATGGGAGTTTGGGATTCTTTCTCAACTTAGTCTTTCTTACACGCCTCAATGGAATGGTGTAAGTTAAAGGAGGAACCACACTCTGTTGGACATGGTGAGATCAATGATGAGTCATGTGAGTCTTCCATTATCCTTTTAGGGATATGCATTACAAAAAACAGCACACATACTAAACTAAGTACTATCTAAATCAATAAATGGTATTCCATATGAGTTAAGGAGTGGACGCAAAGCCATGTTATCAAATTTACATTTGTGGTGTAGATAAGTATTTTTTTATGGCCTCTTTAGGTAAAAAACATGCACCCCAAGGCAGAAAGTGTACCTTTATAGGATATCCCAAGGAAATAAGGAGATAATTCTTATAAAACCTCTCATATAAATAGGTTACAGTGGAAATACACGCCATATTCCATGAGAGGGAGCACATATTCAAAAGATATGGTGGGAGTGAGTTAGAATTCGATGAAGTCGAGGCTCAAGATACACAATAGTTCTTATAAGAACAGATTCCACAAAGCCTCATGGAAGAAAAATCTATTCCAGAGATATAAGAACTGTGTAGGAGCATGAGATAGGTGAGAGGACTATAAGAATATGGTTTTCTTGTCACTAAGGATGGTAACTCCTTATTGGTTGAAAATGAGGATTCTCTTACCATCAAGGAAGCAGTCGAAGTCACAAACGTTTCCAAGTGGAAAAAATCCATGAATTATGAAATGTATTCAATATACCAAAACCAAGTCTGGATTTTGGTAGATCCTCCAGTTGATGTAAATCCTCTTGGTAATAAATTGGTATTCAAGAAGAAACTGTACATGGAGGGAAAATTTAGCACCTATAAGGCACAGTTGGTTGCAAAAGGTTTTAGACAGCATCAAAGAAATAACTATGATGAAACCTTTTCACAGGCTGTGATGTTGAATTCCTTCAATTTCCTATTGTCAATTAGCACTTACCATGACTATGAAATTTGACATATGGATGTCAAAACATCATTCCTTAATGGGAACCTCCATGAAGATGTCTACACAACACAACCAGAAGGGTTTTTTACTCCAAAGGATGCCAACAAGATATGCAAGTTGCAGAAATCCATTTATAGATTAAAGCAAGAATCATGTTCATAGAACATTCATTTTGTTGAATCCATAATGGAATTTGGCTTTGTTAAAAATGAATGTGAGCCTTGTGTCTACAAAAGGATAAGATAAAGTGCAGTTGTTTTCTTAATAGGATATGTTGATGACATATTAATAATTGTAAATGAAATAGATGTATTACAGTCAGTTAAGGCATGGTTGGATAAATTCTTCTCTGTGAAAGACTAGGGAGAGGTAGCATATATTCCGGGGATCAAGATCCAACATGATAATCCAAGAGAATGATGGGCCTAAGTCAAAGTACATATATTGACATGATATTAAAGAGATTCAGTATAGAATAGTACAAGAGGGGATTGTTGCTAGTGCCACATGGCATTCATCTTTCCAAGAAAATGTGTCCTCAGACACCTGAGGAAATAAAGAAAATGGAAAAGATCCATACCACTTCCACAATTGGGTCTGTCATGTACGATATGCTATGTGCAATGCTAGATTTGTCTTACGCATTAAGTGTGTTAAAAAAATATCAAGTTGATCCAGGATATCGCTATTGGATGGAAGCCAGGACTATCCTTAAGTATCTGTGGCATACTAAGGATATGTTCCTAGTTTATGGAAGAGATGAGGAACTAGTCATCAGAGGACATGAAGATGCTAGTTTCCAGCCTGATCAAGATGACATGAAGTCACAGAATAGATAGATATTCAGTTTGAATGGAGGTTCAGTGAGCTAGAAGAGCTCAAAGAAATGTGTAGTCGCAGATTCTACAGCAGAGTTTGAGTATATTTCATCTTCTGAGGCAGCTAATGAAGTAGAATGGATGTGAATATTCGCCAAAATATTGATGTAGTACCTATAAGTGAAGATCCTATCACACTCTATTGTTATAATACTGCAGCGGTGGTACTTTCCAAAGATCCAAGGACACATCAGCAGACAAAGAACATACTTCGGAAGTATAATCTCTTGAGGGATTTTTCTCAGAGAGGTGAAGTTGCAGTTAACTATATTTCTACTAAAGACAATGTGGCAGACCCCTTGACTAAAGCTTTAACTCAGCAGAAACATGATCATCATGTGAGGTCTAGCAAACTAAAAGTCGTTGGCAATTGGATCTAGTATAATTGGGTGTCTGTTAGAGTTGGTGTCTTGGGAACCAACTGTTTATACCTTGATTACATGAATGTACACTTAATATATATTGTTCATTGTTTTTCATGACTATAATATAATATTGTCCTAGAATATTTGTAGCATTAAATAGGTCATGGAAGATTCCCACTATGATTAGAACCTTGAAATTCCTGACTCACACACTTAGATTTTCTGATGAAAGCTGTCACGAAGATAGTCGGTGGGAAGTAGGGTGCATTGGGTGCATCAAGAATGAGATGTTGTTAATGGATATGTCGAGGAAGGATTTGTACCTTCCATATTTATAGAAGTAGATATCTCGGGCCCTTTGATTGAAATAGAACTGCCGCTCAAATTCCATGGCCATGGTGACACGATGAGTTTATTTCTGGAAGTCAAAGAATGATGTAACAAGCAATTTGTTTATGTCACTTCCATGAAACCTTCTTGATGAGATATTGAGTCAAAGAGATTAAATTACACAGTAATCATTTGAATGAGGTGACACGTCAATGTTGCATCAACTTCTTTGTCTTGGGTGGCTTGAACCTTTTGTAGATAGTAATCTTGGACATTAGGCAAGCCCACTTAATGCCAAAAAGAAAGAGGCCTAGAGGGTTAGACACTATGTGTATCCATGTATCTCAATTAGAATAATTATTATTCTTGTATGTGTTTTAATAATAATTATTGTAATCCAAAATCATTTAAATATTGGAGGAAGAATAAAATGAAAACAAGATATACAATCTGTGTACATTGAATGTACACACCGTGTAGTTTTCAATTTGGAAATAAAATGAAAACAAGATATACACGCCATGTACATTGAATGTACATGATGTGTAGTTTTAATTCTAAAGAATAAAATTAAAAAAACATATACATGCTGTGTAAATTGAATGTACATGCCGTGTAGTTTTCATTTTGGAAAGGAAATGAAAAACAAGTACACGATGTGCATTAATGATTACACGCCATATAGTTTTTTCTCTTGGGATTTTGAGGAAATAATATCACTTTATTAAATGATATTTATTATAATCAGTATGGCCGTATGTCAAAGAATTAATGATTCAAAATGGGGGGTTTTCAATATTAGTTAATAAAATAAATAAAACGTGTAACACGTTTATTTATGGCCATAAATCTATAACCTCAAACCCGATTATAAATATCCACACAACCCCAACACTTATCCTTAATCATTGTGCACAAAAATTATGGATAATTCTCTCAAGGACAAAAGGACTCTTTCCTCCATGAACATTCTCAAGACCGGGAGAGACCCTCCTTCATTTGATCAAGGCGATCTAAGGTGGCAACGCAAATAAAGGCTTTTCCATGCTAGCAGATGGAGATTCCTTTGGAAACGTCCAAAGATATGTGGTGCATGTGTGGATCACCACTAGAGGAAGTCTACACATGGATTCCGCGACATAATGAAAAATCACATCGGAACGTGAACATAAATATCAATGAATAAAGAACGCTATAAAAGGTACTTATTGTCAATTAATTAAATTAATTATAATCAACCTGTGATGATTATACTTTGTTGTTCCGGGACTATTCTTCTTCTTTGTTTTTTTCTATGATTTGATCCATGGAGTCTGGTGTTTATTGTCTTATTGATCCTGGATTGATCATTGCAAATGACAAAAATCCATGTGGGATCATCCACCCATGAGCTTCCGCTGCGCCCAGGACCTTCAAAACAAGACAGTAGTGAGTGGAATATTATGGAATTGTTCTTTGAGATGCATATGGAGGTTCATGTTAGTAAGGGATATACTTTTCTATCCTCCTTATTTTTGATCTCTACCATACTGGATAGAGTTAGGATAAAGAATCTATCTTTTTATGAGGGCCTGGTTCTATAGGAGAGTGTGGAAAGTGAGGATCCACCTCCTGGTTGGATTATATGTAAGGATGAGATCTTGTGTATCCATGTATTCATTTGGGTTCCATTGGATGTATTTGAGGAGGTGATGTAGGTGTTTCATGCTTCATCATTGGAATTTTACCCTATAGTCCCCATGATGCATAGTGAATTGTGACATCAGTACTTGTGGTCGGGTATGATGTGAGAAGTGGAGGGTTTTATTATGATTTGTTCCACATTTCAGTAGGTGAAGGAATAAAAACAGCGAACAACCAGTATTTTACATCAGTTACCTATTATCTAGTTGAAATGGGATGATATCATGGTGAATTCCATTACTAGTTTACTGAGGTCACCATGAAGAAATGATAATTTGTGGGTTGTTGTTGATAGGATCAACAAGTTTGGTTATTTCATTCCGATCAGGGAAAACTTTAATGTTAATGAACATGGGATGTTTTTTATCTATGAGGTAGTTTGACAACATGGTGTCCCTTGTTCTTTCATTTTCGATTTCGGGGAGCCACTATTAGTCTCTTTTTTAGCAAATTTTTCAGAGGGCACTAGGTACATAGGTTCTCCTGAGTACAACATACAACCCTCATACTAATGGCTAGTTAGATCATATGATACAAGTGCTTTAGGAGACACTGAGAGAATGCTTCCTTGATTTTGGGTGATCGTGGGAGTGGCACATTAGCCTAATTGAGTTCACCTATAATAATAGTTATTAGAAGATGCTACAGATGGAACGTTATTAGGGTTTTTATGGAAGGCCATGCTGATCACCCCTATAGTGTATAAAGGCAGGTGAGGTAGCTTTACTAGGACCGTGTATCATGCAAGAGACATCTAGGAATGTATAGTTGATTAAGAAGATGGTGGATACTATACAGTCATGATAAAAATCTTACACTGATTTATATAAATGAACTCTAGAGTTCGAGGTCGATGGTCGAGTTTTCTTGCATGTTTCACTTATATTGGGACACAAATGGAGCATGAGATCAGAGATTCATTCTTTGTTTTATATAATCCCATTAGATATTCTGGAGAGAGTCATGTTAGTAACCTATATGTTTCTGTTACCTCATTGGCACCGAGTTATGCACGACGTTTTCCATGTATCTCAACTGCGCCTCTTTCACTCAGACCTGTCTCATGATTTTCATCCCGAGGAGGTTGAGTTACAAGAAGTTTCATCCATCACGAATCATCTGATTTGTATCAGTGATAGGACAATGATAGTTCTATTAGCCAAATTAGTTCATCTAGTACAAGTGCAATGGTATCATGTTCATTTACAGGATGAGACTTGGCAGTGGGTGTCTAACGTACGTGCTCAGTGGATGTAGTTGTTTTTAGAAAAATCATGACCGCCCTAGAAATAGAAATTCGGGGATGAATTTCAATATGTTTAGAAGATTATAAGCTCTTAGGTTTTCATTTAGGTACATATCTTTTCATTCCTGATAAAAACATGTTATATTTCACTTTTTTCTAAAGACCCTATGTGGGGACGTGGGTCAGTTTGGTTGTTCAAGGGAAAGAAGATGTATGAAGGTTTTGTACAGGTTGAATGACAATTACATGACTTGAAAGGGGTATACACATTATGTAATCCAATTTCATGATTTTTAAAGGTCTGACTAGGACCGTCCATGGTGTGTATTGGATTTTCCTCATGAATATAAAATCGAGCATTACATGTCGTGTAATGTGATTCCATGTCCGGTTATTTCTTGATAGTTTTTAAAAAAATAGAGAAAGTAGTCTATCTTTTATGCATAAGAGTGTTTTCCCAATATTTTGAAGCCTAAAATACATATAATCAACTTTTTCATATATAACACTATTTTGGTCTCTCATTCTTTTTTCATTGGTAACATTGGAACCATGTCATTATGTACTTGATTTCATTTTAGACAGTATTTATATTTTCAGAACATTGGACGGACTGTTTGGATTTAGGCTCATATGACCTAATTTCATGTTCTTATTCCTTTATTCATATTTATATAAAAATGATATTAATATATACTTGTACTTGAGGAGAACTCTACTACTTAGCTAAGGTAGGTGGTCTATAATATTCTTTCGAAATTTGGAATTTTTAGAGTGATTAGCCGACATGATGCGCGTTAAAATTTCATGTGTGGCCTAATTTTCTATAGGGTTACGTGTAGTAGATGTAATTGTACCTAATGCTCATTCCCACAGGTTATGTTGTGGTGTGTTGGTACCCATGACCCGATTCAATTTCACCCATTGGGTGAACCTTTTAGAAATTACATAGTTATGACATGATAAATCACCCAAGGTGAGCGTTCTTGTGCTTCCTTGGTTAGCGGTAGCCTAGTTATACTTATATGGAACTAAATGGATTTCCTAGAATATGGTTTGCCTCTCTGCCTTGTGATTTAATGTAATTTTATTACAAGATTATACAGAATAAATGGATTACTTTTATTTGGTTGAATGAGTGGGTAAACTCGTACATTGTTTTTAAATTGCGTGAATGGTTTATTGTGAAAATGGAGATGAATGTGTTTGTGTACACATGTTATATTTTCCATTTGAAGTGGAATACATGAGTGGGTATTCTCATGTGATGTAATTGGCGATGTGGGTGGGTATACTCACATGGAATTGAAATGTTTAATTTGAATGAAATGAATAAATGTTTTGATAGATTCCATAAATGTGTCTCTATGGATCTGGAATGCAGTAGTAGATACCTATGTTGAGTTTTCACCTTGTGTCTTGATTTTGTGGGAAGACTTGGGACTTCCTACACCTTGGATCTGACTTTCTTGGTCTTTCATATGACATGTTGGTACATATTCTCTTAGGACTCCATCATTTTCCTATATAATGTTTCATTGAGATTTTCCTGGGATTCGGTAAGGATGCCTTGTTATTCATCACCTTGGATATGAACCATCATGGTCGATACTTCCCTATACATTGGGGCAAGGGGTTTATGATATACTTCTCTATATAATGTGGCTGTGTATTCTAAATATCAATAGATGAATGGAGAGTATGTTTTACTTGTTTAATTTTCTTATAGTTTCCTTTTTCGGAGCTAACAGTTGTTGTGGGGAGACAAAAGTTGTTGTTTAGTATTTATAGTTGTAGAAGACATATTCCCTGGGAATTTACAGTTATGTTACTTCTTTACATACATTTTCAACCATGTAGTATATTTCTATTTAGAACTGTATATATATTTGGGTGGAGACCTACTAGGATGTTTATCTCAGACCCCATTTTTGCATCCTTGGGGACCAAAACTGATTATATAAATTCAAGTGTTTATTGGAGTAAGTTCCCTAACACATGATATGGATTGTTTCTTTGGAGGTGCGGAGCATGGGACACCGATGAGTCTAAAAATGCCACAAAAACTTTTTTTGTTTTTATTATTTTTAGATACATGTATAGTATTATATTTCCTTGTACTATTCTAGATGATTTCTAGATACATGTATCATCTTCATAATTGACAACGTATTCATGTCTTCCCTTACTATTACACTATTTACTTCTTTATTCATATCCACTATTGAATGTGTTTGACTTAAAATACGATATATTTTGGTAATGAGGGCATAGAATCCCTACATAGTCACCTAGTCCCTCTCTTCTAGTCGGTAGCCTCTAGCATTTGGAGAGATGTTCTTGAGGCCATGTGCACAACCGAACTCTGGGCACTTTTGGGTGGAATTCAGTTTTTGGATATTAGGATTTTATTTTTTTATTATAACTTTATATGTTTAAATTTTAATTTTCAACTAATGTGATCTCATTTTTTATTAATCTCATATTTAAAAATGAGAAGTGATTTCAAAGTGGAGAATTTATTTTTCTATTTTTCATGATTTATGTGGTGTGCTTATGTTATGTATGAAGGGAATTTTTATGACTAAGGGTTGTTCTATTATAAAATGAGGGAGGGTGAGCCCATTCAATCTCTCTAATGCATTGGGTGATGAGACATAGTTAATTAGTAAGGATTATCCTAAGAGTTTAAGGGGCTATTCTGTGGTGGGTATTCTAAATGTAATGATAAAAGTTGAGCTGTATATAGTTATGATAGCTATAATAAATGTAAGAGTGATATGCTTGAATGGCACGAAGGCATTATTTTTTATTTTATTATCGATAATCCCCCTTTTAAGGGTTGAAGGGGAAACTATACATGACCCATAGGCCCAATTCACAAGGCCAGACATGACCCGCAATACATGACACGAAGGCCCAGATACATACCATGCCCATTACATGACTTGTAGGCCCAGCCCACTAGAACTGCCCCTCCCCAGCGTCTTGCATAAATGATATCTTTATCTCCCCACCTTGCATTGCTGATCAGCTAGCATTTCCACGTACAAAGCTGCACGGTGCCTTGTCCCGATGACGGCTTCCATACCCTCTCATTCTTCCAATCCGGTTTGTTCTTTATCTGGTGGCTGCTACTCCTGTTGCTCTGATCCTCATCTGGGGCTTGTTCTGTGTGAACTGGGCTACTCAGTGGTCTACGTGACCCGAAGGCCCTGTGGCTCGAAGGCCTTTGATGACCCGAAGGGCCAAGAGACCAGTAGGCCCAAACTGGGGGCCTGAAGGCCCAAATCGGGTGAATAGTTTTGGCTGCTACAGTACCGAATAGTAACTGCTACAGCGACTGCTACAGTTCTACTACAGTACTACTATAGTTTATTTCTTTCTTTTATGTCCCTTGGATTTTTATGCTCATCCAAACTTATAAAATTTATTTCATATGGTATAAAGATGGTTAAAAAGGATGATGAAGTCAAGTTAAAAATTATAAATATTTTTAATGAAAAAGGATCATGCTTTATTTTGAATTATTTATATTTAGAAAAATATTCATACCATTTTAGTAGTGTCCCATTTTACTGAATGTGGGAATGTTATATTTTAATAATGGAATAATTACAAAATAAACTAAGATTAATAAGATCCTAGAAGTTAAATAAATTAAATTATTGACTAAAATAAAAGACCATGTATTGTATAAGGACTGATCCATATTTTTTTTCATATTTTACATATTCTATTATCAATTTACCACATGCATATAGAAATAAATAATCCTATTTTTCATCCCAAAAAGTTCAACCAATTAAAATAAAAGTATATAACATTGAATCGATGTCTGCAGTTGATAAGAGAATCGATTTTTATGACTGACCCTTTAATATGATCCTCATAATTTTATAATACTTGTTTAGACCAAATTAATTATTGGAAACCTGATGGGGTGAATTGGGGTTCAAAAATAATAATACATTTTCTCCTTAGTGTCCCATTATTTAATTGAATATTATTACATTATTTTATTAAAATCGGTTAATATCACTTTCTTTTACTAATGATAAAAAAAATCTAGAACAAATGTTATAAATTAATAAATATAAAAAAATGACATTACTTAGGTCACAACTATTAGATAATGCAATAGGATACAAACGGTGACATACCAGGGTTCGGGAATCAACTATCAGCCAATGTTTTGTGTATAAATGTGTTTAGGTCATGGTTATTATATGTTATGTCATTCATCCCTCAAATTGTTTTATAATAGCTAACTATAAATCCATGGGAAACAACCTCTTATTATCCTAAAAGAATTTTTTTCATAAATCTAAAGCTATTTTATAGACTTCAGGGTATATTCAATTGTTTATACACTTTATGTTATGTTCCATATCATTATATCTTGTTGAATATCATTACATCATTTAATATAGAATATATTCAATATTGAAATCCACATCATTGTGCTCCTTCACAAAATCCAAATGAAATCAATTACATTATGTGAGAGTTGAATATATTACATCCAATCATATACAACAAGACATATACCTCTATATAAAGAATACGTCAATATGGGATTTTTTAAAATGTTTCTCCACATCACTTTCCTGATTTTTCAATATAAATTTCTTTTCTTATTTCAAATATGTTCCTCTAAAATAAATAGTTATTATCGATGAAACAACATTTAAAATTGATATATACTCTTAAAACCTATCATATTTGTTATTTGTGTTGTTATAAATTAATGTTAACAAATGGATTGTGATGAAGTGTGTCATATTTTTCATCAATGATGTTTGAAATAAATAATATGTACTATCAATATGTTCAAAACTGAAGATATAGATTGAAGTAAAAATAAATTTTAGTGGGTTTTTTATATGTTGACCCAATAGAATATAGGTAGAGTTTTCTTAATGAATATTAACTTATACTACCCATTATTACCAGATTAAAACCAAGAATTTACTTTTCTTGTTACATTTTGACTATTTTTTTCTATTTAGAGTTTTTTGAAAATTAGGAAAAACATTTACATATAAATCCATAAAAATATAATGTGGGAATATATACACAATGTATATTTTTTCTATTAAAAAATAATAAAAATTCCAAATCATATTTAATTCATGACACACTTCATTAATGAATAATTTCGTTTATTCCAAGAAATAGTTCATTATTGTTCATACTCACCCAAAAGCACTGTGAGACACATTTAAAAATAGGGGATGGGAAATAATATATAAGTAAGTGATATAAATGTAATGGAAAACCATTTTCCCTTTAAAAAAAATAAAAACACAAATAAAATAATCCATTTACTCATAATAAGAATTGAACTCAAAATAATGACTTACAAACTCTTGATATAAACATATTTTTCTAATCTTTTATTCATCATTTTTTTCATAAATAATATTTTGGGGAAATAATAATTTAAATGCATTTCTTGAAGTAATTAAAAAAATTTACATGAAATAATATTTCAACCCATAATGATAATAAATTTTCATTAAAATTATAAGGTCATTGATTTATATTATAAAATCAAAATTGGTCCATAATACCCCATAAAAAACTAAACCTGAATTAAATAGATTTATAAAAAAAATAAATAATAACATGGATAAAAATAATTAATTACATAATGATATAATTAAATGTAGTCAATACCATGATTGTGTCATCAATTCATCATGCCAATACATCCTATACCATACAAGCAGGGTCATATATATAGACATCTAATATACTATAAAGGCCTTATGTTATGACATTGGTATTTTATAAAATGAGAGGAACTGAGAAATAACGATTTTGTATTGTCTCATTAGAACTATAGATGCATAAATGATATATCTATAATCATGTCCCACCATTCACTTAAATATTTTTAATGAATTTCTCAAATAATGAATCAATAATATAATATATTTTTAAAATTTTCTGATATTGATCCTTCGTATTTAGAATATAAACATTTGAAATTTAAATATATTCTATAGTAAATAAAATCTAATAAATTGATCATATTCAATCATGATAAATAAGGAGGATGCAATCATTTAGAGAATATCCACAATGAGGTGTAAAATTTGAAACCTCAAACCCATGCACCTAAGATCATGTTCCCATAAACATTTTTCAGTATATACTATATTTTAAGATAACCAAAGAAAACTAGTTATAATCATTAATAATGAAAATATTAGGATGAAATATTGAGTCACTTACATTTGAATAAGCTTTTAGGTTTTGAGTTTTAGAGATTATGGTAAAAATATTTCTACCAATGTCCTTGTATGTATTACCAAATAGATATTTTTACCACTATATAAAAAATTGTGTAATCAATAATAAGTCTTCATAATCCCCCATACAATTATATATATATGATACTCTTCTAAACTTCTCACATGTAATCATTTCCTCTATAACATGTGTAAAATGGAAACATAATAAGTTTTGTATTTGATTATCTCTAATGAAAAACGTATATCAGAAGCAATCATGTAATAAACTAGGAACGAATAACATATTATGTGACAAATTATAATCAAATAGTGTTCTATAACTAATCATATATGGTTGAAACAAATACATTGTTTACGATATAAATAAACTAATGAAAAATTGTATCGTATTTAAGGGTGATAGAACACATAATGATGAACATATTTTATCATCAAGGCATTATCCCAAACATAATTATTAAAATCAACGTTTTGTCCAATAAATCATTCATAAAATATATATTTTATCTAAAATACCATGATTTCCTAGAGCATGAATACACCTACTACCAAATAGTTTTGTCTCATGAGAGAAACCACTGTATTGAAGGGTTATATAAAATTGTTTCTCATCCATAAGTTCATTAAGTACAATGCATTTCGCATTTGAAATATATGAATATCAAAATAATGTGGGATACAATATACATAGAATTCTATTGACAAATTTATGGTTATATGAACATATAGTATTTGAAGACTTTTCTAGTCAGTAAATGAATATAATCCATCAAAATAAAGAATGTGAATTGATAAACAACACATAGTCATATGTCCTGACTAGTTAATAAATGTAAATATTAGAATAAAAATTAATGGTATTATAATTAATTTTTATCAATATATTGTTTATATTGGACAAACACAACTATGAGAAATAAGTGGGATGGTTGAAGAATACACATTTTATGTGTAACAAAATAAATGTCAAATGACGATTCTATAGATAAAAAACCTTCAAAAGAGAAAAAATAAAACATTCAATACCATTAAAAAAAAGAAAATCATGATATAACATGTGAAATAGAAAGTATATACACTATATAAAATAATGTAGTTTCCCAATTGAAATCATGTATCAATGAATAAAATTTTTAGACAAAACGATATTGAATTTGATAAATATTAAATCAAAACACCATAAAAGATTTAACATGAATGGGATCACATAAAATTATGAATATAAAAATAATAATGATATAACAAATCAAATTTGTACAAACTATGAAAAAATAATCATCATTTACATTATTAAATATATCATAAGGAAGTCAAATGTTTAGACAAAGAACCATTATATTATTGTTAACGTAATAATCACAAGAAAATAAAAGGGATATAATTAAATTAAAATATAATGAGATGAAATATGTTCACTATAATTTATTTATATATGTATGTCACTAAACAATATAAGAGAAAATATTTTTCCAAATATCAATCATGTCTCATTGAATTGAAAATATAGACAAATAATACATATGGATTTTAAAACATTATAATCACTAACTCATGAAGGTTATAATTTCAAATAAAATAATAAATACAATAAAATATTATAGGATAATGATATAAAATATTAAATTGGAATTAGATACACCATATAATATAAAAAATGGTATGTAAAAAGAAATATTTCTCAAGGATAAAAAATTGGGACTAGAAAAATTTATGGTAAAGGATATGTAAGAACCAAAAGAACATAAGATAGTTACCATGAAATTGAAGATTGAAAATAAGGAAATGAAATATATTCAATATTATTGATGGAAATAAATGTAGTTAATATATTATATAAAATAAATCATGGTTCACAATATCAAATGTGTCTCATAAAATAGAAAAAAGAGAAAAAAAAACCGATTAATGACTTATTTCCATTGAATTGAAATCCATTTAATGAAATAAAATTTTATGGATCATGAAAATATATGACTTAAAATAATTTAATAAAATTTATTGACTTGGAAATAATAAATCCATATCATATATATAACAGTGTGAAATATGTAATATGTTTCAATAAAAAATAATTTGTGATAAATATCCCCTTACCTAAACTATTTTCTTCCCCTAAAGCACTTGAATCCCATGTAAATAAAACCAAAACACCTAAATAATATATTTAATAAAATTATTAATCTGTATTATTTTTAATTTACATCATCTTTAATCTTTTAATATGAGAATATTTTTTAGTTATAACTTATTTACACCATTGGGTGTTACTATCTTTAATTGATTTACACATGTTTTATAATGTAGATATGAGTTCCCATTTCTATTATACCAAGATCATAATTCATAGATAACTAAATGTATATTATTATAGAACATATATATATTTATAAATATATTATATCATTAAATAAGTGAATCATTTATGTTGGGTGTAAATGCACTCAACGTTAGCTTATTTTTCGTAATTTTTGTTGTCAATGATGATACTTTAATATAAATTTAAATACATAACATTACCTTTACATAAAAACAAAACTACCAAGATTTTATCATTATTTTAAGATAAAAATAGTATTGAGTTTTCCTATTCATCAATGATAGAGTTTTCCTGATTACAAAACATGGTATTACTTTACATGCCACCCAGGACGACATGTCACAAGGCCAACAACACTTTATGTATCACTATGAGCTGGTGACATGAAACTATGTGGAAACAAAAAAACTGTGGGGACAAAATCACCTTAAAACCAAAACACAAAATGTATCATGTCTAAAAATATAGACATATAAAAGAATAATATATATCATTAGAAGAAAAATACACACCTGATATAAATCAAAACTAATCATGAAGGCTAATCCCAAAATAACAAAATCCATGACCAAAACCAAGTCTCCTAGTGACATCCTATCTCCAACATTCAAACCAACAAAGAATGAAAAACAATATAAGAAAATATTTCAATATATATGACATCCTTACATTTAATTATAATCCAAAAACCCAATTCATCATACACCAGTAGGTACATTATGTATGTGAGGAAAGCCCCAAATAGGATACCACTGTGAATCTATAAAATCTATGTCCCTATAAAATCATTTTTTCAATCAGTAAAAAAATCACAATGAACATAATTTGAAAATATTTTTTCGTAAAACGTCATTTACTTTCATTTTAAACAGGTCATACTCAAATAAACAGAGAGCTTGAAAAAATGAATGATTGATATGTTGAGTTCAGTACTCAATCCATCCATGGGATCTTATAAGATAAACACGTGCGCATAAAATAATGGAACATATCTATGAGGAATAAAACCAAGAACAATTCATAAAGGAAGAAATAGTATACAGACTATAGGAATAAGTAACATGGGCATGCAAGGAAATGTAATTCGGAATGATATGAAACCTATAGAATATGAGTCATTCTATAGTGTATCAATATCACTAGCATACCCCATTGTGTAGATGTAATCTATAAGGTTTACATATATCCACAATTCAACAAAATCGTGGTTTAAAATGCACAATTTTTTATTTAAACTTTTTATTAAATCATGTTCATATTTTTATAAATCATTTCCAAAGGAAAAGATTTCCCACTCCCATTCATGATAATCCAACTTATAGTCAAAAAATATTTATTCCATTTGATCAAAACCATTATGTTCTAGACATTTTATTTAAATTTAAACCCCATTTAATGTAATTTTATTAGAAAAATAAGACAAATTTACACAAAATATCTCCCATTGATATTATAGAAACCATTTTCATAATCTAAACCAAAGAGAAGAAAAATAATACAATGGTATTCTAAGAGAAACATTATCTTATAAAGACACCTTCCATGCCAATAGAAGAAACAACGTCTTCTATAATTATAATGAAATGAAAAACAAGATATTAGATCCTCTTAATATTATATCCATAAGAAATATCATCAAATCCACACCAAACACCCTTCATCTAGCCTTAATATTCCATTATAGTTCCAATGAAATAAGTGAAAAAGTGATCAAGGGAAGTTATAGAGAGAATATGATGAATAGAAAGGGGATACACATATTCCATGAAGAGATTGACCCAAATTGATAGAGAATAATAAAGTGAAATAGGGGACAAGATCCAATAATTCTATGGAGTGAATGAGTTGAGTATTTGAGTGATATGGTGAAATTTATGACAACAAACCATGAAAATCAATGTAAATTAACTATTCTATAAAGGACTTATGATTCATATGGTTACATTACACAGTTAAACAATTAGTTTATTAAACATGTGGAAGATTCTTCACTATGAAAATAATTGTTTACAGTTACCTAGGAATAGCCTAATGGGTAAAAAATTGAAATATGTGAAAAAATATATGGGCCATAACCAAATCAACATCATTGTTTCTATTGAGATCTCAAATTGTACAGTGAACAATTATAAAACCATTAAAAATAAAACCATAGATGAAAAATCCATCTATATTGGTTATTGCATGTTTACTATTAAATTCGTGTAGTTTTCGTTCATGGTCTATTCTTCTAAAAAAAACACAATCCAAACTCATGAAATCCATTGAAACAAAAAAATATAGACAAAGATCAAAATAAAACATACATGTGACCTATAAGGCATCCCAATTCACCCCACCCTGTCACATTATTCCTTATATATTACTCAAAACCGCATACATGAAAAGGGGGAGATAGATTCTACACCAAAAATGATTCATGATCCCTTATCTTCTTTATCATTTATGTGCTGTTATATTACATAGAAAACTGGATTTATTTAACCATGAAACATATTATCCATATGGTATAAAATATGAACTATTTTCACTACAATTGAGGTGGTAGGATAAATATGATCATATTATCATCAAATAATTTTAGATGTTTTTGGTTGATAAGTCCTTAGTGGGGAATCATAAAACAATTATGAAATGACATCGAGTGAGAGGATATATCTAATCAATATTCAACCTTTCCAAGATGTTCAATGATCTTAGTTGAGATAAAAATACTTGCCTCTATGTTATCCTTCTATATTAAACAATGTTGTCTTAGTAAAGGAATAACCTAGAAAAAACATTGGCCACTAACATTAAAATTCATTAAAAAAATTACAATAAACCATAATAAATTTCTTCATCTGTGACCAAAAATACCAATTTCTCACATTATGATAAATCATGAAAGTACAATGATTTTATGAAACACATGACTGGTTTCCACTATTCATGAATTCATGCACAAGTGTTTTAAAAACCACCAATATACATGGAATTATAAGACCAATTAAGATATCGAGACTAGTCTCTCAAGCCCCCCCACACCATTAAAGACTTGCCTAAAATAATTACCATTAGTTTAAAATTCTTGTTCTAGTTGAATATGACCAGAAAATGATGTTACAAATTCCACAACAGCTAATAATACCTTTTCATACATGTTTTGAATATCCAATCACATCTTAGAGAACAAACACATCAATGTATATTCCTCTGATGATTCTTTCAAGTCTTTATTTGGTTGCTTCTTTCTCAATGGATCAGTAAGAACATTTTATTTTACAAGTGTATATTTTATATAATAATCAAAAAGAAAAATATACTCAACTTAGTTTCTCTATTATAAGATTAATTCTCTATGGGAAAAAATATAATTAGGCTCTGATGTTCTCAATAAATAGTATACGACTCACTGATGAGATAACAATGGAACATTGAGAGAGAATTCGTTAGACCAACCAAATCATGATCATTAATAGGATAATTATAATTACATGGGAATAGTTAGAGAGAACCATAGTATACCAAATGATTCTCTTGTATCAGAATACTTCCTTTTCCCATACATGAGGCATAAAATAAGATTTTATAACCCAAAAAATGTAGTATAATAATCATAATTGTGGATAATGAAAATATCACATTTGGTTACTCAACTTATCATCGATACATATTTTATAATTTTAACATCAAATTCATATGGGTCTACTCCATAAAAGGAGATTCATGATTAAAGAAACCCCAAACAAAATTATTTTTTTAACCACCCAAAAACAATAATATTTGTACCTCAAACACAATATAATGTTTCTATAATTACCTCACTACCTAAATTATTAAATTATCCACCATGGTTCCCCTATCCAATAATTTATGGGCCCAAAACATCACTTCATGGATCCAAACTCACATTTATAATGCATCTCATGCATAATTTTTTTAATAGATTTCTGAATCCTTGGTCTATATGATCTATATATAATTCCTTTATATTGTAATTCAACCAAATATACTCCCTAAAAAACCATGAATGGTCATAATAACTGATAAATGATTATATTCATTGAATCTATTAACACAACAAGAGAATTAGTTTCATAGATTGGGAAAACCAAATAGTCATAATGTTATTATACGTACTACTATATTTTGTATTGAGAACAACCTCCCCTAAAACCATTAAATAAATTACCTAAATAATAGATAAATATAAAAAAATTTAGATCCCATGAGTTTATAAAATTATCCATCAATCATAGGAAAATAAAAAATATTTTTAATAGTAACCTGAATAAGCATTTAATAATCAATACAAATACAGAGGCCTCCATATGCCTTTATTTGAATGAGAATTTGTAAATCCCAATGTGAAATTGTTAGATGAATAAATTATTTTTCCTCTGTATCATAAACTTGAAAATTATGTTCCTTTAACTAGATATGGTCTATATGACATGACAGAAATGATATGGGACTCATCCCAAAATCTCGTAAACTATAAAATCTACCATTACCACAGGTGGTAATCAATAAAAATAAAAAGGAAATAACATACTGTAATCATACATAATTGGAGGAATTAGTACATATAAATGATAATATATGATTTACTAAAATATATCTATGTATTGGCATGAGATTATTCCCTCCTTAGGAAATTCTTTCCCCACTCTTCCCGATCTAGGATCCCATTAACCTTGAATGATGCGAGTAACACTATCCAATATTTAAAACTAAGCATGATGATGGTAATAATATATCAGGACCTTATAAAGGACCATCCAGGCCATTACAATGATAAGGTTAGTTTAATTATGATTAATGACTAAAAACCCCATGTGACCTTAGGGTCGACAATCATAACCTCTAACTCAGAAAATATAAAACCATGTTTTTTAAACCTACATAGGGGAGTGGAAATATCCATATTATAGAACATTATATATATGTTTAATTCAAATATATTAATAAATATAATTATAGAAATAAATTAGATACACATGTATCCACAAATTCAACAACTATATTGGATGAGATAGGCATCACACCTCCCATAGTAGCAAGCCCCACATAAGATTTATCTAGCGCATACTCCACTACATAATGATGTTTGACCTCATCCCCTCCCTAATAATTATTTTATACTTGAGTATCCCCTTGGATGATTTATCTATATTAAAAAAATATAATTCTTGATTAACTTATGAATACTACCTCAATTAAAAAAACCAAAACTTCATGAATCCATATTACAGACCTCAAATAGAAAGGGATTAAGATAACTATAAATACCAACTGAATAAATTTATAATGATCATCAAATTAAATACAATATCAATATCAAAATATTGATGAATAATCCTCGACCTCCCATTTTAACTTTTTTCCAGTTATGAATACGAACTGGACTGGAATGTTTCCGAACCTACTACCAGAGTTTAGTAGGTCCTCGAACTAGTCCTACCAACCACCCAAGTAAAGAAAAAATTCCTAAGAAACCATTTTTAATGAACCTAAATTGTTCGACTTAAATAATGACCCAAGATGACCTTCCACACAAAATGACACACATTCCTGATTTACATGGGTTGGCGAGAGAAATGTCTACTTCAACACAAAAACCATGAGAATGGTTTCTCCCTTGAGTCAGCCAAAAAATGTTTCTTTTATAATAAACTATATTTAAAAAACTTGAGTAAATTAGAAAATAAGAAGTAAATACATATCAAAAATAGTTTTAGATGACTAATCGTGGAATAAAAAAATCCATGACCTAAACCAAGTCTTCATGTAACCAAATATCGACACCATCCCAACCACCACATAGAAATGGAATCAACTAAAAGAATACATCATGTTATTTTATACCCTTTCCCTTAAGAATATATTGTAATATCATGATTTTATAATCCATGTTTTATTTCATGGGTGTTTTGAAAAAACATAGTAAGATAACATCATGAATCTATATAATTTTTGTCAATAAAAAATGTTAGTTCTAGATTAAAAAAAACATATTCATGAATAAAATCATTTGAATAAAATTCACATAAAAAAATTAGTTTTACATTAAAATATATAAAATTTAAATAATCCAAGAACTTGATAAAAATTTAAGAGAGGTAAATAGTTGAAAATTATCAAAACCACCAAGGCATCGTATAAGATAAACATGGAACTATAAAATTATGGAATAAAAATATCTTGAATAACATATATAACATCTTAGAATGAAATAAATGGATATATACTCTGAAAATATATAATTAGGGCATTAAAGGAACACAAATATGGTGGGATTTGAATGTTGACAGTACTGATTCCTAAAATAGTCTATCAGAATAGAAATAGTAAACTATAGTTGTTTTACATTAATAATGGTTTTTATATATCAAAAAACCAATATAGAAAAGGTTAACAATGTGATATATTTTATAAAAAACTCACTTAAATCATCCTCACAATGATATAAAACAATTAGAAATTCAAATCATTTATAGTAACATGCTTTGAAAAATATATTATAGTAAAAATCATCTACTAGATATTTCATCAAACACGTAATTTCATTAAAACTTTTTTTAAGGTAAAATCCACTTTAAAAATAATTTATATTCCATAAAATTTTAGTTTCAAAATAATAAATATCATAAATATCAAGTAAACAATTTACATGGACCAAACCAATGAAAAATTTATGAACAAAAAGGTATTTCTAGAGTTATAATAATTTAGTAGTGCCACCTAAAACTCTTATAGAGGAAACATAGTCACATTATATAATTATGTAAGAAAATAAAGTGATAAGGTCCTCACCATAAAATATTCATATGAAATATCATCAATTCCCCACCCAACACCATAGATATAGTCATCACACAACATTAGTGTTACAAAAAACATGGAGATTAGATATCAAGAGAATATATATATACGAGTGGAGGATTAAAGAGGAAATCAACGCATTCACTAATGAGATTAACCTTGATCATGGAATAATACCGAAGAGGCCAAGCGTAGACCCTCCTAGAACAACCTGGAATAGTTGGGACAATCTAGTGATATACTAGGGTAATATTTAGTCCAACAATGATTAGGGGTATTAGGGTAATTTTAAAATTTTATATAGGCTATATTGGATACGGGGTTAGGATATGTGGTTTGAAAAACTATGTGATAACCATAAAGTATCTACAAGACCTTTAATACAGAATTGGATGGTTATATTAGAATAGCCACATGGTTATATAACTATGTGTAAGCTGTGAAATAGCTTATGGACCAAAACAGAACCTCTTGGAACATGTTTCTTAGTGATCATACCTGATTTGAAAAACCATGATCAATCCATAAAAAACACCAGTAGAGTTGACAGAGATATATCTCATGATTACATCCCTATTACTATTAACTATGTGCATGCCATCTTCTTGACATGATTCTCTAAAAAATTACACTTAAACATTAAATACTTCATTGAATTATAACCAAAAAAGAGACAAAAAAACTCAATAGAAAATATTCATTTGACATAGAGGGCATAAATATCATCCCTCCTCCATGGAAACATCTTTCCCTAGAGATAACACAAGATGTTTGACTCCCAAATATAGAAGTACACTTTTGAATCATCACTAATTTCATATTATATGGTTTGTAGTTATCCTATCCACACATACACACTATATGGACAAAAGGAATTGTTGTAACATGAGTAAAATTATCTTAATGACATATAATGAGATATGTCTACTCATCCACCGAGTATTAGGGATCAAGATCAACATATTTCCATTCATTCACATGAGAAGGTCCTGGTTGATAACTTTGAAATTGTGAAACTTGAAACACCTCATGAATTGATGTAAATATATATGGGATGAACAAATTATATCCCACTTCTAAAATATATTCATTAATGTAGAAAGTGTCATAAAAGACTTGTGATAGATTAAAATGGTCTCCCTAATGTCATTTCCCCAGTTGAGGTGAGACCACCTGGAAAAAACAACAAATAACCTTAAACTAAAATTGAAAATAATGATGTTCTTGAATTGATTGCCAAATAATTGTCTGAAAATGATCACATATCAAATGGTGATACATCCTGTTAGTCTCAAACTGAAATAACCAACTAGATATAAGTACACTATGATAGGACAAATCAAGATCTATGTGATTATTGAGAAGGAATGGGGTTGAATCAGTGATATTAAATATTTATTTTTTCATACATTATAAACAACATTCACCTCCTTATAAAAATAATTTGATCTTATAAAAATATTAATATATGAAAAATTGTAGAAAGATTTGTATTTAATATTTTCACTAGTCTGTAAGAAAAACATCCCCATGGAATATTTGGGAAATAATCTATGACTACACAAACCACATGAAAAGAATCCTCTGAATGTGGAAAAAATAATATGGAATATACATAATATTTAATGACACTATATTCAATTAACTTTCCATATGATCCTCACATATATAATTCATATAACTATTATTTAACAATAATTATATTAACATTCAATGACATGCTACAGTATATAATAATAGTGAGGATTGAATTTTTTTTCACACATGACCTTCTTATATGTAATTATTTTTCTTCTTTAAAATCATAGAAAATAATAAGTAATAAACCCTCCTTGGAATTATATTTGATATTGAAAATATGATAATATATTGAAGTGACATGCTCTGTTTAGTCATTCATCACATAAAATCATGCGAGTTTCATTTATGGACTAATACCACTTCTTATTCACTGTACATCCAGTCACATCAAAATTATTCTCACTAAATACCACCTAATATAGGAATTTTTCCAATATGACTCAACTATTTACTCTTCCAATTTATAAATTAGTATAATTTTCCCTATTTATGCAATCACTAATTCTCACCACCTGTATGATATATATTGAGGGGGAGAATCCATTTGGTATTCAGTAGATTGATGTTTCATTATTGTAATTTTTTGTTCAACATTTTAACTATTCGAGGATACATATACATTCCTTAAATTTCACTTTTCACCATAGTGTACATACCCAATTTATATAAGTGTATCATCGTTGATAATTTAGGGAAATTTTAGAACATTAATTTAGACATGTTTCTCAAAACATTTTATTACCCAACTCAGAAATTACCATCCTTTTACAACAATACATTCTCCTAAAATATATGACCTATTATTAAGACATAGTAATCAATGATATTTTTAAATCACATATATAACTAGAAGAGATTCATTTATATTTCCTTCATGATATTTGTAAAAATGAAGTTATTGGTTTGGCACCAACACATTTGATAATTTATAACAATTTTAAATCCCTTTGACCAGGTACAAAATTATACCATTCATCTGTATTATAAAAAATCATAGAGGCACCATTTTTTGATTTGTTCATACCCACAGTCAGAGGAATATCTCAAAAGTATTATGTATTTATGTTATATCATTCAATGACATGAATTATAAATGTTTTATTATTTCCATGGCATTCTATCTTTTGACTGATGAACATATATCTGATCAATTTTACCGAAGCCCTTTTTGGGATTACACTAACCAATAACATCTATAAGATGAAATATATTCTTCCATTTTATAATTTGATAAGAAAATAAGGTCATAAATACATACATTTATATCTAATAAAAATTTTACAACATTTTAAATTATTTGTATGATGTACTTAGACTTGCGAAATTAGAAGAGAATGTTTGATGGTCTTCATCTGATGAAATTCTCCAATTAATTCCATTTGTACTTCAAAAACATTCCACTGATTGGAAATCATCAAAAAAAAATTCAATGATAACAATTCATACAATGGAAAATCAATAACATAAAAAACATTACAAATAATCATCTTCATTTGAAAACAATAATTTGATATAATTTGTACAATTTCATTTTCAAGAGAACTCCAAATAACATCATATCATTATCATTTTATACATGAATATTATTAACCCCCTTTTGACCTATTCTAAAATCAAGATATTGATTAAAAATCATGATGTTTGGAACTACATGAATTGGAATATACTTCAACATTAATACCATAAAAAATATATTCTATAGAATATATAAAGACATGACCATAGAAAATATATAATATAGTTATTTTAAATCTAAATATCAAATTTCCCCTTGGATATCTTAGTTTTAATGTTTTATAAAAGTTTTTCATAACTCATATATAGTGAACCCAAACATTAAAAGTGAATAATTTTACGTGGTATCAATTTTAACTATTTTTTTTAAAATAAACCGGTATTTATATCTTCACAATTTTGATCCTGAAATCATCATTGTCTCTACTATTCCATTAATCCTGGTGAATTTTTTTGATTATGTGAGGTGGGCACAATAAGATCAATAAGGGACATAAGGAATGAAAATTGTTAGTCTTGTGAAAAAATTGAAACCCATGTAATATTTAATTTTATTTAAATATTTTTTGAGATATTAAAATAAATCATTTTCATATGAAAACACACACAATTTTATCTCAAATTAAATCATTAAAACCCTTAGAAAAAAATATTAAAACCATTTTTGGAATCATAAGGCATGACATTCACAACACGTTTTAAACTCCATTATGTTTTATATGTATCCTGGTTAAATATGTAAGAGGAACCGTTCTATAATCCCCTTATTATTAATTTAAAATATAAGTTAAATCTCCAAATTTATTGAAGCTATATATGAGTTCACCCATCATATAATATATAAGATTCTCACCCTAGGCTATCTGGGCCACCCGTTGTATAATTTGTAGCAGGCCCACGCGATGCAATATAAGCACACCCAATTATCATGTATAATTATAAAAAACCATATCATGAATAAAAAAATTTATGATTTAAAATTTTCATCATAAATCATTTGATATACTCTTTTCAGGTCATAAACTAATCACTTTTGGATATAAAAATAACATTTTCTGGTAAAAACAATTTTTTAATTTTATACTCTATACACATCATATAGAAACTAGTTTCATTGAAGATACAATAAAAACCTATAAAGAAATAATCAAATCAATATATCATCATCATTGTTGGAAAAATAATCTCATTCTATAAAAGATAATGAATGATTTACTTTTTTAAAAAGAGTTGGAAGAGTATCTTTAAAAGGGAACTTTTAAAACATAATCTCTTACTTTGACTCTAAATCATCACCTAAAATATTTATCTTCTAGAATAGTAAACATTGGATAATTTTTAATTTATTAATAACTTTTTTCGTTTTTTATTGATCTTTTTAGTCACTTATTACTATGTTATAAATACTATATAATTAATTATCTTTACATCAGACACATGGATAATATTTATTTAAAAATTACTTCGGTAGGATTACTATGGACAATGAAAAAAGAATTTAATAATATACATACTAATATTCATGAAAATATTCTCATATTAATACATTAATTATACATTTAAATCCATCCATGTATAAGGTTATAAAAAATGAACGACATTACAATCATAGAGATAGTATGTCGTGCGTACACAAGAGTAACATTTTCATTTTTCAATGATCATTATGGAAAGAAGGTAGGTATCATTTTATTATTCCATAATGATAATAATATCATATGTGTAGTATTATTTGCAAAATATACTTATCTATATAATCAATGGGATTTTGTGATTAAAAACGAATCACATTACTTCGTGTAGGTGATAGTTCAAATCCATACATGAATGACATTATCATTTTTCAATACATGAAATGCTAAAAAGATAAATGATATATTATATTTTCATAATGATAAACATTTCATTAATATGATGTATAATCATAACATCCATCATTATTACCAATCATGAGATATGTGGTTAGAAATTGATCACATCAATTTGTGAGACGGTAGTACACCGTACTGAGTAATAATGGTTTCTTTTCCCTTTTGATGGAAGTGGTGATGTATCTCACTCATTCCTATAACATAATGAAATTTAAGTATAATTATTAAATATTAGTTATTATTTTATTATATAATAATTTTATTTTAAGGATTTGGAATAATAAATAAAAATTAAATGCCTTATTAGAAAAATACGTCTTCTTTGGAAAATCACTTTTTCTTGAGAACATAAGACCACAAATGTTGGAGTTCTACTAAACTTGAGGCCTATATAATGATTAAATTTAATATATTATGTTGTGTTTATAAATATTTTCTAAAAAAATGGGTTTTGAGTTGTGAATAAATGAGATTATGATGTTCCTTTTTATAAGAGATGTGGGGGCATTCATGGAATTTTTTAAAATATTAAATTAATATAAATTACGTTTCAATTTCAAATGGATAAAAATTAATTTTACGAATATAATTTGATGATTTTATAAAATAACACAATACAATTAAATTTAGAAATGTTTCGACTATAATTTTTCCCTTATCCTTTATTTTTTTCCCTTATCCTTTAATTTTTTCCCTTATTTAACCCCTTTAACTTTAACCCTGACAACATGATGTTTTAATATTTGAGGGTTAATATAGTTACTATAAAATTATAAAAGAAATTAAATTGGCCATGAATGAGATTTTAAACCCCATATTAGTATCATGGAATAATTTATGATTTGTAGGAATTTAATATAATTTTAAAAAATTATTATTTATTTAAACTATCATTAATGTTAATTTTCGAACTTTTAAATACATGGATTTCTAAATATTATAATAAAACAAGATAAATTATATAAGACTTTTTAATAAATTCCTAAATTGTGAAATTAATATATAAAATTATTTTATTACATTAATTATCTCCCATGATAGTAATTCTAATATTTCTATTTTAATTTAATTGATTTTTCAATTGATTTAATTATTTACCATAAATGTTTTGAAAGCCTTTACTGTACAAATTTATATACTAAAAAATATAACTAAATTACCATAAATAATTTCAGTATTTTAAATTTAAAATTATTATTTATAGATTCATATAAACATTGTATAACCACATATTCCACATATTATAATTATTAAAAATATTAATGTGACATGTTTTACATATCCATTAAATAAATGATTATAAATGTCATAATTACTTATAAATGAAATACTAATGACATATATTAGACTATTAAATGATTATGTATGAATATTATTCATCCAATAATATTTGATAAAGTTTAATGTTCATTTTATAGTCCATATAATATTATTTTTTGTCTTAATTACAATAATGACCTTTTATAATGGTAACAAACTTTTCTATTATTACTATTCATATTGTCTAAAAATAAAAGATTTATATGTAATAAATGTGAATACTATGATAAAAAATATTAAAACCAATTTTAAAAATTCTAAATTCATATTTTTTATAATTTAATATAAAATGAAAATGAAAAAATGCATCCAAAGACTATTTGTGGAAAAAGACCCTTTTAAACATAAGTTTTTTATACACTAAATTCAAGTATAAAATATATTTAGAAAAATTATTGGATTTTTTTAATTATAAAATTAAAATTTAAAATTAATCTAATATATAATTTTATTTTTTAAAATCCTGAAAATAAAATAAAATTTTAAATTAAATTCTACCTTTTCACTATTCATTATAATGACAAGAATTTCATGAAATTATAAAAATTTCCCCATCGGATAATTATAATATGAATATTTCATATGTTATATTAATTTCATTATTCAAAATTTTACAATTTTTAGAGAAATTAATTATATTATTCACTTATAATAGCAAAAAAAATTCTTTTTAGAAGAAAGTGTATAGGAAGAATAAAATTATTATATATATATTATATGCTTAATTTTAAAAAACTTAATTGATAAATTATTAAAAAGTATAAACATCTTATATTTCATAATTTAGATAAAACTATTCATTCTGCATAATTTAACAGCTTGGTTATAGAAGGCATATAAGAAAAATATTTAATTATTTGTTTCAGATCAGTGTTCCATATATTGTATGTTATCAAAACATAGTGTTTCCTTTAAAAATATATTGATTTTACACTCTCCACCAACTTTTGGACATTTCGTCAAGGTAATATTAAACTCATTTTAGGTAAGAAGGCATTGATATTTTAAAAATATGATTTTTGAAATCTCACATCATAAAATGGTTTATTAAAAATTCCACATGGAAATAATTAAAGGGATGTTCGGGTTTTATATAGAATTAGACTTACTAGGAT
Source organism: Viscum album (assembly GCA_963277665.1). Taxonomy (NCBI): domain Eukaryota; kingdom Viridiplantae; phylum Streptophyta; class Magnoliopsida; order Santalales; family Viscaceae; genus Viscum; species Viscum album. The sequence continues at coordinate 1,959,920,904 of OY728137.1, forward strand.
TCCATGTTGGTGGACATGGACATAGACAGGAAAATATTACTCTCATGTACTGACATAGGGTGATAGAGAACCCAGTCATGATAATTTTATCCATAAAAAACTATGATGTGTTAAATGTGTATTGGTTTCATGTTAAAAACACTAAAGAGACTATTTTTTTATTCAAGATCATGTTAATATAGTTGAGGAAGTATTTTTTTCCTCTTATAGTAATAAGATAAAAAATATATGTACTTGAATAATAGAGTTTTTTCCATTAGTAAATTTCGTCAACATATTCAAATTCTTATCCAATTTAATTGTAAGAAAGTTTTTTGGCCATAATAAGTATAATCATATTCTATAGATTAAAAAAAATACTAATGAAGATAAAAATTTATTCCTCGTATCCTTAGAAAATAACTAAAACAAAATTTTTTGAACAATATATGATAATTCAGAAAACATGAAATGAATAAAAAATACGTTTAATCGCTAAAAATTATTGAAATACATTGAATTAAAATTACACCATTCTATAAATAATCGTCCGTAAAATTATTCAAAATAAGAAAAACATATATTAAAACCCCAAATTCATAAGGATTTGATCACATAAAACTCGATGATAGATAAATCAATTTTATCCCAAATTGTAACACTAAATAATTACCTAGAAATTAGAGGAAATAAAAAATATATAGTCTACCAATACCATTAAACGTACTTATAACTAAGTAAATGAATTATTAATTAATTAAAATTTTACATATCATAAACTAAAGGGTTACATATGCCTCAATATTTTTCATAACCCGAATACTTTCGCCCAAGTATTATCAACCTTTCACTACACCACATTTTATCACTATATATTTTATAAAACATATGTTTCAAAATTTTAAAAACAAAACAAAATTGTATATAGATTTAGATAGTTATTTATAACTATAATATGGGGATTGAATTGTTGTTTAAAAAAATTAAACTAAAAAAATACTCTTAAGTAAAAAATGAAATGAATCAATGATCTTCATATGAGATGAGTATTTATATTCGAAGTAGAAACTATCTGCTTATCGTTGATTTTAAATTGATATCAAAAATATATGAATAAAATAGTTTTTTATAAATATATGTATGAAAATAAATTTCTAAAATACATGGAAAACAAAAAATATATAATGTATATATAAGAAGTATGGAATCCTAGAATAGTAAAAATGACTCACAAGATTAATAAAATAACTTTATATATTTCCATAAGAGTTAAAAAAGTTAATAATCTTGACTAAAGGTATCCAATGATGTAAAACTACTATTCAAAATCTGTCTTTCCTTACTAAGAATTCCCTCTATCCAATAAATCTATATATCTCTCCATTCCAATACCCTCGATTCCATCAATGGATGGATCATTATTATCCATGTCTTTCTTAAAAAATAATGCACTCTATACAATGATCAGTGTCACATATGAATTCCAAACCCCAGAATCCCTCGATATTATGGATCAGATTCACCATTTCTCTATCCTATAAATCCTCCAATCATTACCAAAATAGAACTCAATTAATACATAAGAAATTCGTTCTATATAATTTAAAACCCCCACATCGATTTTCTATAACTTAGACTATCAAAAAATTACAAATTATTTGACTGAGATGTTCACATAGTGTGGTCATTAGGAAACATGTGTTATGAATGCACCATCTCCAAGATCATAAAATTTCAATCTATTTATATTAAATCTCACAAAGTTTATATTTCTGAGTTGGTTGCAACAATGTTAGAAATATTTCACTTTTACAGGTCATAATGAATTGAATCTTGAACTTGACAGCTAATAATGAGTTATAATTAATATATATGATATCATTTGGTTTATAACCATAAAAAAGATAATTGTTATTGCAAATAATATATAAGATTCTAATAATTTTGATTATAAACATTAAATATTTATATGGACATCATTATTGACATTCAATTTGATACACTAAAAAAAAGTCAATATGATGTATCAGTGCCAATGGCAATCCAATGACCTTGAATTTTCTTAGTCTAATATAGAGGATATAAATCTTACCACTTTTTATAAAAAAAATATATTTTGATGAATTTGACACACCTTTAGTCTGATGGAGAAAATTGAATTAAAAAATTTATTCATTTTACCATAGAATTATTTCTATGTTCAGAATAAAATAATGTATTTTATAAAAACATACTAAAACACCTAGGATATATAAAATAAGTAAAATAGTGTTTGATAAACTATTTTTCGTTTCATAAAATAAGGAATGGAAAAGTAAAAAGTATAATTTTTAACTTAATAATCTCCCCCTTTTTGGAAATCACAAAACACAACACTCAAAATGAAATAACAATGAAATAATTACATAACATTATTCTTTTAAGAACATCAATGATTTTCATTATATAAATATATTCTTATCATATTTTAATACCCAATAATTTTATGAATTATATATTATCCTTTGGAAACTATGTATACTTTGGATTATCTCTTTTAATATAAATCATTTTTATAAATATTCACCCTATATTTTTTATTTTCATTTGATTCTTTCTCCCTTAAAGAAAGTATCAATAAACATTCTCTCTATATTCATCTCCAAAATTCTCCCCCAAACGTTGTCCCTAAAAATAAAAATCCCCCCCTTTGTGATTTAAAAAAATTATAGATAATGAAAAATAATTTCATGAAATGATAGATGAGAAATAACATATGAATAAAATATAGGTTACTTAACTATTCATCCTAGACCTAAATGAAAGAACAAACATCCATTCAAAATTTAATGACATTCGGAAGTATGAAATTTTGATAAAAATTTATTCAAATTCAACATTCATTGAAAATGGTTCAAAAATTAACTCAATAGTTAAAATGAAAATGTTTATTATTATTTTTAAAAACATTCGTACGATCTTCTTCAGCTTCATAAAAAAATAATGTTCCTTTGAGATTCACTGAATGTTGACTCGATATTAATTATTTTTTCAATAACAAATATATTCATCTAGACCCATAACTTTATAATTTAAACATATAGACTAATAAAATTATTATTTTTTCTTTCTTGAGGAACAACTCTACTTCACATATTCGGATGCTGCTATTTTATACTACAATGTTTTGGACATTTTCCAAAATAATTTTCACTTCCACATCCTGATTGTCAGCTATGTATTTGAATTATTAAGAAAACATAACTCTCTCTATAACATTAGATTAAATTTTATCTAAATAATTATAAAATTCTATATATACCTTCTTAATTTACACAATTTGATTCTCTTGGGATTTCAAATCATTTTCAACCTATCTCGCCCATTAAAAAATATAGATGAAATTTATTTTTTGATAATTTGTTTTAATTATGATGGTTTAACCTATGTTTCATTCAGAATAATAACATCTATCAAAATCATAGAAATATAGATATTTAATTATTTTATAATTTTTTGTCACCTTGACTTAATATTTGAATGGATGGGTATTTAATCATATAATCTTTTAAAAATTAAGAAAATTTATTCAATTTTTTATGCCCCTATTGTAAATGATTCGAATTAATCCTATTTAATCTATGAAGATTTTCATATAAAAGATATGGAATGTATCTCTTTTTTCTTTGGAATAAAGTTTCACATTTTAAGAAACATTAAAAATATCTATTTTGTTATCTGAATACTCCTTATAAGGTAAATTCATGTGAGATTTACAGATTTGTTATTTTTTATTATATGGTGACTTTTCATCTTTTAAATTTTCTTATTCAATATCATTATTTGACTTAGAAGGTAATGGAGTCGAAGATGATGGTGATTCCAATGTTCTTGATTTTTCCATTGCCTCTTCCTTAATTATGTTCTTATTATTCATCATTTTCTTCCACATCATCATTATCTTCTTCCCTTTATTAATCTTCTTCTTCCAATTCCTTTTGAAACTATTACATTTTTTTATGAAGTTATTTTTCAACAGTCATAATTTATTATTAAATAGTCACAAATGATGGAACTGGTGATATTTTTCAAATCATCAAATCGAAATAAAGAATAATTATATCATTAAAAGAAACAATTATATATTGATGAACTGGATGCACTAATGATAATGGAGAAAATGATATAATTTTATTCTCTAAATATTTTTCATCATATTTATTTAACAATTCTTCCATTTTATCATCTGAAAATTTTTTCTTGCGCTTATTTTTTCTTTTCTTCCTCCTTCAACTCATATGCAGCTCAAATATTCATGACGAGGACCTCAGTCTTATCAAGCCCATAATTAGTATCAGGGGGTCAATTTTGATCCTTATGTGTCGTTTGTTTCTTGAATTAATCATATTTCATTATATTAGGTTTCTTCTATGATTTTGACAGTGGGGATAGAACATTCCATATTTTATTCAATAGTTACCTTCTATTAAGCAGTTCCTACATCATGTATTGATCTTTCCACTCTATCGAAAAATTTCATTATCTTATTATAAAAATCATTCTTCATTATTGACATAGTTTATTCACCAATTTGGGAACTCTATTACATCATTTCATATGCCTGGATATTATTCATGAATAAATCCATGAAATTCCAAAGCATTTTATTTTTAAAAAATGGAAACATTATGATCTTTGACTTCATCGAGTCATTCATAATTGATTCCACCATTAGAAAAAATTAACTAGATTGATCTTCAACATGTTCAACTAATAATGAAAAAGATATGTCCAAAACATTTAGGGTATCACTACCACCCTTTCTCGAAATCAGATAAACCTTCATCCATAATTTTACAACACGCGCCTTAGGTGTGTGGTGAGAAACATGAAATTTATTCTAAAATAAATTGGCCAAAGATGCCACTAATTTTGATTTTATGACTCTTCTATGATTTTAAGGACTTTTATAGGACGTGAGATAGGATTAACCATCCATGAGTACATTTAAAAACACTATAATATATTGATAATAATTTTTTTTCTAGACCTAAAAGTTTAAAACATTATTTATTAAATATCATCCTGTTAAAGAAATTTTACCTAATCATAAAACTAACTAATTATTTGAGGGTAATTTTTTTTAAAAATATTTATTTAGTTATCAATTTAAACTTCCACTCATCCTTGGAAATTAATGAAATTTTTAAGACTTGAATTATTACTTTAATTCCAGGATCTCTAGAAAAGTCATTCCCATAAATCATCTCTCTCTTAAAAGTCGTCATCAGTGGCTATCTTCATAATGCTGATGTAAGATATCAGAAAAATGTAAGAATATTGGAACAAAAACATAAATGAGTGTCCGGATTCCATAAAACAAATCCTAAAAACCTGACATTTGACATATGATGACCAACCCTTTTATAGGTAGTTGTAAGGAAGATTCTTCTTCCAGGTAAATCAACTGTTTATATTGAATATGTTTTTATGATCCAGCTATAAAGAAATTTGGGAATAATGTTTTTAAATATAAAATTTAAATCTTAATGTCTTTTAAATTTTTTTCATTAAATAGTGAAACAATACGATATGAAAAACTAGTATGTATGTAAGAAAAAGATAGGTTTGTGTAACTAAACAAATAAGAAATTGAAAACATTATTAAATAGATGTGATGAATACATTCAAAAGCTAATGAATAATACCTTTCGGAGTAGAAATGTTTCATTAGTATAAGTAACCGATTGTACTTGTTTTTAAGTTAAAATTGATTATGATAATGTTTATTACAAAAGATTTTTTTCTCAAATTTCTAAAAACAGATGATTAAAAACAATTTATCTCAGAAATCATTTTTAAAACCTATTTTTCTTCCAATGTTTTTTATAAAAAAGTTATAACTCAAAATAAATTTAATTTTTTTTGAGTGATAAAAATTATATAAAGGATTTGGTTTTTGAGAAATGTAATCATTCGAATAATAAAATATTTTCATGAAAATAAAAAATTTGGGAGAAATGTATTTTGAAAATTTAATGTTTTTTAGAAAATAATGACATAATATTTTAGTTGAATAACATAACATAATTACACTAATTTGAAAATTAGATGATTAATGTAAGGAAATTTTTAAATAATAAGTAGATATGAATAATAAAATAACATTTATAATTTACAACTTTTGTTTGATATATTCAAATTTATCACAAATAAAGGGTTTTTTAAAAATATCAGCATGTTTTTCATACATTTTGATGAATTTGAAAAAACATCTCATTTTGGTGTGTGGTATTAAAGGATTTTTTTCCTTCTATGTGTTTATAACATGAGTAATGTAATAGGTTTTTACTTAAGGAAATGGAACTTTTGTTATCTCATAATATTTGAGTCTTAGTTTAACACATGCCATAATCAACGAGTTTGTTTTTCATCCACAATACTTGAGCACACAAAAATATAGCTTCTACATTCTCATCATTAATATTGGTAAGTGATACTAAGTTTTGTTTCATACAAGACCAAAAAAATGATATTTCCTTTTGTAAATTACATGTTTTTAAATTAAATATTCTATCTACTATAAAACAACCAATGCCAACATCCAAAAAAACATTTTAACTCAATATCATTTCTAGAATAGTAATGATAACCTAAATCCATAGTTCCCAAAAGATAATTAAAAATTCATTAAAAGCGTCAAATGTGAAAATTTTAGATTAGTTTTATATCTTTCACAAAAGAATACTAAAAATATCAAAACCATAAAAATATATATTAAGTAAAAAAATTCCAATCATACTTTTAAAGTTCATTTTATACTCTAAATTTCCAACTTCATCAATATCTAATGTATTTGATGTTCTGATCAATGTACTAATACTTTTAGCGTTATCATACTAGGATATCTTAATAAGTTATTTTATATAATTAGGTTGATATATAAATGTTAATTTTGATTTTTATGAAATTTTAAAACATTAAATATATTTTAAATCACCCATCATACTCATTTAGAACATGGATTTCAAAAGAACCAAAAACTTATCCGTTAAAGACATTTCAGTTCAACCCAGTGTAATTTCACCAAAATAAAATTTTAAAATGATAATATTATAATTAAATTAATTTTCAATATATTTGGATCATCTTCTCTTTTAAAAAACATGTCTTGTAACAGATATCTAGTTAACCTATGATATAAATATCTAGGGGCCTGTTTGAGTACATAAAATGAGTTGGTATGTTTATAAAAATGTTCTGTATGTTTTTTATTTAAAAATATATTAGGTTATTTTACATAAACATCCTCTATAACATTACCATTAACGAAATTACACTTCACATCCATTTGAATGAGTATGAAATCTTTGAAATCTATGTAATATTAAAGACAATAAATAACATCACGTCTAGCTACAAGAGTTTAAGTTTCTTCATTTTTGATTCCCTCTTGTTGATTATAACACCTATAAAAACTTTTATCTCTATTTCTACCCATTATTCCATTTTCATCAGTTTTATACTGAAAATCAAATTTTTCACCAATTATAGATGTGTCTTTAGGACATTCCACCAATGTCCATATATTGTTTCTATCAAACACATTTAGTTACCATTGCATCATTATTATCCAATAATCACCACCTAAAACCTAATGAGGAATCATAGGATTTAATTGATATAAATATTCTATATGTTCAATTTCAAATCTTAACGATCATCTACTCCTTAATATTTGATCTACAATACCAGCGATGTTATCAGAAAGGAGGACTCTAAATAAAAAAATTAACTTCATATATTTATAAAAACTCATTCTTCAACAATAGGATGAAATTATTGTTGAGGTATTACCTCAAACTCATATTCTTGAGTTATTTTCTAATGAGAAGAAATATCTGTCATAGGTGGAAATTATCATTTTTAAATAACTTCTGAAGACATAGGGTGGGTTTGTTAGGAAAAATGGATATTCTTCATCAAACATAACATGTACTATTTACTCAATAGTATTTTTTTATGAAAATATAAATAATCCTTAATAGTTGTAAATTATCCTAAAAATATTCCTTCATGATATTTTGTTGAAAATTTATCTATGTTCTATTTAGTGTTATGAATGAATATATTTCATCTAATGAATTTGATGTACAATTTCTTTGGTTTTCATCCAGTTCACAACACATAGATTTTTTTTAATAAATTTAATAATTTAAATATGATCTATTCAAATAAAAGAAGTAATATCTAATTCATACCCAAAATGTTTTAAAATCGAGTATTTAAATAGTATAGTTCTAGTAATCTCTTGACTAAATCAATTTATTTTGTTGACTATACCATTTTCCAATGGTGTTCTTGGTGTTGAAATCATATTTATAACTTGTTTCTTGATATAAAAAGTTTCAAAAATCATTGTTTAAAAATTATCTCCCTTATAATTGTGAATAATTTTCATGGATATGTTTTTCTTATTTTTAACTCTGGATAAAAATGTTTCAAAACATCTAAAGAAGAATATTTTCATCCAAGAATATATACCATTGTATATGTAGTGTAATCATCAACTAAAACATATAAAAATAATTTCCCACCAATACATTCATTTTTTATAAAATCAAATAATTCATTTTTTACTAACTGACAGAAAATTAATTTTTTTTATTATTCAAACACATTTATGGATAAAGTGAGAAACCATGAGTTTAACTACAAAATGAAATAATAGATCCATTAATTAATTTTTTTTACTATTAGATTTAAATTCCATAAACAATTTACAGAAAATATTTGTTACCTAGGTGTCGGTTTTATACATTAATAATTCTTTAAACAAAAAGGCCAACTTGTCCCATGACTGGGTGTACTCTTCCAGATTGAACATCCCATTTTTGAAACTCCCAATCAGAATCAGGTAAGCCATGTCAATCCAGGAATATTGATCCTCATTGAGGTTCATACTCAATTAAATCCCCATTATTCATAGATTCTTCCAATTCATTAGAATTTATAAGTAAACATTGTTCAACCACATATTATTCTAATATTAAAAATAGATCCATGGATTGCTCAATCACAAAATCTCACTTCTATGGCTGACGAGAAGCAATAATATCTGTCAACTTTCCTTTCAAACTCTTTGATGAAAAATACTCCATTAGGGGTGGTAAATATGAATAATTCTTCAATTATTTATTGATTCCCTTATAGGTCCTCCCCGGGATGAGAGAACAATCCCCCAAAACTCCTTCCTTTTGCTTCCTCTACACTAGAAACACACCCAAATTTTTGATGCTCATCCAGGGGTTGCCTATCTGGATAAACCTCACAATTCGGGACTAGTATATCAATCAGCTAATGTTTTAAGCAATTATAAAACTCAATGGGGACCACCTCTCTACTAGGACTTGTCCTAAAACCCCTCTTGGGACATATTTCATATACATATGATGCATTCAAGGGAGGTTTGGGAGGTTACACAATCACTTCATTTTCCTCTCCACAGATAAGGTAATATCTAACCATCACACAATGAGCTGCATGAGATGTACTTAAATCCCTTTCCCCTCACATAATGTGTTTCATAAATAACCCATTCCATCTTAGAATGGGTAACATTTAAAGGAAAATCTGTGAAAACATACATTGCATTACACTGAGAATTCACTCCCACTAGGTTATTTATACCGTTATGATCTAGAATCACCATATTGAAATCATATTTGACCTTCACCTTAAGAGGTAGAGGTATTGACATCAAAGAATCATCCTTCCGGGTGATCAAATTAATAATTGAAACATTCTTCTTTTTAGGGGGAACAATGTCTTCTGCAATCAGGCCCATACAACTGTCAACAGTGGAATTGCTCCAGGTATGTCCCTCCAATAGGACAAGCTGAAAATCCTCATTCAGGGTTGCATCGTCCTTCTGTAGAGAGATACTAGTACCTGTGGGATCTAAGGTACCCACCAATTTTTTCTTATGGGTAAAAATTCCACAATCAACCAAATTTTAGGATTTTCAAAATAGTGAATAACAATCCCATGGAAGATTACCCAATAAACAACACAAAGCCCAAAAATCCTACCAGTTCTCAAAATCCACTACTTGTTGGCAGTGAATCTCATTTTCAACCTTGATCCATACTTAATCAATAAGGGGGTTTAGAGATGTCAACTTCCATGAGAATCTGGTGTAATATAGTATATCAAAAACTCCTTGACCACTCATCGAAATCTAGATTCCTTCAACCAAATTTCCTAACAATTGAAAAATATCATGATTTTGGTAGGCAAGGTGGAGACCCAGAAAGCTCACCAAAATCACCGTATAGGGGGAATAGATATTCAAATGGAAATTTTAGCTCCAATTAATAATAAATAAGTGGTTCTTTCACAAGAACGAAGACCTATGGACTAAAACATGGTGAAATATCCATCATTTAAGAACCTCCTAGTGATGTGCTGAGGTTCCAAGAAGAACTATATTATTTATAATGATTATATATCTTTGAGAATTATCATTGAATGTTACTTTTCCATTATTAATCTTTATTAACTTCTTAAATAAATCATTGATGTCATTCCTATGTTTTTACAAACCACTATCCATGTACCCATTGATTTTTATTTGTAATTTCATTATTTCTAGAAAACTATCTTTTTTTAATAACCCAATATTTCTTGGGTTTGGTAGTATCAAAAGATAAAATCATAGGTGAACGCATTTTTACAGCATTATTACATCGAGAAAATTTAATTTCAATTGAAAAGTAATATTTATGAAATCATAATGACAAAAATTTATTTAGAGAATAATTTTCCAATGAATACCAGTTAGACATTTTTTTAAAAATGGTGGACTTTTTGGAAATAATAATTATGACTAAAAAAAGTTTATTATTATTAATTCCAATGATTAAAATATTAGTGTGGGTTTAATTTTCTAGTAAATTTAATGGAAATTTCCTTTCCCAAAGCTAAAAACATAGAAATGTTTATTCAAACTAGAGATTTAATATTTTTGTTTTATAAATAAGTTCTTATACTGTGTATTGCAATATTTGATACAATTTTTTGAAAAAATCAGTTTGTATACATTTCAGGAACATTCTAAATAATATCCTCTTGAATTTTTTTTTCCAAGATCCTCAGAAAGTTTTCATTTTTATTTAGTTAAAGATTAAATTCTTGAATCTTCTTTAACAATGTTGGACCATCTATGCTAAAGTAATATTCATAATCCCAAGTAATGTCAATCTACAAATTCTACTATTTCATATAGAACAATATTGTTTTAAAAAAGTCAATAAATTTTGTTATGAATCAATATGCTTACCAGTATATTTTTACATGTATTTTTGGATTTCACTTAATATAGTAATGTTATGTGTAAGACAAAAACTTCATAAGATTCTTAGTGTTCTTGCACCGATAGTATGCTTGACACACTGATGTTAGACACACCGATATTCGACACACCGATGGTAGACACACTGATGTTCCACACACCGATGTTCGACCCACTGATGCTCGACACACTGAGGATCGAAACACTGATGTTGGACACACCAATTCTCGACTCATCGATGTTCGACACACCGATGCTCGACACACCCTAGTCGACACACTAATTTTCGACTCACTGATGCTCGACACACCGAGGGTAGATACCCTGATGTTTGAGACACCAATGTTTGATACACCAATGCTTGACACACCGATGCTCAACACACTAATTTTCAACACACCGATGTTCGACACACCGATGATGACACACTGATGATCACAAACTAATGCTGACAGACCAATGATGACACAACGATGCTGACAGAATGATGATGACACACCAATGATGAAAAAATGATGGTGACATACCGATGATGATAGAATAAAACTTATGTCTCATAGAAAGTCATAAATAACTATTTCAAATTTATTAATTCAAATTTATTTCTAATAGTAATATTTATACAAATTAATGTTTCTGAAATTATTTAACATTTTATGTAGGACTATTTGTAGAGGGTACTAGGTACATGCATGTGTGGGGATCTTTAAACCTACAGGAAATTGATGTATAAATGGATTACAAGCTCAACCCTAAAACATATGCTGGGTACCTTCTGGAAAAAAGGCTGGTTGTGATAATATGCAAGATATTTCAAATAGAAGAACTCGGAGCATGAGTATACAAGAATTTTAATATCACATGAAGCAATCCGTTGAATCTTGATGAACCTAATCACATAAAAGAGATGATACTTTTGACACTTGGAAGCCAGATTACAGAGACTACGATACTCTATTTTGGAGCCAACTTCCAGAATAGAGCTCAAATAACATTTTATATACATCCATTGAGTCTAGAGCTTTCCTACACAACAGACATATATTTCTAAACTCTATTCTTCTGTTCTAACTCTGTTGTGATCTTGTGTTTACTTTTTGAGTAGTGTGTGTATCTGTTTGTGTCACACACACACACACACACACTATATCTTATGTATGACTAGAGGATACTAAAATATCCTCACACTCAATCCCTTTTTCACTCTTATTCCCACGTAGAATAGTGGAAGGGATCCTGTGTGATCTGTTTGTTAGTTTTCCCATGAATAATATTTGTAGCGGACAAGTGTGACCTGGAATGCCTTGTATGATGTTTTGAAACCTGATCCATGGTGTGTATCAATTTTTTTTAATATAAACTTCTTGGTGTCAGGTGATCACCAAGTGGAGAGGACGAAGTCTCATCTTGAGACTGAACCTCTGGTTTTTATCCACCGTTTAGTTTGTATTGTGTATTAATCTAATATGTGTTTATTTAATTTCACATTAAGATACACTAAACATTTATAGTTAGTTTATTAAGTGCTTATATCTATTTTGAATCAGTATATTAGTTTCAAAAATTTTATTAATATTTATATTGGTAAAGATGAGAACTAATCAATCTTCTAAGAAATTATTTGAACATTCAAAACTTTTGTAAATTCACTACAAACTGTCTTTGACTACATTATTCGAAGGTATTCTATTAAAAAACCAATTTTACAAAAATTTGTATAGATAATCAATTGACCCCCCTCTTGAGTGATCTACTCTGACCAAAAATTCATATCCGAGGGACAAAATTGAAATTTATAATTATCTCTTCAAATCTTTTGAATGGTGATTATAGTTGTTTTTCAAAGATCTCAAAATTTATATTATTTATATATTTTTATCTCTTTGAAATTTTTCTACAATAATTGTCACGGAAAATATATTATAAGGGGTTTCTAACAATATACCTCATTTCATTAATGGATCTAATTATGCTCAGTGGAAGATTAAAATGAAAATACATCTATAAAGCAAGGGATTTGAAACCTAGATTTCTATTAAAAGTAAATATTCAATTTCTGAAACTGCAAGAAACACATGGGATGAAACTACCAAGACCGCCTATAATAATAATTTTAACACTATGATTGATATGTACTGTGCAGTAAGAGATTAAGGGTTTAACCGTATCTCTACTTGTAAAAGTGCACATGAAATTTGGGACACACTGTCTGTTTCTCTTGTGGGAACATCTTATGTTAAAGAGATGAGATTAAATACTTATACAATTAAATATGAAAAATTTAGAATGAAGAATAATGAGTCTATTTTTAATATGTATCTTATGTTCAGTGAAATTTTGAATACCCTTCTTTATTTAGGAAGAGAAGTAACAACCAAAGAACGGATTTGGCGGATTCTGCAATTCTTATCAGAAATATGGCATGGAACATCTGTGTCTATTTGGGAATCATTCAATGTTGATAAAATTCCAGTGAAGGAATTCATTGTAAAATTAATTATGTATGAAGAGTAATTGAAGGTAAATCAAGAAGAGTTTGAACCCAAATGAAAGTCTATAGCTTTCAAGACCACTGCATCTAAAATTAAAGACAAGGCGAAAGATCAAGATGCTATTGAATGCTCTATTGGTGAAGATGTGGCTTCTAATAGTGAAAAATAAATATCCCAATTGGCTTGATGATTCAATAAATTTTATATGAAAACGAATTTTTTTCAGAATGCCCAACTACAATAGAATGTATGTTAACAACAGAAATCGGAAAAAGGATTGGATGTGAAATGATAATTTCGAAGAGTTAATCTGATATAAATTTAAAAGTAAAGGACATGTCAAGGCTAACTATCCAATGATAAAATACAAGAAAAATTATGAAAATAAGGATAGAAAGTATAATAATTAAATGAAGGCCACCTCGAGTGCCTCTGAGGATAACTCAATTGAACATTAATCTTCTCAAAGTGAGAAGGTTGATATGGCTAATATGTGTTTTATGACAAACACAACTAAGGTAACCTTATAAGCTGCTGTACATAATTCTCATTACATTGAAATTGTGTCATAGAAATGAAAAATGATGAATTATTCGAATATTGCAACATGCTAGAAGAAATATTTAATGATTTTAAAGATAATTATAAATCTTTGAAGAAACATCATGGTCTTACTGTGACAATTAACTATGAACATAAAACTGAAAAAGAGAATAATTCTCAACTGATCAAGGAGAAAAATGAGTAAAAAATGTCTAATGAGTAATGGAAGAAAGACTTGAAAATTTTTACTAATGGTAAAAATACTCTTACTCAAATGCTTGGTAAACAAATAACTCCTAGGTATACTTCTGGTAAAGGATATAAACCAGTTACAAGGAATTTATCCAAATCAAATTTTGTAACCAAATATGTAAAATCCGATACCTCTTTCCAAAACCAGAATTTTACAGCAAGTTCAAGTTCCATGAATTCTTTTACTGCATCCAATTCTGTAGGACCAAACAATGTTTATTTTTTAGACACTCTACATTCTGCATATAGGAATCCCATAAGACTATTTTGGGTTCATAAAGCTTATATCACTAATGAATGTGGACCTAGAAAAATATGGGTACCCAAGACGTTTCTTGGATGAACTATTTTTTAGGTAAACTGCCTAAAGAGATCCAATAAATAGATTTAGTACTTGGACGGTGGTTGTTCAAGACATATGTTTGGGGATTATTCAAGCTTTAAAAGACTTAGCAAGATTGATGGATGACATGTCACATTTGGTGACAATGGTAAAGGAAGAATCATTATCCTAGGAAATATTGGTAACACTAAATCTATTTAAATTTCTAAAGTATTGTACATTGATGGATTAAAGTATAACCTCCTCAGCATGTCTCAATTATGTGATGATGGATTTATTGTTAAATTAAAAAATTATTCATTCCATGATTCAGTTTCCAAAATTAACTTAGTATTTAATGCCTTTTGAAATGATAACCTATATGATATAAATCTTGACACACTAGACTCACAAAATGTCTCTTATCTAAATTCTTTTTACAAAGTGTCTTAAATCTGGCATAGAATACTAGGACATTGAAACATACACTCTCTTATGAAGTTTAGTATAAATGTTTTAGATAATAACATACCCACATTAGTGTTTCCAGACAATAAAATGTGTAATCCTTGTCAAAAAGGAAAGCGTCATAAAATCTCTTTCAAGCCAAAGAAGGAAGTAATTACTTCTCAACCTCTAGAGTTGGTTCACATGGACTTATTTCGACCATCTCAAGTTTCGAGTCTCAATGGGAAGTAATATGTTTATGTTCTTATAGATGAATTCTCTAGGTACACATGGACATTTTTCTTAGCTCACAAAAGTGAATCTTGATTACACATTACCATGTATGTTAGGACTATAGAAAATATTATCACACATAAGATTAAATCCTTAAGAAGTGATCATGGTCGTGAGTTTGAGAATCAAGATGTTAATTCTTTTTTCTCACAAAATGGCTACAATCATAATTTATTTGCTCCTAGGACACCTCAACAAAATGGTGTGGTAGAAAGATGAAATAAAACCCTATAAAAAATTGCCCGAACTATGATTAATGAGTATGACCTACCCATTTATTTTTGGGTTGAAGTTGTTAATACATCTTGTTATGTCACGAAGCAGCCCGGGAACCCTGGTAACCTGATAAATGAGCCCGCCCTGACATAGCCCGAAGGGCAATCCCGATCTCCACAGGTCGGAGACTAGCACCTGGCATCATATAAAATACAAGTGGGAATGATTTTTTCCACGAGAATGTGGAAGCAAGTGAAAAGAGAATGTATGCATAACAAAAATAAACTCCATTGGGAGTAATGTAGCAGAATATAAAGAGGCATAAAATCCCAAAGTACTACAACCCATGTACTAAAAATTGGAAAAACAACCCCAAGGTCCCTATGGACACAACTCACCAAGACGAAACATCAACAGCTGAATCCACCTCCAAGAGGTCCCTCCCCTTTTCTCTATCATGGAAGAAGAAAGTCTAAAAAAACCTGAAGGAAAAAGTAGGGTGTGAGACTAAGCCCATTAGGATACGACCAAAGATTTTATAATAGATTCCACATATAGATTATCCAAATAGAAGCTTTCCACTTTCAAATAAACAGGTTTGGCATTTCAAAAGCATATTTTATCAAAACATGCTATACATTTTCAAATGATGGAAATAAATATTTTGAGAAAAGGATTTACAAATGATGGAATATTTCTAAAACAATTTATTAAGAAAAAACATTTATATAAAACAGTTTACATAAATTCAGCAGGAATATAAGGAAGTTCAAAAGCATTTCCATACATTTATATCCCAAATATAAACAAGCAAACAAGAAACATAGTCATCTTCCAAAAGGTATGATTGTATTAACTAGTTATAGGATTACACACTACCTATGTGAACTCAAAAATATGTGTACACACACATCCCTATGACATTGGGAAAAGGAGACTCGTCACCAACTAGTTAGGGATTTGACCCACCGTATGTATGTTTTAGAACTTTGTCGTAGCGTAGAGTGTATCCAAATAACTCACTAACTACTTAAGGCTTGCATGAGCTCTTACATGATGGGTGAAATATTTTAAGAATTCATAAAATAAGATCAATCTCATTATTCCATTTCAAAAGTGTCAACTTCATTCCATTTAAAACCATAACAAGTTTTATTTAAAATCATGCCTCTTTCACAAGATAAAACCAATGGGTTTCTATCAAATCATTTTAAGCCATTTTTGTAAGTTTGAAATCCATTCAAAACCAATTCCATAATTAAAAATTTCATTTCCACAATTAAATTCAATTATTTAATTGAAAAAATTCCCATCAAATCCACAATTTAAACTAAACAATTTAAATCGACCAATTTTCTATAAACACACCGAATTCAATGGAATTGGGGTTTTCCCAAATTTCGATGCCAAAACCATTTCAATTATCTTAATTCAATGGAATCACGTATTTATCAATTTAATTGAAAGTAAATTGAGAAATTGAATTTAAATCAATATTTGAAATAAATTAATCAAATACATTGATAATAAATTTTGCATGTCGGGACGGAACCACCTACCTCGAAGGTTTTGACCGAAACCACAACGGTCGAGAACGCTCAAGAAAAACTGGGTATCTTTTTCGAGAACCCACCTTAGGTATCTTCTCCAAAAAAGATCAGGACCAAAACTCATCAAAATATGTACCACACACATAGATCTACCCACAACGGGCATGGATCCAAGAAACTAATAGAATAAGAGAAGTAAATCTAAGTAGATCTAAGAAACCAATCAAGAATGGTGAAGATCGATCACATACCTCAAGAATCGAGATTTGATTCACCAAGAGGAGCCTTTGGATCACCTCCAGAACAATGAGAGAACCTTCTATGACATTAGGAGAAGACAAATCCCTAGTTAGAGCCGCTTAGGAGGACAAACGAGGCACTTAGAGGAAAAACCGAGTGAGATCCACAATTTAAGGATCTCATTTAAGTGGCCACACAGTTAGTTCACACAGTTTGAAAAACCGTGCGCCAGCCATGAATCAGCTACTGCCTTGGCCACTATTCACTCATGGTTTGGCTGCAAGGTTAGATAAACCATGTGCCTCCCGTGCCGAAGCTACTGCCTCAACCTCCCTTCTCGCATGGTTTGGCTACACTGTTTGACAAACCATGCGTCGCCCGTGCACAACCCAAAGTCCCTTATTTTTCTTTAAAAGTTCACCGAAATGTACCCCAAGTCATTACACCAAAACAGAGGAACTTATAAATGTCAAAAGATTCCTGAAAACATAATGTGATGTTACAACCTCCACACCATAAGATCTTTCTATCCCCAGAAAGCCTATGAGGAATCCTCCATGTCAAAAATATGAGGCCACTACTCTCTCATGAGCACCTCCGTTTCCCACGTCTAATGAGAATCAGAACCATGCTGTCAAAGTACATGGACCAGGGGTATCATTTTCTACAAAGTACCTTGGTCTAAGAATCAACAACACTGACTGGTTGTTTAGTCATAGATAAATCTGGTTCAATCTCAAGATCACTCCACCTCACAACATGAGATAGATCAGAGAGATACTTTCGTAGCTACGATACGTGGAACATGGTATGTATCGATGTTAGTTGTGGTGGTAGAGCTAGATGGAAATAAACCTTCCCTATAAGACCAAAAACCTCAAAAGGTCCCACAAAACGAGGAGTAAGATTCCCTTTCCTCCCAAGCCGGCGATAACCTAAACGGGGTGAAACTTTCAAGAACACCTGGTCACCAACTGAGAAATCTAAAGGTTTACGGTGATGATCACCATAAGACTTGTACAGACTCTGTGTTGTAAACATTATCTGACGAATCAATTAGATCTTAGCTATAGTCTCTTGTACTAAACTAGGTCCTTCCAAAGAACATTCACCAATCTCCGACCAACATAATGGATATTTACAAGGATGACCATACAAAGCCTCAAAAGGAGCCATTTTTATTGCAGACTGATAACTGTTGTTATAAGTAAACTCGACTAGCCCCAGATGATCATCCCAAGACCCACCAAAGTCGAGAACACGTGCGTGGAGCATATACCAAAGGATTTGAATAGCTGCCTTTATCTGGCCATCTAACTGTGGATGATAGGCTGTGCTCAAACAGACCTGAGATCGCAGTGCCTTCTGAAGGCCTCTCCAAAAGAGAGAAGTAAACCGAGGATCCCTATTAGATACTATAGTAGACGGAACTCTGTGCATACAAACAATTTCATTCACATAGATATTTCCCAACTCCTCAACATTGGTTGTATCTCGAATAGGTATAAAGTGAGCCGACTTGGTCAGCCGGTCGATCCCAACCCATATCGCGTTATTCTTCCTCTGGGTTTGTGGTATCCCAACCAAAAAGTCCATCGAGATTTCATACCACTTCAATGTAGGGACTAGAAGTGTTTTAAGCAAACCCAAATGTTTCTGGTGATCGGCTTTCACCTACTGGCATGTATAGCAACGAGATACAAACTCAGCAATGTCTCATCTCATACCTGGCCACCAGAACTGTCACCGCATGCCATAGAACATCTTCGTGGTTCCTGGGTGTATATCCCACTAAGATTTAGGGAAACCCCCATCCCATTCTTCCTTGATGCTAATGGCACAACGTAACAGTTTTGATAACACAAAACACCCTCTTTGGAGAACGACAACAGAGTCTCAGTCTTCCCACCATAAAGAGAGTCCCTAATGCTATGGAATTCATTATCCTGTTGTTGTTCATCAAGAATTAACTTGAAGAGAATAGAAGTCTACTAAACATTGGCTAAAGAAACAACATTCCCCTTCCACTAAACTCCAATATCCAAATGAGAAAAAAGAGCCATAAAACTCCACTCTTCAGAAGATTCATTCACATCCTGTGATGGAAGCTTCCTGCTTAACGTATCTGTAACTACATTCCCTTTCCCCGGGGTATAGGAAATGTCAATTTCGAAAGATTGTAGGTACTCCACCCAACACCTTTGGCGAATATTCAAATAATATTGAGAGAAGATATAACTCAAGCTCTTGTGGTCTGAATACACAGTAAACCTTTCTCTATAAAGGTAATGTCTCCAACACTTAAGTGTGTGCATTATAGCTGCATGTTCAAAGTCATGGGTATGATAGTTCTTCTCAGGAGGCTTAAGCTGACGAGACCCATAGGCAACAACATGATTACCCAACATGAGTACACATCCCAAACCTGAACCCAATGCATCACAGAAGACCACATAACCTATCCCAGTCTCATGAAGAGTTAACACTAGTGCATTAGATAAAAGACGATTTAGCTCAACAAAAGAACTATGACATTTATCATTCCACGAAAACTTCACGCCCTTTCAAGTCAGAGCAGTCATTGGAGAAGCTGACTTTGAGAAGTCTTTAACAAACCGGCGATAATATCCTCCTAAGACCAAGAAGCTCCGAATCTCGAAAACATTTTTTGGTTGTTCTGAAGTCATAACAGCCTTAAACTTTTCAGGATCAAATGATATTCCTTGTTATGACATGACATGTCCCAAAAATTTCACTTCCCGAATCCAGAAATCAAACTTTGAAAGGTTGGTATAAAGTCGGTGATTCCTTAGAAGACTCAAAACTGTTCTCAGATGATGCACATGATCCTCCTCAGATTTAGAGTAGTCAAGAATATCATCCACAAAGACTACCACGAAATTATATAGATACTCATGGAAAACCTTGTTCATCGAAGTCATGAAAACTGCAGGAGCATTTGTTAGGCCAAAGGGCATAACAAGGTACTCATAATGGCCATACCTACTCCGAAAAGTGGTCTTATGAATGTTAGATTATTTTATCCTCAATTGATGGTAACCAGATCAAAGATAAATTTTTGAAAACCACTTTTTCCATTTCAATTGATCAAACAAATCATCAATTCGTGGTAGAATATATTTTTTCATTATCATAACTTGATTGAGCTTTCAATAATCAACACATAAGCGAAGAAAACCATCATCCTTCTTGGGGAAGAGAACAGGTGCTGCCCCAGGTGAGACACTTGGGCGTATAAAACCTTTCTCAAGAAGATCATCTAATTGAGAATTTAGTTTGTTTTGTTTAGATGGATCCATTCGATAAGAGGGAATAGAAACTCGTTGAGTACCAGGAATTAAGTCAATAGAGAAATCAACCTCCCTTACTGGTGGAAAACCAGAGAAGTCAGAGGGAAACACATCAGGAAACTCAACGACGACTGGAGGAAGATCATTACACATTGAGTATCTCTCCAGATCAAAAGAAAACTCTGATATAACTTTCCCCAATTCTGGATAAGAGGGTCCAGCTCTGCATGACCTTCGATCCCATTCTCCTTGAAAAACAAGAGGCACACCACTGGGTGTGGTATGTTAAACTCGTCGAAGATAAAAATCAATCCAAGATTTTTTAGAAATGATCCAATCCATCTCAAAAATGACATCAAAAGATTTCATGTCAAGAACCAAGAAACTACAGGCATGATCAACATCTAATAGAGTGATGACCCAAGAAGGATTACGGTGACCCTTCTCTCTCATTGTACCAAGGGGTGTAGTAATATCCATCACACAGGATAAAAGTTCCCAAGGTATATTAAAAAGATTAACAAGATGGGTTTAAATAAGAGAGTGAGATGCACCAGTATCAAAAAGAGCTATCACTAAAGAAGAAGCTATAGTAATGGTACCTCTCACAGTTGTAGGACCTGTATTAGCTACCTCTAGCGACTCTTCCACTATGTGAAGAAGCTTCATTCCGGATTCTTGTGGTTGGACCCCTTTTTTACATGAATCATTTGATTGCCCCGCAGTTTCTAGAGGTGCTGATGATCATGTTCCAGCACATGCAGTAGAGAAGTGATGGCAGAATATATTTAAGTGCCCTAAATTTTCGCATGATCTACAGTTCTTGGGTGCCTTAGTGAAAACCCTCTTAGAATGTCCTACCTTCCCACACTGATATAAATTCAAAGAAGCCCCTCCTGGTGCTACCAGAGGTCTGGGATGACTTTTCTGTCGAGAACTACCATGATAAAAGTTACGCTTTTGTTTTCCTTTAAAGGATCCCACACTGCCACTAAGAGGGAAAAGAACTTCCTTCAACCCTTACTTTCCTACCAAGTCCATCTCAACTATCATCACTCTATCTAGTACATCAGAATAAGTGGGTAGCTTTAGCAGGAAAACCTGATAACGAATATCTGATCGAAGTCCCAACTTGAATCATCGAGCCTTCATCCTCTCATTAGATACAATCTTAGGAGTAAACTGTACCTACTCATAAAAGTGATTTGAGTACTTAGTCACTATTTTATTGGTCTTCTCTTGCTTGAAACACTCCATAGCCTTGGCTAACACCATTGATTCTGGATAGAACTGGTTAGTGAAAAGAACCCTAAAGTCTTTCCACTCCAAACCCTCATGTTTCCCAGTCGTCCCCATTATGTCCCACCATCTCCTACTTGGTCCCTCCAGTAAAAAGGTGGCACACTTCACGTTTATCAGATCAGGTGTCTCCAAGAACCCAAACAGACATTCAATCTTACTCAACCATTCCTCAGCATGTTGAGGGTCAGTGGAGCCTTTGAAAACTGGTGGCTTCTGGAGTAAGAACTCTTGGTAATGACTTTGAAGAATATCACTTTGAGGATCTATAGCTGGAGTCTGAATAGAAAGTGGAGGTGGTGCCTGTCCTAGAGTCTAGAAAGTTCCAAAATTCACCTCAACTAGATTCGGATCCACAGTAGGACTAGCTTGCTGAGATTCAGCGTCAACCTCTTTTCAGATCTTATTCTCACGTCTTCTCAGAGGCATGTTGCTATATAACACAAAAATACATTTGATTAACACTCAAATGGAGTAATAAGGAAAACTATTCTTAATAGAAGGGATTAACAATATTCGGATTCCACTTTACCGAAATCAAAATAGGGAAATTACTAGAACTAATCCACAAGTCGTATTTTCCTAACCAACCCTAGGGACTTAAGATTCATTGTGGTGAGATCTCGCCAGGAACTCAGTCACAACTACCTCCCAAGTCCTGACAAGAAAAATCAAATGCGTACTGTCATTAAGGAAAGATGCTTAACCTACCTCTAATACCACTTTGTCACAAACCAGCCCGGGTACCCTGGTAACCCGATAACAGAGCTGACCTTGACATAGCCCGAAGGGCGTTCTTGATCCCCATGGGTTGGCGACTAGCACCTGGCATCGTATAACATACTTGTGAAAATGATTTTTTCCACGAGACTGCAGAAGCAAGAGAAACGAGACAATATGAATAATAAAACGAAACTCCACTGGGAGTAATTTACCAGAATATAAAGTGGCATAAAAAGCCCAAAGTACTACAACCCAAGTACTAAAATGGTAAAAACAGCATCAAGGTCCCTAAGGACACAACTCACCATAACCAAAGATCAATAGCTGGATCGACCTCCAAAAGGTCCCTCCCCTTTGCTTGATCCTGGGAGAAGAAAGTCTACAAACACCCAATGGAAAAAGTAGGGTGTGAGCCTAAGCCCAGTAGGATACCACCAAATATTCTGTAACAGATGCCAAAAATAGATTATCCAAAGAGAAGCTTTCCATTTTCAAATAAACAGGTTTGGCATTTCAAAAGAATATTTTAACAAAACATGCTATACATTTTCAAATGATGGAAATAAATATTTTAAGAAAAGTCTTTAAAAATGATGGAATATTTCTAAAAAAATGGCTTAAGAAAAACATTTATATAAAATAGTTTACATAAATTCAGCAGGCATGTAAGGCAATTCAAAAGTAGTGGGATACATTTATATCCCAAATATAAACAAACATGCGAGCAACATGGTCATCTCTAAAAAAGGTACGATAGTATTAACCAGTTATAGGATTCCACAATCTCTATGTGAACTCAGAAAAATGTGTATACACACATCCCAATGACACTTGCCAAAGGAGACTTGTCACCAACCCATCAGGGATGTAACCCGCCACAAGTATGATTTAGAACGTTTTCGTAGCGTAGAGTGTATCCAAATAAATCATTAACTACCTAAGGCATGAATGTGATCTTACATGTTGCGTGAACTATTTTAAGAATGCTTAAAATAAGATCAATCTCATTCTTCCATTTAAATAGTTTGAACTTCATTCCATTTAAAACCATAATAGGTTTTATTGAAAATCATCCATCTTTCAAAAGATAAAACCAATGGGTTTTTATCAAATCATTTTAATCCATTTTCATAAGTTTTAAATCCATTCAAAACCAATTACATCATTACACATTTCATTTCCATAATTAAATTCAACAATTTAATTTCAAATATTTCCATCAAATCCACTATTTAAATTAAACAATATAAATCGACCAAATTTCCTTAAACACACCCAATTCAATTGAATTGGGGGTTTTCCAAAATTTCTATACCAAAACCATTTAAATTATATCAACTCAATGGAATTGAGTTCTTAATAATTTAATTGAAATTAACTTGAGAAATTGAATTTAAAACAATAATTGAAATAAATTAAGAAAATACATTGATAATAAATTTGTCAAGTCGGGACAGAACCACCTACCTCGAAGGTTTTTACCAAAACCACAACGGTCGAGAACGCTCATGAAAAATCGGGTTTTTTTTTCAAGAACCCACCTTAGATATCTTATCCTAAAAATATCAAGACCAAAACTCATCAAAATTGGTACCACACACTTATATCTTCCCACAACGGGTGCGAATCCTTGAAACTGAGAGAATAAGAGAAATAATATCTAATTAGATCTAAGAAACCAATCAAGAACGATGAAGAACGATAACATACCTAAAGAATATGGATTCGATTCACCAAGAGGAGCCTTTGGATCGCCTCTGGAACAATGGGAGAACCTTCTTATGACCTTAGTAGAAGAAAAATCACGATTTAGTGCTGCTTAGGTGGACAAACAAGGCACTTAGAGGAAAAAATGAGTGAGATCCACAATTTGAGGATCACATTTAAGAGGTCGCAGAGTTAGTTCACATGGTTCAAAAAACCGTGCACTTTTCGTGCGTCATCTACTACCTCGGCCACCATTCACGCACAGTTTGGCCGCACAGTTAGACATATCGTGCACCACCCATGCGGAAGATACAGCCTCAACCTGCCTTCTCGCACGGTTTTGCTGCACGGTTTGGCAAACCGTGCGTTGTCCGGGCACAACCCAAAGTCCCTTAGATTTCCTTAAAAGTTCACCCAAACATACCCTAAGACGTTACTTCAAAATAGAGGTACATAGAATCATCAAAAGATACCTGAAAACATAACATGATGTTACATGTTATTTAAAAAACAAAGTCTTAATCTGACTCATCTTTAAGAAAACACATTATGAGTTGTGGAATAAAAGGAAACCGAATGAAAATTATTCTAAATTTTTTGGATGTAAAGTTTATATTCTGAACAATATAGATAATTTAGATAAAATTTCCCCCAAAAGTGATGAAGGAATATTTGTTGGATATTATACATCAACAAATCCTATAGAGACTTTAATAAGAAAACCAAATGTGTGGAGGAATCTTTACATATCAAGTTTGATAATGCAGATCAACATGAGCGCAAGACCTCATGAGAAAATACAGAAGAGGATATGTCAAATCTAGACATTAATGATAAAACCTCAAATCATCATGTGAAGGAATCTATGAAATCTTCCAGTTCTGGAAATTCTTCAGATCCTAACCATAATGAACTAGATCAACTTGAACAACCAGAAATATCATGTACTACATTCTATAGACCAGTTAAGACATTTATTAATCATCCCCTATATTCCATTATTCGGGATTCATATAGAGGAACACAAACAAGAGCTTCCATGAGAAACCAGGTTGAACATCAAGCTTTCTGGTCACAAAATGAACCTAAATATAGAAATAAAGCGATCAATGAGGATTTTTGTTTAATATCCATGCATGAAGAACATAATTAGTTTGAAATTAATAATGTTTGGAAACTTGAAGATAGATCAAAAGAAAACATTGACCATAAGAACCAAATGGGTATTTAGAAATAAAGTAGATGAAGCTGGAAATATAGTTAGAAAAAAGGTAGACTAGTTGCACAAGATATAATAAAGAAGAGGGAATTGATTATGAAGAGACCTTTTCACCAATACCAACACTTAAAGAAATTAGGATCTTACTTGCCTATGCAGCACAATTGGTTTTTAAACATTAAAAAATTTATGTCAAAAGTGCATTCTTAAATGGTTATATAATTAAGGATGTTTTTGTTGAACAACCACTGGGTTTTAAATATCCACATTTTCCAAATCATGTGTTAAAATTTTCTAAAGCTTTATATGGTTTGAAACAAGCTCCAAGAGCTTGGTATTAAAGATGGAGTAATTTTATTATATCTAAAGGACTTAAAAAAGGACTTGAAGATCCTACATTTTTTAAAAAAATAATTTAAAAAGAGGTTTTAATATCCCAAATATATGTAGATGATATTATTTTTGGATCATCTAAAAATACTTTATGTAATGATTTTTCAAAAATAATGAAAAGAGAGTTAGAAATGAGTTTAATGGGTGAATATAAATATTTTCTTGGATTTCAAATATTTCAAAATAAAGAAGGTTTTATTTTAAATCAATGTAAGCACACTAAAGATCCTTTGGAAAGATATGGATTTGATAGAATTAAGAGTTGTGAAACCCCTATGAGTTATACATGGAAGTTAGATCTTGATGAAAATGGAAAATAAGTTGATGAAACTGCTTACAGAGGAATAATTAAGAGGTTGCTATAAATAACTAATAGTAGGCCATATATTATGTTTAGTGTATGTATGTGTGCAAGATTTCAAGAAAACCAGAAAGAGTCACATGTAAATGTTGTTAAAATAATTTTCAAATACCTCATCTATAAAACTAACATAGGGGTATTCTATCGTAAGGGACAACATTTTGATTTAGTTCGATATTCCAATGCTTAATTTGGTGAATGTAAGTTAGATAGAAAGAGTAACTGTGGAACATGTCACATTTTTGAAAAGTTTATAATATCACGGTGTAGTAAAACAAATCCATTTGCATTATCAACTGCTGAACAAGAATACATTGCTGCTGGTAGTTTTTGTGGAAAAATTATATGGATGATACACACAATATTAGATTATGGATTTCAATTTAGACATATTCCCAAAAATGTTGACAATACAAGTGCTATTAAAATTTCTAATAATCCAATTTCTCATTGTAGAAAATATCATATTGATGTAAGAAATCTCTTTTTGAGAGATCATAATAAAAAAGGTGATATCACTATTATGTTTATTGGGGATGAGCATCTTCTTGATGATATATTCTCTAATCCCTTATACTCTGAGATAATGAACTACATAAGACATGAACTAGGAATTATAAATCACTAAGATCTTGGGAAACATATCCTTAAAACCTATCCTTGTAACTGATCCTTGAAACCGATCCATGAAACCGATCCTTGAAACCGATCCTTGAAACCGATATTGTGAAATTGATCCTTGAAACCGATCTTGTGAAACCGATCCTTGAAACCAATCCTTGAAAATGATTCTTGAAACTGATCCTTGAAACTGATCCTTGAAACTGATCCTTGAAACTGATCCTTGAAACTAATCTTGTGAAACAAATCCTTGAAACCGATCTTGTGAAACTGATCCTTGAAACTGATTTTGTGAAACTGATCCTTAAATCTGATCTTGTGATACCGATCCTTGATACCGATCTTGGGAAACTGATCCTTGAAATTGATCTTGTGAAATCGATCCTTGAACCTGATCTTGTGAAATTTATCCATGAAACTGATCTTCTGGAACAGATCTTGTGAAATTGATCTTTGAAACTGATCGTGTAGTACCGATTCAATAACACTGATGTATTGAAGGATTCTTTTCTAATTATGTCTATTTTAAATAAAACGAAATTGTTTTGTATTTTTTTATGTTTGATTTTTATGATTTAAAATTTACAAGCCCTAAATGATATATAAAGTTCAATCCATCTAAACCTTTCACCTTCCCACTACCGTAAAACCACCTACCTTCTGTCACTCTATCTCTTGACCCTTGACCTTTCAACTCCTTCGGAATCCAAACCCCCAAATTGGAAAGGACCAAGCATGCTATGGAAGAGATGATCAAATCTACATCTACTATACATTATAAGGGTGGGCCCAGTGGGACTACAAAACCATGTTTGGAAAGCCGAGCGGTTATAGCTAAGAAGGAAGTGTCTCCATAGTGGCTTCTATTAATCAAGTCGTTTTTGTTAAGAGTGATGGAATCTCAAGGGTGGTTAAGATGGTTATCTAATAATGAAAGTCCATATTATCCCTAGCTAGTACATGAGTTTTATCGACCTTTGAACATATCTCTAGATTATGTTGATGAAGGAAGGATGAAGTTAGTGGTAAAGGGAAATGGAATAACCTTTTTGTCTACGGAATGGGTTGAGTGCTTGGAGATGCGTCATGATGGTGTCTATGCTGACTGTCAAGGTAATATTCCACCTTCCTCTGATTTTATCACTTATGAAGATGCTCTAAATGATCTTATTGGAAATAAATAATCTTAGAGAACTATTTCATGTGAATTTTTTGGAGAGGCAATGTTACTTTTTATGATTATACAACATCAAATATTCCCAAGGAAGGGAGATTTTTCAGCTATGAAGTTTGAGGATGTGTTCATGATCTATCAACTAAAAATGGGATAAAAGTGAACCTATGTAGGAATATAATGGTGCATGTTTATGACACGATGATGCCATCCATGAAGGAAACATTTTTGTACTTTCCCAAGATGATCTCTACCAAGTTTAAAGGGTTAGGTTGTGTGAAAGATGGAGATGAAGTGATAAGTTCATGTAGTGGTTTCTTCATTCAAAAAGATATTTGTAAAAGGATGAAGATCTTCTGGAACCCATGGATGAAATGATGGGTAGGAGAAGAAGAATGTCTATTTGAGTAATTCAATCTAATTGACCATCCTACTAGACCAAAGGATCATGTTGATCGGGTCTCAAACCAGAAGAGAAACCTATTTATTCTATTGAGGAATATGAGAATGAAGTTTCATGGGAAGAATGATCTACTTTTGATGACAGGATTGATCCTGATATTTCTGAAACCCCGAAAGATATGTCTTATAGATCTTCTAGTCCACATTTGGACTTACCCTCTAGAGGACCTCTATTTGGTGATGCGGAAGAGGAAGAGGCCGGGGATACTGGAGCTAAAGGATATTTAAGTAAATAAGATGATGAGTCTAATGGTGATGATGAAGATGATGATAACGATGATGATGATAATGATGAATGTGGAAATGATGAGAATGTAAGTGATTCTTTAAAAGTGGGACAACAAGGTGTTGACAGATCAAGTGAGGAATTTGTACATAGAGCTAGTGATGGTGTTGAGCAGTTTGAACAGGAGGATGTTGATTTTACAGATGCTGGTCATGTGAATAGATCACCCCATCCTAATGCTGAAAATAAAGAAATCATTCCGGAATTGAATGAACTTATAGCCGGTGGCCATGAGGAAGAAGCTGAGGATCAAGTGCCTCAAATTGATTAAGTTCCTAGAGAAGCTGATGTGGTTATAGAACAAGAAGAACCTCAAGCTCAGTTGATACTAGAACATAGAAATGTTATTATGGCTAGATGACATGATGAAGAAGTTGATGAAGATGAAGTTGTACTTGAGCCTCAAGGAAGAAGGACCAGGATTGACATTTTTGATCCAAGAGACTGGACCTATACTTGATAATGGAATAATGATCTAGGATAAATTCTTTTTGGGTTGGAATATGACTCAGATGAGGAGAGGGTGCCTCCTCCTCCTTCTCCACAAGCCCAAGATGAAGTAGATCCTATTGCACCTCTTCATCTAGTTTCACCTCCAGCAATAGATATAGTAGCAAATATTGTGCCAAGTGACTATGTCACTAAGGCTGATTTGGAGCAATTCAAAAATGATATTTTTGAGTCTTTGAAATCCTCTGTAGTATCCATAAGTGATGCCTCAACTTCAATAGGTATTTCAGATGCCGATGTAGCTATTATTTCACGAATGGTTATCCAAGAGATTCAACCAAATCTCATTACTGTAGCAGAAACCATCATTAGACATAATACCATGTTGAGAGAAGAAGTAAGGAAGATGAACAATGAGTTATATTCTCTAACCTATGATTTCAAGACCTCATTTAGTGGTGTACTGAAGGTTCTTAGGAAAATGGTGACTCATATACAAAGTGTAGATCTGAAGAAGTTGAAAGAGGAGCTTTGAAAAATGATTTCTGGCCCATCCAATTCTAGGAGTGGGAAAGATGATTTTGCTAATTTGGAATTTCTCAAGGATGTGATGAGAGTGGAAATCCAAAATCTAAAGATTGTTTCAGACAATTAAATTCCTTAAAAGTTATATAGAAATACAGTCCTTGTGTACAATATGGTAAGGTAGTGCACAAATAAAGCCTCTACTGCTCAGAAATTGATTATAGAGAGAGTGGATAAGTACTTTACAAATATTTATTCCATGAATGATCTCATTAATTTCTTCATGTTTTTAGAAGAAAATATCAGAATTTCTCCAGTCAAAAAATATTTTAAGAAACAAGTTACACAATTAAAATATTTTACCCATCTTCTGAATAAATTCATGGAGAATAAGGATGACTTCGAGAAAGCTATGCAATAGGGTGGTGAAATCATAAATTATTTCATCAACCTCTTTAATAAATATCTACATGTCCAAGATGAAGTAATTGTGGCCCCCCTTGATACTTCCATTGGTACTCACTCTCATCCTCCTGCTCTAATAACTATCTCTCAGGCACTTTCACATATCCGACTGGTCATTACAGAGCAATCTCCCAGTCGCGTGTTGTCAGGGAGATGGCCTAGCCTAGCCTAAAATGATCCTACAAGAATTTCATTTCATTATGTTATCTTCAGACCACCTCTTCCCTCTCCCACTCCCAAACGTCCTCATCCTACTTTAGATCATTCAAATAAATTCAAATCCCCTCATAAACCAAACCCATAGAAATGAATTGTGTCTTTGATAGGGCTTTATCCTTTGTTGTTGATTGTATTCTTTTTCTTCTAAATGGAACTCATTTTTGTCTTCTCTTTTCCTATTTTTTTATCTTCTTAGTTTTCTTATTTTTTTTATAATCCCAAAAGTGTGAGAAGAATATTCATACATTATTAATTTCAATTGGGGAAATTCTGGCATAGGTAACATGGCATGTACTCCACATAATAAATTTATTGAGGTGGAGCATTGTTTTAAAAAAACTCAAACGAGGGAAATATTTTGTTATATGGACTAAGCACATTTAGTAATGTATATGATAAGTCTAGTTATTATTATTCCTTATATTTACATGTATTCCATAATTTGTGATTATCAAAAAGGGGGAGAATGTTGGACCTTCTATGCTATAGTAGTTTTCATAATCACAAATAATTTCAATATAAAGATTCTATTATTTCATACAGAACAATATTTTCTTAATATGTCAATAACTTATAATTACAAATCGATTGGTTTACAAGTGTATTTTTACATGATTTTTTGGAAGTCACTTAATATAGTAATTTCATATTTAATATAGACAGTTCATAAGTTTCTCAGAGTTCTGGCACTGATAGTATGCTCTACACACTGATGTTCGACACAATGATAGTCGACACACTGATGTTTGAAACATTGATGGTTGAAACACCGATGGTCGACACACCAAATCCCGATACACCAATGCTCGACACACTGATGTTCGACACAATTATGGTCGAAGCACCGATGCTCCACGCCGATGTTCGACACACTGATCTTCGACACAACAATGTTTGACACACCGATGCTCGACATAATGATGGTCGACACACCGATGGTCGACACACCACTGCTCGACACATGAATGCTCGACACACTGATGTTCAATACACCAATGGTCGACACATTGATGTTCGATACACCGATACTCAACACATTGATGTTCAACACACCAATGTTTGAAACGCCGTTGATGATACACTGATGCTCATAGAACGATGATGATAGACCGATGCTGACACAATGATGATGATACATTGATGTTGACAGACCGATGATGACACACTGATGATGAAAAACAGATGGTGACATACTGACGATCACATACTGATAATTATGACTCAACAATATTCATAATAAACTATTTCAAATTTATTAATTCAAATTGATTTCTAACAGACATATTTAGTCAAATTAATGTTTCTAACATTATTTAATGTTTTCTGTTGGACTATCCGTAGACAGTATGAGGTACATGCTTGTGGGGAGATCTTCATGCCTACGGGTCCTTGAAGTATAAAGGATTACAAGCTTAACCATAAAACAAATTCTAGGAACCCGATAGAAAAACAAAAAGGTTGTTTGTGCGAATTTTCAAGATATTGAAAATAGGAGAACTCAAAGATTGAGTATACGAGGAGTTTAATATTACATGCAGTAATCTTCCGAAGCTTGCTGAACATCCTCACATAGAAGAGATGAACCTTTTCACACCTCCAAGCTAGATTTCAGATACTACGATACTCTGTTTTTGAGCCAAATTCTAGAAGAAGGTTCAAATATCATTTTCCCTACACACATTGTGTCCAGAGCTTTAATGCATCCCACACATATATTTCAAAACTCTATTCATATTTTATAGCTCTTTTGCGATCTTGTGTTTAATTTTTGGGAAGTGTTTGCATCTATTTGGGTCGCACACACTGTCTTCTAATCATAACTGGAGGATACTAAAATATCCTCACACTCAATCCATTTTCAATCCTGTATCCCACATAGAACTGTGGAAGAGATCATGGGTGATATATTTGTTAGTTTTACCATGAATAATTATGGTAGAGGTCAACTGTGACCTGGATAGCCTTGTATGATGTTGTGAATCCCAATCCAGGGTGTGGATAAATAGATTATAAATATAAACTTATTCGTGGCAGGTGATCACCAATAGGAGAGGAATAAGTGTCAGCTTGAGACTGAACCTCTTATTTTTATCTGCGGTATAGTTTGTCTTGTATTTTAATATCAAATGTGTTTAATTAATTTCACATTAAGATAAACTGATCATTGTTAGTTAGATTAGAAATTATTTATATATGTTTTGAATCTGTATATTTGTTTCAAAAGTTTGAGTAACCTTTAGATTGGTATAGCTGAGAACTAATCTATCTTTTGTAAAATTATTTGAACATTCAGGACTTTTGTAAATTCACTACCAACTGACTTCGATTACATTATTCAGGGTTATTCTTTTAAAAACCGATTTTAAAAGAAATTTGTATAGATACTCAATTAACCCCCCTCTTGAGTGATCTACTCTGACCAATAAACATGTTTTTAATTATCATTATTATGTTTTTTTAGAAACATTACCATGTTCATTTTCATGTAGTTTTGAAAAACTATGCACTTCATTAAAAATAGGCAAGGTATTAAATTCTTCACCTAGGGAAGATTAATCATATGAAGATGTTGAATTATTCTCATCAATACTATTAGGATAATTAGAATTTAATTTAATGTTGTTAAAATATTCATCAGGATGTACCATTTTTATGATACAATTACTCACCATTGGTATTTCTAGAAATAAAAAAATATTCTAGTACCCCAAACATTCATTTTCCAATGAATTATTAGATAAATAACATTCTCTACTTGTACTCTAACTCTCAGAATATTTAAAACACATTTTCAATTTTTTTTCTTTGTATCACATCTAATTATTTGTCTCTATATTTTATCCCTTCTTATCACTCTTTTTGGTCTTTGGAAAATTATGTATTATGTCTCATGCACTATTTCATTCAAAGCACATGTTAAAATGATCATTGAGATTATGAGGGAAATAAGGGGTTAATTATCATTTTAAAAATAAATATAACACAAAACATGAAACCTCTTATGTGAAAATGATCAAAATCAATGGTCATCTAATGATCGTAGTATTGAAATCAGAATAAGAAACTTCATGATTATATTAATGTATTTATTATCAGCATCATAGACACAATGATAAATTTATTTATATAAATATAAGTAATAAAATAATCTCCTAAAGGAAAAATACAATGGAAAATATTTCTTTTAAAGAAGGGAAGTAAAAAACCATAAAATAGTAATAAGGAATTACATTATTAATAAATGAAGTTAATATTTAACATGAATAGTTAATGTATTTATAAATATTTTTTAAATATATCCACAATTGAAAAATATACTATAAACGGTCTATCATTCTATACTAGAAATGGCTTCGGTCTGATAGATCAATATAGCTTTTTCATCCAATCCCCATGAATCCCATTTAATGATGAATGAATATCAACTCAATCTTTATTAAACCAGAAATCCATCTATTTGATGATTGGTGTCATTTCTGTCTTCTTATTCCTAGAATCTCATGACTAGTACCATGATTGGAATTAGTAAATAAATAAGAAAATATTTATATGGAATTTATAATTCACACTAGTATTTATTATAACATAAAATCTATATTAATTAATGTTTTTTAGAATAATATATTCACACGTATAGATATTTAGATGAATTGAGTAGTGAATGAATCAGCACCCAAATCTTCAAATGACCTCCTATATATATATTCATTCTCCCAATGCTCATATTTCTGAGCTAGTTGAAACGACCTCAAGAAAATTAAAATTTGACCTCTCATAATACTATGGATCTTGAACCATGCATATTTTAATACACTTTACATCATTTTTCTAACATCATTTACTTTAGAACCATTATAATGTTAATTTCTATTCTCTTTAAGATAATTATAATTCTAATCATCATGATTATCAGCCTTTGATATTCTGACCGAATTAACAATTTATTTTCAATCTATTAAACTAATTTTTTTAATCAAATGTATTTGTATTAAAATCATTCTGATGATTGAGAAATGTTTTAGTTTGATATACATGATATAAGATTAACCATTTTTCATAAAAGAAGAAATTTTGTTCAATCATATGTACCTTCCATATGATTTATTAAGTTTAATAATAGAAAATTATATTTTTTTACATTATATTAATTTCAATGTTGTGTCTAAAATAATATTATCAAAAAATACATAAAAAACATAGGTGATATAAAAAGTTAGTAATATAGTGTTTAAGAAAGTGTTAGTGATTCCTAAAACTAAGGAAAGGAAAATTATAAAGTATATCTTTTGACTCAACACTATATAAAATTCCTTAGGTGTTTCATGATTCTTACAATATGGAAAAAATACCACCATAACATAATATATACATGTTCAAATATTTTATTCAACTTCAATATTAAACCACTAACAACATTTCATTTCATAAATTCATTAAAATTCATTCCTAAAATAAAATATATGGATTATAAACTTATGGTTCATCAATATCAATACAAAAATATTACATACATGAAATATAAAATAAATTCAAACCTTAATTCCATAAATCAATATTTCATTGATATCCTTCTTATCTTCAGATATGATTCCAATCCTCTATAGAAAAATTGTCATGTACTTTTTGGAATTCACATTTTCAAGAGAGTTGATAAACTTTTTATTTTTTAATTACATTAAAATGAAACCATGAACCACAATTTTTTTATGAAAATAAATGTTGTTAGGTATTTCCAAATGTTTCTTTCACATTATTTAAATACTTGGAAATATATCAAAAAAATGACATGATTTTGAAATAAAAATGTTAGTAAAATCATATGTATGGGATAATAATGTGTTGTTAGTTCTCTTTCCCATATATTAATAAAAAATCCATAAAATATATAAAAACCAACATTAAAACATCAATAAAATATTTCATATTATAATGATGATAGTATACTTATAATTTCTATAATAATTTATCATTAAAACACTTTATAATTATCTCGATTACCTTTTTAAATATAATCTCAATAAATAAAATTAATCACCTCAAAATAAATCACCTAAAATCTAAAAAGAAATTTATAAGGCCAGGAACTTGTAATAATTTTTAAACATGTAAACTAACAATGAAAATCATAAATATTAAATCAAACATTACAAGAAAACATCAAAATCTACCATGTTGTCTAAACCCTACTATGATGGTAACAATAAAGATCAATCCAAAAATAATAAATACTCTAGTTATTTAAAAACTAGAAATCACATTATTTTCTCAAATATCATTTAGTTTTTTATTTTATGTAATTAATTCATTTATCATACATAACAAACTCACATATTATAGGGGAATACGTTTACTCAGAACCCATTTTTCACACCGAAAAAAACTTTTTTGAATAAAACATGACTTCTATATCAAAAATTTAAATCTTGATATCATCTTCTTCCCAATTCATATTTATAATCCTCTTATTTTTTTGAAATCATGGGAAGAGTGTGAAAACCTTAGTGAGGGAAAAATAAAAGAAAACTGTTAGTCCTTTGTGTTGAGATGGTATGTTAGTATGATATACTCTATAATACAAAATCTATTATCGAAATAACAGAGATACTGTATGGAGTATTTAATGATGCTCAAAATACAATAGGGGGGGGGTGAATTTTACAGTTTTAAAAATTCCTTTGGAAATTTTAAAGATGGTTATGTCTAACAATGATAAACAAGATAGTCACAAAACCTATAAGTTATACACACTTTCATGATTTAGGAAATATGATTCTGAGAATGAAATTCCGGAAATGCGATTCTGGAAAAGAAAATTAGTGAATGTTTACAACAACAAGAAGTTTACATTAAAGCGTAATGAATCTAAATAAATCAGAGTACAAGTATAAAGAAGTATAAGATAGTTATACTTTCCTCAACAATACAAATGCAGTGGAAAACTTGTAACAAAAAAGTAACAAGTAGTAAATATTTTAACCAAAATATAAGGGTATCGAACAACCTTGGATAAAGGTCCCTTGATTTATACTTTCAAAAAAGTATATCTTACCCACACCTAGGTAAGCCCTCGATATGAAGATCAGATTCTATCTTGCTATCCCTGAAAGCCCTCAACTTCAAGGTAGTCAACACCTCTGTCATCCTAAGCACGGAAGCCCTAAACTTCAAGGCAGTCTACACCTTTGTCTTCCTATCCCCGTAAGCCCTCTATTGTACATAGAAACAATCAGAGTCGCACAAAGAAAATATGAAACATATGTTCAGTATGCACTAAGAAATGAGTATCTCTCTAGAAATCAATTCAGTAGCATGTAATCTCTAGAGTCATAGAACAGTTGCTGATCACTTTTCAAAAGAGCTCCTATTTATAGGCACAAATTCAACGGTCAGCTCCCTCCCCCAACAGTCATATTTTTACATTAATTTCAGAGGGACTTGTACATGTGTCACTCAAACAACGGTTAGCGAGTAACTGAATGCACAATATAATTTTATAACAAAACAAGTGTAAGAAAAAATATGGTTACATAAATAAAATCCAATATTCAGAATTTAAGGAAATATGAAGGTTCAGATTCTAACCAAAATTGAATTAGATTTCTATAATACAAGGACATTAGGATTCTATTTTCTAGGAATTTAGAAGATGAATTCTATAGAATTCCAGACTCAGAATTTGCAGGAAATTCGGAATCTGAATTCACAAGAATTCTGAACCAGAAATCACAAAGTTCGGAGTCAGAGTTCATGAGAATTCAGAGACATAACTCATAAGTGTTCAGAGTATCTATTTAGAGAACCCGAGTTAATAACTCATAAAAGTGTGTCACCAGAATTAGTAATCAGAATTCAGAGTAATAAGTCAGAGGGGTTCGTATCCAGAATTCGTAATCAAAATTCTGAGTCATAACTTAGAAGATTTTGAATCCAGAATTCGTAATCAGAATTCAGAGTCATAACTCAGAAGAGTTCTTATCCAGAATTTATAATCAAAATTCGGAGTTAGAACTCAGAAGAGTTTATATCCAGAATTCGTAATCAGTATTCAGAGTCAAAACTCATAATAGTTTGTATCCTAAATTATGAGAATTCAGATCCTAAAATAGAATGCTTCATATCATGGTAATTATATGATTTCGAGGTTTTGGTTTCAAACTGAAATATACACTTAGAGAAATTATAATATGAATAATAAAACATGGTAAGGATAAATTTCTTTGGGGAATGAAATTTTTTCTTATAGTAGTAAAAAATAGGTTAAAAAGGCATTTTCCTTGAGATAAGGTGTTTATGATTTTCAAAACAAGAATTAATGGTAAAGTCATAAGGAAACCTTAATGACTTAACAATATCCTCTAAGTACCAAGGAATGGGAATGTCATAAGGAAAACTGTATTTACTCAACAATCATCCCCTTTTTGAAAAGCACAAATATCCTTACGAAAAAGAATATAAGGACTTAGAAATTTTTTTATATACTTTCAAATAAAGCTTATCACCCTTTTCACATTGGTAAAGATGAATACGACTAAATCCCCCATAGGCTTTGGAACACTAATGATCATATTCTAGATTTCCGGAATGAGATTTTTCATTTAGCTTGAATATGGAAATATTCGTAATGAGAACTCCCCCTTTGATAAACTCCCCCATACTTAGGGATATTTCCTCTTTACTTAGAATTATTTTTCCTTTCTCCCCTTTGTGATTTTCAAAATGATATTTAGGGAATGGAAAAGAACTTATGGTACCTGAAATATTAGGACAAACATCCAAACAAAAACGAGAAACCACAATTTCATTAAAATTGGAAGAATTTATAAATGGGAAAAAAAATAAAACAAAAGATTTTATTGATCTGTTTTACTTCCTTGGGTATCAACTTATTTACTATGGTTTTCAGCTTATTTATCTCATTGTGATCTTCCTCTGATTGATTCTCTAAGGATTTGATCCTATCATCCTAAGCCTTCAGAGTGTCTGGATGAGCCTTCAACAAGTCCTCTTGTTTCACAAGCTTTTATTCACTCTTGATCCAGAGATCCTTTTCTGTTTTCCAATATTGGACAACATTTTTAAACTTCCCATTCAAATCTTTGACATCCTGAATCTGAGTATTCTACTCAAGAGTAAGCTTTTTCACAATTCTATTTGTGAGATTCTTGATTTTTCTATCTTGAGTATCAAGAGTTTCCTTAACATCACCTTGAAAGTCATCAAGCTCTCTT
Source organism: Viscum album (assembly GCA_963277665.1). Taxonomy (NCBI): domain Eukaryota; kingdom Viridiplantae; phylum Streptophyta; class Magnoliopsida; order Santalales; family Viscaceae; genus Viscum; species Viscum album. The sequence continues at coordinate 1,959,960,014 of OY728137.1, forward strand.
AAATCATCAACTATATTCTTTGACCAACTAATCATTTTCCTAGAAGATTTTCTTTGGGCTTCATTGTTGATAAAGATGTTCTTATGATCAGCTTCAATCTTTACACACCTATCCATCACCCTGGATACAGATTCCGATTTCTGATTCATGCTATGTTGGAGCATCTGAAATCTAGATTCAATAGTTGGAAACATCAGAATTGTGTCAACAAGATTCTTCAGAGATTGAATAAAAAAATCATGTCCTAAAGTTGATAAATCCTAATCCGACACTTTGCTTGATGATGCTTCTTCCTCTAGCTCGACCAGATTATTCTTAGAAGATCCTCCAGCTTCCTTCTTCCTTAGAATTGCTTTGTTTGGGGTATCAACAACCACTTGTTTCCCCTTATTGGTTTTCAGAACATCTTCTTCATTTGGAGACTCAGGTTCACTTCCAGACAACTGAACAATCTTATCTTCATCAATTTTTTCTTTCTCAGCTCCTGCCTCAATATCCTCACGGTGAATTAAGTCATGATTATATCTCTCTTCCTCAGATAACTTGTTTACTTCCCCTTCAACCTTCTCTTCTTCACCTTCCTTATCCTTCTTGGGAGATGGGATCTTTGAAGACTCTGCTTCAGAAGTTTTACTAGATAAACTCTCGGATGGGGTTTCCATTTCATGAAATTCCTCCACTTGCTTAATCAAATCAGTTGTATCTTCACTGCTTTGTTCTTCTTGGACTTCTTCCGCAGCTTACTTTTCAACATCCTTCTCTTGGTATTTTTCCGGATTCATGTAATTTTTCCCTGGTTTCTCAGGTAATGGTTATACTAAGAATGTTTTCAGTACATGAATTTTCTCAGAAGCAATTTCGGAGTCCTTCAGAAGGGATTGACAAATTTCAGCCTCAGACACTTTATTATTTTTCTTCTAATCTTTGGCTTGCTTCTAAAGCTCTTCACCAGTCTTCTATTTCAGACATTTGGCCTCAGTAGGATCTAGAAAAAACTATGGTTATCCTTCCTTCAAATTATTCTTATCCTCCCTCCACTTTGCTACAACCTCCTTCTATTAGGATTTCTTCTTTTTGGACTTTGGAGGTGCTCTTTGAGCTTCTTTTGCTTTAGGGGTTTCACCTTCAGCTTCAACTTCCTTCAATTTTCTTTTCTTACCATACTTCTTCGACAGTTCAGCCTCTTCTACATTTTTCGGAATGACTTCTACTTCATCCTCGGGTAGATCATAAAGCTCACCTGAGTCTATATAGAAACCATATATCATCTTCTTAAGGGTATCATCACTGATTAGCATTACTTTGAAATTCCTCTCTTGGAATTTCAAGGGATCTTGAATGATTCAAGGCACCGATCAATCCACTTGGAGAGTAGGTTTGGATACATGATTCTCTGTGCTCTCAAATTCCCATTCTTAATATTCTCTAGCGTAATGAGAATATGATACATCAAATTGATCTTCCATAGATTTAGTAAAAAATTGAAGATATACAAATAACTTTTCTTCAAGATGTCCTTGTCACCCTTTCTAGGTATGATAAGACCCTGAACCAATAACTCAAGGATCCGATTGTTGGTAGACAATTGATCAATCTTTGCGGTCATGACATCTGGTAAGTCCAAGTCATTTCATAGCTTTCACATTTACAAAACTCCCTTGTACATCTAGAAGCTTGTGGGAAAAAAATTATGCCTCTCCTTCATAGTAAGACCCTACCAAGATATCAGCCTTCATGTAAGAAAGGGCATATGTTTTTCCACAACTCATGAAGGAACAATTTTCTCTACCATCTTCCGTAAAGAAACAAGATGACTCATAAAACTCTATCAGAAAATCTGGATACACTACATCCTGAGCTCCTGGCTTTGATATGGATACACTATCACTTCCATTAAGATTGATATTCTTAGAGATAATGGAATCATACTTATTGAATAAGTTCAGAGGTACAAACCTCTCCATGTATATCTGCCACTCCGTAATCGGCATGACAGTAGAAATATCTTGAGAAGGAGCTTCACCAGATATTTGGAATTGAGAAAAATTGAAAATACAGAATGGGATTTTGAAGTGGGGAAGAGCTTCAACACGCAAAATCTTGAAAACCGGTGTGGGAAAACCATCGGGGGTCCCCTTTTATAGATGATGAAGTTACAGTTGAATTTCCCATCTCAGTCTAATGGATGATAATTCTTTAGATCAGATCTGAAGGTTGAAAAGATAGACGCAAGGAAAATTTGATAGGATCCGATCTTATGAGGGTTTTTTATAAAAAAACATTCAGATATAAGGAAAATAGAATCTAAGAAAGTTTAAAAAAAAGAATGTAACTGCAGGTAAAAGGTGATTACGAAAACTCAAGAATGAATCGTACCTTTCGGATTTTCAGGAGAATTATTTATATTGAGGAAAGTTATTCTTGAAGGACTTTAGATTCCAAAAAAACATGAGTACGAAATAAAATGAGTACGTAGATCTTCATTACGAAAATCCTCATTACGAAAATCCCAAGTAAGAAAAACATTATTATGAAAAATTTATAACAGGAAAAAAATTCATTACAAAATCTTCATGTATGAAAAACACCATTATGAAATTTTCAAGTATGAAAAAGTTCATTACGAAAATTTCAAATACGAAAAACATTATTATGAAAATTTCAAGTAAAAAACTTCATTACGAAAATTTCTTGTACAAAAAAAATCATTATGAAACACATGAAAAAACATTATTATGATTTTTTTTAAAAATGACTATGAAAATTTTCGAAAACATCAATATGATTTTTTTTAAAAAAAAAAGGAATTTGAAAATTTTGAAAAACTATCAAACAAATGTACTACCCCTATGAGAAAGAGTTTATTTCTATAAAAATATCAGTTCAGGATGAAGTTAATGAATAGGATTACCTTATAGTTATCATTCATAACTTCTGTTTAATGTGTTCAAATCTATCGGAGGGTAAAGATTTTTCTAAAATATCAGCAAGTTGATCTTCCGTTCTGATAAATTGAAGAATGATATCTCCTTTTTATGTGTGATCCCTAAGAAAGTGAATCCTAATGTCTATGTGATTTTAACGAGAGTGATGTGCAAGGTTTTTTTAAGGGCAATGGCACTTGTATTATCACAAAAAATTTGTTCTTTGGTAAAACTCATACCATAGTCTGTGAGTGTGTGTTGCATCCACAACACTTGAGCACAACAACTTCCAACTACTACATATTCAGCTTCAGGAGTGGAATGTGGGACTGAGTTTTTCTTCTTGCATGAACAAGAAACTATTTAATCTCCTAGGAATTGAAATGTTCGAGATGTAATCTTTCTATCCATTCTACATCCAATAAAGTTAACACCCAAAAAGTTTTTTAAATCAAAATCATTTCCAGAAGTATAAAAGCATCCTAAATCCATGGTTCCCTTTAGGTAGAAATTTTTTTCACTTCTTTTAAATGAGATTCCTTAGAATTGGATTGGTATCTTGCACATCAGAATACTAAAAACATTAAGTCTGGACGACTAGCTGTCATGTAATGTAGACTTCCTATCATACCTCTAAAAGATGTTTGATCTACTGGTTTCCCAGCTTCATTAAGATCAAGTGTGTTTGAGGTACCGATGGGAGTACTTATCTTTTAGTGTTGTCATATCCACAATTTTTAAGATTTTATTTAATATACATATGTTGGTATATATAGATTCCTTTTGGTTTTTGAGAGATTAGAAAACCAAGGCAAAATGATAACTCACCCATCATACTCATTTTGAACTCAGATTTCATTAGATCCTCAAAGAAATCATTTAAAGATTGTCGAGATGAACTAAATATAATTTTCTCAATATAAATTTGAACAATAAAAACATTTTTCTTATCTTTCTTTATAAAAAGGGTTGGATATGAATTTTCTTTAACATGATTATTTTGAAAAATAAATCCTGTAGTTCTGTCATACCAAGCTCTAGGGGATTTCTTAAGTCCATACAAAGCATTGGTAAGTCTAAGAACATGATAAAGATGTTTTTTATCTTCAAATCCATGGGTTGTTCAACAAAAACATCCTCTTGAACATAACCATTAAGGAAAGTGAAGTGCCCAGATCAGTGTGAATTACTGAGAGGGGGAGGGGGCGAATCAGTGATCCTTTAAAACTTTTTACTAATTGATTCCTTATAAATTAAACCTCTATGGCTGGTTAAAGCCTCGATCCACTCTTCTTGTATCTCTCAACCTTTCCTCGAGTGATGCAGTAAATGTAAAGGCACAGGACACAAGGATTTACATGGTTCGGCACCAAAGGCCTACGTCCTTGCCATGTTGGTTATACACCCCAACATGGTTTCTCCCATTATAATCTGTTAGTATTACAATGGTCGATACATCATCCCACTGTATCTCTCCTGAGTCCCACAGGAGGGTCTTTATACTGCGTCCCACAGTGTTACCAGAGTCCCACTGGCCTGCTCCAGAATCCCACTGAAGACTTCTTCTCCCTGTGTCCCACAAGGTCTTCTCTTGGCTCCTCGAGTCGCACGAGTAGCTCTTCTTCACTTTAAGCTTCTTCAAGTATCTTCAGCAGTCTGGGATAAAGACTGCTGGCCTTGCTCTGTACCTCTGTTCACTTGTGAAGAACAGGTCTTCTCGTCTTGCTCAGGCTTTATCACCTTCATCTAAGGATGACCTGGATTCTTTCTTCAAGAATCTTCAACAGCCTCTGATATGGTCTACTGGTCTTGCTCAAAACTTCTGATCACTTCTGTTGATCAGGGTCTTCTCAATTACTGAAAACTCAGGCAGCTGATGTCTTTAACTTCAGTCTGGCATCAGTCTCACTTCACATCAACTTCATGCACTGAGTGCATTTATCACAATATCTTCAAGATCTCCTGGTCTTGGACTCCTCAAAAGCACACAACCATATTTAGACTTGTTCACGTGTGCACGTGCATGCATGCAAGCATGCACTCCCCTTTCTTTCTTCTTGGTGCAATAAACCCTCAAAGGGTATATTCTCTTTAAGCACACACCTTCTCACTCCTTCACACATTTAATTCCTTTTGATTACACACACATAAATGTGTGTTATACTTTGTGTGAGTGTCCTTCCTTTTCTTCTTCTAAATGAATACACACTTCTTAGTGCACACACATAGGTTCGGCCTTCTTGTTCTTGTTTGATCACACACACTTCCTTGTTCTTTTAATCTTCTTCAAAGTGTGCACTTCACTTATGCACACACTTGGTTCTCCATTTTGTACACACAAGGGCTACGACCTCTTTGTTTTCTTTTTGCACACATGTAGGCTTAGGTGTTTGTCTTCACTTGGTGAACACACAAGGGCTAAGCCTTGGCCTTCCACTTTGAACACCTACTGCCCGTAGAGAGTTCTTCTCTTCACTTGGATCACACAAAGGTATGCCCTCGGGTTCTTCTCCACTTCTTCTCCATGCAAGGTTGCAAGAGTGTGGCCTCTACTGTCTTCAAATGCTGCACGCAAGTCCTCAAGGTGCACAAGGGTCGCGCCAGTCCTCGGACAGCCGTGCAAGTTCTTTAGCCGCAGCCGCGCAAGGTACCAAGCCGCGGGGCGCACAAGCGATGCGGCCTCAGGTCGCGCAAGTGCAAGGCACAAGCTGGCCGCACAAGCTCCTCCTGCCGCGCAAATTTGTGGACAGTGAGGGCTCCTTCTGCCGCGCGAGTACGCGGGCAGGGACCTCCTTTAGAGCCTCGGGTGGCTCTGGAACTTCAGCCGCGCAAGTGTGCGCATGGCTTCTACTTCGCGAGGCACAAAGGAAGTCACGGGTCTTCCAAGGTTTTCAGCAAGCATAACCATCTCCTCGGGCTCTCCTTTTATAGGCAGAGGGATGCCTCTGTCCATCCGCGTGATAAATCTCGAATCACCGAAGATTTCGGATCTTCAAGATTTTCTCCAAATCTTGATTTCTTTCCTCTGTTTAAATGTGGGTTCCTTCTATTTGTTTTTCTCCTCCACGTGCATGCGACTTAGAACGCATGAATGGCCTTTGGTTAAGGATACCCCATGCAAAGAATAAACCTCATAGCCTCAGCAACGTTGTTTGCCTCGGCCGAACTCCAATTTTCTCCATTCAACGTGTGCATGCATATTTTATTGCATGATTGTGTTCAGTGTGGCCAGACGATCACCAAGGATGCCTTAGCTCCTTCAGAGGTGGCCGGGAACTCGAAATCCGTCTTCGGAGGGCCACTGGTTCAGCGGGGACGTTGCGGGTGCCTCGATCAAGCTCGAGGAAGGAGACACACCGGGAGTCGTTGGATCTGGCGAATGAAAGACATCGGACGGCCTGGATCTGAACAGGAGCGGCGCGATGAGATGTGCGGACGAGATCTGGCGCGCGATCAATCGAGCGGCCAGGATTCGCTCCTGGAAATTTTTCCGCGTCCCACATCGAAACGGAGCGCGGTTTTTCCGCGGCTTATCAAAAACCGTGTGCCAACCTCAGCTCAATTGAACTTCCTCCTCCACGGTGCCGCCCCGCACCGTGTTCTCTTAGCGGGAGCGCTCTTGCGCCCACCTCAGCTCCTCGCTGGAGCGCTATGCGCCCACTATGCATGTCACGGGCGCGCTCCTCGCGCCCCTGCTGCGCAGGCCTGATCCCCTGCGTGGCCCTAGCTTACACACGGTCGCGGCCTCTCGGGCTGGCCCCATGGGATCCCCCTTGGGCGTGGAGACCTCGAGTCCCACATGTGCCTTGGGGTTGAACCCTTAAGGCTGGCCCTTGGTGGCTTATTTTTTTCTAGAGTAGAGAACAAGTACTTTGTTTAAAAACAAAGTAACCAGATTCAAATGCCAAATGCCACTTCCACCTCTAAGCCATTCTTCTTCATCAACTCTACTTCTTCATTAGAATTCCTCCATCCTCCTTAACATATATTCTAGTATTAGGAGGTGGAATTCCCGAAGGTTCTTCATCTTCAACCGAACTCCTTAATCAAATAGATTCTTCAATTTTCTTCATTGATCTAATCAGAGATCAAATTGGATCTTCTTCAAATTCACATGCACTAAGTGATAGTGCATGGACTTCTTTAATCCACTTCATCCACTTAGAACTTATGGATGGATCACTTTCAACTCCTCATGCATTGTCACTACAATGCATGGTCTTCTAATCATGTTGTGACTTTGTATCATCTTGATACAAGTTCTTTACACTTAAGGATCATCTCATCAATCGTATGATGTTATGATGATGCTCCATCATCATCCATTCTTCGAGTGTTGTAACTTAGTATCATATTGATACAAGTATTGAAACATTAAGATCAGTTCTATAATCGTCTGATATACATAGAGAATGTTTCAACCACAACATCCTATGTCACTTAGTGAATCTCCTATGTGACATGCATCTTAGTACCATGGCCATTCTCCATTCATCACCATCACCATCACATCCTTTGTCATTCACATCTTGATATTCCTTGACATCCATTCATTCCATGACAACATCATGCCTCATTGACAACAAATGCAACACAGTGCATTTCAATCTCCCCCTTTTAATTTGTTGTCAATACACTTCTTCAGCACATATGAATGGGTCAATATGTGTGCCAATATTTTCTCCCCCTTATTGGCAATCAAATGCAAAGGTGTGGTGTGGTTCTCTTCAAAAAAAAAATCTCTTCCTCCCTTTGAATAGCATCTTCTTGAAAAGCACTAAGAAAGGGATGATGTCACATGTTCTCTTTAGCCAAGAACCTTTAGTAAATCATCTCTAAGTCTACTTGGGCTAACCCGATGTAGAAAACAAGAGTGATGTAACCAAGGTACTCAATGTTGTCCAATATTCACTATACATGTGAGATCATGCTTCAAGGGGCTTGAAATTTTTCAGATATAACAATGAATTTTCTAAATCCTGCACAACTTCACAAAACTCATTAGAAAGTTCAGTGCAATGATAAAGCTTCCCCTTTCATTCATTTGTCTTCAATCAATACTCCCACTTAATTGTCATGATGAATACAATTAAGAAACAAGGGATTAAAGTATGATTGGAATACCTTCATCTTTTCTCAAGATGATATTAAATCCCAAAATATCATCTTCTCCAGATTGGCTCCCCCTCAAGGGGTGCACTCCATTCTGTCCAAACCACTCTCCAGATGAGAATGATCATCATCTTCAATTCCCTGTAATGTTAGCACATATAAATACAAGTGATTAGGGAATAAGATGGAACCTCCTTGGTTCATCAATGTGAACAACAAGGTTGAGAAGATTCTCTCAACCGAGATGTCCCATTTTCACCATTCTTCACACTTGCACATTTGATCTTCAATGATGTTTGTGCTGGTGTGGATCTCAACACATATTCATGTGAAATCTTCTTCTTCCCTTTTGCCTTAGCAATTGCCAGAACTTCATCTTCAGCTCTCTGCAGATCTTTGGCAAGTTGCAACTGATTTGGCCATATGACTAACAAGTCATTTGGAAGTGGGGCCTCAGTTTTGGAAATTCCACATGGTTCTTTTGATACTTTCAAGCTACCTTTCTTAGGCAACTTGTTTTTAATCAATCCCTTCTGCTTCTTCTGGATTGATTGTCTGTTTGAGTCCAGTCTGCCTCTATAGAATTTCATGGCTTGTTTACAAAGATCCATGATATGTCATTTCTTTCCACAGTAGAAGCATTTCTTCTTGGTTGTCCTTCTGGATGCATCACCCTTCTTGGATTTAGACTCCAAGGTCTTCTCTTCCTTTTTCATAATCTTCTTGGGAGCATCTTCAACTTTCTTCTGCTTACTTCCCAAGGATTATTTCTTAGCCAGGTTCTGTGATATTTTCTTCTTTTTAGCTCTGGATACAGTTGGAGATTGACATGTATCTTTTTGACCACTTTTGCAATAATCCCAGATGTTGTCAAGTAATCCAAATCTATTTGCAGTAAACAGATGTCTCTGGACCTGTGGATGCTACTTCTTTTCCTCTGGCTTGCTCCCCCTTGGAATGGGCTTCCTTTGTGCTTTGACATTCAGTGGATTGTACCAACAATCCTTTGCACAATGCCCATACTTATTACAACACCAACACTGACCCACAAATCTTGACCTCTTCAGTCCTTCTGATTGTTGGGTACTTTTCTTGACTTGCTGTGTTGTTTCGTGAGAGAATTCTTTCTTCACTGTCTTCATCCATACTTGTTTGGAGTTTCTCTTCCATCCTGCACTATTTGTGGAAACAAAATTAGAAGCATGAGTACAAGATGGTATGGATGGTACCTTCTTTTTAGAATATGTTTCCCTTTCATTAGAGGATGTATTTCTTTTAGAATCATCCTTCTCAAAGCAAACTTGTGTAGCAACATTTCTACTTTCAGCTGACTGGGAGGATTCAGCTTTGGGTGATTGCAGATTTTTCAATATCACCTCTAGTTCGAAGCATTTCATATTGAGGGAGTTATTCTCATCCTCAATAGTTCTTAGCCTTCCTTCCCAATTTTATTTCAGCTGTTCTAACTGGTCTTCATGCACCTTCTTCAATTCTATCAATGAATTGTCAATATCCTTCACCATTTTGACTTTGTCTTCGAGTTGAGCATCTCTGACATTCATTGAAACTCTGTGCAATTTTTCCAGTGCATGGAAAACTTCTTTGATCATTATCATAAAGATTTCTTTCTCAGAAAGGCTTCTTTACAATTCTTCAGTAGTGTCTTCATATCTTTCATTGCAAAGAGATACTGTTTCATCTTTAGCCTTCACCATCTTTCTGAGAGTGTTGGTTATGCCAACCCTTTTAGCCAATTGGAATTCCAGAGAATTGGCTTCATCTTCTAGCTATAATTTTTCTTCTTGAAGATCAAGGGTGCCTGTAGCTATACACATTGTCACTTCCTTGGGGACTGTCTTCTGAAGATATTTGATTGCATTTAGAAGATCATTTTTCCTTCCATCTTCATCATAGCTAGAGCAGGATTGATCAGAAGAATGATAAAAGGAATTGTCATCTGATGCGACTTTCACATTTCTTTCCATAGAAGGAGTTTCTCTGATTGCAACACCCTTCTTCTTCATCTTCTTTGCCTGTTTCTTCATTCTGTTTTTCAGAGTCTTGGCAGATATCCCCCTTTGAGGCTGTTCTTTCATTTCCTCAAATCTGCACTCCATATAGACTCTCTTGGATCTTTTAGAGGTAACCTCCTCTGATACCAATTGAAGTGACCAGATCAGTGTGAATCACTGAGAGGGGGAGGGGGTGAATCAGTGATCCTTTAAAACTTTTTACTAATTGATTTTATATCAATTAAACCTATATGGTTGGTTAAAGCCTCGATCCACTCTTCTTGTATCTCTCAGCCTTTCCTCGAGTGATGTAGTAAATGTAAAGGCACAGGACACAAGGATTTACAAGGTTCGGCACCAAAGGCCTAAGTCCTTGCCATGTTGGTTATACACCCCAACATGGTTTCTCCCATTATAATCTGTTAGTATTACAATGGTCGATACAGCATCCCACTGTATCTCTCCTGAGTCCCATAGGAGGGTCTTTATACTGCGTCCCACAGTGTTACCAGAGTCCCACTGGCCTGCTCCAGAATCCCACTGAAGACTTCTTCTCCCTAAGTCCCACAGGGTCTTCTCTTGGCTCCTCGAGTCGCACGAGTAGCTCTTCTTCACTTTAAGCTTCTTCAAGTATCTTCAGCAGTCTGGGATAAAGACTGATGGCCTTGCTCTGTACCTCTGCTCACTTGTGATGAACAGGTCTTCTCGTCTTGCTCAGGCTTTATCACCTTCATCTAAGGATGACCTGGCTTCTCTCTTCAAGAATCTTCAACAGCCTCTGATAAGGTCTGCTGGTCTTGCTCAAAACTTCTGATCACTTCTGTTGATCAGGGTCTTCTCAATTACTGAAAACTCAGGCAGCTGATGTCTTTAACTTCAGTCTAGCTTCAGTCTCACTTCACATCAACTTCATGCACTGAGTGCATGGAATCACAATATCTTTAAGATATCCTGGTCTTGGACTCCTCAAAAGCACACAACCAGATTCAGACTTGTTCACGTGTGCACGTGCATGCATGCAAGCATGCACTCCCCTTTCATTCTTCTTGGTGCAATAAACCCTCAAAGGGTATATTCTCTTTAAGCACACACCTTCTCACTCCTTCACACGTTTAATTCCTTTTGATTACACACACATAAATGTGTGTTATACTTTGTGTGAGTGTCCTTCCTTTTCTTCTTCTAAATGCATACACACTTCTTAGTGCACACAAATAGGTTCGGCCTTCTTGTTCTTGTTTGCTCACACACACTTCCTTGTTCTTTTAATCTTCTTCAAAGTGTGCACTTCACTTATTCACACACTTGGTTCTCCATTTTGTACACACAAGGGCTATGGCCTCTTTGTTTTCTTTTTGCACACATGTAGGCTTAGGTGTTTGTCTTCACTTGGTGCACACACAAGGGCTAAGCCTTGGCCTTCCACTTTGAACACCTACTGCCCGTAGAGAGTTCTTCTCTTCACTTGGCTCACACAAAGGTATGCCCTCGGGTTCTTATCCACTTCTTTTCCATGCAAGGTTGCAAGAGTGTGGCCTCTACTGTCTTCAAATGCCGCGCGCAAGTCCTCAAGGTGAACAAGGGTCGTGCCAGTCCTCGGACAGCCGTGCAAGTTCTTTAGCCGCAGCCGTGCAAGGTACCAAGCCACGGGGCGCACAAGCGATGCGGCCTTGGGTCGCGCAAGTGCAAGGCACAAGCTGGCCACACAAGCTCCTCCTGCCGCGCAAATTTGCGGGCAGTGAGGGATCCTTCTGCTGCGCGAGTACGCGGGCAGGGACCTCCTTCAGAGCCTCGGGTGGCTCTGGAACTTCAGCCGCGCAAGTGTGCGCGGGGCTTTTACTTCGCGAGGCACAAAGGCACTCACAGGTCTTCCAAGGTTTTCAGCAAGCATAAAAATCTCCTCAGGATCTCCTTTTATAGGCAGAGGTATGCCTCTGTCCATCCGCGTGATAAATCTAGAATCACCGAAGATTTCGTATCTTCAAGATTTTCTCCAAATCTTGATTTCTTTCCTCTGTTTAAACGCGGGTTCCTTCTATTTGTTTTTCTCCTCCACGTGCATGCGACTTAGAACGCACGCATGGCCTTCGGTTAAGGATACTCCATGCAAAGAATAAACCTCATAGCCTCGACAACGTTGTTTGCCTCGGCCGAACTCCAATTTTCTCCATTCAACGTGTGCATGCATATTTTATTGCATGATTGTGTTCAGTGTGGCCAGACGATCACCATGGATACCTTAGCTCCTTCAGAGGTGGCCGAGAACTCGAAATCCATATATGGAGGGCCACTGGTTCAGCGGGGACGTCGCGGGTGCCTCGGTCAAGCTCGAGGAAGGAGACACACCGGGAGCCGTTGGATCTGGTGAATGAAAGACATCGGACGACCTGGATCTGAACGGGAGCGGCGCGATGAGATGTGCGGCCGAGATCTGGCGCGCGATCAATCGAGCGGCCAGGATTCGCTCCTGGAAATTTTTCCGCGTCCCACATCGAAACGGAGCGCGGTTTTTCCGCGGCTTATCAAACACCGCGTGCCAACCTCAGCTCAATTGAACTTCCTCCTCCACGGTGCCGCCGCGCACCATGTTCTCTTAGCGGGCATGCTCTTGTGCCCACCACTGCTCCTCACGGGCGCGCTATGCGCCCACTATGCTTGTCACAGGCGCGCTCCTCGCGCCCCTGCTGCGCAGGCCTGATCCCCTGCGTGGCCCCGACTTACACACGGCCGCGGCCTCTCGGGCTGGCCCCATGGGATCCCCCTTGGGCGTGGCGACCTCGAGTTCCACATGTTCCTTGGGGTTGAATCCTTAAGGCTGGCCCTTGGTGGCTTATTTTTTGCTAGAGTAGAGAACAAGTACTTTGTTTAAAAACAATGTAACCAGATTGACATGCCAAATGCCACTTCCACCTCTAAGCCATTCTTCTTCATCAACTATACTTCTTCATTAGAATTCCTCCATCCTCCTTAACATATATTCTAGTATTAGGAGGTGGAATTCCCGAAGGTTCTTCGTCTTCAACCGAACTCCTTAATCAAATAGATTCTTCAATGTTCTTCATTGATCTAATCAGAGATCAAATTGGATCTTCTTCAAATTCACATGCACTATGTGATAGTGCATGGACTTCTTTAATCCACTTCATCCACTTAGAACTTATGGATGGATCACTTTCAACTCCTCATGCATTGTCACTACAATGCACGGTCTTCAAATCATGTTGTGACTTTGTATCATCTTGATATAAGTTCTTTACACTTAAGGATCAGCTCATCAATCGTCTGATGTTATGATGATGCTCCATCATTATCCATTCTTCGAGTGTTGTCACTTAGTATCACATTGATATAAGTATTGAAACATTAAGATTAGTTCTACAATCGTCTGATATACATAGAGAATGTTTCAACCACAACATCCTATGTCACTTAGTGAATCTCCTAAGTGACATGCATCTTAGTACCATGGACATTCTCCATTAATCACCATCACCATCACATACTTTTGTCATTCACATCTTCACATTCCTTGACATCCATTCATTCCATGACAAAATCATGCCTCATTGACAACAAATTCAACACAGTGCATTCCAGAAAGAACATTTCACATCCATTTAAAAATGTTGGAAATTGAAGAAAGCTACAAAGGCAAGTGTGATATGAATTGATTCATGTCTAGCTACTAGAGCATAGGTTTTTTCATAGTCTATTCCTTCTTGTTGATTATAGCCTTTAGAAAATAATCTAGCTTTATTTATTACTATGATTAAATTTTCATCACACTTATTTCTGAAGACCCATTTTACTCCAATAACAGAATTTTTCTTAGGTATTTCAACCAAGGTCCCGACTTTATTCCTTTCAAATTCATTTAGTTCTTCTATCATGGCTTTAATCCAATCATCATCACCTGAATATTTATCAGTGCTTTTTGGTTCTAATTGGGAAAGGAATGCTAGATGTTATAATTCATTTATCAAGGAACATCTTGTCCTTATAGGTTGATTTATATCACCAATGATGCTATCACTAGGATGATTCTTTAGAAACAACTGATTTGGGTTTTGTAAAACCTGTTAATCAACATAGGGTAGAAAATCTTCTGGGGTAAATGTTTCATAAGTATCCTCTTGGAAATTTTAATTATCACAAGGATCTTCTATCAATGGTTGATAACTAGTTTTTTTAAACAAATATGAGGATATAGGTTGGGGTTGTTTTAAAATAAAGGGACCAGTTTCATTAAATTTCACATGTACTATCTCTTCAACAATACAAGTATTTTTGTTGAAAACTCTATAAGCCTTAGATGTTGTGGAGTAGCCTAAAAAATTACTTCATCATATTTTGGTTCGAATATATGTATATTATCTTTAGTATTCAGAATTAATACCTTGCATCCAAAAACCTTTAAGTAGGAAATTCTAGGATTTCTACCATTCCATAACTCATAATGAGTTTTACTAAGAAAAGGTCTAATAATAACTCGATTTATAGTATAAAAAGCAGTACTTATAGCTTCAGCCCAAAACTGTTTGGCTATAGAATATTCACTCCACATGGTTCTAGTTATTTCTTGAAGAATTCTATTTTTTTCATTCAACAACACAATTTTGTTGTGGCGTTCTGGGTGCTGAGAAGTTACGAGTAATGCCTTTTCTACTATAAAAAGTTTCAAAATCACAATTTTTAAATTCTCCACCACGATCAGTATGAATATTTTTCAAAGGGAGGTTTTTATCATTTTTAACTTGGTCTCTAAAACATTTTAAATAATAAAAAGACTCAGACTTCTTTGCTAGAAAATAGACCCACGTAAATCTAGTGTAGTCATAAATTAAAACAAATACATAATACTTGCCTCCAATGCTTCCATTTTGTGTGGGACCAAAGAGATCCATATGAACTAAATATAATGCATCAGTAGTTGAGACTTCATCAACTGATTTAAAACAAGATTTATGTTGCTTTCCATATTGATAAGGGTCATGAACTTTTGAAGAATCAAATCTAAGCTCCGGTAAATCCTTAACTAGTCTTTTATTAGAAGGTTTTCGTAAGTTCTTAAGGTTACAGTGTCCTAACCTTATATTCCATAACCATGAATGATGTTCCATTTCACTAAAGATAGTTAGATCTTACCAATACCAATAATTTCTCTCTGAGAATTATCTCCAAAAGTTAATTTTCATCCTTTCGTCTTGATAATATTTTCAAATTAGTTTTTGTTACCAGTCATATGTCGGGAACATCCACTATCCATGTATAATGTATTTCTGTTGGTACCTTCTCCATTTTGATGAAAATAATAAAAATTTAGGTTTTTAGAATCCAAACTTTCTTGGATCAAAAAATCTCCAAAAGAAAAATTGTAGGCACCCACATCTCTTTAGAAAAATAGTCATTATGAAATCCTAAAGATTGAGATTGGTTTAAGGAACATTGTTTTCCCTATTTCCACCACACTGACACTTAGTGCAGAATAGAGCACATTGAGGAACAAAATAATTGTTAAAAAAATGGTTTAGAACTAGTATAACCAAAACCAGAATTATTTTGTAGAGGTTGAATTTGAGAATACATTTTATCAATATTTTCCTTACCTAAGGTAATGTTTGACAAAAACTTCATCAAGGAAAATATTTTAGATTTCAGTTTGATAAACACATTATTTTCTTCTAAAACATTTGTTTTTGAACTAGAGTTAGGCTTGAAAAGATTTTTCTTAGAAATTACATTTTCTTGATCTTGAGAAAGTTTATTCTTCTCAGAATTTACTTCCTCATGATTTTTGAGAATATTTTCAAAATCAAGATTTTTCTTATCAAGATCTTTAGAATGATCTGATATTTATATATTAAGAATAGTATTCCTACAATCTTCCTTATCAATATTTTTCATGAGTTTTGAATTCTCAATCTCATGAATTTTGGAAAACCTAGAAACTTCATCACAGGTAGGTAAAGTATTATCTTCCTCAGAAGAAGATTCTTCATCAGAAGAGTTATAATTTTTATCATTACTATAATTTGAATTTAGAGAAACATTGGTCAATGATATAACATTGTGTACCTTAGCCATTAAGGAATGATTATTAATAGGTAGTCTGGATATTACACCAAGATTTTTTTGTCCTGAAGATTCATAATCTGAAGATTTATCTGAAGAGTCACCACCACTGGCACTCCAAGTGTCACTATCATTCAGGACATTATTAGAATTAGCCTTGTAATACTTCTTTCTATTTCTCTCTGAATTCCTTTAATATCTTTCTTTTCTCTTGAGAATGGGAAAATTTGGTCTTATGTGTCCAAATCTCTTGCATTCATAGCATGTAACTTCTGAATCTTTCTTATCTTTCCTTTCTTCTTATATTTGGATTGAATGTTCCTTTGTCCAGCTATCATGTTCATCCTTTGAGCAAGATTGGATAATTAATTCTCTAAGGAATCACTTACACTAGATTCAGATTGAATAAAAACATTCTTATATTTTTATCTAGTAACTCTCTCAGGAGTCTTAGCTTTCATATGATTATATGTTGTAGTAAAAGAAACACTGCCATTCCCATTCTTCTTCTTTACATTATCAGCATCTCTCTTCATTCCAGCCTCATGTTGAAGAAGAGTTCCAAATAGTTCATCTAAGTAAATCTGAGTAACCTTTATATTGTCATCAATATAATTCCTCTTCGATTCCCATTCATTAGGCATGCTGTCTATGATCTTATCAACAAGAGCTTCATCATCTAATCCTTTATCACCCATGGATTGTAAACTATAAAAAATAGTTATGAATCTCTGTTGAACCTTACATATGGGTTCTCTAAATAGAAATTAAAAACCATGATATTCTGCTCTGAGTATGGATCTTCTTGTTTCAATTACTTTTGAAGTCCCAGTGTGAGTAACTTCAAGTTTCTTCAAAATACAATTTGTTGCTTCACAAGATGAAATTTGGATATATATATTTCTAGTCATGGAGCAAAGAAAAGTATTGTGTATTTTATAGTTCAGTTGATATTTATGATTTTCTTGATTGGTGAAGGTACACACATCCTTGTCAGGGATTTTATATCCTCCAGTAAGAATAACAAAATTATCAACACCAGTATTGATAATGAAATTATTCGTGATATTTACCCAATATTCATAGTCATTTCCATCAAATATAGGTGGTCTTGTTGGATTGAGATTTTCTAAGGAACCAACATTGATTCCTTCGATAGTTAAGAAAAATTTATTTCAACATAATACTTGTTAATAGAAAAAGTTTGTAAACAAGAAAAATATTCCAAATCAAGGAAAATATATAACAAGAGTAACTATAAGAAAAAATGAATCCAAACATTATGACTCCAAAAAACTGATTCCGGAAAATAATGATATGAAATCTCTTCTGAATCTAATCATGACATTAATTCAGATTGAACCAAAATTCTGAATCCAATTCTTAGGTTGGTTCAGGATTCAAGGTCACCTTTTCTAATACCAATTGTTAAGATGGTATGTGGGTATGATATACTCTATAATACCAAATGTAGGATTGAAATAACAGAGACATTGTATGGAGTATCTAATGATGCTCAAAATACAAGTGGGGGGGGGGGGAGAATATTACACTTTTAAAAATTCCTTTGGAACATATAAATATGGTTATGTTTAACAAGGTTAAACAAGATAATCACAAAACCACTATGTTATTCACACTTTCTTAATTCAGGAAATATGATTCCAAGAAAGCAATTCCGGAAAAGTGATTTTGGAAAAGAAACTTAATGAAAGTTTACAACAAAAAAGATTCTACCTTAAAGCGTATAGAATCTAACTAAATCAGAATAGAAGTATAAGGAAGTATAAGATAGTTGTACTTTCCATAATAATACAAATGCAGCAAAAAACTTGTAACAAAACAAGTAACAAGAAGTAAATATTTTAACCCAAAGAAAAGGGTATCCAACAACCTTGGATAAAGGTCCCTTGATTTATACTTGCAAGAATGTTTGTCTTACCCACACCATGGTTTTCCCTTGATACGAAGATTGGAGTCTGTCTTGTTATCCCTGCAAGCCCTCAACTTCAAGGTAGTCGGCACCTATGTCTTCCTCAGCAAGGAAGCCCTCAACTTCAAGGTAGTCAGCACCTCAGTCTTCTTATCCGCGGATGCCCTATATTGTACACAACAATAATTAGAGTCGCACAATGAAAGTATGAAGCAGAAGTTCAGTGCATCCTAGGCAATGAGAGTCTCTCTCTAGAAATCCCTTCAACAACAAGTAATCCCTAGAGTCATAGAACATGTCATTGAGCTCTTTTCAAATGAGCTTCTATTTATAGGCATAGATTCAACGGTCGGCTCCCTCATCCAATAGTCATATTTTTCCATGAATTTCGGAGGGACCTGTACACGTGTTACTCAAACAACAGTTAGTGAGTAACTGAATGCACGTCATCATTTTATAACAAAACAAGTGTAAGAAAGAATTTGGTTACATAAATAAAATCCAATATTCGGAATGTAGGGAAATATGAAAGTTCAGAGTCTAACCAAAATTGAATTAGGAGTCTATAATAAATGGATATTCGGACTCTATTTTCTAGGAATTCAGAATATGAACTCTATAGATTCCAGGAGTCTGAATTTAAAGGAAATTTTGAGTATGGATTCACAAGAATTCGAAACGAGAAATCACAAAGTTCAGAACCAGAGTTCATGAGAATTCAGAGTCAGAAATCATAAGAGTTCGGAGTCTATATTCAGAGAACCCGAAGTCATAGCTCAGAAAAGTTTGTAACCGGAATTCGTAATCAGAATTCGAAGTCAGAACTCTGAAATGTTCGTATCTAGAATTCATAATCAGAATTTGGAGGTAGAACTCAGAAGAGTTCATATCCAGAATTCGTAATCAGAACATAGAAGAGTTCGTATCCAGAATTTGCAATCATAATTCGTAGTCAGAACTCAGGAGAGTTCGTATCAGGAATTCTTAATTAGAATTCAGAGTCAAAACTCCGAAGAGTTCGTATCCTGAATTCTGAGAATTTGGATCCTAAAATAGAATGTTTCATATATAGCTAATTATAGGATTCCAAGGTTTTGGTTTCAAACCAAATTATACAGTTAGAAAAATTATGATATGAACAATAAAACATGGTAAGGATAAATTTCCTTGGGAAAGGAAATTTTTCCTTATAGTAGTAAAACATTGGGTAAAAAAATATTTTCCTTGAGATAAGGTGTTTTTTATTTTCAAATTAAGTAGTAATGGTAAAGTCATATGGAAAACTTAATGACTTAAAAATCTCCCCTATGTATGAAGGAATGGAAAAGTCATAAGGAAATCCTTACTGACTCAACACTGCGAAAATAGGAAAACCCATGAAATATTTACCATTATATCAAAATTATTCCATTTTTTTGAAATAAATCATTTTAAAAATTAAATACACAAACTATTAACTAAAAATTAAAAATTAAATCCCATGTTATGGAAATTAAACTCTTTTTGTAAAAATAGTGTATTATATTCATAACCTATTTCAAAAAAATTTCGCAAATAACTAATGCCGATTTAAATTAATAAGAGAAACCATATGTTAAACCCCTTCTACATTACGTGAATGATACATTAAATTACCCAATGTGTTGGATCACTATCTTGGTGCAACCATTTTATAAGATGTAACAGGTTAATCAAATAATATATAAGGATCCACAATATACATGATATAATGGGCTCATACTGAACTATTTAGGCATAAACATTTCTTATGTCTAATTCTCAATTACTAAATAATGAAGAATAAATTAGCTTTTTTAGAAACTCTACATCATAAAAAATTCAAAAAAAAACATTTCAATTCATAAACAAATCACTTTTTTCATATCAGAATACTCTTTTCTTATAAAACCGTCTTTTAGAATTGAAACACTACACACATAATAAAAAACCACTTTCATTGGAAACAAACTTCAAAAATTAAAAAGGAATCATAAAATCAATAATTCATCATTATTTTTGGAATATCCCTTCATTTCAGATATGTTGAAAACAATTTTTTGTACTTTTGTTAAAATTGTTGAAAGTGGAACTTTAAATATGATTTTTAAATGATTGGACCTTTCCTTAAATCTGAATCATCACAAACAACCATTACCTTCCAAAATAATAAAAATATCCTAATTTTAATTGAATTTTGAATTTTTAGGTTTATTATTCTGTTTATATCAATTATTTATATGTTATAAAAATGACATGGTTATTTATGTTTACATTGGAAGGTTTGATGATATTTGATTTATAAGTCCAAAATAACTATGGTAGGATAAAAGTAGTCAAATATATCATCACTAAATCATATAAAGAATAATATTTATAAAATAAATAAAAAATTTATTCATTAATTATGAAATTAAATCCATCCATGAAATATGGTTATGAAAAATGAACTATGTTACAATCATGGGGATGATAGGTTGTACACACACAATAGTTACATTTACCGTTTTCAATGATCATTTTGGATAAAAGGTATATTTCATTTTATCATTCCATTTCTATATAAATTTTTTATATATTATTTTATTTCTTTAAATATAATTATATATCTAATCCCTGTATGTTTATGTTGAAAATGAATTTTGTCACTTTGTGGAGACGATATTTAACACGTACGCATAGATGACATTATCATTTTCTAGTATAAGGAATTGTTTGAATGTAAATTATATATTATAATTCAATAATTATAAATAATTAATTAATTTTATCTATAAAAATGAATTCAATCATTATAAAAAAATGGGAGATATGGGGATGGAAAATGAATCATATTGATTCGTGAGGCGGTAGCCCATTATACACACAAATGATGACTTAATTTCCCATTTAATGGATGTTGAGATATATATTGGTTATTCTACTAATATTATTAAATATCAATATATTTTTATTTTGGATATATTATTTTATCAGGTATGAATAAGATTTAATGTAGGCACTAAAAGAAATAAATTAGAAACACTTTATTAAAAACAATACCACTTCTTTGGACATTATCCTTTTATTAACACTATTTGAACACAAAGGATTGTGTTTTTACTAAAATAATACATATAAAAAGATTTTAGGGATTCTAGGATTGTATATTGGATAATATTTCCCCACCCAAAATCGTGATTTAAAATTTATGAAATTACAAGATGGTGTTTGCATTTATAGGAGAGTGGAGGGACTCTCCTAGAATTTATCCAAATATTAAATTAATATAAATTTAATTTCAATTAAAAATGTATCAATAGTGAGTAATATATATTTTAAAATTATGATGGGTTTAAATCACCTCATCCAATAAAATTGATATTTTTTTTCAATATTATTACCAATGTCATTCGGTTTATCCCTTTTATGTTCCCTTTAACTCTTACCCTCACACCATGGATTTTCACAAAACGAGGGTTAGTGTTGTCACTATAAGACACCAAATGTCTCATAAATTGACCATTGGTTCAATTATAAACCTTATCCTAATAAACTGTTCCAAATTGTGATTTCAATGAATTTTATATCATTTAATAAAATATCATGTATTTTAATATATCATTATTATAACCAACCATTATTTACATACATTGCTATTTCTTCATAATTGAATTATGTTTGTTACAAAATATAACAAAACCCTGACATGGCCATATAGGTATAGTGTCTATAGAAACTGGGAGACATAAAAAACCAGTTCATAAAACATCTACATTGTCTCCTGTTTATTTCATCATAACTAGACTCCATTTTGGAATATCATATTTAGTACCCTTCTTTATAACCTAGGTAAAATAAACATGCAAAAGGGTGAGCTCAAATTCTCAGTAAAGATAAAAAACGTAAATATCAATCATATCATATTTATAAGAAGATAACATTTGAAAATCATATCCTGTATAAGATATCATAATATCATTTCATGGGATAAATCATAGAAGTGATATGTAATCCCAATAATCATAAAATATGACACAAAACTTTGTGGCATACACACATAATAATATAAATTCATTTCATATTAGTTAAGGATCATTTCCAAGACAATTATAGCAGACGTAGTCCATTTCTAAACCGAGTTCACTCCTCGTTCCAATCCCATATCCCTAAACCAGATTAACTTTCCATTATATCCATGTCTATCTCATGAGATATATATATTTATCCAATTCATTGGAGGGAGATATTGGTCCCACCCATCTCATAATTAAATCATTCTTACATGTTCCTCAAAAACATAAATCATTCACCAAAATAGAACCCTTGAAATAAAATCATTTTCTTAAACATCATTTAATCATAACATAATCTATATAAGATGAATAAACTTTATAAAGAAATTCCATACTAAACTCAACCAAATTAATGTAATAATAGGGATAGAAACAAAAACCCATTTCTTCTTAGACGTAAAATAATTTTGATAAAACACGTTGAACTTATTTCTGGAAGAAAATATTCAGTCTCCTACAAAAAAATTTTATTTTCTCAATATGTCATGATATTTTAAAAGAAATTAAGTTAATTAAAAATATAATTTAAAACATATAAATGAAGATTCATGGAAATAATTATTTTTTAAAGTGTAAAAATCTCTTCATGTAGTATATGTTAAAAACAATTCTCCTCGTACTTTTTCTATAAAAGTAAAATAGTACCACTTAGGGTAACTAGAAGAAATACTCCTTCCATACCATGAAGTAAAAGTCATAATGGGTAAAAATAACTTTAAAAATACACAGAATAATAGTAAACATTTTATTAAAACATTTTTATAAAACATTGATATGGATGGTAAATATAACTCAAGTAAATATTTACGAATAAAAAATCTCAATTATAAATGTGATTGGAAAATTTATCCCCTGCCTTATGTATGATATGATAGGTATGTGTCCAAACCATTTATATAATTATTTAAATATGTTACTAACTTATTCGAGAATCATAATCATTTTTGTTATAACATTTATGCGCATCTTTTCACTTTCTTGTTAGTAAGAGTTCGTTGTTACTCGTTATTTGGGTATTTACTACTTTATGCATGTCTTGTCAGATAAGTTCTTATTAATCTTTCTAGGTTATAGTTATATAATTTACAGAATGGTATCAGTGTAATATATATCATATTTATTCATTGAATTAATTTATATAATTATGATTTAAGGATGATTATGTAGAACAAATCACATCACACCGTGGAGATGGTAAGTCGTACGTACGCACGAGAGACGATATAGTTCCTTTAATTGTTGAGTGATATTGAATTGGATGGTTTATAGTATATCCGAATTTGTACCATATATATTAATCATATATAGTTATTAGTTCCACAATTATACTCAACCATTTATGGTTATGGGGAAAAACATATTACACTATGGTGTGGAGACGGTAAGTCATACATACGCAGTCACGTTGATTTTGTTTTTAATAGGATGGATAGAAGGTGAAATAGGGTTGCTTCATATTTATAATAACATGTCAGTATATTATTTATACTGATGTTATTACTTTATAATGAAACAACTGTAGTAGAGGATGTATAAGAAGAAATAAATTTGAAATATTCGGTAGAATACATTATCTATTCCTCTACGTGCCTCTTGTTAAATCTACTCTTAATGAAATAGAGTTGCACTTTTGAGAATACAAGAACATCTAGAATGTAACTTGGAAAGTTTAGAAGAGAAATGGTCAGGGGATGGATGTGATTGAAGGCTCAAAATGGAGTTAAGACGAGAGGTAGGAGGTACTCTTTTATAAGAGAGGAGAGTGTCACTTGGAAACTCCCAAAATATTAATTTATTAGAATTTATATTTCAAAAAAATGGTCCAAAACGTATTTAATTCCAATATATGATGATTTTTGTTTGAATAAACATCATCCAATAATTTCTAGGCAAGTTTATGAAATTTTTTATCCCTCTATTTTTGGCTTAACCATTATTTTTCCCTTTTAAATCTTACTATGATATCATGTTATTTACAACTTGTGGGCTAGGGTATTTAATATATCATATAAAAGGACCCAAAAAAAGTTATTTGTGACATATTTTGACTTATTGTAACCATTTTTTTAAATCCTATATTTTTAGAAATTTAATATCTTTTAGTAAAATATATTATGTTTTATGTTACGAATTGTGTCAATTTTGGACACTATTAATGCAAGACTATTTTAAAAATTTATAACAACCTTATTCCATAAAAAATAATTAAATAACTCAAATAAAATATGTCAATTTAATCCAAAAAATTCGTGGATGACATCAAAATAACTAAATTATACTTTTTTAATATTTATAAATTCAATTATTTGAATATTTCATTAATGAGGTAATCACTACATCATATTTGTGTCATAAATAAATCTATTTATATAACAATAAAAATTATAACAAAATACCCTGATTTAGATAATATTTTTATCTTTCTAATTATTATTTATAATCATATAGATAAGTTATATAACCCTTTTTTAAAATCGATTTAGTAAATGATATATTTTTAGGTTATAATTATCATTACATTAAATTAATTCTTATAAAATGTCATTTTCACATCCATGTGAATCCATTGGGTCCAAAAATCGTCCCAAGGATTCCCACATTCAGAAATATCTCAAAAAATAGCATTAGTACACATTTTAGGATAGTTTTTTATTATTAAAGTTTTATTTTTTAACCTTATTTACCATATTTACCCATTAACCATGGTAAAAATAATAATTACTAAAGTTACTATTCATAATGTCTAAAAATAAAAGGTAATATTCACTAAATTGCGACCATTTGATTCAAAATATTGAATCTATTTTTCAAAATTCAAAACTCAAAAGTTGTAGTAATTAATTTAAAAATAATCCCATCGTGGAAATGATAAAACATGTTTTAATGGTTAAAACATTGTAAAATATTGAAATGTTTTTACCTATGAATTCAATGTAAAATTTATTATAATGACATAAATTATATTAAATGGTAAAATTATATTCTATTTAAAATTTAAAACCGTTATATATTATTATTTTACCATATAAATTATCTCAAGGAAAAAAGTTGTTTTTAATTAAAATTTAGCGTATTTTTACTATTCATCAAAACATGAAAGTAATCAGAAAAATATCAGAAAATTTTCCAAAGTAAATTTCTATATCTCGACTCAAAGTAACATGTTTAAATTGTCATATATAAATTATTAATTTGTCTATGTCTTAATTTAAAATTGGTTTTCCTTTCAAAGGTGTAAAATTGATCTTTAAAAAAATGTTCTTATACATAAAATAGGGATTTATTCAAAACCTATGTCTAAAATACTCATATATTTCATTAATTTTATTACCACGTGTAACTCAATAAAAAAATTCCATATCAAATTGATTTTTATTTTCAATAAATAATCAATAACCAATTAATTAATAATGTATTTTCATAAGATAGTTATAATTATTCCCTCTAACCTAACTGATAGGCTATAACGGTAATTTTATATTAAGGGTATCTCATGGTTCGTTTAAACACATGATTTCATGTGAAGAAAACTACTAAAGGATAAAAATTATTTATAGAAAATATTTTTCATAAAAACATCGTGGTATTACATTATTCCCCCCTTAAAATTAATTTCACCCTCGAAATTCTTCACTTGGATTGAAACATATGAGGATACCTTTCCACTCATCATATCCTCAAGTCCCATTTAGGTTCTTCTAATTTTTGTTTCCCCTATAAAACTTTATCCCAGAGAGTGGTCTTTTTTGTAGTACTTTTTCGCTATGATCCAGAGTCACTATTTATTGTTCTTCATAAGAAATATATTGCTCCAGCGGTATGACTTCTGAGCATAGTACATGTGATGGATCGGGTATGTACTTTCTCTAGATAGATACATGGAACACATCATGAACTTGAGAGAGATTTGGAGTAAGCATCAATTAGTATGATACCCTCCCAACACTATCAAGTATTTCAAAAGGACTGATACACCTAGGGCTCTGTTTTCCCTTCTTTCTAAATATCATTACTCTCTTCCATGGAGATATTCATAAGAACACCTTATCACCCACTTGAAACTCTAGGTCTTTTCTTCAGTTGTTAGCATACCATTTTTTTCAACTCTGAGCTTCTCTTATTTATTGTTGAATAGATCTGACCTTTTCGGCCATTTCATCAACAAGATCAGGTCATAATATCTTTCTTTCCTCAACTTCATCCCAATAAGTTGGATTTCAGTAGTTCTTTATATAGAGGCCTTCATAAGGATCTATCTAAATATTTAACTGAATGATATTATTGTAAGAAAATTCCACCAGTGGTATGTTTTGATCCCAACTACCTTTAAAATCCATAGAGAAATCTCACAACATATCTTATAAAGTTTGAATTGTCCTCTCAAACTAACCATATATCTGAGGAAGATAAGCAGTGCTAAAACTTAACTCTGTATCCAAACCATGATGAATATTCCACCATAACTTTGAGATAAACCCTAGATCCCAATCACATATAATGGAAAGTGGTACTCTATGAAATCTTACCACTTCCTTTACATATATCTGTGCAAGATGATCTAGATATAAATCTTATCTAATAGAAATGAAGTGTGCTGACTTTATAGGTTGATCAACTATAAACCAGATAGAATTATTGCAATCAGATGTTTTGGGATGTCTGATGACAATGTTCATAGTGATGTTTTCTCATTTCTATTATGATATGGGTAATGGTTGTAACATCCCCTTAGACTTATGTCTTTCATATTTTACTTGCTGACAAACCAAGCCTCGATAGACATATTCCGTGATATCTATTTTCATTCCATCCCATCAAAAGTACTCTTTCGGGCCCCTATACATATTTGTGATTCTTTGTTCAAGATAGTATGATAAACTATGAGCCTCATCCAAGATCTCCTTCATTAATTTATTTATGGGATGAACAAAAACCCAATTCCTGAACCTTATTTTTTCATCACAGTGAAGGCTGAATTATGGATCATTTCTGACATTCTTTTGAAACTCTAAATCTTCCTTCTATGCCTCTTTATTATTCCCTTATATATTTGGTTTAAAATTAATTTGTTAAATATAATATTTATCTGCATCCGTTATAATTTCATGATCTTTCCTATACAAATCCAGAAATGTTGGATCTTTTATGGACCTTATCAGGGATAAGTGCGAAGGGTCTTTTCACCTAAATGAATCTTTCACCTTGTTTGTTTACCCAAGGAGATAATGTATTGAGCAGTAGTAATACATAATAAACTCCAACCAACTTCTTTGACGCATATTCAACTATTTTTGTGTGAAAATAAACATTAAACATTTATTATAAGTATAAATAACACACCTTTCACCATAAATATAATTCATTAATATCTTCAATGCAAAGATTACCATGGCTAACTCCAAATCCTGAGTTGGGGAATTTTTCTCATGGATGTTCAACTTTCTTATGGAAAAAGATATCACTATATCATTTTTCATAAGAAAATAGCCCATCCCATTCTTGGATGAATAAATGTATATCCCAAACCTTTGTCCACTATAAGGTAGTGTGAGCACAGGTGCAATGGGTAACCTTCTTTTTAGCTCTTTTAAATTCACTTCACATTCCTCCGTCAAAATGAAGATAACTCTTTTCCGAGTAAAATTGGTTAATGGATTAGATAATCGTGAAAAATCATTCACAAAATTTCAATAATATAATACCAAACCAAGGAAACTATGGATCTCAGTTACTTTTGTTTCTTTCAACCATCTTTTAATAAACCTTGTTTTTTCTGGATACATAGATATCCCTTCTATTGAGATTATGTGACAAAAAAATGAAAAAAATTTATGCCAAAATTCATACTTGATAAATTTTTCATAAACATTCTCCTTTCTCAGGGTCATTAATAAAAATTTCCAGTGATATTTATGTTCTTTATTTCTCTTTTAATATAAAAGAATATCATCTATAAAGACTTCCACAAACTGACCAAGATACTCCATAAATAAACTGTTCATTAGATCCACGATGACAGTAGAGGAAATAGTAAGACCAAAATGCACCACTATAAATTCATAGTGTCTATACCATGTATGGAAAGATATATTTGGTATTCCCTCCTTTTTCACACTTAATTTATGATATCCTGAACAATGATAAATATTCTAAATATATTGAGCTCCACATAGTTGGTCAAATAAGTCATCAATGTGTGGGATATGATATATGTTCTTGATAGATATCTTGTTATGTTCTCGATAATAGATGCAGAGTCTCATTGATATATTATTCTTCATAACAAATAGAACAGGTTCCCCCCATAGTGATGCACTATGGTATATGAATCCCTTATTAAGATTCTCTTGGAGTTTCTTATTCAATTCCTACAACACAATTGGTGCCATTCTATAAGGTGTCTTTGAAATAGGTATAGAACTCGGTATGAGTTCTATGGAGAACTCAACTTCACGTTTTGGTGGAAGACCTGAAAATTTTTCTGGAAAGACATAATCAAACCCCTATACAATGGGTGTATACTTAATCGTGTGTTCCTCACCAACCATTTGATATAAATAACCTTCATTTTTTTGAATCAATACCAATAATTTGGAATAAATTTCTACTGAATGGTTATATTCATCAAAGCATCGATAGATGATCATAGATTTATTTGGAATATGAAATGTGACATTCCTTCTTTGGAAATTGATATGAGCTTCATATAATGAAAGCTAATCTGTGCCAAGAATCACATCAAATTACACTATTGGAAGGATCACAAGATTTGTAGGAAAACTTTTCCACATACTTCAATTGGTGAAGAATTGTAATATTTTGATGCGACAGTTGTTCCATTAGGTGTTGTCATAGCTAACTCAATATCTAATTGTTGAGGTAATAAAACGATACCCTTATATAATTATTTAGAAATAAAAGACTGGGTGGATCCAGAATCAAATAAAACATTTTCTACTTTAGAGTGGATGATAAGTGTAACTTTCACCACTTCATTTTCATACTCCACATCGCTAATATTAATTGCATGTGACATTACATTATCTTCGGGCTTAAGAGTTTATTGGAATCCATCATCATCAATAAAACTTGGATTATAGAATTAATTGGAATAATTCCCCATTTCCATGCACTGGTAACATTGAAGTGTAAGAGGGAAATTCTATGTAGACTTTTCTTTGTTGGCATCATTAGTCATATTTTTATCATCTCTTCACCATTAAATTTCTTAATGTCCATCTTTTCAACACTTAAATCATTTACTTGTCGCTTTAAGAAAAATCCCTCTATGTTTCTTTCCACACATTGAGAATAAGGGAAAATTCATCTTCTTTTCACTGTTTTCATTATATTTTCCTTTAAATTTCATTTTCCTCTAATTATCAAACCCATATGACTGATGGGTTACTCCAATCTCCATCTCAACCATGAGAGAACATCAAACAGTTTCCTCATAGCTATTGAATTCCCTAATGGCTAATTCCCTTCAAAGACTTGGTTTTATGCCACTAAAAAATAGATCAATCTTACTCTCAGGGTGAATTATAATTCCAGAAGCATACCTTTCATGTCTTTAAAAAATTCACCTTCCAAACGATATTCTACTAAGATTAATTTATCATGTTCAGAACATTGTAGAATTGAAAATATAATTTTAGTGGTACTGATCCATTGTTCAGTAACTATTGGACTAGAAGACACGCGGAATGAAGGTGGACGCTGCCTCATGAAGGATTCAATAGAGTGTTGCTCTTTTAAATGCTCATTTGGATGTCTGGCATGATTCATATCTTGTGAATGTTGTGCGATCATGGCTACAATATTTTTTCATTCTATCTCCCATAAAATTTGATTGCTTAGGGGGAAATCATTTAATTTTTATCACATTCAGGATTAACACAGTCCTTTTAGGTTCCATCCATTAACTATAAACAAGAACCATATTGTTAGAAACACTAATTATAATAAGAAAACCACAAAATAATAAATGAAATTTTTAATTATGACACTTTAGGATTTATCCTACATTGTTCATTTTCATTTCTAAAACACAAGGATTGTATCCTATACTTAAACAAATACTTTGGGCTCTTACTAATGCTTTAACATCCTACTTTACAAAGGATAAATATACCATTCATGTGTTACCAACTATAAAGACCCATACAATACATACATGGTCATTACTTAATAATTGAATTTTATTTTTTACAACAAATAACAAAACCATGACAGGACCGTATTGGTATATTATCTTTAGAAATTGGGAAACATGAACAACTAGTTGATAAAACACCTACATTGTCTCTTACTTAGTTAAAAATAATTAGATTCATTTTTGAAATATCATATATAATACATTTATTCTTAACATAGGAATAAGAAACATACAAAAGGGTGAGATAAAATTCTCAATAAGGGTAATCAAAGGAAATATCAATCCAATCATATTCATAAGAACATAACATTTGAAAATCATTTCATGCATAATAGATCATAATATGATGTCATGGGATAAATCATAGAAGTGCAATGTGATCCCAATAATCATAAAATATGACATGAATCATTGTGTCATACACACATAATATTATAAAATCATTTCATATTATTCATGGCTCATTTTCAAGACAATCATAGTTGACATAGTCCATTTCTGAACCGAGTTCACTCCTAATTCCAGTCTTGTATCACTAAATCAGATTAACTATCCATTCCTACCCTGTTTATCTAATGAGATATAAATATTTACCCAATGCATTGGAGGGAGATGTAGTTCCCACAGATCTCATAATGAAATAATTCTTACATGTGCCACAAAAATATAAATCATTCATCATAGCATAACCCAAGAAATAACATGGAATTCTTAAACATCACATCATCATAACAGAATCTATATAAGATAAATGTAATTCATTTAAATAATTCCATCATTATCCCAATAAACTCAATTTAATAATTTGGATAGAAACATAACCCTATGTCAACATAGATGGAAAATAAATTTGATAAAACACTAGAACATAGTTCTTGAGGAAAATATCCTTTTTTCTTCAAAAACATTTTCTTTTCTCAACATGTTAGGGAATTTAAAAAAAAAATAAGTTACTTGAAAATAAATTTGAAAACGTATAAAGGAATATTCAGGAAAATAATTCTTTATTAAATTGTAAAAATTTGTTCATGTCATATATGATAAAAAAAATTATCCTTGTACTTTTGTTGGAAAAATAAAAAGGTACCTCATATTGTAAAAAAAGATTCCTTTCATAAAATCTAGTAAAAGTAAACAAAGGATAAAAATTTATTTAATCATAAATGGAAGAATAGAAAAAAATTTACGATTTTTTTAAAAACATGGACATGGATGATAAATATAACCATAGTAAATACTTACAAGTAAACAATCTCAGATAAAAATGAGATAGGAAAATTATCTGTTACCATAGGTCTGGTATGCTCTGTATGTAAGATCAAATATGTAATAGTGAGATGCTCAACATACAAGAGGTGGGAGGGAATTTTATACTTTAAAAATTCATTTGGAACTTCTAATGTTAAGTGTAACAAGGTTAAACAAACATTCATAAGACCTCTTAAAGAATCCTTTTCTATTTTCTTAAAAGAATGATTCTATCATAAATAATATAGAACATATAATATAATCAGAGTAACATAATTACAATGTATAAGAAGGTTATACATTCTAACATCAACAAAGTTAAAAATGCAGTGGAATTAAAACAACTTGAAATAGGAATCAAGTAACAATGGTATTCTTTTAACACAAAGAGAAGGGTATCCAACAAACATGGATAAAGGTTCCTTGATTTATACTTTTTAGAAATTCTGTATTAACCAAACCTAGGTAAGCCCTCTATCTAAAGATCGGTATCTATCTTGCTATCCCAGCAAGCTCTCTATTTAGAAGGAAATCAGAAGCTCTTTATTACAAACCTGGAAGCCAATGATCAGCAAGATTGGAGTCTGCACTAAGAATGTCTGAAATAGTTGCTCATGCCTAAACAAGTTGTTCACAACATCGGCATGAAGCACCGAGAGTTGTAATATCCTCTCTCTCTAGAAATCACTCCACAAGATTTTTTACAGTCAAGTATATTGCTCGTTCAAATGGGATTGTATTTATAGGCAGATCCTCCCAACTGTAGGCTCCTCTCCAATGGTCATATTTTATTTAAATTTTAGAGGGACTTGGAAACATGGAAAACATACAACGGTTAGTTTATAACAGATTGTATGACATCATTTCAAGTAACAGAAAAGATGTTAAGTTAATGTTAAATGTTAATTACAAGTGAACATAGAATCTGATATCATTGGAAAGATATATTCAAACAACTCTAAAATTATCAAAAAAATGTAATCTTATGAAATCTAGAAAATGGATTCTTAAGAATAAAATTTTTAAGAAATCAGAATCATAAAAAAAAGTTAATCAGATTGTGAAATAGGTATCTCATTTGTTCCAGAATCGGAATCATATATACACTCGAATCGGAATCACAACATCGGAATCACATATACACCGGATTTATAATCATAAAACTAAATCACATATACACCAAAATCAGAATCATAAAATGGAATCACATATAAACCAGATTCGGAATCATAAAACGGAATAACTTATACACTAGATTCAGAATCATAAAATGGAATCAAATATACACTGTATTTGGAATCATCGAACAGAATGACAAATCATAATGACAGATCATGAAAAAATAACTGAATGAAAAAATTGGAATGACAGATCTATAAGAATAACTGAATGAAAAAAATAAGAATGATGGATCTTGTAAAAATAACTCAATGAAAAAATAAAAATGACAGATCTTTTAAAAATAATTCAATGACAAAATCAGAATGACAGATCTTGTAGAAAAAATGAATGACAAAATTGGAATGACATATCTTGGAAAAATAATTGAATTACAAAATCAGATCTTAAGAAAAAAATAGAATTTAAGAAAAAAGTGTATGTGATTTTCATAACATTAAACTATAAGGAATAGTTAATTCATAAGATAACCTTATTGAATCAACAATCTCCCCCTTTTTGGAATGCACAAACAATATTACTAAGGAATAATATATTTACTTAGAAAACATGTATGAAAAACTTGTCTCCCCCTTCGAATGAAATTTCTGATAAATAAAACTAACTCCCCCATTGGTTATGTTTCCCAATGATCGTATTCTTTAACATTGAAGTAAGGTTTTTCATAAGGTAATATATCCCCCATAGATAAAAATTTCTTCTTAAAAGAAAAATCCCCCTTACTTGGACATTATCCTTTCATGGAATACCCTCACTTACTAGATTCTCCTTCTCAGAGATTAAATTATTCCTTTAAATTAATTCTCCCCCTTTGTTATTTTAAAAAAGAGGGAAAGGAGTGGAGAAGTATAATACGTACCTGTAAGGTTAAGAAAGCTTACATTCGAAAACAAAAGAAAGATATGCAAGAAATTTCTTAAGAAAATTTTAGAAATAAGGTTTATATAACAACAAAACATCAGAATGTAATGAAAAGTCATCAATTCTTCTTCTGTTCAGAAAACATCTTCTTTTTCAGGGATTTGAGTTTATTCACTTCCTTATGATCTTCTTCAAACATTTTCAATAAGATCTTTTGATCCCAATTCTTATTATCTAAAGACATGACCCTTTCTTCTTGAGTAGCCATATTTCTTTCAAATTCGGCTCTGACTTCCTTCTCACTGTTAACTGATCGACCAATATAATTGAGTTGACTACATTTCGTAGATATTGATGTCTTGATCTTGTTGAAATCCGTTTCACAATTATTAAAAGCTCTTTTTGTTGAATCCATAAAGTCACCAAACTATCTTAGCTCTTAATTGATAGTTTTGGTACTGTTAAAAGAATTCTTACAAATCACCTTCTGAGATTTTTAATCAATCAAAATATGACTGAAGTCTACTTCTTGCTTGACAACCATGTCCATAAGAATATTGTCCGATTCCATCTATTGATTTAGGGTCTCTTACATCATTTGACTCTGGTAATCTATGTTTGTAAGAACCAGAATGGTGCTGACCAACTTTCATAAAGATAGATTGACAAAATCATTTTCAACTGATGAAGAGGACTTGTATCTAGAAACATGTTTTCTTTTCTCAACTCCTCTTGGAGTTAAAGAAGCTGTTCTCTATATTATCTTAGAGGAATTATGAGGTGTTTCCTTATTAGATGAAGTAATCATAACATTCATTTTTTTAACAGGGTCTCAAATTTGAGATTTTTCATCTGAAACTTGAAAACATTTAGATTTCCATGTTCATCATCTTATTTTTCAAATTCATGATGATGAGATCCTCTTTGTCCCTCTTCTTCTTGAAATTCTTCCTCTTCATCACCTTGTTGTTCAACCTATTCTTTCTCTATTTCTTCTTCTAGTTCAAATTCATCTTCTTCTTCATCTTCAAATTCAACATCTTCCTCAACATCTATTTCTTTCTCAACTTCATCTTCACCTTGATCCTTGACTTGTTCTAATGATTGGAACCTGAAATCAAAGGAGTTCCAACATAATCTTCTACTTCCCTTAATACATCATCATCATCATCATCATCTTGGATTATCTGATCTTCCATTTCTTGAACTGGTTTTTATAAGGCTAGAACATTCTTAGCATTTTGGATTTTCGGAGTGACCATCAGTTTTATATGAATATTTTGATATTCGTCTACTTCATGCGATTTATTTTCTACAGCTTTTAGAAGAGACCGACAAACTTGTTCTTCAAAATATTTCTTCTTTAACTTCTTCTCCTCTTTTTTCTTTCTCATGATTTTCAACTTGATTTTTTCTTAGAGCCTTAGCCTCTGTAAGATTTAGGCCAAAATAGGGGTCGCCCCCATTTATAGTAGCTACCATTTCTCTCCACTTTGCAACTGTTTCATCTGAATAAGATTTTGGTTTCTTTTCCAGAGGAGGTGATGACACCAGAATATCAGGGACTGGAACTGAAAGGCTTGGTTCATCAAGTTTCCTTTTCTTAGGAACTGACTTTGATGATTCTGAGACATCACCCTTTTCCTGAACAACTATTTCTATAAAGATTTTGGATTCTAGAATAAAATCTACTTTCATCCTCCTTAGAGTGTCGTCACATAGAAACAAAATCATGAAAGGCTTCGAGACTGATCGGCATGGAACATTTAGTTCTTGAAGACACATAACAATTATCCTGCAAAGAGTTTCTGGGTACTCAAGGATCTGAGATCTGATGGGTCCGCCTTTTATTGCATGAATGGTGAGAAAGATGTACTTCATCATGTTGATCTTCCTTACATTGACAATAAAATCTAAAAGAAAGTTATCACATATTATTAGAGAATATCTATCTGCCATTCGTGGAATAAGAAATCCTTGCATCCATAGAGACATTATCTTGTCATTCATTGATTGATTCATAATCTTCAGATTCTTAACATACTTGAGACCAAGATAATCAAGAGTGTTAACCTTCTCAAAATAACCTTCCTTTTCAGGATGTTTTTGGGAGCACAGAATAGCCTCCCCTTCATACGGTATGTTAAGAACATTTACTACCTACTTGTAAGGGACTATGTAAGATTTATCATAGCATTTGTACTTAAATATATTCTTACAGTTATTTTGAAAGAACATAACATATTCATATAATTGAATATGAAGGTTAGGATAAACCGAATCCTGATATTTCTCCTTAGCCACACAGACACTTTCCCATCCATTAGATCTTATCACCTTAGAAATAAGGGAGTTATATTTTTCAGAGAACATAGGGAACACTAAACATTCCCTAAAGATTGACCAGTCTTTAATAACCTTGCTAACTGGCATCTGATCTTCTAAGGATTCTGGAGTCATTCAAGGTGATAGAGAACATCCGAATGAAAGATTTGATGGCAATAGAACTTCGTCACTGAGATCAGTAAGGATGGTGTGATACTTTAAAACGAGGCATCCCATATATAGAAATGGCTATGGCTTTTCAACTTCCATAAGATAATCAGATATCTGAAAAAAAAAACTAATCTGATTTGATGGTTGAGAATGGATATAAAAATATAAATACCGATTTATTGAAGTAAGGTAAACCATAATTTAATAAATATTGAAATTCCAACACCTAAAACTTAAGATAAATATAATATAGAGTAAGAAAGCTTACATTTTGGAATACTCTGAGATATTTATAGGTATTATAAGAATTTTTTTGGATGTTTTAAAATTTGAAATTTTCAAATTTGAAATATTCAAATCCGAAATTTTCTAATCCGAAATTTTCAAATAAGAAATTTTCAAATCCAAAATTTTCAAATCCGATGTTTTCAAATCAAAAATTTTAAAGTCCAAAATTTTCAAATTAGAAAATTTTAAATATGAAATTTTGAAATCCAAAAGAAAAAGAGATTAATGAATTAAAATAAATAAACACATGTACTCCCCCTTAAATAAGAAGTAGTTTAATGTTAGGAAATAATTAAAAAAAGAAGTATGCATGAATGACTACCTTGCAGAAATCATTCCTAGCTTCTCATTAATATATTCAAATCTATCATAAGGTAGAGGTTTTGTATAAAAATCAGAAATTTTCTCTTGAGTTCTGATGAATTGAAGAATAATATCTCCTTTGAGTGTGTGATCCCTAAGAAAGTGATGTCTAATATCTATGTTCTTTTCCTGAGAGTGATGTGGAGGGGTTTTACTTAGGGAAATGGAACTTGTGTTATCACACAAATTTTGAGTCTTAGTAAAACTCATACCATAGTCTATGAGTTTGTGTTGCATCCACAACACTTGAGCACAACAACTTCCTGTTAAAACATATTCATCTTCAGTAGTGGAATGTGCTACAGAATGTTGTTTTTTGCAAGACCAAGAATATAAGGAATCTACTAAGAAATGAAAAGTTCTTGATGTACTTTTTCTATCCATTTTACAACCTTCAATGTCAGAATCTGGAAAACTTTTATGTTCAAAATCATTTTCATTGGAATAAAATGGTCCCAAATCTAAAGTTCCCTTTAAATACCGAGAAATTATTTTTACTAATTTTAAATGGGATTCTTTATTATTTTCTGGAAATATTACACATAAGCATACTGATAACATTAAGTCAGGTCGACTAGCTATTTAGTACGATAAAATTCATATCATCCCTCTATAAGCTATTTGATTTAATGGTTTCCCTGATTCATCAATATCAAGTGTATTAGAGGTTCCAATAGGAGTAATTATACTCTTAGTGTTGTCATACCCAATTTTTCTTAAATGATCATTGATATAATTATGTTGAGATATGTATGTTCCCTCTGGTTTTTATGAAATTTGAAAACCAAGAAAAAAATTTAACTCACCCATCATACTCATTTCAAACTCTGATTTCATATCATTGGAAAAAGAATCAAATAAGGATTAATGAGTTGATCTGAAGATGATTTCATCATAAAAAATTTGAACAATCAAAACATCTTTATTATTTTTCCTAATGAAAAGGGTTGGATTAGCAGTTCCCTTAACAAAGATATTTTGAATCAAAAATCCTAAAAGTCTATCATACCAAGCTCTAGGGGCTTCAAGTATTGCTACAGGAGCATAAGTTTTTTCATAGTCTATTCCTTCTTGTTGGTTATAGCCTTTTGCAACCAATCTTTCTTTATTTCTAAAAATAACTCCATTTTTATCTCATTTGTTTCTAAAACCCCATTTTACTCCAATAAAAGAAGTTTCCTTAGGTTTCTCAACCATGGTCCAAAATTATTTCTTAAGAATTCATTTAGTTCATCTTGCATAGACTTTATCCAATCTTCATCACCCAAGGCTTCTTGGGGAGTCTATGGTTCAAATTGGGAAAGTAATGAAGTATTTTCTACTTCATTTCTTAAAGAACATCTAGTTCTTACTGGATGATTAACATTTCCAATGAATTTATCACTGGGATGATTCTTAATTAACAACTGACATGGATTTTGAAAAACCTATTCATCAACATAAGAAAGAATATCTTCTGGGGTTAATGTTTCATAAACATTTTCTTGAACATTATCCTTTCCTGAAAGATCCTCTATCAAAGGTTGGTGATCAGTTTCAGAAAATATATCAGGAAAATATTTAGGTTGTTTGAAAACTAAAGGATCATTTTCATCAAAATTAACATGTACTATTTTTTACATAGTGAAAGTGTTTTTATTAAAAACTCTATATGCCTTAGAGTTAGTATAGTAAGGTAAGAAAATTAATTCTTTGGATTTGGGTGCAAATTTATGTAATTTATCCTTGGTATTCAAGATAAATACTTTGTAACCAAAAACGTTGAAGTAAGAAACGTTTGGTTTTCAGCCATTCCACAACTCATAAGGCGTTTTTAAGAAACTCTCATATTAAAACTCTATTTATGTATAACAAGAAGTACATACATCTTTGGACCAAAAATGTTTAGTTATAGAACATTCTCTCAACATGGTTCTAGTAATATCTTGAAGAATGCAATTTATTCCTTCGATAACACCATTTTGTTGAGGAGTTCTTGGAGCTGAGAAGTTCTGAGTAATACCTTTCCTACTACAAAAAGTTTCAAAATCCTAATTTTAAAATTCTTCACCATGATCACTATGAATAGCTACCAACAGGTAGGTTTTTCTCACTTTTAACATGAGATTTAAGGATTTTTAAATAAGAAAAAGCTTCAGATTTCTTAGCGAGAAAATAGAACCAAGTAAATCTACTATAGTCATCAACTAGGAAAAACACATAGTATTTGCTTCCAATACTTCCAGTTTGTGTTAGAAAAAATAAATCCATGTTCACTAACTATAATGTAGTAGAAGTTGTAACATCACTTATATATTTAAGGATAGATTTATGTTTCTTTCCATAA
Organism: Viscum album; assembly: GCA_963277665.1. Classification (NCBI taxonomy): domain Eukaryota; kingdom Viridiplantae; phylum Streptophyta; class Magnoliopsida; order Santalales; family Viscaceae; genus Viscum; species Viscum album. Next base: position 1,959,999,038 of record OY728137.1, read on the forward strand.
TGAAAAGGATCACAGACTTTTGAATAATCAAACTTATGTTCCGGTAGATCCTAAACAAGTTCTTTCCTAGAAATCTTACTAATATTCCTTAAGTTACAATGTCCTTGTTTCCAATTACAAAGCCATGATTGATCTTCAAATTCACTAGGGTATGGTAGATATTGACTTCTATGGTCTTATAGGTTTAAGGTGTACACAATATCAGGCTGAAGGGAAGAGAAAATAAACTCATCCTTGGAATTGTGATCTAAACATTTATCATTTATAAAATTTTCAAGGTAACCTTCATCACATAATTGGCTTATACTTATGAGGTTATTTCTAATGCCTTTTACAAAAAAAAAACATTTGAAATAAAAGCTTTACCAAGAAAAATAATGTTACCTATACTGATAATTTCTCCTTGAGAATTATCACCAAAAGTAACATTTAGACCTTTTGTTTTGAAAATCTTCTTGAAATAGACTTTGTTACCAGTCAGGTGCCAGGAAAATCCACTATCCATGTACCATAGGTTTTTGGTACTTACTTCATTTTTTTTCCATAAGAAAATAATTTTGAAATTGAGCTTTGGCAACTATAACAATATTCTTTTGCCAAGAAGATTCATATTTTGAAGATTCATCAGAAGAATATCCACCACTAGCAATCCAAGTGTCATTGGATTTCAAGGATTTCTTATTCATTGATCTATAGAACTTCTTCTTGTTTCATTCAGAATTCCTATCTTTCTTGTCTCTATTCTTAAGAAAGGGACAAGAAAGACTAATAAGAACAGTTCTTCTACATTCATAGAATGTCACTTCTACGTTTTTCTTATCTTTTCCATCTTTCTTCTTGTATCTATATTGAAAGTTCTTTTCCCAACAATCTTGTTCGTCATTCGATAACGATTTGAAAACTAATTTTTTGAATTTTCACTTTCACTACATTCATATTGAATACTTACCATCTATGATCTTGATCTTGTAGTTCTCTTAGGAGTCTTGGATTTCGTATGATTTAAATTGGTTATAAAAGCAACACCTCCATTTCCATTATTATTATTAGTATTATTAGCATATATCTTCATTCTAGTTTCAAGTTGATGAAGAGTTCCAAACAGTTCATCAAGGGAAATCTGGGTAACTTTCTTATTCTCATCTATCACAGACCTCTTGGATTTCCATTTGTTAGTCATGATGTCAATAATCTTGTCTACAAGAGCTTCATCATCTTAAAATTTCTCACCGATGGATTGTAAGCTGTTGACAATAGTCATAAATATTTTTTGTACCTTGCATACAAGTTCTCCATAAGGGAAGCAGAAACCATGATACTCAGCCCTAAGCATTGCTCTTCTAATTTCAATAACTTTGGAAGTTCCCAAGTGAGTTACTTAATGCTTATTCCAAATAATATTTATAGATTCACATGATGAAATCTCGCTATATATGTTTCTAGTCATGGAACATAGCAAATTATTACATACCTCAAATTTCAGCTGATATTCCATATGTTCTAGATTAGTAATGGTTCTAAGTTCCATATCATAAATCTCATAATCTCTAGTTAACATAATGTTGTTGTCTACACATGTGTTTATCACAAAGGTCTTCATTCTATCTCTCTAGTACTCATAGTCATTTCCATTGATGATCAGTGTTCTAGTAGGATTGAGATTATCTAGAGACCCAACATGAATACCTTCCATAAAAAAATTAATTTCTTTCCACAAAACTTATTAGTAGTAAAAGTTTAAAAACAAATACGAAGAACAAAATAAAAGGAAAAATTGAGCAAGAAATCTTATATGTGAATATTAGTATTTCAAAACATCCTTTGATACCAATTGTATGATTGAATATGTAATAGTGAGATGCTCAATATACAAGAGGGGGGTGAGTTATATACTATAAAAATTCCATTAGAACCTTTAATGTTAATTTTAACAAGGTTAAACAAATATTCACAAGACCTCTTAAAGAAACCATTTCTAATTTAAAAAACGAATGATTATATCTTAAAGCATATAGAATCTGTAATATAATCAGAGTACCAGAATTACAAAGTATAAGAAGTTTATACATTCTAACATTAACAATGTTAAAAATGTAGCAGAATAAAAATAACATGAAATAGGAATCAAGTAACAATGAGATTCTTTTAACCCAAAGAGAAGGATATCAAACAACCTCAGATAAAGGTTCCTTGATTTATACATTCAAGAATGTTTGTCTTATCAAAACCCAAGTAAGCCTTCAATCCAAATATTGGTATCTATCTTTCTATCCCTATAACCCCAAGATTTTGGAGGAAATCAGAACATCTATCTTCCAAACCCGGAATCCCACGATCAATGTGATCGGAGTCTGGACTAAGAAAGTCTGAAAATGTTTTTCAATCCTAAAAAAGATGTTCACAACATCCACATGAAGCACTGAGAGCTGTAAGAGCCTATCATTCTTGAAATCACTTCACAAGATTGTTCAAAGTCAAGTACTTTTCTCGGTCAAATGATATTGTATTTATAAGAAAAACAACCCAATGGTTGGATCCTCTCTAATGGTCATATTTTCCAGAAATTTGGGAGAGACCTGGACATGTGGTAAATGTACAATGGTTAGTTTATATCAGATTATACGACATCGTTTCAAGTAACAGAAACAATGATAAGTTAAATAAAGATGTTAAGAATAAGAGAACATAGAATCTGATATCATTGGAAAGATACATTTAAACCACTCTAACATTATCAATAAAACGTAATTCTAAGAAATCAATAAATTGGATTCTTAAGAATAACATTATTAAGAAATTAGAATCATATGAAAAAGTAAATCATATTGTGAAATAAGTATATCATTTGCTCCAGAATCAGAATCATAAAATCAGAATCATATATACACCGGAATCGGATTCACGAAATCATAATCACATATAAACCGGATTCAGAATCATAAAACTAAATCACATATACACCGGAATCGGAATCATAAAACTAAATCACATATACACCGGATTCAGAATCATAAAACGTAATCACATATACACCAGATTCAGAATCCTAAAACGGAATAAATTATTCACCAGATTCGGAATCATAAAACGGAATGAAAAATCGTAATGACAGATCTTGAAAAAATTACTGAATGAAATAATCAGAATGAATGATATTTAAGAATAACTGAATGACAAAATTGGAATGACAGATCTTGTAAAAATAACTGAATGGAAAAATCAGAAGGACAGATCTTGTAAAAATAACTGAGTGACAATATCGGAATAATAGATCTTTTAAAAATAACAGAATGAAAAAATCATAATGAAATATATTGTAAAAATATCTGAATTAAAAAAATTAGAACTTAAGAAAAAAACAGAACTTAAGAATAAAGTGTTTCTGATTTTCAAAACATAAAATCATAAGGAATAGATAAGTCATAAGTTAACCATATTTACTCAACATTGTATGTGTCTAAACATCCTGTATAATGATTTAGATAATGTTATTAATTTATTCTAGAATCATAATCATTTTTATGTTGACATTTGTGATCATATTTTCATCTTCTTGTTAGTAACATTTCATAGTTACTTGTTATTATGGTATTTACTAAATTAAGTATGTTTTTTCAGATAAGTTCTTAATCATACTTTTAGGATATAGTTATATCATCTATATAATGGCATTAGTGTAATATATATCATATTTATTCATTAAATTAATTTATATAATCGTTATTTAATGATGATTATGTATAACAAATCACATCGCACGGTGGAGACGGTAATCCTTACGTACGCACGAGTGACGATATCATTCTTATAATTGTTGAGTGGTTTCGAATTGGATGGATTATAGTTTCTCAAAATTAGTACCATGTTATATTAATCATATAGAGTTATTATTTACACCACTATACCCATCCAAGTTAGGTGATGGTGAAAAATAGATTACACCATGGCGTGGAGATGGTAAGTTGTACTTACGTACACACGGTGATTTCATTTTTCATAGGATGGATAGAAGGATAAATATGGTTGTTTAATATTTATAATGACATATCAGTATATTATTGATACTTATGTTATTACTTTATAAGAAAAAAACTAGAGAATATGATGTAGAAGAAGAAATAAATTTGAATGGATCGGTAGAAGAGACTACCTCTTCCTCAATGTGCCTATTTTATATCTATTATTAGGAAACTAAAGTTGGTCTTTAGAGAAGACCAGGACCACTAGAATGTAACTAGAGAAGTTTATAAGAGAAATGGGAAGGGTTTTGGCCGAGCCCGAAAGCTCAAAATGGAGTTTATAGGAGAGGTATGAGGTTCCCATTTATAATAGAGGAGGGGGCACTTTAGGAAACTCACAGAATATTAATATATTATAATTTCCATTTCAACTAAAGACGGTACAAAACTTATATAATTCAAATATAATATGATATTGGTTCTAATAACCATTATAAAATCATTTTTAGACATGTTTAGCATGTTTTTATTATCCTTATCTTATTAGTTTGACCCTTAGTTTTCCCTTTTTAATCTTACCGTGATATCATGTTATTTACAAATTGTAGGTTAGTGTAATTATCATATCATGTCAAAAGACCCAAAAAAAAGTTATTTAAGGAATATTTGGACTTATTTCAACAATTTGGATGAATAATTTATTTTTATGATTTTAATATAAATTAATAAAATATTTTATGTTTTATGTTATGGATAGATTCAATTTTGGACACCATTCATACTTGAATTTTTAAAAAATTCATAAAAAATCAATTCCTTTGAAAATATGTCAATGTAATCTATATGATTCGTGTATGACATCAAAATGGTAAAATTATATTTGTTTTAATATTTATAATTTCATTTATTTGAATCTTTAATTAATGAGGTAATCACTACATCAAATTTGTGTTATAAAAAACTATTTATATAATATCTAAAAATTATAAATTAAATACCATGATGTAGGAATTATTTTTAGATATATAATGAATATATATAGGCATAAATATTAGTTATATAACCCTATATTAAAATCTATTTAGATATAGATATATGATTATGTTATAATTATATTTAATTTAAATTAATTCTTATAAAATGTCATTTTTACATCTATGTGAATCCATGGTGTGCATAAATTGACCCATGGATGACCACTGTTGCAAATATCTCATCCAATTGGATTAGTAAATGCTTTAAGATAGTTTTATATTATTAAATTATTATTTTTTTATCCATATTTACCATATTTACCCTATATCCATGGTAAAAAAATTATTACTTAATTTATTATTCAAAAATTACAAAATTAAAAGGTACATATTTAAATAATTTATACCTTATGGTTCCAAATATGGAATCTATCTTTCCAAGTTTAAAACATAGAAGTTACAGTAATTAATTTTAAATTATTCCCATTGTTGAAATGAGAAAACGAGTTTTAATAGTTAAAACATTGAAAAATATTGAAATGTTTTTACTTACGAATTCAATGTAAAATTAATGATAATGATATAAATTATAATAAATGGTAAAAATATATTCCATTTATTCTTTCGAACCATAAAATATTATAATTTAACCATATAAATTATCTTAATGAAAAACGTTGTTTTAATTAAAAGTTAGCGTATTTATACTATTCATCAATACATGAAAGTTATAAGAAAAATATCAAAAAATTTCCAAAAGTAAATTTTTATATCCCACTTCAAAATAAAATGTTTATTTTCTCTTTTAGAAATTATTAATATTCCATTTTTTAGTATAAAATGGGTATTCCATTCAAAGGTGTAAAAATAACCTTTAAAAAAGTTTCTTATCCATAAAATCAGGTTTTATTCATACATTATGACTAAAATACCCATATATCTCATTAATTTAATTACAAGATGTAATTAAATAAAATAAATATAGATATCTAATTGATTTATATTTTCATAAATAATTAATAGTCAATGAATTTATAATGTATTTTCATAAGTTAGTTATAATTATCCCTACTAACCTAATGACTAGGCTATAACGGTAATTTTATATTAAGGGAATCTCGTGGTTTTTTTAAACTCATGATTTCCTACAAAGAAAGATACTAAAAGATAAAAATTATTTAAATAAAATATTACATAAAAACAAATAGGTGTTATAATTATTGTCAATTTTAACACTCTTTATTATTCTAAATTATCAAAATATTAGTGCAATAATATAACATAGAAAAAAAATCTATTAGTTCTTCCCTAACAAATAAAAGTCATCTATAAAATTCATGGATAACATTAATTATCTAATAACATATTTATTTTAATAGTTAAATATCATTTATTTGAATATTCCATTAATTAAAAAATTAATTCATTAGTGTTGTGCAAGAATATAACAGAATTATTTCTTGAATAAAAATAAAAAAATAAATTACAATTATGAATATATATATTTCAAATATCATGTTATTATTTATAGTCCATTTTAACCTCTGTTATAGTTATATAAACATGAGTGAGTAATCTTTTAATTTTCTTTAAATAAAATACTCTCAATGTCATGAATAATTATAAATTGAAACCAAAGGCCATATATTCAAGAATTGAATTCTTATGGAAGAAAATTAATCATCAAATGAAATTGGTTTAAATTTAATATTCATTTTAATGTCCATATAATTTTATTTTTTAACATAATAAAAAAATTACCCACTGTTATTGAAAAAAAGATTATAACATTACTATAAATGATTTCTAAAAATAAAAGGTTATTATTTATCAAATTTAGAACATATAACTAAAAATATGAAATTGTGTTTCAAAAATTTAATTCAGATAAGTTTTATAATTTTATATTAAATTAAACTGGACGAACCAAATGAAAAATAGTTTTTTTCAAAAATATGCCCATTTTAAACATAAAATTCTATTATACTAAATTAATGTATAACAAACATTTAAAAATAATAATTATTTAAAATAATTTGAAATGAAATAAATTAAAAGTTAAATATAATCTAAAATATAATTTGAATTTGTAAATACTTGAATAAATAATAAAATTTTAAATAAAAAATTTTATTTTCAATATTCATTGATAAATAAATATTTTTAGAATATTATCAAAATTTCTTAATAAGATAATAATTATATTCTGGTATTAAAATTTTTATTTATTTCATCAAATAATTTCTTTGAAATATTAAATAATTTATTATATTATTTTCTAACAAAAGAGTTAAAAATAACTCTTCATGAAAATATATTTGATGAATAATTTGACATTTGTAAAAGTAAGTGCATAATTTTATAATAATTTATTAATACATTATTAATGGGTAGAATCATCTTGTATTTTATAATTTAGTTAACACAATTCTTTCCCACCAATTTTACTTATTGCTTTTAGAGGTCACATAATAATAATATTTAGTTATTTTTTCTTGCCCGGTGTTATGCATAATGTATGATATTGAACCTAGTGATTCCTTTCAAAATATCATAATTTTACTAAACATGTTAGCATAGTATGATATTCATTTTTTAAGACACTCATGGTAATCATCTTATAATGGTAATGTTTATCTGGTGAACTTAGTATTGGACACTCATATTTATCTTCTCCTACTAATTTCATTTTTTTACAGGTGTAATAATGTTTTGGTGATTTTTTTAGAATACAAAAACACAACCCTTTTAACCTGTCTAATTTATAAAGAAAAATTTTCTAATCATAATATCACTAGGAAAAATATACTAACATCCTCACACCAACAATATACTCCATATATTTTTATGTCGATTTTTGAACATAAATCTCAAAAACGGTAAAATATAAGTAATGTATTATTTATCTAGAAAAAATAGTCATATATGAGTGAAATGTTTTTAGGAAATAGGAATCATTATACTAAAATTCCATGCTCTCTATAAGAAATGACTTAAGAAACATTTCGTAGAAATCATAAATTACGGATCCTTAAAACAATCTAAACTATTCTTCGACTATGAACATTCATCACAAAACCATCTTCAACATTCAATAATAACTTTTTCTACATATACATGAAAAAAAATTTAAAATATTTCACACATGTTGAAATGACTATAGATCCATTTTTAAAAACTCTGAAAAATTATTTCTCTTCCTAAAAAATGTAAAGAAAGTGACAGTGAATAGATTTATCTTATAACTTTAATATTCCTTAATATATATATATATATATAATGTGTGAGATGAGATAGAGATCACATATTTTATCCTTGAATATTGGGGGGTTATACACTAATGATTAATGTCATATTATGAAATTATTCATTAAAAATGGTGTTTTAAAAATATTATAAACTTCTTTTGTTTTTGGAACAATGTCAACACAGAGTTCATTCACTTCAATATTCTCATTGATTAAGTGATGTTTGATATAAGTGTTCCTGGAATGTGAATTTTTCGCTGGATTCTTAGTGCGATTTATTACACATTTAATATCATATCCCAATACAAGGAAAAATTTCAAATAAAATGGCGTAAAACAACTTTGTATTACATATAAGTGGTGTCGCAGATTGAGTGGAAGCAACATGATCAACTTATACCTTGTTGAAATAAATAAATGTTTTATTGTTTTTATGATAACTCACACATAATTCTTCCAAAAATGAATCCTCACCATATGCAGATCTTATGTCACCAACACAGCCTTCCCGATCTATATTTGTATAAAAAATCAGATCAATCTTCCCTAAGATGTTATATTTTATTATAAAATTTGGTATTCATTTGATATATATGATAATTAATTTTTCTACTATATATTTTAATTTTTTGGGGGAAAATTTATACATAGAGAACAATGTAACACAACAAACTATTTCTAGTGTTGAATATTTTAAATAACGCATGCTTCAAACAAGAATTAATAAATATTTTTCATCAATACTCTTACATTCGATGTATTTTGAAAACATAGTTCTCAATAAAAATTATGTAAAATCATTCTTGTAATATTCAATGTAAAACTTGTTTTTAATTTTCTTAAGATATTCATATTGAGAGTGGAAAATGTATTTCTTCTCTTGATATTTTTTTAATCGAATAATGTATTTCATTACCCATTGAATACACCCTTTAAATTAAATCTTAATATCCTTATAAAACATGTCACTGGTTTCTTTATCATTCACTTCAACTTTGATGATGTGAATATAAAATTTCAAAATGAGGGAAACATCTTGATTATATTTTATATGGAGATTATTATATATTATTTTTATTTTGAAGTTCAAAATCCTTATTTAAAATGAAACTTTAGAATATCGGGGTCCTAAATCATGATTTAAACCATACAAACCCTTTTTTAACATGGACATGTTTCTTTAATCATTCCCAAACATAAATCTACTTGGTTTTTCAATATATAATTCTAAATTGAGCTCTCTATTTATAAAATTTTTCATGAAATCCATCTCGGATGTTTTATTTATCCATTGATGAGTGATATAACGAATCATTTCTATAGTTTCTAATCCTTCCATTAGAAGATATTTCTTATCAATTTCAATTCTTTCAATTTGGGAATAAAATTTACAAACACATAATGTGTTTTTTATTATCAATGTTTATTTTTCATTCAAATGATATCAGAACAAAAAAATACTAATCAAATTCATATTGTTTGGTTTGGGTATAAGGTCCTAAGTATCATTATTCTCAATATGTTGTATCTCCTCATTCATAGCATCAATCCACTACTGATTCATCATAGCTTCGTTGATATCTTTTGGAACAATTATTGAATATATGGAAGAATTCTTAAATAATATTAATGTTATTATGATTTGAACGTATTTTCAACGATCTCTAATGATGTTTTGGAATTCCAATTACCTCCTTATACAAAGATGAGATAAATATACTTGTTCCTTGAATTTTTTTGATAGAATCATTCACCTGAGAAGAATTAACAATATTAGTATCATTAAATTCATTATAACATTGTTTAAATTGAATATCTTAATATTCCATTTTCTCTTTATATGGAATTAGCTGTTAAAAATTATTTCCATACTATTAAAAAAATCACATATTTAGAGACAATTTTTTTTTGATCTTTGTTGTAACACTTATAACCTATTCCATTTAGAGAATATCTGAAAAAAATTATATTAAAATCAATCATATTAAACTTCACATGACTTTCACCATTTACATTAATAGATAAAGTACTTCCAAAAACCCTTAGGTAATGTAAACTTGGGGTTTCCTTAAAGTACATCTCATAAAGAGTCATATCATAGTTTACTATTTGAATCATTAATTATAAATATAAAATATTTATCTGAGTATTATCTCTAAATTTATATATAAGAATCATGTTTGACCAAAATTGTCCATTCCATCTTAGTCAAACATATATTTATTATTCTAGAAACACCAATCCATTATGGTGTATATGGTGAACTAAATTTATTATGAATTACATGCCTTTAAATATAATCATTTTTCCCATTTTTTATATTCTACACTATTATCATTTCAAATATTCTTAACATGATAGCTCCTTTCATTTGATAAACCTCTACTTTAATTTAAAATCCCAATACAAACCTCTAATTTATGTTTCAAAAAAATAATACAAAAAACATGATAAAAATAATTAATAAAAAATAAAATAAAAATATATTTATATCTTTCATTCAAATGGGCCTATAAATGTCAGAGTGTATCACCTCTAATGGATGAGTCGAATTTATCACATCTTTCATATATACCATGTTTATAATCTCCCCTTTTAGAGTTACATAACAACAAAAATATATTACACTTGTTTGGTTTGGAATATTTTGAAAACATTATCTATTTATTATATTTATTATATTCTTATTACACATATACCTTATCCTTCTACACCATAAATTATTTTCTTTCATCATGCTTGAATAACATAAAATAAGTTCATTACCAACATCAAACAATTTTTATATGGTTCATTCACCTATTTTAATAACATTCATGACATTATATTGTTGAATAAATACATCATGTATGAAAATTATTCATTATCATCATCACAATGTTTAGAAACACTCAAAAAATATGTTTTTTCCAATCACCAAAAAAATTTCTTTTGTATTTTAACATTACATCGATAATAATAAAAAATTCAATACCATTGATTCCAAGGGTCTGGTCATTTCTAAATGTTATGATGACTTATTTATAATATTCCATATTCTCAAAAAACATCATATCTCATTTCACTTGTGGAAAACCCCTATAACCAACTATCAATTCTCATTCAATTTTTCAGCTTGTAGAGAGTTTTCTACAACTATGAGTTTTTTCATTTCCTTTTCATCCTTCTCATGAAGATTATGATATTTCCTGTATAGACAATTTTTTAATTTAAATATTATAATCTATCCTTTTCAAATATATCCAGCCTACTCACATATTTCACAAATATATCTCAATGGCCAGAATCGATTTTTAATCTTTAATCTCACATTCGTAAGCTGTATTCTTTGAGTTTATTGAATCAAATCAATTTAATAACTAGTTTTTCTGGAACCATTATTACATTTCATATTTAACCAAAACATCTTCTATTTTTTCCCAAAACTACCCATACACCAGCATTATCGATGGAAATCATTTTTACTTTGGTAAAATACATACTATTTGGAGTTTTAAATCAAATTTCACTCAATGTTTTTAAATTACACTATGGAATTGTATTGTGCACCAAATATTCGGTAACCTCATGAAATATTATTTTTATTATATATATATTTATTTATTTATTCTTATCCGTATAATGGTTTCTAATATTAGTTTATATTAGATTATAAATTTAATCCTTTTTAAATTTTAGGGTTTTCAACTCTGCTTATTTTGGCTACACACATGGTGATCGTGACATTATTTTTTATCTAACAATATCAGTTCTTCTTATTAAACATTGAGGATAATAATAATATATCGTTTTAAGGTTTAAAATTCATAAAACTCTCACCAAAATATATAACTATGTTTTGGAAATTTATAATTCCATATTAAGAATTATAATGTTTTTGTTGAAAACGATAAAATTAACCATCTTTCAACAACATATTTTCATAATTATTTTCATTGAAGTTGTTATTATCATCAAGAAATATCATTTGAGCATCAATATATTTTAGAAATATATGTTTTCCTTAGAGAAAATATTTTTTTATTATTTTCTGAATTATATTTTACCTTCAATTTTTTATTCTCCATCTCAAGTAGCATAATCATTGAAATTCATTAATTCAAATCTATAGTCAGCATAATATATATTTTAGTCTCTTATTCTCATTATTAATAGATATTTCCTTAATAAAGAGTGATATTTTTCTCATTCACTTTTTCAACAATAATTTTTTAGTAGAATCATCACTATAGTTTTCATGTTATTCTTCACTGTCAAAATCATCCACAAACATTTGCAAAAGGATTCTAATATTGTATTTAAAGAAATTTTTATCATTTTCCATTTGATATGACTTGGATTTTTATAAATTATTTAGAGATATTATCCTCTTTCTATTTAATTTATCTCTATATTTTTCTTTTTATGTCATGTACATTTTACTAAAAAATTACAGATAGATCCACATACATTGAACGTCAAATGTAACATTAATTTTAAATATTTTATGAATATTTTCACCTTTCTGATAAAACACAAAAATTCATTAATTTTTTTTCACTAATATCATCTTCTTCACCATATCCACTAGGTTCCTCCACAACTATAACATTTATATCTTTTCTTTTCTTGGTGACATTGAATGTAATTTATCAATCAGGTTTCCTATTTTTATGATAGAATTTTATCTTCTCATTTCATAAGTTGTTAGATTTCTATCTATATAGTTCATATAAAAAGATTCCAAATTTCAATATTTTAAGAATAAAACTCATCCTAAAATTTGTGAAGATAAATTTACATGATCCATTCAAAAAATAATAATATTCCAACTCCTCACCAAGATATCTTATGGTTCTTATAATATCATTCACTATTGTAAATAATACAAAAAAGGATTCATTATCATCCATATTATGATATTAATAATTCAATATCTATGTCTAAAACCTAAATTTATTTCATTTTATAACTTCCTCATTGATTTTCATCATCTGAACCCTGATTCCTCTTTTAATTCCAATTCTATTAACACTATGAAACTAAATTTTAGATAGTAATGACTATATTGAATATATCGATCAACCGTTATTCTCTAAATTCTACTTATAAATAGATATTAGATGATTATACTCTGAATAAATATGTAAACTATATTTATATTGTATAATTACCTCATAACTAATAGACATAAGATAAGGTAACATTCAATATATCCATATATGATAGTATTTTACATCAAAAACATGACCCCATTACTATTAATAGTGTTATGGACATCCATGGGAACCATAATTTTCATATAATTTTATTAATGATTCAATTAACGTAGACACCCCTATGATACCACTTTAAAGGACCATTTAGGATCTATGTAATCACTGAGTGGGGGAGTGGGTGAATAAGTTTTCTCTTATTTTTATGTTTTCGTACTTTTGAAACTTGATTTTCCTCCAATTAGTGGGATATGACTCTACTAAAAAAATAAAATAAACACAACCCTTGGAATATTGTTATTTATATATTTTATCACTTAGTACAAGTATCATTTCCTTGGAATATATTAGAAATAATCCATGATGACAAAAACCACTATCAAACAATCCTTTGAATATGGATATAAAAATAAGGGAGTATTCATAAACATGAATCACACTATAGTCAATTAAAGGTGAATATTATTCTCATGAGAATAAAGGATATAAAAATGTGTTCATAAAACCTATATGAATATGCACCATCTAGCTTCTATATTTATTTCATGTGTATCATAATATTTATTTACACCTTCGCTTTGTTGATGCATTTTTTCATACTGTTTTATTTCACATAGAAAAGATATAAAGAACACCCCCTTAGACTACTATATGATAATGAACACCTTCTCACTTGTTCATTTGATAGCTCCATCCATTTTCATTTTGGTAAATATCATTTGGATCCCTATGAACACCAATACAACTTCTTACACACTGTTTTTTTGGTAACCTCAACAAATTTCATATAAAATTCAAACTAATACTAAACTCCATCCAATATCTATGATAAATTCCTCTTCCAACTATTACTAAAGAACATTATACCAATTTTATTTAATAACTACTACACACTATCTATCTAATACAAATATATTGGAAGAATTATTATGATATTCTTTAGATCGATGATTCATTACAATGACTATCTAATTTAACTTTTAATTCTATAGGGATTTACATTACTTTTACAAATTTCACTTTTATCCTTGGAACATAATCCCCCTTTATATAGGTGTAAAACTTTTTAACATTTATGGAAAAGTAAGAAAATTAATTTAAAATTCCTTAAAAGAATTTTGAAAATCTCTCACTAAAAATTATTACTATTGATGATATTTAATTATCATAAAATGTAGATTCTCTTCATGAGACAAGATGATTAATGAGATTCATCAAATATATATATAACTTAGTGAGAACCAAAAATCATTCTAACATGATATTTGGAAGGTTGAATCGATCAATAGAGTATAATAACATTTGATAATTTTATGAAATAATCTTAATATCCATTTAACTAATACCACATTACACCACAAATACTTCTTTTAAATTAAGGTATAAATTCTTCCATTGAATCCATTTCTAAAAACATTTATAAGAAGGACTCAAATGTCTTCCATGATACACTTCAACAATCTAATGACTTTCATCAAAACTTGTCGATCATTTACATCACATTCAATACTTTTTCCAATGAACATCTATTTGATAACATCAACCAAAACCATTTTTCCAATGAATTCATCCAAAAACATCCATCTGAAGAATTAGAGTCTATTTTGTAATGATCTGTTAGTCAATTCACTCTTCGAAGTCCCACATTTCTATCTAATATGCCTCATAAAAAATCGCAAATGGTTGTTATGATGGTCGTAAAACAATGTCATTATAAGTGATTTTCTGATGATTTTATTTGAATTACATTTTCCAAAAAATCTTTTTTTACTTCAATATGTTTCCTTTAATTGATAATATTTACAAATTATTTACTAATAACACTTCTTACCCTAATATCCCCAAAACTTCACAAATTTTTTACAACCACACTATTGACTAATGACATTTTTTCATTAAAACATGTAAAAATTCAACGTCTGATGAACACCATAGAAATTTGTTTCATGACCTTTTTTATATTTTAAAATTACTAATGCAAAGTAGATTTTAGATAGAATCATGAGATTGTTCATTGACACAGATTCTAACTATAATAAGAGTAGTAAATAATATCCAAATATTTTAATTGAGAACATTGTCTAATAGAACATATAAGAATGATAAAATTAGCATTCCACATAATACTCCGGCTGATCACCGAAGATTGTTAATGTTTGTTTGATGGACTCCTTCTATTAATCTAAGTCTAAACATATCTCTTAAGTCACCATTATTGAGAGTCTCAAAAAATTTTGGGGGATTATGTTATACAATAAAATACAACAATTTCAATGTTTTTCATTAATAAAATTCTAACACATATCTTCATATCAGAATGTCACCTCAGAAAATCTATACACAACTTTTTCTCAACAGACAATCTAATTACTCATACCACAGAGTTACCATAACAGCCACTATATATTAGATTTATAAATCCCCATAAGGAGACACTGATGTGCCACCCAGTGACTCCATAAAATTTTGGATTTCACAAAACTAATTACCATTAGTACATGCTAGCTGTTCTATAGAAAGTGAATTATGTAATGTCAACATACCTTATAAAAAATCATAGAATTAATTTTCATTTATTAATTTCACATCAAATAACTTATTTGTTAAAAGAGACCTAAAAATCTATTATTTCACCAATTCCTTCAAAAATTTAGTTGGAAGCATCCTTTACAACACATCAACAACCATATTATATATTCCTATTGTATATGAAATATCAAAATAAAATGTCTGATGGTACTCAAACAAAACTATTTTTCATAGGTTTTGATATATCTTGCCAAAAAAATACACCAGGTTCCTATGATATGAATATAAAATAAACCACTGAACAAACAGATACTGGTTTCATATGGTGAGAGCATGTGTCACCACAATAAAAAAAAGCCCATGGGTTGGATAATTCATCTCAGGGGAGTATTGTTGATGATCAAAATTAGCCACAAACATTTTTCCCTACATCAAAACACATCCCATTCCTATAATCGATTTATTGAATAAAACATCATATTCTAATCCTCTTTCTATAATAATTAGAACTGTTGAACAATTTAATATCACCTTAGCTCCTTTAATAATATTTGACATTTCTCATCCCATTCAAACATATATCCCTTATGGGCCAACTCCATAGTAGGAGATGCAATATTAGATATATCAGGAAGAAAATGTTTCTAATAACCAAAAATACAATTGAATATACAGATCTCAAAACCATTCCTATGTTTATCCCATGATATCACTATTTTTTGTTCTCAGGATCCACTTATATTCCCCTCCTAGATTTTATTTTTCCCAAATAATATAGTTAATTGAACCAAACTCACATTTCTATATATACCAATACATAATTTGGTATTTTAGTGTTTTGTGTTCCATATCCATATGATCTATGTATATGTACACTGTCATTGAATATATTAGAATATCATCCATAAAAACATCCAAGTATTATTCCATCATCTAATGAAAAATTTGATTCCACAATTTTATGAACACTATATGGTTTTTGTTATGAAAAAATGGCATACAAATTACACATAATGTCCATAATAACTCCAATATGCTGTCATAGGAACATCATCCTCTAATATCCTTGAATGATGGAACCTTGTATTCAGATCAACCCTATAAAAATAATTTATATTCAATGAGTTGATTAAATAGTTCTTCATTCCTATGCAAAGGATTATTTTTTTGATCCATCCCTAGATTATTTTTCAGCAATTAATACAAATCTGGAGGCTCCCATTGTCCTTCTATGAGAACAGAACCAATGAATCCAATGGTGACACTCTCGAACTAAAAATTAATTTAGCCTCATGATGATCAAAATAATCATTATATACCTTCATCTCAGTAGGTTTGATTTGATTATATGATAAGGGGAAAGGGATCGTCCCTATATGTAGGTCAATTGTAATGATAAACTCTCTCCATGGTTTTAGTCTTGGAAATAATTTGGAAATTCCTTAGAGTACACATTAAAAACTCCTGGATGTAGGTCACATAAATCTTTTCCATTGATTTTAGGAAAGTACTCATACAGTTTTAATGATATTATTCTATCCTAAGGAACAATAGGTCCCCCTTTCCCAAATCAAACACCATATACCCTTAAAGGCACAGTTAACGCCGTATATAGTGGAAAACTAAACCTAATGATGATAACAATCAATATGGTCTAATATTGTCTTTAAATTGATCCTTATCATCCATAAAATGATATTTTCTATGATTTCATGGTTAAATAATAAGAGTTACCTTATGGACTCATCATCATAGATCATAACCTGAAACCCATAATTTTTAAAACCCTGTTAAATTTTTCATTCTAATGGAGAATAAATATCAATCATAAATGACATGATATATAAGGATAATCCTAACACATGAATCATCATAGGTATTATAAAAGAATTAGTTTCATCTATATAACACAAATCCATAACTATACAGTATGAAATAAGCACTATACCTCTCATAATATCTCTCTTCACATTAGATTCCTCTAGACTATACTCTGTTGCATATTGGAATTCAACCTCAGTCCTTCCCAGATCCTTCTATACTACCTATGTGTCATAGTTTTCATTTGAATTAGACCCCCCACATTATGATTCATCATGTCAATCAAAGTATCCTTTTTTAATAGGTGTATACTTCTCAACATAATTTGGATACATTTTTTTAAAAACTCTTAAGGTAATAAAACTATCCATAATAATGGAAGATATTGGGTTCCTCAGTATAATTTAGATTCTTATGACTAGGTCTTCCACATTGGTAGAAAAACATATGTTTTCTTCCCCAAGAATCCCCAATAATTTATACTAATATAAATTAATAACCATTTTTATGTTTAATTTTCTTACAAGATGATACTCTCTAGTAACCCTTACTACTACTAAAGCTTCAATAAGTCATATCCTCCTGGATAAGTCTTGCTCAACCATAAAAAAAATTATCAACCACCTTAACCAATGATAAGAAATATGTTATAATAAGTATGAATGAAATATTTATCTTTAAACCCATCCCATGTCATCTACCATTGAGGTAATCAGTAGTAAGTTGTTCCTGAAATAGATTAACAAACTCGTTAAAAGCAAGATCATGCACCATCACAAAAAATATCCTTGATCCACTATAACTAAATCTGAATCATTTTTGATACTTAACATCTCAAGGTATATCATTTTATTAAAGGTCTTCTTGAATGTTGTTCAAGCGAGTCAATTATAAAATTTAAATTGCATAATTTAAATCAAAAATTTCTATCTATTTCCTTCATGAATATTAGTAGTTAACCGCACCATAGATTCTTTTTGTATATTAAAAGATTGGAATGTCATTTTTATCATTAAAATCCATTCCATGGGATCATGAGTTTTATGATCACAAAAAATTATTGGTGAATTTAATTTAGTAATCTCTAATTAATGATACATTGAACAATCCAATTGTTAACATCCCTATTATCACATGAATTTAGTATTCTAGACTACCATTTCATCAAAACTGAAGTCAATGTGTGGGTGTTCCTATGAGACTATCCAAGTTGGTTCTTTCCTTTTACTTGAGGAGAATATTATATGAGTCATTATGTAACATTAAAAAACATATAACCTAATACGCATTGGAATGTATCTCTAAATCCAAACTTGACCATCACGAATGGAAATTAAGGCCTTTAACCAAAAAGGGATTAAGAAAACTAAAAAGAAAAACATAATAACATTACATGGTTCATCTAATTTGATAACAAAATTAATCCTTAAATCTTGATGAGAAATCCCAAGACACCCATGAGTAATCTTGGTCCGATAAAAATTTGAGTTGTTCTAGAACACTTCTTCCCCTACAACCTTTGTTCTTATGTTCCTAGATCTAGTCTACCAACCAGATTTAAATAAATTGTTTTTTCAAATAAAATTATGTAAGGAACTAACATAGGATGACCTAACAAACACCCATGATTGACCACCGTAAGGTCCAAATTATATTATTGATCATTGTGTTCTATTTGTAAGCACATAGGTTTGAACATGCTATATATTTTAACAATTTCATTCAAAAAATAGACCAAAACATGTATCATGTATAATAAGATGGAGATATGAATCTAGAGTACATCATGGATTAAAAATTACAATACTGTGATACATATCAAAAAAATTCCATGAGGATAATATTGAAAAAAAGAAAATCAATGACCAAAACCAAGTCACTATTTGACAATCTGTCACCATCATCCAAACCCACAACAGATACAAAATCAAACAAGAGAATCCATAAATGTAAATTAAAGCATTAACTATACCAAAATAATATAAAAAATTAATTCATACTCATTTGGGAATAATTAGGGTGTGGGGAAAACACGTAGTATGATACGACCATGAATATATATGTTTTATTTCACCCTGAAACCATTAGTTCTATATTTAATAAAAAATTAGTTTTATAAATAATTCCATTTTAAAAATGTTCTAAAAAATACTATTATTTAATTTTAAATGTTGAATATTTAAATAATAAATAAATATGAAAAATAATTCATGATGGATAAATCACAAGAAATAATCATACCACTAAAGGTAATATATAAGATAACATATGAAAATAAAAGAATGTAACAATAAAATCATGAATCAAACTAAGAACATGTTAAAAATAAATATATCAAATCCATCCAATAGGAATACATAAATAGAAAAAACAGGATATAGTAAAAAAATGTGGATTATAATTATACCTAGACCTACTAGAATCTATCTCTATGATGACCATAACTTATAGTGGTTCTATTCTAATAAATGATTGTATATATCTATAACCTATTTCACATAAGTTTCCCAATGTTCTATTTTTCATAAAACATTCATGTAAATCTTCCTCAATATGGTACAAATTATTTCCATTCGGAAAGAATTATTACTCCAATGGTTAAAAAAACCCATTTTAGTGTTAAAATCATCTTTGAGGAATTTTATCCAACAAATGATGTTCTTAAAAAATCTATTAAAGCAAAACAACATTTAAAATGATTTTCATATCCACCAAATATCTATTTACAAGGAATATATATCATATATATCAAATTAACCATTTTTCTAAACCAAATGAAATGAAAATAAATGAAAAATGAGGTCTTCCATTTGAATATACCATTATATAATGTCACCTGACACACCAACAGGGGAATCGTTCTAGCCTTAAAAAATGAAGGATGAATGTGCCGATATTGGGTTTTTCCAATCCTAGAACTATAAGATACAACATCAGTTAATCTCACAAAACCTAATATCTAGAGATCACAACACATTAATGTACTAACAAAAAATGTGGAGGAGTGATCGAGAGATAAGCCTGATAGAGGAGTGGAATCGAGAGGTGTTCCACACATTACTCGGAGAGCTCCCACAAAAATGTTTCAGAATCAATAAGAGATAATTTAGAGGACCGTATAGAACATAAATTAATGGATGATTCAAGATTAAGATTATTTTTGTTAAAAATGAAAAAGGTATCCATTTTTAAAAATGTGGAATGGGTTCCACGTTTAGGTCACATAATTATCCAAACTATGAACTAATTGTATGGTAGTTATTACACCATGAAAACTGAATTATATGATAATCTTATAATATCTATGAGTCTATAAAAAGATGTTCTCTTGTTGTGGAACTTCCTCTGGTCCCAAACACATCTGTCTAGATGGTTTTACCTGGGATAATTCTTTTCTTGACAAACCAATTTTAAAGAATTAAAAATTCTACAAGAGGTGATATATCCACATCACATCGTTAATGCATGGTTACTATCAATTGTGTGTAGAAAATATGGATACCATGTTCCTCCCAAAAATCTAAAAAATATACATCGGACTTTTAATGACATCAATACCAAAATGGAGACAAAAAAGGATCAAAATAAATCATATTTTTGACCTAGAGTGTGTCACATTTTTCCCCAACAGGGAACATTCTATCCCCATATTTCACTAAACACATTGAAATTAAAAAAGAGAGATAATGACTTCTATAAAATAAAAACTTTCCACTCAAAAGTGTCATAGATTTCCTTTCCACACTACCACCGTACACAAACCAATGGGTTTTTACCCACCACCACATTTTCCTGATGGTCCTTTATATGAATTTTTTTCTCAGCCCCTAGGTTATTTGTCTCATGATCATAATCAAGCCGTTTTATCATGTGAAAAGGGTTCGATTTATACCTAATCAATTTGGAATCAAAATACACACTGTGAATAAATGTCAAATGAGACAATAAGTGCAACTGAAACACCACCATCTTATGATATTTGAAAATATAAAATGGGTGAAGAACCTCAGTGCTAGTATACCCTATTTTCCAAAGAGATTATTTCCTCTCCAAGGTGTACCCTTGGGAATAACATTATTTAAAAACCTAAAACATCAATGGGAGACGATGATGATTTGTAATAGATTCCATCATCCTCGACCAAAAATAATTAATTTTCAAATCATGATATATAATGGTAGTCTAAGGATCCATATAAAAACTAAAATTATCTATATTATCGATAAAATCTTTCCTTAGTGTTATTGGATCAACCAATTCAACTCATAAATATAAGAACACTTCAATATATTGAGACTAGTCAGCCATGGTCTCTCCACCATCAATGAAATCATTAAAATTTGTCCATTAGTAACTACTTTATCTGCTATCCAAATTTTATAATAAAATATCGATTAAACATTTACACATACTAAGTATATCCACCCATAAATTTATTTTAAATCCTTCAGAATCTCATCTAATAGAGTCATCAGAGGCCTTTATCCCATCAATTCCTTCCATAATGGAGATGGTAACATCAATCTCAGTGTATTTACAACTATATTTAATTTTATAGTTTTATATGAAATATCGAATTCAAATGTTTGATGACACTATTCCCAATATTTCTTTAATATGATTGTTTATTTCAAGATAAAAATAAAATCTTGGTTATTGTGTTCTATATATATAGTAAACTACTCATTGAGAGATAGTGGTGATACATATTGAGAGCATGACTTGTGATAGAGAACATAATAACATGACTATGAAAGTTATTATTAAGGGGTGAATTTGGTAAGATCCAAATTCCACCACCTTCCCCCAAATATAACAATACATCCCAAAAATGTAAATCATTAATAACATAATATTTCATAACATAATCCTAGTTATAACATAATCAAAACAAAAGATGATGGTAATCTCAACATAGATTACAAAAATGTTCTTTGAAAATTCTAATTATGTTAAATATTAACACACTTATGGGTGAAAAATTTCACCAAAGGATGGTGAAATATTTAAAGAACACCTCTAATAACCAATCAAACATAAGAAGATCTAAAACTCAAACATATTCCCAAATATCTCTCATATTAACACTACATGCATCATCTATAGATCCATTGATATTACCCTCTCTAATGTGACATGTTCTACGTAATTCACTTTTTGGATTCAAAATTCAAATCTAAGATGTCTCCCATCTAGATGTTATTCTTTTAGAGTTATGAGAACTAGATCATGATTATAATCCCCCAGACTTAAACCTTACTTAATCTTGAGTTATTACAAGATTACACATTTAGGATCTTTTCAGGTTTAGAGTTTTAGAGAATTAGATCATGAAACTTTAATTACATTCCACATTTAAACAAAGTGGTTATATAAAAGACAGTATTCATTTTTCCCTTCAACGGAAACATATTAGAAATAAAACATGGATTCTTTCTTGACACATCCTTGAAACTATCATCACATATTGTACCTTTCCCTTGACCTGTGAAAAGCATTTCAAAAACATGGGATGAGCATAAAAAGCTTAGTAAGGGTTATAAAAATATGGAAAGGAAACATGAGTTCATAAATACATAAGAATGAAATCATACTTTACCCAGAAAAAATAGGCACTTTAACATGCCTCATCAAACCATGAATAAATCATATAAATCATAAGACATAAAGGTATCTTGAGGCATTCATAACGTTCTTACATAGGGAGTAACCCTCTTGGTTACGTTTGGAATACCCATCACAGTATATTCCCTAAATCTCTTCAGAGAAACCTTAACGTTTCACTCCTTCGCGTTACCCAATGCATTGGAGATCTATATCGGGCTCACCCGCCCTTAGTTTATCACAGAACCACCTGTCTTCATAATAATGCCCAAGAACATCAACATAATCGTATCACATAAATCATGCATAAAGGAAACATAACATTTCCACCTTTCAATCACAAGATATCAATACAACACATTGATATATGAACATTATGAAAACCATTTTCAATACCAAAATAAAAGAAAATTAAAAGATGGTATTTATTTTTCTTTTAAAAAGAAGGTATGGCTTGTAGAGGAAGCTGAAACTCAAATAATGGTCACGGCGGCGGAGAAGTCATTATCGCCGCATACGTATGACAAAAACATTCCCTTTTGTTGTTTAGTAAAAACCCTTCGTATAAAAAAGATTCCTTTTTGATAAATGTAAAAGTCAAAGGGGTTTATACACCATATAAAAGAAGGTTGTGTATAAAACAAAATATGCCTCAATGAAAGGAGATTGAGACGAAGTCCCATATAAAGACGATATCCTTGGATTAAGGATAAATTAGTTACACAAATATGTGTGAAAAACGAATACACGAAATATAAGTGGGTATTAAGTGTAAAACAGTCAGAGGACATTCACACATAATCATAGAACGACATATTCAAGGTGTACAAGTTTATCCCAAAGAATCGAAATTGGGTTAAGATGTTCCCTTGCAATAATTAGACAGCCTAACGGCGTCACTTCAAAATTCAGAAAAAGAGTTGATGAGAGATAAAAAGGTTATCTCATCACTTGGACATAAAATTTACATCAATAAGGATATAGAAGAAATATCCCAAAATAATATTATGTGAATTAAAAGACATAACAAAATAAGTCTTTTAAAAAAGAGGAGGGTGAAAGATTCCCTTACCGACATGGGTATCTTTCGAAACATACACCCCGTGAAAGAAGGACAATACAACATTGATTTAAATACTCATAAATGAAAGAATATTACACAATGAGTAAAATAATGATCAGTACATACACCACTCAAAGGAAAGTTTGGAAAATGTAGCATAAATCTCACAGGAATAAAAGTGAGATGAAAAATCCCTTAAGAAAACTCGGCAGCCTAACGACGCCACTTAAAACATCCAAAAATGGATTGATGAGATCAAATAGGGTATCTCATCACACTAAAATAAAATTTATAGCAAGAGGAATATAAAATAACATCCCCAATAATAACAAAGATGAGCTTAAAAGAAGTGACATAAAGGAGAGTACTTAAAGAGAAAGAGAGAGGTTAGATCTCTTAAGAAAATTCAGCAGCCTAACGGCGCCACTCAAAACATCCAAAATGGATTGATGAGAGGAAATAGGGTCTCTCATCATATAAACATAATATGTACAGTAGTAGTAATATAAGATAACATCCCAATCACAATAAATATGAGCTTAAAAGAAATGACATAAAAAAGTGTACTTAAAAAGAAAGAGAGGTGTAGGATCCCTTACCTCAAGTTCAACTTGTCTTGTTTGTTTACTTATATTCCTGAATAATAAACTTCGGTCAATTTATAATTGCATAAGTAACTCCTTTAGAGATTATTATTCAGTTCATATCACATATTATAATGTTTTAATAATTGTTTAATAATGTTAGTTCATATCAAACGTTTTTACCGATGTTTGGTACTTGAGTCAAAAATGAACTTGTTCGAAAAATGATTACACATGTAGTTATAAGTAAATAATTTCCAGAATATTATTAATGATTAAAATATCATATATATTCAGTAAATATTCATTTCATACTATTCCATATAATTTGGTGATAAAAACGAAAAGCACTGTTCATGGAGATGGTAGGCCGTACATACGCATGAACGCTACTTCCATTTCTATTTCATATTTAATGGAATTAAAAAATAATGATACATAATAGTATTTTAATTCCAGTATGGTATCATATATAATATCATTAAATATATCCTTTATACGTACCACATATGGTATTAACGAATCAAATCACTTTGAGGGGGCGGTAGTCCGCACTTCCTTAAATGAATATATCGCGTTTACCCATAATGGAAACCATAAAGGTATGCCCAAAATGAAAAATACAGAAGCTTAAAGAAAAAATAAACATATTATATATCATATATAAATATAGTGTCATCTTAATGGCCACCTTTGACGGTGTTAGAAGAATGTTGAACAATCATCGTTTCAGGAGGCAGAAATTCACCATCCACAGAAATAGTATGTTCTTTAACCATTAGATGTAGGTGTGTGAAAGTTTATCTCGAATACTTCTTATAAAAACATCCTAGTATATTTATGATACTGGATTTTTTACAAAAGAAATTAATAAAAATAGTTTAGGGGGTTGGAGAAGCAAAACAAAACAAAAGGACTCAAGTGAAGACATTACCTTAAAATCGGGTAACTCCCTTTGGTTTGAGCACAAAGACTTCCTTGGGAAGACTTCTGCCCAAAGTGAGGCTTCAAGGATTAATATTGGTAACTGGGGAGACATAATGGGCAGAGGTTGGCTGAGCCAAAGGCTTTGGGAGTGTGGG
The DNA here is from genome assembly GCA_963277665.1 of Viscum album. Taxonomy (NCBI): domain Eukaryota; kingdom Viridiplantae; phylum Streptophyta; class Magnoliopsida; order Santalales; family Viscaceae; genus Viscum; species Viscum album. The sequence continues at coordinate 1,960,025,097 of OY728137.1, forward strand.
TAAGGAGGTAGAGGTGGGGGCCTTTTATAAGAGGATAGGAGGGGCACTCTTGGAAGGTAAACAAAAGTCACTTTATTTTAAAATGGTATTCGGATTTAAGAGGTCCCACATTGATGTGTTTCTAGGATAAGGTGATAAGGGTTCTAAATCCACTCATCCAATAAGTTTTGGACATGTGTAGGTCTTAGATATTTCATTATCTTTCCATTTTATTTAAATCGTTAAATAATGAGGTCATCACTGCATCATCATGATGTCATAAATAATTTAATTTATTTAATGTATAAAAAAATACTATAATGTAGGAAATCTTTTTATCTTTCCAATGAATATTTATATTCAAAAATCGGATTTGTATAACCCATTGTAAAAATTGTTTTAGTAAAACATTTCATGTTTGTCTCATTTTTACTTTAACTTTAAATAAAATGATATTAATGTCATTTTCCAACCAAAGTGGCTTCATGGGGTCCCCAAGTTGAACCATGAGTTGTATTGGTCTTCCATGACACATAAAATGATGTTAGGACATGTGTCAAGTTCATTTCATAATATTAAAACATTATTTTTACCTTAAACCACACTAAATACCTCTAATCGCAATTAAAAACATAATAAGTTACTATTCACAAAAAAATTATTTTTATCCCATTGAACTACATTTTACTTCTTAATGACAAAAAATTATGTCTGATATTTGAAATTCAAAACACAAAGATTCCAAAATTTCATTTAAACGGAAAAATCAGTTTTTATAAGTGCCACTTAGTGGTTTATCTATTCATAAAAAATTGAAGTTTTTCAGAAAAATCCCAAAAATTCAACCTAAGCTATATTTGATATTCCGAATTTCAAAATGGAGCCTATTTTAAAAAATTCAAAACATATCAGTCACATTAATTAATTTAATAATTAATTCCCGCTGTCAGAGCAAATAGCGTGTTTTTATGAAACAATAAGTATCAAAAGATTGACACTAGTTTAAGTTTGTTTTCAAAGTGAAATTAATTCCAACGACCACTATTGGATTTAATGGTAAAAATATATTCTAATTTCACTTTAAAACCAATTCAAAAGTTAATATAATCATATAAATAAATTAGATTAAAAAGAGGTTTTGAATTAAAATACAACTTTTTAGACTATTCATTAAAAAATGAAATTTATCCGAAAGATACCAAAAATTTACACAAAGTAAATTTTTATGTCCCAATTCTTAAGAATAGTTCTATTTGGTCCAAAAGGATGTATAATACTGAACAAAACTATATTTAATGATGGTTCTCCATCAAAAGGCGATAAGTGAACCTTTAGTGAATACTAGGGCATATACGCCTAAAATTGAATTATTTCCGTATTTTATGCCTTTATCTTTTATTAGATAAATGTAAAAACATTTAAAAACATATATGATCATATTTTAGTTATTTATATCCATTCCCACCAATACAATAGCTACATGTTAACTACCCTTTAAAATAATATTATTTTATTATTAGAGTGCAACGTAAGATTCCCAAGAAACTCGTTGTTGCGTGTTGGGTATGCCATCGACCATAGTGTCCCCTTTAAAGTCATATTAATATTTTATTCAAAAATATGGATAAATATGAAAATTTCATATTCTTTATTTTCCTGGGGTGTTACATCCTTCCCCCCTTTTGGAATTGCGTCCTCGCAATTTTTAAAATTGAGCTTGGAAATATCCTTGAAAGTCCCACATCGGAACAAGAGTCGGTAAAACAATCACTTTAAAATAATGGGAGAGACGTAAAAATGTCACCCGAGTTAACCCATACTAGGATTCCATGTATGAAAATATGGATATGGAGGAGAAAACATAGGGTCATGTTCTGATGGAGAGTGATAGTAAACATGTCTAGGAGAAAGTTAACCATAAGAAAATCACAAACTTGTGATGGGTTAAACGGTATTCGATTCCCCAGTAGGAAAATTTAATAGACAACATTTTTGTTTTAAGTTACTTTTTATTGAGGAATTTATTCATAAGGAAACATAATCACTTATCATGTTGACTTTCAACTTTTACTAGATTCCTTAATCAAACTCATATTTTTTCCAAAAGACGAGTATTTAGGGAGACTTGTTCGCATTAAGAGTACTATAATCAACTTCTAGAGAATCACCTAATCCATAAAAGTGAACTATATACTTCCCATGTCTTTAGACTTTAACCAAAACCAAAACAAAAAAAAAGGTTAGTACAAGATTAGAAAATCTAGAAAAGGATAACCCTTTATAAAAAGAAAATCTATTCTCAATCTCCAAAATTTGTCCAACAAACCCAAAGTTCAACGAGGACCATTCGATATACAATTTGTCTATAAAATCCATCAAAGTAAACCAAACTAATATTGAAACCCAAATATTTGAAGGTTTTAGTCACATAGTCTTCCATGTTAAATCGCAACATTTATATCCAAACAACATCAGTTGCTCTTAAAGTCTCGTATTGAAAAGTAATTAACCTAATCACATATCCTCCATGATAGGTTAATAAATTTACATAGATAACCCAAAATCAACTTACTCTTAATTCATAAAATCATATAACTAAAAAGAATCAGTCAAACTAACCAGGGACTTCACGTAGTCCAGTGGTAGGCGATAAATACCAGTCACAATTTGGTTGTGGGTTCGATTCCCGCAGCTTTGTCCGACGCGACGGGTTGTCACACGGTCTGCGTGTTGTCCTTTTTCCAAAACTATATAATTCTCAAATCATTCCCCAAAAGGGATAAAATCATCAAAAATAACCATAACATAATTTAACCTCAATTTTATCTCATGCCTTTCACTTCAATCATACATATAGTAACCCATAATTACCTCAAAAGTAAGTATCATATAAACCCAAATGGTTCTTTATAACTATGTCCACAAAAGAAAAGATAACTATTCCTTGAATAAATTTTTCCTATATTAAACATCAGGGTTACACATAATATAAAAAGTCTTCTAATGTAACCCCATCATCAAAAGAGACTTAATACTCTTAAAAATTTCACCATAACTCTTGAAGCCCTTATATGTTGACATCTTACTCATTCAACATTCTTCATGATCCATTAACCATTCCTTTCCAACTTATTCCGAAATACCTCTTTCCTACAAACAAAATCATGAATCATATCCTAAGATTCCAAAATAGGAAAACAATAGTCATGAAATAATACATACCTTTGATTGGTCATTGTCAGTCTCTTCATCCTCAATCGGAATGGCATTAGGTATTGGTAAAAAAAAATGTGTACGCTCTTGGGGACCCCATTCACGAAACTTCTTCATAGGAAATGTGTTTTCATAATGACCATGCACACCACATTTAAAACATTCAATTGGTCCCTCAGAAATAACTTCTTTCCCTTTCCTCGAGTCAACTGGATGCTTCCTTTTTCCATGGCAGGTTCTTGCTTTATGACCTTCATTTCCACATCTATAGCATATTTCTGTCCCGTTGAAACATTTTCCTAGGTGTTTCTTTCCACATATTTGACACATAGGTTTTTGAACACACTTAACTTTATGATTATTACCTGTACTTCCATAGGGATTTGTTTCTCGCATATATGATGCCTTAGAGAAATCACCAAGATCCATGTGGTCAATCATGACTCTAGATAGTTGGTTGAGGATAATCACAAGAGTTATCATTGCAGCTCCCATATCAATCATTTTCTTTCTCAAAAAACTGTCACAATTTCCTTCACATCCACTGTTACTATGGTACCTGCTAGATCCAGCCATTTACTAAAACCAAAAAGGTCAGTGTGAGTATATCTAAAAAAACCATCATGTACTAATGAGGAAGATAAACACTAAGATATACTTACTCATTCACTTTATCTAAAACTAGGACTCTTTCTGAAATCCTAACCATTATGGTAATGCCACTTATGGTTAAAGAATACCCTAACCTCTAAAGTTATCTAAACCATCCTATAATACCAACTATAAGGCCCCATCCTCAAACCTTACTTAATCTTGAGTTATTACAAGATTACACATTGAGGATATTTTCAGGTTTAGAGTTTTAGAGAATTAGATCATGAAACTTGCATTACATTCCACATTTAAACAAAGTGGTTACATAAAAGACAGTATTCATTCTTCCCATCAACGAAAACATATTAAAAATAATACATGGATTCTTTCTTGATGCATCTTTGACACTATCATCACATCTTGTACCTTTACCTTGACCTATGAAAAACATTTCAAAAACTTGGGATGAGCATAAAAACCTCAGTAAGGGTTATAAAAATATGGAAAGGAAACATGAGTTCATATATACATAAGAATTAAATCATACTTTACCCATAAAACATATGCACTTTAACATACCACATAAAAACATGAATAAATCATATAAATCATAAGACATAAAGGTAACTTGAGGCATTCATAACATTCTTACATAGGGAGTAACCCTCTTGGTTACATTTGGAATACCCATCACAGTATATTCCTTAAATCTCTTCGGAGAAACCATAACGTTTCATTCCTTCACATTACCCAATGCATTGGAGAGCTATATCGGGCTCACCCGCCCTTAGTTTATCACAGAACCACCCAACTTCATAATAATGCCCAAGAACCTCAACATAATCGTATCACATAAAAAATGCATAAAGGAAACATAACATTTCCACCTTTCAATCACAAGATATCAATACAACACATTGATATAAAAACATTATGAAAACCATTTTCAATACCAAAATAAAAGAAAAGTAAAACATGGTATTTATTTTTATTTTAAAAAGAAGGTATGGCTTGTAGAGGAAGCTGAAACTCAAATAATGGTCACGACGGCAGAGAAGTCTTTGTCGCCGCATACGTACGACAAAAACATTCCCTTTTTTCATTTAGTAAAAATGATTCGTATAAAAATGATTACATTTAGATAAACGTAAAAGTCAAACGGGTTTATACACCGTATAAAAGAAGGTTGTGTATAAAACAAAATATGCCTCAATGAAAGGAGATTGAGAAGAAGTCCCATACAAAGACGGTATCCTTGGATTAAGGATAAATCAGTTACATAACTATGTGTGACAAATGAATACACGTAATATAAGTGGGTATTAAGTGTAAAACAATCAAAGGACATTCACACATAATAATAGAACAACATATTCAAGGTTTACAAGTTTATCCCAAAGAATCAAAATTGGGTTAAGATGTTCCCTTGCAATAATTAGATAGCCTAACGGCGTCACTTCAAAATTTAGAAAAAGAGTTTATGAGAGATAAAAAGGGTATCTCATCACTTGGACATAAAATTTACATCAATAAGGATATAGAAGAACATATCCCAAAATAATATTATGTGAATTAAAAGACATAACAAAATAAGTCTTTTAAAAAAGAGGAGGGTGAAAGGTTCCCTTATCGACATGGGTATCTTTCGAAACATACGCCCTGTGAAAGAAGGACAATAAAACATTGATGTAAATACTCATAAATGAAAGAATATTACACAATGATTAAAATAATGGTCAGTACATACACCACTCAAAGGAAACTGTGGCAAATGTAGAATAAATCTCACTGGAATAAAAGTGAGATGAAAAATCCCTTAGGAAAACTCGGCAGCCTAACGACGCCACTTAAAACATCCAAAAATGGATTGATGAGATCAAATAGGGTTTCTCATCACATTAAAATAAAATTTATAGCAAGAGTAATATAAAATAACATCCCCCATCATAACAAATAGGAGCTTAAAATAAGTGACATAAAGGAGAGTACTTAAAGAGAAAGAGAGAGGTTAGATCTCTTACGAAAATTCGGCAGCCTAACAGCGCCACTCAAAACTTCCAAAGTGAATTGATGAGAGGATATAGGGTCTCTCATCATATGAACATAATAAGTACAGTAGGAGTAATATAAAAGAACATCCCAATCATAAGAAAGACGAGCTTAAATGGAATGACATAAAAGAGTGTACTTAAAAAGAAAGAGAGGTGTAGGATCCCTTACCTCAAGTCCAACTAGTCTTGTTCGTTTCTTTATATTCCTAAATAATAAACTTTGGTCAATTAATAATTTCCTAAGTACCTCCTTTAGAGATTATTATTCATTTAATATCACATATTATAATTTTATAATAATTTTTTAATAATTTTAGTTCATATCATACGTTTTTGCCGATGTTTGGTACTTTAGTAAAAAATGATCTTTTTTGAAAAAAGATTGCCCATTTAGTTATAATTAAATAATATCAAGAATAGTATTAATGATTAAAATATCATATATATCCATTAAATATTCATTTCATACTATTCCATATAATTTGGTGATAAAAATGAAAAGCACCGTTCATGGAGACGGTAGGTCGTACGTACGCATGAACGCTACTTCCATTTCTATTTCATATTTAATGGAATTAAAAAATAATGATACATAATAGTATTTTAATTCCAGTATGGTATAATATATAATATCATTAAATATATCCTTTATATGCACCACATATGGTATTAACGAATCAAATCACTTTGAGGGGGCGGTAGTCCACACTTCCTTAAATGAAGATATCGCGTTTACCCATAATGGAAACCATAAAGGTATGCCCAAAATGAAAAATACATAAGATTAAGGAAAACATAAACATATTATATATCAAATATAAATATAGTGTCATCTTAATGGCCACCTTTGAAGGTGTTAGAAGAATTTTGAACAATCATCATTTCGGGAGGCAGAAATTCACCATCCACAGAAACAGTATGTTCTTTAACCATTATATGTAGGTGTGTGGAAGTGTAGGACGAATAATTCTTATAAAAACATCCTAGTATATTTATTATAATGTATTTGTTACAAAATAAATGAATAAAAATAGTTTAGGTGGTTGGAAAAGCAAAACAAAACAAAAGGACTCAAGTGAAGACATTACCTTAAAATCGGGTAACTCTCTTTGGTTTGAGCTCAATGGTTTCCTTGGGAATACTTCTGCCCAAAGTGAGGCTTCAAGGAGTAATAGAAGTAAGTGGAGAGACAAAATGGGCAGAGGTTGGCCAAGCCAAAGGCTTTGGGTGTGTGGGTAAGGAGGTAGAGGTGGGGGCCTTTTATAAGAGGAGAGGAGGGGCACTCTTGGAAGGTAAAGAAAAGTCACTTTATTTTAAAATGGTATTCGGATTTAAGAGTTCCCAAATTTATGTGTTTCGAGGATAAGGTGATAAGGGTTCGAAATCCACTCATCCAATAGGTTTTTGACATGTTTAGGTCTTAGATATTACATTATCTTTCCATTTTTTTTAAATCATTAAATAATGAAGTCATCGCTGCATCATCATGATGTCATAAATAATTATTTTATTTAATGTCTAAAAAAAATACTATAATGTAGTAAATCTTTTTATCTTTCTAATGAATATTTATAGTCAAAAATCTGATTTGTATTACCCCTTGTAAAAATTGTTTTAGTAAAACATTTCATGTTTGTCTCATTTTTACTTCCTTTAAATAAAAATATATAAATGTCATTTTCCAACCAAAGTGGCTTCATGGGGTCCCCAAGTTGACCCATGGGTTTTCTGGGTCGTCCATGACACATAAAATGAGGTTAGGACATGTGTAAAGTTCATTTCATATTATTAAAACATTATTTTTACCTTAAACCACACTAAATACCTATAATCACGATTAAAAGCTTAATAAGTTACCATTCGCCAAAAAATTATTTTTTCCCCACTGAACCACATTTTAATTCATAATGACAACCATGTATGTCGGATTTTTGAAATTCAAAACACAAAGATGGAAAAATTTCATTTGAACAGAAAAATCAGTTTTTATAAGTGCCACTTAGTGGTTTCACTATTCATCAAAAATTGAAGTTTTTCAGAAAAATCCCAAAAATTCACCCTAAGCTATATTTGATATTACGAATTCAAAAATGGAGCCTACTTTACAAAATTCCAAACATATAAGTCACATTAATTAATTTAATAATTAATTCCCACTGTCAGAGCAAATAGCATGTTTTTATGAAACAATAAGTATCAAAAGATTGACACTAGTTTAAGTCTGTTTTCAAAGTGAAATTAATTCCAACGACCACTATTGGATTTAATGGTAAAAATCTATTCTAATTTCACTTTAACCCCAATTTAAAAGATAATATAATCATATAAATAAATTATATTAAAAAGTGGTTTTGAATTAAAATACAACATTTTACACTATTCATTAAAAAAATGAACTTTATTAGAAAGATACCAAAAATTTACACAAAGTAAATTTTGATGTCCCAATTATTAAGAAGAGTTTTATTTAGCCCAAAAAGATGTATAAGAGTGAACAAAACTATATTTAATGATGGTTCTCAATCAAAAGACGATAAGTGAACCTTTAGTGAAAACTAGGGCATATACGCCTAAAATTGAATTATTTCAATATTTTATGCCTTTATCTTTTATTGGATAAATGTAAAAACATTTAAAAACATATATGATCATATTTTAGTTATTTATATCCATTCCCGCCAATACAACGGCTACATGTTAACTACCCTTTAAAATAATATTATTTTATTGTTAGAGTGCAACGTAAGATTCCCAAGAAACTCGTTGTTGCGTGTTTGGTACGCCATCGAGCATAGTGTCCTCTTTAAAGTCATATTAATATTTTATTCACAAATATGGATAAGTATGAAAATGTAATATTCTTTATTTACCTGGGGTGTTACAATGATGATCTATATGTTCTTCCTATATCATGAAATAACGCAAAATATCATAGCATACAACATACTTTAATGAATACTTGAACCTATTAATAAAATCTATAGAAACATATGGATTGTTAATAAGAACGAATTGAATAACCAAATATTCATAATTTCTAAACATTCTAATGGGTACTGTAATAGGTACATACTTTTATAATATCGATATCTTATTGAACCTCCATTAAAGAAAAAAATAAAAAATAATGGGATCCCCTATATTTATCAAATAGGTTATCAATCCTATTATAATAATATTGGACTTTAAAAATTAGCTTAATAATCTTATTTTAATCGACAAAATGATGAAGGATCTGTCTGCCTCCTTTGAATGGATAATTGGGTAATCTTAAGATGACACACATAGATGAAAAAACATTTATTTTCTAGACCCTTATGCAAATATCAATATTCTTTTAGCTAAATTATTTCCATATGATAATATATAAAGTATATGAGACTCATCCCCAAATAGATTTCAATATTAATTTGGATCTCTCCCTATGGTGGTAATAGATTAAAATCATAAGGAAAGACCATAGGGATCTATTTTTTGAGTGTAAGGAAGTGGACCACTTGAATAATAGTTAATTAAATCAGAAATCATCTATAACAATTATTATGGGAATATTTCAATAGCAAGAACAAAATTTATTTCCTTCCTAGATCATGGTTCCCACACAACATAAAATATTTGAGTGAACCCATAGAGAGTTAATAACTAAACTTCGATATGATAACAATTCATTTGTTCCATAAATCAAAACGTCTAGCCTATTCCAATTATAAGGGTGATGATATCATGATCAATGTCTAGGAAATCCTATATGACCTCATGTATAATAATAATTTCCTAAAACCTAGAACTTCTAAAACCATTCTCTTTCCTCCTTCCCAAGGGAGTTCAAAGATCCATTATAAACAACATGATCTTCATGCATAATCATAACATATTGATGAACATAAATGATATAAAATAATTTGATTCACCTATATAAAAAATATAGCAAAATAAATGTAGTGATGAATTTCGTATGTCCAATAGTGGCTACCCCCAAATTTGACTCCTATGGTGAATAATATTATGTATTAAGGATGTTAATCATAACAACTTATCGTATCTTATTCTCTATTCAAATATCCCACATTTCACGATAATGAGACAATTTTTTTTTCCTTTGTCATATTGAACTTGAGACACTTGGTATGAGTGGATATAGTACTATAATCATGGGATACATTTCCATAAAAATAATCAATGTGATTGGACTATCTAAATGTTGGAAATTTCTGAGACATTCTTTACAGTTATGATTATTACGAACAAGTATTCTATCATACTATTAAACCTCCTCAAGTTTTCCCAATGGTTCCCTGATAATTATTCCTAATGTAAAATAAGATCACTTTTTATGATCACTTTTCTGACCAGATGATACACTCTATAAAATACTATTACAACTGAATGTCACTCAGGCATATTTTCCATTCTAAGTATTCCATAGTAATAACTACTTTATCAACCACCTCAATATATGTTTTAACACACCTATTCATAAAAATCCATTGAATATTAGGTTTTAGAATTATATCAAATCATATGTCCTTAAGTTGTTAATTAGAGACAAGTTCCAGAGAAATATGAACCAAATTGAAAGAACAAGTAGCATACTCCATCAAAAAATGGTCTACTTGATCCATGGTTACAAACTCCCAAGCCATCTCCATGTGTAACATATTATGATTTGATGGCTGATTGAATGACTTCTTTAATTTGGAACAACTAAATGTCATCTTTCAATTTAGCTTTCATGTAGGAATCCCATAATGTCATTCAAGGACCTACAAGCATATTAGTCGTGAAACCAACCAAAATAATATCCATTATTCATTCAATTTTTCTACCACCTACTTCACTCAGTTAAGAAATTTGTGGGATTACTATTTTCACCACATTGGGTATAACAAGAGTGTTTTATTATCATACATACAATTCTAATCCTTCAATAAAATTATTAGATATCATTCTTAGTGTAATTACCTATAATTCGAAAAAATGATAAATTATTAACATTAGAATAAATTTGTGAATAAAAATGTGAACATCAAAAAAAAATCATTCACCTCAACAACAAAGGATTAAGAAATTACAAATACTAGTAGAATAACATGAATTAATCATCCAATTAAACAAAAAAATAGAGATCAAATTCTTAATGGAAAATCCATGATCACCTATGGTAACTCTTGTCATGTTATGAAAGAGACATAATCATGAACCATTATTCACCTACCAGATGAGTTCTAAATATCCAGGATCTTGTATATCAACAATACTATAAAACACTATTTCCTTGGATTCATGTTTGTAATGAACCAAACATTATTTCAATAAAATTTTATTTAATATATAAATCTATAAGTCTTGAAGAATTTTCTCGATTTCTTTGGGAAAACATCAAGAAATTAGGATTCAACGAATAATCCATGGGAATGATTTCATTATAAAATCAAAAAACAACATGTCTCATCTATTAAAATATTGTCATAAAAACCTTGTTATATCATGAAGTAATAATTACCTAACCATTACATTTATCAAAAAAAATATTGAAGGGAAACACATGATACAAACCAAATATAATACCAAAACCAATTCTCCATGTCGCCATTTGTCACGACCATATAAACCCACTAATTAAGCGACATCAATCAAAATAATGAGTCAATATATATATAAAACAGATCACTACCAATATCATAAAAACCTAATCTACATATTTCCTATAGTATTTATAATATGTTAGTAAAACAAATAGTATAATACCAACTTGAGTCATTATAATATCTATCACCATGAATCCATTAGTTATTGTATTAATATAATATATGTTTCATGAAACACCTCACATAAAAAATTATCTGAAAAAAACATATTTTCGTTTCCTTGAAAACCAATAATATAAAAATAAACCAAGGCTAAGATAAAAATGAAAAAGAGTTAAATAAATGGAAATAATCAAAACCATTCATGAAAATATGTTTGTTAAACATTTTATAATATAATCATGGAAAATTACTCTCATGAGTAAAACCCAACACAAGTCACAAAGTATAAAATTGGATATATACTATAAGAATAAATTAATATGATATGAAATGAATTGTAAGACAAAATGATACGAATCATAATGATATGGATCCCTACCACAATCTAATGTTATCACAACCATAACACTTATTGGTTTAACACACACTATGGTTTTGATATGTTTTCAAAGAAACACACCCATGATTTGAAATATTCTATGTTTTCTCAAAATGTTTATGTAATCAATTCTTACCATTTCAAAACAAATTCCCATAATAAATGTATTTCCAATCCAATTCATATAAAATTATAATGTATTCAAAACTATCTATGAGTAATTTCATAAAATAATGATGTACTTAAAACTAATTTTAAATTAAAATCCCTTTTTAAAAACCTTTATCCAATCCACAAATTCATAATTAACAAAAAAAAAATATCCTTAATATATTTCAAATAAACTATTATAATAAAAAAAATCAAAGGAAATACCATGAACAACCTGGTATTCAATGAGAAATTATCATTTAATAAAGGCACCTATAATTCAGTTTGAGGAAACAAAGTCACATTCCAAAATAATACAATGATGTGAATAGATTGGGTCCACAGAAGCTTATATCTCTAAGAAAAAAACAAAAATTCATCACATAAACTGTAGATCATGATGTGGCACCACATTTGAGTGACAAAAAAAATATATGGAAGAGGTTACAAGAGAAGATCATGAGACATGATAAGGAATAAATAAGATATATATTAAAATATTGAAGATATCCACTAAAATTGAAGGAGAATAAGTTAGACCTATTACAGAACCTCCCATAATGAAATAGAGTGAATGTGTTGATCTAATAAGATATTAGGTTGTGATTTTGGTAACATTTTTCCAAGGTTAACATGGTAATTTTCTATTTTTATTTATGTCACACAAGTTTCATGTTTAGTCTACACAATTAAAAACATTATTATAATCATGCTATATTGTTATTGATCCCATCATTTTAATTATAATTAATTTTAGGTGTTTTTTTATAATTTCAAAATATACTTAATAAAAGTTTAATTCATGAAAACATGTTTTCATTGTGTTTTGAAAATTTATTTTACACGTATTTTCATTCAATTTTAGAGATTCATATTGATAATGTATATTTCCAATTAAGAATCATAACTTCAAAAAATTTAAATTATTCCACTTTTTTTTGTAATTAATAGCGAAAATATTAAAAACATTTCAACACAGTTATGGTTAAAAGGACTTTATTATGGTGGGGTGTTAAATCAAGATATAATTTTAAATATTCCAATAAAACATGTATAAATCCATTTTTTTTTGGAATATATAGTAATATGAAAAAACCTAAATTTTAATTTCATTCCATTGGAAATCATTTTTCATTATAATTACATTAATTTATTTTGATATTTTATTAAATTCAAAGTGTACCCTCTCTTCCATCTATAAAAGGATACCGTTAATTTCCCATATTTACACCAACATGATTCCTATTTCTTGATAAAAAATTCACAAATATATTTAGAAAAATTCTATCCAAAAATTAATTTTTATGTAATTATAATGAGAACATCCCAGTGGTCCTTAAGAAAGAACCCAATGTAGTGCAACCAAATGAGAAGTAATCGTCTTACCAAACCACTTTCACATCATTTAATTTTATACATACTATAAATCAATGATATTCATACCCATATATTAAATAGAATATATTAAATATAATTTCATGATATTATTATTTTGAAAGAATAAACCTCTACCTATATTCAATAAAATAAGAAGTGAAATTACTTATTGTGCATATGTGTGGACTAACTTCCCCGTGTAGAGATATAATTAATTTTACAACATCATATGTCATAAATTGTTATTATGACGATTTTACATATTATATATGATATTTGTGAAATACATAAACTTATTTCTTTATAATACCACATATTTGTTCTTAACTTACAATCATTTGAAATATGATAACATCATTCGTGCATACATGTGAACTGTTGCCTCCACGAATCGATGTGATACATTTTCCATTTACCCTTTATATGGAAAATAGTAAGGATCATTTAAATGAATATAAAGGAAATAGATGATATACTAATTATTATATATTTGATAACTTTTATTTACTTTTCTTTCCTTCCACCCATCAAAATGTTTTAAAAACATTCATGTGTACATATGATCTTCCATATATTTGAATTGTGTAATTAATTTTTATATATTGATATTTTATAGATGAATATATGTGTATATATATATAATGAATATATATGATATTTATGTCATAGTAAATAATATATTGATGATTTAATAGTAAAATAATCACATGGATTGGAACTGTGGAGTGAAAATTTTCATGAAAAAAGTAATATTTAACACTAAAAATATATGATTTTAAGAATGAATTATTAATAATTGGGGTTTGAGACATTATATGGGGATGAAATAAGATATTATATGTTTTTAAAAGTTTCTAATATTTAATTATATTAATTTTAAATTTATTGATAATGAGTTTAGAAAACATCCTATGCAAGATGAACATGATGCATGAAATTTTTGTTTCAATCTCATCAATTTTTGTATTTCTTTATAATGAAGATTCCATCAATGAAATTTTAATATATATATCACAATAAAACCATGAATTTTACAATAATATGGTTATTTCAAAAGATTATATGTTTTTATTTCAATTTCATATATTTAAGAATTCAAGAGACGGAAAGGATGTTTATTAAAGAAAATTTTCCTTATTTATCTCTTCGATCCTAAATACATTTATCTTCCATATACCTGATTCCTAAAAATATATTCAAGTTTTTTTATATTCCAATATAAAGAATTAATTTCATTTTCCTAGGATTTAACTTTTAATAAATAGTTTCAAAATAATCTTCTTATCATTTTATGAATGAGGAACTTTTGACATTTGATCAAAAATGTTAATTGATACATTATTTTAGTATACAATACATAAAGGGAGCTTCACACCATCATGATAACTCAATGTATTGATGATGAAAATATATAATTATAAGTATATTTTCACAAAAAAAATTCATTATATTATTTTGGATGTTTTTATATTTTAAATAAGTGATTCCAAAATCAAATGTGTATTTTCATCAAGAAATATTCCAAATGAAATTATAAAAAATATTTTCATTTATTCAAAAAAACCATCGATGTTACTTATGATTTAATGGGAATATTATCCACGTATACCATTATTATTCAATCTTTATATGGTTTTTTATTATGATAATTATAATTTTATGGAACCTATTTATTTTATATGGGTTATTGTATGGTGAACCGTATAAATATCTTTAAACATCTTTAGTTTCCCCAAATAATTATATATGATGAATTTTTTTATGCTCTCATGTCACAAATATTAATGGATTATGATTATGTGATGGGTGGGATCATAATTATATATCCTTATAATAATTTTTGTAATGATGTATATCTTAGGATAAAATAATGTTTGGAATTGGGATTGAACACAATTATTTAATGGACTTTGTCTGTAATGGTAGTCCAAAAAACTGAACCTTGACTTGGCATATGATTGAATATAGGGTGAAATTAATCTACTATGATAATACTATATGTGGTACTTGATTAAGGAAATTTTTTTCCATACTTATGTGTATGTAATAATATTTTGTATTATAAAAAAGTTATGCAATCTTGGATGATATTCTTGGATTCCTTTATAATTATTCTATAATGAACTGTGAGGATTTATTCCATGACTAATTATTATGACCTTTGATATTAATGGAATGGTTTTAATATTTTATACTTTTTTTTCATTAAATTATTCTCATGTTATGTTTAAATGATCATTGATATCTCCCAATCTAATTCATACTGAGCATGAAAGATCACCCTTTCTTATGTTTCATTTCCCTTTGTAATGAATAAAGGATTTATGTATGATATCCCTATAAAGGGTTCTAATTATGAAAATATTAGTTTGATATGTTGTATATATCTTATGAAAATATTTTTTATATATTAATGTTTCAAAATATAGTAGAACTATAAAATTAATTCATTGAGAGTGATGTTACGTATTGAATTTTCATCTAAAAATATATGGTATTTATGAATAAAAACTATTAGACACTATAGTTTATATTAGATAAAATTTTACTTACCTTTGGAATGTAAGATGAGAAAGATTTAGTTATAACCTTTTTGATAATCCTATATATAGTATAATGTCTCATGTTTTGTAAAATAATGGATTTTGGATTTACTAAAAATAATTCTCTTTCTTGTTATTATTAGTGTATAATTCTTTGTCGTAATTTCATCTCTAGTTAATAACTTCTATTTGAGTTTTTTTGGCCATGTTTGAAACATTAGGCTTAACAAAGTTATTTTTTTAATAAGAATGATTGGAAAATGTGATTATGTATTGATTATGTAGAACATTACAAGATAACTATAAAGAAAAATATCATATAATCTATATTTATGACATATTTGATCAATATAGTGGGTTTAAATACATTTCCATGATTAAAAATAGATCTTGGTATCATTAATTAATTGACCAAAAGGAAGATATAACCAATAAAAAATTTCAAGGTCCCGAACATCATATAAGATATTCCATATTTAAATATTGGTTAAATTGATTTTAAAATGGGTAATGAAATACTCCAAATGAGTACGAGGGGACTGAAGGGTGTTAGGGGGGTCTAAAACTTGATAATGATGAAAAATTTTCCATACTGGGTAGGTTTCATGGTAGGAGCATGGTTAGTATGAACCACTTTATTTCACTGTCTAGAATATAAGACGATGTTGTGCGGTTGGAAATCCATGTAAATTGATGTTTGGAAGAAATGTGGCCTTGGAAAAATAAAAACACACAATGTCTATAATGGTTTATAAACTGTCTAGGATCCCTAAAAAACTATGATGTCCATGCCTCCCTCTGGGTAGTAAATGACACATAGATGGTTCAAGGTTTGGACAAACATGTTGTTATACTATTTTATACATTAAATATGGGGGTTTTAAGGTTGTAATCCTCAATAATAAATGATCCTAAACCAATTTCCCTCCATGTTCCTCATCTAGTAAAATGTTTTATAAACTATGATATCTGCATTTGTAAAAGGGTCAGTCAATTTCAATTCATAATCATTTGAAGTGTCCTTGGATGTGAATAGATGATTTTGGTGAGTCCTCCACTCCTATTTATTCTATTATCCTAGAGATTCATGGTGAAATATTTTCCAACATTCAGAATCCCAAAAACCTATGTTTCGTTGAATATTAATATATTGTGAGTTATGTGTCTGTTTGGGCAGGAATAAATGGTTGTATTTAATCAAGAGAGTGTCTAGGTATGATTGGTCGGTGATTAATATGTTATATCACAAATTCTTGATGTTTTCTCATGTTCATGTGGTTGTCATTCTCTGTCATAATTCATTGAATTGTATTCTTTGAAATGGAATGGAAAATTTGTTGTTTAAATGATCAATTTGACCCCTCGCGATCCTTATTTTATCCTTTCATAAAAATTGAACATTGATTTGGTTATACATGGGTTGTGTCTCTCCCTTGAAAATTAAAATTGATTTTCTAAATTATAAATTTGAGGATTAATGAAATTTAAAAAAATTTAAATTTTGTTTTTCATGTTCACATGCTATAATGGGGCATTTGAATCATCTTTAAGATTTAAATAGGATATGTCTAGTAAATTAGTAAAATTGATGAATGTTTAAAGTGAAATTTCTATGTGGTTAAATTGTTAAAAATGGTGAAATTGGATTTTATTGTTTTTAAATAGTGAAATGGGTATTTTATGTGAATTGATAACATGTTGACTATAATGAAAAATGAAATTTTTGAAAGAATGATGTGGTTCACCATTCCTATTATTGTGTTGTAATTGGAAAATCATTTTGATGTTCATAAAAGTGACTAATGGTTGGTAAGACACTAGAGTGATGCTTCTATCACTTGGGTATCCAAATTGATTCTCCAGGTTCCCTAATTTATTAAAATTTTATTTTATGGACTGATTATATTGAATATACAGTTGTGGAAACAATATTTTATATCATTATTGGGATGTGAAGATAAAGTCTTTAAAATTGTGATTGGATACATTGATTGATGCTCCTAGAATGTAAATATGTGACCCGTATGAAATATTTTTCATATAACCGGCATGAGTTGAAGTTGGAATGATGGGTATGAGAATCATTTATAACTATCAATAGTTGAATCTAATTTGAATATTTTAAAATAAATAAATATGGTTTATCTACCACTTCTATACTATTTACTATACTTTTGGTTGCACTATTTTCAGAATTGGTTTATTTAGACACCATTAGTCGTGGCCTAATGAGATGTACTGACACCTTGCTCAGCCAACCACTGGTGTCCCATGTATACTTCATAATTTTTCATTATGATAAGGTAAATGGTTCTATGTAAGATGGACGTCATGAGACTTTGGATGGAGCATGGATAAGGGGAGTTAACATGATGTCGAGACTCATTTTGTGGTTTTCTTTACTATCATATTTTTGTTTTGTTTTGGAACCAGAAAATAATATAACATGAAATGTTTTTTATGGTTTTAGGTATTTACCCAATTTGTTGAATTTTTCATATATTTCATAGTTAGTGAATATAATTAAATGGTAATTATTTATATTGTATTAAAATGTTTCCTTACTCTGTTAAATGGGTAGAGTTTCCCATTATACCACACTATACCCTCATTTCTAGATGGTATCCTCTGGTATACTTGGTGGAATGCTAGAGGACATATGGTGCCAAATCATAGGGTATTAGTTTTAGGGTACCAAGAACAAGATGTTTTAATGTCCTAGAAACTCCTTTTTTAGTTCATTAATATTTGAGAAAGTTAGATCATATATTTAGATGTGTTGGTCCCTGTAAATAAGCTCATTAATTGGAGTTTCCAATCCATGTGTGTGTGGGAAAGTTCCCATTGTGGGATTATTAATATTTATGTTTTCTTATATAATTGGATTTTATTTTCACTTGAGTGATGTAATTGTTTTGTGATGTTATTATTTCTTGATATTTCAATCATGGACCATTATTACATAATGACTCTGTACGTATTCATCATTTTAGGCACTCATAGATATATACAGAATGCATAATAATAGGAACTCACTAATAATAAGATTATAGATGTTTATGGGAAATGAAAGTACTTTTCTATTTTTCAAATGGTTTTAAGATAATAGTCTCTAATAATGGGTTATAAATAATTTTAACAGTGAATTATAAAATTTTCAATTTTTAAAATCAATATTAAATGAGAATGATTTATATATTTTTAAAGTAATATCATTAAAAATAGTGTTATTATAGATTCTTAGTTAACCATGATTTAGACATGTCCCATGATAGATATTGTTGATGGTAGTGAGAAATATGTTTTTATATTCATTGGGATATGATTGCGGAGTGGGGTTTTGAGGGATAGTAGTAAACACATTATTTATATACTATGGATATTATATTATATTTGTTTAGTGGTAAATGTTTGGAAATATAGATAGATTCTACCCCAACAACATTTTTTGGTTGCAAAAAATAGGGACTCCGTCAAAATTCTCCTCCAGTAGAGGGATATGAACCTTGGTTGGTCCATAACAATGGGGAAAGTAAATTTCGATGATAATTTCCATAAAATTATGTATTTTAAAGATAGTTACCTAGGGTAGGTAGAAATGAGTATGTTTGAATAGATGAGAGAGTTTCAACTGTACGAACCTTTGATGCTTTCTAAAGATGGTGGACCTAATGCAACCGAGCTAGGGATTGAGTCTATCCAAATGATTCATGATCATCTGAAGACAACCCATAAGAAGGGTTTTTTTCTATTAGATTAATTGTTATGAATACTAGTTATGTACTAGTGGGATATTCTTGATCAATATGAGAAGTTAAAAGGATGATCTTGAAAGAAAATCTAGGGTATGTTCTGAAAGGACATTTACACTGATACCGAAATGAAAATAAAATCTGAAGAGGCTATCATATTGACCCTGGGTTGTATGGTGGTGGTTTATTATATTGGTTGTTTCACTAACATCCTGATTTTATCTCTAACATTGATATTATATGATATAAATATATCATGATGTTTTCCATATAGAGTTTGATGTCAGATCAGGTCCTAGGTAAATATCAATATTTTTAAAAATTTATTCACGTGTTATTGATTAGGAGATCATTTTTTAGGGGAATCATAAAGAAGAATATACTGGTAGGAAGAGGGTGTTAGTTCTTAAATCTAATGTTATGTACTATTGTAGTTGGAAGAACTATTAATAGAACATCAACTAGGGTGGTGGAATACATAGTAACTCAGGGAGAGGATAAGTCTCACTGGGAAATGATTGAGTGATCTGATATTATTATTATGGACTGGGAATTATTCTTTGTATGTTTCCATGTTCTTGATTGGAATTCTGAGATTGTAGGAAAATGTTTCATGTACAAATGTTCTATTCAAACCCTCGGTATTTGGTTATTAATAAGGGATATACACCAATATAGGGCATTAATAGGGGACAAACTACCCCGTATCAATATGGAATTTGGTGTTCCATTGGACATACCATTCGAGATGGAAGACATGGTACATCTAGACAAGTGTTATCATATGAACAGGTAAGTTCATCCTAGGTGAATCAGATAAGAGTATGAGGTAGAGAGACAAGAATGTTGAATGCATTTCATCCTATACCTCATTGAGTGTACATCTATTGAAATAAATATTCTATATATGATTCTTGTAAATTATAAAATTTTTAGTTCATCAAATGATAGGGGAGCCTCAGATTCATTTGGATCAATCATGTTTCTAATTAGTTTGTATATGTAATTGGAGTATATTTTTGGGTTATATCGATCGACAAACCATTGGGGTGAAATAAGAGGGAATCATTCAACAAAAAGAGTGTTCCCTTTAGTTTTCTCGGTAAAATTTCATTTGGGACATGTACATGATTTCTATTATAGTATTTGATCTGATACATAGGATGGAGTGGTTGGATACATATCAAGAAAAAATTTATAATTATCCTAGGTGAGTGACTACCACATCTCATAAAGGTGAAACTTATGTATATCAATTTGGATGAAATATTGAGGTTGGATGTGTAGGGAAAATTCATGAGAAATTGTGTGAACTCACATCCCAAGTGTGTCACAAAAAGGAATGGATACCCTAGTACCCTAATAAAATATCCAATCTTGATATATCTCTAATAGAATTTAGGATCCCATCAGGTTTTCAACTTAAACCTATATTTCGAAAATATACATGTGTGAATGAATTTTATATAAAATGTAAAAAGATAAATATACATATTAGTATTCAAAAAAATCCAAAATGAGACAATACTAGAATCCATAAATGTATTTAAAAAACCAAATAGTGAAACATCAAAGTACTCAATGTATTAAAATAAAAACTCAACCCAAAAACGGATGCGTCCCTCGAAGCCCCAAGGGGTCAAGAACATCCAACTCCTCCAAGACGCAATTTCCCTTTACTCAGACATAGTGGGTGAAATCTAAAAAATCCCAAAGGTAAGGGTAGGGTGTGTGATAAAAACCCCAGTAGGGTCTCAACTTGTGTTTCATAATAATAAAAAAATAATGCTTTAAATTTTAATCAGATCTAACATGGAAGTAAATTTTCATATTTAAAATAAAACACCATTTTAAAAATATGGACAAATTTCAGACATTTCTTAAAGGATCACATTATATTAAATTATTTATATAAATCACTTTTCATGAGTAAAGGAGTTTTAGAATTGACATTATCTATAATAAAAATAGTCACAATTAGGAAAATAGAAATCTTCCCTATAATTTGATAGTTTCATGTTATAGTTTCCTTGCACAATCATATCAGTGATCTTAGAAATATGTGTACATACACCCCTTTATATTAGGACAAAGAGGAATAATCAAGAACCCATCAGGTTAAGATATAGCTGACTAATTGTTTTATAGTTTTAACCATCAATCTGTTGATAGAGAAATACATTATAGCCTACATTTCCCACATAATCCACTTACTACCACAGATTACATGTGATCTACCAATCAAAAAAAGGTAAAATAATTTAATTTCACACAATTCATCTTTCACAGTTCAATTTCGCACTTTTCATTTTCAAATTCCAATTCACTTTTATAACAAAAAATGGGGTTTTCATCAATTCATGTTTTTTTAAAAAAACTAAGCATATATTTTTTTTTCATTTCAATTCTCTCCATTTTCCAAAATTAATCCTAAAATTATTTTGAAATTCCCATGAATTTGAAAACATGCACCAAATTCAAATTCCATTGAAATATTCGGGTTTTCCATTAATTCATACCATGTCAATTTAAATCCCAATCCATATTAAATTGACTTTTCAAACATCAGTTAAAATAAATTTAAATCAAATAAAACAAATTAATAATTTAATTATATAGAAAATATCAAATAGAACTGCCTACCTTTATTTTCAAGAAATCTACAATGAAAACATTACTCACAAACAAAAAATGAAGGAACAAAATATCAAGTAACTGGATAAATAATGAAGATTCAACATCACATAGATTAGATCCATCATGACGAAGATGATCTATCAAATTTATAGGGTGAAAAAGAGAGATATGGTAGATAAAATAAAAGATATTTCCCATATAGATGCTTCACAACAAACATTATAATGAATAATCAAATGGATAATACATAGTGATTTAAGATCTCAAAAATCACATATGAAGAGCCTCTAGGTCAAGATCAAGGATTCATGTTGGAATTAAATGATAATATAAGGCAAACCACATCCTAAAATCCAACACTCTGTATTTTACATAGAATGTAACCCAATTACACTTCTTATAGTTTTAAAGTCCCACATAAGCTATGAAACATAATTCTAATTAATAAAAAAAATATTATTTTTAATTAATAAACACAAAGTAATTTATACATGGTGTGTAACATTTTACACTCTATAACCATTTCATGTATTCTTCTAGGTGATGATTACATGTCGTTTAACACCATTAAATGATGCATAAATCCCAAGTAGACTAAAAAACTATATATTTTTTGATGAAAATTACAACATAGCAGTGAATTCACTAGTACATGTATCCTCCAAATTCTCGATCATCATTACTCAAACTATAGAAAGGAAAATCTGAACAAACATTATAAAAAAGATAAAATAAATAAAATGTGGTGTTACATACTCTCCACTATAAAAACATTTTTTCCCCAAAAATCATGTCAACTAGCTTCAATATTTAAAAGTAGAGGCCACTTCTCTCCCAGTAGTTCCTTAGAGTCCCACAGCTCATGTAAATATTAACTATGGTTCCATAAAACATGGAACAATGATATCATCCTCCCTCATAAGACATAATTCTAAGATTCAACTATTCTATTGTGTTTCTCACCCATGTATAAATATTGATCAACATTAAGACAACACATTGTCAAAAAATGATATGGATAGAAAAGTTTATTCCAAAGTAGAAATACATGAACCAAAAAATGTATCAACATCGGTTGTGGAGGAAGTTATAAATTGTATGCCGCACTCCCCTCCTTCTCAATAAGATCTAAATGTACCATAAAATGAACAGCATGCATGCCTTTATTCCCAAACCATTGATGACCTAAATTATGTGAAATATTAAATAAAACATGGTCACTAACTAAATAATCCAATTTTCTATGCCTTCTATCAACATATAATTTATATTAACTCTGTGAAACTAATAACCTCATATGAATCAATTGAATCTTTTTTTCATATCCTGAACCAAACTCTGTACAACACAAGGACTTTCACCAATCTCCGACCAACACAATAGAGTTTTTCAAAACCTTCTATAAAATGCCTCAAACAGATCTATTCAAATCATGGACTAGTAACTAAAGTTATATGAAACCTCAACCACTCCCAAATAGTTATTTCAATCTTCACCAAAATCAAGAATAAAATCACGAAGAATATACTCAAGAATCTCTTTAGCCCTTAATGTCAGTTATCTATTTGTGGATTGTATGTCATACTCAAATAACCTTGAGATCCTAATGCCTCAACAGAAGTAATAAACTGAACGTGGATCACTATCCAAGAATATATCAGATGAAAATCCATGAATAAGAACAATATCTCTCACATATATATTTACCATATCCTCAACATATTTTTTCTAAAATGGTTATAGATTGAGCTGATTTTATCATCCTATTAATCAAACCCCAAATCACATTATTCATTCTCTATGTACATTGAATTCTAGCCACATAGTCCATAGAAATATCATTTCACTTCCCAGTCGATAGTTTAAGTAAATGAAGAAAATCCAGATGTATCTAATACCCAAACATGATATGTTTTCATTTAGAGTAGTAATAAAAATTGACATTTGTGTATCAAATCATACACATAATCTGAAATCGTCGATGCTTGTCAGAGAAAATCATTTTGTTACATGGGTGAAATGTTGACTAAAACTTACAACAATCCACCATCACATGTTTTCCCATTGGTAACGGTGGGATAATATGATTCCAAAAACATAGAATACTACATATGGAGAATTAACACTTTTAAATGGTCTTCCATCATTATAAAGAGTCTCCATATCATAGGAATTCATTTTAAATATTTAGTTACTGAAGAGACATCTCGTGAAGAGTGAAGGTCAAAAAACACAGAAAAAGACAACCACCACTCATGTTTCCTAAAATTCAATAAGAAACTATGAAAAAATACCCATCATGTTTCTATATTTAAATTATTCTTTCACAATATGGGTAATAAATTTCTAGATCAACTCATCACCAACAATATTATGATTCCCAAGGATATATGTGATATCAAAATTAAAAAAACTATAGGTAATCCCCCCAACACATCTTGTGAAATTTAATTTTTTTGGAGATAATATATAACTCAATATATATTGGTCAGAATAAATTGAAAACCATTCTTCAAGAATGTAAATATTCTAACTCTTAAGAGCATGCATCACATCTACAAGTACATTTTCATATGTCATATGATTCTTCTCATGTGGTATAATCTTTCAAGATCCATAAGTGATGACTAAGTAACCATGTATAATAACACATCCCAAACCCGAACCTAATGTGTCAAAGAAGAAAAATAATCATTTAACATACCCAAAAAGATCTAACCCTGGTGCCGATGATAAAAATTATTTTACATAATACCCCATTCTTCAATGGTATGTTCCACTTTGAATAATACAATATCTTTCGTTGTACACAACCCCGAGTTCTAGCACACTATAATCAATCGAACTAGACATTTTAAAAGTAGTTATAAATAATAATACCCAAGTTTTACAATTTTATAAATATTATTTTTTAAATTGGATTTCATTTTTGGATTCATAATATCATAATTAGATTATGGTGAATTTTTTGTATTTTTTAGAAAACATTAAATTTTTATTGAATAGTGAAAACATTGTGTTATTGTTTAAAAACGAATATTTATTTAAATAATTATTTTTAAATTTAATTTTAATTTAAAGTAAAAATAGATAAATAATACCTATATTAATCCAATTTACTTCATTAGAGTCATTTTATAATAAGATTACATATATAATATTTTATTGAACTTGTTAACGTCTTTTACCCAACTTCTAAGAATATATGAAAATTTGCATAAAACATAATTTTTCCATTTCTATGAATTGAATTTAACAAATCCAACAGAAACGGTTGATATATGTAAGTAAATTTTTTTCAATAGGATGAAAATGATTTTTTGGTGAATACTAACTTTTGAATTTTTTTACCACTATTAAAAGTAAATAGGGTAATTAAAGGAAAAAAAATGATATTATAATTACACAAAAACATGTAAAAATTCTATTGGTTAAGTTTATTTCAACCAAAATCAACATTAAGACAAAATAAGTTCTTTTTTATCCATTTTTAATTAGATTAGGGCATTTATTTTATTTTTTATAAAGAACACTAAAAAGTGTTAAATTCTAATTGTAAAAAATAAACCATTTTTAATATAGGGTTATACCGAATAAAAATTCTACAATAAATATTAATTATAAAGATAAAAATATTTCATACATCATGGTATTTTATTTTTATATTTTAGAAATTAAATAATTTAATTTATTATTGACACAATGATTATTCAGTAATTACCTTATCAATGAAAGAATCAAATAAATGGTATTATTAATATTAAAATAAATATAATTTTAATGTTTTTGAAGTGCCCAGATCAGTGTGAATCACTGAGAGGGGGAGGGGGTGAATCAGTGATACCTTAAAACTTTTTACTAAATGATTCTTTATCAATTAAACCTCTATGGTTGGTTAAAGCCTCGATCCACTCTTCTTGTATCTCTCACCTTTCCTCGAATGATGCAGTAAATGTAAAGGCACTGGACACAAGGATTTACAAGGTTCGGCACCAAAGGCCTACGTCCTTGCCATGTTGGTTATACACCCCAACATGGTTTCTCCCATTATAATCTGTTAGTATTACAATGGTCGATACAGAGTCCCACTGTATCTCTCCTGAGTCCCACAGGAGGGTCTTTATACTGCGTCCCACAGTGTTACCAGAGTCCCACTGGCCTGCTCCAGAATCCCACTGAAGACTTCTTCCGCCCTGAGTCTCACAGGGGGCTTCTCCTGGCTCCTCGAGTCACACGAGTAGCTCTTCTTCACTTTAAGCTTCTTCAAGTATCTTCAGCAGTCTGGGATAAAGACGGCTGGCCTTGCTCTGTACCTCTGATCACTTGAGTTGATCAGGTCTTCTCGTCTTGCTCAGGATTTATCTCCTTCTTCTCAGGATTACCCGGCCTCCCTCTTCAAGAATCTTCAACAGCCTTTGATAAGGTCTGTTGGTCTTGCTCAAGAATTCTGATCACTTCAGTTGATCAGGCTCTTCTCAATTACTGAATACTCAGGCAGCTGATGTCTTTAACTTCAGTCTGTCTTCAGTCTCACTTTACATCAACATCATGCACTGAGTGCATGGAATCTTTGCCTCTTCATGCACTGATAGCATGGATTCTCAATATTCTTCAAGAACTCTTGGTCTTGGACTCCTCAAATGCACACAACCAAATTTGGCTTTGTTCACGTGTGCATGTGCATGCATGCATGCATGCACTCCACTTATTCTTCTCTTGGTGCAATAAACCCACAAAGGGTGTAACAATTTTTAACACACACCTTCTTACTTCCTTCACACACTTTATTCCTTTTGGTTACACACTTAAATGTGTGTTCTTCTTTGTGTGGATGTCTTCTTATTCTAGGTGTTTATACTTTTAGTGCACACACTAGGTTCGGCCTACTTGTTTTGTTTGCACACACACACTTCCTTTGATCAATTAGCAAACACAAGGCTTGGCCTCCTTCACTTGCACACACTTCCTCTCGACCTTCTTCACTTCACACACAAAGTTTGGTCTTCATAGCACATGGCACACACTTAAATGGTCGTAGGGTGTTCTTGTTCTTCACTTAGCATACACCCAACATGCTAGGTCTTTATTTGTTGCTCACATAAGGCACTAAGCCTTGGCCTCTAATTTGCACACACAAATCCCTAAGGCCTCAAAAAGGGTGTGCAAGGTGCGTCCTCACTCTTCTTGTCTTCAATCGCACAAGTCCAATGGACAAGGCAGCTGCGCAAGTTTTACTTGAGTCCAAGGCTGCTCGGGCGCGCAGATGCTACTGCCGCGGGGAGCGCAAGTGCTACGGCCGCGCAGGGTGCAAGGCACAAGCAGGCGCGCAAGATCCTCCTACCACGCAAGTTCTCGGGCAGAGAGGGCTCCTTCTGCCGTACGAATACGCGGGCAGGGACCTCCTTCAGAGCCTCGGGTGGCTCTGGAACATCAACCGCACAAGTGGTTGCACGGTGGCTTCTTTCTTCATGAGGCACAGGAGCTCTCGTGGGTCTCAAAATTTCAGCAAAACTAAACGAGGGATCGACCACTCTTTTTATAGGCAGAGACGTCTCAAAACATCCGCGTGGTTTATCTTCAAAATCCCGATGATTTCGGATCTTTTAAAATCTTCAAAATCTTGATTTTTATATTTCTGTCAAACGTGGGTTCCATTTTTATTTTTCTCTACGTGCATGCGACTTATAACGCATGCACGACCTCTTCTCTTCTATCCCATGCAAAACACGAACTCCACATGGACTCGGCACATTATTTTGCCTCGGCCGAACTCCAATTTCACCATTTGTTGCATGAAAGTATATTTTTATGCATGGATGTGTTCAGAAGGCTCAGAAGAACTCCATGGATACCTCAGCTTCAGAAATGGTGGCCAGAAACTCGAACTCCATCGTGCGGGTGGCCTCTGGTTCGACGGTGGCTGCAGGTGTCTTCGGCTTGAGCTCAAAGTTGGAGATGACTCACAGGCCGTCAGATCCGGCGTTTAATGAAGGTGTGCGGCTCAGATTAGATCGCGAGCGGCGCGATGCATCGGGCGGCCGAGATCTGCCGCGTGATCGCTCGGACGGCCAGGATTAGATCCTGAGATTTTAATCGCGTCCCACATCGAATCCGCGCGCGGGTTTCTCGCGCTTTAACAAACTCGTGCTCCCCGCTACTCCTCAATTGGACTTCTCCCATCTCAGTTCCGCCCCGCACCGAGTTCTTGCGGGTGCGCTTTGCACCCCCTGCCACTCGGGTGCGCTACTGGTGCCCATGCTGCTTCTCGCGGGCGCGCGCTATGCGCCCCTGCCGCGCGGATTTGATCACCGCGTGGCCTCCTGCCGCCTTGGGCTTGCTCCATGGGATCCCCCATGGGTGTGGCGCCTAGGCCCACATGTGCCTTGGGGTTGAACCCGGGGCTGACCCTTGGCTGGCCAATTTTTTTTTTGCAAAGGATGGAAATAAGACTTTGTTAAAAACAAAGTCCCCATAAGTTCAAGCCACATCAAATGCCAAATCCACTTCAAGCCATCTTCCTCATTTCTCCTCTAGGATTCCTCACTTACTAAAGAACCACATTCCTCTTCTATTCTTCATTAGAATTCATCATTCTTCTTCAACATATAATCAACATTTAAGAATGGAATTCCCGAATGTTCATCTTCAACCGTAGCTCCTGAATCAATTAATTCTTCAATGTTCTTCATTGATCTAATCAGAGATCAAGTTGGATCATCTTCAATTCATCATGCACTAAGAAATTGTACATGGACTTCATTAGCACCACTTCATCCACTTAGTGATTGTGGATGGATCACTTCATCTCCTCATGCATTGTGAAGACAATGCATGGTCTTCTAACATTGTTATGACATTGTATCTAGTTGATACAAGTTCTTTGAACTTAAAGACCAGTTCAACAATCATCAGATGTAAACATGGATGAATGTTTCAACCATAAACACTTATGCCACTTAGTAAATCTCCTAAGTGACATTCATCTTAACACAATGGCCATCCTCCATTCATCACCAACACCATCATAGCCTTTTTCATTCACATATTGACTCTCCTTGACATCCATTCATTCTTTGACATCTTCTGATCAACAACATACCTTATTGACAACAAATGCAACACAGTGCACTTCAGTTTTGATTCCATAAAAGAATTTTATATTTGTATATGACAAGTTAGGGTTTATTCAATGTGATTTTTAGAATTAATCATGCTGTGATGACTTTCAAAAAAATCAAATACTAAATATTGTCAAAATTGACATAAATGGGTTTTTAAAACAAATACTATTTAAATAAATGATATATTTTTCTTAAAAAAAATATAATATTCGGCAAAATAATTTATATAATGATATATATATCATTAATAAACCACTTTAGGTTCGTTTTTCATTTTATAGTATGTTTATTAACCATGTAATATAAAAATTCAAGAAGATATGGTAACTGTTAAACAATTTATCTAAGAGAAAAATTTAAATGATAAGGTATATATGGTATCCGAAACTTATCTAAAACCAATTGGTTAGAAATATTTCGACCAATAATAACATTTGACTCTAAATAAATTCATTTGGAGCTATTCTAAACCGAAAACTATATTATAATAAATTAATATTTCAAGCTTTTCCTGAAGTGCCCATCACCTCTCTTATAAAAGGGTACATCCCCTTCTCTTAAATTCACACCTCCAAAGCAACATGGCTCATCCAAAACATTATAAAATCTCCTCAAAACTACCATAACATCAACCTATATGCCTTAGATTTAACATAAGGCCATCTTATGGAGCCCTTCTGTTTAAATCAAAAGTACGAACCCGAAGAAGAGGTAATTATTTCATCACATCTTTCAATGTTTTTTTCTTATTCAACCTACTCTTTCTTTATTGTTTCCTTACCAAAATAATAATTCTAGTAACTTCTATATACAGTGATGTTATAATAAATATGGTACAACCATATTCATTATTCTTTCCATCCTATGAATGAAAAAGTCATCGTACGTGCCTACGTACGACTTACCATCACTACGTTGTGGTGTAGTTTGTTATTCAACAATTCATTATTTGGATAGGTGTAATAATGAGTATAAATGATGAAAATATTTAATAAAACATGTTAACTATTATCTATATATAATATACCATCCAATTACATATGATTTCTCCATCAATAGAATGATAGTGTTGCTCGTGCGTATGTACTGCTTACCGTCTCCACGATACGATGTGATTTCATTCTCCATCGTAACAAATACAGAATAATTTTCATTTTATTATTAAAAATAACATTGAATAAATTAATAAAATTCTGGATATGAATCAAATACATCCTATCCATGATAACCATGTCTTATGTAACAAAAAATATAGAGTGAAAAAAAATATGTTAACACCTGAAACAATGATACTACTGAAATATTATTAACAACACAATAGTGGATGATCATATATGATATCATATTTATGTATTTGGTTCTTCTATAATTTAAAAACAATGATTTAACCATTATACCAGATGTTAATGTACCCTCTACTAAGTAAAATTACAAGGAATGCGTAATTTTTTCACAATTTCTTTATTTTCTGATGTTCTTTATATGTGAGTATATATTGGGACTACTCTATCATCCACAACCATGTTTCTGAAAAATGTATTTCAAAACAATTTTAACTATTTCCTATACTAAGGGTTAACTTATATTATATACCAGTTTGTATTTTTATAAAATTATTAGAAATAAATATTTTGGTCATTTTCCAAACGAGGTACTTTTTGACCATTTCAACAAATTAAGGAATGAATGTTTTTTAAACATTTACGGTGGGTGCAACTATTTTGTGCCATTACAAACCGTTGAAGCATCCCTTATAATCTTATAAGAATATTTTCAATATAATTTTTTTTAGTTTTAAATGATTTCAAATTATAAAGATATGTTTTACGCAAATATTATTTTGATTGATTTCATCTATGTCAACATCCTTTGTTGTATTATACACTTGTTTGAAGTTGATTTATTATAATGGAATCTTCCATACTGTATTGACATTTTTGTGATATGTTTTACAATGGATGTTCTATTTTAATAATATTCATAGATTGTGGTTAATGTATTAAAATTTAATATTCTAGTTATAAAATTAATGATTATGTTATGTTTTTATGTTTTCATATGAGTAATGCATTGAACGTAGTTAGTGAAGGGTGGGGCCTGCTACAGCTTCTCAATGCGTCGGTAGCTCTCATAAGACATATTATTGTCTTGGAAAAAGTCCTTGAAAAAAAATTATTTTTTGTATTGGCACATGGACTTTACTATGTGGTTATGATGTTCTTCATTTTGCATTCCGTCATTATGAAATTAGATATTGATATTATATGTGATTATTCCAATATTATATTATCTATGTGAAAATGTAAATGGAATTATATTATTTATATTTTTTATATTATGATGATGTCTAATTTATGATGGCTTGGGTTTTAATCTTATACCTTTCCTTAAATTTTTATTCTTATTTATGATAGTTTCTGCTATATTGTTATCTTTATTGAGAATCTTATCTCACCCCTTTCTTCGGTTTTTTCCAAGATGCAAAGAATTATATTATGATTGACCTGTACTGATAGGATAAGGTATATGAGTGTTTTCAAAGGAGACACAATGTTGTTTATTTTTCATTTCATAATTTAATGTAAAACTTATGTACACATCTAGTACTTCCAAGGCTACTAAATTGATCAGTTTTTTGCGACATTATCGCTTGTCATCATGACAATGATATATAATAATGCACTGAATATATGTAACTTGGGTCACAATGTTATAGTTCGTATCAGAGATAGTATTGTATAATCCTTGGAATCTAGATTTAGAAAAACTCTTATTAGAGAACATTACCCTAATATAGACATTAAGGATTAGTATAGAA
This sequence comes from Viscum album, assembly GCA_963277665.1. Classification (NCBI taxonomy): domain Eukaryota; kingdom Viridiplantae; phylum Streptophyta; class Magnoliopsida; order Santalales; family Viscaceae; genus Viscum; species Viscum album. The sequence goes on from OY728137.1 coordinate 1,960,057,461, forward strand.
GAACATCCAAGAATTTTGGTAATGTAGATATCAAGTGGGTTTTCCATGAAATACATACCTGTATAGATATAACAAGTAGATGTGGTTCTGGAATAGATTAAGAAACGAGTGAAAACTCTGACAAGTATATTTAGGATTGGCCCAGGGAATCCTGGTACACGACAATGAGCCTTACTACGCACCTATTTTGAAACTCCTCAGGGATATGATTAGGATAATTCAATTTTCATTACAAACAATTATGAAGGATTTATGTGTAAATACTTTCCTAAAAAACATATTTTTAATGATTATAGATTATATGCCTAAATTGTTCAATTTATGTTAAGTATTTTACATGTTTGGGATTATGCGTTTTGGTTCATAAACAAACCTAGTGTATGCCATTGCTTAGAAATGGAACCTAGTGGAAGGAATGGAAACTGTATCAATGCACATAATCCATGTAGGGATTTCTCTCTGAATCAAAATAATTATACTAGAGCTGGTGACGAAATTGGTGCTGAAAAACTTATAACCATACTGGGAAAACACACTCAGGTTATTAATAATAACCTTACCCGTATAGAGAACCTTAATCCACATGGAGGAGGATCAATGTTAGATCACTTCTTGATGAAACAACCACAAACATTCAATAAGACTATGAATCCTTATGTTGCTGAGCAATGGATAAGTTCCATAGGGAAAATATTTAATGCTTTGGGGAGTAGTGAAAAGGGAAAAAGTTTTCATGGATGTTTATCAACTCACAGAAGATGTATATCAATGATGGTCATTAATTCAAAACAAAAAGGAAGATAAAGAAGAATCAAATATGGAATGGATGGATTTTAAAGAGATTTTGATATAAAAATACTTTCCTTGTGAACATTGACTAGATATGGACAGTATATTTTTGAGTCTGAGGAAAAATGAGGATGATAATGTCACAAAGTATGAGGATAACTTTACAAGGATATAAAGGAATGTTGTAGATTATATAAGTTACCCAAGAAGTTAGATTGATTGATTCATTGATGGGTTAAAACAATTTCTCTATTGAGCATTAGTCTCACAAACCTTATCATCATACAAAGATATAGTCTCTTGTGATATCAAGAAAGAAAATGAATTCTCTATATCTTATTACTATAAAGAGAATCAAGAGAAGAAGAGATATGTTGAAAACTCTGAAAAATGAAATAAGGGGAAGAAGGGATAAGTTGTCTTTCCACTCAGTAGTAAATGTGGAAAAAAACACCTCGGTACTTTCCTGAAGGGGATGGTAGTTTGTTTCAAGTAGGGAGAAAATGGCCACCAGGCACACGGTTGCAAGGGAAATAAAGAGGCTGTTAATGATGAATGCTATAATTGTAGAGAAATTCGACATTATGAAAATGAATGTCCTAAGCGAGAAGGAAACATACCTCAGAAAAGTCCAAGGGCAAAAGGATAAGCTTATGAAATCACTACTGTTGAGGTTGAAGTTTCTAATGACATGGTGGTAGGTACATTATTAATTTCCTCAAAATTATTAAATGATTTATTTGATTCTGGATAATCGCATTCTTTCGTATCTTCCCAGTTTTCCTAGAAAATTTGATATTTTCATTTTGAATTAACAAGGGAGTTTTCAGCCAAAAATCTTAAGGGAAGTATCATTGCAACACAATTTTGTTAACTAATTACCATTATGGCACATAAATGTGCTTTATCTACTGAACTTATTTTCATACCCATGATTGAATTCGATATAATCCTAGGTATGGATTAGATTTCGGACCATGATGCAAAACTATATTGTAAGAAGAAGGAGGTTACTTGTTTGATTAAGATATGGAATGCCTAATCTTTAGGGTAGAAACATCACCATCTAGTTATCCTCTAGATCCTCCCCTATTCGCTCAATTAAATTCCATTATTGGGGAGGAAGGGAGATAAATAACTATGTGTGTGGAAGAAATTTTCCAATAGAGGTTGCACCTATTGATCAAGAATATGTTTATGTGTTTCCATATTATATACCTAGACATCTTCCAAAATGGGAAATTGAGCTCTCTATTGACTTAATTCCTAAATCAAGGCCCATATCAAAGATCCCTTATATAATTTCCATTGTGTAATTAGTCTAACTAAAGAAACAACTAGAAGAACTTAGTAATAAAGGATTTATTCACCATACTGTTTTTACATGGGGATCCCCTATTCATTTTGTTAATAAGAATGAAGGATATATGAGGTTGGGAATTGACTGTAGGGAGATCCGTGCTATAACAATAGAGAGGGAGATCAGTGCTATAACAATAGAGAACAAGTATCTCCTACCTTGAATTGATGATTTATCTAATAAACAACATGAAACTCAAATTATTCTATGATTTATCTTCAATCTAGACACCATTAGTTGTGTGTGAAGAAGGATGACATTCAAAATACATCATTTTGAACTAGGTATGGGAATTATATGTTTACAGTAATTCCATTTGGGCAGACTAATGCACCCTCTTTTTTCATGGATCTAATGAATAGAGTTTTCTATGAATATCAAGATTTAATTGTAGTGGTATTTATTGATGAAATCTAGGTATACTACAAAAGCTATGATGATCATGTAAATCACTTTCACACTATTATAAAGACTCTTGAAAGAAATTAATTATATATGATGTTTAAATATTGTCAATTATGTCTTCATGGGATTTCTTTTCATGGCCATATTTTATCTAAGGTTATATTTTTTTGATCCTTCAAAGAAAAGGGAAATCCAAAAATTCCATGTACTGATGAGTATAACTGTGGTACATAGTTTTATTTTTTTAGAAGGTTATTATCGACATTTCATCCATAATTTTTCCCTATTGGCTAACCAATTAACCAAGCACACACATAATGTGGTAAAATTTGTTTGAAAAAAAGAGTGTGAAGAAAGTTTTTAATAATTGATGAGATGATTGGTCTATGATCTTATATTGACTCTACGATAAAGGAATGATGGGATTGTTATTTATAGTGATGCATCAAAGAGAGGACTTGGTTGTGCACTTATAAATAATGATAGAGTTATTTCATATGAGCCACGATAGTGAAAAATTTAGGAACAAAACAATCCTACTCATGATCTTGAGTTAGAAACTATAATATTTTCTCTGATGATATTGAGACCCTATGTCTATGGTGAAAATGTAAGGTATATACTGATCACAAGAGTTTTAAGTATATTTTGCTCATAGAAAGAACAAAATGAGGAAAAGGAGATGTCTTGAACTACTCAAGGATTATGATTTCACTACACACTACCACCGGGAGAAGACAAATCCGGTGGAAAATGCTTTGAGTAGAAAGGATCATGGAGTTCTGAACAAGATGAGAGTTGAAAGGTATTCTATATTCATTGATATAGTAATGATGGATATGGGAATCATCATGGAAGGTGGAACATCAATAATATTTTCAAATGGTTGTCATTCCATCATTGTTAGAAAGGATAAAAAGTTATCATATTGATGATGAAGAGTTTTGAAAGAAAATTGATTATGTGAATGATGGGAGATTGATTGAATTATTATACGAAAATGGAATTTTGAAATTTCGGAAGAGACTTTGTGTTCCCAATATACCTGATCTAAAAAGGTAATTGTTGGATGATTCTCATCCCTCCAATTTCTCTATACATTCTAGTAATACTAAGATGTATATAAATTTGATGGAACATTTTTAGTGGGACAACATGTAGAGAGAGATTTTTTATTATGTGTCATGATTTATGGTTTTTCAACATGTGAAGGCTTGAAGACAACATCGTGGAGTTGTCATGCAACCTCTTCCCATAACTGAGTGGAAATGGGATGATATAATGACGGACTTTGTCATGGGGCTACCAAAGACTCCATGAAGGAATGATGAAATATGCATCCTTATTGATCATCTCACAAAGTCATCACATTTTATTGCTATAAGAGAATATTTACAACTTCAACATTTCGAAAGACTATATATTAATGAATTTGTAAGACTTCATGGTGTACCCATATTGATTGTTTCTGATCGTGATCCCCATTTTACATAAATATTTTGGAAAGTTATTGAGAAATCCCAAGATACTAAACATTGTTCGAGCACTACCTACCACCCTCAAATGGATAGAAAATCATAGTAGACTATTCAACCTCACGAGACATGTTGTGATCTTCCTCACATGACTATCATGGAATGTGGGATCAATATTTACCTATAGTATAAATTTCCAATAATAATATCTCCCGTTAATATATTTAGATGGAACCATATGTAGTGTTATATGGAATGAGATGTTACACACCAACTTGTTGGAATGATGATGGTGAAAGGAAACTTGTAGGCCTAGATCATTTTTAGAAAATAATTGAAAAGGTGATGATTATCCAAACCTACATAAATGAATCTCAATATAGGAAAAAGATCTATGACGATAACTAAAGGAAGGTTTTGGAATTTCAAGTAGCAGATCATGTTTTCTGGAAGGTATCTCCATCGATGGGTGTTATAAGATTCGGTAAAAAGTGTAAATTATTTCCAAGGTATATAGGACCTTTCAAAATTATAGAATGAATTAGTGTTGTTCCATACTATGTTCCAATGAAACAACGACTCTCCAAAGTTCATTATGTATTCCACACATCACTGTAGAGAAAATACATGCCTAACACAACGCATATACTCACCTATGAGAAAATAGAACCGAAACCCAATAGGCCTTATTGTAAAGATCCTGTCATAATTCTTGATACCAAAGAAAAAGAGTTGAGAAACCTGATGAATTTTATGGTAAAAGTTCTTTTGAGACACCAAAAAATGGAAAAGGAAACGTGGGAACCGGAAGAACTTGTGATGAAGATCCACCCGAATCATTTTATGTAGAAATATTCAAGAAGTTTTGAGGATGAAATTATATAATGGAGGGATGAATGTAACACCCCATGCATCCAAGATACATTTCTCTTCCAATAATATAACAGCTTTTGATGTACGCAACCCTGAGTTCTATCACACCATGACTAATAAAACCAGCCATTTAAAAAGTTGTTATGAACAGTAATACACAATTTCTGAAAATTTAATAATTTTTATTTTTTAAATTGGACTTAATTTTGGGATTTAGAATATTAGAATTAGTTTATGGTAAATGTTTGGTATTTTTCTAAAAACATTTAATTTTTATTGAATAGTGAAAACACATCATTATTGTTTAAAAGAAACTATTTATTTAAATAATTTTTTTTTAAATTTAAGTTTATATTAAATTAAAAATTAATTATTAATACCTATATTAATCCAATCTCACTCACTCGATTCAGTTTATAATAAGATTACAAATATAAAATCTTATTTACCTTTTTAAAGTCTTTTACCCAACTTCTATGCACATTTGAAAATTTGCATTAAAAAAAATACACCACTTCTATGAATTGAATATCAAAAATCCAAGAGACACGGTTTGTATAAGTATGAAAAATGTTGTTCAAATTTTTGAAAATGATTTATTTTGGTGAATACTAATTTTCGAATTTTATTTACCACAGTTAAATGTAATTAGTGTAAGTAATGGTAAAAATGATATTATAATTACACCTACATGTGTAAAAATTTTATTGTATTAGTGTATTTAGACCAAAATAATTATTAGGACAAAAAAAAGATATTTTTATCTATTTTGAATTAGATTAAAACATTTATTATATTTTATTTAAGGAAGACTTAAAAATCATAAATTCAAATTATAATCTCTAACCCATTTTTAATATAGGGTTATACAAAATATAAATTATACTATAAATATTAACAATAAATTTAAAATTATTTCATACATCATGGTATTTTATTTGAATTTTTAGACATTAAATAATTAAATTTATTTGTGACACAATGATGATTCATTAATTACCTTGTTAATGAAGGAATCAAATAAATGCTATTATAAATATAAAAATAAATATATTTTGAATGTTTTGATGCCATAAACAAATTTTATAGGTTATGTTTACATGATATGATTGATTAAATATATTTTTTCTAATTAATCTAGTTTTGATGACTTTCACAAAAATAAAACACCAAATAGTGTGAAAATTGACATAAATGAGTTTTTAAAACAAATTCTGTTTTATTAAATGATATATTATTCCAAAAAATCTAAGATTAGACCAAAATACTTATATAATTATATTTATGTCATTCATAAACCGCTTTAAGTTCTCCTAGAATTTATAGTATGTTTATTAACCATGTAATATAAAAATACAAGAATATATAGTAAATGTTAAATAATTTAACTAAGAGTTAAATATAAAAGTTAAGGATAATATGGTAACCTAAACTTATCTAAAACCTATTTGTTGACAATATTTCAACTTATCCCCACCTTCTTATAGAAATAAATCTATTCACAGCTATTATAAACCAAAAGATTATGTTATAATAAATTAATATTTCAGGCTTTTCCTAAAGTGTCCCTCACATCTCTTATAAAAGGGTGCTTCCCTTTATCATAAATTCACTCCTCCAAAGCCACATGGATCAGACAAAACCTACTCAAATATTCTCACAACTACCCTCACTTCATCCTAGGGTACTTAGTTTGAACATAAGGTCATCCTATATAGTCCTTCTGTTTAAATAAAAACGATGAACCTGAAGAAGAGGTAATTATTTCATCACCTCTTTCAATGTTTTTTTCTTTATCCAATTCCTCTTTCATTGTTATTTCCATAACAAAATAATTAATCCATTACCTTAGACATATTTTGATGTTATTATAATTATGGTACAACCATATTTATTATTCTATCTATTCTATGAATGCAATTGTCACCATACATGCATACGTACGGCTTACCGTCTCCACGTCGTGGTGTAGTTTGTTATTCAACACTTCATTATTTGGATGGGTATAATAATGAGTATAATTGATGAATAGATTTTATATAACAAGTTAATTATTTCATATATATAATATACCATCCAATATCAAATGATTTCACCCTCAACAGAATGATAGTGTCCCTTGTGCATATATTCGTCTTACTATCTCCATTATGTGATGAGATTCCATTCCCCATCGTAACCATTTAAGATTAATTATCATTTTATTATTAAAAATAATTTTTATGAAGTTAATATAACTCTGGATATGTATCAAATACATCATATCCCTAACAAATATTAATTATGTAACAAGACATATAAAGGAAAATGAATATGTTAACACCTGAAACAATGATACTACTGAAATATTATTAACAACGTAATATTAATGGTTCATATATGATATCATATTATTTAATGTGGATATTTTATAATTTAATAACAATGATTTAACCATTATACCAGAGGTTAATGTACCCTCGACTATGGAAAATTGAAATATAAGGGTTATTTTTTTTACAATTTCATTATTTTCTGAGGTTGTTTATATGTGAGTATCTACAGGGACCACTTTATCTTCCATGTCCATGTTTCTGAAAAATTTATTCCAAAGAATTTATTACTACTTCCAAGACTATGTGATAAATTATTTTATAGAATTGTTTGGATTTTCTATAAAATTCTTAGAATGAAATATTTCGGTCGTTTTCTAATTAAGGTACTTTATGACCTTTTCGACAAATTAATGAAACTTTTTTTAAAATTTTATTGTGAGTGCAGCTATTTTACACCATTATAACACCTACCAAAATTCCCCTACAATCGTATAAGAATATTTTCAAAATAAATTTTTTCTTTACTTTTAAATGATTTCTAATTATAAAGAGGTATTTCACTCAAATATTTTTTGGATTGATTTCATCTATGTCAACATCCTTTGTTGGATTTTAAGCTTGTTAGAAGTTGATTTATTAGGATGAAATATTCATTATTGTATTGAAGGTTTTGTGTTATGTTTGATTATGGATGTTCTATTTTTATACCATTCTTATATTATGGTTAATGTATTAACATTTCATATTCTAGTTTTAATAAAAATGTTTATGTTATGTTTGTAACATTTTATATGAGGAATGCATTGGATGTATTAAGTGATGGGTGGGGCCTGATATAGCTCCATGATGCATCAGTAGGTCTCATGGGACAATTTACTATCTTGGCATAAGTCCTTGAATAAAATTATTTTTTGTCCTAGCATGAGGCCTTTACTATGTGTTTATAATGTTTGGCATTATGCATTCTATCATTATGAAATTAGTTATAAATATTACATGTTATTATTCAACTAGTTGATTATAAATGGGAATAAGTAAATGGAATTATATTATTTATCATTTCCACGGTATGCTTATATATAATTTTTAATGAATTGTGTTTTAGTCTTATAACTTGCCTTAAATAGTTATTTTTATTTATGATAGTTTCCGCTATATTGTTATCCTTAATGATCATCTGATATCACCCCTTTATTATGTTTTATTTTTTCCATGATATGAAGAAGTATATTATGACTGACCTGCAGGGATTGGCTAACGTATGTGATTGTTTTCAAAGGATAGACATTATTGATTATGTTTCATTTCATAATGTAACATAAAAATTAAGTATGCATCTTGTACATCCAAGGATACTAAATTGATAAGTCTTTTGGTGCATGATCACTTTTGATCATGCCACTATTATGTCATAATGCACTGAATATGAGTAACTATGGTCAAGGTGTTATAGTTCGTATCCGAAAAATTATAGTACATTCCTTGGAAACTAGATTTCGAAAAACGTTGATTAGAGAACATTACCATAAGATATAAATTGAGTATTAGTATATAAAAAGATCATAGAACTTTGGTAATGAGGATATTATGTGTGTTTTCAATGAAAATTAGATATTTTCAATTTTAATTACAAGGGAGTTTTCAGTCAAAACTCTTAAGGGAAGTATCATTGTAACAAAGTTCTATCAATCAGTTACCATTATGGATTATAAACGTGATTTATATACTAATCTTATTGTTATACCCAAGATTGATTTGATATAATACTAGGAAAAAATTGGATTTTAGAAAATGATGATAAAAAATTATTTTAAGAAGAATGAGGTTACTTGTTTGATAATGATAAAGAATACCAAATCTTTAGAGCAGAAATGTTACCATTTTGTTCTTCTCTAGATCGACACACCGTCTCTCTACTAAATTCAATTTTTGGGGAGGAAGAGATTGAAATAACTATGGGTGAGGTAATAAATGATCAAATAGAGGATGTATCTATTTTTCAAGAATATGTTGATGAGTTTCAATAGGATTTACCTAGACATCCTCCGGAATGGGAAATATAGTTCTCCATTGACATAATTCTTAGATTAAGGCCCATATAGGAGAACCCTTATAGAATGGCCATTGAGGAATTATTTGAACTAAATAAACAACTACAGGAATTTAGTAATAAAGGATTTATTAGCCTAGGTGTTTCTCTAGGGGGAGCCCCTGTTCTTTTTGTTAAGAAGAAAGATGGATTATTGAGGTTGTGCATTGACTACCAATAGATCTGTGCTATCACAATATATAACAAGTATCCCCTACCTCACATTGAGGATTTATTTGATCAACTTCATGGAAATCAATATTTTTCAATTATTGACCTCTGATCTGGATACCATTAGTTGTGCATGAAGTCACAATACATTCAAAAGACATCATTTCAAACTAGGTATGGGAATTATGAGTTTACAGTAATGGCTTTTGGACTAACTAATGAACCCTTTATTTTTATAGATCTAATGAATAGAATTTTCAATGAATATCACAATGACATTGTAGTTGTATTTATTTATGTGATCTTGGTATACTCCAATAGCTACTAATATCATGAAAATATCTTGTGCACTATTCTAAAGACTTTTAGAAGAAATGAATTATATGGGGTGTTTAACAAGTATGAATTATAGCATGAGGAGATTTATTTTTTTGTCCAAAATTTCTCTAAGGATAGACTTTTTCTCACCCTTATGAGACAAGGGAAATCCAAAAATGGCATGCACTGATGAGTATAAGTAAGGTATGTTGTTTTATTAGTTTACTAGGTTTTTATCAATGCATCATCTATAATGTTTTCTGATTGGCTAACCCATTAACCAAGATCACATTTTAAAGGGTTAAATTTGTTTCGAAATAAGTGTTTGAAAAATGTTTTCAAGAATTGAAGAGAAGATTAGTCAATTATCTTATATTTAGTCTACCATCGGGGAATGGTGAGTTTGTTATTAACAGTGATGCATCAAAGAAAAGACTTGGTTGTGTCTTAATAATGAATGGTAGAGTTATTGCCTATGCATCACAGTAGCTAGGAATTAATGAACAAAGCTATCGTACTCATGGTATTTAGTTAGCATCTACAATATTTCCACTAAGGATATGGGGACACTATCTTAATGGTGAAAAATGTGAGATATATACTGATCACAAGAGTTTTCAGTATATTTTCTCATAGAAGGAACTCAACATGAGGCAAAGGAGATGGGTTTAACTACTCAAGCATTATGATTTCACTATAAACTACTACCCGAGGAAGGAAAATAAGGTGAAAAAATCTTTGAGCATAAAGGATCATGGAGTTCAGAACAAGATGAGAGTTAAAAGGGATCCTATGTTCAGGAATCTAGTAATGATGGATATGGGAAAAATCATGGAAGGAGAAACATTAATAATTTTTAAAATGGTTGAATATACATCATTACTATAATGGATAATAAGTTCTCAAACAGATGATGAGAAGTTTCAAAAGAAAATTAATGTTGTGAATGATGGGAGATTGATCAACTTCGTATATGATGATGGAATTTTGAAATTTTGGAAGAGACTGTATGTTCCCAATATACCTGATCTAAAAAGAGAATTGTTGGAAGATTCTTATAGCTTTAATTTCTCTATACATCCTGTTAAGACTAAGATGTATTAAGGAATTATTTTTGTGGGACAACATGTAGAGAGAGATTGCTGATTATGTGTCAAGATGTATGGTTTATCAATAGGTGAAGGCTGGAAGACAACATCATGGAGTAGTCATGCAACTCTTCTCATACCTGAGTGGAAATGGGAAGATATTATGATGGACTTTTTCATCTAGATACTAAAGGATATTAGACAAAAGGATGCAATATGGGTCATTATTAATGGTCTTACAAAGTCAGCACGTTTTATTTCTATAATATAAGATTTATAACATGAATTTTTTGAAAGGTTATATATAATTTATGATATAATACTTCATGGAGTACCCCTACTGATTTTCTCTAATCGTGATCCCCATTTTACATTAAGTGTCTAGAAAAGTATTCATAAATCCCTATATACTGAACATTGTTCGAGCACTGCCACCACACTTAAATGGACGGACAATCAAAACTGACTATTCAAACCTTAGAAGATATGTTTAGATATTTCTCACATGACTTTCATGGTATGTGGGATCAATATTTCCCTCTAGTATACTTTTCCTATTATAATAGCTTCCATTAAAGTATTCAGATGGCACCATATGTAGCATTATATGGAATGTGATGTCACACACCATCTTGTTGGAATGATGTTGGTGAAAGAAAAATCATAATCCTAGAACATGTAGATGAAACAATAGAAATGGTGAATATTTTCATAACCTATATCAAATCATATCAAAGTATGAAAAAGATCTAGGCCGATAATAAAAAGAAAGGATTTGGAATTTCAAGTACGATATCATTTTTTCATGAAGTTATCTACATTGAAGGGTGTTATAAGATTCGATAAGAAGGTTAAATTAAGTCCCATGTACATCGGATGTCTCGAAATTCTAGAACTAATTGGACTTGAAGATTATAGTTTTCCTAGGACACAATGTCTCTCCAAAATTCATGATGTATTCCACAAATCATTGTTGAGAAACTACATGCTTGAACCTTCAAAAGTACTCACCTATGAGGAAATATAACTGGATCCCAATCTGTCTTATTTCTAGAGCCTATCTGAATTCTTGATACCATAGAACAAGTGATGAGAAACCGGATGATTCCTCTGGTAAAAGTTCTTTTGAGAAACAATAAAATGGAAGAGGAAATGTGGGAACCTACAGAAATTTATATGAAGAACCACACGAATAATGTTTTTTAGTAATATTCACGAAATTTCAAGGATGAAATGATTTGAAAAAGGAATAATGTAACACCTCAGGCATCCATGATACAATCCTCTTTGAATAATATAATTTCTTTCACTGTACGCAACCTCGAGTTCTAGCACACCCCGACCAATCAAACTAGCCATTTAAAAAGTAGTAATAAATAGTAATTCTGTCTTTTTAAAATTTTATAAATTTTATTTTTCAAATTTGAATTCATTTTTGGATTTGTAATATCAAAATTATCTTATGGTGAATTGTTTTTATTTTTCTGAAAAAATTCTATTTTTATTGAATAGTGAAAACACATCATTATTGTTTAAAAACAACATATTATTATAATAATTATAATTATATTTAAATTTATTTTAAATGATATATAGATACTAAATACCTATAGTAATCCAATATAATTTATTATAGTCATTTTATAATTATATCTGATATATAAAATTTTATTTAACTATTAAACATCTATTACCCACATTCTGGGAACTCTTACAAATTTACATAAAACATAATTTTACCGCTTATGTGAATTAAATTTAAAAAATCCAAGAGGCATGGTTGACATCATTAAGTAAAATTTGGTTCAATATAATGAACATAATTTTTGGTGAATAGTAACTTTTGAATTTTATTTACCACAATTAAAAGAAAATAGGGCAATTAAAGCTAAAATGGATATTACCATTACCTCAACACATGTTCTAATACTATTGGATAAGTGTATTTCAAAAAAAAATAATCCTATAAACAAACATTAGATCCTTTTGATCCAATTTTTGGATTATATTAAGAAATTTTTGTAATAATGTCAATGTTATGTAATAATGCACCGACTCTAGGTAATTAGGGTTAGGGAGTTACATTTAATCTCAGAAAAGGAATTCTGGTGTTTCTCATCTTAAAAGAACATTACCCCTATATGAGTAACAATGGTCATCATAGAATCTAACTTCAATAAATATTTTAATTACTAGTAATAATATGTCGATAAAAACATGAATATTTGAATCTAAAAAACATTTTTTTCTTTCTCGCATGTCATTACTAATTTTACCATTTTAGGGTAATCTAAAATACAATGTTTTGATATAATTCTTACTATGAAATTAAATTCCTAAATATTGAAAGAACCCAATATCTTGGAATAATGTTGGTGATTATTGAAAAATCTATAGAAACTCTCAAATGACTCACATGATCCTCCTGAAACATAGAGTAATGTAGGATTTATTCTAAACGAACCACTAAAAACATATTAAGATACTCATATAGTATATATTCCTTCTTATATTCCTTGTCATTCCATTTTTATCAATTTTAAATAATCTATAGATACTATTTGTGTGTCGTGAACTAAATCAATAGTAAATTACACAAGTACTATTAATGGAATACCAGATATGTTCAATGGAAAAATGTTGCTAAAACTAATGAAAAATGGTGAGAGATCACTAATTAAATATTAAATCTCCAAATAAAAAAGTGTTAATGAGATTAATTTCACCATCTCTAGATAATAAGGTATTATTATAATTTTTCATGGGTTCTGTTATCATTATAAGACAACACATCTTATTAGGTGAGGTAGAGGACACCTGTCGAAAGATAACAATCAAATTGGGCCTTATTTGAAATGATCCAATCCAACCAGAAAATGTGATCAAGAGCATTCATGTTGAGAACCAAAAAATACCAAGAAATATCAATTTTTTTATAATGAGAATACACAAGAAGTACTATGAAGACCCTACTCTCTCTTCATTCAATGGGGTTTAGTAATATCTATCACATAATAGAAAATATTTGTATGAAGATTTATAATATTAACAATATGTGTTAATATAAATTAATTATGTAATGACCCTATCATTTATGAATAAAATTCACTTTATTTTATTAATTTAATGTATTTTTGATATAGAAAACATGTGAACTCCTTTTTATCCAATTAAATTTAAATCTACATTTATTATCACTACTGTTGATAATATAGCTGGAGAATAATGATCACATAACTAGTATAAATATAAGGGTTTTAAAAAATCCGTTTGATAGTGATAGTGGAAGCGACGTCTTTAACCAGTAGGATCATACCCTATGAAGCCAACTTATTAGAGCTCCCATGGGAGATTTCATTTCTGGGATTTTCCCTATACCTTACCCAAGGAGAGATCCAACAAATTATGCATGTGAGAAATAGTTTATGAGATAAGTTCAACATCATCGAGATCACATTCCAAACAATATTCACTGAACGACCCCATGAAAACCCCACCATCGCACACCTTAATCTTAGGGTGTATTATGGTGTAATAAATAGATATGTATCAAGAAACTAGAATTGTGATTAGGTACATTATTTTACCATAGAATAATGAATATACTTTCATTCTATTATTGTTACATTGTAAATGATTTTTAAAGCACAAATAATATGTTTGATTAATATTAAAAATCAATTAATAAATCCATTTAGGTGAATTAATTAATGAGTGAAATAAATAATATTCTAATAAAATTAAAATTTTAAATTAGTTTTATTAAATATAAGTGATCATATAATTTTTATTCAGTGAAACGTAATTTTTATTAAGGTTAAAAACTATTTTCGTCAGAACCTGTCAAATTTTCATAAAAGTCGATTTTTATTTTAAAAGTGAAAATTAACATAACAATAAAATTATTTATATAAAATTAATATCATTTTATTAATCAAGATATATAAATTTTACAAAGGTAAATTTTTCCAAATTTTCTGAGACAGTCAAATTTTTGGGAAAAAGATATATACCTTATAAATATACTATTCAATTTATGACATCATAATAACCCAATAATGATTAAATAAATACAAAAAATGTTATATTCGACCAAATTATGATTTTTTTGTTTAAATAGTGTAATTTTTTGTTTGTTATATTTATTTTCTAAAGCTGTAGTGAATCCTTCAAAACATATAATATATTTCACAATTTTAAAATTATTTCCTTGAATGCATGACTCACCTCCAAAGAAATAAGGGAAATATTTTAATATATTCGGACCTTTGCATTATAAAATAATTTATTAAAATCCATTTTTCCACAATAAATTGGAAAAAATAATGGGATGGTTTGTGGTTTGGAAAATTTTATTATGTAGTCCTCAAACTAAAATAATAAAGAAATATCCTTCCATTCATATATAGACCCACACAAGCTCGCATTTATCTTCACTAAAACTATTTGAATATTAGGAAACCTATTCCCCTTACACCTTAGAGTCATTTTATGGTTCCCAATACTCCTAATAATCGAATACCAAGCCTTTGGAGTCACACATCCAAGTAATGGATCTTCCACTGTCCTCTTTTATCAAACACTCATTTTGTGATATGCATTTAAATTTCAATTTTCATGTGTTGGGAAAGGTTTATTCATTCTCCCATTACTATATATTTGATTTTTAAATATTTATATCTTCTTTGAACTCTCATTAATACATCAATGAACCTTCATATACACCTGTTACCATTTCAAAATTCTCATAGGGATTTCTCTCTCCTCATGCACATTTATGTACTTATTTTATATTATGAATCTTAAATTCCACTTCATGTATTGGGGTATAATGTTCCATAATCCCTTTACTGGACATTTAATGTATAAATTATGAGATACACATTTTTCTCTCATCAATTTTTTTTGAATTTCTATTTCACACTATTATTTTTCATAAATTGCACTGCGATTTTTCCATCACGTAGTGAATACCACACCCATTTAACTATCAAGAGTATTGACCTTTATGATCATATACTTCATGATTGGGGACTTAAATGTATTGGTTCCACATTCCACATCCATGGAATAACTTATGATGATGAATGATTCCATGTTATATGATCTATGTGGCATACTTATGCATGAAATGAAATGTTTCTAAAAGGTGCACCTTGATAGCGCTCCAATGCATTGATAAATGTTTAGTATCATGATACATCATGTAAAATGAGGGTTTACTCATGATAATTCCTTTGAAATTATGGCTTACTCATTCTAATTAAAGTTTAATGATGGTTTACTCATTCTAATCCATGTATAATGAGCCTTGGTTCATGCTAATATCAGGTTGTATTTTGTTTCCACATTTCCATGTTATGATTATAGTGATATAACATGGATTTAGGTTCATGTTTAATTTATTATCCATTGATATGACTATTGACTAACAAGTATTGTCTTCCTTGTTTTATTCCATGATTATTCTCTTACTAGGATTTATAGGTCACACCTTTCTTATGTATGTCCTCAAGATATCCCATACAATGTTATGTACAAAGAAATGTTATGGTCAAGAAAAAGAAGTTTTAAATAAAGATGTTGTATTTTATGTCTTATGTTGTTGTTTCTGATGATTTTACCGGGGTGTGCAGCCATCTGTCAAGGACGAGCTGATCTCTAAACCCGAATTCCCACTTTCAAAATGTTTGCGGCATCAAATAGTTGAAGCCTATGGGAAATGAATTCCTATAAGGCCTACGGGCCATGTAATAATTTCACCTATCGGCCTTGTAAGGGTTCCACATCACCCCTTGAAAAGTGGATTATCAAAATCAATAAAAAATGAAGCCCTTCGGGCCATTGGAGGAGGACGTTTTCTCCATGATCGAAATGGGATGATGGGAAACCGGTATCTCCTTTGGTGGATTCCTCCTTGGAACTCATTACCTAGTGTGGGTATCCCTTATAGATTATGGTGTTGTTCATGAAACTCTTCCAAGTGCCATGTCTTTATGGATTCCGGTTAATTACACTACTTCTGTCTGGACATTCAAATGGGTCAACTCTGGGAAACAACCTTCGGTCAGGGGAGTAGTCACATTGGACATCACTGGCATGTCAGGACGCTGGAACACTGGTGTGTCTGGGTTTCTTCCCCTAATGATTGGGCTTCTTGAGGGTGCGTAATTTTGAGGAATCCCAGATCAAATGCATGAAATTATATGTCGTGGGAATGTCTCTAAGATTTTTCTCAGCTTCCTCTATTAAACACAAGGAATTCCACATGTGTAACCTCTAGCAAAGATGGATTGGAGTGATCATAACACTGACTAGATTGGATCAGATGGGGGCTACAACTAGAGGGAACACTGATGCTGGGAGAAACAAGAATGTGGATGACATGATTTTCAATGGGATTTGGTGGCCCGGGTAAATATCAGTATTGGTGATGGAGTGTTGAGTGAAATGGGTAGGGAATGAGATAGAACCTCATGAGGACGGTGACGATATTGGGAATTATTCTCAAAGAGGCTTCTTATGTATCCCTGGGGCAGGAAATCAATGTCCACGTAGTTCAGGATGGGAGGCATAGAATTGGGGTGTGCGCAAAGGACTACGACCTGTTGCTATACTGGGACATACACATGGGTAACAGACCAGGTTGTTTTCATGCCACAGTGACATAAAAGATATGTGGGTCCCAACTGGGGGTAATTTGATGGATTACCATTGATTGGGGAACACAACATCTTTCCTTCGGATAGGTACAACGACTTACTACTCATGGGGACACAGTGGCTTACCGCTTTAGGGGAATCAAAATGTATTACCACTTGAGGTGAATCATAATGGATTATCATTGATTTTGGAACACAGTGGCTTATCGTCGATGGGGAAACACTATAGTTTACCATCTATTGGGGTTGGACCTCAGGGAGGCTTCTTATGTACCCTGTATAGAAGATAAGGATCAAAACCCACGTAGTTCGAATGGGTACAATTTAACGTCTTTCTGAACATGAAGGGGGAGTATAGTTTAACATCACGATATATGGGGGTGAACAAACATGAAGCGGTCAGGACTGATGGGTGTTGGACTTGAACCTCAAGGAGGCGTCCTATGTACCCTGCATTGGAAAGGATAAAATTCCACATAGTCTTGGATGGGGGTTTTGGTGAACTGACATGAAAAGTATGGGACCAAAGGTGGTGTGGGGATTTAACCTCAGGGAGGCTTCCAATGTACCCTGCCTGGGAAATGATCAAAGTCTGCGTAGTTCATAATGGTGTGGCGAACCGACGTGAAGATGGTTGGGACTGGTAGATAATGAGATTGAACCTTAGGAGGCATCCAATGTACCTTGCCTCAGAAAATTTCAATGTCCATGTAGTTCGTGATGGTCTAGTGAACCGACGAGAAGGGGGTTGGGACCAAAGGATGTTGGGATTGAACCTTAGGGAGGCTTCCTACGTACCCTGAAATGGCACGGATCAAAGTCTCCATAGTTTGGAATAGTGTGTGACTTTCACTATAGTATTCCGAGATAGTATTTCATGGTCGATGATTAATCTAAGACTAGGTGAGTCATTCTCGGTGTGAGAAATAAGAGGTAGTAATGGCCGGATGATCACATCACAAAAGATGAATCTATGGGAAGTGGAGTGGGTCTTACACATGGATAGTGGACCAAATAAGAAATAGGGTCTTATGCATGGTTAGAATCCCTGGGAGATGGATATTGAGACTTACTCTAGGATGGAGGCCTGGGTGGTGAAAAATCCAATTAGGAGAGGGACGGGATAATGAATGTCCCTGTACCCATCTTTCCTCTGGTCCTTGGAACCAATTAAGAGAGAAGGAGTATGGATTCTACCTTCCCGAATGAAAGTCTAGGGTCTTACACCAAAATGGATTCCCTTCACCGACGATAGGAACTGCTCCAGAAAATAGGATCTCATTCCAAGTGAGGAATATCTCACTCCCATGGAGAGCTGTGGACATGGAGAATGTCTGAGGTGGGGAACCCTTTGTTGAGTTCATGAGGTGAGGGTGGGGTTTAACATCATGTGGTTAGGATGATGGTGCTTGGAATTTTAACGTCCTACAGCTCAGACAAGGCAGGTTACTCCAAACGCCTAGGGCATACATGAATGATACCTACCCACCCTCGAGGAAGGTAAGGCATCAACAATGTTGTGGATGGGTGTGTTGTGGTGTGATCAAATGAGGGGCCCATATTAGCGTGGCTTTTTGAAGAAGCAATAGCCATTAGAATGCCTATGCGAAAGAGCATGAGGCAAAGCAACACAATAGGAAGACCCTCCCAGGGGACATTGAAATAACTTCATAGAGGCCTGGAGAGCCATATTGGATGGAGTATTGTGGAGAAAATGACTTCACAAAAAGGGGTCGTGTGAAGCTCTGGTGCTCCATATGGTTGAGGAGATTCGCGAAGAGGTATTCTTCGTGAAGTGAAGTGTCCTAGCCTACTAATAGTTCATAGGTGCTTCTAGAAGGTTCTTCATGAAGTGGAATGGCTTTGTGGAGTAGTGCTTCACGAAACAAGGTTTCCATGTGAAGGGAAGCATAGTGATGTAGTGAGCATCGCGAAGCATAATGACCCTACCTTTTCATGTGGGTTACATGTGCATGGAGGGTACTTCGTGAAACATAAATGCTATGATAATAACTGAGTCCCCTTGGGGATCCCCTTCCTTCGTGGAGGTCCGTGGGCTCTGTGAAGGGGATCCCACTTTGAAGAGGGGATGAATTCCAGCCAAGGGAAAGGCACTTCATGGTGCAAAAGTACCTTGAAGATATCATTTTTTGTAGATCAGAAAGTGATTCACAATTTGAGAGCTATATAGGTGAAATGTGAGAGGATATTTCCTTTGGGGTGAATGTGAGCCCAATATTTATAGGCAAGTGGCTCCGCGAAGTAGAGATCTATCGGTGCAAATCCACATAGAACATTGTTGCAACCACAGAGCCTCCCGCCTCCTTGCTGCGCATCGGCTTCACAAATGTCAAATAAGTTCACAGAGCCTCCCACCTCATTCCTCTAAAGTGGCTTTGAAAATTTCATATCCATTCGTAGAGACTCTCACCTCCTTCCTCCGCTACGGATTCATAGAGGGTAAGCTTCGCACCGGCCGCACTACTATGGGTGTCCATGAACAATCTTTGTGAGGCAGCCCCAATGGATATACATTTTTTCTTCCTCTTCCCAATTTTTGTCTCCAACAAATGCCCCCCCCTCAAACTTGGATCCGATGAGAAATAGGGGGCCAAAGTCTAATGGTCAATTTCCTAAATGCCTTGGTCAATCATGAAGAGGTCTTGCGAAGGATGCTCGCAATGCTGAGAAGTGGAGTGGGGGAAGAGGGCACTATGAAGCTCACCGCAGTTGGATGTGACACCAAGCGCAATGGGTCATCGCCTAAAAATAGGATAGTTTGACCTCTCGTTTTTCTATTCTCACCTCCATTATTTGTAATTTAGCGCTATTGATTCATGATGCCACACATACTCCGTGATTGCTCTAAGAAAATCAGGAATTCTACTTCACAACACACAGTGAGCCTTTCACTCCAGGACAGTACGCTTTATAGCTTGCGCATGAAGGTTAGGGTAGGTCTTTACAATTTCTTTACTGAGACCGAGCTCTTTAAATGGTCTTCGCGAATGAGCTCTAGAAAAGAGCTTTGTGAACCAGAACCAAAAAATTCCATGTTCCAAAGTTGGAATGTCTAAACAAGAAGCTAATAGGGGGTCCTTGTGGATGCTACCTAGAGGGAGGAAATGGAATATAGATCTGGTATAGTGGAGTTCATACGAACAAGTTCTGACCATAATTTTCTTGTGGAACTATAGTCGGAAAGCCTGAAGGACTACTAATTGTGCTAGTGGCTACCTCTGTATAGATTTGGCATGAGGGATGATGTCTTCACCCCAGAAGAAAGCAAGGAAGATCCGGACCACTGGTTTAGGAGAACACCATGTTAACACTAGTTGTTTAGGGTGGATGACGTCCATACCTGGGAGGAAATCACGGCTGTCAATGATGAGTCTCTACACAATCATGTGAAAAATGCTGATGGGAATGAACTACAGTTAGAGACATCTCCCCTGATATAAGATACTATCGTTATGGAATCCCTGAGGAACCTGGAGAAGGGGTGGTCCGATGAGTGGGATCTGCGCCAGGGAGGCAACTTCGCAGATGACTGGGCCTGGGATTACTCTTTAGTTTCCTCGTCTGATGAATTTGGAGCAAAGATGAAGTGAGTGGGCCAATATGAGGCAGATTGGGCTGCCCAGTTCCATATATATCACCTGAAGCAGCTGATGCCAGAGTTTCTAAATAGATGGATGTCAAGGACCAATACCTTCCATTTTCCCCATAGAGAGGTTGGCATCAACCTATCGGACCTGCATCAAATATCAGGCTTCCCAATACATTGGGTAATGTATGATGAGTTCCTCCCCATTATTAGTGCATGGGAAGATCCGAAGCAGATACCACAACGAATGATGGAGTTTATGGACCTAGTGTCGGGAGCAGACAAGCAGTCAGTGAGGGACTTCCATTTCAAATGGTGGTTCAAGTAGTTCATAAACATCTTGATAAATAGGTTGTTCCCTATGAGGCCTTGGACTTCCCTTAAAGGGGCTCAATGAGGTAGTGATCACTCATAATGGTATCATTTGGAGGAAAAGCAATGGAAAACAATGGGATTCAAGGTCAGCACCGATCAACCACTGGTATTCAGTTTGGCTGCATTCATTGTGGTTCTCATCTATAGTTATATCCTGCTAGTTAGATACATGAACATGGGTGTTCTATCGAGCATGTTTTTCATGGAATCCATGTTGGAAAAGGGGGACGGGTCAACCTTGGGTTCCCAATGCTTGCCAAGCTGTACAAGATGTTCTGGCATATCAGTGTGGGGAAAAAGCCACAATGAATATATGGGCCATTCCACCTCATGTATGAGTGGATAGCGGTGCATTCTTTTGGTATCTATGAGTATCCAAACCCTATCTCCCATCCAGGGTCTAATTTTCACCCAACTATTCTTAATGAGATATGGACCTTTCTGACTAAATTGCTCATGAAGGTGGTAACGAACCGAGTCTGGAAGGCTGACGAGTTCAATTTTCACATGTTCCCATTGCCAATGTGTGTGTTCACTGATGATGTCTAGATAATGGAGGAGCATCGAACCTACTTCCTGGCCTTTCAAGGGGAAGTCCCAGTGGAATAGGTGGACCATGAGTCCCTCTGTGAGTTGTACACCCCGCACTGATTTTCATGGCAATATCAGTGTTTACAGCGACTGACCCCATGGGTCTATTTGGGGGTGTGCTACAAGGGCCTCCCATGTGTGATTAATCATATGTGGCTCATGTTCACACAAGAATATTGGAAGATTCATAACGAGCTGCCTCCACCCATGATCGTCTTCGGGTTGGTGAAGTAGTACGCCAAGAGTTGGGAGGTGGCCTACCCTAGGGAGATGCTCAAGTAGCCATCCATTTGGGCCAGCGATGGGGTGCCTCCCCAACCTCTAGGATGGGGGCAGAATGTGGACATAACATCTCATGGTGGTGGAGTTTCAGTCATGGTGAGGCCTACACCAGTTTATGGGGAGGTGGTAGTGGATCCAACGACAACAGCGGACCTGGCGGTCCAAGAGGAGAAGAGTCATCCGAAGGGGGTTCTACCAAGGAGATTCTATAGGATATCAACCCAAAATCACGGGAAGTGGTTTTTCCATGTAGACATGCTGAAGAACACCATATTCTTATTTTCTTGGGGAATCAAGGATGTCAACCGGGAATTACTCAACCTGTCCAAGATATGGAAAAACCTGAACCATCTTGGGATGGATTTTCCAGGGATTAGCCCTGTCAGGGACGGCTTTGTAGTATCCCAAGTAGAGATGGAAAAATACCCAGACGAGTTGGAGGATTTTTTGCACTCCCATGGATCCCCGCTTCTAATTATAGACTAGGTAAAGGTTTTGTTGGATCAGACAACCCCTCCACAGTTATCAGTTGTGGAATTGAGGGAGTTATTCCCTCTGCTGTAAGAATCCGACGAATCCTCCTCGAGGGAGGAGTCCGATAGAGGGATTCCTATAGAGGAGGGTGAAGTTGGTGATTCATACCTAGAACATGAAGTTTCTGCAGTGTTCCTTGAGGTAAAAACCTGAGCCCCATCCTCAAGGTCTGCTTCTAGGTCACTCTGGACTTCTCTCTAGTATCTAAACTGTGCATGAGGTCCTCATACGCAGAACCCACTTCCGCCCTACAATAAACATAGCTACAGAGCCTTCAGGATCTATACCAATGGCTATGGTGATTACCACGTCTAGTGGGGCTATGGAAAATAAGGTGGTTCCTCTAGATTTTTCAAACATCCCAAAAAAATATGGAGTTCCACCAGTTGGGGTCCCTATAGCAGCAACCCAGGAGCGAGACCAAAAATTTGATATGTTTAAAGCTCTTTCACATATTTCATGACTTCCACCCATTAACTAGGCTAACTGAAGTTTGTTCCCTTTTTTGTATGCACAAATATTCAAATGTCATGGGTTTCCTTAGATAGGTTGGTTGGTAATCCTTTTGGCGCCTTTCCCTGGGGAACGCAAGTGGTTGTGGATACAGATTTCCATACTGACCAAACTGTGGTGCTCCTGATCACTGGTGGGACCGTCAGTAGGGGTGCACCTAAAATTATTCAGGTTGAATCTAATGATGGGGGTCAATCAGATGATGTGGGTATGGATCAAC
Organism: Viscum album; assembly: GCA_963277665.1. Taxonomy (NCBI): domain Eukaryota; kingdom Viridiplantae; phylum Streptophyta; class Magnoliopsida; order Santalales; family Viscaceae; genus Viscum; species Viscum album. The sequence continues at coordinate 1,960,081,128 of OY728137.1, forward strand.
ATGATTAGATACCGGAAAAATATCCCAATGATGAGTTTCTAGGGGAATTCCCCATATATGAGCCTGCCAACTCTGCTGACTGGGATGAGAAGGCCTCTATTGAAGAGAATTGAAAAATGGTTTTTCACTGGTCATGGAATCTGATCAAGCTCTTAATTGATGACACACCACAAGCACAATTGATAGACCAGATGGGGAGGGATCGTTCATAGTTTCATGAACTATGCATTGAGGGGGTGGATTCCAAGTATCCCTATATGCTCATCCGAGATCTCATGGCATAGAATATTCGAGAATAAGATCATGGCCTTGGCATGGGTTGGAAGAATAAAAAAGCGGTGAAAAAATATGCTCTAGGAGGATGAAGATGAGATTCAATGGTTTCAAGTCTGGGAATATGAGCACTCTGCTTCCCTCAGTACACAATCAGAGCTTATATTGCGGATGAAGTCCTGGATGGCTAAGGCCGAAGAGCACATGGAGTAGGCCTATGAGGATATGACCATCATCCGAACCAATGTGGAGTGGGCCATGATTGTGGCGAATGAACTGCACCCCATTTTTGTCAAGAAAGAGGTGGAACTGTACAAGCGACATCGAATCCTGGATTCAAAAAACCACAAGGTGGCATATCTCTAATTCTCTTCTAACGGGGTCAACCCATCCATGGGAGGGGACGATCCTAGGGTACTTTATGCATGATAATCTTGAAAGTACATTCATGATTTGGTTATCTATGTTGGATGCATGCATGAGTTCTATTATACATTTTGGTTTATTGCATCTTCATTACATTCACGAAACATCTAGAGAACAATCCCTAAGATCACGTCGGTAAGGCCCGATGCGAGAAATATGGGACGACCACCAAGGTATTCCATCTGAATATGAGCATGCAGAGCTAACATTGGAGGGTTTAAGAACCCAATCTAAATTTCTGAGATGAAAGAAGGAGGCCCAATAGGATAATGTAATTCTCAAAATAGTTGAATTTTTATTTTCTTAATGTGCTATAGCGCACTAGCGGAGTTTCTCCTGGGGCATTCAAAACAATCCAATCATAGGGGAATGGTGGGTGTGAATCATGATACCCAAAACATGGAACATTATGGGGGTAGCGTGACAATGAAGGATAATTGTTGACCAAGTTCGAAATATATCATCCTTATTGAATTATCCTGATATGGAGGTACGACTGCTGACTATTTTCGAAACATGGGGCTTGACTTAAAATGTCAACCATTAGTCTTTTAGATCATTAGACCAGCATTTTAGGTGATCCATTGGTTGAGCATCCACACTGTTAGGAGGATTCTTTAGACATGAAAGGAGATGAGGGTCTGAAGAAAGGGAATGCAAAGCATGGGTAATGGAGTGATGGGTTATTCGATTGGAGTCCAACACTCATGAGGTCACACCGCCATTGTAAAAACTCATTGGTTGAGCACATTTGTATGATCAGGGATCATCTCTACTTCCAAACAGGACCTCCCTAGTGAGGAAGCTAATATATCCCATAATTTTCATGGGGCATCCCAAAATTGTTGAGGCTATGGTCACAGTTTAACATAATGCATTGAGGACCTGGAGTGGTCTTATTTTATGGTCATAGACCCTAAACCATAGGTGTAAATAAGTGAGGTTGACATGTGGTGTGGAAAGTATAAAACCAAATGTGAATGTAGACATAATCCCATACCATAATGTGTTATCCGGGATTCTTTTAGGTTGAGGGTCTGAAAGCAAAAGATAGGTTGGGCCCGAGACAAAGTGCATGTGTCTTCCTACGTATACAATGAGAATGGTAATCAAGACACACACAGTTCTAAAGATAGCATGGTAATATACCAATTCCTAGGTCAATAAGGTCGTGTGGGTCTATCCCGCACACCAAAATAAGTGTAATTTGATTGATCTTGTTTGTCTTTTAGGGTAGATGCGTGTTTTTTTGTGAAGCGATAAACAAAGGATAGAGAATCCTGGTATCTCTATAGGAATCAAGCTGCATGTAGGCATTGAAAAATGGTATGGTGGGTGACCAATACCCAACATGATGTCCCCTCAAGTGAGGCCATCAAAATTTAGTGTTTTTTTTCATCGTGTGGATAGGGTGATAATGCCACTTTATAGGGTCATGTGATAGGACCAACAAGTACATTTTAACGGCATGCAATAAAGATGTGGCATTTTATTGTCTTATGGGAGAATATGGGGAATGTGCATAATGTGATAAATAATACCTAACGTGAATGAGGATGACGTCCATGTCACACCACATGTGATTCTAAAGAAGAAACCTCTGGTCGAGGGATCAAATAAGGCTAGAAAGTATGGGGATAGAAATGTGGATGAAATGTCTAGGTGTTCCTATGTATCCCATGATGATGGGAATCATTCCATATGTAGTACTTATAGTGTAGTTTAACATTATTCAAGACATATAATTTTAAGGTCATGTAGGTCCGTATATAGTTTAACATCATGTGGGACGACATACAGTTTAATGTCATGCGGGATAAGAGGTAGGAGGGACTACCACCTAGAAGGGGAGTGTGTTGTGCGACTATTGCAAAACTCTCTGTTAACAAGGTCATAAACCCACAAACAAAACACCACTCAATCCTATAATATTTAGTGCCTCATAGGCAAAACAGAAGATACAACTAGTGAAACCTGAGTAGGACCTAAAGATTGGATGTTCAGGCATTCTTGTGTATAACATAAGCATGGGAATAAAGCTATACATAGTTCTAATAGGTGATCGTATTTTAAGGTATTAGAGCTTGGACCATGATAAAGTGAAACTCTTCCAAGAGAGAGAAAACCTGGATCTGATATCTAAGCCCACGTGAGTCAAACTTGATGTGAGAAATATGGGCGGAAGAGGTTTTTTCAACACATGGGATACACATAAATGGGAAGTCGGCACAGAGCCTCGAATGATTCCATATCACATAAATCCCTCCTAAAGTGAAAATTTGCACTATGGAATAATACATAGGTTGTCAAAGTTCCATGAGGAAATGATGAGGTGTAAAATGGTGTGAATCATTAAAAATACATTTAAGGCTTGATGGGGTGGGTGTGATGTTGGAGGATAACTGTTGACCATGTTCGAAACACAATATCCATATCTTGTGACCATGAATGTGAACAAAACATTTGTGTCAACTGCTTACCATATTCTCAATGTAGGACTTGCATCAATTTTTCATTCCAAATCCTTTAGGAAGTTAGCACATAATGGTAAGAGAGCCTTTGGGCTGAGTATCTATGTCATTTGGGGGTCCCTCCAGATATGAATGAAAATTAAAGGCTTATTGAAGAAGAAAACAAAGCCTAAAAAATGGGTGAAAGCGTGTCCATGTAGAATATGACACTCTAAGTTCCAACCCAGAGTAATTCTGGGCACATTGGTGAATCACTAGAGAGGGTAGAGGGACCCAACATAAGAGTAGACAACTCAAAAATATGACTGTAGGTAAAGGGATCTAAGTGTGCATAGGAGTGGGACGTACTTGGTGTGGATGTTACAAACCCAACGTGAATGGGGACATAAGCCCACACCACAATGCGTACCCATTAAATTGAAGGGCTTAGGCCCAAAGCCTATAATGAGAAGGAGGTTTCTATGAGTTGGGGCTAGAACCAAAGACTATATGATTGGGTGGTCTTAAGTATCCCATACGGATGGGAGTCAAGCCACACATATTTCTGAGGAAGAATGATGTTCGGTTTAACATCATGCAGCAAGGACGCAAGAAGTGGAAAAGTTCCCCAAACAACAGGTGTGTATGGAACAATGAGTTGCCTATGGTGAGTGAGGTAATTCTCTCACACCACATCATACCATCCCGAATGAACACTTGGGCTGAGGGGCTGTAGAGGTTGAGGGACCTGAAAATGGAAGTCCCAGCCAGTTCACAGTTTAACGTCTTATGGTGAGGACAATGGATGAAGAAGGGATGTGTCAAGGGGGTATGTGTGGTGTGGAAAAATATCCTGATGTGAATGAGGACATGAGTCCATACCACAAAAAACACTCATAGATGATAACTTGGGACTAGGGGCCGAAATTGTTGAGGGGCGTGAGGCTGGAAGTCCCATCCAACTGTAGCCATATGACCCCTCATGTGGGTATTTCCCTAGCACATCTCCTAACCCCATGTGAGCAATGCTCTGTGTGGGAAACTAGGAGTAGGACTAGGCCTCCCCTTTATATAAGGGTTGGAAAGCTGGAATCACACTCTTTCCCGAGGTAGACCAAACCATGAAGAGACAACGAGACAGAATGAAACACTAAACATATTTGGGATATATGGGGGAGGTGACAATGATAAAGGATAGTTGTTGACCAGGTTCAAAACAGAACATCCATATCATGTGACTTGAAATGGGGACAAAAAAATGAGTGTCGGCCACTGACCATATTCACAACATGGGACATATATCAACTTTTCATTCGAGGTCCTCCATGGAATTGGACCGAAGTGATAGGAGAGCCCTTATGTTGGCTATCCATACCATTCGGGGGTCCTTTTGGATGTGAATGATGATAGAGTTCCAGGTAAAGGGAGTGTGTGGATCATAAATGGGCCCATGCAATTTGACATCAATAAGGATGGTGAAAGAGGTGGAGATATCTAGAATAGGGGGTATATAGTGCAGTCATGATGAATCCAACATAAAAGAGGGATAAGGCCAACAACACACCATGTTTTCCGACCCGAGGCTAGATTTTGATGTTGGGGCTAGGCCAACTGACAAAATGCCCGAGCGTTCTTATGTATCTCATGATGATGAGAATCAAGCCATGCATAGTCCCTGAAGTCCATGTAGTTTTGATTCTTGCGGTGAGGATGGGGGAAAATAGAATAAAGATGAGGGGGTAACAAGGTGCGTTCATCTTAATCTAAACATGTGTGGGGCTAAAGAAGCCTATAATACACCATGTAAGGATTTTCGAAGTAAACTATAAACTGGGGGGATAGTGAAAGGGAAGAATTTTTGGGATGGACTCAAGAAGATATGTCTGAGAATTCCTACGTATCCCATATTTATGGAAATCAGGCCACACATAGTTCTTGAGGGGAATTTTAACAACTTGCAGGACGAGACAGTTTAAAGTCATGTTAAACTGGACTGTTTATGGTCTGGTAGGACCCACCACTGTCTAAGGTCATGTAGGACCATAATGCAGTTTAGGGTCATGTAGGAACCTATAGTTTAAGGTCAATTGGGATCATAAAACTCAAGAAAAATATTTCTTGAGTAACTTTTCATTGGTGGGAGGACTTATAAGTTCACCATCCGTGGTAAATAGGGAGTATGTGCCATTGGGATACACCATGTGAATGATGTAAAGTACCTCTCATTTGGGCTCCAATTTGGGTGGTTTTCATCTTGTTCTCATTGGCGTTTTCAAGGCCAACACCATGTCACATAGCATGAAGGAGCGGAGGAGAATTTTCTTGTTGAATGGTCTAGATGTCTTGTTCTGATGCCTTTCCAAATTGTGTAGGGCACAAAGCATGTTCTCATCGAGTGCTACCAACTCAGCCATACGAATTTCAGCTACTTTATACATCTCTTACGGATCATAGACAACATTTTTCAATGCAGGAAATTTAATCTCTTTGGGAAGGACGACCCCTGTTACGTACACGTAGTAATATGGGGTCACCTGGGTGGAATTACAACACATCTTCTGAAAAGGCCAGAGGGTTTTGAGGAGCTTTTCTATCCAAATTTTCTTGTTTTGACCAACCAATTTCCATAGAATGTTTGAGAGGGTATTTTCGAACTCCTCAATCTTTCCATTTTCATGCGCATGATAACGAGATGTATGGTTAGAACAGATATCATACTTAGTGTACAATTTATTCATATTGTCTTCTATTAAGTTCGTGTCATTATCATTGAGGATGGCCTGAGGGACTCCAAATTTGTAGATGATGTAGGATCTCACAAAATCAATGATAGAATAGGCCTTGAATTCCTTGAGTGGAACTTCTTCTTCCCACTTGGAAAAGAAATCCATAGCGATCACGATGAACCAGCATTGGTGAGCTATTTCAAGTGAATATGGTCTCACGACATCAAGTCCCCAGACTGAAAAGGGCCAGGAGTGCTTGGTAGTGTAGAGAAGCTCAGTTGGATGATGCACAAAGTTACCATTAATTTGGAATGAATGGAACCTCTTGGATAACTTGATGTATTTATGGATCATGGAGGGGGCCAAATACCCCAGTATCCAGATCTAGTGAGGTAGTTTTGGCCTAGCCTGATGATCCCCTTATGAACCGGCATGAACCGCCTTCATGACTTGATAAATCTCGACTCTTTGAATCTAATGGATGAGAAACCCATTAAAACAGCTCATATAGAGGATTTTCTCAAGACCAATACCACTCTAGAGGGTAAAATATAACATAGGAAATAAAATTTTCTCTCCCTTTCCCCGATCCACCAGGAGAGTACCATTTTGGAGATACTCGACAAAGGAGATTCTCGAGTCGGGATTCACCTCGATCAGTGCATCTGGGGAACCTAGAGGTCTTGACATGGAGGCATCAGTGGTAAGGTGGTTCACATGTGGGCTTTCATTGTCATCGTGAGTGACTGGAGAGATTACTCTATGTTGGGAAACTTGGATAATCAAATCATCCTTCTCAAGATCTGCAAGAGATGCTGCTAGGCTGACCAAAGTGTATGATCTACCATTCTGAGACCAATGATTATGGGTAAACTTCAACCAAGATGGGAAATGGTCTATTAGCTAGAGAGTGTGCTCCAACAGTGGTATGAGCTCTGGATTCCCGATTACATATTTATCGTTGACCTATTTGATGACTAGTTTTGAGTCCCCATTAACATGAAAGTGGGGAACGTCAATCTCAAGTGACAGCTCGAGTCTAGTGATGAGAGCCTGATACTTTGATCCATTTTTTTATTCAACCATCAGACAACAAGAATAAATATGGAGATAAATCATTTGATGGGTTAATGTAGACGATTCCTATACGTACTCTGTTGAGTCTAGGTTCATTTAACCTTCTACCACTGGGGCTCTGGAAAGCACCATCAAAGTGCATTTTCCAACACGGGATGCCCTAGTCTTCCGAGATAATTTCCTCATCAGAAAAAATAAAGAACTAGGGGCTATCCTGCATGAGCTAAACGGGCGAAAAGGAAGTCTGCCAATGATTTACCATTAATATACTTATGAGGGAAAAACATGATGTCGAACTGCTGAAGGATTACTACCCACCGAGCTAGACATCCTATCATCATCGGGTAGTTCCGGATGTACTTCAATGGATCCACATGGGATAGCAGCTGAACCTTATGGTGTTGTAGGTAATGCCACAACTTCCATATTGTGAATACCGACACAAGGCATCTCTTCCTGATAGGGGAGTATCTGGTCTCTGTAATCAAGGATCATGCGACTGAGGTAGTATATTCTATTATCTGTTCCCTTTTGGTTCTTCTAGGTGATAAGGGAGCCGAGAGATTGTCCAGGGCAGTCACAAAAAGGACCAATGGCTTTCTTGAGATAGGTGGCATTAAGACTGGAGGCTGGAGAAAATACTTCTTGATTTCCTTGAAATAAGTCTAACATTATTCACCCCACATATAGATAGTGCCTTTCCTCATGAGTCAAGAAAAGTTCTTACACTTTCCAACCAAATTCACAATGAATCGGTGTATGTAGGAAAAGTGTCCTAGGAAGCCTCAAAGCTGTTGAATGTTTTTTGGGAGAGACATTTGGCTAATGGCCTTGATCTACTTCGAGTCAATATTAATTCCCTTGTATCTGACAACAAAACAGAGGAACGTTTCATATCTGACCATGAAGAAAACATTTAATGGGTCTATCTACAGGTGGAGAGAACAAAGAAAGATGAAGCCCTTATGAAGATCATTGAGATGGTCCTGATGATGTCGATATTTGACCACATGATCTTCCAAAGATAACTTCACCAATGTCCCAAGGATAGGCTTAAATATGGGATGCATGGAACACTGGTAGGTGGAACAAGTAATTTTTAAACTGAAGGGCATCACTTGCTAACAAAAAGTACCTTGTAGTGCCTTGAAGGCCGTAGAATCATCATCCTCAGGAGCCATTCGGATATGGTTATACCTGGAGTACCAATCCATGAAATAGATGTTCTAGAACACAGTTGTTGCATCAATCTACAATTCTATCACAGGAAGTGGAAAATAATCTTTTTAACAGTAACATTTGAGATCTCCGAAGTCAATGTGGACTCTAATCTATCTATTGTTATTCCTAACTAGAACAATATTAGCTAGCCAATTGGGGTACTGGACCTCCTTATCAAAATTGGCTCTGATGAGCTTATCAACTTTGGCATTGACCATAGTACCTTGAGAAGGATTCATCTTTCTGGGAGGCTTCGTAAACCTGCAGGGATTTGTTGGGAGACCGAGGTAGTCGACTGATACTGGAGGATATATTCCTAAAATCTCATCGTAACTCCATGAATATATATCACAATGTTTTCTGAGAAAGTACATGTAATGTTGTTTCTCCATGAGGGGCATAACATCACTGATTAGTGTGGGTTTTGGGTCCAACTCGCTACCGAGGTTCACCTGTATCAATTCATCGACTGTTGTGGAGACTCCCACTTTGATGGTGGGGGTAGTATCCTCTAAATCCACTTCTTCAATTATGAAGGAGGTATCCTTAGTAGAAGGGGTTTCCCCTGAGTTAACAGATCCCAATGGGAGACTAGTACCAGCCTGAGCAGCGGTGGACACTGTATTAGAGGACTCATGAGCTTTCGAAGTCATGGAAATGAAAGCTGTTGATCCGATCACATCTGGTATTTGTCCCAAAGGGCCAAGAAGGATGATATCGAAGAAATGGTGATGTGTTGTCTTGAGTTGGATTATCCCATCCCAGAGAAACAAGAAAGTATGTTTTATTGTTGTTTTCATGGGGCAGATATCCCAATATCTTATCTGTGTAGGGGGTCTGGGATCCCCTGAGCCTGATTTGTGTAGGAGTATGTGGTGATCTTCCAGCATCACCTAGACTTGGGAATGTGCTCTCCCTTTTTTCCAAAAAAACTAATGCATTGTCCCATATCAAGGGTTGTAGCCTCCAAGCGATGGATCAGAATGATGTAGGAATCATCTAGATCTGTCCACGGGTCGGTCGTAGCCATAACGGGCTAGACTTTTCTAGCATGGTTCTATTTTTCTTTGCTTTAGTAATAGTCAACATCCAGGTAGCGGGCTTCATAAGGGGAAATGTGGGATGTGTCATCTGGAAGTACGCCTACTTGACCATTAAAGCAGTACTTGAGGCACCAGTGCTATGATCAATGAACCACCATAGGCAGGTGTAACCATGGCCTATCCATTAACTCATTTTAGACAGTATACTAAGATACTTCCATTAACTCAGTACTAGAAACTAGGACACAAAATTGGGACTTCATTTGTATCTCACCGACTACTGTGTGATCTTTCTTATCATAACCTTGAATTTTTATATCATAGGGACTTATATCATCCTCAGATTGCCCCAGTTTTTGAAGCATCTGTTTCGAGATTAGGTTTATCCTAGAGCCTGTGTCGACAAGATATTGACGAACCTCCTCACCATTAAAATGGTTGGTGATGTACAGTGCATGGATATTCCCTAGTATGATAAAGCCTTCATCTTCTCCAAATAATGAGATAATATCCTAGCATTCAGCAAGCTTGATTTCCTTAGTATGGGAGGCTTCTACAGCTGCTACCTCCTTCTCGAAATGGAGGGGGCATCTTAAAGCCTCATCAAGGGATTCATGCATATATGATGACAAGCGAATATCCTCAAGGATAGAGAGCCTTGAAGGAATGATGGAAAGATGCTTGAGGAGATCATTCTTCCATGCCTGGTGTTAGATTCTGCTTAATCAAGGTCTCTATGTGACAGGAGGTAGGGTGGGCCCTTCCGGGTGGACCAACAGCAGACTGGTGCTAGGAATATCGTGTTGCTCACTAGTCAAAGCATTTAGAGTGACTACTAAATGAGGGCTAGATGTTTGAGACAAGTCTGCAGCAGAGCTTGTCTGGTCATAGCATGGTCCAGGTGGCTCTTCCTGATTAATCAACAAAAACGAGGGTTAAGGTGGATCTAATTACACTAGATGATAAGGTCACATGTGTAGAGCTCTATACTAGGCCTACTATCTAGTATTAGTTGCATGAAAATACTAGTGGGATGTACTGACTCAGACACTTCAATGACACAGATGGCCACAACTCCACCGCCACTAGTGACGGTTCGGGATGTTGGGAGGATCCGCCTGGAGCTCCTCACCATCAGAAATCATGTAGGGGTTTAACAGCCCCACGGTGGTAACCAAGGCATGCCCTGGCTATCACTAGATGAGTTATCAACTATTGGGTGGAATCGAAGAGTAATTTATATCTTTGGGGGAATGATGTCACCAAGAGTATATTATGGTGATGAAATTGACGGGGACGTTATTTTTCCATGTTCTGTCGACGCTTGATCTTCTAGGAAGAGGACAGTTGATATGAGGATGTAGAAGTAGTAGTGGCTAACGCATCAGCTTCTGAAATCTCTTTATGATTCAGGCATGCATGGATAATACCATGGGCATGGGAAACCATCTAATGATCCATCCAGTCGTCATACTTCGGGGACCCATGGTTGGAAACATGGTGCCACTCACCTTCACTATCACCGCCGTTATCGGGCTACATGAATACACATGCCACATGTACCCGAGTTGGTCCCAACCCGACTATGTTGTTGTCGACCTAGTCTTAATGCCAGTGTTAAAGCATATAACACTATTGGAGGGTGTTCCCCAGCATTCGGTGATAGGGGCAGCAGTTGGGGTGATTAGTTAGACCCACCTCTTCTGGCCTCCTGCATTCAAGCAAGCATATAATCCTCTATTCCAAGGCACTTTGGAAATTTTTGGGGACCTGAGCCTCAATGAATGAGTAGGTACTATTTCTTCTGTTCGGGAAGGGGGCCCTAGGATACTGACACTGAAGAGGGGATAACAGATCCTGTCGAAGAGGCTAAGCCTAATTATCTCACTTGCGTGGTGGAGGCACGTAACACGCATACGCTTGCGGATTTTGAGGTAGACGCGGCTAGGCCAGAGGCTTCCCTTGCGGTGGTGGTCTTCTATGATGCTGCGGAGGTGGCTCAACTAGAAAAAATTATAGTTTTCTTGGGCCTTTATTTGGGAGACTACGGTGGGCTCGGCTCTGGATGCCCTTCTCATGGGAATTGCAGGAGGCAATAGACATGCCTGACTGGCCTGTTGCAAGGCTTCTTCCAGGAATTGGGACATATCAAAGAAGTCTCTAAATCCACCTGGGTAATTCTAGGTTATTAGAGAGAGGAATAGTTAGTACATGACATTACCCACACACATCGTCAGTAATTACTCTTAAGTTAGTGGCATTTCATGGGAGTATGTATGGCCTTTCCACTGAGTGAAAAATTTGTGACGCGCTCGTCAAGCCTTTGTTAGAAATTGAAGAGGTCTGCGATGCTCGTCTTCCGAGTGGCGGAACTGAACTATTATTGGAACTACCTGTGATGGCCTTACCTGCTAGCTACTGACCTGACGGGTAGCTGGTTGTACTACAAAAACACAGATCCTTCCAATGTCTGCATGAAGAATTGGATTTTGGTGGCCACATGTTGCATTGGAGTTCCCAACACGGGTCCACATGTTGAAATAAAGTGGGACAGATGCTGTAGTGGGTCACCCATCCATTTAACGGTGGATAAGGTGGAATTTTCAAATCCCAGGGGTTCTCACATATCATCCACTCAATCCATATATAGATTTAAATCCGGAGATATAGCAACAGGTCAATTTTCTAAAGTTTTGATAAGGGCGATAAGTGCTGCCATTGGATAAACCAAGTGGGGGTTCCTGTGTTGACCGGGAACCCTGACCACCAGTGTATCGGTAGGTTCTTCAATATGATAAGTAGGCCCAGTGGCTCATCGATTGGCTGGTGGGAGGAACTTCGGATTATATGGGGGAAACTGATCCAGGTCTCAAGGATTGTCACACTACTCTGGTGGATTGGGAGACACATATTGTGCTGTCTATCCATATGTTATGACTCTAAACTATCTGCGTAGGCAAGATGGTAGGGTCACCTGGAGGCAACTCACTTTGGAGATTTGTGCCTACCCCTGTTTCCCTATTCAAGGATCACTGTAGTCTGGTCGTCACTCCACAGCACATTCAGTAAGGAGTTTTTCGACCATATACTTGTTCTTTACAAGATGTCGATGCAATGAGGCCTTTTTGAGATCATCCTATATTTTCTACACTAAGCCAGATGGGTCGGAGGGTTTGGAAAATATGAGGCCCTCTTTTCCCTAATTTAGATTCCAACAGAGGGTTAATGAATCAGTAGGTACAAGAAGACCGATCAAATTAAATTTCTAGTTAATGATTTTTCCCGATGGATCTAATAGGTTTGATACTCCCTTAAGAAGTAGGTCCTCTACAAGAATATCAGGATAGTTATATTCCCCAAGTAGGTTGACCATGTTAACTATGACCCTACCTGGGGGAATATCCTCAATATGGCCTGGAAAATCAGGTGGGCATCAGATAGAAATGAAGTGGAGGGTTGGTTACTACCCTCATCCACAGATCTTCACTAGGGGGGTAGCCACTTTAATAATTTTATGTAACACATTGAAGATTGGAATGCATCGTTGTTGGAGGGTTATATGGCGGCCTCATGACTTAGGGTGCTGGGCTATGAGGAGTGTGGCCAAATAAACCAAATGACATTGTTGGCCAATGTCTTCGAAATTTGCATGTATTTTGGGGTAAGCCGCCCACTAATGACCATGATACAAGTGTGTCGCCCAGAGGGTCTGGAAAAAGCATCTGACTTACTACTGGGTGAGTGATTCTGGTGAAATTATGTTTGGTGTTGCGACTAGAAACAAAATCTATAGGAAATGGACTACTGTGAGAATGTCCCACAAGCTCCTCAGCCCAGACTTAGGTTCTATCCCTTCATTTCCCTACTCATCAACTAGAGGTGGATGGGGAACTGGTAGCATTACTGAAGGTTACCACTGAGACATTGGGCTGGCTGGCGGAGAATATAGTGAGAGGGCTGACCAGATGCTTCATCTCGGGATATCCATTGAATAGTGTAGTGATGTGGCCACCACATCACGATAAGATGGGTTGGTGAAAGAAATTTATAAAACAGGGACTACAGATACTAGAAGTGGACCATACTATTGCTCGTTCTTCATTAGTCCCTAGAATAACTCTCTGTGATCTTTGATCGAGGTAGAGGATGCTCCTGGTGATGATGATGGAGATTGTACGGCTGAACCCTTGGGAGATGACAATCTTTATCCTCCTGGATGTATCTTCGGAGGGAGGCAGGGATATGATGGACCTCTCATTATTGATGTATGAAGATGATGTGCCTCATTCCTTTACTGTACCTTGACACAGATGACTGAGGTGAGGGGTCCATCGCTGAATAATATTCCACGTTAGAATCTGAGAAGCAAAATGGTTTAATCTTCATCTGAATATTCTCAGCATTCTTTTTATGGTTGTGACATCCTTACTTCTTTCCAATGGATGGCTCTTCAAAACATGATATATTTATAGCATGAGGGGGACCATCAGATGATCTATTGCTGGGACAGATAGGGATTCTTCCTTATTGATTCTGGTGCGAGGATCACCTAGACAGATGTCTAAGGGAGCACGAGGAGGACCTCTGTGTCCACTGGCTGATGTGCAGAGGAAATATCTGCATCAATTATGGGATCATGTAGGACGTCCGCCGGAGCTAGTGGAAGCATGGGTAGGGCCTCAATGCTTGTTTCCCGTAGTGGGGAAATTACGATGATCCTCATACTGGTCAAGAAAAACATAGGTAGGACCTCCGTGTCGGGAGCTGATGAGGCGAAGCCAATATTCACTACTATGATTACTGATGTGAGGATGACCTTCTCTGGCTGATGTAAGGACATGGGGAAGGCCCCCATGTTGGATATTGGACAGATTCATAACATATCCTTATTGGCAGTCTGTGGCAGGGAGAATGACTCCATTATCTATTTCATGAGCATGACAGAGGCTTTCGTAGTGAGTGTCACTCCCACATGGAGGACCCTCATTCAGATTGATGGTGGAATAGTATATACATCCTTTCCTTACATGGTTGCAGATAGGATTTTCATTTTCAACTATTGTGGTATAAGGAGGACATCCATATTGGGTTTCGTTGCCACATGTTAGACCACGATGGGCACTACCTGCACCGGCAGCCAAGAGAGTCGACCCAACCTACCCATGGGGTGGTTCAAGCATCGATCTGGGTTGGAATTCTGCATTCCTCTACTCAAAATTGACATCGATCTGACGGTACATGTCAGTGCTGGAACGAGCCACGATTGTCATTGTTTTTTACGCCCCTCAGTGGGTGTCCTCCTCAGTTGGTGCTTGACGCTGGAATTAGGTTAACCAAACTAGGGTTGGTGGTGCCGGAACATAGCTTACCTGCTCTTCAGCCCATGGGGATGGGTGGCGGTGTTGACACGGCCTAGTGGGAGCCTTCTTTGGGAGCCCTTAGAAGGGGATCCTGGTCGGGATGGCCCCAACATCCTCTACCTCTTCGGTTTAGGGGAGGGAGTCATTGATGAATTCTAGGGATATTCTCCACAAATGGTTATGCGTCAGAGTGGGGAGTAGTGGCTCCCTATGAAGCCCATGGGGATAGTGGCAGTGATGAGGTGCAGATGCCTCTAAATCTGGGCAGGCCATACCTCGAGTCAGGATAATCTCTTCCTCCTCGTACCGGTGGATGAGTTCCTTGATCACCCTTTATTGAACGAAATAAGAAGGGGATATGGGGGTGTGGGAGACCAATAGTTGCGTACGTGGAGACAGTTTCAGAAGTGGTGGAGCCATGCGAGACTACCGCATTGGCATTTCCCTTGCCCCTACGTCTGTGGATGGGTGGCGATCAGTTTCTTGTTATGACATCTTGGGTCCTGGAAGGCATGGATATTAAACAATTAGGGCTGAAACAAGGAAATCGACATCCAGTTCCCCAGTTCCATTCCATCTTTCATGGCTGGTAGGAAGGATCCACGCTGACAACATCGCAGAACAGGATGTCCAACGTTCAATTGCCCCTACTTTTAGTGAGTTTCACGCAAGGACCATTATTTGCTTGGAAGGACCTAGTGCTAGATAACTGGATTCAGTGACACACTATTCTACTGATGTATTAAATTCTACAAATTTCCACATTGAGGATAAGAACTATTTATATTGGTTTCACCATATTTTTCGATGCTTTCATCAGGGGGCGCATCCGTCTGTCGAGGACATGCTGATTTGTGGCCCAACATTCATACTTTCCAAAGGTGGGAAGCATACGTCACCTATTCAAGGAAGTTTTATCATTAATAGAAATGGGGTGATGGGATTTCAGTATCTCATTCCTTGTATTCCTCCTCAGAGCTCATTACCTAGTATGGTTCTCCCTCGTAGATTTAGATGTTTTTATTGAAACTCTCCCCAGTTCCATGTAGTCTTGGATGTCGTTTAATTACACTGCTTTTATCTAGAAAATATAATGGGGAAAGTCATGGAAGAAACCTTTGGTTGGGGGAGTAGTCACGTTGGACATCACTGGCATGTCTGGACACTGGAACACTTTCACGTGTGGGTTTCTTTCTCTTATGATAGGGCTTCTCAGGGGCACGGAACCCCAAGGCATCCCATGACAAATATGGGGAATTATAAGACATGGGCATGTCTCTAAGGTTTTCCTTAGCATCCCTGGTTTATCACGGGGTATGCCACGAGTTTTATGTCTAGAGGAGATGGATCAGAATGATCAGAACACTGGTTAGAGTTGATTAGATGGGTGCAACCATGGAGGGAACACTCATGATTGGAGTAGTGAGAAAGTGGGTGACATGATCTCACCTGGATGTGGAAGACAGAGTAAAGATCAGGATGGGTGATTGAGTGTTGAGTGAAATGGTTAGAGAATGAGATAGAACCATCACAAGGATGGTAATGATGTTATTATTTCATCTCAAAGAGGCTTCTTACATATCCATGTGGCAGGGAATCAAAGTCCAAGTAGTTTAGGATGGGAGGCATAAAATCTGGGTGTCCACAGAAGACAGTGACCTAAAGATATACTGTGACTTATGCATGGGTAAAGGTGATAGAGATATTATTTTAATCATTTTTTCTATTTAATCCAATTATTTAATCCCTAAAAAGTGAAGTAGTTTTGTTATTTTCACCAATTCTGGATTTATAATGTTTTTTGGGTTAAAATTTGAAAATTTTTTAATTTGGATATATTGATAGATTTTAATTACTTTCATAAATCATGCATATATTTTAGAATATAAATCTCGTTTATGTGATTATTTTTTATTGGTTTAGTGGATTTATTGTCTTCATCATTTTTTTGAACCAAGATGTAATTCATCCATCCAATGGTCTGAGAAATTAAATCAAGTTGGAAAATTATTCTAAACGACTGTGTAGACCCCACCTCAATAAATTGGTCATAAATTATTCAACACACATCTAATTTTGGTTAATATAATTTTAATGGAAATATAATTAAATGGGGACTTTCGATGTTTAAGATTATGAAGATTTATCTTCATTAATGCGGCACATGGATGCTCATATTTTGGGGTTGGAAAAAGGAAACATTCATCTAGAATACATACTCATATTTAATTTTCAATATCTCATGATACACTAGGAGGATGAATATGAAATTTTGGGATGAAACATAAATGATATTTTAGAAGCTCTTTCACGAAGAAAATATTATAAAATTCTACCATGTAATTGACCTTCCAAGGTAAAAAGTTTGGTGTATAGAATCTGCAAGAAATCATAATGAGAGATTATGAAGATCATAAATTTGAAAACTGAAGGATTGAAACAGTTAGCCTATATAAATAGGAGTTCACCCATGATGAAGGGGGAGGGGGTTCAACCCCACACTCGGATACAATTGGATTCCAAGGTACACTCAGGGACCATCTCCATCCACATCATTTGGTTTCTTTCTTTTATTTTCTTTACATTAAAATTTTCTCTCCTCTCCCACATCATCTAGATTACCCCATCCAGGGAGGGGTAGTTTCTTTTGAGTGTTCATGAAAAGGGGAGTCTAGACCTATGTGTGTGCTTGAGTTATTGTGATTTAAATGAGTCCAATTTATTCATCTTTCTTATTCTAGTTTCAATTATTAATTTAGTTTTAAATTCCAAATGTGGTTGTGTTAGGTTTTTTTCTTCTGATGTTATAAATTTCTTTGGTCAATGATCGCATCTCCATTCATCCAATTCTAATTTATATAAGGTGAAACAATATTAGGGTTGGGTGTTGAGTGATTTATGGTAATCAAGCATGTGTGTAGGATTGTATGTTAGAAAATTAATTTATTAGGGAACTACCATTCCAGGTCAGGGATTTCTATAAATAATCATGAAACTTTTTGCGACCCAAAACACATTGATAAAATCATGTACTAGTATAACGATTTGGATATGAAAATTCTGATCACATCATTCTGACAAATGAAGATAGGGGACTCGGTTCATGAATCTATCTCTTATTAGTTAAATGAAGATGAATAAAGAAAATTTGGAAACCTTGATTCCACAACACTAGGTGTAGCTGAACCCAATCCGATCACCATCTT
Organism: Viscum album; assembly: GCA_963277665.1. Taxonomy (NCBI): domain Eukaryota; kingdom Viridiplantae; phylum Streptophyta; class Magnoliopsida; order Santalales; family Viscaceae; genus Viscum; species Viscum album. The sequence goes on from OY728137.1 coordinate 1,960,098,910, forward strand.
TATCATTTGTTAACAGCTATCAATTTGAGTTGTTTATTTATTTCATTGTCCTTAATATTAATTAAAACAAATCCTTTTCATAAAACCTACAGAATATGACAACATGTTTTATGTGAACTCCACTTTGGGAGACTACCTAGGATCAAATACCATACTATATTTAAGTGATTAAAATATTGTTTTTCTATGCCCCACGATAGGCGTGCGTAAAACATGGCGTCATTTCTAGGGATCCGATGCCTCAAAAGCTTTTTTTAAAAAAATCTATTTGGAATGAGCCATAGTTCAAAGAGCAATTTATTTTTACTTTATCTAGAAATTGAACGCACAATAACCAATTTTAGAATAAAAAATATTCAAAAAGATTTCAAAAAAATCAATCTCAGCGATTCAAGTGATACCTTGAGTGAACACTTTGAGCCTGTAATAATGGCAGTAAATCCCAACCGAACCTTGCACAACATCTTTACACCTCATTTTGTCAATCAAAATAACCAACATGTAGTTATTTCCTTAGAAAATGATTTTGAACTGCAATTTAAGATCATCCAAGTGCTTCTTAAATATCATCGTCTTGAAGGTGAAGACCCAAATAGAAATATTCAAGAATTCACCTATATCTCTTCTAGCTTCAAACCTCAAGGAGTCACTGAAGAGCATGTGAAGTGGAGATCATTCCCTTTCTCACTAAAGGGAGCAACAAAGGAATGGTTGTAAAATCTGCAACCGGGAGAGATCAGTTATTGGGAGGATCTAAAAAAATACTTTCTACAAAGCTTTTTCCCAACATCCAGGACAAATGAAATAAAATAATTGATTTATTCCATACATTAATCAACTGGAGAATCCTTCTATCAATACTAGAAACGTTTCAAGAAGCTCTATGAAAGTTTCCCACACCAAGAAATAGAATAAGACCAATTCCTTGTGTGCTTCTACCAAGGATTTCTTGACAATGATATGAATCTACTAGATGCCTCATCGGGAGGAGACCTCATTGAAAAATAACTTGCATTTATCTGAGTTTTGAATAAAAAGATTGCAAAAAATTCAAAGATGTTTGGCACTCAAGGTACAATCACCGGAGGAATCCATGTGATAAGAACATCTGATTCAGTAGATTTAATTAGAAAAAAAAGGGTGAACTCACTAGGTTAGTGCGATAATTACTGTGAACCATCTGAAGGACCAACAAGGACAGAATCAGGTATCTTTTTTATGGTCTTCCAATTCTCATTACACTGATCATTATCCATAAGTGCAGGGGACAGAATGTTGTGTTTCAACCTATCACCAAAGGAAATACCAACCGTAATCCCAACCAGGGTATGGGTTTCAAAAGCTCCAATCCAGACTGGAATTTCATTAACAATATCAAAACCCTACACCCTTCCAACATCCTTATAAGCAGCCTTTCCAACAACAAAAAACTTTCCAACAGCTAACTTTCCACCAGAAGAATTATGAGTAACCATCAACAAGTTCACCGACAACAGAATATCATTAGCTGAAGACAAGATTTGCAGGAATAGTGGATAAGATGGACAAGATAGCTGATCAATTTTCAAGCATTGTGGATGCTATCACCAAGAACCAAGGTATGCTTCCTGCATAAACAATTCCCATTCCAAAGGACAATGTTAGTTAAATCACCACCCGAAGTGGGAAAGTGATCACACCCCCTAAAAATGTGAGGATGATGATTCCATGAAACCCTATTAGGTTCTTCCTATCTAACCAAAAGATGAATTTAATAACATAAAAGGGGAAAGAATAAGGTTTAGGAAGGAAATTATAGAAACAACATTGAAAAAAAATAAAGGGAGAAAAAGGATATACCAGCACCATTCCCATCTACATTGGTTGAGTCAAAGAAGGTTTAAGAAAAACGACTTCAAAAGGAAATTTGGGAAACATTTTAGAATGTTGAGAATAACATCCCACTACTGGATACAATCCGACAAATCCCAAAATATGAAATCTTTCTAAAAGAGATGTGCACTAAAGGAAGTAGGCTAGATGGAAATGAAATAATCAACTTAGGAAGAATCATCTCAGCAGTTATAACACCACAGATACCACAAAAATGTAATGATCTAGGGACATTCTCTATTCCCTGCACTATTGGTTCTTTAAATTTTATAGATGCACTATGTGATCATTGAGATTCGATAAATGTGATGCCTCACTTAGTTTTTTCATCTTTTAAGATCAATGAACTGAATCCTAATGGAGTGGTGGTCTAGCTAGCAAACCGATCCACAGTTTTCCCACCAGGTGATCTGGAATATTTTTTTTGTAAAGGTCAAAGAACAACTATTCCCAGTTGACTTTTATGTGTGAAAATAGAAGAAGATGGGAATTCATCACACTCACCCATAATCATGGGGAAACCATTCTTAAAGATAGTGAATACCATCGTCAATGTGGAAAAGGGATTACTATAAATTGATCTCGAATATAGTCGAGTGCATTTCAATATACTCAAATCCATGAAAAATATATGAGATGTTCATTCACTAAATGAAATCCACCACAATGAAGGAAAAGAACCAACTAAATATTTAGAAGAGACAACCATAGAATTCCAGGATAGTTTGTTAGAAGATTCTGGAGTATCAAAATCAAGAGAAGACGTTGAGATCAATAAATATAAACTCAAATAGACTGAACATGAAAAGATTATCACAGATCATTGGAAGGAACATTCATTAAAGGAAGAAGAACTAGCTGAGAATAATTTTATATGCGTTAAAATAGAACATGAGATAAACAAGGTTAGGGAAACCCTCATTAACACTGTAGAGGTATGCAAAGGTTATACCCAGACAAAAGTCAAGAGTGGATCACAAGAAAAAGGAAAATATGTAATTAATCAATTTCAAAAGAAACATGTTGTATTTAAATGTGCAGAGGAAAAAAAACAAAAACCACCATCACGTGGGAAAAGAAATTTGAGGGTCAATCTCCTACATCAAGAGAAGAGGAAATTTTCAAAGGACATCACAACACCTTAAAAATATTTATGTTCACATTGTAACAAGGAAGCAAAAAATAACTGGAAATATTGAAAACCATTCCAAAAGAACAAGATTTATAGTGTTTTTGCTGGTGTTGTGGTATCCATGGACACAAATAATACTATTATAGGTACAACATGTATTTACCAAGAAATAGAAAAGATCCAGTGTGGGAGATCATAGTCCTCCTACTTGTTTATCAATAAAATCAATCAGGTCACACCTCTCCTTTACATTTGATTCTTGTTGTGATTCATTTTCAAATTTTCTTACACGTTAAATCAATATAAATTAATTGAGTAAAATGAATCAATTATGTGTGGGGGAGGGAATATTTTAGTCTAGTATTTTTCAATTTCTTTAAAAATTTTAGTCTCGACAACAACATTTAACAAAAGCGCCACCAAGTGGCAACATGCATTTTGTCACCATTGTCCACTTGTACTCTTGATAATATACCTGCATGATTTAATAGGTATCCACTACCAATTGTTTTTATTATTATATTTTGGGTCCATTAATATAGATTTTGCAAGGCTAAGAAAATTCAAGCAAATGAAGAACCCTCAAGACAGATTGATAGTAAGGAAAGAAGCTATAGTGGAATTACATGTCTGGAAGATAAGAATCCATTTGAAAGGGGAGTAATAGTTTCAATTATATATTATCCAACTATATTCCCTAAATTTTTAATCATTTAATGTGTTAATTAGAAAATACATTCCCACACTTGAATTAATGTTTTACTTGACATATCTATGAGACATGAGTTTCATTGGAATCTGGTGATGAGATGTTTTAGATTTCAATGTTAATGAGATTGAATGAGTAAAATGGATAATTGGATGTTTAAAGTGAAGCATTGATATGGAAACATGGACTCTTAATTTTTGGGAATTAATTGATTCATGTAAATGACATTTCCCAACCATTTTTCATGTTTTGAATTTCTAAAATTCATGTGAATTAATTTTTTATTATTAATCATTCCATGAGTGATTTTCCAATATCGCATTACCATTCTAGAGAGGACTTTGTGACCCAATATTTCCTATTTTATCAGGAGAATATTTCTTGAGTGATCTTGGGACATGCCACCTAACATAACTTGTCTTGAAACTAGTCAAATAGTTGACTGTTTAAAAACACATTAAAAATGATTGAGACACTACTTTGACTAGCCACATATTTGGATGAGACCCACCCTTACATTTATCCATTGTAATTCCATAAATCAAATGAATTTACTTCTAGGTTTAATCCACATTACAAGATGATATTCCCATACCTACCTGCACTTTTAGTATTTTTCATGGATATTCCAAGTTTGGGTGTGGGGGAAGGGCATTTTGTTTGCGTTCATTGGGATGGGTATCATTTTTTTGTGGTGTGAGGTCTGTGACATAATTGTGGGAAATTTATTATTAGAAAATTTTTCGTGAGTCATCATTTCATTATGCTCCTTTCATTTCATACAGTTCACCTTAAAAAATTTTAAAAAAATAAGAAGAAAATAAATTTGTTCCTTTTTGGAGCTTTACAAAAAAACTAAAATAAAAAGGAAATAAATATATCTATGCCTTTCTAGAGCTTATTTAAAAAGGAGAATCATGGATTACATCATTCTTTGTAATCATTTATTGACTCATATCTCATGTCATAAGAAAAGGGTGATGTAGTGATTCACATTCTCAAGGGGATTTGTGTGAGGTTCATCCTGTGTTTTCACTAGATTAATCATTCATTGTACTTAAGAGTAAAAAATTCTAATTATAGAATTGGATTATTTCAATCATTTACCCACTGAAACTAATCCATAGAATCATTTGAACTGTTATTTTATGTCCTTGTGATTTTATGTGTTTTTTATTGAAAAAGTGGAGAAATTAGTTCCTTTATAAGAATATGGATAAGAACCATGTTCCCATGGTATGATCATAACTCCACTTTAATTTTATCATGAGTGATGAGAGAAAATATTCAAATTATATCTAGATCATGATTTGGCATGTTTAATAACAATAAATTGAGAATCCCGAATGAATGAAAGGAGAAGCACCATCATTTTTCAAAGAGGAAAAGTAAAATGCATGAATTTTTTTTATTTCAAAAATGGGAAATTAAATTGATATTTTTTGTGGAACATGAAAATTTTATTTTACCATGAATTTTTTTTGATTTTATTGTATTGAAGTATGAATATTGGTAACATTGGTCCCCTTTGAATTCCATGTTGAGATTTTATGCTTGAGTACAAGCATAGTTTAAGTGTGGTGGAATATATAGAGATAATATTTTAATAATTATTTATATTTATTTAAATTATTTAATCACTAAAAATTGAACAAGTTGAGTTATTTTCATCAATTATGTATTTATGATGTGTTTTGGGTTAAAATTGGAAAACTTCTTAATTTGGAAATATTAACAAATTTCAATCACTTTGGTAGTTTGCACATATAATTTAAAATATAAATATAATTTATGTAATTCATTTTTTATTGGTTTAAAAGATATATTTTCTTCATCTTTTGTTTTTGAACTAGGATTTAATTCGGCCATCCATGGGTCTGAAAACTTCAATCAAGTTGGAATACTATTCTGGATGACCGCGTGGACCCCACCTCAATAAATTGGTCCTAAATCATTCAAAACAAATCCAATGTGGGTGATTCTAATTGAAATGGGAATATAATTGAATATTTATTTTTTATGTTTAATATTATGATGTTTTACCTTACTTTTGGAGGCCTATGGATGCTCAAACATTGAGGTAGGAAAAAAGAAACATTCATCTAGAATAAATGCTCATATTTAATTATCCATATCTCATGCTACACAAGGTGGATGAATAAGAAATTTTGTTATGAAACTTAAAATCAATTTTGGAATATCATTAAAGAAGAAACTATTCCAATATTAGGCCATTTATTTAGCCTACCATGGACAACATTTTGGTGGACATAATGTGAAATAAATCATAATGAGATATTATGATGATCTTGAATTTGTAGACTGAAGGATGGAAACCCTTATCCTATATAAAGAGGTTTTAAAACATGATGGGGGGTGGGGGGGATCAAAACCACAATTGTAGATTCGAGGATGCTAAGGGACACTCGATGACCATCTATATTGGCATCATTCTGTTTCTTTCTTTTATTTTCTTTCCATTAAAAATGACTATCCTCTCCCGCATCATCTCGATTACCCCCATTCATGGAGGGGTAGTTTCTTTTGAGTGATATAGAAGAGGGGAGGCTGGAATTATGTGTGTGCATGAGTTATTGTTCTTTAAATTAATCAATTTCTTTTTATTTCTTATTCTGGTTTCAATTCATAATTCAGTTTTAAATTCCAAATGCGGTTGTGTTAGGTTTTGATTTTGAAATTATAAATTTATTTTGTCGACGATCACATATCCCTACACCCAATTATAATTTGTATATGGTGGAACAAGATTAGGGTTGTATGGTTAGTGCTCGACGTTATTAAACAACATGTGTAGGATTGTATGTCGGAATAATCATTTAATAGGGAACAACGATTCTCAGTCAGGGATTTCTCTAATTAATCAAGAATCATTCTGCAAACATAAACACATTAAAAGGAGGATAAACCAATCTAATGTTTTGGATAGGAAAATTCTCATCACATCTATCTGACCAAGGGAGAGAGAGGACTATGTTGATGAATCACAGTTTTACCAATTAAAGGATGAAGAAGAGAGAAAATTTGGAAACCATGATTGCACAACACTAGGTCTTTCCAAACACAATCCAATAACTAACTTTATCATTTTTTAACACCAATAAGTTAATGTTGTTTATTTATATCATAGTAATTCAAATTAATTAAAAACAATCCTTTTCATAAAACCTTCAGAAAGTGAAAACCATGTTTTGTGTGCACTCTTATTTAGGATAATACCTAGCATCAAAAAATATTTGGTACATAGGTAATTAAAATATTGTTTTTCCATTCCCCATGATAGATGTGCGCCAAGAGGTTTGGGTTGGTCTGACTCCACTAGGATAGACCAGAGATGTGGGTCCCAATAGAGGGGAACATGATAGCTTACCATCGATTGGGGAACACAACAAATTACTACTGGATAAGTGCAATGACTTACCGCTGATGGTGTCCCAACAGATTACCGATTTAAGGGAATTATAACATCTTACCACTTGATGGGAATCATAACATCTTATCGTCGATTTGGGAACACACCGATTTACTATAGATGGGGAAACACAATGTCTTAACATCGATTGGGGTTGGACTTCAGGGAGGCTTTCTACGTACCCTTCCTAGGAGACAATGATTGAAACCCACTTAGTTCAAATGGGTATAGTTTAACGTCTTTTGGGACAAGAAGGGGTTGTATAGTTTAATGACATGTGGTATGGGGTGAACCGACATGAAGTGTTCAGGACCAAGGGGTGTTGGTCTTGAACCTCAGGGAGTCATCCTACGCACCCTGCCTTGGCGTAGATCAGATTACATGTATTACGGTATTGGGGCATTGGTGAACCAAAATTAAAAGGTCGGGACAAAAGGTAGTGTTGGGCTTGAACAACATAGAGGCTTCCTACTCACCATTATATGGAAAGGATAAAAGTCTGTGTAGTTCTTAATGGTGTAGTGAACCGACGTGAAGATTTTTTGGACTAGTAGTTATTGATCTTGTACCTCAGAGAGGCATCCTATGTACCCTTCCTTGAAAAGTATCAAAGTCCACATAGTTCGGGATGGTCTGGTGAACTGACTTGATGGGGGTTGGGACCAATGGATGTTGGGCTTGAACTGTAGGGAGGCCTCCTACGTACCCTGCCTTGGCCAGGATTGAAGTCCATGTAGTTCGGATTGGTGTGGGGAGGACACTATAGGCTACCCAAAGAGGATTTCATGGTTGATGCTTACTCTAAGCCCATGTGATTCATGCTATGTGTGAGAAAAAAGTGGCAACAAACACATGATGATCACGTCGTGAATGGTTCGTCTGTCAGAAGTGGAGTGAGGATTACACATGGTTAGAGGCACAAAGAGGAAATACGAGCATACACGTGGTTAGAATCCCAAGGAGATGGAGATTAGAACATACTTCAAGATGGAGGCCCAGGTGGCTACAAAGCCCAGCTGGAGAGGGATGGGATAACGAAGGTCATTGTTCCCATCTCTCATTTGGTCCTTGGCACCAAAGAAGTGATAAGGAGAACAGATTCTACCATCCCATAAAAAAGGATAGGGGCATACAACAAGGTGGTTTCCCATCCCCACGGATAAGTAATACTCTAGAAAAGAGGATCTCATGCCTTGTGAGGAAGATCTCACTCCCGTGGAGATGAGAGGTCGTGGAGAATGTCTGAGGTGGGACACCCTGCATAGAGTGCATGGGGGGAGGGCGTAGTTTAACGTCATGTTATGCGGAAGATGGTTCATGGAATTTTAAAATCATGCATTTCAAATGAGGGGGGTTCACTATGCACCCCTAGGACTTACATGACTGATACCTACCCAACCATGAGGAAGGGAAGGCATCATCAATGTTGTGGATGGGGGAATCATGGAGTTATCCAATGAGGGGTCCATGTTAGCATGGAAATGATAAAGATGATATATCCATTTTCGTGACTATATGAAAGAGCATGAGGTGAAGCAATGTAGCGGGAAGAACTTCCCATGGGACTTTGATATCATAATGTACAATCATGGAGGGTCATACATAAAGGAGGATTGTGGAGAAAAAGAGTACACAGAAAGGTATCGTGTGAAGCTCTGGTGTTCTATATGGTGGAGGAGCTTCCTGAAGGGGTATGATTTGAGAAGTGCAGTGGAATAGACTAGGAATAGCGCATAGGTTCATATGGAGGGTTCTTCATGAAGTGGAAAGGATTTCACAGAGCAGTGTTGTGTGAAGAAAGGGTTCCATGCGAATGGAAGCATTGTGATGTAGTGTGCTTCGTGAAGCACAATGAACCTACCTCAGCATGTGGGTTACATGTGTGTGGAGGGTAATTAGTGAAGCATAAGTGCTCCGTGAAGACCTGAGTCCCCATGGGAATTATCTTTCTTCACGGAGGCCCGTAAGCTCTGATAAGGGAATCCCTCTCTAAATAAGGGTTGAATTTAAGCCAATGGAAAGGGACTTCATGATGTTAACGTTCCGTGAAGAGCTCATTTTTTCATAGAGTAGAAAGTGCTTCGCGATTTGAGAGCTAAGAAGGAGAATGGTCGAAGGATATATCCTTTAGGATTGAGGGGAGCCCGGTATTTATAGACAATAGGTGCCACTAAGAAGATATTGATCGATGAAAATCCATGTGGCACATTGTCGTAACCGTGGAACCTCCCACCTTCTTGCTCCGTGGTGGCATCGCAAATGTCAAATCAGTTCATAGATCCTCCCAACTCCATCCACTACAGAGAATTCACGAACGTCAAATCTGTTAGTGGAGCCTCCCACCTCCTTCCTCCATGGAAGCTTCAAAGAGAAGAATCTTCGTGTTGGTTGTGGTGTTGTGGGGCTCCATGAACAACCTTCGCGATGCATCCCCAAAGAATTTTCGTTTGTTCTTCCTCTTCCCAAATTTTGGCACCAACAATTTTCATGTAATGTTCCTAATATACAAACACACTAGATATTTCGATCATATAAATTGTATTTTATTTAATTTTATTTAATAAATAATTTTGAAATACGAAATTAACAGAAGGCTTGTTATGGTTGGTATTAGAGAATAGTATTAGTTATTTTTGGGATTAGGATTAAAAATCCCTAGTAAAAACCCTTAATGATGAGACTAAGTGTAATAAAACATCATTAAATTTTGTTAAGTATAGAGTTAGTGGTTTATCAAGAAAATAAATCATAGTCAAGATACTACATGTGTACGTGGTTCTAGAAGAAACGTACCTAGGAGTGACAACTCCGACCTGGTGTTTCGAGATGGACTTGGGGTAACAAAGTACATAAAAACATTAATTACTATTCGTATGGTTTAAAAATCATTGTGGATATTATTTTGAAAATTCATAAGGTCATTATAAACCATTATTAAAGGATCAAAAATTCCCATATGAATATATGTTTTGAAGTAGATAATGGAATACATTGATTGGAGCCTATAAATTCATTAGTTAAAGAGATTAATTCAATTTAAATATGAACCCTTTAATTTCATTGGAGTCTCCATTTTATTCTAACTTCTTAGGATTCTAATCCTAATTATTCCTTTTCTTCTAGCCAATGTCCGGAAATAGGAGTAATCATGCTAACAATTGATGTGATGGGGAGAGTGAGGATTTCCCTAATGAGATGATCGAGCTGATGGGAGTGGGAAGTATGAATATTGTCACGATATTCTTTCATTTAACTAATGTTATGAATATAATCACGTAACAAGATGATTGCCTCACCCCCACCCTCCCATGAGAGAGAAATCCACAATAGAGAGCTTCATACAAGAAAGGCCTCCAACATTCAATGTATCATCTGATCCCTTAATCGTGGAGCAGTAGATCAATTCCCTCAAAAATATCATTCTTATCTTTCAATGTTCCATATAATAGAATGTTATTCTATATATTTATTTTATAGAGGGTGAAACCGATCATTGGTGTACATTGATGAAGAATATAAATCCTAAGGAGCAGATCGAATCAATGGATTGGAAGAAATTATGGAAAATGTTTTTTGAAAAATATTTTCCCCACAACCTCCATCATAAGATTGAAAGAGATATCCTTTCACTCTATATATAGAAAAATGAGTCTGTTAGGGTGTATGAGGCAAACTTCATCATACATCCATAGTACACAACCATTTTTGTCATTATCCCATCATTAAAGGTTTCCCACTTCTTTGATGGGATAACTCCTCCAACGAAAAAATCTTTTTCAATCCATGCCTTTGAAATCAATGATGAAATAATCTGATGTTTCCTCAAAGAAAATAGGGTGATAGATGAGTCTCAATGGTATTATTGGGATTAAAGTGGAATATTGACTTTAATTCTGGTGGTCTGATGGATTAATATAATGTTTCTAGGAAATTCCATCACCCTGCATGACAAAGTTATAGAAAGAAGAACCTTCTATATTGCCTATAGGGATCAAGGAAATAATTTAGGTTCATAATATAAGGTCACCTAGCTAATAGTTTCTTATAGGAGAAAACCATCAATATGATAGTGGAATGTAACACTCTTGTCAACCCTTAATGAATTTTTTATTTCTAGAACTTTTAGGAATCATTGAACTTTTCCAACTAGTACCCTAAGCCTAGGGTTTTCAAAGGCAACAAACATCTTACAAGGAAGAAATGGAGAGCTCATTCCAAATCTAAATAAGTGAATCCTGAAAATAAAGTCATGGATAGTATGCTAGTTATTCATTCAAGAATAGAAAAAATACCTTTTGATTCCGATTCTATTCATTATTATATATCCCAAAATTTTAATATTATAATCCAAACACCGCCATAATAAATGGATTTAGTGATGTTGGTGAAAGTGTAAAATTGATCAATTATTGAATCCCATTAAAATAAATTCTCCCTTATCACAATTTTTTGATATAAATTCTAGTAGAACATTTCCATTCTTTTATTGGTGGAAATCGATGATATTCTGGGCATTGAATGGCTTTCCCTATATAGAGCCAACATAAATTTCCATGAGAATGAAATCACTATCCATATATCAAATCACCCTCAATTTTATACAAGTGAAAGGAGGAGGGAAAATATTCCCCAGCACCATCATACATTACATGGATATTACTAACCAATGAGAACATGTATATTTCTTAGATGATTGAGTCTATGGAATGAACCATCCTCCATGACATTCCTATTGTGAGGGAATTCACTAACATGTATCCCAAGGAATTTCTTTGTTTTTCTACAAGTAGGGTTGTTGAATTATCTGTTGATCTTATACCTAAGGAATTTATTATATCCAAGACTCAATATATAATTGTTGTTGTGAAATATGAGGAGATAATGAAACTATGATAGGTGAATCAGGATAAAGGGTTTATAAACCCACATGATTCCCCAAGGGCTACACCAGTTCTCTTCACTAACATGAAGGATGGGTCAACGTGCATTTTCATTGATTATTATGAGCTCAAAAAATCATGATAATGAACAAGTATCCATTTGAAAAAAATGATGAATTGTTCAATTAGATACATGGAGAAAATTACTTCTCCAAGGAGGATATATGTTCTAGATATTACAATATAAGTGTGAAGAAGGTGGATATCCCTGAGACTACATTTTGTGTAGGGTATGGGCATTATGAGTTCATAGTGATTCCATTTTGGCTCTCTAATTCTCTAGAAATCATTATGATCTTGATGAACAGAGTCTATAGAGATTACCTCAACAATGTTTTGGTAATCTTTATAGATGATATTCTACTATACTCGAAATCCACATAGGATCATGAGGAGAATCTAAGAACTATGATAAATACCATAAAAATGTAGAAGGTATACGAAATGGAAAATAAGTGTGAGTTCAAATTGAATGAAGTCTCATTCTGGGAGAATATTCACAAAAGAAATGGGATATCAGTGGATCCTTCCAATAAATAGGCAACTGAGGGATGGATGAGGCAAAATATGTGATGGATATCAATATATTAATTGGGATATATAGATATTATTTCGGATTTGTGAGATATTTATCGTGATTTTCAAACCCTCTCACCAAGATTACTCAGAATTGATTAATGTTTACATGGAATGATGAATGTAAACAAATATTCATGGAGTTAAAAAAAGAGGCTTAACACTACCCCTGTGCTCACACTACCCACAACTGGGGAGCCTTTTGTAATCCTAAATGAATATTCAAATATGGTATTGGGATGTGCATTGATGAAATATGAAAAATCATTGCCTATTCCTCAAGGAAGTTTAAAATTCATGAGTTAAAATATGCAACGCAAGATCTGGAGTTAGAAGCTATGATATTTGTGTGGATAATATAATGAAGTTACCTCTTTGGGGAGAATTTTTAAATATATATAGATCACAAACGTCTCAAATATATATTCAAACAAAAAAGAGATAAATATGCACCAATGAAGATGGTTAGACCTCATTAATCATTACGATTACTCAATCTACTATCATCCTAGGAAAGTGAACATGGTGGAAAATTCTCTAATTACAAAGGACCTAACCATTCTATCTTTTATGAGTCTTTAAAATGATATAATATTCATAGATTTGAAAAATATGGTTTGGATAATCATAAATAATGGATCATAAACAATCCATTCACAAATGATTGCAAAACGTATCTTTTCGAAATTTTAATGGATGCTAAAAAAGATGATGAAATAATTTAGATGAATGAGGAAACAATCATAAAAGAGAAATCCTTTGAGTTTAGCATTACTGGAGAGGGAAATATGCTATTTGGGTTGAGACTATATATTCCATCAAATCTGGAGTTAAAGAAATAACATTTGGATGATGCACATAGTTTGAATTTCTCTATTCACCAAGGAATCACAATGATGTATCAAGATCTCTGGGAGCACTATTGGCGGGATTAAATACATAATGAGAATGCAAAATTTCCATCAAATTTCATGGAATTTCACAAGTGAAGGATAAGAGGTATTAGTCTAAGTGGATGATGCAACAATTACCCTAACCAATATGGAAATAGTAATACATAAACATGGAATTTTTCACTGGAATTCTGAAAATATCCAAAGGAAACAATTCTATTTGTGTTGTTTTGGATTTTCATAAAAATACTACACACATAAGTTCCATGGAATCTATCCTTTTTATTACATAACTTTTCATTAAATTTCACAAACATAGGATCTTTAAAGTTTAGTGTCTTTGAAATTAGGAAGAGTATACATGAAAACAACATATAAAATTATTATAATAAACTTGTAAGTCTTCATTAAAATATCATCCTAAGTATAATTATTTTGTCTAACAATATGGATACATACATCAATGGAATTGGTGAGCAGAAGGCCCAGTAAGTGTAAACAATGGAATCAGTTTACTTGTGATATCGATGATAACATGATAAAAAACATAAAGAAATGAAAAATTGGAGAAGAGGAATATCATAATAAAAAGAACAGTAATCATAACATTAATATGTGGATACAAAATTTAATTTATTAATTCATTAACATATCACCAAGGTTCATCCCTAAGGTGTCGTAAAAAAATTACTAAGGTTATTCACCAAGGTATCGTGAAACATGTCATATCTAGATATTTATATTATTTACCCAATTAATTAGAGTGAAATTAGGTAGAACCCTTAATATGTATTTATTCTTATGTGATCCACATAGATTATAATCAATCTCTTCATAAAAACCCATATATAATAAAACAAACAGGTTTCATTTCAAAATCGTTACGTTTTTAAAGTTCTTAAAAAATTTATCGTTATGTCATTTAAAACCCATGGGAATAGAATGAGGGTTTCATGTAAGTCATATAAAAAACAAAATATACCATTTTTATGTCTTGATGAATACCCCCAAAACTAAAATATGATAGGGTATTCCCATTAATAATATTAAATAATTTCTTGATAAAAAGGAGGGAGAGGTTTTGAGACGAAATTTCTACAACATAATGACTATATAACATGGTTTTAGAAAACATTAAAAAGAGAGGGTACAAGTGTAACCCACTCATAAAAAAATAATAATATAGTATAGAGACATAATTAAAATAACAATAGCATGGTATGGATATTTGAATTTCATACCACATGAAATGGAATCATGAAATAAAAGAAAAGATTCAATTTCTTTTACAAAAATTTGGAATCCTAACTGTGTTACTTAAAAATTAATAAAATTAGTTGATGAGAGTTGAAAGGAACTCTCATAAATTGGACATAAAATGAATAGAAATAAATATATATAAGAACTTACCCCAACATAATAATATGGAAACTAGAAGACACAACATAAAAAAAAGTCATTCCATAAAAGAGGAGGGCTAAAGGATCCCTTACCTTGAAGCGTAACATCAAAAGCACAATGTTTGGGATCTTTGGTGGATTGAGGGAACCATGAGAGGAACCCTTGGGATGTAAAAGGACCATAGCTTCATTGATGAGGAATTTGGAATGAAATTTATGAAGGAATGGGTTGGTATTTATAGTGAAAGTGATGGAATATTTAATTAATTTCCAAGGGACACCACAATAATTGTATTTTCCAATCCATGGGATTGACCATTGTGTTTTCCCATGGTATTGGACACATTGGACAGCTCATAAAATATCATACTATTCACATGTAAACCAGAATTCCTACATCATTATTACATCATTAATGATGTCGTTAATCACAATGATACTCGAAACTATATATTTTACGATTCACTGAAAAACAAACCATTTTATAGAAATCTCACAATTTCAACCTAACCGAATATCGATGCACTGAATTCAAAAAAGAACTCCAGTTTTTGAAAATAATATTCTAATTAGGGGTATTTAATTTTTATGTAAAAACTCTATTTACTCTAAAATACTAATTCTTAACAAATTATTTCTGAAATAGTTATTTACTTACTCTATTATATCACATTTCCATTCAAGATGTATAAATTATATTTATACATAATTAAGTGAGGTTACTATTCTATTAGTCACATAAATATTCCTCTGAGTAATATTACTATTCATAATTTTCTATTCACTAAAAATTATGTTGATCTTATTAGACTCTAAATTTATTACTGATCGCAACTATAGAGGACCTTTTTTTCAAAATAATTTCTCGTTATAAATTATTTAATGTATACAAAAATATTTTTAAATACCAATTTTTCCGAAATTCAACAATAATATGGAACTTTTATAAATTCATCTTATATTTATATGAACATTTGAAATTCAAAATATTTTTCATAATAATAAATTACAATTTAATTTATAACATATATTACACAAAGTAACTAAAGTCACATTACATAACCACTTATAACAACAGCATAGGACCTAAGAGTAAGTTGTGAAATGGTGATAGAATCTTCGGGCGGCTCGTACAACATTTCCCGAGTGGTGATTTCTATCAGCTTGAACTTATTCCTTAAGAAATTCCATTCAAGCTTCACATGATAGAGTTTGGCTTGGGCTTGGTCCAGAGAAAAGCCCAGTGATGCAACCTCCTTTCGAAGAAGAAAATGGGCATCGTATGACCTGTGTCTACTGAATGAGGCCATTGAATCTTCCTTATGTATTAAATAACCATGATCAATTGTATTTGTAAACTGTAATCATAACATAATAGATTCCAATGGTCATATTGACCAATGACCATATCAAAGTTTTAACCCAATGGTCTCATTTTATTTATACACAATTCATTAATTAAAGGATATAGATTTGTTGAGTATAAAATAAAATAAATCAAAAATTTAGGAAACAAATATTATTAAAATGATCAGGTCATTACATTCCTCCCTCCTTAAGACATTTTGTCATTGAAATTTCATCTTGTACCCTCTGAAGAAAAAAGGTATGGGTACTTCCACCTAATAAACTCTTATAGTTCCCAAGTGGTTTCTTCGCATATTTGGTTTCTCAACAACACCATAAAAATTCATGTAGTCATGCTGCATAGAACTTTGTCTCTACGATCCATGATCTCCACTAGATGATCCTCATAAGATAGGTCATGTTCCAGTTGTACCACCTCTAAATTTAGTACATGTGATGGGTCATGTATGTACTTCATCAAGAGGGATACATCAAAGATATCGTGAACTTTTTCTAGATTTGGAGTATGTGCGGGATAGGAAACTGCTCTTATGCAATCAAGGATTTCATAGGATATAATGTACCTAGAGCTAAGGTTACCTTAATTATCAAAACCTCATGACTCTCTTCTATGGTGAAACTCATATAAAGACATTTTCACCGACATTATACTCAAATTCACTTCTATGGTTGTTGGCATAGCTCTCTTGCCAACTCGGAGCAGACTTAATTTGTTATTGGATGGCATTGACCTTTTCTATCATCTCCTACACAAGATCCGGCCGAAATGGATATCTCTCACAAACTTCATCCCAACAAGTAGGATTTATACATCACTTACCATATATAGTATTAATGGGATCCATTTGAATACTCGAGTGGAAGTTATTGTTGTTAGATAACTCAACTAAAAGAAGATGTTGATCCCATCCACCATTAAATTTCATTGAGCATGTTCTCCGCATGTCCTTGAGTGTTTTAACAGTCCTCTCGGATTTCTAAAGAGTTTTGGGGTGATGGGTCGTACTAAAATTCAATTCAGTACTCATATAAAGTTGATTACTTCTCAAAAATTTTAATGTGAACCTTGGATAACAAAAAGATACGATAAAATGTCAAACTCCATGAAGCCTTACCGCTTCCTTCACATACATCCCAACAAGTTGACCAAGATATAAATCTTCCTGAATGGAGATAAAATGGGCTCTCTTCCTGAGATAGTCAACAATAACCCATATCCCATTGTTTAATTTGTATTTTCTTGGGAGAATAATGATAAAGTACATAGTTATATTGTACTAATTCCATTCCAATATGAGTAGTGGTTGCAATACCCCTTTGGAATGTTTTTTCTCTTCCTTCACATGCGGACATACTAGGAACCTTGAAGTGAAGTCAGAAATATCCTTTTTCATATTATCCCCCCAAAATGATCATGAAGGTCCCTATACATTTTTGTTCTTCTGAGATGTATAGTGAAGGTAAAGCTATGAGATTCATCCTTCAGCTCCCTCATTAATTCCAGAAAATAAAAAACACGTCGTCTTGTACCAAATTTTAGTCCACCTTAATGACTAATATTGAAATCAAGAAACATCCTATTCTTCACTACCCCAAACGTCTTCTATAAAAAAGGATCTTATTTCTGAGATTTCTTGATCTTCTATAGTAATTATGGTTGAGAAATCATTTGGAGTTTGGTTGATGTTGTACCTTACCATATAATTCCATTGTACAACTTTACTAGGTCATTGATCGATGGATATCTTTGAATCCTCATCATGGAAAAAATAGGGTCTTTCCTATTTAATGCATCATTGACATGGTTTGCTATTCCGGGATGATATTGAATTAAATAATCATAGTCTTTACAAAGTTTCAACCATCTCTTTTGTCTCATGTTCAATTCATTTTGTGTGAAATTATACTTCAAAATTTTATGGTCCATGTATATATCACATTTATCCCAATAAAGATATTGCCTACATATCTTTAGAGAAATAATGACTGTAGTAAGCTCCAGATCAAGCGTAGGATTGTTCTACCATGAATCTTCAACTGTTGATATTCATTAGCAATGTATTTTTTATTTTTCATGAGGAATCACCCAATCCCTTTCATAAATGCACCGCTAAAAATAATGAATCCTTCTTCAATTGAGGGCAGATTTAACATGGGTGCAGTAACCAATCTCTTATTCAGCTCTTGGAAACTTTCCTCACAATCATTTTTCTAGATGAACATGACCAATTTTAGAGTTAACTTGCTTAATGGAATAAAAATTGGTGAAAAGATTTTCAAAAACCACCTATAATATGCTCATAATCCATGGAATATACAAATATCAGTTATTTTTCTAGGATGACGCCACTCCTCTATAACTTTTATCTTTGAAGGGTCAACTAGGATTTCTTCATTGGCAACAATGTGCCCCAATATAGAAACTTATTATATCCAAAATTCACATTTTCTAAACTTTCCAAAAAGACACTTCTTTTGTGGATTTTAAAAATAACCCTAGGATGATCCTCATGTTCCTTGAGACTTTTGGAATATATTATAATATCATCAATTCAAACTACTACAACGTTATCAAGGTAGTCCTTAATTACTCTATTCTTCAAATACATAAAAATAGTAGATGCATTAATTAGTCTGTCCGTCATAACAAAAAACTCATAATGACCATATCTTGATCAGAAGGAAGTTTTTGGAATATCTTCTTTATTCTACTTCAATTGATGATAACCTGATCGAAGATCAATCTTAGAGAAGAATTGAACCCACGAAGTAGGTCAAATAAGTCATCAATCCTTGAAAGGGTGTATTTTTTCTTCACAATGATCATGTTTAGTTCTCTATAATCAATGTATATACGCATTGAACTATTCATCATCTTCACAAAGAGAACAGGTGATACCCAAGGAGACACACTTGGTTTAATAAAACCCTTCTCCAAAAGTTCTTGGAATTGTTTCTTTAATTCCTTTATCTCCACATTTTTCATCCTATATGGGGTCTTTGATATCCAATGAGATCCAAGTGCAAGTTCAAGGGATAACTCTACCAATCATTCTAGGGGAGGTCCGTGTAACTCCTAAGAAAATTAGTCAATGTATTTATAGACGATGGGGACATTTCCTTTCCTTAATCTCTCATTCCCTTCTTCTTAACCACTTATCAAATCCATAAAGATGATTATAGGAGTTTCTTCTATAAAAATATCAGGTTTAGATATCTCTCCTTGGAAGATAACTATTGGTTTCCCATTCAAGACTTCTGAGATTTCCTTGCATCTACATTTGATCTTAACATCTTACATTGTGAGCCAGTCCAACCCAAGTATAATGTAGAATTCCAGCCTATGAATGACAACAAGATTTGCGATAATATTTTTCTCAATAATGTAAATAATTGAGTTTTTAAACACCGATGATGCATGGATAATCTCACCAGGATATTTGACTGATAACTCTACTTTTAGAAAATCGGGGGTTGATTCTAAATTCATTGAAACCTTGGAAAAAATAATGGAACGATTTGAAGTAGAATTAAAGAAATTAATTACAAGATTTAGGAGAACACCAAGAGTACCTATGACCACATCATTTGGCTGTTGAACATCAACCGTAGTGACTGCAAAAGTGAGAAACTTTTCCCATGGCCTTTGATGAGGCTGACGATGATTCCCCTCCACTGCCCTCAGATTTGGATAGTGATTGGAAAATTTCCCAAGTTTTCCACACTTATAACATTGGAAATAAGGTAGGGATTTCACCAAATCCCCCTTTTCGTTAGTTTTGGGAAGTTGTGGCTTCACCTCACTATGAAAATTCTGCACAATATGGACATCTTGTCCACATTTGTATCACTTACTACTCCTGAGCATGCGTTCCCCAAATTCCTCTTCCCAAATTTATTACATGTGGGACATTTTACATTCTTGCCTCCTCTTCCCTGATCGAAGCCTCTCCGAAATCTTGGCTCCATTGAGCTCATATTTTAATTGGATTTAAGGGACCACTACATCTCACCATACTTCAGTTTGATCTTCATCATACTCTGTTTGATCTCCTCATAGATGTTAACCTCTAGATTGGCTCTTTTTTTCTGTAGATGAGGTCTTACTCCACCAAATAATTTATCAACATTCCCCAAAGGATCCATGACAATTCTTAAGGTAAAATGGGAAATTCATGTGAAGTTCATATCGTATCTTCCAACAAATTCATTCTCTTTATGCTTCAGCTCGAGAAACTCATTCTCCATTTTTGTTCTCATAAAATTAGTGAAATAATTATTGGAAAAGATACCTATGAACTCTCCCCACTCAATAGCTTCAACGTCCACTCTTGGACTCAAGTTTTTAATGAAATCCCACTACTGATTTTCTTCTTCCTCTAAGCAATAAACAGACAGGGTGACCTTCTCTTGTTCCTAAGAGCGTTGCACAGAAAAGATATTCTCGATAGAGTTGATCCATTGTTCAATAATCAATGGTTCAGTAGATCCACTGAAGGTTGGTGGTCATTGACATATGAAGTACTCAACAGAATATCATTCCCTTCGCTGTGAGATCAGCCTCTCAGCTTGATTCAAGTTATTTTCCATAACTTGAGTCTGTTGGTTAATAATTCTCATGAATGTTTCCCTTCTGGATTCTATCAAAGGGCCATCAACACATGGTCCATCACGGTCACCATTAGCATGGTTACTCCTATTTCCCACCATTTTCTAAAATAATAAAACCTTAGTGAGAATATTATTTCATTTATAAATCTTTTAATAATAAAAGATTTTATGTATTAAAACATCATGCTAAAACAATTAAATTTCTCTATAAATACTTCATAATGATTCATAAAAAGCTAATCATTAGACAAACATATCCCATGGGAGTGTCAAACCAGGAGTACAGTATGAAATGTTGTCATATACCATTATAACCCAGGTCTAGCCTGAAACTCCTTGTTGGAGTTTTCAATTCTAGGTATATCTTTTCTAAAGCCACATCCACTTGTTCATATCTAGACATAGATTTATTTTTTTGGAAATGAATTACTTAATATTTCACCAGAATACCATGAAAATTTACAGTATTTAAACATTTCTATAGGGTCCTTACTAATGTTTTTATAGCATATTTTAAATTAATAACTAAACTCTCCTTTGATACTAACTATGGAATCCCACCTTTTTATTGCATAACATTTCATCACATTTTACAAACACCGGATCTTTAAAGTATACTGTCTTAGAAATCAGGAATAATATACATGAAAAAAACATAAAAAAATTATTCAAATTCACTTGTAAGGCATAATTATATATTCATCCTAAGTACAATTACTACGTCTCAAAACCAGGAAATATTCATCAAAGGAAACGGTGATCAGAAGGCCCAGTAAGGGTCAACAAGGGAATCAGTTTACTTGTGATATCCATAAGAACTGGATAAAAAAACATAAATACATGAGCAATGTAATATGAGGCATATCATAATAAAAAGAAAATGAATCATAACATGAATATGTGGCTACAAAATTTAATTTATACATTCATGATCATAACACCATGGTTCACCCCTAATGTTTCATATAAATTACCAAAGTTATTCACCAAGGTATCATGGTATTAGTCATATCTAGATATTAATATTATTTACCCAATACATTAGATTGATACCAAGGAGCACCCTTAATATGTCTTTATTTTTATGTGATCCTCATATATCATAATTAAACACTTCATAATCAACCCATAGAGGATAAAATAAATGGGTTTTATTACAAAATCGTGACATTTTAAAAGTGCTTAAAAAACATGATCATTATGTCATTTATAACCCATGGAAAAGGAATGAGGGTTTTATGTATGTCAACTACAGAACCAAATATATAATTTTTATGTCTTTATGAATACGCCATGAAATAGAATAGGTATGGGTATTCACATTAATAAAATAAAATAATTTCTTGAGAAAAAGAGAGAGATGATTTGAGACGAAATTTCAGTATTATAACCTTTATATAACATGGTTTCAGAAAACATTAAAAAGAGGGAGGAAAAAGGTAAAACACCCATAAATAACTCATAAACCAGTATAGGGACATAATAAAACTGAAATAAGATCATGTTATGGATATTTGAATGACATACCACTTAAAATGGAAACTTCAATAAAAAGAGAAGATGCAAATTTTAACAAAAATACAGCTGCCTAACAGCGTTACTTAAAAATTCAGAAAATCTACTGATGCGTCTGGAAAGGGTATCTCATCATTTGGAAATAGAATTATCTTAAATAGGGACATATAATAACATAAACCGCCATATTTATATGGAAACTAGAAGAAACCACATAAAGGAAGTCATGACTTAAAAGAGGATGGTGAAAGGTTCCCTTACCATGACGAGTAACTTCTAAAGAAGGATGGTTGGAACCTTGGGGGATTTATGGAACCATGGTAGGACACCTTAGGACGTAAAAGGCCAAATCATCATTTACGTGGAATTTGGAATGAAATTAATGAAGGAATAAGTGGGTATTTATAGAAAAGTGAGGGAATATTTTATTAATTTCCAAGGGACACATCATTAGTGGTATTTTCCAAACCAATGGCTTGACCATGGTATTTTCTAATGGTATTGGCCACTTGGGACAAATAATAACATATATTACTATTCACAAGTCATCCATAATTATTACATCATTGTTACATCATTAATGATGTTGTTAATCACACTGAAACTGAAAAGTGAATTATTTCCTATTAACCGAAAAAGTAACCATTTTATAAAAATCTCATTAATTCAACCTAACCTAGTATCGATGCTCTGAATTAAAAAATGAACTCTATTTTATGAAAATCAATGTGTTTATGAGATATTTAATTTTTAATTAAAAAAACTATTTACCTGAAAATACTAATACTTAACTAATAATTTCTAAAACAATTATTTAAAAACGCCTTTATATCACATTACCAGTAATGTTGTATAAATTATATTTATACTTAAATAAATGAGGATAATTTTCCATTGGTCATAGTAAAAATCATATGGGTAATATTACCATTCATAATTTACTATTCACTAAAAATTATGTTGATTTGATTAGACTCTAAATTTCATACTGATCCTTATTTTACAAGACCATTTTTTGAAAATAATTTTACATATTTAATTATATAAATTATGATTTTTTTAAAAATACCATTTTTTCTAAAAATAAACAATAATATAGAACTTCTATGAATTCATCCTATATTTATCTGGATATTTTAAACTCAAAAATTATACCATAATAAGAATTTGAAATTTTATTTATACAAATGTATTACACAATGTAACTATTTTCTCAATACATATCACCTTATAACACCTGTATAGGACCTAAGAGTAAGGTATGAAATGGTGATAGAATCTTGTGCTGGCTCAGACAAAATTGTCTGGGTGGTGATTTATATTAGCTTGAATATCCCTTTTTAGTGATTCCGTTCAAACTTCAGATGTTGTATTTTGGATTGGGCTTGGTCCAAAGCAAATCCCAGTAATACAAACTCCTTTCCAAGCTCCAAAAAATGGGATTCATATGGCCCAAGTCTACTAGATGAGTCCATAAACTCTCCTTCTGTATTAATTAACCATGATCATTTGTATTTATAAACAATAATCACAATGTTACATCTTCCAATGATAGTATTGACCAATGGTCATATAACAGCCGCAACCCAACGGTCTCATATAGATTATAATATCTTCATTAATTAAATTATATTTTTTGTAGTATAAAATAAAATAACACACATGTTTTGGAATCAAATATTATTCAAATGATTGGGATATTAAAAATGTCATTCAATAGGATTTCCCACTATATCAACTCGCAGATATATACATCATAGAAGTTGTAAGGTAGCAAGGAGTACCACTACCAATTGAGTCCGATTGAGATCCAATATTCCCATATATGTTTTGGAAAAGCCTACAGCATGCTCTAGAAACTGAGCTTTAATTCAGTACAACTTATCACCCTCAAACTGATGGAAAATCTTAGTGGACTATCTATACAATTTAGGACATGTTGAGAGATTTCAAAATAGACTTGAAATGTGGATGGGACCAACAACTTCCTTTTAAGTAGTTCTATTACAATAATAGTTCCATTTTGAGCATCCAAATGGCTCCCTATGAAGCTCTTTTTAGGAAGAGGTTCAGAACACTGACATATTGGGATGAAGTTGGGAAATGATAACTTATAGGTCCTGAAATGGTGGAAGAATGAGTGGATAAGGTAAAGACTATAAAACATCACATAAAATTTACTCAGATTTGACAAAAGGGCTATGTTGAATATCATAGACCTGACCTAGAGTTGAATGATTGAGACATGGTATTCCTCCAAAAATCTCTATGGAAGAGAGTGATGAGATTTTTCTAGAAGGGAAATATTAGTCTAAGGTACATCGGCCTTTTTGAGATCCTTGATCACATCAGAGCAGTTGCATATTGACTAGCACTCCAACCAATCCAATCTCATGTTCATGATGTATTCCATGTACCTCTCTTAAGTATGTACAACACATACCCATAACATGTACTCAGTCCAGAGGTGGTAATTTTGGATAATGGCCTTTCTAATGAGTATCTTTCGATGAATATCTTAAATCGTAGAGAAAATGTTCTACGAAATAAGATAATTCCACTTGGAATGGTGTTTTGGGGAAACCATATATATGAATAAGAAACATGGAAACCAGAGGAGGTGATGAAGCAGAGTTACCCTCATATATTTTGGAGTGGGAAATGATATTTCAAGGGTAAAGTTTCTTAGTGGGGGAAGGTTGTAATGACCCTATAATTTATGAATTAAATTCACTTTATTTTGATTTAATTAAAAGTATTATAGATTTATAAAAAACATGCACTCCTTTTTATATAATTAAATTTAAATGACCATTTATTATCATTACCATTAATAATATAGCCATTGAATAATGATCTCATGTATAGTATATATATAGTGTTTTAAAAAATCTTTTTTTTACATCGAAAAAGGAATCCATGACATAATCTAGTAAGATAATACCCTGTGAAGCCCATTTATCAGATCTTCAAAGGGAAACCGAATTTCAAGGAAATTGGTTATTCTAATCCCAATCTGAGATCCACCATCTTAATCATGAGCAAGACCATTTACCGGAAAAGTTCATGCTCATCGAGATCACATCCCAAACCATGTTCACCGAACGACCCCATGAAAGCCCCACAATCACAAAAATTAGTCTAGGGTGTATGATGGTTTAATAATTGGATAGGTAACAAGACCCTATCATTATAACTTGGTATGTTATTTTTTTATAGAATAATTATTATACTTTCATTCTATTACTGTTACAATGTAAAGAATTTTTAAATAACAAATAGTATTTGTTGTTAACATTCAAATTCAATTAAGGTATACTTATAGATAAATTAATAGATTTTTTAAATAAAAAAAATTATTATTAAAAATTATTATTAAATAATGTTCATTAAATATAAATTATCATATAGTTTTTATAAAGTCAACTATAATTTTTATTATGGTTTAAAAAATCTTTGTCTAAAACCCCGTCAATTTTTAATAAATTTCAGCGTCTATTTAAAAAGTGAAAATAATATATTTATAAATTTTTATAGATAAAAATAAAAATTATTTTTTGAATCAAGACATTGACAGTATCCAATGTTGAATTTTTGACAATTTTCTGAGACAATTGATTTTTTGGGTAAAAATTTAAAAAAATATAAATATAGGGTGAGTTTATGAAATAGTAATAGACCAATAGTGACATAATTAATACTATAAAAACTATATTAGGATAAATATATTTCATTCCTTTAAACTAAATTATTTATTAAATTCTTTTATTTATTTTATAAATCCATAGTGATTCCTCTAAAACATATTATATATTTTAGGATTTTAAAATCATTTCCTTGAAATTATGACTCACCTCCACATAAGTGAGGGAAATATTTGAATATATTCAGACCCTACCATTATAAAATATTTTATTCCACGCCCCTTTTCTAGAAACCATGGGATTGTTTGGGGATTTGAATATTTTACTGTGTAGTGTCTAAAACCAAAATAATAAAGAAATCATCCCTCTTTACTATATAATCCCACCCAACCTCCAATTTCACTTCACTAATACACTATGAAGCTCTTATAACCTATGAAACTTACTACATAGTGTCCACACTAGGTTCCCCATGATCCCATGAATCCCCCCCAGGCCTTTCAAGTCACACATCCAAGTAAGGGATCTTCCACTATCATCATTTATCAACCACTCGTTTTGAGATATGCCTATTAATTTCAATTTGAATCTATTAAGATAAGTTCATACAAACACCCATTTATATATAATTGATTTATAAATAATTATATATTCCATCCAGTCTAATTAATCTATCCATGATCTATTATATACACACGTTACCATGTTGAAATTTTGCAATGGATCTCTCTCTCCTCATTCATATTGTTTAACTTCTTTTATATTATTCATATTAAATTCCATTTAATGTGTTGGGGTATAATGATACATGATTAAATTACATTCCATTTTATTTATAAATGATGATATACACCCTTCACTAACATCAACATATTTTATGAATTTTTATTTGATGATTTTATGCGGGAAAAATTGCACTATGATTTTCAATCACGCTGTGAATACAAAACCCATTTCTCTACCAATGGTATTCACAATAATGATCCCATAATTATATATTTGGGTATTAAATGTATGTATTACACATTATATTATCATGTAATAACTTATTATTTTGAATTATTCAATGCTATATGATCTATGTGGCACAATAATGTATGAAATGATAGGTTCATGAAGGGTGTGGCCCGATAGAACTCCAATGCATTTGGAAATATTTAGTATCATTATAAGTCATGAAAAATTAGGGGTTACTCTTGATAATTCATGTGAAATGAGGTTTTACACATTTTAATTCATATGCAATGGCATTTTACTCTTGCTAATCTATGTGCAATGAGTCTTGACTGATGCTAACAATATATTTTATATTGTTTCCACATTTCAATGTTATTATTATCAATTAATATCATGAATCTATGTTCATGTTTCTTTTAATATCAATTGAAAATAATATTTTCTAACAATTAATTTTCTTCCTCTTTTCATGACATGTTTATTCCCTTACTTAGCTTTATAGCTCCCCCTTTCTTATGTATGTACACATGTTATCCTATTATGTGTTTAGTATGAAGGAATGTTGTGAAAATGTAATAGGATTTTTCATTAAATATGTTGTATTTATGTTTTATGTTTTCATGTAATGTTACTATGACCCAATTAAAATATACCATTCAATATTTTGATTTTCATTATGTGATATTTTATGTAATAAATCTTTATTAAATATAAAATTTAGTGAAGAGTTCTTATAAATGAGATGCACGGTAATAGTTCATGCCCTCAAAGTCATTTACTTTTCATGTATTGGTTGTTAGAAATGTTAAGAGGAGGCTAAGAAGGATTATGAATATTTTTATTATTTTAAGGCTATAATCAACGAGATTACATGTTGTCTAATTTTATTACATGAAATAATGGTATGTTTCAAAACTTATGCAGAGTGATTCACGACGTGTTAACATTTTACATGTCGTGGACAAGGGTTTCTCGATGTGTAAAATATCTAGGTCTAAAAATAAATAATAAAATTAAGATGAGACTATTTTTTAGTGGAAAACCAAACCCCATGTATTACACTACACGTAAGGGGATTATATATCATGTAATACCCTGATCCAGTTTTGTTTTAAAAAAATTCATCCAAACACCCATTCATTCAGACATGCACTCTTTTTCTACACATTTTTCACAATCCCTATGCACCCTTGTTGAGTAATATGGTTTTCCTTATGACATTTATATTCCGTCATACTTTCCAGAGATTGTTGAGTGAATATGGGTTCCTTATAACTTTACCATTCCTTCTTCATTTGAATATCACAAACACCTTACCTCAAGGAAAATCTCATTTTACCCTATGTTTTACTTCTATAAGGAAAATTTTCCTTTCCCAAAGAAATTTATCCATACCATGTTTGTCATTATTCACTATCTTGTATAAGTGTAAAATTAAGTTTCATATCTAAAACTTCTGAATCATATAATACTTAGATGAAGAGCATTCTATTTTCAGACTCCGAATTCTGACTCCGAGTTCTCTGAATTCAGACTCTGAACTCTTCTGAGTTCAGACTCCGAATTCTAATTAATTAAGACATCAAACTTTGTGAGTTCTGACTCTGAATTCTAATGAATTCAGACTCTAAGCTTTGTGAGTTCAGACTCTGAATTATAATGAATTCAGAATCCGAACTTTGTGACTTCTGATTCCGAATTCTAATGAATTCGGACTCCGAACATTGTGAGTTCTGACTTCTAATTCTCATGAACACTGAGTCCAAACTCTTCTGAGATCAGACTCCGAATTCTAATTAATTAAGAATCTGAACTTTTGTGAGTTCTGACTCTGAATTATAATGAATTCAGACTCTGAACTTTTTACGTACTGACTCCTAATTCTCATGAACACTGACACCAAACTTTGTAAGTTTAGGTTTCGAATTCTTGTAAATCCATATTCTAAATTTCCTTGAAATACAGACTCCAGAATTTTATAGAGTTCAGGTTCTGAATTCCTTAGAAAATAGAATCTGAATATTCTTTTATTATAGACATGAAATGTGTTTTTCGTTAAACTCAAAAATTTTATTTTCCTACACTCTGAATAATTTATTTTGGTTAATAAACCATCTTTTTCTCATCTATGAAATAGTTATGAAATGATGTCATAAATTCTGTTTCTAACTAACCGTTATTTGAGTGACACATGTACAGGTCCCTCCGATATTCAAGGAAAAATATGACCATTGGAGGAGGGATCCAACCGTTGGAGCTGTGCCTATAAATAAGATCTCATTTGGAAGAGCTCAATACTATTCTATGACTCGAAAGATTACATGTTGTTGAAGTGATTTCTAGAGAGAGACTCATGATTTGTGTGTTCTGAACTTCTTGTTAAGATTTTCTTTGTGAGACTCTGATTGTTGTTGTGTACAATCGAGGGCTTCCAGGGATAGGAAGGCAGAGGTTCCGACAACCTTGAAGTTGAGGGCTTTCTTATTAAGGAAGATAGAGGAGCTGACTACCTTAGAGTTGATGGCTTGTGGGGATTACAAGACAGACTCTTATCTTCATATCAAGGGCTTACCTTGGTGTGGTTAAGAAAGACTTTTTTTGGAAGTATAAATCAAGGGACCTTTATCCAAGGTTGTTGGATACACTTCTCTTTGGGTTAAAAGATTTACTACTTGTTACTTGTTTTGTTACAAGGTTTCCTCTATTTTTATTTGTTGAGAATGTATAACTATATTATACTTCCTTATACATGTACTCTAATTTATCGAGATTCAATACACTTTAAGGTAGAATCTTTATCTTTTTAAACATTCATTATGTTTCATTTTCCAGAGCCATCATTTCTGGAATCACATTCTCAGAGTCATATTTCCATAATCAAGCTAATGTGTAGAGCTAGAGGTTCTGTGAATTCCCTTGTTTAACCTTGTTAAACAATATTAAGGTTACTAACCAACATTAAAAGTTCCTAATGAATTTTTAAAGTATACAATTATCCCCCCTCTTGTACATTGAGCATCATTAGATACTTTATTCAGTATCTATATTATTTCGATCTGACATCTGGTATTATAGAGTATAGCATACTCACATACCATATCAATAATAGGTATCAGAGGATTGGTTAAATCTGAACTAATCTCACGATTAGCTTCAGAAGAGAAATCTTCTTCTTCTTATTTTTTTGGAATCATATTTTTGAACTCATAATGTTCGGATCGATATTTTTCATAGAGACACTCTAGTTTTATTTTCCTTACCGAGGAATATTTTTCTTGTTTACAAACTCTTTTAGTTCTAACAAGCTTGTGTGGAAATATTTTTCTTAAAAATGGAATGAATCAATGTTGGTTCAACAGACAATCTCAATCCAACTAGACAACCTATTTTTCATGGGAATTATTTCAAATATTGGAGATATTGCATGAACACATTCATTATCAATACAGGTGTTGATATTTTTTTTATGCTTACTGGAGTATATAAAATCCCAGATAAGGAAGTTAGTACCTTCACAAATCAAGAAAAGCATGAGTATCAACTGAATTATGAGTTACGCAATACATCGATTTGTTCTATGACTAGAAATATATATAGCCAAATTTCATCATGTGAAGCAGAAAATTATATTTGGAAGAAACATGAAGTTACTGACTTTGGAACTTCCAAACTAATTGAAACAATAAGAGCCATGCTCAGAGCTGAATATCATCATTTCTACTTTCCTTATGGAGAACCCATATGTAAGGTGCAAAAAATATTCATGAATATTGTGAATAATTTACAATCCATCAGTGAGAAAGGATTAGATGATGAAGCTCTTGTTAACAAGATCATAGACATTATGACCAATGAGTGGGAATCCAAGAGGACTACTATTGATGAGAACATAAAAGTTACTCAGATTTCTCTTGATGAACTTTTTGGAACTATTCTTCAACACAAGACTAGAATGAATAGAGATGCTGATAATGTAAAGGAGAATAATGGGAATGGCAGTGTTTCTTTTACTACAACATCAAATCATATGAAATCCAAGACTCCTAAGAGATTTACTAGATTAAAATCTATGAAGATTATTATACAATATTAATCTAGTGGAAGTGAATCATCAGAAAATGTGAATCTTCCTAGGCCCGGGTGCCACTCAACGGGTGCCCCGAACCTGGTTCTCCATCTGACCTCAAGCGCATTTCCCCAAATGCCAGAGGCTTTCGACTAGCAGTGAGGTCATAGGTCTGATAGTGGGGAAACTATGCCCTCATTTGTCAAAGTGTAGCACACCGAAAATAAATAAAACCATACAACAACAACAGCGGATGAAAATAACCATACACAATTTTATGCGAACAACTGCAGTAAAAACAACCAATAGTCATATATATAATGATGATGCAACATGACTCAAGATCTAAGAAAATAGCCAGATCATGTAATATAGCAGTACAATAATACAGGGTACAACAAAGCAAAACAGAACAGCCAGTAGCATCACGAGCCTAAGCCCGGTCCCATGCTCTCCTACTCCTCAGCAGCAATCAAGTACCTGTATAGGGACCCTTACCCTTATCCACACCTACAGAAATGTAATCTGTTTGGGCCAAAAATCATGACCCATATAGGGTGTGAGAAATAATATCAGTAGGCACCCACCAAAGGCTTGGGCTCAATTGTGTATAAACATGCATCAACAGTGTGCAAAAATAAATTCAATAAACTAATAAGTAATCAAAAGTAAATAAATTTACCAATTAAATTTCCATTTTAACATTAATTTAATCATTCAATATAAGGAAAACCACCAGAGTGAGTTTTCGATGTAAACAGTCAGTGTCCTCTGACACGCAAACCCTTACCCTCAGGTAATCAGAATCTCGCCCTCAGGAAATCAGAATATCGCTCTCAGGCATAACAGATACTGCCCTTAGGCATAGGATGTGTCGCCCTCAGGCACAGAATTCACCACCCTCAGGCATACAAAAGGTTACCCTCAAGCAAAAAAGAAAGTTTCCCTTAGGCCAATCCAGTCATGCCCTCCGGCTAAAGTAAAACACCGCCCTCAAGCACAAGTAACTGGGCCAAGACCAACATGTAATTATGCAATTAACATACAATTCCTCTCAAAGAAATTTAACAAACATCATTACAAAGGAATACCCTCTGTATCCTGGACAAATGGCTAAACTGAGGAACGCACCCCCGGGGTGGTCCTGGATCCAAGCAGCGATCCCAAACAGCAGTTTATTACCACATTTAAACACCTATACATTTTTAGGTATTTAAAATATCAACGGAATCATCCATACCACACCCCAACATGGGTTCGAAGCACAAAAATACACACAAATGCACAACAATTAGAAATTAAACACCAAGCCACCTACCTTTATCACCAATGAATGATATACGTGAACGTTGATTCCATAAATATCCAAAAACATCATATATATGAGGTAATGAATTCTCATTCAACCTAAAATAACTTCCCTTAGCAAAAGAATTGGAAAAAACTACGCAAGGAGAAGGGATGTCTTGCCCTTGCGGTTCCAATGTGATCGACAGAAGTGGAAACAGATTCTCGACGCTTGATCATTTGATCCACGATGTTTCGGTTGTCCTCTCCAGAGCTCTCATCCAGTTCTAAGCCAATCCTTTGAACAGGGTTGGATACTGCCCATTTTAAGCAGAAAAAAAGTACACGGCATGTACTTTTGACTACATAGTGTGTACTTCTTTCATTTAATTGTTCCTCTGGCCGCATCGCCAAACTTTTCATCCATCGATATGAGTACACGACGTGTATTCCCGACTACACGCTGTGTACTGTCACCCAGCTGGCGGCTGATTACACTGCCTTTCTATTTTCCTGCCAACTGACTACAAGGTGTGTAAATACCAACTACACAGAATGTAGTTGGTTTTCTCACCCTTCTTCGCTGACATAGCTACACCCCTTGTGTACTCATCCCACATGGCCAAAAGTACACTGCGTGTGGAATAGTACACAACGTGTAGTTCCAAAATTTTGGATTTTCCCCATATTTCTTATTTTCACAAAAACACTTAAGGAAAAGAGAAAAGAAGAAAATTTTACCTCAAAAATAAGAACTGGGTTCTTAAAAAATGAGTTAGAAAATCTTGCTTGGAGGATGAACAAGACTGTTGGACAGAATAACTTTCAATCCAGATATATGTTGAAGGAAAGGAAAGACAAGAAAGATTCATAAGTCACTTGTTATGAATGCAAGAGAGCTAGACATATTTGGCCTGATTGTCCTATGCTTAAGTGAAAAGAAAGAAATGAAAATAATTCTGGGGGAAACAGAAAGAATTACTACAAGGATAATGATAAGAAAGTCTTGAAAGCTAATTACATATAGAGTTCTAGTGGGGATGACTCTTCAGATGAATCATTAGATTACGAATCTTTTAGAAATAATAATTTTAGTCTAATATCTAGAATACCTATTGGCAGTCATTACTTGATGGATAAGGTACACAATGCTGAATCAATGACCAATGTTTCCTTAAATGCAAATTATAGTAATGATAAATATTATGAATCTTCGGATGATGATTCTTCTTTCTGATTAAGATAGTACTTTACCTACCAATGAAGAAGTTTCTAGGTTTTCTAAGTTCCTTTAGATTGAGATTTAAAACCTCATGAAAAAACATAATAATGCAAATTTTAGGAATTCTAATCTTACTAAGGAAATATCAGATCATTCTAATAATCTTGATAAGAAAATTGTTGATTTTGAAATTATTTCAAAAAATCTTGAGGAAATAAATTCTGAGAAGAAAAAAATTTCTAATGATCTAGAAAATGTAATTTCTATGAATAATGTTTTTGAGCCTAACTCTAGTTCCAAATATAATGTTTTAGA
Source organism: Viscum album (assembly GCA_963277665.1). NCBI lineage: Eukaryota > Viridiplantae > Streptophyta > Magnoliopsida > Santalales > Viscaceae > Viscum > Viscum album. The sequence continues at coordinate 1,960,132,847 of OY728137.1, forward strand.
AGAAAATAACTTGGTTATCAAACTGAAATCCGAAATTTTTTCCTTGAGGAAGTGTTTGACAAACATTACCTTAGGTAAGGAAAATTTTGATAACATGTATTCTCAAATCCGACCTCTAAGGAATAATTCTGGTTTTGGTTATAATAGTTCTAAAACGATTTTTATTAACTATTATTTTGTTCCTAAATGTGCTACATTATGTACTATGTGTTAGTGTGGTGGGTGTTGGGAATAAAATTGTTCCCTAAACAAAACTCAGTCTTTAAGATTTCATAAATCCTATTTTCTAAGAAAATGTGGGTGCCTAAGATTTTTTTTTCTGAAATTTCTTGATCGAAGAATGTTTGGGTTATGAAAGTCTAACTCTTTCGTTTTTAGGAAAATAGAGAGAGTACCAACAACAATACTTGGTACATGGATAGTGTATGTTCCCTGCAGATGACTAGTAACAAAAACTATTTTTAAAATATTATCAAGACTAAAGGAGGAAATGTAACTTTCAGAGATAATGCTCAGGGAGAAATTATTGGTATAGGTAACATAGTTATTCTTGGAAATACATTGATTTCAAATGTTATATTTGTTAAGGGTCATAAGTACAACCTCATTAGCATAAGCCAATTATGTGATGAAGACTACCTTGTGAATTTTAGGAATGACAAGTTCATAGTACACAATTCCAAGGCATAGTTTATTTTTTCTGCCCATAGGTAAGAGAATGTATACACACTGAACATAGAGGACCTTAGGAGCTAAGATCTACCTTGCCTTAATGCAATGGAAGATCATTCTTGGTTGTCGTATAGAAGGTTAGATCATTGAAATATTAAGAACCTATGAAAACATTCTATGAAAAGATTAGTTAAGGATCTAATAGTGCTTAGATTTGATTCTTCAAAAGATTGTGACCCTTTTCAATATGTAAAGAAACATAAATCATGTTTTAAATCAATCGGTGAAGTATCAACAAAGAATGCATTACAGTTAGTGCATATGGATCTATTTGGTCCTACACAAACTGGAAGCATTGGAAACAAGTATTATGTATTTGTTTTAGTTGATGATTACACTAGATTTATGTGGGTCTATTTTCTAGAAAATAAATCTGAATCCTTCTTGTATTTTAAAAGTTTTAGAGCCCAAGTTAAAAATTAGAAAAACCTTCCATTGAAAACTATTAATAATTATCATAGAGGAGAATTTCAAAATTCTGATTTTGATATTTTTTGTAGTAGAAAATGCATTACTCACAACTTCGCAACACCGAAAACTCCTCAACAGAATGGGGTTGTTGAAAGTGGAAATAGAATTATTTAAGAGATAAGTAGAACCATGTTGATTGAATACTCTATAAAAAGACAATTTTTTGCTAAAGCTGTAAGTACTGATTGTTATATTATAAATCGAGTTTTAATTAGACCTTTTCTTAATAAGACAACTTATAAGTTATGGAATGGTAGAAAACCTAGACTTTCCTACATTAAGGTTTTTGGTAGAAAGGTATTAATTCTGAATACTAAAGATAATCTACACAAATTCTCACCAAAATCTGATGAAGAAATTTTCTTAGGCTACTCTACAACTTCTAAGGATTATAGAGTTTTCAATAAAAAACACTTGTACTATTCAAGAGACAGTACTTGTCAAATTTTATGAAATTGATCCTTTTGTTTTTAAACAACCCCGACCTACATCTTCGACTGTGTTTTCAAAAACTGATTATCAACCCTTGTTAGAAGATCCTTCATATAATAAAAATTCCATAGAAAATGTTTCTGAACTATTTATCCCATAATATTTCATAACCTAAGTTGATGAACATGTTTTACAAAACCCAAATCATGTGTTCCTTAAGAATAATCACATTGATAGTATCATCGGTGATTTGAATCAACCTGTAAGGACTAGATGTTCCTTAAAAAATGACGTTGAACATCTATCATTCCTTTCCCAATTAGAACCAAAAATAACTGATGAATCTTTAGGTGATGATGATTAGATTAAATCCATGCAAGATAAACTAAATGAATTAGAATGGAATAAAGTCTGGACCTTGGTTAAAATACATAAGGAAACTTCTATCATTGGTGTTAAATGGGTTTTCATAAATAAGTGTGATGAAAATTGAATCATAGTTAGAAATAAATCTAGGTTAGTTGCTAAAGGGTATAATCAACAAGAGGGAATAGACTATGAAAAAACCTAGGCTCCAATAGCTAGACTTGAATCTATTCGTATTTACTTACTTTTGAAGCATTCTTTAATTTCAAAATTTTTCAAATGGATGAGAATTGTGCTTTCCTTAATGGTTATGTTCAAGAAGAAGTTTTTGTTATACAACCTCCTGGTTTTGAAGATACAAAACATCCTGATCATGTTTTTAGAATTACCAAATCTTTTTACGGACTTAAGCAAGCCCCTCAAGCCTAGTTTAATATACATACATGATTTTTACATCATAATAATTATGTTAAGGGAAATGCAGGTCCAACCCTTTTTATAATGAAAGATAAGAAAAATGTTTTGATTGTTCAAATCTATGTTGATGACATTATATTTGGTTCAACTTAGCAATCTATAACTGACTCATTTGCGAATCTAATGAAATCTGAGTTTGAAATGAGTATGATGGGTGAGTTAACATTTTTCCTTGGATTTAAAATTTCTCCAAAACCAGAATGAATCTATATATCCCAACATAAGAATATTAATGATCTTTATAAAAATTATGGATATGACACCACTAATAGTATAAGTACTCTTACTGATACATCAAATACACTTGATCTTGATGAATCCGGGAAACCATTAGATCAAACAACGTTTAGATGTATGATAGGAAGTTTACATTACTTGATATCTAGTCTTCCAGACGTAATGTTTTCAGTATGATTATGTGCAAGATATCTATCAAATCCTACGGAATCTCATTTAAAGGAAGTGAAAATAAGTTTTCGCTACCTAATGAGAACCATGGATTTAGGACTCTTCTATACTTTTGGAAATGAATTTGTTTTGAAATTTTTTTTTGATGCTGACTTTGGTGGATGTATAATAGATAAAAGAGTACATCTAGTACTAGTCATTTCTTAGGAGATTCATTAGTTTCTTGGTCATGCAAGAATAAACAATCAGTATCACTTTCAACTACTAAAGATGAATATGTTGCAGTTGGAAGTTGTTGTGCTCAAGTGTTGTGGATGCAACATACACTCACAGACTATGTTATGATTTTTACCAAAACAAAAATTTTGTGTGACAATAAAAGTGTAATTTCTCTTAGTAAAAACCCTTCACATCACTCTCGTTCAAATCATATAGACATTAGGAATCACTTTCTTATGGATCACACACAAAAAAGAGATATCATTATTCAATTTATTGGAATACAAGATCAACTAGCTAATATTTTTACAAAATCTTTACCCTCCGAAATATTTGAATACATTAAACAAAAGTTAGGAATGATAACCATATGGTAGTATTCCTTGTTAACTTCCTATTGAACCAATCTCCTTATTGTAATAAATTCCTTTTCATAAGGGGATTACATTTTTTTTGTTAGTTTTTCAAAAAAATTCATCGTTAGTTTTTCAAAAACATTTCATAGTTAGTTTTTCAAAAAAAAAGTTAGTTTTTCAAAAAAATGCGTAGTTAGTTTTTCAATAATTTTTCGTAGTTAGTTTTTCATAAAATTTCATAGTTAGTTTTTCAAAAAATTTCGTAGTTAGTTTTTCAAAAAATTTCATAGTTATTTTTTCAAAACTTTTCATAGTTAGATTTCCAAATTTTTTCATAGTTGAATTTTACAAATTTTAGTAATGAAAATTTAGTTCTTAAATTTTTCATATTGAAATCTTCAAAATGATGATTTTCGTACTTGAAATTTTCATAATAAACATTTTCATTACTGAAATTTTTGTAATAAAGATTTTTGTAATGGATGTTTTCATAGTCAATTTTTATTGAGAATATAAAGTTCATCAAAAAGAATATTACCTATTATGAATAATCTTCTTGGTAATCCAAAAGGTATGTTTTATTTCATAAGCTTTCATAATCATCATTTACTTACTGGTATTTGCTTTTGTGTTTTTAAATTTTTGGGATTCTAGATCCCTTAAATCCAAATGTTCTCCTTTAAAAACCACAAAAGATCAAATCCTACCAAATTTTCCTTCCACTATCATTTCAACGATAAGATCTAATCAGAAGATTTCTCAACCATTGTATTGTCTTTGGAAGTTCAACCATCACTTCCAACACCTATATAAAGGTCCCTAGAAGGGTTGTCCCACATCGTATTTCAAGACTCTGTGTGCCGAAGCTTTACCCCCCATTTCAAAAGCCCGTTCTGAACCTATCAAATCTTTCTCAAATCTGACTGTCTGTTGAAGTTCCTTCTCAAGAGATTCCAACTGTCAAGTCGATTTTGGAGTGGAAGATTTACAGAGAGAGGTTGGTGCATCCAATTTTTTTTCCAACTATGATTCCATTATATCCAAGAACATCAGGTAGAATGGATGGGAATGCGTTATCATATCAAATACAGAAGATCAAGACATATTATATCCAAATCTTCTTGTGTAATTTTATGAATCTGTGATCTTTTTTATAGAATATGAGAGGAGTACATTTTCTTTCAAAATCTTTTGAAAAAAATGCTCTTTTATACACCAAGGCTGCTAGATTGTATGGGTTGTCTAATGAAGGGGAAGATGAACTCTTTTCCCATAAATTTTCGAATGTACAAGGAAGTTTTGTCTAGGTGTTCGCTATGGAGTGTCTTGGAATTTTTTATTTCAAGACTCCAAATATTGCTCATTTTTCTACAAATATACGGATCCTTGAATTATGGGTTCACGGTTTCATCATTCCTAGAAAATGTTATAAGGACACCTTGAAGAAGAGTGACAAGTACATACTAGATTTTATGGTGAATCTGAGGAAGATTAGCTTGATGAGTCATATTCTCATTACTATTGAGAATATCAAGAATGGAAACTTGAAAGCTCAGAGTATAATGAATCCAACCATCCTCTCTACGATGGTTGTTAGGTGACTTGAGTATTTAAAAATCCCTTGATGTTCCAAGCCGAGTAATTGAAAAGTCATGTTAGTAAGTGATTATACATTGAAGAGAATTGATATTGGTTTCTCTAAAGATTCCAGAGAATTATATGAATTACCAGGGGAAGAGGCTGAAGCCTTTATGAAGAAGAAAGAAGTGGGTAAACCATCAATAAAGGTAGGAAAGAAGAAAAAGTTGAAGGAAGTGGATGAAGAAGATAAAACCCCTAAAGCTAAGGAATCTCAATCTACACCTCCAAAGCCCATGAAGCAGAAATCCTATCTAGATGAGGTTGTAGCCAAGTGGAGGGAAGAGAAGACAAATTGGAAGGAAGGAGAGCCATGGTTTGGCTTGGATCCAACAAAAGCTAAGGCTTTGAAAGAGAAGACAACATATGAGATTGAGAAGAAGGCCATGGAGAAGAAGCAAAAGAATAACATTTCTGAGATTGATATTGTGAAATCCCTTCTAAGGGATACTGAAAAAGCATCCAAACAAATTCCCATACCCAAATCCTTCCTGGTAGAACACTTACATGAGACTCTAGGGAAGAAGTTTTTGACTCCAAAAAAAGGTCAAGAGAAGGTTGTTGAAGAGAAAGAGGCTATCAAAGTAGTAGAAGAAGGAAGTTGAAATCAGTGCTGATACAGAATATTTTATTAATAAAGTGGAGGAATTTCATGAGAAGGAATGTGCATCTGAGAATTTTTCAATCCGGACCTCTCAAGACGGATCATCAAAGATAGCTACTCCTGGGTTAAATGAAAAAGATGAAGATGAAGTGAACAAGTTACCTGAGGAAGAATGTTATAATCATCATTTCATTTAACCTGAATATGCTAAGGCAGGAGCTGAAAAGGAGAAGATAGATGGAGATAAAATTGTTCAGCTGTCTGACAGTGAACATGAGTCTCTAGATGAGGAAGCTGTTCTGAGAACAAATATGGGGAAACATGTGATTGTGTATACGCCTACCAAAGTTTTTTTAAGAAAAAGGATGTTGGTGGATCTTCGAAGAGGAAGCTTGTTGAGCTAGAGAAAGATCCCACAACAAACAAAGTATCAGATTTGGAATCATCATCCCTAGAACATGATTTTGTCATTAAATCATTGAAGAAGATCGTTGACACCATTATGATCTTTCCAAGCATTGACCTGAGATGTCAGTTGCTCCAACACAGCATGGATCAAAAATCAGATTCAGTATCATTGGTGATGGATAAGTGTGTAATGCTTGAGGTCGATTTCAATAACATATTCATTTATAATGATTCCTACAAGAAATCTTGTAAGAAAGTGATTATCTGGTCAAATAATATAGTTGAAGATTTGAGAGAGATTGATGAGTTTCAACATGAAGTCTAGGAATCTATTGATATTAAAGATAGTAAAATCAAGGATCTCATGACTAGCTTTGAGAAAAATCTAACTCTTGAGAAGAATACTCTGATTCAAGAGGTAAAAGGATCTGAATGGGAAGCTATATTTTGTTTCACAAAGATGGGAGAGGGAAAGGGATCTTAGCATTGCGATCAAAGAGAAGATAGTTAATCAATATGGGTTGTTGAAGGCTCAGGCAGAGGCTCTGAAGTCTAAGGAAGAGAAGATCAAAGCATTAGAGAAGAAAGTAGAGGATCAAGGTCAGAGCCTAAAGCAAGCAGAGGAAGACCACAAGGAACTCAAAAAGCTAAAAACCATAGTGAAGAAATCGATACCCATGGAGAAGGATAGAAAATAGATCCAATCATCTCTTTTGTTGTTTTCTTTTCTTGTACAAATTCTTCCTATCTTAATGAAATTTTGGTTGCTCATTTTTGGTTTCATGATTTATACTAATATTTCATGTACTATAATTTCTTTTCGATTCCCTCAAATTATTTTGGAAAATCAAAAGGGGGAGAAAGGAAAAATAATAATAAGAAAAAAGAGATATCCCTGAGTAAGTAGGAGTTTATCTAAGGGAGATTTTCCATTACAGAGATTTCCATTCTCAAGATAATGAAAAATCTCATTCTATAAATCTAGAATGTGATACATAGAGTTACAAAGCCTAAGGGAGAGTTAGTCATATTAATCATTGACCATATGTAAAGGGATATAAGTTTTATTTCAAAGTCTAGAAAAATATTGTCAAAGTCCTTTTATTCTTTTTTATAAGGATGATTGTGCCTTTCAAAAAGGGGGAGATTGTTGATTCAGTAAGGGGTTCCTTATGAATTTTCCATTCCATCATACTAGGGGGAGATTGTTGAGGCAGTAAGGTTTCCTTATGACTTTACAATCCCTTCTTTTTTTGAAAATCACAAACACCTTATCTCAAGGAAAATGTCATTTTACCCTGTATTTTACTTCAATAAAGAAAAATTTTCCTTCCCCAAGGAAATTTATCCTTACCATGTTTTTCATTATTCATTATCTAGTCTAAGTGTACAATTCTGTTCCATATCTAAATCCTCAGAATCATATAATACTTAGATGAAGAGAATTCTATTTTCAGACTCCATATTCTGACTCAGAGTACTCTGAATTTAGACTCCGAACTCTTCTGAGTTCTAACTATGAATTCTAATGAATTTAGGCTCCAAACATTGTGTGTTCTGACTCTAAATTATAATGAATTTAGACACTTCACTTTTTGTGTTCTGACCCCGAATTATAAGGAATTCAGACTCCGAACATTGTGAGTTCTGACTCTAAATTATAATGAATTCAGACTCCGAACATTGTGTGTTTTGACTCCTCATTCTAATGAACTCTGACTCTGAACTCTTCTGAGTTTTGACTCAGAATACTAATGATTTCAGACTCCAAACATTGTGAGTTCTGACTCCTAATTCGAATGAATTCAGACTCTGAACTTTGAAATTTCTGACTCCAAATTCTCATGAACTGTGACTCTGAACATTGTATGTTCAGGTTCCGAATTATTGTGAATCTAGATTCCAAATTTTCTTAAAATACGGACTCTAGAATTCTATAGAGTTCAGGTTCCGAATTCCTTAGAAAAAAAATCCTAATATCCTTTTATTATTGACACTGAATGTGTTTTTGGCTAGACTTTGAACTTTTATTTTATTACACTCTGAATAATTTATTTTGGTTAAGGAACCAAATTTCTCTCATCTCTGATATAGTTATGAAATGATTTCGTACATTATGTTTCTATCTAGAAGTTTTTTGAGTGACACGTGTACAGGTCCCTCCGAAATTCCAGGAAAAATATGACCATTGGAGGAGGGAGCTGGCTATTGGAGTTGTGTCTATAAATAGAAGCTCATTTGAAAAATTTCAATATTGTTCTATGACTCTAGAGATTACATGATGTTGACATGATTTCTAGAGAGACACTCTCATGCTTAGTGCATACTGAACTTCTTGTTTAGTTTTTTTTGTTCGACTCCAATTGTTGTTGTGAACAATCGAGGGCTTCTGGGGATAGGAAGATAGAGGTTCCAACTACCTTGAAGTTTAGGGCTTCCTTATGGAGGAAGACAGAGGTTCCAACTACCTTGAAGTTGGGGGCTTGCGGGGATATCAAGATAGACTCTGATATTTGTATTGAGGGCTTACCCTGGTGTGGGTAAGACAGACTTTCATGAATGTATAAATCAAGAGACCTTTATCCAAGGTTGTTGGATAACCTTCTATTTGGGTTAAATTATTTACTTCTTGTTACTTGTTTTGTTACATGCTTTCTGCTGTTTTTATTTGTTGAAGAAAGTATAACTATCTTATACTTCCTTATACTTGTACTCAAATTTAGTGAGATTCTAAAATTTTTAAGGTAGAATCATTATCTTTGTAAACATTCATTAAGTTTCATATTCCAGAACCATCTTTTCCAGAATCAATTTCTCAGAATCATATTTCCAGAATCAAGCTAGTGTGTAGAACTAGAGGTTTTGTGAATTCCCTTTTTTAACATTTTTATTAAATAGAAAGGATTCTAATTAACTTTAAAGGATCCTAAAGAATTTTTAAACTATACAATTCACCCCACCCATCTTGTATATTGAGCATCATTAGATACTTTATTCAGTATCTATATTATTTCGATCCTACATTTGTTATTATAGTGTATATCATACTCACATACCATCTCAACAACCCTGAGGTTTTCATAAATCCTTATTCATCCCTCATTTATCCATTGATCTTGATGGTTGATCATTGGTGATCCGTTGTTGACCCATTATGAGTTTTCTCCTCTTTCTCATATGTTTTCTCTCTTAATTAACATGAGATTCACATTAGTGATAGAACATAGCTTGAGTAGGATGTTTGGTCATTTTTTGATAATATTTTAGAATGGATTTGATTGATCTTAATTTTAGTGGTTTAGTTTTTTCAGGCATTCTTCTTATCCCAATGGTTCATAGACATGTTTAAAATCATCATTGTGGTTGGAATTCCTTCATTTCACTTTAACAGTTCATCTTGCAGGAAGGTCTTGACTTTTCCCCCTATATATTAGGGTGTTTCTAGATTAATAAAATATAAATAAATGGAAAAATTAAATTAAATGTTTTAAAGGTAATTTATTCACATGATTTTAAATGTTCGGTAGTGATTGTCATATTCTCTTTATTTGGGCTAAATGCCGAACTAAAAATTGTGGTCATTGGTGTATTTTCCAGTGCTGGGAATTTATTTTGTGATTTTTGTATTATATGAGATTTTTGGGTTTCATCTTAAAATATAAATTGGATATCCTTTTTAATTTTTATAATGATTTGTTTTCCCCAATATTTGGTTTGTCTGATAAAACCCAAAATCAATGTAGTGGAATGTGATAAACTGTTTTGTGAACGTGTAATTTTTTTGATGTGATCTGTGATTTTTTCTTGTTGTTATATGTGGTTAAGTGGGTGGAATGTTGTTTTAATGTGGTTTCGTAGTGATTTTTGTGATTATACAACAGGACTATGAAACTATTTGTGTTATAAATTATTTTTGGATGTATTCGGTGTTTGTTTTCATTGGTACAGTGGTGCAGAAAAGAAGAATTTCAAGAAGGAAAATATTGATTAGTATTGTTAATTATAAAATATATTATTCATAAATAACTATTTTAGAGCTTCACCATGTGTCCAGGGGATTGGTATGTGGAGTGTAATAGATATTGGTTAAATGGAGATGTCATGTGAAGCTGTGTAAAATTACTAGGGATCATCACCCACTAACATGATTGTTTCATTTTGTTAAGACACTGTAGTTTCACTATTGGTTTGGATGGTAAATGAATATATATTACGGGAAGGGGTTGAAATGGTCAAAATATAGAGAATTTATAAGTTATTATTAATGATTTCAAGTGAATTGGGTCTTATTTTTGGTTTGTGTGGAGTTATGCATTTATAGGAGGAAGAAAAAGGCAATGTTGCTGTGATATGGTTTGTTTTTTTTGTAACCCCTAGGTTAGGTTGGAGTTTTTCTTAATTTATATATTTTAATATATTTTTATTAATTAAATAATCACCCCACTCATGTTATATAATATGTGTTGAACACCTGCATCGTTGTGCGGAGGGTGTTTTTTCCATCATTCGGGGAGGATTACATATGGTTGGGTACCTACACTTTTCCTATATCTATTTAAGGTGAGGAAGGTATGGAACATGCTTGATATAAAGAGGTATGTTATTACATTAATGCTGGTTGTGATATCAAAGGTGTTTTTTTGGTGAGGTGCTTTGTGTCCTAGGTGTCATTTGGAAGGATGTGATTACCGATGTGTTGGGGGGGGGGGAGGTGCTTCATTTCCCAAGTGTCTTCTTCTTGAGTTTTGATAATTATTATTAGGTGTAATTGGGATGATATTTTATGTGATGTGGTGTGAGGCCTAGGATATTTTGGGATGAATGTTTTGTGATTACCAGGTTTGTGTGGATGGGATGTGATGTTGTATACAATAGAGATGGGAGCTCCAGTATGTACACCATTGGACTAGAGTGACATACTAGTGGGTAAGTGATATGAGGTTTCATAACATCAATGTGTTTTTCATTATATTATATTACATGATATTTCTTAATTGGAAAGCATTCCTTGGTGAAGTTGTGATGGTTAGAAAACCTGGATATGTGTTATTTGGTTTTTTTTATTTTTTCATAGGGGGATTAGTATGCTTCTTTCACATGTGCACAAGATACATTGTCATTCCAATTTGATTATAATTTCATGCTCACCATATGTATATAAAATTACTTTCATATTTCTAAGAAGATTTTGTGGACTTTGTTGGGCATTACTGGCTGAGGCCAATGGGCATTTTTTGTGTCTCTACGTTAGCCTTATTTTTGGGTAATAACTTTTGATACATTATTCAATTTTAATAGTTCTATTTTTTATTAGAATTCATAATTGGTTTTTATATTTATTTTTATACTATGTCTTGGGGTAATTTATAATGATTCATTTTATCATGTGATCCTTTTTATTATAACGGGAAATATCTACCATGTTGTTAGATTTTTACACCCTTGTTGGAAGTCACCAACCCTTGCACTACTTGAGGCATGACATGGAGGTAATTATCTCCATTCATTCATAGTTATCTTTTAAGGGGTGTCTTTTGAGGTAGAGGGTCATGATAGAGTGGTATTGGAGCTGATGGTTGAGATATCGGATCGAGTTTGGAGATAAGCATAATGATGATTGAATGGGGTGGTATGGAAATAGTTTTAGTTGACAACGGTGCACAACATAGGCTAGGGGGATGGATAGGGCATAGGATTTTAGGGCCCCCATGATCCATTGCATAGGCACAGAGCTTATTGAATGACCAAGTGAGACGGACTTTCTTGCACTGTAATAACCTAGGAAAGGTACCTGGATAATAATGACTTGTTTTCTTGCCTGAATTTTGTTATTTTGGGAAGGATAAAATTGGTAAAATAAATGAAATGAATAAAAATAAATTTCTATAAAAAATAAATCATTCCATGTATTATTAAATCCTACTTTTCTATTCAGCTATGGATATTAGACATCAGTTTCTTGTGGATCAAGTAGTTGTGGTTCTATAGGTTGTTTCAGTTGATCAATGTTGGGTTGATTTGATTGAGGGGGATGATTAGTGGCATAGGACGTAGCCTGCCTTCTAGAAGAAGACTTTGAGGAAGTAGGAGTGCAATGTTTTGGATGTAGATATAGAGAGCTACTTAGTGGATATTGAGATAACTTTCATTTTGATCCAGGCCTTGATAAAGTTTTGGGTCCATTTGGTAGTATGTCAGATGCAGGTAGATTTATATTAGTGGTGGATGCTATATCTAGAAGAGAATAAGGATGTAAATGTTTTTTGGGACGACTTCCAAAAGGAGTTCCAGGAAGAGATCTTGTCATCGACCATGAAGGTAGTGAAAAGAAAAGAGTATATTTCTCTTTTTTAAGGGAGCAGGTCAGTGAGAGATCTTGGAATCAAGATCAAATATATTATTTTCTTTTCCTGATATTTTTTGTCTAAATAAAGAGTATTGTGCAAGATGTATTGATAAGGCACTTCATCCTTATATCCATTATCTAGTTACACCTTTTAAAATTTAAATATATATGTATGTTGAAAAGAACAAATAAATGATCAAGATTATTCACTCATGATGAGTTGTTCCATGAGAGTGGATCCTGTAGAATTATTCTAGGGGAAGAGTTGTCAGTGGAAAGTCTTAAGTACTAGGTCCATTGAAGTTCCTATCAACAGGGAGTCGACCTCAGTGGCTTCATTTTCAGCATTCTAGTAATAGAGTATTACCTTATTTCCCTATGATATTTGCACCAATGTTTTTTTATTGTGGAGTTCATTATCATTTCCCTGTCCAGGGCTTAGTAGTTCCCTAAAATAAATTTTGTATATGTGGATAGGTTCAGCTCCAACGTTAGTAGTAGTTTCCAATGAGATCGTTACAACAATAGAGGAAGCATGATTATGATCTACTAAGGGTAGATAGATAAGATAAAGGAATACCTCTAGATGTTACTCATGTTCAGGGACTATGACCCGATCATGGCTATGTAGGTGGTCGTCGAATGAGGGGTAGATGAGCTAGGCCTATTCGGTTTCACATTTTGGAGGAAAATGTTCTAGTGAAGCCATATATCAGTAGTGGCATGACCAATTTGATAAGTACCCTTGTTTATTTTAAGTTTTATTTTTAATATTCTCAATACTCTTTCACTTACTCTATCCAGTGCTCTTGGACTTGATGTAGAGAGACTTCCCATTCCCATGGTTTTGAGTACACTAATCGGAGGCTAGACCAGCTTGTTTGATATGTGTCGAGTGTGTATACTAGTGATGAGACTACATCACTCCAGAGGGGATCTATTCTTTCTACAGATGCAACCACATGATTTCATCTTCTTCATTGACTGGTTATATTCCATACATGCTTTTATCAACTACCTTTGGAGGACAGTTGGGTTTTCAGATATGCATGGACAACATGTGGTATTCATTGGTTGGATGAGTTTCTAGGTGGGAAATTAGAAAATATATCCCCTTAATTAATTTTTGACTGATGTTTTTGTGGAATCATCAGATTTTTTTGACAATGGAGGTTTCCATATCTATTGGGGGTGTTCTTGTATATTTTTTCCAAGGAGGTTCTGACAATACTCCCTTGATGTGATGTTGAGTTCGGGATAAACATGAAGCCTAGTGCTTCTTTGATTTCAATGGATCTTTATCAGATGTAACATTATTTAGTTTGGGGAGTTTGGTACAATGATAGATCATCTAATGAAAAAGTGTGTTATTCATCTTGGTTTGTTGCCATGGGGTGCTCTAGTCTTCTTCTCCAAGAAGGTGGGTTGTAGTCTGAGAATGTGTATAGACTTCCAACGGATAAATCAGGTGAGCGTTAAAAACCATTATCCTCTTCCAAGAATAACGTTTTTTATGACCAGCTGAGAGGGGTGGTATTTATTTATATGATAGATATATGGATTGGATATCCCCAGTTGAGGGGGAAGGAGTGCGATATCTGGGATGTCGTCAAAAGAAGGTAAGAGAACATCAAGAATTTTGTCTCGCCATTTAGTGTTACGAATTCACCAATCATGTTCCTAGGGATTATGAACTTTGTGTTCCATGAATCCCTAGATCTTTTCTTCATTGTATTTCTCAACAATATCTTGGACTAAATGATGTAAATGGACTAGCATGATGAGAATCTCTGAACTATATTGGTTTTTCCTTGATGACACCAGCTTTATGGAATGTTATCCAAGTGTTTTTTAGACAAGATAGGTGAATTTACATGATCATGTGTTGTCTCAATAGGGTGTTGAAATAGACCTATCTATGGTTGAAGTAATTTTTTAGGTCATCATTCATGAATGTGGTAGAAAACCAATGTTTTCTGAGTCTTACAAGATACTATTAGAGGTTTTTACCTAATTTCCAATGAATTTAATCACTTGTAACAATATTGAATCTATAGAACCAATATTTTCTTGGGATTGATCATTTTTAGGTTGTCTTTAGTTATGTGAAGGGAAATTTGTTTAGTGATCCAGTTTACTAGTTTCCATAGGATGTGAGTTGTTTGAGGTGAGTTGTGATGGTTCCCAATTGGGATTAGGATCCATATTAATGTAGGAGAAGGAAGTGATCTCTTATGGGTCTCATCAGTTATACAATCATGAATGTAACAATTCCACCCATGATCTAGAACTAGCAGAGATTCTATTTTCACTGATGTTATGGCAGAATTACCTATGTTTGAAGTATTTTGTGATCTTTGTGGATGACAAGATCTTGAGTTATATATTTTTTCAACATGATATAAATTTCTATTAGTATAGTTGGATGGATTAATTTCAGTATTATGATTTTTAAAAAGCATACACCTCAGGAAAAGAGAATTTTATTGTCGAATCCTTGAGAAGAAAGTCACAAAGGATGTCTTCTTTGAATATGTGGATTCTTGGAGTGAAATGTTGGAGTTGTAGACCTTTATATTGGATGAAATAATGGATGGTGGTTGAGGTTTTTTATTTCTAATGATGGTACAATATTCACTAATGAAGATGGTGGATGATTCTTAGTGGGGAGACTCAGAGGTAGAGATGATATATGATTTTCTTGACCATGGTGATGCTCTAGAGGGATTGTCGGAGGATGGTTATAATAGTATGTCATTTTGTAGAATTTTTGTTTTCTGTTAAAATTTCAAAAGGGATTACTTTTTGAGTTTCATAGTTCACCTTTGGCGGTACACCGATGAATTTATAAAGTATACCATATATTAATGATGCATTTTTTGTGGATTGGGATGAAACGGGAAATCGTGAAGATTGTGAAATAATTTTTCATTTCCTAGCATGTGAATATTGAGAATCGCATTATTAGTGTATTTATGTAGCATTTGGAAGTTCTCGAATAGAAATAGGCTGAAATCTTGTTACATTTCATCATAATTATACCAAGAGCTTAGGTAGGTTGTGATGTTATCTGGGTGATAGAGGGTGAGTTGATGAAATCATTCCACTTCATAATTTTCAATGTGTAGGGCATAGTGGATGCCTAGTCTAATATTTATATGAATTAGGTGGTGGGGATTCATAGAGTTTTGAGGTCCATTATCTCAGTTCGGGACACACATTTTACCACGCCATTTTTTAGGGGAATGGATCATGATTTTGGCACTCAGTTACAACTAATCACTACTTTCCACCATTAGAAATAATAGTTTATAGAACAGACTATCCAGACATTGGAGGATATGTTGTGGGAATGCGTTCTGAACTTTTGGAAGACCTTGGGTATGAAACATGCATTTTGTAGTGTTTTCCTATAATAATATATATCACTCTTCCATTAGCACAAAGTCATTTGAGGATTTCTATTGAACTCCATGGTGTTGAACATTGTGCTAGACGGTTGTTGAGGAGACAATCGTTTTTTGTCCATATGGAATGCAGATCATGACCGAGAATGTTCAGCTAATTAGTTAGAGGATTAAAGTAGCGTAAGACCAGAATTATTCTTATAAAAACCACTGGTGGAGACCCTTAGAGTTTTAGGATGGGTACTGTGTGTTCTTAAAGGTTTCCCCTCAATGTGGGCAATAGATGTTTGGTAAAGGGAGTAAGCTTTCTCCTAGGTTTTTTGGTCCCTTTGAGGTGTTGGGGAGAGTTGGTGAGGATGAATATCAGTTGGCGGTGCCACCATAGTTGGAGAGGATCAATGATATCTTCCAAATATCTGAACGTTGTTAGTATCTTCATGATGACTACCTTACACATGATTATAGAGATATGAGTATCAAGGATAACACAAAATTTATAGAGAAGCCATTAAGGATCTAAGATCATCAAGATAAGGCACCATGAGGATGGAACATTTCCATGGATCAAGTGTTTTTGTGGGATGGTGGCCCAAAGGAGAGTACTCAGGAGTGAGGAACACATATGTGTGTCCAATACCTAGAGTGGTTATTGTTTTTTCATTACTTTATTTAACATGTTACGTAATGTTTGGATCCTTTTGTTTTATCAGTTGATCTTTTTAAATTATTATGATTTTTGTAGTGTGATATTTGATAAATCCATGATATATGAAGAGTGATGGACCATATTCCAAATCAACACATATTTATTATGATTCGATTAATTCCATGTAGGCATGTCATTGACTCTAAGAGTATATAGTACCATAACATAGAAGATGAAATTCCATGATTTCTAAGCATGGGGAAGTGAAGTTCATTAGTTTTAGTGGTTGGTGGTTTGGGTTTTGTAGAAGTTGAGATGGTTGTGTAGTGGTTTTGTGGTAGTGTGGTTGTGTGAGAGAAGGCGTCTTGTGGTTGTGCTGATGAGGTTGTGTAGTGTGATTTTGGTCATTTGGTTGGGTGTGTTTGGATTATACTATCATTTTAGGTATGTTGATATCTTTTAAAGGTATCTCGTGGGGTGTTGGTTTAAACCCCATTTTTTCAATGATTTCTTTTGATTTTGGAGGGTGAGAATCATTTGAGAGGTATATTATTTAACAATCATTTCCCTACCAGTAAATTGCATTTCATCTTTTGGTTTTTAGAGGTGTTTGAAATAGGATCTAAGGATATATGGAGATCTTCGGTTGTTAAATGTTGTAAGCAGAGAGATCACACATCGTTTAATTAGATTACATTAGGTGAAGGTATCATATATGGATTATGAAGAAGACTTTACAACATGATAACATTTTTCATACAGTGAAAGAGGATTTCACGATGTGTAACATAACAGGGATTAAATATAAATAACAAAATAAATATGAGACACAATTTTTGGTGAAAAATGAACCCTGAGTATTACACGATGTAAAATGGGATTGAATTTCATGTAAATCTCCTAATCAAATTTTTTTAAATACATTTCAGTCAAAAATTAAATCATTTAGCTTTTATCACTCCTTCCTCTCATTTTAGGGGAAACCTAGGCACCCCGATGTTTTCTTAATAACCACTCCACCCTATTTGATAATTCAATCATGGTGATTGTTTGTTGTTGATCCATAGTTGACTCATAGGGAGTTTTCTCCTCTTTTTCATCCATTTTATCTCATAATTGATCTCAAATTTACTGCAGTGATATGGTTTTTCATGAGTTAGATATTTGGGTTGTGTTTTGATACTATTTTGGTAATAAATACGTTGCTACACATTTCTAGTTGTGTGTTTATTGTTTGTGGGCATTCTTCCTCTCCCTATGATGCATGGAAAAGTTTAAAAGCATCACTGAGGTAGTATTTACTTTGTTTCTCTTAAATAATGAATCATGCGAGGATGGAATTTTTTACCTAAGGATTATTGTTTTTATAGTTTCATAAAAAATAATTAATTAGAAAAATAAAATTCAAAGGACTAAAAGGATTTGATTCACATATTTTTACATCTTTAGTATTAATTGTATTACGGAATAGCCCTAAGGCCTTCATTTGTTTATTTATTTTTGATAATCCTCTTTTTATGTGCTGAAGGGGAAGACTGAAATTACATTCACCACATGTTTCATTACATTGTAGGACCCAAAGGTCTTAACGGAATACTTCCCAAACTATGAAAACTTTAAACTGCCCCACCCAAGAATATGTTTCATGAAAATCCATCAACTTATGTTTGGATGTTTTTCTAGATGTCCTGTGAATGTATGCACAAGCCCAGTACTAATATATTGTGTTATAATGTATCATTCTACAAAATCTGATATCATTACTCAGGTGAATGATCCTTCCTTGAAGCCTCCACTAGAACATGGTCTTTGAATAATTTTTCTGGTTTTTATATGCACATCAGGTGGCCTGAAGGCCTTTAGGTGACCTAAAGGACTTAAGGTGGCCTAAAAGTCATGTGGTATCCCGAAGTCTTTCAGGTGGACTGAAATCCTTACTGACCCGATGGCTTGGGTGGCCTGAATGACATAAATAATCTATGCCCAAATTGGTGGCCCGAAGGTGAATAGTTTTAGCTTCTATAGTACCAAATAGTGACTGTAACTGTACCTGATATATTACATTCTCTAGATCTTATACAATACCTAGGAATATGACTCCACCTAGAATTTAACCTAGTTCTCATTGATGCACATGATGTGTCCTCCCCAACCGGGATGAGGCTCCTGTGAATTTGGCATTTATTGTGATATTGTTTTTATACATGTCATATTCCCCAATCAAAATTATAGCCAGTGGTGGATTTGATATCACTTGGTATGTGTGCTATTATTTTTGTTCTGGTTGAGATTTTTGAGGTTCCGCTAAAAAGGAAAATTGCCTAACCACATCTATTTTTCTAATGAATCTATTTCCCTAGGATTTTTTTTATTTAATAATGGCACAAATAAAAGTAACGTAATGTAATAAATATTCTTGTGAACCTATAAAATATTTTTTTGTGCTATGATCTGTAATTTTTTGTGGTTTGAACATGTGGGGGAAGTGGATGGAAAGTGGTTCTACAGTGGGATTTTGATGGTCATGGTTTGATTATACAGTAGGGCTGCAAAACTTGTTGGGTTGTAATGTGTTGCTGGATATGGTTATTAGATGGGGTTCTATATTGGTTAGTATGGTGGTTTAGGAATAATTAATTTGAAGAAGGATGTAGTGATTAGTAAGGGTAATTTAATCAACGAATCTCCATAAAAATTAATTAGAATGATTTACCCTGTGTCTCGTGGATTCATATGGGGTATTCCATGGATGTGTGTTAGATGGAGAGGTAATGTGATGCAGTGTAAATTTATTAGGGATCTTGAACCACTAAAGTGACTGTTTTAGTCCCTTTTTCCATGGATGTTTTTCAGTAAGTGTGCATGGTAAATTAATGAAAATTATGGAAATGGGATGAAATGGTAAAAATATGGTGAATGGATAAGTGATATTTAAATATATATAATGAACTATGGCTTGTGTTTTGTTTGTCTGGAGTAATTCATTTAGAGGTGGAAGAAAAAGGTAACAGTGTTGTGATTTGTTTGTTTAATTGGAAACCCATTGGTTGGGATAGAGTGTTTGCTAATATATATATATATATATATTTATTCAATAGGGACCCAGCTATGTTGAGCACTATGTGCCAAACAAGCACTTCATCATATGAGGGGTGCTTTTCCCAAAATCTGGGGAGGAGTACGGATGACTGAGTACCCACTCATTTCCTCTATCTCTTCCAATAGAGATATGTATTTCAAAGTATGTGATCATTAGAGTAATTTTATTTCATTAGATAGAGGTTTTTATAGCCCATGTATTTTTGGGTGAATTGGTTTGTGGCCCATGTGTATTTGGACAAGATGTGATAGCCCAATTGTTTGTAGTCTAGGTGGTCTGTTCCCTCAGTGTCTTCAGGATGAGTTATGATGTGATTTCTAATGTGTATTTGGGAAAAGATATGATGTGATGTGCTTTTAGGCCCATGCCTATGTGGGTGAGATGTTTTAGCCTAGGTGTGTTGGGGCGGGATGTGATGTGGTATATGGGAGGGATGGGATAACCAGGATGTATGACGTTGGGAAAGAGAGACAAAGAAATTGTAAAGTTGTGTGGGTTACCCAATAATCGATGAAATTTAATTTATATTATATTTCTTGAAATGGTTTACTTGATAATACTAACTTGGTGAGGTTTTTATGGTTAGTATACCTTGATAGGTGTTTCTTGGTTATGTTATTTTCTCACAGGGGAATTTGTGTGCTTCTTTTACATGTGCACTAGAGACTTTGTATTTCATATAAAGCATAATTGTAATGTCACCCTACATATATAAATTTTTTTAGGTTTCTTGGAGGATTACTGTGACCATTCTAGGAATTTATGGCTTGGGATATAGGAAAATTGTTGTGTCATTACTTTAGCCTTACTTTTGGGTTTTTACATTAAATATTTTTTTGTATTTTAATAGTTCTATTTTAAACATGAATTATGGGATGGTTTTGCCTTTATTTTATTGTATGTGGTGTGATTTTTGTGGATGATTTATTATATATCATAATCTTGATTCTTATAAATGATAATTCCTCACATGTTGTGAGATTTGTACACCGTTGGTGCTAGTTGTCAACCTGAAGTCGACTAGAGGCGGGACTCGAGGGTCATTATCTCAATTTCTTCATTGCCAACCTAGGGGAGGTATCATTGGGGGGAGGGGTTCATTAATTCAAAACTATAAAATAATGAAGTCACTAAATATTAATCTATAGTGGTGGTATATCTCACATTCACTGGACCTGTATGTTCTTCCTATAGACACTCTTCAACATTGTAAAGACGCTTCATCCTGGATGCATTTAGATGGAAGCCCATAGATCATGAAGCATCTGATTTCACCTTAATTATTTTTGGGTTCTGATGACCTCATACCACTATATGGGGAAGAGTGTATATATTATAATTTCTATAAGTGTCTTGAATGACCACAACAAGTGCATTTATTTGGTACCTAAGTGAAACCCTTTATGGGATTTCAAGGATTTTTTATTGGTAGTTAGTAAAAGGGAATCTTATAAGAACTAATGGATTCCTAGAAGAATATTTATGTTGAAATACACCCTTAGAATCTATACAGATTATCTTCCCATTATAGGAAGTCACAGAACTACAACTAGGAGAAAATGGATCTCCTGCCAATTGTAAGAACCTGGATCTTCTTTTTCAGGTATGTTTTCCTTTTTTGGTCTTTTTTGAGAAAAAAGAGGGTTTTCTGGAAATTTATTAAGTACACTCCATGTACATTATGAGTAAACACCATGTACTCGATTACTGTAGGTAATTGTGTGTTAGCCATGTAGGGGACATGCACACGACCATGTGGGGGTGACCTGAAGGATGCCTAAATCGGAGTACATAAAAGGTAAGTACATGTCATGTACATTAAAAATACACACCGTGTATTTTCATTTTTTCATTTAATGGACTGGGGTCGCGTATTATCGACAAAAAATGTGTTCTTCATCGACTTCTTCATCCGAGAGCATTGTACGACCACATATCTTCAATGAGACCCCGAGAGAGAATCCTTCCTTCTAATTGAACACTGTCATTGCATTGGAATTGCATCTGTGTGTTCTATCTTCACCTAGAGCACAATTTGCTTATTTCTCATCTCTTGTGAGATATCGTGGGTTGAATTTTTTAGACGTTTTTGTAGATCTATCATGTTATATGTCCATCCAATGGCCGACACCAGAGTATAACGATCTCCCAATGCTGAGGTAGGTGGTTTGTGCCTTTCTATTGAAAATCTTTGAGTATTATGTGAAATTTTTCCCTATACCCTTGAACGGGGTATTGCGTGTTTACCTTTTTAACCATATTAATTGACTGTTATGCTGGTATGTGTAAATAGAGGCTAATTGGATGTGAATAGGGTTGTTTACTATGCTTTGGATGTGTTTTCCAATGCATGTTTTGTTTATGGTTGTTTGGTCCTATTTAGCCATTAGGCTTCCTTGATGTTTTCCATGCCTAGTACTGTAGGATGGAGTGATTATTTTATTTGAAATTCTTAAGATGATGTAGACTATTTATCCATATAGTTATTGAGGTTTACATTGGCCATATTTCATTGTTATTCTTGTTGACTTACACAGGGCCGTGAGAACTTGGTGTAGGAGACTATTAGGGGAATTGACCGAATGAGCTTCCTTAGAGAGTCTTTGAGCACTTTAGACTATAAGGGGAATTGACCATGTGATCTTCCTCAAAGAGTATTTAAAACACATTAGACTATATGGGGAATTGACAGAGTGAGCTTCCTGAGAGATTATTTAAACTATTTTAGACTATAAGTGCAATTGACCGAGTGAGCATCCTCAAAGAGTCATTGAACCACTTTAGACTATAAGGGGAATTGATCGAGTGAGCTTCCTCAGAGAGTCTTTGACCACATGGTGATATAAGGGTAATAGAAAGTGTGAGATATCTCAGAGATTCCTTGAATACCTTAGACTATAAGGGGAATTGACCATGTGTTCTTCCTCAGAGAGTCTTTTCAAACACTTCGGACTATAAGGGGAATTGACTAAGAGATCTTCCTCAGAGAGTCTCTATAGTATCATTTTTTGATTTAACCATAGGGGTTAGGTAGAGAGAAATACCTAGAGGGTTCCCAACTTATTTGTTGTTATTGATGTATAGAACTGATTGCATTGAACTTTAGGACTGGTTAAGGCTAAGTACTTCCTTGTTTACTACTTTTTTATCTATTACCTGCCATTTATTCACTAACTGTTAAGCACATATCTTGTGGTGATTGCCTACTGATATTTAGTCTCGCACCTGCTTGAGATATGAATTTGGTCCCACACAGATTATATTGATGCATGTATATAGATAAGGTCAATTGTCCTTCCACTTCAGGTACTGGATATGTTGTGGATATGGAGAGCATGGGATGAAGCTGTGGCTTGCAATGCTTAGGAGCTATTTATCTTCTTTATTTTGTAACTTTTCTTAGTAATGTTCTGTATTCCAACATTGTGATATTTTTTGGGTGTTTTCTAGACATATGTACCATGCATCATATTTATATACATACCCGCCACCTATTTATTTCTTCATACTTCCACTGTTTACTTTTTATGGATTGTTACTACATCTATTATTGTTATATGTTTTTCTCTTCTGTTGTGTTACTATGCCAGTGAGGAAATAGTTTCACCACTATCACACCCAATGCCCTCGCTTCTAGTCGATAGCCTCTAACTTTTGGGGAAATTTTCTTGTGGCCATGTGACCAATCGGGTACGGGGCAGCTCTGGGTAGCTTCCAGAACCAAGATGTGACAAATTGGTATCATAGGAATTCTTTTCTTCTTGACTTACTATTTGGAGCCTATATCCAGGGATAGGATAGAATTGGTACTTCGTAATAAGATGTTCCTGGGGTAGCTAACCCATGTAAATGGTAAAATCCAATCTACCTCATTTAATTTAAAATTTTCTTATTTTCCAATTGTTACAGTTGATTTTATTTCACCTTGAGTGATTTACATGATTTTTTCTATTATAGTTGAGGTTACTAATGTTATATTTCTATTAGAACCCGATGAGATGAGTGTATTCCATCTCATGCATCATATATGAACTTTCTAGAAATCACATGTCATGCATTCTTTCCATTCTATAAAAGGTGAATTAGAAAAGGCATTTTGTTGTGATAGGTTTTATGCAAGATATGCATGTTGTTGTGAAAATTTCCATGAAAAAATACTTGTTGTTTGATAGGGTACTGTTTGTGTAAGGTTTTGTTTGAATGAACACCAAACTTTGGTTCTGGAGGTGGTATGGGCCCTAATTGACCGGAATTTGGTGGATCATTGACTTTCTTACCTTTTTTATAACATGTATAAGATGTAAATATTTTATTTGGGGGAGTATGGGCCTGTGAAAATTGGAATTTGGAACCTTGGTGTTTGTTATAGTGTTTTTATGGGCTTTGAAGTGATATTTGAGTCTTACTGTCTGGAAAAACCCAGAATATATGCCGTGTAGTTTTGACTACATGTCGTGTGTTCTTATATTCGGGAACAAACTATTTTTCTTAAGTACATGTTGTTTACCTTATGTACATGCCGTGTAGTCTCTAACAGTGTCATAGTTTGTGTGGTCAAATAAATGGGATATGGATGTTCTTATGGGAACATTCCATGTACTGGTTGTACACGCCATGTAGGGTTGACCCTGTGTCTGCCCGTGTGACTAACAATACCGATGGAGAAACATTAGGTAATACACGGAATGTCAGTTATGAACATGTCGTGTAGTGTGAGCCGTGTATCTGGTCGTGTCACGAACAATAGGGGTCGGTGAAGCTCGTCTAGTACACGTAGTGTCTAGAACAAACACATCGTGTAAACTTTTTCTAAGGGGATATGTGTGGCTTAGCCATGTAGAAGGACTTGGGAAGGGGAAGAAAATTCAAGTACACGCCGTTTGTAAGGAAAAAATTCCATGTGTTTGGGGTGTTACACGACCAGTACTGGAAGATGGGCATGCCCATGTGAAAGACTTAAGGGAACATGTCGTGTAGTTATTATACACACCGTGTAGTCTGGTTTTGTAAAACTCGAATGTTAACATTCTCATGTTCCCTTCCTATGATTCTAATTTTTAGTCCATGATGATCTTGATCTAAGGTGTTCATTTGACCTTGCAAAGTCTTTCCACCGAGACGTCCTCTGGTTGTATTCTAGTTACTAGGCGGTGATCAGACACCGGACATGGCCAATCAGGAAAAGCTATTAGATCCCCTTATTGTTCCAGTCTTGGCACCAACCGTCATTCTGGACACATGTGTAGATGCACATTTACGATAGGGTTATATGAGGTTCATGCAGCCCTTCAGAGTATGCAGGATGTATCTTCTCGTAGCCAGGTGGTATTCTACCTGTGTGCAAGGAGCGGGCATACAAGGTCACATTTCTCGTGTGACCTGTTGGAGTGCCGATCTTGCGGCAAGACATGCCATAATTGTCATTTATATTAGTTCTTATCACCAGAAACTCGTGACATGGCTTCTTATATGACTCTCCATTCAGGTGCATCACCACCAGTTTCTCAACAGTCTGGGAATTGGAGTTCATCAAGCCGTTTAGGCCGAGGTGGAGGTCATGGCTGGGGTAGACAGTCACCAGGTTTTCAATAACATTAGGGAGGATCAGCTCAGAGTGGTCAGGCAGGGTCACAAGGTGGTGGTACAGGCTAGGTTTTTGCAGTGGAGCAGACCTAGTAGGAGCAAGATCCTAGACCTTCTACAGTTCAAGGTACGATCTTAATAGCCTTAGTTTTAGCTTCTGCTCTTTTCAATACATGGGATTCCCATAGAATTATATCTGTTGTGGTTGTGGAGAGCCTTGGGCTCTACATCTTTTCTTCTGATGATATCTTGACACTAGACACTCCGTTGGGGACTAGAACAATGAGTATACATCAGTGCAAGGAGTTCCCTCTAGATTTTGGTGGGAGTCACCTTTTATGGGTCTTCTATGTTATAGAAATGATGGCATATGATGTCATTCTCAGAATGGACTTGTTAGTTCTGTTCCAGGCAGTCTTTAATTGCTATCACCGTAGGGAGAGTTTCACATCACCAGAGGGTAGATCATTTCTTCATAAGGGCGAGTGGTATGTCCAGGTGAGCAGAGCGGGACCCAAGCGTCTTGGTTTATGAGGAGTTATAACCCGGATTTCTAGTTTTTATCTAGATGAGAAGGGGTTTTAACAGATGGAATTTCCTCCCGTGGTGGATAGTTTCAAATATGTGTTTCCAGAATACTTTTCTGGTTTTCCTCTGAAGTGTGAGGTAGAGGTTTCTATTTAGATTGTGCCAAGAGCATCCCCAGTGCCTATTACTCTTTATAGTATGGCTACAATAGAGTTAGAGGAGCTAAAGATGTAGTCAGAGGAGTTGCAGGAAAATGGTTTCATCCGACCCATTACATCTCATCGGGGATCGTCTGTGCTGTTTGCGAAGAAGGCAGATGGTTCCTCAGGATTTGTGTTGATTATCGGAAGCTGAACCAATTGATGCTCAAGAACTGATATCCCATATCGAGGATTGATGATCCCTTTGATCAGCTTCAAGGATCCCAGGTGTTCTCGATGATTGACTTGAGATCCGGTTACCATCAGTTGCACATTAGACCGTCTGATATACCTCTCACAGCCTTCCAGAGCAGGTATGGTCTATACGATTATGTGGTTAAGCCATTTGGTCTCACGAATGTGCCTATAGTTTTCATGGTGTTGTTGAACCGAGTATTCCATCCATACATGGATTCCTTTGTGGTGGTATTTGTGGAAAATATCTTGGTGTACTCTCACACTCGACATGACCACACTACCCATCTTGAGATCATTATGAGTATAGAAAGAGAGGATTGGTTTTATGATAAGATCTCAAAATGATACTTTTGTTTGGACCAGATTCACTTCATGGGTCATGTTATCTGAGATACATGAGTATTAGTAGACCCATAGAAAATGAGAGCATTATTTTCCTAGGAGAAGCCAAAGAACATCTTTGAGGTAAATAATTTTCAAGGGCTGGAAGGATACTACAAATGTTTCATACATGACTTTTCAGGCTTAGCAGCACCATTGACAGGTCTGACTAAGAATGGTGAGAAGTTCTTGTGGTTAGATTATTGTGAGTCAACCTTTCAGCAGTTGAAATAGAGGTTTACTTCAGCACCAATACTAGCCTTTCCAGAGCTAGGAAAGAGCTATACTATATACTTTGATGCTTCATGTATTAGTTTGGGAGCTGTTCTTATGCAGGTATACGGATCCGTTGTATACGGGTCTTGGTAGTTGAGGCAACATTAGAGGAATTACCCAACGTATGATCTCGAGTTTGCTGAAGATGTGCATGACTTGCGCTGCTGGAGAAATTTTCTTCTGGGAGAAAATTTTGTTTTTTTCACTGACCACAAGAGAGTAAATTATATCTTCAATCTGCGTGAACTGAATTTGAGACAGTGAAGGTGGGTTGGGTACCTTCATTCCTTTGACTTTGAGCATGTATATATTATTGGGAAAGGCAATAGAGTGGTTTATACATTGAGCATGAGGACTCAGATATATGCAGTTCAGGAGGCGGGCAGTGAGTGGCAGCTTATGGGTCTGTTCTATGAGATGAATTTGGAGATTCACAATAGATAGGGTCATATTTTAATTTCTTCTATGGTTTTTACATCTACTTCTTGATCGAATGCGAATGAGGCTGCTATTAGATTCTGAAGGCCCAGTCCTATGGGAGAGCATGTCAGGAGAGGACCCTATTCTGGGATGGACCATAGGAGAGGATGAGATCTTGAATTTCCAGGGGTGCATATGGTTTCCAGAAGACATACCCGAGGAGCTGATGTGGGACTTTCATTCCTCTGTTTGGGCAGTTCTTCCTAGTATGACCAAGATGTATCATGATCTACACCGTCAGTATTGGTGGCCAGGTATAAAGAGAGATGTTGCTGGTTTATCCATGAATAATTCCACCTGTCAGCAGGTGAAGGTGAAGTATCAGTGACCAGTATGTATTTTACAGTAGTTACCAATTCCCGAGTATAAGTGGAATGATGTCGTGATGGATTTTGTGATAGGTTTACCGAGGTCGCCTTGAGGAAATGATGCAGTTTGGGTTGTCATTGATATACTAACGAAGGTTTCTCACTTCATGCTGATCAAGGAGGCCTTTAGTGTTGATGAGATATGATGGTTGAACATCCGTGAAAATGTGTGCTTAAATGATTTCAACACTCCATTTCTTCAGATAGAGATGCATGTTTTACTTCTCGGGTCTCGCAGGGGCATCAGAAATCATTGGGTATAGATGTACTTTTGAGTACAGCTTACCAACCCCAGACAGATGTCCAGTCCTAGCATACGATTTAGGTGCTTGAGGACATTCTTATTGCATTGATCATTGATTTTGGAGTTTCTTGGGAGAAGAATATAATTATTGTGGAGTTTTCCAAAAATAATAGTTTTCAAGTGACTATTCATATGGCACCTTTTGAGGCTTTGTACGGTAGGCCATGTCGATCACCTTTACATTGGCGGGAGGTAGGAGAGGTAGCTATGCTGGGACCTTACCTTGTTCAAGAGACCATAGAGCATATTGAGTTGATTCAAAAGAGGATGGCTACTGCACACTCTTGAAAAAAGTCTTTTGCAGATTAGTGGAGACGACCTCTAGTGTTCGAGGTCAGGGATTAGGTTTTTTTACTTGTCATACCGAGGATGGGGCAAAAGAGGATTAGGATATAGGGTAAGCTTTTGCCGAGGTATGTCGGGCCATTTTAGTTATTGGAGAGAGTTGGTCTGGTTTCCTATCAGTTGCAGTTACCTCAGAGGTACCGGGCTATGCATGAAATCTTCCACATTTCTCAGCTTTGACGTTACTTCTCAGAACTGTCTCATGTCTTCCTACCCGAGGAGGTTGAGTTGGATGTGGATTCATCTTTTGAGGAGAATCCTATCCGGATTGTTGATTGATGTATGAAGGTTCTCCATTGCCAGTCTGTTCCTCTGGTATGAGTTCTATGGGAGCACGGGTGAGTATAAGACAAGTCTTGAGAGAGGGAGGCTGATGTATGAGCACAGTTATTGGAGCTTTTCAGGGTCTCTTATTCTATGCCTCCTTTCTAGGAAAATTCGGGGATGAATTTCTTTAATGGAATAAGTTTTTAAGAACATGGATCTTCTTTTTTAGGTATGTTTTCCTACTCTGGTCATTTTTTATAAAAAGTTGTTTCTATGTAAATTTTCAAGGTGCACGGTGTGTACTCAGTTACTGCAAGTAACCGTGTGTTGGCCATGTAGCGTCCATGCACGTGGCCATGTGGAGGTGACCTGGAGGGTACCTAAAGCGGATCATGGAAAAGGAAAGTACACACTGTGTACATTAAAAATACACACAGTGTATTTTTTTCATTAAATGGATTGTGGTCGAGTCTTATGGACACAAACATGTTCTTCTTCAACTTCTTCATCCGAGAGTGTCGTACGATCACAGATCTTTGACGATCCCCCGAGATAGTGTCCGTCCTCTGAATCAAACACCGTTGGTTTTGTCGGAATCACATTGGTGAGTTCTCTCTTCTCCTAGAGAACTATCTTTTGATTTCTCCACTCTCTTGAGATATCATGGGTTGAACGTTTATATTTTTTTATATATCTACTAAATTCTAGGTCGATCCAAGGGTTTACACCATAGTATATCAATCTCCCAACACTGAGGTAGGTGGTCTGTGCCATTTTGTTGAATGTCCTTGAGTTTTATATGCAATTTTTCCCAAAACCCTTAAACGAGGTATTGCGTGTTTCCCGTTTTAACCCTGTTAATTTCCAGCTGTGTTGGTATTTGTAAACAGAGGCTAATTGGATGTGAATAGGGTTTTTTTATGCTTTGGATGTGTTTTCCCATGCATGTTCTGTTTATGGCCGTTTGGTCCTATTTAGCCATTAGGGTTCCTTGATGTTTTCTATGCCTAGTAACGTAGGATGGAGTGAATATATTATCTTACATGCTTGAGATGTCGTAGAATGTTTGGCCAAGTAGTTCTTGAGGTTTACTTTGGCCGTATTGCATTTCTATGCTCTTTGACTTACACGGGGCAATGTGAACCTGGTGTAGGAGACTATAAGGGGAATTGACTGAGTGAGCTTCCTTAGAGAGTCTTTGAGCTCTTTTGACTGTAAGGGTAATTGATCATGTGAGCTTCTTTAGAGAGTCTTTGAACCAATTTAGACTATATTTGGAATTGACTGAGTCATCTTCCAAAGAGATTCCTTGAACTATTTTAGACTATAAGAGGAACTGACTCATTGAGCTTACTCATAGAGTATTTGAACCACTTTAGACTATAAGGGGAATGAACGAGTTAGATTCCTCATAGAGTCTTTGACTTCTTGGGGCTATAAAGGGAATTGACCATGTGATCTTACTTAGAGATTCTTTTTAAACACCTGGGACTATAAGGGGAATTGACTGAGAGAGCTTCCTTAGAGAGTCTCTGTAGTATGCTTGTTTGATTAAACCAGAGGGGTTTGGCTGAGAGAACTACCAAGAGGGTTCCCTGCTTATTTTCTATTATTGATATATATAACTAATTGCATTGAACCGTAGGAAAGGTTAATGCTGATTACTTCCTTGTTTACTTCATTCTTTTGTCTATTACCAACCATATATTCACTGATTGTTAGGAACTGATCTGGTGGTGATTGCCTTCTGGGATTTAGTCTCACACCCTATTTGGGTTATGCATTTGGGCCATAATAGAATATATTTCTGAAGTTATAGATAAGGTAAATATCCTTTATTCTTCAGATACTTCATATATTGTGGAGCTGGAGAGCATGGGACCAAGCTGAGGCTTGTGATGTTGAGGAGCTGTTTATCTGCTTTCTTTTGTACTTTGGCTTAGTACTGTTATGTATTCCAGCATTGGGATGTGTTTGGATATTTTTCTAGACATATTTACATTTCATAATTTTTATATATAAACTCTACAGCTATTTATTTCCTCAGACATCCACTTTTTACTTTTGTATGAATTATTACTGCTTCCATTATTGTTATCTATTTTTCTCTTCCGATGTGTTACTCTGTCCATGAGGGCGTAGTTTCCCTACTATTACACCCAAGGCCCTCGTTTCTAGACTGTAGAATCTGGAATTAGGGGAAATGTGCATGAGGCCATGTGACCAACTGGGTACGGGGGGCCTTTGGGTTGGATTTGGAACCGGGACGTTACACCAATGCTGGCTAACCAGCCAGATCAAGTTTGACCATAAACGCCCTATCCAAAACAACAACATAAGAGGAGATCATTAACATGAAATAAATTATACTGAATATCATATCTTTATACCATCTCAAATCATAGACTATTCATCTTATCATTTGATACAATCTTGTCTGAAAACTTTACAAGATCAGTAATGAAATTTTCATACTCTTTCCTGGTTCCATCACCCTGCTCATGTTTTAAATAATTGGTAGCATTATCGAGAACAATAGAATCTAGATATAATAATTAAATGAATAGAACCTTGAGGTCCTCCAAGTCTAAACCCCTATGTTCTTTCACCACCACCATCGAGATCCACCATCTCCGACTAGGTCAATCTAACTTGATGGTGGCACATTTCCTCTTAATTTACTCATGCATTTTCCATAACTGAAATTGAAACTCTATTAACCTCAACCACTCCTGAACATATTGAGTTTCATTATAACCATTTAATAATGGTTTATATAGTGAAGGGACTCATGATCACAACTACATAATTCATCCAGTTGTTGTTCCACAACTAGATCCTATACGGGAACATGTGAAGGTTCCTATCACAATGTTTGCACAATACACACAACAACATTAATGATATTCTAGTCTATAGAAGAACTCTTTTGTTGGGTGTCATACGCAAGTTACCCCAGGATGCTATTCACACATATTTTGTGAGGCTTGAATCTAAAAAATATCTGAAAATGAAATTGATGGTGTTGGAAGAGTACTCAGATCAACACTCCATCAATGAAAATATGAAATTTAATCTAATCAAATTAGGAAAAATGATTTGGATTTCAACCTATCCAAATTTAATGTATGGAAAATACTAGAACTATTCCAAAATATTTTTTTCCCAGACCACCCATGTTGACATGGATAATTATGATGATAGTAATATTGAAACTCACTTGAAACTACCTCATATGTCCTGCTATGATATTCTAAACTCTATATTAACATCAAGTAAGGATGTTCAGACTATATATTTGATAATAGTTTTTTCATGAACCATCTCGGATAACTGGGTACCCAAATAACTAATCCAATCATTAAATATCTTTAATGGAATTCATGATTCCCTTGAGTTGATGACTAGCACTTGGCATTGTGTAAAATAAAAGTGGTAATAAATTCTCCTTCAATCAGAGGAAGAAAATGATACATAACAATATGCTAAAAACCCCAAAAGGCGAATATACTAGTAACAATACAGGTATATCAGAAACTGAAAAATTAAATTATCATGGTAATAAAAATATGGAATTAAAAACATAACATCCCATAGGAAACATCTCTCTAAGACCCAAGGCATCAAGATCATACACCTCATTCAGGATTCAATTTCCCTTTACTCAAACATAGAAGGAAAAAATCTACAAACAACTAATATGAAAGGTGGGGTGTGAGTTTAATATCCCATTAGGGACTCACCAATTATTCTATAATAAAATTCAATGATAAAATCATGTTTTAAATTTTAATCAATACAGAATTGGAATTTTATTTTCATATTTAAATAAATAAGTTTTTTTATAGAATTAAATAAAACATTTCAAAAATTTATTAAATAATAAATTTATAAATGAAATTATATAAACCACTTTTCATGAGTAAATAAATTTAACAATAAATGCATGTTATAATCATAATTTTCAGAATATGAACCATGAATATCTTCAATGTTGTATGATATATTCTAGTTATAGTGTCTTCATGCTCTCATATTAGTGATCATGGAAATATGTGTACACATGTCCCTCAATCTTAGGCCAATTAAGAATTATCACCATACCATCAGGGAAAAAATCTTCCTAACTTGATTTTTGTTAGAATGTTCATCATTAATCCATAGCTAGAAAATTTTCATCATAGAGTACCTATCCCAAAAAATCAACTAACTACCCAAGCCCTTATGTCCTCAACAAATTATAACAAAAAGAGAAAATAATTTCATTCCAAATCATTCATCACACACAATTCAATTTCATGATTTTCCTTTTTAAATTTCGATTCACATTAAAAACAAAAACATGGGGTTTTCATCAATTCATAACATTTTCAAATTAATCAATCATATGTTTTTATTAATTCAATTTAATGAATTTTCTAAATTGTATCCCTAAATCATCGCGAAATTACCATCAATTCCAAAACATGCCCAAAATTCCAATTCAATTGGAAGTGGGGTTTAACCCCAAAAATCCATACCATTTCAGTTTCAATCCCTATTCATTTAAAATTGGGGTATCCTAAATCTTTTCAATGAAATTTAAATAAAACATATAAAATGAATGATTTAATTAAATTTAAAATCTCTAATAGAACAACCGAACATTAATCATTGAATACAACAACCAAAATGGGGATCACCAACAGAAAACAAAAAAATAGAAGATCTAGGAATTCATCCTTGAATTAAGATTCAACAACATAGAATTCAGAACCATAAATACCAAGATGGACTATCATCCTCCATATAGGAATAAGCGAGATAAGGAAGAGACAAAAATACTGCTTATATGGAGAGAAGTACAAAAACCAAAACGATGATAAATTTTTGAATGAATGAAAAAAAGGGATTAGAGATGTCCAAAACTACCTAAGAAGAGCCTCTAGGTAGTTATTAAAGAATACCATTAGAATGATATAATAATATCAGCTGAAATTTTCAATAAAAAACAATCAAGATTTTACATGGTGTGTAACAAAATTACACATTCTGTAATACTCAAGTCCCACAAACATTGAAAAAACTAAAATCTTTTAATAAAATATTTTTTTATTTAATATTTTTCATGAATACTTACACAATTTGTACACATTTAATTATATCTACCATTTAATTATTACACACTGTGTAACCCCATTACATGATGTACAAATCCCAATTATACTGCAAAAAATATAGGTTTTGTGCTAAAACATCATTCAAATACCTGACTTCACCATTAGATTTATCATAAAAATTTACTCTTAGGATTAATCAACTAGTCAAAAATAAAAAACAAAACAAATGTTAAAAAACACTTAATAGAATGGTAATCGGGTGTTACAAGGTTTCATGTCTTATGCTTCGTGATGATGGTGATGATCATGACATCATCCTTCTAGTAGTGGATCTGTTCAAACATACTTTTCTAGATGGATTCTCAAGGATTCCACCTATACCAATGAGTTTATTATTGAGATAGTTCTTATAGAAAATTCACTTTATATTATTCCATATATAATGGAACTAGTAGATAATCCTAATATTAAAAATTATCTACAGGAATTATAATATAAGAGTTTAATCTATCTAAGTATCTTTCCTTGGGGATCTCCATTATTATTTTGAATATGGTTGGTGGTACATTATGATTATTCCTCAATTAATCTATATGGATCCACATGATGATTAAGAATAAGAATTATCCTTCATTCATCGATGATTTTTTGAATAGATTATGGATGCTTATGTACTCTCCAACATTTATCTAAGATCAGCATATCATCAATTGAGAGTAAGACCTTATAATATAAAATATAATTATTTTATATGTAGGTTTGGTTTATATGAGTTCATTTTGATTCCATTTGTGTTTAAAAATGAACATGTTGTATTTATGTCTTTCTATAACCCAACCATTAACCAATACCTAGATCAATTTTTAGTAGTTTTGTGGATTAAATCATAGTGTACACCCATACTATTGAAAATAATACAACCCATATTGACAACATCATAATATACTGATAAAGAGTAAAATATAAGCTATGATATCAAGGATTAATTTTTTGTTTGAGGAATTACATTTCTATGGTGACATCATTTGAGAGGAATGTGTTTTAGTGGACCTAGAGAAGGTTCAAGTAGATATATCTTGAGTAAGAAAATAATGTTTTTCATGTTATATTATTTTTGGGATTAGTATTTTACTATAAAGGGTTCCAAAATATTATTTTCCCATAGAAATTCCACTATCCTATTTGACCATGAAGGTTATATATTTTTTATTTTATGAAGAATATGAAATTATTTCTTACAACTGAATAAACAAATTATCACAATTCCAATTTGTTTATTAACCAATATACATAAGAATTTTATTTTATTTTTTGATGCATATGATATTGGACAAGGAGTAGTGTTGATGAAAGAATATCTATATGTGGTCTATAGATCACAAAAGTTAAGTGAAAATGAATGAAACCATCCTAAACAATTCTCTATATTGTCACAGTGGTTTATGCCTTGGATAGATTGAAACATTATCATTTGGGTGATTTATTTTAAATTATACTAATCATTAGATCATTAATTACATCTTCAACCAGATTGATTTAAATCTTTAGTAGTGGATATGAGTTGATAACATGTTGTAAATTGAATTCAACCTATAATATAATCATAGAAATTGGAATCTTGTTATAGATGCATCGAATAGGAAGGCACAAACTCTATATATTTTAGAGTATTGTTTTTAGTGGAATATTATGGATGAATTTTTTAAGATTCATATAGGTGCTCAAGAGAAGCATGAGAAGATGAAACTCATGTCCATGTTTGTCGATCCATATTTTTATACCCATGTTATAAGAAGCCAGTAAGAGGACATATAATATATGTATTTAAGAGACAATATTAAAGAATGGGAGCCACCATTTGATTGGACTATTGATGAGTATGATATTATTCACATTCTTGTCTATATTTTTGTTCCTAATTTTATAATGGTAGTGATGATTTGTGAGTTTTAGGCCATGAGATAGTTGGAGTTTCCTTTATTGTTCAAAATTTACCATTATCTTCATAGAAATTATTCGCCGATGTGAATAAAAAAGTAAATTATTGGATTTCAAATGAAATCTACAATTTTCAGTAAGTGAAGGCATAGTATCAATTACCTTTTTGTGTTTTGAAACAACTTACCATTTTAGATTTGATCTGTGATGATGTTATGATGAATTTGGTGGTGGGACACCCAAGTGATCTTCAAAATAATGATTCCATATGGGTAAATATAGATCAATTTACTACTATATCACATTAATTTATAATTTGTGAGAATTTCACAATCTATCATTTCAGAGACTTATGATTTTGTTAAATAGAATGTTTGCATGGGGTGACACTAACTATACTATAAGATCGTGATCCATGTTTTATGTTAAAATTTTGTAATGTTTTTTCAAAGAAGATTTTCACTCTGGTACTTCAATGTGTGGCCTTCCAACCTAATATAGATAAGTAATTAGAATATACTATCCATGTATTAGAGGAAATGTTTTTGGAATGAATCCAAGATTTTATTTGGATATTGGGAGAAATACATTGGGATCATTGAGTTCACCAATAACGACAGTTACCAAGATACAATTTAGATTTAAATATATGTGTAACTCTATGCTTATACATGTAGATATCACTTCTGAGGGATAGAAATAGGTGAATTAGATTTTGTGGGACTGATTCTGGAGTAGGAGTCTTCATTTTAGGTTATACTGATTTTGAAGAATATGTATATGTACCAAATAATATATAAGTCATATGATGATTGAAATCATTTACATATTGAGTTTATAGTGGGTCAATTTGAATTCCTTCTAATTTTTCCATGATTTGTTCATCGTTGGATTTATAAATAGGGAAATTCAGCGCCCATATTTTTCGGATGACTGGGATTGTGGAGAGTGTTGGAGTGGTGGCATACGGATGGTCTCATTCACAGTTTTATGGTGGTATTAAAAATGTTTTTACTATTTAATGGACTCAATTGTTTCAATATGACACATCTTAATTTATTGATATTGGGGATGTTGATCATGAGGTTGATGCATCATTTATGGTGCATCTGATTCATTTTTCAGATCGAATTGAGAATGTTTTTGGTCAACAGTATTCCTTTAGTCACTTTTTTGTGGAATCATGGATGAGATTTGGGGATACATGGGAGAGGGAGGTGAATCATTGATGAATGTGGCTTCATCTTTTTTACTATATATTAATAGGTTTTATTGGGATTAGAGATTGAGGATGATATATTATTAGGGGTGAGGTTATAAGATCCCAAACATCGTACGAGATATGTAATAAATAAAATTTAGTTAAAATAAAATTTAAAAGGGATAGTGAAATTAATCCTTGTATTATGAGTGGAATAAAATGTATTTGGTTGAGTTATTGACATAAAAATGGGGGAAATGTGTCTATATCATTTTGGGAGAAGATTTGGTAAATAGTTTTTAAAAACTACGGAACCATATCACGTGGCCCATATGGGGTTGGAGGGTGGTAGAAAATTAATGAAATGGGGATCCTGTAAACTTTATGTGCATGGAAATATCAATAAGACATGGTTCATGTGGTTTTTAAAACCATGAGAGACCCTTTGAAAATATTTGCCCCGTGTCTCTCGTTAAAAGTGGACGATGCATAGTTAGAAAACAGGTTGATAAAATATGCATCAAAACATATGCCTCATTAGAATTTAATTTTATTTAAATTATTTCTTCCACAGTCTAAAATATTCTATAACTGATTTTCTTCCCATTTCTTCTCCTAGAATCAACGGTTACAAACCAAGATCTCTCCCCTCTTCCCATGACCATTCGCCTATGATTTCTAGTCATTTGATGCACTATAGGGTATTGTTGGCCCCGTGTCTCTCGTTAAAAGTGGATGATGCATAGTTGGCACATAGGTTGATAAAATATGCATCCAAACATATGCCTCATTAGAATTTAATTTTTTTAAAATTATGTCTTCAATAGTCTAAAATGGTTTATAATTGATTTTCTTCCCATTTCTTCTCCTATAATAAACGGTTACAAACCATGAGATCTCTGCTCTTCCCATGACCATTCTCCTATGATTACTAGTCATTTGATGCACAATAGGGTATAAATTAAAGACCTCGGTGAGTATACCACTCTCCTATCCCCTATTTTAGGGTTGAATCATGGTAGAATATTTTTTCTCTATCAAAATCCCTAAAACAATAATTTTCAAAAAGATTCATAGATTTTAATTAAGGGTTGTTTTTTGTTGAATAAATAGTTTTTCAAACAAGTGGGCATCTAAGAACATGAGGTAGGTGGTCAAAGATTTATATCCTACAGTGTTAATGTTTATTCATGTGTATATAGTTGTTCATCTATGGTTTTCAATAATTAATTTTATTTCACTGCAAAAAATTGTATGTTTGGTTTTTAAATGATATTTTGGACACACGAAGATCTTCATTATATACATTAATTAAGCGTAGAATGGCCCTCTAGTCACCCATGGGGTGTTCCACACCCATGAAAATTGAAATTGGGTTTCAAAATGACAATTTATGGGTTTATGATGTTAAACCAATTATAATTTCATTTATCATGTTCACATGGTATAAAGGGTATTATTTCGTAACGTGTTTTGTTAAATGGTAATTTTATTAAAAATTTGTAGATGCGATAAATGGTTAAAGAAGCATGACAATGTGGTTTAATGGATTAAAGTGTTGGGAAATTGTTTTTATGGTGCACTAATGGTCAAACAAGATTGTTTTTGGAATTGAGAACATATTGAATGTATTGAACCATGTAATAGTTGATAAAATGAAAAGGTGAATATTTTTTATTTTGTCTAAAGTTATCACAAATATTGACATTTATAAATGTGAATAATGGTATTTGGGATGTTGTATTGATTCTCTTCTCTAATGGGAAGCCCAGATTAATGTTTTTTGTGACGTGATTCATCAACGTTTCAAAGGGTGGACTAATTCTATAAACTCTATGGATTTTACCATGGTGATCTATATAAGGGTTTGGATTGTTATAAAATGAGTTCTAAAAATGGTTGGAATCCTGGATTAATACTCCCTATATATCAAAATGTGACCATAGTGAAATATTGTTTAGATGACCAGTATGGGATGAAGAAAGTTTGATGGGTATGTGTATTAATCGTAATTGATAAAATGTGTAGCTAATTTTAAATATTATTAAATAATTAAACCTTCTCTACCCAATTCATTTAAACTATTAATTGGTTTTTTAATACACTATTATTAGAATAATTTTTTTTGGACACCATTGGTGGTGGCCTACTGAGTTGTAGTCACAGCCTACTCGTGATGTCGTTGGGTTCTTGAGAAGACAATATTTGTTCTCATCTAGATATGGTCAGGGGACCCACATTACATGGATAGTATGTGACACAAGATGAAGTTGCGATGAGGGGAACATACATGGAATCATGACACATTTTGGGGATTTCTTTAGTTTCCTATTTTGGTTTTCATTTTGACCCTACGTTTATTATGACATGGAATGATTATTTGTATAGTTGTGTGTATCTAAAAATTATGGGAAAATGATTATCTGATTAATGAATTTTTTTAATAATTGGTTATTATTTATTTAGTTTTCTATTTTTTTCTTATAGTGGAAATGAGGGTACAGTCTCCTCGTGTACCTCATTATACCATTGATGCTAATGGAAATCATCTAGAGTATTAAAAAGCATACCTGAGGTCATGTGGTGCACTGGATCAAGGAATTTGTTTAATTGAACACTATATGATATTTTAGATAATTACATATATTAAATTAATTCTATTAAATTTTTGTGATTCAATTTTTTCTTACTAATACCACATTTGTCTTCATCTTTTTAATGAATAGTTCCTTCATGGATAAACATGACCAGTATAGGGTAGTATTTATAGATGTTATTATTATATATCTAATGGAGAGTAAATATTATGATGATCATATTAGCATTGAACTTGAGAACCTAGTATGATGGATGTAATATTTTTTTTAAAGATAGGATTTTTGCTTCATAATGATTCATTTTTTGGTAATAAAATCTCATGTGAGGGTAAATATATGGATCCATCAATGATGGAAGTTGTTGAAAATTGGTAATGTCCAACCAATGTGACTAATATCCATATTTTTTTTTGGTTTTTTATAGATACTATCGATAGTTTTTTGTATAATTCATTATGTCTATCTAATCCAATAAAATTTTTAACATATAAAAGAATCAAGTTCATTTAGAAAAATCATTACGTAGAAAATTTTATGTAGTTTAAGATAAAGTTTGATTCTTGACCTAAGATAACACTAAATTATAGTGGAGAAGGGTCTATTATATATAGTGATGCATTGAAAATGGAATGGGATGAATACTTACGCTGAATTGTAGGAATCTAGCTTATGCCTCATTGTAATTGACGATTCATCAGAAAAATTACCCAACTCATGAGTTGGAGTCAGTTGCTGTAATTTTTCTATTAATGATAAAAAGTCATTAACTATATAGAAAAATGTGAGATATATATACAAATTATAATATTATAACCGTATATTATCTTAAAAAGAAATTAATAAGTGCCAAAAATATTTTTGGGAGTTGATAATTGATATTGATTGTTCAATAAATCTCCACTTTAGGAAAGTGAAATACGATGGTCATATACATAGTTAGAAGGACCATTATATATTATCTATGATGAGAAACATAAAATACCCAATATTTGAAGCATTAAAATGGATCTATGTAGATATCATTAATGAAGGAGGAAAATCATATCATTCTCAAATGTGTGTTTGACAATATATTCCAGAAGAGAATTATGATGTTTAAAAGGAAGGTGTAGAATTTTAATATAAAGTTATAGATGGCCTTGGGATAAAAAATGATTCTAATATAATGATAATTTTTGAGAAAAATGTTTTTGTAACATAAAAAACATACATGATGAATGATCTATTGTATGAACAACATAGTTCATCATTCACAATTGATCCTAGAAGAATGAATATGTTAAGAGATATGATATAGTACTTCTTTATGGGTAACATGGTGAGAGGTATTACAGATTATGTATCTTGGTTCTTGAAAGTAATAAATTTAATGTTGACATATATATTTATATGGTGATGTTGTAACCATTACCCATACTAGATTGGAATGGTAAAATATAACCATTGCTTTTTTCATAGGGCTCTCCAAAACATTTAAGGTCCATAACAC
Organism: Viscum album; assembly: GCA_963277665.1. NCBI lineage: Eukaryota > Viridiplantae > Streptophyta > Magnoliopsida > Santalales > Viscaceae > Viscum > Viscum album. Next base: position 1,960,173,711 of record OY728137.1, read on the forward strand.
TATTTGGAATTCATTTAGCCACATTATGAAGTTACTAAAAATCATTATTATCTTAGGATATTTATCAGCTGTTATGATTTCCATAATATAAATTAAGGATGTTTTAATGTTTCATGGAGTACCACAATCCATTTTATCGAATTGAGAACCATGTTTTACAATGATGCTATATAAATTTTTTCATTAAGATCAAGATTCATATTTGTTTTTTTTTAATAATTATCATCCTAAAAATGATCATTATAAGAGAACCTTTCAAAAATCATAGGATAATATGATGTATGGGTTTATAAATTTTATAGGTAGTTTAGATAAACACCTTCCCCAAGGTATGATTTCTTATAATTGTATATTTCCATTGAGAATTCATAGCCCCCTTTTGAATCCCTCTATGGGAAGTAGTGTATAACTACATAATGATAGGATGATGTTAGATAAATAATTATATTGGGATCTAGGGTAGATAAGTAAATTATAGATAATGTAATATCCATTCGGTAATATATTATGGAATCTATAAAATATCCCATTATTTATCTCTGGTGTAGATCATTTTCAATTTGGGGTAATTATTTATTTTTGGAAAAAATGAAGATGCCTAATGAATTAGAGAATGTTTTGGGGGTATGAAGGCATGTTCGAAGATTACAACAGTAGGTATTTTGAAAAAAATATTGTCTTAATGGTTAGTAGAATATTTGTGAGTAGGCCGCATGGTCTCTGTGAACCGCGTGGTATTGGATGGTGGGGTAAAGTAGGGTGCATAGTTTTCCCTAACTATTCTCTAGGGGATGCCTGTCATCCCAAAAAACAACCGACATGTTGGAGAGGTGATTTTTATTGTGGGGGATAGTTTCTCTAAAATTGTATCCTAATCAAGTGAAATTACCCTCCCTACATCAAAATCTTCATGGTTGGCATAGATTTTGGACAACTATGCTGCCAAACCATTGGAAACCTATTTTTAGTGATTTTATGATTATTTACATAATAACTTATTAAACCTTCCCCTATTCACCTATTATTTATATCCATTCGTCGATGCAACTTCATCCTCCATTTTGAGACCTCTTCAATACTATTCCAAAAATTGATATAGGTCATCCACCCAGAGTCTATTCAAAACCCCATTAATCTTGTTAGATCCACCCCATTATGATCTTAATTCCTTTTCGGTAGTTTGATGTTTTTATTTATATCGAATATGCTATTTAGATGCAGGCTTATAGGACCTATTTTCCAGGAATTGTTCCTTCCATTAGTTCTCTTCCAATCTGAGACAAAATAGTGGTTATTACTATGTGGGGAGTTTATTAAGAGTACGAGTGACTTGATCTATGAATCAACCCTCAATTTTAATAATGTTATAATTTATTGTGTGTGTAGGTTAATTTAATTGGGTGTTTCCTATGTAATTAATGTTTCATTATTATAGTCATTTGAACTATTTTTTAGGACACTTACTAAATATTTTATCCATCATTGGATTTTTTGACATAAATTTCGACCACCCCATGTGTGCTGTTTTCATTAAATGGTGATTTTAATGGATAATTAAGATTATCTATACCACTGTTCGGGTGTTCCTTGACTTGACCTTGATAAATGTAAGTGTAATGACTCAATGTTTTTCAAATAAAATTACTTTCTTATCAATATGTCAATAAATCACAAAAAAAGGAACTACTAAGTACTGGGTAACCTTAAAACATAAGTTTGTCACTTTTGTGTTTGGAATTTTGAAAATCTGACATACATGATTACAATCATTATGTTATTTGCAGTACGATAAGAAAAACACAATATTACTGTCAATAGAAACCTACCATAATGAATTGTAACATACCCTTATGAATAGTGACATATCCTACTAAATATAAACCTTACCTATGATCATATATAAATAATATTCATGTTGAAATTACGATATACATATATTTTAGAATAAGTAAATGAATGTTTTAAAACTGGGTTTTGATAATAAATTATGATTTTATGTAAATATTAAAATAAAAATATTTTTAAAATTATTATTTTTAAATGGAAATAAATTTAAAATTCCACACGTTTTAAAATGGTTACGGTAAATTTTTAGGATTTTTGTGACATACTTGAATTTGTATAAATATTAAAATGCGTTAATTTATGATAAATGCTAAATAAGGGATTTATTGAGTCATTGATTATGATATGATGGTGTAATCCCAATTGGCTCAATGTCAAATGAATTTATTACTATTCTTGTTCATGAAATTGTTACTATTCATTTTCTTGTGAAAAAAATAAACTAATGATTAATAAATGATGAAAACCCCTCTCCCCTCCACTATACCCCCTCGCTCCCTCTTCTCTTAACTCCTCTATAGCCTTGTTACTTGACAATATTCTACCCAAATCCCTCCCCATGACCCTACCCCACATCCAAAAGCTCTTAGCCTCTTAAAAATACCAAAACCTATCATTTTAAGAGTTTCTCAAATGGGGAAGTCTCAAGAGGAAAATTCCTCTTTCCAATTCCTTCATTTCTTTTAAGTTCTTTTCTTTTTTTCATTCCTCACCTCCCTTCACCCAAATATAATTATAGCTCTTGTAAAATGTCACGTCTTGTCCTCGGGGCCCATGCCGTGACTACCCCAAGCCCGCCTTCATAGGCCAAGGGCTGGTGACTAGCACCAAAGGCACAAATCCCGATAACTGGGAATGTATTGCCTTTATAAAAGTAAACAAACACCACAAAGTAAAAGTGGAAGTAATACACTAAGTAAAAAAGAATGTTCTGAAAAGTATGTGGGCCAGAATACAATCCCAACTGAAAGTACAACTACAACTGAACGACGGTACAACAGGAAAGACAAAATGCTGGAAGAAAAATAGCAGTAGTTCTTGGGTCGTCCACCTCGGATCCTACCTGAAGGGTAGGTACTGATAGCGCAGATCCTGGATCGTCCGCCACGGATCCCACCTCAAGGGTAGGTACAGATAGCCTCCACAACGCTCTTTCCCATCAACCTCCTTCGAGTATCGTCTCGTCATGAAGTCCACCTTCGGATACTAACTCGTCGTGAGGTCCACCTCCAGGAACCGTCTAGTCCTCGAACACTTGGCCTCTGTCAGCGCTGCCTGTCGTCTGCAACCACCACAATGAGGTGCGGGAATATACCGTGCAGGGGTGAGTATACGACACTCAGTAGGGACCCCGAGACCCTCAAGGTCTCACTAAATCCAACCAGGATAACCACAAAGAAGGATCTCAACGGATAACCCTTACTTAGGTATAATCCCATACTTATACCTATGTTGTCAAGTAACCCATCTCAATCATGATGAAACACAAAGTTTATGATATCAACAGAAAACCACTACCTAGGTATATGCCCATACATATACCTAAGTTATCAAGTGACCCATCTCATTCATGAGGTAAACACAAAGGTCAAAAGACTTAGCTCAAACCAGGATTTTTCATTATCAAAACCGTAACTGTTGAAGAGCCCCGTCTCTGATGAGTAAAGTGATCATGTCACGACTCCGAGGTAATGCTCACTAACCTAAGACTGCGTAGGTACTCCTCTTGTCGAGTACCGCAGGTCTTTTTCCAACTACCGGGTGCTCCGTCCGCTGAGGGGCTGCCGCCAAATACCGGGCGCTCTCCCTAATAGCCTATAGAGGTTCTCCTCCTGTTGATTATTGCGGGTCTGCAGCCAACTACCTGGCACGCAATCCATCGTGGGGCTGTCTCCAAATATCGGGCGCTCCGTCCACTGGGCTAGTCGACTCACTTCAAGTCGAGTCAGTCAAAAAGTCGTCGGTTCTCATCCGGCTACATGGTCTCCATACTCCGTATGCTCATCTCCGGGAGGGTCCTCTCCATGAGCTATAGGTCAATACTCCAAGTATCACAATGTTCCACGAAGAAGTATCACAAAGGACCACCTCGTCATAGGGGTCTCAACGCAGCAGATCTCGCGTCAATCGGACGCCCGGTCTGTGAGTTATTAGCCTTTTCGTCCCAGGGGCCCGGTTGGTTTCATGTACGAACCAACCCATCTGTATCTCAACTGTACCCTGAACACTCATGGGTTATACCGATAGGGACCGTTTCTCAACGTGATCACCAATGCTGCTGACAGTTCGTCAAACGGATGTCCGGTCTGGAAGTTATCAGCTTTTCCGTTTTAGGGGCCCAGTTGGATTTCGAGTTCAATCCAACCCGGCCACTACCCAACTGCATCCAATCCTCAAGCGAGGTATGCCAAAAGTACTGTTTCATCAAGACGAATCCAACAAAGTCAACGAAACGTCAATCGGACATCCGGAACTGAAGTTATAAGTGTTTCTGGTCCGAGGGCCCGGTTGGTTTTGGTTTCAAACCAACCCGCCCTTACCCAAAGTTCTCTAAAACATTGATTGTATGTACAAAAATGTCCGTCTCAATCCAAGGATCGCATCGCAAATGATGGTGCGTCAATCATAGGTATGTATCCCAAGTTGTGGGCTTTTAAGAGAACATGTCTAGTTTTAGGGGGATTCGGGCCCAGACCAACTTGGCCCGAGACCCCCTGGGTCGGCCCGAACCGGGTCGACCCGACCCGGGTCCGGGTCCGGCACACTAGGGCACGGCCTGGCCCGACCCGGCTTAGGCGGGCGGTTGGCCCGGCGCGAGCGCGCCCCACACAGCCGCCTGGCCGTGCTGTTGCGGAAAAGGGGGGCGGGGGCGGCTTCCCCCCTTAATTGAACCGCGGCCCCCCACGTGGGGGCCTCTCCCTTTGACAGTCAGAGGTTACGACCCCTGGTCTCCCACGGGTCTCGCGCGGCTGTAGGACCGTCGCCTGCCGCCGGGGCTTCAGTCGCGGTGGTCCCTCCTGGCGGCGCGGCGGGCGCTGTCACCTCCAGGCGGCCGGCTAGTGCCAGCCGCTGTGCCACCGTGCCGGTGTGGTGCACCGACAGGATTTTCCGCGGACCACCGGACGCGCTCCGGTGGTCCCTTTTGCCTGCGGTCTTCGCCAGCGGTCCTCCTGGGACCGACTCTTCACTCTGAAGTCTTCAAAACTCATCTGCGGCCAGTTCCGTCATCGCCCGTCAATCCAAACGTCAAATAAACAAAACGTGGCCTCTTCATGGTCTTCCGGCGAGGCGCGACGGTGCCGCGACTTTGTTCGGCCTCCATGGAGCGGCCCAACAGCGCCACGCTTCTTCGCCCGTTCTTCTTTGTTTGCGCATGGTATGATGGCACTGCGTCACCTTCGTTCGAGCAACAAAGAGTATGACAGTAATGGGGGGCGGGGAGGTGGGTCAGACGTGTTTGTGCAATCCGACCTCCTCCCGTAATAATGATAATAGGCTGCCCGATTATTAAACGAAGAACACAAAGAATTAATCTCGAACAAAACCGAACCACTACCTTTGATTCATTGGGGCGTGCGTTCTTCATGGGGGAAGATTATGACATTTCTCACCGCACGCTTCCACTTCCAAGTTCATGCATCGGTGCGTTGATGACGTGGAGGAAATAAGGAGGGTCGTTGGAGAAGCACCACGTCAGAAGGGGGGGGGGCTCTGAGGAAGAAGTCCGAAGAAGGTTGGGGAAGAATCGTCACCAGCGTTATTCGCGTTCTTCGCTGGAGAAAGAAGTTCTCTCAAGCTCTCCACCCAAAGGCGCAAGAACGTTCCATAATTATAGAATATAATCTATTTTTCTTGGTGGCGGAAATTAATTAAGTGGGCCCCACATATTTAGGATCACGATGGTTGGCCCAATTCAAAATTCAAATAGTGGAGAGGCTCCGACAAATTAATTTCCTGAGTGGATGACATAATTAATTTGGGGAGTTTTGAGGGGGTTTAGGGGCCCGGGTGGTCCCCAACTGATTAACAAGGAGAGGGTCAAGGAGTTTCCTCCTATTAATTATGGGGTTTTGAGGAGCTTTTATTCTCCTCCATTAAGAGGGGAGTTAGATACCAAGAGGCTCCCCCTCATTAATGGGGGAGTGTTGAGAGATTTCCTCCCCTAAAATTAAATGGGGGGTTAAGCCCCATGTGGACCCCATGTCATAACCTCTCGTGGGAGGTTATGCTACTCAGGTGGTCCCCACCATAATTATCCTCCCATGGGAGGTTAGGGTGTGGCAGTCCCACCACCAACTCCCATGTGAAGCTTTTAACCAACACTATCTACATGGCATGGGTTTAACAAAGATAAAATAAGTTGTCACTTATTTTATTTTATTATTACACATGAAACCCAAAAACTAACTCTCAAACCCGATCATCTGTCGTCGAGTTGAAATTCCTCTTAAGAAAAAACCGGCGCTGCGAGTTTAATGGTGACCTTAGATTACAATTCCGAGAAACCGTTCAAAAGTTAGAAAAACCCGCTCGTTCATTCACTGAATGCACCCGAGCTAAACTTCAGAAATTGATTCCGGGCACACCGGGCCTCAGAATCAGGTGCCATCAGAATTTGCATTCTTGTAAAATACCGAAGAAATTATGAAAAAACAATTCCTTGAAATTTATGGGTCTCTACATTACTCCCACCTCAGGGATTTATGTCCCTGTAATGTTATAACCAAACTATGGATACAAAAGTGGTACTGAGCACACATCTGAGCCTTCCTCTCCCATGTTCTCACCTGGAGGTTCCCGTACTAATAGTGAAAGTGCACCCGAGGAATCAACTGTCTACGTAGGATCTACTTCTGTCGATCCACAATTCCCATTAGAAACTCTATGAATGTCACCCTGCCATCGACATCATACTTCCTGAGGTCGATGATGTGTGATGGATCATGCACGCATTTCCTTAGCTGAGATACGTGGATGACATCATGCACCTGGTGCAACTGAGGTGGAAAGGTCAAGCAGTAAACCACCTCACCTACCCAGCTGAGGACATATAAAGAGCCCGTGAATCCGAAGATAACTTTTCGCCTCGGCCACATCTCCATAATCCTCTTTGAGGTGAGACCCGTATAAGGACGTGATCATCATCCTCGAACTCTAGAGGCATCTATTTCTTGATTAGAACTGAAACACAAAACTTCTTCTGCCATGAGGGTAAGGTTGGTCGAACCAAGAGTGATCGGCCAAACCCTCCTATGCACGAGTTTATCCTGTGCTGCCTGGGTTTTCCTTTTCGCGGACCAAGAAAAACCAATCCCGACATTGTAGTTGGACCAAAACATTTTTACCTAATACAATCAATATGAGCACGAACTGTGAATCCAATCTATACTGAGACCAACGTCGTAAGGCCTTAACACTGCCACCAAGAGATTCCAACTGAAACTCTCACCTTGAGGGTCAGACCACACTGTCGGCATAAGTGTGTTTATCGAGTCTCCTCCCAAGGTATCCCCAGATGTGAGGGTCAAGTCTACAGCTTACCGGAAACTCTAGGTCTGGGACAAGATTCGTGGAAGGAAGTAATGCTTTATATCAACGTCTGTTACAACGATAGCTAGTAGTGGGCACAGACTATCCCTTGAATCATTTTTAGAGCCTTTGGGTCACACTCCTTGACCGCATGTAGCTACTCTCTTCCCCTGCCCTCCAGCTTCCTAAGCCTGGAGGGGACAAAAAAGGCGGGTGGTTGTAACATGTTGAAATTTTCACCACTCCATACTTCTCTACTAGCTCTGCCCCCACGTCTTATGCTCTGCAGATTTATCCATCCTTAACATTTCCTCTTCTTGAAACATTTGTACGCCCATGCCTCTGAGACTGGCACCAGTTTCCTATTTCTTACAGCACTGTGCAGTGTTCATCCGCTCCTTGATGATCTGCACTTTCTTTGCCTACGATCTGTAAGAGCTGCGAAGATTTCTCCCTTTCCAAAAAGAGAAACTCAGTCTCATCCCTTGGATGAACCACGCCCATTGCCTAACACAGTCAATCCTGACAAGAAAGATGCATTCATTCCATGGATGAAGTCGTAAGGCCTTGATGTTACTACCAAGAGAACTAACCATCACTCTCACCTCCAAGGGTCGAGCCACACTGTCGGCATCAGTGTGAGGTCACTCAGTCTCCTCCAGTAGAAATCTCGAAAGTGAGGGTCAAGTAAATAGTTTAAACCGGGACCTCTCAGTATCAACCAAACAAAAGGACATGAAATAAAGTGTCACTAGGATAAGTGTCTTTTTATTATTGCAGCTCATAGTACAAAGACACAAATACAACAACAACATGGAACTATAAGTACCAAGAACAAAAAGGAATCCTCTAGTTCTGATCCTGTCCACCTGCTTCTGGAGCTCTACTACCTTGTCCACCGCTTGACTATTGCTCAATAACCTACCGCTGCTTCTGTCTTGGTGGCTCCTCCAATGCCTGCGGATCAACTGTGCGGGGAGTCGGACAGTCAAGTGCCAGGTGACCCTTCCTGCCACATTCATAACACTTCCCGCTCCTCGTATAGCTTTCTCTGTTCCTCTTGGACCTCTGCATCATCTATCTACTACCTACAGATGAATTAGCTACTGATGGAAAATTAGCAGCTCCTGGACACGATTGGGGTGTAGAGCTACTAGTATAAACTCCACCATGAAGAAGGTCTCAAAGTCTCCCTAGGTGAAGGTCATCCCATCGCAAAACTGGAATAAGTGGCTCCACCATCACTCAGCTGCATCCTAAAAGAGGCTGGCAGAAAAGATCACCATGAAGTCTGTCGGAGTACCCATTATCCTGAAAACTCTCACCACAGCCTCCAGCCAATCCTCAGCCGCCTATGGGTCCATCTCTCCCCGGAACCTGGGTGGCCTCTGGTGTTGGAACACGTGAAGTGCGCTCAAGAGGCGTGCATCGCCTACTACTAGGGTTGGTGGCATCGATGGCCCATCGTATGGTAATATCGCTGGTTCCTCCATTGGTGCCTCAACTATAAGAGGGCCCTGTACCAAGGCCTCGTCGCTCGGTAGGCTATCAGTACGTACATCCCTCTGAGCTCTAGCTAGTCGTCTGTGGAAATACATCTTGAAGAAACATACGTGACACAGTCAAACGATTTATACCTGGTGAGATGACCTGGTTTGAGCTGACTTTAAAACTCTTGGAAACATACATGCAATCAGTGTTTTCGTGCACAAAGTCGGAAATCAGTAGTCAGGGTCCTGGTGTATGGATACGTCAGCTGATGTACCAACACTGGACTCCCTGAACTAAAGACCACACTTAGTACCCTTAAAACTATTACTTCACAGAAAGAAAATATTAGAGTCCTAAGTTCTGTGGTAGAACCGACTCCCCTAATACCAATTTGTCACGACCCATCATTGGGGCCCGTGCCGTGACTACCCCATGCCCGCCTTCATAGGCCAGCGGCTGGCGACTAGCACCAAAATCATAAATCTTGATAACTGGGAAGGCATTGACGTTATAAATGTAAACAAACACCACAGAGTACAAGGGGAGGTATACACTAAGCACAAAAGAAAGTGTTGAAAAGTAAGTGGGACAGAGTGAAAACCCAACTAAAAGTACAACAACAACTGAACGAAGGTACAAAAAGAAAGAAAAATAGCTAGAAGAAAAATAACAATAGCTCCGGGGTCGTCCACCTCGGATCCTACCTGAAGGGAAGGTACAGATATCGCAGCTCCTGGATCGTCCACCATAGATCCTACCTGAAGGGTAGGTACATATAGCCTCCACAATGCTCTTTCCCATCATCCTCCTCCGAGTATCGTCTCGTCATGAATTCAACCTATGGATACAGACTCGTCGTGAGGTCCACCTCTGGGTACCATCCATTTCTTGAACACTCAGCCTCTATCAGCACTGCCTGTCGTCTGCAACCAACACAACATGGTGAGGGCATATGCTGTGCATGGGTGATTATATGATACTCAGTAGGGACCCAGGTACCCTCAAGGTCTCACTAAATCCAACAAGGATAACCACAAAGAAGAATCTCAACGGATAACCCTTACATAGGTATATGCCCATACTTATACATAAGTTATCAAGTAACCCAGCTCAATCATGATGAAACAAAATGGTTACGATATCAACGGATAACCACTACCTAGGTATATGGCCATACATATACCTAAGTTATGAAGTGACCAATATCAATCATGAGGTAAAAAAAAGGTCAAAAGACTCAGTTCAGACCAGGATTTTTCATTATCGAAACCGTAACTGCTGAAGAGCCCCGTATCTGACGAGTACAGTGATCCTGCCATGACTCCGAGGTAATGCTCACTAACCTAAGACTGCTGAGGTACTCATTCTGTCGAGTACAATGGGTCTGCTGCCAACTATCGGGCACTCCGTCCGCTGAGGGTCTGCCTCCAAATACCGGGCACTCTCCCTAATAGCCTATAGAGGTACTCCTCATGTCGAGTACCACGGGTCTGCAGCCAACTATCGGGCACTCCGTCCTCCGTGGGTCGGTCGCCAAATACTGGGTGCTCCATTCGCTGGGCTAGTCGACTCACTCCAAGTCGAGTCTGTCAATAAGTCTTCAGGTATCAGCCAGCTAAAGGGTCTCCGTACTCCATACGCTCGTCTGCGAGAGGGTTCTATACACGAGCTACAGGTCGATACTCCAAGTATCACAATGTTCCATGAAGAAGTATCACAAAGGACTGCCACGTCATAGGGGTCTCAACTCAATAGACGACGCGTCAATCGGACGCCCGGTCTGTGAGTTATTAGCCTTTTCATCCCAGGGTCCTGGTTGGTTTTGTGTACGAACCAAACCGACCATATCTCAACTGTACCCCAAACTCTCATTGGGTATACTCATAGGGACCGTTTCTCGACATGATCACCAATGCCGCTGACAGTTCATCAAACAGATGTCCGGTCTGAAAATTATCAGCTTTTCCGTTCCAGGGGCCCGGTTGGATTTCGAGTTCAATACAACCCGGCCACTATCCAACTGTGTCCAATCCTCAGGCGAAGTATTCCAAAAGTTCTGTCTCATCATGATCAATCCAACAAAGTCGATAGAACGTCAATCGGACGTCCAGAACTCAAGTTATGAGTGTTTCCGCTCCGAGGGCCCGGTTGGTTTTGGGTTTGAACCAACTCGGCCGTATCCAAAGTTCTCCAAAACCATGAGTGTAGTATACTGAAACTACCTTCTCGATCTAAGGATCACATCTCAATTGATGGTTCGTCTATCATAGGTATGTATTCTACGTTATGGGCTTTTAAGCGAACCTGTCTAGTTTTAGGGGGTTTCGGGCCCAGACAGACTCGGCCTGAGACCCCCTAGGTCGGCCCGAACCGGGTCGGCCAGAACCGGGTCGGCCCGACCCGGGTCCGGGTCGGCCCACTAGGGCGCGGCCTGGCCCGGATGGCGCGGCCCGTCCCGGCCTAGGCAGGTGGTTGGACCGGCATGAGCGTGCCCCGCACGGCCGCTTGGCCATGCCGTTGCAGAGAAACGGGGGGGGGGGGGGGGGGGGCTGCACCCTTAATTGAACCGCGGCCCCCCACGTGGGGGCCGCTCCATTTGACAGGCAGGGGTTATGACCCCTTGTCCCGTGCGGCCACGGAACCGTCACCTGTCGATGCAGCTTCAGCCGCAGCGGTCCCTCCTGGCAGCGCCCCAGGCGCCGCCGCCTCCTGGCGGCCGGCCGGTGCCAGCCGCTGCCTCCGGCCACCATGCCGGCGTGGCGTGCCGGAAGGATCTTCCGCGGACCACCTGACGTGCTCTGGTGGTCCGTTTTGCCTACAGTCATCGCCAACGGTCCTCCCGGGACTGTCCTTTCACTGTGAAGTCTTCAAAATGCATCTGTGGCCCGTTCCATCATCGCTTGTCGATTCACACATCAAATAAACAAACTGTGACCTCTTCATGGTCTTCCGGTGCGACATGATGGTGTCGTAACTTTATTCGGCCTCCACAGCGCGGCGCGATGGCACCCCACTTCTTCGCCCATTCTTCATTGTTTCCGCACGGTGCGATGGCACCATGTCACCTTCGTTCGAGCCACAACGAGTATGACAGCAAGGGGGGGGGGGAGGTGGGTCGGATGTGTTTGTGCGGTCCGACCTCCTCCCATTATAAGGATAATAGGTGGCCCAAATATTAAATGAAGAACAAATAGAATTAATCACGAACAAAACCAAACCCCTACCTTTGATTCATTAGGGCACGTGTTCGTTGTGGGGAAAGATGATGACGTTGCTCACCGCACGCTTCCACTTCCGAGTTCGTGCATCGGTGCGTTGATGAAAAGGAGGGAGGAAGGTGGGTCATCATAGAATCACCGTTTTAGAAAGGGGGGCTCCATGGAAGAAGGCCGAAGAAGGTCGGGGAAGAAGCGTCACCGGCGTTCTTCGCGTTCTTCGCTGCAGAAAGATGTTCTCTCAAGCACTCCACCCAAAGACGCAAGAACATGCCAAATAATAGAATATAATCTATTATTCTTGGTGGTAGAAATTAATTAAGTGGGCCCCACTTATTTGAGCTCACGATGGTTGGCACAATTCAAAATTCAAATAGTGGAGAGGCTCCTCCAAATTAATTGCCCAAGTGGATGACATAATTAATTTTGGGAGTTTAGAGGGGGTTTTGGGGCCCGGGTGGTCCCCATCTAATTAACAAGGAGAGGGTCAAGGAGGTTCCTCCTATTAAATGGGGGGGGGGGGGGTTGAGGAGGTTTTATTCTCCTCAATTAAGAGGGGATTTATAGTCCAAGAGGGTCTCCCTCATTAATGGGGGAGTGTTGAGTGATTTCCTCCCCTTTCATTAAATGGGGGGTTAAGCCCTGTGTGGACCCCATGTCATAACCTCTCGTGGGAGGTTATGCTGCTCGGGTGGTCCCCAGCCTAATTATCCACCCATGGGAGGTTAGGGTGTGGCGGTCCCACCACCAACTCCCATGTGGAGATTTTAACCAACACTATCCACATGGTGTGGGTTCAAAAAAGATAAAATAAGTTGTGACTTATTTTATTTTATTAATCCACATGAAACCCAAAAACTAACTCTCAAACCCGATCATCTGCCGTTGAGGTGAAAGTCCTCTTAAGTGAAAACAGGCGCTGCGAGTTCAATGGTTCCCTTAGAATTAAATTCCGAGAACCCATTCAAATGTTAGAAAAACCCACTCATTCGTTCACTAAACGTACCTGAGATGAACATCGATAATTGATTCCGGGCACACCGGGCCTCGGAATCAGGTTCCGTTAGAATCTGCGTTCTTGTAAAATCCCAAAGAAATTAAGAAAAAACATTTTCCTTGAAATTTCCGGGTCTCTACATAAAATAAATTTACTGGAATGATTTTATGCTAATGGGATATTTAATTATCTTCTCTCCTTTCCCCACCTTTTATTTGAATTAAGTGAAAGCACCGTTTGAGACGTGCTAATTTATCCCATTCAAGGACAACGATTTACCAATTTCTATTATTATAATTAATTATGATCATGAAACCATTTGTATTATGGTTGATCCAGATTAATATATATGTAATATATCCAATTTTTGGTTCTGTAATCCTTTTGTACAAATTGTATTCAATTATAAAGCAAAACATGTTCTTTTTAATCAAACCCACCAATTAAGAAAAATAGTTATCACTATGGTTATATATATAATAATTCGACTTCAATATAAGTAACAGAATTAAATTTAAAAAACTTTAATCTTCTTATTGTTCACTAAAATAATATGATTTCAATTCTGGACTAACACTTTTATCTTACATGTAATCCAAATAGGAATATAAGCGAACTTGTCATTAAAACCAAGTAAACAAACGAGCCCGAACAATGAAATTGAACCTCATAGAGAATCAAAATGGTTATAAATGAACTTAAAATGATTATACTAAACAAATTATGTATAGAAGTGGCTCGAGAAATTTTAATTAATAATCCTAATTTGTTTATTCAGGTCTTTAATAACAAGTGGAGAACACCAACAGATTTAAGGTGATGGATCGTCTCCATTTCGCTCTTATATAATGATTTCCCTCTATGCTATTCCATTTTATGTGTAATACCTAATGATGTGGTATGATTTCACACCACCCCCATAATTACCTCATGTTTTATAATTGATGAGAAACCCCTTCTTTCTCTCATAATTCCCTCTTACGTAGACCCGACAACATGATGATAAACCGTAAAAAAATCTACGGAAACCTTCTTTGTTCTTTCAGGTTGCCTTATCTTTATTTATATCAAAAAAGAGTTATATTATATAATTTTGTGAATATTTTAAAATCTGTTTATTTGTACAAAATTATTTAATGAGGACCCTTTCATCAGTCTATTTCAGGGATATACATGTTTTTTAAAGATTCTATCCTTAGAACATTCCAATAAGAAAACCAGTTTTAAGGGAAATGTATGAATTTCTACCCAATTTAATGTTCACTGTATCCTCTATTTAAGGACAAAATTGCCTTTATAAAACCTATTTTTTTATTATGAATACATCTTTTGTTCAACTCTAGTTTTATATAAGATATTTTCATATTTTCTATTTTAAAAGTTATATAGTATTTTCCTTAAAACCTCACAAAAATGTTTTAATACTAATGTTTCTCAAATAAATTTTGTATATGTTTTCACTTATGTTAGACATATATTACGATTTTATATGCCTATTTTACCTTATCAACGTCCATGTATGTTATAATCCCTTTCTTTCATGGACACTTTCATGATATGCTCATTTCTTATGCTCTATGTCATGATTGTGTTACCCAATTCATTCCATGGGTACCCTTATGTTTTTGTATGGTTGATTATGTATGATTATTTAGGTGGAAAGAATATTTATGGGGTGATAATATTTTTGTGGAAATAATATTAATGAAAATGTTGAGATGTGTGCACTTAGATATCCCTCCAATGCAATGGGTAAGGTTCAGTCTCAAGAGATGCGATGTGAAACTGGATTGGTAGTTAGCCTTTACCCATAATAAAATGAGAAATGAGATCAGTGGTTAGCCTTGAACAATAATAAGAAATGATTTATGATTCTACCTCATTTATATTATTCCATGTTTATATGATACCATTCTTATAGGAAATGAATTTATAAGTTCCATGATTTGGATATCATCATGTCATTCCTCCTAACTCATGTTCTTAAGATGTATCTTTATGTTCCTTAACTTATAAGGCTTTTCAGCTCATCCCTCTGTTCTTATGTCCCTAGGGTACCCTATGCAGCTGTAAGGTATAAATGGAAGTTAGGATCCCTTTGTGGAGATTAAAAAATGAAGTGTTTTTTAGTCCCGTGTTTTACGTTAATGTACCTAGTGTTCAAAGAAACTACACTTAATGATCCATGGATTGTTCTCCGATGTATTATTATGAAAAATTTTCATGTAATGATATATAAAAAAGGCCTCGGTCGATATAGTTGGTATCATAGGATGGTCTAGTTATTTTTGGAGATTAGGAAAAAAGACCCTTGGTGAGAACCTTAAGGATGAGAGAAATTATAAGAAAATAGTCCTAAATTTTTGTGAGTATTGAGTAAGTGGATTGTTAATAAAATACATCCTTATCTTGATATGAGTAAGTAGAGGAAGCTCTGGAATAGATGTACCTAGGAGTGAAAACTCTGACAAAGAGTTTCAGGCATGACCCGGGGTATCCTGGTTCATGAATATGTGCCTTCCTGCACTCTTGGTTACGATACACTTGGGGGATATGCTTTGGTAGATTCATGAGCTTATTATAAACCATTCATAAGGGACAAAAAAATCCCATAAGAATATAAGTTAAGAAATAGATCAAGATAAACCTTGATATAATCCTACGAATTCAGATGTTTGGATATACTTCTCTATTATAAGTTTATCTTTTATGTTCAGTGTTTCCTTTTTATTCTTAATATATATGTATTTAAGACCTCACACTACACGTTCTTTTTCTTAGTTAATGTAATGAAATATATGTACACGTTCCAACAACAAATGTGAGAGGAAATGTGAAGATTTTTCTAATGATATGCCTGATATGATGACAACAGGTGCTAAAAAAATCATGATAGTACTTGCTTAGCTGGATTGAGTTATGAATAATAACTAAAATTAAGAAGAATTCCCTCCACCTCAAAGGAAAGATCATGTTTCTGTAGAATCTGTCATGCGTTAATGGCCCCCCATGTTTAGCAGATCCGTTGATCCCCTCCTCACCGAATAATGGATTAAGTCCATTTAAAATTTATTCTTCGTCCTCCAGTTCTAGGAAGAAGAGAAGGTTTTACATGTGGTCTATCATTTAGATGGGGAAGTTGATCAGTGGTGGAAACTAATCATGAATACAATGTCCCATGAAGAAATTGATTCCATGGATTGTGAGGAATTCTAGAAGATGTTTTTTGACCAATATCTTCCTCGAACCCTCCATCTCAAGATAGAAAGCGAGTTCCTCAGATTCAAATAGAAGGAACATGAGTCCATCCGGGTGTATAAAGAAAACATTTCAAGGATTGAAAGGTACTCCTGTGGATTTTTCATGAACACTGAAAGCAAGGTGGATCAATTCTTTAGAGGACTAAAGCTGAGTGATTGAAAAGCGTTGGCAATTCGAGACTTCGACAGTTATGAGGAGATTGTTCATTGTGCCCTCAAGGTTGAAATGGATATTGGAGACTCATAGTGGGCTCATGGACCTAGTGAAATGAAGCACAACAAGGAGAAAAACATGGTTGGTTCACCAGAAAAATACCATGATGGATAGAATCCTAACTTTTCCCCTTGTAAAAATTGCGGGGAGAAGCATTCTGCTAACTATCTGAAGGGAACAAAGAATTTCCTAAAATGTGGAATGTTTCTCATGTAACCAAGAACAACCGAAGGGATATGTAAAATCCCGCTAATGTGTAATATGAAAGGATGGTTCAAATCAACCCTCAGCCTACAGTGCAGTGTTACAACCATAATGAGCATCAGCATTATGTTAACACTTTCCCAGATCCGAGGGTTGTTAGAGGAAATCAACAACATCCTCCAAGGCAACATGAAAGGGATTATTCTATCACTATTTTTGAGGTGGATCCAAACAATGATGTGGTGAACGGTACTCTAGTTATTCATTCAGGAATAGAGAATGGACTATTTGATTATGGTTCTATGCAATCGTTTATATCTTACATGTTTAGTAGAACTATTAAAACACCACCTCAAAATTAAGAGGAAAAGTTATATGCGAGAACATATAATGGGGAAATAGTTTCATCCATGGTTTATAACCCCTCCCCAGTTAATGTTTGTGAATAGAACCTCCCAAAAAATCTTTTCATATTTCCTTTGTTGGAGTTCGACGCTATCTTGGGAAAGGATTGGTTGCCTTTATACAAAGCCAATATCAACTGTCGGGAAATGGATATCATGCTTCAAATCACAAATCATCCTCCAATTATTTACAAGTGTTAGGAGGAAGATGAATCTTCTTTCAAATCATCATAACAGGTGTGGATATTTCTTCCTTATGAGAAATCATATTTAGCTCAAATTATTCAGGCAAAGAAGAGAACCATACATGACGATATACCCATCATGAGGGATTACCCTAAGGTATTCCATGAAGAAACGTTTGGTCTTCCACTTGACCGATAGATTGAGTTTTCAATTTAACTTATCCTTGGATGTCTACCTATATCAAAGACACCTTACAGAATGGTCTCGATAGAGCTTGAAGACCTAGAGAATCCATTACAAGAGAATATGGAGAAGGGTTTTATACTCCCATGTGCTTCACAGTGTGGTGTGCTAGTCCTATTCATCAGGAATAAGGATGGATCAATGCTCCTCTGCATTGATTACCATGATCTAAATAAAATCACGATAAATAACAAGTATCCCATTCCATAGATAGATGACATGTTCGATCATCTTCATGGGGCCAGTTATTTCTCTAAGGTGGAACTTCAGTTGGGTTATCTCTAATTAAATGTGAGGAAGGAAGATATTCCCAAGAGTTCCTTTTGAATGAGTTATGGACCCTATGAGTTCATAGTGATTACCTTCCTACTCACTAATGATTCAAAAATTTTATTGGATTTAATGAATAGAGTATTTATAGATTTCCGAGTAAAATTTTTCATAGTCTTTATTGATGATATTCCGATATATGATAAGATAATGGAGGAACATGAGGAGCTTTTGAATAATGTGTTAAAGACTTTGTGAAGGGAGAAGATGAATGAAAAGTACAATAAATGTGAGTTCTGGATGGAGGAAGTATCATTCTTGGGTAATGTTATCACGAGCTAATGGATATCTGAGGACCCTTCCAAGGCAAAGGCAATTGAAGAGTAGCCCATGACAACTTCTATAATAGAGATCCATAGCTTTTTTTGTCTATATGGTTATTATAAATGATTTGTGATGAAATTTTCACGATTTTCAAACCCAATGACCAAGCTGACATGAAAGGGATTATAGTTTTTCTAGAAAAAGGAATTTTAAGACTATTTCAAAGAGGTGAAAAAGAGGATCATCACTGCACCATTACTAACACTCCCTAAAACTAGATAACTCTTTATGGTGTATAGTGATTCTTATAATAAAGGATTAGGAAATGTGCTAATGAAAATTGATAATGTGATACCCTATGCCTCTCTGCAACTGAAAATCCATGAGAAAAACTATCCCACACATGATTTTGAGTTGGCGGCGATGATCTTTGTGTTGAAAATTTGGCGGCATTATCTCTCTGGGGAGATGTGTGAGATATATACTCACCACAAGAGTCTCAAATATATATTCACATAGAAATAGCTTAATATGCGCCAGTGAAGAAGGATAGAGATAATCAAGGATTATGACTGCTCAATCCACTACCATCCAGGTAAGGCATTCAAGGTGGAAGATGCTCTATGTAGAAAGGATCCAACATCTTTATCAATGATGAGAATTTAAAAGGATATTATATTCTTTGATTTTAAATATCTAGACATGAGAATCATTAAGGTAGGAACATCATCAATCCTTTCTCAAATGATTTCTTAACCATCCCTCTTAGAGAGAATAAAGTATTCTCAAAGAAAGGATGTGGAACTTCTAAAAAGGGTGGAAGCTGTTAAAAAAGGGAAATCCTCCGATTATATAATTGATGAGAAAGAAGTTGTATATTTTGGGTCAAGATTATGTGTACCAAATGATCTATAGATAAAGAATGAGCTATTCAATGATGCACATAGCTCGACATTCTCTATCCTCCTTGGGACCAAAACGATGTATCAAGATATCCAGAAAAACTTTTTGCGGGACAATATGAAAATGATGATTCCAGAATATATATCAAAGTGCTTAGTATGTCAGCAAGTGAAGGCTAAGAGACAAAAGTCTATGGGGGTGATGCAAACACTACCCATAGAAGCATGGAAGTGGAAGAACATTACCATGAACCTTTTCAATCGACTTCCAAGGACATCCATAAGAAAATATTTTATATGAGTCATTGTGGATCATCTTACAAAGAAATCTCACTTTGTCGTGAATCAAGAGCACTTATCATTGGATCAACTTGCATGGATTTACATCAATGAAGTGGTATGGAACCATGGAGTACCACCGTCTATTGTATCTGATTGTGGTCCATGATTCACCTTTATGTTCTAGAAAAGTCTCCAACATGCTCTATGCATTAAACAGATCATCAATACGACCTATCATCCTCAAAATGATGGCCAATCAGAATGGAATATTATGACACTAGAAGACATGTTTAAAGTGTGTTCTATGTAATTCAAAGGAGGATGGGACCAACATCTTCCACTGGTTTAATTCTCTTATAACAACAGTTTCAACTCAATCATTTGAATAGAACCATATGAAGCCATTTATGGGAAAAGGTGAAAAACACCGGTATTTTTGGATGAAGTTAGTGAGAGTATACTTCTAGGACCTGAAATGGTCAATGAAATGGTGGAGAAGGTGAAAACCATTAAATAAAATATCAAGGAATCCCAAAGTCGACAAAAGAGTTATGTAAATAACTGTCGATGAGACATTGAGTTACAAGTTGGAGACATGGTATTTATATGAATATCTCCATTGAATAAGGTCATGAGTCGCAGAAAGAAAGGGAAGTTAAGTCCTAGGTACATAGTCCCATTCGATATCCTTGATCGATTTGGATCTGTGGCCTATCTACCGACACTTCCACCTACCATGTTGAAAGTACATGATGTATTTCATGTATCCCTCTTAAGGAAGTACATACAAGACCCTTAACATGTACTCTCTTCATAGGTGTTACAGTTGGAAGATGATATTTCTTAGGAGGGGTATTCAGTGAATATCTTGGATCATAGAGCAAAAGTTCTACGCAACAAGACTACTCATCTGGTCAATGGACTATAGATAAACCATTAGTATGAAGAGGCAACATTGGAATTGGAAGTAGCAATGAAGGAAAAGTACCCCCATATATTTTTGGTCTAGAATGTAAAATGATATTTTGAGGGAGAAATTTATTAAGGGGGAAAAATGTAACGATCAAATGTTTTCAAAGGAAATTTATTTCTTATAAATATGTCATTAAATCACAACATAATGAACTACTGAGTGATAAGTAACCTTTGAACATATGTTTTTCACTTCTGTGATTGGAATTTTGAAAATATGACATACACAGTTGCATTCAGTAAGTTATTTAGAGTCTGATAAGAAAAACATAACTTTTTGGTGAATAGTAACCTAACCTAATGAATATTAACATACCCTAATGAATAGTGATATACATTAATGAATTGTAACCATACTGATGATAACATATAAATAATATTCATGTTTAATGTATTATATACCTATATTTTAGAATAAGAAAATGAATGTTTTAAAACTGGGTTTTGTTAATAAATTATGATTTTAATTAAATATTAAAATAATAATATTTTGAAAATTATTCTTGAAAAATGGACTTCAATTTTGGATTCAACACATCAAAAAATGGATGGGGTGAATTTTTGGGATTTTTTTTGAATTACATGAATTTTTTATAAATAGTAAAATGCGATAATTTACAATAAATGATAAATAAGGGATTTATTGAGTCAACGATGATGATCTGCTGATGTAAGACTAATTGATTCAAAGTCACATGCATTTATGACTGTTCTTGGTAATAAAATACTTACTATTCCATGTCTTGTGAAAAATTAATAAACTAATGATTAAATAATGATGAAAACCCCTCTCCCCTCCACTATAACCCCCCCCCCCCCCACTCGCACCCTGTTCTCTTCACTCCCCTCTAGCCTTGTGCATTGCCGATATTCTTCCCAAATCTCTCCCCAAGATCCTCACCCATGTCCAAAAGATTCTAGAGTCTTAAAAATACCAAAACCTCTATCTTTAAGATGTTCTCAAAGGAGTAAGTCTCAAATGGTAAATTCCACTTTAAAATTCTTTCATTTCTATTATGTTCTTTTCTTTTTGATTCCTTCCTCCCCCCTTCAACCAAATAGTATGATAAATCCATTAACATAAATGTATTTGACTTTAATTTTAATGGTATATTTCATTATCTTCTCTATTTTCCCCAAATTGTAATTGAAGGAAATGAATGCACCATTTGAGATGTACTAATTTAGCCCATTCAAGGATAACGGTTTGTCAATTTCAATTTTTATTTTTAATTCTGTTGATGAAACCAATTGAGTTATTGATTAAACAAGAATTATATATGTAATATATACTATTTTTGGTTCTATAATACTTATGTAAAAATTGTATTAAGTAATAAAGAAAACATGTTATTTGCAATAAAACCCACCGATTAATATAAACAGTTATCACTAAGGTTATATTTATAATAATTCAACTTCACTCTAAGTAAAAAAATTAAATTCATAACCATGTAATCTCTTATATATTCACTAATAAAATATTTCTTCAATTATTTTCAACCAATTTTATCTTACATGTAATCCAAACATGTATATAATTCAACCAGTCATTAAAACCAAGTAAAAAAATGAGCCTGAACAACGAAATTGAACCTCATAACCAATCAAAACAGTTATAAATGAACATAAAATGATTTTAATAAACCAATTACATATAGAACAGGTTCTGTAATTTTTATTTTTATAAACATAATTTTTTTATTCATGTCTTTAATAAGAAGTTGAGAACAACAACGGATTTAAGGTAAGGGATCCTCTCCATTTTGCTCTTAAATCAAGATTGTCCTATATGATATGCCATTTTTTGTGTAATAACTAATGCTGTTGTATGTTTTGGCACCACCCCTTACTTCCCTCATGTTTTATTTTTGATGAGAAACCTTTTCTCTCTATCATAAATTCCACTTACGTGCACTTGACACCATGCTGATATACCGTAAAAAAATCTACCCGAACCTCCTTAGTTATATCAGTTTGCCTTATCATTATTTATATCAAAATGGAGTAATCATATCTATTTTATTTTAATAGTCTAAATTATTTTTATTTGTACAAAATTCTTTTATGGAGGCCCCTTAATCACTGTTTTTTGGTGATATACATATTTTTAAAAGATTCCATCCTAAGAACTTTTTGATAAGAAAACCAATTTTTAGGGAAATTCCCAAATGGTTACCCAATTTCATGTGCACTATATCACCTATTTTAAGATAAAATTTCCTTAATAAAATCATTATTTTTATTATTAAAAACTTCTTGGTTCAACATTGGTTTTATATAATTGATTGTCTTTTTTTCTATTGTAAAACCTGTATAGTATTTTCCTTAAAACAATGCAAATATTTTAATGCTAATTTTTCTCAAATACATTTGTTATATGTTTTCAGTTATGTTTGACATATATTACCATTTTATATGCCTATTTTACCTTATTAACTTCCATGTATGTTCTAATACCTTCCTTTTATGGAAACTTTTATGATACACTCATTGTTCATGCTCTATAACATGATTGTGGTACCCAATTCATTGCATTGGTACCCTTATGTTTATGAATGAATAATTATGTATGATTATTTATCTGGAAATAATATTTATGTTGTAATAATATTTATTTTTGAATAATAATCATGAAAACGTTTAGATGGGTGTGTCCAAATAGAGCACCAATACATTGGGTAAAATTAAGTCTCATGAGATGCGATGTGAATCGGGATTTGTGGTTAGCCTTGACCCGTAATAAAATGGGAAATGGGATCGGCGGTTATCCTTGAACCGTACTAAATAAATTATTTATGATTCTACCAAATTTATATAATTCCATGTTTATATGATCCCAAGCTTATATGAAATTATTTTACAAGTTCCAAGCATTGGATATCATTTGGTCGTGCCTCCTAACTCATGTGCTTAAGACGTATCCTTATGTTCATTCCCTTACTGGGCTTTTTAGCTCATCCCTCTATTCATGTGTTATCTATAGTACCCTATGTAGATGTTAGGGATCAAAGAAAGTTAGTAGATATTTATGGATATTAAATAAATAATTGTTTTTTAGCCTCATGTTTTTTTTGTTTTATGTGCCAAGTCTTCCAGGATAATAGACTTAACGATCATTGGCTTATACTCTGATGTAAAATTATGCTTAAAATAATTTAATGATATATGAAGAAGGCATGGGTCTCTATAGTAAGTTTTTAATCAAATCATTTAATTTTAAAAAAAAATCAATTTGTAATCTTATCACATGACCTCGTAAGGTATATACCTCCACATGATAAATCAACCATATATGAAATTAGAAAATAAATTACGTTTATAATATTTCCTAATTAATTTCATTTAAAAATATTGATTGTACATATGAAAAATTCATTTTCATTTATAAAGGAAGGTAGTAATGTTAATAAAATTAATTTTTTATAACTTATATGAATTTAAGAATGTATTCATATCTCTAATCCTTGTCAGACTACTTAATGGTATAGAATGAACCAATTTTATTATTAAGAGGAATGACTAATACCTGGAATAATTAGTAAAATGAATCTAATAAAATCTTTCTATTTTATATCGACCTTGAAATTATAATAGGACACTTTAGACATAGGATTGCCTTGGATTCCTCAGGGAATACCATGACCACTCTTGGAACCCATTACAATTCAAGGTTGTCGGTTGACAAGTGTGAGTCCCAAATTTGAACTTGATCATTCTTTATCTGTTTATTCATGGTATAACACCATAAGATCCCTATTATAATATTATTAATATATTACTTAGATTCGTCATGGCATCTATAGACATGAGGTGCCTTGTGTACACCCTTGGGCCCAATCATAGCCTATCCCATATTACCTTGGATGTATTACTTGCACTTAGTTTGAATTATTATTATGGAATGACATGGGATGTTACCTTTGGATTACAATAATACCTCAATAATATAATAAATTGGTTAATATTTAGTTTTCTTGACCCCTAAGGTCACATATACTATAAATGTAACATGGGATCTCTTACATTATTATTATAATTTCAGGATGCCTTGGTGATTACCTTGGATCCATTATATTTTGATCAACATCTTTGTTTCATTGTTATATATTGGATCCTTATATTATTATTATTAAGTCAGTATGATAGTTCTGGTTATTCCCCATAGGAAAAACTATATAAATTGGAACATAATTAATTACTGAAATAGTTACATGTTCAGACACCAGCTGAGGATGAATAAGATACAAGGGTATTTACATTAAATTACTACATCACATTTATTAATGCGTAATGGAACACTATTTCAGGTTATATTACATTGAATAGATGTTATAGATTCTTTTTCAAAACCCTTAAATTCTAATGTTCAACTTTGAGTTTAATAGTCTTTAGGAAACACAACACCATGTTTAAAAAGTGAATATATTTTCCTGATAAATTACAATAAAAAATAAATATAATATATTATAATTATTTTAATAAATTTAATAATACTTTATATTTAACTGCACATATGATTGACCTTACTTGGCATCTTTTATTACACGCAACAGCGACCTACCTTGATAGCTTGGGCTATCTGCAAGACGGAGTTTCACCAAATAGGAATGTATTATTTAAATATTATTATTCAAAACAACATTATATAACCTAGAAATTATGATAGTTTCTATTAATAGTATAAAAAAATTATTAAAACATGTGGATTATATAAATATAAAATGAAATCATTGGATACCGATTAATGAGAATTGAAAATAAGAACCAGTTGGATATAAAAATAAATATTATTATTTTTATATTGCCAAAGGAGTTTTGTTGTAATAAAAATAATTTACTAAATTTATATTATGATTTCAATTAAATATAAATTTTATATATTCAATTAAATTTTTTCGATATTCGTCAATTTTTTTTGATAGCCATAAAATAAGAACAAACTCAATTTTATACATAAAAACCTATATGTTTATAATGTCACTTTTGCTGCCTATTAATGGGAAACAAATTTTAATTCTAAAATTTTAAACTTTAGTTGGTTTATTATGTCAAATTGAACGTTATATTTTAAAGAGAAACATTAAAAATTACTATAGGGTAAATTTTTAAAATTTTTAAAAAACACATCATTTTTTTAATGAATAGTTAAAATAATGAATTTTAGTTCAGCACTGCCTTTTAATATAATTTTTAATGTTTAAATTGAAATTATAATTTTTTAAAGGTTAATTAGATCATATTATTATATATTAATAATATTCATCTCATTTTAATCAATTTCAATTTTAAATTGAATTTAAAAATATTTGAATATTTCAGAAATTTTTACCTTGAAACCCTGCATTTTCGCCCCCTGTGGGATTACATTTAAATCAATTTCTTCCACATATATGATTAGTATTTGGAAAAATGTATTCCATATTTTTAATAATTATTATTTTAAAATGTATAATAATAAATAATTTTTTGACCCAAAATATTATCGAAAGTGATTAAAATTAATTACAATTATTAAGGTTAAATTAAGATTAATAAGAGACAAAACCTTATCCTTAAGGCACAAAAGGTCTTATAAAATTTTTCCAAGAGATATTGGATGGAAATATGTAGACCCAATACTCTCTTGTCTATAAATTAAATCATTATGGAATCCACATGAAAAATGAAACACATGGGAATAATTCTATTGTCAAACCATTACCAGAGTGCCACTCCTACTTGACTGAAAAAGACACCAAATTATCCCCATTACTTACACCTCTCAAAACACATTGGATTGGACATGATCTGAAAAAACAACAACCCAAAGTCCCAAAAATATTCCATAATTCATATCATTGAGAATAAATACTTCCAGGGAATCTCTTTTCGTATAACCCAAAAGGAGTTACTCAAATATTGTTGTAATGTTTTCCACAATCTCTTTTGTTTCAATTACTCCTCCACCGCATAAATTGTTTTTAAATAATTATTAAATGATGAAAAAAATATCCTTAATATAATATGATGTTTTTATATACAGGTTTTGACCTACACTAACACACACATCAATCTAATGGGTAACGAACATACTGTTTACATGTACCGAAAACTAGAACCTCCCAAAATGATGTTTGTTCATTTTTTGTTTTACCACCACTCATAGTTGGAATAATGAGAGAGAACCTATTTTTATATGATAAATTTAAAATTTTTTATATATTTAATCTTCATTAATCCTTTTATAACTCATACCTCTACTAATTTCCACATAGAGTCAATACGATAACATCATTTGAGGAAGTGCGGACTACCACCCCTTGAAGCGATGTGATTCATTCAAAATATACATGGAACATATTATGCATTACTTAAATTAACATGTTGAAAATTTATTACATAAATAAGGTACCATATTTATTATATGAATTTATATATATAGCATTTATCATTCATTCTTTTAAAAAATAACAATGAAATGGAAGTAGCTTTCATGCCTGTGTACGACCTACTATCACCATGAATGATGAATTTCATTTTTACCTCAAAAAAATTATATTATAATAGATAAATATCTACTCGATATATATTATATTAACATAATGTTTTATATTTTTTATATGATTAAACCATTATATATTTAGTTATAATAATAAATAACATGTTAAAACATACTTGAAAGACAAGGCAATTAACACATGAAATTGATAAAATAATAAAATGTTGTTAACAAATAGGTAATAAGATATTATAAGAGTATCATATATGATATCATAAGTATTAATATATATATTTAATAAGTTACTAACATTTTTAAAACTAGTTTATAGGAATTTAAATGAAATATACCCAAAATGAAACACAAGGCAAAGGAATCTTGTCTCATTTTTTCCATGATCCATTCATAATTTTTGAACACATAATTTATTTTATATGGTGTATATAGTAACGATTATGATATGTAATATCTTGAAAAAATATATCTTTCTAGTAATTTTTGTTTCAACTTGAATTATTTCTTTTAAGGAGTTTTGAGTTAAAAGTTACCAAGTGGAATATAATTTCATAACCCAATTTCGTTACATTGAGTTATATTACTTCCTTATTGTCGATAATATTTTAATATTATGTTGTTAATAAATTTTTATTATCTATTATTTTATCTAAACTTCACTTATGTGGATTTAAAATTTATTCACATAATGTACTCATTTATCATTTCTCAATTGGATGTTATATCGTTTTAATGGGTTTATTTCATGATTTCATTTTATTCAAGATTATTTGTACATAAATTTTCATTTGAGAAAATTATTAGATAATTGATAAAAAAACATTTAACATTAATGTCCTATGGTTATAAATCTCATTTCTCATGTATTAGTACCATTTTTCTTCTCTTTGGTACAAAGATGTTTTATAAAGTGTTTTATGAAAACCCAACATCATTTCTCTATTTAGCCGGAGAACATATTTTCTTTTAAAACTCGTGTATTCTAAAAATGTTTTCATCCTTTGAAAAATTATTTGATAAATATATTTTTCCGATTTTTTTCATTTTTAATGTTATAAATGTAATATTCTTGTTTCATTCCAATCATTGCATTTTTTACCCCTTTTTAACTTCCAAATGGAATGTTTTTACCTCACATGACTTGTAAGAATTTATCCTCCCTCTTTTCATTATATAGTCTTTTTAACGAATAAAATGATGATTATTAAATAATTTTTAAAGGTATTTTCAATTAAATATATTTTCAATTTTTCTATAAATGAAAATGATATTTTATTGTTCAATATTATGTTATGATATTTTTTTCATCAATGAAAACAGGCTGTTATTATTATTGTAGATGATATATTTGTATTGATACTATCCATATAATTTATCTGGATGTCTTTTCATTTGATTTGGCCAAGTATTGTATTTATATTCACTTTATTGACTTCCTTGTTAATCCCCTTGAATTATTCAATTTTATATGGTCATTGAGAACAGAATTTCCCCTTATTATCTATATTATTTATCAAGAGTGTTTAAATTGCATAAAAAATATACCAATTTACCTATAGAGTTTACTTTGAATGTTATTTTATTATCTTGGGAATTTTTGGAAAATATATATTTCTCAATCAATACATTTATTCTATATGAAATATTATTTAATTTGATAATTAAATATAAGGAATGATTTAGACTACAAATAAGGGGTGTGGCCCATACATTATAGAGACCATTAAGGCATTGAATAGTTATCATGAGCAAAATTAGTGGTTAATGTCAATATTATTAATCCATTTTTGAAAGTTTGTGGAAGAATAGATTTTCAAATGCCTTAGAAATAACATCTATTAAGAAATAATTTCCCTTAGTTAGATTCACTTGTTATTCACTCATGATAATTTATGTCGAAATATATATATGGATATATTACATTTTAAATTAATTGATTAAATGAAAAGTGTTTTAGTTTCTTATGTTTTCATATTTTTTATTCCTTATCTATTTATTTTAATGGAATGTGTTATCAGTTACATACCTTTCCATAATTTCTATTTCTTATCTAGTTATTTAAATGGCATGTGTTTTCAGTTACATACCATGACATGTTAATTTATTAATATTGATTCTTTACTGATTCTTCTATATTATGACTTTACATAGCATTTGGGTCACTAAAGTTGGAATAATAAGAAATTTAATATCTACCAGGGGAACTATATTTAAGAAAAAATAGGTTAAATAAAATTACACTAAGGTAAAATTTGAGTATAAGTATAGAATAACAACCTAGAATTATGTTTAGGTAGAAATTATATTGTTCTTCCTAGAAATATATCCCTGTCTGTTTACTAAGATTGGGTGTGTTTATGGAATAGAGGTACCTAGGAGTAATAGATTTGAAAAGGTGTTATATTCTCGACCCAACATATCCTAGTACCTGAAAACATGCCCAATTTCACACCTTTTTTGACACTCCTAAGATATTTTCTTAGGATAATCCAAATTTTCATTATAATCCATTATGAAAAATTTCAATGGATAATAAAAAAATATCAAGGTTAAACCTAAGTTGTTTTTTATTTTAATGTGAGGTCTCATGATTTATATATATCATAAATCATTATTTATTTTTTAACTATTAAAACTGTTTCTCACAATATTCATTCTAGTTTATGAAAATTGCCGGGACCTGAAGGATTCAAGTTTACATCGAACAAAATGAACAATGTGGGGAAAACTAGAACCCAAATGATGTATTGAAGGGATTTAATAATATTTTTTCTGAAAAATAATATTTTATGAAATATTATTATCAATATATACCTTCCCTAACTCTCGAACACACAATAGAAAAAAGGGTGGAGGTTTCTAAGAAATCGAGTGGTGGAGACCATAAAGAAAAGAATGCTCGATTTTTGACACGTGAGATGAGTGGATGGAGACACCTAGGAAAACATCTCAATAGAATAGAGAAATTCTTTAGGTGTGGTAAATAAGAAAATAATGAAAAGTATTTCCAAGGAAAATGAAGAGTATGATGAAAGGAAATGAATCCCATCCTAAGATCCATTTGTTTTTGGATGCATTAAATATGGGGAACATGGGAATTACTAAGTCAATGAAGGAATTTAAAGCATACAAACTAGATCATGGATACATGTATGTATAAAATAAATGGATGAAATAGTTATTTATTGAGGATGTGTTGAAAACCAAATGTAAGAGTCTGTTTAATGTTTAATTTTCAGGGATATCTTTTATAATTTTTTTGGAAATTATATTAATATGGTTTTATAAAGTGACAAACTATAGGCCATGTGACAACCTATCATGACTGTAAATACTATGTTTGTTGATCCTATGACCAAATGATTATATGGTTTTTACCCCAACCACTGACCTACACAATGCCCTTATTAATTTTACACAATTTTTAGTTAAATAATTTGATGACTAAATATCAATGATAAAGCACTAAATTTATATTTTTATGATTATAGATTAATATGTAAACTATATTGGGTTTTTAAGATAGTTAGAGAAAAATATTTAGACATTCTAATATTTTATAGGACTTATGATCCTTTAAATGTTTCTTTTAGTGATTCAGGCATATAAAATCATTATTGGTAATTAATTTATGGGAGTAAAGGGATGAATTATAACTTGATTCAAGTACAAAAAAATTTGGTATTGTTCATAGGAAATTGAAACTTTTTAATTAATAATACATCCATATATTCTTTGTTAGTAAAATAATTACACAAAATTAAGAAAATGAATTAAAAATGAAATTTTGTCCAAAGACCATAATTTCTATTAAATCGATGGTCTCATAAATAATCAAATATTTATAGATTTTATTACCTAAAAATTATATTTATCATTCACTTGTTTATGATTGATGATCTCATTAACTCCCTATAAATATTTACTCTTTTCTTGTAAGTAGGTATTTCCATTTGAAAATAATTTCACTTACTTAGAGACCTTGTAACATGGTAGTTCATGAAACCATTATACTTCTCATTATCTCATTTCATGAGGATATTATAACAACCATTCCCATGATGTGGGATTTAAATGTAGATATATAAATAAATATCACCATGGTTGAGTTTAAATAATTAGGATAAAATTTAAATATGGTGGAGAGAATGAAACACCCCAAAATTCTAAAGTGAAACTTTTTTTAATAGTATCTATGACATGAAACACGAGTTGTAAAAAGGTAATATATTTACCCAATACATTATAATCATAAATAAATATATTTTATAATATATATTTTAATTAATGAAATTCTATTTTATCTTGTATCACATGAAAGAGATACCTTTGTTATAACTTTTGTTATATGTAAGAGGGAGCTTCCTCGATAGCCTGTGTCACACACAAGAGCAAGTTTCACAAAAAAATAATGGATTATTAAAATATTATTATTTAATAAAATATTATATAATGAATCCATTTTATAGAGTTTATGAATATTATTAGATAAATTATTAAAATTTATGGTATGTATAAATATAAAATGAATTCATTGGTTACCAATTAATGAGAAACAAAAATAAAAACCAAATATGTAACATCCCATGTAAATAAAGAATAATATTTTATCATATTTATTAATATCTTTGAATTAAATATTAATTTTACTTTAAAGGGGTTGCTATGTTCAATGGCGTACCCAATACACAAAAACGGAATTCATTGAAATATTTCGTTGCACACTAATAGTATAATAATATTATTTTAAATGGTAGTTAACGCCTAGCTGCTGTATTACTGAAAATGAATAGAACTAACTAAAATAATATTATACTTGTTTGTTAAAAGTTTTTACATTTATCCAATAAAATATATATGCTTAAAATGTGAATGAATCTAATTTTAAGAAGAATTTACTTTAAATGGACGATTTACAGCTTTTTAATGGAGAACCCTATTTTAAATATAGTTTTGGTCGCATTTATATGTTATATTTGACCAAATAAAATTCTTCTTTATAATCAGGACATCAAAATTTACTTTGGGTAAATTTTTGGTATTTTTCTAATAAAATTCAATTTTTAATGAAAATGAAAAATTTTGTATTTTAATTCAAAACCGCCTTTTAATCTAATTTATTTATATGGTTATATTATCTTTTTAATTGGTTTTAAAGTTTAATTAGATTATATTTTTACCAATTAATCCAATTTTTTTTTCATTGGAATCAATTTAACTTGGAAATTGGGCACAATCAATTGTCAATCTTTTGATAATTATTATTTGTTAAAAACAAGCTTTTTATTGGACAACGATAATTAATTTTAAATTAATTAATACAACTTCTATGTTTTGAATTTTTTAAAACAGTTATCATTTTTGAATTCAGAATATAAAATATAAATTTGGCTGAATTTTTGGAATTTTTCTGAAAAACATCAATTTTTGATGAATAGTGAAACCACTAAATAGTAGTTAAAAAACTGACTTTTTAATTTAAATGTAATTTTACAACATCTGTGAATTTAATTTCTAAAATCTGATATAAATGGTTGTTATTATTATGTAAAATACGATTCAATAAGATAAAAATAAATTTTGGTGAATAGTAACTTTTGACTTTTATTTACCACCGTTAATGGTAAATAGGGTAATCCAAGATGAAAAGAATATTATAATAATAACAAATTTACATTGAAACATGTCATACCTATATTTTATTAGTAATGGCCGACCTTGGGCATTCTTGTGTCGATTTAGGGACCCCATAGAGCCACTTAAGAGTGATAATGACACTTTATTTTAATTAATTTTAAGTAAAGACAAAAATGACATAAACAACAAACTTTTAGTAAATTAATTTTTACATGGTGTTATATAAGTTATATTTTTGACTATAAAAAGTCATTGGAAATCTAAAAATATTTTCTACATCATTGTATTTTTTTATAATTTTTAGACATCGAATAAATTAAATTATTTATGACATAATAATGATACAGTATTCTACTCATTAATAAATGACCTAAATAAATAAGATTATAAATATTAAAATAATATCTATAACCTATCCAATTATTATTGGAAGATTTTATTTCGACAATGAGACATCGTATCTTCCAATTGAATGATTTTTGGACCTTTTGAAACTAAAGATAAGATTATAATAAAATAATTGTTTCAAACATTCCAAAAGAGCCCCTCCTCCCCCTTATATAAAAACACCACTTCTAACCCATTCCTCAAACCTCTCATGTCTATTGGATCATCCAAACTCTTCCCAATTAATCTCCCTACATCCCTCTCCTCCTATTAAAAGCCTTACCTTAGGTCAAAGTCACTTCAATATGTCCTTTTGGTCAAACCAATGGAAGTTACACAAATTAAAGGTAATTGTTTCTCTTAAATGCTTTTCTTTTATTTTACTTCTTCAACTACTAAACTCTCTTTATTACATTATTTTATAAAAAACCCGGTATCCTCAATATAATAATCTGTAGTTATGAAAGGGATTCGAACAACCCTTACACACACTTCCATCTAATGGGTGACGAACATACTGTAACTGTGGATGGAAAACTAACGTCTCATGAAACGATGATTGTTCGATTATCTCCTACCGCCTATCATGGTGGCCATTTAGATGAAACTGTATTTATATATGATATATATTATGTTTATGTTTTATTTATTTTTCTATAGTTTTCATTTATATAATACTTTTATGGTTTCCATTATGGGTAAACGTGATAATTCCATTTGAGGAAGTGGGGACTACCACCCCCTCAAAGTGATATGACTCATTCATGCCATACATCAGATGTATAAAGGATAGAGTTGATGATATTATATATGATATTTTTTATAGTAGGGGATACTCAAGAGGGGGAAGAATTGAGTTCCAATTAAAATTTCGGTTAAAAACATTATGATACAAATCCCCCAATTCAAAACAGCCTAGTCATCTAAGGCAATAGAGTTATAAATGGTTAATTGCTCAAAAAATTTCTCTATGATTGATTCATCCTCAGTTGAATCAATGTAATAACTAATTAAACATTTGAAATAGGATTACAAAATTAAGTATAAATACAAACCAACCAAAACTAACTATCAGAGTTAAAGTAAAAACAG
This sequence comes from Viscum album, assembly GCA_963277665.1. Classification (NCBI taxonomy): domain Eukaryota; kingdom Viridiplantae; phylum Streptophyta; class Magnoliopsida; order Santalales; family Viscaceae; genus Viscum; species Viscum album. The sequence continues at coordinate 1,960,207,661 of OY728137.1, forward strand.
TTTTCTGTAATTGAAAAATATATGCCGCGGATAAAACAAAACCGAGTAACTGAAGATTGGTACAACAATGTAAACAAGAGGTTCAGTATCAACCTAATACTTAATCCCCCTCACATAGTGATCACCTGCCACCAAGATATTTAAATAAATAATCTTTTGATCCACACCCTGGATCATGTTTTACAACAGCAAAACCGGCTGTCTAGGTCACACTTGACCTTACCATGGTTATTAGTGGGAAAAAATGTAATAAGTGATTGAGTATGATGATAGTTTGATATCCTCCAATTATTCTCAGGAGAAATTGTGTGTTATACAATAAAATATACACACTGATCAATAATAGTGAATATAAAACACAACAGACTTAAGAAATAGAATAGAGTTAAGAATTCTCTATGTGTTGTGAAGTAATGCTCTAGAATCAATGAATGTTGAGAAAATGGTATTTGAGTCTTCTTATGGAAGTTTTCTTTAGAACAGAGTATCACAGTTTCTGTAATCCAACTTCAAGGTGTGAGAAGGTTCATCTCATTAATGTCATGACGTATACTGAGCTTTTTGGAGAAGGTAGCTTGTTATAGTTTTCTTGTAATCTGAAGTGATTAGTTCTTCTCTTTTTGTGTTCGCACAGTACATGTTTCAACATGTACTACTTCTTGAACTGCACCGTGTGATCCTCCTTTTTTTTAACATGAAAGATGAGGTACTTTTATACTCAAATATCCTCTTGGAATATAGATATTTTCACATGCATGTACCTTGTACTATCTACGGATTGTCCTACAGACAATATTAAATAATGTCAGAAACATTAATTTGTCTAAATATGACCATTAGAAATAAATTTGAATAAATAAAATAGAAACAATTATTTATGAGTAAGGGTGAGTCATATTCAGTCCCTTGTGTTCAATTTGATAAAATCAATCTGCAATATTCGGTGTGTCATCATCGGTGTTTCGAACTTCGATCTGTCGAACTTCGGTGTGTCAACATCAGTGTGTCATACTTCGGTGTGTCCACTTCGGTTTGTCAAAATTTGGTGTGTCGACTTCAGTCTATCATAATTTGTTATGCATAAAACGTTTTTTACGTCGGTTTCTAGCCGACGTTAATACGTGCGACGTTATAAATAAGGTTTTTGACGTCGGTTATTTAAAAACCGACATCAAAAAGCATAAAATCGCGATGTTTATCACGTCGGTTATTTTAGAACCGACGTGATAAAGGGCCTGGAGAATGGTTTATCACGTCGGTTATTTTAGAACCGACGTGATAAAAGGCCTGGAGAATGGTTTATCATGTCGGTTATCGAAGAACCGACGTGATAAACAGCCTGGACAATGGTTTATCACGTCCGTTCTTAAACAACCGACGTGATAAACAGGGGGTGAGGGGGTTTATCACGTCAGTTCATATAGAACTGACGTGATAAACTGGGGTGAGGGTGGTTTATCACGTCCGTTCTATAAGAACCGACGTGATAAACCGGGCTGAGCGTTGTTTATCACGTCGGTTCATATAAAACCGACGTGAAAAACCGGGGGAGGGGGGTTTATCACGTCTGTTAGTCAATAACCAACGTGATTAACCCTTGTCCAGGCCGTTTAGCACATCCGTTATTCAATAACCGACGTGCTAAACCATTCTCCAGGCCCTTTATCACGTCGGTTATTAAATAACCGACGTGATAAACCATTCTCCAGGCCTTTTATCACGTCAGTTATTAAATAACCGACGTGATAAACCATTTTCCAGGCCTTTTATCACGTCGGTTATTAAATAACCGACGTGATAAACTATTTTCCAGGCCTTTTATAACGTCGGTAATTAAATAACCGACGTGATAAACTATTTTCAAGGCATTTTACCACTGTCGGTTATTAAATAACCGACGTGATAAACCCATTTTTTTTAAACAGAATGCAGTGATCTTCTCTCCACCAGAATCAACCAGAAAATAAATCAAGAAATCATACCACAAAAACAGAAGTACATAAAAAATAAGCATGTAAATAGATAACATATAAAACTTACCCACTAGACAACATCCACCCTCATTTATACCCCATGGATAGCCCTTCCCCACCCCGTTGGAGCCCTCACCCTCATGTATACCCCCTGGACAGCCCTCCCCCACCCCGTTGGAGCCCTCACCCTCATGTATACCCCCTGGACAGCCCTCCCCCACCCCATTGGAGCTCCCACCCTCATGTATACCCCTTGGACAACCCTCCCCCACCCCATTGGAGCCCCCACCTCACTCCTGGACTGCCCCCGACCCCCGGACACCCCCAAACACCCCTCGAAAACCCCCACCCGCCTGAACAGCACCTCCTCACCCCCTCACCCCACTTGACAGCACCCACCACACCCCTGGACAACCCCCCACCCCGGGACAGCACTCCGACACCCCTGGACCGGCTTCCCACACCCCTGGACATCCCTGCCACCCCCCAAGACTGTCCCCCCACCCCACCGGACAACCCTCCCAGACCGTTGGACACCCCCAACCCCACTGAACACACCCCCACACCCTGGGAACCCCTCCCCCACAGACCCAAATCCATACCAGAAGAACCATCAAAAGTAGACCAAAACAAGAAGTAGAGCAAAATTAAACATTCACTTATATAACATTCAAAACTGACACTGTCAACCTCAAAAAAAACTAAATCAAACCCAAACAACTACCAAATAGACAATTAAAACGAAAATATTAAAAATTACATTTTACATTACAAACAACTAAAATTCAATCAAACCTGTAAAATAATTTGACCACTCCACTTGTACGCGTTTGATGTCTTCAGAAGTATAGGGTTGAGGGTCATCAAAAAGCTACAAATGAAAAAGAAGATAGTTAACGTGTATAATGAATAAATCAAATTGAAATATGATGGCAAAGTTTAAGAGGAAATCGTACCAGGTCAAAATTCACAACTGTCCCAGTTGTTATTATTTCATACATAAATATTAACATATAATATCCGCATTCGATGAGGCCTTGTTGTTCATGACAATTCTGTTTCGAATGAGTGTAAATTCAATATATTATTTTTACGTAATAAATCAAAAAGTACAAATTATAAATGGAAATTTACCTTCGCCTTTACATATTTGATCTTTGCATTTCTTTTCTTTGTGTTTTTTCGAAAGTAGGCCCATGCACTATTAGAAAATAATACGAATGGGGTAAATTTAAAATTTATTTTAATATATAAAACTATTGAGAAATTGAAACTTACTTTTCCAATATATTCATAAAACTTGCCCGCACATCACCATGAACAGATCATATCCAATAAAGAGCTTTCTTCCTTGGGCAAAAAATCCCTAACATTCAATGATTACTGATAAAAGGAAATTTAATGTTAGTGGTTTATTATGTTAAAAGATAATTAACTATTTGAGAGAAATGTGTTTCATACCTCTCACAAAAAGGCATCATCCAACATTGTTGGATTATATTCTTTTCAAATCTTTCAGCAATATAAACCATTCTTTGTTCGTCAGTCAATGCACATGCTTCAGGGGAAATCAATTGCGGGTCCATGAATCCATATACTTCTATCAGTTAATTCCTCTAACAAATTTTATAATGATACCTAATAAAAAACATATATAAGTATACATTTTTAATAAATATAACGCAGGGAAAAGGTGTTAAGACTTACATGGAAAAAATTTGCACCACGTTGATGCCCAACTTATCTCCAGTAACAAGCTCCATGATATCAGATTTTGTAATCCCCACACTTATTTCACGTCCACAAACATGAGATTCCATTGGAAACTCATAAAAACCCAACAACAAATGTGAATATCTTGACGATTTGTCAAGACCCCTGGAATATGTATGTAATGTCATAGCCTGTTGTGTTGTTGTTGTCTATACAATATTTCTTTACCTTTGAAGTATTCCTGTGAAAAAAAATTGAGAATTATAGTAGTTTTCAAATGATAAAACAACTTTAATAAAAAAATAAAATAAAAGATATAACATTCATACCTCTATGGTAATGAGTCGAAGAAGTCTGGATGGCCAAACTAAAAAATGGCCGATACTCTGTCCAACTGTCGACACCTCATCTGTAGGTATTGGTACCCTAGCTGATCTATCTATAATATCATGTACAGTGACCCTCTGATTCTCTACCTCTAATTTTTGATGATGAACTGTATCTCCTATACAATATACCAACCCGTATGCTACTATATGATGTTGAGAATCATCAACATACAACTCGCAATATGTAGGAAGCTGCGGCGGAGGCGTAGGATAAATAATGGGGTCTGCAGGCTGAGGTGGGGGAGTGGGAGCTACTGGCGGAGGTGGAGGATAAATAATGGGGTCTGCAGGGGGAGGTGGAGGAGTGGGAGCTGCAGTCTGAAATTGTCTTTGCATTTCTGCAAACATAGACTACACCGAATCTCTAATCTTTTCTTCCATCGTCGCATTAATATTTTGAACTTCAGCCTCCAAGGATTCTATTTTTTTTATAAACCCCTCAATGTTAGAAGTTGATGAACGTGGAAACACTTTTCTTACCGATACACCTGTCGGATATCCTCTTACAAGACCAGGATGTTCGGGCCTTCCCAATGCTGCAAATAAAATATCTTCCCTCCCAGTAGCTGTAAATGTCCCCTCTGAACTTTGCTCCTCAAGAGAGTCCTGTATTAATTAATTGAACATTTCTGTAATGATTGAAACTTATATGAAGAAAAAGTTAACTTAAATAAATTAAATAGATATCTTACAATCCTCTCAGCTATGATTCTCGATTCTTCCGAAAGATATTGCCCTTTTTTTCCCTTCCGAGCTCTCTTCCATTTTTCATGTCTAGATGGAGGGGATGGAGGGTCCACCTCTCCAGAACTTGAATACTCAGCTCTTAGTTTTTGAAATTTTTCCGCTATCATTTTTTCTTCCAATAATGTATACCCTCCCTGAGATAAACTATGAGGGTATACATTTTTAGATTGGATCTCCTGATGAGCTTTCCTTGTTTGCTGTAATTTAAGAATAATAAATAATTAACAAAACATTAATAAAATCATTTATATAAGAAAGTATATAAAAGTTTACATTGCCCTTACCAGAAATGACTCTTTTTTTCTACTTTCAAAAAACTGTCTCTATGTGTCTTCATCTATAAAAGGATATATACGACATGGATTGTCATGACTCCTATGACCATAAATGAAATCAGATGTGAGGGTTGATTTGAAATCCCTCCATCTCTTGGCAGCCAACGATAAGCATTTCTTCCTGACTCCTCCAGTGTCAGGAATATCAAATGTCATCTGATATAGAAGAGGTTAAACATATTATATATAGCAGAAACATTAAATGAATGGTCAAACAATGACAAAATATCTTACCAAAATCGTCTCCCACAACTGAGAGATAATCGCTTTATCCAAACCTCTCCAATCATCATACAGAATGCTTACTTTGGTCTTAGCCTGAGTTGCAACAAAACTCTTAAAATCTTTGGAATTCGGACCTCTAGGAATATCATCATCATCAAACTCAACTACTATCCTCTGATACTGTGTACGGGCAAGTGATAATTTTGGTAAACGTGTGCAACCACGTTTACCAACCTTTGAACTCTTTGTCGTAATAGGAGCATGTGAATGTTCATCCCCAGAGGTATGACCAGCAATATGCTCCTCCCCAGAATCATGTGGTTGATCATCTGAATGATCTGTCATTATCCTTCAAATCAAAAAAACAAACGTCAGTTCACAAATATAAAAATTCAAATATTTTAAAACTACTGTAATCAGAAAATAGAAAAGTGTACTAGGTTACATAATAGTAAACATTGGTAATATGGTAAGCATGTTAAACAATGGTAAAGATGGAAAAGATGGTCAAGATGGTCAAGATGGTAAAAATGGTAAAAATGGTAAACCTGGTAAACATTGTAAACATGGTAAAGTAATTGTCAGTGAACAAAAATAAGCATTTTAAAATTCATGTAATGGTTATAAACTGTTGGGTCGTAGAGGATGGAAAGAGGGGGGGTGAATTGCCTTTTCAAAAAATAATTAACAATTTAAAACAATTATCAAAGCCCAACGGCTAGTTTGACTGGGCACACCGGCGGGCCGGTGGTGTCTCACCAGCTAGCTGGTGGTCCACCGGCAGGCCGGTGCTGAGCTCCCGGCTGGCCGGTGGTCCAGACAGCAGGCTTTCTGTCTGGGTTCCACCGGTTGGCCGGTGTCACCAGGCAGTGGGCAAGCCTACTACCTGGGTCCTCCGGCTGGCCGGTGGGCAAGAACCGGTTGGCCGGTGGACTCAGAGAGTCCACTATCATCCTTCTTGGGCCAACTCCTGGGCAACCTTTTTCCTAGCATCAAAACACTTGAAAACAAGTTAGAACACGATGAGAGTGATTGTGATCATTAAAATCCAAGAGAGAGGGGTACAACAATAAACATGATAAAGTAAACTAAAAAAACTTAAAACAAACAATAACATATACTTATTTTATTTTAAAACATGTTTTAATAAATAAAAAAATTACAATATCTAACATTTATGGAAAAAATAAATGTAAACAAGAAATAAACATATGTTACCTGTAATTTTAGGAATTTACAGATGGATTGTTTTCCCAAATTCCTTCGTCGTGATCGTTCCTTATTGCACAAACTATGTCTTCAACATGATCGTCATTATGTTCTGTTAATATTTCCATTGAAGTAGGGATCTCACATAAATCAGCATATTCATCAAGTTCATCCTCACCAACATATTGTTTTTTCCCTTGTAAAACAACAACCCACTGCATATCTGATTGATCTACTACATAAAAAATTTGTTTTGCATGTGTTTCCATTATAAAAGAATCAGCTGTGTCTTCCAATCTATTCAGATTAACAAGTGTCATTCCAAATTCATCGTGTCTGAAACTGTTGATACCGTTAAACCATTTACAGTTAAAAATGGGAACTTTAATTTTAAAGTAATCAACCTCCCATATGTCTTCAATCACTCCATAATATGCATTTGATGCAGAAATTGGGTTTTTGTCCTTAGCACTCAAAAAATGCATTGCTTCTGCAAACACCAATACACCACTATTCTGAACTGCACTTCTGTTGTCCCGAGCTTTTGTATGAAATGTATAACCATTAATGTCATAACCAGACCATGTTATCACATTTAAACATGGACCACCCACTATCCATTTTAATGTCTCTGATACATCTGATCTACCAAGAAAAGTCTTTTTAATCCATGACAAAAAAGTTTTGTTGTGCTCATTCAAAATCCACATTTCTTTCTTCTTTGGATGACATTGTTTCAACTCATTAATATGTAATTTTATATATGGTTGAGCATCAGCTATGTTCTTCAAGATGTATGATTCTAACTTCTTCATCTGTTCAGCTGACAATGATTTGACTTTCAAGCCACGAATCCACTTTCCCTCATTAATAACTCGTTCATGGTGAGATGGAGGCAAACCTATGTGTTGCGCCGCAGCCAAGTAGCTCGTACAAAACTCTGCTACCTCCTCAGAAATATACTTTTCAATAATGGAGGCTTCAGGTCGATATAGATTTTTAACATACCCCTTTAATATTTTCATATACCTTTCAAAAGGATACATCCAACGAAGATATACAGGTCCACAAAGCTTTATTTCTCGAACCAGATGAATCATTAAATGTACCATTATATCAAAAAAAGTTGGAGGAAAATACATTTCCAATTGACAAAGTATTAAAATTGCATCCTTTTCCAAAATGTTCAAAGCATTCACATCAATCGCCTTGTTAAAAATTGAATTGAAAAAATAAAACAACTTCATTATAGTCTTTCTGACACGAATGGGCAATATTCCACGCAATGCAACTAGTAGAATTTTTTGCATCATGACGTGACAATCATGTGATTTCATACCTATCAACTTCAAGTCCTTCAATGAGACAAAAATTTTTACATTAGAAGAATAACCTTGAGGCACTTTGGTATCATGAAGACACTGACAGAAGCTAATTTTCTCCCTCTTCGATAATGTATGACAAGCAGGGGGAAGAAATGTCCGTCTTCCTTTAGGAGTGGGAGCGAACTCCAAACATATTCCCATTGATAGTAAGTCTAATCATGCATTCAACCCATCTTTAGTCTTTCCTTTAATATCTAACAATGTTCCAATCAAAGAATCACAGATATTCTTCTCCACGTGCATGACATCAATATTATGTTTAACTTCATGATACCTCCAATATGGTAGCTCAAAAAATATTGACCTTTTTCTTCCAAATATGTCTATCATTACCAGATTTCTGTGTCTTTCCCAATGTCACTTCAAGGTTTTTCACCCTCTCAAAATACAGATCATGGGATAAAGTTTTTGGAGAAGTATAAAATTCTTGTGAGCCATTAAATGCCTTTTTTAGTCTTCTATAAGGGTGTCCCATAGGCAAAAACTTTTGATGACCCATGTACACTGTTTTCCTCCCATGATGCAATTGACAATAGGACGTCTGTTGTTCGCAAATTGGACATGATTTATGCCCTTTAACACTATATCCAGACAAATTTCCATACGCTGGGAAGTCATTTATAGTGAATAGAATCACTACATGCAGTTGAAAATATTCCATTTTATAAGAATCATACACCCTAATACCTTCATCCCATAACAGTTTCAAATCATCAATCAACGGTGACAAGTAAACATCAATATCATTACCGGGTTGCTTTGGACCAGAGATCATTGTACTCAACATGACATATTTTCGCTTCATACAAACTTCAAGAGAGAGGTTGTAAATTACCAATAAAACAGGCCATGAACTATGTGTGCTACTGAGTGTTCGGTATGGATTCATTCCATCTGTGAACAACCCTCTTCTGAGATTTCTTATTTCATTTCCAAATGTAGAATACTGCGCATCAATTTTCTTCCATTCTGGACAATTAGCTGGATGACGTATTTTTCCATCACATACCTGCTCTTCAGCGTGCCATCTTAACCTTTTTGCATCATGTGAATTAGCAAATAAACATTTGAAACGATTAATTATAGGAAGATACCAAAATACCTTTGAAGGGAGCTTTGTAATATCTACATCACCCTGTGATTTTTCTTTCACCTTATACCGTGATGTCCCACATTTTGGACACTCTGACAGAAATTCATATTCCTTCCTATATATAATGCAGTCATTTGGATAGGCATGTATTTTCTTGTATCCCAATCCCATCGGGAATAATATTTTCTTGGCTTTGTAATGTGAATCTGGAAGATTGTTATCTTTTGGAAGAATGTCTTTCATCAATTGTAGCAGCTCTGTAAAAATTCTGTCACTCCATCCATGCTTCACCTTTAGGTTAATCAATCTTAACACCACCGACAGAACCGTAAAATCTGTACAACCGGGATATAATGGTTTTTCAGCATCACCATATAGACATGAAACTGTCGGTTCTATCTCAATTTGTTCTGCTACAATATCACGAATCATTTCTTCAATTCCATCGGAGTTACCATCTTGCGAATCATCATCATCAGTGACATTCCGTCTAGTTTCACCACGCCAAATCAAAGGGCTATAACTCGGATTAAAACCATGACATATCAGATGATCTTTTATCTCTCTACTTTTCAACTTCTTCATATTCAAACATTTCAAGCATGGACAGAAAAAAATGTCACTACTTGGAACATTTCGTTTTGCAAATTCCAAAAAGGCATCAACACCTTCCTCAAATTCATTTCTCATTCAATGTGCCGTAATCCAACTTCGACTCATTATTACCTATAACAAATATCAACAAAAAATATATATATTTAAGATAATACAAAACATGTTTATATGAACAAAATCATAATTTGAATGTAAAACAATTTAAAATATAAAACAAATCTTGAAAGTAGTAGTAGTTTTCATAAGTACCCAACACCAAATAGCTATACATCGTAAGTGTCATGTTAAAAATATGAATATAGACCATTTGTTTTATGTTTAATAATATTGTCATATTATCTGATCATTCTGATTATATATTAGAATTACTATATCCTTTTGATCCGATATATAATCTAAGGACATTAATATTTCTTTAGAAAAATTAATGTTAATATCATGGTAATGTAAAAAAAAGTATATGTCGAACTATATATATGTAATACCAATAAAGAAATACATATGTGTTTGGCCTGGGTTTCACACATAAAACAACTCATCTCACAGATTAAATTTTTGAATCATCCTACATAATACTTATTTTTATAACTTAGGGAATGAAAATAATAAAAGTTTTGATTTATGATACTCATTATGGGTAAACATGATATATATAAATATAATATCTAATCTCATAAAAAGATATCCATGGGGGTATAAGAGCATACACAAAGCACATGATCAAAAAGATAAGTGAAACAGTTCTATATAATCATAGATCATAAAACCTGAGTCCAAGTATAACAATTTTAGCATAACATAAGACATGATTTATATGATAGTGGGAATGTGATTTAAAAAACCTTATTCACAAGATCACAACATTGGTATGTGGAATAACATAAGAGTGTGGCATAAACATAATCATATAAGTCATAACATATGTCAAGGGAAAACATAGTTTCATTCACCTCATATTGGGATATGTTAATCAGATTTCCTATAATTTATTATAATATTTCTTACCAGGAACATCACATAACACATTGGACATGGTATAACAATTTGTATCCCATATTGATCTATGATATATAATGCATTTTCGAATGCATTAGAAGGATATTATGGACCCAAATGTCACATAATGACTAACCATATATATGGGTGAATCGTGATCATCAAATAATTTATAACACTTTCGTAGATCAATTAACTAACAAAAATGAAATGGGGGTCATAATTGTTTTTACAAAACATAATAATTATTAATACATAAAAATGTTTTTGGATGGTAAGATAAGATAATATACCTAATTCAATCTAATTATCATTAAATTATTTCTACCTAGATAGAAAAGACCTTTATAAAAAATATAATTTAACTTGAGAATGAAAAGAAAGTACCCTTTACCTTTTTTTATAATGAAAAATCTGAAAAGGATGATAATAATATTTAGGTATTATAATTTTTTTATGAATTATTAATAATAAAAGAAATCACCTCACTTGGTTTTGTTGAAAATCGGACATACCATCGTATTCAAGAAATCAGATACACTTTGCGTGAAAAGGTCCATCATTTTTAGGAGATGACTGAAAGAAGAAATGTATTATCAGACTCACCATGAGTCCAGAATGAAATATTTGATTGTAATAGGTATGAATTGATATTTTTATGAATGCAGATGAAAATAGATGATGGTTTTCTGATCTGGGAGTTCTAAAAATCATAATTTTTTGAAAAAATATTATGACGTAAGAATGTTGAATGAAATTTTAAGGATAGGTATTACCGATTGTACCTGGTCCAATTTCATTCATGAAAATAATTTTCTGGACAATCATATTGAAAATAGGATTTTAAGAAAATAAGTACTACCAATCTTCATCCAGAAAGACACATTCCAGCTAAGTAGGAAATAATAATGTTGCTGGAAGAATGGAACGTTACAGTACCACCCATTATTTTTCAGATTTTGCTGAAGCTAATCCACAATGTTTTAATAACCATTTGCGAGTTGAATGTTGCGAGTTGAATGAACATAATAACCATTTGCAATAAAAAAAATCCACGAGATTCAAAAACGAACGAAAAGCACATCAAGAATCGAAAAAAAAACGAACGAAATAAATTCGTGGAAGGCTTACTTGAATGTCGCGAGTTGAGATGATAGATCCGAGAGCAGTGAAGAAGATAAACAATGAAGCCAAAATGAGTGTAATGCAGGCGATCGACGAACTGATTAGGGTTTACCGCGCGAGAGAGAGACGAGTCGGCGACTGTTAATCGAAAAAATCGTAAATGACAGAACACGGGCTTTAATTTTTTCAAATGCTTTATAACGTCGGTTAACATAAAACCGACGTAAAAAACCCCCCGCGCTTTGGTTTTTTACGTCGGTTATTTTATAACCGACGTAAAAAACCAAATCCCCTGGGGGTTTTTTACGTCGGTTATAAAATAACCGACGTAAAACGCACCGCGCTTTGGTTTTTTACGTCGGTTATTTGATAACCGACGTACAAAACGCGTCGATATCAGGTTTTTTACATCGGTTACAAAATAACCGACGTAAAAAACCCCCCGTGCATTGGTTTTTTACGACGTTTATTTGATAACCGACATAAAAACCCAACAGGTGCGATTTGTAACGTCAGTTACTAAAATAACCGACGTGAAAAATCTACCCACCGCATTGTTACATTGGTTATATATAACCGACGTAAAAAATGGTGACGTAAAAAACGATTTCTGCACTAGTGCTATGATTGATTCATCCTCAGTTGAATCAATGTAATAACTAATTAAACATTTGAAATAGGATTACAAAATTAAGTATAAATACAAACCAACCAAAACTAACTATCAGAGTTAATGTAAAAACAATTTTCTGTAATTGAAAAATATATGCCGCGGATAAAACAAAACTGAGTAACTGAAGATTGGTACAACAATGTAAACAAGAGGTTCAATATCAAGCTAAGACTTAATCCTCCCCACATGGTGATCACCTGCCACCAAGATATTTAAATAAATAATATTTTGATCCACACCCTGGATCGGGTTTTACAACAGCAAAACCGGCTGTCTAGGTCACACTTGACCTTACCATGGTTATTAGTGGGAAAAAATGTAATAAGTGATTGAGTATAATGATAGTTTGATATCCTCCAATTATTCTCAGGAGAAAGTGTGTGTTATAAAATAAAATATACACACTGATCAATACTAGTGAATATAAAACACAACAGACATAAGAAATAGAATAGATTTAAGAATTCTCTATGTGTTGTGAAGTAATGCTCTAGAATCAATGAATGTTGAGAAAATGGTATTTGAGTCTTCTTATGGAAGTTTTCTTTAGAACAGAGTATCACAGTTTCTGTAACCCAACTTCGAGGTGTGAGAATGTTCATCTCATTAATGTCACGACGTATACTGAGCTTTTTGGAGAAGGTAGCTTGTTATAGTTTTCGTGTAATCTCAAGTGCTTAGTTCTTCTCTTTTTGTGTTCGTACATTATATGTCTCAACATGTACTACTTCTTGAACTGCACCGTGTGATCCTCCTTTTTTTAAAGTAAATGATGAGGTACTTTTATACTCAAATATCCTCTTGGAATATAGATATTTTCACATGCATGTACCTCGTACTATCTACGGATTGTCCTACAGACAACATTAAATAATGTCAGAAACATTAATTTGTCTAAATATGACCATTAGAAATAAATTTGAATAAATAAAATGGAAACAATTATTTATGAGTAAGGGTGAGTCATATTCAGTCCCTTGTGTTCAGTTTGATAAAATCAATCTGCCATATTCGGTGTGTCATCATCAGTGTTTCGAACTTCGATCTGTCGAACTTCGGTGTGTCAACATTGGTATGTCATACTTCGGTGTGTCCACTTCGGTTTGTCAAAATTTGGTGTGTCGACTTCAGTCTATCATAATTTGTTGTGTCAAAATTTAGTGTGTCAACTTCAATGTGTCAATCTTTGGTCTGGCATCTTCGGTCTTTCATACTTCAGTGTGTTGACTTCAGTGTGTCGAACTTTAGTTTGACAACTTCAGTCTCTCGAACATCAGTTTTGGTGTGTCAATTTCGGTTTCGGTGTGTCGATTTCGGTTTTTGTTTGTCGAACGTTGGTGTCAGGGAATCCAAAAAAGATTTTGAAGAGTCTGTCTTGCATATACAATTACAAGATGAAGTGTTAATAAAATTTACATGTAATAAAACACTTGTAAACATATTTATACATGACTATAAGAAATTGAATTATTAAATTATATGTTTTTGTATGGAATAATTGATTTTCCTAGAGATATTAAAATTGCATGAAAGATTATAATTTGTATATTGACTCTATTAGTGATTATGAAAACTACAATATCATGGAGGGTCCAACAATATCCACCATTTTGATAACCACAAATTATGGAATACATGAAAATATATAGAGTGAAGATAACTAAATTTTTCCATTGCTAGAATTTATTTAAAAAAAATCTCCCCTGCACTAAATGGATTAAGAAGAGTATACGCCATCCTTATTTTCTCCTCCTTTTGGGATTAAAAAACATAGAAAATCATTAAAGAGAAATAAGATAAAAGAAAGACACCATAATAATTTTCATTAAAAGGCATAAGAGAACAAGATAAACAAAAAGACCAAATATCTATAAAAAAGAAACAATACACCACTAAGGGTTTTGATGCAGAATAGAGTTTCCTTTTTTATAAGGATTAAATGGAGAAGGAGAAGGTTTGGGAGTGGCAGAGGATGGAGATAATCAGATTACAACACCCGGCAGAGAAACACCCGTAGGAATAGTAGCTACAAGGGTAGGCCTGCTCTTTAACAAGACACAACATTGAGACTACTCAGTAATGATCGGTTGAATCTGAGTAAGAGCTTGAGAGACGGTCATTGGAGAAGGAGGCCGAGAGGTAGTAATAATTGAAGCATCTAGAGGGACCACAATAGCCTCGGCCTACACATGCAGATATGGGTTGAGCAGGTTGTTGAAGTCGTTAATGATTTCTCATCCATATTGCATGGCTTTCTCAAAGTCATCCTTATTCTCCATAAATTTACTCAGCAAAGGTGTAAACTCTTTCAATCAGAGAACTTTATTTTTGAATTCTTCTGTTATTGGAGGTATTCAGAGATTTTGTACAAGAAACATAAAACTGTTGATGAGGTCATGCTTGGTATATATTTTAGTGAAATACTTATCCACTTTTTCCCGAATTTATTTCTAAGCTGCAGAGGCTTCATTGGTGCTCGGCCTGACCTTATTGAATACAAGATTGGTATTCCGCTGAACTTTTTCAAGGGTTTTTTTATCTGAAACAATATGGAGATTTTGAATCTACTCTCTCATCACAGCCTTGAGTGACTTCAAATCAGCAACATCACTTCTCCCACTCCTAGAAATAGATGGGCGATCAACATTTTTCCCATCTTCTCTCTCAAATTTTTCAAATATACACTCGGTAGATGAGTTACCAAGTTACTAAGAACATCTAGAACACCACTAAAAGAGTTCTTGAAGTTAGAGGTTAAGGAATTCATCTCATTTCTCATCTTTCTTAATTCTTCTCTCAGCAAAGTGTTGTGTCTAATTATGGTTCCTGCTGTAGTAATATGATTCAGATGAATCTCTTGAATCACAATTATTGTAATCTTTGTTACATCAAAATCTGAGACACTTATTGAGGTGGAGTCGTTTCTAGATCCAATTGAAGCTATCATAGACTCACATATTTCATAATTAAACTTTTCCAAATCAGCCTTAGTGACATAGACTCTGGGCACTGACTGAGCAACTGGGACTACTGCTGGAGATGCAACTAGTGGAATAGGTGTAGTAGGTTCTGGGTCGACATGGACTTGTGGAACAAGAGGAGGAGTCACCCTTTCCTCTTCTAATTCATAATATAAACCAAAAAGAATGTATCATGTATTTATATTCCACTCTCTATTACAAGTCCAATCTCTTGGCTAAACAGTATCAATTCTTACCCTTCTTATAACACCCCGAGATTTTATGAGAAATGATTTTTAAATTTCGTTGATATCTTGTGTTGTACGATACACCATGATTAGCTTGTGTTATATGCAACACCGTATTATCTTGTAGTATACGCAAACACTATTCTTGACTTTTGTTGCATGTAAGAGCGACCTTCCTCGATAGTGTGTGTTGTACAGAATACAGAGTTTCACTAAACAATGATATATTGTTATAAAATTATGATCTAGCAGTTATGAATAGTATTAACTGAATTTTGAATTTCATAAAATTATAATTCATCTTTCACATTTTCAAGAATGAGATATGAAAACAAAATCAATTTTTTGATAAAAGATGGATTTTTCAAAAAATGCAGTTTTACCGCCTTTTAATGGCGCAACCATTTTAAATATAATTTTTGACAACTTTATAAGTTCAATTAAACAAAATAAACTTCTTCTTTTGAATCCGTATATAAGAATTTACATTGGATAAATTTTTAATACTTTTCTGATAACATTCATATTTTGATGAATAGTAAAAATACGCTAAATTTTAATTTAAAAACAACTTTTTTCATCTAGAGAATTTATATGGTTAAATTATAATATTTCATTATTTTAAAGTATAAATAGAATATATTTTCTAAATTTAATATAATTTATGTTATTATCATTAATTTTTCATTGACTTCATAGGTAAAAACCTTTCAATCTTTGACAATGTTTTAACTTTTAAGAAAACCATTTTCATAATAATGGGATAAATTTTAAATTAACTACATCAACTTATGTGATTTGAATTTTGAAAAATGGATTCCATATTTGGATTTAGTGGGTAAAAATTATTTAAATAGGTTACTTTAATTTTTTTTTTCACATTATGAATAGTGACTATGGTAATATTTATTTACTACAGTTAAAGGTAAATCAGGTTATTAAGGGTAAAAATAAGATTATAAAATTACCCTAACACCTGCCAAAATTCTATTGGATGAATAAACGTCTACTCAAATCACATAAGGGTTGTAATAGATTAATTTCATGGACTATTCGCCATGAGAATGATATAATTATTATTAAAACCAAAGAATGTGACAACATGTCACTCTCTTATATCTTATAAGTGTAATAATTTGAATTTAGTGATAAACCTCATAAAACATCGAATATATCTATTCTAAAAAAATATTATAAAATTATATACATCCTTAGAATTTCTTTACAATTTTTATGGATGAAATAATAATCATTAATGATGATACAATAGTGATGTAGAAAATATTTTATTGATTGAAATATCAAATAAATGGTTTTAAAAAAATTAAAATAAATATTATATGAAATAATTGATGTTCTCCAAAAATCTTCTTGATTAATATTACATGTTAAGAACCTATTAAATATTTTTGTTTTAATATATCTTCTGTATGGATTTTATTTAAATTCAAATTAATAAATAGTGTCAAAATTGACTCTATTTTTATTTTATAAAGATAACATATTATAAATTAGTTTAAAAATCACAAAAATATTTAAAAATTATAAATTGAAATTTATATTTCCTAAATTATCATAAATAATACAATTATGTACAATTCACAACACATAAGTAATAATTTACTATAATTTAAAATTTAGAATATTATTTCCATAAATAAAATTAAATAGATTAAATAAAAAAAATCAAGTTGATAAGGTTTAAAATTTATTACCAACAAGTCTAAATTTTAATGTTTCATGATATTACACCAATATCTCATCTCATATTCGAATTGAGTCATTTTTGGGCGTTTTTAAGTGGGTTTTGAATTTATTATAAATTAATATTTCTTATGTTTCCAAAGGTGCCCCTATCCATCCTTATAAAAGGGAACCACCTCCCTCTCATCCTCACAACATTTTGAGCCTTCATGATCCAAAAAAACCTGCCAATTTCTCTTCTAAACTTCCCTAGAAACATAACAGAGGTTATGGTTTTCTTGAAAGACCAGCTTTATTTCCCTAAGAAGAGGTTTAGTAGAGGAGCATCGAAGAAGAGGTAATATCCTTTACCGATTCGTTCAAATTATTTTTCTTCTACTTCCACTTTTTTATTTGTTTCATTATAGAGTAATAACATCAGTGTCACTCATATAAATATATGTTATTATAAATATGAAACAACCCTATTTTTCTTTCTATCCATCCTACGGAAAATGAAATCACCACGCGTGCGTACGTACGGAATATCGTCTCCACGTCGTGGTGTAATCTATTTTCAACCACCACCTTATTGGGAATGGTATAATGGTAGAAATAATAACTATATATGATTATTATAGCATAATACTTATTATAATAAATTATATCATCCACTCCAATTCTATTCAATAATTATGGGAATGATATCATCGCTCGTGCGTACGTACAGATTACCGTCTCCATGGCGCGATGAGATTCATTCTCCCTGATTAACCATTAAAGCATGATTATAAAGTATATATAATAAATAATAATGAAATATATTACATAATAATGATACTGGATTTATGTACATATATGTTTCATTTACATAATTTCATTCAATTCATTAAAGAAACAAAAACAGCGTTCATGCTTACGTACGACCTACCATCTCCATGTACAATAAATTTCATTCCATTTATCGATATATCATATATATTTATATTCTGAATATATATTATACATAAATCATGTTTTAAATTCTTTAATTATGTAAATTAATATATAGGTAATAATATCAAGAACAACAAGTCGAAACCCGTACGATAAATGAAACGATTTTGCACCAAACGCTGCTTTAACATTGAATTGACAAAAGAATGGGTAATATAAAGTCCTAAGTGAATTTTATATGATATAATAAATATTATTATGGTTCTTTTACTAGTTAATAATATTTTTAAACCCACTATATAGGTGGTTCAGACACGTATGAAAGAAATTAGACCCATGTTAAGGGATAATTTTGCAATCTCAATTTTATCTGGGATTGCTTATACGTAAGTATTTACTGTGCTTATATTTTTCATCAATGTACCTAAAACTATTTTCATAAAGTGTTAATATTCTTTCATATATATTTAAAGTCATTTTTACCCCTTTTTTACTTTTACTTTGTGTTGTGGAAGTAATCTTTCTTTTGTTTACCATACGTGGTAGTTTTTGAATTTTCCCTTAAAAATATGAGGCGAATGTTTTTTAACTTATACAGAATGAATGGATTTTTACGATTTCATAACACCTTTTTTTCAAGAAGCATACCCTAAAATATTTCGTGACTAATTTCAACGAAATCCTTTTCTTTTAAAATTTCATGGCATTCTGTGAAAATAAAATGATTTTGAAAAAGAAATGATATTTTAATCAAGAATTCATTTCGACTGTTCATTCAAAACCATTTTCCATCTAAGATGAAATTATTTAATATGTTTATATTTCAAGTATAATGTATCTATTATTTTCTTGGTTTTATTTTTCTTATGATGAAATGATATCCATTTATTTTATATGGATTATGTTATGATGGAATGTTGTTTGTGAAACCCATATTATTCTTTGGGTTATGATGAATGATTTATGTTTAATTTGTGGAACATGAAAGAATGATTACATTATGATATGGGTGGGAACTATATGTCCCTCTAATGAATTGGGTAAAGATTTATATCTCATGTGATAGACATTGCTGGAATGGCAAGTGAATCTGGTTCAGTAATACAGGGCTCAAATGACAAGTCAACCCGATTCAGTAATGGACTTTGTCCACTATAACGGTCTTAGCAGTAATGCCTTGGCTACTATGGAAGTCATAACATGTGATTAATGGTTTCTAAAATTACATGTTTTATTCCCATGCTGTTTTATCATGGATAATGTCACTGTATGACCGATTCCTTATGCACTTCCAAGATTTATGTCATTACACATGATTTTGATGTTTTATGTTCATGTTCTTACGCTTAAATGTTTAGGGATTATTTTATGTTCTCCATGTTTACCTTTACTGAGAATTTGAGATCACCCTTTTTTATGTTTTATTTTTCCTAGGATATAAAGAAAGGTTTTAGGTAAGAAAACCAAAGGACAAAATAATTATGGGAGATGTTGAAGATCTTTCACCGGGATTAGAATATTATGTTCTGATTTTCCAAAGAAACTAAACTAATACAGTATTTGGAAATCTATTTTTTTCATGTATTATGTATTCCACAAAAGTAATGTAATATATATGTACGTCAAGCTTTGGGTCTCTATAGTTGGTATCAGAGGAAAGGTTTAGTTAACCTTTGGAAATAAGGATGCAAAAACTTTAGTGAGATCCCTAGAGATATTTCTATGGTATGTCTAGGGATGTCCCTAATGTCAAGTATAAGTATAGGTTACAGTCCTAGAATTATTATAACGATAATGAATAACCTAGGATTAAACATAAAATTGTAGACATTGAATGTACTCCCCATGATTATGTTGTTTTCCTAGAATTATTTTTTCCTCTCACACAATTTCTTTTTGGGTTTTAGACGATGGCTAGAACCCGAAGGAACTATTTTGATAAATGAAATTGACAATGCAATGATTTTCTTCATGAACAAAACAATATTATGGTAGATGGAGTGAAAAATCTTATTTCTATACTAACACAAGCTATGAATAATTCTGGACTTACAAATAAGTATATAATGGAACAATTTTCTATTGATTCCATCATGAGGAAACATCCACCTTCATTCAGTGGGTCTTATAACCCACTTGTTGCTGAAAAATGGATCAATTCCATTGAAATGATATTTTCCATACTTGGATGTTTAGAGAATGAAAAGGTAATTTTGGTTGTTTACCTGTTAGAAGGTGAATCAGACATGTGGTGGACTCTAATTAAAAATACAAGTCCCCAAGATGAAATTGAATCCAAGGAATGGGATGAGTGGAAGAACTTGTTTTTCAATAATTACTTCCCTCGTATTCATCGAAAAAAGATGGAAAAGGCATTCCTTGAGATTAAGAAAAAGGATGCTGAATCTATTGGTATATAAGAGGTGAATCCTACAAGGCTTTCAAGGTATGCATATAGCTTTATCATCTATCCTGAAAGTAAATTTGATCGATTCTTCAGTGTCTTAAAACCAAGTCTTCGAAGGGCATTAGCTATAAGAGACTTCAGTCGCTATGAATAAATTGTGAATTATGATATCAAGGTAGAACTGGAAGTTGGTGTTACATATCCATCTCATGGTTTTGACAAGAAATGAATGATGGAGTTCAATGAAAAATCTCAAAACTATTGTGAAAAGAAGAAAAATGTTTCATTATGATCAAAGTGTGGAAATAAGCATGGTGGAGATTGTCTTAAAGGGACTAGAAAATGTTTTATGTGTGGAAAAGAATTTCATCGAGCAGCTGAGTGCCAGAGTAATGGGAAAAAGGTATCTAATGATGTGAATAGATAAAGGACTACCGATAATGCACCACCAACACTTCAATGATATAAGTGCAAGGAAATAGGGCATTATGATAATCAATGCCCCAATCTAAGGGTTAATGATGATCGACGTGAGAAACCTCTTAAGGAAAAGGACAAATGGAAGTCACATGGGATCACTATTTTTGATGTTGAGTATGAAAATGATGTTTTGTAATGATTAAATGTTTATGTAATGGGATTTCAAAATAGTATCATGGAATCTCATTTATAGTATTATGGAATATTGGAATATCTATTTGTTGGTTAATTATGGTTTTCAATAATTATATGGTATAAATAACCATGGAAAGTGATTGAAATATTTTTGGAAAGTAGATGATATGCACATAATGAAGGGATAAAGAGAAAATAATATGTTCGATAGTATTCATGAGCTCATGACTATTATAATGACAAAGTGATATCAGGGTTTGCGTATATTGAAATTATGGGAATTTGGATAACTTTTTACAGCATTCATGTTTTTACTAAGGTTCTGTGGCAATTCATGTTTGAAGAGGATATATTATTAAGGTATTCACATTTTTGGAATTCTATCAACAAGATATATCTTATGATATATGGGGGATAAATGATGGTATTGAGAGGCTTGTTATATGAATTTTCGTGAAATCATTTCCTTTATTCTATGAGAGTGGATAAAAGTATTTTGGATAATCTTAAAGATATGAAATAGATTTAGTTAGACATCAGACTGTAATTTTTAATGCTATAATTATTTTTATTATTTCTAAAATGTTATAATAGTTTAGTTTTAGAAAAAGGACAACCCGTAGGACGGGGGATAATCCATTGTGTCAGACAAGGTTGCGGGAATAGAACTCACAACTGAAGTGCAATAGGCCCTTATCACCTACCACTGGCCTACAGGAAGTCCCTAGTAAGTAGAAATTAGTTTTATTTTATTAAGCGGTATGATATTTGGAGTCTAAGTCGATTTTTGGTATCATATACGATTAACCTAACAATAGATGAACTTATGTATAATTGATAACTTTTTTTAACCTTTTGTTTGAAACTGATGGAATTAACCATCAATCTATAACATGATCTACTTACACTTCGCGAATGAAAAATTCAACTTCATTTATTTAAGATATAAAGTGGAAATTGTTCATGGAACAAACAACTATGAGATTTTACCAAAATCAAGTATGTATTTCTTCTAACTAAAAATTTTCAACTTTAGAGAAATGTTATTGAAAACCAAAAATGTTGTCTTAGTACCCTCATATCCAATGAATCAGATAGTACCTTATATCATCACAAATTTATGGATTTGTGATTTTTGGCTTTTTCAAAGCAATGTTCTCTACCACTAATCATCAGAACATGATGGTTAGATTTCTCTTCTATATCTATGATTTCACCTATATTCTTCTATATGGAAACCCATAGATAAGTTACTTTGGGTATCCATTATGTTTCCAACATTACCTTTAATAATAAAGATTTTTTATTCCTTTTTACGATTTGCTATTCTATTGAATAAACTTTCATGTTGTAAACGATTTATAACCTCGATGAATTTCTAGGGCGAAATTCATTTTAAGGGGGGTAGAATGTAACACCTTGATATTTTATGAGAAATAATTTTTTAATTTCTTTGATGTCTTTTTTTGTTCACTACACAAATATTATCTCGTGTCATATGTAACACCGTATTAGCTTGTAGTATATGCAAACACTATTCTTTGCTTATGTTGCATGCAAGAGCGACCTTCCTCGATAGCGTGTGTTGTAAGCAAAACCGAGTTACACTAAACAATGATATATTATTATAATATTTTGAACTAGTCGTTATGAATAATATTTACTCAATTTTTAATTTTATAACATTATAATTCATCTTACACATTTTGAATAATGGGATATTGAAACCAAATAAATTTTTCAATAAAAGAAGTATTTTTAAAAAAAATGCAGTTTTACCGCCTTTTGTTGGTGAACCCATTTAAAATATAATTTTTGACAGGTTTATAAGTTCAATAGTACTAAATAAACTTCTTATTTTGAATCATGATATAAAAATTTACATTGGATAAATATTTGATACATTTCTGATAACTTTGATATTTTGATGAATAGTAAAAATACGCTAAATTTTAATTAAAAATAACTTTTTTCATCAAGATAATTTCTATGGTTAAATTAGAATATTGAATTTTTTTAATGTATAAATAAAATATATTTTTACCATTTAATATAATGAAAGTCATTATCATTAATTTTACATTGAATCCAGAGGTAAAAACATTTCAATCTTTCACAATGTTTTATCTATTAAAAAACCCGTTTTATTAACAACGGGATAAATTTTAAATTAATTACTGAAACTTCTATGTTTTGAATTTTGAAAAATGGATTCCATATTTGGATTCAATGGGTCAAAATTATGTAAATAGGATACTTTTTTTGACAATATGAATAGTAACTATGATAATTTTTATTTAATACAGTTAAAGGAAAATCAGGTAATTAAGTGTAAAAATAAGATTATAAATTTACCCTAAC
Organism: Viscum album; assembly: GCA_963277665.1. NCBI lineage: Eukaryota > Viridiplantae > Streptophyta > Magnoliopsida > Santalales > Viscaceae > Viscum > Viscum album. Next base: position 1,960,231,349 of record OY728137.1, read on the forward strand.
ACCTGCCAAAATTCTATTGGAAGAATAAAATTCGACCCATATCACATAAGGGTCGGAATAGATTCATTTCATGGTCCTTTGACCACGAAAATGCTCTAATTATTATTAAAACCAAAGAATGTGACAACATGTCACTCTCTTATATCTTATAAGTGTAATAACATTAATTTAGTGATAAAACTCATAAAACATAGAATATAAATAGTCTCCATAAATATAATAAAATTACCTACTTCAATATAATTTATTTAAAAATTTTAGCGTTTAAATAATTATCATTATTGATGACACAATAGCGATGTAGAAATTATTTAATTGACTGAAATATCAAATAATTGGTTTTAAAAATATTAAAATAAATATTATATGAACTAATACATGTTCTCCAAAAATTTTCTAGATTTATATGACATTTTATGAATCTATTAAATATTTTGGTTCGAATATATCCTATGTGTGGATTTTATTTAAATTCAAATAAATAAATAGTGTCAAAATTGACACTATTTTTATTTTGTAAAAATTACTTATTATAAAATCGTTTAAAAATCATAAAAAATATTTAAAAATTATAAATTGAAATTTCTATGGTCTAAAATGTCATAAAGTATCCAATTATGGACAATTCACAACACATAAGTAATTATTTATAACAATTTAAAATTTAGAATATTATTTCCACAAATAAAATTAAATAGATTAAATAAGGATAAATAAAGTTGATAAGGTTTAAAATAAATTACCAACATGTCTAAATTTTAATTGGTTGATGAGTTTAATACCATATCTCATATCATCTTCTAATTGAGTCATTTTTTGAGGTTTTTAAGTGGGGATTGAATTTATTATAAATTAATATTTCTTATGTTTCCAAAGGTGCCCCTCTCCTCCATTATAAAAGAGAACCTCCTCCCTCTCCTCCTCACAGAATTTTGAGCCTTCAAGCTCGTCCAAAACCTAAAATTTATCTTCTACACTTCTCTAGAAACATACTAGAGTCATGGTTTTCTTCAAATACCAACTTTAGTGCCCGAAGAGGTGGTTTAGAAGAGGCGCATCGTAGAAGAGGTAATACCCTTTACCGATTCTTTCAAAATTTATTTCTTCTTCTACTTCCTCTTCTTTATTTGTTTCATTATAAAGTAATAACATCAGAATAAATCATATATTTATATGTTATTATAAATATGAATCAACCTTATTTCACCTTCTACCTATCCTACGGAAAACAAAATCACCACGTGTGCGTACATACAGAATACCGTCGCCACGCCGTGGTGTAATCTATTTTCCACCACCACCTTAACTGGATGGGTATAACAGTATAAATAATAACTATATATGATTATTATAACATCGTAATGATTCTTATAAATAATATCATCCACTCCAATTCTATTCTATAATTATGGGAATGATATCATCCTTTGTGTGTACGTACAGATTACCATCTCCACGACGCGATGAGATTCATTCTCCATGATTAACAATTAAAGTATGACTATAAAGTATATATAATAAATAATCATGAAATATATGACATAATAATGATATTGGATTTATGTAAAGTTATTTTTTATTTACTTAATTCCATTCAATTCATTAAGGAAACAAAAACATCGTTCATATGTACGTACGGGCTACCGTCTTCATGAACTGTGTATTTCAGTCCATTTATCGATCTATCATAAATATTTATATTCTTAGTATATGTTATATATAAATCATTATTTACATTATAGAATTAATTAAATCAATATATAAGTAGTAATATCATGAACTACAAGTTGAAACATGTACGATAAAAGAAATAATTTTACCCAAAATGTTCCTTTAACATGCAATTGACAAAGGAACAGGTAATATAAAGTCCTAAGTGAATCATATATGATATCATAAATATTCTTATGGTTCTGTTACCAGTTAATAATATTTTTAAACCGATTATATTGGTGTTTTGGACACGTACGGAAGAAATTGGACATAAGTTAAGGGATAAAGATGTAATCTCAATTTTATCTAGGACTGCTTATATGTAAGTATTTACTGGGGTTATATTTTTCATCCATGTACATAAAAATGTTTTCATAAAGTGTTTAATAATATTCTATTTATGTTTAAAGTCCTCTATACCCCTTTTTGACTTTTACTTTGTGTTATGGAAGGAATCATTCTTTTGGTTACCATACGTGGTACTTTTTCACTTTTCCATTAATAGTATGAGGAGAATGTTTTTTTAACTCATAGGGCTTTAACAGATTTCTATGGTTTCATAAAGCTTTATTTTGATGAAGCTCACTCTACAAGATTTCATTACTATTTTCAACAAAATCCATTTATTTTAAAACTTCATGGAATTTCTTGATAAGAAAATTATTTTGAAGAAAAAGGATATTTTCCTCAAGAATTCATTTCAAGTGTTTTATTAAAACCATTATCCATCTAAGATGACATAATTTAATATGTTTATATTTAAAGTATAATGAATCTATTATTTAAATGGTTTAATTTTTTATATGATGAAATGATATCCATTTATTTTATATGTATTATGTTATGATGGGATGGTGTTTATGAAACCCATATTATTATTTGGGTAATGATTAATGATATATGTTTATTTTGTGGCACACAAAAGAATGATTTCATTATGATATGGGTGGGAACTATATATCCCTATAATGCATTGGTTAAAGATTTATATCTCATGAAATAGACATGGCTGGAATGACCAGTGAATCAGGTTCAGTAATACAGGGATGGAATGGAAAATAGACCAGGTTAAGTAATGGACTTTATCTACTTTGACGGTGTTGGCAGCAATGCCTCAGCTACTATGGAAATCATAACACATGCTTAATGGTTTCAAAAATTACATGTTTTATTCCCATGTTGTTTTATCGTGGTTAAGGTTCCTTTATGATCTATTCCTTATGCACTTCCAGGATTTATTTCATTACTCATGATTTTGATGTTTTTGACCATGTTCTTATGTTCAAATGTTTAGGGATTGTTTTATGTTCTCCATGTTTAACCTTAATGAGCATTTGAGCACACCCTTTTTTATGTTTTATTTTCCCCAGGATATAAAGAAAGGATTTAGGAAATAAAACCAAAGGGGAAGATCTTTATGGGATATGTTGATGATATTTCACCATGATTAGAAGATTATCTTTCGAGTTTCCAAATACACTATACTAATACTGTATTTTGGTGTCTGTTTTTGTCATGTATTATGTATTCCACAAAACTAATGTACTGTCTATAACTCCACGAACCTAGTTATCCAAATTCAGTGCATTATTACATAACATTGGCATGATCACAAAAGATCAAGTCTTGAAAGTCCGATTAGTTTAGTAGACTTGGAATCCCTAGATACATTCATAAAGTTTACATTACATCATAAAGTGAAAAACTAAAACAACAACTTGTCTCCATAAACCACACTCATATCCCCTTATACTATCCCTATAGATCATTAAGAAAATACTTCTTCACATCCTGGGAAAAATAAAACATTGAAAGGGGTGACCTCAGATGCTCAGAAAGGATAATAATATAGCAGAAACTTTCATAAATAAGCATAAACATTTAAGGCAATGTATAACTAAAACAAAATCCTTCTAAACTTGAACTTCAGCATAATATGTAAAAAATAAATTTAATTAACTCAATTTACTTATTCACATGGATATTCTACTATTCGAATAATCACATGAAATATCAATAACCACTTTCATATTGATGGAATGCATAATGTTAGACTATTATAACCTCAAAGTCAAGGCCTTGTGCCAAGACTAAAAATAATATTTTTCAAGGCCTTGTGCCAAGAAACAAGTTTGTCTCCTGAGACCTATTGATGCATCGAGGAGATATAGAGGGTTACACCCATAACATACTATGTCCAATGAATTCCTCATATGAACAGGTGGAAACATAACATAAACATTCGTATTAAAACTATCATACGAAATGACAATACTTTCTCCATAAACAATGAATTGTATAAAAATAACACATCCAGAGTCAAAAATATCAAAAAACCTTCAATACAATATGGAAGTTTTGTAAAAATAATAAATCAACTACAAATAAGATTCAAATCCATCAAATGATGTTGATAGAGATGAGATCAAAACTATTTGAGAGAAATACCTCTTTTTTTGAAATAGTTTAAAAGTCACATAATTATAAAAGAAAAAATTTAATTGTAAAATATTATTATAAGCTTGTAAGGGATTCTTAGACGATTTTATAACTGTGGAAAATAACTGCACCCGCCGTATAAATTTAAAAAGTCATTCTTATCTTAATACTGTCAAAAAGGTTAAAAAGAACCTTGTTTGGAAAGCGACGGAATGATTCCTTTATAAACATATTATAAAAAGTCAAAAAATGCTATAAATGAATTTAAACCACAGTCTATAAAATATTAATAATGTTTTGAAATACATTTTTAATAAACATGCATGTGGATGATAGAGAGGTCACATTAGATAATTATACATAAGCAACCTCAAATAATGAAGAGATTGTGAAATAAACCTTACCTTGTACTTTTCCTTTGTCGAGGGATGGTTAACCTCCTGTATAATGGTGAAATAATTGTTATTAAATTATACAAGAATCATATACATTAATATGATATCATATATGATCTTTTAAAATTTCTTTGTTAATAATATCTTAGTAGTATCATTGTTTTGGGTGTTTAATAGATTCGTTTTTCGTTATATTTTTTGTTATGTGGGTCATATTGTTTATGTATGGGATGTATATTTTTCATATCCAGAATTATATCAAGTCTAAAAACATTATTTTTAATCATAAAATGAAAATTATTCACGAATGGATACGATGGGGAATGAATCTCATCGCGTTCGTGGAGACGGTAATCCGTACGTACGCACGAGCGAAAATATAATTCTTTTGATATTAAAATAATATATAATTGGATATTATATCATATATAAAAAATCATTATCATGTTATGTTTATTATGTACATAAATTACACATCATTATTATACTAATCCAAATAATAATGACAATTACACCACGACGTGGAGACGGTAGGTCGTACGTACACACGTATGGTGACATGTCATTCAAAGGATGGATAGAATAATGAATATGGTTGTACCATATTTTTAATAACATCACAGTATATAAAAGATACTGGATTTTTTTTAGAATGGAAATAAAAAAGAAATAAGAAGTGGAATAAGAAATGAACTTGAAAGAGGGTGGTGAAATCATTACCTCTTCTTCGGGTTCTTCATTTTGATTTGATCAAAAGGGCTTCTTAAGATGGCTTTCTGAATAAAGAAGGCCTCTAGGATGAATTGAGATAAGTTGAGAGAATATTTGGGCAGGGGATTTCTGGGCCAAAAGGCTTTGAAAGTGTGAATTAGAGAGAAGGGGGAGTGCCCTTTTATAAGAGGGGTGAGGGGTACCTTTGGAAAAGCTAGAAATATTTTTTTATAATAAATTCATATTCAGTTTCTAATGGTTCCAAACTGATTTATTTTGAGTCTAATGTAGGTATAGGTCGCAAAAACTCAAAAAATAGGTTTTAGATAGGTTTGGGTTACTTTATTAACCTTATCTTTTAGATTTAACATTTAGTTTAATAATTTGACATTTACCATGTCTCTTTGTATTTTTATATTATATAGTTAATAAACTTACTATATACTTCAAAGAGAACCCCAAGTGATCCATTAATGATACAAATATAATTTTATAAGTCGTTTTTCCTAACATTAGATTATTAGGAATAGTATATTAATTTATAATATAATATTTGTTTTAAAAACTCATTCATGTCAATTTTGACACTATTTAATAATTGATTTTTGATAAAGTCTTAACAAATTTATTAATTTTAGAAAAATTCATATAAGCAATTATAACATGTCATATTAACCAATAAAATTCTTGGATGTCAAGAAAACTTTCAAATTATATTTATTTTAACATTTATAATACCAATTATTTAGATTATTCATTTATAAGGAAAATAATGCATCATTATCGTGTCATAAATAAATTTAATTATTAAATGTATATAAATTATAAATAAAATAACATTAGGTAGGAAATCTATTTTAAATTCCAATGAATATTTGTAGTTGAAAATATAACATATATCACCCTATGTAAAAATTATATTGCAAAAAGATATATGCATATGTTATTTTTCTATTTACTGTAACTTAATTAATATAAAGTGTCATTATCACTTACAAGTGGCTCCATGGGGTCCCAAAATAGAACCATAGATGACCATGGTTGGAAATGTATCATCCAATAGGGTTATAAAACGTTTTAGGATAATTTAATATTATAATAATATTATTTTTACCCGTATTTACCGGATTTACCATTTAACCATGGTAAATAAAATATTTACTGAAGCAATTATTCAAAATGTATAAAAATAAAAGTAAACTATTTACACAATTTGGACCACCTGATTCTATATATTGAATCCTCTTTTCTAAATCAAAACATAGAAGTGGAAGAAATATATTTAAAATTAATTTCTGTTGTCAAAACAAAAAGCATGTTTTTAAGAAATAATAACTATCATAAGATTGGAACTTGCTTATGTCCAGTTTAAATGTGAAATTATGTCCAATGACCAACAATGGATTAAATGGTAATAATATAATCTAATTATACATTAAAATTACTCAAATTCAGAATTTATCACTATTAATTATTTTGACTTAAAAAAGTTGTTTTTAATTAAAATTTTGTAATTTTCACTATTCACCCAAATATGAAAGTTATCAGAAAAGCACCAAAAATTTATTGAAAATAAATTATTATTTCCTGGTTATAAATAAGAATATTATTATGTCAAATTGAATATATAAAAGTTTTAATTATTTTATTTAAAAAGGGCTCACCATTAATTGTCAGTAAATGTGTATTTTTTGGAAAAATACTACTTTTATGTTAAAACAGGAATTTGTTCTTACATTATATCTAAGAAAATAATAATATGGATTCTAATATTATAAGGATTATATAATGTTTAAAATTTAGATAATACTATTCATAACCGCTTTTGAATGGCTAGTTTGGTAAGACGTGGTGCGCTTGAACTCGGTGTTCAGTGCAGTGAAAGTTATTGAATTAATTTGGAGAAATAACGCACTATGAAATATTGGGGTGTTACATTATACCCCCTTCAATAAATTTCTTCCTCGCAATTTGAAATTGTTCTTCGAAAATAAATGTTTGAAAATAAAAAATATCTTTGTCAGAAAACCGACATTAGAAATTGGGTTAATAAAATTTAGTCTTAATAAGAGGAAAAGAGAACTGAAAGTGTCACCACCAAATTATGATCTCAATTAAGAGAACATTGGTGTAAATTAGAGACACATAATTGGATGAAAAACATAAATATTTAGAGAGAGTTATTGAGGTCATCAGTCACAAACAATTGTAAAATTGAGAGCCTCAAACCCATCAATCTATGTAGATTTAAAATATCACCAGTTCAACAAAACATAAGGTATTAGGATAACACATTTTTAGTATTAAGTTACCTTACCTAATGTTTAAGAATTTATTTCTTTATAGAATAGTAGAATATATATATATATATACTTGACATGTATAGTTCAATCCTTTCACTAATTTCTACCACAAAGTCATCTTTCACTCTAAAAGATAATAAAACATAAAAAAATTCCATTTATCTTATTCATATAGGGTTCCAAGAAAAATGAATTTCTAATTAATCTACTATACCTTTTAATAAACAACATTATGCAATCCAGGACATCAGGTGGGACAGTGGTAGGTGATACACCCTTATCACCCATCAGTTGTGGATTCAAGTCTTGCGGCCTTGTCAGACGCGATGGGTAGCAGCCCGACATCCGAGTTGTCCTTTTATGGCAATCCAAAAATAAACTGAAACTATAATTATCCAAAATAATTCTATCTAAACTCAAATTACAAAATTTATAAGGAAGGTAAAAACAATGAAGATCCTTTTTTCTGCATAATAACATGTGAACACCTTCGTCTCGTATTCTTTTAAAACACTGCATCATCCTGAATTACCATAAAACCATATTGATTACATTCATGACAAATTATTCCTTATAGAATACTGGATATACTACTTGTATCCGAAAATGTTGTAAACTCCAGCAGTGATGGAATATATAAATCATTAATCAGTTTCAAGGTAGTCAAGAATATACAATATAATTTATCCAAATCAATCATGTATTATTCCAAAATCACTACCTCGGTATCAGAACTATATTATGATTTATCTTTCTCTCATCATATATTTTCACAAAATTTAACCTGATATTGAGTTACTTTTCTGGGTTCCACACGATCTCAAGTCCTTAATGAAATAGTACTGGAATACAGTCCTTATATACTCCATAATTACTATAACTAGTACAATGTTGATACAACACTAAAATGACATAATTCTTTAATAACAACATAAGAACTCTAATCATTACTCCTCATCTGTGGTAGTATCATTACTTGATTATTATCCAATTTCATCATTTGGGTAATACTCTGATGATTTGAACACATGTTTGTGTAGTGTCCTAACTCCTTGCAGATGAAGCATTGTACATTTGAAACCTTTTTCTCACCCATGAAGTCGCGTACTTGGTGTCTTTTTTCTCCACACTTATAAAAAACTCCCATTACCTTCAGGAAATTTCTTTGGTGTTTCTTCCCAAAGTTATCACATATGAGAAATTTTTTTCCCTCTTCCCTTTATCCATATTTATTTCTTCCATCATTTTCTTCTCTTGATTCCCTTCAAATCCATTGGACTCAAGGAATTATTTACTTATCTTGTTAACACATGATACTATTTCTTCATATGATGATAATACATGGGAGACTATTTCCCTTCTAAATGTTGGCTTAATATCGTGGAAGATACGATCCTTCTTACTCCTTGGATCATACGTATTGCTGGAGTTCAAATTCGATCTACTGGGCACCATTTCTATATAATGGAATACAGTAGATTAGTTTCTGAATCGAAATACATAATTCCAAACATCTAAAACACTTAACATAAATTGAACAGTTTATGGATATAATCCATAATCATAAAAATGATTTCTTTGAAGAATTAAATACTCATAAACCCTTCATAATGGTTTGCAAAGAAAATGATAATTATCCTAAGCATTTCCCCTGAGAGTGTCGTAACCAAGAGTGACGCAAGGCCCGTTGTCATGCACCAGTTCCCGTTTGACTCTAGCTCAAAGTTGTATTTTCAGGTTTTACCCCTAGGTACATCTGTGCCATAGCCGCCTCTACCTGCTCGTATCCAGACAGGGATGTATTGCTCTAAAAACTCAAAAAATATCAACAATACCAAATTTCTAGGAAATTCTTCTATATTAATCCTCAATGTCCGTCTTAGGTCTATGTTCTCTAATCAATGTTTATATAAATCTAGCTTCCAAGGATTGTACTAAAATTACTCTGATACAAACTGTAACACCCCGATCCCAGTTACCCAGCGTCGGTGAATTACTAAATAACATTGGCATGATAAAAATAGTTGAAGTCTCTATAGACCAATTAGTTTAGTATCCATGGAATCATTAGATACATTAATAAAGTTTACATTAAATCATAAAGTGAAAAACTACAACAACATCTTGTCTCCATAAACCACACTCATATCCCCTCATAATATCCCTACAGGTCATTCATAAAATACTTCTTCACATCCTGGGAAAAATAAATAAATGAAAGGGGTGAGCTCCGATGATCAGTAAGGATAACAATATAGAGAATACTCTCATAAATAAGGATAAACATTTAAGGAAATGTATAACTAAAAAAGAAGCCTTTTAAACTTGATCATCAATATAATATGGAAAAAATAAATTGAAATGATTCCATTTACTTATTCACATAGATATTCTATTAGTCGAATAACCACATGAAATATCAATAACCACTTTCTTAATGATGGAATGCATAATGCCAGACTATCATAACCACATAGTCAAGGACTTATGCCAATACTACAAATAAGATATTGTCAATGCCTTGTGTCAAGACACTAGTGTGTATCATGAGACCTATCGATGCATTGAAGAGCTATAGAGGGCTCCATCTGTCACTTACTAAGTCCAATGCATTCCCCATATGAACAAGTTTAAACATAACATAGATATTCATATTAAAACTATCATACAAAATGTCAATACTTTATCCATAAACCATGAATGGTATAAAAATAACACATCCACAGTCAAACATTTCACAAAACCTTCAATACAATATGGAATTTTTGTATGATAATAAATCAACTTCAAATAATCATAAAATCCATCCAAAGACGTTGACATAGATGAAATCAAAACTATTTGAGTGAAATATCTATTTTTTTGAAATCATTTAAAAGTCACATAATTATAAAAGAGAACATTTACGTTGACAATTTTATTATAAGCTTTTAAGGGAAGCATCAATGATTTTATAATGGTGGAAAATATCCGCACCCGTCGTATATGTTAAAAAATACATTCTTACCTTAATCTTGTCGAAAAGGTTAAAAAGAACCTTGTTTGGAAAAAAATGGAATGATTACTTTATAAACATATTATAACAAGTAAAACAAGGGTATAAATGAATTTAACCCATATTCTATAAAATTTTACGAATGTTTTGAAATACATTTTTATGAAACATGGATATGGATGATAAAGAGGTCCCAGTAGATAATTACGTATAAACAACCTCATATAATGAAGAGATTGCGAAATAAACCCTTACCTTGTAATTTTCCTTTTTCGAGGGTAGGTTAAACTCATGCGTAATGGTGAAATAATTTTTGATAAATTATAAAATAATCATATAAATTAAAATGATATCATATATTATCCTTTAACCATAATTTGTTAATAATATCTTAGTATTATTGTCATTTCGGATGTTTAACGGATTCATTTTGTTTTTCATTATTTATTATGTGAGTCATATTTGTTATGTATGGGATATATATATTTCATATCCATAATGATATAAAGTATTTAAAGATTATTTTTAATCATCAAATGAAAATTATTCTTTAATGGATAGGATGGGGAATAAATCTCATCTTGTTCGTGGAGACGGTAATCTGTACGTATGCATGAGCGACAATATCATTATTTTGATATTAAAATAAGATATAATTGGATAGTATATCACATATAAATAATCATTATCATGTTATATTAATTATTTAGATCAATTAAACAACATTATTATAGCCATCCAAATAATAATAACAATTACACCATGACGTGGAAATGGTAGGTCGTACGTACGCACGTATGGTGACATGTCATTCAAAGGATAGATATAATACTGAATATGGTTGTACCATATTTTCAATAACATAAAATTATATAGAATATAATGGATTTGTTATTTTATAATGGAAATAAAGAAGAAATAAGAGGTGTAAGAAGAAAGGAACTTGAATGAGGGTGGTGAAATCATTACCACTTCTTCGGGTTCTTCCATTTGATTTGATCAAAATGGCTCTGTAAGTTGGATTTCTAACTAAAGGAAGGACTCTAGGATGAAGTGAGGAAATTTGAGAGAATATTTTTGCAGGGTTTGGCCGAGCCAAAAGGCTTTGAAGGTATGAATTAGAGAGAAGGGGGGTGCCTTTTTATAAGAGAGGTGCAGGGCACCTTAAGAAAAGCTAGAAATATTATTTTATAATAAATTCATATTCGGTTTCTAATGGCTCAAAACTGATATATTTTGAGGATAAGGTGGGTATGGGTCACAAACAACTCAACAAATAGGTTTTAGATAGGTTTGGGTAACTTCATTAACATTATCTTTTAGATTTAACTCTTAATTAAATAGTTTTACCTTTACCTTGTCTCTTTGTATTTTTATATTATATATTTAATAAACATACTATAAAATTTTAAAAGAACCTCAAGTGGTTCATTATTAATACACCTATAATTATATAAGTATCTTGGACTATTCAAAGATTTTTAGGAATATTATATCAATTTATAATATAATATTGGTTTTAAAAATTCCTTTATGTCAAGTTTGACAGTATTTAATAATTGATTTTTGTTAAAGTATTAATAAATTTATTAATTCGAACCAAATTCGATAAATAAATAAAAATATGTCATATTAAAAAATAAAATTCGTGAATTTCATCAAAAATTTCAAATTATTTTTATTTTAACATCTATAATACAAATTATTTGATTCTTTCATTAATAAGGAAAATACTGCATCATTATTGTGTCATAAATAAATATAATTATTATATGTCTATAAATTATAAATAATAAACCATTATTTAGGAAATATTTTCAGATTTCTAATTAATATTTATATTTTAAAATATAACATATATAACCATTTGTAAAAATTGTTTTTCTAAATGATATATGCTTATATCAGTTTTGTATTACTTTAACTTAATTAATATAAAGTGTCATTATCACTTAAAAGTGGCTCAATGGGGTCCCAAAATCGACCCAAAGATTCCCATGGACGGAAATGTATCATCAAATAGGGTTATGACACGTGTTAGGGTAATTAAATATTATTATAATATTATGTTTTACCCGTATTTACCAGATTTACCTTTTAACCATGGTAAATAAAATATTTATCGAAATAATTATTCAAAATGTCTAAAAATAAAAGTTACCTATTTACACAATTTGGACCTCCTGATTATAAATATGAAATCCATTTGTCTAAATCAGAAACACAGAAGTGGCAGAAATTAAATTAAAATTAATTTCCGTTGTCAAAACAAAAAGTGTTTTTTTAAGAAATAATAACTATCATAAGATTGACACTTGCTTATATTCAGTTTAAATGTAAAATTATGTCCAATTACCAAAATTATATTAATTGGTTAGAATATAATCTAATTTTATTTTAAACACACTCAAATTCATAATTTATCAGTATTAATTATTTCGATTAAAAAAGTTGTTTTTAATTAAAATTTAGTAATTTTCACTATTCACTCAAATATCAATGTTATCAAAAAAGAAACAAAAATTTATTAAAACTAAATTATTATGTCCCAAATATAAATAAGATGTTTATTTTGTCAAATTGAATACATAAAAGTTTCAAATAACTTATTGAAAAAGGGTTCATCATTAATGGTCGGTAAAAGTGTATTATTTGAAAAATACTTCTTTTATCTGAAAAAAATGAATTTGTTCATACATTATGTCTAAGAAACTCATAATATGGATTCTAAAATTATAAGGATTATATAAATTTCAAAATTCAGTTAATAATATTCATAATCGCATTTGAACAGCTTGTTTGGTAAGTCGTGGTGTGCTCGAGCTCGGTGTTGCATGTAGTTCAATTTATTGAATTAATTTGGAGAAATAACACACTACGAAATCTTGGGGTGTTACACTATCTATGTTTGTAAAGAATTGGGTCTGTACACTTATTATCTGAGGCTTAGGAAAAACATCAATATCATTATGTACTTCATCCGGGTCTCTGGCCATAACAAGTTGTCTAGGAGCAGGAACCAATCGAACTTTAGGTTATGCCTGAGCTCAAGCTTCTTTAGCTTCACCACGTACTTCCTCATTTTGACGCACTGGAACTACATTGTCATCCTCTTGGATAGAATCCATAAGATCATCCAATTCATGAATGATCTCTTGGTTTTCTGTATTTGGATGGAGTGGTTTGTGCTCATATCCAACATCTCTATGATTATAAGCTAGTTGATCAGTAGGCTCAATTCCATCACCAGCTCCAAGAACAGATTCCTCACTGGATCTGTCATCCACTTATTGCCTCACTTTTAGAAAATAATTCATATGCTCAACACTTCCTCCATCATTACCATTGTCACCATCATCATCATCATCATTATCATCATCTTCATAATCATCATCATTAGATTCCTCATCTAATTTGATAACATAACCTTCAACTCTAGTAACTTCAATTTCTTCTTCTTCTTCATTACCTAGAATAGTTTCTCTTGAAGGAAATTCCATAGGTGGACTAGTAGGTCCATAAGGCATATCCTAAGGAATTTTAGCAATATCAGGAACCCTCCAATCATCAAAAGGAGATCCTTATTCCCTAGGCACTTCAGCCTCTGCTGCCTCATCAGAATAAATAGGAACTTCTCTTGGTTTGAGTCCTGGATAAACTTGGTCCTTTCGTCTCGAAGGATGGTCAACCGGATTGATCTCCTCATACAGCCATTCTTCAACTCCTACAGAACATCTCTTCCATGGGTTCCAGAATATTTTCATCCTTTTATAAATGTCTCTCTGAAGAAAAGAACCACTACCGGTAGTTATCACTTCATCTGAATCTTCTACCCAATCTATTTTTTTCATCATGGCTGAAATCATCCTCGGATAGTATAAGCAGGTTGCCTTTTTAGATGTATCAATCAAATCAGGGATATGAACTATAATATATCTACACAGATTCACCTTTATTCCATTTTTCCACAAAAATATCAAGATGACATCCTGATATTTCACAGTAGTGAAATATCCCTTACTTGGGAAGATTTGATGTTGTATGAACTTACAAAGAAATATCACTTCTCCTTCTAATTAATTTGTAGCAATCATTCTGTATTCTTCATTTCCAGTCATCTCCTTCAGAGCATCTTCATAGGAAATAAAATACGACGATGGTGGAATATTACCTGGATAGTCAGCATAGACACCTTCATGAGGTACCTCTAAGAATTCATCCCATTCCTTAGACGAAAAATATACTTCTGTTCCTTTTAACATAGACTTCATTTTTTTTGCCTCAGGTTCATCTAGTGATATACTCAAATGCTAATAGAACTCATGCACTAACTGGGGATAATAGGGTCTTTCATTGTTGGGAAACCAACTGAGCCATCCTATTGATTCCAACACTTTTAACGAAAAATATTTGCTTGACAGAAGCCACTCAGCAGACAACTCCTTTTTAGCTGTAACTACTTGGCTTTCTAATCTTGGTTTTGCAGTCCCACTAGACTCACCTTCGTGATGATTAGCAGAAGGAGATTTTCTATGTTCTTCCATTTCACGCTTAGACCTTTCCATGAGGATGCTTTATATTCCAATTTAGTTGGGAGGTCGGGAGTCGACAAAGAGAGAGAGTAAATATAGAAGGATTTATGGCTATGGAGAAGGTGAAAGGTCGTGATTTATTGGACTTAATATATCTTTTAGGGATTTTAAATTGTAAAACATAAAAACTAAACATGGAAATTTAAAAGATATGAAACAATGTTGTTTCATTTAAAGGAGACAAAATTTTGAAAATAGCACTTAATTATATTAGTGAAAAGAAAGATAAAAAATATCAGTTCCAAGAAGATTGGTTTTAGAAAGATTGGTTTTAGAAAGATTGGTTTTAGAAAGATTAGTTTCACAATGATTGGTTTCAAAAAAATCGGTTTCACAAAGTTTTATTTCAAAAATATCGATTTCACAAAGATCAGTTTCACAAAAATTGGTTTCAAAAAGATCGGTTTCAAAAATATTGGTTTTACAAAGATAGGTTTCACAAAGATCAGTTTTACAATGATCAGTTTCACAAATATCGGTTTTACAAAGATCAGTTTTAAAAAGATCAGTTTAACAAAGATTGGTTTCAAAAATAATGGTTTTACAAAGATTGGTTTCCCAAAGATCAGTTTTACAATGATCAGTTTCACAAATATCGGCTTTACAAAGATCGGTTTTACAAATATCGGTTTTACAAATATCGGTTTTACCAAGACCGGTTTCAATGAATCGGTTATAGATTTATCATTCCTAATTCTTGTCTGATGTAATTCATTTTTTCAAAATTTAAGGGTTTAGTGAATATATCAGTAAGCTGATGTTCTGTCCCAATAAACTCAACAGTTATATCACCTTTTTGATAATGATCACTCAAAAAGTGTTTTCTTAACACAAAATGCTTTGTTCTAGAATGAGATATTGGATTTATAGAAATGTTAATATCACTTGTGTTATCACAGTTAATGGAGAAATGATTGAATTGATATCCTTAGTCTAGTAAAGTGTGTTTCATCCAAAAAATTTGTGTACAACAACTACCAGTAGCAATTTATTCTGCTTCAGTAGTAGATAATGCAACAATATTTGGTTTTTATCTACACCATGATACTAGTGACTTGCCTAACATGAGACATGTCCCAGACGTGCTTTTTCAAACTAACACACAACCAGAAAAGTAACATCTGAATAACATATTAAATCAAATAGTTTTCCTCTTGGATAAAATAGTCTTATGTTGGGAGTATATTTGAGAAATTTCAAAATCCTTTTAACAGCATTTAAATGAGATTCTTCGGGATTAGCTTGAAACCGAGCACACATTAATACACTGAACATAATTTTAGGTCCTGTAGCACTAACATAGAGCAGGCTCCCTATCATACCTCTGTAGTTGGTTTGATCCAATGATTCTGTAGCTTCATCAGTATCCAACTTACACGTGGTACTCATAGGTGTATCACTACCTTTACTACCATCCTAACCAAAACATTTTAAAATATCTTTAGTAAATTTACATTGATTTTGAATAAGACCATATTTATTTTGAAATATCACAAATCCAAGGAAAATTTTATGTTCTCCCATTAATCTCATTTAAAATTCATTTTGCATTATTTTTGAAAAATCATTACATAAAGAATTTTTAGAAGATCCAAAAATTATATCATGTACGTTAATTTGTACTATAAAAACATCAATGGAAATACTTTTAATAAACAAAGTTGGATATTCTATTACTTTATTAATACCTTTTGAATTAAGAAAGGAACTAAGTTTATCATACCAATATCATGGAGACTGTTTTAAACCATATAAAGCTTTAGAAAGTTTAGAAACATGGTTTAAAAAATAAGGATTTGTAAAACCTAGGGGGTTTTCAACAAAAACATCCTCCACTATATAACCATTTAGAAAATCACTTTTGATATCTATTTGATAATGTTTGAAATTTAGATGAGCAGTATAAGAAAGTAGTATCCTAATGGACTCTAACCTAGCTATAGGTGCAATGGTCTCCTCATAGTTTATTCCTTCCTCTGGACTGTAACCTTGTGCAACTAACCTAGCTTTGATTCTAACTATATTACCAGACTCATCAAATTTGTTCCTCAAAACCCATTTAGTTCCTAATGTAAAACTATCCTTATGTGTTTTAACTAGTTCATAGACTTTGTTTCATTCAAATTGATTTAATTCTTCTTTCATATCCATCTCCCAAAATTCATCATTGATAGCATCATTAATATTTTGGGGTTAATGATGAGAAATAAATGCTTGATGTTCAACCTGGTTTTTTAGAGAGGCTCTAGTTTGTGTTCCTCAATTTAAATCACTTACTATAACATCTAAAGGATGATTCTTGATAGTTTTAACACCTTTATAAAGGGTTTAACTAGACACCTCATGATTGTCTATTGGTTCAGACTCAACAAGTGCAGATTCTGGAATATTCCCATAACTGGTTACTTTTACAGGGGATACACAATCATTGTCATTAAGTTTAGAAATTGACATATCCTCCACAAGATATTCAAGAGAGGTTTTGGATTCATGTGGATCAGTCTCATCAATTTTGACATGAACTGACTCTTCCACACATTTGATTTTCTTATTTAAAACTCTATAGTCTTTCCTTGAGATTGAGTAACCTTGGAAAATTCCTTTATCACTTTTGGAAGAAAATTTGTCAAGATTGTCCTTAGTGTTAAGGATAATGAATTTTCACCCAAAAACACTAAAGTAGTTAACCTTAGGCTTCTTATTGATCTAAATCTAATAAGGGGTCTTCCTAAGAATAGGTCTAATTAAGACTCTATTAGGTGTATAACATGCTTTATTTATAGCTTCAGCCCAAAAATATATAGGTATATTATACTCACTGAGCATAGTCCTATAAATATCTTGAAGGGTCTTATTTCTTCATTCCACGACACTATTTTGTTGTGGTGTTCTAGGAGGAGAGAAATTATGCCTATAGCCATTGTGTGAGAAATAGGATTCAAACTCCTTATTTTCCAACTCACGACCAAATCACTTCTCAAGGTCTAAATTCTATGTCCACTATGGTTTTCAAAAGACTTGGATTATTTGATAAAATAAGAACAAACTTAACTTTTGTGAGCTAGAAAGTATACCCAAGTGTACCTAGAAAAATCTTCAACAAGAACATTAACATAGTGCTTCAAATTTAAACTTGAAACTCTTGATTATCCAAAAAAATCCATGTGCACCAACTCAAGAGGTTGAGAAGTAGAAACTTATTTCTTTTCTTTGAAAGAATCTATTTTTTTCTTTCCCTTTTGTCAGGGATTGCACACTTTGTTATGTGGGAATTCTAGTTTAGGTAAGTCTCTAACTAAACCTTTCCAAGTCAGTTTCATAAGTGAGTGCACATTACATTGTCCTAATATTCTATTCCATAGCTAGGATTCCTTATGAAAAGAATTTAGTCAAGAAACAATTTGCTTAGCTAACGAATTAAATTCAACAACATACACATTCTTATTTCTAAGAGTAGTAAATATTAAATCATTTTTGTAATTAAAAACATTACATTCAACATTTTCAAATTTATTATTGAATCCATCATCACACAACTAATATATTCTAAGTAAATTGTTCTTTAATCCATCAAAAAAATTACTTTGTAAATTAATATTGTATTAGGGTTACCAATCTAGCCATGGATGTCAATTTTTCCTTTAGCATTATCACCAAAATTTACATTCCCACCCACAAAATCCTTGATTAGGCTCTTGAAGAATGTGTATTCTCCAATCATATGTCTTGAACATCCACTATCCATGTACCATAGAGTCTTATAATAACTCTTTAGGCAACATACCTCAGATGTTTGTGTCATGAAACAAAAGTTGGCATGATTGTTTTGTTCATTATCAGAAGCATAAGATCCACTGGAGGTTTCTTATGAAGCACTCCAAGTAGCTTCCATTTCCATTTTATATCCTTTTCCCATGTCTTTATATTTCTTATAAAATTTTAGCTTTGCACAGTCATCCTTCACATGACCTTTTTGTTTTCACTCATAGTAGATTATTTCATTTGAGTTGTTATTCGATTTTGTGTCATTATTCCATTGTCCTTTACTATCATAATTTCCCTTATATTTTGACTTCTTTAAGAATCTCTTCTTTTTATATAACTTTTTGAATCTCCTTGAAATCCGAGCCATCCCCTCACCACAGTCTGAATTTGACTCTTCACTAGTGGATTTGTCTACAGGAACTTAAACTTTTTCATTATTTTTTCTCTTTGAGGTTGTAGTCATGAGTGCTAATGATTTCTTCATTGGTTCCTCATCTACTTCTTGATTAAACTTAATTTTTTCTTCATACATCATATGATTTCCAATTATATATTTTACTGGTATCTTGGTTATGTAACAAGATTCTCTGATGGAAACCGAAGTTCCCCTACATCTACTAGGAAGGCATCAAATCAGTCTCATGATTTGGTTCTTGTTGTCCATAGGTTTTACAAGAAGGCTCATAGTGTTCACCATTTCATTGAACATGATATAAATTTCAAATATAGGTTCTTCATGATTCATTTTATAATTATCATATATAATAGTTTATGTATTTAGTCTCATTTCTTTAACATTAGTTGTTCCCTCATGAGAAACTGCTAATGTATCCCAAATTTAATATTCAGTTTTACAAGTAGATATTATATTGAATTCATCATCACCTAGAGAACAATACATGGAATTAATTTCTTTAATGTATTTATTACATGTAGCTTTAGTCAACATAGACCATGTGTCTGTAGCAGTAGCAGTCAATACATGTTGCTATTCAATTGTATCCTAGATTTCAGGTCCCATACACTCTAGATACATTTTCATTTTTAACTTCCACTGATAATAGTAATTAACATTAATGAAATATGTCCTAAGAGTATAGACACCCTCGACTCTAATTTCCATAGTGACATAGAATTTAAAGAACTGAAAATTTAGATATGATATAAATTTTAAGATCTTTAATATAGCACTAAAATTCCAGTTGAAAATAACTGGAAAATCTTGAAAATAAATATGTCTCTGATACCAAATATTCATCGGATTGGTTACTGAAGAGGGGGGGGGGGGTGAATTGAGTTCCAATTAAATTTTTTTTTGAAAACATTATAATAAACACCCCCCATTTCAAAACAACCCACTCAATTATGATAACAGAGATATAAATTGTTAATTGCTCTACAAATTTCTCTATGGTTGACTAATCCTCAGTTGAATGAATTTAATCACTAATTCAACATTTGAAATAGGTTTACTTAATTAATAATAAATACACACAAACCAAAAATAACTATTATATTTAAAGAAAAAACATTTTTTTATTTGAAAAATATAAGCAGTGGATAAAACAAAATAGTGTAATTGAAGATTGGTACAACAATTTAAACAAGGGGTTCAGTATCAACATGAGACTTAATCCTCTCCACTAGGTGATCACCAACCACCAATATGTTTAAATAAATAAACTTTTTATCCACACCCTGGATCGAGGTTTACAATAGCATAACTGGATGTCCAGGTCACACTTGACCTCTACTGTAGTTATTCGTGGGAAAAAAATGTAATAAGTGATTTAGTATTAGGATAGTTTGATATCCTCTAGTTATGCTCAGTAGACAATGTGTGTTATAGAAACAAATATACAAACTGCTCAAAAATCATGAATATAAAACACAATAGAGTTAAAAAATAGAATAGAGTTAAGAATTCCTTGTGTGTTGGGAAGTAATGCTCTAGACTCAATGAATGTTGAAAAAATAGTATTTGAGTCTTCTTTTAGAAGTTGTCTTCAGAACAGAGTATCACAGTATCTGTAATCTAGCTTCGAGAAGTGAAAAGGTTAATCTCTTTAATGTCTCGATGTATACTATTCTCTTTGGAGAAGGTTGCATGTTATAGTCTTCTTGTAATCTCTAGCGCTTAGTTATTCTTTTTTGGTATTTGCACAGTCTGTGTCTTAGCATGTACCACTTCTTGAACTGCACTATGTGCTCCTCCTTTTTTTAATGTGAAATATGAGGTCCTTTTATACTCTAGGATCCTCTAGGAATAAAGATCATCGCACATGCATGTACCTCGTACTGTCTATGTATTGTCTTACACAAAAAATTAAATAATGTAAGAAACATTAATTTGCTTAAATATGACAGTTACAAAAAAATTTGAATTAATAAAATGGAAACAATTATTTTTGACTATCGGTGAGTCACCTTCAGTTTGTTTTCATCAGTTTGTTAACATCGGTCTTCCATCTTCAGTGTATCATCTCTGGTGTGTTGAACTTCGGTCTGTCAAACTTCGGTGTGTCAACTTAGGTGTGTCATATTTCTGTGTGTCGACTTCAGTCTGTGAAGCTTAGGAGTGTTGACATCAGTTTTTCATACTTTGGTGTGTCAAACTTCGGTGTGTCGACGTCAATGCATCAAACTTTAGTCTGTCAACTTTGGTCGGTCCTACTTTTGTGTCTCGACATCAATGTTTCGAACTTCGGTCTATCGACTTTGGTATGTCAAACTTCGGTTTCTGTGTGACGATTTCATTTTCGGTGTGTCAACTTCAGTTTCGGTGTGTCAAACTTCAGTGTTAGGGAGTCCAAAAAATATTATAAAGAGTTTTTCTTGCATATACCATTATAGGATGAAGTGTTAATCAAAATTACATGTAAAAATACACTTGTAATCATATTTATCCATGACTATAAGAAATTGACTTATTAAATTATCTGTTGTTGTATGACATAATTGATTTTCATAGAGATATTAAAATTGCAAGAAAGAGTAGAATCTTTATATTGACACTATTTGTGATTATGAAAACAACAATATCATGGAGGGTCCAACAGATATTATATTGGAATTATAATATACCTATTCATCATTATGTTTTAATTCCATTAAAATAAGAAATGTAAATGAATGTAGCCTTCATGCGTACGTACGGCTTACCGTCTCCATGAACGATGAATTTCATTTCTTACCTCCAAATGATATGTACTATTATATATATATACACTGGATATATATAATATATATAATATATAAATAATGAATTTCATTCTGGATATAATGGACTATTGACCACATGGACAACTTGTAAATATAAAGTCGTCATTTTTTACTCAAGTACCAAATATCAACAAAATGGCCATTATTAACATAAATGATTACATAATGTTTATAACATGGTAATAGTTGATATTAAAGTATTAATAAACATGAAAAAGGTTTCTAAGAAATTAGAAACTAACATTAGTTTATTATTCAGATGATTAAAGAACGAACGGGTCAAGTTAGACACAAGGTAAGGGACTTTGTCTCAATCTTCTTTCATTGAGGCATATTTCAATAATATATACCTTCTTCTTTTACACGGTGTATAATAAAACCCTCTGACTTTTAATTTCATTCAAATGGAATCTTTTTTCTACAAATCATTTTACTAAATGGCAAATGGAAGGTTTTTACCATTTGCGGCGTTAATGACCTCTCCGCTGTCATAATCGTTATTTGGATTCCTCTATAAGCCTTAATGTTTTCTAAAATGAAAATGAAATCCCTTATTCTATTTTTTGGTGTTTTGGTATTGAAAATAATTTTTTAAATTGATTTATTATTCCAATATCATGAAATTATTTCTTGTGATTGCAAATTAAATGTTATTAGTGAAATGTTTATATTTGAAATATTTAATGTGTTATGATTTTATAATGGAAGATGGACATTTCATGGGTTGTATGTTATAAACCAAATGATGGGTGGTTCTGTGATAAAACAAGATGGGTGGTTACGTTATAACCTCCAATTCCATTGGTATGGAAGTTGGCCGTATGGTTATTCCATTTAGTGATATGTGTATATGTCGACCGTATGGTTATTCCACTTAAAGATATTTATACCCCAAGTTTTATTTAATATAGTATGTGTTCTTTATATGGTTGTTAGGGTAATCTTTTGGTTACAAAAGTTTAAAAAATGTTATTTTATTCAGTGAAGATTATTTACTAATTCATAAAGTTAAAAAATATTTCTTATGATAAAATATTCATAGTTTACTTGTTATTTTAAAAAACTAATAGTTTTCTTTCTTTGTGTATCCCTTATTGAGCTTTTTATGCTCATCCCAAGTTTTTGGAATGTTTTATCATGATATAATGTGGGATAGGGTCAAGGATGGGATCATTGAAATGTCATGTTGTCTAAAACGTGGGACTAGACATGAATTTTTTTCAAGAGTTTTTATTTTGGGAAAAAATGGAAACTATGTAGATGTGTCTACATGTATTATTCATGTAATCATGTATATGTTATAGCCTAATTCTCTAAAACTCTAAACCTAAATAGATCCTCAATGTGAATTATTCATTTGATTTAAGATTATGTAATGTTATAATTTCGGGACCCTATAGTTGATATCAAAGGTCTCTTTAGACAACATTAGGAGTTAGGGTTTTGCTAAATTAGTATCCACAAATTAATTTATGGTAATATTGAAATGCTATAGAATTTACAGATTACCGTGTTGCTTCACCTAATATATTTTTGTGTTTATACTAGTTTTTTATAGGGGAAACATGGCAGCTATGTTGGGAAGATATTAAAAGGAAGACAACCTTCCAAATCAGAAACATGATATGATCGGAATCAGAACTGATTTTTTTTTGAAGTGATGGCACATTTGACTCAGGATATAAATGGTGGTGGTATCCATGAATGAGATCAGCCAGATCAACCATAGAGGAACATGTCAGTAGTGGAGCATCTCATTAGCATCATCCCCCATAATTCGGACGACCATATGACCCTGTGATAGCAGAAGGGTGGATTAAAGCACTAGAGAAAATTTTCGATTTCATGGGCTGTTCAGAACATCAAAAGGATAGTCTCACAATTTACCATTTTGAATGTGAAGCTGATTAGTGGTGGTCGATGGTGAAAAATATCAGGGATAGTGAGGAGATTTATGCACTTGATTGAGATGAATTCAAAGGTATATTCCTTGAGAAATATTTTCCTAATGTGGTTCGACTTAGAATGGAAAAACAATTATGGGAATTGAGGCAGGGGGATGACTCAGTGGCTACTTACAAAGGAAAGTTCACTCACCTGGCAAGGTATGATCCAAATTTCATTAGAGATCTTGATTGAAAGATAAATTTATTTTACTCAAGACTGAATCTGCGATATAAAAATGTATTAGCCTCTCATGAGTTCAAAAGTTATCAAAAACTTGTTCGATGTGCGGAGAAGGTGGAAATGGAGTTTGCCGATGATCAGGTCTTCTTTGAAAAATGACATAATATGGGGTCCAGTTGGCAGTCAAAGGGAAAGAATTCATCAAAAAATCCTGGAGGTAAAAATATTAATATCCATCTTGTGAGAAGTGTGGTACAAAGAATCCTGGAGAATGTTTATCAATGTCTAGGAAGTGCATCTGGTGTCGTAAGTCTGGTCATATTGGTCGTAATTGTAAGGGAGATGATCAAGAAGGCAATGAAATCCCAGCGGTAAGATGTTTTAAGTGCAATGAAATAGGTAATTATAAAAATGAGTGTCCAGAAAAGAAATAAAATAATGGAAAGAAACCAGTGTACAAGAATAAAGTGGTGGTGGAATCCTTTGCAACTACCTCAGAAGATGTTGGGCCATCGAATGATGTAGTATCAGGTAAAAAAAATTTTGTTTAGATTATGCCAATGTTTTGTTTGATTCAGGGTCTACAAACTCTTTCATTTATGAGAAGTTTTCTCGTAAACAAGGTATTCGATCTCATGATATGAATACTGAAATTATGGTCAAAACATTGGGAGGAAATGTTGAAACAAAAAGAAATCATAAGAACATTCATGTTCTTGTGTGCTAAAAGAATCTACCTACAATCCTTATTGTTTTTCTTCTAGTAGAGTTTGATGTTATTTTGGGTATGGATTGGCTTTCTATTTATCAGGCTATGATTGACTGCAGAGCTAAAGAGGTTTCTTTTCAGAATGTTTTTTTGTTCATATACAAGAATAAACCCTTACTTTTGATAACATATCTGGAAGCTGAGAAACTAGTTAAAGATGTAAATGAATGATACCTTGAACATATTGTTGAAAATAAAGGAACTGTTCAGATAAATTATGTTCCAATGGTAAATTAGTACCTTCATGTTTTTTCATATGAGTTGACTGGTATTATACATGATCGGGAAGTTGAACTTACTATTGACTTATTTCCTAGTGCTAATCCAATTTCAAAACCGCCTAATCAAATGGCTCAAATTGAACTATTAGAGTTAAAGAAGCAATTACAAGATTTATTAGATACATGTTTCATTGAAATGGGCACATCCCCATGGGGTTCTCCTGTTTTTTTTGTTAAAAAAGAAAGATAGTTCAATGAGACTTTGCATTGACTATATAGCATTGATTAACATCACAGTTAAGAACAAGTATCCTTTACATCATATCAATTAGTTGTTTGATCAGCTCCAGGGAGCTCAGTATTTTTGAAAGAATGATTTGAGGTTGGGGTAACATCAGTTTTAAGTAAAGGAAGTATACATTTCAAAGACATCATTTTGTAGTATATATGGCTATTATGAATTTGTAGTTATGACTTTTGGTTTAACCAATGCACCTGTTGTATTCATGGATCTTATGAATAGAATTTTCTATGAGTTCTTTGATAAGTTTGTGGTTGCTTTCATTGATGATATTTTGATTTATTAAAAAAGTAAATAGTAACACGAATGTCATTTAAGGTTTTTCATGAAAACCATAAAAGAACAGAAAGTGTTTGGGAATTTCAGCATGTGTGAATTTTGGTTACAAAAAATTTCATTCCTTGGTCGCATTGTTTCAAAAAATGGCATAATTATTGATTATGCTAAAACA
Organism: Viscum album; assembly: GCA_963277665.1. Classification (NCBI taxonomy): domain Eukaryota; kingdom Viridiplantae; phylum Streptophyta; class Magnoliopsida; order Santalales; family Viscaceae; genus Viscum; species Viscum album. The sequence goes on from OY728137.1 coordinate 1,960,257,353, forward strand.
AAAGTTGTTGAAGAATGGTCTAGACCCACAAATATAACCAAGATTCTTAGTTTTCTTGGTTTGGAAAGTTATTACTAGATGTTTGTTGAACATTTTTCATGGTTATCTAGTCCACTGACTAAGTTAACTTGAAAAGATGTTAAGTTTATCTTGACAAATGATTATCATGATTTTTTTATGGATTTGAAAAGAAGATTAGTGAATGCTCCATTTTTGGCATTGCCTTCTAGATTCGAAGAATTTGTTATTTACAGTGATGCTTCATTGAATAGACATGGTTGTTTCCTTATGAATAATGATCAAGTAATTTCTTATGCTTCAAGTCATTTAAAACCCCATGAGTAAAATTACCCTACACTTTATTTGGAATTATCTAATGTTGTTATTTCTTTAAAATATTGGAGGAATCATTTGTATGTAGTAAAATGTGAAATATATAAAGATCACAAATTTTTAAATTATATATTCACTCAAAAATAATTGAACATGAGGAAAAGGAGATGGTTCGACTAAATCAAGGATTATGATTGCATGATCCATTACCATTGGGGAAAAGAAAATTAAGTGGCTTATGCATTGAGTAAAAAAAAGTAATGATTCATTAACCATACTACATTTGGAATGAGATCCATTGGTTTTTGATTTGATGAAATTTGGCCTAGAAGTTGTTGGTGCAGGAAATTCTTCTATTTTGTTTTAGGTGTTAGTGAAATCATCTCTATCAGACATAATTAAGAAAGCGCATAATGAAGACAGTAAGTTACAAAAAATGTAGAGTTTGTTCAGAAGAGTAAGTTTTCCTAATTTTAATATTGATAATGAGTTTGTTTTGAGGTCTGGGAAGAGATTATGTGTGCCTTGTGATTCACAGTTGAAGAATGAGTTTTTATGTGAATCTCATAAGTCCATGATTTCAGTTCATCCTAGCAGAAGTAAGATGTACATAGATCTTCAAGAGTATTATTGGTGGGATAGAATGAAGAGATATATTGCTGAGTTTACATTGAAGTGTTTTACTTGTCACTTGGTTAATGTAGATCTATATTTACTGAAAGGGATCCTTCAGTCATTACTTTTTTCCAGAGGGGAAATGGTAAAATATATCCATGGAATTTGTTATGGGATTAACAATGACATCTCGAGGTAATAATGAAATCTAGGTTATTATTGATCGATTGACTAAATCTGCTCTTTTCCATCATATTAGAGATACTTTTTCACTAAATCATATTTCTAGATTGTATGTTAAATAGATAGTCTGGTTGCATGGTGTTCCCCTCTCTATTGTATCTAATCGTGATCTCAGGTTTACTTCTATCTTTTGGAAAGTCCTTTATATGTCATTAGGTCCTGAGTTAAGTTTTAGTATAGATTTTCATCCTAAATCATATGAGAAATCAGAAAAAACAACTCTGACCTTGGAAGATATGCAATGTGATTATTCAATAGATTTATATGGAAGTTAGGACCAATATCTATCTTTGGTTAAATTTTAATTTAATAACGGTTTTCATTATAGTATAGAAATGGCTCTATTGGAGGCATTATATGGGAAGCGGTGTTAAAAACCATTATTTTGGGATGAAGTAGGTCAAAGGAAGGTGATGAGACCAGAATTGGTAGAAGTGATGGTAGAAAAAGTTCAGTTGATTCAGAAGAACATGAGAACAGCTCAGAGCATGTATAAAAGTTATGCAGATAACCGGAGGAAGGATCTTTCTTTGTAGGTAGGTGATAATGTTTTTCTCAAAGTTTCTATATGGAAAATTTTGATGTGTTTTTGAAATAAGGGAATGTTGAGTCTGAGGTTCATTGGACCATAGGTAATCCTAGAAAAAGATGGATCAGTTTCATACAAATTGGGTTTACCTCCATGTTTATCCTAGGCACACCATGTTTTTAATATTTCAATGTGGAGAAAGTATATTCCAGATCCATCTCATGTTTTAATCCCATAGGTAGATTAGTTTAAGGAGAATCTCTCTTATGAAGAACATCCAGTTCAGATTCTTGACCAAAGAGATCAAGTGATACAGAATAAGGTAATTCATTGGGTAATGGTTTTTCGGAAAAACTATATGGTTGAAGAGGCAATGTGGGAATCTGAAAATTCTATAAGGGATAAATACCCCCACTTATTTGATAAGTGAATAAAATTTTGAGAACACAATTCCTAAAAGGGGGAGGGTTGTAACATCCAATGTAAATAAATAATAACATATTTTCATATTTATTAATATTTTTGAATTAAATATTAATTTTACATTAAAGGGGTTGTTGTGTTCGATGGTGTACCCAATACGCAACAATGAGTTTCTTTGAAATCTTTCATTGCGCACTAATAATTTAATATTCTTATTTTAAATAGTAATTCCTATCCATTTTAATAACATAAATGAATAAAACTAACTACAATTTGATTATACATGTTTGTTAAATGCTTTAACATTTATCCAATAAATGATAGAGGCATAAAACCAGAATGAATTAAATTTTTAGAATAATTTACTTTAAAAGGTCGATTTACCGCCTTTTAATGGAGAACTCTCTATAAATATAGTTTTGGTAAATTTTTTATGCTCTATTTGACAAAATAAAAGTCTTCTTTAGAATCGGGAGATCAAAATTCACTTTGGGTAAAAGTTTGGTATTTTTCTGATAAAATTCCATTTTTAATGAAAAATGTAAAATATTGTATTTTAATTCAAAATTTTCATTTAAACTAATTTATTTATATGGTAAGATTATCTTTTTAATTGGTTTAAAAGTGTAATTAGATTATATTTTAACCATTTAATCCATTTTTTTTCATTGGAAGCAATTTCACTTCGAAATTGGACATAATCAACTATCAATCTTTCGATAGTTATTATTTCTTAAAAACCCGCTTTATGTTTTCAAAATTGGAATTATTTAAAATTTAATCAATCCAAAATATATTTTTTAAATTTTTTTAACATAGACATAATTTTTGAATTTGGAATAGAAAATATATATTAGGTTTGATTTATGGTATTTGTTTGAAAAACATCAATTTTTTATGAATATTGAAACCACTAAGTAGTAGTTTAAAAACTGACTTTTTAATTTAAATAAAATTTTACCTCTACTGTGAATTGAATTTAGAAAATCATTCATACATTGTTGTTATCAGTAAGTAAAATGTGGTTCAAAAATATGAAAATAATTTTTGGTTAATAGTATCTTTTGACTTTTATTTACCGTAGTTAAAGGTAAATAGTTTAATTCATGGTAAAAAGAATATTATAATAGTACAAAATTTACCTTAACACTTGTCCTAACATTATTTTATTAGTCATGTCCAACCATGGGTATCCATGGGTCGATTTGGGGACCCCATGAAGCCACATAAGAGTGACAATGACACTATATTTTAATTAATATAAAGTAAATACAAAAATGACATAAACAAAAACACTTATTACATTAAATTTTACATGGTGTTATATAAGATATAATTTAGACTATAAATATTACTTGGAATGAAAAGAATATTTACTACATCATATTATGTTTTATATAATTTTTAGACGTCTAATAAATTAAATTATTTATGAAACAATAATGATGCAGTATTTACCTCATTAATATATCACTTAAATAAATAAGATTATTAATATTAAAATAATATCCAAAACCTATCCAATTCATATTGGATGATTTTATTTTAACCATGAGTCATATTATATTCTAATTTAATTATTTTTTGACCTTTTTAAACCTAATAGAAAGTTTATAATAAAATAATTTTTTCATTCTTTCCTAAAACGCCCCTCCTCCCCTTATAAAAGGACACCATTTCTAACTCATTCCTCACACCTGTCAAGCCCCTTGGCTCATCCAAAATGTTCCCAATTGAGCTCCCTACATACCTATCCTCCTCTTAGATGACTTACCTTAGGCATAAGGCACTTCAAGAAGTCATTTTTGTTTAAACAAAAGGAAGTTACCCAAATTAAAGGTAATCGTTTCTCTTTTATTTTTTTTCACTTATTTTACTTCTCCAACCACTAAACTCTTTTTATTACTTTATTTGATAACAAAAACATTATCCATAATATACTAATATGTTTTTATGAGTAGTATTTTAACTACACTTACACACACCTCCATATAATGGGTGAAGAACATTCTATTTCTGTGGATGACAAACTAATGCCTCACGAAACAATGATTGTTCTATTATCTACTACCACCTATCATGGTGGCGATTAATATGGAATAGTATTTATATATGATATATATTATGTATATGTTTTCTTTATGATTCTGTATTATTCATTTATATCATACCTTTGTGGTTTCCATTATGGGTAAACACAACAATTTCATTTGAGGAAGTGTGGACTACCGCTCCCTCAAAGTGATATGACTCATTCATGACATACGTGGGACGTATAAAGGATAGAGTCAACGATAATATATATGATATTATACTGTAAGTATAATATACCTATGTATCATTATGTTTTAATTACATTAATATAATAAATAGTAATTAAAGTACCATTAATGCGTGTGTACGGCTTATCGTCTCCATGAACGGTGCAATTCATTTCTTACCTCTAAATGATATGTATTTTTATAGATATATACATATATACTGCCTATATATGATATCTAAATAATTAATATCATTCTAGATATAATGGAATATTGACCACATGGACAACTTGTAAATATAAGGTGTTCATTTTTTACTCAAGCATCAAATATCGACAAAACAACCATTATTAACATAAATGATTACATAATGTTTACAACATGGTAATTATTGATATAAAAGGATTAATGATCTTGAAAAAGGTTCTTAAGAAATTATAAATTAGCATTATTATATTATTGAAGAGATTAAAGAACGAACATGTCAAGTCAGACACGAGGAAAGAGACTTCGTCTCAATGTCCTTTCATTGAGGCATATTTTTGATAGTATATACCTTCTTCTTTTACACGGTGTGTAATAAACCCCCATTGACTTTTACTTTCATTAAAATGGATTCTTTTTTCAATGATGAGTTTTATTAAAAGACAAATTGATTGTTTTTAGCATTTATGGAGACAATGACCTCTTCGCCATCGTAATCATTATTTGGATTCCTCTATAGGCCATAATGTTTTCTAAAATGAATAGGAAATCCGTTATTCTATTTTGGATAATTCGGTATTGAAAATGATTTTTTAAATGGATTTATTATTTCAACATCTTGAAAATATTTCTTGTGATTGAAAAATAAAAGTTATCAGTGAAATGTTAATATTTTCAATATTTTATGTGTTATGATTATATAATGGTACTTGGACATTTGACGGGTGGTTATGTGATAAACCAAATAAAAGGTGGTTCTATGATAGACCAGTAAGGGTGGTTACGTTATAACCTCCAATGCATTGGGTTTGGAAGTCGGTCGTATGGATATTCCATTAAGGGATATTTGTGGAAGTCGACCGTATTGTTATTCCACTTAAGAATGTTTATGTCCCTAGTTACCTTTATATTGCACATGTTCTTTATATGGGTTTTATGGTAACCATTTTGTTACAAAAGGGAAAGAAATGATCTTTTATTTAGTGAAGAATATTTACTACTTCATAAAGGTGAAAAGTATTTCTTATGATAAAGTATTCATAGTTTACTTGTTGTTTTGAAAAACTATTAGTTTTCCATCTTTGTGTATCCCTTATTGAACTTTTTATGCTCATACCAAGTTTTTGAAATGTTTTTAATTGGAAATAAAGTGGAATAGGTTTAAGGATGGGATCATGGAAATGTCATGCTGTCTAAAACATGGGACTAGACATGGCTCTTTTTTTCAAGATTTTTTATTTTGTGAAAAAAATTGAAACTGTGTAGATGTGTCTACATGTATTATTCACATCGTCATGTATAAGTTATGGCATAATTTTCTAAAACTCTTAACCAGAAAAGATATTAAATGCTAATTATTCATTTAATTCAATATTATGCAATGTTATAAGGCCGAGTCCTTATAAATTGGATTTAAACTCAATATTATAAATTTTATTCTTCCAAAGTGGTTTTGACTTAATAAAAAATTAATTTAATTATTTTAAGATTTTAATGAAATATATATGTTATATATACAATTTAATATTTTTTATATTCATCCATTTGGTTCGATAGGCATACGTTATGTTCAAACCCTATTTCTCACAAAAAATCAATAATTTTATAAAAACAATTTTACAACCATTTAATAGAGAACCAATTTTAAATATGAATTTTGAAACTTAAATTTACTTAATATGTCAAACAAAAATTATTTTTTAAATAAAAAAAAAATTATATTAGAGGGAATTTTTTATTTTTCTTCAGAAACAAATCATTTAAATTCATAGTTAGAAATAATGAATTTTAGTTCCAAAATATTTTCCATTTAATTTATTTATAAGGTTAAATTATGAAATTAATTTGTTTAAATGTTTATTATATCATATTTTATTAGTCAATACATTTTATTTCATTAAAACAATTTCATTTATAAATTTATTATTAAAACATTGTAAACATTCGGGCATTTTCACATAAAAACCCTACACTGTCGTCATGCCTCCAAGATTAAATTTAAAACAATTTCTTGCACTTATATGATTAGAATTTATAAATATGATTCCATATTTTTAAATGGTAAAATTTTTAATTTTTAATAATTTTTTTTGACCATTAATATTAGTGAATGTGATTAAAATTAATATAATAATTAAGGTTAAATTAATATTAATATGGGTGTAAACCTTAACCATAAGGCCAAAATGACCTATGCACTTGGACATGAGATATTTGATGACCATATATCTACCCTATCCTCAATAATATTGATATTAAAACATTATTATATCCATAATAAATACAAAAAATGTGGGATTAATTACATTGTCAAAATACTACAAGAGTGCAACTCAACCTTTACTAAAAAAGTCCCCCAATTCCCCCCAAAAATCACACCTCTAAAATCACATAGGGTTGAAAAATATCTTCCCAAATATCTTATTAAATTCCATAAAATATACTCTAAATCCCCTATTTAGTCACAAATTATTCCAAGGAGTCTCTTTGATATAATCGAAAACGAGTTAACAGATTTTTAAGGTAATGTTTTCAAATTAACTCTTTCCTTTCATCTTATCCTCCACCCCTTAAATTATTTTTACATAATAATTATATGATGAGATAATTATCCTAAAATTATTTTTATTTTTTTAATTATGTTTTAATCCAAAACTAACTATCAATTCCATCTAAGGGGAAATAAACAATCTATTTACGTGTAAGAAGAACTGTCGCCTCACGAAATGATGATTGTTAATTTTTCCTCTTACCACCTCCCGTGGTGAAAATTATGATGAAAAATATGTTCATATTTGATATATATGATATTTATTATGTCTTTAATCCTATATAATCCTTCAATAACAAATAAATTTATTACTTTACCTTCTACATTAATATGATAGAATCATTTGGAGAAGTGTGGACCACCGCCCTTAGAAGCGATGTGATTCGTTCACACTATACATGAAAAATATTAAGCATCATTTTAATAAAAAATATTAAATATATAAAAATAATAATGTAATATAATTATAATATATATTTTGATACATATATTTAACTTTTTATTCTTTTAAAATACAATAATGAAATGAAGATAACATCCATGTGTATGTATAGACTACCATCCTTATGAATGGTTCATTTCATTTCCTATAAAAAAATTATTTATTATTATTGATAAATATATAATGTATATATATGATATTAACATCATGTTTTACATTCTGTAGATGATGAGATAATGTTATATTTAATAAAATCATCAAATAACAAGTTAAAGCATACTACACAAACATAGAAATTAACACTAGAAATTGTTAAAATAATAAAAGGATATTAAAAAATGGTAATAAGATATTATAAGAGGATCATATATGATATCATAAGTATTAATATGGTTCTGGAATAGGTTGGTGGAAAGTTTATAACTACTATATAGGATTTTACAGGATGTCAACCTGAAAGGAAACACAATGTAAAGGATTCTTATATCATTTTCTTTCCATGAGGCATTCATGAATTTTTTACACCTAGATTTATTTTATATTATGTATATACTTCCCATATTGTTATTTAATATCATGAAAATTTCTCAATTCATGGTATTTTGAGTTTATACAAGAATTATTTCTTTTAAGGGTACTTGAGTTAAATGTTACCACGTGTAATAGAATTAGATTACAAAATTTCACTTTATTGAGTTATATGACATTCTCATTATCACTAATATTATAATAATATGTTTTAAATCACATTGTAATATATATTATTATATATATTCTTCCAAAATTTGTATTTATAATTGATACACATAATATACTAATTGATTGATTCTCGCTATAATATTATAACTATTTCGAGCATTTATTTCACAAAATAATTTTATTTGAGATTGTTTGTACATAAATTTCCATGCAAATAATTTTTGGATATTTTTTAAATAATCCCATTATTTTTAATATTCTATGGTCATTGATTACCTTTATCAAGTATTTATACAATATTTTTTACTCATTGTTACTCGGATTTTTTAAAAAATGTTTTATGAAATCCCAACTTCATTTCCATATTTATTCAGAGAAACAATTTTATTGTAAATATAATGTATTCTAAAAATATATTCAAATTTTTTTTTAACATTTTCTAATTGATTTGTATATTTCTTTACCCCCTCTATCATTTTTAATTTTTTTATAATAATCCTTATATCACTTTCTGAAGAACGAAATTTTCTAACCAATTTTATCCAGCAAAAGTGTGGTTTATTTCTACCTTATATGAAATGTATGAATTTATCCTCCATCATTTAATTTAAGCATCCTTTGAATCTTTAAAAGGATTATTTTTGAAGAAAATTATTTTAAATGGGTTTTTTGAACTAAAATATATTCAAATTTTATTTCAATGGAAAGGATATTTTCCTTAAGAAAATATTTATAGTTATTATTTTATCTCATCAACAACAACAACCATATATTTTTACTCTACATGGGATATTTTGTATTAATACAATCTGTATTCTTTAATATGATGGGTTTTGATTAATTTGTCCAAGGAATGTATTTATTTTAAGTTTACTAACATCCTAGTTAGTCCCCTTGAAATATACAATTTGATATGATCATTGAGCATTGAATTTTTTATAATTATCCATATCATTTATCATGAATATTAGTATTTCATAAAAAGTATACTATTTTACATAAAATGTCTACTTTGGATGTTTTTTATTAATTTGTAACTATTTATAAATCCTTATTTCTCATTCAATATAGTTATTTGATATGGAATATTTTTTATTTTGACAATTCAATATGAGGAATTATTTAGACTAGAAATGATAGCTGGGGCCCAGACATCATATTTTTTCTCAATCCATCACTTGGTTCTCATGAGAGAAATCAGTTGTGTAAATAAAAAAAGATTGAACTATCTTGTCAAAGTTCTTGATGGAATACGTTTTCAAGTGCCTCAGAAATGATTTCTTTTAACAAATAAATCCAATAATTTAGATTGAGTTAATTTAAATTCCAAATATTTTATGTCGATATATAAATAGATACATTTTATTTTTAGTTCATTGGTTAAATGGAATGTGATTTAGTTTCATACAATGCCATATTTATTATTTCTAATCTATGTATTTGATAGGAATGTTATATAAGTTACTTACCTTGACATGTTTAGTTTTCCTTACTTCATTGTTTGAATGTTATGTGTTATAAGTTATGTACCATTCCTTGTTAATTTAATCCCATTTATTCATTATTTATTCCATTACATTTTACAGTTATTAAGCATTTGAGCTCACCCATATTTTGTTTCCTTCAAGATGAATATAAGAAGTGTATACTGAATGATATGTAGGGATATAATTGATGGAATAAAGTTGTTATCAAGGTTATTTAGTAATAAAAAAATGTGTTGTAATTACTGTATTCATTTTTAGTACAAGACTCATTTATGTATCTAGTTTACCAGGACTTCTAGACTCTATTGTACTTTTGGGATTTATTACATGTAATCATGATAGTGTAATTGATATAAGACATTATCTATGGGCTACTGGGGTCAGCTCAATATAACGTCAGGGGTGGCCTAAAGATATTTATTGTATAACCTATCCCAGAATACATTTGCGCCATTGAAGATTACACACATGTAAGTATTTACAAAGGAAGGTGTATTGCTTCAGAAATTGATTTCTTCCTTGTATTAGGATGGATCATGGTAGTATATGATTAGGCTGGGGATTAGAATGCTTGGATCTTTTTTTCATTCATCTATATTTATAAATCATGTTGTGCATACTACATTGTATCAATGTTTTGAGGATTTTTAGATACATGAAATGTATCATCATCTTTTGTATCTGATTTTTAGTTGTTTAGTTATTTATTAATCCTTTAGACAACTACTATGCCATCTATTTATAACACGTTCTCAATTTTCCTGTTATTTTATTTATCAACTATTATATAAACTAGAATGAGGGAATAGTCTCCCCGTTGACACAACATACACCATTATTGCTGGTCAGGATCCTTTGGTATTCGGGGATGTGTGCATGAGGGAATGTAAATAACATGGATCGGGGAATATCTGAGGTGAAACACATTTTGATACATCAGAATGTTGTCTCCTATAATTTATTTTATTACCTTACTATTAGGATTCTACAAATAGGATATTAGGAATGCATGAAAAATTATTATGAGTTGTGCATGGAAATTGGTAACCCATGCTCAGGGTAAGAGTTTCGAAAACAATTACTGTTGTTTTTTCCTATTATAGTTGATATTATTTAACCATTGGGTGACATACATGATATGTTTTGGTTATTATTTTTAATATAGTTTAATATTTCATTTCATCATTGTCCCACTGATATGTGTTCTTGGTGCATTGTTACATGAATCATTAAAGTCACCTAGAATTCACATGCCTATAATATTCCATGCCATATAGGTTCATTTCAACACATGAATATCATTTTTTTGCTGATGACTATTGAGTAAACCTTTTTTACATATATATAATTATTGTAGTCTGTGGATATGATTCGGGGATTTCTTGTTTCAATTAATGTGGTGTATATAACATCTTGGGTTGGAATGTGTATTTTTCTGAGTCAAAACATTAGAATGGAATTAAAGTATATTTGATTTCAATAATAATGTGTATCTTACCTAATTTACTAGGAATGGTGATCCATTTTAATTGAAATTTTATATATTAATTTAAGAAAATTAAATATATAAAATTAAATATATAAAAATGAATACTGACTTGTAATGTGAAATGGTTTCTGGTGAATGATGAGGAAATGTGTTGTTGACCCTTCATCAAGAGAAACCCATATAATTACATCATGAGAACTTATTAATACCTAGACATCTATGTGGGTAGTTGGGGTTTTATTCATTGAGTAGTGACCCATTTATTTATGTTCAACTTATTCTATTTCTATCTATATGTTTCTAATTTTATTTTTCTTCATCATATTGGAAATATGTAGACCAATGCCACCACAAAATCCTCTTGTCGTACGCCCAGAGGGTGGAGATGACTATGCTCCAGACATGGTCATCCCTGAGCTACCAGTCATATATTGAGGAGTTATACCTAAGTAAATGTCTGTAATACCTAATTTAGGCACTCAAAATCATTTTCAAGATAGGTATCTATGACTGATGTGGTCCATGCAAGGTGGTTTATGACATACACCAAAGGTGGATAATCTGACCGACAAATTCTAACATCAACATCCACTTATATTCTCAGGGGATGGAAGTTCACAGGATAAAGAGTACTGAATGGGGTGTCCATATATATCATTATGAATATGAATAAACCTATGGAGTGGATGTTTGTACTTTCTATATACATTATTCTTAGTTCGGCTAAGAATTGGAGGGTTATAATTAACCAGTCATGAGATGCTACATGATATATGCTCTGAGGATAGGATTCACTATGTTATCCATACTCCGATGAATGTTATTTGGATACCTACGTTCTTTGAGATTTTACATCATGTATTTAAACCTGAGAATAATTGGAATGATGGTGACAGTACCGATATTAGATGTTCAGTGATGAGGCATGACAATAGTTCTTTCGGTATTACAAAGTGATCTTTTGAGGTTTCACATCCCGCTAGTGTCCTTCATTGTAATTTCATATGATGAGCCTTTGAATGCCATCATTGTGGATGAAAGGGGCATATAAAGACTCAGTGTAATATAAGCCCTCTGTAATAATTATAATGAAGCCCCATGGGGAATATTTAGATATTATGTTGGAACATTCCATCGACTTATAGTAGAAGAGGTTCTCTACAAGCTCAACCTATATGAAAATGTTCCTTTATGTGATCTTAGGAAGAGAGTTGGAGTTTCACCAAAAGGAATAGATTAGGAGGAGGTCATTTCCTAGGTAGCTAGAATCCTAATCATTAGTAGCACTAGAAAATCAGTCACACATAGGGAACTGTTGTACATCTCGAACCTCTCGTTGTTTGATTTTCATGATCACAATCACTTTCATTTTTATCTAACATTGTGTTTTAAGTGTTTGTGTTGATAGGCATTTGATTGCCAAGAAGTTGACCAAGGAAGAGGCAGAAATGGACTGAAATTCAGTCCACCGGCCAACCGGTGGAACGCCAGCGGCCAGCCGGTGGCACCTGCACTCAAAGGGAAGCTACTGCCTCCCCACCGGTCGACCGGTGGCTCTGCCACCGGTCGACCTGTGGCATCCAGCCCAAATAGTGCAATCTACTGTCTTTCCACCGGCCAGCCGGTGGCTCCTCACCGGTCGACCGGTGGAGCCTGGATCAAGACTCTTCTTCTCTACCAAGGCACCGGCCAGCCGGTGGAGATGTACCGGTCGACCGGTGGCCCCTGGACCAGACTTCTCCTCCACTGCCAAGGCACCGGCCAGCCGGTGGAGCTGTACCGGCCAGCCGGTAGCACTGGTCAAACTAGCCGTTGGCTTTGACCAGTCAACTCCAAAAGCCTCCCAACGGCTCCGAGGCCTTTTCCAACGGCTCCAAAGCCCTCCAACGGATACTTGAAGGTTCCTAGCCTATAAATAAAGGCCTAGGAAGCCCCGGAACTCAACACAAGCCACCGGACACATTTTTACATCTTTGGCGAAGCTCCGACGGATTGTTCCAAGGGAACCCAAAGTGCTCCAACAACTTCCACATCCAAGAGCACCTCCATAGAAGCTTGGAAGCGGCCCTCAAACATCATAAATCAATCAAAGGCGCCCAAGGCTTCTCCATTACGGGTTTTATTGTTTTATTTATTTTGAGCTTAAAATTGGGTTTGTGCCTACAAACCCCAACCCTTTTCTCTTCTCCCCTTCTTTTGGGTTTCACACCACCACTAAGGTGTGAAGAGGTTGTCAAGCCTTACCTTGTAAAAGGCTTGAGATCGGTGAGCTAGTCTTCACCCGTAAAAAGACTAGTGGGTTATTGCTTAACCATTAAAAGCATTGGGTTCTTGCTAAACCAATAAAAGCAAGCTGTAATAGGTCCTAGTGCTACCTCAAAGCCTAGTGGGTTACTTGCTAAAACCATTGAAAAGCAAGCGGTAGGAATCTCTCAACGGTTGAGTTGGGAGCGGAGACGTAGGCCGGGTTTTGGCCGAACTCCGTTATCAATTTCTTGTGTGATTGCCTCTTTATTTCCGCTGCACTTTCACTTTGATTTTTAAATTGTTTATCATTAATTTTTAAAAGGCAATTCACCCCCCTCTTATCATTCCCTCCTTGGGGTGTTCTTCCGACCCAACAATTGGTATCAGAGGGTGGTTGGTCTCGGGACCGGTGTGGGCTTGGGGGGGGGATGTTGTGGAATGTATTGGTCTTGAAATATAGTATTACTATAGTGTAATCACCCTAGATACATAGTTGTGAGTACAGTCTGTGGGAATATGCCAATGTAGGGAATCTTCCATTTTGGTAGACAATTACACTTTATTATGGGACATCTTTTTTTCAAAATTTAAGGCTTCATTTTCATTCTCATAATTTATTGGCTAGTTATGTATAACACCTTTGTAGACTATTATTTCTATAGGATATTTTTTACATCACCAGAGGGCATCAGCTATCAATATAGGGTTGAGTGGAATGTGAAGAGTGGTAGAGATAGACTAGGGCATCATGGCCTTTGCAAAGTGACTTCCGATATTTCTACCCATATAATGGAAGAATAGGTAGTAACACTAGAATAATTACCCCCAATAGTTGTTCATTTTGGGGATTTTCTTCTTAATGATTTTTATGGCTTACCTTTTATCAGAGAGGTCACATTTATGATTGTGCTAATTCTAGGAGTAGCTCTAGTGTCCATTAATCCATTTCGGATGGAACATACAAATACCCAAGAGCTAAAAAGGTTTTTAGTGGATATAAATGAAAAATTATTTATATGGCCTCATACTTTCAGTTGGGGTTCTCCATTTCATTTATCCAATACGGTAGACAGGACCCTTCGTTTATGTGAGGATTGAATGTGGTTGAACCAACTTATAGAAGATAATCAGTATCTATTTCCTCATATAAATGATATTTTGGCTATCTCCATGGAGCTAGGGTTTTCTATAATGTTGAAATGAGATCGTGCTATCATTATGTATGAGTGATATCTTTAGACATACCTCATATTGCTTTTTGTAATAGGTATAGTCTGTATGAGTATCATGTTTTGTTTTTTGGTCTCATGAATGTTCCTTCTATTTTCATGACTTCTATTAATATGGTGTTACACCCCTCTATAGATTATATATTCATAATATTTATTGAAGAAATATTTGTCTATTCTCACACTCATTGGGACCATTATATACACCTTTTAAATGTTCTGGGTACATATATAAAGCATCATATTTATGAAAGGATTTCTAAGTTCTACTTCTAGATCATCAAATTTCACTTCTTGGGTCATATTATAAATTAATCAAAAGTATTTTTTTAGCCATAAGATTCATCCTAAGAGAAGTGAAATTATATTTGGATAATGTATTCATGTATGAACCTCTCCAGTTGAGGCCTCTTTAGAGAAATTACAAGATGCATGACCTAGATGAAGAAAATGTTATCTAATACTTAAGTTTCTAGAAACAATGTCTAATAGATGAGCACTATGTGGTGTGTAGATACCATAGGATTCACAAATATATCTTTACCTAGAGTGAATTGAATTATTGACAGTGAATATGGATTGAATAACTTCATTACATTGTTTTTTATATTTATTATATTCTTTGAAGGAGAAATGCAGTTACTAATGTGATGATTCGAAAATATCGAGCATAGGACAAATAGGAAGACAATTAGGAATAAAAATTTATGGTCTTTTTTTCTGAGCTACATTTGGAGTTTCTTGATAAGAAGAAGAATAAATATCTCTTATCATTAATAGTCACATTTTCCCTCCTTGAGATGGAGAAGAGCAATCAATTTTCATGTCCTGATGTCTTAGTTCTATATGAGAGTATTTCAGGTGACGACCCCCTCCAATTTTTCATATTCATAGAGGCATCCTCTGGCATATACATGGACATGTTAGGGATCTTATAGACATAAGAGAGGAGTTTATGTGGGAGTCCCATGATTATTAGTGGACAATTCATCCAGGCATCTCCAAGATGTCTAGATATATGCAAGCCTAGTATTGGTGGCCTATGATGAATTGTCAGATAATAATTTTAAAATTTGGTATTCCACCTGTTAGTAGGTGATGGTGGAGTACTAGAGAGATGCATACTTGTTATTTCCACTTCCAATCACAGAATTGAAATGAGATTATGTTTCCATAGACATTTCTCTCAACATACCAAGGTCTCGTAGTGGTAAAGATGTTTTATGGGTATTCAGTGAATTAATGATGAGTGTATCCCACTTCCGTACTATCCAAGAAATGTTCTCAGTTGATGAAATATGAAGATTTTATTTCTTTGAGATCTTCAGACTATGAAAGATTTCCCATACTATAATTTCATTTAGGGATTATTGGTTCACATTATAGTCATGTTAGGGAATTATAGGATCTATGGGTATACATGTGCTTATGAGAATAGGTTTTCTCTCACAGATAGATGAATAGTTGTAATGGATGATAAATGTTCTTGGGAACATCTTCCATAAATTCATCCACAATTTTGGTAATTTGTGGTAGAATAAAATTACTATCATTGAGTTCTCCTTCAAAAATAGATTCTAGGAGACAACTATGATGGATCCCTCTGAGGACTTGTATGGTAGGACATTCTGTTCACCCCTATTCAGGGTTAGAGGTAGGATAGGGATCCCTACTAGGTCCTCATCTCATGTTGGAGACATCAGAGTAGATTTAGTTTATATGAATGTGTATTTATACAACTTAGCATGGGAAAAAATAGTATGTTTATTTCATTAAAAACCTCTAGAGTTCATGGATGGGGATCGTTCTTTCCAATGGTTCTAGACCAAGCATGTGAATTGGTAGATTTGGAGGAAATGGAAGCTACCAACTTGTTATGTGGGACCATTTGAGATTCTACCAAGAGTATGGATGGTAGACTATTAGTTCCCAAAACTACAGAGGTGTTGTTCTAAGCAAGATGTCCTCCATGTTACATAGCTTTATTGGTTTCATACTAACCCATCTCATACCCTTGATCCTGTGGAAGATGAGTTAGATGTTTCTGCTTCAATTAAAGAGATTCATATATGAATAGTTGACTAGAGCCTAAATATTATTTTTGTTCAGTATATCCCTTTAGTTTATGTTATATGGTGGCATGGTAATCTAAATGATGAGACTTGGGAGAAGGAGGCTGAAGTACGTTCCCAGTGGCTAGAGTTGTCCAAAGAATGTTTTATCCACCCTTGTAAGGTAAACTCAAGTATTAGTTCCTTAAAATGGTAAGACTTTATGAAACCTATATTGAAATCATCTATAAATAATTTTATATTTGGAATAATTGTTTATTGTGGACTTGTGATTGATTTCTAATGAGTTAGATAATGATTCAGGGGTGTACTGGGTTTGTTCGGATCATGGAACCCTAACCGGTTTGAAAAATAGATTGGATGCATTATTAGTGGGAGCGGTGTTATCTAGGACACAAAGACTCCCCTATGCATGTCATGCTAGAATGTGGGGTAAATTAGGGTGCATGGTTTTCCCTAACATTGTGTCAGGTGCCACATGCTAGTGAAAAAAACCACAAAATTTTTGTAGATGTGTTTTGACTAGTTGGTGAATGCTTTCTATAATCATGTTTCCTAACAATGCAGAATTCCTCTCCCAACAGCAGAAGGTTCAATTTTTTCACATGGTTTGGCCAATAGTGTGGATAAAGCATATGATGCATTTTTTTCAATATTTTAGGAAAATTAAATTTATTTAATTATTAAACATGACCCTATTCTTATATTATTTATTTCTAGCAGATGAGGCATATTTTTCTCCAATTTTGACCCCTCTTAAATCATAATCTTTGAATTGATCTCATTTAATCATCCAAAGTATGATCAGGACACCATTCATCTCATTATATCATCTCATTTAAGATCTTAATTTATTTTTAGTTGTTAATCATTGATATATCTATTGATGAAACTGTTTAGATACATTCTCATATGACCTATTTTTTGAGTGTTGTTATGAAATTATGATCACTTCTAATTCAAGATTAATTAATTGAATAGGGTGTGTTGGAATTCCTTAATATAGAGAGAGAATGTCATAATCTTTTTTTTGGGGGGGGGGGTTGACAACATTTAAGAGGGGGTTGCAAAAATTTAAGAGGGGGTCTGAAGGGGTGGGGGATCGCATGGGCCCCACCTCATATTGACCTCACATGGGTGGTTAGTTCCACCCAACCTCCATCCTTAGGATTTAACCACTTAAAAGAAATAAAATTAGTAGCACAATTTTAATTCTCTGTAGTCTTAATCCACAAAATTTAAACAACTCCTCCCGAGAAAATGCAACTCTGGAAAAGGTCTTCTTAAGAAAATATCAACATTGCGGTTTCAACGGTGCCCTTAGATTTTGATTCCAAGCACCAGTTAAAAAGTTTGAAAAACTCGCTCGTTCGTTCACTGAACGTACCCGAGCTAACCTTTGGGAACTGATTCCGGGCACAATAGGCCTTGAAATCAGGTGCAGTCAGAAGCCGAAACCTCGTAAAATTCCATAAAAATTAACAAAAAAAAATTCCTTGAAATTTATGGGTCTTTACATTACTCTCACCTTAGGGCTTTACATCCCCGTAAAGCTATAACACAAACTAGGGAAACAAAAGTGGTACTGAGCATGAAAATGAGCCTTTCGATCCCATGTGCTCAGTTGGAGGTTCTCAAGATGCCAATGAAAGCGCACATGAGAAATAGACCATCCAAATTGGACATGCTCTTGTTGATCCTCGTTCTCTACTAGAACCTCTGTGAATGTCGCCCCGTCATCGACGTCCAACTCCCTGCGGTCAATGATGTGTGAAGGGTCATGCACATATCTCCTTAGCTGAGATAGATGGATGACATCGTGCACCCGATGCAGCTGAGGTGGAAAGGTCAGGCGGTACACCACCTTGCCTACCCTTCCGAGGTCCTAGAAAAGTCCGTTGGACCTCGGAGATAACTCGCCGATTCGGCTACATATCTGTAAACCTCATCGAGGTGAGACCCATATAAGAACATGGTTTCCATCATCGAACTCTTGAGGCCTCCATTTCGTGATTATAACTGTAACTCAAAAATCCTACAGCCACGAAGGTAAGGTTGGACAAACCATGATTGATCAGCTACACCCTCCTATGCATGAGTTTATCCTGTACTGCATGGGGTTTCCTTTTCACTGACCAAGGAAAACCCATCCTAATGTTTTCCTAATACCGTCAATTTGTGTATAAAATGTGATTGCCCGGTTCACACTCAAACTAACGTTTTAAGGCATCGACGCTGCCACCAAGAGGTTCCAACCGAAACTCTAACCTCATGGGTCAGATCCCACTGCCCGCACAAGTGTGATTATCGAGTCTCCTCCCAAAGGTATCTCCATACATGAGGGTCAAGTCAACGGATTGACCACAAAATCTAGGCCTGGGAAAATATTCATGGAAGGAAGGGATGATTCGTATCAATGTCTGTTGCTACGACAGCTAGCAGAAGACACAGTCCGTACTTCGAATCATCCTTAGAGCCCTTTCGGTCTCACTCCTTGACCGCATGCAGCTAATCTTTCCCCAGCCTCCAGCTCCCATGAGCCTAGCGGGGATTACAAAGGCGGGTGGTTGCAACATGTCAAATGTTCACCACCCCATGCTACTCACCTAGCTCCACTTCCATGTCTGCTGCCTTACAGATTCATCTGTCCATTTTACTACCTCTACTTGAAACATTTTACATGCTCAAGCCTCTGAGACTGGCACCAGTTTCTTGCTTTCCCACTGCTAACTTTCACTGACTGCATACATTCATTAAAAGAATTATCAAACAAAAAGGTTATGTCTAGCACCCTATCAAAAGTAGGAATGCATAGAGAAAGATGTTCTGGCTTGGATGTCCTTTAGACACATCTCAATAAAAAGTCCTAGCCCTGAAGCACCGATTTCATCGTAGTCATCAAGTACCAGGAATGGTTTGGTATACCCCGATGAATTCTAAGCTACTGACATGTCGTCCTGCCGAAGCTGTATAAGCTCTAGGAAATTCTCAGCCACCTCCTCAAGCTAGTCCTCAGCCGCTTGTGAGTCGGGCTTGCCTCAGAACTTGAGGGATATCTGGTTCTGAAACATGTATGGCACTAATCCTACAAGTGTCCTCTACTGATACCGCCTGTAGTGTCTGCTGTCCAATAGGTAGTGTTGTAGCTAACACAGTACCCAAAGTTACTATCTCAGGCATCGGTCCACATACCGAAGCCTCTTCACTATACAGGCCAACCTCATGGTCACTCACTGGGAAACACAAGTTGCTAAGTCCACTATCTGCTCTACTAGTGTTTAAACTAGGCGTAGAACTCTAGGACTCTTATTAAATATGTTATCCATCATTAGAGATTGTAACCTCAACATTGACCACCCCATGAATGGTGATTTCCATAAATTCTGATTTTAGTGTCTTGTTATGCTTATCAATTGCACCAATTTGGTGTGCAATGACTTGACATTGATAAAATAATGTGCTTTATTAAACCATTGAATTGAAAATTGTTTTCATGTGCAATATTGTCAGTTTACCTCCTAAAGTATGTTCTTAAACATGATAAATCAATCTTAAATGGAATAATAATGTCTGTTATATATATTATTGGCCTTATATAATAGAATTAGAGAACTCAATTTCATGTTCATAGCACCAAATACATTGTATAATGGAATGTATAAGAATGGACATATTGTATTTATTAGATTTTATATTAATTTAATAATGGATTCATGTACCTTTTCACACTAATGAATGGTATGGAATGAACTAAATGGAATATTAAGGGGGATGACCAATACATGGAATACATAATTAAATGAGTCAAATAAAAGGTTCCTATTGTATACACCCCTCAAAATTACTATTGGAGTGGTAAGACAAGAGATCAACATGTTTTGCTATGAGAATTCCATGATAACTTGAGAAATCCATTCTGATTCAACGATGCCAATTGCCAAGGGTCAGACCCCCCTTGGAATTCGGTCCTGACCTATTTTTGGATACCCAATATGACACCATAAGATCACTTATCCATTATTGTTATAGAATAAATTTGATACACTTCTTGGATCCAACCTGACATCTACTAATATGTGGATTCTTGGAAAAACCCATGTTCCTAATAACTATATATCTCATTTTACCTTGGATATATTCCCTAAAATTAAATAGAAATATTATTGTGTAATTCCTTGGGAAATTCCCCTGAGATTACACTGTTACCCTTATCAACTAGGATATATGTTACTATTGAGTTGACTCATCACCTGAGTTTATGGATAGCTTACTTGTTACCTTAGATACCTTACACTATTAATATCATTTCTAGTTTCCTTGGTGATTACGTTGGATACCTTCTATTGTGATCAACATTATGGATACCCTGTTATAACATGAATGCATTACGTATTATTATCATTTTAGGATGTCAGTGTTGACTGTGAATCATGTAACATTCTATATAAACTGGAATATAATTAATTAATGAAATCGTGACATGTTCAGAAACTAGCTAAGGCTGAATATGGTGCTTGGGTATTTATATTACTTTACTTCTTTATTAATATATATGAATGATGGAACTCCATTTTAGTTAATATTACATAGATTGGTTATTATAGATTCCATTTTTAATGAACTACTAATATTTATGTCATACCCTATATGATTTTACATTGGAACTGGGGTAGATTAAGTGTATATAATTGTTGATAAAGGGATGTGTGTTGCTTTAGAAACAAGATTTCGTACTTTCACTTGGGTAGATATGTAAAAGATGACTAGGATATGGCCCATGATTCATGAATATTTTTTGGTTTTTTATTCTAATTATGCATAGTATATTCTTCCTAATTCTCTATATCAATGTTTTTTGGATTTGGAGAGACATGACATGTATCATCCTATTTTTATATGTTTTTTAGTTGTTCAGTTATTTATTATTCCAATTTTCTTTTATTTTGTGAAATCTATTTATACAACATATAATATTTACTTTCTATCTTATTTTTTAATTATTATACACTCTAGTATTGACGTCATAGTCTCCCCATAGAAACACCCTAGGCCCTTGCTACAAGTCAGAAACCTCTTCAGTTTGGGGAGATGTACTTGAGGCCATGTGGGAAACCAGGATTGTGCAACCTATGAGTGGCACCAGGGTCCGGGATGTAACAAGATAAAAGTTGAAAAAAAGTTATATTAACAATCACTTGTGAAATATATAATTAATATATACTGATAAGTAATTTTTATAAACTTTTACATTGAATAAGGGAATGAAATTTGGAAATAACCAAATTTCATGAACATTGTATGTTAGCCCCTTCATGATTCTTGACTTAGTAGGGATGGTAGCTTATCTCTATGAAATTCCATTTAATATCTCTCCATTTATTAATGTATAACATTTATATATCCTAAGTATGTATATAATTGTTCTCTCACATGTATTTAGTGGCTAGGTCATACTTGAAGATCTTGATAATTCTGACTAAGAACACATAACAAAAATCCTCAGTCTTAGAAATAATGTTTTATAGAACAAGACTAATTTCCTCATAAAATTTCTATAATGGAATATTATATTTGATGAAGTTATATAAGAATAATAGTACGTGATGAAACATATATATATTAAAATTTTTATCATATTGATAGGATGTCATGGTGAAGATAATTTTATGGTTTGAAGAAGGTAATACCTCAAGAGTTCAAGATATATATATTAAATAAATTTATTTTATTTAATGGTTTACATTTCAAGAAAACAAATTATAAATTAACTATAACATATTAAAATGTTATAACATATAAATTAATTTTTTTTGGAATATGAATAACCATATTTTAGAAATATGTAAAAACATTTGATAAAAAAATAAATATTTTAGCAGTCTTTATATGCTTTTAAAAATTGTTTTTCCTCATAAATGGTTTTTATTTCATTTTTTAGGAAACCTATATATTTAATTATTTATAGTTTTAAAAAAATTATTTTAAAAATTAAATTATATATTTTAAATTAAATTGTCAATTTTATCTTATAGTGTTTTTTTTGAATTATGAGTGAATTAATTATTTAATAAATAACGATTAATAATGATATGTGTTGACACTTTTTTCAAAAAACAATTAATAATTTATTAATAATGGTTAAAATTATTTTTAAACTAACATTAGTTTATTTATATTATAAATAAACCAATTATTTCCAATGAAATTAATTTTCTATGTATTTTTTAAAAAATTATTGTTTTCTTATGAAAGTAATTATTTTATGAAAACAGTATCCATCAAATTTTTTGATTTTGTTTTAAAATAAAATTATACTTAATTTAGAAATTATATTTTAAATAATGGATTAAATATTTTGAATAACAATTAACAAATGTGGTTATGAGGAACAATTTTTTTTAATAATGAATAGTAATGACAATAAAATGTTTCCACTAGGGTTAAGGTGAAAACAATTTAAATAGGGGTTAATGAATGTTATATGTTAAAACTCATTAATAAAGAATTTCTTCAACATTTTGGATGGAATTATTTATACCTTATCATATCACACCACTAAATATATGGCCCTTTTGTGTCACATGCCTTGTGAATTACCATATTATATTTTAATCTTTTAATACATTCCAAGTGTTACCTCTATAGCGACTCATGATCCCCAAACCTAGATATTACATATTTTTAAATAAATAATCATTACAATACTAAAAATAATTACTTAGGATCATAGAGGTATAATGCCTTTGGAAAATTGATATAAAATATTCTTATTTATTAAAATATATTAAACTTCTCCCCTAAGGATATTCCCACATATTAATTTTCATAGACAATAGAAACATAAATAATTTCTTCATAATAGGGGTAAAGGAATCATAAAAAAGGGTGCTATGAGATACTCATTAAGGGTAAAAAAGGGAGATATAAACATTTCATGAGAAAAATAGTGTGAGACCATTAAAATAATATCTGAAAACCATACACTTCAAATATAATATTATAATTTTGAGTAATGGAACATACATTGGTAGTTAATACCTTGATAATTAGGAAATAAAATAACTAATCCGTCAAAAAATAACACTGACACAAAACTTCTAATTTATGAATACACATATACATATAAAGATATTTATATATTATTCAATGTCACAACCCGTCCTCGAGGCTCATGTCGTGACTACCCCAAGCCCGCCATCCATAGGCCAAGGGCTGGAGACTAGCACCAAAGGCGTAAATACTAATAAAAACGGAAGGCATTGCCTTTATAAAAGTAAACAACGCAACAGAGTACAATCGGATGCAAACAATAAGTAAAGTAGTAAAAAAACGTGATGAAAGTACAAGGGGATGGAAATACAAGCTAAAAGAATGGTACAAATACAGCTGAAAGTAAAGTTAAACTCTATGGACAATAGCTTAAAGGTGATAAGTTGCTCCTGGATCATCCACCACAGATCTTACCTGAAGGGTAGGTACAAATGTCCTCCTCAACACTCTGCGTCCGACAGTCCATTTGACCATCTCCTCTGGGTACCGACTCGTCATGAGATCCACCTCCGGGTACAATACATCTAAACAAGCCTCAACTATGATCAGTGTTTTCCCTCTTCTGCAACCAACACAATGAGGTGCGGGCATAGCCCGTGCAGGGGTGAGTATAACGACACTTAGTAGGGACCCAGAGACCCTCAAGGTCTTACTAAATCCAAAAAGGATTACCAAAAAGAAAGACCTCAACAGGTAACACTTACTTAGGTATAAGCCCATACTTGTATCAATGTTATCAAGCAACCCATCTCAATGATGAGGAAAAAAAATGTTAGGAAATCAATGGATAACCACTACTTAGGTATATGACTATACATATACCAAAGTTATCATGTGACCCATCTTAATCATGAGGTAAACACAATGGTCCTTGATTCATCTCAAACCAGTATATTCTTTATCGAAACCACAACTGCTGGAGAACTCCTCCTCTGTCGAGTACAGTGGCCCTGCCACAAATCTGAGGCACTACTCACTAACCTTAGACTACTAAGGTACTCCTCCTGTCGAGTACCGTAGGTCTACTGCCAAATACCGGGAACTCCGTCCACTGAGGGTCTACCGCCAAATACTGGGCGCTCTCACTAATAGCCTACAGTGGTACTCCTCCTGTCGAGTACCATGGGAATTCTTCTAACTACTATGAATTCCGTCCATCATGGGTCTGCCGCCAAAAATTGGGTGCTCCGTCCACTGGGCTTACCGAATCACTACAAGTCAAATCGATCAAGCAGTCATCGGGTCTATAGCTACTCGGTCTTCGCACTCCGTACGCTCGTCTCTAGGAGGGTTTTCTCTATGAGCTACTGGTCGATACTTTCTAGTGTCACGTAATCTCACGTGGAAGTATCTCAAAGGAACGACTTTCCATAGGGGTCTTAACGCAACTGACGGTGCGCCAATCGGACGCTCGGTCTGTGAGTTATTAGCATTACCGTTCCAGGGGCCCGGTTGGATTTCAGGTACAATACAACCCGACCATACTCCAATTGAATCCAAACCTCAGGTTAAGTATGCCAAATGAACCGTCTCATCAAGAGGAATCCAACAAAGTTGACGACACATCAATTGGACATCCGGAGCTCATGTTATACGGGTTTCTGCTACGAGGGCCCGGTTTGTTTTTGGTTCGAACTAATCCGGATGTACTCAAAGTTTTCCAAAACATTCAGTGTAATATAAAGAAATGAACGTCTCGATCCAAGGATCCCTACACACATGACGGTGCGTCGATCAGTGGTCCATAGCCCACGATATAGGCGTTCGAACGAACCTGGTCCGAAAATAGGGCGTTTGGGCCCGGTCCGACCTAGCCCAACACCCCCTGGGTCGGCCTGATAGGTCGCAGTCTGGCCCAGATGGCCCGGACCGGCCCTGCTAGGTGTGGTCCAACTCGGCGCTGGCGGTTCGGCCCGGTGCTAGTGGCCCGGCCCGGCGCTGGCAGTTCGGCCCGGCACTGGCGGTCCGGCCCAGCGGCCTGTTGCGGATCGACCGAGTGGTCGAGCGTTACACCGCAGAGCGGTGGGCGCTTCCCCTCACTACTGATTGACCCTAGTGGTGCTTTGCGCTGCCCCACCATCCCAGATCTAGTGGCCGCGTGGGATCTTTTGCCTCGCCGCCGTGACACAGCTATGACGAGTCTTCTCTGGCGGCGTGCTGGGGCGCCGCTGCCTCCAGGCAGCAGGACGGCTCCGGCTGCCGCCTCTGGGCACCGGCGCCGTCGCGCCGGCATGGAGCACAACCGCCACCTTCTGCAGACCACCGGACATGATTCGGTGGTCCGTTTTACCCACCGTCTGCGCCAATGGCTCTCCCGGGACCCATTCTTCACTACAACAGCTTCCAAACACCTTTGTGGACCCGTTTCATCATCGCCGTCAATCAGCACACAAAAAATAATCTACAGATGGTCTGGGATAGTTCGTTAGCCCATACCTTATCCGTTAGAGGTTCTCCATAAAGATCAAACCCAAATCCCATCCCGAAAATTAACCCCACTTCCAACCCACATGAACGAGCGATCTGCGGATCAGTCGGGCAGAGGTTGGTCCGTGCTCATCGTTCTATTCTCAAAAAGGTAAAGAGAAAATCAAATATAATTCCTCTACCTTGATAAACTTTTCAGGCATTCATTCGTCATGGGGAAATTGTTGCCACTCTATCAACACTGATAAAGAACTGTCGTCATTGGTGAGTTCCTCGTGGTTATATTTCTTCCCTTGATGAGGAGGAAGAAAAATATGTACGTCATCGATCATCGCAGAAGCAACGATATTTGTTGAGGAAGCGTCATTCCTCGTCGAAGGGAAGTTCGTTCTTCTTCACACCACAGCTCTCCCAAAAACTCTAGAACTTCACTAATATCTCTCCACACACACAAAGCTCCAACAATAAATAATATCTATTAATATTATTTTCATTCCCATCACAAAGAATTTAAAATTCAAAAACAAATCACTTAATTAATTAAATGATGTGACTCATCTCATTAATTAGGGCATGTTTGCAAGAAATTAAGAGGGGAAGAGAATGAGGTGAGGGGTCTCATAAATGGGAGTGTTGAAAAAATTAAACAAGCAAGATTTAATGGGGGTTAATGAGAGTTATGGGGAGTTCACAAATTAAGAAGGGGGGTTTGAAGAGTTTAAGGGAAGGTGAAGGGTTGGGGCTCGTGTGGGCCCCACCTCACATTTATCCTCACATGGGTAGTTAGGTGCTTGTGGTTCCCACCCTAACTCCCCCATGTAGGATAAAACCACCTTAGTTATAAAAATAAAATTGATTCACAATTTTATTCATTCCTCATTTAATCCACAATTTTTAACTTCTCCACCAGTGCAAACACAACCGCGGAAGAGGTCACCTTAAGCAATTACTGGCGCTGTGAGTTTATCGATGCCCTCAGATTTAAATTCTGAGCACCGGTTCAAAAGTTAGAAAAAAACCCTTTCATTCGTTTTCTGAACGTACCTAAGCTAAACATCAGAAAATTATTCTGGGAACACCGGGCCTCAGAATCCGGTGCTGTCAGAAACTACGTACTCGTAAAATTCCAAAGAAATTTAGAAAACAAAATTCCTTGAAATTTCCGGATCTTTACATTAGTCCCATCTTAGGGATTTACGTCCTCGTAAAGCTACAACACAATCTAGGTAATCTAAAGGAGGTACTGAGCATGCATCTGAGCCTCACACTTCCATGTGCTCTTCTGGAGGTTCATGTGCGGCCAAAAAAAGAGCATAAGAAGAATGAACCTTCCCCATATGACCCCCTCCTATCGATCCTCAACCTCCACTAGAACCATGAAAAAGTCGCCCCATCATCGATGTTCAGCTCTCCATGGTCGATGATGACGGATAGGTCATGCACACATCTCCTCAGCTATGATACATGGATGATGTCATTCACCCGGTGCATCTGTGGTGGAAAGTCCAGGTGGTAAACCACCTTGAAAACTCTGCTAGGAACCTGTAAAGGTCCGATGAAATGCAGAGATGACTTGCCACCCTGAACAAAACTCCATAGACCCTGTCGAGGTGACACCTGTAAGAATACGTGGCCATCACCCTCAAACTACAACGATCTTGTCTTTTATCAGCAAAGGACTTCTGTCTGCTCTGTGCAGTCTTCATCCACTTTCGGATGATCTGTACCTTCTCCGACATGACGTGAACCATCCACTCCCATGGAGTATGAACTATCTTGAAGTCATAGTCCCGGATGAATTCAATCCATTACTGTTGTCTCAAGATCATGTACTTTTGAGAGAAGATACACCTGAGACTATTGAGTTGGAGAGATCCTAAAACCATTCACTCAACGATCAATGGGTGAGACTATCCAATTTAAGAACTCTTCTCCACCCTTCTTTGTCTACGTTCTTCATGATTTGATGACATTTCTCCTTTGCTGAAAAGGGAAATCTGGTTTCATTTCCTGGATGAACCACATTCATTGCCTAATACAGTCAATCCTGACATGAACGGAAAAATTCATGTCATGGATGATCTCGTAAGGCCTCGATGCTACTACCAAAAGATCCAACCGTCACTCTCTCCTCCAGGGGTTGAGTCACACTTTCAGCATCAGTGTGTGGTTACTAGGTCTCCTCCAGTAGGAATATCACATGTGAGGGTCAAGTCAACATTTTTAACCGGAACCTCTTAGTATCAACCATACAAAAAGGACATGAAAGTAAACGTCACAAAGGTAAGTGTCTTTTATTACTATAGCTCGTAGTACAAAGACACAAAGAAAACAAAACAATGACAACATGGAAACTAGAAGCTCCAAGAACAAAGGGATCCATGCCTGGAATTAGTCCTGCTCCAATCCACCTACTCGCGGAGCTCCATAGTCGTATGCTTCAGTTGCCTAAAGTTGTGCTCTCCCATGTCCACCTGTTCCCAATGGTCGGGGTGGTCCTCCTGGTGGTTGTGGTGGAATCATCTCAAAGCATCATCCACCACCAGCTGCATGGCTAGCTCTTCTACCACGGTCGCCTACTCCTTGTGGTCCTCCTTGATCAAACCTCTGCCTCTGCCTAGGAGGTTCTTCATCTATCTGTTGATCGTCTGTATATTGGGTTGGACGGTTAGATGCCATGTGACCAAGCCCGCCGTAGGTGTAACATTGCCCACTACTGGAACGATTGGCTCTAAATCCACCCTATTTTCCCCGTAAAACTGAACCTGAGTTGTGCAGTCGACCACCGGTGGGTCTGGTCCTCTTAGACCCCTGTGTCGTATGTCTACTTCCAGATGCAGAAGACTCCACTACAAGTTGACTAGTGGTGGGTCCCGCTACTGGAGACTACTCAGAAAGGGAACTCTCCACTAGAAGGGCTCGCTCCAACACTTTAGTTTGCGTCTGAATGTTGTGAGAAACAACTAAAGATCTAATCTCATGCCTGAGCCCCTGTGCGAAGGTCCGGGCCCTGATGAATGGGTCCTATACCATATATATAGAGTAGCTCGAGAGGTCTGTGAACCTTGCTGTGTACTAAGCTACACTCATGCTGCCCTACTGAAGATGAAGTAGCTCCTGTATCCGCACCGCACGAAGGGTGGCTGGTAAAAACTCTGCCCGGAATAGGCTCTCGAAGTCTTTCCATAGAAGTGACGCCTCATCATGCATCTGGAGTACCAGGTTCCACCATCTGCCTACTGGTGCCTGAAGGAGGCTGGCAGAAAAGGACACCATGAAGTCTGCTGGTGTACATACTAGCCTGAAGACACTCACCACAACCTCCAGCCAATCCTCAGCCGCATGTGGGTCCATCTCTCCCCAGAACCTGGGTGGCCCCTAGTGCTGGAACTCGTGCAGTGCGCTCAAGAGGCGTGCATCGCCTACTACTATGGATAGTGGCATCGGTGGCCCAATGGGTGGTAGTACCGATGGTGCCTCTACTGATCCTAAACTGGAAGAGGGTCCTGTTCTGAGGCCTCGTCGCTCGATGGGTTTTCAGTATGTACAACTCTCAGGGATCTAGTTGGTCGTCTGCGGGGATTAATCCTGAAAGAAATAGATGTGACACGGTCAAATGATTTATACATGGTGAGATGACCAGGTTAGAGCTTACTTTTAAACTTTTGGAATCACACACGCAATCAGTGTTTTCGTGCACTAAGTCGGAAATCAGTAGTCAGGGTCCTCGTGTTTGGATACGTCGACCGCCACACCAACACCAGACTCCCTGATCTGAAAACCACACTCGGTAAGCTTAAGACTATTGTTTCACAGAAAAGAATTATCCGAGTCTTGAGTTCTACAGTAGTACCACCTCCTTTGATAACAATTTGTCATGACCCGTCCTCGGGGCCCGTGTCGTGACTACCCCAATCCCGCCTTCCATAGGCCAGGGGCTGAAGACTAGCACGAAAGTTGTAAATCCCAATAAAAAGGGAATGAATTGACTTTATAAAAGTAAACAACACAACAGAGTGCAAGCGGAAGAAAACACTAAGTAAAGAAGTAGACAAACGTGCTGACATTACAAGGGGTCGGGAATACAAGCCCAAAAGAAAGGTACAACTACAACTAAAAGTGAAGTACAACTCAATGGACCATAGATGAAAGGTGAAAAGCAGCTCTTGGATCATCCACCACGAAGTCTACCTGAAGTGTAGGTACATATGTCCTCCTCAGAACTTTGCATCCGACTGTCCACCCAACCATCTCCTCCAGGTACTGACTCGTCGTGAGATCCACCTCTGGGTACCGTCCTGCTCAACAAGCCTCAACTACGATCAGTGATGTCCATCTTCTGCAACCAACAGAACGAGGTGCGGGCATAGCCCGTGCATGGTTGAGTATAAAGATACTCAGTAGGGACCCCGAGACCCTCAAGGTATCAATAAATCCAACAAGGATAACCAAAAAGAATGATCTCAACAGATAACCCTTACTTAGGTATAAGCCCATACTTATACCTAAGTTATCATGTAACCCATCTCAATCACGAGGAAACAAAAAGGTTATGAAATCAGTGGATAAACACTACTTAGGTATATACCCATACATATACCTAAGTTATCAAGAGACCTATCTCAATCATGAGGTAAACACAAAGGTCATTGAATCAGCACAAACCATGATTTTCATTATCGAAAGCACATATGCTAGAGAACTCCTCCTCTGTCGAGTACAGTGGCCCTGTCATGACTCCGAGGGGCTACTCAATAACCTTAGACTACTGAGGTACTCCTCCTATCGAGTACCACGGGTCTACTGCCAAATACTGGGCACTCCGTCTGCTGAGGGTCTGCTGCCAAATACCGGGCACTCTCCCTAATAGCCTATAGAGGTACTCCACCTTTCGAGTACTGCGGGTCTGCTGCCAACTACTAGGTGCTCCAGCCACCGTGTGTCTGTTTCTAAATACCGGGGGCTCCGTCCACTGGGCTAACCGAATCACTACGAGTCGAATTGGTCATGAAGTTGTTAGGTATACATCTACTCGGTCTCCGCACTCTGTACACTCGTCTTCCGGAGGGTCCACTCCATGAGCTACTGGTCAATACTTCCAAGTGTCACGTAATCTCATGTGGAAGTATCTCAAAGTACTGCCTTGTCATAGGGGTCTCAATGCAATAGACAACGTGTCAATCAGACTCCGAGTCTGTGAGTTATTAGCATTAGCGTTCCAGGGTCCCGGTTGGATTTCAGGTACAATCTAACCCGACCATTCTACAACTATGTTCAAACTTCATGGGAATTATTCCAGAAGATCCGTATCGTCAAGAGGAATCCAATAAAGTCAACAGCATGTCAATTGGACATCCAGATCTCAAGTTATAAGCGTTTCCGCTCCGAGGGACTGGTTGGTTTTGGGTTCGAACCAATCCATCCATACCCATAGTTCGTCGAAGCCTTGAGTTTCATATACCAAAACGACCATCTCGATACAAGGATCCCTATGAAACTGACGCTGCATCGATCGGAGGTCCGTAGCCCATGATATATGCGTTTGAACGAACCTTGTCCGAAAATAGGGGGTTTGGGCCCGGTCCGACCCGGCCCAACACCCCCTTGGTCGGCCCGAACTGGGTCCACCCAACCCAGGTCCGGGTCCAGCCCGATAGGTCGCAGCTCTTCCCGGCTCGGCGCTGGCTGCCCGGCCCGACGCTGGCTGCCCTGCCCGACGCTGGTGGTCCGGCCCAGCACTAGCGGTCCTGCCCATCAGCCGGTTACAGCTCGGCCATGCGGCCAAGCGTTGTGCCGCGGAGCGGGGGGCACTTCCCCTCGCTGCTGATTGACAATGGCGGTGCTTTGCGCTGCCCCACCATCCCATATCCTGCGGCCAGTTGGGATCTTCCACCTCACCACTGTGGTACAGCTGCGACGGGTCTTCTCCGGCAGCGCGTTGGGGTGCCACCACCTCCACCTTCTGTGGACCATCGGACGCACTCCGGTGGTCCGTTTTACCCACTGTCTGCACCAGCGACTCTCCTGGGACCCGTTATTCATAGCGACGGCTTCCAAATGCCTTTGCATACAGGTTTCATCTTCACCTCCAATACGCACACAAAAAATAATTTCCAGAATGTCTGGGATTCTTTGTCAGCCCGTGCCCTCCACGATAGAGGTTCTCAATCAAGATCAAACTCAAATCCAATCACGAAAATTAACCCCACATCCAACCTGCATGAAGGAGCGATCCGCGGATCAACCGGGCAGAGGTTAGTCCGTACTCGTCGTTCTTTTCTAAAAAAGGTAAATAGAAAATCAAATATAGTTCCCCTACCATTATACACATATCAGGCATTCGTTCGTTGTCGGGAAATCATTGCCACTCCGTCATCTCTGAGAAAGAACTGTCATCGTTGGTGAGTTCCTCGTGGTTGTATTTCCTCCCTTGATGTGGAGGAAGAAAAAGAAGCATGTTGTCGATCTTCACGGAAGCGGTGTTCTTCGTTGAAGAAGCGTCGTTCTTCGTCGGAGGGAAGTTCTTTCTTCTTCACACCAAAGCTCTCCCAAAAATGCTAGAACTTCACTAACATCTCTCCACACACCCAAAGCTCCAACACTAAATAATATCTCTTGATATTATTTTTATTCCCATCACAAATAATTTATAATAAAAAACAAATCACTTAATTAATTTAATGAAGTGACTTATCTCATTAATTAGGGCATGTTGGCATCAATTTAAGAGGGGAATAGAAGGAGGTGAGGGGTCTCATAAATGGGATTGTTGACAAAATTAAACAACGGAGCTTTAATGGGGGGTTAATGAGAGTTATGGGGAGTTCACAAATTAAGAAGGGGGGGGGGGTTTGAAGAGTTTAAGGGAAGGTGAAGGGTTGGGGCTCGTGTGGGACCCACCTCACATTTATCCTCACATGGGTAGTTAGGTGATTGTGGGTCCCACCGTAACTCCCCCATGGAGGATAAAACCACCTTAGATATCAAAATAAAATTGCTTCACAGTATTATTCATTCCTCATTTAATCCACAATTTTTAACTTCTCCACCCGTGCAAATATAGCCGCGGTAAAGGTACCCTTAAGCATTTACCGGCCTTGCTAGTTTATCGGTGCCCTCAGATTTCAATTCCGAGCATCAGTTCAGAAGTTAGGATAACCCACTCATTCGTTTACTGAACGTACCCGAGCTAAACTTTAGAAAATTATTTCCAGCACACCGGGCCTCGGAATCAAGTGCTGTCAGAAATTGTGTACTCATAAAATTCCAAAGAAATTAAGAAAAAAAACTTCCTTGAAATTTCCAGGTATTTATATTCAACCCTCATTTTCATGTATATCATAGTGGAATGGGTTATCTCCTCAAAACATCATTGTTGTCAAATATTACTCCAAATACCATCTTTGAATACAAAGTCTGTTAAAAAACTAGGTTCACTCCCCAATCCAATCTTATATATCACATTTTA
Organism: Viscum album; assembly: GCA_963277665.1. Classification (NCBI taxonomy): domain Eukaryota; kingdom Viridiplantae; phylum Streptophyta; class Magnoliopsida; order Santalales; family Viscaceae; genus Viscum; species Viscum album. The sequence goes on from OY728137.1 coordinate 1,960,291,122, forward strand.
TATAAATTATTACCCAAAAAATTAGAAGGGTATTTAGTTCCCACTAATCATAATATTAAAATCAGATATATATGTATGAAAGGATCATCAAACAATCATCAAATAATAACTCATGAAATTTAATGTCTTTTATAATCATTTCAAAAATGAATAATATGTGTAAAATAAAAATGTATTGAATAATTTCATAATTTCACCAAAAATTATCTAATCGAAAAATAATCAATTATAATAAGAATTTAATCACGGTATAACCTATGCAAGTGAAATGAGTTTCATAAAAATCATTACATCATAAACAATCCATTAATATAAATAATAATAATGGTTAATCTGGACCTTATTCCTAGTAAATCAAAAGATAAATCAATGGATGTAACCATTAATGGAAAATTATTTTGAAATAATATAAGGAAATTTATTTAAAACAATGTAATTTCTACATTGAAGATAATTTTTACAACTTAATATATTTTTTAAATCATTTTCCAGGAATATATCTAAGGAAACATGTAATGGAATCATTAAAATTATTTAAAACATTTAAAAATGTAAGATAATATTTGTTCAAAATCAGTTCTTGAAATAGAATATTCATAAAATTTTATTTGAATCATATTCTTTTAATATTAAAATTAAACTTACGAAATAATATTTAAAAATAATGATTTGGTCATTATGACAGAAAAAACCATTCATGTTATACTTGTTAAAGAAAATAGTCATTTTTCATTTTCAATAAAAATAAAAAAAGCCTTGTTTTAGAATGTAATATGATGATTCATTTAAAAAAAATTAAATAATAATGACCATTTAAGAATTTAATTAATGAATATTTTTTAATATGTGAAAAAATTGATTTTTTAGAAAACATAGTTGTGTGAGAATGTTTTTTTGGCTGAAAAAATGATAATGATGATATTTTTTAAAAATTATATTTTTATCTATTGATTAAGTAAATTGAATATAGTTATGGTAAAAAAAGTATTATCATGAAATATTCCAATGATAATACAATTAATGATTTTCTTGATTTATTGGATATAATTCATTATCAAAATGAAAATTATATATAATCCCGATAAATAATGAAATTGTAATATAAAAAATTTACAAAATTAGTATTTTTGAATCATTGGACCCATTATAGAATAAAATATAATCAAACATTTCATATCATTAAAATATTTACATTCATTTTACTACATTTAAAATGGGTTGTATATACACTTATTAAAAGAGGATAGATGCGTAACATAACATATGTCTCAAATAAGGGAAATTGAGACGAAAAACCATCTTGTATTTGTAACATTGAAACTATAAACTGCACGAAACAATTATAATAAATTATATTTTTAAATGATATTAATAATCAATATAATAATCATGAAATACATTTATGATATATATATACTCTACGTAAATGAAACATGTGATGAATAGGCCGTTTGTCATATAGAAAATAAAAGTGACATGAAAATGAATTACCTCAATAGACATATTTTTAATTGTAATACAAAATAACGAATAAAATAACATAAAAAATTGTATATCATTAAAGGATGTATATTTATGATATACCATACAAATGGGGAGACATATACACCAAAAAAATAAATGAGTGTCGAATGATCATAATTCTCATATAAATAAATGAGAGACTAAAAATCCATTACCTTGAGTCCCATCATCCTTTGTAGACCTTAGAATATACATTATAAAAATTATAACTTAGTTATAAATACATTATTAAATAAAAATAATATATATAATACTTTATATAATTTAAATATGACCTTTTATTACATATTTACAAACAAAACGTTGTTAAAATCACATTTTGGTGATGAATCATTGTTTTTATGTGTGTTTTGATCTATAATATTTTCAGTACTATTTCAATGAATATAGATCCATTTTATTTCAAATATTTAACATTATTTAAATATAAATTTTATTTATTAAATAGGTATTTATAGATACCCCCACATGTTTGATATAAAAAATGAAATACCACATTTATAGAGACGGAATGTCGTACCTATAGATGATTCTTGTTTCCATTTTCTCGATGTAAATAAATAAATAAAGGAACATAATATATTACCAATTAATTCTAGGTTTTGTTTAATATATATCGCATATGCTCACTATACCAATTTTCATTACCTTCCATGTAGATTCTGAGAAAATTACATCACTTCACATGGTGGAATTCCGCCATACACACAAACAACAAAATTATTTTTCCACAGAATGGAAATTATGAATCCACATGTGATATAATGATTCTAGAAAAATAATTATTTCATAAATAAAATTGATAAATATAAAATCCATCATTATATCTACCAATGAGATGTGGTAATAGAAATCCTATAATAATGGTTTGTGAGGCGGTAGTCCACCGTACACACGAATGATGATCCCGTACCCTATTTGATGGAGGAGGGGATGGTTGTAGGTAATTGAAATGTTATAAGAATATCTATTTATATTAAATATAATATTTTTATTATAAAACAATGGGTTAATAATAATTTCATTAGGTGGGGAATAAATATTAAAAATTTCCTTGTTAATGGTGTTACCTCTTCTATGTACAATGTAGTTTTGTTTTCACAAATACACTACTTTTGTTGGATTTATAACCAGAATAATTATTATAGGGATTGTGTATGGAATTACTAAATTTATTTTGTATGGTTTTTTATAAACACAATTTTTTGGTATTTCATATAATGATAATATATGGGGTTTCCTTTATATGTGAGGTGAGTTGTAGACTTGTATTTTATGTAAAGGAAATGTCTTACCCATGATTTCCACATACCAAAAGGCTTGAAAATGGGCCAATATAGATACTAATATATATAAGATCTAAATATATCCATAAAGGGTGTGATGAACTTGTTTTGGGTCATTTTAACCCTTATCATATTAGTTTAACCCCTATTATGCTGACATTTACCTCAACTGCAGTAAATAATTTTGTATTGGTGGTATTATTATTTTGCGTAAAAATATATTTCATTAAAATTTATTAATATATATTATTCTTATTAAAAATATGGAATACATTTTTTCAAATTACATTAATAAATGTTTAAAAATTTTAATTAAAAATTAATCTGGTAGACATGATTAGAAAGCGAGTTTTCAATGGGAATATTATCAAAAATTTTAATATGATTTTATATCTTAATTAGACTTGTAAATGATTATAATGACCAAATGTGAACTAATAGATATATAATTAAACTTTTTTTAATTTTAAAACCATATTAATTTAATAATAATGTTTCTAAAATCATTTAAACAAATGAAAAAATCAAAATAAAATGATTCTATTTTCTATATTCATCAACAAATTTTTCTTCCTAGACAATTATTAATAAATTGAGATTAGATAATTATGTGAGGATAAATTCAACAACTAATATTATTTTTTCAAATAAATGTCATAAAATTTTCAAAAATTAGTTTTTAAATAGTTACACAAAAGTTGAAAATACTACTTATTAGTAAAAAAAAAATTATTGATCATACTAATAGATTTAATCTTATCTCTAATCTAGAAATCATATAATATAATTTTTATGATTTTTATTAATATATATTCTATATATTTCATTAAATTGTTTCTCCAGATGTAGACTATTAAATTTATTTTGGTATAAATTGTTTCTGAACAATGAAAAATAGATTTCTTTAGAAAATAATTTCCATTATTTTCAAATGGTTTTTATTTCCATTTATACTTTATTTATCACAAAAAAATTAATTATATATAAATGAATACACTATAAATTTTATTAAATTTTTTAATCCTACTCTTATATACCATTCAAAAATATAAAAGATAATTATCATATTAAATTTTAATATATTAACAGTATGTCATTATTTATTAATACTCAATTATTTATGTAACCGAAGATAAAATCAATGTATCATGTAACACAATACGAACATAGAGTTACATGTAATAAAAGAATAACATATTGATGTTCATATATGACAACCCTGCTTTTTATTACAACTTAAACATGCTTTATTACATAAAACTTCACTTGATCCAACATAGAAGATCGAGAGGTTTAGTGTCTTTGGGGCTTAGGATCATTACATAAAAACTTTAAACTTGAAATACAACATCTTTATTGAAAACTTCCTTTACATGACCACTACATTCCTTCGTACTTAGCATTGCATGGGATAACCTGAGGACATGCATAAGAAAAGGGTGAGCTATAAAGCCCAGTAAGGGAGTACACAATGAATAACATGAGGAGTACAACACATGTTAGGCAATAGGCATATCAATAGAGCATAAGAGAGACATGAACATAAAGGCATGATAGAGCATGATAGAGCATGACATGGAAATGTGGCAACAACACTTAACATTGAATTAGCATGAGCCAAGGCTCATTGCACATAGAGCATGAGTAAACCCTCATTGCACTTGAAGCACGAGTAAACCCTCATTGCAATTGAATTAGCATGAGTCAACACTCATTGCACATGACATATCATGATACTATACTTTACCCAATGCATTGGAGCGCTATCAGGGCGCACCCTTCTTAAACATTTCATTTCATGCTTAAGTGTGCCACATGGATCATAAAACATGGATTCATAAAACATAATCATTTATTCCATGATAAAGGAATTTGGAATTCATACATGAAACTTTACAATTAATAAGTAAATGTGCATAAAGGTGAATACTCTTGATGGAGAAATGGGCATGGTATTCACTACACAATGATATTGGCTTAGAAAATCGGTGTGATTTCGGCAATGTAACGGCGTGACATAAGAATTCATAAAAAAGGCTGATGAGAGAGAAAGGGGTTCCTCATCATATTTACATGTAATGAACAGTAAGAAGGTCATATAGATACATGTCCCAACAATTGAAAAGGAATTTAGATTCATGATACAAAAGTATTGCTTGAATATCAAAGAGGAGAAAAAGGTTCCTTTCGGAATTTCGGCATAGTAACGGGTGCACATGGGAGGCATTTAATGATAGAGAAAGGGGTCTCCCATCATTCAAACAATAAGAGGGAAGTATGGGAGAGGTGCGAAACCATACCCCAACATTCATAAATGAAATTAAAATGTCAATACAACTTAAAGAAAATTGACAAAAATGAGAAAGGAAGAAAAAACCCTTACTTGGAAGTGTGCTTCCAAAGGCCAGAGAGAGGCTTGTGAGAGGCTTCTTGGGAGCTTGGGGCACCATGAGAGGATTCTAGAGAGAGTAGGGCAGAGGTTGGACGAACTTAAAGGGCTTTGAGTGAGGAGGAAGTGGGAGCTTGGGTGGGTTTATATAGGAAAGGTGAGAGAATTCTTTATTATTTAGGTTTGGGACCCCTTATATTAAAATAATCCAAACCACAAACCATCCCATGGTATTTGCCCATGGTTTCTGGAAAAGGAAATAGGGAAACAATATTTTACAAGGCCAAGGTCGGAACTTATTAAAAAATTAGGGTTTCTTATGTGGAGGTGAGTCACACTCCCATGGAAATTAATTTAAAAAAGGCAAAGTGTTGAATAAGTCTTGAGGGATCCATTAATGCTTTGAAAAGTAAGTCAAACAAACCGAAAACTTAATTATTTTAATGATAAAACACATATTGGCCGAACATAAGGATTATGGTATTTTATTACATCACCATTGGGTCATTATGATGTCATAAAACACATTATATATTTAAATGGTATTTAATTTTTACCCAAAAATTTGAGTGTCTCAGAAAATTATGAAAAATTCACCGTTGGATAATTTCGACGTCCTGATTCCAAAAATAATATTTATTTTATCTAAATAATTTTCTAAATATGTGAATTTTCACTTTTAAAATAAAAACCGACATTTATAAAAAAATTCACGGGTTTTGACAGAAATGGCTTTCAAACCTTAATAAAAATTTTAATTGCATTCATAAAATTATAAGATCATTTATATTTAATAAAAATTTATTTAATATTAATAATAATATTTTATTAAAATATTATTTAATTCAAAAATCCTTTAATTTAATAAAATATAGTTCTTAATTAAATAATAACTAAAAACACCGTTTGTACTTTAAAAACTAATTACAATGTATCAAAAATGACTAGAAATTATATTCATTATTATATACAAAAATAATGTACATGAACATGGTGCTACTTATTTGTTACACAACCCCCTAAAATAGCCGCATAAGACCTAAGGTGTGTGATGGTGACAGACTCTTGGGGTTGCTCGGATAACATTGCTCGAGTGGTAATCTCTATCAACTTCCATTTTTCCCGTAGACGATCACGTTCGAGCTTGACTTGATGAAGCTCAGCTTGGGCTTGGTCAAGGGAAAAGCCCAAAGACGCCACCTCCTTTCCGAGCTCCGACAAATGGGCTTCGTAAGGGGCAATTCTACTGGATGAGGCCATCGCTTCCTTTGTCTGAGTAGAAAATTGGTTCGTTAAAGCCTTATATTTAAACTACCCAGATGATCACTGTTCAACAGCTATAAAAGTAACGGTCACAAATCTTAACGTTAAACTAAAGAAGTTGACATCTTATAAAAACATTTTTTTTTCATAAAGAAACATTTAACTGGATCAAGAGGGATTTTCCAATAATGAAATTCTGGGTCGTTACAACATTCCCCCCTTAAGAAATTTCGCTCTCGAAATTTTCCTTTTCCCACACTAAAACAAATGTGGGTAACTTAGCTTCATCATATCCTCCGACTCCCAAGTTGCTTCTTCAAACTTGTGGTTTCTCCACAACACCTTGACGAGGGGCATTGTCTTATTTCGTAGAACTTTTTCTCTACGATCCAAGATCTTCACTGGTTGCTCCTCATAAGAAAGATCGTCTTCTAATTGTACCACCTCAGAAGAGAGTACATGTGAAGGGTCTGGTATGTACTTCCTTAAGAGGGATACATGGAAGACATCATGCACCTTGGCCATAGTAGGTGGAAGTGCTAGTCGATAGGCCACATCCCCAACACGATCAAGAATCTCGAAGGGGCCGATGTACCTTGGACTTAACTTCCCTTTCTTTCCAAACCTCATGACCTTCTTCCACGGAGATATGCATAAAAACACCATGTCTCCGACTTTAAACTGAAGGTCTCGTCGACGATTATCTGCATAACTCTTCTGTCCACTTTGGGATGCCTTGATATGCTGCTGAATGGTTTTCACCTTCTCCACCATTTCTTCGACCATTTCTGGTCCAAGCAGCTTACGTTCACCGACCTCATCCCAACATGCCGGTGTTCTACACCTTTTCCCATACAGGCCTTCATATGGTGCCATTTGGATGCTCGAGTGGAAACTATTATTATAAGAGAACTCAACTAGAGGAAGATGTTGATACCATCCTCCTTTAAAGTCCATTGAGTACGCTCTCAACATATCCTCAAGTGTTTGGATAGTCCGCTCGGATTGGCCATCAGTTTGAGGATGATAGGCCGTACTGAAGTTCAATTCAGTATTCAGAGCATGTTGAAGACTCTTCCAAAACATAGAGGTAAATCTTGGATCTCGGTCAGACACAATAGATAGTGGTACTCCATGAAACCGTACCACTTCCCTGATATATATCCGTGCCAGTTGATCCAAAGAGAAATCTTCTCGAATAGCAATGAAGTGTGCAGTCTTTGTAAGACGATCCACAATAACCCAGATTGCATTGTTGCTTTTGGATGTCCTTGGAAGTCCAGTGACGAAGTCCATGGTGATGTTCTCCCATTTCCATTCTGGTATGGGCAATGGTTGCATCATCCCCTTAGACTTCTGCCTCTCTGCCTTCACTTGCTGACACACCAGGCACTTTGATGTATATACGGCGATCTCCTTCTTCATATTATCCCACCAAAAGTTTTCTCGGAGATCTCGATACATCTTTGTGCTCCCTGGGTGAATAGAGAAATTTGAACTATGTGCATCATCCAAAAGTTCCTTCTTCAGCTCCGAACTTGATTGGACACATAGTCTTTTCCCAAACTGCACAATTCCTTCTTCATTAACATTAAACTCTGAGGATTTTCCCTTTTTGATAGCTTCCACTTTTTCTTAGATTCTCGCATCATCCTTTTGAGCATCCTTTAACCTTTCCAAAAGAGATGGTTGAGCAATCATTTGTGAAAGGATTGATGATGTTCCCTTCTTTATGATTCCCACGTCCATCTTCATCAAGTCTAAGAAGATTGAATCCTTCTCAATTCTCATCATTGATAGAATTGCTGGATCCTTTCTACTTAGGGCATCCGCCACCTTGTTCGCCTTCCCAGGGTGGTAATGTATTGAACATTCATAATCCTTGATGAGCTCTATCCATCTTCTCTGGCGCATATTAAGCTATTTCTGTGTGAATATATATTTAAGACTCTTGTGGTCAGTATATATCTCACATTTCGCTCCATAGAGATAATGCCGCCAGATTTTCAAGGCAAAGATCACCGCTTCCAACTCCAGATCATGCGTTGGATAGTTTCGCTCATGGATTTTCAACTATCTTGAGGTATAGGATATCACTTTATCATTCTGCATCAGCACACATCTTAAGCCCTTCTTCGAAGCATCACTGAATACCACAAAAAGCTCCCCACTTTTGGGTAAAGTGAGAACAGGTGCAGTGATAAGCCTCCTTTTCAACTCCTTGAAGCTTTCTTTGCATTCATCACTCCAAGAAAACTTTACTCCCTTTCGAGTTAGCTTGGTAAGAGGGTTGGACAATCGTGAGAAGTTTCTCACAAATCGTCGATAATATCCAGCTAACCCCAAGAAGCTACGGATATCAGTTACCGATGTTGGCCTCTTCCATCTCTCAATTGCATCTGTTTTGGAGGGGTCCACAGATATCCCATTGCTTGTGATGATATGGCCCAAGAATGAGACCTCCTTCAACCAGAACTCACACTTTCTGTACTTGGCATAGAGCTTCTCCTTGCGCAAAGTCTCCAGTACAGTTCTTAAATGCTCCTCATGGTCCTCCTTGGTTTTGGAGTATATTAGAATATCATCTATAAAGACTACCACAAATTTATCTAGGTAATATCTAAAGACTCTATTCGTCAAGTCCATGAATATTGCTGGAGAATTGGTGAGTCCAAAAGGCATTACTATGAATTCATAGTGCCCGTACCTTGTACGAAAAGCAGTCTTGGGGATATCTTCCTTCTTCACCCTTACTTGATAATATCCCGACCGCAAGTCGACCTTGGAGAAGTATGGTGCTCCACGCAGCTGATCAAACAAGTCATCGATTCTTGGGAGAGGATACTTGTTCTTTATCGTGATTTTGTTAAGTTCACGATAATCGATGCAAAGCCGCATTGACCCATCCTTCTTCTTGACGAAGAGGACTGGTGCACCCCATGGTGATGCACTTGGGCGTATAAACCCTTTATCCAGATTCTCCTGTAGTTGTTTCTTCAGTTCTTCAAGCTCAACCACAGCCATTCTATATGGAGTCTTGGATATTGGTAGCGCCCCAGGTATAAGTTCAATTGAGAACTCAACATCTCTTCTTGGAGGAAGACCAGGAAGTTCCTCGGGAAATACTTCAGCGAATTCCCTCACAATAGGCATTTCTTCAAGGGTGGTTTCTTCCTTGGACTCAATAATCTGAGCCAGATATGCGTGCTCATAAGGTAGTAATATCCATGCTTGAGATGATGGAGCTAAAGGAGATTCATCTTCCTCCTGACACTTGTAAAGAATCGGGGGGTCGATTCTCCATATGGAGTGTGATTTCCCTCTCCCGACAATTTATGTTGGCTCTATATAAGGAAAGCCAATCCATGCCAAGAATTGCATCAAATTCCACCAAAGGGAGTATGACGAGGTTCGCCGGGAAATTCAATCCACAGATTATAACAGGGGAGGACTTATACACATGGGATGCAATGATTGCCCCATTTGCCGTACTCACCGACATCTTTACTTCCATGATTTGTGGTGGTGCAGGGATTGTTCTACTAAACTTTTGAGATATAAAAGAATGCGTAGAACATGAATCAAAAAGTACGTTCGCTATTCTTGAATGAATAACTAGCGTACCTGTCACCACTTCGTTGTCGGGGTTCACTTCGGCAGAAGTGATGGAAAAAGCTCTTCCTTGCTGTCATGGAGGTTGTTGATTGCCTCCGATAACCCTTGGATTAGGGCACTGATTCGCAAAATGACCCGGTTCTTTGCATTTGAAGCATTGAACAACGCGTTGAGGTTTGAACGGAGCGTTCCTCTCCTCTGTCGCAGCCGCGGGTCCTTCTTGCTGACAGTTAACAGCTAGGTGCCCTTCTCTTCCACACTTGAAGCATTTTCTTGTCCCCCTAAGGCAATTTCCAGGGTGCTTTTTTCCACACTTTTGGAAAGTGGGGTGCTGGAATTTCTTAGCGCTGTTGGATTTATCCATCGGAACACCAGCATTGAAGTCCACCTTCCGCTTCTTGTCCCCATGATACCCCTGTGATTCTCCGATCTCCATTTCAACCTTGAGGGCACATCGGAAGATTTCCTCATAGCTGTCGAAGTCACGGATCGCTAATGCTTTCCGTAAGCTAGGCTTCAACCCACCAAAGAAGCGGTCAACCTTGCATTCGGGGGTAACGACAAAGCCGGAATCGTATCGTGCAAGCCTTGTGAAGTTTGCCTCGTACGCTCCCATAGATTCCTCATCTTTCTGCTTGAGGGAAAGGAAGTCCCTTTCCATCTTAAGACGGAGGGTGCGTGGAAAATATTTATCGAAAAACATCTTCCGGAATACCTTCCATTCCAAAGCCTCGATCTCCTCCTCAGGCTTCTTATTTTTGATCAACGTCCACCATTGATCAGCTTCACCCTCCATACGATAAGCCGCCAGGAGAACCTTCTCTTTTTCAGAGCATTGGAGTATGGAGAATATCTTTTCAATGGAGATGATCCATTGTTCAGCAATCATGGGATCCGATGATCCACTAAAAGTAGGAGGCCTTTGTCTCATGAAGCTTTCAATAGCGACTTGTTCTTTCTTAGGGGGGGTTGAACGTTCCTCTTGACCAGTGTTTCTATTCAAAACTTGAGTTAGCTGAGAGAGAAGCGTGACAAAGTTCGCGATTCCCGCTCCCATTGGATTGGGCATCTCATAAGTACAATCATCACACTGATCTTCACATCGGTTGTTAGCTCGAGTTCTCTTATTACCGGCCATTGGCTGGAATAAAAGGAAAGTTAGGGGTAACACATAAAGGGTAATCCAAAGACAAAAGTTGATGACTTATAAATAAACTTTAATCTCTTTAACTCATGAGTCTATAGGATTCAATCCAGGCTTTTCATGATCTTCCTTCTAACATATATTCTTAGGGGCATTTTTTTCCTTAATAAGGGTTCATACTAAGATTGTGAATTTATCAAAACATATCCCCCGGGAGTGTCATAACCAAGAGTGCAGCAAGGCCCGTTGTCGTGCACCAGTTCCCGTTCGAGTCTAGCTCAAAGCGGTGTTTTCGGGTTTTACCCCTAGGATACATCTGTGCCAGAGCCGCCTCTACCTGCTCGTATCCAGACAGGGATGTATTTGTTTGATAAACCACTTACTTAGTATTTACCAAAACTTAGGGATGTTTTTATTATGATTAGTCTTGTATCTAAGGCTTTACTAGGGTTTCCTAATCCTAAAAATAACTAAACCAATCCTCTGATACCAACTATGACAACCCTGCTTATTATTACAACTTAAACATGCTTTATTACATAAAACATCACATGATCCAACAAAGAAGATCGATAGGTTTAGTGTATTTGGGGCTTAGGATCATTACATAAAAACTTTAAACTTGAAATACAACATCTTTATTGAAAACTTCCTTTACATGACCACTACATTCCTTCGTACTTAGCATTGCATGGGATAACCTGAGGACATGCATAAGAAAAGGGTGAGCTATAAAGCCCAGTAAGGGAGTACACAATGAATAACATGAGGAGTAAAACACATGTTAGGCAATAGGCATATCAATAGATCATAAGAGAGACATGAACATAAATGCATTATAGAGCATGATAATCATAACATGGAAATGTGGAAACAACACTTAACATTGAATTAGCATGAGCCAATGCTCATTGCACATGGAGCATGAGTAAACCCTCATTGCACTTGAAGCACGAGTAAAGCCTCGTTGCACTTGAATTAGCATGAGTCAACACTCATTGCACATGACGTATCATGATACTATACTTTACCCAATGCATTGAAGCGCTATCAGGGCACACCCTTCTTAAACATTTCATTTCATGCATAAGTGTGCCACATGGATCATAAAACATGGATTCATAAAACATAATCATTTATTCCACGATAAAGGAATGTGGAATTAATACATGAAACTTTACAATCAATAAGTAAATGTGCATAAAGGTGAATACCCTTGATGGAGAAATGGGCATGGTATTCACTACACAATGATATTGGCTTAGAAAATCGGTGTGATTTCGGCAGCGTAACGGCGTGACATAAGAATTCATTAGAAAGGCTGATGAGAGAGAAAGGGGTTCCTCATCATATTTACATGTAATGGACAGTAATAAGGTCATATAGATACATGTCCCAACAATTGAAAAGTAATTTAGATTCATGATACAAAAGTATTGCTTGAATATCAAAGAGGAGAAAAAGGTTCCTTTCGGAATTTCGGCATAGTAACGGGTGCACATGGGAGGCATTTAATGATAGATAAAGGGGTATACCATCATTCAAACAATAAGAGGGAAGTAAGGGAGAGGTGAGAAACCATACCCCAACATTCAGAAATAAAATTAAAAGGTCAATACAACTTAAAGAAAATTGACAAAAATGAGAAAGGAAGAAAAAACCCTTACTTGGAAGTGTGCTTCCAAAGGCCAGAGAGAGGCTTGTGAGAGGCTTCTTGGGAGCTTGGGGCACCATGAGAGGATTCTAGAGAGAGTAGGGTAGAGGTTGGATGAACTTCAAGGGCTTTGAGTGAGGAGGAAGTGGGAGCTTGGGTGGGTTTATATAGGAAAGGTGAGAGAATTCTTTATTATTTAGGTTTGGGACCCCTTATATTAAAATAATCCAAACCACAAACCATCCCATGGTATTTGCCCATGGTTTCTGGAAAAGGAAAGAGGGAAACAATATTTTACAAGTCCAAGGTCCGAACTTATTAAAAAATTAGGGTTTCTTATGTGGAGGTGAGTCACACTCCCATGGAAATTAATTTAAAAAAGGCAAAGTGTTGAATAAGTCTTGAGGGCTCCATTAATGCTTTGAAAAGTAAGTCAAACAAACCCAAAACGTCATTATTTTAATGATAAAACACATATTGGCCGAACATAAGGATTATGGTATTTTATTACATCACCATTGGGTCATTATGATGTCATAAAACACATTATATATTTAAATGGTATTTAATTTTTACCCAAAAATTTGACTGTCTCCGAAAATTATGAAAAATTCACCGTTGGATAATTTCGACGTCCTGATTCCAAAAATAATATTTATTTTATCTAAATAATTTTCGAAATATGTGAATTTTCACTTTTAAAATAAAAACCGACATTTATAAAAAAATTCACGGGTTTTGTCAGAAATGGCTTTCAAACCTTAATAAAAATTTTAATTGCATTCATAAAATTATAAGATCATTTATATTTAATAAAAATTTATTTAATATTAATAATAATATTTTATTAAAATATTATTTAATTCAAAAATCCTTTAATTTAATAAAATATAGTTCTTAATTAAATAATAACTAAAAACACCGTTTGTACTTTAAAAACTAATTACAATGTATCAAAAATGACTAGAAATTATATTCATTATTATATACAAAAATAATGTACATGAACATGGTTCTACTTATTTGGTACATAACCCCTTAAAATAGCCGGATAAGACCTAAGGTGTGCGATGGTGACAGACTCTTGGGGTTGCTCGGATAACATTGCTCGAGTGGTAATCTCTATCAACTTCCATTTTTCCCGTAGACGATCACGTTCGAGCTTGACATGATGAAGCTCAGCTTGGGCTCGGTCAAGGGCAAAGCCCAAAGACGCCACCTCCTTTCCGAGCTCCGACAAATGGGCTTCGTAAGGGGAAATTCTACTAGATGAGGCCATCGCTTCCTTTGTCTGAGTAGAAAATTGGTTCGTTAAAGCCTTATATTTAAACTACCCAGATGATCACTGTTCAACGGCTATAAAAGTAACGGTCACAAATCTTAACGTTAAACTAAAGAAGTTGAAATCTTATAAAAACATTTTTTTTCATAAAGAAACATTTAACTGGATCAAGAGGGATTTTCCATTAATGAAATTCTGGGTCGTTACATCATAAACATAATGTAACAGGAATATTAAATTTATTTGAAAATAATGTTTCAATTCTTATCAAGATGTAACATTATACACTGATTAAAAAATTTGCATCTTATAAATTTCAATTGGTATCATATTGGTTTGATAGTTAAAAAATATTTATTAAAAATCCCACATCATGAAATGATAGAATAAAAATACAATTGTATAAGGCGGGAAATAAATTATATTTAAATCTTGAAAAAACATACCATGTTTATAAATTGTTGAAAATAGGTGGGTAGTAGAGAATTGGACATGAAATAAAATATTAATTCCCAAATATTGATGTAGAGTAAAAAAATTTTGATCCCAAGAATTTGAATGCTCATGAGAAAATAAAAAACCAAAAAAATATAAACCAATGTGGTGTAAAAAATATCATTGATATCATTAGATATAATTTTAATAGGAAAACATTTTATTTCATGATCATTTTAATAAGGATAAGAAATTTTCCCAAAAAACATTTACTTACATGTTTTCATACCATATCAGGAACACAATATTTTTATTTTGTTGTGACTTGGAGAATTTCGACTTTATCTCTTAAAATATGAAATAAAAAAGAGTTTTTTATGCCTGAATCACTAATAAATTAGAAGATACATTATAGAATGATAACTCATTATTTCTATATATAGTTATCAATATTGATAGAATTGTGTATCCAAAACACCTAAATATTCTCATGGTCAATTAATACTTCAATATCTTATACCTCATCAAAGGTTAAATATAAAGTATTTAATTAATGGTTAATATTATGAATCTTACAAAAGTATAAAATAAAAAAAACCCCTAAATATTACCACTAAATATTAAAAATGAACTTATTATTAATCACCCAAACTGCTTTAGGTTTCTCTTAATTATGACACATTAAACATGTCAATAAATATAACATGTGTTATCTAGAATCATGTTTTTAAATTCATTTTCCAAAAAACCTTATTGAAAACATAAATTATTCTTATTCATTATATAAAACATAAATTGGTGGATATATTAGTTGAATCAAAAAAACACATCAATGAAAGAATAAAAAAATTTTCCCAAAAATAATTAATCAGTTCCAAGGTAAAAAATACTACCCAATTTACATTTTAAATAACAGTCGTCTATGAATCCAAAATGAACACAATTTCTCATCATCATGAAAATATTAAGGGTTACCCTAACTTAACAAAAATAAAACCTTTTATGGAAATCAATTTTCAAGGTTATCGACACCATATAATTAATTTATTCAAATCCTAAAAAATATACTTATATTGAAAATTCAATAATAATTTGATGATTGATATAACATATTTTTTTTTATTAAAGTACATACACATTTAAATAATATCACTTCCCTATAGAAAAATTAAATAGGTTTCATCATCTTATTATTTAATACCACTTTCCTATAATATTAAATATAAATCATTTTTTAACATTCAAAAATCAAAATAATAAAATGATTCTCTTGTTTAACATAGAAAAACCTATTATAATATCACATAGATTTTATATTTAATTTTTATATTCCTCATCTACAATAGCATAACAATTATTCATACCTCATTTCATATTCTCCTCAAGATACTTCCCATTAGAACATTGATTTTCATAATACACATACATTCCACATTAGAAACATGAATCATTAAATTATTTCTCTTGGATACCATTATTCTGATCCATTTTGTAATTGTTTTTTCATTTTTCCTATATAAATTCATTCTTCTCATCCTTCTTTCTGTACTCCATGAATAATCTTGTTTCTCTATGAAATCTACTTTGGTGATTCTTCCAACATTATATACACGTAGAAAAAAGAATCATAATTATTCTATGGTCTATACTACCCATAAAATCCATGAAAACTTACCTTATCTTACTTGGTTATTATGATTGTTAATTAAGGAGGAATTTTATAATCAAATATCATGATAATTGATTAAGTATAATCAACATATCATTCACTAAAAATTTTAGCCCACTTTTATATTTGTCAACACATTTAATATCATATTCATTGTTGATACTGTTTCATATGGTTCCCAACATAGACGATAACCAAAAACCATAGTGTGAGAATCCATAATCATAATGGGGAACACATATAAAATAAAAAATAATTTTTAGAATATCTAAATCATTCCACATACTTTTAAATCGATATCACTGTATGTTAATAATAGTATATTCATATTCATTATTTAAATCCTTCAAGATGGTTCATATATATATGGTGAACATCAGAAGCATAACCGCACAATTGTCAAACTAGGTGTCTTGTAATTCCTAATGTTGTGTAGTAGGCGATGATCGAGTCCCACTCCATGCATCATTTTCACACTTATTTCCCCTAGGTACCTATGTGTCATAGCCACATCCTCTTTAAGTATATTTATAGGGATGTAATTTCTTATAATTATAATTCTATATCCATAAACAAAATTCCAAAAAAAATATTATAAATTTAATAATCCTTTTAAATATACATATAGACATCCCTATACATGTCATTAAAAATAACACTATGGATTTCACTATACTTTTCTCATCCGAATTTTCAATGGTTAAATAATTTTTTCCTCAAATACCAACTATAGAGACATAGGATTTTTACATATAGATATTACACATTTTTATATAAAGTTTCATTACATTAAACAAACACTCACCCATGAATTATAGACATATAATACATTTTGAAAAAAGATGCATAATCAACTTATATCTTGAATGCACTTCCACATATCCCATAATGGGTTTACCTCATATTAAACATCATATAAACACTATACATAATATCATTCTTCATAAATTGGGGAATGGAAACATAAAATAGGATGAGCATAGATTCTTAGTAAGGATAAATAAGGGAGATATCAGGAAATCATGAGTATTATGGAATGAGAACATGATGTGAAAATTGGAGAAGCACACCCTATATAAAAAATATTATCATCCTGAGTCATGGAAAAATATTAATTGTTCATAAGACATATATCATAATAAAATCAATTAAAATGATCCATGAGAACATAAAATTGGCATAAGAGATGGAATTTTAGCATACTCATATTCCTAGAAAATCATTTTCAGGGAATAAAATGTTAACTTAAATGTCTATTATAGTGTAAATTGTTTACTCCCTAAATTATTATTGTAGTCAATGTTCACTCCAAATTCCATAATAGAGGAAAAATTCACTTAATAAATTTGGTTCACTCCACAATCAAGTCATATTAGTCTCATTTGATATAAATATTTACCAAAATTATTGGATGTATTTCTAGGTCCCACACGAAACATAACTAAAATAACATGTATGTGTTTCATAGGATCATAAAACATTTAATAAATCAAATCCTAAAAAATTAAAATGGTTTCAATAAAAATAATCATAAATAATCATTTAGAAAAGAAAATTGTTTCATAATCATTCCAACATTTCATCAAAGCATAACTTATGGAAAACGAATCGAGATTCATATTCATTTTATCATGGTATAACCCCTGGATGAAAAATGGAGTTCACCAACATATGGTCATCCAAAATATAATCCATTAATATAAAAAATAATAATGGGTTCCATGAATTATATCCCTAAAAATAATATATATTTATATATATATAACTTCAATTGATGTCATTATAGATAGAAAATGATTTTATAAAATCACATGAATAATTATGTATGTAAAATTGAATCTAAAATTTTGAATATAATTTTTTAAACATAAAACATTTTTAAAATATATTTCATTTAAAATAAACATCGAATCATATAAACCAAGCTCCAAAAATAATTTTATCCATTTCTCGAGGGATATAACTATTCTTTGAAAATAATCTTTTAAATCTAAAAAATAATAACACATTTTTTAAATTCATTGATTTGAAAATTAACATTGAAATATAAATAAATCATAAAAAACAATGAGTTGGATATGAGGTTTGAAATTTTTTTTCCATACACAATAAAATAAAGATTCATCCCATATTATCAATTAAAGTGAAACAACCATTATTTTATAAGATGATAAGAATATTCCATTTATTTTATTTAAAAAATAAAAAATGGGTAATAATATCATTAATATATAATTTTTATAATGTTAATAACATATTTTGAAACAATTTTAGAAAAAAATCATTTCAGAAGAAAAAATGACTTTGACCGAAGAGGGGAAGAAATATAGTTTTTCTTAAAAACATTATTTTGGTCTCTAGTGTACAAAAAGAGAGGATAATGATGACAAAATTTTTTTCTCATGACATAACCATATTAGAATAAATTTTATTAGTTTTTTGGGAGATATATAATGTTATTTATTCCTCGAAATAATAGAATAAACAATATAGATAAACAATGAGGTTGTAACATCTAACCATTACCACTTTGGTATTTTGTTAATCATAGGCCCCATTATAGAAAATAAATTTAATGAAACTTTTAATATCTTCTAAATAAGAATATTCATGATATTACATGTCAACGGGGTTCTATATACACCACATAAATTAGATATTTTCATAACATAACATATATCTCAATAAAGATAAATTGTGACGAAAATCGCTTACCGAAATGGAATAATTGAAACCATAAAACCCATTAATGAAAGATCCTAAAAATGATATATAAATATGAATTATTCCTAGTATGGATTCTTAAAATACATCAATGGGTATTATATACATCACATACGAGAATTATGAGGTGTCTATGATATTTTTCTCATAGAATATAAAAGTGAGATGGATATAAATTACTAATTTAGTAATATTTTGAATAATTGTTTTCTATAAATAATAAAATCCAATTAAAAATTAAATATCTTGAATATATAGACACTCATGATTAAAAAAATGTTATTTATATACCCCACACAAAATAAATGAGTATTGAATTTTTATAGGTCTCCCAGAAACATAAGAGGGAATCGAAATACCTTACATTAAGTATTGACTTCATTTGAATACATTTATAACTCCTCTACATTAAATATAAATTTTTAATTAATATATTATATAAAAATAATCATATTTATCATACCATATATTATTATAATATGACAATTTTTACCCATTTATCTATAATTTCTTCTTAATATCCCGTTTCGGTTAATAACTGATTGGTTTTTCATGTAAGGTTTGAATTTTTATTTTTTTGGTCCTCTTAAATTTACCAAGGATACAAAATATATTGAATATTAACCATGATATTAATATAACATATATTCATTATACATGTATTTAGAGTGATCCATAATAGATATAGATAAAACATAAAATGTATCATTCAAGGAAATGGTATGTCGTATGTACGCAAGGACATTATTACAATTTTATTATAGAAAGAATGAAATAAATTTTAATAATATATAACCATTAAAAATAAGTTTTATTTCATATATATCACAAATTATTTGTAAAACTATCATTATTAAAATCTATGTAAATAATGAATGAATAATATCACTTCGTGTGGTGGTAGTCTGTCGCACACATGAATGATGTTATAATTTTCTGACATAATGTAAAGTAATAATAAAAATGTGATATCGTGATTAAAAAAGTAAAATAATATCATATTTTTAAAATATATACAATAAATCTATTATTATATCCATCCATGAGAGTTCGTGCTAAAAAAATAACTTCATTTTATTAAGGGTAGTTCTCTACATAGATAAATGATGATTTTGTATCCCGTTTGAGCGAAGTTAATATGGAATTAGTTCATAAACTTACAATATAAACATCATAGTATATTAAATATAGTAATTTCATTCCATATTCATTGTTAAATAATAATTTATTGATGTGGTTGAGGAAATAAAATAAATAGCTCAATTAGGGGCATCATATCTTCATAAAAAAACTTATTTTGACGGGAACAAAAATAATTCTTAGGATTTATTTAACTTCAAAATAAGGCTTAAAAAATTTCATGACGGTCATAATGATGTAAACATGGCATTACATTTCTATTAATAATTATTTTGGATTGATGAATAAGTGATGATAATGGTTGTCTTTTTATATAATAGGGGAGTCAAATATTTAAAAATTTTGCAAAGAAAAATCAATATCCATGTTGTAAATATGAATGGGTAAAAACATGTAATTATCGATCCAATAATATATTAAGACTAAATATTTCCATAAAATGGGTCTTGAATGAGTTTTATTTCATTTTAAACAGTTTTTAATAAAGTTAAATCCCCACCTATAAACCAATTTTTACATTATATATGGTAAATAATTTTTACTATTTTTACTATTAATTATGGTTAAATATATTAGTTGGACCTAGTAGATATTATATATTATTTTAAAAAATTATTTTATACATTTATCTAAATAAAATTCATATAAGAGGAAAATATTAATTTAAAATTAGTATGTTAAACATGATAAGAATGTTTGATTACAAATAGAACAATTTCAGAAGATTAAAATGATTTAATTATAAAATTTAACATTATAAGGATTAAAATGAAATTAATTATATTCATATATATTATTGAACTAACTTATTATTTTAAAATAATAAAAAAATTTATTTATTTTTTAAAACACTAAATGAAAAGAAATTTATGAATAAAAACAATTATTTTTCATTATTTTTACAGAATACAATGATCTCATAAAATTATAAAAAAATCAAGCCAATATAATTTATTTTTAATTATTTAAAAAATTAACATTAGTTTTACAAAATAATTATATAAAAAATATAGAATATTAGTTTTAATATAGTTCTTAAGAATATGATAAAAAAGTTTTTTAGATAAATAATTTTTTAAAGCATATAATTGGAATTATTCATCTCTATTTTATAAAAACATTTAATTTGAAAAATATTATTTATTATATAATATATTCAACTCATAAAAATAATTCATCGGAGGTATTTATTTAGATAAAACATTTTTGGGCATAAAATGCGTCTTTTTAGAAAATTATTTTCATTATTTTTAAATTGATTTTATTTCATTTATAATTATTTTGTCCTGAAATACATCATTAAATATACATGAGTAAACTACAAATTATCATAAATTTTGTAATCATTTCCATACATGTAATTCAACTTTCCAATTGAGAACTATCATATTAAATAATAATATTTTAATAAAATCTCTCATTTAATTTAAACTAAATGTTGCGTATAACACAATATAAACTCAGTCTTTCATGTAACATAAGATAAACACATTATTATAGTAATGAAATCATAACACAGTGTTGTGTTTAATTAAATGCATCGAAATGAGTAAATTAATTTCAAAAAAAATATTTCACAAAATGTCGGGGTGTTCACCCACCCCTAATATATAAAATGATTCCCATCCATTGACTAATTTACACATATTTTATTAATTTAACTCAACAAAAATATTCCCAAATATCTTCAAAACTTCCAATTATATTAATATAATGTTCTAGTCTTCTTAATAGACTATTCATTGGGTACTTATGGAAGGATATAAATGGGGAAAACTAAAGGAAATATAATCATCTTATCAGAACTCTTTCAATATCATTATTATCACACCCCACATAAATATATAGATTTCATAATAATATTATATCATAAATATCCAAAATATAATAAAATTTATTTATTTTTATAGAACCACCTATATCCATCTCTATTCTTTCAAATGGAAATAGAAAGTATCATTCAGGCGTGCCTGTGGACTACCACCTCCACAGAGCGATACAGTTTTTTTTATATCACCATTGTTCGTGGATGGTTACTATAATAGGTTTTGTGTTTAAAAAATATTAATATGACATAATTATGACTCTATAATTATAATATGATATCTAACTTATTAACATACAGTATTTGGTGAAATTCTAATGTTTCTCATGTGTTTGTTTGGAATCATGCCTCCACAAAAAGGTGTGATTTGTTTTTTGTTATAAATTTAAATAGATGGTAATAAGAACATTTATAAAAGATTTATATGATATATATTATATAATAATGAATATAAAGAGTTGAATTTTAACTTTACATTCTTTTTTTTATACGTCAAAAATTGAAAATATCATTCATGCATACGTATTTCTTATCATGTCCACAAATAGTATAATTCATCTTTTATCACAACATTTTATGGAAGAATATAAATATATATAATTAATATATATGATATTCATTACATTATTATTATTCCATGGATAATGGACTAATTATTAGAATAAAATCTCCAAAACTATGGATTTTTTTTAATTTATAATAAAACTGTTAATGCCAGAAAGAATTATTTTTAATTAGAAACTACATACAAATAGGTTTTAAAATATTATAAGAATATACTATATGGTAATATATTTTTTAGAAATTTATTTTTATATAATTAGAATAAATTTTAAAAAAAATTAACGAGGTTAGTGAAATTTTGAAGAATGTAGATCTAGAGGTAAGGTATTTTTGGCACAATTTCATTGACAACAATTATTCTTTTTAACCATTTTTACAATGATAAAATTTCATAACATTTCACTCAAAAATTCAATTAATTCTGTTCTTCATTTGTTATGTAAATATATTTTATGTTTTAAATTTAATTCATTTTATTTAGGATGTCATTATAATGGATTTTCTAAGTAAAATCAATGTTATTTCTCTCTTGGGTAAAAAAATACAAGGGTATATCTATTGTGTATTTTTCAAATTTTCATGACACCCAATGATATTTTATATTATATAATATTTGATGAGTGTTTAATTTTCTTTTGGAACATATATTAATGAATTATTATTATTTGGTGGATGGGCCCATAATTGTATATCCCACTAATAAATTGGTTAAATAATAATATCTCAGGAGATAATAAGTTCTCAAATGGGGAGTGAACCTATTCTATTAAGGAAAATTTCCCACTATGATATTCATGTGAGTGTACCTTTACTGTTCATATGTTGGAATAAATAGTGAACATGTTACACTATGATTGTATTTTTTGTGAGACTTGACTATATAAATAACATTCCATGCATATTTCAATGCCAAAAACTTATTTCTTATGAAAATGTTAGGATCTCCAGGAGAAGGTTATTTTATTAATTTATGATTCCTTTCTTATGAACTATTGATATTTATTCCATGAATCAGGAATATAATATCTGATATGTTAGGTATGGTTTTCAAAAGATATGTTGTTGCTGTCCTAACCTTATTCTCATGTTATTCATAACAGAAAATTGATATCTCCCTTATCTTACCTTACTGATCAGTACAGATAACCCTTTATTATGTTTCATTTTTCATGGTTTTGAAATAAGTATTTAACAATGTTATTTCTATGATGGTTTCTATTTATTAAGAACTTAGTGGGAGATGATGTTGATTACTTACGAACTATTTGTTTTTTGTATCCATGATTCCCATGACACTAGAACTATATAAATCTTGTATGGAATTAATGTTATTTTTTGAAAATTAATATATTAATGTTTAATATTAATTTTTGAAATGTTTGGTTTGATATATTATTCATACTGGGAATAATTACTTTTGATTTATTAGAGCCATATCACATGGAAACTGGTTGGTTAATAATAACAACATGAAATACTAAACCTGGACTGTTTCTCCCAGTGATAATAAATATCATCCCATAAATCTCAAAATACTTTTCAATAGTTAGGAAAATAATATAAAAATGAAACGTACTTTTTAATATATGGGCCTCACTATTTTATATCATTATTGAAGGAGGCTGTTATAGTGACCCAAACATGAATATAAAATGATTAATGGAATATTATGTCTTTAAAAGTGATTAATTTTGCAATAATATCATTATTAAAAATGAATAATTATATTATATAGATATATTTCTGGTTTTTAATTATATTATTATATATTTCAATAAACCAAAATGAAACTAGATAGAAAATTATAAAGGTTTCTTAGTAGAGGTTGTAATTCGTACATCACATTGTCAATATTATCATTTTCCAATGAATTAGAGGGAATAAAGCAGAATTATATATTTTATATTAGAAATAATTTATTTATATTATATAATTCATAATTTTTCTTTTATTTAATCATTATTACCAAGGAATAGGGGGTTTTAAAAAATGGAAGACGCTGTCTCATGAAGGTGGTGACCAACATTAATGAATGATTGCCAATTAATTTTTTCTAAGTGGTTTGGAATGAAAAATTAATTTTTGTTAAATTAATATAAAAAACATTATTATACTAATTAAACTAAGGTAATTATATTATTATGATTTTTGTGTCCTTCAAGGAGATTTTTTATGATGAAAGGTAGATGTATTAAATAAAAGCTAATTTGGAACCTTCAACCTTCTCTTAGATGTATCCATGAAAATGAAGGGCATAAGATGAGATATAGAGACCGAGTGATTGTGTTTTTAAATGGAATTTTAGGGGATGAAAATTAGTCTAGGGTTTAGGTAATGTTCAAAGTCAATGTGTAATAGTGAGAGGGTGGGAGTGATTCCTTTGTATTGTTGAAAAGGGAATTTTTATGTACACAAATTTCATTGCAATATTGGAATGACCTTATTCAATAGACCATGTTTACAAAATAGATATATAATAGTGTTTATGGTGTTATATGATCATAAAATCTACTAAATATAATTTTATAACATTATTTAAACAATATTCAAGTCATTTATTCCAAATATTTTTACTTTTAATTTTTTTCTCTTTTAAAACTAGTTTATAACTAAATTTTTTTACTAAAATTATAATATTACTAATATTACCAAATATTTGGTTCATAAACATAAATTTATGCACCATAAAATATTATTATATTTAATAATAATAATAAAAAATTAAATATAGGCATTTAATATACAGAAAAATGTTTTGGTAATGAAATGTTTTTCATTAGTAAGTGTTATAACTAATATATATCATTATCTACAAATTAAATTAGTGATAAAATATTTTTAGAATAATAAATTATTTAAATAATTGACATAATATAAAATATATATTAATAATTTATTATATAAAAATTGTAATAATTTTATAAAACAGTTTATTGAAAATAACACTTTCAACATTACCATTATCATTAACTATAATTTTAGTAATGATAATTTAATTAATAAAATGGAATCTATACTAAAATATAACAATAAAATTTAATATGAAATATGAAATCAATTTTTTAGACTCAATTTTAAAAATTGATAAAATCTAATTTTAAATATAAATGTAATGATAAAATTATGGTAAAATTTAACTTATTCTTTAAAAAGTTAACAATGTATTTTATAAACACCCAGTAATTTTTTCAATGTTTTCTGTTAATTTATAAAAAAAATATAAAATGATTCAAAAATTATATGTCATTATTGTTTTATAAAAATTTCATAAAATTAATGTATTATAAAAATATTTTTTTCACTATTCAATTCAAAGTTGATTATTTAATAATAATCGTGAAATCACATCTTAATATAATATTATTATTCTAAATCTCAAATATTAAATTCATTTTTTTAAAATTAAGAATTTAAAATTTTATATAATAACATTTAAATGAAAATATAAATATATAATGAAAATTATTTTCATAGGAAAATAACATTCCAAGATATTACTTTTTGAAATTTAAATTTTATAAGAATTGTGATTAACATTATCAATTAAGTCATTTATATCAATAATATTTTGTATCCATAATATATTTAATTTCTATATATTAATTGAATCGAATTCAATTTTATTTGAAATCCTAAATTATTCTTATTTCTTATCTAGTGATGTTAATTAAACTTTTTAAATTCATTGATATTAATAATGACCAACATATTAATTTAGAAATATACTTTTATAATTCGATTACATCTATTTCTACCTTATAATTATACATACACAACATAATGGTCATAGTGTGTTTCATAATTATTTATGGATCAATGTTGCATATTTTACATATTATCAAACAGATTAGGTCATAGTGACATTTAATTATAAACCATAGTGTGTCACATTACCCCCATTAGATAATTTTATCCCTCAAAATTCAAATTATATCATTCAAAACAATTAGTCCAGGGTATCTAACAGATAGGCATAACCCATGATATAATTCAAAATTGGCATATACCAAAATATATTAGGAATGAATAGGAACAATATTGTTTGTATCCATCAAATTGACACATTTATTGATCATTCCATATCAACTTCTCTATATAACCTATTTTTCAACAAATAAGGTATTTAATACTTTAACATATTACCCTTAGTGACTCTTACAACATTTTCACTTGATTGCAATTGGAACATCATTCATTCATTATCATTACATCACCAACATACACGTGACTCCATGCTTATATTCATTCAAATGTTTGGAAACTAATCTAATTTCTTGTTGTTAATTAAAATTTTCGATAGTTTATTAAGGATAATCATATTATTTCTCGCACATTTTCTTATAAATTTAGGTCACTCATTGGGGAATTCTCATTATTTTCCATGGAATCCAGGATTAACTAGGCTAATTTAGGATTAATACATTTCTAAAATCAAAAGTACATCATCATGAGTGATAAAAAATTAACACCATTAGATATTTATTAAATTTAAATTTCAACATCAAAATGTATTATTAATTTAAATTTTTACATTATCATTCTGTTTAATTTAAATAACTATATTTCAATATAGGTTTCATTTTCATGATTTTTTTCACATTTCATAGCATAATTATGTTTGAAAATATTTCAATTATAATGGTTTTCAATGAGAACATAATTAACCAAATAATATCACCTACTAATATCTTAATAGATGTGATGCCTTTGGCCCACTCATTATCCACCAAGTTAAGTTTATTGAAATGGTGAGGAAAACAATTTCGGGGTTATTATCCTTAGGGTCAACATTGAAATAGCTTCATTCACTACAAAATATCTTGAAAGGGATGTAGTTTCATAGAATCCATTCAGTATCTGCTTTATCCAAACATATTTATGTTATCTTGTAACACCCCATAAATATAGAGGTGTTAATTTTTAAATGATACTAACCAAGTCCACTAGGTGCACCAATATTTTTGGGGTCTTTATAAATTAGAAATCCAAACATTATTGAGGCTTAGTCGGAAGTATTTTAAGGATGGATGACCTTTGAGGAACGTTCCTATGGTGTGCACAAGTGAGGAAAAATCTAAATAAAAGAGAATGTGTTACCCATTTCAGAGAGTCATTAGTCTAATGATCTGTTCAGGCAAGTGGCTGGGACCCATGTTTTGGGAAACATGTTTCTATGGGGAACTTAGAGACTCCTGGAATGGTGGGACCTAATGACCATTTTAAGGTTGGGTGCCTATGTTGTTAGTTGGTACTATTCATTTTAGTTGTATTGAAGGGACGATGCTTTCAAAAGGTGCATTGGAACTCCCTAGGATTAAATGTTGGGTCCAAAATGGGATTGTTTTTATATTAGTTGGGGGAGATAATGTAAAACCTCATAAATATAAGTGTTAAAACCTTAAATTATACTAACAATTTCAATATGGTGTACATATTTTATGAGTATACATGATTAAAACCCAACAGTTAAGTGAGACCTGGATTGATGTAGTATAAAATGGGTAAACTCGAGGGATGTTTTTCATGGTGTGTGTGATTGAATAAAAAACCACAATGATATAATTTTTTTTTCATATGTGGAAAAACAATATTTTAATGATCCAATAATTCATGTGGGTGGGACCATGTGTGGGGATCACATGTGTCTACGAGGAAAAAAGTGGAACTTGGTGGGATAAGATATGAGAAAAATTTTAAGGTGGGGTTCATGTGCTATTAGTAGGCCCTAACTATTTCATATCATATATGTATACTTATCCAATAAACATATCCCTAGTAATTTCACTATTGTTTCATTATCATGACTTCCATAAAATACTCAATATTACCTCTACCAACCTAATGGGTGATCTAGATCATAAAAATTATATCAATCATAATTTATTATCCCATAATGTATGTTTTACTCTTTAATTAATTTCATCTAATAAGATCCTAATCAAAAATTTTATCTGAAATCCTTTTAATCCAACTTTGATGTCCCAAACTCATGCCCTGATGATATAATCCTTGTAAACACATTATTTGCATACCAACTATTAAATAAACCAAAGCGACCCAATTTTAACAATAAATACTTAGAATATTAACAATAAATAAATATTCACATAAATTTGATATTGGAGTTATGTTTAAGGATTTATAGTGTTAGGATATACTTTTAGAAATTAAAAATTATCTATTTCTTATAAAAGTTACTTTTTCCCACTATATCATAAACTAATTAATTCATAATAAGACTTCAATGTTCCAAAAAAACCATCTAAACATGAAGTTTTCTATAAATATAATGTTAAATAAATTTCCTCATATTATGGGAAAATAGAAACAATATAATCATGTTATAAAATTATTAGTAATGGAATAATATATTATAATATTTGAATGCAAAAAAAATTATTTAATAAAATGTAATGATATAAATAATAATTAAATAATTTAATGTAATTGTCCATATGACCTTGAAAAAAAATACGATTTTACCAATATAAATAATCACATAGACCATATCATGTGATATCATTCTGATGAAATGTATAATTACAGCAATATTATTAATATCATATCCACAGTTAAGCCATTATTCTTTCTAACAAGTTTTCATCATAGAAATAATTATTTTTATCAAGGTTGTAGATAATACATCATGCTTACATTGGGTAATCATAAACTAAATACCCAATCTCATTTTCTCATTAGAACTACTAATATGTCAAGTAAAAAATAAAATACCAGAAACCAACCATCACTATTGTCAGTTTAATGCTTTCTCTACATAAGAGATAAAAATTTAAAAACAATTCTCAGACAAATTTCCTTTGTAATAATTAAAAATTTATATTGTGATACAAACATATATATTTCACATGATTTTTCAGGAAAAAATGAAAGCAATACGACCCAATAATAATATTAGATGGTTAAACAATATATGATCATATTGAATTAGAAGTAATTAAAAGGGAATGTTAAATAAGATCATATAGGCCATAAATAATTTATAATAATTTAATGGGATAAAATTAATATGATCCTTCCTCAGAAATAAGTAGAATTCATGAGCAATAAATATCCCATGTGTAAAAGAAAGAATGTATAAGGATGTTGACATAGACGAGAAACACAATCGAAATAATGAACATGAAATAAAATACACAATACCATTAAAAATGGATAATCATGACTTAATGTTTCAAATTGACAGTATATACACAAAATAAGGTAGGTGGGTGAATAATTAAAAACGTATCTCAAAGTAGTAAATTTTGAGATAGAACCCATACAAATTAGATACCACTGATATCAAAACACCATGAAAGAGGGAATAAGAATAGAACCAATGATTATAATGAATATATAAATAATAATTACATAACACATAAAAAAAAAATTAATTACACCACAAAAGAAAGAATGGTTCCCATTATAAATCATGAATCATGTAAATCAAAAATTGAGATGAAAAAACCCACATAGTAAAGGTCACAGAAGAATATAAGAACATGTGAATGGTATTGTAATATTTTAATATAAGTAAATTATAGATATAAGTTAAAATTAATGCACATAGGTAATTCAATAAAAATTATAACAAAAAATATGGTTCACAAGGTCAAACATGTATCATTGAATATAAAATAGAGATGAATAAAACTTAAAACCTTAAAAACATCTAAATAAAAAACCATACAGGGCTAAAATTTTAAATGAAACATAAATACCATGAATAATTATAGGTTCATAATTAAAAATATTCTTGGTAAAAGAGAGACACCCATCTAATCCAAATATGGGGTATAATATGATAAATTTTTTAAGGGGTGATCACTATGATATGAATCACATGCGGTAAAGTTAACATATGAATCAAAATAAAATAATACGTTTATCATGAAATAGGGATTATAATATAACGAAATTAAAAAAATTAAAAATACATGATATTTTTTTGATAATAAATACACTATAGAATATAAATCACAGTGCTTAATATGAATCATGTATCATTGAATTGAAAATAAACAGAAATAACCCTTATAATAATAGTATTCATTGAATGGAAATAAATTTAATGAGTATAAATGATATGGATATTTAATCAACATTGTAATGTCCTATAATTTTATCAAGAGAATTTGTATCTTATTATTAGGTCATAAAACACATACATCACATAAGAAATCGAGCACAAAAATTTTCTTATAAATAAATAATCAATCATTTTCTTGAATATAAATCATTATAGATGAAAAATATTAAAATGGGAAAATAAATAGAAAAGAAGATAATAAAAATGGGGAAATTTGTATCTTCTTGATCTAGTAGAATAACTGCACTCATGATCCAAGAATTAGAACTAAAACAAAATTTTACAAATATAATTTTATTTTTGAATATAAAATTATATAACCTTAGAATAAGTTGTAAGTGAATTAATAATAAATGAAACAAGTGGTATTTATGATATTATGGAACTTATACCAAGGGAATAGTTACCTGACATATTGGAATAGTAATATGAAAATTAGGAATTATAATCTAGTCATTAGAAAAGGAACCACACCTATGAATATAAAAATTAAAATTCTGGTATCTTATAAATGAAAATATGATATATTTTTATCATGTATATGTAAATAAATGTTTTAGGAATGATAAATTTGGTTTTTTTAATTTTGGTAATACATAAATTTTTATTTAAAATGTCATAATAAATATAAGGATTTAAATGAAAAACTATTTTAATAAAATGGATTCATAAATTAATATTTTGTTTTATTATAATTGAAATAAATTTTTATGTGATAATAATTAATTTTTCAAAGGGTGAAGAATAACTTATAATACGAAATCATTAATTATCTTATAAATGATGATTTTATTTAAAAATTACATATATGATAGGTATAAATATTTCATAAATGGATTCTATATTTTAAATCTACTTGTTGAATAATAATTGAGGTTTCTTTGTATTTGATATTTGGAAAATTATTTAATTTTTGGTGAAATTTGAAATATGATAATTTATAGTATTTAACATTATAAGACAACTGTGGGATTTTATTTTTCATTGATGATGTATTCACCCATTGGTTCTAAAATTGAAAAACTATTTACTATATTTAGTCATATTAATAAATTCTATTTTTATTCTTGATCCTAAATGATAATATAATTAATATAATAAAAAAAAGCACACCTCCCTTCCCCAAATAAATACCACTCATTGCCACCACTTATTTTCAAGCCATCTAAGACATGAATATTTTCAATATTCAATGAAATTAACTTATCAAGCATATTCTACATGTAAAATAGCTTCTGGTCTCCATATAAGACCAATTCTATACCCTTATGGTGTCCATCAAGGAGGAGAAATTCTAGAGGAAACTTCCTCAAACCATCTATTTTAATTTCATTTCATTTGTCTACCTTATCTTCAACCCCTTCATTCATAAAATCATCATAAATAATGTATCATATGTATTGTTTAAGTTTTTATTTCTAATTTAATATCTTTTTTCCACCCATTTTCTTATCTCCTCTTATTTAATGAAACTAAGCTGTTGTCCAAAATATAGTGGTTTACTATCGATGTGGATAATGAGATTTCATTTTCAGTTATCGCCTTCTTGTATGGTCATAAAACCATTATTATGATAAAAAATATTTTAATTTATATCTTATAACATATTACATATTATGGAACTACTATATAGATATAATATTAAATAAAATGAAACTAGTTCCTGATATTCATAAAAACCACAAATAAAACTAATCATTTGACATTAACATTTTCTGAAATGAATCATACTCATTTGATAAAAATGAAATATGGGACCATCTAAAATTCATCACTTGCATTAATACTGTATAAATCCTCTTATATAGAATTCTTCCAATTTGAAAT
Organism: Viscum album; assembly: GCA_963277665.1. NCBI lineage: Eukaryota > Viridiplantae > Streptophyta > Magnoliopsida > Santalales > Viscaceae > Viscum > Viscum album. Next base: position 1,960,323,552 of record OY728137.1, read on the forward strand.
GATTTTCAATAATTATATATAAGCAAACCAATCACGAATCCATGAAACAAATTATCAAAGAATGAGATTTTAAAAATTATAACCCATCAAAGTGTCTATAAATGACATTAGAAAAATTTTAATAAAAAAATAAATGCAGAATACTTTTGAATTTGGTAAGTAGTGAATCTATTTTTTCTTATCCACAATATTATTTATAACTGCAGAACACATTCAGACACAAAATAAGGGGACTTCCTAAATGTCCATATTTTCTTAAATTTAAATTATCTCTCTATCTGCCTCAATGTCTCTCTTAATTTTTTCATATACTTATTCCATATTATTTATATATGTCTCTCACATATATAAATAAATTATTTAGTCATTAATTAATAGGGATATAAAGGTATTAAATGTTCCATTATGAATTACTTTCGAAAAGTTGATTAAAGGGAACTACTCTATTTTTATCACTTTTAATTTAACACTCAATGAAATGTTTTAAAAATAAAATTATTTTTAAAAACATTATTATTTGAAAAATATATTACACTTATATTTTTTAAATTTATTATTATTTTACCACATTGAATGTATCTATATAACTTTTTTTAAAACACGGATTGAGAACCACATTTCCAAGGTAAATTATTACCACTTTTAATATGTTTTCAAATTAGCCAGAAATAATTTATCTTGATATATGATTATTTTTAATTTATGAATTTTAATGTATGTTAAATCCCTTATTTTATGGATACAATATTTATACACCCTTTGTTTATGCCTTATAACATGAATACGTTACCTATTTTTTCATTTGACAGTCCTTATGTTAATAACTTATATTTTATTCTTTACTGGGAACACATATTCATTAAGATGTTTTGATGTGTGAACCCAGATAACACTCGATCTTATCTAGTAAGGTTTATTCTCGTCAGACATCATGTATGGGATTTGGGAGTAATCCGAATACATTATTGGTCTTTTTGCACCATATTATATTGTCTGAAAAGTTACCTTTGACTCCTATTTATTTAATCATTCATATTTAATTCATATTCAAATATTTCTATGATCATATTATAAAATTTTATATATTTTATGCTTATATATGTTTATTCATGATTCATACCATTTAAGTTATCATGTTATATATTATAAATCATGTGTTATAATTTATTCTCATGTTTGTTTCCATAAAGCAATTTTAGATAATCCCTTTTAATCTATGTATTTCATTTGGATATTTTATATAGTTTTAGGAGATTAAGGGCTGTTAGGATATCATTTTATAAATTAATAGAAAAATTATTCTACTTTCATTTTTTCAAATTTATATAACTAGGATTCCAAATAATCATGGTTTTCTAGTACTTAGTTTGTATTTAATGGATATTTAATCTTCAGATCATGTCATAATATGTGTAAATGTATAGGGTTTTTTATAGATAGTATCGGAAGATAATCTATTTATTTATTTGGATCAGTACTATAAAAACATTGTATAAACCCTATGGATAATTTTATCACTATAGAGAAACAATATTGAATCCTTGGAAATCAAACATTTGGATATAATTTTAATTTATGTTATATTTTTAATGTATTTATTGTTTTCTTTTACTATGTTTAATAGGTAAGTATGTAATACTCCATGTATTTATTTTATTTCTTATTATATATACATTATTGGAAATAGTATAACACCTTCCATCAGTCAATGTGATAGGAAATGTTACGATTTACCTAATTAATTTACAAATAAAATGGTAACGGGGGCCTATATGTTCATGACAGTAATGGCTCAACATCCTCAAGTAATGAATAATAACTTGAAAATGTTGAAACATCTCATTAAAATATGAAATAGAATGTTTCGGTAAATTACATTATGTGTGTAAGTCCTCATATCTTTAGTTGATCTTATGGCCCCTATCACATAACAATGAATTTACTCCATTAGAAATACATTCTCTATTCTTCATAAATTAATAAAAGATAAATTCATACTAGAAGTATATCCGTTTTATTTGGAGGATGATCATTAGATGATATTGATCAGAAACAGAAATTATAAAGATGAAATTTATTCCTTGGAGTGGGAATGATTCATGAAAATATTTTTTAAATAAATATTGTCCTCAAAATCTCCATATTTATATAGAGAGGGAGATCCTTGGACTGAAAAAATTAAGATAAATATATCAAGACATGTGAGGAAAAAATTATTTGTGTTTCACAATACACCTCTGGATTTTCCCTAAAAACAGAATATAAGGTTCATTGTTTATTTAGTTTATTATGTTGATTTTATTAAAATCCTTGGTTATTGGAGACATTAACAGCTATGAAGAGATTTTATAGAGTTCCATAAAGGATGAGATGGATATTGGTTACTCTTAGTGTCCTCATGGGCTTAGAGATAAAATTAATTATAAGGAGTTTAATATGAGAGGATCAAAAGATAATCCCACGAAGGAAAGAAAACCGAACCTACCACTTGTCCAAATTTTGGGAAGAAGCATCATGGTAATAGTATAAAGGGAATGAAGAGTTGTTTCAAATGTGTTATATAGGTAATTCAGTTAATTATTACAAAATAGATTTAAAGAGTACCACTAATGTGGAGTTGAATGGAATTTTCAGATCAAAACGTAGACATTAACAAAGTGTTTCAACTACAATGAACCTAGGAATTATAAAATAAAATTCCCTAAGATAGGGGTTTTTACAGACAATAAATAACAATAACCTTTATGGAATAAAGGGAGGGAATATGTTATCAATACTACTAACATGTATCCTAAAAATGATGTAGTTACATATACACAGGTTATTCATTCAAGAGTAGAAAATTTACTATTTTAATATAGTTCCACTCATTCATTCCTATCCTGAATTATTAGTAGAACTATTCAAACTCCTCCTCAAAATATTAAGATTCAGTTATCTATGAGAATAGTGAATTATTAAATTATTGCATGAAAATCATATTTCTTATCATTGGAGAATTTATATGGATTGAACCTTCCATAAAATTTCTTCTTACATCCTTTAATGGAGGTTGATGTTATCTTGCACTTGGATTGAATTTCATTTTATAATCCTAACATCAACTGTTTGGAAAGGGATATCATTCATAAAATTAAAAGGAATTTCCCAATTCTATAGAAGTTCCAGTTGGAGGATGGATCTCCAACAGAATCATCATCTCAAATGTGTATATTATTTATTTATGAGAAATCAAATCTAGTTCGAATTATTAAGACAAAGGATATAATCATGCTCAAATACATTCCCATTATAAGGGAATACACTGATGGGTTCTCTATTGAATTTCATGTTATTCTACATAATCTAAGGGTTTAGTTCTAAATTGATGTAATAACTTGATCTATACCCATATCAAAGACTCCATATAGGATTACTACCACTGATTTATAGGAACTTATGAAGTATTATTATGAAAATTTAAACATGGGTTTATATACCTGAGTGCATCATTATGGGGTAGTCCAGTCATCTTCATTAAGAATAAGGATTAATCAATGAGACTATTCAGTGACTATCACGAGATCAAAAAATCATAATAAATAATAAGTATCCCCTACAAAATATAGATGAATCGTTTGATTATCTATGTGGGTGCATGTTTTCTCTAATGTGTAGCTTGAGTCAGCATGTCACCAACTAATGGTAAATAATGACGATATTCCCAATACTTACCTTATAACATGACATTGACACTATAAGGTCTTAGTGATCCCCATTAGACTCATTAATACTCCACAAATTTTCATTATCTTATTGATTGGAGTATTTAGTGATTACATTGGAATATTTTTGGTAGTGTTTATAGATGATATTTTGATTTACTCAAAGAGAAAGGAGGAACACAAAGAAAAATTGAAAATTGTACTTTTGAATTTGTTGAGGGAGAAACTATATGAAATGTATAGTATTTGTGTGTTTTATATGGAGTAAGTATCATTCTTGGGTCATGTTATCACCAGAAATAGAATATCTATGGACCCTTATAAAATAAATGCAATGGAGGAGTGGCCTAGACCATTATCTGTAATATAGATTCATAGTTTCCATGGTATATCTTATATCACCCATTTTTAGTGAGTAACTTATCTGGTTTTCAATCCCACTAACAACGATGACTTGGAATGGACTAATGTCTACCAGGACCATTGAATGTGAACACTACTTCAAATGGTTGAAAAGGATGATTATCAATGTCCAAATACATACAGTCTAGAAAAGTGTTGAACTATTTTTGGTATTAAATGAAGTTTAAAATAAGAACATAGTGTATTTACAAATGAAAATTTATATTTTGGTATTATATGGTTAAAGGGAGCCGAATATTTAGGATCAAAACAATCAAACGCTTGATCTAGAGTTTACATATGTGACCTTTTCATGGAACATTGGGAGGTATTACATCAAGAAAGATATGTGTAAGATATATACTGATCATAAGAGCCTTAACTATATATTTAAACAGAAGGAGATAAATATTTACCAGTGAATATGGTTAGAACTCATTGAGGATTATGACTTATCAATTTACTACCATCCTAGTAAATAAATTAATGTGGAAGATGCTATAGTTGTAAAGGATGATACAACCTTATCAATGATGATAATTGATAAGGATAAAATATTTTTCTACTTTAAATGGTTGGACATGTGAATCCTAAAGGGAGGTACATCATCATCCCTTTAAAAAAATCTCAATGATCCATTTTATATAAGTTAATGGATTCCCAAATAGACGATTTCATATTTAGATAATGGATAAATCTATAATAAAGGATAAATCATAAGAGTACAAAATAAAAGGGGAATGAGTTGTAAAATTTGGTTCATGATTTTTTGAACCATCATATCCAGAGATAATGAGGTATATTTTGAATGAGGCTGATAGCTTGACCTTCCCAATTCATCGAGGTAGATTAATGATTTATTTTTATCTCTAAGAGATGTATTGTTTGGACAATATGAAGAAAGAGATTGTTGAATAGACATCAAGGATCCTGGTATGTCATAAATTGAATGCTGAATGGAATAATTCTATGGTATTGATGCAACTATTAACCATACCTAAAGAAAAAATTGGAAAAAATAACAGTGCACTTTATAAATGGGCTTCCAATGTAATCCATATGAAATAATGTTATATAGTTCACTTTGTATTTTCATACAAAGTAAGTTCACATTATTTTTGTTTTGGAGGAATTTTAAATTGAATAAATTTCATGGATATATATCAATGAAGTTGTGATATTTCATGGATTACCAATATTGTTTATATCTAATCGTATTTCAAGACATACCTCTATATTATTGAAATTTCTTTAACATTCTCTAAATATTGAGCTATACTTATTTATTTATTATCACTCTAAAACAAATATTCAGTCTTTGTATACTATTAATACACCTAAAGACATGGTTAGAGAATACTCAATGTACATAAAAGGAGAATGAGATAAAAATATTACAATGGTTGAGATATATTACAATAATAGTTTCAACTCATGAAACCAAATAGATCAACAATATTATATTTATTGGAAGACATGTAGAACATAAAAAGGATTTAATGATGTTGGTGAATGTAGGATAATGTGACTTGAAATAGTCTAGGGAATGAAAGAAAACTTGAAGACTAACTGGTTACATATATAGGCTATGAAATATTGGAAGAATACTTATATAGATAATAATTGATAGGAATTATAGTGTGAGATTGATGATAAGTTATTCACCCACATATCTACTTGGTAGAGAGTCATGGGATTTTAAAAGAATAGAATGCTAAGTCCTAGGTGCATTGGCCCCTTCGAGACTCTTGATTGTGTCATAGATGTGGCCTATAGACTTTCACATTCACATGTAATTCCTAAATTAAATGATGTATTCCATGTTTCCCTCATGAGGAAGTATATACCTGATCCCTCATGTATACTGAACTCATAGGTGGTAGAGTTGGAAAATGATCTCTCTAATGAAGAGCATCCAGTGAAGATTTTTGAACGTAGAGAAATTTTACTACAAACGATGATAACACAATTGGTAAATGTGTTATAGAGAAAATATATATATGAATTGGTGTCATGGGAACTATATGAAGCAATGAATGAGAAACACCCTAAAAAATTTTGACTTTGTTTTGTAAAATGACACTTTAGGGTGAAATTTCCTATGGGGGAAGAATGTAATGACCCAACATTTTATCAATGGTATTTCCTTTTTTATAATATTTCATAAAACACATATATAACATAGAGAAAATAATATAATAATTATTATCATAATCGATTAATTATACATTAGTCTCCAAATAAATCAATAATAATTCTAAATATTAAAGTGGGACAATAAAAAGGAAATATGATTATAAGAATTTGTTAATTTGGATATGCATGATCTACTAGAATGACAATAATCAAGATCAAAGATATATATAAATGAAATATTAATAATAAAATATTCAAATTGAATAAGAATATTTATATCTTTGTAGAAAGTATAATTTAATGATGAATTAATCGAATAAGTGTTTTCTGTCAAAATTAAGGAACCTACACCATTAGAATTGTAACCAAACCGTTGGAATAGAAATATGATCATTTAGAATAATAATCTATCTATTATAATAGTAACCTCACCAATGAAACTATTAAATAAAATTTAGGTTTATCATATATGAAAATATAAAAAATTTATATAAATGTATAAGTAAATAAATGTTTTCAAAATGATAAATTAATTTTCGTTATATTTGTAAAATGTAACTTTTTATTCACATAATTATAAATAAAATAATGTTTTAATAGAAAATTAATTTCAGTAAAATAGATTCATCTTTTAATATAAAATTTTATTATAATTATATTATAATTTTATGAATTCTTAATTAAATTTTCAAAGTTTCAATAACTCGATTATAATACTAAATTAGGAATTTTCAATATAAATAATGATTCTTTTAAAAATATATATTTTTCATAAATAGATATTTATTTTAATAAAATGGATTGTATTTTTCAAATCCACACGTTGAAAAATTATTAGCGTTATTTTTTGTGATTTTTTTTAATTCGATGAATTTTTGGTGAATAGTAAAATAAGGTAATTTATGGGATTTTACATTATATGACACATACATGAGTTTTAGAGTCATTAATGATATAAGAATCCATCATTTTAGACAATCCGTATAAATTTACTATGTTTAGTCATTGAAATAAACACTATTTATAGTCCTGATCCAAAAGAATAATCTAATCAATATAATAATAAAAAATACCCCTCTCCACCCTATACAAATAAAAACCCTCACCACCCCTTCTCCACACACCAACTAAGACTTTATTCATGAGAATATTAATTACAATTTCAAGCCCAAAAATCATCCTCGCATCTAATAACTTCATATCTCAAAAGAATTCCAATTCGTATTTCTTAAGGGGACTTTCAGTGAGGTTATTTTTTAGTGATAACATTCTCAAACCATCTCTTTTAATTTCATTTCTTTTTTTCCTTCTCTTCACCATCTTAATCTATCAAATAATAATAAATATAGTTTTGTTTATATACTATAATGTTATTTTTCTAAAATAATATATTTTATTTCGACCAATTGTCATATATTTTTATTCAATGAAATGTATCAATTGTCGAAATTAAAGATATTACCCTCTCCATCGATAATGAGTTTTTCCTTTTCCCATACAATAGTTAAGGATGGTAATAAAAATTATTATGGTTATCCATGGTTTAATATTTATAATATAACTTATTTCATGTTTTGAAATTAATATAAATTAATAATATTAAACAAAATGATAGTAGATCACAATGGTTGTAAAAATATCCAAAATAAACTAGTTATTTTTTGTTGATGTTTTATCTAATGAATGGTTATCATTTCAGAAACAAAAATTATATATGGGGACATTTAAAAAAAATTAAATGAATATCATAAAACTTAACTTACAGTTAATTATTCAAATTTGATAAGAACATCCATAATTATATTCAAGTGAGCTGATCATGAAAACAAAAAATGAACCCACTATGTACAATGAAAATAATCCTTATAAGTCATCGAAATGGCCATAAATTAAATTAATAAAACGATAATAAATCAAATAAATTTTCAATATAATCTAAATTAAGTAATTAATGAATTTAATTTGACTATCAAGAACTTTATGTGCATGTGTTTAACTCATTTAGATATAAGGTATCAGATATTTCTAAAACTCTATATTTCATTTTTATTTATATTTTATATCTATATGCCATAATTTATCACTTCATAATTCTTATATTTTTCATATAAAGTCAATATATATGTCTAAAACATATATAACATGCTTATTTATTCTTTATTTAATGGTTATATGTATGCATTGAAGTCTCTATTCTAAATTCCTTTAAAAAAATTATAATTAAATTTAACTTCACTATTTTCCTTTTCTATTTTAAAGGGAAACTAAATGAAGGGTTTTAAAAATTCTATGATTTATAAAAATAATACAGCTTATTTAGAAAAAAAATTTAGTTCATTTATGGTATTATATAAATTATTTCTTTACAACACCTTTTAAAAACTATTTCCCAATTCTCTTAAAATCATTTTCAAGTGGCACATTTACAAGGATAATTAAACACACTTTTAATGTGTTTTTACTATAGATGGAAAACATTTATCATAATATAAGCATATTGTTTCTTTATGAATTAATTTTCATTATTTAAATCCCTTCTATCGTGTATAAAATTTTTATATTCCATTTGGTTTATTCCTTTTGACGTGACTATGATACCCATTTCATTTGATGGTAGACCCTTTTATTTATTCATTCAATTATTCTTTTATGTGTAACACATACGCATGAACATTTCATGAAGGGTTTGAGAATATATCACTAAAATTCATTAGGTATTATATTGTCTAATGCGATTTCATTTAGGGTATTAGAGTGTAAACCAAATCTATTATGGTACTTTTTTCACCATGTGATATAGTCTTAGTAGTTATCTTTACTTTTGTTTGTGTCATGTCATATATTACTACCAAATTTGAACATTTACATGAAAATTTAATTCCATGTTCAATATATTATGATTCCATATGATTATGAATGTGACATTCCTTTTATGTTGTCATGTTATTCCTTCTAAATCATGTGTTATGCTTCATTCTTATGTTTATTATTTTAATTGATTTTTATCTTATCCATTTTTTTCTTATGTATATTCGCAGGCTAACCTATGATGTTTTGGGAGATGAAAGGATGTTAGGTGATAATTATGGATATTAAAAAAATCATTATTCTAGTTCTATTTTCTCAATTTTATGTACATAGTCTTCTAAAGGAACTAGGCTTCTCAATCCATGATTGAGTTTTAATGGATATTTATGATTAAAATCATTTAATAATAAGTGTAAAAGAGAAATGTACATATTTGAATGAATTAAGTGAATAAGATAAAAAATTATCCATTAATCACACCATATCAATTATTATATAGATTTAAATATAAATTATGTCTCATGAAATTAAATTTGTATGAAAAAGTACAAAACCTGCATTCCTTGATTCCACTAAGGCACTTGAATCTACTATAAAACAAATACTACTATATTAATAGTCTCTTTAAAAACATTATTAAAATATTTTTACTTTTATATGACTCTTTATTATAAATTATTATAAAAACAATTGTTGTTATCATATTTTCAAAATTGTGTTTTACTAAATTTAAATGCATCATGTTCCTCACAACATTCAATTTCTTTTTAGTGTGATTGTATGAAAATGGAATTAGTTCCATCTCATTTCAATAATGATAGAAATAAAATATGTTATTTAAATTATAAGATAATTGTTTAATATAAACCATTATTGGTAATGAAAATATATTTTTCTATTAACATATAATATTATTTATATTTTAACTTCTATAGTCATCCATGATAGTGGTTTATTTAATTGTTCAAATTGGTAGCTAGAGTTAGCTCAACATGTACAAGCAATAATTTATGAATGAATATTGTAATTAAAGTTGTACATTGGAAGTAATAACATAATTATAGATAAATAAATATATTATTTATATGATTTTAATGAATTAAATCATATTTTTGGAGACTCAAAAAAATACTAATGAAAAATGAGATATATTACTTCAACGATGCCATAGTCCTCAAAACACACTATAAATATTTTCATTTCACAAAATAATGAGTGGGAATAAATATGATTTAAAAATTTCATCATAACAATAAAAATATTATATTTATCACATTTATTATTCAATTTTTTTATATATTATTAATATATTTTGGGGGGACATTTGAATATCATGTCTTTATGGAAGTGGTAGTCTACAGGAATACATGATCGATGATTGTAAATTTTTCCAAGTTAGTGGGATGGAATAAATAACGTTTTTAAAAATAATATAACAAAACCAATCTATAATTAGTTTAATTAATTCATTATATTACTATATTTATTATATGTTTTTTAAATGAAATATTGAGAATAAGAAGTCATGAAATAAATAACACTCACACTGTACCCTTGAAAATTCACTTGAAAGTCTCTATGTAAATGTGGGTTTTAGGCTAGATTATGGTGAAAAAGGTATTTAGGTAGTTAGAAACTCTTATATGAGTGTTAAATTTGGTATATTTTCTTATAAAGTAATATGTGGATGTTTAATATTGAGAGGGTGGGAGTTATCCCCTTTTATTAGTGAAGAAAATGGAAATTTTGTGCAATCCCATTATTAATCAACAGTAAGGTCACACTATTCATGTGTAAATGGTATCCAAAGTGAGAAATAATTAAAGTTATGTGTTATAATTTTCATATATCCTCTAATCCTTATTTTAATACATTTTCAGTAAATTTTTCAAGTAATTTATATTTTTCTTTTTTACATTTTTTTGTTTTACCTTGGTATCTATTTTTTAACAATGTAATTTTTAATTTATGAAAAATGACAGATAACCATTCATAACAAATTTGTGAGTGATAACCGAAAATTTTAGCTTCATATAATATAATTTAATATAAACGAAATTAAAATAATATTTCAAAATATAATCATTTAATATATATATATAGATATTGTTTTTTGGAAAATGATATTTTCACCATAGTGTTTTCTTATTGTTATATGAGCTTAAATAAAAATTACATGAGTGATAATACTTTTTCATACATTTTTGAATTTTTCTTAAAAGTGTGTATAAAAAATTTAATTTTAATTTATTAGATGAAATTGAAATAACTTGAATAAGGAAATTCATTAAAAATATAAATTTCAATATTATTAACGTTTTTCTCTTTAATATTATTAATAATAGTATTTAAAGAAAAGTGGTATAAAATCACTAAAACAATATCCGTGTTAGTGATGATGAGACCAAAAATGTATTATCAATCCCCATGTGTTGGAGACTAGCAACTGAATGTAATGAAATAGTCAGTGAGAGTGATTACACCGCATGATAAAAAACCATTGGATAATAATTTATAAACATTTGGAATTCCCATGTAGTAAATGAAGCTAATGTACAAAATATAAACGTAAAATCTAATGAAAATATTACTATATCCAAGGGTGAAATCAACCAAATATCTCCTTATATAGATTGATCACATACCAATATTTCATGAAATACTCACAAGGTATCACTATAAAAAATAACCACCACCTATAAATTAATAATTACCATTTCCTAGACTCATAAAAAAATTATATATAAAGTTGAAAGCATAAGAAAGTTTTGAGAAACATGAGCCCACTAAGATACTACCAATACATTGGATAAGTAGTCAATATCAAATAATCTAATTGATAATGATTTTAAATAAAACATTTCATGGTTATTTTTTAAAAATTTATAATAAAATGATATTTTCAAATAATTTCATTGGAAAATATAAATTAGGTTAAAATTATCATTACTTTCAAGAAATGAATATATGAGAAAGTTAGTAAAAAAACTACATGAATAAATAAATCTATCATAGTTATAATGTATAATAACATATCTACCAAATATGCATCTCCATGAGCCATGTGGGTAATACCCAAAACCAACTGTAGTTGGTAAACACTATATCTGATAAAATCACACTCTATAGATACATTATTCCTTAAATTGTATAAAAGTTTAAATTTTTAATTTCTAATTGATAAAACTAAATACAATTTTCAATTCATCAAATTAAAATTTTCATATTGTTAATATTGGATCATATTTTAAAAAAGTTAATGTTTATTAAAAAAATAAAGTTTTTCGGAAACATGTAATTTATATGATATTTTCTTTATATAACAATAACATAGAATCCTATAAAACCACATATGTAATCGAATATAAATGTATGGAATAAAAACATGAATTTTGATATGTTCTTTGAAATTATAAATCCTATAACAAAAAAAAATAGAATTATTTAAAATTATTTTTTAATGAAAAATGATTTGGTACTGTATTTGAATAATATATTTTAATGGGATATTTAGTTTGGGATATAACTAGTATTCTTATATCATTTATTTCACTTATAATAAATAAAAATATTTTATTTTTATCATTATCCTAAATAATTTCAAGTTATAAATAAATATAACTCTTAAAAATAATTTTCTTCTTAATATTTCTATTATATAATTAGGTGTATTTATTTTACATTTATCTTTTCACACCAATTTAAATTTTACTAGATAATTTCTTTATAAATTTTCAATAAAAATTACCAAATTTGAAAAATGGATGATATTAATACTTATCATTAATTTTAATTAATACGGATATAAATCATTTACTATGGTTAAAGTAAATTGTGATAAAAGTTAATAAGATAAAATATCCATAAACCACTCATACTAATATAAAAAATTAATTTTTTATTTTGATCCAATATTCATTTTTCCCCTTCTTTTTTCTATTTTTTGTCCTTTTTTCACATGAATAATATCATTGAAATATTAAAAATGTAAGGTCACTCCCAATACAATTCTTCCTTCAACATATAAAAGGTAAAAGTGTTCACTATTTTAAGACCTATATATCATTACATATTCTTCTTGAAAAACTATTATCATTCCCCTCTTATAAAATACTTCCAAATTCATAAGATTTTGGTCACCATTATGTTGCATGATTCCTTCATTCCCAAGAATAATTCCAAGAAAAATTAAAGTCCCTGAGGTAAATACAATACAAAAATATTATTTATTAATAATTATAATTATTTAAATTTATTATATCCAAAAAATATAATGAAATTATATGCTTTTTAAATACTAGGTTCTACAAAATTATGAGTGTTATCATTGTTTTTTCATGAATCCTCTTTCTTAAGCAAAACAAAATTGTTGATCATCCGTTGGGTGGAAGATGGTCTCCACAACACATCGTGTTTCATTTTCAAAAACTACTTCCCATAGAAGGATATAAGGATTGTATTAAAGGAGAACTATGAATTTTATTATATTATTAGTTTTCTTTTATGAATAATTTGAGATCATATTAATGATATAAATGAAAAGGTTAATTTTTATTTTAATAATTTAAAATAACAATACTATGAAGGTAATCCTTTATTAAAACTGTGTAATATTTTCATACCCATTAAATAAATTAATAAATTATAAAGATTATAGAATAACAAAATAATGAATACTAAATATAATAATTATGATTTATTACAATTTTATTATCACAAAACCCTCATTTTCAATCATTAAATTGTGGTATTATCATGTTTTTTTTCGGTTTGACGGCACACATGAACAATACAACGCATTTATATCTGGTTGACTATGAAAATTATTAATGTTATAATATTATATAATGGTTAAAATAATAAATTTTTATGGTTCTATATATATCATATAAATATCTAATTCAATAATTATATAAACACCCTCAATTTATCAAAAATCAATGAAAATTTGTTTTTCCCACTTCGTCTTCAAGGATATATTCTTGAAAACTGATGAATGGAATTTTAGTCAACTTAATATTTTATAAATTATCCATAATTTTAATATTAATGATCTATTTATACATAAATTTTTATTAATAATAAATACTAATACCAGTTTTATGAAACTAATACACACAATCAAACTTGTCAACATAAATGTGGAAAATCATAGGTATTCATAGATAGAATGGATATTTAAGAAGATTATATATAAAAATGTGTATAAGTAAGGTTATAGATTAAAATTATTCTAATATATATATTTATGATACATGAGTTTAATATACAATTTTGTAATTCAGGAAAAGTTGTATGGGGTTTTATTCCCGAATTTCACTCATTAATATATGTTTTTTATTATGAAACTAATTCCATTATGTGTTGTATATACTAATTATATGAGATTTCATATAAAAAAATGAATATTTTCATCATATTTTAAGATCATGATTAATCCCTCTCTTTTGAGAGGTTATGGTTTAATTTTTTTCTGATGCCTTAAGTGCCGGTTTTTGTAAATATTTTGATTCTTTGAGAGTCATGTTATACATTCCATTAATTTTATTTTTTTTGGTTCATAAATTTACATGGAATAATTTTTGACTTATTATTAATGAAACATAAGGTATTTATAAGTGTATATTGTTATCCCTACACATATTCTTCTGATTAATTATTTTACTTTGTTATTGTGGAAAACCAATACTATGTTTTTTTGAGGTTAAAGAGTGTAATTTTCATCAAAGAATATATTCCTTGACACTAAAATGTGGACGCGGGTGTGGAAATAATGAAACTAGGAATAATAAAATCAATAATATTAGTCAATATTTGAATCATTAATCACCTCGATGAATGATGAGTTTTCCTACGACTATACACCAATCAAGATGCTCTTATGGGACATTATTTGGAATATTCACACATAGTTAATGAACCAAGATAATGGATTTTTCCTACCATTTATTTTGTCTCCTACAAATTAAAAATATTGAACCAAATTAATATCTCCCATGATTTATTTATCATATAAGAAGTACCATAACCCTTATATTACATTGATGAAGACACCTCATGTTAATTTATTGACACACCATAAATTCTATGATTATTAAATAATTTATTCCGATACATCCTTAATAACTTTATTAAATGAGGAAGTATGTGTTTTTTTATTTATCATTTAAATTATTGAAAATGTGTTTCAAAAAAATATTCCATAGGGAGTGGTATTAAAGGTTTTTATGGATCTTATTGTGATTAAATCTATCCTAAATAGGTTATTGTCAGCCTCGATTTTAAATTTCCTCTTGATGTATTGGCTGGTATCATTATATAAAAATTTTATTTTTGTTTCATGACTCTTCCCATTTAATGATATATGTCCTGGAATAAGGAATTGGATGAATTTGTTGATTTTTATAATTATGTTCTCCATCATTATGTGATATATGATTATTAGTATATGTGTTTTCATTTTTTATGGATCTATAATGTCCTTATTATCATTTTATTATATATTATTGATGTTCATTTAGTCTTTATATATAACATTGGACATGATTATTTTATGTTGCCTTATAATATATTCTACTCATTACGGGGAATCTGAGCTCATCCTTATTTTTTTCATTCCCTAGTAATTCCATAGAAGAAATATGTTAAATTTTAGGGGTTATGTCTGAATGAATAACCACGTTTTCCATATCTCTACATGTTGTATCACCTGTTTTGAAATGTATTGTATTAATTTATATGATATTCCATGAATAAAAAAAATGTTGGATCATTCTGGAACACGATAATTTTATACATAAAATTAAATATATCTTCCAGATATGGGTTTTTTGGTGTCTCTTATATTACAATGGGGTTATATTGATCAAGGCTTCTGGACCCTCACACATCTAATTTAAATATTTATCTATGTGTGCACACTTCCCTTGATCTCATGACATGGGTTAGTAGTAGTCCACCCTAGTGAATGAAAATATTTACCAAATAAACATGTTGTATGATTATCTTTTTCAATCAATGGATAGGTAGATCTAATACAGTACTTGAATACTTATTCTAAGCAAGACACCTAATTTCCTAAGATTCCATTTTCATCATATAAATCAATCTATGGGAAAATCCTTCATCTCAAATTTGTTTAATCAATATTTTCTCAAGTAACCCAAAAAGAATTTATATATTCCATTTAATTTTCAAAACTGACATCAAAAAATTTTTTTGAAAACAAAATCATTTCAAAAACAATAATTTCATTAATTGGGATTGGAAGTTCCAAAACAAAACATCCATTATAAATAAAATATTTAACTCCCATAAAATGTTTTTCGAATGGTATTAATAATAAATAAATGTTGAAATATTATAAGTGGTCCATATATGATATTATAAGTATTCCCAGGATAATTTAGGGATAGTATTTTAAATTTAAATTTATTATACGTATGGTTAAATCACATTTAACTATGAGGAATCATATATTAGGGGGGTTATTAATTCAATTTCCATTCATGGTGTTATACATATACTTAATTGAAAATTTAATTCTCTATTAATGTTTAAGAAGACATATGACTGAATTTTATATTATTTAAAATTAATTTTTTGGATTGATATTTATTAGAGACAAGAACTATCATAATTAACTCTAACTTCGGTGATGCAATATTTGAATGACATTTTCTCTTAATATCCACTTCATTGAGGCTTATTTGGTATTTCAAATGGAATAAATTTTATTTAGTTATATAATACACCTTTAATGTATTTAAAAAGTATATATATTTATTCAAGATGATTAAATTTTCAATTCAACAAATTGAAAGTTACTAAGAGGTAATGATTTATCTTAAAACATAATCTTTTCTTGGATTTGTTTTTTTTCATTAAATTAATCTTATAATCTATCCTTTATAAACTAGTTTTATTTTCTTATCTTATGTATATATATATTAGTATTTTCTTTGTTTATATCAAAGTTTTCCCCTATTTTTAATTTGATTTGATTCCTGAAAGGAAATGTTAAAAATAAAATATTATCTTATTTCTCTTATTGATAAGATATATTTTTATTCCTTGACTATATTTATTAAAACATTCTACAAAATTAATTTAATTTACTCAATTAATTTATTAATTTTATTATTTTATCCTTTCATTTTTGCAATAGCTGGGAGGAATATATCTATGGATTTTTGAAAGAAGGAAACATTTAATTTTCTTTAAAAAAACGTGAATAGAATTATTCTTTTTAATATATATAGTGTTAAATTAATTTTCTCTCACTATAACTCTTTTAAAAAATTTAGATTCTTCTCCAAGTTTTTAATTGGTTACCAAATATAAATATTTAATGAAAATTTATTTTTATTTTTAAATTTAGATTACTTTCATTATCCAAAATATATGAATTTATTACAAAATCGTTTATTTTCGGAAGAATTGATGACATATTTTTTATATTATTAATTTTTTAGTCATTAACATTCTCTTTAAACATTAAATTTCTAGTGATTATATTTCATTATACAAAACATTTATCATAAATATACATATTTATCGAGTCATGGATTTTTTAATTAGCTAAACCATATCCAATTTTTTACATATGGCAATTTAATATGAAAGTAATTTGATTTATTTGTGAAATCATGACATTTTATACCATTAACTAAATAAAAATACTAATTGATAAGGAATAGTATTTATTAATTAAATTAATCATTTAATATTATTTGGAATGCATTGTAGATTCAATTAATGGGGGTTTGTTATTTTAGATTTACCCTCTATGCAATGGAATATCTTATAAAGATAAAATCATTGAAAATAATTATTAAATGGGTTTTTGGTTTATACAAACCAATTGAATAAATTGTATTGGAACATGGCCTTAATTGTAAATTTAACTTCATGTTTATGGTGATGATGATCACACATATTTATTTCCTTATATGTGAATGAATTAATTATTATACATGTGATTATTTAACTGATATTTTCTATTGATACATTTAATTTCCAAGTTATTGATTAAATTAATTTTGTTTTTAGCTATTTACCTTTCAATATTGATTTTGTCTTATATAATCATGATAATATACACATTACATAACCCTTACTAATTACTTGAGTTCACTGTTATTTTTTTTTCTTTCCTGTGGATTTGAAAAAGGAATTTTCAAATGATTTCAAATATATATAATTTTTAATTTGACAAATGTTTTAAATTTTATTTCCAATGTAAAATAGAAATCATGGTAGTATTTTCCTATTGAATATTAATAAAATTAAGGATCCCTAATGAGAGATAATTTTTATCATATTCTTATATAAGAGTGACGAAACTATATTTGGGATATAAGATATGAGGTTTTTGTCACTATGGATTAACTAATAACGTTGGATAAATTTATCTTTATTTGAAAATAATATATGGTAAAATAAAATAAAAAATTATATATTTAAAAAAACTAATATATATATATAATATCTAGTTCAATAATCTCTATCCAATATCAAAATTTTATCACTCAGAATCGGTGATATTTATAGAAATATTTATGTACATAGTTGACCATGACCATAGATCAATATCCTCAAATACATGGATAATTTGAATAAATAACTAGATATGTTAAGACATTCTATAGTCTTGTATTATGTATTCTAGAGGATCGTAAGAGGATTATATACAATAATTGATGTAATTATACTATAATAGTTACTTAGCCTCAGTACATATGGATCCTTTTGAGGAATTTCATGTTTTTATATGTTATCCTCTACTTTGTTGGATTGATATTGGAGATAAACTATTGTTTGGACCAAGTTTCATTCAATATTTTACTAACAATATTTTATCATTCAATAAAAAAATATTGATAACAGATAGTCTTTAGATATATTGTGTGGATCTTCATTATCATTTTTTGTTGTTTGTTGTGAGGGATCATGTATTCCTAAAGGTCTCAATATGTCTATGTAATCAACATTTTGGTACGTAACCAAGATTTTCTCTTCATTAAATCAACCTAAAAATGACCTACCCAGTTCATTGTATAACAGAAAGGGGGAGGGTGAATAACTAATATCTCTTTTTATGTTATCTTTCTTCTATAACAAAATTAACTTCCTATTAAATAATTATAAAAATCTTAATAAAAATTCAAACATTGAAAAGGTCGTAAGAATTTTCTAGGCTAACTACTCAATAATACAAGAAAATACATGGCTTTAATTGAAAATAATAACATACCACACAATCAACAATAAAAAAATAATTTTGTTTGGATTAAATAAGTTGGAAATACCTTTAAACTTTTGATGCACCATGATTAATATAAAAAAAAATTTCTTCCTAATATAAATATTGATCTAAATTGTTTTTTTGTAGAAAAATTAGAAACATTCAATAGTTGGTTCCTAACATATCATTATTCTTATTCAAAAAATTCCACTTTTTTATGATTCATAACATAATTATTCAATAACCTACACAGAAAAAGGTAGAAAAAACATCTCTAGACATTATATAAAAACTAATTTGGGTGGATCTACCCAATTCTATAGTCCGATTCTTCCTTATAGAAAAGTGTCTGACTAGATAGTTCAGAGAATATTCTCAATCACTTTTTTTCATTACCTGAATTTATCGATTCAATTTATTGTTTTGATACAGAAAACCTTGACCACTACTTCGTTATAATTCTTATATGTGGAATATATTATTCAATAAATTATATTCAAAAATTTTCTTCTACTAACTCAATCCTTCTATAATCACTCAATCACCTACACATGATGAGTGTCGGTGTATATTTTACCTTGACCCTTTATAGGTCTTCCTAAAACGAAATTGTATGTAAACACATTTTATTTTCCAACTTATCTATGTTTTAGACAGATTATTATAACAATATTTTCAACTTCATATTTTATAATTTTATCACTTATAAAATACTTTGGATTCTTCTTGAAACTTTTTAAATATTTTTTACTTCCTTAGAAATATTTTAAATTACATACAGTTATTCTATATGATACAATATTTAATTTTAATAATGTTTTTCATTCTAATTAAACATATGTAAAATTTATGACCTCACATTCTGATGTTTTGACTACTTTTTTTATTTAAAAACATTATTTAAAATTCAATAGACTTTAGTTTCTTTAATATAGATTCCTCATTAGAATAGCTATAAAAACACACCTTGGATGTATGATTTCATTAATTACACCAATAATTTTTTCAGTGTTTTTTCACAAACACCATTGTATGATATAAATATTCTTGAACTCATCAATTTCACGTCAGTAGCTTGAAAAAATATCAAATTTTCATCATTTATTCAATAAAAATTTAGACCAATGTAAACAATGTCTCATGAAGTTTATCCTCAAATCGTTTAGGGGTGTCACATTCTGTCGATTGGGTCTTGACCCAACTAAAAACAATAAAAACATTTATTTATGAAAATGGTTGACTACATTGATTAATATCATCAAAATGATTGGTCTCTAATACAATATGATTGATCCATCTACATATCTCATTTTTTTATTAGTCCCAATAATTTAACAACTCAGTTCTACCATGGATAGAACCTTGCATCTAATTTTGTATTGATACCAATTGGATGTATGGATTGATTAGTGTCATAAAATTATCTGATGATTCAGTGTCGAAACATGTATGATGGTTTGGTGAAAGAATATGTCTCATAGAATAGAATCAGAAAATTTGTATTTCATTCTAAAACTCCATAGTTGATGGTTCAATAGATGGATTGGCTCATTTGATGGAATATACATTCTATTGGATTTTATCTGTCTTCAATTTTACTAACGTCCATAATTTAAAAAATTTAAACCCTCATACACCATGAAACTTCTGTATTTCATAAAACTCCCACAAATGAATTGTGAAAAGGATACATATATGTCTGATTCTGTTTTCATCCACAAAACCCCTACTTATATCATGAATTCATTTTGATATTGTGAACACTCAAACCAATAAATAATCATCTAACACAATATACCAAACACTTTTTCTCCATTTTTCATTCAAAAGATTTGTTTACCTTTTTAAATAATCATATGATATTTAAGAACATTAATATCAAAAAAGCATCTTAATAATCAATATCAAACTTCTCAAAAGATATTTATTAATCGATACAAATTCTCACTCTGATGGAAAAACTTATTAAATATAAAATGATAGTCTAAAAAATCTTCTTCCGGAAATTACCACCAAAACCAAAAATAGAAAAAATGTAATTTATTAATTATATTGAGTAAAATAATTTAAGTCTGAAATGATTTAATAATTATCACCAACAAATACAATGTGAATACCTTTTTGTAATAATCATAGAATATAAATCATTTTGTAAATTTTATTCTAGCACCTAGAAATTTTTTTGAGGAAATATAGTCCTACCCCCTAGATATTATGTCAACCATGGTTCATAAATCATAGAAAACATTATCTAAAGAGATGGATCAGTATTAATAAATTCAAAGCCTTTGTGAGTGAAATTTTTTTGGTAATAAGAACCATATACAACAACACCATTCTATCCATATATACTGACTTAGAAATCTCCTTCCAGAATTTTGTAAATTCACAACATCTTTCATCCTTTAAAAACATTATTCCTACATCCACATCAACATACTATTTTAATAGTTCCTTCACACAAATGCAGAGTTCATATATTATACGCAACAGCCACTAAATACATGATTCATTAAAGGTTTCAGAACATATCAGTGGATAAATTCATGAAACAACATTTTTTTCTCCGTTGGAAACGTTTTCCTAAGAAAATAAGATAGTGGGGACTGAGAAACATACCGCAACCCTATAGATAATGAGCCTGGAAACCCATTTTCAACCTCAGTTTCAAACAATAAACCATTGGTATTTTTTTTTTGAAAATTTAAGAAAATATTTTCATTATATGAACATACTATAGGCTGGTTTCACTCTTTACAACATTATATTTTATGAACTGATATTTGATGTAAATTTGTATTTAATAAGAATGTTATACTATATTTGTATTTATGTTTATAGAACAATGTTTATAAAAACTCAAGAGAAGTGGTATCTTGACTTCAAAAAAATGGTTCTTCCAAATGAGACTTCATACACATATGTTTGGTTGCAGCTTGAGTAGTGACAACATGTGTAGATTTAGTAGTTCTAAGAGTCAAGGAATTTTTATAGTATTCTAACTCAAACAAATTACCCCAAAAAGAAAAATTCACTAGATATGGATCTTCTATCATATACACTTCATTATGAATCATCATATGTAAACCAAAATAGTCCAATTATATCTTAGTTATATATGATAATTCATTTTCCATACAATATATGTTATTCTTTTAGAGAAATTTGGAACCTTGGAATCAAAGTAACAACGTACAGAATATCTGGTCTTGAAAAATCCATATATAATATACTTCCAATTGATTTATAAAAATAATTATAATATACTTCATTTCAATATCCATTATTAAAAAACTTGTTTCCCACAAATTTTTTTATGAAATTGTTTTTAAATTCCAATTCAAAACATCTTAATAATTTTATCACAGTTCTTCTCTTCAGAATGAAGATTGTTTCAATACTTCTGTGAGTTTTTCAATCGGAGCAAGTATTTCATTTATCAAATAATCAATATTTTGAAAACATATTATTCTCTTCATATTAACTTTCACATGTTCTTTTATTATTCCCAAAAATGATAATATCATCAATATACACAATAATAATTAGGGAAATATCATGAATTTATTTGTTCTAGTTATTACAATCGACTCTTCCCTTCTTGAAATTCAAAATATATATGTAAACCTCCAATTTGGAATACCTAGATATCAAAGCATGCATTATCCCATAAAAATGTATTCTTTATCTTTCACTCATAACATTCATAAACTCCAAATACAAATCCAACGGTTGTTAAAAAAAAACATCATAAACATTTACTTAACTGAGAACTGAGAACTTCACATCCATCTAAATAATTTAATTAATTCATTGTGAAAAAATTGAAAAAATGATTATGTTTTTTTATAAAGCTACATATACTGAATATCTCTCATTAAAAATAATATCTTTAATTTATGAGTATCCTTTTTATACTAATCTTTAATTTCTTCTTATAACTTCATCATATTCATTAATCATGTTTTGAAACACCCACTTTGTGAAAATAAATTTTTTGTTATTTTGATTAGGTACATGTTCCAATGCATCGTTTTTATAAATCTAGTTTAACACTTTATTAATAAAAATAATCCAATACCAATTCTAAAAAGAATCATTTACATATTTTGGATTGACTCTTGATATAATAATGTATATGGAATTTTTTTATTTCCTTCTTTTTTGTACATTTTAATGTTGATCAACAATAGATTTTTGAACTTCCACATGTTTACATAGTGTTGCATGATGTTTATGATGTTTTTATTCATCACTAAAAATATATATGTTTGATTCCTCCATCTATGTGGCATTATCATTGATAGAGTTATTTTCAGGTTTCATAAAAATAACTCTTCTGTCTTATTCATCTTCCTCTTATTCATGTGTTTATGAAACATCTTCCTATTCTATTTCATAAAATTTTCAAAAAGATTGTATCATATATTATTCTAGATAATTTAATGATACATATATATCATATTACATATAGTCATAGATAAGAAATATTAAATCATCACCTCCCTGATCAAACATTAGAAAATATAAACATTTTTTATTTCTGATTGAGGGACTCCCAAAAACACTTAGGTGATTCAAACATTGATTTTTCTTATAGGAAATTTCATACAATTTCATAACATATCATTTTATTAGAAACTTTGATTCTGAATATAAATAAATGTGGTCATAGCATACCTTCAATAGTAATTTGAAATAAAATTTTCAATCAATATGGTATTTCCAATATTCAATAACTATTATTCTTACATTTAGAAATTCCATTATTATATGGTGTGTATTTTCTACTAAACTGAATCCAAATTCCATATTTTCAAAATTACTTATGAACTCTATAAACTTGTACAAACCACTAATATCGTCGCACAATAACTTTATACAATACCCACATTCCTTTTCCCATCTTCTCCTGAAACTGTTAATCGTATTTATAGCTTACAATTTAAGATTAAAATACATATTACATGTAATGCAGGTTAATTTATCAATTAAATAAATGAATTAATTTTCTATAAATGTTGATTATTTACTCATTGGACCACAAATATTATTGTGAATATGTTTTAGGGGATGATTTGAAGGAACTTAAACTTTTGTACACACATAGTTTTTAATTTTATCTTTTTGAAAAATCGCACAACACAGAGCTCTTATTATTGTCATGTCAGGAATATCATGAACATTGTATACCATTGATTAAATTTATATATTTCTCAAAAATTATTCACCAACCATTTTTTCTATAATTGATATTATTATATCATGCTAAGATAACATGAATTTTGTACATCAATAACT
The DNA here is from genome assembly GCA_963277665.1 of Viscum album. Lineage (NCBI taxonomy): Eukaryota > Viridiplantae > Streptophyta > Magnoliopsida > Santalales > Viscaceae > Viscum > Viscum album. The sequence continues at coordinate 1,960,348,149 of OY728137.1, forward strand.
TTAATAATGACTCCCTTTGTACCTTATCCTCTGGTAAAAAATATTACATCTTTTACCACTACCACAAAATTGTGTTTCCATAGAGACACTATTTAATAGTTCTAAAAAGGAACTAATAAAGGGTGGGGGATTTATCAGCACTAAAAAAAGCGATGATAACAATGACCCTTTATCATCTCTTTTTTTAATGCTGATAAAGGCACCCCAATTATTAGCACTTTTTTAGTGTTGTTAAAGGGGAAACTTTTATCAATACTTTTTTTAGGAGCACATATAGGGGGCTTAATTAACAATTTTTTCCTAGCACTAATAATGTGTATATTTCAGAAAAGTTCTTTTATAAAAAAAATATATATTGATATATAATTATATTTATATTGATATAGATATAATATATATTTTCAAATATTTGTTAGATTGATTTGATATGTAGTAGACGCAGGGCTGACACCCAGAGCATAAATTATGGTTGTTTGGAGTGATTAATGAACTTTTCATGCCTTGAAGAATATGAGAAGGTTTTTCAGTGGTCACTAAGGTTTAGGTCTAGCCTCAATCATTGATTTGATATGTGGTAGAGGAAAATGGACACTCGGAGTAGAAGTTATGAAAAAATGGACACTTAAAGCCATACTAAGGATAGTCCGGAGGGATTTTCGGCCTTTTTGGGACATGAAAAACATGATAAGGGGTTACAGTGGTCACCAGAGTGTGTTTATTTTAAATTTTTTTTATTTGAAATGTGGAAGAGACAAAATTTACAACTACAGAAGATGTTAATATCGTTTGAAATTGAGAAACCCTCTTATCACCTAAAAAACCAAGAATCCTAGAACTAAATAAAATGGGCATAACTTCTGCTCCAAGTGTCTGTATGAGCACCATGAATAGTCAAATAGAGTCTCATGAGATGAGTAAGAAAGAAGTCTAATAAAAACTATTATAAGATCTAAGAAACCCATGATATATTAGTTATTTCACTAAAAAAACTTCCAACTTCAAACGACCATAACTTTTGCTCCGGGTATACATTTGGGCTCAACCAAATATCAAATCGAAGGAAGTGAAGCGATATATGCATCATGTAGACTGGAACATAGTTATAGTCATGTCTAGGAACCTAAACCCCCAAGAAACATTCAAAAGGGCTCCAAAATCCATTTTCTTTGTCCGGTGCCCTGCCAAATTTATCTTAAACGGTAATAACTCCAGATTTGTGTGTCTGCTCGGTCTCCTACACCTTTTATATCATAGTTCTTTACATAATATTCGATTTGAATTATCATTGAGCTAAAAAGGACACCTAAAGCATATTTCATTCCCATTTTAGTGACTCTGGGGTTTTTTAGGTTTTTCCTGCCCCCATTTCTAGTAATTTTGACTTGCCTGCCATTTTTTCAAATGACCGTAACTTATGATCCGCCTGTCTGTTTGGCCTTCACCACCTATCATATAAAATATCATTTCATGATATTCAATTTTACTGGTCACAGAGCTGTAACAAACTCCTGGATCAACAGTTTTCTCTGTTACCTTGAGTTTAGGTTTTATATGACTTTGTGACTGTATTTACGGGTTTTGAGGGTTCCTTAATTTTTTACATATAATTCAGGTTTTCAGGTCATTTTATCATTTTTCATAATGTACTATTTTTTATAATTAGTTATATGACAATATATAAATATTTTTTATATATTCACAACTAAAAGTTTAATTTTATAAATAAATAATTAATCATATTTACATATAAAATATATTTCCCAATACATAAGCCTTATCTAAATTAAATACTAATATCTATTTTATTTAAATTAAAAATATATGAACCTTAATATACCTATATAATGTGTACGTGTATATATATATATTTGTGTGCCTTTGTATTAAAAAACTGATATATATTATTTATATATTCTAAGCATATATAAATACATATTAATATATAATATTTGTATATATATGTAAATATGTATAATTATACCTGTAGATACACATATAATATATATATATGTGTGTGTGTAAATATGTATAATTATACTTGTAGATACACATATAATATATATATGTGTGTGTGTGTGTTTTATATATGTATGTATTTATTTATAAACTCACACAAAAAAAGAATTTTTTATACATGTTTTTGAAAGTGATCTTATAAATATATATTAATATAAAAATAATTATATTAATATATAAATATAACTATATACATATTAATATACATATATATATATATATTAATAGTACTATATATATTAATATAACTATATATATATTAATATATATATATATATATTAATAAAAATATATATTAATATACTAGTAAATATAACTATATATATTAATAAATGAAGGGAAAAGCATTATGGTGGAGTGTTAAAGTCTTAAGCACGCAAGAAACAAGTTATGAGTTCGAATCCAAGGGGAGGCAGGTCCCGTGCACGGGTGGAATAACGGAGAACATTGTTAAATGGGGTTGTTAGTGCTGTTAAATGGTTGGAGAGGTTGAGGCATATGGGGTGGGGTGGGGTTGGAGTGGGGGAACTATTAAAGGGGGCTTTATGCACTGTTGAATCCCCTCCCCAAATTTTAATTTTTTTTTAATATTAGTTTTTTCTTTAATCAGTGCTTTTTGTAGCACTGATAAAAGGAGTGGTTATCTGTGCATTGTAAAGACCTGAAGTTTTAAATGATTTTTTTTTCATAACTCATTGGAATTTTACGAGTCTTTGGATTTGGACGACACTTGATTCAGAGGCCCAGTGTGCCCAGAATCATCTTCCGAAGTTTTGTTCGGGTACGTTTAGTAAACGTACGAGCGGGTTTTTCTATCATTTGAACCGGTGCTCAGAAATGAAATTTAAGGACACCGATGAACTCGCAGTGCCAGTATTCGCTTAAGGGGACCTTTACTGAAATTGCGTTTTATGCGGGTTGAAAGTTATTAATTAGTAATTTAGAATAAAATAAGTAAAATTCGTAGTACACAATTTTATTTATATCTATGGTAGTTATATCCTACAAAGGGGAGTTAAGGGTGGGACCCACAACCACCTAACTTCCCACGTGTGGATAGATGAGAGGTGGGACCCACACGATCCCCAACCTTTCATCTCCTATAACTCCCTTCAAACCCTCCTTTAACTCCCTTGAATCTTTGAGCTTTCATTTAATGTGCCATCTCCCCATTGATTTTCCCCTTTAATTAATTTTGACAACATCTCCCATTTATTAAGGTTAATCTCATCACCTCCCTCTCCCCCTCTTCAATATATGCCGACACATTTTAATTAATGAGTTCAACCTCTTAAATTAATTAATTATGTTCGCTGAATTTTGAATGGCATGTGTGAATAAAAATAATGGCTTAGCAATTATTTTATTTTTTGGGCTTTCGTTGGGTTGAGAGGTTTGGGAAAAGAGATTTGGAGAAATAGTGAAGGGTTTTCTTCTCTCAACGATGAACACCATCCTTCCAAAGAAGAACTTCTGAGGATCATCACACAACGCTGTCAATCTTCAGCCAAAAAAAGGAGAATGAGCCACCCATGAGGAACGTCGACGACGCGCCATATTCGGCCTTTCTTCCTCGACATCAACGAGTTGACGCCGTCTCCCCGCGATGTCGTTCTATCTCGACGCTTGTCCTCTTTCTGTGGCTCGATGACATCCAACGTCATAATTGAGGTAGGAGGTTTTGAAGAATTTTTATTTGAATCAAAATTGTGTCTCATTCATCATGGAATATCTTTGTTTGTTATTATCCATGTGTTACCGCCTAACGCGGACGGCGCGGGCCGAACGAACATGGCCCAATGACCCTCCGGTAGATCTTGATTATTTTTGGAATCGACGACCAGAGGCGGAATGTTGAAGAGGCCGACGGCGCAAGGGACGTCATCGTAGATGCAAATAAAATTTGTGGCCAAGCAGGCCACGACGGAGGAAGCACAGAGCCGTCGCACCCTACTGGGGACGCGGAGCCGTGACCAGGGCATGCCGTGGCAGAGGAAGCCGACATCGTCGCACATGCTGTGTGTAAGGAACCATGGCCCAATTAAGCAGCAGAACCAGCTAGCCCATCGGCCGACCGACTGGAGGAAAGCCGCGGTGTCTGGATGGCGCCGCACCGGATGAGTCGCGGCCTGCCCATGTGGGCCGCTTGCACCAAGAAGGCTGGTCGGCTTCGGCCGGCCAGCTAGGGAGGACGGCTCCCATGGTGTCATCAGTTCTAGAAGTCGAGGGGCCATGTACCCCACCATAGACCGTTCGGCCCCCTTTGGACCTAGTCGTGGCCGGCCGGGCCATGCCGCGCCGTGCCTGGCTGAGCCCTCTCAGGCAGGGCCGCGCCCACTCGGGTCGGGATGCACCCTCTCGTTTCGGACCACACCCCATCGGGCTGGGCCACGCCTTCCTTCAGGCTGGGGCTCGCCTGCCACCGGGCCGAGTCACGCGTCTTTAGGCCTGGCCGACACCCCAAGCTGGGTCGGACCAGAAGAACCGGGTCAGACCAACCCGCCAGCCCACTGGGACTAATGAGGTGAGCCCGTATGCTTAAATGCAAATATATTCACGACCGTGCATCTGATCGACACACAGTCTGTGGCACTGGAACCCACGCGTTGAGTTAGTCCTTTTGAGACACTTTAAGTGAGTTTTGGATGACTATGGAAAAACGGATGGGTTGGTTCAAAACCAAAACTAACCGGGCCCTCGGAGCGGAAACGCTTATAACATAAGGATCGGGCGTATGATTGATATGTCGTCGACTATGTTGGATTCGTCTTGATGAGATAGACTACTTTTCATACATCACATAGGATTTGAATGTGGTTTGAGAATTTCCGGGTTTAATTGTACCTGAAATCCAACTGGCCCCCTGGAGTAAAAATTGCTAATAATTCATAGACCGGGCGTCCGATCGACGCACCATCTATTGCATTGAGACACCTATTATGAGGTGGTCCTTTTAGATACTTCTATGTGAGTCATTGTGACAATTAGAAGTATCGACCGGTAGCTTGTGCAGCTGAACCTCTAGGAGACGAGAGTACGGAGTATGGAGACCTTGTAGCTGGCTGAGACCTGATGACTAGTTGTCCGATTCGTTTCAGAGTGATTTGACTAGACCAGTGGGGAGTGCTACTATTTTGGGGCGGTAGACCCATGGAGGAGGAGAGCTACTGTGTTGGGGTAGCAGACCCACAATAATCGATAGGAGGAGTACCTATGTAGGCTATTAGGGGGAGCACTACTGTTTTGGGGTGGCAGACCCGTGGTGGTGAGCGCTACTGTGTTGGGGAGGCAGACCTGTAGACCTCAATAGGAGGAGTACCTCAGCTATTTAAGGTTAGTGAGAAGTACCAAAAAGTCACGACAGGACTACTATGCTTGAAAGAGGAGTAGTTATCCAGCAGCTGTGATTTCAACATCATTAATTAATATCATGGTTTGAGCTGAGTCAATGTACTTTGTGTTTTCCTTATGATTGATATGGGTTACTTGTTACCATAGGTATATGTATGGGAATATACCTAAGTAAAGGATATCTGTTGAGCTCCTTCTTTGTGGTTTATCCTAGTTGGATTTTCGTGAGACCTTGAGGGTCTTGGGGTCCCTACTGAGTATCGTTATACTCACCCCTACATGGGATACTCCCACACCTCATTATGTTGCATGTAGACGACTGACAGTGCTGACAGATCATGGTGTACGAGGACTGGATAGTACCAAGAGGTGGACACTCAGCATGACGACACACGGAGTGGACCGATATACACAGAGTGCTGAGGAGGACATCTGTACCTACCCTTCGAGTAGGAACCCGGAGGACGATCCAGAAACTGCTTCCATTTTCCAGCTGTTGTCTTTTCAGTAGTACATTCTTTCTATTATAGTTATACCTTTTTGTTGGGATTGTATTTCTTGGCCCTTTGTATTTTCAGTAAACTTGTTATACTACATTACTTATTGTTTGCTTCTTCTTGATATCTGGTTGTGTGAGTTTACATTTTATAAAGGCAATTTCTTCCCAGTTATAGATATTTACGCCTTTGGTGCTAGTCTCCAGTCCCAGGCCTATTGAAAACGGGATTGGGGTAGTTACGACACGGGCCCCGGGGGACGGGTCCTGAAAAATTGGTATCATAGGACTTGGTTCTACCACAGAATAGAGAACTCTAATAATTCCTTTTTATGAAGAAATAGTGTTAAGGGTACCTAGTGTGTTTTTTTAGTTCATGGAGTCCAGTGTTGGTGTGGCGACCGACATATCCATACACCAGGACCCTGACTACTGATTTCCGACTCAGTGAACGAAACCACTGATTGCATGTGTGTTTTCAATAGTTTTTCTTAAAGTCAGCGCAAACTAGGTCAGCTCACAATGTAAAGTCTTTGACCGTGTCACATCTATTTCATTCAGTATGCCTCCCCACGGAAGACCAACTAGGGCCCCGAGAGTTGTATATACTGACAACCGACTGAGCGACGAGGCCTCAGTATAGGGCCCTCTTCCAGTTGAGGCACTCGCGGTACTACCACCTGTTGGGCCACCTATTCTACCAGCCCCAGTAGCATGTGATGCACGCCGCTTGAAGGAGAAGCATGAGTTGTAGCACCATAGGTCACCATGGTTATGGGGAGACATAGACCCATAGGTGGATGAGAATTTCCTGGAGGCTATGGTGAGAGTCTTCAGGCTAGTAGGGACGCCAGTAGACTTTATAGTGGTCCTTGCTACCAGCCTCCTTCAGGCAGCAGCAGGCAGATGGTGGAGCCTGATACTCCAAATGCATGACAATGTTTGTGGAGATTTGTACGTGGTGTCAAGTTATCTCCACATTTCATCGGACCATTCCAGGTCCTCAGCAGAGTAGGTGAGGTGGCTTACCACCTGGCCCTTCCACCACAGTTGCATCGGGTGCATGACTTTTTCCACGTATCTCAGCTAAGAAGTTATGTGCACGAACTGTCCCACATCATCGAACACGAAGATCTAAATATCGATGACGGGACGACTTTCACAGAGGTTCCAGTAGAGATTATGGATCGACAGAAGCGGGTCCTATGTGGACGGACGATTCCTCTGGTGCGCGTTCGCTTGCAGCACAGGAATTTCCAGGAGAGCACTTGGGAGCTTGAGGCACATATGCTAGCTCTGTATCCTCATTTGTTTTCCTAGTGTGTGTTGTAGTTTTATGTTGACGTAAAGGCCTAAGGTGGGAGTAATGTAAAGACTCTAAATTTTCAAGGAATTTTTTTTCTTAACTCATTGGAATTTTACGAGTCTGTGGCTTTTGAAGACACTTGATTCGGAGGCCCGGTGAGCCCGAAATCAATTTACAAACTTTTTTTTGGGTAAGTTCAGTAAACGTATGTGCGGTTTTTTCACTCTTTTTAACCGGTGCTCGGAAATGAAATCTGAGGACACCGATGAATTTGCAATGCCGATATTCTCTTAACGGGACCTTTACTGCTGTTGCGTTTTATGCGGGTTGAAAGTCATTAATTGGTAATTTAGAATAAAAGAAATAAAATTCGTAGTACACAACTTTATTTATATCTATGTTAGTTATATCCTACAAAGGGGAGTTAAGGGTGGGAACCACAACTACCTAACTTCCCATGTGTGGATATTGGAGTGGTAGGGCCCACACGATCCCCAACCATTCATCTTCCATAACTCTCTTCAAACCCCCTTTAACACCCTTAAATATTTGAGCTTTAATTTAATGTGCCAACTCTCCATTGATTTTCCCCTTTAATTAATTTTGAAAACATCTACCATTTATTATGGTTAAAATCTTATCCTCCCTCTCCCCCTCTTAAATTTATGCCAAAACATTTTAATTAATGAGATCATCCACTTAAATTGATTAATTAAAATTTTGGAATTTTGAATGGCATGTGTGAACAAAAATAATGTCTTAGCTATTATTTTATTTTTGGGGATTTTTTTGTGTTTAGAGGTTTGGGTGAGAGAGCTTTGGAGAAATATTGAATGTTGTTCTTCTCTCAATGATGAACACCATCCTTCCAACGAAGAACCGTCGAGGAACATCACACATCGTCGTCAATCTTCAGCCAAAACAAAGGAGAAGGAGCCACCTGTGAAGAACACCGATGACACTCCATATTCGACTTTTCTTCCTCGATGTCAATGAGTTGATGCCATCTCCCCGTGATGTCGTTCTATCTCGACGCATTTCCTCTTTCTACAGCTTGACGAAGTGCAACATCATAATCGAGGTAGGGGGTTTTGAACAATTTTTATTTCAATAAAAATTGTGTCTCGTTTGCATTGAATATCTTTGTTTATTATTTTCCATGTGTTACCGCCTAACGTGGATGGTGCGGGCCAAATGAACATGGCCCGAAAGCCCTCTGCTGGATCATGATTACTTTTGGAATCGATGACCGGAGGCGGAACACGGAAGAGACCGACAGCGCAAGGGTCATCATCACACATGCAAAGGAAATTCATGGCCAAGAAAGGCATGGCAGAGGAAGCAAGATGCCATCTTTCCCTGCTTGGGACGTTGATCCGTAGCCAGGGTAGGCCGCGGTGGAGGAAGCCGGTGCCGTCGCCCCGACTTTGAGGAAGTAACAGCGGCCCACTTTGCGGGCCTCTTCGGCAGGAGAACCAGCCGGCCGGGTGGAGGAAAGCCGCGACGCCGGGAGGACGCCGTGTCGGATGACCCACGCCCCCCCACCCCCGTGTGGGCTGCAAGCACCAAGATGGCCAGCCGTCCGGATAGGGAGGGCGGCGCCGCTGGTTCAGTTAGCCCCCCCCCCCCCCCGCCACGGACCGGTCGTCCCCCAATGGGCCAATCTGCTCGGCCGCAGGCCGGCCTTGCCGCGCCACACGGGGTCGGGCCGTTCCGGGCTGGGCCGGGCCATGCCTACCTTTGGGCCGGGCCGCACCTGCCACTGGGCCGAGCCGTACTTCTTTAGTCCGGGCTCCCACCCCATGTCGGGTCGGACCCGCCTAACCGGGTCGGACCGACCCGCCAGCCCACTGGGCCGGGCCCATACGCTTAAATGCAAATATCTTTACGACTATGCGTCCGATTGAAACACCGTCTGCAGAACTGGAACCCTCATGATGAGGTAGTCATTATTTGATACTCTAAGTGAGTTTTGGACGTCTTTGAAAAAACGACTGGGTTGGTTCAAAACCAAAACCAACCGGGCCCTTGGAGGGTAAACACTTATAACATAAGGATCAAGCGTCTGATTGACATGTCGTCGACTACGTTGGATTCCTCTTGATGAGATGGACCTTTTTGCATACTCCACATAGGATTCAGATGTGGTTTGAGTATGAATGTGTTGGATTGTACCCGAAATCCAACAGGGCCCCTGGAACGGAAATGCTAATAACTCACAGACCGGGCGTCTGATTGACGCGCCTTCTATTGCGTTGAGACCCCTATGACGAGGTGGTACTTTGTGTTACTTCTATTTGAGACATAATGAAACTTAGAAGTATTGAAAAGTAGATCATGGAGTGGAACTTCCTGTAGATGAGCGTATGGAGTATAGAGAACTTGTAGCTAGGTGAGCCCTGATGACTGCTTGTCCGATTCGTTTTGGAGTGACTTGTCTAGACCAGTGGGGAGCGCTATTGTGATGTTGCGGTAGAACCATGGTAGAAGAGTGCTACTGTGTTGGGCCAGAAGACCTGTGGTACTCGACAGGAGGAGTACCTCTTTATACTATTAGGGGGAGCACTACTGTGTTGGGGCGGCAGACCCATGGCGGGGAGTGCTATTGTGTTGGGGAGACAGACCCGTGGTACTCGATGGGATGAGTACCTCAACAGTCTATGGTTAGTGAGAAGAAACTTAGAGTCTCAACAGGACTACTGTTCTCGACAATGGAGGAGTTCTCTATTAGACGTGAATTCAACATCATTAATGAAAATCCTGGTTTGAGCTGAGTCAATGACCTTTGTGTTTTCTTAATGATTGAGATGGGTTACTTGATAACTTAGGTATATGTATTGGCATAGACCTAAGTAATGGTTATCTGTTGAGATCTTTATTTTTGGTTTATCTATGATGGATTTTCGTGAGATATTGAGGGTCTCAGGGTCCCTACTAAGTATCGTTATACTCACCCCTGCACGGGCTATTCCCACACCTCGTTGTGTTGGATACAGACGACAGATAGTGCTGACTGATCAGAGTGTATGAGGACTAAACAGTATATAGAGGTGGACACTCGACATGACAGAACATGGAGTGGACCAATAAACACGGAGTGCTGAGGAGGACATATGTACCAACCCTTCAGGTAGGAACCCGGAGGACGATCCAGGAGCTGCTTCCATATTCCAGCTATTGTATTTTCCGTTGTACTTTCTTCCAATTGTAGTTGTACCTTTCTGTTGGGCTTGTATTTCCGGCCCCTTTGTATTTTCAGCAAACTTGTTATACTTATTTACATAGTGTTTTCTTCTGCTTTATCTCTGGTTGTGTGAGTTTACATTTTATAAAGGCAATGCCTTCCCAGTTATAGGGATTTGCGCCTTTGGTTCTAGTCGCCAGCCCTTGGCCTATGGAAGGTGGGCTAGGGGTAGTTATGACACGGGCCCCGAGGGACGGGTCATGACATTAATTTTTAGAAATGATATATGGGAAACCCCATTTATCTCTGATGATATTAACTGCACTTTTTTAGCACAGTAAATGGAAAATTCTAGTGCTGAAAAAGGCCATATTAGTATTAGGGAATCTATCATGAATCGATATGTAATAATTAATATGTAATAGAAAATAACATTAATCCCATGCTATTTAATCAATAAATTGATTAATCAATGCATCCATAGATTAGATAAAGGTTACATTCACATGGAAAATAAGAACCAAATTCAAAATGAATGAAATTATAAATTTTTTGATTCACGATCATATATATAATTATACAAATATTTTTAATACCTTCCATAATAAATTTTAAAACAATGTGCTAATGATTTGTCACATTATACTTACCTTGGCATTGAGTGGATATGTTATTTTGATCACCACCTGACATTGAATGTTGAATTCATTATTTATATATTTTATGATCAATTTAATTCATTATTCAATATTCCTTATCAAATATATATATTTATTAATGTATATATTATTATCCACATTTCTCCTATTGAAGAAAAAATTAAAATTAAACATCTTTTGTTTAATGGTATATGATTAATGAAATAATAATTTCCATCCTATAGAAATTATGATTTTTATCATAAAATTAATTATGAATTAAAAATGTTCACAATTGAGTGATTTTTTATGAAAAAATTCATCCTCACCAAATTAATCTTTTGGTCAGAGGAGACAATATGTTCTTGTGGAATATCAATTTTTTAAATAAAATCAATATCATTTGATGAATAATATTACTATAAGTGAAATATTAAAATATGATTTCATAAAATAGTGTTTATTATAATACCATTGAAAATGTGTAGGATAACCATTATTATGAAAAATGGTTGCAATGTTAGGGAAATTTTTTTATCACTCTATACATTAAAAAACATTCAATTTGACATTTTTTGAAAATATTTTTTCCATCAAATAAAAGATAGATTCATTTAAACCCATTAAAAAATTATTTGTCAACAAAAATATACCATAATAAAACATTTTCTTAAATAAAAGGACTTCTGTAAATTTTGTTGGGAATCATGGACTTGGATAAAAAATATAACAATTTTAATGAAAAATTAATTCATTTATCATTTAAATTTTATTTTCTTAATTCAAGTAACCACAATAATAAAATACAGAATAAAATATTGAACCACCTTGAATACCTAGTGTACGAGAAAATTAGTCTATATGATGAATGATAAATGATAATATTCCTTCAATGAGAATAAAATAAATCCCAAAAAAAGTTTTTGATGATAAAATAGATTCTTACCTCTTTGGAAACATTTAAAAGTTAACCCCTTGAAATAAATAACATGAATTTAAACAAAAAAAATAATTACTAAATATTATTTCATCTTAAATAAATAAAAGGGATGTATATACAACACATAGAATTGAATAGGTGTATATTAACAAATATGTCTCAATGAAATAGAAATTGTGATGAAATCCCTCACCCCACGCTTCCCCTTAGTTGATCAAGTTATAAAAAAATTTACAATGGTTTTAAGTATGTTATTAATTTATAAATACAATGTATTTATATTTTTAATATTATAATTATCTTATTTTGAAATTTTACCTCCATTTTTTAATAATACATTATTATTTTTCTTGCTTAAGGTATTAATTTCCTTGTTTACACATGTGTTTTTTTCATGAATGTTCCCCTAACAATATAAATAATAATGTTACATAATATTTTTAATTCAATTAATTTTATAAATATAATATTTTATCATTAAATACATTTTTCTAACATTTCATGAAATTTGTAAATGGTAAATGAATCACATCATTTAGTGGTGAAGGTTGGTTATACGTACGCACCGTCGACAATATCATTCCCATATTATTTCAAAGGTTAAATGGGTGTATAATATTTTATTTTTAAAAGATAAATATATTTACATATGTATACTATATAATCATTAATTAAAGAATTACACATATCTATATAAATAAGTGATAGAAAACAAATTACATCAGTTCGTGTGGTGGTAGTCTGCCGTACACATGATAATGGATTTATTTCCCATTTGATATAAAATGATATGGATAATTATTATAAAATAAATGTAATATAATATTAGTGTTTTGGGACAGTTTTTAAAATATTTTATGTGTTAAGAAACATTATATTGATGTGGAAGAAGAATTTAAAATAATGAACTCAGTTAATTCTATTATATTCTATAAGAGAATCCTCCTTTAGTTCTCCATATAAGAACCCAATGTTATATATTTTAGCTAGATAAGAATCTGTAAAATGTGGATATAGATGTTTTGGAGTGACTTTGAATGTGATTGGATGAGGTAATTCAATTGAGAGGAGGAAATACATGAGGGTTTTGAGTTCCCTTTTATAAATAAGGATGAAGGGAATTTTCATAAATACCCCAAACCATTCCAAAATAGACATTCACTCCCCCCCCAAGTGACTCAAAAAATGATATAAAAAGGTGTTTATGGAAGTTATGGTTGATACAAAAATAAACTACATTAAAATATACACATTTATAAAATTTTCTCTCTTACCTTTATGTTTACATACTTTTACCATTTTAGTTTTCAACACTGTAACCAGTTATTTGACCAATGTAATTTCTCTATAAATCCAAAAAAAATACTTATTAAATATTTCTAAACCAATTATTATAAAAATTTAATCCAATTTATAAAATAATAAATATTTTTGCAGAAATTTATTTTTTCCAAAAGAACATGTAACACAAAAAACCTCCCTTTAACAATACCATCATTAACTAATTTATTAATGTTTTTACACATAATTATGACACAAAATATAGCATCTTGTATTAATTAAAATTTATTAATATTATTATCCCAACTATGGATAATTTATTTATTAAATTCTACTCATAATAGAATCAAAATTTATTTAAATGATAATATCAACTATTCTATTGATGAATGGGTTTTCTGGAAATGCATTTTTCGAGCATAAGATGATTTTATATTAATTATATATAAATAATATTATCTGTTAGCTAGTTATAAATTTATATATTTTGATATAAAACATATACATTTTCATTAAATCATTGTTCAGTAATTATTTTTTTAATTAACTTAAATAGATTATCATTATGGCTTTTCATTAAAAATAGTTTTTGAATGAAATCCAATTTTCTGGAAAAAAAATCGATTTTAACTCTAAATCTTTTTATTTTTACTTAATCAAATTTATAGTTTATATAAATTAAATTACTCATATTATAATAAATTAATATAAATAAAATACAATAAAAAGTTAAATACTGTATTATTAATTAATTACAAAATCTTGTTTTTATATAAATGATCTAAATATACATTTATGGTTATTTCGACCATATATAACAAAAATTGATATTCACACTATCGAATTAGAATTTATTATCAATGATATATTAAGAAGTTGATTATATTTTAATTTATTAAAATATAATTTTCACTTAATATAATTTTCAGTCGGGGTTCTATATAGCACAAGATATCAAAGAGGATTCATTTATTTCCTACTGAATATATCTTCACATCTAGGGGTTACATTATTTCCTCCAAAATAATTTCACCCATAAATTTTTATTAATATTTCCATATAAACAAATATGTTTAGTTATTATTCATAACATCCTCTGAATACCATGTTACTTCCACTATTTTTTAATTTATCTAAAGTACATTTAATATTTTAGAGGTCAAATTCCTCATTAAATATTCTCTTGTTTGATGAATTTTGAGGAGATATTCACAGTAATATATATCACTTTCCAATGGTATCCCTTTAAATGAGATCACATGTGTGGGGTATGTTTTTTAGTTTATTTAATATGATATATAAGAAACATAATATTCAATAGATTGGGTTTATTTATTTTAAATCGATAAGACACATCTCTAATTCGTTCCAAAATTTCATATGGTTAAATTCACATGGGGATTAGTTTCCAATTATTAAAAAAAATTATAGCACCCTACTATGGAGATAAATTCAAGAAATCAAGATCTTCAACTTCAAATTATAAATCCTTACTTTGATTTCCTATGTAACTATTTTTATGAATTTCAGGCTATTTGATAGGGGATTTGATAATAAATACATATTCTATTGTCTCATTTAAAAGTTTTTTGGCCTAAATATTTCCTTTCAAGGACTTCATCCCAAAAACAATTTGGTTAAATATATGTATTTAATTATTTCACATACCAATGATGTGAATATATTAAATATTTATTCTAACGACACATGGTAATAACCTTTCAAGGTCCTAACATAGCTCATAGAATAATCAATTGCTGAAATGGTCACCACATGGACTCAAGCATGCCTCCATGTATTCTAGAGGATTCTGAATTGTAGTAGTTGTTAAATTATGGTATGATAGAGAATGTATATCCTACAGAAAAAATTATAAAAGTGGTAAAGATAAATATATAATCAATGGAAGAGGTTTAAAGGAAAGGAAGATGAAATAAATTAGATGACCTGAAAGTTTCAAATATAATACAACTATGTTTGTCCGTTTGAAAGTTCAATATGCAGGTATTAGACACACAAAAGAATATTTTGAAACATTATGCAATTAAAATAACATAAGAACAATAGGGTATGCCCCTGAGCATACATTATTATGGAACAATGTTATAATACTAATATCTTTTGTAAAAGATTAATTGAACCACCATATTCATTAATCCAAAACCTATAACTAGGAAAAATGATTAGGTTCCAATCAGTGGCCCAAATAGAGTGTCAGATAAAATTATTTGGCCACCACTAAAGGTTTATAGTTCTAACCAGTATATGAAAATAATATATAGAATTGTGAAGCTATATCAGTAATTATGTAAATAAATAAATTTGAACAAGTCAAGGTCAAGTTCCTTAGTGACGCATAGCTGACCATGCCTACTTTAGAATATGATGGAAAAATATTTGAAAATTCCAACATGTATAGATAATCATATATGTAAATGGATATATTAAGAGATAAACATGAAATGGGGAGGATAAAAATAATAACAAAGAGAGATAAATATAATTGTATGCATAATGGGAATAATGTAGTCATGGGACCAATGAATACAAGCCCATGAGTTAGTGTCTCTAAACTATGGAGAAATTATTGTTAGTCGCATGCATCAGAACACAAGACCATTTTTAGAGACCCAAGATTTACGTACATGGATATTACATTACTTTTTCAATATAATTAATACATAAAAAAACAAACACCCTAGGACTATAATAGTTTAATGTATTTGGGAACTTGAAACACAATCTACTAATCATGGTGAATGATCCTCAACATCTCCCATAAAGATCTTCCCTTTTTTTCTTACCTAAAACCATTCTTTATATCTCAGGGAAAGGAAAACATAAAACATAGAATGGGTGACCTCTAATGCTCAGTAAGGGTAATAATGGATAACATAAAAAACAATCCATAAATATTTGAACATAAAAACATAAACAGAAATTTAAACATTAAAATCTTGAGCAATGACATTAAACATGTGACTACTTAAGGCATGGATCATAAAGGAACATTAATAATGATAAATTAGAATGGGAATAAAACATGTAATTGTGGCAACCATTAATAACATGTTATGATTTCTATAGTAGCCACCACATTGCTGCAATGACCATAATAATGGACAAAGTCCATTACTGATATGTGTTTACATATCATTATTTCCCTGCATTACTGAACCGGATTCACTTTCCATTCAAACAATGTCTATATCATGAGATATAAATCTGTACCAAATGCATTGGAGGGAGATATTGGTCCCACCCATCTCATAATGAAATTATTATTATATGTGCCACAAAATAAATAGAAATCATTCATCACAACCCAATGAATAAAATGATATTCATAAACATCATCCCATCATAACATAATCCATATATAACAAATATATATCATTTCATCGTATGAAAAATCAAGCAATGTAAATAATAGATACATTATACTTGAAACATAAACATACTAAATAATATCATCTTAGATGTAAAATAGTTTATATAAAACACTTGAAATGAATTGTTGAGGAAAACATTCTTTCTTCTTCCAAATCATTTACTTTTTATAAAATGCCATGCAATTTTAAAAGAAAATGATTTTTTTGAAAATAATCCTGAAATCGTGTAGAGTGATCTTCATGGAAATAAGTCATTATAAAACCATAAAAATCTGTTCATGCTGTATAAGTTAAAAAAACAT
The DNA here is from genome assembly GCA_963277665.1 of Viscum album. Classification (NCBI taxonomy): domain Eukaryota; kingdom Viridiplantae; phylum Streptophyta; class Magnoliopsida; order Santalales; family Viscaceae; genus Viscum; species Viscum album. The sequence continues at coordinate 1,960,365,055 of OY728137.1, forward strand.
CCTTCTTGGACTTTATCCGGAAAAGTCAAAAAGTACCTCATATGGTAAACAAAATAAATATTAATTCCATACCATGTGGTAAATAAAGGGAAAAATGGATTTAAACCGAAATTTAAGAATAGATAAAATCTTATGAAAATTTTTTAAGAAAAAAAGGACATTGATGACAAACATAACCCTAGTAAATACTTACAAATAAACAATCTTGGATAAGAACGAGATGAGAATAATTATCCCTTACCTAATGTAAAATTTATTCCATGTGTCCGATAATTCTGTAGAGTGGGATTTAACATATTATGAATTTATAATAGAACCATAATAATATTTATTATATCATATATGATTCACTTATGACTTTATATTTCTTGTTCATTTGTCAATTCCATGTTAAAGAAATGTTTTTGGTAAAATCGTTTCATTTGTCAAACGTGTTTTGACTTATAATTATTCATATGATTACATAGATCATTATTATATACATCCAGAATGTAAAACATGATTAATATATAATATATATTTATAATATATATATATATAATGGATTGATAAATGGAATGAAATACATTGTTCATGGAGACGGTAGGTCGTACGTACGTATGAACGCTGTTTTTGATTCCATATTAAATAGAATGGAAGTACGTAAATAAAATATAAATAAATCCAGTTTCATTATTATTTCATATATTTCATGACTATTTATTATATATACTTTATAATCATTCTTGAATGGTTAACATGGAGAATGAATCTCATCGCGTCGTGGAGACGGTAATCTGTACGTACGCATGAGCGATGATATCGTTCCCATAAATATTGAATTGAATTGGAGTGGATGGTATAATATATCAGAATCGGTATTATGTTATAATAATCATATATAGTTATTATTCCCACAATTATATCCATCCATGTATAGTGGTGGTGGAAAAACAGATTACACCACAGCGTGGAGACGGTAAGCCGTACATACGCAAACACAATGATTTCAGTTTTCGTAGTATGGATATAAGGTGAAATAGGGTTGTTTCATATTTATAATAATATATAAGTATATTAGTGATACTTATGTTATTTCTTTATAATGATACAACTAAAGGAGAGGATGTGGAAGAAGAAATAAACTTGAAAGAATCAATAGAAGAGATTAACTCTTCCTCGACGTGCCTCTTTTAAAATTTATCATAGGGAACTAGAGTTGGCCTTTTGAGAGGGCCAAAAACTATATAATATATCTATAGAAGTTTAAAAGTGGAATTGGAAGGTTTCAGACTTTCAGGAAGGCTTAAAATGGAGTGAAACGAAGAGGTAGGCGGTTACCTTTTATAAGACAGGAGAGGGGCACTTTTAAAAACCTCAAAAATATTAATTTATAATAAACTCAAACCCCACATAAAAAAATATAAGGAGAATCAAATTCATATATGAGGTACTATAGGGTTTTAATATCGTTAACCAATCAAATTTTGACTTGTTTTAACTCTATTTTAAACCTTTTCATTTTGATTTATCATTATTTAATCTATTTAATTTTATTTGTGGTGTTAATATTCTAAATTTTAAATGGTTATAAATACTTACATGTGTGTTGTGAACTGTCCATGATTGGATAATTTGTGAAATTTTCGACCATATAAATTTCAATTTATAATTTTTAAATATTTTTGTGATTTTTAAACAATTTAATAATATGTTATTTTCATAAAATATCAATAGTTTCAATTTTAACACTATTCATTTATTTGAATTAAAATAATATCCACACAAAATATATGTTCGAAAAAAATATTAAATAGATTCATAACATGTCATATTTGTCTATGAAATTAGTGGATCACATTAATTAGTTCATTGAATATTTATTTTAATGTTTTCAAAACCATTTATTTGATATTTTTCTTAATAAAATAATTACTACAACATTTTTATATTATTATTTAATATACTTATTTGTTTCACAAAAAATAAAAATAAAATACTAAGATGAAGCTAAATCTAATATATTTCATAGGAATACTATTAGTCTAATTTATTATCTAAATCAACAAACCTTTAAAAGGATAACTTTATTAAAGTATGAAGGTGACATCTTTGACATCATTTAAAATAAAATAAAATAATCTATTTTATAAGGCTAAAACTAGTCCCCAAGTTGACCCTTTGATGGTTATGGCATAGATATACTCTACCAAAAAATGGTCTGTCATGTTTTTCATTCCTTTTATGTGTATTATTATTTTAATAAAAACTATATTATTGATTTTTCACTAATTAAATAATTTCTTCATCTTTAATGTATAAGATATTAAGGTAATTATATATTTCTCAAAAATCAAAAATAAATTACCACGATGAAGAAAAACATTTTATCTTTAAAATGACAATTTATAATCAAATCTGTATTCAATATAAACTTATATTAAAAATACATTAATTATTAATGTTTGAGTGAGACATATTACACTTTCTTTAAATAAAATAAATTAAAGGTCTTAATCACATCCAAGTGGGTTCCAAAAGATACCATTTCGACCCAAGTATATTTTACAACAAAATATAATTATCCAACTATATTAATAAAAGTGTTAGTGTAACTTTATAATATTATTTACACCCTTAATTACATGATTTTCCTTTAACTGTAGTACATAAAATTTACCGTAGTTACTATTATTAATGACTAAAAATAAAAAGTAGCTTATTACTATAAAAATGACTCACTGATTCCAAATATGGAATCCATTTTTTCCAAATTCAATACACAAAAGTGGCATTATTTAATTTAAAATTATTCCCGCTATTGACAAAATGGGTTTTAAAAGTTAAAACATTGCAAAATATTGAAATGATTTTACCTATGAATTCAATGTAAAATTAATGATAATGACATAAATTATATTAAATGGTAAAAATATTTACTATATATAATTTAAAACCATTAAATATTATAATTTAACCATATATATTATCTCGATGGAAAAGTTGTTTTTAATTAATATTTAGCGTATTTTTTATCTTCATCAAAATATGAAACTTAACAAAAAAATATTAAAAATTATAAAAAGATAATTTTTATATCCATAATGCAATGACTAATCTTATTTTGTCAAATTGAACTTATAAACATGTCAAAAAAATATATTTAATGTGGGCGTGATAACAAAAGGTGGCAAAACTGCATTTTTTTTAAAATATATATTTTACACGAAAAATTTATTTTATTCTCATACCTTGATATTGAATATGTGTAAGATGAATGATATTGTTATACAATTCAAAATGTGTTTAATACTGTTCATAATAGCTAGTTCATAAAAGCAATATATCATTGTTTAGTGAAACTCAGTATTGCGTACAACACACACTATTAAGGAAGGTCACTATTGTGTGCAACAGAAGCCAAGAATAGTGTTTTCATATAATAGAAGATAATAAGTTGTTTCGTATCTTTCAGGATAATCAGGGTGTAGCGTACAACACAAGACATAAAATAAATAAAAAAAAAATTATTTCTCATAAAATCTCGGGGTGTTACATTCTACCACCCTGAAAATGAATTTCGCCCTCAAAATTTGTCGGGGTTATAAATAGTTTCCTACTTGAATGTTTCTTTCATTGAAACCCACATCCTAAAAAGGAATACTAAAAGTTAATTTTAAAAAGGAAGGTTAGAAACATAATGGCCATCCAAAGTAACTCAATTCTGGGTTTCCACATAAGAGAATATAGGTGAAAATATGTATATGGAAGAGAAATATAACAATCATGTTCTGATAGAGAGTGGTAGAGAACATGGCTATGAAAAAGCCAATAATCACAAAGCCATAAATTTGTGATGATATAAGGTACCATCTGATTCATCAGATATGAGTGTACTTGGACAACATTTTTGGTTTTCTAGATCATTTCCCTAATGTTGATGAATTTTTGAATAAGGATAAATACTTTCTTGATTTTAGTGTAATATCATTGTCGGTCATTCCATGAAAAATTTCCACATCATATCTTATTTAATGAAATGAGGTTGACTTTTTCATTCATGAAGTATTAGCAGATCATGTGATAGAATGATAAGTCATTTCCCCTATATCTATCACAAAAAATGTTAGCAGAAGATATTAAATATACATAAGTCCATCTGTGGTGAGGTTAATCATTTATGGTTCCAAAAACGGACTTATTCCTTATATATCCTTCCACTAAATAAAATAAAACTAATTTCTACAAACCAGGTACTTCATATAGGCCAGTGGTAGGCGATAAAGACTTGTCGCACTTCAGTTGTGGGTTTGATTCCCGCAGCCTTGTTTGAAGAGATGGGTTGTCGCCCATCCTACAGGTTTTCCTTTTTCTAAAACTATACTATTATAACATTTCAGAAATAAGAAAAAAATTTATAGCGTTAAACAATACTATCTGATGTCTAACTTAATCCATTCCAATATTTATGCTTATCCAAAATACTTCTGTCCAATCTCATAGAATAAAGAAAATTAATTCTAGAAATGTTATATGACAAGCATGTCAATACCATCATTCACCCCCCATATATCATAAGATATATCATGTTAGTCATATTCCAATCATGTGAATACCTTAATCATGAATACTCTTGAAACATGAATTACCATAGAACTTTAGTGAAAAAAATGAATACTATCAACAGTTAACTCGTTCCATATACCAAAATCCCAAAATTTCAATATACTCAAACCATGATATCACTTTGTCCTAATATTAGTCATGATCTCATTAATACTATCAAACATTTCATTACATCCTTATCCCTCCATTATGGTCATATTAGGTGCTTTCCAAAAATATTTCAATCCCTTTTCATGGTTACCGGTACCATATAATTATTGAAAACCACAACAAACCAATAGATAGATATTCCAATATTCTACGACACTATTAATGATATTTGACTACAATATTTTGGAATACTGTAACATAAATATTTAATCATTCCACCAGTTCGTTGTCATTTTCAACATCGCCAATAGTGATCTCAAGTGAATTACCTATATCTTTTTTCCATTAGAGGTTGTCGATGTCGATCATCATTAACCCTTGGATTAGGGCATTGGTTTTCATAATGCCCCATTTCCCTACACTTGTAGCATTTAAGTGTTGGGGGTGCGTTCTCTACAGTCTTCTCTCCTTTCACATCATTAGCTACCTTTTTCCCATTACTTCGGTACTCATCTGCTCGATGACCTTCTTTTACACACTTAAAACATCTTCTAGTCCCATTAAGAAAGTCTCCACCAAGCTTCTTTCCACACTATGAGAAGAACGAAACATTTTTCTTCTTTTCACCATAGTTTTGAGATTTTTCCTTGAACTCCATCCTTCATTTCTTGTCAAAACCATGAGATGGATATGTAACACCAACTTTTATTTATACCTTGATAGCACAACACACAATTTCTTCATAGATACTGATGTCTCTTATCGCTAATACACTTAGAAGACTTTTTTTTAAGCCACTGAAGAATCGATCAACTTTATTTTCTGGTTGGATGATAATGCCAGATGCATACCTTTCAAGACTTGTAAAATTCTCCTCATATATACCTACATATTCATCATCCTTTTGGTTAAGCTCATGGAACTCTTTTTCGATCTTTGTTTTATGAATACGTGGGAAGTACTTATTGATAAACTAGTTATTGAACTCATCCCATTCCATGGATTCAATTTCATCTTGGGGCTTCATATTCTTAATTAGAGTCTACCACTAGTTTGCTTCACCTTCTAAATGGTAAAAAACTAAAATGACTTATTCATGTTCTGAACAACGAAGTATGAAAATTATATTTTCAATGGTACTGATCCATTGTTCAGCAATAAGTGGATCAGAAGACCCATTGATAGAAGGTGGACGTTGCCTCAAGAAAGACTCAATATAATATTGTTCCCTTCTCTGCTCATTTGTAATTACAGAATGATTCATAGCTTGTGTGTGTATAGAAATAATATTTCTCACTCAATCTCCCATAACATTGGTTTGTTAAGAAGGAAAATCATTGCATTTCCCATTACATTGATCAACACAGTTCCTTCGAGTTCCAACCATCGTCTAAAACCCCAAAATAAAAGTGTAAGAGGCAACAATCATGCTAGGAAAACAACATAATAAATGGGGATTACCTTCAATGTCTAACATCTTATTTCTAATTCTATGGTTTTTACCATAATTATAGAACTATAACCTATACTTATACTTAACCTTAGGGGCATCCCTAGAAATAACTTAGAAATATCTCTAGGGATCTCCAAAAGTTTTCTCATCCTAGTTTCCAAAGGTTAACTAAATCTTTCCTCTGATACCAACTATAGAGAACCAAGATTGACGTACATGGATATTACATTATATTTTTCGAATAATAAATACATAACAAAAGCAAACACCCAAGTACCGTAATTGGTTTGTGACTTTAGAAACATGGAAGACAATCTTCTTATCATGGAGAAAGGTCTTCAACAACTCCCATAAATATCTTACCTTTTTTGTTTTCATACCTAAAATATTTATTTATATCTCAGGGAAAGGAAATCATAAAACATAGAAAGGGTGAGCTCAAATTCTTAGTAAGGGTAAACATGGAGAACAAAAATAAAATCCATAAATATTCGAACATAAAAACATGAACATAAATTTAAACATCAAAATCTTGAGCAATGGCATAAAACATGGAAGTACGTAAGGCATGGATCATAAAGGAACATTAATCATGATAAAATGGCTGGGGAATAAAACATGTAACTATGGATACCATTAATCATGTGTTATGATTTCCATATTATCCATGTCATTGCTTCCGACCATCACATTGGGAAAAGTCTATTACTAAACTGGGTTTACTTGTCGTTCTAGCCCTATATTACTGAATCAGACTCACTTCCCGTTTGATCCATGCCTATATCTTGAGATATAAATCATTACCCAATGCATTTGAGGGAGATATATGTCCCACCCTTCTCATTATGAAATCATTCTAATGTGTGAAATAAAATAAAGAGAAATCATTCATCGTATCCCAAAGAATAAAATGGATTTCATATACATAATCCCATCATAATATAATAAATATAAACAAATGGATATCATTTCATCTTAAGAAAAATAAAACCATGTAAATAACAGATACATTATACTTGAAACATAAACATAAAAAATAATGTCATCTTAGATGGAAAATAGTATTGATAAAACACTTGAAATGAATTCTTGAGGAAAATATATTTTCTTCTTTAAAATTATTTTCTTTTCAAAAAAAGGCATGAAATTTTAAAAGAAAAAGATTTTTTTGAAAATAATCATGAAATCTTATAGAGTAATCTTCATGAAAATAAGGCATTATAAAACTGTAAAAACCTTTTCATTCCATATAAGTTAAAAAAGACATTGTTCTTATACTTTGTTAAGGAAAGTCAAAATGTAACTCGTATGGTAAACAAAAGAAAGATTTCGTCCATACCATTTGGAGGAAAAAGGGTAAAAATGACTTTAAAAATAAATGGAAGAATAGTATACATTTAATAAAATCATTTTAAGAAAACATGAAATTGGATGATAAACATAACCCCAGTAAATATATACAAATAGAAAATCTCAGATAAGAACGAGATTGGAATAATTATCTTCTAACTTATGTTCAATTTCTTCTCTAGATGTCTAAGTCTACTATATAGTGGGTTTAACATATTATTAACTTGTAACATAACTGTAATAATATTTATGACATCATATATGATTAACTTACGACTTTATATTACCCGTTCATTTGTCAATTCCATGTTAAAGCAGTGTTTTGGGTAAAATCGTTTCATTTATAGTACTTGTTTTGACTTGTAATTATTTATATGATTACATAGATCGTGATAACTTAAATCCATAATTTAAACATGATTTATATATAATATATATTCAAAATAATATATATATATATATATATACATAATGGATCGATAAAAGGAATTAAATACACCGTATAAACCCTTTGGATAATTTTATCACCATGGATAAACAATATTGAATCCTTGGAAATCAACCTTTTGGATATAATTTTAATTTATTTTATATATATTATATATTTATTGTTTCCTTTTACTATGTTAATTAGGTAAGTATTTAAGACTCCATTTATTATTTTATTTCTTCTTATATGTACCTTATGGGAAATAGGATAACACCTTCCACCAGTCAATGTGATAGGAAATGTTATGATTTACCTAATTAATTTACAAATAAAATGGTAACGGGGGCCTATATGTTCATGATAGTAATGGCTCAACTTCCTCAAGTAATGAATAATAACTTGAATCATGTTGAAAAAACTAATTAACCTAAGAAATAGAATGTTTCAGTAAATTAGATTATGTGTGTAAGTCCTCATATCTTTAATTGATCTTATGGCCCCCCATTACATAACAATGAATTTACTCCATTAGATATACATTATATATTCTTCAAAAATTCTAAAATGAAAAATTCATACTATAAGTATATCAATTTTATTTGGAGGATGATCATTGGATGATATTGATCAAAAATAAAAAGTATAAAGATGAAATTTATTCTTTGGAGTGGGAATGATTCATGAAAATATTTTCCAATAATACTGTCCTCAAACAATCCATATTTATATAGAGAGGGAGATCCTTGGACTGAAAAAATGAAGATAAATATATCAAGACATGTGAGGAAAAAATTATTTGTATTTCACAAAACCCCTCTGGATTTTTCCTAAACACAGAATATAAGGTGCATTGTTTCTTTAGATTATTATGTTGATTTTATGAAAATCCTTTGTTATAGGAGACATTTACAGCTATGAAGAGATTTTATGGAGTTTCCTAAAGTATGAGATGGAAATTGGTTACTTTTAGTGTCTTCATGGTCTTAGAGATAAAATGAACTATAAAGAGTTTAATATGGGAGGATCAAAAGATAATCCCACGAACGAAAGAAAACTGAACCTACCACTTGTCAAAAATTTTGGAAGAAGCATCATAGTAATAGTATAAAGGGAATGAAGAGTTGTTTCAAATGTGTTAGAGAGGTAACTTCGTTAATTATTACCAAATAGATTTAAGTATTACAACTAATGTGGAGATGAATGGAATTTTCAGATCAAAATGTAGCCATTAGCAAAGTGTTTCAACTACAATGAACATCGGCATTATAAAATACAATTTCCTAAGATCGGGGTTGTCAGAGACAATAAATAACAATAACCTTCATGGAATAAAGGGAGGGAATATGTTATCAATACTACAATCATGTTTCATAACAATGATGTAGTTACATATACACATGTTATTTATTCAAGAGTAGAAAATTTACTATTTGAATATAGTTCCACTCATTCATTCCTATCGTGAATTTTTAGTAGAACTATTCAAACTCCTCCTCAAAATATTAAGATTCAGTTATCTATGTGAATAGTGAATTGTTAAATTATTGCATTAAAATCATATTTCTCATCATTGGATAATTTATATGGATTGAACCTTCCAAAAAATGTCTTCTTACAACCTTTAATGGAGGTTGATGTTATATTGCGCTTGGATTGAATTTCATTTTATAATCCCAACATCAACTGTTAGGAAAGGGATATCACTCATCAAATTAAAAGGCATTACCCAATTATATAGAAGTTCTATTAAGTGGATGAATGTCCAACATAATCATCATCTCAAATGTGAATATTATTTATTTATGAGAAATCAAATCTAGATCAGATTATTAAGACAAAGTATATAATCATGCTTAAATAAATTACCATTATAAGGGAATACACTGATGGTTTCCCCACTGAATTTCATGTTATTCAACATAATCTAAGGGTTTAGTTCTCAGTTGATGTAATACCTTGATCTATACCCATATCAAAGACTCCATACTGGATGACTACCACTGAGTTATAGGAACGTATAAAGTATTTTTATGAAAATTTAGATATGGGTTTTATATACCTGAGTGCATCATTATGGGGTAATCCAGACATCATCATCAAGAATAAGGATTAATCAATGAGTCTCTTCAGTGACTATCATGAGATCAAAAAATCATGATAAATAACAAGTATTCCCTACAAAATATAGATGAATTGTGTGATTAGCTATGTGGGTTCATGTTTTCTCTCATTGTAAGGGATCATATAACCTTATCAATGATGATAATTGATAAGGCTAAAATATTTTTCTACTATAAATGGTTTGACATGTGAATCCTAAAGGAAGGTACATCATCATCCCTTTAAAAAAATCTCAATGATCCATTTTATATAAGTTAAGGGATTCCCAAATAGACGATTTCATAATTTAGAAAATGGAGAAATCTATAATAAAGGATAAATCATAAGAGTACAACATAAAAGGGGAATGAGTTGTAAAATTTGGTTAATGATTTTTTAAACTATCATATCCAGAGATAATGAGGTATATTTTGAATGAGGATGATACCTTGACCTTCCTTATTCATTGAGGTAGATTAATGATTTATTTATATCTCTAAGAGATGTATTGGTTCGAGAATATGAAGAAATTGATTGTTTTATAAACATCAAGGATCCTGGTATGTCATAAATTGAATGCTGAATGGAATAATTCTATGGTATTGATGCAACTATTTACCATAACTAAAGGAAAAATTGGAAAAGATAACAGTGAACTTTATCAATGGGATTCCAATGTCATCGATATGAAATAATGTTATGTGGTTCACTTTTTATTTTCATACATAGCATGTTCACATTATTGTTGTTTTAGTGGAATTTTAAATTGAATAAATTTCATGGATATACATCAATGAAGTTGTGATGCTGCATGGAGTACCATTATTGTTTATATCTAATCATATATGAAGACTTACCTCCAAATTATTGAAATTTCATTAACATGCTCTAAATATTGAGCTATCCTTCTTTATTTATTATCACTCTAAAACAAATATTCAATCTTTGTAGACTATTAATACACCTGAAGACATGGTGAGAGAATACTCAATGTACATAAAAGGAGAATGAGATAAAAATATTACAATGGTTGAGATATCTTACAATAATGGTTTCAACTCATGCATCCAAATAGATCAATAATATTCTATTTATTGGAAGACATGTAGAACATACAAATGATGGAATGATGTTGGTGGACGTAGGATAATGTGACTTGAAATAGTCTAGGGAATGAAACAAAACGTGAAGACTAACTGGTAACATATATAGGATATGTAATATTGAAAGAAGATCTATGTAGATAATAATTGATGGGAATTATAGTGTGATATTGAAGATAAGTTATTCCACCTCATATCTACTTGGTTGAGAGTCATGGGATTTTAATAGAATAGAATGTTAAGTCCTAAGTGCATTGACTCCTTCGAGACTCTTGACTATGTCATAGATGTGGCCTATCTACTTTCACTTTGACATGTCATTCCTAAATTAAATGATGTATTCCATGTTTCCCTCATGAGGAAGTATATACCCGATCCCTCAGGTATACTGAACTCATAGGTGGTAGAGCTGGAAGTTGATCTCTCTAATGAAGAGCATCCATTTAATATTTTTGAATGTAGAGAAATTGTTCTACAAAATATGATAATTCAATTGGGAAATGTTTAATAGAGAAAAAAAATATATTAATTGGTGTAACACCCCAAGCTTCCACGATACGCTTCTCTTCCAATAATGCAATAGCTTGCATTGTACGCACGTTCGAGATTCTAACACACCACAACTAATCAAAATAGCCATTATGAATAGTAATACACACTTTTTGAAATTATATATATATATTATATTTCAAAATGGACTTCATTTTTGGATTCGGAATATCGAAATTATCATATGTTGAATTTTTGGTATTTTTCGGAGAACTTCCAATTTTTTATGAATAGTGGAAAATACTTAAAAACAACTGTTTTAATCAAATTAATTTATAGTGATAAATTAAACTATTGAGTTGTTTTAAAGTATAATTATAATATATTTTTACCATTTTATCCAATTGTGGTCATTAGAATTGATTTCACTTTGAAATTGGACATAAATAATTGTCAATATTTCGATATATATAGTTTCTTAAAAACACACTATTTGTTGGGACCGCGGGAAATAATTATAAAATTAATTAATGAAACTTATATGTTTTTAATTTTGTAAAATAGAAATCATTTTTTAATTCAGAATATCAATTATATCTTTGGGTGAAATTTTGGAATTGTTCTGAAAAACATCAATTTTTGATGAATAGTGAAACCACTAAGTGGTAGTTAAAAAACTATTTTTTTGTTTAAAGGAAAAATTACCACTTCTGTGATTTGATTATCAAAAATCCGACATACATGGTTGTCATTATGAAGTAAAATGCGGTTCAATGGTATTAAAATAATTTTTTTAGTGAATAGTATTTTTTAAGTTTAATTAATCGCGATTAAAGGTAATTAGTGAAATTTTAGGTAAAAATGATATTATAAAAATATGAAAATTCCATTACACTTGTCCTACCCTTATTGGATGAGTCATGGACGACCAAGACAATCCATGGGTCAACATGGGGACCCCATGTAGCCACATTGTTAGGAAAATGACATTAAAAACTTTTTATTTAATGTTAGAATAAAAGTTTCACAAACATGAGTTGTTTTACTAAAACAATTTCTAAATGGGGTTATACAAGTAATATTTTTGACTATAAATATTCATTTTAAAAATAAAAATATTTCCAACATCATGATAATTTTTTTATAATTTTTAGACATTAAATAAATTAAATTATTTATGACATCATGATGATGTACCGATAACCTCATTAATAAACGATTTCAATAAAATAAAAAGATAATGTAAAATCTATGACTTAAACTTGTCAAAAACTTTTTTGTTGAGTATATTTCGAACCCTTATCACCGTATTTTTGAAATATATAAGTGTGGGACCTTTAAAATCTGAAACACATTATATAATAAAGTAACATTTCATGACTTTCCAAGAGTGCCCCTCCTCTCGTCTTATAAAATGCCCTCCACCAATACCACCTTACACACAACTTAAAAGACTTTTGGCTAGGATAACTTCTGACCAAATACTCTCTGAACTTCCATCTATTACTCCTAGAAGCCTCACTTTGGGCAGAAGTATTCCCAAGGAAGCCTTTGAGCTCAAATCAAAAAGAGTTACCCGTTTTAAAGGTAGTGTTTTGTCCTGTGTTCTTATGTTTTATTTTTCTTCTCCAACCCCCTAAACTCTTTTAATTCACTTCTTTTGTAACAATTCAAGTATCGTCAATATACTAGGATGTTGTTATAAGATGTATTCAAGCTACACTTACACACACCTACATCTAATTGTTAAAGAACATACTGTTTCTGTGGATGGTGAATTTCTGCCTCACGAAACGATGATTGTTCCACACTCATATAACACCTTCAAAGGTGGCCATTAAGATATCACTATATTTATATATGATATATAATATGTTTATGTTTTACTTAAGCTTCTATATTTTTCATTTATGGCATACCTTTATGGTTTCCATTATGGGTAAACACGATATTTTCATTTTATGAAGTGCGGACTACCGCCCCCTCAAAGTGATTTGAACCGTTAATGCCATATGTGGGACATATAAATGATGGAGTAAATGGTATTATACATTATATTATAATGTAATTATAGTATACCTTTATATAATTATAATTTCATTCCATTAAATATGAAATATAAATGAAAGTAGCGTTCATGCGTACGTACGGCTTACCGTCTCCATGAACGGTGCATTTCATTTCATACCTCTAAATGTTATGTAATATAATAAATGCATGTATATACTAAATATATATGATATATATGATATCTACATCATGAATATAATTCTGGATATAATGTATATTTCACCACATGAACAAATTGTAATTATAAGAAGTTTATTTTTGACTCAAGTACCAAAGATCAACAAAACGACCGTTATTAACTTAAATAATTACATAATGTTAATTACATGGTAATAAGTGATATAAGAGTAATAGTGAACTTTAAAAAGTTACTTAAGAAAGTATAAATTAACTCTAGTTTATTATCTGGGAGATTAAAGAACGATCGAGTCAAGTCGGACACGAGCTAAGGGAACTTCTTAACCCAATTTCCGTTCTTTGGGTTAATCTCCTACATTCAAATTATGTCATGATATTATTATGTCCTATCTGGTATTTGTAATTTCTTTATATGTACTTATAGTTAATACACATAATAGATTTATTTTATTTAAAAAAATGATCTTTGTAGTGGATTTCGTCTCAATCTCCTTTCATTGAGGCATGTTTGGTTTTATACAAAACATTCCTTTATACGGTGTATAAACTCCTTTCACTTTTACTTTTATTCAAAAAGAATCTTTTTATACGAATCATTTTTACTAAACAAAAAAAGGAATGTTTTTTCTTACGTATGCGGCGACAACGACTTATCCGCATCTGTGACTATTATTTGAGTTTCGGCGTCCTCTATAAGCCATAACTTTTTTTAAAATGAAAAATAAATACCATGTTTTACTTTCCTTTTATTTTGGTATTGAAAATGCATTTGATAATGTTTTTATTATATAAATGTGTTGTATTGATGTCTTGTGATTGAAATGTGGAAATGTTATGTTTTCTTTATGGATGTTTTATGTGATACGATTATGTTATGGTTTATGATATGCTTAAACATGTTCATACGAGGAATGCATTGGACTTAATAAGTGACGGGTGGAGCCTGTTATAGCTCCTCGATGCATCGGCAGGTCTCATGAGACAAATTCATGTCTTGGAACGAGGCCTTGAAAATATCTTATATGTATACTTGGAACGAGGCCTTGGCTATGTGGTTATGATAGTCTGGCATTATGCATTCCATAATTATGAAAGTGGATATTGATATTGAATGTGATTATTCGACCATTAGAATATCCAAGTGAACAAGTAAATGAAAGTATTTAATTTTACATTTGCCATATTATGCTTAAGTTCATGTTTAAAAGGCTTTTTTAGTTATACATTTCCTTAAATGTTTATGTTTATTTATGAAAGCTTCCGCTATATTGTTAACCTTACAGAGCATCTGAGCTCACCACTTTCAATGTTTTAAATTTTCCAAATGCAAAGAAGTATTTTAGGAATGACCTACAGGGAGAGTCCGAAGGGGATATGAGTGTGGAAAAAGGAGACCATGTTATTGTAGTTTTTTACTTTATGATTTAATGTAACATTTATTAATGTATCTAGTGTTTCCAAGGTTACTAAACTAATCGGTCATTCGAGACTTGAACATTTGTGATCATGCCAATGTTACGCAATAATGCACCGACTCTGGGTAACTGGGGTCGGGGCGTTACAGTTGGTATCTGAGGCAGTTTAGTACTAACCTTAGAAGCTTGATTTAGATAAACTCTGATTAGAGAACATAGCCCTAAGATAGACATTGAGGATTAGTATAAAAAAACTTCCTATAATTTTAGTATTATAGAGATTTTGTGAGTTTTCCGAGGAATACATCCCTGTCTGGATACGATCTGGTAGAGGCGGCTCTGGCACAGATGTACCTAGAGGTAAAACCCAAAAACACCTCTTTGAGATAGACTCGAATGGGAACTGGTGCATGACAACGGGCCTTTGCAGCACTCTTGGTTACGACACTCCTGGGGGATATACTTAGGATAATTCTAATTTTTACAAACCATTATGAAGGGTTTATGAGTATATACTTCCTCAAAGAAAACACTTTTATTATTCTGGATTGTATCCATAAACTATTCAATTTATGTTAAGTATTTTACAAGTTTGGAATTATTCATTGCAATTCATAAACTGACCTCGTTTATGCCATTGTATAGAAATGGATCCCAGTAGAAGGAATGTGAACTCCAGCAATACGTATGATCCAAAGAGGTAGAAGGATCATATATTTCATGGTATTTAGCTGACATTTAGAAGGAAAATAGTCTCCCATGTGTTCTCAACATATGAAGAAATAGTATCATGTGTTAATAAGATAAGTAAAGAATTTTTTGAGTCCTATGGATTTGAAGGTAAGAAAGAGAAGAAAAGGTTGGAAGAGAGAAAGATGGATAAAGGGAAGAGGGAAAAGAAGAATTTTCCAATATGTGATAATTGTGGGAAGAAACACCATGGAATTTTCCTGAAGGGAATGGGAGTTTATTATATGTGTGGAGAAAAAGGACACCATGTGCGTGACTGCAAGGGTAATAAAAAGGTTTTAAATGTACAATGCTTCATCTGAAAAATGTGGGGACACTACGCAAACCAATGTCCAAATCATCGGATTATGCCCCAAATGATGCTATTGGAAAATAATCAAGTTATGATAATACTATAGATAAGGGGGAATGATTAGAGTTCTTATGTTGTTATTAAAGAATCATGTCGTTTGAGTGTTGTACCAATGATGTACTGGTTATAAGAATAATGTGATATATAAGGATTGTACTACAGTACTTTTTTGTTTTCATTATGTTTTTAATATGATGAAGGTAATCATATTTTTAGTATGTGATAATAAGAGAAACATTACTTTGTTTGGAGAATCTGATGTTACAATTGATTTTGGAATTTAGAGACCTTTTGGATAATGTCTGGATAGAGGTATTTTGGATAACCATAAAGGTTGGAATGGATTATATTTTACATTGGATACCATTGTTAAGGTTATTTTTGGATATTTATAAAAAGGACAGCATGCATACCGTGTGACAACTCGTCGCGTCAGACAAAAGCTGTGGGAATCGAACCCACAACCATAGTGCGATAAGCCTTTATTACCTACAACTATCTTAATGTAAGTCCCTGGTTATTACAAAAAAAATTTCCTAATCTAAATGGTATGTGTTAATATTTGGAACCTTATAAAATTATGATAAATAGAATATTTTTGAGTTTTATTACCTTTTGGAGTGAAAGATGGGTTTGTGGTAAATATTTATTAAAGAATGAAAGTCTACATGACAAGTAAGTATATTTCCTTACGTTCTTAGTAAATCTCCAAAATAAATTTCTCAACATTATGAAAGGTAACTTCAAACAAAAATGTTGTCGGTTAACTTTTCCAATTGGGGAATCAATGACCGTTTAACCAATCACAAGTTTGCGATTTTCTTGTAGTTAAATTTCTCCTAATATTGTTTTATACAACCCTTCATCAGACCTTGATGGTTTGTTTTTCCTCCATATCAATATTTTCATATAATTCTAGTATGGGCTATCTCAGGTGACCTTTGTACTTCTCTTTCTTTCTTTTAAAGGATTGTTTTTATTAACCTTATTTTCGATGTGGGTTTTCCACAAAGGTATTTTCTATCTTCAAAATTTTATTTTTGAAGAACAATTTCACATTTCGAGGAAGAAATTATTTGAAGGAGGGGAGAATGTAACACCCTGAGCTTCCACGGTAAACTTCTCTTTCAATAATGCAATAGCTTGCATTGTACACAAGTTCGAGATTCTAACACACCACGACTAATCAAAATAGCCATTATGAATAGTAATACACACGTTTTGAAATTATATATATATTTTATTTTTCAAAATGGACTTCTTTTTTGGATTTGGAATATCAAAATTAGCCTATGTTGAATTTTTAGTATTTTTCTGAGAACATCAAATTTTTTATGAATAGTGAAAAATACTTAAAAACAACTTTTTTAATAAAAATAATTTATAGTGATAAGTTATACTATTGAGTGATTTTAAAGTATAATTAGAATATAGTTTTACCATTTTATACAATGGTGGTCATTAGAATTAATTTCACTTTGAAATTGGACATAAACAATTGTCAATCTTTTGATATATATTGTTTCTTAAAAACAAGCTATTTGTTGTGACAGCGGGAATTAATTATAAAATTAATTAGTTAAACTTATATTTGTGTAATTTTGTAAAATAGACATCATTTTTGAATTCATAATATCAATTATAGCTTTGGGTTAAATTTTGGCATTGTTCTGAAAAACTTCCATTTTGATGAATAGTGAAACCACTAAGTAGTAGTTAAAAAACTGATTTTTCGTTTAAATGAAACATTACCACTCCTGTGATTTTATTTTCAAAAATCCGACATACATGGTCGTCATTAGGAGTTAAAATGTGGTTCAATGGGATTAAAATAATTTTTTGGTGAATAGTAACTTTTAAGTTTAATTAATCGCGATTAAATGTAATTAGTGAATTTTAAGGTAAAAATGATATTATAAATATATGAAAGATACCCTTACACTTGTCCTAACCTTATTGTCTGAGTCATTGTCGACCAAGACAATTCATGAGTCTACTTGGGGACCCCATCGATCCACTTTGGTAAGAAAATGACATTAAAAACGTTTTATTTAATGTTAAAATAAAAATGTCACAAACATGAGTTGTTTTACTAAAACAATTTTTAAATAGGGATATACAAGTCATATTTTTTACTATAAATATTAATTATAACTATAAAATAATTTCCTACATCATGATAATTTTTTTATAATTTTTAGACATTAAATAAATTACATTATTTATGACACCATGATGATGCAACGATTACCTCATTAATTAACGATTTAAATAAAATAAAAAGATAATTTAAAATATAAGGCATAAACTTGTGAAAAAACTATTTTATGAGTATATTTAGAACCCTTATCACCGTATCCTTTAAATATATAAGTGTGTAACCTTTAAAATCCGGAACTCATTATATAATAAAGTAACATTTCATGACTTTCCAAGAGTGCCCATCCTCTCCTCTTATAAAAGGCCCCCACCACTACCACCTTACTCACATCGTCAAAGCCTTTTGGCTCGGACAAACTCTTACCAAATACTATATCAACTTCCATATCTTACTCCTAGAAGCCTCACATTGGGCAGAAGTCTTCTCAAGGAAGCCTTTGAGCTCATATCAAAAAGAGTTACCCGTTATAAAGGTAGTGTTCTCTCTTGTGTTCTTATGTTTTATTTTGCTTCTCCAACCCCCTAAACTCTTTTTATTCATTTATTTTGTAACAAAACCATTATCCTCAATATAATTTTATTTTTTTATCGGAATTATTCTATCTACACATACACACACATACATCTAATGGTTAAAGAATATACTGTTTCTGTGAATGGAGAATTTTTGCCTCACGAAACGATGATTGTTCAACACTCATATAACACCTTCAAAGGTGGCCATTAAGATGTCACTATATTTATATTTGATATATAATATGTTTATGTTTTACTTAAGCTTATTTATTTTTCATTTATGGCATACCATTATGGTTTCCATTATGGGTAAACACAGTATTTTCATTCTAGGAAGTGCGGACTACCACCCCCTCAAAGTGATTTGAATCGTTAATGTCATATGTGGGATGTATAAAGGATGAAGTAAATGGGATTATACATTATATTATACTGTAATTATATTATACCTTTATATAATTATAATTTCATTCCATTAAATATGAAATAGAAATGAAAGTAGCGTCCATGCGTACATACGGCTTACCGTCTCCATGAACGGTGCATTTCATTTCTAACCTCTAAATGTTATGTAATTTTATAAATGCATGTATATACTGGATATATATGATATATATGATATCTAAATCATGAATATAATTCTTGATATAATGGATATTTCACCACATGAACTACTTGGAATTATAAGAAGTTTATTTTTGACTCAAGTACCAAAGATCGACAAAACAACCGTTATTAACTTAAACAATTACATAATGTTAATAACATGGTAATAAGTGACATAAAAGGAATAATGAAATTGAAAAAGTTTCTTAATAAACTATAAATTAACTCTAGTTTATTATCCAGGAGATTAAATAACGATCGAGTCAAGTCGGACACGAGTTAAGGGAACTTGGTAACCCAATTTCCGTTTTTTGGGTTAATCTCCTACTTTCAAATTCTGTCATGATATTATTATGTCCTATCTTGTATTTGTAATTTATTTATGTGTACTTATAGTAAATACACTTAATAAGTTTATTTTATTTTATAAAATTATCTTTGTAATGGACTTCATCTCAATATCCTTTCATTGAGGCATATTTGGTTTTATACACAACTATCCTTTATACGGTGTATAAACCCATTTCAATTTTACTTTTATTCAAAAGGAATATTTTTATATGAAGAATTTTTACTAAACGAAAAAAGGAATGTTTTTTCTTACGTATGCGGCAACAACGACTTCTCCGCGTCCGTGACTATTATTTGAGTTTCGGCTTCCTCTAAAAGCCATAACATTTTATAAAATGAAAAATAAATACAATGTTTTACTTTCCTTTTATTTTGGTATTGAAAATGCTTTTGATAATGTTTTTATTATATCAATGTGTTGTATTGATGTCTTGTGATTGAAATGTGGAATTGTTATGTTTCCTTTATGCATGTTTTATGTGATACGATTATGTTATGGTTTATGATATGTTTAAACTTGTTCATATGAGGAATGCATTGGACTTAATAAGTGACGGGTGGAGCCCGCTATAGCTCATCGATGCATCGGCAGGTCTCATGTGACAAACTAGTGTCTTGTCACGAGGCCTTGACAAAATATTATTTGTAGACTTGGAAGAGGCCTTTAATACGTGGTTATGATAGTCTGGCATTATGGATTCCATCATTATGAAAGTGTATATTGATATTTCATGTGATTATTCGACCAGTAGAATATCCATGTGAACAAGTAAATGGAATTATTTCATTTTACTTTTTCCATATTATGTTTAATTTCATGTTTAAAAGGCTTTTGTTTAGTTAAACATTTCCTTAAATGTTTATGTTTATTTATGAAAGCTTCTTCTATATTGTTATCCTTACTGAGAATCTAAGCTCACCCATTTCAATGTTTTAAATTTTCCAGGATGTGAAGAAGTATTTTAGGAATGACCTTCAGGGAGAGTCTGAAGGGGATATGAGTGTGGAAAAAGGAGACTATGTTATTGTAGTTTTTCACTTTATGATTTAATGTAACATTTATGAATGTATCTAGTGTTTCCAAGGATACTAAACTAATCGGTCTTTCAAGACTTGATCTTTTGTGATCATGCCAATGTTACGCAATAATGCACCGAATCTGGGTAACTGGGGTCAGGGTGTTATAGTTTGTGTCATGTGAACTATATGAAGCAATGAAGGAGAAACACCCTCACCAATTTTCACTTTGTTTTGTAAAATGACACTTTTAGGGTGAAATTTTTTAAGGGAGAAGAATGTAATGACCCAAAATTTTATCAATGGTATTTCCTTTTTTATAATATTTCATAAAACACATATATAATGTAGAGAAAATAATATAATAATTATTATCATAATTGATGAATTATACATTAGTCACCAAATAAATCAATAATAATTCTAAATATTAATGCGGGACAATAAAAAGAAAATAAGATTATAAGAATTTGTTAATTTGGATATGGATGATCTACTATAATGATAATAATAAAGACCAAAGATATATATATAGAAATGATATATTAATAACAAAATATTCAACTTGAATAAGAATATTTACATCTTCGTAGAATGTATAATTTAATGATGAATTAATGGAATAAGTGTTATCTGTCGAAATTAAGGAACCTACACCCTTAGAATTGTAACCAAACCGTTGGAATAGAAATATGATCATTTAGAATAATAATCTTGCTATTATAATAGTAACCTCACTGATGAAATTATAAAATAGAATTTAGGTTTATCATATATGAAAATTTAAAATATTTATATAAATGTATAAGTAAATAAATGTTTTTAAAATTATAAATTAGTTTTCGTTATATTTGTAAAATGCAACATTTTATTCACATCATTATAAATAAAATAATGTTTTAATAGAAAATTAATTTCAATAAAATAGATTCAAATTTTAATATAAAATATTATTATAATTATATTATAATTTTATGAATTCTTTATTAAATTTTCAATGTTTCAATAACTCGATTATAATACTAAATTTGGTATTTTCAATATTAATAATGATTCTTTAAAAAATATTTTCATACATAGATATTTATTTTAATAAAATGTATTGTATTTTTTAAATACAAAAATTGATAAATTATTAGGGTTAGTTTTTGTGATTTATTTAAATTTGATGAATTTTTGGTGAATAGTAAAATAAGGTAATTTGTGGGATTTTACATTATGTGACACATACATGAATTTTAGAGTCATTAATGATATAAGAATCCATCATTTCAGACAATACTAATACATTTACTATGTTTAGTCATTGAAATAAACACTATTTATAGTACAGATCCAAAAGAATAATCTAATGAATATAATAATAAAACATACCCATCTCCACCCAGTACAAATACAAACCCTCACCACCCCTTATCCTCACACCAACTGAGACTTGATTCATGAGAATATTAATTATTATTTCAATCCCAAAAATCATCCTCGCATCTAATAACTTCATATATAAAAAGAATTTCAATTCATATTTCTTTAAGGGGACTTTTAGTGAGGTGATTTTTTAGTGGTAACTTTCTCAAACAATCTATTTTATTTTCATTTCATTTATCTACATTCTCTTCACCATCTTAATCTATCAAATAATAATAAATATAGTTTTTTATATACTATAATGTTATTTTTCTAATAGAATATATTTTATTCAGACCAATTCTCATATATTTTTATTCAATGAAATGTAACCATTGTCGAAATTAAAGACACTACAATCTCTATCGATAATGTGGTTTTTATTTTCCCTTACAATAGTCAAGGATGGTCATAAAAATTGTTATGGCTATCCAAGGTTTAATATTTATATTATAACTTATTTCATGTTCTGAAATTAATATAAATGAATAATATTAAACAAAATGATAGTAGTTCACAATGGTTGTAAAAACAACCAAAATAAACTAGTTATTTTTTGTTGATCTTTTATCTAATGAATGGTTATCATTTAAAAAACAAAAATGATATATGGGGTCATTTAAAAAAATTCAAATGAATACCATAAAATTTAACTTACAGTTAATTATTCAAATTTGATAAGAACATCCATAATTATATTCAAGTGAGCTGATCATGAAAAAAAATGAACACATAGTGTACAATGAAAATAATCCTTATAAGTCATCAAAATGTCCCTAAATGGAATTAATAAAATTATAATAAATAAAATAAATGTTCAATATAATCTAAATTAAGTAATTAAAGAATCTAATTTGACTATTAAGGACTTTATGTGCATGTGTTGAACTCATTCAGATATAAGGTATGAGATATTTCTAACCCTCTATATTTTATTTTTATTTATATTCTATATCTATCTGCCTCAATTTATCACTTCATTATTCTTATATTTTTCATATAAAGTCAATATATATGTCTGAAACATATATAAAATGTTTATTTATTCGTTATTTAATGGTTATATGTATGCATTAATGTCTCTATTCTAAATTCCTTTAAAAAAATATAATTAAAATTAAGTTCACTATTTTACTTTTCTATTTTAAAGGGAAACTAAATGAAGGGTTTGAAAAGTTCTATGATTTATAAAAATAATACACCTTATTTAGAAAAAAAAATTAGTTCATTTATGGTATTATATAAATTATTTATTTATAACACCTTTTAAAAACTATTTACCAATTCTCTTAAAATCAATTTCAAGTGGCGCATTTACAATGATACTTAACCACACTTTTAATGTGTTTTTACTATAGATGGAAGTAATTTATCATAATATTAGCATATTGTTTCTTTATTAATCTGTTTTTATTGTTTAAATCCCTTCTATCATGTATAAAATTTTCATATTCTATTTGGTTTATTCCTTTTGACATGACTACGATAACCATTTCATTTGATGGTAGACCCTATTATTTATTCATTCAGTTTTTCATTTATGTGTAACACATAAGCATGAACATGTCATGAAGGGTTTGAGAATATATCACAAAAATTAATTTGGTATTGTGTTGTCTAATGCGATGTCATTTATGGGATTAGAGTGTAAACCAAATCTATTATGGTACTTTTTTCACCGTGTGATATAGTATTAGTAGTTATCTTTACTTATGTTTGTGTCATGTCACATGTTACTACCAAATTACAACATTTACATGAAAATATTATTCCATGTTCAATATATTGTGATTCCATATGATTATTAATGTGACATTCCTTTTATGTTATCATGTTATTCCTTCTAAATCATGTGTTATGCTTCATTCCCATGTTTATTATTTTAATTGATATTTATCTTATCCATTTTTTGCCTATGTATATTCACAGTCTAACCTATGATGTTTTGGGAGATTAAAGGATGTTAGTTGAAAATTATGGATATTAATAAATTATTATTCTAGATCTATTTTCTCAATTTTATGTACATAATCTTATAAAGGCACTAGACTTCTCAATCCATGATTTAGTTTTAATGGATATTTATGATTAAAATCATTTAATAATAAGTGTAAAATAAAAATGTACATATTTGAATGAATTAACTGACTAAGATAAAAAATTATCCAATAATCACACCATATCAATTATTCTATATATTTCAATATAAATTATGTCTCATGAAATTAAATTTGTAGGAAAAAATCCAAAACCTCCATTCCTTTATTCCACTAAGGCACTTAAATCTACTATAAAACAAATACTACTATATTAATAATATCTTTAAAAACATTATTAAAATATTTTTACTTTTATATAAATCTTTATTATAAATTATTATAAAAAAATTATAGTTAACATTTTTTCATCATTGTGTTTTACTAAATTTAAATGCATCAAGTTTCTTACAACATTCAATTTGTTTTTAGTGTGATTGTATGAAAATGGAATTAGTTCCATCTTATTTCAATAATGTTAGAAATAAAATATGATATTTAAATAATAAGATAATTGTTTAATATAATCCCTTATTGTTAATGAAAATATATTTTCCTATTACCATATTATATTATTTATATTTTAATTTCTATAGTCATCCATGATAGAGTTTTATTGAATTGTTCAAATTGGCAGCAAGACTTAGCCCAACATGTACATGCAATAATATATGAATAAATATTGTTATGAAAGTTGTTACATTGGAAAAAATAACATAATTATATATAAATATATATATTATTTATATCATTTTAATGAATTAAATCATATTTTTGGAGACTCAAAAAAATACTAATGAAAAATGAGATATATTACTTCAACGATGCCGTATTCCTCACAACAAACTATAAATATTTTCATTTCAAAAAATAATGAGTGGGAATAAATATGTTTTAAAAATTTCTTCATAACAATAATAATATTATATTTATCACATTTATTATTCAATTTTTTTATATCTTATTAATAGATTTTGTGGTGAAATTTAAATATCTTGTCTTTGTGGAAGTGGTAGTCTACAAGAATACATGATCGATGATTGTAAATTTTTTCAGGTTAGTGCGACGGAATAAATGATGTTTTTAAAAATAATATAATAAAACCTATCTATAATTAGTTTAATTAATTAATTATATTACTATATTTATTTTAGGGGTTTTAAACGAAATATTGAGAATAAGAAGTCATGAAATAACTTACCCTCACAGTGTGCCCTTGAAAATTCACTTGAATGTCTCTATGGAAACGTGGGTTTTGGGCTACCTTATGGTGAACAAGGTATTTAGGTAGTTAAAAAGTCCACTATGAGGGTAAAATTTTGTATGTTTTCTTATGAAGTTTTATGTGGATGTGTAATATTGAGAGGGTGGGAGTTATCCCCTTGTATTAGTGAAGAAAATGGAAATTTTGTGCACTCCCATTATTAATCAACAATAAGGTCACACTATTCATGTGTAAATGGTATCCAAAGTGAGAAATAATTATTTTTATGTGTTATAATTTTCATATATCCTCTAATCCTTATTTCAATACATTTTAAAAAAAATTTCAAGTAATTTATATTTTTCTTTTTTACATTTTTTTACCATGGTATCTAATTTTTAACAATGTAATTTTTGTTTTATGAAAAATGAAAGAGAACCATTCATACCAAATTTGTGTGTGATAACTGAAAATTTTAGCTTCATATAATATACTTTAATATAAACGAAATTAAAATAATATTTCTAAATCTAATCATTTAATATATATAGATATTTTTTTAGGAAAATTATATTTTCACCATAGTGTTTTCTTAACATTATATGACCTTAAATAAAAATTACATGAGTGATAAAAAATTTCATACATTTTTGATTTTTTTTAAAAGTGTGTATAAATAATATAATTTTAATTTATTAGATGAAATTGAAATAACTTGAATAATGAAATTCATTAAAAATATAAATTTCAATACTATTATGGTTTTTCTCTCTAATATTTTTAATAATATTATTTAAAAAAAGTGGTATAAAATCACTAAAACATCATCTATGTTAGTGATGATGAGACCCAAAATTTATTATCAATCCCCATGAGCTAGAGACTAGCTATTGAACGTAAAGAAATAGTCAGTGGGAGTGATTACTGTAACATCCCAAGTAAGTAATGAATAATATATATTTTTATCTATGTCTAATAATGAATTAGATAGTGTTTTAGAGGCTTAAAATAAAAATAAATACAATCTTATGCATGGAATACACTAATATTCTTAAAAGATTGTTTTACTGCCTTTTGATGGAAAACCCTTTCTAAATCAAAATTTTTACAATTTTATAATCTATATTTGTCAAAATAAACATATTATTTATGATTTGGACATTGAAATTTACATTGGATAAATTTTTGGTATTTTTCTGACAATGTTCATTTTTTAATGAATAGTGAAAAATACTGCATTTTACATCAAAACTTCTTTTTCATTTAATTTAATTATATGGATAGGTTATATTTTTAATTGGTATTAAAGTGTAATCTGAATATATTTTTACCATTTAATCCAATGGTGGTCATTGGAATCAATTTCACTTTGAAATTTGACATAAACTGGTGTCAATCTTTTGATACTTATTGTTTCATAAAAACACACTTTTTGTCATGACAGCGGGAATTAATTATTAAATTAATTAATGTGACTTATATGATTTTAATTATTTAAAATGGAAATAATTTTTTAATTCAGAATATCAAATATAGCTTAGGTTGATGTTTTGGTTTTTTTCTGAAAAACACCAATTTTTGATGAATAGTGAAACCACTAAGTGGTAGTTAAAGAAACCGATTTTTCGTTTAAATGAAACTTTGTCACTTCTTTGATTTGATTTTCAAAAATCCGACATACATTATTGTCATTAAGAAGTAAAATGTGGTTCAAGGAGATTAAAATAATTTTTTGGTGAATAGTAACTTTTAAGTTCTTAAGCGCGATTAGAGGTAATTAGTGTAGTTTAAGGTAAAAATAATGTTTTAATAATATGAGATGAGCTTGAAACATGTCCTACCCCTATTGGATGTGTCATGGCCGACCAAGACAATCCATGGGTCAACTTGGGGACCCCATGGAGCCACTTTGGTTGGGAAATGGCATAAATATCTTTTTATTTAATGATAAAGTAAAAATGACACAAACATGATATGTTTTACTGAAATAATTTTTAAATGGGGTTATACAAGTCAGATTTTTTGTTATAAATAGTCATTGGAAATATAAACAGATTTCGTACATCATAGAATTTTTTTTATAATTTTTAGACTTTAAATAAATTAAATTATTTATGACATCATAATGATGCAGCGATGACCTCATTATTTGATGATTTAAATAAAATGGAATGATAATATAAAATCTAAGACCTACACATGTCCAAAACCTATTTGGTGGGTATATTTTGAACCCTTATCACCTTATCCTCGAATTATAGCAATGTGGGACCTTTAAAACACGAAACCCATTTGAAAATAAAGTAACATTCCTTTACTTTCCAAGAGTGCCCCTCCTCTCCTCTTATAAAAGGCCCCCACCTCTACCTCCTTACCCACACTTACAAAGCCTTTGGCTCGGACAAACCCTGCTAA
Source organism: Viscum album (assembly GCA_963277665.1). Taxonomy (NCBI): domain Eukaryota; kingdom Viridiplantae; phylum Streptophyta; class Magnoliopsida; order Santalales; family Viscaceae; genus Viscum; species Viscum album. Next base: position 1,960,393,112 of record OY728137.1, read on the forward strand.
TTCTGTCTCTCCACTTCCCTCTCTTACTCCTTTAAGCCTTAATTTGGGCAGAAGTCTTCCCAAGGAAGCCTTTGAGCTCAAATCTAAGAGAGTTACCCGATTTTGAGATAATGTGTTCACTTGTGTTCTTTTGTTTTATTTTTCTTCTCCAACCCCCTAAACAATTTTTAATCATTTCATTTGTAAAAAATCCAGTATCTTCAATATACTTGGATGTTGTTATAAGAATTATTCGAGCTACACTTACACACACCTACATCCGATGGTTAAAGAACATACTGTTTCGGTGGATGGCGAATTTCTGCCTCCCGAAACGATGATTGTTCAACATTAATTTAACACCTTCAAAGGTGGCCATTAATATGAAAATATATTTATATATGATATATAATATGTTTATGTTTTCCTTAAGATTCTTTATTTTTCATTTTGTTCATACCTTTATGGTTTCTATTATGGGTAAACGCGATATTTTCATTTAAGGAAGTGCAGACTATGGCCCCCTCAAAGTGATTTGATTCGTTAAATAACATATGTGGGACGTATAAAGGATTGGGTTATGATATTATATATGATATTACACTAGAATTATAATATTCCTTTATATCATTATGATTCCATTCTATAAAATATGAAACAGAAATGAAAGTAGCGTTCATGCGTACGTACGACTTACCGTCTCCATGAACGGTGCATTTCATTTCTTACATCTAAATGAATATGTAATATTATAAATGCATGCATGTACTAGATATATATGACATATATTATATCTACATCATGAATACCATTCTGGATATAATGGATACATGAACAACTTTTAATTATAAAGGGCTTATTTTTTACTCAAGTACCAATGATCGTTAAAACGACCATTATTAACTTAAATAATTACATAGTGTTAATGACATGGAAATAAGTGATATAAAAGGAATAATGAACTTGAAAAAGGTTATTAAACATGTATAAACTAACTCAAGTTTATTATTCAGGAGATTAAAGAATGGCCGAGTCAAGTCGGACCCGAGGAATGGGACTTCGTCTCAATCTCCTTTCATTGAGGCATATTTTGTTTTATACAAAACCTTATTTTATACGGTGTATAAACCCCTTTGAATTTTACGTTTATCCAAAAGTAATCTTTTTTATACGAAGCGTTTACTAAACGATATAAGGGAATTTTTTTGTCGTACGTATGCGGCGACAACAACTTCTCTGCCGCCATGACCATTATTTGAGTTTCGGCTTCCTCTACAAGCCATACCTTTTTTTAAAGAAAAATAAATACCATGTTTTACTTTTCTTTTATTTTGGTATTGAAAATGGTTTTTATAATGTTTTTATATCAATTTGATGTATTGATATCTTGTGATTGAAATGTGGAAATGTTATGCTTCCTTTATGCATGTTTTATGTGATACGATTATGTTGAGGTTCTTGGGAATTATTATGAAGACGGGTGGTTTCGTGATAAACTAAGGGTAGGTGAGCCCGATATAACTCTCCAATGCATTGGGTAACGCAAAGGAGTGAAACATTAAGGTTTCTCCGAAGAGATTTAGGGAATATACTGTGATGGGTATTCCAAATGTAACCAAGAGGGTTACTCCCTACGTAAGAATGTTATGAATGCCTCAAGTTTCCTTTATGTCTTATGATTTCTATGATTTATTCATGATTTGATGAGGTATGTTAATGTTCTTATGTTTTATGGGTAAAGTATGATTTCATTCTTTTGTATATATGTACCCATGTTTCCTTTCCATATTTTTATATCACTTACTGAGCTTTTTATGCTCATCCCATGTTTTTTGAAATTTTTTTCACGGGTCAAGGGAAAGGTACATGATATGATGATAGTGTCAAGGAAGTGTCAAGAAATAATCCATTTTTTATTTTAAATATGTTTCCACTGATGGGAAAGAAGAATACTATCTTTATGTAACCACTTTGTTTATATGTGGAATGTAATGCAAGTTTTATGATCTAATTCTCTAAAACTCGAATCCCTAAAAGATTCTCAATGTGAAATCTTGTAATAACTCATGATTAAGTAAGGTTTAAGGTTGCGACCTTATAGTTGGTATCAGAGGATGGTTTAGATAACTTTAGGAGTTATAATTCTATTAAATTATTATCCAAAAATATTTTTTTTGGGTTAAATTGAAGTGATATAGTATTTGAAGAGTACCATGTTGCTTCATCTAAGACATGTTTGTTCAGAATGGTTTTCCATAGAGGAAACAGGGAAGCAGTGCTAGGAAGGAATGGAGATGGAAATAACCATCCAAATCACCATCCTAAGATGGTCGGAATTGGAACTGAACATTTTGTTACAGTAATGGTGCAATTGACTCAAGCGATAAATGGCATTGGTATCCATACACGAGATCAGCCAGATCAACCACATAGGAACATGACAGTGGTGGAACATTTCATGAGGCAACATCCCCCATCATTCAGAGGATCATATGACAATGTGTTAGCTGAAGGGTGGATTAAAGCACTGGAGAAGATTTTCGATGTCATGGGGTGTTCAGACAATCAAAAGGTTAGTCTTTCTATTTACCGTTTAGAGGGTGAGGCAGATCAGTGGTGGTCTATGGTTCAAAATATCAAGGACGCTGATGAGATTGATGCTCTTGACTGAGATGAATTCAAAGGCATGTTTCTTGAGAAGTATTTTCCTAAGGCTATTCGACTTAGGATGTAAAAACAATTCTTTAAATTGAGGCAAAAGGAAGACTCAGTGGCTGCCTATGAAGAAACGTTCACTTGATTGGCAAGGTATGCTCCAAATTTTATCCGAGACCTTGATAGAAAAATCAATAGTTTTTACTAATGATTAATTCCAAAATATCGAAGGGCATTAGCTTTTCGTGAGTTCAAAAGTTATGAAAATCTTGTTCGATGTGCTGAGAAGGTGGAAATGGAGTTTGCCAATGATCAAGTGTACTATAACAACCAACAGAAGAAGAGGCCGAGGTGGTAGGAGAAAGGTAATAATTCTTCAAAAAAGTCTGATGGTAAGAAAACTAAGTTTCCAATTTGTGATAAATGTGGCAATAGGCATGCTGGGGAATGTCTTCGGAATTCTGGAAAGTGCTATCGATGTGGTAAGATGGGACACAAGGCTCATGATTGCACTGAAAAGGATCAAGGTGAAGGTACGACAAAATTTTATTTACAGTTAGTGAAATGTTATAAGTGCAATGAGATGGGTCACTATTCAAACAAGTGTTCGAAGAAGAGCTTGAGTGATGGGAAGCAGTTAGACTACAAGAAGAAAGGGGTGGTGAAATCCTTTGCGACTACTTCAGCAGATGTCGGGCCATCAAATGAAGTTGTATCAGGTACTTTGTTTGTTTTTTCAGATTTTGCTAGTGTGTTGTTAGATTCGGGGTCTACACATTCTTTCATCTCTTAAAACATTTCTAGTAAAATGGGAATACCATCTCAAGAAATGACTCCTGAACTTGTGGTAAAAACACCTGGGGGAAATGTTGAGGCAAAATGAATTTATAAGAATATTCTTCTCCTTATCTGTGGAATGAACCTACTTGTAGACCTTATTGTTCTACCTCTAGTAGAGTTTGATGTTATCCTGGGTATGGATTGGTTCTCTATATACAATGCTAAGATTGACTATAGAGCTAAATAAGTTTCTTTTCAGAAAGACTTTTATTTTGTGTACAAGAATGAACCCTTACTGTTGATAACATATCAAGAGGCCGAGAAACTTGTAAAAGATGGAAATGAATGTTACCTTGCACACATCGTTGAAAATAAAGGAACTGTTCAGATTAATGATGTTCCAGTGTTAAATGAGTATCCTGATGTTTTTCCTGATGAATTGCCTGAAAAAATACTAGATTGGGAAGTTGAGTTTACGGTTGACTTAGTTCCTGATGCTAAGACAATTTCAAAACCCCCTTATCGAATGGCTCAAATTGAACTTTTAGAGTTGAAGGAGCAATTGCATGATTTATTAGAGAAAGGTTTCATTCGACCTAGCACATCACCTTGGGGTGCCCCTGTTTTATTTGTTAAAAAGAAAGATGGTTCAATGAGACTTTGCATTGATTATAGGGCCTTGAATAATATTATTGTTAAGAACAAGTATCCTTTGCCTCATATCGATGATTTGTTTGATCATCTCCAGGGAGCTCAGTATTTTTCAATGGTTGACTTCAGATCGGGGTACCATCAGCTGAAGGTAAAGGATGCAGATGTTCCGAAAACCGCGTTCCGTACAAGATATGGCCATTATGATTTTGTAGTAATGCCTTTTGGGCTAACCAATTCACCTGCTGTATTCATGGACTTAATGAATATAATTTTCCATGAGTTCTTGGATAAGTTTGTGGTGGTTTTTATTGATGATATTTTGGTGTTTCCTAAAAGTAAAGAAGATCATGAAAGACATTTAAGGGTTATTTTGAAAACCTTAAAAGAAAAGAAATTGTATGGGAAATTTAGAAAGTGTGAGTTTTGGTTGCAAAAAATTTCTTTCCTTGGTCAAATTGTTTCTAAAGATGGGATAACCGTTGATCCTGCAAAAACAATGGTTGATGAAGATTGGCCAAGACCCACAAATGTAACTAAGATTCATAGATTCCTTGGTATGGCATGCTATTACCGAAGGTTTGTTAGAAATTTTTCATGGTTATCTAGTCCAATGACCAAGATAACTCGGAAGGGTGTTATGTTTCTCTGGAAAAAAGAATGTGATGATTGTTTTCAGGAATTTAAAATAAGATTGGTGAATGCTCCAGTTTTTGCACTAACTTCCAGGAATGGTGAGTTTGTTATATACAATGATGCTTCATTGAAAGGACTTGGTAGTAACCTAATGCAGAATGATCAGGTAATTGCTTATGATTCACGACAGTTGAAAACTCATGGGGTAAATTACCCTACACATGATTTGGAATTAGCTGCTGTTGTTTTTTCTTTAAAAATTTGGAGGCATCGTTTGTATGGAGTAAAGTGTGAAATATATACTGATCACAAAAGGTTAAAGTATATATTCACTTTGAAAGAGTTAAACATGAGATAGAGGAGATGGATGGAATTAATCAAGGATTATGATTGTACAATTCATTACCATCCGGGAAAATCAAATAAAGTGGCTGATGCTTTGAGTCAAAAAAGTAATGCTTCATTAGCAATGTTGCGTTTGGAACATGATCCTTTGGTTAAGGATTTGATGAACTTTGGCATAGAAGTTGTTGGTTCAAGAAGTTCTTCTGTTTTGTTTCAGGTATCAGTGAGATCATCTCTATCAGATAGAATCAAGCAAGCACAGAAGCAAGACAGTGAGTTGTAGTAAAAGGTAGAGCTGGTTCAGAAAGGTATGTTGCATGAATTCAACATTGATAGTGATTTTGTTTTGAGATTTGGGAAGAGATTGTGTGTACCTTGTGATTCACAGTTGATGAGAGAGTTGTTATATGAAGCTCATTGTTCTCCGTTTTCAGTTCATCCTGGTAGCACTAAGATGTACAGAGATCTGCGGGAGTATTACTGGTGGGATGGAATGAAAAGAGATATTGATGATTTTACTGTGAAGTGTTTGACTTGTCAGCAGGTTAAAGTAGAGTTGCAGTTACCGAAAGGGATGCTTCAGCCTTTACCAGTGACAAAGTGGAAATGAGAGAATATATCCATGGAATTCGTTGTGGGATTGCCGAGGACCCCTCGAGGTAATAATGCAATCTGGGTTATTGTTGATCGCTTGACGAATTCTACTCGTTTCCTTGCTATACGAGATACTTTTTCCCTAGATCAACTTTCCCATTTGTATGTTAAAGAGATAGTCAGGTTACATGGAGTTCCACTCTCCATTTTATCTGACCGTGATCCCAGGTTCACTTCTAACTTTTGGAAGGGCCTTCAGAAGTCGTTGGGTACTGAATTAAATTTTAGTTCAACTATTCATCCTCAATCAGATGGGCAGTCAGAACAAACAATTCAGACCTTGGAGGATATGCTACGAGCTTGTTATATGGATTATTAGGGAAGTTGGGACCAACATCTTTCTTTTGTTGAATTTTTATACAATAACAGTTTTCATTCCAGTATACAGATGACACCATTTGAGGCATTATATGGGAAACGGTGTCGAACTCCAACTTTCTGTGATGAAGTGGGTGAAAGGAAGTTGATGGGACCAGAATTAGTAGAAGAGATGGCAGAAACAGTTTAGCTGATTCAGAAACACATTAGAACAACTTAGTGTAGGCAGAAGAGTTATGCAGACAATAGGAGGAAGGATCTTTCTTTTGAGGTAGGTGATCATGTTTTTCTCAAAGTCTAACCATGGAAAAGTGTGATGAGATTTGGTAAGAAAGGAAAGTTGAGTCCAAGGTTCATTGGACCATATGAAATTCTGGAGAGAGTTGGATCAGTTTCATACCGGGTGGATTTACCTCCGAGTTTATCTCAGGTACACAATGTTTTTCATGTTTCGATGTTGAGAAAGTATATGCCAGATCCATCTCATGTTTTGAGTCCAGAGGTATTTCAGCTGAAAGAGAACCTATCTTATGAGGAACAACCGGTCCAGATTCTTGACCACAGGGAGAAAGTGTTACGAAACATGGTGATTAATCAGGTAATGGTTTTGTGGAAAAACAACATGATGGAAGAGGCAACATGGGAATCTGAAAATGCAATGAGGGATAAGTACCCCCATTTATTTGATAAGTCAATAAATTGCGGGGACCCAATTTTCTAAAGGGGGAAGGATGTAAGATACCAAGTAAGTAATGAATAATAGATATTTTTATCTATGTCCATTAATGAATTAGATAGTGTTTTAGTGGCTTAAAATGAAAATAAATACAATCTTATGCATGGAATACACTAATATTCTTAAAAGATTGTTTTACTGCCTTTTGATGGAAAACCCTTTTTAAATCAATCTTTTGACAATTTTATAATCTATATTTGTCAAAATAAACATATTCTTTATGATTGGGACATTGAAATTTATATTGGAGAAATTTTTGGTATTTTTCTGACAATGTTTATTTTTTAATGAATAGTGAAAAATACTGCATTTTACATCAAAACTGATTTTTCATTTAATTTAATTATATGGTTAGATTATATTTTTAATTGGTCTTAAAGTGTAATCTGAATATATTTTTTCCATTTAATCCAATGGTTTTCATTGGAATCAATTTCACTTTGAAATTGGACTTAAACTGGTGTCAATCTTTTGATACTTATTGTTTCATAAAAACACACTTTCTGTCTTGATAGTGGGAATTAATTATTAAATTAATTAATATGACTTATATGATTTGAATTTTGTAAAATAGACATAATTTTTGAATTCAGAATATCAAATATATCTTAGGGTGATGTTTTGGTTTTTTTGAAAAACATCAATTTTTGATGAATAGTGAAACAACTAAGTGGTAGTTAAAGAAACTGATTTTTCGTTTAAATGAAACATTGTCACTTCTGTGATTTTATTTTCCAAAATCCGACATACATGGTTTTCATTAATAAGTAAAATGTGGTTCAATGAGATTAAAAGAATTTTTTGGTGAATAGTAACTTTTAAGTTCTTAATCGCGATTAGAGGTAATTAGTGTAGTTTAAGGTAAAAATATTGTTTTAATAATATGAGATGAGCTTGACACATGTACTACCCTTATTTAATGTCTCATGGCTGACCAAGAAAATCCATGGGTCAAATTGGGGACCCCACGGAGCCACTTTGGTTGGTAAATGACATAAATATCTTTTTATTTAATGATTAAGTAAAAATGACACAAACATGATATGTTTTACTAAAACAATTTTTAAATGGGGTTATACAAGTCAGATTTTTGATTATAAATAGTAATTGGAAAGATAAAAAGATTTCATACATCATAGTATCTGTTTTATAATTTTTACACTTTAAATAAATTAAATTATTTATGACATCATAATGATGCAGCGATGACCTCATTATTTGACGATTTAAATAAAATGGAAAGATAATGTAAAATCTAAGACCTACACATGTCCAAAACCTATTATGTGGGTATATGTGGAACCCTTATCACCTTATCATCGAATTATATCAATGTGGGACCTTTAAAATCCGAAACCCATTTGAAAATAATGTAACATTTCTTTACATTCCAAGAGTGCCCCTCCTCTCCTCTTATAAATGGCCCCCCACCTCTACCTCCTTACCCACACTTACAATGCCTTTGGATGGGCCAAACCCTACTCATTTTGTCTCTCCACTTCCCTCTCTTACTCCTTGAAGCCTCACATTGGGAAAAAGTCTTCCCAAGGAAGCCTTGGAGCTAAAAATCTATGAGAGTTACCCGATTTTGAGGTAATGTGTTCACTTGTGTTCTCTTGTTTTATTTTGCTTCTCCAACCCCCTAAAAACTTTTTATTCATTTATTTTGTAACAAATCCAGTATCTAAAATATAATAGGATTTTGTTATAAGAAGGATTCGAGCTGAACTTACACACACCTACATCTAATGGTTAAAGAACATACTGTTTCCGTGGATGGCGAATTTCTGCCTCCCGAAACGATCATTGTTCAACATTCATTTAACACCTTCAAAGGTGGCCATTAAGATGACACTATTTTTATATATGATATATAATATGGTTTTGTTTTCCTTAAGATTCTGTATTTTTCATTTTGGTCATACCTTTATGGTTTCCATTATGGGTAAAGGCGATATTTTCATTTAAGGAAGTGCGGACTACCGCCCCCTCAAAATGATTTGATTCGTTAAATACCATATATGGGACGTATAAAGGATGGAGTTATGATATTATATATTATATTACACTGGAATTATAATATACCTTTATATCATTATGATTCCATTCTATAAAATACGAAATAGAAATGAAAGTAGCGTTCATGCGTACATACGGTTTACCGTCTCCATGAAAGGTGCATTTCATTTATTACCTCTAAATGATTATCTAATATTATAAATGCATGCATGTACTGGATATATATGACATATATGATATCTACATCATGAATACCATTCTTGATATAATGGATACATGAACAAATTGTAATTATAAAGGGATTATTTTTTACTCAAGTACCAATTATCGTTAAAACGACCGTTATTAACTTAAATAATTACATAGTGTTCATGACATGGAAATAAGTGATATAAAAGGAATAATGAACTTGAAAAAGGTTCTTAAAAACGTAGAAATTAACTCAAGTTTATTATTCAGGAGATTAAAGAACGACAGAGTCAAGTCGGACCCGAGGTATGGGACTTGTCTCAATCTCCTTTCATTGAGGCATATTTTGTTTTATACAAAACCTTCATTTATATGGCGTATAAACCCTTTGACTTTTACGTTTATCCAAAAGGAGTCTTTTTATATGAACCGTTTACTAAACGACAAAAGGGAATGTTTTTGTCGTACGTATGCGGCGACAACGACTTCTCCGCCGCCGTGACCATTATTTGAGTTTCGGCTTCCTCTACAAGCCATAGCTTTTTTTAAAGAAAAATAAATACCATGTTTTACTTTTCTTTTATTTTGGTATTGAAAATGGTTTTCATAATGTTTTTATATCAATTTCCTGTATTGATATCTTCTGATTGAATGGTGGAAATGTTATGTTTCCATTATGCATGTTTTATGTGATTCGATTATGTTGAGGTTCTTGGGCATTATTATGAAGATGGGTGGTTCCGTGATAAACTAAGGGCGGGTGAGCCTGATATAGCTCTCCAACGCATTGGGTAATGCAAAGGAGTGAAATGTTAAGGTTTCTTCAAAGAGATTTAGGGAATATACTGTGATAGATATTCCAAACGTAACCAAGAGGGTTACTCCCTACGTAAGAATGTTATGAATGCCTCAAGTTTTTTATGTCTTATGATTTCTATGATTTATTCATGATTTGATGAGGTATGTTAAAGTACTTATGTTTTATGGGTAAACTATGATTTTATTCTTTTGTATATATGTACCCATGTTTCCTTTCCATATTTTTATATCCCTTACTGAGCTTTTTATTCTCATCCCACGTTTTTTTGAAATGTTATTCACAGGTCAAGGGAAAGGTACATGATATGATGATAGTGTCAAGGAAGTTTCAAGAAAGAATCCATGATTTATTTTAAATATAATTCCATTGATGGAAAAGAATAATACTATCTTTATGTAACCACTTTGTTTATATGTGGAATGTAATGAAAGCTTTATGATCTAATTCTCTAAAACTCTAAACCCGAAAAGATCCTCAATGTGAAATCTTGTAATAACTCAAGATTAAGTAATGATTAAGGTCGGGGCCTTATAATTACACCACATGAAAAAAACCATTGGATAATAATTTATAAACATTTGGAAGGCCCATGTAGTAAATAAAGGTAATGTACAAAATATAAACGTAAAATCTAATGAAAATATCACTAGATCCAAGGGTGATATCAACCAAATATCTTCTTATATAGATCGATCACATGCCAATATTTCATGAAATACTCACAAGGTATCACTATCAAAAATAACCACCACCTATAAATAAATAATTACCATTTCATAGACTCATAAGAAATTATATATAAAGATGAAAGTGTAAGAACGTTTTGAGAAACATGATCCCAACAAGATAATACCAATACATTTGATAAGTAGTAAATATCCAATTATCTAATTGATAATGATTTTAAATATAACAATTCAAGGTTATTTTTTAAAAATTTATAATAAAATGATATTTTCAAATAATTTCATTGGAAAATATAAATTAGGTTGAAATTATCATTACTTTCAAGAAATGAATATATGAGAATCTCAGTAAAAAAACTACATGAATAAATAAATCTATCATAAATAGAATGTATAAAAACACTTATACCAAATATTCATATCCATGAGACCTATAAAACATGAATTTTAAAATGTTCATGGAAATTATAAATCCTATAACAAACATTAATAGAATTATTTAAAATTATGTTTTAATGAAAAATGATTTGGTACTGTATTTGAATAAAATATTTTAATGGGATATTTAGTTTGGTATATACCTAGTATTTTTATATCATTTACCTCTCTTATAATAAATACAAATATTTCATTTTTATCATTATCCTAAATAATTTCAAGTAATAAATAAATATAACTCTTAAAAATAATTTTCTTCTTAATATTTCTATTATATAATTAGGTGTATTTATTTTACATTTATATTTTCACACCAATTAAAATTTTACTAGATAAAATTATTTTTAAATTTTCAATAAAAATTACCAAATTTGAAAAAGGGATGAAATTAATATTTATCATTAATTTTAATTAATACGGATATAAATCATTTACTATGGTTAAAGTAAATTGTGATAAATGTTAAAATGATAAAATATCCATAAACCACTCATACTATTCTAAATGAATAATTTTTTATTTTGATCCAATATTCATTTTCCACTTCTTTTTTCCAGTTTTTGTCCTTTTTTCACTTGAATAACATCATTGAAATATTAAAAATGTAAGGGTCACCCCAATAATATTCTTCCTTCAACATATAAAAGGAAAAAGAATTCACCATTTCAAGACCTATATATCATTACATATTCTTCTTGAAAAACTATTATAATTCCCCTCTTATAACACACTTCCAAATTCATAATATTTTGGTCACCATTATGTAGCATTATTCCTTCATTCCCAAGAATAATTCAGAGAAAAATTAAAGTCCCTGAGGTGAATACTATAAATAAAATATTTTTTCATATCAATTATAATTATTTAAATTTATTATATCAAAAAAATATAATGAAAATATAATATTTTAAATACTTTTTGTTTTTCAAAATTATGAGTATTATCATTGTTTTTTCATGAACCCTATTTCTTAAGCAAAAAAAATTGTCCTCCATCTGTTGGGTGGAAGATGGTATCTACAACACATCATTTTTCATTTTCCAAAACTACTTCCCATAGAAGGATATAAGTATTGTATTAAAGGATAACTATGAATTTTATTATATTATTAGTGATATTTTCTGAATAATTTGAGATCATATTAATTATATAAATGAAAAAGTTAATTTTTATTTTAATTATTTTTAATAACAAAACTAGGAAGTTAATCCATTATTCAAACTGTGTAATATTTTCAAACCCATTAAATCAATTAATAAATCATAAATATTATATAATAACAAAATAATGAATAATAAATATAATAACTATGATTTATTACAATTTTATTACCACAAAAACTCTCATTTTCAATCATTAAATTGGGGTATTATCATGTTTTGTTCGGTTTGACCACACACATGAACAATACAACACATTTATTTTTGGTTGAATATGAAAACTTATTAATGGTATAATATGATATAAATGTGAAAATAATAAATTTTTATGGTTATATACATATCATATATATATATAATTCAATAATTATATAAACACCCTCAATGTATCAAAAGTCAATGAAAATGTGTTTTTCCCACTTCGTCTTCAAGGATATATTCTTGAAAACTGATGACTGTAATTTAAGTCAATATAATATTTTATAAATTATCCACAATTTTAATATTAATGATCTATTTATTAATAAATTTTTATTAGTAATAAATACTAATACCATTTTTATGAAACTAATACACGCGATCAAACTTGTCAACATCAATGTGGAAAATCAGAGGTATTAATAGATAGTATGGATATTTAAGAAAATTATATAAAAAATGGGTATGAGTAAGGTTATAGATTTAATTATTATAATATATATGTTTATGATACATGAGTTTAATATACAATTTTGTAATTCAGGAAAAGAGGTAAGGGGTTTTATTCCCAAATTTCACTCATTAAGATATGTTTTTTATTATGAAACTAATTCCATTTTGTGGTGTATATAATAATTATATGAGATGTAATATCAAAAAATGAATATTTTCATCATATTTTAGGATCATGATTAATACCTATCTTTTGAGAGGTTATGGTTTAATTTTTTCTGGAAGCCTTAAGTGCTGGTTTTTGTAAATATTTTGATTGTTTGGGAGCCGTGTTATACTTTCCATTAATTTTATTTTTTGTGGTTCATAAATTTACATGGAATAATTTTTTACTTATTATTAGTGAATCAGAAGGTATTTATAAGTGTATATTGTTATCCCTACACATATTCTACTGATTAATTATTTTACTTTCTTATTTTAGAAAACCAATACTATGTTTTGTTGAGGTTAAAGAGTGTAATTTTCATAAAAGAATATCTCTCTTGATACTGAAATGTGGATGCGGGTGTGGAAATAATGAACCTAGGGATAATAAAATCAATAATATTAGTCAATATTTTAATCATTCATCACCTCGATGAATGATGAGTTTTCCTACGACTATACACCTATCAAGATTCTCTTATGGGACACTATTTAGAATATTCACACATTGTTAATGGGCCAAGATAATGGATTTTTCCTACCATTTATTTTGTCTCCTACCAATTAAAAATATTGAACCAAATTAATATCTCCCATTATTTATTTATCATATAGGAAGTACCATAACCCTTATATTACATTGATAAAGACCACTCATGTTAATTTAATGACACACCAAAGCTTCTATGATTATTAAATAATTTATTCCTATACATCTGCAATAACGTAATTCAATGAGGAAGTATATGTTTTTTATTTATCATTTAAATTATTGAAAATGTGTTTCAACAAAATATCCCATAGGGATTGGTATTAAATGTTTTTATGGATCTTATTGTGATTAAATCATTATTAAATAGGTTATTGTCAGCCTCGATTTTAAATTTACTCTTGATGAATTGGCTGGTATCATTATATAAAAAGGTTTAGTTTTGTTGCATGACTCATCCCATTTCATAATATATGTCATAGAATAAGGAATTGGATGAATTTTCGGATTTTTATAATTATTATTTCCATCATTAAGTGATATATGACTATTAGTACATGTGTTTTCATTTTTTATGGATCTAGAATGTCTTTATTATCAATTTATTATATATTATTGATGTTCATTTAGTCCTTATATATAACGTTGGCCATGTTTATTTTATGTTACCTTGTACTATATTCTACTGATTACTGGGCATCTGAGCTCAGCCTTATTTTTTTCATTCCCTAGTAAATCCATAGAAGAAATTTGTTAAATTTTAGGGGTTATGTTTAAAGGAATAACCAAGTTTTCCACATCTCTACATGTGGTATCAGATGTTTTTAAATGTATTGTATTAATGTATATGGTATTCCAAGAATAAAAAAATGTTGGATCATTCTGGAACTCAATAATTTTATACATAAAATTAAATGTATCTTCTAGATATGGGTTTTTTGGTGTCTTTTATATTACACAGGGGTTATATTGATCAAGGCATCTGGACCCTCACACATCTAATTGAAATATGTATATATGTGTGCACACTTCCCTAGATCTCACGCCTTGTGTTAGTAGTAGTCCACCCTAGTGAATGATCATCTTTACCAAATAAACATTGTGTATGATTATCTTTTTCAATCAATGGATAGGTAGATCTAATACATTACTTGAATACTTATTCTAAGTAACACACCTAATTGCCTAAGATTCCATTTTCTCCATATAAATCAATATAAGGGAAAATACTTCATCTCAAATTTGTTTAATCAATAATTTCTCAAGTAACCGAAAAAATTCATATATTCAATTTAATTTTAAAAACTGACATCAAACAATTTTTATGAAAAAAAAATCATTTCAAAAACAATAATTTCATTAATTGGGATTGGAAGATCCAAAACAAAACATCCATTATAAATAAAATATTTAACTCCCATAAAATTTTTTCCGAATGGTATTATTAATAAACAAATGTTGAAATATTATAAGTGGTCCATATATGATATTATAAGTATTCTCAGGGTAATTTAGGGGTAGTATTTTAAATGTCAATTTATTATACATATGGTTAAATCACATTTAACTATTAGGAATCATATATTAGGTGGGTTATTAATTCAATTCTCATTCATGGGGTTATAAATCAACTTAATTGAATATTAAATTCCCCATTAATGTTTAAGAAGGCATATGATTGAATTTTATTTTACATAAAATTAATTTTGTGGATTGAAATTTATTAGAGACAATCACTATCATAATTAACTCTAACTTCTATAATGAAATATTTGAATGACATTTTCTCTTAATATCCACTTCATTGAGGCTTATTTGGTATTTTGAATGGAATAAATTTTATGTAGTTATATTATAAACTTTTAATGTATTTAAAAAGTATATATATTTATTCAAGATGATTAAATTTTCAATTCATCAAATTGAATGTTACTAAGAGGCAATAATTTATCTTAAAACATAATATTTTCTTAGATATGTTTTTTCATTAAAAGAATATTATAATCTATCCTCTATAAACCAGTTTTATTTTCTTATCCTATATATATATTAGTATTTTCTTTGTTTATTTCCATGTTTTCCCATCTTTTTTATTTGAATCCTAAAATGAAATGTTAGAAATAAAATATTACCCTATTTCTCTTATTGATAAGATATATTTTTATTCCTTGACATTATTTATTAAAACATTCTACAAAATTAATTTAATTTACTCAATTAATTTATTAATTTTTTTTATTTTATCCTTTCCTTTTTACAATGCATAGAAGGAATATATCTATGGATTTATGAATGAAGGAAATTTTTAATTTTCTTTAAAAAATCATGAATAGAATTATTATTTTTAATGTATACAGTGTTAAATTAATTTTCTCTCACTATAACTATTTTATCATATTTAGATTCTTCTCTAGGTTTTCAATTGGTTACCAAATATAAATATTTAATGAAAACTTATTTTTATTTTTAAATTTAGATTACTTTCATTATCCAAAATATATGAATTTATTACAAAATATTTTTTTTCAGAAGAATTGATGACATATTTTTTATATTATTAATTTTTCAGTCATTAACATTCTCTTGAAACATTAAATTTCTAGTGATGATATTCCATTAGACAGAATAGTTATCATAAATATACATATTTATTGAGTCATGGATTTTTTAATTAGCTAAACCATATCCCATTTTTTACATATGGCAATTTAATATGAAAGTAATTTGATTTATTAGTGAAATCATGACATTTCATATCATTAACTAAATAAAAATACTAATTGATAAGGAATATTATTTATGAATGAAATTAATCATTTAATATTATTTGGAATGCATTTTAGATTCTATTTTTGGGGTTGGTTATTTTAGATTTCCCCTCTATGCAATAACATGTCTTATGAAGATAAAATCATTGAAAAAAATTACCAAATGGGTTTTTGGTTTATACAATCAAATTGAATAAATTGTATTGGAACATGGCCTTAATTGTAAAATTATCTTCATGCTTAAGGTGATTATGGTCACACTTATTTATTTCCTTATATGTGAATGAATTACTTATTATACATGGGATTATTTAACAGATATTTTCTATTGATACATTTAGTTTCCAAGTTATTGATTAAATAGATTTTCTTTTTAGTTATTTACCTTTCAAAATTGATTTTGTCTTACATAATCAGGATAATGTACACATTACATAACCCATACTAATTACATGAGTTCACCATTATTTTTTGTTCTTTCCTGTGGATTTGAAGAAGTAATTTTTAAGTGAGATCAAATATATATAATGTTTAATTTGAAAATTGTTTTAAATTTTTTTTCCAATGAAAAATAGAAAGCATGGTAGTATTTTAATATTGAATATTAATAAAATTAAGGATCCCTGATGAGAGATACTTTTTTTATCATATTCTTATATAAGAGTGACGAAACTATATTTGGGATATAAGATTTGGGGTTTTTGTCACTATGGATTAACTCATAACGTTGGATAAATTTATCTTTATTTGAAAATAATATATAGTAAAAGACAATGAAAAATTATATATTTAAAAAACCTAATATATTAATATAATATCTATTTCAATAATCTCTATCCAATATCCAAATTTTATCACTCAGATTTGGTGATATTTATAGAAATATTTATGTACGTATTTGACCATGATCATAGATCAATATCCTCAAATACATGGATAATTGGAATGAATAACTAGATATTTTAATACATTATATAGTCTTGTATTATGTATTTTAGAGGATCGTAAGAGGATTATATACAATTACTAATATAATCATACTATAATAGTTACCTAGCCTCAGTACATATGGATCTTTTTGAAGAATTTCGTGTTTATATATGTTATCCTCTACTTTGTTGGATCGAGATTGGAGATAAAATGTTGTTTGGACCAAGTTGCATTAAAAATTTTACTAACAATATTTTGTTGTTCAATAAAAAATATTGACAACATATAGTCTTTAGATATATTATGTGGATCTTCATTATCATTTTTAATTGTTTTGTGTGAGGGATCACATATTCTTAAAGGTCCCAACATGTCTATGCAATCAATGTTTAGGTATGTAACCAAGATTTTCTCTTCATCACATCAACCTAAAAAGGACCAACCCATATCATTGTATAATAGAATGGGGGAGGGTGAATAACTAATATCTCTTTTTTATGTTATCTTTCTTCTATAACAAAATCAACTTCCTATTAAATAATTATAAAATTCCTAATGAAAATTAAAACATTGAAAAGGTCGTAATAATTTTCAAGGCTAACTACTCATTAATACAAGAAAATACATGGATTTAACTGAAAATAATAACATACCACACAATCAACAAGAAAAAAAATAATTTTGGTTGGATAAAATAAGTTGGAAATAACTTTACACTTTTGAAGCACCATTATTAATACAAAAAACCATTATCTTCCAAATACAAATATTGATCTAAATTATTGGTTTTGTAAAAAAACTAGAAACATTAAATAGTTGTTTTATAACATATCATTATTATTCTTCAAAAAATTCCACTTTTTTACAAATTCATTACATAATTATTCAATTACCTACCCAAAAAACAGGTAGAAACAACTTCTCTAGACATTATATAAAGTCTAATTCGGGTGGATCTACCCAATACTATAGTCCGATTCTTCCTTATAGAAAAGTGTCTGACTAGAAAGTTCAGCAAATATTCTCAATCACTTTTTTTCATTACCTGAATTTGTCGATTCAATTTATTTTTCTGATACAGAAAACATTGACAACTACTTCATTATAATTCTTATATGTGGAATATATTATTCAATAAATTATATGCAAAAATTTTCTTCTACTAACTCAATCCTTCTATAATCACTCTATCAACTACACACGATGAGTGTCCGTGTATATTTTACCTTGACCCTTTATAGGCCTTCCTAAAACGAAATTGTATGTAAACCCGTTTTATTTTCCAACTTATCCATGTTTTAGACACATTAATGTAACAATATTTTCAACTTCATATTTTAAAATTTTATCACTTATAAACTACTTTGGATTCTTCTCGAAACTTTTTAAATATTCATACTTCTTAGAAATATTTTAAATTACATACAATTATTCTATATGATACAATATTTCATTTTAATACTTTTTTTCATTCTAATTAAACATATGTAAAATTTATGACCTCCCATTATGATGTTTTGATTAATTTTTCTATTTAAAAACATTATCGAAAATTCAATAGACTTTAGTTTCTTTACTATAGATTCCTCATTCGAATAGCTATAAAAAACACCTTGGATGTATGATTACATTAATCAGACCAATAATTTTTTTAGTTTTTTTCACAAACATCATTGTATGATTGAAACATTTTAGAACTCATAAATTTCACGTTAGTAACTTGAAAAAATTTCAAAATTTCATCATTTATTCAATAAAAATTTAGACCAATGTAAACTATGTCTCATGAAGTTTAACATTAAATGGTTTAGGGGTGTCACATTCTGTCCATTGGGTCTTGACCAAACTAAAAACAACAAAAACATTTATCTATGAAAATGTTAGACTACATTGATCAACATCACTAAATTCATTAGTCTCTAATCCAATATGATTGATCCATCTATCTATCTCATTTTTTCTTAGTCCCAATAATTTAACAACTCAGTTCTACCATGGATATAACCTTGCATCTAATTTTTTATTGATACCAATTGGATTTATGATTGATTAGTGTCATAAACTTTTTCGATGAATCAGTCTCTAAACATGTATGATGGTTTGGTGACACAATATGTCTCATAGAATGGAATCATAAAAGTTATATTTCATTCTAAAACTCTATAGTTGATGGTTCAATAGATGGATTGGCTCGTTTGATGGAATATACATTCTATTGGATTTTATCTGTCTTCACTTTTACTAAAGACCATAATTTAAAAATATAAACCCCTCATACCCCATGAAACTTCTTATTTGGTAAAACTCCCACTAATGAACTGAGACTAGGATACATATACATCTGATTCTGTTTTAATACACAAAACCCCTATTTATATCATGAATTCATTTTGATATTGTGAACACCCAAACCAAAAAATAATCATCTAACATATGATACCAAACACTTTTTTTTTCATTTTCATTAAAAAGATTTGTTTACATTTTTAAATAATCATATGATATTTATGAACATTAATTTCAAAAAAGCATTATCATAATCATTATAGAACATCTCAAAAGATATTTATTAACTGATACAACTTCTCACTCTGATTGAAAATCTTATTAAATATAAAATGATAGTCTAAAAAAATATTCATCCGGAAATAACCACCAAAACCAAAAATAGAAAAAATTGAATTTATTAATTATATTAAGTAAAATCATCTGAGTCTGAAAGGATTTAATAATTATCACTAAAAAATACAATGTGAATTCATTTTTTTAATAAACATAGTATATAAATCATTTCGTAAATTTTATTCTAGCACACGAATTTTTTTTTGAGGAAATATTGTCCAACCCCTAGATATTGTGTCAACCATGGTTCATAAATCATAGAAAACATTATCTAAATATATGGATCAGTATTAATAAATTCGAATCCTTTGTGAGTGATATAATTTTTGGTAATAAGAACCATATACAACAACACCATTCTATCCATATATATTGACTTAGAAATCTCCTTCAATAATTTTGTAAATTCACAACATCTTTCATCTTTTAAAAACATTTTTCCTACATCCAGATCAACATACTATTTTAATAGTCCCTTCATGCATATGAAGAGTTCATATATTATACAGAACTCCCACTAAATACATGATCCCTTAAAGGTTTCGGAACATATCATTGGATAAATTCATGAAACACCATTTTTCTCTCCATTGACTACATTTTCCTAAGAAAATATGATAGTGGGGACTGAGAAACATACCGCAACCCTATAGATAATGAGTTTGGAAACCCATTTTAAACCTCAGTTTCAAACAATAAACAATTGGTAATGTTTTTTTTTTGAAAATTTAAGAAAATATTTTCATTATATGAACATACTATATGTAACAGCCCGAGATTTTATAAAAAAATATTCTTTTTAATTTCATTAATGTCTTGTGTTGTACGCTACTCCAAAAGGGGCTTGCTAAACACGCATCCTTGACTTGCCTTGCATTACACGCAATCGCGACCTTCCTCGATAGCGTGTGTAGTACGCAATAACGAGTTTTACTAAAAAACAATATGCTCTTAAAATATTATTAAAACTAGCCGTTATGAATACTAATAACCACTTTTTGAAATTTTGTAAATTTTATTTTTCAAAATGGACTTCATTGTTGGATTAGGAATATCGAAATTAGGTTAGGGTGAAATTTTGGTACTTTACGGATAACTTTCATATTCTGATGAATAGTGAAAATTACTAAATTTTAATTAAAAACAACTTTTTTAATCGAAATAATTAATAGTGATAAATTTTTAATTTGAGTGGTTTTAAATTATATTTAGAATATATTTTTTCAATTTAATACAATGTTGTTTATTGGATGTAATTTCACATTTAAACCAGTCATAAACAAGTGTCAATCTT
Organism: Viscum album; assembly: GCA_963277665.1. Lineage (NCBI taxonomy): Eukaryota > Viridiplantae > Streptophyta > Magnoliopsida > Santalales > Viscaceae > Viscum > Viscum album. The sequence goes on from OY728137.1 coordinate 1,960,414,140, forward strand.
TTGATAGTTATTATCTCTTAAGAACACGCTATTAGTTTTGTCGACGGGAATTAATTTTTAAATTAATTAATGCAACTGATATTTTTGAATTTGATAAAATAGACAACATTTTTGAATTCATAATATCAAATATAGCTTAGATCTAATTTTTTGGTATTTTTCTGGAAACTTACATTTTTTGATGAATAGTGAAACCACTAAGAGGTAGTTAAAAACTGAATTTTCATAAAACATAATTTTACCACTTCTGTGAGTGGAATTTCGAAAATCTGAGAGACATGGTTGATGTCAGTAAGTAAAATGTGGTTCAATGAGATGAAAATAATTTTTTTGGTGAATAGTAACTTTTTACTTTTTTTACCACTGTTAAAAGTAAATAGGGTAATTAAAGGTAAGAATGATATTATTATTACCCTAACACATGTCCTAATTCTATTGGACAAGTTTAATTCGACCAAAAACAACCTTAGGAATAAAATATGACCATTTAGGCCCACTTGGATTAGATTAGGACATTTATTAATAATTTATTTAAAGACGGGTTAAAATAGTTAAAATCAATGTTTAATAAGTAAATAATTATTAATATGGGGTTATACATAAGATAAATTCGACTATAAGTATTAATTAGAAAGATAAAAAGATTTCCTACATAATGGTATTTTATTTTTAATTTTTAGATGTTAAATAAGTTAATTTATTTATGACACAATGATGATGCAGTAATTACCATAATAGTGAAAAATTAGAATAATTGATATTATAAATACCTAAATAAGTATAATTTGAGACTTTTTATGAATTAGAATAATTTTATAGGTTAATATGACATTTTAGTATTATGTTAATTAACTTTGGTCGAAGTAATCATTCTGTTATGAATTTCAAAAAAATCAACTATTGAATAGTGACAAAATTGACATAAAATAGTTTTTAAAACAAATATTATATTATTAATTGTTATTTTATTCCTAAAAATCTAAGGATCGGCCAAATGATTTAGATAAGGTAATATATATTAATAAAACACAACTTGGGGGGTCGCTTGGTTGTATATGGTATGTTTATTAACTATATAATATAAAAATACAAAGTGACATGGTAAATGTCAATCTAATTAACTATGAGTTAAAACTAAAAGATAAGGTTAATATAATGACCTAGACTTGTCTAAATTCTACTGGATGAGAGTATTTCGACCCATCCCCACCTTAGATTTGAAATAAATCAATTTGGAGCTATTTAAAACCGAATTTGGCTTTATAATAAAATAATATTTTTAGTTATTCCAAAGGTGCCCCTCTCCTCTCTTATAAAAGGGCACCTCCTCCCTCTCTTCCTCACACCACTGTGAGCCTTCTAGCTCGTCCAAACCCTGCCAAATTATCTTCTCCACATCCCTAGAGACATCCTAGAGGTCCTGGTATTCTTCAAAGACCAATTTTTGTGCCCTAAAAGGAGGTCTCAAAGAGGCGCTTTAAAGAAGAGGTAATGCCCGTTACCGATTCTTTCATCTTTTTCTCTTCTTCCACTTCTTCTTCTTTAGTTGTTTCATCATGAAGTAATAACATAAGAATCACTCATATAATTATATGTTATTATAATTATAAAACAACCCTATTTCACCATATATCCATCCTTTTGAAAATGAAATCACCGCGCGTGCGTATGTATGGAATACCGTCTCCACGCCGTGGTGTAATCTATTTTCCACCACCACCTTACTTGGATGGGTATAATGGTGTAAATAATGACTATATATGACTATTATAATGAGATATTGATTCTGAAATAGTATAAATACACTCCAATACAATTCCACAATCATAGGAATGATATTATCACTCGTGCGTACGTACGGAATACCGTCTCCACGATGTGATGCAATTCGTTCTACATGATATTCATTTCATAATGATTATATAAATGAATTGAATATGATATACCATTCTGGAAATGAGGTATCTATAACCTAAAGAGAAGAATAAGAATTTATTCGACAAAACACGTATAAGAACAAAAAGTTATAATCACCCGAATAACAAGTAGCAATGAAATATTACTACTAAGAAGCTAAGAATATGACCATATATGATATCATAAAAATAAGTATGATTCTGGAATAAGTCAATAACATTATTTAAATCATTATATAGGAGGTTTGGACACATACAAATCATATCGGACCTAAGGTAAGGGAAATATCACAATCTCATTTTTATCCGAGATTGTTTATACTTTGGAATTTACTGGGGTGCATTTTATCATCCAAATCCATGTTTCATCAATATGTAACATTATTTCCATCCACCTACAATTGTTTAAATACAATTTTACCCTTCGGTGTGCTTTTAGTAAAATATATTAAAGGAATATTTTGTCGTTTTTCGTACGAGGTACTTTTTGACTATTCCGACAAAAGTACGAGAATAATGTTTTTTTAACTTATACGGCATGAATGGATTTTTAAAACATTATTTCCAAGAATATTTCTTTACAAGTTTTCAATTTTATTTTTAATCAACTTCTATTACTTTAAAATTGTATGACATGTTAAGAAAGGAACATGTTTTTGAAGTAGAAAGGTTATTTTCCTCAAGAATGGTGTTCAAGTGTTTTATCAAAATTATTTTCCATCTAAGATAATAAAGGGTTCTGTTTCTATCCCTATTATTACATTGATTTGATTATGTTGTGATGGAATTATTTTTATGAATTCCTTTTTCTTATATGAATTTTTTATGATGTCATGATGTTTAAGATTCCCATTTTTATTACATGGGTTATGCAATGATGTATGATTTAATATTTTGTGGCACACATAAGAATGGTATCATTATGAGATGGGTGGGACATTTATATCCCTCCAATGCATTGGGTAAAGATTTTATATCTCATGAGATAGACATGGCTGGAACAGTAGGTTATACCGGTTCAGTAAAACAGGACTGAAACGAGGAGTGAACTCGGTTCAAAAATGGACTTTGTCCACTAAGATAGTCTTGGAAATGAGTCTTGACTAATAAGAAATGATTCTCTATGATTATGCATGTATGCCACAAAGTTTCGTGTTTTATGTTATGATTATTGGGATTATATTTGACTACTATGATTTATCCCATGTTATGATATTATGATCTCTTTTGCAGGTTAAGATTTCCAAAATGTTATGTTCTTGTGAATATGATGTGATTGATTTTGATTTTGTTTACCCTTACTGAGCATTTGATCTCACCCTTTTATGTTTTCTTTTCCCCAGGATATAAAGAAATTTTTAGGTAAGAAAAAAAAGGGAAGATCTTTATGGGAGATGTTGAAGATCTTTCACCATGATTAGAAGATTACGTTCCGAGTTTCCAAAGAGATTAAACTATTACGGTCCTTGTGTGTTTGTTTTTGTTATGTAATAAGTATTCCGCAAAAGTAATGTAATATCCTTGTACGTCAAGCTTCGTGTCTCTACAGTTGGTATCAGAGGGAGGTTTAATCAACCTTTGGAAACTAGGATGCGAAAACGTTAGTGAGATCCCTAGAGATATTTCTAATGTATGTCTAGGGATGTCCCTAAGGATAAGTATACCTATAGGATATAGTCCTAGAACTATGGTAATGATATTAGATTAAACCAAAGATTTTAGATATTGAAGTTACTCCCCCTTTATTATGATTCTTGCCTCTCAAACTCTTCTTTTTGGGTTTTAGAAAATGGCTGGAAACAAGATGATTCATGATAATGGAGGATATCATGGACAATGGAATGATATTCTTCATGAGAAACCAAATGAAATTGGATTTGGAAGTACAAACATCATTATTATGTCGAATCAGCAATCTCATAATATGATCAATAAAGTAAAATTTGGTAAGTTTCCTGACTCGACTAATAATAGAAAGATGGAGTTTCATGATGATCATAGAGGAAAGAAAGTTCAATTTCCCCTATGAAAATCATGTGGGATGTGGCATCAAGGATAATGTTTCAAAGGAATTGGAAGATGCTTTGGGTGTGGAAAAGAAGGACACAAAGCCAGTAAGTGCAAAGGAAAAGGTCCAGTTAACACCAGGGATGAGGATAATGGTATTGCTACGACATCAACAATGGTTAAATGTTTTAAATGTGGAATGTATGGGCATTATGCAAACCAATTACCTAAGGTAAATTCTCATGAAGAGAATCAGTATGGTCGTATGGGTAGTATTTATGTGGATGATGATGAAGAGACTACAAATGAAATGTGAGATGAAAGAATTGTTGAAGCTTGGTCAATGTTTTAAGAATGTAGTGGAATGATTATATGTTTATCATGTGTAATGTTGTATAAGTAATCTCATAGTACTATGGAATAAAGAGACATCTAAGGATTGTTACAGTGTTGTCTTTCCATGAGTTTTGAAAGTGTATGATTAATGTTAGCAGTATCCATGAAAGGTTATTCAGATATTTTTGGAATGTAGATGATATGCGCATAATGACGGGATAAGGAGAAAATTAAATGTTTGATAGTATTCATGAGCTCATGACTGATATAAGGAGAAGGTTATATCATGGTTTGAGTATATAGGATTTTTGGATTTTGGTATGTGGAAAGAGTTAACTTTTGACAGCATTCATGTTTTCACTAGGGTTTAATCGGTATTCATTTTTCAAGAGAATACATCATAAAGGTATTCACATGATTGGAATGTGACAAACAAGATATATGGTGGATAAATGATGGTATTCACATGCTTGGTTGACAACATTTCATGTTATTGTTTTCTTTATACTATGAGATTGGACCGATGTATTTTATATAAGCCTAAAGATTGGAATGGATTATGTTAACCACAAGTTAGTATTGTTTAAGGATAGAACTTTTTTTGATATCATTTATGTGATGTTATAGTAATGTAGTTTTAGAAAAAGGACAACCTGCAGGACGGGTGACATCCCATCACGTCGGAAAAGGCTGTGTGAATCGAACCCACAACCGAAGTGCGACTGGCCTTTATCGCCTACCACTGGCCTACAGCAAGTCCCTGTTTAGTAGAAACTAGTTTTATTATATTAAGCAGTATGATATATGAAGTATAATTCCATTTTAGGAACTATATATGATTAATCTCACTATAGATGGGCTTATGTATTTTTTGATAACTTTTCTAACCTTTTGTTTGAGATTGATGGAATGACCCATCATTCTATCCAATGATCTGCTAACACATCACGAATGATAAATTAAACTTCATTTCTTTAAGATATGAAGTGGAAATTGTCCAAAGAACGACAAACGGTGAGACTATACCAAAATCATGAAAGTATTTCTTCTAATTTGATCAACTTTAGAGAAATGATCTTGAAAACCAAAAATGTTGTCCTAGTGCTCTTATATCTGATGAATCAGATGGTACCATAGATCATCACAAATTTATGGCTTTGTGATTGCTGGCTTTTCCATAGCCATGTTCTCTACCACTCTCTATCAGAACATGATGGTTAGATTTCTCTTCCATATCCATATTTTCACCTATGTGGAAACCCAGTGATTAATTTATTTGGGTAATCGTTATATTTCATACTTTAGTTTTTAAATCCAAGTTTTGGTATTCCTTTTTACAATGTGGGTTTCTATTAAAGAAACTTTCGAGTAGTAAACCATTTATAACCCCGACGAATTTCGAGGGCGATATTAATTTTAAGGGGGGTAGAATGTAACAACCCGAGATTTTATAAAAAAAATATTCTTTTTAATTTCATTAATGTCTTGTGTTATACGCTACACCAAAAGGAGCTTGCTCAACAAACATCCTTGACTTGCCTTGCATAACACGCAATCGCGACCTTCCTCGATAGCGTGTGTAGTACGCAATAATGAGTTTTACTAAACAATAATATGCTATTAAAATATTATTTAAACTAACCATTATGAATAGTAATAACAACATTTTGAAATTTTGTAAATTTTATTTTTCAAAATGGACTTCATTTTGGGATTCGGAATATCAAAATTAGGTTAGGGTGAAATTTTGGTACTTTTCGGATGACTTTAATATTATGATGAATAGTGAAAATTACTAAATTTTAATTAAAAACAACTTTTTTAATCGAAATAATTAATAGTGATAAATTACTAATTTGAGTGGTTTTAATGTATATTTAGAATACATTTTTAAAATTTAATACAATTTTTCTCATTGGATGTAATTTCACATTTAAACCAGTCATAAACAAGTGTCAATCTTTTGATAGTTATTATCAGTTAAGAACACGCTATTTGTTTTGACGATGGGAATTAATTTTTAAATTAATTAATGCAACTGATATTTTTTGAATTTGATAAAATAGACATTAATTTTGAATTCATAATATCAAATATAGCTTAGATATATTTTTTGGTATTTTTCTGGAATCTTTCATTTTTTTATGAATAGTGAAACCACTAAGTGGTAGTTAAAAAACTGAATTTTTCATAAAACATAATTTTACCGCTTATGTGAGTGGAATTTAGAAAATCCGAGAGACACGGTTGATGACAGTAAGTAAAATGTGGTTCAATGAGATGAAAATAATTTTTTGGTGAATAGTAACTTTTTACTTTTTTTTACCACGGTTAAAAGTAAATAGGGTAATTAAGGGTAAAACTGATATTATTATTACCCTAACACAAGTCATAATTCTATTGGACAAGTGTAATTCGACCAAAAACAACCTTAGGAACAAAATATGACCATTTAGGCCCTCTTGGATTAGATTGGGACATTTATTATTAATTTATTTAAAGAAGGGTTAAAATAGTTGAAATCAAAGTTTAATAAGTAAATCATTTTTAATATGGGGTTATACATAAGATAAATTCGACTATAAATATTCATTAGAAAGATACAACGATTTCCTACATAATGGTAGTTTATTTGTAATTTTTAAACATTAAATAAGTTAATTTATTTATGACTCAATGATGATGCAGTAATTACCATAATAGTGATAAATTCAAATAATTGATATTATAAATACCTAAATAAGTATAATTTGAGACTTTTTATGAATTAAACTAATTTTATAGGTTAATATGACATGTTAGGTTTATTTTAATTAACTTTGGTCGAAGTAATCATTCAGTTACGAGTTTCAAAAAATCAACTATTGAATAGTGTCAAAATTGACATAAAATAGTTTTTAAAACAAATATTATATTATTAATTGTTATTTTATTTCTAAAAATCTAAGGTTCGGCCAAATGACTTAGATAAGGTTATATATATTAATAAAAAACAACTTGGGGGTCTCTAGGACGTATATGGTAAGTTTATTGACTATATAATATAAAAATACAAAGTGACATGGTAAATGTCAATCTAATTAACTAAGAGTTAAAACTAAAAGAAAAGGTTAATATAATGATCTAAACATGTCTAAACTCTATTAGATGAGAGGATTTCGACCCATCCCTACCTTAGTTTCTAAATAAATCAATTTGGAGCTATTTATAACCGAATTTGGCTTTATAATAAAATAATAGTTTTAGTTATTCCAAAGGTGCCCCTCTCCTCTCTTATAAAAGGGAACCTCCTCCCTCTCTTCCTCACACCACTTTGAGCCTTATAGCTCGGCCAACCCCTACCAAATTATCTTCTCCACATCCCTAGAGACATCCTAGAGGTCCTGGTATTCTTCAAAGACCAATTTTAGTGCCCTAAAAGGAGGTCTCAAAGAAGCGCTTCAAAAAAGAGGTAATGCCCGTTACCGATTCTTTCATCTTTATCTCTTCTTCCACTTCTTCTTATTTAGTTGTTTCATCATGAAGTAATAACATCAGTATCACTCATATACTGATATGTTTTTATAAGTATAAAACAACCCTATTTCACCATCTATTAATCCTATGGAAAATGAAATCACCCCGCGTGCGTACGTACGGAATACCGTCTCCATGCCGTGGTGTAATCTATTTTCCACCACCACCTTAATTTGATGGGTATAATGGTGTAAATAATGACTATATACCACTATTATAAAGTGATATTGTTTCCGAAATAGTATAAATACACTCCAATACAATTCCACGATCATAGGAATGATATCATCACTCGTCCGTACGTACGGAATATCGTCTCCACGATGTGATGCGACTCGTTTTACATGATCTTCATTTCATAATGATTATATAAATGAATTGAATATGATATACCATTCTATAAATGAGGTATATATAACCTAAAGAGAAGAATAATAATTTATTCGACAAAACACGCATAAGAACAAAAAGTTATAAACACCTGAATAACAAGTAGCAATGAAATATTACTACTAAGAAGCTAAGAATATGACAATATATGATATCATAGAAATAAGTATGATTATGGAATAAATCAATAACATTATTTAAATCATTATACAGGAGGTTTGGACACGTACAAAGCATATCGGACCTAAGTTAAGGGAAATATCACAATCTCATTTTTATCCGAGATTGTTTATACTTTGGAATTTACTGGGGTGCATTTTATCATCCACATCCATGTTTCCTAAATATGTAACATTATTTACATCCACCTACAATTGTTTAAATACAATTTTACCCTTAAGTGTGTTTTTATTAAAAGATATGGAAGGAATATTTTGTCGTTTTTCGTACGAGGTACTTTTTGACTTTTCTGACAAAAGTACGAGAAGAATGTTTTTTTAACTTATATGGCATGAATGGATTTTTAAAACATTATTTCCAAGAAGATTTCTTTACAAGTTTTCAAGTTAATTTTTAATCAACTTCTTTTAGTTTAAAATTGTATGACATGTTAAGAAAGGAAAATGTTTTTGAAGTAGAAATGATATTTTCCTCAAGAATGGTGTTCGAATGTTTTATCAAAATTATTTTCCATCTAAGATAATAAAGGGTTCTGTTTCTATCCCTATTATTAAATTGATTTGATTATGTTGTGATGGAATTATTTTTATGAATTCCTTTATCTTATATGAATTGTTTTATGATGTCACGATGATTTAGATTCCCATTTTTATGACATGGGTTATGAAATGATGTATGATTTAATATTTTGTGGCACACATAAGAATGGTATAATTATGAGATGGGTGGGACCTATATCTCCCTCCAATTCATTGGGTAATGATTTTATATCTCATGAGATAGACATGGCCAGAACTGTAGGTTATACCGGTTCAGTAAAACAGGACTGAAACGCGGAGTGAACTCGGTTCAGAAATGGACTTTTTCCGCTATGATAGTCTTGGCAATTTGTCTTGACTAATAAGAAATGACTCTATATGATTATGAATGTATGCCACAAAGTTTAATGTTTTATGTTATGATTATTGGGATTACATTTCACTACTATGATTTATCCCATGTTATGATATTATGATCTCTTTTGCAGGTTAAGATTTCCAAAATGTTATGTTCTTATGAATATGATGTGATTGATTTTTCTTTCGTTTACCCTTACTGAGCATTTTACCTAACCCTTTTATGTTTTATTTTCCCTAGGATATAAAGAAAGGTTTTAGGTAAGAATAAAAGGTATGATCTTTATGGGAGATGTTGAAGATCTTTCACCATGATTAGAAGATTACGTTCTGAGTTTCCAAAGACACTAAACTATTACGGACCTTGTGGGTGTTTTTTTGTTATGTAATAAGTATTCCACAAGAGTAATGTAATATCCTTGTACGTCAAGATTCCGGTCTCTACACTATAGGTTGGTTTCAATCTTCACAACAATACCTTTTATGAACTGATATTTGATGTAAATTTGTATTAAATACTAATGTTATACTTGATTTGTATTTATGTTTATAGAACTATGATTATAAAAATTCAAGAGAAGTGGTATATTGACTTAAAAAAATGGTTCTTCCAAATTATACTTCATACAAATATGTTTGGTCACAGTTTGAGTAGTGACAACATGTGTAGATTCAGTAGTTCTAAGAGCCAAGGCATTTTTATAGTATTCCAACTCAAAAAACATTACCCCAAAAAAATTCACTAGATATGGATCTTCTATCATATACAATTCATTATGTATCATCATATTTAAACCAAATTAGTCCAATTATATCTTAGTTATATATGAGAATTCATTTTCCATCAAATTGATGTTATTCTTTTAGAGAGCTTTGGAACCTTGGAATCAAAGTAACAACATACAGAATATCTTGTCTTAAAAAATACCTATATAATATACTTCCAATTGATTTATAAACCTAATTATAATATACTTCATTTCAATATCCATTATTATAAAACTTGTTTCCCAGAAAATTTTTTATGAAAATGTTTTTAAATCTCAATTCCAAACATCTTAATAATTTTATTACAATTCTTCTCTTCAGAATAAAGATTGTTTTAATACTTCTATGAGTTTTTCATTCGGAGCATGTATTTCATTTCTCAAATAATCAACATTTTGAAAACTTATTATTCTCTCCAAATAACCTTTCACACTTTCTTTTATTATTACCAAAATTGATAATATCATCAATATACACAATAATAATGAAGGAATTATCATGGATTTATTTGTTTTAGTTGTTATAATCAACTCTCCCTTTCTTGAAATTAAAAATCTATATGAAGACCTCCAATTTGGAATACCTAGCTATAAAATCTTGCAATATCCCATAAAAATGTATTCTTTATCTTTCACTCATAACATTCATAAATTCCAAATACAAATCCCACGGTTGTTAAACAAAAACATCTTCATCATTTACTAAATTGAGAAGTGAGAACTTCATATCCATTTAAATAATTTAATAAATTCATTGTGAAAAAATTGAAAAAATGATTATGTTTTTTATAAATCTATATCTACTAGAATATCTATCATTAAAATTAATAGCTTCAATTTATGAGTATCATTTTTATACTAATATTTAATTTCTTCTTATAACTTCATCATATTCATTAATCATGTTTTGAAACACCCGCTTTGGGAAATAAATTTTTGTTATTTTGTTTATGTACATGTTCCAATGTATTATTATTATAAATCTAGTTTAACTCTTTATTAATAGAAAGAATCAACTCCCAATTCTCAAAAGATTCATTTACATAATTTGGATCGACTTTTGATATAATAATGTATATGGAATTTTTTGATTTTCTTCTTTTTTGTACATTTTAATGTTGATCAACAATAGATTTTTGATCTTCCACATGTTTCTTTAGTGTTCCATGATATTTATGATTTTTTTCTTCATCAATAAAAATATATATATTTTATTCTTCCATATATGTGGCATCATCATTAATAGAGTTATTTTCATGTTTTATAAAAATAACTCTTTTGTCTTATTCATATTCCTCCTTTTCATGTGTTCATGAAACATCTTCCTAATCTATTTCATAAAATTTTAAAAAAGATTGTATCATATATTATTCTAGATAATTTAATGATACATATATATTCTATTACTTATAGTCATAGATAAGAAATATTAAAACATCACCACCCTGATCAAACATTACAAAATATACAGATTTGTTATTTCTGATTGAGGGACTCCCAAAAACACTTAGGTGTTCCAAACATTGATTTTTGTTATTGAAAATTTCATACAATTTCATATCTTATCATTTTATTGGAAACATTGATTCTGAATATAAATAAATGTGGTCATATCTTGCCTCCAATAGTAATTAGAAATGAAATTTTGAATCAATATGGTATTTCCAATATTCAATAACTATTATTCTTCCTTTTAGAAACTCCATTAGTATATGGTGTGTATTTTCTACTAAACTCAATTCAAATTCCATATTTTCATAATTAATTATGAACTCAATAAACTTGTACAAACCACTAATATCGTCTCCCAATAACTTTATAAAATACCCAAATTTTTTTCCCATCTTCTCCTGAAAGTGTTAATCGTATTTAGAGATTACAATTTAAGATTAAAATACATATTACATGTAATGCAGGTTAATTTATCCATTAAATAAATGAAGTACTTATCTATAAATGTTGATTATTTACTCATTGGACCACATATATTATTTGGAATATGTTTTAGGGGAGGAGTTGAAGGAATTTAAAATTTGGTACATATATAGTTTGTGATTTTATCTTTTTGAAAAATTGAACAACAACGAGCTCTTATTATTGTCATGTTAGGAATATCATGAACATTGTATACCATTGAATAAATTTTTATATTTCACAAAAATTATTCCCCAACCATTTTTCACTAATTGATATTATTATATCATGCTAATATAACATGAATTTTGTACTTCAATAACTTGAATAATGACTCCCATTGTACCATAGCCTATGGTAAAAAATATTACATCTTCTACCACTACCACAAAATTGGGTTTCCATAGAGCTACTATTTAACAGTGCTAAAAAGGAACTAATAAAGGGTGGGGGATTTATCATCACTAAAAAAAATGATGATAACAATGACCCTTTATCCTCTCTTTTTTTAGTGCTGATAAAGGCACCCCAATTATTAGCACTTTTTAGTGCTGTTAAAGGGGCACCTTTTATCAATACTTTTTTAGGATCACTTATAGGGGGATTTATTATCACTTTTTCCCTAGCACTGATAAAGTGAATATTTCAAAAAATATATTTTATAAAAAATAATATATTGATATATAATTATATTTATATTGATATAAATATAATATATATATTCAAATATTTTTTAAATTGACTTGATATGTAGTAGACGCAGGGATGACACACAGAGCAAAAATTACGGCTGTTTGGAGTGATTAATGAACATTTCATGTCTTGATGAATATTATATGGTTTTTCAGTGATCACCAAGGTTTAGGTCTAGCCTCAAGAATTGATTTGATATGTGGTAGATGCAAATGGATACTAATAGTAGAAGTTATGGAAAAATGGACACCCAAAACCATACTAAGGACCGTCCGGAGGGATTTTCGGCCTTTTTGGGCCATAAAAAACAAGATAAGGGGTTACAGTGGTCACCAGAGTGTGTTTATTTTAATTTTTTAATTTTTAATGTGGTAGAGACAAAATGGAAAACTAGCACAGAAGTTAATATCGTTTGAAATTGATAAACCCTCTTATCACCTAAAAAACCAAGAAACCTAAAACTAACTAAAATGGGCATAACTTCTTCTCCAGGTGTCTGTATGAGCACCATGAATAGTCAAATAAAGTCTCATGAGATGAGTAAGAATGAAGTCTAATAAAAACTATTATAAGATCAATGAAACCCATGATATATTAGTTATATCACTCAAAAAAATCTCTAACTTCAAACGACCATAACTTTCGCTCTGGGTATCCGTTTGGGCTCTACCATATATCAAATAAAAGGATGTAAAGCGATATATGCATCAGGTAGACTGGAACATAGTTATAGTCATGTCTAGGAACCTAAAACTCCAAGAAACTTTCAGAAGGGATCCAACATCCATTTTCGGTGTCCGGTGACCTGCCAAATTTATCTTAAACGGTAATAACTCCCGATTTGTGTGTCTGTTCAGTCTCCTACACCTTTTATATCATAGTTCTTTACGTAATATTTGGTTTGAATTGTCATTGAGCTAAAATGGACACCAAAAGCATATTTCATTCCATTTTTAGTGACTCTGGAATTTGTTAGGTTTTTCGAGCCCCCATTTCTAGCACTATTGACTTGCCTGCCATTTTTTCAAATGACCGTAACTTATGATCCACATGTCTGTTTGGCCTCCAACACCTATTATATAAAATATCATTTCATGATATTCAATTTTACTGGTCATAGAGCTGTAACAGACTCCTTGATCAATAGTTTTCTCTGTTACCTTGAGTTTAGGGTTTATATGACTTTGTGACTGTATTTTTGGGTTTTGAGGGTTCCTTCATTTTTACATATTTTTCAGGTTTTCATAGCATGTTATAATTTTTCATAATATACTATTTTTTATAATCATTTATATAACAATATAAACATATTTTTTTATATATTCTCAACTAAAAAATTAATTTTATAAATAAATAAATAATCATATTTACATATAAAATATATTTCTCAATATATAAGACTTATCTAAATTAAAATCTAATATCCATTTATTTAAAATAAAAATATATGAACCTTAATATACCTATATAATGTGTACGTGTATATATATATTTGTGTGCATTTGTATTAAAAAACTGATATATATTATCTATATATTCTAAGCATTTATAAATAAATACTAATATATAATATTTTTAAATATAGGTAAATATGTATAATAATACATGTAGATACACATATAATATATATATTTGTGTGTTTGTGTTTTATATAAGTATATATTTATTTATAAACTCACATAATTTTTTTAAAATATTTAAAACTGATCTTATAAATATCTATTAATATATGAATAAAAATATTAATATATAAATATAACTATATATATATATTAATATACATATATATATATATTAATATAACTATATATATATATATTAATATAACTATATATATATATTAATATATATATATATATATATTAATAAAAATATGCATTAATATACAAGTAAATATAACTATATATATATATATTAATAAATGATGGGAAAAGCATTATGGTGGAGTGTTAAAGGCTTAGGCATGCAAGCAACAAGTTATGAGTTCAAATCCAAGGGGAGGCAAGTCGCGTGCACTGGTGGAATAATGGAAAACATTGTTAAATGGGGTTGTTAGCACTGTTAAAGGCTTGGGGAGGTTGGGGCATATGGGGTTGGGTGGGGTTGGAGTTTGGGAACTATTATAGGGGGATTTATGCGCTGTTGAATCCCCTACACAAATTATAATTTTTTTAGTATTTTTAAATTTTTTTTGACTTTAATCAGTGCTTTTTGTAGCACTGATAATAGGAGTTTTTATCTGTGCATTGTAAACACCCGAAATTTTCGAGGAATTTTTTTCGCATCTCTTTGGAATTTTTATAGTCTTTGGCTTTGGACTGAACTTGATTCTGAGGCCCAGTGTGCCCAAAATCAACTTCCGAAGTTTTGTTCGGGTACGTTCAGTAAACCTACGTGCGGGTTTTCTATGTTTTGAACCGGTGCACAGAAATGAAATTCGAGGACACCGATGAACTTGCAGCACCGATATTCGCTTAAGGGGACCATTACCGTAATTGTGTTTTATGCAGGTTGAATGCTATTAATTAGGAATTTATAACAAAATAAATAAAATTGGTAGTAAACATTTTTATTTATATCTATGGTAGTTATATCCTACAAAGGGGAGTTAAGGGTGGGACACACAACCACGAAACATCCCATGTGTGGATATTTGAGAGGTGGGTCCCACACGATCCCCAACCGTTCATCTCCCATAACTCTCTTCAAACCCTCATTTAACCCCCTTGAATCTTTGAGCTTCCATTTAATGTGCCAACTCCCCATTGATTTTCCCCTTTAATTAATTTTGACAACATCTCCCATTTATTATGGTTAAACTGTTCACCTCCCTCTCCCCCTATTAAATGTATGCCAACACATATTAATTAATTTGTTCATACTCTTAAATTAATTAATTATATTCGTTGAATTTTTAATGGCATGTGTGAATAAAAATAATGGCATAACTATTATTTTATTTTTGGGGCTTTCGTTGTGTTGAGAGTTTTGGGTAAGAGAGCTTTGGAGAAATAGTGAAGGGTTTTCTTCTCTCAACGAAGAACACCATCCTTCCAACAAAGAACCCTGAGGAGCATCACACATCGCCGTCGATCTTCAGAAAAAACAAAGGAGAAGGAGCCACCCGTGAGGAACGCCGATGATGCGCCATATTCGGCCTTTCTTCATCGATGTCAACGAGTTGACACCGTCTCCCCATGCCGTCGTTCTATCTCAACGCTTTTCCTCTTTCTATGGCTCGATGACGTGCAATGTCATAATTGAGGTAGGGGGTTTTGAACAATTTTTATTTGAATAAAAATTGGGTCTCATTCTTCATTGAATATCTTTGTTTGCTATTATCCATGTGTTACCGCCTAACGCAGAGGGTGTGGGCCGAACGAACATGGCCCGACGACCCTCTTCTAGATCTTGATTATTTTTGGAATCGACAAGCAGAGGAGGAACACGGAAGTGGCCGGCGGCACAAGATCCGTCGTCACACACGCAAATAAAATACATGACCAAGCGGGCCATAGCGGAGGAAGCACAAAGTCGTCACGCCGTATAGGGGACACAGAGTCGTGGCAAGGGCAGGCCGTGGCGGAGGAAGCCGACATCGTCACAGAGGATGTGCGGAAGGAACCACGGCCCGCTTGAGTAGGAGAACCGGCCAGCCTATCGGCCGGCTGGCCGGAGAAAAGCCGCAGTGTCAGGGGGCACCGCGGCAGATGCGCCGCGACCCGCCCATGCGGGCCGCTTGCGCCAAGAAGGCCGGTCGACTTCGGTCATCCTGTTAGGGAGGGCAGCTCCGCATGGCACCGCTGTTTCTGAAAATCAAGGGTTACGCTCCCCATCACAGACTGCGTGGCCCCCTTCGGACCAAGCCGTGGCCAGTCGGCCCATGCCGCGCTACGCCTGGCTGCGCCCTCTCAGGCCGGGCAGCGCCCACTCGGGTCGGGCTACACCCTCTCGGGCTGGGCCACTCCCCATCAGGCCGGGCTGTGCCTGCCTTCGGGCCGGACCACGCCTTCCACTAGGCCGAGTCATGCTTCTTTAGGCCGGGCCGACACCCCATGCCGGGTCAGACCTGCAGAATCGGATCGGACTGACCCGCCAACCCACAGGGCCTAACGGGATGGGCCCGTACGCTTAAATACAAATATCTTCACGACCGTGAATTCGATCGACAACCCGTATGTGGAACTGGAACCCACGTGATGATTTTGTCCTTTTGCAATACTCTATGTGAGTTTTGGATGACTTTGGAAAAACTTCTGGGTTGGTTCGTAACCGAAACTAATCGGGCCCTCGGAGTGGAAACGCTTATAACCTAAGGATCGGGCGTCTGATTGACGTGTCCTCAACTATGTTAGATTCCACCTGATGGGATGGAGTATTTTTTATACTCAACACATGATTCAAATGTGGTTTGAGTATTTCCGGGTTGAAATGTACTTGATATCCAACTGGACCCCTGGAAAAAAATGCTAATAACTCACAGACCGGGCGTCCGATCGACACACCATCTGTTGCGATGAGACACCTATGATGAGGCGGTCCTTTGTGTTACTTCCATGTGAGACATCGTGAAAATTAGAAGTATCGACCAGTAGTTTTTGGAGCTGAACCTCTAGGAGACGATCATACAGAGTATGGAGACCTTGTAGATGGCTGAGACCTGATGACTAGTTGTCTGATTCATTTCAGAGTGATTTGACTAGACCAGTGGGGAGCGCTACTATGTTGGGGCGGTAGACCCATGGCGGAGGACTGCAACTGTGTTGGGACAGCAGACCTACAATACTCGACAGGAGGAGTACCTTTGTAGGCTATTAGGGGGGAGCACTACTATTTTGGGGTGGCAGACCCATGGGGGTGAGCACTACTGTGTTGGGACAGGAGACCCGTAGTACTCAACAGGAGGAGTACCTCCGCAGTCTAAGGTTAGTGAGAAGCACCTTGAATTCGCGACATGACTACTGTGCTTGACAGAGGAGGAGTTCTCCAGAATTCATGATTTCAAAATCATTAATTAAAATCTTGGTTTGAGCTGAGTCAATGACCTTTGTGTCTTCCTCATGATTGAGATGGGTAACTTGTTACCATAGGTATATGTATGGGAATATACCTAAGTAAATATTATCTCTTGAGAAGCTTCTTTGTGGTTAATCCTTGTTGGATTTTCATGAGACCTTGAGGGTCCCGGGGTCCCAACTAAGTATCGTTATACTCACCCCTGCACGGGCTATGCCCACACCTCGTTGTGTTGGATGTAGACGATAGACAATGCTGACAGATCAGAGTGTACGAGGACTGGATGGTACTCGGAGTTGGACACTCGGCATGACGTCACACGGAGCGAACCGATATAAGCAGAGTGCTAAGGAGGACATATGTACCTACCCTTCAGGTAGGAATCCTGAGGATGAACCAGGAGCTGCTTCCATATTCCAGCTATTGTCTTTTCAGTTGTACTTTATTCCTATTGTAGTTGTACCTTTCTGTTGGGACTGTATTTCTCACCCCTTTGTATTTCCAGCACACTTGTTATATGTATTTACTTTTTTTTCTTCTGCTTGATCTCTGGTTGTGTGAGTTTACATTTTATAAAGGAAATGTCTTCCCAGTTATAGGTATTTACGACATTGGTGCTAGTCGCCAGTCCCTGGCCTATGGAAGGTGGGCTTGGGGTAGTTATTACATGGGCCTCGGGGGACGGGTCGTGAAAAATTGGTATCAGAGGAGTTGATTCTACCACAGAACATAGAACTCTGATAATTCCTTTTTATGAATAAATAGTGTTACGAGTACCTAGTGTGGTTTTCAGTTTAGGGAGTCTAGTGTTGGTACGGTAGCCGGCATATCCATACACCAGGACCCTGACTACTGATTTCCGACTCAGTGCACGAAAACACTAATAGTGTGTGTGTTTTCAATATTTTTTCTTAAAGTCGGTGCAAAACATGTCAGCTCACCAGGTAAAGTTTTTGACCATGTCCCATCTATTTCGTTCAGGATTCCTCCCCGTGGAAGAACAACTAGGGCCCCAAGAGTTGTACGTACTGACAGCACACCGAGCGACAAGGCCTCAGTGTAGGGACCTCTTCCATTTGAGGCAAAAGTGGTACTACCACCTGTTGGGCCACCGATGCCACCATCCCTAGTAGCATGTTATGCACGCCACTTGAGCGCACTGCACAAGTTCCAGCGCCAGAGGCCACCATGGTTTTGGGGAGAGAGGGATCCACAGGCGGCTGAGGATTTCTTGGAGGCTATGGTGAGAGTCTTCAGGCCAGTAGGGACTCCAACAAACTTTATGGTGATCCTCGCTGCCAGCCTCCTTTAGGCAGCAACAAGAAGATGGTGGAGCATAATTATCTAGATGCATGACGAGGTCTGCGGAGATTTGGATGGGGCATAAAGTTATCTCCATGTTTCATCGGACCTTTCTAGGTCCTCATCAGAGTAGGCGAGGTGGATTAGCGCCTAGACCTTCCACCATAGTTGCACCGGGTGCATGACTTTTCCCACGTATCTCAGCAGAGAAGATACGTGCATGAACTGTCTCACATCATCGACTGCAAAGAGCTAGATATCAATGATAGGACGACTTTCACGGAGGTTCAAGTAGAGATTAAGGATTGATAGGAGTGGGTCCTATGTGGACAGTCTATTCCTCTGGTGCACGTTCTCTTGTAGCACAGGGATTTCCAGGAGAGCACTTGGGAGCGGGAGGCACATATGCTAGCTCAGAATCCCCATTTGTTTTCCTAGTGTGTGTTGTAGCTTTATAGGGACGTAAATCCCGGAGGTAGGAGTAATGTAAAGACCCGGAATTTTCGAGGAAATTTTTCTTCTTAAGTATTTGGAATTTTACGAGTCTGTGGCTTCTAACGACACTTGATTCCAATGCCCGGTGAGCCCGGAATCAATTACCAAAGTTTTGTTCGGATATGTTCAGTAAAAATATGTGCATGTTTTTCTATCTTTTGAACTGGCGCTCAGAAATGAAATATGAGGAAACCGATGAATTTGCAACGCCGATATTCTCTTAAGGGGACCTTTACCGTAGTTGCGTTTAATGCGGGTTGAAAGTAATTAATTGGGAATTTAGAATAAAATAAATATAATTTGTATTACATAATTTTATTTATATCTATGGTAGTTATATCCTACAAAGGGGAGTTAAGGGTGTGACCAACAACTACCTAACTTCCCATTTGTGGATGTGGGAGAGCTGGGGCCCACATGAGCCCCAACCATTCATCTCCCATAACTCTCTTCACCCCCCCCTTAAGACCCTTGAATATTTGAGCTTCAATTTAATGTGCCAACTCTCAATTTATTTTCCCCATTAATTAATTTTGACAACATCTCCCATTTATTATGGTTAAACTCTTCACCTCCCTCTCCCCCTCTTTAATGTATTCCAAAACATTTTAATTAACGAGTTCAACCTCTTAAATTAATTAATTAAGTTTTTTGAATTTTGAATGTCATGTGTGAATAAAAATAATGTATTATCTATTATTTTAATTTTGGGGATTTTGTAGTGTTTAGAGGTTTGGGTGAGAGCGCTTTAGAGAAATATTGAAGGGTTTTCTTCTCTCAACGAAAAACACCATCCTTCCAACGATGAACTGCCGAGCAATGTCACACATCGTCGTCGATCTTCGGTCAAACCAAAGGAGAAAGAGCCACCCGTGAGGAACGCTGATGATGCGCCATCTTTGTAATTTCTTCCTCGACATCAACGAGTTGACGCCATCTTCCCGTGATGTCGTTATATCTCCACGCTTTTCCACTTTCCACGACATGACGAAGTGCAACGTCATAATTGAGGTAGGTGGTTTTGAACGATATTTATTTGAATAAAAATTGTGTCTCGTTCGTCGTTGAATATCGTTGTTTGTTATTGTCCATGTGTTACCACATAATGCAGAGGGTGAGGGCCAAATGAACATGGCCCGACAACCCTCCGCTGGATCATGATTATTTTTGGAATCGGTGATCGAAGGTGGAATGTAGAAGCGGCCGGCGGTGCAAGGGTCATCTTCACACACGCATAGAAAATCCGCGGCCATGCGGGGCACGGTAGAGGAAGCAGGGCGCAATCGCGCCCTTCTTAGGACATGGATCTGCAACCACGGTAGGCCGCTGCAAAGGAAGCTGATGTCGTCACACCGACTATGCGGAAGGAATAATAGCCCGCATTGCAGGCCTCATCAGCAGGAGAAACAGCCGGGCGGGTGGAGGATAGTCGCGGCGCCAAGAGGGCGCCGTACTAGTTGAAACATGGCCCACCCGTGCGGGCCGCTAGTGCCAGGAAGGCCGGTCAGCCGAATAGGGAAGGGGGCAGTGCATGGCGCCGCTAGTTCGG
Organism: Viscum album; assembly: GCA_963277665.1. Taxonomy (NCBI): domain Eukaryota; kingdom Viridiplantae; phylum Streptophyta; class Magnoliopsida; order Santalales; family Viscaceae; genus Viscum; species Viscum album. The sequence continues at coordinate 1,960,435,117 of OY728137.1, forward strand.
GTAGCCTTCCCCCCCCCCCCCACCACGGACCGCTCGTCCCCCTTTGGGCCAAGCTGCTCGGCCGCAGGTCGAACTTGCCTTGCCGCGCCGGGACGGGCCTCTCCAGGCCAGGCCGGGCCGTGCCTACCTTCAGTCCGGGCCGTGCCTCCCACAGGGCTGATTCTCTCTTCATTAGGCCGGGCTCACACCCCATGTGGGGTCGGACCCACAGAAACGGGTCGGACCGACCTGCCAGCCCACTGGGCCTAACATGCTGGGCCCGTATGCTTAAATGCAAATATCTTCACGAATATGCATCTGATCGACACACCGTATGTGGAACTGGAACCCTCGCAATGTGGTAGTCATTTTTCAATACTCAATGTGAGTTTTGGACTTCTTTGGAAAAACGGACAGGTTGGTTCTAAAGCAAAACCAACCGGCCCCTTGGAGAGGAAACACTTATAACAGAAGGATCGGGCGTCCGATTGACATGTCGTCAACTACATTGGATTCCTCTTGATGAGATGGAACTTTTTGCATACTCCACATAGGATTCAGATGTGGATTGAGTATCGCCGTGTTGGATTGTACCCGAAATCCAACCGGGCCCCTGGAATGGAAATGCTAATAACTCACAGACCGGGCGTCCGATTGACGCGCATTCTGTTGTGTTGAGACCCCTATGACGAGGCGGTCCTTTGTGTTACTTCTACATGAGACGACGTTAAACATAGAAGTATTGAACATTAGATCATGGAGCAGAACTTTCTGTAGATGAGCATATGGAGTATGGTGACCTTGTAGCTGGCTGAGACTTCATGACTGCTTGTACGATTCGTTTCGGAGTGACATGAATAGACCAGTGGGGAGCACCACTGTGATGCTACAGCAGACCCATGGCAGAGGAGTGCTACTATGTTTGGGAGGTAGACCTGTGGTACTCGACAGGAGGAGTACCTGTGTATGCTATTAGGGGGAACACTATAGTGTTGGGGCGGGAGACCCATGGCGGGGAGCGCTACTATGTTGGGGCGGCAGACCCGCAGTACTCAATGGGGGGAGTACCTCAGCAGTCTATGGTTAGTGAGAAGAACCTCAGAGTCACAACAGGACTACTGTGCTCGACAGAGGAGGAGTTCTCCATTAGCCGTGATTTCGACATCATTAACTAAAATCCTGGTTTGAGGTGAGTCAATAACCTTTGTGTTTTCCTAATGATTGAGATGAGATACTTGATAACTTAGGTATGTGTATGGGCATATACCTATGTAAAGGTTATCTATTGAGATCTTTCTTTTTGGTTTATCCTTGTTGGATTTTCATGAGACATTGAGGGTCTCGAGCTCCCTACTGTGTATCGTTATACTCACCTCTGCACGGGCTATGTCCTCACCTCGTTTTGTTGGATACAGATAATGGACAATGATGACTAATCAGAGTGTACGAGGACTGGACAGTACCCGGAGGTGGACACTCGACATGACGGCACATGGAGCAGACCGATAGACGCGGAGTGCTGAGGAGGACATATGTACCTACCCTTCAGGTAGGAACCCGGAGGATGATCCAGGAGCTGCTTCCATATTCCAACTATTGCCTTTTCAGTTTTACTTTCTTCCAGTTGTAGTTGTACCTTTCTGTTGTGCTTGTATTTCTGACCCCTTTGTATTTTCAGAAAAAAAATTTATACTGCTTTACTTAGTGTTTTCTTCTACTTGATCTCTGGTTGTGTGAGTTTACGTTTTACAAAGGAAATGTCTTCCTAGTTATAGGGATTTACGGCTTTGGTGCTAGTCGCCAGCCCTTGGCCTATGGAAGGCGGGCTAGAGGTAGTTACAACAAGGGCCTTGAGGGATGGGTCGTGACATGAATTTTTAGAACTGATATAAGGGAAACACCCCTTATATCTGATGATATTAACTACACTTTTTAGCACATTAAATGGAAGATTCTAGTGGTGAAGAAGGCCATATTAGTATTAGGTAATCTATAATGAATCGATATGTAATAATTAATATGAAATAGAAAATAACATTAATCCCATGATATTTAATCAATAACTTGATTAATAAATGCATCCGTAGATTAGAAGAAGGTAATATTCATATGGAAAATAATAACCAAATTCAAAATGAATGAAATTATAAATTTTTTGATTCACGATTATATATATAATTATACAATGATTTTTAATACCTTCCATAATAAATTTTAAAACAATGTGTTAAATATTTGTCTCATTATACTTATCTCGGCATCGAGTGGATATGTTATTTTGATCACCACCTGACACTGAATGTTGAATTCATTATTTATATATTTTCTGATCAATTTAATTCATGATTCAATATTCCGTATGAAAAAATATATTTAGTAATGTATATATAATTATCCACATTTATCATATTGAATAAAAAATTCTAATTAAACATCTTTTGTATAATGGTATATGATTAATGAAATAATAATTTCCATCCTATAGAAATTATGATTTTTATCAAAAAATTAATTATGAATTAAAAATGATCACAGTTGAGTGATTTTTTATGAAAACATTCATCCTCACCAAATTAATCTTTTGGTCAGAAGAGACAATATGTTCTTGGGGAATATCGATTTTTTAATTAAAATCAATATCATTTGATGAATAATGTTAACATAAGTGAAATATCAAAATATGATTTCATAAAATAGTGTTTATTATAATACCATTGAAAATGTGCAGGATAACCATTATTAAGAAAAATGGTTGCGATGTTGGGGAATTTTTTATCACTCTACACAATAAAAAACATTCAATTTGACATTTTTTGAAAATAAGTTTTCCATCAAATAGAATATAGATTCATTTAAACCCATTAAAAAAATTATTTGTCAACAAAAATATACCATAATAAACTATTTTCATAAATAAAATGACTTATATAAATTTTTTTGGGAAACATGGACGTGGATAAAAAATATATCTATTTTAATGAAAGATTAATTCATTTATCATTTAAATTCTATTATCCTAATTCATGAAACCACAATAATTAAATACAGAATAAAATATTTAACCACCTTTAATACCTAGTGTACGAGAAAATTATTCTGTATTATGAATGATAAAAAATAATATTCCATCAATGAGAATAAAAGAAAACCCAATAAAAGTTTGTGATGATAAAATAGATTCTTACCTCTTTGAAAACATTCAAAAGTTAACCCCTTGAAATAAATAACATGAATTTAAACAATAAAAGTAATTATTAAATATTAATTCATCTTAAATACATAAAAGGGAGGTATATACAACACATATATTTGAATAGGTGTATATTAACAAATATGTCTCAATGAAATATAAATTGCGACGAAATCCATCACCCCACATTTCTCCTTAGTTGATCAAGTTATAAAATAATTTATAATGGTTTAAGTATATTATTAATTTATAAATACATATATTCACATTTTATTATAATTATCTTCTTCTGAAATTTAACCTCCATTTTTTAATAATAAATTATTATTTTTGTTGCTTAGGGTATTAATTTCCTTGTTTAAACATGTGTTTTTTAAAGAATGTTCCCATAAAAATATAAATAATAATGTTACCTAATATTTTTAATGCAATTAATTTTATAAATATAATATATTATCATTAAATACATATTTCTAACATTTCATGAAATTTGGAAATGGAAAATGAATCTCATCATTTGGTGGTGAAGGTTGGTTATAAGTACGCACCGTCCACAATATCATTCCCATATTAGTTCAATGGTTAAATGGGTGTATGTTATATTATTTTTAAAAGATAAATATATTTACATAATTATAGTATATAATCATTATTTAAAGAATTACACATATCTATGTAAATAAGTGATAGAAAACAAATCAAATCAGTTCATGTGGCTGTAGTCTACCGTACACACGATAATGGATTTATTTCCCATTTGATATAAAATGAGATGGATAATTATTGTAATATAAATGTAATATATTATTAGTGTATTTGGGATATTTTTTAATATATATTTATGTTTTAAGAGACATTATATGGATGTGGAAGAATAATTAAAAATAATGAACTTAGTTAATTCTATTATATTCTCTAAGAGAATCCTCCATTGGTTCTCCATATAAGAACCCAAGGGTATGTATTTTAGGTAGATACAAATCTATAAAATGTGGATATGGATATTTTGGAGTGACTTTGAATGTTATTGGTTGAGGTAATTCAATTGAGAGGTGGGAATATGTGAGGGTTTTGAGATCCCTTTTATAATTAAGGATGAAGGGAATTTTCATAAATACCCCAAACCATTCAAAAATGGACATTCACTCCAACCACCCCCCCAAGAGAATCAAAAAATGATATACAAAGGTGTTTATGGAAGTTATGGTTGATCCAAAAATAAACTACATTAAAATATACACATTTATAAAATATTCTATCTTACCTTTAAGTTTACATACTTTTACCATTTTACTTTTCATCACGGTATCCAGTTATTTGACCAATGAAATTTCCGTATAAATCCATAAAAAATATTTATTAAATATTTTCAAACCAATTATTATAAAAATTTAATACAATTTATAGAATAATGGATATTTTTGTAGAAAATTATTTTTTCCAAAAGTACATTTAATGCAAAAACCCTCCTTTTAACCATACCATCATTAACAAATTTCTTAATGTTTTTACACGTAATTATGACACAAAATATAGAATCCTGTATTAATTAAAATTTATTATCATTATTATCCCAAATATAGAAAATTTATTTATTAAATTAAACTCATAATGGAGTCAAAATTTATATAAATGATAATATCAAATATTCTATTGATAAATGGGTTTTCTGGAAATGCATTTTTCGAGCATAAGATGATTGTATATTAAATATATATAAATAATATTTCATGTTAGCTAGTTATAAACTAATATATTTTGATATAAAATATATACATTTTCATTAAATCATTGTTCAGTAATTATTATTTTAATTAAAATAAATGGATTAACATGATGGTATTTCATTAAAAATAGTTTTTTGAATGAAATCCAATTTTCTGAAAAAAAACTATATTTTAACTCTAAATATTTTTATATTTACTTATATAAAATTGATAGTTTATATAAATTAAATTACTCATATAATAATAAATTAATATAAATAAAATACAATAAAAAGATAAATACTATATTATTAATTAATTACGAAATATTGTTTTTATATAAATGATCTAAATATTCATTTATGGTTATTTTGACCATATAAGATAAAAATTGATATTCACACTATCGAATTAGAATTTATTATCAATGATATATTAAGAAGTTGATTAAATTATAATTTATTAGAATAGAATTTTCACTTAATATAATTGTCGGTCGGGGTTCTATATAGCACATGATATCAAAGAGGATGCATTTGTTTCCTATTGAATAAATCATCCCATCTAGGGGTTACATTATTTCCTCCAAAATAATTTCACCCATAAATTTTAATTAGTATTTCCTTATAAAGAAATTTGTTTAGTTATTATTCATAAAATCCCTTGAATACCATGTTACTTCTACTATTTTTTCATTTATCTAATGTACATTAATACTCTAGAGGTCAAATTCCTCATTAAATATTCTCTTGTTTGATGAATTTTGAGGAGATCTTCACAATAATATATATCACTTTCCAATGGTTTCTCATTAAATAAGATCACATGTGTGGGTATGTGTTTCAGTTAATTTAATGTGATATATAGGACACATAATATTTAATAGATTGGGTTGGTTTCATTTAAAATCAATAAGACACATCTCCAATTCGTTCCAAAATTTCATATGGTTAAATTCACTTGGGGATTAGTTTCCAATTATTAACAAAACATATTGCACCCTACTATGGATATAAATTAAAGAAAACTAGATCTTCCACTTCAAATTAAAAATCCTTACTTTGATTTCCTACATAACTATTTTTATGAATTTTAGGTTATTTGATAGGGGATTGGATAATAAATACATATTCTATTGTCTCATTTAAAAGTTATTAGCCTAAATGTTTCCTTTTAAGGACTTCATCCCAAAAAATATTGAGTTAAATATAAGTATTTAATTATTCTACATACCAATGATGTGAATATATTCAATATTTATTCTATCGACACATGGTAATAACCATTTAAGGTCCCAACATAGCTCATAGAATAATCAATTGCTGAAATGGTCACCACATGGACTCACGCATGCGTCCTGGTATTCTAGAGGATTCCGAATTGTAGTAGTTTTCCAATTATGGTATGATAGAGAAAATATATCCTATAGAAAATATTATAGAAGTGGTGAAAATAAATATATCATCAATGGAAGAGGTATAACGGAAAGGAAGATGAAATAAATTAGATGACCTGGAAATTTTAAATATAATACAACTATGCATGTCCATTTGAAGCTTCAATATAAGGTATAAGACACACAATAGAAACTTTTGAAACATTATGCAATTGAAATAACATAAGAACAATAGGGTATATCCATGAGAATAAATTATTATTGAACAATGTTATAATCCTAATATCTTTTGTACAAGATTAATTGAACAACTATATTCCATAATCCAAAAACTATAACTAGGAAAAATGTTTTGGTTCCAATCACTGGCCCAAATTGGGTGTAAGATAAAATTATTAGGCCACCACAAAATGTTTATAATGATACCTAGTATAAGAAAATAATATATAGAATTGTGAAGCTATATCAGTAATTATGTAAATAAATAAATTTGAACAAGTCAGGGTCATGTTATTTAGTGACGCATAGCTGACCATTCCTACTTTAGAATATGATGGAAAATATTTGAACATTCCCACATGTATAGATAATCATATATGTAAATGGATATATTAAGAGATACACATGAAATGGGGATGATAAAAATAATAACAAAGAGAGATCAATATAATTTTATGCATAATGGAAATAATGTAGTCCTAGGACCAATGAATATAAGACCATGAGTTAGTGTCTCTAAACTATGGACAATTATTGTTAGTCACATGCATCAGAACAGAAGACAATTTTTAGAGTCCCAAGATTGACGTACATGTATATTACATTACTTTTTCAGAATAATAAATACATAATAAAAACCAACACCCTGGGACTATAATAGTTTAGTGTCTTTGGAAACTTGAAACACAATCTTCTAGTCATGGTGAATGATCTTCAACATCTCCCATAAAGATCTTCCCTTTTTTTCTTACCTAAAACCTTTCTTTCTTGCAAAGTGTACACGTTCCTGCAAGAGTACATAGTTTGGGCCTGTTGGCCAAAGGTCTTAATCTTAGTGGAGTGAATTTATGTTTGATTAGTTATAATACCTAGTATCCATATCAAGAGCTATATGTATTTGTTTTAATAATAAAATAAAATGATGTTTAATGGAGTTTTAAAACTGGGATAAGCAATGAAAGTGTACTATTCAATCATTTTAAAATTTTGGATACAACATAAACCATTCTATTTTAGTGATAATGGTCTTATAATATCCCATTCCTCTTATATTTTAAATAATTCCTGCATATTCATGAAATAATGTTGTCTTCCACCTCTTAATGATGATTCTACATTTACGAACAATGATAGATGGCCCTCTAATTTGAAAAACCCAAAGGGGTGATATCACTTGATCAAACTGAACCTATATTTTAAATCATTTTTTTTGATTCAATCCATGACCAAAAAAACTTGTTTCAATCGAATGATAATACTTTGGCATTAATTTGATGCAATATCATGTAACATCGCATCAATACATCAAATTATTGAAGTAAAATCAACAGTGGAATCTTGTGATGTTCCCATATATGTAATGCATTCACATGATCATGTGATATCATGATATGAAAACGAATCTATCATCTCATTGACTGAATGTAACCCCTTTTTAATATGTTAAAATATGAATTATTCATGTATATTTTAACACACCATTCAATTGGCATCACATGAAGGCTTGTATACTTTCACCATTTCATCAAATGAAGATTCATGAGTCATCACATGATCAATTAAGTGGTCATGTGATTTAGAAGAAGATATCACACAAATTGCATAATCATTCAAGCGAGTAATGAGTCTTTAATAGGATTATATTATTAGAATTAAATACATCTCAAGATATTATACTATTTGATGTTGTCCTTTCCATGACATAAAAATCCAATCTACACTGCAAATATATACTATAACATCCTAGGTAAATAATGAATTTAAAATTTTCATATTTATTAATATTTGTGAAATAAATATTAATTTCTCTTTATAGGGGATTCTATGTATGATATCATACTCAATAAAAACCCATGGATTTCTTTGAAGTCTTATAATGCACACAATTCCGAGTCATACTAAAAATAATGATATAATATGATTATTTTTAATGGTAGTTAACAAATTGACGTTGTATTGGCTAGAATGAACAGAACTAACTAAAATTTAATTATATATGTTTGTTAAATGTTTTTACATTTATCCAATAAATTTTAGTGGCATAAAATAAGAACGAATTCAATTTTAAGTATAAATACTCAAATATTCTATAATGTGTCGATTTACCACCTTTTAATGGTGAACCATTTTTAAATCTACATTTTTTCACTTTTATATGATCTATTTTAGAAAATAAAATTCTTATTTAGAATCTAGATATCAGAAATTACTTTGGGTAAATTTTTGGAATTTTTCTGATAAAATTCATTTTTTACTGAATAGTGAAAAATATTGTACTTTAATCAAAAACTACCTTTTAATCTAATTTATTTATTTAGATTGATTTTTTAAATTGGATTTAAAGTGTAATTAGATTATATTTTTACCATTTAATCCATTTTGGGTCATTTGATGTAATTTCACTTGGAAATTGGACATAAACAAGTGTCAATCTTTTGATTGTTATAATTTCATAAAAACATGCTTTTTTGTTTTGACAGATGGAATTAATATTAAATTAATTAATGAAACTTCATATGTTTTTAATTTGGTAAAATATATATAATTCTTAAAATTTTAATATCAAATCTATCTTATGCGGAATTTTCATTATTTTCCTGAAAACCTTCATTTTTTGAGAAATAGTGAAAACATTGAGTAGCATATAAAAACAAATTTTTTTATTTAAATGAAATTTGACCACTTCTATAAATTGAATTTTGAATATAAGAAATATAATGTTGTAATTTTTATGTAAAATTTTGTTCAATAAAAAGAAAATAATTTTTTTTGAATAGTAATTTTTGACTTTTATTTACCACGGTTAATGGTAAATAAGGCAATTTAAGGTAAAAATAATATTATAATAATATAAAATTTCCGAAACACTTTTACTAATATTATTGTATGACTCATGTAAGACCATGGTAATCCTTGGGTCAATTTTACGACCCCATGTATCCACTTAAAAGTGATAATGACACTTTATATTAATTAATTTAAAGTAAAGACAAAATTGACATAAACATGTTTATTTTAGTAAATTAATTCTTACGTTGTGTTATATAAATTATCTCATTGACTATACATATTATTTTGAAAACTAAAAATATTTACTTCATCATTGTATTATTTTTGTAATTTTCATACATCAAATAAATCAAATTATTTATGACAGAATAATGATGCATTGTTTACCTCAATAATGAATGATTTAACTAAATAAGATTATAAAAATTAATAACAATTACAAAAACTTATCCATTTATTATGGGATGAATTTATTTCGAACAAGAGTCATGTAATATTTTAATTTAATAAGTTTTTGACTTTTCTAAAATGAATATCATTATATAATAATATAATATTTGCAAATATTCTTAAAGAGACCATCCCCACCTTATAAAAATCCCTCACTTCTAACCCATTACTCACACCTATCAAGCCCCTTGGGTAGTCCAAACCCATGACAAATATTATCTCAAGAGCCCTATCTTCCAACTAGAAGCCTTACCTTATGCAGAAGACATTTCAAGAAATCCTTTTGGATCTAACCAAAGGGAGCAACCCTTTTTAAATGTAACATCTTCTCTTAAGTTCTTTTGTTTTATTTTCCTTATCCAACCCCCTAAAAGTTTTTTATTCCTTTATTTTATAACAAAAACAGTATCCTAAATACACTAGGTATTAGTTATGAGAAGGATTCAATCTACACTTACACACACCTCCATATAATGGGTGAAGAACATACTGTTTCTATGGGCAGAAAACTAACGCCTCATGAAACGATGATTGTTCAATTACCACCTACCACCATTAGTTATGTTAATTATGATGGAACTATATTTATATTTTATATGTATTATATTTTAATTGTCTCTTTACTTCTGTATTTCTCATTTATAGAATACCTTTATGGTTTCCATAATGGGTAAAGGAGATAATTTCATTTGAGGAAGTGCGGACTACTACCCCCTCAAAATGATATGGCTCGTTCATGAAATAGGTGGGATGTATGAAGGATGGATTTAATGAAATTATATATGATATTATACTACAACTATAATATATATTTTTATAATTATTTTCTAATTCCATTAAATTACTAAATATAAAGGAAAGTAGCGTTCATGCGTACATACGACTTACAGTCTCCATGAAAGATGCATTTCATTTATGATTTCCAAATGTTATGTGATGTTATAAATACATATATGTACTGGATATATATGTTATATAGAATATATAAATCATGAATGTCATTCTAGAGATAATATACCCTTCACCACTTGGACAATTTATAATTATAACAAGGCCATTTTTAACTCATGTTCTGAACATCGCCATAATGTCCGATATGAACTAAAATAATTAAAAAATTGTTATAGAAATGTAAGAAGTGATATAAAAGGAATTATAAACATGAAAAATGTTATTAATCAAGTAGAAATTAACAAATGTTTATTATTCAGGAAATTAAACAATGATCGAGTCAATTCAAACACAATGTAAGGGACATTGTCTCAATCATATTTCATTGAAGAATATTTTGATTTACTCACATCATTCTTTTATATTGTGTATAGACACATTTGAATTGTATTTTCATTAAATGAGAATCCTTTTTCGATGAATCGTTTTACTAAATTACCAAAGGAATGTTTTTAATGTCTACGACAACAATGACCTCTCCACTATAGTGATCGTTAGTTGGATTCCTCCATAAGCCTTAATGTTTTATAAATAAAAATATATCCCTTATTCTATTTTTGGGTGTTTTTTATTGAAAATGGTTTTCTAAATGGATTTATTATTTTCAATATCTTGAAATTATTTCTTGTGATTACAAATGAAATGTTATTAATGAAATGTTTATACTTTCAATATTTTATGTGTTATGATTTTATAAAAGTACTTGGACATTTGACGGGTGGTTACATGATAAATAAAATGATGGGTGGTGCCCTGATAAAATAGGATGGGTTGTTACAATATAAACTCCAATGCATTGGGTATGGAAATCAGCCGTATGGCTATTCCATTTAGGGAAATGTGTGGAAGTCGACCGTATGGTTATTCCATTTATGCATGTTTATCTACCAAGTTACCTATATATTTTATGTGTGATTTATATGGGTTTTATGGTAATAGTTTGGTGATAAAAGGGTAAGAAATGCTATTTTATTCAGTGAAGAGTACTTACTACTTCATAAAAGGGAAAAGTATTACTTATGATAAAGTATTCATGGTTTACTAGTTGTTTAGAAAAACTAATTTTTTTTATATCTAGGTATTCTTTACTTATCTTTTTATACTCAACCTGTGTTTTTGAAATGTTTTTTCATAGGACATAAAGTAAAATAGAGTCATGGATGGGATCATGGAAATGTCCTGTTGTCTAATCCATTGAATTAGACATGACCCTTTTTTCAAAGTGATTTTATTTTATGAAGAAAATGGACACTGAGTAGAAGTTTCGACATGTAATATTCATGTTGTTATGAATATGTTATGACCTAATTCTATAAATCTCTAAACCTAAAAATATCCTCATTGTGAATCATTTACTTAATTCAAGAGTATATAATGTTTAAGGTTGGGTCCTTATAGTTGGCATTAGAGCTCGGTTTATCAAACTTTAAGAGTTAGTATATTGTAAAAGTAATAACTATAAATAAATTTATGGTAACACTAAAATTATATAGCATTTACAGATTACCATGTTGCTTCACCTATGATATTTCTTTTCTCATAATTGTTTTTTGTAGAGGAAATAACGAATCAATATTGGGATAGAATAAAGAGGAGAATAACCTTCCAAATCAGCAACCTAAGATGGTCAAAATCAAAACTGAATATTTTGTTACAGTGATCGAACAATTGACTTAGGATATAAATGGTGGTGGTATCCATGGATGAGATCATCTGAATCATCCATAGAGGAACATGTCAGTAGTGGTGCAATTCAGGAGGCAATGTCCCCCATCATTCAGAAAATCATCTGACCATGTGCCAACTGAAGGGTGGATTAAATCACTGGAGAAGATATTTGATGTCATTGTGTGTTTGGAACATCAAATGGATAGTCTCGTGTACTGTTTTGATGGTGAAACATATCAGTGGTGGTCTACGGTGAATATTGTTAGGGATAGTGAGAAGATTGATGCTCTTGATTTGGATGAATTCAATGGTGTGTTTCTTGGTAAATATTTTTCTCTGGTCGTTTGACATTATATGGAAATGCTTTTATTTCAATTGATGCAGGAGGATGAATCAGTGGATATATACAGATAAAAGTTCACTCGGCTGGAAATGTGAGCTCCAAATTTTATCTGAGATCTTGATATTATGATAAATCGATTTTACTCAGCACTGAAGTCGCGATATCAAAAATCATTAGCCTCTAGTGAATTTAAAAGATATGTGAAAATTTTCAGATGTGTCGATAAGGTAAAAATGGATTTTTCTGATGACCAGGTCTTCCAAGAGAGAAAATAAAAGAAGTGGTCCAGTTGTCTTGAAAATGGAAAGAATTCATCAATGAATCCCATAGGTAAGAATATAAAAAATCCATCATGTGAAAAGTGTAACATCCCCAAACGATAAAGGGTTAAATGACTAATTGATATGACACATGTCAATAAGGTGCACCTTCCTTATCAGGAGCCTGTCTGATTAGAAATCCATAGTTAAACATGCTTGGCCTGGAGTAGTGATCAGGATGGGTGACCTCCTGGGAAGTTTCTCAGGGTGTGTGTGAGTGAGGAAAAAACAACCTAGAAAGGACATGTGTTGGATTGTGGGGACTTTCATTAGTTATATAACTCGTTCGGGCATATGGGTGGAACTGAGGTGGGGTCCACGTGTCTACGGGGTAACTGGTGGGTGCGGCCCAGTTGTCACATTTGGTATCAGAGGTGGTACCCTTCCTTAAGTGCAGCGCACTACCTTGGTTGAGATGTAGGGCCCACAACGAGGGCGTTGTGCTCTAAGGGAGGGGGGGTGATTGTAACATTCCCAAATGATAAAGGGTTAAATGAATAATTGATATGACTCATGTTAACATGGTGAAACTTCCTTTTTAGGAGCCTTCCTGATTAGAACTCCATATTTAAGCGTGCTTGGTCTGGATTAGTGATCAGGATGGGTGACCTCTTGGAAAGTTTTTCAGGGTGTTTGTGAATGAGGACAAAACACTTTATAAAGGACATGTGTTGGCCTGTGGGGACTGTCATTAGTCAGATAACTCATTCGGGCACGTGGGTGGAACCTAGGGTGGGACCCACGTGTCTGCGGGGAAACTGGTGGGTGCGGCCCAGTTGTCATAAGAAGAGTGGTAAAAATCATCCTGGATAATGTTTATCGATGTCTATAAAGTGATTTTGGTGTGGTATGTCTGGTTATATTTCTTGTAATAGTATGTAAGATGATCAATCCGGCAATGACAATCTAGTTGTAAGATGTTTTAAGTGCAATAAAATGGGTCATTATGCAAATGGTGACATCTTGGAAAGTTTTTCAGGGTGTTTGTGAATGAGGTCAAAACACTTTATAAAGGGCATGTGTTGGCCTGTGGGGACTGTCATTAGTCAGATAACTCGTTCGGGCACATGGGTGGAACCTAGGGTGGGACCCACGTGTCTGCGGGGAAACTGGTGGGTGCGGCCCAGTTGTCACAAGAAGAGTGGTAAAAATCATCCTGGAGAATGTTTATCGATGTCTATAAAGTGATTTTGGTGTGGTATGTCTGGTTATATTGCTTGTAATTGTATGGAAGATGATCAATTCGGCAATGAAAATCTAGTTGTAAGATGTTTTAAGTGCAATAAAATGGGTCATTATGAAAATGAGTACCCAAAAAAACTTAACTAAGGGAAAGCATCCTAACTACAAGAAAAAAGGGGTGGTGAAATCATATTCAACAACTTCAGAAGATGCTGGGCCATTGGATTATGCAGTTTAAGGGACACTATTTGTTTATTCAGATTATGAAAATGTGTTTTTTGATTCAGGGTTTACACATTCATTCATTTTTAACAGTTTTTCTAGTAAATTTGGAATTCCATCGCAAGATATGAATCTAAAACTTATGGGGAAAACACCCCGAGAAAATGTTGAGACAAAAAGAAATTATAAAAACCTTCACATCCTTGTGTGCGAAAAGAATATACCGAAAAAACTTATTTTTTTCCTATAGTAGAGTTTGATGTTATTTTTGGCATGGATTTGATTTTTATTTATCATGATAATATTTATTATAGATCTAAAGAGGTTTCTTTTCTACACGATTATCAGTTTGTGTATGAGAATTAATTTTTACTTTTGATAACATATCAGGAAGATGAGAAACTACTAAAAGATGTAAATGAATGTTACCTTGCACATATTGTTGAAAACAAAGGAATTATTTAGATTAATGATGTTCTAGTGGTAAATGAGTATCTTGATGTTTTTCATAATGTGTTTCCTAGTATTATACATGATTGGTAAGTTGAATTTATTGACTACTTAGTTCATGATTCTATGAAAATTTCAAAACCCCCTTATCGAATGTCACAAATTGAAATTTTAGAGATAAAGAAGAAATTTATGGAGTTATTAAATAAAGGTTTCATTGGACCTAGTACATTAACATGGGGTTCCACTATCTTGTTTGTTAAAAAGAATGATGGTTCAAGGAAATGTTGCATTGATTATAGAGCATTGAATAACATAACCATTAAGAACAAGTATCCTTCTCCTCCTATCGATTATTTTCTTATCATCTCTGGGGAGCTCAGAATTTTTTGAAGATTGATTTGATGTCGAGGTACCATTAGTTGAAAGTAAAGGAAGCAGACATTCCATAGACCGTTTTTAATATTAGATATTATCCATTATGAATTTGTAGTTATTCCTTTTGTGTTATCCAATGAAACTTCAATACTCATGGATATTATAAATATAATTTTGTGTGAGTTCATGGATAAATTTGTGGTTGTGTTCAGTGATGATATTTTGGTTTATTCTAAAAGTAAAGGGGACAATGAAAGTCATTTAAGGGATGTCTTGAAAACCTTAAATGAAAAGAAACTATTTGGTCAATTCAGAAAGTATGAGTTTTGGTTACCAAAAATTTTATTCCTTGGTAACATTGTTTCAAAAAATGTCATAACTGTTGACCGGGTTAAATCAAATGTTGTTCTGGACAAGACCCACAAATATAAACGAGATATGTAGTTCTCTTGGTTTGGAAGGTTATTACAAGATGTTTGTTGAATTTTTTTTCACATTTAACTATCACAATCGCTATGTTAACTCGAAAAGATGTTATTTTCATTTGGACAAAATAATTTGATGTTTTTCTTCAGGGATTAAAAAGAAAATTGGTGAACGCTCCTATCTTTGATCTACCATCCAGGAATGGCATGTTTTTATCTATAATGATGCTTCATTGAAAGGACATGTATTCATCCTTATGAAGAATGGTCAGATAATAGATTATTCTTATCATCAGTTAAAACCTCATTTGTTAAATTACCCTACACATTATTTGGAATTAGATTCTATTGTTTTTTCTTTAAAAAAATTGAGGCATCGTCAATATGGAGTAAAATGTGAAATATATACGGGCCAAAAAAGTTGGAATTATATATTAATTCACAAATAATAGAACATGAGATAGTGGAGATACCTAGAATTAATGAAGGATTTTGATTGCATGATCTATTACCATCTAGTAATAGAAAATAATGTGGCTGATTCATTAAGTTGCAAAAGTAATGATTCATTAACTATGCTATGTTTGGAATGATATCCTTGGGATTTCAATTTTATGAACATTGACATAGAAGTTTTTGGTGTATGAAATTATTTGGTTTTATTTCAGATGTTAGTGAAAACTTCTCTATCAGAATGATTAAATCAAGCGCATAAAGAAGACAGTGAGTTATAGAAAAAGGTAGAGTTAGTTCAAAAGGGAAAGTTGCTGGAATTTAACATTTATAATGATTGGGTTTTGAGGATTGGAAAGATATTATTTGTTCCTTCTAATTAATAGTTGAAGAATGAGTTGTTATGTGAAGCACATTGTTCTCCATTTTCATTTCATCCTGGCAATATGAAGATGTAGAGAGATGTTCAAGAGTATTACTGGTGGGATGGAAAGAAAAGATATATTTCTGACTTTACTGTGAAGTGTTTAACTTGTCAACAGGTTATAGAAGAATGGAAAATACCAAAGGGGATGCTTCATACTTTACCAGTGCCAGAGTGGAAAATGGAAAATATATCCATGGACTTCATTTTGGGATTACCAAAGACATCTGGAGTTAACAAAGCAATCTGGGTTACAATTGATCGAATTAATAAATCTTCTCATTTACATTCTATTCAACATACATTGCCTCTAGATCAACATTCTAGGTTGTATGTTAAATAGATTGTAAGGTTTCACTGAGTTCCCCTCTCCATTGTATCCAATCATGATCTCATTTTTACTTCTATCGTTTGAAAGGCCTTCAGAAGTTGTTGGGTACTGAATTACATTTTAATGCATCATTTCATACACAATCAGATGGGCAATCAGAATGGACAATTCAGACATCAGAAGATATGTTACATGCCTGTTCAATGGATTTCAAGGGATGTTGGGACCAACATCTTTCATTGGATGAATTTTCTTATAATAACAGTTTTCATTCCAGTATACAAATTTGAGAATTATATGGAATGTGGTTTCAAACTCTTGATTTTTGGGGTGAAGTGGGTGAAAGGAAGTTGATGGGACTTGAATTGGTAGGATAAATGTCTGAAAAATTTCAGTTGATTTAGAAGAACATGAGATCAGCTTAGAGGAGGCCGAAACATTATGAGGATAACCAAAAGAGGGATCACTTTTTTCATGTAGGTGCTCATGTCTTTTTTCAAAGATTCTCTACTGAAAAGTGTGGTGCAATTTGGAAAGAAAGGAAAGATGAGTCTAAGTTCCATCAGACCTTATGAAATCCTAGATAACGTTGGATCAATTGCATAAAGAGTGGATTACCAACAATTTTATCCCAGTAACACAATTTTTTTTTATGTTTTGATATTGAGAAAGTTTATTCCAGATCCATCTCTTGTTTTGAGCCAAGAGGTAGTCCAATTAGAAGGTAATCTCTGTTACGAGGAACAACTTGTCAAAATTCTTAACCGAAGAGAGATTAAGTTGTGTAATAATGTAATTTATCAGGTTACATTTTTATGGAAAACCCATACGGTTGAAGAGGCAAAATGGGAATCAAAAAATGCTATGAGGCATAAATACCCCCATTTATTTGACAAGTGAATAGAATTGCGACGGCACAATTCCCAAAAGGGGGAAGGATGTAACATCCCAAGTAAATGAAGAATATGAAAATTTCATATTTATTAATATTTGTGAATTAGATATTAATTTCACTTTAATAGAGACGCTATGTCTAATAGCATACTCAACACGCAATAATGGATTTCTTCGATGTATTATATTACACACAATGCTGAGTCATAATAAAAATAATGATATAATATTATTATTTTAAATTGTAGTTAATGAATAGTCATTTTATTAGAAGAGATAAATAAAACTAAGTACAATATTACTATACATGTTTGTTAATTTTTTTACATTTATCGAATAAATTTGAGAGGCTTAAAATAAGAAAGAATGCAATTTTGAGGATAAATACTCTAATATTCTATAAAGGGTAAATTTACCGCCATTTGATGGAGTCCCCTTTTTAAATCTATTTTTTGTCATTTCTATATGTTCTATTTGAAAAATTAAAATTCTTCTTTAGAATCGGGACATCTAATGTTACTTTGGGAAATTTTTTGCTATTTTTCTGATAAAATTAATTTTTTAATAAATAGTGAAAAATACTATATTTTAATTCAAAACTGCATTTTAATCTAATTTATTTATCTTGTTTGTAATCCCCCAAGATTCTACGGTATGCTTCTCTTTGAATAATGCAATAGTGTGTGTTGTACCCAACACCGAGTTCTAACACACCACCACCAATCAAACTAGCCGTTATGAATAATAATACCCACTTTTTGAAATTTATAAATTTTATTTTTCAAAATGGGCTTCATTTTTGGATTCGGAATATCAAAATTATCATAGGGTTAATTTTTGGTATTGTTCTGAAAAACTTCATTTTTTGATGAATAGTTAAACCACTAAGTGGTAGTTAAAAAAACTGAATTTTTCAGAAAACATAATTTTACCGCTTATGTGAGTGGAATTTCAAAAATCCAAGACACAAGGTTAATATCAAGAAGTAAAATGTGGATTAATTATATGAAAATAATTTTTGGTGAATAGTGACTTTTTACTTTTATTTACCACGGTTAAAAGTATATAGGGTAATTAAGGGTAAAAATGATATTAATATTCCCCTAAAATATGTCCTAATTCTATTGGGAAAGTTTATCTCGACCAAAAACAACCTTAGGAATAAAATAGTATCATTTAGGTCCACCTGGATTAGATTAGGACATTTATTATTATTTAATTAAAAGAAGAGTTAAAAGAGTTTAAATCAAAGTTTATTTACTAAAACATTTTTAATATAGGATTATACCTAATTTATATTAGATTTTAAATATTAATTATAAATATAAAAAGAGTTCCTACATATTTATATTTTATTTATAATTTTTTGACAAAAAATATTTTAATTTATTTATGACACAATGATGATGTAGTAATTACCATAATAGTGAAAAATTAAAATAATTGATATTATAAATACCGAAATAAATATAATTTGAGACTTCTTATGAATTACACTAATATTAAAGGTTAATATGATATGTTAGTATTGATTTAATTAACTTTTTTTTGAAGTAATAATTCTGTTATGATTTTCAAAAAAATCAATTTTCCAAATAGTGTCAAAATTGACAAAAAAGAGTTTTTAAAACAAATATTATATTATTAATTGATATTCAATTCCTAAAAATATAAGGTTCGTCCAAGAGACTTATATCATGATAGGGGTATCATTAATGGACCACTTGGGGTTCTCTTGGAGGATTATAGTAATTTTATTAACTATATAATATAAAAATACAAAGTTACATGGTAAGTGTCAAAATAATTAACAAAGAGTTAAAACTAAAAGAAAAGGTTAATATAAGGACCCAAACCTATCTAAATTCTATTCGTTGAGTGGTTTTCGACCCATACTCACCATAAACTTTAAATAATCTACTTTGGAGTCATTAGAACCCGAATAGGAATTTATTATAAAATAATATTTCTAGCTTTTCCAAAGATTCCCCTCACCCCTCTTATAAAAGGGAACTCACCCTTCTTATTAATTCACACCTTCAAAGCCTTCTAGTTCGGACAAACCCTTCCCAAATACTCTTTCAACATACCTAACTTCATCCTAGAGGCCTTCCTTTATTCAGAAAGCCAACCTAAGGAGCCCTTTTGATGAAATCAAAAGGAAGAACCCGATGATGAGGAAAAGATTTCACCACCCCTTTTCAAGTTCATTTCTTCTTCCACTTCTTCTATCTTTTCTATTACCATTCTAAAATAATAACTCCAGTATATTATATATACTTTTATGTTGTTAAAAACATCGTACAACCATATTTCAGTATTCTATCCATCCTTTTAATGACATGTCACCATATGTGCGTACGTACGGCTTACCGTCTCCACGTCGTGGTGTAATTGTCATTCAAAATATTATTATTTGGATGGTTATAATAATGATGTGTAATTCATGTAAATAATAAATATAACATGATAATGATTCTATATATATGATATAACATCCAATTATATATTATTTTAATATCAAAAGAATGATATTGTCCCTTGTGCGTACGTACGGACTACCGTCTCCACGAACGCAATGAGATTCATTCTCCATCGTATTCATTCAAGTCTAATAATCATTTGAAGATTAATAATAGTATCTAAGGACATGATATAAATCTGGATATGATTAATATACAACCTATCCATGAAAAACATGGCTTACGTAACAAAACATATAAAAGAAAATGAGTAAGTTAACGCCCGAAACAACGATAATACTAAGATATTATTAACAAATCAATGTTAAAAGATCATATATGATATCATATTAATGTATATGATTATTGTATAATTTAATAAAAATTATTTCACCATTATATAGGAGGTTATCCTACCCCAACCAAGGAAAAGTACAAGGTAATGTTTTATTTCGCAATCTCTTCATTATCCGAGGTTGTTTATAAGTAATAATCTACTGGGATTTCATTATCATCCACATCCATGTTTCTTAAAAATGTATTTCAAATCACTATTACTATTTTAAAGACTATGGTATAAATTCATCTATACCCTTGTTTAATTTTAATAATAAGTTTATAAAGGAATCTTTCTGGCGTTTTCCAAAACAAGGTCCTTTTTAACCTTTTCGACAGAATTAGGGTAAGAATGTTTTTTTAACTTATACGGAGGGTGCGGATATTTTCCGCCATTATAAAATCGTCTAAGCTTCCCTTACAATATTATATGAATATTTTAAAATAAAATGTTATATTTTATATTTATGGCTCTTAAATGATTTCAAAATAGAAAGAGATATTTCTCTAAAAAGTGTTTTGATTTCAACTATGTCAACATCCTTTGATGAATTTTACGCTTATTTGAAGCTGATTTATTATGATACATAACATCTATATTGTATTGAAGGTTTTGTGATATGTTTGAATTTGGTTGTGTTATCTTTATACCATTCGTGGTTTATGGATGAAGTATTTACATTTCGTATTCTAGTTTTATAACGAATTTTCATGTTATGTTTAAACCTTTTCATATAGGAATGCAGTGGACTTAATATGTGACAGGTGGAGCCCGCTATAGCTCCTCGATGCATCAGTAGGTCTCATGAGACAAACTAGTTTCTTGGCACAATGCCTTGACAAAATCTTATTTGTAGTCTTGGCACATGGCCTTGGCTATGTGGTTATGATATTCTGGCATTATGCCTTCCATCTTTATGAAAGTGGTTATTGATATTGCATGTAATTATTCGATTAGCAGAATATCCAGGTGAATAAGTTAATGGAATTATTTCATTTTATTTTTTCCATACTATGTTGAAGTTCAAGTTTCAAAGGCTTTTGTTTTAGTAATACATTGCCTTAAATATTTATTCTTATTTATGAAATTTTCTGCTATATTATTATCCTTACTGGGCATTTGAGCTCACCCCTTTTCTATGTTTTATTTTTCCCAGGATGTGAAGATGTAATTTATGAATGACCTGCAGGGATAGTATGAGGGGAAAAGAGTGTGGGCTATGGAGACTATATTGTTGTAGTTTTCATTTTTTTGATGTAATGTAAAACTTTATGAATGTATCTAGTGTTTCCAAGGCTACTAAACAAACCAGTCTTTCTAGATTTGATCTTTTTTGTGATCATGCCAATGTTATGTAATAATGCAATGACTCTGGGTAACTGGGGTTGGGGCGTTACATTGTTAGATTATATTTTTTATTTTATTTAAAGAGTGATTTGATGAAATTATTTCCATTTAATCCAATTTTGGTTAGTAGAAGTAATTTCACTTAGAAATTGGATATAAACAAATAAAAATCTTTTGAGCGGTATTATTTCTAAAAAACACTCTTTTTGTTTTCACTACGAGAATTAATTTTATATTAATTAATGAAATATCTAGGTTTTTAATTTGTTAAAATAGACATCATTTTTGAATTCAGAATATCAAATATATCTCAGGATGAATTTTTTGTATTTTTCTGAAAACATTCAATTTTTGATGAATAATGAGGACACTGTATAGAAGTTTAAAAACTGATTTTTTCATTCAAATGAAACTCAACCTCTTGTTTGAATTTAATTTCAAAACACTTACATACATGGATGTTATTAGTAAGTAAAATTTGGTATAATAAGATGAAAAAAATTTGGTGAATAATAACTTTTGACATTTATTTAATATGGTTAAAGGTAAACAAATTATATTATAATAATATACAATTACCTTAAAAATTGTCCTAACCTTATTGGATGAGTCATGTTCGACCATGCACATACTTGGGTCTATTTTGGGAGCCCATGGAGTTTTCTAAGTGGGATAATGACACTTTATATTAATTAAATTAATGTAAAGACAAAAATAATATAAACAAATATCTTCTAGTAAATCATTTATTACATGCAATTATATAGGTTATCTCTTCATCTATAAATATTCCTTTTAATACTAAAAATATATCCTACATCACTGTATTTTTTAAAATTTAAGGCATCAATTTAATAAAATTATTTATGAAACAATATTGATGGAGTGTTTACCTCATTAATGAATGATTTAAATAAATAAGATTTTATAAATTAAGAACAATATCTAAAACCAGTCCAATTCCTATTAGATGATTTTATTTCGTTAAAGAGCCATCTTATATTCGACTTTAATATGTTTGGGACCTTTAGAAATCGAAAATCATCATATAATAAAATAATAATTTTAAACATTTTTAAAAATCCCCTCCCCCCTTATAAAAATCCCTCACCTCTAATGCATTACTCACACATATCAAGCCCCTTTCATTGTCCAAACCATTACAAAATAAGATCTCAAGATACCTCTATTCCACTTGGAAGCCTTAACTTATGTATAAGGAACTTCAAGAAATCATTTTGGTTCAAACCAAAGCGAGTTAATCTATTTAAAGGTAACGCCTTCTATTATGTAATTTAGTTTTATTTTCCTTCTCCAACCCACTAAAATCTTTTTATTCCACTATTTTAAAACAACAATAGTAACCAGAATATTCTATGATGTTGTTATGAGATTTATTCTAACTACACTTACACACACCTTCATCTAATGGTTGAAGAACATATTGTTTCTATGGAAGGAATTCTAACGCCTTGTGAAATAATGAATGCTAAATTATTCCTATCACCATTAATGGTGGACATTATAATGGAACATTATTTATATGTAATAAATATTATATTTATATTTTATATTTACTTCTGTATTTTTCATTTATATCATACCTTTATGTATTCTATAATGGGTAAATGCGATAATTTCATTGGAAAAGGGCGGACTACCTCCCCATCAAAGTGATATGACTCGTTCATACTATAAATGGGAAATAATTAATTATGGTGTTAATAAAATTATATATGATATTATACTAAAATTATAATATAACTATGTGTAATTATGATTTTATTCCATTAAAATATAATATTGAAATGAAATTAGTGTTCTTGCGTACGTACTGATTATAGTCTCAACGAACAGTGGATTTGATTTCTTATCTCCAAATGTTATGTACTATTATAAATTCATATATATAATAGATATATATTATATATATGATATGTAAATCATGAATATAATTATGGAGATAATGTTATTTTAACACATGGAAAATTTATAATTATAACAAGTTCATTTTTAACTATAGTTTCGAACATTGACAAAATGTCTGATATGAACTCAAATAATTAAATAATTGTTATGGAACGGTAATAAGTGAAATAATAGGAATAATAAAGATGAAAAGTTTCTTATTCAAGTAGAAATTTACTTAAGTTTTTTATTCATGAAATTAAAGAACGAATGGTTCATATTGGACATGAGGCAAGGGACTTCATCTCAATCATCTTTCATTGAGGCATATTTTGATTTATACGCGAATTTATTTTATATTCTGTATAAACTCATTTGACATGTATTTTCTTTAAAAGGGAATCGGTTTTCTATGAATAATTTTACTAGACTATAAAAGTAATGTTTTTAACGTTTTCAGCGACAATGACCTCTCTGTCGTTGTAATTGTTAGTTGGAAACCTCTACAAGCGTTAAGGTTTTTTAAATGGAATGAAATCCATTATTATGTTTTTTGGTGTTTTGGTATTGAAAATGTTTTTTGAAATGGATTGATTGTTTTCAATATCTTGAAATTATTTTTAGTCATTTCAAATGAAATTTTAAAAGGGAAATGTTTATATTTTCAATATTTTCTGTGTTTTGACTTTATAATGGTACTTGTACATTTGAGGGGTAGTTGTGTGATAAACCAAATGACTTGTGGTGTCGTAATAAACCAGGACAAGTGGTTACATTATAAACTCTAATTCATTGGGTATGTAAGTTGGCCATATAGATATTCCATTTAAGGATATGTGTGGAAGTTGACCGTATGGTTATTCCATTTAAGTATGTTTATGTCTCAAGTTACATATATATTTTATGTGTGCTTTATATGGGCTTTATGGTAATAATTTGGTTACAAAAGGGTAAGAAATGATCATTTATTCAGTGAAGAGTATTTACTACTTAATAAAGGTGAAATGTATTACTTATGTTAAAGTATTCATAGTTTACTTGTTTTTTTGAATAACTAACAGTTTTCTATATTTGTGTATTCCTTACTGAGTTTTTTTGGCTTATACCATGATTTTTAAATGTTTCTCATAGGACATAAAGTGGAATAGGGTCAAGGATGGGATCAATGAAAATTCATGCTGTCTAAACCATAGAACAATACATGAATATTTTTTTTTCAAAGTGTTTTTATTTTATGAAAAAATGGATACTGAGTAGAAGTGTTGACATGTAATATTAATGTTTTTATTTATATGTTATGACCTAATTTCCAAAATATCTAAACCTAACAAGATCCTCAATGTGAATTATTAATTTTATTCATGATTATGTGATGTTTTAGGCCGGGTACTTATATATAATGAGGGTCATCCAAGAGTTTATGTTGTTTTAAAATTAATAGAATTAGGGGGATAGGGGGAGAGACATATCACAACAACAATAGAGAATCCACATAATTTTAAGTAGAAGGTCATTGACACAAATAGTGTCACATGATGGATCAACCATGAATCCTTCATGATAATGCGATAAAATAGATAATATATCTTGGATAATACCTTAGTTAATGATATAGTGCTTGAGATGAACCCACAGTAAATATATGTATCATGAAAAAGACATTGTAATGAATTATATTTCTTTCTTGAAGACAGTTGAGGAAGAATCTATGTGAATATACCCACAATGCATGATTGTATTTAGAATCATGTGATGTATTTATGTGAAGGAAATAATACAACCCATGATCCACACATGATTAATGGGATGAATGTGAACAACTATCATATATTCATTTTGATCATTCAATGGATTGAAAGACATTCATAATATCCCTTCAAGTGAATTCAAGAGGAAGGATCATGAAAACCAAGAAACCCATGCATAAATAAAGAAAAATTCATTTTGAGGACATGTTGAACAGTATATGAATACATTAAATACCTATATGAATAATCTATTAAGGAGAAAACACAAATAAATGGAAACACAAGGTTGCATTCATCAATACACTTGTGTGTGAAAATATACATGAGATAGAATTGAGAATTGAAAATATAATAGATATCTAATTTAATGTGATGAAGTTTAGTATGTAACACAATACATGCTAGAAGTTTTTTTAATTTGAGACTTCATCTGGAAAAATATCCAAAGAGAATATATCCTTTTTGATATTGCTTGATAATTCAATAAGATATAATGAGGTGCCATTATGAAATATTATTCATACATATAAAAATTATTAAAGAAGTTCTGTAAATCAAATTACCACATTCATTGAGTATTGTAATTTAACAAAGTGAAGAATTAGCATGATCACTTTCATACTGGGGAACCTAATCAAATGTATGTTATAAAATATTTTTGAAAAATACCAGAATGATTTTAAAAGGAACATGAATAGGAACATGGGAATTTGTGATATAGAAATATCATGTAGTATGATCAATATATAAAATTATAGTTGATTAGTCTTTTAATTATGAAAGAATTCAATCAGTTTGAGCATCAATTAAGATGCATCTTGTGTGACTTGGGATAAGAAATCTATTGTGCAGACTCTGGAGTGGGACATTGTGGATCCTCAATATTTCATGGGATGAATTATAAATAACATCATTTGTGGATTCAAAAGAGATATAGTTTCAATCAATACCACCAATATTAATTTTTTATAAGATAGTGGAAGAGAATCCTTGCAGTGATAATAAAAAACATGGAACAATGTAGAAATTTGTGTTGAACCTTTTTAAATATTTTTTTTTCTATTCCTTTTTATTCACAAAATTATTCATGTTAATGATGAGAGAAACAATAATATTGGATTTTTGAATTATAAATAAAAATAATTTTAAGAGAAAAGAATAAATTCGTAAATTTAAAAGGGTTCACTAATTTAGGCCTCTTCTTCATAGTGATCTAAAATAGATATAGGAACATTAATTGATATTAGAGGGATGGTAGCCAACTAAAGGTCAAATAGAATTATGAGTATATAGATTATAAATTCAGTAGATAAAAGTGATATTCCAATTTTTAATGGTAATAACTACCATGGATAGAAAAAATGTGATACCATATCACCTATTACTTTCTACATAAGTGAGTGATTCCATTACAGTGGGATATCCACCCTATGGTGAGAGTGATCCTGTAAAATATTAAGTTAATTGGTACTTGAAATGGATTTAAGGGCACAAAATTCAGTCTTAATGGATTTATCATATAATATATAGACTAATTCAATTGGTCTCTAAAATACCATGGAAATATGGGGTAAACAGAGAAGAAGTAATATATGAAATCATAATGGAAATGATTCAATGTTTCATATATGATGAAGTATATATTACGTTATCGAAATAGTTGATGTTGAATGTGTTAATGTCTAAATTTTAAGAGTAAAATAAATTGATAGTATCATCATAGGATTTAGGGATAAGCTAGATGATTAAACCATTGGGAATAAATAGATGATAAGCTTTCAAGATAGATTTTATTAAAAAAATTATACACTGGAATGATGGTAAAATATATCCCTTGATGAGGACAATGAAATTATCCTACAATATGAAATTAGAAAAATAACATCTTTTACAATGAAATGAAGAAAATATGATAGCCTTTAAATACAGGATAAAACATAAAATTAGAGATAAAGTAGAACCAAATCAAGGATTCTTAGGATGTTCAAGATGAAGAAGAGTCCAAAAAAATAATTTCCTTATTAACAAGGATGTATAATATATATTAGAGATAAATATGAATGAATAATATAAAGTGTTCTAATTATCATGGGTTCTGAAATTTTTCATATAATTTTACAGAAAATAAATACAATATCACATATCTCATTAAATCAATGACTAAGTTTAAAAATATAAAAAGGGTAACTGTGAGTGTAAAAATAAAATTATTCAAGAAAAAAATATAGAAATATGATGAGAAATGAAATTGATAAATATTCATCATCATGTAGAGGTATATTTTTTGAATGAGTTTATAGAAATTAGATAATATTTATTGGGAAAATGTAATAGTTAAATAATTTTTTGAGTGAGAAAATGGTAAAGAGTTAAATGAGATAGAAGGGTACATGAAAGATAATCTTGAACCCAACCTTAAGATTAAAATGAATATCATGAAGGATTAAAAAAAAATAATGGTAAATGAAAAATGTATTATGAAGGAAGAGATATCTCATAATTTAGTGTGGGAATATATAATGAGGGTAGTTTATCAAGAAAGGAAATAAAAAACACATAAGAAAATTCACCAGGAAAAAAATAATTTATCAATAATAAAAATAATTTAATTAAAGGGAACAAACAAAATTGATAAAATATATCAATACATGAATATATTTAGAATATTCTTGAAGAAATACTTGTAGAGATAGAGGTGTAATTATCATAGATAACGACTTTTCTCACTCATATCAATGTAAGATAAAGAATATGAATGGACATTTAATTATAGCTATTGTGAATAAGTGTGAATCTTTTAAAGATAATGATATGGAGAGTCCATAGTAGATGAGTTTTTAATAACCTTAACAATATCAATATAAATTTTTATTTTATTTTATTGTAGGACCAAGATATAATATAGAATTGGAAATAACCATAAGATGTTATGATGAACCATAATCTATAATGGAAGACTATTGTAACTCATCCAAAATGATTCTTATTAAGAATAAACATCTATAGTCTATGAAAACTCTGAAAGAAAATTTTTTAGATTAAAAATATTTTTAGTCTAGAAGGTCAATGTTTAGTAGATACTACTAGTGTTGTTGGGAATTTGGTCATTAAGATAATTCATGATGGAATAACTTGTGACTACTATGAAAGAGTCATTAATCAAGCAGGTGAAATGATGAACAGATGAGATCATAATATTATAAAGAGAGGCTTGTGACCATGACATCATCCCAATATTCAACATAATAAAATTTGAATTCATAAAGGATTTTTATTTTAGATGTGGTCAAGTAAGTATAAATATTTTGAAATATAGTGTTATGTCACTAAGTGTAATAAAACACAATTTAAATATGAATAGAATATAATTAGTAAAGGTGGAAATAATCATCAATTTAAAATATAAGAAACTCATAAAATCTAAGAATACCACGAAATAATGTTTTGTTATCTAGCCTGATTAACTATCCAAGGACAATGGAATGGAGAATAATGAGAGTATTTATGTGAAAAATGAAATCAACTGGTAATATATGAAGAAGATAAATTTTATAATTAATAATATACAAATGTGGACATGATAATCATTAGGTGTTAATCGTGTGAATGAACTTTGAATTATAAAATATATTTTATTAAATTTCTACCATCCATTGATGAAATCATATGATAACTAAAAAAATGTGCCTGATAAAAAATAGGAAGTATTATTCTCATTTGATGTGTCAAAGGATAGATAAATATCAGTTACTCATTCTAAAAAAGCTAATAAAAATAATTCCATATTGATTTGAATCTCATAGATAAAATGTTATTTCAGAGAAATCATGTGGTTCCCCCTTATTCACATATATACGTATACTTTTTTAAAAACATGTGATGAATTGAAGTAGATGAATTAATTCATTTATGGGTAACATTAATAAATTGAAGCTATAAAATATTCACTACAAGTTTAATACTGAACTATAAAAAAATTATAAAACTATAAGTTAGGTACTCCAATAACACTTTCATCATTTTTTATTAAAATTATAATTCATATCAATTAAGGTCAAGGGTTTTATTGATTAAAAAATAAGAAATATATGGATCTATATAATTATTAATAGAAATTTCTATTGTGTTTGTTGATATATGTGTAGGATTTATCATTACATTGATAAATATGTGTATTCACAACCCCTTGGATGAGAACTGAAACATTTTGAGTGTTACATCAAATTCATGGTTATTAAAGAATAGATTAGATATCCTTGGTTATATATCATATTTTCCTGAACAAGGTTTGACTGTGTAGAAATATATATGATAATATAATGTATATATGAATAAATAATCATGTCAGATCATTCCTTTTTTAAAGTGTTCATGAAAATTTTATAAGGGAGGTGATCTTGCTATTGGAATGATGATGATTAGAATATACCCCATTTACCATTTGAATATTGATTTTCAACAAGGTAATTAAATGATATCACCATATATTGACTTATCATCTATGCTGATATTGAAAATAAAATATAATGGTTGATATTTTTGAGATTCAGTTTATTTATTTTTTCAATAAGTCAATATGTGTTGGTGGATGAAACGGTGATTCTTGCAGAATTAGTTTGGACTAATCACATAATATTGGATTTCATGTATAGGTAAATATACCTAGAGCATTATGATTATTTTTGAAGTGATCTTAATTTAAAAAAAATATTGAAAATAAATTTGAAGAGATGCAAAATTCATAAAAAAAGGGGACACTATAAAAATATATAGTTTCATCAGGGGAATACGATGAATTAAGGTAATCATGTAAAAACTAAAATTTATATTTTGTATGATGGTTTTATTTTAATTGGTTTCCATGTTTCTATTTGTCTTACAATCAATAAATATAGTTTCCTTAAATATTATTTGTGTCCACATAAGAAAAGTAGTGCCACCCCACTGGAAGCCTTAGTCATGCATAAACTCAACTTGGTTCAATCTAAATGACATCAGTAATGATCAAATCACCTGAGGCTATCCCATGGGTTGAAGAGGAGGCTTTGTTTAGACTACATATGGAGTCCTGATGAGTATGTACAATAGAGTTTACACACACCCTTCAGTGTGCATAGTTTGGTCTAGAATCACATGGGATCAATTCACGATGGTTTGTGTGAATGTGTGACTAGTGTTAATTCACAATAGGAATCTCAAGAGTGATATAACATGATTGGGATAACAAAACTGAGTGATGTCGAATATAGTTTATAATGTGGGATGACAAATGCTCGAGTATTGTTATCCGTTTTTAAAAAATTCATATATAATATTTGATGTTCGATCCAATAAATCTCATCTATCTAGTATCGCATTCCTAGAATATTTAAAATGGTATATTTATATTCAACAACACTTTTTTCTTGAACCTCTCAATGAGGATTCTAAATCTCTTCGGAAATTAAATAAGGCAATCTCATTTGATCATCCTAAATGAATAATATCTCATAATAAAACTATAACCATGCATGAAATAATTTTCTTTCATATATGACACGACTTGAAAAACATGGTTTAGTTTAAAAATAATCCTTGCATATTTAGAAGATGTATGGTATAATAATGTCACATGATTACATTTCATGATTGAATGAGAATAGATTTGGTAATTTCATGATGTTCATTCATACAATAATTATTCCCATGGTCACATGATATCTTTCCATGAAAAATAATATATATTCTCTTCCCATGAATGCGATGAATTTCTATATATTTAGAAATGAATTATTCACAGGGATTTCCACAAAGGTTGTAAGGGGCGTCACTTGAAGGCATTGAAATGTTCAAAATTATGTGTCAATAATACTGTAGAGGTTTTACATGATCATGGATGAGATCATGTCAACATGAAGTAGTTGTCAAATGAATCAGGTGATCATTCCAGTAAGGCATTAGGCCTGATGAAGTTGAGAGTTTTATAATTAAAGAGAATCTACGATCATAGGTGTTTTAAGGAGTCCTAAGAAAATTTTTAATATCATATAAACAATTTATATATATGAATTGGATCATACATGTCTTTATAATAATGGAACATCAAGATAAAAAGAGATGGAGAGAGAGTGAGAGAGATACTGGAATAAAAATATAAAATCCACATAATATCTTCATGTGAAGGTGGAATATTTCCTCTTGAATAAATCCCATGAAGATGTATTAGTATATTATCATGATCTCAGGATGAAAGATTTGGGGTAATCCATGGATCCAACTATTTTCACACTAAGGACCTCCCATATAGCCTTATTGGTTATGTTAATTTGTTGAGAAGATATCATTAATTGTACATTCTATCATGTGAAAGAGTTTGAAGTGAACTCATAGACAATAAGTGTCACATTAAGGAGATATTCTAGAGAATTATATTTCTTACGTGATGAAACATGAGGATACATCCATAGGAATAATCCCTTTATACGTGATGTTTGTGGGAATTTTGTGTTTAGTTCATTGGAAGGAAAGAAGAGATCCCATGATCCGCACTTAGGTCACACAAAGCCAGTGAACATATC
Source organism: Viscum album (assembly GCA_963277665.1). NCBI lineage: Eukaryota > Viridiplantae > Streptophyta > Magnoliopsida > Santalales > Viscaceae > Viscum > Viscum album. The sequence continues at coordinate 1,960,467,247 of OY728137.1, forward strand.
TTATGTACACATCTTCATCACATTATGGTGATTGAATACATTCACAAGTTCCCTTCATGAGATGGTGGAAGGAAGGTTCATATAACCCTTTAAACCCCTTCATACAAAATAATGAATTCCTTCAGAAAGAATTTTGGATAGTGAATGCAAACCTGAAATACATGAATATATAATTTTATGAGAATAAAATCCAAATAAAATGAATCATGTTAATTTGATCATAAATAAAATTGAATTTGAAAATATACTAAAAACCTAATTAAAAATTGAATAATATAATTGTTTTCAAATTTACACGTTCTAAGGAATAAAATTCCTTGAAATAATTATTTCAAGTGTGTTTAAATTTAGTCTAAATCTAGACAGAATATTAGAATATATTACATCTTAGTGGAAAATGTTTGAGAATTAAATTTGAAATACATAGATAAAATAATGAAAGATTCTTATTTCATTTAAATATTCCTGAATAATTTCTGTGAACCACATTCACATAGTCATTGATGTAGTGACTTTATCAAAAATAAGAGTCAGCCAATGCATTGTTGAACTAAAGAAACTGATCAAATGCATGTGATCAAAAATTTGTGAGAGTGACCTCAATTATTTGAAAATTCACTTTAATGTTTACACATGAAGGTTTGATCCGTCAATCTAGAGGATAATGATATGTAAACCAACCTATTGTGGAACAATACTTGATAAAAAAGGAAACCTTATAGTCGGAGCATGGAAAATGATTTCTCTTTTGTGACTCATTAGAACAAGATTATATTGCAGATTTAAGAGGAGGATAGTATATATTTTGGTAAAACTATGGGATTCAGAATAAATAACATCTTATATCGATTCAGGAAGGATACATTGTGAATCTGTATCATCCATTGTAATTATTTACAATATTTTGGTGGATATCATATCTTGGGGTTAAAAAACAACATAGAAATGATTATGTCTTTATAAAAACCATGTAAATCATTGTGTTTGGGGAAATTTCAATTGAAACATTATTCTAGGTAAATAAAAGAGATTCCATAATATTGGATTAATATTTAACCATCTATATATGATTATTTCAAAAATAAAAAATTGTAAAATGAAAAGGGCTCATTGATTCATTCCCTCCCACTTGTGATCTCACAATGATCTGGCCACTTCATAGGATATTCTTAAATAACCTATGGAAATGTGTTAAGGTCATAAATAAACAATTTAATTATTAAATACATATTTATAACCATTAATGAATTTTGTACATATAAAATGAATCACATCTCTCCATGGAGATGGTAGGTTGTATGTACACATGAGTGATTATCACATTATCTTAATGGGTTAATGGGTAAAGAAGTAGATGGTATATTAATTTTATAAAATAAATATCATTTTATAGGTATTAATATATTAATTACTTCCATAATTATTAATACCAATTAATGAAATATATTGAAAAAAATACATTGGTTAGCGAGGTGGTACATCGTCGTAAACGAAAGAAATCGATTTGTTGCATGCTTGTTAGAGAATAAGATAGATAATTATATTTATATAATCATTAGAACATATGAAAAAATAGGAGATTTAATTTTTATTATATTTTATGTCCTAATACAAAATTCATGGTTTTATATGGTGAAAAAATAATGAGATTTGTTAATATAATTACCTACTTATAGTGAAACATCACTCGCATAACTTATTAATGACAAAAGGGTTGGTATTTCATGGATAATAAAAGAAATAGAATTTGGATAAATATTTTGGGGAGGAGTTTTTATTGGTTTCTTGACACAAAGTTCTTGATAGATGTGAATAATTGATGAAAAGGATATCCCTTCTATAATTGAGTTGTGACACTATTATAAATACCCAAAATGGTTCAGTATTTAGAAGGAAAAGTCACCCCAAGTTACACAAAAATTGATAAATTAAGGAGTGTATGGAATTAATGTTTTATAGAAACATTCACTATAAAATTGAAATATTGTTTTAGATATGTTATTCCCTTGTCCATCATTTTTACTTAAATTTACCATATTAGTTTTCACCACAATAACTATATTTTAAACCTATCTAATTTATCCATAAATCCAAAATCAAACTGATCCAAAATATTTGATTTAGAATCAATAAATTTCAATAATAAATATAATATATTAAATAAAAAAAATTGCTGAAAAAATTAATTTTACCTTCAGAATATGTCAGGAAAAAAACCTCATTTTTCCCTTAACCACGTTAATTAATTTGTTATTATTTTTATAATGAATTTCGTGGAAAAATAAATTTTAACCAATTTATTAACATTAATTTTTCAGATGAAAAATATTTCATCCAATTTCTAAAATTAATATCATATAAGTTATAAATTTTAATTTAAATATAGACCTAAAATTTTTGTCAAAAAATAAGTTTTCCATTAATGTTTTTTTTTCAAACATAAGATGATCTTATAAAAACTATATGACTAGTAATAATTATTATAATGTTTTTATTGAAATGTTAATATATATATTTTATAAATTTAAATTAAATAATTAATCATTAAATATTATTTTAATTAATTAATATGCAAATACATTATTACTTTTTAAATAGATTTTCTTTAAAAAAAATCCATTTTTCCTAAAAAACTAGTTTTCAAAAAAACAAACTTTTTACTTATAAAATTTATCATATAAAATTGGTATTTTATTAATTAATTATGAAACATTTTATTATAAATCAGTATACATAATATATTTAATTGTTAAACACCACATCGTAAATTAATATGAAAACATTATTTCTAAGGTAAATTTTTAAAAATCAATTTAGGCTAATATTATCCATGTAAGTCGAAAAGTTATTTTCATATTATCTAAGTAGATGTTTTTTGCATTAATTTTTCAATTTTTATTATAGTTTTATTAAAATTTAATGTTCCCTTTATTTAATAAAGGCACACAGTTTCATTTATCACTTGTTATCCGAGAGATTTTATTTATTTAAAAGGGGATATAACATAATGTCACATTTTGTTACAATAATTCCTAATAAGTATAAATTATGTTCACCAAATAAATTCAGGAAAATGAAAATAATTTTAATCCATATTCATAATAGATTTAAAATAAATCTATTATTATTCCTATCATATAACTCCTTCGATACATGCAAGATAATCTTAGAAGTTTTTTGATAAATTTAGAACTAAGAATTGAAATGTTAATAGTATAAAAATATTATTCAAGAATAATTATGGAATAATATTAAAATAAATAAAAAATACACATATTTATACATGAATGAAAAATAATGATTCATTAATAAAGACTAATTATGAATACTTTATAAATTATATATACATTATAGACATTCTAAGTTTTTTGAAGATAAAAACATTATATGAATTTCATAATATAAAATCCTTAATATTATTCACTCTATAGAGTCTGAAATAAAATATATTATATTTAATGAAATATAAAAATTTTAAATTTCAATTTTCTACCATGTAATCAAATTTCATAATGTCAACATCATAGAAATAACATTATTCAATCCTTGATCAAAGAAATCATCAACTGTTGTTATAATATTGTATAAAAACTATCGCAAATAAACCCATTAATTTGATGTATTGAATTTAATTATTATTAAAAAATTATGATGTTAAAATAAAAAAACTATACATTTATCCTTTTTTTAAATTTATAATCAATATATAAATTTACCATAGGAATTTAAAATAAACACTTTATTTCTACGTCATATAGAATTCAATATATGTTGGTGAATGTATTTTAATAATAATCATTATTTAATTCAATATCTAATAACATATTTTTCTTGTATATTTTATAATTTAATTAATATACATTATGAATTTTTCATTTATAAACAATAATTAAATTAATATGTTATCCCAAAATATATTTTGTAATTATATAATTTTTTATAAAGAATAAAATATATTGATAATTAAAATTATTGAAACAATATTTTTCTATAGAAATCAATTTTAATAATACTAGGGGCATCATAAACTATGAATGATAGGATGATAGTTTATAGTCTAGTTAATTTATATTATTTATATTTTATTACTGATAATTTTTTAACTGAATATACTCAGTAGAGTACTTATGGTTTTAGTTTTCCTGCAAAAAATATGATATTTTTAAATGGAAAACCCATGCATATCATTGAAAATATACTTATCAATAAATAATATTTTTTGATCTGAATTGGTATCATAAATGAAATATGATTTTCTGTATTTATAAATATGGATTAATACTATCATAAAATAGAAACATCCAATGGTATTCTCTATGTGTAATATAAATTTGACGGAGTTGTACGGAGTCACTGACTATGATATAACATCTTTAATCCATGACTCAACTGGTTAGAAAAAAATTTATCTATCAGTATTAATGAATGGAAATTTGATATTTAATAATAATAAAAAAAACCTTTCCCATATTATATTAGGAATAAAAATCCATGGAAAGGATCATATACTACATATGGATTTCTAAGTATCTAGGAACACTTGTTAATCCCACTAGTAAAAAACAATTTCCATGATTTATGATGTTCAATGTAGATAGAGATGAATGATATCTCTCCTCACCTTATTCCATGCATTTTACTTGTAATATAATGAATATAGGTGAAAAATATTTGTATGTAGTTCTTAAAAAAGTATAAGAAAACTTAATTTCACACTATATCATTGAAATTATCACATTATAAATCCCTTGAGGATTATTCTTGAGTAATAATACATTTCATTGAGTATTGTAACAAATGAGTAAGTTACCCACCTTGTTCATTAAATTCCAGCTTAAATATATCTATCTTATATATGTTTCATCTTATGAAATCATTTTTAATGATTGAACCCATTTTAGATATTTTCAAATTATAGGGATTATCATTTTTACACCCATAAATACTTTGGTGTGGATGTATCTTATCATATTTTAACACTGCCATGTAACATATCTATCAATAAAAAACAATTAGTTGGTGATATAATCAAGATAACATTTATTATGATATCAATAATCATATAACAAAAAAAATTTACAAAATCATATTAAATGGTGATTCTAGAAATATGTTCTACATGTTCTATAGGATGATTGATATTATGGTAAATAAATTACCTAATTTCATTATTTCCAATCCTGAGAAATGAATAATGATTGTGGGTGGTATTTTATACATGGTTATGTTTGTTTGATAACAATGATCTCCCGACTCATTAATGTTACTTGATTATGAATCACGAGAATTAAATTTATTAATATGACAATTTGATAAGAACAAGATATTATACATTGAGTTTTAGATGCACTCTGTGTGTGTAAATTTGTTATGCACTTTATGATTATAGAATTTTAAAATAAAATGGATATAGAAACCAAATTGATTTTTTAATATTGTTAAAAATTACATTTATTGACCTGAAATATTAAAGAATCATATTACATTATGGAACACTACATTTCCAGGGATGAATAAAACAATAATGATGATGATGATTCATTAATAATTATTGTATATATGTGAAAATATATTCTTAAATAGTATAAATTATTAATGAGAAGATAAATTTTTATGTTATTATCATATTATCGTGAATATATAGCTGATATAATATTTTGATGTCAATGATGAACACATAGGTGAAAATAGATGGATGGTGATTCATAACATAGTTTTTGTCTCTCTCATCATATTGAATGATTATGTGGGGACATTGAAGAATCTTTAGAGGCTTTGAGATGAAATGAAATATCTCATATTAATAGATCCTCCATTCAATACAAATATCTTTCTTCAATTGGAAATATTTATGTTCATGGTATCATAATGGATAGTATAGATTTCATTTATAATAAATGAAATGTTTCCTTGGATGTCATATTTCCAAAGGAAGTATAAATATTTTAATAAGAGGATTATGTAAATATTTATAGTTTATTTATTGATGAATTATTTTTATTTTCACACTACTAGATTCCTAATGGAATTATGGTGAATAATAGTGTATCTCCAATGATGAAAAATGATACTTTCTACAATTTGATATTGTATTGAAATATCTTTATAAAAGATTTATTAATGTTAATATAAATTTATTTATTCAATATTGTAGTTCGATAAAGATGCCTCATATATACCCCATTCACATAATATATAAATAAATTATAGGAAAAATATTTGACTTATGATAAGATATTTTTATATATTGTGAATTTATAATGTTACACTGAGGTACTCTCAAATTTCTCATTCTATGTTTAATAAATTTTCATTATTAAACAAAAAAAATTAACATACCCTTTAATAATGGAGTGTGCATTTGGGATGTGTGTATGACACTCTTGATGATTCATTCACATAAAATAATTATGAAAATGAAGTAATGACTTGGTGAAATAACCAAATTGTGTCTCTAGGGGATTGAAGAAGTTCTCTCTATGATAATTAACATTATATTCTAGTGAATAAGAGTGGATTACTATAATTGGGCATCAATTATTTTGTAACTCGATAGTGATGAAATCTATGAGGGTGTGTGTGTTATAAAAATTTAAAATTATTCTATATAAAATGAAAGAATAATATAAGGTTTATTGTAAGTATTTTTTTTGGATTTATATTCCAAAAATATGGTATAACAAAAAATTTTATTTTCATTATTTCTATTACCCTATATAATGGTTATTAGAACTTATAATAACACTTAATTAAAGAAAATTCTTTCAATATTAAGGAACTGGTGATAATTATTTTAACAGTATAAATGCGTGAATAGTAAACTTTTATGATATCATGTCATTTCTATATTCATAATTTAAAATTTTATTGTGTTTATGTAAACATTTTATATGTGTTAAAAAGAAACATAATCAACTCTCATCATCCCCTATATCTAAATGTTTTTCTCATTGTCTATAAATGAATAAATAAATATAATGATGCTCAAATCCCACCTCATATCGGCCCGAGGTTGGTGACTATCAATAATGTCAGAAAAGTATAACACAAGAGGAATGCTAACCTCTTTATATGTTTATTTTTAAGAGATATTATTATTAAAAACACCAAAAAAACCATATGTATAAATAAAATATGGAATTTTAATACATGTAGCGTAATATAAAAGATGAAAGGAAAATGAAATGTACAAAGATAAAATCCTCAGCATTGGACAGGATGCTCCAACTACACTAGATAAAATACTAAAACTAATATTTCTTAGCTCAATAACCCACTAGATCATTTGTAAATATGAAATATTTTATATTAATTTGTTTTGAACATAACATATAAACTCATTAGTATCTTTCCTAAAACCAATAAATAAAAATTTAATATAAGAACACTAAATCATAGGGAATAAATAATTGAAACTACATCTTGCAAAAATAGTTAAAAATAGTTTCATATACTACCCATGGATTACAAAATAATTAATTTATATAATTAAACCACTAAATATAAAAACAAATATATGTAATTAAGGTACCCCACTTCTAATACCCCACTAGATTATCACTCTCATGCCCTAACAACTTCTGTCATGTTCTCATCATTGTATAGGTCACCCAACTCCTTAGGAAACAGTATCACATAAAATATAGAATCATATATACCATGGTATATCTTTTTATCATGATATAAATATAGAAATGAAGCTTATGTTTTGAATCCACTAATGACTATTTAAATTCATTCTACAATAATACTTCACAACTAATGAAATAATGTATGTGGGAAGCCAAACCAACCATGTCCATATTTAATTATGATATATTACTTAGGATATTATATGCCTCACATAAATCGTTATAAAAACAGTCATCCACCAAAATATTTTTATGGATACACTTTATACAATAGTACATTATATCACAAGATATACATTTACATATATATATATATATATTATAAGAGATATAGGGATAAGGATACATTGTCCACAAATTCCCTTTCCACTTGAATCTTGTATAAAATATCCCCAAAACATATTAGACTCGTTTTCCCAACAAATGATTATGGGTTAGTATATAAAATCATAATATATATATATATATATATATATAATATCATGCACATGTACACCAATTTAAACTCCATTATTTAGACTCATCTACCACTAACCTCAAACTAGATTGAAAAAATCCACTAATAATGACTATGTCTCAAATAAGAACACATAAACTGTGGTTTAAAATAAAATTATTAATTATTAATTATTTTATAATACAAAATATCCACATCTTGTGATTAACTCTATAATGTTTTAAGTAATTTCTCATGGAAATATAGAATATTTAATTTTTTATGTTTTTTTTCATCATCTGTAAAAACCATGAAACAACACTATTCTTGTAAAACATTAATATTTTAATAGAAGAGCCATGTGTTCGATAGCATATAAGAAATGAAACATTAATCTTTAACAACCTGAGAAATATATTTTTTAAATATGACCATTATAACCTAGACATTAAATTCAAGGGTATGAATATGATTTAATTATTTATAAATCATATATCAAATCTCTACTTATTATAAATTTATTGATATATTCTTAGTAAATAATCATTGAATTTTATATTTATTTCAATTTATTCATCAAGAATATGTATTCTTGAAATGTTATTTTCACTTGATTTTTAAGAATATAAAACGATATGTTTTTTATAATTTTTGAAAATTTATTTGATAATGTGAGCATAATTTTGAAGTTTTAAAATGAAAATTTTTTTATGGTGAATTTTTTTATTTTTCTAGAAGAAATAATATTTTAAAATAATACTGAAAAATAAATCTTTGATTGATAATTATTAAAATTCACAATCTTGTACAATTTTAGTTAATTAAAATAATAAGTAAAAAATTGAATTCAATTGGCCATAATATAAAAAATTAAACCCACATAATTATGATTCCATGTCATATAGTGAATGTATGATCATATTAACCTTGAAAGGCTCATTCCATTTAAATTTTTTTGTCGACGGGTATTGTGGGTTAATATTTAATTTGAAATATATCACTTATTTTTTTGGAATATGATAAAATGGGTTCTATCTTTAGAATAATAATAATTAATATTATGTAATAATTAAAAAATAAATTTGTTGGTCATAACAGATTATATAAATTTTAGAATTATGTTACAATGATTAAGGGTAAAATTAGTTTTCTGTGGGTTATGAAAATAGAAAAAGATTATAATAACTATGAAAATATTTTATATATATTTTCAAACCATATTTCAACCCTATATAATATAAATTATAGCAATATTCCATTTTGGAACAATATGGGCATAATTATGCCATTTATAATGAATTATGTAAATAGAATGAAAAATTGTCTCCCTATAAAAGTTAAATAATTATTATGTAATCATAAAGGCATGAAAAGAAATAAGACTCAATTATAAATATAAATTTGAAGGATAATTTTTCATTGTAATTTAATTTTATTTCTAATTATTTTTTGATTAAATAATAACATTAAATTAATTCACAAAACATAGACATCAGTAATAAATTTAAATGAAATATAATATAAATTGTTTTAAAAATATTTAGTTTAATATAATTTTTATAAATAATTATTTTTCTTAAATTATTTTGGAAAATATGACATTTTCGTAATGTGTGAACTCTGTTGATTCGAATTCCATATATTTCTTGATGATTCAAAATCCAATGAAATGAATAATCTGAATCTTTACATTAAAGATATTTTATAATAAATAATGTTTTATTAAATGATTTAAAATTGATAAAAATATTATATTTATCAATGTGAATGGAAATAGTTTTATTATATACCATGTTATGATTATCGGATATTTTTCCTTTTTTAGGATTTTTCTTAACGCAAGAATAGTAAGATTATTTTTACAATGGAAAATGTTCAAAAGGGTAAATGGATTGAAAAATATATAAGGGTGATATATCAATAAAAATATGTAAATTTATATTTTATGGGAGGATTTGGACTCAATATCTTATTATTATTTAATTTAATTAATTTGGATCCATTTGAAAATGATAATTAATTTATATAAATTTAAATCATTATAAAATTCCATGAATACCCATCCCCTCTCATATAAAAGGGCACATCCTATCCTCTTTTATTCCTTCATCAATATATATATGGGTAATCCAATACCGAGAAAAATATTTTTCTTAATTTTTTACCCACATCCTATTGTTGTTGTTATGAATAGAAAACCAACCTCAAAATTCTTTTTTGTAAACCATAATAGATTCCCCAAAGAAAAGGTATACTTCATAACCAAGGGTTTTCTTTTTGTTTATATTTTTAGAATACTATAATATTATTTAACCATAATAAAATAATAATTCATGTATATAAAATATAATTATAATTTATTGTGTGAATTTCACACTCTAATATCAATATCCTCTTACATCAAATGGGAAATGAAAAAATAATTCTACTGTTTGACAGACTACAACCTCATGAACTAATTTCATTCATTTCAACCACCACCACTAGAATCTTGTTTTAATAATATATTTTCTATATATATATATATATATAAGTATATATGAAATTATTTAAAAATAAATCAATATTTAATTTTAATATATCATATAATTTATGACCATTCCATTTATATAAAAATGATAGCATCGTTTGTGGGTACCTGTAGTTTATTGCCTCCACAAAGTAATGTGAATTGTTTTTAATAACTAAAATCTGTTGATAATATATATATATAATGAAATAAAATTTCATTTATAATTTTATCATAGTAATTTAATGAGAAAATATTACTTACTATCTTTCTATCAAGATAGATAAAAATTTGTAATGTTACTCATTCGTATATACAACTTACAATTTCCATCAATGAAACATAGTTCAAGATTCATAAATATACATCATGGATGGTTTAAAAAATATATTATATGTATAAAATTGGTAATTACTTCATTTTTGTTATTCTGGATATAGTCGAATAATTATCCAATTTACTATAGTCATCCTATTGAAGTAATTTTGGACACACATAATGTATATTGTTATATAAATTGATGTGAACATAAGTGATTAAGAAATTAAATTAAAATGGTAATAAATGAAATAAAATTAGTAATATGCTTGAAAATATTTCTTAATTATTTAGATAATTAAGATAAGTTTATTATTCTGGATGATAAATAATGCTCATGATGTGTTGTACATGATGTAAGGGGTTTCAAATCAATTTTCATTCGTTGATGAATATTTTAATCTTAAAAACCTTATTTATTAATTTTGGTGTATATACTTCACTTTTACCTTTTATTTAATAAATAATTCATATTACATGGTATTTTATTTTTTGATTTAATTTATTTCATCCAATGGGATTTGATATGAAATTTACCAATTAGTAAGGTGTTTTATAACTCAATATCTTTTCATTGGGTTATATTACATATTCAAGATATTTTATATTATAATTTTATGTGCATATAGAATAATTATTATTTTATGTTAAATTTCCAATTTTTAATTTGTACTTAAATTTGGAACATATTATCAATTCATTGATTAATTCTCACATCAATGGTATGATATTTTCAAGATATTTCACCACACATTCAACGTCATTGAGGTATATTTAGTATTATGCACAAATTAATTTTCAAGAGTTGTATCTTTAATAGATTGGATTTGATATATAATTAAGATACTTAAATTTAGGGTAATTAATGATTCATTTGATGATATTTCATTCAGGGGTGTTATGATTAAAAATAAACAAACGTAGTAAGGTCTGATACATCAATGTTTTTAAATTATAGATTATTTATTCCCTAATTTATATTTAATTAAACTATTTTACCATTTTATAACTAATCAATTCAGTTTTATTATCCTTTTTGTTATTCATGAAATTTTATATTAATTGTTAAATTTTCTTCTATCTTATACTCAAAATTAATGAGAGAATCTTAAAAAAATATTTTTCACTTTTTATTCAAAGATATTTTCCCCCCATATCGATATTTTCAAAAACAATTAAAGTAAATTTTTTAATATTATAATAATATTTATTAAATATATTTTAACCAATGTTTTACTTTTTTAAAATTTATTTAAATAGAATCTTCCAGGTGTATTCAGAAAAAAATTTTCATTTACTTTTCTTAAAATATGTTAATAAAAGTATTATTTAAACATTCTTGAAATGAATATAATTTTATATAGTGATAAAATTTATTTATTTCACTATGATATAAAATTTTTTCATGATTCATTTAAAATAATATGAAATTCATTATATTGTGTCATTTTTAGTTTCTAAAAGTGATATTTATTGAGAAAATGTTATTTTCATTAGGAATTATATTAATGATATTTTCATTATTATTATACTATTCAATAAAAACAATACATTATTATATATATAATCCATGTGAGATTTGATTTAATAACACAATCCTTATTATTTTTATGGATCATTTATTATCATTTTACCACGTAATGCACTAAAATTCACATTCTTGATTAAGTTAGTAGTCGTTAACATTCCCCTGAAACATTTAATTTATTATGATCATTATATATATCATTTATAACAAATATCTATATACTTTATCATCAATATGATTTTTTATAAAATATTACAACATTATTACATATGTTTTTTTACTATGGAATCTATATTATTAACTAAGAAATACACTGAAAAATCTGTATTATTTACTCTATATGGATATTTAATGATAAGTAATATTTCTCATAATAAAAATGATCATTCAATAAATGAGTAATTCATTGGACATGCATTTATGGGTTTTTATTGAAAATGTATATCCCTTTGAAAAATTGATAGGTCTCTCGAAAAAACATTGTTGTCTATATTATGGGGGTCATTAACCATATGTGTAAACTATCATAGAATAAGATCTTGATGGTAGAGATATCATGATGTTTGAGATCATTATGTCTAATAGTATTCATTCCCTTCATTTAGGATTCATTTAATAATATTTCATGAGATAATATTACATTTTTATTTTCCATGTTTTTATTTTATTATCAATTAATTTGTTAAGTGGAATGTGTTTTCATATATTTACCTTTATTTTTTATTTTTTTCACATTTAATAGTGATAGATTCTAAAATATATTACAATTAATGTAAATTTAACCTGAACCAATATTTTTTTTCTTTTATAAAGGATAAGAAGAAAAAAATACATAATATCAGCAATACATAATATTTAATTTTACTACTTGGTAATTTTTGTTTTAAAATATAATTCATGAATAAAGTGTGTATCTAGTTTACCATGAATAATAAACTAGTCATCCATTTAGGATGAAATCTCTGGTATATTATTAAAAATTATTAAAGTAACCACCAAATATTGGCTACTAGAATTGGAGTCTTTAATGATAATATATTTTGTAAATTATCATTTTATAGTTATCCATGTACTCCAGGTATCATTCTATGAAAGAACAATAAAAAGGGAGTCAAAACACATAACATCAAATATCATCAAGAAGTTGGAAACTTATTATTTATATATCACCAATTATTTGTCAATCAAAATTTATTATGAATGAGTAAATATATTAATGAAAAATTCATACAATAATATCATCATAACAACACATGGTCCCACACCATAACCTATAAAATAATATATCCCATTGTCATCATCATTGACTGTCACTGTATCCCAGTATCTCATCCAACTACTGATCAAATTAATATTAGAACAAAAAACTAAGAGCCTTGAGACCATTACTCATCAATATTATCCAGGAATAATAATATTATCAATAAAAAACATGAATCTTAATCATTAGGGAACAGAATAATCCAAAATTAAATTTCAATATTGAGGAAAAGTCACTATGTCAGGGGAGTTGAGGCATTTAAGACACTTTTAGTAATAAATATGTACATTCTACTAAAATAATTTATTTACAAAAAAACAATTACTTTAACTCTATATTTAATTAACAAGGTCATTATTCATTATTTTTCTGCATAGGTCATAATGTATGATATTATATATATATATATATACATAAAAATAAATAATGGTAACATTATTAGATGCATTTCTTCATATTTGATCAATTCAATAATGATTATAAATCACTATACTCGGGCTTCATATATTTAATTATATAATCATTCATCATTATATGTTTTAGTTTTTCAACCATCTATCCATTTTCAACAATAAATAAAAAATCAATACCAAATATAAGGAACACTACATAAAAACCGAAGGCAGTATCAATAAAATAAAATGGAGTTGTGATCACAAAGAATCCATTAATTTAATTCACCATACGAAAAATTATGTGTCTTAAAAAATGTAATAATACCGATATTAACACTTGAACTCTAGAGTTCTAAATTGATTCTTATTGTAAAATAAAAGTTATTGAACACTAGAACATGTGATCATTGATATATTTCATAAATTTTGAAATTAAATACTCTAAAACCATTATGATATTTCATGAAATTTATGATAAAATTTAATTCATTAATTAATAATAATGGATTTTTTATTGATTAATTGGAAACAGTTTTTTTTTTCAAACAAATACCCGTTATTTTTCTAATTACAATTTATAGAATATCGAATCAATTTTCAATATATGATACCTTATTAACGTTTTGAATACCATTATGGTCAATAGAATCCATCTATAAAAGTATCTAATGAATGATTAATTCCCACTTAAACCTATTTTAGGGTGAGTAAACATATCCCATTCTAGGATTTAATACTCAATGTCTTATAGAAAAAATTAGAAATTGAGAATCCACGACTACTGATGGATACACCACTAAAAATGAAATGAATACCATAAGAAACAAAAAATAACCTACACTCTCAAGATTAACTTTATTTCAATCCCAAAAACATTGAAATTTTTATTAATAGCTTCTAGAAGACGAATTATTTGAGGTAAAATATGATGAGGGGAGAAGTGAGAATAACATGATTTGGGAAACTTCAATATGTGTGATCCATGGTATTAGACTCTCTAAGAGATATGTTTTCCTTGTGGTATGATGAATGGGTTTTCAATAGGGTTGTATAGAAGGATAATAAATATGAACTAATGGATCTTGGGACCTCTATTTATTGGGGAATCCAAAAATCCTTCACCCCAACATGGTGAAAGGAAAAAATCACTTGTGGTGCATCTGATAGATCTGTGATCTTGTTTTCAAGGTGTTGTAATCCTAGCGATCACAGACATTTAAAATTTATTTTCATCTATTTTGACGACCACTGTAACACCCCAGGTAAATAATGAATATGAAATTATCATATTTATCCATATTTGTGAATAAAATATTAATATGACTTTAAAGGGGACGCTATGCTCGATGGCGTACCCAACACGCAACAACGAGTTTCTTGGGAATCTTACGTTGCACTCTAATAATAAAATAATATTAATTCAAATAGTAGTTAACATGTAGCCATTGTATTGGCGGGAATGGATAGAAATAACTAAAATATGATTATATATGTTTTTTAAAAGTTTTTACATTTATCCAATAAAAGCTAAAGGCTTAAAATACGGAAAGAATTCAATTTTAGTCGTATATGCCCTAGTTTTCCCTAAAGGTTCACTTATCGCCTTTTAATGGAGAACTGTCATTAAATATAGTTTTGTTCACTCTTAAACATTCTTTTGGACCAAATAAAACTCTTATTAAGAACCGGGACATCAAATTTTACTTTGTGTAATTTTTTGGTATTTTTCCGATAAAGTTCATTTTTTTAATGAATAGTGTAAAATGTTGTATTTTAATTCAAAACCTCTTTTTAATATAATTTATTTATATGATTATATTATATTTTTAATTGGTTTTAAAGTGAAATTAGAAAATATTTTTACCATTAAATCCAATAGTGGTCGTTGGAATTAATTTCACTTGGAAATTAGACTTAAACTAGTGTCAATCTTTTGATACTTATTGTTTTATAAAAACACGCTATTTGCTATGACAGCGGAAATTAATTATTAAATTAATTAATGTGACTAATATGTTCTGAATTTTGTAAAACGGACTTCATTTTTGAATTCGGAATATCAAGTATAGCTCAGGGTGAATTTTTGGGATTTTTTTGAAAAACTTCAATTTTTGATGAATAGTGAAACCACTAAGTGGTACTTATAAAAGCTGATTTTCCGTTTAAATGATATTTTGCCATCATTGTGTTTTTAATTTCAAAAATCCGACATACATGGTTGTCATTAAGAAGTAAAATGTGGTTCAATGAGATTATAATAATTTTTTGGTGAATAGTAACTTATTAAATTCTTAATCGCGATTAGAGGTAATTAGTGTAATTTAAGGTAAAAATGATATTATAAGAATGTGAAAACACCATGACACTTGTCCTAAACCTATTGGGTGAGTCATGGCCGACCAAGACAAGCCATGGGCCAACTTGGGGACCCCATGGAGACACTTTGGTTGGGAAATGACATAAATAACTTTTTATTTAATGTTAAAATTAAATTGACACAAACATGAGTTATTTTACCAAAACAATTTTTATGTATGGTTACATAGGTCCATATTTTGATTATAAATGTTCATTTGAAAGATAAAAATATTTCCAACATCATAGTATTTTTTTTATAATTTTTAGACATTAAATGAATTAAATTATTTATGACATAATAATGATGCAGCGATGACATCATTATTTGACGATTTAAATAAAATGGAAAGATAATGTAAAATATATGAACTAAACATGTCCAAAACCAATTTGATGAGTTTATTTCTAATCCTTATCACCTTATCCACGAATTATATCAATGTGGGACCTTTTAAAACAGAAACACATTTTCAAATAAAGTAATATTTCTTACTTTCCAAAAGTGCCCCTCCTCTCCTCTTATAAAAGGCCCCCACCTCTACCTAATTTCACACACTCCTCAAGCCTGTGGCTCGGCCAACCCCTGCCCATTTACTCTCCCCACATCCCTCTACTCATCCTAGAGTATTCCCTTTTGGCATAATCCTTTCAAAGGAAGCCTTTAGGCTCAAATCAAAAGGAGTTACACTTTTAAAGGTAATTCATTCTCTAATGTTCATTTGTTTTATTTTGCTTCTCCAACCCCCTAAACTCTTTTTATTTATTTCTTTTGTAACAACACCAGTATCTTCAATATACTAGGATGTTGTTATAAGATTTATTCGAGCTACACTCTCACACAACTACATCAAATGGTTAAAGAACATACGGTTTCCGTGGATGGCGAAATTCTGCCTCCCGAAACTATGATTGTTCAATACTCATTTAACACCTTCAAAGGTGTCCATTATGATGTCACTATTTTTATATATGATATATAATATGTTTATGTTTTCCTTAAGCTTCTGTTTTTTTATTTTGGGCATACCTTTATGGTTTCCATTATGGGTAAACGCGATATCTTCATTTAAGGAAGTGCGGACTACCTCCCCCTCAAAGTGATTTGATTCGTTAAATACCATATGTGGGATGTATAAAGGATGGAACTATGATATTATATATGATATTATACTGGAATTATAATATACCTTTATATAATTATTATTCCATTCTATAAAATACGAAATAGAAATGAAAGTAGCGTTCATGCGTACGTACGGCTTACCGTCTCCATGAACGGTGCATTTCATTTCTTACCTCTAAATGATTATGTAATGTTATAAATGCATGCATGTACTGGATATATATATGAAATATATTATATCTACATCATGAATAAAGTTATGGATATAATAAACATTTGGCCACATGAACAACATGTAATTGTAAGAAGTCCACTTTCGACTTAAGAACCAAATATCGGCAAAACAAATATTATTAACTTAAATGATTACATAATGTTTATGACATTGTAATAAGTTATATAAAAGTAATAATGAACTTGAAAAGGGTTCTTAATGAATTACAAATTAACTCATGTTTTTTATTCAGGAGATTAAAGAACGATCGAGTCAAGTCGTACCCGAGGTAAGGGATCCTACTCCTCTCTTTCTTTTTAAGTATACACTTTTATGTCATTCCTTTTAAAGCTCATATTTCTTGTTATTGGGATGATCTTTTATATTAAACTTACTGTAATTTTTATGTTCATGCGATGAGAGACCCTATTCTCTCTCATCAATCCATTTTGGATGTTTTGAGTGGCGCCGTTAGGCTGCCGAATTTTCGTAAGAGATCTAACCTCTCTCTTTCTTTTTAAGTACTCTCCTTTGTGTCACTTCTTTTAAGCTCCTCTTTGTAATTTTGGGATGTTCTTTTATACTCCTCTTTCTGTACATTTTATTGTAATGTGATGAGATACCCTATTTGATCTCATCAATCCATATTCGAAAGTTTTATGTGGCGCCGTTAGGCTGCCGAGTTTTCGTAAGGGATTTTTCATCTCACTTTTATTCCTGTGAGATTTATGCTACATTTGCCAGAAATTCCATTGAGTGGTGTATGTACTGCCCATTATTCTACTCTTTGTGTAATATAATTTCATTTATGAGTATTTACATCAATGATCTATTGTCCTTCTTTAATGGGGTGTATGTTTTGAAAGATACCCAAGTCGGTAAGGGAACCTTTCACCCTCCTCTTTTTTTAAAAGACTTATTTTGTTGGGTCTTTTAATTTACATATTGTTATGTTGGGATATGTTCTCATATATCCTTATTGATGTAAATTTTATGTCCAAGTGATGAGATACAATTTTTATCTCTCATCAACTCATTTTGATGTGATGCCGTTAGGCTGTCAAGGGAACTTTTTAACCCAATTTCGATTTCTTTGGGTTCAACATGTAGTCATTGAATATGTCATCCGTTGAATATATGTGAATGTCCTTTTATTGTTTTACACATAATATCCACTTATATTGGGTGTATTTATATTTTTCACACATATTTTTGAGATTGATTTTTCTTTAATTTAAGGATACCTTCTTTATAAGGGATTTCATCACATTTGACATTTCTATTGAGGGTTCATTGTTGTTATGCACCAATTCACTCTTATATGGTGTATATACTGTCCTTTGGAGTATTATATCATGGATCCATTTATTCTCATGATATTATAATTTTCTGACTAAATTTTATTCCTCAATTATTGTATTCAAGTGTCTCTAATTTTGGTAAAACCCCTTTAACCAAAATATCGTTTTAAATGTTTTAATTATTTGTTCTTATTAATATCCATGTTTTCAAAATGGTTTTAAGGATTTATTTATATGGATATTAATGGTTTAAAATTTTAAGCTTCAAGGTGGTATGGGACACTTTGATTCAAAAATCTCTTTATTAAATGTTTTAAATGGTTTTGGAAATGGTTTCTTTTTGAATGGATTCATTATTTCAATATACTAAAATGTTATATTGTGATTGAAATGTGGAAATGTTATGTTTCCTTTATTCATGTTTTATGTGACACATTTATGTTATGGTTCTTTGGCATTGTTATGAAAACGGGTGGTTCCATGATAAACTAAGGGCGGGTGAGCCCGATATAGCTCTCCAATGCATTGGGTAACGCGAAGGAGGGAAACGTTAAGGTTTCTCCGAAGAGATTTAGGGAATATACTGTGATGGGTATTCCAAACGTAACCAAGAGGGTTACTCCCTACGTAAGAATGTTATGAATGCCTCAAGTTACCTTTATGTCTTATGTTTTCTATGATTTATTCATGATTTGATATGCCTATGTTTTATGGGTAAAGTGTGATTTCATTCTAATGTATATATGAACTCATGTTTCCTTTCCATATTTTTTATAACTCTTACTGAGCTTTTTATGCTCATCCCAAGTTTTTGAAATGTTTTTCACAGGTCAAGGGAAGGGTACATGATGTGATGATAGTGTCAAGGATGTGTCAAGAAAGAATCTGTGTTATAATTTAAATATGATTCCGTTGATGGGAAGAATGAATGCTGTCTTTTATGTAACCACTTTGTTTAAATGTGGAATGTAATGCAAGTTTTATGATCTAATTCTCTAAAACTATAAACCTGAAAAGATCCTCAATGTGTAATCTTGTAATAACTCAAGATTAAGTAAGTTTATAAGGCTGGGGCCTTATAGTTGGTATCAAAGGTCGGTTTAGATAACTTTAGAGGTTAGGGTATTCTTTAAGCATAAGTGACATTCCCATAATGGTTAGGATTTCAGAAAGAGTCCTAGTTTTAGATAAAGTTAATGAGTAAGTGTATCTTTGTGTTTACCTTCCTCATTAGTACATGATGGTTTTGTTGATATACTCACACTGACATTTCTATTTTTAGTGAATGGATGGATCTAGCAGGCACCAAAGAGACAACAGGTTTGAAGGAAACTGTGGTGGTTCTCTGATTAAGATACTAGGTAAAATGGAGGATTCAATGAGGAAACTCGTGGTTGTTCTAAACCAAATATCAAGGAGTCATGATCAACCACTTCAACCTTGGTGAGTTCTCTAATGCATCATGTACAAGATGGCCAACTCGATGTGGAAATTCAGGTAATAATTATTAAGGTAACCATTAGGGTTTATATGATACTTAATTTTTAGGTAATTATGGGTTACTATATGATATGATGGAAAATGAAAGGAATGAGATAAACTTGAGGTTAAAATATGTTATGACTATTCTTGAAGATTTTATCTCATTTTGGGGAATGTTTTAAGAATTATATAGTTTTGAAAAAAGGACAACACGCAGACCGTGTGACAACCCGTCGCGTCAGACAAAGCTGCAGGAATCGAACCCACAACCAAAGTGCGACTGGTATTTATCGCCTACCACTGGACTACGTGAAGTCCCTGGTTAGTTTTACTGATTCATTCTAGTTATATGATTTTATGAATTAAGAGTAGGTTGATTTTGGGTTATTTATGAAAATGATTAACCTATCATGGAGGATATGTGATTAGGTTAATTACTTTTCAAAATGAGACTTTAGGAGCAACTGATATTGTTTGGAGATAAATGTTATGATTTATATTGGAAGACTATGTGACTAAATCCTTCAAATATTTGGGTTTCAATCTTATATTGGTTTACATTGAGGAATTTTTATGGTCAAATTTGTTTATAGAATGGTCCTCGTTGAACATTGGGTTTTGTTTGACAAATCTTGGAGGTTAAGAATAGATTTTCTTTTATAAAGTGTTATCCTTTTCTGGATTATCTGATCTTGTACTAACCTTATTGGTTTTGGTTTTGGTTAAAGTCTAATTACATGGGAAGTATATAGTTCTCTTTTGTGGATTAGGTGATTTTCTAAAAGTTGATTATAGTACTCTTAATGTGAACAAGTCTTCCTAAATACTCGCCTTCTGGAGAAAATATGAGTTTGATTAAGGAATCTAATAAAAGTTGAAAGTCAACATGATAAGTGATTATGTTTCCTTATGAATAAATTCCTCAATAAAAAGTAACTTAAAACAAAAATGTTGTCTATTAACTTTTCCTACTGGGGAATCGAATACCGTTTAACCAATCACAAGTTTGTGATTTTCTCATGGTTAAATTTCTCCTAAACATGTTTTCTATCACTCTACATGAGAACACGAACCTATGTTTTCTCCTCCATGTCCATATTTTCATACTTGGAATCCTAGTATGGGTTAACTCGGGTGACCTTTGCACTTATCTTTCTTTATTTTAAAGTGTTTGTTTTACCGACTTTCGTTCCGATGTGGGACTTTCAAGGATGTTTCCAAGCGCAATTTTAAAATTGCGAGGACGCAATTCCCAAAAGGGGGGAAGGATGTAACACCCCAAGTAAATAATTAATATGAAATTTTCATATTTATCCATATTTGTGAATAAAATATTAATATGACTTTAAAGGGGACATTATGCTCGATGGCGTACCCAACACGCAACAACGAGTTTCTCGGGAATATTACGTTGCACTCTAATAATAAAATAATATTAATTCAACTAGTAGTTAACATGTAGCAGTTGTATTGGTGGGAATGGATAGAAATAACTAAAATATGATTATATATGTTTTTTAAATGTTTTTACATTTATCCAATAAAAGCTAAAGGCTTAAAATACGGAAAGAATTAAATTTTAGGCGTATATGCCCTAGTTTTCACTAAAGGTTCACTTATTGCCTTTTAATGGAGAACTGTCATTAAATATAGTTTTGTTCACTCTTAAACATTATTTTGGACCAAATAAAACTCTTATTAAGAATCGGGACATCAAATTTTACTTTGTGTAATTTTTTGGTATTTTTCCGATAAAGTTCATTTTTAAATAAATAGTGTAAAATGTTGTATTTTAATTCAAAACCTCTTTTTAATCTAATTTATTTATATGATTAGATTATATTTTGAATTGGTTTTAAAGTGAAATTAGAAAATATTTTTACCATTAAATCCAATAGTGGTCGTTGGATTTAATTTCACTTTGAAATCAGACTTAAACTAGTGTCAATCTTTTGATACTTATTGTTTTATAAAAACACGCTATTTGCTCTGACAGCGGGATTTAATTATTAAATTAATTAATGTGACTAATATGTTCTGAATTTTGTAAAACGGACTTCATTTTTTAATTCAGAATATCAAGTATAGCTCAGGGTGAATTTTTGGGATTTTTCTGAAAAACTTCAATTTTTGATGAATAGTGAAACAACTAAGTGGTACTTATAAAAGCTTATTTTCCGTTTAAATGAAATTTTGCCATAATTGTGTTTTGAATTTCAAAAATCCGACAGACATGGTTGTCATTAAGAAGTAAAATTTGGTTCAATGAGATTATAATAATTTTTTGGTGAATAGTAACTTATTAAGTTCTTAATCGCGATTAGAGGTAATTAGTGTAATTTAAGGTAAAAATGATATTATAAGATTATGAAAACACCATGACACTTGTCCTACACCTATTGGGTGAGTCATGGCCGACCAAGACAAGCCATGGGCCAACTTGGGGACCCCATGGAGACACTTTGGTTGGGAAATGACATAAATAACTTTTTATTTAATGTTAAAATTAAATTGACACAAACATGAGTTTTTTTACTAAAACAATTTTTAAGTAGGGTAAAACAGGTCCCAATTTTGATTATAAATAGTCATTGGAAAGATAAAACGATTTCCTACATCATAGTATTTTTTTTATAATTTTTAGACATTAAATAAATTTAATTATTTATGACATAATAATGATGCAGCGATGACATCATTATTTGACGATTTAAATAAAATGGAAAGATAATGTAAAATATATGAACTAAACATGTCCAAAACCAATTTTATGAGTTGATTTCTAAGCCTTATCACCTTATCCACGAATTATATCAATGTGGGACCTTTTAAAACCGAAACACATTTTCAAATAAAGTAATATTTCTTACTTTCCAAAAGTGCCCCTCTTCTCCTCTTATAAAAGGCCCCCACCTCTACCTCATTTCACACACTCCTCAAGCCTTTGGCTCGGCCAACCCCTGCCCATTCACTCTCTCCACATCCCTCTCCTAATCCTAGAGTATTCCCTTTGGGCAGAATCCTTTCAAAGGAATCCTTTAGGCTCAAATCAAAAGGAGTTACACTTTTAAAGGTAATTCATTCTCTCATGTTCATTTGTTTTATTTTGCTTCTCCAACCCCCTAAAATCTTTTTATTTATTTCTTTTGTAACAAAAACAGTATCTTCAATATACTAGGATGTTGTTATAAGATTTATTTGAGCTACACTCTCACACAACTACATCAAATGGTTAATGAACATACGGTTTCCGTGGATGGCGAAATTCTGCCTCCCGAAACTATGATTGTTCAATACTCATTTAACACCTTCAAAGGTGGCCATTATGATGTCACTATTTTTATATATGATATATAATATGTTTATGTTTTCCTTAAGCTTCTGTTTTTTTCATTTTGGGCATACCTTTATGGTTTCCATTATGGGTAAATGCGATATCATTATTTAAGGAAGTGCGGACTACCGCCCCCTCAAAGTGATTTGATTCGTTAAATACCATATGTGGGACGTATAAAGGATGGAACTATGATATTATATATGATATTATACTGGAATTATAATATACCTTTATATAATTATTATTCCATTCTATAAAATACGAAATAGAAATGAATGTAGCGTTCATGCGTACGTATGGCTTACCGTCTCCATGAACGGTGCATTTCATTTCTTACCTCTAAATGATTATGTATTGTTATAAATGCATGCATGTACTGGATATATATATGACATATATTATATCTACATCATGAATACAATTCTGGATATAATAAACATTTGGCCACATGAACAACATGTAATTGTAAGAAGTCCACTTTCGACTTAAGAACCAAATATCGGCAAAACAAATATTATTAACTTAAATGATTACATAATGTTTATGACATGGTAATAAGTTATATAAAACGAATAATGAACTTGAAAAGGGTTCTTAATGAAGTAGAAATTAACTCAAGTTTATTATTCAGGAGATTAAAGAACGATCGAGTCAATTCGGACCCGAGGTAAGGGATCATACTCCTCTCTTTCTTTTTAAGTATACACTTTTATGTCATTCCTTTTAAAGCTCATATTTCTTGTTATTGGGATGATATTTTATATTACACTTACTGTAATTTTTATGTTCATGTGATGAGAGACCCTATTCTCTCTCATCAATCCATTTTGGAAGTTTTGAGTGGCGCCGTTAGGCTGCCGAATTTTCGTAAGAGATCTAACCTCTCTCTTTCTTTTTAAGTACTCTCCTTTGTGTCACTTCTTTTAAGCTCCTCTTTGTAATTTTGGGGGATGTTATTTTATATTCCTCTTGCTGTAAATTTTATTATAATGTGATGATATACCCTATTTGATCTCATCAATCCATATTCGGAAGTTTTAGGTGACGCCGTTAGGCTTCCGAGTTTTCGTAAGGGATTTTTCATCTCACTTTTATTCCCGTGAGATTTATGCTACATTTGCCACAAATTCCATTGAGTGGTGTATGTACTGACCATTATTCTACTCTTTGTGTAATATAATTTCGTTTATGAGTATTTACATGAATGATCTATTGTCCTTCTTTCATGGGGTGTATGTTTTGAAATATACCCAAGTCGGTAAGGGAACCTTTCACCCTCCTCTTTTTTTTAAAGACTTCTTTTGTTGGGTATTTTAATTTACATATTATTATGTTGGGATATGTTCTCATATATCCTTATTTATGTAAATTTTATGTCCAAGTGATGAGATACAATTTTTATCTATCATCAACTCATTTTGATGTGATGCCGTTAGGCTGTCAAGGGAACTTTTTAACCCAATTTCGATTTCTTTGGGTTCAACATGTAGTCATTGAATATGTCATCCGTTGAATATATGTGAACGTCCTTTTATTGTTTTAAACTTAATATCCACTTATATTGCGTGTATTTATATTTTTCACACATATTTTTGAGATTGTTTTGACCTTAATTTAAGGATACCTTCTTTATAAGGGATTTCGTCACATTTGACATTTCTATTGAGGGTTCATTGTTGTTATGCACCAATTCACTCTTATATGGTGTATATACTGTCCTTTGGAGTATTATATCATGAATCCATTTATTCTCATGATATTATAAAGTTCTGACTAAATGTTATTTCTAAATTATTGTATTCAAGTGTCTCTAATTTTGGTAAAACCCCTTTAACCAAAATATCGTTTTAAATGTTTTAATTATTTGTTCTTATTAATATCCATGTTTTAAAAATGGTTTTAAGGATTTATTTATATGGATATTAATGGTTTAAAATTTTAAGCTTCAAGGTGGTATAGGACACTTTGATTCAAAAATCTCTTTATTAAATGTTTTAAATGGTTTTGGAAATGGTTTCATTTTGAATGGATTCATTATTTCAATATACTAAAATGTTATATTGTGATTGAAATGTGGAAATGTTATGTTTCCTTTATTCATGTTTTATGTGACACATTTATGTTATGGTTCTTTGGCATTGTTATGAAAACGGGTGGTTCGGTGATAAACTAAGGGCGGGTGAGCCCGATATAGCTCTCCAATGCATTGGGTAACGCGAATGAGTGAAACGTTAAGGTTTATCCGAAGAGATTTAGGGAATATACTGTGATGGGTATTCCAAACGTAACCAAGAGGGTTACTCCCTACGTAAGAATGTTATGAATGCCTCAAGTTACCTTCATGTCTTATGTTTTCTATGATTTATTCATGATTTGATATGCCTATGTTTTATGGGTAAACTGTGATTTCATTATAATGTATATATGAACTCATGTTTCCTTTCCATATTTTTTATAACTCTTACTGAGCATTTTATGCTCATCCCATGTTTTTGAAATGTTTTTCACTGGTCAAGGGAAAGGTACATGATGTGATGATAGTGTTAAGGATGTGTCAAGAAAGAATCTGTGTTATAATTTAAATATGATTCTGTTGATGGGAAGAATGAATGCTGTCTTTTATGTAACCACTTTGTTTAAATGTGGAATGTAATGCAAGTTTCATGATCTAATTCTCTATAACTCTAAACCTGAAAATATCCTCATTGTGTAATCTTGTAATAACTCAAGATTAAGTAAGTTTATAAGGCTGGGGCCTTATAACCACAACTATAAAAATATTAGAATTAATGAATATTTAAAATCAAATTAATTTTATATTATAAGTACCTTTTGTTACATGGAATACAAAGTTTAAACACACCATGATATAATATTAAAATATTATTATTTAAACATTTTTTATACAACATAGAAATTATATTTTAGAGTTTGAATATAATTATCCACTTTATAAAATATATATATATATATATATAATGTTACATATAAATATAATTCTATTTAAAATATGTTAATAAATAACAAATGAATCATATTAATGATATTTCATTTAATAAAAAATTATTAACTTCAAAAATGATTTATTTATGAAAAAAATGTAAAAATTAATTATAAAAAAATTTAAATCTCATTTTATTACGTTAACATAATTTTTGAAATCAGAATATGTAAATTAACATTGTGTGTAATTATAGATTTCTTAGAACATATTGATTTTTTTGTTCACAGTAAAAATAATGCTTTTCGAAAACCTATTATTTAACCTAAATGACACAAATGCCTTCATTTTTATTGATTTTGGTAAGCCCAGTCTCAAGGGATGTGGGGGAACCCTTTAAAGGCACGAAGTCTTAGTGGTTAAATGAACAACAGGCTTAATAGACAATACATGACTAGAGGGTCCTATGGAATTTAACCAGACTATAACTACAAGAAACTACCCCTCCCCAGCATCTTCATCATAGTGGTAGCTATCCACCTTTGTATGGTTGTCCTAATAAGCTTCATGTGCAAGCACAGTCTTGTACCGATGGCATAACCATACCCTATCATTCTTTCAAATCTGTTGGTTCTGCTCTGGTGAGCGTGCCTCCTCTAAATCCTCATATGGGGCTACTCCTGTTTTGTAGAGTCTGTATGGGGAAATTGTACTGGTCATGTGGCCTGTAGGCCATAAAGAGGACCGAAATCCTTACTGACCAGATATATAGGGTGGCCCAATGGCGTTATAGTGTCCAATATCTAACCGGTGGAAAAAGGTGAATAGTTCTGTTTGTTATAGTGTCTTACAGTTCTGCTACATTACAGCTATAGTAAACACTACAGTACCGCACAATAATGGCACAATACCTACATTGTACCTTCTATAGAATCGCATAGTACCTGTTATACTCCACTATGGTACCCTAAATTATTCCTCTACCAAGATTCAAACCTAGGTCTCGTGGGTTAACTTAGAGAGACCCCACCAACTAGGCTGAGGCCCATGTGCTGGAAACCTTTTATTTATTTTTAATAAATTAAATAATTTAAAAGCCACATTATTCATAATTTTGATTTATAAGTTAAGAAATATATAATTTTTTTATATTTCATCCAGTTAATTAAATTTAAATCATATTTATACTCAACTTTCACATATGTCTATTTTTAGGATTTTATACTATTTTTTTAGAAAACCATTTTCAATTGGGAAATGTTTCTCATATTTAATTTATTAAAATAACCCATATTGATTAATTATTTATAATATATATATATATATATATATATTATATTTATAAATATTAATTTAAATTAAATAATTTATTTTTAAATCTCATATATTTATTATAAGAGCAATGTATGGTTTAAAAATGAATTTCTTAAAAAATCTGTTTTTGAAACCATTCAAGTTTTAATAATGAATTAAATTATAACACATAAATGAATTTCAATTGGTAACAATTATTCCATATTTTGAATAAGAAAAATTTATATTATATTAAAATTTCATATCAATTTTTTCTAAATGATTATTATAAAAATATAAAAAATACTTACTATATTAAACAAATCAAAGGGTGAAAGTGAGTACCATAGATGTATGGAATATAACATGATTTAAATATGTTTATTTATAAGGGTAGAAACATATCATGGTTTTTTATATCGTATAATACTTTATATATCAACATTTGAGGATATTTGTTAGATACTTACTTCCCATTATTGAATATTTTTGGTTATTTATAAGTATACACTCATCCTCCCTTATAAATGGGATCCCCATACCCTCATGTTTTTACTATTCCAAACCCCATGGATTCATCTAATAGACACCTATATAACTTACTTACTTACAAACCATTTTCTTATAATCATTTATTTGTAGGAAATTAAATCATGGAAGGTGCCAGTTGTAATCCAAAAGGGGTTTTCAAAATATGAGGTAATCATATACACTCTGATCCTACATTTTTTAGCTCTTCTATTCACATATTAAATTATATATTATAAATAATAATATTATTAAAATAGATTATCATATATAATGATATTTTATTCTTTTAATTCCATAATATTCAACCATCTCCACTTCTATTAAATATGAACTCAAACCATCATTCGTGTGTACACTGAACTACAGCCTTATGAACCCATATAAATCATTTTTATAATTTCCGCAGATGGATTTTTAAAATTGTGT
Organism: Viscum album; assembly: GCA_963277665.1. Lineage (NCBI taxonomy): Eukaryota > Viridiplantae > Streptophyta > Magnoliopsida > Santalales > Viscaceae > Viscum > Viscum album. The sequence goes on from OY728137.1 coordinate 1,960,496,331, forward strand.
ACTTTTTTGTTATATATTAAAATACAGAAAAATTACCAATATTTAAAATTAATATATCATATAATTTCTTAAGTTTCAATCCATTCAAAAATGAAAACAACATTCATGTGTACGGCGGACTATGACCTCATGAAGTGATGTGTTTTTTATTTTTAATACCACATCACATATATTATTTATAAGAGGGTATTTAGATATATTTTGTAATATATATAATATTATTATCAGTATTTAATGATAAAATAACACACTATTTATTTTCATTATGGTCATTAAAAAATTAAAAAATTACACATACATAGATATGAGTTACCGTATGGATTATTGTAACGTAGTTCAATTTTCATAACCATGAATTAGGATTATTATTAAATGTTTCATTTATATATAAAAATGATAATAATTTATATATTAATATTCTTTATATAAAGTAACAAAGAATCTATTGATCGTGACCTACACACCGATGATGTTTTCATATTATGAACGGAACAGACTCAAAAAACCAAAGAAGGAAATAAATGAGTATGTTAATAATCAAGTAATTATAATAAATAATGTAAATATATTACTTATAAAGTGTTAAAACTAGAAAATATAATTAATAAAATAAATAATTCTTTTATGTTCATTACACATGAGGTAAATTATATACATGATAATCTCCATATTCGAGGTAAGGGTTTCCATCTTAAAAATTCTTCTTTGAGACACGTTCTTTTTTTCATGTAGAGTATTTTATATTGTGTATATATTAACACATTACATAATATATCATGAATACTTAATGTTATATTGTATTATAAGTTATAATTCAATTAATTAGTTATCGGATATATGATTCAAAAGTTACCAAAGATGTAATTGTTTAGGCTTGAATATAATTTAAATCGAGATTGTTATTCTAGAATTTACATTGAAAGAAAATATATGACCATTTTATATAAAATAATATTATTTACATCTATAATGTTTATTTATGAAATTTTTATTCAATATTTCATTTTTTCCTCTCCTAGGTATATAATAAGATTTAGAAAATGTTTTAATGAAAATATAACTTCATTTATCACTTTGTTGAAAAGTCAATTTTCTTTACAAATCAATGTTATCTAAAATTGATTTAGAAAATGATTTAAATATTATAAATCTATTTATTAAATAATACATGACTTGTGTTTTAATTTTTATAAATAGAGATTAAATGTAATCTTTCTAACATTTTATGAATGAGGTATTAATTCAATATTCTTTGAAAATGTGAAATGAATTGTTTTGATATGGAATCTATTGAATTACATAGAATCCTTTGTAGGAATCATACATTACGAATATTTTTAGTAAAATGGATAATAAAAATATTTTTTGTGTTTTCAAATTTTTAATAGTTATGTTCAAAGCTGAATATTATTTTCCTCAATGATATTTTTGTAATTTTAAATTTATTTTTAGTTATCGATGACAACAACCTTTAATGTTATATGATATTTTCATAAATAAGTTTTTTTTTTGTATTTTAAATATTTACCTTTATCACTCTCATTTCCATTAATGGGGTAACACATTCCTTATGCTCATTTGACATGTTCCTTATTTATGAAATTTCCCTTGATTATGATATGAGTAGTGATTAGGTAACCTATATTATTTCCATGATTAAATCTTATATATATTACATATAATTCAATTCCTTATATTGTAAAAATATTAATGTTCATTAAATAAATGTGGTAGGTCAATTCGAAATTATATACCCCTACAATAAATTCTTAATGTTTTAGTCTCATGAGACATCATGTATTATATTATGTAGTGTGCCAAATCAACTATGGGACACTGTACACCATGTGATGTTATCATCGAACATATCATTTACTTATGTTTATGTAATATCTTAGTTTGATATAAAATTTCCAATGATCCCATTATATTATGAATCTGGGTTCTCTACATTTTATTTTCACGTAATAACCCATTTTCTTTCTCATTTATTATTTTATGTTATACCTTTCACTAACATTTTAGTCTTCATTATCATGTTTATTTACATAATGTGTTTCTTAGATAACCCCTTTTTTCCATGTGTTACCCGAGACATCATAGATATTTTTTGGACTTAAAAATTATCTAGGATTTAATTATGGAGAGTAAAATAAATATGATTTAATTTTGAATCAATTTTATGTAATATGAACCTATTATTCTGAAGAAAATGGACCCCATTATCATTGGGTTGTAATTAATAGATATTTATTTTTAAGACCATTTAATGAAATGTTTAAAAACATTGGATTTATATATTTGGGATTACATAAAATGGATAATAATATTTGGACAAATGGTTTAGAAAACATTAGTCACAACCCTTGGGATGAGGATTAGTAAAAGTATATGTATAGTTAAATATCAAGGAATTGTAGTGATGTTTAGAGTGAGTTTTCTCTGAAAACTTTTAACAATATCCTGATACTACAAGTTTATGTTGTTCTAGACTATATGAACATAGTGGTAATAAATATAAAAATGGTTCATCAAGATGGACTTGGACATGACCTGGTATACAAAAGTTGTCATTACTATACACTTTAGTTGACTATCGCTGGATATTAGTTTTAGAAAATCAATAACCCTTTATTAACCTTAAAAATAATTTGATCAAATTTTTTGGTTGGAATACCAAATAAGAATAACTACCATGGATAAACTAGATTTAAACAAATTATCACAGAAGATAGAATATATTTATCATCAAGATCTTATTCCTTATATGCTTATATGTTATAATTTTTTGTGTTAATTTATTATAATATTTTTTTCGAGCTTTAAATGGTGGAAAATATAAGAAATCATTCCAACAACCAATGTAATTGGAAATGTAGTTTTTTCCTTAAAAAGTGCATAAAATAATTGTTATAAAATTTAGACATATTGATATCACACAATATGATCATGGTGAATTAAAGAATAACAATTGGAAAATTGTAGAATTCTAAAATACTCCAAAGAATACAAGGTTTGTGACTCACATATGTGCACGTGATAAATATGAAATATAAATGATGAGTCTATTTCATATATGTCAGAAATGTGGGAAGAGGAACCATAGAAATAATTATGATGTAACGTAAAGATGATTTATTTTTGGAAATGGATGAGATAACATAGATAATTTAAAAAAGAAAACTGAAGATAGTTTTTTCAAGATGTATGGAAATAAATGTCATGACCCATCCCTTGGGGCCCATGCTGTGACTACCCCAAGCCCCCCTTCCTTAGGCCATAGCTGGAGACTAGCACCAAAAGTCGTATTACCTAAAAACTGGGTATGCATTGCCTTTATAACTAGTAAACACACGCCAAAAATCACACAACAATATATGAACACAAGTAATTTTTATAGTAAAATGTGTGTGTATAGTAAGAAAAAGGGGCCAGAATACAAGCCCAACTAGATAGTACAAGAATACTGAAATGTGCATGTAAACTAAAATAACTCTTGTGAAATCCCACCAAGGACCCTACAAGAAGGGATGGTACATCTGTCGAATGGTCTTCTCTATGGTACTCCGTGTCTATGGTCTTCATCTGAGCCACCTCCAGTCCTAGTACTCTCATCCTCAGTCTGTGTTGTTCGTCATCTTCACCAAACACAACATGGTGTGGGAATAACTCATGTAGAGGGAGAGTATAATGATACTCAGTAGGGAACTGAAGACCCTAAAGGGTCTGACAAAACCCAAAAAGGACAAACCACAAAGCATGAAAACATCTGACAATCCTACTTGGGTTTATGCACATACATATACCTATGTTATCAAGTATACCCATCTCATTCATGAGGAAACACGAGTCCCAACTCTTATACAAAGTACAAATTTTCCATGTAGGAATGAATACCACGAAGGTAACACCACAATGGTAAGTAACACAAAGGTAGAACAACATAGAACGATACAAAGAAGGTATCGCTACGAAGGTAAATAACAAAAAGGTACACCACACAGACGAATAATAGAAAGGTATCACCACGAAGGTAAGTTACACAAAGGTTCTCAACACAGAAGAATACCACTAAGGTATTACCATGAATGTAAGGACTCTGCTCAATAAAGGTATAAAAGAGGTACGATAGTGAATATGATTAGATGTACCGGCTGAATTAGATTACTCTGATAAGAGGCAGGCCCACGTAGGATCCTAAATCATTAGACCCACATATGATCCTAGATTATAAGACAAATATATGATCCTAGTACAACAGACCCATTTAGGATCCTATAGTAGTCCCACGTGGAATCCTAGAGTAGATCCAAGAGGGATACCTGAACACAGACCCATGTAAGATCCCAAAACACATACACACATAGGATCCCTTTCTCATGTTAAAGCCAGCTACAGGGTTCCCACACTATGCTCGCCTGATTCTTGGAGGGTCAGATTCTCAAGCCACAGGTTGATACTCAAACTTCCAAAAATTCCCATGAATAAGTATCCCAAAGGACTGACATGTGATAGGGGAATCAAAAAAACAAATGGTGTATCCATCAGATGCTCGGTCTGTATATTATTGGTCTTTTAGTCTCGAGGGCCTAGTTTTATTCGTGTTCGATCCAAACTTATTGTACCCCAACATTTTCCAAAACAAACGTGAGATATAACAAAATTTCTATCTAGATTCAAGGTTTCTGGAGCCATAGATGTTCCATCAAACAGACGCCCGTAGCTCACGTTATGTCCGAAAGAGAAAAAATGGGTCGATGTTGGTTTGGGTTCAGTCTGACCCAGTCGGACTGACCTGGAATGAACCGGCCTGACAGGGTCTAATGGGGCCAGCCCACAGTGTGCGGCTTGCACTGGGAAACCCACACTGTGCGACCTGGGACTATCTTGAAGGTCATCCCTCTTTCATGGCGCGGTGTCGCGCCGCGCCCCCACCGGCGCCCCATAGTAGGTCGGTCCATAGTTGTAGCACTAGAACACTGGGCAGTGCAGACGTGCGCCGCCTCCTCCCCACAACGTGGCCGGCCTTGCACCAGCTTAAAACCTTCCTCTATTGTGGCTGACAGGCCATGGCCCTTCTCCGACAGCGCGGTCACCCCGCCACCATCGTCACGGCCAGTTGGGCTGTCTGCCACCGCTCATGAGCCCTTCCGGTGACAATCCTCTGGACACCGGGCACGCCCCGGTGTCCCGTTATTCATTCTGCAGACTCCCGAACTCACCTTGGGATATCTCCATCAATTCAAGACCATCAAAATCCCACAAAGGGTCAGGAGAGGTTGGGCCGTGTTTTTTTGGCCCGCTCCCTCTATGTTAGAACGATAGCAAGTGGATGATTTGTTCTTGAATCAAGAAGAATATAAATATTCTTAAATCAAGATAAACATATAGAATGGGGAACAGGATAAACAAAAAACAATACCTACCTTGATTTCTCATTGGATGTTCCATAAGAAGAAGTCAGTAAAGGCGATGAGGGTGCCAACGATCATCGCTTCCGCAACACGCTTCCATAGTTGTGCTAGTGCGTCGTCATCGTTCTTGATTCCAAAGTATGTTCTTCGAAGGAGTCGGCGTTCTTCGTAGGATAAAGAGTTTCTCCAATGTTCTCCTCAAACCTCCTTTCATCAATGATTTCCCCAAGTAAATGAAGAGACAAAAAATTAAAATAGGTTTATCAATTTAATTTATGTTGGCACAATTAAGTTAGGAAAAATTAAATGGAACAATTAATTTATCACGTTGGCACAATTGATTATATTGTGTTGATACAAATAAATGGGAGGATTCCCAGGGACTTACCCACATTAAAGAGAGGTTTGGGTGGTCCTCATCACTAGAATTCAAAATAGGGGTTTTCTAATTCCGGTGGTCCCCAACCCCATAACTCAGAAAGATTTGTTATAAAAATAAAATAAAACTTCTTATTTATTTTTTTTATTTAAACAAAAAACATGAAAACTAACTTTCACCATCGACCTACTACAGTTGAGGTGAAGTTCTCTTTAAGAGAATAACAGCACTACATGTTCATCGATGTCCTCAGAATTCAATTCTGAGCAACGGTTCAAAAGTTACAAAAACTCACTCACTCTCTTATTGAACGTAAATAAAAAAAGTTTAGAAATTCATTCCAGGAACACCAGGACTCAAAATCACAAGCCATCAATTTTCACCGACTCATAAAATTCCTATATAATTAAAAATAAATACATGGAATTTCCAGGTCATTACAATAAATTTCATCTTCGTACAATGCTAGTAGTTCAATGTCGTAAATTTAGGGAACATGGGCATTATTGAGGTAAATTACCAAATCCAAATTTTAAATCCTAATGTAATTTTATGAAACAAATTTTATTGGACATGATGAATTTTTTATGTGTTTTAACTCATGAATCTTGTTATTAAATTTTTGGTTGTCAAATATATTCTAGTAACAATAATAATTAATCTTATAAGGATTTTTTAAAGTAACATTCATTAAGGATTTTCAATAATATGGTGAATAGAACCAATAATATATATTTTTTATTTAATGTAAGGGTGATATTATATAGAAAATAAATGATTAATGAAATTTTTTTTTAGAGAAATACTTGAGGTTGAGGTTATTATAGTAAATTTAAATTAGTAGATCTATCTGAAAAGAATGAGATGGATAGAAAACCATAGGGGTTAAAAAATTGATTTTATTTATACTATTATTTTTTAAGATGGTCATAATATTCTTCATAACATCATAGGAATAATAAAAAAAATTATTAATATTATCATATATGTTTTCTATAATATTAAAAAAATGGAAAATCACAAGTCAGATAATAACTTGTCACATCAAGAAAGGCTACATGTCTTGAACCAACTACCAAATGAAAATAAGGGTGTAACACCTTACACTGTCCTACATGATATAGTGGTTAGTGGTCCATTTTTTTCAAAACTAATTTGGTGGATAAATAATAATATTTTTGGAAAATTATTAGTTTATTTAAACATATTTATATTTATGGATTGTGTGGTGATTAATTATAATTTTTGAAATGTTTTATTGGGAACATGTATGTGTGACAATTAGGTTTAACATAAATGATTATTTGGTAAAAATTCTTGTGTGTTTTAGTGGTGTAAAATGAAGGGTATAAAATAAACATTGATGTTAAAATCTTATTTCTAGTTTAGATCATTAAGGTTATTTTGGAAGTAGTGTTAATTATTTCATGAATGAATTGTGTTAATCCTTTTTTTTGTTGATTTATTTAAATATTATGTTAATATATAATTATTTTGTTATAATACCTATTCATATAATTTTTATTATAATAATTACTTGAAGACAAGATAATTACTATTTTATGAATCATATGAAAAATTTATTTTTTACTCTATTACTTTAGGAATAAACAATTCATTTTGATATTCATTTATTAGGGTAATATTTGAAGAGAAAATTTATCAAATCTAACAAAAGCAAGTAATTGTGTTTTTAAAATATGAAGATACTGAGTAATTATATTTTCTATTATTATGTTTGTATTTATAAAAATAATCCCAAAAATATAATAATAGGAATTTTTAGATAAAAGTGTTATCTTATTACTTACATAACTGATGAATCAATATTATTTTAATGCATCAAAGATTTATGGTTTTACAGATGTTATGTTTCACTTCATCCTTCCATTTTTTTGATCAATGACCTATATAACTCTACATAATTGATTATGGTTTTATTCCAAATATTGAATTTCACATACCACCAACGTTCTCTCGTATGGAAGCCTTGTTATGTGATCACCTTAATATTCTCATTTCCCCCTTTTAAGAGGATGTTTTTTACTACTTATACAATTTGGGTTTTCCAAAAAAGAATTTTCAAATTTACAAAACATGATTATAAAGAACATGTTAAAATTGAGTGGATGAAATTTATTTAAAGAGTTATAATGTAACACCCAAATTATTTTTAATCAATTAATCATTATATAAATTTGATTACATAAATGTCCTACAGGACATGAAACATTGGTTTAAGTGAACTGTGATATAATATTAAAGTATTACTATTTAAATAGGGCTGTTATAACCAATACGTTAAATTGGTTAGCATAAATATTATTAAATAAATTTTGATATATATATATATATAATTCCTTCTAAATATAAATTTTTTACACCTTTCAATAAAATAATCCCAATACCATAAGAAATAATTTTTATTCTACCAAAATAATTTTCCATTAATAGTGATTTTTATTTCTATTATGACAAAAAATTATAAATAACTTTTTTAAATTTAAAAAAATTTATTTTATAAAAGGTTTTTTAATTATAATATATATATATTATCTTTTAATTAAATTTTATGATTTTATAGAAATTATTGATTTCATTATGAATAAATAAAAATATTGAATTTTAGTAAAACTGCCTTTTCATTATAATAAATTAAAAAATTTAAATATTAATTCTTCATTATAATGATTTAAAAATATCATAGGTAGTATTTGGTAAATTTTTATCTAATTAATTTAATTTTAATATCATTTTATTATATTTATATATATGTTTATTATTTAAAGATATTTTCTTAAAAAAAAATTTATACTGCATGTTGTTTCTCTAATATAAATATATATAATTACCCATAATGAAGATGTTTATATATTTCATATATATATTATATATAAATAAATATGAATTTAAACTCAATTAATAATTAAAAATTATTATATAATTATAATAAAATCATCAAATGATTGAAAAATGTAATTCTTGAAAAAAATATTTTTTTGACACATCGTCATGTTTAATATTAAATTAAATTATATGATTTCATCCAATTGAAATTGATAAAATGTAGTATATATATATATATATATTAAATAATAGTAATTTATATTATATAATTTGTCAATCATAATTTTTCTTATAATGATTATTAAAAAAATTAAAAATAATTAGTTACCATGGTAATACAATTAAATAGTAAATGTGAGTAACCATATAGATAATGAAGAATCATTTTTTAAAAAATGTTTTTTTTGAATTTTAAAGGTTTTTATTGACATTATATGTGATTCAATTATCTATGTATCACTTTTTTGGCACTTTTCTTGGCAGTTTCTTCCCATTAATAAATAATTTTGGAAATTTATAAGAATGTCACTCCTCCTCCCTTATTAAAGGCCACCCCTCTCCTCAAAATGGTGAACTAAAAACCATTCAATACCTTCCCAAATATATTACTAAATTAATTATAACCATCATAGAATTAATTTTTAATCATAAATCTAATATAGTAAGGATTTAGGTATAATCCCAATGTGATGGCCTAACTGAGAGGTCTCCATCTTCACCATACTCCTTTTTTCTTTTGATTTTACACCTTCTATTATGTATTAAAAATTAAACTATAATTAAAAATTAATATATTATATAATTATATTTTATTATTATTATTTTATAATATAAATTCATATCATCATCCTTCAAAACTAAAATGAATGTAACGTTCATATGTATAGTGGACTACTGCCTCATAGACAAATATAATTCATTTTCCATCATTGCATCACCTATATATTAATAATTATGTAGTAATTATATATATATATATAATTATCATGAAATATTAACAATTATATAAATATAATATTTCATTTACATTTTCAGTAATAATAAATTGAAAAATTGTTAAATCATTCACGGGTATAGAGGAATACCACCATGTGATGTGATTTAATTTTTTTATTACAAAAACACATTGATGGTATATGTAATTTTATTAAATATAATAATATTTTATTTATGATATTTTATAATTTCTGATGATGAAAATAAAAATTATCTCATTTGAATCATTATCGATGAAAATAGTAACATCACACATGTGTATGTATTATTGATCGTCTCCATAATTGAAACGATGTTCATTTTTAAAATCCATAATTAATATTTATTTTTGACTTTATAATTTAAATATAAATCGATAATTATTTAATTATTACTGTTTATCATATTATTTAACAATAACCCCATTGAACATGATAAACAAACTGATACCATTTTAAAATTTTGTACCACGCATCCTCAAAACCACAAATGTGGACATAATTGACTATTTAATTAATCACCCTATTTAGAGAAATAGTGTATTTTTTTAATAAGAAATTAAACTAAGAATATGTACTTAATAAAACAATTAATTTATATATGTTTATAACAAATGAGATAGAAAACATATTTGATATTTCCTTGATCCGAGGTAGGGGTTTTCATCTCATAACTTCCTTCTTTGTGAGACATTTTATTTTATTCACCTATTTTATTTTATATGTATTAAATAACTAAAAATAAAATATAATATCAAGAATATTTCATAGTTTTTTTTATTTTAATATATATTTAACTAACTATATTCATGGGTGTTATGATTCAAAAGTTACCAAAGTAGAATGTGTTTGTGGTTAAATCTCATTTTAATCGATATTTTTTACACATGAATTTACATTAAAGGCAATTATTTAGAAAATTTATAAAAACTAGATTCAAATTTTAAACTAATCTTGTTATTTATGAAATTATAATGTAATTCTTCCATTTCACTCTCTTAGGTACATAAAATTACTGAGAAAATGTTTTTATGAAAATTTGAATTCATTACTCTCTTCTATATAAATTCCATTCCCATCTAAATCCATTTCTTAAAAAAAATATTTTTTTTTTAATATTATTCAGTTAAATATTAAAAATCGTTGACCCATGTTTTACTTATAATTATTTTTTAATTGAAATACTCCCCTAATTTTCAAAATGAGGTACTTTACATATTTTCTTATAGAATCTGAATAGAATTTTTCTTATATAGTATGTATGTAATTAAAAATGATAAATTATTTTGAAAATTTCATTATAATTTTACAACCATATTCCTAGAGAATATTATTCCCATTATATTTGTTAATTTTTTTAAAATAAATTTCTTCATAGTGGTATGTTTATTTTCTCTATGAATGTATTTAACCCTTTTAAAAGAAAATCTATTCATAAACAACTACAACATTTAATGTGATGGAATGTATCTATTTTTTTTATATTTGTATCTTAAAGAAAACCCTTTATCACTCTCCCTTCCATAGATGGGTTAATATATTCCTTATTTTAATTTCACAGATACCTTCATTATGAAATTTTAATCTATTATTATATGAAGAATGATTATGTAACCCATTTTTTACTCGGGTATTTCTTATGTTCAGGTCTTTTGATTAATGTCCTTATGTAGAAATGATATTTATGTACATGAAATTCATATAAAAGGTGGCCCCAAAATTTTAAAACCCTCCAATTCATTTAGATTTTTTTTCTCATTAGACATCACTAATGAGATTAGAGTGTGAACCAAATCCATTATGGTATACTTTACACTAAGTGGTATTTTCTTGAATGTTATCCAGACATATATTTATTTCATATATTATGATTATTACACTTCTCCGTATGATTACATGGTCTTTTATACGATTTTATTTATATTATTTTTTCATGTGATAACTCATTTTACTTCTATATTATGATATCATGTTATACATTTGACTCAGTTTTTAGGATTCCTTATCAATATTATTTCCATACTGGGTCTTTTATATCACCTATTTTTTCTATGTATTCCCCAAGTTATCTATTTTATTTTTTAGTGAACAAAAGGAGGTTGGATCTCATTATAGAGAATAAAATAAATATTTTTTTATTTTACCCTCAAATTGATTTATTATGAACCTAGCCATCTAATGAAAAAATAAATCCTTTTATTTTTTTATTATTTATGGATGATTATGTCAAAAACCATGTTAGAGTATTTGTAAAAGTATTGTGTCAATATAACCACAAACTTCACCAATGAGTTTTCTAAAATATGAACCTATGTTACAAACACCTTGCCTTGAAAAATAACATAGAAATATCCACAATAAAATTTATCAATTCTAGCATACACTAAGTGTCACGCCCTCTTAGTCTACAAAAAATTGGTTTTGAACTATTTTCTTGGTCCCCATTTCTCATAGGAGAAACATCATGGAATAACTCTACCAAACATTTCTTGCAATTCATTTCTCTCACCATGTTTCTCGTATAAAAAATAGCCCACTCCTAGAACAAACTCAGTTAATCCAATGAAAAAATAGAAAACCCCATGATCAATCCTAAGAATTAGATTAAAATCTTTTAGAACACCACAAACCAAAATGACGTGTTGCGCCTAAAATTTGAATAAGTCATTCCTAGACTTTGGACAAACTAAATTAATTCATGACACCATTGAACCCTGTAAAAACATGAGGACAATGTATTTAGAAATATATTACCATACATTAGATACCTGCAAAAAAGTTTTCACCCTCAACTATTTATATGAAAAAATCATGAATTGGAAGGGGTCAAAAGAACCACCTCATGAGATAGACCACAATGATCATTTAATAAAAGGGACACATCCATATCACTAGTGGGGCAATGTGAACATGTAAAAAACAATATAAACCATACTTAAGATACTCTACCAAGGGAGATATCTCTCAAATAAGTGTAAGGATATAATTAAAACATCAAATAATAGAAATGATCTCATATAATAGTATACAGTTAAAACAAGAATCCAAATAACAGAAATTTAAAAAAACATAAAAATCTACAAAAGTTATTGTATTACAGACCATGTAACCCATTTTATCTAATCCAATACACCATGTTAACATAGGACATGAACTAATGAAATAATATATATTTGAAACACCATCTCTATTTTGAACACAATCTTATAATTTCACTCCTCAAATTCATATCTTCATCAGCATCCTGGTCAACCATATTGTTGAAATGTGATTTATCATGAATATATTTAGATAACATTCATATATTGATGTATTCATTAATCAATATCATATTCATTTTATTTTTCTAACTATTATTACATGATATAAATTGAATCAATCACTAGAAAGGCCCAATAATCTTATGAAAAAGATTACTCTAATGAAAAAGCCTTCAGTTCCCACGATGAGGATAAACCTTTATAAAAATATGATATATATCAAAAAACTCCATAGGCCTCCTATTATTAAAAATATTGTATTATAATGAATGTACCCCATGTTTATTCACTCAAATATTAGTTGTATATTCTATAGTATATTTGATATAAGAACACCAGAGTCTCCAACCATGGTTTAGAAAAATAGTGAATAAAATGATTAACCATATAGGGATTTCGATGGTGTCATACCAATATTAGAGGCATAAATATTTTTGAATGAAAAATCCACCATAGTATAGATAAATCACCCATTAACTTAGAAAATAGATATTAATTCCATGAAATATCTTCATTTATGTCTATATTGGTTCGTCTATCGGACTACTCATATGCATATGAATAGAGGTTCAATGGAATAATAGATATCCAAAATCATGCATGAGTGCAATCTAAATACAAGAGTTAATATGGGAATCCAAATTAGTGAAGATAAATTTTAGAACCTCATGAATCCTTTCTTACTTATTTGGATACAAACATGATTATAATGCCATTCTTATTGGGACACTAATCACTTTGAAGTGATCAATATTCCCATGTAGTCCATGATCACCCATATAAACTCATAACCTCTTGAACTATAGGTAAATGGTGATGAAGTCTATTCAAATTTCCACCTACATATATAGTGGAACCCTAAAAAGATGAACCATGCAACCAAGAACTGGATTCTTGGTTTCACCTTCTACAACACTAAACGCCAAGATAATTCCACTGAAACACAATTATTAAAACTAAACCATCAAAATGGATCCCATATTTAATGATACATAATTGTCAAAATAGGATTAGATGCCAATGGATATCGTGGTAATTCAAGAAGAAACATCACATGCATCGATAATGTAATATAATTCATTCGCTAAAAACAAAATTATATTCATCTTTAGAACATCTATCAAGAAAAACATTCAAAAAAATTTGATCATTCCAAGCTCTATCTCATGAGCCCAATGATCAGATACCACCTCCTCCAGTACATAAGAAATTTTCATTGCCTTGTAATAAAGGCAACCCCATCAATCCAATACTCTTATATCATGGTGTATTATATTCAACTCTTCCATAACTCACCATGAGTGTATAGACTCATAAACAACACCACTATATGTCATCATGCTAAATACAATAGAAAAAATTACCATTACATGTTTTAAATAAAATCATGAAGACGTACTCCAATAGAGACTCTATCCACTATCACTGATAAAAATTAATTTTGTTTTGGTCGATGAAATAATTTATAAAATTGTGATCTATGAAGAATATAAAATTTTCTATAATATGGTATAAATTACCCAAAAATATGGAAAACACTAAAAATTCAATATTAATTCCATTTAAGTTCTAGTTACATTAACAAGGTTATATATTCTTTTACCCATAAGAGATTACATCCCTCTTCTATATGACTATTTAACCCAAATGAACACATGAAGAATCATATTAATCCATGAAATAAATTAAATCATTCAAAAAAAACTATATCACTAAAACAATTCACTTTTATAAACAAGATTTAATCTTGACACTAGTAAGTATACTATTGAATCCCAAAAGTCACTCTATTATAACTTCTAATGTAGTGGATGAAATTAAAGAACTCATGGCCCATATATGATTTATTCTCTCATCTATAAGAACCAAAAATGGATTTTATTGAATAATATAATTATGAATCAGTCTAAAACCTCATACTTCTCTATATTCATTAACCTTGTCAAAATTGATTGATCATTCAATACACAAAAAAACCTCACAAATATCTCATTATTCCTAAAAATCATATTAAACTAGTCATTGGGATATCAACATCCTTTAATAAAATTTTATGATATCCAAATTTTACATCAATATTTTATAACCATCCTTAAAAATTAAAATAATTAAATTAAACATAAATCTGTAGGGGGGATATCATTTCATCAATACAAGAAAATTTGAATAATGAAAATAGATAAAAGACCATAATCTATAATTTTTTTTATTCATAAGAAGAAAATGATCTCCCAAATGAAATTAAAAAGGAAAATTGAATCATCATAACCTGAGATCATAAATTTAAATCAATAAATCATGAATTTAATAATGGTTATTCTAATATTATGATTTGGATTTTTGGGGAACACATTGTTGTGCCTCTATGAAAAAATAGATCTACCGTGAAGGGGTTAGCGTCAAACCCTATTTGGGAAAGACAGCAGGGTATTGTTAAAAATACATGGGGATGATAAAAAGATAACCATATATTCAATATTGAATCAATAGGGTCATTAATCATGACCGAGACTCAACATTCCTAAGACCAATGCCCTACCTCTCTTACAAACAAAAATTTCTTGTTCTCCATTAGTGTGGTAGAATATGGGATTCTTGCATAATAAATCCTTGATTGAATACACCAAATAATTCAAATCCATTATATGAATATTGTTTTATATCTATAATCAAAAACATATGTAATAGACCTAATAGAAATTTTTACCAAGTACCAATAACCAGTCTCCACACATATCATTCATGCCTACATGACCTTGGAATGGGATACTCAACACCCTGGGAAATAAAATACAATAAGTCTATTGTCCCAAATAGTGGAAAAGAGTTGATAAATCAAATTAATTTTTATCTCGTGATTTAAAAATGTAATAAAAAAGTTAATTAAATCGGAAAATAGTATAGTATAAGAGTTTTGGCATTCTTAGTTCTAGTAGTACTAATTAATTAATCTTAGGAAGTCATAGTCCATAAACTATTTTTACCAAAAAGGGACTTATAAAATGCTAGATAACATCCCATTTAATTTAAAAAAGTGGGATAAAATGGTAATTTCCTCTACCAACCCTATCCCTCTTTTTTAGAGAATATTATTGGATTCACTACTATGGTTCCAACGTTGGATGACAATATTTGAATGGATGGGCCAGAATCGGGACACCAAACTCATGTTGACTAAATAGAATGGCAAAACAACCACTATTCTAATTTAATGGACATATGAAAGAATATTTAACTATTATAGACCAACTAGAAGCTGTTTTAGAACTATAAAAACATAAAAAATGAGTTAAAGGATACTGCAACATTCTCCCTACTATCTCAAACATCTTACTCTGGCTGGGAAATAAATAACTCCTAGCCTCAACTATAATCCATGGATGATATTGGTGAATGTATTATCATGATGATATAGTTCAATATAATTTCTCATAAATTATCACTACCATAAGTAACAGCTTAGAATATAATTCTAATATAAATTTATTGACTTGAAACTAGATCTATGAGTGAAAATTATCCTTCAAATGTCCTGATCTTGCCTCATCATCTAGATGACATCCAAAATCATAATCCTGGAGTTTATTATCATGGATTTTGAAGAATAACACCCTCAAAATCATATCTAAGGTGTAATGATATATTACTAAAATTCCAGGTATGTTTTCAAAAAAGGATTCCTTTCATGAATTTGATCAATTAAATTATCGAATGAAAGAGATGATTCCACACTATGATAATGAACAAAATCCATTGTAGATTAGAATAACCATCTATATTCATCATATATAAAGAAACCAATTTCTCATTAATATAATTTATTGAAATGAATGAAATATCTTACTAATATGACCAATACTTTTTATTTCAATTAGAAGTCAACGTATTTTAATTTTAGATGAGCACGGTGCTGGAAGTCTTGGATTGTCCTCCCCCAATTTTCATCATCATTGATGTCCAATATATGTAGGTCAACTATAATTTCATTATGGATGTATTCAAAATTAACCTAATAGGTATTACAAACTCATGACATATCTATAAAATGGGAAACATTAATAACACCTAAAACTGAAAAAAAAAATTATTTTGGTTGGTTTTGTTATTTGTTGTTTAATTCATTGTAACCTATATCCCATTTTCAAGAAAAATAAAATATATACAAATAAAATATGGATGCATGATACATACCCATGACTCTATGATACATGTGTCATTAATTTAAATTGAATTTTTACTAGACATTATGGTCCATTCATCAGATGAGAGGTGGAAAAAAATAAAATTTCATTACCAATATCCCTTGTTTACATCTAGTAGTAAGCCCAATCGATACAATTTACCAACTATTCTATGAATCCTCCATTGATCCGACCTCAAAATCCATCTAATTTGTTTATAACTTGTCATTTACACCTCCATTTAATGAAACCTCATCCAAAAGTCACCCCTTCAATAATGAAGATGGATAACGAGACATAATTATTCTTTAAGCTTTCCTTTAGTAGGCCTTGAGTTGGGGACATACAGTAAGGGTATACAAGTCAAACATTTTGGAGGTATTACCCATTATGTATGATAGAGGAGTTTGTTATAATGTTATATGAACCCCCCAAAAAACATGATTTATATATATAATAGAAAAACATATTATAAGTAATTTCATACAAAAATTCAAAGGAAACTAAAATGTTTCAATATTAAATCCCCATAAGGGAAAACGATGTTCCAACATCACTTGATCAATCTTCCTAAACCAGTACAACCAATATTGATCGCTATATATCTCTTATTGAAAAAAAATTATATATATAATCATATAGTGAGCATAAAATTTATAGTCAGTTGGATTCAACCTAAAACCACTCATAAAAAATATGAATATGTGTAAAAATTACCAATGAATAAATAACTAAAATTACGACATAACATTAGAAGCTAATAATATTTTCACATTCTCACCATGGATCACTCATCAATTCAGAAATATAAATTACAATCTGATAATATATATAAATATATAATGATGGTTTCACATTTCAACTTCCCCATTAGTATTCACTTTCAAGCACTATTGTAACACTTCCTATACATATTCCACTATAAATCACCCTACACCACATTAATCAGAGTTATTGTGGTAACTCTTAAAATATTTGATGGTTTTACTATTTGAATCATAATGGATGAATAAGGTAATCTAAATTATGTAGGAATAAGTTTACCATAACTCTTTGGAATTAAAAATAATTCCAATGAAAAAAATAATTTTATGGAAAAAGATAATTTGGGAGATTATTTAATTAGTTTTATTAGAAAATAAGGATTATACAAGTTGATAAAAAGAAGAATATGTATCCTTATTTTTCTTCCCACAATCAATGTGATGGATGTAAAATTCCCCTTGGGATTTGAATTAGGTTGGGATATGACATTTTAATAATTTACAAAAATTATTTTATAGAGGGTTGTGGAAATTTGACTCATTTATGTTTTCATCTCCCTTACTTCCATTAATAATTTATTTTTTTAATTCAATTTATGAAGAAAATTTATATTTAAAAGTTAACTAGTTTTATAATATAATCATTCATGGGAAACCCATTTTTTATAACAATATAAGTTGACTTCTTTTAAATTCATTTTATTATCCACAGTATAGAGTCTATGAAATTCTGAGGGAATATGTATTAACCTATTTCAATATAAAATTAGGATTCATGATTTGGTTTTTCAATGACTTTTAGTTTGTTGTTAATGTTAGATTGAACCAAATATCTTATAATTTGGCTAATTTGAATGTTATTATCATGTGATACAATTTTATATTCATAGTGTGATTCAGAATTACTACTTGTTATAGGGATTGAAGAGTGATGAAAATTCCTAAATTTATGAATGTATACACTTCCAAAATAATGAATCTATTTGATTCATTATTTAAAGAAACATACAACATTATGGGATGGATAGAAACTAATTTTATGATGGGATATTTTAATCATTGAAGGATTTAGAAATGGAATAATAAATATCAATAAAATAATTCTAATTAATGTTAACAAGTGAAAAATTATCAATTAAATATTAACGAATTATAAAAGGGAATACTAAGAATGATACGAAACAAAATAAAAATGGAAAAGGAAAAAATAACTTAGATGGTATTGCATAAATCAATTCAGTCCCTAAGAATTGTTCTATTTTTGATGAGCATGAACATGGATGCTCTCCAAATATATGTTGAGTTTTCTAGGTTGTACATAGTGGCTCACCCTATACATGACTCATTTGGAGGAAATTAATTAAACATTAAATTTATTAATTAAAATTAAATGAAAATAAATTAAAATCAATTAATTAGAAAAGATAATTAGGGATAATTTTTAATTTTAAAGAATCGATAAAATAAGTGAATGAAAGCAAAATTTATTGAATTGTGAAAAAAATGAATGTAGAAAATTCTTCCATTATGATTTTTTATTAAATCCCAAGAAGTATGACTATCCACAAAAATTACTTATTTATAATTATCAAAAAAATGAGAACCCCCATTAAATTTTTATTTGGGAAATTTTTTAAACCCTCAAACCCTTAATAAATTAACGTAACCACAAAAATAGACGTTCTTAATCTCTTTTTTTTTAAAATAACATCAAATTGTGACTCCATTTTATGATAATCATCATAAATATAACATTATAATCTACGACCAATTATTAAAAAAATTAAACTCTACAAATTAAAAAAATTGATTCATGGGATTAGAATGGAATGTTCCAAATCTATCCCAATTTATTATATTTATAAATTTGGGTTCTATCTCATGATTCATAGAAACACGACCACACTTATTAAGGGTGTGTTTATTTAGTTCCTTAATATTTTTATTTAGAATATATTAATTGTTAATATTTACATGAATTCAACTAGGTTCATTAGTTCAAAATAAATAATCGATTAATTATTAATTTGTTTTATTATAATTAAATAATGATTTCAATTTGGGATAATTTAATAAAAATATTTTTTTAATAATTATGATACTATAATGGGAAGATCTGATTCCCTCTAAATTGTTATATTCCAATCTGAATAAGAAAAATAAAGGAAGAAAAAAAATTAATAAAAAATAATAAAATATATGAGTGATATTTGTATTTAGATAGAACATGGAATACTAGGAAGAGAACATTATGGGGAAGATGCTTATATTAGTGATTCTATCCTTGTATATTGTGGAAAATTAAAATGGAAAAAAGTATAAAAATTTCACAACAATCTAATTAATTATAATTTACATGAAAATTAAAATAATACTAATTTATATAGTTAAATATATTCTTAAATAAATTATTATAATCTTAATATTTGAAAAAAGTACAAATAATGTTTTGTCCACATAATTGATCATTAAAATTAATGATCAAGAGGTTATTTTATCCAATTGAATTGTTAAAAATTCCTTCATAAAATATACGTCTAGTTTTCACATCAATCTCACATGTAAGAAAAAATTATAACTCTATTTTTTATGTGAGATCCAATTTATTTGTTCCAAAACAAGTATGATATTATATAGACATAACTCCCTTAAAACATGGAATCCTACAAAAATGATCTTGCATCAAAATTTAAATAGTTTATTTTACAATACATCCTTGAGTTTTCAAATTGAAATAAGATGAATATAATGTTTTTTTAAATACTAGTGGAATTGAAATGGAAAAACTATAAATTACATGAAATTTATAAAATCATGACCTAATAAAAAATATTTATCCCTTCATCAATTAAAACTCAATTTGTGAGAAAAACATTTTATATAAATGAAATATTCAATAAAATTATGTTTTATCACTCATAAAATAGTATCACTAACATTACATCATCCATTAAATACTTAATATATCATTATCATTATTTCAAAATAATAACTACATTTATATAGAAAATCTAATACAACATATTTAAATGGATTATACCTCAAACCATTATAGTGCACCAAAATAAACACCTTTATCAATTCAAATCCACCATTATCAGATATAAGAATGTGTTATATGTCAATCTGTTATATCCTATACACATCTACTTAGAAAATAAATGTGGTAAAACTACCATTCTTGGAATTTCTTTTATTCTACAAGATAATATACCCAATATATTCCTATAATTCAATGATTTAATTTATAGTATGGGAGAGGGGGATGACATCCACTTATTCCATTTCCATTCATGTTGTTGGATGAATTACCCCTTAAAAAATTTATGTGTGGGTATACTTATTAGTGAATGAGGGGTAGAATATGAAATTTGGAAATATAAAAAATATTTTTCGCATTGATACTAAGGTAAAATACGTAGTCTTAGACTCACATACCACTAATGTCACATTGTCCCGAGATACCACTAATAAGGACCATGAATCAAACAATCACATCGGAATGAAAGATTTAAATTAAGTCATTAGATTATTTATCCATTAAAAAAATTATCTTGCATTCATTTTCAAATATTGAATTACTATTATTATAAGCAAAGTTTTAGTGAAACAAAAATTTAGTAAACATTATTAGTTTTCTAATCATCATGTTTAAACACCATGAACTAAACCCATTAATTTATAAGTTCAATTAAAATTTGGAAAATGATATTTGTATTCTGGGATTCATTATGAGATGCTACATTCAAAATGAACACTTAGTAGACAATATATAATACCCATATATAGCGGTAAATAGATGAGGTATATATCATAAAACTATTTTTATATTTATAAATATTCATGTAAGAATCAAGTTAGATTAATTATATTGATGATATATCCCTTCTCTATACTCAAACACGCAACCCTAATATCCCAAGATATCACATATAGTATAAAATTACTATCTATCATTGGAATTGTCTATAATTGTATCCTAGGCTCACATCACATGATTCATTAACTCAATCATTATAAAAAACATATGGGCATCCATCCAATTACTAAATAAAATTTCCCAACAAAAATATTCTTATAAGAGAAAATACAATTCACTAACTCCATATATTAGACATACATCTAAAAGGAAATATCTGAACACATGAATGTTCACTAAGACCATGGATGATATTAATTAAACCTTTTATAAAATTTAATAGGCTCATTCTATAACAAAAAATCAATATTTATATAAAACCATTTCACTTCCATATTGAATTAATCATTTCATTATGAATTTGATAACATTAAATGTAAACCTAATAGAAATAGATAATAACGTCTAGAAATAAAGGTAATCATGCATTCATCAATTATTATATATTTTATTGAAATTAAGATTGTAACACCCTGAAAATATAATGTAGGAACATTGTATTCGATAGCTTGAGTAACATGCATAACGAAGCACAAAAAAGAATTTAGTATCCCAAGAATTTAAAATATTAATAAATTTTTAAATAAATTTTATATATTTTATAACATTCCATTCATTCAACACTAAGTTAGCATATGTCTAAATCCCCAATGAGTTTCTTCAATGGATTTCATTACACACAATAATGAGTTTTACCAAAAAATAATAATATATTTTCATAATATTATTATTTAATATAATAAGATATTACCAAGACATTAAATTAAAATTTATGAATTTTATTAACAAATTTTTTGAAAATCATGTGTTTATAAAAATATAAATCTAATTTGTTAGATAAAATTTAACTATAATTGTATATAAGAACAAATTGAAAATAAATGTAATGATTTTATCAAAAAATATTCTTATGCTCAATGAGCTGTTTTAACCTAATAATTTAAATAAATTACAATCACTGAAAGATATTAATTTAATATACATGTTATATATTAGATAATAAATTTGTTTCATCTAATATATTAAATAGGCCTGAGATAAGAATATACCCAATATCACATATAAAACCATTATTTTTAGTAAGTCACATTTTCCTCCATTTAATTGAAAGCCAATATTAAATAAAAATATTGGATCTTTTAAATATTTTACATATAAAAATAAAAATCATATTTTAAATTTAAATGTAATAATAACCATTGTACAAATATTTTGATTTTATTTGTGAATTTTCAATTTTTAATGCTCTGTGAAAAAAAATATTTATTCAATAATCCTTTGTCATCTAATTTATTTATTGAGTTATATTATATTTTTAACTTCTTTTAATGATTAATTAGGTTAATTTTTTTTTGATTTAATACAATTTAGTTCTTTTTAGTCAGTTTCACATTAACATTGAATATAAAAACATAGTTGTCTTTTGAACATTTTTTCTTTTAAAACCCACAATCTCGTCCAATCTATAAGATTAAATTTAAAATGATTTCATCGAATTATGTGATTTTAATTTGGAAAATTGGATTGTATATTTAGAAATCTAACATATCATATTTTATAATAAGTTTAAATTACATTTTCCCCAAAAATATTAATTAATAAAAAAACTAATAAAAATGATTAATGTGAAATTAATCTTATCAATGGACTAAACACTAAAATTAGTGGCTAAAATGAACTATAAACATTCAAAAAATCCCTTTTCATGTCATATTTTGACCCTATCCTCGCATTTTATTTAGTTTTTTCTTTTATTTGAGCAATATACAATGGGAAAAACGTTTTTGAAATTCCATTTTGTAAAAAATTTTAGATTTACATTCCTCCTCCACTACAAAAAGGAAATCAAGCCTCCAACTGCCCCACACCTCTCAGGACACATTTAATCATACAAAATATATAACAAATATCTCCTAAAAATCCATAATATCATAATAGAGTCCTTAACATGGAAAAAAATCCATCCATGGACGTACTTCGGGGAAAACCAAATGCATTTTCCCAAAGAATAGGTAACCTCTTTCATTATTCTCTTTGATATTATTTCTATTATCCTCCCATTAATCTATTTTTATTCCATGATTTTATAATGACATAAATATTATTAATATAATAATATTTTTTTAATAATTTTTTGATGTAAACCTACACACACTTCCATCTAATGGGTACTGAACTTACCATTTATAAGTACTGTAAACTACTACCTCATGAAACAACATAATTCATTCTTTCCAATACCACCTCTCATGGATGAGAATTTTGATAGAAAATATATTTATATATTATATATATAATTTTAATAATTACTTTTTTCTTCCATAATTATTTCATAATTCATACCTTTATGATTTGCATTTTATGTGAATACGATAACATCATTTGTGGAAATATATACTACCACCCCCTCAAAGAGTTATTACTACATAACACTATACTTGGAATTGTGATAAAATGGGTTTAGTATAAATATATAATATATTTGAGGTAAATATTATATTTCAATTATAATATACATATATAATATTCACATTTCATTCTTTTAATATGGAAATGAAATGAAAGTAACGTTCATGCATACGTAAGGCATGTCATCTCCATTAACGGTGAATTTCATTTCTTATATATATATATATATATTATGTATTATTATAAATACTTATATAATAAATATATATTACATTTAAATCATTTTTACATTCTGGAGATAATAAAACCATGATAGACACACTAATTAATAAGATAAAACATATTCGACAAACTAGGTAACTAGCACTTGAAATAGTAAAAATAATGAAATATTTTTATCAAACAGGTAATAAGATAGTATAATAAGATAATATATTATATTATAAACATGTATATGGTTATTGAAAAATATATTAACACTCTTAAAACCCTTATACAATAATATATATTATTTTCATTAGAAAGAAAACACAATGTAAGATATTTCATCGTAATTTACATTGCATTGAAACTTATTTGGTTACATGCACATAATTAACTTTATATGGTGCATATAATACCCTTTGACTTTTTATAACATGAAAATAATTATTATCAAGATAATATATGTTTCATATAATTTTATTCCTTCATGTGGATTATGATTAAAATTTTTCAATGTGGTATAAGAAACGATAGAATGTGTAATTATTTTTCTCCCCGAGAATAATTTTAAATATTATATTTAATATATCACTTCCTTTTGTGAATATTTATATTATCATAAAACAATAAAATTATTTATGTGATCCTAATTTCATATGTATAGTATAAATACCAATATATTGACTTGCAATATAATTATTCAATCATTCGTCATGGTATTTTTAGATTCAATTCGAATAATTTCATCTAAGGGGATTTAGGATAAAATATACCATGTGGAAAAGAATTTCATAACACAAGTTATTTTCATTGGGTTATATTACGTCCTCATTTTCATTAATATTCTATAATTAGAGGTATAATGACTTTTAATATCTATTGATCTATTTCCACTTTTATATGTGGATTTATAGTTGATACACAAAATATTCTCATTGATTGATTATCACATGAAAATTATAATATTTTAAAGGTAGTAATATACAATATCCTTTTGTTTATAATTATTTACAATATAATTTACATTAGATGGAATTATTATATCATTGGTTAATAAAATGTTTCATTTTATTTTCCCTGTGTTATTCATGAACATTATTGTATAAAAGTATAATTTTCCAACCCTTTGGTACTGAAAATGTTTTACAAAATGTATTTAAGAAATAATAACATCATTTAACTATTTAGTTGGACAAAATTTTTTCTTAAAAAACAAAATTTTCAAAAAAAAATTCCAATATTTTTAACATTTTCAAAAATGACTTATTAAAGCAATATTTTCGCCGATTTCCTTTTACTAATTTTTTCATCATAATATTCTTATCTCTTCCAAAAAGGAATTTTTCTAATGTTTTTACAATGAAAAATGAATGTTATGTTTACCTCACCCCGCATGTATATATTTACCCTCTATCATTACATAAAATCATTCATTTCATGCTTAAAAGGTTGATTTTTATTGAAATTTTTTTGAAAAGTTATCTTTAATGAAAATGTATTTCAAAAGGTTTAAAAAAATAATTTTCCTCAAGAATGTTTTTTGAAGATATTTTCACAATATATCCTTTCATTAAAGACAACAACCATTTATTTTTAATCAACATGGAATATGTTGTACTGATACAATCATTAATCTTTTTCTAGATGGTTTATGATTTATTTGTCCAATGATAGTATTCAAATTCACTGCCTTGGTTCATTTAATACCATTGAAATTTTGACTTTCTATGATAATTTAAAATTTAAATTTTCTAAATATCCATAACATTTTTTCAATATAATTATTTCCAAAACCATATAACATTATGCATAATTTGTTTAATTTTAATGTTGTATTATTATATAGGGATATATTGATGGATATTTACCATTTATTCAATACAAATAATTTTTAGGTAATATTATTTATTCAATAATTGGAATGCTTGAGAAATGAAATACATGGTTTGTAGACCATTTAAGGATATCCCTAAGGGTTGCAGACTTGTTAATGAAATCCCCTCAATTCTTTGGTAGTCTCATGATATTAAATTATTTTTTGAAAAAACCCTTAAATTTTTTTACAGAAAAATGGATGAGTTTCTACTTATATATTTAATCTATTTTAGGTGGTAAAATGGTTTAGGTTCTATATACATAAAGACCAATTATTATGAATTACCTTTATTTTTATTAAATATTTATTATCCATTATATTTATCATCAACACATAAATATATTCAGTTCATTTTTAGTTCATTGATAAAATGGACTTTGTTTTAGTTTCATAATTATATATATTGATCATTCCTCATCTAGTTATTTGTGTGGAATATGATTATAGTTTGTACCTTTGTAAATTATTTCTGAAATTCCTTCTCAGTTTTATGATTACATGGTTTGTGGGTTCAATAATTGATCATACCATGTTAATTTATTCTCATTGATTCATTATTTCTTCTTTTATACTTTACCCTTACTATGAATTTGAAATCACCCTTATTTTCTTTCCTTTACCCATGAATGAATGATGTATACAAGAATATATATTCATGGATAAGCTAGGTGGAATAAAGTTATCCTCAAAAGAAAAATGTTATGTTGAATCTAGTTTTGTAATTTGTAATACAAAACTCATGTATAAATTTGGTTTAACAAGACAACTAAAATCATCGATCCTTAAATATTTAATTACATATAACCAAGCTAATATGATGGTATATATTGGGGCTATAGGTGTTATGGGGTCATTTCTATTAAAATATGAGTATTAATCACTATTTTATTTATTATTATATATGATTTTATTATCATTTTTCTTTATATATTACATAATTTTATGTATCATTCCCTGAAAAATGGACACCCAATAATAATTTCTAAATATAAATTACACTACCTAATAAAAAATAAAATATTGTATCTAGGAAACACAAGACACTTTTGATAACACCATAACAATTCAATTATTTCTCCAAATTAAATATTAATTATCTAAAACCAGTGATAATTAACATTTCAATATAAAAATTCAACGATTGTCTTTGAATTCTGATCATATGATAAAATTTGGGTAACACTTCGACATGAGACAATTGACATATTCCACTGATTTCTAGATTAATAATTCTCAACTCTTTAGGCCACAAAATTGGATATATTCTCTAATTTATTCATAAAATAATTAATAATATTATTCTATGGAATTTTATTAATTTTAAAGAATGATTCAGACAAAAACATATACAAATTAATTTTTTCATTATAATTTCTAAAAAATTCAAGAATTATTCAACATGTGATTTTTTGTATTATTATAAAATTAATGTAGAAAAACTCATTTATCAATTTAGCTACAACATGATTAATTCAGACATTCATGTAAATAAAGGATAGGAAAATTATCACTTACATCGATTATATGATAAAATATATTTGAGACTGAATAATAAATCGAGAATCAACCATATTTTATGTAAACACAATCAATATAATAGGAAATAATGTATATATATATATAATTTATTCCACCCCATGGTCAAAATAGATTTATATCCCAATAATAGAGATAATATCTAAAAATAGTTGTATGAATATGAGTATAACCAAAGAGGATTGTAGAAAAGAGAATACCTTGGCTGTAGAAACATTAATATGGATGAACCATGTGGTAGAGTATCAAGGAGAAGTTTTTATGTTGTAGGGAGAGTCACAAGGGTTTGAAATGGTTTAGAAGAAGTGAAAGTGAAATAAATTGGATCATAAAGACTTTTATTCGAGAACAATCCTTGATTCATTTTCCATAGAATATTAAATTTCCAAAATACATATGGCTCCTCCAATAAATCTAAAATCTTTTTTCCATGTAATTTTAATCTAAAAGATCGCATACCATTAAAAAATTAATCAAACCTATTTGAAAAAAACAACAACCTCTACCACATCATGGTTTAAAATACCATGTCATTTTTTCATATTATTCCCAACATTATGTCTTAGAGTTCCCCAAACTGCACTTTTCGGATAGAAAAACTCTATGAGTTCCATGATCCACTAAAATTATTCAAAATGAGAATTTTAATCAAATATCATCCTCCATATTTCTCATAGGGGACTCGTAAAAGCAAAAAATCCATGAAAAATGGATAAGCATGTTGTTTCACCCATCGGGGTGACCCCCAGCACCAAATGACATACTCCATAGACAATGTAATATCACTCAAGGTAAAAAACAAATACCACGTTCTCAATCCTCTATAGAATCATTTAAATAGATATAACTATGTTAGCATAAATTCCACTAAAATAATTAAATTGGATTAATGTCATTCCTAACTTAAAGAATATTTATGAAATAATTCTCAACACTCTAACTCACAGGAAAACGTAAAAAGAAGTGATTTAATATTCAAGAACTCTATATTTACATTAGGGTTGTTATTAATTTCTTTCATAAAAAATTCACATCAGATTTAAAATAAATTTTGGTAAGATGTAAGTTATCCCCTTTTCCAAAAAAATATACTCTACTATACATTAGTACTGGGGAACCTAGTAAATAGTTGGGGAAGAATATGAAAAAATGTACTTTATGATTAAAATAATCAGTAAATATAGTCATAGAATTATATATAAAGGAGAATTTTTTATCAATGATAAAATATATAAATTTTATTTGGAATTATAATTCTTCATATTTTAGTGGTCAAAAGCCTTACCAATGGACCAAAATGTTTATTCATAGAACCATATAATGATTTTGACACAATACCCACTATTTGTTAACCAGAAACATGCTTATAGATTATGTATCCATATTTAAAAAATTATTATGGTGGATACAATATAAAAAAAATTTCATGTAAAGGTTGAGGTAGAGAAATTGATTAACTATAACATCCTTAGAAAAGTCTAATATATTTAATATTTTACCAATATTATCTTGGTAAAAATAGATGAATTGAAAAATAATGGTATATATAAAATTTTTGGATGCCTATAATCCTTATTTAAATATTGGTTTTATTATCTTATTCCCTAAAATGAATGCTAATAAAGTAATTGGATCTTAGGGGATCTACTTAATAGATGGATATTTGTAGTGAAATTATATTCATATATCCCTTGAAGATTAATTGGAATTGTATTAGTAAAACCAAAAATTTTTTATTCTTATTTGATAATTCCAATTTATATTAATAAAAATGATCCGAATTAATAATTATGCATAACATGTACATTTATGTCCATATTATTAAAAACTATGGAGTGTTTGGAGGATCATTTAATTTTTCATCTCACACAAATAATCCAATCATATATCCTATTTTAGTATGTTATAAATGTTTTTAGTATTTAAAATTGGATTTTGGGCTCATTGAAGTTTTTATTTGAGGTCCCCAAAGGTAAATTCCATCAATTTATGGTTTTATAAAGTTGTATTATTGTCTATTATGTGAAATGAAATGGGATGATTGAAAATCTCCTACCATGAAAACTTCAGGCTTTAAGTAGAATCTTAGGATTCCATTCATATATATAGAAATTTTTTAAAATAATATAATTTTGATGTATAAAAATAAATAAAATTAACAAAAAGGGTTAGAGATATTTTTGCGATAATAAATTATAAAATTTCATTCACAACATTGATTAATACCTCCATAATTACCTAGTCATAATGCCTCTCTATGAAAAAAAATAACTTATCCTCTATAGGAAATTCATAAAGTGATCGATCATTCATTTTTAACCTAGGAGAATATTTAAGGAATTTAAAATAACCGTTATTACATAGTATATAAAAAAATTTATATTGGGGTTATATTTACCTCCATTGAGAAGAGTATCTCTACTTTTATCTTTGATGTTCAAAAGCTATTCTATTAATTAAAATATATTTTTTATAATTTATTTTCTATTTCAATCCATTTATATATATCCTAAATAACTAATAATGACTATATAATTATAAATATCGTTAGTGATACATTACTTTTTAAATATTATATATATCCCATAAAATTGTATTAAGGGACATTCTAGGGAATCTTTTCTTCCCACTCAACTAATATCACATTAAATCAACCTTGATAAATAATTTCACGGAGGAGAAATATTTTATTTCAATAATAGTTCCAATGTAGGGAAATTAAATTTAATGAATACTATTCAATTACAATTATTATGTTAATAAATATCCAAATTCTAATATAGGTTATCCTTGGTGTTATCTTATTGTCTATAGTAATGAGACTCATTCCTAATATATTCTTCAACTAGAGGGATTCAATATGTGGAACAAAACTGGGTCCTTTTTCTCGATCTTGAGTTGGAATTTAATGTCATGGTTGCCTATTTATTGGAAAAGATTTTTTTATATAATGTATATTAATATATAGGGAAAATTTTATGTTATCATGAAAAAAATTAATTGGTACACCAGCAAATTGTATCTTATTAATTTTTTAAAATAATCATAACAACTAATAATATGATTAATATTACAAAGATTTATAATGATCCAAAATATAATATAGCTAATATGGTTATATAACTTAAATACATTGACCATGATGATATGGTTATGTATATAATGAATCATATGGTGATTACCCCTTTTGAGAATAAAGTGTTTGAGGAAATTCGTCAAATTGGTTCCACATCAATATTTATATATTTTTCATTATAGAAAATCAAATAAATAAATCATTACGAATCCCTACAGGAATAATAAAATATAAATGGGACATTTCATATATCCTTGAGTGTGAAAATTTTAATCCATGTATGGATTAGTTGTTTTGGAGTTTGTGATGATCCAAATTCCCAGATGTTTCTTTAGAAAACTGTTCCAACGACATTATCATAAGATATTTAAATTAGAGTAAAATATTAAACTAAAATAGGCTTTCCACATTGATACATTTGGATATAGTCATAAAAAACCAATATATCTAAAAAAATTAAATTTCTTATTTAATAATATCCCCTTATGATACATATTTTCATATAGTTTTAAAAATGTATCTTGAATTATTGATACATGATAACTTTAATACAAAAAATAATGTAGTTTTTTCATCACCGAAATTAAAACTATTTTGTTCAATAATTTAACTTATATTTAATATAATATTATCTTAAAATGATCATTTATCAATATTTATTCATCATTGAATCCAATTTTATTCCAATTTAGATGTAATTTTACCCTTAAAGGAAGTCAGTAAATGATCATGATCAACATTATCAAATTTTACATCATTAATTTAGTTTATATTCAATATATGATTATTAAGGATAATTACATGAATATATGGGAATATTAGAAAATAAAACTTTTTCAAAACATTGATAATTAAAACAAATACTCTTCTGGGGTAAATAATATATCCGATGTCAAATTTGGGGATTAAAAAACAATATGATGAAAAATATTTTAGTTAGAGGATCAAAATAAGAAGAGTTATGTTGAATAATATCCCCAAATTATTTATCATTTTATCATACTATTATTCTATAACCTTCATGATATACATGGTGATGAAAATAACTATTATTTATTTTTTATCATAATTCATCAAATTTTAATTTCATTAATATTTTAAGGCCCATTTTTTCCTGGATTTATTATTTGATCATATTTGAGTGTTTTTGTCAATTTTGGGTGTAACCATGATTGAAATTGGTGGGTGGATATATGATTTATTATATAATTCTTCATATTGTTTATATTGTTGAATATTATTTTCATTTGATTATGGTTACAAATTAAAATTCATGGAAAATAAGTTTATAAATCATTTATATCAAACATAAACTAATACTTGTGTTTTATTATTCATATATCTAGTTACTTTTTCCATGATAGTTTACTCAATAAAAGGTTGTATAACCTAAATTTATTATACTATTCACAAATAGTTTATTGTTTCAATTATCCCACATCAAGCACTAAATTATTGAATTCTAAAATATCATTAATAGAAAGCTGTAATGATTTAATCTTATCTAAATAGACACCATTTAATTTGTTGTTGAATCATATACCTATAATATATCCAAATCATGCATGTATAATCCATATATATATATATAATGAAGAAAATATTCACTTATTATATAGGAATTTTATCATGTAGAATTTATTTTCATGTTTAAAATTTAATGAACAATCACAATTAGTTTTCACATACTATAATACGGTGATAAACCTTCCATTAATAAAGATCATTTTCCCTCAATGATAGTTCATTATTATCTAATCAATCTCAATCCATGTATCTAAAGTACTTATTTACATTATCCACTTTTATAAGTGGATGTTGATTTCAATAGAATTAATATTATACCTCATTGAACATTATGTTTTATGTGGGTTTGATAAATTTTAGGTCAAATGAACTATCCAATTGAGAACATTTAATATTAATTTATTGAATGGAATATTTCCAAAATGCATTTAGTTTATATCATATACTCTTATATATCATAAATAAAAATGAACACATGGAAAAGTCATATTTTTTTTCCTTGGGTATATCACATTAAACTATATATGGATTTTATATTTCAGTTTTCATGGATTTTTATATTAAATGGAAAGGTTAAATAATAGTTCCATAAATAATATATTATGAATCATTATGAAATTAAATTATTCAATTTAAAATTGACTCAAATGATTTAGAAGAATTTTATATTTCATATTAAAGGTATTTTCTGAATTTATTTTATTCAAGAATTGGTAATAGATTAATTAATTATAAAATTACTTTAATTTATTGTTATGTGACTCAAATAATTTAAAAAAAATTCTATAATATCAATTTTTGATATTTAATTCTATTAAAATTGTATAATATTTTTATAATTTTAAAATAAAAATGTATATTTAGTAATTATGAAATTTTATTTATTATGGTTTTATAAATTAAAAATCATAACTAAATATAAAATATTATATATTTAAACTTTTTATTTTCTTTCTAAATAATTAATTTTAATTTTCCAAATTTAGATGTAAATATTTTATAGGTTTTTTGAAATTATATTAAAATTAATTTCAATGAATGATTTGACATTGCATTTGAATGATATTTATGATGTGATATTTAGAGTACATATAATTTTTTAAAATTTGAAATTTTAATATAAAGTGTTCATATTTCGTTTGATATCATACATTTAACATAAATCCAATTAAATTAATAACAAGAATGAGTAAATATTTTGACAAAATTTGATTTTTTAATATTTATATCAATTATGGATAGTCCATAATATATGATTAAAATAAATACATTATAATTTATATATTTTTTAATAGTTCATAAATATTTCTCACAATACTATATTTATGAATTATTCATTTATTGAATTTACACCCATCATTGTTCATCAATATTACTATTATTTTATGTATGTACATATTCTCTATTTTAAAGAGTTATAGTTATTTTATTAATTAGCATACAATTATATTTGAATTTACATTTAAGGCATGCTAATTTCTTATTTTTTCTTTTACCATGAATTTTTTTAATATTGGGTTATGATATCAAATTAAGATATTAGTTATAGTATAGACATATGTTGACATATTAATATACTTCCCAATAATATCTATTTATTAATGTATATTTTTTTCGGGGAATTTATGTCATACAACCCTCTATTCAATAAGCATGGGAATTATCTTGAAAAGTGGGGATCAGTTATCTTTGAATCAAATATTACACTTCTAGGGATTGATTATTTCTGATGAATCTAATCCTTAACAAGATGGTTTTTAGGTATAATTATAAAATAATTCATTTTTATGTTTATGAATATTTTTTTATTTGATTTTGGTATGGTAACATAGGTTATGAGTTATATAAATAAAAAAAATATATGATTTAAAAATATTGATTTCTTGAAATTAATAATATTTAAAACTATATCAATAGAAGAATGAATACATATAAAAAGGTTACATGTAACAAGATAGTGGGATTAAATCCTCTTTTAAATAATTACAGTCAAATTCATTAAAAACTAGCAATTTTCAATACCTCAGTCATCCAAATGTTTCGGTTATGTAGAAGAAGGGTTGTAATAGATTATCTTATGTAAATAATGAATGTAATGGGTGACTTAAAATGATTTGGGTCATTTTCATGTAATTTTCATTTGATTATTCATAGACAATAGAATCTAATAAGAATAATTTATATGAGGAACATATTTGACATTGTGCATATGATATGTTGTGTAAGAATTTTTCTATGCAGCTATCAAATAAATATATAAGATATGATTTTGATGATTTACCACCTAAATAATATTGCGTTGAGTTAGATTCCAAATCATAACCATTTCATAGTGAAATCTTGATCTTGTCCCACTAATGGATAAGATGAGTTTTATAGGGTACATCATTTTTTTGATTACAAATTAATAAAATTCGTTATTGATTGAATATATAATTTGATACTCATAAGATAAATGACTATATTTCAGATAATAAATCTATCAAAATCATCATGCATGATCATAAAATAAATCATAGAAAAGGGAAAAATAATTTTATTAATTTTCATGATTGGATCCATAACCTAAGAATAATTATTCTTAAAGATTTTAAAATATATGTGTTGAAGAAAGCCCTTCCAATGAAATTTTATCATGAAAATATTCAAAATAGGTTTAGATATACTGATGAAAATCATTCAATGTGATCATTAAAAGTATATAATGTCAATATTTTGACCATATAATCCATTTTATAGATTTCTCATTAGAACATGTATGTATACAAGATAATTGAAAAATTGACATGCCTTTATTAAAAACCAAAGATACATGCGGGGTATTGAATGTCCATTGATTTCATTGGGTGTAATATGGAACAAATATTATCAACCTCTATAAAAGTAGTCAATTTTATTAGGTACATAAATGATTTATAGTGTATTATTTTACTAATTAATATTAATTTTGAAAAAGAATTTATTCCTCAATCACCACTAAGAATGTTCAAATATGATACTACAATCTATTATATGAATGAGTTTATTTTTTTTCCAATATAATTAATATATTGAGAATAATTGAGCATAACATGATAGGTCAAATCACAATTATCATGACGACGATGAAAATGTATAAGGATAAATGTTTTTTTTCCAAAATTTTATGACAAGAGGTCAGTTTTTGGTCCTAATAAAAGCACCAGGATAAGAGAATATCTATAATGGTTTTTTCAATTTTATGAATTATTCATATAATTGTATAATATTCAAACATCATGGAAAATATGTTTTTAAATAAATATTTACATTATATAACCTAGAAAGTGGAGTGGATCTTTTCTTGTTAAATTTATAATTCATTTCATTACCATTAGAAGAATTGTATTCCTTATCATTGAAATTTATTCAATCATTAAGTCGATTAGGTATAAACCCATCTTGTATTACCTCCATATTGTATATAGGATCCATGTTTATAATCCCTATAGTGGTTATCAACACATGATTCATTGATTATTGCATGAAACTAATAGTTTATCGAATTCAATAATGGTGAATCAATCAAAATATTTTTTTCCTTGATTGATTTAAGATCGTTCAAGCTTTAAAGAGTTATTTCCCTTCTAATAAAAATGAGTGGATGAATTCAATAGATAATACTATTATGCACATTTATTATCAATTTTGGATTAAACCTAGATATTAGATAATAATATATATTTATAGAGTTTATGTTTAAATTATAATATTATTTTCTTAGATACCGAACAATAAATAAAATTATAATCCATAACACATTTCATGAAATATTACAAAATTCTCATTATTATTTTACGGTATGCTATTATTTATAGAATATTGAATATTATTTTATCTAATTATAAATTAATATTTATAAATAGACTTGATATTGGTCTCCTTGAACACTCCAACATTTATTGAATATCTGAATAAATGTTCAATTAAATATTTTATTAATAACTAAATATTTTACATAGAATCTAATAATTAAATACGTATTATATATTCAACAAATAAAAAAAATATTTATCTAAAATTTAGTGAATAAATATTTATTTTATAATAATGTATTTAAATAGATTATCTTTTAAAGAATAAATTATTAATTATTACTTTTGTAGTGTTATTGATGAATAAAAAGTGAAAAAATATATTACATGGTTGTGAGAAAACATATTTCATCCATTAATTAAAATAAAATATAATTTAATCAAGGTCAATATAAATAGTTAATCAGTTACCCTCAAGGATCCTTTATCATTTCCATTAATATGTTTTCTCTAAAATATTATATTATCTTCATACAATGGGTCAAGGCACCCCATATAAAGAACATAAAACCACAACATTAAAAAATTAATAAAAATTCGGATTGAGTAATATAATCCATTTGTTCCAATATCCTACCAATAATGTTTTAGATATATGTCATCAACCTATATAATAGATATATATATATATATATATATATATCTTTCTATATCTGAGTGAAACACATCAATACACCATTTGAATGGAATTTAATGTGATGTTACAAATCTAATAAAATGGTTAATACTTCAAATTTCACAAATATGGAAGGTAAAACCCTTCCTTGACTTAATCATTAATTACACATCACTAATGATGTGACCAATGTGTCCATTTTCACCATGAAAAATATTTTTTATGGATTTAAAAATATATATATGTGAATGAGTTGTAATATGAATTGAAAATATTCTTAAATTATATGTAATATTACACTTTATCATAGATATTAACATATGATGAAATAGAAACATTCAAAAAGTCTTTTCGTTGGAATATTCTCATAATTTATCATATTGATTCTTTCCAAGTGTGAACAGTATAAGAATAATCCTCATATTATTTTGACAAATTTCAAATAATTATTTATACACTATGTTCCCTATTATAGTATGTTGTTTGACCAGATAACTATATTTAAGAATATTTTCATCGATCTTCAAGGCATTCGTTAATGAATAGAACTGTTATGACTTCATCAATGTGGTAGATACCGTAGGAAAATTTTACATAATATTATTTCAGGTCATTGAATAATATGTAATAATATGTTTAATAAATATTCAAATATTTTAATATACATGTAATAGATATTATGAAATGTTGGTTCTAGAACACCAACTCAAATAGAGAGACCATGTAGAGTTTACAATACCAACTAATAAAATTAATTTGATGTAAAGTTAATTATTTAATTTAACAAAACCTAGAAACCATATATGAAAATTTTCAAGGTACCAAAGGGGTTTTAAGAAACTATAGGGAGAGTCCATATTATGTATTAATGTTTAAAAAAACTCATCTATTATGAAGGGAATATGATACCCAGACTATATTTCAAAAAAATGTATATATAATATATATTATATTTGACGAAATATTGAATATTAGACCTTAATATATAAATTATAGTTGAAAATTACTGAAACGAAACATCAGGGTGTTGTATAACATGGATTACATAAATGTGAATTGGGGTTGAATAAGGTTTGTGAATTTTTTCTCATTTATATCTAATGTGATAAGTGGTGTAGGGATGAATGTGTTGATGTTATATATAAAATTAGATAGGTGCTTTCATAAAAAATTCAGTGAATGATCCAAATTTTATATCATATAAAAAACAATTGTATTCAATTTAGGAAAAAATATCTAAATAGACTGAATAATATATACGATATTTTAGGGATTTTTTATATGTAAAATATTATGACTATAGAAAATAATAGTTATTTCATTAATATAATGTAATTTCTATACCTTATCATGATATTTGGAAATGTATTTAGTTTTCTAAAGTCAAGTTATTATAAGATTAGATTTAGAGACATTTTAATTTTTAAAATAAATTCTTATACAAGTAAAAGTTCAAATTTAATGTCACTAAATACCATAAAATGTTTAGGGTGTTTCTTAAATATAATAATATCAATAGATACACTTATTTATATTATATTTCAAGGTAAATGTTTTTTAGAAAATATTTTATGGATAATAATGATAGTGAAACATGATAGATTTCTGTGTGGAAAAAGGAAATTAATAAAATCATTACAATTGAAATTATGATGTGAAGTATTTTAATACTTGTTCAATATGTAGAACATTAGGAATATATTTCTTTAGTTCATGATTAATCAAAATAGATTCATTCTTGTATATTAAACACTATAGGTTTAAATTAGGAGGCTTTTATTATGTGGCCACATATATATTTGAAATAAATTACATAAAAATGTAATGATTTTAATAAAACCATAAAAGTATAGAAAACAAAAGTCTGAATTTCGTAGTATATCATAAATTATATGCCACAAAAGATATTATATATGATTTTTTTTATTATAATTGTGTTTAATAATTTAATATTTTTAATGTTTTAAAGAAACATTATTAACATTATCATTATTTTTTTATTGCATGTATATATACACATTGCAGGAGAAATAATAATAATTGACAACCTAAATTTTTATATTAATTACCATTGTTAACAATGATTTTTTATTGTTTTTAATGAAATTTATTGTTTTGTGTGTGTTGGAATATTGTATCAAATCACATAATATAATCATGTGTCATAAAATGGGTTTTCTAATGCTTGAAAACCCATGAGTTATATTTCCCATGCCGTGTCATAAAATTTTTCATTTATATGAATGGGGTTCATTTTCATATTGAAACACCATACCTACAGTTGTTGCGAAACCTAGCTTAAGAACCATCATAATTTGATACCTTTCTTACCCAACCAATATGCTAACCTGATTAGGGGTAATTAGGAATTTTTTTGATGAAGTAATCTCTTTTAAGTTAATGAGAAAATATTTCCTATCTCATAGAATTTATATGAACTCAATGAATTTGATTGATAGTAAAATAATTGATGTGTTAATTTATTTTTATAATACATATTATGTGCTTATCAACTCGTGATTAGGTCATGAGATGTGCTCATTCACGAAGTTGAATAAAATTAAATGATTTAATTGATAAAGTCAATATATACAAGATTATTTGTGAATGTATGGGGAGGATATTTTTTATTGATATAGTCTATGTCTTATAGTAACGTGATTCTTTGGAAAAAGGTATTTAATGATTATTCAAACTTCTATATGATATAAC
Organism: Viscum album; assembly: GCA_963277665.1. NCBI lineage: Eukaryota > Viridiplantae > Streptophyta > Magnoliopsida > Santalales > Viscaceae > Viscum > Viscum album. The sequence goes on from OY728137.1 coordinate 1,960,535,858, forward strand.
TGGTAGAAAAAAGCATAAAGTTACAAGTATTTGTATTATATCACACCATATCACTTTGTGTATTGAGTAGAATTGATTAATTTATAGACGCTTCCATTTTTTAAATTAATTAATTATTGAAATAATATTTATTAATATTGATACAATGTACCATTACGTCAAAAATTAGGGTTGATGGAATGAGGAGTGAGTATTTTGAATCCCAAGGAGATTTTTCAAACGTTTTTTTAGAGTTTATCTGAAATGATTTTTGTGTGGTTATTCCCATGATATTTAATATGATATGATACAAATGGGTACCTTTTAAATTTAAAAAAAAAATTCTTATAATCAAAATTACTTTCTGATATGGTTTCATGAGTTATGATATATGATATAAAATAATATAAAATACTATAATTAATTTTGGTGTTAATGTAAGTGGGAAATTATTTTTAATATACCCATTACCATGGGATATTTTATGATAGTATATGATACGTCATTGAGTCTATCATTCATATTGGAAAATATGATTTTGTGCATATAGTTCTATCATATTTTATGGTATGTGTGTATCATATAATGTATTTCTTGAATTTTATGGATATTTAACATGGGAGAATTATAATTCCTTTAATCATATGGTATTATTCATTTTGAATTAAAAAAAATCATTTAAAATAATTTAAAATTATGATTTTTTTAATAAGTGAAATTAATTTTATATCATTGATTATACATAACTCGTGGTAGATGTTTCTCTTTGGATGAGTGCCTGTATGGTTGAAGCAATACTCATGGATTGTGTATCACACATAATACAGTATATATAATGTATGATTTTACATAATTATTATGAGTGAACTCTATGATAATTTTATTCACTAATAAACTCTCCCTCCTAACACACTATAACTCCTTATTTCATTGTATTCAGATATACTATCATGTAACTAATTTTTTAGGTTCCTTCCAAAACAATTTTGGTGGATTAATAAAAACCATGGATACACCATACAATGAATATTAAAAAAATTATATCTTATTAGGACACCCCAATATTTTTGTTATATATATTTTTTAATAAACCTAATATATTCCATAACTTACATTGCACATATCACCTATGATAAATAAACTCTAAAATATTGTTATTTTAACATGGATATTATAACCAAGATGTTTAAATTAAGTGAATTAATATTATTAACCACATATTGAATATATATATTTTCCAATAATTTTAATTTTTTAATTAATTGTTTTTGAATGTGCCTATATTTTTTAGGGAATTAATTTAATTGTTCAAATATATATTTTCATCAAAATATGATTTTTATTTCTTTCTATGAGAATATATATAAGTACCCATCCTTAAACATTACATAATCTTGAATTAAGTTAATAATTCACATTGAGGATATTTTCAGGTTTAGGGCTATAGAGAATTAGGTCATAACATACACATAACAACTTAAATATTACACATCGACACATCTACTCAGTATCCATTTTTTCATAAAATAAAAACTCTTTTAAAAAAAGAATCATTTTTAGTTCCATGGTTTGGACAACATGATTTTTCCATGATCCCATCCTTGACCATATTCCACTTTATGTCCTATGAAAAATATTTCAAAAACATGGGATGAGCATAAATAGGTCAGTAAGGAATGCAGAAATATGGAAACTATTTGTTTTTTAAAACAACATGTAAACCATGAATAAATTATCATAAGTAATACTTTCACCTCTATGAAGTAGTAAATACTCTTCACTAAATAAAAGAATATTTCCTACCCTTTTGTAACCAAAATATTACCATAAAACCCATTGAAAGAACACACAACATATATAGGTTTCATGGGACAAAAACATACACAAATGGAATAACCATACGGTTGACTGCCACAAATATCACTAGATGGAATAGCCATACGGCCGACTTACGTAACCAATTAATTGGAGTTTATAACATAAACACATGTCTTGGTTTACCACAACAACACCCGTCATTTAGTTTATCACATAACCACACTTCCAATGTCCAACTACCTTTATAAAATCATAACACATAAAATATTACAAATATAAACATTTCACTAATTACTTTTTATTAGCAACCACAAAGAAACTATTTAAATATATAAAAAATAAATCCATTTCAAAAACCATATTAAATAAAAAAACACCTAGAAATTGAATAATTGATTTCATTTACTTTAAAAAAATTAAGGCTTATAGAGGGTGCCAACTAACGATTACAGCGACAGAGAGGTCATTGTTTACATACTCTTTAAAAACACTCCATTTGTCTTTTAGTAGAAATCATCATAGAAAAAATATTTAATTTGAATGAAATTAATATTAAAATGGGATTTATTATATAACATATAAAATAATGTCGTGTATAAGTCAAAGTCTTCCTCAATGAAGGATAATTGAGACGAAGTCCATTACCTCATGTACGACTTGACTGGTTCGTTCCATAATTTCCAAAATAAAAAACTAAAGAAAATTTATACTTCATTAAGAACATTCTTCAAGTATATTATTCCTTATATATCACTTATTACCTTTATATAACAATTTTTTATTTATATATGTTCATATCATACATTTTTTCAATATTCAGAACTAGTGTTAAAAATGAACTTGTTCTAATTATAAATTGCCCATGTGGTCAAAATTTAAATATCTTCAGAATGATATTCAGGATTTAGATACCATATATATCATATATATCTAGTATATGTATGTATTTATAATAGTACATAACATTTAGAGGTAAGAAATGAAATGCACCATTCATGAAGACGGTAAGTCGTACGTACGCGTGTACGCTACTTTCTTTTCTATTTAGTATTTAATGGAACGAAAAATTAATGATACATTATAATATTATAATTATAGTATAATATCATATATATAGTTTATTTAAATCCATCCTTTATATATTCCAAGTATGGAATCAATGAGTCGTATCACTTTGAGGGGCGGTAGTCCGCATATCCTCAAATGAGATTATCGTATTTACCCACTATGGAAACCATAAAATCTTCTATAAATGAAAAATACAGAAGTATAGAAACAATATAAATATAAAATATATGACATATAAATATAGTCCCATATTAATTACCACCCTGATAACTAGAAGTAGATAGTTGAACAATCATCGTTTCATGAGGCATTAGTTTGCCATCCATAGAAACAATATGTTCATCACCCATTTGATGGAGGTGTATATAAATGTAGATCTAATACTACTTATAAAAACTACCTAGTATATTTAGTATACTGGTTTTGTTTTAAAATATAGGAATAAAATTATTTTAGGGGGTTGTAGGGGGAAAATAAAACAAAAGAACTTAAGAGAAGATGTTACCTTTTAATTGGGTACCTCCCTTTGATGTGAACCAAAAGGATTTCATGAAGTTCCTTCTGCCTAATGTAAGGCTTATAGGTGGAAGAGAGGGATATTGAGAACTTATTTGGGTAGGGGTTGGGAGATCCAAGGGGCTTGAGAGGTGTGAGTAAAGGGTTAGAGGTGAGTGCTTTTATAAGTGGGAGGAGGGGCTCTTTAAGAAAGTTTGATAAATTCTTTTTATTATATAATGATTTTTTGATTCTAATGATCCAAAAAAATTTAATGTCAAAGCTAAGATTACTATTCTTCGAAATATAATCATCTATTTATAATTTGATAGGTTCTGGGTATTTTTTAATTTTATTAATTTTATTTATTAAATCATTCATTAATGAGCTAAACACTACATCATTATTGTGGCATAAATAATTTTATTTTTTGATTTCTAAAAATTATTAAAAATTAACATGATGTTGGAAATAATTTTAAATTTTTAATTAATATTTATATTATAAGAGATAAATTATATTACCTCATGTAAAAATAGATTTACTAAAAGATATATGTTTATGTCATTTTTGCCATTACTTTAAAATAATTAACATAAAGTGTCATTATCACTCTTAAGTGGCTTCATGGGATCTCAAAATCGACCCAAGGATTCCAATGGTCATAAATGACCCAACCAATAGGGTTAGGACTAGTGTTATGGTAATTTTATATTATTATAATATTCCTTTTACCTTGAATTACTCTATTTACCTTTAACTGCGGTAAATAAAAGTCCAAAGTTACTCTTCACTAAATATTATTTTCATCTAATTGAACCAAATGTTACTTACTAATTTCAAAAATGTATGTCGGACTTATGAAATTTTATTATGAGAAGTGTAAAAAATCAATTAAAATTACAAAGTACGTTTCTCAACTACTGCCCAATGTTTTCACTTTTCATAAAAAATAGAAGGTTGTTAGAAAAATTCCAAAAATTAAACCAAAGATATATTTGATATTCCAAATTCAAAAATGATGTCTATTTTACAAAATTAAAAACATATAATTTTCATTAGTTAATTTAAAAATAATTCCCATTGTCAAAATAAAAAGCGTGTTTTTAAGAAATAATAACAATCAAAAGATTGAAACTTGTTTATGTCCAATTTCAATGTAAAATTACTTAAAATGAACAAAATTGGATTAAATGGTAAAAATATAATCTAATTAAACATTAGAAACAATTAAAAATATAATCTCACTGTATAAATAAATTATATTCAAAGGATATTTTGAATTAAAATACATTTTTTTTCAAAATTCACCAAAAAAGGAATTTTACTAGAAAAATACCAAAAAATCACCCAAAGTAAAGTTTTATGTCTCGATTATAAAGATGAATTTTAATTTGTCAAATATAACATATAAATGTGAAAAAAATAGATTTAAAATGGTTTCACCATTAAATGTCCGTAAATCGACCCTTTATAGAATATTAAAGTATTTTTTACTAAATTTTGATTCCTTCTTATTTTATGCCTCTAAAATTTATTTGATTAATGTGAATACATTAATCAAACATGTATAATCATAATTTTGTTATTTCTGTCCATTCTCAATAATAAAATGGTTATGTGTTAACTTCCATTTATAATAAAAATATTATATCATTATATTCAGTATGACTCCGTATTGTGTGCAATATAAGACATTGAAAAATCCATTATTGCGTATTGACTATGTAATCACACATAGCATCCCCTATAAAAGGAAATTAATATTCAATTTAAAAATATTAATAAATATAGAAATTTCATATTCTTCTTTTACCTGGGTTGTTACATCCTTCCCCCTTTTGGGAATTGTGGGCCCACAATTCCATTCACTTATCAAATAAATGGGGGTATTTATCCCATATTTAAATTTTAGATTCCCACGTTGCCTCTTCAAACAAATGGTTTTCCATGGAGCTTTTACTTGATGAATTACATTATTGTTCAACACTTTCTCTATTCGGTCAAGAATATGGATTGGTTTTTCCTCATAAGAGAGATTATCTTCAAACTGAACTACCGCTGGGCTCAAAACATGTGATGGATCCAATATATACGTTCTCAACATTAAAACATGAAAAAAATGGTGTAAATGGGATAAACATGGTGGTAAAGACACTTTGTACGCAACTGATCCAACATTCTCTACAATTTCATAATGATTAATGAACCTCAGACTCGGCTTTCCCTTCATACCAAAACACTTCTCACTTTTCCATAGAGAAACATTGAGAAATACATGATCAACAACCTCTAAAGAAAGATCCTTCCTCCAGTTATCCGCATATATTTTTTGCCTACCCTAAGCTGCTCTCATGTGTTTCTGAATCAATAGAAATTTTTTAACAATCTCTTTTACCAATTCTAGTCCCATCTGTTTACTTTCACCAACTTCATCACCAAAAGCTGGAGTTCGACTATGATTTCTGTATAATGACTCAAAGGGTGCCATCTCTATACTGTAATGAAAACTGCTATTATAAGAAAACTCAACCAAAGAAAGATTTTGGTCCCAACATCCCAGGTAATCCATTGAAGAAGTACGTAACATATCTTAGCAAGTCTGAATTGTTCATTCTGACTACCCATCTGATTGAGGATGACAAGTTGTACTAAAATTTAATATAGTACACAATGACATCTAAAGGCCTTTCCAAAAGTTAGATGTAATCCTAGAATAATGATAAGATACAATGCATAGGGGAAGTACATGCAACCTGACTACCTCTTTAACATACAACTGATAAAGTTGATCTACATACAAGGTATCTCGAATTGGAAATAAATGAACAGATTTAGTCAATTGATCAAAAATAACCCATATTTCATTGTTAACTGAGTTGCCTATGGTAATCCCACAACGAAGTCCATGGATATATTTTCCCATTTCTACTCTAGGACCTTTAATGGATGAAGAATCCCTTGTGGTAAATGCCTCCTATATTTAACCTATTGACAAGTCAAACACTTCACAATAAATTCATCAATATCTTTTTTCATTCCACCCCACCAGAAATACTCCCAATGACCTCTGTACATCCTAGTTCTGCTAGGATGAAGATAAAACGGAGAACTATGAGCATCACATAACAACTCATTTTTCAACTATAAATCACAATTCATTCATAATAACATTCCAAAACTCAAAACACAATCTTTATTAATGTTAAATTCATGCAACATAACCTTCTGAACCAACTCTACCTTTTTTTGTAACTCATTATTTTCTTTTTGCTCTTGCTTTATTCTATCTGATAGAGATGATTTCAATGAAATCTGAATCAAAACATAGAAATTTCTTGCATCAAAAATTGTTATGCCAATTTTCATCAAATCAAAAACCAAAGGATCTAGTTCCAAACATAGCATGGTTAAGGAAGCATTACTTTTTTTACTGAAAGCATCAACCACTTTATTAGCTTTTCCCGGATGGTGATGGATCGTGCAATCATAATATTTGATTAGTTCCATCCATCTCCTCTATCTCATATAAAATTTTTTATGAGTGAATATACACGTCAAACTTTTTTGGTTAGTATTTATTTAACATCATACACCATACAGTTGATGCCTATAAATTTTTAAAGAAAAAAACAAAAGCAGCTAATTCCAAATCATGTGTAGGGTAATTTAACTCATGAGGATTCAACTGACGTGAAGCATAAGCAATTACCTGATCATTCTGTATAAGGACGCATCCGGTTATTTTCAAAAAAGCATCATGGTAGATAAAAAACTCCCCATTTCTAGATAGTAGTGCCAAAACTAGAGCATTCACAAACCTTCTTTTCAATTCTTGATAACAATCATCCTATTCTTTTGTCCAAATGAACTTAATACCTATTTCAGTTAACTTAGTCATTGGGCTAGATAACTGTCAAACATTTTCAACAAACCTCTAGTAATTACCTTCCAATCCATGAAAACTATAGATCTCAGTTATATTAGTGGGTCTTGGACACTCTACAACTACTTTAGTTTTAGCGGGATCGACATTTATACCATTGTTTTAAACAATATGATCAAGGAATGATTTTTTTTGTAACCAAAACTCACACCTGCTGAATTTTCCATGTAGTTAATTTATTTTATGGTTTTTAAGACATCCCATAAATTACATTTACTCTCCTATTTAATTTTAGAATAAACCAAAATATCATCAACGAACACAACCACAATCATATCCAAGAACTCACGGAAAATTCTAATCATAATATCTGTGAATACATCAGGTGCATTATTTAAACCAAAATGATTGACTAAAAACACATAATTTCTATATCTAGTATGAAATTCAGTCATCAAAATGTTTCCATCCTTTACATTCAACTAATGGTACCCCGAACACAGGTCAATCTTTGAAAACTACTGAGCTCCTGGGAGCTGATCAAACAAATCATCGATATGAGGAAAATGATACATGCTATTAATAGTGATGTTATTTAATTCTCTATAATCAATTCAAAGTATCATTGAAACATATATATTTTTAACAAAGAAGAATTGATAACCCTAGGGTTATGTGCTAAGTCGAATGATACCTTTATATAATTACTCCTGCAATTTCTTCTTTAACTATAAAAGTTCAATTTGAGCTAATCGATAAAGGGTTTTTGAAATTATCTTAGCATCGTGAACTAAGTCAATAGTAAATTCATCTTCCTGGTGAGGTATTATACCAGGAAACTCATCACAAAAAACATCATGATACTCATTTATCACTGGCACATCATTAATCTGGATAGTTCTTTTGTTTTCAATAATATATGTCTGGTAACATTAATTTCCAACTTTTACTAGTTTTTCAGCTTCTTGATATGTTATCAAAAATAAGGGTTCATTATTGTACACAAACTAAAAATCTTTATAAAAATAATCCTCTTTATATTTTCTTTCAATATTTTCTTAATAAACAGAAATCCAATCCATACATAAAATAACATCAAACTATACTAGAGAAAAAACAATATGGTTTTCAGATAGATTCTTTCCGCACTGAAGGATTAGAAGGTTCTTATAATTTATTTTTGTCTCATCATTTACCACTGGAATTTTTAACATAAGTATAGTATTCATATCGTGAGATAGAATTCCTAATTTACTAGAAAACATCTCAGAAATGAAAGAATGTGTAGACCCAAATTCAAACAACACATTGTCATAATATGAACAATAAATAGTGTACCTGATACTACTTCATATGATGGCCCAACATCTAATGATGTAGTTGAAAAAGAATTCACCACCCCATTCTTCTTGAAGTCTGGATGCTTTCCCTTAGTTATGTTCATTTCTGGACACTCATTTACGTAATGACCCATTTTATTGCACCTAAAACAGGTTATTGTTGGCTCTATGTTGCCTACATGATCATATTCTTTAAAGTTACGAGCAATATGACCAGAATTACCACACCGAAAGCACTTTCTAGACCTTCATAAACATTCTCCAAGATTGTTTTTACAACAATTCTCAAAAAAATTATATTTAATTTTCATACCACTAGGATTCTATGATGAATTCTTTCCCTTTTCCTACCAACTGGACCTCATCTTTTGTTTTCTCTCTTGGAACACCTAATCATCAGAAAACTCCATTTCTACCTTCTCAGCACATCTGAAAAGTTTCTCATATATTTTGAATTCACTAGAGGCTAATTATATTTGATATCATGGCTTTAGTCCTAAGTAAATTCAATTAATATTTTTATCAAGATCTCAGATTAAATTTGGAGCATATCATGCCAGTAGAGTGAAATTTTCTTCTTAATTTGTCACTAAGTCATCCTCCTGCCTCAATTCCCGGAATTGTTTTTCCAACATAAGATGAACAACCATAGGAATGTATTTCTCATGAAACACACCTTTTAATTCATCCCAATGAATAGCATCAATCTCCTCACTATCACTAATATTTTTCACCATTTACCACTACTAATCAGCTTCACCTTGAAAATGGTAAAAAAAACAAGACTAACCTTTTGATGTTCTAAACACACCATGACATCAAAAATATTTTCTAGTGATTTAATCCAACCTTCAGCTGGAATAGGGTTAGATGATCCTCTGAATGATGGGGGATGTTGCCTCACTAAATGCTCTAATACTGACATGTTCCTCAGTTCTTGATCTGGATGTTCTCATGCATGGATACCACCACCATTTATAGCATGCATTAATTATGTGATCACTGAAAAAACTATTCTATTATAATTCTTACCATCTCATGTTATATATTTGGATGGTTATTCTCATATATATTCCATCCAAATGTAGCTACCTTGATTCCTATTTGTAAATTCATTCTAAAAATAGAAATATCATAGGCGAACCAACATGATAATTTGTAAATTCTATATCATTTATATCTTACCATATATAGATTTAACAATATTCTAACTGCTAAAGTTGTTTAAACCGACCTCTGATGAAAATTATAAGAACCCAGCCTTAATCATTACATAATCTTGAATTATGTTAATAATTAACATTGAGTTTCTTTTTAGGTTTATAGATTTAGTGAAATAATTCCTAACATATACACATCAACTTGAATATTACATGTCGACACTTCTACTCAGTATCCACTAATTCATAAAATAAAAACTCTTTAAAATAAGGAGTCATATCTAGTTCCATTGTTGAGAAAACATGACTTTTCCTTGATCCCATCCATGACCTTATTTCACTTTATGTCCAATGAATAACATTTCAAAAATATGGGATGAGCATAAAATTCTTAGTAAGGAATAAAAAAAGATAGAAAACTATTGGTTTTTTAAAACAGCAAGTAAACCATTAATAATTTATAATCAGTAATAATTTTCAACGTTATGATGTAATAAATACACTTCACTAAATAAAAGATCATTTCATCTCCTGTTGTAACAAAAATATTTCCATAAAACCCATAGAAAGAACCCATAACAAATATAGGTAACTTGAGAAATAAATATACTTAAATGGAATAACCATACTATCAAATTTTACACATATCACTAAATGGAATAGCCGTACGGCCGACTTCCATACACAATGCATTAAATGTTATAATGTAACCATCTATCCTGTATTATCACGACACCACCTGTAATTTGGTTTATCATGTAACCACACATCAAATTTACAAGTACCATTATAAAATCATAAAACATAAAATATATCAAAATATAAACGTTTCACTTATAACATTTTATTTTTAGTCACATGAAATCATTACAAGATATTAAAAAATAAATCCATTTCAAAAACCATTGTCATTACCAAAACATCCAGAAACAGAATAAGGGATTTATTTTCCTTTTAAAAAATCATTAAGGCTTATAAAGGAAGCAAACTAACAATTTTAGCAGTAGAGAGGTCATTATCACCACAAATGATAAAAGCATTCAATTTGTCCATTATTAAAAGTCTTTGTAGAAAAAATATTCCCTTTGAATGAAATTAAAATTCAAAGGGGTTTGTGTTGCATTTTTATTTTTTTAATAGGTGCCCAGATGGTGTTACATCTGGCTGATAGGTGCGGTCGTTGTTGCGATGGTTCATGGTGGAAGCACGTTCGCAGTGCGGTGGTCTACCTCTAAAAATCAGATCTGGTTCGGAATACCAGATACGGTCAGAATCGGTCCTGGTGTGATGGAGCTGGAGATGACGGCGTTGAATGGTCTTGCGGCGGGACCCATCCGGTCTTTGGCGGAATCTCCCTTTGCAGATTCTCGATGGTGCTCCCCCCTGGGCTTCTTCGGCAGTACCTCGTTCCTCTCGGAGTGCCTTTCGATGGTCTGGCTCGGTGCCAGATCTATTCGAGATCGGTTGATTGACACTACGGAGCATTGGGGTGACCGGAACGAGGCGGTCTGTGGGTGGGTGATGATCATCGAGGCTATTTGACGATGAAAGGCCGGCGATGATGCTGGTGGTCGGTGTTTAGGTTTGATTCGGGCACCTATGTGGGCTTTGGATCGTTTTTGTGGACTCGTGTTTTGTTTGAAATTTGTTTTTCTGGTCTTTGGGTAACGTGTTCGCTGTTGTCCAAGGATTTGTGGTGGGTTGATTCCTCTTAGATTTGTTGCTTGTAATGGGTTTCCCATAACTAGTTTAAAACGGGGTTTGCGTTTCATTTTTATTTTCTTAATAAAGGGGCTTGACCCCAACTCTTTTGGTATAAAATAATGTCGTGCATAAATCAAAGTATGCCTCAATGAATGTAGATTGAGAGAAATTCATATACCTCGAGTCCAACTTAACCCATTCGTTCTTTAATATCCATAAAAATAAACTAATGTAAATTTATACAATATTAAGAACCTTGTTCATGTTTATAATTATTTTTATATCACTTATTACCTTACTTTAACAATTAGTTAATTATTACAGTTCATAGCAAACATTTTCTCGATGTTCAAAACTTGAGTTAAAAAATTACTTGTTATAATAATAAATTGATCATGTGGTCGAAATTTCATTATCTCCAGAATGATATTCATAATTTAGATATAATATATATCTAGTATATATATTTGTTTATAATTGTACATAACATTTGGAGGTGAAAAATGAAATGCACCGTTCATTGAGACAGTAAGCTATACGTACGCATGAAAGCCACTTTCATTTCTATTCAATGATTAATTTAATGAAAAAATAATGATAAATATGTATATATTATGTTTCCATATAATTTCATATATAATTTAATTAATTCATCCTTTATACGTTCCACGTATGGCATGAATGAGTTATATCAGTTTGAGGTTGCGATAGTCCACATTTCCTCAAATGAGATTATCGTATTTACCCACTATAGAAACCATAAATGTATTCGATAAATTGAAAATACACAAGTATAGAAACTAAATAAATATAATATATATCACATATAAATTTTGTTCCATCTTAATGTCCACCATGAGAGGTACTAGGAGATAATTTAACAATCATTATTTTGTGAGGCGTTAGTTTTTCATCCACAGAAACAGAATGTTCTTTACCCATTATATAGAGGTGTGGGTAAGTTTGGTTAGAATACATCTCATAAAAACTAAATTTTATATTTAGGATATAGTTGTTGTTATATTATAAAGGAATAAAAATAGTTTATAGGGATGGATATGGAAAATAAATCAAAATAACTTAAGTGAAGATGTACCCTTTAAATCGGGTAACTCCTTTTGGTTTTAACCAAAATGATATCCTGAAGTTCATTATGACTAATATAAGGCTTCTAGGTGGAGAGATCAAATTGGGAGATTATTTGGTAAGGGGTTGGATGAGTCAAGGGGCTTCAGAGGTCTGAGTAATGGGTTATAGGTAGGGGCTTTTTATAAGGGGGAGGAGTGGCTCTTTAGGAATGTTTGAAAATATTATTCTATTATATAATGATTTTTGGTTTATAAAAGTCCAAAACTAATTAAATTCAAAGATAAGATTACCCTTGATCTAAATAAAATCATCCAACTAGAATTGGACGGGTATTAGATATTGTTTTAATTTATATTTAAATCATTCATAAATGAGGTAAACACTGCATCATTATTGTGTCATAAATAGTTTAATTTATTTGATGTCTAAAAATTATAAAATATTACGATGGTGTATGAAATATTTTTAGCATTCAAATTAATATTTATATTTGAAGAGATAACTTATATAACCCCATGTACAAATTTATTTACTAAATGATATATGTTTATGTCATTTCTATCATTACTTTAAATTAATTAATATAAAGTGTCATTATCACTCTTAAGTGGATCCATGGTGTCCCAAAATCGACCAAAGGATTACCATAGTTGTAAATGACTCAACCAATAAGGTTAAGATAAGTTTTAAGAAAATTTTATATTATTATAATATTTTTTTACATTAAATTATCATATTTACCTTTAACCATAGTAAATAAAATTCAAAAGATAATATTCACCAAAAATTATTTTCATCTTATTGAACAACATTATACTTACTAATAATAACCATGTATATTAGATTTTTGAAATTCAATTCACAGAAGTGGTAAAATTAAATTTAAATGAAAAAGTTCGTTTTTAACTACTACTCATTGTTTTTACTATTCATCAAAAATTGAAGGTTTTCAAAAATATACCAAAAATTATACCTAAGATTTATTTGATATTCCGAATTCAAAAATGATGTCTATTTTCCAAATTCAAAACAATGAAGATGCATTAATTAATTTAAAAATATTTCCTATTGTCAAAAGATAAGGCGTGTTTTTTAAAAAATAATAAGAATCAAAAGATTGACACTTGTTTATGTACAATTTCAATGTAAAATTACTTCCAATGACCAACATTGGATTAAATTTTTAAAATATAATCTAATTAAACTTTAAAACCAAATAAAAATATAATCTAACTATATAAACAAAATAGATTAAAATGAAGTTTTGAATTAAAATACAGTATTTTTTACTATTTCTTAAAAAATGAATTTTCTCATAAAAGTACCAAAAACTTACCCAAAGTAAATATTTATCTCCGGATTCTAATTAAAAATTTTATTTTTTCAAATAGAACATATAAGTGTGACAAAAACTAGATTTAAAAAGGGTTTTCCATCAAAAGGTGGTAAATCAACCCTTTAAAGAATATTAGAGTATTTATTCTTAAAAATGGATTCTTACTTATTTTTTTCCACTAAAATTTATTGGATAAATTTGAAAACATTTAACAAAACATGTATAATCATATTGTAGTTATTTCTGTTCATTCATGCCAATACAACGACTCTGTGTTAACTGCCATTTAAAATAATAATATTAAATCATTATTTTTAGTATGACTCAGCACTAAATGAAACATAAGACTTCAAAGAAAACCATTGTTACATGTTAAGTATTCTATCATATATAGCATTAAATTTCAATTGAAATTAATATTTAATTCACAAATATTAGTAAATATGAAAATTTCATATTTTTTATTTACTTGAGATGTCACATATAAGTATAATTAATTATTTTGAACATTTAGAAATATAATTTTATATAAAGAACAAAATTTTTGTATTAATAATTTCAAAATTATCTTATGAGGGATTTTGTGAATTTTATGAAAAGATTTATTTTTCAATGAAAAGTGAAAAATATCGATTTTCGTGAAAATTCAATTTCTTATTTATAATTTAATCTATATAAAAGTAACATTATATTTTAAATATATTATCCTGTAAAATAAGTATTATTTATTTATATAATATCCACTAAAATTATTTTTTTTCATATTTATATAGTATTTTATATTAATTTTAGATTTTGGTAAAAAAACTGAATTATTCAAAAACCTGTTTTGAAATAAATAATTTTTTTTCTTTTCAGTTAACAAAAATGATAACTATTAGATAATTTTTATAAGAAATTTATATATTTAATAAAATTAAATATAATCTTATATTCATAAAATTAATAATATTATTGATATAGTAAATATGAATGAATATTTTTCATGAAAAACACACATCTTAACAACATTCTTTTTCATAACATATATGGATTTTGTATTTTATATTTAAAATTACATGAATTGAATTTTAAAAATAGATTCCATATTTTGACTTATATATTACAAATTACTTAGCGAGTTTGTTTTAATATTTAGGCATAAATAACGGCGATGATAAAAAAAATACAACAATATATGTAAAATAATTAAATAGTTTATAGTTAAAAGGTAAAATATTTGAATACCTAAAAATTTAAACATTAATGGGTTTTATGTGTTTCTAGACCATAACTAGAGTTTAAAAAATTAATTATCGAGCTAATTTTTTGGAATTAATTCCACCAAAGTGTGGTTGGCTTTAATTATAAAATTATTAGTATTTAATCGCTTCAAATCACCCCTCCCTATGTATAAATACCAATCCTCACCACCCCATCTCTTTTATCAACCACTTAATCTATCTAAATATTGAAATAAAAATCCCATACATACTTTCCATATTTCCAATTTCTACGGGTCTCACCAAAATACCAATTCCAAAGTCCTTTAGGGTTCCATCAAAGTGGTGATATTCAAGAGGTAACTTTCTATAACCAACCCTCTTAATTTCCTTTTTTCATATTCAATTTAATTAAATAATTAATAAGTAATGTAATGATTAATTAAATATCATTTTTATATTTTAATAATATATTTATGATAGAATATTACACTTTTATTCTTTTATTATGTCTTCATATTCATTGAAATGAATCCAATGACCAAATTATGGTGGTTAATTAAATATGTGAATAATGATTTTTCATTTCCAATTACCGTCTTAAAAGATAGCGGTAAAAGTATTATTAAGGTTAAATAATAATTTAATTGGTATATTATAACCTATTTCTGATTCAAGAACTATTATTTATACGTAATTTTAAATAAAACAACACTATTTTAGGATGTTCGGAAAACAACCCAAAAATAATCTACACATTTAACATTCAGGTTTTATCAAATTAATCATCCCTATATAAGAAATATAAATGATATATGTTACCAAAAAAACATATAGGATTTTTTTGATATCATTTAAATTAACTTCATGTGTTTTAATTCTATTTTATAAGAAAATCCATAACTATATAGAATTGAACTAACAATGAAATCATGAAATGTACACACCTGAAATAATGAAAATCATAAAATATTCATAATTAATTTGTTTAAATATTTTATTAAATTAACTAATAAGGTATTATAAATATTATGATATCTTTTTAATTAATTAATCAAATTATTTTAATGTTTATATAGGAGTTTAAATTACTCAAAAAAATAATGTGAAGCTAAAAGTAAGGGTTTCTCATATCATTTTTACTTCTGTGAAATAAATTCTTTATTCACCACTTATTTATTTTTTGTGATATATATACCCTAAATAGATATATAATACCATTAATTTAATTATATTAATGGTATTAACTATTTCATTTGTTAATTATTACTTATTTGAAGTATACGATTTGAATAGTTATAAAGTATGAGATTTCATAACATAATTTCCATTATTTGGATTAAACATCAACTTCATCGATAAGGTCATTATAGGATGATGTGTGAATTGAATTTTTTTTCATTATTTATTATTTTTAGTTGTTTTATATGGATTTATAGGAGGATATCATAATATCTTCGTTTGATTAATTCCCACTTCAATGATATGATATTTGTAAGGGATGTCTTTTTACAAAACATATCCCAAGGATCCTTTTTGAAAATAATGTTGAACTACATAAACATCATGAAAAAAAATTATACCTTCATGCCACATTAATATTTTAAATATTCCCATTAATGTTTACATGTTTACCTTAAAAATAATTTTTTCCATTTTACATGCTTTAATTTTCAAACAGATTTATTTCAAAACAAAATTTCTATATTATTCAAAGAGTGTTTTTATGATGCAATCATTCATGATTTATGTTCATGTTATAGTTAAATGGAGTTTTTATAATTAAGATTGGTAACTTAATAAATCAATGATGGGTGGTTATGTTGTAGCACCCCAAACTTTTTATTGTATGTTTCTCTTAAATACATTTTAGTTATATCCTATATTTCAAGAATCATTAAGCCTCTATGAAAGAAAACATGTTTACTTATAGTATAATGCCATAACCTAGCCATAAAACATAAATTTGTCAGCTCTGTGATTTGAATTAAAAAAATCTAACATACAAAGTTGTGATTCGAATGATAATTAGAGTCTTGTGGAATTAAACTAATTTTTTTGTGAATAGTAACCTACCCTTATGAATAATAACCTACCCTTATGAATAGTAACATACCTTTATAAATAGTAACATGATTCTTATTAATGGTATCCATGCCATTAAATGTATAAATGAATTTTGGCACCTTAAAAATGAAGATTAATATTTTAAGTGTTTATATTTTTCCATTAAATAATTATTTTAATTAAATATTTAATGAATCATATTTATAAAATTATTCTTGAAAAATGGATATCATTTTTGGATTCTAAAAATTGAAAAATGGTTAGGGTGAATTTTTGGGATTTTTCTGAAATACTTAAATTTTTTATGAGTAGTAAAATTTGATAATTCACAAAAAATGCTAAATAAGGGATTAAATAATTAATTGATGATTCTATGCTGATGTAAGACCAATTGGTTTGATGTCACATTCATATATTACAGTTCATGGCTAGGAAATACTCACTATTGGTTGTTTCGAGAGGAAATAATAAATTAATGATTATAATATTAAGAAAACTCACCTCCCCTCAACTATATAAACCTCCCCACATCCCCTCTTACTCTTACACCACTCAAGCCTTGTGCCATTCCAAGATAGTGCCCAAGTCTCCCCCAAGATCCTCCCCCATGTTCAAAAGATCACAGTCTCTTCAAAATACCAAAACCTCTCCCCTTAAGAGGTTCTCAAAGGAGGAAGTCTCAAGAGGTAAATTCCCATTTCCAATTCCTTCAAATATTTTAAGTTATTTTCTTTTTGTTTCTTTCCTCACCATAATAGTATGATAAATCTAGTAACATACATGTACATGATTTTTTTTATTCTAATGGTATATTTCATTAACTTATCTCCTTTCCCCCACCATCTATTTGAATGAAATGAAAGCACCATTTGAGATGTGCTAATTTAGCACATTCAAGGACAATGGTTTATCAATTTTTATTATATTATTTGATTATGGTGATGAAAGAATTTTTGTTATGGTGGAACCAGATTATTATATATGTAATATATCCAATTTATATTTTGTAATCCCTTTGTAAAAATGGTATTGAGTTATAAAGAAAAACATGTTCATTGTAATCATATCCACCGTTTAGCCAAAATGGTTGTCGCTAAGGTTATATATATATACAATAATTTGAGTTCACTCTAAGTAAAAAAATTAAATTTAAAACCATGTAATATTCAGGATGATCACTAATAGAATATAACTTCATTTCTCGACAACCACATCCATCTTATATATTTATCCGAACAGAAATATATGTGAACTGATCATTTAAAACCAAGTAAACAAACGATCCCAAACAATGAAATTGAACCTTATAACTAATTAAAAAGGCTTTCAATGAACTATAAAAAGTTATAATAAATCATTTACGTATAGAAGAGGTTATGGAATTATGAATTAATTATATTAATTTGTTTATTTAGGTCTTAAATAAAAAGTCATGAACACCATCTAGCATAAGGTAATGGATATCTGAACTCGATTTCCATTTATTGTGTTTAACATCTATGTCATCGGTTTTGTCTTTCTAAGAATATGTGTGAATGACCTATGAATGTTTTTACTATATATCAAATTATAATTTGTTGATTTTTATTTTTCACACATAAAAATTTCAGAGATTAATCATCACTCTAATGACACAATCTTTGTAAGGGATCATCTCTCTCACTTTTGTTCAAGAATATACCCTATGTTATGCCCTTTTATTTTTAATTACTAATGATGGTGTATGTTTTCACACCTCCCCCATACTTACCATGTGACATATAAACAATTTAATACCCCTTTACCTCTCATTAAGCACTTGAAATAACACTCATTACCATGCTGAAATGTTTGTAAGAGGTTTCTCATCTCACTTTCATTTTTATGAGATTATCATTTTTCACCACTTATTTCTTGTATGTGGTATATGTGTACTAAAATTTGATATATAATAACATTATTCTATTTATATTAATTTTATTCAATTAATAATTTGAGTTCTATTAATTTATGGTCATATGATTCGACCGATTATATTGTGGTAAGAGTCTTTGTCTCAACTACTATTTTGTTGTGATTAACTTTGTATTGTGAACCTAATAATCATTATGTGGTGTAACTACTTCCCATATGAGATCAAATTTTATTTGAAAGTTATATTTATATTAAAGATACCTAATCTCATATCATGGATATGATTTTTTTCTAAACCATATACCATTTTACATACGGTGTTTATTTGGAATGTTATTATAATATTGATGAATCAGTATACTCTAATATATGCATATATTGAAAAGGAATATTGCTATTGTATTGAATAAATTTATAAATAATGATTTGGAAATGATGTGGTGTGTGGGGCTCGCTATTGCCCCTTGATGCATCGGTAGGTCTCATGAGACAAATCAATTTGGCGACAAACCCTTCGAGTTTGTTTCCAAATAATCAGACGAGTTTCTACCCATAGAACTAAACTGTTTTTTCTGTATTATGGTTTCATGTTCTAGATACAGGATTATTATTATTATCCATGAGGTTTTAACTATTAAAAAATATATGGATGTAGTTTCATTCTCAGTTTATTAATGGCATTAGTTATTCATTTATTCACTATTCCATTTTTATTATGTCAGATTTATTGTGATTTACTTTTTATTATAGTCATGATTTTTCTATTTTTAACCCTTACTAAGCGTTTCATCTCACCCCTTTCATTGTTTACTTTCAACCGCTGACATAGAGGAGATCGTTTATTGAGTTCTTGTGGATGCAATTTTTTGTTTCGTTATGTATTGTATTTGGTAAACTTTTCCAATGTAATTTGAGTAACATATACATATCTAGTTTCTTCAAGACTATTAAATTGATTGTTCCTTGGGGATTATCATTCCTTCTAACCATTCCAATATCACAATTAATGCACCGAATCCAGCCTAGAGGGGTCAGAGTGTAACAGTTGGTATGAGAGGAAGTTTGGTAGAAAAATTGGAAACTATAATAGGAAATGTATAGTAGAGAACAAAGCCCTAAGGTTTTATTTGAGGATAAACATACAAGAACATACTGGTATTTTCATAAGGAATAGATTATGTAGATATTTTAAGAAATATGTCCATGTCTAGATACGGGCTGGTAGAGGCGGCTCTAGCACAAATGTATCTAGGGGTAAAACCCGAAAACACCACATTGAGCTAGACTTGAAAGGGAACTGGTGCATGAAAAAAGGCCTTGTTGCACTCTTTGTTATGAAACTCTCATGGGATATGCTTAGGATAATTCACATTTTATTTACAAGCCATTATGAAGGAGTTTAATGTCAAATTTTCCTCATAGAAATCATGTTTATAAGATTAGCTATGCATAGAATTTCAATATATGTTTGGTTCTTTTCAATTTGAGGTTCATAAAATAATATAGTGTATCCCATTATTTAAAAATGGTGTCTAACAGAAGAAAGGGAATTAGTATTCATGGGAAAGGTAGGGATATCCCTACTGAGAAAGTCAACAGATTCAATGTTGGAGCAGATCAGATCATGACAATATTGGGACAACTTACTCAAGCAATAATGAATAACAATTCCACACCTGTGTTGGATCGTTTCATGTGGCAGAAGCCCCCATCTTTTAGTGGGACTATTAACCTAGTGGCTTCTGATAAATGGATCATGTACCTTGAAATTATATTCAAGGAATTAAAATAAAATGAAAATAAAAAGGTAGTATTAATAGTATATTGTCTCAAGGGCGACGTTGGTCAATGGTGGTCCATGATTCAGAATACCATAGCGGAAGAAGAAATAGAAGATATGGAATGGAGGACTTTTAAGGAAATATTTTTTGAAAAATATTTCCCTCCTGAGCAACGAACTGAAATGAAGAGGAAATTCTTAGCTTAAATCAATGGTAAGAAGACAGTGTTGCAGAGTATGAGGCTACTTTCACAAGGCTATCCAGGTATGCCGTAGATTACGTACGTGACTCGGTAGACAAAATTAATCATTTATTTGAAGGTATGAATATATGTCTTTGAAGGGAACTGGATTCTCAATAATTTTCATCATATGAAGAAATTGTATCAAGTGCCGTAAAAATAGAGAGTAAATTTTCTAGATCAAATATTTTCAAAGGAAACAAAGATAAGAAGCGGTACTCTGATAAAAAAAGGAAAGTAAGAAGCACCAAAGAAGAGCAAGTGAACAAAGATATTCCCATTATCTGAGAACTGGGGAAATAATCATCTTGGAAAATTTTTGAAAGGCATGTGACTCTACTATAACTATGGATAAAACGGTCTTGTATCTGATGAATCTAAGGGGAAGAAACAATTCAATGATATTTAGTGATACAATTGTAGAGAGATGGGCCACTATTCAAATAAGTGTCCTAAGCATCAAGGAAACATGCCTCCGCAAAAGAATAGAGAACAAGGGAGATCCTATGTGATTACAATCATGGTGGTTGAAGTTACAAATGATGTGGTGGTGGGTAATTTATTTGTTTCCTCAAACATAGCCAACACTTTATTTGATTATGGATCATCGCATTCATTCATATCTTCTCAGTTTTCCTCGAAGATTAGATATATCCCATTTGTTTTAATAAAGGAGTTGTCAGTCAAAACTCCCAGGGGATGTATCATTGTAATAAAGGCATGTCAACTAGTCCCCTTCCAGACACCAAAACATGTTTTAGTTTCTAACCTTATTATCATACCAATGACTGAATTTGATATAATTCTCAGTATGGATTGGCTTTAAAATTATGAAGCAATGATTTATTGTATGAATATGGAATTTACATTTTTTGAAAAATGTGTAGAAACCCTTGTCTTTAGGATAGAAATTTTTCCACCTGATTCTTATCTAGAACCACCACTAGTAGATCTACTAAATGAAATACTTGGAGAGGAAGATAAACCAATATCTATGGGCAAGTAAATAAATATTCAAATTGAAGATGTGAACATATTGCAAGAATACATTGATGTATTTCTAGAGGACTTACCTGGACATCCTCCAGATCAGGAATTTGAGTTATCCATTGATTAATTCCTGATGCAAGACCTATATCAAAGAATCCATATACAATGGCTACTGTGTAATTAGTATAGAAGAAGAAAAACTAGAGGATTTGAGTGAAAAAATGATTTATTCGACCATGTGTTTTTCCATGGGGATCCCCTATCCTCTTTGTCAAGAAGAAAGATGTATCCATTTGTCTTTGCATTGATTATAGGGAAATCAATGCTTTTGCAATAAAGAATAAGTATCCTCTGCCATGGATTGATTATTTATTAGATCAACTTCATGGAGAAAAATACTTTTTGAAGATTGACCTTCAATCAGGATATCATTAGTTGTATGTAGGGAAGGAAGATATACCTAAGATAGCATTTCAGGCCAGGTATGTGAATTAGATGTTTACAGTTATGACTTCTGGACTGAAAAATGCCCCATTTGTTTTCATGGATTTAATGAATATAGTTTTCAAATAATATCTTGATAACTTTTTGTGGTATTTATCGATGATATCCTTATATACTCAAAAATCTATGAAGACCGTGAGAATCACTTGTGAGTCATTCTGCATACTCTTTGAAGAAATAAATTATATGGGATGTTTGGAAAATTTGAAATATGGATTCAATTAGTTTCTTTTCTTGGCCATATAGCCTCTAAGGATGGAATCCTAGTTGATCCTATGAAGGAAAATTCAATATCAGATTGGCCCACACCAACAAACATAACTGATGTATGCCATTTTATTGGATTAGCAGGTTACTATCGGCGTTTCATTCAGAATTTTTCCCGACTAGCAAACCCGCTAACCAATATCGCATGTAAAAGAGTTATGTTTGTGTGGAAAAAAAGAATGTATAGAATTATTTGAATAATTGAAAATAATATTGGTCAATGCTTCAATTCTGAATCTTCCATCTAGAATTGGTGGATTTGTAATATACAATGATTCATCAAAGAATGGATTGGTTTGCATCCTTGTGAAAAACGATAATGTTATTTCTTATGCATCAAGACAATTGAAGACTCATGAGAAAAATTATCCAAATCATGATCATGAATTAGCAGACGTAATCGTTTCTCTGAAAATATAGAAGCATTATCTCTACGGAGAGAGATGTGAGATTTATACAGTCGACAAGATTTTGAAATGAATTTTCACACAAAAATAATTCAACATGAGGAAGTGGATATGTCTTGAGTTACTCAAATATTATCATTTTTCAGTACACAACCTCCTTTTAAAGGCGAATAAGGTGGTAGATGCATTAAGAAAGAAAGATTATGGACTTCTGAATCATATGAGGATTGAGAGAGATCCTATATTTTTGGATCTACTAATGTGGGATATGGGAAATTTTAAGGAAAGGGAAACATTATTCCTATTTCAAATGATTTATAAACCATATTTATTTGATAAGGTAAAAATCCCTCAATCTAATGATGAGAACCTGCTTATGAAAATTATGGCTTTCAACGATAGGAGACTGGCTGAATTTGTGTATGAAGAAGGAGTTCTAAAATTTGGGAAGATGTTATGCGTTCCATTAGTACCTGAGATAAAAAAGGGAACTATTAGATGATTATCATAGAACAAATTTATCTATACACCCAGGTAGCACCAAGATGTATAGATATTTGAAAGAATATTTATGGTGGGATAATATGAAGTGGAAAATTGCAGACTATGTGTCAAGATGTCTAGTTTGACAACAAGTGAAGGAAGAGAGGAAACATCCCAAAGGAGTGATGCAACCTATACCTATTTTTATGTGGATGTGGGATAACATTTGGATGGATTTTTTCACTGGACTACCAAGGACATCTAGAAGGAGTAATGCAATATGGGTAATAGTTGATCGGCTCACAAAATTAGCACATTTTCTTCTTATAAGAGGGGATTTTCCACTTGAGTGCTTGGAAAGACTTTATATTAATGACATTGTAAGACTTCTTGGTGCACCTCTATCGATTGATTCTTATCGTGATTAATGGTTTACATAAAAATTCAGTAATGGTCTTTAGAATGCTTTGAATGCTGAGCTTCGAATGAGTACTACTTATCACCCCCAAACTGATGGACAGTCTGAAAGGCCTATTCAATCTCTATAACGAATGCTGAGGTCATGCTCTCTTGATTTCCAAGGTATGTGGGATCAATACTTGCCTTTGGTGGAAGTTTCCTACAATAATAGTTTATATTATAGTATTCAAATGGATCCATATAAAGCATTGTATGGAAATAGATGTCGAACTCCAACTTGTTGGTACAAAGATCGTGAGAGGAAACTGATAGGCCCAGAACATATTGAAGAGACCAAGACAATGGTGAAGACAATACAAGCCTATATTAAAGTATCCCAAAGTAGGCCGAAGAGTTATGATAAAAACCATAGAAAGGACTTGGAATTTTAAGTTAGAGATCATGTATTTATGAAAGTATCTCCATGGAAGGGTGTCTTAAGCTTCAGTATGAAATGGAAACTTACACCCAGGTATATCGGACCATTTGAAATTCTGGAAGGAATCAGAGTAGTAGATTACCATTTAACAAGGACGCCAAATCTCTCCAAAGTCCATGATGTGTTCCAAATGTCATTGTTGAAGAAATACATGCCAGAACCCAAGCATGTACTCACCTATGAAGAAATTGAACTGGAACCTGATTGGTCATACCATGAAAAGCCTATTGGGATTATTGACGCAATGGAAGAAGTATTGTGAAATCAGACAACCCAACTTGTAATGTTTATTTGTAGGAACCAGAATATAGAGTAAGAAACATGGGAACCAGAGGGATTCATGAAAAAGAACCACCCACATCTTTTTGGGGAGTTTCACACATTAAATTTTGAGGATGAAATTTATAAAGGACGTAATATTGTAGCACCACAAAAATTTTATGGTATGTTTCTCTGAAATAAATTTTAATTATAACCTATATTTCAATAATCACTGAGCTTATCTGGAACAAAATTTGGTTACTTATAAGAGATATCCATAACTGAGCCATAAAACGTAAAATTTTCTTTTCTATGATTTGAATTTTAAAAGTCTTACATACATGGTTGTGATCAAGATGATAATTAGAGTCTGATAGAATTTACATAATTTTCTATGAATAGTAACATACCCTTATAAATAGTAACCTACATGTAAGAATAGTAACTTAACCTTATGAATAGTAATATGATTCTTATGAATGCTATCAGTGCCCTTGACTGTATAAATGAATTTAGACATCTTAAAAATGAAGATGGATATTTTAGTGTTTATATTTTTCGATTAGATAATTAATTTAATTAAATATATAATTAATAAAATATATATAATTATTTTGGAAAAATTGACTTCATTTTTGGATTCTACACATTGAAAAATGGTTAGGGTGAATATTTGGGATTAATCTGAAATACATAAATTTGCGATGAATAGTAAAATCCGATAATTCACAATAAATGCTAAATAATGAATTAATTGTGTCATTGATGATGATATTCGGATGTTATCCCAATTGGTTAGAAGTAACATGCATATATTACTGTTCTTGGTCATTAAATACTTTCTATTGGTTGTCTTGAGAGGAAATAATAAATTAATTATTATAATATTGAGAATACTTCTCTCTCCTCCACTATATAAACCACCCCTCACCCCATCTTCCTCTCACACCACTCAAGCCTTATTCCATGGAAATATTCTTCCCAAGTATTTCCCCAAGATCCTTCCCCTAGTCTAAAAGCTCATATCCTTTTCAAAATACCAAAACCTCTTCCCTTAAGAGGTTCTCAAAGGAGGAACTCTCAAGAGGTAAATTCCTCTTTCCAATTCCTTCAAATCTTTTATGTTCTTTTCTTTTTGTTTATTTCCTCACCATAATAGAATGATAAATTAAGTAACATATAGGTACTGAAATGTTTTCATGGTAATGGTATATTTCATTAGCTTCTCTCCTTTCTCCCACCATTTTTTTGAATGAAATGAAAGCACCGTTTGAGATGTGCTAATTTAGCAACTTCATGGACAACCGTTTATCAATTTTTCTTATAGTCTTTATTTCGGGTCATGAAACCATTTGTGTTATGGTTGAACCAAATTATTATATATGTAATATATCCTATTTTTAGTTCTTTAATCCTTTTGTGCAAATGGTATTAATTTATAAAGAAAAACATGTTCATTTTAATCAAACCCACTGTTTAGCCAAAACGGTAGTCACTAAGGTTATATATATAATAATTCTACTTCACTTTAAGTAACAAAATTAAATTAAAAACCTTTTTATACTCTGTATGTTCACTAATAAGATATAAATTATTTTCTAGACAACCAAAAACATCTTATATATTTTTCTGAACATGAATATAAGTGAACATGTCATTTAAAACCAAGTAAACAAATGATCCGAACAATGAAATTGAACCTTATAACTAATAAAAATGACTTTAATGAACTAAAAAGGGTTAAAATAAATAAATTACATATATAATAGGTTCTGGATTTATGAATTAATAAGAATAATTTTTTTATTCAGGTCTTAAATAACAAGTTAAGAACACCTTCAAGCATAAGGTAAGGGATATCATAACTCAATATCCATTTATTGATTTACAAATCTATTTCTTGGTTTTTTCTTTCCAAGAATATTTTTGAATGACCTATGATAGTTTTATAATATATATACACTTTTATTTTGTGGATTTTTATTTTTCAAACATAAATATTTCATTGATTTATCGTCACTGTAATGACACAATCTTTGCATGGGACCCTCTGTCTCTCACTTTTGTTCAAGAATCTCCCATATGTTGTGCCCTTTTATTTTTAATTCATAATGATGGGGTATGTTTTCTCACCTCCCCCATACTTCCCATGTGACATATAAATAATGGAATACCCCTTTACCTCTCATTAAGCACTCACAATAAAACTTGTTACCATGCTAAAATGTTTGTAAGGGGTTTCTCATCTCACATTCATTTCGGTGAGATTTTCATTGTTCGCCACTTATTTAATGTATGTAGTATATGTGTACATACATTTGATATATGATTACTTGATTATATTTATATTCATGTTATTCAATGTTTCATGTGAGGATTATTATGTTCTGGTCATATGATTCGCCTGATTACATTGTTGTAAGAGTCTTTGTCTCAACTATTATTTTGTTGTGACTAACTTGGTATTGTGCATCTAATAATCCTTATGTGGTGTACCTACTTCCCATTTGAGATCCCATTTCATTTGAAAATTATATTTATATTAAATATCCATAATCTCATATCATGGATATTTTTTTTGTCTAAACTGTATTCCATTTTATATAAGGTGATTATTTGGAAAGTTATTTTAATATTGATGAATTAGTATACTCTACTCTATACAGATATTAGAAAGGAATATTTCTATTGTATTGA
This sequence comes from Viscum album, assembly GCA_963277665.1. Taxonomy (NCBI): domain Eukaryota; kingdom Viridiplantae; phylum Streptophyta; class Magnoliopsida; order Santalales; family Viscaceae; genus Viscum; species Viscum album. Next base: position 1,960,563,424 of record OY728137.1, read on the forward strand.
ATCAATGTATAATGAATTATTTGGACATGCAGTGGCAGTTGGGGTCTACTATATCCCCTCGATGCATCGGTAGGTCTCATGAGACAAATCATTTTGGCAACAATCCCTTTGAGTTTGTTTCCAAAAAATCAGTCATGTTTCTACCCGATAACTAAACAGTTTTTATAGTATTATGGTTTCTTGAGCCAGATACAAGATGTCCAATTAATAATCATTCTCTTTATTCATTATTAGTTGTTATTATTATTATCCATGAGGCTTTCAAAATGACAAAATTTATGGATTCAATTTCATTCTCAGGTTATTAATGGCATTAGTTATTCATTTACTCACTATGTCATATTTATTATGTCAGATTGATTGTGATTCACTTATTATTATTCTCATGATTCTGCTATTTCTAACCCTTAATGGTAATTTTATCTCACCCCTTTCATTGTTAACTTTAAATAGTTTACAAGGAGGAGATTGTTTATTTCATTCTTGTGGATGAAGTTTTAGTTTCGTTATGTTTTGTATTTTCTAAACTTTTCCATTGTAATCTGAGTAACATATATGTATCATGTTTCTTACAGACTACTAAACTGGTCATTCTTTTGGGATTATCATTCCATCTAACTATTTCTATATCCCAGGAAATGCACCAGCTCTAGCCTATAGGGGTCGGGCTTTTCCATTTGTGATAACCAATGTAAGGGTGTGAGATGACAATCAAATAAAGGGTGGTTTTGTGATAAACCTAAGATGGGTGTTTATGTTATAACCTTCAATTAATTTTGTACTCTATAGTTGGAGGTTGACCATATTTGTTTATCCATTTGTAATAGTGTTATGTAAAATGATTTCCCATGTTACCTAATTATATTTTATATTCATTATAATTATTTTTGTTGAAAATATATTTATTTTTAAAAAGTAATAAAATGATATTTTTTCAAAAGTTGATAATTTTTTCTAGGTGAAAAGTTATTATTACATGAAAATATTTTGTGGGATTTCACTAGACTAATAGTCTCCATTATTTTTGGATGATTGATCATGATGTGAATGCTTAATATTTTTTACTTTTGTATTATTAAAAAAATGGATTCATGGTATAAGTGTCTAAATTTAATGTAAATTTTTACTATTTAATTGATAATATTAATTATATAAATCTCTAAATTGAAAATATTCTTGGGAATAAAATAATATGAATTCTTGTTTAAAATAATTAGAATATGTGTTGTTTAAGTTTGGGCTCATATAATGATATTGAAATTGAAATATGAAAGGTATAGATTATTTAATGGCTCATGTTTTTAAATTGATCATTCTAAGGAAATAGTTCATATATTTTTATTGTAATGTGTTTTTATGGAATTAGATGGAAAACCATTTTAAGGGATAATGAATATTGATATGTAATAAAAATGTATACATAAAATGGATTTGAGGGTTATTAGAGTTTAATGAATGATGAAATGTTTAAATTTATAATTTCTTTTTTGAATATCATAGTAATTTGGGATACATTTATTGAGATTTAGTTATATATAACCATTATGTTTATGATATGAAAATATTATTTGAGAAAGAAATGTATTTTAATTTTTTCTATATATTCTTAATGGTATGTATAACCTATAGTGTTTATATAATATCGTATTTTTCTGGCAATAATGGGTTCTTAGTTTTTATTACGAAAAATGGAACGTATGAGATAACCATTGGGGTTAAAATAAATTATTTACTATTGAATTTCTTAAGGAATATTTTTAGGATGACTCTCTCATTTCTAGAATTTATTTTGGAATAAGATAATATATTCTTAAAAAAAGGAAAACCTATAGGATGGGTGGAACTCCATAAAGTATGAAAAGACACATAAATTGAACCCTCAACTAATCGGTGATAAGTTTCCATCACCTTCCACTACCCTACATGATGTCTTGGTAATTATGATATTTTTATTTTTCGGTAAATGATATAATAAAATAAAAATAATTCTTTTGGAACATATGATTTATCATAACAAAAATACATTGGATAAAATTATTTGGTGATTAAGTGACAGATTTTATTTTGAAAGATGTTCACTATTTTGGGGATTTTATATGATTAAGATAAAAAAATACTATGGGATTTTATTTGAGAAATAAATGATGGGTGCTATTTTTGAAACATGTATGATTTAGTGTGATTCATTTTATTTATGGAAATGATTTGTGATTATGGATGTTTACATTTTTAATTATTAATTATCAGTGATTTTTTTTATTATAATATAAATGTCAAATTTTTCTTGGAATAATATGTGATGAAATTATAAAAATATATGTGGTAATTTTCATCCTTGAATATTTTGTGTAATTTTTAGGTTTGTTATTTGCTGAATATTTTATGTTGAACATCAGTTGTTAATATTAAATTTTGGAGATCTAAGTTATTTTTCATCATTATAACATTTATTATGATGGAAAAATTAACATATGTTATACTAACAATTTTGTTTTTGGTTAATCAATAATGAAATTCGGGATTGATAGTTATACAATTATGGATGTTTTTATCCATATATGTTTATTCTGGTTCATCAGGTAAGAAAATTCATCCTAAATACCCATATATTGGTTAAAAGATAAGTTTTGTTGAAAATTAATCATAACATGATATTATAATTTTAATGTATGTATGTTTACTTATGTTATTACTACTGTAAATAATATAATTCTGAGATTTTAGGAAAAAGTAATTGGAAACAAAAATATTATGTGTTTCTTTTCTTACCAAGCAATCAAGGGACCTTTAATCAATCAATGATTTACAATTTTGTGATGGTTTACCTTATAATGACCATGTTATATATCGTTATCTATCAAAAAAAGATAGTTTGAATTATTTTCCATGTTCATATGTTCAAATTACACTTGTGTTATCCATAATAGAATCGTAGTTTTTTATGTTACATTTTCCTTTTACATTTCCTCCATTTTAGAGGAAGTTTTATTGTCTCTTTATGAAGTTGAATTCCCAGAAAAGAAATTCAAAAATTAAAACCATTTATTTTCATCGTAATATTCAAAATTGTGAGGAATAATTTTTTAATTCCTCGATTGTATAGGGTGGAGTATTATTTATTAAGGATTCCACTAAATCTATCTCATGTTAATGATATGTTCCATGTATCTCTAATGGGGATGTAAATACATGATCCTTAACATGTACTAGACCCCAATGTTATACCAACAAAGTTAGATATTTCATAATAAGAGAAAATTTTGTAGATATTTTGGATCATATAGATAATGTTTTGTGAAATAAGACAACTCAACTATTTAATTTCTTTGTAGAAACCCCCAATTTGAAGAAGTTATTTGGGAACTAGAGGATGTGATGAGGAAGAGGTATCCTCATCCATTTTATCCATGTAACAAATTATGTGGGGTAAATTAATTTTAAATCGGGTATAAAGTAACCCTGTATTATTGTCTAGTATGTCACTTTTTATATAAACTTAATCTTTTCGACAACTTAATTTTCACATAACTCCAAGTTGAAATGATCTGTAAAATATTATTATTTTAACATGTCAATTATAACCTAGCCATTACATTGGTGGGAATGAATAGTATTAACCACATTATGAAATTTATAATTATAAAACTCATTATTAATGTATTAATTAATGATTTATTATTGTGTATATTATATTCAGTAAATTAATTTTATTCATCAAATATATATTTTCTTCAAAAAGATATTTTTATTTATTCTTATGAGAAAATGAATATAAATAGATTTTTTATAGTTTCAAAAATATTTTAGGATGCAATGAACAACGATTTTTAATTCATCATATTATAATTATATTTATATTTTTCTCATAGAATGTACTGAAATGATTATTTTTTCAATGAGTAGTGAAAAATACAGAATTTTTTAAATATGTAATTTCTTTCCAATATATTATGAAATTTATAATTATCTTTATGTTTTAAATATGTATTCAAGTAAAATAAGTATTGATTAGTTATATTTAAAAAATGAAATTATTTTGAATCAAAATTATATTGTATTTTAGAATTAGTAAATGTTTTCACTTAAAATTAGTTTTTTTAAAAAAAATTAAATTTCTTATTTATTGTACTTTTTAATTAAATTAAATAATACCTTACTAGTAATTCATTTAGTAAATTTTTTAACACCCTATAATATTGTGGTATGTCTAATTAACATATTCGATAGCTTATGTTGCACAAAACACAAAGTTTAAAACCCTGATCTACTATAAAATAGTAACATGACTGTTGGAGTAATAATGTGACCATTGAGAATAGTAATGTCGCTAGTAGAATAATATCCTTTTCTATTAATTTATACCTAAAATTTAGGTACCTTATAACAGAAAAAATATTTCATTTATATTCCTAAGTAAGTAATTTTTTTTGAAAATGATAAATTATTTACTTTCGATTTTTTAGAAATGTAAAGATTTATTTTCTATTTTATAATATATAATACTATATAAAATAAAATTTATTTTCATTAAATATATATATTATTAAATATTTTTTTGTCATATGATTTCATTATAATTTCAGGATTACTTACATAATGTATTAACGTGTCAAAAAATCAATTACATTATCAAAATCTGTATTTTTGAGTAAATGATGATTTCAGTCGAAAATTAAATTTCTCATATTTATGATTATATTTTAATAAATTTTATTCATATTTTATAATTATACACATTTAAAAAAAATAGGTTTAATTATTGTGCTTTCTCTAAAATATGTGATTATTTTTATGAATAGTGAAATACAATAATTTACAGTATATGAAAACTACAAGAATTGTAGACTCAGAGATGGTGTATGGGTGATGTAAGATGATTATATTAAACTATAATTCCATATTTATTGTATTTAGTCATGGTAATTATTAATATATATATTCTTGATATGAAATAAAAAACTAATGAATAAAATAATAAAAACCACCCCTCTCCTCGCACTATAAATACCACCCTCACCACCTCATCTACTAACACCATTCAAGACTATAATGTTTCCCAATTTCTACAAAATAAACTTCTAAATTTCATCCCCTGCATCGAAGATCCTTTTGTCTACAAAAATACCCAACCAAATTTCTATAAGGAAGTACTAAAAGAGAAGAACATCGAGAGGTAAAATCCTCTTTCTTTTTCTTTTAATTTCTTTTCAATTTTTTTTATTCCATATAATCTCATAACCACCCATTATCCTTGTAAAATGGTCACTCTATTATATTATATATATAGTAATGTTATTATGTTTATTAAATATCTATCATTATAACTATTCCCTTATCCCGTTTATTCTGAAAATGAAAATAACATTCATGATGTATCGATTTACTCCCATTATAGACAATGCATTCCCATTTTCCATTATCACCTTTTAGACTAGTCAAAAAACCATATTTCAGTTTAAAAATGGATTATATTATGTGATTTATTTCACATTTAGTGTTCTGGAACCATTACATATACATAATACTAATTTTTAAAACAAAACTACTACATGATGATAAAAGATTCCAAAATAATCTTACCGGTTATCATTATTATTTTATCTGACAGATCATCTTTATATTTGAAAAAATGATATATAATATTTTTTTAATATTTTGTAATTTCATTTGAATATTTTGATTTTAATTATGGATGAGTTTTCAAATTTTACATGATATTTTGTAGAGTTATACAAGTGGCCAATCATAATATCCTAGGAAATAAACACTCTTAAATGATAAAGTTGAATATTATAACTTATAAAAGAGGACATAAATGAAAATTATACAATTATTATTAATAATTTACTTGTTTAAGAGGTTATTATTTAAATTATTAATGAATCTGATATCATTATCTAGGAAATCAAATGAGAATGCACAACACTTTTAGATATAAGGTAAAGGTTCCTTCTCAACACTCCATTATTCCTTTGGTTACACATTCCATCTTATTACACTAATGTAATTACCAATTATTATTTTTAAGTCCTATTACATTGAATGTTTATATTCCAAATATAATTATCTTTATCAATTATTCTTTCATTTATGGGAAATACATGATTAAAAAGGTTATCCAATCAATTCATCTCGATAAGAAAGATCGATTAAATGTAAATCCAAATGTATAAAATATTTTTATGTACACTACATAATCTACTATTAGCCACCAATTATTTTCAATAAAACTTTTTATCCAAAAATATATATTCAATTTATGGTTTTATGAAAACAATTATTTCATTTTTTCACTTTCAATACTCATTTATATTTTCCCTTAAGAAACACTAAAGATGACTAGTTCTAAAGTTCATTAAACGGTATTATCACATTTCATCACTTAAAATGAAAATATCATTATGAATATAAATTTAATATTCCAAACCTATAATTTCATTCCCTTTTTCAGGATAGAAATTCTAATTTTTAGGGAAAATACAATGGAATTGAAAAAGAACTATTCTTTCAAATGTAAAAAAAATAATTTCTATCAATGTTTTAGAAATGATTTTATTGGAGTATTTTAATCTATTTAAAAATTATTTATTTAATATTATTATAAATTTATATTGATGTATTATTTCACCATCTACCATATTTTATTTAATTGTTTATAATTATTTTCCAAGGATGTATTGTCTATATATTGTTCGCCGTATTACTCTGGATGGTTTGAGATTAAATTTATTGTTTAGGTAATGTAAAAAATATTTCCTATTCTAAAATAAATATGAATATATATGTTGATTATGCTTCTCCCCTTTTTATGATTATTTCATTTCACAAAGTATGTGGTGGTAAATGACTTTTATTTCCCCAAGATGCATCTTTAGGTCTCACGAGATAAAATCTGCCATGTTATTAACTATTTATGTATGATGACTTCGAAAAATTGTTGAATTAATATTTATTATGTCTTGAATTATGCATTCCCCTGTTATTATATTATGAATTGATAACCCAAGTGATTATTCACCTAGAATTATATCCATGATTGTGTTTTATTCAGACGTTATTATTTATATGGAATTATTTAATCCGATTTTATTCCTCCTATATTATTATAAATATTATGTTTAAATAGAATGTGTTTTTACTTATTCACCTTACATTATTGTTACTATGTAAATCTTTTGGATTTCACTATATTCCGTACTCCTACTGAGTGACTGATTTCAACCTAATATAATGCTTTATATTAATATATTATATGAATATATATAATATGAATGAATTAATGTGATATTCTAGGAGTTTATGGGTGCTTTCAGTGGAGTTTCTATTTTTTTTCCTTTCACATTGTATTGTAAAACTTATGTATGTATATGTTTTTCTAAATATACATAACTATTTATTCATTCAAGATGTCTCTACCATGATTATTATTATAATGTAAAATATGTTAGAGACCGACTTCAGGCTACTGGGGTTGAGGTACTAACAATTGGTATTTGAGGAAGATTATTATAATCAATGAAAACTAGAATTTAAAAAAATTAGATTGAAAATGAAACCATATGATATAATTTCTAAATATTACCAAATATACAAAAGGTATGATTTAGTGATTACTTATTTAATGCTTTTAAATTTATAATTATGTGCTTCAATAGTTCTAAGATAACACATTATGATTAATTATTTGTTGATTTTGTAGAAACTCGAGTTTTTGGTCCTGTCAGACTTTGGAATATTTCTAGGAATAATTCCAAAGCTAGGCGCGAAGACGGCGTGCGATTCCGAGGCCCGGTGTTCCCAGAATTAATTTTATAAAAATAATAAGTATTTTTATACTATGCACGTGGTGGGGGTGTGAAATCTCCTAAACAGTAGCTCAGAACAGAAATCTGATGGAACAGTTGCGTCCGGAACGTGCCGTTTACCCTAGGCAGGGTGTAAACTTTGCGGGCGTGGGCCTGCGGTGAGAAACGCCACCAGGGGCATATTCGTAATTAAATGGAGAAGTTAGTGTGCGAGCGTCAGCTCAAATAACTTCCGAACGGAGTCTTGGATGGAAAATCTGAGTTCGCCGTTGCGTTCAGAATGACGCGGTTGTCCTAGGGGTGACCTTACTTTTGTTCGCATTGGGCGTCGGGTTCAAGGCGAGTTTGGCGCTGGCGGGCGGCTGATATAAATATCAGCGCCCACCCCCTTATCTTTCTTCGTTGTTCATCACCGCTGCTCCGCCGAATCGAGCAAACGAAGCACCCACAAGCTCGGAATTCGATGGCGGACGTTCCAGGAGCGCGTAACCGAAGCTCTGGAGCGCGGATCTAAGGCAGAACGTCGGCGTTTCGCCCGCGAGGTAGGAGGATTTGAGTATTAACCCCCGATCCCATTTTTGCTGTGTTTTTCTGCAAATTGAAGCCGTAGCGGTGTAGATCGCGCCCTGAGGGTCGTGTAGACGCCTCCAGATCGGAAAACAGACCCCGGGGTGCCCCCGGCGGTCCGCGGAAGATCCGTTGGCATGGCACAAGCGCGGCGGCGCTGCCACCGGTGGAGCCCGGCGTCCCGCGGTGGAGCCGCGGCAGAGCATCGGCGGCCGGCCGCCCAGCGCGGCGGCCCGCAGCGGAGGGCCGCCGGCGAGGGTGGGATGGCAGCGGCCGCCGGTCCGGCCTCTTTTACCATACGGGGGTCTTTAAACCCCCGTATCATGCAAAACGGGAGCCGGATTCGCGCGCCGTTTGCGACCACTCGACCCTGACGACGGGGAGAACCCTCCGGTGTGGGTTCGAGGGTTTAATGGTTCGGGATCATGGCCTGGGAGCTAGAAACATTGTAAAAAATAACATTATTTTATTATTTTACGACTTCGGGTCATTGTAACTTCTACCCGGAGCGTCCGATTGACGTACTGTCAGTGGCGTTGAGACCCTGATGGTACGACGGACTATTTGAGATGGTTTCCAGGTGTTGGGACTGAGAACGTGGTGCAGGCCCCACGAGGCCGGGTTTTGGCGTTTGCGGAGAAACGTATCTTTTGCACCAGGAGTCCGATTTTGGCGGATGATGAGTCGATCCTGTGTGTTTTTCCGAGAGGAACGCAATGGTGCTTTCCATTGGATGTGTTTCGGAATCGAGGCGTGGGCCCCACCCGAGCCGGGCTTCTGTAAATAGTGCCTTTTCCACCGGGTGTCTGTTTCGGACGAGCGAGTAGTCGATTCCGCTTGTTTTTCCGAGGGGATCGCAATGGTGCAATCCGCTCGATGAGTTTCAGGATCGTTTTGTGGGCCCCGCACGAGCTAGCTACGGTGAATAGTGCCTTTTTTCACCGGTGCTCCATTTTGGGCGACTAAACAGCATATCCTGCATGTTTTTCCGCATGGAACGCGATGGTGGCCTCGGTTTTGGCTTATGGGGTGCACAGGGTGGCGTTGTGGTGGGTCACTCGGGCTAGCGACGTTTTGACCAACAGGGGTTGAGGGTTCTCCCTTGGTTCGTTCCTATGAGGGTTCATGTGGCATCAGAACCTTCGTATGGGTTTGTGATCCTCTTGATGGGATGTTTAAACTGTTAGAGTTTTGGTATCCCTCCGGTGGGCCCAGAGTGGATCCTCTAGCATCTTTACCCTATATCGGGTTCTTGGTATCACTGTGACCGCTTATTTATAGGCAGCAATCCCCTATCTAGCAGGTTAACCCCGTAGGGTTTGTGGCATTATCGGAAATATGATCCCATATGCGATGGGCCGTGCTCAGTAGGGTTGTGGCATCATCGGGTATATGATCCCCTACTCAGCATGTGGTTTATAGTAGGTTTATGGTATCATTGGTTACGTTATCCCCTACTCAGTGCATGGTTTCAGTAGGGTTTCGGCATCGTCGGTTTGATCCCCTACATCGCGAGTTATACCAGATAGGGTTCCGGTATCATCGTGTCCATCTTTATATGGATGATGATCCTCTATCTGAGTGTGAAGCTTCTGTCGAGTGCCAGATCGGGTTGTGGAATCTCCCAGCGGATCCTGGGTGTGATCCCCTATCTGCGAGAACTACGTATGCCAGATCGGGTCGTGGTATCCCCCAGCGGACCCTGGGAGTGATACCCTATCTGTGAGCTACGTATACCGGAGTGGCTCTTGGTATCCCCTAGAGGACCCTAGCAGTGATCCCCTATCTGAGGAGTTTGTTTGTTATGTTGTTTCAGCGATGTTTCATCAGTGATCGTGGAGCATGTTCTCCTGGTTGGGGATAGTTGTTGGTGATGAGGTCGGTACCTCTTGTGGCTTTGTGGCATGAACTGAGTATATCTGGATTGTTCAAGGTGTATGTATGGGCATACACCTGAGCTGAGCTGAGCTGACTTGTTGTGTTTAGCTGAGGATGGTCACGAGATGGATTTTCTCTCTCGTCTGGGTTCCCTCTGGCTGGGTTGAGCGGACTGTTTCCTTTCAGTTTCTACCTTGGGTTTTGGGTTTTTTGGGTGCCTACTGAGTATGTTTATACTCACCCCTACATGGGCTTTGCCCACACATGTTTGTGTCTTGTACAGACCACATGCCTTTCGACGGAGTTCCAGGACGACCTGAAGCAGGCAAAGCTTAGTGAGCATGTTGACGGAGGTGTTTACCAGAGCTGTGTCGAGGGAGCTTTCCGGCGGGTGTTTGTGGCAGCGTTCCCCTCGTCAGAGCAGGTTGGACGTGCTTTGTAGTTTTCTTTTGGTGGGCCCTGTTTTTCACTTTGTACTTCTGCTGTACTCGGGTTGTGGGATAGTGTATGCATGCATTTACATTTCAGTTTCTATATCTCTGCACTATTTCATGGAGGTGTTTGTGGGTTCGTGTGTATAGGTACCTTAGGCTAATGCCTACCATGTGTGAGATAGCCTACTCGGCGCTGGTCGCCATCCCCTGGCCTATTGGAGGCGGGCTTGGGGAGTCATGGATCGAGCCTAGTTGGGTCGGGTCGTGACAGATTTAATCTAGTGTACAATGTTGCATGAAATGGTGTTTAGTGGATGTAATGGAATCTATATCAACACACTTATCCCATATAGGAACATCCATGTTATAATGATATTTATGTTGGAGTAGGATTTTCAATTGGAGCGAAAAAACTTATAACTATTTTGGGTAAATTAACATAGGTAATGAAGAATAACATTACTCTTATGGAGTTGCCTGATCCAAAGAGTGGTGCAAAAATATTAGACCAAATTATGTGATAACAACCCCCATCATTCAAAAGGACTCCAAACAAATTTATATAGTAGTATTGGATAAGTTCATTTGATAATATATTTCTCACATTGGGATGTAATGAAAGGGAGACAGTTATCGTTGTAGTTTATCATCTATTAGTAGATGCATGTCCATTGTGGTCATTAATTAAAAACACAAAGGATGAGGAAGAAATATAATATATAGAATGGAAGTATTTTTAGAAATTTTTTTATAAAAATATTTACCTCTTGAACAGTAAGAATATATGGAGAGTAAATTCATGGGATTGAGGTAGAAATATTATGAAAAATTTTCCATGTATAAAGACAACATTCCAAGGTTAGTAAGGCATGGGACACACTATATACATAATCCTAGAAAGAATACTAATTATTTCATTGATTTTCATAAATAATTTCTATGAATTCCATTATTCTCCTATAAATTCTCATTGTATGAAGATATGGTATCTTAACCCATAAGGAAGGATAAATACATTTCCAAGACACATGAATTCGAAAGAAATAAATATAACCAGAGGGGTAGTATATTTTCTGAAAAAATAAATAAATAAGAAGGGGAGAAGGGAAGGACATAATTTCCAAAATACTATAAATGTGGATAGAAACATCATGGAACATGCCTATTGGGAATGAATTTTTTTTAGATATGTAGAGAAAAAGGCCCCCATGACAATGATTAAAAATGTAATAAAAATATAAAAATGGGAAATGGTTCATGGGTAAAGAGTTGGGACACAATGAAAATGATTTTCCTAAAAAACAAAGAAACATTCCTTCAAAAGGAAAAGGGGATATGATTTTTCTTATTCAATCACAAAAGTTAAGGTTGAATTTATTAATGATGTGGTGGTATATACATTTATCATCTCATCAAATTTATCTAATCATTTATTTGACTATAAATCATCAAATTTCATTATATCATCCTAGTTTTCTTTAAAAATTAAATATTTATAATTCACCTAAAGAATGGTGTTTTTAGTAAAGACTCCTAGTGGATAACTTATTACAATTAACATGTGTTGAGAAGTTCTCATTATACTACATAAGAGTTCTCCATTTACAGATTTTATCATCACACCTTTTGTTGATTATCATATAATTTTTGGAATAGACTGGATTTTTATATATAATCAAAATATTTATTCAAAATATAATTATTTTATGAATTGTGATTAAGATAATTAATATCTCATCTTTATAGTAGATACATTATCATCGGGGATATATTTTTGATCCACCTCCATTATATCTTCTAAAATAAATTTTTGGGGAGGAAGAAAAAATATAATCTATGGGTGTGGAATAAAATCTTCAAATTTTTCATATACTTATTTTACAAAAATACATATATCTATTTCCTGAAGAATTACATGATCATCCTTTATTGTTATAAGTTGTGTTTTCTATTGATTTAATCCCTGATGAAATACTTATGTCAAAGACTCCCTATAGAATGTACATGATGGAATTAATAGAATCAAATAAAAACCACATGAATTGAGTTATAAGGGATTTATATTGCTTATAATTTCAATGTGAAGATATTATATTCGTTTTTTATGAAGAAAGATAGATCTATGAGGTTATATGTTGAATATATGGAGATTAATTATTTTTCAATAAATAACAAGTATATGATGCATTACATTGATTAGTTATTTGATCAAATTCATGGAGCGCAATATTTTTAACAGATTGGTCTACGATCTAGATATCATCAATTTCATTTGAATAATATTGATATTATAAAGTCATTATTTTGAGTATGGTATTAGAATTATGTGTTTACAGTTACTCTATTTGGACTCATGAATTCCCCCACTATATTTAAGTGACATATTAAAAGTATATTAAATGAATATATTGATTATATTATTTTGGTTTTAATTGATGATGTCTTGATATATTAAAAAAAGTTTTGAGGAAAATGTGAACAACTTAAAAATTATTATGAAAGATGTTAGAAGAAATAAGTTTTGATTGAAGATTAGTAGGTGTGTGTTTTCCTTCATGATGGTCCTTTTTAAGAAAATATTTTCTCTAAGGAAGGATTATATGTTTATCATTTGATGAAAATGCAATTTATAAATGGCTTACACCAATGGACAGAACCAAAGTATATAGTTTTATTGGGTTAATATGTTACTAATGGAGTTATGTTTATAAGTTTTCATTACTAGATAATATTTTAACCAAGACTACTCATAAAGGGGTTGAGTCTATATTTAAAAAATAATGTGATAAGTGATTTGAAAAATTGATCAGAATATTAGTGAATTCTCTAATATTCACTCCACCATCAGTAACTGGTAGTTTTATGATTTATCATGATGATTCAATAGATGAACATGGCTGTATTCTTATGCATATTGATAGAGTTATTTAATAATAATTAATGTAGTTAAAAACTCGTGAATAAAAATATCCAACTCATGATCTTCAATAAGTAGCTATATTATTTACTCTAATCATATGGAGACACTATCTCTATGGTGAAAGGTGTTTGATATATATAGATCACAAGAGTTTGAAATATATATTATCACAAATAGAACTCAACATGTATAAAATGTGATGTCTTGATATATATGAGGATTATGATTGCTAACTATAATACCACCCAAGGATGGAAAATAAGGTAGCATATGCATTGAAAAGAAAGTATCATTATGTACTAAAAAATGAGTATCGATAGAGATCCATTGTATACGGATCTAGAACATATGGATATGGTAATTATGGAGGAATATTATACACCAATACTTTTTTAAATCATTTCCAAACCATATTATTGAAAAAGATAATGACTTATTATTCTTATGATGATAATTCTAAAAATAAAATTAAAGATGTAAATGATTGGGAGTTGGCAAGCATCAATTATGAGCATGGAATTCTTAAATTTGGGTAATGTCTTTATGTTCTCACCATTATAGAGATAAAAAGATAATTATTAATGATTCACATATATCCAATTTCTTTATACACTATAGTATTAGTATGATGTATAAATATTTTAAGGAACATTTTTAGGGGGATCTATTAAAGTAGGAAATTTCTGATTAAGTATTAATTTGTTTAGTCTGTTAATATGGTAAGGATGATAGAAAACATCCTAGAAGAGCCTTGAAATTTTTTACTATTCATAATTATAAATGGGATGATATTACAATGTATTTTTATAGTGTATCACAAAATACTCTAAGAATGTAGGATGCAATATGGGTAATTACTGATTGACCTACCAAATATTAACATTTCCTCTCTATAAGGAAGTATTGTCCACTAGAGTTCCTTGAATGAATATATAATAATGAAACTATAAGACTAAATTTTGAACCTATATGAATTAGGATAGATCATGATCCATGATTTACATCAAATATCTAGAAAAATATATAGAAGGATCATGATGTTGAGCTTCATTTTAGCATTATTTATCACCCTCGAACTGATGAGAAGTCAGAATGAATGGTTAAATCTTTAGAACACTGGTTGATTCCTTTATCATGTGATTTAAAAGTTATGTGGGATTGGTATCTACCTCTGGTATATTTTTCATATAAAAAGATTATCCACTCAAGAATTCAAATGGGCAATTTGAAGCATTACATGGAAAGTGAAGTTATACACCAACATATTGGGATGAGGTTGGTGAACAAAAGCTTGTAGGACCAGAACCTATATAGGAAACAACAATAAAGGAAAAGACTATTAAAACACATAAAAAATTAATTAAACAAAGTAAAAAGATCTATGTTGACAACTAGAGAAAGTATTTTGACTTTTAAGTGGGAGATGATGTCTTTATTAATGTATCATCATGGAAGGGTGTCATAAGATTTGGTAAGAGATGAAAACTAAACCCTAGGTATATCAAAGCATTTTAAATTATAGATAGAATTCGATATATTACTAATCATTTCAAAATTTAACATATCATTTATAAAGTACATGATGTGTTCCACATCTATTTTTTAAGGAAATACATGAGATACCCAATGTATGTTCTCACTTATGAAGAAATAGAATTTAAACATGATTAATCATAATGTGAAAATCTAGTCCACATTCTAGACACTAGATAATAATTAGTTAGAAATTTGATGAATCTATCGGTATAGGTACTATGGAAAAATCATAATAGTGAAGACACGATGTGGGAACATGAGGAAATCATGATTAAGAACAACTCAAATATTTTAATGAGGTGACATTATAGAAATATTGAGCATGAAGATTTTGATGTAGGGGAGAATATAACACCCAAATATTTTATGTAAATTCTATTTAACATATTCGAAAGCTTTTTTGCCTCAAATTTCAAAGTATAAATCCATGATATACTATAAAATATTAACACGAGCATTGGAATAGTAATGTGGCAATTTGGAATTGTAATATGACCAATAGAGTAGTAATATTCCATATGAAGGTATACATAAAATATTGGTATCATATGAATGATAATATTATATATTTATATAATGGACTATGTAATTTTATTAAAAAATTGATAAAATATTTGATGTTATTTTTTTGGAAACAGAAATGATTGTTTACAATATTATAATTTATATAATGATTTAAAATAAATTTTATTTCATTAAATAGATTAATGACATGTATTCATTAATTACTACTTTGTTTTCTTATAATTATAATACATGTTTATGAGACCTTAAATAATTTTTGAACATGTCATAAAATCCATTAAAATATTAAAATTTGTATTTTTTGAGTAAAATATGATTTTATTAAATATTTATATATATTTCATTTAGAAAAAAATTCATAATATGTGATCCATTTTTTTATTCTACACGACAAAAAATATTTATGGTGAATTTTTGAGATTTTTTTAAAAGATTTGAATTTTGGTGAATATTGAAATAAAATAATTTACAATGCTTAACAAATACATGAATTATTGAGTCATGGCTGATGGATGACAGATGGAAGATCATAATATAGAAATTTAATTCCATAGTTTTATTATTTTCTCATTGAAATCATCACTATTTCATTTACTGATCCAAAATAATAAATTAATGAATAATGCAATAAAAACCACTCGTCTCCTCCAACTATAAATACCACCCCTCAAAAACTATTCTCCTCACAAAATCTTAGACTTGAAACATGCCCAATTTATACTATATAAACATCCCAATACTCTTCCTAATGATAAGGATGCTTTGTTCTGAAAAAAATACCCAACCCAATTTCCCTATGGTTTTCAAGGGGAATAATTTCTAGATGTAAAATCATCTTTCTTTTTAATTAAATGTTTCTTTTTAATTTCATTTCCTTTATTGTACTCTATTCACCCCCTTATCCAAGTGACATGGTGAATAAAATATATTACATATATTGTATCTTTATTGTGTTAATATAATATTCAAAATCAAAACTGTTCCCCACTCTTCTTTATTATAAAAATGAAAACATTTTTTAGGATGTGCCGATTTACGACCATCATGGATGATGCATTTTAATTTGCAATTATTTCCTTAAACAATAGTCACAAAACCATTTTTATGGTTAAAATATAATATAATATGTGTACATAAACCTATTTTCGGTTATATAAATAGTATATCTATATAATATTATTTAATAAAACAAAACATGTTTGTGGTGATCAAATAAATGACAAAATAATAAAAATAATTATCCATAATGTACTGTCCCGTGAATAATCCCCATATATGAAAAAGACTATATATAATACCATTTAATATTTGGAATGTTTATTAATAACTTATAATATCAATTCTGGATAACTATTTCCATTTTATGTCATCTTTCATACATGTATACAAGTGAACCCATCACAAAACCCAATGAATCAAACACTCCCAAAAGGGGGAATAAAATCTTATAACTCACCAAAATGGAAATAAATTAAAGTGATAAAATTATAAATAATCAAATAAGTGTTTTATATTTTATGATTTAAATTATTAATGACTTAAATTTCATTATCAATGATATTAAGTGCAAGATAAGAACACTTTCAGACATATGGGATGGGTTTCTTCCCGATCATCCATTTTACTACAGGTTATCCTTTCTTTATATTTAAACCGATTTAATTCTTAATTATTATAATTTATTCCTCTTAAATACACATTTCATATTTCAAACTTATATACTTTTCTCAATTATTTTTTACTGTATGGGAAATACTTGTTTTAAAAGGTTACCTTCTCAATTACTATAGATAAGAAGTCCCAATTAAAGGGAACAATTTCATTTCTCATCCATTTTCAAGTTCACTCCATAATCTATTTCAATACAAAAATATAATTCTAAAATAAAAATTCTTATAATGAAAAATTATCAAAGATCATTTCAAATTTTATGAAAACTATTTTTCATAGTCTCATATTTAAAGACTTATTAATATTTTCCCTTAAAACGCAATGAAGAGGATCATTTCTACGGTTTCTTAAATATTATTTTTACATGTTTTCACATCATTTTAGAAATTTCAGCATAAAAATTCCTTTAATGTTACTAAAATATAATTCAATTTCTATTATGGGATACACAATTGTATTTTTAAGACAAATATAAATGATTTTTCAAAGGGCACTTCTTTCCAATATAGAAGAGAGCTTTTCTATGGAATTTATTAATAATATTATTAGAGTATTTTCATCTATTTTAAAAATATCTATTCAATAATTTAATTAATTGAGAATTATCTCATATATTACCATGTAACATATTCTATTGAATGGATTATGATTATTTGTCTGGGTATGTACTATCATGATTCCCTTAACAATATTTCTTCGGATGGACTATGATTACGTTTTTTGTTTGGGGATGTGATTAATATTTCATATTCTATTTTCAATAAGTACCTATATTTTCAATATGTTATGAATCTCTAATATAAGGAATGAATTATACTTAATATGTAATGGATGGGACCCACACTAGCACCTCGATGTACCGAATGGTCTCATTAGACAAAATAGAACAATTTTTTAACAGATTTATGTATGGTGTCATCACTGAATCATTGATTTTATGCTTATGATCTCCATAATTATATATTACAGCATTATGATATTATTAAATGATAATTTGTATAATTATTTTTCTGTTATAATTTCAATGGTTAACTTTTATTCTCATGTGATTATTTATATGGCATTATTTAATCAACATTGATTCATTCCATATTACGCTGAATATTTATATTTAATGGAATTTTGTTTAGTTGTTGACCTTTCCTAATTATTTAGGTCTATTTATGTTTCCTTCTATTTTATTTATTACCCTTAATGAGTGTTTGAGATCACCCATTTTATATGTATTATTTTACCCATGATGAAAAGATGTATATTATTGTTGAACTAAAAAGATATTCTAGGAATTTATGGTTGTTTCCATTGTGTTTTATATGTATTTTCCATTCATGTTGTAATTTAATATTTATATATGAATATTTGTTTCCAAGTCTACTGAACTATTTGATCCTTTGGGTTTGGTAATTTTTTATTATTCCAATTTAATAAAACAAGGCAATGACTCTAAGCAACTTGGGTCAGGGTCTATACAAATTTTATATATTAAATATCAGTATATTTTATTTTTATTTACAAAAAAATTATTTTTTATCATATAGTTAATATAAAATAATATTTTTTCTTCAAAAATAATCTTCTTGAAAATATTCATTTTCACCGAGACTTATATTTTTTAACATTTCTAATTCTATGAATAGAACTTGGTTAAATTTATTCCATATTTTTAATCACAATTTCCAAATTAGTTATTGGATACAATTATATTATTAGGAAAAAAAATTTACCATGGTAAAAGTACATTTTTTCATTATTTTGGAAAAATAATGAAACATTATAAAGTAAAAATGTAAAATAATATAGTAACTAAAAATAAAAAATTAATTTGTATTTTGTTGTGTTTATCAACCATAAAATTAAAATCCAACATTAATTTTCAATCAAATTAGTTGGAATTAATTCCTCCCAAATGTCAAAGTATTTATTTATAAAATAATCATTATTTAATAAATAAAACCTAACCCATTTCAATTTTAGATACCACCCATAACCACCCACTTTCACCTCATTAGCCATGAAGCTCTCCCAATCATTGCCAAGTACTCTACTAACCACTCTCCTGACATCCATGTGCTTCTCGTATAAACAAAATACCAATTCAAATAAATTTAAGGGATCCTTTAATGAGGCAATATTCATGATGCCACTTTCTCAAACAACCTCTCTTAGTTTTCAATTTTATTCTACCCTATCACCACCTCCTATATCTATCGAGGAATGGTAAATACAATGAAAAATATATATGTATAATATAACTTTTTAATTTTTAATAGAATATAGTATCTTTATCCCTTTTAATACATCTTGTTATTCAATGAAATAAAACCGTTGTACAAATTATGGGTGTTAATTGTTCCCATAAAAAATGAACATTCCTTTATCCATTACTACTTTTTTGGATGATAATAAAAATATTATTCGGGGTAAATTAGATTGTGATAGTAATATAATAACCTATTTCATGTTTTTTAAATAATATATATATATTATTAAATAAAAAGAAACTAGTTCATGATGTTTGGAAAACCCACAAAAAAACTAACAATTTATCATTAACGATTTATCAAATGAATCATAACAATCTAATATATAGAATTTATATAAGTTTCGATTTAAAATTATTGAATTTCATTAATTCCATTGTCACATCTCGGATCAGAGTGTCGCCCAATTGTTCCCCAAACCCGGTCGGTCACATAACCTCAAGAATATTTCCCCAAACACCAGAGGTTTCCATCTAGTTATAAGGGAAAAGTATGAAAATGGGGAAAATATTCCCTTATTAGTAGAATATACAAAGTAGAAAACAAATAGTAAACAATAGTAGAAGCAGTAATGCCCTGTAGTAGAAGTAAACAGCGGAAGACTAATAGTAATAGAACAAATGAAGAATATATATATATAGCTGACACATGTCATATGTGTATAATAAATCAGCCAAAATAGGTCAAAAAGCTATAAATACAATATAATCCTATACAAAGGTAAAGAATGTAAACTCCTACAGCATCACAATACTTTCCTTGGTCCCATGATCTCTAGCACCAATAGCAATCAAGCACCTAATGAAGAAGGGAACTTACCCATATCTCTACCAATAATTAAATAATCATTTTTGGTCTAAAAATTGACAAAAATAGGGTGTGAGATGAATCTCAGTAGGAAACCACCAAAATATCTGTGTCTATCTGTCATTGAATATATATTGGTGGTAATATAAAAAAATTAAGCATCAAAATATAAAGTACCCAAAAGTAAGAAATCAGATAGTTTTCAATTACATTCATATAACAAATATTATTCATCCATTTAATCATGTAACCCTGGGATCTAGCGTACGCTGTATATCCCCATGTAATGTAACAAATATAACATCTCAATAGACCATCTAAACAATCAAGTAACACTGAATCCAAACCTTTTCTTCGGCTTGGAAGACTCATCACAATGATCAAATTATTCACAATAACCCTCTAGGAAATCTATCATGGTCTAACCCCTTTCTTATAACATCATCATTTCATTTAAATAACATCCTTATTATAAATATCTCAATGATTAACCCCTTTGGTCTAACATAGCATCAAGAAAAATATAAATGACCACCAGAAAAAGTTCTCACAGTCTAATCCCTTCAGGACAAATATCTACCCAAAGGCTCTCATGATGCTGTGTAAATAAACAGGAATCCCCCTTACTCCAATGGTTCTCATGGTATATTTGAAAAATAATGCAATATCATATCAAGAAACTCAGGTAATCTAAAACTAATTCATTTCTAAAAATTTACAATGCATATCCCATGCATTTATTATAATCAAACAAACTACATCTTAATAAAAAATTCATGTAAAAAAAGATACGCATCAGAGGAACCTATAACAAATTGTCATAAAAAATACATCAAGGGAAGCACACCCGTGGGTTTTCCCATAGACAAGGTCTCTAACGTTACACTTATGAAATAATGCATTATCAATCAACCGAACCATCATAGTAAATAATGTGGGATATTTCCAAATCAAGCAATGACCGAAACAAGGGCATGTTTAACCATTAACATATATTATCCAAATAAAATAGAAAAAGGCACGAACCACCTACCTCGATAACATATGATCAATATACTTGAATGTTTCCCATGAATCGGTGTATATTGATAAAAAGGTGAAAAAAATCCAACTTTTAATAACTAGTAAGAGTTATTGAATCATGAAGATAGGACCTAGTGGTTTTGAGAACTCACCGGTGGGATTACAATGCTCTTCAAAGTGTCTTCATCAGAGATCAGATGAAGAATTAGTATCTTATAGTTTTTTGGTCACTCTGTCATGCTCCTTTATGAACCACATCCAGAGGAAGGTATTTCATAATATTAGATGCAAACCCCTTCTAATATATAAAATAAAAAGAAAACAATATGGCTTGTTCTCTAAAACTACCCGTCATGTAGTAGCCTTCACTGGAACCCATCCTAAACGGGTAATCTAGGTCATCACATGGCCATGTATTCGTCCATTACATGGTCAAAACATGGCTATATGCCACAAGTTATTTACATGGATTGTACTCTGAAGTACACTGTGTGTATTTAAAAAATCTCATTTTCCTCTTTTTTCCTCAAAAAAAAAACCGGAAAATGATCCATACCTGAAAAGAAGATCTAGGTTCATAAAAACATCCACCCTTAATTAAATTTGTCATGGAATTTCCCTTCCTTGGGTGCTGAAGAATAATCTGTGAACAACTCTGGCCACTATTATCGCAGATCATCCTCCCTCTCGCAAGTCTCATCCTACACTCACATGTTTGGCCATTGAACCTATACTAAAGGAATAGACCATCCATAGAGAACATTCATGTTGTGATCAACAATTTGATTAGGGTGATCCTCGAAGGATTCCTCCACCTACTACTCATCGTCCTCAGGTTGAAAATCATAGTATGGGTCTGAAGAGTAACATATAAGGTGAGAAATGTGAAAGATGACATGAATAGGCTGATACCTATGATCAAACTGTTACTGATAGGCAGTTAAACTAACTCTCTACATAACCACAAATAGCTTGATCTATCTCGGTGATCACTTCCCTTGTCTCTTTCTCCTCCTGTGTTCCAACCTCGGTGTGACATACATGAAAACCTGATCGTCAACCTCGAACACCAGATGTCATCTCCATTGATTAGACTTAGATCTCTTGAGAGACTGTGCAATATCCATTGTCTTTCGAATCATCTCCACCAGCATAGTTGTCTACTGGACAGTTTGCGGTCCTAACATAGTTTCATATCCTCCTCCAACCAACATAGTGGTGATCAGCATTACATATCATACAATGCCTCATAAGGTGACATCTGAATCATTGACTGAAAACTATTATTATAGAAAAACTCCACCAAGGGTATGTGTCTTTCCCAAGAGCCCCTTCAATCTAAAACCAATTATCATGTAATGTCCACCAAAACCGGAATTTTGCAATCAGACTGACCATTTTTTAGGTGATGGTAAGCTATACCTAGAAGTAACTCATGTACCCAAAGACCTCTGTAATCCCTTCCAGACATGAGAAGTAAACTGGGAATCCCTATATGAAACGATAGAGTGTGGATCCCCATGATAATGTACAATCTCTTAGAAGTAAAAACATCAAATATCCTAAAAAATAAAGGCTTAATTTGTTGGCACGAAATGTGAAACATTCATGAGTCTGTTGATAACAACCCAAACCGCATCATTCCATTGAGGGGACCTCAGTAAACCTATCACAAAATCCATTGTGACGCCATTCCACTTTCAATTGAAAATGGGTTACTATTGAAAAATCCCCATTGGTCGCTGATGCTCCGCCTTCACCTACTAACAGGTGGAACAAATCATTAAAACATTAGTTACAACCTTATTCAAACCATTCCACAAATACTAATGATATAGATCCCGATACATCATGGTGACACTAGCTAGCCCCAGAATACTTTGTACCTCAAATATGATCATTGGTGTCTCCTTGGAAACTATTGACCTCATCTTATATGGGTCTTCTCATACTCTTGTATCTTAGATGACATGACCCATGAACTGAATATGATCCATCCAAAAGAGTCATTTTGTGTGCTTATCATATAACTGATTCTCTCTCTGTGTACTCAAAATAATATAAAGATGGGTGGCATGGTTTTTTCGAGTGTAAGATTACACCATAATGTAATCCACAAAGACTACAAAAAAATAATCCAAGTAAGTATGGACCAGATGGATTATCAGTACCATGAAGACCTCTAGCATATTAAAGTGACTGAATAGCATAAACAAATACTTGGTTATACCATATATTATTTGAATGGATGTCAGAGGTATATCTTATGGTCTAACAAGAAATTGATTATAATCATATTTTTAATCAATAATTGACGATACCTATGATCATAAAATCTGATCAAAGATATCATCAACACTTGGTAAGTTATATCTGTTCTGGATTGTTAGTTGGTTCAACTTCCGATAAACCACACAATGTCGGAGGGTATCATCTTTCTTTTAAAAAAAAGGACAGGAGAACCCCAATGAGAAGTACTATTTTAGATGAAACCCTTTTACTAAAACTCCTCTAACTAAATCATGAGCTCCCTTAACTATCACATAACCATCCTACGAGGAGTAATGGCCACCAATGCCCCTCTTGGAAAAAAATAAAGAGAGATATCGACCTCCCTATTGAGAGGTAAACCTGAAAAGACATTTGGAATGACATATCTGAAATGATATACCAATGTATGAAATGTCCATCTCTTTACTTTCTCGGTCTTCTAGTTATAAACTAGATATATGGGGTAAAATTCCTCCCAAAACATGATGATCGAGTCCAGCTCTACTTTCCTAGACATCCCATTCGCCCTTATATAGAAAATATCCTCCCTCTGGTGACTTGAAACCCTCCCTACAGAGATATTATTCAACAAAGTCCTAAAAGGATACCAAACAATCCATTCTGAGAGTGGCATAAAAGCATGTAATCTATAACACATAGAGATCCCACAAGAAGTGAGACCCACCAACCAAAATAGGTCACTCCTTACACCGATGTACACCTGCTTTCCTAATCCCAAACAGAGTGTCTAAATTCAAAACATCATCAAATGTAAAGATACAAATGCCAAGGCTCTCCACAATGGTAAATGATATAAAACTATGGGAATACCTTGTATAAAAAAGAGAATAATCTTGGACTGAAGATACTAGAATCATTCCTTTAACAGTATAGGTTCTAGGATCTTGCTCAATCTAGGTAGATTCCCCTGTAAAATTATGAAATGTACCCCCCACCCACCTACTGTGACCCTGTATGGATACCCAGATATGATCATCCCTTTTGTCACTGAAAACCAATCACCTTTCTACCATGGCCACAACTACCTCCTTAACCTAAACGGCCTGACAAACTCCAGTTCCTAGACTGATGAGAAACTAGTGGCCCCACTCCTATGTGTTGAGTCAGAAAAGATCCTCTCTCACTAGATGTTGGTGACAGATTCCTATAGAAATTTTGATCATGACACATCTTTCTGAAAGATCACCACTCAATTGGGTCTCTTGGTCACTATGGTCTCATGTTCCCACACTTCCCACATAGGCAGTACTTCACCCGGCTACCTGACGATACATCCCTACTACTGGAATCACTAAAATATGGCTCTCTGTGGCACATCCTACTATCAGTTGTAGGAGTAATATAAATGGATGGTGATCCACCCTCACTCACCTCTCCAAACTCCAACAGACTGCACTCGTAAATTAGTTCATATTTTAGTTTAGAAGTCAACAATGTCAATTGAAAAACATTAACCTATGATCAGATTTCATACCAGAGACCATCCAAAAATCTCCTAGTTAGTGAAAACTCATCACCCCCCCCCCCAAACAGGTGTAAATTGATGAAGATATTTATGGTGAGAAGAGTAATCCATCACTAAAAGAGCACTTTGACCCAAATGCATGAACTCCCAGGCTCAGTCGGCCCTCAACATCTCAGGGTACAAGTAATCATAGTATGTACTCTAAATCTCTTCCCAAACCACATCATGATGTCATCACACCTGTGAAACAACATCACACCATCTCTTAGTGGAATCACGAAGCATGTAATTAATGAAATTCACCATCCTTTCAGTAGGAGTCATTAGAGTCTAGAAGATATAATTCATGGCCTCAAACCAAGACTATGCAACATGTTTTCCTCCATCCCCGAAAAATGTGGGAGGATGCTGCTTCTGGAACACCCACATCAACTCTGACATAGTCAACATGGGATGTGGTACTCCCTAAAATTTCTACATCATCCTCATAAATCCTTCACGGGACTATGAATAAGCACCTACATCTGGCATAATAGTTGGTACCAAGACAGGAACAATGGTAGGATCTGTCGGTAGTCCTTAATCTAACATGTTTGGCGTCTAATCATCACCATGTTCCTGGTGTACAACCATAGGACTTCATGGTGGCATGAATTTGAAAGTCCAAGCCCGCACCACAATACAGAATTAATGTAACTACAAATCTTAAGTTCAATAATGATACATATTATTGAAAAACATTCATGTTTGTCAAAAGAGGGTTAGACGTCCTGTATAAAGACTACCCGGTGTGTTCTCTTGATCCTTTACATGGGTGTCTGCCTCTTCCTACTTGGTCATGTATTACCTCATACACATGGCGTTTTCCTCCTAATACATGGCATGTACTTGAATATTAACTCTTACACATGTACTTCTACATGGTTATAAATACATAGTTCTTTTGGTGCAACACTACACTGTGTGCACACTCTATACAAGGTGTGCACTACAAAAGTTACATCCACAAGTGTCATTAGTCACATATCTGGATACATGATCAATTACATCACATTGTGTACTCCTAGTAAATTTCCCATTATAGAAATATTTTTCCAACCATGTATCTCGGTTCACACAGTTAGGCACATTGTCAACTACTTCAAAATGTGTACATACGGTACACAGTGTGTCTTCTAGGTTTACCAAAAACTAATCCTATAAAACTTCTCCAAAACCCCAAAAATCACAAAATTTTAAAAATGGAATACAATGTTCGTATACATGACATCCCATACTCCACAGGAATTAATTTTTTTAATCCTTATTCATATCATATCAAAACAAAATTCAATTAATGTTCAAACATAATCCACAAAAATTCCGATCCAAGAGGGGCCATAACACCTTAGGGACCAAAGATTGGAATCCATCAAAATTAAACTTTACATATTCCAATACCCTTTAAAATATCACATATTCTATAATAGAATCTATCATAATATCATGAAAATATAGCACAACATCTATCACAACAGCAAGAAATAAATAATGAACCCTATATTTCTTGACGAGAATACCTGACTTGTGATCTCTATGAAGTGACTATATGATGCATGATATGGAATATACTCATATAATTGGGTTTCATTATAATAGAACCCCAAATAAAAAAGAAAAAACAAGTGTGTCACCAAATGGTGAAATTGAATCAACATTAATTGATCAAAATCCAAAAATTACAATTAAATGCAAGGTAATTCTTATTTTCTATGTACATTGGTAGCTACTCCCAAGAGAAACTAATTACAAAACTCTATTTCCTTCATATAAATTTATAATGTCTCCAAAATATAAGAAAAACCATAAAATAACCATGCCTCTGATACCACATTATAATTTCCCAGATTCGGGTGCAACCTAAAAGGTGCCCCAAACCTAATTAGTCACATAACCTCAAATTCATTTACCCAAACGGCAAAGGCTTTCGACTAGAAGTGAGGGACATGTTATCATAATGGATAAACAGTCCATAATTTTCATCATATACACAGCTTAAAACAAATAGAAAACAATAGCTAAAGTAGTAATATCATTAAGTAGAAGTATGCAACAGAAGACCGATAGTAATAGAACAAATGGAACATACATATATATATATATAAATGATACATTTCATATGTTTCTAGGAATCATCCAATATAGGTCACAAATCTATAAATACAATACAATTTAACTAAAAATAAATGCATGTATACTCCAATTGCATTGCAAGCATCATATTGGTCACATGCACTCCAGCACCAACAACAATCAATTACCTAATGAAGAAGGGTACATTCCTTTATCTATACCTGAAATCATATAATCTTCATGGGTCTAAAAAAATTACATAAATATGGTTTGAGATGAACCCCAATAGGAAACCACCAAAAGATTTGCGACTATCTATTAGTGAATATATATACCAGGTAATATGAAAAAATAATGCATTAAACTAAGAAGTGCTCAAAAATAAACAATTCTATAGTTTTCAATTAAATTAATTTAACATTTATTATTCATCCATTGAATCATAAAACTCTAGGATTTATCATGAGATCTATATCCCACTTGTAAATTAAAAAAATATATGTCTCATAATACCTTCTAAACAATCAAGTATTATTGAATCAAAGCTTGTGATTTGGCATGAAGGACTTGTCACAATAATCCAATTATTCACAATGATCCTCTGGGAAAGCTCTCATAGTCTAGACCATATGCTCAACTAACATCAATTCATTTTAATAACGACCATATGGGAATGATCTAATGGTTTAACCACTTTTTCCAAACATAGCATCAAGAAAAACATAAAAAACCACCTATGAAATCTTTTATATTAAAATCCCTTTGGGTCAAATACCTACCCCAAGTCTCTCACAGTCCTGTGTAAATAAACTGGAAGCCCCCTCTGTCTCCCTAATCCTTGGATCTCATGGTCCATTGGAAAAATAGTGAACATATCTTGTCAATCATCTCATTTAATCATAATCAATCACATGGCTAAAAATCCACAATGCATATCACAGTCATTTCATATAATCAAAAAAACTCAATCCTTATATAAAAGTCATAGATATCAACATACGCCCCATAGGAAATAGAGACCAAATGGTCATAAATATTAAATAAATGGAAACAAAACTATGGTGTGTCCCTTAGAAAATCTATCTAATATTACACATAAGCTACAACCATTTTATCAATCAACCAAACCGTAATAGGTAATAATAGGGTTTAATTCCAAATACTAAAATTCCCAAAATGTGGGTATGAGGATCTTTTAGAATATATAATACAAATTCAATAAATAAGAGGCACAAACCACCTACCTTGATATCATACGATCGTTATACTTAGACGTGAGAACTAGAATCGGCCTAGATCTGGGAAGATCTACCAAAAGGGGAAATAACCCAACCTTGAATAACTCTCACAAAAGGATAAATTAAGGAGAGAAGATCTAGGTGTTTCAAGAACTCACAAGTGGGATTCCAACACACCCAAAGGTTTCTCAATAAGTTTCTAGACATATAATCGGGGGCTTAGAGTTCATCGGTCTCTCTGTCACACTCCTGTACGAACCACAACCAGAAGAAGGTATTTCTAGATATGAGACAGAACCCCCATCAGATATATAAAATAAAAAAGAAAAATTTAGGGAGTGTTCATTATAAATACACGTTGTGTAGTAGCCTTAATCAGCCCCCTGACATAAGTGGGTTATCCAGGCCATCCCACAACCATGTATTATGCCCTTACATGGTCAAAATGCGGTTATACGCAGTAATCTACGTACACAGCGTGTACTCATAATTACAAAACATTTTCATAAAAAATCCCATTCTCGTTATTTTTCATCAAAACAACCTAAAAACAAGATCAATTCTTGAATATAAGATCCCACAGCATATATAGTTGTGTATCAACCTGAAATAAAAATCCATATTAAATCACTAGTTAACTGACTATTAAACCATGAATCAAACACAAATGAATTAAAGAAAATAATGTAATATTATTAATAAATGGGAGGTAATATCTTATAAACATATCATATATTTTATTATAAATATAATCATAATTCATTAAAAAATAAATAACAATCCTTAAACCTTTATACAAAAGGTAAATATAGGTAATTACTAAATAGAATTGTGAGGTAACAGTTCCTCATCTAACTTTTACTTTATCGAGATATATTCCATATTCTCCACTTATTTCATTCACGTAGTGTATATACTATCATTTTATACCTAATATCATGAATCTCATTATATTCATGGTATTAAATTTATCATTTTATAATTATTACTTTTTTTGATGATAATTCAACTATCTTCACGATGTTATGGAAATCTCTACCCAATTTTCATTTTTTGTGTCAAGCTTCAACTAAATTGATAACATATTTCTCAAATTATGTGTGAAATTAATTTTTATTTATTAATTTTCTATTTAAAATTTTTATTTGAATTTATATAATATACACATAATCAATTAATTTTATTGATTCTCACTTCAATAATATTAAATTAATAGGGTACATTCTATTAAAAAACATCTTTTAATGTTCCCTTTTCAAAAAACTTTTTTCTATTACATATATGGAATAAATAGACCTTTTTAATTTCATACTGATTTAATATTTTGGAAATTGCCTTTTATGTTAAAATAGATACATTCAATGATTTTTTTTTCTGTTGTGAGAAAAAATTATTTTAAAAAACTTTATTTCAAAATGAATGGTCTCTTTTCTAAGAAGAGTGTTTTTAGGAAGAAATAAGGCATGATTTATGATTATGTTATATTTCATGGGATTTGTTTGCGATGATGTTTGTTAATGTGATAAAATAATTATGGGTGGTTACATGATAAACTAATGATAGTTTGATAAATGATAAACCAATGACGGGTGGTTTTGTGATAAAAATGGAAGGGTTGTTGCATTATAACCTCTAGTGAATTGGGTACCTACAGTTAGAGGTTCCCCATATTGGTTAATCCATTAATAATAGTGATATCTAAAATGAGGTACCAAGTTACCTACTTTTATTTTATATTCATCCAAATTTGGTTTCATGAAAATTGATTTATTTTCAAACAGATATTATTTTATTCTTGATAAGATGATTCAACTTTTAGGGAGAAATGGTATTTTTTCATGAAAAGTTTTTTTCACTAGGCTATATGTGTACTTTATTTTATTTCTTGATAAATATTTTTTTTCTTTCCTTGTTTTAAATGTT
Source organism: Viscum album (assembly GCA_963277665.1). Classification (NCBI taxonomy): domain Eukaryota; kingdom Viridiplantae; phylum Streptophyta; class Magnoliopsida; order Santalales; family Viscaceae; genus Viscum; species Viscum album. The sequence continues at coordinate 1,960,593,881 of OY728137.1, forward strand.
TTCTCATAAGATATAAGGGATAATAAAATCAACTATGAGTTAAAGGAATTTTTTTCGAATAATAATCATTAAAATAACTATAATATTTTATTTAGGACATTTTATGAAAATTTTGGGTAACTGTTATAAGTTTCCACTTGTGATGTAATGGTTTACTATGTAAGAATTTGTGCTAATTCTCTGAAACACTAAACCAAAAATACTATTTTGAGTGTAATCATTTTAAATCTATTTCAAAATCACTTATATATTTATTGTTTTAGGTTGCGTCCTTACATTTGGGATCTCTATAATTTATATATTGAATGTAACATTAGTAGTGAAATTCATCCGAAGATATACATTATTAATATAATATTTATTTATATTCATTTTGAAAATTCTGGTGACCATGATAAATATAGTATTTAACCACTTCCACTATATATATTAATTATTTATCTACCAATAGAATCCTTTTATTTTTGAAAAATCTCAAATTTAGAAGGTCATACACTACATGAAATAATACAATAATCACTATTTTATTAAACTATACAACATCATTTGTACCCATCACTATGATTATAAACTATAATGAAATAACTTCCCTTATCTAAAATATCTTAAACTATAAAACTATGTTATATTAGTAAATAATGTGACACCAATCCTTCCAAATAAAAATTCATCAATGGGATCCATATAAAAATATGTGTCAAATCCCATTAATAATTAACAATGAGAATTATGAAATATCAATAGAATAAAATAAAATTTTAATTTTAATTTTAGTACATGAAAAGAGTCCTCATAACCACATTTGATTGTGGTCCAAATTACATATTTTGGAAAAATAAACCAGCCAATTATCCCATATATATAATCCGGTTATAATGCACAGAATCCATTATTGTTACCTCAAATTCCAATACTTTTCATCCTGCAAAATATAATTGTAGGACGGTGATATATAAACAAACAAAAATTGTAATACGTCATAAAAAATGTTATGTATATTTTTTTGTAAATTCATAAGGAAGGATATGTGTATAATACTCTATATATGAAAGAAAAGTGTAATTTTTATAACTTATTGACTAAGTATGACCCCACCATGGTTACTTTTAAAAATATTCTATATAGGTTTTATGCTTATGAAATGTATGTTTTCCCTTATAAGTAGTCTAGTTAACAATAGAATATATAAATAAAGAGATTAATTAAATTATTCGTTAACATGAATTAGAAACAAAATCAACTTCAGAGAAGGAAAGACAATCCCAAATATTTGAATATCATTTCAGAAATGGTTAATTAATACATATGACTAATATATTTGTCAAATGTATATGACATTTAACAATGATTGAGCCCCTATCGTGGATATTAATAATTAAGACCAATATATATGTTGTTTAATGTGTAAATTTACAAATTATATTTTTTATATAAACCATATAATAATACCCTAAACCTAGACTACATTTTCTAAATTTATCATAAAATCATTAGAATCACCTTATTTGTAGAACCAATATCATTCCTAATGAAACACTATTTTTTCAGTAATACAACATTTTCCATGATGGTTTGAGATGTTAAAATTATTATTCATTTTGATTCATCATTATGGAGGGTTTATGATTTTCACACTCATATATGTTCTCAAAATATAGATCTATATTAAACTGACAAATTGATTTTATATACATCTCCTACTATGTATAAAATAATTTCCGCCTTGGGTTTGTGAATGTATTTTAATACTCTTGTATAAACCATACTCCAACAACAACTTCATATACAACTCCATATAGCCTAAATAGTTTGTCATTTAATATATATGATGCATTGGATATTTTTTGGAATATATCATATAGGTTCATTAACTTATTAAATATCCCCCAAACAATGGTAAGCTTAAATGTATGTCCCATTTCATATAATCTATGGTAGTTTCATATACATAGGGTCCTTAACAATAAACATTAAAATATTGTGTGAAAGACCTTCTTTCATGACCCTATAAAGTATGGTAGGACCCATTTTTGAAGCATTATCTGATAGAATAATTTATAAAGGCTGATTATGAGGTAATAGTAATAATGATTTAATCTTCATTAAATTATCTTCTTGGTTGACATAAAATGACACGGATTTTATCTTAAGAACTTGTGCCTCTCCATAATATGTGGCTTGAAATAGTATACTTTTCATTTAAAACAATAAATATTTTTACTCCTCTAATTGTAACACATAATAAGACTCATGGAGTTTTAATTCAAATAGTATTTCACCCATTATTCTGATTTTAATGAAACTATCTAAAGGATGTTAATATTTATCAGTACTCACTCAAGGGTACATTATTAACATTTATGATATATTCAAACAAAAAAGTGTCCTCCAACATTTATTTGTACTTTTAAAATCACATTTTACTTTATTGGAAAAATTACACTCCTAATTGTCTGTAAAAAATTCCTACATTTTAATATTATAATGTGTTTTTAGGGATATATTTAAAATCTAATATGATCATTAAAATTTACAATGGGTCTTTAAATCATATAATTTCTTTTTAATGTCCTTAACCTCACATTTTAACTTCAAAATCTCCCATGTAATTTTAAATCATATATTACCTTCATAGAAAAATGTTAACTCCAATGTGAAATTTTCACTCTTCTATAAGCCATTAAATCATATATTGAAATATAGGATAAATTTAGATTACAATGTGACATTAAAAATTTCACATGGGTCTTTATATAATATAGTAAAGTCATTGATTAATATATTATATTAGGAAAACATAATAAATCACTATTGGTTCTTTAAATCAAATAATAACTTTTGTGATATCTTTAAACCCCAATGTGTCCTTCAAAACATTATATATTTACATAAATTCTATAATTAATTTTTGGATGGATTTTATCACCATAGAAATATATATACATATATATATATATATGTATACATATGTATGTATGTATGTATGTATGTCCTTATTTATTTGTTTATTTTTACAGTAAATTAATCTATATTTTTTATTTAATGATCCTTAAAAAAATTCATTGTTATGGGATGTATTTGTAGTAAAAATTAATTTTCGTTGACAGTGGACTGAATTTCACACCATAGTAAATTCTATAACAAGTGTATGGTTTATAACTAAAAATTATCATACATTTTCATGGGATTAGTTTTAATTATAATGATACCCTCAAATATTCCTTTGGGTTTTTACTTATAGGGTGAATTCTTGATTGATTTTAAAAGCCAAAATGAAAATTTAAATATCTAATGTGTCTTTAAATATAAGAGAGACACATTGGATTACATGAAACAAAATTTTTGAAAATATAATATTCGAATGGAATTTTTCACCAATGTAACTTATGTAAGATTTTCATTGATTTCACTCCAAAGATAATTCAACAATATATAGGTGAATTATTTAGACCATGAATAATTATTGTGTTTTTTTAGATTAAGATGGTTATGAAGTGTTTCCGACGATTTCGTCAGGGCATGTATCCATCTGTGAGGATGTGTGGTTGTTCCCTCACATTCCTACTTTCTAAAGGCGGTTAGCATCTGTCGCTTATTTAGGGATGTTTTCTCGTTTATTGAAACATGATAATGGGATGTCAGACTCTCCTTCTGTAGATTCCTCCTCAGAACTTGTTACCTTGTCCGGGTCTTCCATAATGATTAAGATGTTTTTCGTGAAACTCTTACTTGGTTCCATGTCTTCATGGATTCTTGTTAATTACAGTTATTCTGTTAGGAAATTCCAAGGGGTCAAGTCAGGGTAACAACCTTTAATCGGGGATGTAGTCACGTTGGACATCACTAGCCAGTATAAGCGTTGTAACACTAATGTGACTAGCATTATTACCCTCACGACAGTGCATCTATTACGAACTGAATCACAAGGCATCCCACATATATTATGGTGTATTATATGACATAGGCATTTCCATGAGGTTTTACTCATATTCCCATGTTAATAAAGGGTATATCTCATATTTAATGTCTAACGGAGGTATATCAGACTCATCAGAACACTGATTGGAGTGGATCAGATCGGTACATCCCCGAGGTGGATAACATGAGGGGTTAATCCGATGAGTTGATAAAAAATTCATATGGAGATTGATCTAATTATTCTTGGGACCTTTAAACGGGGATATCGGGGATTTCCATTGGATGGTATTGAACCTCAGGGAGGTTTCCTACATACCATGTGCGGATGATGGGGATCAAATATCACATATTTTGAAGGGGGCGGTGAATCGGGGTGTATACAAAGGACAATGGCCCAAATCCACACTGGGGAATACACATTGATAGAGGACCATCACAAGAGGGGCACTCTTGGTTCGATGGTTATGGATTGTTTGTCGCTTATCCATGTATGGTTTCCCAAGGAAATCTTATGATCCAGTAAGGATGTGGCAGCCCGAGTAAGAATCATGATGGATGATGGATGGTTGAATGAAGTGCATGGGGAATGAAATGGAACAATCATTAATTTGATAGTACTATTGTTATTGAACCATATATATGTTTCCTACATATCCTTGTGATGGAGAATCAATACCTAAGTAGTTAGGTGGGGTGATGGGAGACATGGCATGGAGGCCCATGGAAATGGACGTACAAATGGAACCTAAAGGAAGTAGAACCTCCAGGTTTGAGCATGACATTCCCAAAAAACAACGGCTCAAGTGAGAGACTAGTATGGGACATGAAAGATGGGCTTCAAAATCGGGGAGGCTTCCTATGTATCCCCATGACGGGGAATCCAAGTTCCTTTAGTTCTTGATGGGGCATAGAATCATGGTGTGGAAAAAGGACAGCAACCTGACAACATGATGGAGCTTACGTGTGTTAGTCACCTAACTATTAGACTGAAGCCAGTAAAGGATGGACCCTAGATATGGGTCCAAACACATGGGACACCAAGGTTTACTATTGTTTTGGGTAGATACTCTAGGAGCCTTCCTACGTACCATGTATAAGATACATTGATAAAAACCAACGTAGTTCGAATAGACTTACCAGTGTATGGGGTTGAGCCACAGGGAGGCTTCTTACATACCCTATCTAGCAGACAAGGATCTGAACCCATGTAGTTAGAAATCATACAGTTTAGCATCATGCAGGATGAAAAGTGGTATACAAATTAACATCAAATGGTATGAGGATGAACTAACATAACAATGGTCAGGGTCGATGGGTCGTGGTCTTGAACCTCAGGGAGGTTTCCTATATTTCTTTCCTCTAAATAGAAAAGATGAAAGTCCACATAGTTTGGTTGGGTGTGGAATGGATCTTACAAACCAAAGGCGGCCCATCAAGGATTCCACAATCAGTTCTTACTCTAATCCTACATGAGTCATTCTCAGTGTGAGAAACAAGAGATAGCAATAACCTAAATATCACATCACGAAAGGTGGGTCCGAAATTAATAGAGTGGGGCTTAAACATAGTTATAATCCCAGTGAGAAAACATCAGATTATGATTTATTAGTGGCCCAAGGAGATGAATATTTGGACTTACACCAGGATGGAGGCCCAATAGAGATAAATCCCAAAGGGACAGGGACTGGGGATCAAAGCTCTATGTGCCCATCTCTCCCCTATAATTTGCGTACAGAATAAGATAAGAGGAGAAAATAATATACCTCTCATAATAATATCTTGGGTATTACACAAAGATGGTTTCCCTCACCCATAGATTGATTACGTTCCATGTAGGGAGGATCTCATTCCTTTTGAGGAAGATCCAACTCCCATGTAGACCAGTGGGCATGGGAAATGTTCGGGGAGGGGAACCCCATGTTTTATGTGTGGGGAGAGGCTAAAAATTTTCAACATGTTCTCGTTAAGATGGTTCTTTTCAGTTTAATATCATATTGGTCAGATAATGAGGATTAAGTCCCCATCCCTAGGACTTACATAACCGGTGTGTTTTAACCCTTGGTTAAGGGATGGCACTAACAATGTCGTATAGAGATGGGGTTGTGGAGTGATACATTGATGGGATCACAATATAGTGGATATGAAAAAAAGTAATATCTATTAGTGTTCCTATGAAAAGAATCATGAGAAAAAGAAACACATCATGAAGCACCACCCAAGGGACCTTGATGTCACATTGTATGATCCTGGAGGGTTATAGGGGAAAGGTTTGTGTAAATAATGAGATCATGGGAAGTAGAGTGGATATGAAAAAAAGTAATAGATATTAGTGTTCTTATGAAAGGAATCGCGAGAAAAAGAAAAACATCATGAAGCACCACCCAAGGGACCTTGATGTCACATTGTATGATCCTGGAGGGATGTAGGGGAAAGGTTTGTGTACATCATGAGATCATGGAAGGTGGTTCTTCATGAAGAGGAATGGTTTCACAATGTCTAATTACATTGCAAAGAGGATTGGCCATGCAAAGGGAAAGGGATTTGTGAACAGTTGGGGCTTCGTGAAGGATAGGGTCTTTCTCAATGGGAGACTTTAATTCAGTAGTGCTTCAACTAAGCAAACAACTCTTTTTTTAATAGAGCTTCAATAAGGATCTACGCTTCTCTAAACCTATGGAAACTGGAAGGGGGTACTTCCTCTATGATTTTTATATTCCTTCATAAAGGTAGTATCCACCATAGGTGGTGGATGGAAATAACACAAAGAGGTACAACTCATAGAGGACAAGTATCTTTGGCGATCCATTTGAGGGTTTTGTGAAGGACTATGTGAAACAGGTGCTAAGAAGTTGAAAGGGTAGATTCACAGTGGTTTGGAAGGGGGTGATCCTTCTATTTATTGGAAAACATGGTCGGTGAGGGTTGCAGAACTCACCACAGAGAGGTCATGTAGAGGAGGCACTCCATTGGCAGGAGTCGGCCTCACAGAGGGAGTGAGATGCCACGAAGAGTCCCATCGAAACGGTTACCACAGAGTGGGCTATGGAGGACAATGACACTATGAAGGGGATGCGGGCTAGCGTCAGACTTGCACCAGGCCATGATGTAGCAGAGACTATCGCAGAGGTGGTCTCACAGAATTGGGTTGTCCATGTAGAATCATATCGGAAGAAAAAATAGGGGTACATTCTGATTGTAAGATTCCAAAGATACACGAAAAATTCATAGCGTGGTGGATAGAGAATATGTGTCATAGAGGTTGGTGTGATGATTCATTACAAAGTATGGAACACCTCTGATTCATGATGGGATCCTTGTGGAGAGGCACCATTCCATGGGGGTAAAAAGTTCTATTATGTCGGTGCCCGCTGTGCCAATATATAAGGGGTCAGATTGGTTTTTTTGCATCTGGTAATTCTTGAACACTGGTTCCTTCACTCTATCATGCAAAAATGATATTCTTATTGAACAATTTAGAACACCATATTTTCTTGGTTAGGAGCATCTTGAAAACTATTTTGTGAATTGGGGAATCACAGTCTGTTTCTTCCTTTGCGATGTAGGATAAAACTACGGCTAGTTCACTATGTAGAGGTGGTTTGTGTCATATATTTTATATATTTTATTCAAAATATTTTATTTTTATAATTTTATTAAAGTTATTTATTAAAATAAATATTGTATTTTTCAAATTTGAACCGGTGTGTCTCTCACCAAGAGTTGTGTCATTTTGGATGAACCAATGTGTTCTTTGATCGAAATGGTGAGATCAAAGTGGTGTGTCCCTCACCAAGAGTTCCCTTGTTTCTGTAGAACCAATGTGTTCTCTGACCGAACCGGTGAAATTCTCATAGTTTCTAATATATAAATGAGAGATGATGAGATCTATTATTAATCAATTAATTTCAATCCTATAAATTCTCCAGAGTTCTCCCAACATCGGTGCAGTGGGTTTAAATTGAAATTGGTGTTCTATTATCCCTAAAACTTGGTGAAATCCTCAATGTATACATCCACTGAGAATTGTACACCATCAATTTGGGGGTGGATCAAACCCTTTTGGATATTAAATTCAATTCATTCATCAAGGATCTATCCGTATTCTCTTTTTCCCATCCTATTTTTTAACAATGAAAATGGTTTTAAGAGTAGAACCTAGATGATGGATTCTGAATCTCCCCGTTTCAAATGCCAACGGCACACCCGTTGACATGACACAAGTCGATCACATTCAGAAAATGAGGATGAAATGTGAATATGATTATGTCTTGTGTCATGGACACATTCTCAATACATTATCAAATCATCTATGTGACAACTTTTGTCAAATGAAGTCCACTCGAGAGTTTTGGGATGCACTCAAATTCAAGTATAAAGCAGAGGAAGAAGGTACCAATAAATTGGAAAATCTAATTTATCTCCTTATGAATTTTGGAGATGAATAAGACCTAATATTTATTATTTCAAAGTGTAGGGGTGAGTTCTTGATCCTAAAAGAACTAAAATTGGTCCTAGAGAAACATATTTTGTTTTTTTGGTCATGCAGAAAATAGTAAATCATATAGAATTATGTATTTAGAAGAATATGTAATTGTTGAATCGAGGGATATATAGTTTTTTGAAAATAATTTTTATAAATATAATGTGGAGGAAGTGATTCTTCATATCCCTATATCTGGTACTATATCTAGTTCAAATATAATAGTAGAGAATTATGATGATTCTCGAGTTGAACCTAAACGGAGTACAAGATTTAGGAAGGAGAAACATCTACATGTAGAATTTATTTCTCCTGATTCCACAATTATTATTGTTGAAGTATTTAAAAATAATCATCTTCTAGATTAGTTTCCTATGGTTTTTTCTATTAAAGGTGACCCAAAGACTTATAAAGAGGCCATTTCTTCGAGAGATGTTTCTTTATGGAAGGAAGAAATTAGTGATGAAATGGATTCTATTATAGGGAATAATACTTGGGTTATTATGGATTTACCAATAGGTTCAAAAAAATATTGTTTGTAAATGGGTATTCAAGAAGAAATATGATTCCAATGGTAACATTCATGCTTTTAGATCTAGATTTGTTGCCAAAGGTTTTAGAAAAAAAGAAGGGATTGATTGTATTGATACATATGCCCCTGTAGCAAGAATTACATCAATGTGGATATTATTTGATTTATAATCTATTAATTATTTTTATGCTCATCAAATGAATCTCAAAACATATTTTTAAATGGAGAATGAAATGAAGAGTCTTACATAGAACACTGGAAGGGTTTGTTTTTCAATTTAATGAAAATATGGTAAGTAAACTAGTTAAATATTTTTATGGTCTTAAACAGGCTCCGAAATAATGAAATGAGAAATTCAATTATATTATTTTATCTAATGGTTTTTCTTATAATAATGTGGATAAATGTGTTATTCAATGTTTACAATATAATATGGTGTTATTGTGTGTTTATATGTGGATGATATGTTAATTTTTGAAACCAATATGATTGGTATAGTCGAGACAAAGAATTACTTATCTTCTATGTTTAAAATGAAGGATCTTTAGATAGTTGATAATATTTTAGGCATTAATGTTAGAAAACATGGTTGGGGTTATTCATTAATTCAATATCATTACATAGAAAAAATGTTAAATAAATTTGATCATCTTGGTTTCAAGGATGTCAATACTCCCTTTGATTCTTGTGTTAAATTTTTTATAAATACGGGTAGAGCTGTAGGACAACATGAATATTCTAGTGTAATTGGTTCATTAATGTATGTGATGCATTACACTAGACCTGATTTTGCTTTTGCGGTATGTAAAATGAGTAGATATACTAGTAATCATAGTGTGGATCGTTGGAGATGTATAACGATAATTTTTGGATACATTAAAAAACCAAAGATTTATGTTTATACTATAATGATTATCCAGTTGTATTAGAAGGATACACCAATGAAAGTTGTATTACCAGTATTGGTGGTCACCCCACTTCCAGATGGTTGTTTACTCTTGGAGGTTGTGTTGTTTCTTGGGCGAGAAAGAAACAAACATGTATTTCACTTTTGACCATGGATTCAGAGTTTATCGCCTTAGCGACTTGTGGAAAGGAAGCTAAATAAATTAGGAATATATTATTGGATATTAGATTATGGCTTAGTCTAATGCCTCTTATTTTTATCAGTTGTGGTAGTGAAGCAACATTATCAATGGAATATAGTTTCATATACAGTGGAAAGTCTAGAAATATAAGTTTGAGACATGATTATGTGAGAAAATTGTTTCAAGATGGTACCATAAAAATTGATTATGTGAGATCATGTAAAAACCATGTGGAACCGTTTACAATATCTCTGTCGAGAGAGGTTATTCATTAAACTAATAAAGAGATGGGGTTAAAACCCATAGAAGAAATCATTTCAGAAATAGAAACCCAACACGTTCTTTAGGTAGATCATAATCAAAGTGTTCAATGTGTAAAAAAAATTACGAAAATGATTGTTGATATTGAAAATTATCACCCCAATTTTTGGTGTCAATATCCTCCTTTAGGACAAGAGGTTGAGTTTTGAACTCTTAACAAAATATTATGACTCAATTAGTTATGTTCTATTATAACATAAGCAAATTGTAATATTTTTTCTTATGTGATCGTAGAAGTGGTTCCTCTTCTTACAGGACATAATGGGTTTTCTCCGTAAAGAGTTCATGAAAAGGATATAAGCACATGTCGTTAAAAGTGCTACAAAATAAGATGTTGGATGAAAGTGCATTATATGTATTATTTCTCTGGTTTTTCATAATGGTTAATAAGTTTAATGTTTCAACAACTTATAAATCTGATAAACATTGAGATATTGATAGTAAGTATTGGTTTAAAATTGAAGATACCTTTATTATGTATAATGAATCACTTGGGTACTGGAGAATTAATATTTATGAATAAATGTGGGGGATTGTTATATATTTTATATATTTTATTCAAAATATTTTACTATTATAATTTTATTCAAATTATTTATTAAAATAAATAGAGTGTTTTTTCAAATTTAAACTTCTGTTTCTCTCACCAAGATTTCTGTCATTTCAGTTGAACCAATGTGTTCTTTGATCGAAATTCTGAGATCTAAGTTGTGTGTCCCTCACCAAGAGATGTCTTATTTGGGTCGAACCAATGTGTTCTTTGACTGAACCGGTGCAATTATCACTATTTCTAATCTATAAATAAGTGATGATGATATCATTTATGAATCAATTAATTTCAATCCTAGAAATTCTCTAGGGTTCTCCCAACATCAGTGTAGTGGGGTAATTGGAAATTGGTGTTCAATTTTCCCCAAACCATGGTGAAATCCTCAAGGGGTACTTCCACCAAGAACCCTACACCATCAACGCGGGGGTGGATCAAACCCTTTTGTACAGTTAATTCAATTCACAAATCAAGGTTCTATCTGTATTCTATTTCTTCCAACTTATTTTTAACAGTTTGTGACTGTCTACACAAAAGGTCTTTGTGAAGAGTCTCTGCGAATGATTATTTGCAAAGTTTTCATGCCACGACCAAAATTTCTCAAAGTCCACGGATCCAAAGGACACTAAGAAGATTCCACGAGAAGTTTTTGTCGATGATTCTCAAAGATAGGCCATGGAAAATAACCTAAAAATATGTGATTTCATCCAGAGTACATCTAATACCAAATACTTGACGATGTGGTTGAAGGAGGTGCAAAAGGAATAAATGGTAAGAAATTTCCAACCACTGTATGTTTTTGTACTGTGGGATGATGTCTCCATTCCCGACAGCCGCATGGATGAGCCAACCTACTAGTTTAGGAGCATTCCCCAGCACCACCAGTTGTATAAGGCTATGAATGGTTATATCAGAAAAGATCATTACCCAGTCACAACACATTCTCCATACAACCATGTTAACAATATTGATGGAAATGAATTGGAGTAAGATACATCCCCACAACTCCATTATACATTCATCATTTTTGAGATAAGAAATCCACTCAAGGGTTGAATCAAAAGATCAGATTTGTGCTAGGGTGGATGCTTCCCCGATGACTGGGTATGTGCCTACTGGATGTGTGCATCTTATGAAGAGTTTGAGAATGTCCTGAGGTGGGTAGGAATATATGAATCAGCCTAGGCTTCACAATTCATTGTTTCTCAACCAAGGAAATTTTTACAATAATTTTTTCTGTAGGTTGTTTCTCAATACCAACAATTTCTATATGCATCATGAGGAGGATGGCATCAGCCTCTAAGGCATTAATCAGATTTCTAGCATCCCAATATTGGGAGAGATTTATGATGAATTCTTCCCTACCACATATTTTTGGGGGGATATGGAACTAAATCTTCCTTTGGATATGGAATTATGGAGTCTAGTACCAAGTACATATGAGGATAAATAGAACAACCAAGATATTTCTATTATGTAGTGGTTGGTATATTTTCATAATTTCTGACTTGAAGAGGGAACACTAATGGAGAGTCCACCCATATGTCAGTGAGGATCTCAGAGGGTTAAAGAGGGTTCATACTTGTGGATCCTGGAAAATATCCTGCGGAAATTGTGGGGATATAACATGAAGACTGGGTAGCTGTCGATAGTCTGGCTGGCTAGGATTATATCAGTGATGATTTGTGGGTGGATATTTCTAGTTATAGTTTCCCACAATAGGGTATGACAATGTAAATTTATCATGGAATCTCAAATTACCTATGGGAACAACATTAACCTGGGTATTCTAGTGCTGGTAAAGTGGTACCATCAACTGTGGCACATTAGTGAGGGAAACTTGCCGCTGTGGGTGTGAGGGTCGCTCCACTATTTGTATAACTAGATCTCAAAACACATGGGGGATATGAATATCTAAACCTCATCACTCCACCTAGGATACATTCTCAACTGGAAATTTTTGACATTGGGGGGGGGGGGAATTGAAGCTGTATACAATGACTGTGTTGGGTAAGCTGGGACAATCATAACAATTCATCTTCCACCCATTTCATTTTCCAATCAGAGCTTATACCGATGATGGCACAGATACCATAGAGGGGTGGTCATATCAACTATCCTTCTACGGTGGTGTACTGGTGGCGTGGGTAGATTGTGAACCCATATGTGAACCATATACCATTCGCTGGTTCAGGCAACAATTCTCATGCATATAAAGGTTGACTCACTAGGTGTATACAAATGTGCACCTCTAGAACCAACTGTGAGTTATCACACTACATTTCATAATGTTTATATTAGAGGATCGGAATATGTGGAATGATTTTACGCTGTCTAATGATGAATTCATATTAGTTCACATTTATGCACATAGATGGGGGACTACCTACTCTGGTGAGATCCTGAAGAGAGTGACTATGTTGTCCAGCAAGGTGGTTCCTACACATCTACACTAAACAGTGAAGATAAGGGATGTCAAAATGGTAGTGTGACCTTATGTTAGGGAAGAAAGGCAATAATATCATAGGGAATCATGACATGAATTAGAAAACCCTAGACAAGTGCTGGATGGAAGTGAAGCAGGAGATGTGGATATGTTAGGCATGGTTGATCTATCTGAGAGGGCCCATGAGGGAGGTAAATCATTACAGGGCATTGGTTGTAGAACCCCTCAATCTCCGAGGAATAAACATCAACTTTTATTGATCCCCTCTTTTTTCATCGTTTTGGAGGTAGGGAAATATTAGGAAAATAGAAAATAGTATGTTACCATTAACTACTTGTGGATGAATTTGACCATGCACGAGATGTCACTGGGAGAGCTAGGCTTTGTAATTGGAAGCTTCAATACTACCCATGCCAAGGGAAGAAAGTTTTTAATAGATCTTGAAGAATTGATTCATTCCTGTGGTGATGTGCGGCCAATATCGCACTAGGAAAGGGTGCAGTTAAACATGACTACTTCTATAGAACTGAATGCGGCTCAACGGGAAGAGAGTTTCCCCTTGATCAACAATGCAGATGAATCACATGGGGAATAAGTTAAAGTGGGTGATTTTCTATGAGAAAAGAAGGGGAAATACAAGGGATCCTCTTCTAGAGAAGGCAAGATATAGGCCCCTGTTGGTATCTCCTTCGACCAAATCACTTCCACATTAGAAGTGGGTTTCTACTCACTTTCATTGCACTGGTTCCCTTCATACATTATCTTGTTTTCTAAACTGGCAGTTATTTGAATAGGATAATCTCTAATCATCCACTACCACTAACTAGGATGAAGACGAGTAAGGATTAGAGAACCAAACCCCACATCCTGTAAATAGAGAGATGGTGGTTGAGAAATCTAGCAGTGTTGAGGGATAAGGGGAGGCCTCCACTGAATCTTAAAATCCCACAATCATATATAGAGGGTTGCGTCCTTGCATCCAAGTGATGGTAGACCCGAGGTGGGATCAAGAGGCTGACCAAGGTAAGTCTCATATTTCATATATGAGCCCATTTTCCGATTGGTCAAATTGTCTAACGAGAGCCATGACATCATAGTTTTCAAGATGGTGTATACGTTGCTGATGAAATTGACTGGAAGACCCGAGGCACTGATCCAAATTGGGGTGTCGATACCTATAGAATTGAGTGCCCTAGATGACCAGGCTATAATTCTCTAAGAGTGGATGGTTGTGGTGGGCAATACTAATGAAAAAAAGTATAGCATTGACCCATAGGACATTATCTATGTAGATGATAACCAACACAATGAAGACCCTATTGCTAAACTACTAGAGGAGTTTCCATAATATAAAATCATAGACCCTAAGGACCGGGGTGAGACAAATTTTGACAATGAGAATAGGAAGACCATTCATCACCAATCATGGAACCTTATCAAACTTTTTATCAAGTATAACCCACAAGCAAAATGGATAAGCCAAATGGGGAGGATTAGTTCCTAAATACGCGAGCTACGGGCTGGATGAGTAATTTCTGAACACCTTCACATGCTTATTTGAAACTACCTTTCCATGAGGGTGTGGGAGGACGTGCACAACTTCAGTATTTTTTGGAAGTATAGGAAGTATTTAAATGTCCAAATACTCCATGAAGTTGATCATGGGATACAATGGATGATGATGTGGGAGAACGAGTAGTCCACTTTCCTCTATGTATAATTCGAACTCATATTGCATCCGATGACCCAAATAACAGAGGTAGTGTAACAGATGTGGAAATCTCCTCAAGATATGACTATCACCCAGTCCAATATGGGTCAGTCCTAGATCATGGCTGATGAACTATGCCCCATCACCATCAAGGTGAAGCAAGAGTATAATAGGTGTTTGCAGATCATGGATTCCATGATCCAGAGAGTTATTGGGTTGTGAATTTCCATTGAAGATTTCAATCAATCTATTGGAGGGGCCAATACCTGGGCATTGTAACTTATGTAAAATAATAAACATACTTTAATAATTTTTTATTTATGTTGGAAGTGTACAAGAGTTCCATTTTCTATTTTGGGTTATTCATTTCCATCACAATCAAGGAATATCTAGTGATCAATAACTAATCTCACATGGGTTGTGCCCCATCTGAGAAAGAAGGGATGACCTCATCATTATTTAGTTTGAATATGAGGATACCAACCTATCTCTGGGCACCAGAGGTATAAATAACCAACTTGGGTATCTGGGAAAAATGAGGGAGTCCTCACTGGGGAAGGATGTTCTTAGAACAATAAAATATTTGTTTTTCCAACGTGCACTAGTGCATGGCTTGGGTAATGATAGGGGTGTTGGAATTTATCTAAACAGAGGAGAGTGGAAAGCATGAATTACAATTCCCATAATTTGGAACATTGAAGTGACGGAATTATAATGAAGGATAACTATAAATCATGATAAAAAATAGTATCCCTGTTGTGTTAGCATGTGTTGGGTATAATAAATGAGGTCCAACCACATACCATGTTTGAAACACGGGACCTGGCTCGAAATGACAATTGTAGTCTTATGCAACATTTTTCCAGGATAGTAGCTGATCCATATGTAGAGCATCAAATCTATTATGGGGTTCTATTAGATGTGATTGAGGATGAGAATCCAAATAAAGGGCATGCAATGCATAGAGGCTGGATTGATGGGTTGTTCTAATAAAGTTCAACAATCATGAAATTACACCAACATGACGAAAACTCATAATGAGAATGCATTAGTATGATCGGGGATCATAATAAATTCATGAAAGTGTCTCTCTGGTTATTACCTAGAGTAGCCCATCATTTTACATCATGCCAATGAGGATGATAGAAATGTGGTTTGACAGCGTATGCTGAGGGCTGAGGCAGTATGTGGTCTCAAAAGGGGGACGCAATTTCTAAATGGGTACATGATGTTGTTACTATAAACCCGATGTGAATGAGGAAAAAAGGAGACTCCACCATAACACATTCCCCCAATAGAGATCCCAGGCCATGGGGCTGAAAATGATGATTTTTTTCTAGACCCGAAGCAAAATGACTAGGTGTTCCTATGTATCCCATGATGATGGGAATAATGTATAACGTTGTTCTCAAAGTGAAGTGTGGTGAGAGACCAACACATGTGAGAGAAAACCTATCGGGTGGAGTAGTTAAATATCACATAATAATCATGGGGCATCCTTAACATATCCACAATAGAATTGTAGTTTAATGTCATACATTGAGGATGTGGTTATCCGGAAATGAAATGTGTGGTGTGGTCTATATCCTGACATGAATGAGTACCATGTAATCCCCATAACACCACGCTGTCCTAGTTGGATTATTCATACTATAGACTCGAGGTGACCTAATCCAAGGTTGGACCCTAGGGAATGTTCTCAGGCATTCCTGTGTACCCCATTATGATGGGAATCCATCCATACATTGTTCTCAGGTAGGGTTCATAGTTTATTATCATAGAACTCAGACCAGTCTAGGAAAAGGCAAGGGAGACAGAGTGTGTGGTCATTGTGAAACTTGATGTGAATAAGGATATTAGAAGTCCATGCCACACAGTGTACTCCAAGGGGAACCCTTAGGTCGGGGAACCAAATGTGGAATTTGGGCAGGGCCTGAGAAGAATTTTTTGGGCATTCATATGTATCCCATTAGGGATGGGAATCAATCCATAGGTAGTTCTGGAATATGTAAGGGTAAGGTACCCATGTGAGGGGAAATAATGTCGTTCAGGTCAGGCCTATGCATCAAGTGAAGCAGAATTTGATGGATATTTTTGGTTCTTTAGGGTGAATGTGACTTTTATTATGAAGAAACAATCCTAGTATGGATAATATTGGCATCACTATAGGAATAACGAAATATAGAGGCCTAGAAAAATGGAATGGTGGATGATTTATATAAAACATGATGTCCCGTCGAGCGAGGAACCATAATGTGGTGCCATTTTTCATTGTGCAGCAAGGACAACACTGTCATAGTTTTGGATCATATGATAGGACCAACCCATTCATTTTAATGAATTATAGTAAAGACGTGATATTTTAAATCCATGGGGGACTAGGGAGCATATTTTAACATCCCATGCATTAGATGCCCATAGAAGAACTATGTCCTTAAGGGAATGCACAAGGGGAGATAAAGTGTAACTAACACAAATGAATCCATCAGTTTACATCACATCATGCACAACCCCATAGGGGGGAATCTCTGGCCAATGGGACAAAAAAGATTAGAGGATATGGGGCTGGACCTAAATAAGAAATTTCTATGCATTCTTATGTATCACATGATGAAGGGCATCAATCCATAAATATTTCTGGAAGATGTTGTGTAGTTTAACATCACGTGACAAGGATGTGGATAAGAGAGGCTATATCTTAAAGGGGGATTATGTGGTGTGGCTATTTTAATCCTAATGTGAATTGGGAAATAATACCACATACACCACACAAATCAATACTATAAGTGTTAGGTACAATAGGCTGAACAGATGATATAATTAATGGATCTTGAGATGGACATGAAGTCGAAATTTTAAAGATTTCTTACGGATCCCATTAGGATGGGAATTAATCCATATGTAGTACTAGAATTATTCATGTAGTTCAACATCATACGATAAGTATGAGGGAATATCTTAGTTTATTTTCATATAGCTCGAACATAAAAAAGTGAGACTCTTACAAGCGGTCATAAACCATGAAAAATTTCATAATCCCCCATGATCCAGACTCTATTTGGAAAACAATGGAGGATAATATCTTCTCAACACATGGTATAAATATAAAAAGGATATGGAGAGAAACCTCGAATGGCACCAAACTATGGAATCGTCCTCTTAATATGAAAACATCCACGGAGGGATAACACAAAGAATATAGAAATTTTACTAGGAAATGATGGAGTAGAAAAGGATGTGAATAATGGAACCCATATTTATATCTTAATGGGGGTTTCATAATGATGGAGCATAGCTTTTGACAGTGTTCAAAACACAACATTCGTATCATGAGATCTGAAATGGGAATAAGCAAATAAGTTTCGACCAATACCCAAATTCGTAACATAGGACTTCTGTCAAATTTTCATTTGAAATCCTTGGGGATGATGTCCCATGATGTAGGAGAGCACTGAGGCCTTAAATCCCTATTTTTGGGGTTCCATTTGAATGTGAAAGATTATTAAATCCCAAATAATGGGAAACATGAAGCATGGAAATGGATGAAAACATGTCTATGTAGAATCCAACACTCTAGGTCCAAAACCAGAGTGTTCCCGGGGACATTTCTAAGTTTCCAAAGAGGGTCGAGGGGCCCAATTTGAGAGGAGATGACTCGAGAATATTAGTGGAGGAATGGGGGATAAAGATATCATTATAGGGGAGTACATAGTGTTTATGTTACAAACCCAATGTGAATGAGGAAAAAGGAGTTTCCACCACACCCCATACCCCCCCCCCCATTTTCTCCCTCAGAGGACTTAGGCCAAGTGGATAGAACGAGGATGAGGTTTCTAAGAAATGGGGATGGACCTGAAGACAAAATTTCTAAGAGTTCCAACATATCCCATGAGGATGGTAATCAAGCCATACATAGTTCTGAATGATTTCAGGCATTTTAACATCATATGACAATGACGATGATAGGAGGGTTTATTTCGAAGAGTATTGTGTATGGTGGGGTGAATAACCCGACATAAATGGGGAAATAATCCCATATATGCTACACCATTAATAATTATAGGAGAGACCATAGTCCAAGTGGCTGAGAGATGGAATAAATGAACCCAGGATTGTCCCAAAAAGAAAATGTTCATGGTTTCCTTTGTATCACATGAGTAAGAGAACCAAAACATTGGTAGATATTGAGATTCCACATAGTTTAACATCATGTGAAATGTAAATGGTTATTCTTATTTTATGGTGATAGAGCATGGACCAAAGATGCCTAGTTTTTTGTCATGTGTGGGGGATAAATGAGTGGATATAGTGAATCATTGTTCCTATCATTTAGGAGACCAAAAAATGGAAATAATTATTGAGGATAATTTTTCACCATCTTCGCTACAATGTACCCCTCTCATGGGAACTGTAAATGAAACATAAAATTGAGCATCGGCCACTGAACATATTTGTAATGTTGGACTTCTGTAAAATTTTCATTCGGGGTCCTCTAGGAAATTTCCCCCAAATGGTAGGTGTGACAGTTTGGAATGAGACGAGACTACTAGAGGAGGTCCTTTTGGATGTAAATAAATGATAGAAACACAAGTGGTGGGACACGTGATGTGTGAAAGTTTTAGAGTATCCCATCTTATTATGGTAAAGATGTTGGATGAAGGGGGTATCCCAAGGGATGTGTGTGGCATGGAAAAAATAACACGACGTGAACAAGGACATAGAGTCCATGTCACACCATGAAATGCTAAGTGAGAAATTTGGACATGAGGATGGAATGTTCGAGGGACCTGAGGTTGGGCCAATGATGAGAAGTCCCAGTTTTCCTACTTATCACATAAGAATGGAAATTAAGAAAAATGTATTTATTAATGTGACATATAGTTGAGGTTCCTTCAATGAGGATGATAGGATATCTAAGTTTAAGGTCCTAGAGCTCAGACCATTTTTCAGTTAATAGTCATGTTGGACGAGGGTGGTGGTCTATCATCTTGCATGATGGGAATACAATTTAACATCATGTGGGATGTGTGATGAGTATTTTTACATCCATCATCCTTTATAGATCATGATTTTAAATATCATGCAGTATGGACAAGACTGTTTAAAGTCACGTGGGACTATTCAAGAAAAATACAACTTCCGGAATTTAGCATTGGTGGGAGGAGTAATATTGTCACTATCCTTGGTGACTTGGGAGTATTAACCATTTGGGTAATCCTTGTAAATGATATAAGGTCCCTCCCATTAGGGTTCTAGCTTAGGTGGATTCCTATCAGGTATCATTGGTATTCTCAAGGCCAATACCGTGTCACCATGTAAGAAAGAGAAGAGGTGAACATTCATGTTGAATGCTCTGGATATATCTTTCAAATGTCACTCGAGATTATGGAGGGAACAATTCCAATTCTCATTAAGAACTTCCAGTTTAGCCAGATGGATTTAATCTACTTTATATGGCGTCTCTTGATCATAGGTAGTCATACACTATGATGGAAACTAAATCTTGATGGACAGGACTACCTCTGTTACATACTCGAGGGAATATGGGGTCACATCGGTGGAGTTACAAGTCATCATTCGATAAGCCTAGAGAGTGTTGTAGACTTTTTTCTAGTCATATATTGTTGTTCTACATGACCATATTCTAAATAATGTTATAGAGGGTTTTGTTGAATGCCTCAATCTACCCATTTCCAAGTGAATGATAGCAGGAGGTATGATTAGAATAGATATTTTACTTGTTGAAAAATTTCTTCAGTATGGAATCCCGAAAAATAGTGATGTTATCCTTGAGGATGGCATGAGGGACTCCGAATCAGTAGATGATATTGGATCTCAAAATTTCAAAGATAGAATGGGCCTTGACTTCCTTGATCAGAACTCCCTCTATCCATTGGGAAATGAAATATGTGGTGGTCAAGATGAACCTGCACTGGGTAACCATCACTGGTGGATATGGTCCCATGACATCGATTCCCCAGACCGCAAATATAAAAAAAATACATGATAGTTTGGAGAGGTTCTAGTGGCTGATGTACAAAATTATCATGGATTTTGTACACAATGAATCTCTTTGAAAACTCAATACAATCATGGATAATTTCTAGCCAAATATAGTCCAATATCTTGATTTTGTGAGAGTGTTTCAACCCTATCTAATGAGCCCTGTAGGACCAGCATGAACATCATGTATGACCTAAGAAATCCCACAACCTTTAATGAAATGGAGGAGAATCCTATCAAACCCACATCTTTAGAGGATCATATCTAGATTGGGACCACTCTGAAGGGTGAACTATAAAGCTCGTTATAGGATTCACTCATGCTTGGAATGATCATCCTTAAGGTTACCAAACTAGAGATAATCAATATTGGGGGTCTTCTAGTCATGAGTCACTTCCAACACCGCGGAAGAGGGACTTAGGGGTCCTATTGTGGAGGAACAGATGGTAAGGTGGATTACATGCATGCTATCATCAATGTCCAGAGTGATGAGAGCAATGACTCTATGATGCACCACATGGATAGTGAAATCATCCTGACCATGAATTAAAAGAGATGTGTCCAGGCTGTAAAATTTGTTGGATTAACCATTCTGTGAACGGGGAACATCAATAACATCTAGCTGAGATGGGAACTGGGCCATCAGCTGGTGGGTACACTCTAATAGTTTCATGATCTTTGGATTCCTAACGACGTATTTATTTTTGATATTCTTGATGACTAGTTTTGAGTCCCCTTTCACCTGCATGTAGGGAATATTGATCTTGGGGGGCCAGATCATGACCCATGATGAGATCCTATTACTCTTCCTCATTGTTGGTACAACCTTCTATCTACAAGAATGAATATGGTAGAAAAACTTTTACTAGTGTGATGAAGATGATACTAAGGGCCACTCTGTTGAGTCTAGTATCATTGAGTATCCTATAGGTAGGGATTCAGGATGATGCATAAAAATTAATTTTCCAACACAAAATGGATTTATCTACTATGATGATTACCTCATATGGAAAATCAAGATCCAGTTACTGGTCTACAGGGGTTGGGTAGGGGGCAAGGAAATCTGCAAACTCATGTCCCTTGATGGCCTTTTGGTGAATAAAAATTATGTAGAACTATTGTAGTGTCACTACCGATCGATCAAGATGACATATCAACATGGGGTGATTCAGAATGTATTTTAGTGGATCCACTCGGGACTCTAGCTGTTTCTCACAGGGCTAAAAGTAATGTCACAATTTGTGTAGTGCGAATACCATTTCAAGATAGCTCTTCTTGATAGAAAAATATGAATCTCTATATCAAGGATCATGCATCAGATATAGAATAAAAGGTTCTCCATTACCTCCTTGTTCTTCTAGACGAGGAGGGTGCTGAGAGATCATTCTAGAGTGGTGAAACAAAGGACCAACAATTTTCTAGAAATGGGTGGCATCATATCCAGAGGTTATAACAAGTACTTCTTGACATACACAAAAGAAATCTAACACTCCTCATCCCACTGATAATCAGCACCATTATTCATGATCCGGGAGAAGGGATTACAATTACCAACAAGATTTGTAAGGAATCAGCGTATGTATGTTATGTGGCCTTGAAAGCCTGAGAGCTCTCAAATGTTTCTTGGAAGATACATCAGATTGATGGCCTTGATCTTGTCTTGATCAGTCGTGATGCCTCTATATCTAGCATTGAATCTGAGAATCTTTCTTGATGTGACCCTGAAGGCACCCATCAAGGGGATTATCTTCAGATGGAGGGATCAGAGTAAAATAGACAATTTCTCAATATAATTGGTATGTTTTGGCGCTGGCATGATTTGACCAACAGATCTTCCACATAGCATTCCACCAATGTCTCGAGGATCATCTTAAATATGTGAATCATGGAATATTAATCATTGCAACCTGCATTATATAGGCCGAAGGGAATTACCTTGTAGTAGAAGGTACCTTGTGGTTCCCTCATGGTGGTGGACTATTCATCCTCAATGTTCATTCAGATTTTATTATATCTAGAATACACATCCATGAAAGAGAGGGTCTGGAACTGAGTGGTGGAATCAATCAACAGTTCCGTAGTTGGAAGGGGATATTAATCCTTCAGGTAGTGACAGTTGATATCAAGGATGTCAATTCACACTCTGATTAGTTTTTTCATCTTATTGATGGGACCAATGTTAGCTAAAAATCTGGAGTACTAGAATTCCTTGAAAAATTGGCATTGATGAGCTTATTATCCCTGACCATGAACATGGAACTGTATGAATGGTGCATCTTTCTGGGAGGATGTTTGAACCACGATGATTTTTTGGAAGACTGAGGTAGTGGATAGGGAATTAAGGATATGGTTCTGTCATCTCATCATAATAGTAGGAAAATACCTCATGATGAGGTATAGGGAAATCCATGTATCATTGTTTCTCTTCGACAGGAATAGTATCACTGATCAATGTTGGTTTTAGACATGCTTCATCTTTGAAGTTCACAGGTACAAATTCATTGATCTTGGTGAAGACACCTTCATTTAAGTTGAGATGAGGATCCTAAAAATAATCTTCTTCATTCATGGATGAAGAATTCTTAGTGAGAGTCTATTCATATGAGTTGGAATATCCTTAATATACATTTGAACCATCCCGCGCAGCGGTGGACACTGCATCAGGGGTCCCCTGCACTACTGAAACCATGGAGATGAAAGCTATCGACCAGATCCCATCTAGACCTTGACCCAAGGGGTAACACTTTATGATATCGATGAAATAGTGATGTATTTTCATGATCCAGTTTATACCAGCCTGGTGAAACAAGCAAGTATAACTTATTTTTGTATCTATAGGGAGTACATCCCGATACCTAATGGGATTAAGAGTCTATAGGATCACACGAACCTAATTTTTAGATAAATATGAGGTTATCTTCCAACATCCCATAAACATGGGAATGTGTTTCCCCTTCATTCAAGAGACAACCAAGCATGGAGCTATATCTGTGGTCGTGGACTCAACCCATTGATCGAGAAAATGTAGGTGTCATCTAGGTCTGTCCAAGGGTCGGTCACACCTGTAGCGTGTTCATCTTCTTTAGCCTGAATATTCTTGTTAGTTCTTTTATGGTAGTCATCATCTAGGTAGCGGGCTTCATAAGAGGCAAATGGAGATGCATCACCATAGAGTATGCCTACATGACAATTATGGGAGAACATAATGCATCAATGATATGAAGAAGGTACTATAGTGTGTACGTAGAGCCATGGATTACCCATAAATGCATTATACGTGGTGTATTTTTAGACAACCATGAATTCGGTGTTGGAATCTATTCCACCAAACTAGGTCTCTAGGAATATCTTTATAAATGGTTTATGTTTCGTCCTATCATAACATTGAATTTTCATGTCAGAGGGACTCAAATCATCTTTGATAACCCCCATATTTTGCAGCATCTGGGCTGGGATGAGGGTGATCCCCAAGCATATGTAAACAAGAGAGAGAAGAACCTTCACACCATTGAAATGTCCAATGATGTACAGTAGGTGGATATTCCCCTATATTGGACAACCTTCATCTTCTCTAGAGAAATATATAATGCACTAAAATTATAAATTCTCAACTACCTCAGCATGGATGGATTCTACGACTACTACATCCATCTCAAACTAGAGTGGGATTCTTAAAGAATCGGTGGGGGATTCTAGCATATCCATTGACAAGAGAAGAGTGTGTAGGATAGAGAGATTCACAGAAATTATAGAAAGATGATTAACAATACCATAATTTTGTGTCAATCATGAACTTCTTGCTGAAATGAGGTCGTTCTCTGGTAGGAGGTAAGGTGGAGACTACTGGTTGAACCAGCATGTTTTGGCTACTGCTTGGAATGTCCCGATCCTTACAAGTTGAATTTTGTGGAATATTTACCTACTGATGTCCAGGTCACTAAGGTGGATTTTAATCATAACCAATATGATCATATCACGATTGTGGTGGTTCTGCCTGATCAAGTTGCAAAAATAGTGGTGGAGGCAGATATAGTGAATCAAGATGAGAATGTTGTGCATCATGAACTCTAGGTTGGGACAATTGTATGGTCTCGGGGGCATGCACAACATGGCTAGAAGAACTAAACAATTCATCCCAGTGACTCATATATCCATGGCTTTGTTGATGTTGGCATCATCAAGGGATGTTGGGAGGTTCTGTCTAGCACTCTTCGTCATCTGATGCCATATCGAGGTTTACCAGCTCCACTGTATTATCCAAAGCATACCCTTGGTCATCAAATGAAGAATAATACACACTAGGAGGATCCTGGTGGTAATCTCCATCTACATGGGCATGAAATCGCTGACAGTGTGGGATGATGATGGCATCAATGGGGGACTTTTCAACCCCTTTTGTCACCGATGCTTGACCTTGTGGGAAGAGGAAGACTGAGACGTTCACTCAGATGTAGAGGTTTCTGGTAACACAATGACTTCTGATGGATCTCATTGGTTCAAACATTAATAAGTAATCTTATGGGCCTGGGAGAATACCATACGATCCATCAAGTCATTATATTTTTTGGGACCCGCAGTTAGGAACCTACTTCCACTCACCTTCACTGTCATTATTGTAGTTGATTTATGATTATGCATGCCACCTATGTCGGGGCTGGACCTAACATCACTACATCATTATCGACCTATTCTTGGAGCCAATAATTAAACACATATCACTTCTTCAGTGTTTTCCCAAGGATCTAGTGATAGGGGAATTATTTGGGGAGATTAGTGAGATCTACCTCTTTGGTCTTCAAACATTCCAACAACCATAGGATTCCCAGGTCCGAGGCACATCAGAAATAATTGTGGACGTAAGCCTCATTAAAGGAGAATTCCAGGATACTTCTATCTGGGAAGTGGGATCTGGGAGCATAAACTTTACTAGGGGATGAAGGATCCTATCTAAGAAGTGGAACCTAATTAGATCACCTAGGTGGTGGCAGTGTGTTACGTAGGGGGGTCTATCAATTCTGAGGTGGGAACAGCTATCCTAGAGTCTATTCTTGAGGCGGTGGTCCTCGGAAAGGCTCTATAGGTGGCTCCAATAATAATAAATCCATATTCCTAGGGGAATCTATTTGTTATCTTGCCAGGGGCTTGGCCTTAGCGGCTCTTCTCAAGGGAACTACCAGAGGAAATGGACATGCCAGCTTGGCTTGCAGAAAAAATTATTCTAGGCATTGGGATTTGATAGAGAAATCACAGTATCCTAATTGGTAGTTCTACATGATGAGACACGAGACGAGTTCATTCTTGACATTCCCCATGCACATTTTCAGTTGATGTTCTTGATTTATTGGCATATCATGGGAGTAGGTGAGGCCTTTCCACATGGTGACAAAGTCTTCAATTCACTCACCAGGCCACTGCCTATACATGAAGAGGTCAACACTACTCATCTTCTGGGAGGTGGATCTAAACTTTTAGGGAAACTAGCTTTGAAGATCATCCCAGTCGGATATTGACTAGTATGTAGCTGGCTGTACTAGAAAAACATGGGCCCTTCCCACGTTTGTATGAAACACTGCAGTTTTGCGGCCTCCTGCTCTGCTGGAGGTCCTGGAATGGGTCCACACCTTAAATTAAAGTGTTCCAGATGCTACAACAGATAACTCATCTGATTTATTGGGGAAAATCAATATTTCTTAAACTAGGGGTGTCGATATATCATCTACCAATGCCGTATATGACTTTCCATCAGGCATGATTTCCACCATTCATAATTTTAGGGCATCAAGGTGGGAAATGATAGAGACCATCAAGTCATCTGGGAAGGTATTCTAGTATCGATTAGGGTTTATAAGTATTAGTGCATTGGAACATTCCTCAATATGATAAGTCGGCCCAACGGCTCGTGGAGTGAGTGGTGGGATGACGTGCAGGACTACTGGGGGAACGACGTGTGGAGTAACTGGGGAAACCTGAGATTGATCCCATGGGTTATCGCGTAGATCAAGTCGGTTTGGTGTTGAATATCACGCTCTATTTTCCAACACACCGGCATCTACCATATCGTCCTGGTCGAGATGGTTTTGGTTTCCTAGAGGAAAATCGCTAGGAGGAGGGTGTACCTCCACCTACTGCCCCATTCGAGGATTACCATTGTCTCGTCACCATTTTTCAAAATGTTCAGTGATAAAGTCATTATCAATTTTAATTCCCTATTAGTTTTTGATGAAACACAACCTTTTTGAGGTCATCTTCCTTCTTTTGCACGGATCTAGATGTGTCATTGGGTTTTACTGACCCAAGATACTCATTTCCCATATTGGGATTTTGACTAAGGTATAATGACTCCGAATGTGTAGGGAGGCACATTAAATTAATTTTCTAGTGAGTAACCCAACCCAACGGTTCTAATATGTGTGTCACCCCCCCCCCCCTTGGGGTATGTTTTCCTCATCGAGCTCTCACTCAGTATCTACCTAAATTAGGTCGACCATGTTTTATGCGATTGCACCTAATGGAATATCCTCGATATAACCTAGAACATAGGGATGTCACATGATAGAACTTTAACAAAGGGCAACATACTAACCCCAACCACATATCTGAATGTGGGGGGAAGCCTCCTTAAATATTAGGTGGAACACTTTAATGCTCATGACTCATCATTTTTTGAGGGTCTAATGGCGACACGGTGAGTCAACATGTTGGGGCTTAGGGATCATAACCATGTCGACCATGCGACATTATTGGCTAATATCATCAAAGTGTTTCGGGATCATGGGGAAGTAACCCGCCAACCATGGATATGAAAGTGCATCTCCTAGAGGGTTTGAAGAAAGTACGCAGCCTCCTCCTCGGTAAGATATTCTGGAATAATGAAGTTTTTTGTTGCTACAAGCATGAACATCTCCATGAAATGGTCCTCTATAAGGATTTCCCACAATCTCCTTGGATAAGACTCGGGATCTGGACCTTCGTTTCCCCATTCATCAACTAGAGGCGGCTGAGGGACAAGTAACAACATTGAAGCCGACTGTTATGATGGTAGACTAGTCGGTGGAGTATACAATGAGCGAGCAGACAAGCCACCACATCTTGGGATTTCCTCTGAAGAATGAAATGACTATGCCACTGAATCTTAGAAAGAAAAATAGTGAACATATCTTCTCGTGAAGGGTTTTCGGTTAGAATTAGTGGTACATGGGGTTGCTCATACTTTTTTGGTCCCCAAAACAACTCTTCACGATATCTATTTTAGGATGATAATGTTTCGACAAATCATAGGGAGGATTGTAAAGGTATAGACCTGAAAGAGGCCAAATATTCCTCCTCCAAGATGTATCTTTAAAGGGAGACATGAATCTAGTGGACCTCACCTTTTATAAGGATAAGTCCTATACATCTTTTTCCAATCCTGATCGCTAACATAGATGATCGTGGCGAGGGTTCCATTACAGAATTTCACTCCACCTTAGAATCTAAGATGGGGGTGGGGGTTAATTTCGGTCTAAAACTTCTCAGTATTCTTCAATTTGATTATAGCAACCCGCCCTCCAGCCCCGAGATGACACTTTTGGGGAGGGTATGTTTTTGAAACAAGGGGGATCTTCATCCTAACTAATTCATGGGTAGATAGGAAATCTACCTGGCTGAGTTAGGTAGAGAGGATCACCAAGAGAAATGTCAAAAGGAACACGGGGAGGGACTATGTTTCCATTGGTTGGCAGGAAGGGGAATCACCACAGGAAGTGTTGAAGCAGGTCGGACCTCCGCCGGAGTTAGTGGGAGCATGGGAAACACTTCCATGTTTTTTTCCCTCGATTGTGATGGTACAAGGGGGCATTGTACAAGTCAAACAAAACACATGGAAGAAATTCGCATTGGATTCCAATTAAGTGAGGAAAACATTCACTTCTTTGATTTATGGGATGAGGAGGACCCTCTTCAGCTACGGTAAGAATATAGGGAATACATCTATGCTAATGGTTGATTAGACATGGATGATCTTCACATTAGTGACCATATATTAGAGTAATGACTCCATATGTGGGATCATAGGTGAAAAAGAAACCTCTATGATGGCTATTTTTGTGGCTGGGAATGACTTCTCTTTGACTGATGGGGGCATGGGGAGGACTTCCCTACCAAGCATAGGTGAAGGTAGGACCTATGCTCTTAGTGTTGGTGGATTTGGAAGTACCTCCATGTCGAGATTGGGAGTGTGGATGACCTACACATTCATTGGTGGTGACATAGGGAGGACCTCAATGCCTAGATTGGGATGGGGATAGACCGATGCTCTCATTGGTGGTGGAACATGGAGGACCTCCATGCTGGATGTCATCACCATGGGATAGACCACAATGTGCACTACCTATTTCAGTGACAAAGGTATTCAACCCAACCTACATGGCTGGTGGTTGGGGACTCGATCTAGGTCGAGCGTATAAGTTACCCTTTTCAGGATAAATGGGTCATTGATAGTGTGAATCAGTGGTGGCACATGCAACAATATCCATTGATGATGAGCCCCCCCATGGAGGGCCTCCTCCTCAGTTTGCACATGATGTTGGAATCAGGTTAACTGGACTCAGGCGGGTGGGGAATGTATGTAACTCACCTGCTCCTCAACCTATGAGACTGGGTGGTTGAACTAACACAACATGGTGGGAGCCATCCTTGGCAACCCCCGAGATGAGATCACATTTGTCCTGTCTCGAACTTTCCATACCTCATTGGCATAAGGGATCATGTTGTCAAATAATTCCTTGGGGAGACTGCGGAAATGGTTGTAGGTTAGAGGGGGGAGAAGCGGCCCCTTGTGCGATAGTTAAGGGAAATAGTAGCGGGGAGGCACAGAAGCCTCTATGTCCTAATTGTCCATATCTCGAGTTGGGATAATCCCTTCATCCTCATATCGTCAGAGGAGGTAATTTATAACACTCCTAGGAATGATTTTAAATGGTGAAATAAGTCATGGACACCCATCAACCATGGATGAGTAGGTCTTCATATAAAATATGGTTCTGTGTAGGGTCACCACATTAGTGTTTCCCGACCCCTGCATTTGTGTGTGGGTGGTGATCGGTTTCTTGACATTGCTGCATGGGTATTGAAAATAAAGAATTGTTTATTATTAGCGTTGAAATGAGGAAAGAAACATCCAGTCCCCAACACAATTTATTCTCCCATGATTGGTAAGAAGGATTCACGCTGACAACATCATTGATTGGGATTCCCAACATTCTTTTTCCCCAATCTTTGGTGAGTTTCATTTTAGGTCCACTATTTTATTTTCCAGAAATGGCACCGAATAGCAAGATCTGGTGACCCTTCTATCCACAGATTACTTGAACTCTACTAATCTCCAAATTGATTAGAAGATTCATGTTGGGTTCACCAATTCAATTTATGATTCCATTACTGGGGTGCACATCCGTCTATACTAACGCACTGCTGTTTCCCCCCATTAACTCAATACAAAGGCATGAAGAATCTTACATATATTCTTTGATGTTTTATTCTTGGTAAAAATGGTATGGTATGATTCATGTCTCTCCTTTTGTGTATTCCACCTCGGAACTCATTAAAAGTCCAGGTCTCACTTAATGATTAAGAAGTATTCTGTGAAACATTTCCTAGGAGCTCTATATTTATGGATGACGGATAATTACACTACTTCGGTTAGGAAATTAAAATGGGTCATGTTAGGGAAACAACCTTCGATTGAGGGAGTAGTTACAAAGGACATCATGGGCATGTCTGGATGATGAAACAATGATGTGTCTCAGTTTCGTCCCCTTATGATAGGGCTTCTCTAGGGTAAGGACACCTAGGGAATCCCACATTGATTTAAAGGTATTATATGTCATAGGAATGTACCTGAGAGTTTCCTCAGCTTCCCATGGTAACACAGGGAATACCATGAGTTTAATGTGTAGCAGAGAAAGATCGGTCTGATCGGAACTCTGATGGGAGTGGATCATATGAGTACATTCCAGAGAGGGAGCACCCAAGGGGTTTACTGGATGAGAGGTTCAAAAATTCAAATGAATACGGATCCAAGGATTCTTGGGGGTCTGGATAGGGGATGTCAAGATATTCCACTGGCTGCGATGGAACCTCTGGGAAGTTTCATACGTACCTCATGTGGATGACAGGAATCAAATCTAACATAATTCAAAGTTGGGGGAGGGGTTAATCAGGGTGTACACCAAGGAAAATTGCTTGAATGCAGGTTTAGGATTACACATTGATGGAATCACATAGAAAGAAACTCTTGGTTGGATGTTTATAGATTTTCTTGTGTTTATGCATGGTTTGTTTCCCAAGGTAAAGGTGTGATCCCACCAGGATGTCGGAAACCGGGTAAAAATCAGGATGGATGATGGAGGGTTGATCTAAGTGAATGAGGAATGAGATGAAACCCTTTTGAAGCTGATAATATTTTTGGGATTTCACCCCAGAGAGGCTTCATATGTATCCATGTGGTGGTTAATCATTGTCCAGGTAGTTTGGTGGGGCCACAAGACACCATATGAGGAATCCCATGATAATGGATGCATGGATGTGACCCAGAGAATTAGAGCCTTTGGTTTGGGAAATGAACGTCTCAAAACACTAAGGCCCAAAGGAGATACCAGGATGAGACATGAATGAGGGGCCTGAACCTTATAGAGGATTCCCATGTATCCCTGTGATGAGGAATCAATGTGCATTTTGTTCTTGATGAGGGAATAGAATCAAGATGTTCACATGGAACAATGACCTAAAAACATGTTGGGGGTTACATGTGGTTATGGATCAAGAGTCGGTCTGATGTCTCTAAAGGACAAACCAAGGATGTGGGTCCCCGCACATGGGACAATGAGTTTTACCAGTGTTTGAGGTTAAACCATAGGGAGGCTTCTGACATATACTATCTAGGATAATTTGATCAAAATGCACATTGTTCAAATAGGATTACTAGTTTTTGGGGTTGAACCTCATGAATTTGTCCTACATACCATATCTAGAAGATATAGATCAATACCCACGTTATTTGAAAGCATACAATTTAATGTCATGTGGGATGAAAGGGGGCATAATGTTCAACTCTAAGAGGGGTAGGGGTGAAATTATGTAATGATAGTCAGGATTGATGGGTGATAGACTTGAACATCAGAAAGGCTTCCTATGTATCTTTCTTGGAGAAGGAAAAGATCAAAGACCACATAGTTCGATTTGGTGGAGAATGGGGCTTACACACCAATGGTGGACTAGGGAGGATTCCATGGATGGTGCTTACTCAAGTCCCATGTTTGTAATGCTCGGTGTGAGAATCAAGAGACAACATAGACCTGATGATCACATCGGAAATGGTGTGACCATGAGGAATAGAGTGGGGATTCTATGTGGTTAGTGGCCTAAAGATGAAATGGGGGCATATGCTTGGTTAGTGGCCTAGGTAGATGGATATTGGGATGTACTCTATGCTGGATTCTTGATGGAGATAAATATCAAAGGGAGAGGTACGTGGTATCAAAGTTATCTATTCCAATATCTCATTCAGTCTTTGGACATGGAAGAAGAGACCCTGAGTAAAGATTCTACCTGTCGCAAGAAATTCAAGGGGATCATTCCAAGATGTTTACCTTACCCTATAGACATATTTTGTTCCATGCAAGGAGGATCTCATTCTATATGAGAAATATACCACTCCTGTGGAGACCAATGGTCGTGGAAAATTTCTAAGGTGGGGCTTACCATGTATATTACATGGTGTGAGGCCATATTTTAACGTCATGTGCTATGGAAAATGGTGATTCAATGTTTAACTTATTTCATCTCAGACAATGAGGATTCACTCCCCACCAATAAGACATTAATAACTGGTGCACTTTAAACCTCAGTGAAGGGATGTCACAGACAGTGCGAAATGTATATGGGGTTGTAGAGTGATACATTGGGGGCTCATGTCAGCATGGATATGAGAAGAAGCAATAACCGTTTGTGTGACTATTCAATGAATCATAAGGAAAAGCAATGCAACATAAATAACCTCTCAAGGAAAATTGAAATCACATCTCATGAGCCTAGAGGGCCTTACTGGAAAAGGGTGTGTAAAGAATGTGATCTTGGAAATATGTTCTCTGTGAAGAAGAAGGGTTTCGTGAATTCTAGGCACATTGAGATGAGGATTGGACTCACAAATGGGAAGGGATATTTGAAGGGGTGGGGATTCAAGTATGATAGGGTATTTTCAAATGGGATCCTTTAATGGGGTATTGGTTCACCTTAGAAAACAACTCTTTCATTTGAGAGAGCTTTGCAAGTGCTCTATGATTCGTGAAACCTCAGGCACCCCAATGGTGGCCCTTCCTCTTTTAAGGTTATATGTCTTAACAAAGGGAATCTCTACATTAGGTAGAGGATGGAAACAACACAAAGAGGTATAGATTGAATAGATAATATACCTTTGAAGATCCATCTGTGGGTTTCAGGAGGGTATGTGGGAAAAGGGATCTCAGAAGTTGAAAGGGAAGAGTCACATTTGTTTGGAAGGGGGTGAGACTTATATTTATAGGCAACCACAGTCGGTGAGGGTCGCATAACTCACCATAAAGACAAGTGATATTGTATAGAGGTGCCACTCCATCTGAAGGATTCAGACTCATAGAGGGTGTGAGAGGTAGTAAAGTGGCCCATCGAAACGGTCACTGCGGAGTGGGCTTTGGAGGCCGATGATGCCATAGATGGGCTGTGGGCTAGCGTCGGACTCACACCAGGCCGTGACACAGTGGGGACTATCAAGGAGGTGGTCTTGTAGAAACGAGATTTTTGTGGGATTATATCCACAAAGGAGAACCTTTGGGGTGGAATGGATAGACTTAGGCCCTTTTGGAGTGCTGATTCACTCTAACGCATCATTGAGTCCGCTCACTGAGTGTGAGAAATTTATCTGCCCCAAAACGAATGAAAAACCCATAATTATTTTTGTAATTTTATTCGAACATAAGTAAATTAACAATGAATATTTTTCCTTACGATGGTGATTGGATGGAGTCCAACAGACCAGGTTAACCAAATTATGTCCAATTAAATGAGGCGATCAAATGATGGATAAAATAGATTTATTTATCTTTTTTTCATATTTCAATAAGATAGATGTTAAAAAAGAAAATAAGATGATTCTTTTCTGATATTCAATATATATAAAATCATAAATATAGAGACCAATTATTTTGATATATAGATATTATATCTAATTAGAATAATAATTATTAAATAATATAATGATCAACTCTAGAATCATATAGGTCTTGTATAAGTGGAAGCATGGAAAAATAAACAACTTTTTTATAAATGAACTATATTATCTGCTACCTTTTTTTCATTATAAATAGAACATTTCATAGACATTTCATACTTAAAATCCTTCTCTATCACCTCTGAAAAGAAAATATAAGAATGGGTGATCATAGATGTATAGTAAGGGTAAAAGAGGGTTATATTAATGACTACATAAGAACAAAATGAGCATAAGTGTATAAGAAAATGAGATTAAATTTAGAAGATATACCATTTATTTCATAGATCATAATCTCGATTTAGTAAATAAATCATGTATGTTTATATAAAATTAATTATAACTATATAAAATTACTTGATCCATGAGACTATAACATTTTCCTAACAAGTATATTTATGGAATTCACAAAATTATATATAAATATTAAATTAATAGTTGATTCTCACATCACATGATGTTATATTGGATTGGGTTTACTCCCCAAACAATAATAGTATCCAAGGTTCACTCCCAAGAGTATCGTAGTGGGAAGAGTCCCATATTGAACTTGGTTCACTCCCCATTATAGTCAGATTTATCTTAGGATATATCTATGATTTCCAAATTCAATAGAGTAATATATAATTTTGGTCCCACCCATTAGGAAATGGGAATCAAGAATATGTGTTCCAAAAGTTTATAAATCATTCATATAATAGAAATCCATGAAATAGATATGGGATTCAAAATCATTTCATAATGGAAAACCCCATACATGAAAAACATGTTTAATAATCAACTTATCAATTCTTCATAGCATAACCCATCGAATAGGAATAGGTTTCGTAATCATACTATCATCATAATCACAAACCATCTAGAGAAAAAATAATAAGAACTGTATGCATGTATCAGATGGATAGTAAATCATAACGACAATCAATTTTTTTAAAATCATGGATAAATAGAAATGAAATAAAAGATCATTAGAACATTCATGAGGAAAATACTATTTTAATTTTAAAATAACCTTTTTATAACATAAAATCCATTAATATTTGTGAAAATAATTTTCATTGCTAATATTCATGGAATTTTATAATGTATTCATTAAAATATTTAGCAGTCTTAGTGGTGGGAATTTTTTTCTTATCATAAAAGTTCAAATAAATATAATTTCCATATTTTTTGTAAAAAAATGTGAAAAGTAGCTTGGGTAGAAAAACAAAAAGATTACCATTAAAAAAATTAAAATTAAAACATTATTAAATATGAATTTAAATATTCAATAGGTAATATTATAAAACTTATTGAAAATATTTTAAAAAAACGTGGATATCAATGAAAATTGGTTTTTGACTGAATAGTGCTTTTTTTTATTTTCATTAAAAACAAATTTTTTGTGTCTTGTGAAATTATGGTGGGAAAAATTAAAGGATAAAATATAATTTCATGAAATAAAAAATGGCAAAAAATTTCATGACAATTTTGAGTGGTAGATTATAATATATAATCATCAGATACTTAATGAAAATTATTTTTGCAAAATAATGAGATTTCATCGTAAAACCCGAAATGGTTGTGTAACATTTGAATCATAAGCCTCATGAAAAAAAGATCATATATAGTTATGTATATCCCATAATATATTGGATAAGAATAATAAAATAAATTAATGGGTAGTAAATATAGAACATAAAATAACAATGTGGTGAACAGAAAATGTATCCCATCGAAACAAAAGTATGACAAAAATAACTTATCTCTGGTCCTAATTAATTCATATGCATTTGAACCACCAATTTAATAAATATATATTTATTATAAATATAATAAATAAGGATTATAATATATATCATATCATATATAATTTAGTTATATCATTGTAGCATCCTTTTATTAAAAATTCTTTCTTAAATTTGATGTTCTAGTTGATAGCTTTATCGTTTTTTCATCAATGTTTTGTTTCAATAGTTTTTACCTTATTAAATTGATTCTACATACATATTATATAGAATATTAATCACTATATAGATATCTCATATATTATTTACATAAAGAATTATATTTATCCATAAAATTTAGTGATAGAAAATTCTATTACATCATTCATGGAGGAAGTGTGTTGTAGGATTGAATGACTGTTTTTTCACTTTTCGATTAATGGGATGGAAAGAAAAAAATATTAATTCTTTATTGAAGAATAATTATTATATAAATTGAATAACATATATATATATATATCAAAACTATCCTTATTACCATCCACATAAAATTGATATTAAAATCAACTCACATCACGAGGTAGATGTTGTAGCCTTCATGTATTCATGAGGGATGTTCTTTGTTTCCAATTTTTATGTAGTTAAATATGTAGGTATAATTTTCAAATTATATAATAAAAATTAAATAATTAATATCACACATAATCATTAAACCTATAATAGAAGTTATCTGTTAAATACGATGATGGAAACTGAATTTTATCGATGCATGGAGACGATATGTTGTGTGTGTGCATGAGTTATACATTCACACACCATTTAGTTGGAAGAGGTTGAATGAAAGTGATTTCATAACCATAAGAACATAATAGTTTATTTATGATGATGATAAAATTATTTATGAATAATATTTTACATATATATATATATATATTAGTTAAATTAAGATTTAAATGAATTTAAAATGTTATGACGATACCTCTTCATTTAAACTACTCAATCAGATATCCAATTAAGGGCCATAGAGTTAGAATTTTTGGAATAAAACTAGAACTAACAAGTGTCTAGGGATTGGGGAAGAGAATATGGTAGATTATTATTGATATATAAGTATTAATGTAGGGTATATAATATATTTTAGAGGTTCTCTTTTATAAGTGAGTGGAGGGGCACTCTTCAAATTCTTAACAAGATAAAAAGATTATAGTTTCATTATAATGATATATTGCTTCCAAAATTATAAGGATTCAAATATATGATTAAATTATTTTTAAATGTAATCATTAAATAATATTTTAATAGTTTAATAGGGTTCTTTGAAATATGTACTTTTGTTTAATCACTTAGTTAACCAAATTTATCATTAACCATGGTAACAACTTTTTCCTTACTAACGGGTTATAATTTTACATAAAAGCTAACTATTGAATCATAAATGTAAAATGAATGATATTTTTTATAATATATTATACTTATTTTATTCGTTGAATATTTTTAGGATTAATAAACTATTAAAAAATATTTTGATTAAATATAATTAATGACAATTCTTACAATATTTAATTATTTTTACTTAAAAGACCTAAAGATAAAGTTGATATTTGAATATAATTAATTAAAAAAATTAATATTTACTAATAATATATAAATTTCATTTAAAATTTTAAATCACTAAATTTATACTACTTCTAATAATGATAAAATTATTTATATTATATTTTTTATATTTAAAAAAATACGGTATCAGCGTAGAATAAGCATTTAATGTAATTATATATTATTTAAAAACCAAAAAAAAATTTATATAATTTAACTTATATCATGATAAACATTTTTATCAGTTCATAACATTCTTTTTTACTAAAGAGGACACATAATAGATATTTAAAACTAAGAGAGTGATAGTTTTCACCTTTCATTCCATTAAATTTCATATTGTTCATTTTCATGAAACAATTCCAATTAAACAAATAAATTTAGTGCCTATGATGATTACTGTCTAAATTATTTAATCAAATAATAATTAGGATTAAATAATTAGGCCATATCACATAGTTTTAACATTTATTAATTATATTTAATATTTACTGAGATAATAAACTTCACCATGGTTACGATTTATATTGACAAAAAATAGAATGGAATTACATACCAAATATGATCCCCCTGACTGGAAATAAGATAAATATTTTATGAAAATAATTAATTTTTTTATAATTTATATAAAAATAATTTTGAAGTAGGTTGTGAAACTTTCTTTTAATATTATTCATTTTTTTTCAAAAATAATAATTTTTTATATCCAATGCATAATAAAAATAATTATATGAATGTTAAAACATTATTTTTTATTATACAATATATAATTTTCATTAATATAATTTATTAATAGTTTAAAATTTAATTTATAAAAATAAAAATTCATTTCCAACATAAAAAGAAATTTTTTATATTCTAATGATTTTTATTTTTATTTGAAATTAATTGTTAACCAATGGATTATGTTTACACAAATGCAACAATAAATTTATTATGATTTAGTTACACCTATTCATAAATTGAAATACCATAGCTAAGCATACCTATCATAAAAAATAATAATATTTTAATAGTAAATAGTGGTGCATTGAAACTTAGTGTTTCATGTAACACAAGCCATCAGTTTAATAAAAAAAATTTATCGAGATATCTTTCATCATATATTTGAGGTGTTACATTATAACCAACTAATGTTATTTTAATCCTATAAATTCAAAACTCATATATAAAAAATGGAGGATATATATATTTAATTACATCATATGGTTCCCCTGAAACTTCATCAAATATTTGTTTTCTCTAAAGTTCTTTCACCAAGTGAGTGGTATTGATTTATTGATCAATATATCATTAATCCAAGAATTATATAAGATTTTATATACAATAAATTTCATTATTAATTTTTATGTCCAATATGTGGTTTATATGTGGTGGTTTATGTATATAAATATTCAGGTTAGAAACATTGAATATGTCCTGAACAAGATTGAGATTTGGTGGATGTTCTAAGAGATAAGATGTCATGCCTACTCGAACAAGAATCTAAAACGAGAAAATATACCTAAGGAACATAATTTTATTCTTTTCAATTCTCATAACCTTAATCCATTGATAAATTTCTTTAAAACACTTATCACCATCTTCATATTCAATATCTTGTCACTTATTTTCCTCATAACATTTCTATCGACTCTGAGAAGTGATGTATTGTACAATGGATCTAACATTCTATTTTATTTACTCAATTATATTATGTTCCAAATTATTTATTTCTCTCAATACATCCTAGTAAATTGTAATTCTACACTTATTTAAATATAATTCTTC
Organism: Viscum album; assembly: GCA_963277665.1. Classification (NCBI taxonomy): domain Eukaryota; kingdom Viridiplantae; phylum Streptophyta; class Magnoliopsida; order Santalales; family Viscaceae; genus Viscum; species Viscum album. The sequence continues at coordinate 1,960,633,281 of OY728137.1, forward strand.
ATAAAGGACAAAATGATTTCTTTGGTAAAAGATATTAGTTAAATGAAATTTAACCATAGGATGGTGTTGATCCCAAGAAACCGTGTGATCCATAGAACAATATCTAAACATATATAGTAGGATTTTAATTTTACAATTATACTAACCATCATGCTAAGGATGATATTTCAAAATAAAACTCATCCTTATATACATTGCTTTCTGAAGACATTTCTAAAACATGGTGGTAAAACTCAGATCCTGACCGGAAATAGTATAATGGGGTACTCTATGAATATTTATCTCCTACTTAATTTGTATTTAGTAAATCAAATAAGTATATATGTATTATATGATTACAATTGAGTATACCAAATTTTTTAGGAAATTGTTAATGACCTGAACATCATTCAGTTCATTAGTTATTTTGTGGAGTTAGATGAAAAAATCAATGGTGATGTATTCCCATTTCTATAATTATATGGTATATGGTAATAAAATTGCATTAAACATCTATCTCTCATCCTTAACATATTGACATACTATTTACCAATATACACACACATCAAAATCTCTCTCCATGTTGTCCCGCACACAAAAAACATTTTCTGATATCAATATATCATTGTACATCCAAGATGAATATATAATGATAAATAGTACGCTTCATGTAAAAGTACCTTCATCACTTAAGTGACAGACAGAACCCATATATGGTTCCTAATTTTTTTTAATATTTACCAAAAAAGGATACACTAAAGGACAAATCTTTCCTTATATTATAGATCTAGATCATCCTTTTATGGATCATTAATCATAACATTGGTAGATGGTTGAACACACATTTGAGGAAGACAAGATCTCTCACCATCATTCATAATTTTAATATCCAACCATTGAAAATCTTAATATTTTGGACATATTCATATAATTATCATAGATAAAATATCATAATTCATTTGGATCAGTGTATCCACAACTTTGTTAATTTTTCTTATGTGGTAATTTTTTGATAATTAGTAATAGTTTCTCATCCCAATAAAAATTATCTATTACATATTTCACTCTTTTTTGTGTGAAAGTATACATTTTAATTTTCTTATCATCATACATGTCACATATTTTTTGATAATGAAAGTTTATCTCTATCTTTATCACAATAAATTTCCCCAAATAACTCTTAATATGTATTTGTATATTTTCATTCAAGAACCATAAATCATCCTAAAGTATAAGTTATAACCATGTCAGTTTAAATGAGAACACATATCAATCCATTAATTGATGAATCACTATAAATTTAAAACCCTTCTCTACTACATTTTAGAGTATGAACATTTGTTCTAGTTTGCATTCACTTCAACTCCCTGAATCATTCCTCACAATTATTTATCAAAATGAACATAACTCCCTTCCATGTTATGTTGAGTGGATTACAAAATCAGGATAAAGTATACAAAAATATTCCACAATATCAATAAAAACTAATAATTTAATGGATATAAATATCTATGGTTTCATTGGGCTATTTCTCAATAACTTTCATCTTCAATAGATCCCCTAAAATACAATCACATGAGATTATATGAACAATGAATGAATCACTCCAAATCTAATTTTAGTATTTCATAAAAGTTTTTATATAAATAATCTTACATCTAGGATATCAATAAAATTATCAATTTATATGAATTATCCTCCTATAATTCTAAATATAAAATAATATCATCTATAAAAACATTATTCTTCTGATCAAGGATGGCTTAATCATTTTGTGTAAGGCATCCACTCCCTAGAAACTGAACTAGCTCATGTTTGAGTTCCTCCAAACACGAATTTAGCTGGGGGTGCGTGGTGTGTAGGTGGTGGGATGAGACCAAGAAATGCATGTTGTGGAACCCATCTATACCTCTTTACCGAAATATTTATTTTTTAGTTAGGGTCTTACTATAGTGTTAAAGGGACCCTTTTATTCTACATCGGACCAAGGTTCCCAACCGGGTGTGCTCATGGACTATTATAGTATAATATAGGTAGTGACACATGAAATCAAATATGTTGATGGTTATTAAGGAATGATTCAAGAAGGTGGTTATCCAAGCATGACATAGGCTTAGTGACACATGCAAGAAGACTAGGCCATGACACTTCATAGGGATTTCATGCCATTTAACGGGTTCATGCCCACTGGGCCTACTATCCATGTAATAAATAAATAAGGATTGATGGTTGGTATATCATATTGGGAGTCGGATCTATGACCCTTATCTCGGGGTTGTGTGAGTGAAGAGTGTGTGTTTGAATTTAATTGTACCCCCAATACACTAATACATATATCTATTAAAACTACCACAAACTGATCAAGGTAATCTCATCTGCGAAACATAATTTTATTCAATGTTGTTTGAAGGATAAAAAGTACGAACAAATAGAATGAATATAAATTCATAGTGTTAATACATTTTAGGGAATTCAGTATTATGTATATGTTATTTCATGACCATCATTTGATGATATCCAGAATTGAATCTCTATCATAAAAGTTTTTTGATCTCTTTAAATATTATCAAAAAAGTCATTAATACTGGGTAGATGATATATCTTATAGATAATGATATGGTTATTTTTTTTGAATATAAATGTTGAGTCACATTGACCCATTTTTCTTATTATAAAAAAGAACATGTTTTCTCTAAGGTGACACACTTGGCCAAACTAATACATTTTCATGATTCACATAAAATTTCTTTTTAATTTCTTCTAATAAATCAAATTTAATCTATATCGAGTCATGGAAAATTGTGTAGAACTAGGTATGAGTTAAACTGAGAACATTACATAATGATTTATTGTAGTACCATATAGATATTTTAGAAAGACATGAAAATACTACCATAGAATTGTAATAATTTTGATTTTGATTTTTCCCCAGCCATGTGATATAAAAAACCCATCTCAACAAAAATGAAGACCCTTTAAATAGTTTTAAATTCTATAAGAAGTTAATATTTATCTTCATAATGATAAAAAATAAAAGGATGGTTATGAATATAAAACTTTACTTCTGTTATTCGATATATGACATGGTATTTATTTTAAGAATGCTAAAAAATGCCCAATATAACATCAGATTCAACTATTGTGAGAATGATAATATTTTTACTAAGAACATACCTATAATGGTTAAACTAGGAAGAATCATAGATTTGAGATTAATTCATTATACCATTAGGTGGATTAGTCAAGAAACCATACATTTAGGATGTATGAAAATTACAAAACTATACACTATAAGTGTTGTGACATATTCTTTATAGGTAACAATAGATTCATTATCCTTCTACTTTATGTCAATGAATTAATTCAAGTTACAACCATTGACTAAATCCATAATTCTTAGTGTAAGAAACAATATTAATGGTGAAAATCCACATAATAATAAAAAATTATTTATAATATGTCTAAATCAATAATTTTTTACCAATATATGAAACCATTTTTTAAACCTAGGTCAACCATGATAATTAAGAAAACATTATGATGTTATCATGTAATATGAATTATATATTGAGTTCTCACAATTTTTTTTCTCTTATAAGATTCAAAAGGATAACTAAAATATTATGCAATACCAAATATAAGAACCCGTAATCTTTATACATAGATAATAGATATTATTTGATGAATATTAAATACATAAAAAATGATCCATTACAGAATCATATAGTTCTACAATCAATGGAAATGTGAACACATAAACAACATGTTCCTAGATAAACACCAGCATCTTATACTTGGAATGTTATAACTATCAACCTTTGTAGTCACTTTATATTTTCTTTTTAACACTTTAATATATATTAGGAAATATTTTTGGAGCATGCCTATGAGATGAATTGAGAGTCTAATGCCTGGTGAGTGCAGAATTGATATTATAAAATCAATTAATAATATTAATATCACTAGAATATGAACTGTTTTTTCTCAAAATAATGGGTTGTCATATTATAAGTATTTTTGATCAAAAATGTAAGATCACATATAATCAAATAATGTTTGGTTTACCTTAGGTTCAATATAATGTTGATCATCACTATACATTTTTATGAGGCAGTCATTGGTGGGTATGTTTTTTGGATTAATTATTTATTTATTTTAATAAAATAATTTAAAAACCTAAACTTGAAAATCATATACAAATAACAAATTATTATTATTGTTTCCAAATGATTATATGAAAAAACTTTTATGGATTTTCTAGATAGAGGATATTATTATTCTTTGGTAGTTTGAAATAAAATGATGAATAATGATCCGATAGAGGTGAAATGACGGGAACAAAAATAACGGGTCTTTATTATCACAAACGAATGAATTATTCATAAATGATTAATCCATAAGTACGTTAGGGATTATCAATTGTTTTAGGTAACCTAGATTAAAATTTGGTGAATGGATTTTATATACTATTCTATGATCTGTAATCTTTTGATCCGCACTTGACCCCCTACCATAAATTTAAATATATTAAATCAATGTATTTTTGATATTTCATACCATAAACCACGGATATCTCATTTATGATATCATTATCCATGAACTCTTGTATAATTATGGATTTTATTATTTTGGTCCTTTTTCTACACACCATTCATTTTTTTCCACATTGGGGGAACATGGGGTCATTATTTGATATTTTTAGGGAATTTTGGAGCATGGGAACAACCTCCATAATTAAATGGATTATATAATGATTATTTTGATTATGATTTGTAGATAAATCAAGATGATTTACAGTATAATGGTGATGCCTCCATGGATATGGGATTGGGAGTAGAGATGGGACTGATGATGTGATGAGGGATCCTATTGTCCATACAAGTGGATATAATTTTACTAATAGAAATGGATCATGTGTGAAGAAAACTAGATCCATACCCTCTATGATATGTTAGGAGGAATCGTTCAGAATAAGTAATGGAAGTCATAAATCTGGGATATTCATGAAAAACTATATTATCTATTAAAACCCCAACTACACATTGTGTATTTTAATGTAACAATGCTTATTAGTACCCTATGAATGTGGTACTAGGGTTTTAATAAAATTTAAGGATCACATTTCATGTGGTGGCCCCACATGCTACATGACCCTCAACTGGAGGTAATGTTGAGTTTTAGTTGGCACAAGCCCATGACCCCTGGTGTGAGATCTTCAAGCTCCATGGTGTACCAAAAATTATTTTCTTAAATTGAGAAGAACTATTTATGTTACTATTTTTGTAATTCCTATAGAAGGCATCAGATACTGACTTATTGATAAGTACTGAATTTCATTTCCATACGGAGAAGCTTATAGAGTGAAGTGTCTAGGTTTGGGAGTATATAATGAGGTCTCTTGTGATATACATCACCAATATATATAAGGATCATGATCCATTTGTACAATTTTATAATAATAAAATCTACTACATTATTATTGGGAAAAAACCTTTTGATGTCTTGTATTTGATACTGTGTACATCAACCTTGTGCTAGACTGAGATTGGTGAGGCATCTCTACCTAGGAAAGAGTTGGCGTATGTGACAACAGAAAAATTATTTTGATCCACTAGAATATGATGAAAGCCAATAGATGAGATAAATTTTATGTAGATCAATATCATAGGATATTATAGTTTGAGATGTGGAAACTCGTTTTCCTAATGGTCTTCACAAGATGAGGATTAAATAGGTTCATCTATATATAAAATCTATCTTTTAAGTTCATCACAACATTCCAGATCATACAAATGGAAGGAATGTTTTCCTACCTCCAAGAATTACCACATAGCTAGAGTGGTTACATGACAACATCAATGTGTTTTGGTTGAGGAGATACATGCATGATCTTACACACATTATTGAATGGGGTGAGCTATAAATCGAAAATGGTTACACCTTTGTGGAATACATAGTGGTGATAAAGTATTGGTTAGAGAGGATACAATGAATATGGATCACTCCATTGGTTTTAGTGATGTGGTGGCTTGATATCATATAGGAGAGCTACTGGTATTGGGACACCATGATGCGGTAATAGTATCCCAGCATTTTTAATTAACATCTTCATTTATGTGAGTGAAATACTTTATTGGGTGAACAATTTAGTCACATTTTTTTTTACTTTTATGAATATGAAATATACTAACAAATATTTTATGAGTTGGGTGCAGAGATGGTGTGAGGCTCTGAGGCCCATTGATACCAAAATTGATATTATTAAAATAATAATTATTTTAATATCAGAAATGAAATTTTTTTAAAAAATTTTGAGATATATCCTGAGAAGTTTGTTAAAAATGAAATTACAATCCACTACTGAATCTAGAATACAGGTTTTCCCAAATGCATGATCCAATGTAGGTATCTACATGAAGTTCAATTCAGATAGCAGTTAGTTGGTATTTTAATTTGATTAACTAATTAGTTTATGTACCTTATTCATTTAATATTATAAAAAACCACAATAAATTACCTATTTAGAAAATTTTAAAATAATTAACCAAAAAACTATAGCTAGATATGAGAGGATGAGGACATCGTTCTTTATTTAAAAATTAACATTGATCGACGACTATCAGATCGATGTGGAATGATAGGTAGAGGACAAAATTGGTCTTCCATATCATTAGAGGAAAAATTTATTCACAAATTATGTATATATAATTCAGGTTGGGATCTAGAATTTGTGTATCCTGCTTCGATTAAATGTTTTATAGTTGATTTTATATTTTACACTTTAGTCATCAATATTTTGTTTCCTCGTGAGCCTATTCCAATAAATACAAATTTAATAAATCAATTTATATTTTATATTCCATTATAGCTTCCATATACACCAAAATTATTAATATTTGGAATTGAATTCATTGATGATGAATTATTATTTATTTTATGTGGTTTTTATCCCAAATAGTGTTCAGTATTGGCCTATGAAGTCAAGATTTATCATTGTATGCTCAGGTTTGAGAGAGATAAAACCCTCATGTTGGTAATGATTTAATGAATGACAACCAAGATGATTATTTTATGATGAATCGGGATTATTTTTTGGTTGATGGTGATTCCTGTAGGTAATCGAGATCTATATTAGAAACATGAGTAATGGTGGTGGTAGGGAATCCCCTCGATCATGTGAGTGGATGGAATCTATCCATCCAAAATTGATCGGGCATGAAATACCCAGGATCCACATTCCATAATATGATTCACGGAGAAATTAGAAATAATTTTTTTATGAATTAGGTAGATACACAATCCATGTTAAAAACAATATATTTCATGAAAAACCTGATCACATGGCATGTATAATAATGAACACATTCCATGTAGTACCTTGTTTCAACAGTGTTAGCAATTTAGGTGGAGTGAAGGATCAAACTCCATGTGGCTGGCCCAACACACCTTGTGACCCGACCCTTGGTGGCCAAGGTATATTCCAAATGGATCATTCCTAGCACCCTATGTATGTGTACATGCCATGTATTATTGGAGTACATGTTAATGGGAGAATATTCATGTTTTGATAGACATATGGGCATATCCGGACGACCATGGGCACAACTAGATGTACACAAGTAGGCCACATGTGGCCAAGACACATTGTTTATCCCCCATTAAATTACATGAGTAGTGACATGGCCACTAAGTTGTTTCCATTGAATAATAGGGAAAATATGTAGAGTGGGGACACGACACATGCCATGTGGGGCTCATACATCTCATATACCCCTTTTTTTAAAAAATACACATTTCGTATCACCTTTATCTGGACTACGGAATTTTCAATGAGTTGCATCTCTTAAGAATATTCCACATAGAATGTGATTGTAGCTATTATTGTAGAATTGGAGACATGAAATGGAATTTTAAAAATGGTACACATAGTCTAGTGATGCTCAACATTGGAATTTATAAAGAAAGTATATCATTGTGATATTGGGGGTGGAAACCCCATTTTCATGCCTTGGTTAGGCCCCCTACCTCCTAACACTTTTTTGAGTGGAATCCCCCTATAGAAACTGGGTGTGCTTCCTCTACCTATGGAGTGGAACCCCCTATGGGATTAGGGCGCTTGTCATCCATGTATTCAGTTCCATCAACCTATCATACTAGTTTGTGGGTCCACTATTCATACATATAGAGTTAATCATCCCCCAATAGTATTGGATGAGGATCCTCTCTCTACTTAGTGAAACCCCACTAATTAAAAGGGGATCATTTCTTCTACTGATACATACAGAATGAAACCCCCTATTGTTCCATGGAGTGGTTCCTCCGTCATTTTTCTGAGTGGAATCCCCCAATCATACTAAGGTTCATTTAAAATTTTGAGAGACGAATGGTCCCCCTAACACTATTTTGAATTTTGGAGGAGTGGTTCCTCCTCATGGATTCATTGAACATACAATAATGATGCTAGATATTGACGATGGAGCTTTGGAGGTGCAAGTACGATCAATTTCCTTGGATCAGGTCTGAGAAAGAGATCACATATCTCTCTCATTTGGGTTTATTTAAGATTGTATATACATGTATATATATATATATTGAAGAGATTCATTTCCCATTTTCTTTGGATTGATATGACTACATCTATCATGTCTTGTATTTCTTCATCTTATGTTTTCATGGAATCCCACTGGGTATGTGTTTATTAACCAATTCATCGGATTTTCCTGCATGTGTCATGCCTTATGTAGAAGAAAATAGATTTTTCAGGATTTTATAGGATCATAGGTATACTATGGTGTATATACTGCATATGGTGGTTAGTCTTAGAGATCAATAGGTAAGTTATCTGAGCAATTTTATATTCGATTTTTTCTCAACATGGGATAACTTTTCTAGGTATGATTTTTCATATTAATTTTTAGAATACACTTTCACATTTTATAATATTTCGAAGAGGTTATCAAATTCATGGTTTCTACTCCAGATGCTACTAACTTTTATTTATTACTCTAAACTTTTTTGAAGATATTTTTTTTTATTTTGTGTACATGTACTTTAGAAAAAGGCCACACATCTTAGTTACACATTATCAGCATTTATCACTGGCCTCTGGCCTTGGGAAGCTAGCTTGGGGTATTGACGACCCGATCTTCCACAGGCTAGGTGGGTCCTAAAGGGATCATTTGTAAAAAAAAATTAGATTTATATTATTTAAGATCATTCTTTTTAAAATATAGAAAGGAAAAATAAGAATAGGTTAGCTCACATGGCTAATAATGGTAAAAAAGAATGATATCAATGATAACGTAAGAATAATATGAATATAAGGGCATGCAAGCATTATCACAACATTATAAATCCATAAACTGAATACCATATATCACAATTTTGGGTTCTAGAATAGAGCATGGTATTTTATAAGATAATAATGAGAATGGAATAAATGAACATAATCCATGAGATAATAACATTAGCATACATATAAAATTTGTGAAATTCAAATATGATTAGAAAATCTTTTCAATAGTATTAAAGGTTCACTTCCAATCCTATAATAGTTAATTGGGTTAACAACCGAAATGGTCATAGTAGTCATGGTTAACTCCCTAGACTATCACGATGGGTAGATTCCCAAACTGAACTAGGTTCACTCCCCCTTATAGTCCTATTTATCTCATAAGGTATATATCCTTATCGAATGAATTATATGGATATATAAATCAAGGACCACCATTCACATAATGAGAATCATAAAAATGTGTTACAAGATATCATAAAACATTAATCCTATCATTACCCATGATAAATATTTATGTTTCATAGGAATTTCGTCATGGAAAACCCTTGGAAGAGAAACTTGTTTCATAATCCTTACAATAATTCATCATTTCATAGCCCGTGGAAGTGGTATGAGTTTTATAAAATATATTCATCATAATATTAAGTCATTTAGAGAAATAATATAGGGGTTATAAATGGATAAATACTCATTAAATCATAACATAGATTAAATTTTTTTCAATGTATATTAATTAACATTCATGATAATTCAAATATTTCTGAATAAAATAAACATTCCATTTTTTAAATCACATTTCAAAACCAAATATTTAACAAAATTTTTTGAATATAGTTTTAGTTTAAAATATAATTGGAAAATTATAAGGTAATATTTATATAACTGATTATTCATGATGTTATTAAATTATATTAATTCTATATAATAAAAAATAATATATTCTTTTCACATTTTTTGAATAATTTTAAAAATTGCCTCATTCAAAAAATTAAAATAAGATTTCATTTAATAATTTTTTTAAAAAATAAATCATTGTTAAAAATGGACTTTTAAAATCATTCTATAATAGTAATAACATTAATTAAAACACTTTTAATAAACTTGTACATGGTAGAAAATTTATTTTTGAGTGGAGAGAATGATAAAGTTGATTTCTATTAAAAAAATATTTTTGTCTCTAAAGTACCTAAGTTGAAGAAAAATGACAAGAAAACATTTATTTTCAAGGAATATCAATAGGATAAGAAAATTATAGAGTTTATAGATAGATATATTGTATTATTTATTCCTTAGAGACATAATCATAATCAATTATGATAAAAAATGAGATTGTAATGTAAAAACCTCACCAATTTGGTAACATTTGAATTGTAATAAATGTGAAATAAAGAATCAAATGTTTATATTAATATCCAATAATTTTCATGAGAGGTGTCATAATATAATATTATGGGATATATACATAAACCCAAAAAAATTGTTGAATATGAAATGTGTCCCACAGAAATAGAAGTGAGATGAACATCCTTTACATCATGTTCGACATCATTCGTATGCATTGAGACCTCGTATATAATAAACACATTATTTTTATACATATTTTATATGTCCATAATAAAATATTATATGAAATATATGATTTACTAATAACAATTTATCACCCAAATATTAAAAATTATTTATTAAAATTTCTATTTTGTCTCATATTTGAATTTTTCTTTAGGTTTTTTGGGTAGTTTATGTACATTTAAATTGTTGAAGGGTAAATAATATAAATAACATTATCATGATATAAATATAATATATATTAATAATTTAGTTATTTTTAGTTATCTTTTAAATTTAGAGAAATGAAAATTAATTACATCATTCATGGAGATGGTATGACATTGCAATGCATGAATGCTTATTTAACATTTTGATGGATGGAATGATAGAAATATAAATAATAATTCACCTTTAAAAAATAATTAATATATAATATAAATAATATATACTATTCAAATATGTCTTTATTTCGATCCATGCAAAATTTAGACGGATAACAAATCATATCGCTTCGTAGAGGAGGCATTCCACACATACGTACAAGTGACATTATCGTTTTCCAAAGGGTTGGAAAGTAATAAGATAACGAGAATATTATAATAATAGAATCATAATTATGTTAATAATATTTCATATAAAATATAATCCCATTATAATTCTAACTTATACACAACAGTTATGGAAAATTAATTGTAACGTAATGTGGACACAATAAGTTGTACATAAATAAGATTGATCTTATCACATCCCATTTGATTAATTTAGGTTTAATGATGGTGATTTAATAACCATAAATATATTTTATTATATTAAGTAACATATGTTATAATTTTACGGAAACAATAATGTATATATATGTTTTAAAACAATAATTAAAAAGAAATTGATCTATTAAGGTGATGACATCTTCTTTGGAAAAACTATATTGAATCTATAATTAATGTCCATAGGATTTGTATATTGGGATAAATAGAACCTCAATAAATTTTTTAGGGTATTTTTTAAGATAATATTTTCTATTTTGGTCAATATATAATTTTCAATTTTTTTAAGTGAGATAAAGGTGAGTTTCCATTTTATAAGTTAGGGGAAGTTTGCTCATGGAATTTCTTAACTGATTAAAATTTTATAAGGTAATTACCTATGAAAAATGTATAGGAAAGGATAATTATTAAAATATAATATTTTATGGGGTGGAAATATTGTCAATAAATAAAATATTTATTGGTTTATGTTGTGTTTTAGAAATTATATATTTGTTTAACCCCTTTGGTAACATAGTTTAAATTTAACCACTATAAAAACTTCTTCACTATTAAAGTGTCATAATTTTATGTCTAATTTAACTAATGATTCATAAATTAAGAAAATAAGAAATATAAGAATATATTTTATCCTAATATTTATATTCCAATATATCTCCATTTTTTTATAATTTAATAAAAAATTATTTATATAAAATATCATTAATTCCAATTTTGACACTATTCAAATAAATGGACATAAAAAAATAAATTTAATGATTGAATTTAAATATAATACTTTAAATTGACACTATTTTTTTAATCATTACTAAAATTCATGGATCACTATAACTCACCCATGTAGTAATACATTTAATATTTTTACAATCGTTTCATTTAATTTTTCAATAAATAAATAAATACCACAATGGTGTTGCATAAGAATTTATGGTAATTATATAATTTTTAAAAATTAGAAATAAAATTTAATCATAAAATAGTTTCAGTAGGATCATAATATACATTTATATTCATTCATGAGATTATTTTTTCTACATGTGGACAAATAATAGTTTTTAATAACTAAGAAAGTGTCACTATGAACATTATTTTCTTTAAAAATATTCATTGTCATATTCATGTTCATGATTCCTATAAAAAAATATTGAGACATAGGTGAATATAGTTGAAAATTTTTATTCAGTAAGAATTAAAATGAAAACAAATATACACCTGTCATTTAGTTGTAAACTTGATTAACCCCATATACCCTATACTAAGAAAATAAATTTATCCACGGTTATAATAATTGTTTAATTGAAAACAAAGAAGTATTTATATAAATATATGTACCTCTTAATTCCAAATATTAAATCCATTTTATAAAATTCAATACATATAAGTTTCATAATATTTTTAATGTATATAGTAAAAAACATGATGACCAACACATTTAAAACAATGTAGTTTTAAGAGAGAAAATTAGATTTATTCATATATCATTAAGAGTAAAAATATTATATGAATGTTAAAATATTTTAATTTTTTGAAAACAAATAAATATAATTATAATAATTCACCAATAGTGATTAATTTATTTTTTAATATACAAATACATATCATGATGAAAAAAATTTAGAATAAGATCTCTTTTATTTTCAAATGTTTTTTTTATATTCTAAGTAATTAATAACTCATGAATTAATTTTATACATATGTAACCATAAATTTTTTATAATTTTTTTAGTCTTTTTAATACCCTATAATTATGTATTTATGTGAATAATTTCAAATTAAATAATAATATTCCAATAGTATGTCTTCGTTCAATTGAACTCGGAGTTTCATGTAACAAAAGCTAAAGACTAAGTCAAACATATTTATATAATAATATTTCATTAAATCATTGGGTGTTATAATGAATATATGCGATTTTAATATTTATATATATAGGTTTTTATTGTAATATTCTTTCTATGATGCGTATAGTGAATTTTAGTTGAATAAATGTACATGGTAATGACTCATATTTTTCCTTCTTTTCGAAATTAATTGGGAAAATTTAGAGACCAGACATTGATATGGTAGGAGATTCTACAGTCTCATGTGAATAGAATGGTTTGATGAATAATTTTAGATATTTTAGAGTGTTAATGAGTGGTTTTCCTGAAAATGTGAAATGAATCTTAATGGGGTGCCCATATAAGAAGGATGAGGGCACCGTTGGGCTTAGGACAATGTGTTTACCCTAGGCACAAGATATCATTAGTCGGACTGAGTCTCAAATGAGAAAACCTGAAAAGGATCTAACCATAAATTAAATAATAAAATAATAAAACAATAAAAACAAATTATTTTATATTAAAATCTTAAAAAATTATGAATAGTGACTCATATTGGAATTCTAATAACACCGTTGAGTTCATAATGTGGTGTTTTACTTTGGTGGGGCCTAACATCCACTAGTATGGGTTGGATGTGAAAGTTAATTATTTGGACGTTTTAAGATGAATAAAATAAACATAAAGAAGTTTATTTTGTTTCTTTTTTATGTTTCACATTATGGAGATGTTATGACTCAGGGATGGGGCAGCTTGTTCTCTTTCGTGAATGAATCATCGTGGAGACGCAACAACGCAAAAACGGTAACGCTGAAATGGATTTATCATTGAAACACATTTAACACTAAAATTTATCTTTCTTCATTAACCACTGGGAGGGATACATGATTATATTAACGATCCTTCACTATGATTTTCATATATGAGTCTTGTATATTTATTCTCATTGGCGAAGGGTAGATGACTACGAGACAAAGATTGAGGATCATCGAGATGACGGATTGTGATGACTCTTGACCAATCACCATTGATGATCGTACCTCAATGACGACTGACCCAAACTCAATACATGGTGTTAGTTCTAAACTTATTTCCTTCTCAATTATTTATCACCATGATGGATGTAGATTCATTGACCAACAGATTAATCCCTAGGTCGTGCGTATTGCAGGTTTGGTTTTACCTTGTGGGGATTGTTGGATATTTTTTTATCAAATGTTTATTATAAATTATTGTGAATTTTTGTTAACTGTTATAAAGGAAATGAACCTACATCAACACAAAAATCATTCGAGGTCCATTACTCTTTGTTGATTCATTCTCTTCTCCCTCTATTCTTCATTTTTCATGGGCATTCATTGTACGGCCCGCGACTAGACAGTTTGTGATAAATCGATCATCGCACTCCAGAATCTTTTCACAATGATTCTATATCATGGATCTATCATGTTCATGACACAAACTAGGTGTGATGATGTCTGCAGAAGAAGGATCGAGGCAGTACAGAATATATCGTCCCTCGAATGACCTTGCACCAAGATGGGTCACATAATTGATTTGAGCCCATAGTAGTGAAGGTGATGACCCAAGGATCAAAATGGTGGCTCCATTTTGAATAAAAAGGAGAAATAGGTTAACCAAGATGGATTGAAAATGGGGAGCCTCTACTAACGATGCAAGGCGGAATGGCCACCCAGCTATGGGTAGCAAATAGATCCATGACAGCACAACTGCGTCTGGTGACGTGAAGTTGCGTCCAGGGAGAGCAAAGATGGTGTTGACCTGTGATGTGGCATGGTGATGCATCATAATAGATATAATGTTGTCCCATTATCTGCATGCGGATGGAGTGGTCAACACAATGGTTGACAGTGTTGACTTGGTGGGGATGCGGCACCTTAAGAGTTCGGGTGGACCAAACCAGCCCATGTTTGAGCATTCTAGGATGGAGCTAATGTTCTGGTGGAACAGGAAGGGTTGACCTGGTGGGTCGAGGTAGATCTAGTTGGTTGGGTTGGGTGGGGCGGGTTAGGATGACTGGGTCATACCGGACCCACACCCAATCAGCCCATTTTTATAAAAGTCCAACAACATTCAAACTGTTTCTTTGTTCCATGAGCCGTTTACTGTGTTTGGATCCTTGCATTGAGGTAGTTCATTTGAGATAACATAGTGGGGTTTTTGTTCGACCATCAAGTTCTGGTAGTGTTTTATTTTTCTTTCCTATGACGGTTTGATGCAGGAACTTGATCCCATCATAGAGGGTAACAATAGAGATTTATATTGTACACTTGGGTTTTCCTATGAAGGTTTGATATAGGATCCCATTCTAATCATAGAGGAAGACATATGTTATGAAGTGAGTTTTTTCAGCCTGGCTTCGTCAGTGACTAGCGTACTAGAGCATGTATCACTCCGAGAGGCCTATTTGATCCTCACATCATTGTGTGGTAATTTAGATAGGGTTTGTGGACATAGTGTGACCAATATTTACATGGGAATATGTACCCTATCTTGGATTATGTTTCTAGTAGGGACATTATGTCCCCAAGTGAGCCTTGGACACAAGACCCGATATCTGTTTATCAAGATTCAATTTTTTAAATCATGAATTGAATAGACCAGTGGGATTTGGGTTGTTCTGAGTGGGTTCTATGTGGGAAGATCCCAAATTAGAGGGACATATTTGCCAGGGACTCTAATGAATTCATATCTTGAGGAGTGTGTTCTCCTGGAATGATATTTTTGTTGAACAAAATCCTAAGACCAAGGATTGGTTGTGAAATCAAGACTCATTTCCATAGAAGTACCAGATGTCCCAAGAAAACTTTTTGATGTATCGGGAACAGGTGTTCTCTAAGATACATTTGGTATACTTGTTCTATATGATTACATATAGATAACATGGTGACTGAGACCACCCAAAATTGAGTATGACATTAGCAGAACCATATAGATTATAGTGGATGAGACCTAGAGTCTTGGAATCCTTTACGAGTAAACCAGGAAGTTCTTGTTATGTGGGTTGTTGAAATATTCTTATTTCAATATTATTGTATCTTCTTATTGTTTTTTCCTTTGTGGTATCTTACATTTTGTTTCTAGGTGACCAACTGAGTAATGTTTTATTAACACCTAAATTAGATTTTCATCACTTTTCAGGTATTGTTTAGATGATCAACGCTTTGGTGGAGTCCTTGGTGGATTGGGGCCTATTGGTTCTTTGAGTGACATGACAGACAAGGTGTGCCTCAGCGGCTTCATATAGTTGAATTAGTACCTAACCATTAGGTAGTTATTTTCTCCAAGTATTTCCAATGGATTTTTCCTTTTTTCTATTCTATTTTTGGACTTGTATTCTATCCTCATTTACCCTCAGTTTTCTAATGTTGTACCTTGTGTTTTTTTACATAGTGTTTTCACATTTCGGCATCTGTGGCTTGGATTTGTGTTCGTGTGTATATGTACTTAGTAAAATGCATCTCATTTTGCGTGATTTTCATAGTTGGTGCTAGCCTCTAGCACCTGGCCTGTGGGAGGTGATCTTGGGGATGTCCCATCATGGGCCCTGGGGGATGGGTTGTGACATACAATGATTACAAGGGGGAATGTACAATGCCAAATAGTCAAAGTGGAGAAGCTAAAAGTAATGATATAAACTAGTCTATTAGGATATGTTTTTTAATCAAATTAAGGATCATTGGAAATAGATTTTATTATAATATCAATTGAATGATGAATCATGCGATGCTCATTTGAAAAAGATGTTTTCCTGGAAGATCAAGGAGAAAGGGAGTTTAAATATGCTTATTAGACACGCGTTTCCATGAATATTTATTAGTCATATGTTTCAAATAAAAGTTATTGCAAAAAAGATTCCAAATATTACCATATAATATAGTTGAATGGATGATCGAGGGTATTGAGTAACTAGAAAAAATGGTTCTGTAAAGATCCTTTGAATAGAGAAACATGTGGAAAACTAAGAAGAGGAATCTTTTAGTGGTTTCTAGACAAATAAATATGAAGTCTATCAGATAGAATTATACCTAATAATGAATAACCACATTAGGATACCCAATTGGGAAGTTCCTTGGATTTTTAACTAAATTATGTCTTTTAAATCATTGTAATGTTTCTGTAAAAATCATCTAATATAGTGATTTTGATGTTTTTGTTCAATGCATAAAAAATCACAGATAGACGAAAATAATTCACACCCATATTTTGAGATGTATTGAAGAGTTTTGGTGTTATAATTTAGAGAAGTTAATTATGACGAAATTTAACCCCTATTTTCTTTGTGGTTTTAATGAGGTAAAACATAAAATGGTTTTAAAATTGTATTCAATGTTCTAGGGATAACATTGAATTTGATGTTTTTATTATTCCATAAAATTTAAAAAGAAAATTATATATATAAAGGGGAGATAGTACATTGACTGAATGATAATTAAGTTATTATAGATAGGATTTTTTTTAAGATTTTAGGTTTTGGATGAAGAGCTAGATATATCCCTTTTCAAAGCATCAGATTAAATAGCATCTAAAAATTTCATAACAGATATTTTTTTATCAATTAGTTTTGAATGAATAGGGTGAGGAACCCATCAGATGAACCAATTGTTGTTTTGATTATATCATTCTATTGTGGAATGTGTTGGGTATAATGGATGGAGTTTAGAGGATAGACTACTACTATAATAAGAAGTTTATTCTAGCTATAGTGCAAGAATGTAATGAAGAAAAAAAAAATTCAATAAGGAAAGTGTCATGAAATTTAAAGCAGAATCATGATAGCATTGAACCATATTTGTGGAGGTTATTTAGATACCCAAGAATTGTTCTGTCAAATTATCTATGATAGTATAAGATTCAACATCAATATACTATATTTATATGTAATTTTTGTATATACCGTAGTTTCTAAAAAGCACTATTGGGTTATGTTAATGTAGTGTTTTTTGTCATGGATTATTTTACAACCATTCCAAGGACATGTTACTCTTATTGAATAGTGATCCTTGTAAATACTTCTGTTCATGGGTTTATTAACATTTTTTGTTTTATATTAGATTAAATTGTCACTAATTAGAAGTAATGGTTGAATCCTAATTAAGATTCAATAAAATAAAAAATCATTGATTCACCCACCCCCCCTCCACCCATAATGATCAAGTAGATCCTAATAGGTTAATTCTAGTGGTATTAGAGGAATGATCCATTATTGAAATATTTTTTGGATTTCTAATAAAACATATATCTTATATGGATGTTCAAAATATAGTTAATAGTAATATTATTCCAATATTTGATGGGATAACTATCACAACTAAAAATACCTATTGCTAGCATATCTTATATCCATTAGATATGATGTTCTAGAAGTTTCTATATATGTGTTCTCTCCTTCATCCAATGGTTCTCTATTAAAAATTAATATTATTAAGGATTTTCGGAATGATGGTATGTGATGAAATTATATAAATTACTTACCCCTCCCCCCAAAGTGAATTTTAAGGAGTTTATAGTATTTTAAAAATTAAGGGAATCTAATATATTTTAATGAATATTTATGAATGAAATATGACTATAAAGAAAGAACAATTATTTCTCTAGATATTGAGGTATGGTGATCATAAAGTAGGTCATGAGGAATTTATTGGTTACATAATTATAAGTTTTAATGTCATTTTAGGAACTTTAATATGTTTTCCTGTGATTTTAGAAAATTTGAATATTGTTTAAATTATTCTAAAAATTATTCTTGATATATTTTATAAAAATGTTTAATATTTAAAGATATGGATCTAAAAAGATTCTCTTTGGATCATTTACCCAACATTCTCAATTCATATACAATGAGAAGAGAAAAGTATATGATGGATGAAGAAAATATTGATTTAGAAATAACATTAGAATATCATATGTAAGGAAAATATAAGAAATTTTCCATGTAAGAAGTCATAATATATATCAATAATTATGATTTAAGTAAAAAAAATTAATATATTTATAAATTTTTATTCAGGAAATGTGAAAATAGTCGTAAGAAATTGTAATGGAATGTTACTATTGAAGTGAATTGGCAATGAAACCCTTGGAGAAATTGTTCCAAATAACCCAAGACTAAAGGAATAAGAATATAGTGATGAATAATATATAAATTTATTAATATATTTAAATAAAATAGTATAAAATCAATGTCCTTTTTAAAAAGGAATGTATGAGAGGTTTTAAAAATATATAAAGATAAATGTTTTTTTCCAAATGTGAGGAAGATGATGATAGTAATGTGTATGTTAAACACTTTAGTAATGATGATACTAGTATATTACTTATTTAATCATTGAATGATAAAAATTTTATAGTTTATGATAGTATATTCTCTTAATAATAATATTAGGAGACTCATATGGAGTATATTATTAAACATATGTTGAGATAATTTCTCTAAAAAATATTCAAACATGAAACTATGTATAATAAAATTAAGAAATAATATCTCTAATAGAATAATAATGAATATGTTCAGGAAGATAATTTCCTATTTATATAAGTGATTAATGATCTTAATAAACTACATTATATTGTGAGAAACCTTAACTTCAATATTGAATAAATGTAAAATATTTAGGAGAAGTATTATTTCTATGGATATTTATAGTACCCTGGAGGCCTTGTAAATAAATCAATGATGTTCTAGTTTAATTAGTAAAACTATAATTAATCTTGTAGGTACATGAGGTATATTTTTTTGGGGAATCTATATACGCTTTGAATAAAACATGAAAGTCCATTTGAATGATTTTAAAAAGGTTAAAGATCCATAATCTAATTATTAAAAATATTATCATCCTAAAATTCATTCCTTTGGAATTATATTTATGATACAGTATTAGATATTGTTTTATAAAAATTATCTAAATCATTAGTCTAAGGATGAAAAATATAAATAAATCCTTTTTTTAAACTACTCTGAATGATATAATGTTTCAAAAACAAGGATATTGGATAGTGTGTGTTCTTTATGTATCAATAGATATTATAATTTTCTAAAGTATGTAAAAGTTTAAAATAGAGTGATAGTGGATTTTGGAAATATTAAATTTATCAGAATTAGGGGAAACTGATCATCTATCATTGGAAAAATGAAGTTAAAATCAATAAGTCCTTACTTTTATAATAGAATGAAACATAATTAATTTAATATTCTTTATATTTGTGATGGATGAAATCTTTTACAAGATATTATTATATTATTAAAATTATTGAAGATGGAAGAGTTATAACAATGGGACAGAAACATAATGGAAATATGGTTCATGATAGAGATTCACATGGGTCATGACATTTCAGAATGATGGATGAAATTCATTTTTTGAATAAGACACATAAATATATATTCCAATAGAATAAGATAAAACTTATGAAGAGATACTGAATTCGATATATTTATTATTTTCAAAAATAATGGGTTTTGTTTTGCTTGATATGATATAATGGGAATATTAAAAATTCAATTTATAAGACGGTTGAGGTATATACAACTTATATATAATATCTTTTCGATTCTAACAAATATAATACTATGAGAATGAATTCAATAAATGAATAATAATTATTTTTTTAATGATTTCTCCAATATATAATATATTATAATTTCCCCAATAATAAAAATTTATAAAAACGAATAATATTTTTTGGAAAATAATAATGATATAATACATATATTATATAAATATTATTTTAAAAGATAATGATAAACAATATAAAAAAATTGAATTTAATTATTATATTGAGAATAATTTCATTCATCTTGAACATAGTACAATATATAGAAAATAATATAATGCAGTTGCTGAAATAAAATATAACAGTTTTTTGAAATTGATAAAATTTTTCTAATAAAAAAATGCACATCTCAATTGATTTGGAGGCAAGATATACTAGATATATTCCATATTTTGAATATTTTTTTCTATATCCCCATCATATATATGACCCTTTACAATAATAGTTTCATTAAAAGGCCGTGTTTGGAATACATAATGGTGTTTGCAGTCCCTATATTATCAAATTCCATAATTAAAATCATGGGATGTTTGAATATAGAGATGTTTATAGTATCATTATGTATACGGTCATAATAATATAACATGTACGTTATGTAATCAAGAAACAAATTTTTTTCTTGGTATATGTAAATATTCTAGATCATTTTGATAAGAGTATTTCACAGTCAATTAGATTTATTATATAAAGTAAAGATGATGTGACAATAGTTATTCCTCATTGAAAACTATTAATATATGTGAAAATTTAGAAAATGTTTCAGATGTACATTTCGGTTCATCTATTTCAAGTGATAATGGAAAACTCATTCCTCTCATCCTCAGGTGAGAAAATTTTTCGAGGTCCAAAATATTATCAGTGGTTATGGAAAATATTTTTAAAACAAAAGATCATACAGAATTATCTAATATAAATTGAATTCATGGGTTAATCCAAGATACATCTAATAATCATTAGAGAAACATGAGTATATTAATAGAAATAATGAATAGTGGAATTATATCTAGAATATTGTGATTTGGGAGCTTTTACAAAAAACAGATGAATAACAATGTGATTGGAAAAAAATGTGTGTTCTAAAAAGAAGTTGAATAAATAAAATCACGTTATCATAAACATGGAATTAGTAGTTTATAAAGGACACAAACAATTTAAACGCATATATTTTTATAAAACCATTTCACTGGTAGATATATATAAAATGATCAATGTATTACATCAGAATATGTAAAAAAAGTTAAAATATATTCCCAATAGATTTTATGTAAACATTTCTTATTGGAGATCTCGATAATGAATTTTAAATTTAAAAAATATGGGGTATCATTCTTGGTCATGAAGAATACAATGTGTGCATATTTAAAAATTCATTATACGTGTTGATGTAATCCCTGAGAGATTGGTTCTTGAAAATTGTTTTCTTTTTGAATACGAATTATTTTTATTAAAGAAGTATTAATAATATATACATACACACACACACACACAGATATATATATATATATATATTAAAATCCAATGGTTTCCCACATTTTAATTTGTTATATTGATGATATAATATTTATAGTGGATAATAAAGATATATTTGAAATGTTTTATAAGGAGATTAATATGTTATTTGAATTATATATAATAAAATAAATAAATTAATCTCAGGGAATAATAATTTCTTAAGATAAAAAATCAATTTTCATTTCTCGAGGGAGTTCTGGTATATAAATCTTGAATAAATTTGGCATGTAAGTTTTAAATATCATTTCCACACCCATTTCAATGGGGAAAATATTGAAATTGATTGTAATTGAAATGATATTGATCCATAATATTTATGAACGTTGATTGGAAGCTAGTTATATATAACAGTTTTGAGGAAAATTATATTTCAAGATACTACATTTTTTCAACATAACAAAGAGAACTAAAGGAATAAAATATGATTAATTTAATATTAAATATAAAATACCTTAATTGAAAATTCTATTTTCAGATAAAATATTCTAAAAAATGAAAGAATAATATACTTATTTGATAAAGATTCATAATAATGTGTTTATTAGGTGATGGTATTCTTTCTATTTTCTTCTGTTAGTAAAATAAATCCCCTATATATATCAATAATAATTATTTATTACATTCATGATCAAGGAACAATGTTATTAATTATAAAATTTTGAGATATTATGTGGAAAAAAAATGAAATAATGATAAAGCATATTCCTAAGAAAATTTTTCTACCACGTGACTATTTTAAACCATTTCTAATGGAATCATTTCTAAATTGGATATTGATTAGGCGTGTAGAACCACAGTCTCTTTAATGAAAATCCCCCATTCATATTGTATTTGTATAATATTGTTAAATAGGGAGAAAAGATGTAATAAAATTATATCCATTGATATGTTCATCATTTATTTTTGGAAAACATATATTTAGGAATATTTTTGAAGAGGGTGTATACGGATTTTCAATATTTGCAAACAATTTTAATTTTTTTATATGTATTCATGATGTGATTCTTACAGGTTTTAGTAAAAATATATTTGAGTAGAAGAAAGATGTAACTGATTTTTAATCACTGTTTTATGGATATCATGCTATTTTGGTACAATGTTCCCTATTTCCTATAATAAATTCAATAATATACTATTATAATTGTTAGTTGGGAATCCATTGATTTATTTTTAATTTTCATGTAATTTTTGTTCCTTGGTTCACAACAAAATCAAATGAGGAGATTATGGAGACCAATAAGGTTGAGGAGATATTTTTTGAAAATGCTGGTTTTGAAGGAAAAATAATTTATTATGTTTTTTCTTTTTTTATTAACATTAAAATCATAAAATGTTATAAATTCCTTACCTTGGTGAAATAATATAGTCTAATAGATTGAGTTGATTAGAAAAATTCTAAAAAACTATAGTGATCAGATAGAGTATACAACAAATTTATGTATTTTTTTATAGTTCCATTAGATAGATGTTCCATAAAATATTATTCAATTATTATTTCGTATCTAATTATAAAAATATAAATACAATGTAATGAGGTTCATGATTCTAATTTCCAGTGTTTTGAGGAATATGTATGTCGATATTTTAGGTAATTTTTTTCGGTAACATATATGTTCCATGTCAACCAAATGTACTTATTAAAATGTAATTATGTGTAGTAGATAATATATGGTTATTGAAGGAAACAAAAATATCTTATTTTTATTCATCATTAGTGTTAATTTTCCCAGATAGATGTTTCTATTAAATGTAAATGGTTGAAGAAGACATGTGTAGCTAATCAGTCAATGAATTTGTTGTGGAAGATTGTAAGACCCCAAGATTTTACAAAAAATATTCTTTTCAATTTCATTAATGACTTCTGTTGTACGCTACACCAAAAGGAGCTTTCACAACAAGCATCCTTGAATTTCCTTGCGTTACACGCAATCGCGACCATCCTCGATAGCGTGTGTAGTATATTTAGAATACATTTTTACAATTTAATACAATTTTGTTCATTGGATGTAATTTCACATTTAAACCATACATAAACAAGTGTCAATCTTTTGATAATTATTATCTCTTAAGAACACGCTATTTGTTTTGGCGACGAGAATTAATATTTAAATTAATTAATGCAACTGATATGCATTGAATTTGGTAAAATAGACATCATTTTTGAGTTCATAATATCAAATATAGCTTAGGCCTAATTTTTTGTATTTTTCTGGAAACTTTCATTTTTTGATGAATAGTGAAACCACTAAGTGGTAGTTAAAAAAATGAATTTTTCATAAAACATAATTTTACCGCTTCTGTGAGTGGAATTTCAAAAATATGAGAGACATGGTTTATGTCAGTAAGTAAAATGTGGTACAATGAGATGAAAATAATTTTTGGTGAATAGTAACTTTTTACTTTTTTTTACCACGGTTAAAAGTAAATCGGGTAATTAAGGGTAAAAATGATATTATTATTACCCTAACACATGTACTAATTCTATTGGATAAGTTTAATTCGACCAAAAACAACCTTAGGAATAAAATAAGACCATTTAGGCCCACTTGGATTAGATTAGGACATTTATTATTAATTTATTTAAAGAAGGGTTAAAATAGTTAAAATCAAAGTTTAATAAAAAGATAATTTTTAATATAGTGTTATACATAAGATAAATTCGACTATAAATATTCATTATAAAGGTAATAATATTTCCTAATTAATGGTATTTTATTTGTAATTTTTATACATTATATAATTTAATTTATTTATGACACAACGATGATACAGTAATTATCTTATTAATGAAATTTTGACATAATTGATGTTATAAATACCCAAATAAATGTAATTTGAGACTTTTTATGAATTCCAATAATTTTATAGGTTAATATGACATGTTATTATTGATTTAATTAACCTTTTTTGAACTAATCATTCTGTTATGATTTTTACAAAAATCAATTACTAAATAGTGCCAAAATTGACATAAAATAGTTTTTAAAACAAATATTATATTATTAATTGTTATTATATTCCAAAAAATCTAATCATCGGAAAAATGACTTAGATAAGGTTATATATATTAATAATAAACAACTTGTGGTTCTTTTGGATTCTTATAGTAAGTTTACTAATCTTATAGTGTAAGAACACAAAAAGACACGGTAAAAGTAAAATTATCTAACTTAAAGTTAAAACTAAATGATAAGGTTGAAATAGTATACTAAACATGTCCAAATTCTATTGGATGATATTATTTCGTCCCATACCTACCATAGCTTCTAAATAAATAAATTTTGAGCTATTTAAAACCGAATTTGGATTTATAATAAAATAACATTTTTAGTTATTCCAAAGGTGCCCCTCTCCTCCCTTATAAAAGGGCACCTCTTCCCCCTCTTCCTCACCCAACATTGAGCCTTCAAGATCGGCCAACCCCTGCCAAGTTCTCCTCTCCGCTTCCCTAGAGACATCCTAGAGGTCTTGGTCTTCTTCAAAGACCAATTTTAGTGCCCTAAAAGGAGGTCTCAAAGAAGCACTTCAATGAAGAGGTAATGTTCGTTACCGATTCTTTCATCTTTATTTCTTCTTCCACTTCTTCTTCTTTAGTTTATTAATTATGAAGTAATAACATAAGTGTCAGTCATATACTTATATGATATTATCAGTATTAAACAACCCTATTTCACCATCTATCCATCCTACGGAAAATTAAATCATCGCACGTGCGTACGTACGGAATACCGTCTCCACGCCATGGTGTAATCTATTTTCCACCAGAACCTTATTTGGATGGGTATAATGGTGTAAATAATGATTATATATGATTATTGTAAAGTGATATTGATTATTAAATAGTATACAAACACTCCAATACAATTCCATGATCATGGTAACGATATCATCGCTCGTGCGTACGTACGAAATACCCTCTCCACGATGTGATGCGACTCGTTCTACATGTTCTTTATTGCATAATGATTATATAAATTAATTGAATGAATTAATATGATATATATTACACTAGTAACATTATGAAAATGAGGTATCTATAAACTAAAGAGAATAAAAAGAATTTATTCCACAAAACACGCATAAGAACAAAAAGTAATAAACACCCGAATAACAAGTTGTAATGAAATATTACTAATAAGACGCTAGGAATATGACCATATGTGATATCATAACAATGATTATGATTCTAGAATAAGTCAATAAGATTATTTAAATCATTGTACAGCAGGTTAGGACACGTACAAAGCATATTGGACCTAAGGTAAGGGAAATATCACAATCTCATTTTTATCCGAGATTGTTTATACTTCTGTATTTACTGGGGTGTATTTTATCATACACATCAATGTTTCCTAAATATTTAATATTATTTCCATCCACCTACAATTTTTTAAATCCAATTTTACACTTCGGTGAGTTTTTAGTAAAAGATATGAAAGGAATCTTTTGTCATTTTTCGTACGAGGCACTTTTTGACTTTTCCAACAAAAGTACGAGAAGAATGTTAATTCAACTTATACGGCATGAATGGATTTTAAAAACAAAATTTCCAAGAATCTTCCTTTACAAGTTTTCAAGTTTATTTTTAATCAACTTTTTTTAGTTTAAAATTGTATGACATGTTAAGAAAGGAAAAATCCTTTTGATGTAGAAAGGATGTTTTCCTCAAGAATGGAGTTCAAGTGTTTTATCAAAATTATTTTCCATCTAAGATAATAATGGGTTCTGTTTCTATCCCTATTATTACATGGATTTGATTATGTTGTGATGGAAATATTTTTTTGAATTATTTTATCTTATATGAATTGTTTTATGATGTCACGATGTTTAAAGATTCCCATTTTTATTACATGGGTTATGCTATGATGTATGGTTTATGGTTTTGTGGAACACATAAGAATGGTATCATTATGAGATGGGTGAGACCTATATCTCCCTCCAATGCATTAGGTAAAGATTTTATATCTCATGAGATAGACATGGCTGGAATGGCAGGTTAAACCAGTTCAGTGAAACAGGACTGAAACGAGGAGTGAACTCAGTTTAGAAATGGACTTTTTCCACAAAGATAGTCTTGGAAATGAGTCTTGACTAATAAGAAATGATTCTCTATGATTATGTGTATATTCCACAGAGTTTCATGTTTTACGTTATGATTATTGGGATTACATTTCACTACTATGATTTATCCCATGTTATGAAATTATGATTTCTTTTGCAGGTTAAGATTTTGAAAAAGTTATGTTCTTATGTATATGATGTGATCGATATTTCTTTTGTTTACCCTTACTGAGCATTTGAGCTCACCCTTTTGTATGTTTTCTTTACCCAGGATAGGAAGAAGCTTTTTAAGTAAGATATGTCAAAAGGGACTATATATATGATGAAATAAATGGGAGACAGTGTAGGCACATTATGAACCAGTTGTTTTTGTTTCCCAGTTTCTAAAGACACTATACCTATATGGTCCTTTCCTGGTTTTGTTATATGTTGTAATAAGTGTGCTTCAATTCTGAAGTATTAAAAATGTATGTAATGTATGGGTCGTTATAGTTGGTATAAGAGGGAGGTTTAGTCAACCTTTGGAAACTAGGATGCGAAAACATTAGTGAGATCCCTAGAGATATTACTAAGGTATGTCTAGGGATGTCCCTAAGGATAAGTATACATATAGGATATTGTCTTAGAACTATGGTAACAATCTTAGAATTTAACCTAAGATGTTAGATATTAATGGTACTTCGCCTTTATTATGTTGTTTTCCTTAGAATGATTTTTTCCTCTCACACTATTCTTTTTGGGTTTTAGATGATGACTGGAACCCGTAGGAACCATGTTGATCAATGTAATGGACAATGCAATGATTTTCCTCCTGAACAAACACATTTTATGGGAGATGGAGTGAAAAATCTTATTGCTATACTTACACAATCTATGAATCATTCTGGACATCCAAATGAGTAGAGAAGGGAACAATATTCTATTTAGTCCTTCATGAGGCAACATCCACCTTCTTTAAGTGGGTCTTTTGATCCACTTGTTGCTGAACAATGGATTAGTACTACTGAAAATATATTTTCAGTTCTTCAATGTTCTGAACATGATAAAGTCATCTTAGTAGTGTATCATTTGGAAGGTGATTCTGATCAATGGTGGAATCTTATCAAGAATAAAAGGTCAAGAGATGAAATTGAGTCCATGGAATGGGACGAGTTCAAGAACTTATTTTTCAATAAGTACTTCCCTCATATTCTCCAAACAAAGATGGAGAATGAGTTTCTTGAACTAAAGCAGAAGGATGATGAATCTTTTGGTACCTATAAACCAAATTTTACAAGACTTTCAAGGTATGCTTCTGGTATTATTATCCAACCTGAGAGTAAGATGGATCGATTCTTTAGTGTCTTAAAACCAAGTCTTCGAAGGGCGTTAGCCATAAGGGACTTCAATAGCTCCGAGGAAATCATTCAATGTGCTATCAAAGTTGATATGGAAATTGGAGTAACCCATCAGTCATATAGGTTTGATAAGAAGAGGAAAAAGGAATTCAAAGGAAAATCTAAAGAGCACACTGAAAAGAAGATGAGTTTCCCCTTATGCTCAACGTGTGGAAAGAAACATGGAGGGAGTTGTCTTAAAGGGACAAGTAAATGTTTCAAATGTGGAAAGGAAGGTCATCGGGCATTTGAATGCCGCAATGATGGGAAAAAGATGTCTAGTGATGCAAACAATGAAAAGGCTACCCAGAGTGCACCCCCTACACTTCAATGCTTCAAGTGCAATGAAATGGGACATTATGCTAATAAATGCCCTAATCCAAGGGTTAATGATGATCGACATGAGAAACCACATAAGGAAAAGGACAAAGGGAAGTCACATGCGATCACTATTGGTGATGTTGAATAGGAAAACGATGTGGTGGAATGATTAAGTGTTTATGTAATGGGATTCCAAAATAATGTTGTATATAGTATCATGGAATATTGGAATATTTATGTATTGGTCTATTGTGGTTTTCAATAATTTTATGGTACCGGTAACCATGGAAAGTGACTGAGATATTTTTGGTAAGAAGGTGATATGCGCATAATGAAGGGATAAGAAGATAATGAGAGGTTTTATCGTATTCATGAGCTCATGATTGATAAAAGGACTAAGTGATATCATGGTTTGAGTATAAATAATTTTGAGGATTTTGGTTTGTGGAAAGTGTTAACTTTTAACTACATTCATGTTTTCACTAAGGTTCAATGGGTATTCATTATTCAAGAGAATACATGATTAAGGTATTCACATGTTTGTAATTTAACCAACAAGATATATCTTATGATATATGGGGGATTAATGATGGCATTCACGTGATTGTTATGTGACATTTCAAGTAATCATTTTCTTTATACTATGAGCTTGGACCGAAGTATTTTAGATAACCTTAAAGATTGCAATGGATTATGTTGGACATAAGTTAGTATTGATTAAGGATAGAACTTTTTTCGATATTATTTATGGGATGTTATAGTAATATAGATTTAGAAAAAGGGTAACCTACAGGATGGGCGACAGCCCATCGCGTCGGACAAGGTTGTGGGAATTGAACCCACAACCGAAGTGCGACTGGCCTTTATCGCCTACCACTGGCCTACAAGAAGTCCCTTGTTAGTAGAAACTAGTTTTAATTTATTACTTGGTATGATATATGAAGTATAAGTTCATTTTTGGAATCGTATACGATTAACCTCACCATAGATGGATTTATGTATATTTTATAACTTTTTCTAACCTTTTGTTTGAAACATATGGAATGACCCGTCATTCTATCACATGATTTGTTAACACTTCACGAATAACAAATTCAACTTCATTTCTTTAAGAGATGAAGTGGAAATTGTTCAAAGCATGAACAATATTGAGATTGTACCAAAATAAATTAAGTATTTATTCTCATTATTCGACTTTAGGGAAATGATATTGAAAACAAAAAATATTGTCCTAGTGCCATTATATCCGATGAATTAGATGGTACCCTAGATCATCACAAATTTATGGCTTTGTGAATGTTGAATTTTTCATAGCCATGTTCTCTACCACTCTCCATCAGAACATGACGGTTAGATTTCTCTTCCATATCCATATTTTCACCTATGTTCTCCTATGTGGAAACCCAGTGATTAGTTAATTTGGGTAACTGTTACATTTCATACTTTAGATTTTAAAGCCAATTTTTGGTATTCCATTTCACGATGTGGGTTTCTATTAATGAAACTTTCGAGTAGTAAACCATTTATAACCTTGACGAATTTCGAGGGCGAAATTCATTTTAAGGGGGGTAGAATGTAACACCCCAAGATTTTAGAAAAAAAATCATCTTAATTTCATTAATGTCTTCTGTTTTACTCTATACCAAAAGGATCTTGCACAACATGCATCCTTGAATTTCCTTGCGTTACATGCAATCGTGACTTTCCTCGATAGCGTGTGTAGTACGCAATACCGAGTTTCACTAAACAACGCTATGCTATTAAAATATTATAAAAACCAGCCGTTATGAATAGTAATAACCACTTTTTGAAATTTTAAAAAATTTATTTTTCAAAATGGACTTCATTTTTGGATTCGGAATATCGAAATTATCTTAAAGTGAAATTTTGGTACTTTTCAGATAACTTTCATTTTCTGATTAATAGGGAAAATTACTAAATTTTAAACAACCTTTTTAATCGAAATAATTAATAGTGATAAATTATTATTTTTAGTGGTTTTAAATTATATTTTTAATATATTTTTACAATTTAATACAATGTTTTTCATTTTATGTAATTTCACATTTAAACCAGACATAAACAAGTGTCAATCTTTTGATAGTTATTATCTCTTAAGAACACGCTATTTGTTTTGACGACGGGAATTAATTTTTAAATTAACTAATGCAACTGATATGTTTCGAATTTGGTAAAATTGACATAATTTTTGAGTTCATAATAACAAATATAGCTTAGGCCTAATTTTTGGTATTTTTCTGGAAACTTTCATTTTTTGATGAATAGTGAAACCACTAAGTGGTAGTTAAAAAAATGAATTTTTCATAAAACTTAATTTTACCGCTTTCGTGAGTGGAATTTCAAAAATCTGAGAGACACAGTAGATGTCAGTAAGTAAAATGTGGTTTAATGAGATGAAAGTAATTTTTTGTGAATAGAAACTTTTTACTTTTTTTACCACAGTTAAAAGTAAAATAGGGTAATTAAGGGTAAAAATGATATTATTATTGCCTAACACATGTACGAATTCTTTTGGATAAGTTCAATTCGACCAAAAACAACCTTAGGAATACAATATGACCATTTAGGACCAATTGGATTAGATTAGGACATTTATTATTAATTTATTTAAAGAAGGGTTAAAATAGTTATATTCGATGTTTAATAAGAAGATAATTTTTAATATAGAGTTATACATAAGATAAATTCGACTATAAATATAAATTAGAAATATAAAATTATTTCCTACATAATGGTATTTTATTTGTAATTTTTAGACATTAAATAATTTAATTTATTTATGACACAACGATGATGGAGTAATTATCTTATTAATGAAATATTGACATAATTGATGTTATAAATACCCAAATAAAAGTCATTTGAGACTTTTTATTAATTCCACTAATATTCTATGTTACTATGACATGTTAGTATTGATTTAATTAACTTATTTTGAACTAATCATTCTATTATGATTTTCACAAAAATCAATTACAAAATAGTGTCAAAATTGACATAAAATAGTTTTTAAAAAAAGTATTATATTATTAATTGTTATGTTATTTCTAAAAATCTAAGGTTCTGCCAAATAACATAGATAAGGTTATATATTTTAATAATAAACAACTTGGGGTTCTTTTTGCTTCGTATAGTATGTTTATTAACCTTATAGTGTAAGAACACAAAAAGACACGGTAAAAGTAAAATTATCTACCTTAAAGTTAAAACTCAATGATAAAAGTAAAATATTAAACTAAACTTCTCCAAATTCTATTGGATGAGATTATTTCGTACCATACCCACCTTAGATTCGAAATAAATCAATTTTGAGCTATTTAAAACTGAATTTGGCTTTATAATAAAATAATATTTTTAGTTATTCCAATGGTGCCCCTCTCCTCTCTTATAAAAGGGCACCTCCTCCCCCTCTTCCTCACACCACTTTGAGCCTTCAAGCTCGGCCAACCCCTGCCACATTCTCCTATCCACTTCCCTAGAGACCTTATAGAGGTCCTGGGATTCTTCAAAGACCAATTTTAGTGCCCTAAAAGGAGGTCTCAAAGAAGCACTTCAAAGAAGAGGTAATGTCTGTTACCGATTCTTTCATCTTTATTTCTTCTTCCACTTCTTCTTATTTAGTTGTATTGTTATGAAGTAATAACATTAGTATCACTCATATAATTATATGTTATTATAAGTTTGAAACAACCCTATTTAACCATCTATCCATCCTACGGAAAATGAAATCACCGCATGTGTGTACGTACGGAATACCGTCTCCACGCCGTGGTGTAATCTATTTTCCACCATCACCTTACTTAGATGGGTATAATGGTGTAAATAATGACTATATATGATTATTGTAAAGTGATATTTATTATGAAAAAGTATACATACACTCCAATACAATTCCATGATCATTGGAAAGATATCATCACTCGTGCGTACGTACGGAATACCGTCTCCACGATGTGATGCGGCTCGTTCTACATGATCTTCATTGCATAATGATTATATAAAAGAATTGAAGGAATTAATATGATAAATATTACACTAATAACATTCTGGAAATGAGGTATCTATAACCTAAACAGAAGAATAAGAATTTATTCGTCCAAACACGCATAAGAACAAAAAGTAATAAACACCCGAATAACAATTTTTAATGAAATATTACTAATAAAAAGCTAAGAATATGACCATATGTGATATCATAAAAATTCTTATGATTCTGTAATAAGTCAATAACATTATTTAAATCATTATACAGGAGGTTCGGACAGGCACAAAGCATATCAGACCTAAGGTAAGGGAAATATCACAATCTCATTTTTATCTGATATTGTATATACTTCGTTATTTACTGGGGTGTATTTTATCATCCACATCCATGTTTCCTCAATATGTAATATTATTTACATACAGATACAATTGTTTAAATCCAATTTTAACCTTCGGTGAGTTTTTAGTAAAAGATATGAAAGGAATCTTTTGTTGTTTTTCGTACGAGGTACTTTTTGACTTTTCTGACAAAAGTATGAGAATAATGTTTTTTTAACTTATACGGCGTGAATGGATTTTTTAAATTTTTTTTCCAAGAATCTTACTTGACAAGTTTTCAAGTTTATTTTTAATCAACTTATTTTTGTTTAAAATTGTATGACATGTTAAGAAAGGAAAAATGTTTTTGAAGTAGAACGAATATTTTCCTCAAGAATGGAGTTCAAGTGTTTTATCAAAATTATTTTCCATATAAGATAATAAAGTGTTCTGTTTATATCCCTATTATTACATGGATTTGATTATGTTGTGATGGAAATATTTTTATGAATTTTTTTATATTATATGAATTGTTTTATGATGACATGATGTTTAAAGATTCCCATTTTTATTACATGGGTTATGCTATGATGTATGGTTTATGATTTTGTGGCACACATAAGAATGGTATCATTATGAGATGGGTGGGACCTATATCTCCCTCCAATGCATTGGGTAAAGATTTTATATCTCATGAGATAGACATGGCTGGAACGGCAGGTTAAACCGGTTCAGTGAAACAGGACTGAAACGATGAGTGAAGTCGGTTCAGAAATGGACTTTGTCCACTAAGATAGTCTTGGCAATGAGTCTTGACTAATAATAAATGATTCTCCATGATTATGTGTGTATGCCATATAGTTTCATGTTTTATGTTATGATTATTGGGATTACATTTCACTACTATGATTTATCCCATGTTATGAAATTATGATTTCTTTTACAGGTTAAGATTTCCAAAAGTTATGTTCTTATGTATATGATGTGATTTATATTTCTTTTGTTTACCCTTACTGAGCATTTGAGCTCACCCTTTTTTATGTTTTCATTCCCCAGGTTAGGAAGAAGGTTATTAAGTAAGATATGTCAAAAGGGACTATAGATATGATGAAATAAATGGGAGACAGTGTAAACACATTATGAACCAGTTGTTCATGTTTCCTAGTTTCTAAAGACACTATACCTATACAGTCCTTTCCTGGTTTTGTTATATGTCGTAATAAGTGTTCTTCAATTCTGAAGTAATAACAATGTCTGTAATGTATGGGTCGTTATAAATATTTTACTAAACGGGGGTTTAAAATTTTTTAAGATACATATTTTTTAAAAAAAATTGGAAAGATGTTTTTAAGAACATGTATCGAATAGAGGATTCAAAATGAATCAATCATGATGTGTATTTTGGATAGAGTACAACAAATGATGAGAGTGTGCTGGGGCATTAGTCAAAGGGTTCATATAAGATGCACTGAATAGAGTAACCCAAAGATAACATAGAAAGATAATCTTGTAATGGTATCTAGATAAAAAAAATAACAATTTTATAGGATAGAGGGAGACCGTAATAATAATAAACATAATTGGTTATCATGTGGAAAGGTTCTACTAAATATGAACCATATTAAGTGTTTGAATCATTAATGTGTTTTTATAAATACATATAACGTTACAATGTTTAATCAGATGTTCAATGGTTCAACAATCTCATTGAAAATATCATTATTAAAACCAATATTTTAATAAGTATTTAATAAAACTAATAATTAGATTTGATGATTTTCATTATGAATCATTTTGAAACCTATTATCTTAGTGGTTTGATTGTTTCAATTTATGAAATTTTTTCTAGGGATGTTTAATTTTTATGTGGGATAATTGAATTTAATGTTTTTTACCTACTATTTTTTGGAGATAAATTATATAAATGATGGTGTAAATGTGCTCTTAGTTAATGTTTTAGGAGTTGGTTATACATGGATAATTAATAAAGAATTTTGTTACTAATGGAAGAGAGTGAGATATCCATTGTCACATCTTTAGATGTAGTATATCCATACCATGTTCCACCAGAAAGCGATTCCTACCAATTAGTATCTTATGAAAAATTTAATGAAAAAAATATAACAAACATATAATTATATGAAGGGTAATATATTGAGGTTAACTGAATTTAATATTCTATATTAATAGTTAATTCTTGTTGCAAACATCCATAATATTTTTTATAGTGTTTTCTTGGTCACTGATTTTTACAAAAAATTCCATGTAATAGATACTCTTGTATAATAGTTATCCATGTACATTCATCTGTTCATATGGATGAGATTATTTCTTTCTATAAGAGGTAATTATCACTAACCTATGGAAAATGATTCTTATAATGTTAGAATACATATAAATATAAAATCATTTATTCAAACCCTCCCTATCTCAGTTATCACATTGATCATAGTTGGTCCTTTCATATCATTTCAATACAAAGTTCCATATTTAGAATTTCATTGTATTTTAACTGTATTGCATTATAAACAGTCTTATATTTTTTTTATTGAAACAAAAAGTTCTATACATGTGGATTTATACATTATAATTACCTACATATAGGGATTTAATCTATATAGAGTCTTTTTATGACATAAAGTCATAGAGTGCCTCCCTATAATGATTTGTATCCTAGAGTCTCGATATGTAATTCTATAAATAATAAAATAATCAATCATGATTTTATAAAGACTATATAGTTTTATATGAAATTAATATGGGGGGAATATATTATTAGTAGTGGTTTAGGATACTAGATATAAATTATTTGTTATATTAATATTATTCAACATCCTCTAGATTCAATAGGTGTAATTAATATATATTATTAAGAAAAAAAATTATATCATGATTGATCTTAAATATATAAGATATCAATTGTCATTATAATATGTTATACTTTGGGATGAGTGACCCATCCATCAAATCAATTTCAACATGTAAATTTATGAACCAAAATTTTTTTCCTCTAGAGGAATAAATAAAGATAATGGATGTAAATTTAATATTAATAATAGCGTGAAAAATATTATCCAAATACCTTTATCAAATAGTGTTATGTAATGATTTGTGTACTGAAATCAATGCTTCTTTATATAGCCTTATATTTTATGTTGTAGAATTTTCTATAAATTATAATGAAACATAATTCCAATTTTTCAATAATAGAAATATAATTTCTGGAAATCCAATGTTATTTTTAATCTAGATACAAATAAATATAGAATATTCTATTTTAAACTTGTGTACCTTGATATGATCATTCCTACAAAAAGAATTTTGATACATGAAAATGGGGGACATGGTCACTGCACTCTTATAGTTCATTGGATATTTCGAGGAGATGTGGACATGGAGGATATGGATGGATTCTATCCTACATGATCCCAAGATAGATGACTTGGAATCATCTTCTCCTTCAATTATGGACATGGTTTCGGTACACAATGAGATTCTGAGGGACCATACATATGGTCTTAGGGTTTCCATGGATGACGCTCTTCCAAAATCTGATCTCATTTGTTCCAATGATTGGAATTCCAAATATAATGAAATATAAATGAATATAGTATTAGACCCTAATTACTCATGTGGTGAACTTCATAAAAAATTAATTTCTTATGCTGACCTTGGGGTTGAGGTAGTTGGGACAACAAATTCTTTGAAAATTTTTAATTCGGATAATACCCCTTGAATGGCAGAACATATTTTAGTATCAAGGAACTTTTTTGATGAGGAATCTATTCCAAATCACCAATCATTTGAAGATATCAATGGGGAAAATAGATCATTATCCTAAAAATTATTAAGATGGGTGAATGTTCTAATGTTGTAGCCAGTCAAGAGATTATTACAGAAATGATAAGGCAATTCGAGCACTCAATTATTGTACATTTATAATTGTAATCTATATATCCTTGATGTATTTTGTATAATCTTATTAAAAGACTCCTTGAAATATTTAGTTTTGATGGTAGGAATATTTCATCAATGGGGAAGGAATTTTCACATTTTCTTTTTATGTCCTTCTAGGAATTATAGGGCATTGGGGTTCAACCTTCTGAATCGAAAGCCCGATTTCATCAAGATAAAGATTGTGACCAAGATTCTGATATTTTAAATGTGAAAAATTCACTCATTTACCTTTGGATGGAAATTTAGGGATGAGTTGTCTCTTATAGAATCCTCATATGTTATGGGAAATTGACTTAACTATTGATGTTCCAATAAAGATGGTTAAAGAGACAGAAAATTAATGATTTGGCCATTTCTCTCATTTTTGAGTGAAGGCTAACCTATCTAATCCTATGATAAAAATATTGGTTCTTTATGAAGAGGAATTTTTGTTTGATCAGATAATTGGTTAGAAAAAGGTGCCTAATTTTTGTTTTGGACACCACAACATCAGACATACTATGGAAAAATGCAGAATAAGGCTTTTTAAACTCTTGTGGGGTGAAATGCCACCCCGAAGATATTTGTAGACATGCTCAATTAAAATTATACTATTAATATGATATTTATTAAATTTATTACTTAAGGCACTTGTGTAATTAGGATCCTAGAATTCGTGGTCTAGTATATGAAAATCAATTGGAGGATAGTGAGCAACCACTAGCTCATCTCAGGAAATGGATCTAAATAATAAGATGATTGAAGAATGATAGTAGAAAGGTCAAAATAATAATATTTAGGAGGATGATAAATTTAATTATCATATAAAATTGACCACCACCCCCCATAAATTATCCATAGGTAAGGCCATTATTGGGAATACTACCTCTGAGTCAGATTCTAAGGATGCATCTATCTTTTCAGACTCTATTGTGGATCAAGTTGAAGAGTACCTATACTCCACATAAAAGAAATGGATGAAGTCTATTTATATGTACAATAATTCATATTCTCATCTCATTCTAGAAAAAAAATTTGATTTTAATTATAATTGTGTCAATAAAGCACAACCACATCTGATACAAAATGCATTGGAGTCTGGCCCATTGTATAGAGAACCAACCAAAACTGTATACATAAACCAAGCAATGAAAAAAAAACATTTTCACTACATCTATGAATATTTTGGCCTCTTTATAGGACTGAAATGAAGTTAATACATCCCTTTTTGTATTGAATTCTATTTCAGATGTGTTTGTAGCTAAGCCACCTGTGACAACGGAAGTCATCAAGCAACCACTTGATGTGCAGTAGCCATAAAATGTTGGCAGAAAGGGATTTGTTATGAAGGATGAATCTATTACTATATATTCTATTTCTCATGAAATTTTATAAAACAAATATTAAGGGCATATTCTTTGATGAATTTGGCAATTCACATGTACATTTTCATGATACAAAGCAATCCACAGTTGTTGAGGTTGTCTATGAAAGAAGTAGGAATGATATGAAGTTGTTATCAGATTTATCATGTTTGGATGGTGTAAAGATTCCTCAAAATCATGGGTATCCCACTGAAATATATGTCATCCATGACCCTCAAGATTATGGTGATACAACTTTGAAAAATCCCATGACATTGATGAGGAGTTTCCATCCTAGATGAAGAAGTGGCGGCCGATTCACAAAATTATATCCCTTCTTTTGTTTTTTTAGAAACTATATTTTTTTATTATGTGGAAGTTTTATTACATTGTTTTGAGCATGTTGTCTGCCCATATACATTATTATTATTTTCAATATATTTTTGGATCATTGTATTTTCCCTTGTTTTGCACCATTTTGGTATAAGTTTGACAGATCAAATGATTTCTCATAAAATCACATTAACCAAGAAAAATAGCTTAATAAAAAGACATATAACATCTCAATTTCATATTGGATAGATGATACAATGTTGATTATCTAATTAAAATTTTATAATTAGATGAATACATAATTTTTAATCATTTAAAAAACAATCACATATTTTTTCTCTCAACTATGATTTGTTATGCATTTTAAATATAAAAAATAATGTATTAAGATATTCGGCCATCATATAGGATGGTAAATATCATATCGATTAATTAATGAATTTGACAATAAATGAAATAACAAAACCACCCCATATTATATCAATTTTTATTATTTGAATCATAAAGATAAAAAAAATAACGTGTTTCACCTACAGTGAACATTATTAATTTTAAGTAATGGGGAATATTGTGAAGCACACACTCCATGTATATCGATACCATAAATATATGACATTCTATTTATAACAAATAAATATTTATAGAAAAAATAAGTTATACAATTATCTCATTAGTGAACGTAGTATTTAAATAGTATCACCAACTCAAGAAAATCATAACATTTATTTACATCCCAGGATTTTTTTTAATGATGATTAATTACGGTTAACTTATTGATTCCCTATTGGGTTTATTTATCATTAAAATTTCATGCTGTAAACACTTCACATCTGAATGAATGATAATATATATTGTTATTAATTGATAAACATTGATATATATAATAATATCTAACATTAAACCATATATAAAAACATTAGGGTTCAATTAAATACAAATATAATAAAGCTAAACTATGAATTAAATAATACCTAAGGATAATATATTACCTTTATATTTTATATTATCAAGTATATTTTTTATGAGATCCACATGGATATTATGTACATATGTACACACACTAAAATCCATAGTTGAAAAAATGTTATAATAAAAATATTTAGATTTTATGTATAATTTGATTATTATTTTTCAATGAGGGTCAATTATTTATTATCTAATTGAGACAATATTTTAACATCAATGGGGAATTGAATATTCATAACCATTATGTGAATTCCTAAATAAGATTTTACTATGATAAGAATTATAAAATAATATAATTTAATTAATAATATTTTCAATAAATAATATAAAAAGGTGGAAGATAATTAACATCCATACAAAAAATCAAATAAAAATATATAACTATAGTATGATATGGGGTAGAGTCTTCTGGTTTTGAGTCAATGATTAATTTTTATATTCCTTTATGCATTTTATTATTTCCATAAATATAAAGTTATCTCTCTAATTTAATATAATTTGAATGTTTTTGTGGTTTTGTGGTATTTATAAAAGGAGAAAAGAAATTTTTGTCCCCATGATATAAAAATATTGATTCTTATAATGTTTTTTTTGTTATTATTACATTAATGAAATATAAAATTTTAATATATATTAATTATGATATAAATTATTGTTACTTTTAGTATATATTATAAACATTATTTTTAGTGGTTGACCATAGTATTCAATCAGATCTCCTTTATCTCATCAGTCAATTTTAAAATATAATTATACATTCATGATATCTCTAGATTGGAGACCAATCAAATATAAATATTTTTCATTCTCTAAAATCCCACTAAGTTTGGTGGGGAAAGATGAATATAAAAAAATATGGTGAATGAAATTTTTTGGAGACTTTTATAAAACATTATCTCTTAAAAATGATTTTATATTAAAATTTCAATCCATATAATAGAATTACTTGATTCGTGGAGTCTTTTTTATCCCTTTGTGAGAGAGATGGTGACCAGTAAACTTGTTTCCCATTATAGAATGTCGTGTTTTCTATCAATAAAATTGTACAAGCAGATGAACCCCTTTAATTATACACTTTATTTATTTTTATATAAACGAATATGTGTGAATGAATATATATTTTTTTGTGTATGTGTCAATGTATAATATTAGTTATATGGTCATGTTTTTAAATTTGAAGAAGTGGGGAATTTGGGAATGTTAAATTATGATACAATCGAATAGATTTACTTGACTATATTCATTGATCTTTTCTGTATTTTAGAACAAGTAAGAATGAATTATACAAATTCATTATATTCATTATGAATGTGTTTCTATGAATTGATATGAAAATTGAGAGGGGGAGGTTGTTAGACCCTATGTTTTTATAATTTATTTTTTATAATATAAAATTAATTTCATTGATATATTGTGTTACATGAAACAATGAGGTTATCTAGTTTTACAAGCTACATTATGTATTTAACAAACCTCAATATATTATGAATACTATTATTTAAATCGGGACATCATAAAATATATGTTAAAAATATAGATATGAATAGTAATAATTTTTTTAAAATATTATGTAAAATAGATTTCAATAAAGAAAAAATTATTGATGCAATGGTATATAGAATTTTAGAATAGTCATTATATGTTTTGAGAAAAAAATTACCACAAATGTATTTATGGAATTCAGTGATAAAATAATATAAAAAAAATTTACCTCCATTTAATATTTATGTTAAAAATAAGCTTAGTTTTAAAAATCCTTGTGTTAAAATAATATTGTAGTGAATTTTTCAAAATTTTTATAAAAGCTAGATTTTCAGGGAATAGTGAAAAATAATGAATTTATTTTGAGTTTTCTTTTTTATTTACAACAGTTAAAAAAATTACAATCCCTTTATGATGGTTTCAAAAGATAATTTAGTTCAATTTATATTTATTAATAAAATATTGTTCTTTTTAATAAATTTTATACTAAAATTTTATATTATACATTTCTCTACATATGAAATGTTTTCACTTTGAAAATCCACCTTCTCATCGCGTCTATGGGTTTAATTTTAAATTAAATTCTACCACATTTATGAGTTGAATTTATAAAAATGGATTTCATAATTTTAACTAGAATTTTTTTCATTATCTAATATTTTCAACATACTTTGTGACCATAATTAATATTAAAAACATTAAAAATATTCTCCATGGTTAAGGTAAAAATGGGTTAACTATGTGGTTAAACTAAATAGATAAGCATTAAAAATGATGCAAAACTAGACCAAAAACAATTTTATAAATTGTTGGTCGGAGTGGAAACTCAAGATGGGGGGTGAATTGAGTTCCTACTAAAACTTTATGTTGAAGTAATATTCTAATGATCCCCCAATTTTGAAACAACATAGTTAATTATGTAAGTAGAGATATAGATGTTTAGTTTGTTAACATGTTTCTAAAAGGGTGATTAGTTCACAATTGAATAAGTGTACAACACTTATTAATCTATTGATATAGTTTTACTGAATTCAACACATACACCCACATACTATAACTAACTATCAGAATCAATATAAAATATTATTAGGGTTTTGAAATTATAAGGAGAATAAAATAGAAAAACAGAGTATTATAAAAAAATTAGAACACAATAGAGTTAAACAAGAGGATTAGTCTCAAGCCACAACTTAATCGTCTATAATTTGAAATAACTTGCCACCAAGAAGTTTATATAAAAAATAAATATGATACATAGCATTTATCAGGCTTTAAACTAGTTTTCAAAACCTATCCAGGGCTCACGACCTCTACATCAGTTATTCGTTGTAATAACAAATAATCCATACCACACATTGTCTCTTCCATAGTTACATGTGGGAAACAATGTTTAAGAGAACATTGTTGTGTTAATTTTAAATATCCTCTAGTTCAAGCACAAGATATAATGTTTGTAACAGACAAAAACACACATCTCAAAAATATAATAGAACAAAATAGATCTGTTGGTCGGAGTGGACACTCAAGATGGGGGAGAAT
Organism: Viscum album; assembly: GCA_963277665.1. Lineage (NCBI taxonomy): Eukaryota > Viridiplantae > Streptophyta > Magnoliopsida > Santalales > Viscaceae > Viscum > Viscum album. Next base: position 1,960,676,475 of record OY728137.1, read on the forward strand.
TGAGTTCCAATTAAAAATTCTGTTAAAAATATTTCTCTTAAATCCCCCTATTTAAAAAAAATTAAAACTGTAGTGAATTTATACAGAGTGTAAATGTTCCACTAGTTTCTCAAAGATTGATTAGGTCTCAGTTAATTTAATCTGAAGAATAAATTAATTTTTGAAACTAACTTACTGGTTTACAAAAAGTATAAACACTTTCTAATTTAACTATCAATGTAACTTTAAAAAAATTACATTTCAAAGTATTTAGCAGCGAAATATGAAATATATATAGTATACTTTTGACTTAAACTAAAATGCAAAGAAAATGTTACCAAGAGGTTCAGTATCAAGCCGAGACATAGACCTCTCAAAAAATTTATATAAATTGATCCACAAACTGGATTGGGGTAAACAACAGTACAATACTTTCCAGGTCCAAAGACCTCTAACATAGTTCTATGTGGAAAAAAAATCAATAGTTCACAGCTATCCAGGTCTTACTCGACCTCTGCCACTATCCACAGTGGGATAAAGGGAGTTATAGAGTTTGGATAAGGATTTAAGAATCCTCCTGCTTAGCTCACGAGACAGTGTGTGTAAAATAAATAGGGTACACACAATGCTCGAAATGTAAATGAAAGAATCACTAATGTAAGTGTGAATAAGTTTAGAAATGATTTAGTGGCTGGAAGTGCAGCTCTGGACTCTTTTGATTGGTAAAAAAAGCTTATGAGTTCTTATCTGCTTTTTTTCTGAAAAAAAGATTGTCGTTTTCTTCCTTGGTTCCAGGTTCAGCTTGTCAGCCTGAGTGCATAAAGTGTTTGTTGAATTTCTTCACTCAAGATGAAACTTGTGTTCTACTCTATAATGAGTGGATTCGTGTATATCTATTTTTATTGTAGTATAGATGTAGTATAGTCTGAATGCAACACATTTGAATGTTATTGGGCCTTTTTCTTTTTCACCCTTTGTGTGCCTTGTTAGTTCCTTAATTCTCTCTCTTTGATTTGATATCTTCTTCACGTTATTTTTCCTTCCCTTTTATATCATTCACCTCTGGAAAATGGGAATGATTACCATTTCTATGGGTACTAGGTACAGTTCCCTGACATGGAAACATAAACCATTAAAAAACATTAACTACATTAAAATCATCAAATGTAACTGTTCGCTTAAAAAATAAATAATATTGAGAGTATAGAGTTTGACTGGTTGGTCAATCATTAGTATCCTACTATTGGTAGATGTGTACAGTGGACTTTGTGTAGCAGTTCCCTTCCATTGGTAGCTCTTTGAATGTGTATCGGTAGCTCATGATATCAGTAGCTCTTACTCTATGTATTAGTATCTTTTGGTATCAGTAGCTTTATATACAGGTGACTTCATTCTATCAGTAGCTCTTGATCTATCGGTAGCTCTGCTTTGTATCAGTCACTCTTGGTTTATCGGTAGCTCTGGTCTATCGGTAGCTCTATGTATGGGAATGTCTGTATCAGTAGCTTTCTTAGTTCCGGTGATTATGTGTATCAGTACACTTATGCACATTGGTAAATCCATTATGTACTATCGGAAGACTTATTCTATTGGTAACTCTATATCGGTAGATTGTTCTATGCTTACTGGTGGACTTGTACATATCGATAGTTCTGTACATATTGGTGACCTTAGCTTATCGGTGACTCTGTTTATCGGTAGTGTAAGTCTATCGGTAGACTAAGCATCGATAGCTCTGTATCAGTAGCTATACACAGATCAGTGACTAACACTTATCTATTTTATGCAAAACATATCCGATTAGATTATAATTGCTTCAAAACTTATATATACAAAGATAAACATTGATTAACATATTTCAAGGATTATTTTAATATTATTATCATCTTGATAATAGTATATCATAGATTGAGAAAATTTGAATATAAATAAACATTAATTGGGATTATTAAAGGTATGTAAAAGAATAGTTGAGATTACCAAAACAGGTGTGGTCAACAATCTCCCCCTTTTTGATAATCACAACATATGATATTATCGTTTTAAAATAATGAGTAGGTGTATCAGAGGATATATCATTTAAATGAAATTATCTCAGAGAAAACAGTATGTTATAGAACATAATGCATCAAAGGTAGAATTAAATGCAATGATATTAGAGGGGCAAAGCACAGTTGATCTTCCGTAGATAATATTGCTCCCCCTTTGAAAATATTTCTTCCTCTTTGATACTTTGATAATATTTATCCCCCTTTGTGATAAGAAAAAAGTGGGAAACAATAAAGTGAAGTGAAAAAAATGTGAAATAAAAGAAAAAAAATTGTATTAATTTTCGCAAAAGGGTACATAGAAAGAAAAAAATACAAGGGATTCCTATCAAACATCTTAGCAACCAATTCAGTCCACAACATCAATGTGAGATTTTCCATTTGGATCAGAAGATTATTCCAACTGCGTGGATGCTGGTGAAGGCTTAGGAATTCCGGAAATGATCACAAGGGGCTGAGCCACAGAAACTATGCCTGGACTGTACTGAGGAGTTCTTTGAGTGAACATAGGTGTAAGGATTTGAATGGCTTGGGCTGGAGTCATCTGAATAGGAGAAGAAGTAGAGGCAGAGGCAGGGAAGGCTGGAGGTACAATCACTGGCCTAGCATCGACAGGCAGGAAAGGCAGCAAAAGATTCCAGAAATCCATAATTATTCCTCCTCCTCTCTCTATAGAAGATATAAAATCATCCTTGTTCTCCATGAATTTTTTCAAGGATGGAGTTAATTCCCTTAGTTTGTCGACTTTCTCTCTGAAATCTTGATTGACAGGAGGTAACTTCATGTTTTCCGAAAGATGTTTGAAATGATTGTTGAGTTTATGCTTGGTGTAAAAATATTGGAAATAGGATTCCACCTTGCCTTTCACTTTTTTATGAGAGGTAGAATCTTGTCTCATATATTCTTGAACTATCTTCATTATTTCTCTTGTTGAATCTCGAGTAGAAATAACAACTTTTCTCAGGTCATATGTGTCCACAGATACCATGGTTGATGCTGAACCAAGTTCCTCCTTCATCACAGCTCGAATATGATCCACATCCATTGAAGGTCTAGAAGAAATATAACCAATAGAGAAAGATATGGTTTCCTTGAAGTTTTTGGTCAACCCACTAATAAGATTTTGGACTTGGGAATCCTGGGTTTTAACATGATCTTTCATAGAGGGTTTAAAACCTTCAAACACTGAAACCATCTAGCTCACAACACTTTTGACATAGGCTATGTCCTTGTCTGCTTGGGATTTTGAACTCATGTAAGAGTCTAAAGAGATAACAAATTTCTTTAGAGATTCAACATCAGCTTCCAGTTTAGATACTTGAGTGTGGAAGTCCGTAACTTCTTCCACTATTTCATCCAAAAAGGTTGACAAATTAAAACCGTGAGAGAGCTCAAAATATTTTTCCAAATTGCTCATCTCTTCAATAAATCAGTGCTTCCACTCAGAAACAGAAGCACTAAAGGACTCTTTCAGCTCATCCTTTAAGGATTCAAGGTCATCCCTGGTGATCATATTAGTAGAAGAAATTACAACTAGTGATCTTTTAGAGTCTATAAGGTCTATTGAGTCAGTCATAATCGATTGGATTGATGACACAAGTGAAGCTTCCATCTTCTTTGTCTCTTCCACAAAAATGACCTTAAGATTTTTCTTCAAAATATCCAGGTCATGCATTCAGACCACATCTTTAGGTAACAACTCAGTTTCAACATCATAAATAATCTTTGGTCTATTAAGAGATGCCTCGTTATCTGAATAAGGATAGTCTAATCCACAAACCACAAAACCTGGGTCTTCTACCCAGTCCTCAATATCAATAGCCACTAACACACATCCAAACATGGTTTGATGCTCCCCCTCAATTGGTGCAATCCCATTTACAACAAAAAAATTCTCAAAAGGTCTTTATTTTTTAAAAGAATCTTATACTATCAATTCCATCTCTGCAATAGCAGGAGGATCCTTTGGATTAGGTACAACTTCTTCCATTTCTCCTACATCCTTAGTAGGAAGAACTGAGCTTCCAATTAATGGACTCAGACATAACCAGATTGAATCAGAGGCTCCAGATTCATTCTACTTTTCTTATTTATGCTCAGGGGCTGGCTGGTCTTCCTCATCAGTAGGAGTATCTTCTTCTACTAAGGCTTCTTTTCTTGAAGATACAATATCAGCAACTGGACTTGGAGGTATCTCTGGATCTCTTCCATCATTCATATATGTCTATTTTTCTTAAGACTTATCACTGTAATCAGGTTCTTCTTCATCAGGTCCTAGACCTGGATCCCTCGCATCCTTAGGTCTTAAAGGATGATCGACAGGATTGAATTTATCATATAAATTCTGGTCATCATTAACCCACTCTCCTCTCCATGGGTTCCAATTTATCTTCATGTATTAGAAAACTGTGGTAGTGATTCAAAAATTATTCCATACTACCACTGTCTCATCTTGAGACTCTGCCCCCCCTTTCACTTTGATCATCACTGAGATCAACTTGGAAAAGAATAGGGCACTTGTCTTTGATTTTGGCCTTGTCAGTATTTCATTTGGATCACCAGCAATCTGCACAGATTCCCTTTTACACAATGTCTCAAGAGATACAGGAGATAGATATCCTGATATCTTAAATTCGTAAAGTCTCCTCTCCTTGGTATTAAGACATGCTGGACAAATTTGAATAGAAATCTGTTCTCTCCATCCATTTCAGTAGCCACCACTTGTCTTTCATTTCCATCGCCGGTGAGCTCCTCCAAGGTAGTCTTATAGTCGAATATATCACTTGTTGCTGGCATTTCATTCAATACATATCTAGATACACCTTCATGTGGTTCCTTTAGGCATTCATCCCACTCAACAGATGAAAAAGACATCTCCTTTCCATTCAAAACAGAAGTCACTCGGTTCTCATCTTCTAACTTCTCAAAGCTTACAAACTCATAAAATTGTTTCACTATCTTGGGATAGTAGGGGCCATTGTTTGCCGCAAATCAATCTACCGACTTCTGATCTTCCAGTACTATGATCACTAAATACTTTATAGACAACAACCATTCCACGCACAACCCTTTTTCAATCACAATAAATCTATTATGTGATTGATGGATCACTGGTCACCTACCTGACCTAGTTCTACCAACACTATCACTTGAATCTGGCTCGGACTCCTTCTTCTTTGATTTAGGCTCATCATTTTCATCTCTAATGGTAGGAAGTTTGGTTTTTTCAATCACTAGTTCGAGGGATTAAGGGTTTCCGAGAGATTCGATAGCTAGGTTTGAGGGTAAAGGGATTGAAGCTCGGTGGATTGATAAGTAACTAGGACTTAGTTTTTTTCATTTAGGAATCATAAAATAAATAAATAAAATGAAATAAAGTAAAAAAGATTAAGATTATAGTAGCATATATAAGTTTAAAACAGTGCACTCTTCGGTAGGGTTTATTGGTGATAATTCCTCAGTAAGGTCCATCGGTGAGGTTTCATCGGTGAGGTTACATCAGTGAGGTTACATCGGTGAGGTCACATCGGTGAGGTTACATCAGTGACGTTACATCAGTGAGGTATTACATTGGTGAGGTAGCTATAGATCAAGGTTAATCATTCCCAACTCAAGCCTAATGTAACTTAACCTATCTGAACTCAAAGGTTAGGTGAAAATGTCAGCTAATTGATGTTCACTACCTATAAATTCAAGAGTATTATCACCCTTTTGGTAATGATATCTCAAGAAATGGTGCCTTACATCAATGTGTTTGGTCCTAGAGTGAGATACAGGGTTCATCAAATTTTTTATTGTACTTGTGTTGTCACATTTGATAGAAAAATGCTTAAAATCATATCCATAGTCCAAAAGAGTGTGTTTCATCCATAGAATTTGTGCACAACAACTACCATAAGCTATATAATCTACTTCGGTAGTGGACAAAGCTACATAATTATGCTTCTTACTACACCATGATACTAAGGATATTCCCAATAAATGACATGTTCGAAATGTACTTATTCTATCAAACTTGAAACCATCAAAGTCAGCATCTAAATAACTCATTAACTCAATGAATTGTCCTTTTGGGTAAAACAAACCTAATTTTACAGTATTTTTAAGATACTTAAAAATCATTTTAACAGCATGTAAATGAGATTCTTTTGGATTAGATTGAAATCTTGCACACATACATACACTAAACACAATGTCTGGTCGACTAGTAGTAAGGTAAAGTTAGCTTCCAATCATACATCTATAATGGGTTTGATCCACTGGTTTCCTAGCTTCATCTGCATCAAATTTACAGACTGTACTCATAAGAGTTTCACATTCCTAAATACTATCAAAATCAAAACGTTTTAAAAGATCATTTTTATATTTACATTGATTCAAAATAATACCATTTTCATTTTGAAAAACATGAAATCCAAGAAAATATTTAAATTCTCCCATTAAACTCATTTAAAATTCATTTTTCATACTCTTTAAAAATTGAATGCATAATGAATGTTTAGAACATCTAAAAATCATATCATCAACATAGACGTGTACTATTAAAACATCTTTATAAATTCTATTAATAAAAATATTTGTTTAAGCAATCCCTTTAGTTAAACTTTTTGAAATAAGAAAATTACTAAGTCCATCATACCGAGATCTTAGAGCTTATTTTAAACCATATAAATCTTTTGGATATCTTGAAAACTTTATTTGGAAAATGAGGATTAGTAAATCTATGTGGTTGTTCAATAAAAACATCTTCAACAAAAAATCCAATTAGAAAATCACTTTTAACGTCAATTTGATATAATTTGAAATTCAGATGAACAACATAGGCAAGTAAGATCCAAATGGCTTCTAATCTGGCTACAAGAGCAATGGTTTCTTCATATTCTATACCTTACTCTTGACTATATCCTTGTACAACTAGCCTATCATTGTTTCTAACTATATTTCTAGATTCATAAACTTTGTTTCTAAAGACCCATTTAGTGCCTATTGTCAAAGTGTCCTTGGGTCTGTCAACTAATTCCAAGAATTTGTTTCTTTCAAATTGATTTAACTCTTCTTGCATAGCCATTACCCAAAATTCATCATTGATTGCATCATTGAAGTTTTTAGGTTCTAACTGTGAAAGAAAATCCTGATGTTCAACCTGGTTTCTTAGAGAAGTTGTAGTCTGTGTCCCTCTCTCAAGATAACCAACAACAACTTCTAAAGAATGATTCTTTCGAATCCTAGTTGATCTAGTATAAGTAGGGCTAGAAATTTTTGGTTCATCTATAGGATATGGTTCTATAGAAGAAGATTCTAGAATATGTCCAGAATTGGATATTTTTACAGCAGGTTCTTTAGTTTTATCATTATGGTCCAGAATAGTCAAATCTTCTTTAAGATTTTCAAGAGAGGTTTCTGGCTCATGTGGACCAGTTTCATCAAACTTGATGCGAACAAATTCTTCCACACATTTGGTTCTTTTATTAAAGACTCTTTAGGATTTGATATTTAATGAATAACCATGAAAGATTCCTTCATCACTTTTTGAAGAAAACTTGTCCAGGTTTTCCTTTGTATTGTGAATAAAAACATTGCATCCAAAGACAATAAAGTAACTAACTTTGGGTTTTCTATTATTCTATAGTTCATATGGGGTCTTCTTGAGAATATGTCTGATCAATACTCTATTAATAATATAACAAGCTGTATTCATAGCATCATCCCGAAATTAAATAGGTAGGTCATACTCGTTAAGCATGGTTCTTGCAATTTCGTGAAGGGTTCTGTTTCTTCTTTCTAGTACACCATTCTACTGAGGTGTCCTAGGGGAAGAAAATTTGTGACTATAGCCATAGTGTGAGAAATAATATTCAAACTCTTGATTTTTAGACTCACGACCATGATCACTTCTCAGGGTTTTAATGTTAAGTCCACTATGATTTTCTACAAACTTGGAGTATATAATAAAGAAAGAACAAGCTTCACATCTGTGAGCCAAGAAGTATACCCAAGTATATCTAGAAAATTCATCTACTAGGACATAGACATAGTGCTTCCCATTTAAACTTGAAACTCTAGAAGGTCACAACAAGTTTATGTGAACCAACTCGAGAGGTTAAGAAGTTTAGACTTCTTTCTTTGATTTAAAATAAACTTTAAGTTGCTTTCCCTTTTGATAGGGATTACAAACTTTGTCATTTGGGAATTCACGTTCGGGTAGGTCTCTAACTAAGTTCTACTTAGTCAATTTTCTAATTTAATGGATATATTAGTGTCCTATTATTCTGTTCCCCAGCCAATATTCTTTATTAAAAGCATTTAAACAAGTAATATTTTGTTTATCTAATGAATTCAGATCAACAACATAAAAATTTTCATTTCTCAAGGCAGAAAATAATAAAACATTTTTAGAGTTAAAAACATTAAAAGAATAATTTTCAAATTTCAAATTAAATCCATCATCACATAATTGTGAAATACTTAATAGGTTATACTTAAGTCCATCAACAAATAAAACATTAGAAATCAATACTGAATCAGTGTTACCAATCTGGCATAGGCCGATGAATTTTCCCTTAGAGTTATCACCAAAGGTGACATGACCTCAATTAACCATTATTATGCTTTTAAAACATTAATAATCTCCATAAATGTGCCTTGAACATCCATTTTCCAAGTACCATATCCTTTTTTGAGAACTATTCAAAAAAGTTTCCTACAAAACAGGTTTAAAGAGAAAATGATTTTGGTACCCAGATCTTCTTGGGTCCAGAAAGGTTAGCAATCAAATCTTTAGGTACCCAAAATTTGTCTTATGGGTTTCATATAATTTAGAGAATCATTAGGTTTTAAAATATTAGCTTTATTTGATCTATAACCATATCTATAACTAGTTAAAGCATACATATTTCCAGAACTAGAAAAAGCGTAATTTTGTCCAAATTTAGGAATAAATCTATTTTAGTAAACTGTCTCTGTCCAGGTTGGTATCCAAAACCAGTAGTTTACTTTGGTGCCACTTGTTTACCTATCATTTGAGTATGTGTCTCTTTTCCCTTTGTGAACTTTTTTATGTCCTTTCTAATTTACTCATTAGACATTTTCAGTTCAGTATTTTCCTTTAAAAGTTGTGCATTCTTTTCCTTTTCTATATCAAAGGCATATTTAACATTGGCAGTGAGAGAATGATGTTTCTTTAATGACATGCATTTGTCCTTAAGTTCATTACATGTCTATTCTAGAAAGTCACAATTTTCCAAAAATTCATCTTTAGACATATCTTCAGAATCAGAATCAGATTCTGCACCATCTCGAGAATAATAGGAATTTAAAACAGGAGTATCTAAGGTTACTTCAGATGTGTTGGTCATGAAACACATGTTGGCATGATTCTTTTCAGAATCAGAAACTTCAGATTCACTTGTGCTGTCTTCTGAAGCACTCCAAGTGGCCTTCATAGATTTCTAGTACATATTGTCCTTATAATCATATTTCTTTTTGAATTTTAATTATGGGAATTCAGATTTGATGTGTACATTCCTCATGCATTCATAGCAGATTATATCATCTTAATTATCAGACTTATTCCAGTCCTTTTTCCAATGACCTTTATTTTCATACTTACCTTTTTAATTTGATTTTCTAAAGAATCTCTTTTTCTGATAAAACTTCTTATATCTTCTATCTATTTGAGCCATCTCAGCATCACTATTAGAATCTAAATCTTCACTGGTTGAACTTTCAGTTGGTACATGCATTTTCTCCTTGTCATTGCTCTTTGATGTAGTAGACTTGAATGCCACAGATTTTCTATTGGGTTCATCTTATTATTCATTGTTCACTTTATGTTCTTCCTCATACATCATTAATTTACCCATAAGATTTTTAACAGGGAGAGAACCAATGTCACATGATTCTCTGATTGAAACAGAAGTGCCTCTCCATCGGTCTGGTAGACATCTCAAGATTCTCATGATTTGTTCCTTTTCTAGAACAGCCTTTCCAAGAGAGCTCATAGTATTAACAATCACATTGAACCTAAGATACATGTCATAAATTGGTTCATCAGTCTTCATTTTAAAATAATCATATTTTATAGTATAAGTATTTAATCTCATTTCTTTGACATTGGTTGTTCTTTCATGAGAAATAGCCAAAGTGTCCCATATTTCATAAGCAGTTTTTCAATAGAAATTATATTAAACTCTTCATCTCCTAAAGCACAATACAGGGCATTCATATATTTACAATTATTATTGTAAGCAGTCTTTTTAGGTTCATCCAAAGTAGTTCTTTCAGTTTCTGAAATTTTATATTGTGACTCTATAGCAGTCCAAATATCAAAACCCATACTCTCCAAATGAATATTCATCTCAAGTTTCCACTGGGAATAGTTTGTACCATTAAAGAAAGGTGGAATTTTAGTAGTTCCACCTTCTAGTATATTTTCCATAACTAGATTTAAAAAAATATATTAAAGAGATAAAATTTAGAACTAACAGAAATTTAAGATCTTTAAAGATGCAACGAAAATCACAGTTGAAAAACAGAATGTTTTGAAAACATTTAAAAACAAAAAAAACCTTTGATACCAAATGTTGGTTGGAGTGGACACTCATGAGGGGGTGAATTGAGTTCCAATAAAAAAATTTGTTAAAAATATTTCTCTTAAATCCCCTACTTAAAAAAAAGTTAAACTGTAGTGAATTTATACAGAGTGTAAATGTTCAATTTTTTTCTCAATGATTGATTAGGTCTCATTTAATTTAATCTGATGATTAAATTGACTTTTGAAACTAAATTACTGGTTTACATAAAGTATAAACACTTTCTAATTTAACTATCAATGTAACTTTAAAACAGATTATATTTTAATGTAGTTAGCAGCGGAATATGAAATATATATAGTATAATTGTGACTTAAACTAAAATTCACATCAGATGTAACCAAGAGGTTCAGTCTCAAACCGATACTTAGTCCTCTCAAACAATTTATATAAATTGATCCACAACATGGATCAGGGTAAACATCAGTTCAATACTGTACAGGTCTAAAGACCTCTACCACAGTTCTACGTGGGAAAAAAACTACAGCTCACAGCTGTCCAGGTCTTACTCAACCTCTACCACTATCCACAGTGGGATACAAGGGAGTTATAGAGTTTGAATGAGGATTTAAGAATCATCCACCTTAGCTCCGGAGACAGTGTGTGTAAATTAAACAGGGCACAGACACTGCTGAAAATTTAAATGAAAGAATCACTAAGGTTAGTGTTAATGAGTTTAGAAAATCTTTAGTGATTAGATGTGCAACTCTGTATTCTTTTGGTTGGTCAGAAAAGCTTTTGAGTTCTTCTCTAGTTTTTTTCTGAATAACAGAGTGTTGTTTTCTTCCTTGGTTCGAGGTTCAGCTTGTCAGCCTGAGTGCATAAAGTGTTTATTGTAGTTCTTCCCTCAAGATGCAGCTTGTGTTCTCCTCTAGAATGGGTGGCTTTATGTATGTCTAGTGTTATTAGAGTATGGATGTAGTCTTGGGTGAATGCACCAAGTTTGAATTCTATTGAGTGTTTTTCTTTTTCACCCTTCGTGTTCCTTCTTAGTTCCCTGATTCTCTCTCTTTCATTCAATCTCTTCTGCACGGTCTTTTTCCTTCCCTTTTATAGCTTATTGCTCTGGCCAATGTGAATGAATACATTTTTCATGGGTACTAGGTACAGTTCCCTAACATGGCAACAGAAACCATAAAATAACATTAACTGCATTAAAAACATCAAATTTCATCATTAGCATAAAAAATAAATAATATTGAGAGTATAGAGTTTGACTGGTTGATCAATCCTTAGTAGCCTTCTGTTGGTAGATGTGTATAGTGGAATTTGTTTAGCACTGCCCTTCCATTGGTAGCTCTTTGAACGTGTTTCAGTAGCTCCTGATATTGATGGCTCATACTCTATGTATCGGTAACTTTTGGTATCAGTAGCTTTATATACCAGTGACTTCATTATATCGGTAGCTCTTGATCTATTGGTTTCTCTACTTTGTATCGGTCGCTCTTGTTCTATCGGTAGCTCTAGTCTATCGGTAGCTAAATGTAATGGAATGTCAGTATCAGTAGCTACCATAGTTCCAGTGATTATGTGAATCAGTAGACTTATGCACATCGGTATCTCCATTATGTACTATCGGAAGACTTGTTCTATTGGTAACTCTGTGTCATCAGCTTTTTCTATGCTTACCGGTGGAATTGTACATATCAATAGATCTGTACATATTGGTAGCTCTGCGTATCGGTGACCTTATCTTATCGGTGACTCTCTCTATCGGTAGACTAAGTACCAGTAGCTATCTATCAGTAGCTATATGTAGATCAGTGACTAACACTTATCTGTTTTATGCAAAACATATCCAATTGGATTATAATTACTTCAAAACTTATATAAACAAAGATAAACATTTATTAACATATTTCAATGATTATTTTAATATTATTATCTTCTTGATAACAATATATCATAGATTGAGCGAATTTGAATATAGATAAACATTAATTGGGATTATTAAATGTATGTAAAAGCATAGTTGGGATTATCAAAATAGGTGAGGTCAACAAGATCTAATAGTATAAGATTGAGTTTAGAAAACACTATGAGTTTCTAGTTCAACTCTTGACTCCATGGAGTGATGACACTCCAGTTCCAGTCTTTTTCTGGATGATGTCTCCAAAATATAAAGTGTTGCAACTCCCGGATCTAGATTCCAAGTACTGATGTGTTCTTCTTATTATTTTGATATATATTTGAAGAACCACAGAACACATCTGTGAATTTTTCTCCCAAATGATCTCCGTGATGCTCTTGGGTTCACAATGTAAGTGCAGGATGGTTCTTACATGATCACTTTTATCTAGAAATTAATCTCTTTCTCATGCATTCCTCTCTCATAATTTTATTCCTATGTCTTCTTTATTATTTTTGAGATCTGAAAATAGGAATAATTAAACCATGTGTGGTCCTCCTCGTACCTCATACTATCCCTAGATACGATCTCTTGATATTTCTACATTCATCATTAATTAATGTCATAAGCATTAAATTTACCAAATATTACAATTAGGGTAATCTTAAGAAATTGATAATTTATAGAGTAGAAGAGTGGGAGTCAGTAGACTAGTAGCGGTAGCCTTCTCAAAAGTAGGCTCCATTGATAAACTACATCGATAGCCTTCATCGGTAGCCTTCATCGGTAACCTTATATTGGTGACATTCATCATTGTCCTTGTATCCGTGACCTTCATCAGTAACCTTCTATTAGTAGCCTTCATCCTTCATTAGTAGCCTTCATCAATAACCTTCTATCAATGACCTTCATCAGTGAACTTCTATCGGTGACCTTCATTGGTAAGCATCAACATTAACCTTCTTTCAGTGACCTTCATCAGTGACCTTCTATCGGTGACCTTCTATCAGTGACCTTCTATTATATAAATTTTTCATTGTAAACTTAATCGATAGAACAATGCGATTAAAGATACATAGTTGTCACTTGATAGAAACTATAAATAAAAATGAAACATGATTATCATGGCACGAAATCCATATTTGGGATTATCAAAATAGATGAGTCCAACAATCTCCCCCTTTTTATAATCACAAATTATGTCATTGAAAATTTGGATTTAATTATTATAGAATTAGAGTTCACATTTTCTAATTTTGTCAGAGGAGGGAGTGTACATATATTATTGATCACTAAATTTAAAACATGGCAATTATTGAAAACAAATGAGAGTATATATTCAAGGAATCCATTCATCTTAAAACTTCTCCTCCTTTGTGATTAAAAAAACAACGTAAGACAAAATTATACAAAAGATTATTGTATAATGACATTATTTGAAAAATCAGGATTTTTTAATACCAGGGGCTATTCAAAAAAGAGTAGGATCATCTATTCCATTAGAAAAACCTTTTGAAATATGAAATGAACTAATTCTGTCATACCAAGATCTGGGATCTTGTTTTAGACCATATATATCTTTAAGAAGTATAATGAAATTATTTGAAAAATCAAGATTTTTAATACCAGGGGCTGTTCAAAAAAATACATCCTTAACTATGTGCCCATTTAGAAATTCACTTTGGACTTCCATTAGATAAAGTTTAAAATTCAGATGAGATGCATAAGAAAGTATTATCCTAATGGATTCTAGTCAAGATAAAGATTCAATGGTTTCCTCATAGTCTTTACCTTCTTCTGGAATATATCCTTGTGTAACTACTCTAGACATGTCTCTAACTGTGTTTCCATATTCATCAACATTATTTCTTAATACCCATTTTTTACCTATGGTCAATGTTTCCTTAGGTATTTCTATTAATTCGCAATATTTTTTTCTTTCAAATTGATTTAATTATTCTTGGACAATTATCAACCAAAATTCAACATTGATAGCATCATTAATATTTTTGGGGTTCAAGATGTGAAAAAAGCATGATGTTCAACTTGGTATTGCAGAGAATCTCTAGTTTTCGTTCCTCTATTTAGATCACCTACTATAGGATCTAAAGGATGATTCTTGTGGTTTCTAAGACATATAGAAAGAGTTTAACTAGACTCCACATAGTTGTTTATAGGTTCAGATTCACCCTGATCAATTTCTAGAAAATTTCTAGAACTAGTTGGTTTCACTAAGGGTTCACGATTTTTATTATTGTGGTCTAGAATTGACATATCTTCCTCAATAGTTTCAACAGAGGTTTTAGGTTCATGTGGATATGTCTTATCAAAATTAACATGAACTGATGCTTCCACAAAATTGGTTCCATTATTGAATACTCTATTAGGTTTACAAAATATTGAGTATCCTAGGAAAATTTCTTCATCACTCATGGAAGAAAAGTTATCATGATTATCCCTTATATTAAAGATATATACTTTTTAACCAGAAAATCTAATGTAAATATCCTTAGGATTCCTATTTTTCCCTATATAATAAATAGGTTTCTTAAGTAAATGTCTAATTAAGAATCTATTGATGATGTTACAATCTATATTAACATCTTAAGTCCAAAAATATATAGGCACATTATACTCATTTTTTATGGTCTGGGGAATCTTTTTAAGTGTTCTATTTCTTCTTCCTATGACTCATTTTTTTTGAAGTGTTCTAGGAGCTGATAAATTGTTATTATAGCAATTTTGTGAGCAAAAAGATTCAAAATCTTGATTTTTTTACTCACGACCATGATATCTTCTCAAGGTCTTAACTCTAAGTCCACTAGCATTTTCTATAGACTTCGAATATTTATTGAAGTAAGAACATGCTTCGCTTTTTGTGAGCTAGAAAGTATACCCATGTATATCTATAAAAATAAATAACAAGAACATAAACATAGTGATTCCCATTTAAACTTGAAACACTAGATGGTCCAAACGAATCCATGTGAACCAACTCAAGCAGTTGAGAAGTTGAATCTTCTTTCCTTGGTTTGAAAGAAACTTTGTGCTATTTTCCTTCTTGACATGAATTACCAAATTTGTTAAGTAGGAATTCCAATTTAGGTAAGTCTCTAACTAAACCTTTACAATCTAGTATTTTATGTGAATGAAAATTGTAGTTTCCTAATCTTATGTTTTGTAACCAAGAATCCTTATGAAAAGAATTTTAACAAGAAAAATTTTTCTTAGCTAAAGAGTTTAAATGAACAACATTTCCATTTTCATTTCTAAGAGAAGTGAAAAATAAATCATTTTTTAAATTAAAAAGGTTACAAGCATCATTTTCATATATAACATTAAATCCATCATCACACAAAAAATAGATACTAAGTATATTATATTTTAACCCATCCACAAAATGTACTTTATAAATTAATATATTATTAGTGTTACCAATATGGCCAAATCCAACGATATTACCCTTGGAATTATCACCGAATGTAACATTTACACCATCAAATTTAATTAGTCTCTTGATTCATGAATTTTCTCTTGTCATATGTCTTGAACATCCACTGTCTAAATACCATAGTGTTTTATAGGATCTCTATAAAAAATATTATGAAAAATAGATTAAGTGTTGTGTAACTTTGGTACCCAGATTATCTTGGGTCCAAAGAGGATAGAAATAAAATTATTAGGAACCCATATTTGATTTATAGATCTCTGATAATCACCATATATGTTTTGAGAGATGAAAACATTTTTAGGTACATAGAAAAGTGTTTTTCAATTGTTGGTCCAAAACATGAACTACCAGTTAACTATCCAGATTTTGGAAAAAAATAATTTTTAATAATTCTTTTCTGTCCTAGTTGATATCATAGACTAGTTGTGTATTCTAGAGAAATTTTATTCACTATAAACTAATTCAACTTATCTTTACTTGTATTAAATTTTACGAGATCACTTTTTAATTTCTCATTTGATAATTTAAGTTATATATTTTCATTTAGTAGTTGAGCACAATTTTCATTCTCAATATCCAAATCAGACTTATAATTAGCATTTAAAGCAAATTGTATTTTTAATAATATATATTTATCCTTGAGATCATTAATGTTATCCTCAAGCATTACTCATTATTCAAATAGTTCAACTTATTCATATTTTTATCATTAACAGATTCACTTTCATTCCCAAAAATAGAAAGCATTTTGTGTAAGAGAATTTAGTGTTACCACATATGTTTCTGTCATGAAACACATGATTGAATTTATGTTCTTTTCAATATAAGAAGTGTCAGATCCACTAGAGCTATATTGTTAATCATTCCAAGTATATTTCATATCTTTTTTATATCCCTTACCTGTGTCTTCCTATTTCTTCTTAAATTTCAGTTTGGGGAAAATGGACTTCACATGGAATTTTCATTTACACTCATATTTGTCTATCTAATTTATTTTTTCATTCCATTTTTTTTCCTTTTTACACTATCCTTTACTCAAATATCTTAATTTAAAGTATTATTTTATAAAAAAATTCTTGTTAGAGTAGAAAATTTTTAATCTCTTAGCAAGATGAGCCATCTCATCATCACTCTCAGAAGCTCAATATTCACTGGTGGAAGTGTCTATTGGAGCTCAAATTTTCTTTTATCTTTACTCCTTGAGTTTGTAGTCTTGAATTATACGGATTTGTTTCATATTTTATCATTTTCTTTTGTATTTACCTTAAGATATTCTTCGTACATATTATGTTTTCAAATTAGTTTCTTCACTGGTATCTTTCTTATGTCACATGATTCTCAAATAGAACCATAAATTCCTCTCCATCTGTAAGGTACGCATCAAAGAAACCTCATAATATTATCCTTTTAATCAACTAGTTCCCCAAGAAGACTGCTGGTATTTACTATATCATTGAACCTGATATACATTTCAGATATATGTTCATCAAGAATCATTTTAAAATTATCATATTTAATATTATAGGTATTTAATATCATTTCTTCAACATTGGTGGTTCCCTCATGAGAAACTGCCAAATTATCCTAGATTTCATAAGAATTTTTACAGGTAGATATTCTATTCAATTCTTAATCACCTAAAGAACAGTAAAATGCATTCATTGTTTTAGAGATATTTTTATATGTAGCTTTAGTCAACTAAGACAATGTCTCCCTAATAGTAACATGCAATGCATGTTGTTCTTCAATTTTGTCCCAAGTTTTAGGACCCATGCTCTATAGATACATTTTCAATTTTAATTTCCACTGAAAATAGTTATTACCATTAAAAAAGGTGACATGTTGGTAGCAGCACCCTCAACTCCATTGTATATAGTCAATTAGATTTTAATAAACTGAAAATTTAGATATGACCGAAATTTTATGATCTTTATGATACATCTAAAATAACAGTTGAAAAGGACATGAAAACATTCACACCAGTTTAGATGGTAGAAATAAAAAAATTTAATCCTTTGATACCAAATGTTGGTCATTGAGGAAAATCAATAGGGGGTGAATTGAGTTCCTACTAAAAATTTCTTCCAAAATTTATGCTAAAGATCCCAAAAATTGGAAATATACTAGTTAATTAAGGCGGTAGAGATAGATGATTAGTTGGTCAATAAGTTTCTCAAAGGGTTATTAGTCCGCAGTTGAATCAGTGTACACAACTTATTCAAATTTTGAAACAGATTTTATGAATTAAACACATACACACACATTGAAAAACTAATAATTACAGTAAATGTAAACTAATTTGAATTTTTTTGAAATTTCACGCAACATAAAATATAAAAATAAAGTATTACAAAAAATATAGAACACAATAGAGTTAAATAAGAAGCTCAGTCTCAAGATGAGACTTAATCCTCTCTACATGGTGATCATTTTCCAACACGAATTTTATATAAACAATAAACTTGATACAGAGACTATATTATGATTTACAATAGTTTTTGAAAACCTTCCATGGCTCACAACCTCAACCATAGTTCTTAATTAAAAAAACAATCCAGACCACAAACAGTCTCTTCCACAATTACACATGGGAAACAAAGGGTAACAGAAGTTCAATGTAAGGAATTTTAGTATCCCTGTATTCAATCACATTAGAATGTGTGTGTAAAAGAAAAACATAAAATTCTCATAAATATAAATTAACACAATATAGATAATAGTAAAAGATTGAATTTAGAAAGCTCTATGTGTTTTCAGTTCAGCTCTTGACTCCTCGGAGCGAAGACACTGCAGTTCAAGTCTTTTTCTAGAAGTTGTCTCCAAACAAAGTGTCACATCACTAGGTTCTCGCTTTTAGGTACTGAGGTGTTCTTCTTGTTAGTTTGACAGTTATTTGAAGAACCACAGAAGACATACGTGAATTTGTTCTACCAAATGATCTTTGTTATGCTCCTGGGTTCAAAGTGTAAGTGATGGATGGTTCTTCCTTGTTCCCTTTTATCTTTTGAGTCGGCTCTTTCTCATGCATTCCACTATCATCATTTTCATCATTGGTCTTCTATTTTATATTTGAGATCTGACAATAGAAATAAGTAAACCATGTGAGGTCCTCCTTGTACCTCGTACTACCTCCATATATGGCCTCTTTATATGTCTATAATCAGTATTACTTAATGCTAGAAGCATTAAATTTACCCAATATGACCGTTATAATAATATTATGAAATTGGTAAGTTATGGATTAGAAGATTCAGCACCGGTAGACTAGTATCAGTATCCTTCTCAATAGTAGGCTTCAAAAATAGGCTTTATCGGTAGACTACATCGATAGCCTTCATCGGTATCATTCATCGGTAAACATCTATCAGTGACCTGCATCAGGGACATTTTATCGGTTAATATCATTGTTAACCTTATATCGGTAGCCTCCATCCGTCATCTGTAGCCTCTTCAGTGTCCTTCTATTGGTGACCTTCATCAGTGACCTTCTATCGGTGACCTTCATTGGTAACATTCATCGGCAACCTTTTATCAGGGACCTTCATCAGGGGCCTTTTATTGGTAAACTTCTATCGGTGACCTTCTATTTAATAAATTTTGCACTATAAACTTAAATGATTGAATAGTGAGATTAAAGATACATAGTTATCACTTAATATAAACTATACATATTAATGAAACATGATTATCCTAAAAAAGTATCATGATTTGGGATTATCAAAACTTGTGAGTCAAAAAATACATATTTCTACCTTATCTCCTCTAGGATTTTGGAATAAACTTTTATTCATCATTGTATCATGTGAAAAATATCATTATGCATTTTTTATTTTCTAAAATTAAAATTGTTCCACTCACCTCACTTATATATGGCCCCTATCTCTCCTATTCAATTAACAAATACAGAACACTTTGGATAGTCCATGAACATCCCAAATACCAAAATTACTTCACAATCGCATACTATATTCCATATGTTTTTTATTATTAGACCCTAATAATTCATTTTCTTCAAACGAAATGAATTTTTCTAAGTGGAAACGTCCCTAATAAATCATTTTATATTATTTCTTCATCCACCTATTTAATTAATTTCAAAAAAATGTGATATAATAAAATAAATATATTTCATAAATTGTGGTGTTAATATCTTACACTTATGACTTAGAACCGTAAAATCCTTCCTCAAATGTGGAATGAAATCGCTGACCATGTGTACAACAAATAAATGCCTAACGAACCGTTGTTATTATTTTTCCCATTACCGCCTCTCATGAATGGATATAATGATGAAATAACTGTTTATATATGATATTTATGAAAATATTAAACATCATGAATTATTATCTCACATTAAATTTTGTGCTTACCATTATCATTGAAATTGATAACATCACTCATGTGTACAGCAGACTGACAGATCATGAAGATTTGTGAGTAATTAGGTTTTTAAATGTAAAGTAAAATGGATGGGTTTAATGAAAATATATAATATATATGAATATAAATTGATTTTGTAATTATAATATTTTATTTTCATTTATTTCATTCAATAGGTTTAAAAAATGGAAATAAAGTTAATGTATCCGAACAACCCACTGCCTCCATGAACGGTGTAATTCATTTTCAATATATAATTATATATTCTACTATAAATAAATTTTAACATAATATATATGATATGTATATAATATTTAACATTATAGAGATTGTGTAATCATAATAAATGTAATAGGAATAGAAATATTAACAAATCACAACTCACAAGATAAAAAGTAATTATCCCCCCAAACAATACATTAACATGGAACTGTAAATGAAAAGCTAATAAAATGTCATAGCTAAATAATATGTTGAATGATATATATATATATATATATTATAACAGATTTATGAACATATCATGTTTATCAAACATGAGTTTTGAATTTTAATGATGGTAGTTGACACTTACTGTAATGGGATTTTGTGTGAAATTTCTTTCCTTTGGAAATAAGATATATTATACAAATATTTTCATCTATACGTATAATATAAATTAATTTTTACATGTTATATCATTAATATTATTATATAATGATATTTAATGTATTATTTTATTTTATTCCTCAATGGCCCACATGATTCAAAAGGAACCAAAGTGGTCATGGTTTTATGATAAAATCTTATATTTTATTAGTATTTTTTGTGTTTATGATTTTGATTGTGAAAGATTATGATTTATATTCTAATAATATGATGATGTTTTTTAAAATATAATTACATCATTATAATACATTTTTTCCTTTTTTTACATTTTTATACACTCATGTTTTCAATAGTTTAGTTTTAAATAAAACTGGCATCATTTATATCATTGATTAAAAACCCATTATCATCCTTGTCCATGTTTTGGAGAAGTATTCACAATTTTATTTAATTTTCCTCAATTAGTTTTTTGAATAATTTTTTTTATTTATTAATTTTTTTCTTTTTTATTATTAAAATCATCATTACTTTTTCAAATGATGTCATATTTAGCCTCTTCTGAAAATTTTAGAGGAGTATTTATTTTTACATGTACCATATGAACAAAACATCCTAATTTTATAAAATATATTGTCTCTAAATATACATTTATTAATTTTCATGTTCTTATTTATAAAAAAATATTTTCAAAATATTTGATTAATGTTTTAATTTAAAAAAAATTCAAATATAAGTTATTTTATTATAGAAATTATCCAATTTGTCTTTGAAAATGATTTTCCATGTAAGATGACAGCAATTGATGTTACTTAGGATTTGTTGGGGGTATTCTCATTAGATTAATTTTTTATTGTTTCTTTAGATAGTTTATGCTTATGATGAATTTTTTTTATGAAACTCATTTTCCTCCATGGGATGTACCATGTTAAATTTTCTATGAAACCACCATCATTATTCATGGGTTATATATTGATGAAAACATAAAATGATTATGAAATAGGTTTCTTTTACCTAGGTTATTTTATGATAAAATGTTTATGAATCTTATTTATTTTCATTGGTTCTGATATGATAATTTTATTTTGATCTTATGGTGATCATATATACAGTTTTCATTATCTGATGGGATGGACATAAATCTCCCCATAATGAATTGGGTAATGATTGATATCTCATGATAAAAATAGGACAGGAATGGAGATTGGACTTAGTACTATAATGGACTTTATCCACTCTATTTTTATAGGGAATATTCCATGACTACTATAATAGTTTGGTGAGTAAACCCATTTAACTGTGATGGACTTGAAAATGATCCTTTTTGTACTTTGGAAATGATTTTATATTATTATGTGTCTTCTATAAATCAATTAACAATTCCAATATCATGATCTCATTGTTCATATTTTTTCTATTATAATTCATTTCTATTGAACTATCAATATTTATTCCGTGATTAATTTTTTGCAATCCATGATTCTCATTGTATTATATTAAAAAATAAATTTCATGTTATCATTCACTTGTTATCGTGAAATGTTGATGCCCCCCTTGTTACCCTTACTGATTATCTAATCTCACCATTTCATATAATTTCTTTTACTAGATTATGATGAAATATGTCATGATTGATATTTCTAGGAATGGATATAGTTATTAGTAATATATTTGAGGAAAATGAAGATATCTGGTGGAATAATTGTTTATCATCCAATGATTCCAAAGCCACTATACCTTTATTGTCATAGGGGTTGTGTTTTTATAATATACTGAATATTCATATAAGAATATTAATTATATATGTATTTTATTGTTGGTTCTCTATAGACGATTTTAAATGTTAGGTTTATTTATCATTTGGAAACTAGGATATGAAAACTTTTGTGAGAACCCAAATGATGTGTGTAAGGATATGTAAAAGGATAATTCAAATGATGAGTTAATGTTAAGAAAATTTTCATTTAATTTTAGTTAAATATAGAGAGAGTTTTTTCCATTAAATTAAATAATTATCTGAATACTACAAATTGATGTGGCATTGCCATAGAGGTACCTATTTTTAATGACTATGAAAAGGGAACATTGATATTGAATTTGTTATCTCCTACTATATGACAACAGGACCGGATTGACATACTGTTTTACAATCCCAACGGTTATTCTTTCGAAATATATAATCTCTTTATGAACCATTATAAAAGATATAAATTAACAATTAACATGAATGAACTAGAATAAACATAATTTTTCATAGGATTAAATGAATGTGTCATTATTTAGAAATACTCTAAGTGATTTATAATGTTTTTTTAGTTTACACTATGATTATTGATACATACACAATGAGTTCATTTCCCAATAAATTTATATAACCTAATAGAATGATTTTAACACAGACTGCATAGGGAAATGCAATGATTTTACTCTATAGATTCCAAAAATTGTGGGATCTTGGATGAATAATATAATTTCTATGCTCAAAAAAATTTATCAATACATGAATCATGATGAAAATCCAAACGAACTTATGAGGGAATGAAAAGTTATTTAATTACTCATTAGAAAACTTCTGTCATATTTTTGTATTTCCACAGATTCTCTTTTTAGTGAGAAATGGTTCAATACCACTGAATAGATATTTTTTATTCTCTAGTCTTTGGAACATGAAAAATTAATTTTTTATCAATCTATAAATTTTAAGGGAAAGAGGATAAATGGTGTAATATCATCAATAGTATAGCAGAACTTGATGAAATTAAGTTTGTGGAGTTGAATGAGTTTCAAAGATTATATTTCAACATGTACATCCCGTGTATCCTTTATACAAAAAAGACAAGGAATTATCTATGATAGAAAAAAAGTATCATGATTGTATTTTTTCACATGAGGAAAATTTTACAAGACATGAGTGGTAATATTTGGCATTATCATCAAACATAAAATTAAGGTCGATTGATTCTTTAGTGGCGTAAAACCAAGCCTATGAAGGGATATGTCTATAAGGGACTTCAGTATCTATGATGGAATCATTCATTGTGATATCAAATTGTTAATGGAGATCAATGTTACTAATCATTTAAATTTTCCTAATATATAAATGATGATGAATTGAAAATAAACAATAAAATCATAAGAGATTATAGGATAATATTTCTGACATTCTTGGTTTGTGGAAGGAAACATGGAGGAAATTTACTTAAGGGGACTGATATATTGTTCTTTTGTGATATGGAAGTTCATTGAGATATTTATGATCATAGTGATGGGAATAATATGATTAAAGATTTCAATAGAGTTAATGACGCATGGAATTCCCCAAAAATAGTGTAGTCATTCAAAAGTATGGAGTATGGATATTATGCTAACCAGTTAAAAATTATGAATTATAATGATGATGAACAACATCAGTGACCTTTTAATCTAAGGGATATGGGGGAATCTCAAGTAATAAATAATTCCCACAATGGGTTTGATAAATATGTGTTTAATGGTAGACAAACCATCCAATAATTATTTTCCAATATTTTTTTAACAATTGATCTACCCATAATTTCATATATGAATAATTTTATATTGAAATGATGATTTCAATCAAATGATTGGATGAATAATTCTCTTTGAAAACCCTATATTGTACTTTTATTTCATTTAATTTATATGATTCCACTCTTGATGATGTTTTTTGGAATTTTTATCACAAAAATCACTTCATACTTCTTTTTTCTGAATTGTATAATATATTTTTTATGTAATTAATTTATCTTCATTAATCATACGTCATATGAAGTTGTAACACCCCATGTAAATAAAGATTATGAAATTGTTATATTTATCCCTATTTGTGAAGAAAATATTAATATTACTTTAAATGGAATGCTATGCTCGATGGTGTACCCAATACGCGACAACGAGTTCCTTTGAAATCTTACGTTGCACTCTAATAATAAAATAATATTATTTTCAATGGTAGTTAACGCCAAGAAATTTTAATGGAGGGAAAGATCGAAACTAATTACAAACTGATTTTGTATGTTTTTTAAATATTTTTACTTTTTACAATAAATGTTAAAGGATTAAAAATGCGAATGAATCCAATTTTAAGTGTAAACATTCTAATATTCATTAAAAGGCCGATTAATCGCCTTTTGGTGGAGAACCCCTTTTAAATCAACTTTTTGAAAATTTTATGTGTTATATTTGACAAAATAAAATTCTTCTTTATAATCGGGACATCAAAATTTACTTTGGGTATATTTTTGGTATTTTTCCGACAAAGTTCATTTTTTTAATTAATTGTGAAAAATGTTGTATTTTAATTCAAAACCTCTTATTAATATAATTTATTTATTTGATTAGATTAACTTTTGAATTAGTTTTAAAGTTAAATTAGAATATATTTTTACCATTTAATCAAATAGTGGTCATTGTAATTAATTTCACTTTGAAATTGGACTTAAACTAGTGCCAATCTTTTAATAGATATTGTTTCATAAAAACACGCTATTTGTTTTGACAGCGGGAATTAATTATTAAATTAATTAATGCAACTTATATGTTTTGAATTTTTTTAAATAGATATCATTTTTGAATTTGGAATATCAAATATATCTTAAGGTGAATTTTTGGTATTTTTCTGAAAAACTTCAATTTTAGATGAATAGTGAAACCACTAATTGGTAGTTTAAAAAATGATTTTTCGTTTAAATGAAACTTCACCACTTCTGTGATTTGATTTTAAAAAATCCGACATACATGGTTGTAATTAGGATGTAAAATTTGGTTCAATGGGATTAAAATAAGTTTTTGGTGAATAGTAACTGTTATGTTTTTAATCGCGATTAGAGGTAATTAATGTAAATTAAGGAAAAAATAATGTTTTAATAATATGAAATGACCTTGACACATGTCCTAACCATATTTGATGATTCATGTCCGACAAAGAAAATCCATGGGTCAACTTGGGGACCCCATGGTGCCACATTGGTTGGAAAATGACATTAATAACTTTTATTTAAAGTTAAAATTAAAATGTCACAAACATGTGTTGTTTTACTAAAACAATTTGTACATGGGGTTATACAAGCCATATTTTTTACTACAAATATTAATTATAAAGGTAAAAATATTTCCTACATCATGATATTTTTTTATATTTTTTAGACATTAAATAAATTAAATTATTTATGACACCATGATGATGCAGCGATTAACTGATTATTTGACAATTTAAATAAAATGAAAAGATAATGTAAAATCTAAGACCTAAACTTGTCACAAAACTTTTGGATGGGTGGATATAGAAACCATATCACCTTATCATAGAAATATATCCTTTTGGTACCTTTAAAATGTGAAAATAATTATATAATAAAGTAATATTTTATAACTTTCCAAGAGTGCCCCTCCTCTCCTCTTATAAAAGGCCCCCACCTCTACAACCTTACCCACACCTCTAAAGCCTTTGGCTCGAACAACCCCGGCCAATTTAATCTCTCCACATCCCTATCTTCATCATTTAAGCCTCACTTTGGGCAGAAGCCTTTCCAAGGAATCATGTGAGCTCAAATCAAAGAGAGTTACCTGATTTAAAGGTAGTGCCCTCTCTTGTGTTCTTATGTTTTATTTTGCTTCTACAACCCATTAAACTCTTTTTATGACTTTATTTTGAAACAACTCAAGTATCTTCAATATACTAGAATGTTGTTATGTGAAGGAATCTAGCTACACTTACACACACCTTCGTCTAATGGTTAAAGAACATACTGTTTCTGTGGATGATTAATTTCTGCCTCACAAAATGATGATTGTTCAATATTCTCTTAACACCTATCATGGTGGCCATTATGATGTCAATATATTTTATATATGACATATATGGTATTTCTGTTTTCTATATTCTTCTGAATTTTATTTTTAAAACATGCCTTTATTCTTTTCATGTTGTGCAAATGCGATAATTTCATACGAGGAAGTTTGGACTACCGCCCCCTCAAGTGAAGTGACTCATTCATGCAATACATGGAATGTATAAAGAATGAAATTAATGAACATATGTGACCAATATAACATATATATTATACTTTAATTATAATATATATATCTATCGATAATTTTTAATTCCATTAATATGATAATGAATTGAAAGTAGCGTTCATGCGTACGTACGGCCTACCATCTCCATGAACGGTGCATTTCATTTCTTTTTATCTCCAAATGTTATGGAGTAGTATAAAATGAATATCTACTGGATATATATGATATATAAATCATTAATACTATTCTGGAGATGATTTACTTATAACTACATGGACAATCATTTTCAAACAAGTTCATTTTTGACTCATATACCAAACATCCACAAAAACGTCTGATATGAACTCACATTATTAACCAATTATTATAACATGAAAATATGTGATATCAAAGGAATAACAATATTTAAAAGTGGTCCTTAAGAAATTATAAATTGATCAAAGTTTATTATTCAGGAATATAAAGAAAAAAACAAGACAAGTCGGACTGGAGGTAAGGGATCCAACATCTCTCATTCTTTTTAAGTAATCTCTTTTATGTCATTTCTTATAAGCTCATAATTATTATGTTTGGGATGTTCTTTTATATTCATCATACTGTAATTTTTTTGTTCATATTATGAGAGACCCTATTTTATCTCATAAATCCATTTTTCAAAGTATTAAGTGGCGTCGTTAGGCTGTCTAGTTTTCGTAAAAGATTTTCATCTCACTTTTATTCCCATGAGATTTATGCTATATTTTCCAACATTTCCTTTGAGTGGTGTATGTACTGCCCATTATTCTAATCTTTGTGTAATATACTTTCGTTTATGAGTATTTACATCAATGTTTTATAGTCCTTCTTTCATGGGTTGAACGTTTCGAAAGTTACCCAAGTCAGTAAGGGAACCTTTAACCATCCTCTTTTTAAAAGACTTCTTTTGTTATGTCTTTTAATTTACATATTATTATGTTGTAATATGTTCTTATATATCCTTATCAATCTAAAGTTTATGTCCAAGTGATGAGATACCATTATCTCTCTCATCGACTAATTTTCTGAATTTTGAAGTGACACCCTTAGGCTGTCGAATTTTTACAAGGGAACGTCTTAACCCAATTTAAATTTCATTGGGATCAACCAGTACTTCTTGAACATGTCATCCTATGAATATGTGTGAATGAACTCTGATTGTTTCACACTTAATATCCACTTATATTGGGTGTATTTATATTTCTCACATATAATTATGGGATAGATTTATCCTTAATTTAAGGATACCATCTTTATAATGGATTTCATCTCAATTTACATTTCCATGGAGACTTCATTGTTGTTATGCACCAATTCACTCTTATATGGTGTGTATACTGTCTTTTGACATATTATATCATGAATCCCTTTATTCTAATGATATTATAAATTTATGATTTAATTTTATTCCGCAATTTTTTGTATTCAAGAGTCTCTCATTTTGTTAAAAACTCTTTAACAAAAATATCGTCTTAAATGTTTTAAAAATTTATTATTCTAAATATTTATCTTTAATGTACACGTTTTCAAAATGGTTTTCAGTATTTATTTATATGGAAATTAATTTTTTAAAGTTATAATTCAATTAAAATCATCAAAGTGGTAGGGGACACATTGATTCAAAAATCTCTTTTAAATGGTTTTTGA
Organism: Viscum album; assembly: GCA_963277665.1. Classification (NCBI taxonomy): domain Eukaryota; kingdom Viridiplantae; phylum Streptophyta; class Magnoliopsida; order Santalales; family Viscaceae; genus Viscum; species Viscum album. The sequence continues at coordinate 1,960,705,056 of OY728137.1, forward strand.
AAATGGATTGATTAATTCAATATCTTGGAATTAGCTATTGTGATTGCAAATGAAATTTTGTTATTTAAATGTTTATATTTTCATTATTTTATGTGTAATAATGGTACTTGGACATTTTACAGGTGGTTACGTGATAAACCATATGACAGGTGGTGCCGTGAATTCCAAGATGGGTGGTTATGTTATAACCTCCAATGCATTGGGTATGGAAGTCGGACATATGGATATTTCATTAAGTATGTGTGGAAGTCGACCATATGGTTATTCCATTTAAGAATGTTTATGTCCCAAGCTACCTTTCTATGTTATGTGTTATTTATATGGGTTTTATGGTAATCTTTTGGTCACAAAAGGGTAAGTAATGGTATTTTATTCAGTGATGATTTTTTACTACTTCATAAAGGTGAAAAGTATTACTTTGGTAAAGTATTCATGGTTCACTATTTGTTTTGAAAAACTAATAGTTTTCCTTCTTTGTGTATCCTTTAATGGGATTTTTATTCTCATCCTAAGTTTTTTAAATGTTTTCCACATGACTTAAAGATGAATAGGGTCACGAATGGGATCAAGGAAATACATGCTATCTAAATCATGGAACTAGACATGTTTCTTTTTTAAGTTATTTTATGTTATGGAAACTTTGTAGAAGTGTCTACTATGTAATCTTTTGAGATGTAATAGTTTTGACCTAATTATATAAAACACTAAACCTGAAAAAATCAGCAATGTGAATTATTCATTTAATTCAATATTAAGTAAGGTTTAAGTTCGGGGCCTTATAGTTGGTATCATATATCGGTTTAGATAACTTTAGAGGTTAGGGTATTCTCTAAGAATAAGTGACATTAACATAATGGTTAGGATTTCATAAAGAGTCCTAGTTTAAGATAAATTAAATGAGTAAGTATATCGTAGTGTTTATCTTCCTCATTAGTACATGATGGTTTGTTGATATACTCACACTGACCTTTTTGCTTTTAGTAAGTGGCTTGGTCTAGTAGGCACCAAAGTAGCAGTGGATGTGAAGGAAATTGTGACAGTTTTCTGAGCGAGCAACTGAATGATATGGGAGCGGCAATGAGAACTATTGTTTTTATCCTCAACCAACTATCTGGAGTCATGAATGACCACATAAACCTTGGTGATTTCTATAGGGAATCATATTTGTGAGAAACAATTCCCCTACGAAACTACAAGTAATAATCATAAAGGTAAGTGTGTTCAAAAACCTATGTGTCAAAGATGTGGAAAGAAACACCTAGGAAAATGTTTCAAAGGGACAAAAATATGCTATAGATGTGGAAATGAAGGTTATAAATCAAGAACCTACCTTGTAAAAAGGAAGCATCCAGTTGACTCGTGGAATGGGAATGAAGTTCTTTTTGAGGGATCAATTGAATGTTTTAAATGTGGTGTGCATGGTCATTATGAAAACACATGTCCTATGATGATGTTTTAGGAATGGGATCACCAAGATCGTAAAAATATTGGTTTACCAATACCTAATGCCATTCCGATTGAGGATGAAGAAACTGACAATGACCAATCAAATGTATGGATTATTTCTTAACATTTGTTTTACTATTTTGGAATCTTAGGATATGATTCATGATTTTGTTGGTAGGAAAGAAGTATTTTAGAATAATTTGGAAAGGACTGGATAATGGATCATGAAGAATGTTGAATAAGTATGAATTCAACATGTAAGGGCTTCAAGATTTATGGTGAAATTCTTAAGAGTATTAAGTCTCTTTTGATGATGGGGTTACATTAGAAGACTTTTTATAGTATGTGTAACCCTGATGTTTGATATATGAAAATTTTATTCAAGGAATAGTTATCTGTTCCTTGGTGGATATAGTTATAAAGAACCATTTGGGTTTTTATGATCCTTACTTTTGAGGTAATTATGGGTTACTATATATTATGATGGAATGTGAAAGGCATGAGAAAAAATTTAGGTTAAATTATGTAATGGTTATTTTTGATGATTTTATCTCTTTTGGGGGAATTATTTTAGAATTATATAGTTTGGAAAAAGGACAACATGCAGACTGTGTGACAACCTATTGCGTCAGACAAAGCTGCGAGAATCGAACCCACAACTAAAGAGCAATTGGTATTTATCGTCTACCACTGGACTACGTGAAGTCCCTAGTTAGTTTGAATAATTCTTTTTTACTTAGATGAATTTATTAATTAATATCAAGTTGATTTTGGGTTATCTATGGAAATTATTAACCAATCATGGAGGCTATGTGATTAGGTTAATTACTTTTCAATACGAGACTTTAAGAGCAACTGATGTTGTTTAGAGATAAATGATATGATTTAATGTGGAAGACTATGTGATTAAATCCTTCAAATATTTGGGCTTCAATCTTAGTTTGGTTTACTTATGGTATTCGTTTAACTTTTGGTTTTGTTGGACAAATTTTGGAGATCAAGAATATATTTTCTTTTTATAAAGGGTTATCCTTTTCTGGATTATCTGATCTTGTACTAACCTTTTTGGTTTTGGTTTTGGTAAATGTCTAAAGACATAGGAAGTATATATTTCTCTTTTGTGGATTTGGTGATTCTCTGGAAGTTGATTATAGTACTCTTAATGTGAACAAGTCTTCCTAATTACTCATTATTTGGGGAAAGTATGAGTTTGTGTGAGAAATCTAGTAAAAGATGAAAGTCAACATGACAAGTAAGTATGTTTCCTTCAGATCAAAAATAAATTCCTCAATGAAAAGTAACTTAAAAAAATGATGTCCTTTTACTTTTCCTATTTTGGAATTGAATACCATTTAACCCTCCAAAAGTTTGTGATTTTCTTGTGGTTAACATTCTCCTAAACATGTTTTCTATCACTCTCCCTCAGAACATGACCCTTTTATTTTTCTTCCATATCAATGTTTTCCTACATGGAATCCTAGTATGGGTTAGCTCGGGTGACCTCTGTACTTCTCTTTCTTTCTTTTAAAGTGATTGTTTTACTGACTCTTGTTCTGATGTGGGACATTCAATGATGTTTCCGAGACCAATTTTAAAATTGCGAGGACACAATTCCCAAAAGGGGGGGGGGGAGGATGTAACACCCCACGTAAATAAATAATATGAAGTTTTTATATTTATCCCTATTTGTGAAAAATATTAATATTACTTTAAAGGGAACACTATACTCGATGGCGCACCCAATACGCAACAATGAGTTCCTTTGAAATCTTACGCTGCACACTAATAATAAAATAATATTATTTTAAAAGGTATTTAACCCCTATCCATTGTAATATCGGGAAATAACGAAACTAACTAAAAAATTATTATGTATGTTTTTAAAATATTTTTACTTTTTACAATAAATGTTAGGGGATTAAAAATGCGAATGAATCCAATTTTAAGCATAAACATTCTAATATTCTTTAAAAGGTCGATTAACCGCCTTTTGATGGAGAACCTCTTTTAAATCCACTTTTTGAAAATTTTATGTGTTATATTTGACAAAATAAAATTCTTCTTTAGAATCGGGACATCAATATTTACTTTGTGTAAATTTTTTGTATTCTTCCGATAAAGTTCAATTTTAAATGAATAGTGAAAAATGTTGTATTTTAATTCAAAAACTCTTATTAATCTAATTTATTTATATGATTAGATTATCTTTTGAATTAATTTTAATCTGAAATTAGAATATATTTTTACCATTTAATCCAACAGTGTTCATTGGAATTAATTTCACTTTGAAATTGGACTTAAACTAGTGTCAATCTTTTAATAGATATTGTTTCTTAAAAACACGCTATTTGTTTTGACATCGGGAATTAATTATTAAATTAATTAATTCAACTTATATGTTTTTAATTTTGTAAAATAGACATCATTTTTTAATTCGGAATATCAAATATAGCTTAGGGTGATTTTTTGGTATTTTTCTGAAAAACATCAATTTTAGATGAATACTGAAACCACTAAGTGGTAGTTTAAAAACTGATTTTTCATGTAAATGAAACATTACCACTTCAGTGATTTGATTTTAGAAAATCCGACATACATGGTTGTCATTAGGATGTAAAATTTGGTTCAATGGGATTAAAATAATTTTTTGTTGAATAGTAACTTTTAAGTTTTTAATCGCGATTAGAGGTAATTAGTGTAAATTAAGGAAAAAATAATGTATTAATAATATGAAATGACCTTGAAACATGTTCTACCCTTATTAGATGATTCATGACCGACCAATACAATCCATGAGTCAACTTGGGGACCCCATGGAGCCACTTTGGTTGGAAAATGACATTAATAACTTTTATTTAAAGTTAAAATTAAAATGTCACAAAAATGTGTTGTTTTACTAAAACAATTTTTACATGGGGTTATAAAAGTCATATTTTTTACTATAAATATTAATTAGAATTCCAAAAATATTTCCTACATCATGATATTTTTTTTATAATTTTTAGACCTTAAATAAATTAAATTATTTATGACACCAGGATGTTCCAGCAATTACCTCATTATTTAACGATTTAAATAAAATGAAAGGATAATTTAAAATCTAAGACCTAAACTTATCACAAACCTATTGTATGGGAGTATTTTGGAACCTTATCACCTTATCCTAGAAATATATCCTTTTGGGACCTTTAAAATACGAAAATCATTATATAATAAAGTAATATTTTATAACCTTCCAATAGTGCCCCTCCTCTCCACTTATAAAAGGACCCCACCTCTACCACCTTACCCACACCACTCAAGAATTTTTCTCAGCCAAACCCTGACCATTTCATCTCTCCAAACCCCTATATTCCTCATTGAAACCTCAATTTTGGTAGAATCCTTTCCAAAAAAGCCTTTGAGCTCAAAACAAAGAGAGTTACCCGATTTAAAGGTAGTGTCCTCTCTTGTGTTCTTATGTTTTATTTTACATCTCCAACCCACTAAACTCTTTTTATTCCTTTATTTTATAACAAAAACAGTATCTTAAATATACTATGATTATGTTATATGAAGGATTCGAGATACACTTACACTCACCTTCGTCTAATGGTTAAAGAACATACTGTTTTTGTGGATGGCGAATTTCTGCCTCACAAAACGATGATTGTTCAATATTCTCTTAACACCTTTCATGGTGGCTATTATGATGTCACTAAATTTTATATATGATATATATGGTATTTATGTTTTTTATATGCTTCTAAATTTTATATTTAAAACATGCCTTTATGCTTTTCATGTTGTAAAAATGCGATAATTTCATACGAGGAAGTGTGGACTACCGCCCCCTCAAGTGATGTGACTCGTTCATGAAATACATGGAATGAATAATGAATGAAATTAATGAACATATGTGACTGATATAACATATATATTATACTGGAATTATAATATATATATCTATCAATTATTTTTAATTACATTAATATGACAAAGAAATGAAAGTAGCATTCACGCGTATGTACGGCCTACCATCTCCATGAACGGTGCATTTTATTTCTTTTTATCTCCAAATGTTATGGAGTAGTATAAAATGAATATTTACAGGATATATATGATATTTAAATCAATAATACTATTCTGGAGAAGATTTAATTATAACTACATGGACAATCATTTTCAAACAAGTTCATTTTTGACTCATGTACCAAACATCGACAAAAACATCTGATACAAACTCACATTATTAACCAATTATTATAAAATTATAATATGTGATATGAACTGAATAATAATCTTTAAAATATGTCCTTATGAAAATATAAATTGAACAATGTTTATTATTCTGGAATATAAAGAAACAAACAAGACAAGTCGGACTTGAGGTAAGGGATCCAACCTCTCTCGTTCTTTTTAAGTAATATCTCTTATGTCATTTCTTATAAGATCATCCTTATTTTGTTTGGGATATTAATTTATATTCATCATACTGTAATTTTTTTTCATATTATGAGAGACCCTATTTGAACTCATAAATCCATTTTTGGAAGAATTAAGTGGCGTCGTTAGGCTGCCGAGTTTTCGTAAGGGATTTTCATCTCACTTTTATTCCTGTGATATTTATGCTACATTTTCCACCATTTCCATTTAGTGGTGTATGTACAACCCATTATTCTAATATTTGTGTAATAAAATTTTGTTTATGAGTATTTACATCAATGTTTTATAGTCCATCTTTCATGGGTTGTATGTTTCGAAAGTTACCCATGCCGGTGAGGGAACCCTTCACCCTCCTCTTTTTAAAGGGCTTCTTTTGTTATGTCTTTTAATTTACATCTTATTATGTTGGGATATGTTATTCTATATCCTTATCGATCTAAAGTTTATGTCCAAGTGATGAGATACCATTCTCTCTCTCATCGACTAATTTTCTGAATTTTGAAGTGACGCCCTTAGGCTGTCGAAATTTTACAAGGGAACGTCTTAACCCAATTTTGATTTCTTTGGGTTCAACCATTACTTATTGAACATGTCATCCTATGAATATGTGTGAATGAACTCTGATTGTTTCACACTTAATATCCAATTATATTGGGTGTATTTATATTTCTCATATATAATTATGTGATAGATTTATCCTTAATTTAAGGATACCATCTTTATAATGGATTTCATCTCAATTTAAATTTCCATTGAGACTTCATTGTTGTTATGCACCAATTCACTCTTATATGGTGTGTATAATGTCCTTTGACATATTATATCATGAATCCCTTTATTCTCATGATATTATAAAGTTATTATTAAATTTTATTCCGCAATTATTTGTATTCAAGAGTCTCTCATTTTGTTAAAAACTCTTTAACAAAAATATCGTCTTAAATGTTTTAAAGATTTATTATTCTAAATATGTATCTTTAATGTCCATGTTTTCAAAATGGTTTTCAATATTTATTTATATGTAAATTAATGTTTTAAATTTATAATTCAATTAAAGGCTTCAATGTGGTATGGGACACTTTCATTCCAAAATCTCTTTTAAATTGTTTTTGAAAATGGATTGATTAATTCAATATCTTGGAATTACCTATTGTGATTGCAAATGAAATGTTGTTATTGAAATGTTTATATTTTCAATATTTTATATGTAATGATTGTACTTGGACATTTTACAGGTGGTTACGTGATAAACCATATGACGGGTGGTGCCGTGAATACTAGGACAGGTGGTTATGTTATAACCTCCAATGCATTGGGTATGGAAGTTGTCCATATGGTTGTTCCATTAAGTATGTGTGGAAGTCGACCGTATGGTTATCCCATTTAAGTATATTTATGTCCCAAGTTACCTTTATATGTTATGTGTTGTTTATATGGGCTTCATGGTAATCTTTTGGTTACAAAATGGTAAGTAATGGTCTTTTATTCAGTGAAGAGTTTTTACTACTTCATAAAGGTGAAAAGGATTACTTTGGTAAAGTATTCATGGTTTACTTGTTGTTTTGAAAAACTAACATTTTTCCATCTTTGTGTATCCATTACTGGGATTTTTATGCTCATCCAAAGTTTTTTAAATGTTTTCCACAGGACTTAAAGATGAATAGTGTCAAAGATGGGATCAAGGAAAGACATGCTATCTTAAACATGGAAGTAGACATGTTTCTTTTTTAATTTTTTTTATGTTATAGAAACTTAGTAGAAGTGTCTACTATGTAATATTTTGAGATGTAATAGTTTTTACCTAATTCTCTAAAACTACAAACCTGAAAAGATCCACAATGTTAATTATTCATTTAATTCAATATTAAGTAAGGTTTAAGGTCGGGGCCTTATAGAAGTCATGTTTGATATTATAAAACAACCGCTAATTATCTATTAGTTTGATGATAACTACAAACATTTGATACAGATCACATCCACTGTATATATCTTGATTCCAATATAGAAGGGGGTTCTATCTCAGATTATTTGGGAAAAACATCACATCAAAGATATACCTATTGTGTGGGATTTTTTATGTATTTCTGAAAGAGTTTCTGTGTCTTCCACCCAATAATGATGTTTTGTTTTACAAGAAATCATACATTAGACTACACCAATTTCAAGTACTCATCATAAAATTAAGAAAATTGAGTATCAATAATTAAATAAAAAACTCTAAGATAACTTTTAAATTTTATTAATTCATCAAATTATATAATATTAGGGTATACTATTTCATTTTAACAAGAAATTTGGAATGATATAACTCTAAATTTTAAATCATATGCTGAAAATGATCAAAATTGTTAATAAGTATCATATAAACACCAATTACGACATGTTTTATCATCTATTGAGAGATTAATAATTTTCTAATATTGACGTTCAATATAGATAACATCAAATTATCATCCATAAGGAGGATATAATGAAGATAAAAATCCATACATGGTATGGAAAATTAAAATATATTGTGATTCCATGCATTTTTACTAATTCCCAAAATAACATCATGGATTTAATGAATAAATTTTATAGGTATTACTTATATCGGGTTATGGAAGTATTTATAAATGATATTATTATATATTGAAATTGAAAGGAGTAGAATAAATATCATAAGATAATTTTCCTATAGAACCTAAGGATAATATATTTATGAAGTTTAAAAAGTTGGAATTTCTTCCAAAAATGTGATTCATTTTTTGAGTAATATAATATCAAGAAATGGAAACTATATAGTTCCAACAATGAAGGGGGTATTGAATGTCATCCCATATCAACTATGGTAACTGATATCCATCAATTGCAAGGTATAGTTGGATATTATCAATGGTTTATTGAGAATTTCTCATGACTATCTAATACACTCATAGAGTTAACATGAAATCGATCCAAGTTCCTATAGAAAGTTGAATGTGGGGAAAATTTCAAAAAAATAATTAAAATATAAGTTAGAATGAATGTTCGTACTTTAATGTGCTATAATTAAGGGTATGTAATTGATAGTGATGTATAAATATGGTGTTATGATGTGTTCTCAAGAAACAAAACATGGTTATTTCTTATGAATTGTGAAAATTAATGGTTCATGATCAAAATTACCCAACACCTTATTTAGTGTTAGTTGTGGTAAATTATTCATTAAATATATAGAGGCATTATATTTATGGGAAGATCTATTATATATATACTGATAAAAAAATATTAATGTATATATTCACATAGATTTATTTTAACATGAACCTGATATGATGTTTAGTGCAGAATAATGATTAGTATTGATGAATATTTTACCACCGTATGAAAGAAAAATAGGTGGTATAGGATTTTAGTTAAATGGATTGTGATTTCTTATCCATGGTGATCATCACCAAAGATTCAAAAGTTATGCATTTTAAAGAATTTATTAGAAATCATAATCAAAATTTTATCCTTATCAATAGAATGATCAACCATATAACAAATTTAACAATGAATTGGAATTGAAGGATGATGTATAGGTATAATATAATGTGAGAAATGTTCCTAAGATTAATATCAATCATGAAGGAATGGTCAGGTTTATGAATTTTGTATGTGTTCTATCTGTATCTAATTTTAATTATGTCTTATTATAGGAATATCATACTTCGTAATTTCATATTCATTATGAATGTATCAAGATGTATAATTATTTGAAACAATTTTTAAGGAACAATCACATGAAGGGATATATCTGAGAGTTTGTATATAATTTATTGGTATGCTTGAAATATGTTGTAGTGAGATAAATTTTTATGGGTATATTATATCCATTTCAAAAAAAATAATGGAAATGGGAAATCATAACATGTTATTTTTTCATTTTAATCCCCAATATTGGGAAATAGAATAATTGTTTATAGGATTTAGTAGATCACCTAAAACAATTATCATACATTATTTCGATATGAGTGTGGTGTAAACAATTAGGTTGTTTTTCATCATTATATAATATTTAACATGATGTTATGGTGAGGTTTTCAACATGCTCTTGATATGATTTTATGTTTCATCAATTCATATCATCCGTAGATAAGTGAACATTATGATGGAACAATTCATTCCCCATAGGATATGCTGATATTGGTGCTTAATATTGATGATGAAATGGAAATGACTATTAGAGTAACTCATAAACACACAAAGGTATGTTATAGTTGGTAGAAAATTCATCCTTGAAATTCCATGTGTGATCTAGAATTTGATGTTTTTGACATGTTTTTTCTATGATTTTTTCAACAAAATAAGGTATTGAGATCTGGAATGAAGTGATAACTATGTACTTGGTATATCTATCCCTATGAAATTAATGATCCTATTGAGATGTTTTACTACTAGTTTTTTCTTCCCCCAACCATCTCTCATGTCATTCTGTGTTCCATGTATCTCTCTTGATGATGTAAATAGATTTACCCTCACATGTACAGAACATAGAGGTTATACCATTAGAGGAAGATATATTTTGTGGGAAAAACCTGCGGAGATTCCAAATCAATGATATAATGTTCTACTAAACATGATACCTCACCTAGTCAATTTTTTTGAAAAATAAACAATTTTTAGGATACTTCAAACCAACATGAGAAAATTATAAGAAAAAATTATAGTCATATTATTTGTATTGGGGTGTAGAATTTTGAGGTATAAATTTATTTTATGGTGGGTAGAATGAGACAACCTATGTTATTTATGAATTATTATTTTTATTATATGTATAATTTCGTTAATAGGTGATGTTACACATAACACTGAATTTAGCTTATTTTACACGCAACATAAATATTTTAAAAACTTTGATATATTATAAATGTTATTACTCCCAAAATACTATTATAACCTCTGTATTAAACATATTGATGTGAATATTAATAAATAATATATCAATATTATTGAAAATTATTTTATATAATGAAATAACATTGATAAAAATTATGTTAATGTTTTAGAAAAGTCCTTATATGTTTCTAAAATACTTTTTCCTCAAAAAGATGTTTTTATTGAATATTGTTACCAAATACTAAAACTAATATTTACCTATTTTAAATATTATATTAGAGAAAATAAAATTATTTTTTTAAATCCAGACGTCTAAATAATATTGGACTTTATTTTATTGTTTTTTTAAATGAAATTTTTTAGTGAGTAATAAAGAGTATTGGTTTTTATTAAGAATTTTATTTCATTTACAACATTTAAAAACATAAAAAAATTAATTTGGTTTCAGGTAATAATTTAGTGAAATTAAAAATCTATTAATAGAATATATCTCATTGAAATCAATTTAATGTTTATTTTTGATATTAAAAACTTTTCAACATAGGAAAATGTTTCCCTGTGAAAACTCACTTTCTCATCATATCTATTGGAATAACTTTCAAATAAATTCATCCATATTATTGAGTGTAATTTGAAAATTTAGATTATATATTTTTTACATGTGTAATTTGAATTATCTAATTAGGTAAAAAATGCCCATAATTAAAATTAAAAGGAATAATTTATTTACCGTGCTTATATTAAAAAGGGTTTATGTGGTAGGGGGAACTAAAACGATATTGGCTAAAAATTACACAATGTTATTTCAAAAAAACATTTTATATCAATAATATGATATTATCACTTCTAATATTTTATAATTACCCATTCTAAAGATTTTATTCTTGTTAAAAATGTCAGTATACTTTTTTTTTTAAAAAATTTCATGTTTGTAACTAACCTCACTTATAAAAGGACACCCAGTCTCCTCTATTCACACATAAAAAATTGGTTTTAAAAATCCGTACCAAAATTTATTCCTTATTTCCCAAATCTCATCATATATTAATTAGATTTGATATAAATCTATCCTAAGAAGGATTGTGGGGGAATCCCAAATAAGTTGTGTGAATTAGAGGTAACACCCCTAACCGAGCATTTTATTTTATTTCCTCCTCAAACACATTTAATAATTATTAAAACATGATGATATAGTAACCATAAAAAATACCATATAATTATATGTTTATAGGTTTGTTACGTATAACCATATTCTCATCCATATAATGAGAAAATAAACTATTGATCATGTGTCTGGGTGATTACATCCTCACGAACAGATATTATTCTATTTTCAATTGACACCTTTCATAGTTGGATATCAGGAAGTATTAAATTTTTATATCATATAATTATTATGTTATTATAATTATATAATTGTTACATTTCCTTTTAATTCATAATTTATATTCATTAGGAATTTTATAATTTCACATGTGTGAATGGTAAACTACCTCCTTTCGAAATGATCATATTTATTAATGCATTATAAGTAAGGTGATAAGTATGGGTTTAATGAAAATTTGGATTATATATGACAAAAATATTATTATTTAGTTTAAAAATATTATTTATCTTTATTTATTTCAATCAACCGATAGAATGTAAATGAGGTTCTCATGTATGTAGGACCTACCATCCCCATGAATGGTCTATATCATTTTTTATATCTAGCATATATGGACTACTGTAAATACATATATAAATTATTTTTGTTATATTTTTATCACTTTTAAAATTATAGATATGACGTAACCATCTTATCACTTATCAATATTTATTAAGCTTATTCTTACATTGATTAAATATTATAATCTAAAACTTTAGTAACTAATTAATTTTATTCACTTTTTTTTATTTAATAATAATACACGATTTCATTAGTTTTCCTATATTTATAAACGTAATTATTCAAAATAATTTTTTCAATATACCAAAATATATTTCACTCTTACATATAAAACATTATATCTTCGATGTATATGTTTTTTAAAAAAACTAATGTTGCTCAATATTTCTTAAAATTCATTTATACAATTTTTTGAATTTTAAAACAAAAATTAAAAGAAATATTTATTTATATTTTTATGAATTTTTTTTTGGATTTTACCAAAAAGTGAAATGAAGAATTATTTTTTAGTGTATGAAATGAATAGAATCCCATGCTGTCATGGCCATTATCTTAGTTTAGGATTCAATAATAATTATTCTAGTAAATTTAATAGAAAATGACCTTGAAATATTTTTTTGATGTTTTAGTATTAAATTGAGATTTTCCAAGAATGTTTATTTTTCCCACAAAATATTTTAAGTGATATTTAAAATTTATTTTCCCTTAAATATGCCCCTAATTTAGGTTACATATGATTTTTTTGGGGATATTATCCATCTATACCATTCTTATAATTTCTTTTTATGGTTAATGTTTATAATGTTAAAATGTTTATGAAACCCATTTCACATGGTTAGACTCTACCATGATAAAATTATTTATACAAACACTTCTTTTTATACTATTTATGCTTTTTTGAAATGATGAAATGATTAAGAAAACTATTTCTTTCCCATAATTTATGTTATGATGACATGTTTTTTGAAATAATTTATTTTCATGTGTTATGATTTGATTAATGATTTCTGATATTTTGGGACATTTATGTATAATTTTATTTATGTGATTTGTTGGATCTATATTTCCCTCCAATTTTTTATTTAATGATCATTATCGCTTGAGATTAACAACATAATAATGTTCATGAACCCAATTTAGTTATGTGCTATTTATACTATGCTTTTATAGGGATTTATACTTTACTACTATGATGATTTTGGGATTGAACCCATTCTACTCAGGTAGTCATGTAATTTAACTTGGAACTACTTAGGAAATAATTTTCTATGATTATGTGCATTGAAAAAACTATAACTTATTCGAATATTATGATATCCTGGTTCATCCTATTTGATTCAAATATGATTCAAATCTTATTGTGTTCCATGATTTATTCAGTGAATCATGTTTATGATCTATGATTTTTATGTTATGGTTTTAAAATGATATTTTCATGTTCCCATACTGTTATGCACCTGATATGTTGATATCTCCTTTGTAAACCTTTACTAAGCATCTTATCTCACCATTTTATGTGATCACTTTCCTGAAGATACAATAAAATGTATTAAGTGTGATTTCTCTAAGATGGATGCTAGTTACTAAGAAAACCATGGACGATGATGTGGCTCAATTTTGGATACGTTGTTTCTTTATTTATGTTTCTAATGGAGTTATACCTTTACGATACTTATGTTTTTTATTATGAAATTTAATCAATATTAATTTAAAATGTTGTATCATCTATATTTTTTTGCTTCATTACTGTAGTGTAAAATGCACTTCACAGGAATTTAAGATGTGGCATGAAAAATACTATGGGGAAAACACATGCTACTATATAATACACGTTAGTGATATATAATTTACACATGTATTCAATTATACTCTGTAATACAATTCCCTTATCTTATATGGTTCCAATTCTATCCCCGGAATATACTTTATATTATTGAAATCTCATGATTCAAATTTAAGCCACATGAACCGTAAAATTTCATATTTTTTTCTATTTTCTATTTGAAAATAAATAATTTATATTAATATAAGTACAATATATACATTATTTTTTGAATTTTATGGATTTCATATTCATTAATAATGTATTATTCCATCAAATATTAAAAAAATTTAATTGTAATAGTTGCCTTTTTTAGAATTTTTTTAAAAAAATCCTTTTATTTTTCAATGCATAACATGGTGGTCTTGCTAAAAAACATATGTAATTATCACATATGAAAATTATTTTTTAATTTTTTTATAATGATGGTGAAATATAACGATTTATAAAAAGAATATATGAGTTGGGAAACATTCAATGATCTCTATTATAATTGATTATATGATTAGGAAGAACATCTTGATGAATTAATTATAATATTTTTATTACGATTGGATAGTGTTTATGAATAATGGATTATTATTTGAGTGAGTTATAAAATGTTTTATTTTATTTTTATGATAAAATACAGGAATTATAAATGATAGAATGATCTATATCCATTCCAATTAAAAAATATATTTACATTTATGATGACACATTATGTGGCCCATGTGAGATTAGATCACCAATATGGGAGGGTGAATTAGTGCATTCCATGAACAAACTCTGAAACGTGTTTCCTATTCATCGATTAGTGAAAATGGATGTCAGATGATATAGTTTAATGTAAATTTATATATTAAGAGTTATCAAACATATCACATTGGTTTCCATTAGGTTTAGTAACTATTATGATTTTGTGGATAGTCTCTAGTGCATACCCATTATGATATCACCGTCTACGTTCTTATATTATTTTGAATAGAATTAAGAAATATATTATGAAAATTGTCATAAAATTCATGTATAAGAATTATCATAATTATAATTAACAAGTTAATTGTTCTTCATTTACCACCCCATGTGCCTCTAAAATTTATATTAAGTGGATATATGTTGTCTTAGAATTAATCATAGACAAAAAATATCCATTAATACTCTCTATGAAGTATGTTTAGATGCCACATTGTTTTTATAACTTATGTACTAGATATTCTAAGAAAAAATATCACATATTAAAAGGCCCAACACATGTCATTGTGTGTTGATGAGTTTTTCATCATGACAGCTATATCCAAAATATATTTATTGTATATCATTTCAAATTATCATATAGATTCATGAAAAAATATCCACCATTACTATGAGGGCTTGTGAATTTTGGTGTGGTCTATATTTCATATGAACTCCAATAAAGTCATGAACATTCAAGGTTTATCATATTGTGGTTTAAACTCATCAATTGTGATGTGGTTCTCTAGATTGTGGATAAAAACACAATCTCCCACAAATTTCACCACACCAATTTTTTATACCTTTGTGTGGTTGTGTTTCTGTAATATCTCAGAAATTCCATATAATTGTTTTTAATTATATAGAATTATTTCAAAACATCGAAATCTGTTGATGCGTGATTCTGAGGCCCGAAGTGCCCATAATGAACTGTCGAAGTTTTGTTAAGCTTTAATTAGCACGCGTAAGTAGTTTTAATGAAAAGGTAGAATAACTCATAAACGGTTACTCGAACCAGAAATTCGAGGGAACTATTATGCTTAGGATGGAGGGTTTACCATAGGCATGACTTATGTTTTGTGGGTGAGGGCCTCCTGTGATAAGACAAAAAATGGCATAACCATAAATAAAATAATTAAATAAAGTTATTTTATTTATCAATTATTATTACTCACAAAATGTAACTCTAATTAAAAATATGAGACAACCAATGAGCTTGTGACAGTATTATTTCATTAGGCATTTACTAACCTTTCCATGCGTGGTCCACCAGTGAATGTTAGTTTTTTGGCGTTAATAATAGAATTAAGTGACAATTACATTATTTAAAAATTTGTAACTATTAAACAGTAACTCGGATAAATAATCTGAGAGTATCATTGGGTTTGTTGGGATGTGTTTCACTTTGGAAGATCCTAACCTTGACCAGCATGGTCGAGGGTGACTGTTAATAATTTTCCAAACATTTTTTCGGGTATGTTCAGTAAACGCCCGAGTGACATTTTGTAACTTTTGAACCAGTAATTGGAATTGAAATCCGAGGACACCATTGAACTCGTAGCACCGATATTCTCTTATGGAGACACTTACCTCGACCAGAGTAGGTTGAGGTTGAAAGTTAGTTTTCGGACATTTCATGGGTTTGTTGAAAGAATAAAAAATAAAATAAAATAAAACATCTTTTATTTTATTTTACTTTTTTGAATCCTCTCATTTGAATTTAGTGGTGGGCACCACCTGAGCATGACACCTCCCATTTTGAAATTAATGGTGGGTATCAGCCAAACCTTGAACTCTCTCTTTAATGTGGGAGGTGACTCTTGGTTTCTCTCCTGAATTAATGTGCCATCATAACCTAATTAAATGTTAAAAATTTAATTATATTGGAAAAATATTTTAATATATTGGCTCCTCATTTCATTGTAGGAAATCTTTGGCGAATGAGAGTTGGGAGAACATTGAAAAACCAGGAAGAATATTATCCAAGGAAGAACAACCTCAACGAAGAATGAAGAACCATCCCCGAGCTCGAATCGGAAGTGTCTTGCGGAGGCGATGAACATCGACTTACATAAATGAATTCTTCATCTTCCTCGTGCCTCCTCCACAAGAAAATCTAGGTAGGGGTTTTATTTATGTTTGAATTTACATTATTGATTATTCATATCTGAAATTTGCGACAACAATGGCCAAACAAACAAGACCATCATCCCACATTAAACCTTGCCTTTTCCTTTTTTGATTCACAACGCATTCTTTGTGCGTTCTTCAATGAAAAATATTTATTGACACAATAAATGTAATATTTTTTTGAGAGAGACAAATGGACGCGGTGCCATCGACCAGAGGATCGCGAATATGTGATTGTTTCATTTTTCATGCATGGAACGAAACCGAAATGGCTCGAAAATGAAGGTGAAGGCTGGCACCCGGCCAGCCGCATGAAGGTAGGGTGGTGTGCTTCCACGCCACCAGATGGGCAGGAGGCCATGACCCCTTTTCTGTGACAATGTAAGAGGAAACAACCGGAACGCCAGATAGCCACGCAGTGGAACACTTCCCCTCCACCGGTGGAGCAAGGGGCTGCGACCGCTCGGCTTAGACGGAGGCCGAAGGGCGGCCGCCCTGCCGGCCGACCATGGTATCGCAGTAGAGCGTGACTACGCCGCTGAAAGGAAGATTGGTCAGCCATCCGGCCGGCCGCGCCAAACCTTACAGGGCCCATGCGGTGAGTCATGTATGCCACCCACCCGAATGGCATGATGGACCGTTTGGAAAAAATGGAATGGGGCTCTCTCCCATCGGCACCAGCTCAAGAGGACCACATGCCTAGTGGGCCGTATCGCAGCGGGCCGCGTCCAGCGGGTCATGCCAGCAGGTTTCACAATAGGGCCATGCCGGCGGGCCGTGCCGCCGAGTTGGACTACGGACCAGTGGTCCAGTCCCACCAAGGCCTAGGCTATTCATGTTGGACCCATCCCAAACCGAGTCAGGTCTTCCCATGCCGGGGTGGCCCGACCAGGGTCGGAATGGACTCGGGCCCATCTGGACCCCGTTTCTCCTTTTTGGAAATAATTTGTGATTTGAGTGTCCATTGGACAAACCGTTAGCTGTTCCAGAATCCATTGAATGAGGCGGTCCTTTTGGTATAATGAACATGAATTTTGGATAATTTTCATGAACATATGGCTTGGATCGGACCCCGAATACAACTGGACCATCAGAGTGGAAATGCTAATAACATACAGACTGCTCATCTGATTGATGCACTGTCTATTGTGTTGGGTCCCTTTAGACATGAAAGACCTTTGAGATAATTTTTTTAGAACTTCAAGGTGGATAAGGTATGACATATGTCTTGGGGAGTGGTTCTCCCAATTGTGATACATATGAAACCCTGCGATTGGTTGAGACATGATGATTGTTGACGATAACGACTCGGAGTGACTCGACAGGCCCAGTGGGGGGAACCTATCTGTAATGCGGCCGAACCACGGTGGGGAGCACCTCTGTGGGACATGTTAGACCCATGGTACTCGACGAGAGTATTACCTCAGCAAGCCACGAGGGGGAGCACCTCTGTGTGACGTGGCAGACCCATGGTGGGGAGCGCCTCTGTGTAACGCAGCAAACCCATGATACACGACAATTGGAGTGCCCCAGCAGTCCAATTATTGTGGGATGTGCCTCTGTGTGACATGGAAGGCCCAATGTACTCAATATAAGATGTTTTCTCCAGCAGCTGAGGCACTCGAGGTATGTTACTGATGATTCTATGGTTAATACCCTATAATATACGTTGTGGTGACTTCCATGGATATCAAGATGTTGTAAGTGTCTTGAGGAGCAGTTCTCCCAGGCGCATTACCTAAAGAACCCTATGACTGGATGAGACATGATGAATACCGACCATTATGACTCAGAGTGACTCGACATGCCCATTGGGGAGGGCTTCTGTGTGACGTGGGAGACCCACGGTGGGGAGCGCCTCTTTGTGAAGCGGCAGACCCACGATACTCGATATGAGGAGTACCTCAATAGGCCATGAGTGGGAGCACCTCTATGTGGCGTGGAAGAACCATGGTTTTGTGTGCCCTTGTGTGACACGGTAGACCCATAGTACTCGACACAAGGAGTACCTCTGTAGTCTAAGGTTAGTGGGAAGCACCTCTGTCTGACGTGGCAGTCCTACTATACATGATTGAGGAGGAGTTCTCCAACAGCCGAGGAGTTAGATGATGTGATAACCCTTCCACCCTTGACCTAAAGTGATACCTGGTGTGAGTTTTATTTACCTTGTGCTTGTGATTGATGATATACTATGTGGTACTTTACCTGTGTGGTAATCTACCTTCATGGTGTTACCCTATGGTTTTTCATTGTGGAACTCTACGAGACCTTCAGGGTCTCAGGGTCCCTAATGAGTATCGTTATCCTCACCCCTGCATGGTCTATGCCAACACCTTGTTGTGTCTGGTGAAAATGAAGATCAGTTGGGATGAGGTTTGAGGGAGCCAGGACTACGCGGTATGCAGAGCAGACAGGTGGATGTGGAGTGCTGAGGAGGCGATTTGTACCTACCCTTCAGGTAGGAACCTCGGAGGACAACCCTGTAGCTATTTTACATTTTATTTTAGTTGTATTATATTTTTAGTTGTACTTGTTTCTTTAAAATTGGGCTTGTATTCTAGCCCCTTTTACTTTCAGCACTATATTACTATAGAAGTTTACATCACAGTTGATTCATGTCGTGTTCTTAGACCGTGTGTTTGTACTGGATTAAAGGTAATGCCATCCTGTTTTAGGGAGTATGACTTTAATTTCTAGTCTCCAGCCCCCGGCTTATGGATGTCGGGCATGGGTTAGTCACAGAACGAGCCCCAGGGGACGAGTCATGATAGTTTCCTTATCACCTTAAAATCACAATGAAAACCCTCCTCATAATAATTTATGGGTCTATATTATTATTTTTTTGTAAAATAATGGAAATACTTCTCTTTATCTAGAGATCATGTAGTGGTGTCATCTTCATTCCATGATAAAATCACACTTAGGTAAAATATTTCACTCTTACTCAATGTAATCATTAATTGTCCTCCAACTCATAAATTATGTTTTTATGAAGAAATTCTAGAGGAAAACAACATTTAGATACATAATTAAATTGTCCCGTGAAATAATTAATTGAAAAATTCAAAGAAGGAAGTTATGTAAATATCACATCATATGATATAATAATATTATTAAATATTATCTAACTCTTGATATGGTGATATATAATATTTCTATCACGCCTTAGTGATATCAGATCATTTCATCACTTTTTCAGATTCACTTTATGTGGGTTATTCATCTCTTGGACTCATCAACATCTCCCATCCATCATGATCTCTGGGATATTTCTCATTGGGATCTTTAAATTCTCCAATTTTAATTTTAAACATGTGAAGAAAAATATGAATATTCATTAAAAATAAACTACAAGCATCTATTGTGACTCATAACATGTAAAAAATTTCAACTCTCCCATTGATCATTTCAAATAAATAATCTTAGTATCTTTACCTTTGAATAAAATTATACACATTATTGTATATTTTTTTAGAAACACATTTTAAAAAATCGGTAATATAATCATGTAAATTTATAATTATTTGAGTGGGAATGAATCCCAAAAACACTCCCATATATTTATAAAAATCTATTATTATGTTTTTTAAAAATATATTTATATTACATTCTCCTTGGATGAAACAGGTTATCATTATACCAAACCATATTTCATACTCCCCAATATTAAGTGGTACATTATTTCAATATATTTTCATCTCAAAAGGATTTACAGATTCATTAAACAAATGATTTCACCTTTTTTCACACTAAATCATTAATTTTTATGAGACATTAACAGTAATTTCTTCAATTTATACCTTATATTATTCATTTTATTATGCCTTGAGATTCCACAACATACTCATGTGCCCTTGGGAATTAGGTGGCTATATATTTATCTTTGGTGTACCATGAAATGGACTTTCCACAAAATATAATGTCTCCTTTAGATTTTTTCTTTGGAATAAAAAATTCAACTTCACAATAAATATGTTAAAAATAAAAAACAATATTAAAATATATATTATTATCATATCTCTTTGGAAAATCGAGAGTCCCTTTTACCTATCACCAGATCCATTTATCTCACATAATATGCGACTCCATAGGATTTCATTAGAATCATTGAAAATTTGAAACTGTATATATGATTTTTACTCAAGAAGAGATCACATAGAGTATTATTTTAATAATCCTCAAGAACACAATTAGATCCACACTATAACTATATTAATATGTCAATAACATTGTGGCATGTGTTATATGAGTAGGTACCACCCTATATTCTTCATTTATATGCTTCTTAAAATACTCATGATCATACAGAGCTTTAATGAAAGATAAAACATGATGTGTTGATATATTTTAGGCCTAAAAGTAATTTCATATAACCAATCATTGACAATTCACTGGTCTTCGATTATGTCAGATGTATTCTTTTGACTTTTATGTATTATGTTTTGGAAATCATAAATCTCTTTATACTAAATTCTCAAATTAAGGATTTACATTGAATATAGTTTCTATTTAATCTTACTAACTATTATATCATACATAATATTTTATTGTACCCACACTATCAATTGTATGTATGTTGTTCATCATACACACTACTTCATCATACCCACTTTGTTTATCATACTGGCTCTAACCATCATACTCACAATGTGCATCATACCCACTTTGCATCATATCAGTATTTTGTATTATATTCGTACTAACACACGATATTAATCATACTGTTGTTATAATTTTATCAGATGCATGTTTTCATACTTTTATCAAAACACATGTTTAATATCAATCATACTCATGTTATCATTTTTATATATCTTTTTTTAATAAAAAAATTACACATAGTTAGTTATGAACTAATCAAAATGATATCATGTTTTCTATTTCAATATGACCATTATAATGCCAGGTGTCCATGTCCATCTGATTTTTCTATAGAAAAATTACTATTTATGAAAATGTGACTGTTAAAACCTAAGGACTATAAATAGGAGGAAATTTGAAGAAGGGATAACATCTTTTTCTCCATCAATGTTCTATAGGGAGACTGTGTGACGTCTCTTCTATTTCATGTGAAAGACATGAAATTAAAAAAAGTGAACAGATCATTCTATGTTTTTTCATCTCAATTATTTTTTGATTTTCTCTATATGGTTGATCAAGTGATAATGATCATGGGATTTTTGAGATAGGAAGGTGGTCTGACTGATATATTTGTTGAGTGTTTTCGAGTGTTTCAAAGACATAGGTGTAGATTACCTATAAAATCGAGGGATTGTGGGGATAGAAATAAAAATGTGTCGATCTTCATATCTATGGATTGTTGTTGTTGGTAAGATTGACCTTTTAATGTTATGTGAATGGATAACATACACTTTGGGATAAAAGAATAGTAATACCATTTACTTTTCCATTTCTTATTATAATAGAACAATAATCCTTTTATTTCTTCGGTATATTAGTATACTTTTATATTGTATGTTTTTCAGTTACAATATTTACTTTTCAGTATTGATTCTATAAGATATATGGTAGATTAATTTGAACATGATATACTCTGATATTTTTATTCAACCTGAATACAACTGTTTCATAACCTGTGGTAACAAAACATTAGACGGAGAGTTTGTCAAATAATTTTTTTATTTTATAAAAATATTTTTGAATTGTTTTAGTTTATGTAGTACTATACTTATAAAATTTCTCCTAGATTTTATTAGAGAATTTTCAAACTTACTATTCACCCCTTGTATTTGTGCTATCTCATATCCATTTCAATCCAACAATTGGTATCAGAGCAGGTTTTCCATAGAAATCTATATTTTTTATGTTATAATATTTTTATATATTTCTAAATATACTAACATGTATTTGTGAAAAAAGGAATTTGTCTCTTTATGATGGAAGGCATGATGTATGTCGGTTCTATTGAAAATCATAATCTTACAAGACCACATATCTTTGATGGAAATGAATTTGATTATTAGAGAGCTCAAATGATTAGTTTTATCATAAATACTGGTGTATATAACTTTGTTAGGCTAACCGATGACTATTAGATCCCTAAGAAAGAAGTCAAAAAATTTACAAATAAAGATAGAAATCAATATCAGTAAGACTACAAGGTAGGAAATACATTATTCTGTTATATGACCAAGAATATTTACATCCAAATATCTTTATGTGAATCCATTATTGGCACCAGAAAACGCATCCCCAAAATATTCAAAATGCTTCCATACCTGATCCCTGATCTTATCCCAATTCTCAAGCTTCGATTTGGTAGGTCGTAGGGCCCAAACGGATTTAAAGATTAGGAGTTATGGACACTAGAAGATGGGATGGAAAACTAGTTCAAAACACCCATTCATGAAGCCCCCTCCATGATCGCAGAGCACCGCTGTGAATCAAGTAGGCGGGATGGCTCCGCGAACCCCTCTGATGTTACCAAACCATCGCAAAGCAAAGAGGTGTGATAGATCTGAAAATCCCTTTGACATTCACACCCTGTCGCGAAGCAAGAGGATAGGATGGCTCTGTGAACCCCTTTGATGTTCATGACCCACCGTGATACAAGGAGGTGGGGAGGCTTAGAAAACCCCTTTGACATTCATGACCAGCCACGAAGCATGCTCCAACTTTGCGCCGAGCGAGCTTTTCTTTTCGGTCCCCCATGCCTATAAATACCCAGCTCACCCCCATTCATCGGACGGTCACTCTGCCCCTTTGGCACCCGATCTCTCTGTTCACGGAGATCTACTTTACTTCATGAAGCGGCTCTGAAATCCCATAATCAGTGAGCATCTTTCTTCGTGTTTTTTTCCTTGATTCCATGCTCCACGAGCAGCTTCATTCGCATTCCTACTCCGTGAGTCCATGCTCTGCGAGTAGCGTCCTTCTTGATGTTGCTCCATGAGTCTGTGCTCCATGAGTCCATGCTCCACAAGTCCATGCTTTTCAAGACCCCATGTTCCACGAGCCTCATTGCCCCAGGAAAAATTGAGAGTCTCACCATGAACTATTCAGGTTGGGACATCAGGATTTTCCATCGTGCCCTTATGCCCACCCACCTTCAAACTGTGGAATACCATTATTTGAGATACTCCTCCACACACCACGAAGCACCATGAGTTAACATATTCCTCTTTATTCATTTCCCATGTCATCAGTTGAGATTCCCATAATCAATTACTCGATTACCTTGAGTCAAACCATTCCTCATGTAACTCATCCAAACCCCATCACTTGGCTCATATGCCAAGGTGAATCACAAAGGGTCGCCCATGCGTAAGTCCCAACACCATCCATTTCTACGCACCTTATGTCAAATAGTCATATCTACATGACAATAATCTCTATTAAACCTTATATAACAAAGATATGATGCCTCTTCATCGAAGTAAGAGATGCCTTATTCTCCATGCATGAGATGCTGATAGTCCTATATACATGACTTTAAATTGTAGTTCACCCTATGTTCCAAACATAGGATTCCACTTTCTCCTAACAAAAGGTGACCTGTGCTCCAAGCATGAGATGCTAACAGACCTATCTACATGACTATAAAATTTAGTACACAATATATAACAAATATACGGTGCCTCTTTCTCTAATTAAGAGATGCATTATGCTCCAAGCATGAGATGCCAACAGTCCTATCTATATGAATACAAACTGTAGTTCTCCTTATGTTCCATACATAGTATGCCTTTTTCTCCAAACATGATACGACTTATGATCTAATAATGAGATTTCGATAGTCCTCTCTTCATGAATATAATCTGTAGTACACCCTATTTTCCAAACATATGATACCTCTTACACCAAACAAGAGATTCCTTACACTCCAAGAACTACATGCCCAATGCCATGATTACATTGGCATAATTCCAAGAGCATTGGAATCCGTTCAAACGTTAAATAACATCACCTCACGATTTTCATGTCCTTAATTTATAACTTCATCCACTTCTACGTTCGAAGGGACCCCCTAAAGGCCTGGTCCCATGCTACCTCACCTCACCTACCATCCTGGGCCAATGCCCCGGAAGACTTTGGATGACACATTAAGTCAGGTCCCGTGTTTTGAACACGGTCAATAGTCAACACTCATTAGTTTTTCCCCATTTCAGGCTAATGTGATATGTATACTGTGTTTCAAACATGGTCAATAGTTATCCTTCATCAACACGCCACCCTCAACGGGTTCCGAATGTCAAGCATGTGATTCAAAATTTTCATCTCTCTTTGTTCGGACTCATTCCAACACACATGGAATTATACCTCTTGTGCGCTAAAACATGGGTGAAAACCTCAACCCACTAGTGTGTTGGTATGCCCTCATGTCCAGATATGAGGAATACATTACGAGCAGCTTCCTCTCTTAAGCTCCACACACCATTTCTTCTCCATAGAGGCTCCTGGTCAGCTTCCTTGCGTAAGCCCCGTCCACCATTGTCGCACCATAGTGACACATGGGTAGCATCCATGCCTATTCTCCATCAACCATTTCCACTCCATTGCGGCACCCAGTTAGCTTCCATGCATATGCCCCATCCCCCATTGAAGCTCCATAGCAGCACTCATGCATCGTTCATGCATAAGCCCCATCAACTGTTGTTGCTCCATAGCAGCACTCGAGCAGCTTCCTTGTGTAAACCCCATCCACCTTTGCCACTCAATAGCGGCACCCAGGAAACATCTTTGTGTAAGCCCCATCCACCAAATCACCTATATAGTGGCACCCAGGAAGCATCCTTATGTAAGACCCATCCACCATTTCCTCTCTATAATTCCACCCGAGAAACTTCCTTGCATATGCCCCATCCACCATTGTCGCTCCATAGTGGCACCCTGGAAGCTTCCCTGCGTAAGCACCATCCACCATTTCTACTTCATAACGGCACCCGGGAAGCTTCTCTACATAATTCCCATTCATAATTTCCACTCTATAGCGGCACCTGGGTAGCTTCCTTGGGTATGCACCATCCACCATTGCTACTCTGTTGCGGCACCTGGGCACCTTCCTTGCATAATACCCATTCACCATTGGCTCTCCATAGCGGCACCCGGGTAGCTTCCTTACGTAATACCCATTCACCATTGCCACTCCATAGTGAAACCCGGGAAGCTTCATTGCGTAATCCCCATTCACCATTGCTGCCCTATAGCGGCACCCGAGCAGCTTCCGGACGTAAGCCCCATCCACCATTTCTGGCCCATAGCGTCACCCGGGAAACTTCTTTGCGTAAGCCCCATTCACCAATGCCGCTCCGTGGAGTAACCTAGGAAGGTTCCTAACATAATCCCCATTCACCATTTCCACTCCAAAGTTCCACACGGGTTGCATCCATTCATAAGTCCCATGCACCATTTCCACTCTATAGCAACACCCGGGCAATATCCTCGCGTAAGCCCCAACCACAATTTCCTCTCCATAGAGGCACCTGGGAAGCTTCCTTGCATAAGCCCCATCCACCATTGGCTGTGTATAGTGGCACCCGGGTAGTTTCCTTGCATACGCTCCATTCACCATTGACGCTCTATAGTGGCACCCGGGCGACTATTTTCTTAAGCCCCATCCACCACTGCTGCTCTATAGTGGCACCCATGCATCTTCCTTGCATAAACCCCATCAACTATTTCTGCTCCAAAAAGGCACCTTGGCAAGCTAGAGTGTAATCCCCACACCCATACCTGAACTATGAGGACCTTGATCCTTGCCAAGGCATGGTACGTTGGATGCCGCCCGGAGATTCAAGCCCACCACCCATTGGTCGCTCCGACCCCCCATCATGTCAGTTCACTAACACCTTGGGCCACCTCAAAGCGTAACCTCCAAGTTCCCCATATCCTAAACTACGTGGACTTTGATCCTTGCTAAGGTAAGGTATGTAGGAAGCCTCCATGAGGTCCAAGCTCAAAACCGAACATTCTCGTCCATCTTCACGTTGGGTTCCTCTTCCAATAAACTACGTGGGATTTGATCCTTGTATCCTAGATAGGGTATGTAGGAAGCCTCTATGGGGTTCAACCTCATCCAGCAATAAGTTGTTGTGACCCCATCCTGTGGTAAGTTGTTGTGACCTCATCCAATGTTAAGTCGTTGAAGTCCCCAATCGACGGTAAAATGTTGTCAGATGAACTGCATAGACTATGATTCCCTACCACAGGGATATGTAGGAAGAATCTATGAGGTTATATCCTATCACCCATGTCTCATCCAGATCTATCCCTCGATCTCATGTGATCTTGGAAGACCATGTCCCAACCTTGAGGTTCCATTTCTTCCGGATCCCATCCATGCGCCCATTATCATGGGATGCCTCCTTAGGTGTCCCATCGCCCACCTAACTACACAGACATTGATTCCCTACCATGATGATATGTAGGAAGTCTCTTCAAGGATCAATCCCAACATCATCGTCTTCATCATGTCAGTTCATATCATTCTCCATCCACTTCATTCAACTCTCCATCATCCATCAGGATTCTTACCCAGGCCGCCACATCCTGGTGGGATCCAATCATCCACCACCTCACTATTCCTAGCAGTATCTAGGCCAAAGTACACTCATCAGTTCTAGAATGTCTTCAGGATGTTTCCCTTTGTGTAAACCCTGATTCATCACCCCTTCAAACTACATGGGTTTTGATCCATGTCATCTACATAAGGTACGTTGGAAGCCTCCATGAGGTTCAATTCCAGCCAATGGTAAACCTTGGTGATTCCCAATTCAAGTGTGCACACTCCCAGATCCTCCCATAGTGGAATATAGATCATCCTTCACAGTGTGACATCTTAACTTTACAGGACACACCATCCTAGGTCAGCTCTTGTTGAGTGTTCTGATCCATCTACCCGATTAACACTCCTGGAGCTCCCTCCTAGGGATATACAAATATGATCTGTCTCTACAGTATGATCTGATCACCCTTATTCTATATCCACAAGACGTTCAACTCACGACCTTCCTCGGGTTAAACATGAGATGACTGATAAGAACATTGGAGGGCATGCCTTTGTCATAAGCATCTCTGTTATACGTGAAACTCGTGGCGTTCCCTGTGTTAAACATGGGAAGGTGAGGAAAACCTCAGATACATGCCTGGGGAATATGATTCTCTGCATTCAATGTGGGAAGCCTCAAGTTCTACACCCTTGAGATTCCCTCTTATGAGTAAGAATGCAGGTTCTCCTTTGTCCATGCATCTAGAGATGCCCCGACATGCCTGATGTTACCGTCTACTCTGACCAAAGGATGATGCACTGACCGGACCCCTCAGCATGTCCTGACAGAAGCCGTGTAATTATGAGGCGACCATAAATATATGGCACAAGGAACAAGATTAATGAACCATGAGTTAATCTATATGGGGGACCCGGACTAGGTAATGAGTTTCGAGGAGGAATCCATGGAAGGAAGAACTGACATCCCATCATCCCATATCGATCAATAAGTAAAATTCCCTGAAAAGGTAACTGATGCTTCCCGCCTTTGGAAAGGGGTAATGTAGGGCAAAAAAACTACGTCTTTCATCCTCAAACAATTCTAACATTCCCCCCAGTGAAAGTGTCAGAAATAGCCACAAATATCTTATGTATGAAATTAGTGATTACAAACTTTGGTACTTCCAAAGTTGTTGAGACTATAAGGAAAATGATAAGAGTGGACAACGAAGAATTTTAATTTCCTTATAGTGAACATGTATTTAAATTTCATCAATTATTTATGATGATTGTTAATACTCTTAAAGCTATTTGAGTAGAAAATTTAAAGGATGAATTTGTGGTTAAGAAGATCATAGCCATTATGCGAGTTGAATGGGAATCCAAGAGGAGCATAGTTGATATGTTTAGAGAGATTACTAATTTTAATATTGATGATATTTTTGGAACTATATTGAAATATGATGGAATAATTAAGAGTGATTCATAAAAAACTGAAAAATAAGAATGGTTTAGTAGCATTCACAACTACCTCAAATCATTCCATTTCTCAATCACCTGTGAAAGATTAGTCATGAAAGAGAATGGTTGAAGTCTTATCAGATTCAGGTGATATTGAGTAGTTAGAAAATTATCATTCAAACCTTTATATAAGAATGAAAAAAATTATTGGAAATATGGAATTCTAATATATATATATATACATACAATAGTAACAATGAAAATAAATATTTTGATGTCACATTCTTTGAATGTAAAAAAGTATGTCACATTCAACCTGATTGTCCTATGCTAAAAAAATTATAGAAAGGAAAATATTCATGGAATAATAAAAAGAGTAACTAAAAATGCAAAGGAAACAATGTATTTAATGTAACAAACTCTTTGAGTGCTATCGGAGATGATTCTTTTTATTATTCTTCTTATTGTGATATCATAAATCACAAGAATATTGGTCTCCTTGAAAAAACATCTTATCCTTGCTTAATGGCCATGGTACATATTTTTTAATAACTTAATAATACTTATTTCAGTTACAATTACCTTAATAATGATTATTCTTCTTATAAAGAATCATCCTCCTTAGAGAATGATAATTGTTTACCTTCCTATGAAAAAGTATCCATATTTTCTAAACATTTACAAAATGTAAAATGTAGTGTTACTAGGATACATGAAAAAGAAAATAATAGGGCTGATATTCTGACAAGAGAAGTATCAGATATCTATGAAGATCTTTATTATAATACTTTTGAGAATGAAACGTTTTCTAAAAACCATGCGAATGTGAATTCTGAAAAGGGAAAACATTCTAAATATTTTGATAATATAATTTTTGAGAAATCTATTTAAATGAAAACAAAATTGTAAAACTAATATAGATGAGGATAATAATTTAGTCATCAGACAAGAATCTGAAATCTTTTCATCGAAGAAACCCTTTTCAAATTTAACATCTATAAAAGATAATTTTGATAAAATGTTTTACTGAATATGACTACGTCGTAATAGTCAAGGATTAGGTTACACACATTCAATAAAAGTTTTTAAAAATAACTATTCTATGTTTAAAAAGGCCCCATTATTTACTAAGTTCAAAGATGAGGTCATTGGAATAAAAATTGTTCATTAAATAAAACACAATCTTTGGGTTTCCAAAAATCACACTTTTTAAATAAAATATGGATTGAAAAAAAATTCTGACATTTCTTGATATAAACAAGGTTGGATTCCAAAATTTTAAAATTTTTTGTTTCTTTAAAACAAATCCAAAAACAATAAAAATACATGATACATGGATAATGGATTTCTCATGCTTATGAATGGTAACAGAAACGTGTTTGAAAGAGTTATCATGAAAAAAGGTGGAAAAGTTACCAATGGATGAAATTCTCAAAGAAATTTGTTTGGTATCGGTAATATTCTTTTCCTTGTAAATTTTTTATTTCTAATGTTTTATTGGTTGATTGTCTTAAGAAAAACCTTATTAGAACAATTCCATTATGTGATGAAGGTTACATTCTGAATTTTAGTAATCATAAACTCATAGTTCACAATTCCAATGAAGAATTAATTCTCTCCTTCCAATTCCATGAAAATGTTTAGAATTTTAACTTTAAATATCTCAGGATATAAGAAAACCTTATATAAGTGAAATGGAAGAACAGTCTTGGTTATTATATAGAAGACTATTATACTATAATATTATAACTTTATAAAATCTCTCTAATAAAGGGTTCTTAAAAAACTACCTGAGCATAGAATTTGTTCTTATAAATTTTGTAACGCTTGCCCGGATGGAAAACAACATAATTCAATCATTAAATCAATTAGTGAGGTCACAACTACAAATTCATCACAATTAGTTCTCATGGATCTTTTTGGCCCCATAAAAACTAGAAGTATTGGTGGAAAGTAATATGTATTTGTTTTAGTCGATGACTACACAAAATTTACATGGGTGTATTTTATTGACAAAAAATATGATTCTTTTTGTTTATTTAAAAAATATGTTTCTAATGTTAAAAATGAGAAAAAAACATCCATTAATAACTATCCAAATTTATTAGGGTGGAGAATCTGTAAATTCTGATTTTCAAACTTTTTTTAGTAAGAAAGGTATTACTCACCACTTTTCTACATGAAGAACACCTCAGAAAAATTGTTCTGTGGAAAGAAGAAATAGAATTCTACAAAGGATAATTAGAACCATATTCAATGAATACTCAATAGAAAATAATTTTTGGGCAGAAACTGTTAGTACTACTTTTTATACTATAAATCGAGTTTTAATTGGACCTCTACTTAATAAAACTCTTTATGGGTTGTGGAAAGGTTAAAAACCAAAGGTTTCATAATTTAATATATTTGGTTGCAATGTATTTATATTAAATACAAAAGATAAATTTCAAAGTTTTCACTTAAACATGTGGAAGGAATATTATTAGGTTATTCCACTACTACTAAGGCTTATAGAGTTTTCAATAAAACCAATTTAATTGTTGAAGAACAAAACATTTTATGTTTTAGAAATCGTGTCCTTTTATTTCCAAAAACCCTCAAATTATTTCTTCTGGAGTGTTCTCCAAACTAATTATCAATCATTTATAGGATATTCTTAAAACATTTTAAATAGTAAAGAAATTGTTTCTGAGACATTAAAACCTGATGAATTCCTAACTTTTACTACTGAACAGGTTTTAAAAAATCAAAATCAATAATTACGTAGGAATCATCCTAGTGATAACATAAATGTTGTTTTAAATCAACCAGTAAGGAATATTAATTACTTAATAAATAAAATAAAACTTCTTGTTTTTCTATCTTAATTTGAACCTAAAACATCAAGTGAGGATATAGCTAAAGATGATTGGATAAAGGCAATGAAATATGAACAAAATGAATTCAAAATGAACAAAGTCTGGACCTTGGTTAAAAACCCTAAGGATACATATGTTATTGGAGTAAAATGAGTTTTCTTGCACAAATGCGATGAAAATGGAATCATTATATGAAATAAAGCTTGAGTAGTTGTTAATGAAAATAACCAGAAAAATTCAATAGACTATGAATAAACCTATTCTCTTGTAGTAAGACTCAAATCTATAAGAATTATATTATAAAAACCCTTCAAATAGAGGTCAAAAGTACATTTCCTAACAGATATGTACAAGTGGAAGTCTATGTAGGAAAACCCCCCGATATTGTAGATAAAAAACATCATGAATATGTTAAAAAATTACCAAGGCCCTTTTTGGACTTAAAAAGTCCCCTAGATCATTGTATGATAGATTAACATGATTTTTGTTACAAAAACTGATAATAAACGAACATATGACCCAACACTTTTTATAAGAAAAAAAACTTATGATTGTTCAAATTTATATTGATGACATAATTTTTATATCAAATCAAAGGTCTATAATAGATTCATTCATGAATCTAATGAATTCTGAGTTTGAAATGAGTACGATGGAAGAACTAACATTATTTTTTGGTTTTCAAATTTTATACAAAACAGATGGTACATATATATCTCAACATAAGTATATAAATTATTAATAAAAAAATTCTAGATATGATATTACTAAAATTATTAGTATTCCCATTGAAACCTCAAACACCCTTGATCTTGAGGTAGATGGTCAACTAGTTGATCAAACAAATTTTTGAAGTATGAATGGAAGTTTACTATACTTAACTTCTAATCATCTAGACATAATGTTTTCTGTATGATTATTTGATATATATCAAGAAATTTTAAAACAATCCCATTCAAATTATGTGAACATAATTTTCTAGTATTTAAAAGGAAATTTGGATTTTGTCCTTTTGTATTATTCTAGAAATGTTTTTGAATTGAAATGTATTTAGGATGATGAATTTGGTGGTTATAGAATGGATTGAAAGAGTACATCTAGAACTTGTCATTTCTTATGAGATTATTTAGTTTATTAGTCTTAAAAAAAGAAAACACAGTTCCAATATCCTTTTCTAAAGAAGATTGTTTGGTAGCTGGAGGTTTTTGTGCTCATGTGTTGTGGATGAAACACACACTCAAGAATATGACATGAGTTTTACTAAAACGCAAATATTTTGTGATAACGTAAGTGGAATTTCATTAAGTAAAAACCGTAGACATCACTCTCATGAAAAAAACATAGATATAAGGCGTCACATTCTTAGGAAGCACACACAAAAATGAGATATCATTTTATAATTCACTGGAATGCAAGAACAACTTGCAGATATTTTCACAAAACCATTAACATTTAATAGATTTGAATATATTAAATAGAATCTAGGAATTATTACAATAAAATAATAATTAACATCAACTTCTTGTTTATACAACCTCCTTACATTATAATACTCCTCTTCATAGGGGGATAAAATCATACTTTTTATATATGTTTTATCTATTTTATATTATTTCTTTATTATATTAGGATTATTATTATTCATTATTATTCATTATTATTTGTATTATGTTTTATATTTTACCATAATTATTTAGTTCATAGTTTTATTTGTTTTAATTTTTTCATTAGAAGTTTTATATATATATATTTTATGTCATTCATCTTTACTTTAATTAATTTTTTATCTTTATTTATTGGTTTGACAAGCTGTCAATCAGTTTTACACCTTATCTATCGGTCAGATAACCTTGAATAATGATTCTGTCTCTAATAGTTCTGAAAAAATATTGTATAGCATCTTCACTCCCTAGGCTAATGATTTTGTTTCTAATTTGTTTAACAAAACACAGTCTATCAGATTGAATACTTAGAATACTGACGTTGTTTTCCATCGTCTTGACACCCTATGGTATTTATATTTTTTATTATCTTGACAAGCTATGGTATTCACATTGTTTTTCATCATCTTGACATCCTATAGAATTCAGTTTGTTTTCCATCGACTATACAACCTATGGTATTCACATTATTTTCCATCATCTTGACGTCTTCTGGTATTGAATTTTTTTTCCATCAGCTTGACAACCTATGGTATTCAATTTTTTTATCATCAGCTTGACAACCATTGGCATTCACTTTGATTTCCATCGATTTGACATCCAAGCATATTTTCTTTCTTTATTATCGGTTTGATATTTGATAATATTCATGATCTTTATTTAAGCTATTTCTTTTTTGAATAGTATTATGTTTTTACATTCATAATAGAATAAAACCAACAACTCACATGAAATATTTGAAAGGTACATTCACTTATCCATTTGTATCTCTTTTCTTTTATGTTGTTGTTTATTTCTTTTTTTCTTTAAAAAATAAATATTTTAAAAAATTATTTATTCTCAAATTCTAGATTCATTATCTTTAGATTTCAACTGTAGAAGACCAACGGTTGCCAAAATTTACCTATAATATGTGATCACCCCCTCCTCAAACCCACACCAGTTTTTCATAATTTCTCATCGAAGCTATTATCCTCCTCTTAAGCCTTAGTACGTTTGTTTCTTTCATCAATCAACATTATGTCTCAGTCTTCTTCCAATACTCATGCAGATATGCCTTCAAAGACATTCTCACATATGGATTTATTCAAGGAATGGTTTGTTACTCATGATTTATTTGAAAGTTAGCATTTTTCGATTAAAATGATCATTTTGTTCCAAGGATGGGGAAACCTTTCTATTGAGAATCCAATATCATAGGATCTAATTCTTGTTGAATAGGTTAAGCAATTCTATAATACAGTGCTGTTTGATAATGATATGATGACTAATATTGGTGTATACGATAGACAGTTTTCTTTTTCTATAAAATAAGTGGCACATTTTCTCAATGTATCTATTGAAGGTGACTCTTTCTATCTATCCCAAAATCTAACAGAGGATGTTTGTTTGTTCTATAAGGAAAAAAAACTGAAAAGTCACTTTTTTCTAAACAATGACAATACAAGAAAGGTGGCTCATATCTCTGTAGGGAACTAGTTTATTGCCTTATGAAAGCAAGGGTTTTCTATTCTGAGGAAAAGGGATACAAAAACTATTAAGATTTATAATATCATTATGTCAGAATATCATATGAATATGATAAAAGTAAATCCCATGTGTTACATTTTCGAAAGAATTAAAAATGTGAAGTCAGGAGTGATTAGGTCTCATCCAATCATTTATCCAACCATTCTTACATTTTTTATTCTTGAAAGTTTATTGTTTTTAAATATTCTAGTGAATGGAAAATTATAAGTGTTGTAGGGATCATGGATTAGTAAGGATTAAATTAGAAATTTTAATCATTATTTTGATACTAAATCAAATTTTTTTGTCAAAGATGTGCTAGAATCAGCACCAAATCAATCGGCACCACTTTTTATAGAATCAGCTCCGAAAATTATAGCTTCTCAAAATTCAGATCCTCAACCCAGTGAAATGTATAAAAGGAACTGAAATATAGTAATGAATTTATAGACTAGTAGATAAAGGGTAAATAATAATGAAAATAATGAGATCCTCACTTTGGTATTGATCTAGATGATTCTTTTGCTGAGAGGATAAGAATAAAACATACCCTACATTCTAAGAAGAATAAGAAGAAACTTTTAAAAATAAAATCTGAGTATTTTGATGTCTCCAAGAATATAAAGGGTCTTTAATTAGAAAAATGCTTTAATAGAAGAAGAAATAGAACACGAACCGATCATACAGACTATTCCAGATAAAGGGAATAAAAAAGTTCTAGAAGTAATTCAATCGGATTCACAAATGGAAGGTGACGAATAATAGGATGATGCCTTTCATATAGAATATATTTAGATTTATAAATGAATCAGAGAATAAACTTCTCTTAAATAACATAGTGAATGATTTCAACAACAGAATGCTCAGGTTAATCAATCACATATAAAATATCTGGAAACTCAATTTGAAAGAGCTCCTTCTCCTGTGAAGAAAATGATTCAAATTTCCCAATATGAGATATCCATTATCATTAGTGATGGTGTTGATGAAGACAGAGTCGAAAATGATAAATAAAAATGAAATTAAAAACAACTGGATGAAGAATCAAGCAGATCTCATAAACTTGAATGGTACTATGAAGACACAGATTCAGAGAACACTATTTATCTCCAAGAAATTTGACTACATTGTCCATGTTATAAAAATTATTGAGAAGGACATTCCTTAAATTCCCAAAATAGAACGAAAGATTGATTTCATCACATAGAACCAATGTAAAAAAATTAGTTTCAGTAAGATATCTTATAAAGAATGTGATTTCAGAGGAGGCTGAAATTAAAGATTTGAGTGATAGTTTTATTGCTCAAATGAATTCTTATAATAGGATGACCAAATGGTCATATAAGAATGAAAGTTTAGTAAATGAACATGAGGATTCAATTGAATACTTAAAAAGGATTTCAAATGATCTTTATATTTCTTTTAATAAGCATTATATGAAATAGTTGAGAAATTATAATAGATTCAAAAAACATATGGAGCGGATTCTAATTTATTAAAAGTGTTTCAGGAAATGTTCAATGATTTCCAGTTCGAATTTTTGTAGGTTTCATCTTTCAATGAAGAAATTGTCTTGTCAAATAATCAAAACACCATTTTGGTTAATGAAAATATGAATATGCAAGAAATAATTTTTACTCTCGAAGAAGGGATCATAATCTAAGAAGAGAACATTAAAAACCATGATATGATTTTTGCATACTAACAAGCGCTTCTCAAATATCAGAGTTTTTCTATCTCAGGAGACAAGAAAGTGATAAATAATTTGAAGGCTGCTATCCATGAGTTAAACTAGAATGAAATAGAAAAATAAAATAAATGAATGCTTTTGTTATGTTTTTCTTTCATGATTTTCTATTAAAATGCTTTGAATTTTTGACAATTAAAAGATCTTTATATTTTCATTCCCAATTTTTTGCATTCTATTTCTATCTAAACATTCAGGCTATATAAGATTACTTTAATATTTCTATAAATCAGAAAGGGGGAGAATTTATTATAAAAGGGGATAATGTTTTACAAAGGGGAAGAATTCCCAATGGGGATAATCCATAATGTTTTACGCTAATGTTATACATTAATGAAAATAATAATATAAAACAAGGAAAATATATGTGAATATTATTTTTTGGAATGCAAATCTATATGTGGGAGTTAGTAGTACTCATTTCGTTCTCCATAACAGTTTTCATAACTCCTGGGAAGATAAGTATTTCTTTCCATTTTTTACTTTGTGTTTTGTTCCTTCCCAAAAGGGGAATATTGTTAAGACATAATTTGTCTTTTTAAATTTATGTATTTTTTTAAATCATAAATCTCTTTA
This sequence comes from Viscum album, assembly GCA_963277665.1. Classification (NCBI taxonomy): domain Eukaryota; kingdom Viridiplantae; phylum Streptophyta; class Magnoliopsida; order Santalales; family Viscaceae; genus Viscum; species Viscum album. Next base: position 1,960,742,363 of record OY728137.1, read on the forward strand.
TACACAATTCTAAAATTAATATTTACATTAAATATGGTTTCTATTTCATCTTACCCACTATTTTATCATACTCACTATTTTATCATGATAACATTGCCCATTGTATATATGTTGTTCATCATACTCAATATTTCATCCAACCCACTCTATTTTACTGACCATGACCATCAAAATCACAATTTTCATCATACCCACTTTGCATCATATTAGTATTTTTTATTATATTCGTACTAACAAGTGATATTAATCGTACTCATATTATACATTTATCTCATGCGTGTTTTCATTATTTTATCAAAAACATGTTTTATTATAATCGTATTCTTGTTATCATTTTCTTATATATTTTTTAATCAAAATGATTCCATCGAGTTATTTATAAACTAAATAAAATGATTTTGTGTTTTATATTTCATTATGACCGTTATAATTCAAGGTGTCCATGTCCCTCTGAATTTTCCAATGAAATATGACCGTTGGAGAAAATGTGACATTTGGATCTGGAGGCCTATAAATAGGAGGTCATTTGAAGTAGAGATATCATCTTTTGGTCCTTCTATGATCTAGAGTGAGACTGTGTGACTTCTCACCTACTTCGTGTGATAGCCATGAAATTACAAAACATGAACGACTCATTACTATATTTATTATTTCAATAAGTTCTTCGAATTGATATGTTCATCTGATCAGGTGATAAAAATAGAGCGATGTCAGGGATAGGCATACAGTATGACCGATCGTTTAATCAAGGTATTTCGATTGTTTGAATGATAGAGGTTCTGATTACCTATAAAATTGAGGGAATATCGGGATAGCAAGATGGGCGTGCTGATCCTCATTTTGAGGGATTACCAGTGTTGGTAAGATAGACCTATTATCATAGGTGAAAGGATACCCTACTCTTTGGGATAAAATAATTGTAATACCATTTACTTATCTGCTAATTATTTTAAAAGAATAATAATCCTTTTATTACTTATTTCTATTAGTATTATTTTATATTTATGGGTTTCATTTACAGTTTATAATTTTCAGTATTGATTGTATACCCTATATGGTAGATTCATTTCCACATGATATACTACGATATTTGTATTCAACCCAAATAAAACGGTTTCATATCTTATGGTATCATAACATCATACCAAGTGACAGTCCAACCATTTGTTTTCACTAGTCTCACCCGTGCTATTTCACGGCATATTCAATTACTAGTAATCATATGGGATCCACAGTTGGCTTGGAACCAGATGTACACAGCCATGGAGTGGGTTAATTTTTTTAGTAGTGAAGAGATAACATTCAAGATGAAGGATGAAAGTAGCTGGGGGAAAACAAGTAGATGATAGGTCATGTGTGTGAGAATGAAATGACAACACAAAACAAATTTCAGATTCAAAATTTTATCCATACCGTGTGTGAAATATAAGTATAATATAGTCCATGTGTGAAATCTAATTGGAATAATAAGAAACTGGTATTAGAAATAGGTGAGGGGACAAATTGAATAGATTATAGAGATTACACATGTTCCATATTTCACACAAAATACAATCTCTAGATTTAATGTAGTAAAATATCTTCCTGGCATATTCTTTGTTTCCCACCTAACTTCTACATAGATTTCACACAGGGAAGAGGCGTCAATATAAATTTCTAAGGACAATAAAACATTTTCCAGATTATAAATCGTGGAATAATAAAGAGGTGAAGGTAAGTAAGTTGTTAGGTAGAACACTTAAACTTTGATGAGAATCTTATTTTTTACCTTAACATGCATTATATGTAGCTACACACACTCCATACCCAACTGCGGATTAATCAAGACAATCAGGCTCTTCATTATACACATTATTAAGGCTGACTAAAGCGGGGGCAGAGGAGCAGGAGGCAGAGTAGGCTAAGTCTGATTGAGGCGGAGTAGAAAAAGTATCTATCTTATAAGATTCCAATCTAAAATTGTGATAGTAACCTATTACAGATTGTTTTAAAACCAATGACCATAAGAAAATGGCTACAAAGAATTATTTATTTGCAAAATCATAGGGCAAAACTATAACAATATGTACTATTTTTAAAGTATGTGTTATACATTTAATAGTCACACAGTGTGAGCGACATCCCTAATATTAATAGACAAACAGAAGTGCCTTGTATTGTGGCTGCAATGGTTCAGCACTTGTGGATGTATATTGGCTACATAGTAGTTTCCAGTAGCACTTCAATATAGATCCTAAAAACTAAATATTAAAATATGTTCTATACATTAATTTATCAGCACAAAGGATAATATTATGGCTTATATGTAATGTTATATGTTTTATCTATACTTAAATAAAATTAGTGTTAAAAGTGGAACTATTAATGTAAAATTTAATTTCAACATAATATATTAATTAAGGATTTTCCATTACCTTTCAATTACAGCATCACATCAGTCCATTTTTTCAATTTTATTTATTTTGTTTTCCATTAAATGGAGATGTACATATTTGACCTGACATGTAGTTTCCACAGTGTCTGTAGAATTTGTATCATTGCGTTGGACCACATCATCAACATCAAACCCAATCAACATATTTTTCTACATCAACAAAATACTTCAATAACTAAGTTGTAAAAAATATTGGCCAATGTAATCATTAAAGTTGTAATATAATGTTTACCAGTTTTAATGGATAAGACAGAATGCAGTTTGTGTTAATGACACGGTCAATGTGAATGAAACTAGAAAATAATTATTAATGTATACTCTAACAATGTAATGAAAATTAAAGACAATGAAGATATAAATCATAATACCTGAGTAGAGTAGAGCAGAGAATGGTATCCTATGAAACCATTTGATTAATTTGGAAAAGTTTTAGTTTGATATTTTCAACTTCTATGGATTCTAACCAATTGGTTTAATCCTAAATTTAATCCTCTTCTACCACACTCACGTATTATCATTATACCATTTTATTTTCTTTATGACTCCATTGAAATCCCTTATTATGTCAACTCTTCATGAAACTCAAAAATCTGATTTTGCATCTTTTTTAATGAAAACATCATTATGTTTAATAAGGATAGCACTGATTCTCATCAACTAATTTTCATGTTTGATATCATGTTTTGGCTTACATAATTTTTTTTCTTGAAATTATTGGAGTCTTCTAAGGATTTCTATAGAAATATTTTCCTACAATATAACTATACTGGAATAACATGTGAAATTTTTTTCACCTGTTTGATGCGAGTCCCTAAAGTGATGCAATTGGTACCCAGAAAAAAAAGAGAGAATTTTAGCATTTGATAATAATTTGAAACATAAAAAAAATCGAGTTATAAATATAACACAGTAGCATCAAAATATAGAAATATTAGTCAAAACACAGTGAGTATTAGCTCTATGAACACGCAAAACCATTAGCAGGAATATCATGTTTACCAATCTGAACTAAGAAGAAGAAATGATTTATTATTTAATGATACAGTCAATGTAAATGCAAATGGGAAAAAATTAGTAATGTCTACTCAAATGCTGTAATAAAAATTAAAGGTAATAGAGATACAAATATTTATACCTAAGAAGATGAAATATTTGTAGTTGTTTTAACAAATTGTCTGTCAATATTACAACTGACTCCTAAACGTCTTGCACTTTCATGTTCCTATAACTCAGTAGTAAAACATATTTTACAAAACTGTGGATTCTGTTATTTCATAAAATTAAATAGAAATATTCAACGAAATCAAAATTGTTCCTATGATGGTGAAATGAAATTGTTATTGCAATAATTTGGTATCCTGAAATCCTTCCATCAGCTACATTCTATAGATACAATAAGAATTAAAAAGATGTATATAAAGTAATGATAATAATTAAAAAGTGGAACATGTATTTACTAACAATTAGAATGTGACCGTGCAATAAGTCGCGAGGTTTAATGATATTAATTTCATACAATGCTCCATGATATGAATAATTAATGAGTTTTATTTAAATGTATTTATGTAATTCCCAACTGAACAAAAAAAATAAAATTTTTTCTGAATAGAAGAGTAAAAAAATCATAAATTTTATCATGCCTGAACTAAACAACCCATCTCAGTGGAGCCTTGTAAACATAAAAGCACTATTTTATGGTCAGCAAACAGGAACAACCTTTTTCAGCATGATCACTATCATAATAGAAAAATGTGTTTTTCCAGGACTTTCGTACAGTATATACCAAAACTGTAAGCATTAGTATAGAAGAAAGGTTTCTTCAATGCATAAAAATGGAATTGGCATACCAGATTATAGGATGCTACAGCTCTTTTGAACTCTATGTGTCTGCTTATATAATATTTCAAGAATAATGAGAAGAGAAAAATTTTATTAATCATAATAGAAATTTAGAATCTTGCAATTGCCATGCTTGAATTCAGGTAAATAATGAATGTTTTAGCCTGATATGAAATAGAATTTCATGTGTCTATTCCAGTTTTCAACTTTAGATCAATGATGACAACACATTTAAAACAACCCAAACAATAGAGGATGATGAAATTGTAGGGATTTGATCCAGAAAGGTGAATTCTTAAATCTACAAGGAGGGATGTTGAATCATTCTTAGTATTTTTTGAGTCCTTAGTTTGCATCCTTTAAATGTACTTTGAATTGATCAATCAAACTAGTATCACCTCTTAGAGTCAAATTGGAAACCACATAATGTTGCATGGTTACACATTCTATGTATATGTACATATATTGAAATGATACAACAAAATTGCTACTTATGGAATACTGTAACAAATACATATTTAAACCAAATATTAATGTTATGGATGAAGAACATAATAATATGTAAGAAACTTCAATTAGTGCGTTAATTTATAGTAAAAAATTCTATTCTAGAGATGGTAAAAATACAATAAAAACTGCACTACATACTAACAGTGAACACAAGATTCCAACCATGAACAAATAGTGAACAAAACATACCAATAAATTTCCATGAATATCCATCATCTATGTAAAATCCCAAAAAAAAGTTGAAAAGAGTAGGATATATGAACTAATAACGTTGTGACTGTTACCATGAAATACATTCTTTTAATACCTCATTGAATATCAATTTTTATACTTATATTTAATGAAATTTGGATTTCATACTAGATTTCCAAATCCTAACACAAATATTTATAACATCCTAAAACATAATGATGCCTCTTCCAAGATGTCAAGGCGGATAATCAATTCTTACTTGGCTTAATAGTTTCATAACGGCCAAAATATATGAGATTCAAATAATGTCAAGGGAATTAACCAGTATCAGTGAATTCCTAACAGGAAATGCAAGATAATAAAAAATATTGTTGAGCGTGCAGACAAAAAAGGCAGTTGAGGGTTAAAAAGGTATTAATAATGTATCAACAACATTCCAAACCAACAGTAGAATAAATAATTTTGAATCATCTCAGATCATTGAAAAATTCAATGGATAGATATTTGTCTTCTAAAAAATAAATCACACCTCAAATATTAACTAATTATGTTGTAATGGCCTTGGTTACCAATAGAAAAGATGACCAATAGCCTCTCTTGTGTTCCAAACATCACCATAATGCCCACAAGTTTATTCATTACTAAAACATAAATTCTCCTATTAACATATTAAAAACTCTAAAACACATGATTCGCAACGACAACATAAAATTAGAAAAATAACTAATATCATACTTGAAGTGAGAAGATTATCTAGGAGGGAATATGTGATGAAGGATGTGAGCTGAGAAGATATACTAATTGAATAATTATAATGTGTCCAAATTGAAAAATGACTACGAAATATAAATTAGAATTATAAAAATTGTATATCAATAACTGATAAGAGATTTGAATTAGGTAAATAGCTGAACAACAATGGTTAACATAGGAAACTACTTTGTCTAGAATCAATGTATAGGAGGTCACCACCTGAAAGCGAAAGAAATCACCAGAAAAAGATAATGAATACAAAGGCCGCTCTCCACGAGTTCATTTACAAATAAATTTAAATATAAAATAAATGAATGCTTAGGTTGTATTTCTCTTTCTTGATTGTCTATTAAAACAATTTGAATTTATGACAATTCCGTGAGCTTTATATTTTCATTTCCAATGTTCTGTATTCTATTTCAATCTAACCATTCTGGCTATACAAGATTACTCTGTTATTCATATAAATCAGAAAGGGGGAGAATTTATTATAAAAGGGGGGAATGTTTTACAAATGGGGTAATTTCCAATGGGGAGAATCCATAATGTTTTACCCTAATGTTATAAAATAATGAAAATAATAATCTAAAACAAGGAAAATATATATTAATATAATAATTTGGAATTCCAATACCTAAGGGGGAGTTAGTTGTACTCATTTCATTCTTCAGAAGAGTTTTCATAACTCATGGGGAGATAAGTATTTATTTCCATTTTTACATTGTGTTTTGTTCTTTTCAAAAAAAAGGAATATTGTTAAGTCATTGGTCGCATTATTTATATTTATGAATTTTTTAAAACATAAATAAATTTATACTAAATTCTAAAATAAATATTGATATTGAATACAATTTCTATTTCATCATACTCAATATTTTATCAAAATCACTATTTTATCGTACCCACATTGTCAAATGTATGTATGGTGGTCATCGTACTCACTATTTCATCCTACCCACTCTAATTATTGTACTAACTATGACCATCGTACTCACAATGTGCATCGTACCCACTTTGCATAATATCTATATTTTTTATTATATTCATACTAACAAGTGATATTAATCGTACTCATGTTATACATTTATCTCATGCATGTTTTAAATATTTTATCAGAACACCAGTTTTATAATAATAGTACTCATGTTATCATTTTCATATATATTTTTTAATAATCAAAACGATGTCATGGAGTTAGTTATAAACTAAATAAAACGATGTCGTGTTTTCTATTTCATTATGACCGTTAGAATTCAAGGTGTCCATGTCCCACTGAATTTTCCCGATAAATGTGACCATTGGAAAAAATGTGACATTCGGATTTGGAGTCCTATAAATAAGAGGCCATTTGAAGCCGAGATAATTTCTTTTAGTCCTTCTGTGTTCTAGAGAGAGACTGTGTGACTTCTCTCCTAATTTGTGTCATACCATGAAATTACAAAACATGAACTACTCATTCATAGATTTAGTATTTCAATAGGTTCTTGGAATTGATATTTTCATCTAATAAGGTGATAGCAATCGAGGGATTCCAGTTATAGGCAGACAATGCGATCGATCGATTAATCGAGGGATTTCAAGTGTTTGAATGGTAGAGGTTCTGATTACCTATAAAATCGAGGGATTGTATGGATAGTAAGATGGAAGTGCCGGTCCTCGTATTGTGGGATTACTAGTGTTGGTAAGGAAGACCTATTATCTTAGGTGAAAGGATACCCTACTTCGTGGGATAAAATAATTGTAATACCATTTACCTTTCTACTACTTATTTTAAAATAATATTAATCCTATTATTTCTTATTTTTATTAGTATTCTTTTATATTGATGTGTTTCAGTTATAGTTTATAATTTTCAGTATCGATTATATATTCTATATTGTAGATTTATTTTCACTTGATAAACACTAATATTTTTATTCAACCCAAATAAAATTGTTTCATAACTTATGGTCTCATAACATCGGACCAAGAGATAGTCTGATCATTTTTTTCATTTATAGGAGGCATTGTGAATTTTTTTAGTTTATGTTGTACAACATTAAGAACCTTCCGTAAATGTTTCAATAGAAATTTATCTGACATAATATTCACCCCCACTTATATTTGTGCCATATCATATCCATTTTGATACAACAACTACATTATTTAAATAGAACAACCCTTTCATATATTCTCTTTGATTTGGAAAAACATTCCATCAATATTCAAATTCATAATTAATGAGTTTGTGTTCTCTCTCTTAATATAGAAATTTCAACCTACCATTTCATTATTTAATTTTATTTGTCTTAATTAGTTTTATAATTTTTAGTACCATTTTGAATTAATATTATTTATCTAATAAAACAATTCATTTTATCAATAATCTTGAGAACCACACATATCATGTACCAATCCTTATAGTTATTTACTGTAAAACTAATATTTAACTTCACCATTAAACACCACATACATGAATTCCATTTATAGAACCTTTTAATTTAATTGGGAAAATATTTCATGAAATATTCAGGTCATTTCAAGCCATATGACTACAGAAAAAGACTCATCAATATCCACTCATCCAAATGAATATTTCACATTTACCCAAGACATGATTTTTTTCTATTATACATCTCCCTTATATTTGAGTTTATTCCTAAAAACCCATTTATTACATATTTTATTATTCTCTATATAATGTGACTTTACCTCCCAACTTCAATTATTCTTAATTTAAATAATATAGTCCTCCATTGTTGAAATCAAATCCACATATAATAATCACATTGAACACAATTTTGTTAAAAAATTAGTTATGAATACCCTTATCGATTACCCTTAATGTGGTGTCCTGATTAAAAAATTTATTTAGTATTTAGAGAATGAATCCCTTATTAAATCCATATCAATTTTAGAGTTATTATAGGAATTTTAAAAATTTCTTACAACATTCAAGACTATCACTTAATGTCAAATAGTTTTACCTTGAAATTCCATAAAATCACCATTATTATAAAGGGATATTTATAATTAATTTTTATTTTTATAAAATAACAAAATTATTGATATAAATTAAATTCATGTTAGTTTTATAATAACACTGCATATTTCAATGGGATGTTCCCTCATCCTCTCTCTCTTCAATAATTCAAAAACTAACTCCCATTTCTCTTTATAAAATATGTGATTATATATAAATTTAGGATATTAATTTTGGTTTTCTTTGGAAACAATATTTCTTATGAAATATTCAGTTAATTGGATTGAATGTAGAAAATTTCATGTTTTTTTATTTCTAGTGTTAATACATATCAATATATTTAGATCATGGAATCATGAAACAAAAACATGATTATTTTAATGCCCACAGAAAAAAATTTATTCCACTCAACTACTATATTTTTTCATGGAATTCATAGAGATTTTTATTCATGATATATTCCTTGATTTTCATGATATATATCAACAATTATAATCAATTATCTGGATTTTGTAGTATTCTAATAACGTTTTATAAAACAACCCATTTTTTTTCCTTCACACCAAATAAAGTGCTTGAAAATATCAATATCTTTTGATTTACTGAACATATAATAATGTTATGTAATATGTGTAAAATCATCAAAAATTTAATGAAGTTTTTACCTCTACTAGTTTACTTCACGTACATCATACCACACACATCAAAATTTATTAATAGATATATTTTTTATATTAAGTGGTTAATGTTTCCTATCAATTACAGCTACTATCAGCTATTACATGTCCATATATATCCTCCTTTAAATAATATGTAGGCCACATCAACCATATATTATATTTCCTAATAACTCTTTATCATCATAGAATCTAGATTATAATTACACTTAAATGAATATTTTTTGTAATGATTCACTTGTTCATGATGTGTCTTGGTATATCACGCCTCCAACAAGTTTCCCCAATAATGAAAATGTATTTATCACTATAGTTTTTTAATATCCCTATATCGGTAGCCATTATAAATTGTCCACTAAGATGAAATGTCACATGACCACATGTGTGCCTCCCTGTACAGTAGAGGCTGCAGAGTAGTATCATAGGTCTATGTTGAAATAACAAGGAGAATTTAACCATTTGTTAGAGTAATGAAAAACATAAATAATATCAATAGATATAATATCTAGTAGGAACAAATAAATGGATAACATGAAAAACTTCTAAAAATAAAAAAGGAATACCTTGTATTCTCTTGAACTTTTCTAGAGATGTCTTAGGTTGTCTTAGGTTGCTTACAAGTTCTATTTTCCCTAAAAATAATATTCTAAAATCACTGACCCTGATATTAACCCAAAATCGACCTTCAATCGTCCCCTAATTATTCCTATATATTTTGGATTCTCTTGGATGGATTTGTGAATATCCCGACCTCCGTTATTTTCAATTCAAATCCTGGTTTATAGATATACACCTCTCCCAATATGTGAATCTCATCCCGGTAGGTTTCCCATAATTTTATCCTTCATTAATGGATCTAATCTACTATTTTAAGATCTAGATATTATTTTGTAGGATCCATATCTAGTCTAGTTGTATCTTGATTGGTTGATCATTGATTTTTATGTTTCAATTCTAGATCTCAATTATTGATGTTGTTCCGTTTCAAAATTGTGATTTCCATTTCCGAGGGTTTATCTAATAAATTGAGGTAGGTTTTATATAATTTAAATCCAAATGTATTTATTTCAATTATGTTTATGTAATTTTAAGATATCTAGTTGTTGATTATCAATTGATAATTTTTAAATAAAATAATAAATTTATGATTTTATTATTGGATATTGGGATCTTGAATTGAATAATTAATGTTTGAATTGATTATGGAGTTTTTGAGATTATGGAAATGGAATAATTAATTGATGAATTTATTATAGTTCATTTGGATTGGTAATTTAATAATTTATTTTTTGATTTAATTAATTAATTATTTAAATTTTTAAAATGGAATAACAAATTCTTAAAGTAATTATTGGACTTCAGGATTTCGAAATTATATTAATAAATTTGGGAGTTAATTAATGGAGGATGTTATAATATGTAGTTAATTATGAGATTAATTAATTTTGTATTTAATTATTATAATTGATATAAGTAATTAATTATGGATTAAATTAAAGGATTTAGTGTGATAAAAATATTTGTGATTTAGAAATGAAATTGATGTGGTTAATTAATTGCTGAATTAATTAATGGATTAATTTTCATATATGTCAAATGAGGAAAGAAATAGTAATAGAGGAATTCATATATAGAATGAGATAATCAATGATAATAATGGAATTTATATGTGAATTGAGATAAATAATTATATCAAAGATATTCGTATTTGAATTCAGTAATGAATTGTAACAATAGAATTCTTGAATAAATTGACATGATGACTGGTAAAAATAAAATTAAAATATTAATTGAAATGTTGAATGGTAACAAGAAAATTCATATATTAAATCATAAAATTAATGGTAAAAACAGAATTCTTAAGTGAATTAGAATAATAAATGGTAAAAATTGAATTCATATGTGAAATAAAATAATGAATTTTAACAATGACATTCAAATGTACGGTATCCCTTAGAGATGGTTTAGAATCTAGTAAGGGAAAACCATGTTTTGAGAACTCAAGTTTCCTCATGGACTAGGGTGTTTTTTGGTAAAATAAATAGTGATTTGATAAGTTAAAACTATTTTATTTTTTTATTTTTTTCTTTATGTATTCAATTGTATACATTTTGTTGAATGGGTATTACTTTAGATGCCTTTGGTGGTGGCCTAATGAGTTTTACTCACAATCTACTCAAGTCGCTTGATCGGTAAAAAAATAGACTTCTTGTTTGCAAAAAACGGTAATGGAAAGGGTCATGTTTTGGATAGCTATGTTTGTATGGATCATGGATGTGGAGACCAGACATGGATTTGGGACACGCTTTGGAGTTGTTAGTGTGTTTTTCATTTTTTTCCATTTTTACCCTTAGAACATACTTTAGAATGCCATATCTAATATTTAATTTTGATATTTTATTTCTATTTTTGGTCATCTTATGATTATGGGTTGGTTTGTTATTGGTTATATCATTGTTTATTACTATTTATTTTGTTATCATTATACTTTGATGAAAGGGGTATAGTCTCCCCATGATCGACATTGACACTCACTTCTAGTCAGTGGCCCCTAGCATATAAGGAGGCAAGCCTAATATTATGTTACCAAACAACTAAGGGAAATAGTGTGTGGAACTAGGATTGGAACATTACAATGTGGTATCCAAATATATTTCTTTTCTTTTTATTTTTCCTACATTATGGGAAGGGTAGATATGAGATTAAGAATTTTTAGGCCATGGTTACGGTCTCGTGCATGTGAGTAGCTGACCCATGTATGGGGGAGAACCCATGTACCCTAGGTGGGATGTTTCTAATTTGTATTTTTTGTTACAGTTTACTGATATTTTCCCTTGGGCGGCACAGTTATTGTGTGATGTGATTATTGTTTCTATGATTTTTTTATATTTGAATCATGGCCTGGTATGGAATGAATGTTGGGTAATAATTCATCATTTTAACCACTCATGATTATTGTAACATGATTAATTTTAGGCATGTATGGGAAAATGGGTTTTGGGTATGTTGTTGAACGTGAAGTTTTTTCTTTCATGTGATTTTGGAATGAAAAGGAGCCTAATATGTAATTGAAATACTATAAAATGGTGAAATATGAGAATATATTTCTGTATAATGAGAAACATAACTATGATAATATGTTATCCCTTATTAAAAATTATCAATATTTATGATTGTTAAGGGAAATAATAGTGCATTAGTTTTCATTGTGTGGTGGAAAAGGGGGTATGGCGTGTTATGGATTAATGTGAAGACCCATCTTGTGAAATGTGTTAATGTCATGTTGAATTTTTTGAGATGTTTTTTTCATTGAAGAGACATTCCTCCACAATGACACTTGTATAGAGGATGAAAAGAGGATATGAATGGAGATTCACTTCTAGTAGTTGAACCTGGGGCACTGGTAGTTCTAGATGAGGAATTATGATATCTGTTTTTAGAATACATTTCTCACGTTGGGATGTTTTTAGAGATTAAACTAGAGGGGGTGTAGAGTATGTCTTCCCTTACTTGGGGTTTTCTATTACAATACACTCTATACATTACAATAGAGGGTGGACCTAAGGAAAAAAATTATATTGAGTCTATCAAGATGAAACATGACCATTTGGAGACTCCTTAGAAGATAGTGAAGTAAGTTTTTTAAATGCTACAAGGATCAGGGATGTTCTGATGGGACATTTGGGCTCGAACTGGATATGATGATGGTATGTTATGGAATTACATATTAAAGACGTTCTATGAAAACTATTATCTTGAGACATTGATATAGGAGTGATTTGATGAGTGCCTGAGGTTGAATAAGGGGAGTACGCCCATGATGGACTATACATGATGCATTATACACTTGTTACATTTTTCTCCAGTGTTGGTAGGGGATGATACAGCTATACCGAGGAGTTTCTCGGATAGAAATATATGTGGTATTACATCTCAATTTTACCTATATCAGTCAAATATGTTTTATGATGTTATGTATTAGGCTCTCATAGTGTAGGGGAACCTGAATCAAGGCTTATAGTGAATGACAGATGGTTTCTACTTGATGATCAGGAGTTACATATTCTGAGAGATGGAATCATCATTCCAAGAATGAAATCTATAGGGATAATAGGTGGAATGTACTTAAGAAATGATCAGTTATTTGTGATCACACCAGATTTCATTACCACTAGTGTTGTAATTAGAGATAATATCGAAGGAATTCTACCTGACCAATAGTGGAATGATGGCCTTATGGAAGAATGGGACATCTATATATGTTTTAAGGAACTGATGATGAATGTGTTTTGATAGAGGAGCTAAACAGAACTACTTTGATGGAAGGGGATCTTCTACGCCATATCAGTTTAGAAGCAAGAGTTCTATAGGTCAAGGAGTTAATGTTAGTTGGCATTGTGCTTCAAGGAAACAGTTACTGTATCAGTATAGTGGTGTAGCTCTTGGAGTTCAGAATACATCACATATTAGAGGGGCATGTCAATTACATGAAGTTTAATCTACACTAGTGGATAATGAGTCTGAAACATCGATAGTGAGAGGTATTATTCTTGTAGCTTCAATATTATCTAGTTATTTATTTTAAATCGGTTCCTCACATTCATTTATTTTTACGTAACATGTGTATGGGTTAGGCCTGGTGGTGGAGTTTATAAGTTCAATGTTGATGATAAACACCCCATTCAGAATAAATTTGAGAGGCATATGTTTGTTAATGTGGTGTTCTCTCAAGGATGTGGAGTAGAGTTTTATATGAAATCATTACAATCACGACATTAACACTTTAACCTAATTATGGGTATGGAATGGTTAGTGGAATACCGAGCCCTCATTTATTTTTACCTTAGGAGAGTGACTGTTACATCTCATGTGAGTGAGAAATATATTCCCAAGGGATATTGGGATATCATGGATTTCTATGAAGGTAGAGTTCATCAAAAACAAAGGGAGATTATTTCCCATGTTGCATCATTCTTGATGGATGAAACATGTGTAAATCAATATGCTTTTACACATGTAGTGGGCATATGTCTTGATGTGTATCTAGGTAATTTGTATGGGATTCAACCGGATAGATTTTTTAATTTACAATTGAGCTCATGTAGGGGGCTGAGAGAGTTTCTATTCCACCATACAGAATGTCACTAAGAGAGAATTAGTAGTTCAAGGATCAGCTAGAGGATTTGGGGAAATAGTGATTTATCTATCTGATTACATCGACATGGAATTATATAGTGTTTATTCCTAAGGTTGAAAGTGTGATTCCATGCTTGTTTATTGATTACTATAAGTTTTAGTAGATGACTGTGAAAAAAAGGTATCCTTTTCACATATCGATGATCTTTTTTACTAGTGAAGAGGATCATGAGTCTTCTAGAAGATTGTATAGAGATTGAGGTATCATCATTTTAGATTCCAAACATCATATGCACCTTAGACTGTGTTTAGATGTGGGTATGTCCTATATGATTTCGTTTTAATGTGGTTAGGGTTGGTTGAGGCAGTGATGTTTTTATGGCCTTAATGAAAAGAATCATCTGTCCGTAAATGGATCAGTTTGTGGTAGTATTTGTTCATGAAATCCATCTTTAATCCATGAAAAATGATGATCCATTACAATATCTTGACATCGACATGAGTGCTCTGAGAGATCAATGGATATACCCCAATATATCTAAGTGTATTTTTTGGCTTTATCAGGTACAATTCATGTGTCACATAATCTTCGAGTGAGCTATATTTTGTACCCAAAGATTGTCTATCCAGTTGTTTTGTGGGAGAATCCCATGAACATTTTTGATATATTTATCTTTTTAGGGTTAGCTAGATATTACTAAATGTTCATCTATGAATTTTCCAGATTTGTAATTATACTTTCAAGAATGACCAAGAAGAGGATAATGTTTGAACTGTATGAACCATGCAAGAATTATTTCTTGGAGTTATTGAAGCACATGGCAACAAATCAAATATTGATCATACCCAAGGCACATGA
Organism: Viscum album; assembly: GCA_963277665.1. Lineage (NCBI taxonomy): Eukaryota > Viridiplantae > Streptophyta > Magnoliopsida > Santalales > Viscaceae > Viscum > Viscum album. The sequence goes on from OY728137.1 coordinate 1,960,757,725, forward strand.
GGAGTATATATTGTTTCTCAATACTTTTGGGTTCATACTATGAGTATTTTAGATTCTAGGTGATCTTGTTATGGTGAATGGTTTTAGAATTTGAGGCCTCATGAACAAAACTGCCATACACACGAAGTCGAGTTAGAAACATTTTTTATGATTTTTATTGTTGGCAACATAATATATTGGGTGAAAAAATTTCTATGTATACAGATCGCAATATCATAAAGTATATATTTTAAATGTGATGTTTGAATATCTAGTATCTGAGATTTGCTGAGAATATGAAGTCATTAAATTTTGGGATAGAAATTATGCCGTGGAAGGTGAACATTGTTACTAAAACTTTTAGAAGAAAAAATCAGACTCCGGTAGTTTATGAGTCAAGTGATGAGTGGAATATTATAAAATTACTAGATGAGAAGAATATTGAGGTTTAGGATATCTAGGACCATATGACTATCATATCAGTTTTAGTGGGAGTCCACACTATTGATTCGGATTAGAGACAGATATTATGAGGATCCAGAATGTTTGGCCTTGAGGGAAAGACTTAATGGAGGGAAGAAACCTTCTCATTGGATCATAGATGAGGATGAGATCATCTATATATGGAACTAAATTTTTGATGAAATGATTATTCGAGAAGAGATGATGTGGGAATTTAATTCCTCAAAGTGGGAGGTGAGTCCATGTCTGGAAAAATTATATCGTGGGGTATTTAAGTAGTTTTGGTGGATGGGAATCAAATAGTATATAGCAGTGTTTGTGACCTGATTCTATACATAAAAATATGTGAATTCCGAGCATCATTCACCTAGTGGGGTATTAAATCCTTTTTCCTTTCTATAATATAGTTGGGATGATGTGACCATTTATTTTATGGTTTGTCTCTTCAGCATTCCTTAGTTTAACAATTCAATCTGGGTGATTGTGAATGGTTAACAAAGAAAAAACATTACTAGAATGTATGATAGAGATCATTAGTGGGGAATATGTAGGAATTTTAATTTGAAGATATAGTTCATCTTCATGGTGTTATATGGACCATGGTTTCAAACCATGACTCAAACATTACTTCACACTTCTGGAAGGTCTTAAAGAAGGTGATGGGTACACAAGTTTTGTTGATAATATAATTCCACCCGTAGATGGATAATAAGTCATAGTTTAGGATAAAAGTGATTGATGATATGCTGCATGTATGTGTTCCCAACATAGTGGGTATTAGGAGAAGAACTTGTAAATGATAGAGTTATCCCACAAAAAAAAATTTATCTGCAAACTATTCAGATGGAACGATATAGGGCAATTTATAGTAGGCCAGGCATATTACCTCTATACTTGATGGAGGTAGGTGAGTCATAACTATTGGGAAACAATCTCATGTTGGAGACGTTAGAGAAGGTTCAATTGATTTATAACCATATGGATATGGCTCAGATAGTACATAATTTGTATTCTGATAGAAATCAATATCCCCTAGAGTTTATAGTGGCAGATCATGTATCCCTTCGAGTGTCTCCTGCATTGGATCACTACTGGATGGGGAGATAGGGAATGTTGGAGACCAACTTTGTTTGTCCATTTGAGTTTTTTGGAGAGAATCGGGCATGTGTTAAATTGATGGCCTCTTCCTTAGCAATACAATCTTATTCATGATGTTTTTAATGTGATGCAACTTTTTAAGTATCACCCCAAAACCTATAATGTGATTCATGTGGATGATGTTAACTATGAGACTAATGTTCCATTTGAGAAGAATCGGATACATGTGTTGTATGGTAGTGAGAAATTAATTTGGGGGATGAATGTACTTATAGTTCATGAATTGTGGAAAAATATTTTTGTGTTATGGGAAACATGGGAGAGAGGAACACATGCGAGGGCTCAGTGGTCTGATCTTTTTGACATAGAAGCTGAGAGGTTCTTGGTATGAATTCTTGGGGATGAGATTTTATAACTTGTGTAGATTGTATGATTCTAATCTTTTTATAGAGATGTCTTGGGATTGTTTATAGGTACACGTTTTCCTTGTTTTTCAAACATTTGTTTTTTGTTGTAACTTTAAGTGTGTTTGGGTGAAAATTGAGAATTTTCGATAAAAGAGGGAATGTACAGTGCTGGAAAAGTTTTCCCCAAATCATGCTTAATTCCCCCAATAAACTATGAAAACCAAAACAGAGGTGATTCGCATGTCTAGTTCATGGTTGGTCAAACATTGCACCATATTAAGAGAAATTGTGCCCCCTAGAAGATTATCATGGTTAGGGCACACATTTAGGAAAACCATTTTCCCCTTCCCAAAAAACCGTGTGCACGTTTTTATTTAACCCAAACATAATATTTTAAAATACATGAACCCCTATATTAACCCCCAATCAACCTCCACATGTCTACTAATGATTCCTCGTGATTTTTGTGGCTCTCGTATGTATTCCAAAGGCTCTTGATGTCCATTATTCATAATTCAAAGCCTTGTTTGTAGATATTTTCTTCTCTCAATATGTGAATATCATCTTGATTGGTTTCTCATTCTTCCCTTGTTATTCAATAATTATCTATAGGATGTTATCATCTCATTTATAGATGTAGATATAGTTTTTAGGATCTAGATATCGGATCATGGGATCTTTATTGTATTATCATTGACTTTAGGTCTCAGTTCTAGATTTCATTCATCACTATTGTTTTGTTTCTAATTGGGTATTTCTATTGGCGAGAATTTTTGAAAAACTTAAGGTATGTAGTTTATAATTAAAATCTCAATGTCTTGATTTAAATTAAATTTATGTAATTTCATAATTTCTAGTATATTAGTAGCAATTGATATTGTTAAAATTGAATAATTAATTATTTAATTAATTATGGAATATTGGTAATGTGTTTTGAATTAATATTATTTAATTAATAATTGAGATTTTGAGATTGTTGAAATGGAATAATTAATTGTTGTATTAATTATCAAATATTGGGATTTTGAATTGAATAATTAATTATTGTGTTAATTTATCAATTTATAATGATTATTGAAATGGATTAACTATTTGTTGAATTAATTATAGATTTATTGAGAGTATTGAAATGGAAAAATTATTTTTTAATTAATTATGGGATATCTGTATTGGGAAAGTAGATTAATTAATTATAGAATTAATTAATGGAGGTTGATGTAATCTAGAGTTCTTGATAAGATAATTAATTGATGAATTAATTAATATAATTGAAATGGGTAATAAATTATCTAATTATTTAATGGATTTGGTGTGATATTTTTTTTTGAATTAGTAATGAAATTAATTTGTTCAATTATTAACTGAACTAATTAATAGATTTATGTGATAATTCAATTTATGGATTTGATTAGATAATTGGTGAAATAATTAATTGGGATGTTTTCATATATGTGAAATCCGACAATGAATTGTAATATTGGCATTCATATGTTAAATCAAACAATAAAAAGTTATAATGAGATTTATATGTTAATTGAGATAATAAATTGGAATTATTTCATTTAAATATGAATTTAGATAATAAATTATTATAGTTGAATACATGTTTTAATTAAGATTATGAATGGTAAAATGGAATTTAGGTATGAATTGAGATGTCGAATGGTAAAAATGACATTTAACTGTGAAATGAGATAACTAATTGTAAAAAAGTAATTCTTATATGAATTGAAATATTGAATGGTAATAATGGAATTTTTAAGTGAATTGTGATAGGGATTGGTAAAAATGAAATTCATATTTATGATATCCCCTTGAGATTGGTCACCCTATAGAAATAGATGAAGTAGGTATTGATATTTTGCGTGTTCTAGGGAACCAGGGTGTTATAGGGTTTAATAAATAGTGATTGAATAAATGTAACCTATTTACCTTATTTCTTTTATCTATTCATTATACAACTAGAAATAATGTTTTTAATAGATATTATTTTAGATCTCATTGTTGATGGCCTAATGAGATATACTAAGACCCTACTCAGACTTCCTAATCAGTTCTCGAATATAATTCATGTTTTCATGACAGGATAATAGACTGTTTCCTTTGTTAGATGGATAATTCTCGATGGAGAATGGATGAGGGAATACATCATGCATTCTGGGCCCTCTTGGTAGTTGTCAGTGTCTTTACTTTAGGGTTTTCATTTTGACACATGGTACGTATGTAACAACCCAGAATTACATCAAGGAGATTTCCCTTCTTATTTTAATTATATATATTATAAATCATATAAAATCACTTATATAACATAATAAAAATGTTATAAATTAAAAATGAATGAAATAAGATGTATTTATAGAAGTTGAGCAACCTATACTGATGAAACAATAACATGAATATATGAATAGTAATATAATCCATGTGAATAGTAAACTTTCCAAATGAATAGTATCATCATGTATGAATTTATATATAAAATGGAATAATATCATAAATTAAGGTATGATATAATTATATCATAGTGTATCTATATGAATATGTTAAAAAATATTAATTATGTGTCAATATATTAATGAGTCATAAATATTTAATAAGAATTTTATAAATAATTTTTTTATTTAAAAAAAAAATTCATTTGTATTAAATTCTACTAATTAATTACTATTTTATTGTCTTATAATTTCATAATAATTTAATGATATAATAATTATTTTTTTATAGTGTTATAATATTTTTTGTACTTGTAAATTAAGTATTTTCGACTAAATGATGTTTTCAATTAAAAATTTCATATGACATAATTAGAAAATTATTTTCCTAAAATGGAATTCAATTTTTAATTATACATGTACAAAAAAATTTAGGGTTAATTTTTGGTAATTTACAAAAAAAATATTATTTTTTAGTGATTTGTAAAATATGATAATTTATGATAAGTACGGAGTACAATAATTATTGATTCTTGGGTGATGTATGACTAATATAAGATCATAATATCAAAATATAATTCATTAATTTAATATATTTCGTTATTATTCTATAACTATTAATAATCTTGAGGCAAAAAAAATAACAAATGAATACAGTATTCAAAAAACACCAATCTCCACCACCCTAAGTACCACCCCCTTCTACCCCTTCCCCTCACAAATTCCAATCACTTGACCATGTAAAATTTCATCCCAATTATCTTTCCAAGATATCACCCCATTTCTTGGATCCTTTGGTCTCAACAAAATACCAACACCAATCTTCTTAAGGATGTTCCAAGGGGGGTAATTACTAAGGTACCAATCCCTTTTGTTTTCATTTATTTTATTTTCAATTTCGTTTTTAATTTTTATCTGTCCTTCATCTACCCTATATAGTGATACATGATATATCTTGTATCATTTTTATACTATAATTGTATCATGTTAATTGATTATTCATCATCAAAATCCTTTCTATCTCTCTATAATAATATAAATGAAAACATCACCTGTGATGTGTCAATTTATTGATATCATCGACGATTCATTTTAATTTTCCATTTACACCTTCAAGGATTGTCATAAGACCATAATTATAGTAAAACCATATTTTATTATAAAAATTACAAGTTATTTTGTATTATGGAACCCGTATATATATATGATATTAATCAATAAGACCAAACAATTTGGTGCCAATCCAAACACTACCAAAATGATCTCAATGATCATCCTTAAAGTTATATCCAATGAATAACTTGAATATCTAGGAAAAATAATATATAAGACCATTAAATATTCTATATGTTAATTAATAACATATAATTACAATTCTATATAATTATACTCATTTTACATGAACTTCATTACCTATAAACAAATGAACCTATCATGAAAACCAATAAAATTAATGATCCTGAATGATGAAATTGAATTCTATAACTCATCAATATGTTTCAAATATTTGCTTTCATTTTTAGGTATTTATTATATTTATTTTGATAATATATTTATTCCTTGGGTTTTCTTTGTGTTTCTTAATGAAAATGGAAAACATGTCTTTTGTAGGGGGCGGTGCATCACTATCGTACAGTTAGGGTAAATCATCCTCCTTTTATAGGAAAATATTTGAAAAAGTGTCATTATTAGGGACAAGATGAATCACATTGATAGAGCACAGTTTTTTAAAATGTGGGACTAACCATGTGACACGTCCCTTGTATATAGTGCAAACGTCATGGTTGATGCACATTTAAGAAAACAATGCATAGTAAATGTGTATCCTGTCTAAGTCATTAAAATTTCAAATTTTAACTATTTTACATTTTTCATATTTAACCCTGAATCCTACCCTCTTTCTCCCCACTATGAATTTCTTGTCATAGAAGCCTCAAATCATCCATTCTCCATTTGACATCTATTTTGAGGTTAATTTGGTGGGAAATATTCACAATTATTTAAGTGAGTCCCATTGTCTCTTAATTTCTTCTTCATTTCTAGGGATTTCTCCCTCTTTATTGGGGGTTTCATGTATCTAGTAGGTTGGGTGACATTCATGGGTTGCAATATTGTTTAATAGGGTTACATATAGATATTTCAAGTTATATAATGTATACATGGGGTTCTTTTGGGGTGCGGTTGTTGGTTTCAACCATTTCTAGAATGTTTCTTCACATGAGGTAGGTGGATCTATGCATAAACATTATTGTAAAATTTTGATATTCATTACTGAGTGTCTAAATGTTCTCTATGATTTATGTATGTTGTTGAAAATATTTTTTAAAGGGTTTTGTTATTTGTATTTCTATAAGGTGGGTTTTCTAAGGAAAATTAGATATATTTCATGTGTGAACCCTTGTGGGGAATTTGGAATGTTCATTATAAAATAAGAAACATATTTTTTAAGTTGTGAAAGCGGTGTGAAATTCTTTTAAAAATGTTTTTGGAGTGCATTGGGATTTAAAATTTGTTTTGGTTATGAATTTTGTGATTTATCAAGAATATTTATATGTTTTTTGGTTTTTTTATGTAAAAGTGATGTTGTTTGTGTCATGTGGAATGAAAATTAATCACAAAAAGAAACCTAGTTATCTAGGTGAAAAAACTAGGAATATTATTTTAGATGTCATAGAAGTGGCTCATCCTGGATTCATCTTGCCGAATTTATGATACAAAACTAACTAAACAATGATGGTTAGAGGCCATTATAGAAATAGGGTGTCCCCTCCAAATGCCTTGTGCATGTGAAAGATGGTGGTCTTGGATTTCGTACCACTTTTCATCAAAATAATATGTACCTAGTGTCCCATTACAATCCTATTCCTAGAGGGTTTTCTAGTGACTTAGTGATCTTGTGTGATATTTCTGTTACCTTCTATATTCGGTGGAATTATTTGGTTATTTTTTGTAACGCCCCGACCCCAGCTACCCAGAGTCGGTGCATTACTTCGTAACATTGACATGATCACAAAATATCATGTCTCGAACGACCGATTAGTTTAGTAGCCTTGGAAACACTAGATACATTCATAATCCTTTCATTACATCAAAAAGTAAACAAACTACAATAAAATGGTCTTCATAGTCCACACTCATATCCCTTTATGACTACCCCTGTAGGTCATTCATAAAATACTTCTTCACATCCTGGAAAAATATTAAAACATTGAAAGGGGTGAGCTCAGATGCTCAGTAAGGTTAACAATATAGCGGAAGCTTTCATAAATAAACATTAATATTTAAGGCAATGTATAACTAAAACAAAAGCCTTTTAAACTTGAACATCAACATAATATGGAAAAATTAAAATGAGATAATGCCATTCACTTCTTCACATGGATATTCTACTGGTCGAATAATCACATGAAATATCAATAACCACTTTCATAATGAGGGAATGTATAATTCCAGACATTCTGAAACATTTTGTCAAGGCCTCGGCCAAGACGTCTAAAATGATTAAGGCCTCGGCCAAAACCATAAATCAAATTGGGAAAGGGCCTCGACCAATTCCACATCTAGTTGTCTCATGAGACCTACCGATGCATCGAGGAGCTATAGCGGGCTCCACCCGTCACTTATTAAGTCCAATACATTCCTCATATGAATAGGTTTAAACATAACATAAATATTCATATTAAAACTAGCATACGAAACGTCAATAATTTCTCCATAAACTATGGATGGTATAAAAATAACACATCCACAGTCATATATTTCACAAAATGTTCAATGGGAGTTTTGTATCAAAAATCAATTTCAATTAAACTTAAAACCCATCAAAGGATGTTGACATGGATGAAATCAAAGCTATTTGAGAGAAATATCATTTAAAAGTCCCATAATTATAAAATAATACATTTACTTAGAAAATATTTTTATAAGCTTGTAAGGGAAGCTTCGATAAAGTTATAATGGAGGAAAATAGCCACACCCTCCGTATAAGTTAAAAAAACATTCTTACCTTAAATTTGTCAAAAAGGTCAAAAAGTACATTGTTTGGAAAACGACGGTAAGATTCCTTTAAAAAAAGTATAAGGGTATAAATGACTTTAACCCATTTTCCATTTAATAGTAAAAATTATTTGAAAGACATTTTTAAGAAAAATGGATGTGGATGATAACGAGGTCCCAGTAGATAATTATGTATAAACAACCTTGGATAATGAAGAGGTTGTGAAGTAAAACCTTACCTTGTAATTTTCTTTGGTTGGGGAAGGTTCACCTCCTGTATAATGATGAAATAATTGTTATTAAATTATACAAGAATCATATACATTCATATGATATCATATATGATCTTTTAACATTGCTTTGTTAACAATATCTTAGATTTATCGTTGTTTCGGGTGTTAACTTACTCGTTTTCTTTTATATGTTTTGTTACTTAAGTCATGTTTTTCATGGATAGGTTGTATATTATTCATATCCAGAATGATATCATGTCCTTAAACATTATTTTTAAATCATCAAATGGTAATTATACTTGAATGGATACGACGGAGAATGAATCTCATCGCGTTCGTGGAGACGGTAGTCCGTACGTACGCACGAGCGAAAATTTCATTATTTTGATATTAAAATAATATATAATTGGATAGTATATCATATATAAAGAATCATTATCATGTTATATTTATTTTTTACATGAATTACATATCATTATTATACCCATCTAAATAATAATATATTGAATAACAATTACACCACGACGTGGTGACGGTAAGTCGTACATACGCACGTATGGTGACATGTCATTCAAATGATGGGTAGAATACTGAATATGTTTGTTACTTATTTATAATAACATCACAGAATATAGAAGATACTGGAGTTATAATTTTAGAATTGAAATAATAAACAAAGAGGGAGTGGAAGGGGAAAGAAACTTGAAAGAGGGTGATGAAAACGTTACCTCTTCTTCGGGTTCTTCATTTTGATTTGATCAAAAGGACTCCATAGGATGGCTTTCTTACTAAAGTAAAGCTTCTATGATTAAGGGAGAGAAGTTGGGAGAGTATTTGGGCAGAGGTTGGCCGATCCAAAAGGCTTGAAAGTGTGAATAAGGTGTTAGAGGTGGGGGCCTTTTATAAGAGGAGAGGAGGGGCTCTTTTGGAAAGATTGAAATGTTACATTATTATACAATGCTTTTCGGATTCTAAAAGTCCCACACATATATAATTCGTGGATAAGGTGATAAGGTTTCGAAATATCGTCATCCAATAGGCTTAGGACAAGTGTAAGCCTTGTATTTTTCATTATCTTCTCATTTTATTTAAATCGTTAAATAATGAGGTCATCGCTGCATCATCATGATGTCATAAGTAATTTAATTTATTTAATGTATAAAAATTATAAAAAAATACGATGATGTAGGAAATATTTTTAGCTTTTCAATGAATATTTATAGTTAAAAATATGACTTGTATAACCACATGTAAAAATGTTTTAGTAAAACATTTCATGTTTGTGTCATTTTTTTACTTTAACATTAAATAAAAGGTATTTATGTCATTTTCCAACTAAAGTGGCTCCATGGGGTCCCCAAGTTGACCCATGGATTGTCTTGGTCGGCAATGACTCATCCAATAGGAGTAGGACAAGTTTCAATCTCATATCATATTATTAAAACATTATTTTTACCTTAAACTACACTAATTACCTCTAATCGCGATTAAGAACTTAAAAGTTACTATTCACCAAAAAATTATTTTAATCTCATTGAACCAAATTTTACTTCTTAATGACAACCATGTATATTGGATTTTTGAAAATCAAATCACAGAAGTGGTAATATTTCATTTAAACGAAAAATCAGTTATTTAACTACCACTTAGTGGTTTCACTATTCATCAAAAATTGATGTTTTTCAGAACAATGCCAAAATTTCACCCTAACCTATAATTGATATTCCGAATTCAAAAATGATGTCTATTTTACAAAATTCCAAACATATAAGTTGCATTAATTAATTTTATAATTAATTCCCGTTGTCACAAAAAATAGCGTGTTTTTAAGAAACAATTTATAACAAAAGATTGGCACTTGTTTATGTCCAATTTCAATGTTAAATTAATTATAATGACCACCATTGGATAAAATGGTAAAAATATATTCTAATTATACTTTAAAACCACTAAATAGTATAATTTATCATAATAAATTATTTTGATTAAAAAAGTTGTTTTAAGTATTTTTCACTATTCATAAAAAAATTGGAAGTTCTCAGAAAGTTACAAAAAATTCGACTTAGGATAATTTCGATATTACAAATACAAAAATGAAGTCCATTTTGAAATATAAAATTTCTATAATTTTAAAAAGTGGTTCTTACTATTCATAACGGCTACTTTGATTAGTCGCGGTGTGTTAGAACTCGAAGTTGCGTACAACACATGCTATTGCATTATTCGAAAGGAAACGTACCGTGGAAGCTTGGGGTGTTACATTTGTAATGAATATCATGTTTTATTTCATTATGTTTTCCATATAATTGTATCTTGTTTTTATTTTACAAACCATTAATGTTTATTTATATTGTAATGTTTAGAGATTGGAATAAATTTTTTTGGGTGGAATCCTATTGGGGCTTGGCTCACACCAAACATACAACATTATGATTAACTAGACTTGGTTGTGTTTGAAAAAACTAAAGGTAAGATATTTGGAAATGGTGGTTCAGGATGCCCATGGTTTTCCCTTGTAGGTTTTCTAGTGGTGTATTGAATATGATTCTCCCCTTGTTGCATGGTGGGTTTTGGGATAGTTGTTTGTTCCCCTTTTTTTGTTGCCTCATTGGGTTTTGATTAATGGTTGTAAACGAGAATCTAAATATTTGTATGCCGTGTTTGGTAGTGGTTTTTTTGGTTTTTGTTATTTATTATAGCCAGTTTATTATTATTATTTACTTGTGTTAAATCATTCCCATTTAATATTTTTGATAGCTAGTCAATTATTTCCATCTCGTTGGTATCGGGAACGCCCTTAAGGATATATCATGGATTGGGTCAGGTCTTGTGTTGAACGGAACACTAGATTAGTTCATGAAAATGGTATCATAGAAAATTCTAACATTTGGGTTATGATATTTGGGAAGAGTGTGGATAGAAAAAAGCATCAATTTTTTGGGGTTGGAGGTTCTAGTCAGGAATGAGGTTCTTTACATAACACTTAATGTCGAAACATGAGTTGCCAAGGGATTTTGGGATTTTTTCTAGACTTATCTTCTAGGTGAGATGTGCACAATGTAGACTATATATCGACACCATGATGATGTAGAATGGTTTGGTTGTCATGTTATTGGGATGAGATTTTTTTTTCGGATTTATGGAATATCGGTATTTTTTTGTTGCTGAATTTTTTTCAGAAGGGGTTTTTTAATTGATTTATTTATAGTTATTTCAACTTTTAGCAAGATGCCTCCCTAGAGAAATCTTGTGTAGCCATTGGAATAGGATCAAGAGAGTTAACCCTAGCCAATTGAACAGATTCTAGTAGAAGTTATGGTTTATAATTTCCATTCATTGGGACATGGGGGGGGGACTCTGATCCTACAAAGGTTAGAGAAGCTAAATCATGTCCTTGAATGAAAAAGGCTCAATATTTCCTTCTTAATAATCCTTATTCCTTCCGAGGAAGCATAGAACCTCATGATATTTATGAATGTCTTGAAGATATAGAACAAATGTATGAATTTATTATTATTCTCGAGGATTCCTAGGTAAGAGGATATTTTTTTTACTAGAAGGTCCTAGTATTAGGTGGTGAGACATAGTGGTGCAAGATGGAAGGCACGATCAGATGAACTGGATGCACTTCATGAATTTATTCAATGATCATTACTATTATGTGGTTTTAGATTATTCTATATCCCTATAGTTCATGTAGATTTTTCATGGGGAATGACTTATGATAGAGTATGCCAACCTATTTTCGGATCTAGTTTGGTACACACTCAAAAACTTTTCCAACAAGTAGATTAATGCTCTAAGGAATGAGAGGGGGTTGGTCCAAGAGATATATTATTAGGTATTTCTGTTTATGATGAAGACCTATTCTGAAGTGGTTGACCATGATTGTAATTTAAATATTTCCTAAAAGGGTATATTTGGTTCCTCTAGGGGGAATGTCATCAATGGGTAGTGGTAGTTCATTAGTGAAAAATTGGACATGTGATGATTATAGGAAGAAGGGAGTTGGTAGTTAAGACCATTATTCCTAATAGTCTTAGTATGTGGCATCTGATGCCATGTTGGTTGTGTTCCATTAGTGCGAGAAGGTAGAAAACATTATACCTACGTGCACATCTTTACCAAAACATTTCCATCGGTACAGAGTTATGGGGAATTTTCATTAAATTTTCAACATGAAGAATCTGTAATATAGTGGTATAAGATCTGTAGCTTCTAGAGGGATATTAGCTCAGGGGGAACTATCCAGGACAGCAGGATCTTAATTAGGTGGTTGTGTTGGTAGGGTTAATTCCTCTTAAAAGAATATTATTATTAGGGTAGATAGAAAGACTATTTTTTATTTTCAGGATATGGATTAGACTATGAATCTTCAAGCGGTGGATTGTTCACAAATGAAATTTGATGGGGGACTTGAAACAATTTGAGGTACTTTTTTCAATTCATCATACATAGATGTTTTATTTTTTGATACTAGTGTTTATATTTAATTTATATATTTCCATCTTGTGAATTGTTTCGGCTTATTGACTAAGATCATGTTATATTCGATAGAGTTAGTAACCTCATCGTGTAAAATTAAATAGAAATGTTTCAGGTGTCTGACATGAGCACTCACCATGTCAGGGTTCAAGAAATAATTATATTTCGTATATTTATAAATGGACCTCTCTGATGTGATCCTCTTATAGATTGGATGTTGTGATACCGAGAAAACATTGATTTTTATAGATGAAGAGTGATTTTTTTGGCTCTAGATTGTAGTACACAAGTCATTCGTGGTGAATGGGATCCTCAGTCAGGTATGGCTAGACCTACAATTCCAAAATTAGGTAATCATGCTTTTCAGTTATTGGTGATCATGTTGGAAGATGATGGTGGGACTCCAGTGGTTGAATCACCCATATAGTGGATGAGTTCCTAGAGGACATTCCAGATGAATTTTTGGGAATGACTCCAGATAGAGATGTGGAGTTCTCCATGTATATGGTGTTATGAAGACAACTGATATATCTTCCCTCATATCATATGGCCCCCACTGAGTTGATGAAATTAACAGTAAAACTGGATGATTTGGAATACATATGATTCATTATATTGAGTGTCTCTTATTGGGTTTTCACTATTGTTTTCATGAAAAATGATGACATATCATTCCAGTTATGTATTCATTACCAAAAGAAGAATAAGGTTTTGATCAAGAACAAATATCCCTTCCCCCACATTGATGCATTGATTGATCAGCTAAAAGTGGCAAGGTGGTTCTAAAAAAATTGATCAGCATTCTGGTTACAACCAAGTCATGAAGATAGATGAGGATGTCCCGAAATTTTCTTTCTAAAGAAGTTATGAACATTTTATGTACCTGGTGATGCCTTTCAGGTTGACTAACACTCTATTGGTATTCGTGGAACTAGTGAATAGGGTGTTCCACTAGTATATCAATTCTTTTTTCATGGAATTTTTAGACAACATCCTGGTTTATTCCAAACCTATACATGATCAAGAGTGAAATTTAAAGATCATGTTGGGCACTCTTAGAGACAATCACATTTATTCCAAACATTCATAGCATACTTTTTTGATTATAGAGGTGATATTTTTGGTCTATGTCATCTCATAACAAGGGGATTGGTGGACCTTGATAAGATCAATAAAGATATCATGGGAAAATTTAGGAATATGTTTGAGATCAGAAGCACTATGTGCCTAGAAGGTTATTATAGGGTGTTTGTTTAAGATTTCCCCATGTTGGATTCTTCAGTAACATCAAACACCAAAAAAGGGGAGAAGTTATAATGGATCAATAAATTTCAATTTTCCTTCATTTATCCTAGGAGGAAGTTAAATAATTACCCTTTTTCTCCTTCTATTGACGTTAAAGAGCTATGCAGTTTATTATGAAGCCTCTGGTATAGGTCATTGATGTGTAATGATGCTGAATGATCAAGTTGTGGAATATGGTTCTCTCCAACTCCGACAACATGAAAATTATTACCCATCCCATGACTTGGAGTTATTAGTTGTGATGAAAAACTTAAATAAAATGGCCCATATCATTTTGGGGATATATTTTTAGTTTATTGTGACCAAATGATTTCGGCCTATGTTTCCTCTTAAAAAAATCTGAATCTAATGCTACGTTGTTGGGTGGAGTACATTTGAGGGTATGATATCGATATAGTATACACACCAGTAAAAGTTAATGTAATGGAGGATGATTTGAGAAGTAAATTTATAGTACATGAATTGAAAGAGTCCAATGATGAGTGGATGTTAATGGTTCTTTTACAATGAGAACATAGAAACTAAGAAGTGTAATTGATGTGCGTTCTTGGTTAGAATCTTGTTTAATTCTTCTTTTATAGAGTTGATTTATTAGGAGAAGTCTAGTGATGAGCTATGCCATAACTCTCTATAGTCTTTCCATGGTGGAGAGACAACTTATGATTACTCATTTTCTTCCATGTGAATATTTATATATAAGGTATTCTATTAGGATCCATTATCTATGAGGAAGGTAGGTATGTTGGATAGACACCTGTCTCAATGGGAAATTAATCATAAATATAACAAGATGTAATGTGATATGTTTCTATAGTTCTGGTGGAAAATCATGAGGCATGATGAAGCTGAATTCATCTCACAGTGATACACACGATAGAATGTTAAATATGATCATCAAATACCCTTTGGTTTTTCCCATCAACTCCAAAATTCTATGAGGAAGTGGGATGAGATTTCAATGTTCTTTATATTTGGACTTCCTTATACACCTCCGGGAAATAATTTCATAATTGTTTTGATCGAACATATTACCAAATAATACAAATTCATTCCCATCATATGTTCTGTCAAAGTGGATGATTTAGGTTAGTTGTATCTTCTAGAAATAAAAAGACATTATGTAGTGTCATCATAAATTATTTCTCATAGTGACACCAATTTTACATCGTATTTTTGAGAATTTCTTTATAGGGTAAGGGGGTTGCCGATTAATTTAATAATTACATACCATCTACAAATAGATGTTCAGGTGGATCGATTGAATCATATTATTGAATACATTCACTAATAACGTGTTTTGAATTTTGATGGATCATTGGATAAACATTTATGATTTGTTGAGTTTTCATATTAAAATAGTTACTAATCCTCAATTTAAATGGCTTTTTTTTAGGTTCCCTATGGGGGCTGTTTCGGTTCCCATTATGTTGGGATGATGTGGGTGAGACCTCTCTATTGTGACTGAGCATAGTGAAAGTGGTTTCTATGAAGGTCTCGATAATCAAGAATAATTTTTTGATAGATTAGAGTCTCCACAAATCATATGCCAATTAGAGACTCTACGATATTTAGTTTTTGATGGGTAATCAGGCCTTCCTAAAAATGGAACCTCACTTGGGAAATCACCTTTTGGGAAAGCATTGAAAGTAAACCACGAGGTTGGTCAGACCATTGTAGATCACCGATCAGATTGGTAAGGTGGAACACATGTTTTCTATTCCTTCACAATTAATTTCAATTCATGACCAGATTCATGTCTCTTAGTTGAATAAATATCACACAGATCTATCTCATTTGTTTAATTGGGAAGAGTTTTAGTTGGATCAAAACTTATTTCTATTTGAATGGACAGTGAGGATTATATGTTTCCAATAGAATGTTCTTCTTAGATGTCCATTCTGATGGTCCGAGTTCTTTGAAAACATTTTAATGATGAGCAAGAGACATGGGACCACATGTCATGGGTTGATAAAGAGTATCGGTATTTATTATCTGATCAATCCTCATAATGACTTTCTAGGGGGACATTTTCATGGTGGGTAGATTTTTGACATCCATGACTTCATTTTCATGTATTTATTATCTCTATTTTCTTCCTAAATTTATTCCATTGGTTTACTTTGAGTTTCTAGAGGAAAATGGGAAACAATTCTTTGGCAGGGGTGGATCATGGCTTGCACATGGTTAGGGTAAAATGTGTGCCTCGCCCAAGAAACCATGAACCCTGGTGTCATTTTTTGATAGAGCCAAATTTCATGCCTAGCACATGGTTTGTCAAACCATGTAACAAACCATGAAATTTGTCCCTTCTATACAGTGGTGCCCACATGGTTTCTTCATAGTTTAGAAAATGATGTGAACTAACCCTACAACCTATCCAAGTCATTAAAATTAGGATTTTTATTTTTCTACACTTTTATTATTTAACCAAACATCCACTTCACTCTCTCAAAACATAGTATTTAAAAACCAAGAAGTATGCAATCTATTATTTTTCTCCCTTATAACTCCATTTTTACGTGTAATCAGTGTGAAATCATCCAGACTCTTCTAGTAAGTCCCCATGTCTTTTAGTTTCGTTCTTTTACTAAGTTTTCTCCCACTATTATTGGGGTTCCTTTTTTAGAATGGGTTGAGAGACATATTTTGGTCTAAATATTGTTTTATAATGTTCACTATTGTTTTTTGTGGTTCTTTCTTGCCTCTATAGGGATCTCATGGTGTGTGTTTGTTGTTGTCCACAATTTCTCGGATGTTTCATCACTTGATAATGGTGGCTTTGTGCTTAAAAAATATTTGATGAATTTGATATGATTAAATAAATGTTTAAATGGGTTCAATGAGTTATGAGTGTGTTGTGACATTTATTTTTTAAGGGTTTTTATATGTGTATGGCTCAAATGTGGTTTTTCTGAAGATAATTCTGTAAATTCAAATGTGAACCCCTTTGGTTAATTTTGAATGTTCTTTATAATTTTTGAAACATGTTTAGTAAATTGAGAATATAGTGTAAAACATGTTTTGTAATTTTTATGGTGTGCATTGGGATTTAAAATTTTGTTTAGTTTTGAATGTAGTGATTTATCACATGTGGTTATGTTGTTTGAAACATTTTTTTATCAAATTGGTATTCATTGTGACATTTGGAATGAAAATTGAGCCCTAATGGAAACATAGATAACTAGGATGGTGGACTAAGACAAGTTATATAGTTGGCTTGGAAGTGGTTAATCATAGATTCATCTAGTAGGATTGATGATACAATACTAACTAATCTATGATGGTTCGAGACCTCAAGGTAGGTAGCGTGTCCCCTCCTAGTGTCTGATGATGATAAATTTGATGGTCGTGGGTTTTATACAACTTTTAACCGTGATACGATGTACATAGTTTCTCATTTCTATCTAGTTCCTAGAGGGGTTTCCCGTTACTTAGTTCGTTTTTACAAAATTTCTCTTACCATTGTAATATAGTTTACATGGTTGGATATTTCAATAAAAATGAATGTTTTCCTTGAAAATCATTTCAATAAAATTTGTTATTATTTTTCATTTAAAAAACATGCATGGTTATTTATCTAATAATGTTTATATCCTTCAATCTTCTTATAGAGAGGCATCCTAAAAGGTTATTCCTGACACCCTACTTACACCTATGGGAGTAAGTAAACTTGGTAATATTTGATACAGGTAAATGAAAGATGTTTGGTGATGGTGATCCAAGATACTAGTGGTTTCCCCTTTCTTGTGTTTTGGTGTTGGCCTGATTATTATGATCATATTATTTCATTGTGGTTTCTAGGATAGTGTATTTCCCCCTAATTTGTGGCCTAATTGGATTTTGTTTAATGGTTGTAAACATGAATCTAACAATTTTTATTCCTTATTTGGTTTTGATTTTTTTTATTAAGGATTTTATTATTAATGTTGATTACTTATAATTATTTACATGGTTTTATACTTCACATGTTATATTGTTCATTCCCAAGATCTTTTGGATAGCCCATGGGAATTGAGAATGCCATTCATGTTATGTCATAGATATTGTCAGGTTTCAAGTTGGATGGCACTCCATCTTGGATTGTAAAAAAAGGCCATAAATGAACTTAATAAATAAAATACTTATATAAAAGTTTCATAATTAATTAATTCATGGAATTAATTTGATTATCTGGGAAGTTAAAGTCATTTTTTGAAAACATTCAGTCATAAGGTAATGGATTCTTCCCAAGCATCCATTTTCATTGGGTTATCATTTCTCCCTATATTAAATAATTTAATTTTTAATTTCATCTATATACTTATCCAAAATTCTAGGTATGTGTTCCCAAATCAAATATCTAGAACAGTTTATTTGTTATTTATATAAAATAAATTTTTTACAGTGTTCCCATTTCAATTATTCTCGAAAATCAAACCATATTAATGGGATCCTCTCTATTTCTTACCCATTTTCTATTAACATTAATATTGAATTTTAAGATTAAATTATTTTTCATAATTCCCTAATTTTTTATGAAAGACTGTATTTGATTATTTCGGGTTTTACATAAACTATTAAGAAAAATAAAAATGATTTTTCCAAAAGAAATCTTCATTTAAAATTAAAGGTGGTATCTCTATCAATAATTTACTAATAATTTTATTAGCCTATTCTCATTTTTCTCAAGTAATCGATTAAATTTTATTTTTTATTTAGATTTATCTATTATTTTTACCATCTAAAATACTTTACTAAATGACTTATGATTAATTTTATAGTGGATGTTATATCTCGATAACATTGCCCATACTAATCATAATAGTTAGTGAATATGTATACAAATTTGAGAAAGTTATTTACATTTAATATGTACATGTTGCCTTTTTTTAACCTTATTCATATTAGGAAGGAATTAGACTTTGTATGTGACAAGTGGGGCTTACTATATCCCATCAATGCATTAGTACATTTCATGATGCAAACTAGAAACAATTTTTACCCATTATGTGTGGTTTCTTAGTTGAGGCCTTGACAATATGTTTATTGTAACGTCATGGTTCTGAAAGCCACTCAGAGGCGCCCCGTACCAGGTTGGTCACATAGCCTCAAGCGCATTTCCTCTATCACAGGAGGCTTCCGACTAGTATCGAGGTTCTTTGGTGTGATAGTGGGGAAACTATGCCCTCATTGGCATAGTAACACAATGGAAGAGAAAGAGATAATAATACTGGAAGCATCAATAATATCAAACAAAAATAAATGGAAGAAGACTACAGAAATAAACAGCTGGGGAATATATTTAAAAATGATGCATGGTACATATGTCTAGGAAATCATCCAAACACATCACAATGCTGCAATACAGTACTAAACCAAAGTACAAAAGAAAACAAGTAAACTCTTCAGCATCACAAGCCTCTTCTTGGTCTCATTCTCTCCATATTTTCAGCAATCAAGTACCTAAAGTAGAAGGGCACATTCCCTTATCTATACCTACAACAATATAATCTGTTTTGGCCCAAAAACATAGCCCAAACAGGGTGTGAGACTAAATCCCAATAGGAAACCATCACAAGATCTGTGCCTAACGGTCATCAAATATATGGCAGGTATTAAATTACAGGTATCAGTTAACAAAGAAGTACTCAGCAGTAACAAATCCACAGTTTCAAATCATTTAGTTTCATAAATAAGCAACAGCTAACCAAAGTAGGTAAACACAAACAGGTAACCCTCTGGGAAGTAGTCACAGCCCATGGTCTCTGTTCCTACCTAGACACACAAGCAAGTAGCTAAACACAAAAGGTCACCCTCTGGTAAGTACTCATAGCCTAACCCCTCAGGTCCTACCTAGCAACACAAGAAAGAAGATAATACAGTAGGTAACCCTCTAGGAAGTACTCATAGAATATCCCCTCTAGTCCTACCTTGCAACAAAAGAATTTAGATAATAAAACAGGTAACCCATTGGGAAGTACTGTCAGCCTTTCCCCTCTAGTCATACCTAGAAACATAAGTAACCCTATGGGAAGTACACTCAGTCAAACCCCTCTGGTTCAGCTTTAGAATAGACTCTCTGAGGAAGAACATGCTGTCAATACCTCTTATAGTCTCATATCAGTAACTAAAGGTGCTTCAGGGAAGAACTTAAGTCACATTCCCCCTATGGCCCATGTTGAGAAACTACAGACACTCTGAGGAAGCACATAGTGAATTCTCCATGTGGTCTCGCATCGTAATAAAAAACAGACACTCTGGAGATGCTCTTTCGTCCATTCTCTCTATGGTCTACTAAACTAGATTCTCATAGCCCTGTGTAAGTCAATAAAGAATAGAAGAATGTATCAGCCAAATTAAACCTCAAGAATAACTTTAATGAATACTTTATATCATGAAAACATGTTAGAACAATAGTCACACCATCCTACAATATTAGGCATGGAATTTAAACAGTAGCCTAACAGTCAAACTAGACCAAACGGTCAAAATAAGTGACATGCATGGAAAACACTTCCGAAACACAACAATTCACTGAATTCACATTCAATTAGACTCTATTCAAGAATACGATCATAGAAGGAAATTATTAGGCCTAAAACAATAATCACCCAATACCCCGTTTGAGGGAATTGGACAAATTTTCACATATAACTAAATGAATTTCAACAGAAAGGCAAAAACCACCAACATTAGCATAGAGAGATCAATATACTTGAGTCTTAGGGTTTTAATCACCTTTGAACCCTGAAGATATACAAAAATGTATAAAAGTTTCAAAAAAGGATATATTGAGAATGAGGTGTAATTCGGAAATGAAGCTCAAGAAGAAGAGAGAGCATACCAAGGCAATCCCAACACAATCGATGGTGGTCGAATTGGAGATTGGATGCTCAGTTGGGGGCTCGGAGGAAGATTGCGGCCGTACGAGAGCTTTGGGAAAAATGAAACCTAGAAAAAGGAATTTCTCGTGATTAAAATGACCCCAATACATTTAATGAATAAAACTAGAGGACGTGTACTTTTGAAGTAGACGATGTGTGCTTGTCATTTCTGTTGACCGCTTTAGGCAACCTCTTGGTCACCCACTACATGGTCGTGTGTGTTGTCATCACACGACCAGCACACAGCCTCTTGCAGAGTCCTAGTACTCAGCATTTACTCATAAATTACATGATGTGTAATTAAAAAATTTCTATAAATTCCCCCTTTTATCAAAAAATACCAGAAGAAAGAAAACATACTTGAAAAGGACATCCTGGATCTTACAAACATCTTCCCTTAAAGAAATTCATCCCTGAATTCTCTTAGAAAGGCGGCGTAGAAGAAGAAACCTAGAATAGCTTCGGCCACTATGCTCGTACATCAGACTCCCTCTTCCAAGTCTCATCCTGTACTCAACCGTACGTCCATAACACTCGTACCAGAGGGACAGACCGGCCATGGAGAACCTTATTACATCGATCAACGATCCGGATAGGATGCTCCTAAAATGATGCATCCACTTCCAACTCAACCTCCTAGGGTTGCAAAACATGACATGGGTTTGAGAAGTAACGTCGAAGTTGAGAAACATCGAATATGTAGTGCATATCCCGGTACCTATGAGGTAACTACTACCGATAGGAAACCGACCCAAATCCCTCCAAAACCTCAAATGGCCCGATATACATCGGCGAAAGCTTACACTGTCCCCTAATACTTTGGTGTCCCAACCTTGGTGTGACACGTAGGAAATCCGGATACCCAGCCTTGAACTCTAGAGGTCATCCCTGCTAATTAGCATAAATTTTTTCTCGAGACTGTGCAGTGTCCAGATTTTTCTGAATCAACACCGTCTGCTCTATGGTCTCCTGCACAAGAGGATGTCCCATCATAGCTACCTCTCCTACCTCCATCAAACATAAGGGTGATCGGTATGGACTACCATTCAAATCCTCATAAGGTTCCATCTTAATATTTTCATGAAAACTATTATTATAGGAAAACTCCAAAAGAGTTATATACTTCTCCCTAGAACCTCCAAAATACATGATGAATGCACAAAGCATGACCTCAAGAACCCGAATCCTACGCTCGGACTGGCCAACTGTTTGGGGATGGTAAGCTATACTCAAAAGAACATGTGTACCAAAAGACATATAAATCCCCTTCAATGCCCGAGATGTAAAACAAGCATCCCTGTGCGAAACGATGGAGTGTGGAACCCCATGTAGACATACAGTCTTTCGAATTTACAACCGTACCAACTCATCAACACTAAAGGTCTCCTTTATCTTCATGATGTCAGCAACCTTTGTGAGTCTGTCAATGACAACAAAAACTAAATATTTCCCTTGAGGTGACCTCCGTAAACCTTTCAAGAAATACATCGCTACATCATTCCATTTCAACTCGGGAATGGGAAACTGCTGCAAAAGCCCTGCTGGTAGCTGATGCTTCACCTTCACCTGCTGATAGGTGGAACACTTCATGACAAAATAAGAAACATATCTTTTCATACCTGGCCACTAATACTAGCAGTTTCTATCACTATACATCATTGTGAAACCAGGATGAACTACCCAAACTGAAGAATGAAAGTCTCGCATCAGCTCCTCATGTATGTCTACTAGCACCCGTACTTGCCCTTGGAAGTGCAAGATTTCATTCTCCTCTATGGTCTATTAAATAATGGGGTCCACTACTGACACACATTCCCATAGGACTAGGCCTCTACTATTAGATAGTTGCCTTATTCACACTTGATCAAGAAGAGTAGATGTAACATCCACCGAAGAATGAAAAGTCTACCTTTGCCTATCGGGCACCTCCAAATTCATCTCAGAGAACAGACCCATAAGTTTCTACTCACTACTAGACTCCTGAACGGCCTGAATCTGAGTCCTTCTGCTCAGCGCATCAGCCACATCATTGCCTTTCCCAGGCGTATTGGAATGCTCAAAGTCAAAAGACTAAAGGTACTCAACCCACCTTTGCTGTCTCAAATTCAAGTCACACTGACTGAATATATACTTGAGACTCTTGTGGTCCGTGAAAACCACAAAATTCTCTCCCAGAAGATAATGTCTCCAAAAATTTAAGGCATGAACAACAATATCCAACTCGAGATCATGCGTTGGGT
The DNA here is from genome assembly GCA_963277665.1 of Viscum album. Classification (NCBI taxonomy): domain Eukaryota; kingdom Viridiplantae; phylum Streptophyta; class Magnoliopsida; order Santalales; family Viscaceae; genus Viscum; species Viscum album. The sequence continues at coordinate 1,960,781,222 of OY728137.1, forward strand.
GATTCTTCTCATGTGGCCTCAACTATTGATACCCATATGCAATGACTCCTTCTCCCTACATAAACACAATTCGTAGCCAGATACATGAAGCATCATAGAAAATAGTATATCTCTTGCCCGACTCTGAAAAAAATAGTATCGGTGCTGAAGTCAACCTCCCATTCAAATCTTTAATGGCTAAATCACTAGAATCTGACCACAAGAACTTCACACCCTTCTTAGTCAGGCCCGTCAGTGAAACTGCTATGTGTAAAAAGTCCTGTATGAAACATTTATAATATCCATCCCACCGTAAGAAATCTATGTACCTTAAAGACGTTATTTGGATTCTTCTGGGGGAATACTTCTCTTACTTTCTCTGGGTCTAATGATACACTTGTCACTCAAATAACATTACCCATGAAGTGAATTGGGTCCATCCAAAAGTGAAATTTTTAGAGCAAGCATATAACTGATTCTCTCTCAGTGTATTCATATGATCTCAAGATGGGTATCATGGTCAAGTCATGTGTGAGAATACACCAAGATATCATCCAAAAAGACTACTATGAAAGAATCCATGTATGGATGGAACGCTCAGTTCATCAGTGACATGAAGACTATAGGAGCGTTCGGGAGACTGAACAGCATAACCACATACTCGTATGGACCATACCTACTCCGGAAAGCTATATGAGGTATATCAGATGTTCTAATGTGAAACTAATGATAACTAGATCTCAAGTCAATCTCTGAGAACTCCATGGCTCCTCGAAGCTGATGAAAGAGATCATCAATCCTCGACAATGGATATCAGTTCTTGACCATCAACTGGTTCAGCTTCCGATAATCCAGACAAAACCCGAGGGTACTATTTTCCTTCATCACAAACAGGATAGTTGAATCCCAAGCAGAAGTACTAGGTCAGATGAATCCCTTAGCATGCAACTCCCTCAACTTCATCTTGAGATCTTGTAACTCTGGTGTTGCCATCCAATAAGGATGAATATACACCGGTGCCGCTCCTAGAACGAGCTCAATATAAATGTCTACCACTCACTCTGGAGGAAAACCTGAAATGTCATCTAGAAAGATGTCCCTAAAAAAATCCACCATGGGAGGAAAATCTATCAGTGAAGTACCCTGGTCATCCAGATAACGACTATCAATATTGGTTGTAACTCATCTCAAACCATGTTGCTAGAGTCCCTATCAGCTCACCTGGACATCCCACTCACCCCAATGAAGAAACGATCCACCTTATGGTGATGTTAAACTCACCCTACGGTGGTAGCAATCGACGACAACCTGGATGGAAACCAACCATACCATTTTGAGAATGAAATCATTTCCCATCATCTCTAGGACATAGAGGTCGCAAAAGAAGTGACACCCACTAACCTCTAGAGGGCACTCCTTACACTGATGCACACTAGCTTTTCTAGTCACCAACAGAGTGTCTAGTGTCAAGATGTCAACAAAAGAAAAGATGTAGAGCCCAAGGATCTCCACAACAGCAACAGATATAAATCTATGGGAAGCCCCAATATCAAAAAGTGCAGAAGATAAAACAGAGGCAACTAAGACCGTACCTCGAACTACAGAGAGGTTAGGATCATGCTCCTACTAGGTTTTCTCCACTACGAATGTTAGGACTCTACCATTGCCCTGTGACCCTACCTGACAACTCTAATCTTATCCACCTTGATGTCGCTAAAAACCAAGTGACTAACTACCATAGCCATGACCTCCTCCTCAGCCTGAATGGCTAGAATAACTCATGTTCCCAGACTTTTGAGAAACTGGTGGTGCTTCCTCTAAATAGGGATTCATAGAACAACCCTTGTCACTAGATTATGGTGAAAGGATCTGATAGAATCACTTAAGATGACCCATATTTCCGTAAGATCAGAACTCCAAAGGGTCTCTCGGGAAAAGTGGCCACATATTACCACTCTTCCCACACTGGTAGCACACCACCTGGATATAACAATATATCTCTCACCTCCTCTAATCTCTATACATAGACTCCCTAGGATGCTTCATGCTGTCAGTAAGAGGGATACTAACTCTGGATGCCAAGCCACCCTGGTTCACAACTCTAGAATCTCTCAGATTGAACTACATGATCAACGCTTGGTTTACGATAGAAGTGATGGAAGTAAACCAGAAGATATTCACCTACGATCAAATGTTGTGCTTAATACCATCCTCAAACATTCTTGTCTTGAATAAATCATCACCCCCTAGAATAGGCGTTAAACACTGCTGCTCAGTGAAGCGAGAGGAATACTCCATAATAGAAAGAGTACCCTGCTCTAGACTCGTGAAATCTCAGGCTCAATCGGCCCTCAAGGTCTCTAGATAGAAGTAGTCATAAAAGGCATGTTGGAACTCATCACAAGCCATGACCTACTGGCGTCCCACCTATGAGATCACATCCCACCATCTATTGGAAGAATCCTAAAGCATGTACGTAGCGAGCTTGAAGCTCCTCTCTGGAGGCATCTCCAGATGATCGAAGATAGACAACATGGATTATATCTGTGATTCTATATCATTAGGTCCTCCTTCCCCTATGAATTTCGGAGAATTCTGTAGCTGAAAGACCTGTGTCAACTCTACCATAGACGGGGAAGGATGTGGTACCCAATGAAAGGACTGCATTAACCTAATAAATCCTTCCATGAACTTTGCATCAGCACCTATGTCAGCTATAATGGATGGTTCCAAGACTGTCACAACTGGAGGATCTGTTGAAGTCCTTGATCATTCACGTCTGGTGTCTAATTATCACCTTGTAACTGGCATACAACCTGTGTACATCTCATTGGAATGACTCTGTAAGGTCAAGAGTATACATTAGATCAATATCATCAAGGACTAAAAACTGGAAGCGTAACAAGGGAACAAGAGAAGAAAACATTCATGTTTTACAAAAAAAGAATACACAGTGTGTATAATTACTAGACTACGTGTTCCCTTATTTCATTTAACATGGGTGATTACTTCTACTAAAACTAGTAGTGTAACACCCAAAACACATGGAGTGTTATCCTTACACATGATGTGTACTTGAATTCTATTCCCCTGCCTGAGTCCTTCTACACAGCTAAGCCACATAGTTCTCCATATAACGACATTACATGGTATGTTTATGTCAGACACGGCGTGTACTAGACACACTTCACCGACCCGTGTTGTTCAGGACATCGTCAGATACTCGGCTAAAAGAAATGGAGTGTTATATACAGACACAATGTGTACTAGGAAAGATAACACTAACTAGTGTTGTTAGTTACACGACCGGACACAGGGTCAACACGGCACGATGTGTACAACCGGTACACTGCATATTCCAACATGAATTTCCATTTCTTGTGTCTCTTCCCACATGTCCTATGACATGGTTATAGACTACAAGACATGTACATATGGTTCCCAGTGTGTATATAGGAACAATAGTTTCTTCCCAAACAGAAGAACACATGACGTGTCGTGAAATCTACATAGACTGTATTCTATGTTTTCCTGGATATTAAGCCTCAAAAACTACTCCGGATCTTAGAAAAACACTGAAGTAGTCACTTAAGTGCAAAATTATGATCTGGGAGGGACCATACTCCCCGTGAGTAAATTATTGGAATATTATACATGTTATAAGATTCAAAATGCGACAATGATCCACCAAATTCTGGTCAATGAGGGCCCAGAACAACTCAAGAACCAAAGTTTACTGTTCATTCAAACAAAACCATAAAAAATAATACCCTATCAAACTGCTAGTATTTTTATCAAGGAATCTATCACCACATTATTCATATCTAGCAAAATATCTATCATAACAACATGCAATCACTATTGCGCCCTAAATGGCATGGCAAGAATACATGACATGTGTTCCCTAGAAAGTTCTTATATGATGAGTGAGATGGAATACCATCATATCCTCAGGTTTCAACAAAAATAGTACTTTAATAAAATCAAAAATAATAGAAAAATACATGTGAGTCACCCAATGGTGAAAATCAAATCAACTGTAAAATCGCAAAACTAGAAAAATTGCAATTTGAGGTAAATTAGCTTTTCCCTGTACACGGGTTAGCTACTCCCGAGAACAACTTATTACCAAGTACCTATTCCATCTTATCCATGACTATAGGCTCCAAAAAGTATGTCAAAGAAATGAAAATCCTTTGATACCACTATGTAATGTCTCAGTTCCAGAAGCCACCCAGAGGTGCCCCGTACCCAGTTGTTCACATGGCCTCATGTGCATTTTCCCAAATACCAGAGGCTGGAGATTAGCAGCGAGGGACTTGGGTGTGATAGTGGGGAAACTATGCCATCATTGGAAGAGGAACATGGTGGAAGAGAATCAGATAACATTATCAGAAGCAGTAATAATATCAAAAAACAAGAACTAGAAGAATTCTTAAGAGAAAAACAGTTAGAGCATATATATATATAAATTATTCACGATACATATGTCTTGGAAAGCATCTGAAAACATCACAATGCTAGAATATAGTACAAAACAAAAGTAAAAAAAGAAAATGAGTAAACTCCTCAGCATCACAAGCCTCACCTTGGTCCCATTCTCTCCAACTCCTTAGTAATCAAGTAACTAAAGTAGAAGGTCACTTGACCTTATCTATACCTTCAGCAAAAAAAATTTTGGGCCCAGAAACATAGCCAAAAAAGGGTGTGAGAATAAATCCCAGTAGGAATCCACCACAAGATCTATGCCTCAGAGTCAGTGAATATATGGTAGATAAAAAAAAGGAAGCAATAAACAAGGATGTACTCAGCAGTAACCAATCCAAAGTTTCAAAGAATTCAGTTTCATAAATTAGCAACAGCTATCCAAAGTAGGTAAACACAAACAGGTAACCCTATTGAAGTAGTCACAGCACATCCCCTCTAGTCCTACCTAGAAACATAAGAAAGCATCTAAACACAATTTTTAACCCTTTGGTATGTTCATAGTTCCTAACCCCTCTAATCTTACCTAGAGGCACAAGCATGCAGATAATGCAACGGGTATCCCTCGGGGAAATACTCACAGCCTATCCCATTTAGTCCTACATAGCAACACAAGAAATCAGATAACAAAACAAGTAACCATTTGGAAATTACTCACAGCCTATCCCCTCTAGTCCAACCTAGAAACACAAGCAACTATCTAGACAGTACAATTAGTCAAACCCCTCCATTACAGCTTTATAATAGACTCTCTGAGGAAGCAGTCATTGTCAATTCCTCTTATAGTTATGTATCGGTAGCTAAAGGTGCTATGGCGAAGTACTTACGTCACATTCCCATTGTGGCCCATGTCGAGGAAATACAGACACTCTGAAGATTCACTTATATCAATTCCCCATGTGGTCTCACATCGTAAGCAAACACAAACATTCTAGATAATCCCTTCCACCCATTCTCCCTATGGTCTACTACACCAGGTTCTCACTAAACTGTGTAAGTCAATAAAGCATAGAAGTGAATATCGGACAAATTAAACCTCAAGAACTACTTGGATAAATAGTTTACAGCATGAAAAAATGTCATAAAATCAATCACACCATCCTACATTTCTAGGCATGGAATGTAAACTGTAGCCTAACATGCAAACTAGAAAAAACAATCCAAATAAGCAACATGCATTGCAAACACTTCCAAAACCTAGATATTAACCCTATTCACATTCAATTAGGATCTATTAAATCATATGAGTATAGAAGGAAATTATAATGGCTAAAACTATAAACACGCAATACCCCATTCAAGGGTATTGGACAAATTTGCACATAAAACTCAAAGACATTCAACAGAAAGGGACAAAACACCTAACATAGTCTGGGGAGAACAATATACAAGAGTCTTGAGGCTTGAATCACCTAAGAACACTGAAGATATACCAAAAATCCTAAAATGTTCAATAGAAGATAAAATTAGAAGGGGGGGGGGGAATTAAGAAACGAAGATCTAGATGAAGAGAGAGCTTACTGAGGTGATCCAAACGCAATCTACAGTGGTTGAATCGAAGTTTTTATGGTCGGTTGGGGTCTCGAAGGAAGATCGCGGTTGTACATGAGCACTCGGCTGAACGAAACCTGTAAGAAGGTGTTTTTGGTGACTAGACACGACCCCGGTACATTTAATGAAAAAAACTACATGATGTGTACATTGGATGTACACAGTGTGTGCTTACCATTTCCATACTCCTCTTTAGGTGGCCTTTAAGTCACCCACAAATTGTCATGTGTGTGGAAATCACACCACCAGCACATGGCCTCCTGCGGTGACATAGTACACGGTGTGTACTCATAAAGTACACGGAAAGTACTTTATAAATTTCAAAAAAATTGCATTTTTCTCAAAAATGACTAGAAGAAAGAAAGCATTCTTGAAAAGAAGATCTGTGTTCTTACATATATGATGTCTGGAATTTTGGATTCCCTTATTTTAGTACTAAAACTTGGTAAAACTTGAGAAAATTCCACATGTATAATATCCATGGTTATGTTTCATGTGATTATTTGTATGGAATTATTTATTTGAATGTTATTCATACCATATGAAGCTCAAGATTATGTTTTAATGGATTGTGTTCTCTTAGTTATCCACCATTACATATTATATTTTTTTACTCGGTATTAAATAACCATACTAATCATTTGTGCTCAACCATTTCATAGTTTTTATTTTTCCCCACGATGTGAATATGTATATTATTATTGTCTTACCATATTAATCTTAGAGTTTTCTGGTGTTTCCAATGGATATTCTATATTGTTTTTACATATAATATATAATATAAAACTCATGTCTATTTTCTAGCTTCCAAAAAAACTAAAATTATTAGTCCTTTGGGATTTAATTCTTGTGTCTTTGCCAATGTAATTAAGTATAGAACATGATATAACCAACAAGAGTTCATGTATATAAAATTGGTATCATAGAATGTTTAGTGAAAATATTAGAAACATGGTTTAAAAATCATAGATTAGGGCCCACGAACCTAAAATAGACATAGATGATAATAATTAAAGAATATAATAAAAATTTAATAATGTACATACTATTTTGGTCATCCTAAAAATACATCCACATTTGTATACTACAAGTGGATGTGTTTCTAGAAAAAATGTACCTAGGGGTAATAACTCTGACATGGGGTCTCAATCCTGACTTGGGGGAACCTAGTATAGAACAACAGGTCATATTATGCACCTGGTTTGACACTCCCATGGGATATTCTTAGGATAAGTAACATTTTCATTACAAACTCTTATGAAGGATTACAATTAAATAGGCCCCTAAAGAAACCTTTCATATAATTAATTGATTATCTATGCATAAAATTTTTATTCGTGTTATGTTTTTTTTTCTAGTTTGAGAGTATACATTATTATTCATAACCTAATATAGTGTATTCCATTATTTAGAAATCGGTCCTAGTTGAAGGATTGGAAACCATATCAATTCAAGTATCCCATATAGTGATTTATCTTGAATCAATGATTGTGATGTCAGTACTAGAGATGTGACTAGTGCTGAAAAACATGTAACAGTTCTAGGAAAACTAAACCAGGTTATGAAAAATATCATCTCTCATATATAAAATCATAATCCAAAATGTGTAGGAGCCATGTTATACATCTTTATATGACAAAACTTCCATCATTCAATGCTACTTGAAACTCATTTTTTTATAGTAGTGGATAATATTCACAGAAAATATATATTTTTTATTTGGGATTTAATGAAAGGGGAAGGTTATCATGGATTTTTATCATCTCTCAAGAGATACAGATCAGTGGGGGCAGTTAATTCACATCAAAAAAGAGAAAAAATAAACTGAAAGTATGGAATATAATAATTTTAAGGTAAATTTCTTTAAAACATATTTCCCTCACAAACAATGAGAAGATATGGAGAGAAAATTCCTGAGTCTATGACATAAAGGGGATAAAAATGTTTCCATGTATGAAGAAAAATTTACAAGGTTATAAATGGAATTTTGTGGACTTCATACAAAATCCATAGAGAAATATTGATTGATTATTTGATGGTATAAATTGTTCCTCTGAATGGAAATGATCTCCCAAAATATATTATCACATAAATATGTAGATCTGGTTCTATTAATATTGAAATATAATTCTACGTGAATTATGAATTTAATGAAAATTATGATAATAATAGGTATGTTAAACACTCTAGAAAATGAATTATGGAAATGAGGAAGATGGAATGTTTTTAATTTCCATTATACTTTAATTATGGGAAGTAACACCTCTGTTCATCCTTGAAGGGTAGGGGTGTTTGTAAAATTTAGGTAGAGAAAGGACACACATAGAATGAATGAAAGGGAAATAAGGAATAAAATAATCTCCAATGATAAAATTGAAATGAGATGTGAAATTAAGAAAATGATTGTCTTATAAGTCCAAGAAAATTTTCCCACATATGGAAAAGAGATAAAGGCTAAACTTATGTGGTCATAAAAGCTGAGGATGAAGTTCCAATTGATGTGGTGGAACGTACATTAATAGTTTTCTCAAACTTATACTATTGTTTAATTAATTATGGATCCACAATATTTTTATATCTTTTTAGTTTTCCAATAAAATTAAGCATTCACATTTTGATTTAATAATGGTGTTGTTAGAAACAAATCATAAGAGATGTATCATTGTAAAAAATATTGGTTAGGTAGTCCCTTTTAGGATGCATAAACATGATATTTTTGCTGACATTGTCATCAAACCAATGATTTCATTAGATAAAAATACTCGGCATGGATTAGATCTCAACATATGATACAATAATATATTTACATAATAATAAAATTACTATTATTTGGGAAGATATAGAATCCCTAATCATTAGAGAAGAAACCACATCATCTAAGTCATATTTGGATCCACCTCTAGCTGCTCCTCTAAATTAAATTCATGGGGAGGAAGCGAAATCATCATCTATTTTAGGGGAATGAAATCATAAAATTGAATATCTAACTATTGTGAATGAATTTATTGATGTATTTCGGTAAAACATACCTTGTATTCCTCTAAAGTGGAATGTTGAGTTCTCTATTGATTTTAGCCTTGGTGAAATACCTATATCAAATAATGTTCATTTCATGGACACTATAGAATTAGTATAATTGGAGAAACTAAAAATGGAATTGTGGGTTAATGGATTTGTTCACCATAGTGTTTCTACATGTGGAGACCCTATTCTATTTATCAAGAAGATAGATGGATCTAGGAGGCTATGAATTGATTATAGGAAAATAAATTATATTATAATAATGTAAATGTATCCCATGCCTCAAATTGAAGACTAATTTGAACAATTCTTGGAGCTCAATATTTTTCAAATAATTACATTTGATATGGATATCATCTATTGCATGTCAGTAAGGGAGATATTCTAAAGAAAACATTTCAAACTAGGTATGGGAATAATGAGATTATAGTAAATTCCATTTGGACTGACTAATGATTCTAATGTTTTTATGGATCTAATGAATTGAGTTTTTAATGAGTATCATGATTACATTCTTGTGGTATTTATTGATGATATATTTTTGTACGTGAAAATTTATAAAAACCATGAGAATAACATGTGGATGGTTCTAAAGAGTCTTAAATGAAACAAATTATATGGGATGTTTACAAAGTGTAAATTTTGGCATCCATCGTATTCATTTCATGTAATTTTCATCTCAATGTTTTCAATCACAGTTGGTCTAGTGAAGAAAAAGGTATTTTAGTAATGGAATACACCAACGAACATAATTAAGGAACATAGTTTTATTGGTTTAGGAGGTTATTAATAGCATTTAATTCTGAAATTCACCTGAGTTTCTAACCCATAATCCATGCTTACTTATAAAGAGTTTAAGTATGTATGGAAAAAATAATGTGAAGAATGTTTTGAAGGATTAAATTATAGATTTTTTAATTCTCTAATCCAAAATCTACTGTCTAGAAATGATGTATTTGTGATATATAGTGACACTTCAAAGAAGGATATGGTTTTATTGTTGTACATAAAGATATAGCTATTGTTTATCCATCAAGGATATTAAATATTCATGAATAGAAATATCCAACTCAGGATCTTGATTTAGTAGTTATAATCCATTGTCTCATGATATGGAGACACTATCTCTATGGAGGAACTTGTGAGATATATACTGATCACAAGAGCTTCAAATATATATTGTCACATAATGAACTCAACATGAGGTAAATTTGATGGCTTGAAATATTAAAGGATTATTATTTTTCAATACAATACTATCCAGTGAAGGCGAATAAGTTAGAATATGCATTGACCAAAAAAGATCACAGAGTTCTAAAAAAATAATGATTGATAGGAACCATATGTACGTTGATCTAGAAATGATGGATATGTGAATTATAAAGGAAGGTAAAACATCATTAATTTTTCAGTTGTTTTCCTAACCATCATTGTTGGAACTGATTCAAAATTTATAATCTAATGATGAGAATCTTCACGAAAATATTAAAGTTCTAAATGATGGGATATTTGAATACTTCGTGCTAGATGATGGAATTCTGGAATTTTACAAGATGTTTTTTCCTATATATGTGAGCTAAAATGGAGTTATTGGATGATTCCCATAGTTATAATTTCTCTATACACCCTATTAGCACTAATATGTATCGATATTTGAAGGAACATATTTGGTGGGATAACATGAAGTGGTAAATTGTTGATTATATATGAAGAAGTTCAGTCTATCAATAAGTGAAGGACAAAAGAAATATCCTAGAGGATTAATTCAACCTCTAACGGTTATAAAGTTGAAATCAAATGAAATAACAATGTATTTGTTCACTATATTACCAGAAAATCCTTAAATTAATGTTACAATATGGGTAATTATTGACTGACTAACAAAAAATGCTCATTTCCTCTCTATAAGGAAGGATTTTCAACTAGAGAGCCTTTCACAATTATTTATTAATGAATTTGTAAGACTTTATGGAGAAACTCTCTCAATTGTGTATGATCACGATCCTTAATTTACATAAAATTTCTGGAAAAGTCTCCTAAAATATTTGGATAATGACCTTCATTTGTGTACAACTTATCACCCACAAACTAATAGGATGTTAGAAAGGATGATCCAAACATTCGAAGACATGTTGAAGTCATGTTACCATGAACTTCAATGTTTGTGGGATCATTATTTAACATTTTTTTATTTTTCCAACAACAATATTACTTATTCTAGTATTCAAATGGAACCATATGAAGTATTGTATTGAAAGAGATTTTTTATACCAACTACTTAGAATGAAGTTGGTGAAAGGAAGTTTTTAGGCCTAGACCATGTTGTAACATCCCATGTAAGTAATGAATAATATATATTTTTATCTATGTTTATTAATGATTAATATAGTGTTATAGAGGCTTAAAACGAAAATAAATACAATCTTATGCATGGAATACACTAATATTCTTAAAAGATTGTTTTTCTGCCTTTTGATGGCAAACCATTTTTGAATCTATATTTTGACAATTTTATAAACTATGTTTGTCAAAATAAACTTATCCTTTATGATTGGGACATCAAATTTTACCTTGTGTGAATTTTTGGTATTTTTCTGACAATGTTCATTTTTTTTAATGAATAGTGAAAAATACTGCATTTTACATCAAAACTGCTTTTTAACCTAATTTATTTATATGATTAGATTATGTTTTGAATTGGTTTTGAAGTGAAATTAGAATTTATTTTTACCATTTAATCCAATGGTGGTCATTGGAATCAATTTCACTTTGAAATTGGACTTAAACTAGTATCAATCTTTTGATACTTATTGTATTGTAAAAACACGCTATTTGCTCTGGCAGCGGGAATTAATTATTAAATTAATTAATGTGACTTATATGATTTGAATTTTGTAAAATAGACTTCATTTTTAATTCTTAATATCAAATATAGCTTAGGGTGAATTTTTTGTAATTTTCTGAAAAACTTCAATTTTAGATGAATAGTGAAACCACTAAGTGGTAATCAAGCAAACTGATTTTTCAATTAAATGAAAGTTTACCACTAATGTGTATTGAATTTTGAAAATCCGACATACATGGTTGTCTTTAAGAAGTAAAATGTGGTTCAATGAGATTAAAATAATTTTTTGGTGAATAGTAACTTATTAAGTTTTTAATCGTGATTAGTGGTAATTAGTGTAGTTTAAGGTATAAGTAATGCTTTAATAATATGAAATGACCTAGAAACATGTCCCAACCATATTGGTTGTGTCATGGCCGACCAATAAAAGCCATGGGTCAACTTGGGGACCCCATGGAGACATTTTGGTTGGGAAATGACATAAATAACTTTTTATTTAATGTAAAAGTAAAAATGACACAAACATAATATGTTTCACAAAAACAATTTTTACATGGGGTAATAAATATCAGATATTTGATTATAAATAGTCATTGGAAAGCTAAAAAGATTTCAGACATTATAGTATTTGTTTTATAATTTTTAGACATTAAATAAATTAAATTATTTATGACATAATAATGATGCACCGATGACATCATTATTTGACGATTTAAATAAAATGGAAAGAAAATGTAAAATATATGAACTACACATGTCCAAAACTTATTGGATGAGTGGATTTATAAGCCTTATCACCTTATCCACGAATTATATCAATGTGGGACCTTTTGAAACCGAAACACATTTTCAAATAAAGTAATATTTTTTTACTTTCCAAAAGTGCCCCTCCTCTCCTCTTATAAAAGGCCCCCACCTCTACCTCATTTCACACACTCCTCAAGCCTTTGGCTCGGCCAACCCCTGCCCATTTACTCTCTCCACATCCCTCTCCTCATCCTAGAGGATTCCATTTGGGCAGAATCCTTTCAAAGGAAGCCTTTAGGCTCAAATCAAAAGGAGTTACACTTTTTAAGGTAATTCATTCTCTCATTTTCATTTGTTTTATTTTGCTTCTCCCCCCTAAACTCTTTTTATTTACTTATTTTGTAACAACACCAGTATCTTCAATATACTAGGATGTTGTTATAAGATTTATTTGATCTACACTCTCACACAACTACATGAAATGGTTAAAGAACATACGGTTTCCGTGGATGGCAAAATTCTGCCTCCTGAAACGATGATTGTTCAATACTCATTTAACACCTTCAAAGGTGGCCATTATGATGTCACTATTTTTATATATGATATATAATATGTTTATGTTTTCCTTAAGCTTCTGTTTTTTTCATTTTGGGCATACCGTTATGGTTTCCATTATGGGTAAACACGATATCTTCATTTTAGGAAGTGCGGACTACCGCCCCCTCAAAGTGATTTGATTCGTTAAATACCATATGTGGGACATATAAAGGATGGAATTATGATATTATATATGATATTATACCGGAATTATAATATACCTTTATATCATTATGATTCCATTCTATAAAATACGCAATAGAAATGAAAGTAGCGTTCATGCGTACGTACGGCTTACCGTCTCCATGAACAGTGCATTTCATTTCTTATCTCTAAATGATTATGTAATATTATAAATGCAAGTATGTACTGGATATATATGACATATATGATATCTAAATCATGAATACCATTCTGGATATAATGAACCTTTGACCAAATTAACAACATGTAAGTGTAAGAAGTCTATTTTTGACTTAAGAACCAAATACCGACAAAATGAACATTATTAACTTAACTAATTACATGATGTTCATAACATGGTATAAAAGGAATAATGAACTTGAAAAAGGTTCTTAAGCAAGTAGAGATTAACTCATGTTTATTATTCAGGAGATTAAAGAATGGTCGGTTCAAGTTGGATACGAGGTATGGGACTTCGTCTCAATCTCCTTTCGTTGAGGCATATTTTATTTTATACACAACTTTCTTTTATACGGTGTATAAAACACTTTGACTTTTACGTTTATTCAAAAGGAATCTTTTTTATACAAAGCGTTTACTATACGACAAAAGGGAATGTTTTTGTCGTACGTATGCGGCGACAATGACTTCTCCGCCGTCGTGACCGTTATTTGAGTTTCGGCTTCCTCTACAATCCATACCTTCTTTTTAAAAGAAAAATAAATACCATGTTTTACTTTTCTTTTATTTTGGTATTGAAAATGGTTTTCATAATGTTTTTATATCAATGTGTTGTATTGATATCTCGTGATTGAAATGTGGAAATTTTATGTTTCCTTTATGCATGTTTTATGTGATATGATTATGTTATGGTTCTTGGGCATTATTATGAAGACGGGTGGTTCCGTGATAAACTAAGGGTGGGTGAGCCCGTTATAGCTCTCCAATGCATTGGGTAATGTGAAGGAGTTAAACGTTAAGGTTTCTCTGAAGAGATTTTAGGGAATATACTGTGATGCGTATTCCAAACGTAACCATGAGGGTTACTCCCTACGTAAGAATGTTATGAATGCCTCAAGTTACCTTTATGTCTTATGATTTCTATGATTTATTCATGATTTTATGAGGTATGTTAAAGTGCCTATGTTTTATGGGTAAAGTATGATTTCATTCTTATGTATATATGAACTCATGTTCCCTCTCCATGTTTTTTATAACCCATACTGAGTTTTTATGCTCATCCCAAGTTTTTGAAATGTTTTTCACATGTCATGGGAAAGGTACATGATAAGATGATAGAGTCAAGGATGTGTCAATAAATAATCCATGTTTTATTTTAACTGTGTTTCCATTGATGGGAATGAGGAATACTATCTTTATGTAACCACTTTGTTTATATGTGGAATGTAATGCAAGTTTTATGATCTAATTCTCTAAAACTCTAAACCCGAAAAGATCCTAAATGTGTAATCTTGTAATAACTCAAGATTAAGTATGGTTTAAGGCCGGGGCCTTATAGTTGGTATCAAAGGTCGGTTTGGATGACTTTAGGAGTTAGAATTCTATTAAATGATTATCCAAAAATATATATTTTTTTTTTTGGAATGATATAGCATTTAAAGATTACCATGTTGCTTCATCTAAGACATGTTTGTTCAGAATGGTTTTCCGCAGAGGAAACAGGGAAGCTGTGATAGGAAGGCATACAGAAGGAAATAACCATCTGAATCAGCATCCAGAAATGGTCGGAATTGGAACTGAACAGTTTGTTGCAGTAATGGCGCAGTTGACTCAAGCGATAAATGGCGGTGGTATCCATGCACGAGATCAGCCAGAACAACCGCAGAGGAACATGTCAGTGGTGGAACATTTCATGAGGCAACATCCACCATCATTCAGAGGATCATCTGACCCTGTGCTAGATGAAGGGTGGATTAAAGCACTGGAGAAGATTTTTGATGTCATGGGGTGTTCAGACAATCAAAAGGTTAGTCTTGCTATTTACCGTTTGGAGGGTGAAGCAGATCAGTGGTGGTCTATGGTTAAAAATATCAGGGACGCCGATGAGATTGATGCTCTTGACTGGGATGAATTCAAAGGTATGTTTCTTGAGAAGTATTTTCCTAAGGCTGTTCGACTTAGGATGGAAAAGCAATTCTTGGAATTGAGGCAAGAGGAAGACTCAATGGCTGCCTATGAAGAAAGGTTCACTCGAATGGCAAGGTATGCTCCAAATTTTATCCGGGACCTTGATAGTAAAATCAATCATTTTTACTCAGGATTAAAGCCAAAGTATCGAAGGGCATTAGCTTCTCGTGAGTTTAAAAGTTATGAAAAGCTTGTTCGATGTGCTGAGAAGGTGGAAATGGAGTTTGCTGATGACCAAGTTTTCTATAACAACCAACAGAAGAAGAGACCGAGGTGGCAGGAGAAAGGTAAGAATTCATCAAAAAAGTCTGATGGTAAGAGAACTAAGTTTCCAGTTTGTGATAAATGTGGCAAAAGGCATGCTGGGGAATGTCTTCTGAATTCTAGGAAGTGCTACCGATGTGGTAAGATGGGACATAAGGCTCATGATTGTACTGAAAAGGATCAAGGTGAAGGTAAGAACAAATTTGATTTACAGTTAGTGAAATGTTTTAAGTGCAATGAGATGGGTCACTATGCAAATGAGTGTCCGACAAAGAGCTTGAGTGATGGGAAGCAGTTAGACTATAAGCAGAAAGGGGTGGTGAAATCCTTTGCAACTACTTCAGCAGATGTCGGGCCATCAAATGAAGTTGTATAAGGTACTTTGTTTGTTTTTTCAGATTATGCCAGTGTGTTGTTTGATTCGGGGTCTACACATTCTTTCATCTCTGAAACCTTTTCTAGTAAAATGGGAATACCATCTCAAGAAATGACTCCTGAACATTTGGTAAAAACACCTGGGGGAAGTGTCGAGGAAAAAAGAATTTATAAGAATCTTCCTATCCTTATCTGTGGAAAGAACCTACTTGCAAACCTTATTGTTCTACCTCTAGTAGAGTTTGATGTTATCCTGGGTATGGATTGGCTCTCTATTTACCATGCTAAGATTGACTGTAGAGCTAAAGAAGTTTCTTTTCAGAAAGAAATTCAGTTTGTTTACAAGAATGAACCCTTACTTTTGATAACATATCAAGAGGCCGAGAAACTTGTAAAAGATGGAAATGAATGTTACCTTGCACACATCGTTGAAAATAAAGGAACTGTTCAGATTAATGATGTGCCAGTGGTAAATGAGTATCCTGATTTTTTTCCTGATGAGTTGCCTGGAATAATACCAGATCGGGAAGTTGAGTTTATTGTTGACTTAGTTCCTGATGCTAAGCCAATTTCAAAACCCCCTTATCGAATGGCACAAATTGATCTTTTAGAGTTGAAGGAGCAATTGCAAGATTTATTAGAGAAAGGTTTCATTAGACCTAGCACATCACCATGGGGTGCTCCTGTTTTATTTGTTAAAAAGAAAGATGGTTCTATGAGACTTTTCATTGATTATAGAGCCTTGAATAATATCACTGTTAAGAACAAATATCCTTTGCCTCATATCGATGATTTGTTTGATCAGCTCCAGGGAGCTCAGTTTTTTTCAAAGATTGACTTGAGATCGGGGTACCATCAGCTGAAGGTAAAGGAGGCAGATATTCCGAAGACCGCGTTCCATACGAGATATGTCCATTATGAATTTGTAGTAATGCCTTTTGGGTTAACCAATGCACCTGCTGTATTCATGGACTTAATGAATAGAATTTTCCATGAGTTCTTGGATAAGTTTGTGGTGGTTTTCATTGATGATATTTTGGTGTTTTCTAAAAGTAAATAGGAGCATGAAAAACATTTAAGGGTTATCTTTCAAACCTTAAATGAAAAGAAACTGTATGGGAAATTCATCAAGTGTGAGTTTTGGTTGCAACAAATTTCTTTCCTTGGTCACATTGTTTCTAAAGATGGAATAACTGTTGATCCTGCAAAAACAAAAGTTGTGGAAGAATGGCCAAGACCCACAAGTGTAACCAAGATTCGTAGCTTCCTTGGTTTGGCGGGCTATTACCGAAGGTTTGTTAGAAATTTTTCACGGTTATCTAGTCCAATGACTAAGCTAACTCGGAAGGGTGTTAAGTTTATCTGGACAAAAGAATGTGATGATTGTTTTCAGGAATTGAAAAGAAGATTGGTGAATGCTCCATTTTTGGCACTACCTTCCAGGAATGGTGAGTTTTTTATATACAGTGATGCTTCATTGAAAGGACTTGGTTGCATCCTAATGCAGATTGATCACGTAATTGCTTATGCTTCACGACAGTTGAAAACTCATGAGGTAAATTACCCTACACATGATTTGGAATTAGCTGCTGTTGTTTTTGCTTTAAAAATTTGGAGGCATCATTTATATGGAGTAAAGTGGGAAATATATACCGATCACAAAAGTTTAAAGTATATATTCACTCAGAAAGAGTTAAACATGAGACAAAGGAGATGGCTGGAATTAATCAAGGATTATGATTGTACAATTCATTACCATCCGGGAAAAGCAAATAAAGTGGCTGATGCTTTGAGTCGAAAAAGTAATGCTTCATTAACAATGTTGCGTTTGGAACGTGATCCTTTGGTTAAGGATTTGATGAACATTGTCATAGAAGTTGTTGGTGCAGGAAGTCCTTCTATTTTGTTTCAGGTATTAATGAGATCATCTCTATCAGATAGAATCAAGCAAGCACAGAAGCAAGACAGTGAGTTGCAGAAAAGGGTAGAGCTGGTTCAGAAAGGTAAGTTGCCTGAATTCAACATTGATAATGATTGTGTTTTGAGATTTGGGAAGAGATTGTGTGTGCCTTGTGATTCACAGTTGAAGAGAGAGTTGTTATGTGAAGCTCATAGTTCTCCGTTTTCAGTTCATCCGGGCAGTACTAAGATGTATAGAGATCTGCGGGAGTATTACTGGTGGGATGGAATGAAAAGAGACATTGCTGATATTACTGTGAAGTGTTTGACTTGTCAGCAGGTTAAAGCAGAGCGGCAGTTACCGAAAGGGATGCTTCAGCATTTACCAGTGCCAGAGTGGAAATGGGAGAATATATCCATGGACTTTGTTGTTGGATTACCGAAGACATCTCGAGGTAATAATGCAATCTGGGTTATTGTTGATCGCTTGACCAAATCTGCTCATTTCCTTGCTATACGAGATAGTTTCTCTTTTGATCAACTTTCCCGTTTGTATCTTAAAGAGATAGTCAGGTTACATGGAGTTCCTCTCTCCATTGTATCGGATTGTGATCCCAGGTTTACTTCTAACTTTTGGAAAGGCCTTCAGAAGTCGTTGGGTACTGAATTAAATTTTAGTACAGATTTTCATCCTCAATCAGATGGACAGTCAGAACGAACAATTCAGACATTGGAGGATATGCTACGAGATTGTTCTATGGATTATCAGGGAAGTTGGGACCAACATCTTTCTTTGGTTGAATTTTCATATAATAACAGTTTCCATTCCAGTATACAGATGGCACCATTTCAGGCATTATATGGGAAGCGGTGTCGAACTCTAGCTTTCTGGGATGAAGTGGGTGAAAGGAAGTTGATGGGACCAGAATTGGTAGAAGAGATGGCAGAAAAAGTTCAGCTGATTCAGAAACACATGAGAACAGCTCAGAGCAGGCAGAAGAGTTATGCGGATAACCGGAGGAGGGATCTATCTTTCGAGGTAGGTGATCATGTTTTTCTCAAGGTTTCTCCTTGGAAAAGTGTGATGAGATTTGGTAAGAAAGGAAAGTTGAGTCCATGGTTTGTTGGACCATATGAAATTCTGGAGAATGTTGGGTCAGTTTCATACCGAGTGGCTTTACCTCCGAGTTTATCTCAGTTACACAATGTTTTTCACATTTCTATGTTGAGAAAGTATATGCCAGATCCATCTCATGTTTTGAGTCCAGAGGTAGTTCAGCTGGAAGAGAACCTATCTTATGAGGAACAACCGGTCCAGATTCTTGACCACAGGGAGCAAGTGTTACGGAATAAAGTGATTCACTAGGTAAAGGTTTTGTGGAAAAACCACATGATTGAAGAGGCAACATGGGAATCTGAAAATGCAATGAGGGATAAGTACCCCCATTTATTCGATAAGTAAATAAATTGCGGGGACGCAATTTTCTAAAGGGGGGAAGGATGTAACATACCAAGTAAGTAATTAATAATATATATTTTTATCTATGTTTATTAATGATTAAGATAGTGTTATAGAGGCTTAAAACGAAAATAAATACAATCTTATGCATGGAATACACTAATATTCTTAAAAGATTGTTTTACTGCCTTTTGATGGCAAACCATTTTTGAATCTATATTTTGACAATTTTATAAACTATGTTTGTCAAAATAAACTTATCCTTTATTATTGGGACATCAAAATTTACCTTGTGTGAATTTTTGGTATTTTTCTGACAATGTTCATTTTTTAATGAATAGTGAAAAATACTGCATTTTACATCAAAACTGCTTTTTAACATAATTTATTTATATGATTAGATTATGTTTTGAATTGGTTTTGAAGTGAAATTAGAATATATTTTTACAATTTAATCCAATGGTGGTCATTGTAATCAATTTCACTTTGAAATTGGACTTAAACTAGTATCAATCTTTTGATACTTATTGTTTTGTAAAAACACGCTATTTGCTCTGGCAGCGGGAATTAATTATTAAATTAATTAATGTGACTTATATGATATGAATTTTTTAAAATAGACTTCATTTTATGAATTTGGAATATCAAATATAGCTTAGGGTGAATTTTTGGTAATTTTCTGAAAAACATCAATTTTTGATGAATAGTGAAACCACTAAGTGGTAATCAAGCAAACTGATTTTTCAGTTAAATGAAAGTTTACCACTAATGTGTATTTAATTATGAAAATCCGACATACATGGTTGTCATTAAGAAGTAAAATGTGGTTCAATGAGATTAAAATAATTTTTTTGTGAATAGTAACTTATTAAGTTTTTAATCGCGATTAGTGGTAATTAGTGTAGTTTAAGGTATAAGTAATGATTTAATAATATGAAATGACCTAGACACATGTCCCAACATTATTTTTTGTGTCATGGCCGACCAAGACAAGCCATGGGTCAACTTGGGGACCCCATGGAGACATTTTGGTTGGGAAATGACATAAATAACTTTTTATTTAATGTAAAAGTAAAAATGACACAAACATAATATGTTTCAGAAAAATAATTTTTACATGGGGTTATAAAGATCCGATATTTGATTATAAATAGTCATTGGAAAGCTAAAAATATTTCCTACATCATAGTATTTTTTTTATAATTTTTAGACATTAAATAAATTAAATTATTTATGACATAATAATGATGCAGCGAAGACATAATTATTTGACGATTTAAATAAAATGGAAAGAAAATGTAAAATATATGAACTACACATGTCCAAAACTTATTGGATTAGTGTATTTCGAAGACGTATCACCTTATCCACGAATTATATCAATGTGGGACCTTTTGAAACCGAAACACATTTTCAAATAAAGTAATATTTCTTTACTTTCCAAAAGTGTCCCTCCTCTCCTCTTATAAAAGCCCCCCACCTCTACCTCATTTAACACACTTCTCAAGCCATTCGCTCGGCCAAACCCTGCCCATTTACTCTCTCCACATCCCTCTCCTCATCCTAGAGGATTCCATTTGGGCAGAATCCTTTCAAAGGAAGCCTTTAGGCTCAAATCAAAAGGAGTTACACTTTTTAAGGTAATTCATTCTCTCATGTTCATTTGTTTTATTTTTCTTCTCCCCCTAAACTCTTTTTATTTACTTATTTTGTAACAACACCAGTATCTTAAATATAATAGGATGTTGTTATAAGATTTATTTGAGCTACACTCTCACACAACTACATCAAATGGTTAAAGAACATACGGTTTCCGTGGATGGCGAAATTCTGCCTCCCGAAACGATGATTGTTCAATACTCATTTAACACCTTCAAAGGTGGCCATTATTATGTCACTATTTTTATATATGATATATAATATGTTTATTTTTTCCTTAAGCTTCTGTTTTTTTCATTTTGGGCATACCTTTATGGTTTCCATTATGGGTAAACACGATATCTTCATTTTAGGAAGTGCGGACTACCGCCCCCTCAAAGTGATTTGATTCGTTAAATACCATATGTGGGACATATAAAGGATGGAACTATGATATTATATATGATATTATACTGGAATTATAATATAACCTTATATCATTATGATTACATTCTATAAAATACGAAATAGAAATGAAAGTAGCGTTCATGCGTACGTACGGCTTACCGTCTCCATGAACGGTGCATTTCATTTCTTACCTCTAAATGATTATGTAATATTATAAATGCAAGTATATACTGAATATATATGACATATATGATATCTAAATCATGAATACCATTCTGGATATAATGAAACTTTGACCAAATTAACAACATGTAAGTGTAAGAAGTCTATTTTTGACTTAAGAACCAAATACCGACAAAATGAACATTATTAACTTAACTGATTACATGATGTTCATAACATGGTATAAAAGGAATAATGAACTTGAAAAAGGTTCTTAAGAAAGTAGAGATTAACTCAAGTTTATTATTCAGGAGATTAAAGAACGGTCGGGTCAAGTCGGATACGAGGTATGGGACTTCGTCTCAATCTCCTTTCGTTGAGGCATGTTTTATTTTATACACAACTTTCTTTTATACAGTGTATAAACCACTTTGACTTTTAAGTTTATTCAAAAGGAATATTTTTTATACAAAGCGTTTACTAAACGACAAAAGGGAATGTTTTTTTCGTACGTATGCGGCGACAACGACTTCTCTGCCGTCGTGACCGTTATTTGAGTTTCGGCTTCCTCTACAAGCCATACCTTCTTTTTAAAAGAAAAATAAATACCATGTTTTACTTTTCTTTTATTTTGGTATTGAAAATGGTTTTCATAATGTTTTTATATCAATGTGTTGTATTGATATCTCATGATTGAAATGTGGAAATTTTATGTTTCCTTTATGCATGTTTTATGTGATATGATTATGTTATGGTTCTTGGGCATTATTATGAAGACGGGTGGTTCCGTGATAAACTAAGGGCGGGTGAGCCCGTTATAGCTCTCCAATGCATTGGGTAACGCGAATGAGTGAAACGTTAAGGTTTCTCCGAAGAGATTTTAGGAAATATACTGTGATGGGTATTCCAAACGTAACCAAGAGGGTTACTCCCTAGGTAAGAATGTTATGAATGCCTCAAGTTACCTTTATGTCTTATGATTTCTATGATTTATTCATGATTTTATGAGGTATGTTAAAGTGCCTATGTTTTATGGGTAAAGTATGATTTCATTCTTATGTATATATGAACTCATGTTTCCTTTCCATGTTTTTTTTATAACCCATACTGAGTTTTTATGCTCATCCCATGTTTTTGAAATGTTTTTCACAGGTCAAGGGAAAGGTACATGATAAGATGATAGAGTCAAGGATGTGTCAAGAAATAATCCATGTTTTATTTTAACTGTGTTTCCATTGATGGGAATGAAGAATACTATCTTTATGTAACCACTTTGTTTATATGTGGAATGTAATGCATGTTTTTTGATCTAATTCTCTAAAACTCTAAACCCGAAAAGATCCTCAATGTGTAATCTTGTAATAACTCAAGATTAAGTAAGGTTTAAGGCTAGGGCCTTATAAATGTAGTGGGAGTAATAAAAAATGTAATGAATATTCAAAACCATATAAAAAATATAAATGTAGGAAAAAGGGATATGACAATAATTTAATAAGGGATTTAGAATTTCATGTTGGAGATAATTGTTTCATGAATGTGTCTTCAAGGAAGGGTACTATAGGATTCAGGTAGAAAGGGAAACTGAGCCCCAGGTACATTGGTCCATTTGAAATCATGAAGAGTATTGGAGATTCCTATAATCATTTGGAAATTATAAATATATTTTCTGAAGTAAAAAAATGTCTTACATAACCCATTTTAATGAAATTACATTCTAGAACCCACACATGTCTTCACTTTTGAAGGTATAGATTTTGAAACTGATTTATTTTACTGTGAAGAGATTATATGGATTCTAAACATTGAAGAACTGGTGTTGAGGAATCAGATTACTTGTAATTTAAATGTTCATTGATGAAATAATAAAATTTTATTGGTGATGTGGGAGCCTAAGGAACATATGTTGAACAACTATCAAAATATTTTCTTGAGGTGACATTATGGAAATCTCGAGGATAAATTTTTTTTAGGAGAGGGGAATGTACCAAACCATGATTCTATCAATGAGATTTATCTTATTTTATTTATTTAATATACTATAAATTATATAAAATCACTTATATAACACAATGAAAGCTTTATAAATGTCAAATGAATGAAATAAGATTTATTTCAATATGTTAATGAACCTATATAGATGAAATTTTAACTTGATCGTTGGAATAGTAATATGACCATTATAAATAGTAAACTAGAAAAATGAATTATAACCTCACCCATGAAATTATATATAAAATTAAGTCATATCATAATTAAAATTTTGATATAATTATTTCATAGTACATGTACATTAATATTTTAGATCTTATTAATTATGTTTTGGTATCTTTGTGAGTCACACATATTTAACACCAATTTTATAAAAACTAAAATTATATAAAGGAAAAAAAATTTAAAAAATTGTCTTCAAAATTTAATATTTAGCTTTCTTATGATATTTGGATAATTTAATGAGACATTGGTTAATTTTTCAGAGTGTTATAAAATAAATATTTATTTTAAAATATGTAATTTTTTAGAAAATAATATATTTAATTAAAATTAAATTTATCAGATTTAATTTTTTTTTTCTTAAAATGTAGTTAAATATTTAAGTATACACATATAATAATGGTTAGGGTTAATTTTTCGTATTTTTATAAAAGAGATGCATTCTTTATGAACAGTAAAATAAAATAATTTTGGAGAAATACTAAACAGATGAATTATTGAGTCATTGGTGATGTATAGGTGATGTATTGATGATGTAATCCCACTATCTCGAATTATCCTTAATTTTTTAATATTTCTAAAAATATTCATATTTTTGAGACAAAATAATAAACAAATGAATAGAGTATTCAAAAAACACACCTTTGTTCCACTATAAATAGCACCTCTAACCAACACATCTCCTCACAACATCAAACCATTGAGCCTTCTCATATTTCTACACAATCATTTTACCAAGACACTCCCCCAAATCCAATATCCATGGCTCTAAACAAAATACCACATTCAATCCCATTAAGGTGGTTCTTAAGAAGGAGAATTAGAGTGGTAATAATCCTCAATCATTTTAATTATTTTTTTCAATTTATGTAATTTTCATATATTTACAAAACCTCCAAAATAAAAAAGAAATTATAATTATATAATCATCTATATAATTTTATTCTATAATGTTAATTTATTTTCCATCATAAATTTCTTTTCTATATCGCTTTTATTCTATAAATGAAAACATCACCCATGATATGTCAATTTACCGACATCATGGATGATGCATTTTCATTTTCCATTAACTCTTTGAAGGCAGTTAATAAAACAATAATTATGGATAAACTATATTTTTCTATAAATAATAAAATTTATTTATCATCTGATATCAAGTATAAATATTTTATACTAATTACTAAAACAAAACAATTTTGTGTCAATCAAAACACCTCCAAAATGATCTATATGATTATCATCAATGTTTTCTCTAATTATTCATTCTGATATTTGTAAAATTATATATATGACAAATAAAATTATGTATTTTAATTAATAACAAATTTTTTGAGAATAATACTCATTTTAGATGAACTTTACTTCTTATAAATAAATGATTTGATCATGAAAACCAAGAAAAATAACTCTCCCAAATAATGAAATTAAACACTATAACTCATAAATATGGCCACAAATGAACATAATAAATAAATTACATGAAAATCATATTATGTATTAATTAATTTTCTATTTAATTTAGTTATCCTAGATATTAATTTCATGTATATAATGCATTCAGACATAATTTAAAGGTATATCCCAGAACCTCCATTTTCATTTGGGTCATGCTTTTTCCCACTATAGAAAAATATAATTCATTATTTATATTATATAATTATGAAAAATTATTTTTATATTCTCTAAAATCATATATCCAAATAATTTCATCTTTATTTTATGAGAAATACATGATTTTCAATGATTCCATCTTAATTATTCACAATAAGAAAAACCAATTTATGAAAACATCATAATTTATTATCTATTATCATGTAACATCAATAATATATTATAGGACTCCATTATTTTTAATAATTCGCTAATGTTTTCTTGAAAACTATATTTTTTCAATATTTGTTTTTTACAAATTACTATGGAAAATACAAATGAGTTCTCTATAAGAACTCTTCTATACAATGTAAACGGGGAATTTCTCTCAAAAATTTCTAAAGGATTTTATTAGTTTATTTTAATTTATTTCAACAACTATGTTGAATATTATGATTTATTGAGATTTATCTCTTTAGTTTTTTATCTACCATATTTTAGTAAATGTTTTATGATCAGTTTGACTATGGATGTTCTATTTTGATATCATTCACCATAATACTCAAAATGATTATTAGTTATGTTTACAGATTTGGGGAAGCTATATAAATTTTATATGAATATTTTGTTTATGTTCAACCATGTTTTCATGAGGAAATATTTGGACTTAATAAGTTATTTTTGGGGCCTTATATATCCCCTAGATGCTTTATTAGGTCTCATGACACAATCTAAGATGGGTATTTTATATTATATATGGTGTCTTGGTCAAGTCCTTGACAATAATTTTATGATTTCTGACATTACAAATTCTCTCATTGTGATACTAGTAATTTTTAAACTATGTTATAATTTGACTAGTATTATTTCCTTGTTTATGTTTTTTTGTTATTATTTTTATGGAATTATTTATTTCAATTTTTTTCATGCCATATTAATCTAATGATTTTTTTAATGGAATTAATTTTCCTAGTTATCCTCCACAACTTAATATTTATGCTTATAAGATATTACATGGCCTGAAAAAGAATCTAATTTCACCACATTGTTATGTTTTATTCTTCCTCGAGAACAAAATATTAATATTATGAATGAATTTCAGGAATCATCTAGGAGCTAATTGGTGTTTCAAATATATTTTTGATGTTTTTTCCTATCATTATGTAATGTAAAATTAATATATGTATTATAAATTCCAAAACTACTAAACTGATCGATTTTTTTTTATTTGAGTCTTTTATCTATGCCAATATAATAATTTATGGCATTGGATATGGGCTACCAGAATCAGGGTCTTTACAACATTCCATGGAAAGTCATATCTACTAGTCAGTTCAGATATTGTATTCCATGATTTGGTCATCTTTTGATTATTGTTTGGATTTTTATTGGTCATTTCATTGTTTGTCCTTTTTATTTATCCAATTTTTATACTTTTACAAATATTTATAGTCCCCATATAATCAATATCAACCCTATCAACAAGTCGGGAGCCTATATCGTACGAGGAGGTACACCTAAGGTCATGTAACCAACTAACTTGGGGAACTGGTTTGTGGCACCCAGGATGGGATTTTACGAAGTTCTATTGAAGGGGTATTCATTTCTTTTTAATTATTCTTATTATTAGGTAAATGTAGGCATGGGATTAGTATGATTTTGGCCATGGTTATGAGCTCATGCATCAGAGTAGCTAACCCGTGTATGCGAAAGAACCCAAGTACCTAGGGTGGGATGTTTTTTATTTGTATTTACTACAATAGTTCAATGATATTTCAACTTTAATGATGCACTTTTTTTGTGAAGTGATTATTTTTTCTATGATTTGATGAAATTTGACTTGTGGCTTGGTATGGAATGATTTTTGAGTTATTTATAATTATTTTTTAGGGCAGTGCATAGTCTATGAGGATGAATAGATTGTTTCCCTTAGTTCCAGCTTTCCAAAGGAGGAAGGAGTTCATCACTTCTTCAGATATTTTTTTATCTTTGATGTAAATATCCTGATGGGATGTTAGTTTCTACTTCTAGGGATTCCCCTTTAGAATTCATTACCTATCCTATGTCTCCCTTAAAGAATAAAATTTTATTTGAAAAATTGAACATGGTTCCATATATTTTTGGAATATGTTTAATTACACTTGTTATGTTAGGACATTCCCAAGGTTTCAAGTTAGAGTAGAAACCGTCAGTTAGGATAGTAGTCACGTTGATGCATCGATGGCGTTTCTAGATTCTAAAACACTAGTACAATTGGATTTTACCTTATGAGAGCATTTATCGAGGTAATGGAAGCACATGGAATCCCACATCAAATGTAGGTAATTATATGTGAGAGGAATGTATCTAAGGTTTTCCTTCGCATACCATGTTTAACATGGGTGTATACTATGAGTTTAATGTCTAGTGAAGACGAATCAGACTGATCAGAATAGTGATGGGAGTAGATCTGATGGGTATGCCCCTAGGAGAGAGCACATAAAAATTTTACAATTTGGATGGTTCATAACATCCAATAGGGATGGACCCAAGATGTTGTGTCCCACAAAGCGGAGGGTTTCACACTATTGAGACTGATTCAGATTCCATAAAGGGAAGATCATAGATGAGGGTAGGTCCACACAAAGGGGAGCCCATGGATTATAATGTGGATGGATTGGACCTCGAAGTGTCTTCCTACGTACCTTGTATAGAGGTCAGGGATCAAAATACATGTAGATAAAGTGGGTGAGGCATAAAATCTGGGTGTACAAAAATGATAACATTTGAGGGATATGTTGGGGCTTATGCATGGTTAAAAACCCATCATAAGAGAGGGACTCTTGGATAGAATAATATGGATTGTATTGGGAATATGAATGTTTGTTTACCTAGGTGCTTCTAGGATTTTACTAGAATAGTGTAGCAAAACATCACTAGGATATGGCATCACATGTGTGAATCAGGATGGATGATGTAGGATTTGTCGAAACAGGGAATGGATGGGATGGATCAGTTGTTGAGATAGAGGTGTTGCGATTGAACCTCAGGGATATTTCCAACATAACAAAATGGAAGGGAATCAATGTCTATGTAGTTATGGAATAGCATGACAAGTCTCTTAAAGAGGAAGCTCCTGAGAATGGACGTATGTATTGGGACCTGAAGGAAGTAGGAACTTTGGGCTAGGATATGGTCTTCCTGAGTCCCAATGGCTCGAGAGAGATACTATTATGGGACATGGGAGATGGGCTTGAACCTCAGGGAGTCTTCTTACTTACCTTTCTCTAAAGGGAAAAATGATCAAAGTCTACATAGTTTAGATATGGGGAATAGAATCAGAGTGTACACAATGTATATTAATTTGAAGGCATTTTGTGGATTATGTGTGTTAATTATCCCATCACAAGAGGGACACGCATCATTGGAGGATAATGGATTTTTTGTGGAAATTTCACGTTGAGACAGCCTGGTAACTGGATTGACACCATTAAGGGGAGGGCCGAGGATGTAAGTCCCAACAAAGGGGACACCGAAGATTACAAGTTATTTAGGGTTTATGTAATGGTAATGTTCATATGTACCCTGCGTAGGATATAAGGATAGAAACCCACTTTGTTTTAAATTTTATAGTTTAACATCATGCATGATGAAAGGGGCTTACATTTTAACGCCATGCAGGATGAGGGTGAACAAACATGAAGTGTTCGGGACTGATGGGTGATTCGAATGAACCTTATAGAGACTTCCTATATACATTTCATGAAAAATGAAAAGATCAAAGTCCACATAGTTTAGTGGAGAGGGATTTAGGGATTAAACACTAAGGTGGCCCATATAGGATGTCATGATTGTTGGTAACTCTTAGATCATGTGAGTCATGATCGGTGTGAAAAACAAGAGGAAGTAATATACCTGATGATCACATTGTGAAGGTGTGTCCATGTGGAATGGAGTGGGGATGATGCATAGTTAGAGGCAGAAAGAGGATATAAAAGCTTACTCAAAGAGAGAAGCATTGGGAGGATGGTAATATTTATAGAGAAATTATGGTATTTGTACAATGTGTAAGGTTTTAGATCCGAGTGTCGTCAAAAGATGCCTCATACCTAATTAGTCACATGGACTCAAGAGCATTTTACTCTAATGCTAGAGGCTACTGACTAGCTGCGAGGTCCTTTGGTGTAATATTGGTAAAACTATTCCCTCATTTGCAGAGTTTACATAATTGAAAGAAAATAATAAATAATAACATAAGTAGTAATTCCATACAATAGAATTAAATAGTGGAAGACTGATAGTATAAAAAAATTCAGCATGTATAAATATATGATACATGTCACATGTATCTAGGAAAGAAACCAAACAAGTCACAATGTTATAAAAACAATACTAAAACAAAAGTATAGAAAATAGTAAACTTCAATAGCATTGCAAGCCTCAACTTGGTCTTATACTCACTATCTCCGATAGGAATCATGTACCTAATGAAGAAGGGATTTTTACCTTATCAATAATTTCAACCATATAATAAATTTGGGTCCAAAATCATGACACAAACATGGTGTAAGGAGAAACCTAGTAGGTAACCACCAAAAGATCTATGGCTAACTATCTGCGAATATATATAGCAGGAAATATGAAGAAATGAAGCAATAAACTAGGAAGTAATCCAATGTAAATAACCTGACAGTTTTTAGTTACATTCTTTTTTTTATTTATTAATTATTCAAACCATTGAATAATGAATCTCAAGATCTATCCTAAGCTCTGTATCTGTCTATGTAACAGTAACAATAGATGTCTCAGAAGACCATCTATTAATTAATGTAATACTGATTCCAAGCTTGTGATTTGGCTTGGCAGACATTTCATCATCAATAAATTTCTAATAAACTACCCTTTGGGAATGCTCTCATAGTCTAAACCCTTTGGTGTAACATAACACTAATCATTTACAAATGACCACCTAGGCATCTCTCATGGTCAATACCCTTGGGTCAGTATAGAGTAAACAATTCACATATGAATTCCTGGGTATCTCTCATGGTCAATATCCTTGGGTAATAGTCCATACCATGGATTTCATGTTCCTCAATAAATAAACATAAAAACCCCCACCGTTTTCCTGGTCCAAGGCTCTCACGGTCCATTGGAAAAAACAGTGTGAATATCAATAAGAAAGGTCATGTAATATATAACTACAACATGGCTATCATTATCAATAATAACTCATGTGATTCATATAATCAATCCAACTATATCCAAAATAATTAACGTCATGGAAAAAATATACACCTCATATGAAACCTAGGCCAAATGACCATAAATAGTCAAATTAGGGAAAACGCACCTTTGGTGTGTCCTGAAAACAAGGAATCAAACCTTAAGAATATGAAACAACCACTTCTCAAACAATTAAACAATATCAGGTAAATAATAGTGTAAAATTCCACACCACAGAATTCCCCAATCATGGTTATTCCTCAAATTAAGCATATATAATTCAAAAAAAGTCAAATAAAGGCAGAAACCACTCACCTTGATGTTGTACAGATTAAAATCTTGAGCATTCACCCTTGAATTGTCCTATAACGATGTAGATCTACAAAAATGGTAAAAACTATCACCCCTGAAATACTTACAAGGGAGGAGGAATCATGAAGAGAGGCTCCAGATATATAGAGACCTCACCGGTGGAAATCCAACACACCCAATGACTTCTCAATATGAGGTCGAATGGAGAAACAAGAGGATATCCAAGTTCTATATCCATTCATAACTCTAGAATATGATTCACGGGGATAAGATGGGTGTTCTGAATGAGAGATGTGACCCCAATCTGATTTATCAAAAAATATAAAAGTACATTGTTTGTTCATTTAACGTACACATTGTGTACTAGACGCAACCATCCCCCACTTTAGGTAGTCTTCAAGGTCACCTACATGGCCATGTACTCGGCCATTACATAGGTAGTACACGAATATGCGTGGAAATTGTGTACACAATGTGTACTCAAAAGTACAGGGCATGTACATAGAAAATTTACAATTATTTCTTTTTCCTCAAAATGACCCGAAATAATGTTGAATACCTAAAATGAAGATTCGGGTTCTTAAAAACATCTCCCATCAAAGAAATTCATCCCCTAGTCACCCATCTAAGGGTGGTGAATATGAAACTTCAAACAAATTTGGCCACTGTGATCGTACTACAACCTCCCTCTCCCATGTCTCATCCTATACTCCCATATTCTGTCCTAGCACCCATACCAGAGGAACATACCATCCATGGAGAACCTCCATGTTGCAATCCACAATCTGAATAGGGTGATACTAGAAGAATTTACCCACCTCCCACTCAATCACATTGGGTTGAAAATTGTGAGATATGTCTAAAAAGTATCTTCATAGTAGAGAAACATGAAAGGCGTTTTGCATAGCCCAGTACGTTTGAGTTAACTGAAACAGATAGGAAACTTCCCTGTCTCTCTACCGAACCTCAAGGGGACTGACATAACCCAGTGAAAGATTTCCTGGCCTAATAATCTTCCTATGTCCCAACCTTAGTGTGACACGTATGAAAAATTCATATCTAACTTCTAACTCCATAGGTTGTCTCTGTCGATCATCATATGATTTACAGTGAGACTGTATAGTAGCCATCCTCTTCCAAATCAACTCCACCAACTCAGTGGTATCCTGGACAATATGAGGTCCTAGCATAGCTACCTCTCTTGCCTCTAACCTATATATGGGTGATCAACGTGACCTACCATACAAGGCCTTATTAGGTGTAATCGGAATCGTCACATGAAAATAGTTATTTAAGGAAAACTAAAATGGGGGTATTTGTCTCTCCCAAGATCCCCCAGATTCTCGGATGCATTCTCAAAGCATATCCTCCAAATCCTAATTCGTGTGCTCATACTGGCCATCTCTCTAGAGATGGTAAGCCATACACATAAGTACTTGTGTACCCGAAGCCCTATGTATTCCATGCCAGACTTGAAAAGTAAACTGAGAATCCTTTTCATAAACAATAGAGTGTGAACCACTATGGAAACGTACAATATCTCGGATGTACAACCTTTTTAGTTCATCAACACTACATGTTTCCTTATTTGATAGGAAGATTGTAACATTTTTGAGCCTATCAATAACAACCCAAACTGCCTCATTCCGTCAAAGATACCTTGGTAAACCCATCAAAAAATCCATTGTTAAATAATTAAACATCTACTCTAGAAAGGGAAACTACTATAAATAACCTATCCATCACCGATTCTCCTCTTTCACCTATTGATAGGTGGAACATCTTATTAAAAAACTAGCAACATCCCTCTTCATTCCTATCCACCAATACTAATAGTGTCATTCTTGATACATCATGTTGAAACTAAGATGAACGAAATGTGATGAGGAATGAAAATATCACATCAAATCCTCACATGTGTCTGTTGGCACTAATTTAACATCCCTAAAAATGCAAGACCATATCATCTCATATGATCCACCTAAGATTATGTCCCTCTCCTGATACACTCTCTCGTAGGATTAGGCCTTATGAATGAGATATCTACCTCATTCGTAATCGATCTAAAAAAGTATAACTAATATCTATATAAGAAAGAAACTTCTATCTTTATCTATGATGCACCTCCAAATGTATCTTTGAGAACATAGCCAGAAGATTCCACTCAGCGTAGGCCTATTGAACTGCTTGTATTTATGTCCTCCTACTCAATGAATCAATCACTACATTTCCTTTCCCATGAAAGTAGGAAAGCTCAGTGTCAAAATATTAAAGGTAATTAATCTACCTCCACTATCTAAAATTCATATCATACTATGAAAAGATATACTTGAGGCTTTTTTTGTCAGTGTATACCACAAAATTCTCTCGCAATAGATAATGTCTCCAACATTGCAAAGCATTCACAACTTTATATAGCTCGAGATCTGACATCAGGTAATTCCTCTCATGTGGACTCAACTGCCTTGACCCATACACAACAAATTCTCTCCCTGCATAAGTACTCCGGACAACACGATACATGATGCATCACAGTAAATAGTGTATCTCTTGGGAATCTCTAGAAAAATCAATATCGGTGCTGATGTCAATCTCCCTTTCAGATCATGAAAGGTTGAATCAAAAAAATATGTACCCAATTACTTTGTACCCTTATTATTAAGGCTCGTTATTTCTAAGCCTGAAAACTCATTTATAAAGCACCTATGTAACTAGCCATCACAAAACAACCTTGTTCCTCAAATATGTTCTTCAGATACTCCTAGGAAACTACCACTCTCACTTTCTCTTGGTCCTGTCTCTGAGATGACCTGAAAAAACAAGTGAATTTGGTCCATCCAAAAGATTCATTTTTATAGTTTATCATATAACTAATTCTCTCTTAGTTTACTCAATAAAATATAATTATGGGTGGCACGGTCGTGTCGAGTGTTAGAGTACACAAAGATATCGTCAATGAAGACTAACAACAAATAATCCAAGTAAAAAATTGGACACTCAGTTCATTAGTTCCATGAAAACTGTCGGCACGTTCATGAGACCAAAATACATTAAAAAAACTCATATAGACCATACCTGCACTGAAATTCTCTAAGAGTTATATTTGATGATCTTACATGCAACTGATGATAACCAGATCTCATGTCAATCTTCGAGAACACCTAGGATCCATGAAGCTAATAGAAGAGATCATCAATCCACTACAACGTATATTTTATATTTACAATCATCTGGTCCAGCTTAGGAAAATATAAGCAATGTCAAGGGCTACCACCCACCTTTTTTACAAAAAGGACAGGAGATCCCTATGGGGAAGTACTAGGTCAGATGAAACCCGTTAACTACAACTCCTATAACTATTTCTTGAGTTATTCTAACTCTAGTGTATCGATCCTATAAGGAGGAATGGAAATCGATGCCACTCTTGGCACAAGCTCAATAGAGAAATCATGTTCTCACTCCGGTGGTAACCCCAAAATGATATCTTGAAAGAAATATATGAAATGATCCACCACAGGAATAAAATCCATTTGTGAAGTCCCATGGTCATCCATATATAATCTAGAAATATGTGCTATAATTCCTCTCAACACATGATGCTCGAGTCCGGATTTATTCACCTGGAAATCACATTCTCCCTTGTTCATAAAAGACCCTCCCACTTGTGACATAAAATTCACCTTGTGGAGATAGCAGTCAACAACAGCCTGGGAGGAGACCAACCAGTCCACTATGATAATGAAATAGAAGCATGTCATCTCAAATACATAGAGGTATTATATGAAGTGACACCCAGAAACCTCAACAGAACACTCCTTGTACCAACATACAATAGTTTTCTTAATCCCCAATGTAGTGTCTAGCATCATAACATTATCAGAAGTAAAGATATAGAGAACTAGGCTCTCCATAATGACAAAAAATATAAAACTATGGGAAACCCCATTATGGAAAAGAGAAGAAGCTAAAACTGAGGTAACTAGAATTTTACCTCTAATGGTAAAGGGTCTATGATCCTTATCCTATTGGGTATGATCCACTACAAAAGTCATTCATGTACTATGACCCTACAACCGTACCTGACTACCCTGAACTGGTCCACCATGTTGTCACTGAAACCCTATAGCCTGACTACCATGACCACGACCACCTCTGTGGCATGAAAGACCTAGAAGGCTCCAATTATTTGATTGAGGAGAAACCGGTCTTCTTACTCTTGAATGTGGAGTCAAAACTGATCCCCTCCCACCAGTTTCGGGTGAGAAAAACTTGAAAAAACGCTGAAAAAAACCCATTTTTCTACAATATCGTCACTCAAATTGGTCTCTTAAGCACTGAGGTCTCATGTTCCCATTCTTCCCGTACTAGTTTCCCTCAAATGGATACCTATTGATACACCCCTGCTACTTGAATCACCACGTGAAGGCCCCCAATAATGCCTCCTTCAATCAATCGAAGGAGTACCTTCCATGGATGATGAACGTCCATGGCTCACTGCTCCCAAATATTTCAGATTTCTCTTAGTAATCAGTTCCTAGTTCACTATATCCATCACTGAAGTCAGCCTAAATAATTTCACAAGTTATCAGATGTCTTTCCAAATAAAATCCTCAAATCTACTAGCAAAAGATACGTCATAACCTCCCTGAATATGTATGAAGTGCTGAAGCTCTGTACAATGAAAAGAGTACTCCATCACTGAAAGTGTGCCTTCTGCCAACTTCATGATCTAATGGGTTCAGTCGGCCCACAACGTCTCGGGGTAGAAGTAATTATAGAAGTTCCTTTGATACTCTTCCAAATCCATATCCTGATGAGGTAATTCTTGTGAGATAACCTCCCACCATAGTTTGGAGGAATCAAATCACATGTACAACAAAATATTTATCATCCTTTTTGGGGGAATCTCCAAATGATTGAATAAGGATAGCATGGCCTCCAACCATGACTCTAAAGTAGGAGGTCCTCCATAACCTGAGAAAGTGGAAGGATGTTGCTGATAGAACACTCAAATAAACTATTCCATAGTCATTCCATACTGTGGTTCTCCCAAGAATGTCTTAATCATCCTTATAAATCCTTCACATAAGTGTGCATCAGTACCTCCATCCGTTATAATAGCTTGTGCAAAGATGGGCAGGACAAGAGGATCTGCTAGTAGTCCTTTATCTAGTATTTTCTGTTTCTGATCATTTCACTATACCTGGTGTAAAACTATGGGACTTTGTGGCGACATGACTCTGCAAGTGCACACGTCAGTTCAAGATTATCAAGGATTGAAACATGGAATTACAAGAATGAAATAGGCGAAGAAAAACATTCATGATTTATAAAATAGGGTTACATGACATGTACAACCACTACACAACATATTCACTTAATATTTAACATGGGTGTGTACCTCTGCTAATCCTTGTCATGTAACACCCCTATACATACAATGTTCTTCTGGAGCCCTGATAGGAACATGAATTATCCATACTTCCCAGGTTCTTCTACATGGCTAGAACTACACGATTCTCTATCAATGCAACCATATAGGGCATGTTCACCCCAAACCCAATATTTACCACATAAGTTCTATCCACCCATGTCGTTAGTCACATGGATGGCTAAATGGTCAATCACCAAACAACGTGTACAATATAGACATGGAATGTACCATTATAATTTCATCCACTCGTGTCATTAGTCACATGACTGGATACAAGGTCTCTTCAACACAGCGTGTACTTTCAGTACATGGCATGTCCTACCAAACATTTATCAACCCTGTGACTCTACTCACATAGTATGTCACGTGGTTAAGGACTACACGGCTTGTACATAAGAAAAATTGTTTCCTATAGAATATAAGAACAAATGGTGTGTGTTCAAAAGATCACACATCACGTTGTCTGGGTTTCCGGATAGTGGGCATGTAAGACTTCTCTAAAACCCTTAAAAGTTTATGTTTTTTCCATGTAATGAAAAATTATAATATGTGAGAGACCTTAATCTCCACGAATCAATGGTTGGAAACCTTTTTCACATCATAACATGAACAAATTCAACAAAATTCCAAACATTATCCACCAAATTCTAATCTAAGAGGGTCCATAAGACCACATGGACCATGTTTGGCATCCATCTAAATGAAACTTTACAATTTCAATAGCCTATCAAAATAGCAGGTATTCTATCATGGTATCTATCACAACAACATGCATATAGAGAACTATATCTATCACAATAGCATGAAATCAGTAATCTTTCTTAAATGAAATGACAAGAATGCATGACATGTGATCTCAAACAAGTGATTATATGATGTGTGGGATGGAATACCCTCATCTCATTGGGTTGGAATTGAAATATAAAATTAATGTTATCAATAGTAACAACACAAATAACGTGTGACACCTAATGGTGAAGTTAAATCAACTATAACAATTGAAAAACAATAAATATTATAATATTCGATGTAACATGGATTTTCCCTGTATGTAGGTTAGCTACTCCCATGAACAGCTCATTACCAACTACCTATTCCATCCTATCCCTATCAATAGGAAACAAATAGCGAGTCAAAGAAGAAAAGAACCTCATTTCATAAAAATTTATATCATCTTGTATCTGGGTGCCTCCAAAAGGTACCTGTACCCTATTGGTCACAGTGATTAAAGAACATTTCCCCTAATGCCAGAGGCTTATGACTAGTAGTGAGGTCCATGGGTGTGATAGTTGGGAAATTATTCCCTCAATTGCAGAGCATACACATTGGAACGAGGATAGAAAATAATAGTGGAAGCAGTAATACAATATAGTAGAATTTAGCATTGAAAGACTAATAGTATAAACAACTATAAATTATATAAATAAATGATGCATTTCACACGTATCTAGAAATGAATTCAAAAAATTCACAATACTACAAATAAAATACTAAAACCAGTATACAAAAAACAGTATACTCCAATAGAATCGCAAGCCTCATCTTCATCCCATAATCTCCATCTCTTACAGTAATCATGTACCAGATGTCGAAGGGTGTTTTCCATTATCTATACTTGCAACCATATAATCTATTTTTGTCCAAAAGAATGACCCAAATAGCGTGTGAGACAAATCTTAGTAAGAAACTTCCAATATATTTGCTTTTAACTGTCAGTTAATATATATAGTTTGCAATATGAAGAAAGAAAGCAATAAATTGGGAAGTACTCCAAAATAATCAACCCTACAGTTTTCAATTAGATGCATTTTCATTTATTAATTTTTCCAACCATTGAATAAAAAATATTAGGTTCTATACTAATATCTACATCCCTCTGTGTAAAAGTAATAAGAGACGTCTCAGTAGACATTCTAAACAATCAAATAATACCAAGTATAATCTTTTTCATTGGCTTTCCAAACAAGTCACCAACATTCAATTATTAATAAAAACCTATTTGGGAATGCTCTCATGGTCTAACACCTTTGGTTTAACAAAGAAAAATTAATTTACAAATGACCACTTGGGCAGCTCTTAGGGTCAATACCCTAGGGTCAACATAGCGTGAATGACAT
The DNA here is from genome assembly GCA_963277665.1 of Viscum album. NCBI lineage: Eukaryota > Viridiplantae > Streptophyta > Magnoliopsida > Santalales > Viscaceae > Viscum > Viscum album. The sequence continues at coordinate 1,960,819,855 of OY728137.1, forward strand.
ATAAACAACCTCCTATGTAGCTGTCACGGTCAATACCCCAAGGTTATCACAACATAAACAATTCATAAACCACCTCCTTAGTATCTCTCATGGTCAATATCCCGAGGTCAAAGTCTACATCTAGGATTTCATTATCCTATGTAAATAAACATGAATCTCTTATAGTTTCCATGGTCTAAGGCTCTCACGATCCGTTGAAAAAAAAAACAGCACGCATCTCCGTAAGGTGTCACATATAATCTATAACAACTACATGGATAACATTCACAATAATGACACATGCAATTCAATTAATCAATGAAAATCCATCCAAAAAAATCAATTCAAGGAAACAAGGTACTACTCCTAGGAAACCTAAGCCAAATAGCTATAAATAGCCAAATAATGGAAAACAGACCCATGGGGTTTCCTATAAACAAGGCATTTAACCATACACATATGAAAAAACCCTTTTCAAATAATTAAACCATAACAGGTAAATAATAGGGTTATATTCTAATACATGCAATAACTAAAACCTAGTTATTCTCCACATTAAGCATATATAATCCAATGACAATCAATGTAGGGCACAAACCACCTACTGTGATGTTGCATGAAGAAAACTATTGATTGTTTGCCCTTGAATTGGCCTAGAACGACGTAGATCTATAAAAAGTGTAAAAATTATCATCCTAAAAATACTCATTAGGTAGGAGGAATCAGGAAGAGAGGCTCTAGGGAAATAGGGAACTGACTGCTATAAATCTAATGCACCTGACATTGTCTCAATCGGAGGTCAGACAGAGAAACAAAAGGATCTCAAATTTCTATGGTTATTTGCCAATCTACTGTTTGAAACAGAGGGAGAAAAAGGTTTTTCTGGACAAGTGATGTGACCCCACCCTAATTTATCAAACAAAAATAAAAGAACACAACCTGTTCATTTAATTTACATGTTTTGTACTAGTCTCAACTAGCCCCTACTTTTGGAGGTATTCCAGGTCACCAACACAGCCATGTACTCAGCCGTTACATGGCCAGTACACAGCAACATGCATCATATGAGTACATGGTGTTTACTCAAAAGTACATGGAATGTACATAGAAAAGTATCAATTCGTCCTTTTTCTTAAAAAACCCAAATAATGATCCATAACTGAAATGAGAATTTTGGTTTGTACACAATGAGCACCCATGCCATGTTGGGTTAGGGATAACACAAAGGCTGCCTGAGGTGCACACGATGACAAAGTGCAAAGGGGGAGGGGGGACTAAGAGGGAACTTGTGCACATCCCCTTCACTATACTCTAAATTATTTTCACTTATTTGGTGATCACATTTTTACATCATGTGTTGAGGATGTTAGTGCATGTTATTTTAACCTCCTACATCTCAGAAGATGAGGAATTTCTCTTCACCCCTAGTACATACATAAGTGGCAAAAATTAACAATATTGGGTTAGAAAGGCCCTAATAGTGCCATATATTGATTGTGTTGTGGAGTGATCCATTGAAGGGTCCACATTAGTGTGACTATTCAAATATAAATAGCCATTAGTGTTCTAATTTGATGATGAAAAAGTCAAGGAAAAACCACCTGAAGCACTCCTTGCAGAACTTTTAAATCACTTCATAAAATCCCAGAGGGCTTAAAAAGAGATGTATTCACAATATAGTGGTTTTACACATAAGTGGGTCATAGACATGTTTCCTTAGGGTAATGAAGACTCATGGGGTACATAAGGAAGGGTGCATGCAAGACTGATGAATTTCACTCAAGATGAGGGGTTCCTAGTAAGATAGAACCCTACACCAAATATTGGCCCAACTAATGGGAATACTTATGCACACGATGATTATTTTTCATGAAATTTACTTTGAGAAAAAGTAAATGGGTGAGGGTAAATCCTTTGTGGGCCCACCCAAAGGAGGAACCTTGAGATATCATTCAAACAAGATCCCGTAACTTGAAGATATGTATTTTATCCGATCGTAGAAGGTTCCATCGTTCTCACATGGTAGAAGTAGTTTTTATTTTATAATAGTACTCTAGAGTGATGGGGTATGTTTATTTTAATGTATGGGAACTTTAGGAGTCATTCAAAAGGATTCCTAAATGAAATGGGTGTTTGACGTCGCATTGGGCATGTAAGTTCTTTCACATAGTCCATAATATTGCGTTCGAGATGAATATTTTTTGTGCTTTTAATGTGGCCACATTTTGAAAGATCAAAGTGGAAGGATCCATTTTATGTTTCATTGGGTGGGAAAGTTCATGCACATGGATTTCCGTCTTATGTGTCAACCTCTAATTTTACATGAACCTCCCTTGGATATCTCAAGATTGTCCGTTGATCCAAAGTTTAACATTAGTATTTTTAATAGGACAATTAACTTTATTAATGAAGATTTAGCGGCAAATCCCCCCCCCCCACATTGGAATCTGAGCTGAAGGGGTACCAGAATGTTGGGTAATGAGGGTAACACTTATAAAAATAATCAAATTTGGACATTTTACACAAATGTGGTGATACATAGCACAGAACCCTTCCGCACACATAGAAGAACCAGTCTTCACCTATAAATGGGTCAGTGAGAAAGGCTCAATACATTTATTTTCTCCTACAATAGGAAATCCTACTCTCATTCGTGAATTATCGTTTGTTCGACATGAATTATTTTTAATTTGGCCCTTCTCTTGCAAGAATCCACGAATTATTTTGGTATCCTTCTACATTTTTCATGCTCGGGACATAGCTGATTTTTTTGCAGCTAACTAATATAAAGCATATATCCATCTTCCTCATGAACCAAATCCCCATTTTGTTGCAAAATCCTATTTTTCAATTCTATGGTCTGATGTAAATTGATACTGAACAGACTAACACTGCGAGAGAAGCTGATGTCGCTACTTAGAGGACCCAGTTGATCACAAACTCTCAGACTCTTCATATTAGAAGAGTCATATCTGATAATTAGATGATATATGGTGTCATGAAACAGGCCCAAAAATTTTATGTTATGCATGAAATTCTCCCACTATGGAACTTTGGTTTCCTAGAGGAGGTGATAATACCATCATTCAAGACTGACACACCACTATCATTGATGATGTGTGAAGATAGACTTCTGTAGTAAAACATCATGAACAATGGAAACCCCACATGGTAAACTCAAAACATAGTGCTTTATATCCAATATACAACAACAAGACTACGTGGGGAGTGATCCGGATCCTGAAGAATCTCTACACCACTATGCGAGCACATTCAAGAGCAGTATCATGGATGAGAGAAATAGTTGGTAGGAATGGGACAATAGGTTCATGAGAAACATTACGTGTTAATGGGATTGGGTGTATTTGGTATACCAGACATGTGAGGAGTTTGGGGTAGAGTTGTGGTCTATCATGATGGTTAATGCTTTGTGGACATCACAATTCCTCTTTGGTAATCAGCAAGACCAGGTTCCTAAGCAATTCAACTGGTGGTCCCCTAACAAAAACACTTTCCACCTCCACCATGGGAAAGTTGGAATTATCCATTAGGACATCCATGTAATTGGGGGAATTCTACTAGAAGGGTACCAGTATGATGAGTTCCTTCTAATAGAAAATTTTTTGGGGGATAGGACACACACCCCCATTCTTACATGGATTCTATTGGAACTAGACACAAAGAAGCTGGAAATCATGCCCATCCTAAGGATATGTCCTGTCTAAGACGGTTCATCTTATATCTACAATAGGAAAAGGTAGTGAAAATGATAGGTTGAGGGAAGAAATTCTCGAACATGTCGTAGAGAATGGAGGTAGGATCCTAATGAATGGTCACACTGGTAGGTGAGTATAGATATAGGGGCTTCAGTATAAATGAAATCTAGGACCCAAATGTATGATATTCTGGATTTCATTCCACATTCCTAAGTGGGAGGCTACTACAAGTTTGATATACGAGGATGAGATTTCTTCCAGTGAAGTTTGTGATGGTTGGGATCATGTTTTCCATGAACAAGTTCTATTTGGGTGTTCGAATATTGGCCAGGCTATATGATATTTTGGGGTGCATATCAAGGGGATGTACATCCATGAGAATATACATGCTCTTCCATATTCATCATGGTTGGGTTGCTTCTCATTATAGTGGGTATCACTTCCTGAATTTCATATTCCCTCCAGGTGACAGTCTACAGTTGTCAATACTAAATATTGAAGGAATTTGTCCATTGATGATCAATGAGGAGGCAATAAAACTCACAATCCTCAATCTTAAAAAAACCAAAATTCTTCCATTTTAGATCCTATATTTCCATATGGTTGATGATGGGAGAGTCCCCTTATATCATATGTAATACTTAAAAATAATTAGGGGTCATTTCTATTGGTACCGAGTGTGCAGTGGAAGCCCCAAATAGGTGGGTTTTAAAATTTTCCACCGATGATCAACATAAACTTCTCGACGTTGATGAAGAGCAGCCCGATTAAATCTGAGGATATCACATGAAGGTTTTTAAGAACAAATGTAAACTATAAAAATACCTAGTTTAATTATAACGTCTCACATGAATTCTTCTCATCGTTGGCGATCAATTCTTGAAGAATAGGAAGTCAAATTCATCTAGATCATCCACACACACTTCAAAAAATCTTCAAGAGCGTCGTTTATTGTAATCCGGGTGCTAGTGCGGAATTGGGAGGATGCCTTTGATGCTCCAATGATCACCACATCGCTTCACTAGCAATGCACGAGAGAGAGCTCCATCTGATATCCTTAGATCTTGATCCCCTATTTCTGAATTATGGGAGATAAGAGAAGAGGGAGAAGCTCCATGTATAGTATTCAGCAATGCCCCTTCTCTTCTATTTATAGTGCTTAATTAAAATACCTGGTATAGCCTTGCTGTCCCCAGATACTTAACGCACTATCGATGACATTTTATGAATACTAATCTCAGTCATAAATATTATTATCTTTCACTTGTAATATATTAAAATATATTATGCGATAATAATTGATTCATTAACTCAACACGTTGCTCCTATAAATATTAATTAAACCTTGAATAATTTAACATTATTCCATTAATATTTTTCATGTATTTAATTAAAACTCATAAATACATTTAATAAACAAATTCAATACTCATTATTCTTAACTCAAATAATATGAATTTAATTATTTCATTAGTGATCGTTTATCTGTGGACCAATCCCAGACCCCTGTTTTTGGGGCCACTATGTCCAAAAATAATATTCAACTGAATAGGGTATATTCTTGAATACGAAATAGTGTGTGAACCTCTACGCCCTTATTTCTACAGTAATGAATAGTATTCGTAGTCCAAGAGCAAGATTTAGAAACCCATCATTGCTTATAATGAAATAAGGATTGTCACAGAAGAAACAACCAACCTATGAACGCGCATTGTTTTATATAATCTCTTTGTCTGTAATATCTCATAATGAAAGACACGCTCTCGTGTCATCACCCTTTTCTTGATTTATTGTTTATTTATGTAACTAGATGGATTTACCCTTGAATGCCATGGGTATGGTCTTATAAAGGTACTACTATCCATATCAACATGTCCTGAGATAAATTACCTCTATAATCCAGAAGCGACAAATCCATTCTTGACCATTCAACCAATGACATGCCACCAATGACGCAGCCAACACAAAATACCTCACCATGACTTCATCACTATGGTTTTTGTCATGTATCAATGTCCGCAATCAAATTAAATTCATTGGTAATGATATTGAGTTAGGAGACAATTACACATGATCATAGATAGGAACATATAATGACACCCAAATCATTTGGAGTTTTTATTGGCAGGTCAGTCCTCATGATCTCACTACTGGATATCACCAAGTGTAAACTTAATGAGAAGAATTATCAATGCTTATGATCACCTAGAACCTGATGGAAAAACATATATTGTGTCCAATTAGTAAGATGTGTCTAGACCATAGAACACATATTTAGGATTAATGTCATAGTATCGAGAATTCCTAATTATAGCCTGGGAACTGCTATAACTTTTCAATAAAAAAATTAATCTTCAGACAATACCATTTCAATAATGGATGAAGAATAGTCTACACTATAATGGTAAGATGAAATCATGCATAGATAACTGTATACATGATATGGTAATCAAAAGAACTGATTAGATGGGTCTTGGGCACCAACTATTTCAATAGTTTGTTGGTGACCCGGATCAATGGGAAATTCTTTTGTGACCCCTATATGCCAATGTGATATTCTTGGCAATTCAGGTGCTTGTAGTAGATTCCAATGAAATCATATAGAAGTTATCAGTGAGAGGATCGTCCTAGTATTCTTCATCATATATGGATTATGTTCAAGTCAGCTGGATTTGGTGATATCATTAATCTTCCCCCCATTGGCGTTAATGTCGAACTATCAATTGAGTACACTGACCATTGGATTACAACTAATTCAGAAGTGATTCTGTAGCAACATGTTTGGAAAATAAATGTGGCCAACATTGAGTATGTACAACGATTAAGCAGACAATGTATTACAAGGGAATATAGACTAGGAATAATCCAGGATTTTGGAATGGTGTGGATTATAACATCAGTTGTAGGTGAATCACAAGGTGAGAATGTGCCTACTCCTTCTATTGAAAGGTGGTAACATGGGTGGCCTCCTTGGTCATATAGGAAATTATCTACAAAAATGTAAGGTGTCTTCTAAATAAAATCACTGACTCCATTTCCCTATATGTATGGTCTTCCTAGAGGAAGTTGCGATAATCAATGTCCGCTGAAGAGATATGGAAGAGACGGGTGTTCACTGTAATTGATCTACCAGATGTAGGGCATATTCAGGAGGTATAGAAGGTCTAATTTCCTCACTGACATGTTTACCTAACATCCATGGATACTTATGCATACCAATGAGGGTGTTATGAAGAACCACATATTCTCATGAATGTTATTATTGTCCAAGACCATGACTCGACAGAGCAGACGTCCAGAGATGATGACAATGAGGAAAAATAGAAGGGCATAGAGGAAGAAAATGAGGAGGAAGAGGAAGAAGAGGCAAAAGGTGAGGAACCAAGAGGTGAGAGACCTTAAGGATCAACATCCTTATAGGGAGTCCAATGTGAGAGTGGTGAAATTCCATCCTATGACATGGAACTAGTCGAGAAAATCAATGTTATTCTCAACTCTTACCTCTACCGGTCTTACTCTTTTCGAAATTCTAATCCACTAACCGAACTTAGCCTTATTTTGGACCACATCGATGATGAATTCCATGAAGATATCCTACTAGGGATTAAAATTTATATATGGATGTGGAAGGAAGTTTCTGTGAATATGTATCTGGAATTGAGTAGGGAAGAGGACTGAACATAGTTACAGTGGGTGAAGGGATAGCCATAGTTGAATTGGTATGTGGGGAACCAGTTTGAGGGGAAGATATGGAGACCTCAAAAGCATTTTATTTCTTCGAGGCTCATAATGAGCCAACACCAATCATTTGACTAACAAGAGTAGAGGGATCTCCCATTATGGTAGCTCATTGTATGACTCAGGCATTGGATATAGTTGTTCTAGGCTCATGTAAGTCCAATATTTGTATGATAACATCTTTATGGGGGAAATTTATTGACTATGGTATCCATTATTAATACAGTGAATGTATGATTGGAGGCTAGAAAAACTATTGAGTACGGAGCATCTGTAGGAGCACTACTAGTGATTACACCAATCCATGCAATGAAAACTGTAGAAATTGTTTTGGACCTGGAACCCAGTGAGTAATAAGCTTCAATATTGGGTGATGCAACTTCTAGGTTTGAGCTCTTGATTGGTGGGGGTGAGGTCACTAAAGAAGAAAAGGATGCCGGAAGAGGAACCTTCCATAGAACTCATGGCTATTTTTATTGAGTACAAGCCTTCATATCATGAGGATATCGATGAATCTGATCCCGATGTGGTCGATGAGTTTTAGGTGATATGAAATAAGGCAAGTACATTCATCAAATGCTTCATCAATCTATCAGAGGTAGAATGGTTGAGTCAGATGGGATCACATTGTATATGGATACTCTTTATTTAACTATTGGGGTATATGCTCACCGTATACATATAATAATACACGATATATGGAAAATAATATACGATAGAGTATCAAATGATCCAATATATTCTGTAATTAGAAGGAATTATATAATTTTCATAAGATTCTTGGGGCTGAGTGGGATGTTTGATGCCTTGAAGATAAGGCAAATGAACAAGCTACATTTATCCAAATCCAATCTGAGGTCATTGAATTTTTGAATTCCCAATTGGAAGATTCTTAAGAGAATGCAATGAATGCAACCCATAAAATAATTTAACTCAATGATAAGTAGGAGAAAATGTAGGTCATATCCAACGAGCTCCTCTCTGTAGTTAATGATAATGAAAGGGATCTTAGGGAGCAGGAAACAATCATGGAGGCCACATGTCATAATGTGGCAGTACTAGAGTATCCCATAGAAATCGATGATCCCCGAGGGCTGTGTTTTGGAATAAATTATGAAATATGTTTCCTCCCATATTTACACAACCTAAAATGTCTCCATGGATTTACTGCTTTCTTATTATAACATAATTTTTTCTTCCTTTTTTCACTGCATCTCAATCATAATTAGAAAGTAATTCCAGATTGATCCCTGTGCTCACATGGGTCATACCCGGTGTGATAAGTACGGGATGGCCACAGAATCCTCCACATTATGTATGAGATTTCTAGGTATTCATAAAATATTCATTTGGTCTTCCATAGTTGACTAAATACCAAAAATATTTTGGTTGATGGAGATACTACAACTAGAAGATAGGGTTCCTGTAACATCCCTAATGCCTTTCCCAACAAGCCCTAATACACTAATAGGGTAATTCCAAGGGAGATAGAGTCTATCCAAACAAGGGGAAATATGAAATGTGAATCATGATACCCAAAAATTCAGAACAAATTGATTATTGAAATCCAATACAAGGTAACTTATAACCCTATTCAAAACACATCACCTATAACAGTATCCGGGAATGGGGAAAACAAACAATGTCCAACTGTTGAGCTTATTAAAAAACACAGGGCCAAACCTGAAATGTCATCTGATGTTGAAATAATATTCTCCTCAGATGGTAAGTGTGCCAATGTGGCATGGGATCATACACTTAGGGGATTCCCTCATTCATGAAAGATAATGAGGATCCCAAAAAGGGCACAGTAATCGTTGAGATTGAGTGACGAGATTTTCAAATGGATTCTAAAACTCTTGACACTACACCAATATGACAAAAGTGAAATATTTGTAAGCATCGGTCTGAATCTAGATCAAACCTTTTTCTATAAAGAACCTCTCTATAATAGAGTAGGGATGCCTTGTAGTTTTACATCATAAAAATGAGGATAACAGACACGTAGTTTATGGTCATACAATGGGGACGATATGTGGAATAGTTTAATGTCATATATCTAGGATGTTATATATAGTTTAAGGACATAATGCATAGACCCTAGATACTAGTTTAATGTTGTGTTTCATGGACAAGGGATTCTTAATATTGGGATATTGAATGGATTGTGATTAGGGATGAAGCTTTAAAAGAGTTAATGAGATTCTGTTTGGGGGAAAGGAAAGATACTCGGGTGTCCCTATGTATCATGTTAGGGAAGGAATCAATCCATATGTAGTTCATAGATCAGAGTGTGGTTCGAAACTAGCACTTTTGGGGATAATCCTCTCTTTCTAGGAAACTGAACCATCCAATAATTGTCATGAGGCATCCAAAACTTGTCCATGGAGGGTCCATAGTTTAAGGTCATGCGTTGAAGGACATGAGCACCCACAATAAGGGATATGTTCTATAGTACATAAACCTAATGTGAATGGGAAAAAATAATTCCATACCACACCACATGCCCAAAAAAGTGGGATATCGGAAAAGGGGCCAGAAAGATGAAAGGGGTTGTGTTACGAGTTTAGATAAAGATTCTAGGTGTCATTGAAAATCTCTTGAGTATGAGAATCAATACACATGTAGTTCTTGAGGATTCTAAGATAGATGGAAAATTAAAAAAAAGAATGATATCCTCTCAGGTGAGGAATACCGTAGCTATTTTTCTGTTTAATGTCAGGCGAACTAGGACACTAAAATTATTAGTTTAATGGTCGAAGATTTCATACAATGGGGATGATTCTTGACGAAGAAATATGTTATGTGACCCCATAAATAATCCTGAAATGAATGAGTACAAAGTAATACACAGCTCGTTACAAAATTTCTAATAGAACAAACTCAATTTAATGTCATAATTCCTGGAATAGGGGAATGAAGATCCTAGTTTAATGTCCAATAGTTTGGAACAAAAGGAATTGTGAATCTTTCATACAGGCATAAATCCTACAAACACTGTAAGCCCACATGAGGCTTGCTCGGTGTAGGAATCAATGGCACAAAAGGTATTTATAGTGCATGGATGCACATGGTAGGGTACAAAGGTTCGAAGTCAATATGACCCCATGACACTGGCTCATCCTCACAGCGTGTAAAGGTGCATTGAGGGATAACACCGAGGGTGTCGAAGTTATGTCTGAACATGATAAAATTGAAGTGGATGTGAATCCTAAAAATGGTATTTAGGGCATAAATGGGTTGGTGTAATGATGTAGGATAACTGTTGACTGTATTCAAATCACAATATCCATATCGTGTGACCTAGGATGAGAACAATCAAGTGAAGGTCAACCTCTAACAACATTCACAATATGGGACCTATATTAAATATTAATTCAAGATCTTCTATGAAATTGACCCAAAAATTTATGTGATATATAAGGATGAGCATCCATACCACCTGGGGGTCATATCAGATTTGAGGAAAAATGGAGACAAAACTGAATGGACTCGTGAATTGTGGAGAATGAAAAAATGCATGTTCATGGAGGGCCCATCACTCTAGGTCCTAACCCATAGTTCCTTTGAGCACACTAATGAGGAATATCATAGGATGATGGGCCCAATTATTGTTGGAAAACTCAATAAGTAGAGTAGAAGAAAGGGGAAACCTGGGGCTGGACCTGATGATGAAATGTCTATGAATTCCTACATATTCAGCAAGTGTTGGAATTAAGCCAGACATAGTTCTAGAATACTATTTAGTGTATTATATCGAGATAAGGATGTAGGGAAAAAATGAATATATGGAAATGGGGATGTGTATGCCAGAGAAAACATAGCCCGACATGAATGTGGACAAATAAGTCCCATACCACTCAACACAATCCCAATAGGAGACTTGGGGAAAGGGTTCAGAGTAAGGGAATTTTAGACATGTGTCATGTAGTTTATGGTTATGCATGACGAAGGGGTAATTATTTTTATTATGGTCATGAAAAAAGGACCATGAATTCTTTGTATTTTAAGGACATGAAAGTAGGATAAAACACCTTAATGTCATGTAGAAAATGTGAGATTATTGTTAGAGGTCGTAGTCCTCGGACCATTGGATAAGGCCCAAAGGGCCCAAAAGATTGAGCAACCTAGGGGAATACCCAAATACCAAATGATCGGGCATTCCAACATATCCTATTAGGTATAGAATCAAGCCATACATACTTCTAGAATATTATCTAGTTTGACATCATGCGGTATGGATGTAGAAGAAAGATCAATGAAGGGGGACATGTGATGTGGTACTTGTAAGCCCAATGTGAATGGGGACAAAAGTCTGCATTGTGACACATGCTCCTAGATGCATATGATGACAGGCTAAAGATAATGGTGAATCAGCATTACCTGATGCTGGACCTCAAAATGAAATGTAAGAGAAATCTTATGCATCAAATATGAATGGGAACCAAGACATAGGTAGTTCTATAATTCTATATAGTTTAACATCTTGTTGTAAAGGCATAAGAGATATTAGTTTAAGGTAATTGAGATAAGACCGTAGATGTGTAGTTTAATGTTGTTTTCATGGGACATAATTGCAGAAAAAGAAGAATCATCATGCCTGATATTTGGGAGACCATGGGATGGAAATTTCAATAGAGGATAACTGCTGACCTTGTCAGCAACATAGTACCCATATCATGTGACTTGTAATGAGAACAAACAATTGACCATTGACCATTGACCATGATTTCAAAATGGTACATTATTAAATTGACTTTCAAGATCCTCCATGATGTTGGCCCAGAATGGTAGTTCAGCCAAGGTGGAAACAGTCCCGGCTACTAGGGGGTCCTTTTAGATGCAAATGATAGTGAAGACTCAAATAATGGTATGTGTGAATGGTGGTGGTACTCATGATGTTTAACATCTTGTAGAAATGATGGGAGAGATTTTTTTTAAGGCTATAGAGCTCGAAACATGGGCTTTGCTTACTGTTTGAAGTTTATTTTCATGTAGGACGAAATTGATAATTTTTATTGTCATAGAGCTCAGACCATTTTTTATTTATCATCATGTTTGATGAAATGGACCTTTAAATTGAAGTACCACATAGGAAATTTGCCATCTTTTGGAGGAGTGATACACTCACCATACATGGTGACCAGGGAGTAAGCACCATTGGGGTAAACCTTATGAATGATACAGGGTTCCTCCCATTTCGGTTCCAACAATGGTGGTTTCATTTTTGTTATTATTAGCATCCAAAGGGACAATACCATGTCACCTTGAATAAAGTAATTAAAGAAACATTATTATTGAATTCTTTGTCTAAGTTATAGTTATGCCTCTCGAGATTGTTTAATGCATTATGCCTGTTCTCGTTGAGGGAATCCAGATCACCCTGGTAGAATTCTACTACATTTTTCGACATATTATGATCATAAACGGCTATGTTGAGTGAAAAAAACTGAATCTTAATGGAAAATACTACATTTTTTATATACACCATGTACTATGGGGTCACCTGGTTCGAATTACAAGTTGTATTTTAGTAAGAAAAAAGATCATTGGGAATACATTCTGTATAGCTGTTCTAGTTATGACCAACCATATTTTGAAGGATGTTAGAGAGGGTCTTGTTGAACACCTCAATCTACACATTTTATTGCTTGTTATTGATATAGGTATGATTAAAATCAATATTGTACTTGGTGTACAACTTTCTTTTCTTTTCTACTGTCATGACCTGTCCCCGAGGGCCCATACTTTGACTACCACATGCCCGCCTTCCATAGGCTAGGGGATGGTGACTATCCTAGGAAACACATATCCCTAAAACTGGGAAGGCATTTCCTATAAACATATAAAATCATGAAAAAATAGCACACAACATGATACAAGAACATGGTAAACTATATAGTAAACAGAGTTAATATAGTATGTAAAAGGGGCTGGAATACAAGCCCAAATTGAAAGTACAAGGAAAACTGAAAAGTACATGTAAAACTAAAAAACAGCTCCTACGAACACCCATCAAGGATCCTAATTGAAGGGTAGGTACAACTCTTGAACAATCGTCTATGTGGTATCCCTCACCTAGGGTCCACCACTGAGCAACATCTAGCACTAGTATCCTTGTCCTCGTTCAGTGTTGTCTGTCATCTGCACATGACACAACAAGGTGCGGGCGAAGCCCGTGCAGGGGTGAGTATAACGATACTTAGTAGGGGCCCCGAGACCCCCGAATGAATATCAAAATCCACGATGGATAAACCACAAATCATGGATACAATAGTCAACCCTACTTAGGTATATTCCCATTCATATACCTGAGTTATCAAGTATACACATCTCATCCATGAGGAAACACAAGGCCCAACTCATTAGCCTAAAGCTCAACTACTCCATGAAGGAAATAATACCACATAGGTAACACCACAAAGGTAAGTACCACAAAGGTACACCACATATAAGAATACCACAATAGTAAATACTCAGGTCACATAGGTATTATTGAAGTATAAATGTACAGATGATCAATCACAGAGGTATATAATCTTATTCTCTCTAGAGGCACTGCTACTGATTATACAGATTCTGACCCACATAAGATTGATAGGTACTAACCCCCGCAATGACCCATATAGGATCTGACCCACACAGAATTAGTTTGTGATGACCCACACATGATCTCTGAGTGCTGAACCACATAGGATTATACTCACACAGGATCAGTATGCACTGACCCACACAGGATCACTGAGCGCTAACCCACACAGGATCTGACCGAAACAGGATATGTATGCGCTGACCCACACAGGATCACTGAGAACTAACCCACATAGGATCGATAGGTACAAAACCCCACAATGACCCACAAAGGATCAGACCTGTCCAAAGTCGATAGGCAACTATCAACCATATTATCCGTCTCTAACCTCTACCTCACTTCCAGCCACAAGATTCCTTGCACCCGGTGTGCTAGAGTTCCGTAGAATCTTTCCCTCGAGATATTGTTCATATCTCGAACATCACTAAGCTCCACAATGGAGTAACCCAATGTTCTGTCATTTCATAAGGGAACCAACGCAATAGATGGCACGTCAAACATACGCCATGTCTTTAAGTTATTACAGTTTCCGCACCGAGGTCCCGGTTGGATTTGGGGTTTGATCCAACACATCCGTACACCAACTTTATCCAAATCTCAATTGGGGTATTCCAAAAGGACCTTCACGATCCAAAAATTCTAGTTCCACGGATGGTTAAAAAAATAGACGTCTTGTTCTAAAGATATGGAAAAAAGGAAAAATAGGGTCCGGACCGACCTGGTCGGACTGACCCAGTCGGACCGACCCGACCCGACTCAGCCTGGGTCGACCCGCATCTGGAATGAATGTCCTATACCTCGGTAGGCCCTGCTCGCTAGGCCATGGTCAAGCCCGACAGGCGTAGGGGCACCCTGGCCCGACCCGATGGCGCGACCTGCTGGGCACGACCCACGGGCGTAGTCTGCTGGCATAGCCCGGTGTCGCGGTACGCCCGAGCTGGCACTGAAGGGGGACCATCCTCCTTTTGTTCGGAACTCAAAAGGGAAGATCCATTAGGTGCTTCAAAGTCTCCGCAGGACCCAAGTGGTTCCCACCAATCTGCCACAACTAGTTGGGTGCTTTGGCTGGTCCTCCTCCCATCTGTGCGGTCGCATGCCACTCCTCCACCATGGCCGGCCGGGTGTTGGCCACTATTCGGCCTCCACCGTGGCCAAGCGGTCGTGGCCTCCAGCTCCTCTGGCGGTGCAGATGCGCACTTCCCCACCATCCTTGCAGCCGACCAGTGTGCCGACCCTCCTCCGCTTCCGCGGGTCACCGTATCTCTATTATTAACCCAAAAAATAACATTGTTGCATATTTTTTATCCTCGGGTTGAGGGCTCCGTACCCAAATTTCTCTCTCAACAAAATATTTCATTTCCAGTCTCATTAATTATTTGTCATTGAAGAACGCCTGAAAAACACACAGAGAAAAAATGAAAAAAAGCCAGATATATGCATGAGACGATGGCTAGGTTAGTTTGGCCATCATCATTGAGAAAACAGAATATTAAGAACTATAAAATAAATTAAATCATATTAAAAACAAACCCCTATGTTGATTGTCCATTTTAGGTGGAGCGAGGAAGAATGCGAAGTTGATGAAGTTGGTGACATCAGCATCTATCACTCCCGCAATATGCTCCAAGGTCAGTTCATCATTATTTATTTGGGGAATGCTTTTCATTGGAGATGTTCTTTGTTGAAGAGTAATTTTCTCCAATGTTCTCCCATGATCCCTTATCCAATGACCTTCCAATTCTTTAAGAAAGGTGAGGAGGAAATCTTTAATTGAGTTATATTTAATTTAATTAATGTTGTAACATTGATTATATTAAGTTGGCACATTTAATTTGGGGGAGAAAAAAAGGGTCACCCCATATTAAATAAGGAGTTCAAAGGTTGGGTGGTCCCCACCACTAATTTTAAATGGGAGGTTTCATTAAAATAAAATAAAACTGGTTTGTTTTATTTTATTATTTTTCTAACTCTCCCCTGAAAAACATGAAAACTATCTTTTACCCTTGACCTACTACGGTCGAGGTGAAGTTATCCTTAAGAGAATATCGACACTATGAGTTCAATGGTTCCATAAGATTCCAATTCCTAGATCCGGTCCAAAAGATAAAAAACCTCTTGCACCTTTACTGAACGTACACAGAAAAGTTCAGAAATTCATTCCGGGCCCCCTAGCCCAGAATCATGCGCTGTCAAATTTTTTTGACTTGTAATATATCCATATAATTCAAAAAATTACATGGAAAATCTGGGTCATTACATTCTCCCAACCATAGAGATTTGCATCCTCGAAAGCCACAACACATCCTAGTGAAACATGTGGGGGGGGGGGGGGTACTGAGCATGAATCTGAGCCTCCCGCTTCCATGTGCTCTCCTTGAGGTTCTCGTGCTGCCAACTAATGTGCACCAGAGGTATCGAGCACCTACAAAGGACCCGATCCTATCGATCCTCAATCTCCACTAGAACCTCAAAAAATGTCACCCCATCCTAGATGTCCTGCTCTCCCTAATCAATGATGTGCAAAGGATCATGTACATATATCCTCATCTATGATACATGGAAAACTTCATGCACCTGGTGCAACTGAGGTGGAATATGTAAGAGGTAAGCCACCTCGCTAACTCTGTTGAGGACCTAAAAGGGTCCAACGAACCTCAAAGATTACATTCCACGTCACCCAAATATCTGCAAACCTCATCATGGTGATACCTGTAGAACGACATGGTCACGATCCTCAAACTCCCGAGGTCTTTATCTCATATTGAAATATGACTTCTGCCTACTCTGTATAGTCTTCATTCTCTCTGGATGATCTGTACCTTCTCCATTTTATCCCATACCATCTATGGTCCTACAAGTGATGACTCCCCTGGGTCAGTCCAGCACATAGGTGATATGCAAGGTCATCCGTACAATTTTTTGAATGGTACCATACTGATAGTGGAGTGATAAGTATTGTTGTACGTGAACTCCACCAAAATAATGTGATCCTCCAAGATGCGGCCGATCTCTAGGACGTAAGCACGCAGCATGAACTCAAGGGTCCGAATGTTCTACTCTGTCTGACCATCTGTCTGAGGATGGAAGACGGTGCTCAACCGAAGAAATGTCCCGAACACTTCCTGCTACCCCCCTCCATAGTCAGGAAGTGAAACGTTCATCACGATCAGAGAGAATTATCGATGGAACTCCATGAATCCAAACTATATCTTACACGTAGAGGTATCCCAAGATCATTATTAATAAATTATATCTAATAGGAATGAAGTGGAATGACTAGTTGAGTTAGTCAAATATCACCCAAATGGATTATTTCCCCTTGGATGTGCATGCATGTCCTGTCACGAAGTCCATGTAAATTCCATCGCACTTCCACTCTGTCAACTCTAGATGCTGAACTAAGCATACTAAAATAAGATAATCTACCTTCAATTACAGAAAAGTGAGGCACTGAGAGACAAACTCTGCCACTACATTCTTTATTCCCAGCCACCAGTGCTATAAAACCCAAATATTTCATAGTATGTTAATTTTTTCAAAGTAATTCAATAACTTGCCCTACACAGAATACTATGTTCAAGTGCACCACGACTTACCAAACTAGCTGTTCAAAAGAGGTTATGAATATTATTAACTAAATTATGAACATTATGTAATCCTTATAATTTAAGAATCCATATTATGAGTTTCATAGACATAATGAAACAAAAGAAATTCATTTTTTTCTGATAAAAGAAGTATTTTTAAAAAATGTAATTTTCCGCCTTTTAATGGAGAACCCTTTTTAAATCCAATATGTGAACTTTTATATATTAAATTTGACAAACTAAACTTCTTCTTTATAATTGGGACATAAGAATTTAGTTTCATTAAATTTTTGGTGTTTTTTAATAGCTTTCATATTTGGGTGAATAGTGAGAAATACTTTATTTTCACTGAAAACAACTTTTTTTATCAAAATAATTTATAGTGCTGAATTATAAATTTTAATGGTTTGGAAGCATAATTAGATTATATTTTTACTGATTAATCCAATGATGGTCATTATAAGTAATTTCACTTTAAAATTTGAAATAAACAAGTGTAAATCTTTAGATAGTTATTATTTTTTAAAAATACGTTTTTAGGTTTTGACAATAGGAATTAATTTAAATTAATTAATGCAATTTATATGTTTCTAAATTGGTAAAATTGAAATCATTTTTTAATTCTTAATATCAAAATTAGCTTTGGGTGAATGTTTGGTATTTTTCTAAAAACGTTTAATTTTTTATAAATAGTGAAAAACACTGAGATATAGTTTAAAAACATATTTTTATTTAAATAAATATTTATTTTATTTAAATTTATTTTAGGTAAAAAGAGATACATAATACCTATATGAGTTCAATGTTATTCATTGGAGTCAGTTTATAATAACTCTAGATATAAAAAAAAATTTATTGAACTTTTTATCTTCTTTTACCCTTCTCCTAGGACAATTTGCAAATTTACATAAACTTAATTTTATGGATTCTGTGAGTTGAATTTCAAAACTCCAAGAGATATGGTTTATATCATTATGTAAAATGTGGTTCAATGAGCTGAAAATAATTATTTCTGAATAGTAACTTTTACTTTTATTTACAATGGTTAAAAGTAAATAGGGTATTTAAGGTTAAAAATGGTATTATTATTACACTAACACATGTCCTATTTCTATTGGATAAGTGTAATTAGACCGAAAGAAACCATATGAAAAAAATATGATCCTTTAGGTTCACTTGGATTAGATTAGGACATTTATTATTATTTAATTCAAAGAAGAGTTAAAACTGTTAAATTCACACTTTAATAACTAAACCATTTTTAATATAGGTATACACATAAGATAAATTCGAATATAAATATTCCTTGAAAATATAAAAATATTTCGTACCTAATTGTATTATATATATATTTTTTAGACATTAAATATTTTAATTTATTTATGACACAATGATGATGCAGTAATTCCCTAATTAATGATTGATTAAAATAACTGAGATTATAAATATCCAAATAAATGTAATTTTAGACTTTTTATGAATTACACTAATTTTTTAGGGTAATATGACATATTATTATTGGTTAGATGAATTTGTTTTGAAGTAATAATGTTGTTATGAATTTAGCAAAAACAAAATGACAAATAGTGTCAAAATTGACATAAAATAGTTTTTGAAACAAATATTATATTATTAATTAATATTCTATTCCAAAAAGTTTAAGGTTCAGACAAAAGTCTTTAAAAATGATAAGTGTATCATTAATTAACCACTTGGTATTCTATTGAAATTATATAGTATGTTTATTAACCATATAATTTTAAAATACAAAGAGACATGGTAAATGTCAAACTATTTAACTAAGAGTTAAATCTTAAATAGAATGTTAATATAGTGACACAAACCTATATAAAACCTATTGGTTGAGTGGTTTTCGACCCCTCCCAATCTTATCCATTATATAATACTATTTGGAGACATTATCAACCGAACAATACTTTATTATAAAATATTTTTTCGAGCCTTTCCTAAGGTGCCCCTCACCCCTTATATAAAATAGAACTCCCCCTTCTCTCTAATTCACACCATCAAAGCCATTTGGATCAGCCAACCCCTACCCAAATACCCTCTAAACTATCCTCCCTTCATCTTAGAGGCCTTCCTTTAGTCATAAAGCCAATCAATGGATCTGTTTTGATCAAATTGAAAGGAAGAACCCGAAAAAGAGGTAAATATTTCATCACCTCTTTCAAGTTCCTTTATTATTCCACATCCTTTTTCTTTGTTGTTTCCATTTTAAAATAATAAATCTAGTATCTTCTATATACTGTAATTTTTTTATAAATATGGTACAACCATATTCATTATTATATATATCCTTTGAAGGACATGTCACCATACGTGTGTACGTACGGCTTACCATCTCCACGTCGTGGTGTAATTGTTATTCAATAAATTATTATTTGGATGGGTATAATAATGATATGTAATTGATTTAAATAATAAATATAAAAATATAATGACTCTTTATATATGATATACCATCCAATTTTATATTATTTTAATATTAAATAAATGATATTGTCGCTCGTGCGTACGTACGGATTACCGTCTCCACGAACGTGATGAGATACTTTCCCCATCGTATCCATTCAAGACTAATTTTCATTTGATGATTAAAAATAATGTTTAAATACTATATATGAAACTGGATATGAATAAGATATATCCCTTCCATAAAAAATATGACTCACATAACAAATAATATAACGGAAAATGAATCTTTTAACACCAGAAACGATGATAATACTAAGATATATTAACAATGCAATGTTAAAAGATCATATATGATATCATATTAATGTATATGATTATAGTATAATTTAATTACAATTATTTAACCATTATAAAGAAGTTTAACCAACCCTCAACCAAGTAAAAGTACAAGGTAAGGGTTAATTCTACATTCTCTTCATTATCTGAGGTTGTTTATATGTCATTATATACTAGGACCTCTTTATCATCCACATCCATGTTTCATAAAAATGTATTTCAAAACATTATTAATATTTTATAGACTATAGATTAGAGTCATTTATAACATTTTTTTTACTTTTTTAAGATGTTTATAGAAGAATATTTCAGTCGTTTTCCAAACAAGGTACTTTTTGACCATTTCGACAAAATTAAGGTAAGAATGTTTTTTAACATATACGGCGGGTGCGGCTATTTTATTCCCTTATAACATCATCGATTATTACCTTACAATATAATAAGAATATTTTCAAAAGAAATGTTTTATTTTATAATTATATGACTTTTAAATGATTTCAAAATAAAAAGAGATATTTCTCAAAAAATGTTTTGATTTCATCTATGTCTACATACATTGATGGATTGTAAGATTATTTGAAGTTGATATATTATGATAAAAAACATCCATATTGTATTGAAGGTTTTGTGATATTTTCGATTGTGGATATACTATTTTTTGTACCATTCATAGTTTATGGATAACATTTTGACATTTTTTATTCTCGTTTTAATACAAATGTTTATATGATGTTTAAACCATTTCATATGAGGAATGCATTGGACTTAGTAAGTGATGGGTGGAGCCCGCTATAGCTCCTCGATGCATTGGTAGGTCACATGAGACAAACTAGTGTCTTGGATCAAGGCCATGACACAATCTTATTTTTAGTCTTGGCACAAGGCCTTGAATATGTGGTTATGAAAGTATGGCATTATGCATTCCATCATTATGAAAGTGGCTATTGACACTGCATGTGATTATTCGACTACTAGAATATCCATCTGAGTAAGTAAATGGAATTATTTTGATTTATATTTTCCATATTATGATGAAGTTTATGTTGAAAAGGATTTTGTTTTAGTTTTATACATTTCCTTAACTGTTTATGCTTATTTATGAAAACTTCCACTATGTTGTTATCATTATTGAGCATCTGAGATCACCCCTTTCTATGTTATAGTTTTTCTAGGATGCGAAAAAGTATATTATGACGGACCTGTAGGGATAGTCTATGGGATATTTGTGTTGCCTATGGATACAATGCTTTTTTATTTTTCCATTTTATGATGTAATGTAATCCTTATAAATGTATCTGGTACTTCCAAGGCTACTAAACTAATCATTCTTTCGAGACATTATCTTTTGTGATAATGCCAATGATACGTAATAAGGCACCGACTCTAGGATTCTGGGGTTGGGGAGTTATAGTTGGTATCAGAGAATGTTTAGTAAAACCCTTGGAAACTAGATTTAGACAAACTTTGATTAGAGAACATAGCCCAAATATAGACTTTGAGGATTAGTATAGAAGAACTTCCTAGAATATTGATATTGTAGAGATTTTGTGAGTTTTCCATCCAATGAATCCCTATCTGTATACAAGAACGTAGAGGCAGTTCTAGAACAGATTTACCTAGGGTTAAAACCCAAAAACACTTCTTTGAGCTAGACTCGAACGAGAACTGTTTCACGACAATGGGCCTTGCTGTACTCCTTGTTATGACACTCCTGGTTGGTATGCTTAGGATAATTCACATTTTCATTACAAGCCATTATGAAGGATATAAGATTAAATACATCCTCAATTAAAACATTTTTATGATTATGGATTATAGCCATAAAATTTTCAATTTACGTTAGGTATTTTACAAGTTTGAAATCAATCATTGTGATTCATAAACTGATTTAGTGTATTCCATTGTTTTGAAATAATTCCCAGTAGAAGGAATGAGAACTCCAGTAATATGTATGATCCAAAGAGTAATAAGGATCAAACATTTCATGGTATTAAGACAACATTTAGAAGGGAAATAGTCTCCCATGTATTCTCAAATTATGAAGGAATAGTGTCTTGTGTTAATAAGATAAGTATAGAATTTATGAGTCCTATGGATTTGAAGGAATGAAAGAGATGAAAAGGATGGTAGAGATAAATATTGGTAAATAGAATAAGGGAAAGAGGATTTCACCATATGTGATCTCCGTGGAAAGAATCACCTTGGTAAATATTTAAAGGGAATAGGAGTTTGTAATATGTGTGGAGAAAAAGGTCACCAAGTATGTGATTGAAAAGATGAGAAAAATGTTTCAAATGTACAATGCATAATCTGCAAGGAGTTGGAACACTATTCAAATCATTTTCCTAATCATCAAAGTATAACCCCAAATTCTGCTATTGGATAAGAATCATGTTGTGATACTACCGAAGATGAAGATGAATGATTAAGAGTTCTTATGTTTTTATTAAATTATTGTGTCATTTGTGTGTTATATCAACGATGTACAGATTATATTAATTATGGAACAAAATAAGGATTGTACTGTAGTACTATTTCATTGGGAATTTGAGATTATATGATCCTGATACTAAGGTATTAATTTTGGAATAAGAGATTGTTGATTTGGATAAATTTTATTGGATATTATTGACTTAATTGGAATTGATTAATAGTTTGTTTATTTCATCATTGTTGGAATATTCAATATTTTTATATATAAGGAATATATCTAGTATTATATAAAGGATATGGGAGCATTAATGTAATCAATAATGTTTTACGATAATTCTAGGTGTTACCATGTTTTAAAATAATACATGATGAAGGTGTTCACATGTTATTACAAGGAAAAAAAGAACTTCATTGTGTTTAACTTCCTTATAAATTTTGGATCGTGAGTTCAGATAAATGTATTTTGGATAAGTCTAAAGGTTGGATTGGATTATGTTTGAAATTGGATACTATTGTTAAGGTTATTTTCGGGTTTTTATAAAAAGGAAAACACACAGAACGTGTGACAACTCATCGTGTCGGACAAAGCTGTGAGAATCGAACACATAATCATAGTACGATTGGGATTTATAGCCTACCAATGGACTATGTGAAGTCCCTAGATTGTATAATGTAGTATATTTTTTTAAATGTTCTTGTAGGTGAATAATAAATTCAATTTTTTGGAGCCCTATATGAATAGAATAAATAGAATTTTTTTAAGTTCTATTATCTTTTAGAGTGGAAGATGAGTTTGTGGTAGAAATTAGTTAATGGATGGAAATCTACTTGTCAAGTATATATTTTCTTCATCCCTCTTATTCTATGAATAAATTAATTCTTAAAATTTAGGTAAAGGATCATAAAACCAAAAATGTGTTATGTTAATACCTTATGTTCTATTGAACCTTTTGATATTTTAAATCATCATAGATTGATGGCTTTGAGGCCCTCAATTCTAAAATTGATTGGGACTGATGACCTCAACCACTCCTTATAAATATTTATATTTTCCCTCAAATTATGTGTCTCCAATTTCCACCAATGTTATCCTAATAGAATCATAATTTGGTTGTGACTTTTTCATTCCCCTTTTCCCTCTTATTAAAACTAAATTTTAATATCCCAATTTACGATGTGGGTTTTCCCACAAAGGTCTTTTCTATTTTCACCGTTTATTTTCGAAGAACAATTTCATGTTTTGGGGATGAAATTTATTTAAGTATGGAAGAATTTAACACCCCAAGATTTCATAGTACGTTATTTCTTCTAAGTAATTCAATAACTTTCACTACACGCAACACCGTGTTTAAGCGCACAATGACATACCAAACTAGAAATTCAAAAGAAGTTATGAATATTATTAACTAAATTTTGATCTTTTTGTAATCCTTATAATTTTAGAATCCATATTATGAGTTTCTTAGATATAATGAAACAAAAAAAATTCATTTTTTCTGATAAAAGATGTATTTTAAAAAAAATTAATTTTACCGCCTTTTGAGGGAGAACCCTTTTTAAATACAATATTTGAAAGGTTTATATTTTTAATTTGGTGAAATAAACTTCTTATTTAGAATTAGGACATAAGAATTTAGTTTCAATAGATTTTTTTTGTTTTTCTGATAACTTTAATATTTGGGTGAATAGTAAAAAATACGCTATTTTAACTGAAAAAACTTTTTTTAATCAATATAATTTATATTGTTTAATTATAAATTTTAATGTTTTGGAAGTATAATTATATTATATTTTTATCATTTAATATAATTATTGTCTTTAATAGTAATTTAACATTAAAATAAGACATAAACAAGTGCCAATATTTTGATAGTTATTATTTTTTAAAAATATGTTTTTTGGTTTTGATAACAGGAATTAATTTTAAATTAATTTATTCAACTTATATGTTTTTAAATTGGTAAAATAGAATTTATATTTGAATTCGGAATATCAAAATTAGCTTAGGGTGAATTTTTGTTATTTTTCAGAAAACTTTCAATTTTGATGAATAGTGAAAAACAATGAGGTATAGATTAAAACTGAATTTTTATTTAAATAATTATCTATTTTGTTAAAATTTATTATAGGTAAAAATTTATACATAATACCTATATAAGTTCAATGTAATTCATTGGATTTAGTTTATAATAAATTTAGATATATAAAAATTTTATTAAACATTTTACCGTCTTTTACCAACCTCCTAGGAGAATTTGAAAATTTACATAAAACTAAATTTTATTGCTTCTGTGAGGGTAATTTCAAATATCTGATAGAAAATGATTATATCAATGAGTAAAATTTTGTTCAATGAGATGAAAATAATTTTTGCTGAATAGTAAGTTTTTACTTTTATTTACCACGGTTTAATATAAATAGGGTAATTAAGGGTAAAAATGATATTATTATTACCCAAACACATGCCCTAATTATATTAGATAAGTGTAATTCGACCAAAAAACCACACGTATAAAATATGATCCTGTAGGTCCACATGGATTAGATTAGGAAATTTATTATTATTTAATTCAATGAAGAGTTAAAAGTTTTATATTCAATGTTTACTAACTAAATAATATTTAATAAAGGGATAAAAATAAGATAAATTATACTATAAATATTCCATAGAAATATAAAACATTTTCCTAGATAATGGTATTTTATTTATATTTTTTAGAAATTAAATAATTTAATTTATTTATGAAACAATGATGATGCAGTAATTACCTAATTAATGAAAGATTAAAATGATTGACATTATAAATATCCAAATAAATGTAATTTGAGTCTTCTTATGAATTACACTAATTTTAAAGATTAATATGACCTATTAGGGTTGGTCAGATGAATTTTTTTCGATGTAATAATGCTATTATGAATTTAGCAAAAAAAATACCAAATAGTGTCAAAATTAACATAAAAGAGTATTTAAAACAAATATTATATTATTAATTAATATTATATTACTAAAAATCAATGGTTTATCCAAAAGACTTGATAGTTGTATCATTAATGAACCACTTGGGGTTCTCTCGGAAGAATATAGTATGTTTGTTAACCATATAATATAAAAATATTAAGAGATATGGTAAATGTCAAACTATTTAACTAAGAGTTAAATCTAAACGATAAGGTTAATATAGTGACTCAAACATGTCTAAAACCTATAGGTTGAGTGGATTTAGACCCATAACTACCTTATCCATTAAACAAATCATTTTTGATCCATTAGAACCCAAAATTGATTTTATTATAAAAAAATATTTCTATTGTCTCCTAAGGTGCCCCTCACCCCTCTTATAGAAGGGCACTCCCCCTTCTCTTTAATTCACACCATAAAATCCATTTGGATCTGCAGAAACCTACCCAAATACCCTATCAATTGTCCTTCCTTAATCCTATAGGCCTTACTTTAGTAATAACTCCAACCTAAGGATCCCTTTTGATCAAATCAAAATGACGAACCCGAAGAAAAGGTAAATATTTAATCACCTCTTTCAAGTTCCTTTCTTCTTCCACTTACTTTTTCATTATTGTTTCCATTATAATATAATAAATCCAGTGTCTTATATATACTGTGATGTTATTATAAATATCATACAACCATATTCATTATTCTATCTATCCTTTGAATGACATGTCACCATACGTGCGTACGTACGACTTATCATCTCCACATCATGGTGTAGTTGTTATTCAATACGTTCTTATTTGGATGGGTATAAAAATAATATATAATTGATGTAAATAATAAATATAACATGATAATGTTTATTTATATATGATATATCATCCAATTATAAATTATTTTAATATCAAAAGAATGACATTGTCGCTCGTACGTATGTACGGATTACCGTCTCCACAAACACGATGAGATTCATTCCCCATCATATCCATTCAAGACTAATTATCATTTAATGATTAAAAATAATGTTTAAAGACTTGATATAATTCTGGATATGAATCTGATATGTCCCATCCATAAAAATATGACTAACATAACAAAGAATATAAAGGAAAAAATCTGTTAACACCCGAAACGACGATAATAGTAAGATATTATTAACAAAGCAATGTTAAAAGATCATATATGATATAATATTAATGTATATGATTATTGTATAATTTAAATAAAACTATTTCACCATTATATATGAGGTTAACCATCCCTCGACCAATGAAAAGTACTAGGTAAGGGTTAATTCTACAATCTCTTCATTATCCGAGGTTGTTTATACGTAATTATCTACTGGGACATCTTTATCATCCACATCCATGTTTCTTAAAAATGTATTTCAAAAAATTATTACTATTTTATAGAATATGGGTTAAAGTCATTAATACCCTTGTTTGACTTTTATAAGATGTTTATAAATGAATCATTCCGTCATTTTCCAAACAAAGTATGTTTTGACCATTTTGAGAAATTTGAGGTAAGAATGTTATTTTAACATATACAGCTGGTGCGGCTATTTTATTCCCTTATAACATCGTCAAAGCTTCCCTTAATATATTGTAATAATATATTCAAAATAAATTTTTTCCTTTATAATTATATAACATTTAAATTATTTCAATATAGACTGAGATATTTCTCAAAAAAATGTTTTGATTTCATCTATGTCAACATCCTTTAATAGATTGTAAGAATTTTCTGAGTTGATTTATTATGATAAAAAACTTCTCTATTTTATTAAAGGTTTTGTGATATGTTTGACTATGGATGTGCTATTTTTATACCATTCATGGTTTATGGATAATGTATTGACATTTCTTATGCTAGTATAAATGTGAATGTTTAGGTTATGTTTAAACCTTTTCATATGGGGATTGCATTGGACTTATTAAGTGATGGGTGGAGCCCACTATTGCTTCTCGATGCATCGGTAGGTCTCATGAGACAAACTACTGTCTTGGCACAAGTCCTTGACAAAATCTTATTTGTAGTCTTTGCGCAAGGCCTTGACTCTGTGGTTATGAAAGTTTGGCATTAGGCATTCCATCGTTATGAAAGTGGTTGTTGATATTGCATGTGATTATTAAACTAGTATAATATCCATGAGACTAAGTAAATGTTATTATTTGGATTTATATTTTCCTTATTATGATGAAGTTTATGCCGAAAAGTCTTTTGTTTTATTATTATACATTTTCTTAACTATTTATGCTGAATTCTAAAAGCTTCCACTTTATTGTTATCCTTACTGAGCATCTGAGCTCTCCACATTCTATGTTTTTTTCCTAGGATGCGAAGAAGTTTATTATGACTGACCTACAGGGATTGTCTATGGGATCACCATGTTGTCTATGGAAACTATGTTGTTGTTGTTTTCCATTTTGTGATGTAATGTAAACTATATGAATGTATCTATTACTTCCAAGGCTACTAAACTAATTTTTCTTTTGATACATGATCTAGTGTGATCATTCCAATTATACGTAATAATGCACCAAATCTGGGCATTTGGGGTCAGGGCCTTACAAGTGCTGACGCTGAAGGTGCTGATACATCTTTTCCACTCATTGATGTATCGCAAGAGGGTATGTATGGAACTCCCTGAACACATCCTCCCTAATCTCCACAAGTACCATAGTACGTCCTCTAAAGTGGATGATGCACTCCCCACCTTCAGAAAATCCATCTGGTGCCGGTCATGTGGATATCTGACCACGTCGAGCCTCACTGTCAGTGTCCCCAAGTTGCGCCTCCCTTACTCACTGAAGGAGTGGGGGACTGACTGTCAGAGACTGATGATATGCTGCTCCATCACATCACTCAGAAACTATATACCTTCTCTCATGTTGAGTTCATCTATAAATATGTTCCCCTTCCCAAGAGTATATACTCTCTCGATGTCATAGTTCTGGAGGAACTCATTCCAACTCCATTGTCTTACGTCCAGGTCCTACTAAGAGAAGATATACATGAGACTCTTATGATCAGAGTAGACTGTGAAATGTTTTCCAATAATGTAATGTCACCACATCTTGAAGGTGACGATCACTATTTCTATCACTAGGTCATGGGTAGAATAGATATTCTCATGTTATATCATCTGTCAAGAACCATACATGATCACTGCTCGCTCCTACATCAGAACACATCCAAGTCCGGTCCCTGATGCATCGCAGTAGACTACATATCGAATGCCCTCGGCTGGAAGCCTCAAGATGGGGGAACTCGGCTGTCTATGCCTCACCTTTTGGAAAAATCACTGGAATCTCTCTAGACACACAAAGGATTACCTCTACATCGCTAATGCTGATAAGGGTTCGACTACTCTAGAAAATTTAGGCACAATCCTCTGGTAGTAACCAGCCAAACCTAGAAAACTTCGCACCTCTGTCACACTGTTGGGTGGATCCCAAGCAAGCACAACCTCAATCTTCACTGGATCTACTGCAACTCCAGCATCTGAGATAACATGTCAAAGAAAGTGGACCTCTCGTTTCCAGAACTAGCACTACGAGAGATTACATTAAATATGGTGATCTAAGAGTGTGTCTAAAACTATCTGAAGACGATATGAATGATCCTCCTCTGTCGCTGAGTATATTAGGATTTAATTGATGAAGAATACCAAAAAGCGGTCGAGCTATAGCTGGAAGATTCTGTTCATGAGTCCCATAAACACTGTTGGGGATTTGGTCATGCCGAATGGGATAACCAAGAAATCATAGTGTCCATACCGACATCTGAAGGCCATATTCTGCACATCCTAATCTCGTACCCAGAGGTGGTGATAGCCTGATCCGATGTCTATCATTGAAAACCATTGTGCCAACATCAGTTAATAAAAGAGATCGTCAATCCTTGGTAGTTGGTATGTTTTCTTCATGGTCACCTGGTTCTGGTGTTAGTAGTCCACACAATGTCTCAAACTCCCATCCGCCTTCTTGGCGAACAAAATCTAAACTTCCCAAGGAGAAACATTGGGCCTAATGATTTCCTTTTTCTACAAGTCCTACAGCTGTACTTGCAGCTCTTGAAGCACCGTGGAAGACATCAGATATGCTGGTGTTGATATCGGTGTTGGCCCAAGGTACAAGTCAATATAAAAGACTACCTCTCTGTGAGGATGTAGACCCAGAGCATCATCTAGAAAAACATCTGCATACAGTTCCACCACTATAGGATAGCTCAGAATCTCAACATCAACCACTCCTAGGGAAAGGCTATCCAACTGATGTGTGATCGGCTGCACACTCCTCCGGGTAAGTCCATCCTGCACACCATAGGTTCCCTTATCTCTTGTGAAGGAAAACCTAGTGGCATCCGTGTGGACACACCACACTTTGGCCTAATATAGTCGATCCGAGCATGGACTGTGGATAACTAGTCCATACCCAAGATTACATCTTACTTCCTTGCCGTCACTACTAGAACATCCCAGCCAAAGATCTCCTCACCTAGAGTAATCTCACACTATAGGCACCAGTGTGTAATCATCGAATCTTATCCCATAGGAGTCTCTAGCCATAAGGATTAATCCAACAACTCCATTGGTATCTTCGAGCTCCGAACGAGGGCTGTGGAAATAAAAGAAAGACATTACCTTTGTCTATAAGTACTGCAGCTAAGGTGGAGTAGAAATAGATCATACCTATAATCATCTCTGGAGTGTCGTGATCGTAGCCCTTAACTGCCTGGAGCTAAGCTCATCCCTGTCCACCTGCACCCTATGGTCGGGGTGGACCTCCTGGTTGTTGTGACGGTAAAACCATAAATCACCTCACACTGATTATTGCATGGCCTGCTCCTCTGCCACATCTGCCTCTTGTCTGAATACCTCCTCGATCAAATCATTACCTCTGCCCAGGCGGTCCATTGACCATCTGCTGGTCGTCTGTACGATGTGTCAGGAAGTCGCGAGCCATGTGAACATGCCCGCTGCACGAATATCACTACTTGTTCCTTTCTAGCCCTGCTCTATCTCGAGAGCCCCACTCAACCGACCCTGTATCATGTGGTTGTCCACCTATAGTTCTGGTCATCTTGGACATTTGTGTCATCTGTCCACTTCCTACTGCAGATGACTCTGCTACGTGTCATCCGGTGGTGAGTATCACGGCCGGGGACTTCTCGACAAGGAAGCTCTCCACTAAGAGTGTTTTCTCTAACAACCCCGATTACATCGGGATACTGAGAGAAACCATAAAACTTGTAATCTCTTGTCTAATCCCCTGCTCGAAGGTCCAGGCCCTGAAGAAATGGTCACGCACCATGTTAGTGGAGTAGCACAAGAGGTTGGTGAACCGTTCCAAATATTGAACTATAGTCATGCTACCCTGTTATTAGTGGAGAAGCATCTATATATGCACAAAGCATAGAGTCGATGGGACAAACACTATCCTGAAAATGCCCTCGATGTCTGTCCAGATGAGAGTCACCTCATCATGGGCCTAGAGAATTGGGCTCCACCATCAGCCTGCTGCTACCCGAAGAAGACTAGCCGTAAGGATCACCATGGGATCAGCTGGTGTCCCTACCAGTCGCAAAACTCTAACCCTGGCATCCATACAATCCTTAGCTGCATGTATATCCATCTTCCCCATAACCACAATGTCGTATGGTGATGGAACTCATGCAATGCGCTCATCTAGCGTTCACTCTCTACTACTGGTGCTGATGGCATTGGCTACCCAACAGGTTGTGGTGCTACTGGTAAACCACCCAATGGTACACGTGATCCTCCCAAAAAAGATCAAGGGTGAGTATAACGATACCCATTAGGGACACCACGATCCCCAAATGTCTCTAAAAATCCACAAAGGATAAACCAAAAAATATGGAATCTACAGTCAACCCTACATAAATATATTCCCATACATATAGTTAAGTTATCAAGTAATCCCATCTCAACCATGAGGAAACACAAGGCCCAACTCAATATCCCAAAGCTCAACTATTCCATGAATGAATGAATACCAAGCAGGTAACAAAAAAAAGGTATGTAACATAAAGGTACACTTCATAGAAGAATTCCACAAAGGTAATGTCTCAAATCACACAGTTATTAGTGAAGTATAGAAGTAAAGATGATCATTCATGAAGCTAGATCATCTTATTATATCAAGAGTCACTCCTACTAATTATATGGATTCTAACCCACACGGGACTGATAGGTACTTACCCCTTCAATGACCCAAATAGGATCAGAACCACACAGGATCGGTATGCACTGACCCACACAAGATTGTTTAGTGATGACCCACACTAGATCACACCCATAAAGGATCAGTATGCAGTGACCAAGACTGGATCGCTGAGCGCATACCCACACATGATCTGACCCACACACGATCGGTATGCACATACTCACATAGGATCAATGACTCCTGACCCAGACAGAATCGATATGTACAAACTTCACCAATGACCCACACAGGATATGACCCACCTAGAGTCGATATGTAACTAACTGACGTATTATCGGTCTCCAACCTCCGCCTATCTACCAGTCACTGGACACCTCACATCTGGTGCACTCGAGTTCCATAGATTCTATCCCTCAAGATATTGGTCATACCTATACTACCACTAATCTCCAAAAAGTATTAACCCGAAGGTCCATCACATCATAAGAGACCCAACACAATAGACGTCACATCAAACAGATGCCCGGTGTGTATGTTATTAGCGTTTCTACTACGAGGGCCTGGTAGGATTCAGGGTTCAATCCAACCCGGCCATTCTCAAACATTATCCAAAAAAAGAGCTGTGAATACCAAAAGGACGGTCTCAATACAAGGATTCTGGTGACAGATTATTTTCCAAATATACTCCTGATTCACAAGATATGGCCAAAATGGCAAAACTAGGACCAGATTGGCCTGTGTTCGGTCCGACCTGGCCTGGGCCGACCCGTGTTTGGCCTGGATTCTTGGGTCTTGGAAGGCCTGGATGGCTGGTCTATGGTCCGGCTAGGCCCGCGTAGGGTCTTCCTAATCGGGCTCGCGTAGGGGTTGGCATTCCACATCCTGATGGGTGCGGCCCAGTAGTACAGCCCGGGGCACGGCCCGTTGGGCGCGACCCGCTGGCTGTGGCCAGATGGAAGGGTCCAAATGAGCTGGCACCCAAGGGGTACTGTCCCCATTCTATTAGGAATGCAAAAGGGCAGTGCCATTAGGTGCTACCAAGTCACCGCGAGACACATACGGGTCCCGCCGATCTGCCACGACTGGTCTGGTGCACATGACAGCCGTCCTCCCAGTGGCACGGTCACACGCCACTACTCCCCCATGACTGGTCAGGTGTTGATTTCTCTTTGGCCTCTGATGTGACCTTGAAGACATGGCCTCCTACTCCTTCGGTGGCACGAACGAGCACCACCCCACCTTCCTTGCGGCCGACCACTGTGCCGACCATCTGCCTCTTCCTTAGGTAACCAAATCAATGTTCATATCCCGATGAACAAAATTATCGCATATTTACGATTCTTGGGTCTAGGGATCGACATCCATATGTCGTGCTCAACAAAAAATTTGTTTTCAGAGTTATTAATTATTTGGTGTTGAAGAAAGCACAAAGAACACATGGAGAAAAAAAGAAAAAGAGGCAAGGTATATGCGTGGGATGATGGTCATGTTAGTTTTTCCATGTTAGTTTGGCCATCATCGTTGTGAAACCAGAATATGAACAATTATAAAATAAATTCGATCATATTAAAAACAAACCCATACCTCGATTTTCTGTTGTAGGTTGCACGATAAAGAATATGAAGTTGATGAAGTTGGTGATGTCAGTGTCTGTCACTCGTGCAAGACGCTCCAAGATCAGTTCATTGTTTTTGATCCCGATAATTCTCTTCATTGAAGATGTTCTTTGTTGGAGAGAATGTTTCTCTAATGTTCTCCCATGCACCCTTTTCCAACGATCCTCCAATTCCTCATGAAAGGTGACAATCCAATTATTAATTGAGTTATGTTTAATTAAATTAAATTTTACACATTTATTAGATTAAGTTGGCACATTTAATTTGGGGGAAAAACCAAGAGTCACCCCATACTAAAGAGGGAGTTTAAGCCTCGAGGGGTCCCCACCACTAATTTCAATTGGGATGTTTCATTAAAATTAAATAAAACATATTTTTTTTATTTTATTATTTTTCTATCGCTCCCATGAAAAACATGAAAACAAAATTTCACCATAGACCTCCTACGGTAAAGGTGAAGGTCTCATTAAGAGAATATTAGCACTACGAGTTCAATGGTGACCTTATATTTCAATTCCACGAATTGGTTCAAAAGTTACCAAAACCCACTCACACGTTTATTGAATGTACCCAAAAAAAGTTCAGAAATATATTCCGGGCACTAGAGGCCTCGGAATCGAACGTCGTCAATTTTCATAGACTCATATTATTTCCATATAATTAAAAATGTAATTGTAAAATCCTGGTCTTTTCAGCTCCTTAGAAGTTGGATTCATTGTTAGCAAGGATGGTGTGAGGGACTCTATATCGGTGGACGATATTGGAGCTCATGAAATCAATGATAGAACAAGCCTTTAATTCCTTGAATGTGATTTTATCTACCCACTAGGAATATAAATATTTTATTTTTAGGATGAACCTTCATAGGTGATCTATTACTGGCGGATATGGTCCCTTGACATCGAGTCCCCAAACCGAAAATGGAAAATAGTAATTTTAGTGTGGTGAGGCTCTGAAGGAAGATTCTCAAAATTAGTATGGATATGGAAGGCGTGGAAAATTTTGGAGAACATATAATATTCATGGACCATGGTGGGCCAATAATAGACCAGTCTTCAAAATTTATGAGAGTGTTTAGACCCTACCTGATGAGCTCCACAAGAACCAACATGATCTTACTATATAACATGGGTAATGTCATCTCCTTAAATATAATGGAGGAGAATCCCGTGAAACCCACATTTTAAAAGAATATTCTCAATTATGGGACAACTATAGATGGTGAACTTCACATTTCACCAGTGGATTCACTCACATTCAACTTAATCAGTTAGGAGTTTTTTTTTGGAAGTACTTGATAAAGAGTGTTTTCTTACCAAGGGTCCCTCCAATACTGTAGAAGGGGGAGTCGGGGTCCCAATGTGGACACTCAGGTGGTGAGATAAAATACCTTCAGGATATCATCATCATCTAGCCTGATGGAAGAAATGAATCATCTATTCACCACATGAATAATCAAATCATCTTAATCAGGCTCTACAAGGGATGTGGCAAGGTTGTACAAGGCATTGGCATGACCGTTCTATGACTGCGGGACATGTGTAACTTCCGGATAATAATTGAACTCGACCATTAGCGGGCATGTGCGCTCTAACAAGTGAACAAGCTCTAATTTCTTGATTACATAGTCACCATTGATAAGGTTGATAACCTATTCATAGTCCCATTTTCACATTCAGGTGTGGAACAACAATCTCAAGGGCTTGTTCAAGACTAGTAATGAGGACTTGATACTCAGTCACATTATTGGTGCATCCTTCTGTCAACATGATTGAATAGGGAAGAATAACCAATACTGTAACGGTGAAGACAATACCTAGGCCTACTCTATTGAGTCTAGGATCCTTGAGTTTTCTCTTGGGAGGCCTCCGTGTAGCACCTTCGACGTGCATCTGCCAACATGGCTTGGCATGATCCATTAAAAGGATTGTTTCATCTAAGAAATCAATACCTAGGGACTACTCTATGGGGGTAGGATGGTTGACAAGAAAGTCTAACATTTTATGACCCTTCATGGGTTTTTATGGGATATAATTGAGGTAATACTATAATAGAATCACTACCCACCAAGTTATATGGCTTGTCAAAATGGGGAAGTTCATAATGTTTTTATCCATTACACATGGAACACTAGATATATATCATGGTGTTGTAAGTAATGTCTCAACATTTGGAATGAAAATACTTATACAAGACCACTCCCCTCTATAGAGTAATATATAGTATCTATATCTAGGACCATGTGGTTGAAATAGTATAAACTATTCTCTATTCCCTCATTGTTCTTCTGAGATAGAAGGGTACTGAGGGACCATTACATAGTGGTCAAATAAAATACTAGTGGATTTCTAGAGAAAATTGGAATCTGAATATTAGGTTGTAGCTTGTACTCCTTATTCTCCTCAAAAGCTACCTGAAACTCTTAATCCCACTAGTAGTCGACAAATTTTTTCATGATCATTGAATGGGGATTGCAGATTTAAGCCATATTTTCAATGAATCGGTATATGCAAGCTAATTGGTATTGAAATACTTGGATCTCCCCTATGTATCTCAGAGGATGCATCTAAATGATGTCCTTGTTCTTCTTCAGAATGATATCGATGCATCTATATCTAATGAAAATGTCAAGTAAATTTCAATATATAAACCTGAAGGAACAATTAAAGGGGTACTTCTTCAGATGGTAGGAGCGGAGGAAGACAAAAATATACTCACGATATCTGAGATGGTTCTGACACAGGGGGGATTTTACCACCAGATCATCTTCATTGCATTCTACCAATATCGGAAGGATCGACATGAATATGTGGTTCATGGAATGAAGATAGGTGGAAGCTTCATTATTCAGAATGAAAGGCATTACTTGGTAACAAAAAGTACCATGTGGTTATTTAAGGCATTATAGTTTTCATCCTCAGGATCCATTCATATATTATTATATCCAAAATAACCATCCATGAAGAAGATAACATGAAATCTTTTAGTTTAATTGATCAACATCTTTGTCATAGGAAGGGGAAAACCATCCTTCAGATAGTGATGGTGGAGCCCCCATATATCAATAATTCTCTGATATGTCTGTTCTTATTTCTGACAAGATTAATGTTTTCTATCTATTTTCGGAACTGGACATCCTTGAAAATGATGGATTTAATTAGATTATCAACGTCGGTATCAGCCATGGAACCATGATAAGGGTGAATCTTTTTAGGAGGAGGTTTTAACTCGAGATGATTTGTCAGGAGACTAAGGTAGTGGAAAACTACTAAAGGATTATGTCAAGGAATCTTGCCGTTACTCCAGAAGAATTCATCTTGATACATCTTAATGAAATCCATATACTATTGTTTCTCCATTACAGATATGGATGAGATACACAATTTTTCTTTTGTATCTAGCATGATGTCGAGGTTCAACCATACTAACTCATCAATAGTGGTGGAGACTCCTTCCCAAAACACAATAGTCTGTCCTAAAATTTCTCTTCATCTACTACAGAGAGATGGCCATCAATAAGGGAAATTCATCTGACTTGGATGAACCTGAGGGAATGTTGGTTCTAGCCTAAGTAGTAGTGGAATCCTTACCAGAGGGCTCTCGTAAAGATAAAACCATGGAGATAAAAGTTGTTGATCATATCCAATCAGTACTTCCAACCAAGGGACCAAGTTTGATGATATTAAAGCAATAGTAGAAATTTGTCTTGAGTTGGCCCACCCCAACCCGATGAAACAAGTATGTATGATGTATTACCATTTCCATGGATCGAATATCCTGATACCTCATGGGTATAAGGGGATCCATGATCAATCATGCCTAATTCGTGTAAGAGTGAGAAGTGTCCTTTTTTCATTACTTTTGTTGGGGAATGAGCTTTCCGCTTGTCTTAGAGATTAAAAAGTAGTTTCCCATGTCAAGGGTTGTGGCATCCAAATATTGAATCGGGAAAATTTAAGAATCATCTAGGTCTTCCCATGGGTCATCCATAATGGAAGTATGCTTAAACTCATAGGTATGAACATGCATATACTTTCTCTAAAAGTAGTCAGCATCCATGTAGCATGGTCCACAAAAAGAAAAAGGGAGATGCATCACCTTGGAGAACCCACACTAGGCCATTAAGGTAGTACATATAGAATTAGTGATATGGGGAGGGGAATACCACATGTAGATGGATCCATGGCCCACCCATCAACAAATCATTGGAGGTTTCCTACGTGACAACCATAAAATCTATGCTGTAAATGAAACCACTGAATTGGGTCTTCATACAAGTTCTTCAAACATGCATCCTCTCTGTCCTATCATATCCATGAATCTTTAGTGTAGTTGGATCTAGATTATCTTTAGATATACCCACGTTATGAAGTAAATATTTTTCAATGATATTTATCCCAGAATCGACACCAAAGTGACAACAACATAATTCCACACCTTTTAGATAACCATTGATATAAAGTGGGAAGATGTGGCACCTTATAGGGAAATCTTAATCCTATCGTGATAATTAAATGATGGACTGACATTCTAAATTCTCGACATCCTCAGTATAGAAGGATTTTGTGAATGCTACCTACAATTCAAACTGGAAGGGGATTCTTAAAGGCTCTATGAGAGATTCATGAATGTCTATAGACAGGAATAGATCCTCAAGGATCACGAGCCTTTAAAGAATGTTCAAAAGGTTCTTATGTACATTATACTTATGCGGGAGGCATAAACTTATTTCGATCAGAGGTTGATCAATGGTAGGAGGAATGACAGGTACTTATGGTAGAACTGGTAGATTTTGGTTGGTGTAGGGAATGTCCCACTCCTAGTTTGTCAAACGTTATATAGTGACCATCAACTGATAGCCATATTGATGGTGTCTATCAAAAACTGAATACATTTTATTATAGCATGATTGTGGTGGCTCTTTCTGATCAAGGAATAAAAATGATAATGGGGGTGAATATGATGAGACATGATGAGAAAGTAACACATGATGAGCTCTGTACAGGGATTGTTGCCTTGTTTCAGTGGCATGCACTACTAGGATGGGAGAACTGGTTCGAACATTTTGGTGATTCATATACCAATGGATCTGTCAATGTTGGTGTCACCTATGGACATTAGGAGGGTCTTCTGGGTGCTCTTTATCATTATTTACCATTTAAGGGTCCACCGGTATCATGGAACTCACCAAGGAACACTCCTAGTAATCATTAGAGGAATAATCTATTCAAGAGATAATTCTAGAGGAAATCCCCAACTCTAGTGGAATGAAATAATCAGGAGTATAGGACTGATTTAGTACAGGTAGAGGACTTTGATCTCCACTACGTCATCCCTGCCTACTTCACCGAGATGGTGAAATCTGAGGTTTCATTATAGTGGTAGTATCTGGAGGTATCACATAAACATTAGAAGGATCATGATGAAA
The DNA here is from genome assembly GCA_963277665.1 of Viscum album. NCBI lineage: Eukaryota > Viridiplantae > Streptophyta > Magnoliopsida > Santalales > Viscaceae > Viscum > Viscum album. Next base: position 1,960,858,860 of record OY728137.1, read on the forward strand.
TCAATGTGCACAAATAATACCATGGGAACAGATGAATTCCATGTGAGATATCAAGATGTCATATTGTGAGACCCACAACTAGAAACCTGCTGTTAGTCTCCCTCGCTATCACTACTAGGATTTACAAACATACACACCACTTGTTCTAGGGATGGACCCAATATGACTTTGTTGTTATCGACCTAGTCATGGAGTCATTCATTTAAAAAATATCACTACTTAAGAGTGTTTCGATGAAATTTGTGATAGTGTTAGTAATATAAGAAATCAGTGAGATCTTCCCCTTTGGGCTTTTTAAATTCTGGAAGCAAAAGCTTACCTGGTCTAACGAACATTAGAAATAATTAGGTACCTGAGACATAATAAACTAGTACGCCCATGTTATCTGATCTAGGAAAGGGTATCTATGATACTATCCCAAACGATGTGTTTTATCCTAGACACTATGTGGATCCTAATTATCTCACCTAGGTACTGGAAGTGTGTTATGCAGTGTCACCTTCAAGTTCTAAAGGGGGTTATTCTAAGCCAGAGGATGGGAATTAGATGGTAGCCCTCAGTGAGACTATGGAAGTGGCTCAGTCTGTAACAGTTCAAGATATATTGGGGCATCTATCTATATAAGAGAAGTACTATTGGTCTTGGTGACTCTTCTTGTGTGAGCTGTAGGAGGACACATACATGACTACATGGCTTGCTATAAGGACTTTTCTAAACATTGTTATTTGTTTGAGAAATCCATAATTGAACCTAGGAACTTCTAAGTGATGATATAAGAGACCATTTCTGTATTCAAATTCCCTTCACACATTGTTAGAAATTATTCTTGAGATCGTGGAATGTCTAGTGAATATGTGAGGCCCTTCAACCTGGAGACAATTTATGTGACTTGATTGTTTGAGATTTTCTTCACCAGAAGAGGTCGAAAATTCTAGTTTTTTGGATGGTGAAACTAAATTTGTTGTGAAACTATCGATGAAGATTCTCCAAAATAGCTATGGAACCAATGGTTAAATCACTATAAAGAAAAATGTGGGTGCTATCAATGTTTTTAAAAATCACTAGAGCTTAGTAGCTTCCAATTACGTTGGAGTTCCCATAATGAGTACAATCCTTGAAAAAAAGTGGACCAGATGCTAAAGAAGATAACCGGTCCCATTAAAATGGGAGAAAATAGGATTTTCGAAACTCTAGGATTCTAGAATATCATCCACCCATACTAGATACAGTTTACCATTAGGTGAGAATGCCACAGGTAGTGTTTCAAGAGCCTTGAGGTAGCAATAAGTGGATCCATACAATTATCATGTTGAGGATTCATGTCATGGAAGTGGTCCATTACCACCATCACGTTTGATGATTCTTAAAGATGGAAAGGTAGTAGATAATCTGAGGGATCATGTGGAGGGAAAAAAAGTGGGGCCATTTGAGGATCCTGCAGAGTGACCGGTAGGACATGAAGAGCGGCCAATAGAACCTGATCTGGGTCCTAAGGAAGGTTGTTGCATAGCTTGGGTGGTTTAAATGATGAATACCATTCTATCTTTCCATAAAATCTAGATTCTAACCTATCATGATGTTTATGGTCGTCCTTATTACCAATAATAACCTCTCCATGGGGTGTTTGTGTCTATCCCTACTACCCAGTTGTGGATTACCATAATCTGGTCGTCGTTCCGTAGAGCACTCGACAAGGAGTTCATCAACAATATATTTTTGTTCGATGAGATACTAATGTAGTGCGTAATTTTTAGTAACCTCCTCAGTGTTTTTCACTGAACAAAATGGATCATAAATCTTTTCTGTCCCAGTATTCTCCTTACCCTATCTAGGATCTTCACTAAGAGGAAATGACTCAGATGGTGCAGAAGGGCCATGTAGAGTTTTTTATTGGAGATTGTAAACACCTTCAGGGTTTGATGGGTGTTTTTCTACCCTATTGGGATGTTAATATTTTCCTACACCTATGTTGATGGCCGCATCCAATTATATCTCTAGAATGTACTATTTACCATAATGACAACTGAAGGCATATCCTCGATATCACCGGATGAACCAGTTTGGCGCAGGATATGACTGAAATGTAGGGAAACATACTGCCCCCAACCATGAATCTAGACATTTGTGGAAGCCTCCTAAAAACACTATGAGAATATCTAAATATCTGAATACATCAATACATGAGGGACCGATGATAACTAGGAGACACATGGTGCTGATAAATAGGGATTTCAACCAACTCAACTAGGTGGCACTACTGGACAATGTCATGGAAGTGTTCAAGTATTTGTTAGTAAGCTAACCATCGATGATAGAGAAGGAAATACATCATCCCAAAGGTTTGATGGAAGATCATGACCTCTTCAGGGGTGAGGGTCTTCAAAATATTGAATCTGAAATTTGCAATCAGACTTAAAATTTCAATGAAATGGTCCCCTGTGAGAAAGTCCCACAAAATTTTCATCTCTGAATCATGATTTGGGACATGGATTCCCCATTCATATACTATGGATGGTTGAGCAATTAATAGCGACACTAACATGACCCTTCCGGTGGTAGATTGGTCAGTGGATAGTACGGTGTGTGAGTTGACAAACCACTACATCTTGGGCTATCTTCTAGAGACTGCACTAGATGTATCACCACATCCCTGTAATATGGGGTGCTGACCACAACGTCCTACAAAGGAGGTACGATCTTTGGTGGTGGATTAGGATGTTTTTCATCATCAAACAGTTACTAGAACAATTTTCCGGGATCATTTATCGATGTATAGAATGATCCTGGTGATGACAGGGAGGATTGCACATCAAGACCCTAGAAAGGAGAAAATTCTTCTTCCTCATGTATGTATCTACAAAGGGATTTAAGAACCCACTATATCTCTAATTTATGGAATAAAATTATTATATAAATTGTTGCTACACCAGACCATGATATTAGAAATTAGGTTGAGGGTTCCATCCATGATTTTTACTCCACATCTATGTTTGAAAAGTTTATGGGATTGATTGCAATCAGAGGATTATTAGGGTCCTTTATCTGGAAGCACCTACCAGCCCTCCAACCTCAGGATTTTTGTTCAGGGCAGGGTAGATCATTGAAATGGGGAGGACCACTGCATTAATGTTCCAGGGTGTCAGGAGCACCCGAGAAGTTTTTGAATAGAAAATAGAGAGGACCTATGTGGTTGGGAATGCTAGAGTGGGGAGGGCCTTTGATCATGTTAGTGACTATGCAGGGAGGACCATAAAATTAACAACCTGAAATATGGGGAGAACCTATATACTAGATACCATGGGAACAAGGAGGACCTTTGTGTTGAGGTTCGAAAAGACGGGGAGGACCTCTACCTGGACTAATGATGGTAGTATCTAAAGGACCTCCATAATGAACACGAGAGTGGGGAGGACCTCCCCTCTAGTTGGAGGTGGTATAGGGAGGGCCTCCACACTAAATGTCCTCACCACATATTGATACATAATAAATTATTCTTGAACCAATGACCATAAAAGTCGACCATGCCTACCCAATGGGCAGTTGGGAACTCAATCCAAGTTGGGTGTAATTGTTACCCTACAATAGGGAGATGATAACACACTTCAGTGGTGGCTCAGGCCATTGACGTCGTGGAAGACGAGTCCACAAGTTGGACGTCCACCTAATCTTGTTTTCGGCATTGAAATTGAGTCATCTGAGTTTGGGCCGGCTAATTAGGTGTATGAAAATTCTTCTCTTTAGTCTGTGGGACCAACTGGTGGCATTTCTATGGAATGGCGGGATCCTTCCTTGGTGGTTCCATGGCTGGAGTCACAACTAGAAGGAATTGGGAACCCCTTATGTCATCAGTGTAAGAGAGTAAGTTATAATATAATTTCAGGGTGAGTCTCCAAAAATGATTTAAGGTTGGATTGGGGGAAATGGATCCCTATGTGGCCCTTGGGACGATAGTGTTTGTGGGGAGCAGAAGTCTCCAAATATTGATGGGTCATATCCCTCATCAGGGTGACACCATCCTTCTCGTATCATATAACAAGGGCATCGATCCACCTCCATTGAATAAATTAGAAGGGTGATATGGGGTTTGGGTGCCCAGAAGTTGTGGTAGTTGGAGTAATTACAGAAGATTTAAATCCATGCAGTATTTTTGCATTCAAATTTTACCTTCCCCATATCAGTGAGTGGGAGGTGATTGGTTTCTTGCAACTGTATCTTAGTTCCTAAAAAACATGAATATATATTCATTACTACAGATAGTAGAAAATTGATGGATAATGTTGCAACACCATTCCATATTACTTGGATTGATAGAAAGATCTATGCTGACAATGTCAAAGATGGGGATTTCCAATGATTATCTTTCACAAATCCTAGAGAGTTTCAGCCAGGGCCACTATTTTCATGGAGGGTCCTGGCACTAGATATCTTGATCCAGTGACACACACATCTACAGATTCTTCGAATGCTACTAATCCACAGATTGAGGATAAAAATTTCATGTTGGTGTAACATTATTTTCAATATATTATTTAGGGGACACATCATCTATGAGGATACATTGATTGTTTCCCTGCATTCCCACTTTCCAAAGGTGGGCTTCATTAATCACTTCATTATATATGTTTTCCCTTTGATCAAAATGGGACGATGAAATGTCAGTTTCTCTTTCGATGCTTTCATCCTTGAAATTTCATTCCTAGTCTGGGTCACCATTAATGACTAAGACATTGTTTGTGAAACTCTTTATAGTGCGATATCTTTGTGGATTCCAGTTAATTACACAATTTTTTCAGGAAATTCTCAAGTGTGTCAAGTTAGGGGAAAAACATATATTAAAGGAGTAGGCATGTTGAGTCATCACCGGTGTGTCTGGATGTTGAAACACTGGTACACCTATATTTTCTCTTATCAAAGGGCTTCTGGAGTGTGTAGAAGCTCGTCGCAGCCCATATCAGAATGCATTGAATTATATGTCAGAGGCATGTCTCTGTGGGTTTCCTCACCTTCCCATAATTAACATGGGGTATTCTATGAGATTGATGTCTAGAGAAGACAAATCAGAATAATCAAAACAATTATGGGAGTGGATCAGGTGGGTATATCCCAAAAAGGGAGCACCTAAAAACTTTACTAAATGGATGGATTAGAGCGCCCAATAGGGACGGACCCAGGATTTTGTGCCCCAAAAAGGGGATTTTCTCACACCGTGTATTCTAAATTGGGCATAAAATAGGTAATATCAGATAGGATGGATGATCCACGCAAAGGGGACAACATGGATTACCATTTGCTGGATTGGACCTCGATGTGGCTTCCTATGTACCTACTGTGTAATATAGGGATACAAATCTATATAGTTCAAATGGATGAGGGAAGTAATCAGGTTCTATAAAAAAGAGAATGACTTGAGGATATGTTGGGGAATAAACATGGTTATCAAGGTGTCACAAGGGGAAAATTTTGGGATGGAAGAATATCCATTGTATGGGGAATATTCATGGTTAGTTTCATAGTTGCTACTAAGAGCAGCGAAGAGGTGGGTAGCAAGACCTTACCAGGATGTGAAAACCAAGGTATGAATCAGGATTGATGATAGAGTATGTTTCCAAAGAGTTAATGGATGGGATGGAATCAGTGTGAAGATAGAGTTATTGGTCTGGAACATCAGGGACATTTCTTAAATATCCCAATGGAAGGGAATCAAATTCCACCTATTTCTGGAATAGGGTGATATGTTATCATGTGGGATGGCTCATATGAATGGACACATTTATGGGGAAACCAAGAAAGTAGGATCTTAGGGTTAGGGAATGGTCTTCTTGAAGCACAAAGTCTTAAAGGAGAGACTACGATGGGACATGAGAGATGGTTTGAACCTTAGGAAAAATTATTACATAAATTTCCAATAATGGGTACATTATCAAAGTCCACATATTTTATATAAGGGGAATTGAATGCGTGTGTACCCAGAGGATAGAAATATAAAGGCAAGATGGAACATATATGTGGTTAGAAGCCCACCCCAATAGAGACTCTCTCGGTTGAAGACGTATGGACTGTGTGTGGGACTGCTGTGCTGAGAGGGACCTAGAATAGGTCTCACACCACTAAGGGGTGGACCAAGGATGTAAGTACCAAGAAAGGGGTCGCTGGGGTTTACCTTTTGTTTGGGGTTGAACCTATCGGGGGCTTCCTATGTACCCTTTCTAAGAGATAGGGATCAATACCCATGTAGTTCCGAAGTATACAGTTTAACATCATGCATGAAAAAATGGAATATAGTTTAACATCATATGGGATGAAAGTGAACTTATGTGAAGTGGTCGAGACCGATGGACGGTGGGATTGAAACTCGAAGAGGATCCCTACGTACAATTCTTGAAAAGGAATATGATTAAATTCCATGTAGTTTTGTGGATTTGATCTTGGGGATTACACACTAAGGAATCCCAAAGATAATTTCATGGTCGATTTTGACTCTATGATCATGTGTGAGTCATGCTCGGTGTGAGAAATAATAGCTAGAATTAGACAAGCCGAATGCATTGTGAAAGGTGAATCCATGAGGAATGGAGTTGATCTTATGCATAGTTAGTGAACCAAAGAGGATATAAGGGATTACTCTTAGTGGGAATCAGGAGGAGAATGTCTCGATGTACAAGGATGATTTGTCCTTCATATAAGGAGCACCTAGTCCGGTTGGGTTGGTGATTATGTAGGGACTGCCTGAGGTGCTCATGTCAAAAATCATAGAGGGAGATGGGGTGTGAGAGAGAACTGGTGCACAACCCCTTCATAATAATCTCGAGGATTTCTACTTATGGAGTGATCATGGTTTAATTCCATGTGTTGAGGACATGGGTGCTTCGAAGTTTAACATCTTGCATCATGGATGATGAGGATTTTCTCCTCAAACCTATGACATACACAATTGGTTCACTTTAACCATTGGGCTACGGAAGGCACCAAAAAATCCAAATATTGAAGGGGTTGTGGAGTGATCCATTGAAGGGACCACATTATGATGGATAAGTGAAGAAGAAATATTTGTTAATTTTCCAATGTGAAGAAGAAAAAGGTAGGAAAAATGACAAGAATTACTCCTCAAGTAACATTTAAATCAATTTGTACAAGCCTAGAGGGCCACATGAGAGAAGTGTGTGCAAGACAGGGGTGTTGTGGCTAAGAGGGGCTCATACATGGTGCCTTAGGGTAAGGATGACATATGGAGTACATAAGTAGGGGTGCACTAAAGACTAAAGGATTGCGTTGAAGATGAGGGGTTGCACACAAGATGGAACACTACACAAATGATTGGAATGAAACATGGGAAAACATGCGTGAAAGAAGGATCTTTTGTGTGAAATTTCCTTGGAGAAAAATGAATGGGTGAGGGTCAAGGCCTAGTGGCACCACCCAAAGGTCTCCTGGGAGACCTATCATGCATTAATAGTTCCTTGTGTACATGTCTTTCACATGGACATGGAAGGGGTCATCATCCGTACATGGGAGAAATGGTCCATCTACCTAAATGGTACCCCAAAGTGATGGGGTACATTTATATTTATAAATGAACACTTCATCAGTAGTGTGCAAGGAGAACTACACACAAGGAGAATTAGATATCATATTGGGAATGTATATTCTTTCACGTGATCCCTCTAGTTTCTTGATAGAAAAAAATTAGCACAAGGAGAACTGCACACAAGAGGGTCTCAAGATTCTCCAATGATCCATAATATACCTACGGTTTCCTCAAAAAGTCCATTTCACAATATTAACTACAATTTGGTGCCAACAAGATTAATAATTCATCATCATAGGGGAGGTGTTTAGAGAATCTATCCAACCCAAACTGTGTGTATAGAACCTCAATGTCAAATCCCGTCCCAGAGGTGCCTATTTTTTGACTACCCCATGTCTGCTTCTGAACAGCTAGGGGCTGGTGACTTGAACTGAGTAGGAATATCCCACAAATGGGAGGCATTGGCCGAAGTACATTTACACACACACACACACACAGATATATATATATCTAAGATAAAAATGCTGAAATTAAATAACACTATTAAAACAACGCATGTGTAAACTAAGATACCCACCACAAAGTATCATTGTTGGAAATCTGGAAAGACAATAGGGCCGGAATACAAGACCACAAAAAGATTTACTCTTCCTTGTGAATGAAAATGTTTGTAAAGCTTGTCCATATAAAATCCTACTTGTATGATAAGTGAAGGGAATCCATCTAAAGATATTGGAGCACCACACATCCGTTTAAACTCTATATGAACCACGTAGTCCTAGTCCACATTGGACTCCATCAACGAATTGATCATCTTCACAAGACACGACAAATGTAGAAAAATCCCATGCATGGGTGAGTAAAAAAATAATCAGTAGAACACCCCAAAACCACAAAGGCAATACCACAAATAATTACACAAAGCATAACACAAAGGAAACACATAATGTACACCACAAAGGAAAAACACAAAGTTCACCCACTACAAAAAATTCATCTATTAGCGACCGCCATTGGAAGTCGCTAATGGCCTATAGAAACCGCTCATCAACCGCCAATGGCGGTCGCTTTAGGCCCGTCGCCATAGGCCTACAGTGACCGCCAGGCAGTTTCTGACCTATTTCTCGGCCGATGAAGAGGGACCGCCAGTGGCAGCCATTGTCCTGATCCTCGGCCAAGCTAAAGGGATCGCTAGTGGAAGTCACTGTTATGATGCTCAGTCGAGCTATAGAGACTGCCAATGGAAGTCACTATCCTTTTAGTAGGAGACCTATAGCGACCGCCATTGGCGATCGCTATCCTGGAGAATTTTGTTTAAAAAAATTCACGGTTACCAATCAACAAAAACGGGGTAAAAATCATAAAAAAAGAAAACAATTCCAAAAAGAATAATCATCAAGATCATCACAAACAATAAATGACAGATGTGCTTCGACGATCCAAACAGGTCCAATCCATTTCAATCTTCTGCTTCAATAAACCATCAATAAGATACAAAAAAACAACTAAACAAAACAAACATAAATTAGACATATTTATTTAGTTAGTATATATATATATAATAAAGTTAATTATGACATCAAATTATGGGTTCTATAAAAATTTAAAACCCCCAATTTCATAAATGTTAACATTTTAGTATTTTTTTCTTATTTTGGAGTCTTTTTTTTGGCATATGGAAGTGTTTTTTGGTCTACAAAGGAATGCTCTCCATGCACACCACGTGAAACTGTTAAAATCAATATTCGGTCATACTGCACACACCACACGTCCAATTGACATTTAATCTATTCCTGCATGCCACAAAAAAATATTCCTATTGTTTTTTTTTGATTTGAAGTCATTTTGAGGACATCTGATGTTAATTCGACCGTTACACGTCGTTTTGGCGTTTTATGACTCTAGAAACGCTTTTCTAGTCATTGAAATCAAAAGACACATCTGATTGACATGTTCTCTTCCCAACCATTTCACAATTCACACCATAGTAGTTTTCTTATTATTTAATGGCATTCCGAGTTCGTTTGGCTGGTTTTGGACCAACCCACGAGCCCTTTTAGAGGGTGCGAAACTGTTCAAAACAACATATTTGGCCGTACCAGGCATATATCACATTCGATTAACATTTCTTCTCCTCCTACATGTCACGAATAATATTTCTATTATTTTCCTGTGATTTCAAGTCATTCTGAGCATGTTTTCTCTGAATTCGATTGTTACACATCGTTTTGGCATTTTATGACTCTAGAAATGCGTTTCCGGTAACAACGGCCAAACTACACCTCCGATTAACATGAATTATACTAAAACATTTTAAAATTCAAACCATGGTTGTTTTCATATGATTTCATGGCATTATGAGGTCGTTCTGCAGGTTTTGACCACCCAACACGCCCTTTTAGAGGATGTCGAACTGTTAAAAACAACATATTCAGTTGTACAACACACACCGCATGTCTGGTGGTTGTGTCGTCTCCTCCTAGATGTCACAAGTAGTATTCATATTTTTATTGTCTGATTTGAAGTCATTCTAAGCACATTTTCTCTGAATTCGACCGTTACATGTCATTTTGGCGCTGTATGACTCTGGAAATGCGTTTCCAGTCACCGTATTCAAAAAACACCTCCGATTGATGTGCCATATATCCAACCATTTTACAATTAACACCACGGTTGTTGTCATATGATTTAATGATATTCTATGGTCATTTGAAAGGTTTTGACCACCCAATGAGCCCTTTTAGAGAGCGCCAAACTATTCAAAACAACATATATGGTCGTACCACACACACTGCATGTCCGATTGATGTTCTATCTCCTCCTAAATGTCACTAATAGTATTCCTATTGTTTTAAGGTGATATCAAGTCGTTATGATCACATTTTCTTTGAATTCGACCATTACACGTTGTTTTGGGGTTTTTGACTCCGAAAATGCATTTCTAGTCTCCAAGGTCAAATGACACATCCAATTCATGCACCATCAGCCTGACCATTTTAAAATTCACACCACAGTTGTTTTCATATTATTTCATGTCATTCCAAGTTGGTTCGGATGGTTTTGACCACCCAACTCACCCTTTTAGAGCGCGCCGAACTGTTCTAAAAAACATATTCAGTTGTACCACACACACCGCATGTCTGATTGATGTTCCATGTCCTCTTACATTTCATGAATAATATAACTATTGTTTTTTTTGTGATTTCATGTTATTCTGAGCATGTTTGCTCTGAATTCAATCATTACATGTCATTTTGGTGTTTTATGGCTCCTGAAATGCATTTATGGTCACCGCGGTTAAACAACACTTTGGATAGATGTTCCGTCTGCTTTACCATTTCACAATTCACACCACGGTTGTTTTCGTATGATTTCATGGCATTCTGAGGTCGTTCGGCTGGTTTTGACCACTCGACACTCCCTTTTAGAGCCCGCTGAACTGTTCAAAACACCAAATTCGGTCGTACGGCACACAATGAACGTCTTATTGACATGGTGTCTCCTTCTACATGCCACGAATAATATTTATTATATTTTTTTTGTGATTTTAAGTCATTCTATGCATGCTTGCTCTAAATTCGACTTTAACATGTCGTTTTGGTGTTTTATGACTCCAGAAATGAATTTCTGATCACCACGGTCAAACTACACCTTTGATTGATGTTCCGTATATTATAAAATTTTATAATTCACACCACGATTGTTGTCGTATTATTTAATGGCATTATGAGGTTATTCGGGTAGTTTTGACCACCCAATGAGCCCTTTTAGAGCGCCCCAAACTGTTCAAAACAACATATTCTGTCCTATAGTGCACACCACTTGCCCTATTGACGTTTTGTCTCCTCTTACATGTCACGAATAATATTCCTATTTTTTCGTGTGATATCATGTCATTTTGAGCACGTTTTCTTAGAATTCTCCCGTTACACATCGTTTTGGCGTTTTATGGCTCTAGAAATGAATTTCCGTTCAGCGCGGTCAAACGAAACCTCCGATTGACATGAATTCTAACCAACCATTTCAAAATTGACCCAACGGTAGTTTTCATATGATTTCAGGGAATTCCAAGGGCGTTCGACTAGTTTTGACCACCCAACGAGCACTTTAAAGCCCACCGAACTGTTCAAAACATCATATTTTGTTGTACCGCGCACACCGCACGTCCGATTGACGTGATGTCTCCTCATAAATGTCACGACTAGTATTTATATTGCTTTCCTATGATTTCAAGTCATTCTGAGCATGTTTTCTCTGAATTCGACCATTAGACGTCGTTTTGGTGTTTTATGACTCCAGAAATGCGTTTCTGGTCACCGCGGTCAAACAACACCTCCGATTGATGTTCCGTATGATAGAACATTTCACAATTCACACCAAGGTTGTTGTCATTTGATTTAAGGGCATTCTAAAGTCGTTCGGTTGGTTTTGACCACTCGACGTTCCCTTTTAGAGCACCCCAAACTGTTTAAAACAACATATTTGGTTGTACCACGAATACCGCATGTCTGAATGATGTTTAGTCTCCTCTTACATGTCGCTGATAATATTTCTATTATTTTCATGTGATTTCAAGTCATTCTGAGCATGTTTTCTTTGAATTCGACCATTAAATGTCATTTAAGCTCGTTTGAAAAGCGTGTGTTGGGTGATAAAAACCAGCCGAACGACCTCGGAATGCCACGAAATCGGATGACAACATAGGGTGGGTGAATTTTGAAATGGTTGGGTAGATGGTATGTCAATAAGAGGTGTCGTGTGACCGTGGTGATCAAAAGTGCACACCGCGTCTCGTAAATTTCCAAAACATGCATTTAATGGTCAAATGCATACCGAATGACATCGACATGACTTAAAAAGATAGGAAAACACCATAATTATTATTTGTTAGTTGTAAAAGATTATGATACATCATTTGGTAGCACAATTAGTGTGGCACAGCTGAATATGTGTTTATGTTGTTTTCCATGATTGAAATGCGTCCGTGGGGGGGGAGGGACTGTCCGGGGGGGATTTCCGCGGTGCGTAGGGGGGGTTCTATTTGAGGGGGGGGTGCAGTCAGGGCTATCCGGGTGGGGGGTGGACTATCCAGTGGGGGGGGGGGGGGGGTAACGACTATTTGTCCTCATTCCCAATTGGCATAACGGCTTAATGATCAATTATCCTAATGGCCTAAAGGTTAATTTTCATAATGATCCAATGTCAAATTGACCCATTTACCAATTTAGCTAATACCCTGATGCCCTAATGGAATAGTGGCCTAACAAAAAATTGGAATAATGGCTATTTTCTAGTTGTGCAATTGGAATAATGGCATAATCGCCTAATGACCATTTGGCCAACATCCAATTGGACCATTGGCCAGCTGGCCAATTTTCCTAATGGCCTAACAGCCTAATAAATAATTTCCCTAATGAACTAATGGTCAATTGTCCTAATGAATTCTGGGATGTGGGGGGGCTATCCGGGGTGATGGGTGGGGGGGGGGTTGTCAGGTGCGGGGTGGGAGGGGGTGATGTGATAGGGGACTAGGGAGAGATGATATTTGGACATGAGGGTGGCAAGGGGATGGGCAGCGAGGGGGCATAGGGTGGAGGGAGGAGGGCCAAGTGGGCGGAGGGTGGAGGTTGGAGGGCAGAGGGTGGAGGCCGAAGGGTAGAGGGGGCGGAGGCTGGAGGGGGTGGAGGGTAGAGGGCGAAGGCCGGAGGGTGGATGCCGAAGGGCGTAGGGTGCGAAGGGTGGAGGGCAGTGGGGGGGGGAGGTGGTGAGGGGACAAGCAGTGAGGGGTGGAGGGCAACGAGGGGACGGGCGGCGAGGGTGGAGGGCGATGGGGGACAGTCGGTGGCGACTGTGGGGAGGGAAAATGGGGTAGGGTTTCGTGAGGTGAGGGGGATTGGGGTGGGGGGAACCAAAGCCTTTTTTAATTCCCAACAATTTCCAAAGGCAGTCGCCCATGTCAGGGGGCTTCAAAGACCATTTCTCTAGTAGTGACCCCAATGGAGAAACACAATGTACACCATAAAGGAAGGACTCTAAGTACATTCAATATGTTCAGCTCATATAGGAATAATTATAATGTATGAAGATAATGATTCCCACATATATTACACATGCCTATTTGTCTCCATGAAAATATAACTGTTGATGGATCATGGAGCTTTGATGGTGCATGTATCTTTGATTGCACAATAAGTGTCAATGGTGTCTGATGTGGTGATGATGTCTGGGGATTCAATGGTGCATGGAGCATTGATGGCGCTCAATCAATCGATGGTTCATTTAGCATCAATGTTTCATGCAGCCCCCAAGTCACATAGAAACTATGATCACATAGTCACAAATATCACATATTCATAATGATCACATAGTAATAGAGTTCACATGGTCAAAAAGTTCACATACTCACAAAGATCACATAGTCAATGAGATCACGTAGTCACAGCCAACTGCAGGATTCCACTCAAAGGGTGCTTGTTCAGCGACTCATACTCCTTGATCCATTAGCTCGTATTCCAACATCCCCAAAAATTCACATAGATTTTATCAAAAGGACTTTTTCGTCAAAAATGGTACAACTCTAAAAAATGATCCTCCAGTCATTACTGCACCAGACTGTGTTTCATGTGGCATGTGTGCCTCATCCACCAGGTCATGCAGCACCTGCACTACTGTGGGTTCTATACAGCCAATGAAGCTCAAAGCCATATCCAACTATCACCACCTCAACCTCATTCCATGTCCCTTTGTCACTACCCGTAGCCTCTACTGCTAGGGGGATCCTCCCACACAGTCTCCCATGGATTGTGTCTCTCTGGCACCATCGACCTCTTAATCAGCGGCCCATTCTGGCTGCGACCCTACAAGCTCGGCTGCACCTATGTGGATTTCAGTACCTTATTTGAGATTTCCCCACTAGTTCACTTTTTCCTCAATTAACCACCTAAACCGGCTGGAGTTTCCACCCTATGTAACCACCACCTTACGCCGCCGCAGGATCGGATCCCCGGTCTCAGACCATTGCACCATCAATCATAGGCATGATGGTCCTTTGATAATAATTCATGAGGAATATGGAATGTGGAATTATTAAAGGGGAATGAGGAATGAAGAATCATGAGTGAGGAATGCATGAGATTGGGGAAAGAGACAAATAAAATGAATACCCCAAAGGATAGATCTTGTCATTATTCATGTTTTCCTTGATCTTTTCATGATATAATATTTAACAAAGAACAATATACAAATATTCGCAATGATTTATCATCCATTTATTCCCTAAAATCAAATATATCCTTCTAGAATGAATGAACTATGGAGCTACCTATTCGTTGGTTGGTCTGTGTTCTTCATTTGTATCTAAGAGTGGAATACAAATAAAAAATTTATCGACACTGTACCTTGAGTATAGATCATTCGATGATGATGAAGGGGTTTTCATGTCATTTTCTGTCCTCAATCATTAAGTGTTCATCATTTTCCATCAGAGGAGTTTCTGTCTCCTTGTATCAAAGGAATTTCAAGGCTTATGGAGATAACCCAAAATTCCTGAAAATATGCCATAATTACAAGAAACCAATGTCATGTAAAATATAATATTTTTATTAAAATATTTTCATAATGGCTACATCCAATTTCAATATTTCATAGTCGACCCGCACCAGTTGATGTTAGGCCCCATCTAAGGTAAAGGCACTAATCTGAACACAATAGTGCCCTAAAATTTCTAATCTATACACCCATTTATATGTTATTATCATTTAATGAATAAACCATATTTATGATTTATTGAAAATATAAAAATTTTCACCATATCAGTCCAAGAACACCGAGCCTTAGAATCTCTCACCATCTAAGTGCCTAATCTTGTAATTTTCCAAATTAATTTATTCAAATAAAACTGGAGGAAACCCAAGTTATTACAATCTCTCTACCATAGGGATTTTTGTACCTAAAATCCAAAGCAAATAATACTCCACAATAAGAAGAGGGTACTGAACATGAATCTAAGCCTCCCACTACCATGTGTTCTCATGGAGATTCATGGCCTACCAACAAACACACAATTTAGGAATTAACCACACATGAAGGATCTACTCCCATCGATCTTCAGCCTCCACTGGGTGATCCATAAAAGTCTTCACATCGTGAATGTCTATCTTTCCCAAGTCGATGTAATGTGATGGGTCATTCACATAACTCATCATCTGTGACATGTGGAAGACATTATAAACCTGATATAACTACAGTGGTAGATCTAGGTGGTACACAACCTCACCAATTATACTCTAAATCTGAATGGGGTTGATGTATCTCAGAGGTAACTTGTTTAAAAGACGAAATCTATGTAACCCCTCTCAATGTGATACTCAAAGGAACACATGTTATATCTCATTGAACACCAGAGGCCTTTTATCTCTTATCAGCATAGGAATTATTTGAGCTCTGTGTAGTCCTCATTCTCTCCTGGATGTTCATTACCTTCTCTGTGGTAGCTCGTACAAACTATGGATCCTAGAGTGATGAATATCATGGGTCTATCAAGTACAATGGTGACCTGTATGGTCGCCCGCAAAAGGCCAATAATGATGCCATACCAGCGGTGTAGTGGTATCTATTGTTTTCTCCAATCTCCACTATAGGTAGGTTTTCCTCCCAACATTGGAAAAATTCTATGATGCAAGCAGGTAGCATGTCCTTTATAACCTAGATGGACCTCTCTGTTTGGCCATCCATCTAGGGATAAAACAACATGATCAAGCACAACTGAGTCCCAAAGTCCTATTACAATCCATTACCAAATTGGGATATGAAATGAGAATCATGATCTGATGTGATCATTGATGGAACTCTGTGAAGAAAAACTATGTCTTGCACATAGAGACATCTCAATCTCTCTATTGAACTAATATAATAGATCAGAAGGAAGTGGGTTGGCAATTTGAGTCATTCAATAGTCACCCAAATGGTATCATGCTCATCTAGACATGCATGGTTAACCCATCTCAAATTCCATTGAAATCCCATCCTACATCCACTTTCGCACCTCAAGTGGTTGGGTCAAGCTTGCCGGAACCTTGTTCTCAGCCTTCACTTTCTCACAAGCGAGGCATCAAGAAACAGAATCTGCCACCACATTCTTCATCCGTGGACACAAGAACTAATATCGGAGGTCTTGATAAATCTAGTCCACTACTAGATTTACCACATATGGGTAAGTATGGAACTCCATAAAGTCCTTCTCCTGTAATGTCACTGACATAATTGTGAATCCTATGAAAAGAATGATGTGCTCTATACATTTAAAATATCCATTAGGGGCTTGCGCTATGAAAATATAAGCATGTAAAGTCTAACAGTAGGTGTCTCAACACTGTGACTCCCGGACTCACTATAAGAGTTGTAGGCTGACAACCATCCACTAGAGGTAAGATTCTCCATCCCTATTCAAAAAGGATATATCAAACATGACTAACTACTCTGATTCCACATTCAACAACCAAAAGTTATATATCCTACTGAGAGCTTCCATCACTATACCCCCTTCCCTGTACAATAGAAAATATCAAAGTCATGTACATGGAGGAACTCTAGCCATCGTCTTTATCTCACGTTTAAATCCATATAACGGAATATATACTTGAGAATCATGTGGTCCGAGTAGGCGGTAAATCGATTGCCCATCGAGTAGTGTCGACACATATTCAATGAAAAGACTACCAATCCTAGATCTAGATCATGGGTCATATAGTTCTGATCATGAGACCTCAACTAGCATGAACCATATACAATCATCACATTACCCTGCATCAGGACACAACCAACACTGGTCCCTAATTCAACACTAAATACCACATACTCTACAAAATCCTCTCGTAATCTCATCATGGAGGTGATATTCAGTCTCTACATCAACATATGAATACAATATAGTCACTTATCTATCCACAAAAAAGGATACCCCTTCCATTTCAAGGCCATCAAGTGTGATGCTACTCTAGAAAAGTCAGGTAAAATCCATTGATAGTATGCATCCATACAAAGGTGACTCTTCACCTTATTAACACTTTTTGGTGGCTGCCAAGCAAGGAACACTTCCTTCATCAAAAAATCAACAACAACTCCATCCTCTCAAATGACGTGTTCTATAAAGTGGACCTCTCGAATCTAGAATATACACTTCAAGAGACTCCCATAAATTTGGTGCTCTTAGAGTGTGTCCAAGACCATCCTATGGTGTATCACGTGCTCCTCCTCAGACATCGAGTACCCCAAGATGTCATCACTGAATACAACGATGAATATGTCTATGTAGAGATGTAAGTTCATGTTCATGTGTCCCATGAAAATTGCATGGGTTCTAGTATAAAAATCTATAATTTCAATACAATTATATTACTTCAACATCGAATAACATTCATTAAAAAATAAAAAATCCAGGACATGACTATATAGGAATAATATCTTTATAAAATACGGATATTAAATAATTGGTTCCAAATATATCATCATTATATCCAACATATTTAATCATAACTAGAAAACTTATTGACATATATTGCTTAATACCCTTCCTCATGACTTGTGAAAAAGAATTATATGAAAGGGTGAAATCAAATTCTTAATAATGGTAAACAAGAAAGATATCAATTATAGAATAAGCCTTTGATAAATAAACATAAAATTTTTAAATCTTATCTCGTATATCAAATATCATGATACCATGACATGTGATAAATCATGAATGTTCATAAGTATCATTGAACGCAATCCCAAAAGTCCTAATAAAAGACATGATGTTTTGTGTCTTGCACAAAAGCATATAAAATCATTTCAAATCAGTGAAGGCTCATTTACAAGGCCATCAAAGACGACAAAGTCCATTATTAACATATTTCACTCCTCATTATGGCCCTCTACTATTGAACTGATATATTTTTCCATCCATTCCTTGTCTATCTCATGAGAGATAAATCATTACCCAACTCATTGGGGGGAGATATAGGTCCCACCCCTCTCGTAATGAAATCATTATTATGTGTTCTACGAAAACATAAATCATTAATCATAGTATAACAAGAAGAATAAAATTGGTTCACTAACCATCATTAAATCACAATCCATATAAAATAAATTGATTTCATCAATAACAGTCCATCACAAACGAAATCAAACCATGGTAATAATAGGGATATTAACATAACCATATTTAATGAATAAAATATTAGATGGAAAATAATTCTCATAAAACACATGATATTAATTCATGAAGAAAATATCCAACCTTCTTTAAAACAATTTTATTTTTTCAAAATTCCTCAAAAATTAAAAAAAAGAATTTATTTTAAAATAAAATAGAAATCGTGTAGAGGAATATTCATGCAAATAAAGTGTTATGAAAATGTAAAAATACATTTATTCTGTATTAGTTAAAATAAATTTTCCCTTGTATATTTGACAGAAAATTAAATAAGTAATTCATATTGAATAATGAAAAAAGATTCCATTCATACCATTTAAATGAAATTCACCGATGGGTAAAATTGAATTTAATCAATTATAGAAGAATAGATGAATGAATAATTCCAAAATCTATAACCTTAACTCACAAAGCTCCATGGGAGGAATTTGATATGATGGATTAGATATCATTTTTGTCCTAGGGTATAGATCAATGAATAATTCCACCTCCAAATGATGATGTAATCTTGGAACATATTCTAGAAAGATGTCCTCATACTCAACCACCACTACATGAAACTGAGGACTCGTTTCATCCACTACATCGATGTTCATTCTTTGCAACTGGTGTGTGATCTACTGTAACCTCCTATCTGAGACTCTTTCCTATACTGCAAGGGTTTTCTTTTTACCGATAAATGAAGACATGGCCACATATCTATGAATAAACATTACTAGGTTCTTAAAAAAGATAATCTGGGAATACACTATAGATAATCGGTCTGTATCCAGAATGATGTTGTAAGGCCTCTAAACTCACACAAAGATATCCCAACCGAAACTCTCTCCCAACTGATTAAGGAAATATGGTCAACTCTTGAGTGTGATCATAGAATCTACCTCCATAAGAGTCTCTAAGTGTAGGAATCATGTCAACGGTTCTACATGAATCATTGAGTATCGAACAAGTGTAATGGAAATGAAGAAGTGATTAGAAACCGTGTCCATAAAAACTGTAGTCAAGGTGCAAAATATATAGATGGTACCTAAAATCATCTCTAAGGAACCAAGATAATAAGACTCTATCCCATAATTATAGAATCGTTCATATTTACTAGCTCCCTGAGCATGTGGTGGACCACCTATGGGTGGTGGTGGCAGTACCTCGAACATCTTTCAACCTCCTCCTGCTTGACCTTCTACTCTTCCACTCCTGATACCCTGCGGGCCACTATTCTCTCTCCTCCACCACTTCCTTGGAGGTCCCTCAACCATCTATTGATCATCCATATAGTGATTTAGACATTCTCTAGCCATGTGTCCCTGACTACTGGATGAGTAACACATCCTATATTTCAATTGACTCACTCCAACATTGGAGCCTCACACCACTAAGACCATATCTTAAGGTCATCCCCTAGAGTGCATGACCCTCTTGGGTCCCTTCATGTGCTTCCGAATACACTATTTCGAAGAATCATCTTCCTAGTGCCTACTATTAGTTCCTAATACTATCTCACGTTTGATGAGAAAACTCCCAACTAGAAGGGCTCGCTCCAGTAACCTAGAATATATAGGGTTGATAAGGGATAAAATGGATGACATTATCTAATAGTATAACCTGTTCTTAAAGGTCAAGACCCAAATAATAGGTCACATTCCATATTTGATGAGTAAAATCAAAGATCAATAATTTTTGGAAACTACTCCTCTATTGTCTAACTACCTTTCTTCAGATGATATAGCTCCGCATGGAGCACAGTATCACTAGAAATAACTCATCTCTAAAGAGACTCTTGAAGTATTTCCATTTGAGTGTCACAAACTAACACTTATGGATCACTGATCTCTACATTCTCCCTGCTGAGCCATGTAGAATACTCTTAATGAGGACTACAATCTGGTCAAGAGGTTTCCTCACACGGTGGAAGACTCACATAACCACCTCCAACAAATCTGAAGCTTCCTAGGGGTCTAGATCACCCCTAAAAATGGGAGGTCATTTCTTATTGAACTCAGGAAATGCACTTAGCCTTTGTGAATCCTATAATGGTATCATTGTTATTAACTGAATCTCTCCGCGTGGTCGTATAACTGGTACACCACCCAGGGGTTCTATCTTCTTTACTATTCCTGGTTCTAACGCCTCCTCACTCAACAATTCATCCTCATGAACACACATTGGAATCATAGTTGGCTGTCCATGTGTGGGAATCTAGAAAGGGATCAAGATGTATGATGGTCAATCAAATATAACTCAGTAGATGACACTGATTCTAGAAGCACTTGAGAACACACTAAATATTATATGATGAATGTACCATTTATTGTCCCTACTACTAGTGTTGGCTGCTGCACCAACAATAGCATCGCTGGTCTGAAATCCAAACTCAAAATACCTAACACTATTTCCCCAAAACAATCTCACACACTCTTGGTTATGTAGTTATAACCAACCTAATTTGAAAGCACTCAGTAATGACCCCTCCTAGAG
Organism: Viscum album; assembly: GCA_963277665.1. Taxonomy (NCBI): domain Eukaryota; kingdom Viridiplantae; phylum Streptophyta; class Magnoliopsida; order Santalales; family Viscaceae; genus Viscum; species Viscum album. The sequence continues at coordinate 1,960,880,057 of OY728137.1, forward strand.
GGGCCTATGCAGTGAATACCCGGCTCCAGCCTATGATAGGCCAGGGGATGGCTACTTGCACCGAGTATGTATATCACACAATGGGAGGCATTTTCGTTAATAATTATACACATGCACATATCTTCATGCCCCAAAGATATAAATGTAAAAACATTAAGTAAATAATTAATTCATACACTAAGATACTGACCGCTGAGTATTATAGTTGGAAAATAAGGAAGAAAACAAGGATAGAATACAATCCCACCAAAAGAGACAGTCTTCCAAGTGAATGCTCAAAATCCTGAAGCTCTTCCACAGAATACCCCACCCTAAAGGGTATGTGTAGGGAAGCTGTATGAATTCATATGAGTACTACATTTTTTATGTTCTCTCTAATAACCCCTAGTATGGTTCAACCCACGACTCCATTAATGTTTGGATCGTTTGCAAATGACACAACACGTGCGGGAAAATCCTGAACAGGGGTGAGTAAAAATATACATAGTTAGAAACCCCAAAATCAAAAAGGAAATACCATTATTAAATACATGAATTAGTCCACCATGAAAAGACTTTAAGTACACCATAATTGAAGCACACAATGTACAACCAATATGGTCAACTCACATAACTCTATGTCTATAGAACAAAGAGAATGATTTCTAGTTGTAGTACACATGCCTCACAGACTTCATGACACTAGAAGTGTTGACGATGCACACAACATCAATAGTTCACATAGATTCATTGGATGTGGCCATTAATATTTTCCCAAAAAAACTATCATCCACTACTACCCATTTTCAGATTTATAGAATTAAACCCATGGAATACATCAATGTCTGGTCCATCTCCAGTACCTCACCCTTAAATAGTTAATAGTGTACTTTTCACCACCCACCACAAAAAATGCCTCCTCATGTGCATAATTACCAATATGTCCCATATAAAACTAAAAATATTCTTGTATCTGGGCATAAATGAAGATATTTCTTAGTGTACCCATGATGATTTCAATATATTTGACATGGTCATCACATTATAAAAGTATTCTTAGAAGTCATCAACGAATTCAAACATATATTATCCATCACTGATGTCACCTCTCACTATGTGGAAACATTGACATGATGAATATCTTATGCATTCATGCCCACCGAAAACTCATTGAAACATTACCATCACGAATCAAGATGGAATTCAATCTAAACATGCCACCATTTCATGATGGCCTTTAAAAAATCATGAACCAACATTTTCCTTGTCACCACCACCATCACCCCACACATGTTCATCTAGAACAACCTTGGGGATTAAAAAGGAAACACAATGGGCACTACGTCAATCCAAAACCCAAATGTCTCATGAACAACTAGCACTCTCCACTATGATCACAATGAAGGAAATATGATCACATCTCAATTATCTTATTGACACAACCCAACAACATCATGGATCCCTAGAACAATTCATACCATCCAGAACTCATCATGACCCTCTAGGTCACACAGTTTCCTTCAACTATGCATTGATCCCAACTACAGATCCCAAGAGTCAAACATCACCAATCCCAAACACCCACTTTATAAACCAAAAAACCCTCAATGTCTATTAACCACATAAAAATCAAGTAATTTTAAATATTCTAATCTAAAAACCAAACCATTCATACAATAGTCTCAATGATGTGATCACCCCTCACCCAAGATTTCACTCACAAATCAATGAATCCATATACTCTATTATCACTATTACTAATCCCATCCAAAATCTTCGATTTTCCTTCATTATAAATTTTTATTTCCATTGGGTCTGGCACCCTCATGATCCTACCCAAAAAACTAACCTTAAAACCAACCACATGATCTAATGTGTATCCCTGAGAATGAAAAAAATAATGATTGTACACTTTTATGAAAATTTGATGGAACCCACCTTTCATCTCTTCCACCTCAGAATCAAACACCAATGATTTTTCCCACAACACCCATAACATTGGGCCAACCTCCTTTGAGGCTACCATTGAGTTCCAAGATAGTCACTCAATACCAAAAATTGATTTTTATATCAAAAAACATAATCCTTTTTCACTTATCCCTCTAGGATTAACCCACATAAAGAAACATTGTCTTACTACCAAAACCAATTTGTAAAACATCTATGCATGATATATGAGCCCAAAAGAACTATCAACCTCAACTGAACTCTCCCACATGTCACCTTGAAGGTAAAATGATATCAACTCCCTAAACAAGTGTCACTTCAAAAAAATTCCCCTTGTGATCTCCCTAATCCTTTCACATCAATCCTAATGCATATTGTGACTCATGGGATGACCACTTTCCCCCATTCTGAAACACATTGTGTCAAACACAACAAGTGACCATTTCCTCTAGTGTTCATATGAAAGATACTTGTACAAAAACATGATAACTACATCCCAAATAATCACTAGTGGGCCACAAACATGAAACAAATGATCAAAACCCTTGAGGGTACTACACCCACATTTCATGGAAATGTCTCACAACCCAAAAGGAAACAGCCCTTCCAAGGGTATGATAAGCACGTATCGTTTACCATGCATAAAAACAAAATAAAGCCTCATGACCCAAAACCAAGGTCTGAAACTAGGGCACTCTCACTGAAAAATCTACCAAATACATATGGTATGTACAATATCATCATAGGATCAATTTTTTACTAATACCCTTATTTAATTTATCTTTACCATTTAAAACCTTGTTTCGACATTTCAAAATTTTCCATTTTCAAGACCCAAGGATTTTCACTTTCAAAACCCTTTATATTAAAAACTTTAAAAAATGAATTCTTTATTCAAATTATTGTTTCAGAACATCTTTCATTAACAACCATTTCCAAGATATATCAATGGGATTAAACTACATGTAGAAAAAACACTACAAACATGTGAGTACCTAATAACAATTAATCTGAGGCAACACATAGCTGACCTATCACTCCTATTTGACCAACATGATTCATTAACTCCCAAACCCTCTCTATCCATACTGGGCCAAGATACAAAACTCCTAAATCAAAAAAATCACATCAAAGTGAAACATTATTGGTGGAAGAATCTACTAACCATAAAAGGACAACAAAACATTAATTCCCACCCCTAGAAACATGGGGTTTCCCTAGTATGCATTGACATAAGCACCCATTAAAAAGTTTGATTCCTATCCCAAAAAAAATTATGCAATCCAATCTTCTATTCCCCCAAATAGTAATAAAAATACACAACATTGATACCACTTTGCAACATTCGTGACAAGGTAGCCACTATGATTGGTTCCCAATGCCAGGTTTCCACATGACCTCAGGCGTTCCCCCATATGATGTGGCCTTATTTTGATATAGATTTCTACATACTTTTTATTAATTTTTAATGATTTATTTAATTAATTATACACTTTTTATTAAATAAGTGGACTTTTTATTTTTATAATTTAATTTATCAAATATTAATTTTTTATAACTATTTTGGTAATTATGACCATAAAATAATTGATTTATTCTTTATTTGTTATTAATATAACTAATTTTTAATTTATTTACTTAGTCTTTTTCTATTTATTGTATTTAAAATTTTCATTATTAATAAATATTGAGTTTGATAATTAATTTAATTTAAATTTTTAAAAGTTTACACATCCAGGAATTTAGTTACTGCTTTCCAGGCTTCCTATAGCTAAGATACCGATAGAAAGGTTACATTTTCTCAAACTATCTCTAACCAATTTATCGTTACTAACTAACAGTGACCTACATTCTTTTTTTCTCTAGCGGTAACTAGTTTGGAGATGTAGCGGTGACAAATTGAGTCACTGATGCTCTTCATTTATACTCACTTATACCTTGTAATTATTTATTTAGTAATTATAATTTAAGTCATTCATAATCGTAGTTTAATAAATATCATGTTATTAACATAAGTGTTATCAATTAATACTTTTTATTATAACTTTAATGTTTTATGTTTATAAAAAATTATGTCTTAAATTAATGGTGTTTATCATTCGTGTAATTATTTATTTTCAATCCTTGTCAAAAAATAACTTATGTTTTATTTGTTATGTTCTTTTTTAAAAGGGTAACCGTTAGTATTTTACCAGTAACCCCGCGCGGTTGATCCTTTCTATTTTCGCCATACCGGTAACCTATTCTATTTAATTATACTGTTGACTCTCTTGTATTTTTAATGGTAACTTATTTTATATAACCTCCGTGCCGATTCTGCCTTTTGTTTTTATTTCTAACATTGACCCACATCTTTTGACTCTAACGGTGAGTCTTTCCTCACCCTTCTTTTTACCTCACCGATAGTCTATCTTCCATTCACCTTATCACCATTATCCTCATAACAGTAACCCTTTCCTTTTGTCTTTCTACAAATGGAATGCTCATATAAAGTAACAGCGAGCTTTCATAACTAGCGGTGACTCCCCCACACATTGATTTTTCCCTATTTTTAATATAAAATTAAACTTTTATTTATTGTACCAGTTACCTTACCTCATGCAGCCTACCGGTAACCTATTATCTATTTCTAAACTAAATCTGTCAATTACCTTTTGCCGCTCCCCTGCACCTTACCGGTAGCCACCATTCCTCACCCCTCTTCTCTTCCTCACTGATATCTGCACCCTACTGTTCCACCATCTTTAATATGGAATTGTTCCTTTATTTAATCACATGTACCACCACTCCTCATAGTCTCACCATCACCTACATTTTCTACTGAAATAAGGACACAATCTTTGACAGTCCCAATTTCATCAAAACCACATTTTAAAGACTCAAACCAGCTTCATATTATAATATATTTTTAACAACAAAATCTCAATACCATTGAATCTATTTTATAAAAATAGATTAGAATCCCTGAGTTAAAGATTTTATCCTTCATGTGAGGAGTTTCAGGCCTCAGCCTTCCGTCATCCCGCATCGCACATTGAGTTGATCGAAATTGCTGCACACTGCTAGAGAGGAGCTGAGCATGTTTCTAGCTTAAGTCGATCTCACCTGAGCTTCACCGCAGAACTGAATGTTGTGTAACCTCTATTTCACTGAAAGGGAGTTCCACAGAGAGGAGGAGTCGATCACCACTGGAGTGAGGTCGCACCGCTGCTGTGGAGGAGGCCATCTGATCTAATACTGGGGAAGAGTTGCGTGCTGCCGCGGCTTGCACAAGAGGAGGCTTCCGCTGGAAGCTAACTCAAACCCTACCCCCTTGCTGTAGCACCGATTGGGGGGGGGGGATTAGAAAATAATAATAAAAACTAACTACGAAACTAATGAATTAAAAAAAATTAAAATAAAAAATCAAACTAAAAAATAATATAATAAACATTAAGTATTATAAATATATAATTTATATAGGATATTTAATAAAACGTATTTTGTTTAAACATGAATAAAATTTTATGTAATTAATTAATAGTTATGTAGAAAATAGAATACAGATAGATAATTAAAAAGTTTATTAGTTATAATTTAATATTATGTTTTAATAATTATTTAATAATACATTTTGTTTATAAAATAAAATACAAATACTAAGTGTAAAATTAATTATAACTAAACTAAATTAGTAACATTAAATATTAATAATTTTAACATTATAAATTATAATAAAATTATGGTTTATAATTTAATTTAATAATGTTAATTATTAAACTAATAATAAAATATAAACAATTTAACGTCAAAATTAATAATTAATAAAAATTCTTATTTTAAATAATAACAGTAACTCTTTTATTAATAAATTTTCTCAACTTATAATATGTAATTTATAATGATTTATCTTTTATAAATTTTATCTCATTTTATTTAATCCATATGTAATTACTAAATGTTAGTAATACTAATAAAATAATATATTTAACAAGTGTAACTAAAATTTTTTAATTCTTAAAAAAAGACTTTTAAATTAATAAATGTCTTAATATATAATTATTTATTGCATAAGAGTTTTAACTGTTTTGTTTTTTACATATGCAGGTTCACACATGAGCTGAAAATACACCCAGGTTCATGTAACTAACTCAGGGGATGTTAGTTACAAGGGAAAAACTAGTGAGACGTGCCTTTCGTGAAAAAAATACACGTTGTGCAGTGATCATGTGAAGTGACCTTGAAGTCGGTGGAAAATGTTCAGTGACATGCAGTAGTTGAAATTTGATATATAAAGCAGAACAACAGTAGAATTATAAAGGGGGGAAATTCATGAATTCAATGAAGACACCTGTCTCGGAGCAGAGCAAAGAACCCGGAGCACTTCTTGGAGAGCCACTTTTTTGAGTTCTGAGAGCTAGGATTAATAGTTATTTATGAATGAAGAGGAAGTTTTCTTCCTCTTCTTTCTTCCAAATCTCTTCCTCTATAATTGAATGACTTTAGTATTTAAGATAGTGATAATGAAAAATATATTTGTTAGCTAAATTTCTAGTTTAGGGAGAGTTCTTTTTCTATTGGGGATTATTTTCATCCTTTTCATTAAACATTTCCTCTAGGATTAGAATTGATTTGTGAGATCGATTATAATTACACATTTCTGCTTCGTACCACAAACACTGAATTTTATTCAAAACTCTGTGATCATTCATAAAGTACGATTATGGAATTGTCTTTTAAGTAATCGACTCATAATGAAAACTTTAGTACATACGGAGAGTTTGTGCTGTTGTCCTTTTAAATCGAATTTTTGAAGATGTACAGCTTGAAGTAGAGAACACTAAGTTGTACAATTTCTGCGAATTAAATCTTGGAAAGGGAATAAATTCACCTATATGTAGTGGTATAGTGCAATACTTTCAAAAGATTAGGAAAGATAATTTAAACCAGTAGACTAGAGTAATCCCCAAGCATTCTTTTCTGTTTGTCTTTTATCAGCATTTTATTTTCTTTGTTTCATCTTATTTTAAGTTGTTCTTTGTATCAGTATAGGTTAGAAGAAATTTACAAGAGAAGTGTGGTTTTAAATTACAGATTATAAAAACATAAACAAATTTAAAAGATAAAAAAATATTTAGATTAACCACTTCGCTGTTGACAATAGTGGAGTTTTCCATGTTTTTAGTTGATTAGTGGCCAATTTACCTTCCCTGTGGGTTCAACCCTCCTTGCAACATATACAGTAGTTTGTAGGAATATAAATTTTAAACATTGAATGACCTCAACGATAGTTTTGGTCAAGTTTTTGGCGCCATATCCGGGGATATCATGAGCCATTACTCAAAAAATCTTTTAAAAAAACACATTTATAAAAATCTTTAAAAAAAATTGGAAAAATTTGAAAACTGTAAAAAGAACTGTTACTTATCATTCTGAATTGTTACTGCCGATACTGTTACTGTTGTTTACTTGAGCACAAGAACTTCTGGTGCTATATTAGATCCCCTAAACTTTGAATTAGATAAACATTTAACTAGCCTAATAAGGAAGAACAAAATTGAAATGAAAAACATAGATAATAGAGTTCCTGAGAATGATAACGTTCAAAATAACCATCTGAAACTCTTAGATGAACATGAAAGGACTAGGATGAAGGAGTTCCAACTCCCACAAGTTTCAAGCAACCCATCATCCATTATATTACTTCCTAGGGCTAGAAACTATGAGCTGAAACAATCTCACATTTCACTATGGACTGCATTCAATGGGCTCTAATGAGGACTCATTATCCTTCATTAAAGACCTCTACAACACTTTGAAGAAACCTTCTTTTATTAGGACTCACTGAAAATGAGCTAAGGATGAGAGGTTTTCCCTTTTTTCTTAATGGGAATGCTAGGAATTGGTTTTTAATTTTAGATGAAAACGTTTTTTTAGAATTGGGATCAAGTTTACAACTAGTTCATTTGGAAATTATATCCCCAAAGATTAAAAGGATAACTATGATATAAGATCACTAGTTTTTACCAAGAGGATAGAGAAGCTTCTCATGAAGCTTGAGATAGATTTAGGGAACTTCTTAGGTAGTTTCCTCATCATCAACTCCCATCTCATCTCCTCATGGATACCTTATATGAAGGGTTGTCCTCCTATGGTTAGAATTTAGTGGATCAAGCTGCTGGGGGTAGTTACAATGATAAAACAGATGATGAGTTGAGGAATTTTTTTTAACTATATGGCCCTGAATTCTCAACAGAAAAATTCAAGAAGAAAGAGTGTGAATAGAAGTGATAACACTGGTTCAATGAATGAAACTCAAACTCAACTAGCTGAAATCACCAATCAACTTCAATCTTTAGTGAACCATAATTCATAACAAACTTTAAATAAAATTGAATATCAAAATTATTACTAGTCACTAAGGAAACTCTGCACTCATTGTGGTATGTTTGGGCACTCTGAAAACTTTTTTCCATATGCTGATTTAACTTCCCAACTACCTAAAACCTTAAACATTGTTAATTATGGTCCTAGGATGCCTAAAAAAGAAGATCCTTTCTCAAAAAATTACAATCAAGGCCATAGGAACCATCCAAATTTATCATGGAAGGATCAAGGAATTATTAAGCAACCAACTACCACTAATTATCAGAACCAACCATGGCCGAACATTCAAAATCAACAAAGGGGAGAGTCTTCAAACACTCAAGGAAATGATGACAATTAAATTTCTTCTAAACTGGATCAAATTTTGTATAAAATTAATTCAAAAGAGTAAAAGTACATGTCTTAATTTAATAAACAGCAAAATCAATATGAGTCAGAAAAAATGGAAAATGATGTCAGAATGCAGAATATGGAAACACAATTAGGCCACCTTGATATAGACTTTTCATATAAGGAAAAAGGTAGACTTTCAAGTACCACTAAACTTAACCCAATGGCGAATTCCATGGAGGATGTAACTAGAAGTGGGCTTAATAATCAAACTTTTGCTGAAAAAGAAAATTAAAATTCCAAAAATGAAATTCTGCTTCAATCTAGAAATAAAAATCTACTTTGTACACATTCTGAAAATTCACATAAAAGTAATGAAAATGATCTAAATTTGAATTTTTCATCTAAAAATCAAGTTGAAACTTCTTCTAAAAATCAAAAGAATAAATGAAAATAAAAAGTTTTGGAATAGGTGAGGGATTTTCCTACTATACTTAGAAATTTTTCGCCACCCATCCCTTTCCCAGAGAAGCTGAAACCTCAAAGAAATACCAAGGCAGAACTTCTTCAGTTCCTTGGTCTTCTGTCTAAACATCAAGTGAACATCCCATTTATTCAAGACTTAATTAATATTCCATCATATTTGATATCCTTAAAGAAAATTTTTTCAATAAAAAATACCCTTGAATAATTTTCTACCTACAGCCTCAATAAAGAGGGTAGTGTCATGCTTCAAAGAAAAATCCCACCTATGTTGAAAGACCCAAGTAGCTTTTTTATCCCTTATACTCTAGGAAATTCTGATCAACTCAACTGTTTGTGTGATTTAGGTGCTAGCATTAATCTTCTCCCATACTCACAGTTTTGACTATTGAGGATGGGTGATTTTAAACCCACCACAATCAATCTCCATTTAGCTGATAGATCTTTCACTCATCCTATGGGAAGGGTAGATGATTTGTTAGTCAGATTTGGGGAATTGTTTTTGCCTGATGACTTTCTTGTCGTAGATATGGAGTGTGATCAAATGGTTCCTGTCATCTTGGGTAGACCCTTCTTGGCCACATGAGGTGCTATCATTGTTGTTTCAAAGGGTCAATTGATATTAAAACTTTGTGAACAGGAAGAAGAGTTCAATGTTTTTAAAAATATTAAAGAACCAACATATTCTAAAAACTGCTATAAAATATAGTTCCATGATGCTGAATGATCTTATAGAAATCATGTTGAACACATTGACAAATATGAGAATAAATCCCCTGCTGATGAAAAAAATTGTGAAGAAAAAAATCCTATTGAATCTGTTTTAGAAGTTAAAAATGCTGCTATAACAACCAATCTGGAAAATCTTCCAGAACTGGAAAACTATCCAGTTTCTACTGTAGGAGAGTACTTTGTTTCTTATCTTAAGAGATTTCTAAGTGAATTTGAGGGTGTTTCTGTTAGCACCAAAACTTTTGAGAACATTAATATTGATGAGGAAGATTTTTTTATACAAATTGATAATTCTTCTTTCATTCAGATGTTGAATTCTGATATGGAATGTCTGGACAGCATACTACCCACCTTGGACAACAAGATTGTTATCTCTGAATCTAAACATGAAATTCAAAACCTTTCATCATTTAATACTCATTACAATAAATTTGTTGAAGATCGTGGACCTCCCATGCCAAAGAGTATTCCTTCTAATGTAGAACCACCTGTTCTTGAACAGAAGCCAATCCCTTATCATCTTAAATATTCGTTTCTAGGTTAAAACTCCACTTTTATTGTAATATTTTCCACTGAACTGAATGAAAACAAAGATGAAATATTTTTAGACGTTTTGAAAATGTTTAAATCTACCATAAGATGGACAATAGCTGATATCAAGGGTATTAGTCCTTCATTTTGTATGCACAAGATTCATATGGAGCCTGGCCATAAGCCTAGGGTAGAGTGTCTAAGATGATTAAATACTAATATGAAGGAATTTGTGAGATTTGAAGTGATTAAATTTCTAGACACATGAGTGATTTATCCAATTTCTCATAGTTCTTGGGTCATCCATGTCCAGGTTGTCCCTAAGAAGGGGGGTTTCACTGTAGTTAAAAATGAAGAAAAATGAAGAAGTACAAGATAGCAAATCCACAAAATGAAGAGTTTGTATAGATTATAAGAAGTTGAATGTATCCCTTAGGAAGGACCATTTTCCAATTTCCCTTTTAGACAAAATTATTAAGAGGCTTACTGGAAATGAATTTTTCTATTTTCCAGATGGGTATTTTGTTTATAACCAGATTCTTGTTGATCCAGAGGATTAGGAAAAGACCACTTTCACATACCCCTTCGGAACATTTGGCTACATGGGAATGACCTTTGGGTTTTGTGGAGCTTTATCCACCTTTGAAAGGTGTATGATGGCTATCTTTTCTGATATAATTGAGAGAATTATTGAGGTTTTTGTGGATAAGTTTTCAATTGTGGGTAGTACATTTGATACTTGTCTTGAAAATCTTGAATTATACATGGAGAGATGCATTGAAACCAACCTTATTATTAATTGGGAGAAATGTAAATTAATGGTTACAAAAGGTATTGTGCTTGGTAAAAAGGTGTCGATGATAGGTCTAGAAGTTGATACTAATAAGACTGAAGTTATTCCAAAACTGCTACCTCCTGTTAATTGTAAGGGTGTTATATGTTTTTTAGGGAATTCTGGTTTCTACCAGAGATTCATAAAAAATTTCTCTAAAAATAATAATCCATTTTGTTCTTTGCTGGTAAAGGATAATACTTTCAATTTTGATAAAAACTGTTTGAAATCATTTAATCTGCTTAAAGAGAAACTCACTACATCACCTATCATCCTTGCACTGGATTGGTAATTAACTTTTGTGCTTATGTGTGATACTAGTGACATGGATATAGGTGTTTTCCATGGACAGAGGAATGATATGAAGTTACATGTGGTGAATTACGCTAGTGGAATGCTAGATGACGCCCAATATAATTATACCACCATTGAAAAAAATTATTATCTATTGTGTTTGCTTTATAAAAGTTTAGACAGTATTTTTTAGGTTCTAATGTCATCATTTTCTCTGATGATTCTGCTTTAATGTAATTTCTGTCTAGAAAGGAAACTAAACCCAGGATAATTAAATGGATTCTATAGCTAAAAGAGTTTGATTTAGAGATTAGGGATAAACAAGGAGCTAAAAATTTAGTTTCTGACCACCTTTATAGGATCCCTCTTACCATTCTGAATATCCTAAGAAGATTAACTCTTCCTTTCCGGATGAAAAGCTTCTTACTATTCCAATCAAGCAATATTCTTGGTTTTCAGAATTTACCAACTTTCTGGTAGTAGGTGTTTTTCCAAAAAAAATTTCCAATAATCAAAGAAAGAAATTCATTTCCGGGCTTAAATATTTTATTTGGGATGATCCTGTACTTTTAGGAGGTGTGCTGATGGTTTCCATAGAAGGAGTGTTCCTAAGGAAGAGATGTTGAATGTCTTAGAAAGTTGTCATTCTTCACCTTGGGGTGGTCACCATGGTAGTGAAAGGACAAATCGAAAATTCTTATAGTCTGGTTTTTATTAGCCTACTCTTTTTAAGGATTCTAAGAGCATGGTGGTTAGAAGTGATAGGTGCCAATGTTTTTGAATTGTTGGAAGAAAGCATGAGTTACCCCAAAAGGGTATTTTGGAGGTAGATAACTTTGATGTTTGGGTTTATATTTCATGGTTCCATTTCCAACATCTCATGGGAATGATTATATTCTAGTTGTTGTTGACTATGTTTCAATGTGGGTTGAGGCAGTAGCTCTGCCCAAAAATCTAGCAAACAGTGTAATAAAATTAGTGATGAAAATTTTTTTTTACAAGATTTAGAGTCCCAAAAGCCTTCATTACTATTAATGGATCACATTTCAAGAATTTCACATTTATAGCCTTGATGGAGAAATATGGTTGTGTTCATAAAACTGGAACTCCTTATCACCCATAGTCCAGCGGACAAGTGGAAATTTCGAACAGAGAGTAGAAACAAATACTTGAGAAAACTGTGTCACACTCTAGGAAGGACTGGTCTCATAAAACGGATGAAGCTTTATGGGCGTATAGAATTTCTTTTAAGACCCCAATAGGTATGTCTCCTTACAGGCTGCTGTTTGGGAAATGTTTTCATTTACCAGTGGAGTTGCAATATAAGTCTTATTGGGAAGTTAAGGCTCTTAACATGGATTTTAAGAGTGATGGTGAGAGGAGATTAATTGATCTGAGTAAACATGATGATATTATGAGAGAGATTTATGATAATTCAAGGATTTATAAATAGGGGACTAAAATCCTTCATGATTCTATCATTCAAAACAAGTAATTCAAACCTGGACAGAAGGGCCTTCTCTTTAATTCTAAACTCAAAGTTTTTCCTAGAAAGGTGAAGTCCAAGTGGCCTCATCCTTTTAAAATTGTGAGAGTGCTGAAGAATGGTGCTTTAGAGATTGTAGGTGAAGAGAATAAACCCATGTTAGTTAATGGGTAAGGACTGAAACATTATTTTGAGGGACAACCGAAGGGCTTGGCTACCTTCACTGAGCTTAAAAAATGTTCTTAAATAAATTATGGATGGGGACTTTAAATCTAGAATTGCATGGGAGGTCAACCATGGTTCTTTTGTCTTTATGTTATTTCTATTTAAACTAGAATAAACTACTGCTTCTGTGCTTTGTTGTTGTGAAATACTTGTTACTGCTTGTTCTTGGTTCCTGGGTTACTTGCTTTGTTTTAGTAAACTTTTTGATCTTGCTCATTCATCGTTCCTCTTTCAGGATCATAATGTGTGTTTCTCATTGTGTTGGTGATGTATTAGAATTCTCATGCTGGAGAATTAATTAAAAAACATTCTCATAGAAGTACTTCAGATTTTTTCATTTATTTATGCTCCTGTGTGATTTGGAATAAAATTCTGCTTACTAAAAAATTCTGCATTTCCATGAAATCCTACTTCATGTCACTATGTTGTGCATAAATTCTGCATGTGCCTCTTTCTGTAAATTCAAATTCATTGATAAATATTGAAATAACCATTCATTTCATAAAATTAAGTGTGTGGTGGGGGGGGGGGGTTCATGTTTGCTGGTAGTTGTGATTTTCATTGGAACTAATTAGTCTATAGGGTTATTATCATGATCTTTTAGATATATTGAACATTTAATTGAATCATACATTGTTAAAATTCTTAGAACCAATTAATTGTGCAGCCACACCTCATTTTCTACGTTAGATGTATATTGAAATTCTTTGTCACTAGACATATATGTTAATGCATACACTTGCATATGAACTTGTTGATTTTTTAATTATTGTGGTAAACAATATTTTTGAACTTCATTGAGACCCTTTATACATTTCATATATCTGTCTAATTGAAAATCTGTTTTTAAACATAATTTATTTATTGTTATTCCCCACTTTAGATGTCAACTTTGGGGACAAAGTTATGTTTCAAGTGTGGGAGAGGGGGTAAATTCCTGACTGTGCTAAACTGTACTTTAATATGAGCCCATCAATTCTCATTGAAACTCAAACTTTTTGTCAAAAATATTGTTAATTTTTTACTAATTTCTTTCATAATTTTAGGCTTTTCACTGTACTCAATTGGGTCTTTCCTTAGGACAACTTCCTTATTGGTAGTTAAGAACTACTTAGAATCTGAAATTAGTGATAATGGATGATTGTCGAGTGACATTTCTTGGTGGTTTGATGGAAATTCAGGTGAGAGTATACTTTTGAAAGTGATATGGGTACCCTTTTAATGGAGTTATGACCATACCCTTTGGAACTGGAAGTTTGATTTTGATCTAGGGGCCTCATTCATCATTTAATTAATAAAATTAATCGCTTTAATGAGCCAATGATAATGGTTTCTATATAAATCTTTTGAAACTGGAGTAATTTGGACATCTAGGATCCCACAGTGATTCTTTGAGACCCTAGATGCTGGGTGTGTTTCTGTTAACTTTATAACCCTTATTCAGTATGAATAAGTGCATTGTACAGTTCTCAGCACAATGATACATGGCTTGGGAAAAATAAAATAAAGTTTCTAGGGTCAAAAATGATCTCATTAGGGTGAGGTGAATGAGGAACTCCAGATGAAGAGGGGATCAATTGGTTTATATGGGAGTCATTTAGGTTTTATCATTTAGGCGATTCAAAAAAAAAATTAATTGTATTTGAAACCTAGGAGAAAATGTCAAAGTACAAAGTTCCGTGGTTAAGAATTTAACTCCATTAATATTATACCTCATGTAACTTTTGAGGTTAGAACTTGAGATTGAATAGAAGTAAATCATTAAGTTGTATCACATATGAGGCATGCCATCTTAATTGTTTGATGAATCATAGATTTAATAATTACCATTGAGTATTTGTTATAGGCAAGATTCAAATGATTAATTCATTTTCATATAGCATGCTGTTATGTTTTGTCCTTTGTTTTGAGTGCTGAACATGTTATAGTTTGATCTTCACCATAAATACATTTTACTGTTTTTCAATGATAATAAAACTTGAGATTGTTTATGGAAAAACAATGCTTAACTGTGGGGGAATTAAAGGGTTAAATTCTTGACTGCGCTAAAATTTGCTTTAATATGAGCCCATCAATTCCCATTGCCACTCAAAATTTATGTCAAAAAAATGGTAGATATTATATCAAATTTCTTTAATAATTTTAGGCTTTACACTGTACTCAATTAGGTCTTGCCTTAGGACAAGTTCCTTGTTTGTAGTTAGGAACTTACTAGAGTCTGAAATTAGTGATAATGGATGATTTCCGAGTGATCTTTCTTGGTGGTTTGATGGAAATTCAGTTTAGATTCTACTGCTGAAAGTGATATGGGTACCCTTTTAATAGAGTTATGATCATACCCTTTGGAACTGGAAATTTTATTCTAATTCTAGTGGCCTCATTAATATTCTAATTATTAAAATTAATTGCTTTAATGAGAAAATGTTAATGGCTTCTATATAAATATTTTGAAACATGAGTAATTTCGAAATCTGAGATCCCCCGATGAGTCTCTGAGACCCTAGATGATGGGTGCATTTCTGTTAACTTTAAGCCCTATATTAACTTTGAATAAGTGCATTGCACAGTGCTTAGCACAATGATACATGTCTTGGGAAAAATAAAATAAAGTTTCTAGGGTCAAAAATGTGCTCATTAAGGTGAGGTGAATGATGAACGCCAGATGAAGAAGGGATCAATTCATTTATATGGGAGTCATTTAGGTTGTATCATTGAGGCGATTCACAAAAAAAATTAATTATTTTTGAAACCTAGGTGAAATAGTCAAAGTAAAAAAGTTCCTTGGTTAAGATCTTAACTCCATTAATATTTTACCTCATGTCACTTTTGAAGTTAGAACATGTGATTGAATTGAAGGAATTCATTAAGTTGTATCACATATGAGGCATGAAATCTTCATTGTTTGATGACTCATATCTTTCTTAATTACTCTTGAGTATTTGTTATAGGTAATATTCATATGAGTAATTCAGTTTCTTATAGACTGATGTTATGTTTTTTTCTATGTTTTGAGTGCTGGACATGTTACAGTTTGATATTAATCATAAATACATTTTACTATTTTTCAAAGATAATAAAACAATAGATTGTTTGAGGATAAACAATTCTTAAGTGGGGGAGAATTTGATGTGGCCTTATTTTGATACAGATTTCCAGGTCCTTTTTATTAATTTTTAATGATTTATTTAATTATTATTACACTTTTTATTAAATAAGTGCACTTTTTTATTTTTATAATTTAATTTGTCCAATAATCATTTCTATAACAATTTATGTAATTATGTCCCTAAAATAATTGAATTATTCTTTATTTGTTTTTAATATAAATAATTTTTAATTAGTTTACTTACCCTTTATCTGTTTATTTTATTTACATTTTTCATTATTAATAATTATTGTGTTTTTTAATAAATTTACTTTTAATTTTTAAAAGTTTACACACCAAGGAATTTAGTTACCGCTTTCCAGGCTACCGGTAGCTAAGCTACTGAGAGCAAGGTTACTTTTTCTCAAACTAGTGGTAATCAGGTTACCATTAGTGACTACCAGTGGCCTTTATTCTTTTTTTCTCTAGCGATAACTAGTTTTGAGATGTAGCGGTGACCGATTGGGTCACCGATGCTCTTCATTTATACTCACTGCTACCTTGTAATTATTTATTTAGTAATTATAATTTAGGTAGTTCATAATATTAATTTAACAAATATCCACTTATTAACTTATGATTTATCAATTAACACATTTTATTATAACATTAAAGTTTTAAGTTTAACAAAGATTCTGTTTTAAATTAATGGTGTTTATATTTCTTGTAATTATTTATTTTCAATCCTTGTTAAATAAAAACTTATGTTTTAATATTTAAGTTCTTTTTTAAAAGGGTCACCATTAGTATTTCACCGATGACCCCACGTGGTTGCTCCATTTTATTTTCACCAGACCGATAACATGTTCAATTTAATTTTACCAGTGACTCACTTTTTTTTAACGGTAACTTGTTTCATTTAACCTCCATGTCGATTCTCCCTTTTGTTTTTATTTCTAATGCTGACCTACACCTTTTCCCTCTAACGGTGAGTCTTTCCTAACCGTTAATCTTACCTCATTGATATTCTATCTCCCCTTCACCTTCTCACCATTAGCCTCATAATAATAACCCTTTCCTTTTGTCTTTCTACTAACGACCCGCTAATATAAACTAACAGTGAGCTTTTATAACTAGCAATGACTCCCCCACACGCTGCTTATTTTTCTTCTTTTTATCATAATAGTATCCTTTTATTTATTCTACCACTGACCTTACCCCATGCATCCTACAGGGAACCTTTTATCTACTTCTAAACTAAATCTATCAGTGACCTTCTGCCTCTCCCCTGCACCTCACTGTTAGCCACCATTCCTCATCTCTCTCCTCTTCCTCACTGATATCTGCACCCTACTATTCCACCCTCTTCAATCTAGCATAGTTCCTTCATTGCATCCCATATACCACCACTCCTCATAGTCTCACCATCACCATCTTTTTCTGCTGAAATAAGGACTCAATCTTCAACACTCCTAATTTCATCAAAACAAAATTTCAAAGACTCAAACCAGCTTCATATTCTAATAGATTTTTAACAAAAAAATATCAATAGAAGAAAATATATTTCATCAAAATATATTAGAATCACCGAGTAAAAGAGTAAATCCTCTGCATGAGGAGTTGATATCCTCAGCCATCCATCATCCCGCATCGCACATTGAGTTGATAGAAATTGTTGCACACTGCTGGAGAGGAGCTGAACATGTTGCTAGCTTAAGCCGAGCTCACATGAGCTTCACCGCAGAACTAAAAATTGTGTCATCGTTGTTTTTCTGAAAAGGAGTTCCGCAAAGAGGAGGAGTCGATTACAACTAGAGTGAGGTTGGGCCGCTGCTGTGGAGGAGGCCATTCGATCGGATGCTGGGGAAGAGTTGCGCACCACCGTGGCTTGCACAGGAGGAGGATTCCACCAGAAGCTAACTCAAACCCTACCACCTTGCTGTAGCACTGATTTGGGGGGGAGGATTAAAAAATAATAATAAAAACTTACTAAAAAAACTAATGAATTAAAAATAAAATTAAAATAAAACCACAAACAAAAAAATAATTTAACAAACATTAAGTATTATAAATAATTAATTTACACAGAATATTTAATAAAACATATTTCTTTTAAACTTGAATAACATTTTATGTAATTAATTAATAGTTATATCTAAAATCAATGAAGGAAATATTATTAAAAAGTTTATTAGTTATAATTTAGTATTATGTTTTCATAATTATTTAATAATACATTTTGTTTATAAAACTAAATACAAATACTAAGTATAAAATTAACTATAATTAAACTAAATTAGTATAATAAAATATTAATAATTTTAACTTTAAAAATAATAATAAACTTAATAATTGTAATTTAATTAAATAATGTTAATTAATTAACTAATAATAACTTATAATCAATTTAACTTTAAAATTAATAATTAAAAAAACGTCTTATTTTATATAATAATTTTAACTCTTTTATTAATAAATTTTCTCAAATTATAATACATAATTTATCATGATTTATATTTTATAAATTTTAACTCATTATAGTTAATCCAAATATGATTACTAAATGTTATTTATACTAGAAAAATAATATATTTAACAAGTGTACTTAAAATTTTATTAATTCTTCAAAAAAAGACATTTAAATTAACTAATTTCTTAAACTATAATTCTTTATTTATTTATATTTTTAACCGTTTTGTATGTTTTACATATGAAGGTTCACACAATAGTTGAATATACATTCAGGTGCATGTAAATAACTTAGCAGAAGTTAGATATGAGGGAAAAACTATTGCGATGTGCCTTTCGTGAAAAAACACATGTTTTGCGGTGCACATGTGAAGAGACTTTGAAGTTGGTGGAAAATGATTAGTGACATACCACAGTTGACAGTTGATATATAAAGAAGAATAGTAGAAGAATTATAAATGGGGAAATTCATGAATTTGATGATGACACCAGTCTCAGAGCAGGGTAATGAACTCGAAGAACTTCTTGGAGAGACACTTTTCTGAGTTTTGAGAGCCTGGAGTAGTAGTTATTGAAGCAAGCAGGGGGAGTTTTATTCCTCTGTTTTCATCCAAATCACTTCCTCTGTAATTTAATGACTTTATTATTCAAGATAGTGATAATGAAAAATGTATTAGTTAGCTAAATTTCTATTTTGGGGAGAGTTATGGTTCTACTAGTGATCATTTTCTTCATTTTCATTAAAAATCTCCATTGTGATTAGAATTGATTGGCGAGATCGATTCTAATTACACATTTCTGATTCATACCACAAACACTATTTTTTTCAAAATTCTGTAATCATTCTTCATGATTGATTATGGAATCATATTTAATGTAATCAACTCACAATGAGAACTTCGGAACTTACAGTGAGTTTCTACTGTTGTCCTTTTAAATAATTTTTATAAAGTTGTACTCCTTAGAGTGGTGAACTCTAAGATGTACAATTTATATGACTTAACTCCTGGAGTGGGAAGAAAGTCACCTATATGCAGTGGTACAATGTTTTACTTTCACATGATTAGGAGAGACAATTTATACCAATAGACTAGAGTAATCCCCAAGAGTTCTTTTATGTTTTTCTATTATAAACATTTTATTTTATTCATTACATATTATTTTCAGCTGTTCTTTGATTCAGTATTGGTTAGAAAAAATTTACAATATATTTTTTGCTTTACATTATAGTTTGTAAAAACATGAAATAATATTAAAAGATAAAACAATATTTATAAAAATCACTCCGCTACTAACAATAGTGGAGTTTTCTCAGTTTTTATTTGAGTAGTGTCCAATTTAACCTCCTTGTGGGTTCGAACCTACTTTCTACATATACATTAGTTAGTAGGAATATAAATTTTAAACACTGACCGACTTCAATGAAAGTTTAGGTCAACATAGACCAGAGGATTCTAACTAACATTATGGGTATATGGAGAAACATTATGGAGACTATAAAATCTTATCTATGTAATGAAACAATAGAAAAATATCTAAAGTTATAATATCCAAGAGGGTCAAATAAATGGGCAACATGTGATAAATTCCAACTATAACAACAGAAGACCCGATACAACAATGATATATATACTCCACCATTCATGTTATCATACAATCAAAATAAAAAAACTACCCGAGGACCTGAAAATGACCCTGACAACCAAACTGATCTGGACATACCATTATTCAACCATTAATTTCATGCACAACAATGTTCTAGGTTCCTATATTAACTGATATTAGAAAAACGTAGCATATGCTCTGGTACCCATGATCCACAGAGGGCCAAGAAGGGTGTGAGTAAAGCCTAGTAGGCCAACACCAATGGTGTCTAACTAAATATTTTGTATATATATTAGTGTATATATAAAATAAAATTATAAAAATAATTAATGAAAATCAATAAATATAAATGTGTGTCATGTTTATGCAACTAACAAGTAACCATTTTATTCTATAAGTTCTCAAGGGGTGACCAACTAACAGAACTAGATCTAGTCAAATCACATACTGAAGACAAGGCCTAATAGGTTTTACATTTTTAATCACAATGGAATTCACTAATCAATTTTTTTCAACATACCTCGAAGCCTCATCCCAGTAATGAACCCTCTTATAACCATGGTTGTTCTTTACTAGAAATAGATTTTTTTATTCTTGTTGTGACTCCTCGCATAGATGATCAAATATTTTTTAAGGAATTTGATCTTATAGTACAATATTTCAACATTTTATGGCAATGAATACTAGATTTATGTTTTTGAATATGTGGATCATCGGGAATGATTAATGTGTTCACTGTGATTACCAGAATTGGAGCATCATGAGTGTACAATGGTTTGGAAGAAATCGTCGAGACAACATAAAATAACAATGGTGATTTGTGAATGGAGGAGTGAAATGAAGATGTTTTTGAATGATTTGAAAAATGCACTAGTGATGGTGGAGCATTTATATCTACCAATCCTATAAACACAATTCTATCTGCACTTCATTTGAATTGATCATTTTCATGAAAGTATGGAATCAATCTGATTTCATGAAGTTAGGAGAACTTTGTGAGTAAAGATTTATATGAGAGCACTATAATAGCAAAAATACTATTTATTAAATCACTGATTATAATGTTTTGTATATTTTAGTGATTCTTGATGATGGGGTGTTCCATGGTGCACTAGTGAGCTTCATAATGAAAATATTTTCTAGGATGTTAGGGTACTTCATGTAGGATTGATCATCTCAAAGGAGCTTCGAAAAAACACGTTTTGAACACCATTTGCAATGAAAATTTCTTTCAATGTGCATCATATTAGGTCTACGGGGTAAATAGAGTCTCGTGATAGTCAGTGACAAAGAAATTAATGCCAATACATTGAAGAGGCCTTCATGTTGATAAACTGAGTTATACATCTCTCAAATAAGTGGGTTAGGGGGAGTCAACAGAAGTGTTTCGATGGGTGCAATATGCTATCCCTAATATCATGTGAAGGTTGTTTTCCTATAATAGATTGATTATGTCTAATCTCTTGTATTCCATTGCTAGTGATTATTAATTTATTTTTATATGAACAACACACTGTCAGCGTATGCTTCTTGGACTAGCCCTTAGTGGTGAACCATGTAAAACTAACGTGTTTCCATTATCATTATTAATGTCTGATTGTTAATCAAATCCATCATATAGATATAATGAGTTTCTATATATATATGAACATGATTAGTCAAATTAAAATAAAAAGTTGACACCCTGATAAACCTGTCCCCGCTTCGGGTGTTCCAGGGTCCTGTAAATCCATGTTCATATATTTGGGATACATAAAGCCTCATTATAACATAAAAAACAATTCCATATACAAACATTGGAAAGCATAGAGCCTCAATTTGACATCCTAAACCTAGATCACATAACACTTACCTTGAATCGTCTTTCTATTTAGTCTCATCAAATTGAACCATTCGAGGAATATAGACTTAGTATGACTCCCAAATACCATTCATTTTATGGTTGTGGTTTAGAGCCTAAGTCCCACCTGGCCCATAGGTGTAGAACCTAAATTAAATACCCCATATACCACTAAGCCATGTGCACATGGTTATTTTACAATAATTAATTTTCTAAATACAATCCATAAAAATTAATCACATTTACCCTATTCAATCATAATTTATTATACATATACCACTTTCAAGGAATAACCCATTGACACATATTTCATTATAAAAATTACCCCATTATTCTATTATACACTATATAATAATTGGCATAATATTAATTTAATAATAACATGTTATAACAAAAATCAAATTACTCATATAAAATCATCTTGAAACCTCTTTTAAAACATGGTTAATCCACATTGAATAAAAACTAAAACATGCCTCATTGAATTCATTCCCATTATCAAAAAATCATTAAGCATTTTTCAAAAGACAAGGAATACACACTCATTTCAAAGCATCATTTCAAATCAATTAAGAGGAATCCATTTTCAAATATATTTGAGGACAACACTTCCTTTAAAAACATTACTCATGTAAAAAATATCAATTCATTCATTGAAAACAATGGTCTAGATACAACCCAAAACTTATCATTTAAACTATTTAAAAAACATTCTATGGATTTAAAAAAATCCAACTAATAATTATTTCAATTAACCCCTTAACAATCCACTCATATCCAATTACACATTTACAACCCATTTACTTTCATATTCCCATACCTAAATGTTTACCAATTTACTCACCCTTTACATGGGTTTTACATTTCGTTTGGATAGCGCTATGATCAATCAAACTAAACCAATGTTCCAAAAAAAAGGCTTATGAAGGGTATTAAATCAAAATATAAATCTGAAACCACTTTCCATAATCAAAAAAATTAAAATCCATCAAAGAAATATATTATCACAACAACATACACATATAAAACATCCAGTCTACGTGCAAGTGATTTATGACCACCTAATTAATTTTTGTTGACAGCATATCACATAAATGTTTTCCATAATTCAATATCAAACCATAATTACATCACAAAGAATAATTTCTAGGAGAAATAGGGTTTTACAAATTTAATGTGAGAATAAAGATCATACATGTCATCTTTCATAAAATGGATGGTAATGGGGTTGAAGACATACCTGGAGCTTCGATTCGCACCAAGCAGCACTCCATATTAATAAGTATTGATGGAGAAGTCCACATGGACGAGGAGGAGGAAGCTCTTTCATGTCCCTTAATATAGGGTGTTGAATGGGGTGAAAATTTGGAAATAATAAAAGAGGTTAGATAGTGAAAATGGTAAAAAACATCTTTTAAAGTGTCTCATGGTGTGGCCACATAATCATCCAAACTGTGCACCAACAATGTGGTTCCTTATATCCAAGAGGAAACTATGTCACATAGTTTCTATAGACTCTGTACACTATTCCATAAACTATGGAAATCACCCTTCGTATACTACAAGGTTTCTACTAACAGTGGAACAACTATTCTCTCAACATTTATTGGACCATTTTCACTATTTTTTTACCCTAAACCACCAAACAACCCCAAAACATTTACTAAAAACTTGATATATTCCTTAAAAAATATTTAAACTAGGATATGCCTTTTCTCATGTTCAGGATCTTACAGATCATTTTGTACAATATTTATTCTATTAACCTCATATAACACCATCTTTACTCCCTCTTGATTTATAAACCCTCAATTATGTTATGAGTGATTGATTGTATCCACTCACATAGGTTTTTTTGTCTATGTACATCAGAACACAAACCACATCTATTAAAATTTATTTTCTTTTGTTAGAAATATGATTCATCAATATTTTATCATTTATATTTCTCAAAATTTATTATATTATGATTTATTTTGAAATTATCATGATATGAGGCATATGCCTTCACCTTGGCTATGTCATTATGACTGACATATATATTCTTCTACTTCAATAAATCATTATTTGATTTGAATGTATAGTACCACCACCTAACGAATGAATAATTATTTTCTTTTTCTTATATGAAGTTATCAAAAAATAAACATATATTTTTCATTTAAAACATTTAAAATGAATGAAATAGTTTTCAACAAAATAGTTCATGGTGGAATCTGAAAATCTAAAAGTTTTTATTATTATCAATCACCTTATCAAACAATTTTAAATATTATCTAATATCCACGATATAATATTGAATTTCAATTTTTTATTTTCACAATATATTATCATCATTAACTATCATTTCTACAGGAATCCCCCATATAATTCCATAAAAGAAATATTATTGTAATAGTTGTAGTATTCATATTTAATGATTAATGTATTACATCAAGACCGCTGATATTATATGTAATTATAAATTACATCTAATTAATCTCTATAACATTTAATGTATCAGGGTATTTTTGATGTGAATCACTCTCATTCCTCAATGTAGTTTTCAATATTTAAATTTTCATCATTTATAAAAAACATACAAAAATATCAATCATTAATTTTAATTATTCCATGCCACTCTAACTTTTATTTACACATTACAAATTTTTTCTTCACTAATCCATTCTTATTCAACCAAATTTTCATTAGAATATTTAGATATGACTATAAAAAATATCATGTCTTCCACCTAATAATGTTATCTCCACTTTACACTTTTCATGTCACTAATTATTTCAACATGTTATGGTGGAAAATTAAATTTTACTGGATGAAATGATATTTCTATTAACCATTAATAATTTTCAACATCATTGGTCACAAAAAACCAATCATCACCAAAATAATTTTTTAGATTGATTAATAATTACATCCATATTATTCCTATATATGAAACCTAATAGTAAATATCCTATATTTCTATAATTGAGATAGAAAATATTATTTAGTTATTTATATACCATTAAATTTGGTCATGTCTATTGAAATGAATGGAATAAATTTTGTAAAATTTGTTGCATTATCATCGAAGTAAATTTCTTTATCACATACACTATTAATCTAATGATCATTCATTCCTTTAATATATTTGAATGATGCCCCATTTTTTTATTTTTTATTTTTATAAAGGAAATAACTATCCACATATAATAATATATCATGAAAATTTAAAGCATATCCATGTTCTACTCATCCTAGTATTTTTTCTCAAGGAAAAATCATAATTTGAAACTTAATGGAAAGAATTCACATATATTACTTTACATAGTGTATTACTCAAGAAGTTATTCAAAACTTTTAATCAATCCTATGGTTTTTTTTACCTAAATTAAGATATTATCCATTAATTTTCATTATCTAAATAATATTTACTAAAATTTATTTTATTTTTTATAATTATTAATCTCTAAAATTCTTATATATCTTGTTCATTTAATAAGGTTTCTACAATTCCCAATTTTCTATTTTTATACCCTTCACCCATTTCAACATCCTCTCTCATATGGATGATTGTGACACATTATTTTTTATCCCATTGACATATATATTTTTATTGTATATAAAATCTTTTGATGTCCCAACTTTATAAACATATTAATTGTTCTCAATGATATGAATAACATAAAAGAAAAAAAATATGAACCATAAAATATTTTTGTAAATATAATCCATCCAAATATGCAGGGGTACTCAATCATTTATAGTCTTCATTATTTCCATAGATATCATAAATAAAAAACATTATAATAACATGTATATTTTTTGGTTCTATATTAAAATTAATAATGATTTAATTCCTTGTTTTAGCCCACAGTGACTGTAAATACAATAGAGAAGGTACTGTGAGTTGGGAGAGGGGTTAATAGGTAGTATCCATAATAATGACATGAAATCTATTCTTTCTACATTGGATAATTCGATTATATCTTAAAAAATAAATGTCATAATGATACAAATTAAAAAAAAACAATCATGGATGTTCTGTTTTTATAAGGTTTACTCTATCTTATTATAATGTGGATAATCATCGGTGTAAATTAGTATCAATCATGTTGTTCATGTTCTTATCTGATTATAAACTTGAATAAGAATTGATCCAAAATTTGGTTCTAAAATCCTTATATTTTAATGATTTAAATTACTATCAATAATTAATTTAATCCCTTCTTACCACCTTATGTTCCTCTAGAATTTGAATTTAATAACAACAAAAGTTTTATCCTAAATCTTATAAAAAAATATAATGGAATTTTCCCTAGGATAAAAGGATGGTTAACTCATATAAAACTTTCTAATGAAACTATAAAGATTTGTAGAACCAATTATTACAATGGTGTAAAGATGAGTGCTTAATGATGATGGGTATATCTTTTAGATATATAAAAAATCTATTTTTAAATTCTCTTATTGATAGATGATAATATATACAATATTTCAATGTGGTAAAGTGTATTGTAGTGTGGCCTAATTTTTATCTAACCTCTACTAAAATGTAAAACAATACTGAAATATAAAATTATTGAGTGAATTACTCTATCAAGAGGTGGTTCTCTACATTACAACATAACTTCTAAAAATACCATGAAAATTATTAAAAAACTATAATAATGTACATGGTGGAATTTTAAGATCCACATTGTTTATTTTAGAATACACTTAATGGATAAATTTGTGATACTAATGTGTGATTTCATAAATTTGAATAGGACTCTTTCTATTTCCTAGCTGATCATGACCCAATGAATTCATTCAGATGATGATATCTCACTACTTTAGAAATAATCATTCCATTTATGCATAAACTTATATCAAATTGTGTATAAACACATTTATGAACATGTTAACAATAAATAAAACATGGGAACATGATCATGAATCATAAATTAATTGTATTAGGGGTAAATTCATAGAATGTTTCAAATGTTGATGTTACATGAACATGATATCAATTGTTAAAGTAATGTTTTTATTGATTTTACAAATGCTTAGTGTAAATAATAACGTTGTACTCTCCATTTCATAGTTACATCAACTCAAAATTTACCATTTTCATGTCACTTATAGAGGGATGTTCAAATCCATGTTGCATTATCTTCCCCCAAACATCAATATCCCATTGACCTCACAAAAGTTGTTCTTCATACTAGTTGGATATATGGGACTATATATAAAATTGGATGGTACATAATTTAGGAACATGGATGAAATAATTTTTATTGGAAACATATAACCACATTTTATTTTTCAAATAACTCCATAAGGTTAGATTTATGGTCCACAACCATTAATTCAAAATTATACAACTTATTGAAACATGTGTTTTTTTTGATAAATTTTAAATTATATATTAATATCTATTACACAATTTTTTAGTGGGTGGACTGATTAAAGGATGAACTATATACAAATAAATCCCAACTTACTATGATAGAAAAAATTGTGGGAGGAGGAATGGATCAATTGGATGATAAATTCTTTGTCCAACTTACTTGGTCTTCATTAGATGCTAGAGAGGTTCATAGTAGGGTAATGTGAATATACGTGGGTAGGAAAAATATTCTGTCGACTGAGATGTTGATATGGCGGTGTAAAAATTTAATGATTATGGGATGTAATAAATAACAATGTAGTACTATGGTATTAGTAGCTGAATATAATAGATTAGAGGGAGTTGTTCATGGTTTCAATCTATGATGTAGACCCAATTTTTCTTTATATTAAAGTGAATTATATTAGGTGAAACTAGTATTGTCTATTTATGTGTAGTAAAATACTATAATTGTACTGTTTTTGGGATTTGGAATTTTGGATATCATTGTTAATGGGGTACATAGTTTCAAAATTACATACCCCCTATAAATTCTTTTTTACAAAATATCCCTATATTTTTTTAAATTAAATCATTATAAATGATAATTAAGATGATATTTATGAAACCTGATATATAAATGATGACATAAATGAGTTTGATAATGATCCATTACACAAAAATTATCCCTCTTTAAAGAAGAATTAATGGGTTAAAATAATTTTATAGCACTTAGGAAGGACTCAATCGTTATTCTCGTTAACTAGATCCATGGAGTTTTAGAGAAAGTAAGGAATACGATATTTGGTTCAAGGGGTTTTAATAACTATTTTCACTAGGAATCAACCCCTTTAAATTGATATTCCAGGATATTCCATAGAACAAACACATTAATGAAACTTCTATCCTTCACTGAAAACTTTCATTAAGGATGTTTTTGTAAATAATTATCTATAATTATTTTATTTACTTTTATCCTTCATAATGATAGAATTTTTATCAATCTAAAACATTATAGTATGGGTTTTTTAAATAAGTGATTTTATTATATCTCAAAAATTAGGGTTCACTAATGTTTGATTATAAAATTTCAATAATTATTTTCAATGATATAAACTGCAACTATTATTGTTTTTATTTTTCTTTTAATTGTATTATATGTTTCACTCATTATAATTTTGTTCTGTCCCTTTCATATAAGAGAATATTTTAAATATAATAAGCCAAAATAAGTTAAAATATATATTATAAAATTTTATAACCCTCAAAACATAATTATTTTAGATTTAATTAAATTATTTTAATTTTTACACATCTATGAATTTCATAATTTAAAATTTTCAATCGGTCAAGAAAATATATATTAAAGAAACATTGATGTTATTCAATTATCAAATTACATATTTACATTGGAAGATAAAACCATGTTGTAGTTACCGACACTACATTATGATTTATACCAATGTCAACAATGAGATGGTTTATATGAAAATGTTTTGTTCTACATTTAATCCATATTTTTACCAATATACCATTTTAATGAATTAATAATAAAGATGTTTCACTTTAAATTTATATCACATAAAATGTAACAGCCTAAAAATTTATACGAGAAAATTGTTTTGGAGGTCTTATAAAAACCATTGGGTCATCTTTTTGAAATATTACCAAAAATACTATCATTAATTTTCATCACAGGTTATCTTATTTGTGAATAAATATTTAACTGCATAAAATAAATAACCCTGATAAATATTAAAACCATTTTTGCAGATATAAATGTTTTGAATACAATATTTATTATAAAAAATAATCCTCATTCAGAAACCAGAATTCTTGATCTCCTGATCCCCTATAATGTTTGAAAAAATTATGATTTACCGAACCTATAATTGTAATCAATTTTTAGCCTCTAAAAATTTAAATATATTGATGGTAAAATGTGGTCTAGGATGATCTCAATAAAACATATGTATTTTGATACTCATGTCCACCACATGAATCATATATAATGATTTTAATCATACAATAATTATATTTGTGAAACTGGGTGACCTTGTGGAATATAATATAATGATTCATTATATAGATCACATAAATTATTTATTATCCATGTTTGTACCAATTAAATAGATGAAAACATCACATATAATTTACCCATATTTATGAGCACATCACATGACTTTCACCCAAAAAGATAAATACAAGGTATTTCATTTTTTAGGAATGACCATAGAATAATTTTTTATATCAATTGAGGGATAAAATATTATATTCACCATATTATAGATTAAATCCAATTTTAATTAAACCTATACTAAATTTATGAAAAAAGATACCTATCCATACCCTCACTTGTTAGTCCTTATGGATGTTGTAAGAAAAGTGTCCAATTCTAAATAGTCTCCTATTTTGTATCTATTTATCCTTAAGTAATATGAATTCATAATGAAATAGTAAATGTTGAAACATTAGATAAAATGTGTATTATACTCTAGGTGGTATTTATAGTATGTAATATAACACAAAAAAACTCATTTTCACCTCATTAAGAAATTAATTATTTCTTTAAAAATCTACAACCTCACTAATCATTACATGGAATCATAACGTTTTAATCTCCATGAAGAAATACTGTTAGGGGTAATATAATTTAAAATATTACATTATTAATTATTATTTCTATTCATGTAATATAAAAATCTAATATGAAATAAATTTAAAATAGTGGAAAGATTTTATAAATCAAGATATATTCTATATACATTTCGACCAATTTATGAATTCTAAATAAACCATACCTAAGAACCAATATAATCAAATCTCTTACAAAATATATCTATAGAGGACTTGTGCTCCACTATTTTCATGGTTTTTTAAAACTCATTACATTACTATGTAAAACCTACCACATTTTTATGTAACCAATTGACAAATTATCACAATAAAATCCATTTATATGATAAAATATATAAAAAATCATGTTATAATAATAGTGATATTAGGATTCGTACACTTCATTTATAGAAATTTTAGGATTTTACTCAACTGTTTTTGCATCATAATATCCAATTGTCACAATGTTAATAACACTTTCTCTCTTAAATATTAGTATATATATATTTATATTCATCATCTATTTATTGGAAAAATTCTATTAAAACATTTCCTTTATATTAAATGTTATTTTTTAAAACTTTTTACACGAATGAAATTCATTATAGATATATCATAATGTTTTGTAGTAAAAAATTTTAATTTTACTTTTTAGTAAAGTTGTATAATTATTTTTTGAAATTGAACCAACATAGGTTCATTAATTATTTCCCTAAAAACTTGAAAAATATATTTTTATAATAATATTTTTTATAAATAAACTATTTATTATTATGATATAATTGTAATTTTATTTTTTAGATTATGTGTAAATAAAAATTTAGTAATCATATCTTATATGATATTTTATGTTGTAGGAAGGAAATTTTCTTTTGAAAATTATATTTATTAAAATATGTTGCTTTAGGGTTCTAGGCACTATTTATTTTATATGATAGAATGTTACAATTATATAATATTTTATATTAATCATTCAACAAAAAACAACATAAAATTGATCATATCATAAACCATCTATCTGAAAATCATCATCTCATTTTTGGATTATGACATTTGTTCAAAATAAAATATTTCATAACTAATGAGAACATATGAGTTGGAAATTGAAATATTTCATAATTTTTAAAAGAATTTGAGATATAAAGTAATCCATTAAATCCAATTACCTGTTACAGTAACTCTTTCCTTCAATAATTAAAGTAATAAATCAGGCATCATCCATTAATAAATAAATATTTTATAAATCATTCACATATTTTAGAATATTTAAAAATTAAACTATATATCATATATCATTATAAATAGAAGAATTAAAATCTATACCATTAAAAAATAGACATATAATCACTTTAGATATTCTTTTAACCCATGAGGTATTTCACATGGTTCATCCGCTGATGACATAGTTTAAAATAGTTAAAGTATTAAACATGATTCATGACACACAATTTAGTCTTCAGTTACCTAATATAACTACTAGAACCTAAAATAATATCAGTGGGATTTTACTTTCATAATTGTTAATGATAAAAAAAGTATACATTTTAGATCTCCTATGTCTTTTATATCTTTCATTAATATATAGTGAATTTTTATTAAAATTCTTTAGAATATTTTATATTTATGTTTAAAATGAATTTAAAAACAATTATGATAATGATTTTGATAGGAAATATGAAACCATATCAAACCTTAAAAAGGACCCCCACCTTTCTAATTAATTAACTTAAACAATCATCTTGATCACATGAGTGAATAATAAAGTTACATGAGCCATTTTGATATAAAATATTGATTTTGAAACATCATACCTCACATGAATTGATTGTTCTTCATAGATCCTTTCCATGCTATCATTCTCCAAAAATGTATCCATGTTCTTATAATTTTTTAGCAATGAATCTATATAAATAGATATGAGAAAAGACATATATATATAATCATTATTATAATTATCATATGATTTGGAATTTTTTTTAATATCTTCACCTATGATTGAATCAACAATGCATTTCTATAACAAAATGATTTTACATTTTTTCCAATTATTAACTAATAAAATTAACTATTGATCATGTAAATTTTATATCTGGTGAATTTAATTTTCTAGACATATTTAAAATACAATTTTATGATAAAAAAGCCATTTATTTTATGATAAAATTATCTATGAGATGAATATTTTTTTTATAATAATAAAATATATAGGTTTTTGAAATGTTATCCCACTAAAATAATAACCCGTTAAATATATATTGTATATATTGGGGGGATTGATCCCCATTGTCCTCCAAAACATTATCATAATTTTATACGTGTTTTATTTTTTATCTTGTTAAATTTCAACTGTTTATTAAAAATCCCGTTGGGATTGGTCACCCTATATCTTCACCAATTTATATTTGGAAACCACCTAGGAAGCCTCCCCATTCTCAATATTATTTACCACACATCAATTTCATACATTCAAATATCTGTATACATAGCCACTACTCATCCCATAGTTGTTTCCAAAATCCTCATAACAATCCACCTTCTTTATTGACATCATCTCATAGTACATCAATCCTTCAATTTATATATACCCTTATCCATTTATTAGTTTGTATATTTCCATCAAAACCCTATTTCATTATACTCAGTGGCCTTATTAGTCAATATAGATTGGACAGACTGAAGTCATTTGTATCTAATGATACCCTCTTTTACCCAATCCATTGGTAGCCAAGAATATTTTATATAGAAATTATATAAATATAATTTTGAGGAGCTTAACATTTCCCTCTTATTTAGAAATATTATCTCTCTATATATTTTTAGATATACAACTAAATCTATCTTATAAAATATTATTATTAGATAGTTGAGAGGTAAAAAACATTGAAAATTTAATCAAATTGGGTATCACTACTCTATTGACATGTTATCTAAATATGTATGGTTATCAAGGAATGCTTGAACAATATCACATAACAGGATTTTTCTACAAAATGTTTTATGTTATCCATTTAAAATATGCCTTACCAAATATAATAAATGGGAAAAATTTATAAAAACCTATTCATTTAGATTATTTAGTTCCAAACAAGTGTTCACATTAAATCAAAATTTAAAACATTTCTTTTTAAGGGTTTTTTATATTTTATCATCATAACACGTGTATTACTTTAATTATTCAATGTTTTAAATGATATTTTATATCTCATACGATAATCCAAATTAATATATAAAAAACTAATAAAGTATAAAATATATATTTCATGATTTATATTTATTACTCAAAATTAATGACCAATTATTTTATCTTATAACATTATTTATTCAATAATATGGTAATATTATGCCATAAAATATAATTTTTTAGAATTATATACAAGAAAATTATCTATAAGAGATCCTAGAGTGTTATATGTTGACAAAACAAACATTCATAAAAAGTGAATAGACCCCCAGTCTTGTTTGAATTTTAAGACAAAGTCCTATTGGATATAGATTTTTATTATTGGGAGGATGAAATTAAAATATAATATTATCACCTTATATATATATAACAAAATTATACTTTATTTTCATGTTTATAACCGATAAAATAATAATATTAAAGGTTAAAAGTTATCTAAATATTATTTCATACATATTGTTTTACTATTTATGATGATATTGTTAAATTTATAAGATATATGTTGAAACTATAAAATTAATGATAAGTCTATTAAAGATATAAAAATTTCAAATCCGTGAATTAAATAAATTTTATAATGAACTAAATAAAAAATCATTTAATATATTTATAATTGAGTTAAACATTTATAAAAAAAATTAAATAAAAAACTACAAATACATTATGATAAACATTAATTATTGACATCATAAAATATATAAATATAATCATTTGTATATACATTTAAATTTTAAAATTTTATATTTTAATTATTTATAATAAATTTAATATAAATACATATTTATTTTAAATATCTTTTTTTCATAAAAAATTTGAATAAATATATATTCCATGGGAAAATTTTCTATATTATATAAATATTAAATAATTATTTAATATCATATGTTTTATTTTAAATAAAAAAATTTATCAATTACATAAGAAAACATTTTTTGTCAAGTCGAAATAAATTTCAAAAAATGCCATTTTAACATGAATATTTTATATAATTTTTTTGAATATTTAATAACTCTTCATAAACTGTTTTAAATAACTCCTTATTTTTTCAGTTTTGACACACTATAAAAATCTTGAATATAAATTCTTCTGTATGAACATGCGTTAAATATGAAAAAAAATTTATAAGGCACAAATTTAAACTTTTAATTAAAATATTAGTCGACAAAGCATTACTTATGTGTGATATTTACACCTAGAGTAATAATTACATCAGAAACATAATTTTATCAGACATTGATGGTATTATATAACTTCTATATTAGTAAAATTCCTTGAATTGTCTCTTGAAACAATCTACCCATATGTTTCAGATGAGGTTTCGTGTTTTTTAAATAAAACATTCTCAAGGATGAGTTGGAATAAAATAGTTGATAATGATTAATACAATGAAATGAAATATCTTGATTTGGAGATAATATTGGAATTAAGGACTTATCACTGTATAGAATTCAGTTCAAATAAGATAAAATTGTATTAATATGAAATATTCATACCTTATCCCATTTATATCATTTTATGTAAACTTTATAGGGAATCATTATAATTTTACTCATAGGATTAGTTCATTAAGAAAAATGTACATGATTATTATATCAATAATTAATTTGATGAGTAAAATAATAACATAACATAATTAGATACAATACATCAAGGGAGGAGTTAATGTTGTACTGTGGTTGGCCGTGCAATAATCACATATGTCCATCTTGAAGGGTAAAATCCTTATATAACAATGTTTTTATACAATGTTGTAGAATTTCTAAAATATATATGAGATAATAAAGAATCCACTCTAAAATACATTAGATCACACATGATGGAGATAAAAATTTTATAGTTTTCATTAAGTATTTGTTAATTGGTATATCAATGTATTTTAGATATAAGTACCATTTTTACCCACACCATGTCTAATGTTTTGTATTTTAAAAGATTCACATAAAAAATATGAATAACGTAAATTAAAAAACATTGAGATATTCAAAAAAATATTATGTGGTTCTTTATTGTAGAATTGGGATAGATTTTAGAATGATTAAAAAAATTTATGACATAAAATTTGAATCACCTGTGGAGGGAAAAGTTACTAATTGTATTATTGGATCAAGCTAGGAAATATATTTTTCTTATAGACTTAGACTGTATTTCATCTTTATTTCAAAGTTATAAATTTTAAGAAATTAATAATATGGACACTAGAATCATATCTATTTGTCATCATGTAATATATATTCCAAAAATATAGTGTTTGAATCTTGTAAAAACATTTTATTCTTGTTTTTATTATCTTTTAATCTCACATCATCATTTACTTTTTCTCATTATCCCACAAACAAACCATTTTTTGTAAAATATTTTGAGACTTGGGGTTCCGGTATCCAATAATACACAACACCTATCAATAGTGGATTTATCTATTATGTCCCTATCAATCAGGAAACAAATGTAAGAGGTATCTGAAAATACAATTAGGTAAATTGAAGAGTAATTATTAAACGAAATATATGAAGAGTGGATTTTTTTAAAACTAGTAGTTAGATTATATTATAATGAGGTGAGGTGATGAAATACATTGATGCATAATAATAGTTCCTCATCAAACACGATCGACAATAAAAAAATTAGAAGATATCCAATGGTACTATAGAGGATCTATTAATTCTGTACGAGATGGATAAGAATATTTTAATGGTTTTGGAATTAATAAAAATATTAGGAATATGTATTTATAAAACCATTTTAAATTTATTGATTTGATGAGGCAAAACCTCATGAGTGTCTCAAAAAATAATTATATGGGAAATTATTTGAAATTTCCTAATAATGTATTTGTAATTTGAATATTCATGGACATAATAATAAATTATGGGGCAATTAATAAGTGGTAAACTATTTAAAATTAACAATTAAGATATTTGCTATTATATAAGTGTGAGGGAGGTGATGAGCCTTTTCTTATAGGACATAACAATTTATATGAAAACAACATGACTAAGAATAAAAAATATGTATCGATATGGAATATAAAAAATACTGAATAGTGAACTATTTAGGACTTAATACACATTTCATAGATGGACGATGTTATAAAATAGTTATAAGAACTTTTATAGTGAATTAAAAAACATTAATTAGTATATAAAAATGTATTTTGGTAGTTTGATAAGATTTAAATAAACCAATGGAGTTAAATATATAATTTTTTTTTTCCGATTGTCACCTATCAAACACTCAACGGTTTGGGGCTTCACTATAATGTGTATAGAGTCACTCTGTTCAATTCCTTAGAAATGTTATTAATTTTTGAGTCAATTGTTTTTGTTTTTTTCATTTAAATTGGGGTTATTTTAAGAATATTGGTGAAATGATTGGTTTCTGATGATTGATTTAGGAATTTAGTAACAATTTGGGTGATTTATTTATTGGGAATTTCATATTATGTTTTTTTAGGATTTTCGTGATATTTTATTAAATTAGCTACCACCTTAGTATACTATTTTTAGTGGAATTCCAATGTGATAATGGATTAATCCAAGACATAACTAAACTAGGGATCAAATATCCATAAATATATATTTATGATTGTTTTTCAGTAGTTACAATAATCCATGGAATCCCCACATTAAGAAAAAAATTTCATTAATCCATGTAATTTTATGTCTCACATACACGATATTGGACAAATGTTTATATATCAAGAAGAAGATCTTAATCACTAGTCATAACCACATTTTAACTCACACCAATGGATGGCTTACTCATTCATTGAGATGGTTATTAATTTTTTTTGATACTTTTTATGGTGATGATTTATAAATTGAATAAAAATAATGGGACAAAAAGTTATTAGTACACTAAACACACACATGAAATGAGAAGAAGGGTATATAAGATCTTTTGAATGAAGTAGATTTTCAGAACTATAAAGGGTTTTATTCTTAATATAAATTTTTTTACGACCCTTTAAATTAGATTTCATAAGGTGTATGATAATAAATGATGACGATGAAGAAACATAAATTATTATTTAACTAAAATGAAATCAAACTCTCAATTTTACAGTTGAAAAAAGTGTAGTAAATGAAGATAAAGCATAATAGAAAGGAATACCAACCGTAAAAATGATTAAAATTGGTCGTTCAAATCATTTTCAGGGTATTTTTCATTCCATTGTATTCTCATATGTGTTACAGTGCCTACCAATTTCGAGGATAAGATGGGTATATTTATAGCCCATGGTGGTTGATTGTATCCCTTCCTAAACATCCCTTCAAATTAGAACTCTAATTTGACTATTTTTACTACAGAATCACAAGATAAATTATTATTCAAAGACAAATATTTGGATGATGAAATTTCACCCTCTATATTATTTTGGGAATCATTATTTTGGATAAAATTTTACACCTATTTTTCAATCCATGTGCTAATATCACCTTTTGTGTTGTGTTTTTTTGGTTGTAAATTTTAATGAACTTATGAACATGAAGATTCCTTAAATATGATCAACTAATTCTAAAAATTTGTTAAGATGTATGTATAATTTTTCTCTAAAAAATAAAGGCTCAATTGAATATCCATATTTGAAAAAAATACCAAAACTATAGACTGTTTTAAAATCCTTGATAGAATTTTGGGTTGGAATTTATTTCCTAGATTGTGCCCCAATTTTGTTTATTGTGGAATTTAATTGTTTTGTCATGATATTTCAAAATATTGTGAAAAACAATTTGCAGTTTCATAATTTTTTTTTTCATTATTAATCCCATAAATCTATTCATCATGAATGGTCCATTTTTCTCCATATATTTCATAGGCATTCTTGTGTGGTCTATATAACCCATTAGTTATCGAAACTATCCAAATATCTAGTTTAATGATTTGTGTTAAATTGAATTAGGAACCCTAAAATAAAATAATCACCCAATTGGGATAATTTGGGTGATATTTTTTATTATAATAGTAATCTGACTTGTATGTAGATTAATTCCAACAATGCTCCAAAATTATTTTCAGATTTAAAACATGGATATTTGACACAAAATTTGAATTTGTCCTTGAAAACATGTAAACGAAGTAGATAAAAAGTTATTATCCCATGAATATAATTAATATCATATTAAATATATTGATGGTTTTTCTCGTATGACTTATGTTTATTTAATGTTAGGTACGTTATAATTTATTGAGATGTCTAAGAAATTTTAATGGAATTTAGAAATTCAAATTTGATGTTAAATAAAAATATTTTGATCCAATAATTATTCTAAATACTTGATTATTGTGATAGGATTATATTTAGAATCATGGAATATAGTATGAACTTATTAAACCATACACAATGAAACAAAATAATATAATTTAGTAGTGAATCCAATGATTGGGGTATACGGTAGGTAATATGTTATAGAGAATGAAACCTAAAAATTATATTGAGAGATACCACTAAAAAATATCAATGTTTTGAAATATTTTATTAACATTATTGAATATTTTGAATAAACATTGTTATATTTGGTTTGGTTAAAACTCTTATTTTAAGAGATTAAAGTTACATGGTAACCCATAAAAGAAAGGTGTGAAAGTAAATCATCTGGGTATGTTTGACCAAATAGCTGATGAGGGGGTGGTTATCAGATAAGCACCCAATATAAGGACTTATTAATGTTTCAATATGAATATATAGTAAATCATTTATGACATTCACATTATTATTATGTTGAATCAAAAATAAAAAGAGAAATTATTTTATAAAGATAATGAAAATTAAGAAGTTTTAGAAGAATGAAGTATACCTCACAAAAAATATTTGAATATTTTATTTTATTTATAAAATACCGATGATTATTTGAAAGTCTCCCATAATGAGGATGGCCCAACAAAAAATATGGTCCAAATACCATATAAATTTAAAACATTTACATAGAAAGTAGCCTTGTAGACAGTAAAAGGAGTTGAAAACCTATGGAAAAATTATATTTTCCAATTGAAATATAATAGTTTGATAATTTGAAGCAATTAATACTGAAGGGGTATAAAAAATTAGGTTTTGGTAACACATATAGAAGACGTGATAATTTAAATCGAAGAAAAAAAATAATCAGTTTAAGTATTATATTCAAAATAATAAACTATTATATAGAGAGAGTGAATTTATTAAAACAAGATCAATGAAATAGTATTACTAGAATGAACCATTTCTTACCATGTGTGGAAATTATACTTTCAAAATAAGTCTAAAAATTTTAACATTGCCTTTTACCTATTTGAATGGATTGAATGAATCTTAATATTTTTAGGTATATGTTGTTAATGTAAATATAATATATTCTTAATGGATATATGGTTACCGATAACCAAATCGCCAACTTAAAGAAAAGTTCAACTTTAAAAAATAATTATTTTTTATAAATCATAGTGATGTTTTTAATGATAATAATGAAAATAAGGTGTTCTTTTGGAAAAAGTAATCACTCTAATACATGTATTCAAATTCATAATGAATATTAAAAAAATAAATTTTAGAAAATAAATGGTGGATTTAGGTATCTATGTCATGGGATATAACACCAACATAGTCATTTTTATAATATTAATCGACAACGCTATTTTTTTTATAGAAATTAGGATAAAATCGATATGGAATTTTCTTCCCAAACATGAAAAATGATCATGTAGATAATGATTGGTGATATCAAAAAAAATTATCAAATTTATTGAAAATATTTGGTTGTATCATTTTCATGAAAAATCAATATGTTTTAGAGTTACAAAATAAGTTTTGGATCGATCATTCGAAATATTTATACAATCCCGTAATAAAAGTGGGAATGTTTATCTTAGATGAATCAGGGAAGGATTTTGAAAAAAAATTCCATAGGATAATTTTTAGTTTTCTATAATTATCTTGGTAAAGGACATTCATTATTTTAATGGGTTATATTTATAAATTATTGCAATGTAATTCATTATATTCATATCTTATTACTATAAAATAGATATTTCATAATAACAAATCAACTCATGAATATGGATTAGGTTATAGAAAATACACTTATTTACATTATTATAAATATTATTATACAGATTTTGTTGATGATTTCATTGAAGAAATGTCATCTTTTGGAGGTTAATTCATTACATCATGAATATTCTTTAATTATCACTTCATACCTATTAGTGATAAATTGATTCAATAAAAATGAGGTGATATTTTAAAAATATATACTATAATACAAGATGTATAACCCTAGTGATGTCATGAACCACTTTAGTAGAGAGAAGGTTGCACATTTAGAGTATTCATTGGAATAATATATAATAATTGATAATGATTGGTATACAATGGAAGATTCTGTAACAAATATTTTCATCCTACACATCCGAGTATTTTTGGGAGTCATTTATTTACCTATATACCTATAAGTTCATTTTTTATTTTCCTACTTATATTGAATCACATTTTTTAACAAAGGAAGATAATTTCAATGGGTAACCATAGTAATTGGGAGGATTCAATTTCATTTTTTATTGATAATCATGGGAGATAAGTGAGGAATTATTTTCATTATAAGGGGATAAATTATGAGGACATAGTTTAATAATAGAGTAGAGATTATATTTACTTATTATATTTATAAAACAAATACATATGTAGTGATTAAGGATCCATTTATAGTGACTAGGTTAATTAGTTTTAGAGATTGAAGGGATGATGTAAAGTAAATTGTTTTAGAGGGTGCTGAAAGATGATGATTTTCAATTTTATTAATGGTTAGTACAGTATTGATCTCCACACTAAGAGTTGTAAACAGCTATAAAAATCAATGTATCCTTTGATGCATTTTCCGGATAACATCCACTTTGGAAAAATTATATTACTAATTTCTTAATAAATGTAATTCATGAGTTTTTAATTTTCTTTATAATATAATTAAATTATAGAATTATTATAAATTATTCAGATTATAATTATTGTTGATAATGGATACAATGAAATGAAATTTATAGTGTCGGGGAAAACTAGTTCTTGATTAGTGTGGTTCTATGATTGGTTTGGAGGAATCATATTGTTATTTATTTTATGAGGATTTCAATATGATGATGAGGCCGTGATTTGTCAAAATTGTGTTTTTTATAAGAGTGAAAGACTATCAAACCAAATTTACAAATCGTATAAAAATATATTTGTTCTCATTGAAAAGAATTAGTCCATGAAAAATTCATATGCACCGAAGTTTTTGGAAAAACTATAACATGAAAACATATATTGAAAAAACATCAGTAGAATGACTATGGTATGAGAATATATAGACTAAAGAATGCATTCATATAACCGCATTGAATAGATAATAATTTCATAGATCTCTTTGAGGATTTTGAAAGGGATTTATCAATGTGTATTTGATCTGAATACCATGCTTCAATACATCTTTTAACACCATTATACAAGTAACATATTTAAAAAATGCTTCACTATAGAGAAGTTTGAATGGTATAAATGATGAAATATTATGTAAATTGAAAATATTCTAGTGGTTATTCAAGAGATGATTAGTCTCAATTTGTGGAGGATAAGAAAGGTGTATTTTAAAAAATAGAGGTACATAAAGAGAAAAATTAAAAATTAGGGATCTTATTAATTATTATGTATATATTTAAAAAATATTTAGTTTTTATATATCTTCCTACTCTATTACATATTATTGATGATAATAACATATGTAAATTTACAATTATATCAAAATTGTTTACACCATGTATTTGATAAGTGGTAACAAGAGTTTTTAAACCATATAAAAAATCTTCTGTGATTATATTTATATCTCAATAAACCTCATGTATTTGTTTATCAAATGATAAAATGTACTAACTAGTGGTAATACTATTTTTATAGATTTATTTATTTTCTTATCAATAATTTACTCCCCAAATAATGATTGTATAAATTCTCTAGAGCCTTTAGAAGAGTAATTTTTTACATTTAATAATCTTTCATTATTCTTAGGTGAAAATAATTTAACTAAGAAATATGAAACAAAAACTAGAAAATATATATTTTGAAGATCATAAAAATATGATACATTTAGATATACCACATTATTATATCCCACTAAATCATATTATTTTTGAAAAATTCATTCCAATATAATCAATGACCATTTTTTGATAAAATAATTACTACATTAAACTAAATTTTATTGTGATATATTTTGAGTTATTTTACAAGAATATAGTACTAAAACCATGAGTTTATATTATAATTTAAACTAAACCATTCTTTTTTTACTTAAATCATGTTATGGACTCTAAATAACAATAGAATTCTTATTTTTATATGAATAATGATATTAATACATATAGTCTCATAAATGATATTATATATCTATTCAAAAATTAAATTGAAAAAATGGTACTGACATTGATACATTTGAAGGTTTTTCTAGGGGTTACCCTTTGTCTAAATTTAGTAATAACAAGCTAGTAAATCCCATTCTATCATAATTTAGATCCTTTTTATGAATTGAATATGTTTAATGAAATGAGATACCACATATATGTTGTAATTTATCATTTTATTATCTTTCACATAATATATTTAATATTACCTTAATTAAACATTATTCCTCCTTTGTGGGTTATCCATGGGTTGCAAAAATTTCCTAACACATTTCACAGATTCTACTTCCTAATTGTCTAATTAAAATATATAGTAAAATTTAAAGATTGAAATATGATTATTTTGGTCGGATGTCTAATAATAATAAAATATTTTTATCATGTATATAAATTTTGTAACCCCCAATAGTTTTTGAAATAAATTTATTTTTCAGATGAATTTAATATATTTTATATTCTTTATTACATGAAAAATCATAATTTATCTTCTCTTATACACACCACTATGATTGAACAAAACATGTCATACTATTAAAGTGTAACTATATAATAGTTTCCATATAGTCATTGGAATTGGGTATACGAATTAGATTACCTAAATTAAGAAAATACACTTTTTAAA
Source organism: Viscum album (assembly GCA_963277665.1). Taxonomy (NCBI): domain Eukaryota; kingdom Viridiplantae; phylum Streptophyta; class Magnoliopsida; order Santalales; family Viscaceae; genus Viscum; species Viscum album. Next base: position 1,960,923,429 of record OY728137.1, read on the forward strand.
CACATATACATAAATAATTCATTCTCAAAACATTAATTAAAACTAAATACCTTTTGAAAATAAAGTCAGTCATTCTCTAAAAAACATTATGCACAAAAACACATTTGACCTCAATAAATTTAACAAATAAAATTTAGTGAAATTGTTTTGTGAAATAAATTAATTATACATTGAATAAAATGTTGATATTTTTCTTTATGTGTTTTATATAAGAGAGATAATAATGAATATAATTTTATGATTAAAACTATATTTTCTAAAAAATAGTTTTATCACCTTTTGTGTGATTATTTAAAATTTAATTTTTAAACCTTTTAAAAAATAATTGTAAAAACTAAAAAAAATATTCTAAATTATAATGTCAAAATTTACTTATGGTAATGTTTTTGAGTTTTTTTGAACTAATTAATTTTTTTTTATGAATAGTGATAAATACTTAAATTTTATTGAAAACTGTCTTTATGTTTTATTTATTTATAATTTTAAATTATATTTTAAAATAGATTTACTGTTAAAATTGTTCAATTAAAAATCCTTTTATCCAATTTATATCATCTTAATAAATTTCATACTAATTTCTGTTTCAAAAACATTTTTAATTTGAGAATTTTCTATTTAAAACACCACATTCTTGTCCCTCCAACGATATATATTATAAATTAAAATTTTCTACTATAGTGAATATATTTTTTAAAAATCGATTCCATATTTGGAATTATAATTATTTTTATTATCTAATAATGCAAATTATTTTTACCATTATTATTAGTGAAAATAATAAAATATTAATAACCTTGGTTATGGTTAAAACAAGGTTTTTTCTAGTTACATGTGATTCACTTAAAAATAACATTCTATATATAGATTATTTTTATTTAATAATTTGTATTTAATATCAAGAATCCTTATGTATCTATTATAAAATAAGGGTAATTTTTTTCTCGAATGATAAATTTCTTAATTAAAAAAACTAGTTACCATGGTGAATGTTAAAATGGTAAAAGTGAGTAAAACATAATGGCTATGGAATGACCTGTTTGAATTATTTATATATTCAATATTGGAGGTGTGTATAGTCCATATTAATCCCCTTTCCCATTATTTATCAATTTTGTAGCCTCATGGCGTGATATTGACATCCCATTATTGACTAATTTTTAGTATTTACAGACTTGTCACTCTTCAATTATAAAAGGTTACTCACTCCCCGAACTTATTATCACATATAATGTAACACCCCAAGGATTTAAAAATAAAATTTATATATAATGTAATGCATGAAACATTGATTCCTTGTGAAACAACACATTTTTATTATAACATAGCCATTAGACGTAAGTTTTTTGCCTCTATGTATTGAATTTTGAAAAACAGACAAACAAAGTTGCGATCAGTTAGATATTTAGAGTTTGATATGATTAACATAAATTTTTAGTGAATAGTAAAATGTAATTAAAAATATTAATATAATTATTATAAATAGAAAAACATTTTATTGAATATTAACCACACCCATGAATGTATAAATAGAATTTTGGCATCTTATAAATGAATGTATGATATAATTATATCATAGTACCGGTAAGTGAATATTTTAAAAACTAAAAATTAAGTGTTGGTAATAAAGAATTAAAAAATAATTTTATAATTTAAAAATATATGTAAAATAAAATTTATTTTCATAAAATAAACTCTTAAATAAATATTTTTTTGATATATAATTTTAGGATACTCTAATAATACCATTTGTTAATTTTTTAATGTGTTATAAGATTAGTTTTAGCTTTGTAAAATGTATTTTTAATGAGAATTATTATTCTAATTAATAATTAAATTTCCCAAACATAGAAAATTATTTTCATAAATTTGATTACATTTTTTAATTCTACACATCAAAAACTGGTTGAAAAAAATATTTGGGTTTTCTATGAAATACTTGAATTTTTAGTGAGTAGTAAAATATGGTGATTTATAGTATAAATTCATTAAGATATAATTACATTTTTCCTTGAGTAATGGATTATGTAATAACACATAGTTCTAACTGAAATGAAATTATAATTGTATTTAGTCCCACGAATTAATGTAACATCCCACGTAAATAAAGAATGTAACATTTTCATATTAATTAATATTTGTTAATTAAATATTAATTTTTCTTTAAAGGGTATTCAATATCTGATAGCATACTCAACATGCAACAATGGGTTTCTTTGAAATTTTACATTGCAAACCACTTTAATTTATACCGAAAAATATTATAATAATATATTTATTTTAAATAGTAGTTAATGCCTAGAATATGTGGTGGAAGGAATGAAAAGAACAAACTACATAATGATCACACATGTTTGTTAAATTTTTTTACTTTTATCAAATAAATTTTAGAGTCATAACATAATAATGAATCCAATTTTAAGCATGGAAAACACTAATATTTGTAAGAAAGTTATTTTACTGCCTTTTCTTGGAGAACCATTTTTAAATATTGTTTTTGTCACTTTTATATGCATTATTATAAAAAACAAACTTATTATATATAATAGGTACATGAAAATTTACTTTGGGTAAATTTTTGGTATTATTTTCATAAAGTACATTGTTAAGGAATAGTAAAAATACTGCATTTTATGTCAAAACTGCCTTTTAATATAATTTAATTATATAGATAGATTGTCATTTTAATTGGTTTTAAATTGTAATTGGATTATATTTTTTTCATTTAATCCAATATTTGTCATTTAATGTAATTTTAATTTGAAATTGGACATAAAAAAATGTCAATCTATTGATAGTTATTAATTCTTAAAAACAAACTTCTTGGTTTTGACAATGGTATTTAATTTTAAATTAATTTCTATAACTTATATGTTTTGAATTCGGAAAAATGTATTCAATATTTCAAATAATTATATCCAAATTTTTTAAATAGGTAAATTTTATTTTTATCCATTATGAACAATAACATCAGTAAATATTTTATTTACCATGGTTAAAGGGTAGATCTGGTAAATAAGGGTAACAAAATAATATTATAATAATATTAAATTACCATAACACATGTCCTAACCCTATTATATGATACATTTCTGACCATCAGAATCCTTGGTATGATTTTGGGACCCCATTGAGAAACTTGTAAGAGAAAATGACAAATTATAAAAATTAATTTAATGTTTAGGAAAATGTATCATAGACATATATCTTTTAATAAAACAATTATTATAAGGGGTTATATAATTTACATTTTTTACTATAATAATTCATTAGAAGACTCGAAATATTACCTCCATCGTGGTATTTTATTTTTATTTTTTATAAATCATATAAATAAATTCATTTATGACAGAATCATGATGTAATGATTACCTCATTAATGAATGTTTAAAATAAATGAGATAATAAATATTAAAATAATTTTATTTCAAAACTTTTTATTCCATACAAGAATTATATAGAAGAGTTTTAATTTTTATATTTTATTTAATTATTTATTTTATAAAAAATTAAGTTGGATTGTATTTTTTAAAAAGTCATGATATGAATAGTATAACAATTTACAAAAATGTGTTTTTAAATAAATTAATATTTTACTAAATTATAAAATAGTCTTGAAAATATATGAATATTCCAAATGACCTATATGATGTTAAAAAGGCGATTAATGATCTATTTTGGGTCTCTTTTCATTTTATGATAAGTATATTAACCATATAGTAAGAATATACAAGAAGACATGGTAAAAGTAACATAAGTTAACTAAGGGTTAAAACTAAATGATAAGGATAATTATGAAAAAATGACTCTAAAACCAATTGGTTTAGTGGATTTAGAATAATACTCACCTATTCAAGTAATGTAATTATTTATGGACCTTTTGAAACATAAAACCATATTATAATAAAATAATATTTTCAATCATTCTTAAAGAGCCCCTCCTCCCCCTTATAAAAGGCCATCACCTATAACCCATTCCTCTCACCTCTAAAGACTCTTGGCTCACCAAAACACAGAACAAATAAGCACTAAAAATCCCTATATTGCACCTAGAATGATGTCCCTTGGCAGAAGTCAATTAAAAGGAGCCCTTAGGCTCAAATTAAAAGAAGTTACACAATTTAATGGTAACGTCTTCCCTCAAGATATTTCCTTTTATTCTACTTCTTCACACCCTAATATATTCTTTTTATTTAATTAAATAACAACCAAAGTATCCTAAATATTATAAGATGTTTTTATGTGAATAATTATAACTACATTTAGACACACCTCTATCTAATGGATACTCGTGAACTAATATCTCACGAAACGAAGATTGTTATATTATCTCCTACCACCTCTCATAGTGGCCATTATAAGGGTACTGTAATTATATGTGATATATATATTATATTTATATCTTATATATTCTTATTTATTTTTCATTAATAACATACATTTATGGTTTTCATAATGGTTAAATATGATAATTTCATTTGAGGAAGTGCGGACTAAAACCCCCTCAAAGTGATATGACTCGTTCATACCATATAAGAAATGTATAATGTATGGTGTTAATAAACATATTTAATGTATATAAAATATTATATTAAAATGGGTTAATAATATACCTATGTATCATTGGGTTTAATTCCTTAAAAAATTGAAAAAATTAAATGAATGTAGGGTTCATGCGTACGTACTACTTACCGTCTTCATCAACAATGCATTTCTTTTTTTAATCATTAAATATTATGTACTATTATAAATAAATATATATACTAGATACATATGAAATATATTAAATATAAATCATGAATATCATTATGGATATAATATAAATTTTACCACATGGAAAATTTCTAATTATAACGTGTTCATTTTCACCCAAGTACCAAATATCGACAAAATGACCAATATTAACCAAAAGGATTATGTAATGTTTATAATATGGTATTAAGTAATATAAATGGAATAATAAGCTTGAAAAATATTATGAATAAAGTAGAAATTATCATTCATTTATTATTCTGGGTATTAAAGAATGAACGGGTCAAGTCAGACAAAAAGTAAGGGAACTTCTTAACCCAATTTCCATTCATTGTGTTAAACATATAATTTTTTATTATGTCGTACTATGATTATGTGTGATATAAATTTTTATATATACTATCTTGTATTGATACTTACTTTATGTTTACTTATAGTGAATACACATAATAGATCTATTTTTTTATAAAGTAATATTTGTATGGGGCATCATCTCGATCTCCTTTTATTGAGGCATATCATGATATTATGAACATTTATTATCCTATAAGGTGTATATACAACCATTTTGATATTTTATATATTGAATTATTATATTCTCATGATTTTATAGTTTTATTTCATGTTATTATTGAATGATTATTAATCAATAGTTTCTCAAGTGGTAAAGGATTCTTTAACAAAAACACCATTTTAAATGTTTTAAAGATTTAATATTCGAAGACCTTATATTTAATGTCCATGTTTTAGAAATTATGTAATGATTTATTTATTTGGAAGTGAGAGTTTTAATGTTTAAATTTCATTCAAAAGTTTTAGAGTGGTATGGGACACTTTGATTCAAAACTCTTATTTTTTAATATTTTAAATGAATTGATTATTTCAATATCATGAAATGATATATTATGATTTCAATGTGAAAATGTTATCATTAATATATTATGGTTTAATGTTTTATGAATATGTTATGGATCTTGGGCATTGTTTATGTATACAGGTGGTTCCATGATAAACTGTAAAGACCTGTAAAATTCAACAGAAATTTTTTCTTAATTTTCTTTGGGATTTTACAAGAACGCAGTTTCTGACGGCGCCTAATTTCGATGCCCGGTGTGCCAGGAATTAATTTCTGAAGTTAGGCTTAGGTACCTTCAGTGAACGAACGAGTGGATTTTTCTAACTTTTAAACCGGTGCTCAGAATTGAAATCTGAGGGCACCGATGAACTCACAGTGCCGGTAATTGCTTAAGAAGACCTCTTCCAAAGGTGTGTTTGCTCAGGAGTAGTTGTTTAAATTTTGAGGTGTAAGTGAAGAATAAATAAAATTTGTAATCCAATTTTATTTTTCTTCTAAGTAGTTTTATCCATTGTGTGGAATTTGAGTTGGTAACTACCCTTGGGAGAATAAATGAGAGGTGGGGCCCACACGAGCCCCCACCTTTTCACATTCCCCATAACCCCTTGAAACTCCCCTTTTAAACTTGTTAACTCCCTTAAATTAAGTAACCCTTCCACTTCCTTATTTAATTTGCCAACCTACCTCTTAATTAATTAAACAAATCATGGGTTAATTAATTAAGTGAAATGGATTTCAATTTTGTAAATTTGAATGCATGGCATGGCTAAATAAAATAAGGTGGACCCTTATTTTATTTTGGGTTGGAATTGTTGTGGTAAGAGAAAGGGAAGAGAGCTCTTGAGTTTTGAAGAAATTCTTCCTCCAAAGAAGAACGCTTCATCTCCTTTGTTGAAGAACGCGAAGAACGACATATCATCTTGCATCTTCTCTCCACGTCAAAGGAAGCGAGACGCCGCATTCTTCATTGGGCAAACACTGATGACGTTCATCCTCTTCTTCTTCCTCCGCGTCAATAGAGGAGACACCACCGCGGGGAACATCGCCATCGATTACGACTGTTCCTCCGATGAAAATGGAATCGACACCGATCATCGCGACGCTTGCCTCTTTCCGCGGCACGATGAAAAGCGACGTCTTTTCGAGGTAGGGATTTAATTTGTGAATGTTAATGAACCCATGTTTATTCCCTTCTAAAAAAATAATGTGGATCAAATAAATATTAAGTTGAACCAAGAAATGATATGGTTGAGGGTTGGGAATTCTTGATTGCAGGGAAAACCGTTGGGGTAATTTATTTTCTAGAGAATTATTTTATGTTAATCGAATTATTTTTGGCCGCTTGTTATCATAATAACGGGAGAAGGTAAGAGAGCACGAACATGGCCAACCACCCCCCCCCCCCTTCGATGTTGTTTTTGTTGCGGAATGAACGAAGGCGGCGCGGTGCAACGACACCGTGCGGAATCAGGAAGAAACACGGCGCCGTCGCGCCGTGCCGTGGAGGCCGAACAAAGACGTGGTGTCGTCGCGCCGCGCCGGAAAATCACGAAGAGGCTGCGTTTTGTTATTTGATGTACAGATCGTCGGGCGATGACGAATCAGGATGTAAAGGTGATTTAAAGCCATCATAGTAAAGTTTGGGTCCCTGGAGGACCATTGGAGAAGATGAGAGGTGAAACGGACGACCGGAGCGTGTCCGCTGGTCCACGGAAGGCGGCGCAGCGCAGGAACAGGACAGCCGCGGCTGACCCGCGGCGGCGGCCAAACTGGAACGACTTAGCCTTTCCGGAGGCGGAGCGGCGCAGCATTAAGCCACCCCAGTTTTTCTTCAATTGGGGGGGGGGGGGGCTAACCCCCGCACCCGCTGGCCACGCGGGTGCCAGGCCGGCCGGCTACCCAGCCCGGGCTAGGCCAGGCTGGCCGGGCCAGGCTGCGCCTTATTGGGACGGACCCGGACCTGGGGCGGGTCGACCCGGTTCGGGCCGACCCAGGGGGTCTCGGGCCGTGTCGGACCGGGCCCGAACCCCATATTTTCGGACTATTTTCAGTCATTTTCCAATAACATAGGCTACGAACATCCAGTCGATGCACCGTTAGTTATGATGCGATACTTGGATCGAGACAGTCGTTTAGGTATATTACACTCAGCGTTTCAGAGAACTTTGGGAACAGCCGGGTTGGTTTGATCCCGAGACCAATCGGGCCCTCGGAGCGGAAACGATTATATCTCATGCTCTGGACGTCCGATTGACGTGCCATTGACTTTGTTGGACTCATCTTGATGAGACAAAACTTTTGGAATACTTCTCCAGAGATTTGGTTGCAGTTTGATAGTGGCTGGGTTGGATTGTACCCGAAATCAAACCGGGCCCTAGAATGGGAAAGCTGATAACTTTCAGACCAGACGTCCATTTGATGAACTGTCAGCGACGTTGGTGACCACATTGAGAAAGGATCCCTATGATAATACCCTATGAGAGTTATGGGTATAGCCGAGTTACGGCCTGGTTGGTTCGTACGCGAAACCAACCGGGCCCCTGAGAAGAAAAGGCTAGTAACTCATAGACCGGGCATCCGACTGACGCGCCGTCTGTTGCATTGAGACCACTATGACGAGGCCGATCCTTGAGATACTTCTTTGTAGGACTTTGTGATACTTGTAGTATCGACCAGTAGCTCATGGAGCGGACCCTCCCGGTGACGAGCTAGTAGAGTGCAGAGACCTAGTAGCTGGTTGATCCTTTACGACTGCTGATCTATCGTCTTAGTGTGTTTTTGATAGCCCAGTGGGGAGCGCTTGTTTTTAGAGGCAGACCCACGGCGGAGGAGCATTTGGTTGTTGCAGCAGACCTGCGATACTCAATAGAAGGAGTACCTCTGGAGGCTATGAGGGGGAGCGCTTGGTTGTAGCGGCAGACCCACAGCGGATGAGCGCTTGGTTGTAGCGGTAGACCCGAGGTACTCAACAGAAGGAGAACCTCTGGATTCTATGCGGGGGAGCGCTTGGTTGTAGCGGCAGACCCATGGTGGAAAGCTCTTGGTTGTAGCAGCAGGCCCACAACACTCGACCGGTGGAGTACTACAGTAGTCCAAGGTTAATGGGGTGTGCTTGGTTGTAGCAGCAAGCCCACTGTACTCGTCATACGAGGAGTTCTCCAGCAGCCGTGGTTTCGACTTCATGATTAAACCTGGTATGAGATGAGTCTATGATCTTTGTGTTTCCTCATGATTGAGTTGGGTCACTTGATAACTTAAGTATATGTATGGTCATATACTTGGGTAGTGGTTATCCGTTGATTTCATAATCTTTGTGTTCCTCATGATTGAGATGAGTTACATGATAACTTAGGTATATGTATGGGAATATATATATATAGAGGATATCTGTTGAGATATTCCTTGTAGTTATCATTTTCGGATTTAGTGAGACCTTGAGGGTCTCAAGGTCCCTACTGAGTATCGTTATACTCACCCCTTCACGGGCTATGCCCACACCTCATTGTGTTGGTTGCAGACGACAGGCAGTGTTGACAGAGGCCGAGTGTTCGAGGGCTGGATGGTACCCGGAGGTGGATCTCACGACGAGTCAGTATCCATAGGTGGACTTCACGGCGAGGCGATACTCGGAGGAGGTTGACGGGCGAGAGCGTTTTGGAGGCTATCTGTACCTACCCTTCAGGTAGGATCTGTGGTGGACGATCTAGGAGTTGTGTTATTTGTACCCACACTTCAGGTAGGATCCGTGGTGGATGATCCAGGAGCTGCTCTATTTGTACCTACCCTTCTGGTAGGAACCTTGGTGGACGACCTAGGAGCGGCTTGACACCGTCCGACTGCTTTTTCTTTTAATTTGTACTTTATAGTTGGTCTTGTATTTCCAGCCCCCTTTACTCTCATCACTGCTTGTATTCAGTTTTACATAGTGATTACTTCCTCTTGTACTCTATGGTGTTTTGTTTACTTTTATAAAGACAATGTCTTCCCAGTTATCGGTATTTATGCCTTTGGTGCTAGTCTCCAGCCCCTGGCCTATGGAAAGCAGGCTTGGGGTAGTCACGGAACGGGCCCCGAGGACGGGTCGAGACAAATTGGTATCAGAGGAGTCCGTTCTACTACTGAGCTTATATCTTTGATATTTTATTTCTGTGAATAAATAATGTAAAGGGTACCGAGTGTGGTTTTCAGTTCAGGGAGTCCAGTGTTGGTGCGGCGGCCGACGTATCCGTACACTAGGACCCTTACATCTGATTTCCGATTTTGTGCACGAAATTACTGATTGCGTGGGTGTTTCCAAAAGTTTTAAAGTCCTCTTAAACCATGTCAGCTCACCAGGTATAAAATAGTTTGACCGTGTCATATCTATTAAGGATGTCTCCATGCAGACAGTTAGTTGGAGTTTTGAGATAGTACATGATGACGGCCCCCCGAGTGACGAGGATCCGGTGTGGGGCCCTTTTCACTATGTTGGCACCCTCGGGTGGTGTACCAGCAGCACCACTAGCTGTTGGGAAGAAGATGCCACCAGCCATACTAGCGGTCTGTGGATGCTGGCAGAGCGCGTTTCACGAGTTCTAGTAGCACAGGCCTCCGAGGTTACGAGGCAAGGCAGGTTCCCAGACATCAGAGAACTGGCTGGAGGCGATTGCTAGAGTTTTCCACCTCACTGAGACTTCAGTGGAGTGGATGGTGGACTTGGATACTAGTGTTTTCCAGTTAATGACCATGAGGATGGTCTGTATAGTGATGGGGCTTCGGTACGTGGACCGATGCCTGAGATAGTGCCTTCGGGTAGTGTGTCAGCTATACATCACTACCTATTGGTCAACAGTTACAACCGGCGGTACCGGTAGGTGACACGTGTAGGATTACTGCCTTATACGTGTGCCAACATCAGACACCCTCAAGTTACGAGGCGAACCTAACTCATAGGTGGCTGAGGACTGGCTTGAGGAGGTAGCAGAGAGTTTTCTAGAGCTTATACAGCTTCGGCAGGACGACGTATCGGTAGCTAGGAATTCATCGAGGTGAACCGAACATTCCGGGTACTCGATGAATAGAACTTGATCAGTGCTATAGAGCTCGGACCATTGAGCGTGGTGTGTTTATGGATATTCGAGCCAACATTTTTCCTCTATGCATTCCTACTCGTGTTAGGTTGCTATAGAGAAGTTTGAGGTTGAATGTTCTTTGGCTGAATGAATAAAGCTAGATAATGTTAGAAGTTGGAACATAGCGAGCTGGCGCCAGTCTCAGAGACTTGGGCGTGTGAATGTTTCAAGAATATGAAATGTTATGGACAGATAAATCTTCAGAAAAGAAGACGTGGAGGAAGAGCTAGAGGAGCAGCAAGAGGTGGTGTACATTTCAACATGTTACAACCACCCGTCTTTGTTGTCCCCTCCAGGCATAGGTAGCTGGAGGGCAGGGGAAAAGAGTAGCTGCATGAAGTCAAGGAGTGCGACCTATCGGGCTCTAAGGATGATTCAAAGTGCAGACTTTGCCTTCTATTAGCTTTCGTAGCCACAGACATCGATACGAATCATCCCTTCATTCCATGAATCTAGTCCCAGACCTATAGTTTCCAGTTAAGCCGTTGACTTGACCCTCACGTATGGAGAAACCTTTGGGATGAGACTCGATAGTCACACTTACGCTGACGGTGTGATCTGACCCTTGAGGCGAGAGTCTTGGTTGGGACCTCTTGGTGGCGGCGTCGAGTCCTTACGACGTTAGTTTGAGTATGGATTGGGAAATCACTGTTCATACTCAAATGGACGGAATTAGGCAAACGTTGGGATGGTTTTCCTTGGTCGGTGAAAAGGAAACCCCATGCAGCACATGATAAACTCGTGCATATAAAGGTGTACCCGATCAATCTTGAGTCGGCCAGCTTCACCCACGTGGCAGCAGGAGTTTTGAGTTACAGATCTAATCAGAAAAGGGATACCTCTAGTGTTCAAGGATGGTGACCACATTCTTATACGGATCTCACCTTGACGAGGTTTACGGTGATATAGCCAAGGCGGTGATATATCTTCAAGGTTCAACGAACCTTTCTAGGTCCTCAGCTAGGTAAGCGAGGTGGTTTACCACTTGACCTTTCCACCTCAGTTGCACTGTGTGCATGATGTCTTCCACAAATCTCAACTGGGGAGATACGTGCTTGAACCAATGCATATCATCGACCATGGGGAGGTGGACGTTGGCGATAGGGTGACTTTTGGGGGGTTCCAGTAGAGGTTGATGATCGATAGGAGAAGATCCTATAAGGACGGTCGATTCCTTGGGTGTGCTTTCACTGGTAGTACGGGAACCTCCAGGGGAGCACATGGGAGAAGAAGGCTTAAGTGTGTGCTCAGTACCGCTTTTGTATCCCTAGTTTGTGTGAAATCATTACGAGGACGTAAAACCCTGAGGTGGGAGAAAATTAAAGACCCATAAAATTCAACGGAAATTTTTTCTTAATTTTTTCTGGTATTTTAAAAGAAAGCAGTTTCTGATAGCGCCTGATTCCGAGGCCCGGTGAGCCCAAAATTAATTTCCGAAGTTAGGCTCGGGTACGTTCAGTGAAAGAACGAGCGAGTTTTTCTAACTTTTAAACCCGTGATCGGAATTGAATCCCGGGGGCACCGATAAACTCACAGCGCCAGTAATTTCTTAAGAAGACCTTTTCAGAAGGTGTGTTTGCTCGGGAGGAGTTGTTTAAATTTTTAGGTGTAAGTGAAGAATAAATAAAATTTGTAATCCAATTTTATTTTTCTTCTAAGTAGTTTTATCCTTTTTGTGGAAGTTGAGTTGGTAACTACCCTTGGGAGAATAAATGAGAGGAGGGGCCCACACGAGCCCCCACCTTTTCAGATTCCCCATAACCCCTTGAAACTCCCCTTTTAAACTTGTTAACTCCCTTAAATTAAGTAACCCTTCCACTTCCTTATTTAATTTTCCAACCTACCTCTTAATTAATTAAACAACTCATGGTTTTATTAATTAAGTGAAATGGATTTGAATTTTGTAAATTTGAATGCATGACATGGGTAAATAAAATAAGGTGGACCATTATTTTATTTTGGGTTAGAATTGTTGTGTTAAGAGAAAGGAAAGAGAGCTCTTGAGTTTTGAAGAACTTATTCCTCTGAAGAAGAATTCTTTATCTCCTTTGTTGAAGAACGTGAAGAACGCCGTCTCATCTTGCATCTTCTCTCCATGTCGAAGGAAGCGAGACGCCGCATTCTTCATCGAGCGAACACCGACGACATGCTTTCTCTTCTTCTTCCTCCGCGTCAAGGGAGGATACACCACCGCGGGGAACATTTCCATCTATGACGACTCTTCCTCCGATGACAACGGAATCAGCACTGATCATCGCGACGCTTGCCTCTTTCTAGGGCACGACGAAAGGAGATGTCTTTTCGAGGGAGGGATTTAATTTGTGAATGTTAATGAACCCATGTTTATTTCCTTCTAAAACAAAGAACGCAGATCAACTAAATATTATGTTGAACCGTGAAATTATATGTTTGCGAGTTGGGAATTCTTTATTGTGGGGAAAACCATTGGGATAATTTATTTTCTAGTGAATTCTTTTCCATTAATCGACATCTTTTTGGCCACCTTTTATCGTAATAATGGGAGAAGGTCAGACCGCACGAATACGAACGACTCTCCTCCCCCCTTCGATGTTGTTTTTGTTGCGGTACGAATGAATGCGGCGCAGTGCAACGACACCGCGTGGAATCAGGAAGAAACACGGCCCTGTCGCGCCGCGCCGTGGAGGCCGAACAAAGCCGTGGTGCCGTCGCGCCGCGCTGGAAAACCACGACTAGACCGCGTTTTGTAATTTGACATACATATCGTTGGGAGATGATGAATAAGGCTACGGTGGTGATTTAAAGCCATCACAGTAATGTTCGGGTCCCGGAAGGACCATTGGAGAAGATGGGAGGCGAAACGGACCACCGGAGCGCGTCCGGTGGTCTGCGGAAGGCAGCGGCGGCGCGCCGTCGGAACAGGACTGCCGCGGAGGAGGCCAAACCGGAATGGCTTAGCCGTTCCGGAGGCAGAGCGGCACGACATTAAGTCGTGCCAGTTTTTCTTCAACTGCGGGGGGTGGGGGGGGGGGGTGGGGTGGCGTAACCCCCGCACCTGCTGGCCACACGGGCGCCACACCGGCACCAGGCTAGCCGGCTGCCTAGGTCAGGCCGGACCATGCCGGTCAGGCTGGGCCAGGCGGCACCCTGTTGGGCCGGACCTAGACCCGGGGCTGGTCGACCCGGTGTGGGCCGACCTAGGGGGTCTTAGGCCGGGTCGGACCGGCCCCGAACACCCTATTTTCGGACTATTTTCATTCATTTTCCAATAACATGGTCTACAAACCTTTGATCGATGTACCATCAGTTGCAATGCAATCCTTGGATCGAGACAGTCGTTTCAGTCTATTACACTCTGTGTTTCGGAGAACTTTGTGTACGGCCAGGTTGGTTCGATCACGAGACTAACCGGGCCCTCAGAGCGGAAACACTTATATCTTGTGCTCTGGACGTCCGATTGACGTGTCATCAACTTTGTTGGATTCCTCTTGATGAGGTGAAACTTTTGGTATACTTCGCCTGTGTTTTGGTTGCAGTTGGATAGTGGCCGGGTTGGATTGTACCCAAAATCCAACCGGGCCCCTTGAACGAAAAAGCTGATAACTTTCAGACCAGACATCCACTTGACGAACCGTCAGCGACGTTGGTGACCACATTGAGAAACGGTCCCTATGAGCATACCCTATGAGAGTTCAGGGTACAACCTAGTTACGGCTAGGTTGGTTCATACTCAAAACCAATCGGGCCCCTCGGATGAAAAGGCTTGTAATTCACAGACCGGGCATCCGACTGATACGCTATCTATTGAGTTGAGACCCCTATGACGAGGCGGATGTTTGAGATACTTCTTCGTGGGACTTTGTGATACTTGGAGTATCGACCAGTAGATCGTGGAGCGGACCCTCCCGGTGACGAGCAAGCAGAGTGCAGAGACCTAGTAGCTGGCTGAGACTTGATGACTGCTGATCTATCATCTCGGTGTGTTTCGGATAGCCCAGTGGGGAGCACTTGGTTGTAGTGGAAGAACCACGGTGGAGGAGCACTTGGTTGTAGTGGCAGACCGGCGGTACTCAATAGAAGGAGTACCTCTAGAGGATATGAGGGGGAGCACTTGGTTGTAGTGGCAGACCCACGTCGGAGGAGCACTTGGTTGTAGCGGCAGACCCGCGGTACTCAACAGAAGGAGTACCTCTGGAGTCTATGAGGGGGAGCGCTTGGTTGTAGCAGCAGACCCATGGTGGGAAGCGCTTGGTTGTAGCAGCAGGCCCACAATACTCGACAGGTGGAGTACTACAGTTGTCCAAGGTTAGTGGGGTGCACTTGGTTGTAGCGGCAGGCCCACTGTACTCGTCAGAGGAGGAGTTCTCCAGCAGCCGTGGTTTCGACTTCATGATTAAATCCTGGTTTGAGCTGAGTCTATGATCTTTGTGTTTCCTCATGATTGAGATGGGTCACTTGATAACATAGGTATATGTATGGGCATATACTTGGGTAGTGGTTTTCTGTTGATTTCATAATCTTTGTGTTCCTCATGATTGAGATGGGTTACTTGATAACTTAGGTATATGTATGGGAATATACCTAAGTAGAGAATATATTTTTGAGATCTTCCTTGTGGTTTTCTTTGTCGGATTTAGTGATACCTTGAGGGTCTCGGGGTCCCTACTGAGTATCATTATACTCACCCCTGCACGGGCTATGCCCGCACCTCGTTGTGTTGATTGTAGAGGACGGGCAGCGTTGACAGAGGCCGAGTGTTTGAGGTCTGGATGGTACCCGGAGGTGGACCTCACGACGAGTCAGAATCCAGAGGTGGACTTCACGACGAGGCGATACTCGGAGGAGGTCGACTGGCGAGAGCATTTTGGAGGCTATCTGTACCTACCCTTTAGGTAGGATCCGTGGTGGACGATCTAGGAGCTGCGCTATCTATACCTACCCTTCTGGTTGGATCCATGGTGAATGATCCAGGAGATGCGCTATATGTACCTACCCTTCAGGTAGGAACCGTGGTGGACAACCTAGGAGCGACTTGACAACTTCAGGCTATTTTGTCTTTTACATTGTTCTTTACAGGTGGGCTTGTATTTCCGACCCCATTTACTTTCAGCACTGCTTGTATTCAGTTTTACTTAGTTATTACTTCTGCTTTTACTCTGTGGTGTTTTGATTACTTTTATAAAGGAAATGCCTTCCCAGTTATCTGGATTTCTGCCTTTGGTGCTAGTCGCCAGCCCCTGGCCTATGGAAGGCAGGTTTGGGGTAGTCACGGCACGGGCCCTGAGGATGGGTCGTGACATAAACCCTGGGCAAGTGAGCTTGAGATTGATCTTTAATGTAATGGGTAACATGATGGAGGTAAATGTTAATGTTTCTCTTAATAGATTTAGGGAATAGATTTTGATGGGTATTCAAAATATAACTCCCTATATAGCTATGAAAGATACAATGTATGTTTTTTTTTCTATGCCACAAGTTACCTTTATGATTTATGATTTTCTATGTTATTCATAAATCTTATGATTTCACGAGGTAATTTAAATATATTATATTTTTAATGTATTGGTATAATAATGTTTTAATTCATTATTTTATAAGAATTACTGATCTTTTTATTCTCATACTATTTTTTTGAAATGTTTTTTCATAGGGTATGAGGTAGGGTAAGAGAAATGATGAATTCTGAAAGATTTATATCATTAAAATAATTTTTGTTTTCTTTTAACAGTTTCTATTTTATGAAAAATGGATATTGAGTAGAAATGTCAAATTTTTAATATTTGAGATGTAATATAATAGTTAGGGAATAATTATATATAACTCTAAACCATAAAAGATAGTCAATGTGAATTATTAACCTAATTCAAGATTTTGTAATGCTTAAGGCCGATTCCTTATAGTTGGTATCAGAGGTTGGTCTATATATCATTAGAGGTAAGGGGGTTATTTAAGCATAAGTAACATACCCATAATGGTTATCATATTAAAATGAGTCATAATTTTTTTAGATAAATGGAATGAATTTAAGATTACATGAATAATTATATCTTAGTGTTTTACCTCATTATAAGATATTATAATCTAATTTTACTGGTATACTCACACTGGCCTATTTGGTTTTAATAAATGGTTGGATCTAGTATGCACCAATGAAAAAATAGTTGTGAAGGAAACTGTGGTAAGTTTATGAATGAGAAACCAAAATAAATTAGATCTGTAATGAGAACACTTGTGGTTATTCATAACCAACTATCTAGAGTTATTATTGACCACTTGAACCTTGGTGATTATTCAAACGAATCATATATGCAATATAAAATCCTTATGGAAGTTCAGCTAATAATCGTAGAGGTAAGTATATTAAAAAACCTATGTTTCAAGGATGTGGAAAGAAACACCACAGAAAATGATTCAAAGGGATGTGAATAAGCTATAGATGTGGTAATACAGGTAATAATTCTATAACATTCCATGGAAAAAGGAGGAATCTAGTATACTCCAGTAAAGTGAATGAAGTTCTCTCTAAAGGATCAATTGAATGTTTTAGATGTGGTGTGCATTGTCATTATACAAATAGATTTCATATGAAGAAGGTTCGGGAATGGGATCAGTAGGATCATATAAAAATATGTCTACCAATTCCTAATGCCTTTCCAATTGAAGATATGGAAAATGAAAATGACCTGTGAAAGGTTTGAATTATTTCTTTGCTATTGTTTTGATATTATTTAAGCTTAGGATATGATTCCTGATTTTTTTTGTAGGAAATAAGTATTACAGAATATGTTGGAATTTTTTTAATTGATATTGATGAACATTTAATGAGTCATATGTCTATATATATGGGATTCGGGAGTTATGGTACATTTTGGGATGATGAAATGCTTAAAAGTATTAAGGATCTTTTTATGATGAGATTACTTTGGAAGAATTTCTATAGTATGTGTAACCTTGATGTTTGATATTTGAAAAGGTAATTCAAGGAAGAATTATCTTTTCTTTTGTGGATATTGTTATAAAGAACCATTTGGGTTTATATGATCCTTCAATTTGAAGAAATTATAGGTAATTACATTTGGGATAGAAATGTGATGTATGAGATAAATTTTTTGGTTAAAATATGTTATGGTTATTTTTGAGAAATTTATCTCATTTTATAGAATGTTACAAAATTATTTATTTTTTGAAAAAGGGAAACAAACAGACTGGGTGACAAACTATCACATTAGAAAAAGCTATGGGAATCGAACCCACAACCAAAGTACGATTAGGATTTATCGCCTACGACTCGACTATGTGAAGTCCCTGGATAGTATGACTTATTATTCTTATTTAAATGATTTTATTGACCTAGAATATGTTTATTTGGGATATAATGTTTTATCATATGGATATCCATTGTATTGGAAAATGATTTGGTTATTAAGTGATAAAGGTTATCTTGGAAGATGTTATCTCTTTTAGGGAAACACTATATGCCATTGGAAAAAGAATACATTGGGATTTCAAATAAAAAGTAATGGAGGAATTTTTTTCGATGAATCTTTTTTTATTGTGGACTTATAGAGATTTGGGTTATTTATTGAAATGATTAACCTATCATAGATAATTTGTGATTGGGTTAATTATTTTTCAGTATGATACTTTAAGTGTAGTCAATGTTATTAGGAGATAAATGTTAAGATATATCATGGATGACCATGTGATCAAATTATTCTCTATTTTTGGTTTCTATATTAGATTAAATTATTGTTATGTATTTTAAAGACAATTTTTATTTAATAGTCTTTTTTGTCCTTTGGGTATTTTTGGTTCAATTTATTAGATTAAGATTTTTATTTCTTTTTATAAAAGATTATGATTTTTGGGGATTATATGATCTTATACTAACATTTTTTGTTTGGGTTGATGTCTATAAAAATTGGAAATATATGGCTCCAATTTTTGGATCATGATATTCTCTAGAAGATTATTTTTGTAATTTTTATGGGAACATGTTAGCTTTAATTCTCATCGTTCAGAGAAAATATGAGTTTGTGGTTGAAATTTAGTAAATGATAAAATTATACATGAGAAGTATGTATGTTTTATTATGTTCTTAACCACAATCATAAATAAAATCCTCAAAATTATATAGAATTACTTAAAAAAATATTATTTTTTAACATTTCATACTAGGGAATCAACGATCGTTTAACTCATCACATGTTTATGGTTGTCAGATTCTTAACATTCTCTTGATCATGTTTTCTATAACTCTTCATTTGAACATGATGGATTGTTTCTTTTCCATAACCATGTTTTATTACATGGAATCAGAGTATGTGTTATCTCAGGAGACCTTTTTACATATCTTTACTTCTTTTAATGTGACATTTTTAGAGACTCTTTTTCAGATGTGGTACTTTTAATGAAGTTTCCAAGTCCAATTTTATCATTGCAAGGACACAATTTCCAAAAGCGGGAAGGATTTGACATCCTAGGAAAATACAGAATATAAAAATTTTAAATTTATTTATATTTGTAAATTAAATATTAATTTTACTTAAAATAGGATTCTATCTCCGATAGCATAACCAACATTCAACAATAGGTTTCTTTGAAATCTTACGTTGCACACAACTTTGAGTTATACCAAAAAATTATATAATAAAATTATTATTTTAAATGGTACATAACGCCTAGAAATTTTATTGGAAGGAATGAATAGAACTAAGTACAATATGACTCCACATCATTGTTAAATGTTTCTACTTTTATCCAATAAATTATAGAGGCTTAAAATAATAATCAATCAAATTTTAAGCATGAAAGAACACTAATATTTTTAAAAAAGTTGGTTTGCACCCTTTTGATGGAGAAATATATTTAATTATAGTTTTTCTCATATTTATGTACTTAATTTGACAATAAAAACTTCTTCTTTATTATTTGGACATAAAAATTTACTTTGGGTAAATTTTTGGTATTTTTTCTGATAATGTTCATTTTTTAATTAATAGTGAGAAATACTGCATTTGATGTCAAAACTGCCACTTAATCAAATTTATATATATGGATAGATTGTTTTTAAAATTGGTTTTAAAGTGTAATTGGATTATATTTTTATTATTTAATCCAATTTTTATCATTGTAAGTAATTTCACTATGAAAATGGACATAAACAAATGTTAATCTTTTGATAGTTATTATTTCTTAAAAACAAGATTTTTGGTTTTCACAACATTAATAAATTTTAAATTAATTTCATCATATTTTCTATTTTTAATATAGAAAAATAGATTCAATATTTTTAATCAGGAGGTCAAAATTATGTAAGTAGGTAAATTTTATTTTTTTACATTATGAATAGTAACTTCAGTAAAAATATTATTTATCAACGTTAAATGGTTTATCATGTAAATAATTGTAAAAAATAATATTATATTAACATTAAATTTCAATAAAACGTGTAATACCCCTATTTTATGATACATGGCCGGCCATGAGAATACTTGGGTTGATTTTGGGACCCTAGAAATCCACTTGTAAGTGAAAATGACACTTAATAAAAATTAATTTAATGTTAAGAAAAATGTAACATAAACATATATCTTCTAGTAAAATATATTTTATATGGGGTTATCTAAGTTATCATTTAGACTATAAATATTAATTAAAAACATCAAAATATTTCCTAAATCATGGTATAATATTTAAAATTTGTATACATCACATAAATAAACTTATTTATGACACCATGGTGATGTAATGATTTCCTCATTAATTAATGTTTTAAATAAATGAGACTATAAATATAAATAAAATTTTATTTTGAATTTTTTTTACCATCCATGAAATTTAGAGTTGATTATGACTTGTTATATTTTAATTAATGAATTAATTTCTAAATAATAAAGCTTTTTTGTATTTTTTAAAAAGCCATTATATGAATAGTATAAAAATTGACATAAATCGGTTTTTAAATAAATTAATATATTATTAAATGATAAAATTTTCGTACAAATCTATTATTTGAAAAAATGACATATATAATGTTAATAATGTCATTAATGATCAATTTTTGGTCTTTTGGAATTTTATTTTAAATATATTAACCATATAGTATGAATATACAAGAATACATGGAAAAAGTTAAATAAATTATCTAAGGAATAAAACTAAATTATAAGGTTAAATATGACACCAAAACTTGAATAAAACCGATTGGTTGAGTGTATTTTTAATAATAATAACCTTATCATCGAATTGAATGAGTTATGGATATTTTTAAACCAAAAAACCTTTTATAATAAAATAATAATTTCAAACATTCCTAAAAACCCACCCCCTTATAAAAAGCCATCAACTCTAACTCTTTACTCACACCTCTCAAAAATCAAGGATCATCGAAAATCTACCCAAATATGCTTCAGAATCCATCTATTACACCTCTAAGACTTTATATAGTAATATAGAAAATTAAGAAATACCTTAGGATCAAATCAAAAGAAGTTACTCGATTTTAAGGTAACATGTTCCCTCAAGTTCATTCCTTTTATTATAATTATTCACTCTCTATTCTATTCATTTTATTTAATTACATAATAAAATAATTATCCTAAATATACTAGGATTTTTTAATGAAAATTATTTGAACTACACTTATACTCACCTCCATCTAATGGATACGAACATACTATTTCATTAGATGGTGAACTACTGCCACACGAAACGATGATTTTTCAATTTTCTCATACTACCTCTCTAGGAGGACATTATGATGGAACTGTATTTATATGTGATATATACATATATATTATATTTATATTTTCTATATGATTCTAAATTTTTCATTTACAATATACCACAGTGACTTCAATAATGTGTCAATGCGATAATTTCATTTGGGGAAGTGCAGACTACCACCCCCTCAAAGTGATACGACTCTCTCACACCATACATGGAACATATAAAAAATGGTGGTAATAAAATTTTTGTAACTTATATAAAATATTATATTATAAAATAATAAAAATATAACAATTTTTAATTAGTTTTTCATTCTTTTAAAAAGGAAAAAATAAAATGAAAGTAGCATTCATTCGTACGTACGACTGACCGTTTCCATGAACGGTGCATTTCATTTCTTATATCGAAGTGTTATGTACTATTATGAATAAAAATATATACTAGATACATATGATATATATGATATATAAACCATGAATACAATTTATTATGTAATGGAATTTTGATGACATGGATAATTTGTAATTCTAACAAGTTCATTTTTGACTCATGTACCAAATATCAACAAAATGACCAATATTAACTCAAATGATTATGTAAGGTTTATAACATAGAAATAAGTCATATAAAAGTAATAATAAACATAAAAAAGGTTATAAAAAAAATTATAAATTAACATTAGTATATTATTCAGGATATTATTGTACGAACGAGTCATGTCGGACACTAGGTAAAGGAACTTATTAACTGTATTTCCATTCGTTGGGTTAAACTTCTAATTTTTTATTATGTCGAACTATTATTATGTGTGATATAAATCTTTATATACAATATTGTATTTATACATGAATTATTTGTGCTTATAGTGAATACACATAATAGATCTAGTTTATATATAAAATGATCTTTGTAAGGGACTTCGTCTGAATCTTCTTTTATTGAGGCATATCATGATATTATGCACTTTTATTATCCTAAAAGGTTTATATACAATCATTTTGACATTTTATCTCATGAATTTCTATATTTTCATGATATTTATAGTTTTCTTTAATGTTATTATTATGTTATTTTTCATCAAGTGTTTATCATGTGGTAAATGATTCCTTAACTAAAACATCGTTCTTAATGTTTCAAGGATTTATTATTCTAAATTGATCTCTTTAATGTCCATGATTTTGATAAGATTTTAAGGATTTATTTATATGTACATGATTATTTTAATGTGTAAATTTCTTTCAATGGTTTCAGAGTGGTATGGGACACTTTGATTACAAAATCTTTTTTTAATGTTTTAAATGAATTGATTATTTCGATATCTTGAAATGATATAGTATGATTGCAATGTGGTAATGTTATCTTTATTTTATGTTTGTTTTATTTTATATGAATATGTTATGGATATTGGGAATTGTTTAAATATACGGGAGGTTTTTTGATAAACCATGGGTAGGTGAACCCGATATATCTCTCCAATGCATTGGGTAACGTGATAGAGGTAAACGTTAATGTTTCTCCTAATAGATTTAGGAAATATTCTACGATGGGTATTCCAAATGTAACTCCGTACATAGCCGTGAAAGCTACAATGTATGTATGTTATGTATGCAACAAGTTTACTTTATTATTTATTATTTCAATGTGTTATTCATAAATTTTATGACTTCATAAGGTAAGTTAAAGAGATTATGTTTGGTATGTATTGAGAGACTAATGTTTTCATTCTTTATTTTATAACCCTTTCTATGCTTTTTAAGATCATCACATGTTTTTGAAATATTTTTCATAGGGTATGAGTTTTTATAAGAGAAAGGATGAATTCAATACCATTTATATCATGAAAATAATTCTGGTTTTCTTTTAAATATATTAATTTTATGAAAAATGAATACTTAGTAGAAGTGTATACTTTGTAATATTTGAGATGTAATGTAATAATTATGGAATAATTCTATAAAACTCTAAACCAAAAGTGTCCATAAATTTGAATTATTAACCTAATTCAAGATTATATTATATTTAAGGTGGAGTCCTTATAATTAATATTAGTTCTTGTCTTTAGAAAATAAATAAAATAATGAATAAAATAAATATGATTTACCCTTCTCCTCCATTATAAAAACCACCCTCACACCCTATACTCATAACTCCTCTAGGACTCAAATATTTTTAATTTTCTGCCCAAATCATTATCCATAGGCTCTCCCCATATCTAGGATATCTTTGATTTACAATGATATAGAAACCCATTTCTTTAAAGAGGTTCTCAAGGAAGAGTATTCAAGAAGTTAAATCCTCTTATTTTTACGTTAATTTTATTTTCATGTTTTCATTTATTATTATCTCCTCAAATACTCTTTAAAAATGAACATTAAAAATTCATTATAATTTATATATTAGAATTATATCATGTTAAAGGAATAAAATTAATGAATTAAATTACTCTCGCTTTTTTATTTTATAAATCAAATCATTATCTGGGAGGTGCCTATTTACCACATTCATGGATGAATAACTTTCATTCCCCAAATTCTTCTTCATGGATGGTAATGATACTATTTTTATTGTCTAAAAAAGTATTTAATATATGTATTAAAAAATTATTATGTTCTTAATGTAACATATATACATAATATTAAATTATAAAATAAAATGAGTTCATTAGGATCAATAACCATCATCATTATGTAAACAATAATCTCTAAATCTATTATCTAACTATTCGCCTTCATACCATATAACCAAATGTTATATATAACCATTTAAAATTATTTAAGATCATAAATATCATATAAATTCAAATATGTATAATTATAACCATTCTACATAAACTTCCACACTCTAATACAAGTACACATATCATGAAAACCAATGAAACGGACGCTCCGATCAATAAAATAAAATATCATAATTCAGAAAAAAGGAAAGAAATAAACATAATAAAATTATATTAACTAAATTAATTTTATAAAATTCTAGGAATTAATTAATTAATGGATTTAATTTTCTCATACAGAACTTCATGGTCATGTTCAGAACACATTTGGACATAAGGTAAGGGTTTTCTACCTAAACCACCATTTTCATTCAGGTTATTCTATTTTCTATCTTTACGCTAATTAAATTATTAATAATTATTTTTAAATAATCCTAAATTATTTTTTAATGTTTTATATATATGTTCCAATCACAACCCTTCTTTGTTTTATGGGGAGTTACATGTTTTGAAAATATATTTCTCAAATTCTTCCTAAGGAACAAGTTAATTTCAATGGAACTTCCCAATTTGTTACTTATTTTCAAGTGAACCCAGTAATTTTTTAAGCCTCCATTTTTTTATAAAACCACTATTTTTATCATGTAAAAATTAAATTATTTCATTTTTGGTTTAATGCACTGATTTTTCCAAATTAACTATTCATTTCAAAGTAAAGTATTTTTACTCTAAGAATAATGTTATGTTTTTATTAGATCATTTTCATCTATTTAAACAATACTATTGAATAATATGTTTTATTAGGACTTAAAACATATGATTATCATCTACAATATTTCATTAAATTTCATATAATCAGTTTGATTGTGGATGTGCTATCTTGATACCATTTACCATCCATCTCCAAATGGTATGTGATTATGTCTACTTATTGGGGAATGTTATTTCATATTTTAATGTTTATTAGGTTTATTTTATTCATATGAGGAATTTATTATACTTATATGGTTTCAGTTGGGTCTTATTATATCCCCATAATGCATTGATAGGTCTCACGAGACAAAAATGAATTGGATTTTGGATGGGGTCTTACCCAAGTATTTTCAGATATCTTCGTCGAGACCTGGAAAGTATGTTTCATATTATCATAATTATGAACCCCATATTTATGATAATATAAATTGACACACCTTGTGATTATTTAAACTATTAGAGTATCATGAGTTAGTATTAATTCTCTTATAAACAGTTATATTGATTTACTTACACATCTTTCATTCCTTCCAAATTATTCTCATGTTTATTTTTAAATGCATGATTTCATCGTTATTCACCATGCCTTTGGATTATGTTTATGATAACAAAAACATTATTAATTATCCTTTCTGAGAATTTACACTCACTCCATTATAAAGTATTATTTTTCCCCACTATGCAAATATTAATATTATTACGAATGACTTGTAGAAATAGCTTAATATTTTATGGGTGTTTCCAATGGAGTTTCAATATTGTTTTTCTTTCAATTTTTAATGTAAATATTATGTTTGAATATCATTTTATTAAAACCATTAAAATTTTAGGTGTTTTAGGGTGTGATGTCCTTTTAAACATACCAATTTACTAAAATAATAAACCAGATCTGGGAAACTTGGGTCGTGGTCCTTACAACTAGTATCATTGGATGTTTAGTAAAAACCATGGAATCTAGTTGTAATAAATGTAAATTCAGGATCAAAATTATAAGATAGGCACTGTGGAAAAGAATACAATATTAAATGTGAGTTTTGTAAAGGTATATATTATGTGGATCCCTCTAGAAAATAAATCCATAACTATATAATATAAGTGTTTGTGGTTCGGTAACAAATGATCCTAGTAGGAACACCTATGAAAAGGTGTTCTAAACCATACTTGGGGTACCCTAGTATATAACAAAAGGCCTTACTGGGCATCTAGTTGGATTCTCTAGGGGATATTCTGATGATAATTAACATTTTCATTACAAACCATTATGATGTAAAATATTGTAAACATATCCCCAAAGAAACTATTCTAATGATTATAATATTAGAAATGCATATAATTACAATTCATGTTTTTTGTTTTCTTAGTTTGACATTATAAATTCAGATTCATTTCTAATTTTTTTGTAGAAAATTATTTAGAAATGAGACCTAATGGAAGGAATGGAAAACACATTAATTCATGTAATACATGCTGGGATTTCCCTACAATGAATGATAATGATGTTGGTTTTGGGGTTTTGACTGGTGCTGAGAAACATATAATTGTCAAGGGATAACTAACTCTGGTTAACAAAAATAACATTACCCATATAGAGAATAATAATCCACAATGTAAAGGATACATTTTATACCACCTTATAAAATAATATCCCTCATCATTTAATTTAAAAAAACATATTTGTAGTAGAATAGTGGATCTGTTCCACAAAGAATATATTTCCCTCTTTGTGATGTAACATAAGTGAGAACATTTCATGGAAGTTTATCACATATCAAGAGATGCTGATAAATGGTGGTTAATGATTCAAAGCAGAATATAAGATTAAGAGAATGAAAAATGTAATGGATGTATTTTAATGAAATTTTACTAGAAAAATATTTTCCTCATGAACAATAAGAGAATATGGAAAAGAAATTGTTCAATCTCAGGTAAAAGAAGGATGAGAATTTTTTCAAATTGGAATCCAACATTACAAGGATAGAAATGTTTTTTCAGACTACATACGTAATTTTAAGTGAATCATTTACCGACTATTTGTCAATTTAGAACCATTCTTAGGAAAGGTACATGTTTCCCAAACATTCTAATCATAAATGATATAGTCTCATGTGCACTCGCAAATGAGAAATAATTATCTATGTATTATGAAATTAATGGAATAAAATAGAGGAATATATTAGTAGAGGAAATAATGGATGAAGCAAAGAATAGAAAAGGGAGTCTTCCAACATATGATACATTTCAAAGGAAATCCCCTGGAGATCGCTTAAAAAAGAATGATTATATTACAAGTGTTTAGAATAAGGCCACCAAACCCATAATTGAATGGGAATGAATGAAGGTAAAAATGTTAAATTCTACAATTGTAGGGAGATAGGAAACTCTAAAAACCATTTTTGGAAGCATCAAGGAATCATTCCTAAAAAAAGGCCAAGGGAGGAAATATATGCTTATGTGATCAGAACTACTGAGGTTAAGGTTCCTAATGATGTAGATTAAAGTACTATAAGTGGTTCTTAAAATGAGTTCAATGCATCATTTGATTTCCTATCATCACATTACCTTATATCATCCCAACATACATTTAATATTAGATATTTACAAATTTCTTTAACATGGGAGGCTCAGTAAAAATGCCAAAGAGAAGTCTAATTACAATAATGATTTGTTAGTGAGTTCCCATTATAAAATATAAATTTTCTTTATCAATAGATTTTATCATCAAGCCTATGATTGACATTGACATAATACATGGCATCGAATGGATTTCAAAAATATAATGTGAAATTATATTGTAAGAAGAAGGAAATTATGATTTGTGAGGAAGTGTTGAATCCCTTATCGTTAGGGCAAAAACATCACCATTGGATTTATATCTAAAGCTACCCCCAATAGCCCTACTAAATTCATCTATTGGGTATGAAGATATTGTAATATATTTGGGTGTGTAGAGAAATAATGATATTGATGATATACCTATCATGAATGAATAAGTTTATGTATTTCCATAGAATTTACATGGACTTTATCTAGATAGGGAAATTGCGTTCTCCATTGATTTAATTTTGGGGGTAAGGCCTACAAAAAAGTCTCCTTAATGAATAACCACAATAGAATTTGTGGTGATGAAAAAAAACTAAAGGAATTAATTAGTAAATTATTTATTCATCCTTCTATTTCTACATGGGAGACCATGTTCTAGTATCTAAGAAGAAAGATATATCCATGAGGTTCTGTATTGAGTATATTGAAATCAATGCTATAACTACAAATAATAATTACAATCTTCCATGAATTGATGATTTATTTGATTAACTTCATAGAACCCAATATTTTTCAAATATTGAAATTCGACTTGGATATCATTAGCTAAATGTGGGGAAGGATGATATTCAAATGATTTAATTTTGAAGAAGGTATGGGAATTGTGAGTTTATAGTAAGCCCTTTTGGAATGAATAACTCACTCTACATTTTCATGGATCTAATGAATTGAGATTTCAAGGAATCTATTTATTGTGGTTCTTAATAATGATTTCTAGGTATACTCCAAAATATACAATGATCATGAGTATTAATTGAGTCTTATTTAAAGAATCATTGATGAAACGAGTAATATTGGAAGTATATCATGTTTGAAATCTAGATTCAAATAGTTTCTTTTATTGACCATATTGTCTCTTAAGGATGGATTATTAGTTTATCTAGTAAAGACAAAGTAAATTCTAGAATTACCTACACCAAAAAATATAATCATGGTATAATTTTTACATGGTTTAGAATGTTATTATCTGTGTTTCATTCGAAACTTCATCTCATTATCTAACCATTTAACAAATAATACACGAAAAGGGGTTATGTTTATATAGAAAAAATTACATGATGAATGATTTAAAAAATTGATGATGAGAATAGTTGATTCTGAGATCTTGACTCTACTCTTAGAAAATGGTGTATTTTTCATTAATAGTGATTCGTCAAAGAACGAACTTAGTTGTGTCATTGATAAGAATGGTAGAGTTATTTACTATGCATCAAGGTAGTTAAAAACTTAGGAATAATACTATAAAACTCTATATATTGAGTTTTAATCATTAATATTTACTCTAAAGATATGATGATATTATCTCAATGGTGAGAGATTTGAGATTTATATATAAAACAATATCTTGAAATATACATTCTCACAGAAAGTACACAACATGAAGAAAATGAGATGGATCAAGATACTAAATGATTAATATTGTTTCCTAAACCACCACACAAGGAAAAAATGAAGTGGCTAATGGAATGAGATGGAAGAATCATGGAGTTATATACAAAAAGAGGATTGATAAGGATCCTTTTTACATAGATCTAGTAGGAATGGATATTGAAAATGATAAAGTAGGGGAAGCATCACTGCTTTCTCAAATGGTTTCAAAATCATATGTACTTGAAAGTAAATGTTATTATTATGGTGATAAGAATCTATAAAAGAAAATTAGTGTTTTTAATTATGAGATGTACGTAAAATTTTTGTATGAGGGTGGATTGAAAAATTTTGGGAGGATGTTATGTGTACCCTCTATCCGCGAAGTAAAATATGAGTTATGAGATGATGCATATATCTTAAATTTATCCATACACCCTAAATGCTCTATAATGTATAAATATTTGAAGGAACAATTCTGGTTGTATAATATGATGTAGAAATTCCTAATCATGTATCAAAGGGTTATTCGGTCTGTAGATGAAGGGATAAAAGGCTTCATCATTAGGGAGTGATGCACCCTCGTCTAATCCCAACATAGAAATGGGTTGACATTATTATATATTTTTTCACATGATTACCAAAAAATCCAATAAGGATTTATTAAATATGGATAATTTTCAAAAGAAATACTAAATATGCCCATATCCTTGAAATAAGGGTGGATTTTCCATGGAAGTACGTTGGAAGACATGTTATTAATGAATTTTTACGATATCATTAATCACCTCTCTCAAATTTATTTATTTGTGATCCTTTATTGAAATAAAAATTCTTTAAAATTCATTAGATTTATTTGGATACTGAGCTTCATTTGTGTAATTTTATCACTCTTAAAATGATTTTAAGTCATAATGGACAATATAAACTTTAAATGAGACATTATGATTCTGCTCACATGATTTTCATGGCATGTGGGATCAATATTTCCCATTGGAATAGTTTTCCTTCAATAATAGTTTCCATTATAGTATTCAAATTGCACAATATGAAGCATTTCATAGAAAGAGATATCATAGACCAACATGTTTGGATGAAGTTGTTGAATGGAAGCATGTATGCCTAGAGTTTGTGGATGAAACAATAAAGAAGGTAAAGCCTATTAAAACCCATATCAAAGTAGAAAAATTTAAGAAATAGAGATACGATGATAATAAAAGGCATGATTAATAATTTCAAGCATGATATTAGGTTTTCGTGAAATCATATCCCTGGAATGATGTTATAAGATTAGGGAGGAATGAAATATTGAGCCCTAGGTACATTGATCCTTTTGTAATTCAAGAGATAATTAGAAATGTGGTTTATGATTTGTCAATTCCACATAACCTTTCTAGGGTACATAATGTTTTCAACATCTCATTATTATAGAAGTAAATTCAAAAACCTAGCCATGTACTCACTTCTAAAGTATTAAAAATATAACCCAACTTATCTTATTGTGAAAAGTCTATCCAAATTTTTGACACTAAAGAATAGTTGTTGATGAATCAGATGACTCGGCTACTAAAGTGTAACACCCCATATCTGAGTGATATCCAATGGTGGCCCATACCCAATTGGTCACATGGCCTTAAGCGCATTTCCCCTAATTCCATTGGATGTTAACTAAAAGTGAGGACCTTGTGTGTGATAATGGTGAAACTATGATTTCATTGGCAGAGTATACACAACAGAAAGAAAACAATAAAAAATTGGGGAAGAAATAATATCATAAAATAGAAGTAAACAACTGAGGACTGATAGTATAGAAAACCACAACCTATAAAAATAAATTATTCATGTCACATGTATATTAGAATGAATCCAAATAAGTCACAATTCAGGAAATATTATGATAAAAAATTAGAATAGAAATAGTAAACTCCAACAGAATCGCTAGCATCAGCATGGTCTCATGCACTCCAACTCCAACAGAAATCATGTACCTAATGAAAAAGGCCATTTCCCTTATCTATACCTGCAGGTATATGATCATTTTGGGTCTAAAATCATGACACAAGTAGATTTTGGGATTAATCCTAGTAGGCAACCACCAAAAGATATGGGCATAACTATCAATGAATATATATACTATGCAATTTGCAGAAATAAAGCCATAAACTAAGAAGTACTCTAATATAAATGATTTTACGGTTATAAATTACATTCATTTTTCATTTATAAATTATTCAATGTTTTGAATAATTAATCTTGCAATTTAGCATAAGTTTTGTATCCCTCCATGTAATAGTAAAAATAGAAATCACATCAGACCATCTATACAATCACGTAGTACAACATCCAAGATTGTGCTTTGTCTTAGCAGACTCATCACCATCATTCAATTATCTGAAAATGACCCTCTATGAAATCTCTCAAAGTCTAATCCCTATGGTCCGACATGGAATAGAGTAATGATAAACAACCTCAGGGGTAGCACTCACGATCAATAACCAATGGACTACATAACATCAATATTTTATAAGTGTCCTCCTGGTAGCTCTCATAGTCAATACCACTAGGTCATAGCCTACACCAAGGATGTCATGATCCTATGTAAATAAACAAGAAAACCCACATATGTTTCCTGGTCCATGGCTCTCATAGTCCATTGTGAAAACAATGTGCATATCATAACAGTGTAGAGCATGTAATCTATAACTACGACATGTCTATCATTCACATGCATAACATATGCAATTCATATAATCAATAAAACTACATCGTAATCATTTCATGGCATTGAAACATGGTACGCCACATAAGTAAGGTAGGCCAAATGACCATAATTAGTCAAACAAAGGAAAATGAACCCATGGGTGTCCCATAAAGAAGGAATCTAACCTTTCGCATATTGAATAACCCATTCTCAAACAATTAAACCTTATTAGTTAAATAATACGGTTAAATTCTAAAACATTTAATACCTTAAACGTGAGTATTCATCACAGTAATCATATAAAATCAAAGGAAAATCAATGTAAGGCTCAAAACACCTACCTTGATGTTGTACGAAGAAGACTCCTGATTGTTAGCCCTTGAATCAACCTAGAATGACATAAATTGGTGGAAAAAAATTCACCCAATGACGTATTAATCAAAGGTCGGACAAAGAAATGGGAGGAGCATAAAGTTCATCGGTCACTTGTTACTATCCTGTATGAATCCAAGGGAGAATAATGGTGTTTTGGACTTGAGATGTGACCCCGCTCTGATTTATCAAATAAAAAGAAAATTATAAAGAATGTTACTTCAATGTATATGTCGTGTACTAGCCTCAATCGGCCCTTGTATTAGGCAGTCATCCAAGTCACCTACATGACCATGTACTCAGCCGTTACATGGCCAGTACATGGCTATACGCAGCAATCGAGTACACGCCATTTAGTTAGAAAATTTCTAATTGTTCCCTTTTCCTAAAAAACAACATGAATTAAAGGTCCATAACTAAAATGAAGTTTAATGTTCTTAAAAACGTCCCCCATTAAAGCAATTCATCCCTGAATTACCCTTCCATGGGGGGTGAAAAAGAAAAATAAAACAAATCTAGGCACTATGATCATAGGTCGGACTCCCTCTCCCATGTATCATCCTGCACATTCCTTTTATACCTTATAACCCATACAAGAGGAACAAACATGGCATAGAAAACCATCATGATGTGATCCAAAATCTAAATAGGGTGATCCCCGATGAACAAATAAACCTCCAACTCAACCTCCTTAGTTTAAAAAACATGAGATAGTTTTGAAAAGCATCTTCATAACTGAGAAACATAGAAGACGTCGTGCAAAATCCAATACCTATGAGGTAACTTCAACCTATAAAAAAACCGCATGACTCTCTTAAAACCCTCAAATGGCCCGACGTATGCTGGTGGAAACGTTCCTTGTATCTTAATCCTTTTATGTCCCAACCTTTGTGTGACACATATGAAAACATGATCTCTGACCTTGAACACCATAAGTCATCTCCATCAATTAGCATAAGATATCTGGAAAGACTGTATAGTATCCATCCTCTTTCGAATAACCTACACCTTCTTTGTGGTCTCTTGGAAATGATTAGGCCCCAACATAGATGTCTCTCCTACCTCCAGCCAAGATAGGGGTTATCTTCATGGCCTAATTTACAAACCCTCATATGGTTTCATTTGAATCATCACATGAAAATGGTTTTTTTTTTACAAAATCTACTAGAGGTTTTTGCCTCTCCCCTGAACCCCTGAAATCCAGGACACATGCTCGAAGCATGCCACCCAAAACCTGAATTGTGCACTTGGATGTTCCATTTATATGGGTATGGTTAGCCGTACTCGGATGTACATTTGTACCCAAAGACCTCTATTGTCCCTACCAGACATGAGAAGTAAAATGGGAATCCTTTTCTGAAACAGTAGTGTGGAGAACCCATAGAAATGTACAATCTCTCAGATGTAAATCCTTCCAAGCTCATCATTGCTGAAGCTTTCCTTAATCGGTAGGAAGTCTAAAACCTTAATGAGCCTATCGATAACAATTGAAAGTGCATCATTCCCTCCATGAAACTTCATTAATCCCATCAAAAAATCTATCAGGACAAAATTCCCCTTCCACTAAAAAATGGGTCAATAGTGTAGAATCCATGTCGATCAATGATGTTCCTCCATCACCTTCTGACTGGGGGAACATCTCATTACAAAACCAGAAATATACCTCTTCATGTTTGGCCACCAATACAGACACTTTAGATCTCAATAAAACTTGGTGAAACCCGAATGAACTTCACATGCAGAGGAATTAAAATATCATATCAACTCCTTATGTATATCTGTTGACACCTATAAGATTCCATGGAAATTTAAGACATCATCATCTCCTATGGTCCACCCCCAGAGTAGGGTCCTTGCCTGAAACACTCTGTCGTAGGACTATCCCTTTGGAATTTGATAGCTGCATCATTCACACTCTATAGAGTTGATTAAATGTAACAACTTTAGAAGAAAGAAATGTCTTCTCCTATTTGTCATGCACCTAAAAATACATCTCAGGGAACAAATCAATAAGCTTCCACTCACTACTGGTCTCTTGAACTTCCTGTATCAGATTCCTCTTTCTCAACGCAACATCCACTGTGTTTCCTTTCCCAGGCGTGTAAGAAATGTCAAAGTCAAAGGATAAAACTTAATAAACCCACCTTCACTATCTCAAATTTTTATTGCCCTGTGTAGAGATATACATGTGGATTTTGGGTTCAGTATATACCAAAACATTATCTCCCATAAAATAATGTCTCCAACATCGCAAATAACGCACATCTGCAGCTAACTCGAGACCATATATTGGATAATTACTCTAATGTGGCCTCAATTGACGATACATGTATGCAATGACTCTATCCACCTACATAATCAATGATCCATGCCTGATACCTAATGCATCATAGTCAACTATGTAACTCTTTCCTGACACTTACAAAACAAGTATCGGTGATGAATTAAATTAAGCTTTCTACTCATGAAAGGCTGAATCATAGAAATCCATCCACAATTATTTTTCATCCTTCTTAGTCAGGAATATCAGTGGTGATACTATGAGTGAGAAGTCATGTATCATATTCATGTAGTAACTAGATAGCTCTAGAAAACTCAATACCTCAATGGTATTATTTTGATTCCCCTAGGAAACTACCACTCCCACATTCTCTAGGTCTACTGATACTCTTGTCTCTAAGATTAAATGACCCCATAAGTTAATTTGGTATATCCAGAAGTGTCATTTTGAGAGCATAGACTATAAATGATGTTCTATTAGTGTACTCAATGCAATCTCAATATGGGTGGCATGATCATTTTGAGTGTGATAGGGCACCATGATATTGTCTATGATGAATATCATAAAAGAATCCAATTAGGGATGGGACACTCGATCATTAGTTACATGAAAACTGCTAGCGTGTTCATTAGACCGAATGACATAACCAAATTCTTGTATAGACCATTCCTACTCTGAAATTCTATAAGATGTTTATTTGATGGTGTAACATATGTGTGATGATGACATTATATCATGTCAATCTTCAAGAACTCCCGAGATCCTTGAATATGATTAAAGAGATCATCATTCCTTGACAAGGGATATAAGATCATTACTATCAATTTATACAGCTTCTGATAATCCACAAAAATTCTAATGGTACCATCCATCTTTCTCACAAAATGGACAGGCATACCCAAAGGATAAGTACTAGGTCAGATGAATCCCTATAACTAAAAAACCTATAACTTCTTCTTGAGCTACTCTAACTCTAGTTTAGCCATCCTATAAGGAGGAATGTACATTGTTTCCACTTCTGGCATAAACTAAATTGAGGAATATACCTCTCACTCTAGAGGTAAACCTGGAATGTTATCTGGGAAGAAAACTCTAAAACAATCCACCACGGGAGGAAAATACATCTATGAATCCACCTATTGATCTTGATATAAATAAGAATTCATGGCTATAATTCCTCCCAAACCAGATTGCTCGGGTCCATATCTACTCTCCTAGACATCCCATTCGCCCTTATGTATAAAAACCCACCCTCTATTCACATTAAACTCACCCAACAATGATAGCAGTCAACATATGCCTATGAGGAGACTACCCAATCCATTTCACAAATGACATCAAAACCTGTTATTTATAATACATAGAGGTCACACATGAAGTGAAACCCACCAAACTAAAGATAGAACTCCTTGAAAAGATGTGCATTAGCCGTCCTAATCCCAAATGGAGTGTCTTCCATCATAAAATTATTAGATGTAAATAAACAGAGCTTGAGGATCCTAAATATAGAAATATATTTTAAAATATTGGAAGCACCTTTATCATAATGAGAAGAAGCTAAAACTGAGGTATCTAGAATCGTACATGTAACTGTAGAGGGTTCTTGATGCTACTCTAAATGGGTCTACTACACTGCAAAAGTCTGACATGTACCGCATCCCTACGAATCTTCCTAACTACCCTTAGTTGATCCAACCTGCTATCGCTAAAAATCTATAGCCGGACTACCACAACCACAACCACCTCTTCGGCCAGAACAGCCTGACAAACTGCAGTTTTCTGACTGAAGAGAAAC
Source organism: Viscum album (assembly GCA_963277665.1). NCBI lineage: Eukaryota > Viridiplantae > Streptophyta > Magnoliopsida > Santalales > Viscaceae > Viscum > Viscum album. The sequence goes on from OY728137.1 coordinate 1,960,959,661, forward strand.
AATTTTTTCTTCTCTTGAAGGTGGAGTCATAACTGATCCCCAATCACCACATTCTGGTTAAATAATCCCAAAAAATTACTGAATATGACTCATATTTCCACAATATTCGAAGTCATATGGGTCTCTCGGGCACTAAGATATCTTGTTACCACACATCCAACACTAGTAGAACCCCACCTAACTACTTTTAGATGCATGAATACTACAGAAATCACCATGGGAAGGCTCCATGGGGAACATCCTACTATCTGTTGAAGGATTTATAGACATTGATGGTGAACCACCCTGACAAATAGCTCCTAGATCCCTCATATTACACTCAATAATTAGTGCCTAGTTTACTATAGCTGTCACTAACGTCATCCTGAAAACAATCTCTTATGATCAGATGTCGTACATGAGACCATCCTCAAATCTCTTAACCAATGATAACTCCTCACCTCCTAGAACAAGTGCAATGCTCTGAATCTATATAAAACTTGAAGAATACTACATCAATGAACAATCACCCAACTCCAAATGCAGGATATCCTGGGCTCGGACAACCTTCATTGTCTCAGGGTAGAAGTAATCATAGAATGTCCTTTGACACACTTCCAATGACATATCTCGTTGATATCCCACCTGTGAGATAACATCCCACGATATTCTGGTGGAATCAATCATCATCTATGTCACAAGATTCACCATCCTATGTGGAGGCATCTCTGATGGAAATCATGGCATCCAACCATGACTCTACATCCTATGGTTCTCCCTCCCTTGAGAAATTCGGAGTATGCTGCTGCTGGAACAGTCACGTCATATCTACCATAATCAGTGAAGGATGTGGTGCTCCCTAGAAAGTCTACAAAGTCTTTATAATGTCATCATCTAACTATGAATCATTACCTATATCCAGAATAACAGCTGGTCCCAAGACAAGAACGACGAGAGGATTTTCTAGTAGTCCATGATCTACCATTTTAGGTGTATGATCGTCACCATCTAAATAGTGTAACACTAGAGGACGTATTGGTGACATGAATTTAAAAGGTCAAGTGCACACCTCAATTAAAGATTATCATGGACAAAAACATTTATGTGCACAAATAGAAAAGGAGAAGAAAAAAATTCATGTTTTAAAAAATAGGGTTACACGGTGTGTAAAACCACTACACATCGTCTTCCCTTAATTTTGAACATGGGTGTGTACGTCTACCAATCCTAGTCATGTAACACCCATACAGATGGCGTGTTCATTCGGAGACCCTGTGTGTATATGAATTTTTCCTCTTTCCTTGGTTCATCTACACATCTAAAACTACCCAGTTCTCTCCCAATGTAACACTACATGACGTGTTCATCCCAGACATGGAGTGTACCACCTAAGTTCTATCCACCCGTTACATTAGTCACAAAGCCATAAACATGGTCACTAAATTCATGACACATTAAATCTGGACACAACATGTACCATCTAAATATCATCAACCCATGTCATTGGTCTTGCAGTCGAGTACATGGTATCTTCTATACAGTGTGTACTTGAAGTACAAAATGTGTTCTACAAAACATTTATCAACCCTACATATCTGCTCAAAATGTCAGTCGCATGCTTAAGGAATACAAAGCGTGTACATATGGGTCAAATCATGTACTTATGAAATGTTGTTTTTTTCAGAAGAAAATAACCCATGGAGTGTGCTCATTACATCACATGTCGGGTTGTTTGTGTTTTTAGATAGTATGCCTATAAAACTTCTACAGAACCCTTAAAACCTAAAATTTTGTCTAAGGTATCACAAATTATGACCCGTGAGAGCCCATACTCCACGTGAATCCATGTTTGGGATCCTTTTTTACATCAAAACTTGACAAAAATCAACAAATGATCAAACAGGATCAAGCAAATTTTTATCCATGTGAGCCAATAACACTTCAAGGACCAATGATTGGTGTTCAAAAAAATAAAACATTACAATTTCCAAGACCCTATCAAAATAGATGGTATTCTATCATGGAATCTATCACAATACCATGCATATCAAGAACAATATCTATCATAATAGCATGCATTCTGTAATGCATCATAAATGGAATTACAAAAATGCATGACATGTGATCTCTAGGAACTGCCAATATGATGAATGAGATGGAATACACTCATCTCATTGAGATTAAATAGAAATATAACCACAATGACATCAATAGTAACAACACAAAACAAGTGTGTCACCCAATGGTGAAATCAAATCAACTATAACAATTGAAAAATTATAAAGATTGCAATTTTTGAGGTAACTTGACTTTTCCATGTACACAGGTTACATACTCCAAGGAACAACTTATTTACAACTACATATTCCTTTATATCCCTGTCTATAGGATCCAAATAGTAAGAAAAATCAGAAGAAACATCCTCTGAAACCACTCTGTAACAACAGAGATCTTGGTTCTACCCAAAGGTTCCCCATACTCAGTTAGTCACATTGCCTCTAGTGCATTTCCCCTAACGCTAAAAGCTACTAAAAAGAAGTGGGGGATATGGGTGTGATATTGGATAAACTATTCCCCTATTGGTTGAGTATACACATCATAAAAATAATAGTAAGCAATAACGGAAGCAGTAATACCTTACAATATAAGTAAAAAATGGAATAATAAGATTATAAACAGTTACATCATATATAAATAAATGATCCCTATCACATGTATCTGGGAAAGAATCCATACAATCCATAATGTTGAAAATACAATAAAGAAACTAAAGTACAATAATGGTAAACTCAAATAGCATCGTAAGCCTTAGATTAGTTCCATACCCTCTAGCCCCAACAATAATCAAGTACCAGATGAAGAAGGATACCTTCATTTATCTATACCTGCAACCATATAATCTATTTGGGTCCAAAATAATGACCTCAGAAGGGTGTGAGATGAATCCTAGTAGGAAAACACCAAAATATCTATTTATAATTGTTATTGAATTTATGTAGCAGACAATACTTAGAAATTGAGCAATAAATTAGGATGTAATCAAAATTAATCAATCCAATAGGTTTTAATTATATTAATTTTTCATTTATTAATCATTAATACTATCAAATAATGAATCCCGAGATATAGCCTAAGCTCGGCATCCCTCTGTGTAATAGTAATAATGATGTCTCAAGTGACCATCTAAACAATCAAGTAAGACTGAGTCCAAGCTTGTCCTTTGTCTTGGAAAACTAATCACCATCATTAAATTATACACAAACAATCCCATGGGAAAGGTCTCATAGTCTAACCCCTATGGTCCCACATATCATAGTGTAATGATAAATGACCACATGGATAGCTCTCATGGCCAACACCCCTGGGTATACATAGCATAAATAATTTATAAATGACCTCCGGGTAAACCTCATGTTCAATACCACATCGGTCAACATATTATAAATAAATCATAAATTACCTCTTAGGTATCTCCCATGGTCAATACCCCTTGGTAAAAGTCTACACCAAGGATCACATGGTATTTTGTAAATTAACATGGGAACCCCCACAGAATTCATGTTCCAAGGCTCTCACAGTCCATTGGAAAATCAACACACATATCATAACAAGGCTGCACATGTAATCTATAACTACTACATGGATATCACTCACAATCATAACACATGGAATTCATATAATCAATCAAACACCATCCTAAGTAAATTAAGGAATTGAAACAACATATGCATCATAGTTAACCTATACCAAACTACCATAAATTGTAAATGATGGAAAACAGACCCTTGGGGTGTCTTTTAAACAAGGCATCTAACCTTACACATATGGTAAACACATTATAAAACAATTAAACCATAACCAGTAAATAATCGGGTTAAATTCCAAAACATGCAAATCCTGAAACATGGGTATTCATGAATTTAAGTATATATAATCCAAAGACAATCAATGTAAGGCACAAACCACCTAAAATGATGTTATACGATGAACAATCATGAACATCAGACCTTGAATTATCCTAGAACGAAATAGAATGAGGGAAAACCAATGCACTCGAAGATTCCTCAATCAGAAGACAGATGGAGAAATTGGAGGGGCTCGATGTTCTTTGGCTGTTCATCACCCTCCTAGAAAAAACACGAGGATAAGAATGATGATATATATATAAGACGTGACCTTGCCCTGATTTATTAAATTAAAATAGAATTACATGGTGTGTCTATTTAATTTTCACACCATGTACTTCCCTGAACTGGCCCCCAATTTAGGCGGCCTGCCAGGTCACCTACATGGACATGTATATGTCCATTACACGGTCATTACATGGATACACAGGGGAACTGAGTATATGGAGTTTACTTAGAAAATTATTTATTCTTTGTTTTTTCATATAAAACAACCCAAATTAAAGACCCATACCGAATATGAAGTTCTGGGTTCATACATAAAGGTACCTTGGAAAAATTATAAAATTGATGAGGTGATGTGGGAGCCTCATGAACTTATGATAAGGACCTAATCATATCTTATTATTAAGTAACATTATATAAATATTGAGGATGAAATTTTTAACTGGGGAAGAATGTCACAGCCCAATGATTTACAAATAAATTTAATATAGAATGTAATGGATTATAAAAGGAGTCTCTATGAAACAACACTTTATTATTATAACATATCATTAAACAAAAATTTTCAATTTCTATGTTTTGAATTTTTAAAAATGGACATACACGGTTGAGATCAGTAAGACCTTGAGACTCTCTTATGATCAACTTATGATTTGGAGAATAATGACTTCATGTTAGGAATTATAATATGAACCTTATGAATATTAACATGTCCGAATGAATTGTAATCTCACCCATCATTGTACAAATAAAACATAACCATATTATAAATGAAATTATGATATACTTATATCATAGTACAAGTAAGTGAATATTTATAAAAATAAAAAATAAGTGTTGGTAATAAATATTTTATTAAAATTTATAATTAATAAATTTATTTAAAATAAATTCATTTTTCATATAATGTATTCATACATAAATATTTTATTGTTCTATGATTCTAGTATAATCTAACAAGGCCTTTGTTGATTTTTAGGGTGTTATAAAATCATTTTAATATTTATAAACTATATTTTTCAAGTAAATGGTTATTGTAATAAAAAATAAAATTTCTCAAACATAGAAAATTATTTTCATATAATAGAGTTAATTTGTTTTAATTAAACATGTATAAAAATGGTTAGGGTGATTTTTGGGATTTTTCATAAATACTTGAATCATTAGTGAATAGTAAAATATGGTAATTTACTGTATAAATACATTATAAGCTATATACACTATTCCTTGGGTTATGGGTGATGTAATAAACCTTTTTAGAACTCGTATTAACTAATTTCAACATTTTGTTTCTCAAAAATAAATATTATTTGTAATCTTGGGAAAAATAATAAAATAATGAAAAAAATAAATAGAAATTTCCCCTTTGCCCCACTATAAAACACTCCCCTCAACCCCTCTTTTTTCCCTGATCTAGGCCTTGAAGCTTGTAAATGTTTTTACCAAATCCTATTACATGGTATCTTCACACATCTATGAGGTATTGGTATTACCAAAAGTCCAAAACCCATTTCCATAAGGAGGCCCTCAAGGAATAGTATTCAAGAGGTAAAATCTTCTTTGTCTTCCTTTTAGTTTATTTTTCAACTTATATTTCTTATTATTCTATCCTCACCTCTCCAAATGTGAATGAAAAATTTAGTAATGTTTATGTACTAGAATTATATCATGTTAATGCTAGAACCGCCAACAATATCATTACTATCTCTTTTTTATTTTTAAAATGAAATCATCGTCCGAAAGGTTGTGATTTACAGCCTTTATGTACTATAAACTTTCGTTATTAAATTTATTATCAATGATGTTCATGATACCATTTTTTAATGATGATAATATAGTACAATATCTATATTAAAACCATTCTAATGTTTTTTATGTAACACTTTTACATAATTTTAAATGAGGAAATAATTAGTTTCATATGATCTATAATCTACGTAGTAATGTAAACGATTATCACTAAATGTATTATCTAATGATTCATCCACATACCATATTAATTTTTTTAAAATAACCATTTAAAATTATAAATATTAATAAATATCATATTAATTCAATTATGGATAATGTTACTCATCCCACATGAACTTCCATTCACATATATAGGTATACATACCATGATAACAAATAAAATGAATGCTCCCAAGAAATAAAATTTTATCTTATAAATAATAAAATATTCTATAAATAAACATAATAAAATTATAAGAAATAATAATGATTATTGGAAATTCTGAATTAATTATTTTTTTGAATCTAAATTGATTATCCCAGATGTTAATGTCATGTTAAGAACACATTAAGACATAATCTAAGGGTTTTCTACCCGAACCACCATTTTATTTCAGGATTCACTTTTTTCTCTCATTACCCCAATTATGTTATTAATTATTATTATGTAATAGTAATATATTATATTTTAATTATATATATATATACCAATAATAATCCTTATTTACATTGTTGGGAGTTACATGTTCTAAAAGTTTATTTTTGATATTCTTCTTGATAAACATGCCCATTTCTGGGTGGCTTCCCAATATTTTACCTAATTTCGAGTTAACTCTAAAAACTATTTTAAGACACCATTATTTTTCTAAAAACACTCAAATTTTCATTTAAAAAATATATAATTTTACATATTTTTTATTCAATGATTCAACAAAAAAGAACTATTCTTTCCAAATTAATAATGTATTACTACAAATAATTATTTGATTATTTTATTATAGAATTTAAATATATTTCAACAAGTTTATTGAATCTTTTGTTTTTTTGGATTAACCACTTATGATTATAATCGTCCATATTTTACTCAATGGTTTATGATCATTTTGACTATGAATATTCTATCTTGACACCATTCATCATATTACTCAGAATGGTTAGTGCCTATATCTATAGATTGGGTAAAGATATTGCATATATCCATGTTATTTACCTTTATCCCCATTCATATGAGGAATATATTTGACTTAGAAATGTATGGGTGGGTACCTCGTTATCCCCTCAATGCATTGGTAGGTCTTATAAGATAAATCAAAATTGTGGTTTTGGTCGAGGCCTTACACTAGAATTTTAAGATGTCTGGGAAGAGGCCATGGAAATATGTTTTAGATGTCTGATATTTTTCATTCCCCAATTATGAACATTTTAGTAGATAAACTATATGATTATTTATAGTGGTAGAATATACATTTTTACATTTCATTCTTTGATGATCAATTATATGTATTTATGTATCCCCCTTTATTTCCATCCATATTATAGTCAAGTTTATTTTTAAAGGAATGCATTATTAGTCATTAAACAAGCCTAATTTTTATATTTATGAAAATTTTTGTTGTATTAATAATCATAACCAAAATACCAAGCTCACAAATTTGTTAGGTTTTATTTTTCCCTAGGATTAAGAGATGAATATTATGATGAATGATTTTCTGGAATAATATCTAATATTATAGGTGTTACCAATTTTGTTCCAATGTTTTTTTGATTTCATGTTATAATCCAAATCATATTTTGGTATATTGTATTCCAAAACAATGAAACTATTTGGTCCATCATGATGTAATTTCCTTGTCAACATATAAATTTATTATTATACAACATCAACTTTGAAAAACTAGGGTCAGGGTCCTTACATATGAATCCATTTGAATCAAATTAACCCTTACCAAATTACATATCAACTTCCATAATCATATCCTAAAATCATTATCTTTTACAAAAATCCAGACTAGGTAGATCATTTGTGGAATACTAAGGAGGTTATGTGAAGAGGAGTTAATGTTCTTCAATAACCATTTTTATTTTATTTATTTAACCTCCTCATTCAATTCATGTTATACCATGATGATTTAAGAATCTAATTATAATTCCATAAAAATATTTTTTTACTGATATGTTCATGATATAAAACAATATCTATTTCCATTAAATGGGATACGAATCATCCTTCGTCTATGTAGTTAACATCTTCCTCGTGAATCAGTGTCCTTCATTTTTCGATTACCACTACTAACATATAATTATCCTGATGGGTTTCTAGTATATATATGATATTTAAAAAACAATTATACTTATCGAGTCAATATATCATATATTTATTTTTTAAAATTTATTTATATAGGAGATATGATAATGTAACGTAGGTGTATGACAAACTATCTCCTCATGAAGCGATGTGATTCATCTTCACTAAAGCATTACGTGGAATAAAAAATTATAAATATATGAAATATAAATAATATAATTATTATAATATTTACATATTTATAATTCTGAAAATATATTATTTCATTTTATTACTTACCTTTTCACTCACTAAAAGATGATAATGATTTACATGTATGTGTGGACCACCACCTTCAAGTGGTGATGTGACTCTCTATTCAGCACCATTCCACATAGATGATATTTTTTTATTATAGTTATAGAAAAATTATTTATTTATGATATTATAATTATTCTGTTAATATAATATATTTATAAACACTTTCCCATAATTATCATAAAAAAATATAAAATGTTACTCATATGTATGTATGATCTAACATCTCCATGATCATAAGGTACATCATTCCTCAAAACCATATTTTTTGATTGGTAATAAAGGTATAAATTATATATATATTGAAATTAATTCATGATTATTATTATAGTTATTATAGAACTATGATTAATTTGAGAAGATAGAAAATAAAAAATCAGAACATATACGAAAAACATAGTAGTTAGTACCAAAAATGTTTCTTTAATATTGAATACTTAATAAATATGTAATAATATAAACCAAATAAATAATATATTTTATGATATATATAATTATGGTAGTATAATTTATGTTTAATAAAAAAATATTTATTTAACTAGAGTATTGAATTTGTAACAAGGAAGTAGAGACTTAAGATAAGGGATTTCTTGTATCCCTTTTATTTCAGGGAGACATATAAAAATTAACCACTCAATTTATTTGTGTTATATATTTACTTCCCCATTGAAATTTTTTATAAGGAATAAAATTCATCACATGATATTTGATGTTTCAATTTATTTTATTCTTTATTTGGAATTATGATTCAAATGGTTACTTAGGCTGTAAGGGATTTTCATGTCACATTTTATTTCTTTGAGAAACATTCATGATTCGACACAAATTTATTTCATGTAGTGAATATAATAACAATGTATGAATTTTATGATAAAGATCCAAAATGTTTTTTGGATTTACATCTCCATTTTACTAAATTTTTTATATTATATGTACAGATGAAAATGTACCGAATATATAAGGAAATTTTGTCACAATTCTTCTTATTTGAGACATATGTTATGTTATAAAGCTATCTACCTTTAAAATGTGTGTATATATATCATTAGGGAAATAATATAATGAATTTATTTATTATATTGATGATAAATTTTTTCTTAATTTAATTCATTATAGGATATTATGATTCAAAGTTATCTAAGTTGTAATGATTTTATTTAATAATTTCACTATTTATTAGTATTTTAAGAGATTCTATTTCTGATGAAAAAATAATAAAATATATATTTCAAGAACATGTTACATTTATTTTACTATGTTTATTTAAGGATAATATATTTCCTCCCAATATTATTCACTATTTATGTACACAATAATTGAATCAAATTTTTATGAAAAAACAGTAAAATTTCTATCTACTATCGAAAACAAATTTTCATCCATATCCATGGTTTAAAAAAATGGTTTCAATTTTATTTATAAAAAAGCAAATTTATTATTAATAAATAGTTTTAAAAAAATTTAACATTAAAAGATTGAAGTTAATATTTATGGTATTTTCAAAACAAATTCCAATTTGGATTCTACCAAAAAATGAGAAAAACATTCCTTATTATCAATATGAACAAAATTAATTCATTTTTTTATTCCATTACTACTAAATGATTTCAATATTTTCATAATTTTTTAAAATTTTATTTTAAATATTCTAAATATATTAATATTTTTTAAAAACTTTATATTTTCAACAAATGATTTCAAATTTAAATAATGATTTTGAAAATGTCAAAAAAATTAAAGAGGAAATTTTATTTTACTCGAGAAATGTTTTAATTTATATTTTTTTATTCTATTATAACTTTCCAAATTTATTTTAAATGGAAATTATTTCCAAATATTTTTTAGTTTTAATGATGATTTTCAAAAAAAAATAATTTTCCTCAAAACAATAATCCATGTAATCTATAAAAATCATTTTCAATATAAGATGACCTTATTTTATGTCAATTACTCTTTAATTGGGTTTTTATCAGAGGATATAATTATTTTAATTTCTTATAATGTTTTATTTTTAGGATGAAAATCTTTTTGTGAAATATATTTATCTGTTACAGGTTATACCATAATAAAAAGTTCATGAAACATATTTATTTTTCTATATGTAATAATGTTATGAAATGATTAAATTATTATTAATCATGTATATTTTAAATTGTTTATGAAAAGATTAAATTTTTATCAAACCCATTTTATTTCGTAGGCTATGATATGATGAATGTTTTATGATCATGTGACACCCGTGTATGATTTTTATTATGCGAAGGGTGAGACCTATACCTCCTTCCAATTCATTGTGTAATTACAAATTTCCTAAGATCTCAAAGGGTATACAAATGGTTATACTATGATAAAAAATGTTGGTTTTTGGGTGGTTTTCAGTGGATATAAAAGGATGGTACATGGATGGTTTTCTCAAGATCGAAAAATTGTGTACATGTATCATTAGTCGAACCCTAAAGTAGGTACACCAGTGGTTATCTCAAGCTTAGAATTAAAGGAATTTCTTGGTGGGTAGCCTTAACATAAGATTTTCTATGTTTTTGTATATTCCAAAAATGAAATGTCTTTTTTTCATGGATAATAATATTTCATTTTATAATGATTAATGTCTTATAAACTACCAATCATTATGACATAAATAAAGATTATGATATTTTATATGTAGGTTATGATTTTAATATGTTATTATCATGTTTTGATACCATTTTTTTATCATTTAATACGTACATATCTCCCTTGATTACCTTTACTGAGCATATGAGATCAAACTTTCTCATGATCATTTCCCCTAGGTTATGAATAATGGTATCAAATAGGATTACTAAAATGGATGATATTCATAGGATACATTTATGATCTTTTATGAATTAAGAATATTTTTTGACGACCTCAAGGGAACTAAACTTTTATGTTACTTAATCGTGTTTTTTTTGTAATGTAATAAATATTAATATAAAAAATATAAAAACCATTTATTGGAATATTTTTAACTATATTTTGTATCATAGGAATGGATTAGTTATCCTTTGGAAACTAGGAAGAGAAAACCTTAGAAAAATCTCTTTGTATATATACAATTATATTTAAAGGGATGTGTCTAATGATAAGTCTAAGGATGAGTCAAATTATAAGAAAATTTCCTAGATTTTATTTAAAGGATAAAAAATTTTATTCTCCTATAATTTCATCCATGTATCGGTATTACATATTTACATCTCTATAGGATATAGGTTCCTAGGTGTAATAATTATGAAAATGGGGAACTAAGATGAACTATTTCATACCCTAGTGAAAAAAATGGGCCTTTATTTACACATGGTTTGACAAACCCATGTGATATCTCTTTTGAAATCCAAAAAAATCTTTGAAAATCATAATGAAGGATTTAAATAGATGTTTATCATGTATGACCTATGGTAACCCTGATGTGTTAGACATTTAACGGATGGTGTCATGTTTTAGACCCATTTTAAGTTAATATTCATTATTATGTTGTCTTATTCTATGATTACACATGATCACACTATACCTTTTCGATTTAGTCAATGAATGAAACAATAAGAAACTGCTTTACAAAAAATAAAAAAGAAAATTCTCTTATTGGCATAAAAATGGGATGATGATGGTACAGAATTATATTATGATTATTACTAATTAGTTATCACTAAACATGATTAACATTGTAAACCATAACCAACTCTCCAAATCATTAAAAAATATAAGGATATAGGATTCTAAGTGTTTAGTTAATGGAGATCTTCAAGGAAATAATATATAGTTTTCTATATGTCAATAATGTGGAAATAATAGTTCTTGGGAATGTCTAATATGGATTGGAAGAAGTTTTTAGTGTGAAGAAAACACATTGAAAATAATTTTAGGGAAATGATGAAAATGTTTCGTTAATAAAATTGATGAGAATATTGGTATCCCTAATGTATCATCAACTATTAATGATTAATATGTTGAAATTGTGGGAATTATATTAATCGATGACTTAAGGGGAAAGAGTTAAAAGAGAATCATCAAGGGTTTTTGTCAAATGGTATTTATAATGATTATGTAGAGAATAAGAATTACATATCAAATGAAACATGTTTGAAGGAATATGATGTTAAATACTAGTTAGTATATTAAGGATGAAGTTGAATTATTTAATTATTAATGTATTGAAATTTGTGGATAATGTTATAGGAATCCTGAAACTAATAGGGATTGTTTAGTTTTTTTTCTTTTGATATTAAAAAACATATTGTATAATAATAGTAAAATAAAAATAGAATTAATAGTAAGGTAATATTTTAAAAAAAAATACAAGATTAATGGAATATAACCCTTAATATATTCCTATGGTTTATAAAATGGATACTATTTTGGATAAATATATGATTGAGATTTATAATGTAAATTAGAAAGTATAGATGAACTTATAACTAATAAATTATTTATTTAAAAAGTGATTATGCTATCATTTATAGAGGTTACAACATTTTTTGATACAAATAATATATTAAATAATCTGTGTTTTATGTATGTAATGGGTAATAATTTATACTTTCAATATGTTTTTATGGTAATATTTTTCATTACAAGGTTTCAAGAGAACAAATGATGAAGATATTTACCTTTTTAGCATGTGATAATGAAGATATACGTTATTACATGTTGGTTATTAATGTTAATTTCCTTTTGATAATTTTAGTAACCTTTTTTTATAAATTTTGAATTTTGGAAGAGTTATACGGTTATACATTTATTGAATCATTTATGTTGAACTTTAGATGAGGTTTTAGAGATTAACATATTACATCACAATAAACAGATTTAACCGTTATGGATAACTAATGTTATACCGTTTTATAAAGATAATATTAAATAATTATCAATATATTATAGATATTTTGATCATTTAGAGCTTAAAGAATCTAAAATATCATCTTCATTTCATAGAGTATGATATGATGTTGGAGTTGAATAATGTGATAAAAAAGGAGGAAATCAGTATTGTAAAACAATGGAAAGTTAAACCCTATATATATTAGTAACTATGAAATTTTTTATCATATCATGATATTATCCAATTTATTGGTGCTTCCATCAAATGTATTTTAGAATAATGATGTGTTCCATTAATCTACCCCAAGAAAGAACATACATAATCCATCATATATACTAAAATCATAGGTCATACCACTGAAGAATGATAATTATTATGGGGAACAATATATTGTGAATATATATTGAATAGAGGAATTTTTAAGAAACAATACCACTGACATATTCAATTTTTTTTGGTGGAACCAAAAGATTGGGGGGCTACGTTAGATCCTAAATATATAATGAGTAATAATAATCCTCATTTTTTGGTAAACAATGATTAATTTTTAAGGAACCATTAATTTTAATGGGGTAGAATAAAAAAATATATAATATTTTGTAAAAAAATTAAAATATTTAATCTTTTTTGATATTTTTTATTACTCACAAACACTATGTTAAACTATTATTACATGCCACACTACATTTAAACCATTGATGACATACTATTAAAATATTATGTCATGATAGTTATCAACCATAGATTGTAATCATGGGAATCAATATGATTAACTAAAATATCAATTTATATTATTTTCATATATATACAAAATTAAATCCTTGACAAAAAATTAATTAGAAATAAAAATCTTCTCAAAATAAAATATATCAATTTTTGAAAAATTAATTTTAAGAATATAAATAATGTTTACATCAATAATTAAAATTAATTAAGTTTAGTGAATTATTATAATAATAATAATAATATATATATATATATATTTAATAAATTGTTTAACATTCATTTTATGTGTTTTATCGATAAGATATTGTAATAATTCAAATTTTATGCCTAAAAATGTATTTCATAAAAAGTAGTTGTGCCAACTTTCACATTGTTATTTTGTAATTAAAATTTACCACTTTTAAGAATTTTATTTAACAAAATTAAATTAATTTTGAGAATTATAATTTAATATTTATTTTAGGGTGATTTTTTTTGTTTTTTGAAAAATGATTCATTTTTTGATAAATAGTAAATATAATGGACTTTAATAGAAAAATTGAATAGTTTTCGTTTATTTATATGGTTATATATAAGGCCCCAGCCTTAAACCGTACTTAATATTGAGTTATTACAAGATTACACATTGAGGATCTTTTTAGGTTTAGAGTTTTAGAGAATTAGATCATGAAACATGCATTACATTCCACATTTAAACAAAGTGGTTACATAAAAGACAATATTCATTCTTCCCATCAACGGAAACATATTGAAAATAAAACACGGATTCTTTCTTGACACATCCTTGACACTATAATCACATCATGTACCTTTCCCTTGACCTGTGAAAAACATTTAAAAAACTTGGGATGAGCATAAAAAGCTCAGTAAGGGTTATAATAATATGGAAAGGAAACATGAGTTCATACATACATAAGAATGAAATCATACTTTACCCATAAAATATAGGCACTTTAACATACCTCATCAAACCATGAATAAATCCTAGAAATCATAAGACATAAGGGTAACTTGAGGCATTCATAACATTCTTACGTAGGGAGTATCCCTATTGGTTACGTTTGGAATACCCATCACAGTATATTTCCTAAATCTCTTCTGAGAAACCCTAACGTTTTACTCCTTCGCGTTACCCAATGCATTGGAGAGCTATATCGGGCTCACCCGCCCTTAGTTTATCACGGAACCACCCGTTTTCATAACAATTCCCAAGAACCATAACATAAATGTATCACATAAGACATGCATAAAGGAAATATAACATTTCCACATTTCAATCACAATATAACATTTTAGGATATTGAAATAATGAATCCATTAAAAAAACCATTTTCAAAACCATTTAAAACATTTAATAAAGAGATTTTTGAATCAGAGTGTCCCAAACCAACTTGAAGATTTTAAAATTTTAAACCATTAATATCCATATAAATAAATCCTTAAAACCATTTTGAAAACATGGATATTAATAAGAACAAATCATTAAAACATTTAAAGCGATATTTTGGGTAAATGGTTTTTACGAAAATTAGAGACACTTGAATACAATAATTGAGGAATAACATTTAATCAGAACTTTATAATATCATGAGAATAAATGGATTCATGATATAATATTCCAAATGACAGTATATACACCATATAAGATTGAATTGGTGCATAACAACCATAAAGTCTCAATAGAGATGTAAAATGTGATGAAATCCCTTATAAAGATGTTATCCTTAAATTAAGGATAAATAAATCTCAAAATTATGTGTGAAAAATATAAATACACCCAATATAATTGGATATTAAGTGAAAAAACAATAAAAGGTCATTCACACATATTCAAATGATGACATATTCAATAACTACATGTTGAACCCAAAGAAATCGAAATTGGGTTAAAAAGTTCTCTTGGTGAAATTCGACCGCCTAACGGCGTCACTTCAAAAATTCAGAAAATGAGTTGATGAGAGATAAAAAGGGAATCTGATCACTTGGACATCAAATTTACATCAATCAGGATATAGAATAACATATCCCAACATAATAGTATTTTAATTAAAAGACCCAACAAAATAAGTCTTTTAATAAGAGGAGGGTGAAAGGTTCCCTTACCGACATGGGTATCTTTCGAAACATAAGCCCCGTGAAAGAAGGAAAATACAACATTTATGTAAATACTCATAAATGAAATAATATTACACAATGATTAAAATAATGGTCAGTAGATACACCACTCAAAGGAAATTGTGGCAAATGTAGCATAAATCTCACGGGAATAAAAGTGAGGTGAAAAATCCCTTACGAAAACTCGGCAGCCTAACGGCGCCACTTAAAACTTCCAAAAATGGATTGATGAGATCAAATAGGGTATCTCATCACATTAAAATAAAATTTAAATCAAGAGTAATATAAAAGAACATCCCCCATCATAACAAAGAGGATCTTAAAAGAATTGACATAAAGGAGAGTACTTAAAGAGAAAGAGAGAGGTTAGATCTCTTATGAAAATTCAGCAGCCTAACGGCGCCACTCAAAACATTCAAAATGGATTGATGAGAGAGAATATGGTCTCTCATCATATGAACATAAAAATTACAGTAAGAGTAATATAAAATAACATCCCAATAACAAGAAATATGTGCTTAGAAGGAATGACATAAAAGAGTGTACTTAAAAAGAAAGAGAGGAGTAGGATCCCTTACCTCGGGTCCGAATTGACTCGATCGTTCTTTAACGTCCTGAATAATAAACTTGAGTTAATTTCCTCCTTATTTAGAACCTTTTTATAGTTCATTATTCCTTTTAGATCACTTATTTCCATTTTATAATCATTATTTAATCATTTAAGTTAATAATGTTTGTTTTGTTGATATTTGGTTCTTAAGTCGAATGTGGACTTCTTACAATTACATGTTGTTCGTGTGGTCAAATGTTCATTATATCCATAATTATATTCCTGATTTGGATATCATATATATCATATATATCCAGAATATACATGTATTTATAATATTACATAATTATTTAGAGGTATGAAATGAAATGCACCGTTCATGGAGACGGTAAGCCGTACGTACGCATGAACGCTACTTTCATTTCTATGTCATATTAATGGAAGTAAAACTAAATGAGAGGTATGTATATTTTAATTCCAGAATTATATTAATCATTTAGATGTATCATTAATCATATATATCCATTATATACATGTACCTATAATAGTACATTACATTTGGAGATAAGAAATGAAATGCACCGTTCATGGAGACGGTAAGCCGTATGTACGCATGAACGCTACGTCCATTTCTATTTCATATTTTTATGGAATGGAATAATAATTATATAGATGTATATTATAATTCCAGTATATCATCAATTATAATAACTTTAAATCCATCCTTTATACATCCCACATATGGAATTAACGAATCACCTCACTTTGAGGGGGCGGTAGTCCGCACTTCCTTAAATGAAGATATCGCGTTTACCCATAATGGAAACCATAAAGGTATGACCAAAATTATGAATACAGAAGCATAAGGAAAACATAAACATATTATATATCATATATAAATATAGTGTCATCTTAATGTCCACCTTTGAAGGTGTTAAAAGAATGTCGAACAATCATCGTTTCGGGAGGCCGAAATTCCCCATCCACGGAAACAGTATGTTCTTTAACCATTAGATGTAGGCGTGTGAAAGTGTAGCTCAAAATACTTCTTATAACAACATCGTAGTATATTTATGATACTGAAGTTGATACAAAAGAAAAGAATAAAAAGATTTTAGGGGGTTGGAGAAGCAAAATAAAACAAAAGGACTCAAGTAAAGACATTACCTTAAAATCGGGTAACTCCTTTTGGTTTGAGCTCAAAGGCATCCTTGGGAAGACTTCTTCCAAAATTGAGGCTTAAAGGAGTAATAGAGGGAAGTTTAGAGACAAAATTAGTAGATTTTGGCCGATACAAAGGATTTGGGAGTGTGGGTAAGGAGGTAGAGGTGGGGGACTTTTATAAGAGGAGAGGAGGGGCACTCTTGGAAGGTAAAGAAAAGTCACTTTATTTTAAAATGGTATTCGGATTTAAGAGGTCCCAAATTGATGTGTTTAGAGGATAAGGTGATAAGGGTTCTAAATACACTCATCCAATAGGTTTTGGACATGTTTAGGTCTTAGATATTACATTATCTTTCCATTTTATTTAAATCGTTAAATAATGAGGTCATCGCTGCATCATCATGATGTCATAAATAATTTAATTTATTTAATGTCTAAAAATTATAAAAAAATAAAATTATGTAGGAAATCTTTTTATCTTTCCAATTAATATTTATATTCAAAAACCTGATTTGTATAACCCCATGTAAAAATTGTTTTAGTAAAACATTTCATGTTTGTCTCATTTTTACTTTAACTTTAAATAAAAAGATATTAATGTCATTTTCCATCCAAAGTGCCTTCATGGGGTCCCCAAGTTGACCCATGGGTTTTCTTGGTCGGCCATGACACATCCAATGAGGTTAGGACATGTTTCAAGTTCACTTCATATTATTAAAACATTATTTTTACCTTAAACTACACTAATTACCTCTAATCGCGATTAAAAACTTAATAAGTTACTATTCACCAAAAAATTATTTTTATCCCATTGAACTACATTTTACTTCATAATGACAACCATGTATGTCGTTTTTTTGAAATTCAAAACAAAAATATGGAAAAATTTCATTTAAACGGAAAAATCAGTTTTTATAAGTACCACATAGTGGTTTCACTATTCATCAAAATTGATGTTTTTCAGAAAAATCCCAAAAATTCACCCTAAGCTATATTTGATATTCCGAATTCAAAAATGAAGTCTATTTTACAAAATTAAATACATATAAGTCACATTAATTAATTTAATAATTAATTCCCGCTGTTAGAGGAAATAGTGTGTTTTTATGAAACAATAAGTATCAAAAGATTGACACTAGTTTAAGTCTGATTTCAAAGTGAAATCAATTCCAACGACCACTATTGGATTTAATTGTAAAAATATATTCTAATTTAACTTTAAAACCAATTCAAAAGATAATATAATCATATAAATAAATTATATTAAAAAGTGGTTTTGAATTAAAATACAACATTTTACAGTATTCATTAAAAAATGAACTTCATCAGAAAGATACCAAAAATTTACACAAAGTAAATTTTGATGTCCCAATTCTTAAGAAGAGTTTTATTTGGTCCAAAAGGATGTATAAGAGTGAACAAAACTATATTTAATGATGTTTCTCCATCAAAAGGCGATAAGTGAATCTTTAGAAAAAACTAGGGCATATACACCTAAAATTGAATTCTTTCCGTATTTTATGCCTTTATCTTTTATTGGATAAATGTAAAAACATTTAAAAAACATATATAATCATATTTTAGTTATTTATATCCATTTCCGCCAATTCAACGACTCCATGTTAACTACCATTTAAAATAACATAATTTTATTATTAGAGTGCAACGTAAGATTCCCAAGAAACTCATTTATGCGTGTTGGGTACGCCATCGAGCATAGCGTCCCCTTTAAAGTCATATTAATATTTTATTCACAAATATTGATAAATATGAAAATTTCATATTCTTTATTTACCTAGGGTGTTACATGCTTCCCCCCTTTTGGGAATTGCGTCCTCGCAATTTTTAAAATTGAGTTTGGAAACATCCTTGAAAGTCCCACATCATAACAAGATTCGGTAAAACAATCACTTTAAAATAAAGAAAGATAAGTACAGAGGTCACCCAAGTTAACCCATATGTAAAAAAACATGGACATGGAAGAAAAAGAAAAGGTTCATGTTCTTTAGTGAGAGTGATAGTAAACATGTCTAGGAGAAAGTTAACCATAAGAAAATCACAAACTTGTGATGGGTTAAACGGTATTCGATTCCCCAATAGGAAAAGTTAATAGACAACATTTTTGTTTTAAGTTACTTTTTATTGATGATTTTATTCATAAGGAAACATAATCACATATCATGTTGAATTTCAAATTTTACTAGATTTCTTAATCAAACTCATATTTTTTTCCAAAAGACGAGTATTTAGGGAGACTTGTTCTCATTAAGAGTACTATAATCAAATTCTAGAGAATCACCTAATCCACCAAAGAGAAATATATACATCCCATGTCTTTTGGCTTTAACCAAAACCAAAACCAAAAAGGTTAGTACAAGGTCAAATAATCCAGAAAAGGATAACCCATTAAAAAGAAAATCTATGCTTAATCTCCAAAATTTGTCCAACAAAACCCAAAGATCAACGAGGACCATCTGATAAACAATTTGTCCATAAAATTATTCAATGTAAACCAATCTATGATTGAAACCCAAATATTTTAAGGATTTTGTCACATAGTCTTCCATGTTAAATCGTAACATTTATCTCCAAACAACATAAGTTGCTCCTAAAGTCTTGTATTGAAAAGTAATTAACCTAATCACATATCCTCCATGATAGGTTAATAATTTTCATAAATTATCCAAAATCAACGTACTCTTAATTCATAAAATCATATAACTAAATAGGATCAGTCAAACTAACTAGGGACTTCACGTAGTATAGTGGTAGGTGATAAATACCAGTCACAATTTGGTTGTGGGTTCGATTCCCGCAGCTTTGTCCGACGCGACGGGTCGTCACACAGTCTACGTGTTGTCTTTTTCCAAAACTATATAATTCTTAAATCATTCCCCA
The DNA here is from genome assembly GCA_963277665.1 of Viscum album. Lineage (NCBI taxonomy): Eukaryota > Viridiplantae > Streptophyta > Magnoliopsida > Santalales > Viscaceae > Viscum > Viscum album. Next base: position 1,960,980,393 of record OY728137.1, read on the forward strand.
AAAAGAGATAAAATCATCAAAAATGATCATAAAATATTTTAACCTCATGTTTATATCATGCCTTTCATTTTCCAGCATATCATATAATAACCCATAATTACCTCAAAAGTAAGGATCATATAAACTCTAATGGTTACCTTTATAATTATTACCTGAACTTCCACATCGATTGGTCATCTCGTACATGATGCATTACAGAACATACCATGGTTCAAGTGGTTGATCATGACTCCTTGACATTTGGTTTAGAACAACCACGAGTTTCCTCATTGAATCCTTCATTTTATCTAGTATCTTAATCAGAGAACCACCACAGTTTCCTTCAAACCAGTTGTCCCTTTGGTGCCTGCTAGATCCATCCATTCACTAAATACAGAAATGTTAGTGTGAGTATATCAACAAAACCATCATGTACTAATGAGGAAGGTAAACACAAAGATATACTTAATCATTCACATTATCTAAAACTAGGACTCTTTCTGAAATCCTAACCATTATGGTAATGTCACTTATGCTTAAAGAATACCTTAACCTCTAAAGTTATCTAAACCGACCTCTGATACCAACTATAAGGCCCCAGCCTTAAACCTTACTTAATATTGAGATATTACAAGATTACACATTGAGGATCTTTTTAGGTTAAGAGTTTTATATAATTAGATCATGAAACATGCATTACATTCCACATTTAAACAAAGTGGTTACATAAAAGACAATATTCATTCTTCCCATCAACGGAAACATATTGAAAATAAAACACGGATTCTTTCTTGAAACATCCTTGACACTATCATCACATCATGTACCTTTCCCTTGACCTGTGAAAAACATTTCAAAAACGTGGGATGATCATAAAAATCTCAGTAAGGGTTATAAAAATATTGAAAGGAAACACGAGTTCATATATACATAAGAATGAAATCATACTTTACCCATAAAACATAGGCACTTTAACATACCTCATCAAACCATAAATAAATCCTAGAAATGATAAGACATAAGGGTAACTTGAGTCATTCATAACATTATTATGTAGCGAGTAACCATCTTGGTTATGTTTGGAATACCCATCACAGTATATTCCCTAAATCTCTTTGGAGAAACCTTAACGTTTCAATCCTTCGCGTTACCCAATGCATTGGAGAGCTATATCGGGCTCACCCGCCCTTAGTTTATCGTGGAACCACCCTTTTTCATAACAATTCCCAAGAACCATAACATAAATGTATCACATAAAACATGCATAAAGGAAATATAACATTTCCACATTTCAATCACAATATAACATTTTAGGATATTGAAATAATGAATCCATTAAAAAACCATTTTCAAAACCATTTAAAACATTTAATAAAGAGATTTTTGAAACAGAGTGTCCCATACCACATTGAATCTTTTAACATTTTAAACCATTAATATCCATATAAATAAATCCTTAAAACCATTTTGAAAACATGGATATTAATAAGAACAAATCATTAGAACATTTAAAGCGATATTTTGGGTAAAGGGTTTTTACCAAAATTAGAGACACTTGAATACAATAATTGAGGAATAACATTTAATAAGAACTCTATAATATCATGATAATTAATGGATTCATGATATAATATTTCAAAGGACAGTATATACACCATATAAGAGTGAATTGGTGCATAACAACAGGGATGTCTCAATGAAGATGTAAAATGTGATGAAATCCCTTATAAAAAAGGTATCCTTAAATTAAGGATAAATCAATCTCAAAATTTTGTGTGACAAATATAAATACACCCAATATAATTGGATATTAAGTGTAAAACAATAAAAGGTCATTCACACATATTCAAAGGATGGAATATTCAATAACTACATGTTGAACCCACAGAAATTGAAATTGGGTTAAAAAGTTCCCTTGGTAAAATTTGACAGCCTAATTACGTCACTTCAAAAATTCAGAAAATGAGTTGATGAGAGATAAAAAGGGAATCTCAACACTTGGACATAAAATTTACATCAATAAGGATATAGAAGAACATATCCCAACATAATAGTATGTGAATTGAATGTCCCAAGAAAAGAATTCTTTTAAAAAGAGGAGGGTGAAAGGTTCCCTTACCAACATGGGTATCTTTCGAAACATATGCCCCGTGAAAGAAGGAAAATACAACATTGATGTAAATACTCATAAATGAAAGAATATTACACAATGAGTAAAATAATGGTCAGTACATACACCACTCAAAGGAAATTGTGTCAAATGTAGCATAAATCTCACAGGAATAAGAGTGAGATGAAAAATCCCTTACGAAAACTCGGCAGCCTAACGGCGCCACTTAAAACGTCCAAAAATGGATTGATGAGATCAAATAGGGTATCTCATCACATTAAAATAAAATTTACATCAAGAGGAATATAAAATAACATCCCCCATCATAACAAAGAGCATCTTAAAAGAAGTGACATAAAGGAGAGTACTTAAAGAGAAAGAGAGAGGTTAGATCTATTACAAAAATTCGGCATCCTAACGGCGCCACTCAAAACATTAAAAATGGATTGATGATAGAGAATAGGGTCTATCATAATATGAACATAAAAATTACAGTAAGATTAATATAAAATAACATCTCAATAACAAGAAAGATGATCTTAGAAGGAATGACCTAAAAGACTGTACTTAAAAAGAAAGAGAGGAGTAGGATCCCTTACCTCGGGTCCGACTTGACTCAATCGTTCTTTAACATCCTGAATAATAAACTTGAGTTAATTTACACTTTATTAATAACGTTTTTCTAGTTCATTATTCCTTTTAGATCACTTATTTCCAGTTTATAAACATTATTTAATCATTTAAGTTAATAATGTTTGTTTTCTCGATATTTGGTTCTTAAGTCGAAAGTGGATTTCTTACAATTACATGTTGTTCGTGTGGTCAAATGTTCATTATATCCAGAATTATATTCATGATTTGGATATCATATATATGATATATATCCTGAATATACATGTATTTATAATATTACATAATCATTTAGAGGTAAGAAATGAAATGCTCCGTTAATGGAGACGGTAATCCATACGTACGCATGAACGCTACTTTCATTTCTATGTCATATTAATGGAATTAAAACTAAATAAGAGGTCTGTATATTTTAATTACAGAATTATATTCATCATTTATATGTATCATTCATCATATATATCCATTATATACATGTACTTATAATAGTACATTACATTTGTGGATAAGAAATGAAATGCACCGTTCATGGAGACGGTAAGCTGTGCGTACGCATGAACGCTACTTTCATTTCTATTTCAGATTTTTATGGAATGGAATAATAATGATATAGAGGTATATTATAATTCCAGTATAACATCATATATAATAACTTTAAATCCATCCTTTATACGTCCCACATATGGCATTAACGAATCACATCACTTTGAGGGGGCAGTAGTCCGCACTTCTTTAAATGAAGATATCACGTTTACCCATAATGGAAACCATAAAGGTATGCCGAAAATTTAAAATACAGAAGCATAAGGAAAACATAAACATATTATATATCATATATAAATATAGTGTCATGTTAATGGACACCTTTGAAGGTGTTAAAAGAATGTTGAACAATCATCGTTTCGGGAGGCCGAAATTCACCATCCACGGAAACAATATGTTCTTTAACCATTAGATGTAGGTGTGTGAAAGTGTAGCTCGAAATAATTCTTATAAAAACATCCTAGTATATTTATGATACCGGATTTGATACAAAAGAAATGTATAAAAAGATTTTAGGGGGTTGTATAAGAAAAATGAAACAAAAGGACTCAAGTGAATACATTACCTTAAAATCGGGTAACTCCCTTTGGTTTTAGCTCAAAGGCTTCCTTGGGAAGACATCTGCCCAAATTGAGGCTTCAAGGAGTAATATAGGGAAGTGTAGAGACAAAATGGGCAGAGTTTGGCCAAGCCAAAGGATTTGGGAGTGTGGGTAAAGAGGTAGAGGTGGGGGACTTTTATAAGAGAAGAGGAGGGGCACTCTTGGAAGGTAAAGAAAAGTCACTTTATTTTAAAATGGTATTCGGATTTAAGAGGTCCCACATTGATGTGTTTAGAGGATAAGGTTATAATGGTCTAAATCCACTCATCCAATAGGTTTTGGACATGTGTAGGTCTTATATATTACATTATCTTTCCATTTTATTTAAATCGTTAAATAATGAGGTCATCGCCGCATCATCATGATGTCATCAATAATTTAATTTATTTAATGTCTAAAAATTATAACAAAACTACTATAATGTATGAAATCTCTTTATCTTTCCAATGAATATTTATAGTCATGTATAGTATTTTTATAACCCCATGTAAAAATTGTTTTAGTAAAACATTTTATGTTTGTCCCATTTTTACTTTAACTTTAAATAAAAAGATATTAATGTCATTTTCAACCAAAGTGGCTTCATGGGGTCCCCAAGTTGACCCATGGGTTGTCTTTGTCGGCCATGACACATACAATGAATTTAGGACATGTTTCAAGTTCATTTCATATTATTCAAACATTATTTTTACCTTAAACTACACTAATTACCTCTAATCGCGATTAAAAACTTAATAAGTAACTATTCACCAAAAAATTATTTTTATCCCATTGAACCACATTTTAATTATTAATGACAACCATTTATGTCGGAATTTTTAAATTCAAAACACAAAGATGGAAAATTTTCATTTAAATGGAAAAATCAGTTTTTATAAGTACCACTTAGTGGTTTCACTATTCATCAAAATTGAAGTTTTTCAGAAAAATCCCAAAAATTTATCCTAAGATATATTTGATATTCCGAATTCAAAAATGAATTCTATTTTAAAAAATTCAAAACATATAAGTCACATTAATTAATTTAATAATTAATTCCCGTTGTCAGAGCAAATAGCGTGTTTTTATGAAACAATAAGTTTCAAAAGATTGACACTAGTTTAAGTCTGATTTCAAAGTGAAATTAATTCCAGAGACCACTATTGGATTTAATGGTAAAAATATATTCTAATTTCACTTTTAAAAAAATTCAAAAGATAATATAATCATATAAATAAATTAGATTAAAAAGAGGTTTTGAATTAAAATACAACATTTTACACTATTCATTAAAAAATGAACTTTATCAGAAAGATACCAAAAATTTACACAAAGTAAATTTTGATGTCCCAATTCTTAAAAAGAGTTTTATTTGGTCCAAAAGGATGTATAATAGTGAACAAAACTATATTTAATGACAGTTCTCCATCAAAAGGTAATAAGTGAACCTTTAGTGAAAACTAGGGCATATACGCCTAAAATTGAATTCTTTCCGTATTTTATGCCTTTATCTTTTATTGGATAAATGTAAAAACATTTAAAAAACATATATAATCATATTTTAGTTATTTCTATCCATTCCCGCCAATACAACGGCTACATGTTAACTACCATTTAAAATAGTATTATTTTATTATTAGAGTGCAACGTATGATTCCCAAGAAACTCGTTGTTGCGTGTTGGGTAAGCCATCGAGCATAGTGTCCCCTTTAAAGTCATATTAATATTTTATTCTCAAATATGTATAAATATGAAAATGTCATATTCTTTATTTACCTGGGGTGTTACATTATATTATATTTTAGTTTTTTTTAAATTAAATTTTATAAAAAAAATTACTCCAATTTAGATTGTTAGATTCAATTTTATATAGAATTTTTTTATAAAAAAATTATAATCATTTGACAATATTCTCTTTAAAACCCCTCTTTCTAATCATGTCTACATGGTTAATTTTAAAATTCATTTTCCCACATAGAATAATTTTATTTCTAAAATTGTATTATATATTATTAATACAAAAAAATTAAATAATATAATAATGAAAACTTAAATTTTCACCATAAATATTAGTAAAACTATTTAAAAATTAATTACTGTTATTGTGGTAAAAACGTGGTTTTTCACATTACATGATCTTGTATTAAAATTGATATTCCAAAAATATTTTATTACTATATAATAAATAGGATTAAATATTTTTTATTAGTATGTATATATTATCTATTATGGCTCTTTATTATTTTAGACATAAAGGATAAATTTACGAGGTAAAAAATTCTACATACTATGGTGAAAGTTAAAATAGTAATAGTGAGTAAATCATAACGGCTAAAAAATAACATGATTAAAACATGTTTTTTATTTTATTGGAGTGTATATACAATATAATCTCATCCATAAATTATTTATCAAATTTTATATCCACATTATTTGAGAGTGATGTCCCATTATTGAATATTTTTTGGTATTTTCAAAAATTTTACTATTCAATTATAAAAAGCCTCACAATCCCTTCTCTTATTCACACCTATAAATCTATTTTTCAAAAGAAAAATAATCCCAAATAACTTCCCAAACTAACTCTTCTCATTATATAATCCTCTTTTTTCATAAAAATCCATCTTAGCATTGTGTTTTTTAAAACCTAATGAGGTTACCAGGTAAAGATGTACCATTTTTCAATGAGCAATTTTTATTTCTTATTCCACCTCCATCAAATATTATTATTAAATTATGAAAATATAACCTAATGAAAATATATATAATCATATATATTTATATCAATGGAATTACCTATAACCATATCCACTTTCATTAAATAGGCTACGAAATCTTCATCGTCTATATGGAAGACTACCGCATCACAAAACAAAATAAATAATTTTTCAATTACCACCTCTCACATTTGTTTATGAGGATGGATGCATATTATATATATTATATTTATAACATAATTATACTAATAGGTTCATTATATCATATATATCATATTAATATTCATTCTGTAGGGGATATGATAATGATGCTCATGCGTACGGGGGACTACTGTCTCTTGAAGAAATGTGATTTGATTTCACTAACCATTTTGATGAATGATAACAAAGAAAAACATATTCGATATGTTTAATATAATTATGATATTAATGAAACAACTATTAGTGGATAATATATCATTTAATTTCCAACCTTGTCATTTATAAAATAATGATAACGTTGTTTGTGTATGTGTAGACTACCGCATTCAAGAAGAGATGTGACAATCTTTTCTTCACCACATCTCATGTATGATATTTATAATTATATATTAATAATTAACATGAAATTTCTAATATAATTATAATTAATTAATGATATGATATTACTTACCTTTTTCCAAAGTGATCATTGAAAATTGGAAATTTAACTCATACGTATATACCAAATACCATCTCTATGATCGTAATGTTCATCATTTATCAAAATCATATTTCATGGTTTTTCATAAAATTATAATTAAATCATATATAAGGAAATTATTTCCTGATTATTATTCCATATATGATAGAACCATGATCAAAATTGTATGAATGAAAATAAAAAAATAGATCATATATGAAAAACAAATCGGTTATTACCCAAAACATGACATTAATATCGAATTCATAATAACTGGATAATAAAAGGATATAATTAATACATATATGGAATGAAATGTAAAAGTGTGAGTATTAAATATAAATATATTAAATATATATTTATTATATTTTAGTTTCAAATTTGTATGATGGGCGTCATGATTTATGGTAATGGATTTCAAGTTTCTCTTTTATTTTTTATAGATATATAAACATTCCCCTCTTGTTTCATTTTTTTGCTGTATATAAAAACCTTTTACATTTTATATCATAATATATATATTGTAATTATATATAATGTTTCATATCTGGATTTAATTTATTTTGGCTCATAAATCAAAAATTAACTAAAGTAGTAATGTATTTCCATCTCACTTTTTTTGGGAGACACATGTTGGATTCATGACATTGTTATGTTATTAGAGTATATAATACAAATGAATGTATTTTTTTTCAGATTATCCTTAATATTTTATTTATTTCCATATCCATTTTAGTTTATACACTTCATTGGGAGTGCAGTTTAAAATTTACCATAGTAGTAAAGGATTTTTACTCTATTTTTCTTATTTGAGACAACTGTTATGTTATGTGCCTATCTCAATTTACAAGGTATATATAAATTTTTTTGAAATATAATATCATTTATTTATTTAATATAATTATATTATATTTTTAATTTAATTCCATTATTTCAAGGGGATTACAATCCATTGTTAACAAGTTGTAATGATTTTAAATTACAATCTCATTGTGTATCAAGATTATTTATGATAGTGTATCAGATGACAAAATCTTGTGATATATATCCCAATAAATTTTTTTCTTTTATTGTCATTTGATTATTTCTAGCTAATAAATGACTAACCTCCATTTTCATCTCATTATGTAAACAATCCATTTAAATAATTTTTTAGTAAAAATTTTATTTGTTTTTCTCTTCCATAAAAAACCCCTTTCTTACACAACCATGTTTTTTAACAAGGATTTTAAAAATTAATTTAAGATATCACTATTGGATAAATAAATACATATTTTACTCATGTATCCCCTTTTTTATAAATGTTTTTAATATTATCACATCTTATTTTTCCAAACAATGCCCATTTGTAATTTAATGAAATTTAGAAAAGAATCTTTGTATTTAACATGCAGTGAATCAAAGGTATTTCCCACTATCATGACCACTAAATGATTTCAGTATTCCCACACATATTTTAAAAATTATTTTCAAAGATATTTTTTTCATTACTATTTGTGAAATTTATATATTTTAAATAAATGAATTCATAATAATAAAAAATATATTGAAAATATTTTTCAATGAATAAAGTCTATTTTTCTCATGAATTGTTTTAAATTATTTTAAAATAATGAATATTAGTTTTCTTATTTATTTTAAAAGAAAATTATTTTGATTTTTTTTGATTTAAAAATTTATTTCAAATTAAATTTTATTTTTCCTCAATGAAATGTTCCATGTGATACTTTAAAATAAATTTCCATCTAATATTACAGGTTTTGGTGTTAGTTATGATTTACTAGGGTTATGATCCAAGGATCCCATTCTTTTTCTCTTATTTAATGTTCTCTATTTCTGACAAATATGTGTTAATGAAACATGTTTCTTAATTTCCATTTTGATTCATGTTATATAAGAAGGAAATTAATATTCTATGACTTAAGATTATGATCATTGATATATATATTGTGTGGTTTTCAAATGCTACGTTCATGTTCTGATACCCTTAATAAAATGTTATACTTATGTATCTCCCTTGTTTACCCTAACTAATAAACTTAGTTCACCCTTTATTATGGTTCCTTTCCCTATGGTAGGAAGAAATATTTTCATTAGGATTACAAAATAGGGAATTACTTGTGGGAGATATCGAATATCATTCATGAATTAATAAGATTATGTTTCAGGATTGAAAATAAACTAAACTATTATAGTACTCAAACATGTTATTGTGTAATTTAATAAAAATTTAGCTAAAAATATTTATTATCCATGTATTTTAATCCTAGATCTATATAAATTTTATAACTAATTAACTCTTTTATGTTTAAAAATACATAAATATAATTAAACTACAATAATTTTCAATTTAATTTTTCCAAATGAAAATCACATTATAAATACTTCATAATCTACAATTTTTTAAAAAGATATATATTTATATTTTTAAAAAATAAACCTAGTTAAAATATTAATGTTTTATTAATTTCTATAATATGTGTTCTGGGAATCCTAGTTGAAATTTTCTATAATCACTATTATAAACATTCACAAAAACCAACAACAAATATTCATGAATCAAAATAATAAAAAACCATATTTCAAAAAAGATTGATGGGTTAGATGGTATGAAAACAATATTTCGGATTCCACCCACATCATTATAGCCTAAATCAAAAGTTTATTTCTTTTATAATGATTTAATTGATATTATTTCATTCATCATTGCATTTAAAAAACAATAATTCATTTATAATACCACATAATGAAAACCGCATCCCTCCGCAAGACCAAAATCCGATAAACCACACAATAAATCTTCATCATTGGATAATTTAGAGGAGATCCAACAAGAAAACTATATAAACACATTAAAAAGTAAACATAAATAAGAAAAAAATATATTTAATCATAATTTAGATCCATAGAATAATAAAAACCCACCCAAACCCTATAAGATACAGTCAAGAAAACCCCCATTAGGAAGAACACCATTAAAAATAGAAAATAAGGTCTATAACATGACCATCATGGAATATAAATATGCCATATTCATAGTTTAAATCCATTTAAAATCATATTAAAATAAAACATGATACAACCCTTGGAAATTGTCTCCGTGATAAAGGTTATCACTATGTTATAAATCCAACCCCAAAAAAGTGAAATCTGTGATAAATGTTGACACATAAGTTCCAAAAATGAAGTCATGACAGATATAAAGTTAGAGAACATTATGAAAGAATTACGTTAAAATAATCACATGGGAGACCAATGGAAATATTCCAAAGGATATCTAAAGAGATACTAGTGATGATAATATTCTATAGAGAAAATCAAACTACCACAGATGGGATACGACACTAAATGAACACTTCCCTTAACCCAACTCAAAGTCCTCAATAGTAACAACATACAAGACCGTAGATGGGGACACATGATTTTTTTTGCTTAAATGGTTGTATGATAAGTGAAACTAATTAAAAACTACTAATAAAAAACAAATTAAGAATAAAGATCAAATAAAAAACAAATGGATAAAATATTGATAAACTCTCCATTCATTACAAATCTCCAAAAATATGATTTCTATCTCTATTAAAGTATATGGGTTCTTACTACTAGAATTTTACAATATAGGTAATAGTGTAATGAAAATGTGAAATATGGAATGAAAATAAAAAATGTAAAAAATTTAGAAAAGAAAAATGAAAACCATGAAATCTCATAAACTATCAATTTAATGCGATGTGTAAAGTAAATATGAAGTACACATAATATATTTTTTGGTCCTACAAAATGATTCCATAAACACCATAACGGTTTTCATAGGGAAACCAATAATATATATAAGTGGTATAGAATGAGGGATTTTGGTTCTATCCTATTAGTAATTTATTGTCAAAAGGTTGATTTGGATAACAAAACTCCAATAAATATCAACACATGAAATCCTTTTTTGATTATAATTAAATAGTAATATTAATGTATCTAAATCATGAATAATTTTATAATGTATAAAATTTTATTCATTAAACCATGATATATTGAACATTACTATGTGTTGGATTACACCTTCAATCAAAACCATATAATATTATATATTTACATTATTTCTCTATCAATACATTCTTATTTATTAATGAAATTGATAAATATGAATCACATAGTTAAAATTCAATAAAAATATTCTAAAATTTCTTATAGAGTTATGATCACACTAATTTAAAGAGATAACCAATATATCAGTAATTTTAAAAATATGAAATCATTCCTCTTAAGAAAATTTAGTTTTTTTGTCAATTATGGAAATAGACCATTGAAATACCCTAGATTGATATGATGCAACACCCATATAGTTTCGTACAATGTTTAAAACTAGTTAGAAGTAAGTTTTAAAAAATTAATCATTCGATGGTTATGGTTATTATATAGTGGTTTATCTAATAGCCTAGGAAAAATGAATAGAATCTATGTGATGTTTCAAGATATGATTTTCTGAATCTTCTGTAAACCATTACATGAAAACATATGATGGTTAATCTAATTATTACCAAATATTTATTTGAAATGATATTTGGAAGACAACATTCAATGATTATTGAAAATTTTAATGATAAATAAATACATGTAAGATTATATTACGATTGGTTAGTTGTAATAATATGGGGCCTTTTATTGTGTTTTCACTTTAAAAGGATTTTTCTACATATACTTGAAACTATTAATATGATTGTGGTGTTTTTGTTTGAAAAAATATTTAATCCAAATAGGGAATAAATGAGAAAATTAATATTAAATTTAGCTAGATATATGTTTAATATGTAAGGGTTTTATGTAAAAACCATTCCGTTAAATGACAGTGTGTATGTAATGTTTTATGAAAAATATCAATTTGAAAGAAAAACAGGAATAAATGATGAGAGTGATGACTTCGTGGATATTGTTTTTTATAGTCAGTGGATGAATTATAAAACAATTTTGTGTTTTGTCCAATCAAAACATGGTTTTGAATATCACAATTCTAATTTAAAATATATGCCTCATTTTAAAATTTAAATATATGGGATTATTATGAAAAATTCTATTCATAATTAAAAGGTTGGTTATATTTTTAAAATTTACCAATTATGAGGTGGGAAGATAAAATTTATTTAAAAAATTTGTAATAATTTTTAATGGATTACATGAATTAAATTCCAATGATAATGACGTGGATTAAATAGGTTCATTTGAAGAATATATATATTCATGGTAATATAGAGACTTTGGAAACATATTAATATTTTTTAATGGACTGGAAGGATATTTTATTTTTAAATATAATAAAGATATATATCATTTATATAAAAATGAAGGTGTAAATTCTTGTATTTATATTTATAAATTCATTGACTTATTTTTATATTTTATAATTTGTCATGAAAGGGATATGTTGACTTTCTAATGGTTTGGGGTTTTTTATCATGAGGGGTAATGTATTTTCTCTAAACATGTAGTAATCAATGTACTTTAATGGATTTATTATAATTGTATAACACCATTATAGGATTATTTCTACATACCACTATAATTGAATCTATAAAGAAAATTTTGTATGTAACTTTTTATCATTTTCATATATGGATATGGAGAGGGAATTTTGTCTAATAACTAATAAATAATTTTTATTATGTTAATATTTTAATAAACATTCTATTATTCTCTGAAATCCATCATAATGGTAGATTTTTTAGATCAACTAACATTGTGTTGAAGTCTAATAGTCATTTTATTAGGTTTTTTGTTGTACAAATAAAAAATAATTTTTTATAACCAGAACAGTGATCATATCTCTAATTGGTATAATATTAAATTATTGAATAATCATACATAAAACTTTTTATAATAACAGTTTTTGTTTTTTCACATGACTACCATATATGTAATATTGGATAAAATAAAATTCTTAATACAAAGAAAATAGTTCATAGTGAATTATATGAGAATAAAAAAGAACAAAATGATCTTAGCGGATATTTATTCAACATAATCTTAAGGAATTTACGATAAAAAAATCTCCTGAATTGTTAATGGAAAAAAATTATTTAATATCATGAAATGTAATTTTTTGGTGAACGTGGTCATGATTTATGTGTTTTTGAATCAACACAAACACATTACGATTCAAAAAATTTATATTTTAGATGAATTCATTGATAAAGTACCTATAAATTGGGACTTCATTCATGATATTTGTGAGACACATTAATATTTTTTATTGTGCAGAAAATAAATTTAATATTTCCTCTTTATTTTAATTTTATTATTGTCACAACTCGTTCCATGGGGCTCGTGTCATGACCACCCCAATCCCACCTTCTTTATGCAAGGGGTTAGCGACTAGCACCAGAAAGTAATATCCATAAAATTTGAAGGAATTTCCTTTAAACCTGTAAACACAAAGACCATGTACACTATAATAACAATCCCAGTTCTATATTTGCGGAATTTAAATGTGTTAACAGAAGTAGAATGGGACAGAATACAACATGAACTTAAATAAAATATAGAAAAAGGGAAAGAATCTTCTAAGTTCATCCATCAAATGTTCTACCTAAAGGGTAGGTAAAACTCATCACTACGACTCTCTGAATCTATTGATAACCTCTGTACACCATCGAGTTCTGGCTCCCAATCCTTGGTCAAAGCTGTCTATTATCTGTACAAGACTCAACAATGTGTGGGAGAAGCCCATGGAGGGGTGAGTATAACAATACTCAGTAGGGACCCCCAGACTTTCAAAGGTCTCCCAGTATTCTAGAAATGAAAAAACCACAATGCATGACCACAATCACAGTGCACAAAGTAAAATATATAGCTCAAACTGGCTATATAACTTAATGAATAAGAATAATTATGATTAGTCATATAGCTAAATCATCTTAATCTATTAATTAGTTCCACTATTGTACCATAAAAAAGTATTTCTAATGATAATTCACACAGTATCTTAAGTAACTTGTCCACATAGAGTCGTAAGTCGTTGATGAACGACGTGCAACTCTAATATTTGTCCTCATTGGGATGCGCTACTGCAGATCCACACAGAGCCATAAGTCGTTGATCCACAGAAGGTCATAAGTCGTCGATCCACACACGTTCGTAAGTCGGTAATATATAATTGGCCACTCTAAGGCTGGTCCTCATCAGTTCATGCAGATGCTAATCCACAGAGGGTCATAATTCATCGATCCACAATGGGTCGTAATTCGTCGATCCACACAGGGTCACAAGTCGACGATCCGCATAGGGTCATAATTTTCTTTACAGCCATCCACATGATTCCCACACTTAGTGCGCTTGAGTTACGTAGATTATTTTGCTCAATTAATTGGTCAAACCTCAACATCAATGAATTCCCACAAAGAAGTAACCTGAATAACATCAATGTCAAAAGGGTTCTAATGCAATAAGTGAAGCATCAATCGGAAGCCCAGTTTATATGTTATATGAATTTTAGTACTGAGGACCCAGTTCGATTCGAATTTGATCCAAAAATTCTATATTTTAACATTCTCCAAAACCCAAGTGAAGTACTTACAAATTTTCCAACTCATCTTAAGGGTTCTAGTGCCTTAGGTGGTTTCTCAAACGAACATCTGGTTTAGAAGTTATGCCCCTTTAAGGGAAAACTGTGTCAAATTGGGTCTGGGTCCGGCCCGGTCCGCTGGTTGGGCACTGCTACCTGCTCTGCATAGTCACATCTCCCCACTAAATGGAATTTATTCATTCGGTCATAAATTGGTGCCGCCAGGCTAGTAGTGAACCTTTGGTTGACCGGTTCAGTGGACCGGTCTTGGGCGGGTCCTATTGAAGTGGGTTCAGCACTGTCGTGACCGGTGTCGTGACGTGCCATTAGCCCTTGACACGACCGATGCTGGCCGGCCTCCCCCTATCTACTATAGTGCATGTGGGTGCTTCCACCTTCTCATGGATGGAATGATCATGACGTCACAACCAGTCGCCAATGCCGTCGCGCCTTCATCTCTTCTATGGGCTATCAGTGAAGCTCTGTTGGTCCTGTTTTCTTCCCATCTATAACTATGGGCCTCCAGAGATGCCACCATTACTGTTTGGCCCTTAGTTTCACTTTTCCATCTAGTTGAACATTCTCCCACTAAGAAAGCATCAAAATCAAGAGTTGTTGAGGGTCTAGGGCTTGTTCGGATTAGTCAGCGACCTCCACATTTTTATTTTAAGAATGAAAAGTATTCAAAACAATGCCCATATTAAATTTCCAACGATAACCAACCACATATTCAAACGGATTATAGATCAACCCATTAGTTTTTCGATCCGATATCATCATGTAATTATAGAAAAAGTTAGGTTGAATCAATAATTCACTTTGAATAAAAAATCCCCAACATTGAACACGTTGGATTCATTGATGATGAAGGAGGAGAATCTGTTGTTCGAGGATGTTCATCGGCATTTTCCTTCTCCCATCATTGTCCATATGTAATCTTCAACAACATTTTTCTTTCATTGTTGGAGGGGATTTATGCGGACGCTTTGTCAAGTGTTCTCCAATGGTTTTCAAAACCCTTTCGCAAATGGTTTATTTAACATTAGTGTTAAAGAGTTTAACTCTATTTTCAATAATTTTATTAATTGAGGAATTAATTAATTAACTCATTAATTACCCGAAGGTGCAGTTACACAACCTAGTGAATCATCTTATTAAATAGCCTTTTAAGTCCATGGACCCGCCACTATATCCAAATGGTTTTAAATATATAATAAAATAATACAATTAGTTGTTTTATTATTTTCTTTTAAAAGTAGAAAAATTAACTTTCTCATCGGGCACATTCCATTCAAACTTAATATTTTCCTTAGAAAATACCAGTACTACAAATTCAATAGTTTCTTTATATTTTTAATCCGAGCACTAGTAAAAAAGATAGAAATATTGGCTGCCCATTTAATAAACGTACCTTAAAAAAAGTTCAAAATTCTGTTCCTGGCACTCTGGGCCTTGGAATCATGTGCTGTAAATTTTAAAAGTCTCAAAATAAATACAATTTTTAAAATAATTATACGGAATTTCTGGGTCTTTATATTCTCCCCACATTAGGGTTTTACATCCCCAAAATCCATAACAAAAAGTAAGAAAACAAATCGAGGGTACTGAGCTTGAATATGAGCCTCCTCCTCCCATGTGCTCTACTATAGGTTACCTTTCTTCCACTGAACATAAACTAGAGGGATTGACCATCCATATAGAACCCACTCCCTTTTATCATCTATCTCTACCGGGAACTCTGTGAACGTGGCCCCATCATCAATTCTTGGCTTTCACAAGTCGATAATGTGCAACAGATCATGCATGTACCTCCTCAGCAGATACACAGGGAAAAAATTATGCACCTGATGCATCTATGGTGGCAGAGCTAGGATGTACACCACATTGAAAACTATGCTGAGAATCTGGAAATGCTCAATGAACCTCAGAGATAGCTTGCCACCCTAGAAAAATCATTGTAATCCTCATCGAGGTGAGACATGAAGGAAAACATGACTTCCCTCCTCAAACTCCAAGGATATCCATCATCTATCAGCATAATACTTCTTCCTACTCTGTGTAGTCTTCATCTGCTCCTGGATGACTAGATCCTTCTTTGTGGTAGCCTGTACCATCTTTGGACCCATGAGTGCATACTCCCCTATGTTTGTCTAGCATAGACGTGATCTACGAGGTCACCCCAAAAAAGCCTCAAACGCTTCCATGTTGATGGTGGAGTGATATCAATTATTTTATGAGAACTCCACCAAGGGCATGAAATCCTCCCAAATGCGGTAAAAATCAAAGACACAAGAATGATGCAAGTCCTCATCCATCATGCATCTGTATGGTCTACTCCGTCTAACCATATGTCTGAAGTTGAAAGGTGATTCTCAAATGTAGCTGATTCCTGAACACCTCCAACAATCCCTTCCACAACAGGGTTGTAAAACTAGCATCACGATTTGAGATGTTTGTTGAGGGAACCCTTTGAATTCACACTATATTCCATACATATAGGTGTCTGAATCCTTCTATTGATCGCTTCTATCAGATGGGTACAATGTGGACCAACATGGTGATTCAATCAATGATCACCTAGATAGAATCGTGGCCCATGGATATACATGGTTTCTCGGTCACTAAGTCTATGGATATGTATTCCCACTTCCATTTTGGAACCTCAAGTGGTTGTGCTAAACATAGTGGAACATGATGTTCATCCTTCACTTTCTGATAAGTGATGCATCAAGAAATAAAATCAACAACTACTTTCTTTATCCTTGTCCAATAGTACTGACAACAGAGGTCCTGGTACATCTTCTCTATTCCAAGATTTACCACCAAAGGGGATGTTTGGAACTCACCCAACACATCTTCTTGCAGCGTCATCGATACCATGGTGTGTCCTCTGAAAAGGATGACATGCTCCCCACCTTTAGAAAATCCATCAAGAGCCCGTCCTGAGGATACATAAGCATGTCAGGCCTGTCAGTCAACATACCCAAGATGTTCCTTCTGTACTCGCTAAAGGAGTGGGGGTGTGATAGTCATAGAATAGAGGTAAGCTTCTTCCTCACTATCCATGAAGGATAAATGACAAATGACTATCTAGTTTATCACCTCACTTCGCAACTATAGTCCAGACCTCTTACTGAGTGTGTCTTCCACCACGTTCCTCTTCGCATGAGTGTAGACTATCTATAAGTCATAGTCTTGGAGGATCTCCAACCATTTCCATTTTCTAGGGTTCATGTCATTCTGTGAGAAGATATACTAGAGACAGTTGTGATCAGAGTAGACAGTAAACCATTCACTATTCAAGTAGTAATGCCACATCTTCAAGGCAAATGACACTGCTTCTAACTCCTGATCATGGGTCGTGTAGTTCTCTTCATGTTGCCTTAGCATTCGTGAGCCCTAGCCAATAACTATTCCCTCCAACATCAGGAAACATCCTAGTCTAGTCCTTGATGCGTCGTAGTAGACAACATACCCAATGCCCACTTCTAGTAGAATTAAGATGGGGGAACTCTTCTATCTTTGCATCCACTCATGGAAACTCTTCTAGTATCTCTCTATCCACAAGAATGGATTCCCTTCTTTTTCAAAGCATTCAAGGGTACTGCTTCTCGGGAAAATTTGGCTATGAATCTCCTGTAGTTCCCAACCAATCGTCGAAATATCCTCACCTCAGTTACACTGTAGGTTGACTCCATATAAAGCACTACCTCTATCTTTTCCGGATCCAAAACAACTCTAAATTATGAGATAAAATGTACCAAAAAGTGGACCTCACATAACTATCACTTCGAGAGCTTACCATAAAGCTAGTTCTTTCAGAGTTTATCTAGAACTATCTGCAGATGATTGTTGTGCTCCTCCCCGGACGTTGAGTACACTAAGATGTCTTCAATTAAGACCACCATGAAGTTATGAGGTATGGCCATAAGATCATATTCATGAGTCCCATGAACACTACTAGAGCATTGGTCACACCGAAGTGAATCACCAAGAACACGTAGTGTCCATACCATCATCTGAAGTTTGTCTTCAGTATTTCATCATCTCGTACCCGGAGCTAATGATAGCATGATCTGAGATGTATCTTCCTAAACCACCGATCACCCTTCAACTGGACAAAAATATCACCAATCCCCAAGAGTTGATACTTGTTCTTCACGGTCACCAAGTTCTGGTGTCTATAGTCCAAACAAGGCCTCAAACCCACGTCTACCTTCATGGAAAACAAAATTAGGGCGACCCATGGAGAATCATTGGTCCACATATCCCCTTACCCAGTAAGTCCTATTGCTGTACCCTCGACTAACAATTCTTTCTAGGAGCCATCCAATATACTAATGTAGATATCGGTGTCGCCCCTAGGTATAGGTTTATTTAGAAGAATAAATTTCTGTGAGGAGGTAGACTGGGAACATCATCAGGAAAGATAGTAGTATATTTGTCCACCACAATAGGATAACTCAGACTCCTCTTGTCAACTTCCCCGAGGGTATGTCTATCCAACTGAAGAGTGAGGGGCTGAAACCTCCTCCAAGAATGTGTGTCCTGAGGTGAAATGATTACCTTCTCACCAGTGATGGAAATCCAAGTCCCATACTTGCAGACACAATGCACTTTGTATATAAAACAGTCAATCTGATCTTGGCCATGGATAACCAGTCCATAAGAAAGATGGCATTGTAAGGTCTTGATGCTTTTACTATGAGATCCTGTCCAAAGCATTGGCCTCCTCTAGTAATATCCCACTACGGGCACCAGTGCGTAATCATTGAATCATCTCATGTAGGAGTCTCTAATCATAAGCCTCTAGCCAATGGATCCAACAGACACTTCAATCTCTTAATGAGAGACATGGAGATAAAATAATGACTGGAACTTATGTCTATAATTACTCCATCTAGGGTGGAATAGACACATATCATACCTCACATAATCTTTAGAGTGTCGTGGTCATAGTCCTCACCAACCGGAAGCCGAACTCGTCCCTATCTAGTAACCCCCTGAGGTCGCGGTTGAGAATAAAGAGGTGGTGGTGGTTGAACCTCAAACCATCGCTCACTGCCTGCCACACAACCTACTTTTTTGCCAGGTTTGCCTCCTTGTGGTACTCCTCACTTGAATCTCTTCCTATTACATTGTGGTCCAATGATCGTCTGCTAATTTTTGATGTGGTAGGTCAGGCAGTTGTGAGGCATGTGACCCTACCCATCGCATGAGTAGCACAATCAGCTCCTCTGCTGACCTCCTTTATCATGTGATCTCTAAACCACTGACCCTACTTCCTTGGGTTGTCCATCCTATGGTCTGGTCTACTTGGACCTTTTTGTCATCTGGCTACAACCTTCTATAGATGATTTGTATACGGGTCATCTTGTGGTGACTGTTGCTATCGGTGCCTGCTCGGTTAGGAAACAATCAACCAATAGTGCTTGCTCTAGCACTCCATCATGAATTGGTATGTTGAGAGATATAATCAATTCACTAATCTCCCATCAGATACCCCGCTCAAAGGTCTGGTCCCTAATGAAAGGGTCTTGTGCCATGTTGGTGGAGTAGTGGGAGAGGTTATTAAATCTTGTTGAATACTGGGATACTGTCCGGATTCCCTTTTCTAAGTACAAGAGCTCCTAAATACACATATATTGAAGAGTCACTAAAATGAAATATGCCCTAAAGAGGATCTTGAAGTCCAACCAGGTGTGGGTCACCTCATCACGCATCTTGAATGTCAGGCTCCACCATCTCCATATTGTCCTTTGGAAGAGACTAGCATCTAGAATCACTATCTAGTCTGATGGTGTACCAACAAGGTGGAAAACACTAGCCACTACCTCCAGAATGTCCTCAGCTACCTGTGGATCCATCTTGCATCGATACCTCAAAGGCCTCTGCCGTTTGAACTCCCACTGCACACTAAGTCGGGGTGCACCATACACTGGTGGTGTTGGGGGAAACAGATACCCTATGGGTGGTGGTACTACTTGTGCACCACCCGAATGTTTTATCACTGTAAGAGGTCCCTGCACCAATTCCACATCGATTGGTGGGCTGTCACTCTGAACTCTCTCTAGAATCCTGTCTACCTGTCTCCACGATGATATCCTATAAAGAAACAGACCCACAATGATAAATATTTTATACCCAGTGAGATGAATCAAAGGAGAACAAAAGAAAAACATCTCAAAAACACACTCATTTTTTGTTTTCTTGTACCGAGTTGGAAATCATAATTCAGGGTCCTGGTGTATGGAAACATCGAGCACCACACCGAACATAGACTCCCCAAATTGAAAACTGTACAAAAAACACATAACACTATTGCCCCCATTGAAAATATCATAGTTTTAGGTCTTCAGTAGAACCGAATCCATTGATACCACGTTTTCAAGACCCATCTTCTAGGGCGCATGCCATGACTACCAAAATACCGCTATCCATAGTTTAGGTGTTGGAAAGTAGCACTGGAAAATCATATCCTGAAAATGGGATGGAATATTAATTAAACCCGCAAATACAAAAACCAGGTACAATACATGTACAAGTCACATAGTTTTACTACTGAAAGTAGATGAGTGATTTGAAGAATATTGGGATAGAATAACAACCCAATGGAAATAAAATACAAGAAAAAGGGAAAAAACATCTAAGGTCTTCTTCCAAGGATCCTATCTAAAGGGTAGGTATAGATCTTCAATGTGGCTCTCCACATAAACCAGTCACCGATATAGACTATATAATTTTGGATACCAAACCTTAGACAAAGTTATCCATCATCTCCACAGGACTCACAATGGTGTAGGCGAATGCCATGAAGACGTGAGTATAACAAAACCCAGTAGGGACCCTGAGAACCCAGCAGGTCTCCCAGTATTCCATATTGGAAAAAACAGAATTCATGAACTCAGTCATAAAGCACAAATTAAAAAACTCTTCTCAAACCACGTATATAGAATAAAGAAAATTATTAATGATTATTAGTCATAAATATTTATCATCTTATTATATTAAGAAGTTCCACTTTTGTACCATTATGTAGTTGTTCCAATGAAGATCCACATAGGGTCATAATTCACCAATCCACATAGGTTTGTATGTCGCTGATCCAAGATAGGAAACTCTAAGGCTGGTCTTCATCATGTTGGGATATTGTTGATCGACATAGGGTCATAAGTCACTGATCCCTAGAGTTTTATATGTAATCAAACTACACGGGTCATAAGTCGTTGATATATGATGGGACACTCAATGGATGGTCACCATATGTTCACACTATTTTTGATCCATACCGGGTCATGTTTCATCAATCCACACAGGGTCGTAAGTCATTGATACTCACAGGTTCATAAGTCATCGATGCACGCAGGGTCATAAGTCACTTGACATCCACTGACATGATTCCCACACCTAGTGTTCTTGATTTCCATAGATTCCTCTCCTAAATCAATCAGTCGTATTTCAACATCCACGGAGTAAAATAATGAAGTAACCCTAAGAACCACCATGTTATAAGGGTTCCAACATAACATACGATGCATCAGTCAAATTCCCAGTCTATATGTTGCAAGAATTTTAGTAAAGAGGGCCTGATTGGATTCAAGTTAGATATAACCCAGGAATACTCCAAAATTTTTCAAAACACAAGTGGAGTATCTCAAAATGACAGTCTCTTCATAAGGGTTCCAACTCCATAGACAGTTCATCAAATAGAAGTCTGGTTTAGAAGTTATGGACCTTTAAGAGAAACTGTTTCAAATTTGGTCTGGGTCCAATCTGACCTAGTCTCAGTTGACCCGACCCTATCCAGGTCGACCCGACCCGACCTGGTCCAATATAGTGTACTGGGCCAGGCCTGGACCAGCTAGACCCGGTTCAGTGCGCCGGCTGGGCGTGGCCACCTGCTGGGCATGGTCCCAAGCTCCCCACCTAATAGACTCTGTCAATTCGGTCTTCAACCGGCAACTCGAGGTTGGTGCCACTCCTTTGGTTAAATGGCCTAGGGAGGGACCCATAGATGCGATTCTGGAACCATTGCAGCTGGTGTCACGACTTCTCCTCTAAGTCGCGCCACCACGGTGCAGCGTCTGCCCTCGATAGAACCTGCATTGGACGACCACACCCTTTCCACCACATGTCGTCATCTCCTCACTGCCCCCAGTCGCCAGCACAGCCGCACCAATGATTTCGCATCGGCGGCTCTTTTGTGGTCCAACAGTGAAGCTTCGGTTGTCTAATTTTCTTCCCGTCCGTACCTAAGGGCCTATTGGTTTTCCACCTTTACTCTATGACCCTCGATTTCACGTTTCCATCAAGTTTAGCATTTTCCTACAAATATTTCATCAAAATAGAGAGAAATGGAGGGTCTGTGCCTTCTTCAGATTATCCTATGCCCTCTGTGAAATTTTTTTAACCTGGATTAGTAATCAGAAAAACAACAAGGTTAAATATACCACAATAACTACCTACTAATTGAAATGGATCGCAGATCAACCCATTAGATGGGTGATCTGCATTTATCATGTAATTCAAGAATGAAGTAGGTTGAATAAATAACTCACTTTGATAAAACAAAAGACTTTTTTGAAAATTTTGGATTTATTAAAGATGAAGGACGAGAATCTGTTGCTCGAAGATGTTTTTCGGCGTTCATTGTATCATGTCAATGTCCAGATCAAATCCTCAATAGCGTCATTCGTTCTTTGTTAGAGAGGATTTCCACCGGCGCTTCGTCGAGTGTTCTCCCACGATTGTTCAAAAAAATTCCCCAATAGATTATTTAAAAATATAGTTAATAATTTAAATCCCTTCTCATTAATGTTATTAATTATAGAATAAATTAATTAACTCATTAATTACCCAAAGATGATGTTACATAACCTAGAGAATCATGTTATTAAATAACCAATTAACTATGCAGTCCCTCTATTGATGCTCAATGGTTTTAAAGAAATAATAAAATAACTCAATTTCTTATTATATTATTTTCTTTGAAAAGTCCAGAAATTAACTTTTTCATCCACCCCTTGCGGATCAATGTTAAGAATAACCTATGAAAATCCTGGTGCTGTGAATTCAACTTAGCCCTCAGATTTTTAATCTAATCTCTAAATCAAATGATCAAAAACTCTGCTCACACATTTAGTGAACATACCTTAAAAAATATTGAAATTTTGTTCTGGGCTCTACGGGCCTTAAAATAAAATGCCGTCAATTTTCAGAGTCTCTTAATAATTCTATATAATTCAAACAAATTATATGGAATTTACGAGTCTTTATAAGAATTTTTTATATTAAAATGAGATCTACAGGTTTATCCTTTAATACAATTAAGATTTTTCATACTATAAATTATATGGGTGTAAAACACCATGATTTTGGAATGTATTTTTTTATATTTATGTTTTTGATAGAATTATTTACAAGAAACACTGTTCTTTAATGAACCATAATATACTAATGAAATATTATTATTTTATATCAATTTCTTCATATAGTGATAGGATTACTAGAAATGAATAAATCTAACTGAAATATAGAAATTATGCATAAAATGTTTCCACACTAAAAATTTATTTATTTTTATTCTTTTGAAATAAGTTATAAAAAGATAATGATATGATTAAAACATTTCAAAAAATATCATGAATTGTATTTTCTACATATAATAAATATTTATCTAAATTAAATATATTTATAACTAATAGAAGCTGATAAAATATATGTTTAATTTATATTACCAATTTTCCAAATATTTATAAATATATTATTTGTTGGTTAGAAATGATGAACGAATTCATTGATGATAAAAGTAGAATTTTTTTTTCAGAGAACACATTTTATTGTCTGAAATGTATTTTATCCTTATAAATTTATTAAATTTCTATTCATAAATGAGTTTAATTAATGGAGTATATTACATATTTAAAAAATATCATAGTTTTCATCTAATAGATTATAGTCATCATGGAATGATAAGAAAATCATTTATTGATACAAAATGAATTTTAACTAAAAATGTTTTATAGGTATTTTTGTTTGAAAATTTATTTTTTTTCTATTCTAAATGGAATATTTAAAAATAGATTCCATATTTCGAATCAAATAATTTAACATGTGATAATCAGGATTACATTGGTTTTTTAAATAATGAATACATACTATTGTAAACAACTTATTTCCACCGTAAGGGTTATAATGGTTAAAAAGTGGATTACCCTAGGAGACATGTTTTAAAAAAACGCAAAACCATTGACTAAATCATATTATGTTGATTTTATTTCACACATGCACTAATTAAAATCTAATAAATGAAACTTTTTGGAAACCTAACAAGACATAGACATATATAATTAAATATGTTTCGTGAATTTACATGTTTTCCACTCACTTCATTTATAAATGGAAACTCATCTTCTTAGTTCTCCAGAAAAACACCGCATTATATCTAAGAAAATAATTTATAAAATCCCTTGAAAAAATTCCTATACAGTTTCTAGGGCACAAAGAAGTACCAAAATACATTCTAAATATGGGTTAATGTGTACGCTAATAGAAGATACCCGAAGAAGATTTAATTTTATTTATAGATCAATTTCATGTTTAAGTCTTCCATAACCATATAACTTTTTTAATAACACATTAAAAGTATTCAAGTAGTATATATTCTATATTATGAGTTTTTATATAAATTTTATATCAATTTTATATCTCTTTATATCAAATGTAAAATAAAAATGTTACTCATGAGTACTTAAGAACTACTGTCTCTATATGGAGGGGTATTAAATTTTTCCACAAAATATCACATGAATGTATATATATATATTTAATTTATATATAATATATTAAAAAAAATATTAATAATTTTATATAGATATATTTAAGGTTGAGGTAAATTTTAATATATTTATTTTATAATCAATATATTTTTTATTATACATTAGTAATTTATTTTGTTTTATTTTGTTTATATTCATTATCAAAATATTTGGTTCTTCAAATGATCATGAAAATTTTTCAATGGATACATGATTTTATTTTGTATTATTGGTATTATATCATTATTTTCTATATCTATGTTATATAAATAGGTTAATAGAAGTATTTTTATATAGAAAAATGTTTGTAAAATGTATTTATTCAATATCGTTGAACTAATTTAAATATTATTAAATATAATGAATTTAATGGATTTTAAGAAGACACTAATTTTTAATTTTATAAAATTGTGATAATAATATTCTATTTTAATGAATACATTATGAACCAATATTTATTCTATTATTCCATTACTTTATAATGAAACTTGAATTAAATATTTTAATTGGTTTACAAGGAAAATTATATTCACATTTTTTGGTAAATTATATATTTGAATTTTACTAAAAGTTAAAGGATTTTTCCCCTGATTTTCAAGTAGCATAATAAATATATTTTGAAAATAAATATTTCACCTCTTTGATCAGACATTAAGTAATTTTATACCACACTAGATTTATTATATTAGGTTACCAACTGCATACATTATGTTAGCTGTGTATAATGACTATATTTTATTATTGTTTTTAAAAAACCATTCGCTAAATCAATGGTAAATTATTCTATGATGGAATAATGAACACTATTATGCAATTTTGTCTTCTATATTAATTAGTTTTTATTATATGTCATGAGTTTTATTTATTTTTCAAATGAAAATGACAAACTTTAATATCATGATGGGGGTGAAATGAGTTCCTAAATATTCCATTTGCAGAAAACCTCCCTCGTGAGGTGTGATAGTTAAAATATTTTCCTTAAAGAAAATATGTTGTGGAAATATATAATACGAATAGTATTCGACTAATTATAGGATATTAATAATAATTTGGGGAACAAACATCCCACAGTTCACTCCACCAATACTCAACCTCACGATATTGATGATTTTAATTATAACATCCATTTTACTGGGGGCTCCTAGTTGAGTATAAGCAGTTTCCGCTTAATACCATAGGAAAAGAGATTTCAACCATTCCATCCCTTTACAAGACTTATAAAAAGCCTTAAAACTCTCACTTAAAATGAGTGTAAACAAATATATATGTGTAAAATTTTGATGAACAATTACAACACACTATTGCAAGAAATAATTGAAAGTAGTTGAAGACATGTCTAATGAAGATAAAAGTCTTAAAGTTGAATCTATAAATTATATTTATTGAAATTTACACACTTTTAGTGATAGAATGCATTTTTATAATTGATCCAGCCTTTGAAAAATAGTTCTTGATAATCTTTGTTATTGTTTTTCACTATTTTTGAATCCCTATATGTTACTCTTTTCTATATGATCATGAATTTGTAACTCTAGCTTTTATATCTCATATTTAATTTTGAACTTAAGAAGTGTGGTAACCATAATAGTTGAGTTTATGATCGCATTAAATGTTTATATGATATGATATTATATTCCAATGTCTATTCCATCCAAATATTGAATAATATTTAACTACAACAATGCTATAGATATTCTTATGTGGATCATTTGATTCCACGAGAAAATGAATTTGAATAAAAACAATTTCCCCTAAATGGACAATCCATTTTATGATATTCTATAACATAATGAAACGAAATTTAAAGATAAGAAAAATTTAATCAATAAAATCTATATAACAGATGATTCTTTATAATGTATCCAACTCAATGTACTATCCATTTATATAAAACATATTAGAGGCTTCGTAAGATATCATAGTTCATTGAATTCTTCAAGATGAAGAAGAAAAATTAATTAATCATTACATAGAATAATTCTTCATAATAAGATAAATATTTTATGATGATTTGATACTTTGATTTAACCACCTCAAATATCGTTCATATGATAATATTTTCTTAATATCATATCCATAAGATATTCAAATCTCATAATATCATTCTATATGAAATATAAGACACTAATAATAAAACTATATAGTTATTATATTCATATGATATTGCCCTATATATTAATAGAAACATAAAACATGGATTTTCTGACACTGAGTTGATAGAATATAATATTTCATTTAATTTATTTTTATGATATTAAATAATTTTTCATATAATTAATGCTTCAATAGTTATAATATATTCACTTATGGAATTTTATTAAGATAAATTCCAATGAAAAAATATAATATTAAAGTCCTAATATGAAATAATTAGAATAAAATAGGTATTTAATCATTATAAAACTCACATATAACAAAGATATATTCAACCAAAATAAGATTATACAATAATCTCTACCTTTTAATGATCATAATACCCTGGGAATAAAAGTCTAAAATTTCACATAAGGTTATTTAAACAATATATTAATGTTTTAATTCCTTTTCACATAAGATAAAAATTTTAAATTATGCACTCTCAATTTTTCTTTTCTTCCATTAAAAAATAATTTTGATATCAAATTTTCATATTCACATTTTCCATATTAATTTATTTAAACTTATTGTATTTGCATTCTACATTTCATTTCCAAAAAATAAAAAAATTCAATATTTAAATTTTTTTATCCTTTATTTACTTCTCCAAAAAATAATAATCTTAAAACATTAAATATTAGTATTCAATTTTTCATTCTCCCTCTTTAGGTTATGTAAGAAATAACTAAATAAAAATTATAACATAAATTTTTTAAATGAACAATGATACTTAGTTAATGATACCAATTATGAGGAGAATTTAACAATAATCTGGGAGAAAAATGATCATTATAGTTCATTATATACTAATAGAGAATGGAAAATATGAGTGAAATAGTTATATATTAAAAATACAGATAAATTGATTCAACAAAATGTTATAAAGTAATTATATAATGAAAATCAAAAGACAATAATAGTGAATAAATGATAAAATTATTATAGAATCATATAAAAAAATCACGAAAACATTAATATGAATGATAAATTCATTAAAAACATAACGACTGGTCATTCATTCTTCCAAATGATTATAAAACATTCAACCAATCATAATTCAAATATTTATAAAATTTCAATCCATTTGGAATCCAATATTGAAAAAAATAAGTTGTAGTTTTATCACCTCTTTAAAATAAAAAGATTTTTTGGGGTGGATTATTAAAAGATAAATAATATGAATTGGGTAAATAAAATCAAGGAATATTAGCATTAAATTTTTTTTCAAAAATTTACCAATGTCAGCAATAATTCTCCATGTCTTGTTCAATTAGTCATTAAATTCCTTGCCGGTGTAGATTTGATTTTAATTAATGATTGATGAGAAATATCCAAGTAAAATTTTTCTAAAGGCACAATGTAATGTTTAAAATAATATTTAGGTATATTCAATGATACTTCTTTAGCCATATATAGATTTTCCATTTCATAAATATCTACAGGATCGTGGATTTCATTTATCCACTGTGAATAAGCAGCATGAAAGGTCAATATTGGGTGGTATAGAGAGATTTATCTCTCTTATATGAGGCAAATAATTAAAATAAGTGGCAATTCATTTCACCATTTCATTCTTGTAATAGTCAATAGGAATTCGAAATCCATTTTATATCATCTATGAGAATTTATAAATTGTTGTTTAACATATGCTTTCATAACTCAAATGATCACCAACATCTTTAACACTTCATACTTGTTATCTATAATAACAAAGGTAACATCCAATGATTTTTCTAATCACCAATTTTTATCACAAAAAATATATGAGATATTGATCTGAAAAAAACAAGAAAATAATCCAATTTAAATGTGATCGTTATAAATGTTGAGTTAAATTGGACGAAATTAATAGTATTAGCCGCATTATGAAATATTTAATAGTAATACCCTTTTATAATGCGATAATTATTTCATTTTAAATAATTAATAATTTTTTGTAAATTCATTCTATACTATTTTTAGTAAACTCATTTAATTCATCGAAAACATATTTTCTTCCAAAATGATTATTTTATTTATTTTTATATAAGAAATGATATAATTTTTTAGTGAAATTTTTTACTTTTTTTTTAAAATTATTTTCAATTTTTTAATTCATCATACAAAAATTACACTATGGTGAAATTTTGAGGATTTTATAAATTATTTTAATTTTTTCTAACTAGTAAAAAGTGAAATTTTTTATAAATTAAAATATCTTTTGGGATATGGTCATTACATATTTTTCAGATAATAATTAATTAATATTTTATAATAGATAATTGGTGGAATTATAATATAAATATCATACTGAAATAATTAATAGCATTATTATTTAATTTATTTCATGATGAATATAAAAATATTTTTTTTTGTTGATGTAGTGGATATGTAACAAGGAAGAAGTCAAAAATGGTTTCTTATAAATATTCAATATGAATTAAAGAATATTTTTAATGAATTAATTATCAAATTATATTTCAAAAATTATAATTTTTATTGATATTTTCAAATTTTAGAATATATAACCTGAATGTTAGGTAAATTCTTGTGTTGTATTTGGATAAGGTAAGAATATTCCAATTAAAAACTTGTAATAAGTAATCATGAAATGGGTAAGAGTAAATATTCCTTATAAATATATATAAAATATCATAATTAACCTAATTTATTTATTTTATGACAATGTTTTTTATATTTGTTTATATGAAATAGTTACCATTAATAATTATACAACACTAACTTAGTGCTAGTGAAAAAAGAAGAGAATAAAAAAAATATTTTAATTTAAATTATAAGAAAAATAAGAGTCCCAAAATTGTGCCTAAATATTATTTCATGAGTAATTTTATACCATTATCTTCCATTGGACCAGTTTATGACCTTTTGTATACAGTTATTTTATAGTATGTCCCATATATTATTTTATTTTTAAAAAACTCAAACTGTTCAAACTATGATTTTTAAAAAGTAAAACATTTCTTAAATATAGTTTTATAGAAGATATTTTCAACCATAAATTTATTTTTAATGAAAAAATATATGTCAACATTATGTAATTTTTTATATTTTATGGGATTAAATAGATACCTTAAATTCTTACACATTTATGATTTTGTAATTTATAAATTAATTGAAAAATTAAATAAATGACCTTGAAAATATTATAATAAATGTAAGTTGATATTTTCAAGGATTTAATCTAGAAATATCTAGAGGAGTATGAATTTTTTATAATATTATGAAATATTTTCTCAACTATTACACTTTTTGGATTTTTTTAAATTCATAGTAATGAAGAGTATCATATTTGACAATAATTATATTTCATAAATATATTATTTTATCAAAATATTTTTAAAAAATAAATTTTTTAAAAATGTCAAAGAGGATATGATATGGTGAAAAATATCATCCCATATAAACATGGATACTATTTTGAATTTAATGTCTCTATAATAGTTTTAATATATTATAATATTATGAGATATTCATAATGTTTTAGTCACATTAACAATAAATGGCCTCCCAATCAATCACTTCCATTTGACGTAATGATGCCTTATTCTCAAATATATTTTACCAAATTCACATATAAAATTATTTTGGAATATTTTATAGGTTCTATATTTTCCATAATATTAAATCCATGTTTCTTTAAGAGATCCTTGATGTTAGTGATATTAAAGATGTTACTTTCTCAAACCACCTCTATTAATTTATTTTTATCTTACACATTCTATTCACCTCATTATTCAATAAATTCATAATAAATCTAGTATAATTTATGTACTATAATGTTATATTTATAATGATATATATTTTATGCATAATTTTTTCTCATATCATTTACATCAATAAAATTTTGTTTTCCAAATTTGGGAAGTTAACCATCTCCATGGATAAAGAGTTCTCATTTTCGACTACCGCCTTCAAGGCTGGACATTGGACTACAATTAGGGTTAAATAAGATTTTAATATGTGTATTATAAAATATATAACGTTTTTTAAATAATATATAGTTTATATATTTAATAAAATGATTCTAACTCTTTATAGTTAGGAAAACCACAATATTTATCCAAAAAATTACCAATAAACTTTTATCACATGAACCATCCAATTTACAGAAAGAAAAATGATATATGATTACATTAAAAAATTTAAAGTTTCATAAATACCATAAAATTTATCTCTTAGAGTGTTATTACTATTCAAAAATATCTTCTATAATTCATTATAAGTTAACTGATCATGAAAGCATAAAAAAAATTCTCTGAGAACAATGGAATTGAACTTTATAACTAATCAAAATTGTTATAAATAAACATAATAAAATTTTAATAATTAAAATATTTGTACAAGATTTTCTGAATTAGTAAATTATGAATCATATTTTATTATCTATGACATTTTGTGCATGTGAAGATTGCATTGAAACATAATTTAAGGGACTATTTAACTGAGTAACCTCATTCAAAATGTTATGACAATTTTTTTTAGAATAATTATACTTCATGTTATTAGAATGATATTATCGAAATTATTTATATTTACATGAATTTTTTGAAATGGTTAGGTTTCAAAATTTCTCTATTTTGTTTTAAAAGAGAAGTATATTTAGGTTTTATGTATGGGACATTCCCAAAAAAAGACTTTTAAATTTATCTTTTTACAAGATTCCAAAAAAAGTTATTTATCTTGTAAGGAACAATTTTATTTTTCTACATTCATGATTCCATAATTTTTTCAAGCCTCCTTTAAATACTTCATGCTAATTTTTAATGAAAATGTTTTACATTGTATGTGTGTGTTGTTCCTGATTTTCCATAATGGATATTTTTATGATTCATGTATTCTTGTTTTATGATAAATTTTTTGTTACATAAAATTTCTAGATAATGGGTGGTTTCTTTATAAACCATAGATGGGTGTGTCCATGATATCCCACAAGTGAATTTTATATATTGTATATTGGCCTTAACGATTTTTCCAAGTGTAACTTTGATGAATACATGATAATGTATCTTTGAGGATTACATCATAAGGTAGGAATGATAGTTAAATCATATTATAGTGTGTAGAAATTCCAATATAGGTTCACACGTGATACAAAGTAACCACTAAAATAGAGCAGCTTGGGGACATGACCTTGTGACTGGTGACCCAAACCCCATTGACACTGCTACCCTAGTATCCTAGGGGGGGTTACCTCACATGAAAGTATGAAAATGATTCCCTATGTTTCATACATGTTTTATTTATAATTATATTATTTTATAGAAATACCAGGTTTTAAAAACATTATTTATAAATATTATGTACAAAGTAAAAAATTTATAATCATTTATGGTTTAAATATTTCATTCTTTATTTTTATATCCCTTATTAGGATTTTTTTGGTCATCCAAATTTAAAAAAATTCATTATATTTAATGAATACTAGGAATAAGGATACATTAATGATGAAAATTGTGACGATTAATATTCAAAATATAACATGTATTATTTTCAAGAGTATTTCATGTTGGAAAAAATATATTCATTGTACATGTGTCCACTGGTAATATATGTAGTCACAATTAAAGAGTTTATCCTATTTATATAGTACTCTACCCCTAATAAATGTTTGGGAAAATTATTTTATTTCTTGTTCAAATATAGTACAAAATAATATTTTTATGGTTGGAACTATGTAGGTGGTATCAAATCATAGTTTAAAATAATTTATAGTTTAGTATGTTATTTGAACATAAGTAAATGATCATTTATAACCATATGGGTTACTATCTTATGGATCATTTTAGAGATTTTTTGTAATTAAGGATGATTGAATAAATATCTCATTCAACTAATATATAAGGGGGTTGGAGGTTTAGAATTTTTTATAAAAATTTTATGTTATAATCTTTTCACAGTTTATTATTTTTCCATTACTTATTCATTTCAAGTTAAATGTTTTTCTTTTCAATTGATTATGTATTGATCATCAAGATTGAAGAAAATAAAAATTTAATAACCATATTATCACTCCTATATGAATTGACCATCACTATTTTGGAAAATTATTTTATTAGCTTCTTGTGTTTTCAAATCATTAATAATAATTGTTTTGTTAATGATTGCCTTTTCATTTAAAATAATTTAGTTCTTGATATATTTTTCATTTGATTTCTTGATCTCAACTCTTCCAACTCTCCCTAAACGTCAAATAATATATGTTGAGTGAATATTTACTTTTTGAATGTACGAAAACGTGACTAAAGATATAGGGAATATCATGAAGATCTTAAAATATTGATTAAAGTTACAAATTATTTTCTATTAAATAATTTATGAAACATTATTGGATTGACATTTATGAATCATTAAGACAAATTTAATTTCGTTGATTTGTAGTAGTGTCATGTTAATAAATAAGATGGAAAATCATAGTTAATAGATCATGAAGATAATTGAATGACTATAGTGTATACATGGAAATATTTATTAGTTTTCATGTGGTGTTATATGTAAGGATGATCATATAGTTTAAATCATTAATTATATTTTGATTTTTCATTTGATGGCGGTACATTGAAGAATTTATCTAATGTGTTAGTAGATATTTGAGTAATACAAAAACCTTATAACTAAAATGTGATTAAATTAATAGTAACTTGAGTGGGAATTATCTTTAATTATTTGTAAAAAGTTTTATGGTATAGATAACCTTTTTTATATGATAATTGTATCTTTAGTTAATTATGGGTTATTACAGTTTTAGGAATCTTGAAGAAAATTATGAAATATAATTTGATGTTAAAAAATTTTCATTAAATTATAATATATTATTGTTATTATTTAGTTTCTTACTTATATTTCTAATAATGTTCAAAAAATAATGATTTTTTTTAAATAGAACAACTCATTGTTTAGGTGCAAATTGTCATTTCTAGAATGGTTGTGAGGTTTAAACCCACAACTGAATGATGAAATTGGTGCAGGGCCTAATAGAGGACTGCACAATGACCTAGTTAAAATGAAATTTTCCAATCAGTAATAAAATATAATAGATTATGTTTATCTTGATTTTTGGGATATATTTTTTATAGAATATATTACCATGATATTGAAAAGTGATTTTTTTATTAGAAGATTAATGTTATTTCAGAAGACATGGACTATTTAATGAACTCTATATTATTAAGGTAAATAAAATATATATGGAATTTATTTAATTAATAAATGAAGAAATATATCTTGGAGGAATATATGATTTTATTTTAGAATTATAACGAATTGGGATATTCATGGAAATGGTTATCATAGTTGGAAATTATGTTATCTAGGAATGAAATTTTTTTGTATGATATATTAAGAGTGATTTATGTGATTTGGATATAAATATTAAATTTATCATTGAAGGATTTGTGATCAAATCCTTATAAATTTGGGGTCTCTATATTAATCGAAAATATATTTTAGGAATTATAAGGATAATTATTTAGTGATTGATCTATTTGGGTATTATGGTTTATTTTTAGAGATTTATTAATTTTTAAAATTATTTTATCTTGTAATAACCATTTTATAGTGGGTTAATGTAAAAATAAATTCAAGATATATTGTTTTTTATTTTTTTCATCCATATAAATTTATTTTAATTCTTCAAGGATGTAAAACTAATTCATTCTCATCATTTGAAGAAAAATATAAGTTTTTGGAAGAAATTATTTTGGTCATGTAAGTAAATTTTCCCATGTTTATAGACAAGGAAGTATATAAATCATTAAGTAATAGAATGTGACTTTCTATGTTTCTTACCTTGAAATAACTGTCCATTTAACCCATCAGATATTTATGATTTTTGTTATTGATAGCTTTATTAGGATCAAGTTCTCTATCACTATGAATTTTTAATGGGAATTATATTTTATATTACAAGTATATGCTTTACATCATTGAAATTGAGTATGTGCTATTACGAAAGACCATAATGATTAATTTTATATTTTTTAAAGTAAAATTTTGTTAATGTTGTTTACTCAATGTTAGATTTCAATAAAGGTATGTTGAATAGTAAAACCCTAGTTCCCAAACCCAATATAAAATTATGAAAATGACAATTTCAAATGGGAGAGGGAATGCAGCATCCTGATATTTTAATAAAAAATAACCTGTTTAATTTAATGTATGATATGAAATAATGATTTTAGATGTTAAATAAAATATTATTTTTAAATTGTGATTGTTACAAACCATACATTAAATTATTGTGAACTAATATTGTTTACCTAATTTTTAAATATATATTGTAATAAATATTGAAAATTATTTTATTAATTTTGTGTGAATAATTTCTAAATGTTTAGTAGATTCAATATATTATATATTTACAAATACGCATTTATTCTTCAAAAATATATTTTATTCAAAAAAAATTAAGAACTTTTATATAAAAATAATAGAATTATACCTAGAAATATAATAAATATTATTTCTTGAAATTAAATTAATTTTTAAAATCATAATCCAAATAATATTATATTGTGATATTTATATAATTTTATAAAAATGTTAAATTTTTAAGGAAGTGTTAAAAATAGTTTTTTTAATTCATTATCTATAAGGATATCTCTAGGAAATAATTAGGATTTAAAAATAAATTACACCTAGGAAATGAACTATTTATGGTATATTAATATATATATATATATATATATAGACCATAAAATTTTAATTAACTCCATGATAAATACAAAAAATAATTTTCATTGCCAACATAGTGCCTACACGCCATTGAAAATGTAAAATTTATTTCTCTATAGATATTAATTTTGAACTAAAAATTATTTTCATGAGTTTATTGTTAAATTAAATTAATAAATTATGATTGTTATAGATATTTCATAATTTAATAGTTAAATAACATGAATCTTATCCAAATACCTGTGGAATGCTTATGTATGGAATGAGATCTCAAATTTACAGATTAAAACAAGTTTTAATAACATGCATATGTGTAAAAAGACATAATTAATGAATATAAATGATTATCAAGACTATAATTAAATTATTTTTAAGATAGTAATTATTTTTAAAATTTCTGCTATATGAAGTAATTACCATTAATTTTTATGAAAGACAAACACATTTCATGGGAAATCATAAGAAAAATAAATAAAACAGTTTTAATTAAATTTATAAAGATTATTATATAACACTTAAATTTGAATTAATTTTGTTTTTTGAGTAATTTTAGACCATAAAAATTAATGGGTCGAATTGATAAAATTTTGGATCCAATTAGATAACAATATTTCCCTTATAATATTTTATTTAACAGATAGTCAAATTATTAACACTATGGTTTTTAAAAATTATATCATTTATCATATATGAATTTTTTAATGATATGTTCTTCTATTAATAGTATTTTAAAATCTATAATATTAATATTAATCATGAAAACTTCTTTTTAATAATTATCAAATGTAAAAATTTCTTCAATCCATAGATAATGATAATGTAATAATAATTAAATTAATGAAAAAAATTCTAAAACTGATATTAAATATATTAAAATAATTACAATTTCAGTTTTTCAACGTGATCCAAGAAATACTTATAGGAATGTAATATTATTATGATATAATAAAATACTTGGTTTGAATTTTAATCTTTTGATGAAGGTTGATGAATTTATAGTAATATATAATATAATATATGACCATAATGATATTTCTTTAATATAATATTTTTTAAAAATTATTTATAAATAATAAAATATTAAAAAAAGACAATGGGGATAATATAAGCCCCATAATTTAAACCCATTTATTTTAAGATAATATTTATAACCTTTATATCGATAATATTATTAATATATTTTTATATTGTGAGAAATTCTTAAAGTGACCCTCAACTAAATTATAAAACGACAACACATTCATCACCGCCTATCAACACATTCAACCCTCTACCATGACCAAAATCTGACAAATTAAATTATCCAATTACATAGAAGCATTCTAAAGTTTATTTTCTCATCAATGGATCAATTCCAATTTCCTTAATGGATCTTTCAAGTGCTGATATTCATGAAATGACTTTCTCAATCGACCACTATTAATTTCATTTCATCTACTACATTTTCATCACTTAATTAATCATTAAATGAATAATAGATATAGTGTAGCTATTTTAATGAATTTTTATATTGTTAAATCACTATCTTCTATCCAATTGATTTCCCATAACCTCTTGTTCAATTAAGAAAACAATTGTCTAATTTTTGGCGATTAACCATCTATATGGATTATAAGTTCTTGTTTTCTATTATCACCTTCAATGGGTTTTTAAAAAATAGATTATTATTGTTATTTAGTTTATTAATATGTTTATTATAACTTATTTCTTGTTTTATAACCCTTATATAGAAATGTTAATAAAGAAAATTAAACTCATTCATGATAGTTGAAATAACCACATAATAAATTAAATGATTACTAATAAACCTTTAACATATGAATCATTATCATTACCTAAGGAAAAATTATATATGGGGCTATTTAAACATATAATGGTTCTTGAAAACCATATAATTTAACTATATGTGTACTATTACCATTCGACATGAACATCCCTAACTATATACAATTTTACAAATCATTAAACCATGGACCAAACACTCTATGACTGATGAAATTTATCATTATAACTCATAAAAATTTTCAAAAATGAACTTAATAAAGTATAAGTAAATAAAATAAAGTTTGAAATGGGTTCTGAATTATTTGATTAATAAATTCAATTTTATTGTTTATGACGTCATGTGAATTTTCATAATGCATTGCGGCCTAATTTAAGGGAATTTTTAACTAAATAACCTCGTTATAATTGTTTAAATGAATTATTTTATAAATATTTATGTTTAATGATTTTTGAATTTTTTTTATGAATCTATTTATGTATATATAAAAACATTTCCAAAAAATAATATTTAACATCCATCTAATATAATTTTATATTCATATAAGTAGAATCAGATAGAAGGATCCTAATTTCTTCTAACCATTCTACATAAAGAAAAGGTTATTCGTATTCTATTACTCCTTCATGATTGTATCATTTTTCATCTAGTCTAGATGTAATTCATTGGATTACACCATTATCATCTTTTTTTTATTTTCTAGATACACATTTTCTTCCAATTAGAGGGTAATAATAGGTTCTATCAACTAAATCATACAATATTTCCTTTTAAACTAATATAAATCATCTCGTATTGAGAAGAAACAACTGTTATCCGATAAAGTTTCTTTTATGGAAATACGTTATAGCTGAGATAAAAGGTATATAATTATAATACATTCCCAAAATTTCATATAGTTTAATATATTTCATCAATGATTCCTATAACTATCTTAAATATATGGACTTTATGATTTATAGTTAATCGAGGAAACACACATTTCTGTTCACTAATATAAACATTTAATGGATTTCATTTCAGATAATAATGTTTAAAATGATATTTTTTTTGTATTTAGGGGCATTTTCATGTCTCGTTTCCATGAGTGAGTCATTTATCACATTAGTTTGAGTAATTATGTGAACAAATGGATCACTACCATAAAGCATCCCATGAGTTGATTCTTCAAAAATCATTTTCCTTTTATAAGAAAATAGACAGTCCATTGAAATAAAAGAATAACATAGGAAAGTACTTTCAACATATTTTGGATCTATATACTGAGATTATCTATAGTGTCCATGATATTAACAATTCATATAAATACTTTGATGTTTACCACCTTGGGGTTTCAAATATTCCAAACAATATAGGGTGTTTATTTAAGAAACTGATTATTAGAAGTCATCCATGTATAAAATTAATTTTAATACCATGATTTGAGAAATATTAATTGATTTTATGATTCTCAAATACATCTCCATGATCACATCTCAAATCCAAAATTTTGGAATCTTCTTCATTTTTCCATAGATTACATATTTTAATAAAAACATAACAATCTATACATTTAATTCATAAAAAGTAATCTAATGTAAATATTTAAAAACCATAATCAAGAACATAAATTATTGACTTAATAAAAATAAATGAAATTATAATTTGTCTGAATAGATCCATATGTTTAGGATTAATAGTTCTTGACCTTGTAACTTTATTTATTGGTTCAAAATATGACCTGGGTTTCTTTCCCATTTTATAGGAATCACACATATTCTTTTCTCTGTTTCAATTTTAGGAATATAAAAAATAAAATGTTTCTTAGATAAAAATTTAAAACATTGAAAATTAAAATTTAAAATCCAACTATTACTAATCAATGATTCATTAATTTATTCTTTCAAACAATTTATATTTTATCTACACAAAGAATTAAGATATAATATATTGAAATTTTCAGTAAAAGGTTATTTAATCTTGATAGAATTATATTTCAAAACTAATCTTTCGTAGAATGAATAATCTGACGAATAATTATTATCATAATGTTTGGGAGATACATATTATTATTTTCATTAAGAGTTCATCAAAATTAAATTATTTTACATGAAATGATTGATGATTTCCAATAAATCTGATGGAAATTAGTTTTCCTTCATTATTTTCAGTAGATAAGAAATAACCTCCCTCAACCATTCATAGTTGGTGAATGTTTTATAAATATAAACCCATTTATCATGAACAACCACTATCTATAAACCATTGTTAATTTCTATTGATGTGGTTTATTCATTATAATTAATAATTAGACAACAATATTTTTTAGTACCAACTTTCTCTTCGGTCTGGAAATGTTAGCTATAAAAGGAATATGGACAAATTATTTTTTCTTAAAAACATGTAATCACATTTGATATATATTTTTTAGGACAATAAATTTTTTATTTCACAAAATTTAGGGGTTTTTATATTATATATATGAGCATTATTATTATTTTATCCATAATGGAAACATGTAACTTCAGAATGGGTATAGTTTTTAGAACTAGGAATAGACTATTTTTAAAAAAAATTAGTCCGTTGATGTTGATATCCTATTACAAATTTTTGTTTTATATTTTAATCCAGACATACAATTCTGTTTGTATAATATTAGATTCTTGGGAAAACACATTAATTATATTTGATGGTTTAAACATCCTTTTGTAACATCCCATTACTGAACTGACAGGTATTTCATAATCCTTGTCTTGGTTTTCTATTTCATTATTTGGGTAAGGGATGTATTGGGATTGGGAGGATACAAATACATAATTTCTAGAAATTTTTAGGTTTTAAACATCAAACATGTTGTTGTTTTAAATTGGTTGGAAATTAAATGTAGCGTTATTATTTTCAAATCATGTAATTATATTCAGTTGCAATCCATGATGTGTGGTTCACAGTGTGATTCGTACATGTGGTGAATTCACTTTACACAACATGAAGTATTTTTATATTGGTATCTAATGTTTAATGATGAGGGTTTCATTGGTTACAAATCTCATGCATTACATGACATGAATAGTGGTCAAACATCATGTAATACCTTGTTTTCAAAAGTGGTGTGAAATATTTAAAGCATCTTCACCATTACAAAAATTAAATATTTCATAGTGTGTAACTAGTTTACGTATCTTGTGATTCCCTAATAATAGCATATTAAAGCAGCAGTGCACTTAAATTTTCTTTAAACATTTTATTTTATTTATCTCTTGAACTATGTTCTTACCTATGAATTCATAGATCCTTCCAACATTTCTCTATCTATTCCTTTGGAAATCAATCACCATTTCTTTTCCTTGTGATAATCAGATGATCATTCTTTACCATTATTCATCTATCTCTATTTATCCTCTTTTTGGATTTCTATTGATTATTATAATTTTATTTTACATATTCTCTATGATATTGGATACAACTTCTAGTTTGAGTCTCAAGATATTCTATACCTCTGTTCTTATCGACGAGTGTGGTTATAAGTGTCAGGGTTTAGGAAAAGGTAGTTGATTACATCCAATTAGCCAAATTCTTTATTCTAAAATTGCATGATTTCTTTAAATTATTTATTTAAATTCCATTCGTCGCATTTTAATTCAATTAAATTGATAAAACCCAAATTTCAATAAATCGAGAGATTTGAAATGGTTTGGGGTCAAAAAATTCAGAAACCCCAAATTCCATAGAATTGAGGTTTATTTTTTGAAATTAGATGATTTAAATTGATAAATTTAATTTAAGGATTTTATGTAAATGGTTCAAATAAAATTATTGAACTTAATTTTTTAATTTATTTGTTGAAAATATGGATTTTTTTAATATATTTCAAACTTGTAAAAAGGGATAAAATTGATTTGATAGAAACCCATTGTTTTATATTACTGAAAGGGAATATTTTTATTTATTAAAACCCAATTTAGATATAAATGATAATAAATTAGAATTTTTGAAATGAAAAAATGGGATTTAATTTATTTTAACTAGTCTTAAAATAATTTTCCCATCATGTAAGAGAACATGAATGCTTTAGGTATTTAGTGGTTTATATGGATAGTCTCTATGCTATTACAATGTTCTAAAAAAGACCTATGGCGGGTCACATCCTTGATGGGAGGGTGATGAGTCACCGATATCTTGTGTCAAGGGGATATGAGTATACAAATTTTATATGATTACATAGAGATTGTGAAATCCTATAGATAGTTAAAATTATCGTCCCTACTAGGAAGATAACCATTTTCTAGCTTATTTAAGTATATTTGAGATTTAAATATTGGATAATATTGTAAAACTTCTCTACAGATCTTTTCATTATTTTCATAAACTTTTCATGTAACTGTTTATCATTAATCCATTGTTTTTGAAATATTATATCACTTATAAAGTAAATTATGTTCTTTAAAAGTATTTTTATGCCGTTGTGAAAATGTATAGCATGTTCCCTTTAAATATGATTTTTAATTTCCAAACATATTTATTTTAAAAATTGAAATAGTTTTATAATATAATATATATGTGGAATCTATTTTGGAATATTTTTAGGTAAACTTATTGTCATAAGATTACACCATATATTTTCCATCATGTGTTTTTTTAATTTTTTCTTCTAGGTTCGTGCAAGGGGAAGGGACCTATTGGAGTTCGATCCAGCTGTTGTGCTATGGACATGGTCAGTTGTTTCTTTAGGGACCTTGGTGTTGTTTTATAGTTTTAGTACATGGGGTCAATAACTTTGGGATTTTATGTATTTTAAAATTCTGGTACATTACTCCCATTGAAGCTTCCAATGGTTATGTATACTGTCTTATCTCTTCTTATTCTTCTATGTTTTTTGGAAAATTCATTCTCACTTGCATGTTGTATGATGTCAGGTTCTATTCACTAACCTATTGGGATGGGGAATTCATGTGAGGATTGACCCATTTAACATGTTACTAGGGTACCATGGTTAGTTTGTGACAACTTATATAGGTTTTATATTTTCCTAACTTTTCCCTTAAATGATGAAGTATACTTTTCTAATTGAATTTTCAAATTTTTTTTTGTTTTCTTCTTTTTCCTGGTTCAAATTTTAAATATAAGAGCTCCTAGGATATTTTTAATCTTATTTTTGATATTTATCTAAATTCTAACATGGTTCAATATTTATTTAATTATTCATATGATAAATTTTCATTTTTTATTTATTCTCATTCATAGAATAATTGTATGAATGTAACTCTTCTAATTCATCCATGAAGAAAATGATTTTCTTTTTAATGAGTGAATTAACTACCGAATTTTATGAATTTCACTCACTAGAATCTCCTGAATCACTAAAGGTAGATTTTATAGGCTTA
This sequence comes from Viscum album, assembly GCA_963277665.1. Classification (NCBI taxonomy): domain Eukaryota; kingdom Viridiplantae; phylum Streptophyta; class Magnoliopsida; order Santalales; family Viscaceae; genus Viscum; species Viscum album. Next base: position 1,961,023,931 of record OY728137.1, read on the forward strand.
TTTAATTTCAAATAGCCAACCTTTTTAAAGTAAATTTTTTGGACTTATTAGTTTCATGAAATTTGAGACAGTCTTTCTTGATTTGACCTAGAATATTACATCCATAACATGTTATATCTTTAGAGTTTACAATTTTAATTATATGCTTTTTAAAAGGTCTAATAATTCTATTTGTCCTATTACATAATTTCATTAACATTCATGAAAACTATGAATATTCACAATTTGATTCAGAAGATCAAGAGGAATCTTCTTTTTAATTTATTTATTGGGTTTTCATCCTTTTATACAACTGTCATACTAAAACTAAAAACCATCAGGGAATAATTTTATTTATTGATCATTTTATCTTCTCTAGATTTATATTTAATTTTAGCTTCACACATCATCTGTATTCTACTAAAATCCTATATTTTTAAACATTGTACCACTTAAGATTATCTGATGTTATATGATATTCCATTCCACATGGGAGGTAAGATTCTAAGAAGATAAAATTCTTATTCAGTATAATTGATAGGTGATTCTAGTGTAATGTTTATTGTAATGATATAACTGATTATTCCATTCAACTATGTCATACATTATCCATTAACCATTTCGAATGTATAAAACATAAGTATTGTAGTATCATATCTATGCTCCTTCAAATTTTATATTCCATTAAATAAAACTCAAATGGTGGTCCACAATTCATGAGTTATTTGACACTAAGAAAATATATGGAAGTCATATATTCCATATCCAAATACTGTAGAATTTTTATATTTGGAGTTCAGATACTCTAATTAGGTAATTGAATTAGTTGTTTCAAGTAATCTATTTGTAATTTCCAATGTCTTTGCATCATTGAGATAAAATTGAAAAACAATATTCCTCAAGAAAATGGTCATGCAATATTTCCAAAAACCATAATTATTACAATTAAAGGAATAATAACCATTGGCATACAATATTAGTTATTAGCTATTGACTCTATTTGAAAATAGGTCATTTGAAATAAACCATTGATAGTATTAAACTCAATAGTCCTGAGATCATATACAAATTATTGTCCTAGATAATAACTAGTTAAAAACATAAGATGGTATGATTTTATTTTCTTAAAATTTTCATTGAAAAAACCATATACTTCAGTTATTCCATTTTTTATATTTTTATTGAATAAATCTAAAAGTATAAATATAAAATAATAATATAAAGAGATTGGACATTCGATATTTATAGTGGTTCCCAGGAAAATAAATTAAAAATTACACTATAGTAACACTATTCTCCAAGAGAAAGGTGATTTTCACTATAATTACCATTTTACATCAGTATTTCAGCTGAGTACAGAAAAATTTTACTTAATAAAAATCCCAATATCTTTCAAATAGAATCTCCATTAATGAATTTTATCCTCAAAATTAATAGTATCCATTAAAATGTGTGTAAAATAATATATGAGTAAAATTTTGAATATCATTTGTTGCAACGAGTTGCAAGATGCAAATAAAAGTTGTAGAAGGTCTATCAAGAGGAGATGATAGTCTTTAATGTAAATCTCTAGATAATATTTAGTGAAATAGAAAAAAATAAATATACTACCCAATTTTTTTTATTATTGATATAATCTATTTACAATATTACATTATTTTCATGAAAAATGTTTTTATCAGTTTATTTGATTTAATATATGTTAAACATTCATTTATGTTCATGTATTGGATATCTATCACATTTGTATATTCTATTCAATTTTTTTCTTATGAAATTAGATAATCATAACCATCAATATGATGATCAATTAAAAATTTGATATGGTGTGTTATTAGTAACATGCATCCATTCCATCTAAATGTTGAATTTGATTATAAGACATCACTATCATAGATCTTCTTATTCAGATATTTCTATTCTAGTAAGAAAGAAAATTTGTACAATTTGATCATTCCTAAAATGGAAAATTCCTTTAAGATAATTTTTAAAGCAATGTAACGACTTATTAATTTATTATTAATGATATAATGAAATTCTGAATAACAACTTATTCTTTGTTTGATGTCTAACTTGTAGTGCTATTCATATTTGATAATGTTATGAGAGACTTTGTAAGATAAAAAATAACTCTAAATTCATTTTGATTTAATATAATCTATATTCAATATTTCATTCTATAATTATTCATTTAAAGAAAAATATTTTACTGAGATTTGATTCTTATCTTTCACAACATCATCTTTAAGTCATGGTATAATATTCTATGAATATAATTTTCATAAGATAAAGTATTCTCATAACATTATTCTGTCAAAAGTATCAATCCTTGAGCATAAACTATTTCAATCATTTTATTCATAAGATAATATCCAATGTATTATGTTAATCTTATTATATTGAGTTTAAATATTCTCATTCAATTAAGGATATTATTTCAAAATATTGATTCTAATAAGATAAAACATTTTTTTGATAAAATTACTGATTTAGATGTTGCAAAATAACCACATATATAATCCATATAATATTCATTAATTTGATAAAAATATAAACTAAAATAATTAGGATAAAACATTATAATATAATTAGGGATTTTTTACATCATCAATTAAGGTGAAATTAGTCATATGTTGGAACAACATAAGTTGATCACATGTGTTAGATGCCTCTAACTAATTGTGAAATGTTTTATATACTATGATAAAAATGTATACACTTGTTTTTATCTAATTCCCAACATTATATATATGTATTTATCCCAAACATAATAAGTTACATAAGCAATTAACCACAGTTTATTATATAATAAATGTCCTGGGGGTATCCTTGATAGTAGATGTGATTAATACCTTGGTAGTAACCTCTATATATAATTTATATGATTATGATAAGTCGACATTTTTTCCCTATAATAATTCCAATGTTATAATATAATATCTAATTTTGTTTTGAAGTTACTTGAACGTATGAAATTTTCCTCAGGTTATGAAATTCATTATACCATGACCCAAAATTTGATATTTATGTATTTGTTGTTTGACAGTTATGCACCATTATGTGTTCGGAAACCCTTATGAACATTTTATATTCACTTATGATCTTTGAAATGATGTCTCCCATTTTCTACCTAACTAATAATTTTATCTCACCCATTTTATGTTTCTATTTCCCTGTGATATGATTAATGGTATTAAGTATGATGAGCCTAGAAGGGTACTATATTTGATGGATAATTGTGGGAGTTGTTGAATATAAACCATGCGATTGATGTATTATATATCTAGTCTCAAACTAAAATAATTTTTTACTGTATTGGGGTGTTTATAGTTATGGGACATATAAAATATTCATCTAAAATGATGTAATATTTATATCTTTAATTCTTAGGTCTAATCAATTGGTATCTAAATAGGTATTTTTTATTTATAGAGATTCATAATGAGAGGATAAAATCAATTAAAACCTATGATTTATTTAAAGTGATATATGATAAAATAAATGCAACCTATGATATTATAATTGTGTTATATATTAGAACATAAAAAAAATTAATTTCATTATAATAGGACTGATTATTGAAATTTTTGATTTTTTATACCCACACTATATTTATTGGTTTTTGTAAATGCCTAAAATTAGAAGAAATTGTGTGAAATATGAATGTGACAGTTAATGGAATGAACATCCTCATGAAAAACCAAATAATATATGAGCTAGGATGAAAATTTTGGTAGATAATATTACCCAACTCTCTTGATCTATGAATCATAGTACGAATCATGAAAAATACTTAGACATCCAAATGAAAAATTATCCCATTATTGAGACATTTATGAGGAATAATCCACCTTCCTTCTATCATTACTCTAATACACATATTGATGAGTAATCGATAAATTTGTAAGAGATTTTATTCCTTGTTCTCTAGTTCTCAAGACCTGAGGCCGTTTTTTTCTATTGTGTATCATTTTGAAGGAGAAGATAATATATGGTGGAATATTATTAATAATATAAAGAAATACGATAATATAAATACTATTACATTGAAAGAGTTTAATAAATTATTTCCCAATAATTATTTTCATTGAACTCTAAACATTGAAATTAAATAGAAATTCTCTGAACTAAAATAGTAGGATGATGAAACCATTACTAAATATGTGGTAAATGTCAATTTAATTTCAAGGTACACATATAGTTTTATCGCTGAATAGTATGGTAAAATTTATCAATTTTTTAGTGGTTTAAGATAAATTCTATCAGAGGAATTATCTTTGAGAGTCATTTATTGTTCTTATTAAATACCACGATATTATCTCATGGTAAAAATGGATTGTAGTTTCACTAATATTTCAAGATGATTTGGGGACAAAAATATAACTATGGAGATTTTAGGAAAATAAAAAATTAAAATCAACAGATGAAAGAGGGTAAATATTCCTTCATGTAGAAAATGAAGAATGAAGGAAAGTAGAAACATTCTACATGGGAAAAATTAATTTTTCACATTTAGAAGACAATTTCATTTAGAACTTGAATGCTAATGTAATTTGAAGAGTCCATCTAATGAAATTTATAGAGATAAAAATAAAATAAATCCACTACCAATAACACAATTCACAAATATCAAGAAATATATATGTTTTGTTATTAAATACATAAATCCAAAGGTTAATGGTGAAAATCAATTTCACCAACATTATAAACAAATTTATAATGGGATGGATTATAAAATCACCACCAATGAAGTATGTCATAAGAAAAAGTCGTGAAAGGTACACTTATCATCTATTATGGAACTGAAAAGATATTATCTTATTGATGTTCACCAACACTTTTGTACCACAAGAATTTTCTAATTGTATATGATCATAACCTAAATGGTTAGATATTTAATTATTGATGGGAAATAATAATTTTGGGATGGTTTTATCTCAAGGTTATATCTCCTCTCAATTTTTATTGGGAATGTACTGCTTATAATTTATTTACTAACCCTATAATAGAATTTAATATGATTTTGGTAGTGTATGTTTTCTCTATACATTGATCCAAAATCAATATCTACTGAAATTAATTTATATTTGATATTTTTAGTTAATTTATGCTTCCATATGAGTGATATAACAAATATTAAAAATCCAATGGGCATTACATCCATTATATTGATCTTACTAAAATTTTATTCGGGGTGTGTATCCCAAATGATTATAGTGAAACTCATCATTGATGATATGAGTATTTTTATGGAAAACTATAATGTTTTTTTCATAAATATTTTCATATTATTCATCCAATCCATGATGTTTAGTAATCAATGAGACTCATACCTAGTGGTAAACCTATTACAATTAGTCAATATAGAATGTCCCAATTTTGATGCCAGATTTTAAGATGAAACTTTTCACCAATCATGAGAAGGGACTGATACATATTAGTGTGTCACTATGGGTTTAAAATATTCTATTTATTGTGAATTAATATCTATAAAAATGACATTATATTTATTATCATGAATGTAGTAAGTCTACTATCGAAGAAAAATTATCATATATATCACATTGAATAATTATTTAATAAACTATATAAAACTCAATATTTTCCATTATTTGGAAAATTTTCTAGATATCCGCAATTTTGGATCACAATGTTGGTTATTCCAAAGATAAACAATTTACACTATAGTGAGTGAAAATTTTAAAAAATACATATTACATCTTATTATATAAATATTCATTACAAAATATAATGATCCATTCTACAATATTATAGGTCTAGTATCATTGGAAATATGGAAACACAAACCATGGGTTTATAAATGAGCTATATCTTCCCTCACCTAGTTATTAAAAACTATCACTATTTATAGACGTATCACAATTATCATCATTATTCTTAACCTAGGGAAATGAAACATTGTAAATAGTGTTCTAACATGATCAATAAATATAAAAAGGGAGAGATACCAATGATCCTATAAGCATAACATGAGTATATAGGTAAGATAATATAATCTTAAGATTTGAAAACTATACATTACATAGTATAGATTATAATATTGAGTCTTGTAGGATATCATATAATTTCATAAGACATGAATCCAAAATGAATCAAATAAAATGATCCATGATATCATCACAGTGTCATACGACATTGATTTGTTCCATACACATAAGCATATAAATTTTTTTTCATATTAGTCAAGGATCACTTCCATGACTATCATAGTGTGTTTGGATCACTCCCCAAACACTCGTAGTATTCATGTTTACCTTCCAATATTGTCATTGTATACATATTCCCATACTGAGCTGGGTTCACTCTTAATTTTAGTACTATTTTTATCATGATATATTAATCATTACTTAGTGCAGTGTAGGTCTATATAAATCTAGGATCACCAAATAGATAATGAAAATCACACATAAGTGTTTGAAAAGAACATAAATTATCATCATATAATAATAGTTAAATATAAATAGGTTTCATAATATTTTTTTCAATGTATATCCATTATTAATGAACTGGGATTCCTGAAAATTTCATTATTTAATCATATCATAAACTAGGAAATATAAACTGGTTTCATAAAACTCTTAACAAAAGAACATAAAATAGCCTGAGATAGAAGGAGGGTGGTACCGTCGTATCATATCCCTAATAAATCAAAATTGAAATAAATGTTCTTTTTCTATTATGAATAGAAATACCATTACATGACCATTAAAAAATTATTAGATAAATTACGCATTCCAAATTTTAAATTAATTTTCAACAAAAATAAAATTAAATAATTATTTGGCAAAAAATATTCTTTAAAAATATACATGGAAACTTATGTTTGAATATTTACAGTATGGAGTGGTTTATATGGTGTTAAATTCTATTAAGGCCTTAAAAGATATAATAAATCATTACTCTCTCATTATTGTATAATGTCATATTGTATTTCTTTCAAAATGTTATAAGAAGATTCCTTTTTAAAAAAGTTAAAAATTAAAAAATCAGAAATAATGACTTTAAAAATTCAATTTATAGTATTAAAAGCATTTTTTAGAATATTTTTATAATAAATGGATATAAAATATTGGTGTTTTTGACCAAAGTGGGAAATTATGTTTGGTTTCCTTAAAAAAATTCCCTCAATTTCACGACTAAAAAAGAGAGGTAAATAAAATTAAATCATGAGATTCTAAGAAATAACAACAGGTTAAGTACGATCCCGAATATATTGAGGTGTAGGTAATATTATTTCATTATAATAAACAATATATTAAGAAATTATGATGAACAATGAGATTTCACATAAAATTTTTACCTCTTTGTGTCATTTGAATCGTAACACCAATCAAAGATATAAACATATATGGATATTTAAATAAAAATATATTTAATAGAAAAACATATAATACATTTATTGGTATTATATATACTATATAAAAAACAATTGGTCAATATTTCATAGGATTGGAAGAAATAAAAGTGTGATGAAAATCTATTACCTTAGGTCCAACATCTATCACACACATTCGAAACAAATGCATAATAAATATAGATTTATTATTGATATATTATAGAACTTTATTCATATATATAATAACATATATGATTCAATTATAGATTTTTATTACACCTTAATCTACAAATCTTAATTAAAATTACTTTTTTGGGTGATATCTGCTTCAATCATCATATATTTTCCTGTTTAATAGTTCATTATATTTACATGGATCATAATTCCAGCATAGAATAATGATATAATTAATATATATAAATATATATTAGTTATATAAATATGTATAATTATCCAAAAATGTAGAGATAGATAATCTTATTATACCAATCTTAGAGATGGTAGGTCTTACGTATGGATGAATGTTGTTTTCAATTTTATAAATGATGAAATAAATAAGGGTTAATAATAATTCCACATTACATAATAATTGGTATATAATAGTTATAAAATATATTTATTAAACTTATTTATATTAGAATCCATTTAAAACCCAAATTAAAAATTAGTCACATCACATTGTGGTATGTTGTAGTCCACATCTTCACATGATAGATGTTGTTGTTTTCTAATGGATTCAATTGATAAGTAAGTGTATGTTGAATTATAGTTCATGAAGATTAATTATTTTATACGAACCAAATCTAAACACTAAATCTATAAAAATATTCATAAAGTAAATATGGTGATAGAAAATTAATTGTATCACGACGTTGAGATGGAAAGTTATACATAAGCAGGAGAAATACATTCACTTACCATTTGATGGAATGAGGGAGAAAAATGTAGTTTTATACATCTGAAATATTTAATTATTTCACAAAATATATTTTATTATTTTAGGAAGAATCTAATAGATTTTACATAGTTAAAATAATAATTAAAATTTATGTTATTAGTTTATGGGATGACATATTTATTAAATAAACTCATTTAGATCTCCTCGTATGGGTACATAAGATGGTATTTTTGGAAAAAAGTAAACCGTAGAATATGGATATGTAATTTAGTAGGAGAATTTATTGGGTAATGGTTGATATATAAGGATTTTTTGTGTAAATATTTTAGGAATGATGTTCCCTTCAATAATTAATGGGAGGAGCACTCCTGAAATTTTTAAAAATATTAAATCAAAATTGCCTTTTTCTATACCAATTGCCTCTAAAATACCCGGGATTCTAATATAATATATTATTGGGATGAAATAGAATGAAACAATGAAATTATTTCATGTATAATTTTTGTTTTAAAACATATATTTAGTTTTAACCCCTTAGTTATCATATTTTTATATTAACCATGACAATAAATTGTCAATGATTGAAGGGTTATAATTTAAAATTATAAAGTTGATATTGAATCAAAAATGGGAAATGGTTTCAAATTTCAAGAATACATGCCACTAATTTTCCACTTGATATATTTTTATCATTTTAAATAGTTTAACCAAATATTTCTTTTATAATATATCAATCATGTAAATTATGACACTATTCAAGTTATTTGATTTAGAATACGTATAGAAAAAGTTGAAATTTGACCCCAATCCTTCTAAATAATACTAATTTTCCATAATTATCTATAAAATTCATGAAACACTATAAATCACTAAAATTATATGACATTTAATATTTTTAAAAACATTTATTTTTTGATTAAATAAATTAAAAATATGTTATTGTTACACATTAATTTCACATAATTATATACTATATAAATAATAATAAAATTTCTATCATGAAATTAATTTCATTAAAATCTATATAGTAACTTAGATTCATTTATTAATATATTCTTTATCTATGTGGATGCATATGATATTTTAAAAACTAAGAGAGTGACATTTTGTGACATTCTTTTCATTAAATTTTCTATATGTCATTATTATGGGCATGTTTCCATTAAACTAATAAATTTCGTGTCAAATTTCATACGAGTATAATTAATTTCATTAAATAATAATTAATAGGAAAAAATATATGGCTTTATCACATAGTTTTTACCTATGTTATTCTAACTTACCCTTTTCCAAGCTGATAGATTTGGCAAAAGATAATACTCATATTAAATAAAAATTAAAGCCTCCTATTAACTAAATTTTACCATCATGATTCAAAAAATAGAATCCATTTATATAAATAATAATTTATAAATGGGTGATATTTTGTTAAAATTATTGAAACAAATATTGAAAAAACTCTTCATAAAAATTAAATTTTAACCATAAAACAAGGTGTATTCTAATCCCAAGCTTAAAAAATGTTAACTGAATGTTAAAATATTTTTTTGATTATATAGAATATGAATTTAATTAAAATAATTATTGAAAAGTGAATTATTTTATTTTATATGATATAAATATATTATAATCATAGAATTTTTTTTTCAAAAAAATATATCCTTTACTTTCAAATAATTTTATTTATACTTCTATTAAAATGGTAACAAATGAATTCGTTATATATATATATAACCCAAATATTTTTCATATATTGTTTAGATATATTCATATCTACCAATACATTATTTTCTCTATAAATTTTTTTTATCGTTTGTTATGCTTCGTTAAAACTCATAGTTAAGTGTAACAAATAGTTATTAATGACATTAAATTTATTTGAGAAATAATATTTAATAAATTATATAGGTTATATATTCTACCCAAAATTAAATTAATTTATTATTAAAATTTCAGGACTTTCATATAAAAAATAAGGATATTATTGTTTCATTTAATCATGTAGTTCCCAAGTTACATGTTCAAATTTCTGATTCAATGAGATAACATTCATTAGTTGAGCTATGTTATTATGTAGCACCTTATATCTATTTTCCAATATCTCTACATCATGTTAATTATAGTATTGATAATTTTCGAAAAATATTCCCTATTATTTAAAAACATGTGGTAGATCATGTTTTCACTTCTTCATGGGAGATATATGGAACACGTCGTGAACTTGAGAGGGGTTCTGCAAAAGCACCAATTTCTTACCTACCATCTTAACTCAATCCAGAATATTAAAATGAAAAATATACATGGGGAAGAGAATAAAATTCATTAAAAATATCATAACCCTCATTCCATGTTAACTTTTTCCATAAAATAATCTTGCAGAAATCAAAATCTTGATCAAACTCATGAGTGTCAATATTTTTTTCTGAGAATTACGATTTTCCACGATTTTCCATTGAATTGGTATAACATTCTCTATAATTTCACCAGCTAGATCAGGTTCAAATATAACCTTCTCCACCATCATCCCAAAATTGTGTATTTCAAAAATATCCATATAGGGGTTTATAATGTTCCATCACAATTCTATACTGAAAGCAATTAGTGTTTGAAAACTCCAAAAAATATTGTGAATCCAATCTACCATTATAATCCTTAACAAAATAAAACAATGTATCACAAAGGGTTTGAATGGTTTGATAAGAATGAACATCTCTATGATAATGATAAAATATACTAAGACTCCAATATGTATCATGATATTACATAAGACATGTTCAATACATCGAGGAAATCATTGGATCAAAAATCATATACAATATAATTTTATACTCCATGAAACCATACATGTTGTAAAATTTAAACTATGGACTACAGATCAAAAGGGAAGGCATCTATGATTTAAATAATGTGTATTAGATTCATAACATGATATAATACAATGTAAATGGAATTGTCCCCCTTATCTTTCTTGGGTATTATGAAGACAATGTCCACAGTGATTCTTTCCCATTTTCATTATATTATGGTTAATGGTTTTTACATACCCAGAGACATATATTTTGAAAATATAAATTTATAAAATTCTAATAACAAATATACATACATATAAATACATCTCTTCATGTCATCCCATGAGAAATACCCTTCGATATATTCTTTAAATGTATTTATATATAATATTACTAGAGAATGAAGAATTATGATCCAAATCCGATAACTCCTTTATACAATCTATTATATAAAGAAACAATATATGGTTCTTGAACATAATAATTCCAAAATAGTTAATTTTTAGCACAATAAAAATTATCACCTTCTTCTCTAGGTCTACATATTACTTACACCCCAATTTAATGAACATATGGATCATTATTAATAATTCACCTCTTTAACCAAAACATGGATAGATTGTTTAACAGTAATTTTTGAAAGAAAAAGTGTCTCCCCATCGATCATGATTTGAAGATATATCCTTTAAAAATAAAAAATTAGATATTTTTTTATTATAATCATAGATAATCATTCATTATCCTTTTGACCTATAGCATATTCCACCTTGTTCTATTTATCAAGGTGGTAATATATTCAACAATTATAATCATTAATTATACTGAACCAAATTCTCTAGTTTATATTCAACTCATCTATGTGAAAATTATAAGCACTCAGACATAAACCTCAATTAAAATTGAATTAAATGAATAATTCACATTGAGGATCTTTTCAGGTTTAGAGTTTTATAGAATTAGATCATAACTATTACATCTCAAAAGATTACATAGTAGAAAATTCTACAAAGTCAATTTATTTACAAAACATGGACTCTGAACAAAATAGTCATGCCTAGTTCCATGTTTAAGACAACATGAATTTTCCTTGATCCCATATTTGACCCTATTCTACATTATGTCCTGTGAAAAACATTTCAAAAAACATGGGGTGAGCATAAAAAGCTCAATAAGGGATACACAAAGAAGGAAAACTGTTAGTTTTTCAAAACATCAAGTAAACCTTGAATACTTTATCAAAGTAGCTCTTTTCACCTTTATGAATTATTAAAAACTCTTCACTGAATAAAATATCATTACATACCCATTTGTAACCAAAATAATACCATAAACCCCATATAAAGAACACATAATATATAAAGGTAACTTGGGATATAAACATACTTAAATGAAATAATCGTACGGTCGACTTCCACACATATAACTAAATAGAATATCCATGCGGACAACTTCTATACCCAATGCAATGGAGTTTATAATGTAAGCACTCGTCCTGGTATTCATGACACCACTTTTCATATGGTTTATCACGTAACCACCCGTAAAATGTACAAGTACCATTATAAAAACATAACAATTATAATGGAAAGAAAACATTTCCACATTTCAATCACAATATATCACTTAAATATATTGACATAGAAAATCCATTTAAAAAAAACCCTTTCCAATACCAAAATACATAAGAGAGTATATGGTATTTATTTCATTTTAAAAACATTATGGCTTGTTGAGGAAGCCAAAGACCAAATAATACCCACAGCGGCAGAAATGGTTGTTGTCACCGCAGACGTACGACAAAAACATTCCATTTTGTTGTTTGGTAAAACAATTCATATAAAAAGATTCCTTTTGAATAAAATTCAAAGTAAAAGTCTTTTATATAGGATATAAAATAAATATGTGTATAAAACAAAATATGCCACAATGAAAGGAGATTGAGATGATGTCCCATTCCTCATTTCCGATGTGACTCGATTGCTCTTTAATCTCCTGAATAATAAACTAAAGTTAATTTTTACTTTATTAATAACCATTTTAAAGCTTATTATTCCTTTTATATCACTTATTATCATGTTATAAACATTATTTAATCATTTAAGTTAATAATGTTTGTTTTGTCGATATTTGGTTCTTAAGTCGAAAGTGGATTTCTTACAATTACATGTTGTTCATTTGGTCAAAGGATCATTAAATCTAGAACTATATTCATGATTTGGATATCATATATATCATATATATCCATCATATACAAGTATTTATTATAATATATAACATTTAGAGGTAAGAAATGAAATGCACCGTTCATGGAGACGGTAAGCCGTACGTACGCATGAACACTACTTTAATTTCTATTTCATATTTAATGGAGTGAAATAATAATGATATAAAGGTATATTATAATTTCAGTATATTATCATATATAATATCATTAAATCCATCCTTTATACATCCCGTGTATGGAATTAACGAATCAAATCACTTTGAAGGGGCGGTAGTCCGCACTTCCTAAAATGAAATTATCGTGTTTACCCATAATGGAAACCATAAAGGTATTACACAAATGAAAAATACAGAAGCATAAGGAAAACATAAACATAATATATATATGAAATATAAATATAGTGACATCTTATTGGCCACCATTAAGGGTTTTAAAAGAAGACAGAACAATCATCGTTTCGTGTGGTAGAAATTCACAAACCAGAGAAATAGTATGTTCTTTAACCATTAGATGAAGGTGTGTATAAGTGTAGCTCGAATCCTTCACATAAAATAATCTTAGTATATTTAAGATACAGTTTTTGTTACAAAATAGAGGAATAAAAAGATTTTAGAGGGTTGGAGAAGCAAAATAAAACAAAAGAACACAAGTGAAGACATTGCCTTAAAATCGGGTAACTCTTCTTGGTTTGAACCAAAAGGGTTCCTTGAAGAGCTTCCTGCCCAAGGTAAGGCTTCTAGGATGAGGAGAGGGATGTGGAGAAATAAAATGAGAATATATTGGCTGAACCAAAGGCTTGAGGGGTGTGGGTAAGGAGGTAGAGGTGGAGGCCTTTTATAATAGGAGAGGAGGGACACTCTTGGAAAGTTAAGAAAATATACTTTATTATAAAACGATTTTATGATAAAAAAGGGACCACTATTATATTATTCTAGGATAAGGTGATAAGAGTTCGAAACCCACCCATCCAATAGGTTTTTGACAAGTGTAGGTCTTATACATTACATTATCTTTTCATTTTATTTAAATCATTAAATAATGAGGTAATCCTTGCATCATCATGGCGTTATAAATAATTTAATTTAAGTAATGTCTAAAAATTATAAAAAAAACTATCATGATGTAGGAAATATTTTTAGCTTTCCAATAAATATTTATAGAGAAAATTATTACTTGTATAACCCCATGTAAAAATTGTTTTAGCAAAACAATACATGTTTGTGACATTTTTATTATAACATTAAATAAAAAGTTATTAATGTCATTTTCCTACCAAAGTGTATCCATGGGGTCCCCAAGTTGACCCATGGATTTTCTTGGACGTCCATGACACATCCACTAAGGATAGGACATGTGTATAGGTCATTTCATATTATTAAAACATTATTTTTACCTTAAATTACACTAATTACCTCTAATCGTTATTAATAAACTTAAAAGTTACTATTCCCCAAAAATTATTTTAATCCCATTGAACCTCATTTTACTTCCTAATGACAACCATGTATGTCTTAATTTTGAAAATCAAATCACATAAGTGGTAATGTTTTATTTAAACAAAAAATCCATTTTTTAACTGCCACTTAATGGTATCACTATTGATAAAAAATTGATGTTTTTTAGAAAAATAACAAAAATTCACCCTATGCTATATTTGATATTCCAAATTAAAAAATAATTTCTATTTTAAAAAATTAAAAACATATAAGTTTCATTAATTAATTTTATAATTAATTCCCACTGTCAAAACCAACAACGTGTTTTTAAGAAACAATATAAATCAAAAGATTGAAACCAGTTTATGTCCAAATTCAAAATGAAATTAATTTCAATGACCACCATTGGATTAAATGATAAAAATATATTCTAATTTCACTTTAAAAAAAATTAAGAATATAATCTAATAATATCAACAAATTTGATTAAAAAGTTGTTTTGAATTAAAATATAACATTTTTCAGTATTTTTTTTAAATGAACTTACCGGAATAATACAAAAATTTTACACAAAGTAAATTTTGATGCCCAGATTATAATTAAGAATTTTATTAGGTCCAATAGAATGTATAAGAGTGAAAAATTATATTTATAGAAATTTCTCCATCAAAATGCAAAAAGTCGACCTTTAGTGAATGTTAGAGTATCTATGCCTAAAATTGAATTCTTTTCTTATTTTAAGCATTTATCTTTTATTAGATAAATGTAAAAACATTTAAAAAACATATATAATCATATTTTAGTTATTTCTATTCATTCCCGCCAATACAATGGCTACCTGTTAACTATCATTTAAAATAATATTATTATATTACTAGTGTGCAACATATGATTTCAAAGAAACTTGCGTATCGGGCACGCTATCGAACATAGAAACCCCTTTAAAGTAAAATTAATATTTAATTCACAAATATTAATAAATATGAATATGTTTTATTCTTTATTTACCTGGGATGTTACATCCTTCCCACCTTTTGGGAATTGCATCCTCTCAATTTTATTCACTTATCAAAATAAGTGGGGGTATTTATCCCTCATAGCATTTTAAGATTCCCACGTTGCCTCTTCAACCATATGGATTTTCCATAAAAACATTACCTGGTGAATTACCTTATTCCACAACACATTCTCTCTACGGTCAAGAATCTGGACTGGTTGTTCATCATAAGAGAGATTCTCTTCCAACCGAACTACCTCTGGGCTCAAAACATAAGATAGATCTGACATATACCTTCTCAACATCGAAACATGAAAAACATTGTGTACCTGAGATAAAATCGGAGGTAATGCCACTTTGTATGCAATTGATCCAACTTTCTCCAGAATTTCATATGGTCCAATGAACCTTGGACTCCGCTTTCCTTTCTTACCAAATCCCATCACACTTTTCCATGGTGAATCTTTGAGAAAAACATAATCACCAACCTCAAAAGAGAGATCCTTCCTCCTGTTGTCTAAAAAGAATATCTTTCTGCTCTGAGCTATTCTCATGTATTTCTTGAATCAACTGAACTTTCTCTACAATCTCTTCTTCCAATTCTAGTCCCATCAGCATTCTTTCACCTACTTCATCCCAAAAAGCTGAAGTTCTACAATGCTTCGCATATAATGCCTCAAACAGAGGCATCAGTATACTGGAATGAAAACTATTATTATATGAAAATTCAACCAATGAAAGATGTTGGTCCCAACATCCCTGATAATCCCTAGAGCAAGCACGTAGCATATCCTCCAAGGTATGAATTGTTCGTTCTACCTTCCCATCTGATTGCGGATGAAAATCTATACTAAAATTTAATTCAGTACCTAATGACTTCTGAAGGCCTTTCCAAAAGTTGGAAGTAAACTTGAGATCACGATCAGAGACAATGGAGAAGGGAACTCCATGAAACCTGACTATCTCTTTATGATACAACCGAGCAAGTTGATCTAGAGACAAAGTATCTCAAATAGGAAGGAAAGGAGCATATTTAGTCAATCGATCAATAATAACCCAGATTGCATTATTACCTCGAGATGTCCTTGATAATCCCAAAACAAAGTCCATGGATATATTTTCCCATTTCCACTCTGGCACCGGTAATGACTGCTGCATCCCTTTCGGTAACTGCCACTCTGCTTTAACCTGCTATCAAGTCAAACACTTCACAATAAAATCAGCAATATCTCTTTTCATTCCATCCCATCAGTAATACTCCCGCAGATCTCTGTAAATCTTAGTACTACCAGGATGAACTGAAAACGGGGAACTATGAGCCTTACATAACAACTCACCATTCAAATGTGAATCACAAGGCACACATAATCTCTTCCCAAACCTCAAAACACAATCATTATCAATGATAAACTCATTCAACTTACCCATCTGAACCAGCTCTACCTTTTTCTGCGATCCACTGTCTTTCTTCTGTGCTTTCTTAATTCTGTCTGATTGGGATGATCTCACTGACACCTAAAACAAAACAGAAGAAATTCCTGCACCAATAACTTCTATGACAATGTTCATCAAATTAAAAACCAAATGATCTCATTCCAAATGTAGCATGGTTAATGAATCATTACTTTTTCGACTCAAAGCATCAGCCACTTTATTTGATTTTCCTGAATAGTAATGAGTTGTACAATCATAATACTTGATTAATTCCAGCTATCTCCTCTATCTCATATTCAATTATTTCTGAGTGAATATATACTTTAAACTTTTGTGATCATATATATTTCACAATTTACTCCATAAAAATGATGCCTGCAAATTTTTAAAGAGAAAACAACAGCAGCTAATTCCAAATTATGTGTAGGGTAATTTACCTCATGAGTTTTCAAATGACGTGAAGCATAAGAAATTACCTGATCATTTTGTATTAGGACGCAACCATGTCATTTCAATGAATCATCACTATAGATAACAAACTCACCATTCCTGGAAAGAAGTTCCAAAACTAGAGCATTCACCAATCCTCTTTTCAACTCCTGAAAACAATCATCACATTATTTTGTCTAGATAAACTTAACATCTTTCCATGTTAGCATAGTCATTGGACTAGATAACCATGAAAAAAGTTCAACAAACCTTCGGTAGTAACCTACCAAACCAAGAAAACTACAGATCTTGGTTACATTTGTGGGTCTTCTCTATTCTTCAACAACTTTTGTTTTAGCAGGATCAACAGTTATGCCATTTTTTGAAACAATGTGACCAAGGAAAGAAATTTGTTGTAACCAAAACTCACACTTGATGAATTTTTCATACAGTTTCTTTTCTTTTAAGGTTTTCAAGATAACCATTAAATGACATACATGCTCTTATTTACTTTTAGAAAAAACCAAAATATCATCAATGAAAACAACCAAAAACTTATCCAAGAAATCATGGAAAATTATACTCAAAACGTCCATGAATACAGCAGGTGCATTGGTTAACCCAAAAGGCATAACTAAAAATTCATGATGGTCATATCTAGTACGGAACACAGTCTTCGGTACGTCATCTTATTTTACTTTCAACTGATGGTACCCCGACCTCAAGTCAATCTTCGAAAAATACTGAGCTCCCTGGAGCTGATCAACCAAATCATCGATATGAGGCAAAGTATACTTTTTTTTAACAGTAATGTTATTCAAGGATCTATAATCAATGCAAAGCCTCTTTGAACCATCATTATTTTTAAGAAACAAGACAGGATTACCCCATGGTGATGTTCTAGGTCAAATGAAACCTTTATTTAATAACTCATGCAATTGCTTCTTTAACTTGAAAAGTTCAACTTGATCCATTCGATAAGGGGGTTTTGAAATTGGCTTAGAATCAGGAACTAAGTCAACAGTAAATTCAAATTTGTCGATCATGAAAAATACAAGGAAACTCATCAGGAAAAACATCAAGATACTCATTTACCACTAGCACATCATTAATATGAATAGTTCCTTTATTTTCAACAACATGTGCATGGTAACATTCATTTCGATCTTTTACTAGTTTCTCAACTTCCTCATATGTTATCAAAATAAAGGGTTCATTCTTGTACACAAACTAAAAATCCTTGTGAAAAGAAACAATTTTAGCTCTGCAGTCAATCTTAACATGAGAAAAAGAAAATCCAATCGATGCCCAAAATAACATCAAACTCTACTAGAGGCAAAACAATAAGGTTTGCAGGTAGATTCTTTCCGCACACAAGGATAGGATGGTTCTTATAACTTCTTTTTGTCTCAACGTTCCCTCCGGGTGTTCTTACCATAATTTCATGATTCATATCATGAAATAGAGTTCCTAATTTACTAGAAAAATTCTTAGAAATGAAAGAATGTATAGAACTTGAATCAAAAATAACATTGGCATAATCTGAAAAAACAAACAGTGTACCTGATACTACTTCATTTGATGGCTCAATAACTGCTGAAGTAGTTGCAAACGATTTCACCACCCCTTTCTACTTGTATTCTGGCTGCTTTCCCTTAGTTTAGTTCTTCATTAGACACTCATTTGCATAATGACCCATTTCGCTACACTTAAAACATCTTTCTACTGGCTTTTCATTACCCGCTTGATCATCTTCGTTATAGTTACGAGAAATATTACCAGACTTACCACACCGAAAGCACTTTCCAGAAATGGATAAATATTCTCTAGGATGCATTTTACCACACTTCTCACAGGATGGATATTTGATTTTCTTACCTCCTTTCCTCTTTGATGAATTCTTCCCTTTTGCCTTCCAACTGGACCTCTTATTCAGTTGTTTTTCAGTGAAAACCTGATCATCAGCAAACTCCATTTCCACCTTCTCCTCACATTGAACAAGTTTTTCATAACTTTTGAACTCACGAGAAGATAAATCCCTTCGATACCTTGGCTTTAACCCTGAGTAAAAAAAGTTTATTTTACTATCAAGATCTCGTATAAAATTTGGATCATACAATGATAGTGGAGTGAACATTGCTTCATAAATAGCCACTGAGTCATCCTCTTACCTAAATTTTAGGAATTGTTTTTCCATCATTGGACGAACCACCTTAGAAAATATTTCTCAAGAAACATACCTTTGAATTCATCCCAGTGAAGATCATCAAACTCATCACTATCCCAGATATTTCTCACCATCGACCACCACTGATCAGCTTCACCTTCAAAATGGTAAATAGTAAGACTAACCTTTTGATGTTCTGAACACCCCATGTCATCAAAAATCTTCTCCAATTCTTTAATCCACACATCAGCTAGCACAAGTTCAGATGATCCCCTGAATGATGGGGGATGTTGCCTCATGAAATTTTCCACCTCTAACATGTTCCTCTGCGGTTGATCTGGATGATCTCATTCATGGATAAAACCACCATTTATAGCCTGAGTCAATTGTTCCATCACTATAAAATACTATTCAGTTTTGATTCTGGCCATCTCAGGTTGCTGATTTGGAAGGTTGTCTTCCTCCTGATGTCGTCCCAACATAGCTGCTTTGTTTCCTCTGTAGAAAACCATTCTGAACACAAAAATATCTTAGGTGAAGCAACATGGTAATCTTTAAATGCTATATCATTTCAATCATAACATATATTATCTTATAATTTAACAGTTTCCTAACTCATAAAGCTGTCTAAACCGACCTCTGATACCAACTATAAGGACCCGGCCTTAAACCTCCCTTAAAATTGAATTAAATGATTATTCACATTGAGGATCTCTTCAGGTTTAAAGTTTTAGAGAATTAGATCATAACTATTACATCTCAAAAGATTACATAGTAGAAACTTCTATAAAGTCAATTTTTTTACAAAACATGGACTCTAAAAAAAGATTCATGTCTAGTTCCATGTTTAAGACAACATGAATTTTCCTTGATCCCATCTTTAACCCTATCCCACATTATGTCCTGTGAAAAACATTTCAAAAAACATGGGGTGAGCATAAAAAACTTAGTAAGGGATACACAAAGAATGAAAACTGTTAGTTTTTCAAAACATCAAGTAAACCATGAATACTTAATCAAAGTATCTCTTTTCACCTTTATGAAATATTAAAAAATCTTCACTGGATAAAAGATCATGACATACACATTTGTAACCAAAATAATACCATAAATTCCATATAAAGAACACATAACATATAAAGGTATCTTGCGACATAAACATACTTAAATGGAATAACCGTACGGTCGACTTCCACACATATCACTAAATAGAATAGCCATGCGGCCGACTTCCATACCCAATGTATTGGAGGTTATAACGTAACCACTCGTCCTGGTATTCATGACACCACTTTTCATATGGTTTATCACGTAACCACCCGTAAAATGTACAAGTACCATTATAAAATCATAACTATTATAATGGAAAGAAAACATTTCCACATTTCAATCACAATATATCACTTAAATATATTGACATAAAAAATCCATTATTAAAAAACCCTTTTCAATACAAAAATAAAAAATAGAGTATATGGTATTTATTTCATTTTAAAAACATTATGGATTGTTGAGGAAGCCAAAGATTAAATAATACCCACAGCGGCGGAAATGGTCGTTGTCACCGCATACGTACGACAAAAACATTCCATTTTGTCGTTTAGTAAAATGATTTGTATAAAAATATTCCTTTTTAATAAAAGTCAAAGTAAAAGGTGTTTATACACCATATAAAATAAATTTGTGTATAAAACAAAATATGCCTCAATGAAAGGAGATTGAGACGAAGTCCCACACCTCATGTCTGACGTGACTCGATTGCTCTTTAATCTCCTAAATAATTAACTAAAGTTAATTTATACTTGCTTAAGAAACTTTTCAACCTTGTTATTACTTTTATATCACATATTTCAATGTTATTAACATTATGTAATCATTTATGTTAATAATGTTTTTTGTCTATATTTGGTTCTTAAGTTGAAAGTAGACTTCTTACAATTACATGATGTTCATGTGGTCAAAGGCTAATTATATCCAGAATTATATTAATGATTTGTATTTCATATATATCATATATATCCAGGATATACAAGTATTTATAATATTATATAACATTTAGAGGTAAGAAATGAAATACACCGTTCATGCAGACGGTAAGCCGTACGTACGCATGAACGCTACTTTCATTTCTATTTCATATTTAATTGAGTAAAATAATAATGATATAAAGGTATTTTATAATTTCAGTATAATATCATATATAATATCTTTAACTCCATCCTTTTATACGTCCCTTGTATGGCATTAATTAATAAAATCCCTTTGAGGGGCAGTAGTCCGCACTTCCTAAAATGAAATTATCATGTTTACACACAATGGAAACCATAATGTTATGCCGCAAATGAAAAATAAAGAGGAATAAGGAAAACATAAAAATAATATATATATCATATATAAATTTAGTGACATCTTAATGTCCACCATTATAGGTGTTAAAAACGTCCTAGTATATTTAAAATACTGGTGTTGTTAAAAAATAAAGGAATAAAAAGAGTTTAGAGGGTTGGAGAAGAAAAAAAATAAAACAAAAGAACACAAGTGAAGACATTACCTTAAAATTGTGTAACTCTTCTTGGTTTGAACCAAAAGGGTTATTTGAAGATCTTCCTGCCCAATGTAAGGCTTCTAGGATGAGGAGAGAGATGTTGAGAGATAAAATGAGATGTTATTGGATGAACCAAAGGCTTCAGGGTTGTGGATAAGGAGGTAGAGGTGGGGGGCCTTTTATAAGAGGAGAGGAGGGACACTCTTGGAAAGTAAATAAAAGATACTTTATAATAAAATGATTTTCCGATAAAAAAGGTCCCACTAGTATATATTTAGAGGATAAGGTGATAAGGGTTCTAAATCCATTCATCCAATAGGTTTTTGAAAAGTGTAGTTCTTATATTTTACATTATCTTTTCATTTTATTTTAATCGTTAAATAATGAGGTAATCGATGCATCACTATTGTTCCATAAATAACGTAAATTATTTAAGGTCTAAAATTATAAAAAAATATCATGATGTATGAAATCTTCTTTACCTTCCAATTAATTTTATAGTCAAAATTATGACTTTTATAACCCCATGTAAAAATTGTTTTAGCAAAACAATACATGTTTGTGACATTTTTATTTTCACTTTAAATAAACAGTTATTAATGTCATTTTCCTACCAAAGTGGCTCCATGGGGTACCCAAGTTGACCCATGGATTTTCTTGGTCTGTCATGACACATAAAATAAGGGCAGGACATGTTTATAGGTCATTTCATATTATTAAAACATTATTTTTACCTTAAATTACACTAATTACCTCTATTTGCGATTAATAAACATAAAAGTTACTATTCATCATAAATTATTTTAATCCCATTGAACCACATTTTACTTCCTAATGAAAACCATGTATGTAAGAATTTTGAAAATCATGTCACAGAAGTGGTAAAGAATCATTTAAACAAAAAATCATTTTTTTAACTGCCACTTAGTGGTTTCACTATTAATCAAAAATCGATGTTTTTCAGAAAAACACTTTCACCCGAAGCTATATTTGATATTCCAAATTCAAAAATGATGTCTATTTTAAAAAATTAAAAACATATAAGTTTAATTAATTAATTTAATAATTAATTCCCTCTGTCAAGACAAACAACGTGTTTTTAAGAAACAATATAAATCAAAAGATTGACACCAGTTTAAGTCCAAATTCAAAGTGAAATTAATTCCAATGACCACCATTGGGTTAAATGGTAAAAATATATTCTAATTTCACTTTAAACCCAATTCGAAAGATAATATAATCATATAAAAAATTATATTAAAAAGAGGTTTTGAACTAAAATACAACATTTTTCACTATTCATTAAAAAATAAACATTATCGAAAAAATAAGAAAATTGGACACAAAGTAAATTTTGATGTCCCTATTATAAAGAATAATTTTATTTGGTCAAATATCATGTATAAGAGTGACAAAAACTATATTTATAGATGGTTCACCATCAAAAGGCGATTATTCTACCTTTAGTGAATGTTAGAGTATCTATGCCTAAAAACGAATTCTTTTCTTATTTTAAGCCTTTATCTTTTATTGGATAAATGTAAAAACATTTAAAAAACATATATAATCATATTTTAGTTATTTATATTCATTACTTCTAATATAGAGGCTACATGGTAACTACCATTTAAAATTATAATATTATATTTCTAGTGTGCAACATAAGATTTCAAAGAAACTCGTTGTTGCGTATCGGTCACACTATCGAACATATCAACCCATTTAAAGTAAAATTAATATTTAATTCACAAATAATAATAAATATGAAATTTTTTATTGTTTATTTACCTGGGATATTACAAAAGTAGACAATTAAAATTTCATGATCATTTTATATATCCCACCTTTCTTCTAAAAAATAATCCCTTCATATTATTAATGGAATAATTAGCTCATCTAAATAAAAAATCAAGATTTTGGAATTTTTGATCAAAAAAAATTATGTTAGGAATATTAGATTAACATATAATTATAATTAATGTCACATCATATTCCATCCATTGATACATTACTATAGATTATGCACCCTTATCCACTTTTTAGTAATGTAAGCAGTGATGCACTGATTACATTATCTTTAATTCCTTGAAATTTTCATCACATATATCTATATGTGGTAAATGATCTCTGTTTCATGTTAATTAGGTTAGTGGATTATAAAATCAAGACATATTATCCACAATATTCCAATAATATCTATCAAAAACATGAAAACTACATATTTTAATCATTATTATTGGTCTGATCCAAAATTAGTTAATGTCATTTTTTGAGGTATTTATTGATATATACTGACATAAAACTATATGTCCCGTGAATGAATCTTCCCAAATCAAAAATTCAAATTTTGTTAAAAGTTTCACAAGGTTATATTTCCTTATGTTCATTAGAATAATTATCAACGTATCTTCATGCTCTATCTTTATTATTAAATATACAATAATAATATCAACAAATACTACCATAAACTAATCATGGTAATCTATAAATAGCCTTCACCTTAAATCCAAGATGATAGTGGGGGAATTTTTTGAGAAAATGGAGTCACTAAAAATTCATAGTGTCTATAAATTGTACAGAATAATGTAATGGGTATATCTTCCATCATGAGTTAATTTTTCTGAAATCTATAATAAATATCAAAATAAAAAATTGTTTTATTTTTTCGTAGTCCATCAGTAATGTCATTAAAATGGGGAACACAAAACTTGTTCATTACTATGATATTTTTTAGTTCTTGATATTCAATTAAAAGTTTCATTAATCTATCATTATTTTTAATAAAAACTATCGGTGCACTCTATGGCGATGAAAATGGATTAATTTATCCCATTTCAATATTTTCTATTATTTATTCATCAATTCCTATAACAAATGTTTTTACACTCTATATGCTATCAATGAAATTGGTGTAGAACCATGAATTATTTCTATCAAAACATTACATAAAAATATGGTATACGATAAGAAAAATATTACAAAAATATGTAAAAACATCCACTCACATTAAGAATATCATTTTTTGTTGAGTTTATCCCCACCGTATGAGATAAACACCCCTTATAAATAGAAATAATGACCCATACAATAGATTTAACTTCCATCATCAGTTCATATAATCGTCACAATAATAGACACTCATATATAGGTTTGAAATATAATGCATGACATCCCATAATCATAAATTATTGTGGTATGTGTGTACCAAAATCACATCCATTCCCATTATAACATTGAATTCAACTAGAGAAATAAACAAATCACAAACTGAATTCTAAGAACTTTTAATCTGAGAATTATCATAGACTTATAATAAGATCAATATTAAATCCCTAAATCAGAGGCCACTATATTATTTTCCCTAACCATGGTCATCACATAACCTCGAAATCACCTCCTCATATGACATAGGCTACCGTCTAGTGGCACATATAAATGGAGAAACATTGGGGATACTATATCAACATTTAATAGAAATGACATTGCATAAATAATATCAATTGATACAAGAATCCGTAAAAACAATTAAATGGATAGAGTATGTAAACTTCCATCATGTAAACATGTACCACATGATATATTAGTATGATGAATACACTATATTTTAAAATACCATACAATGAAATACAATACAAAAAAATCCAAAAGACCTTAAACACAAACCTGAGCCCCAACCCATTGGTGGAATACCATGCTATAACCAAATAATCCATGATTGAACCAAAAAATATGTCATTATATTGAACATGTACATAAAATCAAGTAATATCTTTTTTGGAGACCAATCTCCATTATGGCTTGAGAAAGGTGTGCGTACAACTCAGTTGGCCACCACAAATAGTTAATAATGTAATAACAAATCTATACAATGGTTTATGTAGTTAAGTAAGTGAAATAAATAATCATGGAAAAAAATAAACATATATCAACACATTGAAAATCATAGAGTAACCATTAAATCCCAAAAATTTTATGGGGTTAACAAATCAACTAAACTAACTCAAGTCACACTAGGATCGTGATCCATTGAATAAGGGGTACACACACTTTTAATCATAATTATACATTAATAATTATAAATTTATCAACATACACCAATCCTTATACTGGTGAACATTCCTTGAACATGTTTTTGGGAATTATAGATCCTCAGTCCAACATCCCAACCCACACCAGGTCCAATAATTGGGAAGCATAGAGCCTCAGTCTAACATTATAACCATACAATACATAACTTGTATCTTAGAGCCTTAGTTTATGCAGTATTTATAAAGACCAAATCCTAACATATATGAACATTAAAATTCTTTTGTAGAAAGCCTTATACATTAAAGAAATATATGACCAAATACTATAATAGATTAGTGTCTTTGTATACATGGAACATAATCTTCTAACTTGGTGTAAGATCTTCCACATCTCCCATAAAGAACTTCACCTTTTTCCCTACCTGAAACCATTCATTGTATCTTAGGGAAAAGAGAACATAAAAAGGGAGATCTTAAATGCTCTATAAAGGTGAAAAATGAGAACATAAAATAAACCATAAACATAAGAATGCTAAAACATGAATATAATGTTTAAAAATAAAAATCGTGAGTTGTAAAATAAATCATGGAAAAATGTACGACATAGATCAAAAAGGAAAATTAACCATGATAAAATTAAATTTGAATAAAAAATTGAATTATTGAAAATATATAATAACAGAATATGATTTCCATAGTATCCACGACATTGTTTCCAAGACTATAATTGTGGACAATGTCCATTACTGCACTAAGATTAATTTTCATTCCATCTGTGTATTGCTGATCCGGAATTACTATTTATTCCACCCCTGTATTACTAAATGAGATTTACTTTACATTCTAGTCACGTACATGTCAATAAATATAAATCTTTACTCATTTAATTTGAAGATTATATAAGACTCACCCATATCATAATGAAATCATTCATACTTGTTCATAAAAAACAAAAATAATTCATCATAGCATAACCCCTAAAATAAAATGTGTTTCTAAAACATAATTACATAATAAAATAATCCATATTAAATATCATTTCATCATTAACAAAATAAAATCATAGTAAATATTGGGATATAATAATAACCTTATTTTTAGGGAGTCATCTTATATGGAAAATAATTTTTATAAAACACATTAACTTAATTCTTTAGTAAAATATCCTTCCTTCTTCAAAAACATTTTCTTTTATCAAAATGATGGGAAATTGGAAAAAAAAGAATTTAGTTGAAAATAAACATGAAATAGTGTTGAGTAATGTTCTTGTAAATATGTATTTTTGTAGATGTAAAAATCGGTTAATTCTATATAAGTTAGACTAACATTCTCCTTGAACTTTTAAGTAAAAATTCAAAAAGTACATTATATGATAAACAAAATAAAGATTCCTTCCATACCATGTAGTAAAACACAAAAATGGGTAAAAATTACTTTAAAAAATTTCTAATAATATAAAAAAATTTATAATTTTTTTATAAAACATGAACATGGATGATAAATATATCCCCAAAAAATACTTACATCTAGATAATCTCTAATAAAATTGATATCGTAAAATTATCCCATACCATAGGTCAAATTTCATCTGTATTATTCTAAAACACCTGTATAGTGTGTTTAAACATATTTTTAACATGTAATAGAACCATAATAATATCTATGATATCATATATGATCCACTTATGTCTTTATATTACCTTTTTTATATATCAATTCTTTGTTAATGAAACGTTATGGTTTGTAATCATTTTATTTATCATATGTGTTTTGAATTTTTTTTCATTATATTATTAATTATATTTTTATTTAATAACATTAATAATGTATAAAATGAATTATATATCATAAATATTATTTATAGAAATATATATATTAGATAAATGAAATGTAATACACTATTCATGGAGATGGTAGGATGTACATATGCATGAATATTGTGTCTGCATACATATTAAATTGAATAGAAGAAACTAAATGAAATATTTATATATACAAACACATGAATGAAGTATAATTGTTATGTCATATATTTTGATCTTATTTATTATATATACTTTAAAGTCATTCTTTAATAGTTAATGTAGAGAATGAATCTCATCGCGTCATGGAGATGGTAGGTCGTACAAACGCATGAGAGAAGATATCATAATCTTAATGGTCAAATGGTGTATAATTGGACGGTATATTAACTATACATAATAATTATCATGTTATATTCATTATTTAAATATGGTATACTCATCATTATTTCCATTCAATTTTGTTATTGTTGAATAACAAATTACACCATAGCGTGGAGACGGCAAGCTGTACATACACAGAAATAGTGTTGTTGTTATTTTTTGTATGGATAAAAAGATGTATAAGGTTATAACATATTTATAATAACATATAATAATTTATAATATTATATATTTATTACTTTATTATGGTAATATCATAATAATATAATTTATGATAAGAAAAGAATTTGGAAATTGGTGATAAAACAATTACCTCTTTTTGAAGTATCTCTTTTTGATTTTCAAAATGGGTGTACCTAGGATAGCTTTATTTCAAAACTGATCCATTTATGATGAAGGGAGGGAAGTTTGGACATTATTTGTTCATATTTTTTATGAGAAAAATTTCTTCAATGGTGTGAGTATGTGGGTAGAGGTGGTGGCCTTTTATAAGAGACAATAATCCCACTTTAGTAATGATTTGAAATATTATTTTATTATAAATTGATTATTTTTTTCTAATAGTTAAAAAGTTATACATTTTAAGGATAATATAATAATGGTCAAAATAATCTCAACTAAAAGGTTTTATAAATGTTAATGTCACAAAATTGACCTTATAATTTAGCTTTAACCTTTAGTTAGAAACATTAACTCTTAACATGCCTTCTTTTATATTCATTTTATATGGTTACTATAGTTATTATAAAATGAAAAGAGAACCAAAAGATGATAATTAATGAAATTTATAATATAATATAAATCATTTGGAAGAATATTATATTTTATGTATTCTTATATCTTTTACTAAAATAGTAGTTGTTTTAAGAACTCATTTTTGGTAAATTTTGAGACTATATAGAAAGTGATTTTTGTTAAAGTTATAAACACATTATTAAATCAACCCAAATAATTAGCTCAAACATAATATTTCATAGTCATACAAAAAAATTATATATGGCCTTAAAATTTCAAATTAAATTTATTTCAATATTTATAATATAATTTATTTGAATATTTCAATAATAAGGT
Source organism: Viscum album (assembly GCA_963277665.1). NCBI lineage: Eukaryota > Viridiplantae > Streptophyta > Magnoliopsida > Santalales > Viscaceae > Viscum > Viscum album. Next base: position 1,961,053,471 of record OY728137.1, read on the forward strand.
AATCGTTGTAGTATCACTGTGTCATAAATATATTTTTTTACATAATTTATAACAATTATAAATAAAATACCACTAAGTATGAAATATTTTTAGATTTATAATGTCAATTTATAATCAAATATATACAATATATAACCCCACATTTATTTTTTTTATTAAAATATACGTATTTTAGTTATATTTTATGTTTCATTAAATTATAAATTATAAAATGTCAATTTCACAGCCAATTGGATCCCAAAAGCCATTCATTTTTCCTAAGGATTAAAATTGTTATAAATATATTATCAAATAGTATTAGGACACATTTAATGAAGTTTTATATTATTATTATATTATTTTTACACTTATTTACCTGACTTACCCATAAACCATGGTCAATAAAAATAATTACTAAAGTTACTATTTATAATTTCCAAAAATATAAGGTACTTTTTTATAAAATTAATACCTTATAATTCCAAATATTGAATCCATTTTTCTAAATTCAAAATACTTAATTTCCAGAGATTAATTTAAAATTAATTCAGGGTGGCAAAACCTAAAAGCAGGTTCTTAAGAAGTAATAACTATCAAAAGATTGACATGTGTATAAGTCAAATTTAAATGTGAAATTACATAAAAAGACCAAAATTTTAAAAAATTAAAATATCATAACCCAATTACACTTTAACAAAATTTAAAATATAATCTATATAGATAAATAAATAAGATGAAAGGGCTTTTTTGATTTAAAATGCATAATTTTTTACTATTCATTAAAATATGAATTTTATAAAAAAAACCAATATTTCACACATGTTTTGTTTGATGTACAAAATACAAATAATAAGATTTACTATGTCAAATATAACTTAAAAAATTTTCAGAAACTAGATTTATAAGGGGTTTTCTATCTAAAGGGGATAAACCGTATTTTTTGAAAAAATTGTTCTGTTTTCTGAAAAATTTAATTTGTTCATATATTTAATCTAGAAAAAACATAATATATATTCTTATCTTCTATAAACTTCAAAATGTGGTTAATAATATTCATAATGGCATGTTAATATCCCATTAAATAATAATATTTTAATATTTAATCAATCTTTACTGAACCTCGGTATTGCGTACATCACAATCTAAAGTGAAAGGCCACTCTTTTGTGTAATGGACACCATATTAATGTTGATTTTAGTTAATGTATCCTTTGGTTTTGTGTATAATATAATCCAAGCATAGTTCTTTTATAAATTGAACAATATCTATACTCATAGTTACGTGAAATTAATTTAATCAAAAGAACATGAAATTGTGTGTAACAGAAGCCAGGTATAGTGTTTCAAATATTGTAAGATAATACAGTGTTTTATATAGAAAAAGATAATATTGGTGCAACATAAAACACAATATATCAATGAAATTACAAGGAATTTATCTCATAAAACCATAGGGAGATACATTATTCACGCCTTAAAATGAATTTTTCCCTTCAAATTCATCTGGATTATAAACTTTTTACTACATGAAAGTGACTTTCAAGGTAACCCACATAATCTAAAATAATACTAAAACTTCATATTAAAAAAATAAATATAATGGTTACCCAAAGTAACTCATCACATTTCTTCCACATAAGATAACATCATAGGGAAGTGAAACAAAGGATATGGAAGAAAAAATCTATCCTTCATGTTCAGATGGATTGTGATAGAGAACATTGTTTAGATAAATTTAGCTAGAAATTCGTAAATCTTAAATGATATAAGGGATCATCTGATCCATCATATATGAAGGTACTATGATAAATTTTTTGGTTTTAAAGATCCTTTCCCTAATGATGAAAAATATTTCATGAGAATAAATACTGAATTGATTTTGGTACCATCTCACCGTTGTTCGTGCCTTGAAAAGTTTCCACTTCAAATCTTATTTAAATAAATGAAATTGAATTTCTTATTCTTGAAGTATTTGCAAGTCATGATGTATAATGACATGTCATTCTATCTATCTCAACAAAAATGTAATAATGTGTAATCAAATGTTCATAAGTCCACTTATAGTGAGATAATACAATAATCTAAAAAACATCGAATAGAATAGAACAAATACTATACATAAAAGGATAACATTACAATCCTTCCAAAAATAATAATATAAATCTTTCAAAATAGGTGTACTAAATCAACAAAACATTTATCTCTCATATGTCATAATATTGTTCTTTGTTGTCACATTCAAAACATGTGAATACTTTAATCATTCATTCTCTAGAAACATAGTAATAACAAGAATTAACATATAACCTTATTGAAAACATGCATTCGGTTAAAATTAACTGATTCCTCATTCCAAAAATACCAAAAATTCTATATACTCAAACCATGATATCACTTTGTCCTTATATCAATCATGAGGTCATTATTACAATCAAACTTCTCATTATCACTTTATCACATTATTATGCACATATCTTGTTCTTTACAACAATATTTCAATCACTTTTCATTGTTAACGGTACCATATACTTATGGAAATCAACAATAGAATGATACATAGGTATTCTAATATTCCATAATATCGTAAAAGAGATTCTAAAACACTATTTTTGAATCCCATTAAATAGACACTTAATAATTCCACCACTTTGTTGTCCTAATCAACACAACCAATAGCAGGTGCATGTGATTTGTGTTTTCCTTAGCCTTAAGAGGTTTTCAATGTCAATAATAATTCATAACCCTTGGATTAGGGTATTGGTTAGCATAATTCCCCATTTACAAGAACTAGTAGCATTGAAGTGTGGGTGGTGAATTCTTTGTAGACTTTTCTCCATTCACATCATTAGAAATATTTTTCCCAATACATCAGCACTCAACTTCCTGATGAACTTATTTCCCACAAATAAAATTTTTAGTCCCTTTAATAGGATATCTACCATGATTCATTCCACACTTTGAACATAAGAATCCATTCATCTTCTTTTCAACATTGGTTTTTTATTTTTCACTTGAACTCCAACTTTCTATTCCTGTAAAAATCATGAGATTGATATGGAAGAACATGTTTTATTTATACCTTGATAGCACAATGATAAATATCTATATAGATACTAATGTATATTATAGATAATTTCAATAGAATAATTGGTTTTTAGACACAGAATAATTGATCTACTTTACTTTCTAGTTGAATGGTAAAGCTAGAAGAATACCTTACAAGTTTTGTAAAATTTTCCCTATATGTACCAAAAAATTCAAAATACTTTTGTTTAAGATAAATAAACTCATATTATATAATTATTTAAAGAATATGAGGGATTTACTAATTCAAATATATGTTCCTGAACTCATCAAATTTTATTGATTCAATTTCATCTTGCTCCATTGTATTCATTATCAGAGTCCACCACTGGTCTGCTTCAACTTTTAAATAATGAACATGAAAAATGTAATTATCTTGTTCTAAATAGTAATGGATGGAAAATATATTTTCACTGGTACTAATCATTTTTTCAGAAACAAGTGTATTAGAAGAACCTCTAAAAGAATTTGGGCGTTGCCTCATGAAGGGCTCTACATAATTTTGTTCCCATCACATCTCATTGGGATTTACAGAAATATTAATAGCTTATGTAAGAATAGCAATAAGATTTTTCATTCCATATACCCTAACGTTTTGTTTTTTAGGATTAGAATCATTTCATTTCACAGTGCATTGATCATTAACATTGTTCTTTATGTTCCACACATCTTCCATTTCCAAAAAGAATAGTTTGAGAGAAAAAAATCAAACTATGAAAACAATATAATCAAGGGGGAAGAAATTCAATCTATAACATAATACAATTAATTTTAGTTTATTCAATATTATTTCCATTATTATCGAATTTTATCTTATAGAAAGACTTACCCAAACGGACATCCCTAGATATACCATAGAAATATCTCTTGGGATCTCACTAAAGGTTTCGCATCCTAGTTTCCAAAGGTTGATTATACCTTTTAAACGATACCAACTATAGAAACCCATGATTGAACTAGCAGGAAATTACATTTTTTTTTGAAAAAACATAATATATTTCAACAATATATCACCAAAGACCATATTTGTTTATTGTATTTCTAATATTGGAACATAATCATCTAAATTGGGGGAAGATCCTCCATATCTCCCATAAAGAAATTACCCTTTGGTTTTTGTACCTAAACCCATTATTTATATCTTATGGAAAAGAAAACATAAAAGGGTGAGCTCGAATACTCAGTAAGGGTAAACATTATGAACATAAAATAGACCATAAATATAAGATTGTACAAATAAGAACATAATGTTGAAATATCAAAATATTTTGACGGGAAATAAATCATGGGTGAATGTATGGAATAAATCACAAAAGAACACTAACCATGATAAAGTAGAATTGGAATAAATTAGATTATTATATAAAACAATTAATCAAATAATATGTCTTCCATATTAACCAAGGATTTGTTTTCATGACCATCATAGTGGACAGAGTCCATTACTAAAACGAGTTTACTTGATGTGCCAACTATATTTTACTAAACCAGATTTACTTCTCATTTCATACCTGTATTATTGAAATTGATTTACATGTCATTACATTACTGTTTATCTAATGGGATATAAAAATTTTCCAAATTCATTGAAGGGAGATATAGGTCCCACCCATCTCATAATGAAATCATTCTTACATGTGAAAAAAACTCATTCATCACAGCATTACCCATGAAATAAAATTTTTTTCTTAAATATCATTCCATCATAAGATAATTCATATCAAATATCATTCCACCATTAAAACAATAAAATAATAGTAAAAACAGGGATAAAAAATAACTCTATTTAAAGATTGTCATCTTTGATGAAAAATAATTTTGATAAAACACTTGAACATAATTCTGGAGGAAAATATCTTTTCTTCATAAAAAAAATTTTCTTTTATCAAAATACCAAGCAATTTTAAATGTAATGAATTTAGTTAAAAAACATGAAATAATGCGGATAAATATTCATGGAAATAAGCTATTACGAATATATAAAAATATATTCTTGACATATAAGATAAAAAAAATATTATCCTTATACTTTTATCAGAGAATTCAAAGAGTACCTCATATCGTAAAAAAAAGAATTATCCCTTTTATACCATGTATTGAAAGTAAAAAATGGGTAAAAAATTACTTTATACATACATAAAATATATTATAATTTTAATGTTGAAATTTTTATAAAACATGTACATGGATGAAAAATATATCCCCAGTAAATACATACATATATAAATCTCAGATAAAACCGAGATTGCAAAATTATCCCTTACCTTAGGTATGAATTCTTCTGTTTGTGTCTGAAACTATTGTATGGTGGGTTTAAACCGATTATAAAAAAGAAAAATAAAGAAAATAATATCTATTATATAATATATGATTCACTTATGACTTTATATAACCAGTTTATTTATCAATTCTATGTTAAAGCATTGTTTTTTGTAGTAATCAATTTATTTATCATATGTTTCTTGACTTCTTATTCGGGATATTATTTCATAGATTGTGAATAATTCATTTCAATAATTTAAAAAAGGATTTATATATCATAAATATCATGTGTAGATATGTATAAAATAGATAAATGAAATAGAATACACCGTTCATGGAGATAGTAGGTCATACATTCAGATGAACACTATTTCTGTTTCCTTATTGAATTGAATAGAAACATGTAAAATACATATATATATAAACATAAATCTAGTATAATTATATTTTGATATATTTAATTTTTATTAATTATATATACATTAAAATAATTCTTTAATAGTTAACATGGAAGATTAATCTCATCACGTTGTGGAGATGGTATATCGTACTTATGAACGAGTGTCTATATCATTTACTTAATAGTAAAATGGTGTAAAATTGGATGGTTTATTAATTATTCATAACAATTATCAGGTTATATTCATAATTTATATCCATTATACCCATAATTATACCCTTCCAAATTATGTATTATTGAATAAAAAATTTCCCCATGGCGTAGAGACAGAAAGTTGTACGTACAAACACATAGTGATATTATAATTTATAGGATAGATAAAACGAGGTATATGGTTTCTCCATATGTATAATGACATCTTATAATCAAGAATATAATAAAATATATTACATTATTATAGGAAAAAATAATATTTTTAATTATAATATAAATATAATTTTGAAAGATGTGATAAAACAATTACCTCTTTTTTATGTACCTCCTTTTTATTTGCACTGTGGATCTCCCTATGATAGGTTTAATCACAAATTTTGGTCTCTTAAAGGAATTCAAGGATGTTGGAGGGATTATTTGAGATCACTTTGGTGGTGAAAATTGTATTTAATGTTTTGATTATGTTGGTAGAGGTAGTGTCCCTGCGTAAGACGGAGGAGGGAACTTTAGAAATTCTTGAAATATTATTTTATTATAAATGTATTTTTTGTTTATAATATTTCCAAAGTGATATATTTATTTTATAATATTATAATTGGTCTAAAATATCAACCATTAGGTTTTATAGAAGTTTAGGTAAAAAATTATCCGTATCTTTTAGTTATAACCCTTAGTTAAAAAGATTAACTCTTACCAAGTATTCTTGTATTTTTATTATATATGGTTACTATAATTATAATAAAATGAAAAGAGAACCATAAGTGGATCATTAATGAAATTTTTTAAAATAAATAATTCATTTGGGTGAATAATATATTTTTGATACTATTATACAATTTAATAAAATTGTTTTTGTTTTAAAAACTCAATTAAGTCAATTTTGACTGTATTTAGAAATTGATTTTTTTGATGTTATAACAACTTCATTACATAAAAAATGAATTAAATCAAAAATGAAATTAAATACTCAACCAAATTTTTTTTGTATGGAATAAAAAATTTTCAATATACATTTATTTTAATATTTATCATATCATTTATTTGAATATTTCATTAATAAGGTAATTATTGCATCATCATTGTGTCATAAATATATTTGTCTATTTAATATATAAAAATTAAAAATAAAATAACATGGTTTAAGAAATATTTTAGTCTTTATAATGATTATTTATAGTCAAATATATAAATTACATATTCCCACATTAATATTTCATTACTAAAAGATACATGTTTATGTTATATTTCCCTTTTCGTTGAATAATAAATTAATAAAATTTCATTTTAACACCCAAGTGGATCCCTAATACCATATGTTCAGGAAAATGATTATAATGTCCGGAAATATATCATACAATAGTATTAGGACAATTTTGAGGGTAGTTTTATATTTTTATGATATTATTTGTTTACCATTATTTACCTAATTTACCATTTATCCATGGTAAATAAAAATAACTTCTGAAGTTACCATTCATGATGTCTTTAAATTAAATGAACCTATATACATAATTTGGACCTTCTGATTCCAAATATGGAATCCATTTTTCAAAATTCAAACATATAATTGGTAGAAATTAATTTAAAATTAATTCCCGTTCTTAAAATCAGAAAGAGGGGTTTAAAGAAGTAAAAACTATCAAAAGGTTGACATGTGTTTATATCCAATTTAATGTGAAACTAGTTCCAATGAACAAAATTGGATTAAATAATAAAAAACAATCCAATTAAACATTTAAACCAATTATACAGATAATATATATATCTAAATAAATTATATGGAAAAGTAGTCTTTAATTAAAATGTAGTATTTTCACAATTCCTTAAAACATGAATTTCATCCAAAAAATACCAAAATTTTAGCTAAGGTAAATTTTTATATCCTGAATACAAGGAATATGTTTACTAAGTCAAATAGAACATATAAAATGTTCAAAAAATATATTTAAAAACGGTTCTCCCTCAAAAGTATGGAAAATTGTATTATTTGAAAAAATACTTCTTTTATATGGAAAATGAATATGTTCTTATATCATGTCTGAAAAATACCTAAGATGACTGTTAATGTTATATAATATTTAAAATGTGGGTAATTATATAAATAATGTCTCATTTATATCCCCTTAAAAAATAATATTTTTGTAATATATCATTGTTTATTGATACTCGATATTTTGTACAACACTAGCTATCAATGAAGGTTACAACTGCGTGTAATGCTTTCCAGGTTAGTGCTACATGTTGTTCAAGATTTTATTTTTTGTAGTGTATAAAAAAATTCAATCATTACTTTTTAATAAATTGAAAAAAATATACACTCAGTGGTACTTGAAATGAATTCAAAGAACATGAAATTGTGTGTAACAGAAGCCAAATATAGTGTTGTGTATACTAGAAGATGATATGGTGATTTGTATAGCACAAGCTAGTCTTGGTGTAGAGTACAACACAAGACATCAAATAAATTTAAAATAATCTATCACATAAAATCATGGTGTGTAACATTATCATCATATGAAACTATTATGTGAATTGAGATTCATTATGACTCCCTAATTGATGAATTTTTGGGGTTGGGTTTAGAGCCTTAGTCCAACATGACCCATGGGTGTAGAACCCCAAGTCAATAACCCATATTCTAACAATCTATATGAACATGCTTCATTAAACATTAGATATTTAACAAACCCAAAATATAATCATTAATCAAATTTATCATTTATAATAAAATTTATCATTGGAAATATCAAATTTATAAAGAATAACTCATTAACACATACACCATTATTCCAAACACCCCTTCAGGTATTCCAATAACTAAAAAGGTTCAGATTTTAGTTCATTTCGTAACCATGTAAACATGAGAAAATATATGTCTTGGGTTCAATCACACTAATCAACATATAATTTGACTTAACATGGAACCAATGGTCCATTAACACTAAAACATGAAATATAACAAAATTAAAAATATTATTTTGAAATAATATTAAGGATAAGCATTAAGAACCAAATTCTTCCTTTTTGAAAAACAAAAAAATGCCCCAAGGAATTAATTTCTATTTCCAATTATTAAAATAGTCATTTTAAATTTTAATAATAAATGGTCCACCACCCATTACAAAACATCTTTTGAAATCCATTAATAAAACCCCCTTTTTCAAATAATGAATGGTCAACACCACCTTTTGATTCCATAATGACATTCAAACTTCAATTCCTTAGTTCAAACGTATGGTCTGGTGAAAACCCAAGACACAATATTTAATCCATTTTCAAATACCCTTGTCACATACATAACTAATACTTAAACATTCTAGTTATATTATTAATTGAGACTACATGAAAAAATCAATCCCCAACCCATTAATTTCATATTTACCATATTTAAATATTTTCCAACACATTCCACTCATTCCATGGGTTTTCCAAAACCCCAATTGTAGAACCTAGGCATGTATCACATCATCAAAGGAACCATCATGGTCTGTGAAGTGTCTCACACCACAATCTATGGGCCAAATCACTTTCCCTAGTTATGGAAATTAATATAGAAAAAATAATTCCATTTTCAAATCCACAAACACATATATAACAGTGACACAATGGGAAGAAAAATTATGACCACCAAACTCATATCCGTTCATTAATGATTTCTTATCCTCTTACCTTAATATGAACTAAAACAAAAATTTAGGACCCAACATAGAATCTTCTAGAAAAGTGAGGGTTTTTTTGTTTTTAAATAAGTAGAATGCTTACAAAATCACAGATCCAAAAAATGGATGGAGGATGGTTAGGCTCACCTTGATCTTTAATTCGCATACAAAAAACTCACCAAATATTTAACTATCAAAAAAAAATTCCTCGGTATTATAGAAGAGTTTAGTTCATCACCCAAGATGCTATAATAGGAATATGAAAGAAATTAAGGTTATAACACTTAAAGGCCGTGTCAGATACACATTTACATCCAACTTTTTAAGGGCCACATGGTCTAGTTGCACAGTTCAACAAACCATGAACAAATTGTTCAGATACCTCTATCTAAGAGGGCTATTACTACATTGTTTCTTGGAACTTCCCACATGGTTTGGAACACCATGTGGTGAATGTGTGCATTCCCCTATCTAAAACAAGATTTGTGTTTGTGGTTTCCCTGGTCATGCACATAGTTTGTACAAATCATTCACCAACTGTACAATGCACACTATTTTTTCTATTTTCTCCTTTGTTTGTGTTCCTTACTCCCAAAACACCCTCATAACATATCATACACCCAATAAACACATAATTATCAATATAAAATGATATTTATACAAAATTTAATAAGGTACATACCTCCACGCAATGTCGGGATCATATAACCTACTCACCTTATAACGACTCTTCCTCAAGATGCACATCCCAAGAATCAATATGCCACTAATACAAGGGTTTTTACACATGACAACCTATCTACATATATATTCTATGTTTATCTTTGATCTAAGTCATGTTGTAACAACAAAGGGACTAATGAAATATTTCTAACTGGACACTTTCCCCCCAATATGATCAATAATCAAAAACAGAATGCTCATCGAGGGTGCATTCAGCTCAACTCGTCGTCATAAAACTCAAACACATGTTAATGGCCCATGTAATGTTACTAAACCACTACAAAATATTATACCAACAAAGAGCTACACAAACCCAGTGAGATACAGTCAGAACACATTTTATCCAATAATCTCCACACCTAAGTGCCCAAATCGATTGGCACCATCCCACCTAGATTCTATAATTATATTGTTTACCCAATCATGGTGTCACTGAAGAAATAAATATATTCTCACCACATTCCCCAGCCTACATCAGGATAAAATTCAAGGCCCAGTATCCCCACTAAATTTCCAAACATCCAATATACAACTAAAGAATAATCATCATCTCAAGGTACTCAAAAACTCAAAACCCATGCTGATGCCCATCGCCAAAACAAACAAACCAAAATGGATCCTACATGATTCCAACCAACTCGAAACACTAATAAATTAAATAATCAACTACATTCCCAATAGTGTGATCCACACCATATTATTTAGTTCACCACCACTATTTCCTTATATTTGGGATCTTCATTCATCGAAAATATACTAATAAATCAAAAAATAAACCCTAAAAACTTACCGGACACATTTACAAACACAGCACACCCAAACATCCATGAGAACTCCACCCAACTCTATCATTTAGCCTTTTCATGAAAACTACCAAGAATGGTCATGAATTCGCTATCAATATCTCAACTAAGTACTACAAAATTCATCCTTAAAATCTATTTTCAATCTTGAAACATGCTCGGTTTCAATATTAAAATGCCACTACTTGACATGACTCAAATTGTTTTCACATTTAGGACACTCATGGGTCACCCAAAGACACCTTTTGGAGTCCTTGTACGACACCTGATGAGGTTCTAACACCCATCCACCATTCCATCATTTATTATCTTGGATTATTGAGCCCATTAAAAATTATAACACATGCATCTCTAATAACTCTCAAAACCACCCTATGCTCGAAGCCCAATTTTTTCTCAATAAACCACCAAATCAATGAACTATCAGATCTTCCTCAAGGAACCGAATCATGTCATTTGTGGGTTTCAAATTTGAACCTCAATTTCATCAAATCATCTTCACAATTTTATCCACACATCTAGGAATAAAATAATACTCCCCACATAAGGAGTGTAATTTTCATCACTCAACTCATGGAAAGTCAACCACTACAGATCACACATCGATTCCAATATCAACCGCAAACCTTGGACGTTTTCCTCCAACTTATACTAGAAAAAATAAAAATCAACCCGTTACACATTCATGGATTTCGAGAATGTCACCTATGCCATTTGTCAACATTTGTTCCATCCCAATAACCTCTTATACAACAATTAAATAGTGCAATACCCTATAAAATGGATGCCATAGACTTATCATTCAATGGGAGAAACGTCCAAGAGGATCCATTTCAATCCAAAAAAATTAGGTAGCTAGGATTAAATCCAAATATCTCTCAGATTACATGGGATGATGTTGCGATATTGAGTATGATCATTAAAATTTAACCGTACTCTAAGAATTCATCGATGAATACAACCACAATCTATCCATCAACACCATCACCTCCCACAATGGGGGCATGATATCCTACCGAATGTCTCGGGCTTTCCTACCCACTAGCATGTCATCCAGACCTTTTCACCACAACCCGAATGTGATTTCCATCCTAAAAATTACTACCGCATTAAAAAACTCTATAAAGAGGTCATGACCCAACATTCCATATGTAGCCTTCTTCATCAACCCATTCGAGTTAATCTAACACGACCCTTACATATAAACACAACATTCCATCTCATGATTCAAAACCAATGGTCTCACATATTACAACAATTACAACTTTTATTTATTTGAAAACCCAATGATATTAGCCCTAGACACCAATTAAACCGTCCCATATGGTATTGTCCCACTCCAAAAAATGCCCACATCCAGAACTCATCATATCCCTCAAGGTCACTGACGTTTTCATGACCACACTCTAATCCCTAATCAAGATCCTGCAAGCCATAATTCATTGTAATTATTACTTAAATAAACTCACTCATATGAAAATGACTCCTAGTTAGTGATCCTAATTGGACTCAAGGAATTCTCAACACTCTCATAAAAAACGAACCATTTTAACATGAAATCCAATCCATGTGACAACATCCACCATATATTTAACTTGTGTACTATAATCATCCATCCATTCCTTGGTCACCCTAGTTTCATTTTCCCAAAATCAATATCGGTTCCCCCATAAAACACCATCAAGGATATATGGAAAGCGTCCTAAATACCCTTCCTCTCAAAAAGACAATCCTTAAAACCTACCAAAAGTACTCAGTCACCTCTTTGATAATCAAATAGTGGAATAACTATTCACATTCACCAAACTGAAATTCCCCCACCATGAATAGATTCCACTTATATAGAAACTACTCTTACATCACATCATAAGAATCCATTAATAGTAGGATAACCACTCTAGAGTAAACCCTCTATTTTTTGAAAAAAATATAACTAATTACCACCACTTGCGTCTCATTTCCAAACCCATTTACTTTCTCTCTTTTCCATCGTGGATAATCCTACAATAGAAGACACTAACCGAGGGACACTACCATAGTCCATATTGACTACTTGTGTAATAAACACCGTAGTCACTAGAATCCCCAATCGATCATTCTCAGATACCCCCTTGAAAATCAATTATACCACCTCACTGGATTATAGTTGCATAAAAAAATTTCACTAGTTCTATCCCAAATTTATACACTCCAAACATCAAAAAAACCCACCACTCATAGGATGAAATTATGCCTCCTTCTAGTTAGAATGTGTCTAAGGCACCAACAAATAATTTATTCTACATATCAAACCAAGGATACTCACACATATATATTGAAACCATGATCGAAACACCCCATATAGGGTCCAAACAAAATGAACAAGGTCTCAACCCATAAGATTAATCCTATAAAAATTAACAGATAAAATTTCAAAACATCAAGGTAAAAAAATATCCAAAGACACAAAACACCAAATTCAATTAACCAGAACATAAAAACCAATCATGGTCTCACCTTTTTCAACCTAGGGTCTCAAAAATAAGGTGCTCTCACATCCCAAACAACCCATACACATGGCCATAATCTAAAACAATTAGGTACCACAATTGATGTCCCTAATATAACAATAATATTTAATATTCTCTACTTAATTAATAAAATTCATTTAAAACTGAAGGATTAACATTTCAAAACATTAATCTTTCAAAACCCTAGAATAAAAACATTCAAAAACCCATTTTATTAAACCAAAATTTTAAAATACCATGATTCAATCAAAAATAATTTTTCAAAAAATTTCATCAATGGCCTTTTGCAGAAGAGATCAAAAAGCGAAAACCACAAGGGGAATTCACACTAATAATATGTGAGTCTCAAGGAACTATCAATCATTTAAAACATATGGATGACACATTGTATATATATTCCTAGAATAATGCATGAAAACACTCACACATTATTTCAATACTAGATCAAGAGATAAAATCACAAAAATTAGTAACATCACATCCATGTGGACCACTCAAGCAGGAAGAATCAACCATTAATAAAATAGAAAAAACAACATCAATTACCACCACATCTAACATGGGGTTTTCACCATATTGGGGACTAAATACGCCCTAGAACACGCTCATTATCTTGATATAAAAAGACACTAGATTGTTTTATACCTCATACAAAATAGAAAGGAAAAATAAACAACCTCTTATACCACATTATTTCATTACTTACCTGGTGGCCACTATATCCAATGCACTGATCCCGGTCATCCCATGACCTCAGGAACACCTCCCCATAATCCAAAGGATACAAACTACTAGAGTAGATATATGGAGAAATATTGGGGTGTCCATACACATTTTTAATATTAATTACATAAGCTAAATAATATAAAAGTTATAATATATAGAGGAAATAACTAAATGGATGTAATATGACAAATTTAAATGACTAACCATGGAGGAAATGATATAATAGTATTATGAATACATTATATGCTTGAAAGTCATACAAAAAAATCCAAATCCAAAATATAAAATTACCTTGAACACACAGCTAAGTCCCAACCCAGTCATAAAATCTCACGCTCCATCAAAACATCCCATACATGAACCAAAAATTAGTCCATTGTCCTAAACATTTTCATGAGAACAAGTAATATCTTCTTGGGATCCCAAGTAGCATGGAATCCAGGGGTGGGTGTAAATAAAACTCAGTTGACCATGACCAATGGTGTCTAATGAAATAACCAGTATCTACAAGAATGTATGAAGGTAATGAAGTGTGATAAATAAATTTGGAAATAATAGCAGCATATCACTCCATTTAGATAATCCAAAAGCAACTATATTATATATTAAATTTTCAAGTGTAAATTAATGAACTAAAATAACTTCGGTCACACAGGGTGCTCAATCCATATCATAAGGGATACACACACTGTCAATCACAAGGGGGAATTCACAACTCACCATTTGAAAATATAACCACAAGACTTAGTCTAGTATACATGTCATGATACTGTTTTCAGGACATATAGATATTCATTCCAACATCCCAAACCACACCATGTCCACTTGTTGGGAAATATAGAGCCTCAATTTGTCATACCAATCAAACATTACATAGCACTTACATGGGAGACATAGTCTTTGTAGACACATAAAATGCATCCATTAGGGGCATATATCCACAATATGACTCCTTAACCCATGAATTATATGGGTGGGGTATAAATCTTTAGTCCAACCTGACCAATGGGCATAAAACCTCATGTCGATACCCTACATACCACAAAGAAATGTGCACATGATTCATTAACCATGACACATTTACCAAACAAATACCATAAAAAATAAATACATTTATCATTTACAACCATAACTCATTACACATATCAGAAATACAAGGAAAAACCTATTAACATATACCATTATGCTTAAAACCCCTTTATGATATGTCATCAACTAATAAAATTCATCATTTATTTCATTTAATAACCATGTTAACATGCCAACATAACCATCATTGATTCAATCTCAATAAATCACAAATAATATAACATACCATGGTCCAAAAATGCCATTGAAAATATAACATGTCATAAAAAAAATCAGAATATTCATTTGAAATTGTCAGGGAGCCACCCTTAAAAACGTAGGTCATCCCCTTTTAAAAACTAAAACAAGATCTAAGTTGTTCATTTCCATTACCAACAATTCAAACTAGAATTAAGAATTTTTACATGTAAGGGACAACCCAATTCAAAACAGCATTACAAATCCCTTAATAAGAACCAAATTTCCAAATAATTTGAGTTTGATTCCTCCTTTATAAACCATAATCACCTACCAAAATCACATCCTTTTTTTAAAACCATGGTCAAGTCAAAACCCAGAACACACAATTTAAACCATTTCCAAAACACCCCTAGAACTTACATAATTAAGATGTAATCATTCTAGTTATCTTAATAACCATTCCTCCATACCATTAAAATTTTCATATCCCATTCATTTGAATATTTACCCTTTCTCATTGTTTTCCAAACAATTTCACCCTTTCAATGGGTTTTCCTTACCCCCATGGTAGCCCTAGGGCGGTCTCACTACATCAACGGACCCAATGTGGTCAATATAGTGTCTTTCATCTCAATATAATCCACAAATAGATTTCCATTGATAGGGAACTTAAAACAAAATAAGGCATTACATTGGAATAACCACATATAATTATATAATAGTGAGAATATGGGAAAAGGATTTAATACCACCTACCTCAAGTCCATTGATGAACGCTGGTATAAACTCCTCCATTTATTCGAACTCAAACTCCCATTAAATAACCAAAATAGAATATGCTAGATATGTGAGTTGTTAGTGGTTTATATAAATTTTAAGTATTATACAATAATTAATATAATTAATTAATTATGTAGGAGGGTTAGGTACACTAAGATGTTAAATTTTCACCCTATACACTATCCAAACAACCATTAATCTAAGAAGAAACATCATTTGGATGTATAGAGGAGTTTGGTTCCTCACCTAATCTACTATACAAGTATAATTGAATAAATTTTGTTTAGAAACCCTAATTAATTAGAGGTAAAAACATTTATTCCCCACTTTTTAAGGGACACATATTTTTCCGCATGATTAGCCAAACCCTATGCCAGCTGTTTGGATCCCTCTTTCCAAGAAGGAGAAAGCTTCATAATTATCTATAAGCACCCACAAGGTTTTGAAACCACATGTGGTGACTGTGCTCCATCCTATATTAAAAATGATGATTGGTCAAATGGTTTCCTTATATTGATTCACAATTGTGCTAATCATTCACCAACCATGCACTGCACACTATATTTCATTCTTTATCCCCCTTTATTGTCCATAAACCCCATAACACCCCAATAATATTTTGTACAACCAAAAAACACTTCATTATTATTAAAAGGGATTTTAAAGAAAAATTGTTATAGTCTTTTACCTCCTTGCATGGTCGAGATGATGTAATAATTATTCGATTATTTGTTTTTATTGTAATATCAACATAAAATTATTGGTGTTTAATTTTAATACCACTAGAAAATTATTCAAATATAAAATACTGAGAAGGTCCAGAATAAAATAAGATACAAGTACGTAAAGAGTATATAGTTTTTTTACCATTCACCACTTCATCATTATACTCCGCTTCGTCAATAGTTATTTCATTAAATATCCATTTTTCTATCAGCTTAAGAGGTTACTAATAGTGATCATCATCATTAACTATCATATTTGGGATCTTGTTTTATAATTCCCAAACTCCATTTATTTGAAAAACTATACTATGGGTTGTGTATTATGTGGAGATATAACTATTTTCACAACATTAGCAGTATTTGTCCCATAAATTCAGAATTTTATTACCGGATGACCTTTAAATAATTAAAACATTTACCAGTAACCTTAAAGAAAATTTTACCATTCTTTCTCTACATTTTGAGTATATAGGAAACATCACCTTCTTATATCCATGATTTTTTTTTGTTTCCATTAAATTCTGTATTTATTTTCCTATCAAAACCATGAGATTAATGGGTAATTGCAATATCCATTTCCAACTCCATATGATGTCTAAAAATTACTTCTTAGTTTTTCAAGTCTCTTGTGGCCAATTCTATTCCGATATTTTATTTTAATTCACTGATGAACTGCTGAATCATACTTTTAGGTTGGATGACAATACCAAAAGGATACATCCTATGTATTGGAAAAAATTCCACATAGGAACCAACTGATTCATCATCCTTTTTCTTTATTTAAAGGAATTTCTTCTCCATTTTCATATGAGGAACATAGTGAAATAACTTAATAAAAAATAATCTCGTATACTCATCCCACTTAATGGAGTTAGTTTCTTCATGTATCCATATATTCATCAAAATTGTTCTTTATTGATCATCATATACATCGAAAGGATATACAGCCAATATTAAATTTTTAAGATTCAAAAACTAGAGAAGGGAAAATATTATTTCAGTAGTACCAATCCATTTCTTAATAAGAAGTGTATTAGTTTAACCACTAATACAATGGGGAGATTTTCCTCATAAAGGACTCAAAATAACATTATTTCTTCCTTTATTCATATAAAATTATTTTAATATTCACTTTTTGAAAATGTGGTGTGGTAGTAGAATTAATATTTTATATTCTATCTCCCATAACATTGGGTTTCCCAAGATAAAAGACATTTCATTGTTTATTTCATTTAGTATTTACATGATTCCATCATGTTGTATCAAATTAATAAAACCAAAAATAATAATTTGATAAAGATTGATTATTGTGTAAAATAACATAATCATGGAAAATAATTTATAAGATGACTAAATCAAGATACCATATTTTATATCTATCAACCTTAGGTTTAACCAAGGTCCCCATTGATCATGAACTTATAATTAGATTTTTAGGTCATACTTGTAAATATACATATGTTTCCCCAAATGATTTCTCATCTTAGTTTACAATGGATAAATACACCATTCACTGATAAAAAACAATAGAATCCTGGTTTTATTTATAGTGGGATTTAATCAATACGTATTAGTGAAATCCATTGGATACTACCCCTCCTAGGTGGGACTCATACCTCATACACCAGTGGTATTAATTTTATTTATGAATCCCTATGGATGATAATAGTGCTTCTCCCAACATCAAAAAATTATATTTGCAATGGAATATATTATTCCCTATACATTAATACCAACTAGAATGTACTAAAAATTTCATATATAAAAAATAAATCTGATTAGTAGAATATTTATCAGATAATATTATAATGAATTTCATATATTTATAGTTACAATAGCATTAGATATATGGATGCATAAATAAATTATACATAAATGAACAATATATTCATCCATTTATTATATCATAATTAGAACCATTCTAAGAAAAATAATACATAAATATTTCTTTATATCCTAGGAAATGAAACATAAGAAAGGGCAAGATAATATAATCAATATGGGTAAACAATCGATATATCTATCGTCACATAAGAATAACATTAGAACTAGGGAATGATAACACAAGAATAACATTTGAAAACCCTGACCTTCAATTCATAGATCTTGGTTCATGGGAAATTTATTAAACATCATAAGTCATGAATCATAATATATCAACTAACATGATCCATGATTTTATAACAACATAAAACATAGATTTTTTTAATAAAGAAGAGAAATGATAATAATTTCTTTATTATTGAATGATTACTATCAAGACTATCGTAGTGGACTGGGTACAATCCAAAAATTATCATAGTAGTCAATGATTGTTCCGAAGACTATCATTTCTGACAAATTCCATTAATACAAAATTTTTACCCAATATTTTCGTCCTTTGTATCACATAAAATATCGATCTTTACACAAATAATTGGTAGAATATGTTATTATGTAACCACCCAACACATATTGGATATCATATATATGTTCGTATCATGGTCATAAAAACCTCATCTTATTATAATCCTTGAAAATAAATTGGTTTCACAACCATTTCATCATAACATGACCCTTATAAAATAAAAAAATTTCATAAACATTTTATCATTTCAGTAAAATATATCCCATGAAAAAGAAATGGGTTTTGAAAAAATCATTTCATAATAACAATAAACTAGAAAAAGAAAGTAAACTGATCGTAAAATTGTATCAAAATTCTAATAAATTCAAAGTGAAGTCAATTTTTTTTTTTAATTTCATAAATAGAAATATCATTACAAAATCATAAATGAATTCTAGTGGAAAATTCCCTTTCAAAATTCAAAATAAAAATTCAAAAAGAAAACAAATAGGAAAAATAAATTAAAATTAGTTATATTTTAATTCATCCAGGGAAACATTGAAATACATCTTAAAAGTGTTTAGTAGTCATGATAGCGGGAAACTACATTCAAATAATATATGTTAAATGAATATATTCCTTTCACATTTTTGTAAAAATTTAACAATGTACCTTATTGGATAAATCACAAAAATATTTCGCATAAAAAATATTTTAAAAATAATTATATGGTTAAAAATTAATTTAAAAAATCATATAAGATGGTTTAAAACCCTTTTTAAATCATATTTAGATAACATTTGTTTGAATAAAAATGACATTCGATCGACGATGGAAATAAATTAAATTTTTCTTAAAAAATTCCGTTGATTTTTGAGTACATAATGATAAAATAATGAAATCTGAAAATGAAATTTAAATAAAATACTAGAGGAGAATAAAATTCATGTGATCTTTATATATGTATTATATTTTCTCATCATAAAAAATAAATAGTTTGAATAAAAATTGAAATTAAGGTTTAATACCCTTAATCCTTTTGTTAATGATTGATTGATAATCCCCGTGAAATAAATAACCACATACTTTTTTTAAATAACCATATATTTAATTATATTTATCATAATATACATTTAGTGGGATTCTATACACCAAATATAGAAACAGGTGGTGAATATGGAATGTTTCTTGTAAAAACAAAAGTGATATGAAAATCCATTATCTCTGGTATAAAAACTATCATAGACATTAAAAGATAATATAATATATATATATATAATAAGATTATTATATATTCATATCATATATATAATACAATTTATATTTAATTATAGAAAATTATTACTAATTTATTAACAATTATTCATTGAATTTAATGTTCTTGGTGATATCTTCTTCATTTTTCATGTATCCGTTTCTCCAGTTATTTTGGCCCATGTACATAAATCATAGTTTCATCATATATAAAATTTAAATAATGATATTAATATTATGTATATTCAATATTTACATATTTATATTTTTTCTTATAAATTATTGATAGAAAAATGAATTATATCGTTCATGGAGACGGTGTTACATACGCCAGCATGAATGGAGTTTTTACTATTCAATGGCTTGAATAAAATATTGTTAAATATTAATAATAATTTATAGAATTATTATTTTATCTTATATTTATAATATATTCAATAAATCTACAATTATTACCATTATTTAAATTTTGAAATGAAAAATTAATCACATCTCTTCATGGATATGGTAGTCCACACATACGCACGAGCGATGCTAGTATTTTTTAATGGGTTTTGTGGTTCTAATAGAGATTTTATATTATAATTCATGAAGAATAATAATTTCATAACTGTAAAATTTAAGCATTAAACCCACTATAATAACCTTGCATTACACATGGTTGTAGATAAAAAGTTGTACCTCTACATGTAGACAATAAATCTAACAGATGCACAAGAAATATATTTACTTATCATTTGATATAAAGACTGTGAATGATGGTAATTTCATTACTCTATCATTATTTAATTAAATTAAATATTATAAATTATTTATTTTATGTTGAATATATTATATTTATAAGAGTTAAATGAGTAATTAAAAATAAATTGATTAGTTCTAGGGATTACCTATTCTTCAAAACAACACTTTATATATCATATTAAGTATTGTAGGGTTGCTATTTTGGGAATTAAGTCACATCTATAATATTTATAATTTATATTTCCCAAATGTTTCCAAAAGGATAATAATTCAATGGTATTAAAGGATGGTGTTAAAATACAATCATGAAATAATATTTGGAATGGTCTAACATGTGTTTTGAAATATAACATTTTAGCTTCTTAGATATCCTATTTTTACATTAACAATAGTAACAATATTTTCACTCTTCATGGGTTGTAATTTAAAATGTAAAATAAAAGTCAGTGATTTCTTGAAATTTTTTTTGAATAACATAGTTTTCTTCGACATCATGTGTTACACAGATCAATGAGTTTTTACAGAAAGAAATATAATATTTATATTATTATTTAAAACTATTCTGTAAAACATACCTGATAAAAATTGTAGTATGAATAGTAATAAACAAATTTTTAAAATGAATTAATATTTTTTATATAATGAAAGAATATTTATAAATAAGTAATTATTTTTTTAATTTCCTTATATTATTATAAAATACTTCTTCAAAAAAATTTAATTAATTTTGTTTGTAAAAAATTGAAATTCATTTTTGAAAAAAAAAAAATTATTTATTTTTCAAAATTATATTCATTTTTTGAATCAATATATAAAAATTATATTTGGATTAACATTTTATAATTTTCAAAAAATACTCATTTTATGGTGAACAATGACTAGTACTATTTTAAAAAAACCAACTTTTCATTTAATGAATTTAAAAGATCAATAATTTTTAAAAAAATCAAAACTAAACATAAGCCATTTTTTGTATTTTAAACCCATTTCTTTCACTGTATACAATTTCATGTTTCATTTTTATATTAAAACATCTTATTTATAGGAAAACATTCCTTATGGAAAACTATTTTTCCATTTCATCTATTTGTTTAAATTTAAATTTAAATTTAAAAATTTATTTATTTTTATTTAGAGAAACATATTCCATTTTTTGGAATGATCATAATTAATTTTTACTAATTAGGGAAATTTCACTTTTCATCAAAATGAATAATAAAAACATTAAAAATTAATTACCCAAGTTAGAGAAAAAATGGCTTTACTTGGAGATAAATTAAAAGGATTTGAGTTAAAATGACGTAAACTATAACATAAAAATGATTTATCAAAAGAAATTTTTCTATAATATATTATTTAATATTATTTAATTCACACACATAGGATAGAGATCCAATTAAGACCTCATGATCATATATAAATAATTACATAAATTATAATCATCAAAATTAAAGAACCTATACTGATGGAATAATATCTTTCCCCTTGGAAAAGTTACATGACCATTTGGAAATGAAATTCAATAAATAGAATAGTAACCTCAATTATGAAAGTATACATATAATATAGGTATCATTTAAATGAAAATGTGATATAATTATATCCCATATTAAGTAAATAAATATTATGAAAATGATAAATAAAGTATTTGTATTTTCAAAAAAATAAATTTTTATTTTCAATTTTATACATAGTAAAATAATTTTAAAAAATAATTTATATTTATTATAATGATTAATAAATTAATATTTTTGTTTAATGATTATAAGATATTTTAATGAGACCCTAATTAATTTTTCTATGTGTTGAAAATTCGAAAATAATATCAATGTCGATATTGATTGCATAAATGATGGATTTATTTTGAAAATAAATTTCTCATATAAAGAGAATTATTAATATACAATAGAGTTAATTTTTTAATTCCAAAAATCATAAAATCGTTGGGATGAATATTTGGGTTTTTTTTAAAATAGTTGATTTTTTTGAATAGTGAAATTTGATAATTTATGATATAAGTTAAATATATGAATATTTGTGTCATTATTGATGTATGGATGATGTAAGAACCATAATCACAGATTGCCCTTATCTATTTTAATTATTTATTCATGATAATAAAATTTATTCATAGTCTTGATCAAAAATAATAAAACAGTGATTATAATAATCTGAAACAACCCTAACCTCCCTTATAAAAACCACCCCTAACACCTCTTCCCCTCACAACTACAAATACATTCTACTTATCTTAATTAAAGACAAATCCTCTTCCCCATACTCTACCTCATGTTCATGAGAATTTCTTGTCAACAAAATATGAATCCAAATTTCTCTAAGGAGGTTATGAAGGAGAATAAGATCATGAGGTAAAATCCTCTTTGGTTTTCTAAATAATTTCTTTTAATTTATTTTTTTTTTCAAAAACTCTACTTACCTCCAAAATCCAAAAAAAATTAACTAAATTTTCTTATATATATATTATAATTATATTATTTTATATAAGTATTCATCATAAAACCCCTTCACCTCATCTTCTTTTTTTCTAAAAATGAAACAATCATTCGTGGTGTGTGAATTTACCGCTAATGTGGATGATGCATTTTCATTTTTCATTTCCACCTTTTTGGATGGTTATAAAACCCTTATTATGGTTATGTAAGATTTTATTATTCATATTATAAGTTAAAAAATGATTTTTGAAACAATATATATTAATGAAATTAAATAAAATGATATATGTTTCTGATAGTCATAATAACCACCAAAATAAATTAAATCATTTTCATTAATGTATTATATAATGATTAATATTCATATGATAAAACCAAATGACAAATAAAACCATTTAAAAATATAAAGGAAAATTAATAAAATATAATTTAAATTTTGGATAATTATTCCCATTTAACTTGAACATTAATAATTGTATAAAAGTTAAAGTGTGATAAAAACCATGAAAATGAACAAAATTGAATGGTGAAGATGAACTATATAACTCAAAAAATGGAAAAATTTAACTAAATAAATTATCATAAATAAATAACATAAATAATTATTTAGGGATTTAATAATTACAGAACCAAATTTTATTATCCAATATATTAATTTCAAGAATGAATTCATACATAAAGAAATGATTTTTCTTGAACTCAACTCCATTTATTAAGATTTTCCTCTTTCATTCCAAATATTATTGTAAAGGTTCCATTAATATTACTCACAAAAAAAATTCATTTTTCCTCCATTTTATTTCTAGTATATTTATCTATATACTCAAATTTTACATCAAATACAAATATTTTTTAATAGAACTCTTCCTTCCAAAATACATCTTCACCCCTCTTAAGATTGTATCTTCTTTTCTCTAGTGTGATGATTCTTATACCAAACATTTTTTCCCATTCTCATTTGGTAACCCCAATTTTTATTCATTAATTTATTCATAATAAAATAAAAAACAATCTTTTTTAAGTTTTATCTTAAATATTTCAATGATATACACTCTATATAAAAAACATGATGATTTAAATATTATGATGTGATAATTGTGTCCCGAATTTTATAATAGTAAAATACATTGGACAATATGATGCATTAGATTATATAATTTTCACTCTTCATTAATATGATGATATTTTATTTCACAATAAATATTTTATGATTATTCAAATATTCTATGCATGAACATGATCCTAGATTGATTCAAAACTAAGTTTTGAATTTTTCAACTAATACACGATGTTTCATTTTTATGAATTTCCACATTCCATGACTTTATCAAATGATTCCTCTCATGATTGTGATAATGATCTAATGAATTCATTATGATGAAAATGATTATTCACACATATATTATGTTGATTCATGTCCTCATCAATCCTCTAACTAGGACTTTAACTCACTTCATTATTTAGTGTATATCATCTAGTAAATACAAGTACTAAAGATATTTTAGGATTTAAAAGGATAAAGTAGAATATTTTAAATTAATATTTTGATTTATTATGCATTAATTATTTTTGGTGCTAATTTTCCCAATATACTATACCTTCGGATACTAATTTTGTAATGCTATTATGTTTTTTATTGTTAAAATTATGAAATAGTAATGTAAGGAAGCTGTGGTCATTATTGTTGGTATCTCATAACGATTTAGATAATTTAAGAATTGAGGTTAGAGAAATTTTTAGAAAACCATTTGTTTGAGACAAAGTATACACAGTTACAAAATAATGTTTGTTTTAGGAAAATGAATAACATAGGGATCCCATTGAATATTCTTTTAGAGTAAATGTAATGAAGGAATAAATTATTTATTAATGATTTTTTTGACAAGTATATTGTTCAAAAATTGTATCTTCTATAAAAGTGGGAAAAAAAAAACTAGGAAAATAACTTGTTTGAGGGATAATGCAGTGATTACTCGAATGACATCCCCAATGATTTGTGAGGTGAAGTTTATAATTTCCAAGAAATGTTCAACCATATTTCATAGACTATGATAAATATCATGATAATGTCGAACTCCCACATTCACCTAAGATAGAGAACCATGCTATCAATTATTTTAGGTCGAAATGACCACAAAAATTTTGTGGATTGCAAAATCTACTTGTTACAAAATAGTTGTACAACATAATAGAGATGATATTTTATGTGAGGCCCTGTTACGATAAGTATAAGGTGAATTTGTCCATTTTTTGTTAGACAGAGAGGCAGATCAATAGTGTTCACTGACTAAGTACACCATGATGAATGATGTCAATGAATAAATATAGTGGGACGATATTAAAAAATATTTATTAACAATTATTTTCCTCAAACTATTAATACAATTATAGAGACTTAATTGAGAGAGTTGTACTAATATAAAGGTGGATCTTTCGCAACTTCTGAAGAAATGATTAAATGGATTTCAATGTACACCTCAATTTTTGGTATCAATAGTGATAAGAAAATATATATTGTTTTGTGGTTTAAAAATACACCTTATAAATTCTCTTGATATTCTAGACATTGTGAGTTATGAAGATGTTGTTCGATGCTCTCTCAAGATGGATATAGAGTTTGTAGAATGGTTCCATGACTATAGAGATATGAAAAAAAGATATAGGGTCTAATGAAAAATGTTGAAAAAATGATCTACCACTCACATATCAAAAAATTGGGAAGAAGACTCATTGGAAATACGATAATTGGATTGAAAATTTTTATAAGTATGGGATAGAAGGTGCCTAATCTTATGAATATCGAGGATACCTAAAAAATAAGTCCAATGTGATAGAAGAAACAAGAGCACCACCCATGGTTCAATGCTTGGACTATATGGAGAAAATGGTAGAATGCAAGCCAGTTCACTAAACCTTGATTCAATGAGTGTAATTAGTGGTAGTATGAAACAATGAAAATGGGAGGCGGAAATATTATTCCATCACAACTATTGACGTAGAGAAATAATAAAAATTCATGTATGGTACATTTCCGATTCCCTTAAGAAATTTAAATTTATTTTATTTTATTTTGGTTATACAATTTTCTTTTATATATTTCAAACTTTCAAGAACTATTTAATCAAAGACCATAATTCATCAAGTAAATATATCCATAAAAATAACTAGTAGTTTCATCATATATTCACAAGTGTTGGATGCTTCTCTTATTGGCCAATGTGAGAATATTCTTCCAATTAATCTCATGATACTTCCCTTGGTGGAACGCGATTCTATACTGGGAATGGAATAGATCTCATTATATAGAGCACACATCATCTATTAGGGAAAACATATCATTTCATGTTATGAACCATACTATGCTCTATTATAAATAAAAGGTTTCCAATGAATCTGGTTTGGAAAATCCCTCAATGGTGCATGTTAATTACTCATGATGAAGCATAACTCACTCAAATGGTTGTATCAAAATAATTTATCAACCAGGAGGAAATTCTCATTGTGAGGGAATATAGTGATTTTTTTCGTTAAGAGTTACCCATACATCCCCCAAGTCGTGATGTAGAGTTCTCAATAGAAATAATTTATAGAGATACTCCTATATAAAAATTTACTTATAGGATGGATTTAATTAAACTAGAGGAGTCAATTAAGTAGAAATAAGTGAATTTAGAAAATGTGTTCATACACCATCATGTATCTCCATTGGGTTAGCCAATTCTCATTGAAAAGAAAAATGATGGATCAATGTAGTTGTATATCGATTATCAGAAACTCACATGATCCCCCTAATGAACAAGCATCATCATCAAAGGACTGATCAATTGTATCATTGGATAAGAATAGATTAGTACATTATGAAGGTGGATCATCATTTTTGAAGTAATTAATTGAATTTAAGAAGGAATATATTAGGACGTCTAGTTTCTGCAGAAGTTATGGAACAATTGGTTTATATTCATACCCTTCTGACCTATAAATTCCCCCACAATCTTCAGATATTTTTTGAATAGAGATTTCAGATACTAAAATATTTTTCTTATTTGTCAATGATTTTTTCATATTTTACAAGAGTAAGGAGGAACATGAATAACATCTAAGGATTGTGCTAGTGACATCAAATCAGTAGAAATTTTATGCCATGTTTAGAATGTGTGAGATCTTTATGTTGTAAGTAAACTTTTTGGAAAAAAAATGATAACAAGTTAGGGAATTTATATAGGCCCTTCAAAAAATAATAGTAATTAAGAAATGGACTACACCCACTAATTCCATAGAAATCTATTTTTTTCATGGATAATCTAGGTAACACTAATGTTTTTTGAGAAATTTCTCTTGATTTTCTATACTTCTTACTATGTTATCTAGGAAAGGTATGATGTCTGTATGTATAGAATAATGTGGAGGAAAAATGATGGAGATAATTAAGAAGATAATTAATTCATATGTACTAACGTTACTAAAAAGTAAATAATGATTTTTATATTAATTAATGTTTCAATACATGAATTTGGTTGTGTACACAATCAGAATAATGAAGGGATAACCTACACATCATAGTAGTTTATGATCCTTGAGAAAAACCATCCAATGCATGATCTGGAGCTGAATGCTAAGATTTTTCCACGAAAATATTGTTGTACTACCAATATTGTGAAAATTATAAAAAATATACCATTAAAAAAAATTAAAATATATATTCACAAATAATGAACTCAACATGAATTAAAGGATATGGTTAAAGCTAATCAACGTTTGTGATTTCTTTATACAGAATCATCATGGTAAGGGAGACGAGGTAGATCATTATCATGGAAGAATATAAATTGATACATTTTCTATGATACAGATTGAGAAAAACCCTATCTTTATGGATATTCAAAATGTTGTATCTAGAAATTATAATTTTTTTTGGGATTACAAAATTCAATTCCCAAAAGATTTCCCAAGAATTTATCCAATAGAATATCATGGTGGTACAAATGTATGACCTACATAATTTAATGATGGTGAATGTATTAAAGTAAGGGAGGCTACATGTGTTCCATTATGTTGATGATGGTGTGATTTAGTTTCTAATGCGCTTGTGTGTGCCTTCATTTCCTGAGATAAAATAAAGAGATATTAGATAATGAACATGTATCACCAATCTTGCTCTATATTGTAAGAACCAAGATGAACCATGATCTTTAAGAATACCTATGGTTGGATACCATGAAAAAGATGATTGTGGAAAATAACTCATGATGTTTTTTATGTCAACTAGTTAATGATGAGTGATATATTCCCTAATTTTATGATGAAACTATTGCCTATACCCATGTTGATATGGAAGAATTTCAATATTGAAATTTCTCACCGTTCTCCTGAAGACATCGAAAAAAATATTGTGATTTGGGTTTTAGTGGAAAGATTCACTAATAATTCCCTTATTATTTCTATTCAGTAAGATCTATCTCATGAAAAATGTTGAGATATATGTGATGGATGTTGTGAGTCTACATTGGGTTATACATTCAATCATATCTGATCATGATCCAAGGTCCACCTCAAAATATAAGATACTTTTTCAACATTATTTGAGTACTAAAATGAATTTTAGCATAACCTATGACCCTCAAACTGATAGAAAATTTGAAAGGACATTCCATATTCTTGAATTCATGATAAGATCATACTCAATGGAATTAAATGATGGATGGGATCAACATATCTCATTTTCTGAGTTCTCAAACCACAACTTCCACTTATTTAATTAGATGGATCCATATGAATATTTTTATTTGAAGTGATATAGAGCCCCAACCTCTTGGGATGAATATGGTGATTTAATTCTATATGGACATGATCATTTGAATGATATGGAAGATAAGGTTTGATCCATCCAACAATATATCTATGCTAATCAGATTCAAAGAAATATCTATGATAACAACTATCATAGGGATGTGGAGTTCAATTTTGATGAGAATTTCTTTATTATAATATCACAATTGAAAAGAGTGATGTGGTTTGGAATGAAAGGGAAGCTCATTAGAAGGTATGTTACCCCATTGAGATAATTGATTGCATAGAAATAATGGATTTTCGACATGAACTGCAAAAAATTAAAGATCATGTTCATGATATGTTCCACTTATAAAACCTGAGGAAGTACACACTATACCCCTCATAGGTTCCAAATCTAGAGGTTGTAAAACTGCAGAACAACCTATTGTATAAAGAGAAAACTGTAAAGATCATGGACCTAAGAGGTATGTTCCTACTAAATATGAAAACTCACCTTGTAAAAGTATTTTGGATGAACCATAATTATGAAAAACATACTTGGGAATAAGATAAAAAATTAAGGAGAAATACCCACTCCAATTTTTATAAATCGAAATTTCGACGCTGAAATTTCAAATGGTGGGGAGAATGTTAGGACCCAAAATTTTCTCAATGGGGTTTTCCCTTATTATTATTATGTTATCAAACACTAACATATGATTGAGTTCCCATTTAAAACCATTCTCATAAACAACAAATAAAATAAGTGATATTTATAGAAATTAAACAACCTATATTGATGCAAAAGTAACAAGACCCTAATAATAGAAATAAGACCACTTTGAATAGAAATCCATCTAATCAAATCGTAACCTCGCATATGAAGTTATAAATAAATTTTTTTAATATTTTATATGAAAATATGATATAATTATATCATAGTATAATTAAATAATTGTTTTTAAAATGATTACATAATTGGATGTAATTTTGTAAAACACAACTATTTATTAACAATTTTATAATTAATATAATGATTTGATGGATTATATATTATCATATAATATATTCATGATTTAATATATATTTTTCTTACGAATATAATATTATTTTCTATAACATTATTTATTTTTTCAAAATTTTGTAAAATCGATTACAATATTAAAATCAATATTTATTAATTAATGGTGATTTTATTTAAAAATTAAATTTTTTATATTTAGGAAATTATTTTTAAAAAATGTATCCCATTTTTTAATTCTAAAATTTAGAGAATTTTTATGGTGATTTTTTTTCACTAAAATAGTAGATTTTGGGGGAATAGTGAAATACAGTAATTTAAAATTTAGGATAAATACATGAATATTTGAGTAATATTTTATGTGTGGATATCATAATAACCATTATCTCCCTCATTAAATATTTATAGTATTTATATATTGTATACAAAACTATTCATAATCTTGATTGAAAATAATAACATAACTAATACAATAAAAAATATCCTCGCTCATCTCCTATAAATACCTCCCCTGACCACTTCTTCCCCTCATATATATATACCGTTGAATGTTGTTAAAATTATTCTCAATTATTTTTCCATGTATCTCACCCATTCCAATAGACTTTGGTTCAAAAAGTATACCATTCCAAATTTCCCTATTGTGGTTCTCAATGAGAAGATGTAACGCCCTGACCCTAGAAGCCCAAAGTCAGTGAATTATTACGTATCATTAACATAATCACAATAGATCATGGATAGAAATTCAGACTAGTTTAGTATCCTTGGAAGTACTAGATACATTCAAAAGGTTTAAATTTCATCATAAAATAAAAATCTACAACAAAATTGTTTCCATGGACAACACTGAGATCCCATAGACTATCCCTGCAGGTCTGTCGTAATATACTTCTTTGCATCCTGGGAATAATAAAACATAGAAAGGGGTGAGATTAGATGCCCAGTAAGGATAAAAATATTGGGGAAAATTTAATAAATAATCATAAATATTTAAGTCAATGTATAATACTAAAACAAAATCCTTTTAAACTTGAACTTCAGCATAATATGGAAAATATAAAAACAAATAATTCCATTTACTATTTCACATGGATATTCTAATAGTCAAATAATAACATGCAATATCAGTAGTCACATTCATAATGATGGAATGCATAATTCCATACTTTCATAACCACATAGTCAAGGTATTATACCCAAACTACAAATAATATTTTGTCAAGGCCTTGTGAAAAGACACTAATTTGTCTAATGAGACCAACCGATCCATCAAGAAGATATAGCAGGCTCCACCCGTCACTTACTAAGTCCAATGCATTCCTCATATGAAAATGATTAAACATAACATAAACATTCGTATTAAAACTAAAATAAGAAATGGGAATACTTTATCTATAACCATGAATAGAGTAAAAAACGCACCCATAGCAAAACATATCAAAAAAACTTCATTACAATATGGAATTTTTGTATCATAATAGATATACTTCAAATAAGTTTAAAATCCATCAAAGGATGTTGACATAAATGAAATCAAAACCTTTTTGAGAGAAATATCTCTGTATATTTTGAAATTATTCAAGTGTCACAAAATTATAAAGACATTAATTTTGAAAATATTCTTATATGATTGTAAGGGAATCTTTAATCATTTTATAATGGAAAGAAATATCTGCACCCACCGTATAAGTTAAAAAAACAATCATACCATAATTTTTCAAAAAGGCCATAAAGTACATTGTTTGGATAATGACGGAAATATTCCTTTGAAAAGATATATGGTCAAATAAGCTAATAAAATACTTTACCCTATTGTCTAGTAAATAGTAAAAATGTTTTGAAATACATTTTTATGAAATATTGATGTGGATGATAAAGAGATACTAGTAGATACTTACGTAACAACAACCTTAGATAATAACATGATTGTGAAATAAACCCTTACCTTGTAATTTTACATGGTAGATGGTTGATTAACCTCCTTTATAATGGTTAAAATATGGTTATTAAATTATACATGAATCAAAAAAAATTAATATGATATAATTCATGATCTTTTAACATTTTTTTGTTAATAATATATTTGTATTATCGTCGCTTGAGGTGTTAACTGATTCATTTTCCTTTATTTGATTTGTTACCTAAGTAATGTTTTTTATGGATAGGATTTATATTATTAATATTATGAATGATATTAAGTCTTTAAACATTATTTTTAATCATCTAATTAAAATTAGTCTTGAATGGATATGATGGGGAATAAATATCATCGCGTTTGTGGAGACGGTAATCCGTATGTAAACACGAGCAACAATATCATTCTCTTGATATTTAAATAATATATAATTGGATGGTATATAATATATATAGAATAACTATAATGTTATATTTATTATTTACATCAATTAAACATCATTATTATAACCATCCAAATAATAATGTATTGAATAACAATTACACCCTGACCTGGAGACAGTAAGCCCTACGTATGCACGTATGGTGACATGTCATTCAAAGGATGGATTGAATAATGAATATGGTCATACAATATTTATAATAAATAAATTTATATATATGATACTAGAGTTATCATTTTTGAATGGAAACAATAATGAAATAGGAAGTGGAAGGAGAAAGGAACTTGATAGAGGTGATGAAATATTTACCTCTTCTTTAGGTTCATCCTTGTGATTTGATCAAAAGGACTTTGTAGTTTGGATTTATGACTGAAGTAAGACCTCTAGGATGAATTGAGGATATTTTAGAGGATATTGGGTAGGGGTTGTCCGAGATAAAGTGATTTGAAGGTGTTAATAAGGGAGGAGGAGTTCCCTTTATAAGAGTGGTGAGGGGATCCTTAGGAAAAGATAGAAATATTATTTTATAATAAAACCATTTTCGGTTTTTAATGGCTCAAAAATGATTTATGTAAATGATAAGGTGGGGATGGGTGGAAAACAACTCATCCAATAGGTTTTATATAGGTTTGGGTCACTATATTAACCTTATCTTTTAAATTTTACTCTTAGTTAAATAGTTTGACATTTACCATGTCTCTTTCTATTTTTTTATTATATGGTTAATATACTTACTATATACATCCAAGGGAACCCCAAGTGGTTAATTAATGAAACAACTATTATTATATAAGTATTTTGGAAGAACCTTATATTTTTTGGAATATAATATCAATTAATACTATAATATTTGTTTTAAAAACTCTTTTATGTCAATTTTGACACTAATTGGTATTTTGTTTTATTTAAATTCATAAAAGAATTATTACTTTGAAAAAAATTATTCTAATAAACCCTAATATTTAATATTGACCTATAAAATTAGTGGAATTCATAAAAATTTACAAATTACATTTATTTGGATATTTATAATATCAAATATTTTAATATTTCATTAATTATGTAATTACTGAATCATCATTGTGTCATAAAGAAATTAAATTATTTAATGTATAAAATATATAAATAAAATACCATTATGTAGGAAATTGATTTATATTTCTAATTAATATTTATAGTTTGAATTTAACTTTTGTTTAACCCTATATTAAAAATGTTTTAGTTATTAAACATCGAATTTAACACCTTTATCTCTTCTTTGAATTAAATAATAATAAATGTTCTAATCTAATCCATGTAGACCTAATGGATAATATTTTATTCCTAAGGTTGTTTTTGGTAGAATTACACTTATCCAATAGAATTTGGACATGTTTTAGGGTAATAATAATATCATTTTTACCATCAATTACCATATTTAATTTTAGTCGTGGTAAATAAAAGTAAAAAGTTACTATTCATAAAAAATATTTTCATCTCATTGAACCACATTTTACTTACTGATATCAACTGTGTCTCTCAGATTTTCTAAATTCATCTCATAGATGTGGTAAAATTATGTTTTATGTAAATTTCCAAATGCTCCTAAGAGGTGGGTAAAAGACAGTAAAAAGTTCAATAAAATTTTATATATCTAAAAGTATTACAATCTCTCTCCAATTAATTACATTGAATTTATATTGGTATTATGTATATATTTTTACCTAAAATAAATTTATATAATATAAATAATTACTTAAATAAAAAATCGGTTTAAAACTATAACTCAGTGTTTTTCACTATTCATAAAAAATTGTATGTTTTTAGAAAAATACCAAAAATTCACCCTAAGCTAATTTCAATATTCCAAATCCAAAAATAAAGTCCATTTTAAAATATAAAATTTATAAAATTTTAAAAAGTTGGTATTACTATTCATAACAACTAGTTTGATTGGTTGTGTTGTGTAAGAACTCGATGTTGCGTACAACACACGCTATTGTATTATTCAAAGAGAGGCGTACAGTGGGAGATTGGGGTGTTACATTCTCCCCTCCATCAAATAATTTTTTCCTCGAAATTTCTAGAATATTACTACATAAAAAAATTCGGGTGGTTCGTCATCATAAGTTTCTCGGGTTCTTACATTGCCTCTTCCATCCTATGGTTTCTCTATTGAAATTTTACCGGACGAGTGGTCGGGTTTCTCAACCATGGTTCCATTGTATCAAGAACCTTCAAAGGATCTTCGCAATAAGATAGATTTAGTTCTAGTTCTAATTCCTCATAGGTATGTACATGCGTTGGGGTAGGCATGTATTTTCTCAACAGAGATACGTGGAATACATCATGAACATTAGAGAGACATGGCAGATTTTCAAAATGGTAAGATACAACCCCAATTCATTATAAAATTTAAAAAGGTCCTATGTATATGGGGATTAATTTTCCCTTCTTACCGAAATGTATAACACCCTTCCATGCAGATACCTTTAAGAAAACATGATCTCCTACCTAAAATTACAAATCCTTCCTTCAGTTATCGGCATAACTCTTTTTCCTACTTTGAGATGCTTTGATGTGGGTTTGGATTACCTTCAACTTTTCCATCATTTCTTCTACAAGTTCAGGGCCTACGATTTTTCTCTCACCAACATCATCCCAATAGTTTGTTGTGCGATGTCACTTTCTGTATAACGCTTCTTATGGTGCCATCTGAATACTTGAATGAAAGTTATTGTTTTATGAAAAATCTACCATAGGTAAATATTTATCCCACATACCTTTACAGTCAAGTGGGTATGATCTCAACATGTATTCTATGGTTTGAATAGTCCGTTATAATTGTCCATCAGTTTGAGGGTGGTTGGAAATGCTCAAACAATGTTCAGTATCCGGGGCTTTCACAATAACATTCTAGAATCCTGATGTAGAATGGGGATCATGATCAGAAAAAATCAATAGGGGTACTCCATGAAGTCTTGCAACATCATTAATATACAGTCTTGTTAAACTTTCAAGTGGTAAATCTTATCTTATAGCAAGAAAATGTGTTGAATTGGTAGGATGATCAATAATGACCCATATTTCATCGTTCCTTCTAGGAGTCTTTAGTAGTCCCATGAAAAAGTCCATAGTAATCTTATCCCATTTTCACTCAGGTATGGGAAAAGGTTTCATGACTCCTCCAGTTTGTTGCCTTCCGACGTTCACTTATTGACAAACCATTCATTGTGGCAGAAAATCAGCAATATTCCTATTCATGTTGTCCCAACTAAAATGTTCCTTCAAATCTCTATACATTTTGGTGTTCCCAGGGTGTATAGAGAAATTGGACCTATGCGCATCATCAAACAATTCTATTTTAGATCAGGCATATTAGGAACACATAGTCTCTTCCCAAATTTCAAAACTCCATCTTTATATACGATGTCACTCAATCTCTCATCATTCACAAGTTTAATCTTATTTTGAAACTTTTCATCATCAATGTGAAAACTTTTTATCCTTTCTAGTAATGATAGTTTGGAAACCATTTGAAAAATTATTAGTGTTTTACCTTCCATGGTGATTCCCATATCTATCTTTACAAGATCCATTTATATAGTATCCTTTTCAACTATCATCTTGTTCAAAACTCTATGATAATTTCTACTTAAAGCATCTGCCACCTTATTTTCCTTCCCCAGGTGGTCGTTTATAGTGAAATCATTATCCTTGATTAGTTCAAGCCACCTACTTTGCCTCATGTTTAATTCGTTCTATGAGAAAATATACTTCAAAATCTTGTGATCGTTATATATCTTATATTTTTCAACATAGATATTTTGTCTCCAAATCATCAAATCAAATATTACAGCTGCAAACTTAAGATCATGGGTAGGATCGTTTTGCACATGAATTTTTAGATTTCGTGATGCATAGGCAATATACCTATCATTCTTCATAAGGAAACAACCAAGTCCTTTCTTTGAAGAATCAATATAAATAAAAAACCCACCATTAACCAATGGTAGAGTCAATTTAGTAGCATTGACTAGTCTTCTTTTCAGTTCATCAAAACATTCATCAGACTCTTTTTTCCAAAAAAAAAATAACCTCTTTTCGTGTGAGCTTTGTTATTAGGTTAGCCAACCAGGCAATATTCTGGATAAAATTTCAATAATAACCTACTAAACTAATAAAACTACGCAACTTGGTAATACTCATTGGTGCTGGCCATTCTTAGATTTCTTTGGTATTAGAATTATCAAAAGAGAATCCATCTTTAGAGATAATATGGCCAAGAAATGAATTCTCAGGAAGCCAAAATTCACAGGTACTAAACATCCCATATAATTCATGTCTTCTGAGCGTATTTAGGATAATGGGAAAGTGATTTTCATGATCTTCGTAACTTTTGAATTATACCAAGATATCATCAATAAATACCACTAAAATGTCATCAAGATATTCCTTGAAAAATATATTCATTAGATCCATGAAGATAGAGGGTGAATTAGTTAATCCAAATGGCATTACTATAAACTATTAATGCCTGTACCTAGTTTGAAATACTATCTTTGGAATGTCTTCCTACTTCATGCACATATTATGGTATCCATATCGAAAGTAAATATTTAAAAAGTATTGAGCTCCATGAATTTGGTCAAATAAATAATCAATACGAGGTTGGGGATACTTTTTCATTATTGTTATAGCATTGATCTTCCTATAGTCAATGCACGACCTCATAGATCCATCTTTCTTCTTAACAAAAAGGACATGGGCTCCCCATGGAGAAACACCAGGGAGAATAAATC
Organism: Viscum album; assembly: GCA_963277665.1. Lineage (NCBI taxonomy): Eukaryota > Viridiplantae > Streptophyta > Magnoliopsida > Santalales > Viscaceae > Viscum > Viscum album. The sequence goes on from OY728137.1 coordinate 1,961,091,308, forward strand.
CCTTATTACTCAATTCCTCTAGTTGTTTCTTTTGTTCCACTAATTACACTGTGGTCATTCTATAAGGGTTCTTTGATATGGGCCGTGAACCAAGAATTGAATTAATGGAAAACTCAATTTCTCATTCTAGAGGATGTCCAGGTAAATCTTCTATAAACACATCAACATATTCTTGCATAATAGGTACATCTTCTATTTGAAAATTATTTGCCTCACCCAAATTTATTATATAATCTTCCTCTCCAATAATTGAATATAGTTGTGCTACTGGGGGAGGATCTAGATAATAATTAGGTGGTGATGATTCTGCTCTATAGATAAGGTGTTTTTATCATCGTCATCAAAAATTGTAACCTCCTCCTTCTTACAATAAATATTTTCATCATTTTCTGAAAGACAATCCATTCCGAGGACTATATCAAATTCAATCATGGGTATTATGATTAGATCAGTAGATAAAGAACATTTATATTCCCTAATAGGGACTGATTTATAAAATTATGTTGCAATGATACTTCCCTTAAGAGTTTTGACAGAAAACTCCTTTGTTAAATAAAATTGAAAAATATCTAATTTTCGTAGCGAACAGGGAGGATATGAAACAATGCGATGATTTAGAATCAAATAAAACATTGTCTAAACTTAATAAAACCATTAAATTACCTACCACTACGTCTTTCGGAGCTTCAATATCATCAGTAGTGATAGAATAAGCATGGTATCGATCCCTTTACCTTTTAGAATATATGTTCAACTGACTCTTTGAAAATTCATTCGCATAATGCCCCCTTTCTTTATAATTGTAGCATTCAACAACGACAACCTCTTTCTTCCCCTTGAAATCACGAGATTTGTGGCCGTTTTCACCACACTTGTAACAAACTCCCATTCCCTTCAGGCAAGTACCAGGGTGTTTCGTCCCACATTTACTATAGGATGGATATTCATCTTTTCCCTTATTCCTTTAATTTTTATTTCCATAGTGTTCAGCAGATCTTTTCTTCTATGGGTTTTCTTAAGTCGTTAGACATAGAGAATTATTTTTCTGTCTTGATAGCACATGAGACAATATCCTCATATGATGAGAACGATTTTGTTACTAATGCTCGATGAAGAAATGGTTTTAACCCATAAAAACGATCAATATTACTTCTTGGGTTTATTATATAATATACAATATTTCTCGCTAACCTTGTAATGTTAGCATCATAATTAGCGACATTCTCATCCTCCTTTTTCCTCAGACTTAGAAATTACCTTTTCATATCTTCTCGATGGTCATGCGGAAATTATTTTTCTAATAAAATTTAATTAAACGCCCCCTATTCCATAATTTATACATTATCATACTCTTTTTTGTTTTGAATCAATGACCACCATTAATTAGTATCTCCAGTGAGGCGTTAAACTGCCATGACAACTTTTTCCCTTTCGATACTCCCCAAGGCATGGAATATTTTCTCTATGGAATTTATCCATTTCTCATCTACTAGTGGATTTTTACCCCCATTGAATTTGGGTGGTTGTTTCCTCATGAAACGATCTAACATTGATCCTCCACACTACGGATCAGGGTGCTCAATATGGGTAAGGTTATTACTCATACCCGAGTGAGTTGTCCCAGTATGGTGATTAGCTGATAAGCACCAGTTTCATCACCAGATCCACTATAATTATCTTGATTATAAGGGAAATTTCTACTTAGTGTGTGTGCATTGATACAATTTCCATTCCTTCCATTAGGCTCCATTTGTAAACAATGGGATAAACTAGTTTAGTTTATGAATCAAAATACATAATTCCGAACTTGTGAAACACATAACATAAACTAAACAGTTGATGGATATAATCCATAATCATTAAAATTTCATCTTTAGGGAATTATATACTCATTAAACCCTTCGTAATGTTTTATAAATAAAATGATAATTACCCTAAGTATATCCCATGGGAGTGACGTAAAAAAGAGTGAGAGCAGGGCCCATTATCGTGCACCGGTTCCTGTTTGAGTCTACCTCAAAGTGGTGTTTTTGGGTTTTACCCCTAGGTATACCTATTCCAGAGCTGCCTCGGCCTACTCATATCCAGACAGGGATGTATTTCATGGAAAACTCACAAAATCTCTACAACACCAAAATTCTATGAAGTTCTTCTACAATAATCCTCAACGTCTATATTAGGGTAATGTGCTCTAATTAGAGTTTATCTAAATCTAGATTCAAAAGATTCAACAAAACTTCCTCTGATACCAACTGCAATGCCCTGATCCCAGAATCCCAGAGTCGGTGCCTTATTACATATCATTGGAATGATCATAAAAAATCACAAATCAAAAGGCCGATTAATTTATTTTCCTTGGATATACTAGAAACATTCATAAGGTTATAATTACATCATAAAATCGAAAAGTACAACAAAATTGTTTCCATGGACAACACTAAGATCCCATAGACTATCCCTACAGGTTAGTCATAATATACTTCTTCACATCATGGGAAAAATAAAACATACTAAGGGTTGAGCTTAGATGAACTGTAAGGATAACAATATAGTGGAAACTTTCATAAATAATCATAAACATTTAAGGCAATGTATATGACTAAAAAAATGTCTTTTAAACTTGAACATCATATTAATATGGAAAAGATAAAATAAAATAACACCATTTACTTATTCACATGGTAATTCTACTAGTCGAATAATCACATGCAATATCAATAGCCAATTTTATAATGATGGAATTCATAATACAAGACTTTCATAACCAAATAGTCAAGGCCTTGTTCCAAGACTACAAATAAGATTTTGTCAAGGGCTCGTGCCAAGACTCTAGTTTGTCTCATGAGACCTAATAATGCATTGAGGAGCTATAGTAGGCTCCACCCATCACTTACTATGTCCAATGGATTCTTCAAATGAAAAGGTTTAAAAATAACATAATCATTCATATTAAAACTAGCATACGAAATGTCAATAATTTATCCATAACCATGAATAGTGTAAAAATAACACATCCATAGTCAAACATATCACAACACCATCAATACAATATGGAATTTTGGTATCATAATAAATCAACTTCAAATAAGCTTAAAATCCATCAAAGGATGTGGACATAGATGAAATCAAAACCTTTTTTAGAGAAATATCTATTTCTATTTTGAAATCATTTAAGAGTCATATAATTATAAAGAAGACATTTATTTTGACAATATTCTTATAATATTGTATGGTAAGCTTTTATGATGTTATAATGGAGGAAAATAGCATCAACCATTGTATAAGTTAAAAAACATTCTTACCTTAATTTTGTCAAAAAGGTAATAAAGTACATTGTTTGGAAAACGATTAAAAGATTCATTTCAAAACATATAAGGTCAAATAAGGGTATAAAATACTTTAACCCATTTTTAAGTAAATAGTAAAAATGTTTTGAAATACATTTTTAAGAAGCATTAATGTGGATGATAAAGAGGTCCCAATAGATACTTACATAACAACAACCTCATATAACAAAAAGATTGTTAAATTAAACCTTACCTTGTACTTTTACTTGGTCGAGGGTAGGTTAATCTCTTGTATAATATTTAAATAATTGTTTTGAAATTATACAAAAATCATATACATTAATATGATATCATATATTATCTTTTAATATTTCATTGTTAATAATATATTAGTATTATCGTTGTTTCAGGTGTTAACTCATTCGTTTTCCTTTATATGGTTTGTTTTGTATGTAATGTTTGGTATGGATACAATGTATCTTATTCATATTCATAATGATATTAAGTCTTTAAAAATTATTTTTAATCATCTAATGAAAATTTTCCTTGAATGGATATGATGGGGAATGAATCTCCGCACGTTCATGGAGACAGTAATCCATATGTACGCATGGGTGACCATATAATTCTTTAGATATTAAAATAATATATAATGTGACGGTATATCAATTATAAATAATAATTATAATGTTATATTTATTATTTACATCAATTACACATCATTATTATAACATCCAAATAATAATGTGTTGAATAACAATTACACCACGACGGGGAGACGGTAAGTTGTACGTATGCACGTATGGTGACATGCCAATCAAAGGACAGATAGAATAATGAATATGGTTTTACCATATTTATAATAACATAATTTTATATAGAAGATACTAGAGATATTATTTTAGAATGGAAACAACAAAGAAAGAGGATGTGGAAGAATAAATGAACTAGAAAGAGGTGGTGAAATATTTACCTCTTCTTCGGGTTCTTCCTTTTGATTTGATCAAAAGGGATCCTTAAGGTGGATTTATCACCAAAATAAGGCCTCCTAGATGGAGGTAGGATAGCTGAGAGGATATTTTGGAAGCGTTTGTCCAAGCCAACTGGCTTTGATGTTGTGAATTTGATAGAAGGGGGGGTGCTTTTATAAGAGGGGTGAGGGGAACCTTAGAAAAAACTAGAAATATTATTTTATAATAAAATTATTTTCTGTTTCTAATGGATATAAAATGAAAATTCAAAGGCTAAGGTGGCGATGGGTCGAAAACCACCCAATCAATAGGTATTAGACTAGTTTGGGTGACTATATTAACCATATCTTTTAGATTTAACTCTTAGTTAAATACTTTGACATTTACCATGACTCTTTGTATTTTAATATTTTATGGTTAATAAACATAATATATACTTCCATGTGAACCCCAAGTGGTTCAATAATGATACAAATATTAGTATATAAGCCTTTTGTCCGATCCACATATTTTTAGGAATATAATATCAATTAATAATATAATAATTGTTTTAAAAACTATTTTATGTCAATTTTGACATTATTTGTATTTTGAATTTTCTTAATTCAAAACAGAATTATTACTTCAAAAAAAAATTAACCTAACCGATTCTAACATGTCATATTAACCAATAAAATTACTGGAATTCATAAAATGTATCAAATTACATTTATTTGTATATATATAATATTAAAATTTTTAATGTTTCTTTAATTAGGTAATTATTGCATAATCATTGTGTCATAAATAAATTAAATTATATAATGTCTAAAAAATATATATATAATACTATTATGTTGGAAATACTTTTATATTTCTAATAAATATTTATATTCGAATTTATCTTATGTGAAACCCTATATAAAAAATTGTTTAGTTATTAAACTTTAAATTTAACACTATTAACTCTTCATTGAATTAAATAATAACAAATGTCTTAATCTAATATAAGTGGATCCCAAGGATCATATTTTATTCCTAATGTTGTTTTTGTTCGAATTAAACTTATACAATATAATTAGGACATGTTTTAGGGTAATAATAATATCATTTTTACCCTTAATTACCCTATTGCTTTTACTTGGTCGAGGGTAGGTTAATCTCTTGTATAATATTTAAATAATTGTTTTGAAATTATAAAAAAATCATATACATTAATATGATATCATATATTATCTTTTAATATTTCATTGTTAATAATATATTAGTATTATCGTTGTTTCAGGTGTTAACTCATTCGTTTTCCTTTATATGGTTTGTTTTGTATGTAATGTTTTGTATGGATACAATGTATCTTATTCATATTCATAATGATATTAAGTATTTAAAATTTATTTTTAATCATCTAATGAAAATTTTCCTTGAATGGATATGATGGGGAATGAATCTCTGCACGTTCATGGAGACAGTAATCCATATGTACGCATGGGTGACCATATAATTCTTTAGATATTAAAATAATATATAATTGGATGGTATATCAATTATAAATAATAATTATAATGTTATATTTATTATTTACATCAATTACACATCATTATTATAACATCCAAATAATAATGTGTTGAATAACAATTACACCACGACGGGGAGACGGTAAGCTGTACGTATGCACGTATGGTGACATGCCAATCAAAGGACAGATCGAATAATGAATATGGTTTTACCATATTTATAATAACATAATTTTATATAGAAGATACTGGAGATATTATTTTAGAATGGAAACAACAAAGAAAGAGGATGTGGAAGAATAAATGAACTAGAAAGAGGTGGTGAAATATTTACCTCTTCTTCGGGTTCTTCCTTTTGATTTGATCAAAAGGGCTCCTTAAGGTGGATTTATCACCAAAATAAGGCCTCCTAGATGGAGGTAGGATAGCTAAGAGGATATTTTGGAAGCGTTTGTCCAATCCAACTGGCTTTGATGTTGTGAATTTGATAGAAGGGGGGGGGGGTGCTTTTATAAGAGGGGTGAGGGGCACCTTAGAAAAAACTAGAAATATTATTTTATAATAAAATTATTTTCTGTTTCTAATGGATATAAAATGAAAATTTAAAGGCTAAGGTGGCGATGGGTCGAAAACCACCCAATCAATATGTATTAGACTAGTTTGGGTGACTATATTAACCATATCTTTTAGATTTAACTCTTAGTTAAATACTTTGACATTTACCACGACTCTTTGTATTTTAATATTTTATGGTTAATAAACATAATATATACTTCCATGTGAACCCCAAGTGGTTCAATAATGATACAAATATTAGTATATAAGCCTTTTGTCTGATCCACATATTTTTAGGAATATAATATCAATTAATAATATAATAATTGTTTTAAAAACTATTTTATGTCAATTTTGACATTATTTGTATTTTGAATTTTCTTAATTCAAAACAGAATTATTAATTCAAAAAAAATTAACCTAACCGATTCTAACATGTCATATTAACCAATAAAATTACTGGAATTCATAAAATGTATCAAATTACATTTATTTGTATATATATAATATTAAAATTTTTAATGTTTCTTTAATTAGATAATTATTGCATAATCATTGTGTCATAAAGAAATTAAATTATTTAATGTCTAAAAAATATATATATAATACTATTATGTTGGAAATATTTTTATATTTCTAATAAATATTTATATTCGAATTTATCTTATGTGAAACCCTATATTAAAAATTGTTTAGTTATTAAACTTTAAATTTAACACTATTAACTCTTCATTGAATTAAATAATAACAAATGTCCTAATCTAATATAAGTGGATCCAAAGGATCATATTTTATTCCTAATGTTGTTTTTGTTCGAATTAAACTTATACAATATAATTAGGACATGTTTTAGGGTAATAATAATATCATTTTTACCCTTAATTACCCTATTGCTTTTAACCGTTGTAAATAAAAGTAAAAATTTATTATTCCCCAAAAAATTATTTTCATCTCATTGAACCAAATTTTATTTAATTATATCAACCATGTCATTCACATTTTTTAAATTCAACTCACAGAATCAGTAAAATTTGGTTTTATGTAAATATGCAAGTGCTCCTAAGAGGAGGGTAAAAGACGATAAAAAGTTCAATAAAATTTTTATATATCTAAAATTATTATAAACTAACTCCAATTAATTACATTGAACTTATTTATGTAATATGTATCAATTTTGACCTAAAATAAATGTAAATAAAAAATACTTATTTAAATAAAAAAAATTAAAATATAACTCGGTGTTTTTCACCATTTATCAAAAATTGAAGGTTTTCAGATAAATACCAAAAATTCACCCTAAGATAATTTCGATATTCTGAATCAAAAAATGATGTCCATTTTGAAAGATAAAATTTATGAAATTTTAAAAAGTGTCTAATACTATTCATAACGGCTAGTTTGATTGGTTTTGGTGTGTTAGAACTCGATGTTGCGTATAACACACAATATTTTATTATTCAAAGTGAAGTGTACAATGGATTCATGGGGTGTTACAGAAGTTGTTCAAGAGGTAAAATACACTTTTGTTTTATTTTTGATTTTTTATTTAATTTTATTTTCTTAACCTCTCTATACCGTTTATATGAATGAATAAATGATGCCTAGTATGTTATAGACATTATTGTTATTAATTTAATTTAATATTCATCATAAAACCCATTATTCTCTTTTTTTCTAAAAATGAAAACATTTTCCATGTTGTATCAATTTACAACCATCGTGGATGATGTGTTACCATTTTCCATTACCTAGTTCATGGATGGTCATAAAGCCATTATTATTGTTATGTAAAATTGTATTATAGATATTAAAATTTATATAATTATTCTAGACCAAATATATATACATTATATTAAATAAAATTATATGAGTTTGTGATTGTCCTAAAAACCATCAAAATAAATAAATAATTTCTGTTTTCATTTTATCTAATGAATCATACTCATACTATATAACCAAATTACACATAAGACCATATAAAATTATTTAGTTTCATTAATAAATAATATTTTTTTATTTTGGTGAATTATTTTCATTTCACATGACATTCCATACTTGTATACAAGTGAACCGACCATGAAACCCAAGGAAAAAATACTCTCGGAATCATAAAATTAAAAAACATAACACATCATAATGGCCATAACGGACTTTGATGATATTATAATAATTAAAATAAATTTTTAAATGGTTTGGTATTTAGAAATTAATCAATGTAATATTATTATCTTGGATATTAATGTAATAATATAATTTAGACTTATGGTAGTGGGATTTCTCCAACCCAACTCCTTTACATTGGGTTATTCCCCTTTCAATCGATATTTTAGTGTAGATGTTATTTCAATTTTCAAAAAATGAAATTTAAATTTTTATTAACTTTTCCTTCTATGGTATACATTTTTATATTATGATTTGATGACGAATACATTTATTTTTTAAAATAATTATTTTTTCATAAACACATCCTCACTCCACAAAATATTGTTTCTTCTTCACTCAAGTGTGATTATTCTTATACCAAATAACAGTTCCCTTTATAATTAAGCATTAACAAATTTTATTCATTAATTTTTAATTTATCAAATTAAACACATCTCATTCCATGGGTTATTTTATATTTTTGATTGATATACATTTTCTGTTGAAATAATGATTCTGCTAATGTTATGATCTGGAATGTGCACCTGAAATTATTTAATAGTCCAATGCAATGGGTAATGTGATTTATCTCATGAAATAATGTCAAATATGAATGAAAATGATGATATATTTCTATATAATGATATTTTTCCTATAATTATTTTGAAGATGATCTGATTATTATGTTATTATAATGATTATTATTCCCACCCATGTTATATTGATTCATGTCCATATCAATCAACTTACTAGGTTTTTAGCTCACCAATTTCTTTGATGTATAACCTCAGGTGACAACATGTAATAAAGATATCCAGATCTTTTGTAGGATAAATTCAATTATTTAAAATAAATTTTTATGTTTTATTATTATTATGTGATGAATGGTTCTAATTTTCCCATGATACTAACCATTTGAATTCAGGTTTTTTAACACTATTATGTTGTTTATCTTTTAAATGATTTAATGGTTATGTATCAAGAATAATATAATTAAAAAAATAGTTCCAATTCCAATTTATGGATATATTTAAACCATATATCATATATGGTTCGATAATGTTACATTTGTTTGTCATTGAGGAATTCTTAAAATGTGGCCGCACTTTCATTATCTCATAAATTTCACGTGTGTCCTCTCTCAAACTTATAAAATAAAACCTACTCTATATTTCTCTTCAGACATCCAAAAAAATTTAGTTCGGACAAAAACTACCCATTATAATTTCTTAATTAACTCTCCACATAATAGAATATATATTGTGACTATTAATACTTCATATGAGGGATTTTGGATTAAAAAATATTGGGATTTTCTAAATAGGAGTTATTATTCTTAATTATGTGTTTTCATTTTATTCCTTCCTATAACTCCTTGAAATTTAATTAAATAATGATAAAATAAATGACATACTAAATATTTTATATTTAGAATATATTATGTTAAATTAATAACCAACATCTATCTCCTCTTCCATCAAGTGGGAAATTATATTATCGACTGTCTGTATGACGGAGTACCACCTCATGAAATATAGTCATTCATTTTCCATCACCACCTATCAATGATACGTATAATGATGGGTTCAACATATTGTTTTAATTTATATTACATATTTATACTCTTTTAATTATAATATCACATGAACCATATTAGTTTCCATTATATGGATATACAATAATGTCGCTCGTTTGTATGGAAGAATAATACATATAAACGGGATGTGATTCGTTTTTTTGTTTCATAATTACATATAATGTAATTAGGATAAATTTTAAGAAGATATGTCAAAAAATATATAATCACTAAAAATTATAAAAGTTGATATATTATCCACCTTATTTATATTCCTTTGATTGAGAAAATGGAAATAGCAATTATTTGTACGTACAACCTATCGTCTTCTTGAACAATGTTATTCGTTTAATATTTTTATCTTTAATGGACTAAAATAAATACATATTTAATGAATATATCTGATATGTATATGATGGATAATATTATATATATTATTGAACCATAATTAATTTAAAAAAATAAAAATACTAAATCAAAACTTACATGAATAACAAAGTAGTTATTACCCAAAATGAGATTTTAACATAGAACTATTAAAAAATAGGTAAAAAATGTAATTGGTAAATATTTATTGTTATGATAAATATGAGTAATTTTCTGTAATATATATATATAATAAACCAATATTTATTATAAAATAGGTTTGAACATGGAAAAATGAAGTCGAGACCTATTGTAAGGGTGTTCATCTTACATTATCTTCTTTAGGAAATATGTTATTCAATGAATATAACTTCTATTAATATATTTATATAAATCCGAATTTAACTTTTATGTCATGAATTAATTTATTGTCCAGATATTTAATTTTTTATGTAATTTTATTATTTAACGGGGCTTGTGATTCAAAAGAGACAAATTTTTGAATGGTTTTATGTAATAACATTGTTGTTTATGTTTATATTTCCAATGTAGAAATAATATTGTCTAACATCCACGAAAATAATGTATTTTTATTCTTATTTTGTCTTATTATGAAAATAAAAATGTTTAATTAAATTTACACTCATTTACAAATGATTATGAATGAATGTTTCAAGAGAAATCTGGTCTATTTCTATTTTTAGTAGAAAATAATTTTTCATATAAATCTTTTCTTTAAAAAATGTAAATAAATATTTTAGAATTCTATAATTATATTTAAAATATGTTTTTACAAAATTTTCAAAAAACGAATTTTTTATATGGAATGTTCTAATAATTGTTCAAATTTGTTACTTTTGAATTCAACTAAAACAATTTATAGAATCACTGTTTTGACATGTATGGATTAAAAGGTATTTACCACCATCATGACGACTCTTTTTTAAAAGAATAATTTTTATGTTTTCTATGTATAATATCAATGAGATGAATTTACACAATGTAATGTCAAAACATATTTTTCAAAAGGTTTCCTTAATATTCGAAAGTTTATTTCCCTAAATACATGTTCATAGTGATCTTTAGAAATCATTTTATATCTAAAATGAAATCAATTTTTATTAATTAATATTTATTTGGGGTATTATACTATGATAAAATAATTATTATATCTTTTCATACATTCTATTTAAAATGATAATATATTTATGAAACTTTTCCTCTTTCTAGAGCCATGCTCTGCGGAAATGATGAAATTTTTATGAAACTAAATTCATTTCCATGAGTTATGATATAGTTATATGTTTATGGAACCACATTATTTTCATGTTTTCTTATATGTTGAATTTTCTATGATCTACTTACATAATTATTCTATGATTTCATTATATGATTTTGGTTATATTTTAAACAATGACTTTGGTTACATCATAACCATAGATTCTTTTTTACATTATATTGATGAATGGTGGTTACGTTATAATCAATGCTGTTTTTACTTCATTTACACATATTTGTGGGACCTATATGCCCCTATAATTCATTTTGTAAATATTTATATCTCTAGAGATAAATAGGACAAGAATGGGGATTGAACCCAGTCCAATAAAGACCTTTTTCAACCATGATAGTTGGGGGAGTGAACCTTGACAACTACGATGGTTTAGGGATTGAATAAAATTCCACATTGATTGTTTTGGAAATGATACTTGACTGATAAGGAAGTTATTTTCCATTCTTATTTGTTTGACCAAAATATATTTATTATGCCAATTTTTTTGTTTGAATGGATCATATTCATTATAATTCTAGTATGATGATCTTCCTTGATTTGGTCCATGAATCATGTTTATGATATATGATATATAATGTATTGTTTAAAAAATGATATTCTTATATTGTTATACAATGTTCATAACATTTTGTTTATATAACCCTTGTAACCCTTATTGATCATCTGATCTCAACCTTTATTATGTTTTTTCCCCAAGTGAAAAAGAAAGTCATTATATATGATATATAAAAGAAGGTTTCTAGTTATGAGCGACATTGTGGGTGAAGTTGTAGTTCACATATAAGCCACATGTTTATGAGTTCATGTATCCAATGGAAATAGTCTTAAATGATTATTCTATTTATTTTTATGTAATGTATTATATATTAAACTATTAAAATCCAATATATATGTATGAGAATTTCGGGGTCCTTATATATAAGTTAATGATTGAATCATAAATAAACAATGTATGATTGTTTTGACTATATTATTTCTCTAAATCTTCCCATTCAATATTTTTTATAATTTTCAAATAATTTAATAAAATATTAATTTGGTAAAATATCATTATTTTCAATTTTATAGTATTTATCTTTTTTGACTAAAAATACGTAGTTACAAAGATTTTATTCTAAAAAAATCATTTAATGAACTAATAATTTTTTATAATAATCAATAATATTATTAGAAACTAAAACCCTAAAATTATATTACATTTAATATTTTTTATTTTTTTATTTCATTTTTCTAAGTATTAAATAAATACTGCCTCGACATTAAATAATATTTGAAGGTAATTATATAAATTTTTATTATTAAAAATAAATTTTCTTCATGAAAATAATTTCACTAATCTCAAAATAAACATCTATATTCTTTCATGACAAAATTTTATCTATATGTCAAAAAACAGATATTTAAAACTAAGAGGGTTATATTTCATAACATTCTATACTTTGAATTGAATATAGGTAATTTTCATGGAAAATATCACATAAAAAAATCAACCATTAAGTTATAAGGGTTTAATTATTTTCTTTAAATAAGTATTATTATGAAAAATTAGGGCCTTATCACCTTTTTTAAAAAGAATACCTAATTTACCACTTACCGAGATGATAAACATTACCACTATTTCCATTTATATTGAATTTTTTTTTTCCAATTTTATAAAATATGAAACATTTTATTAAAAATATGAAATTTATTTTATCAAAACAATACTCAATAAATGGATAAAATTATATTTAAAATAAGCCAAAAAAATGCGACGAACCCCATTTTTTAGATGTATAGAATATTAAGAGTAAAACATAATTCATTATTATCACATTCCAAGAGAACAATATTAAATAAACCTCAAAATAATTTAATGAATATATATATATATATATTATTAATATAATTCACTAAAACTGATTAATTTAATTTATTGACATAAAAATATATTTTATGAAAAAAACAATATTTCATAAAAATATATATTTTACTTTCAAATAATTTTATTTTAAATTATAATTTGTTGATTACCAATGAATTAATTTTATAGTCATAAAAAAATAATTTTTTTAAATTTTTCTTACTCTTATTCACACATTCCAATCCTACAACTATGAGACAATTATATTTTTATAATAATTTTTGGTTCCTTTAAGCTTAATGTATTGTGTAACGAAAGATAAAAAAAATATTTGTTAAAAAATATTTCACAAAATCATGTGTTTTCACATGTATGATGTAACACCTAGAGATTTTATGATATATTTCTTTCATTGTAATCCTTTTTGTGGCCTATGATAGACAAAACATTGAGTCTAGATGAAATATAATATATTATACCATTATAATAAAGCCATAAAATTATACTATATTTATAGGACTAACTATGTAGTGAAAATATATGTTTAAAATATGTAAAAATTAAATTTATAAGAAAATTTTTTAAGAACAAATAAAAAACATTTGAATGTAAAATACATATGTTTATGCATGCAATGTGTTTTTATCTTAATAAACTAAATTAGTCACTATTAGTGAATTATTTTAATAAAATTTATATAGAATATATTCAATAAAATGTTTCATATTTCATATAATACATTTTTATGAAAAAATAAATAATCATTTATTATGCATAAAAACTATATGTTACATAAAAAGGATTTCTACAACATTGTTTACAATTATTTTGAAATTAATATTTTACACTTTTGGAAAATTTTAATTAAAAAATTGTATTAATTCTTGAAATCATCACCTCATATTTATCTTAGGGTATTTTTTTATAATTTTCTAAAAATATTATTTTTAAATGAATATTGAAAATTAAAAATGTTTATTTAAATCATCATTTTAATTTAAAACATTTAAAAAGTTTTATTTTAAAAAAAAATTGTTTTAAATATAACATTAGTTCAATTATATTATGATTAATCCAATTTAGTACATTCAAACACATTTACTGTTTATTTTTTATATAAAATCATTTTAAACATGGCAAAACAATTCAATTGGAAAAATGATTTTCATCTCAGTTTTAATTTTGATTATATATTAAAATTTTCCAATTCTATAAATTTAATTTAGAAAAATAGATTCAATAATTTTAACAATTATATTTAATGTTAGGTAATATGTTAAACATAATTTTTGGTTCAAAAAAGGCTTATTAATATCCCTTCCTTACATCCCTCCCCATGACCTATAGTCTCTAGTTTGATCAGAAAACCATCCTAGGACGGCTTTAGGTAAAAATACATAGAGATTCTATGAAGAATTTTTATAGTTCTTTACCATGAATTTTAATTTTAATTCATCTCATACCACATAAACATATCTCAAAACATGATAAAATAATAACACTAGTATCTTCTATATACTTGGATATTATTATGTAAATGGAATAGTGTATATCTATCCACCCATACATCAAAGGAGAATCAAACAATCAGTCATGTGAACAATGATCTACCACCTTAAAAATAGATGAAAATATTTTACATCATTGCCTCTTGTAGATGGATATGAAGATATAATTAATGTACAAATACTATATTTATTAAATAATTATTCCTATTAATTTTTAATATAACATATACCTACTTATATTCTAATCCATTGAAAATTGACAATGTTTTATGTGTGTATGTGTGGACTACTACCTTCTTAGAGCCACATGATAAAAGGATCATTTTATTTTTACATGTATTTTAATAATGGTTAAATTAATTAATATATATGATATATATGACATAAATATATTTATTTAAAGAATTATTATTATTTACCTTATTTCATTCCATCCATTAAAAAATGGAAACAAGGATTATGCATATATATTATCTACTATATCAATGAATGGTGTAATTCATTTATCTAGAACAATTTTTCGGAATTAATATATATATATATATATATATATATATAATTAATACATATATATAATATCATTATTAACATTCTATATATGATCAATCCCTGATCCAAGAATGAGGACCAACAGAACTGAACTGAAATATACATAAAAAAGGTAGTTATCACCCGAAATAGTGATTTCAAAAAATAATTATTAGTAATCTTTTGATAAAAGATTATAATTATAATATATTTTGTATGATATATATTGGTATATTTCTTGAATATATTTATAAAAAATCTATATTTATTATACATCATGTATAGACATATATGAACGAATTATAACCATAGTTAAGGGGTTATTTCACAATCTCATCATTATTTGGGTTTGTGTTCATTTATGTATATACTAGGAGATTTTTATGATATTATATCTTAAACACAATACACTATAGTTTTTTCTAGTAATTAAATTTTTCTTTTCCATTTCCTCTTATTATGAGAACAAAACACCCAAATAATTTTTTAAGGAAGACCATTATTTTTTTATACTCACTCAGTAAACAATAACTAAGGTGTATATATTTTACAAATAATGTATAAAATGAAGGTTTAATCATTGAAAAATTAGTTAATAAAGGAATTTTTTATCATTTTTTCTTTTTTAGGAACTGCTGTAAAAGTAATATTCTTATCATTTTCTACACTAGAAGATTTCTTTATATCTGTATAATGTTGTGAAATGGAATTTTTATAATGGTATTTATGGAATTACCCATTATCATGAATATTCATTTTATTAACTTCCATTTAAAATTTGAAGGGTTATAATCAATGAAAATATGTTACATATTATTTGGAATGTATTGTAGACATTAAATAATTGATTTCAACGTGAAAAGGATATTTTCCTCAAGAAATATCCCATTGATATTTTTATAGTATTTTCATATATATCAAAATTATTTATTGATTATTATTATTTAAAAGTTATGAAATGTTTTGATAAAATTTTCCATTTTACTCAACATATTGTTTTATTGTATTTATTGATTTGGTAAATTATTAACATTTAGTACACTAGTTTCTCAATATGAGTGATTATATTGATTATGTTTTAGCACATTTATATGAATAATTCATTTAAAAAAATAAGTTATTATTGGGTTTTTATACACCCCTTCTATGCATCGGTAGGTCTCATGAGACCAATGTTTTGGGTATTTGGTCGAGGACTTATACATATATTTATGATTTCATTGCATTATGACTTGATGTTATGTTTATGATCTCTGACAATAGACATCCAATAATTATTAAACTAGTTATCATTACCCTTGTGATTATTTATGTTGTCATATAATCCATTTAATTAAACCCCTATAACATGGTATTAGTGATTTGGGATGCATTATTATTTTATATCCCATCGATATTATTCAATATATATTTATTTGATGTTAGTTTATACTATGAGCGTACTGATACTTACTATATCATCCCCCATGATTCTTATGTTTACTTTCCCTTAGTTTCTGATAATTATATTATTATTTATATGAATGTACATACTAAATAAAATAATTATATCATCAATTAAAATATTATGGTTTTTTATTTTTCTATCATAATTGTGGTTTTTTCAAAATATCTACTTTTTAGGGCAACTAAATTAATCATTCATTTTGGATGTGATTCCATATAACCTGCCCCAAAGTAATAATTTAACTACTGACTCAGGGATACCTGAGTGGTTTTCTTTACAGTTTGTATCTATTTTAGTATAGTAGAAACATTTGGGACTAGATTTATGAATAAAATAAATGAGGGTGTATAACCCAAAAAATTACATTTAGGATTAGTCTATGTATATGATAACATCCAAATGATTTGTTAAAGTATAGATTATGTGGTTTTTCATAACATTATATACATGTCTAGATGATGAAAGAAGGTGTGGTTTTTTATATGAAAATACGGTTAATATATTTGAAAAGACATTGTTTCACTATATTTTAGCCATTATAATAGAGCACAGTGAGTGTTTACATACTATACCCCAGGTTTGACACTATATAGAGATATTATTATGTTAATTAATAATAAATTTATAATTAATTATGTAAAAGTTGAAAATATTTTCACAGTTTGTAATATTCACAAATAAAACATGTTTATGATTCCCATATTAACTATGTATTTATTTCTAAATTCAGGTTATTTTTATATAATTTTGAATTTATACATTATTAAACATAATTTTATGATCTAATATTTTATAATAAATTTTAAAAAAATGGTTTATATTGTAATTAATAGATTCAATAATATTTCTTGTAATCTTGCAGTAGGGATTTCCATCTGGGGCCAGATAATGAAGTTGGAGGTTGAGCTACATCTAATATAGATCAAAATATAACTTTATTGGGTTATATGAATTTAAATATCACCAATAACATTTCTCATATGAATATTATATAAATACCCATAAATTTCAAGGGAAATATTTTTTTCTTAAATTCTTTGGGATTTTACGAGTACACAGTTTCTGACGGCACCGGATTCAGAGGCCTAGTGTGCGCGGAATCAATTTCTGAAGTTTAGCTCGGGTACGTTCAGTGAAAGAACAAGTGGGGTTTTCTATCATTTGACCTGGTGCTCAAAATTGAAATCTAAGGGCACTGATGAACCGTAGTTCTGGTAATTTCATAAGAAGACCTTTACCAATGATGCATTTTCTTTGGAGGAGTTGTTAAAAAAATAAGGATTAAATAAAAAGTGAATAAAATTGTGATCAATTTTATTTATTTTTATAAGGACGTTTTATCCTACATGGGTATGTTAGGGTGGTACCCACTGGAATCCTAACTACCCATGTGAGGATAAATCTGGGGTGGGCCCGCACGAGCCCCAACCCCTCACATTCCCTTAAACCCCCCATTTAAACCCTTGTATTTATTTAAGTGACTCCTCCTCTCCCCACTATCCCACATTAATTCATGCCAACACACTTTTAATAAATTAATTTATTTACGTGTTTGAATCTTGAAAATTCAAATTCATGGAAAAGTAAAATAAAATAAGGGGAAGCTTATTTTATTTTGGGTTAGCTTGTTGTGTTGAGAATTGGAGGAGAGAGCTCTAGTCCCTTTTCAAGAACGTCATCTTCAACGAAGAATGCCAACTCTCCGACGAAGAACGTCGACTCGGCGGTCCGGTTTCTTCATCCTCTTCTTCCTCCGTGATAAGGATGGATACACCGACGATGACTGAAAAAACGCCATCATCCGCGGCCCTTGAAAAATGCGAAGTCCTTTCGAGGTAGGGATTACATTCAATTATAGTGAATAAAAATTGTGCTTTTTTTGTCGTTGAGTGTCTCGTTTACATTGGCTGAATGTTATCGACGTAACGGGTGGAGATCAGACTGCACAAACACAGCCGATTTCTCCTACCCTTTTTCCTTGTTGACCATCGTTGATGATTGTGGTGAAGGCGGCGGGGTGTCGTTGCACCGTGCGGGAACGAAGAGGACTACGATAGGAGAAAACCGCGGTGGTGATTCATGGTGCTGTCGTGCCTTCCCAGTGGGGCCGAAGGGACCAACACTGGAGAGGGTCTCAGCGGTGGTGCGCGGCGTCATCTCACTGCACCGTAGAAGCCAAGGGAGGCCATGACCGGGGCGGACCACATCGGATGGGGGTGGCGCCGTTGCGTCACGTCGGTCGAACGAGAGCTGCGATGGTCCAGGCAGGGGTGGCCGGACAACCATCCGCAGGCATCTTCAAGAGGTGGGACCCTGAAGGGTCTTGTGGCACCTCAACCAACCAGACATAAAGGATGACCATTTTCCACAAAACTGGGGGGTCGTAACCCGCGGACCAGCTCATAGGGCGGACCACACGGGCCCGCCGTTTCGGAAACAAGGGGTCAGCGCCCTCCTTTGCACCCCGCTCAGCCAACTTTGAGCCGCGAATGGCTTCCAAGCTAGACAGCAGGCCGCATGGGCTGGGCCACGCCAGCCAGGCCGAGTAACACCCTGTCGGGCCAAACCCGGACCCGTGTCGGGTCGACCCGGTGTGGGACGCCCCAGGGGGTATTGGGTCGGGTCGGCCCGGGCCCAGACCCCCTATTTTTGGACCAGGTTCATTCAAACACCCATATTAGGGGCTACGAACCTTCGATTGACACACAATCAATTGTGTTGGGATCCTTGGATCGAGACGGTCGTTTCAGTATATTACACTTGAGGTTACAATGAAGTTTTGGTACGACCGGGTTGGTTCGAACCCGAAACCAATCGGGCCCTAGGAGTGAAAACACATATAACATAACGACCAGATGTTCGAATGTTGTGCCGTAAATTACGTTGAATTACATTTAGTGAGACAGTTCTTTTCTCTTACTAAAATTGAGGTTTGGAAGAAGGTGGAGTACGGTCGGGTTGTTTTAGCTTAAAAACCAACCTGGCCCCTGGGACGGAAAAGCCAATATCTCTCAGACCGGGCGTTCGATTGTCACGCCATCTGTCACGTTGAGTTCCTATTGGTGAGATGGAACATTGTGATACATCATCTCTAGACTTCGTGACTGTTGACATATCGACCCCTTGGCTTGTGGAGCAGACCCTCCTGGAATCGAGCGTGCTGTATGCAGGAACCCTAGAGCTGGCTGCGACTTTGACGACGATGATGACTATAAATAGATCATATGGGGGTTCGGCAACGAGAATGACTTTACTTGGATCCTCTATGGGTTCGGTTGAGATGAAGACTATACATGGATCCTATGTGGGTTCGGCAACGATCGTTACCGTACTAGGATCCTATGTGGGTTCGACAACGATGACTTCTATACTTGGATCCAACATGGGTTCGGCAGGGGAGATGATTTAGAGGCTACATCTATCATCTCCACCCCTCTTCATGAGTAGTATTCCTTTGTGATCTGAGTCGTGACTTTAAATCAATATCTTCGATATGATTGTATTGTTTTCTTGTGTGGACTGGGTTGTTCTTTCCAGTGTGTACTGGGTTGTACTTGGGGTCGTGAGTTGGATCCGAACTAGAATTGAAGACTTGGGTATATGTATGGGCATATACCTAAGTTGAGACGATTGATAATTCATGTTTGTATCTTTCCATTGGTTTACCCTTTGTGCATTTTGGGAGACCTTCGGGGGTCTCAGGGTCCCTACTAAGTATCGTATACTCACCCCTGCACGGGCTATGCCCGCAATACGTTGTATTTGACACAAATGATGGAAAAAATTGATTATTGTTGAGGCTTGTGGAGCGGGACGGTATCTGGAGGTGGACTATCAGGCGGGACATACTCAGAGCGGACGACCAGAATCGAGGAACCAATGATACTATTTGTACCCACCCTTCAGGTGGAAATTCCACAGGATGACTTGGTGGTTTCTGCTTACTTTTCAGCTATTGTACTTTCTTTTCTCAGTTGTACGGTACTTTCAGTTAGCTTTGTATACTGCCCCATTTACTTTCCAGCACTTACTTTTATACTCAGTTTACTTAGTGTTTACATCAGCTTGCATACTCTGTGGTGTTTGTTTTCTTATATAAAGGTAATGCCTTCCCTTTTATCAGGAATTACGCCTTTGGTGCTAGTCACCAGCCCCTGGCCTATGGAAGGTGGTCTTGGGGTAGTCACGGCAAGGGCCCCAAAGGACGGGTCGTGAAAAATTGGTATTAGTGGAGTCGGTTCTACGAAAAACATAGGACTCTGATAATTTCATCCTGTGAAGCAATATTGTTAAGGGTATTGAGTGTGGTTACCATTCCAGTGAGTCTAGTGTTGGTGTGGCGGCTGACGTATCCATACACCAGTTCCCTGACTTCTGATTTCCGACTCTGTTCACAAAAACATTGATTTCATGTGTGATTTAAAAGTTTTCTTTGTGATTACTTTGTGTCAGCTCACCAGGTATACTGTATTAATCGTGGTACACCTATTTCTTATCAGGATGGCCCCATGATAGAAGCCAGCTAGGGTTCCAAGGTTTGTGCGTGATGGTATCCCACCGAGCGATGAGGCCACGGTGCAGGGCCCTATTATAGCGGAGACACCGGCGGTACCTCTACCCGTCATGCCACCAATGCCACCAGCCCCAATAGCTGAGAGTGAACGTCTCTCGATTGCACTGCACAAGTTTCAGCGTCAGAGGCCACCCAGGTTCCGTAGAGATACAGACCCTCAGGCAGCTGAGGATTGGCTGGAGGCTGTTGTCCGAATCTTCATATTTGTAGGGACACTAGCTGACCTCATGGTGATCCTTGCGACGAGTCTCCTGCACGCAGCAGTACTTAGATGATGGAGCCTGATGCTCCAGGTGCACGATGAGGCATCATTAAATTGGACGGACTTCGAGAGCCTCTTCCGCTCGGAGATTGTTCCATCCACCCTTCGTGTGGTGTGCATCAAGGAGTTACTACTGCAACAATATGGCAGAATTACAGTAGCCCAGTACTTGGCGAGATTTATTGATTTCTCATGCTACTCCACAGACATGGTACGAGACCCATTAATCCGGGCCTGGACCTTCGAGCAGGGAAAGAGGCATGAGATCAGAGCTTCGGTGATATCCCTTAGCATTCTGACGCAGGCATGAGTACATAAGTGAGCCTTTCTTGTGGAGAGAATTCTTGCTGAGCCTACACCAGAAGCGAGACCTACTGTAGGGCGACACGTAGCGGAGACTTCTGTAGCCGGTAGTAGACATATGTCGCAGAGGTCCAAGCAGAACAGACCATTAGGTCGGTGACCTCATGATACTGGTTCTGAGGAGTGGGACACATGCATCAGTGCCAGTCATACGAGCGACATGCAGTGCTATGCATGCGGCGGGTAGGGCCACATGGATCATGACTACCTGCCCCGCCTTGCGGTGGAGAAGCAAATGGTTGTGGGACCACCCATGTAGAGACATAGGTTCGACTGTGGCGGTGCACAGGGAGCAGGCGGACGAGGTAGAGGAGTTGGCCAGGCATTAGGTGGTGGATGATGATTCGGGGCTCTGCCACCACCACCACTAGGTGGTCCACCCCGACCACAGAGAGCTGGCAGGAAGAGGAAGGTTCAGCTTCAGGCAGTGGAGGCCTATGACCACGGCGCACCTGAGATGATTCGAGGTACTATCTATGTATTATCCACCCTTTCTGTAGTTATTATAGATAGAAGAGAAAGCCATTATTTCATTGTCGCTACCCTTGTTCGGAGATCGAAGATTCCGACAGAGCCGTTGGCTCGATCCTTACGGATAGAGACTCCAACGAGAGTAGTCTCCACGATTAGACACTGGTCTCGGCAGTGTGAGCTTACTCTAGGAGGTGAGATCTTCAGCTGTGATCTTCTTGTAGTGCCATCGAGGCCTTATGATTTCATCTTGGGAATGGATTGGTTATCTACAGTCCAGGCATAGATCGACTGTATTAGGCGCAAGGTGCGGTGTTTCCGCACCGATGGGAGTAGTTTCACCTTCATTGGTGAGAAGGGAGCCTTTGCAGCGCACGATGGACTCAAATAGAGGAGAGGACAGCCGATCTCCCATCATTTGGCTAGTCTCATCCTAGGAGAAATTGATGTGTGGAGTCCGAGTATTCCTATTGTGGTGGATCAGTATGCAGAAGTTTTTCCTGAAAATGTTCCAGAACTACCTCCTCGTAGAGAGGTAGACTTCTATATTGACCTGTACCACGGGACATCCCCGATATCTATACCAACATATCGGATGGCTCCCGCTGAGCATCATGAGTTGTGGGTATAACCGGAGGACTTGTAGGGCAAGGGATTCATCTTACCCAGTGTTTCAAACTGGGCTTCCCCGATTTTGTTCACTAAGAAGGCAGACGAGAGCTTGAGACTCTGTGTTGAATACCGTCGCCTGAACCAGGTGGCTGTGAAGAACAAATATCCACTTCTGAGGATACATTATCTATTCGATCAGCTCATGGGAGCATGATGGTTCTCGAAAATAGACCTCTGTTCAGGCTATCATCAGCTCAGAGTTTGAGACGAGGATGTGCAGAAGACGGACTTTAGGTGTCAGTATGGACACTATGAGTTCTTTTTTATGCCTTTCGGTGTAACCAATGCTCCAGTAGTGTTCATGAGTCTCATGAATAGGATCTTCCAGCCTTACCTAGATCAATTTTTTGTAGTCTTCATCGACGACCTACTGATTTACTCAACTACAGAGGAGGAGCACGCCTACCACTTGCGGGTTGTACTGGACACAGTCCAAGAGCACCAGCATTATGGTAAGCTCTCGAAGTGTCAGTTCTGGATTCGAGAGGTCCACTTCTTGGGGCATGTCATCTCTGAGGTGGGAGTTACGGTGGATCCTGCGATGATCGAGATAGTACAATCTTGCGAGAAACCCAAGAGCGTGATAGAGGTGCGGTGTTTCCTAGGTCTGGCTGGGTACTATCAGAGTTTTGTGCCAGACTTCTCCAGAGTTGCAGCACCTCTTTCAGCTTTGACGAAGAAGGGGAAACCCTTTGTGTGGTCAGATAGATGTCAGTAGAGCTTCCAGGAGCTGAGGCAGAGATTGAACAGTGCACCCATCTTGAGACTACGAGAGGAGTGCGTAGGGTTCATAGTTTACTGTGACGCATCAGGGACCAGACTCGGGCATTTAAAGATGCAGGAGCGGATAGTGATCGCATATGGTTCATGATAGTTGAGGCAGCACAAGATGAACTATGCTACCCATGACCTATAGTTAGCATTAGTGGTCTTCACTTTGAAGACGTGGCCACACTATCCGATGGGTGAGCGCTTTATAGTCCACTTTGACCACCAGATTCTCAGGTACATATTCTCGCAGAAGTACGTGAACCTAAGACAGCGGTGAAGTCTCTTGTTTTTCCAGGACAATGACTTTGAGATATTATATACTCTTGGGAAGGGGAACGTAGTAGATGATGCTCTCAGCAAGAGGTCGAGATTTGAGCTACTTGGAGAGGAGACAAAGCAGTTAGTCGCTTTGCAGATCTCCTTCATGGATAAGGATGGTGCAGCCTTTCTACAATCGCTCACAGTTACTCCTCCACTACTTCAGTGGGTCAGGGAGGCACAACGTTAGGACGTTGATTTTGAGGTGCGACGTGCTCAGATATCCTCAGGGCTGGCACCTGATGGATTTTCTGAATTCAAGAAGCACGTCATCCTATTTAGGGGACGTACCATGGTACTGTTGCATTATAGGAGGAGGTGCTGAGGGAGTTTCACACTTCCCCATTGGAGGTACATCCAAGTGTAGTGAAGATGTACCATGATCTCAGACGATAGCATTGGTGGCTGGGTATGAAGAAGGTTATGGAAGAGTTCGTTTATCGATGCCTCACCTGCCAGTAGGTGAAGGCGGAGCACCAGGTACCATCAGGTTTGGTGCAACACATA
Organism: Viscum album; assembly: GCA_963277665.1. Classification (NCBI taxonomy): domain Eukaryota; kingdom Viridiplantae; phylum Streptophyta; class Magnoliopsida; order Santalales; family Viscaceae; genus Viscum; species Viscum album. Next base: position 1,961,116,255 of record OY728137.1, read on the forward strand.
GAGGTCCTGGAGTGGAGGTGGGATGGGATATATATGGATTTCATGATGAGACATCCACGTACTTCCAGAGGACACGGATCTATCTGGGTGATCATGGACCGACTCTCCAAGTCATCCCACTTATTACCTATCAGAGAGAAGGGATCAGTGGAGAGCATGGGAAGCCTCTACATTCAGGGGATCGTACGGCTTCATGGTGTGTCATTTTCTATCATCTCCAATCAAGATGCTCGCTTTACTTCTGGGTTTTGGAAGGGGTTTCAGGAGGTATTTGGGACGCAGCTACACCTGAGCACCACCTTTCACCCTCAGACGGATGGCCACATGGAGAGGACCATTTAGACTCTCAAGGACATGCTCCGTGCATGTTTCCTCGACTTTGGTCGCAACTGGGAGGATCACCTACCTTTATTGGAGTTTGCGTACAACAATAGCTACCACTCCACCATCAGGATGGCACCACACGATGAATTGTACGACCGACCTTGAAGATCGCCTCTGTGATGGACAGTCCCTGGAAAGTCATCACTCATAGGACTAAAGATGGTCTAGGCTACGACAGAGAAGGTTCAGATCATCCATAAGCAGTTGAGGACTGCACAGAGGTGACAGAAGTCCTATGCTGATAGGAGTCAAAACCACTAGAGTTAGAGGATTGCGACCACGTTTTCTTATAGGTCTCACCTCGACATGGATTATGGAGATATGGCTAGGGTGACAAGTTATATCCGCGCTTCATCAGACCATTCCAGGTTCTCAGCAGGATTGGCGAGGAGGATTATCACTGGCTCTTCCACCTCATTTTCACCGGGTGCACGACGTCTTCCACGTATCTCGGATAAGGAGATATGTGCATGAACCAATGCATTTAATTGATCACGGGGAGCTGGATGTCGATGATGGGGTGGCATTTGTGGATGTCCCGATGGAGATCGAGGATAGATAGGAGCGGGTCCTACGTGGACGGTCAATTCCTCTAGTGTGCATCAGGTTGAAGGAAGGGAACCTCCAGGAGAGAACATGGGAGCATGAGGCTCATATGGGTGCACATTACCCTCATTTGTTTCCCGTTTTTATGATGTTGCTTTACAGGGACGTAAATCCCTGAGGTGGTAGTAATGTAAAGAACTGTAAATTTCAAGGGAATTTTTTTTCATAAATTCTCTAGGATTTTATGAGTATGTAGTTTCTGATGGCACCTGATACTGAGGCTCGGTGTGGCCGAAATAAATTTCCGATGTTTAGCTCAGGTACGTTCAGGGAACAAACGAGCGGGTTTTTCTATCTTTTGAACCGGTGATCAGAATTGAAATCTGAGGGCCCCGATGGAACCGAAGCATCGATAATTGGTTAAGAGGACCATTACCGAAGATGCGTTTTCTTTGAAGGAGTTTTTACATAAAATGTGGATTAAATAAAAAGTGAATAAAATTGTGTACAATATTATTTATTTCTAAGGTGATTTTATCCTACCTGGCTAAGTTAAGGTGGGACCCACTATCATCTTAACTACCCATCTGAGGATAAATGTGGGGTGGGTCCCACACAATCCCCAACCCTTCACGTTCTTTTAAAGCCCTTAAAACCCCCATTTAAACCATATTATATATTGAAGTGACTCCTCCTCTCCCCACTCTCCCACATTAATTCATGCCAACACACTTTTAATCAATTAATTGATTTAAGTGTCTGAATTTTGTAAATTCGAATGCTTGGAAAAGTAAAATAAAATAAGGGGAAGCTTATTTTATTTTGGGATAGCCTATTGTGTTGAGAATTGGAGGAGGGAGCTCTAGTCCCTTCAGAATAAATTCATCTTCAATGAAGAACGCCAACTCTCTGACGAAGAACGTCGACTCGGCGGCCTGACTTCTTCATCCTCTTCTTCCTCCGCGACAAGGGAGGAGACACCGATGATGACGAAAACAACACCATCATCTGCGGTGCTCGACAACCACTATGTCCTTTTGAGGTAGGGATTAAAATCAATTTGAATGAATTAAAATTGTGCTTTGTTTTTCATTGAGTATCTTGTTTACTTTGACCAAATGTTTTCGACGTAATGGGAGGAGATCAGACCACAAAAACACGGATGATTTCTCCTCCCCTTTTTCCTTGTTGACCATCATTGATGATTGTGGCGAAGGTGGCGCAGTGCCGTTGAACCATGTGGAAATGAAGATGACCGTGGCTGGAGCGGGCCGCAACGGTGACGTGCGACCTCGTCGCGCCACGCCAGTGAGGCCGAATGGACCGTGGCCGGAGTGGGATGTGGCAGTGGCGTGCGGCGCCATCGCACCGCACCGGGGAAGCCAATGGAGGTCACAGCCAGGGTGGGCTGCGGAGGAAGGGAGCGACACCGTCGCGCCACGCCGGTCGAACGAGAGTCGTGGCCTTAGGCCGCGGGGGTCCAGACAGGGGCGGCCAGACAACTGGCCACCGCCGTCTCCTGGAGACAGGACCCTGAAGGGTCCCGCAGTGGCTTAACCGACCGCCCAAAAAGGCTAGACGTTTTCCAGAAAACCGGGGGGTCGTAACCCCCGAACAGCACATAGGGTGGACCCCACAGGTCCGCTGGTTCGGAAACAAGGGGGTGGCGCCCCCCTTTGTACCCCGCTCGGTCAGCACGAAGCCTATGGAAGGCGGGTTTGGGGTAGTCACGGCACGGGCCCTGAGGACGGGTCGTGATAGATTTCTACTGATATTTAACATGGTATTACAATGTATTACGACTACATGAATCAACAAACTCAATCATTTAACGGAACTTCTAATCCATTTTTTGAGAAATCGATAATTTCCATAGAAATGATATTTATCACCAAGGTCGGTAATGAAAGGCGAAGGTATTATTGGTAATTTTATGACTCATAATATATATATAACAATTGTGGTCAATAATTCCAAACACTAAGGATTTTTAGAAAATATTTATAATTGAATTCTATAATTTTAAGGTACTATTTATTGAAAAATAATTTATTTGCTAGAAATTAGTAGATATTATAAGTACCTAGACATAATAATTACATAATCTTGAGTTTTAATTCACAACATAAATATTTATCATTTTAAGGATCTTTATAGGTTTATATTTTTATTAAATTATGTCGTAACTCATACAAAAAAGACCATAAAATAAAAAGTGGACACTCCCTATTAGTATCAATTTTCCCTTAGTATGAAACTTTTGAAATAAAGAATGATTTATTTTCATTTAATAAATTAATTAAATTCAACTTATCTTCTTTTTTCCCCTACCTATCCATAAATCCTATAGATCTCATTTAAAAATTTAAATTGAGAAAAAAAAATTTGGTATGGGATACAAAAAAAAGGAAAAATATTAGTCCAATCAAAACATGAAAAATAATTTATCATTTAACTTTATCTTAAAAGTTATCTCATCATATGAAATATAAAATTATAACAGGAAAAGATCAAAATAATTTATGATCAATTAATATAATTAAAACCTATATAAATAAATAAAATCTATTATAGGTAACATAGAGTATAAAATTATAACCCATTTGGAAAGCATGTATGAAGTTACTACATCCTAGTTAAATTCATTGGATAAACACTTTGGTAACACCACATTATTAACTATTAATACAAGGATTATCACCAATTGCATTTTTGACCTATCTGGGAACACTCGTATTTTAATCAATAATAGGCTCACCTAGTGCTATATGATTCACACCATTGTATAATCTACAACAACATCACCTAAGGATATCTAGGCTACCTACTGATTAAGATATAATAGGATCATAAAACTATATTTGGGAGGTCCCATCGTATCATTCTCAAGTACCATAACATGGATATTTGTTTTCATGCACTTTTGAACAAATCCTTTAAATTTCAAAGAAAAACACTACTGGATATCTGAATTCACATTTATTTTAATACCCATGTTTCAATATAAAAATAAAATTTTCTTTGGTTAAAAATTTTCAATAAAAAATACTTTGAAAATAGAAATTTTTTATTCATTTTAGGAGACATGATATCTTACAATCGAAACCATAAATCTCATAATCGTGAGGGTGGTGGAAAATTCATTATCACAGTGTTAGTTTTGAACTCCTTTTGACATATGTCAAAAACATCCGCATTAATTACATAAAAATATTCATTTTAAAAATAATTAAAACTAAAGTATAAAATATAGATTATAAATATTTTAGAATAAAATATAATTTTTTTAAAATAATGAACATGGAACAGAATGTTGATTGTATGGATGATTTTAAATTTTTATTTATTTAGATAAAAAGTCCATTCTCACTTTGGAAATATTTAAATCAAGAGTTTAATGAAATAATAACCTTATTAGAAACATTAAATAACATTATAATAGATAAATTAATTATGTATATTTTTCAAAGGGGATGAAAATAAACTATATAAAATAATAATGGTTCATAACATAAAAATAATCCTCATTGAAAGGAAATATAGATGAAGTCGCTTACCATGATTATAATTCATCAAGTTTGTCCTTCTAATCACGAATAGTGAAAATCTATAAATTATTTACATTTTTTTAAAAAAAAATTAAGTATATTGTAATATTTATTTGAATTATTAAAAATTTATATAAAATTACTTTACTATTTATGTTTATGTTGTATGTTCTCATCATATTCGACTAATGTTTCCAAAACGACTTTGGTTGGTTGACTATTGTTAAAGAGGTCATTACATCAAAAAACAAGAATGAATTTTTATATTTATTGAAAAATTATACTTTTAAAACCAATCATGGTATAGGTTTATGAAAAATTAACTAACGATATGATCAAGGATACGGTAAGCAGTATATACGCATGAGTATAGTTTCCATTTTTCAACCACCATTACTGAAAAACGGGAAGTAAAATTGTATCTTTCCAGAATGATCATTATACCCAAAATATGATATTACATAATTATATATATATATATATATATATATAATTCTTGTGATCTTGTGATAAAAAAATGAATCAAATCACTTTTGGGAGGTGGTTATCCACACATACACGAATGAAGTTATCACTTTTTTAGTGTGTGGAAAGGTAATAACTAAACTTTTATATTATAATTCCATATTGAAATAGATTTCATGAATATAATAATATTTCATTTATTGAACTTCAATTTTTTATATATACCCTTATATGCATCCATGAAATTGGTTAGTTAAAACAAATCACATTTCTTCATGAGGTGGTACTCCACCATATGCACAAAAAAGGATAGCGTATCACATATTTATTGGAATATAAAATGGGAATGTATGGTAAAATTTCTATGTATATTTAATAAAGTTATAAATATAATATTTAAACTTTTATATCCATAATTATTCTGAATTGTGAGAGGTCGTAATAGAAAAAAAAAATGACCTCGTTCCATAATGTGGTAGTTTGTCGTACACATGAAAGATGATTTTGTAACCCATATGTTAGAATTGAGTGTGGTTTAAAAGTAACACTTATAATAACAATATCCTATTAAATTTACAGTTTTTATTTTATTAAATAATAATATAATATGAAAATTTTAAGGGGTTAGAGGATGAAATAATACAATAATTCTTATTGTGGAATGTTTCATCTTCTTCGAGAATCTCTATATGGTATCACCAATGGTCAACCATGATTATTTTTCTAATTTTTTTGGTCTAATGTTTACTATTGGGGATTTGGGATGGTATTTGGGTCAGTATTGGATGAACAAAATTGTTTCTAAGTTGTAAGGATAGAAGGACTAGGGGATTGCCTTTTATATATGATGGGACCGGCTCACATGTAATTTTTGTAAAGAGTAAATTCAACCAACATTTTTTTCTTGTCACTAACATCAAATAATTCACCATACTCGATACATGAATGTATAATACCAACATATTTCCATAAAATTGGTTTTGAAAATGTTTTTAGGTAATTTTTACTGATCATTTTAAATTTTAGCCACAAATTAAACAAGATTTGTTTTACCATAATCACTATAATTAATATTATTTTGTTTCAATAATATAGTTGTTAAAAGATTATTTTAACATATTATATATTCTAAATTATTATGATTCCATATATGGATTAAATTTTATCAAAATTCAATTCCCCCATGTCTACATATTTAATTTAATATTAATCTCACAGACATAATGAGACACCATGTTTTAAGAAGAGTTTATAAAAAATAAACTCTATATTAAAAAATTACGAGCAATAACCATTAAATAAAACTAAATAAAAATTTAATGATATTTAATTAAGAAATTTCATTTTATATGTTATTTATTTGGTATTATTTTAATTTAAAAAAATGTAAATCATTATACATTTTGAACCAGTTTTTAGAAAACTCAATTTTAAATCCCAAAACACTCATATACTAAAAACCAAAATAATTTTTATTAAAAAAGTAGTTAAGTATATTAAATATAACTAAATAATAAATATGATCATTATGAAATTCAGAAATAAAAATTCATAATTATAAATTACATAATTTATTAAATATAAATGACTTTTAACAAAAGTCAATATTATTCAATATTCAACTAAAATTATTTTTTTTTGAAAAATCAAAACATTTCACTTAAATGAAATATTAATATCCTGATTCAAGAAATGTTTTTTATTTTTTTTAATTAAAACTGAAAAAATTAAAATTAATCTCTTATATAAAAACTTATAATAAAATAGTTATGTCAAACTATTTCTGGTTAGATTTAAATAACTACATAATATTAATGTAACTAATATTGGTATGTTAATTAATATTAATACATATAAAATTGATTTATTTTATCATTACCTAGGGTTTTACATTCTTCCCCCAATTTATAAATTAAATCCTTGAAATTTTCTTCACTTCTTAAAAAATTGAAGATATCCCTCCCACTTAATCATTTTAGATTCACATTATGTATCTTAAACTATATGGTTTTTAAATTAAAACATAAACTAATGAATAAATTTATTTCAAAACACTTTATCTCTGAGGTCAATAATCTAAACTAGGTTTTCCAAATATTAAAGGTTTCTTCTAACTGAACTAATTTTGAGATCAAAATTATAGATGAATCAGAAATATTTTATCTTATTAATTAATAATGAAATATATTTTTTAACTAAGAAAACAAAGGAGAAAATATCATTCATATATAATTGATCCAAATTTTTATAGGATTTCATACATTAAAAGGAAAAGAATAAATTCATTTTCATTTTTTTACAAACTCCAAAATCTTTTCCATAGAGAATCATTGAGAAATACATGATCACCTACATTGAATGAAGGCTTTTTATTCTGTTTATTTACATAAAATTTATCTCTAATATGAGGTTTACTCATAAATTATTGAATTAACTACATATTCTCGCCCATTTCCTATAACAAATATGTTCACAAAAAAATCCTTTCTCTAACGTCATCCAAATAATCTACTATTTGATAATGTTTTCCATATAATGCCTCAAATGATACTATCTGTACACTAGAATGAAAACTATTATTATAAGAAAAAATATCCAAAGATTGATAGTGATCCCGGCTTCTCTAATAATCCATAGAGATAGAAAAAATATATATAATCATTATTTTTATATGTTCATTCATATTTCCTATCATATTTAGTATTAATGTTTTTACAAAATCTGAATTCGGTTCCAACTGACATTTGAACTCTTTTCAAAATTTTGGATGTGAGAATATCATCATGGTATGATGCAGTGTATAGATGTACTTCATGAAACATGACTATCTATTTTAAATAATGCTGATAAAGTGGTTCTTAAGACATTGCATCTCTAATGTTCTTTAAATTTGTATATTTATAAAATAAATATATAATTAACCATTTCAAAATATTACCTCTTTAATTAATTGGACTACAACTAGGAAATACATGGATATATTTTCTCATTTTCACAATGTCACTAGAAAATGATTAAGAAACCCCTTTTCTAATTGTCATTATGATTCTACATGTTAACAATTCAAACACATGATGAAGAAGTAAAAAAATAATTTTATTCCTCCCATCCCACCTATAATAATGCATAATATATCTATACAACTTTTTTTGACCTGGCTGAGTTGGAAATGGAGAACTATGAGCTTCACTCAACAACTATTTCATTGACTTGGAATCACAAGTCATAAAAAATATCTTCCAAATCATAAAATATATTCCTTCTCAATATTAAAATCAGGGAAATATCCCTTTTAAAGGGATTATACCTTATCCTAAAAATTTTTATTCTCATTCTAATATTTAATAATTATTACCTAAAACATTACTGCATATAAATGTAAAACAAAATTGAGAAAGTCACTATAATCATATCATCTTGGAAAAAATTCATCCAAACATTAACCAAAGTGTCATGATTAAAATTCTCAATTGTTAAGGAATCATTAATTTTTTACTAAAATCATCAGAAACATTGATTTCCTATCCTTGATGGTAATGAATCATGAAATAATAATCATTGACTAGATCGTATCATATTCTCTATCTCTTATTCAATTATTTATTAGTGATTATATTCCTTAAAAAATTTGTTTAGTATATAATTCACCCATTACTCTATAAAAATGATTCCTCCATATTTTATAACAAAAAAATATATCCTAATTCCAAAAAATGCAAAGGGTAACTTATCTCATGAGGTTTTAACTATCATGACGCAGAAGAAATTACATAATCAGTCTAAATTATCATGAAAAGAATTCTTTTTAATCGTGAATCACTATAGATGATAATTCGCCATTTTTGGATGGAAGAGACCAAAATGGATAATTCACTAACCTTTTTGTACCTCCTAAAAACAATCAGAACATTATTTCATGTTGATAAATTTGACTTCTTTTTATATTAACATAGTTAGGGGATAGATAAATAAGGAAACATATACACAATATTTTTATAGTACCTTACTAATCCAGGAAAATGATGAACCTCTACGATATTTTTACGTCATTTCCATTATTCAAGCACATTTTTTTTAGAATTTTCATCAATTATTCCATCATTAGAATTAATAAATCCAGAGAAAAAAAAATTCAACCAAAATTCACACATCCTGAATTTCCTATATAGTTTCTTTGCTTTTAAGAATTAGAAAACAGCTCTTAGGTGTCTTCCAAGTTTCACAAGACTTATAGAGTATACAAAAATTTCCCGAATAAAAAAAATCCAAAATGTACCCAAATACACATGAAATATTCTATCCATAAAGCCTGTAAAACATTTTGATCATTAGATAAAGTATACAGTATAGATAAAAACTCATAGTGCTCATATCTAGTCTATAACTCGGTCTTCATAATTTGGTCTTCCTTCACATTCAAATAATGGTTCCCCGGCCTGAAGTAAACCGTCAAAAAATACTAATCTCACAAGAGATAAAAAAATCATCAATATATGAAAACAGATACATGTTCTTATTAGTGATGTTATTAAACATTCTATAGTCCATATAATGTCTCATTGAAAAATCATTATTTTTATTTAACAAAACAGGATAACACCATGGTGATGTTATAGGTTGAATGAAAACATTATCTAATAACTGCAAAAATTTATTTTTTATTTAAAATTGTTACTCATGATCCATTCAATAAAGGGGTTTAGAAATATTCAAAGCTTCATTTTCTAACCAAACAGTAAACACAACCTCTTGATTATAAATAAGAATAAAAAAATCATCTAGAAAAACATAGAGGTATTCATTTACTACAAGCACAATAAAAATATAAAATGTTTCATTATTTTATAAAATATGATTTAGGTAACATCCTTGTCTATATACGATCTATTTGACAACATCTAAGTAGGTTATCAAAAGCATGATATCATTGAACACAATATTATTTACATTGTAATATATTTTATTTGGATAATTATAAATTGAATCTATTCCAAGAATGATAAAAATCATTTATATTTATAGTTAAATAATATTTATATATAAAGTCAATTTCCCTAATAACAACTAGAAGATTCTTATAAATCATTTTTTATTGAATACTTCTACTCGAATCCATTCAAACATCATTAATTCCATACTTTCTTCCAATCTCCCTCGATGGATCTCAGAAGAGAAACATGGATTTTTGAAAGGTCATTCTATTCTTGGGGCTATAGAGCTGGCCTAGGGGAAAGTCCGTGGCATCAACACTGAGTTCTATGGATAAAATTTTCTCATCAAACTACACATGAACAAAGATTATTATTGACTTGAATGGGGGTTAATCAACAAGATCTTCTGAGGTATAATATTTTCTCCTTGGTCGACATACATTGTCTTTTAGTGAAATAGTTCTTCATAGATGGCGGTTCAGTTCATTTGGAAATCACATGGGTTTCTCAAATCTATTCAGGGTCAAAGGTAGGGAGACCATCTCTTCCCAATCATCTTTATCATATCATAGGAAATCTTCAACCTCCTTATTCACAAAAATTTGAATAATGGAATGATACTTTCCAACACAATAAGATGGAATTCCCCCACCATATCCCACCTCATGTTTTCTGATGATACAATGATTTTCTTGAATGTTACTAGACTATCAATTCCTGGAATCATCACAGTTCTTAAGGATTATTGTCATTAGAGAAGACAAGTCATCATCATGCTCAATAGAAACGTGTATATATCTAGAAAATGTTCTCAAAATTAGACTACCTACATATGAAACCTTCATGTAATTGAAAGAATATGTTGGTTGATGAACTACCTGGGGCCCCCATCAAATCTTACTTCTTTCGTGTCAAGGATTTTAATCACATTAAGTTCCACATCTCAGATAGAATTCTCAAGCAAAAAAATAAATACCTTTCATTTGGGGGATGTATTTCATGGGTAATTATTGTTCTTACTTCCACCCCAATCCATGCGCTCTCATCCCTCAAAGTTCCAAAAAGGGATATCATGAATATTGACAAGATATTGTCCCATAATTTCTAGGATGAAATGGTAGATGGAAAACGATACTACGATTCTTGGGTGTAGATGGAGATACCTATTTAAGAGGCAGTATTAATGTTCTTAGTCTTGATAATACTATCCTTTGCATTCATGCTGAACTAGAATATGAGATTCAAAAACATTGAACCGTATGGGATAAGATTATGGGAAGTTGTTTTTCAGGTGGTTCATAGATGGAGAAAGGGAACTAGTCTCCTTTTATTGGAACATTATATATATTATTTCATGTTAGTCTTCCAATTGTTTGGTTGATCATTGGTGTAGGGAATGTTCCCTTTTTTAATGTCAATTGGGAGGGCAATGTTCATAGTTTCTTGGGGTGTCATGCTTACAATATTATATTTGAGGAGGCCAGTTGATACCCTTCCTTTATTATGGCATTTTTAGACAATGATCAACAAGAGATATTTCAGCTTATTGACATTAATACTGAAGAATACATGTGTGTAATCACCCATATAGCTCGGGATCCTTCTATTCTAAACTTACTTATAGAATTATAGTCCCCCTAGTCAAGTACAGTCAATGGAACAATCTCCTTTGGATGAAGTGAATCCAAACGTAATATAACATCTTTACATGGAGGCTTAAGAATGTCACACTAGAAATTCATGATAACATCAAATAATTCAGTATTATAATTTTTCCCATTTCTCCTCTTGAAAAGACCATAAAGAGGAAAGTATTTAGGACCCCTTTCATTAAGGTGTTATGGGCCCAAGAGGTTTGGCATGCCTTCTGTGAATTATTTTATATTTACAGACATTCTTCAAATGTTGTGTCTTTATTCACCAAATGATTATTGGGTTTGGTGAAAAGGGAGTGAGGAATATATCCATAGCTATTAGCTTCCATGAAGGTGCATGGTGTATTTGGAACACAAGGAACAAAACTATACATGAGGGGATCGACTCATCAGGGAGGGCCATAATTTCCCAAACTATTATCCTCCCACTTGATATGATTAGATATGTCAATGGATGGATAGAATGTCTCTCCTTGGTCTCTAAAACCATTTCCCATGGTCTCCCTAATGTAACCACTCATGGTAATTGGTTCGGGTGGAATCTACCTCCCAATGTCATGAAGCTCAACATAGACGAATCATGCTCGCAGGGGAACATGAAGGGAGGAGGAGTGGGTTTTTAGTCTAGGGGATCCTTTGTGTCAGTGTTATCGGTTTTCCTAGGTAAGGATACCTCCATCCAGGTAGAGGCCCTTGCCTTCCATTTTGGACTTACCCACAGTCTCTAGGGGGACATTGACATTGTCAAAGTTGAAACAGACTCCCAAATTCTCCTCAACTCTCTGCATGGAACTTTCCCAACCCCTAGACTATCTCATACTATGTAATGAAATGTTTGATCATCTACTCTAATATTTAGGTGAATCATATTTTGCATGAAGTAAATAAGGTGGTAGACCATATGGAATCTATTGTGTTTTAAGTCCAAGGTACCTATCATTTCTACAATTTATATAAGCTTTAACCTAAAAAGAATATCCTTATGAGAGGGGATTCCCTCATATTACGTTTCATTCGACCCCAAAGGCCCTCCTTCTGTGTACTCATTGCCATGTGATCCCCCAACCATTATAAATAAATGTGATGATGATTATGGTGAACATATAGAGTCAAACAAGGTATTAACATAATTTGAATAAACAAGTAAAATACCTTTCATCACTTCATTTTATATCACGATAACAACTGTAATTCTAGAAAATAACATACGTATAAATTATTTTTTTGATAATTATGATTTCTATCTAATTCAAATAACTTCATATTTGTATTAGCATAATAAACTAACTCATATAAAGTAATATTCTATTTAATTGGATGGCTATCAGAAACCCCAATCCTCAGTTTTTCATGGAACTTTTCATTACAGTCATCAGACCTATGACAAAACATACCACATCAATAACACATCCCAAATGTTGTAAAAAATTCCTTAAATTTTTTATCATTCTGAACATTTTTGGTCTTACCTATAGACTACTTCATTGGTTTTTCTATTTTTACTACCACCCCAACCTTTACATACTATTCTCATCATGAGAGATATATGTTTCAGAAAAATCGATGTCAACATTCTCATCACAATGAACCACTTTCTCAAAAAAAAATTAATTTATTGTGAATCAATTACTCATTGTAAACAAGGTATTAACCATTCATAAAATTTATTAATTCTTACAATCAGGGAACCAAATGAAATTTATTACCAACATATCCAATATTGTGATTTTTCCTCATATTAAGCTATAGAATCATAATCTTTCATCCTAAATTCTTTTTTCCATATTGAAAAGGAAAATAATTGGGAAATATTTTCCAATGAAAATTTCTGTGTTTGTATCTCATTACGTAGAATAAAAGTATTCTTTTATTCCATTATTATTAACCAATTAGCATGATAGGTTATATTCTACTTCAAAATGATAAATGAAAACCGTTTATTTTGGTGGTTCTTTAAATCACATTACTTCAAATATGTCATATCAAATCATTCATTCATCCTTGGAAAATCACATTGTCATATGATCCACTAAATGATGTGTGATTTTACGTAATGATTTTCTCAATAATATAAATTTTCCTTAATTCTATGTCGATTTAATCTATACCATGGATACCTCCACCATTTTTATCCCATTTCAACTAATTCATCACTACAATACACAATTCATTTATTATTCCTGCTATTTTGAAGGGATAAAATAAAATGATATTTTCTTATTTATGTCTTACCACTCAATATTTGATGTCTCAAGAGTGGACAATTATTCTTAATAGACATGTTTTTGGTTAAGAAAATTGGTACTCTTTATAGATTTAGTCTATAACACATATATAACAACTCCATAAAATAAAAACTAGAAACTTCAGATTAGTATTTCATTTTATGATGATACAAATAATTTAAAATAATCAGTTATTTGTATTTATTAAAAATATTCTAGAAAATAAATTATAAATATGGCATTTTCTTACCCATCCTTATATCATATGATATAATATAAAATGTAATGGACAATCATAAAAGTATTAATGGGGCCAACAAAAAGGAAGAAAACTATTAGTCCAGTGAAAGCATGAAAAATAATATAATGATTAAAATTATCAACAATTTTTATAGAATATAATATAATAATATTTTATATGAAAAAACATACAAATTTTTTAAAATAAATTTATTAATGGTTTAGAAAGTAATTATAAACTAATCTTGGTAGTATAAAGCGTAATATTCATACCACATTTTAAACACGTATCAGAGGTATCTATATCCAAGTTAAATAAATTGGATAAACCATATGGTAACTATACCAATATTTATTGTTAATACAGGGAACAATACCCAATTCATTGGAGTGATATATTTGTACACTCTTCATTGAAGCTATGACTAGATCACCCAACAATATTTGGCCACCCAATCATACATGTTCTAACGTGATCACCCGATTCAATATTTGAAACAAAATCATATGGTCTATAATGATATTAGAAAATAATATTTTGGATGCCCTATCATATAATTCACAAGAACCTATAATAGAATAAATCTTTTTAATCTACTATTGTTTAAAAATATTTTTAAACCAGTAAAGAAATCACATTTTGATATCAAAATATATTTTTAAACCCCATTATCAATATTAAAATAAAAAAATCTTTTGAAAACAAATTCAGTATAAAAATACCCAATAAATGTAGAGGGTTTTTTATTGATTGAAACATGAACTCCCTCAATGGAATCCAAAAATCACATAATGGTCACAATGACCAAGAAAATCATCATCGTCATGTAGGTTAAGAATTCCAATTGTTGATTCACAAAATGTTTTGTGTAAAACACCTCAAATGATTCATTTTGAAAAAATTTGAATATAATGTATAAAACATTATTTATATGAATTTTAAAAAAAATCCATTTTTTTTAAACATGAACATGAAAAAGGAATACAGTATTAATGATGACTTTAATAGACGATTTATTTAGAAGTAATGTCCCCTATCAATTTGGATATTTTTTAATCATAACCCCTATGAAAGAATAACATCAAGAAAATAATACATAACATTATTGTAGATAAATTCTAGATATATAATGTAAAAGGGACAGTATATACAATTTCTAAATGAATAATGGTGTATACCATCAAAATGTTCCTAAATTAATGGAAATTGATATAAAGTCTCTTACTATGAGTCTGATTCATCACATGTGTCTTTATATTTCTAAATATTATATATATGATAATTATTTACTTATTTTAGAACCTTTTTCATGTAAATTATAACTTTTATCTAACTTATTAAAAATTTATATAAAAGTATTCAACAAAAAAATTTATGTCATTTGTTTTGACCGTATTTTGATTATTTGTCAAAGACTACTTTGTTAGGTCGACTATGGTCGAAAAAAGACATTATTTAAAAATATAGTGAATATTCATAATTAAATAATAATCATATTTATTGATTAATTATAATTTTATAACCAAAAACTATATATGGTTATTAAAAATAAAATAATGTTAGGATAATGGAGATGGTACGTTGTATGTATATATAAGTTATATTTCCATTTTTAATGTAAATTAAAAAATGAAGGTATCTAATATGTTATCCATACATATTAACAATTATATAAAACATAAAATATTATTTATGTACGTATACTTATATATATCAATTGTGTGATGTGGTGATGACAATAAAATAACATCTCTTCGGGGAGATGATAGTCCACCATCCACGAACAGTGTAATCACAATTTAAGTGAAAAAAATTGTATGAAATAAAATTTTATATTATTATTTAAAAATGATAAATATTTCATGTATATAATTAAATATCATTTAAATGAAATATATTCATTTTTTTAAACTTATTACCTTCTTTCTAACAAGTTAGTGAAAATGAATCTCATCACTTTATGTGGCGGTAATCCAACATACAATAGAAATATTTTATCATATAACTTTGATATAGGAATATAGAAAATGTATATATAGGATATAATTATCCCATAGTTATAATTATGTCACAAATATCATATATAAAGATTAATATCTAAAATTATACCGAACTATGATATGCGGTAATCAAAAAAAGTGAATTACATAAGTGGCTAAATATAATTTAATATTAATCCTGTAAACATGATGAGACAACACGTTTTTAAGAACATTTTTTAGAAACTTTTTTTTATATGAACTCAATGACTAATAAAAATAATTCATGAAATTAAATTTATATGTAATTATATATAATATTTAAATTTTTTTATTGCAACCCATGGTGTATTTTGTTTTGATTAATTAAAACAGAGAAACTTTATACATTTTAAAAATGTATTTAGAATACACTATGTTTAAACTTAAAAAAAATAATACTAAAGACCAAAAAAAATTGGAATAAAAAGTAATTAAGTGGAAGTAATATAAATAAATAATACTTATCATACATTAAAACTTATTCAAAACATATTGGTACTTTTAAATTACATAATTTATTAAAATCATATTAATTTTTTAAAATATCTGTATTTTTCATTATTTAATGAAAAATAAATATTTTCTAAAACATCCAAAAATTCCACCCAATATAAATTTGGATATGATAAATTACAAAATATAAATCATTTTATCAAATTAGAACTCTAAAATTTTAAAATTATGCTTTTATATTATAACATATAATAAAAGAATTTAGTGAAACTATTTCTCTTTTGATTTAACGATAAACTTATATTTTTTAACTAATGTATCTATTTTAATTCATATTAATAAATGTAATATTTATTTATTCTATCATGAAATAGGTTGAAAAAAATATGAGATACAATTATTTAATCATAGATAAAATTAATATGATGATGTTTCAAAGTATGAATTCAACATTACATGGTTATAAGGTATATTGTATACTATTGATGTTTTTTAATGACTAATATTGACCCTTTATTTGGAGGAATAAACATAAAACATGGAAGTTGAATAGTCTCCCAATTCGTGTCATTGTATTAATACATTATATTATGTGATATCAATACATTGAAAAAATGGTACAAGTCCTATTTTTTAAGAAAATAATGATAATTAATGGTACATTTAGAACTCTAGGAAAGAAAATATGGGAAATAGACATACATGTATGGTGTAATTTTTATTGTGTAATAAATTTGTATAACAATACAATGGAAATTTATTTTTTAGAATACGAATTTTCTTCGTGTTTTGATAGTGAGTCCAATGGGCTAGTGATTTTATTGGTATGAAATAATTTTAATATGTGTAATTCTCAACTATAAGGAGATGGGAATATATATAAATGATTGTCTTAGTCATCATTGGAATTTAACTTATAAAATTACAAGGGATAAAGGTCTTGCTAACGCGATCCTAACAGTTGAAGATGACATTCATAAATATGTGGTTGTTGTTGCATTAATCATATACCAAAATTTATCTAATTCTATATTTCATTTTGTATCTTGAAACTATTTAATATCTTCTATGATTACCTTGAAAAATAAATATGTCCTTAGCACCTTAATAAGATTAATGTTTCGAAGTATTTTTAAAGGAAATTATTTTTATGGATAACTTCCTTTTCATTTAGAGAATTTATGAAGTTAAATTTTGTTTGAAAAATATTTTAAAAGAAAAATTAGTTAAATGATACTATTAATTATCCAATTTATGTAATTATCATCAATTTAATACTGAATTTAAAAAAAAACCATTTATACCTAAAAAAATCATTTGAATAATGCTTTTCATTGCGCTTGTAGGAATCATTTTAAATTATATTAATCCACTTCTCTAAATTTATTTTCATAAAATTGATTTCATATTTATTTTAAAAATAAATATTATTATATAATATGTTTAATTTAATTTTCTATCCTAATGAATAATAAAAAATGTAGAAAAATAATTACCATAGTTATATTTAAATCTTGTTGACCTAGAGGGCTTAATCCAAATTACAAAGAAATGTGTTCCAATTAAATTTGTATAAATCCTTTTGACTAGACATATTTTACATTAATCAGTCCCACATTCCAATATATAGGCATTTTAAATCATTTATCTTGGTAATTATTTTATCAATTTGAATTCTTTTAGGAATTTTTCAAGAATCCCCCCTACACCACTTATAATAGGACAACACCTCTCTCTTCAACTCCACACTTCAATAATATTTTGTTCAACAAAAAAATTACCTAATAAATTTAATAAATCCATATACATGACCTATATTCCCTAGATTGATCTAAAAAACTCATTTTAAGGATTTAGAAACAAACATAAATTGGATATCTAATGAAGTGGTATATTTAATAAATAAGTGTGTCATATTATTTCCTCCTATATCCCTTAAAATATTATCCAAAAAAGATAAAATAATTATAATAATATATTATATATACTAAGAAGAAATGATGTTAATGATATAACCTATATAAAAACCAGCATCCATGAAATGAGAAATGAAATATTCGTTCATGTGTACGACTGATTACATTCTAGCAAATAGATGTAATTCATGTCCAGACACTACCTCTCATGGATAGATAAAATAATGGATTATACGTGTCTATATATTTATATATTTTATTTTTGTATTATCTATACTTATATAATTCTAATATAAGAGAATATTTCTCACCTTCCAATAAATAATAATACTATAATGTCACTTCTGTGTACATGTGGACTATCGACATTATGAACTGATGTGATACTTTTATCATTTTATTTAATAATATATTTTTATTAGGATAGATTTATTGAATATATATGATAAATTTTATATAAAAATTATTATATAACGATGAATAAATATTTATGATTATTTTGTGCCATTAGTTTACATAATCGAAACAATATTCCTATATACATAATACCTACCCTATCTATGAAAAGAATAGATCATTTTTTTATCACTAAAATTTATGGATTAATATAGATAAATATATTTTAAATATATATTATATTTATATCATTATAAAAATTATTGTTATGATGGAACGAATAACAAAGAATAAGGTCCTAAACTAAAAAACCAAAACATCCATGAAATAATGAAGGAGTTATCACATGGAATAGTGATTTAAATAATGAATTGTCAATAAATGGGTGATAAATAGTTATAATTTAATTTTATATATTATTATATGTATGATTATTTTTATAGATTATTTTCATAAAAATTAATAATATATTATAATGGAGTTTCATACTCATTTAATAGAAGTCGAACTTAAGGTGCAGTTTATTTCACTATCTCATCATTATCTACGACTGATTATGATTAAGTATCCAATGGTTAATTGTTTGATATTATATATTAAACATAGTATATTTTATTATCATATATATATATTACTATATATTATATATTCTAGTTTCTATTTTCTCTCTTTATGAACAAAAGTTCCCAAAATAATATTTATAAGGATAATAGACATTGTTTTTCTACTTAGTCTGAAATATTTCCCTTATGGGTAGTATTTTATTCAAAATGTATCAAACGAAGTTTTCATCATCCAAAAAGTATTTATTAAAAACATTTTTATCAACTATTTAACTGTTTTACAAATTTTTAAATGAAATCTTATTTTCATAACTTAACTGAGGTGCTATCGGCCTTTTCAAAATATGGAGAATTATAGGTTTTTTATCACCAGGTGTAGAATTATCCACTATCATGATGACTAACTAATTTTAATATTAATTTAAATGTTTGTATGGTTTTTTTAAAATAATATTTTTCCTTAATATTTTGGATTTATTTTAAACTATAAATTAGGACTTCAAAAGTTAAAAGGATATTTTTTATCAAGAATTTCTTCATTGATATTATTAAATTATATTCATATATATCATCATTATATGGAGAATATTATTATTTTATAGTGATTTAATGTTTTTAAACAATTCTCTATATTTATATAGAATCTTTACGAATATGTTTATTTGTTTGAATAAATATTTTAATTTTTTATGCTAGTTTTTTTGTATGAATGTTTTCATTGATTGTATCTCACCCCTTTCCTGTGATGAATACATTAGACATAGTAAGTCATATATGGGGACCAATGTATCTCCTTGATTCAACAATATGTCTCATAAGGGAATCTAGTTTGGGTATTTGGAAAAGGACATAACCATTTTTTCAATTATGTTTTGGTATCAGCCCGTGATGTTATGTTTTAATGTCCAACATTATTCACTGAATCATTATGATACTAGTTATTATAATCAAAGTGATTATTTATTAAATTATTTTGGCCATGGTTTTGGTCCCCTATTTTATATTATTTGTTATGTCTCATATATTATTATTTATATCTCAAGCATATTATTCATTATATATTAACTTGATATTTTCTTCTATTTTATGTATACCCTTACTAAAAATATAATCTCTTCCCTTTACTGTTATTCATTTCCCTATGTTTGTAAGATGTTTATTATGATATATATATATATTGGGGTATAATAAAAGGGATATTGGTTTTTTAAAAAAATTGTTGAAATATAAATTTTCATTTGCAATGTGGGTTTCATGTATGTATCTAAGTTTCTAAGACTACTAAATTATTCTCTCATGTGGTATATTATTCATTGGATCCTATGCATGTGTAATTATAAAACTATTGTATCTAAGATCCATTATTCTGGATCATTAAATATGAGGTATAATCATTATTAATTAATAATTATCTGGTTTGGATAAATCAATTCCCCTATTATCATCATTTATTCAATGAATAGAGTATTTGAAATAGACCTTGATAGTTTATTGTACTGTTTATAAGTTATAGTATTATATTTAAAAAAAATGTAAGATATGATCAATTATTTGAGTAATTTTTTAATGACATTGAAGAACCAGATACTGTATTCCAAATTTAGTATCTAAGAAATATGGAAGTGGAAATTATAATTTTTGTGCCATGTGATCAATAGAGAATATACATTTATGGATCCTTCTAAGAAATTAGTTATTAAAAAATGGAACATATAAACCTTGGTGAAATAAATAATTTTTTCTCAAAGGTTTTTTATTTACAAACATATCAATATCAAAATTGTCTCTCTACTATAAATTTCAAGAACCAATGTGTTTTAAAATGGACATATGTCGAATTTAGTAGATCAATGTGAATAAAGGATTTCTGGAAATAAAGAGAACATTGGATAGTGCACCTGTTATAACACTACCGTATTATAATGAAGGGTTTTAGATATATAGTGATATTTTAAATAATAGGCTGATAGGTGTTCTTATGTATAATTACATGTTAATACCACATACCTCATTAATATAAAAAGTTCATTATAAATTTTTTAGACACATGACTTGTATCTGGAAACGATAATTTTATTATTGAAAAAATAGAGTAATTTTCAATATAGTGAAATGTTTGATATATGTAATAATCATTAAATCTCGAATTATATATTTATAATGAATGGGTTATGTATGTTATCATGTATTTTATAGTAGTTGATTATAAATTATGAGTACCCAATACATTAACACCATAGTACTTTTGAGAAGGTGGATGTTTCTCAGAGCTAGAAGGATCGTGATAGTGTTTCCAAGATTAATATTGAAATTTATATAGTACATATATATTTTTGTAGGCTGAGTTTCTAAATCATATAGAATATGTAATTTTCCAATATTCCCCATATGAGTGTTCAACAATCCATTCTTGTGAGGATTAAGGATGTGTAAGGGGAAGATGAAGATATGTAAAATAATGTATTTTTTCCTCACATCAACCTTAACGATGATATTATAATAATATTTATGAACAAGATTTATTTTCATTTATCACAATAATTATAGAATGAAATATTACAAGAAACAAGTAGACCATCACTCTATATTCTTCCTATAATAACACTTTTTTACAAAGATTTTAATTAGTATTTTTGTGGGAAAAAATGAAAAGGGATATTATAGAGTATTTACATTAATGACAAGAACATTATTATGCTATGGTTGAATTATCAAAGTCTATGGAAATACGAAAAACTATTACACATATAAAAATAGATATAAGAAAACATCACCATAGATTTAATCATAGAACACCCTAGTACATCTAACAACCATAACACCATTTAGGTTATAGTTGATTTCCTATGGAATTAATATCATTTCATTCATATTATATAATATTTCTATCCTGATTATATTTTAATTATATACATAAATAATGTCTTAAAATTTCATGCAGTACTAAATATTTTTTTGATCAATATTACATGTATACCTCAATGTTCTATAGAAGTATTCTTCAAGACTTGAATGTGATGTTGAACTTTTTTTCTATATATCAGCCTTAGATAATAGGTCATACTAATAGGGACATTAAAACACAATTTAAAATATTTCAAAAATTTTATATGAATTTTAATGGAGGTTTGGTTTAATACCTTTATCTAGATAAATTTTCTTCCAATATTAGCTTTCACTTGAAAATTTATATGGCTCCTTATAAATCATTAATTGGAATGAATTGTAGAAATCCAACATGTTTGGATGAATTTGAATAAAATAATTAATCTGGACCAGAGATAAGTTAGGAAATAAAATACTGTGTAGATCCATTTATCATAATATCATAGAAACATAGATTCATCAGAATTATTGGGATGAAAATCATCCAATAGATCTTGAGTTTAAATATGGTGAAATCATATTTCATTAAATTTTTCCTTGGACGAATGTTATGAGATTTAAAAATAAATTCAATGGAATTCCACATATACATTATAACATTTTAGATAATTAATTTTTTGGGGGAGGTACAGTTTCCAGTAGTGATTCCCATTAACCTCTACGATGATTATGATATTCCCTATTTATATATTTTGAGGTAGTGCATACCTCATAATTCCCATGTACTGAATTCACCAGTTGTACCAATGTGTAATGGTCATTATTATGAGGATAAAATAGTTTTATGTCATGTTTGAAGATATAAATCTCTATGAAATAATACTAGTTACTTGTTCAAACTTATTTGGTGAAACCATGTTTGAGGAAGCTATATGGTTTCCTAATAATGTGATAAGGAAGAAGTATCCTCATTTATTATTGTTAGAGTATAACAAATTTTTAGTAAAATTTATTATCATAGGGGTTTAATATAACACTTAAAAAATTTATGAAATTATAAATTGTCTTTAATTTTAATTGATTAATAATTATTTATACATCTAACACAATTCTTAGACAGACCAAAATATATTGTAGAAATATAATTATTTCATATGATTATCATCTTATAATTTTAGTGGTAAAGGGTATGAATAGAAGTTTTTCAGAAGTAAAATTTATTATTTAATTGTTATGAAATGTGTCTTGAACATTTAATGATATGTAGAAAATAAGACCAAATTTTTCATGATTTATATTTTCTATATAGTATTTATTATTTTCAAAATAAAATATATCGATCAAAAAATATAAATTATTAAATATATTTATAAATTATATAATAAATAGAATTATAATTTATAGATTGATTATTAGTTTTTAGAAATGATGATAAATAAATTTGAAGGGGAAAAATTAAATTTTTACAAAAAAGCTATATTTATAATGAGAAATTTATTTTATTTTAAGAAAAATAATAAATCATTACTCATGAATGATCATAAATTTTTTTAATAAAATATAAAAAATAGAATATATAAATGTAAATATAATTCTTCTTACTTATATATCAATTTTAATAAATAATTTTTCCCCAAAAATTACATTTTATATTAAAAAGATTATTTCACATTTTAAGTGATGTTATTATAATTAATTTATAAGACATCATTATATTAAATCTAGTAAAAGAGATATTATATTTTTAATAATAATAATTAATAATATGTATTAGTGTAAATTTAAGTTTACTCTATAATGAATATTTACAATGATAATAATCATGTTACAACAGTTAGGGATAATAGGGTTAAAAGCTGGTCAAATTTATATATAGGGTTTAAATTAACAAAAATTATGTTCTTAAATTTCTTGGGTCGATTTTATTTCCACCATATACATTTTAAATTAAATCTTTTTAGAATTTGGAGCCATGTGACTTCAGTATGAAATTTATTTTATAATAAAATCTACTGTGTTTACTAGTCTTCCACCCACATCACATAGAAAAGGGAACCGCTTCTTATCATGTCTCCGCAACACTTGATTATTATTTTTTTTAAAAACCATACTAAAATACCAAACCAAAATTCTTCAAGATGTATTGGTGGTATTTATATTATAAAAATACCATCTCAATAAAGAGTATGGTGTATGTTAATGGGAAATACCTGAAAAATAAGCAATTGACATTACACGTTTATTTAAATTCTACTAAATATATCACCTCCCCCAAATATTATATATTCATTTTAACATGATAAAAGTAGTATAATTAGGATATATATTGTTTTAGTTTAATTTTTTTGTAATTTTATTTTTCCATTATATCATATAGAAACTATGAACTTCACCCATGCGTGCGTATGGACTACCATCTCCCTTCAATTATAAATTTCATTTTTAATCTTCATCTATCATAGGTGGTAAAATAGTCATATGAAGTAGATATATATTAGTTTTAATTATTAATTATGATTATTTATAAATAAATATTTATACCATCTTAAACTTCCATGTATAAATAAATAACAATGCCACTTATGTGGATGTATGGACTACCACCTCCATGAAGCCATGTCATTTTATTAAATTAGTAGTTAACATGAATAATAGTATGGATATATTTAATAATTACGCTTCATATTTATAATGATATTTTTGTGGAAAGTTAAATTATTATATAAATTTATTTCTTTATATTCATTGTAATATGAAGACATCACTTCTGTGTATATACATACTGTAACAACCCATGATTTTATCATTTTTTTAACTAATTAAATCCTTTCTATTTTTTTCTATTTCACAAAACACTAAATATAGAATTTCTAAACTAAATAACTATGTTTGTCATGAATTATATGAAATACCATATTCATCCTTCACTACACGATATACTAAGATTATCTTTTGGTACACACAACAGACTATCTTTCAAATATTACACAAAATATTTTGTCCCGTCGATAGCTTTCAATACACAAAAGGCACGTTTTAAGAAACTAAAATATAATGTTAATATTATTACTAAAATATTATTATATCTATCACCTCGAAATTGGAATCGATGTTTCAATTATGATTAAATAAATTGAGATGACATTATTTACAGTTATATATAATGGTAATCCTTTAGTTATTAATTTTCAGAAGTGAATTTAAGAACTATTTGCATAAAACAAAATTTCTTTTCAATGAGAACTATTTTCCAATGTACAGAAACAATTTTATTTTAAAAAATTAAGATTTTTTTATGTTTTAAATAAAATTTATTTATTATATATTCAGTAAATAATTTTTTTACTCATCCAATAAATTTTATAGGTATACGATAAGAATACATCAAAATTTATGAATAAAATGATGTATTTCTTTTAAATGGTGATTATACCACTTTTAAATGGATAAACGATTTTAAATATAATTTTTACCATTTTAAAATTTTTAATATAAAAAATAACATTTATTATTGATAATTTTATATCAAAATTGACAATGGGATAATTTTGGTATTTTAATGAGAATATACATTTTTTATGAGTAGTGAAAGACATTGAAATTTAATTCAAAACTGATATTTCATCCAATTTATTTATATTTTAAAATTTAATTTCCAATTAGTTAAAAAAATTTAAATCTATTTTAAATATATTTTCCAATTTTGGTCATTTCAGTCAATTTCACATTAATATTGGATATAAAAATAATTCAATATTTTCAATATTTGAACTTTAAAAACTTGTTGTTTCATCAAGTCCATTGGAATATTTTAAGATTAATTTATTCCTCTTTTATATTTGGAATTTAGAAATATGGATTAAATTTTATTACACAAACTAATTTTTAATTTATAATACGTTCAAATTTATGTTTTAACCAAAATATTATTAGATGTAATTAAAAATTATTACAACCATTATGTTTAAAATGAGTTTACATAATGGATAAACATTAATTGTAATGAGATAAATGACCTTGAAACGGTCCTAAAATCCATTTGGTAGACATATATCAACCCACTACCCTCTTGGATACAAAATGGAGAATTATTGGAGGCATTTGATATAAGGGAGAAATCTTAGTATTCCTTGCCTTTTCATATTTACAAGAATGAAACTCCTCCATTTTAAAAGTACACTCACCCCCTAACTTCCTCACACCTCTCAAGAAAATTTTCCCTAGCCTAAACCTAGAAAAATATCCACCCATCATACCTACAATCAATCGAGAGGCCTTAAATTGTGAATAAATCCTACCAAGTAAGCTCTTTGGTGATAAAATTGAGTTACCCAATGTAGAGGTAATATCCTTCCACAATTTTTTTTTCTATTTATAAACATCAAAACACTTGTTATCTAATGATTATATAAAAACTGGATATAATAAATATTATTATCCGTTATTAATATATTTTTATACATACATGACACATTCACCCAATGTGTAATAAACATAACATTCGTGTGTATGGGAGACGACCACCTCATGAAACGATGTCATTCATCATTCCATTACAACTTAAAATTATTGGTAATTAAGATGGAAATACTATTTTAATATGATATTTATGTTTTATCTATTTTTTGATTAATTATTATATAAAACGTACCTTTACTCTTTCCATTTTTTTGATGATATGGTTACTTCATTTGTGGATGTGTTGACTTCTGCCAACCCAAAGTGATTGATTCATTAACACTTTTCATGGAATGTATTAGTGATGAGATTAGTAAATTTAGATGATATTTATTAAATTATAATGATAATATAGTGATAATATATATATATATACACACACACACACACACTCACATATTTCATTAACATTTTCTCAGTCAATACAATAATAAAACAGAAATAGTGCATACGTACAACCTACCCTCTCCATGAAGGGTGTATTCAATTTCATCCTTCCTTATTTAATTAATGATTATAATTATTAAAAATTTAATAAATATTATATTTATATCATGTTTTAAATTATATAAATATATAAATTTGGATCTAAAGAATATGATCAAGAATAAAAAGTAAAAACATCCACGAAAAACAAAGAAGATGTTAACCAAAATGTAACATTAACATGGAGTTATAAAAAATGGATAATATAATGTCATAAGAATACATTATATGGTATTATATATATAATTCTGTTTTTGGTAGATATATAATAAACTTATATATATTATAGATAATGTTTGAATGTGTCTGAATAAATTCCATACATAAGGTATGTGTTTTCTATTCTCACTTTTATTTTTGTGAGATTTATAACTTATTCATAAAAAATTTATTATGTATGGTGTACTTAACGACCATGAAAATATTATATTACAATTATACATAAATTTATGTGTATTTCCATATCTATTTTATGACATCCCTCTCAATGTTTTTATGGTTCAAAGGTTACCAAATCTGTAAATTAATTTTCTCCCAATTTACTATCTTCGAGACACATTCCATGTAATTTATCTATATTATTCTAAAATATATATAAAATTACCTATGACATGTTATAAAATAAATATAATTATTTTCATTTTCATTTAACGTTATAATTTCATGTGGTAATATTCAATGTTACAAAAGATGTAACATTTTATTTCTATAATATCATCAATTATTGGGATTATTTATGTGTACGTATATATTGATGAAATATTATGATCCATATCCCATGAAATATCATTAATTTAATTCTCATATTGAAACTAAATATGTTATTGTGTAATTTTACCATTTTCAACTATTTGTTACATATGATAATTAAGAAATTGTTCATAAGAAAAGTTGACATTATCTATCTATTCGATTAGATATCATTGTTCTTCTAAAACCTTGTTTTCTAAATATGTTTTAAAAAAATTTATATTATTAACATACAATATTAAGAATACATTTTTGTCCATTTTTATCTTTTAACTAGAAGTGTTTTTTTAAATGTAATTTCCTTTTCATTTTCTGACCAAGACTTGTTTCTAATCATTTTATAGTGCAGAAAGAATGTTTTTCATGTACAGATTTGTCCAATATAATTATCATAATATGTTCAATACTCCCAAGAATTTTATCACAATTAATATTTTATGATATATGTTTTTAATAATATTGTGGACATAATTATTTTAAATTATATTTTAAATATATTTTCTAAAAAAATATTATTATATTCCTGATGTTTTTAAAATGATTTTCAAGGATTCCGTTAAATGTTTTGGAAATATATTTTCTATAAAAAAAGTTTTTTAAAATAGATTTAGGTTTAAAATTGTTTTAAAAATTGTTTTATAAAATTTTTAGGAAAAATTTATTCAATATTTTTTAAAATTACTTTATATGTTTTGAAGAAAAATGTATTTCAAAATTTTTTCGAATCATCTTTTATTAGTTTCAAAAGTTAATTTCCAATAAATTATTTTCAAAAAATTAAAAAAAACCTTTTATAATTTATCAAATAATGTTTTTTAAAATGATTTCAAACTTCCTTTCTGTATTTTAAAAGAAAATCATTTCAAAAAATTTTAAAGGGTTCTTTATAAGTTTTCAAAGAATATTTTTTTCAAAATGTATATTCGATTCCTTTATTAGTCTTTAAATATAAAAGTTTTAAATTTTGGTTCAAAACATATATTATAATTATTCATGTATATATTAATGTAATATGGGTTTCAAATTTTTTTATGAATTAAAATGATTATAAAAAAAGGGTATTTTTCTCAATAAATGGTTTTAAAATATATTTCGAAATCATTCTCCATCTATGATGGAATTCGTTGGTGTTACTCATGTCATTTAGGTCATGTTATATAAGGGTTCAATTTATATTATTTCAAGGAATGTTTAATATTTATATGTAATGATGTAAAGTATCCAATTTGTCTTTCATAGGTTATATGTTTATGACACCCATATCTCTTTCACAATTTGTATTTTTATGAATCTATTTTCTCCTTTACAGGTAATATGGTTATGATAACCAATTAAGATAATTGTTTATGATAGAATTAGATAAATATGAAATATAATAACCCAATGGTTTTCATACATTAAAAATACACCACTTTTCTTGAATAATTAATATCTTACACAAACAAAAGCCAAAATACCGTACTAATCTAGTGCCATTAGAAACACAGATTCATAAACGGTAGTACAAAAGATATATACATTTTATCTAAATAGGTTATTCTAGATTATTATGTTCCATATAACTATCAAACACAACAAATTTCTTCAAAATCATTGTTAATGGAAACATAAAAAGGGATTATCTAAGATTCTTAGAATGGGTAAATATGGGATACAAAAAACATAATCATGAACATATGAGAATGATATCATGATCATGAAAATGGAATATCATGCCCTATATTTCAATAATAATAAATACAAATCATGGAATATATATTTTAATTTCACAATACATGAATCATAATGAATTCAGAACATAACCCACTAAATCATATCATAAAAGTAAGACCTCGAATTTTTTGTAGACACATTAGCGTATAAAATGAATTACAGAGTAGTAAAATAATCAATACTAAGGCCATATTACTGGCATGGGTTCACTCCCCATACAGTATTGGTAGTTATAGTTTACTATAATGACCATCTTAGTAGTCATAGATCACTGCCAAGACCATCATAGCAAACAAAGACCTTTTTTGAACATAGTTCACTCCCTATTCTAGTCATGAATATCTCAGGAGAAATATATCAAAAAATAACTAATTAAGTGGAGATGTAGGTCTCAACCATACCATAATAAAAAAAATACATATTTTTTCCACAATAATATAAATCATTCATCATATCATAAACCAAAGAATCAAATGGGCTTCATAAACATTATTCAATCATTACATAACAAATGAAAATGAAATAGGTTTCATAAATATAATTCCATAATAATTAGAAACCATTATTATAATGAATACTATTTGGAGAATTAAATCATGTCCTCATTAGAACATATGTAGCATAAAATAAATATCACATAGATGGAAATTTTTTAATAGATCACTTGAATGTAATTTTTGATAAAAATATCATTTCTTCTTTGAAAAAGTTTTTAATTCTTAAAATTCCATGAAAATTTAAAAGAAAAAATTTTCATAGAAAATAAACAATTATTTTTCCATGGGAAGCTTCAAAGAAATAATTTATCATGAAAGTGGAATAAACCATTCATTATGTATATGTTAAATGAAAAAAATTATTCTCATCCAGTTTTTTGAAAATTTACAATGTACCCCATTTTAAAAATGAAAAAATATTCCTCTCAAACCATGTAAAAAAATGAAAAAATGTGTTAAATGGACCATAGAAATCAATAAGACAATATTCAAAATTTTGTTAATAGTTTTAGAAAACATAGTCATGGATTATAAATATTCCTTAATAGAGACATAAAATAAAACAATCCCTAATATAAAAGAGATTGTGAAATAAATACCTATCACATTATAATCTCAATAATTGTATGCCTCATGAAATAAATTAAAAAATAACAATATGAAAATATCATATTTTTTAGATAATACTCATAAAATACATTAACGATTAGAATCTATACCTTGTAAAAGAAACCAGTATTCATATGACCTAAGTCTCGAAGAAATAAAAGTAAGACTACAAATCCCCCTAAATTAGGCCTAATTTTTCATCCCCTGCACTTGGGGGTTTAGCAAGGAGATCCACTTTCTTGTATGCTTTTTGACATTACAGAGGATTACCTGAGTAGGTGTATTAATGACCTTGTCCAAATAGGTCTTTATAAGCATATTAGGGCTGGTGTGAGTGAGCATGCCACGTCTCATTTATTGTATTCTGATGACATCTTGATTCTTGGTCAAGCGTCATGGAAAACTATTTCTTCTATTAAATCCCTTTTCAGTCATTATGAGGTGGTTTCCAGACAATCCATTAGTTGGGAAAAATCATCCATTGTTTTTGGGAATGGAATTCCGGTTGTGAAACGGAACATAATTTTCATGCTTCTTGGAGTGAGGAGGGGATCCCTACCCTTACAATACCTTGGGGTCCCACTGTTTTGGGGAAAAGTGAAAAGACAGTACTTGGAAGGAATTTATGATGGAATTGTGCATCAGATGGCCAGATGGAAACGGAAAGCTATGTCTCTGGCTGGGAGGGTCTGCCTTGTGAACTGAGCGATCACATCAATGTTTTTCTATTAATAATCTATCTATCGATGTTCGAGAGGGCTCCTCAAGGAACTTCAAAGCATGGTACGGAATTTCATAAGGACGGGGTCACCGCATGAGAGGAAGCTCATCACAGTTTCATGGAAGGAGTGCATCATGCCTGTGGATTTGGGGGGTCTATGACTCAAGGATCTCTATACCTTTAATGATGGCTTGATTGGGAAATTTACTTTGGACCCACTTTTTCATGAAGATGATGATGATTTACATTCAAACTGAATATCAAGGAGGATTTTAAATGGATATAAATGTAATCTTGCCTCATCAGTTTAGGCCTCTATCTAGAAGTCATGTCAGAATTATGCACGATACCCGATGGATGGTTTACAGTGATTCCACACTGAATTGTTGGAACACAATGTGGCTCACACATCCCCTTTGTGATTTAACTATTCCACCTGAGGCAACCACTTGGTCTATTTCGGGATTACTATCACAGATGCAATCTGTTAATTTTAGTGTTCCTGTGAAGGTGGAGACTGAAATCAATAATTATGTCTTTATGTAACATGATACTTTGATATGGATACATAACAGAAATGGGAATTTCAATATCAGGGATTACTACAGGACCCAATGTGGTGGTCACTCCCCTACACCGTCTTGACGTATGAAATTCAGAGCATGGTTTATTAGACCCTCCAAATTTTCTCTGATCTGGAGGACCTGGAAAAGATGGCTTCCCACTACTGATGCTCTTAAGAGGGAAAATTTTCATCTTGCCTTCATGTGCTTCATCTGCAATACTGATGAGGTTTCTGTCCAACACATTTTTAGGGGCTGTTTCAATGCCAGGAAACTGTGCTCATAAATTGGTCCTTGTTTGGGGTGGTTTTGAAAACCTATGGGTCAATTATACAATTGTTGTCTACTGTATCTCATGGCCAATTCAGTGAGCTGATTTTTAATCTGCTTTTGGCTGATATTGTTGCTACTATTTTAGTCATCTGGGAAGCCCATAACGCTACTGTTTTCACTGGTTTACACTCCACAGTTCAACAAGGAATGGTAGCGGTTCATAGGGGTGTTTATACTGCTTCCCTTGTGCAGGATGGCGCAAAGTCTAATGCAATTGCTGATCTTCAAATTTTGATAATGATTTGTGTTTCGGGGTAGCCATTCAAGCCTCAAATGCTAAAGTATATTTGATGGATCCCACCTATTGGGCCCTGCCTCAAGGTTAATGTTGATGGGGATGCTTTGTTTTCTCCCGGCCCATCGGGTTGTGGGGGAGTGTTCCACCCCTATCATGGGTTTTCCAAAGGATGCTTTCATCACGCCATTGGAATTGGCACTTCCTTTAAAGCCAAACTTTGGTAAATGATATATTCCATCAGGTATGTTGTTTGGATTAATTGGAAATATATATGGATTGAGTCTGACTCTCAGACCGCGGTTC
The DNA here is from genome assembly GCA_963277665.1 of Viscum album. Taxonomy (NCBI): domain Eukaryota; kingdom Viridiplantae; phylum Streptophyta; class Magnoliopsida; order Santalales; family Viscaceae; genus Viscum; species Viscum album. Next base: position 1,961,149,096 of record OY728137.1, read on the forward strand.
ATGCCTTGAGAACTATGATGCGCCACATCCCATGGTTTGTGCTACCGTAGTGGTTAGTTGTCCTAGTGCTATTACTCAGATTCACGTGGACATTCCTCATTTTTACCAAGAGGCTAATCATGTAGCGGATGCACTGGCAATGCGGGCGCTCACTGATACTGGTCAATAAAAACATTACATCATTACTCTTCCTTTAGATGTTAAATGCTTCAGTTTCCTATGCCAATTTTTTCATATAAGTATAGTTTCAAGATCATAGGATATAATATTTTCATTTCTATAATTATCTTGTGATATTATTTGTAATATATATTCATTATATAAATTTATAAAATCATCCATTAATGGTGATCATGGAAAATTACTCGCATCATGTAGTGGAGACGAGATGTCATACGCATGCAAGAACAATTATATCATTCCATTAATTATAAAAATATAAGGAAGTGGATGGTAAATATATTTATATCCATAATCAATATAGTATTATAATAATCAGATATAATTATTATTTCTATAATTATATATATCCAAGTAATATAGTGATGAAAAAAATATTACACCATGGCATAGAGTACGTTGTAAGAACACATGTGTAGTTATTTCATTTTTCATAGGAAGGAAAAAGGTGGAATATGGTTCTTCCATATACATTATAACAAAAAACCATATGATTTATAATGATGTTATTATAAAATAATTGAAACAACAATTGATATATTTCTACTTCATATCTTTTTCCATGTAATGGTGGTGAATGTTTCATTCAAAATTCATAAGAATATAATGATATCCGTAAATATAATTATAGGCTATTATATACAAAATTATCCCAATAATAAGGATAAAACAACTTATCAAATATATATAAATACACCTATGGTTAGATAATAATTTATTCCCACATACATAGTCTGAATTTTAACCTAAAATTTCCATAAATGGGGAATCCTATAATCCTTCTCAATGATAAAAATAAAAAATGTTACAAATAACTTCACTAATTATATTAACATTTATCTTCAAGAAATATGAATTTAACTATTAGCTTTTGCTTTCCATACATTTTAATAACTTCATCGTGTATTATCCTGAAACATGGTAATATCCTAAGTTACCATACATCCTTATTGATTACCAACATGTTTACTTTTTCTAATGTTTATTGGATATATTTATTTAGTCCAAATATTTGTTAACCACATCCATGATAAAAATAAACAACATTAAAAAAATCATTAATCCGTTCCCTGGAAATCAGTACCTTCCAGTTTACTTATTCAAATCTAACATATCTTTAACCAAATATTATTATCTCAACATCTGGGAAAAATAATGTGTTATCCTAAAATTTATAATTATATTTATAAAAATATTACCTTGTTACCTCAATCAATTTGTAGGTTACTATTATCTTTCATTATATGCTCCTAAATTATAATTAAAAAATACACCGGTCTGATACATATATGTTTCGTTATTACAATGTTCCAAAAACATTACTCCAATAACATTATTCTTGAATTCCATTACATAAATACTCAATCATTTATCAACTTCATTATCATACTCTACATCACCAATAATGATCACATGATATTTCCCATTAACTTTAGCCTTAATAGGTTACTGGTGTCACTAATATTTACCATCCCTTGGGTTTGGGAATAGGTTATCATAATTCCAATTCTCCTTACACTAGTATGACTAAATTTATGGAGGATCATTCTATAATGATTTATCTACATTCTCATTCTCAGCTATCTTCTTTACATTACAATGGAAATCAGATACTTATTCACATTCCTTTCCATTCTTAAAACATTTTATAGAACCCTTATGTAAATTTTCTACATTATTCATCCTCTACATATAGAATAAAAAAATTCAAATTATTTAATCGAAGGTTTTTTATTTTTTTTAGAATCTATCTTCCTCTTCTTATTATAACAATGATATCGATACATAACTCTAACATCCATTAAAACATTTATTTCACAATACATAATATCATCACAGTTTATAATGTATCTTATAGTTACCTCCCTTTTGAGACATGAATTTAAGCCACCAAATAATATATCAACTTTTTTTATGTTGGATAATCATTATAGAAGCGTGCATTGCATGTCATTTGGAATTATATTCATAGGTACCAAGAGATTCAATATTCCTTTAAATTAAGTTATAAAAATCCTTCCCTATTTTTTTATATAGAATACATTGAAACTACTTATTTAAGAATCCTTTCTTGATCTCATCCCAATCCCTGGATTACATTTTATCTTGATTCCTATTATTGTTGATTAGAGTCCACCACTAGCCCACTTCACCTTTTAATCAATAAATATCCAGAATCACTTTCTCACATTCAGAATACTGGATAACATAGAATACCATATTAGTTGTACTGATCGATCATTCAAAAAAATTTGGATTACATGACCCGTTTAAAGATGGTGTATATATCCTCATGAAGGTCTCAATGGAACAGTTTTCCCTAAGTTTCTCATTTGTAAATCCATCATGATTTGAAAATTGATAATTTTGAGTGAGTAAAGAAAAAAATCCATTCCATCTCTCTTAGAATTTGGTTTCTCAAAAGGAAATTCATTTCATTTTCCATCACATTTGTCATTAATGTGGTACCTTTAGGTTCTAAACATGGACTAAGGCAAAAAAATATAGTGTAAGAAATTATTAACATGGTGAGTAATCACATAATCATGAAAAAAACTAATAACGTAGCATAATATTGACACCTTCTATTATCAATGTAACTTAGTTTCATCATAGGTTATTTATATCCAACTTAAATTTAAATAATTTATTATGGTCTTTGATTTTTTTTTTGAATTATCAATGAATATCCCCTAAGAATGTCAAACCTGGTGTGAATCAATGCTCATTGTCCTGTTTCAAGTTACACTTTATTCCGGCCCAAGGCAGCAATTCAGAGATGTTACCCCTAGGTACATCTGTTCCAAAGAGAAATAAACTTTTAGTATTTAGACATAGATACATTTCTATGAAACCACCCACTATATCCTTTACCAAAATTCCAGGACATTTTTTTACCATTAGACTAATCCTTAGAAATCCATATAGTGTTCTCACTATGGTTTTATCATCGTTTTTCCAAAGGATAATTAAAAATATTCTATGGAAAAAACTATAATGACTTAATTACGTTCATACATTAACATTACAATAGTATTTTGAAATACATAATATCATACATAATCAAATTCCCAAATATCATACTAGTATTATAGTATAGGAAGCATAGAAATGAAAAAACTGGTTCTTAGGTGATCTATATAATCTCTCACTAGGTTCTTCTCGACTATAAACATTCCTATTTTAGGTCATATATGGTAATCATTGATGGTCTAGAGGGGGTCAATATACTAGATTGAAAAAATTATACTAATGGATAGATTAAATAAATTATTTAACAATGTAATTATTAAGGTTAATTAACAACAACAATGTATATAACAAAATGATGTTCTTATAGTGGTTCGGTTCAAAGTGATCATAATATATTCATATACCTCTATACTCGATGAGAGATACATGAGCAATAAATTTTTTATTAATGAATTATAACCGAATTATAGAATCCTATTCAACTAGAGGGATAAAAATGACACTGTCTTTTGTTTGGGAAGTCACAACAATTACAACATAACCTTGGACAATAGGATCCATGACCTGAATAATACTGAATTTAAATATAGGGAGTCATAACAAATAGATCCTAACATTATAATCTAGGAGGGAAAACCTGAGGGAAAAATTATAAATAATTATTTTGTTTGTAAAATCATAAATAGAATAATAATAAGTGTGTTAGGTATGGTAAATTGTGTTGCACACTCCAAAACTAGAAAGAAAATATAAACTGTTAACATGTTGGTACTGGTTCATGATATTTGGATTTGTACGCCTATTCTTGATAAATTTAGTAAAATAAGAATTCATTCATCAATAGAGGGAACTTTTAGGTAATGAAAAACTATATCATACAGACCTCGTCTTGTACATCATGTTGAAAAATTTCATAGAGATTCGAATATGATAGCACATTGTGTTGATTCGTATAATTGTTTTTTAACATGCAAGATATAATGATTTATATATATATATATTAAATAGAAATTCAGTAGTTCAAAAAACACTAGTTTATTCAGATATTGAAAATAAACTGGGTCTTGTGATTTTACAAATATCTCCAAAAAAATCACATCAATATTCCAAATTTATTCCAATAAATTAAATATTAAATATAAGAATTTAAAATAAATTTAGTAACTTATCTTATAATATATCTGGAATAATGATAACATAAAATTATATTACAATATGGGTTTAAATCTATTAAAACAATTTTAAACATTCTCAAAAAGTTTATCAAAACTACCAGAACTAACCAAAAGTAATTTCAAAATTTGAATTTAAGGAATCTAGTATCCTACGACATTATTAAAAAAACATTTTTAAATAATTTATTAATTATTCTTTGTAAATTTTCCATAAAAAAATCAAAATTTATTCCTTAATAATCCTTAGATATAATATAAATTTATCATGTAGAAAATCCATTGAAAATTATCTATATAAATATATATGAATAAGATCAAGGGTTAGTGTAAAATAACAATACAAAATATGAAAAGAAGGGTAAATGAAAGCTGGATAGTCAAAATTGAGGTACATAAGTTTCACCTAACATAGGGTCCATAAAAATCAGGGTTCATATATAGTAGGTTTCACCAAAATTACAATTAAATGAGTATAGGTTTAACTAAAAGTAGTGTAGGGTTTATTACAAATTTAGAGTCGGGTTCACTACAAAAGTAGATTATGTTTCATTGAAAAAGTATGTTCTTCGAACCATAATTTTCACTATGATGAATGTAGTGTTTACGAATCCTAAATTTCATTTTCATTGATGCATTATTTCTGAAACATACATTAAAATATTTTTAAATAATTGTATCAATACCATAATTTGAAATATTTTAAAATTAGGGTTGTCAAAATATAAATTATAAATAACTTGACAACATACATTAACTAATTTGAAAACAAAGTTAAATTCTCATAACATCATATTTAGCATTTTTTTTCTAGAAGACTAATTTATTGAAAATCATACTACATTTATAATGAAACCTAAATCAAATAAAAATATCATCTAAAACTCTGGATATTATCAAAAAAATAGAATCAACAACATTATACAAAAACTTCATCTACGAAACAACATTGTAGAACATCATATATATTTTTGACCATTCAAACAGAATTTTAAGATATTTATTCAAACTAAAAAAATAAATATTTTTTTTTTATTTTTAAGAATTCAATTTCATAGAAAATCATTTATCTATATAACATCATGTACTTTAAATTAATTGACTTCTCATAATTGTAGACTGTAACGATTCTTAAAACTATATAAAAAAATTTGTTGAATTTTTTGAGTACTAGAAAAGAATTTGTAGAATTCATCTTAACATAATGATGTTTAGATAAATCTATTTTCAATCAAATATGATAGGAATCACATAAGTACAAACATTCTTTATTCAGATATCATCAACAAATAGAAGAAAATTATAAATCAGTTTCTTCTAAATTATTGATGTTTAAACTAATAAATAACATGTAATCAAACAAAATAATAAAATGTTAATAAACAAATATATAATCATATTTAACAAAAAAATCATACATATAAAAAAACAACATCCCCATTTTTATTTTATTACAAAACATAAAAAATTATCCATTTTAAAAAATATTTAAAAACATTTAAAACCAAATAATTTATCCACAATTTTGTAATTAATAAAATTTATAACACAAAAAAATACACCTAAACAAATGTAGTAACATAAACTAAAATTCTAACATACCTTGTTCAAAATTAATTTTTTTCAATTTGAGCAAAGAAGTCGAGATTCTTAAGAATATATGATAAAATTGTTTAATAAGCTATTAATTCTCAATAAATGTCACCATAGTATACATGATCTCTAATAAATTGAAATCTAAGCTCTATATTATTTATTAATGAATTATATATTTTTATTTTAGAAATATAAATTTCCAATGTATTAACACAATGAATAATAGGTATATCAACAAAGACAACAAAATCACATATTATATTCTTGATATATAAAAAATGACTAAAAATACTAAAAGAATAGATATACTCATATTCATTAGTATATAAAGAAACAGATCGATGTTTATTATTTAGCCAAGAAATTAATATTTTTACCAAAAAATTACACATAATTATGTGTAGTAATTTTTTTTAGTTCAACGTCCTCTAAAAACAAGGTCTAAATAATTTGTTATCTCAAAAAATTATTTTGTTCATAAAGAAACAAGAATCAACTGTACCCTTACCACAACTAATTTTTCATTTCTTAGATTTAATATGCATTATTTGTATCTTCTGGAAATCTAAAGTATAAGCATACACTAAACGTGATATTTGGTCTAGATATTGTAAAAATAGAAAGCAACCTACAATACCTCTACAAAAAATAATATCAACAGATTTACTATATTCATTAATAAATATTTTATAAGTAGTATCTATAAGAGCTTTCATTGATTCAGATTTATCAGGACCTAGGCATTTTGCAATATTTTTATAAGACATATATTGATTAAGAAAATTTTCATCTTTCTTTTGTGAATTTTGAAATCTTTGAAAAAAAATCCATTCTCCCACAAAACTCATATAAAAATCAAAATATATAATGTAGAAAAATTATTGCAAAGTCATTCACCATAGTAACCAGAAAAAAATCATCACCATAAATTTATAATATTTAATTATTATTTGAAATTATTTTGATTATAAGGGTTGGATCAATGTTGACATTATTAAAATCATTATTTAAAAAAATAATGAATGTATTTCAAACTAAGAATGAGACTGTTGTTTGAAATGATAAAATGAATTAGATATTTTATTAACATAGTTATGATATTTTTCACTTCTAAAAATAGGGTGCTGAGAAACATAAAATTATTCTATTACAAAATCATTAAAAAATCACTTTTTATATCCATTCGATATAATTCAAAAATTTGAAATCTATAAAAAAAGTAATATCCTTTTAGCTCGAAACTGGTGCAATTGATTCTTAAACATTTAGAACCTCTTCAACATATTATTCGTGATCAATACTTATTGATTTGTTTTGGAAAATCATTCTAGGTTTATCCAACCTGTTTCTAAATACCCACATTGTTCCAAATACGTTATCTTTCTTAAGAAATAATGAAAAATTCCCAAAATTAATTATAACAAGTTTATTTAATTAATCTTGTATCGCAATAGTCCCGTTAGAATAATTTAAAGCATCATTGAAATTATCTAGTATAAAATTAATAATAAAAGAATAATTTGGAAGAAAATATAAAATTGAATTTATGGTTTTCACACCAGAATCAACCTTTCAAATTATATTTTCTAAAAAGATGATATTTATGAACCTTCAATGGTCTTGGATCATATTGAGAAAGAGTACGCTCCCCCTAAATTGATTCATTATTTTCGTGAGGTATATCTTCACCAAAAATAATATTTCTAAACATATTATCAAAAAATTATAACCAGAATTTAATTTATCATTATATTCATCAAATATAACATGAATAAGTTCTTCAATAATCATAGTTATTTTATTAATAAGTCAATGTGATTATATATTATTATAGTAGAAAATAAAGTTAATTTATGACTATTAATATCAAATTTATTTAAAATATCCATTGAATTTAAAATAAAAACATTACAACCAAAAACTATTAAATAATCAACCTTAATGGTTTTAATTTTAATTAATTCATAATGATTTTTTTTATAAATGGTGTTATAATAATTATATTTGAAATATAAAAATCTTTATAATTGGAATCAACCCAAAAAAAATTAGGAGAGTCATATTCAAAAAACACACATTAATTTATTTTAATAGTAGTTTTATTTTTCCATTCTATAAGATCATTTTTATAGTTTTCTATGAGATGAAAAATAATAAAAATAGCCATTTATTTACAAAAAACTTAATCTAAATTATGAAATTCAGCACCCTATAACTTTGAATATAAATAATCAAACAACTTTTCTCATTTTCAACAAATTTACAAAAAAGTAGTAAATCTATAAAAAGTATAATTTTTATGAGAAATAATGTTAACCCAAGTAAATATATTATAATAATTTGTAATAACTAATTTATGATTATTTTCCACAAGACTGTATATTATATTGGGGCCAAATAAATAATTATATACTTAATGTAATGTTCTTTGCGTAATTGTCTTCTTGATGTGTCAAAAGTAAATTTTATGTTACTTCCATTTCATGCAAGCATCGCAAACATGAAGTTGTTCTTTCTTCATGAAAGGTAGATATAACATACTATCATGATATTAGATCATATGTAACAATATAAAATTGATATTACATAAATCTCCTTTCCATGTGATGTTATCATTATTCATAATATTCACACTTTAATTGTTGAACAATTTGTGCATTAAAATAAAAAATATAAACATTATCTTTTTGATTAAAAAAATAATTAATAAATTTTTTTTTTTTAAAAAAATCATATTTATATTCAACATACATTACATTATATCCAAATTTTGATATACTAATTAAATTAAGTTTTAGGCCTTCAACATATAATACTTTAAAATAATGGAAGAATTTGAAATACAGATATTATAAAAACCATTAACTTGGACTTTTGAATTATTTCTAAATGTAACAGTCCCACCATCACAAGTTCTTTATGTAGAAATTTTTTTGTCACCAGTCATATTTTTATAAAATCCACTATCCAATTACTATTTTCATTCATGACACATACAATGAATTTTCCATATGGAAATCAATTATATAATAAATTTTTTACCCAAGCTAATGTCTTTCCAACGAGATTAGTTATACAAATATTTTGGTACCCATAAAAAATTTTTAACATGTTTTTTAACAGTACTCTAGATATTTGATATTTAGAAATATTAATTTTTTATATAAAAAATTTATTGAATGCAATAGAACAATAATTTTCATAGTGATCCTTCATGCCACATTTGTAATAGGTTACAATTTATGTAAAATCATTTTTACTTGAAAAAAAATAGATTTATTCTTTTGTGGTAATCTCTTATCATAGCCAAATCCATCATTAGTTGTATATATTTTATTCAAATACATCATATTTTATATTTTTCATAACCATGAATAAATGAAGTTAATCATTTTTTAAGACATTAAACTTCTTTTTTAAAATTTTTATTCTAATCTTGAACAAATTTGAATCCTTTATAAACTTTATAATGAGAAGTATAAGTACTGTTTTTTAATTTTTCATTCTTAAGTAAATATATTTTTTTAAACAAGTTTTTCATTGTTTGAAATAATCTTATTATATATATCAGTATATTTGAAAATGTCTTTTATTAATCATTCAGTTACATCGTGTAATTTTAAATTAATTAGATTATCATGATCATAGTCAGAATCAATAAAACCAAAATAAAAACCATAATCACTAACCATATTTAGTGATGCTATGATGAACAATTTAGTAGATTCATTTTAATTTCCAGAGTGTTCAATGGAATCATATTCTTCTCTACAACTCTAGATAGTTTTCCAATTCCTTTTTTTCATACATTTTTATTATTTATTATTCATTAGTTTTGTACAATTGTTTTTTATATGTATTTTATTTATACACTCATAACAGATTACATATACATAATTGAAATATGTACCCCCTTTCTTATCTCCCTCAAATTTTCATATTGATGGTTTCATCTAAACCAATTCTTGAATCCATTATTATTCATTGTTTTATAAAATCCAGTCATAATTTGAGCCATATCATCTTTTTCACTATCCTATTGATTGGAATTAGAAGAGTAAGTAGAATCAACATTTAGAGAATTAAAATCTATAACTTTTCAATTTTTGTTCTCTTCATTACTAATGTTCTTCAATTATATTTATTATTATAGAAGTGATCCAATTAATTCATCAAGTGTTTAATATTTGAAATTATTTCTTTTATAAATAGAAAGCTTCTATGCATTCAATTTATTTATTAATAATTATATCACTCATTCAACAAGTATTGGATTTTACAAATATTTTCCCTGTGAATTCATTCCACTCACAATGCTTGTGATTCTTGGTAAAATTTTGTTTAATGTTTCATCTTCACCCATCATGACAACTTTTTACTCAACACGATGCATTCCAAGAGCAGATGGGCTAAATTTTTTAGAAACAAGGTGAGGTACTTGTAGAAACATCAAAATGAATTGACATGTCTTACAATAAGACATATTACTAAAAAAATTATATTAATATTATAATATAAAAAATTTAAAAATATTTAATTTTAAAAAAAATCTAGAAGAAACAATTTTTGTAAGAGTATCCGAGTCAGCTTCAGGAAGTGTGTACTATTTTGTCATTATAGACTAGTGAAAAATGATCAACTATTTGACGCAGGCCTCCATATAGGACTTCTGGTCGCTATAATTTTTAAATAATCATGCCCTCTTATAATATATTTTCCTTATATTGTGAGTTATAGGAATATGTTAGCACTAGTAAAATAAAACTAGACTCTATAGTGTGTTTGGTAAATTCCAAAATGAACAAACTATGACATTAATTTTGGGTATCTAGAGAGATAATGAATGTGATAAACTATTCTTAAGAATTTTATCTGTCGATACCTATTATTATGTAGTACTAGATAATGAAAAGTAGTCTATATAAGGTGAATATACCAGATTAAAAAAATTAATTAAAACAATAGATAAACTAAAATATTTATAAAATTTAATTATTATGGTAAATTATAAAAAGAAAATGTAAATAACATAAGAATTTTTTTATAGAAGATTAGTACAATGTTGTTCTACATTAATATTATACCTCTATACTCAACATGTGATACAAGTGAAATAAAATATTTGTATTGGGGAATCATAATCCTATTTTAGTACCATTTTCTAGTTGAGGGATAACCACAAAACTCACTATTTTATCAGGATTCACAACTATTAAAACCGAAATTTAGATACTGAGAGTGAAAACCCGAACAATCCTGACATAACATATAGAAAGTCTCAACACTTAGATCAGGATGTTAGAACCTGAGAAGAAAAACTAGATGAAAAATAATAACAAATAATTCTTTTTATTTATAATAAAAGAAATAAAAATTCCATGTGAGTTGTGGGAAATATTGTTACAAACTCAGAAGCTAGACAAGATAAAATAATTACAAAAGAAATATAACTGGTTCTTGTAATTAGGACTAGTATGTCTCGTCAATGGAATTGCAGTCTAAGTATTTTTAATTCCTCAATTGAGAGAATTAACATTTAATGCAAAATACTATCACACAAACTTTTCCTTGTATCGTATGTTGAAAAACATTACACTGTGTCGAAGATATTATCCATTGATGTTGATGTCTATTGTATTTTTTTTAAACTGTAAGAGTGAATGATATATATATACATACATACATACATATATATATATATATTGAATATTAAGTAGTGGTAGTATCTCTACGTACTTCAGATATTCAAAATTGTTTAATTCATCAGCATTCATAAATATCTCCAAAAAATTCACAACATTGTTTCTTCTTTATTCCTATACAATAAATCTTATTTCAAATAATTTAATATAATTTGAGTAACTTATAAAATAATATCTCAAAAATAATAATAAAAAGGATTGTTATTAAATATATGGTTTAAATTATTTCAAAACATTTTAAACTTAGTCAAAATTGTTCCTTAAATCTTGCATCACAAACGGAAAGAAAAATCAAATATTTGAATTTAAATATTCAAGAATCTATAGACATAATTTGAAAAATACAATAAAATAATTTATAAATTTTTATCATTAAATGTTACACAAAAAATAACATCAAAATCTTTTTGATATTAATCATTAGATTTAATATAAAATTATCCAAAAGGAAAAACACAAAAAAAATAATCTGTGTATATTTTAATATATAGAAGATCAATGTTCATCTTAAAGGAGACAATAGAAATTTTGGTAGGGTACATGAACGTAGGTTACAAAAAAATATGGTAAAAAATTAGTGTTAAAATAGAATGGTTCACTGAAATTATGGTTCACTGATTTTAGGGTTCACTGAAATTATGTTTAACTGATAATAGGGTTCACCAAAATTAGGGTTCACTAAATTTAGGTTTGACTAAAGTTATGGTTCATTGGAAGTAGCATAGAGGTCAATAAAAAATTAGTTTAGACTTAATTAAAAAATTAGAATAGAGTCCATACAAATGTAGGGTTTCTAACCATATATTGTATTGTTTTGAAATAATGGTTTCAGAACCATAAAATTCACTATTCTATAAGGTTTGGATTACGAACCATACATTGCATGATTCTAAAACTAGTGTTTTCAAACCATACTTTTAGAAAAAACATGACATCATATATTAACAAATTTAAATTTATTTTAAAGGTCTCTTATAAAAGGATTCCTTATTTTGTATAAAATTATTATTTTTAAATAAAATGATTTTCTTTCGAACCAATCAAAAATGTAATAAATCTAAACTCTACAACTCTTGATATCATCAAAAAATAGAAGAAATAAAATTTTTGAATAACTACAGCTATGAAACTAGACTACATAAATTCAGATAATTATTCACCATCCAAATAACCTTTTTAGACTTTTATATAAACTATAAAAATCCGGATAAACATTTTTTCATTCTATAAAAACTAATTTTGAGAAAATATGATATCTGGATAATATGAAGTAAATTTTATACTATTACATTTCCAAACTAAAAACTATAATGAATCCTAAAATTAAAAAAGAATCTTTGTATAATTTTTGGAGTACTAAAAAAAATTATAATTCCTCTTAATATATTGATGTTTATAAAAATATATTATCTAGCTAAAGTGATAAGAATCACCCAAATCAAAACAATTTGAATTTACATAGGAAAATTATAAAGTTTCTTTTTCCAGATAATAGAGTTTGAGACTAAAAAATTAGATGTAATAAAACAAAATAATAAATGGTTAATAATATATATAATAAAAATTAATAAAAAATGATTCAAATGAACAACGATCATAAACCCATAGAACATAATATATATCATCATATCTCAGGGGAAAGGAAACATAGAAAATGAGGCTCTCATATTCTTATTAATGTAATAAAGGGAGATATGTAATCATAATATATAGTATACGGGTATGATAAAAGGATCATGAAATTTGAATATCATACCCTAAGTATCAATAATCATAAATATGAATTATGCCATAAATATTAATATTTTATAATACATGAATCATAAGTAATTTGAAACCTAATCCATTAAATTATAACGTAGAAATAAGACGTAGAATTTGTGGAAAACACATAATAATATAAAATGATTCCCATAATGTTATATTCATCACAACCAAGGACATATCTATAGTATGTTTTTAATCCCCATAACATCTTGGTTGTAATGTATTACTCCCCTGACTATCTTAGTTGTCAAGCCTCACTCCCAATACCAAATTTACGGAAACATTCCTTTACTATACTGAGTTCACTCCATGTTAAATTGATGTCTATCTCATGAGATATATATCATTACCTAATATATTTTAGGGATATATCAAATCCATCAATCACATAATAAAATCCATGTACATTTTTTCCATAACAACATAAAATATTCATTATATCACAACCCAAGTATTGAAATGGGTTTTATAAACATCATTCAATCATAACATAACCCTGGGAAAAAATGGGTTTCATAAATATAATTATCTTTTAAAAACAAACCATTCATATATATATTAATAATGGTAGCATTGAACCAAAACCCATTTAAAACAAAAGAATCATCAAAAGAACTTGTCTTAGATGGGAAATAATTTTATGAGATCACTTGAAAACAATTGTTTTGGAAAATATAATTTATTTTTGACAACATGTTCTATTATTAATAATCAATGAAATTTTAAAAGAAAAAAATTTATTCGAAATTATATATGTAATATAGTAATGAAGGATTCAAGGAAATGCATCATCATGAATGTGGAAATATCTAGTCATTATTTTAAAATTTGAAAACATTATTTGTGCACTTTTTTCGGAAACGTCACAATGTACCTCATTTGGAAGACAAAAAATGATTACCATCAAACCATGTAGTAAAATGGTAAAGAAGGGTAAGCAGTGACTTTAAAAATCTGTAGGGAAATATAAAAACATTTTTTCTGGAAACATTTTTAGAATACTAGGATAGTGATGACTAAAATTCTCCAACCAAGACATAAAATGAAACAATCAATAATATTGAAGAGGTTATAAAAAAAACCATCACATTATAATCAGTAGAATTATATTTTGATTGAAAGAACGATTTTTAAGGACATGAAAATATCATTTTATTTTATATATGACTCATAAAATACATTCATGGGTAGTATATACACCATGTAGTAGAAACAAGTACTAGATATGGTGTAAGTCTCGTATATGTAAAAGTGTGACAAGAAATCCTGTTACGATAGATCCAATTTCTATCAAAAATATACAAACATCCTATATAATGGTATAAATCAGGTTATTAAATTATTCTATAAAAACATTTATATTCAAGATATCATAAATTATTATCTGATTGCCCTTTTTAACAACATTTCATTATTAATATTTTTTCTTGTTAACTGATTCATTTTTCTATGCATATTTTGTCATATAAGTCCTGGTTCATGCACAAAATATATAGTTATGTCCTTTTCATAATTATATTAATCTATTAGATTAAATTATTATCCACTATATACATTTATTTTTCAGTAATGAATAGTGATCATTGAAAATGAATCACATCGCATTGCGGAGATCGTAGGTCGTATGTACGCACGAGCGAAGGTATAATTCTCTAAATTGTAAAAGGGTATGAAAGTGGAAGGTATATATTTTGTTATATAATAAATATAATGTTATAATCAACATATATAATTATTATGTTAATATCTATAACCATAAAAGTAATTTTGTGATGAAAAACATATTACACTGCGATGTAGAGATAGTAGGTCAGAAGTACACACGTGTGGTGATTTCATTTTTCATTTGATTGATAAAAGATAAAATATAGTTTTCCCATTATCATAATAACATGTTGGTATGTAGTTTATTATATAGATATTAATTTATAGTGAAAACAACATATGAAGTAGAAATATAATAAGAAATACTATTAAGAGAATTGGTAGAGACAATTCACCCCTCTTTAGTGAACCACATTTCGATATCCTATTAGGGACACATGGATGGTCTTCAGAGAAGACCAACACCTCTAAAATGTTTAAAATATATTTTATATGTAAAATAAGTGTTTTTGGACAAGATTTATGGCTCAGTTTGATGTAAATAATGAGGGATGTGTGTCCTTTTAAAATTGCAGTGAAAGTCACTTTTGGAATTTCTAACTATATTAATTTATAATAAATTTAATATCAATCCAAATACAACAAACTTTATAGGGATTAGTGGTTAAGATGATTTAATATTGGACAATAAATGTTCAATTTATGATATTTTCGACTATATCTCATTCTCTATTCCTTATTCAACATTTTAATTATTTTTAAATAATTTAATAAAATATTACTTAAATAAAATTTCATTACTATCAATTTTGACATTATTAATTATTTTTATTTTTAAAAATATCATAACAACATGGTCTCTTCAAACTAACTATATTAACTCATCCGTATTATGTCAATGTAATTTAAAAAATTTGTGGGTTTCCCTTATTATATCTAATTATCTTTATTTCAATATCATGGATATGTTTTATTTTTTATTTAATTTAATTAAACAATTATTATATCAACGTTGTATAAGATATTTTGGTATTTAATCATTTTAAAAAAATTAGAAATAAATTTCCATGCTAAATAATAAAATATCTTTAAAATTAATCTTTTTTGTCTAATTCATTCTCTTTATACCCCTGTATTAAAAAATTAACAATTATTTAAAATATGGTTATGACATCTTTAACATTGCTTTAAATAAAATATAATAAATATTTTACACTAAATAAGGTAGAATAAAAAGTTTATAAATTTTGAAAGAGGGATATTTTGGTCTAAAATCACCCATCTAATAAAATTATGACATCTATAAGTGTATTTTTTTTATTACTTGTAAAATTATTTTTTACACTTAGTTACTGTATTTATATTTTACTATGTTAATAAAAAATGAATACTGTATCAATTCAAAAATCCAATAAATAAAATAATACTATTAAAAAATTTATACTCTTTATTTCCAAATATTGAATCCATTTCTAGAAATTAAAATCATTGAATTCATTGTAAGTATTTAAAATTTAATTTCATTGAAGGGTGATAAAATGTGTTATTAAAGTTAAGACATACCAAAGATTGAAACGTTTTTATAACTAATTTCTATGTAAAATTAATTCCAATGACATATATTAGATTAAATTATAATAAATTTACCTAATTATAATTTAAAACCAATAAAAATAGAATTCAATAATATAAATCATTTAAATGAAAATATTGTTTTCATTTTAAATTTGGTATTTTTTTCTATTCATCAAAAAATAAAAATTAACAGAAAAATACCAAATGATAAAAAAAGTAAATTTATATATTCTTATTTAAAATAAGAAGTTTATTTTTTAGAGAAACTTCATATGAGTGTCAATATTTTATATAATATTGGATCTCCATCAAAAAGAGATTAAGCAACCTCTTGAAAAAATATAGGTTTTTAAGAATAAAATTGGGTTGGTTCTAATATTATTCATATAAAGTCTTTTACATTAATATCAAAAAAAATTTATTTAATTTTTAAAATGTATATTTAATTAATATCATTCATCAATTGTAAATAATGTTATTTCCTTACACCACGTGGCCTTGAGAAAACAAAAAATAAACTATTTCCTTCACAATCAATTGGTTTATATTTTCATTTATAATTACATGGTAACCAATAATTTATAAATTATAAACCATATATTTTATTATGTTAGTTAATAATATTAATAGCCACTAATTTATAAGAAATTTTATATCTTATTATATTGAATAATAAATTTTTAATAATTTATTATTTTCTGATAAATCTCAGTATTGCGTGTAATGGAAGCTGTCCAGAGGACTTAGTGTTGTGTAACATAATCCATGATTAGATTTTTTTTTATACCCCAATATAATATAATTTTTTTATATAATACAATATCTCATATTTTTTGCATATAATTCAAGATAAACATGTTGTTTTTTACATTAAAATCTACATTTAGTATTATGTTAAATGAAAAATATTCAAAAGATTATAATAATACAAAAAATATATTTCACAATATCTCAGGTTGTGACAAATAACCTATTTATTTTTTATATGTTATGGTATTATTACATTTTTATGATTTCCATTAAATTTCATTAGTATTTATATATACCCTATCCTTTTACTCATTTTATTACATGATTTTATGCATAATTAACCACCAAAATAAATGCCAAGGATCATAATGTCTTGTGTCTTTGGATGATTAGGTACATAAAACATAAATAATCAAAATAGAATGCAACATATTAACATTAATATTCCATAAATATTTAATATATTTTATTTATATCCTACATATGCATATAATATAATGGGTAATAACTTAACAAAAGGGATGGGCCAAATAGCCCATTAAGGATATAAATATTAGCATATAGCAAAGCAGATGGGTTAGAAGTAATAAAATGATGCCATAAAATAAAATATATCATGAAGAAAAATATTAAATAATAAAATTTTGAACATGGGTACATGAAATACTAGTATCATAGGAATATAATAACAATAAACAACAAGACATAAACATGTGTAAAGTCTAACTGCTAAGAAAATTTCACATGGAGGTGAATTTCCCATAAAGCAATCAGGTTCACTCTCTATGCCAGCATGATGTATCATGAGACTAAACATTACCCAATACATTAGAAATCTATTTGGTCACACCCATGAAAACATTTTCATGAATATTTGCGCTACATGAAGAATCAAACATGATGTCTAAACATAAGGGTTACCCAAAGAGAGAATTTTCTATCATAAGTATTTCATAATGAATAACCAAAGTACATATCATAAATATTTTCATGAAATAATTTTATTAAATAATAAATGAAATTTAATAAAATATAATAGTAATATATATCCTTAAATTTACTATCAAATATTTGAAAACATTTAAAAAAATTCTTTAGGAAACATTAGAAATGAACAACTTTAGTGATTTTTAAAGGAATACATTAATGAGACGGTAAAATGGAAAATTCATAATTGTTTACATAAAATAAAAAGTAAAACAATATTTTATTTCATTATATGACGAGTGATTTTTGTAAAATGGAGGATTAAAATATATGAAGTATGGAACCTGAAAATGAGTAGGAATTTGAGAAGTTCTATTTCTTCAACCATGCTTATCGAGATGAAATGGTTAGGGAACCTTATAAACCATTTATTTCATATCAAAGATTAAATAATAAGGATAGATAAATATGTTTCTAGAATAAATAAATTTATATGGATTAAATAATATGAATTAATAATTACATTGGGGTAAATAGAGACAAATTGTAACCATAAGGAAAAACTGAGGGTTGGAAAGATCTCCTTGCCATTTGTTATAAAGTGTTATTCACTTTATATTAATTCTCAGTATAATTAAAATAATATAAAATAATTAATTAATACATAATTCTATAAATTTATTTTAAAATTTTAAAATTTTATTAAGTTATTTTATTGAATTTTTAATGAGATATAAGATACAATGTCATCATGTAGGGGTGTTCATTTCCTTTATTTTAATGATTGGTTCACATGTATAAATGCATGAAAGTTAATGCTAAATGGGAATATATGTCCATAAGTACAGTTATATGTTTTTAATAAACACACATAAGATTAAATGGTTATATAATTCTTTTTTTTATTTAGGGTGAGGGTGAATCCTATGATACAGCCTTAATGTTAATCGTTTAGATTATTTTGATGGTTTTTTATCCTTACAAATTAATTTTTTTTAATTATTAAATATTCTTTATCAATTTTGATTCAAAACCTAAATAATGTTTATGAAAATATTTTAAAATCTATACAAACCAATATAAGGGTTTTA
Source organism: Viscum album (assembly GCA_963277665.1). NCBI lineage: Eukaryota > Viridiplantae > Streptophyta > Magnoliopsida > Santalales > Viscaceae > Viscum > Viscum album. The sequence continues at coordinate 1,961,168,434 of OY728137.1, forward strand.
TGTACATCATTGAAGCCAGTAATAGAAAATGAAAACATATCATCCTAAAAGGTGATAAATCAACACCTGATATTTAAATTTTTAGAATAAAAGGATGATGGGAAAGGAATTTATGGTGTAATTTTATATTTACATAATAACATTATAGTTAATATGGGATACTATATTTATCATTCATTTTGGATAGGGTAGGTCAGGAGAGTATAAGAAAATAAATGAAAGTTAAAAGAAAATAAGGAAAGAGAAAAGAATATTTACCTCTTAATTATTCTCCTTGAGAACCACCATAAAGAATTTTTTTCGTCTTTTAAAAAAACCCTCATGAACATGGGAAAGAGACTTGGTGATTGTATTGGGATGAAATTGTACTTTCTTTAATTTATAAGTTGTTTTATGAAAAGAGTTCTTGAGGGCTGGTAGTTATAGTGTATGAGAGGGGTGTTTTTTGATTATTTTATTTATTTTATTTTTATTTGGGCTCCAAACTATGAATATTGAGTATTATTATAACTAAATGAAGTTATGACAGTAGTTGATTTTGATACAATGTCCGCATAATTCATCAATTACAGAACCTTGAATAAAAATGTATTTATTTAAATATAATGTTAAATACCGTAAATTAAGGTATTTCACTGTTAAAAAATAAAATATTTATGAGAAATATAAAAAAGAAGCCTAACAATTGATCTAAATATCTAATTAAAAACTAAAATTATATTATGAAAATATTTTTCTAAATATGAGTAAATTATTTAGTGAATATAATTATAATCAATTCATTAAATACAAATTTTAAAATTATACCTTATATTATAATAGTATGAAAAAATAATTAAGGTATCATAAAATTATCTTATATTCATAAGACAATAAAATATTATTTTTTGAATATGTTTTATGAAAATATTTTTTCTTTTAAATCATTATATTAACTATATAATTGTAACTAAACATTTTTGTTTCACAAAAAACCAAAACATAATTTATCACTTTTAAAATATTAATTTACATATATTGTCATGTAATTATATAATATTTTCATTTATAAGATTCTTAAATTTTATTTTAACCATCATGGTTGAGAATACTATTATATTAGCTTCAAAACTATTCATAAGGGTTCTATTACTATACCAATGGTCATATAACTATTTCATTAGTATTGGATAATTAATTTATATAAATACATATTATTTCATTCATTAATCATTTATAATGTTTTTATTATGTCATCAATGTGATTTTATGTGATTTATACAATATGATATTGTTATAAGAATGGAATATTTCATTGATAGAACTCTAGGTCATTACACTATTCCCCCATTAATAAATTTCCCCACCAAAATTTCATTTTAAAAAATATATGGAAAATAGGATAGGGAACTTCTCTTTTATTTATGCCTATTGTTTCCATTCTAACTCCTTGTAATTATAGTTCTATATTGTACATTGTCTAGGTGTGTGTTCTAATTGTGTTGACTTTTATCTCTACAATCCATGTTCATCATTTAATGATCCTCTTAAGTGAGATCAATATCCAGTGGTACCACCTATGAATTTAGTACATGTGAGGGATCTAAAATGTTATTCTTCAAGATGGATAAATGGAATACATCATGTTCTTGAGACATGGTTTCTTAAATTTTCATTTTACCGGACATCTCTCTGATATGATAAATAATAATGAAGGGGGATGTACTTGGGACATTGTATTCCATTCACCCCAAATCTCATCACCCTCTTCCATAGAGATAAGTGCAGGAATACCATGTTCCCAAACATTATCTCACATTTCATCGACGATTATCTGCATTTCCCTTCTGTAAAAATTGTTCTAAATTAATGTGATTCTGAATGGTCTTCACCTTTTATACCGTTTTAGGTCTGAGATGTTTACATTCACTGACTTCAACCAATAATGTCGGTGTTTTTTATGTTTTTCCATCAAGTGGTCCACATGGAGCCATTTGGATGATTGAGTTAAAACTAATATTATAGGAGGACTCCAACATTGGAAGATACTGATCATATCCTATCTTTATGTCCTTCAAAAATTCTCTTTTTATGTCTTATAGTGTCCAAATAGTCCATTCATATTGGCCACCAGTTTTATGATTATATGTCCTGCTGAAGTTTAGCTTGTGCTTACATCATGTTCGACACTTCTCCCACACATGAAGGTGAGTCTCTGATATTGATCGAATAAATTCAAGAGTGGTACCCCATTCAGTATAAAAACTACATTTATTTATATCTACCAATGTTATTCCTATGAAAATTCCGTTCAAATTATAATCATGTGAGATTCCATTGTGAGACGATCCAAAACAACCAATATAGCATTATTTCGTATAGATTTCTTCAGAAGGCCAGAAAAAAATCCCATGGTGATGTTTTCCCACTACCATATTGGTATTGGTAATGTATTCATATTCCCCTTAAACATTGTCCTTTTAGTATTCAGATTTTGAAATTCATGGTACATTGATAAATACTCAGTGATCACGTTTTTATATTGTCCCACCAATAGTTTTCTTAGAGATATTAATAAAACATTGTGCTCCTTGGTGGAATAGATAAGGTTTAGCTATATACGACATTCAGAAGAATTTATCTTACATTTTTATTGGATGGTAAGCATATCCATGACCAAAATATCCTTACTCAAAACTCATACATTTTGAACTATGTGAATTTCCCTGTTTTGATTGCTTCCACATTTTTATGAATTTCCACAACATTTGTAGTGTATTCATTGTTTTCTAACAAAGAGATGGTCAAGAAAACATTTGATAATTTATTGATGGTGTTCCTTCTATAATTATTCCCATTATTATCCATTGAAAAAATAATTATATTGGATCCCTCTTAACTAACATCACTGGTAATTTTTCTGGAACAATTCTAATTAGAGTATATTATACATTATTTTCCTTACATTGATGGTAGTGGATTGAGCATTAAAAATCTGTATTGACCTAGAAATTCCATGGAGAATATTTTTTTTTCATAAATACATGGGAATTTTATGAGTCTGTGAAAATTGACGGTGCAAGATTCTGAGGCTAGATGTGCCTAGAGTTAATTTATGATGTTTTTTTCGGGTCCGTTCAGTAAACGTACGAGCGAGTTTTTATAAAATTTGAACTGGTGCTCAGAATTGAAATATGAGGACACCGTTGAACTCACAACACTGTTATTTTCTTAAGGAGACTTTCACTTTAACGGTATTGGGTCGCGAATAAAAGTTTGTTTTTGGGTTTTTGTGGAAAATAATAAATAAAGCGATCTTCAGTTTATTTTTATTCAAGTCTCCAAGTGGGTGTCTGCTGGTTAAAACCTCCTCATGGAAGCTGGAAGTGGTACCAATACAACTTAACCTCCCATGAAAGGTTTTGGTGGTGGGGCCCACCCAAACATAACCTTTCGCGAGAGGTTATGACTTGGGGACCGCACGAAACTAAACCCCCCCTTTTAATGGGAGGAGAGGAAAACCTCTCAAATCTTCCTCATTAATGAGGGAGATCCTCTTGACTCCTCTAACGTTAATGTTTCCAATGATCCTTCCTTAATACGCCAACCTACTTAATTAATTTCCCCAATTTGAATATTTTCCAAAAAATAAATTTGTGAAATCATTTCACTATTGTCTTTGCATTTAAAATTTGGTGGAAGCTTTGGTAAGAGGAGAGCTTGGGAGAAAGCATCCAATAAAGAACAAAGAACACTAGCAACGATCTTCTTCAAACATCTTCCTCAGACACCTACCGATGTGGGACGTCTTCAACCGACCAACCCTCAGCATCGTCGTCATAGACCTAACGTAGCTCAGAATTGGAAGTGTGCGGCGGATGCAATGAATGACGATCACCTTCGACTTCTTCCCACGACATCTTTGGTGATCATAAAACAAAGGTAGGGGTTTTTATATGTTTATTCATTCTTTGATTCATCTTCAATGGTTGGAAATATTTTGTTTTTAATTGGTTTGTTGTTCATCTTCCTACTTCTTGATGATCCAATTGATACCACCTAAAATGCGGAGGGTGCGGGCAAATCCAACATGGCCCGATGCCTCTGACATTCTTATTTGTGATGATCTTTATCATGGTGATGATGGGACAGATCGATGAAGGTTGTGACGACAAAGGACGCGCTACCCACGACCATTACAAACTGCGCCACCCCCATGACATTGTGGTGCTCCGGGCCGAACCACGACCCTCCAACCGAGCGACCCTAGCTGCACCACCTCCGGCCCATGTCATCCATCTCCCAGATGCCTTCCAGTCTGGCCACGCCCTGCCCGACCATCCGTAGACCCACCTGACCGCACCCAGCTCGGCTGCCAGTTGGTCCGCCAGGTGCCCTGCACAGCCGCCCGCCGGACCGCCTGACACCCTGCCCGGCCGCCTGCTCGCCTCCCAGCTTCCCGCTCACATACCTAGCACCCTGATCGGCCGCCTGCGGGCCTACCCGGCCACCGGTTGGCCCACCAGGCACCCTTCCCAAATCCAAGACGACCTGTACGGACACCCGCTGGCCCACCTACCATCCTGCTTGACTGCCTCCCGGTCGCCTGCAGGTCTGCCCGATCACCTCCCGACCGAACTGGCGCCCTGGACACACTGGCCTCCCGAGCTAGCCCACGACCCCCTTGCAGTGCCCTGGAAAATCCGTCCCGAACGCGTCCTCCGGGACGGGCCACGCCTGGCCGCATCCTCACGACGCTATGGGCCGAACCAGCCACAAGCCCGGGCCTAACTGCCAACACGGCCAGCTGGGCTGGGCCCAGCAGGCCGGGCCGAACCTAACAAGCTGGCAAGCCCAATGGGTTGGGCCATACCCAAAAGGTCTGACCGGGTCGACCCAGACCGGGTCAACCTAGACCAGTTCGACCCAGACCGGGTCGACCTCGACTGGGTCGGCCTAGATCGGGTCGGGCCGGGACAGTCCGATTGGGTCGGTCCTGACCCGGCCCGACTACTAACACTTTACTTTCTTTTGGCCATATCTTTGGAACCGGATGTCCGTTTGAAGAATAATCAGTGGTTCTGGTAATCATGGATCATGACAGTCCCTTTGAGTATACCCCACTAGTGTTTTGGTATATTTGAGATACGGTCAGGTTCGATCGTGCATGAATCCGACCGGGCTCCCAGGACTAAAAATATAATAACTCACAGACCAGTCATCCGATTGACGCCCCGTCTATTGCGTTGACACAACTTTGTCGTGGCATACCATTGAGATATTTTTTGTGGGACTTCATGATAGTTGGTGTATCGAATAGTAGCTCGTTGAGCGGATCCTTCTGGTGACGAGCGAGCAGAGTTCAGAGACCTAGTAGCTAGCTGAGACCTGACGCCTGCTAACCAATTCGACTCGGAATGACTCGACTAGTTTAGTGGGGAGCACCTTGGTGTTGCAGCTGACCCACGGAAGAGGAGTTCCTGGTTGTGGTGGAAAACCCATGGTACTCAACAGGAGGAGTACCTCTGCAGGCTATTAGGGGGAGCGCCTTGGTGACGCGACATACCAATAGTGGGGAGCGCCTCGGTGTGAATCAGCAGACCCATGGTACTCGATAGGAGGAGTACCTCAACAGTGAAAAGTTAGAGGGAAGTTTTTTGGTGTCACAGAAGGCCCACTATACTTGATTTAGGAGGAGTTCTCCAGCTGCCATTGATTCGATAATGTGGATAAAATCCTAGTCGAGCTGAGTCAGTAGCTTTTGTGTTTAACTCATGATTGAGATGGATTACATTATAACTTAGTTATATGTATGGGAATATACCTAAGTGGGGTTATCTATTGATTTCATACTTAGTGTTTTATAATTGTTGTATTTTGTGAGACCTTGAGTGTCTCGGGGTCCCTAATGAGTATCGTTATTCTAACCCTTACACGGGCTCTGCACGCACATCCTTATGTTGGTTACAGATGACAGACTGCATTGACTGAGGCTGAATGTACGAGGACTTGACGGTACCCGGAGGTGGACCATATGACGTGTCAGTACACGGAGGAGACCTACATACATGGAGTGCTAAAGAGGCTATCTGTACCTACCCTTCAGGTAGGATCCATGGTGGATGATGTAGGAGATTTTTTTCACCTTTCAGTTGTTTTGTCCTTTTCTATTATACTTGTACATTACAGTTGGGCTTGTATTTACGGCCCCTTAATTTTCATCACTCTCTTTTTGTATAGTTTTACGTTGTGTTTTGTATTCAAATGTTTGCCCTGATGTGTGTGTTTACAGTTATAAAAAAATTCCTTCACAGTTTATAGAGTTATGCCTTTGGTGCTAGTCGCCAGCCCCTAGCCTATGGAAGGCATGCTTTAGGTAGTCACGACACATGCCCCGGGGGACGGGTCGTGAAAAATTGGTATCAGATGGTTTAGTTCTATTGTAGAACATTTGACTCTGATATTTTACGTGAATCAATAGTTTTTAGTGTACTAGGTGTGGTTTTCAGTTCAGGGAGTCCAGTGTTGGTGCGGCGTCCGACGTATCCATACACAAGGACCCTGAAAACTGATTTCCGACTCAGTGCACGAAAACACAGATTGCATGTGTGTTTTAAAAAGTTTTCTTTATGTCATCTCAACCAGGATAGATCACCAGGTATATTCTTTGATTGTGCCACATCTGATTATTTCAAGATGCCTTCCCACGGATGACTAGTGAGAGTTCTGAGAGTTGTACGAGATGGTAGCCCACTGAGCAATGAGGCCTTGGTGCAGGGCACTCTTCCAGCAGAGGTACCAGCGGTACCACAACTTGTTGGGCCACTGATGCCACCAGTCCTAGTAACGGACGATGCATGATTCTTGGGTGTGTTGCATGAGTTCTAGATCCATAGGCCACTCAGGTTCAGGGGGGAGACAGACCCAAAGGCGGCTGAGGATTGGCTGGAGGCAGTGGTGAGAGTTTTTCGACAAGTAGGCACACTTGCCAACTTCATGGTGATTCTTGCTGCCAGCCTTCTACAGGCAGCAGCAGGAAGATGGTGGAGCCCGATTATCCAGGTGCATGATGAGATGACGATTCCCTGGGTAGACATCGAGAGCCTATTTCGGTCCGAGTTTGTCCCAACAACTATTCGTCTAGTGCGCATACATGAGCTACTTCATCTACAGCAGGGCAGCATGACGGTGGCACAATACTCAGTGAGGTTCACCAGCCTCTCATTCTACTCCACAGATATGGTACTAGACCAATTCATTAGGGGCTGGACCATCGAGTAGGGACTCAATCGAGAGATGAGAGCTTTGGTGATCTCCCTCAGCATCCCTACACAGGTAGGGGTTTTGGAGCGAGCCCTCTTAGTGGAATGTTTCATTTATGAGTTGTCTCCATTATTGAGATCCAAAACCAGTAGACATGTAGAGGAGTCTTCAGAAGCTATTAGTAGATAGATGTCACAAATTTCTAAGAGGAATAGACACATGGGTGGACGATCGCCTGACTCATGATCAGTTTTACGGGGCACCCGGGGAAGATACATACATGCCAGGAGCTGGCAGTGTTACTCATGCGGTGGGATGGGTCACTTGTCTCATGATTATCCAACCCCCCATTCAGATGATTACTAGATGGTCGAAGGACCTCCCATGAAGAGACAAATATTCGATCGATGTGGTCTGTCGCGAGCAGGAAAACGTGGCAGAGGAGCTAGCCGTGTAGCTGGCGGTGGGGGATGTTTCAAGGTGTTACCACCACCACCACAAGGAGATCCACCACGGCCACATGGAGAAGGTAGAAATGTGAGATCTCAGCTCCATGCAACTGAGGAATACGATCATGGTGCCCTATAGAAGATATGAGGTACCATATTTGTCTATTCCACCATAGCTGCAGTTCTTATAGACACAGGTGCGAGTCACTCTATAATTGACACTACCCTAGATTGGAGCTTGGAGATTCCAACAGAGCCGTTGGCTCAATCCTTACGGTTAGAGACTCCAGCGTGAGAAGACTCGACTATTACACACTTTTTTCGGAAGTGTGAGCTTACTCTAGGTTGTGAGAGCTTTGGTTGGGATCTCCTCGTAGCGGCGTCGAGGCCATACGACATCATCTTTGGTATGGACTTTTTATCTACAGTCCATGCTCAGATCGACTGTATTAGGTGAAATGTGCAGTGTGTCCACAAGGATGGGACTAGGTTTACCATCATCGGTGAGAAAGGAACCTTTGCAACACAAGAAATACTTACTCAGAGGAGGGTGTACCCGATCACTCATCGGTTGGCTTGCCTTACCCTCGGAGCAGTTGATGTGGAGAGTCTGAGCTATCCTGTAGTGGTGGACCAGTACGCGGATGTTTTCCCTAACAATTTTCCAGAACTACCTTCTTATAGAGAGATGGACATCTACATTGACTTGTACCCTAGGATGGCACCGATATCTACACCAGTGTATCAGATTACTCTCGCGGAGCTTCGCGAGCTATGGGTACAGTTAGAGGACTTGCAGGATAAGGGATTCATCCAGCCCAATGTTTCTCCCTCGGTAGCCCTGATTCTGTTCGCCAAGAAGGAGGACGGGAGCATGACTCGTTGTGTTGACTATTGTCTCCTGAGCTAGGTGACCGTGAAGAACAAGTACCCACTATTGAGGATTTATGACCTCTTTGATCAGCTTAAGGGAGCACGGTGGTTCTCGAAGATAGACCTCGGATTAGGCTATCACCAGCTCAGAGTTCGAGATGAGGATGTGCCGAATACGGATTTGATATGTTGGTATGGCCACTATGAGTTCTATATTATGCCTTTCGGCGTATCCAATTATCCATCATTGTTCATGGGACTCATGAATATTATTTTCAATCCATAACTTGATCGCTTTTTCGTAGTATTCATCTATAACATACTAATCTACCCGACCACTGAGGAGGAGCATGCCTACCATTTTCAGGTAGTACTGGACACACACTGAGATCCACAGCTTTATAGAAAGCTCTCGAAGTGCTCGTTCTTGATACGAGAGGTTCACTTTTTGGGGCATGTCATCTCGGATGCTGAATTTGTAGTGGATCCAGTGAAGATTGAGTTGGTACATGCTTGGGATCCACCCATGAGTGTGATGGAGGTATGAAGATTCCTGGGTTTGGCTGGTTAGTAATTGAGGTTTATTTTAGACTTCTCCAGAGTTGCAGCACCACTATCAGCATTGACCAAGAAGCAGAAACCCTTCATATAGTCAGAGAGATGACAACATAGATCTCAAGAGATGATGTAGAGGATGACTAGTTCCCCCATCTTGAGGCCTCCAAATCAAGGATTAGGGTACGTAGTATACAGTGACACATCAGGGATCAGACTCGGGTGTGTCCCAATGCAGGAGCGAGTAGTGATAGTATATTTTTCTCAGAAGATGAGATAGAATGAGAAGAACTACGCTACCCTTCACCTGGAGTTAGCAGCAGTGGTCTTCACCTTTAATATGTGGCTACAATATCTGATGGGCGAACATTATACCATTTACTATGATCAAAAGAGTCTCAAGTATATCTTCTCTCAAAAGGACCTGATCCTGATACATTGTTGATGGCTTGATTTCCTCCAGGACTATGACTTCGAGATTTTCTATACTCATTGAAAGGGTAGCATTGTAGTAGATGCGCTCAGTAAGAGATCTGGTATACAGCAGCTAGGTGAGGCGACCGAGAAGCTGTCTGCTTTGTAGATATACTTTGTGGATAAAGATGGAGAAGCTTTCCTTCAGTCTCTTCCAATTAATCCCCCACTACATCAGTAAGTCAGGGTGGAACATCATGGAGACCCTGACTGCGAGACACAACCTACTCAGATATCCACAGGGCATGCACTTGATTGATTTTTTGAAGGTGGGGAGCACCCGATCTTTTTGAGAGGACATACTATGGTAGCAGTGTTACTTTAGGTGGAAGTATTGAGGGAGTCCCACAAATACAATTTAGCAGTACATCTTTAAGTGGCGAATATGTACCAGATCCTTCAACAATAGAACTGGTGTCCAGGTATGAAGAAGGCAGAAGTAGAGTTTGTCTCTCAATACCTCACTTGTCAGCAAGTGAAGGCGGAGCACCAGGTACCAGCAGGCTTGGTTCATCCTTTAGATGTCCGAGCGTGGAAGTGGAATGGGATATCCATGGACTTTGTTATTGGACATCCATGTACATCCATGGGTCATGACTCGATTTGGGTGATCGTTGACCGACTCACCAAGTCAGACCACTTCCTACCAATTAAAGATCAGGGTTCAGTAGAGAGCTTGGGACACCTCTATGTGCAAGAGATTGTGAAGCTACATGGAGATCATTCTAATATAGTCTTCGATCGTGACGCACAATTTAAATCTTGGCTATGGAAGGGGTTGTAGGAGGCTTTCGGGATGGAGCTTTGTCTGAACACTTGCTTATATCTCCAGAATGATGTCCAAACTGAGAGAACCATTAAGACTCTTGAGGACAAGCTGAATGCATGTGTCCTCAACTTCAGTCACCTCTAGGATGACTACTTACCATTGGTGTAATTTTCATACAACAACATCTACCACTCCACCATAGGGATGGTTCCTTTTAAGTCATTATACGGGCGAACTTTTAGATCACCTTTGTGTTGGACTGACCCTGGGGAGTCAGCAATAGGGGAACCAAAGATTATACGGGCTACCACATTGAAGGAGAAAATAATCCAGGAGCGGATGAAGACTGTAAAGGGAAGCAAAAAGTCATATGTAGATAGGATATGGATACCTCTAGAATTCGAGGACGGTGACCACGTCATTCTACAGGTCTCACCTCGTTGAGGACTATGGAGATTTGGCTGAGGTGGGATGTTATCTCCAAGATTAATCGGACCTTTTCAGGTCCTTAACAGCGTTAGAGAAGTGGATTTCCGCTTAGCTCATCCATCTCAATTGTACTAGGTGCACAACTCTTTCCATGTATCTTAGTTGAGGAGATACATGCACGACCCTTCCCACATCATAGAACATGGAGAGTAGGATGTTGATGATGGGGTGACTATTATGGAGGATCCAGTGGAGATTGAGGATCGAAAGGAGTGGGTCCTACAAAGATGGTTGATACCATTGGTGTATTTTCACCGGCAGCACAGGAACCTTCAGGAGTGCACATGGGTGAGGGAGGCTAAGATACGTGCTCAGAACCCCAACTCTTTCCCTTAGTTTGAGTTATAGCATACAGGGACATAAATCCTTGTGGTGGGAGGAATGTAAATAAATGGAAATTCTGTTGGAATTTTTTTCATTAAATAAATGGGAATTTTACGAGCCTGAAAAAATTGACAGGGCATGAATCTGATGCCCGGTGTGCCTGGAATCAAATTCGGAAGTTGTTTTCGGGTATATTCAGAAAATGAATGAGCGGGTTTTTATAACTTTTGAACCGATGCTTGGAATCAGAATTCGAGGATAGCATTGTACTCATAGTGCCGGTATTCACTAAAGGAGACATTAACTTCGATGTTAGTGGGTCGAGAATAAAAGTTAATTTTGGGTTTTTGTGGAAATAATTATAAATAAAATGAGCTTCACTTTATTTTTATTTGATCCTCCATGTTGGTGTTTGTTGGTTAAAACTTCCCCATGGATTTTGGAGGTGGGACAACCATTCAATAACCTCCCATGAGAGGTCATGGTGGTGGAGCCCACCCAAACATAACCTGCCGTAGAGGTTACGACGTGGGAACCACATGGGACTAAACCCCCCTTTTAATGGGAGGAGAGGAAAACCTCTCAACTCTCCCTCATTAATGAGGGAGAGCCTCTTGACTCCTCTATATTTAATGTTGACAACACTCCATCCTTAATACACCAACCTACATAATTAAATTCCCTAATTTGAATATTGTTCCAACAATTAAATATGGGAAACCATTTCCCTTTTGGCATGGAATCTCGAATTTGTTGGAAGATTTGGGAAGAGGGGAGATTGGGAGAAAGCTTCCAATGAAGAATGAATAATGCCAACAACGATCTTCTTCGAACTTCTTCCACAGACACCTACCGACGCAGGATGCCTTCAACTGACTTACCCTCCGCATCGTCGTCAACGAGCTGACACAACTCAGAATTGGATGTGTGCGGTAGACGTAACGAACGACGATCACCTTCGTCTTCTTCCAATGACTACTTTGGAGGTCATCGAACAAAGGTAGGGTTTTTTTACATGTTGTTTCTTTTCTTGAATCTTCTTTAGTGTATGAAAAAGTTATGTTTGCGGGTGAGTTGTTGTCCATCATCTTACTTTATGATGACACTATTGATACAACCCTAAATGCGGAGGGTGCGGTCCAAACCAACATGGCCTGACCCCTCCACCATTCTTGTTTGTGATGATCTTCGACATTGTGATGGGGTGATGGATCGACAAAGGCGGAGGCACCAAGGGTTATTCTACTTGTGGCCTCTGTAAACCATGCCACCCCCATGGTGCTCTGGTGCTCCGGGCCAAACCACAGCCCTCCGGACGGACCCCACGGGTGCACCACCGCCGGCCCGCATCTACCAGCTCCCGGCTCCAACACGTCCTGGCCGCGCCGTGTCCGGCCGCCCGCCGACCCGCCTGGGAGCGCCCCGCCCGGCTGCCCGCCAGATAGCATGGTGCCCTGCGGGGTCGCCCGCTGGCCTGTCGGGTGCCCTGCCAGGCCTCCCGTTGGCCTAGCTAGTGCCTTGATCGACCGCCTGCTAGCCCGAATTGTGCCCTTCCCGGCCGCCTACTGGCCTTCCAACCACCTGCCGGGCCCCCTGCCTGGATGCCCGCCGCCCTGCCTGGCAGCCCCCGGCCTGCCTGTCGGCATGCCCAGCCGCCCCCCAGCCTACCCGGGTGCCTCCCGGCAGCATGTGGGCCAGCCCGGTTTCCGCCCCGACCGAACTGACTCCCTGCCCACACCGGCCTCCCAAGAAGGCCCGCAACCCCCCTCGCGGAGCCCTGGACGAACCGACCCGGCTGCACCCACCAGGCTGAGCCTTGTCGGGCCATGCCCTTGCGACGTTGCGGGCTAAAACGGTCCCGAGTCCGGGCCGAACCGCCCTTGCGGCCTACTAGGCTGGGCCTAGCGATTCGGGCCGAACCTAACAGTCTAGTCCTCCCAAAGGGCCGGGCCATACCCAACAGGTACGAATAGGTTGTCCCAGATGGATTTGGGCGAGGACGGGCCGACAGGGTCGAACCAGAACAGGGCCCACTACTGACCCTTTACATTCTTTTGGACATATCATTGGCACCAGACGTCCATTTGAAGAATCGTCAGCGGCGCTGGTAATCATGGAGTGTGTTTGTCCCTTTGAGTATACCACACTAGTGTTAGGATATATTTGAGATATATTTAGGTTGGATCGAGCAAGAATCCAACTGGGCCCCCGTGACTAAAAGGATAACAACTCACCGACCATGTGTTCGATTGACGCACCGTCTATTGCGTTAAGACCTCTGGGACATGGTGGACCTTTGAGATACTTCTTATTGGGACTTCATGACAGTTGGAGTATCGAACAGTATCTCGTGGAGTGGGTTCTTTTGGTGATGAGAGACCAGATTGCAGAGACCTAATAGCTGACTGAGACCAAATGACTGCTAACCGATTCATCTCGTAGTGACTCAACTAGACTAGTGGGGAGCGCCTAGGTGTCATAGAATACCCACTGAGGAGGAGCGCCTGGTTGTGGTGGGATACCCATGATACTTGACAGGAGAAGATCCTCTGTTGGATATTAGGGGGAGTGCATTGGTGACCCGGCAGACCCACAGTGGGGAGAGCCTCTATGTGACGCAGCAGACCCATGGTACTCGATAGGACGACTACCACAACTTTCCTAGGTTAGTGGGAAGTGACTTGGTGTCATGGAAGGCCCACTATACTCGATTGAGAAGTTTTTCTACAATAATCGTGGTTTCGATAATATGAATACAATCATGGTTGAGCTGAGTTAGTAACTTTTTTTCACCTCATGATTGATATGGATTACATGATAACTTAATTATATGTATGGGCATATACCTATGTGGGGTTATCTATTGATTTAACAATTTGTGGTTTATCCTTGTAGGATTTTGTGATACTCATAAGGTCTTGGGGTCCCAGGTGACTATCATTATACTCACTCCTAAATAGGCTATGACCGAAACTCATTATGTTTGTTACAGATGACAGACATTGCAGACTGAGGTTGAGAGTACCAGGACTGGATGGTACCTGGAGGGGGACCATATGACATGTCGGTACACGGAGGAGACTGATAAACGTGGAGTGCCGAGGAGGCTATCTGTACCTACCCTTCATGTAGGATCCGTGGTGGATTATATATAAGATTCTTTTCACCTTCCATCTATTTTTTCCCTTTCTGTTGTACTTGTAATTTACAGTTGGGCTTGTATTTCTAGTCCCTTTACTTTTCAGTACTATCTTGTTGTACACTTTTACATAGTGTTTTGTATTCATCTGTGTGCTCTGATGTGTGTGTTTACAGTTATAAAGGCAATTCCTTATGAGTGTAGTGATTTATACCTTTGGTGAAAGTCTCCAGCCCCTGGCCTATGGAAGGCAGGCTAGGGGTAGTCATGTCACGGGCCCCGAGGGATGGGTCGTGACATAATCCTTGATAATCTCTAACCATATTCATAGGAGAATAGTAAAATCCTTCTCTATGAAACTATATATTTTTTGTTTTGATTATCATTATATATTAGACATGTCTCCCCATTGATATAATGCACCCATATTTTTAATGAAGGTATCATAGATTCCCACTCCATATCATGCATATTATAGTTTTTCTGGTGAATTTTATACTAACATGAGGTGTATGATACCACATTTCAGTTTTTCAATAGCACCAGTCCAATTTCATTCCATGATTCATCGATTTACACCATAATGAGTTCTCCACTTATCAGTAGTTTGAGCACTGGTGTTGTGATAAGAATATTTTTGAACTCTTTGTAATAGTCTTGACATTCGCTGCTCTAGAAAATCATCACCCCCATCCGAGTCATCATGGTTATTGGGATTGAAAATCATGAGAATTTATTCAAAAAAATTGGTAATGCCAATCTAGAACATCTAAACTATGTATCTCAGTTACATGTGTTTTCCTAGTCCAATCATATATTTCATTTTTCTTGGAATGGTCTACAGATATTCCATTAATAGTGACAAAAATACCCTATAATGATGTGTCATCCATCAATAAGTCACCATTATTATAATTTTCAAAATGTTAACCCCTTAGTGATGTCTTGAACAACGTATTAAAATTCTTCTCACGTTCCCCCCTACAATTGGAGTATATCAGAATATCATAAATAAAGTCTACAACAAATATTTCGACGTAATCTTTAAATACTATATTCATTAAATCTTTAAATGATGGTATAGAATTTGTGATTCTTAAGGGAATAATTATGAAATCATAGTTTCCATACCTAGTTCGAAATGCAGTCTTGGGAATATCTTCCTTCTAAACATTTAAATTGTGATATCCCGGCTAAAGGTCCACGTTAGAGAAATAGATGGCCCATATAGTGGATCAAAAATGTCATTTATTTTCAGTAGAGGATACTTTTCATTTCAAAAAATTATATTGAGCTCGTGGTAATAAATGATTGGGAACTTTGAACTAGCCTTATTTTTTATTAATAAAACTGATGCACCCCATGGTGTGGCACTCGATCATATAAAATCCTTGTCGAGATTCTCTTGTAAATACATATTCAATTATTAAATCTCATTGGTGGAAATAATATATGGGGTCATTGATATAGTTGTAGATTTCAGAATAAGTTAAATTAATATCTCAACAACTCAATCAGGATGAAGACACAAAAATTATTCAAGAAACAGATATATGTAATCTCTCATAGTAGGCATGTATTCGAGGATTATTCTATCCCAAGTATCAATTGTTTGATATTCATATGGTTTATCAATAGAAAATAATATCCCCAATTTAGATGGTGATTCTAGTGGAGATTTATCTTCCTCCAAAAACATGTATATAATTAGAGGATGTATCACAATGTGAAGAGTAATCACCCTTTTATGACATTTGATGTTGGTTTTGTATTAAGATATCAAATCCTTTCCCAATATAGCATTGAACACTACCAATGTATGTAATTAATGATTTTTTGGTTGGTTTAGAAAAAAAAAATTAAATATTGGGGATTTACATACTTTTAAAAAAATAATTTTCCAATTTTATATTCTCATGGATAACTAAATTCCTATTTTTTGAGGTGTTCTTATATTAGATCTACTATAATTTCAAGATGTTAAATAATTAATAGAACTAGAAAAAAATTGTACGATTTATATTCATGAATGAATAACCAATGTTCCTATCACCACATCATTGTTGGGATCCACCACAGTAGTAGTGATAGCTTATTTCATTCCTTGTTTCATTAGAGGGTTTTTTATTTCCTATATCAACATTTAACATAGGAAAATGACTTCTGTAATGCCCAAGTTACTTGTAGTTGACGCATTACACTACATGCTGAGTTTTGATAATAACATTCCTTTCATATTCAACATTAGTGGGATTATTCATATCCCAATTGTATTATATTTCATATTCCCATCACTTCTAAATTTCATGCACTCCTGGTTCCCTTTAAGATGATTCCAGGAAGATTCTTTCCGCAATTTTACACATGGGATGTTTTTTCTTCATTTCATCATGGGATTTATCTTTTCATACACCAATAATAAACACAAATCCCCCCTTTTTTCATCGATCCATGATACCACTCAGAGTATTCGATCTCCATTTGATCCTTAAGATATCAACAAACAATCTCTTAATAATTTTTAATGTCTCAAATCCCAAACTCCTTTTGTAGGCTTGTATTTAGTCTAACAAATTAGTGATCCACGTTGATTTTAGTTATCATGATAAATCCATAGGCGTATCATGGAATCTTTATGATGTTTACCTTTTAAACTCTAATTGGCTCATCATACTTTTTCATCTATCCTAGGAACTCCCTTTCCAACTTAATATGGTGGGTAATGTGAAAAAATTAATTAAAAAATAATTTCTCAAAATATTCTCATTCAATGGAATTATTTTCATCCTTGTACTTTGTTTTCACGATAATTTTCTACTAGTGATCACCTTCCACATAAAATTATATAATTGCAGAAAACATTTATCTTTTTATTATCACAATATGATATAGAATATCTTCTCAAGGGAGTTAATCCTTTATTATGTGATAATGGTATCAAAAGATCCACTAGAAATGGGTCTAATTTGTACATTAAGTATTTGATCAACCCATTATCTTTCTTAAGAGAAGGATGGTGTTCGGGAAAAATCATGTTATTATTAATAACTTGATTTTGTTGAGAAATTACTATCATGCAATTTTGGGAATCCACTTCCATCATTTTTGGTATATCATTGGGGAAATCATCACGTTCTATTGATTGATGTTATGGTTCCTCTTTTTCTAGCCATTAACTAATAATGGAATGTACTATTAGGTGGCCTGGATACATAGTTAAAAATTATATAAAAAGAGAAAATTAAACATAGAATAATAAAAATATAAATAAAAAGAATATCATTTCTTGGTATAATCCATGTTTTAATCTAATTTATCCATGGTGATATAATTTTCTTAAGTATTATTACTAATGTTCTCTAGTCCTAATCTATAAAACTAATTATACATTTCCTATGATACTGACTATAGAACCCATAAACATTTTCAAATAGTATTACAATATTTAAAGGATAATTAACCATCAAATTACAATCCAAGGAAGGTAAAATCTAGTGTATTTGAATAATTATGTATATGAAAATGAAAACATAGAATTGGAATAAAACACACACACACACACATATATATATATTAATCATCCATATGGAACTCTTATATTGCATTGAGACCCAACATATTCGTAGGATAACCTATGGAATACATGAACAAATGGGATAAGATAAAATTCCCAAAAAGGGTATAAACATATGAATAAAGGAAAGAACATGGTTTGGAAGGCATAAAATGATGACATAGAATGGAATAAATATTGAATACATATAAGAAATGATAATACGTATAGCATGCAGACATGTGGTCATGGAATTATAGTAATGTTAACAAAGGTTAAAATGAATTAATACTAGTTAAGAATAACTTTATATACCATTTCAAATGGTGGAAAATGTCCCACAAAGGAATCAGGTCTACTCTTCATCCCAGCGGGACATATATTGAGACTAAAAATTACCCAATGAATTATATTTCAATCTAGGTTCACCCATAATAACATTTTTCATACATATGTGTTCTACATGAAAAATCAACCATGAGGTATAAGCATAATGGTTCACTAATGAAATAATTGGTTATCATAAACATGTCATAAGGCATAACTAGAGGTCGTATCAAAAATTTGTACATGAAAGAATCGATTTCTATCATAAATGGCCATTATTTAAAGAAAATAGGAATATTTAATGATAAATGTTTTCCAAATGATGTGAAAACATTTAAAAACTGTTTTTCTAAACATTAAAAACGTGACACTTTAGTATAGTATATGGGAAAACATTAAAGATCCTTTAAAATGGAAAATTCATAATTATTTTTTAGAAACCAAAAATGAATGGTCATTTAATTTCAATATAAAATGAGTGATTTAATAAAAATAATAGTATTATAAAAATGATAATAATTTTACTTGTAAATGTGTTAGAATTAGATAAGAATGTTACTTGTAAATGATAAGAATGTTACTTATAAAAATAATTGTATTATAAATGTGTTAAAATGAGAAGAATGTTACCTGTAATAGTTTTTCAGGTACGTTTTTCCTTCTCCGCTTCATTAGGGAAATTCGGGGATGAATTTCTTTAAGGGGGGGGGGAAGTTTGTAAGAACCCAGATATTATTTTTAGGTACGTTTTCTCTTTTTCTAGAGTTTTTGAGAAAAATGAATTTTTGTGGACATTTTCGAAGTACATGTCGTGTAATTTCTAAGTACACACTGTGTACTTTTTTCCCAGATCAAAGCTCTGTGTTGGACGTGCCGGGCCACACACATGGTGTGTAAGGCTGAGGTGGAGGCCAGTTAATTCAGAGTACGGAAAATTGAGGTACACGCCGTGAACTCAAGAAGTACACACCGTGTACTTATTTTTTTCATTAAACGGACTAGGGTCATGCCTAACCCCAAAAATCATCTTCTTCTATAGATTTCGACGGCCCGGGAGTGACCGTACTGCCGAATCTTCTCTGAGCTCCCGCCTCGCCATACGTTCTCCTATTCGAGCACCGTCGATTGCATTGGAAGTGCAGCGGTGAGTTCTTCCTTATGCTTGAGCCTTGTTTCTTGATTCCTCCCGGTTTTCATGATATCGTGGGATGAAAGTTTTGTGAGTTTTATCAGATTTACGTTGTTCTAAGAGAAATCTGTCATCGTTGTTCACATATATCGATCTCCTAGGATCGAGGTAGGTGGTTTGTGTCATTCTGTAGAATGTTGACGAATACTATGTGGAAATTCCACCGATACCTGTGAATGGGGTATTGGGTTTTTCTTGTTTTTCCCCTTTCGTTTTCCTGCTTTTCTTTATTGCTTTAGGAGAGGTTATTGCTTGCAATTAGAGTAATTTATTTTGTGCTCAGGTTACATTTCCCTTCTTTTTTTTCCTTTTGGGTGTTTTTCGAGTTACCATACCTTCTTATAGGATAGTGAAACTATCTCTTTTATTTGTTGTTGAGCCTTAGTTGATATCCACGTAGTTTTGGAGGTTTACATGGACGATGCACGTGCGCTGAGCAGGTTTACTTTTCCATAGAGGACTATGAGATCCTACTGTACTAGACCATATAGAGAATCGACATAAGGGCTTCTCCAAAGTGTCTTTTAATACAATGCGATGCCACAGGGGGAATTGACGATAAGTACTTCCTCATAGAGTGTATATTCCCTCGACGTGGGCCATATGGGGAATGAGACATTGAGTGCTTCCCCAGAGAGTCTACTTTTTAGATGAACCAGAGGGGTGAGAAAGTGTGTGCCTCCCAGAGGGTTGATAGTGCTTCGTATGTTGAACCATAGGGGTTAGGCTATTAGAGATACCCAGAGGGTTACCTGTTTACTTTTGTTTCTAGTTGTTTACTTGTGTACTTTGTTTGTTAGAACTATGGAGTATAGCTGCTTTTGATTTTCCATCTACTCCTTCTCGTTTTATTACCGCCCTGTATTCATTTAATGTTAGGCACAAATCTTTGGGTGATTGTCTACTGGGATTGTATCTCACACCCTATTTGGGCCACACTTTTGGGCCCAAGAAGACTATGTTGTTGCAGGTATGGATAAGGGAAAGCGCCCTTCTACTTCAGGATCCTGATTGCACTGGAGCTGGGGAGCATGGGACCGAGCTGTGGCTCGCAATGCTGAGGAGCTTACTTTTTTTTTCTTTTGCACTTGGTTTTTGTTGTATTTTATCACGTTTTTGTGTTTTCTGTTTTCCATAGATACTTGCACATACTGCTTCATTTTCATCATTGTTATATATCTCTATTGCTTCCTCCGTTTGGTTTATGTCGTTATGGATGTTGTTTACTACTTCCACTGTTTATTGTTGTTTTCTTACCATGTGTACCTTAACGAATGAGGGAATAGTTTCCCCAATAACTTCCCATGGCCCTCGCTGCTAGTCGGTATCCAGTGGCCTTCGGGGAAATGCGCTTGAGTTCATGTGGCAAACCAGGTATGGGGCACTAGTAGAGGGGGCTCCAGACTCGGGTCGTTACATATTTACTATCAAATAATGAAGTTTAGGGATATAAAAATATTTTATTAAAATATAAATTGAAATTAATAAGATTACATAAGAATAATTAATCATTACATTGACATTATGAGAGAGAAAATGTAACTTGAAAAAAAATTGGTGGTTTGGAAAGAATCCCCTATCATATGTTTGAAAATATTCTGAACATTATCTTAATGTCTTGGATAATCTAAAGAAATTGTTTAATTAAATAAAATATTTATTTTTCTAATATTATTATTTATTTTAATTTCATTAAGTTCATTTGTGGCCTCTTGAAGTGTTAGACGATATAATTACTTCATTTATGAGTGTTTATATCCTTGGTTTTCATGATGGGTTCACATATATAAATGTATAAAAGATCATGTAAATGGGTATAGATTTCATGAATTGAAGATATATGTTATTAGTGAAAATAAAAACGATTAAATACTTATATAATACTTTTGGTTATTTGAGGAGAGGGTAAATCATTAGATAAGATGGTAGTGATAATCATTTAGATTATTTTAGCAGTTTTTTGATAATCACAAACTAGTTTTATTTAATTCATTATTTGGAATAAATGGAAGTTTAAAACATAAAAATGGTTTTAAAATAAATTTTCAACATGTAAAAACCATTATAACATTATTATTTTTATCCCTAATGGTGCTAATTGAAAATGAAAAATTGTCATCTTCCAAGGTGATAAATCAACCCCTCGTAGATGATATATTTCTTTTAATAAAAGGAAGATGAAAAGTAACATTATTTTGGATTTTAAATTTACATAATTAAATTTTAAAATATATAATATAATCTAGTAATCTTACATTTTTGGACATAGAACATGAGAAGAGTATAATAACGAAAAAAAAAGTGAATAAAATAAATAATGTGGAAGAGGATTTTAGTACTTTAGTGGACTAAAGAAAAGAATAAATATTTATTTTTTTCAATAGAGAATGGTTTTTCTATCATAATGGATTTAAAAAATATAATGAAACCATTTTATCATGACTATAAAACTAATATTGTGGCTACTAAGCCCATACCAGTTACAAACCATTTTACACTAACTAAAATTCTTGATTACATCGTGCATGAAGAGACAAAAAAGATCCTTATGAACATTTCCATACAATTTACATTCCATTAATCTATCTCTTATAGAAGTATTTCAACACCTAATAATGAACATCATCAGAGATCCTCATAACATTAGTGATGTTCATACAATAATTCCTAGAGCTTCTTGAAGATATGATGCTAAGACATATTCTTTGGATAAAGGGAAGGTCATCGATCATTCAGATCCCTCATTATGACCTCAGATGTTTTGATTCTTATAGACATCATATTTGATATAAATTATATGATAATTATTATTCTGTTTATTCTTATTCGACTTATTTTAATTTATGATTTTCTATTCGTATTTTTATAATCCCAAAAGGGGGAGTATATTATGGAATTTATTTCTTTTCATTATAAATTATTATTCTTTTGATGTTATATATTAATTGAACTTTCTTTATCATTGATTCCTTTTTTATAAAATACCATGATATGTGATCTTGAAAATGGGTATATTGTTGGAACTTATGTTTTAATGATCACCAAGTCATGTTAATTATTCTTTTAATGAGTTTAATATGTTATAAATTTATTATATAAACTAATAAAAGTTATAATGTAATTCGGCTATGTATGATAAAGACTCTACATTGAGTATGAGTCTTCACCAAGGTCTACTCATCGTTGAGGTTGAGTAACCACCATCTTTAACTCACAATTGGGGATGAATAACCATAATTTTGAAAATTTACCTTTGTACTGAAATCATATACTATCAGTTATGAATCACCGCCAAAACAAAAACTTGATAAAGTATGAAATTAATGAAATCTAGAGTATGATGAACCATTGGATAAAAAATTTGAAAATGTGTTGAAAACACATCCTGCTAGTGTTGTGTCAATGATGTCGTCATTCGTCTCCATCCATAGCCACCACTATATCCACTTATAATGACAGACTATCACCATTACAAAAAATACTCATTTCCATTATATTATATATTTTTAAATAACTATTTATAATGGTTCAATTTTTTTATTTTTACTATAAGATTTATTTTAATTATTGAAATTATTATTGTGAAGAGATTCATAAAATAATTTTTGAGCCCAGGGTACAGGGCTACAAGATATCTTGATTACTGTTACCTACATAGTCACTAATGCATGATGTTGATAAAAAACAAGTACAATCCACCATGAGTAGTAAAAAAATTGAATAAATGAGTGAATTTCGAACCATGATACACACATATATTTAGATTTTTACATTGGAAGATCAACATATGATTATTTTTTCTTACAGAAAACTTATATATCAGCTATCATCTATAAAATAAGTGTAATATGTTAACACCCAGAATACTTCTTACAATCTGAAAAGGTTATTTTTACAGTCTATTATATGGTAAATTTTAGAATGATGACCCTGATCCTTAGTTCAGATCATATTCATGAAGTTAGGATCTAAAGAGCTTATCAGAATGACTAAACAACATCTTCTTACACCATTACATTCCCAATTTGATTATTTCATTTAAATTATGAGAAATGTGTGTAATATGTATTTATAATCAATCATGATCTCTTCCTTGGAATCTAGAAGATGCTATATTTATTTTTATCACTCTTTACTCTTCCCCCCTATTTTTTGTTATAGGTATGTGTGTGGAGTGTTTCATCCATTCTCCCATTATTACTATTGAAAAGTTCCATATGTGGCCTTTACTGATGTTGTGATTTTGTATACCTGAATCCAGTTGTGGATCAATTTTTAAAATAATATGTACTTCTTCGAAGACGGTCATTTCCATGTGGATTATATTATGTCTTAACTTGAGACTGAACATATTTTATATATTTCCATTGTGTGTTTTGTTTGTTTTCATTCTAATATTTGAAACTAAATCTATTTCAATCATAAAAAAACCAATAATCTTATCATTAACATTAATTAGTGTTTACATATGATTTTTCTTGTGTAAATTTATTTCAATGGTTAAATTAATATTTTTAATAATTTTAATTGATACCTAATAAAATTGTAATATTATATTTAATAGGTCAAGGATTATATAAATATATTTTATTTGTTAAATGTTTTTTCTTAATAAATTTATGGATTTTATTTAAAACTATTTTAATATAAATTTTTATTGGGTACTCAATTCACCCCCATCTTGAAATACCTACTCCACATTAAAAAATACAAACATTAATTCATTCACCACTTTGATATCACTAATCTAAAAAATTTCATTCTTTTCTAAAACATGAGTTATTTTTCTTTCACAAACATCTATAACCATTTTCCCAAAATATTGTTTATCTATATAAGGCATAAAAAATTTGAATAACAATTTTTCGAAACTATTATATATCTTATCATGATAAGATATAATAAAATGCTTAACAACAAAAATATAAAACTATACATTAGGCACTTAAAAAACATCCGGAATGATTATCCTACTAAAATTATTTAATGATACCTATAAATATGGGATGCTTTCGAATTTAGACCTTCAGTTTCAAAAAAATGTTAATTCATCATTTCATGAGGGTTAATTTCAATTTTTATTGAATATTTGATTCATATGAAGGGATGAGAAGATCGATAGTACAACAGGATGTTAACATAATTGGAATAAACATATACTATACTTTTCAATACATCATTAGATATACCAACAACAAATATACCAGTATAAATTTTTATTTGAAAACCATTTTTACATTAATGGTTTTAATCATGTGTTACTAACATTATACACACATTATACAAATTTCCCAATTAATTTCCATTAAATAATCACACCATTGAATGAATATTTGTTACTCCAGTCTTGGATTGTTTTGGAATCTTTTCATTTCACTAATGTTACATGTGACAATACTTTAAACACCAAAAACCCATTCCATATCCTATCAAAAAATACCCTATTTGCCTTTTTCTACAATTGGAATACGTTTTGGGCTTACATATAGACTTATTATTTTGATTCTTTTTTATTTCCTTCCACATTGATTGTTTCATAATTTTTTCATCTTGATGAACATAATATTCGAATAAATATATTTCAAAATTCTCAAAAAAAATATAAAAAAATTCTCATAAAATTTAAATTATTTTGTGTCCAATGATAATTATAAATTAGGTCTCAATCCTGAGTAAAATATATTAATTATATTATTAATTTTGCAAGTAAAATTCCTCATGTAACTAAAAAAATATTTAAGAATATCATATGAGACAACCGAATCATAGTTTTCATTTGCTTGAATTCCATGATGTTTTTCATCACAATGATATAAATATATGCAATGAAATATTCCTATTAAAAAATATTCATAAATTAATCCCATTACCTAAAATCAATATAATATCTCTACCTTGTATACATAACAAAATACTTAAAATAGATTGACTTAAACATGAATCAAATAAATGGAAATAGATACCATTTAATGTTATAAAAAACACATGACTTAAAATAACATTTAGAAACAATTTATCCATTATTTTTCAAATAATAGATCAGATGTTCCAAGAAAATATATTTTGTATTGTTTCATGAATTGATCAAATACCAACATGTTTCTCTAGAGTAATTTTGGTTTCTCTCCAACTTATATATCACCACCATTTATGTAACTTTTCAAATGATCCATTATCATAAAAAATTATGTATTTAAATTCTATCCATTCAAGGTTAGATATTTGAAATGATATAGGCCTCTTAGATAATTTCCTACTATTTCTTACATTTGTCCATATATAGAAAACTATTCCAAAATACATTATTTAGGTGAAGAAAAATTTTATTATTAAGATTATATAAATTTCAACATAACCATAATGTAGAAAATTTCAAATGTATTTGATTATAAGTATCATATACTCTAATGTTATGTAAATTTTTTCTTTTGATAAAAACTAAAATGATATAGGCTTAAAAAATAATATTTATTTTTATTCAAGAATTTAATTTATTTCATATAAATGTCCTTTTAGAGATTAATATTTTATCAGATTATTCCCATAATATAACATTTATAACCTATATATTATGATGTGTAGAGTTCTATCCAATGAATTTTTTTCCAAAAAAATATTTTTTTAAAAATAAAATTTTCTTTCTATGAAAAATATTTATAACTTTCATCATTATGCCTAATTTTCTACCAATCAATAAACCCAGTGATATTTTTTTAAACGAGCTATTTTCATAAAAATATCAGTAAGGGACATAAAAATAAGACTTCCATACTTTATGTAGAAATATAACAATCCAAAAAGAATATACCATTATTCCACAATTCATTTATCAAGGGAAGTAAATCAATTACATATGAAAAGGAAAATCATTTTATAATGTAAAATAAATAAAAATAATATAAATAAAATGTAATATATGTTTATGACACATAAATGATTTTATTCATAACACATTTTAATCCTTTGTATGAAATTATTGGGTCCCAGTAAAATCCAAAAGAGAAACCACCCTAGTTGTATATCTCTATGATTACCTTAAAGAGAATGAAAAATAACGAATTCATTAAAGATATATAATGGAGATCTCCTATCATATAATCTATATTGTAGTGATTTGGTTCACAAATATGTTTTTTATATTCCATATCATGAATTAATAATTTTATGCTTCAACATTTTTATTATATAACTCTTCAAAAACTCTTGTATTCTCATATGAAAAACACATTGAAATATCAAAATACCATTTTTTTAAATTCCCATTATCAAAAAAATACTATGAAAAAAGATAACTAGGAGTATTATATAAATAAATCATAAAATGTTTTCATTGAATCCGAACATAAGATTTATTTTATATTGGTGGGAAAGACCATTTATTCCAAATACATTAAAATAGATCATTTATTTTTCCATCTGAAAAATTACTAAATGTTATTTATAAAAAGGTAAAAATATTCATATTTAAAGCCCTTCAAATAAAGTGAAAGAAACATAAAATATCAATTATAATTGTTTTATTTAAAAATATTAATAAAAATTAAACAATTTAAATAAAATAGAAATGGAAGACAATGATTTAGAGACTAAATAATTGAAACATATAAAACATGTTTTTTAAAATAAAGCATCCCCTACATAAAACATTAAAAAAATTATATATTAAAAAAAAATTACGTATAATATATATTCATAAAAATAATATTTATCATCCATTTTAGATTAAATAATAATCCTCCTGATTTATATATAATATGAAGGACAAGAGTGAGAATGTGTTAGAATAGAAATTTTAGAAGACATTTTTAAAATGAAAATCCAATACCCCGTGTCTAACTCATCATGTATGTTCCTTATGATACTAAATAAAAAAATTGTTAATTATCTTATTTCTCAAGTTTATTTTTACTTATGATTATTCTTTATATTTTATATAAATCCTTGATATAAATATTTATTTAATAAATGTTGTTCACATTAGATGTTTTGATGATATTCGACTCATTTTACAAAAATATTTTTTCTTGGTTAACTATAGTAAAAGGGTTCACTAGTTTATTCTCTCAATAAAAATAATATTCACATAATTTTCATTTTTATAAATAAATTAAACATTTAAATTTGATATAGATTGATTGTTATGAAACAATAATTATGTTACAATCATCGAGATTGTATGTTGTATGTACACATTACTAACAATTCCATTTTCAATGATGTTTATTGAAACATTATATGTATTTCTTTGTATTTAAAGAATGATAATTGTATCATAAAAAACCTATTTTTTATTTTAAAACAATTATATATACCATCAATGTGATTCAGTGGTGAAAAAAGATTCAAATCACTTCATTGATGTGGTAGTCCACACGTACAAAACAACGAATTTATGATTTTTCAATAAATGAAAATTTATGAAAATATATGGAATATTATGATTATAGAATTAAAAATGGTTTCTTAATTTTATATATTTATATTAAATCCATATTTTCATACAAACATAGGATATAGTAATTGTAAATGAATTATATCAGTTCTCATGGAGGTAGTCTGCTATACACATAATTGATGGATTTCCCCCCTTGATGGAAGAGTGGATGAATATAGGGTTAAAAATTCATATTAAAATATATATGTATATGTAATATACTATTTTTTCTATTTTATCATGATTTAAAATTTTTCTTAGAGGTGTAAGAATAATGAAAATGAAGATATATGGTTAATGGCAATTCCACTTCTTTGGAAAACAACTTTATTACTATGTATAAATCCTACATAGATTTGCGTAATAATAAAAAATTCTTCAAAGATAATTATAGGTGTGTAAGAAACCTATTTTGAAAGGGATTAACTAATCCAAAAGGCACACAAAATATGGAGGGAATAGGGGACGATGTTGTTTAATAATTTGTGGAGAGGAAACACAACTAATTTAAAAAAGAATAATTTATATTAATGTATTAATCAAGAAAAATAGTTTAAAAATGGCCCATTAAAAATAATTATATTTTATAAGGACGAAATATTTCCATAAAATAGAATTATATAATTTTTATGTAATACTAACCCTTATCTATTTACATTATCCCGCTAGTAATCATGTTTTATCATCCACAGTGGGACCTTTTTTTTATTTTTACTTTTTATTATGATAGATAATTATTTTAACCATATTACATAATATTAATTAAAATTATTACCAAAAATTATTATTCATTATTATATTTAATAAATATATTTGGTATATTATATTTTAAAATTAAACTGGTAAAATGAGATAAAAATTTATTTTCTACAAAAAATACCTTTTAGGTATAAAAATGATTGTATATAATTTTCAAGTATAAAATTAATTAAAAATATATTTACTAGACAAGATGTAATATTATTTAACTAATTTTACTTTTTAAAAAATTTTATAAATAAATTTAGATTTTTAAATTTTGAAAACAAAAATAAAAGTTTCAATAAAATCTATATTTTACACGATTAATTTAATGTTAAATCATTAAAAAAAGTTCAAAAATTTATAATAAGATAAATCTGAAATGATGAAATATAAAATTAAATGTAATTTATCATATTAAAATTATATATTTTCTGAAATTAATATTTTAAATAAAATGGAAACATGCATGAAATTAATCTCTGGTAATAGATAAATCGTTTTCCCATTTGAATGAAAAATTAAATAATTAACATATAATGGACAAAACTATATAAAATATATTTAATTAATAATAATAACTAAATAAAAAGATTTATTACAACATTAGTTGTTTTATTACACCTATATGCATCCAGAAAAGTGTTTTATAGCGTTGTTCAGATAAGTGGTTCAATTGGACCAAACAAAAACAAATTTTATCACAAATGGTGATTAAGGATATTGAAATGTATTATTTGATTATTAAATATGAATAATGATATTTTCGATATGTTTTTATTTTTGGGAATTATATATTATGATTACTTTATAATGAATTAAAATCAATAAGAATGATAAAAATTCTTACTTAGTGGAGGTGGTCGTCCGTATAACACACGATTAGAAAATTAATTTCATGAAAAATAAGATAAAATGAATGTTCGTTAAAACTTTTTTAATAATATTCATAATTATTTTATATATTCCATATTTATTATTCAATTTCAACCTTATAACTAGAAATGATATATTCTAGAGAGAAATGGAAGATGTCACTTCATGGAGGTGGTAGTCATACAATGTATGATCAATGTTATTTTGTTTAATCTAAGTCAATGACGTTAAATAAATTAGAGTGTTAACGTTACTGTAAAAAACTTGGGTATAATAATTACAATAACGAAATTATAATATTTTTTTGGGTAGTTTTGGATGATAAATATTGATAATAAATAGTATGTAGTAACACATACTTATATAAATCCCTCAGGTTGCAGCTTAGTGGTAGTTGGCCCTTTATGTGTCATTGTTGTCTAAAGACAAAGTATCACTTAGTAATTAAATTTATTTATTTTTTGTTTCATTATTTTATTCGTAATTTATCCCCTTCCCCCACATAGATTTAATACGTATGTCGAGGCCTTATATATCATCCTGACGAACTCCATATAATTTAATGTATTAATCTAACATTTAATTTTCTAGGGGATTTATAGCAGGATAAGGACATATAAAATTGTATAATTTGGTATTCCTTCAATGTTATTTCAGTGGGTAATTGAAAAATTGAATTAATATACTCGATAACCTTTTATATGAGAATAATATAGACCTTTTTTACTTCTTGTTACTTCCCAATTATATTAATATACCATTCATGAGAAAGTGGATCCAAAAGTTCCAAATAATGGAGTTTTTGTTGTTATTAGGATGATAAATCATCATCCATGTATTTTTTCTAACATTTTAAGAATACAATGAATTCTTTAATATTATATATCACTTTTAAATTTTTTTCCAATATATATAGTTTTAAACATGTTACATAAGTTTTCCTAAATAATTAATATAACACCACTAACAATATTTGGTTTGGATGAATAGAAATTTACCTTTCAATTATTATAGATAAATTTCAAAATAAGATAAAACTAATATTTAAATTAAAAAATTTATATTAATGATGGTTCGAAGAAAAAAACAATCATGAAGTGTTTGGAATCATATTTAGTATTGATTACCAATTGAACACGAGATAATATATATAAAAAATCATTAATTATTTATTAATTTCATTTTAGAATTATAATTAATTTTATTATAAACAATTTACCCAATACTAATAAAATAATACATTGAAAAAAGGTTTAACATTATAATTATCTTTATCTTAAATCATATTAATCATATATTTATGCCAAAAAATAAAGTTAAAATTATTATATTATATTATAATTTTTATCTAAAATATAAATTCCATTTTTTTCGAATATAATTTTTACATGTTGTGAAAAAATAATTTTTAGTGTAACCAAATAAATAACCCTAGGGTGAAATATTTATTTTGATACAAAAATGATAAACATCAGTTTTATAAATTCAAAAAAATTATTTATTTACTTTACTTTATACATTTATATTTTTATATAAGTATTTTTTCAATAACTTTTAAATCAATCTTATATTATGATAAAATCATAAAAGTGAAAATATAAGGGTAAAATGGGTTTTCCAATATATTCATATAAAAATGTATTTTATAAAATTCACATAAAATATCCCATGGACATATCCCAAAAATAAAATGGGATGTTATCCTATATGTAGAATTATCCAATGGAATTATCCCTAAATATTTCACTATTTGTTTCTATCCAATTCCATAAAAGAAGAAATGATACCACAAATAATCTAAAAGGCCATTTATACCATTAAAATTACAATAAAAATTATATATAAACTCTTGTATTTATCTCATCTAATATTGTAATCTCCAAAATATATCTAATCACTAATTTGATACCATTTAAATACCAAAAAGTATGTCCCTTAATTAATTAGATTGATTAATTAAAATATTACATTACAATTCAATACTAATACCATTTATGTTTATGTTTTTGAAAATTATGACCTACGGTCAAATAAAAAACACATGTATTGTAAAACTAGTGGACATTAGTCTGACTATATGAGAAACTGGTTAATCTATAAGAATTCCTTAATATGTTACACAAATTATTAACCCAATAAAATCTTCTAGAATTATTGTATATATTATGTTTCATTATGACCTAAGGAAATGGAAATATGAGATAAGTGTGATCACATATGATTAGAAGTGGTGAAAATACGGGATTACAATCAAATTTCATACATGGGATGAAGATAAACTATAACACCACCAAATGTTAAAGGGATAAATGTATAAATGATATGACTCATGTCAACAAGATACACCATCCTTTTTATGAGTCTCTATGATCATAACTTTATAGTAATGCGATCTTGGTCTTGATTAGTGATCAAGATTGTGACCTTCTTGGAAGTTTCATAGGGTGTGTGTGAGTTAGTACAATGCACACTGAAAAGGAAATGTGTTGGCCAATGAGGTATGTCATTAGTCATATGACACGTTCGGGAACGTGGGTGGCCCTCTATGTTGGGGACCACGTGTCTGTGGGGAAGCTTGTGGTACCTGGCATGCCGGGATCTGACGGCCATGTTACGGCGGGGTGGTTGTACTATCACCAGGAACCAGTTTTCACATTTTGTATCAGAGGTGGTACACATCCATAAGTGTGGTGCAATTCATGGGTTGAGATGTAGGGCCAGAAACGAGGACATTCTTCTCTAAACGGGGGGAGGGGGATTTTAACACCCCAAAATGTTAAAGGGATAAGTGACTAAATGATTTGACTCATGTCAACAAGGTGCACCTTCCTTTTCAGGAGCCTGTCTGATCAGACCTCCACAGTTATGCGTGTTTGGCCTCGACTAGTGATCAAGATGGGTGACCTTCTGGAAAGTTTCCCAGGGTGTGTGTGAGTGAGGACAAAGCACACTGAAAGGGACATGTGTTGGCCTCTGAAGACTGTCATTAGTCTGATGACCAGTTCGAGCACGTGGGTGGACCCTAGGGTTGGGACCACGTGTCTGTAGGGAAACTGGTGGTACTTGGTAGGCCGGGACCCGACGACCATGTTAAGGCGGGGTGATTGTGCTGTCGCTGGGAACCAGTTTTCACATAAACATATAGGTAATGTCAAAATACATAACAAAATCATATTGAATGATTATTATGTCGTAAAACATGGGATGAGATTTAAGGACCACAATGAGGACGTTGTGATCTAAAGGGGGTGATTGTAACACCCCCAAATGTTAAAGGGCTAAATGACTAAATGATATGACTCCTGTCAACTAGGTGCACCTTCCTTTTCTAGAGTCTGTGTGATCAGAAATCCACAGTTAAGCGTGCTTGGCCTGGTCTAGTGATCAGGATGGGTGACCTTCTAGGATGTTTCCTAGTGTGTGTGTGAGTGAAGACAAAGAACACTAAAAATGAAATGTGTTAGCATGTGAAGACTGTCATTAGTCATATGACCCGTTCGGGCATGTGGGTGGCCCCTAGGGTGGGAACCACATGTCTGTGGGTCAACTGTTGGTACATGACAGGCCGGGACCCGGCGACCATGTTAAGGTGGGGTGGTTGTCCTATCACCAGGACCCAGTTGTCACATAAACATATAAGTAAAGTCAAAATAGGTTCACCTTCCTTTTTAAGATCATGTCTGATAAGAACCCCTCAATAAAGAGTTTTTATCCTGTAGTAGTGATTAGGATGGGTGACCATCTAAGAAGTTTTCTAGGGTGTGTGTGAGTAAAGACAAAGCACACTGAAAAGGACATGTGGTGGCATGTGAGGACTATCATTAGTCAGATGACCCGTTTGGGCACGTGGGTGGCCCCTAGGGTGGGGGCCACATGTTTGCGGGGAAACTGGTGGTACCTGGCAGGTCGAGACCCAACGTCCATGTTAAAGAAAGGTGGTTGTGTTGTCATGAGGACCCAGTTTTCATATAATCATATAGGTAAAGTCAAAATATATTACAAAATCATATTGAACGATTCTTATGTTATAAAACATGGGTCCTGTAATATGACATTGCATAACATCAGAAATGAATATTTGTATTTTGGAAAGGTGAGTCAATAAACCATCTCTATAAGATAATAACTATGTTTTATAGAAAATAATAAAATTATGGTCTAACAAGGATATGAATCATCACCTGAAATGAAATGTATAATATAAACGAGACATAACAAAAAGGAAATGATTTTTTTAATGTATCCTTGTATGTCCACCCTTTATGTTGTGAAAAAATATAAATATTTCTACACATTATATTGTGAAAAAATAAATGTATTTTGGTAAATATTATTATATAAAAATAAATTTATGTCCACACATCATTATCTCATGAGATGTAAAACTATAACTAAGGAATTAGATGGTGATATAAGTTCACTTTTATCCACATCCATGCATATGTGTGCAATATAAAATTGATGATCATAATATAATAAAGAACTCATTATAATAAAATGGGTTTCATTTATTCATTCCATTATAATAAGAACATGATTTTCGAAAAAGACATTTTTAACGTTGAAAGTATTTACATTTCAAAAACAGTTCTCATATATTTTATGATTGATTTTTATAATAGATTTTTATAAAATATATAAATTTTATTTTCGAAAAATTATATTATTATTTAAATCATGACATTAAAAATAGTTTAGGTTGCATATTTCATATTTTTCGGAATATAATCTTTATTACATCGAATAGTAAAAAATACATATTTTTATACAAGTCTTGTTTTCATTTTATTTAGAATATAATTAATGATTTTAATTTTCTATAAAAATAACATATATAATATTTAGTTATATATAATGAAATTAATTAAATTTTAAAAATCGTTATAAATTTTTTGGTATAAGTACATTTTTTGGCTTAAAAATGTGTTTTTAATGAAAATAATATTTCGTTTCTTTTTAAAATTTTAATTTGAAATTAAATTCAGGAACTATTCAGTTTTGAATTTTTATTAATTTTTCACATATTTAAAAATATAGGTTCCGTATTTATTAAAATGTTTGTTAATTTTTTTTCCAATATTAATATATAACATTGAAATTTTATTACCATGGTAAAGGGTAAATTTGGTAATTTAGGTTCAAAATCAAATGATAAGAACAATTAAATAACAAAATTACTTACAAAATCATGTTTAATGAATATATATATGTGTTAGTAAACTAATTATCTAATATATGACCTTTCAAGGAAACATGTTTGAGATTATGACCATTATAGTATATTATTTATGGAAGAGTCAAACGTATAACAATCTTGTTTTTAGTAACTGTGATATTTTTGATATGGTGTCATCCAAAGGATATATATGACAAAAAATATTGTTTTGAAATATAAAATAATTTTATTCATCATTTAAATTGAATTTTAAATGTTATTTTATAAATAAATAAATTCATTTCATACACAACAATAATTCCATAATTATTTAATTAATGGAATATTTAAATAAATGATAAATTGAAAAAAGGGTAATATAATTTTAAGTATTTTTGGTGATCCAGATATTACATAGATGAATATGAGATGTTTAAGATATGAAAATAAATTTTCCAATTTAATTATATTTCTTGCTACTTTTAATATCAATGTAATGGATAGTATCAAAATTGGCAATAATGGTATTTTATGAGATTAATATATTATTTAATTATATAAAAATAATGAAATAATAAATTCGAATAAAGGGGAAAATATATGGTTAAAAATTTCCCATCATTAATATATAGTCCATTTTGAGGAATTTGTATTTGTAATAGTATTGTTATATTTGAGTGTACAGGGAAATTTTGAAAGTGCCCCTCAACTAAATTATTAAATGAAATACATTCTTCCGCATTCTTAAAAAATGCTGGGCAATCTAGGTTGACTGAAACCTAGAAATTTTTCTTTTAATCATAATTATTTGCAATTTTTTGGAATGTTTACTTCAAGAATAATTATCCTATGTGCCTTAAAATAAATTATAAAGGAGGTCCTTCACTATAGAGGTAATCATCTTTAGCAAACCACTCATGTTCATCTCTTATTCTACTTCCTCCTAAAGTTCTCTTTCCGTATTAAATTAATAAATTGAGTGTAATATATATAATTATATGTTATTATAACTATCATACAACCATATTAAACCTTTTATATATCCTATAAAAAAAGAAAAAGGTGTGTGTGCTATGCATGCTTTATCCTGTCCACATAGCGGTTTATTTTCATTTAATAAACACGTTTTGTAAATGGTTATTATGATGGGAATAATTGATAGATATGATAATTATGATGCGATATATATTCTGAAAAATTAATATATCTTTAAATTCACGACCCAATCACCTTCAATAAAATGATATCATTGATCGTCTATACATACGACCTACCATCTCTATGAAGTTTTGTGAATCATTTTTCAAATGAATGATTCATAAATTGTTAAAAATATTATTTAATAATTAAATATTGTATACATAAAAATAATATATTTCAATATATAATGTATATATATCATATGGAAGAGAAACAAGACTTTCATGACAAAAAATGAAAGGGAAAATAATGTACATAACAATCTAAACAATATTAATAATGAAATATTATTAAGAAACGAGTTATAAGATGATATAAAAGGAACATATATTGTAATATATATATTAATTTGGTTCTTTTATAAGTTAATAATATACATTACAACATTGTATAGGAGGTTAAATCGTGTTCATATAAGGGAAAGCATGATGTAATGGTATCTCATCTCACTTTTATTTCTATGTGACTTATCCCATATTCACCAATTATTTTTTTGTGACATGTATAGTTCCCATTTTATATATTATAGCATGAATCGTATCATCGTCAAGGTAATTAAAGATTCATTTTATGTTATTTCATTCATGGGGCTTAAAACTCATATGATTCCGAAGTGGCATAGGTTTATTTCACAATCTCATAATTATTTGGGTTTGATTATGTTCAATTCTTAGTGAGTGAATATTTATCTTTAATATCCATGATTCCAAAAAATGTTTTACTTTTTTTATATTCTAAAATTATTTTTACATTAAATTGTAATATTCTATATTTTTACAAATTATTATAAATGGAATATTATTGTCATTTTCTAAACACTGTTCAATTTGATTTTTTCATACAAAGGTGTGAACATAGTATTTAATTAATGTATGCGAAATAAAAAAATACCATCTATAATTATTATTAAATAACATAAAAATTACCTTACATTTTTGAAAGATAGTTTTCAGTGAAAATTATTTCTTTATTACATGTTTATGTTTTATATTTTAAAAAATTTATTTTGAAAGTGAAAAAGTGTATTTTCCTTAATGAAATTCAACTAATATATTTATCTTATATTCATTTAAAGATATTTCATTTGTTAAATTTTATTATTGGATGTACTCTAATGATTCCATTCATCATATTTATTTGGATTTTTATTAAAATATGTACTATGGAAACTATTGAATTCCCTATGATAAGTTCTTTAAATAAGAACAACTATTGATTTTGTTAAGGCATGTTGATTCAATTTAATTATTTATTGATATGAGGATTGAAATGGACTTGGTATGTTATATGAAATTACTACTATATACCTTTTATGCCTCTAGAGTTCTAAAGACGCAATAAATCGTAGGAACTAGTTGAGGCTTTGTCCATTTATATAATATCTCTATAATGAGGCATTGACATTATATTAATGAGGTTCAACGTTACAGATTCCCTCACAATGAGAGTAGTCATTAATATCAATGTGATTATTCAATTAGTTAGAATATCCATTGATTATTATAATGTTAATGTGATTACATATATGGGATTGTTTGATCATTTTTCTTCATTCCATATTCTGTTCTTGTAATTGATTAAATTGATTGATTTTTTTTATTTTTTGGACTTTTCATTTCGCTAATGCATTATTATTTTTGGATATATTCTATTTGATGCGACCCTTAAAAGTAATATGAACACACCCTTCCTTTATTCCTTTTAAGAGATTATTGATGATATTTTGAAGAAATAAAAGGATTAAAATTGTTTTCCATTACTATAATTAATTTTTTATTCCAAATAGTCAATGTGTATCATGAATGTATCTTGTTTTAGGAAAATACTAAACTAATAGGTCCATTATAATTTTATTACTATTTTTTGTGCCAATGTAATAAATTTACAGAAAATCTAGGGTACAATAGTTGAGTTGTTATATTTTATATCAAGTGAGGATTATAAGAACCCTTTAGAACTAGATTTCAGAAAACATAAATTTGATAATATATCCCAATGATTGACATCAAAGAAAATTATATTTATAAGATAACATACTATAGATTAACTAATTACCATTCATATCCAAGCTTAATACTAAGGACACATAGATTATGAATTATGTGTCATTATTGAGACATACATTGAATAATATTTCATGATAATTTGGTAGCTTACTATCAATATTTTATTTTTATTCTCAATATTTTTTTAGTAAATGGAGTAGACTCTATGGAAAATGATTAAAATTGAATGTGAAATAAAACACGATACAGAGGAACCAAATCAGATGATAGCTATATTATTGGAAATTAAAATTATCTATAATAATTAATCACATTATATGATGAAAAACATACACCTTAACAAAATATTGGACTCACTAAATAGAGGAGGATATAGTTCACTGAGATCTTTAGTGGTCGAGACCATGGATGAATGATGATTAAATTTTATTTATGTAATGAATGTGAGAAGAAACACCCCTATTAGTGGATTTAATGTATGTGAATATGTTTTATTAGTGGGAAATAAGGATAGTATGCATTAAATTTTCAGTGAAAATTGATGTTTTTGGTCAACAAAATAGATTAAAATAATGGCATTTCTATGTAATCATTGAAGGATGAATATTTTAAAAATGTAATTTTTTCGAATTATTAAAAAAATTCCATTGGGGAAAACTTGTAAATATAATTATAATGTTTGGTTAAGTAATGGATATACTGCCAATGATGGAGACATTTTATATGACTAATGAATGAAAAGAGGTATTATGTAATAATATGATGAAATATAGTCAATAATTTAAGAATAAAGTTATATGATTGATGTTATTGTGTATTTTGAAATAAAAAATAATGTTGTAAGAGTTTTTTATCAATTATATTAGGTTTATTATAATCATGATATATATATAAGGATTTTAATGTAGTAACTCTACATTAATAAGTTTGATGCATGTGACGAATAATACTGATAACCATGAAATGTGATTCAATGAAATGTTTATCATTTGAAAAAAATGCTTTTGTGAAGACAACCATAAATATGTTCTATATGTTATGATAATAATGATAATGATATATTTATGGGATAGTATTTGTGACCAATAAAATATATAATGATTTTATGAAAAATTAATTTTTAATTTATATTACTATATTTATGGGATTTTTGAAATGAATTCAATAATATGATATTTTATTTAAAGAATATGGAGAGAGTAAATTCATTAAGGCACTAACGTTTTCAATAATAT
This sequence comes from Viscum album, assembly GCA_963277665.1. NCBI lineage: Eukaryota > Viridiplantae > Streptophyta > Magnoliopsida > Santalales > Viscaceae > Viscum > Viscum album. The sequence continues at coordinate 1,961,207,464 of OY728137.1, forward strand.
CTAATGGTTATAGAAGTCATTTCTCTATTTTAGGAAAATTTTTGTTTCATGTATTTAGATATTAGGAATGTCCCATTATGAACTGCTTTATGTTTTCCAGGGTTAAATGTATGATAAAAGTTTGAGATTTTAAATATGATTATTAAAATTTCAAAGTAGTCTTACAGTTTACTACATATGGAATGGATTAATTTCGTATTTGGATATTAATATTTGAGGTAAAAGTATGATTATTCATTTTGGATAACCCGTTAAAAGCATTTGGGTTTTAATAAATATTTTTAGAAAAATGAAAACACTTATGGATCTTATGATTCATTAAATGAGATTCATGCATGAAAAAATCATAATGAATACCCATTTAATTGAGTAATAGAAAAATTATAAAGAGATTGAAGAATATAAAAATGTTACTATTATATTTATAACATGGATAAAAATCATTTAATTTTATTTTCTAACGTAAATTATCTATATAGTCAAATAATACATCAATTTTTTTGGGAAAAATCCTTTGAAATAAAAACGTTATCTGTTTACATTTCACTACAAGAAATGAATAGCCATTTAACTCATCACAAATTCAATGTTTTTTATGGTTAACTTTGTCTTCACCATATTCTATTTCACCGTCTATTAATCCTTGGGAATTATTTCTCTCTCCCCTCCCATATTTTCACATATCTATAATGTTCTCCTATTCAAAATTTTATTTGGTGGACCCTTTTTTATTTATATTTCCTTCATTTAATGATGATGAATAATTAAAAAAATTTACAATGTGGGATTTCAACAAAATTATTTTTTTAGTTAATACCCCTAATTAAAAATAAAAATATAGATTTCAAGGAAGAAATTTATTAATGGAGTGGATAATGTAATACCTTGGGATTTTAGAAGAATGTTTTCTTTCATAGTTTATAAGATACACAACACCCAGATTAAATAAACAATTACATATAATTATGTCATCATTATAACTAAGAAAATATGTTGGAAAAAGAAATATATTTAACAAAATTATAAAATAAACAACAATTATACTCATAGTTAATTTATTATTTAATTATTTTAGAAAATGAACATGATTTTTAGTAAAGTCATTTTAGAAAAAATTATATATTTTCTTCAAAAATGTTTATTTTTATATTAATGAGTTAATAGTATAATCAATATTTGGAGCCCGTATATTATTCTATAAAAATAATATCAATTTTGAAACAATAACATTAAAATTAGTATAGGGTGAATTTTTTATATTTTTTCTACGAATACATATTTTTTAGTGAAAAATAAAATGTACTATTTTTAATAAAAATATCATATTGATTATTTTAAAAATTCCATTTAGTTTATTATTTTTACCTAAATATAAATTAAGTACTCATTAGATATAAATAATTGAATTATTTATATTTTAATCAAACTTATACATTATATTATAAGGAGTACATTTATTGGGTAAAAATGCATTTTCTAGGAAAATCTGTTTCATTGTATTTCTTCAATTTAATTTAAAATTAAATTATGTGTAATGACGTGGAAATTATGTGGAATATTGTTCTTAAATAGGTAATATTTTTATGGGTTCCCGAAAATTTAAGGTGCTTGATTCTGAGGCCCAGTGTGCCCGGAATCAATTTCTGATGTTTTGTTCAGGTATGTTCAGTAACCATATGAGCGGGATTTTATAATTTTTGAACTGATGCTCGAAAATGAAATATGAGGGCACCATTGAACTCAAATTGTTGGTATTCTCTTAAGAAAACTTTTACCTCTATGGAAGATGGTCGACAATAAAAGTTGGTATTTGTATTTTTATAACAAAAATAATAAAATAAAGTGTACAACAATATATTTTATTTTCAGCTGCCATGTGTGTGATTGTTCAATAAAAACTCCACTTGGGTGTTGGAGGTAGTACTGCCACACCCTGACATCCCATGAGAGATTATGGTGGTGGGGCCCACTCGAATTTAACCTCCCGTGAGAGGTTACGACATGGGGATCACCCGAGACTATAATCTCTCATTTAAATAATAGGGGTGGGGACCACCTGACCCCTATTAATGGGAGGAGAGTATAACCTCTCAACTCTACCTCATTAATGAGCGAGAGCCTCTCCACCTCCCCTATTATTTTATGTTGTTCTAAATCCCCAATTAATGTGCAAACCTAATGAATTAAATTGGAGTATCCTTTTTAATTAATTCCCCTTTTTGATTTATGTACCAACCATTAAAATAATAGAAAAACTGTTATTTTAGGGAACTTTCATTTTGGTGCAATCATGGGAGTGGAAGATCACTTGGAGAAACTTATCCTCTCTAATGAAGAACTCCCCTCCCAATAAAGAACGCGAAAAATGCCAGTGATGATTCTTCTTCGACATTCTTCCAACCGGACACCTACCAGACTACCCTTTACAACCTCAACGGGCCGACATAGCTCGAAATTTGAGACATGCGGCAGACGTGAAGAACGAAGTATGACAAATCAAAAGGTAGGGGGTTTATTAAATGTTTAAGTTGTACCTTTTTCTTGCATTCTTTAAAAGATAATAAATGATTAATGCATATGTATTATTGATCATCTTCTTCTCATGATGGGCCAAATGATATCTGCCTAAATGCAGAGGTTGCGGTCCATCCTAACATGGCTTGGAATCCTCTGTCGATATCTCTCTTCTTGCGATGTTCTACGGCATGGCCACTTATCAATGATGAGGTGATAGAGGCAGAAATGACAAAGGACGCACTACTTGCATCCTCTGTGAATCGCGTCGCCGGCCCGCGCTGGCCCGGGCTTCGCCAAACCGGTGTTCCCATGCCCCTTCCAGTGCCCACGCGGCCTACTCGGCCCCTCCCATGCCCTACATGGTGCCCTCACGCCCTGCCCGTCGCCCTGTCGGTGCCCCCACAACCTACCGGCGCATTGCCCTGTGGACTTCCTAGTGCCCAGTCGTGTCATGTATGGCGACCCCAAGCCAGCCTCTGCGCGCGCCCCACAACCCAGTGCCCATGATCCGACCTCCGCACGACCCTCACGCTCATGGCTGATCCGGCATCCTAGCTCCCTTGCGCCCTTTGGGCTGCGCTGCACTAGGCCGCGCCCTTGCAACGCACCAGGCCGAACTGGCCCCGATCCCAGGCCGAACCGCCCCCGCAGTTCGCTAGGTCAGGCACAACGGGCCGAGCCAAAAGTAGCGGTCAGACCCACCCAATGGACTAGGTCAGACCCAGCAAATCTGACTGGGTCAACCCAGAGCAGGTTGGCCCAAACTGGGTTGGGCTGAGTAAGTCGGAACTAGTCGAACTAGACTCGGGCCCACTATAGACCTCATTACCTTCTTGGGCCATATCTTTAGCACTTGATGTCCGTTTGATGAACCGTCAGTGGCACCGATATTCTTGGAGCGAAGATTTCCCTTTGACAATACCCCACTAGAGTTTTGGGTATAGTTGAGATATGGTCATGTTGGATCGTACGCGAATCCAACTGGGCCCCCAGGACAAAAAGGCTAATAACTAACAGGCTGAGCGTCCATTTGATGTGTCGTATATTGTGTTGAGACCCCTATGACATGGATGACCTTTGAGATACTTCTTTGAGTCATTTCATGATAATTCGAGTATCGACCAGTAGCTTGTGGAGTGAATAATTTCATATGTGAGCAGATAGAGTTCGGAGACCAAATGGCTGGTTGAGACCTAATGACTACTTGACAGATTTGACTCGAAGTGACTTTACTTGCCCAGGGGGGAGCGTATTTGTGTGACGCGGCAGACCCACGGTGGGGAGCGCCTCTATGTGAGCAAGGAAGACCCATGGTAATTGACAAGAGGTGTCCTCATCAAGATACGAGGGGGAGCGCCTCTGTGTGAGCATGGTAGTCCCATGGTGGGGAGCACATCTGTGTGACGCAACAATCCTATGGTACTCGACAAGAGAAGTAACTCAGCAACCCACGGATAGTGGGAAGTGTGTTTGTGTGATGTGGGAGGTCCACTGTACTTGATATTGGAGGAATATTCCACCGGCCATGATTTCGATAATAAAAATCCTGGTTTGAGCTGAGTCCTTGACTTTTGTGTTTTCCTCATGATTGTGATGGGTTACTAGATAACATAGGTACATGTATGGGCATATACCTAAGTAATGGTTATCCATTGATTTCATATTTTTTGATTTATTCTTGTTAGATTTTGTTTGACATTGAGGGCTCAAGGTCCCTACTGAGTATAGTTATACTCACCCCTGCACAGGCTATGCCTGCACCTCATTTTGTTGGTTGCAGACAATGGACAGTGCTAACTGAGGCAGAGAGTAGCAGGAATAGACGGTCTCTAGAGTTGGACCACTCGGTGTGACGATACATGGAGGAGACGAATGGATGGGAGTGCTGAGGAGGCCATCTATACCTACCCTTCAGGTAGGAACCCCAGAGGACAACCCAATAACTGATTACTTTTCTTGAATTGTACTTTCATTCGGTTGTACTTGTACTTTCCTATTGGGCTTGTATTTCTGGCCCCTTTTACTTTCCACAACCTTTTCTGAATACATTTTTTCTTAGAGTTTTGCTTCCATTCGTGTACTCTTATGTGTTTGTGTACAGTTATATAGGCAATGCCTTCCCAGTTTAGGGATTTAAGCCTTTGGTGCTAGTCTCCAGCCACTGGCCTATGAAAGGCCGGCTTGGGGTAGTCACGATACGGGCCACAGGGGACAGGTCGTGACAAATTGGTATCAGAGATGTATGTTCTACCACAGAACATTGAACTATAATCTTTCTTTTTTGTGACGAAATAGTGTTAAGGGTACTAAGTATGGTTTTTAGTTCAGGGAGTCCAGTTTTGGTGTGGGAGGCTGACGTATCCAGACACCAGGACCCTGACATCTGATTTCAGACTCAGTTCAGGAAAACACTGATTGTGTTCTTGTTTTCAAAAGTTTTCTTTTAATTCAGCTCAACCAGTTCAGCTCACCAGGATTAATCTTTTTACCGTGTCGCATATTTTTCTTTCAGGATTCCTCCCCGTGGACGACTAGTTAGAACCCCATGAGATGTACGCACTGATATCCCACCGAGCGACGAGGCCTTGCTACAAGGACCTTTACCAGTGGAGGCACTAGTGGTAATACTTCTCGTTGGGCCACCAATTCCACCAGCCCCAGCCGCAGACGATGCACGGTTCTTGAGCACGTTGCACGAGTTCCAGCTCTAGAGGCGATAAAGGTTCATGGGAGAGATGGACCGAGAGACGGTTGAGGATTGGATAGAGGCTGTGGTGAGAATCTTCAGGCTAGTAGGGACACCAGCAGACTTCATGGTGATCCTTGCCGCGAGTTTCCATCAGGCAGTAGCAAGCAGATTGTGGAGCCTAATGCTCTAGGTGTATGACGAGACGACGCTACTATGGTCAGACATTGAGAGCCTGTTTCTGGTGGAGTTTTTCCCAGCCACTCTCTGTGCAGTGCAGATACACGAGTTACTTCATCTATAGGAGGGAAGCATGACAGTAGCACAGTACTCAGCAAGGTTCACAGACCTCTCGCACTACTCCATTGATATTGTATGTGACCAATTCTTCAGGGCCCAAACCATTGAGCAGGGTATCATACGAGAGATCAGATCTTCGATGATCTCTCTCAGCATCCCGATGCATGCGGGGGTGTTAGAGAGAGACCTCCTAGTGGAGAGTTTCATTGCTGATCAGTCACCAGCAGTGAGACCCACTACTAGCTGAGATGTAGTGGTGTCTTCTACAGCTTGTAGTAAATAAATTTCAAAGATTTCCAAGAGGACCAGACCTACATGTGGTCGATCTCATGAATCAGGATTGGTTGTGAAGGGAACCCAGAGCAGAGACACAGATTCCAGTAAGAGGCAGTGTTACTCATGTGACGGGCAAGGTCACATGGCCCGTGACTGTCTGACACATTGTACTATGATCAGAAGATAGTTGAGATACCTCTTAGGCAGAGGAAGAGGTTTGATCGAGGCGGACCGCAGGGAGCAGGCGGACGTGGCAGAGGAGCTAGTCGTGCATCTAGTGGTGGATGACGATTCGATGTGTTACCACAACCACCACCAGGAGGTCCACCCTGACCGCAGGGAGTAGGTGGACAGGGGAGAGCTCAGCTCTAGACAACTGAGTCATATGATCATGGTACTATTTAAATGATTAGAGGTACGATCTGTGTCTACTCCACCCAAGCTGTAGTTCTTATAGACATAGGTGATACTCACTCTTTCATTTCCACTGACATCGTTCGGAGCTCATAAATTATGATGGAGCCATTGGATCTAACCATACAGCTAGTGACCCCTACGAGAGCTGATTCAACGATTACTCATTGGTGTCGGCAGTACAGGATTTCTCTAGGAGGTGAGAGCTTCAGTGGGGATCTCCTAGTAGCGGCATTGAGTCCTTACGACGTGATCTTGGGTATGGACTGGTTATCTACAATCCATGCTTAGATTGACTATATTAGGCGAAAAGTGTAGTGTTCTCGCCCTGATGGGACCAGTTTTACCATCACCGGTGAGAAGGGAACCATTGCAGCTCAGGACTGACTTACTCGGGGGAGGGTGCAGCCAATTACTCAATAGTTGTCATGACTTACCCTTGGATCAGTTGATGTGGAGAGTCCGACTTATCCTGTAATGGTGGACAAGTACACAGATGTTTTCACTAACGATGTTTCAGGACTAACTCCTCAAAGAAAGGTGGAATTCTACATTGACATGTACCCCGAGATGGCAATGATATCTACTCCAGCATATCGGATGGCACCCGATGAGCTTCATGAGATGCTGGTCCAGCTGGAGGACTTTTACAGGAAGGGATTTATCTGGCCCAGTGTTTCTCCATGGGTAGCCCCGATTCTATTCCCCAAGAAGGCGTATGGGAGCCTGTGGCTTTGTGTTGACTACCATCGTCTTAACCAGGTGACCATGAAGGACAAGTAACCACTCCTGTGGATTGAAAACATCTTTGATCAGCTAAATGGAACATGGTGGTTCTCAAATATAGACCTCTGATCAGGCAATCACCATATCAGATTTTGAGAGGAGGATGTGCAGAAAACGGCCTTTATGTGTCGTTACATCCACTACAAGTTCTTAGATATGCCTTTCAGGATAACCAATGCTCCAGCAGTGTTCATGGGACTCATGAACAGGATCTTCCTGCCATAAATTGTTCTCTTTTTCATATTCTTCATCGATGACATTCTGATATACTCAACTACTAAGAAGGGACATGCCTACCATTTGTGGGTAGTACTGGGCACACTCCAAGAGCACCATATTTATGATAAGCTCTAAAAGTGCCAGTTTTGGATTCGAGAGGTTCACTTATTAGGGCACGTCATCTCGGAGGCTAGAGATTCATTGGATCTAGTGATGATTGAGGCAATACTTTCTTGGGAGACACCCAGGAGTGTGACGGAGGAAAGAAGTTTCCTAGGTTTGTTTGGATACAATCGGAGGTTCATTACAGACTTCTCTAGAGTTTTAGCTACACTATCAGCCTTGTCAAAGAAGGGGAAACCATTTGTGTGGTCGGAGAGATTCCATCAGATCTTTCAGGAGCTGAGGCATAGGCTAACTAGTGACCCTATCTTGAGGCTTCCACGGGAAGGTGTAGGGTACGTAGTTTACTGGGACACATTAGGGACCAAGCATGGGTGTGTCATGATGCAGGAGAGAGAATTGATCGCCTATGGTTCTCGATAGCTGAGACATCACGAGCAGAACTACACTACCCATGACCTAGATTTAGCAGCAGTGGTCGTCTCCTTGAAGATGTGGTGGAAAAATCTGATGGGTGAGCATTTTACCGTGTTCTTAGATCACCAAGGTCTCAAATATATCTTCTCTAAAAAAACCTGAACCTGAGATAGCGGTGTTGGCTTGAGATCATCCAAAACTATGACTTCAAGATAGTTTATACTCCTGGGAAGGGGAAAGTTGTTGCAGATGCACTCAGTAGGAGGATTGGTGTACAGCTTCTAGGAGAGGCGACAGAGCAGCTAGATGCTTTACAGATATCCTTTGTGGATAAAGATGGAGCAACATTCCTACAGTCTCATATGGCCACTCCCCCACCTCTTCACCGAGTAAGGGAGGAAAGCATGGGGACACTAACTGTGAGACATGAATCGCTCAGATATCCACAGGGCAGGCAGCTAAAAGATTTTCTGAAGGTGGGGAGCATGTCATCCACTTTAGAAGACTTACCATGGTAGTTGTGGCACTTCAGAAGGAAGTGTTGAGGGAGTTCCACACATCCCCTCTAACGGTAAATCCATGAGTGGTGAAGATGTACTAGGACCTTCGATGACAGCACTGGTGGCCAGGTATGAAGATGTCAGTAGCAGATTTTGTCTCACAATGCCTCACATGTCAGCATGTGAAGGTAGAGCACCAGGTACCAGCATGCTTGGTTCAACCTTTAGAGATCCCAGAGTGGATGTGGGATGACATATCCATGGACTTTTTGATGGGTCTTACACATACATTCATGGGTCACGACATGATTAGAGTGATCATTGACCGAATCACAAAGTCGGCCCTCTTCATACCGATTAGAGAGTAGGGATTAGTAGAGAACATGGGATGACACAATGTGAAATATAATGTGTGACTACATGGAGTTTATTTCTATATTTTCTCTGACCATGATGCACGTTTTACTTCCCGACTATGGAAGGGGTTGCAGGAGGCTTTTGGGACACAACTTCACTTGAGCACTGCCTTCCATCCTCATTTAGATGGTTAGATTGAGCAGACCATTAAGAAGCTTGAGGACATGCTACGTGCATGTTTCCTCGACTTCGGTTGCAGTTGGGAGGTTGACTTTTCTTTTTTGGAGTTTTCATACAACAACAACTATCACTCCACCATAGGGATGTCCCCTTTTGAGGCCTTGTACGAGTGACCTTTCATATCACCCTTGTGTTGGACTGACCCTGGGGAGTCAACACCAGTGGGACCAGAGATGGTACCAGCTACTACAGAGTAGGTAAAGTTCATCCAAGAGTGGATGAAGATTGGACAGAGTAGTTAGAAGTCGTATTCTGATAGGAGACTGAGTTCTTGAGAGTTCGAGGATGGAGACCACATATTTCTACAGGTCTCACCTCAACGAGGTCTACAGAGATTTTGCCGAAGAGGCTGGTTATCTCTAAGATTCGTCATACCCTTCCAGGTCATTAGTATAGTAGACAAGGTGGCTTACCGCTTATCACTTCCTACTCAGTTGCACCGGGTGCACGATGTCTTCCACATATCTCATCTGAGGAGATACGTGCACAACCCTTCCCACATCATCGACAATGGAGTGCTGGAAGTCGACGATGGGGCGACATTTATGGAGGTTCTAGTGGAGATTGATGATCAACAGGAGTGTGTCCTACGTGGATGGTCGATCCCTCTAGTGAATGTACACTGAATGCAAGGGAACCTCCAGGAGAGAACATGAGAGCGGGAGGCTCAGATGCATACTTAGTACCCCCATTTGTTCCCATAGTTCGACTTGTAGGTTACAGGGATGTAAAGCCCTGAGGTGGGGAGAATATAAAGACCCAAAAATTACATGGATTTTTTTTCATAAATACATGGTATTTTTATGAGTTAGTGAAAATTTATGGCTCTTGATTCTATGGCCCGGTGTCCCCAAAACCAATTTCTGATGTTTTTTTCGGGTACATTCAGTAAACGTACGAGCATGATTTTATAAATTTTGAGCCGTTGTTCAGAACTGAAATCTGAGGGCACCATTGAACTCACAGCGCTAATATTCACATAAGAACACTTTCACCTCGACGGAAGATGGTTGAGAATAAAAGTTGGTTTTTGGATTTTTATAAAAAATAATAATAAAATAAAGTGTACAACACATTATTTTATCTTAAGCTTCTATGTGTGTGATTGTTGGTTAAAACCTCTACTTGGGAGTTGGAGGTCGGACCGCCACACCCTAACTTCCCATGAGAGGTTATGTTGCTGAGGCCCACCCGAATTTAACCTCCCGTGAGAGGTTACGATGCGGGGACCACCCAAGACCATAACCTCTCATTTAAATAATATGGGTGGGGACCACCCAACCCCTATTAATGGGAGGAGTGTATAACCTCTCAACTCTCCCTCATTAATGAGGGAGAGCCTCTCCACTCACTCTAGTTATTGAATTTGTTCCAACTCCCCAATTAATGTACCAACCTACTGAATTAAATTGGAGGTACCTTTTCAATTAATTCACCTTTTTGAATTTCGTTCTAATGATTGAAATAATAGACTAACTATTATTATGGGGCACTTTCATTTGGGTGGAAACATGGGAGAGTAAGACCGCTTAGAGAATATTATCATATCCAATGAAGAACGCCCCCTCCCAACAAAGAATGTGAAGAATGATGGTGATGATTCTTCTTCAACTTTCTTCTACCCGGACACCTACCGACCTATGCTCTGCAACGTCATAGAGCCTATGTAGCTTGTGATTTTAGTGGTGCGGTAGACACGACGAATGAGGAATGACAAATCAATAGGTAGGGGGTTTATTTCTTGTTGAAGTTTTACCTTTTTCATACCTTCTTCAAAAGATAATAAAGGATTGATGCGGACGTATTATTGATCATCTTCTTCTCATGATAAGCTTAATGATATCTCCATAAATGCATAATGTGCGGGCCAACCTAACAAGGCCCGACATCCTCCGTCGATCTCTCTCATCTTGTGACCTTCTACAACATTTCGACGTATCAACCACGAGGTGATGGAGGCAGCAACGACAAAGGTCGTGCTACCCGTGGCCTCTATGAATTGCGCCTCTAGCCCACAACGGCCAGAGATCAGCCAAAATGGCCTACCCCCTGCCCCATTCGACGCACCCACAGCCTGCACAGCCACTGTTGTGCCCAGCTCGGCGTCCTGTTGGTGCCCTCGCGCCCTGCCCGGCTCCCTACCGGTGCCCCTGTAGCCTCTTGGCGCCCTGCCATACCCTGCCCGGCACCCCCGCGTCCTCCTGGTGCCCTTCCAGGCCCTGCCTGGTGCCCTTCCGAGCCCTACCCGGCGCCCCCATAGTCTACCCGATGCTCCCCCGGCGCCATGGCGCACCTAGCCCGGCACCCTGCTAGCGCCCTCGTGGCCTTCTCGGTGCCCTGCCACGCCATGCCCGACGCCCCTCTGACATGCCTGGCGCACTACTCGCACCCCCGCAGCATGTCCCGCGCCCTACTGGCTCCCCCGTGTCCTGTCCTGTGCCTTGTCGTGGCCTGCTCAGCCTCCCCAAGCGGGACTCTATGCACGCCACCCCGAAGAGGCCGCCCCCGAGTCAGCCACCACCCTGACCGCAAGATCCCGGCAAAGCCGGCGTCCCGGCTCCCTTGCACCGTTCAGGCCGAGCCAAACCGAGGCGCGCCCTCGAAACGTACCAGGCCGAACTATCCCTGATCATGGGCCGAACCACCCCCGCAGTCTGTTGGGTCGGGCCTAGAGAACAAGGCCAAACTTAGTGGGCTGACCCACCCATATCTTTGGCACCATACGTCCGTTTAACGATCTGTCAGCAGCGTCGGTTTTCTTGGAGCGAAGTTGTCCCTTTGAGAATACTCCACTAGGGTTCGGGGTATAATTGATATACGGTCAGGTTGGATTATACACATATCCAACCAGTCCCCTAGGACAAAATGGATAAAAACTAACAGACTAGACATCTGATTGACGCACGGTCTGTTGCGTTGAGACCCCCATGACATGGAAGACCTTTGAGATTCTTCTTCGAGGAACTTGATGATAGTTCGAGCATCGACCAGTAGCTCATGGAGTAGAACCTTCCAGAGGTGAGAGGATGAGATTAGAGACCTACTGGATGGCTGAGACCTGACGACTGCTTGACCGATTTGACTCGGTGTGACTCGACTAGCCTAGTGGGGAGAACCAAAGTGTGACGCGGTAGTCCCAAGGTGGGGAAAACCTCTGTGTGAGTGTGGAAGACACACAGTACTCGACATGAGGAGTACCTCCGTAGGATACGAGAGAGAGCTCATCTGTGTGAGGGAGACAGACCCATGGCGGTGAGGGCATTTGTGTGACATGGCAGACCCACGGTACTCGACAGGAGGAGTACCTCAACTGTCCAAGGATAGTGGAAAGGGCATCTGTGTGACCCGACATGCCCACTATACTTGATAGTGGAGGAGTATGCCACTAGCCATGGTTTCGATAATAAATATCCAGGTTTGAGTCGAGTATTATACTTTTGTGTTTTCCTCATTATTGAGATAGGTTATGAGATAACTTCGGTATTTTATGGGCATATAACTATGTAATGGTTATCTGTTGATTTCATAATTTTTGGTTTATACTTCTTGGATTTTGTGAGAACTTGAGGGTCTTGGGGTCCCTACTGAGTAGTTTTATACTCACCCCTACACGGGCTATGCCCGCACATCATTGTGTTGGTTGTAGATGACGGACAATGCTGAAGGAGGCAGAGAGTAGCAGGACTGGATGGTTTCCGGAGGTGGGACACTCGGTGTGACAAAAAACGATGGAGAGGGACAGATGAGAGTGGTTAGGAGGCTGTATATACCTACCCTTCAAATAGGAACCCCAGAGGACAACCCAGTGGCTGATTTATTTTTCTTCAGTTGTAATTGCTTTCAGTTGTACTTGTATTTTTCTTGTTCGACTTGTATTTCTAGCCCCCTTTTACTTTCTAGCACATCTTTTTCTCCCAATGTCCATAAGGCCTTCTTTTTTAATTTATTATTGATAATTCCCCTTTATAAGGGTGGAAGGAGAACCTGTACATGACTTGTATGCCCAAGGCATAAGGCCCGACATGACTCGTAATACATGACATGAAGTCCTATATGCAAACCCAGCCCATACATGACCCGTAAGCCCAGCCCACTAGAACTGCCCCCCCCTTCCCCAGTTTTACTTAATGTCTTTCTTCTATCGGGTAACCTGATGTGTTTAGGCCTTTGGTGCTAGTTGCCAGTTTCTAGCCTATGGAAGGTGGGATTGGTGTAGTCACGAGATGGGCCCCGGGGGACGGGTCGTGACATTATGAAAATTTTGTGATTTTGAATTATTTAAAAAGAATCCCATATTTTTGATTTAATGGGTTCAATTTTTTCCAAATAGGTCTATTTTATTTTTTTTAAACATGAATAATAAAAATAGTAATTTTATTACCACAATAGTGAGTAAATAGGGAAATTTAGGATAAACATAAATTTATTAGAACCATTAGATTAGCCAAAATTAATTATTAAACAATATTTAATTACTATATCCCAAAAATATTCATCCCAATGTATACTAAATGACATTTTAGGACCACTCATATGAGATTATGGACTTTAATACATTTTACTTATTGATGAGTTAAACTTTTCAAACTATTGTTTTTATATGGTAAATATTTTTAAAATGGAATTATCCATAGGATATATTTGACAACAAATATTATTTAGAATACTAATAGATCGATATTGATAATAGAAATATATGTTTCATTTTTTGTGAATATATAATTAACTTAAATTCTTACACAATAGGTATATAATAATTATTTAAATATTTGAATAATAAAATAAATAATTACAAAAACTTTAAAAATGGCATAATTTTAGATATTAAAGGTCATCCAAAAGTTCTATATATTAAAATTATATTATAGTTTGATAAAATTTTACATGTTTTCTTGATGTTTTTAATGTCAATATAATTAATAGTATCCAAATTGAAAATAATGATATTTTATGGGATTAAAATTTTATTAAATTATATTAAAATCATAAAAATATTAAATAAGAATACATTTTGGAAATAGATGTTATAAAATTTTATCCTATGTTCATTTAAAGATCATTTTAAACTGTTTGGTCCTCGGTTAGTCTTATTAAATTTTTATATTTTGAAAAATTTCAAAAGTGATCCTTGCCTCAATTATAAATGGGCGCCACATCCTTCACATAATTACTACACATTGAGTAGTATAAAATGATTAAAACATATCTATTTATCTTATAAAACATACCTAATTATTTTATTGATTTACTAGTCCTTCCAATTTTACTATTCTAGGTACCCTATGTTATGTAAAAATTAGATATCATTCCTAGAAGAGGTGACGATCTTTATTGTCTCTTTCAAGTTGTTTTATTTCTACTTACAATTCACATGATATTTTTTACTAAACTAATATCTCCAGGATCTTATATATACTGATATTTTATTATGATTATTAGAAGACAATATTTCACCATTTTTTACATCATATGTAAAGGTAAAACATCATGCATGTGTACGTTTGACTTATAGTTTCCACAATACGTCACAATTCGTTTTTCATCACCACATTACATGAATTGTTATAATGAAATAATTAGGGAATATATATTATAATTATGACATTATAATTATCCCATTCTCTATTAAGATCATGATGTCATCACATGTGGGTATGTATGGAATACAATCTCTACAAAGTGATGTGTCACATTTTCCGTATCCAAAATTCAATAATAGTTATAAGAATGTTTTTAATCATTAAATATGATATTTGTAATATTAATATTATTATTAATATTATTTAGTAATTTCATATTCAAAATAATATGTTTTTTATTGACTAAGAATTAATGGGAAAATGAAGGATTTAGCACCAAAAACATGCATAATAAATAGATATTACAACCAAATGGGTGGTAAGATGATATAATAAGATCATTTATGACATTAAAAATTATAATATAGTTATTCTATAATATAATACCACATTTTAAATAATTATTCATCAATTTAGATCTCTTTCAACTAAAGGATAGAACAATGTATGGGTTTCTCATCTCATGTATACATTTCTGAGTCATATACTATATTCCCCGGTTATTTATTTTTCATGGTGTATATACTACATTTTTTATATATTATATATTGAATAATTTTTTGTTCATTGAATTAAATTATTTTGATTTTTTTTCTTTCAAGGGGCTTTCAATTCATAAGATCCCTTCATTGTATGTCTGTGATTCATAATTTCATCATTATTTGGAATTTTTTTATAATTAATTCTCAACTAAATTAAATTTCCATTACATGTCATTGTATTATAAAAATGATTTAAATTTTTTTTTGTATTTATCAAAATTGATTTATTATAGACATCTTTTCATTTTTTCAAATTTTCCCATATTTTTTTAAAAGGATTATTCTGGTCATTTTCTCACTAAGGTGCCCTTTTATTTTTCTTAAAAAAATAAATTGTCTTATGTTAACATATATGACATGAATGAAATTTACAACCACTAGTAACAGTAAATGATTTTAATCATCCATTAATATTTAAAAGGTTTTTTTCTTGTAAAATTATTTCATTATTATGCGAGCAATTTTTTAGTTTTTTAAATTTATTTTCAAACTAAAAATTCTATTTCTCATAAAAATTTAAAGTAATATATTTAATTTATTTTCATCTATGTCAACATAAATTATTAGATATTAATTTGAGGATGTACTCTAAAATAACCAACTATCATATTTATTTGTATTGTTTATGCTCAGTTTGATAGGGGAATGTATTACTACCTTATATGACTAGTCCTTTCAATAGAGACAATTATTGATTTTCTTTATTCATTTTTATTCATTTTTAATATATATTCATATGAAAAATGCATTATAATTGTTAATTGTTGGTATGGGATAGCTATAGGAACTATGAATCAATAAGTATTGTAATACAATCTATCAGGGGTATTGGATGATGCCTTACCCATTTTTGTAATATTTCATGGAATGTGGCCATGATGCTAATGTTATGATTTCTATCATTATGCATTCAATAACTATAATATTAGTTATTTATTTCTATGGGATTATTCTATTAGTTATAATATCCATCGAAATGTTTCAATCTCAGGTTATTACATTTATGTCATTATTTGATCATAAATTATTCCGTTGATATTATTTTCATGTTTCTAAATTAAAATAATGTCTTTAAGTAATTTATATTTACATATTGAGTATTAATTACCATTTCACAATATCTTCCAATATACATAACCATTACAAATCATTTGATCTCTTCTATATTTTCACTTCTGTCCAATATATGATGAATAATCCTTTGAATGAGATAAATGATGTAAAATGTTATCCATTCTATTTTTTTATGTTTTATGCAAAATTCCATTTGTGAATCATATATGAATAATTTTTTCCCAAACTAAAAAATTAATTGGTCCATCGGGATTTGAAGACTATTATTTTTTACAATGTAATAAACTGACAATGGCTCTCAGAAACTAGAGTTGGTAATTTTACTAAAACACGTTATCAAAGAAGTGTTTAATGATGATGGGGACTAATTTCACCATAGAGTAGTAAGGAATACCATATAAAATATTTTAATGGATGGATTAATGAATAAATGAAATTTAAATTTATTTGATAAATACTATGCCCCAAAGTATTATAAATTGATTCAATGAATCCCTCACGACATTAGCTCCTTTTGAATGGAAACTGGTTAGAGGATACGATTTCAAATGAAACATTAAATAACACGAATATTTTTAATGAGTATGATACTACATATTAATGGGATGTATGTAAACCATTCTAATTAAAACGTGGTGTATAATAATTTATATTTTTTAGGAAATTAAATTTGGGATAAGAAACCCTTACCATAGTCCATATTCACTCTACGCATATTACAATCCTCTAAAATAATAAATTTAATTCATTAATTCCAATTTTAGGAACCTTATTCATATGTATTCAATTTATTAATTAAAATTTCATTAATTTTATATATTTTTATACTTTTTTCCTTATATTTTCTTCATTATAATTTATTCAAAATCATTTTATTTTTGAATTTTTAGTGGTTGTAGATAGTATTTTAATAATAAGATAACAAATTTATTAAAGATTTATTACCTTAAAATTAACTATATTAATCATAACTAACAATTATTTTTTTATTTAAGTTCACATAGTAATCCTTGAAAAAGTATTATAAGGTCGTTCATATTGGTGGGAAATCCATCTCCAACCATCATAATTTTTAACTTGATTGGTCAGTATGGTTAAGGAAGTGTATTATTTCATTATAATAAAATGAAATTGACATTATTTATATTTTTTATTGGGATGAATTATATTTTATTTGGTTAGGATATATAATTAAAATAAATATGAAAATTTAAAAACATTAATTCATGGAGGTGGTAGTGTTCATAATGCATGATTATAATAATCATTTCCAATGAATTAGAGATAATTATTATGTTTTATAATTTTTCTATTTATATTAATAATTTAATTATTTATTTCACATTTATTATTCAGTTATAAAATTTTATCCTATGAGAGGAGGATGTTGTAAAAATTAGAATATGTCCCTTTACAGAGGCGGTAGTCTGCACAATGGATGGTAGATATTATTTTTTATTAAATTTTGATGGGAAAGAATAAATTATCTTTTTAAATTAAAATAATAAAATATAAGTATACTAATGATACTAATGTCATTTTAATATAATTATTTCAATGGGTTTGGAAAATAATGAAAAAGAAGAAGAGGAATGTATTATGTAATACATACAAAGAGATCGTCATTTTACTCCTAATGAACTCCTTAGAGTTGAAGGATATAAGAAATCTTTTTAATCCCCATTTTTTTTGGAAATTGACTATGTAACACTACAATATTTTAAAATAATAATATAACGTTCAATAAAGTATTTGATACGCAACACCATGCTTTCACAACCCGTGAAATATAATAATGTATGACCAATATATTAAATTTGAGGGTATGAATAGTATTAAATAAATTATGAAAAATATTAAATCTTCATAACCAATTTAAATTTATTGAAAAATATATAATAAATAAGGGATCATTTTTTAATAGGGATATTTTATTCTATACAAATTTTGTTTCCTTAAAAAATGATATTTAATACTTTTGGGAGAAAATATTATAATTAACATATATAACATATCTAAATTTTATTTCATAAAATGAAAATAAATTTTTAAATTAGAATATAAATTTTATTGTCTGGTGATTTTGTGGATCTTTCTAAAATGATTGATTTTTCAGTGAATAGTAAATATTAATGAATTTTCAAATATTATCAGTTCTTTTTCAATATATTAAATAATTAAAATGTTACACTATATTTATTATTTCATATTAAATTTTTCTATTAATCCTTTAATTTATAATAATCTAACAAATTTAATTTGAAAAATCAATCTTCATGATTTTACTACAAATTTGTTTTTTGATTAATAATGTGGTTTTATATAAACTGATTTTTAATACATAAAATTCATTCTTTTTAACTAATTTAAATAACCCCTAATTATGAATTATATTAATGATATTTAAATATTATATAGCTAAAGTAATTAATTCAAATTTATTTAATTATCAATATTTTTTAAATTGTTAATGTAATATCATCTAATGCTTCAAAAATACATTTGTAGAAAACACTTTTTTGACGAGTTTGTGAGTTAAATTACCAATTGATTTCTAAACATTTTCTGAATTTAATTTGATAAAATTAATTACATAATAAAAAATATCATAATTTATATTATATTTTTTTCTAAACATTCTTTTTAAACATATTTAATTGCAAATACTGTAAAAAATAGATATCATGGTATCAAAAGTAAATTGGTATAAATGTGTGGCCATAGAGGTTAAGTGGAAAAAATGATTAGAAAAAAATATTTATTATGATTTATGTTTGTATCAACATTATATATACTCCACACTTTCCTGCATAAATTGTGGGGGCTCTTTTCATGAGAGTGATTCTCCATTATTGAATTGTTTTTCAGTTTTCAAAAATTGCACTCGTAAATTTTATGTGTACCAAAACCCACTAATCTTCTCACCTATATTCATTTTTATCAAAAAATCCATAAACAATACCTATTATATTTATCCAAATTATAAATTTTATTAACATCCCAAAACGCCAAACTTACTGTCATCAATAAGAGATCAAAATGAGTTTCTTATAAGAGAGATTGTAATTTAATTCACCAATCTAATTCATTTTACTTATTCCTTTTCTCATGGAGAACCAATGTAATTTCTTTTCCATCATCTACTAACAAGGCTATTCAGTATAATAAATTAATTTTTTATTTTTTATATTAATTAAATATTAATAAATTTTAAAAATTATCATATTTTATAAGTTCTTACATTCACATACTATTAGAAATGATAACATCATTTATGTGTATAAAAAACTACAACCTCATGAAGTGATGTGAATTATTTTTTACTAACACATCACATGAGGATTATATATAAATTTATTTGATGAGATAATAGGATTTTTATGTTATCATCATAATTATTAAAAGTTAAAATAAAACATATTATATTTACATCATGATTTTAGAAAAATGAAAATGATTATCATGCATATGTTTGACCTACCCTATCCATGATTGTAATGTAGTTTATTTTTTATATCCATGATTCATGGTTGGTTTTTAAATTATAATTTAAATATGAAAATGAAAATTATTTCTTGATATTTATTATGGTGTTTAATGTACAATTTCTATTTATACAATGGTTAGTACGCTACTAATGTTTTGAATTTATTAATTGAACTTCCACAAAACAACCAATGTGGACATAACTAATTAAATAATTGAATATATCATTATATTATATGAAAAAAATCATATTTAATTATAATTTTTTAAACTCAGAAAATATTATTTAAAAATTAATAATTGATATAATTTTATTATATATGATATAAAATTTATTCACAATAAATATTTGACTCGTGGAAAGGGTTTTCTCTAAAAACATAATTCTTTGAGACACATGTTATTTTATGAAACTAAATTCTCTTAATTAGTGTATATATTACCCTTGATAAATCATAACTTGAATAATTAGTATTTACTTATAATTTATGTTACAAATCATCTACTTTATTCATGGGAGTTTTTATAAAAAAGACACCAAAGAGGTATGTGTTTATGTTTTAATCTATATTTATTTGAGTCAAATTATGATAGACATCTATTGTAGGAAATTAATTAAATATTTTCTAATAAATCCAATTTATTTTATTCTACTATGTTTATTAATGACATTATAATGTAATTGAACAATTTTATATTTATTTAGTGCATAAAAAAATTATGAAAATGTTTTTAAGAAAAGATATTTTCTATCATTTATTAGGTTGAAAACAAAATTTCATGCATATCAATGTTTATAAAAATTAAAAATAATTTTTAAATTCCATAATTTATTTATTAATGTTTTTTACCACATTTTTTACATTTTATATTTTTTTGGAACTGATGTTATTTTCCTTTTTAGAAAAATGTTCTTTCTAACCCTTTCTCAAGAAATATTTCATGTAATATTTGGATGACATTTACATTAATGGATAAAACCATTGATTTCATGGATAGCTTCATATATGTCTCTCCAAAATAAGCTTATCATATTTTTCCTTAAAATTATATGGTAAAATATTCCTTATGTTGATTTCTCAAATTCCTACTTTAATAAACCTCTTTATTGTGATATGAGGAAGGATTATGAACCCATTTTATATCAAATGGTATTTCTTATTTATTTACATAATATTTAATTGCTTACGTGGAACCCATTATAGTACACAATATGAATTTAAAGGGTGTTCCCATAGTTATACATCCTCCCAATTCATTTGGTAATATTTTATTCAATTGTGATTTCATGTTTGGGAATACAGAATGAAACTAAACCATTATGGGACTTTTCCACTATGCTATATTGCCTCATTTGTTTTCATGACTTATGTTTATTTCACGTATTATTTTTGACAAATTTACTATGATTTCAAGAAATAATAATACTATATTATTAATGCTATTATACCATTGATTACCCTTGATCCATCTCTTTTATGATATTAGGTTATTCCATTTACCCTCACATTATTTTTCCTTATCATATTTATTCCCTTACGGGGTTTTCTAACTCACCCATTTTTATCTATATAATCCATATGTTATCTAGTGTATTTTTTGGATCTTGAAATGATTTATGATATAATAAATTAAAAAAAATAAATAAATTTTATTTAATTCCCACATTGATGTATTATGAAACTAGTCTTCCAATGCCACAAGGAATCACTGCCATTGGGTTGTATCTAATTGACTTTCAGGTTAAAAACATGTATTAATATGTGTTAAATGATGTTGTCTCTTTATAAAGGGCTTCTAGGGTTGGAATTTTTTTTATGAATTCAAGGATATTTAGAATTTTAAGAGGATCATTGAAAGGGCGGAAGTGATTCCCTTTTATATGTGATGAAAATGGATGGTTTGTGAACACCTTTTATTTTTCAGTGATATAATTACATTATTCAATAGTCAATGAATCCAAAAATATAAATATTGGTGTATCAGATTATATTTCTTCAATAATGCCTCATCCAAGTATTTAAACAGTTGTATTAATAATCTATTAGAGTATTACTCATATATTTATACTTTTACCAGGGAAACTATTTTTTACCCATGTGACAACTATTTTATTAATATATAAAACAACACGTGATACAAAATTTCAATTGAATGGAACATATTTTTATTTCCATTTAATCAAATTCAATTTCTAAATAATAAAAAAATATCATTTAAAATACACAAATATATATATATATATTAAATTGTAGGAAAAAATAACTATTAAGTGTTCTTAATCTAATTTTATATTGATTAAAAACATAATGTTTGATAATATATTTGACCATTTGTTTCAAAATTATATCAATATTATTTTCATGAATATATAATTTTTTGGGTATATAAATATTTTATAATATTATGTAAATTGTTCTTTTAATTTAACATTTTATCCACTATCAAGGTAGTTAACATTAATCTTAATAATCAGAATTGTATGCCCAAAAATGAAACCAACCTAAAGAAATAATATCATATTTTTGAATCTATAAGGTTAAATATATTGAAATAAATTTATCTTCTACATGGGTTGAAACCAATTTTTTGTTATAAATATATAAATATTTTTTAGAGTAAATTATTAATAATTTTCCAAAAATGAAACAATTTTATTTATTAATTTAATATTGTATTTTTAAATGATATTTTTATTAAAAAAATTATTAAAGAAGGTTTAAAATGATTATGTTGTTATAAAAGTATTATATCATCATAGAAGTTATAGTTTTAGAAAATATATTTCTTTTTTCAAAATTTATTTAAAAATAAGTTATAATCAAAAGATCTCAAAAATTAATGTTATGCTACTTTTTATATATATAATTATAAAATTAATTTCATGACGATAAATTTAAATAAAAAAATTATAATTATATATTTTAAATTTAAATTTAATATTTAAAAAATTAATTTTCAAAAAAAATAATGGTTTTTAAAGCTATATGTTTACCTATTCTAATTAGACATGAATTTATAATAAAATAATATTTTTTTTCTTTTGTATGTTTTTTCCTTTTTATAATATTGTTATATAATATATCAAATATCATTTTTTATTAGTGATTCATATGAAACATGATGTAAATAAAACTTTTATGTAAAAACGCTTTCAGAAAATTGAGAGTGTTACACAAGTGTAAGGAAATGAAGTTATTTTATATTTATATTAAAATAAATTTATCACTCTAATTGGGAAAAAATCATTTCTAAGCCATAACCTAAACATGGATCTAACAAGTTGAATATGTAAAATTGAATCATAACCTTATATGATTAGGATTCTATATTACATCCACTAAAAACCATGATTCTTAAACATAAAAAATTTGAGAAAAAGTATATTGATCAATAATTGGAAACTATAAAATATTATAGTGCCAGTAAATGATTTAAGGTAAAATAATCATGGTAGAGTTTGGAATATTTATAGTTCATACACACCCACTGTTAAAATAATTAATAATATCTTGAGTTATATCATGTGTATCCTTAAAGTTATTATGTAATTTTCAAATAAAGTGGGTTTTATGATCATTATCTCAAGAGAAGATAAAATTATAAGGGAAAATAATAAATGTTTGTTTATACAATTGAAGATAAAAATCGATTATGTCCTAAACCATTTGGCCACTTGATCTAAAAATAAAGGGAATTATTATTGAATAATTTAGGTTCAATAATAGTCCCAATATTACACCAAACTATATTAATATCAATAATCATTGATGTAATGAAAAAATATATTTTAATAATATAGATATTGACCTATAAATTTATCACGGTTGATTGAATTTGTGAATATCCATTACTATGTCGTAAAAACTCATATAGATATTTTTGGAATATATACTTTTTTATTATTACAATTATATTTCAAAGATAATGGAAGTAAAACTAAAATAAAAAAATAAAAATTACATTATACATTATTATAAGATATATAGGCTGATTCATAAAAGGAAAACTATGAAATTCATAACATACGATAATAAAAAGTAAATAAATCCGAAAATGGAATAAAATTAAGAACATGGGATTATGAATTATGGTTAATTTGTAAGAACATTTTAATATAATGTATTATTTTAGTGTATAATCAGAATAATTAAAAAGTAAAATGAAATATTTTATAAAAAATTAGTTACCATATGATTTTTTGTGGAATCTAAATAAGAATAGATTCAATGGAAGTAGACCCATAATATATTTGGATTTGTGGATATATATAATATTTTTGATAATTAGTTATTAAATTTTTAATGATATAATATTAATTTAAAAAATATTGAAAACTGAAGGTGTCAAACGAACATGCAACTATAAATTTTTTTATTTTTTTATATTTTTTTTAGTTTTTTTACTTTCAATAATTTTATTGGTTATTAGTTTTTTGAAATTTTATGTGAAAATTTAAAAACCTTTTCTTGTGTACCATTTTTAAGAAAAATTTTGTTTTAATACCTGTTGTTACCTTTAGTTATTTTTGTTTTAGATCGTTTTGTTTTAATGTTCAATACATGGTTATTAGACAATGTATGGTCTTTTGAATAATTTTTAATAGTGAGTTTTATTTGGTGTCCAGTGAGTTCCACAAGTTTACATCATGTTTTGTTTAAGCATATAAATTAACCATGATGAATTCCTAATATTTTTCATTTTCAATTTTTTATTCTTTTTCATCTAAACTACACTTAATATTCCCTGCCTACACTCATATGATTCCTCTTCCATTAGAAAAATCCATTGTGGGTCCTCCCCTCTCACATTCCCCCTCTATTACGAGTTTTTTGGGATTTCTATATGAATTTAGTTCTACATAGTCTATGTATGTCCAAATCTTCTTTATCTAGAATTTTGTCCCTTAATTTTCTTATGCATAGATATTATTCAATTGATTAAAAAAACCTATGGGTATCAGACTATATATATTATTTTGTCTTTTGATTTCTTAGTATGTGTGTGATCCCATTTTAGGGTATCCTTCTTCCCGTTATTGATGTTCCCAACTATATTTTTGAAATTACTTTTTTTGATTTCCCCATGAATTAATATTTAACATTATAACACTTATAATATTGACTTCAAATGTTTTGTTTTAATTATTTAAATATATCATTAATTATATTAATTTATTTTTACAAAAAATATAGTATTTTTTATATTTTTATATAAAGTTATAGGATTTTATATTTTAATAAATCCTTTAAGTTTTTTTTATTAATCTGAACACTCCAACATTGATTTCGATGCATGTATAGATATTAAAATTTAATGTTAATATTATTAAGAAAAAATTATTCTATAAATTATTATTTTCTTAAATATTAATTGGAATTTAAAGATGAATATAAAATTATAGGTATTGATATAATATTTAATGATTTTCGTTTAAAATTAGTTGCTCAAAAGTGACTTCACCCTATTTGGGTCATGGGGATAAATAAAATAATGATGTATAAGTCATTAAAGTTGTTTTTTCAAAAAGTGTATTTGATTTTTTAAAAGATTTCCAATATTTTTTTTACACTATATTTTATAAATGTGTTTCTAAATGGATTTAATTACTAAAAAAGGGCTCAACAGCTCTAGTGGTTCTCAAAAGGATCATTTGGAACATTTAATTTATTTCTAAATTCTCAAGGTGTGTGTGAAACTATATTATGCTCCATTTAGATTCAATTTATATAGATGATTTCCCAATGGACATGTTTTATATTTCTTTTGTGTGATTCTTATGAGATAAAACATTTCCATGAGAGGGATTTAGATGAATGAGAATTTTGTATTCTATTCATTATAATATATTTATTACCTATTTTTTATCACCTATTATAATTCTTAGCTATACTCACTACACTGTTCACACTCTAGATTCATTTTTTATCCTGGTATACAAGGATAGAGTGTTGGATTACATATATTGGGAAATATACTTCTCCACTAACTATACTAGTCGGGTATACATTTGGATCCCATTCGATTAACCGTTGACATATTACTAACATTTCAACTATATGTTACCAAAGTATTTCTTGGTGAACATAAACAGTCTTACCATAGGGTATAACCCCTAAAACACACTTAATGGTTCATTTATTGATATAGTGGGATCTTATTTCTTCTTTATATTCCCCTATAAACATGATATTTATATAACTTGTGATTATCTACATTTATAATTTTTTTTTACATTATCATGGTTCCTTTGTCTATTTATCATTCTACAAATTATGCATGTGTCAATTTTATCAAAATATAAATGAAATGGGTTTAAAAGGAACATTTATAATAGAAAAAATGAGACATTATATATGTCAAATTTGATTTCTAAATTGGGGTTTTCAGTGATAAGTTTTATTTTAGAAACATAATGTGAAATGATTATAAAACTATTTTGCGGTGTTATTTTTTCAATATTTAGTTAATTCATAAAAACAATTTCTACATCTATATTTAATATGTTTTTAAAAATTTATATTTTATTAAATTTTGAGCACATATAATGGTAGGTAGTGTCTTACTAATCATGTTTTTTCTCACCCATATTTTATATTTATATTTCAGGTTCATAATATGTTCATGATCACTCATAGAGTGTTTTTTATGTAAGTTACTATTAATTACATGTGGGGATTCTAGGTGAGTTCTTATTTAGTTTTATTTTATTCATTCTATATGTGGTGTGTATTACATTATTTTTTCATTTTCTTTTAAATTTATTAAAATTTCTATCCAAGTATTACAATTAAAAGAGTTATTTAATGAGTTTAGTTTTTTAATTTGTGTACATTAAAATCTATATTAGGGATTGGGGATATTTGTGATTTATTTATACATAAGGGTAGTTTAAGGTGAGTTGTGGGAATTTTTCTTTCATTTTTTATAACTATTTTTTGTTTGATAGTTTATATCTTCTTATCTATATTAGATTCAACATCCAGTTTACAGACATGACTTTTTTGGAATATTGGTAGAAATAAATTATTTATTATTTTATAATTAATTGGTATAATCTTCCCCAATGATTTCCTATTATTCACATGACACATGATTTCACTTATGTGTTGGTGATTCCACATGGGTACATCATGGGATGGATCCAATATCTGAATGATGGAAGACATAATATACTCTTTAAAAAATTGTATAAAACAATTTGATTATTCATAAGTCTTAGTTTTCAGTTTTCTATTTTTTAATTGAGTAATACGTTTATTTTAGAGATAGTATAGCAAAAATTGAGATATGCATGTTAGTAAGAATATCATGCGGCATATTTTGTGTCAACCCCCATGTTTTCATTGGTAGTTGAAACAAGAGTTTTTGTTATTTAATTCAACTTTAATTTATTTCTCTGTATAATATGAAACTAATTATTTAATTACCAATAAATTATACATGCTTTTGAGGTTATCATGACATTAGGGAGATGTTTGTTGATGGGATTTAGCTACACGACTATCACTTAATGTATGGAAAACCATGTTAAGAATATTTGTATTGTTTCAAGTACTCTACTAAACCCTCAATCAGTTTTATACTTCATTTTGAACTTTTTATATCATATTGTTATCAACAATTTAAAAACCGAGTGAATTGTAAAAAATTAGACGAAAGTGGATCAATATTTTAGTAATGTTTGATATTATTGGATTGAATTTCAAATGATACTTTTTAATATTAATATTTAAATTTTTTGGGTGATAAATTTGGATTTCACATTTTCTATGAAAAATATGGGTTTTTAAAAAACATGGATTTAATGGGGATTATTGTTTCATAAAAGTTGTTTTAATAAGTTTAATATATCATTAAGGCTTTAAAAAATAACATGGAATGAAATTTATTTTTTTTGTATTTTTTAATGTGAAACAATTTAATTTAAAAAATACAATATTATCAATTAATTTCATCATATAAGGCATTATGTGTTTATAAATTAACCATTATATTTTTTCGAATCTCTATTATGGGATATTTATAGACCGAATTTAATTCAATAGTGGTTCATGATTTAGGTGCCAAAATATTAATAGGAAACATGGGTATTTATTGGAATGAAAATGTGACCGGCTAACAAGTGGATCTGTTATAAGTATATGTGGAAATTCATACCCAGTCAGATCTCTTATGGTATTGGATGGACCCATGTCATTAGTCTAGAAACACCATCCAACCAATGCTTTCATCGTATCTTCAATGCACCTAGTTTAATGGTGTCGTTAATTCACCTCGCTAGTTTTGAATACCACTCATTTTTCACCCCATTATTTCAAAATTATATACATTAAGGAAATATTTCAAATTTTAGACCACCTTCCTTACATTAATATTCTCCCATTCGACTCCCATATCCGCCTCGTCCTTTGAAGAAAACTTTTGATTCCTAAATGGTGAGTTTTTATTTGATTAATGATTAATTTTAATTTCTTATTGAAATCGTAGATTTCATGTATGATGGATCTATGTTTTATTTGATTATCATATGACTAATTCTCCATTACATTCTATAATGTTAAATGAATCCATTGTTTGGGAATAGTTATTTATTAAATTGAGATCCACTATAGAAAAGGAATGTTCAATGGGCAAGTGTTTATAATAATATTTCATGTATCTCTTCATGGGGATGTATTTAAGATATAAATCTAAACCAATAATGATTCATTTATAGAATATTATATGATTCCATGAATAAACAACAGACCCCTTTGATGTGATATTGAATTATCAATAACGATGGTTGTTTCCAGGTGAGTATCATTAGAATGATCATCATGAGAACTTATTCTTCTTGAATCTCTTCCTGAATCTCTTTTCAATTTATGGATTTATAATGGATTGATAGTTTATGGTAATCCCAAGCCTTATTTCGTAATACATTTTTAATTCATGATTTATTCCAATATTGAAAATGTATACAGTGATTTGGTTGCTTATTCATTGACATACATCAGAATCGGTCCCATTGAAAAACACTATAATGTATGGGATTCTTTAGAAACCATTAATAGAAATGAATATTCCTGATATTCCATTCATATTATTATTTTTGTTTAACTAGAACTAGAATATACATCATTTATTATAGAAATATTTCTATGTGGGTGTGAGAAAATGACAGGTATGTGATACATGATAAAACATAGATTTATTCATTAAAAACCTTATTTTTGGAAGTTATTTACTATATAGGGGATCTTATATGTTGTTTCCACGGTGATTTTATATGCATGATACCTTTTAATAATGTCATAGCATGAGTTCATGTGAGTTGACCATGAAACCAATGCATGATATGTGATTTTATGAGTTTTTTATTCTAATGTGAAATATTCTTGGTATATTTTATTTTTATATTACATGGTGCATTTATTTTTACAAAATATCCAACTGATCAACACATATTTTATTAATATGATTAGGTTTATATATTTGAAAAATATTACACTATATAGGGGGAGTGTGATTACCTGATTATGGATACAAATGATGAATCATTTGACTGTATGGGTCAAATCTTGTGCATGATTTCTAACAAATTATTAATCCTTGTATTTCTTTAGAATTTATCCTTTACATCTTGAAGTGGGAGAATTACATGTTGGAGTGTAATGATATACAATTATTTCAAATGAATCATTTGGTACTTACCATCACCTGAGGATACCCAAAACCTTCAGAATGGTTAGTGTACTATTCTTGAAAATGTCCACCATAATGTTAGGACAGATTCTGTTTTCTTAGTAGTCAAACATGGGTGATAGATACTGGAATGCTTAAAAACATCATGCTAAACATGGTAGGTTCTAGGTTCATCGTATCATTTTTTGTGCACCAGGGCTGAAAAAATTCATGGTTTTATGTTTTATTGAGAATTTACTTATTTCATGACATATAATATTATATATTATTAACAAATTTTTAAGGATGCATTTGTGGAATACTAATTGGTTTATTACTCATAAAAAACATGGGAATCTCTGTGTGAATAAAGATTTAATCACCAGGGATCAAGTAAAGGGAATAAGGCATATGATAGTGAGTTGTTATGAAAGCGAATTATAGTGAAAGTTGATGTCTGCATGGAATTCATATTTTCACTACTACATTAAATTTCTACTTGAATTCGTTTATTAATCTGGTATGGAATTCCATGATGGGATCCCTATAATTAATTTATTTATTGACATATATTACATTTGATATTATATTTTTTCAATCTATTTTACTCTATAATGATATATAAATATATATATTTTATTATTTTTGAATGGACTGATAATGATGATATATTATCATCACAAATGAATATTGTATCATCACTAGTGGTAGGAATACACTTGAATATGGGAAAAATACGTGAGGCCATGTAACTATCTATCAGAGACTGGGTTGTTGGGGTTTGGGTGTTACAAAATAATATCATATCATAGTGATAGAATCCAATCAAAGGCAGGATTTTAATATAAATCTAATGAAGTTTTGATGTTTTTCAATGTTAAAAGCATTTATTTTCATTTATTTAATTAAATACTTGAATTTTTAGTAGAATTAGTTAATTCATTTTAAAATAATTAAAGAAGGATCATTTTATGTTTGAAATTTTTTTAATATTTCTTTATAATAATTTTCCATCATATTTTTTCAAACTCATTAATATTTTATATTGATATAATATTGGTCACCCTGGATTAACCTTCAATCAAGGATAAAAATCTACTTACGTAGCCCAAAAAGAGGGGCCACATGTATGCATGCTCTAAGAGGTCTATTCATATAGAATGGGGAAGTGTAAGGGAATAAAGTCGTGGAAAGGCCCACAAGTGGTGAAATATAGTGGGTGCATTTATAGGCCGAAGAGAGAATGAGAGTGCAGTAGTTAGTCCTACATGAATATGAGAGGATGGACTCCTTGGGTTGGAGATGACAAGTTTTGTGAGGGGAATCCTCTAACACCCCCCATCAACTTTACTACCCAACTACTCCCATCCTCAGGATTATATGTAAGGTCTGCATGTTTCCACATTTCAATGTGGGACACAAGTGTCATAGATTTTCACCAAACTCTTCTCACTACACTGCTACCACCTTCATTCTACCACTCCTCCAATGCCTCTATCACCCAGAAAAAATTCCATACTGGCTGCCACTAGCCTCTACCATCATCTGAAAATCTCTACCACCATCAGATCATTGCTTCCCCTTTGTATTCCTTGATCACTTCCACCTAAAACTTGAGCCTCCTCCAAATGCTTCAATGGTCACAGGATAAGAATATCCCATGACAACTACTGATGCTCTATATATCTCCTTCATTTATTTACCCCACCATCATTCTCCATTGAGTCTGTGCCAGCACAACTAATATCACACCACTAAGGCTACCACTACCTCCATCTCTATTTTCACTACATATTCCACCATTGATACCCACTAAAAGCACTTTATTATATCCTCTAGCAACTTCTAAGGCTAGAGGAAGGTGAGGTTGCCTACTTATCTTTGCCACCTCACCGTAAATCTGATTTCCACTTCAAACCAGTTAAACTGTACTGTAATGTCACTACTCACCCTTGTGCCCCATGCAAGATTTATGCCCTCATCATCTGTTGATGCACACACCCATGGCCACCACTCCCATAAATTATAGTCATTGTAACCTTCCCACCACCATGTCGAGTCAATAATGTTTCCTTATAAATTTTTCATTCCTTCATGTTTAGGGGAGATTGTTGAGTCCATAAGGTTTCCTTATGACTTTTCCATTTATTTATGTTTTGAAAATCACAAGAACCCTATCTTAAGTCAATCGTTATTTTCCCTATGATTTTCATTAATAAGAAAAAAATTTCCTTCCCCAAGGAAAATTTATCCTTACCATGTTTTTATTGTTCATGTCATAATCTAACACATTTTATTTCTATTTGTAAAATACGGTTTCACATCTAAAAATTCAGAATCATATAAATACATAGATATGGAGCATTCTATTTTTAGGATCCGAATTCAGGTTCTGAATATTCTATGTTCAGACTCCAAAAATTCTGAATTCAGAATCCGAACTTCTGAATTCAGAACATGAATTATTATGAATTCAAACACTAAATTCTTATATAATTTAGTCTCCAAATTCCTTGAAATTTAGAATCCGAATTCAGACTCCGAAGTCTATAGAAATCCTATTTGGATTTCCTGAGAAATAGAATCCGAATATCCTTTTAATATAGACTTTGAAGGTTAACATGTTTAGACTCAGAATTTTATTTTTCCTTAGACTCCAAAAAATGAATTTGGTTGAGCAACCATATTTTATCTTACTCATGTTTGTTTTATAAAACAATTTCATGGATTCTGTTATCTACTAATCATTGTTTATGTGATACGTATACAGGTCTCTCCAAAATTCAAGGGGAAAATATGATCGTTGGAAGAGGGAGATGACCGTTGAAGATCTAACCATAAATAGGAGCTCATTTGAATGACCTCAAAGAAGGTGATCAATCCAGAGAATAAATGATGCTGAAGTTATTTCTAGAGAGAGATACTTCATTTCATTGCGCGTACTGAACATCTTGTTCAGAATTGCTTTGTGCGACTCTGAATTTTGATGAGTATATTCGAGGGCTTCCAGGAAAAAGAAGATAGAGGTGCTTACTACCTTCAAGATTGAGGGCTTGTGTGGATAGAGATACAGACTCTGATATTCGTATCGAGGGCTTAACCTGGTGCGGGTAAGAAAGACTTTCTTGAATGTATAAATCAAGGGACCTTTATCCAAGGTTTTTGGATACCCTACTCTTTGGGTTAATATATTTATATACCTGTTACTTGTATTATTTCAAGTATTTTTCCAGTGTATTATGATTGATAAGGAAAGTATAACTATCTTATACTTTCTTAAACCTGTACTCTGATTAAATTAGATTCTATATGATTTAAAGTAGAATCATTGTTTTTGTAAATGTTTGTTATGTTTCATTTCCAGAACCACATTTCTAGAATCCAGTAAGTTTGTAGAAGTAGTTTCATTTCCGGAACCACATTTCCAAAATTTCATTTTTAGAAATACAATTCCAGAATCAATAAAATTTTTAGAACATAGAGGTTTTGTGAATTTACCTTTTTTAATTTTGTTAAAAAATATAATGGTTTCAAACCAACATTGAATGTTCCAAAGTAATTTTATTAATGTATAAAATTCACCCCCCATTTTAAATTGAGCATCTTTATTATTATTTCGATTCTACAATCAATATCAGTGATCCTGAAATTGGTATTAGAGGAGTTTTTTGAAATAAAAATATTCATATTTAATTTTTCTTGTTTAATTATTTTTGTTCTATATTTTCCTTAGGAAATATTTTATTCTATTTTACAGACTTTCATTACTAACATGTTCTTGTGGAAATTTTTTTTTAAGATGGAAAGAATGAATGTAGATTCAATTTAAAATATGTATCCTACTATACCACCTATTTTTTGGTAATGATTATGAATATTTGAGAGATCGTATGAAGACTTTTGTAATTAATACAGCAGTGGACAACATTGTCATGCTGACTACAGACTATATGATTCTTGATAAGGATGTCAGAACCTTTAATAATCAAGAGAAGTCATAATATCAACTTAATTATAGGTACACAATAATTTGTTGTGTTCTATGACCAAGAATATATATATAAAAAATTCTTCTTGTAAAGTACATAATTTTATTTATAAGAATCATGATGTAACTCATTTTGGAACTTCAAAAGTTATTGAAACTAGAAGAGCTATGCATAGAGATGAGTACTATGGTTTTTTCTTTTCTTATGGAGAACCTATACATAAGGTAAAACATAGATTCAAGACTATTGTCAACAACTTTCAATATAGGGGTGAAAAAGGATTGAATTATGAGGCAGTTGTAGATAAGATTATTGACATCATGCCAAATGAGTGGGAATCAAAGAGAACAACTATTGATGAGAATAGGAAAGTCTCACGGATTACTCTTGATGAGCTTTTTGGAATTCTTATTCCAATGAGACTATAATGAAGAGAGATGATGAAATTGTTTAGAATAAGAATGGGATTGGATGTGTTTCTTTTGAAACTACTTCAAAACATATGAAAGCCAAGCATTCTGAGAATGTTACAAGATCTAAATGGATGAAAGTCATTTTTTTATCTGAATCTTGTGAAAGTGAACATTTTGAGAATGAATTAGAAAATCATTCGTGGAGGATGAACAAGATTGTTGGGCAGAAGAACATTCAATATAGACAATAAGAAAGAATTAAAATATAATAATTCTATAGAAGTGACACGAAATGAATGTATAAGAACAGGTCATATCAGACCCGATTTTCCCTTACATCAGAAATTAGAAAAGAATGACCATAATTTTGAGTGAAACACGAATAATTTCTATAGATAAAAACAATAGAATGACCTAAAATTCAAGGACACTTGGAGTGCTAGTGGTGGATATTCTTCTGACAAGTCATCTGATTATGAATCTCCTGAGCAAAATAATATTTGTTTAATAGCTCAAGCCCCATTTCAAAATCAATGTCTTATGGCTGAGGTACAAACTACTCAATCCTTAACCAATTTGTCTTTGAGTGAAAATTTTCTTGATAATTAATCTTCTTTATTAGAATAATCTTCTTCATCAAGAAATAATAATGATTTTCCTTCATATGAGGAAGTTTCGAGGTTTTCTATGTTACTATAGATAAGAAATTGTAATGATTCTATGAATCATTAAAATGCTAATTCTAGAGAATTTATTTTAACAATTGAAAATTTAGATCATACCAAAATATCATGATAAGAGAAATGATGTTTTAGTAAATATTTCTAAGAAACATGAGGATGATAATTTGGAGAAGGATAATCTTTCTAAGGATCTTAAAAAATATTTTTTGAAAAAGTTGTTTTATAGAATAATCGTATCTCTATGTCTATTATTCTGTAGGATAAGAATTTAATCCTTAGAAAATATTCAGAAATTTTTTCCTTGAATAAACTTCTTGTAAATAATTACTCCTGGTAAGGAATCTTTTGACAAGATATCTTCTCAGATCTGACCTTATGGTTATAATCAAGGATTATGTTGTTCTCTGAAAAAACCTGTTTTTAGAAACAATTATTGTGTTCCTCCTAGAGCCCCTTTTTGTACTAAATTTCAATTCCAAGTTAATTGTATGAAGAATTATTCTTTAAATAATGTTCAATCTCTTGGGATTCATAAATCATTGTTTTCCAAACAAATTTGGATATAAAACATTTTATTGTATAACAATTCTGAATTCAAGAATATTTGGATTTCGGAAGTCTAACACACTTATTTTCAGGAAAATAAAGATAGTACCAACAACAATAAATGGTACATGGATAGTGGATGTTCCTAACATATGTCTAGTAAAAACCATCTTTGAATAGATTATCAAGACAAAAAAAGGAAAATCATTATTCGGAGATAATGCTAATAGAGAAATTATTGGTATAGGTAACATTGTTATTCTAGGAAAAACATTAATTTCAAATGATTAATTTGTGATGGTTCTTATGAACAATATATTTATCATAAGTCAATTATGTGATGAAGGTTACCTTGTGAATTTAAGGAATGATAAGTGCTTATTACACAATTCCAAGGAATATTTTATTCTTTATTCCAATAAGCAAGAGAATGTTTACACATTAAAATTAGAAGACCATTGAAAACATGATCTACCTTGTCGCAGTGCATTGAAAGATCATTCTTGGTTATGGAAAAGAAGGTTAGGAAACTGAAACCTTAGAAACCAATTCAAACTTTCTAAGAAACGACTATTTAATGATCTACTAAAGCTTAGATTTGATTTTTCAAAAGTTTGTGATCCTTGTCAATATAGAAAGCAACATAAATCAATTTTTAGATCAAGCATTGAAGTCTCAACTACTGATGAATTACAGATAGTGCACATGGGTCTTTTTGGTCCAATATAAACTTCAAGCATTAAGGGAAAATATTATGTAAATTTTTAGTTGACGATTACACTATATTTACATGGGTCTATTTTCTAGGAAAGAGATCTGACGATTTTTCATATATCAATACTTTTAAAGACCATGTTTAAAATGAGAATAACATTTCCTTGATAACTATTCATAGTGATCATGGAGGTGAATTTAGAAATTCTGATTTTAAAAATTTTTATAGTAGAAAAGGCATTAGTCATAACTTCTAAGAAATAAGAACAGATTAAAAAATGGTATTGTTCAGTGAAGAAATAGAATTCTTTAAGAAATAACAAGAACCATGTTGAGTGAATACTCTATAGAAAAACATTTTTGGGCTGAAGCTGTAAGTACTTCTTACTTTTCAATAAAAGGAGTTTTAATTAGACCATTTCTTTATAAAACTCCTTATGATTTATGGAATGGTAGAAAACCTAGACATTCCTATATCATGGTTTTTGGGTGTAAGGTATTCATTCCGAATACTAAAGATAATCTACAAAAAATTGCACCAAAACTTGAGGATGAAATTTTATTAGGCTACTCCACAACTTCTATGGCTTATTGAGTTTTCAATAAAAGAATGGGCATTGTTGAAGAAATAGTACATGTTAAATTTGATGAAACTAATCCTTTTGTTTTTAAACAACATCAACCTATATCTTCAAATGTTTTTTTTCAATAATTGATTATCAACCGATGATAGAAGATCCCTCTGATAAAGAAAATCTTCAAGAATATATTTTTTAAACATTTACCCCAGAAGTTTTCATACCCTATGTTGATGACGAGGCTTTACAAAACCCAAATAAGTTTTTTCTTAATAATAATCCCAGTGATAATATCATTGGTGATGTAAATCAACCATTAAGGACTAGAATTTTCTTCTAAAATAGAGTAGAACATATTGAATTACTTTCCCAAATAGAACCAAAAATCACTGATGAATCTTTAGGTGGTTATGAATGGATAAAAGCTATGCAAGATGAGCTAAACAAATTTGAAAGGAATAATGTCTGGACCTTGGTTGAAATACCTATGGAAACCTCAATTATTTGAGTAAGAAGGGTCTTCATAAATAAGTGTGATGAAAATGGAATCATTGTACAAAATAAATCAAGATTGGATGCTAAAGGCTATAATCTACAATAAGGAATAGACTATGATGAAACCAATTATTCCATAGATAGACTTTAATCTAATCATATTCTACACTCCTTTATATCATTCTTCAATTTAGAAATTTTAAAATGGATTTCAAACATGATTTACTTAATAATTTTGTTCAAGAGGAATGTTTTATTAAACAACCTCTTGCTTTCGAAGATACAAAACATCCTGAACATGTTTTTAAAATTTCCAATGCATTTTATGGACTCAAAAAATCCCCTATAGCCTGGAATGAGAGACTTATATTTTTTTCAAAATAATTATATTAAGGGAAATTCAAATCCAACCCTTTTTATAAAGAATCATAAGAAATATGTTTTGATTTTTCAAATTTATGTTGATGAAATTATATTTAGTTTTACTCAGCAATCTTTAACCAATTTATTTGTGGATGTAATGAAATCTATGTTTGGAATGAGTATAATGGGTGAGTTATCATTTTTCCTAGGATTTCAAATTTCTGAAAAATAAGAAGGAATCTATATATCCCAATATATTTATATTAAATATGTTACTGAAAATTATGGATATGACAACACTAAGAATATAAGTACTCCAATTGGTACCTCAAATTCACTTGATCATGATGAATTCCGGCAACGAGTAGACCAAACATCTTTTAGAGGTATGATAGGAAGTCTACATTACATGATATCTATTCATCCAAACATAAGGTTTTCAGTAGTCTTGTGGGCACTATATTAATCCAATCACAAAGAATCTCATTTAAAGAAAGTGAAAAGGATTTTTCACTACTTAAAGGGAACCATGGATCTTGGAATCTTTTATACTTTGGGAAATAGCTTTGTTTTTAAAAGTTTTTCGGATGCTGATTTTGGTAGATTTAGAATCAATGGGAAAAATACATCTCGAACTATTCATTTCATAAGAGATGCATTAGTTTTTTGGTCATGCAAAAAGAAAAACACAGTAGCACTTTCTACTGTTGAAGGTGAATATATAGCAGCTGGAAGTTGTTATGCTCAAGTGTTGTGGATGAAAAACACACTCAAAGATTATGGCATGATTTTTTCCAAAACAAAATTTTTATTTGATAATGCATGTGCCATTATCATAAGAAAAAACCATGAACATCACTCTCGTCAAAGAAACGTAGATATTAGACATCAATTTCTTAGGGATCACACACAAAAACAATATATCATTCTTTAATTTATCAGAACACAAGATCAACTTGCTGATATTATCACAAAATCATTACACTACGATAGATTTGAATACATTAAATAGAAGTTAGGAATGATAAAAGTAATGTAATCTTCCATGTTAATTTCCTATAGAAATGAATATCCTTACAGTAAGGAACTCATTTTCATAGGGGGAGTACATTTTTTTATTATATTTAAAAAAAATCATTGTCTAAAATTTTATCATAGTCCAATTTTTTTTCAAAGTGTAAAATTTTTTCCCTCAGTCAAAATTTTCTACATTTAAAAATTTCATATCGAAAATTTTCTTACTTAAAACTTTTATAATGAATATTTCCATTCTCGATATTTCTGTAGTGATGATTTTTTTACATAAATATTTCAGAATGGAGATTTTGGTTTTGAAAATTTTTATAATCATACTTTTTGGAATCTAAAGTTCATCAAGAAAATTTTTTCTCCTTATGAATAATCATCCTTTCAATCTGAAAGGTATGTTTTCTATCCCAAATTTTCGTAATAATCTTTTACATGTTGGTATTTTCATATGGATTTAATGTTTCTGTATTCTCTTTTCCTTAAATCTGATTGCTTTAATTAAAAATCTTAAAAGATTTTAATATATCAGAATTCTTCTTTTGTAATTTTTTTCTTAAGCCGTCAGATCTGATCAGAAGGTTTTTCAACTGTTGGATTGAGTATGAAAGATAAACCTTCACCTCAAATGCCAATATAAGGGACCCCGATGGTAGTACAACATCGAAAATAAGGCTTTGCATGCTAAAGCTTTGACCCTGCTACATAAGATCATTCTGAATCTTCAGGGTTTCCTTAGCTCTGAATGTCTGTTGAAGCTTCGTCTCAAAAAGAAATGTCGACTATAAAGGAAATATCTAAATGGGTGGTTTATAGAGAATGTTTGGTTCATCCGAATTTCATCACTAAGTATGATTACATCATCTCAAAGAATATAAATCTGAATGGGTGAGAGAGTTTTTTCATTTTGAAATTGAAAGCATAGGATCTGGTGTATCAAGATTTATTGATTGAATTCTATGAGACAGTGAATTTCTTCAAGAAACAAGGAAGAAGAATTTTTTTTTCAAGTGTTATGGGACGACATATTATCTTTCATATACCATGGATTCTAGTTTGATTGGTTTCCCTTATGAAGGAGAAGTAAAGTGATTCTCGCATAAGCTGCCTGATGTTCAAGGAAGTTTTATTAAAGAAACATCCATGGATTGTCTTGGTCATTTAGATGTAAAGACTCCAAAGATTTTTCAATTGTCTACAAATTTTTGGATTCGTGAATTTTGGGTTCAAGGATTCATCATTCTATGAAAAGGAGATAAGAATATATTGATGAATAGTAACATTTACATTGTGGATTTATTGGTAAACTTAAGAATGGAAAATTTAGTTAAACATATCTTGGTAACGATTGAGAACATAATGAATGGAAATTTGAAGGATCAGATTATTATGTATCCTACCATTCTATCAATGATTATTGTTTGGTGTTTAGAATCCTTCAAAATTATTTGAAAATCTAAGTCAATAAATTGAAAAGTTATGTTGCTAAGTGATGATTCCTTGAGAAGGATTAAAATTTGTTCTTCTAATGAATCTAAAGAATTCTATGATTTTCTGGAAGAGGTAGTTGAAGCTCTTTTAATGAAACAGGAGATGGATATAACCTCTAATAATGGTGCAAGGAAGAGGAATGTGAAGGCAGTGGAAGAGAAGTAAAAAACTCCAGTAGCTATGGAAATTCAATCAGCACCCCATAAGACAATGAAACAAAAATCTTATTCTGATGAGGTAGTAGAAAAGTGGAGAGAATCCAAGAAAGATCTGAAATAAGGGGATTCTAAGATTGGCTCGGACCCTACTGAGGAAAACTCTTTGAAGGAAAATGATGTTGAATATCTTGAGAGGTAATAGAAAGACATGAAGAAGAAGAAAAAGTTGTCTGAGGTAGAGATTGTCCAATCAATTCTGAAGGCTGTTGTGAAAGAATCTGAGAAAATTATGGTACCAGAATCCCATCAGATAGATCATTTACTAGAGAATCCGGGAAAAAGTTTCGTGACTCCAGAAAAAGTCCAATAAAAAGAATTAAAAGAAAAATAAGTATAAGAAAAAGAAGTTGTAGTAGAAGAAGAAGTCAGTGGGGATAGAAAAAAGTTGATAAAGCAAGTATATAATTTTCATGAAAAGGAAATACCTTTAGAAAAATTATCATTCCAAACCTCTGATGTCAAGTATTAAAAAATTCATACACTAGGAATAGATGAGAAATGTGGGGAAGAAGTGAAATAATTGTCTGAAGAAAATAGTAGTAACCATGATTTCATTCAGCTAGAGGATGTTGCAGTAGCTACTGAGAAGGAAGAGATAGATGAAGATAAAATTGTGCAACTATCTGATAGTGAGCATGAATCACCAAATCAAGAAGAATTAATTCTAAAAACTGATAAGGGAAATAGGTTGTTGTTGATACACCTAGTACAGCAGTGGACAAGAAGAAATAAATGGGTTCTTCATCGAAGAGGAAAGCTACTGATATAGAAAAAGAATCCTCGCTAAGGAAAATCTCTGATTCAGAATCATCCTTTCTTGGACATGATTTTGTAGTTTAGTCAATGAAAAAGCTTTTTGTAACCATCCCTCTATTTCCAATCATTGAATTTAGATGATAGATGCTTCATCATAACTTAAAAAAAAATCGGATTCAGTATCAAGGGTGATGGATAATTGTATAAAACATGAGGCTGATTTCAAAACCTTTTT
Source organism: Viscum album (assembly GCA_963277665.1). NCBI lineage: Eukaryota > Viridiplantae > Streptophyta > Magnoliopsida > Santalales > Viscaceae > Viscum > Viscum album. The sequence goes on from OY728137.1 coordinate 1,961,248,156, forward strand.
CATAAACTACGGAGAGCACCAAAGATCTTGCAAGAGGATGACTAACTGGTAAAACAAATGTGGACAACAAGATAATTCATGATGAGTTTCAATATAATGTCAAGGATTCATTTGAATCTAATGATAATAAGTTCAAAGGCCTCACCATGTATTTTGAGGAAAAGTTATATCTTGATGAAAAAATTCGAAAACAAGAAGTGAAAGATCTAAATAGGAAGTTATTTTTAGTTACTCAGAGTTAGAAAAGAGAAAGGGATATCAAGATTGATATATAAGAGAAGCTTGCTAAAAAGTAATAAGTCATGATGGATCATGCATTGGTTCTTAAGGATCAGGAAGAAAAACTCAAGACCATACTGAAGAAAATAGAAGATTAGGATGAGATTTTCAAATGATCATAGGAGGATCACAAGGATCTCAACAATCTCAAAACCATAGTTATGAAGTTGATGTACAAGGTTAAGGAAGGATAATATTGTTCAATTCTGATTTTTGTTGTATTTCTTCCTTGTATAAATTTTTCCATTCCTAATGAAATTTTTGGTTGCTCATCTTTTTGTTGTTTTGTACTAATATTTTAGGTGACATATTTTTATTTCCATTCCCTTTAATCATTTTTGAAAATAAAAAATGTCTAGAAAATAATGTTTATAAAATTAATACGAATTAAAAGTAGAAATTTTCCCAATTATTGGGGAGTTTCTTTAAAGGGGAGTTCTTATCCATGATGATTTTCGTATGCAATAAATTGCAAAGTCTCAATCTAGAAAATCAAGTATAAGATACTTAGTGTTTCTAAAGCCTAAGGGGGAGTTAGTTGTATTCATCATTTCCTATGTGTTATAAGAGATAAGTTTTATTTACAAATCCATAATATTTCTAAATCCTAATATTCTGTTTCCTTATGAATTTTCCATTTCTTCATGTTTCGGGGAGATTGTTGAGTCAATAAAGATTATTTATGAATTTTCCATTCCTTTATGTTTTTATGTTCACAAACACCCTATATTAAGGTAAACATCATTTTCCATAAGATTTCCCTTAATATGGAAAATTTTCCTTCCCTAAGAAAAATTTATCCTTTCCATGTTTTTATTGTTCATGTCATAATTAAACTCATTTTATTTATAAGTGTAAAAATAGGTTTCCAATCTAAAACCTCAGAATATTATAAATACATTGATATAGAGAATTCTGTTTTCAGGATCAGAATTCATGTTATGAACATTCTATGTTCAAACTACGATCATTATGAATTCAGACTCCGAATTATTATGAATTCAGACACAAAATTCTTATGAAATTTAGACTGAAAATTCCTTAAAATTCCAAATATGAATTCCTCAAAAATCAAACTCTGAATTCCTCAAAATTATGAACCTGAAATCCTCAGAATTCAGAATTCAAAATCTATAGAATTCTGATTATGAATTCCTGAGAACCAGAATCCGAATTTCCTTGTAATGTAGACATAGAGGGTTAACTTGTTTAGACTCCGAATTCTATTTTTCCTTAGACTCAAAAAAATGAATTTGGTTGAGAAACCAAATTTTCATTTAATCTTGTGTGAGTTATAATACGATGTATTTCATTTTTTTTATTTACTAAATGTTGATTAACTAACATGTATACAGGTCCCTCCAAAATTCAAGGAAAAATATTACCATTGGAGGAGGGAGCTGACCGTTGAAGATGTACCTATAAATAGGATCTCATTTAAATGATCTCAAAGATGTTAATAAATCTAGATATTATATGCTACTGAAGTAATTTATATTAAGAGCGATACATTATTGGTTTGTGTGTACCGAACATCTTGTTCAGAATGGCTTCGTGCGACTCTGATTGTTGCTGAGTACATTTGAGGGATTCTGGGGATAAGTAAACAGAGGTGCCGACTACATTGATGTTCGAGGGCTTGCGAGAATAGCAAGACATATTCCGATATTCTTATCAGGGGCTTACCCTGGTGTGGGTAAGACAAAATTTCTTGAAAGTATAAATTGAGTTACCTTTATCTAAGGTTTTTGGATACCCTACACTTTAGGATAAATGATTTTTATACTTGTTACTTGTATTGTTACAAGTTTTTTTTCTACATTATTTTGATTGATAAGGAATCTATTACTATCTAATAATTTCTTCTTCTTGTACTCTGATCAAATAAGATTCAATACTTTAAGGTTGAATATTTGTTTTTGTTAACTTTTGTTAAGTTTCGTTTCTAGAACCACATTTCTAGAATTTCATTTTCAGAACTACATTTCTCGAATCAAGTAAATTGGTAGAACATAGAGGTTTTGTGAATTTTACTTGTTTAAAATTGTTAAATAATAGAAAGGTTTATAACCAACTTTAAAAGTTCGAAAGAAATTTTTTAAAATTATACAATTCACCCCATCTTGTATATTAACCATATAAATCATTATTTCGATACTACAATCAGTATCAGTGATCATATACACCCATATATGTGCTTCCATGCACAAAAACAACCTATGACAAACACCAATTTCAACTACCTTTATCACATTCTCCACACACCCTATGCCCCGCCTAATATAACATCCCCATAGAATCTCTAATTCATTCCCAAATTATAAAAACCTAAGATCATCATTTGTTTTCACTATTTTAAGGGGTTATCCGGCGTGTAATGGTTTGAATCCCCAAGTGTCATGAAACATTGAAGGAGGGATAGACTAATCCCCTATCATGATTTCATATAAAATGAGGTATCTTACCTCTTCCAATGTTGAGTCTACACTGACGGATTGAACCAACCATATTAAACTAAAATGCACTTCGTTATTCCCCATTCATATTAATTTTAAATTTAATATTATTTTATATATTTTTTGTTTTATATTATAGTTTTTTTAAAATTTAAGGTGATTTTATTTTTCTAAATAAATTAGTCTATGAATGTTTTAAACTTTTTTCTACAAAATTCAACGTTTTTTCTCTATTTCTTCCTCTTATTTTTATTTTAAATTTAAATTTATTTTTATTATTATATTATTATTATATTATTTTTTTGTTTTTTAAATTTTTTATTCTTATATTCTTCTTATTTAATTATTATTCTATTATAAGTTATAAAAATAAAAATAATAGTAATTTTAATATTAATATTTTAACATTATATTTTATTTATTTATTTATTTTCTTATATTTTTCTTTTTTACCTCCTTATCACTTTCAAATTCTATAGTTATTTTTATTTTCCTCAACCACTATTCATATTTTTATTTTTATTATCAATTTTCTTTTATAATATAATTTATTGTTTTCTTCTACCACCACTCCAACATTTTCATTTCATATAATTTGAAATTAGAGGCTGACCTAGATGGTTTTCTGGGGGGTAGGTCAACTATTCGTTATTTTTCCTTAAAGAAAATTCTATTTTTTCTATATTTTAGTAGTGTTTATGGGTGAGGTGAATTTCCCAAATGTGGTGAATTATTTTAATGAAATGAAACACTATCTATTTGTTTTATTTTATTAAAATATCTTTTCACACTCCCTTTTGGTTAGTTCTTCACCTGAATGTGTTAAACTATTCAATGGATTTAATGAAATTGATAGAGTTGGGTCCTGGAATATCGTGCTTCCTAGGCCTAAGTGACTCATCATCCTTGATTAAAGGAATATGTGGAATTAAATTATTTCCATAATTTATAAATAAAATAATAATAGTTTATACATGAAATTTCATGTTTGTATTATCAAATTACAATTATATTTATAATGGAGAATAAATATTGAACCAAAAATATAACCTAATATGATTTCCTTTATCTATTAACTCATTTTATTTATCATCTCATGACATTATATATTTTTATATTAAATGTAATTATTTTAGAAAATTTAATCCCCATGTATATTTATCATTAATTTCATAAAAAACATAGTTTATGTGATTTATATTATACAAGTGAACAAAATGAGATATTACTCTATTGATATGGCTCTGGTTAGATATTGTTATACACTAGAAAAATAGTTATCATTATCCTCACCACATGATAGGCGTGAATTCAAAACTAGGGTTGTTATTGGGGACATAATAATTAGTATTTTTATTTTTCCTAATTTCACATTTTAATTAGTTTTTTATTTGTTTTTCAAAAAAAAACTATAAATATTATTTTCCCATCATGTTTTCAAAATATTGTTATTCTGCATGGATGGTCAATTACTCACATGTGAGAGTTCCAGTGGATAAATCACCTTTGTCTCTAAAATGTTGTGTTTCCAAGTGGGATTGAAATATCTGTGGATCCTAAATCCCAATATTCATAGACAAGTAACTCAAGGACCACTCTAGGAGATTAAAGAGACCATCGAACACACAGTCATTGGATTATTGTCTTGAGTTATAACTGGATTATTGGAGGAAAACCTAATATTTTTTCAATATGTTTACAATGCACTATAAGAGTGCTGATCATTTCATTCAAAAAAAAATTGGAAAAGATACCCCAAAATATTTTTAAGGAAAGGTTAAAAAAATATAAATATGATATTCATGATCATAGGAACATGGAGCAAGATCTATAAGGGAAAATGAATTGGAGAGTTGTATATGTCTATGCACCCTCAAAGAAATTGGAATTTGAACTAGACGAGGAGCCACTACTCTTCCAGGTGGAGTATAAAGAGGATGGATTTCTTGCTAAGAATCATGTTGGAGATAAACATGAACTCGGTGAACTATAGAATGAATGTGAGAAACTAATTGATCACGCCATCTTCCTAAATGAAAAAGAGCTAGTACTATTGATGAAAGACGTCACCCAAGAGGTGTAATTTTAAGTAAAGAAATGGGATCTCAACTACCATCCTAATTCTGTTGATAATATACTCCAATAGGTATTCAGCATTGAGGTAGTAGTCAAAACTAATCCAACTGAGGGATTAAAACATTTAATTGGCTCAATTACTTTTTTATATTATTTAAAATGTATTTTGAATCACAACCTATTGTTTTTATTATACCGATCTATACACTCTTTTATATTCCACAGAATAAGATGAAGAAACTATAAATACACCTATTATAGAACACATGGAGGCCCCTAGTTTTAGTTAACATGCTTTTGAGGAGACCCATTAGGAGTTCCCTGTATCTAATATTGAGGGAATAATAATATAGCATACTCTTAATAATGTTTTAGGATTACATATTAAAAATTCAAATTCCAATTTTATTCAAGTTGAAATACATGTTTACATCCCCATTGATTATCCAATTCATGATTCTATGAGAAGTAGAACTCTAAGGGAAATAAGAGGCTATTTATGTTGCAACAAAACAAGAGGATGATTGATACTTCATTCACCCCCTCCGAGAAATCTATACATAACATTAAAGGAAGGTATCTTCTGTAAACTATACATGGATTATTATTTACTAAGAAGGATGAAGCCCATGTTGATAAAAATCTAATGGGGTGTTTCAAATCAATGAAGATTCATAGAACAAATGAATTTAGATAAAAGATGGTACATCCCTATAAAATTAGTAATAATTCAGGGCCCACATAAGGGATTATACCATGACCTATCTGTTTTATTTTAAGGACTTTATATTTTAATTTTTTTAGGAAATAGTTTATAATGAATCTAACTCCATCATGGTTTTTGATATTTAATTACATGATCTTTTTTCTTAATCGAGTAATTTTATTTTGTAAGTTCGTTAAAGAATAAGGAAGCCCTCCAATAGTGGGAGATAAGTACTTATCTTCATTCGAGAAAAGAATTCAACTTTATGTTTTTCTATTAAACTCCATAATTTTTTTTCCAAAACATGTTTTGATCTTCCAAATTGATAGTATATGAACACAATTGATTTATGATTTAAATAACATGTCTATGGGACTTGAGATTCATATGAATCATGTGATTCCTTCTTTTAGATTTCAATTATAATTATATTGAATGATTAAAATGGAAAATTAAATTACAAAATTTATCCATGGATATTAAAATTAGGACTCTATATTTATGGAAATTAGTAGAGTCTTGTAAAATAAATTTCTTAACAATTTTTCATTATTTTAATTTTTTAATCTTATGTTAATTGATATTATTTTATGAATAATTACTTGAGTGATTTTATAATATTATATTACAATTCCTGGAAGTATTTATTGACTCTATACATCCTATTTATTATTGATAATATTTCTTGACAGATCTTGGGACATTACACATTCTATAAGATACATTTTAAATTTTTAAATACTTAAATTTATAAAAACAAATTAACATTCTTGTGGAATCTTTTGAATATCCAATATCCTAAAAAGAAAAAATTACATCAATCCTTCTTCATCGGATAGAGACTATGAATGACCCTATTAGGGATTATCCATGTTTAAATCCAATAATATACATTCCAACCACACTCTTTGTAAATTTATGATATTTTAATGTTAATGTTTACGGGTAAAGGGAGTCAATATTTATGGGATGAAATAAATTGTAAAGAAGAAGTGTGGCAGTGCTACAAATAGTAATTAAGAAAGTTCATTTGATTTTTTCATTTTACACCATTTTTTCCACTACTTACTATATATAAAAGTGTAATTTTTGAAAATAATCCAAAAAATGAGAAATAACTGATGTGATTTTAGATAACCAAGAATCACCATTAGATGATATTTTAATTTTATAATATTTTTTTAGGTTGTTGTTGGGAGTTTTATTCTAAGAAAATAAATTCTAATGGAAAAAATAAAAAGGTTCCTTGAAAAAAAAGTATAAAAGTATGGAAAATGTTGGAGAGTGTGCACAAAAAATTCTGTATGCATAAATTTTTATGATTATTTCTTTGTGATTTGGGGATGTTGGGAGTTGAAATATATTTATGGTTAGAATTTCATTGATATTTTACTTTTGATATCATGAATATTTATAAGAGATAATCCTCAACCTTGAGATTAAATTTAAAACACCTCTTTCTACTAACCATATGCCTCAGATACATGTGATCCTTAATTGCAGTACAACATGATTTTATGTGTATTTTTTCATTATAAAGTTGATAAATTAGTTATTTTACATGATTTTGGATAATAACAATGTTCTCAATATATGTTAATAAATATACTTGAATTTTTTTCATGAGCGATGAGTTAAAAAATTGTTGAGTGAGGTAAATCAATCTTTTTCATATGCAACAATACAGAATTTGGGAACATGAATTAATAATAATAGATGTCCCACCAATTTCAAGTTGGGAAAATTAAAATGATTAATTTGATTGTTTCTTTGAAAATTACGAACGTAAATTGATATTTTTTGTTGAAATTCTATAATTTTATGTAACATTGAAAATTAAATAATTATATTAATTTAAATATTAAATATTGTTAACATTGGTGATTTCTTTAAATCAATAATTAGATTTTATTCTTGAGGACAAGAATGGTTTATTTGTATGTGTATTTGAAAGACGCGATTATGTTGCATGTTTTTAAACAAAAGGTACTTTTTCAGTTTTTCAATTTTAAAAATCAATATTTTTAATGTTATAATTAAATATTGGAATTTTTAGTGGAATTAATTAATGTGGCTTAAAATAATGAAATATGGATGAATATTGTGTTTGGAATTTATTTAGTATTTTTTAAAATAATTTTACATACAATTTTTTCAAACTCTTTAATATTTTTCTTTGATAAATAACAGTCAACCTTGGGCCAACCTTTAATAAGGCCCACATGCCACTATAGAACCCTAGAAATGGGGTCACCTAGTCATTTATCCCCCATGAGGGCCATCCAGAGATGTTGGGGTGGTGCATGTGGAATTAAGTCATGAACATTCCAATGAGTGGTGAAATCTTGTGGGCACATTGGTAAGATGAAGAGCCCATGAGCGTGTGGTAGTGACGCCCTCACCACCATGTGAGGAGGAGATCACTGGGTTGGAGTGGACCACATTGGAAAAGATAAACAACCTTCACCATGTAGAATTTGTTTCCCAACTGCTCCTACATTTTAACATATATGTGAGGGTTGGCAACTCACATGCTTCAATGTGGGACATGAGTGCCAATTTTCTCAAACACAACATCACTAAACTCTATAGAATCCTCCACTCTACCTACACTCCTATCATCCAATAATTATACAAGACAACATTACATAACCATATACCCTCGTATGCACCTCACTTCCACTACAAAACAGTCACTGCCTCACTGTAGACATCCATTTCCATGTCAATATTAGCTCTAACCTACTTTGGACACTTCAAATTCCATATGAGAATATGACAATGTGCCTTACACTACTTTATTATGGATCTCCAGCATGGATTATCCCCATCATCACTCTCAACTAAGGCTCCTCTAGTCCCAATACTCTACCATTAATAAGGTATCCACTAATTCCCTGGATATTTTCTTCACCTCTTCCACAATTTCCACCCTCCCGAAGCTTGATTCGTGTTCATAATTCTAATTTAATGACCAAATAGAGTTAATTATCCCATATTTCCACTTCCACCTCACCACTTGTTGATTTCCAACCACCTTCTAAAACCAATATCATGATCTATCGCTGCTCACCCTTGTGTCGCATGTAATCCCACAATAATTGTCCTCCATTGATGCAAGAAACTCGGAACGCAATTTCTAGGACCTAGAACATCTTCCTCCAAGACTCCAACCTATTATTTATTTCCATACCCAACTAATTCTATATCAAGGAACCTATTTTGGATACCACTCCAATGAATTGAATTCACCCCATCTAACACCTAATAGAGCTACACTGTAGAAGCTCTAGTCCATAACTAAATCACACACACATTAGTTCCTCTTGTGTTTCCACCTATTACATTGGGTTTTGGGGTGGTTAAATTTTTCAATCTATAAGTCCTGTGATACTTTTATGGAAGTAAAAGTTCTACCACTTTCATGATTTCCTAAAAAAGTAGGGGTCTTCCCTCTGCCAAAGATTAGTCGACACCAAGGGTAGAACCCCCCATGTGCCATTAAACTACATTATTCTTTTCCCCCTACTTATTCATTTTTAATTTTACATTTCTATTATATAAATTTTTTACATTTTAGTTATTATTATAATTTTTTATTTTATTTATTTTAAGAAAAAAAAATTCCATCCATGTTTTAAATTGTTTTCCACCCAATTATCAATTTTATCTCTAATTATTCTTCTTATTTTTGAGTTTCATATTGTTATTTTTATTGTAGTTATTATTATTATAGAATTATTATTATTTTATTTCCATATTTTATTCCTCTTCTATTACTATTCAATTATTATTATTATTATTATTAAATTACTATTCTTATTATTATAACTATTTAAAACTCCTATTTTATTTTGTTTAGTTTTTTCTTATTTTATTTTTATTCTCTCTATTACCTTTCTACTATTTTTTATTTTATTTCTTTTCTCATCCACCATTATTAATTTATTCATTTCTTTATAATTATTTTCCTCTTCTTCTTCTTCCACCAATCCACCATTGTGATATATTACACTCTAAAAGGAGAGATTAACCCCAACCCTTTGATTTGGGGAGGTCAATGTGTTCTTGAATTTACTTAATGTATATATTTAAATGTTTTTTATATTTGAGTATCAATCATGGGGAATGTGAATGTCCACAATGTAGTGAATTCCCCCGATGAAATGGAACTCAATATATTTCATCTCATTTATATAAATATTTTCCCTTCTCTCTCTTGTTTAGTTCTTCACATGATAGAGTTCAGAAAATTAATGGATAAAAATACTTCAAAAGATCTAGGTCCTCAATGATGGACCATCCTATATCAGGTTGAGTCATCAAACATGATTAATAGAGGATGTGGAATTGACTGATTTTCAAAAAATTTGAAGAGAAAATAGTAGTCCGACCATTAGATTTCATGTTTGGATTATCAAACCAAAAATCAAACATATATGGGGGGAATAACGATTGAACCCAAATCCAACCCCAAAACTATTTCCTTTCTTCCTTAAGTAATTTTTTTTTTAGATTTTCATGATAGTATATACTTCCTTATTTCATTTCATTGTTTTACAAAATAAAAAACATGAATAATGGTATCATTACTTTAGAAAAATAATAAAAATAAATAAATTTTTTTAGGTCAGTTATATTAAGTAGGTGAACAAACTGACAAGTTCGTCATGTAAAAATACCCTTGTCTAAAATTATACAACTGTATGAAAATTATTTTCTTTTGTAAAACCCCATGATTTGTGTATGTTCACATAGTTTTATTAATTTTTTTAAATAACCTATGACATGGTAGAAATGAGATAGGCTATCTGGAACATGGGATGGGGAGTAATCTTGTTCCCTAATATCTCATGTGTAATGGACCTCAAAGATAAAATTAATGGGAGTGTTGTTACTATTTTTTGATATATCAGGTGAATTTATGAATGATGACAAGGTAAATTGAATAAAATATTATATTACAATAAATATATATTTGATGCAATATAATTATTCTTAAATTGGGTGCCTTAATATGTGATATATAATTGGTATGTATGTGTATTATCTATTGATTTATATATCAATTTAATTTAATGTTTTATATATCTGTAGGAGTTAATTTATTGATCATGAGCATGTTATTATGTTTTTTATACATATGTGACTAGGACTACAATCTTGGGAACGACCTTTGATAGTTTTCGGAGTGGTGAAACTTATTTTATAGTGAGAATATTACGAGAACCATATATAATACCACTGTCTATTTAAAGTACATTAGAAATTAATGTACTCATGAGTTTAAAATTTTCTTATAAAATTTCATAATTGACTACATAACGATTTTTGATAGGAACATCTTTTATGGGATAAAATTATACTCTTGTGAAACCACCAATAGTTCTAGAGAATTTACCCTATCATAAACATGTATCTATGAAAATGACTCAACGCATAGTGCTAGTTTTGGAAGATATATAATAGTTTGTTCCAAATATGGATTGAATCATTCAGAAGGAAATGTCCAATGAAGATTATGATTTGTATATCCAATATTATATAGTTTTTTGGGTAATAGTTTCCCACATAATATAGATGAGATATTAGATATTATCATGAGTATATTTTATTTGTTCTGGAATTTGGGGGACATTTGAGTGATTTAAAAAACATTCATAGTTAAAGGAACATCAATGAGATTGTGGACGATAGTGAATAAATATGGGAGAGGAGATGATATTAAATTGGTGACCATCATGGAGATATTTTTTAGGAAATATTGTTCATAACACATTGAAGTTTGATGATGACCAGGAGTTCATTGATTCATATTGTGAATCTATTACATTATTTTTTTATTCTTATAGGTCAATGTAGTAACAACTCATTTTATCTATATTTAATATTAATGAGGAACTTAATGATCATATGTTTGATATAGAAATTAATCTAGAGTTTAGTTCTATGTTTATGGTATTTTCCATGAAGAAGTATCTGAATATTCATTGTGAGACCCAGACAATGGAGAAGGGGATATAAGGGGAAATGGTAATAGGTCTACATCTAGTGCTTCCTTTAACAGGGAATGATCTTCCTTTCACTAATATGGGATCATCATTAGGTATTAGGAAGGATAAGGAATATAATGAATAACATGGAATTTGGTAGTCTGCTTAGAGGATGAATTACTATGTATAAGATATGGGAGATGAGTCAAATAAGTTCTCCGATTATAGTATTAAAACATTAATAATGATTAGAATTATCCAACTGGTCTATTATTGTAGTTGTTGATCTCTATCATGACATATTTATAGATAAATTTACATGAATTTTGTCAAATAGATGTGTCTATTTAATGATAGAACTTGTTCTATGTGTGTTTCTTATTTTGTTACCCTTTTTAACATAGTGAATACCATGTTGAAGTAACTCAATGTTTAACTCATGGAAATGAAGTATAATAAAATTATTATGCTACCTATATTCTATGGGGTGCACCTAAATTCTCCACTAATAAGGATAAAATTATTCATTTCTATAGTATAGATTATTGTAAGATGAATCAGGTGATAATGAAGAAAAACAAATCCATTTACTAGGATTAATGATCTCATGGATCAATTACAAGGGCCAATTGGACATATATGATTGATATTATATTAGGATATCTCCCATTATGATTTAGGTTGGATATCCTAAAGGAACTATTTCATAGTTTGAATGGTATATATGAGTATAGAGTGATGTGTTTTATATTGAGGAATGTGTTTTAAGTATACATGTATCTCATTAACATAGTCATCTACCCATATATTGACGCATTTCTTGTATTTCTAGTATATGAAATCTTAATATATTCCATGTATCTATATCATTATGATAAGAATCCTGACATATACATAAGTATATATAAAAAACAACAGCCATATACCATGCTATTGAACTCTATTTATTAGATTTTGGATGTGAAAATCATGGGGAATGTGGTGTCAAGATAGAAATTCTCATAGAATCATATAATATGGAGGTGGTTATTTTTTAGAAACATCCCTATAATGTGTTATATATGATTATATTTTTTGGTTTAGTAGGATACTATCAAAATTTTACCATGAAGTTCTCTTGTTAATTATCACACATGAATATGTTTATCATGAAGGGAATGATGTTCTAGGGGTTGGACCATTTTGAATTGTCATTTAATGATTTGAAGAGATGGTTGACTACACATCTCGTTTTGGTCATTCCTAATCATGGTATCATATATTTATTTAACTAATATGTTTTAGAAGATTTCTTAGGGAAAATACTGGTTCAGAAGTTGTGATTTGTAGAATATCAGCCACAACATCTATGACCCCATGAGTTGAACTATCTTCCCCTTTACATAGAGATGGAAGATGTGGGTCACATATTGATTGGATAGTGAGACAATCTCTTCATAGAGAGGTTTATCATATACATTGACTGTCAGATACATGACTATATCATTACATATGAGGACCTCAACATGAGGTAGAGGCACTGTGTGGAGTATCTATAGTCTCTCATCCTTGATATGGACTATAAACAACCAAAGGGTAATTAAATTGGTTATTTTATTATCTATAAGATGTTGGTATCTTTGGATCAAGGAGAATGAATATTAAGAGAATAGTGGGGCCTAATGATCTTCTTGTAAAATTAGAATGTGGATTTGTTTAAGGATGATAGAACAATGGGGTGTTCTTAATTTCTATTAAAATATTATATATTCAACTATGTAAATTCTAGTAAGAATTACTTTCCAAATATTTTTGTGATGTAGAAACAACTAGTTGGTGGTAACCCAATAATTTCATGGCCATTGGAAAACAATTATATACACCTTATGAGTGGGTGAGTCTTACTCACTGCATACATCAAGTATAAATTTATGAGAGAGATCCATACCCCTATTTTGTTGATAAATCCTAGAGAAAAGAATATGTACCACAATATCAATAGGTTTTTATATTTGAAATTGATAGATAAAGATGTGTCTGGTTTTATTTTACGATGCCTCACCTACTAGAGAATAAAATCCAATAATAATCATCCAGGTTATTTTCTCAAACCACATGCAGTTCCATTGTGGAATTGGGAGGATTCCATGATGTACATTGTGTAGGGGTTACCCCTAAACCCAAGGACACATGATTTGGTATGGGTTATTTCCAATCATTTGATTAATCTTTCCCATTTCATACAAATTAATGAAACTCACTTAGTAGATAATATGGGAATGTTTTGCGTATATGTGATTATGTGATTACATTGAGTTAACTTGAGTATCATATCTTATATATGAAAGTGTTTTATGTTAAATTATTGGGAGTACATGTAGAAGGATTTGTTGAAATAACTAATTCAATATAAAATTTACCATCTTCATTTAAACAGATGGTCAGATAAGATGATTTACATGTTGGAGGAAATTCATTAAGAATGTGTTTTAGAATTTAGTTTATATTTGTACCATCACCTTGATTTGATTGATTTTTTAGACAACAAAATTTAACATGATTTTATTTTGAAGACATCGTATGAGGATATTTTTGTTAAGCCAGTTCATTCACTACTTTGTTAGAATGAGGGTGGTGAACAAGTAGTTCTACCACTCGGCTTTATATAGGAGACCTTTATGGGAGTAATTATAATTCAGAAGAGTTTGATCATATCTTAGATATTGAATAAGTCTTATATATAACACATGATAATACTGTTAGAGTTTGTTATAAGTAACAAGTTTTCAATAAGAGTCACTCCTGGAAAAGGCCAATAGATTTTGAGGTATCATGGGAAGCTAACACCAAGCTAAACTGTACAATTCAGTATCATAGAGAAGGTCATTACCATGGCATGCATTCTAGATATTCTTTTTCACAACAGAAGGATGAAATGTCTCATGTGTCTATATATTAGTTGTACATGATCCATGTTACGCTAGTCATCGATATTGAGAATGTTAATCTAGACCCTAATATATCATACAAGGAGCACCCAATGTAGATTCTATATCACAGTTATAAATTCTTTCAATGGAATTAAATACCACATTTTTTTATTTATGTGATCATTAATGAATCTTTTTAGAGATTAGGTAGTAGTAGATTGATGTCCATGTTTAATATCTTTAGTTGTTTGAGAGGAACCATTAATGATTCCTATTAAGGATGAGATGTGGTTATAGGATTAGAATTATAAAATCATCACTTTCGTTCTATGTATGAGATATTTTTATTTTATAAATTATCATTTCTATTTTGTCTCATCCCTAATATGTGTTGTTTAGAAGACAACGTTTTGTGACTAAGTGCTTAGGGATTGGGGATAGAGTGCTGAGAGGAAGAATTATTTTTTTTAATTGAAAAATACAATAGGATAGTTGGTGGAATTACCATATATATTAGGGGATTTATACTCCTCCAGCTAGCTTGGGGTGATCTACTGGCTTGGTGGAGGTTCCACCAAAACCTTCGTGTAGTACCAATAGGTAGACGATGTTCCCATGATGAGGTTAAAAATAATGAACCATAATGGGATTTGAATGCCATTAATTTTTGACCGCCTTTATTTAACAATTCTAAACCATAATACCTGACACCAAACTTTTAGGAACTTCTGTTTCATCCAAACTCTAAATTTTTTCGCCACATTCCTCCTTTATCATTGACTGATATGGTGAGCCATAAATGGTGAGTTTTTCTTATATAAATGGAAAATACTTCTAATTCATTATAATATGAACAATGATCTATTAAGGATAAATTTTACCATTAATTATTCAATTAAAAATACGATGGATTTATAGACCATTGATGGATACAATGTGTTGACAATTGCTTCCAATTGAATCGAGAACTACAATTTGAAATGAAATGAAAATGGGTAAGTGTTTCTCAATATCCTTTAAAACTTATTCTTTATAAAATTTTGATGAACAATCCATTTTAAATTGATTATTAATTTGTATATTTATATAGTATTTGACATATCAATGGTAATACCCTTTATTTGATGTATAATTATCATGAACAGTTGACATTTCTATGATTTTTTTGCATGGGAGAACATAAAGAGACATTCTTATTAATGAATCAGATATTGAATCTTTTTTTCATGATGGATTGATTGAAGATAAATTATAATTACCTAGACTCAAGTATATTTTATGAAATCAAATTGGAATTAATTATCTATTAATAAATTATCACTGGAAAAGATGTTTTGGTGACTTATCCACTGACATAACTCAAAATTACTTTTGTTTACATTAAAATTAATCTATGTGATTATATAACCACTCTTATTGACATATAATCATAATGATACTCATATATAAATAATTTTTTTTCAACAACAAATATAATAGACATCCTTGATGTGTGATCTCCTTATCTAAGGGTGTGTAACATGGTTCATTAATAGATCATTGATGAACAATATATTTCTTCATGAAAAACATTTATTATGGTAGTTATTTACAATATATTGAATTTAATATGATTATTTCATGATTATTAATTATAAATAATAAATTATTTTGATGATGTTTCACATATTATTATGAGTGGAACTCTAAACCCATTATTATTATTTCATATTATACATTTTATATAGACTCTGGTGATGTATTCTAGGTATTCATTATTGTTCCTTTCTAGGCTCTATGTTGTTTGTGTTACTAATCTTCCAAATGAACCGTGTTTTAAGTATTAGGATGGTCAATTTACACTTATATGGTTATATTACCCTTCATAGTGGAGTGTCATAAATGTTGATGAATAATAACAATGGATTGTTTGATGATATTGGTCATATCACTAACATGCTTATTAAATAAGAGTAGATCATTCAATGGTCAAGATTTCTTGGTTATAGGGTTAAGTGGGATAATTACAAGGATGGTTTATATTTATTGTAATTTCATCAAACATGTTGTCTATGAAATACAATCATCTGAGGATAATGACCACTATAATGTTGGGAAATGTAGTTTTTTCATAATAGCGGTACTAGGTGGATATACATTGGCATTCTTACCGACATCTTATCAAAGAAGGCTATGTTATGTTTTATAGAATATTAGATAGTATATGATAGCTCAACACATGTGTCTTCATATAATTAAATGATAATTTACTTATATTCTGACATCAACATTTATATATTATGTTCACTCATATTAACAATGAATTGTTGGTGTCTTTATAGTTTTTTTAATCAAATGATGTATGGAAATATCAGTGAATGTGTATATTTAATGATTATGGATCCAGTAGAGGAAATCATCCCTGTTATGTGGAGTTAATAAGATATGGGATTGGAGTAGGATGTGATATCAATACATACTCTAGAATATTAATGATACATTTATTTGTTTTGCTTTCTACCATTCCTACAATATTTCATACCCCACAGCATGGTAGTTTAATAATTTTTTGTAGGAAATATATTATATTTGATATTATCTTATACTATATTCTTTCATCTTATATGTTATTCATATATATATATATATATATATATATATTTTGGATTGATACAGATTACATAATCTCTCCACAGATAGACTTCAAACCCACCCTGTAGGTTGGCAACATCATGTATATAAGAAGGTGTTCATGTAGTCATGTAACCCTCAATCATAAACCTATTGAATTAATTATGGGAATTTCAAAAATTGGTTTAAATGGTGGTAAAAAATTTAAATTCTATTATCTTGATTATGAATATAATGTGGGTTTTAAAAGGTCAATATTAAATGATGATGATTTTTAATAAAATAGTTTTCTACAATCTATGAATGGAATGTTTTATTGGTAATTTAGGTTATTTGATTTGTAATTTCATGATGGTAATATTGGGTTTTTCATTTCATATATGAATTATGTTAATTCGTTTCTTGTGAAATGTTTCATATTTCTTTGAGAATGGTCAAGGATAATAGTTGAATTCCTGTCTTGATTGATATATCTTAAGGGGATTCTCACGATCGGGAATGTGTAACTCTACTAGAAAGTGGCCTTGTGTAGGATAAAAATTGAGTGTTATTATTCAAGTCAATATTTTTCATGGATTAGGTTTAGATTTCATTGAATAGGAATCTTCTATTTTATAGGGAGTTATAGGTTCCTTATGAGTGTGTGGGAGAGACTTTGACAAATGATATAGGAACATATGAATATTTAATTGTTTTGGGGTGATTCATTGGATTAGTGATTCATAATTATGTGGGATAGGATTTTTTGAAATAATCAGTTGCATATTTGTTATATTTAGTTTATTGGTTGGACCTTTTTAGATTTATACAGGGTGGTGGTTTTGGGTTTACATTTTGGATTTGTCTTTCATTATATTTTTATTTGATCATGATTTTGGAATAGATCTATAAATGATTATTTCATTATGGACTGATCATGGGAAGACCGTTGATGATATATCAAGGTATCTAGTAGTGGTATCACTTTTGGTGAGGAGACCTGATGGTGTAATAGTGTTATGGGTATCCTTAAAATAGTTCTCATGTGGCGGAGTTCTTAGTCTACATCTGTGGGGCACTGTAACATGAGTCTGGAACCCTTGACTATGTTTTATGTGGTATGATTTTGGTTTGTTTTTTCTTTTTATATGTCTATTTGTCATAATTTCTAGATGATGAGTTTTGAGAAGTATTGGGAATTGTTGTTGATTCAAGTGATATGATGATTTTAATGGTGATGCATCTCGATGTGTTTTCCAGGGTCAGTTTCACCCATTTTAGGAAAAATGAAAAATTATGGTTTGGCCATTCTTATATCTCATTTATTGACAAGACTCATCCTAGGGGTTCTGGTTTTTGGACTACATTTTATTGTTCTTAGAGACATATCTTGATTTTAGATGGATGGTTTGGGTTGTTTTGAGTATTTTGGAAAAATATCTAGGTTATAGATCATGTTTTGTGGATCTATTATAATTTGAGATGTCATCAATTTTTTCCCAACCGTCCCATATCATGAATATAAATATGTTTTTGTTCTTATTACAATATGTTTTACTTTGAAATAATAAATTATTTTGGAAAAGTGGTATGATGGTGATACTTTTAACACCCTTGTGTAACAATATTATATTATTTAATATTATATTATTTAATTTTTATTTTATTAAATTATTTCTATGTTTCAATAATTTTTTTGCTTGATTGTAGAATTTTAAATCATTTTATGTTTCCCACAAATAACCATACCAATTTGAAAATTTGTGTGGTGATAATTCATTTTGGTATGTCCCTTTGGATATTACATTTCTCAGACCTTTCATGGTATTAAACTATGTTGAGTCCTTATAGTAAATATGCATAGTAATTTTTGGGTGTCCATTGCGTATTTCCCTATTAACACATTGATTGATAGAAATTCTGTTTAAATCATATGGGTATCCCATTAATAATTTTTTTCCTATTAATTTTTTTAAACTCATCAGTCTAATCATTACCACTCACTCTAATGGTCACCCATCCCTAGGCAAAGGATGATTCATTACTGCCCCTCTATCAAGAACTCTTCATCCAATGATTTCATCAAAATTTATCTATTATTTAATGTCATAAAATCTTGTGTAAAATTTATTATTTATTTTATTATCTCTATTTTATGAAAAAAAAATATTCTCCTCATATTTTGTGCCCCTAATCAGTCAAAACCTAGAGGTATATGACATACACTTTAATTTGGATATCTAGTTTTTAGTGTGTCTGATCCCTCTTTCAGTTATCTTTTTCTCTTTTATCAAATTTTTTAACCTTTAATAGTTGATTCTATGTAAGATTTCCATGTGACATAAATTTTAAATTTATATCCATTAGAATATATAATTATAAAATTTATACACAAATATTTAATGGTATTATTAATTACATTTATTTAATTTCAATAGAGAAATTTTTGTTTTTCATATCTTTTTTAAAAAATGATGATATTTTATATGCTAATACATGGTTTAAATTATTTTTTTTAACATAAAACACTCCACATTTAATAATTATTATCGAATTGATAATTTAATCTAATATTGATGTTATTAAGAGCCTATTAGGATTTCAAATTATTTATAAAAGAATTTACTTATACTTTTAAGTGGTGCCTTAAATTAGAATTATAGATATTTTATCAAAATATTTATTTTGAATAAAATTAAAATTATAAAATTATTTTAACCACTTTTGGGTCATAGGGATAAATAATTTTATTTATTCATTACACATTAAATTGGTTTAAAAAATCCTAGTTTATTTCATAAATCTTTTTCAAGGTTGATTTTAAATGAATAAATTTTAAAAAATTATATAGATTGGATTATCAAAAAATATTTCATCATCCTAAGGGGGTTATAGAAGAATTTTTATAAAATTTAATTGTATTAAAAAACATTTGTGTTTATTTTAAATATTCTAGAGCATCATTTGAATAATATTTTTCTAGATTAAGGATCATTGTTAATGTTTTATGTTTCATATTATGTGATTTATATATGTTCAGGGTATCTAACTAAAAGGTAGTTTGGGTCAACAGTGAGTGGTTTGTCATGATTTTTGATACTTGTGTTATTTGTGGTGTATCACCAATGATTATATTTAATATTTATCATGTACTATTTTTTTCACAAATATGTTAATTTACTCAAGGGAACTCATTGTCTAGGGTTATCTAACCTGGATTGGATAAGATATGTTTCCCCTGGTTGTTCTAGTAATGTATATTTCCTTCCCCCTTCCACTATACCATGATGTGTTACTTACTTTTACCATAAATTAATGTGAAGAATACCTACGTGAAACTAAACTTAGTAACTATAAGGTATATTCAATTACAATATTTTCTTTGTTGATGGAGTGATATAGTGGGATCTAATTTCTAATTTATATTCATACGTTTTCTTGATGTGTATGGAACTTGTGAACTTAGACTTAGTAACTATAGTTCTCCTAGTAAAGTACATATTCTCATAAAACACATTAATAACTTAAATCACCATAAAACCCCAATGAAAAAAATATTGGATTAAAATATGTAATTATATAATTTATAATGATATATAATCATAGATGAATTGATATATTACATAAAACAAAAATAATGTAACAATCTTAATCATAATTACATAAATCTCCTTTTCACAAAATAACTAATCAATTTCAAGATCAACCATATTATACAAATTAATTTTTCAATATCATACAAACCTTTATCCAAAATAGAAAATATTATCTAATTCCATGAAATATTTTAAGGTTTATTTATTCATCAATATTTTTTTTCCTTAAATAACAACTTTACACTATGTCACTTTTATAGTTTATTGGTACCATTAAATGTATGATTGAAAACCATTAAATAAAACCTATAATAGAAAAAAAATATTTGTTTAATGATTTATATAACTATAATATAATTAATTAAACACTAATACAACATGATTATGCAATCCAAATACATAAACACATTATTTATTCCACTTTCAACAACTGACATATCTAATTCCTTTCCTTTTTCTATGAGTTGTCCCATGGATTATGGAATTTGCTTCGATAATTATAGTTTCCCACAAATAATACATGAAACTAAAAATCATACCCTATGATTTAATTTATTTCTATACATTGAAATCATTGTTTTTTAGAAAATTGGTTTCTATATTTTAAACCTATACAAGACAAAAAAACTTCTCATTCTATTAAGAAATTTCCACTGGTGAATCATCCAAAAATTATGACACATAGTAAGAGAAATATTATTTATTATATATTATTTATCAAATTCCAACATTCCCTAAATTGGTTCATAGAGAAAATAAATTATCTTTGTCTTGTAAAACTTATAACAAGATAATTATTTATGAATAATAGATGCTATCACATTACATCACACATCTCATTAGGTTGCTCATAAAAGAAATCGATGAATTTTCCGTCACATTTAGAATTAATTTTCTCACTCCTGGTTCAATCTATTAACAATAACCAAATTCATATTAAGATAAACATAATTGAGTAATCATTATAAATGTAAATTCCTTCATATTATATTTACATCTAGTAACATTTTTTTTCATCCAATGACATCGCAATTAAGACCCTTATCATCAATAGTCATTATCTAGAAAAAAATTCATATGGTTGGTACATAATATTATAATTATCCTAATAAAATCCCACATATGTTCCTAGACAATTTAAACATTTTATTATAACATCCCTAAAACTACACTCTTGTATCTAGTGGTGATGTGGTTGAAATTCCATTTCTAGATTTAATATCGGTAATTGTGACATAATTTTTTTCAAAAAAACATTAAAAAATAAAATTGAAAAACCTGATTACTTACATTCTTTAGGACCGTAATGTTGTAAAATTTAATATAATTAGGGAAAACTATTATATAATAAATATCTATATCTTTAAATTAGATTTTGTCCCAATTATCCCAAAATGTCTTATTCACATTAATTTATCATCATCATTCATATAAAATAACTTCTTCAAAAAATTATTTCGACCACATTATTAATAATCTATGTAAAAAACATAAAAAATTTGACCTAAAATAATTAGTAAGGGAAAAAATAATTAGTAATTTGTTAATGTTATCAAGGATAATAAGATTTTAATAATGGTATACTTACATAATGAGAGTTCATAAAAGAACCATAAATCAAATTATAGCCATCAAGACATGTATCAACAATAATGAAACATGGTATAAAGATTTAACAATGAAAATACTCATAACAATCGTTAATTATGAGACATGTGAAATAAACCATAATAAACAATAACATTATTAACACATGTAATTCATGAAAAATGGGTTGGTATCATGGAACATCATCATCACAGAACACATAAAAAAACATCACATGACCCTTATAATTGGAATAATAATATAGAAAACATCCAATATAATTCTCCAGAAAACATTATCATAACACATTCTATTAGATTTCTATCTAAAAGAAAAAATTATATAATATATAATGGTCTCACCCAGAACTATCTAGTCACACCAATCAAATAAACATTCCAATAATCCCAATATGAATAAAGTACAGTAACATTCATTTCATTATAACAGTTATAGAAAAAGTTATTATTCCTTAAATACCTTATAAGGCCATAGAAACGATATTAGTGACAGGTCAATCTCTTTGAAACATTATTAAACCATTTATAATTAATAGGTTCCATAACAATCTATTTGAAACAATATTAATCAATTTAGCTAATGAATTAGGATGGTATCATTATGAAATATCCTCATTTCATCCAATGTATAAAAAATTGTTTTCTTAACCATGATGAATTAAAATTAAATTAAAATACCATTAAATAAAATTTAAGGAAAGTAAAAATTTCATTTTAATAAATAAAATTAAATGAAAAACCAATAAAATTTAAAAAAATTACGAAAGACCTTTTCATTTTTAAAAAATAGGAAATATTTAAAACAAGAGTAAAAATTCATTTAAAATATTTTATGAAGAAAATATCCATTCGTATTTGAAATTCTATTTTTAAATCATATATAAAATTTAAAAAATTATTTTAAAAGAAACACAAAACAAATAAAGGTTTATTATAAGAAAATAATGGTCCTCATGATAGAAAATTATATAGATGTCTCACAAGTTAATGTAATGATTCAATTCATGTTTTTAGTAAATAACAATAGATGTTTTTTATGAAAATAAAATGATAATTCCTTTTGAAAAATTTGAAAGAAAGTGATCAACACTTATAAATTAATTTTTTTTAAATAATCTCATAATAGAAAAATTATAAATGTTTTAGGAAACCTTTTTGGGAATAAAACAAATTTATTACTGTAGAGATAAATAAAGGTGGATTTCGTTGAATGTATTTAGAAACTGTTTATTGTATGAAATGGTGTAAAAATTGAAAAATTACTATTAAATAAAATAACCAACCTTATTATAATTAAATTAATGGGTTTCATGAGATATGTATTATTTTATCTCATTATTATAATTATAATTATATACAATCCTAATAAATGATGAGATTTTATGATATGACTTTTACCACATTGGTAATATTGTATCGTACTTTTCATGATATAATACCATTAAATTCAATATAAAATATGATTAAAATAAATATATTAATGATGTAACTTGTCAAAGGGGTAGTATATGAACCTCCAAAAATAATATTGTAGTATAACTAAACATATTTCTGAAAGAAGGAAATTTGAGACAAAAATATATTATCAATTTCATAAACTTGAAACTGTAAAAACCATGAAATACATATCCTAAAATAGAAATGTAAAATAACATAAATTTAAGGATAGTAGTAATAACATAAATTCATGTTCAGTATGTATCCCACACAAACAAAATTGATGAATACAGAATACTTCTCAAAAAATTAAGATTGAGATGAAAAAAACATTGCCTCAAGTTAGTTTCTTTACACATGTTCTTTATATTCCTGAATAAAAAATGTATTTTAATTATTTACATACATAATATCTTAATTCATTGTTAATACTCATTTTATTTAACTTTTTTACCTTTTAATATATGATTAATTAATCAATTAAGATTGCGTCAAATATTTTGACTATATTGGGATTATGTGTGAAAAATGACATGGGTAGGTCGATTATGGTCAATGTTGTCCCAATATAAACATAAAAACTATACTAATAATCTAAAAATTATTAAATTATACTTAAATTATAATTTTAATCAATATTATAAAATAAACATCTGTAAAATGGAATTTGATTATCGAAATGGTATGTGATACTTATGCAAGAGTAACGTTTACATTTCTCAATGGTCATCATAGAAAGATTGTAAGAAATATTTTACATTTATATATTTACCATAATATCATACATAAAATATTATGTAATTATATATATTTATATATGACATATATATAATTTTAATGTGAATAAAATCACATATCTTCATTGAGTAGGTACTCCACCTGTCTACAAATAAAATTTTAAATTTTCTATAAAATTAATAAAATGAAATGATACCATCTAATTTTGATATATATTTCATGAATATTATTATTATGTCATATATTCCACATATAATAATTATATTTATCCTTATTTTCTTCCATGTAAAGTTTTTGTGAGAAACGATTCACATCGCTTTATGAGGTGGTAGTCCACCATACACATGAACTACGTTATCATATCATATACAGAATTGGAAGTAAAAGATGTTTATGATATAATTACTCCATATTTATAATTATAATATAAATAATATATATATATATATATATTATTTATTTTCATCACCATACTTTTCTATGATATTATATAATTTAAAAACGAATGACATCAGTTCACAATGTTATAGTCCTTCGTAAACTCGAATGATGATTTCATAATCAAATTGATGGAGGTCGATAAAGTTGTTAGTAATGATAATAATATAAAAACGTATTATTATAGTTAATATATTATATTTATTATATTTTCATGGTATAATAATAATTTATTTGGGAGTATAAATAAATAAAATAAAATTGCTCATTGAAAAACATTACCTCTTTTGTGCATATGCATTCCATACCAAAATATGTAATATGTTATATTTCATCCCAATATAAGGAATATATGATGAATGGAGGGTATTTTTTATGTTTTTTGGATATAAATTTTCAGAATTAAACTGGTTTTAAGGAGTTAATAATATTGGATAATGGGTATCCTTTTATAAGTGGGGTGAGTGTCGCACATGTATGTTTTGGAAAATATTCAATCATGCCCGCTTTTCTTTCATGCCACAGACAAAAAAAGATTCATTATAGATAATTTAAGATTTTTGGTCAATATATTTATATAAAATGGATGTTTTAAAAGTATTAGGTCATTTAAACCCTTACCATTTTAGTTTAACCCAACATAATAAAATAGTTTTTTTCCATAACCATGGTAAATAATTTGACTGCTTCCGCTAATCATTTTGTAAAAACTATAAAATGAAAATATTATATAGTTTATATAATTTTTATACTAGAAAACGAATACATTTTTATATGTTAAATTTATCTATGTGTAATAATTTAATATAAAATTATTCTCATAGATGCGATGAGAATGTGTGTTTACAAAGAAAAACTTATCAAAACATTAAAAAATCTCTATCCAATTTCAAAAAGGAAATTGATTAGAGCAAAAAAAAATTATTGAGATATATATATATATATATATTTATAATAATTTTACTCTAAAACCAATTTTAAAAATAATTTACCTTAATAAATAATTTAATTGAAAATGACCTTTTCATTTAAAATTCAATATTTTTTATTATACATCTAAAACATAACCCATTTGGAAGAATATAAAAAATTACCCTAAAAATATGTAATTATAATTTAAACATTAATTTAATTTTATAAATTATATTATATAAAACTATCAAAAACAAAATTTAAAACAAAATATGAAGATGTGAAAAAAGTGGGGTTTCCATAACTGTATTTTTTAAAGAATAATAAGATTTTATATTATCTTTATGTCTAATAAAAATAATTATAAAAAATTTTATTTTACAATTGATGAAATATAATAGTTTAATTTCATATAAATAATTCCTCATTAGTTTTTATTTTAAATAATTAAACTGGAGAAACAATATGCTCTTCTAAAAGGTTTTCAAAAGAATAAAACTCAATTTGACCCAAAAATAAACTTCTAATAAAAAAAAATATACATTTTACTGAATAATAATAATGTTGATTAAATATAAATAAATATTACTTGTTTTTTCATTTATTAATATTCAACTCATATTGGAACTTTTTAATTATTTATTTGTATTGAAAAAAATGACATTATCACAAAAAAATTGATATTTGTTCAATATTCATTGAAATTGAATATTTCATAATGGATCTGAGATTTTTTTTTAAAAAACAAATTGATAATTTCATTTATAAAATGACATTATTTTATCAAATTAATTTTCTAAATTTTGAAAAAATTAATTATATTATTTTTTTTGTTAAACGAAATAAAAATAATTTTTGAATAAAACAAATTTTTGAAGAAAACAATTACTTTACTAAAAATGGATTTACTATGTTCAAAAAATTAATCAGTAGATTATATTGAGTGTGAAGTTTATATATATAAACATATATATATTTCATACATTAGTTAATATAATGCATGGCCTCTAATTAAATGGATGGGTTATAATGGTAATATACATAATTGGTCATTTATGCTAGTAGTAGCGTAAGGAATAAGCTACCAAAAAATATTAGGTATTTGTGTAATGCAAGGTATTGAAAAGAAACAAGGTATTTTTAAAAAATATATCATAAATTATATGGTATTTACATTCCCATATATGTTTGGTCATTCATGTCATTTAAACTATGAAATATAATTTTCATCGTTTATAATATCAATGGATTATATCTTATACCCCTTTTATAAATTTCATCCCTCCTTTTTAACTATATCCCATTAATAAATTTCTATATATTTAAAAATAATTTTTTCATAAACCTATATTATTTAATGAGTTAACAAAATATCTTATTAGTAATATTGAAATGGAAGTACAAATTTTATAGGGAATAACAAATATTCAAAATAATAGAACATTTGTGGGAATTTAAGAAAAGAATAAATAATTATATAGGGTGATGGTGGTCACTGATCAAAAGAAATTTAATTATTAGTGGAACTTTTTGGGACACAAAAATAAATATTTATTAATTGAAAAGAGCATCATTTCATTGAAATTGAAGGTACTATCAAACATTTTCAATTTCTAGATCTTTTCCTAGTATTATGTACTTATATTACCTTTTATAACAAGAATATATAGAAATATACTTACTCTGTTAATATAATTTCATTTGATTATTAAATTTCCACCAAAACATCCAAATTTACTCCAAAGGATAGATATTAATGATGAATTTCTAACAATTTATGTAATAAAAAAATTAAAGGAACCCAAACACCCAAAACGAGTAAAAAATATTCTTCATGTCATTAGTTACTATGAAAACCCAAAATGGTTGTCAAATTGCAAGATAATTCCTAAAATTAAAAAACTGTCATATTATTCATTAATATTAAAAATAAAATAGTTATAGCCAGTTTTCGAAATAAATTAATCCATAATTAACTGCCCTTAATATTTTTTCATCATTTCAATAAAGTAATAAAATTAACATATCAAAACTATTTCATAATATATTATTCAATGAAAAATATAAATTTAATCTCTAAAAAAATACCATATGTCTCTAAAATAAACCTATTATCTTCTTGTAAAAATGTCACGCAACTAGGGCATCATATATGCCAGTGGAAGGTGTAATACCCTTGTCAACCTTTGGTTGTTGGTTCAAGACCTATAGCCTTTTCGGATGACATATCTTCTCAAATGGATTCATGTTTTTCAATTTTTTCTTTAAACAAGAAAAATAATTCCACATAAATAACAATTCATATTGATCATAGGCAATAAAAATTCCATAACACAAAAAAAATATCTCCAAAAATATCATTTATATTGTAACACCCCAAGCTTCTACGGTACGCTTCTCTTTGAATAATGTGATAGCGTGTGTTGTACGCAACACCGAGTTCTAACACACCACAACTAATCAAACTAGCCATTATGAATAGTAACACCTACTTTTTGAAATTATATATATTTTATATTTGAAAATGGACTTCATTTTTGGATTCGGAATATCGAATTTATCCTAAGGTGAAATTTTGGTACTTTTCGGATAACTTTCATATTTTGATGAATAGTGAAAGTTACAAAATTTTAATTAAAAACAACTTTTTAATAAAAATAATTAATAGTGATAAATTGTGAATTTGAGTGGTTTTAAAGTATATTTAGAATATATTTTTACCATTTAATATAATGTTGGTCATTGGACATAATTTTACAATTAAACCGAACATAAACAAGTGTCAATCTTTTGATAGTTATTACCTCTTAAAAACACGCTTTTTGTTTCGACAGCGGGAATTAATTTTAAATTAATTTCTGCCACTTCTGTGTTTTGAATTTAGGAAAATGGATTCCATATTTGGAATCAGGATGTTCAAATTGTGTAAATAGATAACTTTTATTTTTAGACATTTTGAATAATTACTGCGGTAAATATTTTATTTACCATGGTTAAGGGTAAATCCGGTAAATAAGGGTTAAAAAATAATATTATAATAATACAAAATTACCCTAAAACGTGTCCTAACCTAATTGGTGGACACATAACCGACCATGGGAATCCTTGGGTCAATTTGGGGACCCCTTGGAGCCACTTGTATGTGGTAGGGAGAGATTATATTAATAAAGTTAAAATAAAAATAAAAATGGCATAAGCTTACATCTTTTAGAAGAACAGTTCTTACATAGGGTTATACATGTTGGATTTTAGATTATAAATATTCATTAGAAAGATAAAACGATTTCCTACATAATGATATTTTATTTATAATTTTTAGACATTAAATAATTTATTTTATTTATGACACAATGATGATGTAGTAATTACTATAATAGGGAAAAATTAAAATAATTGACATTATAAATACCCAAATAAATATAATATGAAACTTTTAATGAATTAAACAAATTTTCTAGGATAATATGATATATTAGGATTGATGTAATTGACTTTGTTCGAAGTAATAAATCTGTTATGAGTTTCACAAAAATCAACTATTGAATAGTGTCAAAATTGACATAAAAGAGTTCTTAAAACAAATATTATATTATTAATTGATATTAAATTCCTAAAAATCTAAGGTTCTGCCAAGAGACTTATATCAGGATAGTTTCATCATTAATGGACCACTTGGGGGTCTCTTGGATGTATATAGTAAGTTTATTAACCATATTATATAAAAATACAAAGAGACATTGTAAAAGTGAAACTAATTAACTTAGAGTTAATACTTAAAGATAAGGTTAATATAAGTACCCAAACCTGTCTAAATTCTATTGGTTGAGTTGTTTTCGACCCATCCCCACCTTATACTTTTAATAGTCAACTTTGGAGCCATTAGAAACCGAATATGAATTTATTATAAATTAATATTTCTAGCTTTTCCAAAGGTGCCCCTCACCCCTCCTATAAAAGGGCACTCCTCCTTCTCATTTCTTCACATCATCAAAGCCTTTTGGTTTGGCCAAACTCTGCCCAAATACTCTCCCAACATCCCTCAATACATCCTAGAGGACTTAGTTTGATCAGAAATCCAACTTATGGAGCCCTTTTGATCAAATCAAAAGGAAGAACCCGAAGAAGAGGTAATGATTTCACCACCCTTCTCCAAGTTCATTTCTTCTGCCACTTCTTCTTCCTTTGTTCTTACCATTATAAAATAATAACTCCAGTATCTCACATATACTGTGATGTTATTATAAATATGGTACAACCATATTCAGTATTCTATCCACCCTTTGAATAACATGTCACCATACGTGCGTACGTACGGACTACCGTCTCCACGTCGTGGTGTAATTGTTATTCAATATAATATTATTTGGATGGGTATAATAATGATGTGTAACTCATGTAAATAATAAATATAACATGTTAATGATTCTGTATATATGATATACCATCCATTTATATATTATTTTAATATCAAAAGAATGATATTGTCGCTCGTGCGTACGTACGGACTACCGTCTCCACGAACGCGATGAGATTCATTCTCCATCGTATCCATTCAAGTATAATTATCATTTGATGATTTAAAAATGATGTTTAAGGACTAGATATCATTCTGGATATGAATAACATACAACAACCATGGCTTATGTAACAAAACATATAAAAGAAAATGAGTAAGTTAACTCCCGAAACGACGATAATTCTAAGATATTATTAACAAATCAATGTTAAAAGATCATATATGACATCATATTATTATATATGATTCTTGTATAATTTAATAACAACTATTTCACCATTATACAAGAGGTTAACCTACCCCAACCAAGGAAAAGTACAAGGTAAGGGTTATTTCACAATCTCTTCATTATCCGAGGTTGTTTATACGTAATAATCTACTAGGATATCTTTATCATCCACATCCATGTTTCTTAAAAATGTATTTCAAAACATTTTTACTATCTACAAGAATATGGGTTAAAGTCATTTATACCCTTGTTTGACTTTTTATAAGAGGTTTATAAAGGAATCTTTCCGTCGTTTTCAAAACAAGGTCCTTTTTAACCTTTTCGACAGAATTGAGGTAAGAATGTTTTTTTTAACTTATACGGCGGGTGCGGTTATTTTTCGCCGTTATAAAATCTTCAGAGCTTTCCTTACAAGATTATAAGAATATTTTCAAAGAAAATGTTTTATATTATATGGATCTTAAATGATTTCAAAATAAAAGGAGATATTTCTTTAAAAAGAATTTTGATTTCATCTATGTCAACATCCGTTGATGGATTTTAAGATTATTTGAAGTTGATTTATTATGATACAAAACTTCTATATTGTATTGAAGGTTTTGTGATATGTTTGACTATGGATGTGCTATTTTTATACCATTCTTATGGTGAAATTATTGACATTTCGTATGCTAGTTATGTTTAAACCTTTTCATATGGGAATGCATTGGACTTAATAAGTGACGGGTGGAGC
This sequence comes from Viscum album, assembly GCA_963277665.1. Taxonomy (NCBI): domain Eukaryota; kingdom Viridiplantae; phylum Streptophyta; class Magnoliopsida; order Santalales; family Viscaceae; genus Viscum; species Viscum album. The sequence goes on from OY728137.1 coordinate 1,961,279,370, forward strand.
CCGCTATAGCTCCTCGATGCATCGGTAGGTCTCATGAGACAAACTAGTGTCATGGCACAAGGCCTTGACAAAATCTTATTTGTAGTCTTGGCACGAGGCCTTGACTATGTGGTTATGATAGTCTGGCATTATGCATTCCAACATTATGAAAATGGTTATTGATTTTTGCATGTGATTATTCGATTAGTAGAATATCCATGTGAATAAGTAAATGACATTATTTCATTTTACTTTTGCCATACTATATTAAAGTTCAATTTTAAAAGGCTTTTGTTTTAGTAATTCATTGCCTTAAATGTTTATGCTTATTTTTAATGTTCCGCTATATTGTTATCCTTACTGGGCATTTGAGATCACCCCTTTTCTATGTTTTATTTTTCCCAGGTAGTGAAGAAGTAAATTATGAATGACTTGCAGGGATATTATGAGGGGTTAATAGCGTGGATATGAAGACTTTTTTGTTGTAGTAGTTTTTCACTTTGAAATGTAATGTAAAACTTTAAGATTATATCTAGTGTTTCCAAGGCTACTAAACCAATCGGTCTTTCGGGATTTGATCTTTCTTGTGATCATGCCAATGTAATGTAATAATGCACCGACTCTGGGTAGCTGGGGTCGGGGTGTTACAGTTGGTATCAGAGGAAGTTTAGTACAAACCTTGGAAGCTAGATTTAGATAAACTCTGATTAGAGCACGTAGACCTAAGATGAACTTTGAGGATTAGTATAAAAGAACTTCCTAGAATTTTGGTATTGTAGAGATTTTGTGAGTTTTCCGAGCAATACATCCCTGTCTGGATACGAGCAGGTAGAGGCGGCTCTGGCACAGATGTAACTAGGGATAAAACCCGAAAACACCGATTTGAGCTAGACTCGAACGGGAACTGGTGAACGACAACGGGCCTTGCTGCACTCTTGGTTACGACACTCCCGGGGGATATGCTTAGGATAATTTACATTTTCTTTACAAACCAATTTAAGTAATATATACATAAGATGAGAGTAAATGACCTTGGTTAATCCTAATATGTTTCAAATTGAGAATATTGTGACATTTTAATCCCTAAATGATTTTACGACTACTATTACTCACACAATGCTTTCTGGTTTTAGTCAATGGATGGATTCCAAGGAAGTCATAGTGACTTTGAGAATGATGTACAAGGTGGGAACGGTGGTGGCAATGAGCAACAAAATGGAATGTTGATAGGCATAAAAGATATCGTCTTTATGCCAAATCAGTTTTCCAAAAATATGATCAAAAACATATATATTAACCAACTCCCAGACTCAACAAGGAAGAGAAAGGTGATAAATGATAAGAGCTCCAGCAATGGAGACCATGGAGAAAAGAACCCTCAATTTTCATCATGCAGGAAATGTGGAAAGAGACACCGAGGAAAGTGTCTCAATGGGACAATGTTACGATGGACTTTGTCATGGGGCTACCGAAGACTCCTAGAAGGAACGATGCAATATGGGTTATTGTTGATCGTCTTACCAAGTCAGCACATTTTCTTTCTATAAGAGATGATCTACCCCTGGAACGTCTAGCAAGACTATACATTAATGAAGTTGTGAGACTTCATGGAGTACCCCTATCGATTGTTTCTGATCGTGATCCCCGTTTTACTTCAAGATTTTGGAAAAGTCTTCAAGAAATCCCTGGATACTAAACTTCATTTGAGCACTGCTTACCACCCTCAGACAGATGGACAATCAGAACGGACTATTAAAACCTTAGAAGACATGTTGAGATCTTGCTCACTTGACTTTCAGGGTATGTGGGATCAATATTTACCTTTGGTAGAATTTTCCTATAACAATAGCTTCCATTCGAGTATTCAGATGGCACCATATGAAGCGTTATACAGAAAGAGATGTCGTACACCAACCTGTTGGGATGACGTTGGTGAAAGAAAACTTTTAGGCCTAGAACTGGTGGAGGAAACGGTGGAAAAGGTGAAAGTAATCCAAAATCACATCAAAACAGCTCAATGTAGGCAGAAGAGCTATGCCGATAATCGAAGGAAGGATTTGGAATTTCAAGTCGGTGATCATGTTTTCCTGAAGGTATCTCCGTGGAAGGGAGTCATACATTTTGGTAAGAAAGGTAAATTGAGTCCCAGGTACATCGGACCTTTCGAAATTCTAAAACGAATTGGGGTTGTCGCTTACCGATTGGCAATGCCGCCAAGTCTCTCCAAAGTTCACGATGTGTTCCACGTATCTCTATTGAGGAAATACATGCCTGATCCGACGCATGTACTCACCTATGAGGAATTAGAACTGGAACCTGATCTGTCTTATTGCGAAGAGCCTGTCAAGATTCTCGATACGAGAGAACAAGTGCTGAGAAACCGGACGACGCGTCTGGTAAAAGTTTTGTGGAGAAACCATAAGATGGAAGAGGCAACGTGGGAACCCGAGGAACTTATGATGAAGAACCACCCGAGTCATTTTATGCAGTAATACCCTAGAAATTGCGAGGAAGCAATTATTTGAAGGAGTGGAGAATGTAACACTCCAAGCTTCTACGGTACGCTTCTCTTTGAATAATGTGATAGCGTGTGTTGTACGCAACACCGAGTTCTAACACACCATAACTAATCAAACTAGCCATTATGAATAGTAAAACCTACTTTTTGAAATTATATATATTTTATATTTGAAAATGGACTTCATTTTTGGATTTGGAATATCGAATTTAGCCTAAGGTGAAATTTTGGTACTTTTCGGATAACTTTCATATTTTGATGAATAGTGAAAGTTACTAAATTTTAATTAAAAACAACTTTTTTAATAAAAATAATTAATAGTGATAAATTGTGAATTTGAGTGGTTTTAAAGTATATTTAGAATATATTTTTACCATTTAATATAATGTTGGTCATTGTACATAATTTTACAATTAAACCGAACATAAACAAGTGTCAATCTTTTGATAGTTATTACCTCTTAAAAACACGCTTTTTGTTTCGACAGCGGGAATTAATTTTAAATTAATTTCTGCCACTTCTGTGTTTTGAATTTAGGAAAATGGATTCTATATTTGGAATCAGGATGTTCAAATTGTGTAAATAGGTAACTTTTATTTTTAGACATTTTGAATAATTACTGCGGTAAATATTTTATTTACCATGGTTAAGGGTAAATCCGGTAAATAAGGGTTAAAAAATAATATTATAATAATACAAAATTACCCTAAAACGTGTCCTAACCTAATTGGTGGACACATAACCGACCATGGGAATCCTTGGGTCAATTTGGGGACCCCTTGGAGCCACTTGTATGTGGTAGGGACAGATTATATTAATAAAGTTAAAATAAAAATAAAAATGGCATAAGCTTACATCTTTTAGAAGAACAGTTTTTACATAGGGTTATACATGTTGGATTTTAGATTATAAATATTCATTAGAAATCCAAAAGGATTTCCTACATAATGATATTTTATTTATAATTTTTAGACATTAAATAATTTATTTTATTTATGACACAATGATGATGTAGTAATTACTATAATAGGGAAAAATTAAAATAATTGACATTATAAATACCCAAATAAATATAATATGAAACTTTTAATGAATTAAACTAATTTTCTAGGATAATATGATATATTAGGATTGATGTAATTGACTTTGTTCGAAGTAATCAATCTGTTATGAGTTTCACAAAAATCAACTATTGAATAGTGTCAAAATTGACATAAAAGAGTTCTTAAAACAAATATTATATTATTAATTGATATTAAATTCCTAAAAATCTAATGTTCTGCCAAGAGACTTATATCAGGATAGGTTCATCATTAATGGACCACTTGGGGGTCTCTTGGATGTATATAGTAAGTTTATTAACCATATTATATAAAAATACAAAGAGACATTGTAAAAGTGAAACTAATTAACATAGAGTTAATACTTAAAGATAAGGTTAATATAAGTACCCAAACCTGTCTAAATTCTATTGGTTGAGTTGTTTTCGACCCATCCCCACCTTATCCTTTGAATAGTCAACTTTGGAGCCATTAGAAACCGAATATGAATTTATTATAAATTAATATTTCTAGCTTTTCCAAATGTGCCTCTCACCCCTCCTATAAAAGGGCACTCCTCTTTCTCATTTCTTCACACCTTAAAAGCCTTTTGGTTCGGCCAAACTCTGCCCAAATACTCTCCCAACATCCCTCACTACAACCTAGAGGCCTTAGTTTGATCAGAAAGCCAACCTATGGAGCCCTTTTGATCAAATCAAAAGAAAGAACCCGAAGAAGAGGTAATGATTTCACCACCCTTCTCCAAGTTCATTTCTTCTTCCACTTCTTCTTCCTTTGTTCTTACCATTCTAAAATAATAACTCCTGTATCTCACATATACTGTGATGTTATTATAAATATGTTACAACCATATTCAGTATTCTATCCACCCTTTGAATAACATGTCACCATACGTGCGTACGTACGGACTACCGTCTCCACGTTGTGGTGTAATTGTTATTCAATATAATATTATTTGGATGGGTATAATAATGATGTGTAACTCATGTAAATAATAAATATAACATGTTAATGATTCTGTATATATGATATACCATCCATTTATATATTATTTTAATATCAAAAGAATGATATTGTCGCTCGTGCGTACGTACGGACTACCATCTCCATGAACGCGATGAGATTCATTCTCCATCGTATCCATTCAAGTATAATTATCATTTGAAGATTTAAAAATGATGTTTAAGGACTAGATATCATTCTGGATATGAATAATATACAACAACCATGGCTTATGTAACAAATCATATAAAAGAAAATGAGTAAGTTAACTCCCGAAACGACGATAATTCTAAGATATTATTAACAAATCAATGTTAAAAGATCATATATGACATCATATTATTATATATGATTCTTGTATAATTTAATAACAAATATTTCACCATTATACAGGAGGTTAACCTACCCCAACCAAGGAAAAGTACAAGGTAAGGGTTATTTCACAATCTCTTCATTATCCGAGGTTGTTTATACGTAATAATCTACTGGGATATCTTTATCATCCACATCCATGTTTCTTAAAAATGTATTTCAAAACATTTTTACTATCTACAAGAATATGGGTTAAAGTCATTTATACCCTTGTTTGACTTTTTATAAGAGGTTTATAAAGGAATCTTTCCGTCGTTTTCAAAACAAGGTCCTTTTTAACCTTTTCGACAGAATTGAGGTAAGAATGTTTTTTTTAACTTATACGGCGGGTGCGGTTATTTTACGCCGTTATAAAATCTTCAGAGCTTTCCTTAAAAGATTATAAGAATATTTTCAAAGAAAATGTTTTATATTATATGGATCTTAAATTATTTCAAAATAAAAGGAGATATTTCTTTAAAAAGAATTTTGATTTCATCTATGTCAACATCCTTTGATGGATTTTAAGATTATTTGAAGTTGATTTATTATGATACAAAACTTCTATATTGTATTGAAGGTTTTGTGATATGTTTGACTATGGATGTGCTATTTTTATACCATTCATAGTTTATGGTGAAATTATTGACATTTCGTATGCTAGTTATGTTTAAACCTTTTCATATGGGAATGCATTGGACTTAATAAGTGACGGGTGGAGCCCGCTATAGCTCCTCGATGCATCGGTAGGTCTCATGAGACAAACTAGTGTCATGGCACAAGGCCTTGACAAAATCTTATTTGTAGTCTTGGCACGAGGCCTTGACTATGTGGTTATGATAGTCTGGCATTATGCATTCCAACATTATGAAAATGGTTATTGATTTTTTCATGTGATTATTCGATTAGTAGAATATCCATGTGAATAAGTAAATGGCATTATTTCATTTTACTTTTGCCATACTATGTTGAAGTTCAATTTTAAAAGGCTTTTGTTTTAGTAATTCATTACCTTAAATGTTTATGCTTATTTTGAATGTTCCGCTATATTGTTATCCTTACTGGGCATTTGATCTAACCCCTTTTCTATGTTTTATTTTTCCCAGGTAGTGAAGAAGTAAATTATGAATGACTTGCAGGGATATTATGAGGGGTTAATAGTGTGGATATGAAGACTTTGTTGTTGTAGTAGTTTTTCACTTTGAAATGTAATGTAAAACTTTAAGATTATATCTAGTGTTTCCAGGGCTACTAAACCAATCGGTCTTTCGGGATTTGATCTTTCTTGTGATCATGCCAATGTTATGTAATAATGCACCGACTCTGGGTAGCTGGGGTCGGGGCGTTACATATATCCTCAGTATTATTTCTATTTAAAACCCTCAAATGGGGTGTCTATGACATAGAACATATGATAAACCTTAATATTATAGGCCTTTGATGATATCTATAACTATTAAGTTAAAATAACATGAATCCACCCTAATATTTAATGTTATATAATCATTTACATTGATAATATCTATAATACCTATGAACCCGCACTCCCGTACATGGTGTCGAAATCAGAAGCATTGCATTTTCGATATTGATTCCAATAATTGTGACAATTTATTTCTATCCATACCATAAAACAATAAGAAAAGTTCGATAGCATACATTATTTAGGACCATTTAGGTTTATAGTATTATATACTTAAAATAATCACCTACATAAACAATACCCATGTTGTAAAATAGGAATTTACCCTATTTAACCATACTTATCTTATTTTTCATTATGTCTTCCTCATCATCCACGGTAATCCATTCATAAAATGTTTGTGTCAACCTCTTTATTTATATTCATTGGAAAAGGAAACTTAAAAATCATGGGATCAAATGATCATTAAGGGTAAAAATAATAAATAACACTTGAATGTCATATTTGGTCATTATAAGTGAATAAGGGTATGATTACATAATCAATGTTCATGAGTGAATCATAAAATAACTCATACTAATAAAGACCTAAATCATCAATCATAAAAAATTTCATAAGGGTTTAACAAAGAAAATATTCATATGAATTAATAATAATTAGCCTTGTGATTTCAATAATTATCATAGGAAACGTTATAATCTCTTGTAAATCATAGACAAATCATGTTAATATCTTCGATCATCATCATCATATGACACCTATAGAACCCTTACAGAACACTTACAATTATACTAACTATACGTTCAAATTCTAATATAATTATTTGGAGAACATAATTATTTACATCTACATTATAGAACTATCTTGTAACACTGATTATATAAATTATAATCGTTTCACCCTTTCATATATGGTAACGCTCTTCATATATAATGTCCATGAACAACCATAGTATTATATCACATAGATCTTTCATTTAATAATTTAACATATAGAAAAAAATATTATTCATTCAATACCTCATTATCCATTTGAAAAAATTGGTTACATTTAAATATCATTTAAAAATTATTAAACTATTGAAAATAAATGGGTTTTATTACAATCTAATGGAAACACACATAATCCATCAAGGGAAGGAATAATAATTTCATTCTTATAATATATCCTTAATAGAGGATAAGTAAATAATGTATTTTGGATTTTATGAGAGGATATACCATTAAAACAACATTACATTTATTTTCTGGAATATAAATTTTTCATTTTGAAAAAACAATTTAAAAAAAAATTATTAGGAAAATTATTTTCCATGGAAACAGCCTTGGAACCATATCAATGATGTTTCAAAAACCGTTTGAATTTTTTTTCAAGAAAATACCCATTCCAATTTGAAAAAACATTTTAAAAAATAAAATATAATTAAAATAATTTTATTTGAAAATAACCCTTAAAACATATTGAAATTTATTTATATAAACAACATAAATTAATATTTGTTCATAATATAACATATGTCTCTAAGAAGAAAAATTGAGGCTAAAATCCCATACCACTTCCATAACATTAAAATTATATAATCCATGAAATAGAAACCATAAAATGGATATGTTTATCCTAGTAAATTATAGAATAGGAATCATAACATACATTCACTAACAACATATACATATCAAAACAATAATATTTTATGAATATGGAATATATCTCACAGAAATAATAGTGAGCCAAGAAAACAATTACCTAATGTTTTATACATCATACTTGATATTAATATTTTGTTATAATGAAATTTTTTTAATTATTTACTTGGTTGATAATTATTATCAATTTTAATATTACTTTTATTGAGCGTATTACAATTTTATATATGATTGATTATTTAATTAGGTATACGTCGCATGTTTTGACTATATTTGGATTATGTGTCAAAAATAACTTTGGTTGGTTGAATATAATAGAGAGGATAGTATAGAAAAATATAAACAAAATAATTACTTAGATATCTGATATATATATAGATATCAATTAAACTTTTCAGACAAATCATCAGTGATAGTTATGAAAAATGAACCACTGTTATTTTCATTGAGACGGTAAGTCATACTTTTACATGATTAACATTTCCATTTTTCAGTGATCATTATAGTGGGATGGTAATTTATATTTTATTAATTTTTAATGATAATTAGATAAAAAATAAATTATTATTTTACTATATATACCTATATATATTTTTCTTGTGATGTGGTTATTAAAAAATATTCACATCATTTCATGGAGGCAGTAGTCCACATATCCATAAACGATTTTGTCATTTTTTGTTAAAAGAATGGAAATTAAAAAATATATTTTCCAAATTATATTAATTTATTTAATATGATAATTATTTCATTACTATGACATATATTAATAATGTTTACAGTTATTTACTTCAATGCGATGAATTCGTGATAAATGAGTCACATCACTCTTGTGGTAGTAGTCTGTAATAGGCAGGAGAAAAGTTATCATATACCCTAGTGAATGGAAATAAAAAAATATCATATAATTAAATAAGATGTTTAATTATGTCATAAATAACATCTATATACTTTATATCCATCTTAATATCCATCCATGAGAAATATGAATTGAAATACCAATGACATCGGTGCGGGAGGTGATATTCCACGGTAGACGCAAATAATGATTTTGTAACCCATTTAATAGTCATGGGGAATATTATAGGTCAATAAAATTAAAGAAAAACTAATTATATTCATGATAATGAGGTTATTATATATTCTTATTATAATAATAATTAATGTATGTTGAGAAATAAATAAAATAAAAATGCTCGTTGAAGAATGTTACCACTTCTTCGGGTATCCTCCATTTGTTTATATGGAAATCCATCAAAGATTGTCCTTATACCAAATATAACTCTTACGTAGTTAGGTTATTGAATTTTATATGTCATTTATTTTATGTATTTCCTGAAACAAATGGGTTTTAATTTGTGAATAAGAGAGGATAGGTGATGGCCTTATTTAAATGATGTGAGTGCCACACTTGTATTATTTTAAAAATATTCAATCATTGAAAAATTATTATCCTTCCAAAATCAATACAATTTTGTAATTTTATAATCATTTTATATTTAACATTGAAATATTGCCATTAAATTGGTGTTTTTAATGTTGTTTAATCATATAACCCCATATCATTATAGTTTAACTCCCGATAAATCAATTATTTATCTTAAATATGATACATAATTATTACTTTCTTTGAAACATATTGTAGTAAAAAATTAATTTAACTTAATATAAATTCTAAATTATTAATATCTTAAATAAAGAATACATTTTTTCAAATTCAATTTAATTAACATCAAAATTTTAATTTAAAATTAATCTCCCATGTGTGATGAGAATGTCGGTTTTCATTGAAAAAAGGTTCAAATGTTTACCAATTTTTATATAAAATTTGAATTTGAATATTACTTTATTATTCTAAATTATATTAATTTAAATATAATTTTATTAATTTTACTTTAAACTCAATTTATAATATTGTTTAGCTTAATTAATAATTTAAATAAATGGATATTTTCAAGTAAAATTCAGTATTTTTTACTATTCCTAAAAAAATAATCTTTTTAGAAAATTACCAAAAATTCACCATAATAAAATTATGATATTATAATTTATAAAATTATGTTTATTTCTTGAAATATATTGTATATAAATTTAACCAATATATTAAATTAAAACAATAACTAAAAATGTGATTGAAATAAGGGTTTTTAGAAGTGTATTTTTTTCATGCAAAAAATATTATACATTAACTCTATGTCTAATAACAATAAATGAATAAATTTAAATTCATATTTTTTAATATAAATTTAAATTTTTTTAATTAAATTATCATAAATTGTTGTTTTGATTAATTAGAATGTTGAAAAATGTTTCTTATTAAAATATGTTTCAGAAAAAAATTTCTTTAAATCATAATATATATTTATAATAAAAATAAATATAATGTTTTTTCAAAAGTAATTGAGAATATTAAATTTAAATAAAATATTTTTTTGTCATTTTCAATCATATTTAAAACATAATGGTAGTTTCAAAATTTTTAATTTGTCGAAATGAAATGAAATTTATTAAAAAATATATTTGATTATTAAATAATATCAATATTTCTCCAAAAAACCAAAAATACCCCCGCAATAAATTATATTATTATTATTTAAAAATGACAATAATTTTACTAAATCATGTTTCTAAATTTTCCAAAACAATATTGAAAATATTTTTTTGAATGAAATAAAATAAAAATCATTTTCATGAAATGATATTTTTAATGAATAGAATTTTAATACAAAAAAGAATTTATTATTTACTAAAACGTATCAATTGATTATATTAAATGTGGAAATTATATAAATAAATATATATTTCATAAATTATTTAATATTATTCATACAAATAAATTTTATGGATATGTTTTAATGGTTACATATATTTGGGGTCGTTTAATCTTAGAATTGTGGGCTGAATATGTTATCAAATATAAAACTCTTTGTGTTTTGTTTACCTCATCCTATCCATGAGATTGAATTTATTTAAAAATATTCATGTCATAATATATTGGAGAGTTATATTCTCATAAATTTTCAGTTTTTCGGGTCATTTAATCTATCAAATATAATTTTCTTTTTTTAAATTCTCAAGGTGTTAAACTTAGGACCACAGATAATGAATTAATGGCAAGCGAGTTAATTCCAAATGTACCCCATTTAGAGTGTCTACCACGATTTTAATTTATGTTATATCTACATCCCATTTAATGTATTATGATAAAAGTATTTTTCTCAGAAAACCACACTTCATTATTTACCACAATATATGACATTCATATTTACATTGGTTTATCCAAAAGGTTATGACAATAATTTTGTCATCCTAGATTCAAAACATTTCTAAAAAATTTTCCAATACCAAATATAGAGACACCAAAATTTCTATACATAAAATGTACTACTAATTAGAGGAATAATTATCACATATCAATAATATTCATGGTATAATTGAAAATTCATAATGTCTTTAGAAATAGGTATATAGATAAAACTAGTATAAAGAAAATCTAAACCATTTACAATTATGTTCTTCTCAACTAGAACCCACTGAAACATATCATAATTAAAAAAATTCATCATAAACTAGTGAAGGGAAAATTGTGAAATTTTGTAATTAGATACTTAGTATGGGTAAATAAAAATTTATCAATCAATGATCACTATTGAGAATAAGATATTAATAAGTTTTTTTGAACTTTATCAAAAATTACAATAATCATATAAAATTTTTGAAATAAAAATAAGCATGAATCGTGAAATATGATCTATCTAAAAAAATCCTAAAACATAAGAGAACCGAATAACAAATAATCCATTGCTATCCAAGAGAATATAATATTAAAATAAGGAAATAGTTTATGGAATTAACATAAGTATAGTAAATAACTTTCATTTTTCATGTTTCTTCCCTAGATAATCATTATGGAAAATGACCCATAATATAAATGAATAACTGGCCATTTCTGACATTCTATTTGAATTAACATCCAACTACGTTACTCTATAATCTCCTAGGAATTAATTTTTTCTGCCATAAATTATGAGTTTATCAACTCCTCTATTATTATATAATTCATTATAGGGATATAATAATGCCATCTTCCCTGTATTATGTCTTAAATAATCAGCCAAATGTTTTAATACAAACACCCATAAATACTTTATAATGAAACAACCAATCATTTGATTATTACATGATCAACCATCCAAGTTTTATAATGGAACCACTTATTATGTAATCATTATTAATTCATATATGTGCCAAAAAATCCTAATAATATTTGTCATAACATCAATGCTTAAGCCATAGTGTGAAATACAATTTCATAAAAAAATACAATTAAAAAATAAATATGAAAACATAGAATCATATCCCTAGTAATAAATAAGATTCATCAAACAAAGTTGTTATTGATTAAATATACCATTAAAATATCAATGGAATATTTCATAATAAAAACAAACATTTATATATAAATAAAAAATTTTAAATATCAAAAATATCAAGTAATTATTTATTCATTAGACAGATCTAATTAAACATATAAAAGAACCATGAATTCAACTTTTATTCATGTGGTTTGGTAAATATGTTAATGTGGTGTTCAGTAAAACAATAATACCTTTAATATTCTATGAAATAAAAATTATCCCATTTTGAAAATACTATAATATTACTTTTAAAAAAATTAAAATTTAATAAATGAGTAAAAATGAAATAATAAATCATTCGATAATAAGAAAACCATCATTGAAAACATTTGTAAATAAAAAATGGACCTCGATGAAATGTTTTTGGACTGAAGAGATAAATTAAGTTGTCTTTCCTTAAGAAATTATTTTACTCTATTATGTACATAAATAAAGGAAAAGGAAAAATAAATTTTTTTTATATTAATAAATAAATGTGAGATAAGAAAAAAATTAAAATTGTGATACATAAAACATACAGTTTTAGAATCATAAACTATATATGTATCCAATCCATGTAAAGCGAGACTATAAAATATATCCATTACATATATGGTAAAATTGGATATATAACCCCAATAAATGAAACAACATGAAATTAAACTATGAATAACATTAACATAAAGATACCCAAACCAAAACATATCAATGCTGTAAGAGATACACTTCATTAAATAATATTTTTGGATAAGAAAACATATTTCCCAAAGACCATAATTTTAGATAATAAACCCAAAAAACATTGATAATATTCAAATAAACCCCCTTTGAGGGAATATTTTGAATTGGAACATTAGAAACCATAAATTATGTAGGATCCAATATTTAACATTTTAATGGATTAGTATAGAGACTTCAAATGCATAAATAGATTCCTAACAGCAATCATTTCTCAGTAAAATAAAATTTCGTTTAAGAACCCTTATGATACCAGCAATTTTTAAATTTATAGCCATTCAACGATTTGAAAATCATGTAATAATATAAATATATTTCATTAAATCTATTAGCATTTAAAATAATTCATTATAATTATATAAAACATAAAAATAATAAATTTACACATAATAGTAAATCATGCCTTAATGAATATAATTTGATCCAAACATCCACCTTTTGTCTCACCTGATTCAAAAGCTCCCTAATCAACTATATGATAATTTTTTATTTATTTTAATTGCATAATATAACCATATTAATACTTATTATATCATATATGATTAACTTATAAAATTTCAACTACCTTATACTAATAATAAACAATTTCATTTTTCATTTATAGTGTTAACCGCTTTATTATTTTGGTGTGTTTTGGTTCAGCAGTTAGTGTATCTCCAATTTGATCGTGGTTTATAAATTTTCATAATCATTTTAATGATATAAATATATTATATATTAATTATATACATTTTTATAAAAATTATTACTAAGTGGATATGAAAAAAATATGTTTACATCATTTCCTGGAAATGATAATTTGTACCTACATAGAAGTGATGTTTCCACTTTTGATGGATGCAAGAAAAAGAAATTAAAATTATAGTTAAAAACAAAAAAATAATTAGTATATTAAAAATATAATATAATTTTATTTATTATATCAATTTCCATCCACTTTAATATTAAATTATAAATAAATAAATTCACTTCATGAATGTGTTAGTCCTCACCTATGAAAAAAAAGACGTCATTTTTTACTAATGGATTAGAAGATCTGATATTATATATGATCTTTTAATACTAGAAAAATAATTATATTATATATACCACATTTAATTATTTAGTCTGTTATTATGACCACCACATAATGGTGGTGATTTCTAATTAGTTTTATTTATACATGGAGACAGTAGTACACATATATTCATGAATGATTATTTTATTTCCCATTTGATGAAAAAGTGGTGAAAATGATAATTCATAATCATAATAAAATAGTAGTACATATATTTTACTATATTTATCATGTTTTCATTGAAACAAAAAACATATTTGATGAAAAATAAGATATAAAATATATAGTGGTTAGTTAATGTTTATACGGCTTTTTAAGAGACATCTTTTGGATTACTTGTTAAAGCATAGAGTATTGGTCTTCAGAGAATAATAGAGCTATAATATTATGTGATGGAATATTTTAATGTTTTTATTTAATTTTTGATGAGAAAAAAAAACTATAATGGTTTGAACAGGGTTGGATAAGAATTTCCCTATAATATGTGAGGGAGAAGCACAATAAATATTTTAATAAATTTCAATGACAAAAGATCACATTTATGGGAAACTAGTTTTTAATGGAAAAATATTGAATTGAAATAAAAAATAAGGTTAATATATCATCAAACATTAATAATTTTATTGGTTACTGTGAATATACTACCCTTATGTGTTGGTTTAACACCCTTGTAAATCTATTTTATAATTAACTGTGGTAACAAAATTTTACTGATTTTTTTATTAAAAATAAATTATAATATTCACCTAATAATTTATATTTATTATTATAATAAAAAATATGGAATATATATTACCATATTATACTTCTATAATTTATAGAATATAATTATAAATATGCAAGAAAAGCTAAATGGAATTTTTTTTAGAAAAAGTATATTTTTTAAGAAACAAACATAATATACTTCCATCATTTTTTTTAAAAAAACAATAAAATGAATTTTAATTTTTTTTATAAATATATTAAATACAAATTCAACAATATAAATTAAGAAATAAATATTAGTTTAATTTATTATGATAAAGAATACATTGTGCATATAAGAATAGTTTTTTGAGAAATTATTTTCTAAGCCTTAAAAATAACTGACAAGTGCCAGTCATGGGTTGTGAAAAACAAAAACTACATAAGTTAAAATGATGTAATCTGGGAAACCTAGGTTGTCTCCAGATAGGAGTGCACAAGAATTATGTTTTTCACTTAATTTAAATAAAAAATAAGTGGTTCTTTTTGTAATTGATTGAGTTGTAGAATGAAGCACGGAATGAGGGGATATTACATCCACTTCCCATACAATAATGAATATTGGAAAACATCACCATCTATTTTGACATTGGACTCCCCAAAAATTATAGTGGATAAAACATTATTTCTGTTTTAGTAAATAACATTTTTAAGTTATCACACATAATTTCTATCAAATATGGTACCCATATTGATCCAAATTTCCTAATATTAATTAATAAATTGGCGAGGATATGTGGATTACTATATTCAACTGTATTCGAATGGGATATTAGGATTTCATCCATTTTCTAGAAAAGACTTCAGCAGGCTCTAGATATTGAGTTGTGTTTCAGATTGGGTTATCATCCTCAAAAATATATCAATCCTTTGATAAATTTTGAAACCCTAGAGGATATGGTCAGATCATTTTTATGGATTTCGATGGTGGTTGTTATCAGAACCATTCACTATTCATGGTTCCTTACAAAGATAAACGTCACTAATGAATTTAGATGGATCAATAAGAAATCATATTTGGGAAGATTCATATAACTCAAAAATATTAGGATGATGGTGGGTAAATAATGCAGATATTTTTGATTTATATGATTCTTTCAAAAATAATGATGATATTAGCATGATGGTGGGTAAATATTAGGATGATGAAACCATATTTGAGAATAATCATATAACTCAAAAATATTTTTGAGATAAATGATTCTTTCCATTTTTATAATCTCATAATATTTCATCGTAATTATTTTTAAATGTATTTTATTAGATTATAATCACAATGTGCTCTAAATTTTTTATTTAATAAAATACTTTCCAGAAAAATGAACTATATAGATTTTAATAAAAAAATGATAGAGTGTTTTACCCTCTTAGATTCAAATATCTCTTCTATATCCACATAATGAAAAAAAAAATTTAACAATGAAAAACTAGTTTTTTTTATTTTAAGGAAATTGTTTTCATCTTGGAAATTTATTAATAGTTTTTAGTATTTAAATATTTAACATAAATAAATATTCAATATCAACACATTATATATTTAATTATTAGAAAAATATAACAAAATATATTAAAAATATTAAATATAATTTAATATGAGTGATTTTTAAATGTTATAATAATTTATTTTAAGATTATAGCTTATTATTATTCTGATAGTGTTTTATATTTGAATTCCAAGTATGAATTTTTCTCTTCTATGATAAAAATAAATGAATTGGGTCAAAATATCATTAATGATATTTTATCAAAAATAAATTTTAATTAAATTATTTCAAAATAAAAAAAAATCATGAAAGAGAACAATTCCTATAATATAATGTCTAAAGTTTCATTATTTCAGAATTTATGATTGAATAGTTGATAATAAGTAAAATTATAACCCTTTAAGAGTAAATATGTTTTTAATATGTTTAATGTGAAAATATTTAACCAAGAGGTTAATCCAAAACATAAGTCCTAAAACAATCCATTAGCCTATTAAAAATTTATTAGTAATAGTAATTAAAAAACACTAATAGATTTTATTTTAATATATATATTTTTTGGATGAATTTGGACTGTATAATTCCCTTATTGTACTTTAATCTTTTAAGACATTCCATGAGTGCCCCTCCCCTCACTTATAAAAGGGAACTCATTGTTTCTCTTGGTTGCACCACGTTGAACCTCTTATATCTTCCAAAATCTATCAAATTATTTTACCATATCCACTATTCATATTATATACATTTTTTATTCGAAAAATTTCAATAGTGGTGTCATTATAATGAGATATAAAGGAGTTGTTTCAAAGAATATTTAATCTTCTTAACCGATTAATTATTTGTATCATTCTTCATTTATTACTCCATTGAATTTAATATATTATTTATAAAATACTAAATTTTGTATCCAAAATATACTAAAAAATATTAGTGGTTATTAATACGCATTCATTTAACATCTTTCTATGAAAAGGGATTTTAAAGTTTAACTCTTGTGTATCTATGACATATCATATCAACATAGCCAAGCAATTCATTTCGCATAACTAAATTTTAGAGAAGGTTTTTATGAGGTGTATAATGTTTATATATAATAATTTTGACAGAATTATACTTCTGGAATTATAATATCACATCTCTCATTATACCATCTTGTCCATTTGAAAATGATAATATCGTTGGTGTGTGTATGTGGACTAGCAACTCCATGAAGTGATGTGAATTGACTTTAATTACCATTTTACTTAAACATTAATTAGTTTTAATTTAATTTATATATAAAATATATAATATATAAAAATCATTCTTTATATGAGAATTAGATCTTTACATTCTTTAATTCAATCCTTCAAAATGTGAAAATATCATTCTTGTGTATATATGGACAATCGTCACCGTAAATTCTATAATTAATTATATATATATATATATATATTGGATGAATATAAATATATTAATACTGAATATAAAATATATTTATATCGCTATATTGATTAGTTATATAATTAAACCCAAATATGGATAAAAACTACCAAGCCAAAACATAAATAAAAAATGAACAAGATTCCACAGAGAATAGTGATTTAAATAAATAATTTTCACTATATGGGTGATAAAAGGTTATAATTAAATAATATATTTTTTTGAAATTTATTATTATGGTTCTATAATATATTTATAATAAAAATATATTATATAGTATGTTCTTAAACATATAAAGGAAGTCGGATCTATGGTAAGAGATTTTGTAACACTTTTATTTATGAGGGGCACATGCAATATTTAACACTTGTTTCTTTTGTGCGATGTTTATAAATACCATTAAATTAACTGATGTTTATTTTAATGAAATGAATGGGATATAAATATCCATATATGTTTCTCTCTTTCAGGGGTTATATGATTCAAATGTTTCTAAAGTGGTATGGGTTTTATGATATATTCTCATTATTTATTGAGATTGATTATGATTATATCTACAATGACAAAATATTATTATATAAAACAAAGAAAAATACTCAATTTTCTTGTCGACTTGTTTTTTATATAAAATACATGTTTCCAATCATTTAACCCACCATAATTCTTTATGAGTAGGAAAAACATTTATGATAAATATACTTTATTTCTATCTTTAGTTGAAAACCCATTATTATCAATTTCAATGATTTAAAAAAAATAATAAAGTTTTTTAATTTTACATAATGATTGTATATGGAATTATTAACCTTTTTTACAATTTAAATTTTTTAAATGGACTATTTTTAACTTTCCAAATGGGGTATATTTTTTCATTAATTAATAATGTGATAATAATGTTTTATTTTAACTTGTACAACATAATTCCAATTTTCCACCATCAAGGCAGATCAATTCCTAAATGATTCTAGTATATGTTTTTATTGATATATTCCAATAAGTTTAATTTCCTAACATTTTCTTAATTTTTTTTTGAAAATTGATTTTCCAAGTGGAAATGTTATTTTCCTCAAGAATTTTTTAATGGTCTTGTATTGGTATTTTTATTCATCGAACAAAATAAATTTTGATTTAATTTATTTCTTAATGGATATATGAATCACTAATTCCACCCATTCTATTTCTTGAGATGGTTCATGATTATAAAGGAAATATATTTATGAAAAATGTTTTTTTCCCCATTGAGTATGCTATGAAGATTTGATTAAATGTTAATGAAACCGATTTCTCTTCCCTATGATATTCTATGATGAAATGTTTATGAAATATATTTATTTTTCTTAGTTTATGATATGAATAATGTTTAATGATATTTTTAAGACATATATACAAATATCATTATGGGATGGGTGGGAAAAAATTAAATATCTCTTAAATTAATTGGGTAATGAAATATATCTTATTACATAAATATGACAAGAATGGGGAGTGGGTCCAGTTTAGTAAGGGACTCTATACTCTACAAGTTTCAGGGAAAAAAATGTTTACTACATTGATGGTTTTGGGAGTAAACCTAATAAACTATAATATGTTTTTCTATGATCATTCAATATTAAAGAAATTATTTTATATTTAAATGTGTATTCCAAAAAATCAATTTATTATAAAAGTGTTATACTCTATTGCTTCATTTTAATTTATTACTTTATAAATTATGTCTTATGAAGTCCCATGAATTACTCCATTACAAAATAATATGATCTATAATATTCAAATATGGTTTCAAATATTCATCACATGTTCTATTACCTTTATAATCATGTTATGCTTGACTGATAAATATTATCTCTATTTTTCATTTATGAACATTCGATATCACCCTTTCTTATTTTTCCATTCCCAATGTTTTGAAATTTTTTTTTACAAATGACATTTCTATGATGTATTCAAGTTATGATAAAATATTTGAGATAATATTAGTTCATTTCTGAACTAATTGTTTATGTGTCCATGTTTCCTGATATACAAGACCCATACAATTTTGGAATGGATTTTTATGTTGTGTAATGAATATATATCTAATAATATATCATATATATATATTTAAAATGTATGGGTTTCTACATTTATTATCGATGAATGATTTAGTTATGAATTATAAAATTGTATGACACAACATTAGTTATACCTCTAGTGATATGTATAAGTATATGATATCGTACCAATGTTCTGGTAAATATCACAAATAAATTAGGTAAAACTTAATTTATCATATATTTAAATGAATTTTTCTTGATTTATGTATGCTAAATAGGATTTTTCATTATTTGGTGGTTTTACGCTATGATTATTATTTCTCAAAAATATGGTTTTTTATTCAATGGTTGGAACCTGAAAGAATAGAAATATAGTTGAATTTTATGGAAATTTCTATTATTGTCCCCTTGAAAAAAAATGTTATTGGAGATGGAAAAAAATCCCATTTATATTCTCTTATAATATTAGAGATATATGAACCGTTTTAAAATATGTATGATCAATGGAGGTAACAACATTTAGTTTAGATTTTAATGATCCAACATTATCCAAAAATTAGTGGTTCTAAATATCTTTTAGTTGCTGAGAAATGGGTTACTGCTACTAAAAATATATTTTCTATTATACAAATTTCATAACATTGAAAATTCATTCTGGGTGTCTACCATTTATAAATAAAATATTGCCAATATTGGAAATGTATCATGAATATTATGAAATAATAAAAATGAATCTAATGTATCAGATGTGCATAATATATTATTTTTAAATAAATATATTCCTCATATTCGTTATCTAAAAATATCGATGGAATTAATTTTACAAAAGAAAAATGATGATGAATCTGTTGGTACCTATGATGATAATTTTACAATACATGAGAGGTACAATAATAGTATTATCATAATACTTATTATTAAGGTAGAATGATTCTTCATTGGATTAAAATCATGTTTTTAAATGGAATTATACATTAGAAACTGTAGTGGCATTGAATTAATCATTTATGTGCTATCATGGTGGAAAATGAGATTATATTTACCCATAAATCTCATGGTTGAGATAATAAATTAATGGTGTAATTCAATGGAAATCCTAAAAATCATGAAGATAAGATGATTATTGTTACTTTATGCTCAAACATTAGAAGAAAACATGGTTTAAATTTTCTCAAGCGATGTGTAAATGATTTATGTGTATAATGGAAGATCATTAGGAAACTGAATTTCAAAATGATGTAAAGATAGAATTCAATCAAAAGAATAATAAAAAAGATTAACATAGTTCCCCCCTCACTTTTATGTGTTTAAAATTCATGGCATATGGTAATTATTCTAACCAATGACAAAATTTAAAAGTTAATGTTGTAGATCAACAACAACAGCATCCTAACATGTGGGACAATTGGAAATCTCATGCGATCACTACTAATGATGTGGAGTAAGATAATGAAATTTTGAATTGTACACTTACCATACACTCAAAAAATTACATTATCATATATGATTCTAGATGAACTGACACTATTTTATCTAACATATTTTCTCAGTGTGAAAAAATTTCACCCCAATGATTAGATGATGAATTAGCAGTGATAAATCCTAATGGTATGGTGATATCATCTCATGTATGCGATTCTTCATCAACTGAATTTATTGGAATGAGATTCTTATAAATCATGGTCTTCTCCCTCATGTGTAATTTGATGTTACTTTTATCATGTATTTGATTTATTTATATAAATACAACATCAATTGTTGTGGAATGGAAGTCACAATAGATATTGTAAACCAAAAAATAATTTAAAATCAATTTGATGATAAATATGAACATCCAATGAAAATAGAATCATTTATATAGGTTTTTATTCTTATTCGGAGTGGATTATAATATAAAATGGTTTGGGAGAGAAACTACATCAGAGATAATTATATTTTATAAGAGTTTGATGATGTTTTTTTATATGAATTAACATGTATTCCACTAAATCATGATGTTCAAGTGTCAATTGAACTCATTTATAGTTCTACTCCTATTTGATAGACTCCAAATGAAATATTGACAATTGATTCGTAGTAAATAGTAATGAAACTCTATGAGAATATTGGAAATGATTTATTCATTGATGTGAATGAACATCAGTTGAACCTATTATTTTTTATGATGAAGTACAGTTCAATAATAATTCTCATTAATTATCAAGAAGTCTACAAGATCCCAATCAATAACAATTATATTTTACTATGTACTGATTGCTTGTATGATCAATTTACTGGAACATAATACTTATCGCACATTAACCTTAATTTTTTATATCAATAATAGTGTCTTAGAAATGTGTATATTCCCAAGAAATAGTTTCATTAAAGGAATGGACATTATGAATTGATATAATGGGATTATTAATTATTGTTCAATCTATATGGATTTAATGAATAAATAATTTATATATTACCATGATCAATTTGGGTTACATTTCTATATGATATTCTAATATATTCCAGGTTGAATGTAGAGCATGAAGATAATTTTAGAATTGTAGTAATGGCCTCAAGGATAGTGAATCATTATATAGAATTTATAATTTCTTAGTTTTGGATTTGGAATGTTTCATTTCTATTTTATATATTCTCATAGTTTTGGTATATCAATAGATTTTTAAATGAATTTTGTTACTCAATGTTGGCCAAGACCAACCACTTGGTCTGAGATCCAAAATTTTTCGTTGTTTTTACGGATATTATCAATGAATTATAGAGAATTCCTCTCAAATGTATAGTCTACTCAATAGGTTAACTCATATTAGAGATAACATCATTTGGATAGAGGTAAGTGATGAAATTATATTGAATAGAAGAGAATATAAGTATGTAAACATCTGATTACAATATAATGTAGTAAAGAAGGGTATGTAATCTAAATTGATGCTTTGAATAAGGGACTGAGATGTTTTCTCATGAAAAATTATATGGTCGTATTATGTCTTATTCAAATTGAAGGTTCTTTGGAAAAATTACCCAACTCCAGATTTGGAGTTTGATACTAAAGTTTTTTCATTAATGATATAGAGGTATTATCATTATGGGGAATGTGTGATATTTATAGTCATAATAAATGGTTAAATTATAATTCCACATATATATATTTTAATATGTTCCATAGAATATAGATAGGGAAAATTAAAAATTATTGCTAACCAATATATTACTACCCTAGGAATGAGGCCAAGGTGGAAGATAACCTGGTTAGAAGGTTCTAGATAGATTATCTCTGTTGAGGATTATAAAAGATCCAATATTTTCTATATTTTCAAAGGATGGATCTTAAAATAATAATGGAAATATTGAAATATCATCTTTCTTAAATGAGTACTCAACCATATATCTAGGCAAGGATTAAAGAGGTTCATAAGGATGATTCTTAGATATTTAAGAATTTAAAAACTTTATTACTTTTTACTTGGCTTGTGATGGAATGATTTTGTTTAGGTAACATATATATTTTTCCCATATCAAATTTGAAGAATGATTTATTAGATGAGGCTAATTGTTTATCATTATCTATTCATCCTAAAAATATGAAGATGTATAGATATCAAAAAAGACTATTTCTTATAAGTAAACATGAAGAGAGGTATTGTTGAGTATGTATCTCAATTCATAGTATTTTACAATGTCAACATTGATAGATAAATGTATGTTGATATGTTACAACAATTATTTATACCAAAATGGAAATTGGAAATCATCCCCCTGAATGGTTTCTTCGTATACCCCAAAACAACTAATGTAATTAATGCTATTTGATTTATAGTAGAACACTATAGTAATAAAATAAACATTATATTCATAATAAAATACTTCTCTCATAAAAAATCCAAAATACACATTTTGAAAGTGATAAAATTACTAGAAGGTCCAAATTATATTTTATCTGGTCAAGATTTGAGGTTTACCTCAAAGTTAGAGAGAATTATTCAGTATGCTCTTGATAAAGAGTTATGTTTTATAAAAAATTTTCATTATTAAGTAGATGATTATTCTAATAGAATCATTCAAACCCTATAAAATGTGTTTACATCTAATTATATAGATTTATAAGGTGGCTAGGAACAACACCTTCCATTATTGGAGTTTACATACAACAAAATATTTTACTCAATAATTAAAATTGATCTTTATGATTCCCTCAATGTAGATTTTTTTCAAGATATAATGGATTTGGATGATGTTTGAGAAATAACTCTATTGCGACATGAGCTATCTATTTAAATCTTAAGAAACATAGATCAATTCAACATCACATTAATTACACAACGATTTGATAGAAACGTTATACTGAAAAACAATGGTGTGATATAAAATTTCACGTCACTGAGAAATATTTTCATTAAATTGCATAATTGAATTAGGTTATAAGATTTGGAAATAATGTAAAAATGAAAAAAAGGTATATTTTTAATTTTTAGATTCATGACTGAGTATAGACAATACCCTATCTCATTGTTCATCAACTGAGACAATCTCAAGTTCCTAAAATTTTCTATGTATATATCTAGAGGAAGTACATACATTATTTATTACATGCGTATAACATATAGGTAATGCCTCTAGAGAAAGATCATTGTTGTGAGGAAAAAGTTGTGAAAATCTTGTTTCAATGATATAATGTTATACGTAACAAGCCTATACATTTGGTAAAACTTCTCTTGAAAATTATAAATTTGAACAAGCTACATGAAAAAATGAAGATGTGATGAAATATAGATATCCTCATTGTTTTTTATCTAAATTAATTATATCAAGGATTATATTACATTTAATTATTTTAAATGAAACACATCAATATTTTATAGTATATTTCATTATAAATTATTATGTATTTCTCTGATATCTAGGGTTACATGAAACAATGAGTTTAAAAAAACAGGATATACTATTAAAATATTATTATTTAATATGATGGTTTTAAAGTAAACTTTGGATTATTGGGAATTAATAGGACTAACTAAATTAAAAAAAATTATTGTTACATATGTATAAAATAAATTAATTGTCTGTCAATTAACAAAAAATATAAATAAATATCATTTCAAAATAAAGAAGATAATATTTCTAAAGAAAATATTTTGCATGAATTTAATTTTTTATAAATAATTAAAAATAAGAATTATTATAGATTGATTTTAAAACAAATTATACACTATAGATTCAGATATATGTTTTTACCTTAACATAATAGTTTTCTTTTGAAAGGAATACTTAAAAATCTTATTTATGCTTAAAACACAAATTTTTCTAAAATTATTTTTTATAACATTTTTCAATAATAATTATTAATTGCATTCTATATATTATATGAATTTTATTTGGTAAATTTTTTTTCATATTTAGATCAATGAGGTATTAATAAATTGAATATGTCCCTATTATTTGGGGTCAATATTCATACTAACCAAGGAATATTTTATCACCCGAGTAAAGGGTAAAGCATCATCATCATAGTTAAATCTATCTAATAAGATCATAATATTTCACCAAATTTCTTTTTGGATGAATGGAATTAGACCATAATAACCATAATATTTAAATATATTATTTTAATGAGAACTTATACATGAAAATAGAGTATATAATATTATAAGTAAATTTATTAAGTTTCACTCTCTTTGTTTTTAAAGCCTCTTATGTATCCAAATAAGGATAAAAGAATGTCTTGAGTGAATATAAATTTAAATTTTGAGATTAATTATGATTTTTTGATATATATATTTTATAATTTTTATATATTATATAATTGCATTTAATAATAAAATACTGATGCTATTTTTATATAATTATTAGGAATGTAAAATAAATGATTTTAAATAGTTAAATGTAATACAATTTGAGTGAAATATATTTGTCCAGATGTTTTATATAATCTTATGAAATTATTGCATTTGTTAAAGTATTATATTCTAATTCGAACATTGTCATTGTATTTTTGAGTCCAACTTAAAAAAAATAGTTTCAAAATTTACATTAATGATATATTATTAAAATAAAAATATTTAATATTATTTTAATATTATAAAAAATATTCCAACTGTAAAAACAGGATAATGAATTGTATAAAATATCATTCTATTTTATTTATTATTTATGATTTACATTATAAGTAAAAAATTTAATCTTTTAATTGTGAAAAATTTGTTATAGTGGTCAATGTTAAAATATGATAACTAAGGGGTTAAACCAAAATATAATTCAGGAAACTGCATATAAACCTATAAAATTAATATTTTATGATGGTTATTCAACCCCATACTATATTATAATATAATATATGGAATTTGGTATGAATTTAGTTTAGATAATGAGATTATTATATTTTTATTTTTTTAGAAGTTCAAATAGTTCCCCTCCCCTTCACTTATAAAAGGGATCATATACTTCATATTATTTACACCTAATTGAGCTTCAAATATCTTCCGAAACAATGAAAAATCTCTTCAAAATTCCACTATACACATTATAGTGGTGATTTTATTTCACGAAGTTATATCCTATTGTCCAAGATATGATATCTAAATTAGTTTTCTGAAATAAGTGGTAAATGCCGTAACCGATCACATTCATTTTAATTCATCTTTTACATATCTAAACACTATTGTATCAATAATAAAATAATAAATTCATTATCATAAATATAATTAAATTTTATTATTTTTATGGAACCACCTTCATTTACACTTTTTTATCAATATGATTTGATTTCCATGAATAAATGATAAGCATTGAATTTAGATGATTTTGAATATTTATTGTAATAAATTGTTAAATTAAATTAAATGTTTAAAACTATTTTGTACTGTGAATAATTGTACAATTTTTTTAAAACATTATTTCTCTAAAGAAATGCGAAAAACCATTTTTATAATAAACAACATGTTCTTTTAACAAATTTAAAGGATTAAGTTTGTTTTAAGATAATTTTAAGTTTAAAATTTGTTCAATAA
The DNA here is from genome assembly GCA_963277665.1 of Viscum album. Classification (NCBI taxonomy): domain Eukaryota; kingdom Viridiplantae; phylum Streptophyta; class Magnoliopsida; order Santalales; family Viscaceae; genus Viscum; species Viscum album. The sequence continues at coordinate 1,961,306,223 of OY728137.1, forward strand.
TATTATTATTAGTACAATTTTTTTCATTTAAATCATATATTTCTTAAACATTTATATAAAAACATTTTATTATTAAAAAAAAATTCGTTGCTAACCCACTTTTTCATCGCTTGTGCGGGTAAAAGTTTGAATTTATATTTTACCACATTTAATAATTAAATTCCGAAAAATATATAAAATATGTGGAATTATAATAATATATATTACATAATGTGTAAAATATAATTTTTAGTCATAATTAATAGTAAAAATACTAAAATAATAATAATTATCACGATTAAGGGTAAAACAGGGTTTCCAAGGGTTTGAACTAAATGTGTAAGGGTTAAAATGCCATAAAATCTTTTAAATTACTATTTTATTGAAATAATTCCACCATATATCATATATGGTTTGTGATTGATCCATTTTTTATCCATTGGTGGGTTTTAAACATAGGTTCGACTTTTTCTTTCTAAATATTTCACATTTTTCATGCACCCCACTTATAAATGGAAACTCACTCAGCTATATTATTGACACTCTCAATGTACATTAGAAACAAAAATACATAAAAAAAATATAATCATTACATCCCTGAACATGACATATATTCCATGGTATTATTAGTAACTCCTCTTTATATGGATTTTTGTGTTAACCAAAGGAGGATGACATAAGAAGAGGTGTCATTCTTAATCATGAGTTTTTATTTTATTTCTTCTTCTACCTCAATAAAATATTTTTTAGCTATGATGATTTAATAACATCATGTTATCTCATATATTGATATATTATCATGTAAATTTATTATCATATATCCTTCTCCTCCTCTGTAAAATTGTAAACTAAACCTTTGATCTTGTGCATAGTAGAATATTACCTTGAAAAAGAATATAATTATTTTCCATCACTTCCAATCATCGATGCATAATATTATTTATTTAAAATATTTATATAATATTTTTGAAATTAATAATATTCTTGAAATATAATTTCACAACTTTTTTCTTACCATTAAATATGTTTAAAAACAATAATGTCGGTAATGTGTTTGTGTGGAAAATTGCATCCACAAAGAGATGTGACATTTTTTCAATTTATTTTTATATATACGGAATAGATGGAATATATTATGAATTTATATGATATTAAGTACATAAAAATAATTATTTAAAGTTAAATTAATATATATCTTTATTTTATTATATCTACTACGAAAATAGAAACAATGATCATGCGTATGTATGACCTACCTTATAAGTGTATAGTGTAATTCATTTTCTGTATCAATATATAATGGATTACAAAAAATAAATGTATAATGAATATATTTTATATTAAAATCGTGTATGAAATTATAGAATATGATGTAACCATGGTCAAATTGAAATAAAATAAACACCAAAATAAAAACAATCTTGAAAAACAATGTAGTTATTACTGGAAACATGATTTTAACATGGAATTGTAAATAAATGGGTAAAAATGGTCAAAATTAAATTATATATTTTATGATATTTATTATTATGGTTCTTTAATATATTTATAATAAAACAATACTCATTATATTGGATATTTTAATTTGTTTGATGAAATTTAAAAAATGATGTAAAGTGATTTCAACTTATATATTAAATTATGAACTAATATTACTTTATAATGTTTGAATTGAAATTTTTTTACATGTTATATAATTAATCTAATTCATATAATTAAATTTATTTTTCAACTTAATTCTATTTTTCCTTGGTCTTTACGATTCAAATTTTTTGAAATTGTGTATCAATGTTTCGACTCACCATTGTTTTTGTGGGACAAATGACATCTTTACCACTTGTTTCTTTTGTGTGTTATATATTCTAACAATGAATTACTTTTAGTTATCACTTAATAAAAATTATATGATATACATATCGATTAAACTTTATTTCTTTTAGGGGTTATATGATTCTAAAATTACAAAAGTGATAAATTTTTTGTGTTAAAATCACACTATTTATCTGTATTTTTTATTATTGTGATTTTAATGATAAAATATTATAATTTATCTCCAAATAAACACAATTATTTTATTCTCCATAGTTATTTATTGAGAATAAATTCTTCCCATTAATTTTTATATTTTTATTTTCATGATCAATTAAATAATATTTTTAGTAAAAATTTATCGTATTTCCCTCTTCGGTCTAATTTCATTTTTCTTCAATGTCCTTGTTTTGTAAAAATGTTTTTAAACATGTATTTAAAATTATTCAAATATATTTTAATGAAAATTTTAACCATGATTCAAATTTTAAAATATGTTTTTAAAATAACATTCTGGTCATTTTCTGGATAATTCTCTTTTAACATCATAATTAAAATAGGGAAGGAATATTCATTTTAACTAATATATCATGAAGAATATTTCCTAACATCATTGTTGATCAATGATTTAAAAATAACTTTACATGTTAACAAGTATATCCTAAAATAAATAAATATTTAAAATTTAGATAAATTTTATATTTTAAATAACTATTTTAAATGTTGAATGTTTATTTCCCTCAATAAAGGCTCCAATTGATATTTTAAAATAATTTTAAATATAAGCTGACATCATATTTTGGTAAATAATATTTACTAGGGATATGATCCAGCAAAACCATCCATAATATTTTTATGGATACTGAATTAATTTTTTTTTTTGAAAATATGATTATGGAAAAAATTTATTTTCATCGGGTTATGTTTACTAAACATGTTTATTTTCTACAGGTTTTGTTATAACGAAATATTGAATTTATATTGAAACATAGTAATTATCCCAAGGTTATTTCATTACAACATGTTTATAGAACCCATTTAATTTCTATCCATCATTTCGTGATGAATTAATATTGATTAATCGACATCTTATTTTATGATTTTCATTATGTGTAGTGTGGTTCCTTTATCTTCATCCAATGCATTATATAATGATTAATGTTATATGATATCAATGGGAACATGGTAGGTTATCAATGGTCCAAATGAGTTTGAACATGATGTTATCATAATCATAAAATATTTTTCAAAATGATTATCCTAAGCCCAAAACATGTACATTTGTTATTATCCTAGTCATACAAGGTTATTGATTTCATTATGGGTATCCATGAAATTATATTTTCTATGTTTATGTTTATACTAAGAATATTTGTATTATTCCAATTTTATACTATCATGGATTATGTTCATTTGTTTCTTTATTGTTTATTTCATAATAACATCCACGATTTATTCCAATACTCATGTTTCTAACTTATGATATTTAGGGTATATTTTTTAATTATATTTCTATTTATCTCATTCCATTATGCTCATGTAATGTTGGTATCTCTCTTTTTTACCCCTAATAAGCATATAATATCACATTGTCTTATGTATTCCCCTAGAAATGAAGAATGATATTATTTATAAAATGTCTAAGAAGGCTTCAAATTAATAACAAGTTAGTCAAAGATTATATAGTCCACATAAAATCAGTTTTCTCTGTATCCAATATTCCAAACGCCCTAATACTTTATGATTCTCATTTGGATCATTATGTTATGTATCCAGTATCTATATAATAATATGTAATTTTAATATATGATAAGTTTCAGTCGTTATAGTTCTTATCAAATCCAGGGATGGAATCTTATATATGGGAAATATCTTGTGCCATAATTGGGGGAAGCATTGGTCTCTACAAAAGGGATTCTAGAGTAAAGGGTAGGGATGATTTTATGAGTCTCTCTTAAGATTTGAATCCATGTAGGGATTTCATTGACAAGTATCAATTTTATTCACCTAGTACTAATTCTACACTAATTTATTAGCTATCATAGTGATGTTTAGTTATCCAATTGAAACTAGTGAAAAAACATTAGTGCGAACCCTAAGGATATGTCTATACATAGGAAAATATCATTTAATTTTGGTGATGGATTAAGTGAGTTGTTTTAAATAAATTAAATCCCTACCTAGAAACAATATATATATATATATATTGATTTAGATAATTTTCCATATAGGAAATAAATCTAAAAAGGGTGCATTGGTCATTAAATCAATCATCACACGGGGCATAAAAAATATTCATTGATACACACCTAATTTGATTCTCCATGTGGATATGTTTTTGAAATTAAAAAACACTTTATGAAACTCCATGAAGGATTTTAATAGATGGAGACAATGAATAAACCTAGTTAATGGAATCATTTTAATACTAAATGTTATTGAAATTTAAAATAATATACTCTTGGGCCACCAAACATTATGGGATATAGAATTGAAAATATCATTTCTATACCCAAAAATAAATTTCACAATATATGAATCATGATGAACATCCAAAAAATAAAATGATCGAAAAATGTTTTACTGACTCATTCATAAGGAAACATTACATTATATTTGTGGTTCCACTAATCCACTATAGATGATGGAATGGATTAATAGAATTGAATAGATATTTATTGTTCTACTATGTTAGGATCCTAAAAAAATTCATTTTTTTTTCAATCAATTGGAATGTTAATCAAACTATTGGTGGACTCATCACCAATTTGAGGTAATAAGAAAAAATTGACTTCATATATTGGAATGACATTAAGAACTTATTTTTCAAAAATTTCATTTCTAACATTCTTTGAATGAAATTGGACCAGGAATTTATAGAGCTAAAATTGAAAAATGATGAATCCATTGGTACCTATGAGTTAATTTTTAAAAGAATTTTGAGGAATCAATCGGGTGTTATATTCCAACCAACAGGTATTAAGATTAATTCTTCAGTGTGAGAAAGCCACTAATCCTATGGGAATTATCCGTAAAATACTACGGTGGATATGAATAAATAGTTCATTGTTATATAAATGTTTAAATAGAGGATATAGTTACCCATAAATCACAAGTAAACGATATGAAAACATTTGTGAAAATTCAAGGGAAACACTAAAAACCATGGAGAGTAGAATATCAACTTTCCTTCATGTTCTATGTGTGGAATAAAACATAGATGAAATAATCTTAAGGGGACTTGTAACAAAATTAAGTGTGGAAATTTAGTTCATTTAGAAGATAAATGCTGAATTTATCTAAATAATTTATATAATGATATAAATAAATAGAAAACTCAATAGAATGAACCACCGACAATTCATTGTTTTCTAAGTCATGAGTTTGGAAATTATGTTAAAAAATTCTCAATTCTATACTATAATTATAATGATTATAGAAAATATACTATTAAGTCAATATACAGTGGGAAATATATTTTCATCACTATTTTTAATTATAGATAAGAATAAAACATGGTGAGGGTATGTCTCTTTTAAAATTATAACTACTAATATATTATATTATTATTGATATACTCACTATTTTTTTTTTGAAACTTTTTCTAAGCGTATAGTAATTGAAAAAATTATTAGATTCTGAATTTGAATTGAAACAACATAATTTTATGATAATCGCATATAAATCCTATGATTCTTCATTGTATTAATTTTGTGGGAATATTCATCCTAAAAATATTATTATTCTCCCTTTGGATGAATTGTATATTATATTAGGCATGTAAAATATTTCTTTACAGAAATTCTAGATTATATTTTGACTAATAGAAGTCCCATGTTTTTATTATAAGATAACCATTATTATTCTATTAGTTTAAAAAAACTTGTTATGTAAATTATATCCATTGAATAGGTCATGATTCCCATTCAGATGCGGTGTTTATCTAAAATTGTTGGAGAGGATCTCATCATTGAAGATATTCTTATTTTGTAGGAGTTTTTTATGACATTATGGAAGAATTTACTAGTTTTACACTGAATCCCGAATTTTAGTTCTCAATGGAACTCATTCATTTTGCCTCACCTATCTCAAATACTGCTTATAGAATGGCCTCGATTAAGTTGAAGTAATGAAGAATAAACTCTAAAATAATATAAAAAAGTTATTTATTCATCCAAGGGTTTCACATTGTAGTAAACCAATTATTTTTATTATAAATTCATGTGAATTTATTTTACTTTTAATTTTATATCATGAATAGAACAATATCCCCATCAAGAACAAGAGGCCCTTACCCCATATTGATGAATTGTTTGATATACTAAATAGTTGTAAATACATTTCCAAACCTGATATTCATTCTAGATATCAACAATTTGTTGTCAAGAAAGTGGATATTCCTAAGATAGTATTTAATAATATTTATTTAAATTACTATATACTGTTATTCCATTGGTTTTTAATAATGACGTCAATTTCGTCTTGTATTTAATGAATAATGACTTCAGGGAAATACCTTGGTGAGTTTGTGGTAATCATTGTATATTATATTCTTATCTATTTAATGATAATGTAAGAGCATGATTTTCACCTAAGGATTTTAATAAAGTACATATGGAATTAGAAGATTTAGGGAAAAATCTTGTATGGATTGTGAAAGAAAAAATATTTATTTTTGTGTATTATAATCTAATGTGTGGGTATATAGATGTTTACATCAAAGACTAGGCTATATAATATTTCCCAAACCAACCATGGTGACTCATATCTATAGATAGATGTATTATCTAAATAATATATATTATTTGTGAAATTATTTACATGGATTCTAAATAGACTTTAATTATAAACAAGGGAAGAATCCATGTTCCATTAAATATATGAATGTGATGAAATATCATAGAAATAATGATAATGTTAGTTAGTACACCAATGATTAAAGTATTATGTAGTGAAGGGAGGTTTGTAATATATAGTGATGAATCAAATAATGAATTGTGACATGTTCATAGGAATATATATATTAGTATTTATTACCCATCACAAAAAATCAAGCTCATGATAAAAATTACACAACATCTGATTTGGAGTTACTTTCATAAAAACATTTACTATAGATATGGAAGAAATTTCATTGTATATAATTTTTTGATATATATACTGGTTATAAAAGTTTTAATTATATATTTACATAGAAGTAGTTGAATATGAACCATATAAGATGGTTGGAATTGATTAATGATCATTAAAACGCGATACATAACCCCGGGGAATGGGTGTAGGGTTACAGATTCATTAAGTTGAAAGGGTAATGATAGCTTATCCATGATGAGTATCACAAAATATCCAATTTATATGGATTTTTAAATGTTGGATTTGGAATTATAGAAGGAACTAATGAAAATTTATCTTTCACATATGTGTGTTCAACCATCTATCCAAGTTATGAATTATGTGGCACAAATGGAAGATATAAAGATGCAGATGAATGGTGAAAATGTTCCTGATTTTTGAATTTTTTATTATAGAATGGCATGGTTTATCAACCATTTATGATCTATATCATTACTTTTATTGAAGAACGATATCATTTAAAAGTTCCATATTTCTTAATTATTTATTATTTCTATAAGTAAGAAATTAGTATAGATATTTTAATGATTGTTTCTAGTGGGATGGAATAAAGAGAGATATTTTAGAATTTTTATCATGATGATTGGTATATCATAATATTATGGTAGGAATAAAAATCTATAATTTGATGTTACAACCATTACCCGTACCTGAATAAAAGTTGGAAAACAAAACTTTGGATTTTTCCATCAAATTCTACAAAAACTCTTTAGGAAATAAATCTATTTGGACTGACATTGATATCCATAAAAAGTCGGTATGCGCCATTTATATTAGTGACTATTATTCCCAAGATTACATTTTCATGACAAACAATTTTTATCTGGTAAGATTATAAAGAGTAAAAAATTATATTATAACTGGTTAAGATATAATGATTACCTCTATGTTCAGTCAATTATTTCTATAGGCACTAGATACAAAGTTATGTTTCATAATTGATTATCATCCTCGTATAGAAGGACATATTAACTAAATAATTTAAACCACTGGGGATATTTTTTGATCATATTAAATTGATTTCAATGGGGGTTGGGATCAATTATTTCCCCTAACCTATTTCTATACAATAATAAATTTCACTGAAGTAATAATATTTTTCTTTAGGAATACCTATGTGTAATGAAGTGTAGAACTCCAACATATTGCAGTAAAGAAGAAAAAATAAATCTATTATTACCTGATACTTCAATGTAAATGGATAATAAATTTAGAGGATTTAAAAATTATTTCATGGTAGCTTAGTATAGATAGAAAATAAATCCTAACAATCACTAATATGATCTAGAGTTTGATATTGGTTTAGATGGTCTTTATATTAATTTATCTATGGAAGAAGGAAATTAAATATTGGATGTAAGTAATATTATATCTTGTTATATTATAAATGTTGAGATTTTAGATCTATTAGGGGTGGTTTCTTATCAATTGGTGCTTCAGTTGAATATATCTCATGTTCACCAGGGGTTCCTTGTATCTTTCCAAAGAATGTACAAACTAGATCCTCCACAAGTACGGAAATCATCGATCATACCTCTGGATCATGATCATTCCAAAGAAAAAAAGTTATAGATATTTGTTATTGTATGAATAATGTTTTATGAAACAAGACCACTCACTAGTTTTATGTTTTTTGTTGAAAACATGAACATGAAGAATTTACATGGAAACCTAAGGAATAATTACGAAAATATTTCATTATTTGTTTGTATGAAAGTGTCAAAATTTAAAGTGAGGAATTCTATTTAAGTGGTTTATAATGTATCACCCTAGGATTTTATGAAATATTTGTTTTATTGTATTTAGTTTTTTCGATAGTTAATATTAGTAGAAATGTCTATCTTTAACGAACATCATTGAACTATTAATATTATTATTAAAACATGGCCATTATAAAATAACCTTATAACATGAATTAATGGATTGGAATAATTTAACTTTTTAAAATTTATTTTAATTTTTGTATAAAAAGAAAACCTATATTGAAAAAGTACTAAATTTTTAGTGAAGTATTAATATGATTCAAAAATATTTCCTGAAAAAAATTATTATCAATTATTTTGTGTGGGAAATAAAATATCTATTTCTTCATCATTAATAAAAAAATTTATAAATAATTTTTTTTCAAATAAGTATTATTAAATTATCTTAGACTGCATTTTTTTAAATATTATGGGATGTTCAATTTTTTGATGAATTGTAAAAATACAATTTTTATTAATAAAATCATTTTAATTTAAAGCATTACAAGTTAAATTTTTATTTTAGATGGTTTTAAAAGTAAAATTCGTTCAATTATATTATAATTATTAAAATTTATTACATTGTAATAAACTGTATGTTAAACTTTTATATAATGTATTTCTAAATCTTTTATACCTTTTTTCAAGTAAATGGATTTTGCATCACTTCAATGGGTTTAATTCTATAATAAATTCAACCAATTTAATCAATTGAATTTGAAAACATGGATTCCATGTTTTTAATTATCAAAATTTATATTATTAAATATTCTCAAATTAATATTTTTCATAATTAATACTAAAAAGAAAAAAAATTGCCATAGTTAAGGTTAAAATTCATTTAATAGTGGTTAAATAAAAAATATATGGGTTAAAATGACAAAAAATCATGTAAAATAAATATTTTATGTCTATATTTCTAAATTCCATCACCATATTCTTTTGAAAGAACCATTTTGGAGCCTTGTAACATGTGTTAAACACTGGTATAACTTTTACTTCTCAAATTTTCCATGTGTCTTTTCTCCCCCATGTATAAAAGGAAAACTATATATCGTATCATCTATACTCACCCAAAACCATATAGTTAAACCAATACATACCCAAGTCGTCCTTTGTTTAATAACCATTCCTTAAATGCCATATATTGATTTGTAAACCCTCCTAGGATGGTTTTAGTGATAAACTAAGGAGGTTTTCCAAAGAATATGAATCGTTCTTGACCAAGAATTTTTATATAATTTTTTATACAACCCCGTTAAAATAATATTCTAGTAATATTACAAAAATATATATTATCTAAAATATAATTAGATTTTTTTATGTTAATTCAATAACCTATATCTATATCCACCTTCATCCAATAGGAAAAGATACAATTGTTCATGTTTATGTCCAAATATCGCCTCACTAACCGATGCAGTTCATTTTCCATCACCAAAATCCATTGAGGGATATTATGATCAATTTAAAAAATATGATATTTATGACATAATTATAATTTTTTATTTATATTATCCCATATAAATTTTTAACTCTTAGTCCTCATAATAATGATCATGTTTTTCATGCGTACATGTGGACTACTTCCTCCACAAAGCAATGTGACACATTTTTTTATTTTATTCATGGATTATAATTAGGAAATATTTAATGAACATATAGTATATATAATATATGAAAATATTCTATATATTTTAATTAAAATTTATCTTTCATTCATTTCATCCACAGATAAGATGGAAATATCATTCATGTATACATTCGACATACCGTCTCCATGAACTGTATAGTTAAGTTTCTGTATATAAAATTAATTGATTTATGTAAATACATGTATAATAAATATATATGATATTTTAATCATCTTTATTATTCTGGATATTATGGAACCATAATCATAATAAAATAACATAAAATCAATAACAATAACGTACATGAAAAATAAAGTAGTTATTACCTGAAACATGACATTATTATAGAATTGATAAAAAAAGAGTAATTTATGTTCATAGGTAAATAATATATGGTATTATATATATGATTGTTATTATAGAATATATTTATAATAAACCAATATTTATTATATCAGAATTTGTGCAATGTATGAACAAAGTAATGACATGAGGTACTGGAATTTCATATCAAATTGTCTTCTCTGTGACATATGTTTTGTTATGCACCTATATTATTTTATAGGATTTATTTACAAACCCTATTAAATTTTATATAACCAATCATATTAATATCATGATATTTATTATTTCATTTTCGTCAATTCATATAAGGGGATTATGATTCAAATTATTTCAAAGCATGTAATCTAATTTCATCTCACTTTTATTTTTATGGGTCGCATGCAATATTCACAAGTTGTTTCATTTTTTTGTGTATATAAATACACAAATTTTTATTATTTTTATTATCATGAAAACTATGGAATATACATGTTTATATAATGTTATTTCATTCATGGGGATTATAATTCATACAATACAAAAGTGGAAAAGTTTTTATGTTAGAATATCAATGTTTATTTAGATTTCATATGATTATTCTTACAATAATAAGATATTATGATCTAGCTCAAAATAAATACATTTATATTCTTTTCCTATAGTTAGTTCTAGAAAACTAATGATTCCATTTAATTTCCATGTCCTTTTGTACAAAATAATCCAAAGGAGAATTTTTTATAAAATAAAAATTAATTTTATCTTTGGTAAAAAATAATTTCTCTTTGGGGTCCATTTTTTATTAAAAAATTTTTAAATGAATGTTTTGAAAATTGATGAATGATTTTAAAATGAAACTATCACCATGATTAAATTTTACAAAATTGTTCAAAATGAACCATATGTTCATTTTTCAAACATCTATCTTTTTACTTTTTATAGAAAATATGAAAAAAATCATTCTAAAATTTATAGAATAAATAATATTTTCAATTAAACAGAATTATCCATGATTTAAAATATTCTTTACATGTTTCGAGGGTTATTTTCAAATAACATGGTATCTTTTAAATTAGTTTTATTTTTATATTTTTATATGTTTTTTTAGTAGGGGGAAGGTTATTTTCCACAATAAATGTTCTATGTGGTCTTTTAAAATCATTTTACATCTACGATGACAACCATTAATGTTAATTAACAAATAATATATACATCATCTAATGAAATTGTAATTATTATTTCATTGGAGTTTTTAGGATTATGATGAAAATATGGTTATGGAACCCATTTCTTTTCCATGGTTTTTGTTTATGAAACTCAATTTTTTCAAATGTGTTGAGGTATGATAAAATTTTAATGAAATTCATTCTTTTTACATGGGTTATTATATGATGAAATATTTGTGAAACATATTTACTTTCATTCAGTTACAAAATGATGAATTGTTTCTGATAATTTCAAAAAAAAATTATGATTTTTTTATGTGATGTGGGACATGTCTCTCCTTGAAATTAATTTTGTATTGTTTTATGATTTATGATGACAATAGTTGTGCATGAAATTATACCATGCACAAATCATGGTACATGGGAGGTCCTTTGATTCCCAAAATTGGATACACTGAAGGTTATCCCATGATTTAAGTAGGTACATGGGTGGTTGTGCCATGTATAACATGTTGTTAATGTCTTTGTTGATGCTCGCAAAAGGAGCATTGGAAGATTCACAAAGGAAGCAATACATGTATATGGGTATTATTTTTTCCACAAAAGAAAAGGAAGAAGGAGGAGGTTGAATCTCAAGGAGAGAATTTTCCTCCAAGGGATACGTGACCAAGTTACCATAGAAAGGTTATAAAATGGATCCATGTTATGCATATAGCCTATAGAGGATCAATCAAAGAAACTTGAACATGTTCCTCTCCATTACAAACACATCTCATACAAGTAATGGTCGCATGATTGTGGTCAAACAAGTTCCCATCAATTAGGTATCTCCTCAATTGGTACATTCCTGAAAACCAATCCAAAGTCATTAATGAATATCAATAAAATGTCCAAAATATGGATCCCTCTTACGGTCATAAAATTCTTATAATGCATCACCAAAGAGGATAATGGGTGTCCTCAACATCATTCAAATAGAATCTAGAACCCCCAAGCCTTGTAAAATAAGCTAAGGAAACAAATAAGAATTAGGAAGGATAATATTTCCATTATAAGAGTTAGGTGATGTACCCTAGGTGGTATTTAAGACATCAAAAACACCCGATGACATTCCTGCCTCATCTTGTGAAAGCCCAAATTCTTGTCATCCTCATTGCAAGAATGGTCCCAGGTGTATCTTGGAAACCACATGCATCCCACTACTAGAAAATGGGTAGATACCCATGGTTCTCCTTAAACCTATTGGTATTGACCGACCTATATCCACATATTTCATGATCTTTTGGTATATGTGACATTTTCTAACTTATACCCATGGTTCATACTGAACTGTTGGTATAGGGTACTCGTGTAAGCATGGGAAACCAAAAAAATGATGATGAATTTTTCGGAAAAACCTATTCCCACGGTTAAAACTGAACTGTGGGTATAGGTTTCATCTATACACATGGTTTACAAAAACCGTGTGTATAGCCTTTGATATATAAGCTAATTCGCACAGTTTTCATGAACTGTGGGTATAGATGTCACTAATGCCTATATTTTTTTACCAAACTATGGGATTTGGGTGCCTTAAGTATGAATATGACAAAATATATAAAGGAGATTATATATTTATATTTTCATAATTGTAGTTTGTGTGGTGGTAGGATTATTTAGTGTAATAGAAGAAACAAGAGATCGAAAGCTAAAAGGACTATTTTATAATTATAAAAAGTTTATATTAATAGATTTTGTTAGATAAAGATTAATATTAATCTAATGAAAATATCTAAGTTGGTTAGGCACTGCGTGATAATTCCTAATGATTCAGGTTCGATACCTGGCATCTTCGTCTTCCAAATTAGATGATTTATATTAATATATTTATATAAAATTAAATATACTCAAATATGTATGTTAGTTTGGGTGAAGAAATGATGGATTCGGGATGCTGAGGTCCCGCGGTCAAAATTCGAGCACTATTATTTTCTAACATGGAAAATAAAATTAATATAATGATATAAGTTTAGATATATATATATATTTCTATGTGTGTGTTTGTTTGTTAAAGATGTTGGTCAGTTCGTGAAGCACCTCGTAATTCATCTGCATGTCATGCAATTAAAATCTGTCGGTGCCTTATTTTTTAGTATGTGTATAGCCATGATTATAAAACTGTGGGAATAAGGCCATGACAGATTGCATTTATGTATAATGTTATGACAGGGTGGAAAAAGATCAATGCCCACAGTTTTTCAAACCATGAGTATAGGTCATGTAGCTATACCGACACCTTTGTTTCCCACAACTCCCAAAAATGTGGATATAGCCTATACCAACTATTATAGGGTCTATACACATGGTTTCAAACTATGGTTATAGATCATTTTTTAGTAGTTTACCCTTTGGATCCCTATGTAACTATGAATGGATTTGTCCATGTAATTACCTTTCATCTCGATATTACCATTATTTTTGTTGTGATGCATCATCCAGATAAAGATTAATTATCCTTTCCATTTCTCATACAATCTCACGGGAATCCCAACAGTTCGAATATAAGCCCAGAAAATAAAACATAGGATTTCAGAGCCTCTCATAGTTATAAAAAAAATTATGATGTGCTAAGGATATCTTTATAATGGTCATCAAAGACTACTTGTAAATTTATTCTAATCCCCTGAATTCCCCCTGGCAATCCATCGTTGTCTCATAAAAATTCCATGACTAGTTATCTAGGAACATGTGGAGGACTTTAGGGAGGTTCCCTAATATCATAAAGGAAATATGACATGTTAATATGATAGTACGGAAGTCTTTTGGTAGTCCCACATAATTTAACAAGTCCCCATTAATTAAAACTAATCTAATAAATATCATGTTGTTGAGAGGGACCCAAGTTCACAGAATGATTTGTGATATCCTCCAAAACATCCATAATAGACCCATGTCATGATATGTGATGCTAAATCCCTTCATTGACTCCAGCCAAGATTCATTTGATATGTGATATGTGATGTGGTTAACATCGAGGGTAGTGGTTCATATAAATTCCCCACACCAACATGATAAAGGAATCATAGAATAAAGGAATTCCTCGGTCACTGGACTAACAAGAATTCGGTTCCTTTTATATTTAAGAATAGGAGATAATTTCTTAGAGTGGATAATATCTATACTATAATAGCATCATGTTATGAAATATTTGGGGAACCACCAAGGTGATCATGTTCCAAACATAAAACACTTCAGGAGATCACCCACAGATCATATGAAGGACTTCTAGCCTAGTACTTGATGAAAACCACGCAAACTTGTTAGACCACGTTCTACCTAATACAATCTAACACTGAGTAAATCTAATAAATTATCAATATAAAGGGTACAATAAAGACTTTAGAATAATGACTTAAGAAGTTAACATGCATGTTGATCCTCATGCACATCAAATGAACCACCTTGGTCATGTGACAACACCATGAATTTTCTCCCAGATTATGAGATACTCCATTGTAATACTATATGGATCATCAAAAGACTTAGTTACATGACAAATAAAGTCACATTGAGTCTCACAGATATGACACCATGGTATCAAAGATCCCTTTATGAATTTTGTAACGACCCATACTTTACATATATTGTTATTACTTCAGAATTGAAGCACACTTATTACAACATGTAACAAAACCAGGAAAAGACCATATAGGTATAGTGTCATTAGAAACTGGGAAACATAATCAACTGGTTCCTAAAGTGTCCACAATGTCTCCCATTTATTTCTTCATATCTATAGTCCCTTTTGGAATATCTTACTTAATAACCTTTTTCCTGACCTGGGGAAAGAAAACATACAAAAGGGTGAGCTCAAATGCTCAGTAAGGGTAAAAAAAGAAATATCAGTCACATCATATACATAAGAACATAACTTTTGGAAATCTTAACCTGCAAAAGAAATCACAATTTCATAATATGGGATAAATCATAGTAGTGAAATTTAATCCCAATAATCATAACTAAAAACATTAAACTTTGTGTCATACATACATAATCATAGATAATCATTTCTTATTAGTCAACGCTCATTTCTAAGACTATCTTAGTGGACAAAGTCCATTTCTGAACCGAGTTCACTCCTCGTTTCAGTCCTATTTCACTGAACCGGTTTAACCTGCCGTTCCAGCCATGTCTATCTCATGAGATATAAAATCTCTACCCAATGCATTGGAGGGATATATAGGTCCCACCCATCCCATAATGATACCATTCTTATGTGTGCCACAAAATCATAAAACATACATCATAGCATAACCCATGTAATAAAAATGGGAATTTTTAAACATCTTGACATCATAAAATAATTCATATAAGATAAAAGAATTCATAAAAATATTTCCATCACAACATAATAAAATCCATGTAATAATACGGATAGAAATAGAACCCTTTATTATCTTAGATGGAAAATAATTTTGATAAAACACTTGAACTCCATTCTTGAGAAAAATATCCTTTCTACTTCAAATTTTTTTTTCCTTTCTTGACATGTCATAAAATTTTAAACTAAAAGAAGTTTATTAAAAATAAACTTGAAAACTTGTAAAGTAAGATTCATGGAAATTTTTTTTTAAAAATCCATTCATGCCGTAGAAGTTAAAAAAACATTCTTCTCATACTTTTATTGGAAAAGTCAAAAAGTACCTCGTATGAAAAACGACAAAAGATTCCTTTCATATCTTTTACTAAAAACTCACTGAAGGGTAAAATTGGATTTAAACAATTGCAGGTGGATGGAAATAATATTACATATGGGGGAAACAATGATGTGGATGATAAAATACACCCTAGTAAAATCTGAAGTATAAACAATCTCGGATAAAAATGAGATTGTGATATTTCCCTTACCTTAGGTCCGATATGATTTGTTCGTGTCCGAATATCCTGTATAATGATTTAAATAACGTTATTGACTTATTAAAGAATCATACTCATTGTTATCATATCACATATCATCATATTCTTAGCTTCTTATTAGTAATATTTCATTACAACTTGTTATTCGTGTGTTTATTACTTTTTGTTCTTATAAGTGATTTGTCGAATAAATTCTTATTCTTATCTTTAGGTTATAGATACCTCATTTCCATAATGTTATTAGTGTAATATATATAATTTTAATTCATTCAATTCATTTAAATAATCATTATGCAATGAATATCATGTAGAACTAGTCGCATCACATCGTGGAGAGGGTATTCCGTACGTACGCAAGAGCGATGATATCGTTCCCATGATCATGGAATTGTATTGGAGTGTATGTGTACTATTTCAGAATCAATATCACTTTATAATAATCATATATAGTAATTATTTACACCATTATAACCATCCAAGTAAGGTGGTGGTGGAAAATAGATTACACCATGGCGTGGAGACGGTATTCCGTACGTACGCACGTGCAGTGATTTCATTTTCCGTAGGATGGATAGATGGTGAAATAGGGTTGTTTCATAATTATAATAACATATAATTATATGAGTGATACTGATGTTATTACTTCATAATGAAACAACTAAAGAAGAAGAAGTGGAAGAAGAAATAAAGATGAAAGAATCGGTAACGAACATTACCTCTTCTTTGAAGTGCTTCTTTGATACCTCCTTTTAGGGCACTAAAATTGATCTCTGAAGAAGACCAGGACCTCTATGATGTCTCTAGGGAAGTGGATAGGAGATCATGGCATGGGTTGGCCGAGCGTGAAGGCTCAAAGTGGTGTGAGGAAGAATGGGAGGAGGTGCCCTTTTATAAGGGAGGAGAGGGGCTCCTTTGGAAAAACTAAAAATATTATTTTATTATAAAGTCATGTTCAGTTTTAAATAGCTCCAAATTGATTTATTTCGAATATAAGGTGGGGATGGGTTTAAATACTCTCATACAATATAATTCGGACATGTTTAGGTTCCTATTTTAACCTTATCATTTAGATTTAACATTAAGTTAAATAATTTCACTTTTATCATGTCTTCATGTGTTTCTTATACTATAAGATTAATAAACATACTATAAGCATCCAAACTAACCCCAAGTTGGTTATTAGAAATATATATAACCTTATCTAAGCCATTTGGCAGAACCTTAGATTTTTAGGAATAAAATAATAATTAATAATATAATATTTGTTTTAAAAACTATTTTATGCCAATTTTGACACTATTTAGTAATTGATTTTTGTGAAAATCATAACAGAATGATTAGTTATAAAAAAGTTAATTACAACAATAATAACATGTCATATTAACCTATAAAATTTGTGTAATTCATAAAAAGTCTCAAATTATATTTATTTGGGTATTTATAATATCAATTATGTCAATATTTAATTAATAAGATAATTACTGCATCATCTTTGTGTCATAAATATATTAACTTATTTAAAGTCTAAAAATTACAAATAAAATACCATTATGTAGGAACTCTTTTTAAATTTCTAATTAATATTTATAGTCGAATTTATCTTATGAATAACCTTATATTAAAAATTATTTACTTATTAAACATTGATTTTAACTATTTTAACCCTTCTTTAAATAAATTAATAATAAATGTCCATATCTAATCCAAGTGGGCCTAAATGGTCATATTTTATTCCTAAGGTTGTTTTTGGACTTATCCAATAGAATTAAGACATTTGTTACGGTAATAATAATATCATTTTTACCCTTAATTACCGTATTTACTTTTAACCGTGGTAAAAAAAATTAAAAAGTTACTATTCACAAAAAATTATTTTCATCTCATTGAAATACATTTTACATACTGACATCAATCGTGTCTCCCAGATATTTGAAATTCCACTCACAGAAGCGGTAAAATTATGTTTTATGAAAAATTCAGTTTTTTTAACTACCACTTAGTGGTTTCACTATTCATCAAAAATTGAAATTTTTTAGAAAAATAACAAAATTTCACCCTTGTCTAATTTCGATATTCCGAATCCAAAAATGAAGCCCATTTTGAAAATAAAATTTATAAAATTTCAAAAAGTGGTTATTACTATTCATAACGGCTAGTTTTAATAATATTTTAATATCATATCGTTGTTTAGTGAAACTTGGTATTGCGTATGACGCAAGCTATCGAGGAAGGCCGTGATTGCGTGTAAAGCAAGCCAAGATAGTGTTGTGTGTAGTGAAAGATTCCTTTTATGATTTATAAAAACAAAAATATTTCTCATAAAAGTCTCGAGTGTTACATTCTACCCCCCTTAAAATGAATTTCGCCCTTGAAATTCGTCACTTTGTAACAAACAGATGAGGATACCTCTCCCTCATCATATCCACATTCTCCCATATAGCTTCTTCTAATTGGTGGTTCTTCCATAAAACTTTCACCAAGAGAGTGGTCTTGTTTCGTAGGAATTTTTCGCTACGATCCAGAATCTCTATCAGCTGTTCTTCATAAGAAAGATCTTGCTCTAGCAGTACAACTTCTAAGCTGAGTACATGTGAAGGATCAGGTATGTACTTTCTCAGGAGAGATAAATGGAACACATCGTGAACTTGTGAGAGATTTGGTGGAAGCTCCAATCGGTATGCTACCTTCCCAACACGATCTAGTATTTCGAAAGGACCGATATATCTAGGGCTCGACTTCCCCTTCTTTCCAAATCTAATGACCCTCTTCCAGGGAGATATTCGTAAGAACACTTTATCACCCACTTCAAACTCTAGGACTTTTCTTCGGTTGTCGGCATAACTTTTCTGTCGACTCTGAGCTGCTCTTATGTGTTGTTGAATAGATCTGACCTTTTCTGCAATTTCATCAATGAGATCAGATCCTAATAGATTTCATTCCCCTACATCATCCCAACAAGTTGGAGTCCAGCATTTCTTTCCATAAAGAGCTTCATAAGGAGTCATCTGAATACTAGAGTGAAATCTATTATTATAAGAAAATTCCACCAAAGGTAGGTGTTGATCCCCACCACCTTTGAAATCCATAGAGCAAGCTCTCCACATATCTTCTAGAGTTTGAATTGTTCTCTCAGACAGACCGTTTGTCTGAGGATGATAAGCAGTGCTGAAACTCAACTTTGTATCCAGAGTATGCTGAAGACTTCGCCAGAACTTTGAGGTAAACCTTGGATCCCGATCAGATATAATAGAAAGTGGCACTCCAAGCAATCTTACCACTTCCTTTACATATATGCTGGCAAGATGATCCAGAGATAAATCCTCTCTAATAGTAATGAAATGTGCAGACATTGTAAGACGATCAACTATGACCCAGATAGCATTATTGCCTTTGGATGTTTTAGGAAGTCCGGTGACAAAGTCCATAGTGATGTTTTCCCATTTCCATTCGGGTATGGGTAATGGTTGTAACAACCCCTTAGACTTCTGTCTCTCATCTTTAACTTGCTAACAAACCAAGCATCGAGAGACATATTCAGCAACATCTCTTTTCATGCCATCCCACCAGAAGTACTCTTTCAGGTCCCTATACATCATCGTGCTTCCAGGATGAATGGAGAATGAAGAACTATGAGCCTCATCCAGCAGCTCCTTCTTTAATTCGGGGATGGGAGGAACAGAAACCCGATTCCTAAACTTTATTATCCCATCACAATCAAGGCTGAATTCAGGAACATTTCTCACCTTCTTTTGTAACTCGACATCTTTTTTCTTGTGCCTCTTTAATATTCACATGTATAGATGGTTGAACATTCATTTGAGAATGATAAGATTTTTCCCTTCCATTATAATTCCAAGATCCATCCTTTGTAAATCCATAAATATTGGATCTTTTTTGATCCTCATCATGGATAATATGGCATGGTCTTGTCGACTTAATGCATCTGCCACCTAGTTTTCTTTCCCAGGGTGGTAATGGATTGAGCAGTCGTAATCCTTAATCAGCTCCAACCATTATCTTTGGCGCATATTCATCTCCTTTTGTGTGAAAATATACTTCAAACTTTTATGATCAGTATAAATGTCACCCTTTTCTCCATAAAGATAATGCCTCCAAATCATTAATGAAAATATTACCGCAGCTAACTCCAAATCATGAGTTCGGTAATTTTGATCATGTGTTTTCAACTGTCGTGAGGCATAAGCTATCACCATATCATTTTTCATAAGAAAACACCCCAATCCCTTCATGGATGCATCACTGTAGATCACAGACCTTTCTCAACTACAAGGCAGTGTGAGCACAGGTGCACCGGATATCCTTCTTTTCAACTCCTTGAAATTCTCTTCATATTCCTCCGTCCAGACAAACTTAACTCCTTTCCAAGTCAACTTTGTGAGTGGATTAGATAATTGTGAAAAATCTTTCACAAAACATCGATAATATCCAGCCAAACCAAGAAAACATCGGATCTCAGTTATTGTTGTTGCTCTCGACCATCTTTCGATAACCTCTGTTTTTGCTGGATCCACAGATATCCCCTCTTTTGAGATTATGTGACCAAAAAATGAAAAAAATTTAAGCCAAAATTCACACGTGGTAAATTTGGCATAAAGATTCTCCTTTATCAGGGTCTTCAATATAATTCTCAAGTGATCTTCATGTTCTTCCTTTCTCTTTGAATAGACAAGAATATCATCTATAAAGACTACCACAAATTGATCAAGATAGTCTCGAAAGACTCTATTTATCAGATTCATGAAGATAGTAGGGGAATTAGTAAGACCAAATGGCATCACTATAAATTCATAGTTTCCATACCTTGTACGGAAACCCGTCTTTGGTATATCCTCCATTTTGAACCATAATTGATGATACCCTGAACAAAGATCAATCTTGGAAAATTATTGAGCTCCTCGTAGTTTGTCAAATAAGTCATCAATGTGTGGGAGAGGATATTTGTTCTTGATAGTGATCTTGTTAAGTTATCGATAATCAATGCAGAGTCTCATTGATCCATCTTTCTTCTTAACAAACAGAACAGGTTCTCCCCAAGGTGATGCACTAGGGCGTATGAACCCCTTATCAAGATTCACTTGGAGTTGCTTCTTCATTTCCTGCAACTCAATTTGGGCCATTCTATAAGGTGTCTTTGAAATACACAAAGCACCCGGTACGAGTTCTATTGAAAACTCAACATCATGATTTGTGGAAGACCCGGTAATTCATCCAGAAAGAAATCATAAAAATCTCGTTCAATGGGAATATTCTTAATCGTGAGTTTCTCACCGACCATTTGAGATAAATAACCTTCATTTAGTGGAATCAAGACCCATAAGATGGATGAAATTTCCACTGGAAGTAATCTTCATCCTTGCATTGATAGACGATCATAGATTGATCTGGAATATGAAATGTGACTTCCCTTCTTTGGCAATTTATATGATCTCCATATAAGGAAATCCAATACATGCCATGAATCACATAAAATTCCACTATAGGAAGGATCATAAGATTTTCAGGAATCACTTTCCCACAAACCTCAATCGGAGAAGAATTATAAACTTTTGATGCGACTGTTGTGCCATTAGGGGTTGTCACTGCTAACTCAATATCTAGTTGTTGATGTAATACAGTGATATCTTTAGAAAATTCTTCAGAAATAAAGGATTGGGTGGATCCAGAATCAAATAAAACATTTTCTACTTTAGAGTGGATGGTAAGTGTACCTTTCACCACATCGTTATCGTACTCCACATTGCTGATAGAAATTGCATGTGAGATTCCTTTGTCTTTATCCTTAAGAGTTTGTTGACGTCGACCATCATCATCAACCCTTGGATTTGGTAATGGATTGGCATAATGCCCCATCTCCATACACTTGAAACATTGAAGTATAGTAGGTTCATTCTGTGTATCCCTTCCTTTGTTTGCATCATTAGACATCTTCTTCCCATCAATGCGTCATTCAAATGCCCTATGACCTTCCTTTCCACATTTGAAACATTTACTTGTCCCTTTAAGACAACTCCCTCCTTGTTTCTTTCCACACTTTGAGCATAAGGGAATGCTCATCTTCTTTTCAGTGTGCTCTTTATATTTTCCTTTGAATTCCATTTTCCTCTTCTTATCAAACCCATATGACTGATGGGTTTCTCCAATCTCCATCTCGACTTTGAGAGCACATTGAACGATTTCCTCGTAGCTACTGAAGTCCCTTATGGATAACGCCCTTCGAAGACTTGGTTTTACGCCACTAAAGAGTCGATCGATCTTACTCTCAGGTTGCATAATAATACCAGAAGCATACCTTGGAAGTCTTGTAAAATTTGCATCATAGGTACCAACAGATTAATCATCCTTTTTCTTTAGTTCAAGAAACTTCTTCTCCATCTTTGTTCAGAGAATACGAGGGAAGTAATTATTGAAAAATAAGTTCTTGAACTCATCCCATTCCATGGACTCAATTTCATCTCTTTTCCTCATATTCTTGATAAGATTCCACCATTGATCAGCATCACCTTCCAAATGATACACTGCTAAGATTACTTTATCATGTTCAGAACATTGAAGAACAAAAAATATCTTTTCAGTAGTACTAATCCATTGTTCAGGAACTAATGGATCAGTAGACCCACTGAATGAAGGTGGACGCTGCCTCATGAAGGATTAAACAGAATGTTGCTCCTTCCTTTGCTCGTTTGGAAGTCCTACATGATTCATAGCTTGAGAAAGTTGTGTGATCATGGCTACAATATTTTACATTCCAGCTCCCATAACGTTTGGTTGCTCAGGGGGAAAATCATTACATTACCTGTCGCATTCCACATTAACATGGTTCCTTCGGGTTTCAACCATTGACTAAAACCAAGAAGAATAGTGTGAGAAACACTAATTATAATAGCAAAACCACATAATCAAGAATAAAATTTCACACTTAAGGTCTTATCCTAGGTTATTCATGGCCATTTCTAAAACTCTAAGATTGTGTTCTATGCTTAGACTTATCCTTAGGGTTCTTACTAAGGATTTCACATCCTAGTTTCCAAAGGTTGACTATAACATTCCTCTAATACCAACTGTAACGACCCATACTATACAAACATTGTTATTACTTCAGAAATAAAGAACACTTTTTACAACATGTAACAAAATCAGGAAAGGACAGTATAGGTATAGTGTCTTTAGAAACTGGGAAACATAAACAACTGGTTCATAAAGCGTCTACATTGTCTCCCATTTATTTCATCATAACTATAGTCCCTTTTGGAATATCTTACTTAATAACCTTCTTCCTGACCTGGGGAAAGATAACATACAAAAGCGTGAGATCAAATGCTCAGTAAGGTTATAAAAAATAAATATCAATCACATCATATACATAAGAACATAACTTTTGGAAATCTTAACCTGCAAAAGAAATCATAATTTCATAACATGGGATAAATCATAGTAGTGAAATGTAATCCAAATAATCATAACATAAAACATGAAACTTTTTGGTATACACACATAATCATAGAGAATCATTTCTTATTAGTCAAGGCTCATTTCCAATACTATCTTAGTGGACAAACACCATTTCTAAACCGAGTTCACTCCTCGTTTCAGTCCTGTTTCACTGAACCGGTTTAACATGTCGTTCCAGCCATGTCTATCTCATGAGATATAAAATAATTACCCAATGCATTTGAGGGATATATAGGTCACACCCATCTCATAATGATACCATTCTTATGTGTGCCACAAAATCATAATCCATACATCATAGCATAACCCATGTAATAGAAATAGGAATCTTTAAACATCGTGACATCATAAAATAATTCATATAAGATAAAATAATTCATAAAAATATTTCCATCACAACATAATGAAATCCATGTAATAATAGGGATAGAAACAGAACCCTTTATTATCTTATATGGAAAATAATTTTGATAAAACACTTGAACTCCATTCTTGAGGAAAATAACCTTTCTACTTCAAAAACATTTTTCCTTTCTTGACATTTCATACAATTATAAACTAAAATAAGTTGATTAAAAATAAACATGAAAACTTGTAAAGTAAGACTCTTGGAAATTTTGTTTTAAAAATCCATTCATGCCGTATAAGTTAAAAATCATTCTTCTCGTACTTTTGTCGGAAAAGTCAAAAAGTACCTCGTACGAAAAACGACAAAAGATTCCTTTCATATCATTTACTAAAAACTCACCGAAGGGTAAAATTGGATTTAAAAAATTGTATCTGGATAGAAATAATATTAAATATTGAGGAAACATGGATGTGGATGATAAAATACACCCCAGTAAAATCCGAAGTGTAAACAATCTCGGATAAAAATGAGATTGTGATATTTCCCTTACCTTAGGTCCGATATGCTTTGTACGTGTCCGAAACTCCTGTATAATGATTTAAATAATGTTATTGACTTAATCCAGAATCATAATAATTGTTATGAAATAACATATGGTCATATTCATAGCTTCTTATTAGTAATATTTCAGTACAACTTGTTATTCGGGTGTTTATTACTTTTTGTTTTTATGCATGTTTTGTCGAATAAATTCTTATTCTTCTCTTTAGGTAATAGATACATCATTTCCAGAATGTTATTAGTGTAATATATATCATATTCATTCATTCAATTAATTTATATAATCATTATTCAATGAATATCATGTAGAACGAGTCGCATCACATCGTGGAGACGGTATTCCGTACGTACGCACGAGCGATGATATCGTTCCCATGATCATGGAATTGTGTTGGAGTGTATGTATAATATTTCACAATCAATATCACTTTACAATAATCATATATAGTCATTATTTACACCATTATACCCATCCACGTAAGGTGGTGGTGGAAAATAGATTACACCACGGCGTGGAGACAGTATTCCGTACGTACGCACGCGCGGTGATTTCATTTTCCGTAGGATGGATAGATGGTGAAATAGGGTTGTTTCGTACTTATAATAACATATAAGTATATGAATGATACTGATATTATTACTTCATAATGATACAACTAAAGAAGAAGAAGTGGACGAAGAAATAAAGATGAAAGAATCGGTAACGAACATTACCGCTTCTTTGAAGTGCTTCTTTGAGACCTCCTTTTAGGGCACTAAAATTTGTCATTGAAGAAGACCAGGACCTCTAGGATGTCTCTCTGGAAGTGGAGAGGAGAAAGTGTCAGGGTTTGGCCGAGCTTGAAGGCTCAATGTGGTGTGAGGAAGAGGGGGAGGAGGTTCCCTCTTATAAGGGAGGAGAGGGGCACCTTTGGAAAAACTAAAAATATTATTTTATTATAAAGCCAAGATCGGTTATAAATAGCTCCAAATTGATTTATTTAGAAGGTAATCTAGGGATGGGTCGAAATCCTCTCATCCGATAGAATTTATACAAGTTTAGGTTCCTATTTTAACCATATCATTTAGATTTAACATTAAGTTAAATAATTTTATTTTTACCGTGTCTTCTTGTGTTCTTATACTATAAGGTTAATAAACTTACTACAAGCATACAAAAGAACCCCAAATTGTTTATTATTAATATATATAACCTTATGTAAGCCATTTGGACGAACCTTAGATTTTTAGGAATAAAATAATAATTAATAATATAATATTTTTTTTAAAAACTATTTTATGTCAATTTTGACACTATTTAGTAATTGATTTTTGTGAAAATCATAACAGAATTATTAGTTCGAAAAAAGTTAATTAAATCAATTCTAACATGTCATATTAACCTATAAAATTAGTGTAATTCATAAAAAGTCTCAAATTATATTTATTTGGGTATTTATAACATCCATTATGTCAATATTTCATTAATAAGATAATTACTGCACCATCTTTGTGTCATAAATAAATTAACTTATATAAAGTCTAAAAATTAAAAATAAAATACCAAAATGTCTAAAATATTTTTAGCTTTGTAATGAATATTTATATTTAAATTTATCTTATTATAACCTTATATTAAAAATTATTTACTTATTAAACATTGATTTTAACTATTTTAACCCTTCTTTAAATAAATTAATAATAAATGACCTAATCTAATCTAAGTGGGCCTAAATGGTCATATTTTATTCCTAAGGTCGTTTTTGTTCATATCCAATAGAATTAGGACATGTGTTAGGGTAATAATAATATCATTTGTACCCTTAATTACCCTATTTACTTTTAACCGTGGTAAAAAAATGTAAAAACTTACTATTCACCAAAAATTATTTTCATCTCATTGAACCACATTTTACTTACTGACATCAATCGTGTCTCTAGGATTATTTAAATTCCACTCACAGAAGCCGTAAAATTATGTTTTATGAAAAAATTCAGTTTTTTTAACTACCACTTAGTGGTTTCACTATTCATCAAAAATTGAAAGTTTTCAGAAAAACACCAAAATTTCACCCTAGGCTAATTTCGATATTCTGAATCCAAAAATGAATTCCATTTTGAAAAACAAAATTTCAAAAATTTCTAAAAGTAGTTATTACTATTCATAACGGCTAGTTTTAATAATATTTTAATAGCATATCGTTTTTTAGTGAAACTAGGTATTGCGTACGACGCAGGCTATCGAGGAATGTCGTGATTACGTGTAAAGCAAGACAAGCTAGTGTTGTATGTAGTGAAAGATTCCTTTTATGATTTATAAAAACAAAAAAATTTCTCATAAAAGTCTCAGGTGTTACAAATTTCATCCTATCCTTGTAGTTCACTTCAGACATGCTGCCTGACTTGTAAAGCTACGCCAGTTCATGTCAGCTAAATCTCATGGTAGCACCCATGCCTATCAAATAAATCTAATGAAACCCACTAATTATGTCATCCAAGACTCACTCTTCCATCCAGATAATTT
Source organism: Viscum album (assembly GCA_963277665.1). Taxonomy (NCBI): domain Eukaryota; kingdom Viridiplantae; phylum Streptophyta; class Magnoliopsida; order Santalales; family Viscaceae; genus Viscum; species Viscum album. Next base: position 1,961,333,786 of record OY728137.1, read on the forward strand.
TTCCATGACTTGTGGAACACTCTGAGACATTTCCTATATTCTCTCGCAACATCTTCAAGGAAAGTCATCTAAGACTCACACTTCATTCAATAAATGTCATACATGACATGTGAAATCCTTAGAGACATGTCCTATTGACCCGTGAAACACTATTTATATGTTTCATCCATCTCTGGAGATTAAACCCTGAAAATTCACCAATTTTATGTGACACCCTCTAGATAAAATGATCTAGACATTCGATATCCTCATGATATGTCAGGTGGGTCATGTTATACCCTCAAAAAAGTCATATAGATGAAAAGGGATTCACTTTATTTGTTAACATTGTATATCCTTAGCCTGCACGACCTAATAATAAGAAAAAACAAAATCTTTTCACCCTGATGAAGGGAACTACAATGACTCTGATTCCTTCCATAACATGGATACATAGTTCCCCTCTATAATTTTCACTCTCTATTTTAATCTTCCTAGGGTAGTCCCATATCATAAGTCATACATTCACAAGTAATAACATTGATAATTTTCCATTCCAACTTTTTTATAATAACTATTGATAATATGGGCATATTTATTATCAATAATCATATCATTTTCACCATGAACATTTACAAAGACTAGGGAAACTGATGTGTGTGAGACTAAACCTATTAAACAATGAGGACACTAATTTCTTCCATGACCATGATATGTAGGACACGTTCCAATGTCTTGAGCCATATTTCAAAATGGGCATCTTCCTCAGTGTGTGTCTAAGAAAATCATTGACATCTAAACCATTGGGACCCAGTTATTTCCATTGAAGGATTACACTACTACATCCCTATTCCTCTTGATAAACCCGTAGAACTATGATAACACTATTTCATTCAATGATCGGGAAAGCTGGGATGCCTCTTTCAGACCTAAGCTCCATATTAAAAACCTCAATTGTTGTCCATGTGCAATGCCACATCATCTGTTTTATGACACACTGATTACTTTCCATCCCATATTTATCTCAACCACAATAGATCACATAGAATTAAATATTTTCAATAGCCATACATTATTAATCACGATTCTCCACCATCAAGGGAATTAGAAAGGTGTAAGCCTCATTATGTGGCATGAAACATTCACCTCAAGATAAGGAAGTCTACCACAGGGCCAGTCCCATGGGTGTGACTGAATTATGAGAACTCTGATTCCTTCTATATCCATGATACATATTATTTTCTCTATGTCTCGAGCACAAATAAGCACTCACATTAGTGAAAGTCCTTTTTATCAAGGAAATCACAATAATCGTAACCCAATCATTCATGTGGGATGATTACCCTACCTCATTCAAAAATATAATGAGAAAAAAATCAACTAAAAATACTCTAATTCTTTCTATAGTTGGGATAAGTTGGATATTTCCTAGGGAAACAATCTTGAATATCTAGTTCCCTAGAGAACTCATATATGTCATTTCATAGATATGTTAAAATATAAGAGTTTATAAACTCTCTGGTTTTATATTCCTATAATAACCAGTATATGTTGGGTGGATCATAATGGCTCCATCCATTCCATAGAATATTAACCCCATCCTAAAAAGGTAGTAAATTCCAAATCATTTGGTTGTATGGATTAATTTCATATGTAGTTTGGAACAGAAGAAAAAACAGAGATACAAACAGATTAAATCATAGATGATTGCACCATCTATTTTAAAAAGTGAATGAGTTAACCTAGAGTCACTTTTTATGGTATCCAGCCTAGAATCGGGATTGGGAAGTGATTCTTAAACATATCATAAATCTATAAGAAAGTTATGAAGTATGCCACAATTCCACAAAAAATATGTTCAATGATTCAAACTACCAATCACCTCAACCAATTAAAGTCCCTATGTGCTATTATTCAATAAAACCCAGATGAACACCTACTATCAGAATGATGTTATATACAAAATAATATATGATAGAACAATTGGTATTTTCTAGAGAGAGTGATAATTGTATCCCAATGTTCATGACTATGCACATAATAGACCCCAAGTAATCAACCATGAGGCCAAACAAACCCACTACAATGAGAGTCCCAAACCGCAATATATCTCTTTTTTCTCATCAAAACAAAAATGTGGAACCAAATTTGAAACTCTCAAATAAAAAATTATTGTGTTATCATCTCTTGATCCATTTTTAATACCATATGAAAAAATGATTAGAAATCCCAATGTGAATGTCTCAAATATTAGAATGATGGGATAATCATACGTCCAAACACGTTCATTTTCATATCCTATATAAAATATTATATTAATATGGGAATAATATTACATATTAACTTCAGAAACATGGGTTCTCGTAATATAATTCCATCATCACTTTTACAAGTCCAAAAAAACTGAATGGTCAGATCAGTAATAAAAGGACAATTTTGTTAACTATGCACATCATATTGAGCACATCATGAATACTATATTTATCAAATTAGTAACCATGTTCCTTGTTGTTTGTATGAATGCAGATACTAGTATCAATATCCCAATGTCATTGATTTTCTCCATCATCCGAAAATCGCTCTAGTTAATAACCTATATCTAAAACACCCACATGTCTCAAAATGATCTCACTTTCTCGAAACTACAACATAAGGAGGAGAACATGATGTTTTGGAAGTATCAGAAACATGGAATCATCCAAAACATTTATCCTAGTTGTGAGGTTTCTTCAAGCATGGAAACTAGAAATTCTTCATCTCTAAAGGAAAATTTGTAACTATGATAGTGGTCCTAGTCTCCAGAAACAACCTATTCAGGTGCATATCTGTGGAGTGCAGAAACTACAACCATCATTCATAGATGAAGGTGGAAAAGGGAGTCAAATATGGATTTAATTGAGTTCATGAGCCACTCAGAAGATAAAATTTCATCCACCATCGCCATCACCATCCCACCAATACCCATCATTCACCTATTGAGGTTACCCACTAACTTGTTTCAACATCTAACACCCATTCCTTATTATCTAGAAAGATACATTGGACGGTAATGGTGAATGATACCCATGATTGGGATCATATCCACACTCGACCTAATGAAATTTTCTAGCATATTCGGGTGGTAACAAGTGAGAAATTTCATATTTCTACTCACATTAAGAAAGCAGTTGTTAATATACCCACACTAGGCATGGGGTAGGAAAATATCCCAACCCATAAGCAAGAATCCTATCAACATTTTATATTCATTTATAGACGAAATAATTGGACTCATATCCCCACATGAATTGATGATATCTTCATGTAATTAGTGGGGATGCAAAATGTGTAGGCATGTATCTATACAAACACTTTGCTAAAATTTCAATTTATTTTTGAAATATATATCTAACACATTCTAACACAAGTATAAATACATGGAAAAGGATATAATCTTACCCCCACATCCAATAAACTCCATAATTAATCATTATCACAAATTTATTTTACCTGGGAAAGTTCACCTTTTTATCCCATACATGTGGATTATGAGCATATTCCAATAAATATTGATGTTTTGGACTAGTATCATACTCCTCTTACAATCAAGGATCACTAGGTGGGAGCAAGATATGCCTTGGGATAGTAGAAATACCTGTAAATAATGTCTGGCTTCAAATTCTAAAGGGAAATGATTTGGATCATATAACATTTCTAGATAGGGCTTACCATGTTAGAGGGACACAATCTTTATTAGCAGCTCATACTCATGTCGAAGAAGTCCAATGGAATTCTTCCAAGTCCCATGATATAGAAAATATTCATGTTTGTATCCAGACAGACTAAGTGTGACAAGAACAAGTCAAGGTATTGGATCATATTCTAATCAGTGGATCTTCCTTGTATATTCCACAATATCGTTGAATCCAGTCATATATTCATATTTCCCTATTATGAAAGACTATTTTATAATCATTCAAAGGAAATATAAGAGGATGCTCATATTTCTTCTCCCATTCCAATGTTTTGTCTGTATATTCAACTGGTGAATTCATATTTGGAATAGGATCATATTTCTGTTCCAATCAGGGATGACTAGGTGAGAAAAGAACATGCCTCAAGTAAAGCTCAGTTCCCTTCCCATGAAAGACTAGTATCATATCCAAAAGGATTCAGATCAGGCTTATATTCTTGTGCTAACAGAGGCACACAATGTGATACTGGAACATGCCTAGGGAAAGGCTCATATTCATTAAAATAACTAGAAAAATCATTTGAATATTCTTGTAGATTCTCATAAATTGGAGAATAACCCCATAACACGCAATGGATATTAGATGGATTTAAAAATCTTCATACAATATTCATATATCCTTGAACAATTTCAAAATTTAGGTTATCTTATTCTTGCCATGATTTAGATCAAGACCCATATTCCCAAAATTCTAAATGACAGTGTCTTTTAGGTCAGTAGAGACACATACCCAATGTGAAAGGGGACTGTCAACTATTCAACCAAGCATATGATAATAATTACTGTAGTATTCCTCCTCATGGAAATGTAGTGATGAAACACATGGACTATACTCTTGAAATCCAATGTGGTCATCCTCCCCATGATGATATCTCCCATATATAATGAACTCACCTCTTTTCACAAAAACCTTCGTATATACAGGTTTTCGAAACTATGAGACCTTCATATAGAGACGTGCTCAAAACATCAGGGTCAACTGAATATAGTTCCCCATTAATATCTAGCCACAATCCACTACCATCTTCAAGAGACCCTCAGAAAAATAAAATATGGTAAGACCATATGGAGGCACATATGTTTGATGTGGAGGAGTCTGAAATTGATATATGGAGATATTTACTTGGAAACATACTTCACATCAAGTTTTCCCCCTTTCTACTTCAAACTATTAGATCACAGATGATCTAGAAAAGGATTTATTGTATTTTCTACAATAGAATATGTGTTCTACTCAATAGGGACTGAAGGATAAATATCCCCCTTGAACTGGATTTGAGTGTCACCTTCAGAAAATCAAGGTATTATATTTTCAGCAAGGCATGGTTGATAGCTCCGTGTCATAGGATAAAAAATTTCAAAGACAGGGTGAAAATATAAAACTTTTTTTACATTACAACATCATTACCCTAAGATTAATGATCTCCAAAGCCACATCATGAATTCATATTTTTGGATGGGGACAATTTTGAGTATTACACAATGTTTCACCCCTGGAACATCTGAACCCCTCAAGTACAGTGTCGTGTAATATTATTTTGTATGGTGAAATTAGTAGACTGGTTAATGCTCATGCAAATTTTTACTAAAAAATAATTCCACCACATCAATAATATCCAAAAATCAAGAATAATTGGAGTTTATAGGAATCATAACTTCAAACCAGGCCCCTCAATGTAATGAGAATGCATTTTGGACATGGAGATAGATGTTGTGATAATCTTGCAAACATCCTGTAAAGAGTGGTTCTCATTAGTGTCTTCCATCACACCTATATGTTAAGTGATCATAATTATATCACATCAATTGGCCTATAGAATCTACTTCCATATTATCCATAAAAGTAAAAACTCATCTGAATGATCCAATATAATATCTTTCACCTCTTATACACTTCAGATTTTCATTTACTGAGAGGATACAAGACATATCCTCAACAGTTACAAACAAAACCTAACCAACTGGGATGGGTCCATTTACCTATCAATCATCATCTCCTTTTTCAACATCCCTTGATTGGGTCATATGGAAATCATAAGTGATTTCAGATCACTCTCATCCAATGGGGCATGGTTCATTTATATCTCAATATCTGTCATGGAAATGATGATATCCCTAACTGGAATCATATGATCCTTAGTAACAGGATTGGTTAATTCCATTTGTGACACCAAAAAATCCCAAATACTTATGGATGGGGTTATTTTCATCGACATCATCACCATATGGATAATGTTTCCTCTCCAGGTTAGGAGGACAGGATCCATGATTGACCTCAAATAAGTTCCTCCCACAATAAGACAAGCCTCTAATATTTAGTTCAAGTTCATAAATCATGACTAGAAACTCCCCCATGTTCATTAATCATATGCCAAGACAAGAGGAATGTATGAAAACGGTAATCCGACCCCATTTTGGTCACAATCCAAAATAGACCAAAATGGAAAAGGGTTCAAACAATGATCACGATAAAGCCAGTGCAGAATCATCTTTTTGTGTCAAAATTAATGGAACAACCCTCATTTCAAAATATGTTTCTATAAATTTCTTGATTATAATTATGGAAGACATTATTGATCATGATGATAACACAGGGGGTTGCAATATAGAAAATCTACCATGAGAGGAGAATGATCTAGATGCATTGAACAATACTTCATGAACCCAAAACCATTGAGGGATCCAAAATAATTCACCTCCAAATAAATCATTTCCACCTCTATTTCCAAATACTACCAAAGAAAAAGAGAAAGGTATGGCTACAGCCAAATCACTACCTGGAATAATTGAGGTTTTTTCAACATAAAAATAATTTTCACCAAATGAGAGTGAACTAAAAAATCTCTGAAAATTCAATGAGGATCCCATCAAGAAAAATATCCACACTAGGTATTGTCTTTAGGTTGAGGTGAACCCCCCCCCCCCCCACCCACCCACTCCCATAAGATCTGAGTTTAAAGGAAAACCATCATTCGAGTGTCCAACATGCTCTATCTCTAGGACACCAGTCTATATAGATGAGTCAGTCAAATATAATAATGACTTCCCTCTCTTAAGGTTACATCCTCTCCCTCTCCATGGTAATAATTTAGATATATGATGAATCGTGATTCAATGATAGGTGATGGAGGGACCAAGTCATTAGCCCCCACACGCTCCCTATGCATGGTAGATGGCAAAGTCAATATTTCTCATAGAGCAACAAAATGTCATTAATCCCCTTAACACTCAAATGAAATCCATGGAAGTGTTACATGCACTTATGAATCATGATAGTAATCCATATCTGGATTTTGTGGATGCCAATTTACTATATCCTAGTTTTGGAAAACCTACCTTCTCTACCATTAATAAGTAAATAAAACTTTAACATAAACTCACACACTTCTTATCCCAATTTTAGTTAATGATGGGTCCTCCAAATAAAAAGGAGGAAACAATTTTGAGGTTTTTTTATAGAATCATATCTTACCATCCCTTTTTGGTACAATAGTCTTTTAGTTGGATCCATTGGTAGATGGGATGTCCTTCATCATCATTTATTTATAAATTTAGCTACATGTTGAGGAAGATGACAATTTTTTACCTAGAGAACTACAAGAATTGTGAGAATTAGAGGGTTACAGACTTTATAGAAAGGTGTAAGGGTTTTACCTATTTGCTCGGTAGCACTCTCATGTAGAAACAACTATTAGAGCTCTCTACTCAAAATCTTCGATATGAGCTTCAGATGCATTTTATCCCAATTAAATATCTAGGTGGATCTTGTGAGTTCATATAAATAGATCAAAATCTCAAATATTCCATTTGATGAAACTGATACAAACCTCGGATCATTCCCTCAGCCCAAGGAAAAATAACAGGAAATGAAAAAGTTTCATCTATCAATCTCAAGCCAGTAGTGGTTCTCATTCAAGCACAAATGTAGGATCCAAACATCCCAACAACTCCGATTGATTAGTGAAATTACAAAAATTTTCCCCTCTAGAATAACAGATAAATCATCGTCACTCAAGATTAGAGGAATGGATAAACAATACATAATATTAAAATAATGAGAATGTCCCTTGCTATTTCTTAGAATCCACGGACAATAACCTACAAAGGATTTCATAGCATAGGAATCCTGATGAGGTCCACCTCACCGACCACCCCAGATACATACCTTAACATAGAAGGCTATGTCATAATATATTTGATTGATTCTTCTTAAAATTCAACCATTAAGGAATGTTCAATTCTTGAGATGTTGTATTAGATAACTCCCCAGAGCTGGGGACCATCATAACTATTTTTTAGTTATAAGAAGAAGATGGTTGGAATAAAACTCTATCTAGATGTTCACGCATGTTCTACAGGTGGATGACTTAAATAATAGTTCATTGAGATGATTTCACCATCTGAGAATAGTTGTGGAGACCCACAATAGCCCCACCACCAAAGGTAGAGTCATCAGATATTCCTCAAAATGGTGGTCGTGACACCCAAAATCTAAATGAAATAAAAGAGGAAGAGTCATATTCTACTCTAATGTAAACACTAACTGTTGCATATTTCTTCCCTATAACATCAATATCATGGTACCTCCCATCCAAATGGAATCCTTAGTTGACAAATATAACATATTTGGTTATACAAAAATGATACTATCTGAATACCCATTCTATATTTATGAATAGTCCAGAAAATATATGTTCCCTATATATAATTGATGAACCTGAGGCCTCATGAAGAGAAATTGGGGGAACATGGTGTAGCATGGGTGTGGGAAGACCCAATATTTCTATCGTGTCTACAAAGAAAACATATATATTGTTGATAAACTTGTAAAGACACACCATTAAACACAAATAAGGAACAAAGGTTTCTCAGAACCCTCCAGTAGTTGTGTGTACCCAATTGTCTTACATGAACACCTTTTAGGGGTTCAATTAACTTGTTTTCCCAAACAATAGAGAATGTTTGTACTACCTAGACAACTGGAAGTAGATTATATGACAACCTCGGAAAAAGAACCAGGTCGATCTACCTCATATGCCTCAATTCCTAAGTCACAAGTATAGTATAATCCCACTTTGGGAGGTATCAAACTTTGACACTTTTGTACCACATTATTAAAAAACTTGTAATGTTCCCAGCTAGGATCTTAATACTGTATGTGGTCATTCCTTCAAAATAAATTTGGGAGTCACTCACTAAATTCATCTAAATCCCAATAGAATTTGAGACAGAAGTCAATGTAGTTGAGGTATATCATGTGGAGACTGTATTAGTAGAATCACTTATCACCATCTCATCCACTATATATGATCAAGAGGATGTTCATCAATGGCACATCAGGCCCCTATATGTTTCGGGTAGGCTCAATAATATTGATTTCTAGAGGGATATGACTAATAACAGTTCCATTATTAATATACTCCTACTTCATACCCTCTGACATTTTAGATATGGAGATGGGGTTTTCCCCTCAAATACAACCATTTGAGGTTATGATAAGTGTGAGAAAATACCTCTCATGAAGATCAATATTGAATCCCAGTTTTGGGATCTCATATATGTTGATTACATTGTGTTTATCCATAAATACACAACATATAATGTTTGGAAAGGAATTACATTGCACCAAATCCACTTTCTAGTACCTTCAATGTTCCATCATTGTCTAAAGTACCCCATCTATGGAAAAGTCGACATACTATATGGTGAAAACACACCGTTAAAACTTGTAGAGCCATATGTTGAAGCATATTTCTATAATAAGTGAGGATATCAACTAATAGAAGATGATGAAATATTGGTTTGAACCATAAATGGTTTGGTAATCAAACATAAAATCCCAAGTGTATTCTTGACAGTGACTATGTGATCCCCATAGACCTTTTTGAGGTAAAAGACTTAGCCCCAATGGTTCAGACTCCTTCTTTCCCCAGTAATACTACAAAATAAAACCAATTTTGACATCCTTCTTAAATGATTGAAGTTGTAGGATATGATAATGTCTCTTCTCCTAGACTCTCTCACCCGATGAGAGACAAAGAAGCCCCCATATTTTAATCATCATCATAAAATGTCTCTATAGACTCAGAATTTTGGGAATATGAGGCTGACCATAAGAACTCCCCTCTTGTATTCGAGGAATTTGTCTCCAAAACTATAGATGAACTTCAATAGATAATTATGGGAACAGTAGAATACATGTGGCCTACCATTATTAGTTCTTCATTATCCCTCAATGATTAATATACGTACATATCATTTCTATAGCAGCACTAATATGTTTTTTTTCTTTTAACTATACAAAAATTCCCATACTAAATCTAGATGTGCATATGATCCATCCCGGCCTACCCAATGAGAATTGATGATTCATCCAGGAAGCCAAAAAGATTCACCCCTTTCATGATACCAATGTTGAGGTAGTGATTGATAAATTTATCAAATCCTTCTTTGTCTAAGATGTGAACTAACCAAGATGGATATCAAACATCTTCACTATTATGAATTATAATATGGAGATTAGGGTGCTCATTGATTTATAATCCCATAATCCACATTTCCCAATAGACGATTTCCAATTCCCAATCATAGAACACTTACTTATAGCTTTAATGAACTATACTTCATAGACATGTATTAATGGAATAATATAATAATCATGGACCTCGACGATGATGATGTCAATGTATTCATGACAACTAAAGGAATATTTTTCTACCACATCATGCCCTTTGGCTTAAATATTAGTGGAACCACATATCAATGTGTCATTCATCACATATTTAATCCATCAAGGGGAATGATATTCGAATTTTATATCGTTGACCTCGTTGTTAATTTTCACCAATGAAATGATCCCTTCATAGATCTATAAACTGACTTTGACAATCTATGAGTACAAAATCCAAAGATGAATCCGCTAAAATTCACTTTTGGGGTAACATTATGGAAGTATCTTGGATTTTTGTTACACCAAAATGGAATCAAGTTCAACCCTGAGAATAATAGTTCTGTTTTAAATATTTTACCACCTAGAAATTTCAAATAACTGAGGGTGCTTCATGGGAACCTTGTCTATATTTATAGATTCATAGCCAACAAGTCGGAAAATCTCTCTCCTTCACCCAGATGACGAAGATGAAATTTTATTATTAATGGTATGATGACTTTCAGGAAGCTTGATAATGTTTCAAGAAATATCTCCTTCACTCAGACGTCATGAAGCCTCTAGTTGGAGGGATGATACACGTCTTATATGTGGCCTCTATGGAACGCTCATTTGATGCCATCCTCACATAGAATAATGATCTGCGGTGTGAGAAAATTCTCTATTACATTATCTAGAGTACTCTAGGTATTGACACCAGATACTCTGATGTTGAGAAGATCAACCTAGCACTCATATTCATAATAAAAAAATTTATTCAACACATGTGGGACCATGAAGATGATATGTTCTCTTGTATCGATACACACAAATAGTTAATATTTTGACCCATGTTGATTGGGTGCTTGATCGTAGGGGTGTTCGTTCTACAAAAATACAATAGTTAGATTGTATCACTGAAATTAGTGAAAGGGAAATACCTGGATGATTTCCTTGCAACACATCAAACCTTGATGAATTCTATGTCGGACACCAAGCTTCCAGATGAGGAGGTATTTAGTAAGCATGTCACTTTGTTGATATGGGAGATATATTTTGATGGTGCCTCCTAAAGTCCTATCAGCAAATGGATAAAAAATACGAAGCACAATCAGGTTGGATTAGGTATTTTATTTGTCTCCTCAGAAAAAGTAGGTTTTCTTTAATCTTTCTCACAACTCGATGGCTACATGAATAATGACGCATAATTCCAATCCCTCGTTTTTTGATTATATATATATATATATATATATTAATATAGCCTACATGAATATCAAAGTATATTTAGAACAATTGATATTGAATATTAATAGTGAATATTCCATAAAAATGGAAAAATTGGACACTTTCATTAGCTATGTCTATGGAATAATGATGGGGTTACCTTTTGAGCCCACATTACATCATGTTCCCCGATCACAGAATGCCCCATATGACACATTGGATAATGCGTCCATAGTCGACATAAACCCTATTCAGGAGGAATAATTCTTCCATATCATACTTCTATGAATGGTATCTTCAATTGATGTGTGTTATATGGAATTGACTAACTAGTTTAACAGAACCCAAAATCTTGACGTACCAATGAACATCCATAGATAAATGCAGCACATAATCAATTATTTCTTAAACGAGACTCTCTCGATAGAACAAGAAAGAGGGAAATAGATTTGGCACCATGTAGTGAAGATCACCCAGCTGGATGGTGAAAATGAAAAAAAATCCCTTTATAAGAGTCAATTTGAATTAACCCTCCGCATATTCATAGTAGAAAAATAGATTTTTTTCCACAGAGTAAGTATTTGAGAGATCTTGTGGTTCCCAACAATATGAGACTAGTCGCTCCCACAAAATCAAGAAGATGGGTAATTACTAGAAAACCATGATACAAGACTATGTGAAATTCACCAGGAGTGGTCATGCATGCCATATACATGAAAACATCCTCCATAAACCCCCATAATTACTACATATAGATATGTATTCTTGTCCATTTTTCATTTGAGGAATGGATGTTCAGGGGCCATATCCCCCAACCACAACCTATAAGTTTATGTACATCTTTTATAAAACCAACATGTTTTTGAAATGCGATAAAGAAATACTTGACCAGGAATACTAGAAGAATAATATGATTGAATCATGAAGTCCCATATCATCACCAGGTTTGAGTCCCCCCCCCCCAATATTTACTAAACATGACAAAAAATTCTATTCTATAAAGTTTGTGTGACAATAATAAGAGTAAAATATAGATTCCAATCACTCATCATGCTAACATGTTGTGGTAAATGGATAGATAGAGGCCATTAATACAAATATATATAATATACACCAAAAGTTGGGTAACTAGGATAAGATGTCATGGATGGAAAAGAATCTTTATGATTTATATGCCTATTGTACACCCATGAGTACTGTCACATCAGAAACAACATACTCATTGGTGTATGAGACTGAGGTAGTGTTACCCATAGAGGTCCATATGCCTTCCCTCCTAGTATCTACTTGTGAACAATTCTCAAATGAAAAGAAATTACAAAATTTAATGGACAAATTGTAGTGACTCAATTAGATGAGGTTTCACACACTACAAATCCTAGAATCCAATAAGAATCGGATCACCATATATTTAACAAAAAGGTTTGCATCTATTCATTTCTCTAAATAGAATTGGTATTTTCTATCAAAACTCTGATGATACCAGGGAAGAATCCCCCAATTTTTACACCCAAATGTGAAGTTCCTTATATCATACATAAGGTCAGTCCTAATAGATATAACTCTTTGTACACCATGTATTGAGAGCGTTTCACACACCTGAAAATGAAACATTTATCACAAAATAATTCACATTGATATCATCAATGACATTTTACCCAGACCATAGGATGTTAAAATATACAGATTTCATCTTGGCCACAAGAAGTTACACTGTATAGAGTTTGTTCTGGCCACATGATGTTAAGCTATACAATGTTCATCCTGAACAAATGACATTAAACTATATGGAGTGCATCTAGAACACATTATTTTAATATTTATTTAGTTCATCCTAACCCCATGACAATAACATGTATAGAGTTCTCCAAGTTCACATGCTGTTAAATTATATATAGTTCTTCTTTACCACATGACATTAAACTACATGAAGTTCATCTAGACTACATGATGATAAACAATACAGTTTTGTCCTGACCAATAGGAATTAAAATGTATATAGTTCATTCTAACCACATGATGTTATTCTATACAGATTTCATTTTTAACAAATTATGTTAAACTATTTATAAATTTTCATGACCCCATATTGTTAAATTTTATAGAGTTTATCTAGACCACATCAAATTAAACTATACAGATATCATCTTGAAAAAATGACATTATTCTATAAAGTGTTTTTTCCTTCCATTTGATTTTACACTATATGAAGTTCATCATATGAACATGATGTTAAAAAATACAATTTTTTTCAAAACCACAAGATGTTTTTCTTTAAGGATTTCGTCCTGACCACCAGACGTTCAACTGTACAGATTTCATCTTGATCACATGTTGTTAAAATATACTTTGTTTCTCTTATCAACATGATATTAATCAATACAAGATCATCCTGGATATAAGATGTTAAATTGTATGATCCCATCCTTGTAACACGACTTTATAAGGTATTGCACATTCTTTACCACATGAAATTTTAAATACATGAAAAAATAAACCCACCTCATTATATAAAATAGAATGGATTTACAACCTCTATTCCCTATCATTTGAGGCTATCCTTTTATTTACTAGATTATGTTAAATTATATGGATAAAAGTCATTTTTTCATGATGTTAAACTACATGGGTATTTTAAAACAATGTATGTATTGATTCTCATTTTTTATTGACATACATATAGATGGTTTGATCCTATATCAAGTTCCACACAATACATGATACAAAATTCTCATGTTTTATCATCAACTACCTCAGTATGGTAAGTTAATCCTTAGTAATTCATTTATTTCACACAAAGAGTAGATCATGAGATCTTAGGAATTATAATAAAAGATTCGATGAGAAACAAGGCATGAAATCACCCAATATTTCCATTATAGTCTTGAATGCAAGACCATAAAAGTCATACCATGAGTCCTTTCCGAATGAAATCAAACTACACTATCAATATCCTTTATGAATGATATAAAATGGCATGGTTCCCCAAGAAATATGTGTGTATTGATTCCTATCATAATAGAATATGTTGTGACACGAAGATCTCTATTTATGGTCCCAAATACAATAATCAATGGAAAAAATTCCCATCTCTCTATACTGGCTAGACCTATGAATAATGAGTTTATCATTTAAGAACTAAGTGGGAATTGAAGCCTATCCTCCTAGGATACATAGTTCGACCCAAATTTCCAACTCTGGGCCAAGTTAAAACAAATTAACATAAACATTCCTACACCTTTGCAAACAAATTATACCTATATATGGATATTTATTCAGAATGGGGTGTCGTTTGATATTAATTTTCATGAGATACATAGTGATGCTCAAACATCCACCATTGTTCCCAATTGAAACATTCTCATTCTTCCGTGTTGGATTATATTTTTCATCAACACATGATGAAAAACTATAATGGATTTTATGTACTACATGTAGCTTGATTCCTATCATTATAGGATACATAGTGATCCTAGGATTTCTGTCTTTTGGCCCATCCCAATTTCATTTTTCACAATAGAAAACCCATATATTTACCACATGACATTACACTATAATCCATATATCTTGTATGCATGATATTGAAACTGCAAATTTATTATGTCCTTACTGCACAATGATAAGCTATAAAATGTATGTCATTACCACATGAAATTAAACTGTATGGAAGACTTCCAACTACATGAAAATAAACTATATAGGGAATCAACCATTTTTTATCTCCTATAATGGGAGCACAAAATCTCTATTTCGGTCATCTATAGTACGAGGTGATTCCATAATATTTTAAAGCATCTCAATCTAGAAGTTTCATTTTTTTTTGCAATGAGTCTTTCTGGTTTCTAAAAACATTCCATAGCCTCTATAAATTATATATAGATTTTAAGGTCCATTTCCATGAGTATACATGTATTCTTATAGATCCTGCATAGGTAACTATAGTCTTCAACCAAATGTAATGCTCCGCAAAAAAGGAATTTTGAATTCTATCAAACCCTAACACCACTATGGAACAACTAAACAACTTAGTGTGATATGAACTAATCATGGTATAATTTTCCCTTGTCATTAATCACAACTCAAGAACCTTGATACAGGATTTACATTTTTTTAATCTCCTTATTAATAGAGTGTTAGGATACTCTTGTACCTGGATATCCTAATTGGGATCTTGTGTATCATCCTCCATATTAGTTCAATATATGTCATATTTTAAAACTACATTCACTATAGTAAATGAAGTACAACATCAAACTCTAGAATATAATGGCCCTAAATCCAAGTCCTAAAACTACTAGTGAATGAGGAATAAAACATGTGTGGTAAAAACACTCAAATTTAGTCCTAATAATAAGTATAGTCTTTCCATTATAAACTCATCATCTCTAGGGTTATGAGAAAATAAGAGAAAAAATAAATATGTCCTAACACTCATAGGGTCTATTAGGTTTTCCTAATAAAAGACATGAAATTCTATTTGAACCTCGTTGTTCTGGAAAAAGGTAGATCAATGGCATTTCACATCACTTTTCCACAAAAATTGGTTCAATAGTCGATTACACAACATTTAGTGCACTCAAACACTCGTAGGATATTACACTTTCCACCAAAAACACTTCATAATTTGAATTCCTTGGATCAAAGAATCCTTATAAAAACATAGGAAATGATAAAGTAATTCAAGTACCATTTTCATGAATATAAATATATTCCTATTGCTAATTCATTGAATCTTATAGTCGATAACCAAATGTTTCACTATAGAAAATGGAATTTTGATCCTTGTGAGCCATGATATCATTGTGGCAGAACCCAGCATCATATAATGATTTGGTATGTATCCTCATACGGTGGTCCCATATCATCATCATACACTGATCAATTTGGATAATGATTTAAAATCACCATTCATTATTATCCATGTTGATTTAACACCCTTTATTCCATTCCACTTTATCTTCTTCCCTTTCACAAATAAGGAATATTTCACTCTATTCCCAAACCTTTTTACCCAGTTCCTTGTCACTCAAAACCATAAGATGGTGGGCTCTAACTTTATAATATATGAACCAAATTTCCCTATGGTTATATAATCCCCCTTTTTTTCATTACTACAATACCCATACTCATATTATGGATGATTGAGTCTTTGTAAACCTTTCTTGGGCCTTGAGAATATGTGGAGATCATCTTTTTCTTTACCATGCTACTGATGCATAAGGGCCTACACCTACCAACTAATAGTATCTTCTCCTTTTAATATATGATATTCAATCCTTTTGATCCCTTCCACCACCATAGAGGAACTCATCAACCTTGAATATTTTGAATCATCATAGTTATGAATTCCAATTCCATTCACTATTGATTCATGATCTTGGTCATATGATTTATATCACCCACACTCCAACTATCTAGGTGCACCTAGAATAAATATTATTTCTCTATCTTCTATTATCACATCCATAAATCATCTATATCCACTAGAAAAATTCTGATCATCAATGATCTCTTTCCAAATTATGCATGTGTTCATATGGCTTCTACATATATACTTATGGTCACAATCATAATGCATCACTCTGCAAAATGTTCTTTTTGTTTCTCAATAGCATCATAAATATCACTGCTAAACATATCATCTTAGTGTGTTTTGGATTATTCATGGCATGTGAACACCATATCACAAGACCATATGTCATGTTCCAATCAAAATACCATAAACTAAAGTGATAGCGGCTACACCCTAAAGGACCCTAATCGAAATCGATAGCATCTCTGAGCTAAAATTATCATATCTAAACCGATATTAGATCTGGGAATAAATACCCTTAACTAAAGAGATATTGAATATATGCTAAATGAACCTATCATAAATTGAAAGATGTTTAAGCTAAATACTATAAAATATAGTGATAGAATGTCTAAGCTAATGAACATAAAATAAAGCAGTAGTAGGTCTGAATTGGAAGACCCTAACATAGAGAAATATATAGTCAAAGATAGAAGATTCTAAAGTAAAATGATAAATGGTCTGAGCTAAAATAACCTAAACTAAAATCTATAATAGGTCCAAGATAAAAGACCCTAAATGAATGAAATATCAATTTTGAGCTAATTGACCCTAATCCAAATTGATAAAAGATCTGAGAAAAAATACCCTACTCTACATAATGGAATCCCTTAAGTATGTAAGTTCTTACAAAGACCACCATGTGGCTATTGAAAATATCAATATTTTCTAGAAAATTTTATTGTCCTCATGAAAAGATATGTTTCTCTCCCTTTTGGATATATATCCTTCCCAATAAATACTTCGACAAATAATGCAATCTCAATAATTATAGGATATAAGATCAATGAATATTCTCACATTGTTGGGAATTTATGAGAATTTATAAATAAATAATCTGTTAATGTTTTATTATTCAAATACATGCCTTCGTTTTTACATGATATAATTTATGGTATTTTTATCACTGATGATACATATAACATCATTACAACAAAATTTCATGCATATTATGGATGAATGAGAAACTAAAATGCAACATCCAATGTTCAATAGAGATCATTAATAATGTGAATAGAAGGGGGGATCCATAAAAGACTGAGCCTATAAAAATATCATGAAAAAAATAAAGTACAATGAATTGTGTTAAGATTTGATCTTCTATAATGGACAGGTTGTCCCGGGTCAGTTGGGAATCATTAGTTCAACATCGTGGTGTTGTACACCCCCCCTCTTCTACTTCTCCTCTAGGAAAAAGATCTCCATCCAAAGATATCACCTCTATAACTATTTTTTGAGTATTTCTCAATGAATATTACATCATTAAAATTTCAAACATCAGCCAGTCTATAATTTACTCATTCTTCCATATTTGTGAAGTCGAGGGGTCTATATAATCTCATATTCAATATGTAAAATTAAAAACATGCTACAATTACACTATTGTCTCCATCATCTTCCATACAATAGGATCATTATATTTGACATTGTGAAAATATATTCTACTAGTATACATGTGTTTATAAGAAAGCACAATTTCATTAATGATTTAATATAGATGTTGTTGGTCAAAATCAACTAAACTAAGTGATGAAATAACTAATGAAGTAATTTCCCTTATTCATGGAATACTTCCATGGGGGTCCCAATGAAAAGGTGATAAATCTATTTCTCCAAAATCATATTTTTTGATAGGGCCTCTGGGACCAATGAAGCAGGTGCAACAGGAGGACTAACAAGTTTAGCCTATAAGAAAGTAGGATAAAAAGACTCATTTTCCTTCTCATGAAAGTTTTATCATCCATATACTATGATAGAGTACTGATATCATCAATATTGTTTATCACTATTGAGGTAGTCATCTTTTGAATAAGGTCCCTTCCTTGACATCACACCCATATTTTCAATCAACTGCATTAAATACACTAAATACAGGGTTGGTAATGCAAAAGAAAGTCTATATAAAGGACCCACAGTCTGTGCACAACATGAAAATATGTTGCTACCCAAGCCTATGAATAATAATATTTAAGGAAGGTGGTATAATCTTAAGGATCAAGTATAATTTCAGCCTCAGTTTTATTATGCATCAACATCATCCAAAATAGGCAGAATTCTCTAGGATGTCACAATCCTCAAACATCATGAAAATGATGGGGGAGACACTTTGGGCCTAGCTAAACTAAAAAGAGAATTGATGAGGTGTTTAATGATCACATATAATTTTCTCATCCAACCTAGCTGCAAGAACCCCATCTTGAAGAGAGATCATGTATAACCTTTCATAAAGGGACACACTACAATTATCAATAATCGGTACATTTGGTACATAGAAAGGGGTAAAATCAATTTTATCAAATTGGATCATCACATCCTTAACATCATAATGTTTTAGAAACATAGTTCCAACCTCTAAATTTTTATTCAGTATGGGATCAAATAAAGCATATGTTATCCTAGTGGAATTATAATAATCTTAATAATGTAAATAGGCCCCTATCAATACAAAAACAAAATTGGATGGGAAATTCATCATGTAAGGAGATATACATTGTTGAGTGTGGGCTAGGATTTGAAAAAGATATATAATAAATATTTCTTCTAAATTTAGGTGTTTTCATTATGTTAAGTCATTTTTCCTCACTAATTTGATGACATGAATCCCTATGCACATATCACCAACTTGGAGAATAAATCTATTCTAAAAAATTTCCATAATGCCTGCCATCCATTGTTATGGAGAGACCTCTGAGTTCACATTGTTTCCCCATGTGTTATATTACCCAGCTTCCAAAATGGCATAATATGGGCCTACACTTTCATTGACATACTGAGAATTGAAACTATGAGGGTGTAGTTCATTTCTCTTAAACCTAGCATAGCTTAGAAAAATATTGAATCCTTGAAAGAAATGAGTGACGTCATCATGATATCCTTCCTTATTCACCTTCATAATGATAATCATCTCTTTATCAAAAAGATGAGTTTTCAAGGGATTATCCCAAAAGTCCATAGTATGGGGGGATTCATCATATATCTCTCCATGTGGTAGAATCCCACCCAACTAGTAAATGTCCCAAAAGATGATACCAAATACACCATAGTAAAAATAAAATGTATTGGTTCTAGGTCACATAAAATTTATCAATTCTCAGAGAAGATCAGGATGGTTGTAAATAATTAACTTGGGAATCCACAAGGATTCATATTGAAGAACCCTATATAATCACTTAGAAAACATGTTATAGCTTTACCAGACCCAGAAAATACTTATCGATTTAACAGACAAAATTACCTCCAGGATTGAGATCCCATTTCAAAATCTACTATCTAGCAAGATTTTTCATATAGTGGGAAAGTATACTCAAGTATATTTGAGTCATAGGCATGTGATAAATATAACAAACATCTTTTCTCAAGGGTGAGTTTTCTAGCATATATGAAAACCCTCAATATTACACAACGACCATCTAACTCTCCTCAAGAATTTTCATCTAGAAACATTGAGTTGTATACTACTAGTGAGATTGAAAATTGAAATCTAAATGAGGGATAACAACATCATCCATCTAACCAAACCTATATAGATGAATTTGATGAGAGAGAGGATAATATTGAAGATCAAATAAGAGTAATCTATTCAAAATCTTATTATCTGAATATCCACGATATCGAGGGATGGAGTTACATTTTCATGTGATCATATTCCTTTGATAGGATACGGATGAGGGAGATCGATAAGATCCAAATTCCATTTGAATAAAATTATGTTTCTTATATAAGACATGTCAATATAAAATCGTTATGAAGGGAAATGGAAAAATCTAATAGAATCGTCTTCATTGCAAAAATTAGTAAGGTATTTTTAAATTTCATTAGGATTTCGACAATATCCAAAATACTGATGGACTCACAGGTTACATAATCCCATAGGGCATCATGTAATCACCTGACCACTTAGTGACTTATAATCACGTGACCTAGACAGGGTCACATGAATCACATAATAATCAATCAATCATATGATCAAATTATTAGATCCATCATATTCTTCTAGAAATTCTCTATCCCCATTTCCAATGTTCAAATTGATACTGGAATGTAGTTCATGGACTGTTTAAAAAGGAGCTTGATCAAGAGTGGTCTTGAATAATAGTCCGAACAAATGGACGGATCGTTGAGCTTTATCACTATTGGTTCTCATAGAAGGGTATCATGATGAAGGCACATGACAGAGGTAGTTTCATAATTCTCTAGAAAAGTAATATCTAGTGAAATGAATAGATCTATACCCCCTATATATATTAAAATTTGGGGAATACCAATCATTTCTCGACAAACCAATTATTTCCCTATACACCAATTTCCGAAAAATATGAAGACTCAGGTAGGCCTTTAAATTCCACATTAATGAGCCCCTTCCCCAAAAAATTTCACTCATGAGGAGGGAGTTTAAGGATTCCTTCCAAGGGACATTAAAAAAATTAACAATGGGAAAAATACCCAGATATAGGAATGATATTCCCCACAAAAGAAATGGTCAAACAAGGAGGTTAAAGCATGCAGATCTCATAAGCCTTAAAGGGATAAGTGATCATGTGACCATTATATTGTCATGAGAAAGACCCATGTGTAAAATATAGCATTCAATAGATCCCACTAATAGTGTTCAATATGTTAATATTCCCTTAAGAAGGAGTTATAAACATCCATAAGTCACACAAATGTAGTCGAATGAGTTACCCAAGGTGACACATATTGTCAACTTGAAAATTCCTGATAACACACCCAAAATCAATAAAAATAGTTGGAAAATGTATAAATTATGTTGGACTCTTATGGTCCCAAAACACTCATGTCACATCACCGATGAGGATAATAGTTGTCCTAAAGAAATTCATACTAAATCGCAAACTCTACATACTTTGTAAAATATGAAAAATTAATAATAAGGAAGATGGATACTATTATAGTTATAAACGTCATCAAATGTACCCAAAGTAGTCTAAAATAAACCACATGCTTCCAAAAATGTATCTACCTCATGTCATGAAAGCCCATAATATTTTTATCCATATAGCATGATGGGAATGAGTGTGTCCAAGAAACGTCATTCTTCCCATTTTCCTCTCTAATGGAAAAGGTGGCATTTTTTTGAAATGATCATACATCTGAATAGGACCTTTAGTATTATTGTTATTCAACATAAAGAGGTAGTGTAATTTTCCTTGAGAGTACTCATACAATCTGACATGACTCCTAAACATTGGAAAATAAAACACCGTACTAAAAATAAGATGATACGACAACCTCTTGTGGTAGGAAAACTCTTACGGTGTGATAAGTTTGTCTGCAATGTGCTCTCATGAGTCTCCGTAAAAACTCATCCTAATCCCCTAAATGTCACGTTGAACATTCATACTTGTCTCATGGAAAGACATGGACTAGTTATCCGAGATCATGTGATATCCTTTTGACGTGCACCCAGATCTCCCAAAATCCCTTGGACATGAGAATATAACAATATGAAAGTATTTGGGCATTCAGAAATAATTTAATAAGTCCCCACTAACTGGAAAAAATAAAATATGGGGGGTTTGGGTGATAGGGACTTGGGGTTGCTGAAAATTTGGAGAAGTCCTCATAAAAAATTAGTGATAGAGGCTCATGAACACGCGTGGTGTTGAATCTCTTTATAGATTCTAGTCTAGATTATTATGATATTAGTTGTAAAAGCTGGTAATGACCTCAAGTGTTGAGGACAATAAGTTCCCCACCCCAGTATGAAAAATGAACAATGACTTGTAGTATTACAATGGTAACCCCAAAGACAATATGTTGATCCTTTCTTCTTCCAAGTGAAGGAGATAATTTCATAGAGCAGCTAATATCATGATGGTAAAATCTTCTCATTAGCTAAATTTTTGGGAACCACTGGGGTGACCATGTTCCACACATAATGTGCTTTGTGTGATCACTCATAGATCACATTAAGGACTTTTATAAGGGAATGTAACGACTCCCCCCCCCACACCTGTAGATCAAAGTAAACATAATAAATACCTACACTAAAAAATATAAGGAATTAAAAATATAAAGGCCAGTTAAATGAACAAATATTGTTGAAATAATTAGATAACATACACATTGATACTCATGTTCTCCACATACACTACCTAGGTCATGAAGTAAAAAAATGAATAATTTCCTAGATTATGAGACACTCCTTTGTCATTCTAATTTCATCATGTGAATTCCCTTTTACATGTAAAACAAAGTCACATGGATTCCCCCAGACATGTCTCTCATGTCTTGCATAGCCCTTTGGGCTCACCATACTTACCATTTTTTCTCTTCCTACATGTCGTATGACCCATATATAAGTTCTAATTCATTTAAATTAAGTCTCATGGTAGCACGCGGTCATGTCAATTAGCTCTTATGACACCCTATATTATTGTTATCCAGGCTTCACGATGCCCTGTAGACATGTTTTCAATGATATGAGACACCATCTGAGACATGTTGCATTGGCTCTCATGAATTCCTCATGGCATTCATCCAGGACTCACACTATTCTCTAAACATGTCATCCAGGATGTGTGACACCCTCCCAGAGATATCATATTGTCCATGATGTCATACCCCATGTGTTTCAGAAACCACTTTCATTAATACCAGGAAACATTATCAACATCATGCGACACCCCCTTGATAAATTGAACAGGTCATGTTATATCCTCTAGACAAGTCGATTGGGCCACGTGATCCTTAATAGACTAGAGTGATACATCAAAAGGGTATCCAAGGATTTCATAATGATGACTATCATATACATGTAAGACCTAAAAATATTTTAAAATTGTTTATTTAATCCATTATCAACAGAACTATAAAAAATACGATTCCTACCATAGCCATGTTATAGAGGCCACCTCTATGAGGTTGGAGCTCTATATTAATCTTAAAAGGGAAGTTCTAGAACATAAGTACCTCAACCAAAAGAAATAACATTGATCATTTTCCCATCTATTATTTCTCAAAATGATCAAATCTCCCATGGTATTGTAGAGTTTCAATAACCATATCATCTACACCATGCACATTTAAAAATACTATTGAAACCTCATTATATAAGACCCATCCATTTGAACATTGAGGACTCTTATTCCTTCCGTGACCAGGATACGTATAAATCATTCCTAATTCTCAATCCAAAATTCAAAATGGGTATCCCCATCAGTGGGTTCCAATAATGCCTCTGAAATTTCAACCATTGGGACCTAATCATTACCATGGGTGGATTACTATACCTCACCCCTCAGTGGATTGAGAATCCCAGTTAATTATGATTCCCCAGATTCTATTCGTGATTTGTATACATAAGATGCCTCTCTGAGGCCGAGATCCATATTAAACACATCAAGGGTTGTCCCAGGTAATAATCCTTTTATCTGTGTGAGATAAGACAGATTACATTATATTCTTTGTTTGTCACAATTATCATGGATAACATGGTCTAAGGGTGTTACAATAGTCATATCACTCACATCATGAGTATACATCATCCTATGAAATATATATATAATCCACAATGAGTAGAATTTCACATTCTGATCAACCCATAGGGATTTACCATGGGTCCAGTCCAAAGAACATGTCTTCTCTATGAGAACTAATATATCTTCTATAACCAAGATAAGTAGGATGCCTTTATATGGAATGATCTCAAGTAGTCACCCAATTTTGTGCAAGTCATTTTTTTTCTCTAATATTATAATTTTCAAGAACCAACCATTCCCATGGGCTGGTCACCCTACCTTATCCCACAGTGGACTGGGAAAAAATGAACTAGGGAAACTCTGATTATCAACACAATCATGATATATAGGACATATCTATGGGACTCGATAATGAATATATGGTTCCCTAAAGTACTCATATATATTGTATTTTTATTATTTCAAAATGAATGGGTTAAAAATACCTGGGTTTAGATTCAAGTAATAATCAGGATATGTGGGACTCCCCATAATGCCTTAATCCCTTCTTCGAAATATTTACCGCCTCCCTTCACGATAGAAAATTTGGAAACTTCTAGTTATATAGATTCTCCTAAAACATAGTTGGGAATTAATGAAAAACATCATAAAAATATAAATGGATTCATAGATGAGACCCACATCTTCTCTACAAAAATATAAAGAGAGAGAGAGAGAGAGTTAGTCTATAGTTATTCTGATAGGCTAATCAGTCTCATATCAGTATTTGGAATAGATTTATGATCATTCCATAAATATATAATAGAGACCTAATGTAGGAAAAATTCAATCATAAAGTGTTTTCTATGTCTGAACTGCCACCCTCTTGACCAATATGAATCCCTAACTGTCGTCTGGCCTAAAAACCCTGTTGACCACCTGCCTTGGAAAAGTTGGTACGTACCAAATTCCAGATGAGGGAAGCATTGGTAATTTCAGGTAAGAGTGATAATGGTAACCCAATTTCCATGATAATGAACAAAATAAACTCCTCATAATGGACCATCAGGCCAAATTAGACCCACTACAATGAGGGTTCCCATCCTTTATATATCCCATATTTCTAAATGAAATAGTTTAAGTGGGTATCATTGAAGAATATTTTCTATGCTTATCAGTATGCCCCAAATATATGTTATTTTCTAATTTTATAATCTCATGTGTAACACCCCATGCTTCCATGGAACAATTTTATTTAAATTATTCAATAGCTTCCATTGCACGCGACACCAAGTTCGAACACACCATAACCTATCAAACTAACCGTTTAAAAAGTGATTATGAATAGTATTAACCAAATTATGAAATTTATATATTTTATTTTGTAAAATAGACTTTATATTTTTAATTTAGAAAAAAAAAATTATCTTCTGTTGAATTTTTGGTATTTTTTTTGAAAAGTCTTGATTTTGATGAATTGTGAAAATTAATGCATTATTGTTAAAAAACAAAATTTTCATTTATATATTTATTTTTTGATAAATTTATTTTGAAGTCATAATAGAAAAATAATAAATATTTCAATCGAATATATTTCATTGGAATCATTTTATAATATAGTTCGATATTAAAAACAAATGAACTTTTGAACGTCTCTTTTACCCGCCTTCTAGCAACATTTATGTTATTTACATTAAGTGTAATTTTACCACTTCTGTGAATTGAATTTCAAAAAATGGACATACATGGATGTAATTAAAATGAAATTTTTTTCTAATAGTATAAAATAATTTTTGAGGAGTAGTAGCTTTTGGATTTATATACCATGGTTAAAGGTAAATATGGTAATTAAAGGAAATTATAATATTGTAATAATATAATATTACCCTAACACATGTCCTAATTTCATTAGATATGAGTTTTTAGACCAAAATAAAAGTTATGTATAAAATATGATACTTTTTAACAAACTTGTGTCAGAGTATGACATTTATTATATATTTTTTAAATAGGAGTTAAAAATGTAATATTTATATTTTAACAAATATATTATTTTTAATATAAGATTATATAAACGATATGGTCAACTATAAATAGTTTATATAAAAAGAATTAATCTAAATATTATTAATTTATTTATAATTTTTGGAAATAAATAATTAAATTAAATAGTGACACAATAATGATGCAATAGGTGAATTATTAAATAAAGAATCAACAAAACAATATTAAAAATAGTAAGATAAATATAATATTACTTAATTAATGACATCCATGATTTTTTTAGATATCATAAACATGTTATTGTAATATTGGAAGAATTTTTTAGGGGTAACATGTTGTTTTGATATTTTATATAACAAAAATTAACAATTTTATCAAAAATTACATAAATGATACTTTAAAATAAATAATTTGTAATTAAAATTTATAAAATTCAAAAAATAGTAGGTTCATCAAAGTAACCAGGATAATTCTAAATATTTCATTAATGATCCAATTTGGTTTTTTAAATTTTATTTTAAATATATTAACCCTATATTATAAATGTTCAAGAAAACATTTTAAGTGTTAAACAGTTTAACTAATTGTTAAATCCAATAGATAACGTTAATTTTGTGACTTAAACTTTTTTAAAAATAAATTGAAGATTTTATTTATACCCATGATTATCTTATAATATAAACAACTCACTTTGGAAAAAAATTTTGAGGGCCCCTATCTTCTCTCATAAAAGAGAACATCTCTTTCTCTTTAATTCAAAACTCTAAAGCCATTTTGATTATCCAACCCTATCCACATACCCTCCCAACATCCCTCAAATCATTTCAAATGTTATACATTGGGTATAAAACCCATCCTATGGAGTCCTTTTTTTCTAAATCAAAAGGAGACCCTCAATGAAGAGGTAATTTTTTGACCAATTCCATTCAATTTCTTTTCTTCTTCTACTTCATCATAATATTTTGATTCCAGACTAAAGTATTCAATCCAGTATCATCTTCATTATTATATGTTATTATGATTATTTTAAATCTATATTCCTCTTTTTATCCATCATACGAATAGTAATACCACCATGTGTGTGTTCATACAACTTACCATCTCCACACCATGGTGTAATTTTTTATTCAACACTACATTATTTTGATTGGTATAATGATGAGTATAAAAGATATAAATAATGAATATAACACGATAATTATTCTAAATAATTAATATAATATCTAATCCATACCATTTAACCATCAATGGAATGATAATTTCACTTGTGCATATGTACTACCTACCATCTCCAATATCCAACGATATTAAGTCTCTATTTTAACCATTAAAAAATGTTTATAAAATTTATATGATAACTTAAAATAATTATTATGATATATATATCATTTTATTTAGGAATAAAATACCTTCAATGCATAAAACATTACTTACACAGTAAAACATTCATAGGAAACTGAATTTTTTAGCAATCGAAACAATGGTAATAATTAAATATTATAAACAAAATGATATAAGAGGATCATATATGATATTATGAACATGGATATGGTTGTTTTATTATTTACTAATTTTTTATTAAATATAAAAGTGGTTTACACAGATTCTAATAATGAAAGTTTTATGGTAAGGGTTAATTTCACAACCTCATTATTATCAGAGGTTGTTTATACATATCTATTTGGAAATATTTATCATCCTTGTCCATGATTCATAAAATGTATTTCAAAATATTTTAAAAAATGGTATAATTATTTTTTAAACATGTTTTAATTTTTATAAAATGTTGTGAAAGGAATATTTTCATTTTTTCAAATGAGGTACTTTATGATCTTTTAAAAAATTACGAAAATCATGTTTTTTAAACATATACAGTGCAAGTGATTATTTTCCACCATTATGATGATTTAAAAATTTAATGATTTTCTTATTATCATGAAGATATATTTAAAAAAATTATTTTATAATTTGACGTATTTTAAATGATTTAAATGATAAAAATGGATATTTATTTTAAATTGTATTAATAGATCTATTAGATTATTTTCATATATATCTACATCCATTGTTAGATTATATGCATATATGATATTCATTTATTATGATACATTCAATATTTTCATAATAAATGGTTTATGATATATTTGTTCGTGGATGTTCTAATTTGAGATCATTCATGATTTTTTATTAATGTAATAACATTTTGTATGCTCGTTTTGATATGAATGTTTAGGTTATGTTTTACCCCATTCATAAGAGGAATGCATTGGACTTAGTTAGTGATGGGTGGGTATCGTTATAGCCTAGGTCTATGGGGAAAATATACTATCATGTAATGAGGCCTTGATGGTATCATTATTTATAGTCATGGAATGAGGCCTTGATGGTATGGTTATGATGTATAATATTCTTCATTTCATTATTATGTGATTATTTATTGATATTAATTGTGATTATTAGATTATTATAATATACATGAGAAATATTAAATGGAATTTTTTGATTCATTCTTTAAATATTATTATGAATATTGTGTTTAAAATTATTATGTTTCAAATGTATATCAAGCCTTAAATGTTTTTCTTATTTTTGACATATTTAGTTATTATGTTTATCCTCACTGAACATCTGATCTCACCACTTTCGGATGATTCATTTTTCCCAATGATGTAATGATGTATATTATGATTAAACTGTAGGGATATTCTATAGAATATGAATCTTTTCAATTGATATACTATGGTGTTTTTCTATTAATGTTGTAATGTAAAACTTCTATTTGTATCTTGTTTTCTCAAGGATACTAAACTCAACTGTACATTCGAATTTGATTTACTGTGATCATGAATATGTAATAAAATAAAGCCCCAACTCTTGGAAACTGGGTTCATGGTGTTACATTATGACATATGTTATTCGATTTCATTATTATTCATGTCATATTAATAATCAATATTTATTACATTACCCAATTTTATAATCTATGATATGTATGGTAGGGTTTCCAAATTTTATTTCCAATTATCTTGTACCCTTATGCTCAATTTATTTTGATATCTCCCTTTTTTAACCATACATAATATCTAATATCACTATTTAATATGTTTCCTTTCAAATGGTATTGAAGAATGGTGTTTTGTATGACAATTCTAAGAGGGGTTCTAGTCACTCATGATGCATTTTTTTGTTTTTGTAAAAAAAATTTGTAGACAAATAATCTTTTGTAAAAAAATGTTTCCATAAATAAGGTAAAATATGTGTTGTTGTAAGTTTATTTCATGTTTTCTAAATAATTTCTAGTAATCTAAATGAATAATGTTGTTTGTTAATGCTGGTTATCAGACAAACTCATTTGGACCCATTTTTTTGCATTATGTTTTTATAAATGGGTTAGAAGTTGTTGGAAATCAAATTTAATTTGTTTATTATGTTGTATAGTTCTGAAGTTGTAATAGATTTTTATGTAATGTTTTAAAATATTCAAAAACATAATCTGATTGTTCATAGTAGATCATTCAATGTCCTCAAATGATGAATATGTCTCATAACATACTATTAATATTATATTATTAATTTAGTGAATATTCGGTTTGATAAGTACCATTTAGGATGTAGATCACCGGATACATATTTTTTTGAAAACATTTGTTGACGTGAGATGTGTGTCAAGGTTTCTTGACATCTTACAACATATTGATGCAGAAACCAATCAATACAGAGAGTTTCATACACCAGTACATCGGGTGGGAACAAAAACTAATCCACCATAGATAATTTCTTTGAGAAATTAAAAAATTACACTATAAAAGAATGCCGAGATAAATAAATTTATGGTTTCAATACACACTAATAATCTATCATAATCTATGTTATATTAGATGGAAATGTTCAATTGGATTGAAAACATTGGATTTCCCATGTTGTATTGGTTGAACAAGTAGTATTGATTGTAAAACAGAAGAGTGTTTGCAATATTTCTTTAAAAAGTGGAATAGAGATGGAAAGTGGGGAAACCAAGTAGTTAATCACACTTATTTCATTATAATGAGTAATTAATTAGATTGAAAATTTCATTGGAATGAAAAATTCAATAGAATGATAACTTCATTGTAATATAATGTTTTTTTTAAAAACTGTTTTCTATATTATCTAAATATATGAAATTTGGGAAGTTTTTTTTGAAGAATCAAGATGTTTTGAGAATACATGAGTTTTTGTGGGTACTTTTCTAGTATCCAAACATGAAGATAAAATTTGAGTAAATTTAGTGTTTTTATAATTTGGGTGAGTGGAAAAACATTTCAGTTTCACTTCTTTTCTATTACTATACCACAAATAAATATTTCAGTAAAATATATGTGTTCCGATTTTTTCACATGTGTGAATTGCTGGATGTTCTATAGAGTTCATGTTAGACATTTATTTTGGATAAAGAATTCTATTTAGAAAATTAATCTAATATAGGATTCGCTTATTATATAGATTTTATCAATCCAAGATAATATATCTGAGTCTTAAAGAAATGTTTGAAAAAAACGGGATCTTTAATTAGATTTAACAAATTTTTGTATCAAGTATATATTATGAAAAAGTGAAACAAAATGAGTCTATTGGACCGAATTTATCAAACATAGGTAATTGGACCTAGACACATCATACAATGTTTTCAGATAGATTTTTGAGGAGAAAAATATCTCATTTTAATTTTAATTTGTGGATCAAATTGTTTTAATCCTAAATTTGTAAACTAATGGGAGTTGTTATAATCATTCCAATAAAAATCTATAAGGTGTATTATGGGATTTGGAACAAGTTCTATTCACATATCAATTATAGTGAATATAGATTGAAAAACAAGAGTGAAAATGGAATAGATGTAGGTCCTCACACTAAGCTTACAACATATGAATCTTATGTTATTTTTTAATCATATTTATACTTTCTTGGTTTTGATTTTTCTGAATTTTTATAATAAATAAAATCTATCCTATTGTAGGGATTATATTTTTCTAAACTGTGAAATTTTTGAAATGGAAAATTTTGATTCACATTTTCCCCCATCACAGTTTTTCTTAGATCATTCTGAACTTTAATTAGATTCAGTTCCAAGATTCCATTATTGAATCTTAATCTTTTATAATCTCAATTTTTAACCATTCAATAATTCTTATATTTTATGGAAAAAATTATTATGGTTTGAAAAACATGATTATTCAATATCTCTTATCTATAGTCCTAGAACATTTGGATTCTACTAAAATTGGTTTTCCTCTTATTTTGAAATATTTTCCAATAGAATTTTAATGATAAGATAAATATTAATGTTGATGGAAAATGTAGAAATGTTATTCTTGTTTATATGTTAGAAAATATTTATATGAATGTGATGGGTCTCAAAATAGCAGAGTGTTTGTGGGACAATATTGAAAGTATATTTTAATGGAATACTAAAGTGAAGAAAGAAAATATACGATATCAATCATAAAAGGATTAAAGATATAGGAATTATATATGATTTAACTATTGATTAACACTTCACCAGAGTAAATGGAATTGTTCTAAACATAAATGGTTTTTAGATTGTACAAAAAGATTCAATAATTCTAAATAAATGGAAGAGAAACATTCTATACATTTTTTATTCTAATATTTATTCATTATAGTATAATGATTGTATATTTATTGATTAATTTAATCAATTTCTTATTGATTATAAATTGAGAATTACATTAATATTGAACGATAAGATAATAGAATGAATGGAATTTGAATCTTTGAGAAAAATAGTAATTCAAGATGTTGAAGATGTTGATCCCTGTGATTTTATAGAGAAATTGGATGAATAATTGAATGATAATATAATGTCTCATATATCCAATAACTATCAAAGAGAAAGATGACATTATAGAAGAAATATTCCTCTCAAATGTTATGATTGTGGTGGAATCATACACTAATATACAATTTCCCAATATTAAGGTTAGAGAATAATGAGATGATTCTGATGAAAACCCTTAATAGAGGAAGTTGAAACAAATTTATAAAGAATAAAATTCCCCCATAAAACATAAGAATATGTTTACCAAAAAATATTTTTAATGATTAAGAAATATGAGTTTGAGTCAATTAACAACAATTCTTCAGAAGTTGAATGTTCATAAATGTCCATAAAATGCATTAAAACTATGGTTAAAACAATAGATTCATCAAATAGTGAGTAAAGAGGTAAATAATCTTAAATATAGTATCATATCAAATTATAACTTGTTGAATGTCTTGAGAAAAAAAGAAATCTCATGAAATAAAAAAAATGATGAATAAAGAAGGGTGGAATGTTTTCTATGGTTAAAAATATGTTTTTATGTAATAATGGGAATAAATCTATGATATATTTCGCTAAAATTTAGAATTTATTAATAGGTAAAGATAATTTACTATCTATTTAAGATGTTTGCATCTATGGAAGATGAATTTTACCTATCCCAATCAAAACGTTTTTGGGATGAATGCACTTTAATAACGAAAAATGAATACATCATCAATGACATGGAAGTAAAATTAGAGAGTTAAATAGTTGTTAACAAGACATTAAAAAAAATTCATGTGTAATCATCACCCACAAAAAAATTATTTCATTATATGTTTCTAATATCTTACGTGAGATAAAAAGTTATTGGAAAGAATGGGTTGATATAGGATTCGAGAAACATATCAAATCAATATAAATTAAAAGCATCCTCAATAAAAAAGATGGTACATGCCTAGAGTATATTAGATCTTAAAATATTTGTCAACCTCAATATATTTTGTATAGAGAAAG
Organism: Viscum album; assembly: GCA_963277665.1. NCBI lineage: Eukaryota > Viridiplantae > Streptophyta > Magnoliopsida > Santalales > Viscaceae > Viscum > Viscum album. The sequence goes on from OY728137.1 coordinate 1,961,367,185, forward strand.
ATCTAAAATCGGTATTAAATTATGATTTCATGGTTTTTTATAGTGTTTTATAATCTATGAGAACATGGAATATTAGTTTTTGAATAACATTTCACTTTTCAGATGTTTTTTTAATATAGTGGAAGAAATTGTTGAAGAATATTAGGTAATATTCCAAAAACATAGCATGTAGGTAATGTAAATCACAAGATGTGATAGAACACCAAAAAGAAACCAAATTTGAATTCTGAAAAGAAGTATTTTGAGGATTTTATAATGTTATTCATGAAGAAATTAAATGTTTGACACTATTTTTGGAAAAAAATGTTATTTTAGAATACAAGGAAGCTAGAAGGAATAAAGTTATTGAAATACCTTTTGTTGTTGAGACCGATTTGAATGTAATTAAAAACCCATGGATACATACTAGTTGTTGTTCATCACAAATGATATGTGATTTACAAATATTTAATGATGTTGAAAATCATGATGTAGGAGCTAATGAATTTTGGAATGACAGATCCTTAGAAATAAGAGGAATAGAAATGATTTATATTTATGAGAGACAGTCAGAATATAATGAATGTCTATATGTTTATGGGATAAAATAAAACATACATTATATAAGTCCAAATTTTGATCACAAAAAAGGAGTGATCTTCAATATAGATTCATATATCATTATACGTGTGGAAGGTGTATGTTTTTTTAATTGGAGAAAGAACCCATCGAAATACAATTCAAATAGGGGAACTTTACAACTCTAATTTCCTGATTATTGGAGATGAAAATAAGTTGTGGAACTACTAGATTAGTTTTTATGGACATAAAAATATAAAAAAAGATTATAAAGTTGATGTTCTATGGAATTTTCTAGAATTGAATAGAATAGAATAAATTGTTTTCATGAATTTTCCGAAATTGAAATTGACTAATAAAATTCATAAGAATGTTCATACATAGTATACTAGTACTCTTACAGATTAATTCCATTTTATGTGGTATAGTGAGATATCAATACAATGTAGTTGATTCATACTATATCAAATTTATGGATGATTATATCTGAATAAAAAACATAATCTTTTTTGTATAAATCAGAGACAGTAGATATGTTCATTGTTTTTAAAAGATATATTGAGAGGAAAATGGGTGTTTAATTGATGAAGATGATAACTAATAATTGAAACGTGTTCACATGAAATCCAATAAAATAATATTAGTAAAAACATAGATATAAAAATTACTACAATTTTCCATAAAATCCACAATGAAATGGTGTTGAAAAAAAGGAAAAACTGAAATTTAGTTGGAATAGGAAGAGTCATGTTAGCAGAATACTTATATTTAATGTTCTACTTGGTGAAGCTACTATTAATATTATACATATTCAAAAGAGATATTTTTTCTAAGGATAGAATACAACATGTCCTCCTATTAAATTTAGTACAACCCCCTTCAATAGAATATTTTAAGGTTACTAGATGTTCTTGTCTTCTAAATAAAATTAGATCATGGAAAAATTAATGATAAATATAAAAATGGAATTTTCATCGGATATTCATCCAATAGAAGTAGTTTCAAATTTTCAAACAAACATTTAAAAAAAATTATGTATTCATATGATTTGAATTTTATTAAAAATAATAATTCCTCAATCAATGTTCTTTATAATTTTGAGGAAGGGAGGCTGATGATTTCTAAGAAAGTGAAAATGAGTCAACATAGACTTATCATGATTCAACAGAATCATGTTATGTGGAAACTACATATAGAAGATAAATTGTAAAATTTCTTACATTAAAAAAATGTTGAGAACAAAAATAACATTGGGAATTATAAGGCTCTAGTTTTCCCAAGAAGAACGCTGAGATTAGAAAATAATACATCAGTAATTTCAAAAATTGATCAAGAATCAAATTCTAAAGTAGTGGAATAAAAAATGACTTAATGAAATAAATGAAGAGGTCTATCATATTTAGAAAATATACACATGGTATATTGTTCCATGACCATAAAATAAAAATCTGATTGTATAAAATGGGCATATAGAAACTGTTTTAATGATCATGGATTACTTCCAATAAATATGGAAATAATTTTTTGTTATGGCAATGCATAGGTTGAAAGTAGAGATTTTGAAAAATCATTTTCCCCAATTGCAATATTATAAACAACAAGAATGTTTTCTTGTTGTGGTTTACATAAAAATAATAATTTTTATCAAATGGAAGTAAGGTTAGCATTAAAAAATATTAAAATTAAAGAATAAAATTTCATTGAGATACATTGTGGGATTCTACATGATATCGATGGATGAATTGTATTGAAATTAAATAAATTTTTCTATTGGTTGAAACAAGCCCCACATTCTATGTATTAAAAACATGACAACCTTTTATATTGATGGAGTTTTCTATATGAAATTTTAATGGACAATTATATGTTAATAAGGTTAACTATAGAACAGAAGTTGTAATTGTTTATGTGGATGATATAATTTTTTATAGGTATGAAAAAAATTAATGTATTTATTAACAAAATGAAGAAGACTTTTCAAATGTCGATGTTGTTAGAATTAACTACATTCCTTATCATAAAATTTCAACAAAAAAATAAAATAAAATTTTTTCTCTCAAGAAAATTATCCAATAGAAATATTAAAGATGCTTGGGATGGAAAATACAATTAATTTTCCACCACTAATTCAGTGAGTAAAAAGTTGACTAAAGATTAAAATATAAAAAGTGTTAATAAGAATTATTTTTAAAAGTTGTTAAAAAATTAAATTTATCTCATATCCTTAGGATCTAATATATTTTTTGTTGTAACATTGTGTGTTATGAATAAAAGTGATATGAAATAGTCTCATATAATTATAGGAAAGAGAGTTCTGAAATTTGTTAAAGGAATAACATCACATTGAAATTCGTATAAAAATGTTTTAAATGAACAGTAATGGTTATATTGATTCAGATTGTGCTAGAAACTAAAATGAAATAAAATCAGCATTTGGAGAAGCATTTTATAAGGGAGAATGTTTTGTGAGTTATTATAGTATTGAACAGAGTTTAGTAACATTAAGAAGAGAGGAATAAAAATATGTTTTTCTACTCAGCCATGCACTCAATTGTTATGGATGAACATTATGTTGGATTATCTGAATGTATATGTCTTTAAACCATTAAATATAATTTTTGATAATCTCTATGTAATTCATCTTGTTAAAAATTCTTCCAAGCTGTCGAGATCAAAATATATTAATAACAATTTCACATCCTAAAAGAAACTGTTTTGGGTGCATATTTTTTCTAATAATATATTTCAATGATGTATTAAATTTACGAAATCTTCGCCAAAGAATTACCAAAAGAGAAATTTTTGGATATTAAACTATATCGTTATGTTTGACCACCACCATCAACTTCCTAAATAACATATGTATGAATCCCAAAATGATTTTGATTATATTAATAAAGGGTATAATTTGAAAAAAAATAATAAAATGGGTTGGGAGTTAATTTTCACACTTTACTGAATATGAATATGTGGTTATTATAAAATGGGGGAGAGATAAAATTGTATCAAGAATATAAATTTGATTTGATGTTTATATTAACATTGTTGTGGCATTTTCTGGTCACTGAGAGATTGAATTCCATAAAATTTTTTCCTTATTCAGTAGTTAGGGTTACGGAACACTCTTTAGAGCATGTTTGTGTTATGAAAAAATTTCAAAACGTGATTTGTTGTTAAAAATGTAATCATATAAAAATACGAGTGTGAAAAGATTATGATTTGAAACAAAATGACGGTTAAAAAAATCCAAATGGGATATTAACTTTTATTTTTTTGTTTTATTTTTAACATACATTTTTTTAAACTAATTTTTTGAAAAAAATATTGTTTTTTTAAAATTAGATGAAATATAAGTTTCTATAAGTTAAAACATGTTGTTGAAAAAATTCTATGAATATGAATGAAGATTGATGTTTTGTTATTTTAGTGATAAAATGAAGAATATAAAACCTATCTCATAATATTTATATTTTCTATGAATGTCATTAGTTGATAGAAATCATAACATGTAAGATTATTATAATTCACATTCTAGATGTTATGAAATATGTTTATGGGAACCAATAAAACATTTCAAAAAAATTATGATAATTCTTTTTTAATTGTAAAATGTCATTAATTCATGATGAAATATCATGATACAAGATTGATATTGTAAGAAAAAATAAGCAGATATTCTGTTTGGAATGTACCCCTCTATATGTGGTTCATCAAATACAGTATATGATGAAATAAATTCAAAAACTTATGATGAGTTGAAATGGGTTTTCACATTGATCTATAATATAGTTTCTAACTCTGATCCATCAAATGGATTTTGATACTAATCAATTCATATAGTTGTAGACACTGGTGCATCAGATGGGTACTTTCACCGATCCATCATACTCATATTCTTTGAGAAAGGAAAAAATATCTAGAAATAAATATCATTAGAATTAAATTTTATGGTTAGAACTCTCATTGATATTCAATTGACATATTATTTTAATTGGATGCAATAATTTGATTTTACGTAGACTATAAAAAACTCATGTTTTATCGGTTGAACATGAGATGGGGATTGTAAAATAGTAGAGTTTCTGAAACTCTTTCATAATAAATAGAAAGAGAAAACTAATAGTAGAGACCAAGTAGGTGATCAAAATTATTTCATTAGAATTATAATTTCATCAGATTGATAAATTTATCAGAATAAGAAATAATCGATGTAAGAAATATATAAAAAGTTAAATTTTCAGAATAATAATTTTATTGGATTGATGAATTCATCAAAATGTGAAGTTTTGTCTATTAAAGTTGTTTCCTATCATTACTAGATATTGGAAATTCATGATGGGTTGTGAATAAACAATATGCCTTGAGAAGACATGAAAATAGTTGAGAATTCTTGAAATAATCAATTATTATGTTCAAATGTGGTTTAAATTTGGGGTTTTTTAATTTGGGTGAATGGGATGAACATTTAGGTTTCTTAACATTAATATTTCTTGAGAACCTATAAATAGAGGGGGTATATAAATGGGTGTATATCATTTTTCACATGTTTGAAAAGGTGGATGTTTCACAGAGTTTCTATCAAAAGTTTTCTTTATAGATAGAGGGTTATCAGAGGATCTAACTGAGCCATTTTTAGATTACCAGATTGAGTTTTTTCATACTGAGAGAATCTATTTGAGTCTTTTGAATATTTTTGGATAACATATGATTGTCAATATGAGAGAAAAAATTTCTATGATGTGTATATATTGAAATGGTTAATCATACTAATTATATTGGATCGATTTTATTATATAGAGGAAATGAAAACCAGTCACATTAGACTATGGTTTTGGATAGATATTTTTTTTGAGAAAAAATCATTGAAGTTCAATTCCCTTTATGGCTAAGATTTTTTTATGAATATTTTTTTTAACTAACATCATTCAGCATAATAATTCTTATTTGTGCATATAATTTATCTAATAGGAGTTGAGAAATATTTTATTCAATTCTTCATTATAGAAAACTTCTTGAGACCCATAGTGGTGGCTATGGAAATGGCGTACGTTCTAATAATGGGGTCTAAACTTTTAAAAATTATGTTCTCTTTTTTACATCCCAAATCATTCATGATTTTTTTAAAGTTTTATATGTTTGAAACTCTAAAATGTTATAAGGGTTTTATTTCATAAAAATAAAAATTTTAAAAGAAGAAACAACTGATTCCCCCACCCCCATCAGTCGTTCTTCAATCCATTATATATTTAATTATAAATAATTTTTTTAGATAATGTTGTTCAACTATGAAACAGTTTTATATGTATCCTTATTTCTAATTGTGTATGACCTATATGATTCTAGAATGAATGATTATTTATTGTTCATAATATTTATCTTCCATGATATAATTTCGTTGCATTTAAATTATAGGTCTATATATATATGAGGAGACATCCACATTATTTTAGTGGTTTTTATCCAGAAGATTATGAGGACTGGAGTAGTACCACTATGAATATATTTTCAATTATCTAGTGTTTGATAAAATGAAAAGGGAATTATGGTTGTATATCTTTTGGAATGAGTATCTAATTAATGGGGGGAACTTTTCAAGAATATTAGGCAACATGATGAAATTGAATCCACTAATTAATATGATCGTAATATATTATTTTAAAAAACATTCATTGTATTCCTTTTTGACAATGGAGAATTAATTCCTATATGTAATGTAGAACTATGATGCATCCATTCACACCTATGATGAAAATTGTACAAGGAATATAAGTTGATCTTTTCCTATTATTATCAATCATGAAATTATGATTAGATAATTATTTAAAGGATTTAAAATTAGTATTTTAAAAGAAATTATACATAAAATAAACCATATCTATGAAAACAATTAAATTCTATAATTTTAGAAAAAAGGTGGATTTACCCAATAGTATTTTTTTAGAGGAATGGAAGGACTGCCAGCCAGGGGAATCCTAAAAACCACGGAGAGAAGAAAATGTGACTTCTTTTATGATTTATGTATCGAATAAAATAGGAAGGAATCTGTCTCAAGGGGACTGGTAAATGTTTTAAGTGTTTAATGGAAGGCCATTGGACAATAAAATTCTAAAATAATGTGAAGAGAGTAGTTAATGAAATGGGATATTAAAAATAAAAACATAATAGACCAGAGACACCTTAGTGATTCATAAGCAAGGAGTATGAAAATTTTATAAGCCATTATAAATTATTATGGTTGATGATGATGATAAACTACATCAACCTCTTAATCACAAAGATATATTAAAATCCAATGCGGTCACTATTAGAAATATACAGTATGTTAATAATGTGGTAAAATTTACATATTCCATCCACTATGTAAATACTAATGTATTATTTGATTCAAGATCAACCAACTCTTTTAGATATAAAGATTTTATTTATGAAAATGACTCTCTAATGACTCGATGTTTAATTTACATTGAATATCCCCAATGGCTAGTTCATTGCATTAGTGAAATCCCATAAATTTTTAAATAATTTGACCCCTAGTTGGTGTAATTGATATGACTTATATATTTATATAAAAAATACACCCTTTTATGAAAACGATAAATTATTAAAATATTGTCACATTAGAATAAGGAGGTGTGAATACTAAACATACTGTGACCATCATTAACATACTATGAACACTTATAACAATCATGTTAACTGAAAAATCATATCTTCGGTATTTCTGATCTTCCAAAAGTATAAATATAGCTAAGAGCACGAGGATAAGACCACATGGGAATATAAAAATAGGAATCATATTTACATGAAGATGATATATAATTTGATAATCATGGTTTTAAAAGAATGTTGGTAAGTGATCTATTTATTGAAAATGTAATATGACTGTTACAAAATGGAAGTTTAGATTCTTTTAAAATAAAATGATATCAAATAATACTTGAAATTAAAATTATTCCTCTTATAATATACCTACATACATACATACATACATATATATTTATTTATTTATTTGCACATTTCTATTTCATAAAAAATTAAAAATAAAAAAAAATAATTTAATTACACTTATTTATATGAATATAATTTTAAAAATTAAGGGATATTTAATATCTATATTGAACATGATAATAGTTTTATTCAATGTTATATATATTTATGTGAAATATAGTTTAATTCACATAAAAAAACATTCCATTTTATTTAATGAAACATTTTACAGTTTTATATTTTAATATTTACATTTTCAAGAAAACCTAATTTTAAATACTAATCATTTTAATTATAAATACCATTTTTTCTCTTAGTAAATAAATCAAATTTTTCACTTAAGATTATTGAAAAAAAATTATGATAAAATCAGTATATTTTTTAAACAAAAATGATATATTAATAATAAAATTATTTCATAAAATATGATAAATTACAAATGTTAAAATTTAAAAAACATGCTTAATTATTTGTATATTAAGTGGCTTACTTGAAAACAAGGTAATATATAACACATATATTTTGAAAATTAAATGCATAAACATTTAATAAATAGTATAAATTATTGAACATTAAGAATTTGGAATATTAAAAGAAATATATTACTATAAAATATGTGAGATTATAAATATTATATAAAATTATATTAACAACAACAATCTATTTTTATTTATTTTATAAGTTGAAAATTATTTGTGTTATTATTATTTTTAATTATGTTATGTTCGATTTAGATTTAGTATACATATATATATATATATATTTGGTTTTTATATGTGTGTTTTTATATGATCAACATGAATATATATATATATATGAAAAAATGATTATAAGATGTAATAATTTAATAAATGATAAAGAAAATGTGGAGTCACAATAGGGTGATGCTAAACACACCCCCCCCTCCTTGTTCTTTGTCGTGGAATTAGTAATATCTTGAAAAACCGTCCAAGACTGCACCAGGGCACTACAGATCAACATATTGGTTCTCACATTTCATTTAGAACATACTATAGAAAATATTGTTATGTAAGTTCTACTTGGGCCATGCATATTTGGTCAATCAAAAGTGGGTTTTTCACTTCTTTAATATTGAAATAGGGGCATTAATTAGTAGGCTTACATGGATTCCAATTAGTTCCAAATAGATAGAGATCATGTTGTGTATCATGGGTAATTATTTTATGAAAATAAGGAATATTTTTTCAGATAAAAATTGAGAATTTAACAATGGAAATATATACCTATATTTATATATTTTCAATCATATATTGGATTTATCTATATAGATAAATATATATCAGTTATATAAGAGATATTTCAGACAATTTTCTGCATCTATTTAAGGATTCCCCTTTGTATTTATTTTAATTTGATTAATTATTAGGAGGCAGTTGCCATGAGACCCACTTCTACAAGATATTTAGCAACAAATATTTAATGGTATATTGATCATTTTTTTAAATTATCTACATCAATTATACATTTTTTATGCATTAAAAATTGTATATGTAAAATTAGTTTAACCCAATTGATTTATTTTCTACAATGTATTTATATTGGTTAAAAATTTTAATTACCTACTAATTAAGGAAAGGCGGTCATTTTTTAAATACACTCCTTAAATGTTTCAATTAGATTTTAGAGTAATAAATTCATATGGAAAAATAATTCATGTTAATGTGGTTTATTTTTAAAAAATATTATATATGTTTAATAAACAATAATTGTGACTATATGAATGTTGGAGATGTTTTCAAGTTTTCATATTATAAATTATGGTTGATATATATTATTTATATATATATATATAGACACACACACACATATATATCATTTCTTAAATAAATATATTAGTTTATAGAATTATTTTTTAAAAGGTATTTGGAATGTTTAAATTATTTTAATTATTCTATTAAGGAAGTATGTATGATTATAAAACAATGATACATTTTCATGTATATATATATATTATTTCATATGAAATAGTTTCTTCTTATGGATATTTTTATAAAACTATTTTGAATATCTAATGAATAATAATTATGATTCTATGAATTCAACGGATGTTCATAAATATTCAAAATTACATTTTTTAACAAAAATGATGCATTTACAAATATATGTTTGTATAGATATACACAAATATATATATATATATATATATATATATATATATTTATATGTATCAATGTATCATTTCATGTAAAAATTGTTTTTCCCAATGGTATTCTTTTATGAACTTATTTTTAACACTAACACATTTTAATTCAGCCTCAATGGGTATAAGTTGGTTTGTTGAATTTTTAAAATTGTCTATAAGGTAAAAGTGATTTGTTTTAAAATTATTATATATATAACTCCCTGAGAAACTAATTTTTCTGTTATGTGTCTACATTTAGATATATGTATCATTTTATACTTCTTTTATGATGTAATATATATATAATTGATATTGTATACATATATGTTAATCATTTTATGTTAAAGGTTTTTTATTTTCATATCAATATACATAATTATGTATATAAATATAAATAAATAAATATATGTATGTATATATATCATTTCATATGAAACTATATTAATCGTGACATATATAAACTAATCCATGTAAGTCTATTTTTTGAAATGGATATTGATGCCCATTATTTAAAAAAATCATTTTGGTTTTAGGATGTAAAATAAAATACACTATACATTAAATTACAAGAAAATATACTTTAAAAATATTTGATTGAAGGTAGGGGATGGTGAGTAATCTCAAACCCTTATGAGAAAATGTCCAACTATGTGATTAGTGTGTCAGGATAGCCATGGGTGATCCCGTTATAGATTAAATGATGGGTGATCCCAGATAGATATCTAATGCATTGGGTAGTATTTTAATTTCCTGGGATGTCTTGTATAGTGTGTGAGAGGTTATCTTATGATCACTATGGGTTTAGAAAAAAAAAACAGTTTATTATAGGACTATTCCCACCCTATTTTGATGTATCTATAGTATGGTGTGACCTTATGTTAATATCCATGGTTCCACATTAAGAAATATCTATGAATGATCATGTATTTTTGAGATATACCTATTTTATTTTATGAATGAATGAAACTAATTTTCCAATGGTTTAATCAGTTGAAATATATATTTATAAAAACTATTTAACTTACAAATTATTCATGATTTCTATGGACATAATTTTTTGAACATTAGAATATATTTACATTTATATTTAATAGTAAAACTATGTTGTTTAAATATTGTGAAAGGCATAACTAAGCATTTTCGCTCACCCTATGTTTTTAAAACGTTTTTTTAAAGGTAATGTGGATGCATAGACATTATTGAGTGGTCAAAGTCCCACTTTTTGGTTTAATATTTATAAATAAAAAATAGCTATCAGGTTTCTTCTTTTATAGGTTTTGTAATTATAATTCTCAAATGTATTCTAACTCTATATAATCTAAAACTTTGTGATCTCTTTTTGTATTATTAAAATAAATTATAATTAATAAATGATTAAAAAAGGAATAGGTTTTGGGTCATTGTAGTTAAAATTAGAGTCGACGTTTAAACAACTTTAGGGCTAGGATATAAAGAAACATTTTGAACCACTATAGTTTTTCTATATATTACTTTTTTGTTTTTACATTAATGAGGGATAAAGAATTAATAAAATTACAATATAAGATAAATTATACATAGAGTCATATATACTAATATTTTATCATGTATAGTGTATAATTTAAAATATTCTATTTTCCATCAACAATATAAATGGTAGTTTCATAAAGGAGAGAAAACTCACACAACACTCTTGTACCGTTCCACGGAATTACATTTAATAATTATTGTGATGTTAATCATATAATGTTTGAAAACATTTGACATATAAATTTCATGGAAACACTATAAGGAATATCAAACACCTCTTGCATACTATATAACCACTTGGGACAATGGATTACCCCTGATCAAATCATACAAAACCAACTCTTCCACTATTCACTTTATAGGATGTACTAGAAGGGAATTTTAAGTATCTCACATAATATCGAGATTATGAATCACTATTTTATTTTTGAATAGATACAAAATTTGGAGAACATTAAGTATCCTATATATATTTTGTCTTCGATTCTAGTCGTTTGGAAAACATAAGAAATATATTAGAGGAACCACATTTCTATAAATATAAAACTAACACATTTAGACAAATTTATAAAAATATGGTTTATATTGATTTTTTAAAACTATATATTATAAATCACTATTTCCAAAAAGTGAAACATTTTATCCATTGGTATAATTCGTGTTATACAAACTATTATTTTGACTACGAAAGCAGACATTTTTAAAAAATATCTATGGTATTATTACTCTTAGTGGAACCATTCTCTTCATGATCAATGTGACAATGGGAATTAGGGAATGATTAATGGAGGAAGGTAAGAAACCCTGAATTTTAGTATAAATATTAGGGTTTGTGTTTCTTATTTTCCCACATTGTATGTATGAAGAAATCAAATATCAGGGGAGAAAGTTTTTTGCAGGATAATATTTATAATTTTAGTCATTTTTATATAATATTCTTGTTAGTATATGTAGTAAATAAATATTATAAAATTATAAAAAAACACACATTTTTATTGAATCAATACAATCAGTACAAGAATTTCTTCTCAGACCAAGGACATGGGGATTACAATCTATAATAATCAAACAAAACAAATAAGAAAAACTTATAAAAAGCAGGAAAACTAAAAAATCATTGGTCGTGTTTGTAGGATATTCCATTAGTAGAAATCCATCTAAGATGATGAGAGTAAGAACACATAGGAACAAAAAATATGTAGTATCCATATATACAATGGATCTATAATTTTATAAGAATATTTATAAAAAACGATGTTTAAGGTGAGGAACATATATAATATATAATATTTCCATTAAAAATATCCAATGGGTTAGTAATTAAATAAAATGTTAGAAAATAAAACAAAAAATAATGGAAAGCCATTTATAATATATATATATATGTATACATGTTTATTTCTTGAGTAATTATAATTTAAAAATTATTTTACAGATATATATGTAAATTAACCAGATTTATAATATTAATAGAAATTTAAGATATATATAGATAATTATAAAATTTATTAATCATAGTTATATATTTTTAATTCAAATAGTGTTTCATTTGCCTAAAATGTAATTTCATTTTATTTAATGAAAAATATGATAGTCTTCTATTTTAAAATATAAATTATTAAGAAATACTTATTTCAAATATTGTACTATTTAATTTTAAATATTATTTTTTTCACCTAAAAAATAAATAATATATACATTTGATTTTTTGGAAAACATAATTTGTGCTAAAATTAATAATATTGTTTAAAAAAAATGATATATTAATTATTAAATTATGATCTAAATTATAATTAATTAATAATATAAAAATTAAAATACACACTTACATATATGTATATTAAGTGTCTTACTTTAAAAAATCTAATGCATAACATATATATTTTAAAAATTAAATGGCATGTTATTATAAAAATATTATAAATTTTTTATATTCCTAACAAAATAATATTAAAAGAAATATAAAATTACAAAATATATGACACTAATTTTTTTTATATTTTATATAAATAATATATATATGTTTTAATTTAGGTTATAAGTAGACAATTTTTAGTATTATTTTTATTTTTTCTTTTAATTATGTTATAATTATTTTTATCATATATGTGTGTGTGTGTCTTTTTTTGTCAATGTAATATATATATATATATATATATATATATATTAAATATTAATTATAAGATATAATTTTTTAAAAAATGATTATGGAAGGGGTGTCCCCTTCCAACGAAGCTGACACCCCACCCCTCAGTCGTCATCTTCCTCATTGTGTCATTAACTACTCGAGTGGACCTCCATGATCACACCATCAAACTAACTTTTGGCATGCCAGGTGTCACATTCTTTCTGGATAATCCTATGGAGAATCAAGTAAAGAAAGTATACTCAGACCATGTAGATTTCACTGAATGGATTGAGTTTTGGTATTTTCTAACAAAAGATGGTTTCTTTACCCAATACGTTAACACATCTTCAAATAACTACCATATATATGGAGATCAATTCGTGCAGTGTGGGTAATTATTTTAAATAATGTAGTGTTATTTTTTCTGATGAAAATTAGGGGTTTTAATCATCATCTATATAATTATATATATATATATATATATATTCAAATATAGATTAGTATTCATTATATATATATGTATATAAACATTTATTATAAGTGTAAGAGACCTGTGAGGCCTTGTTCTACCAATACAAAAGGATTCATTTCAATATATTTTTTCTTATTGTGAGGACATAGCAATGATACCCTATTCTATGTGATCATTAGAAACTAAGATTTATATTTATGGGTGATCATTTTTTTATTTTTATTTTTAAATGTTTCATCTAGGGCATGAATTTAAAATTTTATTTTTAAAATTGTTTTATACCATGAGATTAATATTAATGAAATTATTATGATTGTTTAACAATATTAATTACCACATTATGTAGAAAATATGCTATTTTATATGAATGAGTATACTTGAATGTTTCAACAAGTTTTTGCATTAAAATTTTCTTAAGTGAAAATCCTACCTACCAATGAAGTTTGTTTTATGAAATTATTTTTAGTGATTAAATTTTTTAAATTTTTCCTATTTGAAAGTAAGGTAATTTATTAAATTTTAAAATTTAAAATTAATTCAAAATGTATAATTTTAACATAAATATATATGTATAAGAATATATTTATATATCAATTCATATAAAATTGTTTTAGGCCAGCATAATTATTTTTTATAAAGTATTACGAATATTTAAATAATTGTAATTATTTTGTTCTGAAAGTAAGTAAGATTATGAAAACATTGTTACATTTTAATGTATATATATTTTTGTGTGTGTGTTATCACATGAAAAATAGTTTCTTCCTATGGATTTTTTTAAAAAGTATTTTTAATTCTTAAATAATCTCAAATATGATTCTATGAATGCAAGGGAAGATATTAAATTTCAAAAATTATTATTTTAATAATAATTTTTAAAATATATGTATATATATACATGCACATACATATATGTATATATGTATCATTATATGTAAAAAATATTTCCATCTATGAATTTCATTGATAAAGTTATTTAAAATGTCTAATGATTTCTAATTCAGCCTCAATGGGTGTATGGGAGGATATTGAATTGTTAAAAAGATTTCTAATTTAAATGTTATTTTTTCAAATGAAGATATTTATTTATTTATATATATACATATATTACTCAAGGAGAAACTGTTTTTAACCTATTTAATATTTACATGTACATATTTTTATTATTTTAAAATGATTTTATTCTATTATATATATATATATATATCTGTGTGTTTTTCTGTATAAATTTATAAAAATATATATCTTTCATTTTATGCAAAAAGTTGATTATTATATTTTCTATATGATTGTAAATGTATATAAATGTGTATATATATATATATATATAATTTCATTTGAAAATCATTCCATCATGAAAAGGATAAATATATCCCAGTAATTATTTTTTATGAAATCGATACTAATGATCATGGTTTAAAGAATCCTAATTTTATTTATGGTGTAAAATACAAGTTACCTTGTTTTATCTGCCAAAAAATTTCACAATGATGATACATGAATGAAGGTGGTGGAATGAGATTAAAATAATCCCCTTATCGGACTTTGTCCAAAAATATGGTGGGTGACCCAAATAGCAATGGGTGATCCATTTACAACATACATGATGGCTGAACCCACATAGCTCTCCAATGTATGGGGTAATATTTTAATCTCATCATAATTTATGTGTGGTGTGTGGGAGGTTATTCTAAGAGAATTATTCGATTTGGGAGTATACCTAATCCATCATGAGACTATTTCATCCTTATTATGATGTCTTTTTAGTATTTTGTGGCCTTATGTAATGATCATATTGCCTCTTTTGGAATTATTTGAGAATGGTTAATATTTTCCAAGATTAACCATTATGATTTTTTGAATAAATGAAATGTATTTTTCCGTAGTAGAATAGGTTGAAATAATTTTATAAAAATTTATTGTATTAAAAAGTTATCATGATTTATCAGGTATGCATTTTTTAAACTTTATATCATCTTTATGTTAATATTGAATTGAAAATCCTTGTTTTCCACATGTTTTGAAACCCCTCACAGAGCTTTTATTTCGTTTCCTCTATTTTCAAAACCTATATTTTTAAAGAATATGGATTTTTATGAAGTGAGTAAATTTTCAAGGTCATTATATTTGGATTAACTCTTTCAATGCATAAGAATAGTTTTCAAGTCATTTATTTTATAGGTGGTGTAATTAGAATTCTCCAATATATCATGAATCACTCTTTTTTGAAAATTTCAGATATTATATTTTAAAAAACAAAATTATTATTTTGAATGTGGAGTATCCAAATTTTCTTGTAATGAAATTTTTTTATTTTTCATATAAGTTTCGTGTTTTGATAAATAGTTATGAAATAATACATTTTAATATAAAACAATTTTTTCATCAAATTAATTTATAATGAATGAATTTATTATTTTAATTTATTAAATGTATAATGAGATTGTGTTTTTATCATTTAATAAAACTAATTTCATTGGAATAAATATTCCATTGAAATTGAATACAAAAACTTTCGGAACTTTTTAATGTTTTTAAATTAAAAACATGTTTTCTCATTTTGTCTCTCAGATTAATTTATAAATAATTTCAACCAATTTTGTTATTTTAAATATTATAGATGGATTTTTTATTTATAATTATAATGCCCATGTTTCTTAAATAGGGACACTTCATTTTTTGGAATATATGAATATTGACATTCATTATTATTTTTATTACCACATTTAACGGTACATCAGGAAGTGAAAGGTTAAAAATATTCTAAATTATATAATATCACCATAAAACATATCCTAATTTAGTTTTATGTGTTTGTTTCATCAAAAATTATTTTTGGTCTAATACTATAACCTTTGAATGCCACTTGTGAACTACCACCTCCAAAAAATGTTGTGATTCATTTTTAATGACCATATCACCTGAATAATATAATTAGGTATTTTAAAATAATTAATATTATATTGATGATATTATTATAATGTTGGAATGATTTTCTAATAATTATCTTTTTTTGATATTGATAATCGAAAAAGGTAAATATTACTCATTCGTACGTATGACCAACCATCTCCATGACTTTAACATTGTCCATTTTTCAGAACCGAATCTAAATGGGTTGGTTTAAATGTATGTTTGATTTATGAAAGTGATTGTTATTTCATGAATATTATTCTGGAGATAATAAACTTTCTAACACTATAACTATTGGCATCTTTCCAAATTCATTTTTGACTCATGTATTGAATGTCTACAAAACTCTATACAAGAACTTAAATAATTAAGACTTTATTATGACTTGGTAATAAATAATATAAAATAAATAAAAACATTCAAAATTCTATAATGTAATAAAATAACTATCATATGTTTATTTTTTCGGAGGATAATGATTTTGAATTATGATTTAGACCCAATGTAAGGGACAGTATTTTAAAAACCCATATTTTAGGATCCTTTTTAACTATTTATACTATAGTCCAATGGAATGATTTTAACCTATATGGCATGAGTGGTTTCTAACAATTTCATGATGAAATATTAATTTAACATTTTCATTGTGTGTTTTAACAATCATTTTCAATGAAAATGTTTTTATTTTTATGTGGGATGTTTTTATATATAAAAAGTGATGTTTATGTGAAATGAATAGTTTCTATCTGAATGTGCTACTCCAATGTGTTTAAATGAATTTTCAAGGGTATTAATCATGATATAAAACTTATACATTTTTATTATGGGTTGATCCCATTATATCTCAATATATGAAGGGTTGATCCACATTATAGATCATGATATGATGGGTTAAGCCACATTATAGATCAAGATATCACATGTGATCCTCATTATAGCTCTCCAATGCATTGGGTACTCTATAGATGGATGCTCACCATAAGGATGTTCTATTTTAATGGTAAATGTAATGGTGATATGGTAATAATATCCCAAGGTACCAATATTATTTTTCAATGCATGCTTAAGAATTTTTAGAAAATGGATTTTTAATGGTTTTCATGTTTTCACTGCACTAATGATTTGTTACTTTATATCCTTTTATGATCGTTTTGTGCTTATACTAATGGTTTAAAAATATTTTCATAGTGTATAATGAGTGGTATCAATGTTTTGTTTTAAAAAATTTATATATTTGAAAAAAAATTGATTTTATTTACTTAGTATCCACATATATGATTAGAGGATGTTATATATGATTGATGACCCAATTCATTAAAATTATGTTCTGGAAAAGGTAATCAATGAGAAAGAAAATAAATTATCATTTAAACATAATAATTATTTAATGAATATATTTGGGACACTATAGTTTGTATCAAATGAAAGGGTTTCTCGACTTTAGGGGTTATGAATCTTATATAAACATAGGATAATTTTCAAATTATAGACTTTTCATTAAAAACATATTCTATAAATTTTTTAGATCAAAGAATATTCCACTATAAATGTATTTAAGAGCATCTCAAACAATATTTTTATCTCAACTTAATTAATTTCTTTAAATAAGTATTACAATGTAATGCCCTAATGATTATGAAACTTTTTCCAACTTACAACTCTCTTACAAATAGTTGTGTGAAATATCAAACACCTCCTCTATACCTTGATACCATTATGAATCATGATTTTTTAATCAAACACTATTTTATCAATATTCTCATATTATGAAAAAATATTAGAATTATCATGTCATTTTTAGATATTTTACCTTAACATAATAGTTTAAACCATATTATGATTTTCAAAAAGCTATTTAAGGAGGATGCCTTTGAGAAAAATGTTTATATTTCCTTTTAACATATATTATTTCATCATATACCTATTATATTTTAAAATAAATCTTGATTAAATGTATCATAACAAACATCATCAAAATATTTTATAAAAAACATTTTTTATGTGATATTTTGAAATTATATGTAATATAGAATTGTTTTCCAACAATATTTATCTATGAACACTAATACGGATCAAGTAGGATGAGAATTATTTAGACAAAGGAAGATAAATACTTTTAAGAATCTATAAAACATTGTTTCATTGTGTGGACCTTCTATCTATGTAAAAAAAATGAAAATCAGGCATGCTAGACACCATGATCAAGGTAGGAAATCTTTATTCTCAAATTGTTTTATTTAATCATTGGGAGTAGAAATCTCAAATATAATTATATAAAAAACTTAATAAATAAAAAATTTTAAGAAATTATGGGTTAGGATAAAAATGAATGATATAAGATTATCATTGAAGTTAAAACATTCTATTAAAGTATGGACCTCATCCTTTCAAGTATGTATATATATATTTATGTTTTTAAATATAGGATGTAAATAAATTTCATTACTCTGTGAAATAAATATCACTAACAAACCTTATTCATTTACTTTTCCTACTATGAAATCAATGACCTGATATCCCATCAAATATTTATAGTTTTATGATATTTATCTTTCTCTTGATGATGTTTTCTATCACTTTCCATTAGACCCTAATTTTTACTTTTCTATTCTATTTCCAAGTTTTACAACATACAACCCATGTATGTGTTATCTTAGGTGACCTTCATAATTATATTTCATTCTTTTAAAGGGTATCTCTCATTAATTCTTTGTCGGGTGTGGGATTTTAATAATTTTATTTTTAAAACTCAAACCCCTTGCTTTTTATCTATATTTCAAAATTTTAGGAATCAATTTATTAATGTGGGGAGAATGTAACATCCAAATATTTTAAGAAATTATCACTATTTTCTATAATTTATATGATATTCCACATTATCCTTTAACCTAGAAATAAATATTTTTATTTAAATGTTAACATTAAAACCCATCCATTATAATTGAGGGAATAAACATTATTATTAAAATATTTTTACACATGTCTATATACCTAATGATTTGGTGATAATTGATTATAGAAGAATGTAAAACCACTTTTATAATAAAAAAATGTGTTTTTTCTGAAAAAAACTATTTTAATATTTACATGTGTGTTTTATACCAATATGTTAATAAATCATTTTTGTTGGATTATTGAATTGACATATAAGTGTTATATATTTAATTGAATGTTTGAAATTCATATTATGTATTTTCTATACATTATAAAAGAACAAATAATATTTTATGAATAAATAAAGTACTTTTAAAAAATGCAGGTTCATCACCTTTTGATGGCACAGTAGCTTCAATTATATTTTTTGAAACCATTAAGAGTTATATTTTAAAAAAATTAAATTATTATTTTTAAATGTGAGTATATAAATTTACATTGAATATTTATTTTTTTATAAGTTTCAAATTTTGAGGAATTGTGAAAAAATACTTCACTTTTATTCAAAACTACATTTTCATCAAATTTTTTGTAGTACAAATTTATATTTTTAAATTTTTTACTGTATAATTAGATAAATTTTTATCATTAAATAAAATTTAGGTAAATTTAATCAATTTCATAATAAAATTTCATATAAAAACATTTTCATCATTTGAACGTTTTTTCATTAAAAATATATTCCCACATATAATCAACCAGATCAATTTTTAATTAATTATTTCTTATTCTATGTATCAAATTTTGAAATATAGATTCCATATTCTGAATCATAATGTCCATATTTAGTAAATTGGTCACATTTTTTGAAAAATTTGTATAATAACTTTATAAATAATTTTTATTACCGTAGTTAATGATAAATCAGGTAATTAAAGATTAAAATATATTATAAATATTATAAAATCACCAAAATAGTTGTCCATATATCATTGGATATATTTTATTTGACCCAAAAAATAATTGGTGTCGGGTTATAACCTCAGGAAGCATCTTGGATGAGAATATGAAATTTATTATATTATATTCAAAGAAAAATAAATTTTGTCTCACATAATTTTAACAAGTAAATAATTTTTAATATGAGGTTATATAAGATATATGTTCAACTAACAATAGAATTTAGATGAATAAATGAAATTTTAATATCTTCTGAATTTATTTATAACAGTTAGTAATAAAATATTTATATTAAATGTTGATTTAATGATGATGCAGTAATTATTTAATCAATGGAAAAATCAAATAAATGATAATAAAAACATCAAAATAAATATAATTTTATAGATCTAATGTCCTATAAAAACTTTACTAGTGAAATTTACAATTGTTTATGTTTTAAGGATATTGTTTTTATTTTGTTGATTTTATATTTTGTATAAAAAATAATGAATAATATCAAAATTGATATTTGTTATATTTTAAAATTAATAATGTTTTATTAAATGACAAAATTATCGAAAATATAAAATTTCAATGAAGGATTGTGATAAATCTCAATTTTTAATCAATGACTCATACAGTAGTCATTTTTATTTTACAAAAATTATATTAACCCCAAATATATAAATTGAATTCTGTCCTTGTATGAGTTTAAAGGGTTTAGTAGGGGTTAAAATAAAAATATATGTATTGAAAAAATAATAAAAAACTTACCCCACAATTATTGTATGAAGAATATTAGACCCTTATCACGATAATATCGAACATTAATTTTTTTAATGGACACTTTTCCATGAATATAAATTATATATTATTTAAGTCAAAGATGGTTAAAATATATCACTCTCTTTGGGATTAATATATTTTATGTGTCCACATAGGGAAACAAATAAGCATAGAAACGAATATAAATATATATTTTGATCGTATTTAAATTAGTTCCAAAATATGTAATTTTATATTTCGTGTTCATAAATTATTGAATTTCCTTTACTATTTCTTTAATATAAAAAAATATAAATTTCATTAAAAAAATAAATAATTGATATAAGAATACTTATTTTTGAAATATTTTGAATGATATAATGTATATAGTGAATTTAAAAAATCTATTAGATATATTAGTGATGTTTTATATTATTAGATTCAAATTTTAATTTTTCCTGATGTATTTTAAGTCAAATTAAATGAATAATATAAAATTTTCAAATAATGACATTTCATTGAATTAATATATTATTAAAATATTTAATGTCACAAAAATATAAAATAATCATAAAGGGGAGAAAATATTATCAAAAATATATTCCCAAGATTATTTATCTTCTATTTGGTAGTCTTTGGATCTGGAATACCATTTTTATATTTCAATATTTTAGAGAATTCAAAAAGTACCCCACCACTCTCCTATAAAAAAGAACCCCCACTCCTCTATTCTTCACACCTAAAAATATTTTTTTGATTAGACCATATCTACTAAAATATCATCCTAGAATCCATTCCCATATACTAGAGTCCATAGTTTAAGAATAACACCCTCTTTAGAGGTGTTCAAATGTTTTTCAAATGAGGTCATCTGAAGAAGAGGTATCGTTTTTAATATTGTGACTCTATTTTTTTCATCTTCCACTAAATAGAAATATTACTAAACCGTGATAAAATAATTAATCTATTACCCTAATTATAAGGAAATATTATTATCTTAATATAATCATCTATGTTTATATCAACATCCATCAAAAGGAAAAAGAATTTATAGTTTGTGCATACATATGAACTATCACATCCACGAACCGATGTAATTAATTTTCCATTACCTTATATCAAAATTGGTTATAATTATTGATTTCATTTTTATATATTTTAAATAATAAATATTTATAATTATAACAAAATAATATATGAATTACATTATTAGCTTCCATACACATAAATATGATTATGTCATTCGTTTGTATGTTTGAACAATCATCTTCACAAAGGGATGTGATTCATTATTAATCACCATATCACATTTATAATATAAATATGTATATTCAAATAATTAATTTTAAATTTATGATATTTTAAACCTATTGGAATGATATAAGAATAATTAACTCCATTCTATAATGATAATTGAAAAATGGAAACATTACTGATCTGTACGTAAGACCCACAATCTCGATTTCTACGACATTGTTCATTTTTCATAACCCAACATAGATAGTTTGATTTAAAATTATAATTGATGAATAAAATTGATTATAATTTCATGAATTTTATTCTAGATATTATTAACTTTCGACTGATATGACTATTAAAATCATACCAAATTCATTTTTAACTCAAGTATAGAATATCGATAAAACATGTGACATGATCTTAAATAATTAATTAATTGTTATAACATGGTAATAAGTGATATAAAAAGAATAATACACTTTAAAAACATTATAAATCAATTATTTAATTTACTTATGTTTATTATGTTGGAATATACTTATTATATTTTGTGATTTAGACCCAGGGTAATGAACATTCTATTATAAACCTTCTTCAAAGTTCGTTTTAAAGTCTGTTTTCAAAATTCAAAAGGGGTTTTTTAACCCTGTACGACAAGAGTGGTTTCTACCACATTCATGATTCATTATGACATTAATTTTTTAATTATACTTTTTCAAAATTGTTTTTGAAGAAAAATGTTTTATTTTAATGTGGATGGTTTTTATATGTCTAAATTGATTTTTATAAGAAAAAGGTATTTTTATATCTGAATGTGTTTTGATATTGTGTTTTAAAGAGGTTTCAAGGGTTTAATTCATGATATGTTCCTGGAAAATTTTTCATTATGTGTCTTTCCCATTATAGATCAATATATAAAGCATTGAGCCCCATTTAAATTAAGATTTTATGGTTTGAGCTCTATTATAGCTCAATATATGACTCGTGAGCCCCATTATAGATCTCCAATGAATTGGGTACTATCAAGATGGAATTTGACCAGAATCTTATTATATATTTAAGGTTAAATGTGCGATTAATATGGTATTTATTTCTTAAGAAATATGTATGATTTTTCTATTCATGCTTATGAGTTTTTATGAAAAGGGTTGTTTAATGGTTTTCATGTTTTAACTAGACTATTTATTTAATTATTTATGTCCCTTACAAGTCATTTTTTTCTCATCCCAAAGGTTTAAATTGTTTTTCACTGGTTATAATTATGGGTTTGAAAAATAATTAATTAATGTTTGATTTTAGGAAACATTTTTATCAAAAATACTCCATGATCCATTTTAAAAGGTTTATATTCTGAAACAAATGATATTGTATTATTAGTATCCACCTTTTTTTTATGAGATGTTATTCAATAATGATGACATAATTATATAAAACTATATTTCGTAAAATATTTTCAATCTCAAATAATTTAAATTATTTTTGAAATCATAACATTATGTAAGGATTATGTTTGGGTCCTTATAGTTGTTATCAAAGGAAATCATTAGGAAAAATTTTATGTTATAAATTTTTATTAAACATAGGATAAGGTAAAAAATATAATATTTTATTTAAATCCTTGTTCTATAACTTTTCTATATCTAGGAAAATGCAGCTACAAATGGAGTGAAGTGGTTTTAAAACATCATTGTTATCTCTTCTTGATGACATGTTTTCAATAATTATTCTAAAGTGATAACCTGATGAATCTAAAACTTTTTCTACCAAACAAGTCTCTTATAAATAGTTTTCTAAAATAACAAACCCATCCTCAAATCTATGATAGCATTGTGGATAATGTTTTGTTTTTAATCAAATTCTACCTTTTCAATATAATCATATTTTTAAAAAAGTTAAATATTATCAAGGAATTTTCAGATATTTTGCCTTATCACAATATATTGAAGCATATAAGGATTTTGATAAATATTTTGAAGGAAGATACCCTTGAACATTATATTTATATTCCAGTTCAATATATAATCATTCATGATATAATTATGGTATTTTAAAATGACCCTTGATTTAATGTTCCAACAGAAACATTGCACGAATGTTTTACCAAAATCAATTATTATCAAATGTTTTGAAATTATATGTTATATAAATTGATTTTCAAAAACTATATCTATACTATTTCCACTACATCCTTTGTGTAAAAGGTGTATTTGGAAAAAAGAATCACGATACCTTTAGGAAGCTCTAATTTTTTTTTGTAATCTGTGGACCTTCTATCTATGTGAACAATATGACGATGAAGCTAGGTGGACACCACGATCATAGTAAAACCAATTCTTCTTAAATAGATATATTAAATAATAGAAAGATGAAATATCAAATTTTAAGACATGAAAGTATTCATGAATTAATAATTTGAGGTAATTAAGGGTTGGGATACAAAAGGGAGATATATCATATCCATTAATGTAAAAGCATCTTCTTAAAAGATGAAAATCAACATTTAAAGTATGTATATTTATTTTTGTTCCCAAGTATAGGATATAAATAAATTTATCTTCTTTATAAAAATTATATTACAAAAAATAATGTTATAGATTTACATTTCTTACTAATAAATCAATTACCATTTGACCCCTCAATGATTTTTGGTTTTATGCTTGTTATCTTTCTCTTAATCATCTCTTCTATCACTCTCCATTAGATATTAATGTTTGTGTTTCACTTTTACATCCATGTTTTCCTATATGGATCCTATTTTTGTGTTATCTCAGATGACCTTTGTACTTCTGAGTCATTCTTTTTAAAGTGGAAGTCACATTAATCATTTATACGAAGTGGGAAAGAAATAAAGTTATTTTTGAAAACCCAAAACCTATGTTTTTTATCTCTATTAAAAATTGTGAGGATATAGTTTATAGAATACGGTATTATATCATCCCTAGTTTTTCTGAATGAAACACTATGTTCAATAGTGTACATAATACACCACATTGAGATTAAATGAACACCTAGATACTGTTATTTCAGTGTTATTATTATAACCTTCTAATTATAATGGAGGGAATAAAAATTATTATTAATATATAGTTTACACATGTATATATAACAAATTATTTTGGGGAAAATTATTTATAGATTAATATAAATCATTTTTTAAAATAAAAATTAATCTTTTTGTGACAAAAACTCTTTAAATGTTCACAAGTTTGTTTCATACCAACTCATTAATAAACAACTCTTGTGGGACTATATAAATGTAATATATATGAAATATATTTAATTGAAAGTATTAAATTCATATTATGTATTTTGTAGACAAAATATAATAACAAATACAATTTTACGAATAAAAGATGTATTTTTCCAAAAATGATGTTTTGTCTTCCTTTGATGCCACGCTGGTTTTGTAAAGACCCGAATTCGGAGCCCCTCCACTGGTGCCCCGTACCCAGTTCTCCACATGACCTCAAGCGAATTTCCCCAAATTCCAGAGGCTTCCGACTAGTAGCAAGGGCCTTAGTGAGTCGGTGGAGAAACTATGCCCTCATTCGATAAAGTATACAGTGGAAGAACAACCAGACACAATAGCGGAAACAATAGCATACAACCACTGACCTGAACAGCAGATGCAATGTATAAAATAATAATGATGCAACATGGTACATATGTCTATGGAAAGCATTAACCAAACCAACGTGCTGAAATACAACTGAATGCAAGTACTAAAGCAACAGTAAAAGAAAAATTGGTGACCAACTCCTTAGCATCGGAAGCCTCATCTTGGTCCCAGGCTCTCCAGATCCCGACAAGTCAAACACCTGAGGTAGAAGGCAGCATGCCCTTATCTATACCTACAACAACGAAGTCTACTTGGTCCCAAAAGCATGGCTCAACAGGGTGTGAGATACAATCCCAGTACGCAATCACCCAAAGATTTGTGCCTAACAGTCCATGAATACAAGTCAAGTAAGAGCGCAGGAAGCAGTAAACAGCAAAGCACACAACAGCTACAATCCACAGTTCTGACATATAAAGTACACAAGTAAACCTCCAGAAACAAGAATAAAATAGGTAACCCTCTGGGTAGCTCTCACAACCTAACCCCTATGGTTCAACCTACAAGTACTAGCAACCCACTAGGAGGGACACACAGCCTCACCCCTTTGGTTCAGCTAAGAGTAGAATTTCTGAGGAAGCACTCACTGTCAATTCCCCCCTATAGTCTCGTACCATGCTAAAGGAACTCTAGGGAAGCACTCAACATCTCATTCCCCCTGTGGCCCCCATCGAGGGACTACAGACCCTCTAAGGAAGCACTCATCGTCAATTCCCCATGTGTTCTCACATCATAATAAAAGACACTCTGGAGAAGCCCTTACATCTATTCTTTCTATGGTCTACTACACTAGGTTCTCACAGTTCCGTGTGTAAATAAAACATGCTCAGCGTGTGTGTATCATCCAAGTAAACCTCAAGAACTATTTGGCTATTAATATAAGTCTCAATAACATAAAAAAGAAATAGTTCCACTATCCTACAACAAGGCATGGTAACTGGAAATATTCCAAATAGGTAGAACAAGCATAGCAAACATCCAGAGTATAGTAAAAACTACTATAATCACAGGCAAAACATCTAATCTTGAAATCAAGCAATGATGGAAATACAACATGGGAAAAACAGAAACATGTAATACCCCATTCAAAGGTATTGGTGTAATTTTAACAAAATACTCATCAAATTTCTACATAAAGGTACAAACCACCTACCTTGATTCCTTGAGATTGATATACATGAACCACGACGACTGATTCTCCCTAGAATGTCGTAGATCTGTGAAAATGCCCAAAACATTCAAAATTAGATAACTTGAGAAGGAGGAAGAATTGGAAAACATGGCTCAAGAAGAATGAAGAACTCAATGCTGCACTTCCAACGCAATCGACAGAGCTGAAATTAGAGAACGGACAGAGGAACGATGGCTCCGAGAAGTTCCGTGGTCGTACGGTTGCTCTCAGATAAAGAAGCTGGATAAGAAGATGTTTTCATCGATAAGGCGCAACCCCGGTCCGTTTAATGAAAAAAAAGTACACACCGTGTACTTTTAGAGTACACGACATGTACTTGGTTTTTCCGTACTTCACCAAAATCGGCCTCCACGTCACCCCAACACACCATGTGTATGGCCCAGACATGGCCAGTACATGACATTGAGTGGGAAAAGAGTACACTACATGTACTCAAAATGTACACGGTGTGTACTTCAAAAATTTCTAGAAAGTTTATTTTTCTCAAAAACTCCAAAAGAGGAAAGGCGTTCCTGAAACGAAGATCTGGGTTCTTATAAACATCCCCCTTTAAAGGAATTTGTCTCCGAATTTCCCTAGAGAGGAATAGAAGAAGAAACCTCGAACAGGTCTGGCCACTACGATCATACATCGGCCTCCCTCTCCCAGGTCTCTTCATATTCTCTCCCATGCTGCAATAGCACCCGTACAAGAGGGACATACCGCCCACGGAGAACCATCATACTACGATTGACAATCCGGATTGGATGCTCCTCAAACGATGCATTCGTTTCGAGGTCAACTTCGCCAGGATAAAAGACATGAGACGGGTATGAAAAGTAACTTCGGAGCTAAGAGACATGGAAGATGTCGTGCTTGGCCCGGTACCTCTGGTGTAGCTGTAACCAATGGGAGACCAGCCCAACACTCTCCAAAATGTTAAATGGACTGAAATACCATAGTGAAAGCATACCCTGCATCCAAATCCTCGTGTGTCTCAGCCTTAGTGTGACACGCATGAAAAACTGATCCCTGACCTCAAACTCTAGAGGTCGACTCCGCTGATCAGCATAAGACTTCTGTTGAGACTGTTCCGTAGACATCCTCTTCTGAATCAGCTCTATGTGCTCCAAAGTCACCTGAACAAGATGATGTCCTAGAAAATCTGCCTCTCCTGCCTCCATCCAGAATAAGGGTGATCGGCATGGACTACCGTACAAAGCCATGTATGGTTCCATCTGAATGCTCTCCTAGAAACTGTTGGTGTAGGTGAACTTCACCAGAAGAATATGCTTCTCCCAAGAACCGCCAATGTATAGGATGCAATCTTGAAGCATGTCATCAAGCACCTAGATCATGCACTCGGACTGGCCATCAGTCTAGGGATGGTATGTCGTACTCAGAAGTACCTAGGTACCCAAAGCCTTCTGAAGTCCTTGCCAGAACCAAGATGTAAAGCGTGCATCCTTGTCTGAAATACTAGAGCATGGAACTCCATGCAGACGAACGATCTGTTGGATGTATAGTCGCCCCAGATCATTGACACTGAAGGTCTCCTTGATCATCAAGAAGTGAGAAACCTTCGTGAGCCTGTCGACGACAACCCAAACAGCATCGTTCCCCCATGGAGACCTAGCAGTCTGGTCATGAAGTCCATCGCAACATCGTTCCACTTCAACTCCAGAAAGGGTAACTGCAATAAGAGGCTTACTGGTTGCTGATGCTCTGCTTTCACCTGCAGACAAGTAGAACATCTCATGGAAAATCCAGCAACATATTTCTTCATACCTATCCACCAGTACTGGTAATAAAGATCCTGATATATCTTGGTGACGCAAGGATGAACTGCCCAAACAGAGGAATGAAAACCCCACATCACCTCCTCACATATGTCTTCTGGAACCCATACGAATCCTTGGAAATGCAAGATCTCATCCTCTCCCACTTTCTATCTAGGAAGAGGTTCCTCTCCTGACAAACTCTCCCACAGGACTAAGCCTTCTGAGTCTGATAGTTTCCTCATCCGTACCCGATCAAGTAGTGTAGAGGTAACAACTACAGAAGATAGGAAGGTTTGTCCCTGCCTGTCATGCACCTCCAGATGCATCTCAGAGAACAAATCCATATACTTCCACTCACTGCTAGCCTCATGAACTGCCTGAATTTGAGTTCTCCTGCTCAAAATACCTTCTACTGCGTTGCCTTTTCCCAGTGTAGAGGAAAGCTCGAAATCAAAAGACTGAAGATACTCGACCCACCTGCGCTGCCTCATATTTAGATCACGTTAAGTGAATATATACTTGAGACTCTTGTGGTCATTGAAGACCAAAAATTTCTCTCCCAGAATATAGTGTCTCCAACATCGTAAGGCATGAACAACAGCTACCAACTCTAGATCGTGTGTCGGGTAGTTCCTCTCATGTGGCCTCAACTGACGAGACCCGCACGCAACGACTCCATCTCCCTGCAAAATCATATCTCCTAGCTGGATACCTGAAGCATCACAATAGACTGTATAGCTCTTTCCTAGATCTGGAAAGATTAGTATCGGTGCCGACGTCAAACTACCCTTCACCTCTTAAAAGGTTGGCTCACAAGAATCTGACCAAAAAAAACATTGCCCCTTCCTGGTCAGACCTGTCAGAGGTTCTGCTAGGTGTGAAAATTCATTAATGAAGCGTCTGTACTATCCATCCTGCCCTAGAAAACTACGTACCTCAAAAATGTTCTTCGACTGCTCCCAAGAGACTAAAACTCTAAATTTCTCTAGGTCAACAGATACTCCTGCGTCTGAAGTGACGTGACCCAAGAAGTGAATCTATTCCATCCAAAAGTTGCCCTTCAAATGATTAGCATAAATCTGATGCTCTCTCAATGTACTCAAAACGATCTCAAGATGTGTGGCATGGTCGTGTCGAGTGTGAGAGTACATCAAGATATCCTCCATGAAGACCACGATGAAGGAGTACAAGTATGGATGGAACACTCGGTTCATCAGTTCTATGAAAACTGCAGGTGCGTTCGTGAGACCGAACGGCATGACTGTATACTCATATAGACCATACCTGCTCTTGATGCTTTTCAAAGGTATATCTGATGGTTTAACGTGCAACTGAAGATAACCGGACCTCAAGTCGATCTTCGAGAACACCCGGGCTCCTCGAAGCTAATCAAAGAGGTCATCGATCCACGGCAAGGGATATTGGTTCTTGAACGTAAACTTTTTCAGCTTCCAATAATCCACACAAAGTCGAAGGGTACCGTGTGCCTTCTTCCCAAACAGGACAAGAGAACCCCAAAGAGAAGTATTGGGTTGGATGAAACCCTTTTCGTACAACTCCTCCAACTTCCTCTTGAGCTCCTTCAACTCGGGTGTAGCCATCCTATATGGAGGAATATACACTGGTGATACTCCTAGAACGAGCTCAATATAAAAGTCTCCATCACTCTCCAGAGGCAAACCTGAAAATACTCTGGAAAGACGTCCCTGAAAAGATCCACCACTGGAGGAAAGTCCAACTACGAGGTCCCCTGGTAATCCAGATAAAGACTAGCAATCTGGGCTGTCACCCATCCCAGCCCATGATGCACGAGTCCTGATCGACTCGCCTGAACATTCCATTCGCCTCTATGAAGAAAATATTCAACCTCTGGTGAAATGAAACTCACTCTGCGGTGATAACAGTCGATGAATGCCTATAAGGGAATCAACCAGTCCATCCTGAGAATGACATCATAGCCTATCATCTCTAGGACTTAGAGATCCCATAAGACACGACACCCTGAAACCTCGAGAGGGAACTCTCTACCCTGATGTACACTAGATGTCCTTATCCCCAAAGGTGTGTCTAGTGTCAACGAGTCGGCAGAAGAAAATATGCAGAGCCCAAGGCTCTCCACAACAGCAATAGAGATAAAGCTTTTTGTAGAACCAGTATCAAAAAGTGCTGAAGATAAAACCATAGGCTACTAAAATCATACCTCAAACTGTAGAAGGGCCAAGATTCTGTTCCTGATAGGTCTGCTACCTGGCAAAAGACTGTCCTGCACCGCGACCCTGCGCCCCTGGCTGACCACTCTGAGCTGAACCACTCCACTAGTGTTGAGGGACAAGTGGCTGACCGCCACGATCTTGACCTCCACCTCAGCACGAACGGCCAGAATAACTCCAGTTCCCTGACAGGTGAGAAACTGGTGGTGCTGATCCTAAACGAGGAGTCATGGAACAACCCCAGTCACCAGCTGCTGGTGAGAAAACCTGGAAGAAACACTAAAGGTGACCCATCTTGCCACAATATCGGCACTCCACGGGGTCTCTCTGGCACTGCGGCCTCATGTTCCCGGACCAGCCACACTGGTATCATATCACCTGGCTGTCTGATGAAGCATCTCGCTTCCTCGGATCACCACGCGTAGACTCTCTACGGTGCTTCTTTCTTTCATCTAGTGTAAAACTAGCCCTAGAAGCAGAACCACCATGGCTCGCAGCTCCATAGTCTCTCATATTTCACTCCGCAATCAGTGCCTGGTTGACGATGGAAGTGATGGAAGTCAACTAGAAGAGATGAACCTACGAGCGGATCTCCCACATCAGACCATCCTGAAACTTCATTGCTAAGAACACACCACTCCCATCCCAGAGGGGTGTGAAATGCTGCATCTCTGTGAAACGAGAGGAATACTCCATGAAAGAAAGAGTAACTTACACTAAGCTCATGAACTCCCGGGCCCGATCATCCCTTAAGGCCTCCGAGTAGAAGTAGTCGTAGAACACACCCTGAAAATCCTCCTATGCCAAAACCTATTGATGACCCACCTGTGAGATCACATACCACCACCTCTTGGTGGCATCTCGGAGCATGTAGGTAGCGAAGCTAGACCCACCTCTCTGTAGGTGTCTCCAGATGCTCGATGATAGTCAGCATGGTTTCCAGCCATGACTCTACAGCCTGAGGTCCTCCTTCCCCCGAGAACGTGGGAGGATTCTACTGCTGAAAAACCCTCTTCAACTCTTCCATAGTCAAGGAAAGAAGCGGTGCTCCCTGAAAGGTCTGCATCATCCTCATAAACCCTTCCCTGAACTGTGAATCAGCCCTTGCAACTGGTATGACATCCGGTGCCAAGGCTGGACGGACTGGAGGATCGACAAGAAGTCCCTGATTAGCTATATCTGGTGTCTGATCACTGCCTGATGATATACATACCACTAGAGGATGTCTTGGGTGAATAGATCTGAAAGATTAAAAGTACACCTTAAATCACAAAACAAACAAGGATAGAGAACACAAGAGTACAAAACGGGAACAAGGGAAGGAAAAAACACTCAAGTTCACAAAACACGACTACATGGCGTGTATAAAAACTAAAGGTCATGTCTTCACAAGCCACTGACATGGGCGTGTACCCCTTCCCTACAGGTCATGTAACACCTCAAACTCTACGGCGTGTTAACCCAAGGCACGACTTCTACTTGAAAAATTTTCCCATGCCCGAGTCACATTACACGGCTATCCCACACGGTCTGACTTAACTCGCGACTACACGGCATGTTATAAACAAACACGGCGTATACTATACAAGGGTTCGGCAGCCCGTGTTTGTTAAACACACATCCGTCTACATGGCTGAACCTTAGATGGTGTGTTCCGAACAAACACATCGTGTATAGGTTAAGGTGACATCGTCCTGTGTTGTTCGTGACACGGTCGGGTACCTGAACTAGACTACACTGCGTGTTCTGAAAACAACACGGTGTGTAGAAAGAGAATGTAATGTTGACCCGTGTTGTTTGTGACATGGAAGGGTACCTGGACAGGACTACATGGCGTGTTCCTTTACAACAAGGTGTGTTGTACCCGAGCTTCCCTGACCCGTGTTGTTATTGACACAGCCGGGTACACGGCTCCGAACTATATGGCGTGTACCTACCGTACATGGCATGTTCCTTAAGTTATTTCTACAACTGCGTGTCCCCGTTCACACGGTCAGTGACACAGTCTAAAAACTACACAACATGTAGTCAAAAGTGCAAGTCGTGTATTCTGGGTTTTTCTGGGCAGTAGCTCAGAAACTGCACAGATGCCCAGAAAACACAGAAAACAAGCCAGGGAGGTGCCAATTTCTGATTCGTGAGGGACCATACTCCTCGTGAATCAAAGCTTTGCATCACCTACAGTCATGTACAAAGGAAAAAAGGATCATGATCCACCAATTTTCGATTCGAGGGGGTCCATAACACCTCAATAATCAAAATTTGGTGTTCATTTTAGAAAAGTAGGAAACAAAAAATCCTCTAACAATGCAGCACAGATTCTATCATACATCTATCACAACAACATGCATAACCTGCACAATGTCTATCACAACATCATTCAATCGCTAATGCACCCTAGAAAGCATGGCAAGAATGCATGGCATGTGATTTCTAAAAGTTCTTATATGATGCATGAGATGGGATACCCTCATCTCATCGGGTTACGACAGAAATAGAACCGCAATCATCACGACAATAACAACACATGAATGTGAATCACTCTAGGTAAAATCATATAAACTGGAAAATCTCAAAACCAGCAAACTGCAATTAACGAGATAGTATGGCTTTTCCCTATACACGGGTTAGATACTCCTGAGCACAGCTTAATAACAAGTATTGAATCCGTCCTCTCCTTGACTAAAGTATCTAAACAGTCAGGAAAGAGGATATAACTCCTCTAATCCCACTTTGTAACGACCTGAATCCGGAGCACCTCCACTACTGCCCCATACCCTGTTCTCCACATGACCTCAAGCATGTTTTCCCAAACGCCGGAGGCTACTGACTAGCAGTGAGGGCCTTGGTGAGTCGGTGGGGAAACTGTGCCCTCATTAGGTAAAGTATACAATGGAAGAACAACCAAACACAATAGTGGAAACAATAGCATAAAAATACTGAACAGAACAACGGAAGAAATGTATAAAATAATAATGATGCAACATGGTACAGATGTCTATGGAAAGTTGTAAAAAAACCAACGTGCTAAAATACAACTGAACGCAAGTGCTAAAGAAACAGTAAAAGAAAAACATGTGATAAAATCATCCGCATCGCAAGCCTCGGCTCGGTTACATGATCTCTAGCTCCCGTCAAGTAAAACACCAGAGGTAGAAGGGTGCTTTCCCATATCTATACATGCAGCAACATAGTCTGCTTGGGACCAAATGCATGGCCCAAACAGGGTGTGAGATACAATTTCAGTAGGAAATCACCCAAAGATTTGTTCCTAACAGTAAATGAATGCAAGGCATGTAAGAGTGAGGGAAGCAGTAAACAGCCAACCACACAACAGCTACAATCCATAGTTCTAACATATACATTACACAAGTCAAACTCAAGCAACAAGAAGAAAACTGGTAACCCTCTGGGTAGCTCTCACAGCCTAACCCCTATGGTTCAACCTACATATACTAGCAACCCTCTAAGAGAAACACACAGTCTCACCCCTCTGGTTCTACTAAGAGTAGACTTTATGAGGAAGCACTCACAGTCAATTCCCCATATAGTCTCGTATCGTGCAAAAGGCTCTCTGGGGAAGCACTCAACATCTCATTCCCCCTGTGGCCTACGTCGGGGAACTAAGGACTCTCTGAGGAAGAACTCAACGTCAATTCCCCCTGTGGTCTCTCATTGTATTAAATGACACTCTGGAGAAGCCCTTACGTCTATTCTCCCTATGGTATACTACACTAGGTTCTCATAGTATTGTGTGTAAATAAAACATGCTCAGTACGTGTGCATCATCCAATTAAAACTCAAGAACTACTTGGATATCAATCTATGGCTCAACAACATAACAAAGCAACAGTTCTACTATCCTACAACTAGGCATGGAAACTGGAAAAATGCCAAATAGGAGGAACAAAAATAGAAAACAACCAGATTATAGTAAAAACTACCATAATCACAGGCAAAACATCTACTCCATCAATCAATAAAAGCTATAAATACAACAAGGGAAAAAATAGGAACACGAAATACCTCATTCAAGGGTATTGGTATATTTTTCACAAAAAACTCATCGAATTTCTACAAAAAGGCACAACCCACCTACCTTGATGCTAGGGGTTCGATATACTTGAACCACAATGAATTATTCTCCCTAGAACATCATAGATATATGAAAACTCACTAAACATTCATCCTTAGATAACATGAGAAGGAGGAAGAATTCGAAAACAAGGCTCAAGAAAAAGGATGAACTCACCGCTGTGCTTCCAACACAATCGACAGATCATGAATTGGAGAACAGACAGAGGAATGGTGGCTTAGAGAAGATCCGCGGCAGTATGGTTGCTATCGGATGAAAATCTAGAGAAGAAGACGTTTTCTTCGATTAGGTGTGACCCCGGTCCGTATAATGAAAAAAGGAAATGTACATCCCTTGTACTTTTAGAGTACACGGCATGTACTAGGTATTTCCATACTCCGCCAAAATCAGCCTCCACATCACCCCAACACACTATGTGTGTGGCCCGGACATGGCTAGTACACAGCTATGAGTGTCATAAGAGTATACAACGTGTACTTAGAAAGTACATGGCGTGTACTTCAAAAATTTCCATAATGTTTATTTTTCTCAAAATCTCCAGAAAAAGGAAAGGAGAACCTGAAATAAAGATCCTGGTTCTTACAGGTTTTAGGCCAAGTTTTTTATACTTTTATAAGATATATTAGTAAAAAAATATTCTATTTCAAAGGAAGTATCAAATTATAATTTCAATTATTTTTTGAATTTTTCTGATAAATTTTATTTTTTAATGAATCGGTAAAAATTAATGTATTTTAATTGAAAACTAAATATACATCAAATTTATTTAAAGTGAAAAATTATATTTTTGAATAGATATAATGTATAATCAGATATTCATTATCATTTACTCCATTTTATTTCTTTGTAACAATTTTCAAAATGAAATAGGGTTTAGAAAAAAATTGCATTTTGAATGATTTTACTTTAAAAACATGTTTTCTCATTCAATGAATGAGATTAATTTTGGAATATATTATTTTAAATTATGTTTTTTGAGGATTGAAATATGTATTTTTCATTTGGAATGAGAAAGGACAAATTTGGTAAATAATTCCCTTTAATTGTTTTAAAATATTAAAAGAAATACGATAAGTAATTTTTAATACCACGGTTAAGGTTAAATCATGAAATTAACGGTAACAATATTATAACTAATACAAAATCATTAGAGAACTTGTCCTAATTTAAATGAATAATTATTTTTTCTAAAAAATAATCATTGAACCATGATTATAAATTTTTTAAGAATCTTTGACTGGAGTATGTCATTTATAATATTATATTCAAATAGAACTCAATTCTGTCACTTGTGTTTTTAACAAATAATATATTTTTAAACTGGCTTTTATAAGGGATATGGTTGACTATAAATATTATATAAATTATATAAAATATTTATCTTTAACTTGGTAATTTATTTATAATGTTTAGTGATATAATTGTAAAATTAAATCGTGACATAATGGTGATGCAGTATTTTTTAATCTATGGAAGAATCAAATAAATGATAATAAAAAATTTAAAGAAATATAATTTGAAAACATTAAGGCCATAAATAAATTTTATTTATTTATTTGATATGTTTTGAATGTTTTAAATTCATTTTTTGAATTGGTATTGATTTAATTATTTTTTTTATAATAAAATATATACTAGTGTCAAAAATTGAATTAATGATATTTAAAAATAAATAATAATTTATCAAAATATATAAAATATAGAAAAATATAAAATTAATCAAAATGATTTTTATAAATCTCAATATGTAATAAATTACTAATTTCAGGGTGTTTTAACGTTTTTGTCAAATATATTAATCTTTAATGTGTAAATTACTTTATATCAGAGTAAAAGCTAAAAGGGTTGTGTAAGGGATAAAATAAAAAGATGAGGATTAAAAAAATTAATACTTATTAAAATTTTGTTGGATGAAGAGTATTAGATCCCTTTCACCATAACATAAAACTTTAATTTTTATAATTGAAAATTTTCATTGAAAAGAACTTACATATTATTTACGTCAAATATAGTTACAAAATATCGCTCTCTTTGTATTTAATAACATTAATTTTTCCACATAGGTAAAAATTAGTATATACTCAAATATAAATTATTATTTGATAATAATTATATTATTTCAATTATATAATTTTATATTTCATTTTTTTAAATTATATAATTACCTTAAGTGTTTCTTTAATGACAAAATTGTTTTTATTTAATTAAAAGAAAAAAATTAATTAACATTAAAAAACATCATTTTTATATATTTTGAATGATAAAATGTGAATAATTAATCTCATAGATCATTAAGATATATTTGATAATTTTTAAATCATTATATTAAAATTATAATTATCTGTGATGCATTTAATGTATAATTAAATGAATAGTATAAAATTTGTCAATAATGACATTTTATTGAATTAATATATTATTTAATTATTTAAAATCACAAAAAAGACAAATAATCACAATGGGTATAGTATATGGTGCAAAGTTTCTTCCCATATTCGTTTAATATCCATTTTTATGTATTTTTATTTAGAATATTTTATTATATATTAATATTTAGTAGAATTCCAGGTGTACCGCTTCCATTTCCTATAAAAGCCGACCCACACTCCTCTTTTTTGACACCTAAAAAACCTATTTTTTTTGTTGATATATTCTCAAATTCAATACTATAATCCCTCCCAAATTTATATAAGACATATTGTTGGTAGAACACCCTCTTTATAAGTGTTAAGGTTTTGATCAAAGGTGATTATCCGAAGGAGAGGTATCCCTCTTAATAATGTGTTTCTATTTTATTTATACATCCACTTCCTTAAAATATTCATCAATTATAATAAAATAATAAATATAATATCCAAAATATAATTAGATGTTACTTTTTGAACATAATGACCTAAATACTTGTCAACTATTATCAAATGGATGAAAATTAATAGTTTGTGTGTACGTGTGAATTATCACCTCCACTAACCGATGATATTCATTCTCCATTAATGCATATCATGACTGGATAAAATTATGGAATTAATTTTTATATATGAATTTCATGACATATTTATCATTATAAACTAATAATATAACAATTAATCTCTTACCTTTGATGCACATAAAAATGATAATGTTGTTCGTGCGTACGTGTGAACTGTCCCCTCTGGAAAGGGATGTGATTTATTTCAAATCAATAAATCAGAAGAAAAATATGTAAAATAATATTTCAATTATAAATAAAATATTGATGATATTATTATCATGATGGTAATATAAAATAAAAACTACATTCTTTCTATAATGATAACAGAAAAATGATAACATTACACATATTTAAATAATACATGATGTCTCCATGAATATAACATTGTTCATTTTTTATAACCAAACAAAGATGGTTTGATTTAACAATGAATGGATCACCTAAGTAAAATATTTTTAATTTTGTCTAAATAAATGATATTTTGGAATATAAATACTCATTAGAAAGATAAAGAGTTTCTTATATCATGATATTTTTTTTTATAATTTTTAGACATTAAATTTATTAAATTATTTATGACATCATGATGATGCAGTGATTACCTCATTAATAAAGGATTTAAATAAAATGGATAGATAATGTAAAATATAAGACCTACACATGTCCAAAACCTATTGTATGGGTGTATTTCGAACCCTTATCACCTTATACTCGAAACACATCAATGTGGGACCATTGAAATCTTAACATCATTTGAAAATAATGTTATATTTTATACCTTTTCCAAGAGTGCCCCTCCCCTCCTCTTATAAAAGGCCCCCACCTCTACCTCCTTACCTACACATCCAAAGCCTTTGTCTCGTCCAACCCCTACCCATTTTGTCTCTCCACATCCCTCTCTAACTCCTTGAAGCCTCACTTTGGGCAGAAGCTTTCCCAAGAAAGCCTTTGAGCTCAAACTAAAGGGAGTTACCCGATTTTAAAGTAATGTCTTCACTTGAGTCCTTTTGTTTTATTTTTCTTCTCCAACCCCATAAAATCTTTTTATTCATTTATTTTGTAACAGCTCCAATATCTTCAATATACTATGATGTTTTTATTAGAAGGATTCGAGCTACACTTACACACACCTTCTTCTAATGGTTAAAGAACATACTGTTTCTGTGGTTGGTGATTTTCTGCCTCACGAAACGATGATTGGTCAATATTATTTTAACACCTTTAAAGGTGGCCATTATGATGTAAATATATTTTATATATGATATAAATGGTATTTATGTTTACTACATGCTTATGTATTTTATATTTAAAACATATCTTTATTCTTTTCATGTTGTGTAAATGCGATAATTTCATATGAGGAAGTGTGGATTACCGCCCCCTCAAGTGATGTGACTCATTCATGAAATACATGGAATGTATAAAGTATGAAATTAATGAACATATGTGACCAATATAACATATATATTATACAGGAATTATAATATATATATATATATCATTTATTTTTAATTCCATTAATATGACAAAGAAAAAATGAAAGTAGCGTTCATGCGTATATACGGCGTACCGTCTCCATGAACGGTGCTTTCCATTTTTTATCTCCAAATGATATGGAATAGTATAAAATGAATATTTATTGGATATATATGATATTTTTTCATTAATACTATTCTGGAAATTATTTACTTATAACTACATGGGCAATCTTTTTTCCAACAAGTTCAATTTTTGACTCAAGTACCAATGATCGTTTAATCGACCGTTATTAACTAAAATAATTACACAGTGTTCATGACATCGTAATAAGTGATATAAAAGGAAAAATGAACTTGAAAAATATTCTTAAGGAATTATAAATTAACTCAATTTTATTTTTCAGGAGATTAAAGAATGATCGAGTCAAGTCGGACTCGAGGTAAGGGATCATACTCCTCACTTTCTTCTTATGTACACTCTTTTATGTCATTCCTTTTAAATATCGTCTTTCATGTTATGTTTGGGGATGTTATTTTATATTACACTTTATATAAACTTTATGTTAATATGATGAGAGACCCTATTTCCTCTCATCAATCTATTTTGGAAGTCTTAAGTGGCGTCGTTATGCTGCTGAGTTTTTGTGAGGGATTTTTCATCTCACTTTTATTCTCGTTAGATTTATGCTACATTTGCCACAATTTCCTTTGAGTGGTGTATGTACTACACATTATTTTTACTCATTTTGTAATATAATTTCATTTATGACTATTTACATCAATGTTGTATTTTCTTTCTTTCACGGGATGCATGTCTCGAAAAATACCCATGTCGGTAAGGGAACCTTTCACCCTCCTCTTTTTAAAAGGATTCTTTTGTTATGTATTTTAATTCACATACTATTATGTTGGGAAATGTTCATATATATCCTTATTGATTTAAATTTTATGTCCATGTGATGATATACCCTTTTTATCTCTCATCAACTCTTTTCCTGAATTTTGATGTGACGTCGTTAGGCTGTCGAATTTTACCAAGGGAACTTTTTAACCCAATTTCGATTTCTTTGGGTTCAACCTGTAGTTATTGAATATTTCATCATTTGAATATGTGTGAATGAACTTTTATTTTTTACTCTTAATATCCACTTATATTGGGTGTATTTATATTTTTCACACATAATTTTGAGATTGATTTATCCTTAATTCAAGGATACCTTCTTTATAAGGGATTTCATCACATTTTACATTTCTATTGAGACTTCATTGTTGTTATGCACCAAATCACTCTTATATGGTGTATATACTGTCCTTTGGAATATTATATCATGAATACATTTATTCTAATGATATTATATAGTTTTGATTAAATGTTATTCCTCAATTATTGTATTCAAGTGTGTCAAATTTTGGTAAAAACCCTTTTACCAAAATATCGCTTTAAATGTTTTAATGATTTTTTGTTATTAATATCCATGTTATCAAAATGGTTTTAAGGATTTATTTATATGGATATTAATGGTTTAAAATCTTAAAAGCTTCAAGGTTTTATGGGATACTTTGATTCAAAATTCTCTTTATTAAATGTTTTAAATGGTTTTGAAAATGGTTTTTTAATGGATTCATTATATCAAAATCCAAAAATGTTGTATTGTGATTGAAATGTGGAAATTTTATGTTTCCTTTATGCATGTGTTATGTGATACATCTATGTTATGGTTCTTGGGAATTTTTATGAAAACTGGTGGATCCGTGATAAACTAATGGCGGGTGAGCCCGATATAGCTCTGCAATGCATTGGGTAACGCGAAGGAGTGAAACGTTAAGGTTTCTCCAAAGAGATTTAGGGAATATAATGTGGTGGGTATTCCAAAAGTAACCAAGAGGGTTACTACCTACGTAAGAATGTTATGAATGCCTCAAGTTACCTTTTATGTCTTATGATTTCTATGATTTATTCATCATTTGATGAGGTATGTTAAAGTGCCTATGTTTTATGGGTAAAGTATGATTTCATTCTTATGTATATATGAACTCATGTTTCCTTTACATATTTTTATATCCATTACTGAGCTTTTTATGGTCATCCCATGTTTCAATAAATGTTTTTCACAGGTCAAGGGAAAGGTACATGATATGATGATAGTGTCAAGGAAGTGTCAAGAAAGCATCCATGTTTTATTTTAAATATGTTTCCGTTGATGGAAAAAAAAGAATATTATCTTTATGTAACCACTTTGTTTAAATGTGGAATGTAATGAAAGTTTTATGATATAGTTCTCTAAAAATCTAAACCTGAAAGTATCCTCAATGTGTAATCTTGTATTAACTCAAGATTAAGTAAGGATTAATGTTGGGTCCTTATAATAACCAAATCATAATGGTAGTTTTGAATGGTATTAACTTCCATATAAAAACCTGTTTAAATGAAAATAAGCGAGTCTATAAAATAACAAATAAAATTCTTTAGATATTATTAGTTAAATATATATTTAATATATTAAATTAAATTATATATATTCATTTTATATGTTTTCAATATATTTTATAATAAAAAATTCAATTTTTATTGGATTAAAGAAGAATTTCTCAAACAAAACATTACCTCCTTTTATGGGGAATCCGTTTTAAATCTATTTTTTTTAAAATTTAATAAGTTCTATTTTTAAATAATAAATATATTCATTTGAATTAGTATTTCAATGTTTTATTTGGTTGAATTTTATGTATTTTTCTGATTAAATTAATAACATAATGACAAGTGAAAAATACTGTATTTTAATTCACAACTACCCTTTACTCTTATTTTTATATATAGTTAGATTATATTTTAAATTGGTTTTAAAAAAATTATTTTATTATTTTGTTATCATTTTATCTAATGTTGGTCATTGGAAATAATTTCACATTTAAATTGGACATAAACACATGTCAACTTTTTGATTGTTTTTACCTCTTAAAAACATGTTTTCTAGTTTTGACAATAGGAAATAAATTTATATTAAATAATGAAACATATATTTTTTGATTTCTGAAAAACGTATTATATATTTAGAATAAGTGGGTCTAAATTAAGTTAATAGGTTACATTCATTTTTCTGATATTATGAATAGTAAACACGGTAATACTTATTTACCATAGGTAAAGGTAAATCAGGTAAATTAGGGTAAAAACATAATGATAAAGATAATAAAATTACACTAAAACCTACAAAAATAAAATTTGACCAAATAAATTCAACCAATATTCCATAAAAGAAGTAATTTTTTAATTTAATGGATATTTATTTTGAAATTAATGTAATTACAATTAAAAAAAAGAAAGTAACAACATGTCACAATATTATCTCTTATAAGTATAATAATTTTAATGTAGTGATAAAATTGATAAAACAAAGAACATAAATAGTCTCGAGAAATATAATGAAATTCTCTACATTATGGAAATTTATTTATAATTTTTAAAGAATAAATAATTTCTATTAATTATGTGATAATTCTTATGTAAAAAGTATATTATTAAAATAAATATAAAAAATGTATTAAAAATATTAAATGAAATATAATATGAACTAATTATTGTGCTCCAAGAATTTTCTGGGTGACAATGATATTTTATGAATGTATTAAATATATATATTTGGAATTTATTTTATGTGTTGATTTTAATTAATGTTAAATAAATAAATAGTGTCAAAATTGATACAAGATATTTTATAAAAATACATATTATTATATTATTTAAAAATCACATAAATATTTAAAAATTACTTAGTGAAAATAATATTGTTAATTTTTTTTATGAAATATCCAATTATCAAAAAATTAAAACACATAAAACAATTTACAACTATTTAATAATTATAATGTTATTTATACAATTAAAATTAAATATATTAAGCTAGAATAAATACAAATGATAAGGATTAAAAAGAAATTTAAACAGCTATAAATTTTATTGGATGTGATAATTTTAATCCATACACATATAATCATCAAAATAATCCAATCTGAAGGAATTTTCATTTAAAAATAATTTTATATTAATTTAATAGTTTTGATATTTCCAATGGTGCCCCTTCCCTCTCTTATAAAAGCGATCCTATCAATCACCTTTAATCACACCTCTAAAACCCTTTTTCTCTTCCAAAACCTACACATTTAATCTCCCAAGTATCTTAATTTACCTAAGAGTCCACACTTTGGGATTAAATCAATCTTATGGTGACCTTTTGCACAAATCAAAAGAAGATACTCAATCAAAGGGTAATTGTTTTATCACAACTTTTAAAATTATTTTATTCTTTTAGTTGATATTTTTATGTAGTTTCCATATTAATGAAATTAATCCAATATCTTCTACATTCAAATATGCTATTATAATTATGGTATAAACTTATACATCATTTTATCCATCCTATGAATATCAATATCACCATGAGTACATGCATATGACATGTCGTGTCCATAATGTGGTGTAATTTGTTTTTCAATAATAAAAAATTGGATTGGTATAATTATTAGTGTACT
This sequence comes from Viscum album, assembly GCA_963277665.1. Classification (NCBI taxonomy): domain Eukaryota; kingdom Viridiplantae; phylum Streptophyta; class Magnoliopsida; order Santalales; family Viscaceae; genus Viscum; species Viscum album. The sequence continues at coordinate 1,961,411,568 of OY728137.1, forward strand.
GTATATAAATAATAAAAATAACATGATAAATATTCTGTAAAATTAATATACCATCAAATTCTATATTGTATAACCATTAAGCGAATGATATCGTCGCTCGAGCATACATACGACCTACCGTATTCATGATGCGATTCGATCCATTCTACTTGATCTTCATTAAATTACGATTATATACATGAATTGAATGAATAAAAAATATATATTATATTAATTTAATTATTTAAATGATATAACTATAACCAATAATTTGTAACATGAACATATCGTTCAAAATATTCATAATAATATAAATCAATAACTAGAGACAATGAAATGTTACTAAAAAGGAATGATAATATGACCATTTATGATATCATAAAAATAACTATGATTACTGAATAATTCAAAAATGTAATTTATGTCATTGTATAGGAGTTTCAAATACATACAAATCATATCATACCTAAGGTGAAGGATAAATTTTCAATCTCATTAGAATCCGATTTTTTTTATATATAAGTATTTACTAGGGTATATTTATCATCCACATCCATGTTTCCTATAATATGTAATATTTTGTATTCATATACAATATTATTATGTCAATTTTGCATAGTGGTAAATTTCTAATAAACGATATGAAAGGAATCTTTTAGCGTTTTTAAAAAGATGTACTTTTAAGATTTTTTTTAAAAAAGTACAAGGAGCGTGATTTTTTTACATTAACAGTAAGAATGAATTTTTACGTCTTCATGAGGGATTATTTACATGAAGAATTCTCTAAAAAGTATCAAGTTTATTTTCAACTAAATTTTTTTCTTTTAAAATTGTTCTTCTTTTTTAGAAAAGATAATGATTTTAAAGAAGAAATGATATTATCCTCAATAATTATATTCATGTCTTTTATCAAAATTATTTTCCATCTAGGACAACACACATTAAAAAGGGATATGATACTATTCCTATTATTAGTATGATTATATTGTGTTAATGATTTATGGATATTTTATATGGATTATGTTATGGTGGAATTATGTTTATGAAACCAATTTCATTTCATGGGTTATGCAATGAATAATTACTTATGTTTTTGTGGTACATGTAAGAATGATTTCATTATGATATGGGTGGGACCTATATCACCCCCCAATGAATTTGATAATTATTTATATCTCATGAGATAGAAATGGCTGGAATAGAATCTAAATTCTATTTAGTAATATAGTTTAGGAATAACAAGTAAATTTGTTTTAGTAATACTGGGATAGAACGATAAGTAAATTTGTTTACGTAATATAGGGATGAAATGACCAGTAAATATTGTTCAATAATACATGGATGGAACTGAAAGTACACCATATTTAGTAATGGACCATTTACATGATGATGGTCTCAGTAGAAATTCCTTGTCTTCTATTGAAATCATATTATGTTTTATTTTTTTCAATAATTCCATGTTTTAGGCTAATGCTAGTATATCATTGTTAATATTTTTTTATGATCTATGCCTAACATACTGCAATGATTTATTTCATGGATTAATATTTTTATATTTATAATTTATATTGGTGTTTTTACATTATTATGTTTTTGGTTTGTTTTATGTTGATAATGTTTACCATAACATTACAATTGAGCTCACCATTTTTATGTATTCTTTTTCCAAAGATATAAATTAAGGTTTCAGGTAGGAAAACAAAAGGGGGATATCTTTATTAGAGATATTTAATATCTTTCACAATGTTAGAATATTATATTCCCTATTACAAAATTCATAAAACTAATAGGGTATTTGGTTGACTATTTAGGCAACGCATTATGTATTCTATAAAAAAAATCAATTTCCATGTATGTAAAGCATGGGTCGTCAGAGTTGGTATCACAACAATGGTTTACTTAACAATTGGAAACTATGATGTGAAAACAATAGTGAGATCCCTTGAGTTATTTCAATGTTATAACTAGGGATTTTAATATAGGTAAGTCAAAATATAGTTTAAAGTCCTTGAATTATGATAACAATCACAAATTTTCAAATATAAAACCTAATATATATGATACTGAAATTACTCCCCTTTTATTAGGTTGTTTTCATCATATTATTTTTTCCTCTCACACTATTCTTTTTGAGTTTAAGAAAATGGCTAGAACCTGAATGAACGACGTTAATGATCAATGCACATGTCAATACAATGATTTTCCTCCTGTACCACCAAATTTTATTTGAGATAGAATGAAAAATTTTATTGTAATAATTACTCAAACTATGAATATTTATGGACATTCAAATGTCCATTGTAGGGAATAATGTTCTATTGAATCCTTCTAGAGGAAACTTCCACCTTCATTCATTTGTTATTTTGATCCACTTTTTTTTAAAACAAATGATTAGTACCATTGAAATAATATATTCAATCCTTTATTTTATTCAGAACATGAAAATTTTATTTTGGCTATTTATCATTTAGAAGTAGACGCAGAACAGTGGTAGAATCTAATCAATAATACAAGAACGCAAGATGAAATTGAATCCATGTAATGGGATTTGTTTGAGAACTTATTTTTCAATATTTTCATTCTAAAAATTCTTTTAGTAAAGATATAGTAGGTGTCCCTTGAGCTTAATCAAATGTATCATTAATACATTGGTAAATAAGAGGAAAATTTTACAATGCGTTCAAGGTATGCTTCTAGCATTATCATTCAACCTGAAAGTAATGATGACTGATTATTCTATGTCTTAAAACAAAATCTTATAAGAGAATTATCTATAGGAGTCTTTAGTAGCTATGAATAGAATCTTTCTTGTGATATAATGGTAGAAATAGAAGATGGAGTTACATGTCAATCTCATGGTTTTGATAAGAATCGAATGATGGAACTCAAAGGAAAAATATCAAAGTGATTTTGAAAATAAGATGAATGTTTCCATATGATCAATGTAATGAAAGTTTCAGGGTAGAGAATTTCATAAAGGGACTAGAAAATACGTTATGTTTGGAAATGATGATCGTTGAGAAGTTGAGTGCTGAATTAATTGGAAAATGGTTTCTAATTATGCGAATTGATAAAAAAAATTTAGAGAACACACCACCCACACTTCATTGCTACAAGCGAATGGAAAAGGGAAATTATACTAACCAATGCCCTATTCCAAGTGTTATAAATGATTATCAACATCAAAAACCTCTCAAGGAAAAGATAATGGAAAATAATATGTGATCACTATTTGTGATGTTGGGTATGATAACGAATTGGTGCACTGATTATGATCTTTCGTAATGGGATTCTAAAATAGTATTATAGATTCTTTTTTATGTTATTATGAAATATTAGAATATAAATGTATTGGTCAATTGTGGGTTTCCATAAGTATATTGTACAAGTAACCATGAAATGTGATTTATGTATTTTAGGAAAGCAAATGATACATGACTAACGAAGGGATAAAGAGATAATGTGATGTTTGATATAAATGACCTCATGGGTGATATAATGAAAAAGTGACAAGATGGTTGAGTATATATAATTTTTGGAATTTATGGTGTGTGGAATGAATTAATTTTGATATAATTCATGTTTTCACTAAGGTTCTGCTATAATTCGTGTTATAATCATGTTTCTGGAGAATATATGATTAAGGTATTCTACATAATTGGAATGTGATAACCAGGAACTTCTTCATGATATATGGGCGATAAATGTAAAGTCAATTTAATTTTCCTATTTCAAAATTTTTATATTTCTAGTTTTTTGATAGATTTTAATGTTATCTATTAATGGATATATATGTTAAAATATGGTTGATGTTTGTTAGATTAATGTATTATCTCACTATAGGAAGACTTATTCATATTTGATTTTGTGTTTCAACCTTTTTGTGAAATATATTGAATGACCTATAATTCTATCTCATGATATGCGAACACTACAATAATGAAAAATTCAAATTCAATTATTTAAATAAGATTTGATGTGGAAATTGTTCAGGGTTTGAACAATGGTGAGATTTTACCAAAATCATGTACGTATATATTCCCATTAAAAATAATTCAACATTACAGATGGGATCTTGAAAACCAAAAATGATATCTTAATACATTCTTATCTGATAAATCTGAAAGTCCCTTAAATCATGATGGATTTTTGGATTTCTGGTTGTTTAATTTCACTAAAAGTTTTTCTCTATATCTATCAATCAAAACATGAAGGTTATATTTTTTTTATATCCACGATTTCACTCCAAACATATGATATACGACATGGAAATCCATGGATGAGTTACTTTGGGAATCAATAGGTTTCTATCTTTCCTTTTTAAAATGATGTTTTAGTATTCCTTTTTATGATATCGGTTTCTATGAAAGAAACAATCAAGTTGAAAAACTTTTATAATCCTAACAAATTTTGAGGGTCAAATTCATTTCCAAGGGGTATAATGTTACACCCCAAGATTTTATGAGATTTTTTTTAATTTCATTGATTTCTTATGATGTACGCTACACCAAAATTAGCTTGCGCTATATGAAACACCATATTAACATTCACTATAAACAACACTATTCATGAAATGTGTTACAAAAAATTAAATATTATTTTGATAGAATTTATTTCACACAAGACTGAGTATAACTGATAAATAAATATTATAACATACTCATTATAATGGCGGGTATCAATAGTATTAACATTATTCTAAAACACTATTTAAATGTAAATAATTTAGACTATAAAATAATAAAATAACCCTATATGGAATTAATTACTGAAATTTATATGTAATATATTAAATGTAATGTTTTAAATTCACCAAATAGGTTTTCTGTATCTGATATAATAAAAAATTCGTTTTATAGAGAAATAATTATTTTTCAAAAAATACTATTTTACACCCTTTTAGCGTAGAAACATTTTTAAATATTTTTTTGACAATTTTATAAGTTTTTTTTAATAATAAAAATTATATTAGTAATATTATAATTATAATATTTTTGGTTGAAATTTTTTATTTTTCTGTTTAAATTCATATTTTACCGACTACTGACCAATAATGCAATTAAATTCAAAATTTTCATTTCATCTAAATTATTTATAATATTAGATATATTTTTAATTGAATTAAATGTTTATTAAGATTTTTTTTAACATTTAATCAATTTCTAGTTATTTTAGGTCATTTAAATCTTAAATTAGAGATAAACTCATGTCTATTTTTTGATATTTTTTTACTTCTTAAAAACCCGCTTTCTGGTTTTCATAATGAGAATTAATTTTAAATTAAGGAATGAAAGATCAGTGTTTTTAATTTTGAAAAAAGTATTCCAAATTTGGAATCATTTTTTCCAAATTATTTTAGTAGGATAGTTTTATTTTTTCAGATATAATGAATAATAACTACTATAATTTTTATTTTCCAAATTTAAAGGAAAAAATCGTAAATTAAGCTAACAAACAATATGATAAATATAATAAAATTACCATAACACCTGATAAAAACCATGTTGATGAATTAAATTCGATCAATATCACATCAATGTCTTAATTTTTTAATTTAATTATCTTCTTTCTATGAAAGGGATGTAATTATAATTAAGAAAAATAAAGACACAACATGTCACTCTCTTCTCTATTATAAGAATAATAATTTTAATGTAGTGATAAGAATGATAAAACATAAAACATAAATAGTATCCAAAAATAAAATTCAATTATATACATAATTATAATTTATTTAGAATTTTTAGAGATTAAATAATTACCATTATTGATGACACAATAGTGATGTAGAAGTTATTTAATTAATATAAATATCAAATAAATGGTTTTAAAAATAATAAAACCAATATATTATGAACTAATTAATGTTCTCCATGATTTTTCTAGATTATCATGAAATTTAATGAGTGTATTAAATATATTGGTTCAAATTTATATTTGGTGTGGAATTTATTTAAGGTCAAATTAATGAATAGTGTCAAAATTGACCCTATTGATATATTTTTACAATATCATATTATTAAATTATATAAAAATACATGTAATATTTAAAATTTAAAATATAAAAATTGAAAAAAATAAGGTCTAAAATATCATAAATTATCCAATTATGGACAATTTACAAAACATAAGTAAATATTTATAAATATTTAATTTTTAGAATATTATTATCATAATTAAAATTAAATAGATTAAATAATGATAAAACAAAATGATAAGGTTTAAAATAAAATAAAAACATGTCTACATTTTTTTGGTAGAGATTATTTCAAAACATCTCCATCTTAACATTAAAAGAATCCAATTTTTGGGCAATTGAAATTGAAAAATAATTTATATTAATTTAATAGTTTTGGTATTTATTATGTTTCCCCAACCCTCTCTAATAAAAAAGAACCTCCATATATTTAATCTAACTTGTAAATCCCTTTTTCTATCATATACCCAACACATTTCCTCTCCTGACTTCCCTCACTTAATCCTAGAGGCCAAACATTGGTCATGAATGCATCCTAAAGCGACATTTTGGGAAAATGAAATGGAGATACGTGAAAAAGTGATAGTTGTTTTATCATCACAATGAAAATTCATTTCTTCTTCTACTTCATATTCTTATATTTTTTCCATAATAATGTAATAAATATAGTATATTCTATATTATGAGATGTTATTATAAATATGGGAAAACCATTTACCACATTTAATTCATCATATGCATAAAAATATCACCATGACTGCATGTGTACGACTTACCATCTCCACGCCATAGTGTAAATTTTAATTTCACAATACATAATATGGATGGTTATAATGATGACTATAATAGATTTGTTTAATTAATATAACATGATACTTATTCTTATTTATTAATATATAATCCAATTATATTCCTTTTTACCATTAATTGAATGATATTATCGTTAATGCGTACATATGGCCGACAGCCTCCACAATTTGATGGGATTAATTATACATGATCATTATTAAAAAACAATTATATAAATGAATATAATGAATAACTATGATATATATTATAATAATAACATTATTTAAATGATATAACTATAAAAAATGAAGTGGAACATTAACTTATCTGATAAAACATTTATAAGAACGTAACGAAATAATGAGTGACAATGAAATGTTACTAACAAACAGATGATAATATGATCATATATGATATAAAAAATTGACTATGATTATAGAATAAGTGAATAACATTATTTGATAAACCAATTTTATTTCATGGGTTATGAAATGATGAAAGATTTTTTTTTGTGGCACATGTAAGAATGATTTCATTATGAGATGGGTGGGACTTATATCTCACTATAATGCTTTGGGAAAATATTTAAATCTCATGTGATAGACATGACTAGAACATAAAGAATATTCAAATCATTAATACATGGTTGGAACGATAAGTAAATCTAGTTTATTAATGCAGGGATGGAACAAAAAGTAAATCCGGTTTAGTAATACAGAGCACGAATGTCAAATAACTTCAATTCTATAATTCATGGCTGGAATTGAAAGAAAACTAGGCTCATTATTGATCTTTTCCCTCTATGATGGTTTTTAGAGTAATAAATTTGCTACTATTGAAATCTTATTATGTTCTTATTTGTTTTCTACATTTCCAAGTTTAATAAAAATTCTATTTTATCATGTTTGATGTTCCATTATGATCTATTACTTATGTACAAACATGATATATTTCATGACTCTAGATTTTGATATTTAAACTTTATTTTAATATTATTTAAATTCTTTTGTTTATGGATTGTTTTATGTTCTCAGTTTTTATCCTTTCTGAGTACTTGATCTCACAGTTGTTTTCATTCTCCCCAAGATATAATGAAATGTTTTAGGTAAGAAAACTAATGGGAGGGAACCTTATAGGCGATGTTAAAGATCTTTCATTGTGTTAAAAGATTATATTTCAGGTTTCCAAAGAGATTAAATTGATACGGTCTTTTAGAATCTATTTATTTAATGTATTAATTATTCCTCCAAAGAAATGTAATTTCCATGTACATCAAGCTTTGTTCGTTTGTGAAGTTTTTTTCCCTAATTAGTTTTTTTAAGTAATAGGGAACTGAAATGTCAAATATAAAATAATAAAAGACTTCATGAATTATGAGGTTTAATAAAATATGGGTTTTCATACAAATGAGAGGTAAAAGATAACCATTAAAGTAAAAACATTCTATTAAATTATGAAACAAAAATTTTAAAGTAAGTATATTTATTTATTTTCTTAAGACTATAATGTAAATAAATTTGTCAACTCTCTGAAAAGGATCTTACAATATAAATGTTATCCATTTACTTTTCTTTAGTATAAAATCAACAATGCTTCAACACATAAAATATTTATGGTTGTATGATTGTTATTTGTCTACTCATAATTTTTATTATCACACTACAATAGAAATTTACCATTATTTCTCTCTTCTCTATTCATTTTTTCCAACATGGTACCCAATTATGGATTATCTCAGGTGACCCTCGTACTTCTCCTTCTTTCTTTTAATGGAGAAGTCTCATTAATACTTTTTATAATGTGGGATTTAAAAAATGTTATTTAGATAATTCAAACCCCAATTAATTTTTTCTCAATTTTAAATAGTGGGGATGAAATTTATTAATTGTGAGAAAATTTATAATAAAAATATTTTACGAACAAAACACTACGCTTCATAACGTACGTGATATGCCACGTCATGCTTAATCAAAAAAACAAAATATTTTTGTTTACATGTTACTATTAAAACATAACATTTAGAATGGGTGGGCTAAAAAATATTATTAAAGTATTGTCTACACATGAATATATAACTAATTATTTTGTGAAAAATAAATTATAGATGAATGTAAATCCATTTTTAATATAAAAAAATGTTTTTCTCAAAAATGGTTTTTAATTTTTCACAATTTTGTTTTGTAACAATAATATAATAAATCATTCTTATTGGGTTATATAAATGAAATAAAAATGAAATATATTTAATTTAATATTTTAAATTCAAAATATCTATTTTTTAGAGAGGATATAAGAAAAATATATATTTTTATGAATAAAATAATAATTTTTCAAAAAAATGGAATATTTTCTCCTTTTGATAGCGAACATGTTTTAAATATATTTTTTATACATTTATAAGTTATATTTAAAAAAATATAAATAATCTTTAAAATTTGAATATCAATATTTACTTTGAATTATAGTTTTTTATTTTTCTAATATGTTTCATGTGTTTATGAATAGTGAAAAAATAATTCTTTTTAATTGAATACTACTTTTTTGTCAAAGTTAATTATAGTGAAAAATTATATTTATGAATGGGTTTAAATTAAAGTAAGTTATTTTTAAATTATTTAATTCAATTAATTTTATTGTAATCAATTTCACAATGAAATTGGATATGATAACTTTCTAGTCATTTAATGTTTTTACTTTAAAAATACATTTTCTAGTTCCTTATAGGTATTTAATTATTAGTTAATTTCCACTAATTATATTTTCTCAATTTTGAATCTTAGATTCCATATTTGGAACCATATCGTCTTCATTTAGTAAATATATATCTTTTATATATGAAAATATGAATAGTGGAATTATTAATTATATTTATTTCCACGATTAATAGAATATCAGGTAATTAAAGGTAAAAAAATATTATGTATAATATAATACCACACAAACACATGTCCTAATTTAATTGGATAATACTTTTTTGAAAGAAATCATCATTTTTCTGAGACAATGACCATTGTATGGCACTTGAATGAGTTTATGACATTTATAATATTATATTCATAGAAAATTCTATTTTGTCACTCTTGTGATTATAAAACAAACTATTTTTAATATGGGGCTATAAAGGGGATATATTTAAATATAAATTATTTTTATAAAGATAAAATTTATATATATATATTGGTAATTTATTTATAATTTATATTAAACAAATAATTAGATTAAATGGTGTCATAATTATGATTCATTAATTGTTTAATCATTGGAAGAATCAAATAAATTATGATTAAAACATTAAAATAAATATAATCTCATAGATTTAATGTTATCAATGAATTTTTTTAATTAATATGAAAATTTATTTATCTCTTATAGTTAATTTTTGGATTTTTTGTTTTTTATATAAAACAAAATAATGAATAGTGTCAAAATTGACATTTATGATATTATAAAATAAATATTATTTAATTAAATGATTTAAATTATCCAAAAATATGAAATTCATCCAAATTTTTGGGATAAATATCAATATTTCATCAATGAATCCTTTAGTGGGATTTTGTAATTTTATTTTAATTATATTAACCCTTAATTTGTAAATTATATGCTATCCTGGAAAGAGTTAAAAGGGTTAAGTGTGGTTTGAAATAAAAAGGTAAGGATTAAATAAAAACTCATCCAAAAATTATTGGATAAGTATTATTTTACCATTATCACCTTAATATCGAATTATAATTATTTAATAGGAACTTTCAATGAAAATAACATATGTGTTATTTTAGTCAAAGATAGGTAAAAATACCACTCTTGGTATTTAAAATCATTTCTGTGTCCAAGAAGGAAAAAAAATTAGGAAATAAACAAATATAAATATATATTTTTATCGTAATGATTTTATTTTCCTTATTATATTATATATTTTATTTTTATAAATTATAAAATTACCTAAATTTTTTCTTTAATGCTAAAATAGTATTTATTTAATTAATAGAAAAAATGAGTAATTGGTATTAAAAATATTAATTTCGATATATTTTTAATGTGTTAATGTCAATAATTAATTTCATTGAAATATAAGATATATTTTATTTGTTTTAAATAATTATATTCGAATTCCAATATTTCTAGTTATATGTTATGTCAAAATAAATGAATAGTATCAAATTTTTCAATAATTATATTTTGATGAATTAATAAATTATTAAATTAGTTAAAATTACAAAAATGTAAAATAATAAAAAATGGGATAAGATATTGTCTAAAATTTCTTCACGTATTCATTTAATGTCCATTTTAAAGTATTTGGATCCAGAATATCTTTTTTATATTTTAATATTTTGGAGAATTCCAAGAGTTCTCTCTCATCTCATATAAAAGGTCACCGACAATCCTATTTACTTCACACATTAAAATCCTATATGGTTATGCTCATATCTACCCTAATCCCTTCCTATAATTCCTTCCCACATTTTATAGGACTTATTTTTCTCATAACAACCTCTTTAAAGGCCTTAAGGTGCTGATAAAAGGATATCGTCTCAACAAGTGGTATCGTTTTTAATAAATTTTTTCTATTTTATTTATTATTCCACTACATTCAAATATTACTCAACCATGATGAATAAAAAATACAGTATTATAAATATATTAATTTGTTATTATGTTCATATAATCACCTAAATCCATCTCAACATCCATCAAATGGAAAAAAATAATTAATAGTTTGTGCGTACGTTTAAACTATCAACTCCACAAACCGATGCAATTAATTTTCCATTACAGAATATCAAGGCATGTAATAATTATGGAATTACTGTTTATATATGTTATTCAGGACATATGTATCTTTATAATTGAATAATATACCATTTTAATTAATACCCTTAATGCACATAAATGTGATAACATTATTCATGCATATGTGTAAATAATCACCTCATTAAATCGATGTGATAGATTTTTAATCACCACATCACATGAATACTAAATATTAGTTTATTTAATTAATTAATATTAATTTTATGATATTATGATGATTTTTTAATGATAAAATAATGATTACAAATTTTCCATAAAGATCATTTTAAAATAGAAACGTTATACTTGCATACGTTCAACTTACTGTATCCACAACTATAGTGTTGTAAATTAGTCATAACCATACATAGATGGGTTGATTTAAAAGTATAATTAATTTATAAAATTTATTATTATTTAATGTATATTATTATTGATATAATTTATTTATTACCACTACAACTATTAATATCATACCAAACTCATTTTTGACTCAACTATGGAATATCAACAAAACATCTAACAAGAACATACATAAATAATTAATTTCTATAACATGTTAATAAGTAATATAAATTGAGTAAAATACATTCAATAGGTCCCCAATAAAATTAATAATTAAACATAGGTTATTATTTTTAATGATAATGATTTCATGTGATGATTTGGGCCTCTGGTAAGGAAATTTGTTTTAAAAACACTCATTTAATGATTCTTTTTCCTCATTTTGTTAAAAAAGTCAAAAATACCTTTTATTTGCATATACGACATGTGTTTTTTATACAAAATTCATGAATATTTATTACATAAATCTTTTATAGGAAATTTTTATCAATTCTTTTCAAAAAAAATTGTTGTATTTTTTTATGTGAGGTTTTTAATGTTTAAAATTTATTTACCAGAAAAATGGATTTTTATATCTAAATATTATTTTCTCATGTGTCTAAAATAGTTTTAAGAGGTTATAATAATTATATATTCATTTTAATTTTTTTATTTGTTGAGACTATTATTTCTTGAGATATGAAGGGTCTATCGCCCATCATACATCAATATATGATGGGTTGAGCCCCATTATTGCTCAAGATATGATTTTTGAGCCCTATTATTTCTCTCCAATGCATTTTTTACTATGAATATGAAGTAAAAATATAATGTTATTCCATTTCAAGTGTAGATATAATATTTATTTGACAATGATGTCCCATGGAACTTATATGATTTTTCTTACACGGTTCAGTGTTTATATGAAAATAGTTTTTAATGGTCATCATGTTTTCACAAGACTAATGATTTATTTATTTTTCTCCCTTACATATATTATTGTTCTCATACCACATTTTAAAAGAATTTTCACGTGTTATAAGGATGGTTATGAAAAATAAGGAAACCATGAAAGAAGTTATGCATAATTTTTTATCAATAATAATCAATGTTTTATTTTAAAAATTTTATATTTAATAAAAATTAGATATTATAATGCAATATCAACTTTCTTTATTATGGCATGTTATTTATTAATGAATTACTAATTTTTAAAAACTCTAACCCTAAAAATATTATCAATGTGAGTGAAGTTAAATTCTTGAGTAAAAAATTTTATTATGTAATGTTTAAGAATACATCATTATAGGGGAATCATATTTTCAGTGATTCTTTTGTTAGAGAATGAGGTGGAATGATGTGTTCTAGGTTTTTTATGCTACCAATATCAGTTTATCATATTTCGTACATCCCTTATTCAATTTTTCCTTACATATTAAGTTATAAAGCAATGAGGAAGGTTTTAAATTTAATTTACCACTTTATTTTTGTGTAAAAATGATTTTAGCATGCATTTGATTATTTTACAGTGAATGGTAAGAGATGAAAAAATGGAGACAATAAGCCGAATTCAAAAAAATTGAAAGTAAAGGTGAGATATTTCATGTTCATTACATATTTTTATGATATTTTTATCCTTTTATGTATTTGAATTTTTTTTGTTATGATATTTTAGTTCCAAAATGAATTTTATTATTTGAAATATATTATCCAAAATATGATCACATAAAAATTTTAAATTCATTAAATATGGTAACTGAACTGGTCGTGTGTATAAGGAAATTTTTTATTCACCTTTTATTGTGAAGTTTATTGATGTGGTGAATTATCTGATGTATGGAATTAGGTTTATATATTTTCATTTAGCTTGGCTTGGGATAGTGGTGATAAGGTGAAATTTGAATGTGTTGGATTGATTCATGGTATGCTTATGGAATTGATTTTTCATTGGTTAGTTTTCATGTTGTTATAGAATTCTTGACAAATATAAATATATTAAATGAACATGGATTGCGTTAAATAGTTTGGGGTTGTAAATATGTGATTGGGAATGGATATAAATAAACATAGGACATGGCTAAAGAATAAAATTTCATTTTATATTGAAATATGAAAAATGTATATGTAAATTGTTTGTAACTGATGTTATAAATTGGTAAATATAAAAATGATTTATGATTTTGTGTTTGGTAAGGTGGAATGTAAGGGTGTTTAGTATTATGTAATCAGTGTTGACATGAAATATTGGTGATATAGATGTTGTATAAGTTTCATGGTGTGTGTTATATGAACCCATGAGGTTTTCTTGCCAAGAACATGTATACATTTTCATTTCCTTATCATTTTCATATACACATCACCTAATTCATTTGGTTTCACTAATCCTAAAAGGTTTTTAGTTCTGGGTATCTTCACTAAACATCCTAGATTGCGAGATCAGATGGTTGGATACACCTACATCCTCACTTTCTCATCTGTTTGAGTTTGTTACACACGGGTGTTATTTCATGAAAATATCATTCACATGAGGTGGTCTTTTAAGAGTGTAGGAGATGGTACTATATGGGGGGTCATTCATGGGTGGAGGAGGAAACAAAGTTCATCGCGTTCATGTTCGTGATATATAATTATTCATTTTTATGTATGTGGGTATTGGATGATGAGGATGTGATGGTTGTGGCATGGGTTGATAGATGTAGCCTTCTATATATTATTGGGCTGGTGTGAGGATGATTCATAGGGAAGGTAATGAAGATAAATGACGTATAAAGATGGGCATGAGCATAGGAAATTAGATAGGAAATGGTGTGGGGTATTCCTTTTATATATAATTTTTCATATATTATAACATATGAAGACATTATTTAGTGAGTGATCCTTTTTAAGCCCATGATCTAGTTGACTGATATCTTGTTTTTTGTTGTATTTTTCATTCAATGGGGTATTCATATTATTTTATCATATTTACATGAGATTCGATGGGCACGATCCCACTTTGTAAAAATGTTATTCTCACCCCAATATATATACATTTATAAACTACTTTTTATGTTATCGGGAGAGATTTGGAGACTGATTTGGAAGATTCTAGATTTAATCTTTGATTTATTTAGTTGATGTCATAGGATTTTCTTTGAGTATGTTGCTTTCATACATCAATTTTTTTTGTATAACATGAAAAGAATTGTGGGATATTTACTAGTTTTTTCTTTTAATTATTTTTTGGAGTTGGTATAGGTTTATATAAAATCTCAACGTCCTAAATTGTTTAATGGTAGTAACAACCATATTTTTTACTTTCTTAATTCTGTCCAAACTAATCACTAATGCATGGACTATTGTTTTCAAGACTCTAGAGTTATTATCTATCACCTTTAATTATCATCCCATGAGGGGTACCATTAGAGGATGATGTCATGACATACATAGTTTGTTAATATGTCAAGTCTGAATAAAAAAATCCTAATTCATTCATGTAATCTCAGCCTAATCTATAAAGGAATTGATATTGTCTTACAATATATATTTTTATGGTATTTCTACATACTCCTAGGAATATTGATACCATATGGGGTATTTTTTCACCTTATTTATTCTATCCATTTCCCCCCAATAACATAAGATCAAACACATCACTGCCTTGAGTGACTATATTTATAAAATTATAGAGACTTACTGGTGTACAAATTTGGATTATAGCCAATCATAATCTTTGGTACACATAAAAATTATTTTATAGTATTCAAAATTTTCTTGTCATTGAGAATAATTTGAGGACCCCATATCATCCTCAAATTGATTGGATGTTTAAAAGGGATAATCATAAATTAGAATATATGATGTTGTCTTTCTCACTTGACTATCAATGTATTTGGGATCACTATTTAACAATGGAGTAATTTAAAAATAAAAATAATTTATATTATGTTACTAAAATAAATCCATAGGAATCAATTTACATTGAGTGGTTTCATAGTCTACTGTGTTGTGTTAATGTGTGTGAGAGGGTTATTTTAGTCGTACATCTCATAGTTGAGAAAGTAGTGAATGTGAGTAAAATTCATAATCATGTTAAGTTTTCCGAAAGTAAATTAAGAGGTATACAAATAACTGAATAAAGGATTCTGAATTTGAAGTGAGGTACCATGGTTTCGTCAAAGCATCAAATTGGTAGGGTGATTAAAGGATCATCAGGAAACAAAGAACTATATCCTAGGTTCATTGAGCATTCTAAATTTAGGGATTCAATTTCATTTATGAGATGCGATCTAGAAATATCACATAGCCTATATAATGTTCATTATGTTCTTACTATGTAATTTTTTATGAAGTAAATACTGTACCGAATGAATAACCTCACTACTAAAGAAATTTAATGGGATCCTGGTTTATCTAACTCTGAAGAGCTAATTTATATTCCAGAAGCTGGTGAACACATGTTGTGGTATCAAACATATCGATTGTTGAATGAACATTGATGAATTTATAAAAACTAATAGGAGACATGGTAACCTAAAGAATTTATGATGAATAAATAACCAAATCACATCACGAGTTTATGTTCATTAAATTTGGAGAAAAACACTTTCATAAGGGGGAAGATTGTAAAGCTTGATCTTCAATTATAGTAAATAAGATTTTTTTCAAAATAAAAAATAATATAACACATGTAACATAATTCAAAAATATGATTCAAACATAAATTATTAAATTTTAATGAATTGGATTTTGTGAATTTAATTTTATTTTTTAATTAATTATTTAAAAAAATATCTTATTTTGAATTTTGGATATTTTTTAGAAATAGATTATTTTTGGTTGAATAGTGAAAAATACCCAATTTAAAAAACTTACAGTTATATGAAATTATAATGACATATGAATAAATTAAATTTTTATGAAATTTTTTTATGAAATAAATTATAATTTTATTGGTAATATAATGCATATTAATATATAATTATTAACTTAGAAATATATATATACATATCATTTTGGAAATCTAATTGTTGTTTTTGTTCAAATAAAAATAGTAATTAGTTTATCTTCTTTAATCTAGTGTTATAATGGATACATTCAGATATATTTTGATTTAAAATAAAAATATGGATCCATTTATTAAATATAATCCAATTAATTTCCTTGTCATCAAAATTATAATTTATTTTTCTATATAAAATTTAATATTAAAAAACCATTTATTGGAAATAATATTTGTTACCTTTTTTGAACATATTTTAAATTTATTTTTTACCAATTATATAAATTGAATCGTATTAAATGGATTACATATTTTCAATAATCATAATTTATAATAGATAATAATACAAAGATGATTTTTAGTCATAATGAATACTAAAAATGTAAAAAACTATTTTCATAGTTAAGGATAAAATGCATTACAAGGGGGTTATACAAGAAGATAAGGATAAAAATTCTACATAGACATGTCAATTTTTTTATTTGTTTATTTATAAAACATATTATATTTACTTCAATTTATTTAGTATTTAGTCCAACTTTACTAGGAATATGTTATTATATTATTTAAATCCTTTAATTAATTGGTTATGAGTCCCTCCAATCACTTATAATAATTCATCTATTCTCCACCCTTATTCAAAAACAATGATCCCTATATTTCAGACATTACTTATGAAAAAACATATAAGTTTCCCTCATATTTTTTTGGAAAATTATTTTTTACCCTAAGACCATTTTACGAATGATTATAGTGTCTTCCAAAGTAGATCTCTCAAATAAAGGGAAATCATCTTACTTACCTCTTATTAATTTTGTTTCTTTGTTTAATTATTATAAATATATTATCTCTATAAGAAATAATAAATTTATTATTATTAACATACTATGATTTTATTATTATTTTGGGAATACCCATTTCCACCCCCTTTCTATCAAATGGTAAATAAATATATACCCTCTGTGTAAATGTGGACTACCGTCTCCACAGAGAGCTATAAAACATATTCCACCATTGCCTCAATTTTTTTGATAAATTGATGAATTTTATATATATATATATATATATATATATATTTGAATGATATTTATGCTCTAATTGTTATTTTGTAATGATAAAATAGTATTTATCATTATTTTCTTATTTCCATTGTAAAGTGAAGATAACATTTATACAAACTTACTGACCATCGTATCCATCAATGGTGTAATTAATTTTTATTTATCTACCTTATATTGATGGTTATATATATATAATGCAGAAATAAAATATTCAAATCATGATTAATTTTTATAGATGATGGAACCATTAGCAATATTTAAGGACCAGAGGCAATGAGTCAAATTCGAAATGAAAAACACTACAGCTAACACCTGAAATTATGTTGATAATCAAATAGTATTAATGAATGATTTATAATATATTATATGTAAAATATGTATGATATTATTGATATGAATATGATTTTTTATTTATGTTTATCAAATTTAAATTTAATATATGGTAGGATAAAATATCATACAAAGAAATTCATGCCTAAGGTAACTGTTTTATATAACCTTTGCACATCTTTTTGGGATTATTTTATCATAAGTTTATGATGATTAAATTATAATTTCCATCTCCATAAAATATTACGAATTTAATTCTTATATATAAATTTCTCTAAATTATAATTTTTACATTCATTTTTCTCTCTCTAAACACTCAAATTTCAAAAGAAATATGTTTAAGGAATACTGCCAATGTTTTAATTTTTGGCCATCAATCATTAAATTTATATTATATATTTAATTTACTATTATTTAATAATATTTTTTCTATTATCAAATTATTTATTAAAATAAAATTTACCCATTATTTTATTTATACAAAAAAATTAATAGGAATCTTCTGGTATTTTTCTAAACATGGTACTTTTTACCAAAGGTGTCATAAAAATTAATATTTTAATATTTTACACAAAAATGATTTATTAAACCATCGTGATTAATCTATTCCATGAATCTTAAATTAATGTATTAAATTGTTCTTTTCAAAGAAATTCTTTTCCAAATAATCTATTCAATTTTATATTTTAAATATGTGGTTTTAAAAGGAAAATGTAATTTTCCTCAGGATATATTTTAGTAATTATTTAATAGTATTTTAAACAATTTGAAAATATATTGATTAATTTTTTGTTTTTTTGGGTATATAATATAATGGTTCCATCAACATTATTACATTGGATAGACTATTATCACATTGATATTGTGATTGTACGGGGAAATATTAACATTTCTTAGGTTACTTATTCTATATAAATTTTTTATGGTAATTATGTATAGAATTTTTATTCATTTATTTCATATGTTGAATTAATTGGACTTACTAGGTGTTGGTAGGTGCATGTTATAACCCCTCGATGCATCGGTCGGTCAAATGAGGTAATGTTATTTGGGAATTTCTCATGTATCTTAGCTATTTATGTATGATGTCTTACCAATATACATTAATGGTTTAATTACAATGTATAGTATTATGAATATTGAAATTATGAAACTCATTGTTGTTATTCTTGTGATTATGTATATCATAATGTAATCCATGAATATAGATTCTTGTTTTCTGATATTATCTATACAATATATAATTTTTTTATCACTGACATATTTTTCATGATTTATTTTTCCTATGATAAGATCTTTCCTAGGATCTCTCAATATGATCATTTGAGTGCAACATTTAATATTTTTCCATTACCATGGATACAAATAATGGATCTATGAGAAATTTTAGGGACATAAAATAAAAAATAATAATGTTATTACTATAAATTTAAGTTATATAAAATTTTTTCATATGTAATGATATAATCGTCTATGTATCTATTCTTCGAGAATTAATTTTCTATTCAGTACATTTTGATTTAATATCATTTATACATTTACAATGTATTAAAATTAAAACCATCTCTGAGGTACTGTAGTTCGGATATAACATCCACAAATTGCCAAACCTAGAACTGGTTTAAAAGAATAATGTTCATTTTTGGGTTTGATACTAACAAACATGATCCAAATTTGACCCTTCAAAATATAAAACCTAAATATGAAATATTGAATCACTTATTTAACCAAATACCATTCATGATTAAAATTTAATAGAGTAAGTAACAAATTATACATAAAGAAATCGATTGATAAAATTTGGGTTCTTAAAAATCAACATCATCCTCAAATAGGTTATTCAAATCTAGAAACCTTTTTAGGCTTAAGATACATAAAATAATAATTCAAATCCTATTAAAAAAGAATCATAAGAAGGGTGATCTCAATTTCATGTTATGATTAAACATAAGTATTAATAATGAAATTTTATTTTTGAGAATATGATGGGAATAAGTGTATGATGACATAATCATTTTGAATGATCATAACATAAGAGAATTCATACCACAAAAACATGGGTAATAAAACATAAGACATATAATATAGATATAACATAAGGTGAATGTAAAATCATTAAAAATTAATAACCATTATGTTTTATCGATTTAACATACTTTGATTCATGTTTATCTTATCGAAAAGGTGCATGTTATAGAAGGGGTATAATAGGGGTAGGATATATGTGATTGTTATCTTATATTACTTTTTGGAATGATGGTTTTCATGGGAATGACATTGGATAGATATTGTACCACCTCCTTTTGGTATACCATGAGGAATATTAGCTTATTATGACAAAGATTTGGGATTATTTCCTTATTATTGGATAGTTATTTATTTTATATTATCCCCTAATTTATTGAAATGAATATTAAGGCAATGTATCACCAATAAAGCTAGTTTGGATTGATTCAGGTGATGATTGTTGTGATTTTTAACCGATTGGTTGTTGGTTCCACCAGTTCATGATGACTTTCATCCATGCAGTCCTTCTGTTGTTTCCTCATAATATGTATCTAATTTTATTATCTATATTTTATACTGCCATATGAGATTCTTATTTCATGGATATATATTTCTTTTTTTGTTTATACTTCTTATTATTTAATTTTAATGGTAATTGTTTTTTTATTTTGATATTGTCATTATTATATTATCTTTTCCATGTTTGATATTCAATTATGGTTTTATCATAATTTTTACCCATGTTTGATGAGTGTGTGTTCTATATTCAAATAGATAAGCAATCTTGTGGGTTTCAAAATGTATGTTTTTAATTTAAATTCTATAAAGTTAATTTTAAACCATGTAATGCTCTAAATTACTAGAATTAAAATAAATGGTTTAACTTATTCTCTTTAAACAAGGGATGTTTTAAATAGGGGTGGTTTATTTTTGGAAGACAATACCATTAAAATCATATTTGATGCATGATTTATAAATAATGGATTTGAATAGGTTATGTGAGTAATTTTCTATTTATTTCTCTATTTAGTAAAGTAAATGTGTACCCACATTACTATCTATTATGTTCAAACAATAATTCATGAATTATTTTAATAAAAGACAGAAATTGAATTATTTAGTTGTACAACTAGGAGTTGGAACACCCTATACATACTCGCCTTAATGGGTATTTATTCTTCATATATCTTGTAGGATCTTAGTTATTCACATTTTTATTGTAATTATACATATATACTTTAGGATATGGTAGCCATTGAATATGGTGGTAAATTGGGAGTCATATAGAGATTTTGCGGTTTGTCTCTTAGGTTTGTAACCCCACTATGGTAAGATTAATAATTTGGAATCCCAAACTACATACATTTATTTTAGTATAATTCAATGGTAAGGATAACAAAACCTATTTATAAAATCATTTTATGTTGGGAAATTGATTTGGGAAAAATATTTTTGTTATTAACTATTATTATTCTATGTTTGGATGTTATTGGTTAAATATCTTCTTATTTGGGTGGTAGGGATATCCAACATATGTAAACCTTGTTGAGAGTTTTAGGTTATAACATGTGGTTTATATTTATTTTCATTAGGTGGAAATCATACTGATCTAATCACTTGTGATACTTGAGAACAGGTTTCTAGACTTGGGTGATCATGAATTTTCTTCATGCCTTTTGTATGAGCTATTCATGTGATGTTTCAGACTAATTTAGACTAGTTCATCACAAAGTCATATTATATGTATCTTATATTTTGGTTTTTTATGATTCATTGGATTTAGGACCATATAATCTTGAGTGTTGGGTGAAAATGAGTGCCATGTGAACTCTTCCTCATATTAAACCTTGAGTATACATTGGTGGTCGATAGTTTTTTTTAATTCATATTTTTTTTACCATTTCTCATGAAATATTTTGATGTGATTTTCTAGTAATCAATTTTATAGGTTGATATAGATATTCCACATTGTTAATTTTCAGCATCAATTTGAAATTAGATCAAATCCAGGGGATTGCTGTTAGGTAAACAGTATTTCTATCAATTTAAAGATTATACAAATAAATTCTTGAAACCTTCCTTTAGAACTGACATGGATGTTAGAAATCTATTTTAGGATTTATAATGTTTTATTAGGAGGATTTTACATTATATTAAATAAATTTTAATGTTTTATAATAAAAATAATTTTATTTTTTTCCATGGTGATTATTATATTATGAAAACCATGTTATGGTGTTTTGATTTTCCTTTTTAATAATTTTTATAATTTTCATAAACACTTTATATTGGTTAATTATCATCGGTTCTGTTTGTTTTTTACTAATGAAAAATTATTGGATTGAATATAATTATGTGTGTTGTTATAGTTATGATTCTAATTGTTGAAATGAAATTTGATTCACCCATATGGTGTTTCAAAAAATAATGAAGGACTTGTTAGTTTTTTTAAAATAATATTAGAATGATTATTTTTAATACCTATTTTGTTCTTAAATTCATGTACAAATCATTGGTTTTAGGGATTTTTTTGTGGAATTTTCTATATTTTTGATATTTTATAATTCACCCCCATAAAAGAATCAATTTTTCAAAAATGGAATCCCTCAATTAGTAGTTCTACTGACCCATGAGGTGTCATTCATGTTTTTGACTCTTCCAAGACACCTTATAGAGGTATAGGACCGTGTTATTATTACCATTTGTATCATTAATGAGAGTTTCTTAATCACCATTTTAGGGTATTTAATTTTGATCAAGTATCCTATGTGGTGATATATTTTATTGTAATTTTTGGTGAGAAATTTATATCATTATGAATATAAGGACTTGTCCTTAAAATAGTAAATATTATAGTGAATTCATGAAATAAATCCCTATTCATATTCTCAATGTCCTTTTATATTTAATTTTTTTGATTATTAGGTCTCAACTCTTAAATAAATAACTAATATACTATAGAGTGTAAAATTACCTCACAATCCATTTTCCCAAAAATATAAATCATATAAAATGATTCACATTTTAATTTAATGAAGAAAACTAACGACATTAAAGTTCAATTATTCTTCCTTCTTACTCATATGGAAACCCAATGAAAAAAATTAAAACATTGGGCTGATCATAAATTGCTAAGTAAGGAATATAAAATAAATAAATACATTAGTTGAGTGTAAATCATCAAATCTAATAAAATTATTCAATTATCCAAATTATTATTTATCATAAAAAATAAATCATATACAGATGAAACCTATGTTTTTATCAAAGAAAACCTCTAAAACTAAGTGCACAACAATTGAAACCATTGTATGAATAATACCGAATCATATCCATAACATTTGTTAATTGATGTTAGATATAACTAGATCCCGATTAAATCCATAACAAAAACCTCCCCATTTGAATCCCACAATATATTCATTGATGAT
The DNA here is from genome assembly GCA_963277665.1 of Viscum album. Classification (NCBI taxonomy): domain Eukaryota; kingdom Viridiplantae; phylum Streptophyta; class Magnoliopsida; order Santalales; family Viscaceae; genus Viscum; species Viscum album. The sequence continues at coordinate 1,961,435,241 of OY728137.1, forward strand.
AATTAGTATTACCTAATTAATTGTTGATCTATATTATTCTCACAGATCACATAAGTTTTATTTCTCTCATTCTTCGTATAAGTTGTTACGGGATCACCCATCAAATGAGATTCATGAGGCTCAAATTTCATCATATATAGTTCTCAATTACCATATAATATATAAAAAATGTAATCTCCCAATTTTTTACTATAAAACACTTGAAAAAATATTATTACCCCATAAACCCACCCCATTCCATTTTAACATTAAAATATGAATAAATAGAATATTCATTATAAAACTCTTTAAAATAAACAATTCACAAAATATTGGGAGAAATGATTTCACAAGAAAATAACCATGGTAATATTTATAGAAATCTTAATATAATTAATATACATGATCTAGAAAATTTCATTCTATTTTATGTGTTAAGTAAAACACTATCTTTCTCACTATTAAGAAATTTCAAAAATAAACCATAAAAATGTAAAAAAGAGTATTTTTAAAATAATTGTAAAGAAAGTAATATATGGTAGAAATATAAATTTAGAAACCATTGAATAATAAATCATTATTTTCTAGAAAAATTTAAGTGAGCATGATGACAGAACAAAAATAGTTAAAAGGAAAACATTAAAAAATTATAATTCCCCAACATTAAATATTTTCTCCAGACATACAATCATTAACTCTAAAAATATAAAATTATATTAGTTATTTAATTCATTAAGAATATTTAAAAATTTAATTAAATTACTATTATCCCTTTTTTCATTTATTACAAATTTTTAACTTACACAACAATATAGTTGTATAATGGGCATTTTTATGAAGATTGGTTCATTCTCCCAAAATAGCATCGATATCATGAATTCTGTTAAATAGATCAATGTTACATAATATTGAGAATTATTATCACGAAATATTAATAATTTTTACAAATTTAATACAATTTTATAACCATCCACAAAAATAATAAATTGAAAACAAATCACATCAATTTTGGGCGGTGGTAATCTACACGTATACAAGAACGACATTTTAAATTTCTAATGGATGGAAGGTGAAGAAAATTGATGATATAATATCATTAATATTGATAAAAATTTCATTAATATAACATATATATATATATATATATTAAATTAATAATTATAAACATACATTGGGGTAAATGATGGAAAAATCTTGTAGTTTTATGGAGGTGGTAATCAACACATGTGCATTAAGGGTGTTTTAATTTCACAATAGATGAAAAATGATATTAAGAGTAGTTCTACTATAATAATATTATTATTAATTATATATAAGATACATATGTTATTATTTATGCATGGTTGAAGAATTTTTATGTTGGGTAAGATGAGATAATATTGAAAATGATAGTTATAACATATACCTTCTCCTTGGATAACCTCTTTAGACTATGCCTGAATCCTTATTAAATTTTAATTTGGTGAAACTGTGGCCTATATAATAAGGGGATAGATTTTGGGGAGGTATTAAGATAGATCATGGTAAAAATATGTTTCTCAAAAGTTATGATTAAGGGAGGAGATAATGTTCTCTTTTATAAGTGAGGAGATGGGTACTGTTGGAATTGCATAAAATATTATAATAATAAAAATTAATTATCATTGGAATGTTTAAAAAATGATAAATATAGTATATAGGATGTCTATGATCCTAAAAAATCTCATATAATAATATTTGGTGAATTTATGTGATATTGTTAGCCTTATCTCTTCGTTTAAACCCACAATTTACACTTTTGATGATTACCACAATATAAACATTCATTACAATTTTGGGGATAATAAAGATAATATAAAAAAAAGATCCCCATAAGTTTACCACGATTGAAATTGCGAACCAAATCCTATCCACTGGTCTGAAAATAATATTTTTTTATTAATTTTAAATCAATAAATAATATATTATTTAAGAAATTATACCAATATATTAATTTTTGAGACTATTCACATAGTTTTAATTTAATGACATAAAATTAGTAATTTAATTGAATTTAAAACTTCTAATAAATAAAAAATAATTTATATTCATCTAAATTTTTTTAGACACTATAAATAAACAGCAAAATATTATTTTTATAGTTTTTAAAAAAATTTATGTTATTTTTCTAATATATAAACATGTATTGTGTCAGTCTTTCTTAATTATTTAATGTAATTATTATATTACTAATAATTATAAAATAAAAAAATAAAAAATGAATTCATTTATATTTAGAAAAATCATTCAACGAGAAAAATTACCTATTTTTAACCTTATGAAATATTTTTAAATAAATTAAAAAATTCTATGAAATGTTTTCTTTATATGTTATTTAAAATCTTATTACAATTATTGAAAAAGGAAATACGAAATAAATTTCCACATTTTTAAACAATTAGTTTTCAGGGTTGAAACACAATTGGATGTGTGTAGATTTATTAAATTATTTTATTCTATAGTAACTTCTCTATATGGTCTTAATTCTCATTTTTTTCAGCCAGATTTTCAATGTTGAAAATGCATCTGAGATCAACCTATATATACTAATAGGTAATATTTACACAATCTAAAAAATGATTATTAATATTCTTTAAGTGTACATACTATAACTACAAATAAAATTATCTCTTTGAATCTTCTTGGTTTTTTGAAATTTTGAACAACCCAATATTGAATTAGCATAGAATCAGAGTGTGTCAATCTCTTAATGACATCAAATATAGGTTATCGAATTTCTATGATGTTTCGATCAAGAAATATTTTGATACTATAGATTGGAATATCATTTATAATGTAAATGAATGTTTTGGATTCAATGTTACCATTATTGACTGGGTTAAAGATCTCTTCGAATATTCTCATGTTCTAGTGCTCATCAATGGTTCTCCTAAAGCATATATTATATATTCTATGATATATAGTCAAGGTGATCATATTTTTTGTCCTCTTAACCATTAATTAGGATTATATAAGAATGATTCTCACACACATTGTGGAACATGGAATGAATAATCACATACATATTTCACAGAATCAGTTTTCCCTTCTAATCTCTATTATATGGATGAAGAACTATTTTTTACAAGGAGGTAAAATTAATATCTATAATTTAATAGAGTCCCTTTCATACTATAAATATGTTTTGTGGAAGGATATAAATTGGAAATACTATTTCATATATTTTGGTGTGGGGATTCACACTTCCAGTAGATCAAACACTTTATTAGACCTAGTAGTTAATAAAGTATCCATGCTGAATTATTTTAATGGTGTTCCTTTATTTTTGAGAATTGTTAATTCTAGTTATTTTATTAGTTTTTTAGACAAATAGAAAAAAACATTTATCTTATAAAGGAAGTTACCTTTAAATGGTTCAAAGGTTTTTTCTTCTCATTTTTACAATCACCACAAAACCACTTCATTCCTTTAGGACAAATAAGTGGAATATGGGTATTACTAAACATCTCAAAGACTAATTTTAAAAAATTGAGGGGCGGTATTATTTAAATACAAATGTTCTCCATTACATTGTTTAAAGGTTGTGAGACCCTAAAAAATAGTGGTTAGGGAATCCAAAACATTATTCAATTAATAATCATATATAATATATAATCTTTTATAATCTTTTCAATAACGAATATATGGGTCTTATAATTTTTATAGGCATGTTTTTCAGAATATTGAAAATTGGAATCTTGTATTATCTTGAATATTTTATTTTTCATCCATAAATTCCTTTTCTCCATTATTATGTCGCACTCTATACAGATTTCTCATTGGGAGTTAACCCTTAACATTTGGTATGACAACTAGATGGGAACTCCTTGTATTTTTAATGTTAATCTTCTAAAACATCCCTTGGAATCTCTAGTATCAATTATGGAATTATTAACTATTCAGCCCATGGATTTTTAAAATACTAACACATCATTGTCCATAATTATGAATATTCGTCTATTTGTGGAATAATGATTTGGGAACCTTCCTGGAATGTCATTCGTGACATAATTATATTTTATAATGATAGTTTTTTTTAATCTCACCATGATTTCTTATAGATTAAAATATTTAATAATACATGGGTCATGATTTAATTATTGAACGTATTGTGGTGTCCTGCACATAATAGAATTTATTATGAACAATTCATATAGTGTCTTGGTATTCCTCTATATTCCAGCTGCCACCTTTATAATTAGATCATAGTAAATTATAATTATATATTCTTCTCTTTTTCCCCATACTCTAAATTACAGAAAAATATTTATGATTTTTTAGAATTATCAATTATATTAGCCTCTAATATTTCTTCTAAGCTACATTTCTACACATCTGTACTAATTTTCCCTAACATAGAAACATGTTTATGGTAGTGGTTCCTAAAATGATGCACTCTATCTGGCGTGGTCTCATCTCCATTAAACAAAATTAATGTCCCTTTACTATAATAGAATACATGGTGCAAATAATTACCACAATAAAGTATTCAAATCCTCTTTACCCAATCATCTCTAAAATTATATTTAGTATTTCATAGTTGTGTGGAGACTGGGCATTATTGGTACATACATGTTGGAAGCTGAAAATTTTTATGTATTTTTGTATGAATATATCTTTGGGTGGATTGAAATAATTTTTTTTGGAATAGAATAGGGAAATGCAAGTAATGTGGGAAGTGGTACTGTTTTTATGACTAAAATGGAAGGACCCTTGAATGTTTATATAGTACATGTGAAATTTTCTCATCTCTAGAGGATGAAATGATCGGTGTTATCAATGTGGTGTCTTATGAAATGAAAAAAATGATAGGAAATTATATGAATTGAAAATGAATCCAAAGATATCTTTTAAAATGTATTTAATGGTGTGATCCATCTATTGTGGAAACTTATTGATGGATGGATGGAATTTCAACTATTCCATTATGGATTCTATTATATCATCACCCTCTTTACTGGGAAGAAAATGTGGTGGAGGATTACCTTTCTAATGAAATATTTAATAATGATATCGTATTCTTATATTAATTACCATATACTGTAGTGTTCAATTGTCAAAAGACATTAAAAAATTCTCCCTTTTCAGACTTATCTAACCCTTTAAAATACTAACACATAATTGTCCATAATTATGAATATTCATCTATTTGAGGAATAATGATTTGGGAACCTTCCTGGAATTTCATTCGTGAAATAATTATATTTTATAATGATAGTTTTTTTGACTCTCACCATGATTTATTATAGATTAAAATATTTAATAATACATGGGTCATGATTTAATTATTGAACGTACTGTGGTGTCCTGAACATAATATAATTTATTATGAACAATTCATATAGTGTCTTGGTATTCCTCTATATTCCAGGTGCCACATTTTTAATTATATCATAGAGGATTCTAATTATATATTCTTCTCTTTTTCCACATACTCTGAATTATAGTAAAATATTTATGATTTTTTTGAATTATCAATTATATTAGCCTCTATTATTTCTTCAAAGCTACATTTCTACACATCTGTACAAATTTTCCCAAACATAGAAACCTATTTATAGTAGTGGTTCCTAAAATGATGCACTCTATCCGGCGTGGTCTCATCTCCATTAAACAAAATTAATGTCCCCTTACTATAATACAATACATGGTGCAAATAATTACCACAATGAAGTATTCAAATCCTCTTTATCCAATCATCGCTAAAATTATGTTTAGTATTTCATAGTTGTGCGGAGGCTGGGCATTATTGGTACATACATGTTGGATGCTGAAATTGTTTATCTATTTTGGTATGAATATATCTTAGGTTGGATTGAAATAATTTTTTTTTGAATAGAATAGGGTAATACAAGCCATGTGGGAAGTGGTGCTGTTTTTTATGACTAAAATGGAAGGAACCTTGAATGTTTATACGGTATATGTGAAATTTTCTCATCTCTAGAGGCTGAAATTCTCGGTGTTATCAATGTGGTGTCTTATGAAATGAAAAAAACTATAGGAAATTATATGAATTGAAAATGAATCCAAAACTATCTTTTAAAATGTATTTAATGGTGTGATCCATCTATTGTGGAATCATATTGATGGATGGATGGAATTTCAACTATTCCATTATGGATTTTATTATATCATCACCCTATTTACTGGGATGAAAATGTGGTGGAGGATTACCTTTCTAATAAAATGTTTAATAATGATATCGTATGATTATATTAATTACCATATATTGTAATGTTCATTTTTCAAAAGACATTAAAAATTTCCCCCTTTTCAGACTTATGTAACCCTTTATAATTTCAATAAATATGTATTGGACTCCAATTTCACAATATCACCTTCTAAAAATATTACAAAATTTTCTCCTCTTAATTTCATATATCAAATCTAGTTTTTAGAATTCAAATTCAAGAAAATACATAAATAAATTTTAATATAATTATGTAAAACAAAATAAAAAATATTTCATAGAAAAATGGTTTATATTCCCCAAAATAAACATATAACAAAATCAAGTATAATTATTATCCATGTTTAAATGTTTTTATTATATATAATTAATAGATAATTATGTAAATTTAATATAAAATGGTACTTGTTACTTACATTATTTAATAAATATAAAATATATTTTTTATAAAATTTGTGTTTTCTATATTCACTGAAAGATCAATATTTTTGCAAAAAACTCAAAAATTCCACTTTAAGATAATTTTAATATATGGATTTTAAAAAATTAAATTATTATTATAAAATTTAAATTATAATATATTTTATTTAAGATTTTAAATAATAAATTAAAATATGAAAATGAGTATAATAAGAATTATATTATTTCATTTTTGATAGAAATATTATTTAATACTATTATAATTAATATAAAAATTTTAAATCAGAATAATGATTATTAAAAAGAAATGAATTTGATTTTAAATAACATGATTTTTCACATTCATAACGCCTTTTGGTAATTGTATTGTCATTAATTTATTCACTACTTAAATATCACGAGTTAGAATTTTAGGATTCTCTTATCACTTCAGCACTCATGTGGTTTTCAACAAAAACTTATCATGATGAATCATTGTATTCTATGAAACCTTCTCCCCCTAATAAAAGAAATGAACTAGTTTTCCTAAAAAAACTAATTAAATTGGAATAATTATTTAATCAAAACTAGGCATGCATATGGCACATATTTTCTTATTATTAAACACATCAGGTACTAAGGATGAAATGATAGACTACGCCTCTATATAAGAAACTTATCCAAAATTTTCTAAAATTTCATATGGTATAATAAACAATATACATACCATTCCCTTTTACTAAAATTCATACCAATTTTTAATTGTTTCACTTTAAGAAAACGTGGTAACCTTCTTCAAATTATTGTATTTCATCCATTAATCTGAATTGTTGTTTTCTACACTCGAAGAATGTTTCATGTGATGATAAATAATTTTTAATTTATTACCCATTTACTCTAACAACTCAGCTACCAAAAAAATGATTTTTCTTACTTATTCCTTACAATATGGATTATGAAAAAACATTCTATATAATTTCTCAATAGGTTTCACCTATATAAATGACTTGAAATATTTATTAAAAGAAAATTCAAATAAATAAATATGTTTATTCCAATGTCCTCAATATTCTATTAAAATTGATTGAAAAATCCCATACAATAACAGATTAATTTTATCTGAATCTATATTATATTAATGATGAAAATTTATAATGAAATCTAATAATGTACCATATAAATTTTGAAGTCCTTTCTAGAAATTTTATACAATCCAAGTATCGCTATAACAAACAATGGATAAAGGATATCAATATTACATGATTATATCCATGTGATAATGGTGATAATGTTAATCTGAATACAATGTATATTTAATTATAAGAAAATTTATAGATTAATTTAATCGACCCATAATAACCCCAATCATATTATTACATCCAGATTTCATTGGAAATTTCACTAAAATATCCTTCGATATATTTTCCAAATTTTGACATCAACACATAAAAAGGATGAAGATTCATGTGTTGTATTTATTATCCATATTTAAAATATTGACAGTCATACATTCATTTGTATATTTTACAATATCATTCTTTATATAAATCCACTTGTAATAATTCTGAATGTCCCTATACATCTTAGTACTTTTAAAATGAATAGAAATAGGAGAGCTGTAAGATTCACACCATAGTTCTTTTTCAATCTGGGAGATAGATGGCACACCCAACCTTTTTCCAAATCTCAAAATATCATCTGTGTTAATGTGTAATATTGGTGACTTAACCTTTATTACCAGTTATATTTTTCCCTTTAACATCTTGTTCTTACTTCTAATATTTCATAATTATAACTGGTAAATATGATTGTACCTATACATGAAATAAAATAAATGTTGTTCCTACATGCCAATTTCATGAAAATCCTTGATTAAATAATTTACCTAAGGAACATGTTCCAAATATATAATGTTTAATGATTCATTATCATTTAAACACAAATAACTGACTACATTGTTTGATTTTCATGTATGGTAATGAATCATGAAGTGAAAATATATTATCAACATCATCAATGTTTCTACAACAAGTTCAACTTTTTCTAAGATAAAATAAATGTGAAACATGTATGATGAGTATATATTTCACACATTACCTCACATAAATGATTCTATCATTTTTTTAAAGAAAAAAACCATAGTATCTAGTTTGAGATCATTTGTAGGTTAATTAAGCTTATTAGGTTTCAATTTATATAATGAATAAGAAATTACCTTATCATTCCTTGTCATAACACAACCAAGTCCCTTCAATGATACATTTCTATAGATTAAAATATAAACCTTTATAATTGGATGGCCCAAATCTAGAGCATTCAACCAATAATTTTTTTCAGTTACATGAATCGATTAACAAAAATTATTATCCCGATGAATTTAACTCATTTTGGAGTTAACATAGTCATCGAGATAGATAGATAACAAATGTTCTCAAAAAACTGTCATTAATTACCCACTAATCCAACAAAACGATGAATCATTATCCATTTGTTAGTGTTTTCTAATGTTTAGGATATTTAGTTATCTATGGGATAATAAATATTCCATATTTAAGAACAATGTCCATGGGGAATGAAATATATCGAAACCAAAATTATAATTTACTAAAGATTCAATATAAATTTATCTCTAATAGATTGGGTTAAATAATCATTAGAGCTCTTTAATAATACTATGTATTTTAGAACTGATAAAGTAAAATCAATAAATAAATCCAAAAACATATCCAAATAGTCATGAACAAATCTATTCATAATGAATATACCTGGTGCATTAGAAAAAAAGGGAATAACCACACATTAATAATGCCAATATCTTTCCTAAAATTCCATCTCTAGAATATCATCTTTGTTCACAATCAATTGATGGTTCCCTTACCTAAGATCATTATTGATAAATAATTTTTATCCATAGAGTTGATCAACAAAATATTTAATATGAGGTAAATATTCTTTTCATCCCGGTGAAGTTTTTGGATGAATGAAATAATTATCTAAGAACACATAAAACTTCATTTTTAGTTCTAAAAGCTATACTTTATCTTTTTAGTAATGGGGTTTTGAAATTGGTTTAGAATTAATTTCTATGTCAATATTAAACGCAGCCCCCAGATCAAAAATAAAACCATGTAAATAATTATCAAAAAATATACAAATATCCATTTTCAATTGCAATATCACCAATAGGAAGAATTTCATTCTTTTTAATAACATGTTATAGGTAAATTTCACTTCCATATTTAATCATTTCTCCAAAATTGTAATATTTATCAAATCAGTGAAGTAATTTAATGAAAATTTGCCATCTCTATAGTTTATTATATCTTGATAAACTAAAAGAAAGTATCCATAGAGTTGGTCAAAAAAATATTTAATATGATGTAAAGACACTTTTCATCATGGTGAAGTTCTTGAATGAATAAAACAATTATATAAGAACACATTAAGCTTCATTTTTAGTTCTAAAATCTATACTTTATCTATTCAGTAATGGGTTTTTGAAATTGGTTCAGAATTAATTTCTAAGTCAATATTAAACACAACCACCAGATTAAAAATAAAACCATGTAAATAATTAGGAAAATCTATTCAAATATCCATTTCCAATTGTAAAATCACCAATATAATGAATTTAATTTTTTTGAATAACATGTTTTATGTATCTTTAACTTCCATATTTAATCATTTCTTCAAAATATTAATATTTATCAAATGAGTGAAATAATTTAATTTAAATTTATTATCTGTATTGCTTATTATATCATGATAAACTAAAAGCAATTCAACACCCAAAATAATATCATACTCTAAAACGAAATGTTTGATAAGATTTATAAGAAAAACAATCTCTGTGATATAAATAGGAATATTCTAATAAATCATGGTTTCTTTAATCTTACACTAAGATATTTCTTGAAATGGTGTGTATTCTATTCAAGTTTTAATATTCCCATTTTACATAAAAATTTCTAATATATAAAGGAATGTGAAGAGATTGAGTCAACAAGAGAGTCTAAATAATACAAATAAATATTTAACATACATTTCATTACATTATTATATGGCCCAACATGAACCACAACAATATAAAATAATTTTATACTACTTTTTATATTTGATCTTCATGTAGTCTACGTTGTTTATCTAATATGGGGAAAACATTAGCATAATCACCCTTTCATTATAATTAAAACATCTCACTATTTAATAACTATATGTTACCTAATTATTGTGTAGTTCAAGACTGTTTTTTTGTGGTCACTATAAGACCCCGAGATTTTGTGAAATATTTTTTTTGAATTAGTTTATATTTTTTATAATTTTTCATTTAATGTGACAGTAGAAACATTTCTTATATATGAATATATATATTAAAAAAATTATGTAAAACATTCCTTTCACATAGATCCTACTTTTCTAGCAATTCACGCAATATCTACAAGGATTGCGATAACCGAAAACCTACTTGGAATACGTTACACGGAACACTGATGTTTATTATGAAACATAATTTTATTTTTAAATATATTTAATCATGATAATTATAACCTAGAAGATAAACATTTTAATATGAATAGTAATAACAAATTTTCTAATATAGTTTATAATGGATTTAAATAAAATATATTGACAATGAAAGATATAGTTTTTTGTAAATTTATTATATAATAAAAAATAATATTTTCACAAATAAACTTCACATAATTTAATTCAATGAAATAAAATAAATTTATTTCTTAATGAAAAAATTTAATTTGATAAAATAGACTAAATTTTTTAATTTATATTGCATAAATTATTTTTGGAATATTTCTTATGATTTTTTTGAGATGCATGATTTTTTATTAATAGTGAAAAATACAATTTCTTTAGTTAAAAACTATCATTTGGTTTAAGAAATTATTAATTTTAAATTATAATTTAAATTATTTATGGTCACGTTATGTCAATTATACATCTATTATTACAATTTAGGTCATTATGATCAATTTCAATTTGAAATTTAATATAAAATCATAATAAATTTTTGATCATTTTACATTTCAAACATGGATTCTCACCACGTGTGTTGGATTAAAATTGACCTTGTTTTTTATGTATATATGAATTATATTTATAAAACAAACATACACTAATCTGTGTAATACTTAGATCCATATAAGATAGACATGATCATTGACCAAAAATATTAGAAAAAGTGATTAATTATTGCCCCATAAGACCTATAAACTTGTCAAAAAACCCATTTTCTAGACTTATTTCATCCATAAACCATATATTAAAAACATTTTGTGTTCAATATCACATTTTTATATAATATCATTTTTAAACATAACTTGTTTTCAAAAATTCGAAGTGATTCATTTTTCCTTCCCCATAAATGGACACCACCACTCCATCTTCATCACACCTCTCATGCCCCTTGGATCACCCAAACTCCACTACAATAATCTCCAAACCTCCCTCAATTAATTCTTGAAGCCTCCCATTGGGCATAATGTATTCTAATGAAGCCTTTTATTACAAAACAAATGGGTTTTCCCGATAAAGAGTTAACGTCTTCTCTCAAGATCACTAGTTTCATTTATATTCTATACCCCATAAAATATTTTATTTTCTATGATTATATAACAAAAACATTTTCCGAAATATACTAGGATGTTGTTATGGGAATATTTATACCTAAACATTCACAAATATCTATCTATAGTGTATCATAAATACTGCTTCAGTGTACGGCGAACATCTACCTCACAAAATGATGATTGCTCATTTTTCATTTAATACCAATCAGGGTGTTCATTATGATGGGAACTCTATTTATAAATGTATTATATTATATTTATTATTTATTAATTCTAATTTATAAATTTTACAAATCATACATGTTTACTCTCCATTTGGTGAAATGTGATAACTTTGTATGAGGTAGTGTCGACTACCATCCCCTCAAAGAGATGTGATTATTTCACACACTACATGGAATGTATTAAGGATGGTTTTAGTGAAAATACATGATATATTTAACATTATTAATCTACATTAATGATATTATATACATATACACTTATGTTTCATTTTATTTATTTTTATAATATGACAATTACACTGGAAACAACGTTTACGGGTACGTATGACTTACCATCCCCGTGAACGATGTATTTATTTTCGTACATATATATGGTATAGATTATTATAATATAAAAATAATGGATATAAATGAAATTTATAACCTTATTTAAATTCGTGAAATAATTATATAATTATAAGGGGAAATATTTAACAAATTAAGATGCATGTGAAGATCAAAGAAAATATTACTCGAAATGAAACCTTAACATATGATCATCAAAAATAGGGTAATATAATGTCATAATAAATCCATATAAGGTATTATATATATTAATTTTTTTATTTAAAATATTTATGATAAAATTATATTTATTATACAGTTATCTTGAACATGTATGATGGGAGTCAAGACATAAGGTAAGGGGACTTCATCTCACATTTTATTTCTATATGATACATGCTACGTTCACCAATAATTATTTTTGTAAGGTGTTTGTACACCCCATGATTATATTCTTCTTATCTTATAAAAATATTAATTGGTATTTAAATATCTATTTTATTTTATTTTATATGGGTATTATATTTAAAATGTTACCAAATCGATGAAATTGTGATTTCTCATTTTTTTTCTTTAAGACTCAGGTTTTCATATACATCTACATTCTCTCTCGTGGTGTATACACTTCCATTTCATATGTTACATCATTAACTTCCTTTTTTCATGATATTTTTAGCATCATGTAATTTTTTTTAAATGGAGTGTTTGATCCAACATTAGTAAGTGATAATAATTTATTGAAGCAATTTCATATCCTTTAAAGATTTTTTATGAATATTCTTCCTATGAATTTTTATGTTACATATCTTAAGAGATTATTAAATATTATTACAGTATATTTTTTCCTAGTATATTCTTGTATTAGTACTATTTTCTTTACATTGGTACAAAATATAGTTACAAATTTGATTTTAGGAAATCCCTACTTTGCTCTCTCTTCGGTCAGAAATATATGTTCCTTCAAACCCATATTTTATTAAAAGGTTTTCTATAAATATTATACTAATCTATGATGAAATATAAAATAAATTTTACCCTTTTTATTTTAAAAATACATAAAATGGAATATTTTGTTTTCTTTCTTAATGAGGCAATTTTCAATCATTTTAATCATCTAAAATTAATGTTATTTTTACCTCGTATGACATGTATGGATTTATCTAGCATAAATCCATTGAAGCATATTTTTATGTTTGTAGGTAATTGTTTATGAAAATGTTTTAAAAGTAAATTTTCATGGAAAATTGTTTAAGAAAGGTTTTATTTATTATATTATATTCTTTCATGTAATATGGATTTAAAAACATTATCAAACATCTTTTTCATGTTTTCAAGTAAAATGGGTTTCCATCATCTTTATATGTGTGTAAGGAAAATGGATTTTAAAATTTTCTCATGCTTTATTTATATGTAAACAATTTATTTTCACAGATAGTGGATTTCAAAACATTTTAAAGATTTATTTAGACGTTTTCAAGGTAATTTAATGGAAAATAATTTTCAAAATGTTTTCAAAAAATACTTATAAATTCTCAAAGTATTTTAAATGAAATTATTTTCAAAATGATTTCATGATTTCATTATATGTTTTCAGTGTTTTTCCAAAGAAAAAGGTTTTCAAAATATTCTGATGGTTATATTATAATTATTCAAGGAGAAGAATTTTAAAATTATTTCATGTATTCCTTATAAGTTTTAATGTTATTTTAAATGAAAATGATTATTAAATTTTTTTATGTATTAAAAAATATTTTTCAATGAAGAAAATATTTTTTCCTCAAGAATTTTTTTAAAAAATATATCTCAAAATTAATTTCCATCTAAGATGACATTTGTTAAAGTCACTCATTCCCTTCTAAGAAAACATCTAGAGGTGACATTTTTTACGTTCTATGATTGGGTTATGGTTAAGGACTTGGTAATTATAAAACCTATTTTTCATATTTGGGATTTATGTTTTTGATGTCAGTATCTCTTTTATAGGATATATGTTTATGAAATCTGTTTCTCTTTCATGAGATATAATATTGAGAAAATTGTTATGAAACATGTATCTTTACTATGGGTTATGATATGTTTATATTTTTATGATAACCATTTCATTTCAAGGGTAATGATATGATTTTTTATTCTCTACCACATGTATGTAGGATTACATTATGATATGGGTGAGACCTACATTTCCCTCCAATGCATTGCGTAATGATCAATGTTTTATGAGATAAAAGTGTACATAGGAAGACATCCGAAGCCCGAAATAAGTGGGTAAATGAGAGAACCACCCTTGTCTGAAATAAGAGGGTATATTGGAGGAAATTCCAAGAATGAAACAAGAGTTTAAATAAGAGAAAATCCCATGTTTGAAATAAGAGGGTAAATGGGATGACATCCCGAGCCCAAAAAATGAGGGATCACGAGAGGACATCCCAATCGTGAAATAAAAGGGCACATGGGAGAGAATTCCAATCCTAATTTTGGTACAAGAGGGAATAAACCAAGACTAACATGTTATAAAGGCATTGGTAGTCCACCTTAAAATATGGTTTTAATATGATTTTGTGTTTTCTTCAATTATATGTTTTATTCCAAATTTATTCATTCATCGATTATATTATTCATTTCCTTAGAATTAATGTCTTATAAAAATATGAACTTCTTTACAATCTCTAATATGTAGGTTGTGAACATAATATGTTATTCTCATGTTCTATACCATTTTTTCAGGTTATGCTTATGCATTTCCTTTAATTACCCTTACTGAGCATCTGAGCACCCCACTTTCTTATTTTTCCTTTCTATAGGTTATGAGTAATAGTTTCAAGTTTATTTACTAAAGGTATAGATATTTATGGGAGATGATGAAGAATCATTCACTATGGTAGAATTTTTTTTCCAATGTTTCCAATACACTAAACTATTATGGTCCTTGGGTAGGTAC
Organism: Viscum album; assembly: GCA_963277665.1. Lineage (NCBI taxonomy): Eukaryota > Viridiplantae > Streptophyta > Magnoliopsida > Santalales > Viscaceae > Viscum > Viscum album. The sequence goes on from OY728137.1 coordinate 1,961,450,898, forward strand.
TTTTTAAATTTACTAAATTATCATCTAAAATGTTGTAACATTCATGTGTGTTTGGAATGAGTCACTATATTTGGAATCAATAGATTTATTTAGTAATCCATTGAAAACTAGGATGATAAAAATTAAAGAGATATATAGTTATCTTTCTAAGTATATGTCTAGGGATGTCTCTAAGGATAAATATAAGGATGAGTTAATTTTTACGAAAATGTCTTAAAATTTTGGTAAAGGATAAAGTAATTGGATTCCTAGCAATTTTTTTTTTCTAGAAACAGAAAGCGAATGTGGCTCTAGCACAAATGTACCCTAGGGGTAAAAACTCTTACAAGTAGTTCTGGGACATACTTTGGTCAATTGGAAACACAAAAACAGGCCTTACTTCACCCCTAGTTTGACACTCCAAGGGGATATGCTTTCGGAATTTACAAACTCTTAATAAAAAATCATGAAGGATTTAATAAAATTTCGATATTAATAACCTAGGATAAACCAAAGGTGTCATATATTAAGGAATATTTCATTCATTAAAAATCCATTATGTTAATTTTAATTATTATGTGGATCCTAATTATGATAATAGTTTGTTACTCTATGATTTGGGTTTTAGATAATGGATAGAACCTGAAGGAACCGCATTAATGGTGATTGTGATGGACAATGCAACGAATTTATTCTTGAAGATATGAATTCTATAGAAGATAGGATAAAAACCCTCATTTATATACTATCACATCTTTCTCAAGATATGATTTATGATGATTTTCAAAACTAAAAAAAGAGGGAACAACATTTTGTTGATCATTCACGAGGAATCATCCACCTTTATTCATTAGGTCATATAATCTAATTTTTTCTGAACACTATATCAGTACCACTGAAAAGATAATCTATTTTCTCACGTTTTTGGATCATGAAAAATTCATTCTAGCTAATTATTGATTCGAATGTGAAGTATACTAGTGGTGGAATATAATAAATAATACAACGAAGCAATATGAGATTGAATCCATGGATTGGAATGAGTTCAAGAACATATATTAAATAAGTAATTTCCTCATGTTAATCATGAAAATAGAGAAAATAACTTCATTGAGCTGAATTAAAATGATGATGAATCTATTGATAACTATAAGGGTAATTCAATAGCCTTTCTTGATATGGTTCAAGTATTATCATCTAACCCGAATATAATTTTTATTGGTTATTCAGTGGATTAAAGACAACTCTATAAAGGGCATTGTCCATTAGATACATTAGATGATATGATTATTTTTTGAATTGTGCAATAAAAGATGAAATAAATGTTGGATTTACTAATCAATCTAATGGTTTTGACAGGAAAATGAATATAGAGTTCAAAGGAAAATACAACAATGATGTATAAAAAGGAGCTTTCTTTTATTGATAAATTTTTGAAGGAAACATAAAGGTAATTTTCTTAAGGTGAATACTAAATGTTTTAACTTTTAAAGGGAAGGTCATCAAGAATCTAATGGTCGAACTGATGGTTGAAAGTATTATAATGATGAAAATAATAGGAAATATTCATTGAATACACCTCCCACACGTCATTTTTTCAATTTCCTGGAGTTTTTATATTATTCTATCAAGTTCCATAATCTAAGGACGATTGAGAATGATAAGCCGTAAAAGGCCTTAAATACAAATTAAAAAGAGAATAATTATGTAATCATAATGGATTATGTGAACCAAGTCAATTAATAAATACTTTTCCTCCCCCCTTATAAAGGAATTCTATGTTTTATTTTGAATGAATAATCCCTCTTAAAGTATTATTGTTTATCCTTTAGTGATATTTCATGTGATTATATTTCCCTACATGCATTATGGAACAATAAATTAAAATTTGATATTCTTTTATTATAATTATGGGTCCAAGTTTCAAATATAATTTTATTTGGTTTAAGATAGGACCTTATTTAAGGAATAAATGGTGAAATATTTTTTAGATGTGAAGCGAGGATAACAATTTATGAAAATTTTTAGATAAATTTTAGATGAATTCAGTAAGATTAAACATTGTCTTTCCGTATGAGGATTTATAAGTGTTAGATAGAATATTCAAACTAATTTGTGTTGATTATAACTGATGGCATAGAATATAATGTGTCTCATGATCTATGAGTACTTCAAGAATTAAAAAAAGTTTCCATCCATTTTAGAGAAATAGGCTATGTGGCTGAACTAAATAAAAAGGGTGATACTTTTTTAAAAAATGAAAGTATATAATTTCATGGAATTCATTCAACTTTATGAAAAATGGATCTTTGATCCAAAAATGTTATCCTAGTACCTTTGTTTTTTATGAATAATAAGGTCCCAAATGTCATCATAGATTTATGTATTTCGAATTTCTATCTCTTTTACAACTTTATTCTTTATCATTATCCATTAGAACATTATATAATTATATCTATTCAATTTTAATTTTTTTCATTCACACCAATGTTCTTCTATGTGGGAACCTCGTTATGGGTAACTTTGGGAAACTATTATGGTGCCAGACCTCCCATTTTTTTAGGGATCTTTTAGTATTCTCTTCTACGAGGTGGGATTATATGAATTAAACATTCACGTATTAAATCATTGATAACCCAATCAAATTTATTTGGAATAATTCATTTTAAGCGAGGTAAAATGTAATACTTTGAGATTTTGTGATGTTTTTTCAAATTATGTTATTTTTTGATATTTTTCATTTCATATGGAACTAGAAATAGTTCATATATATATATATTAAAAACATTAATTAAAAAAATAATTTCACACGAAACTGACATGGATTATTATATAGGCAATACAAACTTGGCTTGTGCTAACCGCAACACTAACTTATAGTACGTTACATGCAACACAGCTATTTCCAATAAAACATCATTTTTCTCATAAATTTATTTCATTAATATAATTTTATCCTAGCTACTAAAAATAGAAATATGAATAAAAAAATTACAAAAAAAAATTATGGTTTTATATTAAATATAGTGATAATGGAATGTCTAATTTTTATTAAAATCCTTATATGTTTAAAAATACCATTTTCTTAAATGAACTACACATCACGTCCTTCTATAAAATACAATAAAACTATTTTAAGGAAAAAAATTATAATTTTCCAATAAAACATAATTTCTAATTTTATAGCGGTGAAGTTATCGTAGGGTGATTTTTTCAGATTTTTTTTACGAAATGTCATTTTTTGATGAATAGAGAAAAATACTACTTTTTAGTTAAAATGATCTTATCATTTTAATAATTACTAATTTTTTATTATATTTAATTTTTTAAGGTTGAATTAGTTCATTTATCAATATATGAATACAAGTGATCTCATTAGAATCAATTTCTCTTTAAATTGAATTTAAATACTTAATAAACATTTGGACATTTTACTTAAGAAACTCATTTTCTCACCATGTCTCTAGGATTATAATTATCCTTAATTTTCATTTATTTTGGAATTTATTTTCACAATACCTATATACAAAATTTTAATAGGTATACTATTTAGTTTCTAATAATATCAAATAAATTTTTGACCAGAAATTATTATTAAAAATTATTAAAATTAATAATAGCTATTATGGTCAAAATAAGCTTAATTACGGATTAAACCTCAATATTAAGGGCCAAAATGACCTATGAACATGTCCAAAACAAATATTATGTCCTTAATTATTCCATAAACCTTCAATTAATAATTTTGTTTTGATTTTGTATGACAATTTTTATGTCAGAACACGTGTACACCTAACTTGATTTCAAAAATTCCAAATGAGTCATTTTTCTTCCCTATAAAGGGAAATCACCACACCCTCTTCGTCACACCTATCAAGGCCCTTGGATAAAAGAAAAATTTCTCAAAAAATATTCCATCATCTCTATATTTATAATTTAATCCTCCCATTTGGCAGATATATTTCCATGTAATCCTTTCGTCGCGAACCAGAAGGTGTTACCTGCTTAAGGGTTAACATCTTCTCTCGAGATCTCTAGTATCATTTCCATTATCAACCCCATAAAATATTTAATCATCCATGATTATATAATATAAAAATTTATCATAAATATTATATAATGTTTATATGAAAATATTTTCTCCTACACTTACACAAAAATCTTTCTAATGGGTAATGAGCTTATTGTTGGTGTGTAAGACAAACAACGGTCTCACGAAATAATGATTATTCATTTTTCGTTTACGACATATCATGTTAGCTATTATTATGGAAACTTTTTTTTAATGTCTTATATTATATTTATTATGTATTTTATCTTCTTTATTCCCTATACAACACATATCTTTTTTACTATATATTTGGTGTAAATGTGATAATTTCATTTGATGAAGTGTGGACAACCACCCCTCAAAGTGATGAGATTCATTTGAACACTACATGGAATGTATTAAAAATGGGTTTGAAGAAATTAAATGATATTAATAAAATTAAAATTCTAATTTATTTATATTTTATAAATATAAACATATATGTCATTTTTTTCTTTTTATCAATTCAATATTTAAAATAGAAACAACATTATTTCGTACGTATGACTTACTGTCTCCATGAATGGTGTTTGCCATTTTTTAATTATTTTTTCTATATATTGTTATAATATGAAAGGAATGGTTATAAATGATATTTATATCATGATTTATATTCCAGAAATCATGAAATAAATATATGAACCAAAGATATAACAAATTTAGATGCATGCAAAAAAACCAATACTACCCAAAGTGAAACCTTCACAGAGCATCATTAACAGGAAGGTAATATAAGGTTATAATCAAACCATATATGTATTATATATAATAACATTATTATATAAAATATTTATAATAAACATATATATTATTTATGAATATTTAAGGAGTATGACAAGAGTCAAGACACATGTTATGGGGATTTCATTTCACTTTTTATTTCCTTGAGATACATGATATGTGTTGCACTCATTCATTTTGTGTGGTTTATATAATTCCCATTATTTTAATATATGTAAAATATAATTATATTTATTCATATACATTTAAAAACATTATATTATTTCTTTCATGTGGATTATTTTTCAGAGGTTACCAAGTCGGTGAGATTGTTCTGTCTCAATTTTCCATTATTGAGACTCACATATTTGCAGGCACAAAAATTATCTCTTGTAGTGTATATAATTATATTCCATAATATATATCATGAAGCTAAAACTTTTGATGATATTTTTAGATTTATGTAATTTTATTCTCTTATATTTATAGTAAAATCCAAAGATACCAAGTGATAAATGTTTATTGAAACAATATCATCTCTTTTCAAGATTGTTTATGTGTATAATTACTTTAAATAATTCTTAGGATCCATATTTCAATAAATTCAATAATTTTTTATCCTATATTTATTCATTCTATATTCATGTATTTGTACCATTTTATACTCGTTTTTACATAATATAGATAATATATTTATTTACGAAAGACAAGTTTTACACTCTCTTCTATTATAAATCATTGTTATTTCAAACAGTGTTTTCTAAAAAGGGGATCCATGAATAATCTACTAATATCCTATAATCATTAGAATAAATTTTTACCCTTATTCATTTTAAAAAAAAAATTCAATGTAATATTTTTGTCACTTTACGATTGAGAAAATTTTCTATAATTTTTACTGTGCATAAGGTATGTTGTTTTTAACTCATACGAAATGGATGGATTTATATTCCATCAATCTTATGAATCTTTATAGACATGTTTAAAGGTGACTTTTTATAATGTTTTTTAACATATTTTCTAGTAAAATAGTTTTCAAAAAAATTTAACATATTTTATATTATTTCATGGAAAGTGGTTTTCAAAAAAAATTTAAATTACTTTTACAAGATTTTATGGAAAATGGATTTCCAAACATTTTCAAACTTCTTTTATAAGATTTCAAGGGAAATGGTTTCAAAAATGATTTCATGATTCTGTTATAATTTTTATAGAAAAATGGATTTAATTATGATTTCATGATTTATTTATAATGTCTTCAATGTATTTTTAAGAAAATGGGATTCAAAACATTTTAAATATTTATTTCTATTTTTTAATGTATTTTCATGGAAATTATTTGTCGAAAATTTTTCAAGAACTGTTTATAAATTTTTATGGTGTTTTAAATGAAATTACATTCAAAACATTTTCATGCATTGTTTATATGTTTTCAAATTGTATTCAATGAAAAACATTTTAATTATATGTTTAATCATATTATATATGTTTTCATGGAAAATGGTTTTCAAATTATTTCAATTATTTTTTTATATTTTAATGTTACTTTCGATAAAAATGAATATCAAAAGGTTTTATGTATTAAAAATAATTTTGAATGAATAAATTATATTTTTCTCCAGATATGTTTTAGAAAGAAATTTAAAAATTATTTTCCATCCAATATGACATATATTTATGTTACTCATGGTCTTCATGGAAATAATCTAATGTTTCCACTCATATAAGTTCTATGAATGGGTTATTCTTAATGTCATAGTCATTATGAAAAATGTTTCCCTTTCATGGGTTTTATTATACGAAGTATATTTCTCTTTCACAGGTAATATTTTAATGAAATATTATTCTCTTTAAGAGTTATTCTTTTTATGAAATGATTTTGAAACTAGTATCCTTTCCATATGTTATGATATGTTTATATATTTAGGATTCCCATTTAATTTCATTGGTTATGATATGATTGTGGGTTATTTTTTGGTAGATATATGTATGATTTAATTATGGGATGGGGTGGACTGACATATCTATCAAATGTGTTAAGTAATGTTAAATGTTTTATGTTTTCAAAGGTTACGGGGGAGGAAATCCCAATCCCAAAACAATAGGGTACATGAGAGAACATCTCAATCCAAAAATAAAAGGGTATACGGGAGGAAATCCCATTCCAGACACAATAGGTTAAATTGGACGAAATCCCCAACCCAAAACAAGTGTGTAAACGGGAGGGAATACCAACCTATAAACAATTTGTCATATAGGAGGACATCCAATTCCCCAAACAAGATGGTAGACCAGAGGGAATTTTAATCTCGAAGTAGGTACACGGATGATTAACCCAATCCTAACATGCTACAAATACCATGGTACAACACCTTAAAGTATGGTATTTATATTATTATGTTTTTTACACAATTCAATGTTTTATTCATATGTTATTATTTCAAGGATTATGTTCACTATTTACTTATGGTTCATGTCTTATCAACTTCCAATTTTTATTATGATCACAAATTTTTATTTTATGACGTGTAATTGTTATGCTCACGTTCCATACACTTTTTCATGTTATTCTTACACATTTTATTTTTTTACCCATACTAAGAATCTGATCTCACCAATTCATTATGTTTCTATTCTCTATGTTATGATGAAAAGTTTTAGGAAGAAGTACTAGATATGTTGATCTTAATGTGAGATGTTGAAGATCTTTCACCAGTATTGAAGTTTTTGTTTCCCTGTTTCTAAAGAAACTAAAATATTATGTTCCTCGAAAAATTATTTTTGATATGTTCTAAATATTCATATAACATAATGTAATATCTATGTATTTGAAGCCTTGTTCTCTATAGTACCAACCTTTATGAACAAACGTACCACACAAATAACACTTTCTTGGTCCTTCTAAACAATGCCTGAAATTATTTTTGATGAACATGAAACATTTTTTATTATTAATTATATGTTTCATTTATTAATTATTATTTATTTATTTTAACCTTGAATTCTTATTACATCTTTCATGATGTGTCTAATATTTTTATAAAAACTTAATCTCAATATTTTCAATTCAAAGAAAAAATCACTTATAAATTTTAAATTCTATAGAGGCTAATTCCATTCACAAATTTGTGTTCAATTATTTGAATAATATCATAATCATTCCATCGAGGAAAAAAATTAAATTAAAAGCTTACATAGAAAATCATGTAATATTATATTCTTATAAAAATACTAAATTCCTATACATTTAACAAAATTCCATTATTCAAACATCCATTGGGAAATATGTATTCATGAAAATATTCATAAATGTAACTTTTTACATGATATCAATCACTTATCTCACACTAATATTATTAACTAATGACAACTATAAATTAGCTTCACCTTTAAATGGGTAAATAGAAAGTGTTACATTTTTATATTTTGAACCTCCCATAAATTTTAATATCATTTCTAAATGATTGATCCATCATTTTATTTCCACACGATCTTAATTTCTATTGAAATATTGAGGGTGTCAATTTTTATAGTTCCAAACTATCAAAAAGATATTTTTTTGTTAAATCATGTTAATCTATAATGTGGATGTCACCATGAGTTATAATCTTTAACATCTGATCCATCACATCAAAAAACGACTAATTTTCAAATTTCAACAATTCTAGGCCACTAATTTGGAAGGATATTTTACTTTGGATACCTTCTTACATTAAATTTATTTTTTGAATTATGTTAAATCATTCAGAATAGAAAATATTTAAATGAAGAAGCATGGTAATCATAAAATTCTGTATCATTTCATTATAATCAATTAAATAACATCTCCTATGGTTATTCTAGTAAAACAATCCTTACAACTAAAATTAAAAAGATATATTATCTGATAAAAACAATAATAACCCGAACAAAAAACATGACATGTTAAAGTGTTTTTAGACTATATGCCTTTTTCATTCTCTGACACCTTTTAGGTTTGGTGTTTCAGAAAATTATGGTAGGAATCCGACATAAAAATTCTATACATTACCAAGTGTACACCTCTACTCAAAATCCATTTTTCTCATAATATAAAACATTTAAAATGAATCTCTTTTTATTTTCATTAGATATCATCAGGAATGTCAATATTACTTCTTCATTGCCCCTACACATCGTTAATCCTTATGAAAAACATTTTAAACTACGGAATGAAAAAAATATCATAAAGGGATATAAAATAAAGATATATTTTAGTCTTATTAAAAATAAAAACCCCAAAAAATTTTAATTTAACTTAATTAATCTGTTAATATATATATATATATTATCATGTAAGAAATGTTATTTTATAAAAGAAAACTTTTAAAAAAATTAAATGGAAATAGTTACTCTTGTAAGAATCTTATTTATATACCATGTTACCTATTGTCAAAAAAATATAAAAGTTAAAATAATAGGATAAACATATCTAATTAACCACCACCTTATTTCCTTTAAATATAATGAACATTACTTAATTCATTTGAATGTTAAATAAGGCTCACCTATTGTATAATTTATATCATTCTCACTTATTATATAAGCTTTATAGGAATCAGTTGTCATATATGTTATATTTGATCCCACATAATGATATATAATATTCATCTATTATATCATAATTAAAAAAATTATTCATTTACATTTTATTCATAAAACTACTAAAAAAACATATGAACTCACAACGTATGAAATTTCATTTTTACATTTTTATAGGGAGAAACAACCCTTTATGGGGAAAATGTTTAAAATATAGTTTTTCTATAATATTGTGTAAATGATTTCGTATAAAAATATCCATGGAATGTGTTAAGTTATGATATATATCAATTAAAATGAAAGATATAATGAAATTGATTTCATGCCTTATATGTTAAATAATCAAATACTTTAACATGTTGGTAAAAAGATAAAACACAAACACTTCTGAAACAAATTAAAAATATTCATTTAAAAACAATTGTATTGAATGTATAATATAGTAAAAAATAAACATCAACATCCATTTAACCAAAAATAATTATTTTTTTGAATTATTAAAAAGAACATGGACATGGTATCCAAATATTTGGAAGTGAAACTATAAGAGATTATTTTTTAAAAGAATGCCCCTTACCAAAAATGTAGTCTATTATCATTGTTTTTTAAATATATAATAAAAAATAATATTATTTATTTAATTTTTCATGTTAATTATATTATCATTATCCTTTTTATGACATTTATTATCATGTTTTGTTTAGTTACTTTATTAGTAAACTTTATATTTTATGTTTTTAGGACGTTCAATTAATAATACCAAAATAAAATCAGTAGGATGACTATAGTCAGATGGTTCATTGTTACATAATTTTATGAATGATAATAATAAGATATGTATATATTTATACATTTTAAAACAATTTTTTAAAAATGAATTAAGTTTATAAATAAAATATTGAACACATAATTTTCTGGAGGTGGTAATGCACACATACACATGAATGATATTATCATTTTTTAATATATAGAAGTGTCAAAAAATCAATGATATAATGACATTAAACTGTGATAATAATTTTATAAATTATATATATAAATTAAACATATAGTAATAAATGTACATGAGGTGAAATGATAGAAAAATAAACACATCACTTCATGAAGGTGGTAATCCAATGGTATGTAAGTGTTATGACTTCATTTCCCATAAGATGCAAAAGGAGTTAAAAAATAATTATTCCACAATAATAATAATAATTATGTGTATATATTATTCAAATTTTATTATTTTATCATGGTTTAGGAAGATTTTTATTAGTTGTATGTAGATCCAAAACGTGATATATGACAGTTTAGACTTATACCTTCTCCAAAAAAAAACCACTTGGCTTACAAATTGAACTGTCTGGGATTAGTATTTTTGTGATAATTGGGCCTCAGGTACATGGGAGGGGGTTTTAATGAAATATTATTTAGAGATTTTATGTAACAGGGATCTTTAATGGTGTGAGTAATATATGAGAGGTGAATCCCATTTATAAGTGGGAGGTGGGGATCTCTTGTAATTAAAAATGGTTCTCAATTAATATCAAATAATTTTTATTGAAATTTGGAAACAATTTGATATAATTAAAATTAAATATTGGGATTATTATATATTCTCACATAAAATAATATTTTTACATTTTTATTTGCTGTAATCACTCTTATATCTTAGTTTTAATCCCTCGTTATACTTTATTATGATTTCCATGATATTAATATTTTTTAATAGTTATGTGTTAGAAAGGTCACTATAATAGGATATATGACACGTAAGTGGTCCTTGTGTTATATTCTAGGTCATATACCATTCAATTTTGTAAGAACCTGGATTTTCATTTCATGTGTGGAATTTCAATTCGGGTTTTTTATTAGGAAAAATCGAAGAAATAAAATTTTGAAGTGCATATTGTGTACTTCCTTGTACACGTCATGTACAATGGCACCACATCTAGGCTATGTCACAGATGCATACATGATCGTGTGATGACATGATAGGGATGCTTAAGGCATGATCTGGTAAATTCCAATACATGGTGTGTATATTTAATGAACACATAATGTACTTTTTTAATTGATTTATTGGAGCAAGAATGCATCTCATTTATAGATCATTCTTCTTCTAACCCCAGTTCATCCCTAAGAGACCTGGATCAACGATTATAGTTGGAGCCACCGATTCTTTGTCTGAGCTCTGATTAAGATATCATCAGTTTTGTAGGATTCCCACAGGTGTGTTCTATATTTTCATAGATCCAACATTCCTATATTTACCTCTCTCATGGTTTATCTAGGGTTGATTATTTTTACCCTTTTTATTGATCTATGTAATTCTATATCGATTCAGGGGAAAACATTCAAGAGTGTTTATCATTCAACATCAAGGTATGTGGTTTTTTCATTCTGTGTTTGTATTTTTATTATATATGATTAAATTTATGAATACCCATGTTTGGGTTATTGAGTGTTTTGTAATTTTACCATGGTTAATACCTGTTATGGTTTGATTATTCGATTAAGGGGTTTTTAATATGCATGAAATTATAAAACCTTATTGTGGGACACCCTATGGGTGTGTTCCGTTTTTTAGTTGTTTGTATCCATCTGGACTAGGTTTCCAATGAGTAATACCCAATTTCCATTTCTTGTATTTTTTAGGATGATGTTTATTGATTATGATAACTACATGAGTTGTGCTTGTGAATGTTATCTATGTAGTCATTTTAGAATACATTCCCTTCTTTGATATGATATGTGAACTGATCATCCAATAGACTATGAGATCCTTGGACCAAGAAAATTTTGGTGGTTTCTATGTTTATTTGCACATGAGTGTGAGAGACTTGTTTTAGTCATTGACCCAGGTTTATTGACTATGAGATCTACCTATGAGGACATTTATGGTTATTTATACTACGTTGACCAAGGGGGTGTTGAATGTGGGTGATCCCCAGAGGCCATGTATATTTTACTAATTCCATGTGGACCTTGGATTATGGAGAGTGATAGCTTCCTAGGTGGTTGTTTGTATTTGATTACTTCTGTTTTAAATTAAAGGGGTTAGACCGTGAGAGTATATTAGATGGATGTTGTGAATAATTTAATGACTGTGATGAGTCTGCCAATCCAAAGCAGAAACATGGACTCAGTCATACTTTCATGTTTAGATGGTCTTTTGAGATGTCTATTGATACTATTATACTGGGGGATATAGAGCTTACACTAGATCCTGGAATTTATTATTCAATAGTTTAATAATTAATAAATAACAACGAATGTAATTTAAAACTATAGGATTTTTTACTTTAGAGTACATGCTAGTTTATTCCATTATTTCTTCATATTGTATTCCAATATATTCACTAATAGTTAGGAACCAAAATTTTTGTGTCTGCCTACTCGATTCGTCTCACACCATGTTTGGGTAATGCTTTGGACCCAAAGAGATTATATGGTTGCACCTATATATAAGGTCAAGTTCCCTTCTTTATTAGGAATTTTACTATTTTTGGATCTAGAGAACATGTGACCAAGGTGAGGCTTGCGATGCTGTTAGAGTTTATTATTATTTTTTACATTAGTTTCATTGTTGTATTTATATCATTGTGACTTGTTTGGATTCTTTCCTAGATATATTTGTAATTCATCATTTATTTTTATATGAGGCAGTTGTTTATACAATCAGTCATCCACTATTTACATCTGTAGTATGGTATTACCGCTTATGATATTGTTTATTATTTTTTTCTACCTTTTACTTTTCCAATGAAGGCATAGTTTCCCCAATATCACACCCAAATCCCTCTCTTAATGTTAGAAACCTATGGCATTCAGGGAAATGATCTTGAGGCCATGTGACCAAACAGGAACATAGATCATTTGTGTAGCACCTAGAATGGGGATGTCACAAAGTTTTATGAAAGGAGTTTATTTTTTGATTTTTCTTAACATTATGATCCTATTGGAAGGGATATAATGTAATTTTTAGTTTTCAATAAGACATTCCCTGAACTAGCTAATCTGTGTATAGGTAAAATCAAAATAACCACGAATATTACAATCTTTTTTGTTTTACAATTATTATAGTTGATTGGATTTCAATATTTGGTGGAACACATGTTTTTTGTTGTTATTGATTATATCATTATAGTTCTATTTCTATTTTAACCTGATGATATGAGGGAATTAAATCTTATGCATCATTTGGGGACATTCTAGATATCACAGGTCAGGCTTTCCTGTCATGCCATTTATGGTGCATTATTGATTGCATGTTGTTGTGATATATGTTTTCCTAGATATGCACGTTGTTGTGAAATTTTCCATGATATATATACTTTCTATTTTGATATGGTATTGGAAAAATTATAGTGTTTCATTTGATGTATTCCAAAAATTGGTCCATGAGGTGTTATGGGACCTCATATATTATAATTTTATGGATCATGTTTGAACTTTAATTGAATTTTGAAAAGTTATGATGTGAATAAGGATTCCAAACAATGATTCTTAATGAGTATGGGCTCTCACGAGTCTGAATTGTTCATGACTGGGAAAAAAATTTCTATTTTCAGGGGTTCCGAACAAGTTTCATATGCATAGTTTCCATAATCCTAGACAACATGGTGTGTTGTTTTTTAAACACATTCCATGTGTTCTTATATTCTAGAAGAAACAAAAATTCTGATTTACACACCATTTACTTTATGTACACGTCATGTAGTGTTTAACAGTGTGACTGACTTTATGAGTAGAGACACAGGGTTGGGATACATTGGTAGAATATGCTGTGTACTGGGAATACATGTCATTCCATAATGACCATGTGCCTTGCCATGTGACTAAAGAAACAAGTAGATGAAATATAAGTACTACACATTGTGTCTAGGGTGAACACATTGTGTAGTGTCACAAGAAAGAATCGTGTATTTCTATCCATGTATAAGTACTTGGGTAGGAGGGAATATTTAAGTACACGACATGTCTCGGGAGGTGCATGTCATGGGTAAGGGGTGTTACACAACCTAGTTGGCAGAGGTACATGCCCATGTCTAATGATTATGGGAATATTCCACATAATTTTTTTTGAAAGTATTGAATTCATTCATTCTCTTATTACATTATTTCACTTATATGTTGTTTTCCGTTAAAATCATGAATAGAGGTGTGCACTTGACCATAATGAGTCATACTACCAAGACGTTTTACAGTTGTACACTAGATGGAAGTGAAACAATCAGCCACCTGAATGGATAAATCAGGGACTACAATAAATTCCTCTTATCATTCTATTTTGGGAACCATTAGTTATACTGGACACATGTGATGATACATAGTTATATGAAGGCTTTATAGGGATGATCCAGACCTTCTAGAGAGCACCACATCCTGCCTCTTCTATGGTTGAGTGGAAAAAAGTGTTCCAATAGTAGCATCCTCCAATTTTGTCAGGCGATGGAGGACCACAAGATGTAAAGTCATGGTTGGAGGCGATTCATTCTATGTTTGAGCATCTAGGGATGCCTCCTGAGATGAGGGTAAATATTAAGATGTACACTCTTCATGATTCTGCAATAATATTGTGTGAGGTTATCTTACTGGTGGGATGTCACTGGTATATGTCTTGAGAATATTTTTAGAGGACCTTCTATGATTACTGGTATCCTAAGACATTGAGGGACGATCAAGCTTTAGAGTTCATGAATTTGGAGCTGGGATTTCTTTTAGTGATGGATTAATCTTAATGTTTCGCATAACTTCATCACATTCAACATTCTTTGGGAGGTGTTGAGTTATCACTTGATAAAAAGTTTGAGGATGGTCTCAGGTATTACATCCGGTCCGATGTGAATGTCTTCAGGTAGACATCGGTGATAGCTATAGTGAACCAAGTGCTGATTACCGAGCAAAATATGATGGAGTTGGGAGTTGTGAGCTAGAGAGGTTTAGCATCCAGGACTAGAACTCCTTTGTTTGATAGCACGAAGCATGGTAAGGAGCATTCATGTGGTGATTCTAGTAGCAGGGATGTATCAATATTTATCCAGGTGAGGTGATACCAGTGTGAGATGAAGGGATCATTTTTGGTTCCATGTGTAGGAGAGGGACCACTAGTTTCTCCACATTCAAGTTACATGAGTTTGTCAGGACATTCAAGCCATGGAGGTTGTCGTAGATGTGGGAGTAAGGATACATGATTTCAGTGAAAGTCGGGTGGATCAGCACTGGGTTATCAAAAAGGGTTTTATGGTGCAGTACTAGTTAGAATATTTTAGTAGAGTATACCCAGTAGGAGAAAGTTCTCAGACAATCTACAGTTAGTGGTACGATTCTAGTTGCCTCAGTTTTAGATTCATCTATATTTTATACAGGTGATTCCTAATTTTTTATATCTATTTTCATTATTGAGGGCCTTGGGCTATGTATATTTACTGCTGAAGTAATTATGACACTAGAAACATCGTTGGGGATTAGGAAAACTAGTATACACCAGTTCAAGGAGGCCCCTCTTTAGGTTGGTGGGTGCCCGTCATAGGGACCACTATGTCTTATAGATGACAGGATTTGTTATCCCTCTTGGAATGTACTGAATGGCCAATTTCTAGGTCTTCTTGCTGCTATCATCTAAGGGTGAGTTTCATGTCACAAGAGGGATTTTCATTACTACCTAAGGGTTAATGGGACCTCCAGGAGAGCATAGATGGACCCTATCATCATGGTTGGGGAGTAATTATAGCCCAGATTTATAGTTTATATTTTGACGACTGGGGGACATCACATATAGACATTACTCTAATGGTGGATCCTTTTAGGGATGTCTTTCATGAAAAAATTTTAGGATTACCTCAGGTGAGAGAGGTATATTTCTCTATTGAGCTTGTTCCAGGAGTGACATCAGGGTCGATTCCTATATATTTGATTGATACACTAGAGTAACTGAAGGTCAAGAAGTTGTTGGAAGAGTTGTATGAAAATTAATTCATTCAACCCTAGTACATCTCCATGGGGTTCATATATCTTATTTTCAAAAATGATAGACTATGCCCTCATACATTGTGTGGATTATCATAAGCTGAACCAGTTTACAGTAAAGATTCGATATCCCATGCTAAGGATTGATGGCCTATTTGACATGCTTTCAGGATCCCGGGTGTTCTCAAAGATTGGATCGAGATATTTTTATCATTATTTGCATGTTAGACCATAAAATATACCTCTTACATCCTTTTAGAGTAGTTATGGTCTTTCCGAGTATTTGGTTATGACCATTGTCATCATGAAAGTGCTAGATGTTTTTATGTCCCTGATGAACCATATGTTCCATACATACATGGATTCTTTTGTGGTAGTCTTCATGAACAAAATATTTGTGTACTCTCACACTCGACATGACCGTGCTACCCATCTTGATATCGTATTGAGTACACTGAGAGACCATCAACTATAAGACATGCTCTCAAAATTTCAGTTTTGGATGGAACAAATTTACTTCATGGGTCAGGTTATCTTAGAAAAGTAGTATCAGTAGACCTAGAGAATGTGATAGTAGTTGCTCATGGGAGCATCTGAAGAAAGTCATTGATGTACAGAGTTTTCTGGGGAAGGATGGTTATTATAGGCTCTTTATTCATCAATTTTCACACTTATTAGTTCCCCTGATAGTTCTGACAAGGAAGGGAGTGTTGTACATGTGTACCATATCTTGAGAGTTATCCATTCAGGAGAAGAAATGGAGGTTGACATAAGTATTAATACTTATTTTTACAACGTCTAGAAAGAGCTACACCATTTACCGTGATGCATTAAGTATCGGGATTAGTTTAGTGTTTATTCAAGGGGAAGGAGTCATTTCATAATGGTCTTGGTAGTTGAGGCCATATGAGAGGAACTACCCAATACACAATCTCGAGTTATCTGCAGTTGTATATGCTTTACAAAGTTGGAGAAATTATATTTTGGGATATAATTTGGCGGTAATAACTTACCAAAAATGCCTCAAGTATATCTTTACACAGCGTGATATGAATTTGAGATAGAAAAGGTGGGATGAGTACCTTCAGTCCTTTGACTTTGATCTTGCCTACAGACTAGGGAAATGAAACATAGTTGCTGATCCATTGAGTAGGGGGACTCATATACAGACTGTTGAAGAGGCCATCAGTGAGTGTTAGTTTATGGCTATGTTCACTAAGACACATTGGGTGGTTAACAACAGTCAGGGGGAGACATTAATTTCTTTTGTAGTTATTAACTATACTCTACTATATCTATTTTAAATGTGGAAGCTATCAGATTCCAAAGTCCTAGTCCTATGTGAGAATGTGTCATGAGAGGACCCGACTCAGGGGTGGATCATAGATGAAAATGATGTCTTGTGTTTTCATGGATGATTATCAGTTTCAGCATACATACCTGAGGATTTCATGAAAGATTTTTGTTCCTCAGTTTGGGTAGCACATCATGGTGCCACCAAGATGTATCGAGATATACACTATCAGAAATGGTGGCAAGGCATGCAGATATATGTGATGGGTTTTGTAATGATATGTTCCACTGGTCATCAGGTGAGGGTAGAGAATTAATGAGCAATAAGGTATTTACATCAATAACCCTTTTCTGAGTGGAAGTGAAATGACATTGTGATGGATTTCTTGACATCATTACTAAGGTCGCCTGGATGGAATGATGCAGTTTTGGTTGTTGTTGAAAGAATTGTGAAGGTTTCACATTTATTTCAAGTCAAGGAAACCTTCAATTGTGATGAGCTTGGATGGTTATAAATCTATGAAATTTTACTTCTATATAGGGTTTCATACTCTATCATTTCATAATGGGATTCACAGTTTACTTCTCATGTTTGGAAGGGACTATAGAGGGATTTGGGTACACAAGTGTTTCTGAGTACATCTTACCATCCCCAAATAGATGGCCAATCCGAGTGCACAATACATGTTTTGGAGGATATACTTTGACCAAGAATCTTATAATTTAGGTGCTCTTAGAAAAGACACATACCCTATTATAGTTTTACTAAAATAATCATTTTCATGTGATGATTTAGAAGGAACCTTAGGAGGCTTTGTGTGTTTGGTCATGCCAATCACCCATATATTGGCTAATGGATGAAGAGGAAGCTCTGCTGAGACCTTGTCTTGTCCAGGATTCCACTGAGCAGGTGGAGTGGATTCGGAAGAGGATGGATACTACAAAATCATTCAGGAAATTGTATGCTTAGTGATGGAGATGACCACTGGAGTTTGAGGTTGGAGATAGGGTTTTCTTACATGTTACACTGAGGTTTGGACACATCAGGATTATGATACAGGGGAAGATTTTACCGAGATACGTCAGGATACTTTAGGTTTTGTATAGAGTCGGGTCGGTATCCTATCAGCTACTATTACCTCATAGGTACTCGATATGCATGGCCTCTTCAATGTTTCACAGATATGATGTTATTTATCAGAACCATATCACATTTTTCAACCTGAGGAGTTTACTTTGGAGGTGGATGCATCCTTATACAAGAACCCTATTCAGATTATGGATCATATCATGAAGGTTCTATGTTGTCGTTCTGTCCCTCCGGTATGGGTTCTATGAAAGCACGGGAATGTACCAGATAATATTTGGGAGACGGACGTTGAAGTAAAATCACAGTGGCCAGAGATGATTGAAGTCCATTATTCACCACCCTTGGAAGGGAAATTCAGGGATAAATTGATTTAAGTTGAGAAGTTTTTATGAACGCGGATCTCCATTTCTGGTATGGATTTTCAATTGGATTATATTTTAGGAAAATGGGATGAAAGAAAATTTTGAACAACATGTTGTGTAATTATTTGTACATGTTGTGTACTCAAGCCCTGCAGCCAGACTGTGTCACAGTCGCATATATGACCATGTGATTAATGGGTATTCCCGCTTAAGGTAGGACCTAGAAAAGGAAAATATACACAGTTTATCGTTATATAACATTACATGTACTTTTTTAATTGATATATCATAGTGGGGCCACATCTCATTTACATATCATTATTCTTCTAACCATGGTTCACCCAAGAGCGACCGAGAGCGGGGATCACAGTTTGAGTGACCAATTTTTCATCTGATCTATGACTGAGACATCATTGGTTGTATTGTATTACTACCATTTAGTTTTATCGTCCCCTAGACACTCTTTTCATATTTTCTCCACTCTCATGAGTTTTGGGGGGGGGGTTGACCATTTTTCTCTTTTCATAGATCAATGTCGTTTTAGGCTGAATCAAGAGACGATTCTCTAGAATTTTCATCGTACTACATCATGGTTTGTGGATTGTGCATTTATTTGATTTTATTTGGATTATATATTCTTAATGTAACGAATACCTATGTTGGGAGTATTGGGTGTTTTGGAATTTTACCCTGGTTAAAGTATGTTATGGTTTGATTGTTTGATTAAGAGTTTTTTCCTATGGATGAGATGGAATACCCTTATTCTGGGACACTAGATTATTGTGTTACCATATTTAGTTGTTTATAGAAATTTATCCAAGGCTTCCTATGATAAAGAACGTATTTTTATTCCTTGAATTTTTTAGGATGTATTTGATTGAATTTCAGAACTGCATGTGTTGTCTTTTTCAATGAAAGCTATGTAATATTTTTATAGTACATGTGATTATTTGATATGATATGAATGTTGATCTCCAAATAGATCATGAGTTCCTTAGACCAGGAAATCTATGGGGATTTCCATGTTTATTTACACGGGACTTTGAGAGCCTTCGTGTAGACATTAAAATAGGGGAACTGACTTTAAGGGATACATAGGATGTCTTTTATGATTATTTAAACTACATTGATCCATAGGGTATTAACCATGCGATATACTCTAACGTCATTTATATTTTATTGATAGCATATGGACTTAGGGGTATTGACTATGAATGAAACCTAGAGGGTTATTTGTATTTCATTAGTGCTATATTAAACCACAGGGGTTATACTATGAGAGCTATCACTGCCGGTTGTTGTGAATAATTGAATTATTGTGACGTGTCTACCAAGCCTACGCTCAAGCATGGACTCGGTCATACATGTTATTTTAGAAGGTCTTCTGAGATGTATGTTGCTATTATTATACTAGGAGATCCAGAGAATAGGCTAGATCCTATGGTTTATTATTAAATGGGTGAATAATTAACTAATAACAATGAATGTAATTGAAAACATTATGTATGTTTACTTTTGAGTACTTTTTAGTTTATTTCATCATTTATTTATATATTTTTCTATATATATTCGTAGGCTGTTAAGCACATATCTTTTGGTGGTTGCCTACTTGGATTCATCTCACGCCCTGTTTGAGTAATGATTTGGACCAAAAAGATATTATCTAGAAGTTATAGATAATGGAAAACAACCTTTTTCATTAGGTATTTGATAGATGTTGGAGCTGGAGATCATGGGACCAAGCTAACGTTTGCGATGCTGTTAGTGATTTTTGTTTTCTGTACTTTGGTTTTAGTTTTTTATTTCTTGCATTGTGACTTGTTTGGATGTTTTCCTAGATATATGTGACATGCATCATTTATTTATATATGATACTATTTTTTATACGATCAGGCATATTATGTTTACAAATATTGTATTGTATTACTCCTTCCACTACTATTTACTATTTATTTCTGTTTCTTACTCTTTAAATGAGGGCATATTTTTTCCCTATAACACCCAAGGTTCTCACTACTTGTCGGAATCCTCTGGCATTCAGGAAATGCAGTTGGGGCCACGGTAACAACTATGTACGGGGTACCTTTTAGTCCCTCCTAGAACTAGGATGTTACAAATTTAATTATGATAATATTTTATGAATTTTAAGTCATTAAATAATATATAAGTCAACTGAATGCAGATTTATAGTTATTTTTTGGAATATTCACAATGTTTAACTTTATTAAATTAAGATATTAATATATTTATAATAAAATATTTTACCACATTCTTAATATCTTATATTTATCTAATATATTTCGAGGACGTAATTAATTTCCGAAAGAAAATTACATTTAGTCTTTTAAAAATCATTTAATTTATTTTTCTAATACATATGAAATGACATTGTTGGGGTTGTGTAACCATTTATGGTAAATTTTACGTTAATAAAAATATAAAAAAATATTTTTAATGTAATATTTTAAATATAAATCCATAACTAAACAATTTTTTTCAACCGAAAATTAAATTGTTTTAAATATATTATAACAAAAAGAGTGAAATTTTGATTTTCATCTTTATTTAAAATAATATTAATGTCCCCTTAAAATTAATGATGAAATAAAATTTCAAAATATTTTTCAATTGATACCCCTGGTAAAAAAAATTCCCCAATAATATAAATATATGTGTTAGGGATATTTCCATATCATATCCCATTAATTCTATCCTTACATACCAAATTTACCCTTACCAAGGTGAAAAATATTTACTAAGATTACAATTAATATGGAAAAAAATTAAAATGATTTTATTTACAAAATATTACCAACTTTGATTAAATAATTTCAATAAATTTTTAATTATTCAATTTATACATGAGGATGCAATCAATTGTATTATTAATTCATAAAAACCAAGGAAATACTATTTTAATAAATAATATTTTTAAACCCAAAAATGATGTTTTCAGAAAATAAGATATAATGATTATTACTATTTAATTAATATTATAATATCAAATTTAATGAGTATTATGTAACATTAATAACAAATAGTACATTTAAATTACATTATTTCATGAAAAGAATTAATAGTTCATTAAAAATTGGTATTTTTTACCATTCACTAAAAATTAAATCATTTTAGAAACAAAATAATAATATTTAACCTAAGATTACATTAAATTGGTTATTTCAAAATTATATTCATTTATTCAAATTAAAATTTAAAAATTTAGTAATTTTTCTGTAAAATAAAACCTTATGATACATGAAAATCGTTTTAGTAAGAATAAACCTATTTTTTAGAAATATTAGCTTTTATTATTATAATGACTATAAATTCAGAAACCATATTTCACAAATATAAATAATGAATTAAATTTTTTTACAATTTCTTTGTTTATATAACTGTACTCCTGATACATCTTAGGTCTAGTGCCCCATTCCTTGAATTAATGTATTAGGTATGAATATAGGGAATCTCACTATACATGTCCAATAATTTATCATTTTTTCTAAGTGATATTTGAACTTTGAAATCAACCATCTTTTTTGTCCCAAGGAAGTTAGAGTTAGAAATGCATTAGGGTTCTTGAGTAATCAACAATAAGACCAGTTATTCAATGTCTATGTTGAATGTTTCACATGACTAATTACATTTTCCCCAACATTGGTCATTGATGTTCTAAATATAGATTAGTTATTTTTATTATGCATTCACCCAAATCATATTTCGGTGGTATTTAAGTGTTTCATAACTACCAACGTGATGTTATTGTATATATTCATCCTTATTGTGGAATTGTTATCTGTTTATCATGAGATAAGTGCTTCTTGGACCACATATGGTGTTAGTAGGGGTGATCCAGCAATCGAAAAGTCGGATTAGGAAGGTGATATTCATGGTAAGTTATCATATTAAAACTTGATCCTACATAAGCAATGTAAATTCCAATACTGTGTTTTTAGTGTAGAAATTCCAAGAACACCTTTTCCTTATTTACAATATAATAGAGAAAATTTCACTAGTTTTTCATCATGATCATGTTGAAAGGGTGTTTAATCTAAATGAATGTTATACCAAGAAGTCATATACCCATCATTGATCTGGATGGTAATTTTTTGTGGTTCTTCTATTGAAGTGTTGAGAAATCTTTATATTTTTACGTTTTTCTTCTATGTAATTAGGATAACATTGGATTTGGTTCCATGTATTGTGTATACCATGTATCATTTTATTGTAAAATATGAAATACTTTTTTAGACTTATAATCATTTGTTTTGATATTTTCATTTGTAATTCTTTTATAGTACTCTTTTTCATTTGGGAATAGTTTGGACTAAGTGTAGGGAATTGTTTAGTGGATATCATGAGAATTCCTTAGGTGATGATCGGGGTAATAGGGGAAATATATTGGTTTCTATTTTTATCATGGGAGCTATTGGGGTGGTTTTTCTATTCTGGTTCATGATGAGTGGTTGTAATGTGAGTTTATCCCCAAGTTACCCATTTTATATTCATGACCCAAGATCAGAACTGATCTATTCCACATTTGGAAATTTTTATTTTGAGTTATTTTACTATACATATAGAATACATTGCCTTGGTGATTTAGTTTAGTCATTTTATTTTATATTTATTGAGGTTTTTCTCCCTTTTTTGTTTTGAGTAGGTAGTGTGGTGGTTACTTATTAATAGTGATATTAATTATATTTTATTGTTGATGGTTCATTTTGGTTAACCTATCAATTTTGTCACCATTTTAAATAAATTCAAAATAGAGGGAGACCGTTAGTAATTAAATATATGGTTTCATTATTATTATCTATGTTATCTTCCATTATGCTTTTGGTTGGGATGTGATTTTATTTCTAGCTCCTAGGATATATAATTCCCTAAAAGTATAGGTTATGTTTTTACCTTTTTTGTGACATAGGACTCTGGAAACACATTTGGGTTGTGATAAGTGTGAATTTTGGAGTTACATTATTTAAATATTATTTGGGGATTCGACATACCAGTGACTTGTTTTGTTGGATTCCCTTATATTTATTGGTAAAGAATGTTTTTTCTGAATGAATATATTTTTAGTTCTTGGTAAACCATGACTAAAATTAGAGTGGTTCTTATGTGTAGTGGGATACTCAAGTCCCATGTTTTTTTATCTGATTCTTGAAGTCAGGAAGTTGATAATTCATTATTAGGGTGTAGTTTTATTGTAATTCCATCATATTCTATGGTTTTATGATATTATAGGAGAAGAATTCAGCCTGGTGTGGTGAACTGGGAATCCAAAAAAAAAATTTTTTTTATTCTTAATATAATGTCACTTCCTATCATGGGTTTGATGTGTCTCATGGATTAAATTTATAGTTTTTGGGACTTTTCTATGTATAAATGGTTTTGTAAATGGTTTGGAAAACCATTTAATTTAAAACATGGGACCCTCTATAGTTTTTATAGTAGTGATCACATGGTTATCACTTAGTTTCTAAAACTGATCTAGTTAATCATTTGACCTTCTCATTTTTGGTATTTATACATTTCATTTAATTTTTTATTATGGATTTATATGTAACATCCCTAACTCAATCCCTCGATATTAATCACCTCATGAGATCATCTCAACCTCTTTTGAGACCCTCTATGGTGTTATTCAGTTGATTTCTTGAAAAAAAGACTAGAAAATCCCCATTAATACAAAATTTATAGTTTTAATGAAGTAATATTTCTCTATATAAGATTTTTTTAAATTATGATTATAGATATGTTACATTTTTTAATATCCTAAAATTCTAGGTTACTAGAATTTATTTTAAATCCTTTAATCTTGAATTTATAAATTCACAGTTATTAGTTTAATTATTATTAATTTTATTATCCTATTAATTATTTCATTCATTGGTCATCCTAATATTTAATATTTAAAATTTTCACTTATGTGTATCCATGGGTTGAAATACATCCTCAATGCCCTTCCCTTTGTTAGGGTCATCGGTCCTTATGGGAGCATACTTCCTTGTAAGAGCAGTAGTGACCCATGTGTGGGTTTTCATTATTTTTCATTAATTGATTATTCCAATATAAAGTTACTAGGATATGACCCTTCTCATTCCTAGGAATGTTTCAGGTTATCCTTAAATGGGCCTTTAACCCTCACACCCTAGCCCCCCCCCCCCCCCCCACATATAAAACCCCATATAATAGTTGAAGTCGAACCTGACACAAAAATGTTTTTTAAGGGTTAGAACCCAATAAAAATTCCCTCATTTACTATGTAAGGATCATTTATTGGGAAAAATTACATATCTATAATTCAAAAGGTTAAACCCCTTCCTAGTGATACCCCTCTCCACTTCACAACTTCATTCCCTTAAGTAAACGCATCCATACTAGGATACATATAAAACGAATAAAATATATATAACTAAACAAAAAAACATATTATCAAACCAAGTACCCACTACCACACTAGAACATAAATCAATCCCCATCCTAATTAATAAAAACTACCCAAAAAATTCATACACACCAAAATATACATGAATTTTTTCTCAAAAATAAACCTAAATACTTTTAAAAAATCCTACTCAACAACCAAACAAGACTAGAAATCAATCCTCACATACTTTACACCTACCCCAATCCTAATAACATGTGGTCTGTTAATGTTTTGACCTCAATTTTTATGATCAAATACAATTACACAGCAAATAAAACCAATATTTAAAAAAATACTTATTTTAAAACCTAAAATTTAAAATTGTAATCTCATACTAAAATAAAAACAAAAGAAAATCACATTTTAAAAACTCATACACAACAATTTGGCCTCGCCACATTAAGAAAATCCCAATATCACTCCTAAAAAAATATTTGAAATCCTAACCTCAAATAGAATGCCCAATAAAATTAAAAACACCCTAAATAAATAAATAAACATATTTAACAAAATAGAGTATATATTGAAATGAAAATCCTAAAAAGTTTAGGTATCTATCAAAAAATAAATATTAAACCATATATAATGAAATCCTTTTTAATAAAATATGTGTATAAAAATAGGAAAAAATATTATTATTAATCCAAATAATTATTTAAATAGACATTTTAAAGAATAATTGATGAAATTGACTTTTTTAATTATATAATTATGTGGTTGGAATGATTTAATGGATGTTGTTGTAAATAATATTTTCATGAGATTAACTAGTTTGAACGTATATATATTCAAATTATCTTCTACATAAATTAATGTGTGTTTGTAATAAATTCAACGTGGAAATTTTTATATGTTTAGTTTTCAAAATTCATGAAAAAAACATTAAATGATTATCATTTTGTGTGATAGATTTTTATTTAATGATAATAAATATTGATATGTGATCATATGTGTATTGTGAAACTGTTGATATTTCCTCTTAATTTACCAGTTAGTGTTCTATATATTAGATATGTTATTGTTATTAATATTACATAATACCATAAGTTAATCGATTTTAATTTCCAAAATTTAACTAACTTATCTACATGAATTACCAATGATTGAGTGATCAAATAACCAAATAACATAACAGAAAAATAAAATGACCAATTAATCACTTTGAAAAATAATTAGAAACAAAATAAATATGAATTAATTGGACATATATGAATAGATCCATATCATACCAATGTTTATCATGTTAATTAATATGTGTAATTTTGATATGTCCTCAAAAATAAAATCTAATTAAATGTATTTTTATTTTCCAATACAGGAAATAAAAATATTGAATCGATATAATGGAAGAGAATGTCTAAAAATTATCACCACATGAGAGATATTGGAATTCCTCTTATTCTTACCATTTTAGTACATTTTTTTATAATATATGTAAATATATATATTAATTAGAAAAAATATAATTCCACAATATTAATAATTATGATATTTTAATCTAGTTTCAAGATTTAGTATATAATTGTTCTCCGGATAGACTGCTGACAATTATGACCATCTAAATAGTTAGAGGAGTAATAGAACTAAAGAAACTCACAATAATAATTATATTAATCACAACTAAACACTTTACCAGATATAACATATTCCATATATTCTTTTCCCAGAATTATTTTAAAATAACCAGTGATATTCAGAATACACATGTTGGAACCACCAGTTTTTTTCTAATCATCATCGACTTATATAATTTGTTTATCTGATGATGGATTCTTCCATATCCCTAATATTTTTTTAGACATCTATTTCACCAGATAAATTTCATAACTCTATATTTTAACTATTCTTTTATCATTTTTACTTCTTAGATTTCTACATCAGTTTCATAATGTCATCCCAAGAATTTCTTGGACCCCATAGTACTATATAGGTTCTAATCATTCATACTCTTTGGATTTATATGTTCCCACTAATAATCTTAGATTAGTTATATATATACTTCCCTAGTAAATTCCTTTACCCTTATTTATTTTCATTGTAACTTTAATTAATTTAATATATGTATTTTTTCACCATAAAATCCAACACTATTAAATGTTATGGGCACTCTCTCATTAATCATGTTCGGAACCACAATAAATTGGTCATGGTATCTTATAGTGGCTAAAATAACATGACTGAAAAAGGGGGAGAGAATATAATAGTTTTATAGAAATTATTTATTTATATTGTAAAATAATTCCCATGAAACCACTTTGGTAAAGTCTCCTTGAAAATAAAAAATGATTCTACATGGCCAAGTAAATGGGTAATAAAATTTCATAGTATAATTTTAACATTATTAATTTATTCATATGAATTTATATTTTTGTATCATATTTGATATAATTTTACCAATGTTGAAACTGTGAGGGATTAATGTATAATGTAATAAGGTGATCTATATTGAAAATAAAATCCTGAGTAATATAATGGATTGCCTAGTTGAGTTGGGATAGATTTTTAGGCTATATAAATTATTGACCAGTGTTCAACAACACATAATAAGGAAGTTATTTTTTATTAGATGATCATTGAGTATATGTTATTATTATGATTTATTTTCTTTAATGAAATCAATTATGAATTTTATTAATAATTATTTTTTATTATGAAATATTTTCCATCAATAATCATCTAAAAAGGAAACATTATAGTATGATATGAATTATGTATAAACATTATGGTCAACTACTACACCAGACCATGAGGGGGAACCTGTTTTTTCACATACACGTGATCTTAATTAGGTAATAACATAAATGACTGAAGCCAAATCAAAACTACCTGGCATGACATTACTCAAAATTAATGAATAAAAATTGAATTAAAACATAAACTCAGGGTTATTTTCATTATTTATCATAAAATTCATCACCATCATAGAGAATTACAGTCCAACCTCATAACCTAGATAACTAAAACAAAAATTCTACTCCTAAATATACTGAATAACATCCCATATACCTATCTATTTTCAAATACATGTGGTTAAATTCTGAAAGCACTATAATTCTATCCATATACCAATAAAACTAGTAATCTATTGACTAATATATTTCTCCTTCATTGTATTCCCCAAACAACTACTAAAAAGGAAAAAATCAATAATAAATACCATATCAAAAATATTTTTGTTTAGTAAAAAGTTCTCTTTTGACTTCAATATCTTGTTTTGGAAATCAAAAATGTCTTTTTAATCATACTGACTTTATCAATAGTATCGTACTGATCGTGTCAATCGTATCGTACTGACCTTGTCAATCGTATCGAACAGACTCTGTCAATCGTATCATACTGACTCTGTCAATCATATCGTACTGACTCTGTCAAACGCATCATACTGACTCTATCAATAGTATCATACTAACCTTGTCAATCATATCGTACTGACTCTGTCAATCTTATCGTACTGAATCTGTCAACTGTATCATACTGAATCTGTTATTCATACTTTCATTACTTGTTTTGGTACTTAGTCAAAAACACTAGTTTCATATTAATTTTACTCTTGTTTATCATCTTCATTTATCTTGTATTAACCACTACGATGTCGTTTATTTAGTTACTAACTAATCAAAACGATGTCGTTCTTTCTGTTTCAATATAACCGTTATAATGCCAGGTGTCCAAGTCCCTCCAAATTTTTCGGAGAAATATGACCGTTGGAGGAGATGTGACCATTGGAACCCGAGGCCTATAAATAGGAGGTTATATGAAGATGAGAGGAAAGAACAGAAAACTGAGAACAAGAGTGAACGTGTGAGTACAATAGAGATACTTTGCTTCAGTCAAGTTCTAGAGAGAGACGTTGTGACTTCTCTCATGCTTTGTGCTTTGTGTGTCCAATCATCGTAGCGAGGGATTTCAAGTAATTGAATGACAGAGGTGCCGATTACCTACAAAATCGAGGGCTATTAGGGATAGGCAGACAGACGTTCCGATCATCGTATTGAGGGCTATCAGGGATAGGCAGATAGACGTATCGATCATCAGATTGAGGGCTGCCGGGGATAGGCAGACGGACGAACTGATCATCGTATCGAGGGCTTACCAAGGTGATGGTAAGACAGACCTCTTATCCTAGGTGAAAGGATAACCCTTCTCATTGGGTCAGAAGAATTTTAATACTTTTACATTTCCGCTTCTATTTGTATTAGAGAGTAGTTTGTATTGTTTCCATTCTTCATTATACTTTCAACTGTAATTGTCTCAATTACAATTATTCTAATGCATTTTATATTAATAGATTATATACGCTTTATGTTAGAATCTCTCACACTTGTATTACTATGATCATTGTATTCATCTTGAATATAATTACTCTACTTCTCTAATAGTATTACTTTACTTCATACCTTTATATTCAATACAATTGTGGTCGTTTGAATTTTATTAGGTTAAGATCTTTTAAACTAATCCCTTTAAGTGTTTAAACTCTAATTTTTTAAACATTCAATTCACCCCCCGCCCCTCTTGTATTTTTCCATCTAATATACATATACATATACATATTTGAACCAACAATTGGTATCAAAGGAGGTTTTCCACTGATTTTTATTACTTGTTCTATTTCATTCATATTACTATTTTTTAAATACATACTACACTAACATGTGGAGTGGAAAAGATATTGTTTCATTAGATGGAGGGAATGAATATTGGGTCAATAGACAATAAAATCCTTCTAGACCACCTATATTTGTTGGGAATGATTATGAGTACAGGATAGATCGTATTAAGACTTTTGTGATCAATACCGGTGTAGACAATTTTATAATTCTTACTGGAGGATATAAAATTCCTGACAAAGAAGTCAGTATTTTCACTAACCAAGAGAAGCAAGAATATCAAATGAACTACAAGGTACGCAATACATTATTATTCTCTATTACCAGGATTATATATAGTCAAATATATTCATGTGAAGTAGCCAACTGTATTTGGAAGAATTTAGAAGTCACTCGTTTTGGTACATCCAAGGTTATAGAAACAAGAAGAGCAATGCATCGAGCAGAGTATCATGGATTTGTTTTTCCTTATGGAGAGCCAGTATGTAAAGTGGAATAAAGGTTTATGACAATTGTCAACATCTTACAATAAATGGGTGAAAAAGGCCTTGATGATAAAGCTCTAGTAGATAAGATTATATATATAATGCCAAATTAATGGGATTCAAAAAGGATAGCTATTGATGAAAATAGAAATGCTTCCCATATTACTCTTGATGAGCTCTTTGGAACTCTTCTACAGCATGAGACGAGAATGAAAAGAGATGCTGATCTCATCAAGAAGAAGAATGGAAATGTAAGTGTAGCCTTTACACTAAAAGCTAAAACACCTAAAAGGCTTACAAGATCCAAAGCCAAGAAAGTTGTTTTATCAAAATCAAGTGATAGTGATCACTCGGGTAATGAGCTAGCCAATCTTTCTAGAAGGATGAACAAGATTGTGGGAATGAAAGACTTACAATATAGATTCAAAAAGAAAGATAGGAAGGATGAGAAAGCTTCAGAGGTAACTTGTTATGAATGTAAGAAAGTAGGACATATAAGGCATGATTGTCCTTTACTGAAGAGGAAAGACAGAAAGGAGAAACCATCTGAAAGAAACAAGAAAAAGATTTATAAGACAAAGAAATTCTTGAAGGCAAATGATATTTGGAGTGCAATTGGTAGTGATTATTCAGAAAATTCTTCAGAATATGAGTCCTCAGGACAAAGGAATATTGGACTTATAGCCAGATTACCAATCAAAGATCATTGTCTCATGGCTAAGGTACACAATGCTGAAGCTATTACAAATATC
Source organism: Viscum album (assembly GCA_963277665.1). Classification (NCBI taxonomy): domain Eukaryota; kingdom Viridiplantae; phylum Streptophyta; class Magnoliopsida; order Santalales; family Viscaceae; genus Viscum; species Viscum album. The sequence goes on from OY728137.1 coordinate 1,961,482,226, forward strand.
TCTTAAAATAAAAATTATATTGATGATAAATATTATGAATCTTCAAATGATTAATCTTCATCATCAGAAGATGATACATTACCTTCTTTTGAATAAGTATCTAGATTTTCTAATTTACTCAAAAATGAAAATTATAAACTCAAGAAGAAGCTTGAGAAAGCAAACTCTAGAATTTCAGTTTTAACTAAAGATGTATCAGATATTTCTAATGATCTCGATGTGAAAACATCTGATTTTGAATGTTTTTTAAAAACCCTTGAGAAAGTCAAATCTCATAAGGATAAACATTCTAAGGATCTAGAAAATGTTATTTCAAAGAAACATGTTTTAGAGTCTAACTCTAGTTTAAAATTAGATGTTTTGGAAGATAAAAACATAGTCTTAAAACTAAAGTCAGAAATTTTTTCCTTAAAGAAATGTTTGTCAATCATTACTCATGGAAAGGAAAACTTTTACAAGATGTATTCTAAAATTAGACCTTTGAAAAATCATTCCGGTCTTGGTTATACTAATTCCAAACCTGTTTTTAGTAATAATTATTTTGTTCTAGAAAAAACCTTTTTTTGTTCTAAGTGCCAATGTGGTGGAAACTGGAGAAGAGAGTGTTCTCTCAATAAAACTCAATCATTAGGATTCCATAAAGTACATTTTTAAAACAAATGTGGATTCCTAAATTTCTTTTATCTAACCCATCTGGATCTAAACAAGTTTGGATACCAAAAAACTAATTGTTTTTTTCAGGAAAATTAGAAGTGTACCAACAAAAATACTTGGTACACGGATAGTGGTTGTTCTCGACACATGACCGGAAACAAAGATCTCTTTGAAAAGGTTATCAAAACTAAAGGTGGAAAAGTTACCTTCAGAGATAATGCTCAAGGAATTATTGTTGGTATAGGTAATATTTTCTTTCTTGGAAAAGTTTTGATATCAACTATTTTGTTTCTTAAAGGTCTTAGGAACAATCTCATCAGCATAAGTCAATTATGTGATGAAGGTTACGTTGTGAATTTTAGGAATGATAAGTGTCTAGTTCATAATTACAAGGATGAGTTCATTCTATCTTCCCATAGGCAAGAGAATTTATACACTATTAACTTAAAAGACCTTAGAAGCCAAAATTTACCCTGCTTAAGTGCAATAAAAGACCATTCATGGCTATGGAATAGAAGACTAGGACACTGTATTCTAAGAAACCTTTGTAAACTCTCAATGAAGACTTGTAAAATGATTACCAGACCTTAGATATGATTTTTCAAAAGTCTGTGATCCTTTTCAATTTGGAAAGCAATATAAAACTAGCTTTAAATCAATTAATTAAGTTTCAACTTCTAATGCATTACAATTAGTACATATGGATCTTTTTGTTCCTTCACAATCTGGAAGCATTGGCGGAAAATACTATGTATTTGTTTTAGTTTATGACTTTACAAGATTCACATGGGTCTATTTTCTCACAAAAAAATCTGAAGCCTTTTCCTATTTCAAAACATTTAGAGCCCAATTTATAAATGAGAAAAACCTACCATTGATAACTATTCATAGTGATCATGGTGGTGAATTTCAAAATTCAGAATTTGAAACTTTTTGTAGTAAGAAAGGTATTACTAACAATTTCTCAGCTCCAAGAACACATCAACAAAATGGTGTTGTTGAATGAATAAATCGTATTCTTTAGGAAATGACTAGAACCATGATGAGTGAATACTAAATTACTAAGCACATCTGGGCTGATGTTGTTAGTACTGCCTGTTATTCTATAAATCTTGTTTTAACTAGACCTTTTCATAATAAAATACCTTACGAGTTATGGACTGGCTGAAAACCTAAAGTTTCATACTTCAATGTTTTTGGCTGCAAAGTATTCATTCTAAATACAAAATATAATCTACACAAATTCGCACCAAAATCTGATGAAGGGATATTTCTAGGTTACTCCACAACTTCTAAGGCTTATAGAGTTTTTAATAAAAACAGTTGTACTATTGAAGAAATAGTACATGTGAAATTTGATGAATCTGGTCCTTTTGTTTTTAAATCATCCCAGCCTATATCCTTAGATGTGTTTTCAAAAACTGATTATCAACCATTGATAAAAGATCCTTCTGATAAGGAAAATATTCAAGAAGATACTTCTGAAACATTTACCCGAGAATATTTCCTACCATATGTTGATGAACAGGTTTTAAAAAACCCAAATCAATTGTTTCTTTGGAATCATCCCAGTGATAACATCATTGGTGATGTAAATCAACCTATAAGGACCAGAAATTCCTTAAGAAATGAAATAGAATATCTTTCGTTTCTTTCCCAATTTGAACCTACAAGTCCAAGTGAGGCCTTAGGTGATGATGATTGGATCAAACCAATGCAATATGAACTAAATGAATTTGAGAGGAATCAAGTCTGGGCGATAGTTGAAAGACCTAAATGAACAACTATAATTGGTGTAAAATGGGTTTTTCAGAAAAAAAATGTGATAAAAATGGAATCATTTTTCGAAATAAAGAAATACTTGTTGCTAAGGGATATAATCAAAAAGAAGAAATAGACTATGAAGAAACATATGCTCCTGTATCTAGACATGAATCTATTCGTATTCTATTAGCCTTTTCAGCATACATTAATTTCAAACTTTTTCAAAAGGATGTAATATGTGCTTTCCTAAATGGATTTGTTCAAGAAGATGTTTTTGTCGAACAACCTCCTGGTTTTCAAGACATAAAACATCATGATCATGTTTTCAAACTTACCAAGGCTCTATATGGTCTTAAACAAGCTCCTAAAGCATGGTATGATAGACTTATAGGATTTCTTTTACAAAACAATTATACAAAAGGTATAGCAGATCCAACCCTTTTATAAAAATGGAAAACAAAAATGTTTTGATTGTTCAAATCTTTTTTGATGACATCATATTTGGATCAACTCATAAATATTTAACTTATTCTTTGGAAAATTTATTGAATTCTGAGTTTGAAATGAGTATGATTGGTGAGTTAACATTTTTTTTAGGTTTTCAAATTTCTCAAAAACCAGAAGGAACATATATATCCTAACATAAGTATATTAATGACTTACTAAAAAATCATGGATATGACAAAACTAAAAGTATTATCACTCCAATTGGTACCTCAAATACACTTGATCTTGATGAAACTGGGAAACCAGTAAATCAAACAATCTTTAGGGGTATGATAGGAAGTTTGCTATACTTGATAGCTAGTCGACTAGACATAATGTTTTCTGTATGCTTATGTGTGAGATACCAATCTAATCCAAAAGAGTCTCATTTAAAAGTCGTAAAGAGAATATTTTGGTATTTAAAAGGCACTATGGATCTAGGTCTCTTTTTTTCTTCTGGAAATAATTTCGTATTAAAAGGTTTTTCATATGCAAACTTTGGCGGTTGTAGAATGGATAGAAAATGTACATCTGGAACATTTCATTTCTTAGGAGATTCACTGGTTTCTTGGTCCTGTAAGAAACAACACTAAGTAGCACTTTCCACTACTGAAGCTGAATATGTAGTAGCTAGAAGTTGTTGTGCTCGTGTGTTGTGGATGCAACACACACTCACTGACTATGGATTGATTTTCTCCAAAACTCAAATTCTATGTGATAATACTAGAGCCATAGCTCTTATTAATAACCCAACACATCATTCTCATGAAAAACACATAGATGTTAAGCATCACTTTCTTAGGAATCACACACCAAAAGGAGATATTATTTTACAATTTATCGGAATGCAAGAACAACTTGCTGACATTTTTACAAAACCATTACCTTCCGATAGGTTTGAGTTTATAAAACAGAAGCTAGGAATGATTACATTAAAATAATCATTCATATCCACTTCCTGTTTTACTTTTCTCCTTACAGCAAATAACTCCCATTGAAATGGGGAGGACATTTATTACTATGTTTTTTTCTTACTATATTTCTTTTTATCTTATGATATTTAATTATTTACTCTCCTGGTATGTGTTTTTCTTTTCTGTTTATCGCATTGACAGTTTTATCTTATCATTTACTTTTCTGTTTATTATATTGACAGTTTTATTGTATTATATACTTCATCGTATCGTCTGATCATGGAAATGAATTTCTTTTCCATCGTATCGACTGATCATGGTAATGAATTTCTTTTCCATCGTATCCATCGATCATGGTAATGAATTTATTTTCCATCGTATCGACCGATCATGGTAAGGAATTTCTTTTCCATCGTATCGACCGATCATGGTAATGAATTTATTTTTCCATCCTATCGACTGATCATGGTAATGAATTTCTTTTCCATCGTATCGACCAATCCTGGTAAAAAAAATTTGTTTTCCATCGGCTTGTCTATTCATGGTAACGAGATTGTTTTCCATCGGCTTATCAGTTCTTGGTAATGAGATTGTTTTTTATCAGCTTGTCAGTTTATGGTAACAATATTGTTTTCCATCGGCTTGTCAGTTCATGGTAACAAGATTGTTTTCCATCGGTTTGTAAGTTCATGGTAACAAGATTTTTTTCCATCGGCTTGTCAGTTCATGGTAAGAAGATTGTTTTCCATCAACATGTTAGTTAATGGTAATGACTTTTTTTCCATCGGTATGATGATTGACAGTTTTTTTTCTTTGTACGATTGTGTTTTTATTTAAACTCTACTAAAACCAGCAATTATCTTATGTTCTTCGACAGGTACTTTCCATTTTTTGAATTTGTTTCTTTCATTTTTATCCTAACCATTGATCTTTTTTCCTCTAATATTGACCGTAGAAGATCAACAGTCACCCCTATATTTCCTATAAATAGCCCCCCCCCCCTCCTCCCCAACCCCACATTGGGTTTTCAGGTTTTGAGGCGAAACTTTGCTCCACTGTTTTTAAGTCATCGTACGATCTTTCATCGGCAGCACCTATATGTCTCAGTCCTCTTCCAATACTCCTACCGAAATGTCTTCAAAGGCTTTTACAGAGAAATACTTTTTCAGAGAAAGGTTATTTTCTCATGACTTTTTTGATTCATATAATTCCACAATCAGTAGAATAATTTTGTTTCAAGGATGGGTGAATTTATGTGTTGAAAGACCTATTTCTCAAGATCCAGTTCTCTTTGATGAAGTCAGTGAGTTCTATAAAACCGTATCTTTCGACAAAGACATGACTATCGATTTTGCTGTGTACGATAGAAAATCGTATATGTCTGTGAAACAAGCGGATCATTTTCTTAATGTCCCTACATAAGGGGATTCTTTCTGTCCATCTCATAAACTACCAGAGGAGGTTGGTACATTTAATAGAGAAAGTGTTGAGAAGTCTCTGTTTGTTATAAATTAAGAGAAGATAAAAGTGGCTCATTATTCTCTGACCAACAGTTTTGTGACTTTATGGATACAAGGTTTTCATATCCCATGGAAATGGGATAGAGAAACTCTAAATGTTTCTAATATTTTTATGCTTGACTATCTTGTAAATATGAGAAAAGTAAATATCATGGGATATGTTTTTGAAACCATCAAGAAAGTCAAGATAGGAGGAATTAAGTCCCAAATGATTATGTATCCAGCTATCCTTACAAAGTTTATTCTCGAGAGCTTGACGTTTGGCAATATTCCTTTGAAACAAAACCTGATAGATCTGAATCCATCCTGGATTAGTAAGAGTACGTTGAAAAAGTTGATTATTTGTTTTGATCCAAATTCAAAACGTTTTATAATAGTTGTAGAAGCTGAATCGGCTCAAATTCAATCGGCACCTATGCCAGCCAAAGACATTCCTTCTATTGGTGTTACTCAAAAGTCTGATCTTCAAACCAATGCAAAGACAAAGAAGAAGCCTAAGTACAGTAAGGAGGTTGTATCCAAATAGAGAAATGATAAGGAATAGAGAAATAAAGGTGATACAAAGTTTGGACTCGATCCAGCCGAAGCCTTTGCTGAGAGATTAAGGGTTGAGGATACCCTTTATGTTGAAAAGAAGAAGAAGGTTATTTTGAAAAGAAAAGCACAAAAATTTGATGTTTCAAATCTCCTGAATGTAGTTGAGGAAGCTAGATATCAACTTACCACAGAAGTGCATCAGGATCCCATCATACAGAGCCTTCCTGAGAAACAAAAAGGAAAACAAATGATGGAAGAGACAGAAGAAGTTTTAGAAGAGGAAGGAGATTTTCTTTTAGAATTCCTTCAGAGTTCTAAGAAGAGTAGAGTGGAATCGGTTCAAAAGTAGAGTGAAGGTGTTCAACAAACCCCTCATGCCGATCAAACACCTTTTGGAACTTCTGAAACTCCGGATAAAACACTCCCTCAAGCAAAGAAAGGTGCTCAATCTTCTCATACTGAAAAAGTTATTGTCATTAGTGACAAAGTAGAAGAATAAAGAAGAGAGAAGGAAAAATAACAAGGAAAATAGTCAGTTATTGACTCAAGCCGATCAAATGAATTGCCTTTGTACGATGAGGATACTGATTCAGAACGCACAATCTCTCTCAGGAAGAGTGATTATATTGTTTATGTTTTAAGAAGGGTTGAAAAGAGCATTCCTTACATTCCAAGGCTGGAAGGGAAATTTTTTTTCATTAATGACAATCAGAAAAAAGAATTTTGGTTCTGTAATAGAGTTGATAAAGAAAGTTTTTTCAGTTTAAGCGGGTTTGAAAGTTCTTTCTGAAACCTCAGCTGCTCATAAGAAATCTTGCAACAGGATGACCAAGTGGTCATATAAAACAGAAACCTCGATGAATGACCATGAGATAGAAATTGAAGATATAAGGAGGTTGTCAAATGATCTTGTGATTTCTTTCAATAATCTTGACAAAGAAACTGTTGAAAGGCTGAATCAGATAACTCATGGAGCCGATATTCCTTCACAGAAATAATTGCAAGAGAGAATGAATGCTTTTCAGTCTGAATTCATGAAGGTTTCATCTTTCAAGGATGAAATGGTTCTTTTGAAGAAACAAAATTCTGTGTTATCCAAATATAAAAAGAATCTTCAAGACAGAATTGATACCCTTGAGGAAGTAATCAGAGTTCAAGAGGAGACTATCAAGAATCAAGATTGGATTTTTGAGGACCATCAAAAGATTCTCAGAACATAGGGTGATTCAATTTTGAATACAATAAAGAAATCAAGAAGATGAAAGTTGTTCTTCATGATCTCATAAATAAAGAAAAGGAAAGAGAAAACAAATGACTGTTGTATTTGTTTTCTTTTCGAACCTATCATTTTTTTGTAATAACTTTTATGATTCTTTTCTTTTGTCCTGTAATTATTTTCTCTAACCCATTCAGGAAACTCAAAGTGACCCCATTCTTTTTGTAAACCATAAAGGGGTAGAATGATTTATAAAGGGGGAGAATTTTTTACAAAGGGAGTTTGATTTAATCAAATACATCGAAACCAAGGAAAATCTATGAATACAATACTTAAGAAAGTATACACTTAAAGGGGAGTTAGTTGTATTCAAATTCATATTCAGAAGAGTTTCCAATAACTCAGGGGGAGATAAGTATTTCTTGTTATATTTACTTTGTGTGTTGTGCATTCCAAAAGGGGGAGATTTTTGAGTCAAAAGTTCTCTTTTGAATTCTATATATTGTTTTGGAAATCACAAATGTCTTTTTAATCGTACTAACTTTATCAATATTATCGTACTGACCTTCTCAATCATATCGTACTGACCTTGTCGATTGTATCGTACTGACTCTGTCAATTGTATCATACTGAATCTGTCAATCGTATCGTACTGAGTCTGTCAAATGAATCATACTAACTCTGTCAATTGTATCATACTGACCTTGTCAATCGTATCGTACTGACTCTGTCACTCGTGTCGTATGGACTCTGTCAATTGTATCATACTGAATCTGTTATTCATACTTTCATTACTTGTTTTGGTACTTTGTCAAAAACACGTGTTTCATATTAATCGTACTCTTGTTTCTCATCTTAATATATCTTGTTTTAACCAATACGATGTCGTTGAGTTAGTTACAAACTAATGAAAACGATGTCATGCTTTCTATTTCAGTATGACCGTTAAAATGCCAGGTGTCTAAGTCCCTCTGAGTTTTTCGGAGAAATATGACCGTTGGAGGAGATGTAACCGTTGGAACCTGAGGCCTATAAATATGAGGTCATTTGAAGGTGAGAGAAAAAAAATAGAAAACTGAGAACAAGTGTGAATGTGTGTGTACAATTGAGATACTTTGCTTCTATCAAGTTCTAGAGAGAGATGCTATGACTTCTCTCATGCTTTGTGCTTTGTGTGTCCGATCATCGTATCGATGGATTTCAAGTAATTGAAATACAGAGGAGCCGATTACCTACAAAATAGAGGGCTACCGGGGACAGCCCGACAGACATTTCGATCATCATATCGAGGGCTGTCGGGGATAGGCAGACAGATGTACCGATCATCATATCGAGGGCTACTGGGGATAGGCAGATGGACGAACCGATCATCATATAGATGGCTTACCAAGGTGGTGGTAAGACAGACCTCTTATCCTAGGTGAAAGGATAACCCTTCTCTTTGGGTCAAAAGAATTGTAATACTTTTACATTTCCGCTGCTATTTGTATTAGAAAGGAATTTGTATTGTTTCCTTTCTTCATTATACATTCAACTGTAATTGTCTCAATTAAAATTATTCTATTTCATTTTGTGTTAATAGATTATATACGCTTTATGGTAGAATCTCTCACACTTTTATTACTCTGATCATTATATTCATCTTGAATACAATTATGTTACTTCTCTAATAGTATTACTTTACTTCATACCTTTATATTCAATAAAATTGTGGTTGTTTGAATTGTATTAATTTAAGATATTTTAAACTAATATCATTAAGTGTTTAAACACTATGTTTTTAAACATACAATTCAACCCCTCTCTTGTATTGTTCCATCTAATATACATCTACATCTACATATTCGATCCAACAAGTATGACCTAATTCAATTCATGGAAATTATATATATTGGATTTATCATTAACAAAACATACAAAACTACATTCTTTTCATATGACCTAAAATATAAACATTCTATCCTATTAACACCAAATCCACAAATTCCATGTTCAGACTAAACACAACCGAACAACTCAATAACTCATCAAATAAAAAAATAAAAACAAAATTAATAGAAACCAAATAAAAAATAAATCGTTTAATTCAAAAAATCCTATTATAGAAATATCGAAACCATTATCCCAAGAATAGAACCATTAATATCTGATACAATTCATATTAATTGAAGTAATGAAGTAATAACCAACAAGACAAAATAATTTTTAAAATATTAATCTTGTGAACACTTTAATTTTAATTTGAAATCATTGATATTAAGTCACAAAATCAATGAAAATTCCATATTTTAGAAATACACCCATCAATAATTGAAATTAAAATATTCTAAATATTATATAAATACATTTTATTTAACCAAGATAGGTCCCATTATAGTAATTAATGTGAAATAACATTAAAAATTAATTATCATTTTCCATTTAAATATCATTAATATAATTAGTTAAACACCCATACACTAAAAGAATTCATTGAAATGAGTTCATGTCATTTTAGTATAACATGTTTATTAGGTAACCCCACAATCCTTTTACACCATTCATGGACTAAATTGGATCACCAATTCATTTTAAAATGCTTCGAACAAAATACTGGTCCCTTTTCAACAACCAATACTCGAACGATTAAGCTATTTATGAAAATGATTATAAAATTGAACTACATAATTAATAACTTATTACTGAAATATATTTTCCATTGTGAAATTTTATTTATATCTAGATTCATTGAATGTAGAAGGGTGTGTTCCTCGAGTAGAAATTGTTTTCTCCAAAAAAATGAATAAAGAAAAGAGTTTTATAAATGAAAAAACATAACAAATTACAAGATTTTATGCGGATATTTTATAATTTTGACATCTATATTATAACTAAGTATATTATATATATTTTCAATAGTGATATTTCGATTCCCTTGATGAAAAATAGGATGAAATTTTTTGTTTTGCGTTCATTTTCAATAGATTTATGGAAACAACACCAGGGTAGAGTCTATTGTTGACATAGGAAAAGAATCATCTTTATTAGGTATTATCACACATCAACATCATCTAATTTATCTAGTAGAATTGTGTTTCATGTGGGTTATATAGAGGAAACAGAGGTCCATAGAGAGGAAGAATAATCAATGAAAGTATCCATGTATGAGTGTGATGTAATTCAAATAGACCCCCCATACCAGCAATTTTAATAAATGTTTAGTATCAGGGTATCTTAATGCATATAATCCAAAAAGATCTTATAACCATATTTATAGCCAAAAAAATGTCTCTTAGGATTAAGAAAATGTATTCAAACCAACATTTTAGGTCTAAACGTCCAATAGTGGTCCATTTAGAATAGTGGTCCATTTCCAATAATGGTCAGTAACAAATTGAACAAAATTTCTCTAGGATTTCATTTGGTCCAATAAATCATGGGCTTAACATTTCCTTTTTCCAAAAATACATCACGCTTTTCCATTCACATACTTTGAGAAAAACATTATCACCAACCACAAAAGATAGATCATGTCTACAATTATCACAATAATGTTTCTTCATACTCTATAAATCCCTCATGTATTTCAGAATCTACTAAGCATTCTCAACCATTTCTTATACTAACTTTGGTAACATAAACATTTTTTATGTAACATCTTCTTAAAAATATGGCACCAGACAAATATTTTTTCATAAATCCTAAAATGGTACCATCTTTCTACTGAAATGTAAAATTTGATTAGTACATAACTCATCCAAAAAAATTACATCCCAAGTTCCCAAATAATTGATTGAACATGAATTCATAATATCCTCCATTTATTGATTTTTTCACTCAAACTATAGATCATATTAAGGATGTGAAATCATACTATAATTTAATTGAATTCTTACTGACTTATAAATCCCATTTAAAAAAATTAATATGTGAACCTAGGATCATGGTCAGATATAATGGAAAGACAATATCTATGTAACCAGACTATGAAAATTAGTTATATTCAAGAAATACGATCCAAATATATATCATCTTGATTGGGAAAGAAATGTGTGTATTTTACTAATTAATATACAATAACCCAAATTAGATTGTTACATTTAGATGTATTTGAAAATCCAACTAAAGAATAAATTTATATATTTTCCCACTTTTACTTTGGCACTAAACAATATTGAAGCATTCCCTTTAAAAATTGTCATTATTATTTATCCTAATGAAATGTCAATCATTTAATTAAAATTTAGAAATACACATTTTCATACAATCCAAAAAATTATAGCCTCAAAGGTCTCATTACATCATAGTGCTACCAAGATTGATGGAAGTCGTATAACTATAGGCATCACTCAACAAATCTCTCTAATGATAGAACTCACAAGGCAAGAGTAAAATTTTTTAAAACATAATAACACCTTCATCATCAACATTAAATTCAATAAATATACCCATATTTATAGAAACTATCTTTTCATGGACAAAATTACCCACCTTCTAAGGATTCGTATTTCATTTTAAGAGATTAAACTGTACTGAACTGTGAAAAAAATAGATAAAGTACCTAAATCCACAAAATCCTTTCCAAAATACCACAAATCATTAACCAAATGGTAATTTTACAAACATAAAATGGTGTATATAACATTGTTTTTGAAGATTAAAGAATTAACCACTTTTATTAATTTTCTAGGCCAGTAATGAGTTGTGAAATCATAATCCATGATCAGTTCCATCAATCTTCTATGACCCATATTTAGTTCTTTCAATATTAATATATACATAAAAAAATTAATAACATTATATAATTCAATATTTACATGATATAAATATTACCACATGATTTTTAATGTAAAAAAACCATAGTAGCTAATTCTAATTTTGGTGTAGGGTAATTTAACTCATCATATTTGAACTGAAATTATTCATAAGAAATAACCTAATAATTATATATTATGACAAAAATAATTCCCCCCAATAAACCAACACTATAAAAGAAATAATTTCAAAATTTAGAAGGTAGAACCAAAAATGGGACATTCACCAATATTCAATTTATCTATTGAAATGAATCATTACATTCATTTATCCAAATGAATTGAAATTTTTTTGAGTCATAATAGTGAGTGGGAGAAATAATATAAAAATGTTTTCAAAAATCCACTGGAAGAAACCCACTAATCCTATAATCTAAATACATAAATGAAATTTTTGGACCTGGTACATTCTTTAAAACTTTAGTTTTTGATGAGTCTGTAGTTATGGAATCTTTAGAGACAATACTTCCTCAAAAATTCATTTTATCTATCAAAATTCACACATAATAAGTTTTATATATATTTTATTTCCATTTTATATTTTTAATAAAATAATTAAGTAAATTTAATGGTAGTCTTGAATTTTATAATATACAAAAAAACATTTATTAGAAAACAGATATAATTATTAAATAACTCATGGAAAACTCAATTCAAAAGGTCTTTAAACCCACAGATGCATTAGATAAACCATTGGGAATGACTAAAAAATCATAATTCCTAAATAAATTGAGAACAATTATCTCTAAAATTTCATCTATATTGACATTTAGTTGAAAGTAATAGGACAGTAGATCAAAATTTGAGAAATAATGAGAACCCTGTAGCTGATCAAACAAACCATTGATATGTGGAAAATGAAATTATTTTCTTAATGTAAATGTTATAAAAAATCTATAATCCAATAAATGTATGATTAAAACATTAACACATTTTATAGAAAACGTTTACAACCCAATATTGATGTTCTTGTGGAAGGATACAAATATCTAATAACACTTGTAGTTATATTTTAAATTCTAAATGATCTACCTAATTCATTTGATAAGGGGTTTTAGAAAAAAATTGAGAAACAAGCCATAATTTAACATTACAAGTTTCCACCAGAAAAAGAATTACTCTCATAAAATCCTAAGGAAATACAATAATTTATTTTTTCATTATAGAGAGATCAGTAATTTGAATTGTTTATTTCATTTAAACAATATTACCTCAGAAACATCTACTGCAAACTCTAATCAATTTCTCATATTCATAGTAAGTTACCATTAGAATGAAATCATTGAAAATACCATAATTAACATTGAAATATATTACGGAATGATAAATTTAAAGACAATATATGACAATAATGATTTCAAACTATATTGTGGGCAGTTCTACTAGAATTTTTGGAACATCACTGAAACTAATAACAACATAGATATTCATATAAATCATTGTTGCTTTAATATTTCAACCCAAAATTTTCACCCAAAGTTATATCTTATTTATATAGGGTGATATTTATATTTTACATAAAAAATTTCTCAGAAATGAAATAATAAAACTATGGTGTTTGAAACAGGGCATCGACATCTTTTAAATAAATAATTATCATACTCGTTATTACTTAATTTTATATTATGACATCAACTATAATAGTTGAAAATAACCCTTCCTCACTTCTAAATTTCTGAACATGATTATTTTTATCCTTTTCAACTAACTTAAGACACATTTTATAAGAATATCCCAAATCATTAAATATAAAATACCTCACCATTGGGTTTAAATTAGTTACCCCATCCATTGATTATTAACGAATAAACTATTTACAGTCACAAGACTTAATACCAAATAGATCCAACCTGAAACACTTTAAAAAATCCAATCAAAAATACCTTAATATTTATTTTACGACATATGAAACACTTTTGGAGATTACCCCATGACTTAATTATTGATTTTATTTTCATTTCTAACCACCTTGACCTTTTCTATCTATTTTCATCTCGAGGATTATATGTTTCCGAAAACACTATCTCAACTATCTCATGAAAATAAACAACTTTCATATAACATTTGAATTATTATTTATATTAATCTCTTCATAAACAATGTTTCAACGCTGAGAAAATTTTATTAATTTTACCACCATTGTATGAAATAAATACATCACATACATATCCAATATTTTGTTGTTATCTTTATTTGTGGCCACATAATCCTCATATTATTTCCTCAATAACATTTAAAAATTTTATACATATATGGAAAAAAATGGTGAATAAATTTATGAAGAAACATGTTGATAAATTATTCGCATTCCATGGAATCATGATCATCTTTCATCCATGTATTTTTTGATGAAAGGCTTCCATTAATTAGCTTCACCTTCAAAATGATAAATGGAAACTGTAATATTTTGATATTCCAAACACCCTGTGACTTTAAATATCACCATTATTGAATTGATCCATCCATTCTATGCCACTATGTTAGATGATCTAGTGAATAATAGATAACATTGTCTTATAAAAAGATCTACTATTGAAATATTCCACTTTGGTACATCTATCTTCTCTTTAGCATGGACTCTGTAATGATTTTTATCTTGCATAAGATAATCAATAACAATACAAAATAGTTTTTCTCCACTTACAACCATCTCAAAATGTTTATTTCGAAGGGTACCTTCCTATCAGTTTCATCCCACTATAGATTCCTTATATCATATATTGAAAACCTTTCTGAATATAAATAGTTTAGATAAAGAATCTTTTAAATCATAAAATTATATATCAAATTATCTAATCCATTAATTAAAATATTTCAAGTGTATTCTATTCACATTATCCTAACCTCTAACGTTATCTAAACATTTATTTGATTATAAATATACATAAATTTCCCTAAATATTATATATTATATTATCTTTAGATTATAAATCACCTTATCCCATTCCCAAAGGGTTTTTTATTTTTTTAGTTTTAGAGATCTATGTTATAAATGTTACATAACAAAACCATATATATACTATGTGGACACTTCTAATACGTATAAATTTTTTTACAAAATAAAATATTTAAAATAGAACATAATTTATTTTAATAGAATACATTAATTAATTGAAATTGAATTCTTCATTTCCCTTACCCATCCTTTAAGAAAATGTATTTTTTTTAAATAAGGTATGAGAATAAAACCTTAGTAAGGGACACAGAAATAAGAATTCTATTATCATAGTTTAAACCATGAAATCCCATTAAATGTTTAAACTTTTACAAAATATTATTATAGAGTATGAAATAAATAATTTTCATATAAAAATAAAACACACTTGTTTCTCAAATAAAATACTTAAAACCCTTATAAAGATATTATAAAAACTTTTTTAATGTAAAGACTATCTCATTCATAACCCATTTCAATCCCATGATAGAAATAACTATAGTCTGGAGAGATCCATAAGATAAACCCTTTGGATACTCAATGATTCTTTCCTATTCAGAAAAGTAACATCACCCAATAAATTGGAGTTCTATTTGGGCTCACCCGTAATATAAGCTTCATTGGGCTCACCTGTAACATTTTGGGTGCACCCATTATATTAGCTATATCGGGCTCTCCCAATGTGATTTTCACAGAAACAATATAAAATCTATATCGTGGTCACCCAATTCAAATATATTTCTAATGTTCTATATCATTATTGAACCATTTTATTCTTTCACCTTTTCATTAGAAAACATTTGGAAACCTCTTTTAAACTCATATACAAATCACCTTCAAAAATTTAAATATCATACTTATTTTAAAAAGTAAATTTTAATAACACAATATAATTTTTCATTAAAACCTCATTTTCATTAAAAACAATACATAGAAAAATGGAAATATTGTTTTTATTTTTTAAAAAAAATTAATGATCATAAATGAATCAAAATATTAGATAATATTTATGGTGATGTGATACTCCATTTTCACTATATATGAAAAAGTAGAACATTATTTTCATTGTTTGTAAGGAAAATCAAACATTTCATTCAATGATAATTTTTTTTGAAAATTTTCAAGGAGATGAAAAAATATGCTTACAAAAATATTTTATCCATATAATTGTTTTCATGACATAATTATAAATAACATGGAAATTTAATAGGATAGTTTTAAGGAAAACATTAAAACTGTATTTTTTTAAATAAAAATACATTACTAGTTTGGAAACATATGAATAATAATCCCTATTAAAGAATAAAAATAAAAATAAAACATTAAATATATTTGTAATAGAAAAATTAAATATATAAAATGATAAATTTTTATTATATACACTTCATAAAATAATATTTTTTATTGACATAAAAATATTCTTTAACGAAAGAAAATTTAGATAAAGTCTCATACATTGCGTTCAATTCATCATGATAGTTATTTATCTATTTGAATATTAAACATATTTTAATTGTTAAAATTATTAATGATGTTTTTAATGATTATTATTTTTTATTACGCTTTTTTCAATGTCATGTACAATTACCTAATCAATTTTGTTAAATTCAGATGTTTCGACGATATTTGGCTTATTGGTCAAAATAGGAATTGATAGATTTAGTATGGTCAAGGAGGTAATTATTCAATATCTCTATAATAATAAAAATTAAATAATTTTAATTTATATATCAATTATACATTTAAATTCAATCATTAGTTGTGTTTATAAAAAATTAATTGTGTTAATGTCACAGAGACTATAGGTCATACGTACGCATATGTGACATTGCAAAATTTCAACGATCAATGGGGAAAGAATTTATGTATTACTTTATCATTAAATATTTATCCTCATATCAAAAAGGAAATATTATTTCATTAAATACACACACAAACAAAAACACACACACACAAATATATATTCAATGCGATTTTGTGATGAAATAATAATCAAATCGCTTCATGGAGGCAGTAGTCCACACATAGACAAGAAGAATATTGTCATTTTTCTGTTACTGGAATGGTATAAAATAAAAAGATATATTATATTTAAAAAATTATAATTATGTCATTAATATCATTATTATTTCAAATATATTAATTAAATTTATCATTATTACCATCCATGAATAGATTTATTGTAAAATGAACCACACCGCTTCGTAAGATAGTAATCTGAAGTACACATAAGGAACATTATTGAATCCCACACAAAATTTAAAGTATGATTGCATATGTCATACTATATTTCAATAAGTAAAATTATGATAATAATATAATATATTTAATTTAAATCCATTATTTTAACGTGTTGTGGTAGTCATTGAGGAAAAAATAATGACACCAGTTCGAGAGATGGTAGTCTATCGTACTCACACATAATTATTTTGTTTCCTATTTGATGGATGAGGAAAAAGATTTTGGATTTAAAATTAGCATAATATCATATCATTCCAGGGTGTATACTTCTAATATTTTATCATTATAATTGAATAATATTGCATGGATGTGTAACAGTAAATAAAATAAAAATGATTGATTGAGAACAATTTCTCTTCATCGGGCATCCTCCTTAGGTAAGGACAAAAAAGACTTTATAGGATGAATTTATGATCAAAACATTGCCTCTAGGTTATCGGAATGTAAATTAGGAAATTACATTGGTATTAATTGGATAGAACAAATTTTATTGAATTTATTAAGTAGATATGAGAGAGTGCGGCATTTTATAAGTGTAGTGAGTGGATCACATATATTTTTTTTTCAAAAGAAACAGGTAAAATATTGTTTTTTTCATGCCAAAAGTATGGAAAATGGACCATTATTGAAGAATACACATTATAATGTATAAATATTGACATAAAATATATTTTGATCCATGTTTTTATTTAATTTTTATCCTTATTGGTTTAGTGTAACCATAAATAGATTTGTCTTTACCTTAATAGTAGAAAACGATTTTGATTTTATCAACTATTTATTATTAACAAAAATTATTTTGATATTATTAGAAAATATAAATAATTATTATTCAAAATATGTAATCCAATTTAATGAATATTAATTCATTTCTGTGGAATAATTTAGTATAGAATTAAAACCACACACGAAACATAAGAGCGGTTTTTCAAAAAGTGTATTTTTCTTGAAAATAATCATTTAATATTAACTCTTTTACAGGTAATATTTATTTTAATAATTAAAAAAAAATATATTGATATATAATTAATTAATATGATTTTAATAGTTCTACATTTTTGTTCATTTAACAAATTAAAAATGGTAAACATTGTGTACATTAAAATATTTTTCATAAAAATCGTGTTTTGAACACAAAAATAAAATAAAATTAAAATACAATGTAAATATGATTAAAATAAAATTAGTATGATTAAATATATATAAATAATAAATATAGAATATTAAATCACTTTCAGAAAATAATGGGACCTCGAAATTAGTTAATCTATTAAAACAATATGACATTTTTAGTAAAATTAGAATTTTTTACTTTTCATCAAGAATCAAATTTTTCCAAAAAATCCCAAAATATACCATAAGTTTGTTATGATATGATGGTTTCCAAAATAATATTCATTTTTAAAAATTCATAAATCTAATATTTTATTATTAATATTTTATAAAAAAAATCATACAATAGTTTAATAAAAATAATTTACTTTTGGATGTATGATTTTTTATATTATTTTTATAATGAATGTAGCTGACTAATTCATATTAATGAACATCAAAAGGAGTTATTAAATCATTAAATATATTGTAAAAAATACACCATCACATTGGATGTTTTATTTTTATATAGGCTATTAGACACTTCCAATACATACAAAGGATATTCTCAAACATTTCATAGAATTTGAGAAATCCTATACATTTATAATGTTTTAAAATGTTCTAGAATTCACATAACACTTATTTTTTTATTATAACTTATGTTCCATAATATAATATGTAAAAATTCAATTATACCCACAAATTGAAAATTCTAAAACATTTTATTTAAGGTTCAACTGTTATTAATTAATCATAAATCACCATATAAATGATGAAATATAATTCAATATAAAATAACAATTATGATGAACATATGATATAGACATATCATACAATATAATTTCTTCCAATGTAGTGTAAAAATATAATATATCACATATTACAATATTTATAAAACAATGTCATACAATATTTATTTTCTATGACTACATCATTGTATATGATATAAGTATTTCATATCATATGATATTATCCCTAAATAAAAAAATGTATATATGATTTGAGGAGTATATCCATCACATTGGTCATTCTCTATAATAAATTAAATTTGAGAACTATCACCATGGACAACAAAATATTACTAGTGGATTCTTTTACCTCAATAAAATTTATTAAATAAATTTAATCACAAATAGTAAATAAATAAATTATTATTTCATAAATAAATATTTTTTTTGTTTAAAAGATTCCTTACCCTGAGTATATGAAGAAGGATACCCACTATAAAATGATAATACATCCCAAAAATGATATCTACATAATTTATCATTTCAAATATTTTAATGTAATGATTTATATTTCTATATGGGTTGATCATAAAAAATTGGGCACTAAAATAAAAACAAATATAACTATATTTTACCATTAAAATTGGACTCAAACTCATTACATATTCTTTTCTCTTCCACACATACAATTACATATAAAACATCAACTATCCACCACAAGGCCTTATTGATAACCTAGTCATGAAGAATAATTTCAATATATATATATATTTTATTTATAGATCAAGTAAATTTTTTATCATAGATTACCACCATTAAGAATGTAATATCAATAGTGGTATAATAATTTATGAATGATTAAGTGTCATTTTAGTGGTATATACTCATCCCCAATGTTCCATAGTAGAAGACAAAATAAATTTCATATTTGAAATAAAAAATAATAATATATATATATAGGCCTCTATCTACATACTAATATACTATGGATATGGATCTTATATGGTCACATTATTCTTCATCAATTTTATAGATCAATATAAATTTAATAATGAAACCCATATAAGTGTATTATATGGTTTAAAAAGTTTTGTGATTAATGGATTCAACATAAAAACCATTTGTGATCCCACCAATATGTTAAACCAATTCATAGTTCATACTTTCATAATTTCCTTCCAAAAATATGTTAGAAAGGTAAATTATATCATATTCCACATAAAAATAACCCTCATTCACATTTTTACAATAATGTGAATATACAAATTCTTTAATTTTATAATTTCTAATGAGTTAAACTCGTATTAAATTTCATCCTAATAGTGAAGGGATATATTGAGGCAACCTCCACTACCATCACATTCAATGGAGAAAATAAAATATAGAGGTAAATACATATTCTATATTACATTAAATTTAAAATTATAACAATGTCATATCCTAATAATAGATAAATATTTAATCTTAGAAATTTAACATATATTTTATTATATAAATGATAACACATTAAAAACTAATGAAAATATTAAAATATAACCCACATAGAAAAAATATACAATATGTAAAAAGTATTATTTAACATTTAATATATTACAATTATTATTAAATATTAACAGTTATATAATATCAAATTTTCAAATTCAATAATAACTTAAAATTAAAATAGACTGTTTAAAATAATAAAAAATATTTTTTTAACATTTTACACTATTATAATATAAATGTACTAGGTTTTCCATTTTTTAATATTAATATTGAAAGAAATTAAATCAAAATACCATTATCAAAATTTCACAGCATATAAAAAACCCCATTTCATTCTTGAGAGTCCATATATTCAATAACATTCACTTTTTATAAAATGGATTTAACTCTTGGGATAAATGTGCTTAATTAATCGAACCTAGAGAAAAACTGACAAAAATATTGTGAAATAAACCAAAATAGATTCTAGGGGTGATGTAACAAAATTAAAAAAATACTCTATTTATTTTACATCATTTTATTATATAAAAAATAAAATTTTCAACAATGTTCCATGAAAAAGGAGGAATAAGAGGTTATAAATCACCAAGAACCCAAAACTTCTGATGTAGTGCTAGAGATAAATTATTTTTTTATATTAAGAAACTATTTAATATTTTTTAAATTTTAGAAATAATAAAATTAGTTTAATTTAATACTATTTAAATATTACGTAAAATAAAATATAAAAATTAGAAATATTTTTATATAATAAAATACGATATCACAAAAATCCTTATACCTTATACCCATTTAAATATTCATGTTTATCATTTCAATTTTCTATAAGAAAATGGTTGAGATAAAATTCATATAAAATGATAATCATAATGTAAAATATGAAAAGAATTGTCAGTGTGGCTATCAAAAGATCAATTATTATATATTGATATCATTATATAATAAAAAATGGAATAATAAAGAAATATGGTGTGAGAATATAGAATAACTTGGGATTATGAAGTACAAGAAATCATAATAGAGGAATAATATAAGAAAAATTATATAGATAATGCATTGTAATGAATATATCTTAGGAAAGTGTAATAAAATTAAATCATGTCATCATATGAATAAGTTATGGCTCACTATTAAAACACTATGACATTGTGCTCTAGGATGACTAAGAAGGCACAATACATAATAAATCATATGAGATTAATTTGGATACCACCCATCATATAATAAAATAAAAATTAATATGTGTTCCATATAAAGTTAAATGAAATAAAAGTTATAATTATCAATTTTCATTGCATAAAATTATAAACCATGGTAGGAAAAGGGTTTCATATAAACATGATATAAAATAATTGAAATAAAAATCCTAGAATATAAATTTGGCACTAAAAATGACGAACGTAATGGGTATTACAATATTCCAAAATACATATATTAATTTACCATGGGTAAATTAATGAGATTTATAAGTAGAATTAGAACAATATTGAAATAATAATGGGGAATATTGGATGATGCCTTCATACTAACATTGCAAAGAATGAGATAAATATAAATCATCTCGAAAAAGGCAAATGCACTATTAAATATATTAAAATAAGAGATTGTGGTATAATAAATTATCACATAATGACTGATAATATTAATATAAAAGATATAAAATATGGGCACATTTTATGAAAAAATATGACTTTGAGGAGTTTGGGAAGGATTCTTGTAACACCCCGATATTTTATGAAAAATATTCTTTTAATTTCATTTCTTGTGTTGTATGATACACCAAGATTACCTTGCGCCATACGCAACACTATTCTTGGATCGTGTTACCCACAATTTTGATAATAGTTATTCTATGCAACATTGATTATATATATATATATATTCAATATATAAATGAAATATGGTTGGATTCTGTTATAAGAAACAATGAATGATTCTTGCACAACACGCAACCCTGACTTGGCTTGCGTTACACGCAATTTCTACCTTCCTTGACAGTGTGTGTTGTATGCAATATCGGGTTTTACTAAACAACGATATATCATTATAATATTACTATGAACTAGCCATTATGAATAGTATTAACTAAATTTTGAATTTTATAACATTATTATTCATCTTACACATTTTCTAGAACATGGTATAAGAACAAAATAAATTTTTCGTGTAAAATAAGTATTTTTAAAAAAATGCAGTTTTGCCGCCTTTTGATGGCGCACCCACTTTAAATCTAGTTTTTGATATATTTATAACTTCAATTTGACAAAATAAAATTCTTCTTTGGAATCAAGAAATAAAAATTTACTTTGGATAAATTTTTCAAATTATTCCGGTAACTTTCATATTTTGATGAATAGTATCAACACGCTATATTTTAATTAAAAACAACTTTTTTCATCAGAATAATTTATATGGTTAAATTATAAAATTGAATGGTTTAAAAGTATAAATAGAATATATTTTTACCATTTAATATAATTTAAGTCATTATCATTTATTTTACATTAAATTTGTAGGTTAAATCAATTCAATCTTTTGCAATGTTTTAAAGAAAAACCCGTTTTCTTCCTACAATGGGATTAATTTTAATTTAATTTCTGAAACTTTTGTGTATTTAATTTGGAAAAATGGATTCCATATTTGGAATCAGTGGGTCCAAATTATGTTAATAAACTACTTTTTATTTTTGGGAATTATGAATAGTAACTACGGTAAATTTTATTTACAATAGTTAAAGGTAAATCGGGTAATTAATGGTAAATATAATATTATAAAATTACCCTAACACAAGTCAAAATTCTATTTTATGTCTAAAAGTAGACCCATATAACCTAAGGGTAGGATTAGATTCATTTTATGGACTTTTGACCATGAAAATAATTTAATTATTATTAAAACAAAAGAAAGTGACAACATGTCACTCTCTTAAATATTATAAGTATAATAATTTTAATTTAGTGATAAACATCATAAAACATCAAACATGAATATTATAAAGAAATATAATAAATCTATCAACATAATGATAATTTATTTAGAATTTTTAGGGATTAAATAATTGTCATTAATAGTGATACATTAATGATACAGAAATTATTTATTAAGTGAAAAATAAGTAATATAGTTTTTATTGAAATAATAATACCCATTAAAAGGCCCACAAACCTGACCAAAACATATTTTTAGTGTATATATACACCTTAATCATCCAATGTCCTAATATATAACCGTTTGGAGCCTTATAAAAGTGATTATGACACTTATTTTATTTTATTTTAAATGATGCCAAAGTTGTCACCTTCATAATATAACAATTTAAATATTGTCATTTTAAGATGCTAAATTCAAGTAAAATTATTATTGTGAAAGGAAATATATTTATCTTCATAATAGGATTTTGTTTTTAATTTTTATGCAGCAAATATGTATATTAAATAATTATACAAAAATGTTGTAGTAATTATTTTATTGAGAGATAAACCAAATAAATGGTTTTAAAAATACTAAAATAAATATTATATGAACTATTTAATGTGATCCACTAATTTTAATGATACATATGACCATTTATGAATCTATTAAAGCTTTTAGTTCGAACATATCTTCTGTATATATTTTATTTAAATTCAAATAAATGAATAGTGTCAAAATTGACACTATTGTTATTTTATAAAAATAACATATTATAAAATTGTTTAAAAATAACAAATATATTTAAAAATTATAAATTTATATTTATATTGTCTATAATGTTATAAATTAACCAATTATGGAAAATTCACAACAAATATGTAATTATTTGTTATAATTTAAAATTTAGTATTTTATTACCACAAATAAACTTAAATAGATTAAATAAGTATAAATCAAAATGATAAGGTTTAAAATAAGATCCAAACATGTCTAAATATTAATGGTTGATGAGATTACAACCCTATCTCATCTAATCTTCTAATATGAGTAATTTTTGGAGGTTTTTAAGTGGGGTTAGATTTATTATAAATTAATATTTTTAAGAATTCCAAAGGTGCCCCTCTCCTCCCTTATAAAAGGGCACCTCCTCCCTCTCTTCCTCACACCACTTTGAGACTTCAAGATCGACCAAACCCTGCCCAATTATTTTATCCACTTCCCTAGAAACATCCTATAGGTTCTGGTATTCTTCAAAGACCAATATTAGTGCCCTAAGAGGAGGTTTCAAAAAGACTCTTCAAAGAAGTGGTGATGTCCGTTACCAATTCTTTCAACTTTATTTCTTCTTCCACTTATTCTTCTTTAGTAGTTTCATTATGAAGTAATAACATCAGTATCACCCATATACTGATATGTTATTATAATTATGAAACAACCCTATTTCACCATCTATCCATCCTACGGAAAACAAAAATCACCACGCGTGCGTACGTACGGAATACCATCTTCACGCCGTGTTGTAATCAGTTTTTCCACCACCACCATACATGGATGGCTATAATCGTGTAAATAAATAACTATATATGATTATTTTAAGGTGATATTTATTCTTAAATAGTATACATACACTCCAATACAATTCCACGGTCATGGGAATGATATCATCGCTCGTGCGTACGTACGGACTACCGTCTCCACGAACGGTATGAGATTCATTTTCCATGAATAACCATTCAAGAATGATTACAAAGTATAAATAATGAGTAATAATGAAATATATTCCATAATAATGATACTGATTTAATGTATATATATATTTATGTCATCTATTTAATTTCATTCAACTCAATAAGGAAACGAAAACAACGTTCATGCGTACGTACGACCTACCGTCTCCATGAATGGTGTATTTCATTCCATTTATCGATCTATTATATATATGTATATTATGAATATATATTATATATAAATCATGTTTTATATTATGGAATTAATTAATCATGATCTATGTAATCATATGAATAATTACAAGTCAAAACACGGATGACAAATAAAACGATTTTAACCAAAACGCTCTTTAACATTGAATTTACAAAAGAACGGGTAATATAAGGTCATAAGTCAAGCATATATGATATCATAACAATGAATATGATTATGTAAGAATTAAATAACATTATTTAAATCATTATACAGGAGGTTCGGACACTTACGAAGAAAATCGGACCTAAGGTAAGGGATAATTTTGCAAATCTCATTTCTATCTGAGATTGCTTATTCGTAAGTATTTACTAGGGTTGTTGAAATTATCCATGTCCATGATTTATAAAAGTGTTTTCATGTATGTTTAAAGTCCTTTTACCCATTTTGACTATTACTACATGATATGTAAGGAATCTTTCTTTTATTTACATTATGTGGTACTTTTTTACTTTTTCAGCAAAAGTACGAGAAGAATGTTTTTTTAACTTATACAGCACAAACAGATTTTTACTGTTTTATAAAGCCTTATTTTCATAAAGCATAATCCAAAATATTTCAGGACTATTTTCAACAAAATCCTTTTCTTTTAAAATTTAATGACATTTTGTGAAAAGAAAATGAGTTTGAAGAAAAAAGGATATTTTCCTAAAGAATTCATTTCATGTGTTTTATCAAAACCATTTTCATCTAAGATGAAATTATTTCACATGTGTATGTTAAAAGTATCATGTCTCTATGATTTACATGGTTTTTCTTTTCTTATTATGAAATGATATCCATTTCTTTTATGTGAATTATGTGATGATGGGATGATGTTTATGAAACCCATTTTATTCGTTGGGTTATTATGAATGATGTATGTTTATTTTGTGGCACAAGTAAGAATGATTTATTTATGAGATGGGTGGGACCTATATCTCCCTCCAATGAATTGGGTAAAGATTTATATCTCATGAGATATACATGGCTGGAATGGCAAGTTAAACCGGTTCAGTAATACAGGACTGAAACGATGAGTGAACTCGATTCAGAAAGGGACTTTGTCCACTAAGATGGTCTTGGAAGCAATGTCGTGGCTACTATGGAAATCATATCATGTTCTTAATGGTTGCCACAATTACAAGTTCTATTTCCATGCTAGTTTATCATGATTAGTGTTCCTTTATGATCTATGCTTTATGTACTTCCATGTTTTATGTCGTTGTTAAAGCTTTTGATGTTTAAACATTATGTTCATGTTTTTAAGTGGAAATGTATATGGTATGCTTTATTGTATCCATGCATACCCTTACTGAGCATTTGAGCTCACCCTTTTTATGTTTTCTTTCCCCCAAGATATAAAGAATGGTTTTAGGTAAGAAAAAAGGGAAGATCTTTTTGGGATATATTGACGATATTTCACCACGATTAGAAGATTATATTCTGAGTTTCCAAATACACTAAACTATTAGGGTACTTGTGTGTGTGTTTTTGTTATATACTATGTATTCCGAAAAAGTAATGTAATGTCCATGTACATCAAGCTTCGCGTCTTTAAAGTTGGTATCAGAGGAATGGTTTAGTCAACCTTTGGAAACTAGGATGCGAAAAATTTAGTGAGATCCCTAGAGATATTTCTATGTTATGTCTAGGGATGTCCCTAAGGATAAATATACGTATAGTATATAGTCCTAAAACTACGGTAATGATCTTAGAATTTAACATAAGAAGTTAGATATTGAGGATACTCCCCCTTTACTAGGTTGTTTTCCCTAGCATGATTTTTTCCTCTCACACTATTCTTTTTGGGTTTTAGAAAATGGCTGGAAACAGGAAGATTCATGATAATGGAGGATATGACGGACAATGGAATTATATTCTTCATGAGAAACCAAATGAAATGGGATTTGTAAGTCCAAACATCGTTATTATGCCTAATCATTAATCTCATAATATGATCAATAATCTCAACTTTGGTGAGTTTCCCGACTCAGATAATAAGAGAAAGATGGAGGTTCATGAATATTATAGAGGAATGAAAGTTCAATTTCCCTCATGTAAATCATGTGGGAAGAGGCATCAGGGAGACTGTTTCAAGGGAATTGGAAGATTCTTTGGGTGTGGAAAAGAAGGACACAAAGCCAGTAAGTGCAAAGGAAACGGTTCAGTTAACACCATGGATGAGGATAATGGTATTGCTACGACATCAACAATGGTTAAATGTTTTAAATGTGGAATGTACAGGCATTATCAAAACCAATGCCCTAAGGGAAAGTCTAATGAATAGAATCAGTATGACCGTATGGGTAGTATTTATGTTGATGATGATGAAGAGACTAAAAATGATATGTGAGATGAAATAATTGTTGAATATCGGTCAATGGTTTAAGAAGGTAGTGGAATGATTACATGTTTATCAAGTGTAATGTTGTATAAGTAATCTCATGGTACTATAAAATAAAGAGACATATAAGGATTGTTACATTGTTGTCTTTCCTTGAGTTTTGAAAGTGTTTGATTAATGGTACCAGTATCCATGAAAAGTTATTCAGATATTTTGGGAATGTATATGATATGCGCATAATGAAGGGATAAGGAGAAAATTAAATGTTTGATAGTATTCAAGAGTTCATGACTGATATAAGGAGAAGGTTATACCATGGTTTGAGTATATAGAATTTTTTGATTTTGGAAAGAGTTAACTTTTGACAGCATTCATGTTTTCACTAAGGTTTAATGGGTATTCATTTTTCAAGAGAATACATGATTAAGGTATTCACATGATTGGAATGTGACCAACAAGATATATGGGGGATAAATGATGGTATTCAAATTATTGGTTGATGTCATTTCAAGTAATAGTTTTCTTTATACAATGAGCTTGGACCAAAGTATTTTAGATAAGCCTAAAGATTGGAATGGATTATGTTTGACATAAGTTAGTATTGTTTAAGGATAATACTTTTTTTTTGATATTATTGATGGGATGTTATAGTAATGTAGTTTAAAAAAAGGAGAACCATTAGGATGGGCGACAACCCATCGCGTTGGACAAGGCTGTGGGAATCAAACCCACAACCGAAGTGCGACTGGCTTTTATCGCCTACCACTGGCCTACAGGAAGTCCCTGGTTAGTAGAAACTAGTTTAATTTTATTAAGAGGTATGATATATGGAGTATAAGTTCATTTTTGGAACCATATATGATTAATCTAACCATATGATGGACTTATAACTTTTGCAGACCTTTTGTTTGAAATAGATGGAATGACCCGTCATTATATCACATAATCTATTAACACATCACGAATAACAAATTCAACTTCATTTCTTTAAGGGATGAAGTGGAAATTGTTTAATTCATGAACAATAGTGAGATTGTACCAAAATAATGTAAGTATTTCTTTTAATTCATCAACATTAGGGAAATGATCTTGAAAATCAAAAATGTTGTCATAGTGACCTTACATCCGATTAATCAGATGGTACCTTAGATCATCACAAATTTATGGCTTTGTGATTGTTGGCTTTTTCAAAGCCATGTTCTCTACCACTCTCCATCAGAACTTGATGGTTAGATTTTTCTTCCATATCCATATTTTCACCTATGTTATCCTACGTGGAAACCCAGTGATGAGTTAATTTGGGTAACCGTTACATTTCATACTTTAGTTTTTAAATCCATGTTTTGGTATTACTTTTTACAATGTGGGTTTCTATTAAACAAACTTTCGAGTAGTAAACCATTTATAACCCCGACGAATTTAGAGGGAGAAATTCATTTTAAGGGGGTAGAATGTAACACCCCGAGATTTTATGAAAAATATTCATTTAATTTCATTTCTTGTGTTGTATGCTACACCAAGATTACCTTGTGCTATACGCAAAACTATTCTTGGATCGTGTTACCCAAAATTTTGATAATAGTTATTCTACACAACATTGTGTATATATATATATTAAATGTATAAATTAAATATGGTTGATTTCTATTATACGAAACAACGAAAGATTCTTTCACAACATGCAACCCTGACTTGGCTTGTGTTACATGCAATCGCGACCTTCCTCGATAACTTGTGTTATACGCAATACCGGGTTTTACTAAACAATGATATATTATTATAATATTATTATGAACTAGAAGTTATGAATATTATTAACTAAATTTTGAATTTTATAACAATATTATTCATCCTACACATTTTCTAGAACATGGTATAAGAAAAAAATAAATTTTTCGGGTAAAATAAGTATTTTTCGAAAAATGCAGTTTTGCCGCCTTTTGATGGCGCACCCACTTTAAATCTAGTTTTTGAAATGTTTATAAGTTCAATATGAAAAAATAAAATTCTTCTTTGGAATCATGAAATAAAAATTTACTTTGGATAAATTTTTCTTATTATTCTGGTAACTTTCATATTTTGATGAATATTAAAAAAACGCTATATTTTAATTAAAAAAAACTTTTTTCATCGCAATAATTTATATGGTTAAATTATAATATTGAATGGTTTTAAAGTATAAATAGAATATATTTTTACCATTTAATATAATGTATTTCATTATCATTTATTTTACATTAAATTCATAGGTTAAATAAATTCAATGTTTGCAATGTTTTAAAGAAAAACCTGTTTTCTTCCGACAACGGGATTAATTTTAATTTAATTTCTAAAAATTTTGTGTATTGAATTTGGAAAAATGGATTCCATATTTGGAATCAGAGGGTCCAAAAAATTTTAATAAGCGACTTTTTATTTTTGGGAATTATGAATAGTAACTATGGTAAATTTTATTTAACATAGTTAAAGGTAAATCGGGTAATTAAGGGTAAATATAATATTATAAAATTACCCTAAAACATTTCAACATTCTATTGGATGGATATAATTATACCAATATAACCTAAGGGTCGGATTAGATTCATTTTATTGACTTTTGTCCATGAAAATAATTTAATTATTATTAAAACCAAAGAAAGTGACAATATGTCACTCCCTTAAATCTTATAAGTATAATAATTTTAATTTAGTGAAAAACATCACAAAACTTATAACATGAATAGTATCCAGAAAGATAATTCAATTATCTACATCTTGATAATTTATTTAGAATTTTTAGGGATTAAATAATTGCCATTAATGGTGATACATTAATGATATAGAAATTATTTATTAAGTAAAAAATAAGTAATATAGTTTTTATTGAAATAATAATACCCATTAAAAGGCCCAAATCCTGACAAACACTTATTGTTAGTGCATATATACACCTTAATCATCCAATGAACTAATATATAACCGTTTGGAGCCTTATAAAAGTGATTATGACACTTATTTTATTTTATATTAAATGATGCCAAAGTTGTCACCTTCATAATTTAACAATTTAAATATTGTGATTTGAAGATGATAAATTATATTAAAAGTATTATTGTTAACTTTAATAGATTTATATTCATCATAGTATTTTATTTTTAATTTTTATGCGACAGATAAGTATATTAAATAATTATACAAAAATGTTGTAGTAATTATTTTATTAAGAGATAAACCAAATAAATGGTTTTAAAAATAATAAAATAAATATTATATGAACTATTTAATGTGATCCACCAATTTTATAGATAAATATCACCTTTTATGAATCTATTAAATCTTTTATTTTGAAAATATATTCTGTATATATTTTTTTTAAATTCAAATAAATGAATAGTGTCAAAATTGACAATATTGTTATTTTATAAAAATAACATATTATAAAATAGTTTTAAAATCACAAAAATATATAAAAATTATAAATTTATATTTATATTGTCTATAATGTTATAAAGTAACCAAATTATGGAAAATTCACAACAAATAAGTAATTATTTGTTATAATTTAAAATTTATAATTTTATTACCACAAATAAACTTAAATAGATTAAATAAGGATAAATCAAAATGATAAGGTTTAAAATAATATCCAAACATGTCTAAATATTATTGGTTGATTAGATTACAACCCTATATCATATAATATTCGAATATGAGTCATTTTTGGAGGTTTTTAAGGGGGTTTATATTTATTATAAATTAATATTTTTAAGAATTCCAAAGGTGCCTCTCTCCTCCCTTATAAAAGGGTACCTCCTCCCTCTCTTCCTCACACCACGTTGAGCCTTCAAGCTCGGCCAACTCATGCCCAATTATCTTCTCCACTTCCCTAGAAACATTCTAGAGTGTCTGGGCTTCTTCAAAGACCAATATTAGTGCCCTAAGAGGACGTTTCAAAAAGGCGCTACAAAGAAGAGGTAATGTCCATTACTGATTCTTTCAACTTTATTTCTTCTTCCACTTCTTCTTCTTTAGTGGTTTAATTATGAAGTAATAACATAAGTATCACTCATATACTGATATTTTATTATAATTATGAAACAACCCTATTTCACCATCTATCCATCCTACAAAAAATGAAAATCACCACGTGTGAGTACATACGGAATATCGTCTCCACGTCGTGGTGTAATCAGTTTTTCCACCACCACCATACATGGATGAGTATAATGGTGTAAATAAATAAATGTATATGATTATTGTAAGTTTATATTGATTCTGAAATAGTATAAATACACTCCAATACAATTCCATGGTCACAGGAATGATATCATCGCTCGTGCGTACGTACGGACTACCGTCTCCACTAACGCGATGAGATTCATTTTCCATGATTAACCATTCAAGAATGATTAAAAAGTATATATAATGAGTAATAATGAAATATATGACATAATAATGATACTGGATTTATGTATATATATATGTATTTCATCTATTTAATTTCATTCAACTCAATAAGGAAATGAAAACAACGTTCATGTGTACGTACGGCCTACCGTCTCCATGAACGGTGTATTTCTTTCCATTTATAGATCTATTATATATATGTATATTATGAATATATATTATATATAAATCATGTTTTATATTCTTGAATTACGTAATCATGATCTAAGTAATCAAATGAATAATTATAAGTCAAAACACGGACGACAAATGAAACAATTTTAACCAAAACGCTCTTTAACATGGAATTTACAAAAGAACGGGTAATATAAAGTCATAAGTGAAACATATATGATATCATAACAATGAATATGATTATTTAAGAAGTCAATAACATTATTTAAATCATTATACAGGAGTTTCGTACACTTACGAATCAAATCGGACCTATGGTAAGGGATAATTTTGCAAATCTCATTTCTATCTGAGATTGCTTATTCGTAAGTATTTACTGGGGTTGTTGCAATTATCCATGTCCATGTTTTATAAAATTGTTTTCATGTATGTTTAATGTCCATTTTTCCCATTTTGACTTTTACTACATGGTATGTAAGGAATCTTTCTTTTGTTTACGTTACGAGGTACTTTTTTTACTTTTTCGGAAAAAGTATGAGAATAATGTTTTTTTAACTTATATGGAACGAACGTATTTTTACGGTTTTATAAAGCCTTATTTTCATAAATCTTCCTCCAAAAGATTTCAGGACTATTTTCAACAAAATCCTTTTCTTTTAAAATTGCATGACCTTTTGTGAAAATAAAATGATTTTGAAGAAAAAAGGATATTTTCTTAATGAATTAATTTCAAGTGTTTTATCAAAACAATTTTCATCTAAGATGAAATTATTTCACATTTGTATGTTACAAGTATCATGTCTCTATGATTTACATGGTTTCGTTTTTCTTATTATGAAATGATATCCATTTATTTTATGTGAATTATGTGATGATGGGATTATGTTTATGAAACCCATTTTATTCGTTGGGTTATTATGAATGATGCATGTTTATTTTGTGGAAAAAGTAAGAATGATTTCATTATGAGATGGGTGAGACCTAAATCTCCTTATAATGTGTTGGGTAAAGATTTATATTTCATGAGATAGACATGGCTGGAACGGCAAGTTAAACCCGTTCAGTAATACAGGACTCGAACGAGGAGTGAACTCGATTCAGAAAGGGACTTTGTCCACTAAGATGGTCTTGGCAGCAATGCCTTGGCTACTATGGAAATCATATCATGTGCTTAATGGTTTCCACAATTACAAGTTTTATTTCCATGCTATTTTATCATGATTAATGTTCCTTTATTATCTATGCTTTATTTACTTCCATGTTTTATGTCATTGATCAAGCTTTTGATCTTTAAACATTATGTTCATGTTTTTAAGTGCAAATGTATATGGTATGTTTTATTTTATCCATTATTACCCTTACTGAGCATTTTAGCTCACCCTTTTTATGTTTTCTTTTCCCCTGGATATAAAAAAGGTTTTAGGTAAGAAAAAAGGGAAGATCTTTATGGGAGATATTGAAGATCTTTCACCACGATTAGAAGATTATATTCCGAGTTTCCAAAGACACTAAACTATTACGGTCCTTGTGCGTGTGTTTTTGTTATGTACTAAGTATTCCACAAAATTAATGTAATGTCTATGTATGTCAAGTTTTGGGTCTTTACAATTCCCCTTTCTATCTTATTATTGTATGAATTATAATAATAATCATTTCAATGATATTAAATAGGAATGTGTTAAAAAAATTAAATATACAAACATTATATATTATATGATATATATATATAATTCTTCTAAAATAATATCTATTAAAAAGGGAAGTAATTACGAATAGAAATAATCTTCTATTTTTTAAAACGTATAAAATAAGAACTAATGAAAAATAGAATATAAATGGCATGAAAATGTATATGAATATAGATAACCCTATTTCGATAATTTATTAGTATATCATAAATAAAAAATATTATAAAATATATTAAGGAAATAGAATATAATTCAAAATAATGACATTGATTCATAAATACACATAACATAAATCTTATCATCATTAGAATAAAAATTTATCATTTTGATTATAGAAATAAAATTTATTTATTAAATTTTATACATCCTTATTCCTAATAATTTAATTTAATATTTTTAATTTTATTTAATTTATTATTCATTTATTTGATTTAATGGATTTATTTTTTCATGGGGATTTCTAGATATGTTTGTTCAATATTACGAAGTTTTATCATAAATAGAAATATCTATTACACAATTCCAATGTTGTATCAAAATTTTACATTTCACTAATTCAAAACGTGGAAGAAATATTTTACCTATTTTGTTGAGAAAACTAATACAACAAGGATATTTTTTCATTTAAATTAAGTACAAAAAAGAAAACTTTTTTCAAAATATATAAATAGAATATTACCAAAAAATAAATATATAATTATACTCAATTTCAGTTTGGATGAATTAAAAAAGAATTTATTTACATGTTTAAATATTTATTTATTTTATTTGTATATTCATATTTGTGTATTAATTTACTTTTATAAGTATTTATTTATTTATCCATAACAACAATTTTATTATTCCATTCGTCATGTTATTATACTAAAAGTAATATTTTCAATGACTATCATGCCAATTACAAAAGTCTCATTGCCTCTATACATCCTCTATATACCAATAAAATCCTAAATCTTTCTTTCAAATATTTCTTCCTTAATTTTCTCTACATTTCTTTACCAATTTTTTTTCTTTGTTATCTTTTTAATTTTTTAGAAAAATCATGTTCATGACTATAATATTATTAGAAAGTTGAGAATAATAATTTTTCTGAAACTATTTACTCTAGTTTCATATATTAATCACCCTACTACATTTTGATTAATCAAGTGGAATATATTTTCCCTTAGTTTTTTATCTTATACTTTCAAGAAATAACATGTAATATTTTTCATGGTGTGGTTCATGTGATTTATTTATGGTATACCTATATAATTTAAAACATATTTTACAATCAAAAAGATTAATAATGGAAAACTATATGATTAAGATAAATATATTAATATATATATGTACATTTTTATTATTGTTAAAATAAATAAGATTAATTTTAATTTTTACAACAATATAAATTAAGTGAGACAATATATAATAACAAATGTCAAAAATCTTGGACGTTATTATTTAGGATGAAATAATTCCAATTCTGGTGAGATCAATCACAATCACTACATCATTTTCCAAAATACATACATATTCCTATCCATTTATAGATAATTTTAAAATATAGAAATAAAAAATATGTATTTATTTTAAATTTATATATTAACTCTAAACAATTTTCAATATATTACATTTAATATTAGTCTTCCCATTCCTAAAAATAATCACAAAGAGTACATGTTTAATAAATCCAACCAATGACCTTTCATATTCACTTCCAATTACCAAGAATTATTTTCAACCTAAATATATTTTCATTAAACTCAAAAAGTAAAAACGATCATAACACCTTGGATTTCATTGCTAGAGTTCATGATGTTAATAAATCATGCCCTTAATATGGCATCTTCTTATAGAACTATCTCATTATAATTGATAACAAGTAAAGTATTGGATTTGTACCTAAATAATTATAACATTAGGAAGTTATTATGAATAAAATTAAATTCTAGTAGAAGATATAGATGATCATAAAAAGATTTAATGAATAATATAACATAAAATAGTCTCATGATACACAAAATAATGATCAAGTTTTTTCAAATAAACAAAATCTCATCTGATTTGATGCCTAAAATGTCATTAAGTCCCACGCTAAACTTCAAGGGATGGCATATTTGATTGTTGTAAAATATATTTTAACTCTCAAGGATATATAACTTTATGTTAATGTATTAAACATGGTGGTTTGTATTATTCCCAAGACTAGTCTCAATATGAAATGAATCTACCATTTTAATCCAACATATACATAACATATATAGTCTTCGATACAACTCTTAAAATAACTCCATATATAAATATCAATAGATGTATTGAAAAAATATTTAGGATATAGTAATTTATTTATCTTTTATTTTCAAACAATAGAACCTTATATGTCTCTATATAAATTTAAAATTTAATGTCAAAATGCCATAATATTATATATTTTATTTTAAAAATTGATCTATGTTGTGTTAAAAATTAAATTAAACTATATTACATAATGAAATATAATAATTTTTTATATCTAAAATCAAATTTATGAATTATATTTATATTATTTTATGTTTTATAATGATAATTTTAAGATCATGTTACAAAATTTTATATACTAAATGAATAGTTTATTGATCATGGTGAACAAAAAATAGATAAATGTTATTATAGTGATTAGAAGATTTTATTTCATACATAATTACTAAAGTAAAGAGACTGAAAGTCATTTATGATTTATTTAAAATATGATCTAATGGTTTGTGAAAAATTTATATGAGCTTTAATCAAATGTAATTGAAATTTTTCATGAAAATATATTTTATAAACATTGTATAAAGAAATTTAGTAAACGTGATTAATTATTTTCGGGATAATACAAAACAAAATCAATGAATCTTACTTAATATATCACAATGATAATAAAGAAATTTAAATGAGAACGGTAAACCTAATAATTATCTTTTTAAATGATCATATTTTGATGAGTATTAATTTTTTTGTGTTGTGTAATTTGAAATTGATAATATAGTTATTGTGTAATGTTAAAAATTATGAAAAAATTATATGTGTGTGGTTGAATTATCATCCTGGGAGGTTAAATGATGATTTTATAATCCTATGTATCATTACAATTTGAAGAATGTTATTGTGTTATATTTTATCCATATTTTTAAAAGAATAATAGATATTTAATATCATGTAATTAGTTATTATAAGTCTAGAATATATGTTAAATACTATATATTATATTACTTGTAGAGGAAAAAGGTTGTATAATATTAGACTTCCTCCAATGGACCAAAGGACTTCATTTTTTAATGATTTTTGATAATCCACCATTCAAGGGGTGAGGTGGAACCCTTACATGGCTCATAGGCGTAGCTATTACATGGCCCATAGGCCTTATAGGAATTCATTTCCCGTAGGATTCAAACATCACATACAACCCAGACAAACTACTTGGAACTGCTCCTCCGCAGCATCTTCATCGTGAAATCAGCTGTCCACCATCGTATTGATGTTTGGCTAGGATTTCCTATGCATGCACAGGCTTGTCCTGATGGAAGGTGACATACCCTCTTATTCTTGCAATATGTTTCGCTTTTTCACTGGTGAATTACCCTTTCTCATCCTCCTTTTGAAGCTTTTTCATTGTATGTTGTCTGGATTTTAGATTTAAGTTGTGTGAGATAGTGACTTTTTTCAATGCCTCTACCAAATCTAAGATACTTCCATATATTTTTTACATCACAATTTGAGTATGTTTTTATTCATGTCATCAAATAGACCCAATTATAGTAGGATATTGTTCCATTTATTGTTTAATTTGTTTCCACTATTTATGAGTAGTTTCGTGATTAAAATTAAAATATATAATATTTAATATGGAATAAACAGTATGGAAATGGAAATAACTAAAAACACATTTCATTTAATCAATAACATAAGCATAAAATTCATTCATTGATAGTATCAAGGTAGTAATCACATAGATAATAATTAATAAATTACAAATGAAGAAAATATTAAATATATGACAACATGGTGTCATAAATCTAATAATCTATACCTTCAAGACCATATTCTAAAATGGTTAAATAGTTGGTTAGGTATTTCCCAGAACCACATTTAATGTTAACATAAGTATTTGTATCAAGATGATTGTTGGTTCATCATGGGGTTATATAATTTTGGTCCTTATCAATCACTTCTTGTACAATGAATTTATAATATATTGAATTATATATTCAATTAATGAGAAATATATATCATACAAAATATCTATATTGTGTAAAGAATATATATTATCAATAATTACCCATCAAATCAAATAAAATTCAAAGTGAAACACAATATGTTGAAATAATATAGGCTTTAGGGAATAATATTATCAATTATACAGATAATTTTTATATTTAAGGGAAATGTAATTTTTAATGGTCAAAATATAGTGAATATTTCATGATAAATTTAATGATCATAAAATTAATCATGTAAGTGAATTTCAATAATTTCCCTGGTCAAATTGATCATAAATGATGCTATGAAAGATTAAGCATTGTATCATTACAACATATCCCCAATTGGTTTTTTGTAAAAAAAATATTTTTTTCAAGGATGAGGAGAAATATTAGCAATTTTTTAAAAAAATATGGTTGAAAAATTACATTTTAATATGGATATAACTTTTAAAAATTAAAAATTTATAGAATATTTTGAAGAACGTATTATTTTCAAATACATAGTATGGTTATAAAAGAAAGATACAATAAATTATTGGTCATGATGGTTGGAAAATTTTTCCATTATGAGTATATTACAACAATGAATCATTTCACATTTTTAGTAAAAATTACAAATGTACATCAATAGTGGTATAATAATGTATGAATGATTAAGTGTAATTTTAGTGGTATATACTCATCCCCAATGTTCCATAGTAGAAGACACAATACATTTCATATTTGAAATAAATAAAAAATCATATATATATATATAAAAGCATCTATCTACATACTAATATACTCTGGATATAGATCTTATATGGTCACATTATTCTTCATCAATTTTATAGATCAATATAAATTTAATAATGAAACCTATATAAGTGTATTATATGGTTTAATAAGTTTTGTGATTAATGAATTCAGCATAACAACCATTTGTGATCCCACCAATATGTTAAACCAATTCATAGATCATACTATCATAATTTCCTTCCAAAACTATGTTAGAAAGGTAAATTATATCATATTCCACATAAAAGTAACCCTCATTCACATTTTTTACTTCAATGTGAATATAAACATTCTTTAATTTTATAATTTCTAATGAGTTAAACTTTTATTAAATTTCATCCTAATAGTGAAGGGATATATTGAGGCAACCTCCACTACCATCACATTAAATGGAGAAAATAAAATATAGATTTAAATACATATTGTATATTAAATTAAATTTAAAATTATAACAATGTAATATCATAATAATATATAAATATTTAATCCTATAAATTTAACATATAATTTATTATATAAATGATAACACATTAAAAACTAATGAAAATATTAAAATATAACCCACATAGAAAAAATATACAGTGTGTAAAAAGTATCATTTAACATTTAATATATTACAATTATCATTAAATATTAAGAGTTAAATAATATCAATTTTTCAAATTCAATAATAACTTAAAATTAAAATAGATTGTTTAAAATAATAAAAAATATTTTTTTAATATTTTACACTATTATAATATAACCGTATGAGGTTTTCCATTTTAGAATATTATTGTTGGAAGAAATTAAATCACAATACCATTATCAAAATTTCACAACATATAAAAAACCCCATTTCATTCTTGAGAGTCCATATATTCAATAAAATTCACTTTTTCCAAAATGGATTTAACTCTTGGGATAAATGTTCTTATTTAATCGAAACTAGCTAAAAACTGATAAAAATATTATGAAATAAACAAAAATAGATTCTAGGAGTCATGTAACAAAATTAAAAAAATACTCTATTCATTTTACATCATTTTATTATATAAAAAAAATTCAACAATGTTTCATGAAAAAGGAGGAATAAGAGGTTATAAATCACCAAAAACCCAAAACTATTGATCTAGTACTAGAGATACGTTATTTTTTATTACAAAACTATTTAATATTTTTTAAATTTTAGAAATAATAAAATTAGTTTAATTTTATACTATTTTAATATTACGTAAACTAAAATATAAAAATTAGAAATAGTTTTATACATTAATTTATGATATCCCAAAAATCCTTATACCTTATACCCTTTTAAATATTCATGTTTATCATTTCAATTTTCTATATGAAAATGGTTGTGATAAAATTCATATAAAATAATAATCATAATGTAAAATATGGAAAGAATTGTCAATGTGGCTATCAAAAGATCAATTATTATATATTGATATCATTATATAATAAAAAATTGAATAATAAAGTAATATGGCATGAGAATATAGAATACCATGGGATTATCAAGTACACGAAATCATAATAGAGGAATAATATGAGAAAAATGATATAGATAATGCATTGTAATGAATATATCTTAGGAAAGTGTAATAAAATTAAATCATATCATCATAGGAATAAGTTAAGACTCACTATTAAAACACTATGACATAGTGTTCTAGGATCACTAAGTAGGAACAATACATAATAAATCTTATGAGATTAATTTGGATACCACCCATCATATAATAAAATAAAAATTAATATGTGTTCCATATAAAGTTATATGAAATAAATGTTATAATTATCAATTTTCATTGCATAAAATTATAAACCATGGTAGGAAAAGGGTTTCATATCAACATGATATAAAATAATTGAAATAACATTCCTAGAATAAAAATTTGGCACTAAAATGAAGAACGTAAAGGGTATTAAAATATTCTAAAATACATATATTAATTTACCATGGGTAAATTAATGAGATTTATAAGTATAATTAGAACAATAATGAAATAAAAATGGAGAAGATTGGATGATGTCTTCATACTAACATTGTAAAGAATGAGATAAATATAAATCATCTCGGAAAAGATAAATGCACTGATAAATATATTAAAATAAGAGATTGTGGTATAATAAATTATCACATAATGAATGATAATATTCTTATAAATGATATAAAATATGGGAACATTTTATGAAAAAATAAGACATTGAGGAGTTTGGGAAGGATTCCCCTTTCTATCTTCTTATTGTATGAATTATAAAAATAATAATTTCAACGATATTAAATAGGAATGTTGTTAAAAAAATTAAATATACAAACATTATATATTATATGATATATATATATATATAATTCTTCTAAAATAATATCTATTAAAAAGGGAAGTAACTACGAAGAGAAATAATCTTCTATTTTTTGAAATGTATAAAATAAGAACAAATGAAAAAGATAATATAAATGAGCATGAAAATATATATGAATATAGATAACCCTATTTTGATAACTTATTAGTATATCATAAATAAAAAATATTATAAAATAGATTAAATAAATAGAATATAATTCAAAATAATGACATTGATTCATAAATACACATAACATAAATCTTAGCATCATTAGAATACAAATTTAACATTTTGATTATAGAAATAAAATTTATTTATTAAATTTTATATATCCTTATTCCTAATAATTTAATTTAATTTTTTTAATTTTTTTAAATTTTTTATTCATTTAATTGATTTAATGGATTTTTTTTTCATGGGGATTTCTAGATATGTTTGTTCAATATTACAAAGTTTTATCATAAATAGAAATAGCTATTACACAATTCCAGTGTTGTATCAAAATTTTACATTTCACTAAATCAAAATGTGGAAGAAATATTTTACATGTTTTGTTGAGAAAACTAATACAACTAGGATATTTTTTCCATTTAAATTAAGTACAAAAAAGAAAACTTTTTTCAAAATAAATTAATAGAATATTACCCAAAAATAAATATATAATTATACTCAATTTCAGTTTGGATAAATTAAAAAAGAATTTATTTACATGTTTAAATATTTATTTATTTCATTTTTATATTCATATTTGTGTATTAATTTACTTTTATAGGTATTTAATTAATTATCCATAACAATAAATTTATTATTCCATTCGTCATGTCGTTATACTAAAAGTAATATTTTCAATGACTATCATGCCAATTACAACAGTCTCATTTCCTCTATACATCCTATATATACCAATAAAATTCTAAATCTTTCCTTCAAATATTTTTTTCTTAATTTTCTCTACATTTATTTACCAATTTTTTTTCTTTGTTATCTTTTTAATTTTTTAGAAAAATTATGTTCATGACTATAATATTATTAGAAAGTTGAGAATAATAATTTTTCTAAAACTATTTACTCTAGTTTCATATATTAATCACCCTACTACATTTTAATTAATCATATGGAATATATTTTTCCTTAGTTTTTGATCTTTACTTTAAAGAAATAACATGTAATATTTTTCATGGTGTGGTTCATGTGATTAATTTATGGTATACCTATATAATTTAATGGATATTTTACAATAAAAAAAGATTAATAATGTAAAACTGCATGATTAAGATAAATATTTTAATATATATATATACATTTTTATTGTTGTTAAAATAAATAAGATAGATTTTAATTTTTACACCAATATAAATTAAGTGAGATAATATATAATAACAAATGTCAAAAATCTAGGATGTTATTATTTAGGATGAAATAATTCTAATTCTGGTGAGATCAATCACAATCACTACGTCATTTTCCAAAATACAAGCATATTCCAATCCTTTTATAGATAATTTTACAATATAGTAATAAAAAATATATATTTATTTTAAATTTATATATTAAATCTAAACAATTTTCTATATAGTAAATTTAATATCAGTCTTCCCATTCCTAAAAATAATCACAAAGAGTACATGTTTAATAAATCAAACCAATGACCTTTCATATTCACTTCCAATTACCAGGAATCATTTTCAACATAACTATATTTTCATTAAACTCAAAAAGTAAACATGATCATAACACCTTGGATTTCATTTCTATAGTTCATGAGGTGAATAAATCATGCCCTTAATATGGAATCTTCTTATAGCACTATCTCATTATAATTGATAACAAGTAAAGTATTGGGTTTGTACCTAAATAATTATAACATTAAAAAGTTATTGTGAATAAAATTAAATTCTAGTAGAAGATATAGATGATCATAAAAATATTTAATGAACTATATAACATAATACAGTCTCATGATAAAAAATATAATGTTCCATGTTTTTCAAATCAACAAAATCTCATCTGATTTGATGCCTAAAATTTCATTAAGTCCCACATTGAACTCCAAGGGATGGAATATTTTATTGTTGTAAAATATATTTTAACTCTCAATGATATATAACTAGATGTTAATGTATCAAACATGGTGGTTTGTATCATTCCCAAGACCAGTCTCAATATGAAATGAATCTACCATTTTATTCCAACATATATATAACATATATACTCTTTGATATAACTCTTAAAATAACTCCATAT
Source organism: Viscum album (assembly GCA_963277665.1). Taxonomy (NCBI): domain Eukaryota; kingdom Viridiplantae; phylum Streptophyta; class Magnoliopsida; order Santalales; family Viscaceae; genus Viscum; species Viscum album. The sequence continues at coordinate 1,961,525,618 of OY728137.1, forward strand.
ATAAATATCAATAGATTTATTGAACTAATATTTAGGATATCGTAATTTATTTATCTTTTATTTTCACACAATAGAACCTTATATGTCTCTATATAAATTTAAACATCAATGTCAAAATGTCATAATATTATATATTTTATTTTAAAAATTCATCTATGTTGGGTGAAAAATTAAAATAAAATATATTATATAAATAAATATAATATTTTTATATATATCTAAATTAAAATTTATCAATTATATTTTTATTATTTTATGTTTTATAATTAATATTTTAAGATCATGTTAAAAAAATTTATATACAAATGAACATTTTATTGATCATGGTGAACAAAAAATAGATAAATGTTATTATAGTGATTGGAAAATTTTATTTCATACAGAATTACTAAAGTGAAGATATTGAAAGTCATTTATGATTTATTTAAAATATTATCCAATGGTTTGTGAAAAAATTATATGAGCTTTAATCAAAAGTAATTGAAATTTTTCATGAAAAGATATTTTATAAACATTGTATAAAACATTTTAGTAAACATGATTAATTATTTTACGTATAATACAAAACAAAATCAATGAATCTTACTGAATATATCACAATGATAATAAATAAATATAAATGAGAACGGTAAACCTAAAAATTATCTTTTTAAATGATCATATTTTGATGACTATTTATTTTTTAGTGTTGTGTAATTTGAAATTGATAATATAGTTATTGTGTGATGTTAAAAATTATAAAAAAATTATGTGTGTGTGGTTGAATTATCATCCTGGGAGGTTAAATGATGATTTTTATAATCCTATGTATCATTACAATTTGAAGAATGTTATTGTGTGATAGTTTATCCATATTTTTAAAAGAATAATAGATATTTAATATCATGTAATTAGTTATTATAAGTCTAGAATATATTTTAAATACTATATATTATATTATTTGTTGTGGAAAAAGGTTGTATAATATTAGACTTCCTCCAATGGACCAAAGGCCTTCATTTTTTAATGATTTTTGATAATCCACCTTTCAAAGGGTGAGGTGGAACCCTTACATGGCTCATAGGCGTAGCTATTACATGGCTCATAGACCTTATAGAAATTCATTTCCCGTAGCATTCAAACATCACATACAACCCAGACAAACTACTTGGAACTGCTCCTCCGCAGCATCTTCATCATGAAATCAGCTCTCCACAATCGTATCTATGTTCAGCTAGGCTTTCCTATGCATGCACAGGCTTGTCCTGATGGCAGGTGACATACCCTATTATTCTTGCAATCTGTTTCGCTTTTTCAATAGTGAATTACCCTTTCTCATCCTCCTTTTAAAGCTTGTTCCTTGTAGGTTGTCTAGATATTAGATTTGAGTTGTGTGAGATAGGGACTTTTTTCAATGCCTCTACCAAATCTAAGATACTTCCATCTACTTTTTACATCACAATTTGAGAATGTTTTTATCCATGTCATCAAATTGACCCAATTATAGTAGGACATTGTTTCATTTATTGTTTAATTTGTTCCCGCTATTTATGAGTAATTTAATGCTTAAAATTAAAATAAATAATATTTATAGCCTTTACATTGTGCTAGAAGAAAACTGTAGAAGCCTGAGATTTTGAGAAATAGTATTAAAATTGAAAAATGGGACACCATGGTGGAATTCATTTTTGATGAACCTTGAAGTCAAGAGACTAACATATATACTTTATCATCCCCAAGTCATAGACTAAACTAAATTATAATTCCAAGACATATAACACCACTACAACAATTCCCCATCATATGGTAGAGGCTACTGAAAAGCGGGTATAGAAAAATTATTCTACAAAAATAAATAAATCATTAACAAAACATCATCCCATATCCATACTTTTCTGATACCAAATAATGGAAAAAAAACATGGATCCATAGTAGTGTTCCATAATTTAGTATATAAAAAAATATAATATAAATCTAGAGATAAAACGTATAAATCCTTTACTCATTATACTACGTACATAAATAAATAATCAGTGTAACCCTATGAAGAATATATGTATTAGTGAGAATAAAATAAATCCAAATTTCATTATCCCAACTCTAAAACTGTCATATTCTTACTCATTTTCCTCTATATTACTTCACATCTGAAATATGATTTCTATCTACAAGACTAATCATTAATGTACTTAAAAGATATTGTGTACCCAATTACAAAGGGACACATAAATGGTGTTCCCAAAAATGATTTTAACTCCCTCAATGTCATCACCTTATTATGTTCTTGTGATCTAGTGATATATGTTCAATTATGTAGTTAATATCATTCAGATATCTCAAAATATATAATCCCTAAATTCCCAAAACAATCTCATACCCGCTTTTCATAATGGAATTACAACTCACATGAACACATGTATTATCAAAATATAATATAATTCTATCTTCAATGTTAACATATATACTCATATTATTACATCATACACAAGGAATACTATTCAAAAACACTCACATCACCCAAAACATTATCCAAATATCTCATATCATATCCACAAAATTATTGTTTTCTGGATACATCAGAGGCCCACATAACCCATCAGTCATATCCCAACCCTATAGTAATAAAACCTAAAAAATCAATAAGAATAATGATTATAATAGGGAATCTAAATAAGATAAATAATATAGGTACTTAAAATAATATGATTATCATAAAATTATAATGAAAACAAATTAGGTTAGTGAAGAATAAAACAATAAAAGTTTATAATATAAATGCATTCCTTTATAACTTATACCTCACATTATGCTCTATCTCACCACACTTGTCCTCTCAAGAATTATTTATTCAAAAACATCCATTTTTACAATATTATACCATCCCATATTTAACATATATGAAGATGTTATTTCTCATATTATATGTCAATATATTATTACTAAACACCAATCTTTGAAATTGAATATTAAAAAATAATATTTTCACCATATCATGTTCGGTGTCTATAATTTTACCATTAGTGGATCCAATGAGAAAATATAACATGTATAATTAATATTATTGTCAGATTTTTCCTAAAACTACCACCATACCCACTTATATATAACTAAAAAAATTAGGTTATGTTCAAGATTCCTAAATATAGAACACATCCAGTATGAGTAACAATATCATCAACTAATAAAATATAATAAGTTTACATTAACCCACAATTAGAAAGTATCACTCCACATTTAATAGATTAGACCTTATAAAATGATTAATTTATGTCATTTGGTTTATGGTGGTTTAATGTTAATGGTGGATGATGGATAATGTGTTATAGATGTAATTTTATTTTGGGAGATGTCTTTTAGTGTGTCCTTATGTGTTTTACTGATAAGAGTTGGTTGGAGGATGTGGTTGTTCAAGTAATTTTTTATGTTATGAAATGAATAACATCACAATGGCATGGTTATTATATTAATAATGAGTAGAGACATGATATTTTAGTGTTTTCATCCATATATTGGTAGTTTGGTTATGGTGTGATGAGGTTTTCATTAGATGTGTTGAGATACGATATATTATTATATAAAAAGAGGTATTAGGTTAGTCAGACATTAAGTATCACGTACTTATTTTATATGAAGGTGATATCATTATGAATTTTGGTATAATGGGTGGTATTTTTGATGTGCTTCAATATTATCATACCTAAGTTTGTTATTATGTTATTTACTTTAGGTATATCATACCTCATCCTCTATTAAATTGATCAAGAATGATAATTATTCGGTGTCCCTTATAATTACAACATGATGACTTGTGATATTAGTTTCCATATTCTACAACATTAATTTCAGTTTAAATAGGGATCACTTCATTTTATTTTGGTATGGGTTGGGGATCATCATGTTTGATGGAAGATTATGAGGATCATATTGTGATTCATAGGAGTTTGGGTGTCGTATCATGTTATCTATGGTTGTAAAAACATAGATCCCAGGGGCCGAGAGCTAGTAGATAGTTGAATAAATTTGAATTATATACAAGTGACCTCTTATTAATGGACTAAATAGTTTTATAACTTATTAAACAATATAAATAATTGAGCCTTATTACATTATAAAAGATAAATTACAATATAGTGTAAGTAAATATTACGCATCCTTGAACTCATTTATATATTTCATAATTATATCTTAGCAAAGGAAAAATAATGGTGATATTATATGCTAATTAAGGGATTCATATAAATGAATATATCAAGAATTAATATGGAATAAACAGTATGTAAATGGAAATAACTAAAAACACAATTCATTTAATCAATAACATAAGCTTAAAATTTATTCATGGATAATATCAAGGTAGTAATCACATAGAAAATAATTAATAAATTACCAATGAAGAAAATATTAACTATATGACAACATGATGTCATAAATCTAATAATCTATACCTTCAAGACCATATTCTAAAATAGTTAAATAGTTGGTTAGGTATTTCCCAGAACCAAATTTAATGTTAACATAAGGATTTGTATCAAGATGATTGTTGGTTCATCAAGGGGTTATATAATTTTTGTCCTCATCAATCACTTCTTGTACAATGAATTTATAAAATATTTAATTGTATATTTAATTAATAAAAAATATATATCGTAAAAAAATATCTATATTGTGTAAAGAATAGGTATTATCAATAATTACCCATCCTATCAAATAAAATTCAAAGTGAAATACAATATGTTGAAATAATAAAGGCTTTAGGGAATAATATTATCAATTATAGAAATAATTTTGATATTTAAGGGAAATGTGATTTTTAATGATCAAAATATAGTGAATGTTTCATGATAAATTTAATGATCATAAAATTAATCCTGTAAGTGAATTTCAATAATTTCCCTGGTCAAATTGATCATAAATGATTCTACGATATATTAAGCATTGTATCATTACAACATATCCCCAATTGATTTTTAGTAAAAAAATATTTTTTTCAACGATGAGGAGAAATATTAACAATTTTTTAAAAAAATATTGTTGAAAAATTACATTTCACTATGAAAATAACTTTTAAAAATTAAAAATTTATATAATATTTTGAAGAACATATTATTTTAAAAAACATAGTATGGTTATAAAAGAAAGATACGATAAATTATTGGTCATGATGGTAAGAGAATTTTTCCATTATGTGTATATTACAACAATGGATCATTTCACATTTTCAGTAAAAATTACAAATGTACATCAATAGTGGTATAATAATGTATGAATGATTAAGTGTCATTTTAGTGGTATATACTCATCCCCAATGTTCCATAGTAGAAGACACAATACATTTCATATTTGAAATAAATAAAAAATAATATATATATATATATATATAAGCCTCTATCTACATACTAATATACTATGGATATGGATATTTTATGGTCACATTATTCTTCATCAATTTTATAGATCAATATAAATTTAATAATGAAACCAATATAAGTGTATTATATGGTTTAATAAGTTTTGTGATAAATGAATTCAACAGAAAAACCATTTGTGATCCCACCAATATGTTAAACTAATTCATAGTTCATACTATCATAATTTCCTTCCAAAACTATGTTAGAAAGGTAAATTATATCATATTCCACATAAAAGTAACCCTTATTCACATTTTACTTCAATTTGAATATACAAATTCGTTAATTTTATAATTTCTAATGAGTTAAACTCGTATTAAATTTCATCCTAATAGTGAAGGGATATATTGAGGCAACCTCCAATACCATAACATTCAATGGAGAAAATAAAATATAGAGGTAAATACATATTTTATATTACATTAAATTTAAAATTATGACAATGTAATATCCTAATAATAGATAAATATTTAATCTTATAAATTTAACATATAATTTATTAAATAAATGATAACACATTAAAAACTAATGAAAATATTAAAATATAACCCACATAGAAAAAATATACAGTATGTAAAAAGTATCATTTAACATTTAATATATTACAACTATCATTAAATATTAACAGTTAAATAATATCAATTTTTCAAATTCAATAATCACATAAAATTAAAAAAGACTGTTTAAAATAATAAAAATTATTTTTTTAATATTTTACACTATTATAATATAACCATACTAGGTTTTCCAATTTAGAATATTAATATTGAAAGAAATTAAATCAAAATACCATTATCGAAATTTCCCAACATATAAAAAACCCCATTTCATTCTTGAGAGTCCATATATTCAATAACATACAATTTTTCTAAAATGGATTTAACTCTTGGGATAAATGTGCTTATTTAATCGAACCTAGATAAAAACTGACAAAAATATTCTGAAATAAACAAAAATAGATTCTAGGGGTCATGTGACAAAATTAAAAAAATACTCTATTCATTTTACATCATTTTATTATACAAAAAATAAAATTTTCAACAATGTTTCTTGAAAAAGGAGGAATAATAGATTATAAATCACCAAAAACCCAAAACTATTGATGTAGTGCTAGAGATACATTATTTGTTTATATTACAAAACTATTTAATATTTTTAAAATTTTAGAAATAATAAAAGTAGTTTAATGTTATACTATTTATATATTACGTAATATAAAATATAAAAATTAGAAATATTTTTGTACAATATTTTATGATATCCAAAAAATCATTATACCTTATACCCTTTTAAATATTCATGTTTATCATTTAAATTTTCTATAAGAAAATGGTTGAGATGAAATTCATATAAAATGATAATCATAATGTAAAATATGAAAAGACTTGTCAATGTGGCTATCAAAAGATCAATTATTATATATTGATATCATTATATAATAAAAATGGAATAATAAAGGAATATGGCGTGAAAATATAGAATACCTTGGAATTATCAAGTACGAGAAATTATAATAGAGGAATAATATGATAAAAATTATATAGATAATGCATTTTAATGAATATATCTTTGGAAAGTGTAATAAAATCAAATCATGTCATAATAAGAATAAGTTATGGCTCACGATTAAAACACAATGACATTGTGTTCTAAGATCACTACGTAGGCACAATACATAATAAATCATATGAGATTAATTTGGATACCACCCATTATATAATAAAATAAAAATTAATATGTGTTCCATATAATGTTAAATGAAATAAAAGTTATAATTATCAATTTTCGTTGCATAAAATTATAAAACATGGAGGAAAAGGGTTTTATATCAACATGATATAAAATAATTGAAATAACATTCCTAGAATAAAAATTGACACTAAAAATGAAGAACGTAAGGGGTATTACAATATTCAAAAATACATATATTAATTTACCATCGGTAAATAAATGAGATTTATAAGTAGAATTAGAACAATAATGAAATAAAAATGGAGAAGATTGGATGATGTCTTTATACTAACATTGTAAACAATGAGATAAATATAAATCATCTCGAAAAAGATAAATGCACTGATAAATATATTAAAATAATAGATTGTGGTATAACAAATTATCACATAATGATTGATAATATCTATATAAATGATATAAAATATGGGCACATTTTATGAAAAAATAAGACTTTGAGGAGTTTTGGAAGGATTCCCCTTTCTATATTCTTATTGTATGATTTATAAAAATAATCATTTCAACGATAATAAATAGTTATATTGTTAAAAAAATTAAATATACAATCATTATATTTTATATCATATATATATATAATTATTCTAAAATAATATCTATTAAAAAGGGAAGTATTTACGAAGAGAAATAATCTTCTATTTTTTGAAATGTATAAAATAAGAACAAATGTAAAAGAGAATATAAATGAGAATGAAAATATATATGAATATAGATAATCCTATTTTATAATTTATTAGTATATCATAAATAACAAAATATTATAAAATAGATTAAAGAAATAGAATATAATTCAAAATAATGACATTGATTCATAAATACACATAACATAAATCTTAGCATCATTAGAATAAAAATTTAAAATTTTGATTATAGAAATAAAATTTATTTATTAAATTTTATATATCATTATTCCTAATAATTTAATTTAATATTATTAATTTTATTTAATTTATTATTCATTTATTTGATTTAATGGATTTATTTTTTAATGGGGATTTCAAGATATGTTTGTTCAATATTCAAAAGTTTTATCATAAATAGAATTATCTATTACACAATTCCAGTGTTTTATCAAAATTTTACATTTCACTAATTCAAAACATGGATGAAATATTTTACCTGCTTTGTTGAGAAAACTAATAAAAATAGGATATTTTTTTCATTAAAATTATGTACAAAAAAGAAAAAAAAATCAAAATAAATTAATAGAATATTACCCAAAAATAAATATATAATTATACTCAATTTCAGTTTGGATGAATTAAAAAAGAATTTATTTACATGATTAAATATTTATTTATTTTATTTGTATATTCATATTTGTGTATTAATTTACTTTTATAAGTATTCAATTAATTATCCATAACAATTATTTTATTATTCCATTCATTATGTTGTTATACTAAATGTAATATTTTCAATGACTATAATGCCAATTACAATAGTCTCATTGCCTCTATACATCCTATATATACCAATAAAATCCTAAATCTTTCTTTAAAATATTTTTTTCTTAATTTTCTCTACATTTATTTACAAATTTTTTTCATTGTTATCTTTTTAATTTTTTAGAAAAATCATGTTCATGACTATAATATTATTAGAACGTTGAGAATAATAATTTTTCTAAAACTATTTACTCCAGTTGCATATATTAATCACCCCACTACATTTTAATTAATCATATGGAATATATTTTCCCTTTGTTTTTGATCTTATACTTTAATGAAATAACATGTAATATTTTTCATGGTGTGGTTCATGTGATTTATTTATGGTATACCTATAAAATTTAATACATAATTTACAATAAAAAAAGATTAATAATGGAAAACTGTATGATTAAGACAAATATATTAATATATATATATATACATTTTTATTTTTGTTAAAATAAATAAGAGGGATTTTAATTTTTACACCAATATAAATTAAGGGAGACAATATATAATAACAAATTTCAAAAATCTATGATGTTATTATATAGGATGGAATAATTCTAATTCTGGTGAGATCAATCACAATCACTACATCATTTTCCTAAATACAAATATATTCCAATCCATTTACAGATAATTTTACAATATAGAAATAAAAAATATATATTTATTTTAAATTTATATATTAACTCTAAATAATTTTCAGTACAGTACATTTAATATCAGTCTTCCCATTCCTAAAAATAATCACAAAGAGTACATGTTTAATAAATCCAACCAATGAACTTTCATATTCACTTCCAATTACCAGGAATCATTTTCAACCAAACTATATTTTCATTAAACTCAAAAAAGTAAACATGATCAAAACACCTTGTATTTCATTGATATAGTTCATGATGGGAATAAATCATGCCCTTAATATGTCATCTTCTTATACCACTATCTCATTATAATTGATAATAATTAAAGTATTGGGTTAGTACCTATATAATTATAACATTAGGAAGTTATTGTGATTAAAATTAAATTCTAGTAGAAGATATAGATGATTATAAAAAGATTTAATGAACTATATAACATAAAACAGTCTCACGACACACAAAATAATGTTTCATGCTTTTCAAATCAACAAAATCTCATCTGATTTGATGCCTAAAATGTCATTCTGTCCCACACTGAACTCCAAGGGATGGCATATTTAATTGTTGTAAAATATATTTTAACTCTCAATGATATATAACTAGATGTTAATGTATTAAACATGGTGGTTTGTTTCATTCCCAAGACCAGTCTCAATATGAAATGAATCTACCATTTTAATCCAACATATATATAATATATATAGTCTTCGATACAACTCTTAAAATTACTCCATATATAAATATCAATAGATGTACTGAACAAATATTTAGGATATAGTAATTTATTTATCTTTTATTTTCACACAATAGAACCTTATATATTTAAACTTTAATGTCAAAATGTCATAATATTATATATTTTATTTTAAAAATTGATCTATGTTGGGTGAAAAATTAAATTAAACTATATTACATAAATAAATATAATATTTTTCTTTATATCTAAATTAAAATTTATCAATTATATTTATATTATTTTATGTTTTATAATGATAATTTTAAGATCATGTTACAAAATTTTATATACTAAATGAACATTTTATTGATCATGGTGAACAAAAAATAGATAAATGTTATTATAGTGATTGGAAAATTTTATTTCTTATATAATTACTAAAGTGAAGAGATTGAAAGTCATTTATGATTTATTTAAAATATGATCCAATGGTTTGTGAAAAAATTATATGAGCTTTAATCAAAAGTAATTGAAATTTTTCGGGAAAAGATATTTTATAAACATTGTATAAAACATTTTAGTAAACGTGATTAATTATTTTAGGGATAATAAAAAGCAAAATCAATGAATCTTACTGAATATATCAAAATGATAATAAATAAATTTAAATGAGAACGGTAAACCTAAAAATTATCTTTTTAAATGATCATATTTTGATGAGTATTTATTTTTTAGTGTTGTGTAATTTGAAATTGATAATATAGTTATTGTGTGATGTTAAAAATTATGAAAAAATTATATGTGTGTGGTTAAATTATCATCCTGGGAGGTTAAATGATGATTTTATAATCCTATATATCATTACAATTTGAAGAATGTTATTGTGTGAGATTTTATCCATATTTTTAAAAGAATAATAGATATTTAATATCATGTAATTAGTTATTATAAGTATAGAATATATGTTAAATACAATATATTATATTACTTGTAGTGGACACAGTTTGTATAATATTAGACTTCCTCCAATGGACCAAAGGCCTTCATTTTTTAATGATTTTTGATAATCCACCTTTCAAAGGGTGAGGTGGAACCCGTACAAGGCTCATAGGCGTAGCTATTACATGGCCCATAGGCCTTATAGGAATTCATTTCCAATAGGATTCAAACATTACATGCAATCCAGACTATTTACTTGTAACTGCTCCTCTGCAGCATCTTTATCGTGAAATCATCTCTCCACCGTCGTATTGATGTTCGGCTAGGCTTTCTTATGCATGCACAGGCTTGTCCTGATGGAAAGTGACATACCCTCTCATTCTTGTAATCTGTTTCACATTTTCAATGGTGAATTCCCCTTTCTCATCCTCCTTATGAAGCTGGTTCCTTTTAGGTTGTCTAGATGTTAGATTTCAGTTGTGTGAGATTGGGACTTTTTTCAATGCCTCAACCAAATCTAAGATACTTCCATATACTTTTTACATCACAATTTGAGTATGTTTTTATCCATGTCATGAAATTGACCCAATTATAGTTGGATATTGTTTCATTTATTTTTTAATTTGTTTCCACCATTTGTGAGTAGTTTCATGATTAAAATTAAAAGATATAATATTTACAGCCTTTACATTGTGCGGGAAGAAAACAGTAGAAGCCTGAGATTTTGAGAAATAGTATTAAAATTGAAAAATGGGACACCATGGTGGAATGCATTTTTGATGAAACTGTAAGTCAAGAGACTAACATATATAATTGTAAATCCCAAATTCATAGACGAAACTAAATTTTATTACCACGACATATAACACCACTACAACAATTCCCCATCATATGGTAGAGGATACTGAAAAGCGGGTATAGAAAAATTATTATACGAAAATAAATAAATCATTAAAAAAACATCACCCCATATCCATACTTTTCTGATACCAAATAATGGAAAAAATAAAACTTGGATCCATAGTAGTGTTCCATAATTTTGTATATAAAAAATTATAATATAAATCTAGAGAAAACGTATAAATTATTTACTCATTATACTACATACATACATAAATAATCAGTCTAACCCTATGAAGAATATATATATTAGTGAGAATAAAATAAATCCAAATTTCATTATCCCAACTCTAAAACTGTCAGATTATAACTCATTTTCCTCTATATTACTTCACATCTCAAATCAGATTTCTATCTACAAGACGAATCATGAATGTACGTAAAAGATATTGTGTACCCAATTACAAAGGGACACATAAATGGTGTGCCCAAAAATGTTTTTAACTCACTCAATGTCATCACCTTACTAAGTTCTTGTGATCTCGTGATATATGTTTAATTGTGTAGTTAATATCATTCAGATTTCTCAAAATATGTAATCCATGAATTCCTAAAAAAATCTCATACCAGCTTTTCATAATGGAATTACAACTCACATGAACACATGTATTATCAAAATATAATATAATTCTACCTTCAATGTTAGCATATATACTCATATTATTACATCATACACAAGGAATACTATTCCAAAACACTCACATCACACCAAGCATTATCCAAATATCTCATCTCATATCCACAACATTATTGTTTTCTGGATACATCAGAGGCCCACATAACCCATCAGTCATATCCCAACCCTATAGTAATAAAAACCTAAAAATCAATAAAAATAATCTTTATAATATAGAATCTAAATAAGGTAAATAAGATAGGTACTAACAATAATATGATTATTATAAAATGATAATGAAAAAAAATTAGGTTGGTGAAGAATAAAACAATAAATGATTATAATATAAATTCATTCATTTATAACTTATATCTCACATTATGATCTATCTCACCACACTTGTCCTCTCAAGAATTATTTATTCAAAAACATCCATTTTTAAAATATTATACCATCCCATATTTAACATATATGAAGATATTATTTCTCCTATTATATGTCAATATATTATTACTAAACACCAATCTTTGAAATTGAATATTAAAAAATACTATTTTCACTATATCATGTTCGGTGTCTATAATTTTACCATTATTGGATCCAATGAGAAAATATAATATTTATAATTAATATTATTGTTAGATTTTTCCTAAAACTACCACCTTACCCACTTATATATAACTCAAGAAATTAGTTTGTGTTCAAGATTCCTAAATATAGAACACATCCAGTATGAGTAACAATATCATCAACTAATAAAATATAATAAGTGTACATTAACCCACAATTAGAAAGAATGACACCTATTTTAATAGATTAGATCTTTTAAAATGATTAATTTTTGTTTTTTGGGTGATGGTGGTTTTATGTGAATGGTGGATGATGGAAAATGTTTTATAGATGTAATTTTATTTTGGGAGATGTCTTTTAGTGTGTCCTTATGTGTTTCACTGATAGGAGTTGGTTGGAGGATGTGGTTGTTCAAGTAATTTTTTAGGTTATGACATGAATAACATCACAATGGCATGGTTCTTATATTAATAATGAGTAGAGACATGATATTTTATTGTTTTCATCCATATATTGGTAGTTTGGTTATGGGGTGACGAGGTTTTCATTAGATGTGTTGAGATACGAGATATTATTATATAAAAAGAGGTATTAGGTTGGTCAGACATTAAGTATCATGTCCTTATATTATACGAAGGTGATATCATTATGAATTTTGGAATAATAGGTGGTATTTTTGATGTGTTTCAATATTATCATACCTAATTTTGTTATCATGTTATTTACTTTAGGGATATCATACCTGAGCCTCTATTAAATTGTTCAAGAAAGATAATTATTCGTTGTGTCTTATAATTACAACATGATGACTTGTGATATTAGTTTCTATATTCTACAACATTAATTTTAGTTTAAACATGGATCATTTTATTGTATTGTGGTATGGGTTGGGGATCATCATGTTTGATGGATTATTATGAGGATCATATTTTTATTCTTAAGATATTGGGTGTCGCATCATGTTATCTATGGTTGTAAAAACATAGATCCCATTGGCTGAGATCTAGTAGATACATGACTAAATTGGCATTAGATTCAAGTGACCTCTTATTAATGGACTAAATAGTTTTATAACTTATTAAACAATATAAATAATTGAGTCTTATTACATTATAAAAGATAAATTACAATATAGTGAAAGTAAATATTATGCATCCTTGAACTCATTTATATATTTCCTAATTATATCTTAACAAAGGAAATATAATGGTGGTATTATATTCTCACAATGGGATTCATATAAATGAATATATCAAGAATTAATACAGAATAAAAAGAATGGAAATGGAAATAACTAAAACACATTTCAGTTAATCAATAACATAAGCTTAAAATTCATTCATGGATAGTATCAAGGTAGTAATCACATAGATAATAATTAATAAATTACCAATGAAGAAAATATTAAATATATGACAACATGATGTCATAAATCTAATAATCTATACCTTCAAGACCATATTCTAAAATAATTAAATAGTTGGTTAGGTATTTCCCAGAACGACATTTAATGTTAACATAAGGATTTGTATCAAGATGATTGTTGGTTCATCAAGGGGTTATATAATTTTGGTCCTCATAAATCACTTCTTGTACAATGAATTTATAATATTTTGAATTTTATATTTAATTAATGAGAAATATATATCATAAAAAATATCTATATTGTGTAAAGAATAGGTATTATCAATAATTACCCATCCAATCAAATAAAATTCAAAATGAAACACAATATGTTGAAATAATATAGGCTTTAGGGAATAATATTATCAGTTATACAAATAATTTTGATATTTAAGGGAAATGTGATTTTTAATGATCAAAATATAGTGAAGGTTTCATGATAAATTTAATGATCATAAAATTAATCCAGTAAGTGAATTTCAATAATTTCCCTGGTCAAATAAATCATAAATGATTCTATAAAAGATTAAGCATTGTATAATTACAACATATCCCCAATTTATTTTTAGTAAAAAAATACTTTTTTCAACGATAGGGAGAAATATTAGCAATTTTTTTAAAAAATATTGTTGAAAAATTACATTTCACTACGAAAATAACTTTTAAAAATTAAAAATTTATGGAATATTTTGATGAACATATTATTTTTAAAAACATAGTATTGTTATAAAAGAAAGATACAAAAAATTATTGGTCATGATGATCGGAAAATGTTTCCATTATGAGTATATTACAATAATGAATCATTTCACATTTTCAGTAAAAATTACAAATGTACATCAATAGTGGTATAATAATGTATGAATGATTAAGTGTCATTTTAGTGGTATATAATCATCCCCAATGTTCCATAGTAGAAGTCACAATACATTTCATATTTTAAATAAATAAAATATATATATATATATATATATATATACATAAGCCTCTATCTACATACTAATATACTATGGATATGGATCTTATATGGTCACATTATTCTTCATCAATTTTATAGATAAATATATATTTAATAATGAAACCTATATAAGTGTATTATATGGTTTAATAAGTTTTGTGATTAATGAATTCAACATAACAACAATTTGTGATCCCACCATTATGTTAAACCAATTCATAGTTCATACTATCATAATTTCCTTCCAAAACTATGTTATAAAGGTAAATTATATCATATTCCACATAAAATTAACCCTCATTCACATTTTTACTTCAATGTGAATATACAAATTCTTTAATTTTATAATTTCTAATGAGTTAAACTCATTTTAAATTTCATCCTAATAGTGAAGGGATATATTGAGGAAACCTCCACTACCATCACATTCAATGGATAAAATAAAATATAGAGGTAAATACATATTTAATAATACATTAAATTTAAAATTATAACAATGTAATATCATAATAATAGATAAATATTTAATCTAATAAATTTAACATATAATTTATTATATAAATGATAACACATTAAAAACTAATGAAAATATTAAAATATAACCCACATAGAAAAAATATATAGTATGTAAAAAGTATTATTTAACATTTAATATATTACAATTATCATTAAATATTAACAGTTAAATATTATCAATTTTTCAAATTCAATAGTAACTTAAAATTAAAATAGACTGTTTAAAATAATAAAAAATATTTTTTTAATATTTTACACTATTATAATATAAACGTACTAGGTTTTACATTTTAGAATATTAATATTGACAGAAATTAAATCACAATACCATTATCAAAATTTCACAACATATAAAAAACCCCATTTCATTCTTGAGAGTCCAAATATTAAATAACATTCACCTTTTCTAAAATGGATTTAACTCTTGGGATAAATGTGCTTATTTAATCGAGCCTAGATAAAAACTGACAAAAATATTATGAAATAATAAAAATTAGATTCTAGGGGTCATTTAACAAAATTAAAAAATTACTCTAATCATTTTACATCATTTTATTATATAAAAAATAAAATTTTCAACAATGTTTCATGAAAAGGGAGGAATAAGAGGTTATAAATCACCAAAAACCCAAAATTATTTATGTAGTGCTAGAGATACATTATTTTTTTATATTACAAAACTATTCAATACTATTTAAATTTTAGAAATAATAAAATTAGTTTAATTTTATACTATTTAAATATTGCTTAAAATAAAATATAAAAATTAGAAATATTTTTATGAAATAATTTATAATATCCCAAAAATCCTTATACCTTATACCCTTTTAAATATTCATGTTTATCATTTAAATTTTCTATAATAAAATGGTTGAGATAAAATTCATATAAAATGATAATCATAATGTAAAATATGAAACAAATTGTCAATGTGGCTGTCAAAAGATCAATTATTATATATTGATATCATTATATTATAAAAAATGGAATAATAAAGGAATATGGCTTGAGAATATAGAATACCTTGGGATTATCAAGTAAGAGAAATCATAATAGATGAATAATATGACAAAAATGATATAGATAATGAATTGTAAAGAATATATCTTAGGAGAGTGTAAAAAAATTAAATCATGTCATCATAGTAATAGGTTAAGGCTCACTATTAAAACACTATGACATTGTGTTCTAGGATCACTAAGTTGGCACAATACATAATAAATCATATGATTTTAATTTGGATACCACCCATCATATAATAAAATAAAAAATAATATGTTATCCATATAAAGTTAAATGAAATAAAAATAAAAATTATCAATTTTCATTGCATAAAATTATAAACCATGGTAGGAAAAGGGTTTCATATCAACATGATATAAAATAATTGAAATAACATTCTTAGAATAAAAATTTGTCACTAAAAATAAAGAACGTATAGGGTATTACAATATTCTAAAATACATATATTAATTTACCATGGGTAAATTATGAGATTTATAAGTAGAATTAGAACAATAATGAAATAAAAATGGAGAATATTGGATGATTTCTTCATACTAAAATTGTAAAGAATGAGATAAATATAAATCATCTCAAAAAATAAAAATCCACTGATAAATATATTAAAATAAGAGATTGTGGTATAATAAATTATCACATAATGATTGATAATATTCATATAAATGATATAAAATATGGGCACATTTTATGAAAAAATAAGACTTTGAGGAGTTTGGGAAGGATTTCCCTTTCTATCTTCTTATTGTATGAATTATAAAAATAATCATTTCAATGATATTAAATATGAATGTTGTTAAAAAAATTAAATATACAAACATTAAATATTATATGATATATATATATATAATTCTTCTAAAATAATATCTATTAAAAAGGGAAGTAGTTATGAAGAGAAATAATCTTCTATTTTTTGAAACGTATAAAAGAAGAACTAATGAAAAAGAGAATATAAATGAGCATGAAAATATATATGAATATAGATAACCCTATTTTGATAATTTATTAGTATATCATAAATAAAAAATATTATAAAATAGGTTAAAGAAATATAATATAATTCAAAATAATGACATTGATTCATAAATACACATAACATAAATCTTAGCATCATTAGATTAAAAATTTATCATTTTGATTATAGAAATAAAATTTATTTATTAAATTTTATATATCCTTACTCCTAATAATTTAATTTAATATTTTTAATTTTAATTAATTTATTATTCATTTATTTGATTTAATGGATTTATTTTTTCATGGGGATTTCCTGATATGTTTGTTCAATATTCCAAAGTTTTATCATAAATAGAAATATATATTACACAATTCCAGTGTTGTATCAAAATTTTACATTTCACTAATTCAAAACGTGGAAGAAATATTTTACCTGTTTTCTTGAGAAAACTAATACAACTAGGATATATTTTTCATTTAAATTAAGTACAAAAAAGAAAACTTTTTTCAAAATAAACTAATAGAATATTACCCAAAAATAAATATATAATTATACTCAATTTCAGTTTAGATGAATTAAAAAAATTTATTTACATGTTTAAATATTTATTTATTTTATTTGTATATTCATATTTGTGTATTAATTTACTTTTATAAGTATTTAATTAATTATCAATAAAAACAATTTTATTATTCCATTCATCATGTTGTTATACTAAAAGTAATATTTTCAATGACAATCATGCCAATTACAGTAGTCTCATTACCTCTACACATCCTCTATATACCAATAAAATCCTAAATCATTCCTTCAAATATTTTTTTCTTAATTTTATCTACATTTCTTTACCAATTTTATTTCATTTTTATCTTATTAATTTTTTAGAAAAATCATGTTCATGACTATAATATTATTAAAAAGTTGAGAATAATAATTTTTGTAAAACTATTTACTCTAGTTGCATATATTAATCACCATACTGCATTTTAATTAATCATATGGAATATATTTTCCCTTAGTTTTTAATCTTATACTTTAAAGAAATAACATGTAATATTTTTCATGGTGTGGTTCATGTGATTTATTTATGGTATACCTATATAATTTAATACATATTTTACAATAAAAAAAGATTAATAATGGAAAACTATATGGTTATGATAAATATATTAATATATATATATATACATTTTTATTGTTGTAAAAATAAATAAGATAGATTTTAATTTTTACACCAATATAAATTAAGTGAGACAATATATAATAACAATTGTCAAAAATCTATGATGTTATTATATAGGATGAAATAATTCTAATTTTGGTGAGATCAATCACAATCACTACATCATTTTCTTAAATACAAGCATATTCTATTCCATTTATAGATAATTTTACAATATATAAATAAAAAATATATATTTATTTTAAATTTATATATTAACTCTTAACAATTTTCAATACAGTACATTTAATATCAGTCTTCCCATTCCTAAAAATAATCACAAAGAGTACATGTTTAATAAATCCAACCAATGACCTTTCATATTCACTTCCAATTACCAGGAATCATTTTCAACCTAACTATATTTTCATTAAACTCAAAAGGTAAACATGATCATAACACCTTGGATTTCATTGATATAGTTCATGATGTAAATAAATCATTCCCTTAACATGGCATCTTCTTATAGCACTATCTCATTATAATTGATAACATGTAAAGTATTGGGTTTGTATCTAAATAATTATAACATTAGGAAGTTATTGTGAATAAAATTAAATTCTAGTAGAAGATATAGATGATCATAAAAAGATTTAATGAACTATATAACATAAAACAGTCTCATGATACACAAAATAATGTTCCATGTTTTTCAAATCAACAAAATCTCATATGATTTGATGCCTAAAATGTCATTAAGTCCCACACTGAACTCCAAGGAATGGCATATTTGATTGTTGTAAAATATATTTTAACTCTCAATGATATATAAATAGATGTTAATGTATTAAACATGGTGGTATGTATCATTCCCAAGACCAGTCTCAATATGAAATGAATCTACCATTTTAATCCAACATATTCATAACATATATAGTCTTCGATACAACTCTTAAAATAACTCCATATATAAATATCAATAGATGTATTGAACAAATATTTAGGATATAATAATTTATTTATCTTTTATTTTCACACAATAGAAAGTTATATGTCTCTAAATAAATTTAAACTTTAATGTCAAAATGTCATAATATTATAGATTTTATTATAAAAATTGATCTATGTTGGGTTAAAAATTAAAATAAACTATATTACATAAAGAAATATAATATTTTTCTTTATATCTAAATTAAAATTTATCAATTATATTTATATTATTATATGATGTATAATGATAATTTTAAGATCATGTTAAAAAAATTTATATACTAAATGAACATTTTATTTATCATGGTGAACAAAAAATAGATAAATGTTATTATAGTGATTGGAAAATTTTATTTCATACAGAATTACTAAAGTGAAGAGATTGAAAGTCATTTATGATTTATTTAAAATATTATCCAATGGTTTGTGAAAAAATTATATGAGCTTTAATCAAAAGTAATTGAAATTCTTCATGAAAAGATAATTTATAAACATTGTATAAAAAATTTTATTAAACGTGATTAATTATTTTAGGGATAATAAAAAACAAAATCAATGAATCTTGCTGAATATATCACAATGATAGTAAAGAAATTAAAATTAGAATGGTAAACCTAAAAATTATCTTTTTAAAAGATCATATTTTGATGAGTATTTACTTTTTAGTGTTGTGTAATTTGAAATTGATAATATAGTTATTGTGTGATGTTAAATTTTTTGAGAAAAGTATATGTGTGTGGTTGAATTATCATCCTGGGAGGTTAAATGATGATTTTATAATCCTATGTATCATTACAATTTGAAGAATGTTATTGTGTGAGATTTTATCCATATTTTTAAAAGAATAATAGATATTTAATATAATGTAATTAGTTATTATAAGTCTAGAATATATGTTAAATACAATATATTATATTACTTGTAGTGGAAAAAGTTTGTATAATATTAGACTTCCTCCAATAGACCAAAGGCCTTCATTTTTTTATCATTTTTGATAATCCACCTTTCAAGGGGTGAGGTGGAACCCTTACAAGGCTCATAGGCGTAGCTATCACATGGTCCATAGGCCTTATAAGAATTCATTTCTCATAGGATTCTAACATTACATAAAACCCAGACTAACAACTTGGAACTGCTCCTCCGTAGAATCTTCATTGTGAAATCAGCTCTCCACCATCGTATTGATGTTCGGCTAGGCTTTCCTATGCATGCACAGGCTTGTCCCGATGGCAGGTGACATACCCTCTCATTCTTGTAATCTGTTTTGCATTTTCAATAGTGAATTCCCCTTGATCATCCTCCTTATGAAGCTTGTTCCTTGTTGGTTGTCTGGATATTAGATTTTAGTTGTGCGAGATTAGGACTTTTTTCAATGCCTCTACCAAATCTAAGATACTTCCATCTACTTTTTACATCACAATTTGAGTATGTTTTTATTCAAGTCATCAAATTGACCCAATTATAGTACGATATTGTTTCATTTATTGTTTAATTTGTTTCCACCATTTATGAGTAGTTTCATGCTTTAAATTAAAAGAAATAATATTTAAATCCTTTACATTGTACTGGAAGAAAACAGTAGAAGCCTGAGATTTTGAGAAATATTATTAAAATTGAAAAATGGGACACCATGGTGGAATTCATTTTTGATAAAACTGGAAGTCAAGAGACTAACATATATAATTTTACATCCCCAAGTCATAGAATAAACTAAATTATATTACCATGACATATAACACCACTACAATAATTCATCATCATATGGTAGAGGCTACTGAAAAGAGGGTTTAGAAAAATTATTCTACGAAAATAAATAAATCATTAACAAAACAGCATCCCATATCCATACTTTTCTGATACCAAATAATGTAAAAAATAAAACATAGATCCATAGTAGTGTTTCATAATTTAGTATATAAAAAATTATAATATAAATCTAGAGATAAAACGTATAAATTCATTACTCATTATACTACATACAAAAATAAATAATCAGTCTAACCCTGTGAAGAATATATATATTAGTGAG
Organism: Viscum album; assembly: GCA_963277665.1. NCBI lineage: Eukaryota > Viridiplantae > Streptophyta > Magnoliopsida > Santalales > Viscaceae > Viscum > Viscum album. The sequence continues at coordinate 1,961,547,576 of OY728137.1, forward strand.
AATAAAATAAATCCAAATTTCATTATCCCAACTCTAAAACTATCAGATTCTAACTCATTTTCCTCTATATTACTTCACATCTCAAATCAGATTTCTATCTACAAGATGAATCATGAATGTATATAAACGATATTGTGTACCCAATTACAAAGGGTCACATAAATGGTGTGCCCAAAAATGTTTATAACTCCCTCAATGTCATCACCTTACTAAGTTCTTTTGATCTAGTGATATATGTTCAATTATGTTGTTAATATCATTCAGATATCTCAAAATTTGTAATCCATGAATTCCCACAAAAAATATCATACCAGCTTTTCATAATGGAATTACAACTCACATGAACACATGTATTATCAAAATATGATATAAGTCTATCTTCAATGTTAGCATATATACTCATATTATTACATCATAAACAAGGAATACTATTCAAAAACACTCACATAACACCAAACATTATCCAAATATCTCATCTCATATCCACAAAATTATTTTTTTCTGGATACATCAGAGGCCCACATAACCCATCAGTCATATCCCAACCCTATAGTAATAAAAAACTAAAAATTCAATAAGAATAATTATTATAATAAGGAATCTAAATAAGATAAATAGTATAGGTACTAACAATAATATGATTATCATAAAATTATAATGAAAACAAATTAGGTTGGTGAAGAATAAAACAATAAAAGTTTATAATATAAATGCATTCCTGTATAACTTATATCTCACATTATGATCAATCTCACCACAATTGTCCTCTCAAGAATTGTTTATTCAAAAAAATACATTTTTACAATACTATACCATCCCATATTTAACATATATGAAGATGTTATTTCTCCTATTATATGTCAATATATTATTACTAAACACCAATCTTTGAAATTAAATATTAAAAAATAATATTTTCACCATATCATGTTCGGTGTCTATAATTTTACCATTAGTGAATCAAATTAGAAAATATAATATGTGTAATTAATATTATTGTCAGATTTTTCCTAAAACTACCACCTTACCCACTTATATATAACTCAAAAAATTATGTTGTGTTCATGATTCCTAAATATATAACACATCCAGTATGAGTAACAATATCATCAACTTATAAAATATAATAAGTGTACATTAACCCACAATTAGAAAGTATCAATTCTCTTTTAATAGATTAGACCTTCTAAAATGATTAATTTTTTTTATTTGGGTGATGGTGGTTTTATGTGAATGGTGGATAATGGAAAATGTGTTATAGATGTAATTTTATTTTGGGAGATGTCTTTTAGGGTGTCCTTATGTGTTTCACTAATAGGAGTTGGTTGGAGGATGTGTTTGTTCAATTAATTTTTTAGGTTATGACATGAATAACATCACAATGGCATGGTTCTTATATTAATAATGAGTATAGACATGATATTTTAGTGTTTACATCCATATATTAGTAGTTTGGTTATGGTGTGATGAGGTTTTCATTAGATGTGTTGAGTTACGAGATATTATTATATAAAAAGAGGTATTAGGTTAGTCAGACATTAAATATCATGTCCTTATATTATATGAAGGTGATATCATTATGAATTTTGGTATAATGAGTGGTATTTTTGATGTCTTTAAATATTATCATACCTAAGTTTGTTATCATGTTATTTAATTGAGGGATATCATACCTGAGCCTCTATTAAATTGTTCAAGAATGATAACTTTTCGGTGTCCCTTATAATAATGACATGATGACTTGTGATATTAGTTTTCATATTCTAAAACACTAATTTCAGTTTAAACATGGATCATTTAATTTTTTTGTGGTATGGGTTGGGGATCATCATGTTTGATGGAATATTATGAGGATCACATTGTGATTCTTAGGAGGTTGGGTGTCACATCATGTTATCTATGGTTGTAAAAACATAGATCCCAGGGGCCGAGAGCTAGTAGATACTTGACTAAATTGGCATTAAATACAAGTGACCTATTATTAATGGACTAAATAGTTTTATAACTTATTAAACAATATAAATAATTGAGTCTTATTACATTATAAAAGATAAATTACAATATAGTGTAAGTAAATATTACGCATCCTTGAACTCATTTATATATTTCATAATTATATCATAGCAAAGGAAAAAGAATGGTGATATTATATGCTCATTAAGGGATTCATATAAATGAATATATCAAGAATTAATACGGAATAAATAGTATGGAAATGTAAATAACTAAAAAAACATTTCATTTAATCAATAACATAATCTTAAAATTCATTCATGGATAGTATGAAGGTAGTAATCACATAGATAATAATTAATAAATTACCAATGAAGAAAATATTAAATATATAACAACATGATGTCATAAATATAATAATCTATACCTTCAAGACCATATTCTAAAATAGTTAAATAGTTTGTTAGGTATTTCCCAGAACCACATTTACTGTTAACATAAGGATTTGTATCAAGATGATTGTTGGTTCATCAAGGGGTTATATAATTTTGGTCCTCGTCAATCACTTCTTGTACAATGAATTTATAATATATTGAATTGTATATTTAATTAATGAGAAATATATATCATAAAAAATATCTATATTGTGTAAATAATAGGTATTATCAATAATTACCCATCCAATCAAATAAAATTCAAAGTGAAAAACAATATGTTGAAATAATATAGGCTTTAGGGAATAATATTATCAATTATACAAATAATTTTGATATTTAAGGGGAATGTGATTTTTAAAGATCAAAATATAGTGAATGTTTCAGGATAAATTTAATGATCATAAAATTAGTCCTGTAAGTGAATTTCTATAATTTCCCTGGTCAAATTGATCATAAATGATGCTATGAAAGATTAAGCATTGTATCATTACAACATATCCCCAATTTATTTTTAGTAAAAAAAATATTTTTTTTAAATATGAGGAGAAATATTAGCAATTTTTTTAAAAAATATTGTTGAAAAATTACATTTCACTATGAAACTAACTTTTAAAAATTAAAAATTTATAGAATATTTTGAAGAACATATTATTTTAAAAAACATAGTATGGTTATAAAAGAAAGATACAATAAATTATTGGTCATGATGGTCAGAAAATTTTTCCATTATGAGTATATTACAACAATGAATCATTTCACATTTTCTATAAAAATTACAAATGTACATCAATAGTGGTATAATAATGTATGAATGATTAAGTGTCATTTTAGTGGTATATACTCATCCCCAATGTTCCATAGTAGAAGACACAATACATTTCATATTTGAAATAAATAAAAAATAATATATATATATATATATAAGCCTCTATCTACATACTAAAATACTATGGATATAGATCTTATATGGTCACATTATTCTTCATCAATTTTATAGATCAATATAAATTTAATAATTAACCCTATATAAGTGTATTATATAGTTTAATAAATTTTTTGATTAATGAATTCAACATAACAACAATTTGTGATCCCAAAAATATGTTAAACCAATTCATAGTTCATACTATGATAATTTCCTTCCAAAACTATGTTATAAAGGTAATTTATATCATATTCCACATAAAAGTAACCCTCATTCACATTTTTACTTCAATGTGAATATACAAATTATTTAATTTTATAATTTCTAATGAGTTAAACTCGTATTAAATTTCATCCTAATAGTGATGGGATATGTTGAGGCAACCTCCACTACCATCACATTCAATAGAGAAAATAAAATATACAGGTAAATACATATTTTATATTACATTAAATTTAAAATTATAACAATGTAATATCCTAATAATAGATAAATATTTAATCTTATAAATTTAACATATAATTTATTATATAAATGATAACACATTAGAAACTAATGAAAATATTATAATATAACCCACATAGAAAAATATACAGTATGTAAAAAGAATTATTTAACATTTAATTTATGACAATTATCATTAAATATTAACAGTTAAATAATATCAATTTTTCAAATTCAATAATAACTTAAAATTAAAATAGACTGTTTAAAATAATAAAAAATATTTTTTTATTATTTTACACTATTATAATATAACCGTACTAGGTTTTCCATTTTAGAATATTAATATTGAAAGAAATTAAATCACAATAACATTATCAAAATTTCACAACATAGAAAAACCCCATTTCATTTTTGAGAGTCCATATATTAAATAACATTCACTTTTTCTAAAATGGATTTAACTCTTGGGGTAAATGTGCTTATTTAATCGAACCTAGATAAAAACTGACAAAAAATTTATGAAATAAAAAACGATAGATTCTAGGGGTCTTGTAAAAAAATTAAAAAAATACTCTTTTCATTTTACATCATTTTATTATATAAAAAATAAAAGTTTCAACAATGTTTCATGAAAAATGAGGAATAAGAGGTTATAAATCACCAAAAACCCAAAACTATTGATGTAGTGCTAGAGATACATTATTATTTTTTATTACAAATCTATTTAATATTTTTTAAATTTTAGAAATAATAAAATTAGTTTAATTTCATACTATTTAAATATTACATAAAATAAAATATAAAAATTAGAAATATTTTAATACAATAATTTATGATATCCCAAAAATCCTTGAACCTTATACACTTTTAAATATTCATGTTTATCATTTCAATTTTCTATAAGAAAATGGTTGAGATAAAATTCATATAAAATGATAATCATAATGTAAAATATGAAACGAATTGTCAATGTTGCTATCAAAAGATCAATTATTATATATTGATATCATTATATTATAAAAAATGGAATAATAAAGGAATATGGCGTGAGAATATAGAATACCTTGGGATTATCAAGTATGAGAAATCATAATAGAGGAATTATATGAGAAAAATGATATAGATAATGAATTGTAATGAATATATCTTAGGAAAGTGTAATAAAATTAAATCATGTCATCATAGGAATAAGTTAAGGCTCACTATTAAAACACTATGACATTGTGTTCTAGGATCACTAAGTTGGGACAATACGTAATAAATCATATGAGATTAATTTGGATACCACCCATCATATAATAAAATAAAAATTAATATGTGTTCCATATAAAGTTAAATGAAATAAAAGTTATAATTATCAATTTTCATTGCATAAAATTATAAACCATGGTAGGAAAAGGGTTTCATATCAACATGATATAAAATAATTGAAATAACATTCCTAGAATAAAAATTTGGCACTAAAAATAAAGAACGTAAAGGGTATTACAATATTCTAAAATAGATATATTAATTTACAATGGGTAAATTAATGAGATTTATAAGTAGAAATAGAACAATAATGTAATAAAAAATTTTATGATTGGATGATGTCTTCATACTAACATTGTAAAGATTGAGATAAATATAAATCATCTCGAAAAATAAAAATCCACTGATAAATAAATTAAAATAAGATATTGTGGTATAATAAATTATCACATAATGATTGATAATATTCATAAAAATGATATAAAATATGGGCACATTTTATGAAAAAATAAGCCTTTGAGGAGTTTGGGAGAGATTCCCCTTTCTATCTTCTTATTGTATGAATTATAAAAATAATCATTTCAACGATATTAAATAAGAATGTTGCTAAAAAATTAAATATACAAACATTATATATTATATGATATATATATATATATATATATATTTCTTCTAAAATAATATCTATTAAAAAGGGATGTAATTACGAAGAGAAATAATCTTCTATTTTTTGAAACGTATAAAATAAGAACAAATGAAAAAGAGAATATAAATGAGCATGAAAATATATATGAATATAGATAACCCTATTTTGATCATTTATTAGTATATCATAAATAAAAAATATTATAAAATAGATTAAAGAAGTAGAATATAATTCAAAATAATGACATTGATTCATAAATACACATAACATAAATATTAGCATCATTAGAATACAAATTTAACATTTTGATTATAGAAATAAAATTGATTTATTATATTTTATATATCCTTATTCCTAATAATTTAATTTAATATTTTTAATTTTATTTAATTTATTATTCATTTATTTGATTTAATGTATTTATTTTTTCATGGGGATTTCCAGATATGTTTGTTCAATATTCCAATGTTTTATCATAAATAGAAATATATATTACACCATTCCAGTGCTGTATCAAAATTTTACATTTCACTAATTCAAAACGTGGAAGAAATATTTTACCTATTTTCTTGAGAAAACTAATACAACTAGGATATTTTCTTCATTTAAATTAATTAAAAAAAGAAAACTTTTTTCAAAATAAATTAATAGAATATTACCCAAAAATAAATATATAATTATACTCAATTTCAGTTTGGATGAATTAAAAGAGAATTTATTAACATGTTTAAATATTTATTTATTTTGTTTGTATATTCATATTTGTGTATTAATTTACTTTTATAAGAATTTAATTAATTATCAATAAAAACAACTCGATTATTCCATTCGTCATGTTTTTATACTAAAAGTAATATTTTCAATGACTACCATGCCAATTATAATAGTCTCATTGCCTCTATACATCATCTATATACCAATAAAATCCTAAATCTTTCTTTCAAATATTTTTTTCTTAATTTTACCTACATTTATTTACCAATTTTTTTACTTTGTTATCTTTTTATTTTTTTAGAAAAATCATGTTCATGACTATAATATTAATAGAAAGTTGAGAATAATAATTTTTCTAAAACTATTTACTCTAGTTGCATATATTAATCACCCTACTACATTTTAATTAATTATATGGAAAATATTTTCCCTTAGTTTATGATCTTATACTTTAATGAAATAACATGTAATATTTTTCATGGTGTGGTTCATGTGATTTATTTATTGTATACCTATATAATTTAATACATATTTTACTATAAAAAAAGATTAATAATGGAAAACTATATGATTAAGATAAATATATTAATATATATATATACATTTTTATTGTTGTTAAAATAAAGAAGATAGAGTTTAATTTTTACACCAATATAAATTAAGTAAGAAAATATATAATAACAAATGTCAAAAATTGAGGATGTTATTATTTAGGATGAAATAATTCTAATTCTGGTCAGATCTATCACAATCACTACATCATTTTCCTAAATACAAACATATTCCAATCCCTTTATAGATAATTTTACAACATAGAAATAAAAAATATATATTTATTTTAAATTTATATATTAACTCTAAACCATTTTCAATACAGTACATTTAATATCAGTCTTCCCATTCCTAAAAATAATCACAAAGAGTACATGTTTAATAAGTCCAACCAATGACCTTTCATATTCACTTCCAATTACCAGGAATCATTTTCATCCTAACTATATTTTCATTAAACTCAAAAAGTAAACATGATCATAACACCTTTGATTTCATTGATATAGTTCATGATGTGAATAAATCATTCCCTTAATATGGCATCTTCTTATAGCACTATCTCATTGTAATTGATAACAAGTCAAGTATTGGGTTTGTACCTAAATAATTAAAACATTAGGAAGTTATTGTGAATAAAATTAAATTCTAGTAGAATATATAGATGATCATAAAAAGATTTATTGAACTATATAACATAAAACAGTCTCATGATACACAAAATAATGTTCCATGTTTTTCAAATCAACAAAATCTCATCTGATTTGATGCCTAAAATGTCATTAAGTCCCACACTGAACTCCAAGGGATGGCATATTTGATTCTTGTAAAATATATTTTAACTCTCAATGATATATAAATAGATGATAATGTATTAAACATGGTGGTTTGTATCATTCCCAAGACTAGCCTCAATATGAAATGAATATACCATTTTAATCCAACATATACACAACATATATAGTCTTCGATACAACTCTTAAAATAACTCCATATATAAATATAAATAGATGTATTGAACAAATATTTAGGATATATTAATTTATTTATCTTTTATTTTCACACAATAGAAAGTTATATGTCTCTAAATAAATTTAAACTTTAATGTCAAAATGTCATAATAGTATATATTTTATTTTCAAAATTGATCTATGTTGGGTGAAAAATTAAAATAAACTATATTACATAAAGAAATATAATATTTTTCTTTATATCTAAATTAAAATTTATCAATTATATTTATATTATTTTATGTTTTATAATGATAATTTTAAGATCATGTTACAAAATTTTATATACTAAATGAACATTTTATTGATCATGGTGAAAAAATAGATAAATGTTATTATAGTGATTGGAAAATTTTATTTCATACAGAATTACTAAAGTGAAGAGATTGAAATTCATTTATGATTTATTAAAAATATGATCCAATGGTTTGTGAAAAAATTATATGAGTTTTAATCAAAAGTAATTGAAATTTTTCATGAAATGATATTTTATAAACATTGTATAAAACATTTTAGTAAACATGATAAATTATTTTTGGGATAATACAAAACAAAATCAATGAATCTTACTGAATATATCACAATGATAATAAAGAAATTTAAATGAGAACGGTAAACCTAAAAAATAAAATTTTAAATGATCATATTTTGATGAGTATTTATTTTTTAGTGTAGTGTAATTTGAAATTGATAATATAGTTATTTTTTGATGATAAAAATTATGAAAAAAGTATATGTGTGGTTGAATTATCATCCTGGGAGGTTAAATGATGATTTTATAATCCTATGTATCCTTACAATTTGAACAATGTTATTGTGTGAGATTTTATCTATATTTTTAAAAGAATAATAGATATTTAATATAATGTAATTAGTTATTATAAGTCTAGAATATATGTTAAATACAATATATTAGATTACTTGTAGTGGAAAAAGGTTGTATAATATTAGACTTCCTCCAGTGGACCAAAGGCCTTCATTTTTTGATGATTTTTGATAATCCACCTTTCAAGGGGTGAGGTGGAACCCTTACAAGGCTCATAGGCGTAGCTATTACATGGCCCATAGGCCTTATAGGAATTCATTTCTCGTAGGATTCAAACATTACATAAAACCCAGACTAACTAATCGGAACTGCTCCTCTGCAGCATTTTCATCGTGAAATCAGCTCTCCACCATCGTATTGATGTTCGGCTAGGCTTTCCTATGCATGCACAGACTTGTCCCAATGGCAGGTGACATACCCTCTCATTCTTGCAATCCATTTCACTTTTTCAATGGTGAATTCCCCTTGCTCATCCTCCTTATGAAGCTTGTTCCTTGTAGGTTTTCTGGACATTAGATTTCAGTTGTGTGAGATTGGGACTTTTTTCAATGCCTCTACCAAATCTAAGATACTTCTATCTACTTTTTACATCACAATTTCAGTATGTTTTTATTCATGTCATCAAATTCACCCAATTATAGTACAATATTGTTTCATTTTTTGTTTAATTTGTTTCCACCATTTATGAGTAGTTTCATGATTAAAATTAAAAGAAATAATATTTACATCATTTATATTGTGCTAGAAGAAAACAGTACAAGCTTGAGATTTTGAGAAATAGTATTAAAATTGAAAAATGGGACACCATGGTGGAATTCATTTTTGATGAAACTGGAATTCAAGAGACTAAAATATATAATTTTACATCCCCAAGTCATAGACTAAACTAAATTATATTACCAAGTCATATAACACCACTACAACAATTCCCCATCATATGTTAGAGGCTACTGAAAAGCGGGTATAGAAAAATTATTCTACGAAAATAAATAAAACATTAACCAAACATCATCCCATATCCATACTTTTCTGATACCAAATAATGGAAAAAATAAAACATGGATCCATAGTAGTGTTCTATAATTTAGTATATAAAAAATTATAATATAAATCTAGAGATAAAATGTATAAATTCATTACTCATTATACTACATACATAAATAAATAATAAGTCTAACCCTATGAAGAATATATATATTAGTGAGAATAAAATAAATCCAAATTTCATTATCCCATCTCTAAAAATATCAGATTCTAACTCATTTTCCTCTATATTACTTCACATCTCAAATCAGATTTCTATCTACAAGACGAATCATGAACGTACATAAAATATATTGTGTACCCAATTACAAAGGGACACATAAATGGTGTGCCCAAAAAAGTTTTTAACTCTCTCAATGTCATCACCTTACTATGTTCTTGTGATCTGGTGATATATGTTCAATTATGTAGTTAATATCATTCAGATATCTCAAAATATGTAATCCATGAATTCCCAAAAAAAATCTCATACCAACTTTTCATAATGGAATTACAACTCACATGAACACTTGTATTATCAAAATATAATATAAGTGTATCTTCAATGTTAGAATATATAATCATATTATTATATCATAGACAAGGAATACTATTCCAAAACACTCACATCACACGAAACATTATCCAAATATCTCATCTCATATCCACAAAATTATTGTTTGCTGGATACTTTAGAGGCCCACATAACCCATCAGTCATATCCCAACCCTATAGTAATAAAAACATAAAAAAGCAATAAGAATAATTATTATAATAGGTAATCTAAATAAGATAAATAATAAAGGAACTAAAAATAATATGATTATCATTAAATGATAATGAAAACAAATTAGGTTGGTGAAGAATAAAACAATAAAAGTTTATAATATAAATGCATTCCTTTATAACTTATATCTCACATTATGATCTATCTCACCACAACTGTCCTCTAAAGAATTATTTATTCAAAAACATCGATTTTGAAAATACTATACTATCCCATATTTAACATATATAAAGATGTTATTTCTCCTATTATATGTCAATATATTATTACTAAACACCAATCTTTGAAATTGAATATTAAAAAATAATATTTTCACCATATAATGTTTGGCGTCTATAATTTTACGATTAGTGGATCCAAGGAGAAAATATAATATGTACAATTAATATTATTGTCAGATTTTTCCTAAAACTACCACCGTACCCACTTATATATAACTCAAAAATTAGTTTGTGTTCAAGATTCCTAAATATAGAACACATCCAGTATGAGTAACAATATCATCAACTAATAAAATATAATAAGTGTACATTAACCTACAATTAGAAAGTATCACTCCTCTTTTAATAGATTAGACCTTCTAAAATGATTAATTTATGTTATTTGGGTGATGGTGGTTTAATGTTAATGGTGGATGATGGAAAATGTGTTATAGATGTAATTTTATTTTGGGAGATGTCTTTTAGTGTGTCCTTATGTGTTTCACTGATAGGAGTTAGTTGGAGGATGTGGTTGTTCAAGTACTTTTTTAGGTTATGACATGAATAACATCACAATGGAATGGTTCTTATATTAATAATGAGTAGAGACATGATATTTTAGTGTTTTCATCTATATATTGGTAGTTTGGTTATGGTGTGATGAGGTTTTCATTAGATGTGTTGAGATACGAGATATTATTATATAAAAAGGGGTATTAGGTTAGTCAGACATTAAGTATCTTGTCCTTATATTATATGAAGGTGATATCATTATGAATTTTGTTATAATGAGTGGTATTTTTGATGTGTTTCAATATTATCATACCTAAGTTTGTTATCGTGTTATTTACTTGAGGGATATCATACCTGATCCTCTATTAAATTGTTCAAGAATGATAATTATTTGGTGTCCCTTATAATTACAACATGATGACTTGTGATATTAGTTTCCATATTCTACAAAATTAATTTCAATTTAAACATGGATCATTTAATTGTATTGTGGTATGGGTTGGGGATCATCATGTTTGATGGAATATTATGAGGATCATATTGTGATTCTTAGGAGTTTGGGTGGCACATCATGTTATCTGTGGTTATAAAAACATAGATTTAAGGGGACGAGAGCTAGTAGATACTTCACTAAATTGGCATTAGATACAAGTTACCTCTTATTAATGGACTAAATAGTTTTATAACTTATTAAACAATATAAATAATTGATTCTTATTAAATTATAAAAGATAAATTACAATATAGTTTAAGTAAATATTACGCATCCTTGAACTCATTTATATATTTCATAATTATATCTTAGCAAAGGAAAAATAATGGTGATATTATATGCTCATTAAGGGATTCATATAAATTAATATATCAAGAATTAATATGGAATAAACAGTATGGAAATAGAAATAACTAAAAACACATTTCATTTAATCAATAACATAAGATTAAAATTCATTCATGGATAGTATCAAGGTAGTAATCACATAGATAATAATTAATAAATTACCAATAAAGAAAATATTAAATATATGACAACATGATGTCATAAATCTAATCATATATACCTTCAAGACCATATTCTAAAAAAGTTAAATAGTTGGTTAGGTATTTCCCAGAACCACATTTAATGTTAACATAAGGATTTATATCAAGATGATTGTTGGTTCATCAAGGGGTTATATAATTTTGGTTCTCATCAATCAGTTCATGTACAATGAATTTATAATATATTGAATTGTATATTTAATTAATGAGAAATATATATCATAAAAAATATCTATATTGTGTAAATAATAGGTATTATCAATAATTACCCATCCAATCAAATAAAATTAAAAGTGAAACATAGTATGTTGAAATAATATAGGCTTTAGGGAATAAAATTATCAATTATACAAATAATTTTGATATTTAAGGGAAATGTGATTTTTAATGATCAAAATATAGTGAATGTTTTATGATAAATTTAATGATCATAAAATTAATCATGTAAGTGAATTTCAAGAATTTCCCTGATCAAATTGATCATAAATGATTCTATGAAATATTAATCATTGTATCATTACAACGTATCCCCAATTGATTTTCAGTAAAAAAATATTTTTTTCAACGATGAGGAGAAATATTAGCAATTTTTTAAAAAAATATTGTTGAAAAATTGCATTTCACTATGAAAATAACATTTAAAATTTAAAAATTTATAGAATATTATGAAGAAAATATTATTTTAAAAAACATAGTATGGTTATAAAAGAAAGATATAATAAATTATTTGTCATGATGGTCGAAAAAATTTTCTATTATGAGTATATTACAACAATGAATCATTTCACATTTTCTGTAAAAATTACAAATGTACATTTTCTGAAAACAATAAAAGGATTTCTTATTCATATTTTTAAAAAATTATTTCATTGCAATTTTTTTAAAATATATTTAATGAACTAACCTCGGTCAAATTGACAAGACAGGTGAGCTTTCCCACTACTGTTGTAAGCTGCAATAGATATTGGAAACAAGTCTCATAAAAAAAATATCTATATCCAAAAAATTAAAAAATATGAATTAATGAAGATCTATACAACTAAATCCAAACCATTTAAACAAGATTGTATGGAAAGAGAATACTATCTAATCTCTAAGTTTCCAACTATCACCTAGATATCATATTACTATGAAATCAATGACAACAATAAGAGATGGTATGATATATGCTTCCCTTCTAATTAATGGAATACTGAAAAAAATATCTACAACTGCCAAAGGGAAAATATATGGTTTGAGAAAAATCTCAATAGGATTCAACTGTAGAATCTATATAAATTATAATATCAATAATGCAATTGTTATTTTTTAAAAAAATATAGTTTGACAAATCATTTTCTTAAACCAAAACAATTTTTAAATTGTCCATTGGTTTTACTAAAATCATTTCAAATCTGTAGTATAAGGAATCTTAAATATACATTTTTTATGTATTAAATAATAATCAATGAAATTCATGGGTACATTATAATATTCAAATTTAATAAGTATAACAATGAAACAACCCATCATGTGAAAGCTTGTGTGAGAATAACCATTACATAATCCATCATGTGATAATAAAATAATAAATAATAAGACCCACCATTCATAATGTAATCTAAGGTTATAAGTTCTCAAAATAAAAAAAAATCCTCAATACAGGGCTATAATGGATCCAACTTATATAAACTCTAGTATCCTTACACACAATAATGTTAATGGAAACCTCAAGTGTCAATACACACACTATGAGTGAGTTTTATATTCCTGATGCACATAAGGTCAGCCAATATGGTATGTTCATTTAAAAAAATTTAAAAATATACGATCACAATTTATAAATCATTTCAAAATAAATGAAATCAAATTTTGTTCTTGAAGATCCATTTTTTAAACTAAAACCTCCATTCAATAATTTTAGCAATCACTTGGTGCGAAAACACAATTTTTAATCAAAACTCTCTTTAAAAATATGATTACATTATTAAAATAGATTGAAAATATATAATGGTTTGGTAGAAGAGTTCATATAAACCCTACAAGGGTGTGAAATTAAACTCATTGAAACACAATGATCTCAAAACTGTGAAAAGATGAACTAATCATTGATTATTTACTACTTAAAGTAGGATAATAGAGTCGTCCAACCATGAAAATCTATACACAAAAAGTTCATGGAAAACCTCATTACCCTACACCTCTCTTGGAATGATAGAATCCAAAACCCAAGGATTGTGTACTAAAATAGTATGTATATATATATTTATCCAACTTCAAAGATACCCAAATGAGGGAGTAAGTGGATCCCAACCTCACAGATTGGCCCACAAGGTAATGTCTATCAGTGATGCCCAACACCTCACACATCTACACAGGGCTAAAATCACTAAGGTAATCATTCAGAACATCTTGAAATTATCTGATTTGGATAACATAACCCACATGCATAGTTTTTGGTCAAATCAGAAGAATGCACATTTTTTGGGGGAAAGAATCCTCCTTTCCTGTGAGTCTAAAGGTATGTCAAACTGTGTCTTATCACTATGTCTCATAGTCAAGGAGCCACCAAATTCTGGAAAGGATCATGTGCTCGGGTATAAAAGGAGTGTCCTTCTCTTTCAATCAATGATGAATACCAGTGCATAGTCTAGCCGAAGGGTACCACTCTATAATGACAAAAAGGAACTCCATTGCACATCCCTAATAGAGGGTAAGTAAGGAGAGTCTTAAAGAAATTTCCACTGCCATTTCTAGATGGAGGTTTATGCCTAGATGATTCCATCGGGGAACTCCACAGGTTATCCCCCCAAGAGGGTAATCCCAAAACATTGAGGAACTCCACTGCCCAATCCTCCTAGAGGGTAACTCGGAATGATCATCGGGGAACACCAATGAGCAGTCCTACTAGAGGGTAAGCCCATAAGGTCAACGAACTCCACTACACATTCATACTAGAGGGTAAGTCAAAAAAACATTAGGTAACACCACAACACATTTCTACTTGAGGTATAACCCAGAACTGTCATTGGGGTATGCCACATCCCAACCTTACTAGAGGGTAGTCCCTCTACTTCTATGGTGGTTCTGTATGATTTTTATAGTCATCATGGTTCACCTTAGTCAGTTCAAAACTGGGAACATTTAAATCATATCTCTAAATGAACATTAAATGGAATCAACAAATTCTACATAGAAAAACACTTGGTATAGGAATATCAGGGGCCAAAATTTGAATCCAAATGAAGAATATACTGAGGTTTGAAGGTCGCTCGAAATAGATCAAGTAGAACACAACATGTGAGGGGACCCATATAATCTGTGTTCCCTCATCACTTCTTGACCATGTCTATGGCTAGTTCATAGATCCTATCAGTGTAGTTGTTCATGTTGTGTAGGTGGAATATGTGTCAAGACCCACTTATCTGAGGAATGGTCTATGTCGTTGTACTCGGATATCGTGTCCATGTACATTGGTACATGGTGTGTGGTTCCACACATGATGTTTCCCAAGTGACCAACCTATGTCATTTTACATATATATGGACTCCACAACCATCTGACCCATAGAAAAATATGTTCATTTAGGGAGGTTATTCATGAAGTGTTAGAAATACTATTTTTATGACCATCCTTATCTTTTCTCTAACCCTTGCACCACTATTGAGGGTGGATACAAACTTTGTGTTATTCATTAAGCATTGCGTGAAGTAGGAATTTTGATATAAAACTTTGATTTTATAGATAATTTTATGTTCTTTGAATCTGATCTTTCCACCATGGATTCCACCTCATTTCCTCCCAAATTTGACATATATAGTCGAGATTCACATTTTTTAGCCATTGTTCATCAGAAATAATCCATCATTCGTTTATGGGGTTTGACTTAATGTTCCACACATATCCACATATATATGTCTCAATGATCAAGTTTAATTACTTCAAATTAATTATCCATTGATCTTGATGATCCCATATATGTTTTTTTCTTGATGGACCATCACCATTTCATTGATCATCCACAAATATGGGTGCCCGATCGAGCATAGGTCACACTAAAATTTGAGATCCAAGAACCACAAGGTTCAAATGAAAATGAATATCTTGAACGAGGAAAGAAAAACATAAACAAAGGTTTGATGATTTTGGTCAATCATTCTTGGATAACTGATCAATAATAAAAAATTCTGATTAAAAAATAACTAATATAAAATGAGTTTCAATACATAGGATCATGAAAAGGTTTGTGAGTGTGGTTCAGATCAAAAAATAATGATCGTTCTTATTAAACTTTTAATGAATGAAAATATACCAATTCCAGGGCCCTAACTAGATTGGATGAATCTTATTTGATGAATAATGTGCTAAAAATGATTTTTTTCATTTGGGGTGCTTCGAATCTTCTGAATCTGATGTTTCATCATCCATCGAGATAATTATATAGAGGAAGGATGTTATCTCACTAATGAATTTAGAAAATAATTTGGAAAACCCTAGTAGAGATTTTATATTAATGAATTTATATACATCTCTCAGTTTAAATGAATTAAATTAATTAATTATTTCACTTAATTACACCGCCAATGGGAAATGGGTCTGAACATCCAACGCCAAAACATTTTATGTCACCCCTAGGGTAAACAACACATTCTAGACCCAACCATGGTCTCATATTTCTTATCTAACCTACCATTTGACAGTTATACCTTTTTCCTTAATTAACCATGTGTGCATAATAAAAAGATATTTAATATTTTTATAAAATAAATTCTAGGAACCCTGGGCATCTTCTTCACATGGTGTCTTAGTTCCTAACTCTGTAAATATACTTAGAACTATTTTTATGTACTTATAATAAAAAACCAGGTCATTTAATATTTTCCACTTCAAAATATTCATCCCTGAATAGTAAAACTACTCCAAAAAACATCGAGTTATATGATCGTATCTTGTTACCCACTCCAAGGAGCTCTCATACACATTGTTCTGCTACAACATCATGTAATCCAAATGGACGGTCTGTCCACATAGGTTCTACTCATGTTGATCCTTGATAACCACTAATTGTCAGGTAAAGGTCGATATTACTTCAAAGTCCATCTTTCCCCAGTCAAAGAAATGCATTTGGTCATGCACTTATATCCATAGTTTCGACTTGTGGAAGACATTGTGTACCCGCTCAAAATGTGGGGGTATGGATAGGTAGTATGCAACCTCACCAACCCTTAGCATGATCACTAAAAACTCGATGAACCTATAGGATAGATTGATTCCCCGACCAAAACTATGAATTCTGTATTGTGGGGAGACTCTGAAGAATATATGGTCTCCCTTCTTGAACTACAAGGTACTACGACAGTGATCTATGTAGGATTTCTATCTACTCGGGGCCATCATTATCCGTTCACAGATGACTTTCACTTTCCCCATTATCACATGTAGAAACTCAGGTCCCATGATAGATGAATCTCAAATCTCCATCTAGAATAAGTGTGACTTGTAGGATCTCCCATATAGGTCCTAAAAAGGTTCCATTCTGATGGTAGAGTGGGAAATATTATTGTATGCATACTCAACTAAAGTCATGTGATCCTCCTAGCTCCAACTGAAATGAAACATGAAATACCTCAACGTAACCTCTAGAACATCAATAGTGAACTCATTTTTTCCATTGGACTGAGGGTAAATGGTTGTACTCATCTATAACTGGGTCCTAAATTCCCCATGTTGGAATCTCGATAATTTTGATGTAAACCATAAATCATGATCAGAGACAATCGTCAAGGGTACCCAATGAAGGAGGATGATCTACTATATGAAAAACTTCTAGAAACACTCCATCATACACTGTTCCCTAATAGAAAAGAAGATCACCAACTTCATTGGTCAATATACTACCACTCAGATGGTTTCATGGATCTTTAACTATGCTCAGAATCCCTGGGAAGATTTCCATTTATATTTTATCCCATTTATACTCTAGAATTTTAAGAGTCTGCAACAAACCCATTGGAACCTCGTGCTCTAAATCTCTTGAAGATAGGTGAGAAATTGTGATATGAACTCATCTTCATTTCATCTCATGTCAGACCAAAAAAATACCACTTAAGATTCAGGTAAATCTCCCCTGCATTGGCATGTATAGCTAAGGGGGTAAATGAGGAACTCATGCATCACATCCACCAGTATCTAATTGGAACCACTGTCAACCCCTATAATAAGATCTCATGATTTCCACCTTCATAATATCCATCATTTGTGTTCCCTGTGGAAATATGATCCTGAAAAACTTCACAATATATAACTCCTAGATGGAAATATTTCACACACTCAAGGAGTGAAGGATCCAACACCATAGTCTGTAAAATTATTTTGCTCTCCAGCTCCACTAGTGTTAGCCACAGGGAAGATAACTAGTTAAATTCTTCCCCTCAGTAAGAGAGACTGAGTCATCATTAAGGGAATATGATATTATTTTTTCATTTCCTGGACTATAGACTATCTCAAATTTATATTCCTGTAGGAACTCAAACCAGTATCGCCACATCCGGTTCAGGTCTCTCTGGGTGAAGATGTACATGAGACTCTAGTGGTCTGAGTAAACTACAAGGAGCTCTCCCCAAAGGTAGTGCATCCACATGCTCAATGTGAAGACCACCGATTCTATATCTAAGTCATTAGTTGCATATTTATTTTCATGATGTGTCAGGTTACTCAACATTTATGCAATGAATTCCTATCGTTACATCTACAGGCAACCGACCCCAGCTCTTAATGAATTACAATACACTATTAACATAATTCCTTCCTCTGGTAGTCTCCAAACTGGAGTGCTCAACAGCCTCTAAATCAACTCCTCAAAGGCCTTATGAAACATCTCAGGCTAGGTAAGTAGATTTCCCTTCCAAATCAGAGTGTTCAAAAAAGTTACAATCATGAAGACTTCAATCATAAATCACTTGTAGTACCTCACCAAACCATGAAATTTTAACAACTATGAACAATTATTGGGTGCATCCAATGAACTCGCTGCTTATATATTCATTGGATCCGTGAATAATCCCTATTAAGAAATGGCATTCCCTAAAATGTGGACCGCATATATAATTAAGTAGAATTTAGAGAGCTTTTGGTAATGTTAGCTCCCTCGATGTAAATCAAGGACCTTCCTCAGGGGATCTATATTCCCCTCATTAGGTGTAGAGTAAATTTTCCTATCATCAATGAAGACTGTAGAAAAAAATCCATCAAAGGATCATTGAACAAGTTAATTAATTCCAAAATATAGTGGGGGAATTCAACACCCCAAAGGGCATCATTAAGAACTTGTAATGATTGTAGCGACATCGGAAGTCCAACATTAGAATATCTTCCTTGATAAACCACAACTCATGGTATCCAGACCATAGATAGATCTTGGTGAATCATCTTGTACTTCTCAACTGATTAAAGTGGGTATCTATCCTCAAAAAATTTTACATGTTCTTTATCATGGCCAGGTTGAGGTGATGATAATCTATGAGATGTTTTATTCTCTCGTTTACCATATATAAGATAAAAAAAGAGTTACATTGGGTGACACACTAGGTATGATGAAACATTTATCACAAAGGTCCTCCAACTGTAATTGTAACTTACAATGATCGTTGGGTGCCATATGATATGCTGCATAAGATATTAGGGAAGTCGCGGGTTGGAATTCAATGAAAAAATCAATATTCAACTTTAAAGGTAGTCCTGGAACATCTTTGGGGAAGAACCATATAATCATCCAAAACTGAATGAATTCAAATTATTGAATAGTACACTACACCAAGGGTCACACTTTTTATCTGATTAGAAATCAGATGTAACCTCTTACTCACAACACCCATTTGTCCTACTCCAAGTTACCCATCACAGAAAAATGAGAACCTCATCACACAAACAAGTAGGAATCTGATTAGTCTGTAGGGATAGTTGATATGGCCTCAACCCATGGAAATCCAAAGCATTTTCCAGGATGACAACATAAGGTTTGGTTTTGTTGACCAAAAGGACCCACATGAACCTATCACCACCAAGTGATTGCTCTCATTATTAGTATATTAAAGATAATAATTTAATGTTCCATGTGGGAACATTAAGAAAAATATATTTTGCTAAAATCTCTACCGAGAGCTCAGGATCTAGCACCAAGAATTGAGTGGTAAAATAATGAATAGAACCTGTTCCTAGTAATATTTATTCCAAAGTAGAATAATCATATACCTTACCTAAAATCATATTGTTTGGTGTAGGATCATAACCATCCAATGCTTGAAGGTGTTCATAGTGCTATCCACCAGGTCTTTTACCCTGACATGGGCCACTTGTAGGTGGTTGTGGGATGAACTCATAATTATCCCCCACCTGTAGCTCCTCTTGCTCCTCTTCCAGCTCCACCTCCCTAAAACCACTCTACCCTAACTTGGGGGGGGGTCCCTGGCAATTATGGTTCCTCTACTGTGGAATTTCTTCAGCTATCTGCATGTGATTCTATGCACATCTAGTCGATAATTCTCATGTTATGAGGCCTCACCCATCAGAAACATAGAACTCGCCCTCCTCAGGATACCCTAGTTCTATACGCTTCCCAAGCACTATACAAACATTCCCTTGATCCTTCTCATGGAAGGGTCTCCTATTCCAATTTCACTAGCAGCTACCTACTATTGTAGATGACTCAACACTGTTCATCCCACTACAAGCTCAATTAATCTAGAATCTATCTATCATACATATCTATGTCACATGTGACCACTCTAGAACCCTGGAATAGGTTGGAATGAACTAGGGAACTACGATGGCTTAGATATCTCTACGAAGTCCCTATCTAGACATTCATGCTGAGAAGTATCCATCTCTAATGATGTTTAGAGAGTATAATGTAAGGACTGTGAACCTAGGCACATACTCTCCCATTTACATCCCTCCCTTATTATGATACATATTCTCATCAATCTAAATGGAGCATTGGAAGGAGGGTTAGTACTCCTCATGAAACATCTGATGGATGTCATTCCACGAGAGTGTTTATTGATCATGCATCTGGGTATCTGAGATCCCACAACTCCAAAATACATTGTGGAAAGCATTGGATAACAAAACAACCATCGATTATTTCGTGGTTGGAACAAACCTATATATTTGGACCACCAACTCATGCCAATCCTATGCTGCAAGGGGATCTAGATTTATATGCTACCTACCCACATTGAAAGAGGGGATTTCATGATGGACCCTAAACGGATGCCTCGTCTTTCATTTGGTTGTTGTCATGAATAGGAGTTGGTATCCCAGCTGGCTGTCAACACCGAGGCATCCTAAAAATTTTCAAGGAGTACCCAGGTAAAAATATAATATATATATATACATATATATATATTACAATAGTATAGAGTTTACTCAATAAGGGCAATCTAAAACATAATCATATATAATAAATGTACCATTACTAACTACAATAAAATAACTTTTGTTGCCTTGTTGAAAATCTTGTAATCAGGGTCTTGGTGAATTGATAAATAACCTACCCACAACATCGATGAGCTCTTTATACTTATAACTACACGCAAAACACTTCACTGATATTTCCATTAAACAAACCAATCATTTTTAGGGAATGTATGAGTAATTTCCAATGGAAAAAAACCACCTCTAATGCCAATATGTCATGAACTGACCAATATCGAGGCTCAAGTGGCAACTACCCCCAAGACCACATCCATTAGCTTGGGGTGGAAAATAAAACTAAATTCATAACTAACTCGGGGATGCATTTTCTTAAGTACATGTACACATGTACAAAATCAACTCAATGAAAAATCTAAGAGGTTAAGAATAAAAAGATGAAAAAATATTATAAATAAACTCTATGATTCATGGACCACAATATATAACAAAGTACAATTGTTGAAACTAAAAAATGGAAAAATAAATTCCCACCCTGAAATATGTCCCAACCTGAAAAAGAAAAGAAAAGAGAACAATATGAGGGTCCAACTCTTGTATCCCATACTACGACCACCATACATAGTCCAAGAAGTCTATATCTCTACGGTCCTCTAATGTCATCATTGAACTATTATCCATCTTCAAGAGACATGACATGTTTTGGGAAAATTCCATGTAGAGGTGAGTATATACTTACCCAGTTGAACACCCTGAAAAAGTGAAGGGGGTAGTGAGAGATACAACCCTAGTGGAAAGTAATAGATAGAACAAGACACGGTAAAATAGTATAGATGAACCCAACAAGAGAGTGAAGGTAAAATCATCCAAAAACAATAAGATAAAAATAGTGATAATATGAACTTCTCATCGAGTTTTCACTGCCTAAAGTGGGAGAGTAGACTCGTCCAACCATGAGTTTCTAGAAACAAAAATCATGTGGCATACCTTGTGCATGTTGGTCTTTCTTTGAAGGAATTTGACCAAACTTCAAGGAGAGGTTACTAAAAAGGGTATATATATATATGCTTAGTCAAAGAATCCCAAATGAGAGAGTAATAGAATCTCCATCTCATAGCACGACCCAAGAAGGAGAGTTTCCAATAGTTCCTAGGTAAATTTTATATGTGATGTCCAGCACCTCACTTGTATTTTTAGGATATAAAAATCTAAGAAACGCAATCACAACACCTTGATATGATCCAATTTTGGTGGCATTGACTCACCCACATAGTTTTAGGTCACAACATGAGAACATATCTCAGTGGGGAAAGTGTCCCTCTTTCTTGTGGGTTCAATGGTGCATGAAACCATGCCTCATCATTGTTCCATGTATTTGAGGAGTCACAAAAATTTGTAAAGGATATCATGAAATAGTACAAAAGGAGGGTCCTTCTCTGTTATTCATTAAGGAATGCCACTAACCAGTCTAGTAAGATGGTACTACTAGGGATGATTACTGAGGAATGCTTCTGCCCAGTCCTACAACAGGGTAACCCCAATTAGTTGTCAGGGAAACACCACTTCCTACAAAGACTAGACATTTACTCATGAAATATTTTATTAGGGACTACCACTTCCCAACCCCACTAGTGGGTATGCCCAGAACATCGAACAAATCCACTACCCAGTCTTAATAGAGGCTAACTCTAAAACATCATTCGAGAACTCCATAGCCTAGTCCTACTAAAGGGTATTCCCATAACATCGTGGTACTCTACTTCTGAGTCCTATTATGGGGTAATTCAAAAAGATCATTGGGTAAAACCAATTCTATGTCTTTATAGTGAGTAGGCTTAGAATTTCCATCATGGAATTCCACATCTAATCTTTACTGGAAGGTAATCTCAAAACTGATCTAGTGGTTCTATTTGATTCCTTCCATCATCGATTTCCACCTCATCACATGTTATACTTAGAACATTATCAACGTATCTTAAATGGGAATTTGAAAAGAATTATCACATTATAAGTGCAAAACACTCTAGATAGGCATCACACAGGCCAAAATTTGTGTATAAAAGAAGTATATGCATAGTTTTGAAGAAAAATTGAATGATCTCAAGTAAAACAAGGTGTGTGAGGGACCACATTGTGCATGGTCCCTTCACACTACCTGGTCATGTCTATAGATAGTACATGAGCCCAGTATGTGTAGAGTTACACATTATGTATGTGTAATACAAATTGTGTCCCAGCTATTTGGGGAAAGGGTTGTTTTTCTGGAAATTTCCATGTACTCAGACCCCATGTCCATGTAATTTAGTACACTACATGCGGGTCCCAAAAGGATGTTTTTTGTTTGTCCAAATTGTGTCGTTGTACTTCTACACTGACTACCGATTTGAGTGACCCTTCACATGGGATTTCTAACTCAGGAAGGTGTACCCGACATTTAAGGAAATACTACATGTTGTGTCATCCTTAAATTTTTCCAAACCATAATGTTGTTATTGAGGGAGGCTACACGTCTTCTGTTCTTTAATAAACATAATGTGTAATCAGGATTTAAACAAAAACATATATTTTCCATATCTGAGTCCATGAATTGAATCCAGTCTCACCACCATAGATCTCTCTGAGGATCCTCTTGAATCTCATGAATCAAATCGAGATCC
The DNA here is from genome assembly GCA_963277665.1 of Viscum album. Classification (NCBI taxonomy): domain Eukaryota; kingdom Viridiplantae; phylum Streptophyta; class Magnoliopsida; order Santalales; family Viscaceae; genus Viscum; species Viscum album. Next base: position 1,961,571,966 of record OY728137.1, read on the forward strand.
ATGTTTGTCGACTGTCGTTTATCAAAAAATAGAAAGCGTTTATCATGTTGGTTTGACTGAACAATTCGTACATTGTCATTCCATTGATTCTCAATGATCAAGCATAAAACCCTTTGGATTCATTATCCATTCATTGATAAAATCATAGGTATGTTCTTTGATTAATGAAAAATCATCATTTCAGTGATACACCATGGATCAGGGTGACTGATTGAGGTTGGGTAGCTTGGAAACTATCAAGCCTATAATTGGGGGGTTTTAATGGAAAATATTGTGAAGAAGGTGGAAAGAATATCACTGAATAAATGGTTTGACGATCATTTTTCAAGAGTTCATTGCTATCTAATCAAGATTGGGCAATTCATATTTGAAAATACATGATAAAAAATTGATTTTCAATACTTGGTATCATTAAAAGGTTTTCTAAATGGGTGGAGATCGAATAATAATGTTCGATCATCCTAGTCACTTATTCAATGGGTGAAAATACCAATTGATGAGCCTTACCTAGATTGGATCGAACGTCATTGATGAAGAATGTTCTCACCAAGTTAGGTTGAATTGAGCATGATTTGAATCACCTTAATCCAATGTTTTATAATTCATCGAGGGAATTATTTAGAGGAAAAAGGTTCTCTCACCAATGAGTTAAAAAAGATAATGAGGCTAGCCCTAGTCAAGATGTCGTAACAAAAATTTTATAAACATTTGGCCTTGGTTAAATGAATTAAATGAATTAAACAAATTAAATGTAATAAATGAATGAATAATTTAATTCACATAAATGACCCTCCAATTATTGTGGGGTTGAAACAGCATGTTCCAACTCATTTTATGTCATTCCTAGGGTTAGTAAAACGTTCTAGAACAAACTATGGTCTCAAATTTTCTATCTTATCTACCATTTCATATGTATCCCATTTTCACAAATTAATCAAATTCATGCAATAAAAATGTCTTTAATATTTTTATAAAATTAATTTTGGGCACACCAAGGGTTATATTCACACATTTTCTTAGTTACTAGATCAATAAATATATTTATAAATATTTCAATTCCCTAATAGGAAAAAAACCAGGTCTCTATAGGTGCCAACCTTGGGTTGCTGCAATATCTCTAAAAAGGCATGTCGTACAGTGTCTTGGGTCAAGTCATATGTTTTGACCATTAAGTGAAACCCCATTGAATAAACACATAAAATTTATGGTTATCCCTTATTAGATTCACAATTTCATTAATAGTCCTCAAACAGTGCAAAACCACTTCATTAAAACACAATTCCATAACACATAGTATTTACACAGTTTGTAATAACCATGTGCCAACCATAAACAAAGTCAGTCTCCTAAAAAAATAACTATTTTCTACCCTCATTCTCATAAAACATATAGAACAAATTTTAATGAATGTAAATCTAAAAGTAAATCATACTAAAGGTCTACTATTTTTTAATATTATCCACCACCATAAAATATTTTTTCCCATAATATCCCCACGATCATAAAATTGATAAAAAGATAAGGCCACTATTGCCTGATCAATTTTTTTTCTTACACATCTAATTTATCCCTTACAAGAATAAACATCATGGAAACAAGAAAAAAATCATTAATTTATGTCAAATGAGATGGTAATTCAAATCGATTTGACACTTTTCCAAGTCAAGCATGATCTCCAAGTGGGCAACATACCACGATGCCAAATTACATTACATTCAAAACTAAACTTTTCCCATGTGATGTGAAACTCGAGGAAAAAACCAATAGCCAACCTCATCATATAATATCTCATAATGATGGTCAACATAATATTTATGATGGAGTTGTGTTGTGAACAACTTATATGGATCAACTACCAATTTTTCATCGTTTCTTGGATGAGACTCGAACAAAAAAACCACTCTCCCAACTCTACACAGTACAATGGTGATATACATACCCACACATAAAAATGCATCAAATTTTGAGATATTTATTAAATATTGATACATATTATTATAGGAAAGGTTGACCAAAGTCAAATTATTTTCACAATATCCCACAAAACCAGTAACGCATGCCCGAATCATATACACAAGAATAGGGATAGACCCTTTTATATATACATCCTTCTATAGATGATAATTTGAGACCATTTTGAACTGAAAACACATTTTACCTACAAATCCTTAAAGAACATAGATTTAAACCATGGGTCTATGATAGAAAAAATCATAGAGGTAACCACGAGCTATATCGCAATCTCTTGGGTGTACAAGTCAATGGTATGTTCCACTTTCATCACCTCCTTGATCGGTAAGAAATGAGATGATTTCATAAGTCAATGAATGATCTCCCAAATCGCATCCTTCACAATGGGGTCCATAGAAAACAAAATATAATGTCCTTAGAAGTATCATCCAACTTCTCTATCAGAATTTGTTATGGTGGAATAAATTATAAATTCTATGGTGTTCAACATTAATTTTCTGCAAAGTGATACACTATGATACCAAATATTCAAGTTTATTCCTCATCCTTGACCACTAATATTGATGTCTCACATCATGATGCATCTTCATATCCCTATATTGTATAGATCAACATGAATAGATTCCACTATTCATAAATATATTTCTATGTAAAATAGAAACAACCGAAATATTATGGAAGTACAAGTCTCCACTTGGAGACTGATACAACTCACATGTGGTTTCCCCACCATAAAATATTTTAAAATAGAGTTGTAACATTGTGTATGTCACCTAATAAAGCCAAAACCTCTAGAAAAACTACATTGATATTTCCTTGATACAAAGAGAACCTATCCACCATCTTCTTACACTCCTAATCACATCTTAGAAAAAAAATCAACGGAAACCCATCAACAGATACCTTCAAGGTTAGTTTTTGTTTTTTCTAATCAATGACTCTACAACCACATTATCTATCCCATTATTGTATTCAATATCAAATTAAAAATGCTCCAGATACTTCACCTAGAATCTGAATACCTATTTTAGATGCCTCTGAGTAAAAATATATTGCATGCTTTTATAATCATGGTACACTGTAATCCAATCCCTAACGATATAGTGACACTAACTTTTTATTTCATAGATAACCACTACCTCTTGAAGATTGTGGGTGGGGTAGTACTTCATATAAGAGAATAACTAGATATATCCATAGTCCACCACCAATTTCCCTTCCATCAAGACACATCCAAAAACTATGCCAGATGTTTCATAGAAAATATCATCACCTAAACATGGTTTTAATGACTAAAAACAAAAGAAGAAGTTAACACTAAAAATAAAATTTCCAAATATATCTAAATTTTTTGATTCCATTCAAAATTTACACCCTTTCAATTTAAATATGCCTTCGAAGTTGAGATCTTGGATAAATCCTAAAATAACATTCAATAGTAACCAGATAAAGCTGAGAATCTTCATATCTCAAAAAAAATTCTCATATACTTCGATGTCATAAAAACATATATTTCGTAAGTATCCACTATGAATCCCCTCTCAGTTATGCCATGGCTTAAAAATTTTACATCCCGGATCCAAAACTCAAATTGGAAAATTTTCCTTATAGAAAATTTTCCATCAATGTTTGATTAATGATATCCAAATGGTCTATATGATCTACTTTTGACTATTATTACACCAAAATATCATCCATGAGAAAAATGAAAAAATAATCCTAGAAAAAATGAGATATATGCTTCATCAATTCCATAAATACTACAAGAGATTCAATTTTATTAAGTGTCATAACCATAAACATGAAATGCCCAGAGAATATTTGAATCATTTTATTAGGTATATCCACTTCTAGGATTCTCAACTTTTGGTACCCTGACCAAAGGTCAATTTTTGAAAAGTAATTTCCCCCTCTAAACTAGTTTAAGTTACCATTAAAACTAGAAAAAGGATATTTGAACATAAAATGCACTCGATCCAACTTTCTGTAATCCATGAAAAGTATGTGATTCACATATTCCGTCTTAGAATATCAGATAGGTGAATCCTGTGGTAAAACATTAGGATGAATAAATCCATAATAATATGGTTCATTAAGATGTAAATTAAGTTCTACCAACTCACCTATATCAAAAAAAAATATCACTATTAAATATAAAAAAACAGAGTACCACTAATAGTGGCTAGAACATCTTCATATTCCACTAGAACACACTCCACCACCTCAACCCTTTTGTTATTAGCCATATGAACATCCCCCATGACCTAAGGATTAGAAACACCACCCTTTAATTAATCGGTATAAATGTATGAAACCTTTTTGAGAGTGTATCCATCCTTAATTATCTTTGGTGTCCCTTCTAAAAACTCCCCAAATGGATGGATTTTCTGAAATGATGTCAATTCTTAAGAGTGTCGATGTAGTTCTGAATGTTATGACCACGCCATCAATGTTATTAGAAAACCACCTTTTTGTCTTATGAAATCACTGAAAACTAATCCTAATGAAAACTAATAACCCTTGTGATTCCTTTACTATTCTAACGACACACTATGGCTAAAAAATGACCCACATGAAGCTCTAACCAAACTACTCTTTCGAGAAATGTCATCCTCAGACAATGATGAAATTTTGACTACCTTCATGATGTTTGGATTGAATCTGAGTGTCATCATCAATAAAATATTAGGATTCAGACCTAACTCAAACCTCTGAGCCTGTAGGTGCTCATTTTTGACTTCGTATTGTGCAAAATGAACTAACTCCAAAAATTGGTTGGAGTACACTAGAATAGTATGCTCCCATTAGTCAATGGTCAGAAACTCAAGGGTATTCACTACACATAAAATATCCATGTAAAACTGTAGATTGAATATTTTCATAAAATATTTTTTGTCATGATCCATTGTGAGACATATGTTTCATAATAGAGTCTCACCATATCATTCCCATTCCCATGATCATGTACATCTAAAACCTCACATTGGATTCCTTAAGTATTCAAAAAGTTTAAGATCCTATCAATATTTTTACAAAATTCCTTGAATTTAAAGTGTAAATTATTACCTTGAAAGATGTTCGAATTCTGTATAGTGGATTCCAATTTGTAATCCACCATACATTTAGGCTTCCCAACACCCTCTTCACATATAGTCTAAATTGTTTAGATTATAGCTTCAGTAAAAGGAGGTCCATCCAGAGGATTTTCCTGAAAAACATTTCTTGAAACCTCCTCACCCGTACTCTAAAGAGTTATTCTAGGATACATCATATAATAAATACAAGAAAATCTCCAATCTTCTTTTGAAGAGAATTTAAAAATAAATGAAATAACTTCTTGAATCCATGTAGGTGCCTTAAAACAATAAAAATTTAAAAAAATATGAAGTATACAAATGAAACATAACACTTAAAAAGGAATATTTCAATTTAAATAAACTCATCATCATGTTTTATCATTTGACCTAAACCACCATTTCTAAAACGTGGTAAAACAATTCTGATCGCCCATTGAAACTCGAGTTCATACACTGATGTGAGCTGGTTTGGTACTCTCCCACACTAAATACCAAAATTATGATGCCCCTAACACATGTCAACCAATACAGATTATCAATCATAGTAAGGGATATAACCATTCGGGATGGATATTTCTATTTGATACCATACATTAATGAACCAACCCGGGTCAAATAGAAAATCCACCTGAGTCAGCCCCCCAAGGTCATTTGGTGAAAAAAAGTATGTAAAATTGTCTGGTATATAACAAAAAAGGCCAAAAAATTGAGAAAATATTGAATAATTATATACAACCAAGATCTATACAATTTAATCCAAACTTTATAAACAATAATGTATACGAAAATATCACCATCAAGTCCCCATGTGACCAACCATCACCTACAAACAATTCTTCTATGAAGGCCTTGATAATAAATGAATCCAACATGTAACATGATTCCCTTACCATTATGTAAATCATAAAAAGAAACATCTAAAACAACCCAAATAAAAGAGGTAGGGTGTAATCATAAAGCACAATAGGATTCCATGGCTGAATCCATACAATGATTAATATCAATAATACAACATATATAGAGTTAAAAAAATACATTTTTATAAAAAAATTATAAATAAAACCCATTTTTAAATCTCCATATGGTTTTCATAAAAGCCTCTCATATTCAAAAGACATGGAATATGACAAGTACATATTATAATAAAAAAATTATTATCAACAAAATATAGGGGTACACCATAATATGACCATAAAATTTGTATAAAAATGTCATTATCCATCATGTGAATTTATGTGAGAAAATAATCATGGGACAATCCATTATGTGATAGTCCAATCCAAATTGAAAGAGAACATAGGTTGGGATCTAACCTATGGGTATAGATACTATACATAAAAAATAAATACCTTTTCCATGAATTTGGTCGATCAAACAGGTATATCCTATTGTGTCCATACATACATGATAGTGGAATAATACCTCATATGGGATTACACACACTATGGGTGATATGTCTATTCCTAATGCACCAAATGTTTCAAAATGTAATTTGTTTTACAATTACCATTTAAAAATCCACACTCATAGTTTATAAATAATTTTCAAAAAGAACCCCATATTCTTTAGTACTTGAAACACCATTTTTAAACCAAAAAAACATTCAATTATTTTATCAATTAATTGGTGTGAAAAAAACTAATTTTAAATAAAAAACATTAAAAGATTATTTATTTACAGAAAATTAACTTTTCTCCCAGTCTAATACAATTCAATGAATAATAAAATTTAATTTACAAGAAAAATAATAAATTCCTATTTTTATCCCTTTTTATAGAAACTCATACCTCAAAAAGAGAAATAGGACTAAACACCATCGAAAAAATACCATGTAAGAGTAGATAGGGGCATTATGATCCTAGATCCATAATAAACAATTCATAGAAATATAAAAATCCATATATATGAAATATATATGGTACACAGGTTCCATATATACAATAGGAGGAGATATCTATCATTTATCTAAGAAATCAATATGAACACTCTTCAAATTCCAATCATACCTTAAAAACCCACTAGTAACAATGGGTAATCACTAGTAATCCCAGGTTATAATAATCAATAACACTAAATAAATATTATTCATCTTCTAAATGAGATGTGGGATGATTAGGAATAAAAAATCAAAGGTAAAAAAGGGTTAAACCAAAAATTTAAACATTTTTGAGTGATGTAAACAGCTATGCTGCATTGCTAGACAAAAAAATACACTAACCATTAGAGGATATTATCTCATTAAAAATTACAATCTGCATAACCTCCTATTATTGTCCTAATAGTTGATCAAACTATAAAACCCAATTGGATAAGCACCCATACGTCACATGGTTTGAACTAGTAAGCCATGTGTTTTCTTTATTCATGACAAAATCATAAAATACTATAAAACACATAGACATATGATATATTTTCCATAGAATTAGTACCAATCATGTTCCAACCATGTGCATGGATTTTCTCATCCAAAAATCACTATTTTCTACCCTCACTCCTCCAAAACCTCTATAACAACATTAATGAAAAACAAATATGAAATTATAGGTCACTTCAGATCATGTGGGTGATGTAAAATCATTGTATAATTTTCAATAAATTTTAAAACATTTTATGGGAACAATGGATCTTATAGGAAAAACATGTTTGATCAAAAATAGAAATAAAGTTGGATTTTCTTAAAAATATTTTCATAATAATATTATATAAAAAAAATAATCTGAAATACTTATATTTCTATAATAATAGGTGATAAAGAATATGATAATAAAATTAAATTTTATTATTATAAAAAATAAAATAAAATTATTCCTGGGAAATTCGACTATAAACAATCCTGATAATAGTGGGATTGATGCATAAACCCTTATAGCTTTTGTAAAATTATAATTATAAATCCAATTAAATAAATAACATCAAATGAAAAATTAATTTTCAAGAATAAAAATGGATTCATGACATAACATGTCAAGGGTAAATTTACAAACCTCATAAGTAGCTTTATATTACCAAATACGTCTCAAATTCTAGGAAAGTAAAATGAAATCTCTTAAAAATATCATACCATTAGGGTAAAAATTGTTCAATGAATTAATTATGTGTATATAATCTAATTATACATTTTCAGAGTGTGAATAAAACAAAAATTTATAAAAACTAATGCTATACATATTCATGGAAAATCAATGATAATTACCACATAATATAACCCAATAAAATGAAATTGAGTTATAAAACACTTACCACTTGGTAACCTTCATATCTAATACCCTTGGATGAAATAATATAAATTCTAAATTAAAATAATATTTAATATGAAGGATTCATTATATGAAATTAAAAAAGTAATTATATAAAACATATAAAAAACTTTTTTTCATAATAATAAAATATACTTCAATTGAGGATATTTGAGATGAAATTCAATACCCTAGGTCTGAATTCTGTCACACGTGTATGAACATAATATATAATAAATATGGAATTATTATACATATATTATAAAAAATATCATAATTTATTGTGATTTATGTGATTTATATAAAATCATTTGTCACCAATTTATTAACAATTCTTTGTTTAAGTCACTATTTCATGTATTAAATACTTCATTTTTCATGTATTTTTTAGTTTGGTAGTTTTAGTTATTTTTCTATGATTGTATTAAATCATCCCCATAATGTTAAGAATTACATTAATATTCTATTTATACATTATATAATTATTTAGAATAGTTCATTAATGTTAAAGATAGAAAAAGTTGTTACATCGTTCATTGAGAATGTATGACTCACATATACCTGAACATTGTTTTTATTTTTATTTTTGTTGAAGGAATGAAAGAATGATAAATAATAATTCTCCTTGGAAGAATAATTATTACATAATATATCCAACTCATATATATCCCTCTTACAATCCATGTAAAAAATAAAAATTAAAATATCGCTTCGCTTCGTGGAGGTGGTAGTCCACACGAACGATTGAGAGACATTATCTTTTTCCAATAGATTGGAAGGTAAAATAGTAGATGTGATACTCTATCTTCTGAAGTATAGTAATTTCAAAAATAATATATGTATATATAATTAAATAAATCATTATATCCATCTGTTAGAGGAGTTAATGGAATACAAATTACATTAATTTATTGAGGTGGAAGTTCATCATACACATGATCCATGGTTTCATTTCCCATTTGATGGATGTAAAGATGGATATGTGTTATTTCATCAACAGAATAACTTATATTAATATTTTAGATACTGTTTTTTATTATATTTCAAATATGAATACAAGATTTTTGGTTGAAAGAGAAGAATAAAAAAGACCTTAATGATGAAAATTATGTTCGCCTAGGAAACCCTCCTTTAGATCCCTTATTAAAGACCCTAGGATTATTATTTTCAGAATACCAGAAGATATACAAAGTGTGTAATTCTTTTAGTGACATAGTATTTTATGTTTTTATAGATCTAAATGGATTTATATTTGTTAATAAGGATGATTAGGGGTTCCCTATTATAATCGAGGCGGAGTGGCATTTTTTGTAAATACCCATGACTATTCAATAATGTGATGTCACCCTCAACCCATGTGCCTCAAAAAATGACAAGTAAAGGTGTGTAAGGATTATAATGTTGATCCAAAACTCTACTAAAAACATCATTTTTTAAATGTTAATGACTGTATCTCCAATATTACCCACTTTTAACATTTTTTTTTCATGACGGTAACTAGTTTTTTTTAAATTATATAATTTATAATTTATGACTAAAAAAAATGATCCTCATTATATAATTTGTAACTAAATATTATTAATATGAAATCCAATTTATCAAATAAAAATCCTTTTTTTTAAATAATTTTATTACATGCACATGTAACGCGTAAAACCATGTTTTAACCCTGACTATGATTCTAATGTTTTTTCTATTTAATGGAAAATGAAAGCTCCTATAATAGGAAAAACTATTGAAAAATATTAAATTTATTAAATTTTAAGCCATATCCCTTTCAAATAATTTATGATAATTTTATAATGAATTTTAAATCATTTTACAAGACAATCTTTTTTATTAAAAGTCATCAATATCAATTTTGATAATATTTATTTAATTTGATTTAAAAAATCAAGATATATATAGAATTAGAATATTTAAATTTCACAAAATCCTTAAATGATATATTATTCATAAAAAAAATTAACAAAATTGTTTATTAAAATTATATATTATTTAATATCACAAAAAAAATTTACTTAAATTTATATTTAATACAATAATTACAATGTCGGTGTTGCATAACAATTTAAGGTACTTATATTATCCTTAAAAATTATAAATAATATACCACGAAAAATAAAAATTATTCTTAATTCCAATGGATATTTATAACCAATCACACCTCATTTTTGTAACACCCCAAGCATCAACGGTACACTTCTCTTTGAATAATACAATAGTGTATGATGCATACAACACAGAGTTCAAGAATACCCCAACCTATCAAACTAGCCATTAAGAAAGCGGGTTTGAATAGTAATAACCACATTTTGAATTTTATATATATACCATATAATTTTAACATTCATCTATTGTGATTATTATATATAATATAAATAAAAATTCAATTTTTTAGATAACAGAAGTATTTTTAAAAAAAATGTAATTCTTCTACATTTTAATGGAGAACCCTTTTTAAATCCAATATTTTAAATTCTATATATTTAACTTGATGAAATTAAATTATTGTTAAGAATAAAGACATAAAAATTCAGTTTGGATAAATTTTTGTTGTTTTTCAGATAACATTCATATATTGATGAATAGTGAAACATACTAAATTTTAATTGAAAACAAATATGTTAATAAAAATAATTTATAGTGTCAAGTTAAACATTTAAATTATTTTGAAGTATAATTAGATTGTATTTTTATCATTTACAAAATTTTGGTCAATTAATTTAATTTCATTTTTAAATGTTAATGAAAGACATATCAATCTTTTGATAGTTTTTACTTCTAAATAACCCACTTTCTAGTTTTGACAACAGAAATGAATTTTAAATTAATTAATGAAATATATATGTATTGAATTTAGTAAAATAGACATCATTTTTTTATTTATAATATCACAATTATCATTGGGTGAATATTTGTAATTTTTCAGAAAACTTTCAATTTTTGATGAATTCTAAAAAACATTGTGTTATTATTTAAAAACTGACTTTTTTATTTCAAATATTATTTATTTTATTTATATTATTCGTAAAAATAGATACATTGTACATATATATGTTCAATTTAATTCATTGGGTCATTTTATAAAAAAAATTGATTTATAAACTTTTATAAAAAATTTTAACATCTTGTACCCACCTTCTAGGAACATTAGCAAATTTGCATAAAACGTAATTTTTCTACATCTATGATTTGAATTTCAAACATTTTTGAGACAAGGTTAACATCAGTATGTAATTTTTTTTCAATTAGATGAAAACAACTTTTCGTAAATAGTAACTTTTGAATTTATTTACCACGGTTAAAAGTAAATATGGTAATTAAAGGTAAAAATGTTATTAAAATTACACTAAAAAAATGACATAATTCTATTGGATATGTTTATATCAACCAAAATCAACAATAGTAATAAAATATGATCCCTTTAGGTCCTCTTGGTTTTGATTAGGACATTTATTATTATTTTATTTAAGGAAGAGTTTAAAGTGTTAAATTCAATGTTTAATAAATAAAAAAATTTAATATAGGGTTATAGTTATGATAATTTATAGTATATGTTTTCATTAAAAATATAAATTTTTATCCTAGTTCATGGTATTTTATTTATAATTTTTATAAATTAAATAATTAAATTTATTTATGAAACAATGATGATGCACTAATATCTTTATTAATGAATGATTAAAATTATTGATATTTTAAATATTTAAATAAATTTATATTGAGACCTTTTAGGATTCCCAAAGATTTATTATGTTAATATTACATGTTAGGGTTGCTTCAATTTATTGTTTTTGAAATAAATCATATTTTTATGACTTTCACAAAACCAAATACTAAATAATGTCGAAGTTGACACAAAGGAGTTTTTCAAACAAATACTATATTATTAAATGATATAATAGTCCCTAAAATATAAGGATAGGCTAAAAGACTTATATAATAATATATATGTTATTAATTAACCACTTGTGATTATCTTGGAATTGTATAGTATGTTTATTAACTATATAATTTAAAAATAAAAGGAGACATAGAAAATGTTAAACTATTTAACCAAGAGTTAAATCTATAAGATAAGATTAATATTGTGACATAATCCTGTATAAAAACTGTTGGTTGAGAGAATATCTACCCATACCCACCTTATCCTGAAAATAAATCCATTTGGAGACATTATAATCCGAATATGATTCTATAATAAAATAATATTTCAATGATTTCTTAAAGTGACCCTCACCTCTCTTTTAAAAGGGTATATCACCTTCTCCAGAAATCACACCTACAATGACATTTGGATGGGAGAAACCCAGCTCAAATATCCGACCAAAAACCCTCACTTCATCCAAGAGGCATTACTTTGATCATAATGCCATCCTAAAGAGCCATTTTTTCAAATCAAAAGGAAGAACCCGAAGAAGAGGTAATTATTTCATCACCTCTTTCGATGTTATTTTATTATTCCACTTCCTCTTTCTTTGTTGTTTACATACCAAAATAAAAATTCCAATAGCTTCTAAATAATTTTATGTTATTATAAATATGTTACAATCATATTCATTTTTCTATCCATCCTATGAATGAAAAAGTCACCATACATGAGTACGTGCGACTTACCATCTCCATGTCGTGGTGTAGTTTGTTATTCCACATTTAATTATTTGGATGTGAATAATAATTTGTATAATTGATGTAAATAGTAAATATAACATGTTACTGATTCAGTATATATGAAATACCATCCAATTACGTTTGATTTTACCATCAATAGAATGGTATTGTCGCACGTTCATATGTATGAATTACTATCTCCACAAATGTGATGAGACTCATTTCCCATCATAACCAATCATATATAAATATCATTTTATGATTAAAATATAATTTTTAAAAACATAATATTATTTATGATATAAATCAAATACATCCTATCCTTAACAAAAATGACTTACATTACAAAACATATAAATAAAAACAAATCAGTTAAAACACAAAACAATGATACTACAGAAGTATTACTAACAATGATTTATTAAAAAAAATATATGATATCATATTTATGTATATGATTCATGTATAGTTTAATAAAAATTATTTCACAATTATATATAATGTTAATTTACTCTCAACTAAAGATAAATACAAGGTAATGGGTTTTCATCTCACTTTTATTCTTGTGAGATTCATGGTATAATTTTCACTATTTACATTTGGGTGCTGTATGTACTTCCCAAGAATGTATTATTTTTGTAATACACTTTTAATTTATTGGTACATAACACTTCATTGTTTTATCTTCCTTAATTGGGTGTATGTTTTGTAAGTTACCAAATTAGTAAGGGAATTTCTAATTTCAATTTCCACTCATTGGGTTTTACGCATACTTCATTTATTATATTACTCCACGATTATGTGTGGAATCACTATTTATTTATTTCTGTAGTAATTTCCACTCCACTTGGTTAGGATACACTTTCGATACACATAATCACTCCATTGATAAATTCTCATGTCATTGATAAGATCTTGATAAGGGTAATCTAAACTCAATTTCCATTCATTAAGATGAGCATTCATGCCATTGGTTTTGACTTTAAAAGAATACTTATGAATTCCCTCAGATTGATTTACACAGAATATCTAATCAAATTTAGTGTATTTATATTTTCCACACATTATTATGTCATTATTTTTCCTTAATCTAAGGATATATTCCTTATAAGGGATTTCGTCTCAATTTACATTCCATTGAGACTTCGTTGTTTTTATGCACCAATTAACTTTTATATGGTGTATATATTTTCCTTTGAACTATTATATCATGAATATATTAAATTCCATGATATTAAATTTTTTGATTAATTTTATTCCTTAGTTATTTTTATTCAAGTTTCTTTCACTGTTTTAGGAACTCTTTAACTAATATAACATTTTAAATATTTATAATACATATTCTATTAAATATTTCTAATTAATGTCCATGTTTTAAATAAAGGTTTTAAGGGTTTTTTATATGTACATGAATGTTTTAAAATTAAAATTCCTTTCAAAAGATTTAATGTTGTATGGGACACTTTGATTCATAAATCACATTTAAATGAATTCATTGATAAATAGTGTCACTTTTAAATGTTTTCAGTAAAATGGAATATTTCTCTAAAAATGATTCACTAATTATTTTCATAAATGTAAATATAATTAATTATTCTTGATTGAGGTTGATTTATTATAATAAAATCTTTTATTGTATTTAATTAGTTATGTTTGACTATGGTTGTGCTATTTTTATACCATTATTTGTTTGTGGTTGAAATATTAAAAAAAATTATGATATTTTTAATATAATTTTTTAGATTATGTTTCAATATTTTCATATAAGGAATACATTGGACATATAATGTGAAGGGAGGAGCCCTATATAGATCCTCGATGAATCGGTAGGCCTCCTGAGACAAATTAATGTCTTTGCACAAGTCCTTGAAAAATTATTATGTGTAGTCTTGGCATGATGCCTTGACTATGTGGTTATGATGTCCAACATTATGCATTCCATCATTATGAAATTTTCTAATGATTTAAAATATGGTTATTTGAATAGTATAATATCCATGTGAATAATTAAATTGATTCATTTGATTTAAATTTTCCATATTATGCTGAAATTTATGTTTAAAAGTCATGTGTTTTAGTCTTATAAATTGCCTTAAATGTTTATACATATCTATAAAACTATCCTCTATATTTTTATCCTTACTGAGAATTTGAGCTTACCCTTTCTATGTTTTATTTTTCCTAGGATGTGAATATGTATATCATGATCAACATGGATGAATAGGCTAAGGGATATGAGTTTGTTCAAATGTGACCCAATGTTATTATTCTTTATTTCATGATGTAATGTAAAACTTATGTATGTATATAGTACATAAAAGGATAATAAAAGAATTGGTATTTCTAGACTTTATATCTTGTGATCATGTTAATGATAGGTAATAATGCACCGACTCTTGGAAACTATGGTCGAGGTGTTATAGTTGGTATCAGGTAATGTTTAGTACAAGACATTGGAAGAATATTTAGAAAAAACTATTATTAGAAAACATTACCCTAAGATAGACATTGGGGATTAGTATAGAATATCATCCAAAAAATTTGGTAATGTAAATATTAGGTGGGTTTTTCAAGAAATACATCCCAATCCGGATACGAGCAGGAAGAGGCGGCTCTGACACAGATGTTCCTAAGGGTAAAACCCAAAAACACCGCGTTGATTTAGACTCAAACAGGAACCACTACATGACAACGGTCCTTGCTGCACTCATGGTTATGAAACTCTTAGGATATATTCATAGAATAATTGAAATTTTATTTACAAACTAAATTTAAGGATATTGATATAAGATGAGAAAAAATATCCTTGGTTAATACTAAGCTGTTTTAGATTGAAAATATGGTGACATGATATTCTCTAAATGATTTTATGACTATTGTTACTCAAACAATTTTTTCTGGTTTTAGTCTATGGATGGATTCTAATGATTTCATAGGAACATTGAGCAAGGTGTACAAGGTGGGCAAAGTGGTAGAAATGAGAAAAAAATGGATTGTTGATGGGTGTAAAAGATATCTTGTTCATGTCGAATCAAGATTCCAAAAATTTTATCAAAACATATATATTACCCAACTCCTGAACTCAACAAAAGAGAAAAAGGTGATGAAAGATAAGATCTCTAGTACTAGGGACCATCGAGAAAATATAGCTCAATTTACCTCATGAAAGAAATGTGGAAGGATACATCGAGGAAAGTGTCTTAATGGAAAACTGAAATTCCTTATGTGTGGGAAAGAACGACATAATGTTAAAAATTCATGAGGAAAAATTAAGAGTACTACAGAAGAAAATGAAAATGATACCATGTATCAATTCATAGTCAATTGTCGTAAATTTATGGTATGCAGGCATTAACTGGGACAGTGTCCTATTATATAGGATAACCACTTTTTCAATGAAGAACATATATAGAAAAAATGGATGAAAAAATGATTAAAAGTATTAGTTCTCTTTGTTGACTGGAATACTTTGGAATACATTTCTCTTTTATGTGTAACCCTACAGTTATTAATGTGAAAATTCTATTTGAGGATGAATTATCTATTATTTTGTGGATATTTTTATAAATAACCATTTGGGTTAATATGATCCTTGAATTTGGGGAAAATACAGGTTATTAATTTTCAGGATGAAAATGCGAGGTATGAGAAAGAATTTTTTGTTAAATTATGTTATTGTAATTTTTAGGAATTTATCTCATTTTTGGAATGTTATAAAATATAGTTTTGGAAGAAGAAAACCATGCAGACCAACTAACAACCTTTTTTTTTGGACACTGTAATGAGAATTGAACCCACTACCACTTTCCAACAAGTATTTATCACCTCCAACTGGACTACGTTATGTTCGTGGTTAGTGAGACTAATTATTTTTAGTTAAATGATTTTATTGATCAATAATAAGTTGATATAGGATCTTATGTTTTATAAAATGGATATCCTTATTGTAGGAAGATGATTTGGTGATTAAGTGATAAATGTTATTTTGGAAGACGTTCAATCCGTTGGGAACACTACATCCCAAAGGAATATATAATACTGTGGGATTTAATGTGCGATGGATTGGTGGATTTTTATCTATGTTTTTATTGAGGATTTATAGGTATTTGGGTTATATATGGAAATGATTAACCTATGGTAGAGAATATGTTATTAGAATAATTACATTTATGTATGTGTCTTTAAGAGTATTCGATGTTATTTTGTGATACAATATAACTTGTAATACTATGTAATCAAATTCTTCTTAGTTTTGGGTTTCATACATAGTTTAGATTATATTGAAATATTTTAAGTACAATTGTTTAACGAATGGTATTTATTGATGTTTGGGTATTATTGGATTAATTTTATAAATTAAGATTAGTATTTTTTTTCTCTAATGGATTATTATTTTTGGGGATCATCTGATCTTGTACAAACCATTTTGTTTTTCATTCATATATAAATACATGGAAAATATATAGTTCATCATTTGTGGATAATTTGATTCTCTATATGTTGATTATAGAACTTTAGGTATGACCAAGTCATCTTGAATACTCATCGTTTGGAGAGAAAAATGATTTTGTGGTATAAATAATTTAAAGGGTAGAACTATACTTATCATGTATTTTTTTATTCTATGAGAAAATTAACTCTTAATCTTTAGGGAAAGGATCTTAAACCCAAAAATGAGTTATCCTAATACCATACTTTATTTATCAATGATTTTTTGCCTTGAGGCCCTCAATTTTCCATTCACTTGTTTATGATTGATGACCTCAAAAACACCCTACAAAAATTTACATTTTCCACCAATTATAATTTCAACCATTGTTCTGCTAATCAAAATCATAATTTGATGGTGACTTATTCATTTCGCTTTACATCTTATTAAGACGAAATTTTATAAACCTAGTTTCTGATGTGGGTTTTCAATAATGTTATTTTACATTTTATAAACTTTAATTTATGATGAAAAATTTCAAATTGTGAGGGAACTATTTATTAAAGTAGGGATAATTGTAACACCCCAATCATCCATGGTACGCTTGTCTTTGAATATTTCAATAGTTTGTGATATACGCAACACAGAGTTCAAGCGCCCCACAACCTATCAAACTAGCCATTTAGAAAGTGGTTATGAATAATAATAATAAATATTTAATTATATATATACCATATAATTTTAACATTCATATTTTTTTGTCTTAGAATAAATATGAGGAAAATTTCAATTTTTCAGATAAAAGAAGTTTTTTAAAAATGTAGTTTTTCCACCTTTTAATGGATAACTGTTTCTAAATAAAATCGTCACACTTTTATATATTCAATTGGATGAAATTAAACTTTTCTTTAGAAGTGGGACATAAACATTTAGTTTGGATAAATTTTTAGTGAATTTATGATAACATTCTTATTATGATGAAAAGTGAAAGATACTAAATTTTAATTGAAAACAATTTTTTTAATCAAAAATAACTTATAGTGAGAAATTATACATTTAATAGTTTTTGAAGAATAATTAAATTATATATTTATCATTAAATAAAAATTATCTTATTGGAAGTAATTTCACTTTTAAACCAGACAAAAACACATATCAATCTTTTGATTGTTTTTGCTTCCCAAAAACACGATTTCCAGTTTTGAAAACAAAAATTAATTTTAAATTAATTAATACAAATTATAAGTACTGAATTTGGTAAAACAGACATCATTTTTGGATTCTTAAAATCAAAAGAAGATATGGGTGAATTATTGACATATTTCTGAAATCTTTCAATTTTTTGATGAATAGTGAATAAAATTGTGTTACTGTTTGAAAACAGACATTTTTTAAATGATTATTTATTTTATTTCTATTTCTTGTCAAAATAAATACATAATACCTATATTAGTTCTATTTAATTCATTGTAGTAATTTTATAATAAAATTAGATGTATAAAATGTTATTGAAAATGTTAACCACTTTTACTCACCTTCTAGGCACGTTAGCAAATTTGTATAAAAAGTAATTTTACTACTTCTATGAATTGAAATTAAAAAATACGAGAGACCCAGTTGACATTAGTATGTAAAATGTGGTTCGATAAGATGAAAATAAATTATGGTGAATTGTAACATTGGAATTTTATTTTCCAATGTAAAAAGTAAATAAGGTTGTTTAAGGTAAAAATGAAAATATAATTACCCTAACACATGTTATAATTCTATTGGATAAGTTTATTTAGACCAAAAAAAACCTTGGTAATATATTATGATCCTTTTTCTTCCACTTGTATTAGATTAGAACATTTATTTATATTTTATTTGAAGAAAAAGTGTTAAATTGAAATTTTAATGAATAAAACATTTTTAATATTTCATTATACATAAGATAATTTTGAGTATAAATATTTATTAGAAATATGATAATATTTTATAAATCTTGGTATTTTATTTATAAATTTTAGACAATAAATAATTAAATGTATAAATGACACAATGATAATGTCGTAATTAACTTATTAATGATCGAATAAAATAATTGTTAATATAAATATTAAAATAAAAGTAAATTAAGATTTTTGATTCGTTCCAAAAAATTTATAGGTTTATATTACATGTTATGGTTGATTGAATTTATTTTTTTCGAAGAAATCAAATTTTTATGACGTTCACAATAACCAAATACTAAATAATGTCAAAATTTACATAAATTAGTTTTTAACAATATATTATATTATTAAATGATATAATAGTCTTAAAAATGTCTGGATTGGCCAAGGTACTTCTATAATAATATATATATCACTAATTATTGACTTGGGGTTCTCATGGAATTTAATATTATGTTTATTAACTATATAAAATCAAAATACAAGGAGACATGGTAATTAATAAACTATTTAACCATGATTTAAATGTAAATGATAAGGTTAATATGTTGACCTAAACCTATATAAAACGTATTTTTCAGAGTTTTTCGACCCATTACCACCTTATATTCCAAATAAATACATATATAACCATTATATATAGAATATGATTCTATAATAAAATCATATTTCAGGATTTTCCTAAAGTGACCATCACCTATCCTATAAATGGGTACATCCGCCTATCTAAAAATCACCCCCAAATCCATTTGGATCCGCCAAACCCTAACCAATTATCCTATCAACAACCTGCACTTAAACCTAGAGGCCTCACATTGATATGAAAGCCAATTTAAGGATCCCTTTTGATAAATCAATATGAGACACCCGAAGAAGAGATAATTATTTCATCACCTCCTTCAATGTTCTTTTATTCTTCCAATTCCTTTTTCTTGGTAGTTTCCATACCAAAATATTATCTCAGTTACCTTCTTTGTACTGGAATTTTATTATAAATATGGTACAGCCAAATTCTTCATTCTATCCATCCTATGATTGACAAAGTCACCATACGTGCATACGAACGACTTACCGTCTCCACGGCATGGTGTAGTTTGTTATTCAACACTTAATTATATGGATGGTTATAATAATGAGTATATTTTATATAAATAATAAATAATACATGTTAATGATTCTTTATATATGAAATACCATAAAATTACATATGATTTCACCATCAATATAATTGTATTGTCGCTCGTGCGTACACATAGATTACCGTCTCCACCAACGTGATTAGATTCATTCCCCATTGTAACTATTCATGAATAAATAACAAATTATTATTAAAAATTAATTTTTAATAACATAATATCAATCTAAATATGAATCAAATACATCCTATCCCAAATAAAACATGAATGAGGTGACAAAACATATAAATAAAAATGAACAAGTTAACACCCGAAACAATGATACTACTAATGTATTATTAACAAATAAATATTAAAAGAGAATATATGATATCATATTTATGTATATCGTTCTTGTAAAATTTAATAAAAATTATTTAACCACTATATAAAAGGTTAACGTACCCTCAACTAAGGAAATGTACAAGGTAAGAGGTTTTCATCTCACTTTTTTCATTGAGTTCCAAGCAATATTTTCCACTATTTCATTTTGTGTGTTGTAAGTAATGTCCATGATTGTATTATTTGTGTAATATAATTTAATTTATGTCTAATTATCTCATCATTTTATGTTTTTTCTTTCATGGGATGTATGTTTTGTAAGTTACCAAATCAGTAAGGTAATTTATTATTTTAATTTCCACTCATTGGGTTTTACGCATACATAATTGATTATATTACACCATGATTATGTGTGGAATCACTATTTATTTATTTATGAGGTAATTTCCACTACCCTTTTTTTGGGTATACTTTTGATACACAGAATCAACCCTTTGATAAATTTTCAAATCATTGATATGAACTTGATAAGTGTAATATTATCTCAATTTCCATTCATTGAGTTAATCATCCAAGTCATTGGTTTTGTTATTACTAGAATATGTGTGAACTCTATTTGAATGATTTACACTGAATATCCAATCATATTGATTGTATTTATATTTTTCACACATAATTATGTCATTGATTTATCATTAATCTAATGATACAATTTTATAAGTGATTTCATATCAATTTACATTCCATTGAGACTTCATTGTTATTTTGCAAAAATTCACATTAATATGGTGTATATATTTCCTTTTGATATATTATATCATGAATCTCTTAATTATCGTGATATTATAAATATTTTATTAATTTTATTCCTCAATTATTTGTTCTCAAGTGTCTTATATTATGTTAGAAACTCTTAATCTATAATAACATTGTAAATATTTTTGAAGACTTATTCTACAAATTCTTTCTCATTAATGTCCATTTTTTAAAAATGGGTTTATGATTTTATTTATATGGACATGAATGTTTTAAAATTAAAATTCCTTTTAATAGTTTCAATGGTGCATGAGAAACTTTGATTCAAAAAGCACTTTTAAAGGACTTTATTGATAAATAGCGTGACTTTTATATGTTTTCAATAAAAATATGATATTTTTATCAAATAGTTTTACTGATTATTTTTATCAATGTAAATATCCATCATTATTCATGATTGAGGTTGATTTATTATAATAAAATCTTCCATATTGTATTGAATGATTTATGTTTGACTATGGTTGTGCTTTTTTTATACCATTTATGTTTTCTGGTTAAAATATTGACATTTCATATGATAGTTTTTAAAAGAATGTTTAGATAACGATTCAAAATTTTAATATGAGGAATGCATTGGACTTAGTTAGTGATGGGTAGATCCATCTATAGCTCTTTGATGCATCGATATATCTCATGAGACAAACTAGTGTCTTGGCACAAGGAATTGCCAACATCTTATTTTTATTCTTGCCACAGGGCCTTGACTATGAGGTTATGATGTCCAGCATTATACATTCCATTATTATGAAATTAGATATTTATTTTACTTGAAATTATTCCACTATTAAAATATCCATGTGATTAAGTAAATGGCATTATTTGATTTAAATATTCAATATTAGGCTGAAATTTATGTTTAAAATGATCGTGTTTTAGTCTTATACATTGCCTTAAATATTTATACTTATTTATAAAATTATACACAATATTTTTATCATTACTGAGAATCTGAGGTCACCATTTTCTATGTTTTATTTTACCAAGGATGTGAAGAAGTATATCGTGATTAACTTGTAGGAATAGGATAAAGGATATGTGTGTGTCCAAAGGGGACACAATTTTGATTTTATTTATTTCCTGATGTAATGTAAAAATAATGTATGTATCTCGTACTTCAAAGGCTACTAATCTAATTGGTTATTCTGGACATGATTTCTAGTGATCATGCCAATGATATGTTATAATGCACTGACTCTAGGTAACTAGGGTCGAGGCATTACAGTTTGTATCAGAGAATGATTAGTACAAATTGTAATAACTCGGTTCTTAGTTTTGAGGTACGGGTTTCTTCCATCTCTTTTCCTAAAGTGTTATTGAGAAAATATGGAAAATGGGGGAAAATCCCAAATTTTGTAACTACACTCCGTGTACTTTTCCACACACTGTGTACTTTTGGCCGTGTGGGATGGTTACACGGGGCATGTAGCCATGTCAGCGACGAAGGGTGTAGGAACCAACTACATGCCGTGTAGTGGTCCCTTACATGCCGTGTAGTCAGTCGGCAGGCCAAAACAGTAAGGCAGTGGAGTAGTCGCCAACTGGGCGGCAGTACACACCGTGTACTCAGGGGTACATGTCGTGTACTCATGTCGATGGATGAACAGTGTGGCAGTGCTGCCAGAGGAACAGTTAAATGAAGGGAGTACACATCATGTACATGGAAGTACATGCCATGTAATTTGTTTTTTTTTAATAAAACAGGCAGTAGCCAACCCTGTTCATAGGATTGTCTTAGAACCGGATGAAGGAGCTCGGGAGGAAGGCCAGATCTTCGTGGATCAACCGATCGAGCACCGGGAATCTGATCTCGCTTCCGTCAATCACGTTGGAACCGCGCTGGTAATCCCTCTCTACTCCTAGAGTGTGGATGACCAATTATTTCCATAAAGGAAGTTATTTGAGGTTGTATGAATTTTTTCTTCCTCAGATCTACGCCGTTCTTTTGCGTTTTTTGGATCGACGATATTCCATAGCACTCATTGGCGTTTTTGGTAGGTGGCTTGGTGTTTATTTTTTCAACTACCATGTGTTTTGTGCATTTTGTGCCACAAACCCATGTTGGGGTGTAGTGTGGTGGAGGTCGTTACTATATTAAACACCTATTATTGAATAGGTAAATTAAATATGATATTAAAATGGTGGTTGGGATCTTTTCTCTAATCCAGAACCACCTCGGGGGTGTGTTCCACTGTTTAGCCATTTGGCCAGGGTACCTGAGGGTATTCCTTTATAGTAGTAATTGTAGAATTTCCTTGAGAGGAATTTCTTGTTTACTTCTTGTATACATGTTGTGCATGTCCCAGTTACCTGTTTAGCCTGAGGGAATTATTTTGATTAGCCTGTGGGCACTGAACTATTTAGCCTAAGGGTGATGTGGTGATTAGCCTATGGGCACTGCACTATTTAGCCTAAGGGCAGTAGTTATTTTTGTCCTGAGGGAAACTTCTTCCGTGCCTGAGGGAAATAGAATTTGTGGATGAGGGAAACAATACCTACACCTGAGGGAAAACACTGTTATGCCTGAGGGCAGATTCTTGTGTTGGATACTCTTTACCTGAGGTTAGGAGTTTACATGTCCGAGGACATTAGCTGGTTATTTAGAATATTAACTGTGGTGGAATTTTAAGATAAATAAATTAAATGGATAATAAAATGGCAATATAACTGGTAATTAGTTACTTTGATTACTGCTTACTGTATTGCATTTTAATATCACACACCATTTTTTCATGCTTACACGAAGTTGGGCACGATCCTTTAGTGGGTGCCTACTGTGATATATTTCTCACATCCTGTTTTGGTCATGCTTTTTGGCCCAAACAGATTACATTTCTTCAGGTGTGGATAGGGGCAAGAGTCCCTACATAGGTACCTGACTATTGAAATGGAGTAGGAGGGCATGGGACCGAGCCTAGGCTCGTGATGCTGCTTACAGTTGTTTGGATTTGTTTTTTTGTACTCTTATTTTTTCTATATTGTACCGATGTATAACATTTTCTGGCTGTTTTCATAGAACTTGAGACATGTTGCATCATTTTATATATATTTTTGGTTATATCCACAGCTGTTTTTTATTTAAATTGTTTATGGTTTACATCTTCCACTGTATGTTTTATGTTGTATGTTTTAATTTATATTCCGTTGCGCTACACTTTGAAAATTGCTGGAATAGTTTCCCTACAATTAGACCTGGGCCCTCGCTGCTAGTCAGCAGCCTCTGGCATTTGGGGAAATGCACTTGAGGTCATGTGGTGAAGCAGGTTCGGGGCACCCATTGAGTGGAACCGGGAACTGGGATGTTACAAAGTGGTATCAGAGGGGTTCTTTTCTTTGACTTACTATTTGGAGTCGTAGTCAGGGTTAGGACGGAACGGTAGTTGGTAATAATTTTACCCGGGTGTAGCTTACCCGTGTACAGGGAAAAGCCAATTTACCTCGTGTTGCAATTTTAGTGATTTTGCAATTTACTGTTGATTTGTTTTCACCGTTGGGTGACGCACTTGAGATTGTGTTGTTTATAATTTATCTGTGGGTTCTATTTATTTGCAACATGATGAGATTAGGGTATGCCATCTCACGCATCATATAGGCACATGCTAGATATCACATGCCATTCATAGTTTCCATGCCATGTAGGTGCATTAGAAAATTCATGTTTTTGTGATAGTTGTTGTGCTAGAAAAGCATGTTTTTGTGATAGCTTCTTGATAAATACCGGCTTTTTGATAGGGTATTTTATTGTGTGATCCTGTTTATAGAATACACGCAAAACTTCGGTTTTTGGGGAGTATGGGCCCCCATTGACCGGAATTTGGTGGATCATTGGCTGCTTATTTTTTTATAACATAGATATGGTTTAAAACTGTGTTTCATGGGGAGTATGGCCCCCCACGGGTCATAATTTGACACTTAGGTGTCGGTTTCAATAATTTCTGGGTTTTGGGGAAGTTTTTAAGGCATACTGTCCAGAAAAATCAGAATACATGCCTTGTAGGGCCTCATACACGCTGTGTATGTTCTTCTGTTCGGGAAGAAAAATAAACTTTTTAAGTACACGCCACGTACCCTGAGTACACGCCGTGTAGTCTCTTCCTATGTCAAAAACCGTGTTGGCGATGACACGGGGAAGGTAAGAGCTTGGGTAAAACATTTCGTGTACATGATGTGCATGTCGTGTAGTGTTGACTCTGAGTCCGGCCGTGTAACGAACAATACGGGTCGGTGAACTCCTGCACAGAACATGTCGTGTCAATAATGAACACGTCGTGTAGTGTGACCTAGGGACTTGTCCGTGTAACTAACAGCATGGGTCGGTGTCACCTTTCCTTGAACACGTCGTGTACCTATGGGACATTCCGTGTAGTATTGTCTGAGGACAGACCATGTGGACTTAGCTGTGTGCTGGGGAAACAAGGTATTGTACACGCCGTGTGTGGGTATAACACATCGTGTAGTGTCAAGCCGAGTAGTCGGCCGTTTCACAGAAGACACAGGCAGTTGGAAAATAGCACCATACATGCAGTGTAGTTTTTGTTCAATGGGAGCCATGTGGATTCGCCATGTAGAAGGACTCGGGCAGGGGATGGGAAGTCAAGTACACGTCGTGTAGTCAGTATACACGCTGTGTAGTCTTGTTTTGAAAATTTTGAAATGCCTTATTCCTCTTGTTCCCTTTTTTGGTTCCTTCGTTTTTAGTATTTGATAAATATTGAATTTATGGCATGCCTTTGACCTTGTAGTGTCACGCCGCCTAGATGACCGCACATTGTTCGCCAAGAGATTGGAAAAGACAATACTCCAGAGATGGTGGGCCATGGGCTACCAGTGGATCCTCCAGTAGAGCCAGATGTGGCGCCAGCTGTTATACCGAACACAGGTGCGGAGGCATAGTTCTGTGAAGGCTTTATGTGGTTCATGCAGACCTTTCAGGGAGCACCGCAGGCTGCTACATCTATGGCTGAGTTAACTCGTATCTTCGAGCAGCAGCATCCACCTACATTTTTAGAGGATGGCAGACCACAGGCTGCGTAGTCTTGGCTGGGGTCGATGCAGACTATTTTCGAGCATCTAGAGATACCTCCAGAGCGGAGGGTCAATCTCACGACTTATATGATACATGATTCCTCCAAGAGGTGGTGGGATGTTACCACTCAGTTAGATCATCACAGGGACGTGGCGTGGGAAGACTTCCAAGCAGTCTTCTATGGATTTTTCTTCCCAGAGACACTGAGAGTAGATAGAGCTCTAGAGTTCATTAATTATCCACAGGTAACTTTGTCGGTGATGGACTATCTTGATCGTTTCACCGAGATTCATCATTTTTCACCTGTGCTGGTGGGTGATGAGATGTTGAGAGCCATAAATTTTGAGGATGGTCTTCGTTACGATATCTGAGCGTTGGTGAATGTTTTCAGGTTGCCTACCGTACACGCTATTGTGAACCAGGAACTTATTACAGTGAGGAACCTGCGGGAATATAGTGGTGTGGGCCAGGTTGGTTCAGCACCAGTTACTGGTATTATTTCTACTGGCAAGTGGAAGAGAAATATGGACTTCTCTTAGGGTGGCAGTACCGGTAAGAGGAATGCTTCAGGTGGCCAGGTCATGTGCTTCCAGTGTGGTGGAGAGGGTCACAAGATGCCACAGTGTCCACGCGATCCAGTGGAATGCCGAGCTTGAGGCTTTATGGGTCATCTGTAGTGATTTTATAGGTTTTTTCTACCTGTGGATAGTGAGAGGGGTTCTGTGAAGACTTCGCATATAGGAGAAGGACCAGTGGATTCTTACCAGTCGGGGAACTAGAATACGACTGGGCATGCAGGAAGAGATGGTGGTGATGGCCATGGTAGCCAGACATCGGGATCTCTAAGGCAGCAGGGCGGGACATCTCAAGGTATCCAGGTTATGTGACAGAGTCGCGACACTGGGAAGGAATATGCAGTGCAACAGACCCAGCAAGAGTAGGATCCCGGACCTTCTACAGTCAGAGGTACTATTCTAGTAGCTTATGTCTTCTCTTTAGTACTTTTTGACACAGGTGTTATGTATAGTTTCATATCTATACCATTGTGGAGAGCCTTGGGCTCGGTGTTTCTTCTTCTTTTGATACCATGATGCTAGAAACTCCGTTGGGGACTAGGACGGCTAGTGTGCGTCAGTGCATGGAGTTCCCCCTTGTGGTTTGTGGGTGTCCTTTTCTTTGGGACCTCTATGTCTTAGAGATGACGAGCTATGACATCATTCTCGGGATGGACTGGTTGGTTCCCTATCGAGCCTTTGTAGACTGCAATCATCGCCGGGTGCGTTTCACGTCACTAGAGGGAAGATAGTTTCTATAACTGGGTGAATGGAAAGTTATGGCCAGTCGAGCTGAACCAGAGCATCGTGGGTGAGGTGGTGTCACATCCCAGACTGTGAGCTTATATCTGGATGATCAGGGTGCTTGTCAGACAGATTTCCCTCCAATGGTTGATCCTTTTTGGTATGTTTTCCCAGATGACTTTTTGGGTCTACCTCTGGTGCATGATGTGGATTCCTCTATTGAGCTCATGCCAAGCGCAACATCGGTGTCCATTCCTCCTTATAGGATGGCTACAATAGAGTTGCAGGAGCTCAAGAGGCAGTTAGAGGAGTTATAGGAAAATGGTTTTATCTGACCCAGTACTTCACCGTGGGGTTCGCCGGTCCTTTTCACGAAGTAGGTGGACGACACCCTCAAACTTTATGTGGATTATCGGAAGCTGAACCAGTTAACGGTTAAGAACCGATATCCCTTGACGAGGATTGATGATCTGTTTAATCAGATTCGTGGAGCATGAGTGTTCTCAAAGATCAACCTGAGGTTAGGATATCATCATTAGCGTGTGAGACCATTGGATATACCGCTTACGGCTTTTCGGAGTAGATATGGTCTGTACGAGTACTTGGTTATGCCGTTCGGACTCACGAACGTGCCAGCAGTATTCAATGCTCTGATGAATCGTGTATTCCATCTGTATCTTGATTCTTTTGTTGTAGTATTCGTGGACGACATCATGGTTCACTCTCACACTCGACACGACCATGCCACCCCTCATGAGATCGTATTGAGTACACTGAGAGAGCATCGACTATCTGTTAAGATCTCGAACTTCCACTTTTGGATGGACCATATTCACTTCTTGGGTCATATCATCTCAGAGGAAGGAGTTGCATTAGAACCAGAGAAGGTAAGGGCAGTAGTTTCCTGGGAGAAGCCTAAGAACGTGTTTGAGATACTGAGTTTCTTAGGGACAGATGGTTACTACATGTGCTTCATATAGGAATTCTCTCAATTAGCAGCATTGTTGATAGGTCTGACTAAGAAGGGTGTGATGTTCGTTTGGTCTAAAGCCTGCGAGACAGCCATTCAAGACCTGAAAGGAATTCTAACATCAGCACTGATCCTGATACTCCCAGAGCAGGGGGAGAGCTATACAGTTTACTGTGATGCATCAGGAATTGGTCTGGGAGTAG
The DNA here is from genome assembly GCA_963277665.1 of Viscum album. Classification (NCBI taxonomy): domain Eukaryota; kingdom Viridiplantae; phylum Streptophyta; class Magnoliopsida; order Santalales; family Viscaceae; genus Viscum; species Viscum album. The sequence goes on from OY728137.1 coordinate 1,961,600,994, forward strand.
TGTTGATATAGGGCGACCGAGTTGTTGCATACGGGTCTCGGCAGTTGAGGCAACATTAGCGGAATTACCCAACGCATGATCTCAAGTTGTCTTCAGTTGTTCATGCATTGCACTGTTGGAGACACTATCTACTGGAAGAGAATTTTGTGGTTTTCACCGACCACAAAAGCCTCAAGTATATCTTTACTCAGCATTACCTGATTCTGAGGTGGAGGAGGTGGGTCAAGTACCGACAGTCCTTTGATTTTGAGCTTTCTTATACACCTGGTAAAGGTAATTTAGTAGCTGATGCACTGATAAGGAAGACTCTGATACAAGCAGTGCAGGAGGCCAGTGGTTAGTGGGAGCTCATGGCCTTGTTCACTGAGATGCGTTTGGAAGTGCATGACAGTCAGGGTCAGACTTATCTTTTATCTTTAGTTGTGACCTATACCCTCCTGGAAAGAGTGAGTATGAGGCAGTTATCCGATCCAGAAGTCCTAGTTCTATGGGAGTCGGTGGAAAGTGGGGACCCTTCTCCTTGTTGGATGGTAGGCGATGATGAGGTCCTGCGTTTCCATGCACGAGTATGGGTTCCAGGGGATATACGTGAGGAGCGGATGTGGGAGTTTCATGATTCAGTTTGTGTAGTTCATCCCAAGGTTTCCAAGATGTACAGTGACTTGAGGCGTCAGTACTGGTGGCCGGGTAAGAAGAGGGAGATAGCTGGTTTTGTTACGAGGTGTTCCACCTGTCAGTATGTGAAGGCGGATCATCAGAGACCAGTTGGACTGTTACAGCAGTTACCCATTCTAGAGTGAAAATGGGATGATGGCGTGATGGATTTCGTGACTGGGTTTCCAAGGTCACCTAGACGAAATACTGCAGTATGTGTTGTTGTGGATAGACTCATGAAGGTAGCTCACTTCTTGCTGATCAAGGAGACCTTTGGTGTTGACGAGCTCGGACCGTTGTATATCCGAGAGATCGTACATCTTCATGGGGTCCCTCGTTCTATCGTTTTAGATAGGGACTCTCTCTTTACGTCTCATTTCTAGGAGAGTTTTCAGAGGGCACTTGGTACACATGTGCTTCTGTGCACTACATACCACCATCAGACTGATGTCTAGTCAGAGCGTACGATACAGGTTCTTGAGGACATGTTGCGTGCATGCATCCAAGACTTTCGGGGCTCTTGGGAGAGGTATATACACCTAGTCGAGTTTTCCTACAATAATAATTTTCAGGAAACTATTGAGATGCCACCATACGAGGCTTTATATGATAGGCCATGCCGATCACCTTTATGCTGGACAGAGGTAGGTGAGGCAGCTTTACTAGGACCATGTCTCGTGCAGGAGACATCTGAACAGGTCCAGTTGATTCAGAAGAGGATTGCTACCATGCAGTCTCGGAAGAAGTCATATGCTGATCGCTGCAGATGACCTTCGGAGTTTGTGGTCGGGGATCAGGTTTTCTTCCATGTTTTGCTGAGGCTGGGACACAAACGGATCATGAGACAGTAAACTTTCACCTAGGTATGTGGGGCCATTTGAGATTTTGGAGAGAGTCGGGACAGTTGCCTATCGGTTGCAGTTACCACAGCGGTACCGAGCCATGCACGATGTATTACATGTATCTCAGTTATGCCACTATCATTCAGACCTGTCTCACACCTTTTAGCCAGAGGAGGTTGAGCTTCAGATGAATGCATCCTTTGAGGGGCATCTGATTTGTATCGTTGACAGGAGCTCGATGGTTCTTCGAGGCCGGTCAGTTCCTCTCGTACGGGTGCTATGGCAGCATGGCCGAGTGCAGGACAAAACCTGCGAGTGGGAGACCGACGTATGTGCTCAGTGGCCAGAGTTAATCACGGAAATATCTTCGCCACCATTGGAAGGGAAATTTGGGTATGAATTGTAATAAGGTGGGAAGTTTGTAAGAACTAGGTTCTTAGTTTTGAGGTACGGGCTTCTTCCTTTCTCTTTTCCTTAAGTGTTTTTGAGAAAATATTGAAAATGGGGGGAAATTCTAAATTTTGGAACTACAGGCCATGTACTTTTCCACACACAGTGTACTTTTGGCCATTTGGGATGGGTACACAGGGCGTGTAGCCATGTCGGTGACGAAGGGTGTAGGAACCGACTACATGCCGTGTAGTGGTCCCTTACACGCTGGGTAGTCAGTCGGCAGGCCAAAACTGTAAGGTGGTGGAGCAGCCGCCAGCTGGGTGGCAGTACATGCCGTGTACTCAAGAGTACATGCCATGTACTCATGTCGATGGATGAACAGTGTGGAGGTTCTTCCCGAGGAACAATTAAATGAAGGGTGTACACATCGTGTACTTGGAAGTACATGTCGTGTACTTTGACGTTTTCGCTTAAAATGGGTATTAGCCAACCCTGTTCGTAGGATTGGCTTAGAACCGGAGGAAGGAGCTCGAGAGGAAGGCCAAATCGTCGTGGATCAACTGATCGAGCACCTGGAATCCAATCTCGTTTTCATCGATCACGTTGGAACCACGCGAGTAATCCATCTCTTCTCCTAGCATGTTGTCGGACAATTCGTTCCCTAACGGGAGTTATTTTTGGTTGAATGAAAGTTTTCTTCTTCAGATCTACGCCGTTCTTGGGCGTTTCTGGGATCGATGATCATTTATAGCGCTCGTTGGCGTTTTTGGTAGGTGGCTTGGTGTTTTTTTCCCAACTGCCGTGTGTTTTGTGTGTTTTTGTGCCACGAAACCATGTTAGGGATTCGTGTGGATGAGTTCATTGCTATATTAAACACCTATAATTGAATAGGTAAATTAAATATGATATTAAAATTCTGGTTGGGATCGTTTCTTGGATCTGGAACCACCCCAAGGGTGTGTTCCACTGTTTAGCCATTTGGCCAGGGTACCCGAGGGTATTCCTTTAAAGTAGTAATTGTAGAATTTCCTTGAGAGGAATTTCATGTCTACTGCTTTTTTACATGTTGGTCATGGCCCAGTACCTATTTATCCTGAGGGAGTTGTTGTGATTAACCTATGGGCATTGCACTATTTAGCCTGAGGGAGTTGTTGTGATTAGCATGTGGGAACTGCACTATTTAGCCTGAGGACAGTAGTTATTTTCGGCCTGAGGGAAACTTCTTCCATGCCTGAGGTCAATAGACTTTGTGTCTAAGGGAGACACTACCTATACCTGAGGGAAAACTCTGTTTTGCCTGAGGGAAGATTCTTGTGTTGGATACTCTTTACCCGAGGTTAGGAGTTTACATGTCTGAGGACTTTAGCTGGTTATTGAGAATATACAATGTAGTGGAATTTTAAATAAAATGGATAATAAAATGGCAATATAACTGGTAATTAGTTACTTTTAGTACTACTTACTTTATTTCATTTTACTACCGCACACTTTTTTTTCATTCCTACACGCAGTTGGGCACGGGCCTTTGGTGGGTGCCTACTGAGATATATTTCTCACACCCTGTTTGGGTCATGCTTTTCGGCCCAAACAGATTAGGTTTCTGTAGGTGTTGATAGATTAAAGATTCCCTACACAGGTACTTGACTATTGCTGTGGAGTAGGAGGGCATGGGGCCGAGCCTAGGCTCGCGATGCCACTTCCAGCTGTTTGGATTTGTTTTGTTGTACTCTGCTTTTGCTGTACTGTACTGATGTATAAAATGTTCTGGCTGTTTTCTTAGAACTTGAGACATGTTGTATCATTTTATATATACTGTTGGTTATTTCCACTTATGTTTTTTTATTTCAGTTTTGTATGGTTTACTGCTTCTTCTTTATGTTGTATGTTGTATGTTTTAATTTATATTCCACTACACTACACATTGACAATTGAGGGCATAGTTTCCCCACTATCAGACCTGGGCCCTCACTGCCAGTCGGCAGCCTCTGGCATTTGGGGAAATGCGCTTGAGGTCACGTGGCGAACCGGGTTCAGGCTGTCTGTTGAGTGGCGCCCAGAACCGGAACGTTACACAAATATTAAAAACTAGATTTAGAAAAACAATGACAGGAGAACATTACCCTAAGATATACAATGGATATTAGTATAGAAGAACATCAAATATTTTTGGTAATGTTTATTTTTTGTGGGGTTTCAAAGATATACATCCATGTTTAGATACGAGCAGGTAGTGGCAGCTCTGGCACAAATGTACCTAGGAGTAAAACCAGAAAACACCACATTGAGCTAGACTCGAATGAGAACTGGTGCACAACAACGGGCCTTGTTTCACTCTTGGTTATGTCACTCCCAGGGGATATGCTTAAGATAATTCACATTTTATTACAAATTTTTTTGATGGATTTTAATATAATATTAGAATAAATAACCTTGGTTAATCATAAGGAATTTTATATTAAAAATAAGGTTTCATGATATTCTCTAAATGATTTTATGACTATTGTTAATAACACATTACATTCTAGTTTTAGTCAATGGATAGATTCCAATGATGTCATTGTAACATTGAACATGATGTAAAAGGTGGGAATAGAGGTGGAAATGAGAAAAGAAATGGAATATTGATGTGCGCAAAATATATCATGTTCATGTTGAATGTTTTTTCACAAAATATGATCAATAACATATATATTAACCAACTCTCGGACTCTAAAAAGAAGAGTGAGGTGGTGAATGATAAGAGCTACAGCAGTGGATACTATGGAGAAATTAAATCTTAATTTCCATCATGCAGGAAATATTGAAGGACAAACCCAGGAAAGTGCCTCAATGGAACAATGAAATGCTTTATGTGTGTCAAAAATGGAAATAATGTAAATAATTTCTAAAAAAATTAAGAGTAGTAAGGAAGAAAATAAATATGATCCACATAATCCATTTACAGACATTTTCCATAAATTTAGGGGACCTGGGCATTACCCAATTCAATTCCCTATTCTATACGATAACATCTTGGTCAATGAAGAACGTATGTGGAAATAAATGGATAGAGAAATGTTTAAAAGTATTTGTGCTCTTTGTTGATGGGATTACATTGGAAGATTTTTTATTTGTATGTGTAACCATGTAGTTTGTTATTTGAAAGTTCTATTCTAGGAATAATTATCTTCCCTTTTGTCAATATTGTTATAAATAACCATTTGGGTTTATATGATCCTTGAATTTGAGGGAATTACAAGTTATTAATTTTTTTGATGAAAATGAGAATTATGGTATTACATTTGCTGTTAAATTATGTTATAGTTATTTTGAGGAATTTCTCTCCTCTTGGGAAGGTTATAAAATATTGTTTTTGTTAATAGACTATATACAGACCATGTGAAAACCTGTTTCGTCAGAACATGCTGGGGGAATCTAACCAACAACCAATGTGCGATTGGGATTTATCACCTACAACTGGACTACATGAGGTCCCTAGTTAGTTTGACTAATTCTATTTAGTTAAATGATTTTATTGATCAATAAAATGTTGATTTGGGATCTTTTGTTTTATCTAATGGATATTAATAGTGTAGGAAAATGATTTGGTGATTAAGCGATAAATATTATTTTGGAATTCGTTTGCTCTGTTGGGAACATTATATGCCTATAGAAAATAGAATACTATTGGAAATCATTTGAATATTAATTGTGTATTTTTATCTACGTTTTTATTGTTGATTTATATCAATTTGGGTTATTCGTGGAAATGATTAACCTATCACAGAAAATATGTGATTAGGTTAATTACTTATAAGTATGTGACATTAAGTGTAGTCGATGTTTTTTGGAGATACAATTTAATGTGGATGACTATGTAATCAAATTATTCTAAGAATTTAGTTTCAATATTAGTTTGGATTATATTGAATTATTTTAAGGAAAATTATTTATTGAATGGTATTTATTAAACTTTAGGTATTTTTTGTTGAATTTTAGAATTAAGATTAGTATTTCTTTCTGTAATGGATTCTAATTTTTGGGGATTATCTGATCTGGTACTAACCATTTTGATTATAATTAATCTCTAAATACAAGGAAAATATTTAGTTCATCCTTTGTGGATTATGTGATACTCAATATGTTGATTCTAGCACATTAGGCTTGACAAAGTCATCTTGAATACTCATCATTTGGAGTGAAAGATGAGATTGTGTTTGAAATCAGTTAAAGGACAGAACTCTACTTATCATGTTTTTTATTCTATTATGAATTTAATTCTCAAACCGTAGTGAAAGAATTTTAATCCCAAAAAGGTTTTATCATAATACCTTATGTTATCCATCATTGATTAATGCCCTTAAGGCCCTCAATTTTCCATTCACTTGTTTATGACTGATGACCTCAATCAAAACCTATAAATATTTATGCTTTACTTCAATTATATTTTCCACCATTATTCTCCTATTCAAAATCATAGTTTGTTGGTGACTTTTTTCATTTTTTTTCCATTAAGACTAAGCTTTATAAACCGTATTTCCGATGTGGGGTTTCAATAATGGTATTTTAAATTTTTTAACCTTATATTAATGATGAAAAATTTCCAATTGTAAGGATGTAATTTTTTTAAGGAGTGAAGAATGTAACACCCTATGCTTCCACGATATTCTTCTCTTTGAATAATACAATAGTTTGCGATGTACGCAACACCGAGTTCTAGCGCACCATGACCTATCAAACAAGCTTTTTAGAAAGTGGGTGGGAATAGTAATAACCAAAAATTTAAATTTATATATATTCTATATAATTTTAACATTAATCTTATGTGCTTTTTAGTCAAAATATAAGGACAAATTCAATTTTTCATATAAATGAATTATTTTTAAATAAAATGTGGTTTTTCTTATTTTTAATTAAGAACCCTTTCTAAATACAATATTTGACACTTTTATATATTAAATTTTATTAAATTAAATTCTTCGTTAGAATTGGGACATAAAAGTTTAGTTTAGATAAATTTTGGGTGTTTTTCTAATAACTTTCATATTTTGATGAATAATGAAAGATGCTAAATTTTAATTGAAAACATATTTTTCAATCAAAATAATTTATAATTCTAAATTATACATTTCAATGGTTTTGATGTATAACTAGAGTATATTTTTATCATTTAATAAAATGTTTTTCATTCAAAGTAATTTCACTATTAAACCGGACAAAAACATATATCAATCTTTTGATAGTTTTTACTTCTTAAAAACCAAATTTTGGGTTTCGACAAAGGGAATTAATTTTAAATTAATTTTACACAACTTCTATGTTTTATATTTGGTAAAAAAGACATCATTTTTGGATTTAGAATATCAAAATTATATTAGTTTATATTTTTGATATTTTCTAAAAGCATTCAATTTTTGATTAGTACTGAAAAACACTATGTTATTATTTAAAAACTGAATTTTTATTTAAATATTTATTTATTTTATTTTTATATTAAGTAAAAATAGATACATAATACATATATTAGTTTTATTTAATTCATGGGATTCATTTTTTAATAACATTATATGAATAAAATTTTATTGATTTTTTTAACGTCTTTTGCCCACCTTTTATGAAAGTTAGAAATTTGCATAAAACATAATTTTACAGATTCAATAAATTGAATTTAAAAAACTTGAGAGACATGGTTGACATTAATAAGTAAAATGTGGTTCAACAGGATGAAATTATCTTTTGGTGAATAGTATATTTTGAATTTTATTTAACAAGCCTAAGAATACATAGGGTAATTAATGGTAAGAAGAATATTATAATTACCCTAAATCATGTCATAATTCTATTGGATACATGTATTTCAACCAAAATCAACCATATGAATAAAATATGATCCTTTTCAGTCAACTTATTTTAGATTAGGACATTTATTATTATTTTATTTAAAGGGAAGTTAAAGGTGTTTAATTTCAAATTTATAATATTTTTAATATTTTTAATATATGGTTATACATACGATAATTTCGAGTATAAAAATTCATTAAAAATAAAAAAATATTTCCAACATCAGGATATTTTTTATAATTTTTAGACATTAAATAAGTAAATTTATTTATGACACTATGATGATGCAGTAATTACCTCATTAATGAAAGTTTGAAATAACTAATATTATAAATATTAAAATAAATGTAAATTGAGACTGTTGATGCCTTCCAAAAATTTTATAGGTTAATATTACATGTTAGGGTTGATTAAAGTTATTCATTTTTTTGATGAAATCAAATTTTTATGACTTTCACCACAACCAAATACTAAATAATGTCAAAATTGACATAAGTTAGTTTTTAAAACAAATACTATTTTATTAAATGATATAATTGTCATAAAAATCTATGGTTCAGCCAAAGGAATTATATAATAATATATATATGTAATTTATGAACAACATGGGGTTCTATTGGAATTTTATATTCAGTTTATTAACCATATAATATAAAAATACAAGGAGACATGGTAAATGTTAAAATATTTAAGTAACAGTTAAATCTATAAGATAAGGTTAATATGGTTACCTAAACCGGTCTAAAACCTATTAGTTGAGAGTTTTTAGACTCAGACCCACCTTTTCCTAAAAATAATTCATTTTGGAGCAATTATATACCAAATATGATTGTATAATAAAATAATATTTCAAGGGTTTCCAAAATTGACCCTCACCTCTCTAATAAAAGGGTACTTCCCCTTCTCTCAAAATAACACCTCAAATTCTATTTGGATTGGCCCACCCCATCTCTAATATCCTCCAAACTACCATCAATTCACGTATATTCCATACATTGATCATAAATCCATCTTATGGAGCCCTTTTGATCAAATCAAAAGGAATCACATGAAGAAGAGGTAATTATTTAATCACCTCTTTCTATGTTCTTTTCTTCTCCTACTTACTCTTTCATTATTTTTTCCATTCCAAAATAATAACTTTAGTACCTTCTACATACTACGGTGTTATAATGAATATTTTTAACACATATTATTTATTTTATCTATCATATGAATGAAAAAGTCAACGTACATGCGTACATACGGCTTACTGTCTTTACGTCGTGGTGTAGTTGGTTATTCAACACGTAATTATTTGGATGGGTAAAATAATGAGTATAATTTATTTAAATAATGAATATAACATGTAAATTATTCTGTATATATGAAATACCATCCAATTACATATGGTTTCCCCCTCAATAGAATGGTATTATAGCTCTTGCATACATACGGATTACCGACTCCACGAACGCGTTGACATCCATTCCCCGTTATAACAATTCATGAATAAATATCTTTTTATGATTAAAAAATAATTTTTTGGAAAATAATATTATTTTGGATATGATTCAAATAGATCCTATCCGTAAAAAACTTTACTTATGTAAAAAACATATAAATAAAAATGAATCAGTTAACACCCGAAACAATCATACAACTAAAGTATTATTAACAAAGAAATATTAAAAGACCATATATGATATCAACTTAATGGATATGGATATTTTAAAATATAATAATAGTTATTTCTCCATTATATGAGGTTAACCTACCCTCAAATAATGAAATGTACAAGGTAAATGGTTTTCATCTCACTTTTTTTCTCATGAGATTCATGCTATTTTTTCTACTATTTGCTTTTGTCTGGTGTTTGTATTTCCCATGATTGTAATCATTGTGTAATATAAAATAATTTATGGGTACATACATCTTAATTTTATGATATTTATTTCTTGGGGTTTATGTTTCATAAGTAACCAAATCGGTAAGGGAATTTTTAATTATAATTTCCACTCATTGGGTTTTAAACAAACATTATTGATTATATTATTCACTGATATTGTGTGCAATAAATATTTATTTAATTATTTAGTAATTTATACTTCCTTTTGTGTGGATATACTTTCGATACACATAATCACTCCATTAATAAATTCACATGACATTGATATGAACTTGATAAGGGTAATCATAACTCAATTTCAATTCATTGAGTTAAACAACCAAGTCAATGTTTTTGTTTTTACAATAATATGTGTAAAAACCCTATGATTGATTTACATTGAATATTCAATAATAATGAATGTATTTATATTTTTCACACAATATTATGTCATTGGTTAATTATTAATTTAATGAAATAGTCTTTATAAGGGATTTCACCTCAATTTACATTTCATTGATACTTCATTGTTTGTATGCACCAATTCACTTTTATATGGTGTATATACTTCCCTTTGACATATTATATCATTAATCCCTTTATTATCATGATATTATAATGTTTTGATTATTTTTATTTCTCAATTATTTGTATTTAATTGTCTTTCATTTGGTTATAAACTCTTTAACTAAAATAACTGTTTAAATATTTTAAAGACATATTCTTCTAAATCTTTATCATTAATGTCTATGTTTTAAAAATAGTTTTATGGATTTATTTATATGGACATGAATATTTTAAAATTAAAATTCTTTTCAATTGTTTCAACATTGTATGGGACACTTTTATTCAAAAATCACTTTTAAATTACTTCATTAATAAATAGCTTGACCTTTAAATGTTTTCAATAAAAAATGCATATTTCTATCAAATAGTTTTTCTGATTATTTTAATCTCTGTCAAAATCCTTAATTATTATTTATTTAGGTGTATTTATTATAATAAAATATTCTATATTGTATTTAATGAGTTTTGTTTGACTATGGATGTGCCATTTTTATACCATTCATGATCTGTGGATAAACAATTGACATTTACTATGATCGTTTTAATATGACTATTTATATTATTTTATAAACATTTTATATGAGGACTAAATTGGACATATTATGTGACGGTTGGATCCCTATATAGCTCCTAGATACATGGTAGGTCTCGTGAGACAAACTACATTCCTTGCATGATGCCATGACAATATATTATGTGTTTTCTTTGCACGTGGCCTTGACTGTGTGGTTATGATGTATGGAATTATGCATTCCTTCTTTATGAAATTACATATTGGCCTTACATGTGATTATTAAACTAGTAAAATATCCATGTGAATATGTAAAAGGAATTATTTGATTTATTTTTCCCTTATTATGCTGAAATTTAATTTTAAAAAGCTTGTGTTTTAGTCTTATACATTTCCTTAAATGTTTATGCTTATTTATGAAAGATTCTGCTATATGTTAGCCTTATAGAGAATCTAAACTCAACCCTTTTATATTTTTTATTTTTCTTAGTATGGGAATAATAATATCATGATTAACCTTAAAAAGTATGATAAGGGATATGAGGGTGTTCAAATGGGACAAAATGCTTTTTTTCTATATTTCACAATGTAATGTAATACTTATGTATATATCTAGTAACTCCAAGAAAACTAGACTAATCGATCATTTGGGACATGATATCTTGTGATCATTCCAATGACATGTAATAATTCATTGACTTTGGGAAACTAGGGGTGGGTCATTACAATTTTTATCTAGTTGTGTACACATAAGATATTTTTTAAAGTAAAAGGGTTTTATTTATTTTTTCTATTCATTACATATATTATTATAATGGTTGTAATCATGGATATAAGGTTAAAATGTGGGAAATTTAGTCGTTATATATTATATAAAATCAAAATATTAATATACATTATAAATTATAGAAGATTCTTGTTCATTGGAAACCTTATCTCATTATTTTAACCACTAGTAAACCTATTTTACCCTTAACCTAGGTAACTAATTTTTCTTATTTTTACTATTCATTATGATTAAAAATTAATTTGAAATCATTAAATATTATAAATAATGATTATTCCACATAGGGAATCCATTTTATCAGCTTTAATTAACCGATGTCATAGAATTTAATTTTAAAATCTACCCTCAAAACATGTTGAAAAATGGTATTTCAATAATTTTATTTTTCCAGAATTAGAGGATATTATATTAAATTTATTACATGAAATCACCATTATATAAATTTAGATTAATATATATAGATAGATATAGAATTAGATTTTCTTAAAAAATTCTTCTCAATAATTTTATGTACCATGTACCGGAAAATGGTACAATTACATAAAGATTTTATGAATAAATAGATGATGTACATTGATCAAATAATTTTCTTTAATGTAAATTCAAGCATGAATTTTTTTGATAAATATCAGATTGAAGCATAAACATTTACCATTTTTATAAACATTGAATCATAACCAACAAGAATGAAATAACATCAACTAAGACATTGAATATTAATAGATTCATTATAGAACATATCAAAGGATACGTATATAAACCACAAAAGATTGTGCGTATTTCCAAATATATCATAATTAATCAAAAACTGAGATGAAATCCATTAAAATATCATACCATTGACTTGAGATTTAATCAATGAAATCTTTATGTGTATCCAATGTATTAAAAATTTGAAATAAATAATTGAAAAATCAAAATTAACATCATACAAAGAATATCAATGGTAATTGAGATATAATAAAAACCAATAGAAAGAAGTCAAATTATGAAACTCTTAAAAATTTGAAACATTCAATCCAAATCCCCTGGAATTAAATAATTTGAATTGAAACATAAAATTCCATGAAGTATTAATTATTCATGTTATAATTTGTTAAATATCATTATATACACCATATAAAATTAATTTTGTGAATAGATATACAATATACTCAATGATGGAAAATTGGGTAAAATTACTTACCTTACGTATAATTTCCAAAATATTTTTTTAAACATCTATTATAAAAAAATATATATATTTATTATAAATCAATTATAAAATCATAATTTTATTTAAAATAAATTATATTATTTATTTTATCATTTTATTTCCCCTTTGATAAAAATACATTGTAAAAATAATCTTTTATGTAATAACTTCTTCATTTTACATGTTTTTTTCATTTGGTAGTTCGGATAATTATACATTGATCATGGTTACATCGTCTCAAAAATATAATACCAATCATAAATATTATATTAATTCATTATATAATTATTTATAATATTTCATAAATGTTTTCAATATATAATTGACTTACAGTATTCCTAAAAATAGTATACCGTACATACACTTGGATGTTGTATCCATTTATAATGGCTTGAGTAAAATGAAGGTAGATAATAATTGAACATCCTATAATAATTTTTATACCATATATATTCGATATTTTATTAATATTTATCTTTATTACTATCCATGTCAAAATAAAATGAAAAAAAATACACATGGATTTGGGGAGGTGGTATTCCACACACACACATGAGCGATGTTACTGTTTTCCAACAGATTGGAAGGTAATAAGGTATTTGTTATTTTATAATTACATAATTATAATTATTTCATAAATATCATATATATTTATATATATACATTAAATACATAGTTATATCAATCTATGATAGGTGGAGATAGAAAATGAATTACAACAATACGTAAGGTAGTTGTCCACCGTAAACACAATAAACTGATTAACTACCCATTTGATAAAATATTTTATGGATATGGGTTATTTCATATACCTCAACACATATTATTATATGATATATAATTCGGATTTTTTATATTGGTATTATTAATACATGATTTAATGTGGTAAGGGGAGAAATAAAATAGAAATAGATTATTGAAGACAATTACCTTCACATAAAAAACTCATCATTGGACCTCTTATTAAAAACACCAGGGTTTCTCGTTTTGGAAGACCACATGCTCTATAATATTAGTGGTTTCTTTTTGAATGATTTTGGTAATTTTTTTTATTTAGATAAATGGATTGAGTTGTGTGAATAATTGAGGGTTTTTGATTACCCTTTATAATTGAGGATGAGTTCATTTTTGTAAATACCCAAAACTATTCAATTATAGGAAGTCACTCTCAACCCAAGATCCTAAAAAATAGATAAATAATGGTTTATATGAATGATAAGTTCGTTATACTCCACTAACACTAAAAATATACTTGTTTTAATGAATTTATTCAATTTATGTTTATGGTTTTTCAATTTTTTCATATCGTTTTTCACCAATGTATCTGGTTTTTAACCATGTTTTTTTTATCCTCAACACATAAGTTAAAATGATACTTATTAGAAAGTTTTGACCCGCTTATTCTTCATTTGATATCCAGTTTATTAAATAAAAATTCTATCACAACCGGACTCATGCTTGGGATCGAGTTGAAACTACCCCAAGACCACCTTTATTGGCCAGGGGTAGAGACTATCATAGGTAAAGGAAAAAAATATGAAACACTGCTATAAATAAACCAAGAATTCATGAACCGCTAAGTAGTAAATGTTATGTTGAGTAATTTGAAAGGAAAAAAAGAGTAAAAATATATTCCCTACAATAAAAGTACCAAAAACTAAATGAAACATAAAATAAAATTAGTAGATAGATCCCCGCTCCTGGATCCCAAGCGATGACCACCATACAAAGTCCAAGCATCTGTATCCCTAAGCTACTATAAAGTCATGATCAACCTACCTATTGTTTTTATAAGTCATGAAACATGTGCAAAAATCCTTTTCATGGGTGAGTATAAAAATACTTTGTAGGATTCCCTAAATTGGTGAAGGGGTCTATAAAATATTCTCATAAAAAAGGGAAATTTGTACATAAGAAAAGGTATTGTAAAAGGATTGTAGCTCAACCCATGAGAAGAGTGAAACTAAGATCATCCAAACCTATGGATATAGAAATGGTGAGAATATGAACTTATCATCTAATCTTCTCTACCTATATTAGGATATTAGACTCATTCATCCAAGAGAATCTTGACATAGAATGCACATATTTTCCTCTCCTGGAAGAAGACTAACCAAACCCAAGGAGTGTAAATTGGAAAATAGAATATATATATATATATATATATATGACCACTCAAAGAAACTAAAAAGATAGTGTAAGGATATCTCTATCTCAAAGCTCATCCTAAGAATGTGAGTAGCCAATAGTCCCATATGTGACCACCATCGATGCCCAACATCCCCCACATTTTCCATGAACAGCTAGTCTAATAGACTTAATCATAATACCATGATACTACCATCATTGAGTGGAACTGTCACACCTGCACGGTTTTAGGTCGTGTCACTAGGACATGTATTTGTTGGAAAATAATCCTTATTCCTTGAGAGTTCAATAATTTGAAAAATAACACCTTTTCAATGTGTCACACAGTCGATATGTTGTCTCTGAAGGTTGAGGACCCATGCCCAGCCCTGCTGGAGGGTTACACTCTTACCATCAGGTAAATGTTCCCTAGTATGTCTGTGGGGATCATCACTCGGAAAGCATCATCTATGGGATCCACTACCTAGCCCCACTTGAGGGAAGCCCAGAACTAATCTCAGGGACCACTTCCCAGCCTAGCAGGACATAAGCTAAAAACTGACAACTGGGACAATTTCCCATCCCTACTGTAGGTAAGCCTGAAACTGCTCTAGCCATCCATATCTGATGGAACCTCTCGAAATAAATCAAGGAAAACTGGCCATCCCTGGTGGATTTCACCTCTCAGAAAACATAAAGGAACACTGGTAAACCCTGCTGGATGGTACCTCTAATCACAATCATCACCGGACATCACCTGAAAATGGAATCATTCCCAAAACATCCCACATCTCAACTCAAATGCAACTAAATAGGGAATTATCACATACTATGTGGAAAAAACTCAGGATATGAAACTCACATTCCAAAATCCATGTCTATAATATGGAGTTTCTAAAGGTAGAAGATTCTTTATGTGGTACACATTGCATGGGGGGCCACACATCATTGATCCCACCTCATCATTTGGCTGTGTACCTAGACATTATTTAGTACAATACTGTGATCAAGTACCCCTAGGCATACAAGTTTACTCCTAATGTACATAGTATATCTACCCAAATGGTGATTTTTCATGCAACGATCTATGATGATTCAACGGGAGAAAATGTTATTTCGTTGACATGCCTCATCAAATGGACCCATAACATTTGAATGCATCTCTTCATAAATCATCCCTAATCTCACAAGAGTGGATGTTGATCTAAGCCGAGGGTTCTCTTAAAACACAATATATGTATTTTCCATCGATATTCATTTCATGTTTCCAAAATTTAAGTGATCACTAATAATGCGCCACATATCTAAATGGATCAGACCATTGAGATCCTTGAAAAAAACATGTTAGGTCAACTATTCATTCACCCCAATCACACATTAGATTCAAAAGTTTTATGTCGCCACATTACACATGAATGATGTCTCCTAGGAAAAATGCTGCATTCCGGATACAATTTATACAAATTATTCCATTACAGTCTTCACAGGAAAACACATGATATTTACTACTCATTCATCCAAAATAGATACATGATGAAAAAAATTCATTTCACCACAAAGCATGTGAACTGGGACCCATGGGGCATTTTCCTTGATTTTCATTTAGTCACATATTTGTTAACATGAAATGTCTTCATAAAGACCACAGTCATGCTTCTACTGGTGTCATGTCAAATTGACGTCCCGTTTATAATATAGGTCTAATACAAGTACCAAAAATAATAATAATAAAATTATTAATATTAAATCAGGTAATTTTCTACAACAGAACCCTGATTCTGAGTCTTAAACTTCATGAAATGGTTTAGAAAATATCATTATAAATTTTAGGAACATGTGAATGAAGTAGTGTATTAGGAATATATCTGTTTTATGAGACATGGAAATTCAATGTCGGATTCCCCAGTTTTTACCGATCCGGCTGATTCTGGCCGGACCGATCCATCGGGGCTGGCCTCCTCTGACCAGCCCAGTCTGCTTCAGTAGCCTAGAACCCACCTACCACCGACCCGACACGTACTCCCAACTTAGCCATCTAGCCCCTGGACTCATGTCCCCTTTGATCCCCACATCGTCAATGTATCACATCCTGTGTCACTCGGACCCTGTCGCACCCCCCCATGTATGATTGCGACATGGATCTTCCACTCAGGTTGTCTTCCGATAGAACTGCCAGGCCAATCGTTGGCCTCACCTCATGCCACAACTCATGCAAGCCACCCATCCATCCCGACACTGTTGTGTTGTAATATCGTCCAACCCACACCAAAGCCCCAAACATCCACAATAGAACCACCCCACCGACCTCACCTCCAACAGACCATGTCACCACTCAGTGGCATCCTCCCACAACTCACAACCCATCTCTGACCGACTCCATGAAACCACTATCAATGCCACTGGTGGTCGACCCCACCATAGATAGAACTCTGGTGGTCCCTTCTTCGGACCACTAGGACTCCTCTAATTGTACGATTTTAGACCCGAGAATAGTACAATGGTCCCTACAATGATACCATCACAGCTCTAGCCTCCGATCGATGATATTATAGTGGATCGAGGTGTCCAAATATAAATCGATAAATATCTAGGTGGAAAATATGGATTTTTCAGAGAAAATATGGGATTAAAACATTGGTCATTGGTCATTTTTGTTCTTCCATCAAGGATTGATAATCAATGTTAATACAAAATTGAAAAAATTATGAATTTTTGAAGAATGAATCAAACAGAGATCAAATGTGATGAATCCTACCTCGATTCATTCTTTTTTGTTGGTGACAAGTCCACTGTGATCCCTCTTCAATCTACCAAGATTTTGGTGGTGATTTCTCCTCGATCCGATAAATAATGTATATGAGATAGAGGATAGAGAGTGAATTAGAAGAGAGAAAATGGATAATGGAAAACCCTAATTGCAAATCCTAAAATACATATATATTATTGTCCTACTCAGTGCGGAATATAAAATACCCATTCCCCCTCTTTTTATGTCGCACATAGGTAAACCACACCATTAAAAACCCAACAGCACTCTCAGATTTCCAATCCATGTCTCGGATCAAATATTACTTGATTTTTTGTTCGTGATAAAATAATTAATCTTAATTATTTAATTCAAAATATTTTCCCTGGGTTACTTTTCTCACATTATACTCACACCGCCAAAAGTGATGCCCTGTCTTGGGTAAGCATCACATTTCAGACTCAATAATGACCTCTGATTTCTAGTTGAGGTTATGGTTGGAGAGATATCCCATTTCAATCACTTTTATTATATAAAATATACATAATATTTTTTGAAAAATTATATTGGGCACATCAACCATAAAATCTCATGTAGTCTCAATTCCTAGCTCGAGAAATATATGTAGAAATATTACAATGTTTTACAAGGAAAAAACTAGGTCTCTTTATCATTCTCTACTACAGTATTATCATCCCTAAAAAACATTATAAAAAACTCATACACTGAGTTCATACATGGCTTTCCCACTTCCTGGGAAACTCTTGGACATTTTCTTACTACATCAGCATGCGAACCAAGGGATTGTATGTCCTCATATATTCTTCTCTTAAACATGGTTTCATATGAACATGCACATATCTCCCTAGCTGTGACACATGGAAGATGTTGTGCACTCATTCCTCTTATTGGGGGTAGGTAAAGGTGGTAGGAAAACTTTTCCTCTCTTCACATGGTCCCCAATATCTCCAAGAAACTAAGGCAATAGTTTTCCTCCCTGGAAAAACCTCAAAATTACACATCTCGACCAGAATAATTGTTTGTCCTTGGTATAGGGTCTCGTGATTACCTTCTTTGGAATTTCCATATGGTGAAACACCTAAGGATATCTGGTCACATGATATTAAACAATCGATGTATCAGAACAAATATTCTCTTACATGATCAAGAAGCGAAGGAGTCAACACCATCGACTAAATGAAACTGTACCCTACTACTCCAATAGGGTCACCTATTAGGAAGCTAACTACTCAAAAACATCCTACACTAGGCATGCATGGAATTTCTACCTAAGGTAATATACTATAATCCTGTCATTTCTTAGAGTACAGGCAATCACTATGTCATAGTCTTGCATAAATTTCCAACTAGCGTCGCAGCATCAGGTTGAAGTCTCATTGGGTAAAGATATAGCTGAAAAACTGGTGGTCCATACATAAAAAAAACACTCTCCCAAGAGATAGAATCTCCACATATTTAGGGCGGGGAAAACCAATGTCATCCCGTGATAGTGAGTTTAATAGTTATTTTCAATAGGGTCTCCATCAACTTGTTCTGTACTTGATAAATATGATATCAAGGTTAACGTAGAGCATGTAAAGGTACCAATGAATAGGGTAGGAGATTAAACTCCTCCAACCACAAAAATTTAGACACATAAATTACATGGAATACCTTTCATGTATTCACTCACCGTGGAATTAGTGTAATCTTGAATACAAATAATCTGCTTCAACCATTAGAGACATACCAAAAAAAGTGTCAAGTAGGAAAACATCACCAGGAATGCAAGGATATGCTCTGATACATCATCACACAACCTCACCCTGAACGCACAAGTTAGAGAGACTCATCCAACACACCATCATAATATTTTCATGGGTCATAAATGACTCACCCTCAAGGTTTTTCTCACGATACGCAAATTTTTCTTCGTGGGTGAAGTATTTCCTCTTCCTCATGCATTTAAAGTTACTTAAAACAACATAGACACATGGTTACATTGATACCTCATGTAACCATAGCATCAATACAAGCAAGGATATTGGAAAAATATTAATTCACATAGTTCCTAACAAGTTCTACTACAAAATGTATGAAAGAAATATGGTGTACTTCTTATCATCTAATGTTTTGAGAGAACATAGAAATCCAAATCTTGTGTCTATCTATGGCCCCAGAATCCAGATTCTTGAACATGACGTGGGCCACCTAGCAGTGGTGTAATGACCTCATAATGTCACCCACACCTAAAGATACTCTTGATCCACTTCCAACACCACCTCCCTAGGGACATACCTATACTTGATTACGATATTGTCTTTACTATGGTTGTCCATCTGCAACCTGTTTAGTATTCTCAGCATGTTTGGTTAGGTAGACTTATTCCATGTGACCTCGACCACTAAAAGAAAAGCACTGGACCTCTTTGGGTTGATCTCACACTCTGCGCTGCCTTAGAACCATATGACTACATTATTGAGACTAATTCAAGGGAGACCTCCTACATCGATTTCTTGTCAACAGGAACTTCTTATCTTCGGCAGACATCTTGGCTCTATTTCACGCTCTACCACAACCAATGATATTGTATCCCACTGACAAGAACCTCCCTTTTAATTTATCTTACACAAGAACCCCTACATTAGTGGGGATTCATAAGGGTTCAATGATGGAAATGATCTATTTGAAGAGTGCCTAATCTAAATTCAATTCTCAGAATTGTCATCATGGATGATGTCCAGAGAGTATTGTGTAAGGAATATGAACCTATTCGTGTACTCAACCACCAGCATCCATCTCTATATAAACTACAAGAACTCCTGAATCCATATAGATCTGAAGATATAGGGGTATTAATCATCATAAAACAAATACTGGAAGTATTCCCACAAGCATGTTGATTCATCGAGTCACTAAGTAACCATGCTCCACCATCTCCCAAGTGCTCTATGAAAAACACCTGCAAACAAAGTTACCATATGATCTATCAGTGTTTATACATGCCTGATGAAGTGGACCACTGACTCCATCCAAACCTCTGTCACTTGATGGTTTGGTTTATCATGGATCCTCAATGGTCTATGGTGCGGGAACTCAAGAACTGTAATCAGCCTCTTCATGTTCTCATCCCACTCTTCTGGAGATGTTTGCAGTTTGATAGGATGAGGCGGTGTTACCTAACAACCAAGAGGAAGGGGATCACATGATGGATCATGAACTAAGGACTCATAAATCACGATATCTTCTTCATGAACTGGAGATGGTATCCTAGCTGGGTGGCGTTACAGAGACATTATGAATTTTATCAAGGAGTACCACAATTAGAAGATCACACATACATATATATTTATATATATCTATCAAGAACCATTGGGAGATAACTCCAGAAGGATAGTCAGTGACTCAATCCTATATGATTCATGTACCATTGTTCCTTGAAAAAAGTTTCTTAGGATACTGATCCGAAATGCGGGTAACTAGGGTCTTGGAGATCATATTCATTGTCTGCTCGTACCATCACTAGACTCCTTGTCCAAAGAGCCACTCTCGAGACACTTTGGAACTATTTCCCTAAATCCAACCAAGAAAATATTAGGTAAATTTCAAAATAAGGTCCCAACGGGAGAACTACCTCTGATACCACTTTTTCATGATCAGACCCATGTCATGGATCGAGTAGAAACAACCCCATGCCTACCTCCATATGCCAAGGAGTCACAAGAAGCGATGATGGAACCAAAAACATATGTAGGAATTTTAATAAGAACCTATACACACACACAAACTTCTAACTCGATAGAAAATCATAGATGGAAATGAAACAAATATACTACACTTCTATTAAGTTTCCAAACATGCATGAACTTCTAAAAAATACAATTATAGTAGAACAAATTAAAGGTAAAAAGGGGGGAAAATACTCAACCAACAAGAAAAGTGCCACAACCATGAAGAAACTATTGAGTAAAACATCTGAGAGATCATAACTTCTAGATCCCAAGCTAGAACAACCCTACATGGTCTAAGATTCTGTATCCCTATGATCCTATGAAGTCACTATCTACCTAACCATGTTCTTCATAAGTCACAACACGTGCGGGAAAAGCCCATATAGGGGTGAGTATAAAAATAAAAAGTAGGTATAACTAGAATGGAAAACGGAGGGTCGTAAGATATACCACAAAAAAGATATTCAAGTAGATAATTCAATGTAATGTAAAAGGAGTTGAAATCAACCCAACAAGAGAGAGAATTTATGGTCATCTGAACACAATGAGCTAGAAATAGAGAGAAGATGGGATTTTCATCGAGTTTATTCTTCTTATACTATAATAGTAGACCCATTCATCCCTGAGAAGTTATACACATAAAGTATGTGGCAAAACACTCATGTATTAACCCATTTCGGAAGATGTGTATCCAAACCCCAAGAATTAATAACTATAAAAAGAATGTGTATATATATATATTCCCAGTCATTGAAACCCAAACAAGAGATTTAGGGGATATTTATCTCACATCTCATCCCAAGAAAGTGAGTACCCAATATTCCTCTAAGTAACCACCATCAATTCCCAACATCCCACACATCTTCCCTGAACTACAAGTCAATTTGAATTAAACACCTCACCTTGATATTATCCACTTTAGGTGACATTGTCTCACTCGCATGGTTTTAGGTCACATCCCTAGGACATGTCATGGTGTGAAAATCATACCACTTCATTGAGATTCCAAAAATATGTCAAATCATTCCTCATCACTCGGTCATAATGTCGAGAGGTCATATCTCAGGGTTGAGGACCCTTGCCCAGCCTGGCTAGAGAGTTCCACTCTCGTCCTCGGGTATTCATGACCTAGTAGGTTAGTGGGGATCATCAACAGAATGTCGATGGAGACCCACTTCTCATCCCCACTGGATGGACCTTCCTGACAGTCATCAATTATGGAACCCACTTCCCAACCCCACTAGAGTGAAAACCATAATTTCCATTGGCAACCACTGCCCAGCTCAGTTAGAGGTATGCCTGGAACTACCATCAGGGACCACTACCCAGCCCTGCTAGAGGTTGCCCTGTAACTTTTTTATCCATCCCTGTTGAATGTAACCTCTTGGAAATAATCATGTAACACTAGAAATACCTACTATATGGTACTTATCGGAAGTCATGAGGAACACTAGCCATCCCTGCTGTATGGTACCTCTGGTCAAAGTTGTCTTCAAACATCTCCTTCAAAAGGCATCCTTCCCACAACATCATACAACACTACCTGAAAGGAAATACATAGATAATCATCACACAATACTTAAATAAAATCGTAGGATAGGCTACTCTCATGGCGAAATATATGTTTAGAAGAAGAAGTTACAAGAGGTCAAATATTCGTAAAGTGGTACATGGATGTTGTGGGGGCCACCCAACATTTGACCCCGCCTTATCACTAGGTTGTGTACATATATTCTCTCAGGTATTAAACTATCATCAACTACCCCTAGGTATTCCACTATACACCCATAGTAAAAATTATATCTTATCAAAATTCTATTGAGTGAATGCCAGACAATGTTTATTTGAAAGGTGAAAATTTAATCTTGTTGTCACACCTCCTCAAACAACTCCATAAAATTTGACACCATCTCTTCATACATAATATCCACTCTCATAGGAGTAGATGATGATATAAGCCGAGGGTTATCTTCAAACACAGTAGAAGTTTCTTCCACTGATATTATGTTCATGTTTCTATAATTAATTAGATCAAGAATAAATCACCGAACTTCAAGATTGATAACACTGTTGTGATTTCTGTGAAAACACACAAGATATTGACTACTCATTCACCAAAAATGCATACCCCGTGAAACCAAATTACATTACTATAGTAGTGTTACGTATGTATTTAATATAATAATTTAATCACTAAAAACTGAAAATAAATTACCAAGATAAATAATTATTATTTATCATTCAAATTAATATTTATATATAAACATAAATCTATTTTGTGCCTATGTGGACATAAATCTATATTTAAATGAAAGAGAATCACATTTTCCAATTTTCATTACATAATTTATTATCAATGTCATGATCATGGAAATATGAATCCAAAGTGGTAAATTTGTATAATAAAGGTGACATATGGTAGAAATATGGCTATGTATTAGAAATTTGATATTTTTTTATGTGATTATAAACCTTTTTTCATTAGTTTAACCCCCAGTTAACAAGTTTTTCTATAAACCATGGTAATAAATTTTTACAGTTTTTAATATTCATTATGAAATAAATAAGTTGATCCTATTAAAAAAATATTAATTATGTTATACATAAATATTTAATTGATTTTATGATATTCAAATCAAATAAGTGGTAAAATGTAATTTAAAAATGAACATACAAAGACATTCAAAAATTCTTTTTCATTAAAATATATAAAAAATTAAAATCATTTTACATTGTGGGTAATTTAAATTAACTGTAATGTAGAAAAACTATATACTAATGAACAGTTCAATTAAAAAAGAATTTTTAAGACTAAAAATTTACTAATTGAAAAATCTAATATAAAATTGATTCATATTAATGTAATTGTATAAAATATAACTAAATTACAATTATGTTACTTTTAAATAAAAATCATTGAATAATGGGTGTTTTAATTTTATCAATTTCTTGATGAAATGAATTTTTTACTAAAAAATGTTTATTAACTATTTACTAAAAAAGTACTCCTCAAAAAAATACAGTATTTTTATGATAAGTTAATTTTTTTAACTATTAATTTCAAAAATGAAATTTACTTTTTTTAAATAAAATTTATAAAATTTATAGAAATTTCTTATATTATTTTTTCACAAATATCAATACAAATCATTTTAGTCTATAATATATTTTTTAGGCATTTAAATACTTTATTAATAATTTAGTTTTTATTGAAAAATATTTTTTATTCATAAAACAAATTTACATATTATTTTAAAATATTTTTTATTTTTATTCATAATGCCAATATTTACATTTGGGTCATAAGGGTAACATTTAAATTTATATCACAGTTAGTTTAGGTATAG
This sequence comes from Viscum album, assembly GCA_963277665.1. Lineage (NCBI taxonomy): Eukaryota > Viridiplantae > Streptophyta > Magnoliopsida > Santalales > Viscaceae > Viscum > Viscum album. The sequence continues at coordinate 1,961,625,581 of OY728137.1, forward strand.
TGTTTCGTGTCGTATACACTATCATACATCGTCATTGTTTAAAAAAACATGGGTGTTAAATTCTCCCAATATCCAATAAATTGAATCCTTGAAATATTAAATTGCACTCAAATAAATCAAATGATTAAAATTTAAAAATTAAATTTTGTAATAAAAACATCATAAAAGGGTTTATAAAACATTCTCCCTAAAGAGGGTAAATATAAATATGAAAAGATACAAAAAACTAGAACTCAAAATAGGTGAACATTATTGGGTAGTGAAAATATGGACAAGGATGAGAAAACTAATTCCCAAGGACTACTGTATTTTGATAGAGAACCTGATCTGGAGATAGATAAGCACCAAAACTACCTAAACCTATTATTGATTAAAATACTATTTATTCATTAGATATGATGTTAAGTGTATAATATTTTTTCCATTATCATTTTACTAATGTTGAGGATGTATTTTAAAGTAAAAATAAATAACACAAATAAATATACTAATTTGGTTACATTCTATTTCATATTAATAGATTCATCATTTAAATGGGATTCAGGAAATTCCAACTTCATTTTTTACTCCAATTAATGAATATCCAAAATTATGTTTTTATGTCTGAAGAAATAAAATCAATCCTTAAAAAATAAAATAATCCAAAAAAGAAACCTATTTAATCATTGTTTATTTACTAGAAAAAAATGGTTAGAACAATGTAAAATTATACCCACAACATATAATCATTTATATAAAGAAATAATATAATAATATTTGTAATTAAACATTAAAAACAACTCTTAGAAACAGATCTTTCTATAAATAAATAACCATATCTTCCAATTATACTCAATAACCTAAAAAATCTAATAATATTTTAACCTCAATGGTTATATGATACCCTTCATCATACACCTCCAAAAAGAAAATAGCATTCTTCCAAAATTTTCCTTTATGTTAAACCAAATTGTTATATGTACCTCGTCTGAAAAAAATGTCTCTAAAACTATCATTAATCACCTCAAAAGTATAAAAATTCAAAAATATTTTATCCTATAATATGTTTCCGAAATTCAACATAATATTTATAAATCAATATTTGTAATTTGAAAAATTCCATAATAATTGGTACATCATGTACATCAATGGTAAGTATCACTCCCTTATTTTAATTTTATTGATGGTTTAAACCCTATGGAATTCTCAGAATTGATGGGTTTTCATCCAATATGTAGGTTATATTTTTTCTAAAATTGTATTATTAAAATCACTGTAACGCCCCGACCCCAGCTACCCAGAGTTGGTGCATTACTTTGTAACATTGGCATGATCACAAAAGATCATGTCTCGAAAGACCGATTAGTTTAGTAGCCTTGGAAACACTAGATACATTCATAAGTCTTACATTACATCATAAAGTAAAAAAAACTACAACATATTCTCTTCATATCCCCTTATATTATCCCTGCAGGTCATTCATAATATACTTCTTCACATCCTGGAAAAAATTAAAACATTGAAAGGGGTGATCTCAGATGCTCAGTAAGGATAACAATATAGCAGAAGCTTTCATAAATAAACATTAACATTTAAGGCAATGTATAACTAAAAAAGCCTTTTAAACTTGAACTTTTGCATAATATGGCAAAAGTAAACTGAAATAATGCCATTTACTAACTCAAATGGATATTCTACTAGTCAAATAATCACATGAAATATCAATAACCACTTTCATAATGATGGAATGCATAATGCCAGAGTATCATAACCACGTAGCCAAGGCCTCATGCCAAGACCACAAATAAGATTTTGTCAAGGCCTCATGCCAAGACACTAGTTTGTCTCATGAGAACTACCGATGCATCGAGGAGCTGTAGCGGGCTCCACCCGTCACTTATTAAGTCCAATGCATTTCTCATATGAATAGGTTTAAACATATCATAAACCATAACATAATCGTATCACATAAAACATGCATAAAGGAAACATAAAATTTCCACATTTCAATCATAAGATATCAATAAAACACATTGATATAATAAAAACACTTTCAAAACCATTTTCAATACCAAAATAAAAGAAAGTTAAAACATTGTATTTATTTTTCATTAAAAAAATGTTATGGCTTGTAGAGGAAGTCGAAACTCAAATAATTGTAATGGCGGTGGAGAAGTCGTAGTCGCCGCATATGTACAGCAAGAAAAACATTCCCTTTTTTTGTTTAGTAAAACGCTTCATATAAAAAAGATTCCTTTTGAATAAACGTAAAAGTCAAAGGGGCTTATACACCGTATAAAAGAAATTTGTGTATAAAACAAAATATGCCTCAATGAATGGAGATTGAGACAAAATCCCTTACAAATATCATTTTTTAAATAAAATAGATTTATTATGTGTATTCACTATAAGTAAACATAAATAAAGTACAAATACAAGATAGGACATAATAATATCATGATATAATTTGAAAGTAGGAGATTAACCCAAAGAATGGAAATTGTGTTAAGAAGTTCCCTTACCTTGTGTCCGACTTGATTCGACCGTTCTTTAACCTCCTGAATAATAAACTAGAGTTAATACCTACTTTATTAAGAACCATTTTCAATTTCATTATCCCTTTTATATCACTTATTACAATGTTATGAACATTATGTAATTATTTAAGTTAATAACGGTCGTTTTGTCGATCTTTGGTACTTGAGTCAACAATAAACTTCTTTTAATTACAAGTTGTTTATGTGGTAGAATATCCATTATATCCATAATTATATTAATGATTTAGATGACATATATATCATATATATCCAGTATATACATTCATTCATAATATTACGTAACATTTAGAGGTAAGAAATGAAATGCACCATTCATGGAGACGGTAAGTCGTACGTATGCATGAACGCTACTTTCATTTATATTTCGTATTTAATGGAATGAAATCATAATAGTATAAAGGTGTATTATAATTCAAGTATAATATCATATACAATATCATTTACTCCATCCTTTATATGTCCCACATATGGCATTAACGATTCAATCACTTTGAGGGGGCGGTAGTCCGCACTTCCTAAAATGAAATTATCGCGTTTACCCATAATGGAAATCATAAAGTATGCCATAAATGAGAAATAAAGAAGGATAAGGAAAACATAAAAATAATATATATATCATATATGAAAATCGTTTCATCAAAATGGCCACCATTATTGGTGTTAAAAGAATTTGAACAATCATCGTTTCGTGAGGCAGTATTTCGCCACACATAGAAACAGTATGTTATTTAACCATTAGACAAAGGTGTGTGTAAGTGTAAACCAAATACTTATCATAAAAATATACTAGTATATTGTAGATACTGGTTTTGTTACAAAATAAAGGAATAAAAGGAGTTTAAGGAGTTGGAGAAGCAAAATAAAACAAAAGAACATAAGAGAAAACGCTACCTTTAAAACGGGTAACTCTTTTTGATTTGATCCAAAGGCTTCCTTGGGAAGAATTATGACCAAAGTGAGGCTTCTAGGAGTAAGGGAGGGAAGTTGGGTGAGTATTTTGGAAGAGGTTGGCCGAGACAAAAGGCTTTGAAAGTGTTGTGGGGGGCTTTTATAAGTGGAGAGGAGGGGCACTTTTGGAAAGTAATAAAATGTTACATTATTATACAATGATTTTCGGATTCTAAAGGTCCCAAACTTATATAATTCTAGGATAAGGTGATAAGGATTCGAAATCTACTCATCAAATAGTTTTTTGACAAGTGTAAGCCTTGGATTTTACATTATCTTTTCATTTTATTTAAATCGTTAATTAATGAGGTAATCACTGCATCATCATGGTGTCATAAATAATTTAATTTATTTAATGTCTAAAAATTATTAAAGAAAATAATATGATGTAGGAAATATTTTTATCTTTCCAATTACTATTTATAGTCAAAAATATGACTTGTATAACCCCATGAAAAAATTGTTTTAGTAAAACATTTCATGTTTGTGTCATTTTTTACTTTGACATTAAATAAAAGGTATTTATGTCCTTTTAAACCTAATGTGGCTCCATGGGGTCCCCAATTTGACCCCTGGATTGTATTGTTCGGCCATGGCACATCTGATGAGGGTAGGACATGTGTCAAGCTCATCTCATATTATTAAAACATTATTTTTACCTTAAACTACACTAATTACCTCTAATCGCGATTAAGAACTTAAAAGTTACTATTCACGAAAAATTATTTTAATCTCATTGAACCACATTTTACTTCTTAATGACAACCATGTATGTCGGATTTTTTAAATTCAAAACACAGAAGTGGTAAAATTTCATTTAAACGAAAAATCAGTTTTTATAAGTACCACTTAGTGGTTTCACTATTCATCAAAAATTGAAGTTTTTCAGAAAAATCCCAAAAATTCACCCTAAGCTATATTTGATATTACTATTTCAAAAATGATGTCTATTTTAAAAAATTCCAAACATGAAAGTTGTATTAATTAATTTTATAATTAATTCCCGTTGTCATAACAAATAGCGTGTTTTTTAAGAAACAATTTATATCAAAAGATTGACAATTGTTCATGCCCATTTTCAATGTTAAATTAATTCTAATGACCACCATTGGATAAAATGGTAAAAGTATATTATAATTACACTTCAAAACCACTCAATACTATAATTTATCACTATAAAATACTTTGATTAAAAAAGTTGTTTTCAAGTATTTTTCACTATTCATAAAAATTGGATGTTCTCAGAAAATTACAAAAAATTCAACTTTGGATAACTTCGATATTACGAATACAAAAATGAAGTCCATTTTGAAATATAAAATTTCTATAATTTTAAAAAGTGGGTATTACTATTCATAACAGCTACTTTGATTAGTCGCGGTGTGTTAGAACTCGAAGATGCATACAATGAAAGCTATTGCATTATTGAATGAGAAGTGTATCGTGGAAGCTCGAGGTGTTACATTCTCCCATCCTTCAATAAATTGCGTCCTCGCAATTTGAAATTTCTCTTGGAAAATAAAAGGTTGAAAATAGAAAATACCTTTGTGGAAAACCCACATCGGAAATAAGGTTAATAAAAATATAACATTAAAACAAGGAAAGATAAGTACAAAGGTCACCCGAGATAGCCCATTCTAGGATTCTATGAAAATATGGATATAGAGGAGAAACAAACCATCAAGGTCTGATGGAGAGTTGTAGAAAATAAGATTAGGAGAAAGTTAAGTATAAGAAAATCACAAACTTGTGATTGGTTAAACGATCATTAATTCCCCAGTTGGAACAGTTAACAGACAACATTTTTGTTTTGAGTTACCGTTTATAAAGTTGGGGAATTTATTTACGAGATTTACTAAGAATTTAAGGGAATATACATACTTGTCATGTAGACTTTCATTCTTTAATAAATTTTTACCACAAACCCATCTTTCACTCTAAAAGGTAATACAACTCAAAAATATTCTATTTATCCTAATTGTATAAGGTTCCAAATATTAACACATACCATTTAGATTAGTAAAACTATTTTGTAATAACCAAGGTCTTCATGTACGCTAGTGGTATGTAATAAAGGCCTGTCACACTATGGTTGTGGGTTCGATTCCTGCTGCTTTGTCCGACACGACGGGTTATGCCCCACCCTGCAGGTTGTCCTTTTCCTAAAACTATAGTATTATAATATTCCAAAAATAATCTTCAGAAATTTTTTAATCTTAAACAATACTATCCAAATATCAACTTAATCCATTCCAACCTTTATAGTTATCCAAAATACCTTCGTCCAGACTTTTTCTAAAGGGTCCTTAAATTCCAAAATCAATTGCAACATTAGATTCCCTAAACAAAGTAAAGTTTCTCTTATTGTCACATACTAAAAATATGATTACCTTCATCATATTAAATCCTTAATGAAAACAACATGTACTCTAGTATAATCCTTATATATATCACATTATTCTTATAACCAGAATATAATCCTTGAGTCTAAAATCTCCAATACATTAATTATTCCGCTTCAACTATAGTAACAACATAATATTGTCCTTGATCCCTTGGCCTTTTCTGAGGTAAGTTTCCCTGACTCTTAGGACATTCATTTGTATATTTCCCCATTTCCCTACAATTGTAGCATTCAACATTGATATCCTCTTTCTTTCCCTTGTAATCACGTGCCTGGTGACCTTTTTCTCCACATTTATAACAAACTCCCATTCCTTTTAGGCAAGCACTGGGGTGATTCTTCCCACAATTATCACATAATGGAAAATCCTTCTGTCCCTTTTTCCATTTATCCGTCTCTTGTTCCACCGTTCTCTTCTTTTCTTGCTTTTCTTTAAAGTCATGAGACTTAGAGAATTCCTTTTCCGTCTTGATAACACACGAGAAAATATCTTCGTATGACGAGAAGGTTTTTGAGACTAATGCTCGATGAAGAAATGGTTTCAACCCATCAGAGAAACGATCAATCTTACTTCTTGGTTTAAGTATATAATCTGCAGCATGCCTTTCTATCCTTGTAAAGTTAGCCTCATATTGTGCGACATTCTCATCCTCCTTCTGCCTCAAACTCAGAAATTGGCTTTCCATATCTGCTCGATGGTCATGTGGAAAGTATTTTTCTAAGAAAAGATCCTTGAACTATCTCCATTCCATATTCGATACGTCATCATCTTCCTTTCTGTTTTGAATCAGCGACCACCACTAATCGGTATCTCCAGTGAGGCGGTAAACTGCCATGACAACCTTCTCCCTTTCGCTACTCCCCAAGGCATGGAATATTTTCTCTAAGGAGTTTATCCATTGCTCAACTGCCAATGGATTTGTACCCCCATTAAATGTTGGCGGTTGTTGCCTCATGAAGAAGTCTAACATTGATCCTCCATGTTGTGGATCAGAGTGATCCATACGAGTAAGGTTATTATTCATAACTTGAGTGAGTTGTCCCAGTATGGTAATAATTTGATCAGCACCAGTTGTATCTCCAGATCCACAATAATTATCTTGAGCAGGAGGGAAATCCCTACATGGAGTGCGTGCATTGATACGGTTTCCATTCCTTCCACTAGGCGCCATTTCTAAACAATGGCATAAACTAGATTAGATTATGAATTAAAATACATAATTCCATATTTGTAAAACACTTTACATAAATTGAACTATTTATGGATATAATCCATAATCATAAAACGATATGTTTTCTTTGGGGAAGTATATACTCATAACCCTTCATAGTGGTTTGTAAAGAAAACGAGAAATATCCTAAGCATATCCCCCGGGAGTGTCGTAACCAAGAGTATAGCAAGGCCCATTGTCGTGCACCAATTCCCATTTGAGTCTAGCTCAAAGCCGTGTTTTCGGGTTTTACCCCTAGGTACATCTGTGCCAGAGCCACCTCTACCTGCTCGTATCCAGAGAAGGATGTATTTCTCGGAAAACTCACAAAATATCTATACTACCAAAATTCTAGGAAGTTCTTCTATACTAATCCTCAAAGACTATCTTCGGGCTATGTGCTCTAATCAGAGTTTACCTAAATCAAGCTTCCAAGGTTAGTACTAAGCTTCCTCTGATACCAACTGTAACGCCCCAACCCCAGCTACCGAGAGTCGGTGCATTACTTCGTAACATTGGCATGATCGCAAAAGATCAAGTCTCGAAAGACCGATTAGTTTAGTTGCCTTGGAAACACTAGATACATTCATAAGTCTTACATTACATCATAAAGTAAAAAAAACTACAACATCTTCTCTTCATATCCCCTTATATTATCCCTACAGGTCATTCATAATATACTTCTTCACATCCTGGAAAAAATTAAAACATTGAAAGGGGTGAGCTCAGATGCTCAGTAAGGAAACAATATAGCAGAAGCTTTCATAAATAAACATTAACATTTAAGGCAATGTATAACTAAAAAAAGCCTTTTAAACTTGAGCTTTAGCATAATATGGCAAAAGTAAACCGAAATAATGCCATTTACTTACTCAAATGGATATTCTACTAGTCGAATAATCACATGAAATATCAATAACCACTTTCATTATGATGGAATGCATAATTCCAGACTATCATAACCACGTAGCCAAGGCCTCATGCCAAGACCACAAATAATTTTTTTTCAAGGCCTCGTGCCAAGACACTAGTTTGTCTCATGAGACCTACCGATGCATCGAGGAGCTGTAACGGGCTCCACCCGTCACTTATTAAGTCCACTGCATTCCTCATATGAATAGGTTTAAACATATCATAAACCATAACATAGTCGTATCACATAAAACATGCATAAAGGAAACATAAAATTTCCACATTTCAATCATATGATATCAATAAAACACATTGATATAATAAAAACACTTTCAAAACCATTTTCAATACCAAAATAAAAGAATGTTAAAACTTTGTATTTATTTTTCATTAAAAAAAATGTTATGGCTTGTAGAGCAAGTCGAAACTCAAATAATGGTAATGGCGGCGGAGAAGTCGTAGTCGCCGCATATGTACAGCAAGAAAAACATTCCCTTTTTGTCGTTTAGTAAAACGCTTCGTATAAAAAGGATTCCTTTTGAATAAACGTAAAAGTCAAAGGGGCTTATACACCGTATAAAAGAAATTTGTGTATAAAACAAAATATGCCTCAATGAATGGAGATTGAGACAAAATCCCTTAAAAATATCATTTTTTAAATAAAATAGATTTATTATGTGTATTCACTATAAGTACACATAAAGAAAGTACAAAAACAAGATAGGACATAATAATATCATGATATAATTTGAAAGTAGGAGATTAGCCCAAAGAATGGAAATTGGGTTAAGAAGGTCCCTTACCTTGTGTCCGACTTGATTCGACCGTTATTTAACCTCTTTAATAATAAACTAGAGTTAATATCTACTTTATTAAGAACCATTTTCAATTTCATTATCCCTTTTATATCACTTATTACAATGTTATGAACATTATGTAATTATTTAAGTTAATAACGGTCGTTTTGTAGATCTTTGGTACTTGAGTCAACAATAAACTTCTTATAATTACAAGTTGTTTGTGTGGTAGAATATCCATTATCTCCATAATTATATTAATGATTTAGATGTCATATATATCATATATATCCAGTATATACATTCATTCATAATATTACGTAACATTTAGAGGTAAGAAATGAAATGCACCGTTCATGGAGACGGTAAGTCGTACGTACGCATGAACGCTACTTTCATTTCTATTTCGTATTTAATGGAATGAAATCATAATAGTATAAAGGTGTATTATAATTCATTTATAATATCATATACAATATCATTTACTCCATCCTTTATACATCCCACATATGGCATTAACGATTCAATCACTTTGAGGGGGCGGTAGTCCGCACTTACTAAAATGAAATTATCGCGTTTACCCATAATGGAAATCATAAAGTATGCCATAAATGAGAAATAAAGAAGGATAAGGAAAACATAAAAATAATATATATATCATATATTAAAATAGTGTCCTCAAAATGGCCACCATTATAGGTGTTAAAAGAATTTGAACAATCATCGTTTCGTGAGGAAGTATTTCGCCACCCACAGAAACAGTATGTTCTTTAACCATTAGACAAAGGTGTGTGTAAGTGTAAACCAAATACTTATCATAACAACATCCTAGTATATTGTAGATACTGGTGTTGTTACAAAAGAAAGGAATAAAAGGAGTTTAATGGGTTTGAGAAGAAAAATAAAACAAAAGAACATAAGAGAAAACACTACCTTTAAAACGGGTAACTCTTTTTGATTTGAGCCAAAGGCATCCTTGGGAAGAATTATGCCCAAAGTAAGGCTTCTAGGAGTAAGTGAGGGATGTTGGGTGAGTATTTGGGCAGAGTTTGGCCGAGCCAAAAGGCTTTGAAAGTGTGAGTAAGGTGGTAGAGGTGGGGGCCTTTTATAAGTGAAGAGGAAGGGCACTTTTGGAAAGTAATAAAATGTTACATTATTATACAATTATTTTGAGATTCTAAAGGTCCCACACTTATATAATTCTAGGATAAGGTGATAAGGGTTATAAATATACTCATCCAATAGTTTTTTGACAAGTGTAAGCCTTGGATTTTACATTATCTTTTCATTTTATTTAAATCGTTAATTAATGAGGTAATCGTTGCATCATCATGGTGTCATAAATAATTTAATTTATTTAATGTCTAAAAATTATTAAAAAAAATACTATGATGTAGGAAATATTTTTAGCTTTCCAATTACTATTTATAGTCAAAAATATGACATTGTATAACCCCATGTAAAAATTGTTTTAGTAAAACATTTCATGTTTTTGTCATTTTTTACTTTAACATTAAATAAAAGGTATTTACGTCCTTTTAAAACTAAAGTGGCTCCATGGGGTCCCCGATTTGACCCATGGATTTTATTGTTCGGCCATGGCACATCTGATGAGGGTAGGACATGTGTCAATCTCATCTCATATTATTAAAAAATTATTTTTACCTTAAACTACACTAATTACCTCTAATCGCGATTAAAAACTTAAAAGTTACTATTCACGAAAAATTATTTTAATCTCATTGAACCACATTTTACTTCTTAATGACAACCATGTATGTAGGATTTTTGAAATTCAAAACACATAAGTGGTAAAATTTCATTTAAACGAAAAATCAATTTTTATAAGTACCACTTAGTGGATTCACTATTCATCAGAAATTGAAGTTTTTCAGAAAAATCCCAAAAATTCACCCTAAGCTATATTTGATATTACTATTTCAAAAATTATGTCTATTTTACAAAATTCCAAACATGTAAGTTGTATTAATTAATTTTATAATTAATTCCCGATGTCATAACAAATAGCGTGTTTTTTAAGAAACAATTTATATCAAAAGATTGACAATTGTTCATGCCCATTTTCAATGTTAAATTAATTCTAATGACCACCATTGGATAAAATGGTAAAAGTATATTCTAATTATACTTCAAAACCACTCAATACTATAATTTATCACTATAAAGTACTTTGATTAAAAAAGTTGTTTTCAAGTATTTTTCACTATTCATAAAAATTGGATGTTCTCAGAAAATTACAAAAAATTAAACTTTGGATAATTTCGATATTACAAATACAAAAATGAAGTCCATTTTGAAATATAAAATTTCTATAATTTTAAAAAGTGGGTATTACTATTCATAACGGCTACTTTGATTAGTCGCGGTGTGTTAGAACTCGAAGTTGCGTACAATGAAAGCTATTGCATTTTTGAATGAGAAGTGTATCGTGGAAGCTCGGGGTGTTACAATCACAATAATTTTCATAAATATATGATGAACACCATCAATAATAATATTATTCATAATATAACTCTTGATCAGCAAATGATTTCTATAATACATTTGTTAAAATTTAAATAATATTTATAAACTATTATTATATTAAAATCAATGATAATATTAACCATCAATGTTATCAATGGAATTAAAATAAGTCAAAAAAATATAAATTCATTATTCCTCAAATTACCTTCTAGCTATATTTTATATATAATTGTAAAATGTACAATAAACATATATTAAATGTCTATAATTGCCTCCAAGGATCATTAACCGCATAAATACTCAAAAGGTGTATTTGATACTCTAAAAATATAACCATACTTATACATATTTACCCAAGTTAGTACCAAAAAATTTAATACTATCCTAATTCTACTCATAATCATAGTTTATTTCTGTAATTTTCACAAATTTTGTCACATATTTATGTTCCTTAATCATTGTTTTTATAAATCCATGTTAGATTTTTTTTCTACTAAACATCCTCTAATACCAAATATAAGGACTCAAAACCCATTATCCCAAAGATTGTGGTTACTTTACAATATTGGCATAAGATACTCATGGTTTCATCCTGAGATACCGAATGGTTTACGAGTCTAGGTTTACTGGATACGTACTTGAGTCCCATTGCATTTAAAAAATTACATTACTACTTATATATTGTAATTATTTGGTATTAGTAAACTCTTTTAAAGATTAAATATTAATATCCTAGGTACATAACAAAATAATATTGAGATCATATGCTTATTAATGGTGACATATAATGGAAGGTATCAAGAATAAATATGGCATATATAATAAAGTAAGGTAAATAACAAAAAAAACCATTTTGTCAATAACATGAGAAACAAATTCATCCACAGATATCGTTGATGTAGTGACTTCATTTTTAACAATAACTTAATTCATAATAAAGGAAGTTATTAATATTGGATTTCAGGATATCAAGCATCAACATTGTTGTATCATCGAGTCCATGTATAAATATAGTTTAATTGATGTGTAAGTATACACTAGAAACACATTTAATGTTTTCTTACTAATTTTCCCCATGAGAAATTTTGATGAATTGATAGGATATATAATTTTATGCCCCAACAATCACTACATTCCCAATTCACTCCTATTATATTGATTGATTGATTTAATTCAGGATCAATATTCCTAGTCAACAATAATATACATTCAGTAAAGAATACATATTATCAGTAATTCCACTTCCAATCAAATAACATTAAACGTATAAATCCATATTTTTAAATTTTAAATATGATAGGAAATAATCATATTCTTGATACATAAAATATGGACATTTAAAGAAGATATATTGTTCAATGAACACAAGAAAAAGAATATTTGATGAGAAAGTTAATGAATATAATATTAATCAAGAAAGTGAATGTCAATAAATTACTTCTTCAAACTATTCATTAAGAATATTCATAAATAATAAGAATAGTATAATTTAAAAATACCCCTAGTGAAGTATAAGTAAAAATACTATATTTATAATATATATATATATAAATATCATAAAATTATTTTAAAAATATTAATGCAAACAACAACAGTTTTACTTTGAAAATAAATGTTAAAAACTAATAAAATCTAGAAAAATTGGAAAACAAGTTATATAAAATGAACTTTCTAAACATGTAATGTGTTCTCAATAAATTTTTGCTCATAATGATGGGAAAATTCTTTTCATGATGATTACATTAATATAAATATTCTTTTAACAATTTTTTGGTAAAAAGTAAAAATGTACCCTCATAGAAAAAGAAAATAAGATTCTTTATAAACTATTATTAAAAATTTAAAACATGGGTAAAATATTTTTAATAAAATAATTTTAAAATAGTAAAAATTTTATATAAAATTCATTTTATAATATATATATATATAATAAAAAATCATTTTCATCCAAAAAGAGAAATAAATTGAGTTTTTATTAGAAAATTTTTCTCAATAATTTTGAGTTCCAGTGTTTGGGAAATGGTACTATTAAACTAAAATTTGAATTATAACTATATGAGATTAAATTAAAATGGATTAAATACACAAGTATCCAATAATTTTATTCAATAGAAATTTGTGAATAAATAATCCTGATTAAAATGATATTAATGATTAAAAACTTACCACTTTGATTAAATTTAAATCATAACCCACATTAAATAAATGAAATAAAATAAAAGATTACATACAATTAATATTAAGATATTAACAATATATCATATCAATGGGGTAATATATACATTCCATAATTAGGTTCACATTACCCAATATGTCTTGTAGGAGTGGGAATTGAGAAGAAATCTAATATAAGGATCATGCCGTTGAAGTGAGAACTTATCAATGAATTGATTATTGGTATAAAATTTAAATCAAAATTAAAATTTTATATAAAAAATAATATAATATATATTCATTATAAAAAAATCTTTAAATAACAATGAAAATAAATAAGCAATGTTACCCAATGAAAAGAAATTGATTTATAAAAAACGTACCACTTTGGTATAATTCAATTCAAATCTCATTAGATGAAATAAATATAATTATAACATAATGTACCATTTAGTTTGAATTATTAATGATAGGAAAGTAAATGGATTTCTATAAACCATATAAAATAATTTAGGTGCATGACCACAAAATATGAATTAATTATGGAAGATTGAGATAAAATTCCTTACCTCATGTCTCACTACACTGAAATGTGTCTAAAATTACATTATAATAAATGAATATTTTTTTATAAATATATTATATTATAGTATTATAACATATCACACCTTATATTATTTAATTATAATCATTTATCATAATTTTATTAATAATTATTTGTTTAAATCACCGCTTCAGGTATTAACTGCTTCGTTTTTCATGTGTTTTTTAGTTTGGTAGTTTTGGTCCTTCTTCTTGTTTTCAAGGGAAAATAATCTCCAGAATATTAACAACTATATTAATACATAATTTACTCATTATGTAATTATATATAATTGTCTAAAAAATAAAGATATCAAATGGGTTGTATTATTCATTAAGATAGTCGGTCGTATGTAAAATTTTGTAATGTTTTAAAAAACATTATCAGATAGAACGATTGAAATGTAAATACAAATTAACCATTTTCATAATTATTATTATAAAATATTAATTATAATGATTCATCCAATTCATAATTATTTCCATCCATTACAAAATAAAATGAAAAATGATTCCCATCACTTATCAGAGGTAGTAGTACACATATATTAAAGAATGATGATATACTTTTCATAAAAATTAGATGGTAATATGGTAGATGTGTTATTATAATTAAATAATTATAATTATTTCAAAAATATAATATATATAAATTAAATCTATCATGATATCCAATTGTGATAGGTAGAGATGGAAAATAAATTTCATCGGTTCGTGAGGCGGTAGTCCTCTGTACACACGATTGACAGATTGGTTTCTCATTTGATCGAAGGGGACTTATATAGGTTATTCCATAAACAAAATTTCATATAGGTATATGGTAAATATTGTTATTATTATATTTATATTATCAATACATGTTTGAATGTGCAAAAAGAAGAAGGGAAAATAAAGAGTATAGTGAATAAAATTATATTCAGATATAAAAACATTTGTTGGATATCATATTAATGGTCCTAGAGTTGGTATTCTGGGAATAATGATAGATATAGAATGTTAATATGGATGTTTTGGATAGATTATGGTATGTTTTTGTTGTAATAAATTTATTCTGAACTGTGAAGGATTGATGGGAGGTGATGTGTGTTTATAATTGATGAGGGGTAATATTATTTAAATTCCATATAATCTTCAGTAATTGGATGTAATTATTAAACTATGTTCCTAAAAAATTGATAAATAATGGATTTTATTGATTATAATGTCAATAAATACCTCATCCACTAATAATAAACAAAATTTTAACAAATTAATCCATTTACCAGCAAAATTACTCATTTTTACCATTTTAGTTTTCACCTCTGTAACTTGTTTTTTTATCCAATGTATTTATCCTTTACGAATAAAATAATGAAAGTCACCAATATGGATGATTGTATAACTATGAGGGGGAGGGGGTTAAATTTTGATACCTCTTATTTTATGTTTCCTTGAAAAAACCTTCCCCTCAGGATAAATAATCAACTCCCATCAAAAAATAATATAATCACACATCAAATTAAAACATGTATTTATAAGGTTCAAAATACAATAATAAAAACTATGTCCTTATTATGGTTTGGAAATTATCAAACACTACACAATCTACTAGAAATAAATCCTTGGATTACAACATGTATGATATTTCCTTTCACCTGTTTAGAACTATGTAAACTATCCACAAGTTAATGTGTATACTCTTAGCCCAAATAGATTAAATCAAATGTTTGGGTAACAAATCTTATAACTTGTGTTTGTTTAAAAAAACTAAGTTCAATTTTCCTTTTTCTGATTTTCCCAGTCTCATTCTTCCATTAATTACTCATTCAATACATTTCTTCTGGTCCAAATATTTTTCTGAATACATTAGAAAAGAATCATCCCCACCTCAATTCTTGAGTATAGTAAAACACATTATGATTCTTACTCCATCCAAAAAACCCTAAATGGAAATCCTAATGTCGATTAATCCATCCTAAAACAATGATCATCCCAATAAAAATTCCACTTATCTATAAAAAAACTCATCAAAAAAAGATCCATACAAAGACGTGTTTATCTCACTCAAAACTGAGAGGTTCTCTCTCTATTATGGTGAATATTACTTCATCACTCTAAAAATGAAAATATACTTTTCTTCTTTCATAGGAGTTTCTCCTGGACCTTTTAGGGAATCCCAAAATTCATTCCTGTTCATAAAAAATCACCCAAATTTTAATTTCCCTTGAAATCTCTAGATGAAATTTGACTCTTTCAACTCTTCCCGAAGCTTCTCAATTCTTCTTAAAAATTCATCTCCTTATTCATAATTTCATTTGAATTTCTATTATGATTTCAATACATGATCCTGATTTTTCTAAATCTAATTTATTTAATAAAAAGCAATGTATCAAATGGGAAAATAATTATGATGAAATGGATCCCATTCTTATTATCTAAATACAATTATTTTAACCAATTTGAATAAGAATTATTCAATTTAAAGTGTAGATATCCCCTGAAAATTCATTTAGAATTTTCTTTATCTTTTTTTGTGGACTAACTTGATATTCAAAACATCATATTCTATTCTTCTCTTGATCCAGTTGGAATCCTAAAAAGTAATTCTACCCTTTTGAACTAGTTGACTATACTGTTGATCTCTTTATCTCCTTCTCTTCTCTTGACCCAGTTATAAAAACATCATTTGTAATCTAGTAATTGTATCATTAATTCCTTCATTAAATTAAATTCATTTGAGAAAATATTTAGCATTGTCAAACATTAGAGGAAAATTATTACACATTGCATTTAATACAAGTTTTATTCTGTTTCTCAGCCTAAATACAATATTTTTGGAATACAATTACACTATATAAGATCATTCCATGTATGATCACTCAGAGTACAATTTTCCGTAATAATATATTTCTGGAATACATTTGGTATGGGTTCAATAATTTCTGGATACTCTAATATTCCTTATGAGTTTTAGTACAATCATCCTGGGTAGGAAAAGCTTTTTTATACAACCGATGGATGATTGGATGAAACATTTTCGGGCATTGATTCTTCGTATTATGATCTTCATCGCTTTATTTCTTTCTTTCCACCCATATACAATAAATCTGGGTATTTTATTTTGACTACAATTCCTAGTAACACTTTCTATTCTCCAGACTCCATCATATGTTCTCCAATCAACATATTATTTATAAAAAATAATAATCAAAACAATAATTGTTACATTTACAAAATCATAGTCATAGAGACTATGAATCTCAATTAAAACAAACACTTATTTAATATTGTATTCAGAGTGAATATATGACCATTTATATAAAACAAGAAGCATTCTCTATGTGACTGATTCTCTCATTCTAGATAACGATCAATTACTCATTTATATGAACATAGTGAATTGGATTGTTCATAAAACATGATTCTAATTCTATTTAAACCATGTATATGATTATTTTGAAAACAAACCTCAATATTATTTTTCCAAAATACTAACTGATTTTATTTTCAAAAACATTCCTAGAACACAATATACAAAACATGAAGACAATCACCTACCTTATTAGTTTGTTCCTAATAATCTCCACCTTTGTATTTTGTTGTCAACCATGTTTCAAAAATCACTGAATATAGAATTCTTAGGCAATGGATCACTTGTCAACAATTCTAAGACTATATAAAATAACTCATCATATGAAACAAGAATCATTGACATCAAAATCAATATTGTCCAAAAGTAGTGATTATGATAACATCTTCATCTTTCACCCTCATCTCCTCTCTAGACATTCTATAATAGAAAACAATATATTTCCAATAACCACACCCACAAATAGTTATAATAGTTCACTCACAAAAAATTCTAAATTTACATATTACTCACAACTCTTTCTTTTTACGTGAAAAAATTTATGTATGAAAATAAATCTCCCCCTGGAAAATACAATCCAATGGTAATATGGGGGAATGGATAGTAGAACATACTATATCCATGATAAAAAATCGGTTAGACACCAATGTTCATCCTCAATTTTTAAAATTATTCCTTAGATAAAACTTTTCTAGAAATTTCATCTACTCGTTACAATGATGTAACATACTCCGTATTCAATTAAAACTTATCCAAAATATCTTATAAGAAATTATTTTTGTGATAAATATGTTTTAAATGATAAAATGGAACTAGATTCTAGAAGAGATTGATTTTTCTTTTATTATCACAACCCAATAGAAAAGGTAACATCACTCTAACAAGTATTTCTTCAAATTTAGTTTTCCTCCAAAAGAGTAGAGTAGTGGCTTCAGTGGAAGAAACAAACACATCTTCATCTTTATTAAGAGTTACTGAATTATATTTATTTGAATTCAATGTAACACAATTCATTCCCTAAATGAATACTCTAAATTTTTGGATCTTACATCATCAAAATTTCATGCCCAATCTGCATCCAATTACGTAAACAAATCAATAAAATTTTAGATGAAATACGTAATCCCAAAATCAATTGTTCCTTTGTGGAATATGATAATTATTTTTCCAATAATAAGAATATATTACACTGGAGAAATCTTAAATCTTTCATATAAGAAAATATCATATACAATGTTGGGTTTTGAGGCATTCAAATACACTATGATTCTATTCATATTTTAATACTCCTTCTGATCAATTTTTTTACATTTCCATCTGTAATCATCTTTTTCTCACATAAATCGTTATGGAAATAGGTTTTGAGTTTTCCACATTGAACCTTGTGATATTTTCATTAGTATTCCTTTTCGGTGAGAGAAAAATGTATTATTTATTTGAATGAATTTTAAATCAATAAATTCTTTCATTTCCCTCAAACTGGTCATTTCTAATACATTCTTTAGTTCATCATTAAATCATTCAAAACATCTTTCAATATTCCTTGTAAATATTATATAATAACATAATCAATTAAAATGAAGTAATACTCTTGACATTCTCTGATATGAAGATTGATATCCATTATTCCTTTCATGAAATTAATTTTCTATAAGAAAGTATATAATTTAGAGTACCTTCCCCTTGAAGATTATTTAATTTCATAAGGTATTTCTTCAATCTACATATATAGCATTCATATTTCACAAAAAAAATGTTTTTCAAAATAATCCTCCTCTTCAAGATCACTATTTAGGAAAGTGGATTTTAAATCCCATTGAAATATATTATAGCAACGTTGTGCAGAAATAACAAGGAAGATTCTAATTATTCCAATATGTCCACTAAAGAAACGGTTCCATCAAAATAAATTACTTAAATATTTGAATACCTTTATAAACATATATTTTTTGTTCTCTTATAACTTCCCCTTCCTCATTAATCATGTTCCAGAAAACCCATTTTCTTCCAATGATGTTTCTATTTCTAGGATTGGGTATGAGTTCTCGTGAATTGTTCTTTTCTATATAATAAAATTATTTATTAATGTCATGATCCCATTATGGATTCTCATAATCTTCTTTCGCATCACTCAGTCTAACTTTTGAATACTGAGAAGTATGTGTAACAATATTTTTTATTCTTCTGGTTTGAACCATTTTATTTTGTTCACCAATTATATTCTAATATTCCACTTGATTCATCAACCTATGGTGAGATTTTATTGTATCCTCGTCATCAATGGAAATAAATGAGTCGGATTCAACTTCTTGAGTTGGAATATAACTTTCTATATCATCATCCAAATTGGTTTCTTCAACTTTATCTGCTTCCTTGTCTACTTGAGCATGATTATCTTCCCCTTCATTTTCAATTACTTTCACAGAACCTAAATCAACAATTATTTTTTCATTTTTTGAGGAATTTAAATCATATTTCTTCCATAACATTGAAAATAATGATTCCATCTTCACATTTTTTTCTCAAAATTACACAAGTTTCCACTTATCCATTTAATGACACATGGACTACCAAAAACTCTAATATGATTAAATCTTGACGTTTTCCTCAAAAAATATTGTAAATTCATAATATATTGATGCTTATAGAAACAATGATTATAAATATAAATAGTAATACTCATGGTTTCCCTCAAAAATAAATGATAAATACCATTTTCAAGTAGCATGGTTTTTTCCATTTCCACCAAGGTACTAATCATTCTTTCAATAGAACCATTTTTCGGGTAGTGTATGGAGAACTATAATGATGCTAAATTCCATAGTTCTCAAGATAGTCTTCAAACTATTCACATATATTGGAACCACTATTATTATTTCACAAATTCTTCACTGAATAATCACATTCTTTTTTTCTTTCCTTCTCAAACGTTTAATAATTTTCTTATCATCTAATTTTTTTCTTCATATACATAACACAACTAATATGATTAAAATCATAAATGAAAGAGATGAATTACTTATCTCCATTTTTTGATTATTTTCTCATTAGCCTATAAATATTGTAATAAATTATCTCCATGGGTTGTGTTAAACAAAACACACCATACTAATGTACAATATTTCTAATATATATTTTCTAGAAGATAGTGTAACAAAAATTTATTCTTCATTAAAAAATATGATTTTCTCTAACACGGTCTCTTTTAGAAAACATTATCATGTTTTTCTAGAACATATGTCCAATCCTCCTTTTATGAAACACCTGAATCTCTTTAACCATGATCATGTAACAATAGTTTTGTATTTCACCAACCGGAAAAAAATTACATTTTGTACATTGTCCTCTTCTATAAATATTCACATCTTCTTCACTCTTTACAACAAACACATCATTCTTGAAAATAACTTTGTTACCCTCATCACACAATTGTGAAACACATAGATAATTGTTTTTCTTCCAATAAACATACAATGTTTCTTGAATTTCAATTTTTTTCCCAATGATAGTTGATAAAATAACATTTATTTTCATATATTCATCACTTCCAAATGTCACTATTCCATCATTAAAATTATACACATTATTCAATATTTTCTAGTCTCCGATCATGTGAGAAGAACACCCACTACCATGTTTACATGGTCATTCTCCCTTTGAAGTATTCAATAAAGTCTCAACAACAATTTCTTTTTCGATGTTATTTTATTTCTTCACTTCTTGATTTTGAGTATTGTTAAGAGTCATTTGTTTTTTCTATAACAAAACAAGAAATACTTTTTCAAGGTGCCCTAGTATCTCCCATATTTCACATATAGTATCCAGGGGATGGAACCTATTTTCTATCCTCACTCAAATATTTTTAATCTTCATTACAAAAACATTCTCAGTATTATTCTTCTGAGGTAATTCAATCTGCCTAAACCATTTACATTCATAACCCATGGGATAATAGTAATATTTTTGGTTGCACAAACGCATAAATTTATTTTGTGTAAATCCCCAAAAATACCAAATATATATATATATGGAGTATTTGCCTCTACAACTTTTGAATTTATTGAAACTGTGAATATGTTTCTTAGCCACCATTATCTATTTCTTTTTAGTATTAATAAAATTAGAAGTATTCAAAAAAAATTAGGATCTAGATAATAAATTTTCAGTATTAGTATTTATTGTATCGTCAGAATTCTTTACTTTAGCTACATACAATACTTTTCCATATTTTTTGTTTTCAAAACCAATTCTTTCTTTCTTCTCACCCATTGACGGTAACTTTTGTTGAACCTTATTAGGATTCTCATAATGATTATATTCACAAACATCAATAGTATTATTTTGGAAACTTGTATTTCTTAACACGTTATTTGATCATTTTTGCTATAAAAGTTCAAAATCATCTACTTTTACTTTCATGGTCACTTCAAAATGCTCATTGTGATTATTTTCTTCATTAAATACTTTCTTTAATTTGTTAATTTCTTTCTTTGGATTCACATTCTCATCATCAAAATATTATGTATTGTTTGTCGGAGACCATTTATCTTCCAAATTTTGTTTTGATTTTAATACCATTAGATGTTTCTAAAAAATCCATTCAAATCATCATTCAAATGATTTTCATGTTGAGTTTCTTCTTCTTCAAAACTAATTCTTCATAATTCCTCATCATTCACTACCTCAATAAAAGTGTTTTTAATAACATATTCAACTGATTTTTCAAATTCAACATCACTAACTTCTTATTATTCATTTATTGATAAGAATAATCTTCTATTGTAATTGATTAATTTTACAGCTATCCTTAAGGAATAATATTTTAGTTTATTAACGTGGTTATCCTGCAATTTTCATGGATTTCATTCATCTTCCACACTATCCTCATATTTTATTCTCTGTGGATAGTTATCATGAAAATGACGAACTCTTCCACATTAAAAACTTTTTAAGGTAATTTTTTTTGTATTTTTATTAATATCTTTTCAAATTTTTAGAAAAAAATTATAAAAAATAATTGAGTTTTTTATAAACCTCTTTTTTAGAGTCAGAATAACCATCTTCTTCTTCAAAAAAATCTTTTTGACTAATACTTATTTAAATAAATGAAAGACATTTATCTTTCAATATTTGTTTGTATTATAATCACATTCATTCATATCATTTCCTATGTAATAAGTGTTTTATGAAAGTCATCTAGTGGTAATTTTAGAGATCTATGAATTCTAATGAAAAAAATTTCCAATGGAACTTGTCATGTTGGATTCTCAATATCTTTTCCACAACTGTAGAGTCATCCAACTTTTCACCAATACATTTGATAGTTATAACAATTTCATCAACCCTCATAATAATTCCTTAATAGATTCATACTCACCCATTTTCAAATATTCATATTTCAATCTCTATATTTAAATCTTTTCCTTATACACTTTTGTACAGCCTTCATATATGATTATTTAATATATCCAACATACCATTGGCTGTTGAAAATATTTTAACACTCAAGAATTCACTTTCATAAACTGATAAAAATATATCATTCTTCTCCCTTCCATCACTATATATAATCTTCTTATCAATATATGTAGGAGGAGATTTATCATATTTAGTATGAAACCCAAATGTTGTTTCTTCATGAAAATTATAAAAGATATACATAAGATAAGGAAACATCATATATTTTTATATATTATAATTATTTCAATATAAAATCAGATTGAATTTACATTTCACACAATTCAAATTCAATATCAACATGGAATAAGTGAAGGGAACCTTTGTCTTTAATACAACGTGAATGTTCCCAATTAGGATGATTGTATCACTGAGAGTGAGAGGGGTGAATCAGTGATACTTTTTATTTTATGTTTCTTGGAAACAACCTTCGCCTCTAATTTATGATTCAATTACCAAATATAAACAATTCAAACACACATCAAAAGTATCAATAATATTTACAGGTTTTTCTTTTCAGAAAGAACAACTATATACTTGGTATGGTTTAGAAATAATCCAATAAAAAAATATACATGAAATCTATACATGGATTACAATGAGTGGGATATTCCCTTTCACTAGTTCAGCACTATGTAAATAATACACAATAGCATGCACATCCTCTTATCTATAATAAAGTAATTAAAATGTTTTAGTAACAACTCATTTTACATTACCTTCTTTTCAATGAAACAAATGTATTCCATTAAAATATAATTATTATATTACTTACAAAGAATAAAGGTAAGAACATATTGGACTTTGTTTATAAAAGTTGAGTATGATTTTACTGGGTCTTATTTTCCCACTCTGATTCCTCCGAGTACAATTCATTAAAGAAAATTCTTCTGGTTCAATTTTAATTTTGAATACAATAGAAATTAATCAGCACCACTTTAATCAAAAGTATGAAGAATCATAGTACGATTTTTCCTTAGTCCAAGAAAACAAAAATGGATATCCTAAAGAAGATAAATCTATCCAGATATGATGATCAACTAAATACAAATTTCTATTTCAGTCAAAACATATTCAACCAATGAACAATATGAATACTTATTTATCTCACTAAAACATAGATCTTCTCTCTATGTTGTGGTAGATTGTAATTATGAAATTGAAAAGTACACTTTACATTTCTCCTTTTATAGGTGATTCTTTAGTCCTTCGGCGGGAATCCAAAAATTCTTTTCCACTCAAAAAAAATCACCAAAATTTAAATTTCCCCTGAAATATCGAGATTCATTTTTTAATTATTTAACTCTTCTAAAATATTTTTCATTCTTCCTCAAACATCACCTCCTACTTTAGACATTCATTTGAATCATCTGTAAAATTTTAAAACCTTATTCATATTTTTCTATATCTAATTTCTTAAATACAAAGATCTATATCAATTAAAAACAGATGTAGGAAGAAATGGATTCTATTATGATTTTTTTAATACAATTCTTATAACCAATTTCGATCAAAATCATTTTTTCGAATGCATTTCTCCCCCATAAAAACTCATTATGAATTCTCCTACTCTTTTTCTCTTCACAACCATGAGATAAAAAACATCATCGTCTCTTGTTCTATTGACCCAGTCAAAATCATACACTATAATTTGACATTGTTGATATGGTTAACTAAATTTTTGATCTCATTATGTCCTTCCCTTGACTTTACCCACTTAAAAAATAATTATTCATAGTTATTTTCTTGTATCATGACTTCCTGCATAACATTTAATTCAATTGACAATAGCTTTAGCATAATCAATCATCCGATTAATTTTTTTGAAACATTCAATTCCTTCCAAAATCATTATTTTATTCTTATCCTAAGTATAATCCTTTTTAAATTAAATTACGCTGGATATGATCATCTAGGTATGATCATTCTAAGGATTATTTTCCAAAGTATGATCTTTCCTAAATAGGATTACCCTAGTAATGATCATTTATGGATAAACTGTTCTTCCTCATGTGTCTGAGTACATATGTATATAAAATGATAAATTTATAAAAATTACATGAGATAAGGTAAAAATATTAAAAAAATGAATTAGTCACTTTTATAGGTCATTATAAGTTATATCACTTTAGTTTTAACCCTCAGTATACCTATTTTTTTAATTAAACATGATAAAAGTTTTTACCCTTTTTATAAATCATTATGAAAAAAATTATTTTAACAATATAACTTAATATTAATTATTATGATTGAAAATATATAATTTTTTCAAATTCAGTTCATAAATGTGTCAGAATTTAATTTTATAATGAACCTCCAAAACTTGTCAAAAAACTGGTTTTCTAGAAATGTATTTTTCCTGCATAAGATTATATTATATTGACTACATGACTAGTTATAATAACAATATTAATTTATATTTACAAATATAGATATATAATATAAAAATTTCATTCACATAATTTTTAATTATGTTATTTAATTAATGATAGTGGAGAAATATTATTCACCTAAAAAGAGTTTAAAAATTTATTTTAATCCTAAAAACCACATCATACCAGAATCCATTATAAAAAAAAAATTCAATATAATTTATTTTTCACAAATATAAATAAATAATTCTTATATTAAATTTAAATAAAATTCAAACCATAATGGGGGTGTTAAATTACCAAATTTATTGAATATTTTTTACACAAAGCAGTATTGTTCACTATTCAATAAAAAATCACTATTTTTAGAGAAATATTTTATTTAATCACAAAGCTATTTTCCTAATTATTATTTCCAAAACGAATATCATTTTATATAATATAAATTCTAAATTCTATGAAATTAATTTTAATATTTTTTAAATAATAATAATAATAATAGTTTTGGAAAAATATATTTTTAACCATGTAAAGACAGTACTAAAAATTCAGTCCTTATTTTTTTGTATATTTTTTATCTAAAATAATTATCAGTAATTAAAAAAATAATTCCTATTCATATATCAAATTTTAATTTCTATGTAATAGCAGTCATGCTTAAATATTATATTTGGACTCGTTTCGACTCACTTTTGTGTCACATATATGCTATAGAATATAATATTTCATTTAAAAACTCAAGATGGTACCATTGATACAGAATCACCTTTTCCATTATTATGTATTTTAATGAAACTTTACACCAATAGTGGGGCGGTATCATACAATGGTTTTTGAATTAGTGTTTCATTGTGATGATGTGACCCTTATCACAATAAGATCATTTAAATATCTATAATGGTTATAAATTTGACAATCAAGTTGAATTATTAATTAATTCCCCAGATCTATAAAACCCTAGGTGATCAATGGAGATTATTTAAGGAAAAATAGTCCTTTTACTATTGGGTTCGGCCCATCATAAGACAAATTCATTCTGATCCAAGGTAAATTTTTGTTATATTTTTACTAAATTTTTCGTTATTCATTATTCTTTAGGTAGTTTTGAATTAGTGATGATTATATTTTGGTGTTTATGTGTTTAGGAGTCAATATAGATGATCATACATCGGCCTTGTGGATTATTCATATGTTTTGGGTGGTATTTTTCTAGATTTTCCATTTAATTTCATATAATGTTAATTAATCATTGATTGAGTAAAGGGATCTAAGACTTATTATTCATTATTAATGAATATGTTATGTATTAATAATACTATAAATTTCATTATGTGGATATCATAAATATTTCTAATAAGATAATAAAATGGAGAAATGGGATTAGAATCGAAGATGGGGATTCCCATTTTTTTTATGATATATCGAGATATATCATTCATATTGATGGATTAATTCAGTTTATTGTTATGTGATACAAAATAAGTTATATCATATAAATTATTTTCTATAATTTTTATTATGTAATAACCATTAATAATGTGTTTAATCTCATATAGTTCATTGTGAATTTGTTCTGTGGTAATTCAGAATTAATGTTTTCATATTTGAACTCAATAAACTAGTGTAATTTGATAGAATTGTTTAGGGGGAGATATATAGTGTGAATTATTGATGTATTTTTATTAAATAATTATAATATAAGGGGTTTTAATTATTATAGTTTGAAATAATTTTTTACTAATTATGTTTTGTTATAATGATCATGTATATCATGGTTGATATTTTTTTGTATAGTTATTTGTGCGATTATGGTGGTTGTGGCATGGGTGGTTCATTTTAATGGAAGTGGTATCATGGTTTCAGGGGTGGATGTTGGCTTGGGTTCTGGACTGAAATTTTTTTATATGGTTTGGTTGTTATGGGATCATGATATATTTTATCGATGGCATAGAATTTTTCTCTCAATAATGAAATAATGAATTTGGTGATATGTTAGAATTGATATATGTTGAGTTCAATAATAAATAAAGTAAAAATTTGGGATCATTTTCCTAAATTATTGGAAATGACTGAATTTAATATGTATAATTATTAATGAATGGATTTCAATAATTTGTTTTTAGCTAATGGGGTGACATTAAATATATTTATAATTCATTTAATAGTGGTTTGTAACATTTATTCTAGAAATTATCATTGATAATTGAAATGGGAATATGAAAATATATTTTTGGTTTTATTTTAGGGATAGATAAGGTTTGTATAATTGTAGTTAAGGGAAAAATAATTTCTTATAGATGGTTATAGTGAGTTTGATATTTGTAGGATTTGTGGCATATCTTTATGTGTGAACCCTTATCCAAGAGGATATTTATGAATTCTTTATTCACTTGATTTCGATATTATTTATTATGCACCAAAATCTGAGTTGGGTGAACTGAATGTCCCCCATATGAGGACATGGTTTCAGGTGTTTTACTCAATAACCATGTTACACAAGGAATTAATAGATGATATATCACTCATCCCAACATCCCCTTGAGATATAGTACGGGAAATGATAGGTCTAGGTAGTTATATATATATATATATATGATCTGTAAGAGGATATAATAGAGTATGTATATCATTCCATGACCAGTTATGTGTTTTTCATTTGGTTACATGCTGGGGATAATTTATTATTGGAGGAGGGAATGAGATTCACTCCCTTCATGTTCATGATACTCTACTATGATGAGAATGTGATGTGTGGTTATAATGAGTTAGTTATTTACCAATTGTTTCTATGATATGTTGATATATATATGTGTTTATGTATTTATTATAAGTAGTTTATGAATATGAAAAAAAAACAAGGTATGATAGAGAACATATAAATGAAAACATGTACATATTTTACATTCTTGATATATATTATTTTGATACTACATTACTTTACTAGGATGTGATATGTGTTGTTAAACCATTATTTAGGTTTGGAGATAGGGGACCTATACTAATGGTAAAGTATTTATTTTTTTATTATATATTTTCCTTGTTTATTATATGTTGTATGTAATAATATTTTTTCGGTGTTTCGGTAGTATTGGGAGTGTGTTTGGGTGTTTTGGAACATGTTTTAAGCTATGAACATTAGACTACTGGATGTTGTATCACGGTGCTAGTTGTTGTGGTATAACTAATGCAGTGGGGAGTATCCCCATGGTGTATCATGTGAGGCATGATCATTGGGGAATCATATTCTCTTACCTAAATTTTGTCCATACTTTCCACACTGTATAAGTTTATTGTATTTGGATCAAACCCCTTCATCATGCAAGGTTCCTATGACATGGCTTAAGGGCCACGCCACAACACACACTATCAAGAAAAGTATATTGTGTATTCATGACATGGTGAGAGTTATGGGATTTATTTTTAATGGAAAGATTTTAATTTTAATAGTTTACCCTTATTTCTTTTCTCCCCTACTACTCCATCCACTTTACATGATTTTTAGCAACATGGGGATCCTCATAGGTTATCTAATCTCCCCCCTCATCATTTCTATTTCTTTAAATGAAATTCATTATATTGGATTTCTTCTTGTGATCCTAATTATATTTATTTCATAGATGAAATATTATTCATATTTTTATTATTTCCCTTTATTTAAACCCTAATTAAAATATGTTCGGGCTATTTATATAGATGTTTCTAAATTGGATGTGATTAAGGGGTATCTCTTGTTGATTTAACATTTCCATTCTTGAGGAAGGACGTATTTACATGGATAAAAAACATTTATGGACATTGATGGCTTCAATTGCACGAGGATTTCCATGTGTGTGTGTGAAAATCCTTTTTAAGGATCCTATTTATGATTTCAAATTGATTTATTAAGGTCTATATTTATGTAGTTTGTCCCTTATATAGGATGTATTAGTTGTGTAAATTGAAATTACTGAACATGGTATTTGTATTGTGGATTTTGGTAGGTATGACTTCTAGTGTAATTGGCCTAGGAAAGATTCATTTTCACTGAAAAAAGACTATAATGGTGTTATATTAAGACTTTTTGGGTTCATATGATGAAAAGAGTTAACTATGAGTGATATAGTTTCACTTATCATGGTAGAAGGGGTTTTAAATGAATGAAAAAATATATTCTATAAGGAAATATGGGATAGTCATTAGTGATATGGCTTAACCTGATATATGATCTAAGGAAAACCATGAGTGAGATGGTAAGGTCGTGTATAAATGATGAGTGAGATGGTTCAGTAAGGATGTGGTTTTTTTAGTTCATATTAGTTATTAGAGAGTATCATATTTTTGATTTTATAGCTTGGCATGAACATTCCTTCCTGAAATATAACAAAATCTTCTAGGGATATGGTACATGGAATCGTGGTTAAGATACAATGTCATAGTGGGTTGTGTTTTTATTTATGAATTTATTTTATATCATCTCATATACTTTCATATAATCAATGTAGTTATGTTACAGATACATCAAAGGTGTCTTCTCAGTTGATATAAACACCATGCACATCCATCTCAATGTGCATGTAGACATTATGGGTGGGGATATAGCTAAGCCGAAGGACCTTATATAAGAATATTGAAAAAATTATATAGATGAATTGGGATGATGTTGAGACAGACTGTATTATTTTTCCTTCTTCATCAATACTTTTTTCTTTTAAAATTTTTTTTCTCTTGATCCACAACATGTGTGGAACCTTTTTGAGAGATTCAATGACTTATGCATTCAATATTCTAATAAAATGTATCATAATACTAGTAGATCCCACAATGGGGTTGGTTTTTCATTATTTATTTATTTCTTTTATTGTGTTTTTCATCATATGTGATTCATTATAGAGGAAATAATCACCCTATTATTCCATAGAAGACCTCACTACTAGCCAAAATAATTAAAAATATGCGGAAATTTTCATGATTTCATGTAACCCTATAACATAAAAAAGTTGATTCGGGTTGGGGTGTTAAAAAATAGTGTTTTATTAACTTTTCCTCTTATTGTTTTAGGGTTTGTGTCTTGGTATAATGGATAATGGATTAATGGGACTCGATAAGGGGAACTAACCATTTACCTAGATAGAAATTATATAGTGTAACTCTGAGTTACACTTGGTGTAAGACTATTTAAACGGTGTTTTTAATGTTTCACACTATTCTTGGTTATTTTTTTACCGTTAGAGTTCATGTGATTTTCAATTAGTCTAATTAGAAATATCTTGTTGGTATTTTCATCATAAATTGAAATATACGTTCATATTTTATTTTTTCTACCTCCTATGGTAGATAGAGAAATAAATTAATTAAATAAAAATGAAAATATATTTTATGCTTTCCAAAATAAATTATATTTGACATTTGTTTAACATAAACTTATCATGTTGTTATTTTTTTGTATATATGACTATAACTAAAATATAAATTCATTACTGGGGGATTAATCCTTGACAGGACAGTGATTTTGAGAACTTGTCTCAATGGTAGGCCTTAGAATGTGTCTCCAGGGTTGGATTGTATACACCTATTTAATTTTAGTATGTTTTTTATAATTTAATACATTAAAGGAGTATGACATATCAATTTTATAATTCTAGAGGTGACTTCATGATGATGACCTATAGCTCCACCCATAAATCTAGGTCATAAAGTTCATGTGCTGAGGAATGATATCATAATGCCTATTTATATTAAAAGGGGTCATACTAAACATTCTATTGAAGATTATTTTATAGTTTATAAAGTATATCCTCTTTATCCATGTAACTTTTACAATGTTCGAGTGCGAGGTAGAGTAGGAAATTTGGGAGGACTGAAGATTGTTGTTTTTTTTTGGACTTCTAGTTGTTGCATCTTATATTATTCAAGTATATGAGAGACTTAAAAAAAAGGTGGTGTGGTCTGATGATCGAGGAAATATGCATGAACACTTGACATGGTATTCCTTTAACGACCACATTTTGTGATTGTTATTTCCCAATTTTTTGACTTTTGTTTGATATCATGTTTTATTAAACTATAAAAGAGTGTGATGTGTGTGAAACCCTATGCTACTGAATTTGTGGAGTTTCTATGTTTTCCCCCCATGCCTTCTAAAATGAAGCTCAAAATTTTTAATTGGTTGAAATATATTTATTAAAAAATGCATCGTTCTAGGTAATGAGGTTAAAAATGAAATATAATATTAAAATTCAGATTACATCAACAATGATTCAAAAAGGACTAGAGGTTGGAAATAAAGTGGTTCATAATCATATTTTTAGTGCCTTAGTGCATGTCCCCTTAAGTGTTGTCGTGGGTGCCTCTTCTAATGGTTGAATAAGAAATTCATAAGAGACTCACTAGGGTAGATAGAATTATTAAATGTATATTATATATTCTTTATTACCATGTATATAAAGAGGTTACACTCTGTGTTACAAATGTGGGGATAATTAAAAAAAATTTAAGTATTGAACTAGTCACCGTGGGAGTGTTTTAATATTAAAAATGGTCCAAATTTGATGATTTTTCTCTTGGTTCTCATATTGAGATATGTGAGCTGTCAAAGATGAATTCATGCCTTCTTTCTTAGTTGGGGGGATATATATAGTCAATCTTATTCTAAGAGGTCTATAAGTCAATTATATTGGGGATCTCATCAAAACAATTTCAAGCCCTATCAGGTTTAGAAACCCTAGTGAGATAGTGACCATTTGGGTAGTATCATTAATTTTAGGCAAGTACTTTTTAAGAATTATATCAGGTTCCAAAAAAAAGTGGATATGGGTATTTTTTTGTTCAAGGTATGGTTTTTATTATTTTGAAAATATCAACTACATTATTTGATATAGAAGGGTCTTATTTATTTATTTTTTACACTATTTTTTATATTTATTAGATTACAATAAGTTATCTACTAGGTTAATACATATTGATAAACCTATTTAGGATAGGGTGAATCATATTTAGATGTTCTTAGATTTTATCATAGATATTTTGGTCGATAGAAATATATGGGATTTTTTATTTTAGATATGATGAGATTTTATTTTGACATTATTATGAATTGTTTAATTTTTTTCTAAGGTCACATAGATTCTAATTTTAGGAGACTGCATTTTACCTCCCCTAAGGTAGAGTATAAAAATCTTACCAGTGAATAGATTCGAGATGTTGATCACATAGGATAAGTCCTTTTCCAAATTTGCTCCATTATAGCACATGTGAAAGGTATGGTTTTCACTACATGTTAGGTGATGGTTTCAACCATTTGTTATCACGGGGTGGATTGTTACCAGGAAAATTTTCTTGATGTTTTTTAGGACATCTACCTAAAACAGGGATTTATTTTGATATTGAACTCATTATGGGAGTTTATCCCATATTGATTCAATGATATTAAATGGACCCTTCTAAGATGAACAAACATAAGGTGTATATTGATGACCTAGAAGAAAAGGTATATTTTCACTCAGGTACATAACCTTGAGATAATCCTATTTTAGTACATAAACAGGCTAATGTATCCTTTGAAAATGTGTGTATTAATAATATATAAGTAAGGTAATATTGAAAAATAGTTATCCACTACCAATAATTGATAACTTGTCTGGATAATTGTAGGGAGATCGATTATTCTTCAAGTTTGATATTTAATATAGATACTAACAACTATGTATTACAGGTGAGGATATGCAAAATATATAATTCAAAAGATGGTATGGGATATGTGAGTAATATATTATTCAATTTAGTGAAATTATTGTTTCAATGGTTTAAATATATCTTATAAACCATGTTTTTCACTATTATCTGGACCCCATTATCTCATTTTTATATTCAAAATTTTTTTCGTATATTCATTGAACCTAGTGTTACATTTCAGACATCTTGAGATCATATTATACACACTATATACATAAATTCATTATACCATATTCTCATCCTTTATCTTTTGAATCTAATAGGTACCTTTCTATGGTAATATGATATCTAAAGAATTTTTCTATGTTGATTTATAGAAGATATCGGTAGTTAATTTTTTTGTCTGTCCTTAAAATGGTTATCAAGATTGATGTTTTCTTGGGTTATATGGGTATTAATGGTGATTTATCTAGGACTTTTTTCACATAGAAAAACTTATCAATGTGATTACACTGAATAGAGTGAAGATTAACTAGACATATCAATGTGAAAAGGAATTTTATGTGTTAAATCAGAGGTTCAAGTCCCCTATAGATATGATTCTACCATACACATGGAATGGTTATACCATATTTTTTAATGCATTAACTATTTGTTTGGTTCTATATTGATAGAGGGAGATCATTAATTCATTTTTAAACCCTCTAAATGAATATCCCAAATACAGAATTATGCCACTAATAACATAGGGATAGATGCAATGGTGCATAAATTGATGTCTTGGAATTATTATCTCTTAAGTGATAGATTTTTCTCTTACACAGACCACAAAATATTGAGATTTATCTTTTCTCAATGGTACTATAATACTAGACGTAGACCTAGTGTTAATTACTTTTACTCGTTTGATATTGAGATATATTATTCCCTGTGAAATGGGATTATCATGAACATTACATGGGGAGTATATTATATTGTTATATTTATTTCATTAGAATGTAGTTGAATTATATAATTAGATGGTGGTTACATTTCCACCCATTATCACAACATCCTCATTAGTGGATCGAGTAAAGTCAAAAAAAAATATGACTCATATTGTATGGTGGTGTGAGAGTAGTTGATGGGAAGGGATCTTGTTATAGTATATTATTTGAACTAGAATTACATGATTCATTTCTATAGAATTTTCGTGTCTATTGAATCCATGATATGGATGTTGACAATATAATTTTAGGCATCTTGGTGTGAAATACTTCTAGTCTTGAGCATGATTTATCATGATATTAAACATAATTTATGGTGTTCGGGTATGAGAAAACCATTAATATATATTTAACTCACTCCCATACCTATCTGAGGGTAAATATAGAATACTCGAGACAATGTGGGTTGTATTAACCACTTCCCTTATAAGTACATAAGTTGGATGAGGTGACTATAAATTTTTTTATAGGTTTTCCCAAGACACTGAGATGTTTACATATGATGAGGGTGGTGGTTGATCGACTAATGAATATCTCAAGAATATTGATGATTTGAGAGACTCTGAATGTAGATGTGTTGGGTATGATTTGTGTGTATTGAATATTGTTTTTCCATGGTGTTCCTATGAGTATCATTCTAGATCGATATGCACATTTAACATCAAGATTTGTTAAGTCCTATAAAAGATAATGTAATATAATGGAAGTTGATTATAGTGCATCACCTATAGACATTTGGAAAATCATAGGGTAAAATCAAGAAATGAAATGGTATACTCATATGATGTTTTCATTATTTTTGTAGATCATGTTATGGACACTAAAACACCCTGAGATTTTGAAATATATTTTTTTATTAATTTATTCAAAGTGAAAACCAAAATAAATTTTGAGGATACAAATTTGATGAATATTAATTTTAAAATTGTAATAATATCAAAACCTATATTAAATATAATTATATTACATGAATAAAATACTTTTATTAAGATGATTAAAGATCAATACGAATAAATATTAAATAAAATTGTTCACTCTCAAAAAAATAATTTTTAAAATATTGTATATTTTATACTTATAACATAAAATTTACCCTACTAAAAAATATTGTATATGAAATAATATATTAACATTATTTGAGTTATGAATTTTTATGTAATAGAATTTAGAACACATTAAATTTTATATCAATAAAAATATTTGTTTATTTATATTTTATTTTTTTCAAAAAAACTAAATTTATAAAATCAAGAATTTTAAAATATAAAAATTAAATATTATTTTTAAAATTTATAATTACATAATTATACTATGAATAATTTTTGAAATTTTACTAATAATGTTGAATTTTTGGAGAATATAGAAAAATACCAATTTTAAAAATGTTTTCTCTTTAATGTCATTTTAATAATGAATGACAAATTGGAATGATTATGATATATATATATTTATATATATATAATATAAATTAGTAAATTAAAATAAAGCATTTTAAATTAAAATATCGAATTTATAAAACCCATATATAATAGTTCTATAACAAAAGTAATATTTTATTCAAATAAAAACTATTTTTTAATGATTCTATTCACATGGTAGTTTTCCCCTATTTTGAAGGACACATAAAACTTATATTGTTAATAATAACCCAATTAAAGCCATATAAATTATTAATTTTTATAATGTTTTCATAAAAATATTTTTTAAACATTAAAATACATTTTTTCTAAAATGGGTTATTTCATTGCATGTTTTAATGTTTGAATTACATTTTCCTATGCAAATAATCTTTTAATTATTTTTCCCCATATTTGGAATTATTAGCTAAATATTTTTCAATTATTCAAATTTAATATTTTTTTGAATTAATTATAAATATCTCAGGTCAAATAATTATAATTGACAACGCCAAGATTGATAATGATAAAAAATCTAAATGTTTGAAACAAAAATACAAGTTTAAATCATGTATTGAAATGAATTACTTAGTCATACCTTGCCTTTAATAATCCACCAATCAACCATTATCTACATTGGATCCACATTATATGGGAAACAACAGCCATATTTTTGAGAAGTTGTTTTATTTAAAAAATTCTATGCTCATCACCTATATAATGAAAAAACAATCATCACATATCCCCACTCATTATTAATCATTAGATCAAACCAAAATCATCCATATTATCTTTTAATCTCTCTTCCCTTTTCATAGAGGCCTTCTTCTTGAGAAAATATCAATATTTGGAGCCTTAACGTGTTACCTAATGGAGAAAATCTAAAAGTATTAAAAGTTGGAGCATATTTACATATACAGGATTAATGGTAAGGGTTTTGATAACTCAATTTTCATCCATTGAGTTATGGTATTTATTTTATAACTTTAATCATATAATTTGGGTATTTTCTACCCTAATATGTTATTATGGTTTATATTCTCTTTTTTTTATAAATTTTCATTTCTTATTTATAAAATATCATTAAATTTATTCATAATTCAAAATGTGATATTTCTAACGGCCTTTTATTTCTCAAATTACATTCATTGATTTATAAATATTATTCTTAAAACCCATAATTATATGTTCCTTTATATTATAATATTACTATATAAAATTATAATTCCTCTTTTTTAAAGGAATTTTGAATTATTTCTCATCATTTCATTCTGAAGGATCATTACTTTAATGAATATGTTGATCCAAAAAGGTTATTCATATCTCGATGTCCTTTATTGAGTTCTAATTATTAACTTTTATATTGTTTTTACAAAAAAACTTATATTATTTTATGAAAATATAATTCCATCTCTCTCAGGGGAAACCAAGGTTTTAAATTCAAATATTTTACCGTGATGAATTTCTTTCAAAAAAAGTATATATATATTAAGACTAATTTCCATCCTCTTAGATTACAGTTTCCATCCAGTTTCAATATTTTCTCTTTTTACCTATTTTTTAGTTTTTGTAATTTTAACTTTGTGTTATCTCATGTGATCTTCAGATTTCACTTTTCCTATTTTCAAAAATAGGTTTCATTAATCATTTAATTATATGGGATTTTAGAAAATATATTTTTTAATATTAAAATGGTTTTCTTTCCATGATAATTTTCTTTAACATACACCTAAAAATATACTTCAGATGTTATATATATATTTATCTAGGCCCTATTATTGAAGGTTAATTTTCATAAGAGTATACATTTTTTGAAAAATTCACTTAAAATTTTTAAAATTGACATTTAAAAGTGACACATTAGTTAGTCATTTTATTTTTTCTAAATTATATTTTTTGATTTTTTTTATATGTAAAATATTCTATTTTATTAGTATAATGTATAATGATGCATAAATTCCATTTTTTAAATATTTGTTTCTTAATAATCATATTTTTTAATAATTTTAAAATCAAAAGGTGTCTTCCTTTTATTTTTAAAACTGATTTCCCCAAAGATAATGGTAAGTCAATTTTCATCTATTTTAATATTATTAATAATACATATATTTTAGAGGGGATATGTTATTATTCAACAATACACTTTATTTCCCATATTGTATAATAAAATTTCATGTGGAATTATTCATGAAACCCTATACATTTACATGATTTAAGTAAATGATGTTTGAAATATGAATGTCTTAATTTTCCTATGGTACAAATACGTATATATAATTATTATTTATGGATTGGGTCTAATGTAAATCTAATATAAAATAGATGAAGGTGTATATACCTTGATCACAAAAAAGGTATGTAGGTAGTATTCAAATCTCATGAGGGTACACAGTTTGTACCCTAAGCCCAAGGGGCACATTAGTAGTATCCCAATATAAAGAGGGTGTTTTTGTTTTTAGACCATGATCAATAGGGTACACACGTTATATCCTAATTAAATAATTGAATATTTTTTGTTATACTAAGCCCAATATTGTACATAAGTATTTTATCATTCCCAAAAGGGTACACTGTTTGATAACACATTCCCATTACGGTACATGCATAATAGCCTAAGCCTAGGAGGGTGTATGGATTGTTCAGTTGGCCTAGGAGGGTACATTGTTTGTTATCTTAATCCACACAGGTTAGAAGAGTAGTATACCACAACCAATATAGAACACATTTTTATATCCCAAGCCTAAGATTTAACATGCAATTTTTTCCAAAACCTTTATGTGATGGGAAATTGGTAACAAAGCATGATCCACTATGTTACTATTTCCTATTCTTTAGATTATCCCACATTTCTAATGTATTTTATATTGTTATTCTTTAATATTTCAATTGAATAATTTCATGTTTTATCAATATTATTCAATGACATATGTTTCATCATTCAAGACCATAGTCCAATCTATATTTCCTTATAGGAACATTTTATTATTCCTTTTTCTTTTTAAGAAGATATATCTCTCATGATTTTGTGTTCTCATATTATTATTATTATCTAACCCTTGATGATATATTGATTATTTTTTCCCCTTGAATTTTAACTCACCAAATATTTTTGAATCTCTTAGTTTATATAGATGATCATAATATATTATATTTCTAGAAGAGAATCTAGTGTGATTTAATTTCATAAAATGTAAAGACTTATAATTAAAGAATTTTCTTTTATAAATGATCCTTTTAGATAATAAATATCTCTTAAATAAATAATATTTTATGAAATATTCTTTTTTCAAATAAATTTTATTTCATCGATAACTTTTGTTAAAAAAATTATGTTTTAACGAAGAGTGACAAACAATTAATATTATTATTTAAACATTATTATTATATATGAGCCATTAAACATAGAGGAATGAATAAGAATAGCCAAATCTTAAATATTAATAATAATGGGTTATGTAAAAAATAAATATTGTTAAAACTTTACTTAATTTTCTTTAAATACATTATATTTTTTGAAAATATTAACTTCTGAAAAAATAATTTATTTATTTTTGTGGAAAATATAAAAAATTAATTT
This sequence comes from Viscum album, assembly GCA_963277665.1. Classification (NCBI taxonomy): domain Eukaryota; kingdom Viridiplantae; phylum Streptophyta; class Magnoliopsida; order Santalales; family Viscaceae; genus Viscum; species Viscum album. The sequence continues at coordinate 1,961,664,401 of OY728137.1, forward strand.
TTTTAACATTTATAAATTTTGATTGAAAAAATATTCATCATTTTTGGATTCTTATTTTAAATATTTTATTATAATTTTTTTCTGAAATGATTAATTATTAGATGAATAGTGGAAATGCATCTGTTTATAGAAAATTACCTTCTTATTTAAAGAATGTATAATGTTAATTTTGAATAAAAATAGTTTTCAAAGTTAAATTTGTTAAAATATATTTTTACTAATACACTTTATTTTTTGGTCAATTTCATATTAAAATTTGATAAAATAACTTTTCAAACATTTGAATATTTTATCATTAGAAAAAAAAACTTTCTCTTCGAGTATATAAGTTTAATTTTAAATTAAATTGTGATAATTCAATGAAGGGAGTTTGGAAAATTTAATTCAACATTATGAATAATAATATATATTATTTAATATTTTTAAATTTATCTTTAGTCAATATTAATTGTAAAAATAGTAGACATTAATTATTACGGTTGAGTTTAAAAAATGTTTACAAAGGGATAAACTTAAAACATAAGGGGTCAAATAACCTATAAAATTGTCCAATTCCAATTTTAGGTAATATTTAGACTCTTTTTAGAAGATTATATGTTTATATGTTATTGTGGAAAACTTTTACCTGAAAATGAACAAAGAACTCATATAAGTAAATATGAAAATACAAAATGTCACACACTTTCTTTTAAATTTCAATTATGTACTCACATATGGACAAAAGAAATATGTGAACTAATAGTGATGGTATTTTTTAACATAATTAAATTCATATCATGAGGGTATTTTACCGTTAACGTTTATGAACTATATATAATATTAAATACTAAAGAAATCCCGACACAATAATAATTTAATTAATTGAAAATTACTAAAAAAAATTACACATGAATTATTTAAACTAGTATAACTTTATTAAATTAATTTGTTCCACAATTTTTTTAGATAATACTAAGTTGTATACATATTTAAAAATAATATATTCTAATTCTATCATCGTATTTATAATTTTAATGACAAAATAAATGAATTGTTTTATAATTGACATTATTGGTAATTTATAAAGAAACATTTTATTAAATAATTTTATATTTATAGAAAACATGTCATCTTCCATGTGATTTTTAGTTTCATTAAAATCTATGATATTTTCCAATAATAAACTAAATTTTATTTTATAATAATTATATTGAATCCTAGAAATTAAATATTAATATCCCTAGTATATGGTAAAATTGAGTTTTGTGTGTTACTTGCGTTTGTGTTTAAATTAATATTCCACAAACAAATTTCATTTATTTTTTAAAATTGATTTTGTATTTAGGACCATTGGGTATCATGTATCATGTTATAATTTTTTAAATTTAATCTCAAATGATAAATTTCCTAGGTAAAAAACACAAGTTACTATATTCAAAACAAATATGGTAAAAGTATGGAAACATTGATGTTAAGGAACATAATGTTTAAAACATGTATTTTTTATTATGTATTAGAGGTTTTATCAACCATAAATTACGCATACTCTTTTTATTATCATTTATATTTGCGATTTAGGGGATAATAATTTCCTATTAATGAATTATAATTTATATTTACAAAAATTCCACTCCATCTTAATTATAAAAGACAACCTCTTCCCCTCAATTATTCACAAATCCTTTTACATTTTTCTCTATAAAAAAACTACCCAAGAACTACCAAATATTAATTATACATGTTCTATATATAATTTTCATCTTATAATACCAACAATATGGTACAAAATAAGTGAAAAAGTGCAATTCTAAACTTATACAATTGTCATCACTAAAAAATTTATTATTACTTCTCCTCTTACCAAATAAATTCATTTAATAACAATTAAAATATAATAAAAAAATAAATTCCATATACATATATATATTTTTCTTTATATGAAATCCATATCCTCCTACATTAAATGGGAAATCAACCCATCGATCTTGGGTACGGTGGACAACTGCCTCACAAACCAGTGTTATTTGTTATCCATCACCACCTCTCATGTATAGATATAATGATGGATTTAATGTTTATGTATGGTATATAATATTATATTATACTTATGGAATTATAATATAGCACATACCTTATTACATTCAAACCCATTGCAAAATAATTACATCACTCATGTGTACGACATACTATTGGCTAACAAACCGATGTGATGTGTTTTACCACTTCCATTTTATATGGATGGTAAAAATGATATAATGAATGAATATATATTATATTTGTAACATAATTAAACGTATTTAATAAATACATAAAAAATACCTTCTTAATTTCTTTTCTGTGGGAGATACGATAACATCTCTCGAGTGTACTGAGGACCACCGCCTCTCAAAGCAATGTGATTCATTTGTAAATAACTCTTTATATTTAAAGAAATAAGATTATAATTAGTCATATGTGTGATATATATTTAATAGTAATAATAATTGAGTGTATATTTATTATTTTTCTTTATTTTCTTTAATCCTTCAAAATATGATACAACATTCATGCATATGTATCTCATATTGTCACAGTGAACGAGGTATTTCATTTTCAATCTCTAACATTTATAGATTACTATAAATACATATATACTAAATATTATTATATTTATATAATTTTTAATATTCTAGATATTATAGAATGATTATCAATTTAAAAGTATCACAAATATAAAATCAAAACATACATGAAAAAAACCAGTTAATACCTGAAAAGTAATTTTTACAATATTTTTTTAAGAAACAGGTAATAAAATTTCATAATTGAATAATATGTGGTATGATATATAAATCTATGGTGATTTAATATATTTATGAAAAACATATATATATTATATTGGGGGTTAGATTATGTATGATAAAATTGGAGACTAAAGGTAAAGGATTTAAAGTCTCTCTTTTCTTTTTTAAAGACTTATCACATACTAACCAATAAAATATATTATGTAGTATATATACGACCTCATTAGAATTTTATGTCTTGAATATAATTATTTTAATTATATTTAATTATTGATTCTATATTATTAATTCACAGGGCTTAGGATTCCAACGATTACCAATATGGTCTGATATTTTTTTCCTCAATTTGTTTTCTTTATGAAAAACAGTATGTTTTACACAAATATTATTCTATGAGGTGTATATACATCCAATTTCAAATGTAATATCATGAATTAATTTTTTATCAAGAATATTTTACATTAATTTAATTTTATTCTTTCACTTGGCTTATGATTAAATATTACCAAACTGGTGAGGGTTTTATGATAGAATCTCATTGTTTATCGGGATTTTTATTGTCTATAAATCCTATTTTAAAATATTATGATATATATTTTAAAAAACTCATCACTTTTCACATCATATGTTTATTTATATAAAATATATTTTTTTCATTTATCATTCCACTCATTGTATATTTTGGATTCTTGAATAATGTTTTTAGTGAAAATAGACGTTATTTATCCCTTCCGTCGAAACCCCCTTTTTCTTCCATATCTATATTTTCTATAAAGGTTTTCAAATGTATTTAAATGATCCTATGGGTTTTAAATGTAAATTTTACCATTTTTATATTTTTTTCAAAATTAAATAAAATTAATCACCATTTTATTTTGAAAAAAAATTCTTAATTTTCATTTTCCATAATTGTTAAATGAATCATTACTTTATAGTGTGTGAAATTTCCCACCATAATGAACACTCAATGTTTTAATGGTTTCATTATAATTTAAAAATTTATTTTTTAATAAAACTATATTAATATACATATATATATATTTGTTTGTGTGTGTATTTTAAAAAAATATAAAAGATTGTTTTCCTCAATAATGTATTAATGTAATATTTAAAGATTTTGTTATGAGTTTCAAAAGTTAATTTCAATTATATGAATATTGAAAAAAATTGTTTTAAAATGCTTCTTTATAGTTGAAATTATGTTTTACTAAAAAAATTATTTTCAATTATCATTAAATATTTCACAATATGATTCCAATTACGAATTCAATGAAATTTATTTTCAAAATGTTTTATATTTTAAAAAAATATTTTCAAAGATAGGTTATTTTCTTCAATAAATTTTCTAAGGGTATCTTTAAAATTATTTTTCATATAAGATTACAAGATTTTATGTTAATTATTATTTTCTAGGAATATAATCCATAGATAAAATTCTTATTCTTTTTTTGGACGTGTTATGATTATAATGATTTATTTTAAAACCCATTTTTTTAACGAGAGTTTTTCTTTAGTGAAGTGACTAGGAATACCATTTCATTTAATGTGTTCAACTATTGTAATTATTTTATGATATTTTTTCACAATCATTTATGGATTACGTGATGGTTTGGACGTATAACTTACTCTATTTCATTGGGTAATTATTTTTTTTTTCTACGAGATCAGAAGGTAAATAAGATTTTATCCCAAGACTAAAAAATGGTACACTAGTGGTCATCCCAATCACAATGTAGGAACATAGGGTGTTGTCCCAAGAACAACATGTTATTAATATCTCAGTGGGTAACCCTGGCATAAATCTTTTTGTTCATTAGAATTTTCCCCAACACTATGTACTATGCCAATGTTACAAACTCATGGCTCATGTTTTTTTATTTCCATATAATTTATGTCTTATAAAATACCAATATTTATTCCAAGAATCAGTATTTGGATATCTGATTTGAAATATATGGTTTTAATATGTTATCCTAGTTTACTCATACCCATATGCTCATGTGGTGATTATGTATTTCCACTGATTACCCTTATTGAGGATCTAAGATCAAAATTTCTTATGTTTCTTTCCCAAAATTTATGATGATAGGTATAGCATGTTATATTTCCATGAATGGTACTCTTTATGAGGTATTAACTAGGATAACATGTATAACTCTTATGAACTAGTTTTTTATGATTCCGTGATTCAAAATCCACTATATCTTTATGATCCAAAAGAATATGTTTGTGCAATATAATGAATACTCATCTAAAAAGATGTAATATCAATTTGAATGTAGTTATGGAAACTATATTTGGTATCATAGGATAGGTTCAGTTAAAACTTGAAAACTACAATGATAAAATTTTAGTGATACCACTAGGAATATGTCTAAGGATATGACTAGGGATATGTCCAAGGACAACACTAAGGATATTTTAATGTAAATGAAAATGAACATCAATTATTACATGATGGAATTAGTGGTTTCAAATAAATTAGATTTTTTTCATGATAGTAAATGTTTATGTGGATCTAGAATATATTTACCTATGTGTAATAAATCTAAAAAGGTTGTATTAATTTGGGATTGATTGTCATGTGGTGCCTGAAAATGGGACTTGTTGCACACTTGGTTTGACACTCCTGTGGGATATTTTGGGGAAATTGATAAACACTTTACAAACCATCATGAAGTATTTGAAAAATTACAAGGGGTAACCTATGATAATAATATTATGTCATATATTGATAAGAAGGTTTCATGATTTAGAAATATTATAATTTATTTTTTATGATAATGGGGTTCTTCAATATTAATATTGTTCCAAGCACTACGTTTTTTGGTTTAAGTCAATGCTGAAACCATAAATAACTAGGATAATAGTGGATGTGATTGAAAATTCATTCATGAGAAAAAAATTGTATGATGAATAGAGTTTAGGATATCATGATTATTCACAATCAATTATCACATATATTATTAAAAACATACATTTTGACTGACTCTTAAGATCACAAAATAATCAAAAGATATAGTTCCTTGATAGTTTAGGTTATGGAGACCACATTGGAATGATGATTTGGTTTACTATATGTCATGAATGTGGCAAAAAGAACTAATGGTAATTCTACAGAGGAATGAGAATAAGTTTTCGCCCAAGAGAAGAAGGCCATAGAGTTAGATATTATTGAGAAAAAAATGAACAGTTTCGTTAAACTAATATATGAGAATAATGGTTTCCCTAATGAATATTCAATGGAATAATGTTGTAAATTTGGAATGTGTATAAATTATAAAATTCTATTTCTATGGGGGAATTATCATGAATAAGATCATTAAAGTGGTACAATATTGGTTATATTGTTAATTAATATTTTAATATAAATGATATATGAAATTTAATAGAAATTATGGAATATGATGCTGAATCCTATTTAATGGTATTAGAATGATGTGGAATGATTGAAGGATTTTTTGAAACGAAATTTAAAAATTATGTTATATATATATATGAATTATTTTGTATACATTTCTGTGTGAAGTAAATGTAAGAATTTGATAAATGGTACTGAATACATATAAATGTTATTTAATAGAATGGTATATTTTTTTAAAAAAACACATATTAAATGTATGATAACACTTAATATGTTACAAATGTAGAGAAACTAGCATCTAGTATGGATAAAGAGATGACTAGTATATGTAAATTAAATTTAATATTATTCATTACCTTGGAACTAATTAACTATTTGATGACAAAATATTATATTCTATCATTGATGGAGTTTACAATATTTTTTTAATATATGGTATATATTTAGTAATATATATTTTTATTTATGGAATCATTGGATAGATCATTTTTGAAATCATGTGTGTTTTCACTATGGTTTTATAATAATTCTATTTATTACCATGTTTCTGGAGAATATAAGATCTAAGGAATTCACTTATTTAGTATGTAAAAAAAGAGAAAATTTATATTGTTTGGGTGACTAATGATATGTTAAATTCATAAATTTACTATCCCCCTTTAAAAATGGTATAATTTCATTCTTGGACAAACATATTTTGGATTATTAAAATGTTTTACCATTTTTAATGGATTTTGATGATTAATGGTTGTTTTAGATATTAATGTATTATATCTATATTGGATAATTTTTTTGTGACAATTTTTTTAATATTTTCAGAATTAATTATTTAATTGTTAGTTTTTTATGGATATGATAATCTATTATAAGATAATTTCATTTCATTGGGCAGAAAAAAACTTTGTCGAAAATTCATTATGTGGTGTTAGATATGAAGTGAAAATTAACCAAAGAACAAAAAAATGTGCTTATGATACAATGAAATTTTATCATAAGAAATATTTTCCCCTTTGAGTTTCTTGATCATATTTTTACTATATATTATCACTTGGGGATTCCAATGAACTTCACAGAGGTTCATTATGTATTCCATTTATCTCTTTTGAGGATGTACATACATGATTCATAACATGTATTTAACTTAGAGGTTATACCACTAGATCATGAAATTTCATATAAGGAAAAACTGATGGAGAGTCTAGATTATATATAGAAAGTTCAATGAAACAAGAACACTCACCTGGTCAATGTATTATAGTGAAACCACCGGTTTGAGGAAGCTGCATAGGAACCTGAATATGGAATAATGAAACAAAATCAGTAGTTTTTTATACCAAGATGATGAAATAAAAGGGTGAAATTAATTTTCTAGGGAATATAATGTAAAACAAAAATATTTTATAAAATATTTTTTTTTTGAATTAATGTCTAAAAATTATAGCTTTTATTACACACAACAACAAATTTTATCAATCCATGACAAAATTATAATCGTTTTTGAAAAAAAATCATTATTACCTAGACATTAAAACATGTAGCATGAATTAGAATAAATAAATTTTAAATATATAGAGTAATTATATTATATAAAAAAAATATTGATAAAAAAGTTTTTAATTTTTGATAAAGTTGTCATATTTTCCAAAGGTACAATTTAGTAACAAAATTATTTATTTTTTGAAGAAAATATAAAATTATTTGTTGCAACTTTAAGAATTTTTTTAAAAAAATTAAACATCAGTTTTGAAATTCAAATTATATCATTATCTTGTGGTTAATAATTTATGTATTTATAGATAGATTAAATAATTTATTAGTAGTGAAAAAATACCATATTTTATTTAAAATATACTTCTTATTTAATGAATTCTATGGTTAAATTTATTTTATAATGGATTTAAATGCAAAATTATATCGAATATATATTGACTAATCTAATGCAGGGTGTTGGAATTAATTTAATACTGAATTTTGATATAAAAAGGTTTTAAACATTTGACTCTTTTCAATTTGGAAAAACGGTTTCTTATCAGGTTTTTGGGATTAATTTTACTTAATTTTTTTGTATTTATACAAATAGAATTTGGAAAAAATGGATTAAAATTTTTTAATCATCATAATATATAATATATAACAGATGAAACATATTTTTTCAAAATGAATAAAAAAATTGAAAAAAATAATTAATACCTTTAAGATTTAAATGGGTTTATCGGGGGTTAAATTAAAAATATAAGTGGTAAAATGACCTAAACACATTTATAATTCCAATTTTGGTGCCATATTTAGTCATTTATCACCTTAGGGATGATATTTATGTTCTGTTGGTAATCTTTTCAATGAAAATGAGTAATGTAATAATATATACAAAGAAAAAATACAAAATGTCACCATCATGCATTTAAATTTAAATTATTTGTTCACAAATAGAAAAATAATTATTTTAACCAATATTTATGTTAGTTTTTAGATTATTGAAAACAATACCATGTGGGAATGTTTTTAAAAAGTTTATTAATTATATAATTACAATAAATTATTATGAAATGTTAAAAAAATAATTTTTTAATTAATTTAATATTAAAATAAATGATACTAAGTAATATAAATTGACTGAATTATTTTATTAAAAAATATTTTAGACAAATATACAAATTATCTAGATTTGGAAATTAATATATTAAAATTTCATCATTTTCTTGATAATTTTAATGTCAAATAATTTGGCCCCCTACGGTCAGATGGGGTGGTGTGTGAGGGTACGAGTTTGGGGCATGGTTGCGAAGTCGAGTCACTAGGCCATCAGATTCATTCATTTTCATTATTGTGTCATGTTATTCTTTTGTTTTTGTAACCCACCTTTTAATATCAAATTAAATTAATAGTGTAAAAATTTATATTAATTTTATTTTGAAATAAAGAATATCTTATTAAATGATTTAAAATAATAAGTACAATTATATTCTTATAATGGATTTTTAATCATTTAATAATATAAAATATAGTCCAATCATGGAACAATTTATCTCTTATAATAATTTTATTTAGTGCTAAATAGTAATAAATCTATTATTATGATATTGCTAAAAGGCAATTTTGTGCATTGCATGAGATTGTATTAAAAAAATCCCCCACACTTGTGATTTTTATCTATAAAATTTGTTTCAATATTTATAAAAATTGGGAAAAGTTATCTAATTAGGATCATATATCTCTATTTTTAAATGATAAATTTCTAATGTATGAAATTTAGTTACCATAGTAAAAACTAAAATATTAAAAATAAGGAAATATAGAAGTTATGGATAATCATGTATTAAACATGAGTTTTTTTGTAGAGGTGTCTATTTAACATAAATTACATAAAATAATTTTATTATAAATTTTGGAGACACATTAAGAGTTAGTGACTTCCCATTATTGAATAAATATGGGAATTTACAAAAAATTCACTCTTGGATAATAATAAAGGATACTCCTTCCCCTCACTTATTTACACATAATTGGACATTTGGATCAATAAGTACCTACTAAAATCTGATAAAAACATCATTATCCATGTTAGGACCTACTTTACATCCCAAAATACCAATCTTAGGGTCTTTATAAATATATCTAATGGGTGTTTTTCCAAGTGAAGGTAATTGTCTTCACTAAAAACATTCATTTTTACTAATTATCTTACCACCACCATTAAATTATTAATAATAAAAATATAATAACCCTAGTATATTTCATATAATTATTATGTCATTTTTTAAGGAATAACCTATATCCATCTTCTCCATCATAGAATTGGATATGAAACTGTCGATCATGTGTACGATAGAATATAGCCTCATGAACTAATGTAATTCGTTTTCCATCACAACCTCTCATGTATGGTAATAATCTGGGATTTATATTTTATATAAGATATCTATGTTATTATTATATTCATCTAATTAATATATAACACATAACTTATTACCATTCAACCTATTTTATGTTAATAGCATTACTCATGTTTGTGGAGGACTACCATCTTATGAGCTGATGTAATGTTTTTTTCCATTTAAATTTCACATGGATAGTGAAAAGGATAGATAAAATGATTATATATTATATTTTTTAACATTATATTACCCCTATAATTTATAAATCACACATACCTTCTTACTTTTATTTCTGTGGGAAGTGTGATAATATCACTCAGGTTTATGGAGGACTACCACCTCAAGATGTGATGTTATTAGTTTTTCTCCAACACTTTTCCTAGTAGGTAATATGGAATAAATTATTCAATATATGTTAATATATAATTTTTTTTAATAATAATAAAATTATAAATTATTACATAACTTTTTTTATCTCTTAAGAAAACAAAATCAACATTTCTGCATATGTATATCTTATTATCTCCATGAATTATGTTTTTTATTTAATATATAAAACATTAATGTCTTGATATAAAGAAATATATACTACATATATATGATATTTATTTCATTTTTGACATTATAGATATGATTCAACAATGATTAATGCAAAATTATTGAAGATACCAAATCATTACATACAATAATAAAAGATAAGTAATTACCTAAAATATGATTTTATCAATAAATTTATAATAAATTGATTGAAAAATGTCATTTGTAAATAACATATGGTATGAAATATATATATATATATATATATGTGTGTGTGTGTGTGTGTGTGTGTGTATGGTACTGAAATAGATTTATAACATTCCTATTATTATGATAGAGGACATTCAAACCTGTAAGATGGAAGTCGAGACTCAAGGGTTGGATTTCTAGTCCCTCTTTTATTTTTGGGAAACTTATTCCATACACACCACTCGTTTATTTTTTGTTCCATATATATTTCCCCTATGAAATATTATATAAAAAATATAACTATTTTACTTAAAAGTATAATCTCATTTTATTTTATTCTTCAAGGGTTCTTACGATTCAAGATATTTCCAAAGTTGAAAGTGATTTTTGTAACAATTTTTCATCTTTTTTTACAAATGTTATTTTACTAACCTTTCTTCCACTATAAGGTGTATATATATATCCCCTTTATCATGTAATATCATCATTTTTTTATTCAAATTATATTTTATTTTTTATTTTTTTTTCATTTATTGGGATTACAATTCAATGTTACCAAAGTGGTTTGGGATTTGTGATACAATCATTTCATTTATCATGAATTTTTATCTTTACACTTCCTATGGTAAAATTTGATGAACTATTCCTAAAGAAAATATTGAATTTTATTATCATAATGTCACATTATTATAATTCATTTTTTCTTTCACTTTACTCCCTTTATGTACTCATTTTTCTAAAATACTTCTTTTAATGAAAAAAGACTATTTCTTTATTTTGTTTGAAACACTTTTTCATCCATATCGATATTTTATAAAAATGATTTGAAAATTTTTATAAATTTTTAATTAATTATATAAATTAAATTTTAACCTTTTATATCTATTTGAATAAAAGTTTTAAAAATAATATTCATATCATTTTAAAAACCAATTCATGTTCGTATTTTATAGAAAAAGTCAAATGAATCATTGTTTTAACATTTATGACACTTCTTATCATCATGGCCACAAAATGTTTTAAAAACTCCTTTAAATGTATTCTAATTTATTTTAAAAACAATTTATTTTAATTATTTTATAAAAAATTAAGCTGAAATGATATTTTCCTTATGAAATGTTTTAAATAATTATGAATATGTATCCAAATTTATTTTTCAAAGAAATTGATTTTGAAAATGATTTATGTTTTAAAACGTTTTTTCAATATAGAAATGATATTTTCTATAATAACTTGTTTTTAATTTATCATTAAATATTCCATTATATGTTACTAAGGTTTTCTTCAAAGAAATATATTTCAAAAATATTTCATGTAAGAAAGTGATTTTCAAAGAAATTTTATTTTCCTCAAGAAATTTTCTATGTGTTTTTTGAAAATAATTTTCCATCCAAGATGAAATACTTTGATACTAATTAATATTTTATCAAGACATTATCATATAATAACATTAATGTTATTTCTCTACATGGTTTATTATTATGATGAAAAAGGGTTTTGAAAGCTTTTTTTTACATGTTATGATATGATGAAATGTGTATGAAACCCATTTCAATTCATGGGTTCTGATATGATGAATTTTTTGTGATCATGTGGAACATATATTTATGTATTTTTTATGTGTGGGACCAATAACTCCATCCAATTAATATGGTATTTATTTATGCACAGTGAGCTCATAGGGTGCATGGGTGGTTACATCATGCCTGAAAAGAGGGATCATAGAAGGTTATCCCAAGCCTAAACCAGGTAAATCGGACTATTTCCCAATCATAAAATTTTATGAGTGTTATGGTGTGTAATCATTCCATACAGTTTTTATGAATATGTGTTTTCAATAACTCTTTTCCTTATTAAAATAGTATTCTCTCCCAGATCATGTTCTCTGATTTATTAATTATTCTTGTATTATGAACATCCAATATTTTTCCCATGACTCAATATTTTGATTTTCTATATCTAGGGTATAGATTTCATTAATTATTCTAATTTTTACATCCCCTTATTTTCACATTATTTTTATGTTTCCCATTTTTAGCCTTGTTGAAAATTAGAGCTCGCTAATTCTTAGGCTTCTTTTCCCCATGTTATGATTATAGGTATTTCATGTGATATGTCTATAAATGGTTTTGGTTATGGGGAAGACATATAATATTAAATATTTATGAACCTTTATTATATTCCAATGTTTCTAATGGAACTATTCCAATATTATCTTTAATATTTTTTTGTAACATAATGAATATTCATCTAAAAAAATATAATTCATATTTATATGAGAAATTTGGATCCCTATACTTCAATATATGGGATTTTGTAACTATTTATGTGATTTAATATCAAACATATATTAATGATATGAAATAAAAATATTTTAATCTGGGTTTGTATCTAATCCAATTTTCAAATAATGTGTTTTTATAACCAATTCTGTGATTGGGGGGTTGAGGAAAAACAACTAGGATTAGAGTGGGGTTTATTTATTATTTTATTTTTGTAGTTATATTGGGAACTAGTATGATATAACATTAATTAAAACTATAATAATAAATCTAAGTATAAGATATCATCCGGGAATTTTTTTAAAAGAGCTTATTATGTTATTAACATAAAATTATTTCCAGATCAGGATACTATAATGTGGATGTGGTGGTGGAATAAATTCTTATAATGTAAATCACCATGAATAAGGGTGATTGAGTATCGAATTGATCTTGACTTTGTGTATGGGGAGTGGGCCTAAAATTTCACACATTTCAAACACTCTCATAGGATATGATTTCATCAATCAAATTATATTTATGATTCAATTTGATGTAATTATTTTGTTATAGAATTAGGTTACCAAATTATAAGAGAACACATCTAAAATAAACATATATTAAACCTTAAGTGATTAAAGTTTAATTAAAATTCAATGTTTTTCTTTCAATGAGAAATTCATTTTTAGGTTGAGTTTTTCGTGGGATAATTTATGATAATTCTTTTATGATGTTATTTTTTCATCATACATGTTAACAAATTTATGATTTTGTTACGGATAAATCTAATATAATTATAGATAATAATTTATTCCAAGGGCCTTCTTATAATTTACCTTAAATGAAACCACAAATAAAATGATCTCTAGTGAGAAAATTTGTGATTATACCTAACCAGCAATCATGTGTTTTGATTATTAACATGAGAATGTTTAAATTTTAAAACATAAAAAGTCAGATAAGGATTCGGTCCGATGGTTGTTCAGATGATAAAGATGATGAGGGAAATGATTTAAAATTTCTTATGTGTGAAATGTGTGGGGGGAATCTCTTAGGGAAATTATCAATGGAATAAAAAAATAATTCATGTTCAAATAGATTTTCTATGAATCTTGCGATTTTTAAATATAGGTAAAGTGGTGTTCCAATATATTTAAAGGTATAAAATAATAATCTAATAGACCATACAAAATTCAATTCATAAAATTAAATGAGGTTAGTTATTAAAAAATTTATTTTCTAACCACTGTTAAGGATAATAAGAATATCCATCCACCTAGACCCAAGGATCTAAGAAATACCATTTTTATTAAAATCACTAAAGGGGATTATGATAATTGACGTTCACATATCATCAAATCCATAGTTCTATATGGCTATATTCTAAGAATATTTTAATAGCTATAAAATTAATTAAGAGAATCAAATCAGTACCCAAGGATTTGATCTTTTGAAGGTGAATATTTTTATTATTATTTTATCCCAATATAATTTTAATTGAATTTTCATCATTAAACATCCATTATCCTTGTATTATATGATTTTAATATGATTTTTAAATTGGTTATATCCAGAATAATTCATTTTAAATAGAAAAGTAGAACACTACATTAAATAATTCAAAACAATCTGTTATAATTTATTAGTAAATTTTTGACTAATAGTTATATTCAAAAATTAATTATAGTATAGATTTTATGATATGTAATCATAAGGTATTTTTATCTCAAATGATTAGAGAAAAACATTAATATTAGAATTGTAATATTTAAAAGGGAAGTTATGATTTTCCAAATATTATATATTTAAATTTTCACTAGATGTAATATATTTTATCAATTAAAAATTTTAGATATCCTTTTGTATTTTTAGTAGTATGTAATAATTAAAATTTTGAAGACAGAATTTATTTTAGTGGGGATATGATACACCAATAAATTTTTAGTATATTTTTCAATAGATTATTTCACATGCAGTACAAAAAACAAATTGTCTAAAACATATTATATTAATATTATTAATTATACTGTGAAGAAAATAAAACTTAAAGTAAATAAAATGTTATTACTCATCTATAAAATTTTGATTTTACGGGAAAAAATAATTAAAATGAATTAATATTAAAAATTATTGTTCTTTCTCTAAAAATTGTTTTTTAAGTGTTTTAAATTTTATAAAAATAAATTAAATATTCTTATTTTAATAAATTATTACAAATAACTAAAATATTTACATAATTAATATTATAAATTTATGTGAAATAATATTAAGGACAAATGAAAATATGATTTAAACAAAATAGTTCATTTTTTTAATATTTTCAATTTTCCTTTTATAAACTAGATTTATAAATTTTAGAATAAAAATTTTACAAAATGAAATTATTTTTTGAGTTAATAATTTATGAATTATCCTTGAATTACTTTTTGGTTTTTTTCTGGACATGTATAATTTTCAATGATTATTGGAAATAATAAATTTCCTGATACTATCAAATTGATAAAATTATCTTAATACAAGAATTATTTGAAATATTTTGAAAAACATTTATACTAAATATATATTTAGAAAGTAATATATTGTATCTACAAATAGAATCATGAATTTAATTAAGAATCCACAATATGTAAAATGGTTACTTATTTTTTAAAAATTTAAATAACTCTTATATGATTAATAATAATGAAATTAAATTCATAAATAAAAATAATATTTATATTTTAACATAAAAAATTATTATGCTTTTGAATAAAATATTTCTAACTAAATGAGTTTTCTTTCATTTCACGTGTTGTTTTTAAAATAAGTTTTTATAAAATATAGAAATTGAATTTGATAAAATTTAATTCAGATTTTAAATCAGTAAGAATAAATTATGTAATAAAGTCCATTTTATATTTTTTTAATTAAAAATAAATTATTCTGATAATGTTTCATTACTGCAAAAAATTGTAAATGTAAGAAAATGTAAGAGTAAAATATTCTAAAACATGTTCAAATGTGTGAAAATAAATGGTTTTGGGAATATAGACCTTAAATCATCACCTAATCAATCATTTTAAACGTATCCTCTACATTACATTAAAAACATGTTTTCTCTTTATTTAACGATGTCAAATTTACAAAAATACGCCACTCCTTTCTCCTATAAACTGATTTTGTCTATACCCCATTTCTACACATTTGAAATCATTAGCTCACCCAAAAAAAACATCCCTAGTCTCACATCCAATCTCTTTCAAAATTTCTTAGAATAATTTTATAGAAGAATTTGAGAATGAGACTTAACGTGTTACTCATGGGAAAATATGCCCAGAAAAAGAAGGATGGTGCATTATCAGTTAAGTATAATGAAAGATAAAGAATTTTTTATAAAATAAGTTATTATCATTGGGTTATGATTTTTCTTTTTGAATGATGTTATCATAAGTAGGGATGTTCATTCCTATGAATGTATTATGAATTATTTCTTATTATTATGAGGATTTACATTCCATTTATATAAAATCCCTTTAGAATTTATATTCATTAAAAATATGAAAATTAAATGGTTTTTTAAACCCAATTTTATATTTTTTGAGTAATAATAAATATTCATAAAGTTATTTCATATATTTTAATTTATTTTATCATATTAATTGATAAAAAATTAAATCCCTTTTAGGGATTTATTATTTTTAACATTAATTATTTTCTGGTTGAATATTATATCGATTTTTACAATATTCATAAGAGGTTTTTATTTACACAACGTCCATTATTTAGTCATAACTATTCCTTTTCAGATTGTGTCTTCTACAGATGGTTTTCTTTGTCTCAATGATAAACCTATAATGTGTAATCTCTTTGGGTATACTAATATTTTTTATTCAAATGTTTGTCCATGTTGAATTTATTTCCCAAAAAATATATCTTTAATAAGAATAATATTCACCCTCATTAATGATGGTTTCTCTTCAATGTTCATATTATCATTTCCATTTTTTTATTTTTTGGGAAAATAATTTCTTATCTTATGTGTCCTTCATATAATCTATTTTTATTTAAAAATTTTTTATTTCTAGTTTTATGATGTAATAAATAAAAAAGGTTATGTTATAATTTTAAAATAGATTTCCTTCCATGATCATTTTCTTATATTCCACTCCAAATTTTTCACCGTATAGTCTTTATTTATTTTCCAAGGATTATTTATTGACTATTATTTATGATTAACGTAAATGGTATCAAAATTCATCAATTCTCCATTTTGAAAATAACATTTGAAATTGTCCCACAACACTTCCATTTTACAATAATATTTAAAATGTTTTATAACATCTCTTAAGAAGTTATTTTAATGTGATTTACATAATGATCATGAAAAATTATTTTTCTTCGATATCATCATTTTTAATTCTTCATATAATTACCTAGGGATATGTTTTTATTACAGCATCCAACATATTTCTCCAGATTCCAAATGGAATGTTTTAAAAAAATCATGAAACCTATCTCATTTCCATGAGTTAATTTTATGATTTTTTAAATTTTAATTTCTCAATCTTCTATTATCACACAAATGTATTGATGATTATAATAACTCTTTGGGATCCAATATCTCTCTTCAGTCCATTGTTTGATGATTTATATATCACTATCTCAAAAAGTGTACATGTGTTGTATCCCGAGAATAAGAGTGAACAAAGGTAGTATTCCAATCCCAATAGGGTACATGAGTAGTTTCCCAATCCTAATAGGTTACATGTGTTTTTATCCTCATCATAAGAGGGTATGTGGTATGTATTCCAATCCTAATAGGGTATAAATGATGTTTTACCAAACCCAATATGTTACACTGATAGTATTCCTATCCCATGAGGGTATATGGGTTGTAAGATATGTTGGATCGAATATGTAAGTGTATATGTATATTAGATGGAACAATACAAGTGGGGGTGAATTGTAGGTTTAAAAACTTTGTGTTTAAACACTTAAGAGATTAGTTTAAAAGATCTTAAACTAATACAATTCAAACAACCACAATTGTATTGAATATAAAGGTATGATGTAATGTAATACTATTAGAATAGTAAAGTAATTGTATTCAAGATGAATACAATAATCAGAGTAAAACAAGTGTGAGAGATTCTACCATAAAGCGTATAGAATCTATTAATACAATATGTAATAAAATAATCGTAATTGAAACAATTACAATTGAAAGTGTAAAGAAGAAAGGAAACAACAAAAATTCCTTTCTAATACAAACAGCAGCGGAAAAGTAAAAGTATTAAAATTAATTTTAACCCAAAGAGAAGGGTTATCCTTTCACCTAGCATAAAAGGTCTGTCTTACCACCACCTTTGTAAGACCTCGATACGATGATCGATTCGTCTCTCTACCTATCCCCGGCAGCCCTCGATACGATGATCGGTTCGCCTGTCTACCTATCCCTGGCAGCCCTCGATACGATGATCGATTTTTTTGTTTACCTATCCTCAGCAGCCATCGATTCTGTAGGAAATCGGCACCTCTGTCATTAAATCACTTCAAATCCCTCGATACGAATATTGGTCACACAAATCACACAGCATGAGATAAGTCACAACGTCTCTCTCTAGAACTTGATAAAAGAAAAGTTTCACATTTATTCTTTATCGGCTTCAAATGACCTTCTATTTATAGGCCTCAGGTCCCGACGGTCACATTTCCTCCAACGGTCATATTTCTCCGAAAAACTCGGAGGGACATGGACACCTGGCATTATAATGGTCATATTGAAACAGAAAGAACGACATCGTTTTGATTTTTTTGTAACTGACTCAATGAAATCTTATTGGTTAAAAAAAGATATATGAACAAGATAATCATGAGTAAGATTGATCTAAAACAATTCTTTTGATAAAATAATAAAATCATGCATGTCATAGAAGTCTGAGTACTATCAGTAGTACTAAATGTAATGTATTGATATGATACAAAGTAAGATACACAAAAGTGAGTACAAATGATAGAGTCAGTATGATATGATTGACAAAGTCAGTACAAAAATTATAGTCCGTATGATCATTATGGTCAGTACGATCAGCATGATCAGTATGATCAGCAAGATCAGTACGATCAGCATGATCAGTACGATCAACATGGTTAGTACGATCAGCATGCTCAGTATGATCATCATGGTCAGCACGATCAGCATGGTCAGTACGATCAGCATGGTCAGTACGATCATTATGATCAGTACGATCAATATTGTCAGTACGATCAGCATGATCAGTACGATCAGCATGATCAGTATGATCAACATTGTCAGTACGATCAGCATGGTTAGTATGATTATCATGGTTAGTACGATCAACATGGTAAAAATATTTGTGATTTCCAAAACTAGTTATAAGAGTCAAAAAAAGACTTTTGACTCAATAATCTCCCCCTTATAGGAAAGAATAAAACACAAATTAAAGACAATAAGAAATACTTATCTCCCCCTGAGTTATTGGAAACTCTTCTGAATATGAAATTGAATAAAACTAATTCCCCTTTAGGTATGTATTTTCCTAAAGATTTTATTCACATATTTTCCTTGGTTTCAAAGTATTTTATTAAAACATTCTTCCTTTCTAAAACATTCTCCTCTTTAATAAAACATTCTCCCCCTTTGTGATTGACAAAAATAATTGAGTAATCTTGAGATGTCTAAAAGAGTTAGAGAAAAGAAATTCAAGGCAATGGAAAGAGTAACATAAATCCCATTAAGATAACCAACAGGGTTCACAAAAACAACAAATACAAGTCATTTGTTTTCCCTTTCCTTTTGTTTCTTTATCAATTCATGAAGAACAACTTTCATCTTTTTTATTTCATTCTTGTCTTCATAAATTGAATCACCCTGAGATCTGAGAAGCTCTGTTTGGTCGGCAAAATTCTGATCTTGATTCTTGATAGTCTCCTCCTGGACTCTGATTACTTCCTCAAGAGTATCAATTCTGTCTTGAAAATTATTTTTATCTTTGGATAGCCTGGAATTTTTTTTCTTCAAAAAAACTATTTCATCTTTGAAAGATTAAACTTTTGAAAAATCAGACTAAAAGACATCCATTCATTCTTGTAACACTTTCACTGAAGGTATATATGCTCCATGAGTTACCTGATTCTGTCTTTAAACAGTTTATTTTTCATGATTATTTAAAGAAATCACAATATCATTTGACAACCTTCTTATATCTTCAATTCCTATCCCATGGTCATTCACTAAGCTTTCTGTTTTATATGAACACTTGGTCATCCTGTTGCAAGCCTTCTTATGAGTATCTGAAGTTTCAGATAGAAATTTCAAATCAGCTTCAACTGACAAAACTTTTTTTCTTCATTCTCTTACATAACAAAATTTCTTTTTCTGATTGTCAGTAATGAAATCAATTTTTCCATCAAGCCTGGGAAATAATGGAATAGTCTTATCAACCCTCCTTAAAACATAAACAATGTAATCACTCCCCTTGAGATATATTGTTTGTTCTGAATCAGTATCTTCATCGTATGAATGTAGTTCATTCGACCGGCTTGAGTCTACAACTAGCTGTTTTCCTATTTCTTTTTATTTCTCCTTTCTTTCTTCCTCCACTTTATCACTAATGACAATAACGTTTTCCGTATGAGAATATTGAGCACCTTGATTTTCTTGAGAAGGTGTTTTATCCGGAGTTTCAAAAGATTCAACCAGTGCATGATCGTCATGAGGAACTTGTTGAATACCTTCACTCTTATTTTTGTATGATTCTTCTCTACTCTTTTTCGAACTTTGAAGGAATACTAAAAGAAAATCTCTTTCCACTTCTTCAACTTCCTCTATCTCTTCCAAAATCTGTTTCTTTTTTTTTCTCTAGAAGACTTTTTACGATAGGTTCTTGATGTATTTCTTCCGTTAGTTGAGCACTAGCATCATCAACCATTTTCAGTACTTTAGAGATATCAAAGAATTGAGCCTTTCTTTTCAAAACGACCTTCTTTTTCTTTTCATCTTGAATGGTTTCCTCTACCTTTATTCTCTCAGCAAAATCATCAGCTGGATCAAGTCCAAACTTTGGATCATCTTCCTTTCTATGTTACTTATCTTTTCTCCACTTGGACACGACTTCCTTACTGTACCTTGGGTTTTTCATTGGCTTTGAACTAGTTTGCGGATCTGACTTTTGAGGTGCTCCAATAGAAGGATTGTCTTTAACTGGCATAGGTGCCGATTGATTCTAATCTGATTCATCTTCTAAATCGTTTACAAAAAGTTTTGAATTCGGATCAAAACAAACATTCAACATCTTCAATATACTCTTACTAATCCAGGATGGCTTCAGATCTATCATATTTCCTTTCAAAGTAATATTACAAAACATAAAACTCTCGAGAATAAACATTGTAAGGATATCTCGATACATAATCAAATAATATTTGATTGCTCCTGACTTGGCATTATTAATCGTTTAAAAGATGTATCCCATAAGATTTACTTTTCTTATGTTGACAAGATAGTCCAACGTGAAGATATCAGAAACCTTCAATGTCACTTTATCCACTTTCCTTGGGATAATAAAACCTTGCATCCACAGTGACACAAATCTGTTATCTGGTGAAAGATGAGCCACTTTCCTCTTTTCTTCATTTATAATAAACAGAGACTTTGCATTATTTTCTTTGTTAAACATACAAACTTCCTCTGGTAGTTTATGATATGGATAGAAAGAATAACCATCTATCGGAACTTTGAGAAAATGAACTTCTTGATTCACAGACATAGAAATATTTCTATCGTACACAGCAAAGTTGATAGTCATGTTTTTATCAAATGATACGGTTTTGTAAAAATGACTAACTTTATCAATAATGAACCGGATCCTGGGATACTAGTTTTTCAACACAGTAATGCTCCCAGCCTTGAAAAAAAATGATTCTTTTGATTGTAGAATCGTACGAATCGAAAAATTCCTGAGAAAATAACCTTTCTCTAAAAAAATCTTTCTCTAAAAAGATCTTTGAAGACATTTCTGTAGGAGTATTGGCAGAGGACTGAGACATATAGTTAAATCTGCTGAAAGATTGTACGATGACTTAAATCGGTATAGCAGAGCTTCACCACAAATCCTGAAAAACCGGTGTGGGTTTGGGAAGGAGGGGGGTCTATTTATAGGTGGAAAAAGGCTGATCGTTGATCTTCTACGGTTGGGATTAGAAGAAATAAGATCAACGGATAGGATTAAAACAAAATTCTTTTTAAATAAAAATAAGAAAGTATGTACCTGCCGGATATCGTAAGGTAATTATTGGTTTTAGTAGAAATAACAATAAAAGAAAACACAAGTGTACGAAGAAAAAGAATACAATCAACTATTATGCCGATGGAAAACAAAGTTGTTACCATGAACTGACGTGCCGATGGAAAACAATATCATTACCACAAACTGACGAGCCGATGGAAAAGAAATTCATTACCCTAAATGGAAGAGCAGATGGAAATGAAATTCATTACCATGAACGGACGAGCTGATGGAAAATAAATTCATTACCACGATCAGACGAGCCGATGGAAAAGAAATTCATTACCATGATCGGACGAGCCAATGGAAAAGAAATTCATTACCATGATCGGACGAGCCGATGGAAAAGAAAATCATTACCATGATCGGATGAGCTGATGGAAAAGAAATTGATTTCCATGATAAGATGAGCCGATGGAAAATAAATTCATTACCATGATCGGATGAGCCAATGGAAAAGAAATTCATTACCATGATCGGATGAGGTGATGGAAAAGAAAAACATTACCATGATCAGATGAGCCGATGGAAAAGAAATTCATTACCATGATCAGAAGAGCTGGTGGAAAAGAATTTTATTACCATGTTCGGTCAATAAGATAAGAAGATAGGTAAATAATAAAATAAAACTGCCAATACGATAAACAGATAGGTAAATAATACGATAAAACTGTCAATACAATAAACAAAAAGGTAAATAATACGATAAAACTGTCAATACGATAAAATAATCAGTAAATAATACGATAAAACTATCAATACGATAAACATAAAGGTAAATAATATGATCAAACTATCAATACGATAAAAAGAAAGGTAAAAACACATACCAGGAGAATAAATAATTAAAGATCGCAAGATAAGAAAAAACAGATTAAGAAATGTTCTCCCCCTTTCTAAGAGGAGTTATTTGATGTAAGGAGAAATATAAAACATGAAGTAGATATGAATGATTAATTTATTGTAATCATTCCTAGCTTCTGTTTTATAAACTAAAATCTATCGGAAGGTAATGGTTTTGTAAAAATGTCAGCAAGTTTTTCTTGCATTCCGATTAATTGTAAAATAATATCTCCTTTTTGTATGTTATCCCTAAGAAAGTGATTCCTAAAATCTATGTGTTTTTCACGAGAGTGATGTGCTGGGTTCTTACTAAGAGCTATGGAACTAGTATTATCACATAGAATTTGGATTTTGGAAAAACACAATCCATAGTCAGTGAGTGTGTGTTGCGTCCACAACACCTGAGCACAACAACTTCCAGCTGCTACATATTTAGCTTCAGTAGTGGAAAGTCCTACCGAGTATTGTTTCTTGCATGAACAAAAAACCAGATAATCTCCTACGAAATGACATGTTCCAGATTTACTTTTTCTATCCATTCTAAAACCACCAAAGTCAGCATCTGAAAAGCCTTTTAAAACAAAATCATTTCTAGAAGAGTAAAAAAGTCCTAAATCCATAGTGCCTTTTAAAAACCGAAAGATTCCATTTAAGGATTTTAAATTAGACTCTTTCGTATTAGATTGGTATCTTGCACATAAGCATATGAAAAACATTAAGTCTGGTCGACTAGCTATCAAGTATAGCAAGCTTCCTATCATACCTCTAAATTTTGTTTGACCTACTGGTTTCCCAGTTTCATCTAGATCAAGTGAATTTGAGGTACCAATTGGAGTTCTAATACTTTTAGTATTTTCATATCAATACTTTTTAGGTAAATAATTAATATACTTATGTTGGGATATATATGTTCCTTTTGGATTTTGAGAAATTTGAAAACCTAAAAAGAATGTTAACTCACCCATCATACACATTTCAAACTCAGACTTCATTAAATATGAAAAATAATCAGTTAAAGATTGCTGATTTGAACTAAATATGATGTCATCAACATAAATTTGAACAATCATAACATTTTTATATTCCATTTTTATAAAAATGGTTGGATCCGCTATACGTTTTTCATAATTTTTTTGTAAAATAAATCTTGTAAGTCTATCATACCATGCTATAGGGGATTCTTTAAGACCATATAGGGCTTTGGTATATTTAAAAACATGATTACGATATTTTGGGTCTAGAAAACCAAGAGGTTGTTCGACAAAAACTTCTTCTTAAACAAAACCATTTAGAAAATCTCATTTCACATCCATTTGAAATATTTTGATGTTACAGTATGCTGTGAAGGCTAATAGAATTCGAATAGATTCATGTCTAGAAACAGAAGCATATATTTCTTCATAGTCTATTCCATCTTGTTGATTATAGCCCTTAGCAACATGTCTTACTTAATTTTGTACAATTATTCCATTTTCATCACATTTTTTTCTTATAACCCATTTTACTCCAATTAAAGTTGTTTCTTTGGGTCTTTCAACTAAATTCCAAACATGATTCCTCTCAAACTCATTTAGTTCATATTGTAATGCTTTGATCCAATCTTCATCACCTATGGCCTCCCTTGGAATTTTAAGTTCAAATTGGGAAAGAAAAGCAAGATGTTTTATTTCATTTATTAAGGAATTTCTAGTCCTTACAGGTTGATTTAAATCACAAATGATGTTGTCACTGGGATGATTCCTAAGAAACAATTGATTTGGGTTTTGTAAAACCTGTTCATCAACAAATGGTAGAAATTATTCTGTGGAAAATGTTTTAGAATTATCTTCTTTAACATTTTCCTTATCAGAAGGATCTTCTAACAAACATTGATAATCAGTTTTTGAAAACACATCTGAGGATGTAGGTTGAGATTATTTAAAAACTAAAGTATCAGTTTCATTAAATTTTATATGTATTGTTTCCTCAACATTAAAAGTGTTTTTATTGAAAACACTATAAGCCTTAGAAGTTGTGGAGTAGCCTAGAAAGATTCCTTCATCAGATTTTTTGCGAATTTGTGTAGATTATCTTTTGTATTCAGAATGAATACTTTGCACCCAAAAACTTTAGAGTATGAAACATTAGGTTTTCGGCCAATCCATAACTCATAATGTGTTTTATTATGAAAAGATCTGGTTAAAACACGATTTATAGTATAACATGCAGTACTAACGGCTTCAGCCCAAAAGTTCTTAACAATTGAGTATTCACTCAACATGGTTCTAGTCATTTACTAAAGAATACGAATTCATCTTTCAACAACACCATTTTTCTGAAGAGTTTTTAGAGCTGGAAATTGTGAGTAATACCTTTCTTACTAAAAAAGCTTCAAATTCCCAATTTTGAAATTCACCCCCATGATCACTATGAATAGTTATCAATGATAGGTTTTTCTCATTTTTAACTTGGGCTCTAAAAGTTTTGAAATAGGAAAAGGCTTCAGATTTATTTGTTAGAAAATAGACCCATGTGAATCTATTAATGTCATCAACTAAAACAAATACATATTATTTTCCTCCAATGCTTCCAATTTGTGAACGACCAAAAAGATCCATATGCACTAGCTGTAATGCATTAGATGTTGAAACTTCATTAATTTATTTAAAGCTAGTTTTAGGTTTCTTTCCAAATTGACAAGGATCACAGACTTTTGAAAAATCAAATCTAAGAACCGGTAGTCCCTTTAAAAGTCTTTTCTTTGAGAGTTTACAAAGGCTTCGTAGGTTGAAGTGTCCTAGTCTTCTATACCACAACCATAATTGGTCTTCTATAGAACTAAATCAGGGTAAATTTTTGATCCTGAGGTCTTCTAAGTTAATAGTGTATACATTCTCTTTCCTATGGCCAGATAGAATAAACTTATCCTTGGAATTGTGAACTAAAAATTTATCATTTCTAAAATTCACAAGGTAACTATCATCACATAATTGACTTATGATAATGAGATTGTGCCTAAGACCTTTAACAAACAAAACATTTGAGATAAGAACTTTTCCAAGAAAAACAATATTACCTATACCAACAATCTTTCCTTGAGTATTATCTCTGAAGGTAACCTTTCCTAATTTTGTTTTGATGATCTTTTCAAAAAATTCTTTGTATCTGGTCATGTGTCGAGAACAACCACTATCCATGTACCAAATATTCTTGTTGGTACAATTCTCATTATCCTAAAAAAGAAAAAATTAGTTTTTCGGAATCCAAACTTGTTTGGATCCAGAAAGGTTAGATAACAGAATTTTAGGAATCCACATTTGTTTTGCAAAATGAGCTTTATGAAATCATAAAGACAAATTTCTATTAAGGGAACACTCTATTTTCTAGTGTCCACCACATTGACAGTTAGAAAAAAAGGATTATTTTGTGGAAAAAATAGTTATTACCAAAAACAGGTTTGGAATGAGTATAACCAAGTCCAAAATGATTTCTCAAAGGCCGGATTTGGGAATACATTTTGTCAAAGTTCTCCTTACCATAAGTAAAGTTTGACAAACATTTTTTCAAAGAGAAAATTTCGGACTTTAGTTTTAAAACTAAATTTTTATCCTCTAAAACATTTGATTTTGAACTAGGGTTAGGTTCTAAAACATTTTTCTTAGAAATTACGTTTTCAAGATCCTTATGAAGTTTATCCTTATCAGATTTGACTTTTGCAACAGTTTTTAAAACACTTTCAAAATCAGAAGTTTTCGTATCAAGATCATTATAAAGATCATATACTTCTTTAGTTAAAACTAAAATTCTAGAATTTTCTCTATCAATCTTTTTCTTAAGTTTATATATATAATTTTCATGTAATTTAGAAAATCTAGATACTTCTTCAAAATAAGTTAATGTATCATCTTCTGATGATGAAGAATCATCATTTGAAGATTCATAATATTTATTATCAGTATAATTTTCATTTAAATAGACATTTGTAATAGCTTCAGTATTGTGTACCTTAGCCATAATACAATGATCTTCAATTGGTAATCTGGCTATAAGTCCAATATTTCTCTGTCATGAGGACTCATATTCTGATGAATTATCTGAAGAATCACTACCACATGCACTCAAAATATCATTTGCCTTCAAGACATTCTTTTTCTTATAATAATTTTTCTTATTTCTTTCAGAATGCTTCTCCTTTCTGTATTTTCTCTTCAGTAAAGGACAATTAGGCCTTATGTGTCCCACTTTCTTACATTCATAACAAGTTACCTCTTAATATTTATTATCCTTCCTATCTTTCTTTTTGAAGCTATATTGGAAGTCTTTCTTTCCCACAATCTTGTTCATCCTTCGAACAAGATAGGCTAACTCGTTATCCAAGTGTTTACTATCACTTGATTCTGATATAACAAATTTCATGGCTTTGGATCTTGTTATCCTTTCAGATGTTTTAGCATTAGATGTAAAGGCTACACTTCCATTCCCATTTTTCTTATTATTGAAATTAGCATCTCTCTTAATTCTTAACTCATACTGTAAAAGAGTTCCAAATAGTTCATCAAGAGTAATTTGGGAAACATTTCTATTTTCATCAATATCTGTCCTTTTTGACTCCCATTAATTTGGTATTATATCAATAATATTATCTACAAGAGCTTCATCATCAAGACCTTTTTCTCCCACAGATTGTAAACTATTGAAAATTGTCATAAATCATTATTGTACATTATATACTGGATCTCCATAAGGACAAAACAAATCAATGATTCTCTACTCAAAGAATCGCTCTTCTTGTTTCTATAACCCTGGATGTACCAAAATGTGTGACTTCTAAATTCTTCCAACTACAATTGGATGCATCACAAGAAGATATCTGGCTGTATATATTCCTGGTAATAGAGAATAATAAAGTATTGTGTACCTTTTAATTCAGTTGATATTCATGCTTCTCTTGGTTAGTGAAATTACTGACTTCTTTGTCAGGAATTTTGTAACCTCCAGTAAGCATAATAAAATTGTCTAGACCAGTATTGATAAAAAACATCTTCATTTGATCTCTCCAGTACTCATAATCATTACCATCAATGATAGGTGGTCTAGAAGGATTTAGGTTGTCAATTGACCCAATATTCATTCCTGCCATCTAATGAAACAAAATCTTTTCCACTGCACATGTTAGTATAGAAAGTAATTGAAACAGTAATAAAACTCGAATAAGAACTAGTAGTATAAACCAGTGGAAACCTACTCTGATACCAATTGCTGGATCGAATATGTAAAGGGATATGTATATTAGATGGAACAATACAAGAGGGGGTGAATTATAGGTTCAAAAAACATTGTGTTTAAACACTTAAGAGATTATTATAAAAGATCTTAAACTAATACAATTCAAACAACCATAATTGTATTGAATATAAAGGTATGATGTAATGTAATACAATTAGAAAAGTAAAGTAATTGTATTCAAGATGAATACAATAATCAGAGTAAAACAAGTGTGAGAGATTCTACCATAAAGCGTATAGAATCTATTAAAACAATATGTAATAGAATAATCAGAACTGAAACAAATACAATTGAACGTTTAAAGAAGAAAGGAAACAATACAAATTCTTTTCTAATACAAACAGCAGCGGAAAAGTAAAAGTATTACAATTTTTTAACCCAAACAAGATGGTTATCCTTTCACCTAGGATAAAAGGTATGTCTTACCACCACCTTGGAAATCCATCGATATGATGATCGGTTCATTTGTCTGCCTATCCCCGGCAGCCCTCGATATGATGATTGGTTCGACTGTCTGCTTATCCTCAGCAGCCATCAATTTTGTAGGTAATCGGCACCTCTGTCTTTCAATCACTTGAAAGCCCTCGATATGAAGATTTTTCTCACAAAGCACAGAGCATGAGAGAAGTCACAACATCTCTCTCTAGAACTTGATAGAAGAAAAGTATCACAATTATTCTTTCTCGACTTCAAATGACCTCATATTTATAGGCCTCAGGTTCCAAAGGTCACATTTCATCCAACAGTCAAATTTCTCTGAAAAACTCGGAGGGACTTGGACACCTGGAATTATAATGTTCATATTGAAATAGAAAGCATGACATTGTTTTGATTAGTTTGTAACTGACTCAACGACATTATAACACCCCAATATTCTATGTTACGGTTCTCTTTGAATAATGCAATAGCGTGTGTTGTATGCAACATCGAGTTCTAACACACCACAACCAATCAAACTAGAAGTTAGGAATAGTAATACCCACTTTTTGAAATTTATAATTTTTATTTTTCAAAATGGACTTCATTTTTTGATTCGGAATATCGAAATTAAACTAGGGTGAATTTTTGGTATTTTTTTGAAAAACTTCATTTTTGGATTAATAGTGAAACCACTAAGTGGTAGTTAAAAAAAATGAATTTTTCATAAAATATAATTTTACCGCTTCTGTGAGTAGAATTTCGGAAATCTGAGAGACACGGTTAATATCAAGGAATAAAATGTGGTTCAATGAGATGAAAATAATTTTTGGTGAATAGTAACTTTTTACTTTTATTTACCACGGTTAAAAGTAAATATGGTAATTAAAGGAAAAAACTGATATTAATATTACCCTAACACATATCCTAATTCTATTGGACAAGTGTATCTCGACCAAAACCAACCGTAGAAATAAAATATTATCATTTAGGTCCACTTGGATTAGATTAGGACATTTATTATTATTTAATTCAAAGAAGAGTTAAAAGAGTTAAAATCAACATTTATTTACTAAAATATTTATAATATAGTGTTACACATAAGATAAATTCAATTATAAATATTCATTAGAAAGATAAAAATATTTCCTACATATTTATATTTTATTTATAATTTTTTGACATTAAATTATTTAATTTATTTATGACACAATGATGATGCAGTAATTACCATAATAGTGAGAAATTAAAATAATTGATATTATGAATACCCAAATAAATATAATTTGAGACTTTATATGAATTAAAATAATTTTTTAGGTTAATATTACATGTTATTATTTATTTAATTAACTTTTTTAGAAGTAATCATTCTGTTAGGATTTTCACAAAAATCAATTTTCCAAATAGTGTCAAAATTGACATAAAAGAGTTTTTAAAACAAATATTATATTATTAATTGATATTCAATTCCTAAAAATCTAAGGATCGTCAAAGATACTTATATCATGATAGGTGTATCATTAATGCGCCACTTGGGGGTCTCTTGGAGGTATATAGTATGTTTATTAACCATATAATATAAATATA
Source organism: Viscum album (assembly GCA_963277665.1). Lineage (NCBI taxonomy): Eukaryota > Viridiplantae > Streptophyta > Magnoliopsida > Santalales > Viscaceae > Viscum > Viscum album. The sequence continues at coordinate 1,961,694,791 of OY728137.1, forward strand.
CAAAGTGACATGGTAAGTGTCAAACTAATTAACTAAGAGTTAAAACTAAAATATAAGGTTAATATAATGACCCAAACATATCCACATTCTATTGGTTGAGTGTTTTTAGACCCATACCCACATTAAAATTTAAATAATCAACTTTGGAGCCATTAGAAACCGAAAATTAATTTATTATAAAATAATATCACTAGCTTTTCCAAAGGTGCCCCTCACCCCTCTTATAAAAGGTCACTCCCCCTTCTCATTAATTAACACCCTCAAAGCCTTTTCGTTCGGAAAAACCCTGCCCATATACTCTCTCAACATACCTCACTTAATCCTATAGGCCTTCCATTAGTCAGAAAGCCATCTTAAGGAGCCCTTTAGATCAAATCAAAAGGAAGAACCTGAAGAAGAGGTAATGATTTCACCACCCCTTTTCAAGTTCCTTTCTTCTTCCACTTCTTCTATCTTTGTTATTACCATTATAAAATAATAACTACAGTATATTATATATACTTTGATGTTATTATAAACATGGTACAACCATATTTCATTATTCTATCCATCCTTTGAATGACATATCACCATACGTACATACGTACGACTTACCGTCTCCACGTCGTGGTCTAATTGTTATTCAAAACATTATTATTTGAATGGTTATAATAATGATGTGTAATTAATGTAAATAATAAATATAACATGATAATGATTCTTTATATATGATATAACATGCAATTATAAATTATTTTAACATCAAAATAATGACATTGTCGCTCGTGCGTACGTACGGACTACCGTCTCCACGAACGCGATAAGATTCATTCTCCATCCTATCCATTCAAGTCTAATTCTCATTTGATGATTAATAATAGTATATAAGGACATGATATAATTCTGGATATGATTAAGATACATCCTATCCATGAAAAACATGGCTTACGTAACAAAACATATAAAAGAAAATGACTAAGTTAACACCCGAAACAACGATAATACTAAGATATTATTAACAAATCAATGTTAGAAGATCATATATGATATCATATTAATGTATATGATTCTTTTATAATTTAATAACAATTATTTCACCTTTATACAAGAGGTTAACCTACCCCCAACAAAGTAAAAGTACAAGGTAAGTGTTTATTTCCCAATCTCTTCATTATCTGAGGTTGTTTATACGTAATAATCTATTGGGACTTCTATATAATCCAAATCCATGTTTCTTAAAAATGTATTTCAAAACATTTTTACTATTTACTAGAATATGGGTTAAAGTCATTTATACCCTTGTTGACTTTTATAAGTGGTTTATAAAGAAATCTTTCCGTCATTTTCCAAACAAGGTCCTTTTTAACCTTTTCGACAGAATTAAGGTAAGAATGTTTTTTTAACTTATACTGCGGGTGCAGCTATTTTATGCCGTTATAAAATCTTCGAAGCTTCCCTTACAAGATTATAAGAATATTTTCAAATAAAATTTTTTATGTTATATATATGACTCATAATGGATTTCAAAATAAAAAGTGATATTTCTCTAAAAAGATTTTTGATTTCATCTATGTCAACATCCTTTGATGGATTTTACACTTATTTGAAATTGATTTATTATGATACAAAACTTCTATATTGTATTTAAGGTTTTGTGATATGTTTGATTGTGGATGTGTTATTTTTATAACATTCATGGTTTATGGAAGAAGTATTTACATTTTGTATGATAGTTTTATTACGAATGTTTATGTTATGTTTAAACCTTTTCACCTAGGAATGCATTGGACTTAATATGTGATGGGTGGAGCCCGCTATAGCTCTTTGATGCATCGGTAGGTCTCATGAGACAAACTAGTGTCTTGGCATAATGCCTTGACAAAATCTTATTTGTAGTCTTGGCATGAGGCCTTGGCTATGTGGTTATGATAGGCTGGCATTATGCATTCCATCATTATGAAAGTGGTTATTGATAATGCATGTGATTATTTGATTAGTAGAATATCCATGAGAATATGTAAATGGAATTATTTCATTTTATTTTTTCCATAATATGTTGAAGTTTAAGATTAAAAGGCTTTTGATTTAATTATACATTTCCTTAAATGTTTATTCTTATTTATGATTGTTTCCACTATATTGTTCTACTTATTGGGCATTTGAGCTCACCTCTTTTCTATGATTTATTTTTCCTAGGATGTGAAAAGTAATTTATGAATGACCTGTAGGGATAGTATGAGGGGATAAGAGTGTGGACTATGGAGACAATATTGTTGTAGTTTTCATTTTATGATGTAATTTAAACTTTATGAATGTATCTAGTGTTTCCAAGGCTACTAAACTAATCGGTCTTTCGATAATTGATCTTTCTTGTGATCAAACCAATGTTATGTAATAATGCGCCGACTCTGGGTAACTAGGGTCAGAGCGTTATAGTTGGTATCAGAGGAAGTTTAGTACAATCCTTGGAAGCTATATTTAGATAATGTCTGATTAGATCACATAGACCTAAGATGGACTTTGAGGATTAGTATAGAATAACTTTATAGAATTTTGGTATTGTAGAGATTTTGGGAGTTTTCCAAGCAATACATACCTATCTGGATACGATCCGGTAGAGGCGGCTCTAGCATAGATGTACCTAGGGGTAAATCTCGAAAACACCTCTTTGAGCTTGGCTTGAACGGGAACTGGTGCACGAAAACGGGCCTTGTTGCACTCTTGGTTACGACACTCCTGGGGGACATGCTTAGGATAACTCTCATTTTATTTACAAATCATTATGAAGGGTTTATGAGTAAATAATTCCTCAAAGAAAACATTTTTATGATTATGGATTATATCCATAAATATTTCAATTTATGTTAAGTGTTTTATAAGTATAGAATTATGTATTTCGATTCATAAACTGATCTAGTTTATGCCATTGTTTAGAAATGGAGCCTAGTAGAAGAAATGGAAATCGTATCAATGCACACACTCCATTTAGGGATTTACCTCCTACTCAAGATAATTATAGTGGAGATGGTGATGCAACTGGTGCCGATCAGTTAATCACCATACTGGTACAACTCACTCAGGTTATGAATAATAAACTTACCCGTATGGAGCACCCTGATCCGCAGCATGGAGGATCAATGTTAGATCGCTTCATGAGGCAACAACTACCAACATTCAATGGGAGTACAAATCCATTGGTAGCTGAGCAATGGATAAGTTCCCTAGAGAATATATTTCAAGCTTTGGGAAGTAGTGAAAGGGAAAAAGTTATCATGGCAGTTTACCGCCTCACTAGAGATGCTGATCAATGGTGGTCATTGATTCAAAACATGAAGGATGATGATTAAGTATCAAATATGGAATAGAAGGAGTTCAGAGCTCTATTTTTAGAAAAATACTTTCCTCGTGACCATCGAGTAGATATGGAAAGGCAATTTCTGAGTCTGAGACAAAAGGAGGATGAGAATGTTGAAAAGTATGAGGCTAACTTTACAAGGTTAGAAAGGTATGCTGTAGTTTATATACGTAACCCAAGAAGTAAGATTGATCGTTTATTTGATGGGTTAAAACCATTTCTCCATCAAGGATTATCCTCACAATCCTTTTCATCGTACGAAGACATTTTCTCTTGTGCTATCAAGACAGAAAAATAATTCTCTAAGTCTTATGACTTTAAAGAAAAGTAACAGAAGAAGAGATCTGCTGATCAATCTGGGAATGGAAATAAGGGGATGAAGGGAAAGTTTGAATATCCATCATGTGGTAAATGTGGGAAGAAACACCTCGGTACTTGCTTGAAGGGAATGGGTGTCTGTTACAAGTGTGGTGAAAAAGGCCACCAAGATCATGATTGCAAAGGGAAGAAGGAAGATACCTCTGTTTAGTGCTACAATTGTAGGGAGATGGGACATTATGAAAATGAATTTCCTAACTGTTAGGGAAACATACCTCAGAAAAGGCCAAGGGATCAAGGCCAAGTTTCTGCTATAACTACTACTAGGGTAGAAGATCTGAAAGACGTGGTGGCAGGTAATTTAATGGTTTTCTCATGTATATAAAATGCATTATTTGATTTCGGATCATCATATTGTTTCATATTATCCCAGTTTGATAAGAAAATTAGATATTTCCAATTTGATTTAATAAGGGATTTGTCAGTTAAAACTCCTAAGGGAAGTATCATTGCAACAATGTTTTGTGAATAAGTCCCCATTAGAGCACATAAATGTTCTTTATCTTCTGATCTCATCGCCATACCTATGATTGAGTTTGATATAATACTCGGTATGGACTGGATTTTGGACCATGATGCGAAGATTTATTGTAAGAAGAAGGAGGTTATGATTTTTGATGATGATGATAAGGAACACCTAATATTTAGAGCAGAATCGTCACCACCTAATTCTTATCTAGATCCACCCCCAGTAGCTCAAATAAATTCAATTATTGGGGAGGAAGAGAATGAAATGATTGTGGGTGAGGAAAGGAATTATCAAATAGAGGATGTACCTGTTTTGAGAGAATATGTAGATGTGTTTCTGGAAGATTTACCTGGACATCCTCTAGAACGAGAAGTTGAATTTTCCATTGATTTAATTCCTGGATCAAGGCCTATATCAAAGACCCCTTATAGAATGGCCAATATATAATTAGTTGAACTAAAGAAATAACTAGAGAAATTGAGTAATAAGGGATTTATTCATCCTAGTGTTTCTCCATGGGAAGCCCCTATTCTTTTTGTTAAAATGAAAGATGGATATATGAGGTTATGTATCGACTACAGGGAGATCAATGCTATAACAATAAAAAACAAATATCCCCTAGCTCGCATTGATGATTTATTTGACCAACTGCATGGATCTCAATACTTTACAAAGATTTACCTTCAATCTGGATACCATCAGTTGTGTGTGAAGAAGGAATACATTCAGAAGACAGCATTTCGAACCAGGTACGGGCATTACGAGTTTACCGTAATTCCTTTTCGATTGACTAATGCACCCTCTATTTTCATGTATCTGATGAATAGATTTTTCAAGGAATATCTTGATGAATTTGTGGTGGGATTTTTTGATGATATCTTGGTATACTCCAAAAGCTACGAAGATCATGAAATTCACTTGTGCATTATCGTGAAGACTCTGAGAAGACATGAATTATATGGGAAGTTTAGCAAGTGTGATTTCTGGCTTCATGAGATTTCTTTTCTTGGCCATATTGTCTCTAAAGATGGAATCTCTATTGATCCCTCTAAGACCAAGGAAATCCATGAATGGCATGCACCAATGAGTATAACTGAGGTACATAGTTTTATTAGTTTAGCAGGTTATTATCGATGTTTCGTGCAGAAGTTTGCCCGATTGGCTAACCCATTAATGAAGCTCACACGTAAAGCGGTTAAATTTTTTTGGACAAAAGAGTGTGAAGAATGTTTCGAAGAACTGAAGAGAAGATTATTCAATTATCTTATATTGACTCTACCATCGGGGAATGATGGGTTTGTTATTTATAGTGATGCATCGAAGAAATGACTTGGTTGTGTCCTTATGCAGAATGATAGGGTTATTGCCTATGCATCATGACAGTTGAAAATTCATGAACAAAACTATCCTACTCATGATCTCGAGTTAGCAGTTGTGATCTTTGCATGGATGATATGGAGGCACTACCTCTATGGTGAAAATGTGATATCTATACTGATCACAAGAGTTTGAAGTATATTTTCTCACAAAACGAACTCAACATGAGGCAAAAGAGATGGCTTGAATTACTCAATGATTATGATTGCACGATACACTACCACCCAGGGATGGCAAACAAGGTGGTAGATGCTTTGAGCAGAAAAGATCATGGAGTTTTGAACAATATGAGAATTGGAAGCGATCCAATTTTCATCGATCTAGTAAAGATGGTCATGGGAATAACTAGGTAAGGTGAAACATCAATGCTTTTTCAAATGGTTTCCAAACCATCTTTACTAGAAAGGATTAAGAGTTCTCTGATCGATGATGAAGAATTTCAAAAGAAGATTAAAGCTGTGAATGATGGGAGATGAAGAGACTTTGTGTATGAAGAAGGAATTTTGAAATTCAGGAAGAGACTTTGTGTTCCCGATATACCTGATCATAAAATGGAATTGCTGGATGATGCTCATAGTTCCAATTTTTCTATACACCCTAGGAGCACCAAAATGTATAGAAATTTGAAGGAACATTTTTGGTGGGACAACATGAAAAGGGAGATTGCAGATTTTGTGTCAAGATGTATGGTTTGTCATCAAGTGAATGATGGAAGGAAACCGCCTGGAGGAGTCATGCAACCTCTTCCCATACTGGAGTGGAAATGGGAAAATATTATGATGGACTTTGTCATGGGGCTACCAAAGACTCCTAGAAAGAACTATGCAATATGGGTCATTGTTGATCGTCTTACCAAGTCAGCACATTTTCTTGCTATAAGAGAAGATCTACCACTAGAACGTCTAGAAAGACTATATATTAATGAAGTGGTGAGTCTTTATGGAGTAACCCTATTGATTGTTTCGGATCGTGATCCCCGTTTTACTTCAAGATTCTGGAAAAGTCTTCAGAAAGCCTTGGATACTGAACTTCATTTGAGCACTGCCTACCACCCTCAAATAGATGGACAATCAGAATGAACTATTCAAACCATAGAATACAATTTGAGATCCTGCTCACTTGACTTTTAGGGTATGTGGGATCAATATTTTCCTATGGTAGAATTTTCCTATAACAATAGCTTCCATTTCCGTATTCATTTGGCACCATATGAAGCGTTATACTAAAGAGATGTCGCACACCAACCTGTTGGGATGACGTTGGGGAAGGAAAAATTGTAGGCCCCGAACTGTTTGAGGAAACTATGGAAAAGGTGAAGGTAATCCAAAACCATATTAAAGCAGCTCAAAGTAGACAGAAGAGCTATGCCGATAATCGAAGGAAGGATTCGGAATTTCATGTCGGTGATCATGTTTTCTTGAAGGTATCTCCATGGAAGGGAGTCATACATTTTGGTAAGAATGTTAAATTGATTCCTAGGTACATTGGACCTTTTGAAATTCTAGAATGAATTGGGGCTGTAGCTTACCGATTGGCAATGTCGCCAGGTCTCTCCAAAGTTCACGATGTGTTCCACGTATCTCTGTTGAGGAAATACATGCCTGACCCAAAGCATGTACTCACCTATGAAGAATTAGAACTGGAACCCAATATTTCTTATTGCGAAGATCCCATCAAGATTCTTGATATGAGAGAACAAGTACTGAGAAACCGGATGACTCATCTGATAAAAGTCTTGTGGAGAAACCATAAGATGGAAGAGGCAACATGGCAACCCGAGGAACATATGATGAAGAACCACCCGAGTCTTTTCATGCGGTAGTATTCTAGAAATTTCTAGGACAAAATTATTTCAAGGAGGGGGGAATGTAACACCCCAACCTTCTACGGCACACTTCTCTTTGAATAATGCAATAGCGTGTGTTGTACGCAACATCGAGTTCAAACACACCACAACCAATCAAACTAGACGTTATGAATATTAATACCCACTTTTTGAAATTTATAAATTTTATTTTTCAAAATGGAATTCATTTTTGGATTCGGAATATCGAAATTAGCCTAGGGTGAATTTTTGGTATTTTTCTAAAAAACTTCATTTTTTGATGAATACTGAAACCACTAAGTGGTAGTTAAAAAAACTAAATTTTCCATAAAACGTAATTTTACCACTTCTGTGAGTGGAATTTCGAAAATATTAGAGACACAGTTAATATTAATGAGTAAAATTTGGTTCAATGAGATGAAATTTTTTTTGTGAATAGTAACTTTTTTCTATTATTTACCACGGTTAAAAGTAAATAGGGTAATTAAGGGTAAAAATGATAATAATATTACACTAACACATGTCATAATTCTATTGGACAAGTTTACCTCGACCAAAAACAACCTTAGGAATAAAATATTATCATTTAGGTCCACTTGGATTAGATTAGGACATTTACTATTATTTAATTCAAAGAAGAGTTAAAAGAGTTAAAATCAAAGTTTATTTAGTAAAATATTTTTAATATTGGGATACACATAAGATAAATTCGATTATAAATATTAATTAGAAATATAAAAATATTTCCTACATAATTATATTTTATTTATAATTTTTATACATTAAATAATTTAATTTATTTATGACACAATGATGATGCATTAATTACCATAATTGTGATAAATTAAAATAATTGATATTAAAAATACCCAAATAAATATAATTTGAGACTTTTTATGAATTACACTAATTTTATAGGTTAATATGACTTGTTATTATTTATTTAATTAAATTTTTTAGAAGTACTCATTCTGTTACAATTTTTACAAAAATCAATTTTCCAAATACTGTCAAAATTGACATAAAAGAGTTTTTAAAACAAATATTATATTATTAATTGACAATCATTTCCTATAATTCTACGGATAGGCCAAGAGACTTATATCATGATAGGTGAATCATTAAGGGACCACTTAGGGGTCTCTTTAAGGTATATAGTACGTTTATTAACTATATAATATAAAAATACAAAGTGACATGGTAAGTGTCAAACTAAATAACTAAGAGTTAAAACTAAAAGATAAAGTTAATATAATGACCCAAACCTATCTAAATTCTATTGGTTTAGTTTTTTTAGACCCATAACCACCTTAACCTTTAAATAATCCACTTTGGAGCCATTATAAACCGAATATGAATTTATTATAAAATAATATTTCTAGCATTCCCAATGGTGCCCCTCACCCCTGTTATAAAAGGGCACTCCCCCTTCTCATCAATTCACACCTTCAAAGCCTTATGGTTCAGCCAAAACCAGACCAAATACTCTCTCAAAATCCATCACTACATCCTTGGTGCCTTTATTTAGTCATAAAGCCAACCTATGGAGCCCTTTTGATCAAATCAAAAGGAAGAACCCGAAGAAGAGGTAATGATTTCACCACCCCTTTTCATGTTCCTTTCTTCTTCCACTTCTTCTATCTCTGTTATTACCATTATAAAATAAAAACTCCAGTATATTATATATACTTTGATGTTATTATAAACATGTTACAACCATATTTCAGTATTTTATCTATCATTTGAATGACATTTCACTATATGTGTGTACGTACGGCTTACCGTCTCCACGTCGTGGTGTAATTGTTATTCAAAACATTATTATTTGGAAAGTTATAATAATGATGTGTAATTCATTTAAATAATAAATATAACATAATAATTATTCTTAATATATGATATAACATCCAATTATATATTATTTTAATATCAAAATAATTATATTACCGCACGTGCGTAAGTACGGACTACCGTCTCCACGAACGCGATGAGATTCATTCTTCATCATATCTATTAAAGTATAATTCTTATTTGATGATTAATAATAGTATCTAAGGACTTTATATCATTATGGATATGATTAAGATAAAACCTATCCATGAAAAACACATATTACGTAACAAAACAAATAAAAGAAAACCAGTAAGTTAACACCCGAAACAATGATAATACTAAGATATTATTAACAAATCAATGTTAAAAGATCATCTATGATATCATATTAATTTATATGATTATTGTATAATTAAATAACAATTATTTTACCATTATACAGGAGGTTAACCTACCCCAACCAAGGAAAAGTACAAGGTAATGGTTTATTTCACAATCTCTTCATTATTCGAAGTTGTTTATACATAATAATCTACTGGAACTTCTTTATCATCCACATCCATGTTTCTTAAAAATGTATTTCCAAACATTTTTACTATTTACTAGAATATGGGTTAAAGACCTTTATACCCTTGTTGAATTTTATAAGTGGTTTATAAAGGAATCTTTCCGTCGTTTTCCAAACAAGGTCTTTTTTAACCTTTTTGACAGAATTAAGGTAAGAATGTTTTTTTAACTTATACGGCGGGTGCAACTATTTTCCACCTTTATAAAATCATCAAAACATCCCTTACAAGATTATAAGAATATTTTGAAAGAAAATGTTTTATTTTATATAGATTACTCTTAAATTATTTCAAAATATAAATAGATATTTCTCTAAAAAAAGTTTTGATTTCATCTATGTCAACATCCTTTGATGGATTTTACGCTTATTTGAAGTTTATTTATTATGATACAAAACTTCTATAATGTATTGAAGGTTTTGTGATATGTTTGACTGTGGATGTGTGATTTTTATACCTTTCATGGCTTATGGATGAAGTATTTACATTTCTTATGCTATTTTTATTACGAATGTTTATGTTATGTTTAAACCTTTTCATATGGTAATGCATTGGACTTAATATGTGACGGGTGGAGCCCGCTATAGATCCTCGTTGCATCGGTAGGTCTCATGATACAAACTAGTGTCTTGGCACAAGGCCTTGAAAAAATATTATTTTTAGTCTTGGCATGAGGCCTTGGCTATGTGGTTATGATAGTCTGACATTATTCATTCCATCATTATGAAAGTGGATATTGATATTGTATTTGATTATTCGATTAGTAGAATATCCATGTGAATAAGTAAATGGCATTATTTCATTTTATTTTTGCCATACTATGTTGAAGTTCAAGTTTAAGAGGCTTTTGTTATAGTTATACATTGCCTTAAATGTTTATTCTTATTTATGAATGTTTCCGCTATATTGTTATCCTTACTGGGCATTTGAGCTCACCCCTTTTCTATGTTTTATTTTTCCCAGGATGTGAAGAAGTAATTTATGAATGACCTGTAGGGATAGTATGAGGGGATAAGAGTGTAGACCATATAGACTATATTGTTTTAGTTTTCATTTTATGATGTAATGTAAAACTTTATGAATGTATCTAGTTTTTCAAAGGCTACAAAACTAATCGGTCTTTTTAGATTTGATCTTTCTTGCGATCATGCCAATGTTATGTAATAATGCACTGACTCTGGGTAACTGGGTTCGGGGCATTATAGACACCGTATAGGTTAAAATGAAGATATATGAACATGATAATCATGAGTAAGATTGATCTAAAATAGGTCTTTTGATAAAATAATAAAAGCATGCATGTGATAGAAGTATGCGTACTATCAGTATTACTAAATGTAATGTATTGATATGATACAATGTAAGATACACAAAAGTGATTACATATGAAAGAGCCAGTATGATACGATTGACAGACTCAGTACAAAAAATATAGTTCATACGATCAGTATGGTCAATATGATCAGCATGATCAGTACGATCAGCATGATCAGTACGATCAGCATGATCAGTACGATCAGCATGATCAGTACGATCAGCATGGTCAGTATGATCAGCATGATCAGTACGATCAGCATGGTCAATACGATCAGCATGGTCAATACGATCAGCATGATCAGTACGATCAGCCTGGTCAATACGATCAGCATGGTCAATACGATCAGCATGGTCAATACGATCAGCATGGTCAGTACGATCAGCATGCTCAGTACGATCAGCATGCTCAGTACGATCAACATGCTCAGTACGATCTGCATGGTTAGTACAACCAGCATAGTTAGTACAATCAGCATGGTTAGTACGATCAACATGGTAAAAGACATTTTTGATTTCCAAAACAAGATATAAAAGTCAAAAGAAGACTTTTGACTCAACAAGATAAAGGAAAAAAGGATACACGAGTAGTATACCAAGCCGATGAGGGTAAATTGGTTGTTTTCCCAAGGCCATGAGGATAAAATTGTTGTATATAAATCCTATGTGGATAAATTATTAGTATCCCAAGCTCAATAGGGTGCACAAGTTGTTATTACAACCTTATATGGGTATATATGTTATTATACCAATCCCATTATGTGATGGGAATGAGGATGCAATGCATATTCTAATAGGTTTTGGATTCCAATGATTTTTTATGCCGCATTTCTATAAAATATTCTTATATCATGATATAGAGCATCATATTTATTATTTCATTTTTATTCAACCATATTCTATGGAATATGACTGAAAAATTGAGAGGAAAAGTTATTCAATTATGCATTTTTATAACTCTTATTATTTCATTAACTTTTTAATAATATATATATCCCTCGATCTTGTTTTCAAATTTTCATATGATCAAACATTTGATGATATTATAATGATTTATCCATTTACGATGTTTTTGATCTCACACAGTATTTATGATTCCATTCCATAGGTTATAAATATCTGTATAATATACAAAAAATATATAATAGATTATAGTGTAGGTAAATTATGGAAAATTTCAACATGTATCATAAAATAATATTTTTATATAACTAATCCTCACTGAAACTAAACCTTTAATTATATAAATTGGGTGATAATTTGTAAAATTTAATATTGAAACTTGTAAATGATGTATTGTAAAGATATGTATAGATTGTTTTGTGTCAATGTAAATGTTTAAATAATTTTTTTTTAAAAAACCAATAGTATAAGTTTGCAGAAACCCATTTTGGTATCATTTAGCATTTTCTTAATCTTTTAAAAATATATACTTATTTTTGGGAATTTGGATGAGAGAAATACAATGATAAACATAATAATAAGTATATGTATTGGATAATATCCTGAAATTTTTCTAAAGTGGATATTGTGTGCTTTCTTAGAATTTACATCCCTATTTGGATAATAATGGGCGAATATGGAAATGGAATACATGAATCTTTTATTAATCCCTTTGAAAAATTCTGGTTGAGTATAAAATAGATCATCAATTGATCCGTTATAAGTGGGCCTATGACTATACATCCAGCTAGACACTCTAAAGTGATATACATTAGTTAATTAAGTTTTATGTATGATCCCTTATGAATGATTTATAATATTAAGGAATTATGTTTTGTTGTATGTAAGAACCCATCTAAATGAACCCTGTATTGAATAGAGGGTGATTTAGTTTATAAAAAAAGATAAATTTTTGTTTTTAAAGAGAATTTATTTAAAATAATGGGAATTTATTATATTCATTTATGATTATTTATATGTGATTTTTATTTTTCAATACACCTGATAACCACTTTTTGGTTTTTGTAATGATTGTAGTAAGAAGAAACAGAGTTAACGATGCTAAGGATGATGTGGGGGCTTTCCAAATAAGGAACCAAATATGGTTAGAGATGGAGATAGAAATCATGTGGTTATACATTACCATATATCATTAATTATGATTGAAAACATGAACATAGTTGATTCAAAAACACAATAATAAAGATATCGATATACTATCATAGAATTTTGAGTGAAAAATATTATAATGGAAATGATATTAAATATTCTATGTGTTACAAAGGTCAAAATAACCACCCATGATAATATATAAATAGAATAAGAAAATGTTTCTAGTGTGTAAGGATGGTCCATTGAGTATCTAATTGGAAAACAAGAGTAAAAGGGTTATCTTATATAATCGAAGGTATAAAATTCCCATATGATACACAATCCAAAATTTAATGCTTTAAATTCAATGAGATTTAGAATTATGAAAATTGATGTCCTAACAAAAAAATAATGAGTATAATAAGATTCAATGACCTCTTAAACCAGAGGAACCTATAATGACATTTTCAATGATTGTCAATATTGAGTAATATGATAATTAAGATACACATATCCTCAAATTCATTATTGTATTTGAATTTCTCATAGGAACTCTATTAAAACTATGATGTGGACTAAGAGAATCAAATTAATAACCCAATGATTATATATTATGATAGAAAAAAAATCTATTATATTTGCACCCTAAGATTAGGTTTATAGAAAATGATTCATGATAGTATTAGTTTCTTTCCTTTCGATGAATTTGATGTGATTTTAGTAATTGTATATATCCACACAAAATCCATATTATGTTATATAATTAAAAATATCATTTCATATTTGAAACTAAATTATAATCATCAATCAGTGCAAGGATGACTATAATCTCTCTTGCAAATGAAATATTTTTATAGGGGTTATGATACGTTATCAAGATATATTTTTACCTTAAATGATTGGCAAAAAAATCTATATTAGGATTTATATATTCAGAGTGAAAAAGATATTTTTCATATGTTTTTAAAGATTAATCACTTTTGATGTAAGAAATAATATTTTAATAATATAATCCCACTTGAAAATAAAATGTAATTACTTTACTAATATTTCTAAAATTAATAGAAAAAATGGTTTATATGATTTAATATTAAAAGGGATTATTTGTTATCAAATTGATTTTTTTTCAAGTGTAATATATGATATCGTAATTAATTAGATAGGATTATTTTTTCAAATTATTAAATACTCAATTATATATTATTATTATTTAAATTATAAATTTACATGTAATGATGTTATGGAAACTATGCAATATAATTTTTTTAAAAAAAATTATTATAATAAATTTTGAAAATTCCTTTGAAAATTAAAATTTATAATTTTATAATATTTATTTCATATAATAAAGTTTATTTTTTAATTCAATCTATAATAACTCCATTATGATATATTTGTTAAATGTTTTTGAATAGGTTGAATTTTGGGTGAATAGATGAAAATACATATTTTCCAAATACAATCTGTTTTCTATCATTGTAATAACACATGAATTATTTGAATGTTTATGAAAAAATTATATATATATATATAATATATATAAATTTATAATGTAAAATAACTAATTTTAAAATGGAATTTTTAATTTATAAAACCCATGTTTATTAATTGGTAAATATAAGTAATATTATACTCTAATAAAAACTTTTTACTTCCTAGATCTTTTACTTATGTATCTGCTGTAGTGACAATGAATTTTATCATTGGAATTTCCCTTCTAATATATATGTCGTACATCAAAAAAATAACCAAAAAAACATTATCCACATAAATAATGATTGATAAATTAGTTAAAGAAAAACCTATAATAATATGATGTATTATAGTGGGACAATAAATATAATATAATAGAATAATAATATGATAATTTGGATCTACGTGATTTACCAAAATGAATGAACTTATGAACAAAACAGTAGAAATAAAGATTATTGATAATAATAAAATATTAATTTTTAAGATGAAACTTTATATAAACTTTTGAGAATATATTCATGAATTGTGAATTATTGGAATACATAGTATTAATAAGAATTATTAATCCCATATGGTCATTAATAATCTGTACATTGGAATTATAATCTAGCCGTTGAGGTAGTAAAATGACAGTTTGAGTAGTAATGTGATCATTAGGAATATTTATCTGACCATTATAATAATAAAATTCCTATAAAATTGTAAATTATTATTTAATAATCATATAATAATAAAATATAATATATTTAAATTTTTATACAATATAAAAAATATTTTAATTCCTATAAATTATTTGTTTTTTATTTTTTTTGAAACATAGATATTTTAACTGAACTTTTATAAAAAAAATATAATGATGACAATAAATTTATTTATATATAATTTGATTCTAAATTATGTTTAGTTATTATTATAATGATAGGAATATTTTATGATACCATAAATAATTATTCAAGGGGTCTTAAAATCGATTATAATATTAAAATCATCATTTTCAAAATAAATAATAATTTTATTAAAATATTAAATTTCTCACATTTATAAAATAACTTTTCTAAAATATAATTAATTTTTTTAATATATATGTATATAAATAGAAAGATATTTTTTTTATTTTTCTAAAATTGTTGAATTTTAGGCAAACAGTGAAATACTATAATTTCTGATATTTAATCTTATTTTCCAAGTACTTGAATTTTTTAGTAATGGATTCTGTAAGATTCCTTTATTTATAAATCACATTCATAATTTTCAATATTTAATGACAATAATTATAATATTGATATTTTTTATCAAATATTATATACAAATAAATATTATAATAAAAAACACCCCACTCCCCCAAGTATAAATACCACCCATTCTCCTCATAAATTCAATGACTTGAAGATTTAAAAATATATTCAAAAAAGTATCCTCCCTACTCTTCCAAAATTAATCTACATATAGTCTCACAAAATGACCAATTCCACTTTCCTTAAGTTATCCTTCAAGGAGGTGATATTCAATAGTAAACATTTTCAAAATACCTCTTTTAATTTATTTTTCCTTCCTCTAACTTCTCCTCACCAAATTCATAAATAAATGAATAATTTATAGAGAATCATGTATATAATTTCATTATATATTTCTTGATGGAATATATTTTATGAGTCCCTTTTTTATTTTCTATTATTCAATGAAATGAAACCATTATCCATATTTCTGTTGTTAAACATCTCTGTGGAAAATGAGTTTATGTTCTTGTTTATTTCCTTCAATGAACAACATAAAACTACTGTTGTATTTAAATAGTATTTTAATGAGTATATTTCAACGTATTTCACGTTTTTTAACTAATATATAATCCCATAATTAAATAAAATGAAACCGGTTTGTGATGGTCGATAAAACCACCTAAATGAACTAATCACATAAAGATAACATTTTTTATAAATAAAACAATACCATTTCAGAAAAAATTATATATGTGAACTTTTAAACATAAAAAAATTCCATAATACCATTTCACTTCTAGAGTGATATTCCCATTTTAAAAGATCATCCATAAATATACACAGGTAAATTGACAATGAAACCAAAAAATGAATGATATAAGAAAAAAATTGAAAATTATTACTCATAAAAATAGTCAGAAATGAACATAATAAAATTATAATTAAAAAAATATTTGTGTAAGAGGTTTTTAAATAATTATTAATTAATATACTTTTATTATCTATGATATTAAGTTAATGTGGTGAACGCATTCATATATAAGGTATGTGATCCCTCTAAACCTCCATATTTCCTTTGGTTAATGCTTAACATATATTTTCATAAATTATTATCTTAATTATTATTTTATAATTATCCCATATTATTTATATTTTCATCAAAAATAATTATCATTATAAATTAATCATTATTTGATTGGAAATAATTGTATTTATAATGGTTCCCATTTCAATTCATATCGACATGCAAACCCAATTAAAGGGAACCTCTCTGTTTCTTACCCATTTTCAAGTACACTATATATGATGTTTTAAAATGAAATATATTTTATCAAATAAATAATTTTATAATGTAAAGTAATATTATTTCATTTATAGTTTCATGTAAATAATAATTCCTTTTTTATATAAAATACACATTATTATTTTTCATATAACCACACTATAGTGGAACATTTCTAAACATACCTAAAAACTATTTATCATTTTTTTAAAATTAGATGTACATATTTATTCATGGTATAATTTTTTTTTGAAATTATTATATTAAATTATTTTTTAATCCATTCTTTAATGGATACCATTATGATACACCCATTTGTTAGTCCTTGTGAGCTGTTTAGAGAACCCATTTTTTTTAAGGGTAGCCCTTTTGTTTATTCATTATGGATGACTTCTTTAGGGGGAAAAGATATGTATGTACCTTTTATGATTGTCTTTCCTAGATAGTTTCCCAAATTATTTTGTACATTTTTAGACCCACGATACATTATCTATTGGATTAGGGAGTATACTGAATCCATTAAAGAACTTTATCCCCCCATGTTATATTGTCTTGGATGTTAGTCTTGAATGATGTTTATGACATGATATATATTTATTATAGATTCCTATATTTCCATTATCCCATTATTCAATGTTCTATATGTTTTTCCAATATTTTTTTATTCATGATCTATTCTTTGATGTTATCACATGATGCCTTTTTTACTCTTGTGTTGTGATACATTTTCATTTTTTCCCTTACTATGGTTTTTAGCTCACGCATTTTTTATGAATCAACTAGGTTTTCCAATAAAATAGTAATAGATAAAATTTATTTAGGATCTCATTATATATATCAACAAAATAATGATTTATTTTAGTTTCAGGTTTCTTAAATATGTTTATAATCTTTCAAATACACTAGGATTTTTTATCCCTGGTTTTTATTTAAGTGATAATTATTAATAAAATAATAAAATAATATGTGTAATAGTGTTGGGATACTATAGTTAGAATCAGAAGATAGTGTAGTTTTTTTGAGTGATTATGACTACAAAACTTCAGTAAGAAAAATATATACAATTCAATATCAATAGAAAAGCTAGATTGAAAAAAAGAATCATCAGTATGGATATACATTTTTTTAAAAAATTTACCCTATAATACTCATTATTTCAATTTATATTCTCATTTTCTAAGTATTAAATCCCCTCACCACTTTATTTTTATTTTCCTAGTTAATGGTTGTAAATTGGAGAACCTGTGACCTCAAACAATGTTACTCTAAAAGTAATGATTTCCCTAATGAGATACCAAACATGATCAGAACAAGAGCGCAGAACCCCATGATTGTAGTGGATCAATTTTTTGAATTTATAAATAATAACTTTAATTATGTATAATTCCCGCATTATCCTATGAAATAAATATTTTTAGGTGAATAAATTAAGTGAAACACTCCTCTTATCATTAGTGGAACATCTGATTCCCTCATCCCAAAATAATTGATTAATAATATTTAGAATATATTTACCATCTTCTATTAATCAAATGAATATAAATTTATGTTGGAGGTTTATTTTTTTTATGATATGCTAATCAGTGGGGGAAACTGATAAAGACCTAAATTTATAAAGTGGAATTGATTTCAAAAAATGGGAAGGATTCATGAAAATATTTTTGAATACATATATTCCCTGAACTCCATATTTTGAGATATAGTGGGAGTTCCTCTGAATGAAGAAACCAGAATATGAATCAATTGGGGAATAATAGGAAATCATCAAAAGGATTGCAGGATACAGCTATGGATTTTCCAAGAACACAAAAAGCATATTTTATATCTTATTTGGTTTAGTAAAGATGATTTTATGAAAATAATTGATTTTTTGTGACTTCAATTAATATAAGAAGTTTTTTAATTATGGTCTTAAAGTTGAGAAAACGATTGGAGAATCATAGTGGTCTTGTGGTCTTAGATATAAAAAGAGGAAAAAAGATTTTAATATGAAAGGATCAATAGGTAAATCAAATTGAGTAAATATATTCTCGAGTCACTTTTTTCAAAAGGGTGGGAAGAATCATCCAAGGAATTATCTAATTAGACCCAATAGATGATTCAAATGTGTAAAATTGGGTAATAAGTATAATCATTTCTAAAGGATTATGAAGAATCACACTATTTTAGAAGAATATAGAATGTTTCATATCAACACTCAAAATGTAGTATAATGTTTTAACTATAAGAAACATTGTCATTATGTGAGTTGATTCTTCAATAAAAGGGTTTTTAATGAAAATGAATGAAAAAAACCTCAATGGGAACCTGGAAGGTTATATGTTAACACTATTACTAATATTGATCATTAAAATGATGTGAAGATAGTTATGCTAGTAATTCATTCAAAAATATAAAATGTACATTTTCATTTTGGTTCTACACATTCATTAATATCTTTTAATTTAAGTAAAACTATCAATACAACACCTGAAAATATAGAGGTTGAGTTATTCATGAGAACAACCAATGGGGAAATTATTGTGTCTAAATATATAACTTATAATGGGTCAATTTTTATGGGATAGACCTCCCATAGAATATTATCTTACTTCATTTTGTAGATTATGATGATATACTAGGCAAGTATTACCTATCATTATATAAATACAATGTCATCTTTTGGAAGGGGAGATCACTCTTAACTTCTTAAGGAATCCTAAAATTTTGAAAAAATATAAGGATCCTGATGAATATATTTTGGAATATTTTTGTAAACTAGGGACATTATTCCATAATGAGAAATCATATATAACTCAAATGATTGAGGAAATATAAATAATTATACATTAGGACAAAACCATTGTGTGGGGAACCACTTATGTGTTACTGGAATAATGTTTTGGTCTTCCTTAGGACTGAGAAATTGAGTTCTCAATTAAACCTATGCCAATATATTTTCTCATTCTATGACACCTTATAGAATGGAATGCATTATGTTTAAGAACATATTAATGAGTTAAAAGAGAATAATGAAAAGGTATTTATGTGACATGGTGCTTCACCATGGGGTATGGAAGTATTATTTGAAAATTATAAGGATGGTTCATTGTCCCTCTACATTGATTACCATGAGATTCAAAAATCGTGATTATGAAAAAGTGTACTCTACCAAAGATAGATGAATTTTTTGATCCATGATGTGGATCAAAGTATTTCTCTAATATATATATTCAGTTGGATATCACCAATTAATGGTAAATATGGAATATAATTTAAATAATCCCTATTTAATTAGGTAAAGTAAATATTAATTCATAGTGATGTCCTTTGGACTCACTAATTCCCCAAAAAGAGTCATGGAATTAATGAATATTATCTTTAGATATAACGTAAACAAATTCATGTTAGTATTTATGGTTTATATTCTTATATAGTCCATGAAAAATGGGGAGAATGTGGAATATTTGAATACTATGCTAAAGATATTGATAGGGGAGAAACTAGATGAAATATAAAATAAATATGAGTTCTATATAGAGTAATTAATGTTCTTAGAGGTTGTTAGTAATAGAAAAGTGATATTGGTGGACTCCTATATGAAAAAAGTAATTAGTGAGTATACTAAATTAGAATCTTTAATGGATATTATAATTTTAATTGGTCTTTTTGTGTATTACCAATGATTTGGGAGGAACCAATATTGATTTTCAAACCCACTAACCATGATAACTCATAATGTGTAACTAATTTTTCTTGACCATAAATGTGAATACTACTTCCTAGAATTGAAAAATATGATTATCATTGGACCAGTACTTACACTACACAAAATTGTTGAACTATGTTTTTATATAATTATCCATATAAAGAATTAATTAGTTTATTTACTAATGTAAAATCAAAAATTGATCTCCTAAAACTAAAGGAATCAAATCGTTCATGAAAAATTGTCCCACATGTGATATGGAGTTAGTGGTTCTTATCTTCACATTTAAAATCTAGTCCCATTATCTATATGGGGATAAGTATGAGATATATTTTGATCAAAAGAGACTCAAAATATATATTCACATAATAATATATTAATATATGCCTTCAAATATGGTTAAATATTATAAGGGATTATAAATTCCAAATCCACTACTATTCTTGTAATGAAAATAATGTGGAAGAGGATCATTATTGAAAAGATCCTAAAACATTATAAAATATAAGAATTTCAAAGGATCCAATATTATTATACTTGATAATAATGGACATGGGAATCAGTAAAGAAAAAAAATTATCTTTTCTTACTAAATTTTTTTCTAAACTATCGATTTTAGACATGATAAATGATTCTTAATGTTATATAATGATAATTAATAAGAATGTTTAATCTATAAGAATAATAAAATCTTCATATTTATAAATTTATGGGGAAGGAGTCATAATATTTGGGTAATGACTCTGTGTATAATCATTTCCTGATATAAAGTGGTCGATTTTGAATGATTCACATAGATCATCATTCTCCATCTAGCTAGGATAAAAAAAGTCATATCGAGTAATTTGAGAGAACTACTGGTTAGACAATATTAATAAGGTGATCATTTAATATATATAAATGTTACAAGTATTTCATCATGTGAAGGCTGAAAGAAAATATTCATAGGAAATGATGCAACCATTAAACATTGTTACATGAAAATGAAAAAACCTTGCCATGGGATTTTTCATTAGAAAGTTGAAAAAATATTAAGGAAATAATGCAATATAGGTTTATTGGGATTATCTTAAATTAACTACTCACTTTGTTTAAATTTTAGACGACTTATCACTCTAGAAACATGAACATATATACATCATAGAAGTAGTGACTCTTCATAGAGTACCATTGTTGATTATATGTGATCAGGATCAATGATTTACCTCTATGTTTTGGAAAATTTTCCAAATGATCTAAAGACTAGATATATCTTCATTTCATCTTATCCAATTCAGACAGATGGCCATTATGAGGTAACTATTCAAATACTAGAATATATGTTAATAGTTTGTTCTATATACTAAAAAGGAGTATGTGACAAAAATATTCCGTTGGTCGAGTTCTCCTACAAAAAAAAGTTTACAATCAAGTGTCAAAATAGATCCATATATATCCCATTATGGTAAAATATTATGAAATCCAATATTTTTTCATGAAAATGGTGGACACAAACTACTAGAACCAGAAATGGTAAAATTTGTAGAAAAGGTGAAGATCATTCAACAGAACATCTAGGATTCCCAAAGTAAATTTAATAATTATGCAGAACATCTTCAAAATTACATTGAGTTTGAAGTTAGTGGTATGGTTTTCCTCTGGATATCTCCATGGAAAAGAGTTGGGACATTTGGGTATAGGGGGAAGATAATTCTCATGTATATCGGACCCTTTGGGATTCTTGATTGAATCAGAGTGGTGGCTATTGATAAGAACTGACACCAACCATGTTCTAAGTTCTTTTCATATTCGACATATCCCTCTTGAGGATATATACAATATCCCTCACAATTATTGAATCCATAGGTGGTAGAGTTGGAAAATGATCTCACTTATGAGGATCATCTAGTTTTGATTTTGAACTATATAGGTAAAAAACTTCAATACAACACAACTCATCCATTAAAAGTTCAATGGTGGAACCATATATATGAATAAGAGTCATGGGAACTAAAAGAAGATATAAAGTTGATATTCCATCAAATTTTTCACCTTATTATGTAAAATGATATTTTGGGTTGGAAATTTTTTTTGGTGGGGGGGGATGTATTGACATAAGATTTTATCAATATTATCTAAATTTTAGGATTATTGAATATGTCACATAGAGAAACCAATAAAAAATAATCCACATAAATGAGGAATTATACATAATTCATAAAATAAATCAATGAGAATTTAAAATATTATATAAGTACTATAAATAGAAAATAATATAATAATAATAATATAAATTGGTTTGGCTCGATTCAGCTGAATAATTACACTCATGAACAATGCTATGGACATATAACATAATCATAATAATACAATAATCATTATAAATATGAAATTATATATAAACTTGAGATGAATTAAAATTAAATAAATAATGAATGTAATAAGTGGTTTTTAATGGAATTTGGAAATCATTATGACACTTAAAAATTTTATTGTTATAATACTAATATGACTATTGAAAAAGGAACCAAAACATTGGAACAGTAATATTAGCATTAGGAATATTAATATGATAGATATAGTAGTATGAAAATCGATTGAAATGTAAAATAATATTTAATTATAATATATAATCCAAAATTAATATATTTACACCATGTTAAAATAAAATTTATATATTAAAAGAGATAAATTAACTGTTTTTATTTTTATAAAACTTAATCATTTTGATCACACATTTATAAAGAAATACATTTTTAAAATAAATTTTGTTTACATGAAATAGATTTATATATTAATATTAATTTTTATAAGGATAAAATAATTTTATGATATCATACATAATTTTTCAAAGGGTTATAAAATCGATTATAATATTAAAATTGATATTTTTCAAATAAATAATGTTTTTATTTAAATTTTAAATTTATCATGTATAGAAAAATATTTTCCTTAAAAGGATTTATTTTTTTGAAATATACATTTCTAGAAATTGTTATGTTGATATTTTGGGATTTTTTTAAAATAGTTTATTTTTTTGGGGAATTTAGAAATATAAGAATTTATGGTATTTAACATTATAATCTAAATAAATAAATTTTTCAGTCATTGATGATGTAAAAAAAATATTTTTAGTTTCAATATATAATATTTTTATTATTTAGTCATAATCATAAATACTATTGATTGTTTTGAGACTAAATAATAAAAAAATGAATATCATAATAAAAAACTACTCTCCTCTACTTATAAATACCTCTCATTCTCTACACACAAGATAGTACAAGATGATTGAAAAATATCATACAAACCATATCTTACAAACATTCCCTAGGTCCAAGTTGTACTGTTCTACCAAAAATACCAGTTCCAAGTAACATAATTATTCCTTCAAGGAGGTGATATTCAAGATGTAACATTCTCAAACTACTTTTATTTTATTTTATTTATTCTTTTACATTTTCCTATCCTCAATCATAAATAAAATAATAATAACTATGATATCATGTATATACAAGAATTATTTATTTTAAATGAAATAGATTCTATCCATTCCATTTTTTATCACACCTAATTCAAGGAAACAAAACAATTATCCAAATTCGGGTGGTAGATCATCTCTGTAGATAATGAGTTTTCATATTTCATTTCTAACATCACGGATGTTCATAAAACTTTTATTATGGTTAAATTAGTATTCAATAAATATATTATAACTTATTTAATGATATAGAACTAATATATAATCATAATATTAAATAAAATAAAACTAGATCATGGTGGTTGATAAAACTGCATAAATGAACTAATCATTTAATGATATCATTTTTACTGAAAGGAAATTTTACATGACAGAAAAATAATAATATATGGGACCATTTATAATTAAAAAATTGAATTAAAAACCATTATGTTTAGTTCTAGATTAGTATTGCCATTTGGGAAGAGCTTCCATAACTGTACACATGTAAATCGACCATGAACCCATCAAATGAACGCTACAATAACAACAAAATTGTACTTTATAACAAATAAAAATGGATATGAATGAATTTAATAAAATTATAAAAAATAAAATATATGAGTAATAGGTTTTTAAATTGTTAATTTATTATATAATTTGATTATAGAGGTGATTAATTACATGTGTAGAATGCGTTTAGACATAATGTTTGAGATCACTTTAATCATCCATATTTCATTTAGGTAATGTTTTACCCCTATTTTCCTCAATTTATCTCTTTATTATTCTTATATAATTCATCAATATTCTATATATATGTTTGATATATATATTTATATATATAAATTTCACAATTAATCTATTCTTGTGAGAAATGTATGTTTTAAAATGGTTCCATTCTCAATTACTCTTGACATGTAAACTCGAGGGAACTTCATTGTTTATTTCCCATATTCAAGTACAGACCATAAATTATTTTAATAAAACAAAATTTTTCAAAACCCTATAATTTTATAATAGAAAAAACTTAGTTTAGTTCTTTTTTTTGGAAATAACTATTTCATTATTTTCTTTAATGATTGTTTATTCATTTCCATAAAACCATACTTGTGAATCATTTCTAAATTTAACTAAACACTCTTTATTATGGTTTTAATTAAGGTGGACGTAATTATTCATGAAATATCATTATTTTTACCTATTTATTATCCAATGATGATTTAATAACTTCTTTCATGGATACAATTATGATATTACCTTGGGTTATGCATTTTGACATGATTACGATGCTCAATTCCTCTCACGGTCAACCCATATGTTTGTTCATTATGTTTGGTTTATTTATGTAGAACACATTATATTGTAAATGTTATTATGTGGGCACCCACATAGCAGTCTTATTCATTGGTTAATTTTTTAGTTTCATGATATTTTATTTATTTGATTATGGTGTAAACGTAATCCATTATAGGACGGTATCCACCATGTGATATCATCTTAGTAGTAAGATTTGACTCATATGGTTAATAATAAACTTATTAATATCTTATAAATCATATAATTTGATAATTAAATAATTAACATAATTGGTATTCTTAAAAATAAACATTTTCAGAAAAAAAAAATAATTTTCTACACGTCACATGTGCTAATGTTTTTTTTGTTGCAGAGAAATTTTATATGAAAAAATGTGTAATATATAGAATCAGTAGAACTAGATTATGTAATAAATCCCATTTTTAGTAATTAAACTAAAATTACTTATGTATAAATATATTTACACCGTAAAACCCAAACAAGGTAACTGTTAATCATCTATGAGTGAAATATTAAAAAACTGGATTAAAACATGTGTTCAATGGATTTGTTGATGGATGATCTACCTTACCTTCTCCCCCACAACATTACTGTCCACATAATATCCACATTCATTATGAATAACATGGTATCTTTATATGAGTATGTAATTTAAAAAAAATTGTTCTCAATCATCTATAAAAGGCGCTTACCTCCACTCAATTTCTTGACTCAATATAAAGCATTAGATTGAATAAAAAATATTTCTTGTTATCACCACCACTCTCTCAAAAACATGTATTCTGAATTTTTTCCCAAACACAAATCTATAGAGGCTTAATGTGTTACCTACTGAGGAACATCCAAAGGGGGATTTGGTTAGAGCACATTTGTCTAAGTGGGATTAAAGGTATGAGTTTTTGATAACTCTATTCTTTCATCATTGAGTTGTGATTAATATTTTAAAAAATTAATTTTATAATTTTGGTACTCTATAACCTATAATTTTATTATAAATTATTAAATATTTTTATTCTAAATATTCTCATTTATTTCATATAAAGTACCATTAAAATGTTTCTTTAATCAAAATAACATTTTTATAAGTCATTTAAATAACATGATTGGTGTTCTTTTATTTATAATGATTATTCTTAAAACCAATTATTATATGTATATTTATTAATCCTATTATATTACAAAATATTTATACAATTTTAATTTTTTGGGTTATAATATTTTTAATTAATTAATTTCCAATGGATTATTACATCAATTGTTATGATATTCATAAGAGTTTTTTTACTCAAATTAATTTCTTATGTAATAACAATTCCTCTATGAATCTATGTTTATAATATATTTTTCTTCTATTATAAGATTATACTATAATAACTTATATCTCTAGGTAATGTGAAATTTTAAATTAAAATATTTTTCGTAGATGAATTTCTCTCGAAATAGATATATCATTTTAAAGAATAAATAACATCCTCTTTGAATATGGATTTTATTCTAGGAAAAAATATTGTATTCCAATAAATGATATCATATTTTGGAATCATAATTATATGATATATCATATGGCCTTCATATTTCCCTAATCATCATTTCAAACTATGTTTTAGTACTCTTATAATGTGAGATTTTAGAAAAGGTCATTTTAAATATTAATATACTTTTCCTTCCATGATCATATTCATTATCTTTTGGTCCACATTTCCTTGAGATAATATTTACATTTTTTAAAATAATACATTATTAATGATTCTTTTACTTAAATGAAAATGTTTTTAAAAAAATTCAAATCATCTCTTTAAAAATAAATTTTGAAAGTGACCCGTAATGTCATTATTTTAGAATATTTTTTATTTTAATTAAATCTATTTTTATTGTTATTAAATATAATGAATTTATTTCCCCATTATGAAAATTCCTTTCAATGAATATTACATTAATTTTTTTAATTGATATTTCTAAATAAACAAAAAAATTATTGATTTAAAATGAAAAGGTGTAGTTCCTATTATTTTTCAAATTGAATAAACTAAAGTTCAAAAAAGGTTATTTCCATTTATATAAAAATCCTTAATTCTATTTATGTTACACATGGGTTAGGTTCGTATACAAATATACACATTATTTATATATATGGATAATAAATATTGTATATATGTTTTCATGAAATTCATCTCTTTTCCACTAGTTAAATATATGCGGTTTAGATATTAATTCTTTCATTTCTCTTGGAAGACAAATGTATGAAGGATTTTTATTGATGAGTGGAGTTATATATCACCCTCTAATAACTAACTAAAATTATTATATATCATGAGAAAAAAATGAAACATAGGTAGAGACCCAATTCAAATAGAGTGCACAATATTTAGATAATGATGAAGAGGTTATAAAGGTTTTAGCCCAAGACTAATAGCTTAGATGAGTTTTTAGAAAAAGACCAAGAGGGTACACTTGTAGTATCTCATTCCCATGAGGGTAAACTAGTTTTTTGTCCATGTATAAGTGATTAAATGGGTTGAATCATAATCTAAATATATTAAATTTGTTGTTAGTCATATATTATTATGGTACATGGGTAGTGACCCAATCTCAAGCATTTACAATGGTTTTTATCCAAAGCACAAGAGGGTACTTGGTTAACTCTACAAAGACTAATATTGTAAAGGGGTTGTTAACCCATGTTCATTATGCTATGGGAATTTAGTAAATATTCCATCTAGACTATGTTATGTTTTCATATTCATTCATTTATGACACATTATTATGTTATTTTATTCAGTTGGGATACCATGGATCATAATTATTTTTATTTTTTATTCACCCTTATTTCATGGAATATGTTTGACCTATTGAAACTATAAATCATTTGATTATTCCTTGTGGACATATCATATTATTCCATGTGATTTTTAATAATATATTACTATAATTTTCATGTTTTCACATATTCATATGCTCCGACCCATTATGATATCTTAATTATTTTTTCATTTACAAATAATTTGAGGTCACCTTTTTTGTTATTTTGTTCCCTAGGATAGTTAAATTTGTATAAATTAAAATAAATCAATAAGAGATTCCATTGAGGTAATATTAGGCTAAATATTTATAGGTACTGTAAATTGAGATTCTTTTTTATATAATACCCAAATACTCTAATCCTTCTATTTTTTTATTGGTTATCATTTCTTGATATAACATGTTTTAGTAATATAAATTATGAAAAATAAATATATTTCTATAATATTTTATATAAAAATTATTTTTTAAATAAGTTTTTTACCACCAGATATATGATTGGGGGTCTGAGGTCACCCAACTATGAGCTTTATAAGAGTTTTCATTTGATAATTGTTTAAAAATATTCATTCATATCAAACCTTTTTATGATCATTATGCTATACCGTTTTTTTCTTCATTGTAACCCTGATCTACGTGACTCATTAGTGACAGGGATAAACATGGTGTAGGAGATTTGTAAAAAAACAATAGTTGATTCAATGTTTTTTTACTACAATGACAAAGAAATTCTTATATACTAAATATTTATAATGAACTTTATAGTTTTAGTGCTATTAGTTCTTCTGAGTGAATCCTTCATTGGGAAATTGATTTTCGTGAATTCATAGGAATCTATTTCCATTATCAGTTGTTCAATTAGGTATTGTGGGAATGATTGTGATAGTTCATTATTTGATTTATATTCTCATATGATATTACGGTACTAGAAATTTATGATCCAAAACCATTCAAAAGTGATTTATTGTGGAGTTGTGTAGCTGAATTTGGATTCTTCATTTAAAGAACATCCAGTGTGGATTGATGAATAAATAGTAAAGTTGTTACCAGGGCAGCAATTTTCTCTTGTTATGGATTTTCTTCATCTCAACGTATTGAAGATGATACTTGGGATCTGAAGTAGGATGTGTGGGGTAGTGCCTAGAATTTTTCAAAGAAGATCTCTAGTGAAAGTTCTAGAGGAAAAACAATCCCTTATTGGGATATATTTTAATGCCATAATGTTTCCATGGTGTTTTGTTAATTAAATTTATGATAGTTACTTTTTATGATATTGCTTCTGGGATGTTTTGGATTTTTTTATTTATCTTGAGAGTATGTATTGGTCTCTTATTTCATGTCTATAGGTAAAAAGTTACATAGGCAAAGTTGTAATGAAATGAAACTAGTTTTTGTGGCATGGATACTAGAGTGGGTGGAATGACCACTTTGAATCCTATGCGGCTTGGGTTAATAGGGAACTTAGGAAAAACCCAATGGTGCTTCCATATATTATAAGATCTATATGGAGATTTTGTGGGGATATACCACTCTTATTTTTATTTTCTTCTTGAACTAACACCGAAGGTAAACATTATAGTGAACACCTGTTAGGTTTCTTGATGGAATGGCCACTAGTGGAAACCCCATTGTGATAAAGATGGTAATTTTATAAGGGTATGATGATAATTTCACAAAAAAAACACTATTTACGTTCCCCACTTATTTCTTAGTCTACTTACATAATTTTAGACGATTGTAGCCCCCCTTGGTGATTTGACCTCCCTCTTGATCTATAATTTTATTATTAAAGTGTTATTTTTTGGTGTGGTTTTCATTCATTAACTCTAGCATTATCTAAAACATAGTTTTCCCTTTAAATATCTATTTGAAGTTACTATTTTTTAAACCATATTTGAAGCATGTCAACACTATTTTTTTGGATTCAGTTCCTTGTTTGTGAACTAGGTTTCATATATTTATGATTTAGATATGATATGATTAATCTAGAATGTTTTTACCATACCCTCATGAATTTATGTAATTATATTCCATGACATGCATATGATCTTTTTTATACACCTATGAGACCTTTGATTTTAATTGATATGGTTTTTTATTTGTTGATTTAATTAGCCCATTAGTGGGTGTGTATGAGTTTTGTTCTGTGAATTTTTTGATCTTGATCATTATATCACGGATTCGAGTAGTTTGGACCATAATAGAAATTAGGATTGGAATGTGTGTTAAGAAGCTGAAAATGAAATAATAATTTCATAGGACGGTGTTTGGGTGTAAATGATGTGTCATAATAAACATAATTTTTTTTCTTGATCTCAGAATGGTACTAGGGGATATCCGTGATGGAGATGTTCATGACTAAAATTAAACAAGAAAATTTCATGAGTGATATTTATTAGCTCGATGTATAACATAAGGAAAACCATTATTGGGATGGTAGTGTACTGTAGTGATAGATATGAACATTATGAGGGAGCGGATTTTTTTTGGGATGTGGATGGGTGAGTTCCCACGAGTGGGAAGACCGAGGAATATTTTGTACTTCTGTTGAAAATGAGTGAATATTATTTCTATAAGGGAGTCAATATAGGTAGAGTTTGGGTTCATGGTAGCATAGTTATGACATGATTAATTAATGGGTTTTGTTTTCATTAATGAATTTATTTTTTCATCACATAAACATTATATTGATTGTTCCACATATGTTATGAATATATTGATGTTGACCTACTGGGAAAATATTCACACCCTACATGGAAATTTCGGTATATGTGTGGACTTTATGATAATGGATTTAGATAAGGTAAAGCCACATACATTGGAATATTGAACAGACTGGGTAGGATGGAATGAGAAAATTTCACGATAGTTTTTGATATATTTTTTAGTAATTTTCATTATTTATTTTCTATTTTTTATTTTTTCCTATTGGTCCACCTTATATGGGGATAATTATTTAATACATATATGTCATTTGTGTTTCATATATTTTAGCATTGATTTTATTACTTGTAGTTTCTGTTATTATATTTTTCGTTTCTTATTAATTTATTTCCGCTATTTTTATGATTTTTTGGGATCTATTGGTATAGGAATAGTCTTCTCATGATGATTTCCATACACTCAAATCTATTCTGAATACTCTTCCCTTTGGGGAGGCAAAAATTGGGTCTCTTGACCCACCATCACAAACTTGGTGATCTGAGTATGGGTGTTATATGAACTAACATTTATGTGAATTGGATCTAGATTTTATTTAATAAGTATTTTTTTTATTATTTTGAGCATTTTAATAAGTATTTTTGTGGATTATTATGTTTAGAACCCTTTTATTCTCACCCCTATATATAATTATATTATTAATTATTTCATAAGGGAGTGGGTGATAAAAATTATTATTAGTATATTGAGTCTCAGATTTGTTTTTTGAGTCACCACCATTGATTTTTAAATTTTATTTAGGACATGTTTGTTATATATGAAATATACATGTATTTTAGATTGGTTTTTATTTTTTTATTTGAATTCAATTGGGATATTATCGTTATATTAAGCCCAATATATTTTTAATATGTTATCTGAGTTATTTTTGAAATTTTTGGTCTCATAAAGAATTATATGGAACTAATATGTTCTTATATAATATGGAATTCAAATAGAGAATATATATTAAATAAGTTTTAATTGGATGTGATTTTTGTTTGCAAAATTTTATTGGTAACACATAAATCTTGTTTAAAAATATTTTATACTAGATTATTTAATTGAGATGAATTTCATTCCCATAGTTATAGACTGTTTATTGTTGATTTTTAATAGTTTGGGAAGATATTGGAACCAATCAAGAAGTGTTTTTTAGTACGTGGAATTTTGTATTTATGTTAATGTTTCTCCAATTCTAGATGTGTGTATGAGTAATTATTGACTTGTGTATCGTCCATTTTTTTATGGGTATAGGTATGTGTGGACTGTTAAATATTCAATTGATATAGTTTACGACTAATTTCCATATCTTTATAACCCAATTCACTATATCGGGGACTGATTCTACTACATTGTTTGAGATATCTATACGTGCATATGATTCTAAAGTTTTTTAAAATTTATAAATGTTTGAAAGTTTTAAATATTTGATTTTTTAGAATTATCTAATGAAATACAAAATTATATAATGTGATTCATGGTGATGAGTTCTTCTCAAATAATAATTATCATATGCTTAGGTTAAAAAATTATTCAAAATACATAAAATTTCTGATGATAGTTGAATGATTCACAACATCAAATTAAACTATTTTACGTGACTGAATAAATATCTATAGGATGAATTTTTAATCACATTTTTACTATGAAAATATTAATGGGGGGTTTTGGGTGGAATTTTTTAATGTAAATATAGTCTGAGATGATTCGAATATCTTGAAGAATATGATTTAGAGTCTTTCAAGAATTTAATTTCAAATATAGGTAACTATTTTATTACAAGTTGTATATTATAAAAGAAGGATAAATAGCGAAACAATATATCAACACATCTCAATGGATATATATTAGAAGATTTATA
The DNA here is from genome assembly GCA_963277665.1 of Viscum album. Taxonomy (NCBI): domain Eukaryota; kingdom Viridiplantae; phylum Streptophyta; class Magnoliopsida; order Santalales; family Viscaceae; genus Viscum; species Viscum album. The sequence goes on from OY728137.1 coordinate 1,961,727,706, forward strand.
AGAATAAATGTAATTGTTAATGAATTATAAAAAATATTAATAAGAATTATTGAAGAAGAGTTGGTGAGTTTATCAAAAAATTTATATATAAGAGAGTGGAATAAAATATTGTAAATATGGTTTATTTACTACAATGAATTATCCATGAAATATATGTAGGCAATTTGTGAATATGTTTCATATTTTTGTGTTCATTTAAATTGAAGTTGTTCTTAAAATTTTGTGAGAATGGAAGAATAAGAACTCATCAATCATGGAAACATGACAATAGTCCATTTGATAAAGGCACTTTTTTAATAACCCAAACATTTTACCATTGTAATATATGAGAATAACTTGTGTGTGGGATACACTAACAAACTAGTGAGAAGAATGTTTTTCATGATCAAAGAGTAACCCCAATCAATTATACGTATAAGTTGATAATATTTGGTAGAGAGACCTGAGGGAAATATGTATAACACAATGTATTTGAACATATGTTTTGAGATGTTATCCAAGTTAATCATTGTACTAATTTTATTGTCATGTGTTTTTTAAGTGTTTGGATACCAAAAATCACTCGCCTTAACCACTAGTGAAGGTTTTTTTGAAATAAATAGTAAGAAAAGTTATGATAATTGATTCACCCCTACCCCTCTCGGTGATCTACCATAGATCCTACATTGCATCAATATGTGGAAATAGAATATGGTATCCTCCTTTATTGATTTTTCATAACATAGTTCTTAATTTATCTATTGTATAATAAATACTAGTAATTTTTCATAATCTAAAATTGATAACATAAATTCAGTAAACCAAATTCAGATTCCTTATGATAATTGTTTTCAAATATTATTGTTTAGGTTGTTTCCATACCATTTATATATCAGTTGTGTTGTTTTTTAAGCAGAAAATAATAGATTAGTTATATATGATGATAATGTTCCCATGAAAGTAGTAGATAATAAGAATCTGAATAATGATGGATGTGCTAGAAATTTTATTTTTTTCTTCCTTTTAAAATTTTTAATTACTTAGTTTCAAAGAGATCAATATAAAAAAGATATATGAAAAAATCATGAAACATAAATAAAAGTAAATCCAGAGATAAATTTGTAAAATTATATATTTTTCATATAAAGTATAAAGACCTAAGATGCATGATAATGAAACTATATATGTTTTCATAATAATGATTTATGTGATTTTACGAATTATCAAAATATTTATTGATAAGTTAGAAGATACTATAGTTGTAGAAATAATATTATACATCATACTAGAAAAAATTTATGAATAAGTCATAGTTTTCGAAGATAATGATACATAAAAATACCCACGTAATGATTTATAAATAAATAATTTTTTTGAGATGATAAAAAAATAATTTTCAAAGAACTAATGTTAATGTTGAAGAGGAATTATTTTTGATGGTTGTAAAATAATAAAAGTAGAAGAATAATTATTATTTAGATGAAGATAGCTATTAATATTTGGATTTTTATGAGGATGATAATGTTATTATTGATGAATTTATCTCCAATATCTGAAAAAAAAAATATTGAAAGAAAAATACTATGGTAATCACACGTTAAATTGTTTTAACTGTGGATTTGTTGGTCACTTTGTAGTATACTATCCAAAATAAAAATGAGGAAGAATAAAATCCTAGAATATTCTCAAAGAAGAAAATCAACAAATAAAAGATTTCATTTAATGATAATGAAAATCAGTTCATAAAATTTAAAAGGATAAACATCTCATCAAAATAAATTTATGATAGTTAATAATAAGATTAAATTAAGAATTTTTGTGATGAAGTTAGTGAAAGACTACCTCTTGATAAACTGGATGATATCAATAGTGAAAAAATTATTTTTGAATGTGTAGATTAAGAGGTGAAAATGGAGTTCATAAATAATTTGTAATTTAAATAAATATATCAAATATTTATAAATTTGAAATTATATAAAAATTGTAATGAATGGAAAATAGTCTTTCAACAACAACGAACGTGTTTTTATATAATAGGGAAATAATATTTTAAGTGATTGTAAATTTTTATAAAATATAATTAATTTTGATAAAACTATTAATTTTTGGAAAAAATAATGTTTTGAAATAAAAGATAATTAGTTTGATTATATACAAAAAAAATTATTTAAACTAGAAGAGTGATTCAAAAAATGTAGATCCTGTTTGATGACTTTTATTTCTGAAGTGAGAGAATCTTCAAAATAAGATGAGGTGTGTAAAGGCTAACCAAGAATTTGTTATAATAATGATAACAATTCTAAAATTTCTTATTTAATTTATCAAGAATATAATAATATAAATAAGACCACGATTTTGGAAAAATGTTATGACACTCAATAATTTGTGAATTTGGGTATCGTGAATTCCAAATAAAAAAACAGTTATAACTTGGGAATCCCTAGATAATGAGATGAAGCTAAATTTGATGAACAACATGCATGTGGATCATAAAAAGTTTAGTTTATATAATGGATCTATCATTAATGATTCTATGATGAAAATTATATATGTATCATATTCTAGTCAGTGTACTGTATATAAATGTATGTATGCTTTCTATGGAATCTAATGGTACTTTAGAGGCATTAAAAATATAGAAGAGATGTTATAGTTTAATTTCCAATATATTTAAATGACTAGGAGACTTTAGAGGCATGTCATGAAAGAGATTTAAACATCTCAATTAAATAATTATTTAGAAACATATTTTAAATTGATGATAATAATCACAAAATTTGTTTAATGTTCTTGAAGAACTCAATAAAAGTTATGACCATGTATGTCACGACCCGTCCTCGGGGCCCGTGCTGTGACTACTCCAAGCCCGCCTTCCATAGGCCTGGGGCTGGCAACTAGCACCAAGGCGTAAATCCTGGTAAAAAGGGAAGGCATTACCTTTGTAAAGTAAACAAGCACCACAGAGTAAGCAAGCGGAAAAAATTAAACACTAAGTAAAAGCTGGTACAACAGTAAGTGCGGAAAAATAAAGGGGGTCGGAAATTCAAGCCCAACAATAAAGTACAACTGAAAGGGGAAAAACAGAAACTGAAAAGTAAAGCCGCAACATCGAGTCGTCCACTGGAAGTCCCACCTGAAGGGTAGATACAGAAAGCCTCCACTGCTCCTCGGGTCCAGCCGACCGCTCCGAGTACACCCCGCCCAGTGGTCCACCTCCAGGTACTGTCCTGCTCCGCGAGTCTCCACCACGATCAGCGTTGTCCTTCATCTGCAACCAACACAACGTAGTTCGGGCATAAACCGTGCAGGGGGGAGTTTAATCTACTCAGTAGGGACCCCGAGACCCCCGAAGGTCTCCTAGAATCCACAAATGATAAACCACAAAGGAAAGATACAATCACGAAGTAACATCCGACGCGGCTTAGGTATATGCCCATACATATACCTAAGTCATCAATTCTCGCTCGGCTCCGACTTCTGAGCTCAAGTACAACCCAGTCCACACAGGAAAGCAAAACGTTAATCCACACAGGATAGCACAACACAATCTACAAACGAAAGCAAAACATAAATCCACACAGGGTAGCACAACACAGTCCACAAAGGAAAGAAAACAGGGTTTCATCTCACACAGGTATACTTCTTCGAATGACGATAGAGATGATCACTGATCCATCTAAGTCGTCGGACCCACAAAGGATCGATAGGTACTAACCCCCCGCAATGACCCACAAAGGATCTAACCCACAAAGGATCGATAGGTACTAACCCCCACAAAGACCCACACAGGATCGGGCCTACACAGGACCTGTAGGCGCTGGATCACACAGAACCGCTGAGAGCTGACCCACATAGGATCGGTAGCACTGATCCACACAGGATCTCTAAGTGATGTAGTCGTCGTCATTGAATCCACTGAGGATCTCTGCACAGTCGGTGTCATCACAGTAGCAGTCGCAGACAGCTCTAGGCTTCCCGCACACAGCAAGCTCGTTCGGGAGGGTCCGCTCCACGAGCCGAGATGCTGATACATCAACTGACACATAGTCTAGAGTTGATGTATCCAAAAGTTCCGTATCGTCAACAGGAACTCAGCGTCGCAGACGGCGCGTCAATCGGACGCCCGGTTTGAGAGTTATTGGCTTTTTCATCCTAGGGGCCCGGTTGGTTTTTAAGGAAAAACCAACCCAACCGTACTCCACATGCGTCCAAATCTCTGGCGGAGTAAGCCAAAAGATCTGTCTCACTTAGAGGAATTCAACAAAGTCGATGGCTCGTCAATCGGACATCTGAAGCTCAAGATATGAACGCTTCCGCTCCGAGGGCCCGGTTGGTTTCGTGTACGAACCAACCCGGCCAAACCCAAATTATTCCGAAACCTTGAGTTTGATATACCGAAACGACCGTTTCGATCCAATGATCGCATCGCCGCTGACGGCGCGTCGTTCGGAGGCCCGTAGTTCAAGTTAGGAGCAAAAGACCAAAAACGTCCGGAGACAGGGGGTCTGGGCCCGGAAGGACCCAGCCCACCCCCCCCCCCCCGGGTTGGCCTGAACCAGGTCAACCCGACCCGGGTCCGTGTCCGACCCGGCATGGCCAGGGTGGCCCGGCCAAGCAGAGGAACCGCGGGGCGCTGGCCCCCGCAGGATGAAGCGTCGCAGCCCCGCGTGGGGCCGTGCTGGGTCAACGGACGCGGCAAAGCCGCGTCCCGTGAGTGCCGGACCCGCGCGGCCGTGGGTCCGCTGGCCGCCCCCGCCGCGGCTGCCCTATCTGGCGGCGTGCCAGGGCGCTGCCGCCTTCAGCCGTCGGTGCCATCGGTGGGTTCCGCAGGCCACTGGAGTTGCTCCGGTGGTCCGATTTCGTTTCCGTCTACGCCATAGCTCCTCCCGGGTCCCGTACTTCACTGCGGAAACAACGAATCACCTCTGCGGCATGTTTTGTCACCTCCCTCCAATCCACACAACAACGAAAAACTGCGGAGGGTTGTCGGGCCATGTTTGTTTGGCCCGCACCCTCCGCATTAGATGATAAAAATCGGGAAGAAACAAATGGAAACGTAACAAGATACAAATTAATAAATTAAAATTGCACTTGATCCAGGTTCTTTTTTTTAAAAGAAACAAACACGGAAATATAAATTATTTCACAAACAAACCCCTACCTCGTCGTAGTTGTCGAGCGTGCGTTCTTCGCGGAATTGATCGTTGCAGAAGGAGGAAATCATCACGTCGCGGAAGGGCGTCGCGTCGTTGCGGAAGGGTGTCGCGTCGTCGCGGAATACGGTGTCGTGTCGACGAACTCCAAGGTTCAAGAACATGTAGATTTAATTATATTAATTAAATCCATGATGTTGTTATAACCCACAAAGAGATTTAAAAAAGAAGAAACCCAAAATCTCCTACCTCAAGCACTTGATGATCAGAGATCGTTGCGGGGAAGAACGTCTTGGAAGAAGCATCTTCGATCTCTGAGGGTGATGGCGTTCTTCACATTCATCGCGTTCTTCACGTTCTTTGCGAATGAGGATGAAGGCACAAAATTTATGTCAAAGCCTCTCAACGAGAAATCCCAAAGAAGTCATGCGTTGGTCTTATTTTGTTATTACGCCAACGGATTGTAAACAGGTTAAGAAATGATTAAATTAATTCATAGAATTAATTTAACGAAGTTAATAGCCCAATTAATTGGTGCGATAATAATTTAAGAAAACGCATCAGTTGACTTTCATAATGACGGGTTTTCGCGGGGGCGTTACTTAGTGGAAAGAAACGGTGGGGCTTATGCGGGCCCCACCTCACAAATATCCTACCAAGGGGGTAGGATATTTTTGGATAGCACCCTATCCGCAACAACTCAGCTTAAGCAGCTTTAAGTGGCTTTCAAGTGGCTTTAAGTGAAATAAAAATAAAGTTGTCGCACACTTTATTTTATTTCTTAACATAACCCCAAAAATTTAAAAACCACACCCGAGCAAATGCAACTCCGGAAGAGGTGTTTCTAAGCAAATATCGGCACTGCGATTCCATCGGTGCCCTCAGAATTCGATTCCAAGCACTGGTTTAAAAGTTAGAAAAACCCGCTCGTTTGTTCACTGAACGTACCCGAGCCAAACTTCGAAAAATGATTCCGGGCACACCGGGCCTCGGAATCAGGTGCAGTCAGAAACTGCGTTCTTGTAAAATTCCATAGAAAATTAAGAGAGAAAAAAATTCCTTGAAATTTACGGGTCTTTACATCACTCCCACCTCAGGGCTTTACGTCCCCGTAAAGATACATCATAAGCTATGGAAACAAAAGTGGGTACTGAGCACGCATATGAGCCTCCCGCTCCCAAGTACTCTCCTAGAGGTTCCCGTGCTGCCATATGATGCGCACTAGAGGAATCAACTGTCCACATAGGACCCGCTCCTGTCGATCCTCGATCTCCACCGGGACCTCCGCAAAATTCGCCCTATCATCAACGTCTAGCTCCCCATGGTCAATGATGTGTGTCAGGTTGTGCACGTATCTCCTCAACTGAGATACGTGGAAGACGTCGTGCACCCGGTGCAACTGAGGTGGTAGAGCCAGGCGATAAGCCACCTCGCCAATCCTGCTGAGGACCTGCAATGGTCCGATGAAGCGTGGAGACAACTTGCCGCCTCAGCCAAATCTCTGTAATCCACGTCGAGGTGAGACACGCAAGAAGATGTGGTCACCATCCTCGAACTCCAGTGGCCTCCGCCTCCTGTTGGCATAAGACTTCTACTGGCTCTGAGCTGTCCTCATCCGCTCCTAGATGACCTGGACCTTCTCTGTCATGGCTCGGACCATCTCTGGTCCCACAAGTGCTGACTCCCCAGGGTCTGTCCAGCATAAAGGAGATCTACAAGGTCTGCCGTACAACGCCTCGTACGGTGCCATCCCGATGGTGGAGTGGTAGCTGTTGTTGTACGCAAACTCCACCAAGGGTAGGTGGCTTGCCCAGCTGTGACCAAAGTCAAGGACACATGCGAGCAGCATGTCCTCGAGAGTCTGAATGGTCCTCTCCGTCTGACCATCTATCTGAGGGTGAAAAGCGGTGCTCAGACGTAGCTACACCCTGAATGCCTCCTCCAAACCCTTCCAAATCTGAGAAGTAAAGTGATCATCTCTATTGGAGACGATAGATGATGGCACACAGTGAAGCCATACAATCTCCTGAACATAGAGACGCCCCAATCTCTCTACTGAGCCTTGCTCTCTGATGGGTAGGATGTTAGCCGACTTGGTGAGTCGGTCGACAATCACCCAAATGGAGTCGTGACATCTGGAAGTGCGTGGAAGTCCAGTCACAAAGTCCATATAAATTCCATCCCACTTCCACTCCGGGACCTCCAAGGGTTGTACCAAGCCTACTGGTACCTGATGCTCTGCCTTCACCTGAGGCATCGAGAAACAAACTTTGCCATAGCCTTCTTCATGCCCAGCCACCAGTGCCTTCGTCTGAGGTCTTGGTACATCTTCGCCACTCTAGGATGTACTTCCAAAGGAGAAGTGTGAAACTTTCTCAGCACCTCCTCTCGTAAAGCGACTGGTACTAAGGTACGTCCTCTGAATAGGATTTCGTGCTCTGCTCCAAGGGAGAAGCCATCAGGTGCCTGTCCTGAGGATATATGTGCATGCCGCGTCACACAGTCGACGTCCCCACATTGTGCCTCTCTGACCCGCTGTAGTAGTGGAGGAGTGACTGTGAGATACTGAAGGAAGGCTGGTCCATATCTATCCACAAAGGATATCTGCAAAGCGGCTAGCTGATTTGTCGCCTCCTCAAGTAGCTGAATGACCGTCCTCCTGCTGAGAGCATCGGCTACCACGTTCACCTTCCGAGGAGTATAGACTATCTCAAAGTCATAGTCCTGGAGGAAATCGGGCCATCGCCGCTGTCTCAGGATCAGTTCCTTCTGAGAGAAGATGTACCTGAGACTCTGATGGTCAGAAAAGACTGTAAAGTGCTCGCCCATCAGATAGTGTCTCCATGTATTCAGAGTGAAGACCACTACTGCTAACTCCAGGTCATGGGTAGTGTAGTTCTGCTCATGCGGCCTCAACTGACGTGATCTATAGGCGATCACTACCCGCTCTTGCATCAAGACACATCTGAGTCTGGTCCTTGATGCATCGCAGTAGACTACATACCCTACTCTCTCCTCAGGAAACCTCAAGATAGTTGCGCTGGTCAATCTCTGTCTCAGCTCTTGGAAGCTCTACTGACATCTGTCTGACCACACAAAGGGTTTCCCCTTCTTCATCAAAGCTGAAAGTGGTGCCGCAACTCTAGAGAAGTCCGGCACGAATCTCCGATAGTATCTGGCTAGTCCCAAGAAACTCTGCACCTCCGTCAAGCTCCGGGGTGGCTCCCAGGCTAGCACTGCCTCGATCTTCGTGGGATCCACCACAACTCCCACCTCAGAAATGATGTTCCCCAAGAATTGGACCTCACGTATCTAGAACTGACACTTCGAGAGCTTTCCATAAAGCTGGTGCTCTCGGAGTGTGTCTAGTACAACCCTTAAGTGGTAGGCGTGCTCCTCCTCAGTCGTCGAGTATATCAAAATGTCATCGATGAAGACTACGAAAAATCGATCGAGGTATGGCTGAAATATCCTGTTCATGAGGCCCATGAACACTGCTGGAGCATTGGATACGCCGAATGGCATAACCAAGAACTCATAGTGGCCATACCGACATCTGAAGGTCGTCTTCTGCAGGTCCTCGTCTCGAACTCTGAGCTGATGATAACCTGACCTGAGGTCTATCTTCGAGAACCACTGTGCTCCCTTGAGCTGATCGAAGAGGTCATCAATACTCGGTAGAAGATACTTGTTCCTCACTATCACCTGGTTCAGGCGATGATAGTCGACACACAGTCGCAAGATCCTGTCCGCCTTCTTGGCAAACAATATCGGGGAGGCCCAGGGTGAAACACTGGGTCAGATGAATCCCTTGCTCTGCAAATCCTCCAACTGTACCCGTAGATCTCGAAGTTTAGTGGGGGCCATCCGATATGCTGGAGTCAATATCGGGGTTGTCCCGAGGTATAGATCAATATGAAATTCTACCTCTCTGTGAGGAGGTAGCCCTGGAACGTCGTCGGGAAAGACGTTCGCGTACTGATCCACCACTGTAGGGAAACTAGGACTCCGTATGTCAACTGCTCCTAGGATGGGGCTAGCCAACTGATGAGTGATGGGTTGTCCTCTCCTCTGCAGAAGTTCATCCTGTGCTACGAAGGCTCCCTTCTCACCAGGGAAGGTGAACCTACTCCCGTCGGTACGTACACATCACACCTTGCGCCTAATACAGTCGATCTGAGCATGAACTGTAGATAACCAATCCATTCCCAAGATGACGTCGTAAGGACTTGACACTGCTACAAGAAGATCCTAGCCGAAGCTCTCACCTCCTAGAGTAAGCTCACACTACTGGAACCAGTGTGTAATCATCAAGTATGCTCTCGTAGGAGTCTCTAGCCGTAAGGATCGAGCCAACAGCTCTGTCGGAATCTCCGAGCTCCGAACAAGGGCAGCGGCTATGAAAGAGTGACTCGCCCCTGTGTCTATAAGAACTGCAGAAAGGGTGGAATAGACACAGATCGTACCTCGAATCATATCGGGCGTGCCGTGGTCATAGGCCTCTACTGCCTGGAGATGTGCATGTCTCTTCCCGCCAGCTCCCTGTGGTCGGGGTGGACCTCCTAGTGGTGGTGGTGGCAGAGCCTCAAAGCATCGCCCACCACCTGCTGCTCAGCCAGCTCCCCTGCCTCATCCACCTACTCCCTACGGACCGCCACAGTCGACCCTCTGCCTCTACCTGGGTGGCCCTTCCACCGTCTGCTACTCCTCGGCATGGTGGGTCGGGCAGTCACGAGCCATGTGGCCCTGCCCGCCGCATGCGTAGCACTGCCTGCCTCTTGAAAGAATGGCTCCGTGCTGTGTGCCCCGCACTGCTGAGCCAGTGTCCTGAGGTAGTCTTCCGGAAGGTCTGGTCTTCCTAGACCCATGAGTCATCTGTCGACTGCCTGCTGCGGAAGACTCAGCTACGTTCCACCCTACGGTTGGTCTCGCCTCTGGAGAAGTCTCAACAAGAAAGCTCTCGATCAAAAGGGATCACTCCAGTACTCCTGCCTGAGTCAGAATGCTGAGGGAGATCAGTGATGCCCTGATCTCATGTCTCAAACCCTGCTCAAAGTTCTGGGCCCGAAAAAACGGGTCTCGTACCATGTCTGTCGAGTAGTGCGAGAGATCGGTGAATCTAACCGAGTACTGGGCGACCGTCAAGCTGCCATGTCGGAGCTGAAGAAGCTCCTAAATGCGCACTGCACGGTGGGTGGCCAGGACGAACTCTGAGCGGAAGAGGCCCTCAAAGTCTATCCAGATGAGAGAGGCCTCATCGTGCACCTGGAGCATCAAGCTCCACCATCTGCCTGCTGCCGCGTGCAGTAGGCTCGCAGAGAGGATCACCATGAGGTCTGCCGGTGTCCTCAATAACCGGAAAACTCACACCACTGCCTCCAGCCAGTCCTCGGCTGCCGGGGGGTCCGTCTCCCAGCAGTACCTGGGCGGTCGTTGGCGCTGGAACTCATGCAGTGCACTGAGGCGACGTGCATCGTCAATGGCTGGTGCTGGAAGCATCGGGGGCTCGGCCGGGAGAGGTACCGCCGGTGCCTCTGCTGTCAAAGGGCCCTGCACCGAGGCCTCGTCGCTCGGCGGGCTGTCGTCATGTATGACTCTCAGAACCCTAGCTGGCTGCCATAGTGGGGCCATCCTGAAAAGGAAACAAGTGCGCCATGGTCAGAACAGTATACCTGGTGAGCTGACATATAGTAATCACAAAGAAAACATGAAACACACATGCAATCAATGTTTTCGTGCATTAAGTCATAAATCAGAAGTCAGGGTCCTGGTGTACGGATACGTCGGCCGCCGCAAAAACACTGGACTCCCTGGACTGATAACCATACCCAATATGCTAAACACTATTGCTTCACATAGAAAAGATTAGAGTCTGCGGTAGAACCAAACTCCTTTGATACCAATTTGTCACGACCCGTCCTCGAGGCCCATGTCGTGACTACCCCAAGCCCGCCTTCCATAGGCCAGGGGCTGGCGACTAGCACTAAAGCGTAAATCCTGGTAAAAAGGGAAGGAATTGCCTTTGTAAAGTAAACAAGCACCATAGAGTAAGCAAGCGGAAAAAAGTAAACACTAAGTAAAAGATGGTACAACAGTAAGTGTGGAAAAGTAAAGGGTGCCGGAAATACAAGCCCAACTGTAAAGTACAACTGAAAGGGGAAAAACAGCAACTGAAAAGTAAAGTCGCAACGTCGAGCCATCCACTGGATGTCCCGCCTAAAGGGTGGATACAGAAAGCCTCCACTGCTCCTCGGGTCTAGCCGACCGCTCCGAGTACACCCCGCCTAGTGGTCCACCTCTAGGTACCGTCCTGCTCCGTGAGTCTCCACCGCGATTAGTGTTGTCTGTCGTCTGCAACCAACACAACGTAGTGCGGGCATAACCCGTGCAAGGGTGAGTATAAGCTACTCATTAGGGACCCCGAGACCCCCAAAGGTCTCCCAGAATCCAGAAATAATAAACCACCAAGGAAAGATACAATCACGAAGTAACATCCGACACGGCTTAGGTATATGCCCATACATATACCTAAGTCATCAATTCTCACTCGGCTCCAACCTCTGAGCTCAAGTACAACTCAGTCCACATAGGAAAGCAAAACTTAAATCCACACAGGATAACACAACACAATCCACAAAGGAAAGCCATACATAAATTCAGACAGGATAGCACAACACAGTCCACAAAGGAAAGCAAACAGGGTTTCAACTCTTACAAGTATACTTCATCGAATGACGATAGATATTATCACTGATCCATTTAAGTCGTCAGACCCACAAAGGATCAATAGGTACTAACCCCCGCAATGACCCACAAAGGATCTAACCCACAAACGATCGATGGGTACTAACCCCCGCAAAGACCCACACAGGATCGGGCCCACACAGGACCTGTAGGCGCTAGCTCACATAGAACCGCTGAGCGCTGACCCACACAGGATCGGACCCACACAGGATCGGTAGCACAGATACACATAGGATCATTGAGTGATGTAGTCGTCGTCGTTGAATCCACTGAGGATCTCTGCACAGTCGTCGTCGTCACAGTAGCAGTCGCAGCCAGCTCTAGGGTTCCCGCACACAGCAAGCTCATTCGGGAGGGTCCGCTCCAAGAGCCGAGAGGCCGATACATCAACTGAAACATAGTCCAGAGTTGATGTATCCAAAAGTTCTGTATCGTCAACAGGAACTCAACATCGCAGACGGCGCGTCAATCGGACGCCCGGTCTGAGAATTATTGGCTTTTTCGTCCCAGGGGCCCGGTTGGTTTTTAAGGAAAAATCTACCCGACTGTACTCCACCTACGTCCAAACCTCGGGCGGAGTAATCCAAAAGATCCGTCTCACTTAGAGGAATTCAAAAAAGTCGACGGCACGTCAATCGGACGTCCGAAGCTCAAGATATGAGCATTTCCGCTCTGAGGGCTAGGTTGGTTTCGTGTACAAACCAACCCGGCCAAACCCAAAGTATTCCTAAACCTTGAGTGTGATATACCAAAACGACCGTCTCGATCCAAAGATCGCATCTCCGCTGACGGCGTGTCATTCAAAGGACCTTAGCTCAAGCTATGAGCAAAAGTCCGAAAACATCTGGAGACGGGGGGTCTGGGCCTGGACCGACCCTGCCCAACCCCCCTGGGTCGGCCCGAACCGGGTCTACCCGACCCGGGTCTGACCCGGTTTGGTGCGACCCGGCCCGGTCCGGCCTGGGTGCGACCCGGCCCGGTGGGTCGTCCCGGCTCGGCTCGGCCGAGCCGGCCAAGCGGAGGAACGGCGGGGCGCTGGCCCCCGCGGGATAAAGCGCTGCGGCCCCGTGCAGTCACGGGTCCCTTCACCGCCGCTGCCACGGCTTCAGCCGCGATAGCCCTGTCTGGCGGCGCAGCGGGGCGCCACCGCCTCCGGCTGCCGGTGGGTTCCGCGGGCCACCGAAGTTGCTCCGGTGGTCCGATTTCGTTTATGTCTGCGTTGTAACTCCTCCCGGGTCCGGTACTTCACTGCGGAAACAATGAATCAACTTTGTGGCATGTTTTGTCACCTCCCGCCAATACGCACAACAACGAAGAACGGCGGAGGGTTGTCGGACCATGTTTTTTTGGCCTGCACCCTCCGCGTTAGGTGATAACAATCGGGAAGAAACAAAAGGGAAACGTAACAAGATACAATTTAATAAATTAAAATTGCACTTGATCTAGGTTCTTTGTTTTAAAAGAAACAAACACTGAAATATAAATTATTTCACAAACAAACCCCTACCTCGCTGTAGTCGTCGAGAGTGTGTTCTTCGCGGAATTGATCGTCGCGGAAGGATGCGATCGTTGCATCGCGGAAGGGCGTCGCGTCGTCTCGGAAGGGCGTCGTGTCGTCGCGGAATACGGTGTCGTGTTGAAAAACTCCGAGGTTCAAGAACATATAGATTTAATTATATTAATTAAATCCATGGTGTTGTTGTAACCCACAAAGAGATTTAAAAAAGAAGAAAACTGAAATCTCCTACCTCAAGCAGTTGATGGTCGGAGATCATTGCGGGGAAGAACGTCTTGGAAGAAGCGTCGTCGATCTCTAAGGGTGACGGTGTTCTTCGCGTTCTTCACGTTCTTCGCGAATGAGGATGAAGGCACAAAATTTCTGTCAAAGCCTCTCAACGAGCAATCCTCAAGAAGTCATGCGTTGGTCTTATTTTATTATTACGCCAACAGATTGTAAACAGGTTAAGAAACGATTAAATTAATTCATAGAATTAATTTAATGAAGTTAACCACCCAATTAATTGGTGCGATTAGAATTTAAGAAAACGTGTCAGTTTACTTTCATAATGACGGGTTTTCGCAGGGGCGTTACTTAGCGGAAAGAAACGATGGGGCTCGTGCGGGCCCCACCTCACAAATATCCTACCATGGGGGTAGGATATTTTTGGATAGCACCATATCTGCAACAACTCAGCTTAAGTAGCTTTAAGTGGATTTCAAGTGGCTTTATGTGAAATAAAAATAAAGTTGTCGCATACTTTTTTTTATTTCTTAACTTAACCCCAAAAATTTAAAAATCACACCCGAGAAAACGCAACTCCGGAAGAGGCGTTTCTAAGCAAATACTGGCGCTGTGATTCCATCGGTGCCCTCAGAATTCGATTCCGAGCACCGGTTTAGAAGTTAGAAAAATCTGATCGTTCGTTCACTAAACGTACCCGAGCCAAACGTCGGAAAATGATTCCGGGCACACCGGGCCTCGGAATCGGGTGCCGTCAGAAACTGCGTTCTTGTAAAATTCCAAAGAAAATTAAGAAAAAAAATTCCTTGAAATTTATGGGTCTTTACAATGTAGGTCCTCATGAAAATGATTACATCATAATTCTACAAACCCTACAAAATTTGAGTTACAATACCCATCTTTCAAAAAAGATATATAGTAAAGATAAGTGTATATCCTTAGTTGTGAAAGTGAAACCAAAGAATCAAAATGTTATAATCCATCAATTCTAGAGGGTGGATACTCCTCTCACATGATTTGAGATTTATAATATCTAAATGAAATTTAAAATGAATATATAAATTAGTAATATTTTAAAATATAAATCACACAAAATTAAAGTATTTAGATCAATAGTTATTGGAAATAAATGATGAAATTAAAAAAACATTGTATGTTGATTTATTGAAAAAAAATCCATTAAGTGTTATATATATTTTTCATATAGGAAATGTAGTATTCTTTAAGAATTATGGGATCTTGTTCAAGAATCTTGAATATATAAGTCTGAATACTAGATGAAATTAGATATAGATAAATTAATTAAAAGTGGTTGATGCTAAAAATTCATAATATCTATTCATGGATGTCGATAATGAATTTTTTGGTTTACAACATATCCATCTTGGATAAATGACCGTGAACATAATCAACCATGTAGATAATGTTTGGGATATTCTTTCGATTAAAAGATAATTTCATTGGATTTAATTATCATACACATAGGGGATAATAATTAATTTATCACCAGATATTGTGGAGATTCAGTCTTCTTAAATGGTTATTTATCATTCATTTAGATGTCTATGTGTCGATGAGGAAGTAATAAACCAATAGAGACAACTAATTTATTATTATTTATGATGATGTCACTCACATTACTTATGTTACGTTTTTGAAAACAAGTCCATGTTCTTACTAATATTTAATAGTTTTTCAATAATTTATTAAAGTTATTATTTTCACTCAAAAAGATTATTAAAGATGATGGAAATGAGTTTAAAAATTGGAAATTTTATGATTATGTACATAAGAATCAAATCTAACATGAATTTTATGAATCATACTCACCACAATGATATATTGTGGTTGTATGAAAAAATAAATGTCCAATATAGATTGCTTAGATATTTCTAGTTGACAAGGAATCATCTTGATTATTTATGAGGAAATATTTTGTGCAACATTTCACATTAAAAACCATTATTTACACAGAAAAAATTCATTCATTCCATCATTATATATTTAATATAAAAAATTATACAAGTATAATGTATATTTATGTGTTTGTAAGTCTTTTTTTATCAATGTAAAATATGTATAATGTCGTATCTTCTTCAGGTGTGTTTCTATTTTATTTTTCTCATACACCCTCTTCAGTTGGGTTTCCTTTTTCTTAATCCATGGTTTTTGAACTCGATTATGGGTTGGGATGATTGTTATAGGGTTTTATCTAGAAGAGTAGGTGTGTTCTAATAGTATATTAAATTGATGTTGTGTATTAAAAATTCACTATATGGATTGTTTTGTGTAGACCGCATGAATTTTATTCACGATTTAAATAGTTATTAGAATATTTCATAAATTTTATACAAATATTTAATTCAATTCACTCAATGATTTAATTCAATACATATATTTCTATCATGTCCTAAATATACCCCATTATTTTCTTTCACATCAAGAATTAACCACATGAAATCAATTCACTCTGTGAATTTATTTCACCCCTAAATGTACCCCAGGTAATAAATTCACTTCTTGAATGGATTCCATGAAATAAATAAATTTCTCAAATCAGCCTAATGAAATAATATTACATCCTGAATGGACCTACAAATTTTATTCACCCCCCAGAATAACCCCATGAATAAGGAATCTCATTATGTGAGTTTGGAACCTAATGTGAAATGACCCTTTGTGTTTTATAAGAAGATGCATAATGTTTTGTGGAATTAGAAAAAAATTAGGCATTCAAAGAATAGATACTGAATTCAATACATGATTGTTCCATGACTAGACTCTTTTAAATATAATAGTTTCTTTCATTATACTAACACAAAACCTCATCCCTTATTGTCAATTTCTGGATGATGTTTGAAAATTGCATTTGATACATATGTAAGATCACATTAGATCCTTGTGTTCTAGATATTTTGTTTTTAGGTAATGGTTCTAATTCTTCATTTACTTCTTAATCCATTTTTTAAATATTTAAAGGATGCAGTTAAAGTAAATGATGAAAATGAACACTATTGTTGATGTGAGTTTTTTTATCAACTTCACTACTTTCAAGGTGTGTGGTCTAAAATGTATCACTCATATCTGAATCATTTATTTATAGCATGTAAAATATATTTTTTCATGCCAGAAAACCATGTGGAAAACCTGTTTAATTTAATAATCACCCATTGATGATAAAATAAGGTATTTACCACCCATTAAATATTAATATATATTTTTGTCATTTTGAGCAAGACCTTGGGGACACATGATGTTGTGTCTCCTTCAACCTTGATGAGATTGGGTCAGTTTGGTTATAGAGCCCAATGATATTTGAAAATCCTTTTTTAATTATTTGTACATTTTCATTAATTGGCATAACCAGTTGATTACGATGATAGATTTAGATATAATAACTTTGGCTACATTGGTAAAATTATGTATAAAAATTTTGGTATGATTGATTCATGAGTTTTGAAAAAATTGGCATGCTAATGATTTAGGGATTAAAACGATAATTTTAATGGGTTTTATTTTAATTTTTTAATGATTTTAAATCCTATTCTTTTGAAAAACAAATGGAATGATAAAAGGTAATTCCTTGAAATGAAAATTTTATCTTGTGACGAGTCGTCTGTTTTTTTTTCTATGGGTCACGTTTAAATAGATATATATAGGGATTTCCCTGAATTATTCTAAAATACTAATATATAGGGCTTTCAACTAGTTATGATGAAATGTTTATATATATGTATTGCACCGAGTTTATATGTAATACTATCAAATACAGGTAATTCATATTTATACTGAAATTCTTATATATTGGGATTGCACTGGGTTATACAGAAATGATTATATATATGGATTCCACCTAGTTATTATAAAATGATGACATATGGGGCTTACACCCGGTTATTTTATATTGGGATTCTTTTTCTTTTGTGTACTCTACCTAGTTATAGTTATGTAAATTGTAAGAATTTCCATGATACATGTTAAAAGTTATATGGAATGGTACCAATGAATAATTTTCTAACCTAAAGTGTCAAACTAGAGACTTATTTTTAGTTTATTATTTACACGCATATTATTAATTTTTTTAAATTAACTAATTCATTGAAACATTATTACATCCAATGATTACTCAAACTGGATTTTTTATAAATGGTGGTGTCAACATACTATGTTTTAATCACACTCTATATTGGTCTCTATTTGGTACTACGATAAAATTCAAGGATATATGTTTGGACAAGAAAAAGGGTCCTTGTTATTTATCTTACTTGTTGGATGGGTATAATATGGATATGGGAATGACATTGGTATCAGGAATTAGGAAATTTGAGACTTTAATATAGTCTTATAGTCTTTTACTTATTTGAATTCTATTATTTCATTATGTTTTATTTGATTATATCATAACATTATTCATTCTTGATTGGATTATTTGATGTATCCTTTGTTCAAGTATGGAAACATGTGTATTGTTTATATTTTTTCTGCTCTTATGATATTGTTTTTCTGCATCCATTCCTACTTTGAACCATTGGTTACATTCTCCCCAATATATTCATGACACCATTGTTGCTACTCATCTTCCTATGATGTATGGGGATGTCTGTTATATGCAAGGTAGCCAACCTAGTGTAGTCGTGTGAGGGAGCACAAGGCTATGGACATTACAAAATTATATCAGAGCTTCAATATTTTTTTTGTATCATTGTTATGTGATAAAACCGTAGAAATAAGACTAAGATGTGTTAGGAATTGTTATTGTGTTCATTCATGGGAGTAGTTAAACCATGAGTGGAGGAAATTATGAGTTCTACATAATGCCATTGTTATTCATTTCTTTCATTGTTACGGTTTCAATTTAATTGTAACTTGTGTTATTCACTTCTTGTGAGATGTTTCTATTTAGTGAGATATTACTTATTGTTAAATATTGAAAAAGAAGACTATTAATGAATTATGATTGGTATTTAGGGATATATATATATTTACAAGCATTTTTCATGATAGGTTCATATTTATTTCATGGGATATATCTTCTCATATAAACTGTGAAATGGCATCCCTAATTATACATTATGAAAGTAAATAAAAGAAATTTTTATGGTGTTTATTGTTATTTTCAGATAAATTTACTTACACCATATTCAAATCAAACTTTAGAATAGTATCATTCAGCACAATCCTAATATAGCTGGTCAGGAAATTCTTGCAGCTCTGAAGAATTTGATGGCGGATTAGCTCTGTGATAACTTTTTAAGGATCATGGAATCCATGGAGTGGGAGACTTTTCACACTATGACTTTAATGTCTAAGTTGATGAGAAATTTTTAAATAAAAAATCTACCTATTTTCATTATATAGGGATTCAACCAAGAAGTTGAATTATCAATCGATTTAGGCCATAAGATCATCAAGAACCTAAAAAACCCCACAAAATAAGAGGGTAAATCTTATTTCATTCATTATTAGAGGAAAATCCAAGAATTGGTGAAATATATTATAGTAGGATGGGTGGAATGTGGAGTTAACCTATAAGGACAATGCGGTGAATTTATATAGACACATTTATATAGAGTCTTTGAGGGATGTGAAGGATCACGAGTTCATGAACATCACACAAGATAGTATGATAGTGTGCAGTATGATGGATTTTTCACCGATCTATATCTAATTAATTCATCCTTAGAAGAAGATGAGTTC
The DNA here is from genome assembly GCA_963277665.1 of Viscum album. Taxonomy (NCBI): domain Eukaryota; kingdom Viridiplantae; phylum Streptophyta; class Magnoliopsida; order Santalales; family Viscaceae; genus Viscum; species Viscum album. Next base: position 1,961,747,020 of record OY728137.1, read on the forward strand.
ATAATAGAGAGACATTTTCAATATTGAAGTCACTATAAGATTATATCATAGGTGAATGATTCTCACCTAAGAATATTTATAGACATGGTTAATTAGAAACTTATCACAGAAAAAAATATGAGAAATTCCCCAATTGAGGGATAGGTATATTCATTTACATTACCTGAAAACTCTTCCTTTTTTATCAAGAAGAATTTTCATATTATCAATCATTAGGGGAGTGGTGGGTATAGCATCCAAGGAACTGGTCTCCCACCATTCAATTTTCACATGGTAGAGTGCTATCAGTGTGGAATATTGGGCCACAAGTGCCCTTAGTTTTCTCACCATTTTCTGAAGTACCATGTCAATGGAATATGGTACATTTTAAATAGTTTTATAGGGACCTCAGAAATAGAGTAATGTTAGAGGATCAGGATACGAACCCACATCGAGGAAGAGATCAACTACCCTTTCAGTGTACTAGTAGTTGTAGTTACACAAGACATTCAAAATGTCTAAAGGTATGGGGTACCCAAGTTCAAGAGTAGTAGTAATACTCAGAGGCAGAATAATAGGGGTGATGAACAAGATCTCAGGTAATAGGGGTGAGTTAGCTACATGTTACACAGTCTACTCAAAATGGTATAGATGCAAGGAATTATACCATTAAAGGTACGATTCTAGTATCTCAACCCTTTCATTTTTTATAATATAGGAGAATCAAATTCCATTTTATCATCTCAATTTAATTTTTTTTGTTATTTATGTGTAGAATTTGGTGGATTTATTAACATAGAAACACCATTGGGAGTGTGGTGATAAAATATCATGTGTTGATTGTAATATTCTCGTTAAATCAATAGTTATTTTTTTCATTGGATTCTTTTTGTGGTGGAAATGAAAGTATTTGATTTGATTCTTCATAGGGATTGTCGTGTCAAACCAATTTAGTGTAAAAATATTTCCTCATGGGTCAAATAGTTGGACAAAATTTTGATTATGGAAGAATGTTGTAGGATACTTTCCATTACTAAGTTAACCAATTTCCAGACATCATTATAGAAGTCTTCACTAGATTACCACCCATGTGATAGATTGAGTTCATGATTGGTGAGTGATGACCAATGATATTATAGAAGGTGGGTAGGGTTTGATCTTATACACAAAATAAGTTATTTCAAAATTTCTATAAAACTAATTAAACCCACCTTATATATCATAAATATACAAATAAAATAATTATCTTCATTAACAGAAAATGTGTCTATTTAGAAACACATTAACCCACACATATAGAAAACAATGGTAAATGATCTGTTGAAAAGTAAGAAACATTTATAAAAGTATCTAAATTAAAAAAATTAATTAACATAGTTAACTACCAATTTTTATAAGAATATATAATTGGATACATTTACAAATATGGGTTATTTGGAACAACCCATTTCCCAATATTATTAAAAAAATTTGTTAATGAAACTAGTGATTTTTTATAATATTTTTACTATAACAAATAAAATTTTTGTAAATTTCATATTTATTGTACCATTATTTCTATGTTTTAGTGGTATATTTTTTTAAAATTAGTTAGTAGGAAAATATTTTATGGATAAAAGGTAGCTGGAGATGTCAAAATGTTTATCCAATATGTAATCTAAATTTATTGACAGCTAGGAGAGTTTTTTTTAAGGATGGAAATATTTAATTTTAATTGAATTTCCTAATATATCTAAAGGAGTTTAATAAACATTGTGGAATATCAATATCAGTGATCAATGTTATAGAAATCATTTATTTTATTTTACAATGGAATTTTTTAGAAAATATTTAAGTTATAAATGTTATTTGAATTAAATAATTTTGAATAAATATAATGAATGAGTTATATTGTTGTTTATAATCAATTAATGAATAAAATATTTATAAAATCATGGAATTAGATGAATATTGCAAAGAACTGGAAATGTCAAGGAATTTTTTTCTTAAATACCTTGGAATTTTACAAGTCTGCAGTTTCTAACAACACATGATTCCGAGGCCCGCTGTGCCCGGAATCAATTTCTGAAGTTTTTTTTGGGTACGTTTAGTAAAAGTACGTGCGGGCTTTTATTTCTTTTGAACGGGTGCTCAGAATTAAAATTCAAGGACATTGATGAACTCGCAATGCCGGTATTTTCTTAAGGGGTCCTTTACAGCAATTTCGTTTTATGTGGGTTGAGAGTTAATATTTGGGAATTTAGAATAAAATAAATAAAAATTTTAGTACAAAATTATATTTTTGGATGGTGGTTATTTCCTACCAATGGGAGTTGTAGGTGGGTCCCACACCCACATAACCTCCCATGAGAGGATTTAGTATGGTGGGACCCACATGTTCCCTAAACCTTTCATCTCCCCATAACTCCCCTCAACTGCCTTAAACCCCCTTTAATTAATTTGTTAACTCCCCCTCATTTAATATGAGGAGCCTCTCCACTCCCCTCCAATTAAGATTTCCCACATATTTTATATAATTAAATTGGATTCTCCAATTAATTAATTAGAGTGTTTGAATTTTTTAATTGGTGTGTTAATAAAATAATAGCATTAGCTATTATTTTGGGAGGCATTTTTTGTTTTGGGGAAATCGTGGGAATGCTCTGGAGATTTAGAAAACAAAATTGTTCTTCTCCCAACGAAGAACACCTCCGTTGAAGAACGTCATACTCTCTCGGTGAATAACGCTCCACGACATCATCAACCTTCTTCTTCCTCCACGTCAAGGGAGAAGACATTGCTTGTGAGAGGAATCACCTACAACAACGACTCCTCCCCCAACGTAGGCGGGATGACATCGTTCTTCCGCAATGAACGACTACCGCAACGCTCGTCTTCTGCGTCTTGGCGACGTGCGACGTCAATTTTCGAGGTAGGGGGATATTGTATAATTACATATATGTGATTTATACACTTGAACATGGACATTTATTTGTTGGGTGATTATTTGAACCACTAATGCGGTGGGTACGGGCTAACGAACAAGTCTGGACCCACCACCAACTTTTTCGTGATGCGCGGAATGTTTGGTGATGAATGAACGGAAGGGAAACATTGATTTGAGGTCATCTCAGTGTAGATCGGGACCTAAGAAGGCCGTAGGTGCAGATGGGAGCTAAAACGGACCACTGGAACGACTCTGGAGGCCCGCTGAATATCGTGGCGGTGCGGGTTGCCGGATTGGTGGCGGCGCCCTAGCGCACCGCCGACGGAAGACCCCCGCAGCAGTGGAAGAGAGGAACCCGCACCGCTCAGATTCAGGGGAAGCCGGGTGGTGCCAGCCTGGCGTCGCCGTTACACGGAACCGGAAAGCCGCATTCCCCACCCCGTTTGGCCAGCCTGGCCGAGCCATGGCCATCCGCATGCCAGGCCATTCCAGTCGGGCCGGACCCGGACCCGGGTCGGGTTGACCCTATTTGGGCCATCCCAGGGTGGGTTGGGCCTGGTCGGTCTGGGCCCAGACCCCCCCTCTTCAGAACGTTTTTAGTTAAACACCCATAACATGAGCTGTGGAACACCGATAGACACACCGTCAATTGCGAAGGATTCCTCAGACCAAGACGGTCATTTCGGTATTTTACACTCACGGTTTTAGTGAAGTTTGGTTATGGACAAGTTGGTTTGAACTACAAACCAACCGGGCCCTCGGAGCGGAAACACTTATAGCTTAAGGAGCAGACATCTGATTGACGTGTCGTCAACTACATTGCTATAATTTTGACGAGGCGATCCTTTTCGATTACTCCAAATGGGACTCCGATGAGACTGGAGTGTGGCTGGGTTGGATTGTACCAAAAATCCAACAGGGCCCCTAGAACGGAAAAGTTAATAACTCTCATATCGGGCATCCAATTGATGAATCATCTATCATGTTGGGTTCCTTTTGACGAGATAGAACTTTGGGATACATCAACTCTGGACTTCATGACAGTTTATGTATCAAACCTTTGGCTCGGGGAGTGGATCCTCCCGCAATCGAGTGTGTTGTGTGTGGGAACCCTAGAGCTGGCTACGACTACGATGACTACCGTACTGGGATCCCCCATGGGTTTGAAAACAATGAATACTATACTTGGATCCTCCGTGGGTTCGGCAGCGATGACTACCGTACTTGGATCATGAGTGGGTTCGGCAGCGATGACTACTGTACTTGGATCCTCCGTGGGTTCGGCAGTGATGATTACTGTACTTGGATCCTCTGTGGGTTCGGCAGCGACGACTTCTATACTAGGATCCTACGTGTGTTTGGTAGAGGAGATGATTTAGAGGCTATATCTAATCATGTCCACCCCTCTTCGTTAGTTGTATACCTGTGTGAGTTGAGTCCTTACATTCAATCATTGTCATCGATGTGATTGACTTTACTTCCTATGTGGACTGGGCTGTGCTCGGAGATTGTTAATTTTGTTATATGTATGGGCATATACCTAAGTAGACTTGGTTGATACTTTGTGACTGTATCTTTTATTTGTAGATTATCCATCATGGATTATGGGAGACCTTTGGGGGTCTCGGGGTCCCTACTGAGTATCGTTATACTCACCCTTGCACGGGCGATGCCCGCACTATGTTTTGTTGGATGCAGACGACGGAAAACGCTGATCGTGGTAGATACTTGTAGAGCTAGACAGTACCCGGAGGTGGACCACGGGGCAGGACGTACGTGGAGTGGACGGACGGACCTGAGGTGCCGAGAAAACCATATGTACCAACCCTTCAGGTGGGATTCCCGGAGGACTTCTCAGTGTTTGCGGCTTTACTTTACTGCTGTTGTACTAGTCTTTTAGTTGTTTTGTACTCACTGTAGGACTTGTATTTCCGGCCCCTTTCTTTTCATCACTTACTTTTGTATATAGTTTTACTCATGCTTACATCAGATGTGTACTCTATTGTGTTTTTTTACTTCTATAAAGTCAATTCCTTCCAAGTATAGATATTTATGCCTTTGGTGCTAGTCACCAGCCCCTGGCCAATGGAAGGCGTGCTTGGGGTAGTCACGGCACGGGCCCCGAGGACAGGGCGTGACAAAGTAGTATCAGAGGAGTCGGTTCTACCACAGAACACCAGACTCTAATTTGTTTTTGTGAAGCAATAGTGTTAAGAGTATTGAGTGTGTTTATTAGTCCAGGGAGTCCAGTTTTGGTGCGGCGGCCGACATATCCATACACCAGGACCCCGACCTCTTATTTCTGACTCAGTGCACGAAATCACTGATTTCATGTGTGTATCAAAAGTTTTCTTCATGATTACATTGTGTCAGCTCACCAGGTATACTGTTTGACCATGGAACAAATATTTCTTTTTAGGATGGCCCCACGATGGCATCCAGCTAGGGTTCCTAGTTTCGTGCGAGATGGCAGCCCACTGAGCGACGAGGCCTTGGTGTAGGGCCCTATTACAGTGGAGGTACCAGTGGTACCACTACCCGTTGAGCCACCGATTCCACCTGCCTCAGCAGCAGAGAGTGCACGCCGCCTGAGTGCGTTGCACGAGTTTGAGAAAAAGAGGCCACCTAGGTTCTGCATAAGGATGGACCCTCAAGCAGTTGAGGATTGATGGAGGATATCATCAGAGTATTTAGATTGGTAGGGACACTAGCTGAACTTATGGTGATCCTTATCGTGAGTCTCCTTCACGCAGCAGTAGGTAGATGGTGGATCCTAATGCTCTAGGTGCATGATGAGGCATCTTTAATTTGGAAAGAATTCGAGAGTCTCTTCCACTCGGAGTTTGTTCCAGTCACCCTCAGTGCGATGCGGATCCAGGAGTTACTTCATCTGCGGCAGGGCAGCATGATAGTAGCTCATTACTAAGTGAGGTTCAATGACCTCTCACTCTAATCTAGAGATATAGTGTGGGACTCGTTCTTCACAGCCCGGAAATTCGTGCAGGGGTTGAGGCATGAGATCAGGGATTCTACGATTCCCCTCAGCATCCCGATACAGGTGGGGTGCTGGAGCGAGCCCTTCTAGTGGATAGCTTTCTCGCTGAGCGGTCTCTAGCGGCAAGACCCACCGTAAGACGAAACATAGCAGAGTATTCTGCAGCCGGCAGTAGAAAATTAATGAAGAGGACCAAATGGACCAGTCCATTAGGTGGGCGACCTCAGGATACTGGTTCAGATGTGAAAGGCATAGGAAACAGAGCCAGTCATATGAGGAGCAGGTAGTACTATGCATGCGGCAGGTAGGGTTACATGGCTCAAGACTGCCCAACCCATCCAACAGATGTGCAGCAGGCAGTAGATGAACCTTCCAGATAGAGGCAGAGGTTTGATCATGGAGTTCCGCTAGGATCAAGAAAACATGGCAGAGGAGATGATCGAGCAGCAAGTGGACAAGAACGGGACTTTCTTCGATGTTTTCGTTGTTTGTGGATGCTTTGTGTCTTTGTACTTTGAGTTTCAGTAATAAAAGACACTTGTCCTTGTGATGTTTGCTTCCCAGTCCTTTCTGTATGGTTGATACTGAGAGGTTCTGGTTAAAACCGTTGACTTGAACCTCACTACTGAGATTCCTACTAAAGGAGACCCAGTGACCACACAAAGCTATCGACAGTGTGACTTGACTCTTGGAGGCAAGATTAATGGTTGGATCTCTTGTTAGTAGAATTGAGGCCTTACGACATTGTCCATGGCATGAAATAGTATCATTCATGTCTAGATTTACTATATTAGGCAAAGGATGTGGTTCATCTAGGGGTCGAGATCGGATTTCACTTTTCGGAAAAGGTGAAATCTTAGCAGCTCTTATAGGATGTAAGCGAAATGGGATGTAGTCATGTTCTTTAAAAAATGGGTAGTCACACTCGTAGTTCGTAGAGAGAATGGTTTCAGGATTACTCTAATCTCAAAAGTCTCAGGTGTTTCTTCTCATAAAAAGACCATGACCTGAGACATTGTCATTGACTTGAGTTTCTTCGGGACTATGACTTTGAGATAGTTTATACTCCTTGTAAGGGGAACGTTATAGCAGAGTTCGTTTCACAATTCCTCACTTGACAGCAAGTGAAGGCGGAGCACCAGGTACCAGCAAGCATGGTACAACCCTTCTAGGTCCCAGAGTGAAAGTGGGGTGGAATAACTATGGATTTTGTGATGGGGGTTCCATGTACATCCAGAGGACATGATTATATCTTAGTGATCGTAGACTAACTCAGCATGTTAGACCACTTCCTACCGATTAGAGAGTAGGGTACAGTAGAGAGCTTGGGATGCCTCTACATTCAGGAGATCGTACAACTTTATGGTGTGCCATCGTCTATCGTTTCTAATCGAGAAGCTCGATTCACTTCCTGGCTATGGTAGGGGTTATAGGAGGCTTTTGGGATGCAGCTACATTTGAGCACTGCCTTCCATCCTCAAACGGACGGCCAGACATAGAGGACCATTCAGACTATTGAGGACATTCTTCATGCATGTGTCCTTGACTTTGTTCACAACTGGGAGGATCATTTAACCTTGGTGTAGTTTGTGTACAACAACAGCTACCATGCCACCATCGGGATGGAAACAAATGAGGTGTTGTAAGGCTGACCTTGTAGATCACCTCTGTGTCGGACTGACCCTGAGGAGTCAGCACTTGTATGACCAGATATGGTTCAGGATATGACGGAGAAGGTACAGATCATCTAGGAGCAGATGAAGACTGCACAGAGCAGACAGAAGTCCTATGCAGATAGGAGACGGAGACCACTGGAGTTAGAGTATGGCAACCACGTCTTCTTATGGGTCTCACCTCAATGAGGTCGACAGAAATTTGGCTGGGGTGGAAAGTTATCTCCACGTTTCATCAGACCTCTCTAAGTCCTCAGCAGAGTAGGCGAGGTGGCTTACTGCCTAGCCCTTCCACCTCAGTTGCACCGGGTGCATGACGTCTTCCACGTATCTCAGCTGAGGAGATATGTGCATGACCCGGCCCACATCATTGACCACGGGAAGCTAGACATCGATGATGGGGCAACATTCATGAAGGTCTGGTTGGAGATCAAGGATAGACAGGAGTGAGTCCAACGCGGGAAGTCGATTCCTCTAATGCGCATTCGCTGGCAGTATGGGAACCTCCAGGATATCACTTAGGAGCAGGAGGCTCAGATGCATGTACAGTACCCCCATTTGTTTCCCTAGTGTGTGTTGTAGCTTTACGGGGAAGTAAATACCTGAGGTGGGAGTAATGTAAAGACCCTAAAATTTCAAAGATAATCTTTTCATATATACTTTGGAATTTTACGAGCCTGCGGTTTCTGACGGAACTTGATTCCAAGGCCTGGTGTGCTCGGAATCAATTTCTAATGTTTTTTTGGGTACGTTCAATAAACTAACGTGCGGGTTTTTCTATTTTTTGAACTGGTGCTCAGAATTGACATCTGAGGACACCAATGAACATGCAGCGCCAATATTGGCTTAAGGGGACCTTTACCGCTGTTACGTTTTATGCGGGTTCAGAGTTAATATTTGGGATTTTAGAATAAAATAAATAAAATTAGTAGTACACAATTTTATTTATGGATGGTGGTTATTTCCTCCCAAGGGGAGTTAAAGGTGGGTCCCACACCCACATAACCTCCCATGAGAGCATTCAGTGTGGTGGGACCCACACATTCCCTAAACCTTTCATCTCCCCATAACTCCCCTCAACTCTCTTAAACCGCTTTTAATTAATATGTTAACTCCCCCTCATTTAATAAGAGGAGCCTCTCCACTTCCCTCCCATTAATATTGCAAACACATTTTAATTAATTAAATTGGATTATCAAATTAATTAATGAGAGTGATTGAATTTTTGTAATTGGTTTTTGTATAAAATAATAGCATTTCCTATAACTTTAGGAGGCATTTGTTGTGTTGGGGAAAACATGGGAAAGCACTGGATAATTAGAAAAGAAAAGTGTTCTTCTCCTAACGAAGAACACCTCCGTCGAAGAATTTCATACTTTTTTGGCGAAGAATGCTCCACACCTTTTCCTACCTTATTCTTCCTCCGCGTCAAGGGAGAAGACACCGCTCGCGAGAGGCGTCACCTACGACAATGACTCCTCCTCCCATGTTGGCGGGACAACACCATTTTTCTGCGACGCCCGACTACCGAGACACTTATCTTCCACGGCTTGACGACGTGCAATGTCAATTTTTAAGGTATGGGGATATTTTATAATTAAATATATGTGATTTATACCCTAGATCATGGTAATTTATTCGTTGGGTGATTATTTGAACCACTAACGCAGTGGGTACAGGCTAACGAACAAGTCCATACCCACCGCCAAATTGTTTGTGATGTGCAGAATATTTGGAGATGGAGGAATAGATGTGAAAAGTTGATTTGAGGCCGTCGCAGTGTAGAGCAGGACACGAGGAGGTCGTAGGAGTAGCCGGGAGCTAAAACAGACCACCAGAACAACTCTGGTGGCCCGCGGAATATCGCTGCGGCACGGGCCACCGGCGACAGGAGGAGGAGGATGGCATAGGACGGCCACATAGAGGTAGTGAAACCCTAGTGCGCTATCGGCAAAAGACATTTCTAGACCCAGCCGTGATGGTGGTGGAGCGAAACCCGGACCATGCGGGTTCCGGGGAAGCCTGGCGCTGCCGTTACGCGGAACAGGGGGGCCGCGTCCCCCCCCCTCCGCTCGGCAGGCCTTGTCACGCCTGCTACGGGCCAGGCCGTGCCGACTGCTGGCCGGGCCGATCCGGACCTAGACCCAGGTCTGGTTGACTCAGTTTGGGCCGACCCAGAGTGGGTTGGGCCAGGTCAGACAAAGCTCAGACCCCCCTCTTCGGACTGTTTTCGGTTAAACGCCCATAACATGAGCTACGGAAATCCGATCGATGTACCGTCAGTTGAATAGGATTCCTTGGATCGAAACAGACGTTCTAAATATTAAAATCGATTTTTTGGAAATTTTTGAGTATGGCCGGGTTGGTTTGAACTCGAAACCAATCGGGCCCTAGGAGCGGAAACACTTATAACATAGGGACCAGACATCTGATTGACGCGTCGTCAACTACGTTGGTTTTGTTTTGATGATACGATCATTTTTGAATCCTCCACATGTGATTTGGATGAGACTGGAGTATGGACGGGTCGGATTGTACCCAAAATCCAACCTGGCCCCTAGAACGGAAAATTTATAACTATCAGATCGGGCGTCTGATTGAAGCACTTTCTATCGCGTTGGGTTCCTTTTGACGAGATAGAACATCGGGATAAATCAACTTTGGACTTTGTGACAGTTGATGTATCAACCCCTCAGCTCGAGGAGCAGACCCTCCCAGAATCGAGCGTACTGTGTGCGAGAACCCTAGAGTTGGTTGCGACTGCGACGACTACCTTACCGGGATCCTCTGTGGGTTAATGGTGATGACTACTATACATGGATCCATCATGGGTTCGGAAGCGATGAATATTGTACTTGGATCCTCTGTGGGTTCTACGATGATGACTATTGTACTCTGATCCTCCGTGGGTTTGGCAGCGATGATTACTATACTTGGATCCTCCATGGGTTCGACAGCGATGACTCCTGTACTAGGATCCTACGTAGGTTCGGCATAGTAGATGATTTAGAGGCTACATCTAATCATCTCCACCCCTCATCGTGAGTTGTATACCTATGTGTTTTGAGTCTTGACTTTCAATCATTATCATCGATGTGATTGACTTTACTTCCTATGTGGACTGGGATGTGCTTGGGCTCGAGAGTTGAAGCCTAACCGGGATTGTTAGCTTAGGTACATGTATGGGCATATACATAAGTAGAGTTGGTTGATACTTTGTGATTGTATATTTTAATTGTAGTTTATCCTTTGTAGATTCTGGGAGACTTTTAGGGGTCTCAGGGTCCCTAGTGAGTATCGTTATACTCACCCCTGCACGGGAAATGCCTGCACTACATTGTGTTGTATGCAGATGACGGAAATCACTAATCATGGTAGAGACTTGTACAGCTAGATGATACTCGGAGGTGGACCACTTGGCAGGATATACACGGAGCGGACGGATGGACCCGAGGTGCCGAGGAGACCATATGTACCCACCCTTTAAGTGGGATTCTCAGAGGACAACTCAGTGGTTGCTACTTTACATTACTGTTATTGTACTAGTCTTTCAATTATACTATACTCACTATTGGGCTTGTATTTCTGGCCCCTTTCTTTTCATCACTTATTTTTGTATACAGTTTTACTTGTGCTTACATCAGTTTCATACTCTGTTGTGTTTTTTTACTTTTATAAAGGCAATGCCTTCCCATTATAGGGATTTACGCCTTTTGTTCTAGTCGCCAGCCCCTTGCCTAAGGAAGGCAGGCTTGGGGTAGTCACGGCACTGGCCCCGAGGACGGGTCATGAAAAATATGAATATATCAGGATCAAATTGATATAAATAAAAAATGTGTATAGGCATCCCATTTCTCTTATATGATAAGATAATTTATTTATTTTGAAATTTAACTATAAAAGTAGTATGGTATGATAGATTAAATACACATGGTATTTGATTCATGGGATTATATAACACATTCAAAAAGAATAAAATGATGACAATATTTTATTGAGTAAGAAAGTGCATATAATTGTATTTATAAAATAACAATATATTTTATCCCACCACCCAACATTGTAATATTTTAAATAATAAACTTTTATTTTTAGAATTATTATTCCACACATTGAATAATATATCTGATATGGATATAATATTTTATTTTATAAATATTACCACTTGAGAAAATAACGGTTACTTTCTAATATAAAGGACTTTTTGTGTCTTTGGGTTACAAACCATCAAAGGATAACCCTAACCCTGGCTCTTGAGCTAGTCTTTGGGAATGATTGAAGGAAATTCTCAGTCCCCATAGGAAGGTAACTAGTGTTTGGAAATTAGAAACATACACCAGGAATGGAACTCCCAAAAACCATCAAGTTGGTTCAATGAATATAGAATGACCTCACAATAAATTAGAGAGTCATTCTGTAAAATAAGTAAATTAAAATAATACATACTTTATATTCCATACCATAAATTAAATATCACTAAACAATTGGAAAAAAATTCATATTGAACAACATCCATAATAAAATCAAATGATGGATAAAACATAAATATACAATAATGATGGTATAGGAATGTAAGATAGTGATACAAGATTATTAAATAAAAATTAACACCCAAAATGAATACAAATAAAACAATACATCATCATGTGGAACAAGGGCCTAGACCCACTATGTCATCACAATAAACACATGATCATATATCAAGAATACCCACCACTATTGATTAGATTCTGTACTTTTTCAATATTTATCATAATAAGATCTACATACACCCATTTGGTGAATCTAGTCTACTCTCAAAACTGGCCGAGTATGATCCCACAAAGTGTTTCATTAGAAACCTTTTCGTGATATATCCAAACATGATAGTTTTGATATATGTCATATATAAATATTTTTTTAACATTTTAAGGGAAGAACGGGTATTGATATTTACAATAATTTAAATATAAAAGTAAATTTCATGTAAAAAAATATTTAAATAAATTATTGTGCGAATCCCTATGGTTTATAAAGTCGTTATCACCCTGTTATACTCTTAATATCTCAGTGGTCAAACCAATAATAACCAGCAACATGTAGGCCACTATGAAGATCATTTTAGTTACTAAGATGAATTTGGTAACTATAAAGTGTAACCCTATTCATATAAAAACAATCTTTAGTTATAGTTATATTATAGTTTAGAGTCCATGTAGTGAAATATATTCTTAGTGGTACTTTTCCTGATTTTATCACCTAGGTACTAAGCTTCCCATGTGTTATCCCCCTCTAATTTTTTTTACTTAAATATTTTAAATACATTTCAATGAAAAAGTAAAATTTCATTAAACAATATACATACACCCCTTGATTCAATATAAAAATACTTACATTCAAATCAATTTTATATACAATTTATCAATAGAGATGAATTATAATCATTTATATTATATATTATTTATTTAAATTATTTTATAATGTGATTAAAAAAATTGAATAAAAAATTAAATATAAGAAAAAAATTATGAGTCACCAAATGAAATAAACTCAATAATCGATATTCCATTATCTATCAAACAATTTAAAGATTAGTAAAATTTTCTTGAAGGGAAGAGAAAAGATACAAAAAAAGGTAATAGAGGACCATAAAACATAAAACCCAGACTATTAAAATTAGATATAAAATCCTTACATATAAAAGGACATAGTTGAAAAATATAACCAATAAGGAGGGGAGGAAATAACTAATGAGGGGAGGAATAACAACATACTTGATGATTTCAAAGGGATTCTATAAGAACCCGAGATTTCATTAATTTATGAAACCTACTAATTTCAGTTTAATTCATTATTTTTACCCTAATTGAACTTCTTAATGAGGTAATGGAGGTTATGAGGGTGTCTGGTGATTTTTTTGGCACAAGGAGACCATGATTTTGGGAGGAACATGTGGGACACACTGTTAGTAGAAACCATGCATCCCATTCAACATTGATTGATTAAACCATGAAGAATATCCTAGTGATATGCCATGGGATGCATAGTTTTTCATAAATATGCTGGAAAGACTATATGGTTGTGTATGTTTTAATAGTCTTGATGCATATGTACTTTGAATGGGCTACACGTAGTTAGTCAAACCATGAGCCAAGCTTATGCACGAGGGGTGTCCATAGATAGTGGTTTTCTCATGGTTGTTGATTGGTTTTTCCAACCATGAATCTAAACCATGAGCCTTTTAAAATGAGTAAAATAATGGCATTATCCTCCTTTATTACTTACTCCAACCCTCTTTTCTTTCATCCTCCACATACCACATACCATCTTCCATTAGGAGTTGTGCTTCCACCTTAAGCAAGGAATTGAGCTATCACAACCATACGGAATCTGATCTGCCTTTCTTCGATCTCATCTTATGCATACTACTATGATATATATTCCACTAACACCTTTAACCATTTATCTTCCAGTCAGAAGAGTTATTTTTTTAGATATAATATGCTCTATTATTATAGAATTTTAATAATTACTCGATTACTTCTATTTTATCCAAGATCAGATCCAATAACTAATGAGGAGTTTACTGCCAAGATACGGTAGGGGGTCATGTGTTTTGGCCTAAAATATTGTCGTATATGTATTATGTCACTATGTCGTGCACCTATTTTTTCGAAGAGACACTTGTTAAAATGAATTTCCATTAAATTAAATTAATAGTCATAACCTATATAATTCAAGGGATATATTTATGTCTAAAATTACGTTGATGGTCCTGAATTGAATCACCCGTTGTGTTTGTTTATAAATTGAATAAAACAATAATGGTTGGCATAGGAAATTTATTTAACTATTCAAGTGTTTTATTTATTACTCGATTTTGGGATGTTAAATGAATTAATGACATGTAAATTGAGTTAAATGAGAATGTAGATAGAAGATAATTTCCCAATTCCCTTGACCATTATCTCTTTTCTCTCATTCTAAATATGGTATTTAAACCAATCATTTATTTTTAACATGAATGAGAGAATTCATGGAATCCTATGCCTTCTATGTCTATCCTGTGTTTTAATCCACATTTTTTGATAAGTTAACTAATTATAAATATGTGATGTAAAATTAAATTAAATATGATATTAAGTGGTATTGTTAGAATTTGGGATCAGGGTCAATCATATTTCCATACCGAGAGTAAAACATAAGTTTTGACATGGAATTCCACGAACAGAATCAAAATAATTTTTTAATTAAATGAATTTTAAATTTAACTATCATGGATTCTGAGTGACACATTTGTTCACATATGAACACCCTAGATGAACTCGCTATGAAACTAGATTAGTTATTCCATGAGTGGAACTTCGACTCCTTATGAGGTGTTCAATAGATGGAATAAATTGGATGATAATTATATATACCAAGAGTGATACATGGAATCCCTATGTGGAATTTAAAGTATAACCTCATAGGGATGATCAATATATATTTCATGAGTGACACTTGACCCCCCTTGTGGACCTCTTTTGATGGAATCAAAGGTCAGGGACTCTATCACACTCTTATAATGATACCAAAGTTCCTATGAATAATTCATAGAAAGGGATTTTAAGAGGATCAGTACATGTTACGCATGGAGTGATACCATGGTTCAAAATTGGGGACACCGTGGATAGGATTGTTTTTCTTATAATCACAATGAATTAATTATAGAATACATATACCAATAAAATTCAAATGATTGGATTTAGTCAAACCGTTACTTGTTTTTATGACATTATTGTATATATATTTCTCATATTGGATTCGATAAAGATTCAATGATTATAATATAGTTCCCAAAAAAATTATAAATTAAATCATTGTTGAATGCGTACATAGATTTTTTTTTATCATGACGTGGAATGTAGTGGAATAAGGGATTTCCAAGGGAACCCAAACCTATATGGGTTATTTATTTACATCAGTTCATTTATTGGTTTTATAGTCAAATATAATATAAATATTATATAATCATTGAAAATATGTAATTAGAAACTGTTTGTGGTAAAATACTGATTTTATCTCACTCACAGTTCATGATGTTATTAGGTACCCAAAAAGACTTTATGAATGTGGGTTGGGATATGTGGAAGTGAGTTTTCATGGATGCCCGATTACTATCCTAGGATGGTGTGAATGGGTAGAGGACAGATCCTATGCCTAAGATGACACTAGAGATATACATGGGTCTTTTGTTCTTTTTTGTACATCTTGTTTAGTATTTATGTTTCCCTAACCACCATATATTTCCATTCCTTATAGCATTCCATAGTCATTATTTTTTTATGACATTGATGGACGTGATTTTTTTTGTTATTTATATGTTGGATGATTATTTATACACTATTTGGTTGTCTTTTATGCTTCTTCTTTGAATTATATAATAATATGGTGATTATACTCTCTGATCACGATGATATAGTCTCCACCCTATTCCACCATAGATCATCAAAACTAGTCAGAAGGCTCTGGTGTATAGGGAGGCATGCTTGAGGTATGTGGAAAATTAGGTTTATCTAGTTATGAGTGAACCCAGTTTGAGATCACAAATTTTTGTACTATAAGTGTCTATTTTCTTTTTTTTCTCTTGACTTGCTAATTAGGATGGTAGAAATTTGATATTGTATTTTTTTGTGATTTGGCTATGAGCCTGTTGTTTGGAGTAACTAACCAACAAACAATAAAAATTCCAATTACCTAAGTTGGGAATTATTGTAATGGACGATGCTTAATATATATTTTTTGCAAAACTAAAAACATGACTTATCTCAATGGTTCTAAAAGATTGGGATAGAAAATAAAATTGTTGGGATATGCTATCATAACGGTTCTATAAACTATTACTTTGTTACATGTTTGGATATCCCAATACCAACGGTTTATAGGGAACCATTGTTATATGGTGGCTAAAATAACATGTTATTAAGGGTTCATCTTGAAAATTTGGTATATTCCTTTCCTAAAAGATTAAAAAAATTGGAATACCCTTTTCCCAATGGTTTTAAGATTTGGCATTGGGATATCCCAATGGTTCTGAACTGTTGGGGTAAATGTATAATAATGGTTGTAAAACTATTAGTATGGACCCCCCCCCCACCGAACTCCACAGCAGCATCCCAGCACCTGCAATCACACCTAAGAAATATAACTAGATGCAACTCAAAGCACCTACAATCATAAATTCAAAACGTAATTCACCTGCAATCAGAACTACCAAAAATCAAAACATGACATAATAACTAATGAAACTAACTACTCATTACACCTTCAAAAAAAACAAAAAACCTTGTAATGAAATAGAACCACATACTTGAAAAAATTAACCTACAATTAATGATAATAGGAGCAATGAATTAATCCACTCAACCAATGATAACAAACATAAAAAATATAACACATATATTTAATCAGATAAAATCACCAAACATCATATTTCATAAATATTTCTCAAAAATGAAAAAGATGAAAACATCCATAATCACCCTCACATTCATCATTGTAATCATCAGCCTCATCCTCTTCCTCATACCAATTCTATTTCATTCCCCCATCCTGATCCACATCCTCATCGTAAGCCTCATCATCAACCTCGACCGTAGCCTCATCCTCGTCCTTAGCCTTAGCCTTGGCCTCACTATCATCCTCGCCATCACTAGGAATGAAATCATCTCAACCACCACTAGGACTACTGTTCGATGTACTATATAAGGAATGAATCTATGCCATATATTCATCATAACAAACAATAGCCTCTAGTAGAATTGATGGACATAAAAAATATATTATTATCATTAATCAATTATTTTTCCATTGAGTCCATCCTTTCACTTTTATGGACCTTTTTATTCCTTTTTTTCTTATCCTCAGTCTTTTTCCCCTGAGTTATCCTTTTACACCTTAGTGATACTACAATTGGAACCGTAAGTGGGCCAATACATTTTTGGAACTATACTTTTCCTAGGTCAGTAGTGTACTTTTTCACGATAAACATCTCCCAAAATATGATATATGTGATAATTTAGACCAAATTTAACAGGTTCCTAGGAAAAAAGGACCTCCAATGTAGTCAATTAAAACTATCAACATAAAATTATGTTAAAAAGTAGATATTAAAATTTGAAATCAAAAAATTAAAACATATAATCTTCTATTGTGTCAGTTCATTAACTTTACTTCAATCTTCTTTCTTTCTACTCGAGAAAAACATTTTTTCTCAAGGTATGCTTCCATCAATATTCAATACCTAACTCTATAATTACATTTAATTTAGGAAACTATAATTAAAAATTGTCTACTAATAATGAATTTAATAACTAAAATAAAATGGATATTAATTTTATATGAATCTTTCAATAATACCATATTTTAGATGAATTTATGCTCATCCAATGCAATTTGGTTTTCTTTTAATTGGTTTTCATTATATTGTTTATTTTATATTAGCTTATGATTTTTCATCTGGGTTTAGATCTAGGTGAATATTTTTAGGTGAATTTAGTTCCCTTTTATTCAATATAATTCATATTAATTTGGTTAAATTTTATTGGTTTGAGTTGTATTCAATGGAATCCTAAATTTTAATTTATTTTTATTCAGTTTTTTTCAATTCTATATAATTCTATTTAGAGAGGATTGTTTCGATAAAATTATAATTGATTTGTATTATTTCAAATCATTATTATTTGGTAATATTATATTTTATTTATTCCAATTATATTATATAGATTCCAAATATATAGGAAACAATAGAATGTTCAAGTCCTAAAAAAATTATAAACAACTTTTGTGCCTATTTCCTCTCATGGTTCAGCATTATAGTCCACCCCAATTGGAGGAGGTATTTCATAACGTTAGTCTAATTTTATTTTTTCCTCATGATTCATAAAACAAATTCAATAATTCGAAAAACATTTTAATTCAAAACATGAAAATTTACATTTTAAAACCACAAATTTGATTAATACCCTAAATTAGGTACTCGTACAATGAGTAATCATTTGTCAATAATGTTGTGTGGGAAAATAATCCACGATAAGTGTGGCCACTAAATCTATTCCTAATCTAGAACACTAAAAAATATAAAACTAATTCTTATAGCCTCTCCACAGATCACCGAATTCTATTAGTTGTGTTGGACTCACACCCTCACTATCAGGAAAATTAAAATAAGTTGGCACCAAAATATTAATTCATATAAATAGAATAGTGATATAAAATTCAATCCAATTGATTTTTACCAATGTTTTTTTTCAATCATTATACTTTACTTCATTAAGAACATGTGTAAATAAGAGTGTACTGAAGGGAATTATGTCTGAGTATTTGGAATGCATTACCAAAAAACTATAACATTCCTACCGTGATTTTTGGATCATTTAGTTATCTTCACTGTACTCCCCCATCAACTATGTGTAGTGGTTCCACACCACATGCATGCAAGTACACCCATGCTTTCTGTTAGTATATCTAGCTGTTAGAGAAGAAAATAAATTATTATATCAATACATATTATAATGAAAATAAACAATGGTACAAAAAATATTAAGTTTCCATAAATATTCATACAGTTATCTAATCAATATGTGTTATTGAATACACAATCATATAATGAACATCCCTAGGTATTTATGGGGTGGGTCCTAGTGTATGAATTGTGGAGTCAGAATGTGTCAGAGCCAGAGTGTAATAATAAGGAATGTAGAAGACAGGAGAGTAGGAAGTATAGGAAAAAAATATTACATGTTTGGTAGGAAAAATTCATGATATGGATGAGGAGTATGAATCATCATTGGATATGGGAGTGATGTGTGAGTTGGATCATATGTAAATGTTGGTGAAAAAATCGGTGGCCTATATATCATGTATTTCTTTAACAACATTGTGGGATTAGAAAGTGTGGTAGATGGTACGTCAGTGGGAGGGACATGCTCTCATCCGGTACACTAAAACGAGGGCCTTGCTCAAGTACCACCCCCTCGTAATGCCATCTTGAGTACTGTGACCACAACACTAGTTGGAGAATAACTTGTTGATAAGTGGTGGATCAAAAATAAAAGTTAAAAAAATTATCATATTACAATACATTTTATTAATATATATATATATATATATGAAATAAAATACTCACAACATGTACTAATAGAGGAATTGTCATATCACCCTTTCATAAATTGTTGTCCATCATCTTTATTATTCACATCTCCTCAATAGATTTTATTTCCTATGTTTTAAAAAAATAAGTAATTAATTAAAATTTGATAACAAATGTGTAACCCAAACAAAAAAATGAAATGTTTCTTAATTGTGCAATAAAACTTGTCAAACCAAATACAAAATATATAAGGATATAACAAAAACCGTTTCAAATTTAGTGTCAAAAATATCAAAATAGAAACCATTAATTGAAATTATAATATGTTCAATTTTTCATTTTTAGAAGAGGTATGTTATAGTTTTCTCCTATTTTTGATTCGATCCAATTAAATTTTGGTTATTTCATTTGTCCATTTTTATTTTTCTTGGGTCAGTTTGTTTATTTTTGTCAATTGAATATATCATTTGAATTTTTTTATTTATCATTGTTCATTTGGTTCAATTTTGTTATTTTATTTGGTCATTTATTCTTTTTAAATTGTCTTATGTCACTTGGTTTATATTTTGGTTCAGTGATTTTTTTGATAAGTCATTATCTTTATTTTTTATGATTTTCTTATCAATATGTTGAATATGTCAAATTCAAATACTCTTATTTTTTGTTCTAAATTAATTTGATTCAATTGTTTTTGGTTTCATAGGTTTGAATACAGTTCAGTTCCAAAATATAAAATGAATCTCATAGAAAATTTTAAATAATAAATATTGAAAATTCACATGATGGTCATGTCAGATGCAAAATATTTGTAATCAATAGTAAATAAATATGAATAGTACCCATCATAATAGCCCAAGTTGAGATAAACCCAATTAACTAAGACCAAAGATTACATTTCCCACCACTACATTAGGATCACTATCAACTTTAAAAATTGAGCTATTAGAGTCATCATAAGTAATATATGGATCAGGTCTAATGGGGGAAGTGATGGAGTCAATTATATCATCACCAATAACAAAATATATCTTGTAATAACTTTAGTAATTACAAAACATTCATTTCAAAGATGATCTTTAATATGAATACTTGTTTCTCCATTGACGTTAATATATATATTACAACAGTAGAAAGAGTTTGAGTCATGTCAATAACATGAAATCCACAATCATTAATTAATGTGACATGCCTCATCATCGATTCAACACACTGGAATTTCATCATAGTGACTTGAAAATAAGATTAATAATCTAATATGTTTAATTTTTTCAAAGAATACATAATAAGATACATTTTCGAATCAAGATCTAATATCTAATGCTCTTGAATAACAGTATATTGTGGTAGTTACTATATCACTATCATGTTGGTTTCTCAGGTTCTTTTCTCATTCGATGATAATTAATATGAACACATTTATCAAAATAGATTTATTGTCATGGACCACAGTTTTAGGACCCAAGTTCAATCCTCTTATTTCCATAGAGATATAATCATTATGAAAGCTCAATATATAAAATATAAATTAATATTAAGAATAATTAAATATTTATTTTATTAAATTAGGAAAATAAATTTCTACCATCAATTAAAACAAAAAATAAAACCCTTTTATATAAAAATTCTTTCTCCTTCACAATGCTAAAGAATGATAATTTCTATTTATAATTTTTTTTCTTCCCTATAGATAAAAAGTCTATTAGTTTAATAGATATTTAAAATTACATCAAATGAGAAAATATATCCATGTTCAATTTACTTACTTGATGTATTAATAAAACAAATCATAGTTGAACCAAACCTTGTGATGTGTCATATCCCTCTCTTTAAGGATTAATTTCTCTAATGTATATGATCCAGTAATTCTTCCTATTTGAGCTAATCATGGAAAACTATGTTTAATGTTCTCAAATGTTTATTCTTTATTTCTCATTGTTTTGTTCATTATCACAGTAAGATCATACAAATAAATTGAGAATAAATCCATACATTCTTGATCCAAGTAACCATTCCCAATAAAACATTCATTAGGATTTCTATTCCATATATAAGACATCAATGTGTACATATTTATTTCAGTTGTGTAAATAAAATTAAATGAAATAGGTCCTCTTGGAAGTATTTTTTTTATGACTGATAGTTTGACATAGCATGAATGTGAAAAATGATGGAGGAAATGTTTCATATAACTCACTCAAAATTAATGGTGTCTGTGCCAAATTATTTCGACAGAAAGAAAAGGAAAAAATATTAGCACAATGATCTCTAAACCAATGGCACAACTAGATAACTGGTACCCTTATATTATTGGATAAAAGATAAAGGATTTCTATTAGAATCAATTCATGGATAAGGACATTATAATCAAAAGTATTCAAAGAATTCAACTTCAACTCTCTTTTGTAGGCTAATTTTTATATATTTATTAAATAGCCATTATGAACATTAATAGTCCCTAGTAATTCTATAAATTGATTTTTTTCTACAAGTTTTATCACATAAGAATCATATGGAACATTCTATTTATTTTAACTCATTCATGGAGGATGCAATTCTAGTTTAATGCCCAAATCCACCAAGTCATGCCAAGATCTTAAATCATCATTTTCCATTCACATTCAAATTTATAATAATTGAATGAAACAATTCACATATATTATTTTCAATTTGCACTATGAATATGAAATGATGTAACAAATTGGATGACCAATAAAGAAATTCAAATAATATACTCGTATTCTCTTAATTATAACTGGTTCCAATGGAATCATTCTTCTTCTATCAAGATTTCATTTGACTATTCTTAAATAACAACAGAAATATTTCGATGCATTAAGCACATCCATTCCAGACATAGGTTGAGGTGGATCATCAATATATATGATATTGTAAAATTTATAGCGATTATATCTATATGGATGGTTTATTAGTAATAATCATTGATGTCCCATTAAACTAAAACTATTGTGATATTTATGTCCTTTAGATAATTTATTTTCATACAAATAAGACATAATAGTTTTTACTTCATGGCCTATATAAACATCATTTCAAAAGAAAAACAATCATTGATCAACCTCATAAGCGCAACATGGATTTGAAATATTTATTTTCAACAGGAATCGTATGTGCGCACAGCCACATCATAAATAAGTTTCAACTCATTAATTTAAGGTTTCATGTATACATCTATATCATTACTAGGAACTGAAGGACCATATATGAATATACCGATGAATGTGAAGGGTGCTTTCATACACAACAATAGTGGAATGTTATAAATGTGTATAAAAACTTTCTATGTGTTGTGGAAAGTAATCTTCTGCCCAAATGGATAAAAACTATCAAATGAATGACACAGCCCCACATTACACAAATCATCTAAGAAATATGGATATAAAAAATAAAATATCTACCATGAAAACCCATCTACGGGGTGAACCAACTAATCATTATTCTTCATTCACTCGGTGTCATGTCATCACCTTTTTATTGATATTTCATCAGACATGAAATGATTTTAGGGTCTATAGATCAATCGAATGTGCCACATTAATTCTTGTGGAACACGGTATGATGTTTCATCAGCTTTTTTTCTTCTATAAATATTTTTTATATTTTATAAAATCATTTTATTTAAGTGATTCCTCCCAGAATAAGCTACAATGTCATTAACCAGCTGAAGTCGACCCTAAACCTATCACCAAGGTTAGCCCGTGACATGTCCCTAGAGGCATTCCCAATCCTCTCGAGATGGAGACTAGCACTGAGGGCATCAATAGATTACAAAAGTGAATGATTTATCCCTAATATAAAAAATCAAACAAACATCAGAAAGAAATGGATTTCCTGAAATACATTTACATAAAAATTGAATAGAACAATATTTGTACAAGAAGCTGAAAGTACAACTAAACCAAAAACCGAACTGAACAAACCTATTAACCAACTAACTCTATGATACCCCTCTTGTCACTCCACAACACAATGAACCCACATCACCAATAGTGATTGAACTCAATCTGAATCCTGCTCATGGGATAAAAATAGAAGAAGACTATAGGCATGCGTATTAAAACTCAGTAGCTTATCCTGATATTCTATTCCCAATGAACTTCCATTAAAATAAAATAAACATCAATTTCATGTTTTAAATAAAATATATAAAGGAATATTTTCCAAATGAGGTCCTGGTTTATAAAAAAATACAGGACAAAAACTTTCATGTTTTATAAAAAAAATTCTAGTAATAATTTTCAATGAAGTGAAACATCAAAATAAAAATAGTAATCATGTGGGATGCTTTAAAGATTGTACAAAATTATTTAATTAAGCACACACACTGCTTAATTTACCAACCAAACACACCATATACCGATGGTGAGTATAAAATATCCAATGACCACATCTCACGAAAACACCCATGGACATTAGTTAATTGTGAGCCCCCGGTACCTCATATCACGGTTAAGCTAACCATAATAAATATCCATTCTTGTGAACAGAAGCCACTAGTAGATAGAATACACATAAATGAGTGGTCCTCCAGCAACATAATCATCATTGTTTAGTTAGTTTCTTCATTTTCAAACACGTTACATGAAATAGTGGCAAAACCCCATAGGATCACTATCATACTAGTAGACATCTTCCCATGTAGATACCCCAGATTCCATTTAGTGATCCATCAAGTTAAACCAATTATAAAATAAACTATACAGATGAAAATTATATTTCCAAACGAAAACACACAAACATCCCACAAACATTCTTCACATTTCATTCAGGGATCAATAAACCACATAAAATTTTCATAAAACAATTTTAACGAGTGTATTGACACTTTGCACATAAAATCATTAAAAACACACTTTTAGAGATAAATGCAAATAAAAACCATATGCTAATCTATTTTAAATCACTAATACATTTAATAAAATCATTTCATGGACCATAATGCAATCCCAATTGAAGCAAAATGGTATATACAAGTAAAACACTAATTCATCATTTTTATGATCGGTCAAATGGTCCATTATACAATTTTACCAAACCATAATTATCAAAGAAAAAATACCACATTTAATAAGGATGTTTGAACCCAACATTTTAATATTCAAATAATTGGTATCCACCATTAAAATATTCAGATTTTTGATCCATTACAAAACACCTTTTATAAAATTTCCAAACGATCATTCCATTATAAACACATGTAAAAATACCTTAAAATAAATTCATCTTATTTATAAAAACCCAAAAATGCTTATAATATACATAAATAACCCAAAAAAGTTATTTTCCTTCTTCAAATAAGATTATAATGCCAAAATAATCATTTCAAACCAAACTCAACACATAAAATCCAACTATGAAGCTCACCAAACAGATGACATGCATTTTTTTAACAAAACAATTCATTGGAAGTACTAGAAATGGAATAAAAAATCAAAGGAATTAAAAAACATAATTCAATAAACATAAACATGATTGAAATACAACAAACCTTGTGTTGAATTTAAGAAATCATTTTAACAAACACACGGTGTGCACTTTTTTAACAAAACTACACCACTTCACCAAACACAAGGTTTTAACTACTACTTGGAACACCAAAACAATTATCCAAAACATAAATTACAACTTTTAGAGTATGAGTAGGATTAAAACATCATGAAATAAATTGATTTTAAATAAAAAATTCATTTATAATGGGAAACCATCCTCAAATATTTGGTGAAATGGAAACGCAAAACCGAATTCATAGACCGTAGGTTTATAAACCCTAAAACAATGAAGAACATCCCTAAATGAAAATAAATCCCATCAAAAATCATTCCAAAACAAATACATAGGTCTTTAATTTCTAGGGGAAAATCAATAACCATGAAATAATGTAAATAGGGGGAAGATGGAATAAAAAGGGGAAGGAATCACGCCTTGGAAACTAGAAAAGTTTTCGCATTCACATATATCCACACTCTTAAAAGAGAGTTAATGGCTTGAAAATCATTGTAGGATCGACTTAGTTATGGAGGAACCAAGGGAAACATAATTTGGGGAAATGAGTTAGAATATAATGATTTTTTGAGTAAACAATTTACCTTCTCTAATATAGAATATTTGAAAAACCTTGAGAACATTCCCCCTAATAAGCAATGCAAACGAGATCCAAATAATAAAAATAGATAATGGGGGTGAGTCATGGGATTTTGTCTTTAGGGGGAGGTATAATGATTGAATATTATTAGGAAAAATTAAAAATATATAAAATAAACAATTTATTTTTCAAAAAACCAAGAAATGGTCCCATGGGTTGGCCCAATACCTAAATAAACAATCCAAATTCACCATGCTTATGAATTCTTAAGGGGTCCAAATGAATATTTATGTAAGAATATGTCAAGGGACGCCAAATATCAAGTGTAATGGGTGAAAAATATTTAAAAATTAATTATTTATAAATGAAATTTTTTATAAATATGGAAATATGATCACGGTTGGCCCATATCCTAAAGTAACCACCCTTTCTCCAAAAAAACACTCAAAAAAGTAATGGGGTACCCGAAGATGGATGATTATTCATATATGGTAGTTCAAAATTGAAAATTAATCTCACCCCACACCCAATAAAAGGATTATTATCTTCAATAAAATGGATCAAAAGCAAAACAAGAAATGAAAAAAAACCCAGGTGTGACAATTATCCCCACGATAAATGTTTTTCGCTCCCTAAAATCCATAGCACTTTACATCTGCATGAACAAAACCTAAGTATTATATATCAACAAGATCCATCATATCATTCAAAGTAAATATCCTTCACTATAAATTCATATTAGTGCTCTTTTGAGAAAAGAAACAAATACTCACAACCACTTTGTGAAAATCAATGAAAAGGTTAAGACACCACCACCACAACAATGAAATGAACCAGATTGTTGGGACTTATCCCAATGAACCCAACAATCACCCAAACCATGTTCAGTCAAAATAAAAAATGACTTTTGTGAGAGGTTGTAACAGGCTCCCCACCATGAAATCACAACAATATTCCGTGAAATCCATTAAGGAATGATCTTCGAGACTCACAGTGGGTCTCCCCACCGTTAAAGACCGACTAGAAATCAACAAAAAAGGAATTCAACATGAAATAGAATCGGGCCTCACCATCACTAGCCCACTAAAACTCTCCCACAATAACCTAAAAACCCATGTTATTATGGTTACAACCAGAACATCTAAACCACCCACTCCCGAACAGAGGGGACAAGAACTGGGGAAACACTTTCTGCACAGATCCAGAGCCTAACCACTTTGGGAGGGGGGGGGGGAAGGTGACCGAATCATTAGTCCACTGAAACCTAAAAATAAATATTGTATCTGCCCAAAAATTTTCACCTACGAATATGTAACAATAAGAGCTAACTTGGTTTATATAGGTGGTGCACACAAAGACATTGATCGGAAACCCAAATCCATGAAGAAATCCCCATATACATTGTTTTAGGGGTATGTTCACAACTCTTGTTTTGAAAATTGGAAATTCATTGTGATGTGGAACCATAATATAGACATAGAAACTACCATACCCAAACAATGGAGTTTAGATCCTAGTCAAGATCCACACACCTCTAGTGATTTCATTACTGTGTGAAAAGCATCACATTAAGGCCTATGGTTGGAGACCTAATGTTTAAAGCAAATGTTGCACTGCATTTACGATCCATGAATCACATTATCGCATGAAATTAAATAACTCTAACAAAACAATAATGCCAAATAAAGACTTAGATATTAACACCACCATTCTAACTTACAAAGAATGAGGAGTGAAATGAACAAGGAACATGTTGAAACACAGAAGTCATAAACGAACACAACCTCTATAACGGAGATAATCATCATAACATGAAGGAACTTTAAATCGATCCAAAATATATCTCTATTTAAAAAATGGATGAGGAATTATTTGAAGTGTTAGATGAAGCTTGTGAAACATGAGAAATAATCCTTAGGTTGATCAACTAGAAATCATGTGAACAGAGAACTCTCTGTGCCCACATCACATCATCCAACACATATTTAGAAACGCATTGAACATTACTGCAAAAACATTTCACCATCAATATACCAACTCAAGAAAAAACAAGAGTAGGACCTCTATATAACAAGGAAACA
Source organism: Viscum album (assembly GCA_963277665.1). Lineage (NCBI taxonomy): Eukaryota > Viridiplantae > Streptophyta > Magnoliopsida > Santalales > Viscaceae > Viscum > Viscum album. Next base: position 1,961,774,886 of record OY728137.1, read on the forward strand.
TACTGAATAAACAACTCGTCTATAGAATCCAAAATAACAAGAAACATAACCATCAGTTTATAATCAAAAGCCTCAATTTTTCAACTCAAAACACTTTTGAAAAACAAACTAACATGGTGGACTTCCACATTCACCAATGGTGTTTCATCAATTCTCACTCACATGAACATTTCTATGATACCTTAGGCACCCAACCACCATTCCATATAGTTTTTCATTCTAGATATCAATAAAACTGTGTGTGTGAGCACCCAAGAAAATACCAAATGCTAAAACAAAATAGCATCATTCCAAAAATCATGTTCATTTCAAAGAAACACTAACAACCAAATCAAAAAGTATTTATGGATTTCATAAAACAAACCAAACTTCAACAAGAATCATTTTATTAAAAACCTACAAAACATCATTCTTAACATCATTTATAATAACCAAGATACTCCAAACAACCCCTTCCCATTTTCTAAAATTCAAAAAGTTATATTTTTATAATCTAATGGCCATTGAGACCAATACCCTTTCTAGGAAAACACCAACCTCTAAAAACCAATTTATAAAACCAATTCATCATATTCAAACCATTTGAAACATCCCAGAACACCCCATTTGAAAAAATGACTTGGAATCACCTTAAAATTAATCACAATTTCAGAAACATTTTTTTTTCAAAAACCACATGTTTATATTAGGTAAAATCCAATCCTGTTAAATCGTTCCCACTTCCTCCCACAACATTGTTTCAAAAAAAGCACCACTTTCAATACCATTAATATATTTATTTTTTAAAATCCCCTTTTCCACTTTTCAAAAACCAACCATTCCTTTATAACCAATTTTTACAATTATCATACAAGTATTTTCAAAAAAAATTACAAATTCATGATAAATCCAAGAGATCCACAAAAGTGAACTAGTGTCGGTGGGTGACATGAACATATGGTTAGTTTCCATATGTCAAACACACTACTAACACTGATAGTCTTCTTAAAACCATGACTTAGGCTCCACATGGATTTCCAGACCCATTATACCACATGTATATCATTATTCATACTCCCCTTGTCGTATCCCACCACCAAACAATCAAGAGAACCAAAGACACTAATAAAATCAAGCATACCATGGACACCCAAGGATCGGAACGAGCAGTAGTTCATGATGCTCTTCCCAAAACAACCATAAAGTACCAAACATCCAACTCCATCAACCTTGACATCCAAAAATATAATGGGGAGCTCTAAAAATTAAGTCCCTCAATGATCTGACTTACTTTAATACCACTTAGTCATGAACCATCCTGAGTTGACCTTGAACTGGTCACCCAAGCAAGACCATGACATGTCCTGAGATGCATTCCTGATCCTCCTGGGATGGTGACAATCACCTAGGGTATCAATAGATTACAAAAGATAACCATCTCTCCCAAATATAAACAATAAAATTAATAGTAGATTCAAATGGGCTTCCTAAAATACATTTACATAAAAATTGAACTGAACATTATTTCTACATGAAACTGAAATTAAAACAATAACAAAAACTTAACTGACCAAATATAATAACCAAATAACTCTATGTGATCCCTTGGGTCTCTATCCAACACAATGATAACATGTCACCCAAGGCGATCGAACTCAATATGAAACTTGCAGAAGGGCTAGAAACAGAAGAAGACTATATGAGTGAGTATTAAAACTCAATATGTGAGCCTGATATTCTATTCCCAATGAAATTACTTTAAAATAAAAGAAAAATCAATTTAATGTTTTCAATATAATATATAAATGTATGTTTTCCAAATCATGCAATAAAAAAATATTCTGTACAAAAATCTGTATGTTTTGTAAACAAGAATGCTAGTAACAATTTTGAAAGAGGTGAAACTTTTATATGAAAATAGTTTTCAAGAGGATGATTTGATGATGTAAAATTTTAAATAAATATCAAATGATACTTTATTTACGAACAAAGCACAAAATATTCGGATAGTGACTACAAAAAAAGCCATTGAGCACAAGTCATGGGAACACCCCTAGGAACTTGTTAGTTGTGAGCCTTAGGTACCATGTATGTCGGTGAAGGCAACCATAATAAATATCCATTCTCTTTCATGTGAGCCACTAGTAGTAAGAATACCCATAACCTAGTGTCCCTACATAATCATCATCATCATTGTTTAGTTAGTGTTTCTATCATCAAACAGACTACGTGAAATAGGTGTCAAACCCCACAAGATCACTAGCATACTAGTACACTACCGCCCTACTAGATATATGGGATTCCATTTAGTTAAAAATAAAGTTACACATACTATAAAATACACCATCAACATGAAAATTTTACTCCCAAACCCTAAACACACAAAAATCACACAAAAATTCTTCACATTTCTTTCACGGGTCAATAAACCATTTAAAATCTTCATAATACAATTTTAAAGAGTGTAATGATGATTTGAACATAAAACTCAATGAAAACACTCTATTAAGGATTAAATCCCAAAAAAACCATACCCAACCATATTTTTAATCCCACAAAACATTTAATAAAATCATTTCATGAACCATAAAGCAATCCCAATTGACACAACATGGTATATACAAGTAAAACACTCATTCTTCATTTTTAGAAAAGGCCAAACGGGCCTTTAAACAATTTAACCAAATGAAAATTTTCAATGCCAAAAATACCAAATTTAATAAATTTATTAGATCCCACCATTTTAAGGTTCCTAACATTGGTAACCACCTTGAAAATATTTAGATTACCGATCAATTACACAGCCCTTTTCAAAAAGTTCCAAACGAGCCATCAATTTGAAAGACATGAAAAATACCTTAAAACCAATACACATTATTTATAAAAACCAAAAACTACATAGAATACACATAAAAAACATAAAAACTTTTCTTTTCCTACTTAAAATATTATTATAAATCCAAACCAATCATTTTAAGCCACACTTAACTTATAAAATCCAACTGGGAAACTTACCAAACACATGGCATGCATTTTTTTAAAAAAACAATTCATTTGAAGCACAAGATATGGAATAATACATAAAAAAATTCCATAATTTTTTTCAAGCTACTGAACCATGTTCAAAATACCACAAAACATTTGTGGAAGCGAAGAAATCATTTGAAGAATGATACGGTGTGCATTATTTTAACAAAACTACACCACTTTACAAAAAATCAAAGCTTTAACCACTACTTGGCACACCAAAAAAAATAATCCAAATCATTAATTACAATTTTCAGAGTATATGGTTTACTAAAATAGCATCGAATAGATTTATCCTAAATAAAAATTCCATATGCAGTGGGAAACATATCTCAAATCCAGAGCGGATTGGAAATGCGCAACTGAAATCACCCGTGGCCAGTTTATAAATCCAAAAACAATGAAGAACGTCCTAAATGAGTATAACACTCTTAAAAATCATTCCGAAACATAACCCTAGATCATCAATTACTAGGGGAGAATAAATAACCATGAAATAAAGGAATGATGAGGAAGAGAGGGGATAAAGGAGAAGGAATCACACCTTAGAAACTAGAAATCACTTTCTCTTCCCTAATATCCACACTCTTATAGGAGAGTTAATGGATTGGAACAAAGTGTAGGGTATTTTATGGTCTATAATAACTAGTGGAATCAAATTTGGGTGAAAAAGAGTAATAAATGGACGATTTATGGAGTAAACAATTTACCTTTTCAAATCAGGACGATTTGTGCAACACTGAGATTATTCACCCTTATATGCGATGAAAATTAGCTCCAAAGAAGAAAAATGGAAAATAGGAATGAGGTTAGGGATTTTAGCTTCTATTAGGATGTGGAATAACAAAAAAAATATTAAAAAAGGAAAACGATATAAATGAGACAAATTATTTAAAAAAACTGGAAATGGTCACTGAGGTTGGCCAATTACCTGAATAAACAATCCAAATTCACAATGCTTATGAATTATTATGGGGTCCAAAATTATATTGAGGTTTTAATATGTCAGTGGAGACCAAATAATATGTTTAATGGGTAAATAATTTTTAAAAATTAAGGTGTTATAAAAGAAATCAAATATGTTTTTAAATCTAGAAATGGGCTCACAATTGGCTCATATCCTTAAGTAACATCCCTTTCTCCAAAAACTCTCAAACAAATAATGGGGAAAACTCTGTAGGATGATTATACATATATTTTTGTTCAAAACTAAAAATTAATCTCACCCAATAACGATGAAAAGGATCATTTTATTCAATGAACCAGAAAAAAACCAACACATGAAAAGAAAAAAATCTCGGTTGTGACAATTCTCCCCACAATTAAATATTTTCTCCCTGGGAAAGCCATAACACTTTACAGCTGCTTGAACAACACCTATGTTTTATATATCAACATTATCCATCATATAAAGACATGTAAATATCATTCACCATCATTGGAACAAAATCCCCTTTCCTAAAAAAACACAAACTCTTAACCACATTTGTGAAAATCAACGGAAAGGTCAAGCCACCTCCTCCACAACCTAGCCAATAACCTGATTGTGGGGCCTTCCCCCAATGAAATTAATGATCACCTAAAACAATGATAATTGAAAGAATAAAATGACTTTTTGGGGGGCCTTAATGGGGCCCCCACCATTAAATCACAACAAAATTACGAGAAATCCTTAATGGAATGATCTTGGAGACCCGCAGTGGGTCTCCCCAACATTAAAGACCAACAAAAAAATGAATTTAAAATAAACAATAATTGTGCCTCACCTACACAGTCCCACAAATAAACTCCCACAACAACCTAAAACCCATGTTAAGAGGGATATAAGCTGAACATCAAAACCGGCCACTCCCGAAGAGAGGGGACAAGAACTGGGCCAACACAATCTGTACAGATCCAGACCCCCACAACATAGGTTGGGTAGGGAAGGGGACCCAATCATTAGTCCAATAATTCCACAAAATAAAAAAAGGATCTACACAATATTATCCACATATGAACATGTACCACCTTGACTGGACCCTATTTACTGAGGTGGTCCACACAGGGACGTTGATTGGAATCCCACATCATGAAGGCATAAAAATAGACACTATGTGAGGGGATTGTTGACAATTCTCATTGTGAAAAGAGGAAATTCACAGTGCTGAGGAACCAAAACATAGGAAAATAAACTTCATTGCCACAATAGTGGAGGCTAGATCCTAGTCGAGCTCCCCAAAACTCAAGAAATTTCCTGATTGCATGAAAAGATTCACTCTGGGGCCTATGGATGGATCCCTGATGATTGAAGCATCTGCTGCACCGTAGTCAGGTGCTACGAATAACATTATCTCATGAAATTAACTATCTCAAACAAAACCCCATTACCTAATAGAGACTGAGGGATACACACCACTATTATAAATTACTTATAATAAGGAGTGAAAGAACAAGGAACATTGTGAAACACACCAAGAATTGTTGAACACAACCACTATAATCGATAGAATCATCATAACATGAAGGCACTATATATTTTTCCCAAATGGCTCCCTATTTAAAAAACAAGATGAGGAATTATTTTAAGAGGTGTATTTAGCTTGTGAAACCAGATAAATAATTCTTATGTTGATCAACTAGAAATCTTGCAACAAAGAACTCTCTGTGGACACATCACAACATCCAACACTTTTATAGAAACACACTGAACAATAGTCCAAAACCGAGGCACCAAAAATATCCCATCTCAAGACACAACAAGATTATGACTTACAGATCACAAGGAATCATACTTAATAAAGTACTCTTCTATGACATAGAAAATAAAACTAGCCACAAAAACATTGTTTTATAAACAAAATCAACAATTTTTTAGCAAAAACGCTTTTGAAAAATAACCTAACCTGGTGGGCTTCCACATTCACAGTGTTGTTTCATCACGTCTAACTCACATTCATGTTTTCCATTCCATCCTAGGCACCCAACCACCTTGACATATAGGCCATCCTTCCAGATATCAGTAAAACTATGCATGTGAGCACCCATGAAAACACCAAAGGCTAAAACAAAATTACATCATTCCAAAAATCATGTACATTCCAATGGAACACTTACCACCAAGTCAAAATCACATTTCATATTTCAAAACACAAGCCTCTCTTCATCATGAAACATTTTCTTAAAAAACTACCCCTATTTTAACATATTTTAACCTAGCTACAATAAAGAAACCCTTCCCATTTTCTAAAATTAAGAAATATATCTTTTCATAATCTGATGACCATTAAGACGGATACCCTTTCTAGGAAAACACCAACCACTCACAATCAATTTCTAAAACCAATTCAACATATTCAAACAATTTTAAACATTACAAAACAACCCATTTAAAATCTAGATTCATAATCACCTAAAAATTATTACACATTCAAAAAAAATATTTCAACAAAAAACATGTTTAGATTATGGAAAATCTATGCCTGTTAAATGATTTCCACATCCTCCAAAAACATAGTTTCACAAAAATCATAGCCTTCCAAAACAATTATTATATTTAATTTTTGAAAACCATTTTTCCACTTTTCAAAAACCAACCATTCCTTTAAAACCAATTTTTACAATTCTCATTTAATGAATTTCAAAACAAAATTCAAAATTCATGAAAATTCTAAGAGACCCCCAATAGGTAACTAGTGTTTGTGGGTGACTTGAACATATGGTTGGCGGCCATTTTTCAAACACACCACCAACACAGTGAGCCTTCTTATGTCCATGAATTGAGGTCCACATGGATTAACAGGACATTCAAACTCATAGATAAAATTAGTCCAACTCCCCTTTTGGAATCCTAACAAAAAATAATCAACAAAACCAAAGACACTAATAAAACTGGACATCTCATGGACACTCGAGGATCAGAACAGGAAAGAGTTTGATACTTTCTTCCTGAAACTACCCCTAATGCCATAAAAAAACCACTTCATATAACTTTTAATCCTCAAAAAACATAGTGTGTTCTCAAAATTAAGTTCCACTAAAATCTGACCTCCTTTGATACCATTTTGTCAAGAACCATCCTGAGTTGACCCTGAACTGATCACCCAGGCCAGACCACGTCATGTCCCGGGAGGCATTCCCAGTCCTCCATGGGTGCAGACAAACACCGATGGCATCAAAAGAGTACCAAATATAATGATTTCTCACAAATATAAACAATAAAAAAATAGTGGAATGAAATCGATAGCTCAAAATACATTTCCATAGAAATTGTACTGAAGATTATTTGTAAAAGAAATTAAATGTACAACTAAACCAAAACTCAATTAACCAAACCTGATAACATATTAACTCCATGTAACCCCTATGGTCTCTCTACAACACAATGATCACATGTCTCCCAAGGTGATCATACTCATGTTAAAACCTACACATGGGCTAAAAATAGAAGAAGAATATTGGAGTGAGTGTTAAAACACAGTATGTTAGCCCGATATTATATTCCCAATGCACTTCCATTAAAATAAAGTAAACATAAATTTAAATTTTTAAATATTATATATAATGGTTGTTTTTCAAATTAGGTCACATTCTATAAACAAATTCCAGAAAAAACTTTCATGTTTTATTAACAAGAATGATAGTAACAATTTTCAAAAAGGAGAAACTTCAAAATGAAAATAGTTTTCTAGAGGGATTATTTAATCAATGTTCACATTTAAATAAATCACACACACTTATGAATTTAACAACCAAACACATTGTATTCTGACATTCAGTACATTATAGCCAATGACTACAAGTAATGGGAGCACCCTTAAACACTAGTTAGTTGTGATCCCTAGGTAACTCATATCTCTATGAAGGAAACCATACTAAATAATGTTCTCGTGCAAACAATCCACTATTAGTGATCATAACCATAACCTAGTGGTCCTACAAAAAAAATCATCATATCTTAGTTATATTTGTCATCATCTAACATTCTACAGGAAACAAGGGCCAAAACCCACAGGATCATTAGCATACTAGTACACATTCACCCACCTAGATATCCAGGACTCCCTTAAGTGATCAATATAGTTACACATATTATAAAATACACATTCCTCATGAAAATTCAATTCCTAAAACATAAACACACAAATATCCCACATACATTCATTACATTTCATTGGCAGATCAATAAATAACATAAATGTTTCATAAAACAATTTCAAAGAGTGTAATGAGTCCTTAAACATAAAACTCATTCAAGAACCACTTTTAATGATAAATGAACAAAAAACCCATACCCAAACATATTTTTCATCCCTACAAACATTTAATAAAATCATTTTATTGACCATAAAACAATCCCAATTTACTCAACAAGGTATATACATGTAAGACAGTCATTGTTCATTTTTAAGAAAGGTCAAATGGGACTTTATACAATTTTACCAAAACTAAATTCTCAAACCCACAAATATCACATTTAATAAGCATGTTAGAATACACCATTTTAATACTTAAAATTTGGTAACCTCCTTGATAATATTCCAATTTTTGATCCATTACAAATCCCTTTTTTATAAAAGTTCTATATGAGTCTTCCATTAGAAACAGAGGTCAAAAATAAATTAAAATCAATACAACTTTTTTATAAAAACACAACCCTGCTTAGAATCCACATAAGGAACCCCAAAAATATTCTTTTCCTACTTACAATATAATTATAAATCCATAATATTGTTCAGAGTGGATACTCAAGAGGGGGGTGAATTGAGTTCCAATTAAAATTTCTGTTAAAAACTTATAGGATTAAAGTCCCCCAAATTAGAACAACCCATTCAATTAATGCAGTAGAGATATAACTGAGTTATTGATTAACAAGTTTCTAAAAGGTTGATTACTCCTCAGATGAATCAGTATGAGAACTAATTCGACTTTTGAAACAGGTTTACTAAACAACTCAGATATACACAATAACCAGAACTAACTATCAGAGTGAATGTAAAAATAGATTTCTGTCTTTGAAAATATAAGCACAGTGGATAGATGTTAAATAGAGTAAATCAAAGATGAACACAGCAAATTTAAACAAGAGGTTAAGTCTTAATTCAAGACTTAATCTTCACCACATGGTGATCACCTACCATGAAGAAATTATATTAAAGGTGATACACAGCCTGTATCGGGCTTTACAACAGATTTCACAAACTATCTAGGTTTATTAGCCTCTACCACAGTTCTAAGTGGGTAAAAAAATAAACTATCAAGCCACACCAGGCTTCTTCCACAGTTATATGTGGGAAACAAATATAAGAATAGTTTGGTATGGGTATTTTCTGTATCCCTCAGTTGAAGCACAAAAGTCAGTGTGTGAAACACATACACACTGCTCATAAATGTAAAGTATTTAAACAAAGTAGAGCTAAAGATAGTAGGGATATGTTTGGAATGCTCTATTGTGTTGGAAGATCATCTCTGGACTCGTTGGAATGAATGAAATGAAGATTTGGTCCTTCTCTGCAAGTTACCTCCAAAACAGTGTGTCCCAACTTCCAGGTTGTGACTTCTAGATATAGAGATGACCAGCTTCTAGGATTCAAAAACTCTTTTCAGCACACTTCTACATATTGTAGAAGGTTCTTTTCAATAGATCTTCGTGAATCTCTTGTTCTTCTGAATGAGTGCTTTAGAGTTCCTGTCTTCTTTCTAGTATGTTCAGGTTCTACCCTTCTCTTTGTGTCTCTCTTCTGTGTCTTTTATGTAGTCTCTTGTTTTTGTGTTTTGTTGTCCAGTAGGGGCCAACAAGAGAAATGTTTCAACCACATGTGGTCTTCCTCGTACATCGTACTGTCTCCTGATATCCCTACAAATAACATTAAATAACGTCAGGTGTATTAATTTTTCCAGACATGACCATTATAATAGTATTAATAAAATCGATAAATTAAATAATAGAATATCATTAGACTGGTAGCAGATGCATGTCAAACGGTATACTTCAATCTCTATAATTGTGGACTTCATCGGTAGACTATTAAGCTGAGGGCTTCAACTGTGGTATTTCCAACTGTGAACTGTAGTCTTTCCAATTGTAGACTTCAACTGTAGTATTTTAACAGCATCTATTTATTATTTGTAACAGTGGATCCTCATCAGTGAACTCCATCGGCAGGCTCAACAGTAGACCTTTAACAGTAAGCTTCTAATTGGTAGTTCTGTAACATCAGACTAATTCAAAAGTAACCATTCCAACTGCAGACTTGAACAGAGAATTTCTCAATAGAAGACTTGAGAAAGAGTCTGACAGTGGACTTCTAGCAGATTCCTTGTTACTGCAGTGAGCTTATGAGAATAACTCTTTGTCTGTGAGCTTGATAGGTATATCATCAGTAGGTTTTTGATAGTAACTGTGTACCGGTAGCTTCCAACAGTGACTGTAAATATTTTACAGTGATCTTCAAGAAACTGAGACTTAAGGTGATAGTAAGCTTTAACGGTGGAATTGAACAAAAGGCTCTTACCAGTATCCTTTAACAGTGAGCTTATATTTAGATAAATATGGATTGTGAGTTGATACAGCAAAGTCATGAGTCTTAATAATATACATTGTTGAGAATAAGATAATTGTATATGTAGATTAAAAAGATTAAAGACTGACTTAATATATTATGATCAATATTTAAACATGATTTGTGATTATTAAAATAGGTGAGTCCAACAATATCCCCCTTTTTAATAATCACAAATTATTAGTATGTATTATAATTTTTCAATTATAAGAGATTAATAATCACATTATTTTCATATTAGTTTCTGAATTAGCACAGTAAGCATAGTAAGCACAGTATTTTAATATTAGTTTCTCAATTAGCACAGTAATCATAGTAAGCACAGTATTTCTCCCCATTTGTGATTATAAAAAAGATATACAAATGAGAGAAAAACTTAGAGGGATTATATTAATAACACAATACATTTCATGAACAAAAAGAATACATTGTCCCTATCAACAGACATAAAAAAACTCAATCCACAAAATCTGTAGGTAAGGGGTCTTTCGCTTTGGAAGAGGAAGATAGAAAAGGAGTTGGTGGATCAGCAGGTTTAGGAATGGTTGTTGGATTGACTGGAGGGGTAGAAACAGAAGCTCCTATGGGTCTATAGTGGGTAGATTTATGAGGGATCAGTGGATTAAGTCTTCTGATAGCTTTATCAGGAGACATGATAGAAGAAGAACCACTAGGTTTAGATGTAGGTAAGGCAGGAGGGATAATGATAGGGGTGCAGTCCACATGGAGAAAGGGGAGAAGAAGGTTTCTGAAATCCATAATAATGCTTCCTCCTCTTTCCATGGAAGATAAGAAATCATCTTTATTTTCAAAAAACTTATCAAAAGTAGGAGCCCATTCTCTCAGCTTGCTGGCATGCTCCCGGAATGCCTAAGTCCCTGGAGGAAACTTCATATTCTCTATCAAAAGCTTAAAATGGTTGGTCATTTGATGCTGGGTATAGGCCTTCTCAATGTAGGCATCCACCTTATTCTTAATGGCCTCTTGAGAAGCAGCAGTTTCCCGTAGGTGATCACGAACAAAACTGCTGACTTCTCTAGTGGTAACAAGTATCTGAGTATCAGAGGTGCCACTGGTAGTGGATTTATCCAAATCTTCCTAGATCAGAGTTCTGATCTGGTCAATGTTCATAGTGGCGCTGGTTGAGGGAAGGGGTTTTACAGAGAAAGCTGTTGTCTCTTTGAAATATTGTGTCAAATTACTAACCACATTCTGAACAAGTTCATCTTGACTGTTCAAATTTTCTTTGACTGATGTCTTAAAAGCCTCAAATACTTCTGCAAACTTCTTAACTAATTCTTTGATATATCTAATATCAGCATTAACTTGGGTCTGAGAACTGTTCATGGTAGTCAATGAAGCAATATATTTTCTTAGAGCAACCACATCTCTTGTCCAACTCTCAATTTGAGTATGGAATACTTTAACTTCATCCATAATTTCATTCATTGGACTAGACATAGCACATCCCAGAGATAGCTCCATGGATTTCTCCACACTCCTCATTTCATCAAACAGGCTTTTCTTCAAATCTACCACTGATTCTCTCAGTGCTTCTTTCATTTCATCCTTTAAGGACTCAAGGTCCTCCTTAGTTGCCAAATTTTCAGCCACAATAGGTAGGATAAATGAATCCCTTTGGGGCTGGTCTTCCTCATCAGAATCTCTATAATTGAGTCCAAGTACCATAAATCATGGATCTGATGACCAACCTTCGATTTCATACAACACAGAAACTGAACCAAGATGCTCCCCCTCACTTAAAGCATTCTCCTGAGGAATCTCCCCTAACTGTTCTGCTTGAGGTAACTCCACAACCTCCTCAGCAACTTCAGTAGATGCAACAACCATTTGCTCTGATAGTTCAATAGTAGGGTTAGTCCTATCCTTTTCTAATTCATCAATGACTCTCTCATCAATGGTAGTAGATTCCACTTATGCTTCCCGATCTGGCACTATCTTGTCTGTATTATCAATCATAGAGCTCAAACTGAGCTCTTATTATTCATTTTCCTCATCATATACTTTAGCAGCAACCTCTTTTTCTTCATGAACAAGATGATCTGACTCAGTTGCCTCATCCTCTTCAGAGGTGTCCTTGACAACATTCTGATATTCTTCTTCTTCATCTTCTTCAGTGGTCTCAGGATCACTGTCCTTCAGAACAGTTTCTCTCCTTGGTATTTCTTTTGGAGGGCTAGCTGCTCCAAATGCTATAGTCCTTACATTAATATGAGGTAAATTAGGATCACTCCAATCATCAATGGGGGTGTTCTCTCTTTGAGGGTCCATCGCTCCTTCAGCCTCCTCCTCATCAGAATAAACTGGTTGTGGCTCATCAGGCTTTAGGCCTAGATCTCTTTTGTCTTTTGGCCAATTTGGATGAGTACTAGGGTCAAAATTTTCATACACCTTTCCTTTATCATTCACCCATGTCCTCTTCCAGGGATTCCAGCTAATTTTCATGAACATTCAAATTACCTTGGAGATACAGGCACTGTTCTTGGCTATTATCATTTCTTCTTGATTTCTAGCCACACCCTTTACCTTTATCATAATTGATATGATATTGGCATGGAATAAGGCATTGGATTCAAGCTTTCCTTGGTTATATCCTCTAATTGTACCATCATTAACCTACATAGGTTAATATTCCTTCCATGCTTCAGTAAGTACATTAGAAATATGTCCTGGTACTTCAGTACAGCAAATTCCCCTCTCCTAGGACTAAGTACATGTTGAATGAATTTGAATACAAGCCTGTCTTATCCATTCATCTTAGCTGCAATGGTCCTTCTGGATTTTCCATCTCCTGTCAGTTCTTACAGAGCTTTTTCATACACAAAAACAGCACTGTCTGGAGGAGCCACTCCATAGTAGTAACCAAATATTCCTTCTTGAGGAATTCTCAAACAGGCAGCCCACTCAGCGGATGAGAAGCTAACACCATTGCCATTGACTCTGGACATTATCTTATGCACATCCTCTTCTTGTTTTAACGTCAGATATTCATATAATTCTTTCACAAGCTTCGGGTAGTAAGGTCCATTGTTGTTGGAAATGCATTCAGTCCATACTTGGGCATCTAGTACTTTCAGTACTAATGACTTGCTCGACAGTATCCATTCTTCACTTAACTCCTTTTCTGCAAAGATTTTTCTCTTGGTCAGATGCGGGTTTATAAGTCCCAATGGGGTGTTACTGGTGCCACCGGATTTGGCTCGAGTTCTCTTAGGCCTTGGTGGATCCTCATTGATAGTCGGGGGTCACTTGGTTCTGTCCATAGAGATAGAGATAGGTTCAAGGGCTCAGGTGAAGGGTTGGGGTTTAGGAATTTTGAGAGCAAGGTTCACAATTGGGGGAGGAAGGTGGATTGAAATGTGTTCATTTCCTTTGATTTTATCATTTAGGGATTAAAACAAAATAAAATAGAACTAATAAAAATAAATAAAACGGTTTGAATTCCCGCAAAAATAAAAACAAACAGTGTGGTATTCAACAGTGAGATGTATCAGTGAGGTACACTGGTAAAGTGCAACAGTGAGGTATACAGTAAGGTCCAACTGTGAGGTCCAACTGTGAGGTTCGACTGTGAGGTCTAACTGTGAGTTTCAACTATGAGGTTTAACGGTGAGCTTCGACTGTGAGGTATAACTGTGAGGTTTGACTATGAGGTCTAACTGTGAGCTTTGACTGTGAGGTATAACTATGAGCTTCGACTGTGAGGTCTAACTATGAGGGTCGACTGTGAGGTCTAACTGTGAGGTTCGACTGTGCGGACTAACAGTGAGGTTCAACTGTGAGATCCAAATGTGAGATTCCCTATGCTGAAATTAATCATACCAAATTCATGTTTTATGTAATTTAACCTCTCTGAATTCAAAGGCTTTGTGAATATATCATCCAATTGTTGTTCAGTGCCAATGAATTCAAGAGTGATATCACCCTTTTTGATAATGATACATCAAAGAGTGATGTCTCACATCAATATGCTTTGTTCTAGCATGAGATACTGGATTTTTGTAAATATTAATTGCACTTGTATTGTCACACTTTATAGAGACATGTTTCAATTGAAATCCATAGTCCAGTAATGTATGTTTCATCCACAGAATTTGAGCACAAAAACTACCAGTAGCTATGTACTCAGATTCAGCAGTAGATAATGCAACAGAATTCTACTTCTTACTACACCAAGATACTGGTGACTTGCCAAAAATGTGACATGTCCCAGAGGTGCTTTTTCTATCTAACTTGCAATCGGAAAAATCAGCATTAGAGTAACTCAACAAATCAAATGATTGTTCTTTTGGATAGAATAATACTATGTTGGTAGTATGTTTGAGATATTTTAAAATTCTTTTCACAGCAGTTAAATGAGACTCTTTTGGATTGGCTTGAAAGAGAGCACACATGCATACACTAAACATGATGTCAGGTCTACTAGCTGTAAGATAGAGTATACTCCCTATCATACCTCTGTAGGTGGTTTGATCCACTGGGTCTCCAGCTTCATATGTATCCAACTTACAAGTGGTACTCATAGGTGTGTCACTACCTTTACTACCACCCAATGAACAAAGTTTTAAAAGATCCTTAATATATTTTCATTGATTCAAAACAATTCCATTATTATTTTGAAAGATCTGAAATCCAAGGAAAAAATTGAGTTCTCCCATTAAACTCATTTCAAACTCATTTTGCATCATTTTTGAAAAATCAACACATAATGAACTCTTAGAAGATCCAAAAATAATATCATTAACATAATTCTATAATATCAAAACATCTTTAGAAATCCATTTAATGAAAAGTGAAGGATCAGTTATCCCTTTTGTAAAACCTTTTGAAATAAGAAAAGATATGAGCCTATCATACCATGCTCTTGGAGCTTGTTTTAGGCCATACAAAGCTTTAGACAGTTTGAAAAAATGATTTGAAAAATATGTATTTGTAAAACAAGGAGGTTGTTCAACAAACGCATCCTCAACTATGTACCCATTTAGAAAAGCACTTTTAACATCCATTTGATAAAGTTTGAAATTTAGAAGAGCTTCATAGGCAAGTTGTATCATAATGGATTCTAGTCAAGCTACAAGTGCAACGGTCTCCTCATATTCTATTCCTTCTTCTTGGATATATCCTTGTCCAACTAGCCTAGCTTTATTTATAACTATATTCCCAGACTCATCTAGTTTGTTTCTAAACACCCATATAGTGCCTATGGTTAAGGTGTCCTTGGGTCTTTCCACTAATTCCTAAAATTTGTTTCTTTCGAACTGATTTAGTTCTTCATGCATAGCCATTACCCAAAATTCATCATTGATTGCATCATCAAAAATTTTGGGTTCAAGCTGTGAAAGAAAATCTTGATGTTCAACCTGGTTTCTTAGAGAAGATCTAGTTCGTGTTCCTCTATTTAAATCGCCTACAACAGCATCTAGAGGATGATTCTTGAGAGTCCTAATACCTCTAGGAAGGGTTGAACTAGATTCTTTATAGTTGTCTATTAGTTCAAAATCAGCAGGTGCAGATTCTAAAAAAATTTTAGAACTAGATACTTATATAGGGGATTCACTATTTTTATCATTAAGGTTCATATTTGATAAATATTCCTAGAGATTTTCAAGAGAATCTTTAGACTCATGTGGATCAGTCTCATAGAATTTGATATGAACTGATTCTTCCACACATTTAGTTTTCTTATTGAACACTCTATAGGCTTTACGTGAAATAGAATAACCCAGGAAAATTCCTTCATCACTTTTGAGAGAAAATTTGTCAAGATTATATTTAGTATTAAGAATAAAGACTTTGCAACCAAAAACTCTAAAGTAATTAACCTTAGGCTTCCTATTATTCCAAATTTCATAAGTGGTCCTTTTTAGAATAGGTCTAATTAAAACTCTATTAATAATGTAACATGATGTATTTATAGCTTCATCCCAAAAATAAATAGGTAAGTCATACTCATTAAGCATAGTCCTTGCAATTTCTTAAAGGGTCTTATTTATTCTTTCTACAACTCCATTTTGTTGGGGTGTCCTAGGGGCAGAAAAGTTGTGACTATAGCCATTATGCGAGCAGTAGGATTCAAACTCATGATTCTCAAACTCCTGGCCATGATCACTTCTTAGGGTTTTAATCTTAAGTCCACTAAGGCTTTCTACAGACTTATAATATTTGACAAAGTAGGAAAAATCTTCACTTTTTTGAGCTACAATTTATACCCAAGTATACATAGAAATCTCATCTACAAGAACATAAACATAGTTCTTCCCATTTAAACTTGAAACTCTTGATGGTCCAAACAAATCTAGGGGAACCAACTCAAGTGGTTGAGAAGTTGGGACTTCTTTCTTTGGTTTGAAATATACTTTGTGTTGTTTTCCCTTTTGACAGGGATTTCACACTTTATCATTTCAGAATTCTAATTTAGGTAGGTCTCTAACTAAACATTTCATAGATAGCTTCCTAAGTGAGTGCACATTACAGTGTCCTAATCTTCTATGCCACAACCAATATTCTTTATGAAAATCATTTAAACAAGAAACATTTTTTTAGATAAGGGGTTTAAATCAACAACATATACATTCTCATTTCTACATGCAGTGAAAACTAAGTAATTCTTTGAATTATAAACATTGCATGAATCATTTTCAAATTTAACATTAAGTCCATCATCACAAACTGAGATATGATAAGTAAATTTTACTTTAATCCATATAAAAAGTACTTTAGAAATTAATATTGTATCAGGGTTACCAATCTGGCCTAAGACGATGATTTTTCCTCTTGCATTGTCACCAAAGGTGACATGTCCACCATCAACATTAATTAGACTCTAAAAGCACAAATAGTCTCCTATCATATGTCGTGAACATCCACTGTCCAAATACCATAGAGTGTTACAGGAACTCTTTAAACAACTTCCCTACTAAATAGATTAAACATGGGATAATTTTGGTACCCATATCTTCTTGGGTCCAGAAAGGTTATTCAATAAAACTTTGGGAACCCATATTTTCTTTTTAGATTTTATGAAATAAACAAACATATTGTGAGACATAAATACTTTGTTTGGTCCTTTAGAAAATTGTTTCTCAAAATATTGTCCAGAATTAGCAGTGAACTATCCAGATTTTGGAAGAAATTTGGTTTTGCTAATGTGTCTCTATCCAGGCTGATATCCTAGACCAATTGTATATTTTGGAGCAATATGTCTTCCTAGAAACTATGTTAAGGTATCCCTACCAGTAGTGAACTTCGCAATATCCTTTATTAATTGTTCATTAAGTAATATGAGCTGAGTATTCTCTTTCAATAATTGAGCATTCTTTTATTTTTCTATACTTAGATCTGTTTTAATATTACTAGTCAAGGCATTTTGTTTCTTCAAAGATTTGTATTTATATTTTAGTTCATTGCAGGTATCTTCCAGTACATTGCAATATTCATACAGTTCATCCTTAGACATATTTTCATCATTATCTGAGTCATTGTTATTTATAGAATAATAATCATTTAGAAAAGGGGAAACAGGTACCTCAAATATGTTAGTCATGAAGCACATGTTGGCATGATTCTTTTCAGAGTCAGTAGCTTCTGATTCACTTGTGATGTCTTCCGAAGCACTCCAATTTTCTTTCATGGATTTCTTTTAATTCTTTTCCTTATAATCATATTTATATTTGAATTTTAACTTTGGACAGTCAGCCTTGATGTGTCCTTTCCTCTTGCATTCATAGTCGACTATATCATCTTCCTTATCATATTTCTTCCAATCTTTCTTCCACTTACCTTGTTGATCATATTTACCCTTGTAGTTTGGATTTATGAAAAACTTTTTCTTCCTATAGAACTTCTTAAATATCATAGATATTTGAGCCATTTTTTAATCACTGTCTGAATCTGAATCTTCACTAGTTAAACTTACAGTAGGTACATGTATTTTTCTCCTTAGCTTTTCTCTTAGAGGCAGTAGACTTGAATGCTACAGATTTTCTTTTGGGTTCAGCATCTTGTTCTTTTTTCACCTTCAATTACTCTTCATACATCATTAGTTTACTAATAAATTCCTTAACCTGTAGCTTTATGATGTCACATGACTCTCGTATAGGCACAGAAGTGCCTCTCCATCTATCAGGAAAACATCTCAATATTCTCATAATCTTCTCCTTTTCTGGAACAACTTTTCCCAGTGAACTCATGGTGTTGAGAATCTCATTAAACCTATGATACATATCAGAAATGTGTTCATCATATCTCATCTTAAAATTATCATATTTAATAGTATAAGTATTTAATCTCATTTACTTCACATTGGTTGTTCCTTTATGAGAAACATCTAAGGTGTCCCAGATTTCATGAGCTATTTTATATAGAGAAATTCGATTAAATTCCTCATCTCCTAAAGAGTAGTAAAGAGCATTCATAGCATTAGAGTTATTATTATAGTCATACTTTGTAGCATCATTCCAGGTAGATCTAGCAGTTTTGGGTATTTCATATTCTGATTTTATAGTAGTCCAAATATCAAAACCAATACTTTCCAAATGAATTTTAATTTTAATTTTCCATTGAGTATAATTTACACCATTAAATAAAGGTGGCCTATTAGTAGCAGCACCTTCTATTCTATTGTCCAAAACGAGATTTTAGAAAATATTTTAAAGGAAGAAAATTTAGAACTAATAGAAATTTAAGATCTTTAAGTAAAACTAAAATCACAGTTTGAAAATAGAGGGTTTGAAAACCTTTTATTTCTAAATAAGAATGAATCCTATGATACCAAATGTTGGTCATAGTGGATACTCAAGAGGGGGTGAATTGAGATCCAATTAAAATTTCTGTTAAAAAGTTTTAGGATTAAAGTCCCCCAAATTAGAACAGCCCAGTCAATTAAGGCGGTAGAGATATAAGTGAGTTATTGTTTAACAGGTTTAAAAACGGTTGATTACTCCTCAGTTGAATCAGTATGAGAACTAATTAGACTTTTGAAATAGGTTTACTAAATAACTCATATATACACACTAATAAGAACTAACTATTAGAGTGAATGTAAAAACAAATTTCTGTCTTTGAAAATATAAGCACAGCGGATATATGTTAAACAGAGTAAATCAATGATTAACACAAAAAATTTAAACAAGAGGTTCAGTCATAAGTCAAGACTTAATCCTCTCCACTTGGTGATCACCTGCCACTAAGCAATTATATTAAAGGTGATACACAGACTGTATCGGGCTATACAATAGCTTTCACAAACTGTCCAGGTTTTCTAACCTCTACCACAGTTCTACGTGGGTAAACAAATAAACTACCAAGCCACACCAGGCTTCTTCCACATTTATACATGGGAAACAGATGTAAAAATAGTTTGGTATGGGGATTTTTAGTATCCCTCAGTTCAATAACAAAAGTCAGTGTGTGTAACAATTACACACTGCTCACAAATGTAAAGTATTTAAACACAGTAGAGAAAAAGATAGTAGGAATAAGTTTGGAATGCTCTATTGTGTTGGCAGATCAGCTCTGGAATCGTTGGAATTAATTTAATGAAGCTTTGGTCCTTCTCTGCAAGTTGCCTCCAAAACAGAGTGTCGCAACTTCCAGGTTGTGACTTCCAGATGTAGAGATGACCAGCTTCTAGGATTCAAAAAGTCTTTGCAGCATACTTCTACAGATTGTAGAAGGTTTTTTTCAATAGATCTTCATGAAGCTCTTGTTCTTCTAAATGAGTACTTTAGAGTTCCCATCTTCTTTCCAGTATGTTTAGGTTCTACCACTCTCTTTGTGTCTCTCTTCTGTGTCTTTTATGTAGTATCTTGTTTTTGTGTTTTGTTGTCCAGTAGGGGCCGACAAGAGAAATGTTTCAACCACATGTGGTCTTCCTCATACATCGTATTGTCTCCTGATATCCCTACAAATAACATTAAATAATGTCAGGTGCATTAATTTATCAAGACATTACCGTTATAATAGTATTAATAAAATAGGTAAAGAAAAGAATGGAATATCATTAGACTGGTAGCATATGCATGTCACACGGGAGACTTCAATCTCTACAATTGTAGACTTCATCAGTAGACTATTCAGCTGAGGGCTTCAACTGTGGTCATTCCAACTATGAACGGTAGTCTTTCCAACTGTAGACTTCAACAGTAGTCTTTTAACGGTAGCTGTTTATTCTTTGTGACAGTGGATCCTCATCAGTGAACTCCATCGGTAGGCTCAACAGTAGACCTTTAAAAGTAAGATTCTAATTGGTAGTTCTGTAAAATCAGACTACTTCAACAGTGACCATTCCAATTGTAGACTTGAATGGAGAATTTATCAATAGAAGACTTGAGAAAGAGTTTGACAGTGGACTTCTAGAAGAATCCTTGTTACAGAAGTGAGCTTATGACAGTAACTCTTTGTCTGTGAGCTTTGATAGGTAGTTCATCAGTAGGTTAGTGACAGTAACCGTTTACCGGTAGCTTCCAACAGTGACTGTAAATATTCAACAGTGATCTTCTAGCAACAGTGACTGTAACATCCCAAGTAAATAATGAATAATAGATATTTTTATCTATGTCTATTAGTGAATTATATAGTTTTTAGAGGCTTAAAATGAAAATAAATCCAATCTGAAGCATGGAATACACTAATATTTTTAAAAGATTGTTTTACTGCCTTTTGATGGAAAACCATTTTTAAATCTATCTTTTGACAATTTTATAAGATATTTCTGTCAAAATAAACTTATTATTTATGATTGGGACATCAAAATTTACTTTTTGTAAATTTTTGGTATTTTTCCGATACAGTTCATTTTTTTAATGAATACTGAAAAATGTTGTATTTTAATTCAAAACATATTTTTAATCTAATTTATTTATATGATTAGATTATCTTTTGAATTGGTTTTGATGTGAAATTATAATATATTTTTACCATTTAATCCAATGGTGGTCATTGGAATCAATTTCACTTTGAAATTGGACTTAAACTGGTGTCAATCTTTTGATACTTATTGTTTTATAAAAACACGCTTTTTGTCATGAAAACTAGAATTAATTAATGTAAATTATATGATTTGAATTTTGTAAAATAGACATCATTTTTGAATTCATAATATCAAATATATCTTAGGGTGAAGTTTTGGTATTTTTCTGAAAAACTTCAATTTTTGATGAATAGTGAAACCACTAAGTGGTAGTTAAAGAAACTGATTTTTGTTTAAATGAAACTTTTCCACTTCTATGATTTTATTTTCAAAAATCCGACATACATGGTTGTAATTAAGAAGTAAAATGTGGTTCAATAAGATTAAAATAATTTTTTGTTGAATAGTAACTTTTAAGTTTTTAATCGCGATTAGAGGTAATTAGTGTAATGTATGGTAAAAATAATGTTATAATAAAATGAAAATACCTAGACATATGTCCTACCCTTATTTGATGTGTCATGGCCGACAAAGACAAGCCATGAGTCAACTTGGGGACCCCATGGAGCCACTATTGTAGGAAAATGACATTAATATCTTTTTATTTAATGTTAAAATTAAAATGACACAAACATGAGTTGTTTTACTAAAACAATTTTTAAATTGGGTTATACAAGTCATATTTTTGACTATCAATATTAATTATAAATATAAAAAGATTTCCTACATCATGATATTTTTTTATAATTTTTAGACATTAAATAAATTAAATTATTTATGACATCATGATGATGCAGCGATTACCTCAATTAATAAAGGATTTAAATAAAATGAAACGATAATGTAAAATCTATAAACTACACATGTCCAAAACCTATTGGATGGGTGGATTTAGAACCCCTATCACCTTAACCTAGAATTATATCAATGTGGGACCTTTTTAATCCGAAAATCATTTTAAAATAGAGTAACATTTCTTTACTTTCCAAGAGTGCCCCTCCTCTCCTCTTATAAAAGGCCTTCACCTCTACCTCCTTACCCACACTTCCAAAGACTTTGGCTCGGCCAACCCCTGCCCATTTCGTCTCTCCACTTCCCTATCTTACTCCTTGAAGCCTCACTTTGGGCAGAAGTCTTCCCAAGGAATCCTTTGAGCTCAAACCAAAGGGAGTTACCCGATTTTAAGGTAATGTCTTCACTTGTGTTCTTTTGTTTTATTTTGCTTTTCCAAACCCCTAAACTCTTTTTATTCATTTCTTTTGAAACAACACCAGTATCTTCCATATACTAGGATTTTTTTATAAGATGTATTCGAGTGACACTTGCACACACCTACATCTAATGGTTAAAGAACATACTGTTTCTGTGGATGGCAAATTTCTGCCTCCCGAAACGATGATTGTTCAACATTCTTTTAACACCTTCAAAGGTGGCCATTAAGATGACACTATATTTATATATGATATATAATATGTTTATTTTTTCCTTAGGATTCTGTATTTTTCATTTTGGGCATACCTTTATGGTTTCCATTATGGGTAAACGCGATATCTTCATTTAAGGAAGTGCGGACTACCGCCCCCTCAAAGTGATTTGATTCGTTAATACCATATGTGGGACGTATAAAGGATGGAGTTATGATATTATATATGATATTACACTGTAATTATAATATGCCTATATATCATTATGATTCCATTTCATAAAATACGAAATAGAAATGGAAGCAGCGTTCATGCGTACGTACGGCTTACCGTCTCCATGAACGGTGCATTTCATTTCTTACCTCTAAATGTTATGTAATATTATAAATGCATGAATTTACTGGATATATATGATATATATGATATCTAAATCATGAATACCATTCTGGATATATTGGATCCATGAACAAATTGTAATTATAAAGGGTTTATTTTTTGACTCAAGTACCAATGATCGTTAAAACGACTGTTATTAACTTAAATAATTACATAGTGTTGATGACATGGCAATAAGTGAAATAAAAGGAATAATGAACATGAAAAAGGTTCTTAAACAAGTAGAAATTAAATCAAGTTTATTATTCAGTAGATTAAAGAACAAATGAGTCAAGTCAGACCCGAGGTATGGGACTTCGTCTCAATCTCCTTTCATTGAGGCATATTTTTTTTATACACAACCTTCTTTTATACGGTGTATAAACCCCTTTCACTTTTAAATTTATTCAAAAGGAATCTTTTTTATATGAATCATTTACTAAACTACAAAAGGTAATGTTTTTGTTGTATGTATGTGGTGACAATGAATTCTCTGCCGCCGTGACCATTATTTGAGTTTCAGCTTCCTCTACAAGCCATACCTTTTTTCTAAAAAGAAAAATAAATACCATGTTTTACTTTTCTTTTTCTTTTTTTTGTATTGAAAATGCTTTTCATAATGTTTTTATATCAATGTGTTTTATTGATATCTTGTGATTGAAAGGTGGAAATGTTATATTTCCTTTATGCAAGTTTTATGTGATACGATTATGTTGTGGTTCTTGGGAATTATTATGAAGACGGGTGGTTCTGTGATAAACTAAGGGCGGGTGAGCCCGATATAGCTCTCCAATGCATTTGGTAACATGAAGGAGTGAAACGTTAAGGTTTCTCCGAAGAGATTTAGGGAATATACTATGATGGGTATTCCAAACGTAACCAAGAGGGTTACTCCCTACGTAAGAATGTCATGAATGCCTCAAGTTACCTTTATGTCTAATGATTTCTATTATTTATTCATGATTTTATGAGGTATGTTAAATTTCTTATGTTTTATGGGTAATTTATGATTTCATTCTAATGTATATATGTACTCATGTTTCCTTTCTATACTTTTTATAACCCTTACTGAGCTTTTTATACTCATCTAATGTTTTTGAAATGTTTTTCACAGGTCATGGGAAAGGTACATGATATGATGATAGTGTCAAGTATGTGTCAAGAAAGAATCCATGTTTTATTTTAAATATGTTTCTATTGATGAGAAAAATTAATACTATCTTTTATGTAACCACTTTGTTTAAATGTGGAATGTAATGCATGTTTTATGATCTAATTCTCTAAAACTCTAAACCTAAAAAGATCCTCAATGTGTAATCTTGTAATAACTCAATATTAAGTAAGGTTTAAGGCTGGGGCCTTATAGTGACTTAAGGTGATAGTAAGATATAATGGTGTCTTTGAACAGAAGGCTCTTACGAGTAGCCTTTAATAGTGAGCTTATATTTAGATAAATATGGACTGTGAGTTGATGCATCAAAGTCATGAGTCTTAAGAATATACATTGTTGAGAATAAAATAATGGTATATGTAGATTAAAAAGATTAAAGGCTGACTTAATATATTATGATAAATGTTTAAACATGATTTGTGATTATTAAAATTGGTGAGTCCATCACATACTAGTCATTTTAAACAATAGTCAACCCATAAAATCCAACTGGGAAACTTACATAACACATAGCATACATTTTTTTATACAAAAAAAAATTCATTTGAAGCACTTGAAAAGTAAAAATAAATTAAAATAATGCCATAAATTTATTTAATATATTGAAACATGATCCAAATATCACAAAACAAGTCTGGATGATATGAAATCATTTGATCAAACACGTTGTGCGCACCATTTTACCAAAACTACACCACATTACCAAAAACAAGGTCTTAACTGCTACTTGGAACAAAAAACAAATTATCCAAAGCATAAATTAAAATTTTCATATTATTATGTAGATTAAAAAATCATGAAATAGTTTTATCTTAAATAAAATGTTCAAGTTAAATGGAAAACCTAACACAAATCCTTGACGAAATGGAAACGCACAACTAAAATCACCTGTTGCAGGTTTATAACCCCTAAAACCACGAATAACATCCATAACTTAATATAAAACCCATAAAAATAAATCAAAAACATATCTCTATGTATTTATTTACCTGTGGAGAATAAATAACCATGAAATAAATGAATGAGGAGGAAGAGGTGGGAAAGTAGAAAGAATTGCATCTTGGAAACTATAAAACTCTTCGTCTTCTCTTAGATCCACACTCATAGATGATATTTAATGGGTTTCACATTTTGAAGGGTCGTATAAGTTCTAGAAGAACATGGGGAACTAAATTTGGGGGGGAAAGAGTATTAAATGGATTATTTATGGATGAAACAATTTACTTTCTCAAATGTGGTTGATTTGGGGAACCCTCCTAACTTTCACAATAATACGTGATGAAAATGAGATACAAGGAAGAAAAATCTATAACGTGGGTGAGGATAGTTATTTTTTCGTCTATTTGGATGTTTAATAACTGAAAAAATTAAAAAAATGTAAACTATTGAAAATTAATATTTTTTTAACTGGAAATGGTCCCACGGGTTGACCCAATACCGGAATAAACCATCCTAAGTTACCATGATTATGAATTTATAAGGGTTCCAAAAGAATATTGAGATTTAAATATGTGAGGGGAGGACATATATGTAATTTAATGGGTAAAAATGTTTAAAATTAAGGAGTTATAAAAGAAACAAAATATGTTTTAAAATCTTGATATGGGATCACTGTTGGCCCATATATCGAAGTAACCACCCTTTCTCCAAAAACTCTCAAAAAATAATAGGGAACCAAAAGTAGGATGATTAGACAGATATGGAAGTTCAAAACTGAAAATTAATTTCACACAACAACCATGAAAATAATCAGTTTTTTCAATGAACCAGTTGAAAACGGTCTCATGAAAAAAAACTCGGGTGTGACATGCAATCTTTGGGGAAGCATAAATTTTGGTTTTTAAAAATCAATGTTTCTTATCTAACATCCATTCCATATAGTTGTTTGAGGGAATATCTACATAATATGGAAGTAATCCCTTCATAATGGTATGAATGTAATCAATGGAAGTGTTAGAAACCCTATACATGGTTTTCCCATGAAACAATACAATTAAATATTGAAGCATTTTCATTCTACCACATTGCCTATATATTGAAGTCGAGGAAGAATCATTAATTTTTTTCAACCTATCAACTTATTAATTTTCATTATATGCGTCATGTGTTTCGGTATCAAAGTATTCTTATATCATAATCCTTTATTTCTCATGATTGATAATAAATGGAAACTGGTCATATAACAAATTCCCTAATCTATCCCTATCATTTGGATCATCAGCATTTTGAGATTCCATTATCTCCCAATTTTGATTCCACACATATTATTTTTTATGAAAACCATATTTGGTTATATGGTAGATAACTTCTTCAGGGATCAACCAGGGTCTTTCAATATAGTTATAACATGGGAATTTTATGTGACCACAATCTAAAGTATTATAAAATGAAAAATATCAAAATACCCCTAACTTTTATTGAAAATATTTTATGACCTGATTGGTTTAATAAATCTAAAATCTATCCATAAATTAAAAATATTTACAAATTATTTCATAAAATAAATTCATCTATATTGAAGTTTAATCAAAAAAATATTTATGTTAATGAAAATTGTTCACTTTATATGAAACCCTAATTGAAACACTACTCAATATGATAATCATAAAATAAAAGATAACCAAATACAATATATATAAGAAAATACAAAAAATATAAAACCATGAAATTTAATTTAATTATAAATATAATTCCATGATATTTATTGGGGGTGTTAATTTTATTTTGGATTGGGTCAGTCATTCTTATTAGGTTTTTATGAAAGATTTTTCAACTCAGATTATGTATTATCGTTACTGTATAATTTCATTATGATAAGTTCAATTTAGTTCATGTATTTTAATTTTAGTGAAATTTGATGCATTCTAGTGTTTTTCGTGTCTAATCAAGACTTATTAGGTCAAATAGAGTCATTTTAGTTCAATTCATTGGGTTTGGACAAGTTGGATTGATTATGATATCGATTGGATTTATTAGTTCAATAGGTTTTCAATGTGTTATGTTTTGATAGGATCAGTTCATTTATTTTATAGACTTGTTAGGTTTTTTTGGTATAATTTAGTTTGATTAGTGTTTAATCAGTTCATTTTAATTTATTTTATTTAGTGGTACAACATAAAAAATAATAATTTGAGAGATTATGTGAAAAATATTTGATGTTATAGAAAATCATTGAATAAAGACCATATTTGTTGATTAGGTCCTTATATCATAACTATGAAATATCAGGTATGAGCACTATATTTTGACACAATCATTTCACAATAAAACCAAAATTGTTGTAACATGTATAAAAAATATTATTATCATGATTTATCATGTATTATAGAGGCAAAAAAATTAAATCATTATTCAAATAAAAATATTTCATGTTTATATCATTAATTTCATTTCATTCATTACTTCATCACTTTAAAATACCTTCCTCCAACTACATCCAACAAAAAATGAAACTCACTACAAAAAATAGAGACACACAACCAATAAATTCTCTTATTCATTTATAGAATCAACCAATTTCCATTATTCCAAATTTATCAACCAAGATTTGTTTAAAATTAATTTAATAAAATATTTATTGGAAAACATATTTTTTTCATCACCCACATTTATTACCATTTATTTTCATTAAATTTGTCAATCAATTACCACATATTTTATTTCATTCTACACTTATTTAATGCCAGCCAGTGATATTCCCATTTTATTATAACTATTCATATTACACATCCTCTATGAAAATAAAAAACACCACCACACAAAAACACATCAAGATTATAGTAATCACTAACACATCTCTCCACTAAGCCATCACCACAACATTACGTTCACACAACAACAACCAATTCTACATTCACCACTAACAATCCCTCAACACATCTCATGCCAATCCAACCATAACCATACATATTCAACAAAATCTCTCTCTGAAATGGTCATCACCGCCATAAAAATTTCATAAAAACATCTAAAAAATCACAATGTAATAAATTGAAAGCACAGTTTAATGAATAGATATAGATTTCAATGACCACAATTCCACAATTTCAATTTTAAGGGGATTTAAAAAAATATTCATCTCTTGCATCAATATTTTACTGAAATTTTCCTATTCACATAGACCCAGTATATTTAACTATATAACCTTTTATGAATGATGAGTTCAAACAATCATTAACATAGGGTATCATAATTCACAGTGACTAAAACAAAAACAATATAATAGTGTTCTATTATAATGTGACGAGATTATAGTATAAAAATAATGAAAAATATAAAATAAATCGAACTAGAAGATATAAATTAGTTTCAATTTATTAAATTGAAGTGGAAGAAAAAAATGACTTACAAACATGATAGATAGTCATTTGGGAAAAAGTGTTCACATGCTAGGAAGAAGATTATATCACTTTTTTATGGAACAGTGTATGATGATTGATTCTTGTGTAAGGAGGTTGGATTTTGTGTAGTTATGGTTAATCTATCACTGTGGTTTTTTAAAATAGTTGGGATACCCTTTATCAAATAGAATCTATCCCAACAGTTCTATGATTCTATTGGGAAAACCTTATGTAGAAATACACATCTAAACATTTTTATGAAACCACTAGGATAGGGGGCCATATCCCCAAGGTTTTTTGAAACCATTAGAATAGAGGAGTTTGTATATATTGAATTTATAATAGTTTTTAATTAATTATTGAGAGAGAACCCTGGTGTTTGATGTCCATTATGTCTGTTGAAGTTTACCATTCTCCCAATAGGGAATGGAATTATTGGTTCCTATATCATTTTATGTGCTTGGTGATTAATATTTCATTCATATGACATTCCATTTTTATTTTACCACGTGAATTATCTATAGAATTTTTTTCCCTTGATTTACATGTCCTTGAAATTGTTCTAACATTTTATGATGGGGTTGGATAAATAGTGGGTTGTAATTAAATTAATTCAAATCATAATTTTTAATTTTTATTCACCTTTAAAAACATTAAATAAAAATCCATCAAATTGTAACTTGAGAAATATATATATACATGAATGAATTCTTACTAACTTCTAAGTATAAGTTTTTTGAGAGTGGGGTAGTTTCTAGTAAATGGGGATGTTAAGAGAAATTTAAGCAGTCTTTTATTTCATTACATTCAATTAACACTTCGTATACCAAGTAGTTTTATTTATAGTATAGAATATGACCCATACCTAACCTCAGTAATGGGAACTAGGTATGCCTCATGTAATTCAAATTATTTTTACATAACACAAAATAGGATTTGCGAGTAGGTAGAAGGGGTGTGACTCTTATATTATAAGGTTTGTACCTATAATAATCTTATATAGATGACTGTAAAAGTTATTAAATATTGTATTGAGACATTTTATGAAATTTATTGAGACATTCGACCGTGAAGGCCTCATTTCATGAACCAGGAGCATAAAAAATGATGCTTTAGAGGTAGTGGTTCATTGGAAACTAGTAGCACCTTTAGTAGTTCCACATGAGGCTCCACCATTTATGTTGTATATGGGTGTTGATTCTCAGTTTTGTGGTGGAATTTATATTCTTTATACATACTAGTTAGGGATCCTTGTAACCTTCCCCATCTATGGAATAGATGACTGTGGGGTTTCAATAGCAGCATCTACCAATGTTTTGGGGGGTTGTGTTTCATAGAAAACAGAGCTATAGAAAGAGGCCATGCTATTTATTTTTGATAACATTAAGACATATCACGAGAGAAGAGTGAATCTCCCTGTGTTGATAATTTTAGATTCTTCCTGGAGATGTTGGGATATTATTACTCAAATAGATTATTTTCAGAATATGCCTTGGAATGATTTTTAGATGATATTGTATGATTATTTCATTACACATATGTTGAAGGGATATTGAGTAAAAGGTTTTATACACATGGAGAAGGTTTATTTATCATTATGGACTATTAATTCCATTACATAGAGATATATCATTTCTCCCCAATTTTGTTAGGTTATGAGTTATCAAATGAATTTAAATTTTAGGATGTTCCCAATTATGACATCTCATCACATGTGAATGTGTTTCAATATAATACTATATATAGTATATTGAACAACGAACTTATCACTAAGCATATCCTGAGAGAGGATGGGGTGAAATCCATGGTATCTAAACACAACGATTTGGAACTCCATCGACCAATTCTAGGAAGCGTCACTGAGAAATTCCATGTTGTTCTACTAGTTGTTAGAGTATATACTCAGGTTTCCATGTGAGGTGCCATCATTATGGTAGGTTGGGACACATGAAACTATAGGGTACCAATGAATAATCTAATACTGATCCTACAGTGTGATGGGACATCTTAATTACTATTTCAAATATATTCCTCTATTTTCATGTTAGAGAGTGTAACACCCCGAGCTTCCACAATACGCTTCTCATTCAATAATGCAATAGCTTGCATTGTACGCAACTTCGAGTTCTAAAACACCGCGACTAATCAAAGTAGCCATTATGAATATTAATAACCACTTTTTAAAATTATTGAAATTTTATATTTCAAAATGGACTTCATTTTTGGATTTGGAATATCGAAATTAGCCTATGTTGAATTTTTGGTATTTTTCTGAGAACTTCTAATTTTTTATGAATAGTGAAAAATACTTAAAAACAACTTTTTTAATAAAAATAATTTATAGTGAAAAATTATACTATTTAGTGGTTTTAAAGTATAATTAGAATATATTTTTACAATTTTATCCAATGGTGGTCATTAGAATTAATTTAACATTAAAATTGGACATAAACAATTGCCAATCTTTTGATATAAATTGTTTCTTAAAAACACGCTATTTGTTGTGACAGCGGGAATTAATTATAAAATTAATTAATGCAACTTATATGTTTGGAATTTTGTAAAATAGACATCATTTTTGAATTCAGAATATCAATTATAGCTTAGGGTGAAATTTTGGCATTGTTCTGAAAAACATCAACTTTTGATGAATACTGAAACCACTAAGTGGTAGTTAAATAACTGATTTTTCATTTAAATGAAATATTACCACTTCTGTGATTTGATTTTCAAAATTCTGACACACATGGTTTTCATTAAGAAGTAAAATGTGGTTCAATGAGATTAAAATAATTTTTGGTGAATAGTAACTTTTAAGTTCTTAATCACGATTAGAGGTAATTAGTGTAGTTTAAGGTAAAAACAATATTTTAATAATATGGGATGAGCTTGAAATATTTCCTACCCACATTGGATGTGCCATGGCCGACCAATACAATATATGGGTCAACTTGGGGACCCCATGGAGCCACTTTAGTTGGAAAATGACATAAATACCTTTTATTTAATGTTAAAGTAAAAAATGACACAAACGTGAAATGTTTTACTAAAACAATTTTTACATGGGGTTATACAAGTCATATTTTTGACTATAAATAGTCATTGGAAAGATAAAACGATTTCCTAAATCATAGTATTTTTTTTATAATTTTTAGACGTTAAATAAATTAAATTATTTATGAAATCATTAAGATGCAGCGATGACCTCATTATTTAACGATTTTAATAAAATGAAAAGATAATGTACAATACAAGTCTTAAACTTGTACAAAGACTATTGGATGGGTAGATTTCGAACCCTTATCCCCTTATCCACGAATTATATAAGTTTGGGACCTTTAGAATCTGAAAAGCATTGTATAATAATGTAAAATTTCCTTACTTTCCAAGAGTGCCCCTCCTCTCCTCTTATAAAAGGCCCCCACCTCTACCACCTAATTCCCAAATTCAAGCCATTTGGCTCGGCCAACCTCTGCCCAAATACTCTCCCAACTTCCCCCCTTACTCCTAGAATCCTCACTTTGGGCAGAACTCTTCTCAAGGAATCCTTTGGCTCAAATCAAAAAGAGTTACCCGATTTTGAGGTAATGTCTTCTCTAATGTTGTTTTGTTTTATTTTTCTTCTCCAACCCCCTAAAATCTTTTTATTCGTTTATTTTGTAACAAAACCAGTATCCTAATTATACTAGGATGTTGTTATAATATGGATTCGAGCTACAATTACACACACCTACATCTAATGGTTAAAGATCATACGGTTTCTGTGGATGGTGAATTTCTGCCTCACGAAACGATGATTGTTCAACACTCATATAACACCTTCAAAGGTGGACATTAAGATGTCACTATATTTATATATGATATATAATATGTTTATGTTTTACTTATGCTTCTGTATTTCTCATTTATGGCATACTTTATGATTTCCATTATGGGTAAACGAGATAATTTCATTTTAGGAAGTGCGGACTACCGCCCCTCAAAGTGATGTGAATCGTTAATGCCACATGTGGGATGTATAAAGGATGGAGTAAATGATATTATATATGATATTATACTGGAATTATATTATACATTTATATCATTATGATTTCATTCCATTAAATATGAAATAGAAATTAAAGTAGCGTTCATGCGTACGTACGGCTTACCGTCTCCATGAACGGTGCATTTCATTTCTTACCTCTAAATGTTACGTAATATTATAAATGAATGTATATAATGTATATATATGATATATATGATATATACATCATTAATATAATTCTGGATATTTTGGATATTTCACCACATGAACAACTTGTAATTATAAGAAGTTTATTTATGACTCAAGTACCAAAGATCGACAAAATGACCGTTATAAACTTAAATAATTACATAATGTTCATAACATGGTAATAAGGGATATAAAAGGAATAATTAACATGAAAAAGGTTCTTAAGTAAATAGGAATTAACTCTAGTTTATTATTCAGTAGGTTAAAGAACGGTCGAGTCAGGACAGGACGCAAGGTAAGGGAACTTCTTAACCCAATTTCCATTCTTTGGGTTAATCTCCTACTTTCAAATTATGTCATGATATTATTATGTACTATTTTGTATTTTTACTTCCTTTATGTGTACCTATAGTGAATACACATAATAGATCTATTTTATTTTAAAAAATTTCTTTTTAAGGACTTCGTCTCAATCTTCTTTCATTGAGGCATATTTGGTTTTATACACAACTTTCTTTTATACGGTGTATAAACCCCTTTGACTTTTACAGTTATTCAAAAAGGAATTTTTTTTACAAAGAGTTTTACTAAATGAAAAAAGTAATGTCTTTGTCGTACGTATGCGGCGACAACGACTTTTCCGCCGCCGTGACCATTATTTGAGTTTCGGCTTCCTCTACAAGCCATACTTTTTTTAAAAGAAAAATAAATACAATGTTTTACTTTTCTTTTATTTTGGTATTGAAAATGGTTTTGAAAGTGTTATTATTATATCAACGTGTTTTATTGATATCTTGTGATTTAAATGTGGAAATTTTATGTTTCTTTTATGCATGTTTTATGTGATACGATTATGTTATGGTTTATGATATGTTTAAACCTATTCATATGAGGAATGCATTGGACTTAATAAGTGACGGGTGGAGCCCGCTATAGCTCCTCGATGCATCGGTAGGTCTCATGAGACAACTAGACGTGGAGTTGTCTGAGGCCCTTTCCCAATTTGATTTATGGTTTTGGTCGAGGCCTTAATCATTTTAGACTTCTTGGCCGAGGCCTTGACAAAATGTTTCAGAATGTCTGGCATTATGCATTCCATCATTATGAAAGTGGTTATTGATATTGCGTGTGATTATTCGACCAGTAGAATATCCATTTAAAGAAGTAAATGGAATTATCTCATTTTACTTTTTCCATATTATGTTGATGTTCAAGTTTAAAAGGCATTTGTTTTAGTTATACATTGCCTTAAATGTTTATGTTTATTTATAAAAGCTTCCGCAATATTGTTATCCTTACTGAGCATCTGAGCTCACCCCTTTCAATGTTTTAATATTTTTCCAGGATGTGAAGAAGTATTTTATGAATGACCTGCAGGGATAGTCAGAAGAGGATATGAGTGTGGACTATGGATACTTTGTTATTGTAGTTTTTCACCATATGTTGTAATGTAACATTTATGAATGTATCTAGTGTTTCCAAGGCTACTAAACTAATCGGTCATCCGAGACTTGATCTTTTGTGATCATGCCAATGTTACGAAGTAATGCACCGACTCTTGGTAGCTGGGGTCAGGGCGTTACAGTTGGTATCAGAGGCAGTTTAGTACTAACCTTGGAAGCTAGATTTAGATAAACTCTGATTAGAGCACATAGCCCGAAGATAGACTTTAAGGATTATTATAGAAGAACTTCCTAGAATTTTGGTATTATAGATATTTTGTGAGTTTTCCGAGCAATACATCCCTGTCTGGATACGAGCAGGTAGAGGCGGCTCTGGCACAGATGTACCTAGGGGTAAAACCCGAAAACACCGCTTTGAGCTAGACTCGAACGGGAACTGGTGCACGACAATGGGCCTTGCTGCACTCTGGGTTACGACACTCCCGGGGGATATGCTTAGGATAATTCTCATTTTCTTTATAAACCACTATGAAGGGTTATGAGTATATACTTCCTCAAAGAAAACATTTCTTTTTATGAATATGGATTATATCCATAAACAGTTCAATTTATGTAAAGTGTTTTACAAATATGGAATTATGTATTTTATTTCGTAAACTAATCTAGTTTATGCCATTGTTTAGAAATGGCGCCTAGTAGAAGGAATGGAATCGGTATCAATGCACGCACTCCGTGTAGGGATTTCCCTCCTGCTCAAGATAATTATTGTGGATCTGGAGATAAAACTGGTGCTGATCAACTTATTTCCATACTAGGACAACTCACGCAGGTTATGAATAATAACCTTACTCGTATGGATCACCCTGATCCACAACGTGGAGGATCAATATTAGACCGCTTCATGAGGTAAAAACTTCCAACATTTAATGGGGGTACAAATCCGTTAGTAGCTGAGAAATGGATAAACTCCATAGAGAAAATATTCCACACCTTCAGGACTAGCGAAAGGGAGAAGGTTATCATGGCATTTTACCGCCTCACTGGAGATGCCGATCAATGGTGGTCATTGATTCAAAATACAAAGGAAGATGATGACGTATCAAATATGGAATGGAGGGAGTTCAAAGATCTTTTCTTAGAAAAATACTTTCCTCATGACCATCGAGCAGATATGGAAAGGTAATTTCTGAGTCTGAGACAAAAGGAAGATGAGAATGTCGCAAAGTATGAGGCCAACTTTACAAGGTAGGCGAGGTATGCTTCCGATTATATACGTAACCCAAGGAGTAAGATTGATCGTTTCTTTGATGGGTTAAAACCATTTCTCCGTCGAGCTTTAGTATCACAATCCTTCTCATCATATGAAGATATTTTCTCGTGTGCTATCAAGACAGAAAAGGAATTCTCTATGTCTTATGACAACAAAGTAAAGAAAGAGAAGAAGAGAACGGTGGAACAAGAGACAAATAAAGGGAAAAAGGGAAAGAAGGATTTTCCATTATGTGATAATTTTGGGAAGAATCACCCTGGTACTTGCCTAAAATGAATGGGAGTTTGTTATAAATGTAGAGAAAAGGGTCACCAGGCTCGTGATTGCAAGGGAAAGAAAGAGGCTATCAATGTTGAATGCTACAATTGTAGATAAATGGGTCATTATGCAAATGAATGTCCTAAGCGTCAGGGAAACTTACCTCAGAATAGGCCAAGGAATCAAGGACAATCTTATGTTGTTACTACAGTTGAAGTGGAATAATTAATGTATTGATGCTTTTGGACTCATGGATTATATTCTGGTTATTATAATAATGTGATATATATAAGGATTGTACTGCAGTACTTGTTGATTTCAGTAAGGTTTTAATATGATTATTATGTGACAATAAGAGAAACTTTACTTTGTTTGGGGAATCTGATAAATTGATTTTGGAATTAAGAGACCTTTTAGAGAAAGTCTGGACAGAGGTATTTTGGATAACTATAAAGGATGGAGTATATTAAGTTGATCTTTGGATAGTATTGTTTAAGGTTAAAAAATTTATGAAGATTATTTTTGGAATATTATAATACTATAGTTTTAGGAAAAGGACAACCTGCAGGGTGGGGCATAACCCGCCGTGTCGGACAAAGCTGCAGGAATCGAACCCACAACCATAGTGCGACAGGCCTTTATTTCCTACCACTAGCCTACAGGAAGTCCCTGGTTATTAAAAAATAATTTTACTAATCTAAATGGTATGTGTTAACATTTGGAACCTTATCCAATTAGGATAATTATAATATTTTTGAGTTATATTATCTTTTTGAGTGAAGGATGAGTTGAAGGTTGAAACTCTAATTGTCAAGCATAAATATATATATACCTATCTCTTATTCAATGAATAAATTGATTCTTAAACTTTAGTAAAGGGATATTAAAACAAAAAAATGTGTTATCCTAATACCTTATGTCTTGTTGAACTGGTGATATTTTAAATCAACATAGATTGAAGGCTTTGAGGCCCTCAATTTGACAGTTGATTTTGATTGATGACCTCAATCACTCCCTAAAAATATTTACGTTTTTCCTCCAATTATATGTCTCTAATTTCCACCAATGTTCTCCTAATAGAGATCAGAATTGGGTGGTGACTTTTTCATTTCCCTTTCCCTCTTATTAAGGATAAATTTTATTAATCTTATTTCCGATGTGGGTTTTCCACAAATGTATTTTCTATTTTCAACCATTTATTTTCCAAGAAAAAATTCAAATTGCGAGGACACAATTTATTGAAGGAGGGGAGAATGTAACACCCCGAGCTTCCACAATACGCTCCTCATTCAATAATGCAATAGCTTGCATTGTACGCAACTTAGAGTTCTAAAACACCGCGACTAATCAAAGTAGCCGTTATGAATAGTAATAACCACTTTTTAAAATTATATAAATTTTATATTTCAAAATGGACTTCATTTTTGTATTCGGAATATCTAAATTAGCTTATGTTAAATTTTTGGTATTTTTCTGAGAACTTCTAATTTTTTATGAATAGTGAAAAATACTTAAAAACAACTTTTTTAATCAAAATAATTTATAGTGATAAATTATACTATTTAGTGGTTTTAAAGTATAATTAGAATATATTTTTACAATTTTATCCAATGGTGGTCATTATAATTAATTTAACATTGAAATTGGACATAAACAATTGCCAATCTTTTGATATAAATTGTTTCTTAAAAACACGCTATTTTTTGTGACAACGGGAATTAATTATAAAATTAATTAATGAAACTTATATGTTTGGAATTTTTTAAAATAGACATCTTATTTGAATTCGGAATATCAATTATAGCTTAGGGTGAAATTTTGGCATTGTTCTGAAAAACATCAATTTTTGATGAATAGTGAAACCACTAAGTGGTAGTTAAATAACTGATTTTTCGTTTAAATAAAATATTACCACTTCTGTGATTTGATTTTCAAAAATACGACATACATGGTTGTCATTAAGAAGTAAAATGTGGTTCAATGAGATTAAAATAATTTTTGGTGAATAGTAACTTTTAAGTTCTTAATCGCGATTAG
The DNA here is from genome assembly GCA_963277665.1 of Viscum album. Taxonomy (NCBI): domain Eukaryota; kingdom Viridiplantae; phylum Streptophyta; class Magnoliopsida; order Santalales; family Viscaceae; genus Viscum; species Viscum album. Next base: position 1,961,812,857 of record OY728137.1, read on the forward strand.
AGGTAATTAGTGTAGTTTAAGGTAAAAATAATGTTTTAATAATATGAGATGAGCATGACACATGTCCTACCCACATTGGATGTTCCATGGCCGACCACGACAATCCATGGGTCAACTTGGGGACCCCATGGAGCCACTTTAGATGGAAAATGACATAAATACCTTTTATTTAATGTTAAAGTAAAAAATGACACAAACATGAAATGTTTTACTAAAACAATTTTTAAATGGGTTTATACAAGTCATATTTTTGACTATAAATATTAATTGGAAAGATAAAAATATTTCCTACATCATAGTATTTTTTTTATAATTTTTAGACATTATATAAATTAAATTATTTATGACATCATTATGATGCAGCGATGACCTCATTATTTAACGATTTTAATAAAATGAAATGATAATGTACAATAAAAGGATTACACTTGTCCAAAGACTATTGGATGGGTATATTTCTAACCCTTATCCCCTTATCCACGAATTATATAATTGTGGGACCTTTAGAATCCTAAAATCATTGTATAATAATGTAAAATTTCCTTACATTCCAAGAGTACCCCTCCTCTCCTCTTATAAAAGGCCCCCGCCTCTACCACCTCATTCACACTTTCAAGCCATTTGGCTCGGCCAACCTCTGCCCAAATACTCTCCCAACTTACCCCCCCCCCCCTTACTCCTAGAATCCTCACTTTGGGCAGAACTCTTTCCAAGGATGCCTTTGGCTCGAATCAAAAAGAGTTACCCGATTTTAAGGTAATGTCTTCTCTAATGTTGTTTTGTTTTATTTTTCTTCTCCAACCCCCTAAACTCTTTTTATTAATTTATTTTGTAACAAAACCAGTATCCTAAATATACTAGGATGTTGTTATAAGAAGGATTCGAGCTACAATTACACACACCTACATCTAATGGTTAAAGAACATACGGTTTCTGTGGATGGCGAATTTCTGCCTCACGAAACGATGATTGTTCAACACTCATATAACACCTTAAAATGTGGCCATTAAGAAGTAACTACATTTATATATGATATATAATATGTTTATGTTTTACTTATGCTTCTGAATTTCTCATTTATGGCATACTTTATGATTTCCATTATGGGTAAACGCGATAATTTCATTTTAGGAAGTGCGGACTACCGCCCCCTCAAAGTGATGTGAATAGTTAATGCCACATGTGGGATGTATAAAGGATGGAGTAAATGATATTATATATTATATTATACTGGAATTATATTATAAATTTATATAATTATGATTTCATTCCATTAAATACGAAATAGAAATGAAAGTAGCGTTCATGCGTACGTACGGCTTACCGTCTCCATGAACGGTGCATTTCATTTCTTACCTCTAAATGTTACGTAATATTATAAATGAATGTATATACTGTATATATATGATATATATGATATCTAAATCATTAATATAAATCTGGATATAAGGGATATTTCACCACATGAACAACTTGTAATTATAAGAAGTTTATTTTTGACTCAAGTACCAAAGATCGACAAAATGACCGTTATAAACTTAAATAATTACATAATGTTCATAACATGGTAATAAGGGATATAAAAGGAACAATGAACATGAAAAAGTTTCTTAAGTAAATAGGAATTAACTCTAGTTTATTATTCAGGAGGTTAAAGAACGGTCGAGTCAGGACATGACGCAAGGTAAGGGAACTTCTTAACCCAATTTCCATTCTTTGGGTTAATCTCCTACTTTCAAATTATTTCATGATATTATTATGTCCTATTTTGTATTTTTACTTCATTTATGTGTACCTATAGTTAATACACATAATAGATCTATTTTATTTTAAAAATTTTCTTTTTAAGGACTTCGTCTCAATCATCTTTCATTGAGGCATATTTGGTTTTATACACAACATTCTTTTATACGGTGTATAAACCCCTTTGACTTTTACGTTTATTCAAAAAGGAATATTTTTTTACAATGCGTTTTACTAAATGACAAAATGAATTTCTTTGTCGTATGTATGCGGCGACAATGACTTCTCCGCCGCCGTGACCATTATTTGAGTTTCAACTTCCTCTACAAGCCATACTTTTTTTAAAAGAAAAATAAATACCATGTTCTACTTTTCTTTTATTTTGGTATTGAAAATGGTTTTGAAAGTTTTTTTATTATATCAATGTGTTTTATTGATATCTTGTGATTGAAATGTGGAAATTTTATGTTTCCTTTATGCATGTTTTATGTGATACGATTATGTTATCGTTTATGATATGGTTAAACCTATTCATATGAGGAATGCATTGGACTTAATAAGTGACGGGTGGAGCCCGCTATAGCTCCTCGATGCATCGGTAGGTCTCATGAGACAACTAGATGTGGAATTGGCCGAGACCCTTTCCCAATTTGATTTATGGTTTTGGCCGAGGCCTTAATCATTTTAGACGTCTTGGCTGAGGCCTTGAAAAAATGTTTCAGAATGTCTGGCATTATGCATTCCAACATTATGAAAGTGGTTATTGATATTGCATGTGATTATTCGACCAGTAGAATACCCATGTGAAGAAGTAAATGGAATTATCTCATTTTTATTTTGCCATATTATGTTGATGTTCAAGTTTAAAAGGCTTTTGTTTTAGTTATACATTGCCTTAAATGTTTATGTTTATTTATGAAAGCTTCTGCAATATTTTTATCCTTACTGAGCATCTGAGCTCACCCCTTTCAATGTTTTAATATTTTTCCAGGATGTGAAGAAGTGTTTTATGAATGACCTACAGGGATAGTCAGAAGAGGATATGAGTGTGGACTATGGAGACTTTGTTATTGTAGTTTTTCACTATATGTTGTAATGTAACAATTATGAATGTATCTAGTGTTTCCAAGGCTACTAAACTAATCGGTCTTCCGAGACTTGATCTTTTTTTATCATGCCAATGTTACGAAGTAATGCACCGACTCTGGGTAGCTGGGGTCGGGGAGTTACAGTTGGTATCAGAGGCAGTTTAGTACTAACCTTGGAAGCTAGATTTAGATAAACTCTAATTAGAGCATATAGCCCGAAGATAGACTTTAAGGATTAGTATAGAAGAACTTCCTAGAATTTTGGTATTATAGAGATTTTGTGAGTTTTCCGAGCAATACATCCCTGTCTGGATACGAGCAGGTAGAGGCGGCTCTGGCATAGATGTACCTAGGGGTAAAACCTGAAAACACCACTTTGAGCTAGACTCGAACGGGAACTGGTGCACGACAACGGGCCTTGCTGCACTCTTGGTTACGACACTCCCGGGGGATATGCTTAGGATAATTCTCATTTTCTTTACAAACCACTATGAAGGGTTATGAGTATATACATCCTCAAAGAGAACATATCTTTTTATGAATATGGATTATATCCATAAATAGTTCAATTTATGTAAATTGTTTTAAAAATATGGAATTATGTATTTTATTTCATAAACTAATCTAGTTTATGCCATTGTTTAGAAATGGCGCCTAGTGGAAGGAATGGAAACTGTATCAATGCACGCACTCCGTGTAGGGATTTCCCTCCTGCTCAAGATAATTATTGTGGATCTGGAGATACAACTGGTGCTGATCAACTTATTACCATACTGGGACAACTCACTCAGGTTATGAATAATAACCTTACTCGTATGGATCACCCTGATCCACAACGTGGAGGATCAATATTAGACCGCTTCATGAGGCAACAACCACCAACATTTAATGGGGGTACAAATCCGTTAGTAGCTGAGCAATGGATAAACTCCATAGAGAAAATATTCCACACCTTCGGGACTAGCGAAAGGGAGAAGGTTATCATGGCAGTTTACCGCCTCACTAGAGATGCCGATCAATGGTGGTCATTGATTCAAAATACAAAGGAAGATGATGACGTATCAAATATGGAATGGAGGGAGTTCAAAGATATTTTCTTAGAAAAATACTTTCCTCATGACCATCGAGCAGATATGGAAAGGCAATTTCTAAGTCTGAGACAAAAGGAGGATGAGAATGTCGCAAAGTATGAGGCCAACTTTACAAGGTTGGCGAGGTATGCTGCCGATTATATACGTAACCTAAGGAGTAAGATTTATCGTTTCTTTGATGGTTTAAAACCATTTCTCCGTCGAGCTTTAGTATCACAATCTTTCTCATCATATGAAGATATTGTCTCGTGTGCTATCAAGACAGAAAAGGAATTCTCTAAGTCTTATGACAACAAAGTAAAGCAAGAGAAGAAGAGAATGGTGGAACAAGAGACAAATAAAGGGAAAAAGGGAAAGAAGGATTTTCCATTATGTGATAATTGTGGGAAGAATCACCCCGGTACTTGCCTAAAAGGAATGGGAGTTTGTTATAAATGTGGAGAAAAGGGTCACCAGGCTCGTGATTGCAAGGGAAAGAAAGAGGCTATCAAAGTTGAATGCTACAATTGTAGAGAAATGGGTCATTATGAAAATGAATGTCCTAAGAGTCAGGGAAACTTACCTCAGAAAAGGCCAAGGGATCAAGGAAAATCTTATGATGTTACTACAGTTGAAGCAGAATAATTAATGTATTGATGCTTTTGGACTCATGGATTATATTCTGGTTATTAGAATAATGTGATATATGTATAAGGATTGTACTACAGTACTTGTTGATTTCAGTAAGGTTTTAATATGATTATTATGTGACAATAAGAGAAACATTACTTTGTTTGGGGAATCTGATAAATTGATTTGGGAATTAAGAGAACTTTTAGAGAAAGTCTGGACAGAGGTATTTTGGATAACTCTAAAGGTTGGAGTGGATTAAGTTGATCTTTGGATAGTATTGTTTAAGGTTAAAAAATTTATAAAGATTATTTTTGGAATATTATAATACTATAGTTTTAGGAAAAGGACAACCTGCAGGGTGGGGCATAACCCGTCGTGTCAGACAAAGCTGCAGGAATCGAACCCACATCCATAGTGCGACAGACCTTTATTTCCTACCACTAGCCTACAGGAAGTCCCTGGTTATTAAAAAATAATTTTACTAATCTAAATGGTATGTGTTAACATTTGGAACCTTATACAATTAGGATAAGTATAATATTTTTGAGTTCTATTATCTTTTTGAGTGAAAGATGAGTTGAAGGTTGAAACTCTAATTGTCAAGCATAAATATATATATACCTATCTCTTATTCAATGAATAAATTAATTCTTAAACTTTAGTAAAGGGATATTTAAACAAAAAAATGTGTTATCCTAATACCTTATGTATTGTTGAACTGGTGATATTTTAAATCAACATAGATTGAAGGCTTTGAGGCCCTCAATTTGACAGTTGATTGTGATTGATGACCTCAATCACTCCCTAAAAATATTTACGTTTTTCCTCTAATTATATGTCTCTAATTTCCACCAATGTTCTCCTAATCGAGATCATAATTGGGTGGTGACTTTTTCATTTCCCTTTCCCTCTTATTAAAGCTAAATTTTATTAATCTTATTTCCGATGTAGGTTTTCTACAAACGTATTTTTTATTTTCAACCTTTTATTTTCCAAGAAAAATTTAAAATTGTGAGGACGCAATTTATTGAAGGAGAGGAGAATGTAACATCCCGAGCTTCCACAATACGCTTCTCATTCAATAATGAAATAGCTTGCATTGTACGCAACTTCGAGTTCTAAAACACCGCGACTAATCAAAGTAGCCATTATGAATAGTAATATCCACTTTTTAAAATTATAGAAATTTTATATTTCAAAATTGACTTCATTTTTGGATTCTGAATATCGAAATTAGCCTATGTTGAATTTTTGGTATTTTTCTGAGAACTTCTAATTTTTTATGAATAGTGAAAAATACTTAAAAACAACTTTTTTAATCAAAATAATTTATAGTGATAAAATATACTATTTAGTGGTTTTCAAGTATAATTAGAATATATTTTTTCAATTTTATCCAATGGTGGTCCTTAGAATTAATTTAACATTGAAATTGGACATAAACAATTGCCAATCTTTTGATATAAATTGTTTCTTAAAAACACCCTATTTGTTGTGACAACGGGAATTAATTATAAAATTAATTAATGCAACTTATATGTTTGGAATTTTGTAAAATAGACATCACTTTTGAATTCGGAATATCAATTATATCTTAGGGCGAAATTTTGGCATTGTTCTGAAAAACTACAATTTTTGATGAATAGTGAAACCACTAAGTGGTAGTTAAATAACTGATTTTTCGTTTAAATGAAATATTACCACTTCTGTGATTTGATTTTAAAAAATCCGACATACATGGTTGTCATTAAGAAGTAAAATGTGGTTCAATGAGATTAAAATAATTTTTGGTGAATAGTAACTTTTAAGTTCTTAATCGCGATTAGAGGTAATTAGTGTAGTTTAAGGTAAAAATAATGTTTTAACAATATGAGATGAGCTTGACACATTTCCTACCCTCATTGGATGTGCCATGGCCGACCAAGACAATCCATGGGTCAACTTGGGGACCCCATGGAGCCACTTTAGTTGGAAAATGACATAAATAACTTTTATTTAATGTTAAAGTAAAAAATGACACAAACATGAAATGTTTTACTAAAACAATTTTTACATGGGGTTATACAAGTCATATTTTTGACTATAAATATTAATTGGAAAGATAAAAGTATTTCCTACATCATAGTATTTTTTTATAATTTTTAGACATTATATAAATTAAATTATTTATGACATCATTATGATGCAGCGATGACCTCATTATTTAACGATTTTAAAAAAAATGAAAAGATAATGTACAATACAAGGCTTACACTTGTCCAAAGACTATTGGATGGGTAGATTTCGAACCCTTATCCCATTATCCACGAATTATATAAGTGTGGGACCTTTAGAATCCGAAAATCATTGTATAATAATGTAAAATTTCCTTACTTTCCAAGAGTGCCCCTCCTCTCCTCTTATAAAAGGCCCCCACCACTACCACCTCATTCACATATTCAGGCCATTTGGCTTGGCCAAACTCTGCCCAAATACTCTCCCAACTTCCCCCCCCTTACTCCTAAAATCCTCACTTTGGGCAGAACTCTTCCCAAGGAAGCCTTTGGCTCAAATCAAAAAGAGTTACCCGATTTTGAGGTAATGTCTTCTCTAATGTTGTTTTGTTTTATTTTTCTTCTCCAACCCCCTAAACTCTTTTTATTCATTTCTTTTGTAACAACCCCAGTATCATAAATATACTAGGATGTTTTTATAAGAAGGATTCTAGCTACAATTACACACAACTACATCTAATGGTTAAAGAACATACAGTTTCTGTGGATGGCGAATTTCTGCCTCACGAAACGATGATTGTTCAACACTCATATAACACCTTCAAAGGTGGCCATTGGGATGTCACTATATTTATATATGATATATAATATGTTTATGTTTTACTTATGCTTCTGTATTTCTCATTTATGGAATACTTTATGATTTCCATTATGGGTAAACGCGATAATTTCATTTTAGGAAGTGCGGACTACCGCCCCCTCAAAGTGATGTGAATCGTTAATGCCACATGTGGGATGTATAAAGTATGGAGTAAATGATATTATATATGATATTATACTGGAATTATATTATACATTTATATCATTATGATTTAATTCCATTAAATACGAAATAGAAATGAATGTAGCGTTCATGCGTACGTACGGCTTAACGTCTCCATGAACGGTGCATTTCATTTCTTACCTCTAAATGTTACCTAATATTATAAATGAATGTATATACTGTATATATATGATATATATGATATCTAAATCATTAATATAATTCTGGATATAATGGATATTTCACCACATGAACAACTTGTAATTATAAGAAGTTTATTTTTGACTCAAGTACCAAAGATCGACAAAATGACCGTTATAAACTTAAATAATTACATAATGTTAATAACATTGTAATAAGGGATATAAAAGGAATAATGAACATGAAAAAGGTTATTAAGTAAATAGGAATTTACTCTAGTTTATTATTAAGGAGGTTAAATAATGGTCGAGTCAGGACAAGATGCAAGGTAAGGGAACTTCTTAACCCAATTTCCATTCTTTGGGTTAATCTCCGACTTTCAAATTATGTCATGATATTATTATGTCCTATTTTGTATTTTTACTTAATTTATGTGTACCTATAGTGAATCCACATAATAGATATATTTTATTTTAAAAATGTTCTTTTTAAGGACTTCGTCTCAATCTTCTTTCATTGAGGCATATTTGGTTTTATACACAACTTTCTTTTATACGGTGTATAAACCCCTTTGACTTTTACGTTTATTCAAAAAGGAATATTTTTTTTACAAAGAATTTTACTAAATGACAAAGGAATGTCTTTGTCGTACGTATGCGGGGACAACGACTTCTCCGCCGCCGTGACCATTATTTGAGTTTCGGCTTCCTCTACAAGCCATACTTTTTTTAAAAGAAAAATAAATACCATGTTTTACTTTTCTTTTATTTTGGTATTGAAAATGGTTTTTAAAGTGTTTTTATTATATCAATGTGTTTTATTGATATCTTGTGATTGAAATGTGGAAATTTTATGTTTTCTTTATGCATGTTTTATGTGATACGATTATGTTATGGTTTATGATATGTTTAAACCTATTCATATGAGGAATGCATTGGACTTAATAAGTGACGGGTGGAGCCCGCTATAGCTCCTTGATGCATCGGTAGGTCTCATGAGACAACTAGATGTGGAGTTGGCTGAGGCCCTTTCCCAATTTGATTTATGGTTTTGGCCGAGGACTTAATCATTTTAGACTTCTTGGCCGAGGCCTTGACAAAATGTTTTAGAATGTCTGGCATTATGCATTCCATCATTATGAAAGTGGTTATTGATATTGCATGTGATTATTCGACCAGTAGAATATCCATGTGAAGAAGTAAATGGCATTATCTCATTTTACTTTTTCCATATTATGTTGATGTTCAAGTTTAAAAGGCATTTGTTTTAGTTATACATTGCCTTAAATGTTTATGTTTATTTATGAAAGCTTCCGCAATATTGTTATCCTTACTGAGCATCTGAGCTCACCCCTTTCAATGTTTTAATATTTTTCCAGGATGTGAAGAAGTATTTTATGAATGACCTGCAGGGATAGTCAGAAGAGGATATGAGTGTGGACTATGGAGACTTTGTTATTGTAGTTTTTCACCATATGTTGTAATGTAACATTTATGAATGTATCTAGTGTTTCCAAGGCTACTAAACTAATCAGTCTTCCGAGACTTGATCTTTTGTGATCATGCCAATGTTACGAAGTAATGCACCGACTCTGGGTAGCTGGGGTCGAGGCATTACAGAGAGGGTCTACACCAACTCCATGTTCATGAGTGGGGACAACAAATTCTCATCAGGTACGAAGATGAATAGTGATGGACCGATCAAGTCGATATGGTGTTCATGGATTGTGTATCTAGACACATAAAATATATTGCTAGAAGAGTGGTCCTGCTTAGGTTATCAAAGAAATATCTCAGGGTCATGGGTCAAACCATATATATGAAGTGAATAAAATACCAGAAGAGAATAATGTATGATTTTCCATGGAGTGAGGTAGTATTCAAGTAACCTCTACATTAATTTCTTCTCTTTTCTATAACGGGGCTTACCAATCCATTATATTTATGTTTTATATAGAGATCATTGGGCTTGATGTTTTGTTCTATTTTAACATGATGTAACTAAAAACACTATTAGTGATTCTATTGGAATGTTTATGCTAGTGAATGGAGTTCCCTCTCAAAGTAGGTGGATATAGATTCATATTAGACCTTTTTTACAACAAGATGAAAATAATTTAATTGATTATTAAGATATATAGGTTACTTCCATGTAATTATTATTTTGACAACTATTTTCAATGGGTTAATTTTACATCACCCCGGGGAGGTAGTTTTATTCACAAGGTTTAAAGGGATGTCAAAGAAATCTGAGCAAGACACGAGCATAATGGTATATGTAGGATGACTTCCTGAATTCATATATTTTTTCTAGATGATCTAGGAACTTGTTAGGAATCTTACCCTATAGTGGAATACTATTTCTAGGATGGTTTATAGGATGACTTTTTAGGAGTACCTCTTGAGATAGGGGATGCATTTTATATCATTATTGTATTAGGAGTTGCAACCATATCCATTACTACTTATAGAATGACTGATAATGAATTAAAGGAGCACAAGGGGTATCTTGAGGATTTAGAAGCTACAATATTTATATGAACCCGTTCACCACTATAGGGTTTATCAAATCCTTTTATATGAGAAGGATGATTTAACCATTAAGTGTTTAATAGATTTCCATTAGTAAAACATGATTACAGTTTTGAATTGGTATACATTTTCTCTTATATAAGACTTAATAGACTAGATTCTAGGAGAATTTTTTTCTCTATGGGAAATTTCCAGTTGTTTTATCATCAATTATGTGTTATACCATTTGATATAAAAAATACATAATTCTATAGTGGATATGGATTGTATGCGTATTTGGTCATATTGTTACACCTCATGAACGTGCCAATAGTTTTCATTTAACTTATGATTTAGGTTTTAAAACAATATTTGGATTCATTTGTAGTGGTTTTCATAGACAACATATTGGTTTATTTTAAAACTCCACATGTCCATTCAAAATATATTTATATCATATTTAAGACACTAATAGAGAATCCGTTATATTTTTATCAAAAAATCTTTAACTCTTTATTGATAAAGATCACTTCATGGTTTACATTTTTTAGAGACAAGATTACTAGTTGACCATAAAAGGATGGAGTTGTAGTTTCTTAGTAGCTTCTCATGAATGTATTTTATATATCGATATTTGTGATGCAATATTATTATGATCGACTCTTTAATTAGGATTTATCACATCTTGAATCCCCATTAATGGGATTGAAAAAGAAAAATAACATTTTTATATTGTTAGATTTTGATGAGACAACCTTTTAAGAGCTGAAAGAGAAACTGAATTCACCATCAATCTAGATTTTTCTAGAGCTATTAATACGCTATAATGTTAATTTTGATACATCAGGATTGGGATATGGTCCTTTTGATGTATTAGGATAGCATCATGGAATACATGAATTTTCATTTGAGTCCTTATGAATGGAACAACTGGACACACAATCTTGATTTTTCCATTGTTTGTTCCACCAAACACTATTGGAAAAACTATATACTGTGATAAAATGTTTTGCAGTATATGGACTAGAAAATCCTCAAGTACATGTTTACATTACATGACTTGAATATCAAACAGTGAATGTTGGTTGAATATCTATAGCATTTTGAGTTTTAGATCTCCAATACACATGATATGGGAAATGCAGTTGTTGATTCCTAGAGTAAGAAGAATCAAATATAGTATGTTTTGGTGTCTAGTTGAATGTTATAATATATGTTCAGGTTTTCATAGATGAATTTGGTGGTTCAGGACCATCATGGATAGTATTTAAATAAATCATTTTTAGTAAAATCTTCACATCTAGATATGTTGAAGACGAGGTATCTATCAGATTCTGTGGGATTGGTAATACAATAAATCATTACAAGTGATGATCCACCACCAGTTTGGATGCTTTATGTGGATGATATCATGCACATTCACAGACATATCTGGGTTCCTATAGATATCCAAGAGGAGTTGATTTATGAATATCTGGCCTCTTTGTGTGAATTATATCTCGATTTTACCAAGTCGTATCATTACTACTATTGCCAATACTGGAGGGTGGGGATTTAAGTTAAGATAGTTAGGTTTATTTATTGGTGTTCCACATATCAGCATAAAAATTTAGAACACTAATGACCAATGAGGTTTTACATCCATTTCCTATTCCGAAGTTGAAGTGAGATGTTGTCATCATGGATTCAGTGATGGGAAAATCTATATTACATTAGAGTAGTGATTCAATATGGGTTATCGTAGATACATTAACAAATGTCTCCTATTTCATACCTATTATATATACCATTTCAAGCGATGATCATTGGAGGATTTATATTAATTAGATCATAAAACTCCATGGACTTCCACATTTTATCATATTAGAATGATAAACTCACATTAAATTGCATTTCTCTCTAGGTTTATAGAGGGAACTGGGCTCACAAGTAATTATGAGTATAGATTATCACCCACATATTGATGGTTAGTCTGATAATACGATACTAGTTTCAAAGGACATTCATTGAAAATTAATCATTTATTTTTGAGGTTTTTGGGAAAAATATTTCCTCTCTTCATGTTCTCTTTCAGTTGTAGCTCCCATGAGATCATGCATATGAATCATTATGAGTTCCTCTATGGTATTTAATTATTTTCACCACATGTTCTAGTTATATGAAGGATAGATGGTGCTACTAGGTCCTTATCTAATTCAGGAGATATTGCATTAGGTTGAGATTAATAAGTAGTATATGTCTATATCTTAGTCAATAAAGAAATTTTATATACATTTTTTATCATAGAAGAATAGAGATCAAGAATCAAAGTTGGGTTTTCCTATGTGGTTCACTTATACTAGAGAATAATTAGAATGAGTGAAAAGGAAATTTATCACCTCTTAATTTCATGACCCTTGATATTTTTGAGAGATTCAAGATGGTAGGATATAGTATTTCATTTATAATAGGTATAGGGAAATGTATGTATTCTACCTTGTATCTCATATTCATTAATATAATTCATATATATCTCATAACTTTCATATTGAGGAGTTTTAATTAGAGGTTGATGAATCCTTTGAGGAGAACCCCATCCATGTTATTGATTTGGAGGAAAAGGTTATTTGTGGATTCTATATCCCTCTAGTATGGGTGTTATGGCTGTACAACTGTGTAATGGATGAGGCATTGGAGATGGAGGATAACATGCATGACATATAGCTGAACTTTTTCTCAGACGCTACATTACCACCATTGTATGACAAACTCGGGAATGAGTTACTCTATGGTGGAAGATTGTAAGAACTCGTCTTTTAATTGATGTATGGAGCCTTTAAATTAAAAATTTTATTCTTTAGTTTTGTTCGAATAGATGTTAATAATGAGTTTATAGTTGTTACTAGGGTTCCCATGGATTTTATAGATCCTGGATACTAATCTTTTTGGAGGGACAACTAGGCTACATGGTTAGTAGAAACTATGCCACCCATTCCACATGGTTTAATTAAACTATGTGGGGTGGCCATGAACTATACAAAGGTATAAATGTATTTTCCTAATAATGAATTCTATTATTCATGGTATCACATGTTCTAAACAACCACTTGTAGAGTAACTTTTTACAATTTTTTCAAGGTTAGTATAACTATGTTGCATTATCATCTGAGGGGGTCTCTCAAATCGTGTGGCAACATTGTCAGATCATTTAGAGTAGATAAAATTATTTTTTTCTCCTCCATTACAATTTAAATCTACCCTTATTTTCATTATTAATCCACAAACTATATTCCATTATCCATTGGGATCTTTCCTTACACACAAATATATTAATTGAGGTATCACATCCATCCAGACTATGATATACTTTTCCTTGGTACCACTGGATGAGTACTCATAAACTCTCTATTCCCCTTCAACCATTTTTTAATATTTCAATCGATGGAGTTATTTTGGTGTGAGATAATGTGTCATAATTTCAAAGAATATTTCTATTTATTCTAATTTTCAATTCTATCTTGGTTTAGTGGCCAAAAAGGGATGAGTATCCAGTTACAATGATAAGCTAGGTGGTCTCATGATTTCCTTTAAAATATTTCTATTTAAATATTATATCATTATGTCGGACACCTATTTTTTGAAAAAAAATTATTAAAGGGTATTAAACAAAAATTAAATTAATAATCACGACCAATATGATTTACAATACATTTTTTTCTTTAAAGTATGATAGGTACTTTGAATTGAACCATACCATGGGTATGTTTATATATTGAATCAAACCACTGTGGGTGGCGTATGAAATTGTTTCACCACTTAAGGAATGTTACTTTACCCTTTTCTTTTGAGATATTAAATGAATTGACTGATAAGTAAATTGAATTAAATAAAAAAGGAATGAAATACCATGTCCCTACACCCTTGGTAGTCTTCTCCTTTCTTGTATGCCTAGGATGGTGTTTAACACCAAAATGGGCAGTTAACATGAATTTGAGGATTCATGGGAGGATAAAACTTCTAATATTATCATTCTGTTTGAACCACAATCTAAGATGAGTTAATTTATTGTGAAAATGTGATTTCTTATTTAATGAAATATGAACTTATGTGATTTGGTTATACTTTAAGACCATGACCATTCATATTTCTATGTTCAGAGGGATAGATGGGTTCCAAATTAGAACTCTGTGAATGGAAACATTGGGATTATTTAATTAATTAAATTATTAGTGTTATTATCATTAACTATGTGTGATATACGTGTTATCAAATTAATTCCATCAATGGAATCCCTTATAAGATGGATTATATATGTCTCGAGTCATACCTGGAATCCCTATTGGGACTGCCAAGGACAGACTCAGAGGGAGGATCACTATATAATCCTTGAGTGATACATGACCTCCTTTTGTAGACTACTAAGGAAAAACCTAGTGGGAAGATCATTATATACACCATGAGTGACACTTGGGATCCCTTTTGGACCTTCAGGTATTAACTAAGAGGGACATGACTCTATACCATACATATAGTGATACCAATTTTTTTATGAGGAATGCCGAAGATACAATTCTAAGGTGATGGGTTCATGTTATTCCAAGAGTGATAATACATATTTTGGATTCCATGGATGGGATTTGGTATCTTATAAATATAATGAATTAATTACAAGATATGATTGCTAAGCTATAAAACATATTTTAATTTGGTCAGAGAATTACTTTTTATGAAGACCTTATTCTACATATATTTCTAAGATTAGATTCACAAGGAAAACCTTTGTAATGAGTTCGGTCAGGATAATTTTTATAAGTTATAATAGCATTGAATTTTTAATTAGAGACATTCCAGCACATGCCAAAGAAGTTAGTATGGGATGATTGTTCCTTGGGAACCCATACCTAAGTGGGTTATTTATTTACAGTATTTCATTTATATATTTTATTATTACCTACATACTTATTATTATGTACCCACCTATTAGATATATTTTTAATTCATTGTTAGTGGCCTAGTATGTATATATCACACCCCCTTTAGGTCATTGTTTTGTACCCAGATAACCATTAGGGGGAATGTATGTTCAAGGGAAAGAAACCAGTCATGTATTTTTCATTACAATGTTAGAATAGTATATGGGTTTGAGGACTAATCCTATTCATGAGGTTCAACCAGTAATTTTAATGGTCATGTTTTTCTTTTTTGGGAATCATGTTGTATATATTTTTTACTAACACCTATGTTTTTTATAACATTCCACGATCATCATTATTGTGTATGACATTAATGGATGTTATTTAATTTGTTATTTGTGTGATGGATGATTGTTATTCCAATGTTTTGTTATATTTTATACTTCAAAAATTTATTTATATGATAATATCATTGTGCTACACTATGATCATGAGGGTATAGTCTCTACACTATTCCACCATGGACTCTCACTAATAGTCGGTTGCTTCTGACATATGGGGAGGTGTGATTGAAGTCATGTTTTCAACCATGATTGATTACTTTTGAGTGAACCATATATGGGACATCACATATTCTTAGTGAAAAATACATGTGAAATGGAGTTGAAATGGAGGAAGATAGGGTTTTAGTGTATGAGAGACCATAAAAAATGGTGAATGTTTAAAATAGTAGGAAAATAAATTATGAAAATCCATAATAAATAATTAATTTTATATTTTAAAAGAATGTGGTACATTGAGTCACAATATGACCAACCCAGGTCGTGGTTTGATGTTGCCCCCAAACTGTTAGTGCTTCTATCCATGTTGCATCACATTGTGACCTAAAATGGTTATAGAACAACCCAATTCCTAGTTAAACAACCCCTCAAACCATGATGGGTTATTAGGTGACTTCCCTGGTCCATTGAATAACCTATCTAATAGAAAATTTGGTACATTGTTTGGGTAATTCCATAAGGTCAATTTCAATTTCAATACATGACATGTTCCTCTTAATTTGTTTAAAAAATTCAATATCTTACATATTATACATACTCTCTAAAATATAATATTTTTTAGTTTTATATTTATTCTCCTCAAATCATTTCATGGTGTAATCTACCATGATATGACATAGCCTAGTATAGTACAAGACTATATTTTATCTATTGGGAAATTGATACATGACCTCCCATGGTAATTGTGTGATACACAATAGTCCAGGACATTTATTAATATAAATAAAAGAATAGGAAAATTGAATAAAATTATGAAAAATAGAAATAATATATACCTTAAATTTCTAGTGCATGTCTAAAAATTCTCAGTTACAAAGGAATTGTTTCCCCCTTGAATTCGCATAAATGATAAAGGATCAAGAAATAGGTTGGTTCATTTCTCATTTGGATAACAATAATACTCCTAGATATTATAGGAATCACTCATGTGTTTTCAATATACTTGGTCCAATGGTGTGGATTTCCCACATAACATCTTCACCTAATAATTAATAATCCAAATGGGGTGCTCAGTCATAGAGTCATATGGCTTCATCTCTAGCACATAAATGTTAAAACATGATAGTGATCAAGATTATAAATATTCACCATGGAGGCACATAAAGAAAAAAAATTGATTTAAAATATGGAGTAAACACCAATGGATATCATACCTTCATATTTATTTTAGTGTTCTTGAAGGGTCCCATGTACCTCAAGATAAGATCCCCATACTGTATGAGATAATAGTGACCTAAAAATGGTGATATCTTTAAGAAGACCCACTATGTAGTTACAAAATCCATGATATGTTTCCAAATATCAATATAAGATTTGTAGAATCTCTGTAACTCTATCAATCACTATTGGCTAGTCTGAATCTCTAGTGTTTTTTCCTTAAAAATGATCACCCCCAACAGGGTGGTCTAGAAAATTCTATCCATGAAAGGGAGATTTATATGATCAAATATATAAGGTATAAAACATT
Organism: Viscum album; assembly: GCA_963277665.1. Lineage (NCBI taxonomy): Eukaryota > Viridiplantae > Streptophyta > Magnoliopsida > Santalales > Viscaceae > Viscum > Viscum album. Next base: position 1,961,829,998 of record OY728137.1, read on the forward strand.
TATTTGCTAATGTAAAAAATAGTTATTATTATATGTGAAATCAACCTACCCAAAATTGGTATAACAAAATCCTCTAAATTCTATAATTAAAGAACACATCATACCCTCCAAAAACATGACCAAACACATTTTCCCATATATTTATACATTTTTTTCCAAATTAGATTCACCTTTGATCATGTCGCCTATTCTATTCCATTCCAAAATTAGGATATGAAATAGGGTATCTATAAGAAATGACTAAATGTGGTACACCATGCAATCATTTCATTATCTAAAAAAATTTTAATGTTCCTCCACTATAGTGGGTTTGCTGATAATAATATACATATTTAATTTAATCATTCAACAAATCAAAACCTCAAAGGAATTATTTCATCATATGGTAAAAGTTAAACTAATAATAATTTCAAAGGATATATGATCCCATTTCCACATTGGGATAAGAATATTATAAAGTAGATAGGATGTAATCAAATTCATTAATCTTATATAATGATATGTATATTATTGTAACATAAAATTCCCTATTTCATTCCACATACCTATCAATAAATATTCTTTCATCATGAAATAATAAACATTAGTGGAATCAGGGTGAGTATCCTATACATAAAAATGATAAACATTCCCAAAATATTTCATTATGGACAAGGGGAACACATGATGGTGTTTTAAGAATAAAATAACCATAGGAGATATGTACCCCTCATCAATGGTCTCCCCCGCCATATATAATACACTTAATGTTATGGAACTACATATATTCTGATTTATCTAAAGGATCTATCTAAAAAAATAGGGTTCCAACTAAGTTCTTGTAGGAAACTCATTTTACAAATATTCCATTTCATTTAAATGCATCTCGGTGAATGGAACCATTAGACATTTTTTCATTATAGGAATCATTTGTGGAAAAAAAGAGAATTTATACTAATATCATTAGTGAAAATATTCCCATAAATAGATGATTATGATAGGTTGAAATCAAATTCTTATAGGTACACCACCCATCACCATTTCCTCTGACTCAAGAATTTTAGAGAAAATATTTAATTCAAACACATAAAATAAAAATAAGCCATAGAATCTAACCCAAAAAATGTTATTGATGCTAAAACCTACGATCATACATGACTATTGTGCGATAAAGGCCAAATGTTAAGTAATTTTTCTTTTACGGTCAGAGTTCGTGAGAATCATAGACCCCCACATGATCTACCTGAATACTCATACACCTTAAATCTGTACCTAATGCAACATAGAAAACCCCAAATCCCTAAACATACTCTTTTAAAATCTATACAGTGGCTAACGTGAATCACTACTTTATCTAATCAAATAATTTTTCACACTTAATAATCTATAAAAATTATTCCCTCTTCTAGGAGAGAGAACCGAGTGGTGATGAAATCCAAAATAAATATTTAAATATTTACAAGTAATATCTTGATAAACCCATGAAGCTACAAATTTCAACTGAATTCCTTACTTCCTCCAAAAACATAAATTTTTCATCATTTTAGGATTGACTAAAATTTCATATTAGGATAAAAAAAGTTCCACAATAATTTGTCTCTATATATCTAGAATCTAAATTTTTATAATTTATCAAAATAGACATGGTTAATTAGCATCTATAAAATAATTCTTAAATGATTTTTATACTCCTATTTAGTTTTGGAATAAATTATAATGTTATCAATGAATTATGAAATGATTTTTTCAACGAAATGACGGATTATTCTATTAATAATAACTAAATATAACATTGGTAAATTAGTTAACCTAAATAGAAATAACTAATACTAAATGTGATCATAATATAACCTAAAATAAGTCTTGTGAAAATAAAACACCCTTACATTGAGTTGATGGTTCCCTGAATGAAGGTCAATACATAATATCCCACCCACTGCCTTTCACTGATCAAGAAGGCCATGAAGTCTAGAAAAAGGATTTTTATTATAAATAGTAAACTTGTTTAGAATTATATAATAAATTCATAGCTAGAGATAATGATATACTATTTCAGTAAAGAAATCAAGGACAGACCATAGAGATTCACTATGTGACATCCCTACCCATGTGCCACTCAAATTTTCCCTAAACCTTGTTAGACACATGGACTCAGGTGTATCTCCCCATACACTAGTAGATTCTAAGTAGAAAATAGGTGCTAGGGTGTGTCTATGTAGAGTATATGACTTCATGTTTGAGTGAAGCACATCACTATAATAAGAAAATAAAATTGAGTAATCATAAGAGTAAATTAATAACTCAAGAGTTTCGGACATAAATATCCAAACAACATATATTATTAATCTAATGTGGTATACTACGTCATATAAAAAATATGATGGTGATATAATTTCATGTCTCTAAAAATTAGTAAAATAGGTATACATGGTTGTACACAGAAATTTCAATACTTGTTGTACAAAATAGTAATGGGAAGAAAACCTATCAAACCATCCCAAAAACTAGCCTCATAATCTGTAATGAAGAACCATCATAAGACTAAAATAAATTCAGTTTCTTAAGGTGGGAAACTTCCCAATTTTCCATACCTAAAATATAATAATCCAATCATGTAATAATGATGGCCTTGATAATGTGATACAAAGATATCAGTAAGACAACACCAATGACATATATTCAATTCATTCGTTGAATAAAAATGACAATGTGCATGTATATATAAATTAAAAGAAATTCCAAAATAATTACTCAAACGTATTTCATCATAATATGTTAATGACTCATAACATGATATCATTTAATTATATCCTTTATCTTCTGTTTATTTAGATAAATCATTTTAAGGTGTCATCAAAACTATAATAGAACATGAAAATAATTAAATTTTATCAATGATGTATCCAAGGATTCCTTGACCATAGGAATCATAAAAATCATAGTTGTAACTTATGTATTTTGGGAAACAGGGTTGTCTAATTGTAATCCAGGTGGCGCCACCTTGGGAATTTCACTATAAACCAATCAAATTGAGTCTAAGAATTTCATCCATGGTAATCATGTTTTATTAAGTACTAGGCCCAATGTACTAAATCCATGGTTCCATTGGTTTAAAGACCTCAAAAAATATCAAGGGAGTGTATGCAAGCATCCTAATATTTGAAAATATAGTGAATAGATTCTATGGAATCACCCCAAACATCTTCTAGTAGACAAAGACCATATTCCAAGGTGGGTATCTCCACTGGTAATCAAATCATATATCATAATGGTGTCTATTAAGTGATCAATGAATTCCCTAATGAATCCTTATCTTCATCATGTCTAACAACTCCTATAAAGATAAAAAGTTCCAGATTAAATAGTAACCTTATACATATATCATTTCATAATTTAGGCCATCTAATACTCATTCCATTTAATAGTAATCCATTTGGTTCATTCTGTTACCTTTCATCATCATGAAAAGGCCAATTAAGTACATTCAACCATTTATAGCTAAGGATATTTGACCAATTACCATTCAATTATAATTAACTATCCAATTGATGTCTAATAAATTACATTCCATTTTTAAATTCATTAGGTTCATTCCATTACCATTTATCTATGGTGACATACCTAGATAGGACATGAAACCATTTCAATTTATTATATATATTTTTCCCAGTGATATCTAATAATATACAATTCAATTAAAATTTTAATTTTTTTAACTCATAAAGAACAATTCCCTTATCACGGCAATTGGATAACAGGCCAGAATAGTGTCTATAAATGAAGAACCAAGGAATAACATGGTGCACACTGTAATTCTGTGTACGGAAATGAGGTTGAAATCTAACTGTATGAATAACCTATATAAATATTGCTCAACAATATGAGCACAATGATTATAATTAAGGCATATCAATATAAAAATCAATACCCAATTAATCTAGTGTGAGGCCCATTAAGGGAAATTTATTAAAAAAATAGTTTAGGGAAAAGTCAAAGAAAATATACGTCATTCCTATTTAAATTTCATTTTCATGAATCATCCCTTAATTTTTCCTAGATCCAAAGAAAAAGGAAGAACATTTAAAATTCATGAAAATTGGGAAGAAGAGCAGGATCCAAAATATCATCGTCAAGAGAAAGAAAAATAATGAGTGGAACCTAAAGAGGGAAAAACATACCAATTTTTATCCAATAAGATAGGTGGATCTGGGGTTAGTTTCCAGATGGATGAACCTATATTTATTTTTTATGGATAATAACTAAGAGAGCTTCTACTATGAAAAATAAAAAATGGGTGCGTGAAGTTAGGGTTTTCCCCTTTAAAAAACATTTCCAAACATTTACATGACCTGTAAATTCTTTACATGTCATGTAATGCTTCGATTTTCCCTCCTAATGAAAATCTAATACAAGTTGTGGACTCTCCTCCCCAAGATAATTTTTTTGTGTTGAATATACATTTTTTATTGCAAATACATTTTATGTAATTAGCCTACAACCCATATAAGTCCCTTCCTTCCATCCAATGAAAAAAGATCTCCACTATTGTGTAGTTTCTAGTTTTCATCCATACGAGGAATAAAATAAGGGTTTAAAGAAATAAATTAAAAGGATCCATCATTGAAGTAAAAATTGGAGTCATTCATTCTTACCCCATTAAATGAAATCTTTTTTGATTTTCCCTTCTATGGGTGGAAAAAATTGTCTATGAATAACTCCTACCACTGAGCACATATGTCAGCCTACCATTCCCATGTCTCATCCTATACATGGTCGTGCTTCCATATCACTCATAATAAATGGAAAAACCAGTATCAAAGAAAGTTTATGATTGTTTTAATTATGTGTGTAGGATACACCTCAAATGAAGCATCAATATATAACTCATCCTCTTTGGGATCTCAATTTTGATATAGGTTTTCTTTCTAATGGTGAAGTTATGAAATGGGAAAGACATCATGAATGGAATAGAACCTCATAGGTAGATGGAACTGATAATCAACTAGAATGACTCTCTAAAATATATAAAAATGCCCAAAAAACTGAATAAATGGCTTACCTTTCCTCTATATATCTCTATGCCAATGTTTGGGTGATAACTTCAAGAAAACATGATCTCAAACCATGAAATATAGAGGTATCTGATGACAATCAGCATAAATTGTTTTCAAGAATGAGAAGTATACATATGCTTTTTGATCATTCGAACTTGATCTATTGTATCCTACATGAGACAAGGACATAGTTCCACTCCTCCTCCTTCCTCTAAAAGGGACAGGGGTGAACAGAACAACCTACCATAGAAGGCCTCATATGAAGCCATCTGAATCGTCACATGAATGTTTTATTGTATGAGAAATCAATGATAGTTACGAGAATCTTCCAAAATCAATCGATACCAAAGATGCATATTCATATAATATCATATAAATCATGTATTTTCCATTCTAACTGGTCATCAGACTAAGGGTGAATCATATGCTCGAAATCACTTTTGTACCCAAATCTAAATTTAACCCCTTCAAGATCCTCGATTTGAAATGAGATTCCATATCTAAAATGATAGTAGGAGGGACCCCTGATATATATATGATCTCACAAAAATAAATTCTTCCCAAATAATCAACTTTTAATGATTCCCATTTTGGAAATAAGGGGGTTATTTTATTCAATCGATCCACGACTACCCAAACAGCATCACCACCTCCAGGGGAACCCGGTAAACCCACAGAAAATTCCATGACAAAATCTCACCAATTAAATTCTAGGAAAAACAATAACTTTAAAAATCAAAAATTCCACTAGTTCTCAAATTTTACCTATGGAAAGGTGGAACATGTAGTGATAAATCATGTTATCAGATGTTTCATCCCAATCTACCAATACTAGTGACAGGTATCATGATAAATACTGGAGATTCCTAAATGAAATAAACATTGAGAATCTCTGGAATCTCAATTCTATTCCTCGGTAATATATGTAGGAACCCATATATTCCCATTTATAGATATAAATTTGACTCCATCAACAAACCAATCCAAAGGTGGGTCCTCACCATAAATACTCTCTTATAGATCCAATCCTTTGGGATCCAAAAATTCCTTTTTTCACCCTTATAAGGGGTGATGTGGTAAAAACCAAGGATATAATATAATACATCCCATGATTCTCAATAAAATTATAAATCATATTTGATAAGAGGGATATCAATTTATTTTCATCAATAGATTCTTAGACATCATGCATTTGATTCTTCTAGATCAGCGCATCACCTACATCCTTTCCCTTACCTGGAATATAAGAAATCTCGATGTCAAAATACTGAAGATATTTGACCCATATTCACTTTCTATGATTCAATTCATTCTTTTTAAATATGTATTCTTGTATATTGTGGACTTTACACACCAAAAATAACTCACTGATTAGGTAATGTCTCAAGAAGTGTAAGGAATGAACAATAGCTACTAGTTCACAGTAATGTGTTGGGTGGTTATGGTTATTGGGTCTCATGTAGACATACCCATACAGAATGAGTCTATCCTCCAACACTAATATTGTGCCCAAGATATTTCCACATGTATCAATAAACACTCTATATCCTCTACTAGGATTTGGAAGAATTACAATCAGTTTCAAAGTAATCCATCCTTTCATCTCATAAAAGTATTAATCATATGGTTCATACCAAAAGAACATCACACCCTTTTTTTAAGACAATTATTTGGTGCTTTAAGGAATGATATGTCTAGTATAAAATTATTGTAATATCCTTCCATCCCTAAGAAACATTGTATATCAAACAAGTTCTTAGGATTCTCCCAGAAAACTAGAGCACTCACCATATCTATGTCAATGAATACTCTTAATTGTAATATAACATCACCCATGAAGTGTACATTTTCGATCCATAATTGGAACTTAACAAGATTGTAAAATAGATTATTATCTCTCAGTGTATTCGAAATGACCTCAATTTTTTTATCATGGTCACTCTGAGTATGAGAATATACCAACCTGTTTTCCACATTTAATACAATAAAGGAATCTAGATTGGGGTGGAAAACATTTTCATCAAATCCATAAAAATGGAAGGTATGTTCATAAGAATTAACATCATAACAAGAGACTCATATAAACTATATTGAGATTAGAATATCACACATGAATATTTGAAGTCCCAACTCATACCTAATGATAGCCCGATCCAGGTTCAATCATTTAAAATATTATAGATCCTTATGTCATTTAAATGATTCCATCTATATGAGGATGTTAATATTAGTTATTAATAATAATATATTTCAAACATCGGTAAACAACACATATTTGAAGGTTCACATCAACATTCTTAGTGAAATAAATGGGTGAACCCTAATATAAAGTATTGTGTTAGAAAAAAAATTATTTTAAACCTTCCAACTATCTCTTAAGCTCTTGGTGCATAGTAGGTGTGAACATTTATGGATAAATAGAAAATGAAACATATCTTAGAACTAGCTCAATAGTAAATTCTACCTCTCACTCTCAGGTGGTAATCCTGAAAAATATCTAGGAAATAAATCCCAAAATGATCTAATATGAATGAAATTATTTCAGTTGTATTACCTACAGACTACAAATATTTGTCATCATACATCCTACCCCATGAATCTATGTCCTGGATCTAGAATCATAGATATTCAACTCACACTTCTGAAGATAACTACTACCCTATTGGGATGTAAAAGATATCCTATAGAGAAATTAGTCCACTTAGTTATGATATGGAACAAAAAAAATCCATTTCTACAATAGTATTGAAACCCTTCATCACGATTACACTATAACACCCCAATCATCCATGGTACGTTTATTCTTAATAATTCAATAGCTTGTGCTACACACAACACCGAGTTCAAGCGCACTACGAACTATAAATCAAGCCATTTTAGAAAGAATTTATGGATAGTATTGACCAAATTTTGACTTTTATATATATCACAAATAAATTTAATATTAACTTTTATGTTTCTTATACATAACACAAAGAAAAATTCAATTTTTCAGATAAAATAAGTATTTTTTTTAAAATGAAGTTTCCTAACTTTTAATGGAGAAACCTTTTTAAATCCAATATTTGACACTAATATATATTCAATTTGTCAAAAAGAAATTATTTTTTAGAATTGGGGATTAATAATTTAGTTTGGATATTTCTTTGGGTGATTTTCTAATAACTTTCATATTTTAATGAATAGTGAAAAATACTGTATTTTAATTCAATACTACCTTTTTATCAATATTATTTATATTGTTAGATTATCATTTTAATTGGTTTTAAATTGTAATTGAATTATGTTTTTATAATTTAATCCAATTTTTTTCACATGAATTAATTTCATAATGAAATTGGAATTGGACACATGTCAATTTTTTGATAGTTTTTAGTTCGTAAAAACCAGCTTTCTGGTTTTGACAATGGTAATTAATTTTAAATTTATTTCATACAATTTAGTGTTTTGAATATGGAAAAATTAATTCCCTATTTGGAATCAGAAGCTCAAATTTTTCAAATAGGTACATTTTTATTTTTTTTAAGATTATGAATAGTAGCTTTAGTAATTATTTTTAATTACCATGGTTAAAGGGTAAATCAAGAAAATAATGGTAGAAAACAATATAATAAGAATATAACCTAACACGTGTCCTAATAATATTGAATGATAAATGGATGACCATGATCATCCTTATTCCAATTTTAGGACCCCATGGAGCAACTTGAATGTAAAAATGACATGTTAGACTAATTAATTTAATGTAAACAGAAATATAACATAAACATGTATCTTATTAATAAAACAATTTTAATTCAAGTTATATATGTTATCTATGAAACTATAAATATTAATTATAAATATAAAACTATTTCCTATATCATTGTATTTTATTTGTAATTTTTTGACATTAAATAGTTAAATTTACTTATATCACAATAATGATGCAGTATTTGAGTTATTAATGAAAGAATGAAGTAAATGATATTATAAATGTAAAAATAAATGTAATTTAAAACCTTTTATTGAATCAAAAAAAATTATGTATGAAAATTAAATTTTATATTTGTTTTAATTATTTTGGTTCGATGGAACCATGTAGTTATTACAGTAATTAAAATCAGTTTCTAAATAGTATCAAAATCGTCATAAATGTGTTTTTAAACAAATACTATTTTATTAAATGATATAAAAATAAAAAAAATTATAATTCATCCTACTGACATATATAATTTTATAATGTTTAGTAATGATCCACTATAGGTTCAATTAAAATTCAATAGTTACTAAATTAACCCTATAGTATAAAAATACAAGAAGACACAGTAAGAGTTAAACGGTTTAACTAAGGGTTAATCCTCAAGGATAAAGTTAATATTATGACCTAAACATGTATAAAAATCATTTTAATTTTTTATTTTATTCAATACTCATCTTATAATTGAAATATATTTTTTTGAGCTATTATAAACTGAAAATAAAGTTATAATAAATTATTATATCTAGCCTTTTCTAAAGATCCCCACACCTCTCTTATAAAAGGGCCCCTCTACTCCACACTAATTCACACCTCCAAAGACATTTGGATTGGCTAAAGCCATCCAAAATATCAACAAAACTTACTTAAATTTATCCTAGAGGCCATTATTTTGGAATTAAACCAACATAAAAAGTCATTTTGTGAAAATCAAAAGGATACGCTTGAGGAAGAGGTAATCATTTTATCCCTTATTTCAAATTCATTTTCTTCTTCTACTTCCTCTTCAAATGTTTTGACATAATAAAATTTTAACTCAACCGTCTAATATATTCTATTATTTTGTTATTATTATGGGACAAAAATATTAATCTGTTTACCCATCCTAGTAAAAACAATACAACCATGTGTGCATACGTACGTCTTACCGTCTCCACGATGTGATGTAATCTTTTTTTCATCAATACATTATTTTTAGGTTTATAATGATGAATACAACATGATATTATTTCTGTAAAATTTATATTCTTTTCAAATTTATACCATTTATCCATTAATGAAATGATATCGTCGATTGAGCATAAGTACAGATTACCATCTCCACGATGTGATGAGACTCATCATCCACATTCACCATCCAATAATGATTATAATATATATATATATATTATGAATTATGAATTATAATTTAATATATTAAATACCAAGGCTACTATAAATATATATGTACATATATATATATTTACATATATTTCATTCACTTACTTCCATTTAGTATGATAAGAAAATATGAACAACGTTCAATCGTATGGACAGCCTACCATCTCAATTAATGGTATATTCCATTTCATATATCAATCATAGATATATATTTAAATTATGAAATTAGATGATATATAAATCTTATTTTACATTTTTTAGGTATGTAAATTGTGAAATAAGTAATATTATCATGAATAAAGAGTCAAAACATGCAAGATAAACAGAGCGATTATTACCCGAAATATTGCATTATAATGGAATTGTTAATAAACAGGTAATACAAAGTCATACAAGAATCATATATGATATCAAAAATATTATTATGCTTATGATAAAGATAATAATATGGTTAAAAAATTATACAGAAGTTTCAGACACATACATAGGGTATCAAACCTATGATAAGGGTTAATTCCTCAATCCCATTGTTATTTGATATTGTTTACGTATAAGTATTTACTGGGACATATTTACATCAATTAAAATGTTTAATAATTTTTTTAAGTGGAATATTTTAAATATTTATGAAATAGGCTCTTTAATAAGATCATCCTTTTAAATATTTTAATAATTTGTTTTTCAAAAAATCAATTTCAATAATGTTCATATTTTCGAAAGTATTTTAATGATTTATTTATATGGACATGATTGTTTTAAAATGTAGATTTCTTTCATCTGGTTCGAAGTGGTATGGGAAACATTGATTCTAAAATCTTTTTAAACTTAATTGAATTATAAATTGTGTGACTTTTATATGATTTCCTAAAAATCGATATTTCACTCAATGAGATTTACTGATTATTTTCAATTATGTCATCATCCTTTATTGGATATTATTCTTAATTGAGGTTGATTTAATATAACAAAATTTTCCATGTTGTATTGGATGAATTATCATATTTTTGACTCTGTATGATCTATTATTATACCATTCATTGTTTATGGTTAATGTATTTCCATATCATATGCACGTTCTAATTCAATTTTTTATGTTATGTTTCACACATTTCATATGAGGAATGTATTGGACTATGTAAGTGGCTGGTGGGGGCCACTATTTCCCCTCGCTGCATGAATAGGTCTCATGAGACAAACTAGATATTGACATGGTTGAGGCCTTGGCCATTTATTTTCATATATAGATATGTCCAAGGCTATAAACATTTATTTTAGATGTCATGGTTAAGGCATTGACAATATTTTTTAGATGTATGAAATTATGAATTCCCTAGTTATGAGATTATATATTGATTTTACATGTGATTATTTGACAAGTAGAATATATATGTGATTGTTTAAATGGAATTAGTTGATTTATTCATTCCATATAATTCTGAATATAATGTTTTAAAAGGCTTGTGTCTTAGTTTTGTACCTCACTTAAAAAGATTATGCTTATTTTTGATAGATTATGCTATATTGTTTTTCCATACTGAGAATCTAAGCTAACCCCTTTCTTTTTTTCATTTTTTCTAGTTTACCATGATATGTATCATGATTTATATGAAGTGTTAATCGAGGGTTATAATTATTTTCTCAAAAGATTATTTATAATGTGTTTTATGTTAGAAATTTAAATTTAATATTCATATATGTAATCTATTTCCCAAAACTACTAAACTGATTGGTATTTCGAGACCATATTTCTTTTAATAAAGATAATGTATTAAAATAATGCACTAGATCCAAACTTATAGGGTCAAGGGAGTCAAAATTAAGAGGAAACAAAATAATTGATAACATTTGACCTCAAGGGGACAATCTTTGAATTGGTGTATTCCCTCTAACCACACTCCCAACGATGTGTCTATAGTTAGCATCCCATAAAACTATTGAATTTCCATATTAATACATTCCATGATTTATAATGAGATAATGGTACGAGAATGACCTATATATAATAAATTATATATTATAGTAGAAGATACTAGAATAATACCTTATATAGTAGATGGTATTGTATTCTGATCCTTGGGTATGAACATTAAGGAAAGAAACTGACCTGGCGCACAAACATTATCTATAACTAGAGTACGCAAGTTAGGTCCCATCACTTTTCATTGATATTTTTATGCCTAGATAACTGTCCAAGACCTATTCCACGTCCTTTCCTTCTAATGACGCTCTATCTTTATACCTGATGTGGAGAAACAGATCGTTCCACTGAAGGTGGATCTTGTACGAATCCTCTCCATTCTAAGTAGGTGGAAGTTCATAATTATTCTATAAATATGTCCTATAGGACTGCAATCACGACACTGACAAGGGTCTCTGTCACATAGAGGTTTTAAATTCCCCTACCACCCACACTAATGGCATATAACATAGATACTAGTTCTGATAGTCTGGCCACCACTACTCAGATGAGTAACCTCAAGGCTATGCCTCCTACTATTGGAACGAAAAACTACACTAAAATTTCACTAAAACCCTATTCTCAAAACAATCATCTACTCTCATGTTTCACTCCATGATAAATACCTGATTGATTATTTTATAAAAGGTAGATAGGTGATATACATTCACTTGTGAGTGGATGCCATACTCAAGACCATCCATAAAACGTCGTAATTGGGATAAATCATCACATGCTAGAAGTCATGAAAAGAATTTAGAATTATAAAAATATGATGAATATAACATTATGGACATAAAAACATGGTCCATGTGTATAAACACTCAGTATTGGTCATTTCTCATCATATGAGGGAAAAGGTAATCATAGAATTTAGTTTGGATGTATTCCAAGATCATTCTCGAATGACGACCAGACTGAGTAATCACATACAACCAGTAAATGGTTGAATCACATATCATATAAGTGTAATGTTTTACCCTCCTCAATATAGGTAGATCTATATTCTTAATGATTGAAATAATGTCCTCTAGCTGAGACTCAATAACTTGGTGACCGCCATCCCCTAAAAACATGGTAGGATGTTGCAACTATGACTATCAATACAGATCATTCATAGTAGGATCAGGTCATGGATCTGACTAAATTGAATGATTCATATATAGAAATCCCTCATGAATATGATCATTAGTGACCATTTTGGGTGTTGAAGGTGGTGCCTCAAGTGCAATTCCAATTAGTATGATTGGATGCTCATGGCCTACCCTCTAGATCATGGTCGTCCCCAACCCCATGTTCATCATCCATAGATGTTGTGGTGTAATAGATCTAAAACTTCCAATCACATGCCTCAAAATAATATTAGAGATCACATATATTCACCAGTAGAAAAAAAATTAATAATAATGTATTACTATCTAAGATACTACCCAAACTACCCACTTAGATGGCCAGGGTATTTGTAAGTGTTCGAGTTTAATTTACTAGAATCTATTTTATTCATTTGATGAGAACATACAGTTTGTGTTCTTATATACTTATATTCATATTATAGGGTTTGTTTATATAAATATTTATTCCCATCTAATAAAATCGAATACACTTTATAACAAAAAAGGCACTCCATTTATTTCAATTTGATATCCTACATTCGATCTCATAATGTAACGGGTAAATAATAATCTGGCTCAGCATATTGAATTACCCTTCACAATTCAAAATTTCACATACACCTTATAATTTTAATATGTAATCATGTGATTGCATCTAAAATGATTCTCACGTAACCAACTGTATATAGTTGAAAAGTGTATAAACATTCCATTTATGATACCACCATTATCCGATTTATAAAAAAACAATTTAGATTGATGCGAATATTTTAAATAACCAATTCCGTTTCCCTGAAAAATATTATATCATAATAGGAATATATAATAACTTTGTATCACTCAAAAATCATAGGACACACATGCAATGAAATTGGTGAAATTCACCAATGTTTCATGGAAGATACAAGAAATCTAAATTATAGGTGCCTATAATAATGTATTTTATAGTGCTTTATTCCATACCTAGACAAGGTAAAATATCCATAAATAATATCAAACCCAAATTTCATGTTTAACACCCAATAGTGAAAACATATCAACCCCAATATGAAAAATACAAAACAACAATTTTTAATTCTAAAGAAAATTGGTATTTATGCGGAGCATGGGTGTCCTACTCCAAAGAATGGCTCATGAAAATGTTCCAATATAATCCTAATCTCTTCTCTATACAACCAAATAAAAATGAAAATGAAAATAATAATGGATCTAATACCACTTTTTTAATTCTGGGCCTAGGTTCTACTCAATGGTTCCCAAAACTCGATTTGTCACATTTCCATAGGCATGCCTCCCCAGACTCCATAGGTTGTCAAAAAGAAATGGTTTCCAACGGTTTTTTTTTGTGGGGATTATACTTCCTTTTGTGATATTGGACCACAGTGATATAATAAAAAGATAAAATAATCGAATCATAAGAATAAATTAATAACATTGTGATATTAGACACAAATATAGAAATAACAGATAATATTAATCAAAATAAGTAATGTAAATAAAATAAAATTATAATTTTGTTTTAACTTAATGTATATAATAAATTGGAATGAATATATACATGAAAATTGGAATATAGAATAATACATTTTATATAATAGAAAAAAATACCAAACACTTTCCAGGATCACTAAGAACTCATAATGCTAGGATTCATCATATTTTCCATACCTACAATCATATAATCATTCGGGGTACCAATGGTGGACCGGATAGGGAGTGAGATTAACACCATTATTCCACCACCAAATTCATTTATACAATCTAGTTGGTGAACATAAACATACACTATGTAGTAATATATAAATATAATACAATTCCAAATTAAAAACACATATCTACTTTAGCTTCATCTAGAAATGTCTCTGAACAACATATCATTTAATTAATTTTCTTATTTTTTAGTATAGATAAATAATGTAATGGGTTCATCAAAACCATAATATATCCTGATAATTATGAAAAAAAATTCATGAGGTAACAAAGGCCTCCATGACCTAAAGGATCATCCAGCTCATAGTAGAAACTCATACAGTTTGGAAAAAATGTTTTTGAGTGTAATATATGTGGAAACACAAAATGTATTATTATAGAAAAGATTATAAACAATTCCAAGGATCTCATCCAATTTAATCACAAGTTAAGAATGAATTGTACCAATGGGGAGAATTTGTTGCACCACGTGTCTGAGTACATCAAATTTAATACTATGAGTGTATTCGGGGAATCCTAATATTCAGAAACATAGTTAAAGGATCTTGAAATTTAATCATATGCATCCTCTATTATGAAGGTCTATGTTCTAATGTGATTATCTCACTTGGAAACAAGATCATTAAATTGAAATGGCACCCTCTATGTGCCTAAGGAATTCCCTTGGGAATCTAATGATGGATCATGTTTGACCACTCCTATAAAGATAATAAGGTCTATATGAAATTGGCACATTATACATATAGCATTGTTTGATTTAGTCCCTATAATAATAATTCCATTAAATACTAAGTATTTTCAATCATGTTATTACCTTTTATCAATGTGAAAGTATTAATCAAGGATATGGAACCTTTTATACATTTAATTAATTAATAATTTACTAGGCTCATTCCTTTACCTTTCATTATGCTTGAAAATATACGTTAAGGATATGAAAACATTTACCATTTAATTATAAATAACTAGTATAACTTATGTATAATAATATACATTACTTTTATTAATTTATTAGGTTTATTTCATTAAATTCCATCAAAGGTGACAAAGAAAGATATTTCATGAAACTATGTCAATTTATTACATAATTCTCGGCCAAGCGACATCTATAATTATACTTTAAAATTAACATTTTAAAGGATATTTTAATTAATGAGGAACAATTTAATTATCATGGACAAGTCGAAAACACACTCGAGCTGTGTTTGTAAAAGATAATACATGGAAAAACATGTTACACACTCTTATTGGGTGGAAAAAATTGAGGATGACCTCCAACATCTGAAATAAAATTTATAAATAGATCATTATAATACAATCACAAAAAATATAACTAAGGAATATCAATTTAAATAGAATCTCCCACTGAAATAGGAATGGTGAACAATAAAAAAAATTATAAATAATGTATAATTTAGGGAAAATACTAGACCACCTACCTTGACCCAATTGAACATTCCACATCGAGTATGAGCTTATATTTTGACATGTATAAGAGTAGAACAGAAAATTGAATCAATGTCCTAAATATAGGGCATCAGATCTTAAACCAAAATAAAATCATTGAGAGAAATGAAAACAATGAATGGATCCTTTTAGTGAAGAACATACTAGTGGCTATCCAATGTGACGCACTGATTTGGAATCATAGTCTGGATATAATAAGGATAAGAACACCGCATTAGGATCGAGGGATGTTCTCTAGGAGTGTTCCTACTCTTTAGAAGGTGAAATAAGTGTGAGTGAATTTTAAATGGTTTTACCCCATTAAAAAATTTCCCAACATTTACACAATGTGTAAATTCTTTACACATTATGTAATGCTCGAGTGTTCCCTTCTTGGGAATGTCAATTATAGGTAGTGAACTTGATTTGCTGGGCCAATGAACATTTTGAATTGAATACATGTCATGTATTGAAAGTACACATCGTGTACTTATTTCACATCTAGGATCATTCTAACCTATCCATTCTTCCAAAGGCAAAAGACCCACCCTAAGGTATGGTATTTGATTTTAATCCATAAGAGGACTACAAAAAATGTTTTGACCAAAAATTAAATGGATCCATTATTGAAGTAAAAAAATGACTTCTTATAGACTAGGTTAAATGAAGGCCTTGGACTATAAGAATTATAGTTAAATTTTTAATTCTAAAATTATGTAATAACTTTATGATAATAATGAAATGATATTGTATACATCTTGTTAACAATATCAATAGAAACATCAACTTCCAACTCAAAGGGAAAACCTAATAAGTTATTAGAAAACTCATATACATACTCTCTAGCCACTAAAGGAATCTTAATCCATTATTACACATCATTAGACACAGAAATAATTTATTTTTTGAATTATAGAACATTGGGAAGGCAATGTCCCACCAAACCAGACCTTGCATCTCATTCCACTTAAGACACATGAGAACTCCCATTAGAGGGAGGTGAAGGTCACCCACTACGGATAGTAATCAACATAAGATTTTAGGATGGTCATCTACTCCATCCTAATAATATCATAAATATATTTATCTCATGGAAAATAATATTACATGAAAGAACCACTTCTGATATAGGCACAACATACTATGGGTATGAAATCTTCACTCCATCTTCTCCATTAGAGGTATTGATATCTCTACAATATATAGAAAAATAATGACTAGGTGATTAATTAATAAGATAATATGAACTAATATAAATAAATTCCAGTAAGTTGTATCAAATTTATAAGTAAACATAAATGATATAATTATAATTTTACCTATCACTAGCACTGGTTTGGCCGTAATCTCTATACGAACATTCTCCATTCCATGAAACAACATCAAACCTTGAAAGGCATGAGTCTGAAAACTACCTTGGGGAACCCCTAAGATGAATTTTATAATAAGATATTGCAATAATTCTAAAATTACTATGAAATATATACACTACCAGCTAAGATTCATCAAACCAAACATCAGGTCACCAAGGGAAAAGATCGTGCAAAACTATGAGGATGTGTAATTACTCTACAAAATCTCACTATATAACCTGAGCATGAAAGAAATTTATATATTATAGGGACCTCTAGGTAAGAAAATTTTATATACCATGTATTTTCACATTGATCAAATATAAGTGTACCATTTCCCAAAGTTACCAATTCCAATGACTATGATGGATTCATGGATCCACCGACACACCCTCTTCATAGTTCCTCTTACATATTCTTCATATATGAGTAGATATATTCATTTAAAAAATTAATAAAAGAAATATAAACAAACCTATAAAAATAATTATACCATTATATATCATAAATTTTCATTCCATTACTTCAATAATAGTTTTATGGTTTAGGGAGAAGATATGGGATCAGTAGTTGGTTACATTTCCATTTAAAAATTAATTAGTTTTAACTCTTCATTTGAAACAATATCAAGAGATAAATGAAAATGTTTTGAAAACCATTTATCAAATTCCATAAGCATATGTTTTCCATATTTAAAGAAAAAACCCAATAAAGAGAAAGACAACACCAAATTATCTTGGTAGAACCACTGAGTACAAATAACATTTAAGTCCTTCCACATTGGTTATCTTGCTTCATTGACTGAACCACTTTCTCCCACCATTTATATTTATGTCCTTCATGAAATAATTTAGAACATTTAACATTAATAAAACCTAGATCCTTGATGAATTAAAATATCCAATAAATATTCTCAAATATAATGAATGAAAAATGAATATTTATTATGTAAAAATAAGAAAAAAAGGACATAAAAGGTAGTCAAAAGAAAATTTTGCGGTCTAATTTTGTAGACACCAAGGGAATCTCCATAGATGATAGTTATAAAATAAATAAGTAATGATCATATTCTAAAAGGGTCTCTATATCTGATTGACGCATGATCTAAATACTCTTGGTCGATTTAATAATGATATGATGTCTAAGGCTAAAACCTAAAAGGGATTTGATATATAGAGATGAATCATATTCAACATATCAGTGATAGATATTTTTGATCCTGTAAATAGATATTATGAGAAGCATAGCATGATCATATGCTTTAATTCAAGTTCATTATACTTAATCGGTTGATATGGATATGATTATTGAACCACATCAATAATAAATGTGTCCACCTCAGTGAATGACCCCTTGAATATAGGACCCATTAGTATTAAGCTTGTTTTCATCCATAGGGACCTTCAATCATACCCAAACACAATTGCTCCCTGAACAAAGGTATATATCATCTTTAGGGGGTTCATGAAATATTGAATATATTACATGTGGCAAAATAGGTTTTTGAACCAACCTTTTTCTTCATGATGTTTATTACTCATTCAAAATGACAGTGTCTTATAGTAAATAAGCACTAAATACATATTCATATATTTAACTAGGCCCAAAAAGTTCCTATCACTAATCTATTCATAGACCCATTCGATGATCTATCCCTCAAACCATTTTTATCACAAATTCAATTACGCATCGATCCTATGGGGGTAATCTTTAATAATGTTATGTACATCACATTGTACAGGGTTCACATATGGTCTTCATGGGGGAATTGTACTATATACAATAAAATATTTTAAAAAGAAATAAAAACCAATAAATATTATAAATCATAACAATTTATATTTTATAAAAAATATAAACTTGTGAATACCTAAAAAATAGGGTAAAAATAACACCTTATTTTCCAATATGGTAAGAATGGGTGTATATTTTTGAGCCCAAAAATCATGCCAAGACAAAAAAAAATTGTGACTCAGGGACTAGAATAAATATATAACATATCACTTCCCCAAAACCCACTCATAAATAATGGAATCATAATAAATATATTTGTATGAATCCTCTTACTACATACATTATGAGCTCTGATAATCAAATATTTAGTCTAAAATAACATCTAAAAATTTCAACAAATGAATCCTAGATTTGATTCGTTTTTCACCAAACCAGTCTGGGGTACTTATAACCCGGTTATTTGATCCAGCCTATGGCAAGGCTTGGATGGTATTCTTAATCCACATGGACTTGAAACTAGTTTATATTAATCTTACACATAAAATTAGAAAAAATTTACAAATGAAACATCAAACTGGTTCTAAGTAAGAAGCAATTATGACCTTTCCATAATTTTTAGTCCTGTACACTAATATATAAAAAAAAATAAAAAATTCTCAACATGTCGATCCATAAATTAATTTTTTTTAAATAAAAATCATATATTGAAATAAAAAACATCATCCATAATATAATCCAAAGCAGTATCAATCATTCATATACAAGGGGGTATTTTGATCTATTTTGATTATATAAGAGAATCGAATTAAAACAAAAACTAAAAAATACACTGTAGAAAAATACCCATATACATATGATAAGAGGTCTAATTATAACCATGTCACCACCATTAACCTCTTATCTGTTAAAAAAACCCTTCACCACATGACACCTTTACTTTTCTTCTATATTTAAAAAAAAATCGAACCCCCATTGTTTTATATAGGGTGTGGGCTTAACTATCCTAGTAGGATCCCAAAAAGTGTGTCCTGAGTGAACATCCTTAGATAAATAAATTCACTAAAGTTTAGAGATATTTCAAAGTAAAATAAACATTTGTCATTAAAATTGAATAAATTGGTATCAAACATTATAATAATATAAATTTGAATTTGAATTACATATATACAGAAATTTAAAACAATGATCGTTGGAGACACAAAGGATTCAAGGGTAACTTCACAATTTGAACGCCATAATATATCAGAGACCTAAACTATCATTACTATCTACCCCAAGGTAATTAGTGATAGAAATTACAATTCTTATAAAAAAGAAGTTAAAAAAATGGAACGAAATCCATATTATAATAATGTTTAATAGTTTTGTAGTGTAATCCAAAGGCCCTTTAGGGAAAGGCATTCCAAGAGTCACTTTTTCTAGTATTTTCACAATGATAACCAAATTAAAATGTGTCCTCTCTCTTTTAAATAGTTATAGTTACATCATATAAATGTATTTCTATGTAAAAGGGGTATCTAACCAAATCTTATACATGAATTCATCAATTTATACAAATTTCATGATTATCAATTTGAATTGATTTTTACCTTTTCAATAGGAAGAAATTTCAAATAATTATATCATATAGAAAGAATTTAAAAAATTTATAAATTGTTTAAAAAATATTAAACACCCTTATAATATAAGAAAACACTTATGGTTTTCTAAACAAAGGTAAAAATGGAACATTATACCTTCTCTTTTGACACCATTGATATCTAGGTAGAATCCACTTGAGTAGAAAAAGAAGGGTCAATATATTTAATGTGAAGACCCTAAACCGTAAAACCCACATCATAAAAAATAGATTAAATTGGATAAATACCTTTATAGGTATATGGGATAAGTACATCCAAGATGGGGAGGTGTAATTAACCAATGAGGGGATAAAGAACCACTTACTTAATGATTTTTAAGAGATTACATGAGAACAAAATGTGCTTGAATTGAAGCATAATGGGAGGATAAGAGATTTTCGTCCTGTGAAGAACCTATAATTTCTTAAAATTGGTGAATTAGGGATAAAAAAATTAATATTAATGAGATAAAGAGTATTATATTTTATTTTAAATAAACTATTAAAATCAGGTCATGAGGTGACTTACCTATATCATCTCAGGATGCATCCCTCAGAAACATAACACTTCTACAAAGGTTGAGTAATGATGCATCCTCCCTTAAACATGGAAAGACCTATATCCCAATAAAATCAACCCCTCTTTCTTGTTTATGTCAAAAAAATATCTCACATAGTCGTAGAGAAACTCGGTGTCTCAAAATATAGGCTCTCATATTGGTTAGTGTCACAACTCAACCTACCTTAACATAAAGATACCTATTCCTCTAAATTATTGTAAAATCCAATATATTACGTATCATACATACCCACATAATCATACACTATTTTAATTTTCCATTTTTTTGAAGAAATGTTATATTATGACCTCGTAGGTGGTGGTGTAACCCACTGCTATGTAGGACATTATTTTCTCTTAAGGTATGTTTGGATGTGACCTCCATCAATCACATCTTGATGCACTATATTCTATAAGTATTGTTCTTCCCAAATTCACAAACACGCGGAGTATTTGAAAATAATGATAATGGAATAAAAGTAGGTAATAAATTTCTACCTAAAAGTGACACCAAGGATGAGAGAGTGATAATGATATTATAAATGGAATATAGTTTATATGTGACATCCCACCCCTCTCTCATTGGATTAGGAAGAAGAAGTGGGTGATATTATCTTTAGGTAACATCCCCAACACCCTAAGGAATATAAATAAATTCCAAAGGATTTTGAATCAATTGGGTGATTATTTTTCATTTAATGATAATACAACCATATCATTATAACCATAAATAACCAAACCCTTATTTAATGCATGAGTATAGAAATTAATGATAATAAAAAAGAAACCAAATGACAAATATCAGAGTACAAGTAGAATCAATGTGACTTAACCAATGTAATAAAATGATGAAAATACCCAAAGACACTAAATATACCAACCAAAAACTTTTAGACTGCTCCAAGCTCCATATTCTCATGCCCATCCGATGGTATCCAGGAGCATCACTGAAAAACTAGGATATCATTCCCTTAAATGTATATCAATAAATGAAATAAGCAAATGTATAATAGTTCCCAGGTGGGGGTGATTCCAAAATAGACTAATCTTTCCCCAATGACATCCCAACCCAAAAAAAATGGATAAAACATTTTTTAACATTTTATAAAATAGTTAATAAAAGGAAAATATATTATAAAAAAGAAATAAATTATTTTTTCCAAGATAAAAAACAAAAAGATATAATAATAATTATTTAATAAATACATAAACCAATCATTTGAACTATTTGTACATTTATTATTTTGAATATACATATCAATGTACAACAAACATTTATAATAAACACACATGAAATCATGATTTTACAATTGACTGGGCCACTACACATCTGTATTATGTCCCTTCGATGGTGGTACATCATGCCCATTATCCATCCAATTCCACCCATTTCCAACTATTATTCCCAATAATTTCAAAAAATTTAAGTAAAATAATTTTTAACTTTCAAATAATTTAAACAAATCATTTATTTATATCAAAAAAATCATAATTTCAAAATCACAATTTTAAAATTAAAAAATGGGTTTTCCAAAAAATCATCAAATTCCCATGATTTTCAAAACTATAGTTAAAATGAGAATTCTCATTAAATCAAACCATTATTTATAAAAAAATCAATAAATTTAATAATTTAGAAACCAATCCTTCAAGTTCTAATCAATATGATTCAAGATCGGATCCACCTACCTCTCTAACATTTCCAAAAACAAAGAAAAGAATAAACAATTCAATAACTTCGCATAGATCTTCTAAATCTGAATATATGTCTTGTCTCCTTCAACTAATTATAAAATATCACATCACGATTACCAAGTAACATAATTTTTCTATCCCCTATGGACAATATCTAAAGCATTATAAGAGAGGATAAGAAAATATATAAGAATAACGATGAGGAACAAGAACTTATCGATAAATCTATATATCCAATGAACAATGGTTCACCTCAAAAAAACTCCCAGACCAAAGAGAATCATATAAAAATACATGTGAGGAAAATAAATCCATGTTATGGAAGGATTAGGGGGAATAAGAGTTCTTATGTGGATAATCCAAATTAGATCCATAATTTTTTTATCGTTAATTTTCATTGTGCACAGTTAGAAAGAACTATTAGAAAAACAGTGAACTAACAGTGCATGAGAAAATATTAGAAACAACACCTCATAAGGTTAGGACACACGATTAGAAAAACATTGTACCAAATTTATGTTTCCACACTCTCTAAAAGTTCATAGTTTCTCTAGGGAATCTGTGCAGTTTCTCTAAATCATGCACCAACCGTGCGCCTACCGAATTTTCATTATTTTCCCCTACATGGTTCCATGGGGGAGTTTCACAGTTTCTAAAAATCATTGTCATACCATGAACCTCTATTAAAACCTAAAAAATATACCATAAATCCATTGAACCTTATATTAAATAACTTAATCATTTTATATACTTATAATTCATAAATAAAGGGTCATGTTATTGAAACCATTAAAGATATAATTCCCCACCATTTGTCCTTTTTTCCTGAGATAGTAGAAAACTCTTACTTATATAGAACATTTTTAACAACCTGCAAAATAATTCCTTTTCATTATACCTTATTTCCTTCTAAATCCAACAATGTTTCTTTTCACATGCCTGAATTTAGTATTGTTATCCCAAATATGTATAGTTCATGAACCAATGAATCATCTTCATCTTGTTCAACATGATCGCATTTAATCGCATGGTTAGTATTAGTATTATACTTCTTAAATTGAGATATGTGAAACTAATTCTGCACTGAACTGAACTTTGGTGGAAAATCCCACAGATATTCATCCCCACTAACTCATTGAAGTATCTAAAAATAGCCTATGAATCGAGGAGATAACTTTCTATACATACCAAAATGATGATTCAGATGCCTTTTATAGATTCTCAAGAACACATGAACACTCGTCTCGAAATAAAATTTCATTAATTATGATCTGAATATTATTTTTGATGACTATAAACTGTCTACATCCTTTGTTGGATCAGCTGAATCTTATATGTTGTTACTTTCACAAAGATGGTTCCAATCAATGAAATATAACTTATTTACACCAAAAAAGTATATAATGAAAAGGATACTCATACCAGGAATCAAATGTAACCATATGTATTGAGTGTTGATAATTATTTATACACAATAAATCTACTAATTGTATGTGCTCCTACCATGAGACACCCAAATCAATTACACAAGCCATAAGAATATCCTCCAATTTTCTTATCTTCATTTTGGATTGTTGATCAGTTTAAGGATGATATATCATGACAGTAGTCAATTATTTCTTAAGGTCATACTGTGAGGATTTTTAAATTTGATATTTAAATATCGGGTCTCTATCTGGTAAAATAGAGACTGGAAAACCATGCCTTTTTAACACTTCTTGGATACAGATTTATGAAAAGTATTCAACTGTATTGGATTCAAAAATATGGATGAATGGGGAAAAAATTTTGAGATGATCCACAATCTCCAATATAGAATTATGTTTCAAAACAATACTTATTATACTTATTACCCAAATAAATTAATATTTTCTCCCATTTCCTAAGAGTAATCAGTAAGGAATGCATTATACCCACTGGTCAATTGTGATTTTCCATAACCAACAGATATGTGAGGCTTCTCAAGATAAACTCATCCATATTTTTCTTTGACTTCCAACAAAATTATTATTTCAATGATATATACGTATTTATTATTCTTTGGTGAACAAAACATGTCAAATGGTAGTAATTATAAAGGATTTTTTCTGGACAAGAAAAATATATTTCAATCCAATATTGAAACACAAACATTAATAATGTGTCAATATTCCATCCATTAATGGTCTACCCAGCATTTAGTATTTACCTCATAGTAATTCATTTCAAATCATAATTTTTGGCCTCTTTAACCTTATCAACCAAATCAGAAACAAAAGAATATAAAAATAAAACCACAACACTACCTTGCTATTAACAATACATGTGAATTTCGGTTATCAATAATATTATATTTCATTGAACTGATTCCTCTTTCACAAACTAAATATTAGAATTTATTCTTAATTTATCTTCCATAGAGTTCCATTCCCCCGGTGTATAGATAAAGTCAATATCAAACATTTGATGATACTTTATCTGTCTTTTTTTACCATAATAAAATCTCTTCGTGAGAAAATTTATTTCAAACAATTATGATCCATAAAAACAATGAATTTAAAAAAAATATAATGATGTCGAGGTTTTAATGAATGGGACATGGAATCTAATTCCAAATCTGGTGTTGGGTAGTTCTTCTCTGGCATACCTAATTTTTGTGATCCATAAGAAATAAGATGATCTACTTTTTTAAGAACACTTCCAACCCATATCTAGAAGCATCAAAATACACCAAATATCTTTTTACTATTTATTGAAATATATTGATCATTTTGATATATAGAAAATTTTATCTCTTCAAAAGATAAAGGAAATTTATGACCCTATTTTAATGGAAAGACATTCATTGTCAAAAATATCATTGATGAAGCTAGTTATGAAAATTCACGAACAAACATTAATAAAAACTAGCTAGGACAAGGAAACTACTAATCTTAATGACATTATTTGGAAATTTTCAATAGAACATAGCGACTATATTTTTTTGGATCCACAAAAACCCCATTTTAGAGAAAGAATGGCCAAAAAAGAATCATTTTTTATTCAAAATGCACACTTATAATTTTTTGAATACACACGATGATCCCACAAGAAAACTAATACTATCACCAAGTGTTAATCATGCTCATCCATTGTCATATAATACACCAGTATGTCATCAACAAACACCACAATACAATATTCTAGATACCTTTGAAATATTAGACTCACCAATGAAAAAAATAGTTAGTTCATTAATGAAACTAAAATTCATAACCACATACTCATAATGTTCATATATACATCTAAAAGCTATTTTTCAAATATCATAATTCCAAATCCATAGTTGGTGATAACCTGAATGTAATTCTATTTACATGAACCAATAGGATCCCCACAATGATAAAATAATTCACAAATTTGTGTAAGTTGATATTGTTTCTTTATCATAAATTGTTTAAGGTTATAATAATATACACAAAGAATAAGAGTTTCACCCACCTTATTCACAAATGAACCAATACATCCCACATAGATGTTCTCAATTGAATAAATCCCTTACATTATAACTCTTCAAAATTAACCTTAAATTCCATCAATTATGATATTTCTATTCGGTAGGACATATGTGAGATAGGAATGGTTCATTGTAGGAGATAAAACATTAACACCACTTCTTTAATGTTTGGAAACACTAAAAATTTATCAAGAAAAGCATCACATAACTAATCAAAAATTGTTTGGAATCCTCTATTTCCAATCTCATTCATAGATACCAAGGTCCAAGATTCCATCTGGTATGAGAAAAGTCCAACTGCTTGTGTCAAAAGTAATACTCCACATGCTTTTATATTTTGATCTCATATAAAGACATCCTCAGTTCCATATAATGTTGTAAAACTAACCATTTGTTTATAATAGTCTATGCGACCTTTGAACATTTTCTACCAATCCAAACCTAGGATTATTTCATAGACATCCATATCAAGAACAAAGAAATACCAATGAAATTCACCCTTATTGATAGTTATAGAACATTATTTGAACATAATGAATTGACATTATCATTTTTATAATTGGACTTTTGTGATTCAAAATAGAATTCATAATCACATCAGGCATACCCATATTATCCACAACACAAGATGTAATAAATAAGAGGGAAACACATGTGTTGAAAAAATCATGAATAATGGTTGAAGTAAAAAATAATTATACATGTCATTGTTAAAGGTCCAAATTGATCATCCATGATCATATTCTCAGTTCTAAATAATTACATACTCACTGAACATTGGAATTTGTTTCTATGTCTAGATTACACTGGTTGAGAAGTTATGGTGTTCCTAGAATCACCACGGACTACTTGGTTTTTCTAATGAAAGCTATTCTATAGCTCTCTTCTCATCAAACCATACAATTCTTGAGAATCATGAGATGTGATCCTGGAACCCAACCTTAGAGAATTGTGAAAAGAACAATTAAGATGTCCCATGTTGGGGTAGTTGTGACATTTTCTAGGTGGTTCTGTAAAATCTCACTTAATGTGGATTATATAACAACATTAAAATCCAATGGATTTTCCCTTTGGTTAAGGAGGAAGTTTCACTGATCCATAAATCCGATTATCATTCATACCATCACCAAGTATATAGGTATCCCTATAAATATTATGTCAAGAAATATAGTTCCCACCATTTCCTATTGGTATAAACATGGTTCCTCGGACCGTATTACAAGAGATATCCTTTCCTCCACAGTTTCCCTATTGAACATCTCCATATAATCCCATATAAAAAAATGGGAATTTTTTATGGAATCTATAGCCTTAACCTTGATTCAAAAAATTCATGCCTTAAAGGGAACAATTACATCAAAATCAATAGAAAATAAGACCAAATTCCGAAATTTAGAAACATACACAATCAATTTGATGTTCTATTTCTTCAAACAGAATAATTACGTTGTTCATGAAATATAGAAAATATGATGATAAAATTTTTTTGTTAAAATATTTTTCAAAATCCTGACATGTCGTACCTTTATTCAATTTATCTTGAAATTTGAAATCCCACCACTAGCATGCAATATCATCGTACATTTATTTTTCCTACAATAATTTCATCTCTAATGTTATTTCAATGATATAAAATATTCTATTAATCCTCTTTAACCAGACTTCTAATTTTTTTGGCTCCGAATCACCACTAAATAAGGAAGGAGTATTCTATTTGAACTAAAAAAGGACCAACTTTTCTTGATTTATCATTTTTGTTCCCTCTGTTCTTGGAATAAGAATCATGGACAATACTTGGGAAGAACTTTTGGTTCACATGTGGATCAGGTGAAACTACATTCTCAGTAAGATCATCTTGTTGGTTTTATAATCCCTTCCTTGTATCATTATCAATAACAAAAATATATATTTAGTTTTAATTTATAGAAAAATAAGGATTTATAATTTCAAATTTACCCCTTCAATCTTATCACAACAAGGATTTCCCAAATATGAAAATTTCATCTTTCAAACCGTTTTTTAAAATTTCACAATGGTTTTTTAAAATTAATTCGTTTTCAAATATTTTAAAAAATAAACACATTTTCACCAAATCTGAATCATTACTCGAAATTAATTATGCACCCCCAGTGGGAATTCATTGATGACAATGGATTTCAGGATCTTCCCATAAGTAGGACCCATGAGAATGATGTAACAACTCCTAACAGTGTGTCAAAACAATAATTTTCCAAAAATCAATAGTAACTTCAAATTTATCATAAAAGGTTAGCTAATCATTTTTAGGATCTAAATTTCATGTTCTAATAATTATATATTGTTTCTAGAAATAGAAATAAAATATTAAACATAAATTATTTTCTAACTCTTGGTGAAAAGAAATTGATACCATTGGTAACATCCCTTCCCTCACCCATTGTCTTTGGAAGAGGTGGATAATGTTTCTGGTCTTAGGTAACATCCCCAAGACACCAATGGTTGGAAATAAATTCCAAGGGATTCAAAATGAATTGGGGGAAGATTTTAGTTGTAAAGATAAAATAACCAAGTATAGATAACCATAAACAACCACACCACTATGTGATGCATGAGCATAGAAATATAAGACAATACAACCCAATCCCAAATAAAATACCAGATTACAAGAGGAATTAAAGTAACATTACCTATGGAATAAAAGGAAGAAGCACCACTAAATAACAAGGATACCTTTCCGTTACTTTTTTCTTGATAAATAACATCTGTAAAAGAAAAATAGTGACCAAGTATGGGGTAAGTCTAAAAATCAGTAGGATTTCTCCAATGACATCCCAACTCACTCCACATGGGTATGACATGTATGCATGTTTTAAAAAATAGTTTAATAAATGAACATAGTTTATAACAATTCTATAAATCCATTTTTCAATGGTATGCGTCAACAAGATATCATAATCATTTTTCAATGAAAACATCAATAAAGTAATTAAAAAATTCCTCAATTAGTGATTTTGCATATATCATTCCATGCCTAACATGTATCCAAAACACACCCACAGACACACACAATATTTATATTTCCATTTAAGTCATAACTTCATGTCCTTACTCCATCCCTTTGATGGTGGTACTTCATGACCATTATCAATCTCATTCCACACATATGTGCCATTATTCCAAAATCAATTCCACCAATGTCAACAAAATCATTTCTTCCCTTTTAAAACATTTATCATACTACCTTAATTACCTCAAACAAAACATAATTTTAAAATCATCATTTTATAATTATGAACAATGGGTTTTTATAAAAAGTCTCCCAATTCATAGGATTTCAGAAATCGTAATAAAAATGAAAATTTACAATAAATAATTCCACGATTTCCATGGAAATTTAATTCCATTTAATTAATAAGAAATCAATCCTTCTTTTTCTAATCTTGAGTTGTATAGAGGGAATCCACCTACTTATCAAACGTTTTAGAAAATTAATAACAACACAAAAACATCAAACACCTGGAATATATCTTCTAGATATAAAATTGGATCTTGTTTCCTTCGACCAAGTCAACAATATCTCCCCAATATTCCTATTATAAATTATATATCTATCCTCTACATACTAGATATATAATTATGGAAGAGTTGATACAAAATATATATGAAAATTAATGAATAATGAGAACTCACTAGTGAATCTAGATCTCCAATGTACATTGGATTGCAAAATACATTCTCCCAAATTAAGGGGAATCAGCTCTTAGGACATGGGAGGAAAAGGAATTTATGTTATGGTAATATTAGGGTGAAAATAAGTTCTTAAGGTGATCAAAAGAATTGGATATGTAATTTTATTATTTAAAAATATAATTGCTCAGGGTTAGGGTCCACAATTAGAAAAAATGTACACAAACTATTCATGATATACTGTCTCAAACAACACCTCGCACAATTGGAGCACACAGTTAGAAAACCCATTTATGTATCATGAATTTCCCCACTTCATCATTGTTCATATATTCTCTTAGGCATCGGC
This sequence comes from Viscum album, assembly GCA_963277665.1. Taxonomy (NCBI): domain Eukaryota; kingdom Viridiplantae; phylum Streptophyta; class Magnoliopsida; order Santalales; family Viscaceae; genus Viscum; species Viscum album. The sequence goes on from OY728137.1 coordinate 1,961,860,823, forward strand.
TTTACTTATCCAAATTGTGCACCAACCGTGTTCCTACACAATGCTCACAATTTTACCATTTATGATTTTTTTGTAGGTGTTTCATGATTTATACATAACATGATAAAACTATGTGCCTTTATAAAAGATTCAAAATCATATTAAATCACATCAAAACCACCCAAAACAAAACCCGATCATTTTATATACTTAAAATTAAAAAATGATGGGTTAAATACCCGAATCCATGGGTTCTAGAATCTTAGTGGTTATTAAGGGTATGTCAATTCTTTGAGAAGATCAATGCTATCAAATGAAATTTTATTCTAGTCAAAGTGAATATTACATAAATATATTATAAGGTTTAGTGTATATTTATATAGGATTAATTTAAATATTAACATTAGTTACCTCAATATTTCAATGAAAATATTGATGGGCTGGGTTCTTGGGATGATGTTGATGATGAACAAAGAAAAAATTCTTATTTGAAAATATAAGTTATTAATAGAATAAAACATTACTTAGTGAAATTTTATATTTTAAAAAATAGGTTTGAGAAGTTAAATTTTTTTAATATAATTCCTAAATTTTAAAATGATTTAATCTTTAATTCATCATATATGTTACTCACTGAGGATTTTAGTGAAACAGTTCTATCAGTTGGTCACATAGAGATGTCGCAAAATTATATATAGATGTAATAAATTTAATAAATTCCATAAACTACATCATATATAAATTTGACATTTTAGTTTATCATATATGATATTATAATATAAAAACTTATATAATTTTTTTAAAAAAAATTATTAAATTAATTCAACAGTATAAAATTTTTCATGTCATACATAATCTATTATCTAAATTACCATTTCTCATGTTGGTAACACACACACAGATATATATATATATATATATATATATATATCATGGTGTGAAATGATAATTTACCTCTTATTGTATGACTTTGATATGTCCCTAATCATTATTCATCATGTATTAATATAGTTTATAATTAAATTCAAATGATAAAGTGAGTATCGCTGTTGTTTTCGGATAAAAACAAGCTAATGAGATATAAAATAGGTTTTGCGCACTAGATGACCCATGACGTATACCACATTGTGTGTTATACACTAGGTACATGGTATAACAAGACTTTTTAATTCATATTTTTATTTAGATATTTCTTTAATACAATGAGATACCAAGTATGAGGACCTTCATAAGATGACCCATTTCTTATGTAACCCTTGATACTTCATTAATCATGGAGTGGTTGTGTATGTTGTTAATAATTTAATAGATTGTAGTTTAACCAAGATGGTATTTTCCATCTTATAAGATGATTATAATGTCTATTCTATCAACTGAGAAAAAATATGAAATTTTACATTGACAAGTTTATAATAATTATGGATTATTTATCTATCCGGTGAGGGTTTTGTGATGTGTTCTTATATATGAGTCAAAGGAATGTGATTTATTCATAAAACTAGAACATCTATAATCATAGAATCCATAATGTATGAGCTGGATATATGGGATTGAAATACTCTATTTTAAGTGTTTAAACAATATCTTAGACAAACGTATAATGTAAAAGAGTGCTATTGCATATGATGTCATTTGTGGACACGTGTATGGAGTTATAAGTGTCTCGTATACATCATGTTAGATCTCATTTTATAATAAGTTGAATTTATTATTTTCTTGATTCCAATTTTTTAATACATTTATAAATTTGTCAATTCATATTTATTCAGATTTATAATGGATTTTTGGGTCACACTTTGTGTTTGACTGAGTGTTGATTGAGTTTTACATAGAGAGATTCTATAAAAGAGTTTATAGTTATTCTAAAAATATTTTTATATCGGTATTCATAAGGTATTTTATATAGTGTGATAAATGATGATATTGATAGTAGTTATCCAAATGTATTTTATAATAAATCCTCTAGGAATTTTGGATATAGTTTTACAATTTTTGGTTTATGATACAGTATAATGGGAAGTGAAATTAATTTTATAAGTAATTATTGAATGTTATAGATTGAAGGATATATTTTCATGACCCAACTTGGTGGGGCCTGAGCTGAAACTCCCCAAGCCCGCCTCCAATAGGCTAGGGGATGGTGACTAGCACCGAGTAGGCATGCTACTAACATGGGAGTCATTGCTTATAAACCTGTACACACGCACACACATCTCCCAGCCCACAAAGATGAAAAGTAAAAACTACTAAAGAAGGAAAATCATTCATACACTAAAAACCCAACCAACAGAGTATGATAAGGAAATAAAGTACAGTAAAGTAAAAACCTGGGCCAAAAGTACAAGCCCACCAAAAGAAAGTCTACAACAAAGTCCAACCTGTAGATAAAGGTACTGGGACTACAACCCGTCGCTGAAGGATCACACCTCGGCCTGTATGATCTCACTGAGCACCGTCTGGTCCTGGTCTACCTAGAATCTTGTCAAAGGCTTGCTCGTCTGTACAAGACATGACACGTGCGGGCAAAGCCCGTGCAGGGGTGAGTATAACAATACCCAGTAGGACACCCCGAAAACCACAAGGGAAATACAAACAAGGGAAATACCACAAAGAAAGGTAAAGTCAGCTCCACACTGTATATGTCTATGGAACATATATCAAGAATATCCAGATATACTCATACACAGACGACCACCACGAAACCACCACTAAGATCCAACTCGAAGATTCCACTAAGCATACAACTGGGAGAACACACTCCTAGGTCTGAAGAGAGAGATACTAAGTACTCATTCCAGGAGAACACACTCCACGAGTACCTTGAGAAAATGATGCTCAGGTGAGGATCACAACCAAGTCATGGGGTGATTTTGAAAACTTAGTCTGAGCTAATCCCCTAGGCAGAGGATCAGCTCCTGGGTAAGGTAGGTCACGTCGATACTAAGAATACTACCTAGGGTATCAGGAATAAATAGAGGATACGGATCTAAGTCTCACAGATGGGATTCCAACAACTCTATTCAATAAGTCCTGCTAAAGGGATCATACTCCTATATATTAGGAAATGATACCAGAAACCTTTAGGAGAAAGGCAAAGGGTACAGACCCTAATAAGTCTAGTCCAAGTCACGGAAGACAAATGGATCAAGCCATGATCAAAAAGGTTACACGGCGTGTATTATGGTCACATGTTGTGTTCCTTGACCCCAGGTACTGCCCGTGTAGTCAGCCAGTGTCGTTCGTTCATGCCGTGCAAAACCAAACTACACGGCGTGTAGAAAAGTACACCCTGTGTTCCGTGACCCCGAGTACTACCCGTGTAACGGGAATGTGTCATTCGGCTTATTGGATAGAAAGAAACTACATGGCATGTAGATGAATCACATGTCGTGTCCGAGGACCAAGTCTCGCTCCGTGTACGCTGGCCATGTGCCCGTATACGGTCTCTGCCCGTGTCCGGGTCACTTGCCCGTGTACTAGTACACGGGGTTTCCCATGTATCTGGTCAGGTCTGGATGGGGAGGGGTATACATGGCATATCCATGGATGTGTACCCTTCTCATTTCCGTGTACTCCCAGAGTACACGCCAGGTCGTTTTCTAATGAACACACGTCGTGTATCCCATACTACACGGTGTGTAGTCATGATTTTTTCAGAAATTTCATCTTCCTCCACGCGCATTGGCTGATCCTCCGGACTTTGATTCAGTCGTATGTTTGCCGCGAAACTCAAGATGCTGGATCGCCTCGTCATCGTGATGCCTAGTACATGGGTTTTGGGCCTTCAATCAGCTCCAAAATCCGATTTCGGACACCCGTGCAGAAATCGTTCTAAGAACGATTTCTTACAATCCGCTTCGATCCGTCCGTCGCCACCGCAGCCGCACCTCCGTAGGGTCATACCAATGCCAGATCTTTAATTTGGGACCGTTGCATCTCACAACAGGTGTGCAACGATCCATTATTCCTTGTCCAGTGAAGAACGCGAAGAGCACTCACTAATAATGTGATAAATTTGGGGAAGAGACACACACAAATCGATAGGGATGAACCTCGTTCGATGTTCATGTCAATCTTGGTCCGTCACCATTATAAGGATGAACGAAACCAAATAATAACGAGAATCAATTCCCCAAAATCCCCGAAAAATCCCATCCCGCTAGAACAATCGATCCACGGGCTAATATGTTCATGGATTAGTCCGCGTTTATCGTAGAAATCAAAAATGGGGAAGAATAAAATCACAACAACATCGTACCTAGATCCCGGCATTCGTTGGTGAAGATCTAGTTGTCGCGTCGTCGTCGCCGAGGAAATCCATCAAAAATGTCACCGCCGCATTGGGGGTTTCATCCAGAGCTTTCCCAGAGCCTCCAGGGGAAAATCAGGGTTATGGGGATTGTAAACCCGATCCCATGCGTAATCTCTATTTAAAAGATAAGATATATTTGACGTAACAAGGTTTAAATAAAATATTTTAATTAAATATTTCATTATGGTTGCGTCCAAAAATTGGACTTCACCACCGACCTGCGTCGGCCGATGTTAGGCCTCTCCTTAGGTAGAATCGATGTCCTGAATGCAACGGTGCCCTTGGATTTCTGATCCGGTCACCCGTTTAGGAGTTATTCTACTTTTTTAGGAAAACCACACGCCTGTGTAATTTAATTATTAAATTAAATTCATACATTTCTTCTGGGCGCACTGGGCCTCGGAACTGCACACCGTCTCAAAGCCTGGTCTTGAATTAATTCCCATATAATATTAAAATAATACAACAAAAAATACAAGACATTAAATCACAACCACCATAGGGCTTTTACATCCCCGAAAATCCAAAACAAGGGCTACTCAAAAAGATGTGGGTACTGCACGCGAATCTGGGCCTCCCTCTCCCATGTTCTCTCCTGGAGATTCCTGTGCTGCCACCAGACACGCACCATGGGAATAGCTCATCCACGAAGGATTTTCTCCTGTCGATCCTCGATCTCCATTGTGTACACAACAATGGTTGCTCCATCGTTGATGTCCAGCTCGCGCCAGTCGATGACATGTGATGGATCATGCACATTCCTTCGTAGTTGCGATACATGGAAGACGTTGTGTACCCGGTCCATCGGAGGAGGTAGAGCTAAGAGATATTCTACCTCACCAACTCTACTCAGAATTTGAAAAGGTACAATTAACCTTGGAGATATCTTGCCACCTCGGCCAAATATCTGTAATCCCTATTGAGGTGAGACCCAAAGGAACACATGGTCGCCTTCCTCGAACTCCAAAGGCCTATGTATCCAGTCGGCATAAGACTTTATCCGACTCTGTGCAGTCTTCATCTGCTCCTGGAAGACCTGCTTCTTCTCTGTAGTAGCTCTCACCATCTTTGGGCCCATGAGTGCTGACTCTCCCGGGTCTGTCCAGAAAAGTGGCGACCTACAAGGTTTCGCGTATAGAGCCTTGAATGGTGTCATACAAATAGTGGAATGATAACTATTTTTATACGAAAATTACACCAGTGGTAGGTGATCCTCCCCTCTACGACCGAAGTCAAGTATGCAAGCTCATAGAATATCCTCTAGGACCTGGATGGTCCGCTCTGTCTGACCATCAGTCTGGGGATGAAACGCTGTGCTCAAGCGTAACTGAGTCCCAAAAGCTTCTTGCAATACCTTCCATAACTGGGATGTGAAATGAGCATCACAATCTGAGATGGTCATGGATGGTACTCCATGAAGTCGAACTATCTCCTGCACATAGAAGCATCTCATGATCTCCATTGAACTCTGCTCCCGTATGGCTAGGAAGTTGGCCGACTTGGTGAGTCAATAAACGATCACCCAGATGGCATCGTGCCCCCTGGACGTAAATGGTAAACCCGTCACTAAGTCCATAGATATCCCATCACACTTCCTATCTGGCACCTCAAGGGGATGAGTCAAACCTGCTGGAACCTGGGGCTCAGCCTTTACTTGCTGACAAGTAAGGCACCAAGAAACATACTCTTCCATACTCTTCTTCATTCCTGGCCACCAGAACTGATGTCGAAGGTCCTGGTATATCTTTTCCACTCTTTGATGCACCGCCAAAGGGGATGTATAGAACTCCCTCAGATCCTCCTCCCACAACTTTACTGGTACTACCGTGCGCCCTCTGAAAAGGACAATGTTCTCTCCACCATCTAAATATCCATCAGTAGCATCACCTGTGGATATCTGAGCACGTAGATTCTCACAACTAGCATCCTCGCATTATGCTTCCCTGACTATCTGTAAGAGTGGAGGGATAACAACCATCGACTAAAGGTAAGCTACCTCATCTCCATCCACGAAGGAAAACTGCAAAGAGGCCAAATGCCTTGTCACCTCATCCAGCAACTACAAACTGGATTTCCTTCTGAGAGCATCTGCCACCACGTTCCCCATCCCAGGAGTATAAACGATCTCAAAGTCAAAATCCTGGAGGAACTCAATCCATCGACTCTATCTCAAATTCATATCCTTCTGAGAGAAGATATATCTGAGACTCTTGTGATCATAGTAGATGGTAAACCAATCGCCCATCAGGTAGTGATGCCACATCTTCAATGCGAAGACTACCGCTGCCAACTCGAGATCATGGGTTGCGTAGTTCTGGTCGTGTGGTCTAAACTAATGTGAGCCATAGGTAATCACTACTTGCCTCTGCATCAAGACACAACCAAGACTGGTTATTGATGCATCACAGAACACTGCATACTCGACACCCACCTCCAGTAATCTCACAATTGGGGTGCTCGTCAGACTCTTTATCAACCGTTGGAAATCCTGTTGGAACCTCTCGGTCCACACGAAAGGCTGTCCCTTTTGGTTCAAAACTGTCATGGGTGTTTCAATCATGGAGAAGTCATGGATGAATCTCTGATAGTATCCTTCCAACCCAAGGAAACTCCTCACCTCCGTCACACTCCTGGGTGGATCCATTGCTAGCACTACCCCCACCTTTGATGGGTCCACTGCTACACCATCCGCTGAGATAACGTGCCCCATAAAGTGGACCTCCGGTAACCAGAACTGACACTTCAAGAGTTTCCCATAGAACTGGTGCTCTCTGAGTGTGTCCAGAACCATCCTTAGGTGTCTCACGTGCTCCTCCTCAGACACATAGTACACAAGGATATCATCGATGAAGACAGCTACAAACCGGTCTAGATAGGGCTGAAAGATCCAGTTCATGATTCCCATAAACACTGACGGGGCATTCATCATGCCGAATGGAATCCTCAAGTACTCATAGTGACTGTAGCGACATCTACAAGCCTTCTTTGGTATATCCTCCTCCAATACACGCAACTGGTGATAGCCTAATCGGAGATCAACCTTCGAGAACCATCGTGCCATTCTCAACTGGTCGAAGAGGTCATCGATCCTCGGTAGTGGATACCAGTTCTTCATGGTCACCTGATTTAATCGACGGTAATCCACACACAACCTCAAGATTTTGTACGCCTTTGTGGAAAACAGCCCTGGGGCTGCCCAGGGTGAAACACCAGGTCTCACAAAGCCCTTCTTCTGCAAGTCGTCCAGCTGCATCCTCAGCTCACGAAACTCTGCAGGAGCCATCCGATAAGCTGATGCTGATATCGGGGTCATCCTGAGTTGCAACTCAATTCAAAAATCAATCTCCCGATGGAGAGGTAGCCCGGGGACATCCTCCAGAAATATGTCCTTGTACTTAGCCACCACCGCTGGAAACTGGAATCTCATAACATCTGCCGCGCCAGGGGATAGTCTAGCCAACTGATGTGAAATCGGTTGTGCCCTCCTATGCACGAGTCCATTCTGCGCTGCCTGGGTCTCTCTTTCACCGACAAAAGAGAACATCATCCCATCACTGCGGACACACCGCAGCCTTCGCCTAAAAAAAATCTATCTGGGCATAAACTGTGGATAGCCAATCCATACCAAGAATGACATCGTAAGGCACCGACGCTACCACCAAGAGGTTCCAACTGAAACTCTCACCTCCAAGGGTCAGGTCACACTGCCTGCAAAGGTGTGTGATCTCTGAATCTTCTCCATTCGGTGTTTCTAAGCGTAAGGGTCAAGTCAACGGCCCAACTAGAATCTCAAGGTCTCAAACAATATAAGTAGCCAGAAAGGAATGACTAGTACCTGTGACTATCAATACGACAACAAAAGTTGAAAAGACACATATTGTACCTATAATCATTATGGGATTACCTGGGACATAAGCCTCTGCCGCCTGCAGCTATCCCTGCCTCTGTCCACCAGCTCCCTAAGCCTGGGGTGGACCTCCTAGGGTTGTTGGTGGTAAAGGGTCGAAATGACGACCACCTCTAGCTTCTCTCCCAGCTCCTCTGTCACATCCTTTGCCTCGTGGATCTGCCTGCTCCACACGTTGCCTCTACCTCGGTGGTTCATCCACTACTCCCGTGTCAGTACTACTGTGGGTCGGACAATCTCGATCGAGATATCCCCTACCGTCACATGAGTAACATCGCCTCTCTCGAGGCTGGCTGGATGAGCCCTATGAACTTTGTACGGCTGATCCCCTATCCTAGGATCTCCTCTGGAAACCTATCCCACGCCTGGGTCCCTGACGTTAGCTCCCTGCCACCGAGGTCTCTACTCCAGCTCACCCACTACTTAATACTGTCAGTTGTCCCTACTCCGCCAGGATACTCTCAGCCACCAAAGCCCGCCAAAGCACCCCAGCATAAGTAGTAATACTCATAGGGATGATGCAAGCTCGGATATCTCTGCTCAAGCCCCACTCAAAAGTCTGAGCACTGAAATACTGATCTCCGACCATATCCATCAAGTACCACGAGAGGTCGGTAAACCTCGATGAATAGTCAGCCACCATCATGGTTCCTAGCTGGAGCTGAAGAAGATCATGTATGTGTACTTCTCTCAGGGTAAACGGTGAAAAATCCTCTCTGAAGAGACTCTCAAACTTAGACCATGCATGTGTCGCCTCTTCGTGAGTCTGGACAACTAAACTCCACCATCATCCTGCCGAGCCCTGCAGAAGGCTCGCTGCCAGGATCACCATTCGGTCTGCTGGTGTCCTGACCAAACAGAAGACTCTGTTCACTGCCTCAAGCTAGTCCTCTGCTACCTAGGGTTTAGGCTCACCTCGAAACCTGAGGGGAATCTGTCTCTGAAACTCGTGGAGTGCGCTCAGCCTGCACTCCTCCTCCACTGGTATAGCAGGCGCTAAACACTGCCCCACATGTGGTGGAATAACTGGCATGCCACCTAGTGGTAGAACTGGGGGATCTGGTCCCTATATCAAAGCTTCATCACTGAGGGGGTCATCCTCATGATCAAGATGCTGGATCCTAGAAGGTGGGTGTCGTGGAGGCATCTTATTTAAGAAACCAGACATATCACAGTTAGTGAATATATCTATAGAGCTAACTCAAGAAGGACATGGAAACCACAACTCATTCTTATATGATGCATGTACCATTATTTTCCCCCATGAAACTAGTGTTTTCATGTTTCGAGTTGAAAAGAAAGTTATCAGAGTCCCGGTGTATGGATATATCGGCCGCCACACCAATACTAGGGTCCCTGGACTGAGAGCCGAACTCAAAAAACTTAACACTATTTCCCCCAACAAACTCACAGACTCTCGGTCCTAAGGTAGAACCGACCCCTCTGATACCACTCTATCACGACCCGTCCCAGTGGGGCCCGAGCCTCAACTCCCCAAGCCCACCTCCAATAGGCCAGGGGCTAGTGAATAGCACCGAGTAGGCATGTTACTAACATGGGAGGCATTCCCTATAAACTTGTACACACGCACACACATCTCCATGCCCACAAAGCTAAAAAGTAAAAACTACTAAAGAAGGAAAAACTTTCATACACTAAAAACCCAACCAAGAGAGTATGACAGGGAAATAAATTACATTAAAGTAAAACCCTGGGACAAATGTACAAGCCCACCAAAAGAAAGTCTGCAACAAATTCCAACCTGTAGATAAAGGTACCGGGACTGAAACCCGTCACCGAAGGAACACACCACTGCCTGTCTGATCTCACTGAGCACCATCCAGTCATGGTCCACCTAGAATTCTATCAAAGGCTCGCGTGTCTACACAAGACACAACAAATGAGGGAAAATCCCGTGTATAGGTGAGTATAACAATACCCAGTTGGACACCCCGAAAACCAAAAATGAAATACAAATAAGGGAAATACCACAAAGAAAGGTACAGTCAGCTCCACACAGTATATGTCTATGGAACATATATCAAGAATATCCATATATACTCATACACAGACGGCCATTGCGAAACCGCCACTAAGATCCAGCTTGAAGATTCCACTAAGCATATAATCGGGACAACAAACTCCTAGGTCTGAAGGGAGATATATGAAGTACTCATTCTGGGAGAACACACTCCACGAGTACCTTGAGAACATGATTCTCAGGTGATGATCACAAAAAAGTCATGGGGTGATTCCCACAACTCAGTCTAAGCCAATCCGCTAGGCAGAGGATCGGCGCCCGAGTAAGGTATGTCACATCAATACCGAGAACTCTACCTCGGGTATCAGGAATGAATAGAGGATCTGGCTCTAAGTCTCATAGAGGGGATTCCAAAAACTCTATTCAGGAAGTATTGTTGAAGGGATCATACTCCTATATATTAGGAAATGATACCGGAAACCTTCAGGAGAAAGGCCAAGGGTAAGGACCCTAAGAAGGCTAGTCCCATTCATGGAAGACAAGTGGCTCAATCCATGAAGAAAAATGTTACACGGTGTGTAGTATGGTTACACTCCATGTTCCTTGACCCCGGGTACTTCTCGTGTAGATGGCCCGTATCGTTCGTTCAAGCCGTGCAAAACCAAACTACATGGCGTGTAGAAAAGTACACGCCGAGTTCCTTAACCCTGGGTACTGCCCGTGTAACCAGACCATGTCACTCGGGTTGTCAGATTGAAAGCAACTACATGGCATGTAGAAGAATCAAACGCCGTTTCCAAGCACCTGGGCTCGCTCCATGTACGCTGGCCATGTGCTCGTACACGGTCTATGACCATGTCTCTATCGCCTGCCCGTGTACCAGTACACGGGGTATTCCGTGTATCTTGCCGGGGAGGGGTATACATGGCGTTTCCTTGGCCGTGTACCCTTCCCGTGTCCGTGTACTCCAGGAGTACACGCTAGATCATTCGCCGATGAACACACGTCGTGTATCCCATACTACATGACATGTATTTGGGATTTTTCCAGAAACACCGTCTTCCTCCGCGTGCCTCAGCTGATCCTCCGGACTTCGAGTCAGCTGTCTGTTTGCCACGAAACTCAAGATGCTAGATCAACTCGTCATCGTGATGCAAAATCCATGTGTTTTGGTCCTTTAATCGGCTCCAAAATCTGATTCCGGACACCAGTGCGAAAATCTTTCGAAGAACGATTTCTTCCAATCTGCTTCGATCCATCTGTCGCCACCGCAGCCGCACCTCCGAAGGGTCGTATCGATGCTAGATCTTCAATTTGGGACTGTTGTATCGCACAACAGGTGCGCAATGATTCGTTGATCCCCATCCCGTGAAGAACGTGAAGAACACTCACGAAGAATGAGATAAATTTGGGGAAGAGACACACACAAATCGAGAGGGATGGACCTTGATCGATGTTTGTGTCGATCTTGGACCGTCACCGTTAGAAGGTTGAAAGAAACCAAAAACTTACAAGGATGAAATCACCAAAATCCCCACAAAATCCCATCCCGTAAGAATGATCAATCTGTGGGCTAATCTCTTTGTGGATTTGTCCACCTTCGTCGTAGAAATAATAAACGGGGTAGAATAAAATCACAACGACATCCTACCTAGATCCCGGTGTTCATTGGCGAAGATCTTGTCTCCACATCGTCGTCGTTGATAAAATCTGTCAAGAATGTCATCGTCGCATTGGGGGTTTTCTCCAGAGCATTCCCAGAACCTCCAGGGGAAAATCAGGGTTATAGGGATTGTAACCCTAATCCCCTACGTAATCTCTATTTAAAAGATAAGAGATATTTGACATGACAAGTTTTAAATAAAATATTTTAATAAAATATTTTAGTACTGTTGCGTCCAAAAACCAGACTTCACCACCGACCTGCGCCGGCCGATGTTAGGCCTCGCCTTAGGTAAAATCGATGTTCTGAATGCAACGGTGCCCTCAGATTTTTGATTTGAGCACCCGGTCGAGATTTATTACACTTTTTCAGGAAAATCGCACGCGCACGTAATTTAATTATAAAATTAAATTCAAACATTTGTTCCAGGCTCACTGGGCCTCAGAACTGTACGTCGTCTTAGAGCCTGGTCTAGAATTAATTCCAATATAATATTAAAATAATACATGGAAAAATCTAGGACATTACATATATTCCCTAAAACCCCAGAGTATTTGATTTTAATTGGTCCATATAAATTTTATAATATGTGAATGGAATATTTTATGACTTCAATAAAAAACATACCCATATCATATTACATTTATTTAAGGATATCTTAATGATTTTTATGTGATAACTTGAAACTGCCTTGGCGTGGGAGTTGAACATTAATAGTTAATATTTGAGTTATCTTACATAATTTGATATCATTAATATGAGTGACATGCATAGAATAAATGATGTATTTATATGATAAAATAATGTATTTTCAAATAATTAAATCATATGTTGTGGGTGTATGAGTTTAAGAAAGGTAATTCCTTAATGACATATATATAATGACATAAGCATTATGAATAGTGATCATGAGTGCATACTTTTCTTCCCATTGACTCTCCTACTCCATGAAGAAATATTTTTTCTATTATTCTAAACATTGGGAGGTACAATCATATCATAGTGAGATAAGTACCACCCCCCATTTGTTGATTTATTCATGCCAGCTCTTGGATACACTACTGAGGAGGAGTCCCTTGACTACCACTATGGGATCTTCATCAAGATCATAATGTTAAATATCGAGGTGCTATATTATTAGTATAAGGTATATAGTTTTCTTTCTCATTATTATTCATGATTTTACTTACCAATTTCTTATTTCATGTGATTCATGTTTCTATTTGTTTTCAATACATTGATTGATTGTCAATTGTTTTATAAAAACCTGTCATTAATATTTGTTATAAGTATATTATTGATATGTATGTATTATGATGGAAGACTATGGAATATTATATTATTGGATTTGTATTAATATGATTTCAATGCATATTGGAATTGGATTACGTTTTCATTTATAAAACCCCAAATGTAAAAATAATTATTTTCGATGGGCTTTAGTATATATAAGACAAAAGGTCAAAATATTGTTTATGAGGTATGAATATTTTTTTAAAAGGGTAATATTTTATATTTAAATAATAGTTTTGTTGGTTTTTTGTAACAACCCATGATTCCATGGTATGATTAATTTTAAATAATTCAATAAAATTTTTTGTACGGAACACTAAGTTCGAGCACACCATGACCTATCAAACTAGCTGTTTGAAAACTGATTATGAATAGTATTAAACACATTTTGAAATTTTATAAATTTTATTTTCAAAATAATTCATAATTTATAATTTCTTAATATCAAAATTATCATAGGGTTAATTTTTTGTACTTTTATGATATCTTTCATATTTTGATGAATAGTGAAAAATAATAAATTTTAATTGAAAACAATTTTTTTAATCAAAATAATTTATATTCTAAAATTATACATTTAAATGTTTTTAATGAATAATTATATTATATTTTAAACATTTAATATAAGTTATGCATTTTGAAGTAATTTTACATTGAATATTGATATAAACATGTATAAATCTATTGAAAGTTTTTTCTTTAAAAAAAACATGTTTTCTCATTTTGACAACATGGATTAATTATAATTTATTATTGAAACTTATATGTTTTGAATTTCAATAAATTGATTCTGTATTTGGATTCATAAGGACTTAATTGTGTAAATACAAACCTTTTATTTTTTGATATTAGGAATATTAACTTTTGTTATTATTATTATTTACCATTGTTAAAGATTAAATCAAGTAAATAATGGTAAAAACTTAATATTATAAGAATATAAAACTACACTAACATGTGTTCAAATCATAATTTATGGTATATTTCTAGAATGATCAGCCTTGGGTGGATTTTAGGACCCCATGGAGCCAATTGGCTGTGATAATGACATGTTGTAATAAAGAAATTAAAGTAAATAGAAATATAACAAAAACATGTATCATTTTACTAAAAAAAATTAAGTTAGGTTATATAATTGTTATCATTGACTATAAATAGTAATTAGAAATCTAAATATATTTCCAATATCATGGTATTTTATTTGTTAATTTTAGACATTACATAAATAAATTTATTAATGACACAATGATGATGCGATGATTACCTTATTAATAAATGGTTAAAGTAAATGAAATTATAATTATTAAAATAAATGTAATATAATTTTTTGTCTTCCATCAATGATTTTTTTGGGAAAAAATGAAATTTTAGGGGTGAGTTAATACTTTTTTAGAAGGAATCAAGTGTTTAGGGCATTGACAAATATTGATTACTAAATAGTGTCAAAATTGACATAAATGATTTTTTAAAGAAAAAACTATTTTATTATATGATATAAAACAATATCATATTTGTCAAAATGATTTTGATTTTGTTAAAATGTCATTAATGATCAAGTTGAGTTTTTCTTATCATTTTATAGTAACTATATTAACCATATAGTATAAAAATACAAGAAGATATAGTAAGAGTTAACTTATTTAATTAAGGGTTAAAGGCAAAAGATAAGGTTAAAATAATGACTTAACTTCTCTAAAACCTTTATGTTTTGAGGGTTTCAAACCATAATCATATTATCCTAGAAATAATTCACTTTTTATCCATTAGAAAATGAATATAAATTTATAATAAATTAATATTTCAAAATATTTTTGAAGTGCCCCTCACCTCTCCTGTAAAAGGGAACTTATCCACATCATTTATTAACACCTCCAAAACAATTCAAATCCACCAACCCCTGCCCAAATAACCTACCAAAATACCTCAAACCATCCTAGATTCCATCCTTTGGGCAGAAAACTGTCATAATGAGTCCTTTTTTTCAAATCAAAATGAGACACCTTGAGAGGAGATAATCATTTTATCCCTTCTTTAAAAGTAATTTTCTTTTTCTACTACCTCAATATATATTTTTTCCACACCAAAGTAATAAATATAGAAACATTAATATACTAATATGTTATTATAATAATGTAACAACAAAATTCATCATTTTATCAATCCAACGAATAATTATATCACCTACTGTGCATATGTATGGCTTACCGTCTCCACGCTTTGGTGTAATTTATTATTCAACATTAGTTGATTTTTATCTGATTATTGATGAGAATAATAGGCATAAATAATTAATATTACATTATTCTGATTCCTTATAATTAATATTCCATCCAATTCAATATCATTTTATCCTTAAGGAAATGATAATGTCGGTCATGCGTACATAAGACCTACCATCTCCACGAAGCGATGAGATTCATTATGCACATTAACCATTAAATAATGATTATAGATATAATTGGATAATTAAATGTAATATTTATAAACTTAATATCAGTCTGTATTTGAATAAAATATTACCTATACATAAAAAATAGGACTGTCCTTACAAACCACACATAGGGAAATAAAAAAGTTAACACCTGAAATAATGGTAAAATATAAATATTATGAACAAAACGAGATAATTGGATCATATATGATATCATATATATGTATATTCTCCTTGTATAATTTATTATCATTAATTAACCCTTATATTGGAGGATAACTCACCCACAACTAACGGTAAGTGAAATGTTAAGTTTAATTTCACAATTTCATTATTATCAATGATGTTTATATGTATGTATCTACTAGGAAATATTTATCATCTACATCCATGTTTCTTATACATGTATTTTAAAATAATATTTCTATTCCTATACTATTTATTAATTTTATTTACATCAATGTTTGAATTTTTATAAATCATTTTGAATGGAATCATTCTGTCATTTTCCAAATGAGGTATTATATTTTATTTTTCAACAAATTAAGGAATGAATTTTTTTAGCATATACGATGTGAAAATCTATTTTTTACCATTATGACGCATTAACATTTTGTATATGACCTTATAATCTTACAAGGTTATTTTAAAAGTAAATTATTTATGTTTAAATATGCATGCTTTCAAATGATTTGAAATTAAAAAAGGGGTATTGATAAAATAAATTTAATGAATTTGGTAGATCACTATAATTTAAGTCAACATCCATTATTGAAATTTATCATTAATTAAGGTTAATATATTATGATAAAATCTTCAATATTGTGTTGAGGTTTTATGATATGTTTGACTGTGGATGTTCTATTTTGATATCATTCAAAAATTATGGTTAAAGTGTTTAAATTTCATATTCTAGTTTTAATATGAATGTATTTGTTAGTTATGTTTACCACTTTCATAAGAAGAATACATTGAACTTTTTAAGTGTTGGGTGGATTCCACTATAGCCCCTCAATGCATTGGTAGGTATCCTGAGACAATTATGTTTGGGTTTTATACAATTTCCTACCAAATTACGTATGGTGTTCAAGAAAAACCCATCATGGTGCGTTTAAGAAGTTTCGCATTATTTATTCCATCTTTATAAGGTTAGTATTACATGTGATAATTTTATTAAGAAAAAATCCATGTTCATGTTTATATACTAATGTTATATTTATTCATACCATATTATTTTCAATTTTATGTTTAAAATGATATAGTTTTTATTATACATCTTTCCTTAAGAGGTTATATTATCCACTAAATTATTTACCCTTACTCAGAATCTGAGCTCACCCCATTATTATGTTTCATTTTCCCCATGATGTGAAGATGTACTTTATGAATGACTAATATGGACGAGGAAAGGGAATAAGAATATTTTCATTAAATTTTTTATATTGTCTTCCATTTCAAGATTTAATGTAAAAAATTAATGTTTGTATCTAGTTATTTCAAGGTTACTAAATTGACCGATCATTCGAGAATCGACTTTATTAAAATCATTCCAATGTTATAAATAATACACTAGATCCAAGAAACTAGGGTTGTGGAGTAATAGTGGTTATCATAGGATGTTTATTACATACATTGTAAACTATATTTATAAAAAATTGATTAGGGAATATTAACCAAAGGAAGAATTTGTGGATAAGTATAGGAGAACATCTTATAATTTTGGTAATGTCAAGATTTCGTGTGAATTCCTAGAAAATATATCCCTATCTGGATAATATATGTGAATGTGGTTCTAGCAAAGATATGTGAATTAATGGAAGTTGTATGAATGAAAATAATTCCTTTAGGTATTTCTCTCCAATGAAAGAAAATTATAGTTAACCGGTTGAGGTAAGTGTTGATGAATAACTTATAACCGTATGAGGACAGGGGACTTGGGTTATGAATAAAAACCATACCCATATGAAGCACCCTATTCCCCAATCTCGAGGAACAATGTTAGACCACATCACAATACAACAATGTAAAAAATTAAATGGGACTATGAATCCATTTCTCCCTAAAAAATAGATATGTTCTTAGAGAAAAAACTTCTTTATTTATGGAGTAATGAAAAAGAAAAGGTTTTCCTGTCAGTTTGTTATCTCCTTACTGATGCGGATAAATTTTTATCCTTAATTCTAAACATAATGGAGGGTGAAGTGGTAAAAAAATATGGAATGGAGGGCATTTATTGAAATTCTGCTAGAATAATAATTTCCCATTGAAAAATGAGATGAAATATAAAGGAAATTTATGTGTCTTATAAAAAAGGAGGATGATAATGTTTCAAATAATGAGGCTGAATTCACATGGTTAGAATTATATTTGGAATACTACATACGTAACCCAAGAATTATGGTTGATCAATTATTCGATGGGTTAAAACCATTACTTTGAAGGGAACTAGTCTCTCAATACTTCTCATTATTTGATGATATAATCTCATCTACCATCATGACAGATAAGACATTATCTATGTCTTATGAATTAAAAGGGAAGATAGAGATGAAGAGGGATACTGAGAATTATAATAAAGGAAACTAAGTGAAGGTATGAAGGGAAAAGTTTATTTTCTATCCTGTAATAAATATTGAAAGAAACATTTTAGAACATGATTATTATAGAAAGGATCATGTTACAAATGTTGATAAAAATTCCCCCATATTCAAGATTAGAAGGGATTGAAAGATGATGGTAATGTGTAGTTCATCAATTTCAAGGATATGCGACACTGTTAACATGAATGTCTTATGCTTCAAAGAAAATATAGCCAAGAAAACGATAAGGGATAAAGGCTAGGATTATGTGACCAAAACTACTGATATTGATGTTCTTAATGTTTTGGTGTAAGGTACTATCATCATCTCCTAAAATTTTGGAAAATCATTATTTGATTATTGATCCTCTCATTCCTTTATATCTTCCCAGTTTTCATTAATAAATAGATATATACAATTAACATTAACAAAGGAGTTTTCATCCAAAACCCTTAAGAGAAGCCTTATTAAAATAATAATGTGTTTGGCAATTCCCATTATGGTATATAAACGTTCATTATCAGTTTACATTATCATTAAACCTATGGTTGAATTTTATATAATCATTGTAATGGATTTTTTGTATAAATATGATGGAAAAACCTATTTCAAGAAGAAGGAAGATGCGGTTTTTAATGAAGATATAGAATCCATTATCATTATAGCAGAAACATCACCACTATATTTATATCTAAACCCATCCCTATTAGCTTTACTGGATGATATTATTAGCGAGGAAGTGGAAATAATATCTAAGCATAAATAAATAAATATTAAAATTTATGGTGTACTTGTTGTAAAGGAATATATTTATGTTTATTCCAAATAATTACTTAGACACCACCATGAGCGTGATATTTTGTTTTTTTATTGAATTAATCCTTGATATAAGTCCAATATCAAAAACTACTTATAGAATGGATATTTTTGAATTAGTGCAGATGAAGAAAAAACCGGATGAGTTGAGTGATAAGGGATTTATTCACCCTAGTGTTTCTCTATGGGGAGCCCCAATTATTTTTTAAGAAGAAAGATGGATCAACAAGGCTGTCCATTTACTATAGATTAATCAATGCTATTAAAATAATGAACAAGTATCTTATGCCTCACATTAATGATTTATTTGATCAACTCCATAGAGATCAATATTTTTCAAATATTGACCTTCATTCTGAATATCATCAATTATGTGTATTTAATTAAGATATTATAAAAAAAGTATTCTGAATGAGATATAGTCATTATGGATTTATAGTAATTCCATTTGGATTGACTAATGAACCTTATGTTTTCATGGATCTAATGAAAAGAGTGTTCAAGGAATATCTTGATGATTTTACTGTAGTATTTGTTGATGATATATTTCTGTAATCCAAAAGTAATGAAGACAATGATTACCACTTACTGACTGTTATAAATACTCTTAAGAGAAACGATACAAATGGGATGTTTAGAATGTGTGAATTATGGCCCAAGTAAATTTATTTTCTTGGAAATATTTTTTCAAAGGATATAAACTCTGTTGATCCTTCAAATACAAACAAAATCCAAAAATGTTGGGCACAAATGAATATAACTTAGGTATGAAGTTTTATTGGTTTAATAGGGTACTATAGGCATTTCTTCCAGAACATTTCCTTATTGGATAACCTATTAACCAAGATCACGTGTAAAGGGGTTAAATTCGTTTGAAAAAATAGTATGAGAATTGTTTTCAAGAATTGAATAAATGATTAGTAAATGATAATATTTTTACTTTACCAAGTTAAAGTGATGGACTTATTATTTTTAGTGATTCTTCAAGGAAATGACTTGGTTGTTTCCTTATGAAGAATCAAATGGTTATTTCATTTGCATCAAGGAAATAAAAAATTCATGAAAAAATCTATCTAACTCATGATATTGAGTTAGCTGTTGTCATATCTTCCCTAAAGATATAGAGACACTATCTCTACAGTGAAATATCTGAGATAAATAATGATCACAAATAATTGAAATATATTTTATCATAGAAAGAACTAGACATGAGACAAATTAGATTACTTGAGCTACTCAAGGATTATGATTGAAAAATATAGTGCCACTCTTGGAAGGAAAATAAGGTGGAATATGCTTTGAGCAGAAAAAACCATGGAGTTCTAAAAAATAAGAGTAAAAAAGGATCCCATGTTCATGTATCTAGTAAATATGGATATAGGGATTTTTAGGGAAAGTGAAACATCACTACTTTTCAAATAGTTCCCAAACCAACATTACTAGAAAGGATAAAAAAATTTGAGTTGAGGATAATGGATTTCAAAAGAATATTGTTGTTTTGAATGATGGGGGATTGATTGACATCATTTTTGAAGATGGAATTTATAAATTTTTTAAGAGGATTTATGTTCCTTGTATACCTAACTTAAAGATCGAATTATTGGATGATGCTAAAATCTAAAATTTCTTTATACACTCAAGTATCACTATGATTCATAGTTTTTTGAAGGAACATATTATGTGGGACAACATGAAGAGGTATATTGTTGATAATGTGTCAATTTGTTTGGTTGGACAATAGGTGAAGGAAAGAAAAGAACATCCTTGAGGATTCATAAATCCTCTTCATACATCTATGTGAAAATGGGAAGAAATTACGATGGACATCATTATGTGACTACCAAATACACCTAAAATAAATGATGAAATATGGTTCCATGTTGATCATATCAGAAAATCATTACATTATCCTGCTATAAGAGAAGATTTACCACTTGAACATTTGAGAATACTATATATTAATTAATTTTTAAGACATTATGGTGCACCCTTTGTAAATATTTTTTGATCGCGATCCCCGTTTCACATCAAGATTCTTGAAATGTCTTCATTAATCGCTAGATACATAACATCATAAGAAAAATGAATACCGCCCTCAAACAGATGAACAATTAGAACAAAAAATTCAATGTTTAGAAGACATGTTGATATCTTTCTCACTCTACTTATAATGTACGTGGGATAATCATTTACCTCAAGTATAATTTTCTTATAACAACATAATCCATTAAAGTGTTCATATATCACCATATGAAATGTTTTCTATAAATATATATCATGCACCAATTTTATTGGATGATTTTGGTGAAGGAAAACTAATAGGTCCAGTACATGATAAAGAAGAAATGGAGAAGGTGAATGTTATAAAAACCCATATCAAAATAGCTCAAAGTAGGGAAATGAGATATGTTGACAACCAAATGAATGATTTGTAATTTCAAGTAGGAGATATCATTTTCATGAAGGTATCTCCATGGAAGGATGTTATATGTTTAGGTAAGAAGTTTATATTTAGTCCTAGTTACATTGGACCTTTTAAAATACTAGAATGAATTGGAGTTATAGCTTACGGACTGTCAATGTGCCCATGTCTCTCCAAAGATCATGATGTGTTTCATGTATCACTAGTAATGAAATATATGTCACCCCCAACGCATATACTCACCTATGAAGAAATATAACTGGAACCTGGTCTATCTTTTTATGAAGAGCCTATCAAGATTTTTTATACCATAGAACAAGTGTGGAGAAATCAGATGACTCATCTGGTAAAAGTTCATTGGAAAAACCATAATATGGAATAGGTGACATGAGAAACTGAAGAACAGTTATTGAAGAACCACCAAAATCATTTTATGTATTCATATTCTAGAAAATTTGGAGTTGATATTATTTGATGGAGGAAGAATTTAACCACAAATATTCCATGGTATGCATCCTTTTATATAATTCAATAGCATTTGATGTATGCATCATCGAGTTCGAGCACACCACGACCTATCAAACTGGCTGTTTAAAAAAATAATTATGAATTGTGTTAACCACATTTTGAAGTTTTATAAATTTTATTTCTGAAAATAGGATACATTTTTTAATTTGTAATATCATAATTATCTAAGGGTGAATTTTTGGTACTTTTCCAGTCACATTCAAATTTTGAGGAATTGAGAAAAATACTAAATTTCAATTAAAAACAACTTTCTTAATCAGAATAATTTATAGTGTTAAAATATTATTTTTAAGGGTTTTAAATTATAATTATATTATATTTTTATCATTTAATATAATTTAATCCATTTTCTGTAATTTCACAAAGAAATTTGATATAAACACATATCAATCTTTTGATGGTTTTTATTTTAAAAAAAAACTTGTTTTCTTATTTTGACAATGGGGATTTATTTTAAATTAATTAATACAACTTCTATGTTTTTTTTTTCAAAAAATTGATTCTATATGTGGAATGAAAATGTACAAATAGTGTAAATAGGTAACTTTTAATTTTGGACATTATGAATAGTATCTCTAGTAGGAATTTTTATTTACCATGGTTAAAGGGTAAATCAGGTAAATAATGGTAAAAAATAATATAATAATATAAAACTACCCTAACATGTGTCTTAACCATAGTGGATGAGATATGGCTGAAAATTACCATCCTTCAGTTGATTGTAGTACTCAATAGAGCCACTTGGGTGTGATAATGACATGTTATAATAAATAATTTAACGTAAAGTGAAATAAAACAGAAACATGTATCATTTTACTACAACAATTTTAAGGTGGGGTTATAAAATTTAACTATTTAACTATAAATATTCCTTAAAAATATAAAATGATTTACTATATCACGGTATTTTAGTTATAATTTTTAGACATTAAATAAATAATTCATTTATGACCCATTGATGATGTAGTGATTACCTTTTTAATGAATGATTGAATTAAATTATATTATATTTATTAAAATAAATGTAATCATATCTTTTTGATGTAATCCAAAAATTTTTGGATATCATTGAAATTTTAGGGTTGATTTAATTTATTTTATGAAGGAATCAAGTTGTTATGACTTTTAAAAAAATCAATTACTAAATAGTGACATAATTGACCTAAATTAGTGTTTAAAACAAACACTATTTTATTAATTGATATAATAGTCATAAAATCTACGATTAAACCAACTAAAACATATAGTTTTAAAATTTTAATTAATGATCCACTTTAGGATCTCTTGACAATTTATGATAACTATATTAACTGTATTGAATAAAAATATAGGAAGACATGGTAAGACTTAACTTATTTAAATAAGGGTTAAAGCCAAAAGATAAGGTTAAATTCATGGCCTAAACTTGTATAAAACTATTGGTTGAGAAAATTTGGACACATAATCATCTTATCATTGAACTAATTTACTTTTTATTCATTAGAACCTAGAAATAAGTTTATAATAAATTAATATTTTAATACTTTCCTAAAGTTCCCCTTACCTCTCCAATTAAATGGAACTTCTTCATCTCTTTTATTCACACCTTCAAACCCCCTTTTCTCTGCCAAACCCTTCCCAAATATCCTCCCAACATACATAAAATCATAATATAGGCCTCCATTCATTAATAAAACCATTATAATGTGTCCTTTAATGCAAATCAAAGGGAGACACTCTAAGAAGAGGTTATCATTTTGTCCCTTCTATCAAAGTTATTTTATTCTTATACTTCCTCATTTTGTGTTGTTTCCAATCCAAAGTAATGAATAAAATATCATCCATATACTGAGATTTTAGTATAATCATGGGAAAATAATATGAATCATTTTATCATCCTATGAATGATAATTTCACCATGCGTGCGTGCGTACGGCTTACCATCTCCACACCATGGTGTAATTTTTTATTCAACAATTATTTATTTGGATGGGATTATTGATTAATATAATAGTCATAAATAAAAAATATGACATTATTATTATTATTTATAAATAATATTCCATCCAATTAAATACCATTTATCCTTAAGGTATGGATACCATCGCTCATGCTTACGTACAACCTACTATCTCCACGACGTGATGAGATTTATTCTCCACATTTAACCTTCAAGAATGATTATTAAAATCATACGATAAGTAAATAAAATATTTAATATCTTAATAAAATTATATATTTTAATAAAATATAACATATTCATAATAAAACATGACTTACTTAATAAAACATGCATTTGAAAAAAAAAGTAGTTAACACCCAAAATACTGGTAATACTGAAATATTATTAACAAAACAAGATTAGAGTATTTTATATAATACCATAGATATGTATGTGGTCCTACTATAAATTATTAACAATATTTAACAATTATATTGAAGGTTAACACACCATATACTGAAGGAATGTATAAGGTAATGGTTAGTTTATCACTCACATTATTATTCGATATCGTTTATATGTAAGTATACATTTTGGATATATTTAGCATCAACCTCCATTTTTCTTATACATTTATTTCAATATAATTTTTATATTCATATACTATTGTTGAAAGTTATTTATTCCCATGTTTTTATTTTTATAAAACATTTTGAATGTAATCTTTCTGTCATTTTCCAAAGGAGGTACTATATGACCTTTTTGAAAAATTATGGAAAGAATGTTTTTTAACATATACCACGTGAGGGGCTATTTTCATCCATTGTGATGCATTAAAATTTTTAATCTTCTCTTACAAGTTTATTAGGTTATTTTCAATGTAATTTATTTCTTTTAAACTATGTAGGCTTTAAAATTATTTCAAATTAAAAAGGGATATATATATCATAATTTTAATTATTTTGGTATATCACATTCATCTATGTCAACTTCAATTGTTAACTTTTATGCTTAATTAAGGTTAATATATTATGAAAAAATACTCCTTATTATTTTTGTTGTTTTATGATAAGGTTGAATGTGTTTGTTCTATTTTGATATCTATCATATCATATGGTTTATGTATTTACATTTCATTTGGTAGTTTTAATATGAATGTCTATATTGGTTTTGTATTACCCCTTTCATAAGAGGATTACATTGGACTTTTTTAGTGTCAAGTGGGGTCTAATATACACCCTCGATGCATCAATATAACTCATGGGACAATTATGTTTGGATTCTAACTAATATTTTAACTGATTATGTATAGTTTCTTGGTAGAATCCTTGAATGTGTTATTAAGATGTCCTGCATTATGTATTCCATCATTATGAGGTCAGTTATTACATGTGATAATTAGACTTTTAGGGTATCCATGTGTTTGTTTATATGGTAATTTATGATTTATTCATTCCATATTATGTTCAAGTTTATGTTTAAAAATCATCTTTTTTATTATATATCATTCCTTAAAAAATTATAGCTTCTGTTGATTTATTTACCCTTACAAAGCATCTAGGCTTGCCCCATTATTAAGATTCATTTTTTCTGTAGATGAAAAGATGTAAATTATGAATAACTTATATATATGTGGAAAGATAATATCAATTTCTTCAAATGAGTTTTGTGTTTTCATTCATTTCAAGATGTAATGTAAATAGTTATGTTTGTATATAATTATTTTCAAGCTTACTAAACTGATCAATCCTTTGTGATTCGACTTTCTTGTGAACATGCCAAAATAATAAATAATACACTAGCTCCAGGAAACTTGGGTTAGGGTTTTAAATTTTTGAGCCTTAATATAGTTATATATAACTGTTAACAATATGAGTCAAGTATGGTAGCATAGTATAATTTTAATGTACAACTTTTATTGTGACTATAAATATCATACACTAATGAAATCCATAAACAACCATGGACTCTACTGAGTGAGAATCTTATACAAATTGACATATACATATACATTAAATTATTGTTTTCATATTGAGATTTTATTATGAAACTCACATCTATATAGAGTATCCATTCTCATAAATGGATAAATGTTGAATGAATTCAAGGTTCTTTGCAACACCAAACTTGCATGAAATAAATTCCATGGTGAAATACTTGAGTCATCCTTCATGATTTATACATATATGTATTTTAATAGATCATGGGATCCAAAACTAACCAATCTAGTATTATTAATGGATACTTTTTATGCACAACCAGAATAATATACTCTCACATAAAATCACTTTGTAAATAGAATTGTCTAGGAAGAAACTAAGCGGTTTCACCAAAGAATTTAATTGAAATAAAATATATAATCTCTAATCATGGATTTATTTAGGTTCTCAACATCATTACACTCAATGAGAAAAGCCTTCATATAATTATAAGTATTCCTTTATCCATTCCTTAACCTAAGAAACCTACCTGGTTAATTAAAACAGGAATCACTTATGCATAATCCTTACTAAATCCTTTGATATATTCCATTTCCTGACACATGGATCACTACCACATTATATTAAGTTATAAAGACTAGTTATTATGTTGGCCTTAAACTATGCAACTAGAACTACATGCATTTTTATTATTAATATAGTTAGATATGATGGATTACTCTGTAAGTTTCAATTTCTACATCATCACTTTCCCATATCCCGCTCATAAAGACGTATCTATTAAATGTAGATATTGTTCATGGAGTATAACAACACTCCCAGAAATCCCCATTAGAAGTTAAAATATGACCACACTTACATGATGAGAATATATTTATTACTAACCAATGGATTTTAATATATTATTTCAGTTATGTGATAATAATATGTGGATTCCTTCCATGTATGATAAAAATAAGATAATTAATGTTATGTTATTTGGATGGCCCACCTCCTTGATCCATTTGAAACCCAATATTAATTTAAAATCATAAAATAACATATGTGATGATCATAAGAAGAGTCCTATAATATGAATGTGATTCCTCTAGAGATGATACAGGTATATCGTCAGTGCTGAAACTATGATTAATTATTTGATTATCATATTTTTTTCTCATGTAAATATCACATAATTCTTATAAAATTGATCCAGGTATGCCTTAGGTGATGAACATGAGTTTCCTTGTGTGATTAGAATAATTTGACTAATATAAGGAGCATGATATTCTTTAGTTGATGAGAATATGTAACTATGTGTAATGTGAAAAAACCCCTCATATGGTGAAACTAGGTCATATCAGGTGATGATCATAAGATTCGTTTCATAAAAATATTATTCCTGCATAACCTCACTTGATGAATAAAATTTCATATTCCCAACATAAAAAATAATCTCATCGTCTCTAAATACAATGTTGGAAAACAGTCAAAGTGTATAGTGATGTAATTAACAAGTTTGTACATGGATATTGAACTAGGATATAGATTGAAGATAATGCTTTAAATATATAATGGATACCTATAATATGAAATTAAATCCACAAATTTAAGTATCTAAATACTATAACATTATTCTGATCATGTTACCATCATCATCTTCGTGGTAGTGGTAGGATTCCTACCATTAGAATATAGTAATGTGGGTCCAAATAGTGGAAATTAATAGAGATGTATGATATAGAGTTCATAGTTGAAAGTGATAAAAAATGGTGAATCCAAAATTAGTTTCATAACCTTCAGTAGTGATATGATGAGTCACATTGAGCATTGTAATTATTAACCATGCACCCATATTTGGGTTCAAATATTCATATATAATTCTAATTGCAATAAATTCTATTATAGGATCTACATCTAGGACTAATAGAAGTGGGGATAGGATATCCACCCATGATACTAGAAGGGATGAAGAGATCCCACATATGGTGATATCATACACCTATACTCAAAGAGTTTTTACCTCTTCTGTATATTCATGGTTTGCTCTCCCTCTATTCCCATCGAATATCACATAGTAAAGGGTCATAAATTCCTTCATCTAATAAAGTGAGTCAGAGGAATTCATTCTAATTTATCAAAAGTGTTGAGATTATCTTGAATGAATGTCACCATAACATTATCCAAAGTAACAAGGTTATCTAAGGGGTAATTGATTACCATCTCTAGTAATATTGTGACCCACATTTTTTATATAATGATACTACATCATAATCATTGGATAATCAATAAATATTGCAATGAAATAACTAAGAACATTAATTTTTATGTGTCATTAGATACTAGGAACACAATATTTTTTTCTGAAATGTACTCAACATATACCATAATGATCTTCCCACATAGTACTCATCTTAAACATTTCATTGATACAATATTTCTTTATAACATGGAGAAAGTAAACATAAGAAATTTTGAGATGAAATGATTAGTAATGGAAAACAAGGAAGATATCAATGAAAACATAATAATATGATGTGAATAAGGGTTATATAACATTATCTTAAAATTTGAAAATCCATACATAGAATGCCATATATCATAATAATGAATCATGGCATAAATCCTGGAATTTCATAAGATCTGGATCATGATGAAATCATAGAACATGCTCTATAAAATCATAACAGTGACATAATAGAGAAATATATGGAATAAACATAATCATAAAAAAATAATTTCTTCATCCAAAGATGTCTTCTATGACTATTATAGTGGATTGGTTCACTACCCATTCCATTATTTCCTTAGTCAATGTACACTCCCAAGACTATCATTGTGGGGAGATTCTC
The DNA here is from genome assembly GCA_963277665.1 of Viscum album. Taxonomy (NCBI): domain Eukaryota; kingdom Viridiplantae; phylum Streptophyta; class Magnoliopsida; order Santalales; family Viscaceae; genus Viscum; species Viscum album. Next base: position 1,961,889,426 of record OY728137.1, read on the forward strand.
GTATTGAAAGGTGTTCACTCTCCAATATAGTCCTTATTATCTCATGAGATATACATATTTACCCAATGAATTATAGGAATATATAATTCTAGTCCAACCCATCCCATAATCATAACTCATTCAATTTTTTCCACAACATCATAAATCATTCTTTATATACCACAAACCATAAAATGTAAATGTCTTTCATAAAAATTATAAATTTCATCATAACATGAATAATTAAAAATAAATGATTTTCATAAAAAACTAGTAATTGTAATTATAAACCATATAGATAAAGAATTGGGATGGTATCCTTGGATCATATCCAAAATCATAAGTAACATCACAAATTATGTAACACAAATTAAAATTCCTTTATAAAATCCTATGCAAAATTTCATCCTCAAAATAACATTATCATTTTGGAATCACATAATTAAAATCTTAAAATTTATAAAATATTATAGAAAAGATTTTTGTTGGATAGATCCATGAAATTTTTTTAATTCACCTTTATATATTAGGTAGGTCATAATGTGAGTAAATTTTCATCATGTTCTATGAGTTTAATCAAAGATTCCTTTCACTTTTATTGCAAAAAGTAATAATTAACGCATCCAGAAAATGAAATAAAAAATCATTTTAAACCATTTTATTAAAATTAAAAAATGGGTAAAATTACATAATAATTAATTGAATAATATTGAGAAACATTCCTGAAATAATTTTAGAAAACATGGATATATATGAATAAAATTTTATGATCGAATCAGGAAAAATAATAGTGGGTTTTAATAAAAAAATATTTAATAAACCATTTAGACTAAAAAAGATGAAAATGGATCTAAAACTATAATGTTATATATATTAACATAGGATATGAAAACATTCAATAAGTATATTCGATAAGGACCATATAATTTCATAAAAGGAAACTCGTGGATAAATAATCCAGTTCAAAATGTGATTGAAACATACATCTTATACAACTTAGGTAGCTTTAATATCAATAACTCATGAATTAAACAAACTTATATATATATGAATTTTAATAAAATATTAATGAAAATAATAATAAAATAAAATAATGGTAATTATATGAACCATGAAAAAGAAACATGTGGTGAATATGGAAAATGTCTCACAGAAATAAAAGTGAAATGAATGACCCTTTCCTCAAGTACAACATTTTTCGAAAGTGCTCTAACCTCTTGTATAATAAATTAAAATTTATTTAAATTCAATAAATAAATAAATTAAATACTTATAATATTGTACACGATCCACTTATATCATTTCAAAACCCATTTATTATTAATTACATATTACAATTTTCATTTTTTGGTATTAAATTGTTTGTTCTCTAATAAAGTTTTAGTTTGGTAGATCTGGTCCTTGATATTTATTTTTCATTAAATAATTTTAATAATTTTAGTAGTGATATAAATATTTTATTTATTAGTTAAATATAAAAATATATGTAATTATTCATCCAAAAAATAATTTTTAGCAAAATTATTTAGGCCATTCATAGAGACGATAGGTTGTACGTATGCATGAACACTATTTTAATTATAAAACAAAAAGAATGATAGGATAATAAAAAATCTTTTATCATTCCAAAACCAAAATAATTTTATTTTATTTTTTACATATTTATAAAAATTTAAATAAAATATTGATTAAAAATAAATCACACCGCTTCATAGAGAAGGTAAGTCATTAATATGCCTGAGTGGCATTTTTAATTTCCATGGGGTTGAAATGAAGAGAATTGTGGTTGTTCCATCAACATAAAAACAAATTGATTACATTTAATATAATAAATTAAATATATTATAATGGATTATATCTATTTATATGAGTTAGGAGAAAAAATAAAATTGAATATACTCTATTATGATTTTTACCTCTTTACTGAGAGACCTCTTTTGGATTAATCCTTAAGCCTTAAGAGTATCGTATTTTTTAAATATAATAATAAATATGTTTTTGGAAATGAATGTGGGAATTTTTTATGGTAGGTATGTTTTTTATTTTTATGTCACATGAAGTTTGGAAAAGAGAGGACATGAGGTATCCTTTTATAATGTATGGAAAATGACACACATTGAATAAATTAATATATTAAATAATATATATACCAATAATGTAAACTTTCACCAAGGCACCCAAAATTAATATATAATATGTGATAATGTTATAATAAACAAAAATGACCATATATGAAAATTTTAATATAAATTTTATTCTTTATCTCTTAGTTAAATAACATTAAACTCATTTCGACCGTAATTATGATAACTTGAATTTTTACTATAAGTAAAAATTACATGAAAAGAATAAAAGTTGCCTTCTATAAAATTGGCATATTTGAATTCAAAAAATTTAATCCATTTTATCATATTAAATCATTATAGGTGGAAAAGGATACTTTTTAAAAAATAATGTAGAACACAAGAAAAACAATTTTTAGGAAACTAATTTATTTAAGAGTAAAAATAATTTTACCACGAAATGAATTAAATAATTGGTTTCTAGTAATTTTTTGGGATAGAAAATAAAAAAATTAAGATCATTATGATTTTGGATAAATCCAATACTGAATGTAATATACCAACTGGGGAAAAATTAAGAGACCATTAAATTTTATTTAATTTGAATAAATAAAACATGTCTTCAAAAAAGTCAACATTGGGTTCCCAATTTCAAAATTATATTATAAAATACATTATTAATCTCTTTATGATAAAATATATTCAAAAACACGCATAAAATAGGATAGGGAATGTTTTTTGTGTTATTTTAATGTATAATCTAATTGTTTTAATCTTATTTTACCCATTTTACCCTTGTTGAGGAGACAAATATTTACCACAGTTACTATTAATAATGAAAATAATTAATTTGAAGCTATTACATCATATTAACTACACTAATTATTAATGTGGAGTCCATTTTATCAGATTAGATTTCAACAATTTGTATAATTTGATTTTAAAATAATCCTATAAAATACAAATAAACTATTTTTAGGAAAAATCATTTTTAGAAAAAATATTTTATTATTTTTATTATTTACATATAAAAATATATAAAATGAAATTAAAATAAATTTACTAAATTATTAATATAAAATTTACATCCAAATAATATTTTAATAGTGATTCATGTCATTGATTAAGATAAACACGCATTTTTCACATAAAAAGAGTTAAAATGTTATTCTTAGTAAAAAATGTACTCATACCTTAATCAAGTATTATTTTAAATCTTATGTGATTAATTATTTAATTTATAATTATATAATAATAATTTTCATATATGATCAAATTCATATAATTTTCATGATTCTTTAATAAAAAAATAATTTTTTACAAAAATTTGTATTTTTCAGTATTCACTTTAGAATCAATCCTTTTAGAAAAATCCAAAAAATACAACCTAAAAATATTTTAATATGATAATTTTAAAAATAATATATTTTAAAAATTATTTTCTAAAAGTGGAATAAATTATTTATATTAATAACTCACAAAATCAAATAAAAACAATTATCAAATAAAATTATTTCTTCGAACCATAAAATGATTTTACAGAAAATTGAGTGCATAATTTTGAATAAAATTATATTATATTAAATATATATATAAATTTTACAATGTGGTTATTTTTATTCATAAAACCATTTTTAATGGGTATGTCATAATGTCAATGTGTAAATAATAATATTTATATCAAAGTTAGTTTAAACTCAGTATTTCATATGTTATAAGCAATAAATGAAATAAAATTTATTTATAGAGAAATATATTCTAAAATATGTTGGTGTTTCATTATACTCCATTAAATAAAATTCATCCTTACATTTTTATCTTGATCATTAAAGGTTTTATATTTGAAAGTACCATTTTAGAAAACCCTCATCTTACAAGGGGATAATAAAACATCCTTTGAAATAGAAAGTAGTAAACATAAAGTATATTTGAAATAATTCATAATAAAAATCCCAAATAAATAAACTGATGGAAATTTAAAATATAGTGAAAAATTAACATACCACGACTAATATAGTGTGGTAGACAATATGGGCATGAGAACGTTAATGACAACCAATATGTAAATCATTAATGGGTTAAAAACCCTCAATTCAACAAAAATAAAGTTAAAAGAATAACATTTTTACCTTGATATCATTTTCATAAATATGAGGGATTCATTTAATGTCAATATATAGAATATAGAAAAAATATACTTAAATGATATCATTTCATTCGATAAATACAATTTCATTATTTGGTTGTGCATTATCAATTTTCACTTTATCTCTTATAAAATAAAATAAACATTCTATATGAACTTTTCATACCTGAATCACAAAAAATAATGTTTTTTAAATCAAAAGATCTATAAAATAATGATAATTCATTACTTATATTACATCATATTTACAAAAAACAAAATGGTTAGAAAAAATTATCTAATATGAATACATAACACATAAGGATCAATTCAATATATTATATAAATAGTTAAAATTAATAATCCAAAAAATATGTCTCATTAAATTTACAACCCCATAAATTATAGATATTTGATCACAATTTTTTGTATCTACTTTAACATTTAACTCAAACTGCATAATGAAGTTAATAATTTCATATACTAAACATGTGAATACTATGATCATATATTCCCCTAATACATTCTTATAACCTGAATAACTATATAAATTTAATGAAGACAAGTATTCCTCCATAATTTTACTCTATCCAATATATTCCAAAAATATAATATTTTAATAAAATCCATCAAATATGACATAAATTAGTTTTTCATAAAATCACTAACCAATTTCAAGGTCACTAATACTATAAAATTTACATTAGAAATTTCAATAAACCCTCTATGCCATCTAAATTCAATTAACTCAACATAGTACACATATTTAGGTTTATATTTCCATTAATCAACTATTTTTCAAGTATATCACCTTATAAATAACCAACATTTTTTGGTTTTGTTTCCATTCAACATATGCTTTTAAAATAATAAAAAACCATTGTGGAATAATCCTTATATTTTTCATGATTCATTAAACTATAATATCATTAATATAACTCTCCTACAACATAATAATCAAATATAAATACATAAACACTTTAATCATTGAACTATAATGATCGATGTAACATAAGATATTTTTTGGTCTTGGATTTGACAATTCGATAATAGAATTTACCCGAATAAATCCCATGTTCCCAAAAAATAATAAATTTAACTATAAATTGTACCCTAGGATCAAATTCATGTCCCACTATTAATCTCTTCATTTGTATATGTAAATTATGTACTATATACCATTATTTTCAATACATAAAAATATTATAATTTCTCTGATACCTTTCCCCAAGCATTTCATCCAACAAACATGACATAGAGGATAATGAATCTTCTTCCTCTGTGGTTATTAACAAACTTTATTGTCATATTTTAGATGTGTTAATAATATCTCCCAAGATGAGATTTTTAATCATATAATGAGATGAATTATTAGTAATAATTACATGTATTTTTATTCCATATCTCATTTCAATTGGTTCCCCATGACGACAATCATTCCATAATCCTTGAAATTCAGCATTGACAAAATATTTCATGGTTTTATATATGGCTAAAATTAAAATAAATAGTGTGAGAAATAATAATCACAGTAGATAACTACATAATAATGAATTATCATTTATTGGATGTCAAAATCATGAAACCATATTTTTAATCTATGAATCATTAGGTTTAATGTTGGTCATAATTGGTGATAATATATTAAAATATTTCATAATGGTTCATAAAGAAAATGTAATTTAACTCTATCATATCACTTTAGAGTATCAAAATGGCTATACTGTAGGTAAACACTAACCATAAAATATAATTTTGGACAAGATACCTATGAAAAAATATTTTTGGCGTTATTACCACTAGATGCATATGTCCCAAAACCACGCCCACTTGTAATATCCCGATAGGGATGGGTTTTAAGGAATCAGGCTTATATATTATATATTATAGCCTCTTAAGAGTATAATTCACTCTGTTTCCCAAATATAATTTTATATATATTGTTTTAATTTATAATTTCCTAACTCATACATAAAAACAAATATTTTAAAATATGTAAACTTCTAATATGTTAAAATAAAACATGTTTTCTTTTCATGAAAGAACAATGTAAATTTAATCTTGATGTATTTATTTTTATTTAGTCAGCAATAAATCCCTTTGAAAAAACATGAAAAACAAGTTCTGAGCACAAAAAAGTCATTAAGGTACATAAAAGAAAATAATGAAACCCATTATCCCATGAATACAAATATAAAATTTAATTTTAAAGTATGACTTGGGCTCAAAATCAACATTTTCTTACCCAATAAATCACCTCATCTGCAAAATGTTCTTCATAAAAAATTTCGTAAGAGAACATTAATGAAAAAAGAACACAAATAATTTTTTATTAGAAAACATGATAAAACTGTTGAATTTTTTAACGAAATTTATACATTCCACCCTTAATTAGTATTAAATACATTTTCATAAAAAATGAGCTCATTGATTACATTTTAGGGAATTATATGATTTCCATAGAAACTCATACAAATTATAGAAATAAACATATTGGTATCTTGGGACATCACATTCTATATCATTCATATATAGTGAATAACTATATAGCCAAATTTCATACCCAATTCATTAGAGGACTATCACAGACCCACCCGTCCATGGTTTATAACATTACTAACCATCCTTAGTTTATAATGTAATAACCTATCCTTGGTTTATAATGTTATCTAACATCATTGTATTAAACAAATACCACCCATTATCATAAATAATTTCCAAAAAACATAACATAAAGATAACACATATTATAATTCAACTTAAAGAATTACATTAATAATATATTATTTTCAACCATAAGAAAACATTTAAAAATAATATAATATTCATCCAATTTAAAATCCGATTTTCAATTCAAAAATACCTAAAAAATGGGAATTTTTGTTTTATTTAATGAATAAATTAAAACCTATAAATTAATATAGAAATAATATAATGGTAATAGTGGTGGAAAAATTCATTGTTTCTTTATAAGTTAAAATAGATCATACCTTTTTTCTTTTTTTCAAAACTCTTCTCACAAAATAAGTAAAATTATTTATTTTGAAAACATTAAAAGAAATTAAAACAAAACATAAAATTTCAATTATAAATATTTTATGTACATAGAAAAAACATATAAAGTAATTTCAATAATATGTATATAGAATAAAAATAATTATAAAATATATCTTTAAATCATTTTAAAACACTATTTTAAAGTAATGTGATCCTTACAAAAAAGATTAAAAAGATTTTTTCTTTCTTAAAAATTATAAAAAAATATGGAAAAAAATAAAATTTATTGTCCATTTAAGAAGAAAAAATAACCATATTTAGTAATTCATAAAAATATATAATAAAATATTTAGAAATTAAATATTTAAATGTTTTTAAAATGATGTTTTAAGTAAATGGCCCCTTACCTCAAGTATGATTCACCATGCACATTCCTTATCCTCCCGAATAATAAACATATATTAATTATCTATTTTTTAGGAATATTTTTCATGTATATTATTACATTTATTTCACTTATTTCTATGTTTTATACAAATAATTAATAATTTAATTTTATATCATTTTCTTTGATAATATTTGGATTATATGTCCAAAATGAAATTAGTAGGTTGACAGACTCTATAGGTCATTATTTCAACATATAAAGAATAATAATGAATAAATAATTATCATTTTTAAAAAAAATTATAATTTTAAAATCGAGCATGAATGATGGTTTTGAAAAATGAACAATGTAACGATCATGGGGTCAATAGGTAGCGTGTACGCATTGGTGACATTTCCAGTTATCAATGAATATTGTAGGAATAAGTTAAGTAATATTTTACTATTACTTAATTACTATAATATCATATATACCATATTATTTCATTAAATATATGCAGATTTTTCATCCATGTTATTTATTAAAGAAAAAATAATCACACTATTTTGTGGAGGTGATAGTCCATAGGTATTCATGAACAACATTATTATTTTTTTGTGTATGAATTAAAATGATATATTATATTATAATTATGATAAATATTTCATGAATATAAAAATTATATCATTTATATCATATACATTCAATAACAACATCCTCATTTCCTTCTATTTAAAGCATTAGTGAAAAATTAGCATCGCTTCGCGAGATGGTGGTATGTCTTACCCAGATGAATTGTTATCATATCCCCCAAGAAATGGATTGTAATATGATATATGTGATATCATAATTGCATGTGTATAATTATTTTATATATATACATTAAATCATAATTTATTAATAGTCGATAGAGATGGTGATGAAAAATGAATTACATAGGGTTGCGATGTGGTAGTCCACCATATAATTAAATGATGGTTTCATTTGACATTTCATATAAGATGATGTTTATTTAGGTTATTCCACTAAAATAATAACATATAAATATATGGGAGTCAATTATGTAATTATATCATCATAATTTAAGAATATTTGATATGTCTGAAAGTAGAATTAAAATATTAAAGCACGTTTAAGCATAATTCCTCTCCTTCGAGAAAAATAATTGGGTTAGAAACCAAATCCTTCATAATTTGAATTTATAATCAAATTGGGGATTTATAAAGTCCCAGACCCCAATAGCACATTATTGGTTCCTTAATATAACAACCCTTCTATTTATTACATATTAATTCATGATTTATTACATAATATGACACATAATACTACCTGGATGATCAATAAGACCAGTGCCTTTGGGAATTATATAAATTTCATAAGAAAATAAAACATGAAACAAATATCATTTTTATTGAAAACATACCAAACATGTTCATACATAAAGCTGAATGGGGTAACCTAGGTACATATATAATAAAGGGGTGATATATAATGCCCATTAATGGAATATACATGGCCTAACCTGAATTAACTAATACATGTTGTAAAATAGGCATGTAAATGTGACATAAAAGGGTTTATAATAATAAAAGTGAACAATTATACTTGATATAACATGATAACATAATAGGGATAAGGGAAATGTGGGAACAGCATAAAACCATTCATCATAAACATCGGTTAAGGATAAATGCCAGGACATCATTATGGAAACATTTTCATAATGGAATCAAGTTTACTCATGGTACGAATGTGATTTATCATGAGACTAAAAAATACACAAATTATTAGAGCACTATATAATTTGAGGAACACCTACCACATTCATTTCATTCTCATGCTTATGTGTTCCACATAAATCATAAAACATGGAATCATTTCTTATCACATTTTATTCCATGTGCATAGAGTGTGAAATTCCTACATTTAATTCCCAAATTAATAATTATATATTAATAAAGATGAACACACTTGATAGTAAATGGGTACATGTGTTCACAATACATTTATTTTCCCTAGAAAATCGTGGTGGAATTTCGGAAGTATAACGACATCACATAAAAATTAATTAAATGTATGGATGAGAGAAAAATGATATATAATATGTGGAAACCAAATGGTCAGTAAAAGGTACATTTAATTATATATCCAAACATTAGGTATTTGATACATAAGGTATAAGATAATAAAGAAACATGAATAATGGAGAGAAGGAAAGGATTTCTTACCGTGTGAGTGTGACATAAAATTATTTTGAGGATCTTCTTGAGTGCATGGGGAACCTTGGGAGGACTATAGGGAGGTTTGGGTAGAGTAAAGATATTCCAAAAGGTTTCTTAAGTGAAAATAAATTGGATCTTTTGTTGGTTTAATATGAAATGAGAGGGGAACACTTTTTAATTTCTCATACATATGTTTTGACTCGATATAATAAAATAACCAAAACTACAGTAATTAACATAATTTTTCCCAAGGGTTTTTCCAAAGGGGATTGGTATTCATTATTTTATATAGACACAGGAATAAAATAATAAAATAATAATCAAGATGATGCATAACTAAGCTGTACTAATAAAAAATGAATTTAAAACCTCAAAATATATTAATAGTTTTTAAGGATTTAAAAAGGGATTATAAAATTAATAAAATCTCGAAAAATTACAATAATTTAAAGGTAAACCATATATTTTGTCTCGTATAACCTTTATATAATTTTTATATCACTTTTAGATTATTATGATGTTATAATACACATTATATAATTATACCATATTTAATTAATACCAAAAAATTTTACTATCTCACAAAATTATAAATAATTATCCATTTGATAATTTGGATCTTATGATTCCAAAAATATTATTTATTTTACCAAAATATATTTCTAAATATGTGTATTTATTTTTTTCAAATTAGATTCAATAATTATTGAGAAATTCTGGGTCTTTTTGATAGTAATAGTTTTTAAACCCTTTTAACAAATCCATTTTACGTTATAAAAATTATATGATAATTTATATTTTATTAAAATTATTAAATTATAATATTTTATTCTAATATTATTTACTCCAAAAATAAATTGAATCATCATGAAAAATGACTTGATTGAAATTTAATTTTAATTAAAAATACAATTTTTCTATTATTGTTCAAAAAAATAATTTATAAAGTAACTATAATAAGAACATATGAACATTATTATATTGAAAATTAAAATATACATCTTAATATTTTTATGGTATTGATACATGTCTCCTTAATACACCATCAAACTTCTTAAGTGTATGGCACGTGATGGTGAAACTTTCATGGGGTGGTTTGGCATACATGGTTTGGGTTGTTATCTCAATGATCATGAACATCTCCCGAAAGAAATTTATCTCATGCTTATCTTATTGGATATCATCATGGGATTTTTCAAATACAAATCTCAACTATGCTCTATATATCTGAATCAGCAAAAAATGGGTTTCATAGGGTATGATCCTTCTAGTTTAGGTCACCAATTCCTCTATTTATATCAATTTGATTTTTCAAATCCATATATTTATTATTAATAAAATAACCATTGTTTAATGGATATATTATCCCCGGTAATGAGGCTTAACTTCCTTTTAAATCTAAATATATATAATAAAACTAAATAAGTGCATTTTTTCTACAATTATCTGATATAGTAAATCATTCGATTATGTCATAAGGAGAATTTTATTTATAACTATTATAGTCAATAAAATCATCCCCCTTCAAAAATTTCCGACTAAAAATTATTCTTTTACCTAAATAAAACCAATTAGGGTATCTTTGTTTCATAACTTCATTCAGTTCCTATGTCACTTATTCAAACATTTGGTTACTATGCAACATTTTCACTATGTTCATTGAATTATTCTGTTGAACTTTGTGACTAGAATGTAATAAATTCACTAGTTTCTCCTCATAGTAATTGTCATTATAAAACTGTACCAGCTATATATTAAGTAAATTTGATGGTTCTAATATTTACTTCCTTAATAGGGATGAATGGAATAAATCATGTACTTTAGATAGGTTAGGTGGGAGTGTTAGTCGATAAGAAACCTCTCTGATGCAATCAAGGATCTCAAAGGGGTTGATGTTTCTTTGATTAATCATTACCTTCATCCCAAATTTCATGAATTTCTTCCATGGAGATATATGGAGGAATACCTTGTCTCAAATTTCATTGTCATGGTGTCATCGAAAATTGTTAGAATGTCTCTTTTATCGCCTCTAAGTGTCCTGGATGTGTTGTTGAATGGTCTTAAACTTTTCCCTAATTTCCTCGACCATTAAATACCAAGAAATTTTTTTTCATAACTTCATCCAGCCATGTATATTCGCTACATCTCATCCCATAAAGGGTTTAATATGGATCCATTTGGAAGCTTTAATAGAAACAATTATTTTATGGTAACTCAACCAAATTAATATTTTGATCCCATCCTACGAAATCAATTGATCATTCTATCAACATATCCTCAAGTGTATAGATAGTATTAACTAATATGACATAATTTTGAGCGGGATAAGATATGACAAAATTCAACTCTGTATTTAGAGCACCCTGGATACTCTTCCAAAACATAGAGGTAAATATAGGTTCTCGATCAGATATGATTGATAGTGATTCTCCATATAGCTTAAAAACTTCTCTGATGTATATCCTTGCAATTTGATCTAGGGATAAGTCCGCTAGAATCACAATAAAGTGTGCACTATTAGTAAAATGATTCACCCCAAACAAGGTAATATTATTTCCTCTTGATTTCTTCAGAAGAACAGTGACAAAATCCATGGTGATGTTTTCTCGTATCCATATAGTTATGGGTAAGGGTTTTATCCCCCACTATGATTATTTCTTTTTCACCATCACATGCTGAAATAAAATAAAATTTACTGTATATTCTATAATATCCTTATTCATATTATCCCAAAAATAATTATCTTGGAGATCTCGATATATATTCTTTTCTTTAATGATGGATAGGGAAGTTTGAACTATGTCCATCATCTGACAACTTTTTATTAAACATAGAATTTAATGGTACACTTATCCATGAACTAATTCTTACAACTCATTTTCATTAATATTGACCAACGATGATTTATCCTTTATTATAGTTCCATATTCTTTTGAATTCCCATATAATCTATTTGGGATTCTTTATATTCTATAGAAGGGATATTTGAGAAATCATTTGTGATAGGCTTGATGGTTTCCCTTACTTTATATTTCCCATGTTTATCTTTTCCAAATATATAATGACTGGATCCCTCTATATTCTCATGAATGATATAACTATTGGATCATTTTTATATAGATCATCTTCCACTTTTTTCCATTTCCCAATATGGTAGTGGGTTGAGTAGTAATATTACTTTATTAGCTTTAACCATCTTCATTGGCGCATTATGATCTATTTCAATGATAATATATAATTGAGGGTTTTGTGATCCATATATATTTTACACTACTCCCCAAAGATATAATTTTTCCATGATTTAAAAATTAATATCATTTTAACCTAATCTAGATCATGAATTGGGTTGTTTAATTAATTAACTTTCAAATGACTTGAATCATAGGTTATCACTTTTTCATTTTTCATTAACACACAGCTTAATCCATTCTTCGATGCATCAATGAATACCACAAAATGTTATCTACTTGTGATTAATGTGAGCATATTTTCAGTGATTATACACATTTTCAAAACCTTTACTCACTCTTAAAATTCGTTATTCAGTGAAAAAATTAATCCTTTATGAGTTATCTTGGTTTGAGGGGTTTAAAATTTAAATAAATTTTACATATATCGATGATAAAACCCAACCAATCCAAGGAAACTATGGATATATATCATTGATGTTTTCGTCCACCATCCATCAATTTTATCAAATATTTAGGGGTTTATATATATCCCAATGATTTTGTTAATGTTCCTTGTGATTTATAATTCTCCAAACAAAACTCACATTTTTCGTACATGGCATGAAGCTTCTCCTTTCATAAGGTCTTTAGCATAGGGCTTGTATTCTCCTCATGCTTCTACTTGACTTTTTAGTATATTAGAATATCATTTATAGAGAATTCCACAAATTTTTGAATGTAATATATAGATACTCTATTCATTATATCAGTGATGATTTATGTAACATAAGTGATTCTAAATGGAATTAATATGAACTCATAGTACACATACCTTATACAAAAAATAATAGTGGGGATATGCCCTTTCTTCACCCTAACAAGGTAATATATCAACTACAGCTCCACCTTGGAGATTTATTTTATTCCACGTAAATGTTGGAACAAGTCATCAATTTATTACATAGGATACTTGTTAATTACTGTGATCTTTTTTATCTCATGGTAATCAATTAAAAGGAACATTGACCCAACATTCTTCTTAACAATGAGGACTGCTGCACCCCAAGGTGAAGCACCTATGTATATGAATCCTTTATTTAGATTCACTTATATTTATTTCATATGCTCCTTAGGTTTCATAAAATCCATTATATATGGATTCTCAGGTAATAGAAACTCTCTATATATAAAATTAGTTGAAAATTTAGCCTCTCAACTAAGAAGAAGACTAGTAAATTCATTGGGAAACACATCAGTGTATTCCTTCAAAATGCTCATGTATTCAAGGTTAATCCGTTCTATAGGAAAAATAATTCTAGATATATATTATTTATTGTACGTAAATAATATTAATTATTGAGTTTTTGTTACTAAATAATATTTATCCCCCTCCGGGAACATATACAGAATTGGGAGTTGGTTTGCAATATAGATATTGGTTTCATCTCGAATCCTACAAATTCAAAAAATTTCACCAAACTCCACTAAATAGAGAATCATAATGATTTTGGACATTTTTATCCCAAAAAACATTTTGGGGGAGGAGTTATATACTTGAGATGAAATAATTTCCTCATTTTTTTTTACTAAAATCTCAAATTCCATGCTTTTTGGTGGTATTTGAATAGTTCAACTAACCCTTATTGATATAAAGGAATATGTAAAACTAAAATCAAATAGTATTTTTAGTATTTTTCAATGAGTAACTACTATACCTATCACTAATTCATCTTCGGTATCCACTACAATAGTTTTTATTGAAAATTCTTGTCCTTATTGCCTTAGAGGTTATTGGTTGTCTCTGAAAACCCTTGTCTTAGTGAATTTGATTGAAAAGTTACTCGATTCCTTCTAGTTGAAGTATTAGAAAATCCGCTGAAGATTAAAAGGATTATTCCATTCCCCTAACGTAGTAGGGGATTTGTTCTATCAGAAATAGTTATCTAGGTTCCTTTCATTACCATAGTTAAGTATTTCCTCTACCCCCTAAGGAAATTTATATGCTGAATCTTTCTATACCATTGAAAAGAGGGATTTTGAAATTTCATAGCATTGTTATATTTCTCCATTAGACTACTAAAATTAATCTTCACATTCCTCTTCTTATCCCAATGATAACCATGAGATTTACTAATCTCAATTACGACATTAGGGGAACATCGAATAATTACAACATATCTATCAAGTTTTGGATCCCTATGGGTTTTCATAGACAATGCTTTCTCCCAAAAAATAATATGTCTAAATTTCATTCAATGGTAACGAAATATCTTGAGGTTTATCTTGCATGTCTTCTAATGTTTTCCTCATACTCTCGAATAAATTCATCATCTTTTTTACTGAGGGAATAGTAATAACATTCTATTTTAAGTTGGATAGTGTGTGGAAAATGCTTATAAAAAACATTAATTCCTTCCTCCCCATATCTTTTATCTCTTCCTCATGCTTTATAATCTTAATCAATGTCCACCACTGATCTGATTCTCCCTTCTATGATGAAAATCTAGTATAACATTCTCTTTTTTTAAAAATTGAATGATAGATACGATCTTTTCAATATAGTTAATCTATTGATATGTAATTAATGGATCAGATCATCCATTGAATGTTGAGGGCCTTTTTCACATACAGCTCTCAATTATAGCTTGTTCTTTCTTAGGGGGATTTGGGTGCACCTTTTAATCTTGGATTCTATTCAAAACCCAAGCCAACTGAGAGAGAATCATTACAAATTTTGCATTCCCATACCCATCGTATAATGACTTGACCTTATACATTACATATTATTGAATTAAATGAATAAATCACATTTAGGATCTTTTCAGGTTTAGAGTTTTAGAGAATTTGGACATAACTATTATATATCAAAAGATTAAAAAGTAGACACTTCTACCCAGTATCCATTTTTTTACAAAACATGAACTCTTGAAAAAAATATTCATGTCTAGTTCCATGTTTAAGACAGTAATAATTTTCCTTGATTCCATCAATGACCCTATTCCACCTTCTGCCCTGTGAAAAACATTTCAAAAACATGGGATGAGCATGTAAAGCTCAGGAAGGGATACACAAACACGGAAAACTGTTAGTTTTTTAAAACTACAAATAAACCATGAATAATTTAACATAAGTAATAATTTTCACCTTTATGAAGTAGTAAATACTCATCACTGAATAAAATATCATTACTTACTCTTTTGTAACCAAAATATTACCATAAAACCCATATAAAGAACACATAACTTATAAAGGTAACTTGGGACATAAACATACGTAAATGGAATAACCATACGGTCGACTTCCACACATATCACTAAATGGAATATCCATACGGACGGCTTCCATACCCAATGAAATGGAGGATATAATGTAACCACCCATCCTGGTATTCACGACACCACCCGTCATTTGGTTTATCACGTAACCACCCGTCAAATGTCCAAGTACTAATATAAAATAATAACACATAGAATATATATAATGGAAAGAGAACATTTCCACATTTCAATCACAATATATCACTTAAATATATTGACATAACAAATCCATTATCAAAACCATTTTCTATACCAAAATACATAAGAGAGTGTATGGTATTTATTTTCTTTTAAAAACATTACGACTTGTTGAGGAAGCCAAAGATCAAATAATACTCGCGGCGGCAGAAATGGTCATTGTCACCGCTTACGTTAAAATAAATAATCAATTTCTTAATTTAGTAAAACGCTTTATAGAAAAATATTCTTTTTGAATAGTCAAGGGTGTTTATACAGCCTATAAAAGAATGTCGTGTATTAAAACAAAATATGTCTCAATGAAAGGAGATTGAGACGAAGTCCCTTACCTAGTGTCTGACTTGACTCAATCATTCTTTAATCTCCTTAATAATAAACTAAGGATAAATTCTACTTTCTTAAGAACCTTTTTCATGTTTATTATTCCTTTTATATCACTTATTACCATGTTATAAGT
This sequence comes from Viscum album, assembly GCA_963277665.1. Lineage (NCBI taxonomy): Eukaryota > Viridiplantae > Streptophyta > Magnoliopsida > Santalales > Viscaceae > Viscum > Viscum album. The sequence continues at coordinate 1,961,906,321 of OY728137.1, forward strand.
ATTATGTAATCATTCAAGTTAATAACGTTTGTTTTCTCAATATTTGGTACTTGAGTCAAAAATGGACTTCTTATAATTAAATGTTGTTCATGCGGTCAATAGTCCATTTTATGCAATATGATATTAATGATTTAGATATCATATATATAATATATATCCAGTATATACATGTATTTATAATAGTACATAACATTTGGAGGTATGAAATGAAATGCACCGTTCATGGAGGCTGTAAGTTGTACGTACGCATGAACGCTACTTTCATTTCTAGTTTTTTATTTTAATGGAAATAAAAAATAATGATACAAAGTTACATTATAATTCCAGTATAATATCTTATATAATATCATTAACTCTATCCTTTATACATACCACATAAGGCATTAACGAGTCACATCATTTTGTGGGGGCGGTAGTCCGCACATCCTCAAATGAGATTATCGTTTTTACCCACTATGGAAACCATAAAGGCTTGATATAATTGGGAATTACAGAAGAATAAGAAAATCATAAACGTAATATATATCATATATAAATACAGTTCAATCATAATGGCCACCATGATAGGCGGTATGATGTAATTGAACAATCATCATTTTGTGAGACGTTGGTTTTCCATCCACAGAAACATTATGCTCTTCATCCATTAGATGGATTTGTGTGTAAGTTTAGTTCAAATATTTCTCATAACAACATCCTAGTATATTGAGAATTCTGGTGTTGTTACAAAAGAACATAATAAAAATAGTTTAAGGGTTGTAGAAGTAAAATAAAAGAAAACATTTTAAGAGAAACTGTTGCCTTTAATTTGGGTAACTCCCTTTGGTTTGAACCAAAGGACTTCTTGATGTTCCTTCTGCCTAAGGTAAGTCTTCTAGGAGGAGTAAAGGTATTTAGGGAGCTTAATTGGGCCGAGTTTGGATGATCCAAATGGCTTGAGAGGTGTGATAAATTGGTCTGAATTGGTGTCCTTTTATAAGGGAGAGGAGGGGATCTTTATGAAAGTGTGAAAATATTATTTTATAATATAATGATATTCGGTTTCTAATGGTCCAAAAATAATTAAAGAGGAAGATAAGATGGCTCATATTTGAGATAAAATCATACAATGAAAATTGGACTTGTTTGGATAATAATTTAATCATTATAATCTTATTTATTTAAATCATTTATTAATGAGATACATACTGCATCATTATTGTGTCATAAATAATTTAATTTATCTGATGTCTAAAAATTATAAAAAAAAATCCATGATGTAGGAAATCTTTTGATATTTCCAGATAATTTTTATATTCTAAATTATGACTTCTATAACACCATATAAAAATCTATTACTAAAAGATTTTTGTTAATGTCAATTTTGTCTTCACATTAAATTAATTAATCTAAATTATCATTTTCACACCCATGTGGCTCAATGGGGTCCCAAAATCGACCCAAAAAATCCCATGGTCGTTAATGACTCAACCAATAAGTTTTGGACATGTGTTAAGATAATTTTAATTATTATAATATTTTTTTCCTTGAATTACCCTATTTACTTTTAACCACGGTAAATAAAAGTCAAAAATTACTATTCACCAAAAATTATTTTCATCTTAATGAACCACATTTTACTTCTTGATAACAACCATGTATGTTGGATTTTTGAAATTCAATTCACAGAAGTGGTAAAATTTCATTTAAATGAAAAAGTCAGTTTTTTAACTGCCACTATGTGGTTTCACTATTCATCAAAAATTGAAGTTTTTTCAGGAAAATACCAAAAATTCAGCCTAAGCTATATTTGATATTCCAAATTCAAAAATGATGTATATTTTTCCAAATTAAAAACATAGAAGTGGAATTAATTAATTTTAAAATTAATTCCCGTTATCAAAACAAATAGCATGTTTTTAAGAAACAATAACAATCAAAAGATTGATACTTGATTATGTCCAATTTCAAAGTGAAATTAATTATAATGACCAAAATTGGATTAAATGGTAAAAATATATTTTAATTACACTTTAAAACAAATTAAAATGAAAATCTATCCATATAAATAAATTAGATTAAAAGGCACTTTTGAATTTAAATACAATATTTCTCACTATTCATTAAAAATGAACTTTATCGGAAAAATTACAAAAAATCGCACAAAGTAAATTTTGATGTCCCCATTCTAAGGAAAGATTTCATTTGGTCATATAGAATGTATTAAAGTGACCAAAACTATATTTAAATTGGGTCCTCTATTAAAAGGCAATAAATCAGCATTTTAATGTAAATTATGCTTAAAATTAGATTAATTCACATTTTAAGCCTATAACTTTTTTATTTGATAAATGTAAATAAATTTAACAAACATGTATAATAATATTGTAGTAAGTTTTTTTCATTCCCGCCAATACAATGGCTATGAGTTAACTACAGTTTAAAATAATAATATTATATTATTAGTGTTTCACGTAAGATTTCAAAGAAACTAATTGTTGTGTATCAGGTACGCTATCAAACATAGCAACCCTTTTAAATTAAAATTAATATTTTAATTAAAAAATATTAATAAATATGAAAATATCTTATTATTTATTTACATGAGATGTTACATCCTTCCCCCCTTTTGGAAATTGCATCCACACAATTTCTATTCACTTATAAAAATAAGTGGGGGTATTTATCCCTCATAGCATTTTCAGATTCCCTCGTTGCATCTTCAACCATATGATTTTTCCACAAAACCATTACCTGGTGAATTACCTTATTCCGCAACACTTTCTCTCTACAGTCATGAATCTGGAATGGTTGTTCTTCATAAGAGACATTCTCTTCCAATTGAACTACCTCTGGGCTCAAAACATGAGATGGATATGGCATATATTTTCTCAACATCGAATCATGAAAAACATTGTGTACCTGGGATAAATTTGGAGGTAAAGACACTCTATACGCAACCGATCCAACATTCTCTAGAGTTTCATAAGGTCCAATGAACCTCAGACTCAACTTCCCCTTCTTACCAAAACGCATCACACTTTTCATTGGAGAAACTTTTAGAAAGACATGATAACCTACCTCAAAAGTATGATCTTTCCATTGGTTATGTGCATAAATTTTCTGTCTACTCTGAGCTATCTCATGTGCTTATGAATAAAATGAACTTTCTCTGCCATCTCTTCTACTAATTCTAGTCCCATCAGCTTCCTTTCACCTACTTCATCCCAAAAAGCTGGAGTTCGACAGCGCTTTCAATATAATGCCTTAAATGGAGCCATCTGAATACTGGAATGAAATCTGTTATTATATGAATATACAATAAAAGAAAGATGTTGGTCCCAACTTCCCTGATAATCTATCGAACAAGTACATAACATATCTTCCAATTTCTGAATTGTTCGTTATGACTGCCCATATGATTGAGGACGAAAAGTTGTACTAAAATTTAATTCAGTACCCAATGACTTCTGAAAGCCTTTCCAGAAGATAGAAGTAAACATGGGATCATGATCAGATACAATGGAGAGGGGAACACCATGAAACCTGTGTATCTCTTTAACATACAACTGAGAAAGTGGATCTAGAGACAATGTATCTCTAATAGGAAGGAAATGAGTAGATTTAGTCAATCGATCAACTATAACCCAGATTTCATTATTACCTCGAGATTTCTTTTGTAATACCACAACGAAGTCCATGGATATATTTTACCATTTCCATTCAGGCACAGGTAATGGTTGAATCATTATATTCGGTAACTGTCGCTATACTTTAACCTGCTGACAAGTCAAACACTTCACAGTAAAATCAGCAATATCTCCTTTCATTCCATCCTACCAGTAATACTCCCAACGATCTCTGTACATCTTAGTACTGCCAGGATGAACTGAAAACAGAGATCTATGAGCATCACATAACAACTCATTTTTCAACTGTGAATCACAAGGCAAACATAATCTATTTCCAAACCCCAAAACACAATCATTATCAATGTTAAATTCAGGAAACATTCACTTCTGAACCAACTCTACCTTTTTCGACAACTCACTGCCTTCCTTCTGCGCTTTCATTATTCTGTCTGATAGAGATGATCTCACTGACACCTGATACTAAATAGAATAATTCTCTGCACTAACAACTTATATGCCAAATTTCATCAAATCAAAAACCAAATAATCCTGTTACAAACGTATCATGGCTAATGAGACATTACTTTTTCAACTCAAAGAATCGGCCACTTTATTTACCTTTCTCGGATGGTAATGGATCGTGCAATCATAATCATTGATTAATTCTAGCCATCTCATCTGTGTCATGTTCAATTCTTTTTGAGTGAATATATACATTAAACTTTTGTGATCATTATATATTTCACATTTTACTCCATAAAAATAATGCCTCCAAAATTTTAAAAAAAACAACATCAGCTAATTCCAAATAATGTGTAGGGTAATTTAACTCATGAGGGTTCAACTGATGTGAAGCATAAGCAATTACCTGATCATTTTGCATTAAGACACAACCCAGTCATTTCAACGAAGAATCATTGTAGATAACAAACTCACCATTTCTGGAAGGCAGTTCCAAAACTGGATCATTCACCAATATTCTCTTCAATTCCTGAAAACAATCATCACATTCTTTTGTATAGATGATCTTAACACCTCTTCGAGTTAACATAGTCATTGGACTAGATAACCGTGCAAACATTTCAACAAACCTTCGGTAATAACCTTCCAAACCAAGAAAACTACAGATCTCAATTATATTTGTGGGTCTTGGCGATTATTCAAAAATGTTTGTATTAGAAGGATCAACAGTTAATCCATTTTTTGAAACAATGTGACCAAGGAATGAAATTTTTTGTAATCAAAAATCACACTTTCTGAATTTCCCAATAGTTTATTTTTTTAAGGTTTTCAATACATACCTTAAATGACTTTCATATTCCTCTTAACTTTTTGAATAATCCAAAATGTCATCAATAAAAACAACTAACATTTTTCACCTGAGTCAACTGATCCATCACTACAACAAACAATTAAATTCTGATTCTGACAATCTCAGGATACTGATTTGAAAGGTCATTTTCCTCTGTATGCCTTCCTTGAAAAGATGATATGTTTCCTCTATAAAAACCATTCTTAACATAGAAATATCTTATTCAAAGCAACATGGTAATATGTAAATTCTATATCATTTCAATATTACCATAAATTAATTTTGGGACATTAATTTAAAAATACCATAACTCCTAAAATTATCTAAACTGGCCTCTGATACCAACTATAAGGACCTAGCCTTATACATTAAATATTATTGAATTAAATGAATAATTCACATTGAGGATCTTTTCATGTTTAGTTTTTTATATAATTAGGAAATAACTATTACATATAATAAGATTACAAAGTAGACACTTCTACCCAGTATCCACTTTTTTTTAGAAAACATGAACTCTTGAAAAAAAGAGTCATGTCTAGTTCCGTGTTTAAGACAGCAAGAATTTTCTTTGATTCCATCCTTTACCCTATTCCACATTATGTCTTGTGAAAAATATTTCAAAAACATGGGATGAGCATATAAAGCTCAGTAAGGGATACACAAAGAAGGAAAACTGTTAGTTTCTCAAAACAACAAATAAACCATGAATACTTTAACATAAGTAATATTTTTCAGCTTTATGTAGTAGTAAATACTCTTCACTGAATAAAATATCCTTACTTACCCTTTTGTAACCAAAAGATTACCATAAAACCCATATAAAGAACACATAACATATAAAGGTAACTTGGGACATAATCATACTTAAATAGAATAACCATACGGTCGACTTCCACACATATCACTAAATGGAATAGTCATACGGCCGACTTCCATACCCAATGCATTGGAGGTTATAATGTAACCACCCATCCGGGTATTCACAGCACCACCCGTTATTTGTTTTATCACGTAACCGTCCGTCAAATGTCCAAGTACCAATATAAAATCATAACACATAAAACAAATATAAAGAAAAGAGAACATTTCCACATTTCAATCACAATATATCACTTAAATATATTTTCATGAAAAATAAATTATCAAAACCATTTTCAATACCAAAATAGATAAAAGATTATATGGTATTTATTTATTTTTTAAAAACATTACGGCTGGTTGAGGAAGCCAAAGATCAAATAATATTCATGGTGGCGGAAAAGGTCATTGTCACTGCTTACGTTAAAAGAAACAATCATTTTTTTCGTTTAGTAAAATGATTTGTAGAAAAATATTCCCTTTGAAAAGTCAAGGGTGTGTATACAGCATATAAAAGAAAGTCTTGTATTAAAACAAAATATTCCTCAATTAAATGAGATTGAGATGAAGTCCCTTACCTCGCGTCTGACTTCACTTGATCATTCTTTAAGCTCCTGAATAATAAACTAAAGTTAATTTATACTTGATTAAGAAACTTATTCAAGTTTATTATTCCTTTTATATCACTTATTACCATGTTATAAACATTATGTAATCATTGATGTTAATAATGATCGTTTTATCGATATTTGGTACTTGGGTCAAAAATGGACTTCTTATAATTAAATGTTGTTCATGCGGTCAATATTCCTTTATATACATAATCATATTCATGATTTAGATATCATATATATAATATATATCAATTATATACATTTATTTATAATATTACATAACATTTGGTGGTAATAAATGAAATGCACCGTTCATGGAGATGGTAAGTCGTACGTACGCATGAACACTACTTTCATTTCTATTTCTTATTTTATTAGAAATAAAACAAAATGATAAATAGGTATATTATAATTCCAGTATAATATCATATATTATATCATTAACTCTATCCTTTATACATCTCACATAAGGGATTAACGAGTCACATCACTTTAAGGGGGCGGTTGTCCGCACTTCCTCAAATGAGATTATCCTATTTTCCCACTATGGAAACCATAATGTCTTGATATAATTGGGAAGTGCAAAAGCATAAGGAAATCATAAACATAATATATATCATATCTAAATATAGTTCCATCATAATGGCCACCATGAGAGGCGGTAAGATGTAATTGAACAATCATCATTTCGTGAGGCGTTAGTTTTCCATCCACAGAAACATTACGTTCTTAATCCATTAGATGGAGATGTGTGTAAGTTTAGTTTGAATTGTTCTCATACAAACATCCTAGTATATTGAGGATATTGGTTTTGTTACAAAAGAAAGGAATAAAAAGATTTTATGGGTTGGAAAAGTAAAACAAAAGAAAACAATTTATGAGAAATCGTTACCTTTAATTTGGGTTACTCTCATTGGTTTGAACTAAAGGACTTCTTGAAGTGCCTTCTGCCAAATGTAAGTCTTCTAGGAGGAGTAGAGGGATTTATGGAGCTTAATTGGGTAGATTTTGGATAATCCAAATGGATTGGGAGGTTTTATGAATTTGAAAAAAGTGGTCTCCTTTTATAAGGGAGAGGAGAGGCTCTTTAGGAAAGTGTGAAAATATTATTTTATAATATAATGATATTCAGTTTCTAATTGTCCACAAATCATTAAGGTAAAAGATAGTATGACTCATACTAAAAATAAAATCATCCAATCTGAATTGGACATGTTTTGGATAATAAGTTAATCATTATAATCTTATTTATTTAAATCATTTATTAATGAGATAAATACTACATCATTATTATGTCATAAATAATTTAATTTATTTGATGTCTAAAAATTATAGAAAAAATTTCATGATCTAGGAAATCTATTTCTGTTTCTAAATAATATTTATATACTAAATTAGGACTTGTATAACACCATATAAAAATTAATTACTAAAATATTTTTGTTAATGTCAATTTTTTCTTCACATTAAATTAATTAATCTAAATTATCATTTTCACTCCCAAGTGGCTCAATGGGGTCCCAAAATCGGCCCAAATATTCCAATGGTCGTTAATGACTCACCCAATAAGTTTTTGACAAGTGTTAAGGTAATTTAGAATTATTAAAATATTCTTTTTACCTTGAATTACTCTATTTACCTTTAACCGCGGTAAATAAAAGTCAAAAGATACTATTCACCAAAAATTATTTTCATCTTAATGAACCACATTTTACTTCTTGATAACAACCATGTATGTCAGATTTTTGAAATTCAATTCACAGAAGTGGTAAAATTTCTTTTAAATGCAGTTTTTTAACTACCACTAAGTGGTTTCACTATTCATCAAAAATTGAAGTATTTGAGAAAAATACCAAAAATTCTGCCTAAGATATATTTGATATTCTGAATTCAAAAATGATGAATATTTTCTAAAATTCAAAATTTAGATGTGTAATTAATTGTTTTTAAAATTAATTCCCGTTATCAAAACAAATAGCGTGTTTTTAAGAAACAATAACTATGAAAAGATTGATAATTGTTTATGTCCAATTTCAATGTGAAATTAATTCAATGAACAAAATTGGATTAAATGGAAAAAATATATTTTAATTTCACTTTAAAACCAATTAAAAAGATAATATAACCATATAAATAAATTATATTAAATGTCACTTTTGAATTAAAATACGATATTTCTCACTATAAATTTAAAAATGAACTTTATCGAAAAAATTCCAAAAAATTGAAAAAAGTAAATTTTGATGTCCCCACTATTAAGAAAGATTTTATTTGGTAATATAGAATTTATTAATGTGATCAAAACTATATTTAAATAGGGTTCTCCATTAAAAGGCGATAAATCATCCTTTTAATGTAAATTATGCTTAAATTTAGATTAATTCACATTTAAGCCTCTAACTTTTTATTGTATAAATGTAAATACATTTAACAAGCATGTATAATAATAATTTAGTTAGTTTTTTCTATTCCAACAAATATAATGGCAAGGAGTTAACTACCATTTAAAATAATAATATTATATTATTAGTGTGCCGCGTAATATTTTAAAGAAACCCACTATTGCATATCAGGTACTCTATCGAACATAGCAACCCTTTTAAAGTAAAATTAATATTTAATTCAAAAATATTAATAAATATGAAAATATATTATTCTTCATTTACTTGGTATGTTACACATCGGGTTGGGAATATCATTGGAGCAGTCATCACACTGTCCGTCACATTGACATTTTACCTGATTCTTCCAATTTCAAGCCATTAGCTAAAATAATGGGAAAATTAGGGATTAGAATTTTTAAACATTTAAACACAAATGTGTTTTCATGGAAATTTCAAATATAACTTATAAATTACATGTATTTCGATAACCAATAATTTTCTAGGCTTTAATCTACAAATCAATGATCAATTTAGTAATATATATTCTTATGGGGTTTATTGTTCCCTTAATAATGGTTTGTGATGCGATTATGAATTTAATAACATATATCATCCAGGACTGTCAAACTAGGCATGTAATAATGCGCATTAGCGTGCACCAGTTCCCGACCGATTCTATTTCAATATTTTGTTTTCATGTCTTACCCCTATGTAAATTGTTGTTAGAGGCACAGCCACTTTTAGTATCTCAACATGGATTTATTTTCATGATACACCATTTAATCTATATGTACAATAGTTTAGGTATGTTTTTTTACTTATTTTTTATTTATATGGAATTATCTATAGATTTGTAATATTAATCCCAAAAATAAAAAAAAATCCATTGATACCATAAATAAAAACTATTCATCTTATTACATATTAATTAAAGATTAATTAAATATGATTATTAATAATAAAACATGAAATATCATGAATTCTAGTGTCTTTTGGAATTAGGGGTATTTTTAACAACATAAATCAAGAAAAAAACATCACCTTTGTTGAAAAAATCCTTATAATGTTCATACATAAAACTGCACGGGACAACTTGGGGACAAAAATAAGAAAGGGTCAGTAAAAAATCCCAATAAGGGAATAAAAATTCTATAACATGATGAAAGTAAAACATGTTAGACAATATAAATATAAAATGGATATAAAAGTGGTTGGAATAAAAAAAACATGAAAAGTGAGGCATTATATAGTGAGATAACTTAAATGGGACATGAGAAATGTGTCCAAAACATTAAACACTACATACTAAACATAGGTCAATGAAAATTGATAAGAAATCATGATATACATAGTAGAATAAAAGAAAAAGTATTACTCCCTATCCCAATGTGACATCCCATGAGACTAAACATTACCCATTTCATTGTAGCGCTATATAATTCAATGTGTACCTATCATATTTTTTTTATTCTCATTCTTAAGTGTGCCACATAGATCAAAAAACATGAAATCATTAATCATCACATTTTATTCCATGATCATGGTGTATGGAATAAATTCATCTAATTCCCCAATAAATAAGTATAAGTTCATAAATATGAAAAACCTGAATAGAAAATATTTATAGGTATTCACTACACAATTGTTTGGTATAGAAAATAGCGATGGAATTTCAGCACCACAACAACATCACTATAAAATTCATGAAATGGGTTGATAAGAGAGAATTATTTATATCTTAATATTTATATAAAATGGAATGTAAAATGTACATTTAAAAAATATCAAAATAGTATGAATGTGAAAAATAATGAATAATATAATAAAAAAACTTGAATAATGGAGAGAATGAAAAGATCCAATACCTTTTGAGTGTGACCTCAAATACTTGTGAAGAGATTATTGAGAGATTTGGGGAACCTTGGGAGGAATATAGAGAGGGGATGGGTGAGTAATGAAGTTATTCAAGGATTTTTTGTGAAGTAAAATGATATCTAGGTGGGTTTATATATGATATGAGTGGGAAATACTATTTCATTTCTCACACATAGGATTGTGGACTCTATATAATTAAATAACCAAAACCACAAACCTTGCCATGGTTTTTTCTCAGGGTTTCATCCAAAAATAATTTTTAATTATTTGATAAGTCCAAAGTCTGAACATAAAAAAATAATACTCTTGCGGATGTGGAAGTGAGTCATACTTTTAATGAAATGATTTTAACACATTTAAATATATAATGTGTTTGGAGGATTTATTGAGGTTTTATAAAATAAATCAAATGAACATAAAATCACATTATTTTAAATTGAAACATTATATTTTTTCATGGATACCCTTTATATAATTTATTATATCAAATTTGTTCCATTGTATTGACATAATACAGACACTATATTTATATTGTATTTAATTTTTTACCAAAGTATTCCACTATTTCAGAATATTATAAAAAAATTCTACATTGTCTAATTTTTAAATTTTCAATACTAAAATATTATTTATTTTATCAAAATATTTTTATAAATATTATTATTTTTACTATTAATATAACAACAATTTTTATTGACAAATGCTGTGTATTTTTACAATAACACTTTTCGTACCATTGTAAAAAATACATTTGAAATCATTAAAATTATATGATACTTATATATAATAAAAAATATTTCATTATTATAAGTTATGGATATACTATTCATTTCAAAAATCCATTAATTCCTCATAATAAAAAGCATAGCTGAAATTGATTGCTAATTAAAAATACAATTTAATTTATTGTATAAAAATAAAAATAATTTAAAAATTAATGATAAGAATAAAAAATTAAAATTATAATATTGAAAATACAATATTAATATTAAATTTATTATGGTTTTGATAAATATGTATTTTAATCACTAGAAAACACCATAACGGTATGGTGTGTGACAATGAGTCTTTCATGGGGTGGCTCAACGTACACGGTTTGGCCATTGATGTCATGGAGCTTGAACTTCTCCTATAATTTGTTTCTATCATTCTTAAGATATTGGATCTCATCTTGGGATTGGTTTTTTAAAAATACCAATGATTATATCACCCTTAGAAACTCTGATAAATGGGCATTATAGGGTATTATCCGACGGGTTGAGGCCACCACTTCTTCTATCCTTGCTAATTGGATTTTTCAAATATCTATATTTATATTAATCATGTGACCATTTTTCAATGGAAATTTTATCAATGTCAATGATTATTAACTATATTTTAAATCCAATAGGTTATAGTGAAACCAAATATTTTTTATTGTTTTATATAATGAAAATATATAATAATGCATTTAATTCCATCAATATGTGATTTTTATTTATAACTATTTGGGCGATTACTCTTACATTATTACATTGTCATAGATTCAAGATTCATATTCCAAATGACCAATCTGTTTAGTAGTCTTGAATAACTAGAAATGTACATGGATCCCTTATTACATTGATAATTATACATAGAAAAAAATAAAGAAAATTAAACTAAGTCATTGACACTTATTAAAAGAATTTATCTTCAAGACCTAAGGATGGGAAAAATTGGCAAACACTAATACATAATAAAGGTTACAACAATAGAAACATGAATAAATATTAATTGAATCATAATCAATAATTCATAATAAATATGTGAAGGAGAATAACTAAAAAATTCATTTAATCAATATGTAGAGGGTGAAAGTGCATCCATAGATTATTTTCATAGTTAAAATACCATGGATAGGATTACCTAGATACTGAATGAATGAAATTCTTAATGAATGGATATCATTTATCTAGCACATGGACTAATAGCATCTAGGTATTTCACAATACTATTTAGTTCTATGGGTAGAAAACTGTCTAATTATTTCTGGAAACAAACATGAAGGGTTTGTCAAAAACTAAATTATCTCATTAGACATGGTGATGCATCAAGGGGACATATAATTTTATGCTCCAAAAATCAATGAAATTAAAAATAATTCTCCCAATATAGATTTAATTCAATAATAGTTCCCCTTATCCAAATATCTTTATTGAGTAAAGGATATGTATTTTTATATATTTCATCAGTTAACATAACATTCAAAGTAAACACTATATGAAAAAATGGTATATTTATTAGACAATAATAATATACATGATTTAATAAATATGTTTATTTCATGAACTATTAAATTATTTCTAATCTTAAATAAAAAGGTGCAGTGAAAAAAGTTAATAAGTGATGAATATGGAATATGTCCCATTGAAATTAATGTGATATGAAAAAACCCTTATAAGGATCATATCATTAATAAAATGAATATATTGTATGTGTTCACTATAAATCAACATAAATAAGTGTAAATAAAACAAAATATATTAAAAAGTAATTTTACACATAACCTTATCATGACATAATGAATATAAGTTTTACTCAATGAATGAAATTTGTGTTAAGGAATCCCTTACAAAATGTAATCAATTGAATCATATTCCAAATAAAATTAATGATTATCTAAGGAGACATTTAATACCATGAATATAATGAAATTGATGATATGATATATCAAATTCCATTATGTACAAAACAGACAAGTAATAATCATTCAATAAGTTATATGTCTCACAGAAGATCAAGTGAGACAAGAAAAACTCTTACCACATGTATCAATCCAATTTTATTCCCTATAAAATTAATAATAATCAAATAAAAAATTTAATATCATGAATATGAATAGATTAAATATATGATATATCATATGGACATTTAAATACACCACAAAAAATAAATAATTTGTGAATAATGCATATCTCACAAAAATAAAAGTCAGATGTTAAACCCTATAGCTTATATCTGAAATAATTCTGCGCATATACTTAATGTATTGTATAAAAAAATTATATTAGTTCATTACATAATTAATAACTTAATATATATCTATATATATTAATTTTTTTAATTTTATTAAGTTCTTCTATAGCCATTTAGATGACTTATAATGTTTAATTTCATTTTTTTGGGATAGCTCGTTTCATGGTTTCATGATCAGTTCGCTTTTATATAATAGTGGAAGTTTATTTCAAATTGGATGAATTATCTAAAATTAAAATTATATGGTATTAATTGAAATTTACATACTTAAATAGACACATGTATCCTTTTTTAAATAATGATGATTCATTAGATAAAATGTTGATGAAAAAATGATTAGTTAATTTTGGGATTTTTTAAGACTATCACAATCTAGTATCATTTTATTTAATATAATGTTTTTATACTGGTTCTAGAACATTAAATATGTTTTAATTCAAATATTATTATCCATTTTATCCAAAAAACATGTTTTTATGACCTTTATTTATTATGATAATTGAAAATTAAACATCATCATCCATGAAGGTCGTAAATCGACACATAATGGATGATGTTTTCCATTTTAATATAAAAGGAGAAGATAAGAGATTCGATGGTGGATATTTTAATATAAAAAAAATTATAGTATATATATCATACTGGAGTTACAATAAAACTTTGTATAGGGTGCTTGAATAGAAGATAATAAAAAATAAATTAAAAGAGAAAGAATAAGGATTTTACATCTCGAATATCGCCTCATTTGGAAGCTCTATAAGACAAATGGATTTAATCTTTTATTATTAACCAAAGGTATTTTATGTGTGTTTGCAGTTTCAAAAGGTAATTGGGTAGTATTTATACAATATTAATTGAATAGGGAGTTTTATGTGAAGGGTTGGTGAGGGGAGGTATTTATATATGGAGGTGAGGTTTTTTTAATGATTATTTTATTCATTTATTTATTATTTTGTCTCAAGACTATCAATAGTGTAGATTCTTGGGACTAATTGTCACGACCCATGATGGGTCTCCCACTGCCCCGGCACCTGACCCGGTCCGCGACATGGCCCGATGGGCGTTCCCGATCTCAATGGGCTGGCACAAATTCCCGGGTATCCAAATAACACGTGGGAACGATTTACCCAGAAAAATACAGAAAAACTAATAACACGATAAAAAAATGGAACTGACAATATAAAACCAAACACTGCTTAAAATTATAAACTGTTTTAAGACTGCAACTCAACTGTGATCCCAAAATGACCAACGAAGATAGATAAAAAAACACCAATACCAACCTCAAGCGATATGAGAATCTGCTTCCCCAAGCTACCAACACCATCCTACACATGAAGACCTACATCATCCAAAACAACCATTAATAAGCACGATTTCACAACCTAGAATACACTAGAAACAAGGTTTACATACACCCAAGGGTGTATGTAGGGTGTGAGCCAATGGTCGAGTAGGATAACACCAAATAAAAAGGTTCCATGCCACAACATCAAAAAGATAATATAACATGTTTATTTAAGACCATACTTCTAAAATGATTTTAAGGAAAAAAATTAAATCCTATAAGTAAAAATAAAAGAGCACTATAAGAAGAACCATTTCCCAAAATACTACTTTAAAAGTAAAGGGAAAACTCATAAAGAACATGCACATACTCAAGTGGTCCTCTGTATGCTGACAAAAGGCACCACAACATGAATAGTGGAGCATTGTGGGTAAATCTCCTATGGTTTATCTAGATCTAGTGGGACTCTAGCACCTCATGTCTCAGTGAAACAGGACATAGAAACCAAGACCCACTGTAAACATGTCTTAGAAACAACAAAACTCTATACACATGGCTTAAAAACAACGTCCCTCGGTAATTCATATGTTTAGTTAGTGTTGCAATCGTCAATCCAACTATGTGAAACAGTGACGATACCACTCCGAATCACTGGCACACTAGTTCTAGTCCCCCATCTAGATACTTGGGGTTTTCCCTTGTGCTCAATCATGTTTCACATTCACATGGTATATTGATTTCTCATATCACAGTTCAAACATGAAATTACACACAAAAGTCACCATTGGCATACCCAAACAACATTAAAAAAAACTCACGCAAACCAAAATACCATTCTAAAATATATTCTTCATTACCTAATCATTTCGCAAATTCCCATTCAACACTCAAAGAAGAATATAAACTATTCACACAACATAGAATGCATTATTTAAATAACACAACAAGGGACGACACAAATAATCACACCCAATTACAAATAAGAGAGTAATTTCAAACCACTAGCTTAATAAATTGTTCATAAAAATAGTTTCACACTAATTACACAATTAACTAAACCATTTGCACCACTTATAAAACACCACCAATAGATGAAAAGTTGGTTTATACCAAAAGCGTCTCATTTTATATAAACATTCTACTTTAAATACAGTCGCATATTTTACATTTCCCAAATACTAATTTCGCGCAATCTCAATAAATCAATAAATAATTTAAACTATTTATTAAATCATTACACGATAAGCCATGAAAACATTACACCAAAACCCACTTTATCATATTTAGAGACGTCACTTTAAAACCAAATACTCAAGGCAACAATATCAAAACATGTTTTACATTATTCGAAAAGGTTACAATTTAATTTCAAGTGTGCACAACTAGTAAACACACCCAAAATGACTCATTTTCCTTTGAAAACCCCCATTTAAATATACTCACACCTCAAAGAACATGAAAACACATTTCACACCAACCAAACAACCCCAAAAACCTTCCAACCATGCTTCACATCTCAAACACCCCTTAAATAAACAATTTATCAATTAATAAAACATCACACATGCATACCTGGAGGCCTCACATTAAAACATACAAATTATAGATGCCATAACCATTTGAAAATCAATTTCACACCTCAACCCTACTAAAACCCCATTCGCATCCCTAGAACATATTCAAGGTTCATAATAAAAATCAACACGTCCAAATAGTTTATCTTCTTAAAAACTCAATTTAATCACACCATCATTCCTAGCGTTCTTGAAAACACAATTTTCACACCTTAAAAAGCTATTTAAAACATGCCTAAAGGTTTCAACAAAACAAAGCGCAAGAAATACATTGGCATTTACTTAAAAACAATTCAAATTCCTCAAATATGCACATCAAAGCACATCCAAAATAAAATTCGCATCATGTATTTTATCATTAGAACACATTATAATTTAATTAAGGATCAATTTAAATCACTTATAGATGGTATGGCATGGAACCATCTACCATGCAGGAAGACATTGCCGAAAAGTGGTACGAAACCTCATCTTCACCGGAACTGCCTCATGAACAAATCCTAGCAAGGCTATAAAATCCAAGAGGATGTCACTAATGACTTGAATAAAAAACCTATCATGTCTCACAGTAGAAATTAATCGCAAAACATATATTTCCTTCTACCCAATACGAACCCATGAAACTTAAAAAAATATCATCAGCGAATCAGAGATTCTTCTGCTAAAGCACATTGCAATCCATAGAATTAAGAAAAATTAAACACACTACGATAGGAGTTATAAGGCATACCGAAAGGAAGGCTTCACTGGATAGAGACCAGCCATGGGAAGAAGGGGTGTCACATCCACTGGTCGGGGACAACAAGGAAGGGGGTGACCGTGGACAGTTGCGAGGGCGAGGGCGGCGCCACTGAAGATCTGGCAGATGGACGTGGGGGGGGGGTGGCGTGGCTGGCCATGGGTTGCGCATGAGGTAGGGGCACAACGTGAGGGAAGCAGGGGGTGGCGAGTTAGAAAAGAAGAGGGAGGCGCTGAGCTGGGGTGCAGAGTCTAGCGTGGGTTAGGGAAGGTCGTGCGACGGACTATCATGGAGCAGGGCAGTGTGATGTAGAGGACTTGTGGGGAAGAGGAAAAGGAAGAGGGTCCGATGGGATTCTGGGGAAACAGCTTGAGGGATGTCGCAGTTTGAGATGGCTGAGAGGGAGGGCATGCGCGGACTAAGGCCAAGGGAGGGTCGCGCTTCAAGCTCGGCAGAAGGGGGAGATGGCGGCAGCACAAAGAGGGAAGGTAGGGTAAGTGAGGGAGAGAATGAATATAAAATAAAATAATAAAATAATAAAATTTAAATAAATAAATAAATAAAAAAGAAAAGGAAAGGAAAATAAATATTTGGAAAAAATATAAAAACCTTAAAAAAACTTAAACTAACCTAATGTTAATAAAAATAACCTACTTAAAATTTTAATAATGAAAAGTTAATAATGTTATAATTTAATATTAAAAACTAAATTAAAGTAATAATAATAATAATAATAATAATAATAATAATTATAGTATACTCTAATAATAATAACATTATTACCATTATCATTAAACCTAAATTCATTATATTTTATGACAATTTTTCTCATTTTATTTTATATTTATTTTAACACCCATTTGATTTTATTTATATATTATTAATTACTTTTATATAATTATCTTCACATTATTCAAGTGTGCGGGGAACCGGGTGAGGCCGCGCGGTGACCAAGGCAAGGTCGCGCGACTTCGACAGTGGCACACAGGACACTTTCAAGGCCAAATCGCAAATTTATCCGGGAAAATGTGAAAAACCCCAGTAGGGCTTGACCCACATTTCATATAAAAAGAATAATAATAATTTTAAGTGGATTAAATTATAAGATAAATAAATATAAGCATGACGCAATGCAAAGTTCGGGTGTAAAAATTCTCCCCACCAGAAAGCTTTCTTCCCCTAGAAAGCCATAACTAAGATTGAACCCCAAAGTAGGAAACGACACCCCCTTAAGCGTCAAGGGGATCCCTATGAAAAAAAACGGAGAGAGGCAAACACATTGTGCTCATAAAAGGTGCCTAAAATAAAAAACACCAGAAACTCATAAAAATAATTTTTGATATGTGTTTCCTGCCCCAAAGAGCTATAACACCTCTAGTTGATTGATCAAGGAAAGGAACATAACCAACAGTCCATCATGGAGAAACCCGAAGGGGCTCCCCACCATTAAGAACCTTCCAATGCCCATGTAGAGACTGGAAAACTGACACAGGGAGGCCCGAGAAGTCTCCCCACTATTATGAAGATGACCAACACTGATTTATTCCAAAGACATTTGAGCATGACCTATCATGGGTCTCCCCACCATTTATGCTGACAGATGATACAAAACGTTGAAATTTTTTTAACGTTGACCAAGCACCCCACCACAAGGGCTAGGAGGGCCTGACCCAATTACCAAGCATCAAAACTATGTTTGGAGACAAACCAATATCTCCAAATCCATGGATGAACATTATTCAAATTTGAGTCTGATTTACCCAACATACTCCCATATGGACCACCAAAGCAATTACATTTGGTGGGACGCAACCCTCAGGTCATTAAAGTAACGGGTCGAACATGCCTCATCGTAGACACGGGAATCCTCGCACTCCAAGATGGGTCGTTCAAAATAGAACATCTATAGGAAACGATTTAAACTATTTTGACATTCAACACTGATAATTGAAATAATTTCGGGGTCCCATACCCTCTCTGGGTTACTGACCACGCACCATCTCCACTCTGAGGCCTATGGCTGGAGCCCTGATGTTTAAAGGATCTCCTACATTTCAGTCAGACATTGAAGACTCCCAAATAGAGCTTCTCCTTTTGGCGTCACATGCAACCATACCACAACCGAGACAACACCAGAAAACACAACACACCACGACATCCAACTACGCGCTCGCGACACATTCACCAAAACAGGGGTTTTGAGGATGTGCATGAATCACCATTCACCTTAACCAAGAAACTTAAGAAGGAAACATTTATGAAAAAACACCCCCCTTTGAAAAATAAAAATAAAATTAGAACTCCTCGAGAGGACACACACTTATGAAAACAAGTATTCTCAAAGGATCCTATGAAATCCTCCATTACCCTTCAAGGAGAACTCACACTGCAAGATGTCACCAAATACGGCCCTTGCGGCCAATTAATATACTACAACGCCCTTTAAGGCACTGGTCAACACTAAAAATTTTGAACCCCCTTCACCATTCCTGCTGGAATTCCTTTCACTGTTTCTAGGGGGAAACCTTCTAACGCAATAGTGTCAAACTTCATAACCGACTACTCATACAACCCAAAGAGTCCAATACTCCTATCAATATCATTCACATCTATCTTCCTGCTGCAAGAGGATCCTCTTGACTAAAAGTAAAAAAAGAATAGTCTTATAAATATCACTAAAATGGGAGAGTGGTTTCTTTAATCAACTTGATGGATGTCCAATGACGAATTACCAGTAGCTTCTCTTTGATTGCATGTTCATGCTTTATGGGGGGCATGCACTTGTCATGAAAGAAAACCATGTACCCAATCAAACTAGTCCAATGGCCAATACATACTACAAGCGAGCACCAAACTTGTAGGGTGTACCGCTGTAAGAGCATCCCAACGTACTTTTCAAAAGAAACCATTAACCACATTCTTGCACACCAACTTCCAAATAAGAATTCAAATTAAAGACACAAATCATTAAAAAGGGATTCTTGGCTTGAAACAACTCACATCCAACATTTCTAAAATACAAGGACACGACACAAAATCACAGATTGTTAAAACACTAAATAATTTTAACTTAAAAACTATATTTCTATGAATCCAAAATAAGGAGACGAGGAACAATGCAAGGGGAGACTAGTGTCAGCGGGTGACTAAGACATATTGTTGGCGGCCATAGGCCAATCATGCCACCACTACAGAGAGCATTCTAGGACAACGTCCCTAGCTCCTAATGGCTTATCAGACACTGTGAGCTCACTAGGACCACTGAACCAACTCCTTTTTCATTTCTTATAAACAGGAATAACCAAACATACCAGATATTTAAACAAACCTCAACTAACTTTGGTATCTCGAGTCCTGCCATGAGGTGTGCTGGCCAAGCACCTTACTCATAGACAGAACATTATCTTTTGATAGCCTTATATTTTGACTACATGACTCTATTCCATAAGAACACGACCCAAGAGAGCCAACCTCCTGTGATTCCATTTTGTCACAAACCAGGCCGGGTCGCCATCTGACCTGTCACCCGAACCGGTCCGTGGCATGGCCCGAAGGGCGTTCCCGATCCCCACGGGCTGGCTTAAGTTCTCGGGTATCAAAATAACACATGGGAACGATTTACCCCAAACAAATACAAAAAAACCAACATGATAAAAAAACTGGAACTAAAAACACACAACCAAACACGCATTAATACTATAAATAGGTTTAAGAATAAAACTCAACTGAGAACCCAAAATGATCAAAAAATATAGAGAAATAATACTACAATACCAACCTCAACCGACACAAAAATCTGTATCTGCAAGCTACCAACACCAAATTGCACGCGAAGACCAACATCATCCAAAACCACCACCACTAAGCTCAGTTTTTCAACCTAAAATACACATGAAACAAGGTCTACATACACCCAAGGGTGTATGTAGGGTGTGATCCAAAGGCCCAGTAGGATATCACCAAATAAAATGATTCCATACCACAACATCAAAAAGATAATTTGACATGCTGATTTTAGACCATAATTTTACAATGCTTTCAAGGAAAAAATTTAAAGGCTGAAAGTAAAAATTAATAAGCACTGGAAGAAAACCCATTTCATAAAATACAACTTTAAAATGGAATAGAAAACTCATAAATATCATGTACATACTCAAGTGGTCCTCTGTATGTCGACAGAAGGCCCCACATCATGAATAATAGAGCACTTTGGGAAAATCCCATAAAGTTTATATAGCTTGAGTGGGACCCTAGAACCTCGTGTCTCAGTGAAACATGTTTTAGAACCCATAACCCTCAATAAATGTTGATTATAAACCACGATCCTTAGGAATTCATATGTTTGGTTAGCATTTCAATCTTCAATCTAGCTAAGTGAAACCGGGACGATACCACTCCAGATCACTAGCGCACTAGTTCTACTCCTCCCACCAAGATACCCGGAGGTTTCCCTTGTTCTCAATCAAATTCCACATTCACATAGTATATTTCTTTCTCATATCACAGACCAAACATGACATTACAAAAAAAAATTCACCATTTTCATAACAAAACAACATTAAAAAAAACTCACGTGCACCAAAATACCTTTCTAAAATTATTCTTCGTTACATAATCATTTAGAAAATTTCCATTTTACACTCCAAGAAGAACATGAAAAATTCACACAACATATAATGAATTATTTAAATACACAACACTGGACAACACAAATAAACACAACCAATTACAAATAAGAGAGTCTTTTCTATCAACTTGCTTAATAAATTGTTCTTAAAACTAGTTTCACACCAATTACACAATTAACTGAACCATTTGCACCACTTTTAAAACACCATCATGTGACGCAATGTGGGTATACACAAAAAAAGTCTCATTTTATATAAACATGCTATATTAAATACAGACATTTATTCAACTTTTCCCAAATACTACTTTCACGCCATCTCAATAAATAAATAAATTATATCAACTATTTGTTAAATCATTCCACGAAAAACCAAGAAACTTATACACCAAAAACCACTTTATCCAATATAGAGACATCGCATTAAAACAAAATACTGAAGGCGACAATATCAAAACTTGTTTTCCATTATTCACGTAGTTTAAAATTTAATTTCAAGTGTACAAAACAAGTTAACACACCCAAAATGATTAATTTTCCTTTGAAAACCCCCATTTAAATATACACACAATGCAAAGAACTTAAAAACACATTTCGCACCTACCAAACAACCCCAAAACCTTCCCAACCATGTTTCACATCTCAAACGCCCCTTATGTAATCAATTTCTCAATTAATAAAACATCACACATGCATACTAGAAGGCCTCAATTTAAAACACACAAATTTTAGATGCTAGAACCATTTGAAAATCAATTGCACACCTCAACCCTTCTAAAACCCCATTCGCACCCCTAGATCATACTCAAGGTTTATAAAACAAATCAACACATCAAAACTGTTTATCATCTTAAAAAATGCAATTTAATCACACCCTCACTTCAAGAATTATTGAAAACACAATTTTCAAACCTTAAACAATTAGCTAAAACACGTCTAAAGGTTTCAACAACAAAACATACATGAAATACCTTGGCATTAAATTAATAAAAATTAAAATTCATCAAATATTCACATCGAATCATGTCCAAAATAAAATTCGCAACACACAATTTATCATTAGAACACATTATAATTTAATTAAAGATAAATTTTATTCATCTAATGATGGTATGGCATGGAACTACGTACCTCACAGGAAGACATTGCCGAAAGGTGTTACAAAACCTCATCTTCACAGCAACAGCCTCACGAAGAAATCCTAGTAGGGCCAGAAAATCTTAGAGGATGACACTCGCGACTTGAATACAAAACGCATCATGCCTCACAACAAAAATTAATGGATTAACATAAATTCTTTCTACCCAATAATAACCCATGAAAAATAAAAAAAAGACGCACATGGAAGCGAAGATGATTCTACTATAGCACATCACAATCCATGGAATTAACAATAATTAAACACACTATGAGAGGAGGTATAATGCTTACCAAAATGAAGGGTTCACTAGACAGAGACCAGCCATGGGAAAAAGAGGTGGCGGGCTAGCAAGCCATAGTCTACGCATGAGGTAGGGGAACAATGTGAGTGATGCAGGGGGTGGGGGCACAGTGAGCTTGAATGAGTAGGGAGATGCTGAGTTGGGTGCGGAGGATGGTGAGGGTGAGGGATGGCCACACGACGGACTAGCGTGGAGCAGGGTAGTATGACGTGGAGGACTCAAGTAGAAGAGGAAAAGGAAGAGTTCTGGATGGGATTGCGGGGAAACAGCATGAGGGAGGTCGCACTTTGAGCTGGCCAAGAGGGAGGGCATGCAGGGACTAAGGCCAAGGGAGGGTCGAGCTTCAAGGATTAAATTAATGTATTAATAAAAATATGGGAAAAAAGATAAAAACCTTAGAAAACATAAACTGACATAATGTTAATAAAAATAAACTACATAAAATATTAATATTGAAAAGTTGATAATGTTATAATTTAATATCAAGGATTAAATTAATGTATTAATAATAATAATGATGATGATAATAATAGTATCCTCATATAATAATATTAGTATTACAATTATCATTAAAACTAAATTCATTATATTTTATCAAACATTTTCTTATTTTATTTTCTTTTTCTTTTTACCACTCATTTAATTTTATTTCTATGCTATTAATTAATTTAATTTAATTATATTCACATCAGGCAGGCGTACATGGAACTGGGTGAGGCCGCACGGTGACAAAAGCAAGGTTGCGCAGCTTCGACAACGGCGTGCGGGACACTGTCAAGGCCAAAACGCTCATTTATCAGTGCAAAAGTGCACAAACCTAGAAGGGATTATCTCGCATTTCATATAAAAAGAGTATTAATAATTATAAGTGGATAACATTATAATATAAAAATTAAAATAAATTAGAAACATGAAGCAACGCAAAGTCAGGGTGTGACACTAATTACAGTATATATTTCTTGTGTGTTTAAAATAATGGGTGATTTCATCATGAGTGACACAAAATCTCTTGTTTTTTTTCTTAAAATGTCAAATACCATAAATCAATGTATTTCATTATTCAATAAAACTTCAAATATTTTGGAAAAATAAAAAAAATCAGTCTAACCATTTTTCAATGTTTAGATTTCAAAAATGGAATTCATTTTATACAAATGATTTTATACATATTTTAAATTAAAATTTTAATTAAAAACATCATTTATTAAAAAATAGTGATTTTAATATTATAACTACTTTTACACCACTATTAAATATTAATAATGGTATCATAAAATTATTTTATAATAATAATACAAAAAAATAGTAATTTATTAATATATTAAATGAAAATAAATTTTCTTTTAAATCATAAAATAGATTATAAAATTTTAAATAAACATTAACATTTCACAAAAATACAAACAATTAATTTATCATTTTTAAATCATTAATTTACTTATTTCATTATATAAATATATCATATTTTCATTTATGAGGTACATTATTTTCATTTTCACTTTTATTGGTGAGTTTATTATTCAAATAGGCACATTACTATTCCTAATGGTTTCATTTCTATTTTGAAGGACATGTTAATATTTTTGGGCATATCACAGTTCATTTTAGTTTGGTGTTATGTGTAATATAATCTATCGAATAAATTTTATTTTTTAAGAAAAAATGTACTATGAATTCTTGGGGTATTATATTCATCCCTCTGAAAATTTCTTCCTCAATATTTTTCAGGAATATTTCATTTTATATAGATAAGGGTGGTTCTTCTTCATATCAACCTCTCATTCCCGCGTTTCTTATTTCATTTTATGGCTTCTACAAAGAACCTATACTAGTCCAATCATATAATTTCTTAATTAATTCTCTTTATTTTCAATAATCTCGATAGGCTCTTATAGTTAGGAAAAACATGTTCTAGTTTTATTTTTTCATAGGTGAGTACATTCATTGGGTCTCGCATGAACTTATTCAATAATCATTTTTGGAACTCATAATGAACATTATAGAGACTTGGAGGTATTGTTAAATGTTAATAAACAACACTAATTCATTCCTAAATTTCAAATGGTCTGATTTACTTAGGGATCAGTCTCATTTTCTTACCGAACCATATGGAACCCTTCTATGTAGATACGTTCAGATAGACATGATCTCTAATAGAAAATGCCAAATACTATCAAAAACTGTTATCATAATTATTTATCCTACATTGAGATGCTTTAATATGATTCTAAATAGTATTTAACTTTGTTATTTTTTCTTCAATATGTTCTGGCCCTACATGTTTCCTCTAAACAACTCCATCCTAACATGTTTGAGTATGACATCACCTTCAGTATAATTCTTCATATGGTTGCATTTGAATACTTTAATGGAAAATATTATGAATGGAAATCTCTACCAAAGGTAAATATTTATCCCACATATCGTGAAAGTCATGTTTTCATGATCTCAACATGTTTTAAAACTTTTTAATAGTCATTTTAGATTGTTTATAGATTTGAGTATAGTAGGCAGTGCTCAAATGATGCTCGGTAAATAGAGTGTTCTGAAGACTCTTCCAAAATTTTAATGTAAAATGGGGATCTTGATCAGAATAAACTGATAGAGGTTCAAAATAATGTCTTAAAAAATCTTTAATATAGAGTATCTCATGGAACTCAAGAGGAAAATATTTTCATATAGATAAAAATGTTATGATTTTGTTATACGATCAATAATAATCCATGTAACATTATTACATCTAGGTGTCCATGGTAGTCCTGTGAAAAATTCCATCAAAAAATCATACAAATTATACATAGAAATATGTATTATATGCATGACTCTCCTAGGATACTATATCACAACCTTAAATTGTTAACAAACTATCCATCTTGACACATAGTCAGCAATTTCCTACGTCATATTATACAAAAAAAATGTTCTTTTAGATCTCTATACATCTTGGTACTACCATAGAGTATTAATAAATTAGAGCTAGGAGAATCATAAAATAGTTCCCTTTTTATCTCTACTACTGATGGAACTCATAACCTCTTTACAAATTATAGAATTTAATTCTCATACACAGAGTCTTCCAATATTCCATAATTAACTGGATTAATTTTATTTTTAAAATTCTCATTATAATATTGTGTTCTTTTTACTGTTTCCAATAATTATGGTTTGACAGTCATTTGAAAGTGGAGTTATGCTTCCTCATCATCAATAATTCCCATAGCCATCATTACTATATCCATGAACATAGGATCTTTGTAAATCCTAATTTGGGTTATAATTCAATGATATTTCATACTTAATGCATATGCAACGTTATATTATTTTCCAAGGTGGTATTGTATTGAGAAATCATAATCATTGAGGAACTTCAGTCATCATCTTTGCCTCATGTTGTGTTATTTAGGTGTAAAGTTGTATTTTAAACAGAAATAATCCGTATATATATATCACATCTTTCACTACAGAGATAGTGTCTACAATTCTTCAAATAAATGAGTATAGGATCTAACTCAAGATTATGAGATGGATAATTTTGTTTATAAATCTTCAACATCTATGATGAATATGTAGTAACATTATCATTTTTTATTAGGAAATAACCAATTCATTCCATTGGTTTATCATTTTATATCACAATCCTAGCATTTCCTTATGGTATAGTCAAAATTAGATCATTGACTAATCTTTTGTTCAATTCATTGAAACATTATTCATGTTATTTTTTCCATATAAACATAACCCTTTATGTCCAATCTTGGTTAATGGGTTAAAATATCATGAAAAATTATGAATTAATTATTGATAGTAACCTACTAAACTAATGAATCTATATACCTCAATTATGTTAATTTGTGTTGGACATTATTGCATTTCCTTTGTCCTTATGGGATCAACTGAGATTCCATCATTATGGAAAATATGGGAAATAATGGAAATTTTCTAATTCCATATTTCATGAAAATTTTCCATATAAATGTCTCCACCTGAGCGTATCAATAATGATTAAAAAGTAATTCTGGATGTCTACATAGGTTTATGAATATACTACAATATCATTAATGAATTCTGCTAAAAATAATCATGTTATCCCTTGAATATTCTATTCCTTAGATCCATAAAATGTAGGGTTAATTAGTCAATAAAAATGGATTTAATATAAATCATTAATATTTATACCTTGTTTGAAAGGTTGTCTTCTGAATGTCTTCCTTATTTTCTAGAAATTGATGATACCCTGAATAAAGTTCAATCTATAGAAAATATTGATAACTCTAAAGTTGATCAATTAAATCATCAATGATAAGAAGATGATAAATATAATTTATTTTATATTCATTGATTTCTATATAGTCTATACACAACATCATGGATCAATTTGTCTTTATAACAAAGTGAAAAGGGGACCCCCAATGAGAAACATTTGGTAGAATAAATACCTTGTTACTCAACTCCTATAGTTTTTCCTTTAAATCCCCTAATTCATCTGTGACCATTCTATAAGGAGTCTTTTATATTTTCATGCATCAAGTATTAAATCAATGACAAACTCAACTTCACACTTTGGTAGTGTCTAGCTAATTTTATAGGAAATAAAACAATGTATTCATATACAATAAATATATCCCCAATTAGTAGATAAAATTCATCATCCATAGAAGTTATCTTCACTTCCTCCCTAAGAATTTCATTCCATATATCTACTAAGGGGATATTTAGATAAGAATTAGATGATGAAGCTTCTTCTTAATAGATAATGAATTCAATATCTTCCTCAAAAATCGAAATTTCATTCTTCTTGAAATAAATTTTCGCTTCATATTTTGAAATCGAGTACATTCTGAGGATTATATAAAATTAAAACATAGGTATAATGATATTTTTTGAAAATAAATAATTTTTAAATGATATAATTGAGACTTCTCGACAAATCATTGTTTCTATGAGACAACCATTGGGATTTTTGACTGAGAAGTCAATTATTAAAACAAAAAGTAAGTATCTCATATTAATATGAAATTGGGTATATAAAAAATTTCTGATGATCCTAAAACAAATAATGGATTGACTAATTTTGAAATAGGATTAATGTACCTTCCACCATATCATTTTGTACATCTAATTTAGATGTTGTGGTCGTATAATCTCGGACATCTCCACTTATTATCATCTATGGTATATTCCCCCAAAACTTATGAAATTTATTAGAATAATTCCCCAATTATTTATAGATGAAACATTGAACCTAATCGAATTTTCCATCCCCTTTCATGAATTAACATGATGAAACTTTTATCCATTTATATAAAAAACTCCCTTGACTTTCAATAATTTTCGATGATGATTCTTTCCATAATTTTCACATAATGAGAATTTATTTATTACTCTATTATTCATTTATAATATACATTTTTAATGCTATCATAAGACTTCTTATTATATATATTTACCCTAATAATATATGATCTAGAAAATTAATTCTCCATTTTGATTCAATTATATAATATTTCATCATATGATGAATTTTTTTAAGAAACGCGTTCCCTTTAGATACATTGCTTAATACATTCAATGAAATGGCCAGTCTTGTTTTCCGATTCGTGTATGTAATTTTTACCATACCTTGATAGTCTCTTAAAGATTAACTTATACACTATAACACTCTCTTATTCATTTTTCATTTAGTTGTGGAATTTAATCTTCATTTAATTTCATTGTTCATGAGGGAAATATTTTTCAAATAATTTTTCATTAAATGATTTCCATTAGTTTTGTTCTATTTCATCTTCCTCCACAATATTCTTGATCAAAGAACACTATTGATCAAAAAAGCCCATGGGGAAATATACCACTAGTACTACCTTTTTGTATTTATCATAGCACAATTCCAAACATATCGTATAAAGGGATTTGATCCACTACTCAGCTACCACTGAATTAGTTTTCCCACTTAAAAATTGGGGCTACTACAACCTGAAAAAATCAAACACTGGTGTAGTATGGTTATTAATTGTAACATGAGTATGTTTTCCTAATATGGTCATGATCATATAAACTCCAACACTAGATGTATTGACATAATAAGTGAAAAAATCCTAATATTTTTTGTGGGTTTCGAATCCATTTCTTCAATTAGGTGACATCACAAAATAATGTCACACACTATGTTAGCTTATAATCATTATGAGTATTGAGAAAAATTTAATTATAAAAAATTATCATAGTTCTCTCATTGACTCTGTTTATTTTTAAATCTAAATCCCTAGGACACTACTAAATTTTCTATTATACCAACTATAAAAAACTCGGCCCCATTAACCTAGAATCAATGGTTACATTATTAAATTTTTATAGATACATGATTCAAATCCAAAATATCCATTCTATTTAGTATTATTAAATTAATATATATATTCATTATTCCCTTATTACATTGATAAATAATTATAGAACCAAAGGAAGTTAAATAATCTATTTCCCTGAAAATTATTTAAATATTTCATCTTATGTTGCATGTTTAAGTAAAGGCGAGGAATGTATTCTCTTGAAAAATATAGTGATCATCCTTCTCCAGTGAAGTCCTTTCCAACATCCTATTATTAATCGCAAGATGATACTTCTTCATCTATTCCAAAACCATTCAAGTGCTTGTGTGTGGCTCTACAACTTCTTCTTCCACCATCCTTCTTAGGAACCCGATTATTTCTCTATCTCAAAAGCTCACAAATAGGGTTGAACATTATCTAGGGGTCATGTTATTGGAGGGAGAGATTCTTGAGGCTGATTACTTCTATTTTATATCCCTATTCATGTGCTTTGGTCAGGAAAATAATCTCTTGGTCTGTAATAGTCGTTCATTGGATCTTGGGGTATTCAACATTAGACAGTAGTTGTTCTTATTTACTGGATAGCATTCTGCATTCATCTAGCTTTTAGTTGTGACCTTGCTCGATCATGTTCCAGGGAGGAGAGTCGTTATATAATATGGTGGTTTTGGATTTCTCACTTGTCATAGGATGTTCACTTTGGTAGAGATTTGAGTATGGCTACAGTGTGGACATGTTTACCTGGCCTTCCCTTACCCCTCCAAAATTCAACTATTCATCAGTTTTTGGGGATCATAGTAGGGAAATTCATTGCATGGATAAGAATAACAAGGGCCTTTATTTGGATTTTAATCTAAATATTTAGATTGATATGAAGTTTTCACAGACGAAACCTCAAGGGATTCTTGTTATATTAGGATGTGGCCTCAACTGTTGGTAACATCTTGTTTTCTGTTCCCCTAGATCTGTTCGGAGGATTTGTGTCCCAACAATTTGATGGCGAGAAATAAGTCTTCCTAGGAGAAGTAGATAGTTTTGTGGATTTTTCTTGTGAGTGTCAAATGGGTTCCTCCTAAGGCTACTTCAGATCCTATTTGTTGAGGGGTAGACTCTAGTGAATCAATCTTGTCTCGTCCAGGTGGGAGTGACATTCGGGTGGGCCATTAATTTTCAAAAATTTTCCATCGTATGCCAGAAAATTGTAAATTGGATTGGTCACCCATGTATCTCATAATAACTTTTCATTGAATAGAAATTTTTTACCCTTGGATCACAATCTTGTATATCCTAAGCTGGTCCCCAATCCAGTCTAAAGGATTCCATATCCTCCTACTCATACACCAGGTGCTTTAGGTTTGGTTATAAGAAGGATGATGGAGTTGGTTGACCATATTTTTTGTGCTACTTTCCCTCATAATCTATAGTAGAAATTGTGTCCGGATCATCAATCTATGATGTTTCTACTATTGGTTTTGATGCAAAAGTTTAGTATCTCCTATGAATTCAAGGATCGTCCCCCTCTAGGATCCATCTCAAAGGGGGTTCTGAAGGAGATCTGTGTCTCTCATTTCTCTATATAGAGGGTTATCATTGATTCTATTTTTTCAAATGTCTTGGTGCCACAGTGGCTACATTCTCCTTTAACATCTCTCAATAGGTTCATGTTGTTATAGAATCCTACTGAGATGAAATATCCTGAATTAATTATCCTGAAGAATTCTTCACCGATTTTTGTCCCTCACCACTCCATCTCTTCTTGTGGCCCCATCATAGGCTCCAAATCCAGAAAGTCATTCCCCGATAGATACTCCTTAAGACCTGGTTTCCCAAGAAAAAAAATTCACTCATATTTTTCAATTATGTGCTCTTTTATTATAAAGAATGCAAGGATCAGAGAGGCCAGGTAAATGTGCTTCCATCACTTCTGATGCCAAGGAAAATTCTACTTATGTTTTATTATCCTTAAACGTAAAAATGATGAGGACAGATTTCTTATATTCTCTAATATAATAGGATTTCATCACCAATTTCATTACTCTACCTGTAACACCCACAGATTGGTATTCTTGAATTAAGGAGTTGAAATTGATTTGGTATATTCTTCACTGTAGTGTATCACCGCTAAGATCTTATCAGGTATAAATTAAATTATCTTTTTATTATTCTTACTATGAGGTGGTGGAGAGAAGAGAACATTTGAATATCTTTTAGCTATTCCATCCTATAAATTTTCCATATTTTGTGTGGGATATTTCAATACCATTGTAATGGTTTACGTAAATTATGGAGGGATTGGGGGTTCTGCAGTTCCATGAAAGACATTAAGAACTTCATGTCAATTAATGGTCTCGTCGATATGGATTTCATTGATAAAAAATTTTATGTGTTCAATAATTGTAGAGGGTCTAACTAAATCTAGAGGAGACTCGAATGATGTCTTACCAACTTGTAAGGATTTGATTCATTTGGTTTATCATCAGTGTCTCATCTTACAATATCATTATCTCACAATGATCCTCCGCTAGTTTCATTAAATAATGATGAATCTTGTAACATGTTTTTCTTTTATACATCAATCATGAATAAAATGGAAGTCTTCATGAAAATGATTAAAACCAATTGGGAGAATCCAGAATGTGAGAATTTATGGGATGGCCTATATAATCACCTTTGGAAGATCAAGAAGAAAATTTGGTATTGAATAAAGGACAACCCAACAAAGGATGCTAACCTCGATAGTCTTAAGGATGAAATTGGGAAGTTAGATAAAGGTCTTAAATTTTCATGGGATGATGAAATCTTCTCAATTAAAACTAACAAACTTAATTTTCATGCTGATAAACATCTGGAAATAGAGAAAATGTACATGTAGAAATCAAGATCCTTATGACTCAACGAAGGGGACCATAACTCTGCTTACTTACAATCTTATTTGATGAAAATGATGAGTAATATGAGAATCAATTTGAAGAATGAATATGGATCCTTTATCTATAATTTATACGTGGTAAGAAATATGGATCTTGAATAATTTCAAGGTTTTATGGTTGTTTCCACTTCATCTAAGATGGATATAGAGGTCAGAGATAATGATGAAGTTGAATTATTGGGTTATATCCAGGGTTGGTTGGGCTTGATTAAAATGAGTATTTGGTGGAATTCCACAAGGAGGAAGAAATCAAGGATACCATTTTAAATTTCAAGTATGACTATGATCTAGTACTTGATGGGTTTCCGAGTATTTTATATGGAATAATGAGACATTTTTATGGTCCAGGTGGTGGAAGTGGTTCAGGTTTTCTTCAGAGGTGGTCCTCTCATGAGAGGGGTGTGTTCTTTAGAAATTGTCTTAATTATAAAAGTCAAATATCCTACTATTATCACACAAATCAAAACGATCTTCTATGTAATTTATATTGTAAAATTATATCATGTATTATCCTCAAGATGTTGATTGGAATCAACCCAAGGACTTTCTTATAGGAAAAACCTAGTTTTGTTAAGGGAAGGGGTATTCAGTAGCAATTGGAATTACCAAGGAAGTGGTGGGAGAGATCAATAAGAATGTAATTGGATCTAATGATATCATTTGAATAAATATGGAAAATTTATATTTTAGAATTCAGTGGGACATTATCAATCTTGTTATGAGAATACTCATCTTCTAAGAGTAGTTATGTAATTTTTGAGTTAGATTTTACACTTCTCTTGGATATCTATCTATCTCATGGGAAAAGGTGTTGACTTATTTAGAAATGTTTGTGGTGTCTATCAAAGAGATCCTTTATCCCAATTACACTTTATTTTGGCTCACGTGTCTCTTTCTAAAAATATTCAAAAAATCCTGGAAGAAGGTAGAATTATTAATTTTTCAATAGACATGGATCTAATATTTTTCACAACAAATGTTTTTTGATAAGGTGTTTTTATTTACTAATGGTAGGGATCCCTTTTCCAATAGATATTGTAGTAATATTGTTTCACACCTCATGTTGGATGATGATGTATTGGTATTTAATTATGGTAAGAAGGTATATGCTTAACTTCATGAGGATCATATTGTCTTATGTAAATATTTGAGGTCAACTCATAATCCCGAGGAAAAGTAAATTCTCTACCTCCAACAAGTGTTATGAAAATTGTAGTGTCTCAAATCAAGTTAATTTTTATATCCACAGAAAAAAACATATAATGACTTATCTTGGTTCCCTATCATGATTGTCTGAGTTATAAATTCCCACATTGATAAACTTATCAACAATATCATAGGGAGAATTATTAACAGGGAGAAAAAATCCTTTATTTGGAGGGTGGGTTACCTTAATCAATGGTATGCTAATTCAGATTCCAATGAAATTTTATCTTTCACTGATCCACCAAGTAAAGTATCACTAAGAAGGAAAATATTATGACATCCTTCATTAGGGATGCCCACCAGATGGTACGATGTCACCGGGCTTCAGTGAAATGAATGTCTATACTGATTGGTGAGGGGTTGTCTGTGTTCGTAATATTTCTAAAACTATCCCTTAAATGTAGGCTAGGTACACATGGGATGTTTTCAAAGGAATATCTTTACGAGGTATATTTATATGGGTGAGAAATGGAAAGAAATGGGAGGACCAGACTCATTGCAAAAAAATGTTATCCAATCCTTCAATGTGAATGATGAAACATCTGGAGGTTCTTCATGATCATACTCATTAGCTGGTGGGTAATAGTGAAATTAATATTTGGAAGGAAAACTAGGTTTCAGAAATCCTTTTATAGGATTTCCTCCCCCTAAAATCTATTTTAAAGAGGCTAGTGCTCATCAAAACATGATGAATTATATTCATAATGATGAAAAATAAAGAAATTTTTTGATGTATCGGCTTGGTTAACCACCCAATTCACTGATTTTTTATAGGTTCAGATTTAGAAAATATAAAAATGGTGTTTACAAATCCATTCTTCATGAACAGGTCTAGCTGGATGAGTTTTCTATGAATATTTTGTGAATATAAGTTCATACTAAAATGAAATTCTCTTTTTAGGATCTGAAATAATGTTATTTTTATAGATCAGAATGTCAAATGAAAATATGTGAACATTGTTTTGTGGTGTTTTTTCTATGAAAAACATCATCTGGAAAATTAGGATTATCTCTTCATTCAATTTAATTGAAAAATCGGGATTTAGGCATAGATGGATCTTATAATTGTTACCGATGGTAATGGGTATTCAATTATTGGTCACCGCAATAACTAGTTCAAGGGTTTCAAATCTCAACAATTAGATAAGAATGTTTGTGGTATTATTTTCATGGTGGTCGGTTGGAATATTTGGGATGCTAGAAATAGAGTGAGAGATGGTTTGAGAAGCTCTCTAATCTCTCTCCAGGTGCACATAAATACAATAATTATAGATATGGAGTCATTTATTTGAGGTTGGAGGAAGTCTACAGCCTTGTTTCAGTTCCCTCCAAGGTCTTCAAATATCATGGATCCTCTCCTCAACAACTTGGGTCGATGGGTTTGCTAGATCCCTTTAAAAAAATCAGAAGCTTAATGTTTTTGGAAATTTATTGTATGGAGAGATGAGGGGAAGTGTCCTGGTATGAGATTTTAGAGGGTCATTCATTTTTTTAGATCTATATATGTATGAGGTGGCTCTCTGGGTGAATAGATAAGAGCATTCTATACATGTATCTGTTTGTGAGAATGGTTCAACAAGTTTATGGAAGAAATTGATTCTGATTTTGAATCCATGCAGCAAATTATAAATGGGTATATGGAAACTCCCTAGGAGTTTGTTTATAATATTAGGAAGTATATATTTTTTTATCAACTAGGGAAGTACTGTTTGGTATGTGTAGATATAAGGGAACTTTTTGACTAATAGTTTAGCTCGTGTAGGTTAAGAAGAGGAGAATCACATTATCTATAACTCTAGGTGTTCATTTCCTATCTCTTGGAGAAAAATTATCCCAGTAGACTCACTTGGTGTCTATCATTTTAGGCCACCATGGTTATATGGTTTTCGTCTTGTATGTTTCTCTTTTATGGATCTCTGTTTCTCTTAATAAAAATTTAATTTTCAGTCATTCATCTTCGTATCCTATAGAAGGGAAAAAATAAAATGGATAGCTCAAATTATTTTTATGGTTTAAATACAACAAAAAAAGAATCATTAATAATTGAAACACATTCAATAAGGAATAATCAATATTTGAAGGTGAATAACTGAAAATCACATTCTATTATATCAATAAAGTGAGAGTAAAAATGAATTCATAGATTTTTTTATCCTGAAACTTTCAAGGATAGGAATAACATGTTATTGAATAATGGAAATTATTAATGATTTGATGTCATTTATCTCGAACATGAACCACTAATTTTAGGATTATTCATATGAAGGTTTAATTTTTTGGGTAGAAAATCATCTGATTTTGCTTAGAGACAATCATGAAGGGTTTTCCACCAACTGATTTTTCTTATGAGACATATCGATGCATTAAGGGGATATATAATTTTGGACCCCCCAAATCACTTTATATACAAATCAGTCTTTATAAATATATATAAATCAAGAATAATATCCTTATGTAAATATTTTTATTGAGTAATAGATATAGATTTATAAATATTTCATTAGTTAAAAAAACATTCAAACTGCACAACATATATAAAAAGGGTATACGGATAATAAAATCATCATATCCATGATAAAATAAATAAATATATTTAATGAAATATTTAATTATTTGTGATCATAAATAAATGGGGTGGCACAAAAAGGTAATATGTGATGATAATTTAATATGTCCCATATGAATTATAGTGAGACGAAAAACCCTTAAACTGATCATATAATTAATAAAAGGAATAGATTATTTTTGTTTCATATAAATAAACATTAAACCAGTGAAAATACAAGAAATAATAATAAAATTTTATTTTACACATAAATTTAGTATTAAATAATCAATGAAATGGAATATTAAGGTAATGAATGAAAATTGAGTAATGAAATCCCATACCACATCCAATAAATAGAATCATATGTACAATAAATTAATGATTTTAAAATAAAACATTAAATACCATGAAGATAATGAAATTCATGAAATCATATATAAATTATATATATTTACACCACTCATAAGGAATAAGGGTGGAATTTGTAGAATATCTCACAGAAGTTAAATTGAGAAATGAAAAACCATTAGCACTTGTAATAAATTGAATCGTATTGCATATAAAAATTATATTCATCAAATGAAACATTTAATACTATAAAGATAAATAGATTAATTATATGATATATCAAGGTGTGTTATACAAATACCGTATAAAAAAACTTCTAAATAAAGAATATCTCATAGAAATAAAATTAGATGAGGGAACCCATACCACATTTCTAAAAGCATTGTACACTTGTACTCAATATCATTGATAATAAAAATAGATTCAGTAATTATTTTTTTAAAAACCACTTCAACCTATAATTTAATTATTTTAATTTTATTGAGATCATATTTTTCCATTTAGATGAGTTATAATTTTTGGCATTGTTGTTCTAGGAGCATTTCTTTCATTGTTTCATGATCGGTTTAATTGTGTATAATAATGGAATATCTCTTAAAATAGGAATAATTCTCCATAAGTGAAATTATTTGGTATCAATTTGTTTATATAAATTATAATTATCCCATATATCTTGTTATTTCATGACATGATGATGACTCAATTGATAAAACGTTAATTAAAAAATTGATTTCTTTATTTTGTTGGTTTTTATAACCATCATGAAATGAATTGTTTTATTTAATAATATGTTTATATAAAGGATTTAGAATGTAAAATAAATTTTTAATATGAAAATTATAATTTTTTAACTATAAAAATGGTTTTATCACCATAATTGAAGGAGGTAATGGAAGAAAATAAAACTCATCATCCATGAAGGTGGTGAATCGACACATTATCGATGATGTATTCATTTTGAAAATAAAATTTCAGTTAATTATAATTGATGATAGATATTCAATTAGAATGATAAATTATAGTATATATATCAAACTGAATTAACAATTCCAATTTGGATAGGGGAGGTTTGAAGGTGATAAGAAAAGAAAATAAATTAATAGATAAAGAAGGAGGATTTTACCTTTTGAATATCATATCCTTAGGAACCTCCTTAAGAGACATTGATTTTGTCTTTTGATAAGACCAGCTGGTATTGTATATATGTAAGAAGATTGGGAAGTTAATTTTAATGTATTAAGACAATATTCAATCATCATAAGGGGTGAGAAGAAATGGTGGTGAGTTTTGGAATTTATAAGAAGATTATATGGGGTTTCAATTATTTTATTTATTTATTTTGTTATTTTGTTTCAAGATAATAAATAGTGTCAAAAAATATTACT
This sequence comes from Viscum album, assembly GCA_963277665.1. Classification (NCBI taxonomy): domain Eukaryota; kingdom Viridiplantae; phylum Streptophyta; class Magnoliopsida; order Santalales; family Viscaceae; genus Viscum; species Viscum album. Next base: position 1,961,944,384 of record OY728137.1, read on the forward strand.
ATTTATTGTAACTAGTGATTTTAGTTCTAACTAGTGGGTGTTTAAATCATACATGACCCAAAAGTTTTTGTATTTTTCATAAAATGTTAAATACCATATATCATTGTATTTCATAATTCACCAAAAATTCACCTGTTTTAGAAAAAACCCAAAAATACACCTTAATCATTTTTATGGAAATATATCAAAAATAGAAATAATTTGATGAAACAATTCTATAAATATATTTATTTTATTTTTTATTTAAAATTATCATTTATTCGAGTAATACAAATTTTTAAATTCTAACCGATTTTACAGCACCATTAAATATTAATTATAGTCTCATTAAATAATATAATATTTATAATAAACCAAAATATAAATTTATTAATTTATTTTATGATATTAAAATTTCTTTTGGATCATTATATTAATTAGAATATTTGGAATAAAAATTTAAATTTTACAAAAAATACCATCACATAATTTAAAATTTTTAATTAATTTTTTTATTCCACTATAAAAATATATCATATTTTCATTTATGAGATACATTAATTTTATTTATAATTTCATATTTGAAGTTATTATTCAAATGGACACCTTAATATTCCAATTAGTATCATTTCTATTACAATTAACTTGTTATTATTTAATTGTATATCATTGTTCGTTTAAGTTTGACATTTCATTAAACATAAGCTATTCAAAAAATTGAATTTATTTAAGAAGATAAATATCATAAAATCATTTGGGGTTATAATTTAGTTCTTGTTATAAGAATTGTAAATGTTATTTTGGTCTTTAATTTCTAAACCAAAATTCATTTAATGTTTGAATAAGAGTAGAGAGTTGGTGGTCGTTTATAGGTATGGAGAGGGAACAATTGGATTTTTTGAAAATAAAAAAGTTAAACCCTTGTTTTCCCCATTATTAAAGGAACAAAAATAGAGAATTATTTATAATTATTTGTGATAAATTATAAATATGGATTTAAAAAATAATTTATACAATTTTTAGGCCACATAAATACTTATCATTTTAGTTTCACCCCCTATAAAGCCATTTTTACCATTGTTGTGGTAAAAGAGTTTCACTGTTTTCACTATCCATTAAGAAAAAAATATGTTATACTTACTATATAATATAAATTATGACAATTATAAATTTATATTATACTAATATAAAATAAATTCATAGATTTTGGATAATTTAATTTAAAATTAAACCCGCAGATGCGATGCAAAAGTTGTATTTCAAAAGATGTATTTTTCAAGCATAAGAGGATTTTATATTAACTATATGTCTAGTAATAATCATTATATGAATTTGAATTCATATATATATAATATAAATTTCAATTAAATAATTATTTATTAATGATTTTAAATTAATTAAAATGGATAATCCTTATGCACTATAAATGAGTTTCTATAAAAAACTCGTTTTAAACAAAAAACATATATAGAAATATAGTAAAATGATGATTAAAATGTGTTTAGTAATATTAAATATAAATAAATAATAATTTTTTTACTTTAAATAAAATTCAAATGTTAATGGTACATTTAAATTAATATATTTATTTAAAATGAAATGAAATATATATATATTGAGTATTTTTCAATATTCAATGAAAAAAGTAAATTTTCCAAAAAATCCCCAAATTTTAGCCTTATTTAATTTTCATATGATTATTCCAAAAAAATAAATATATTTTTATCAAATATATTTTATGAATGTTCAGGAATCAAATTATGATATTTTCTTATAAAAACCCTACAAAACGTTTTTTGAAGAATAAAATTCATTTTATAAAATTTGACTGATTATTGATTAATAATTATTCAATATATTTATTTTTAGTAGGAAGATAATATATATTTTTTTAATTATTTAATCTTATTAATTTCCACCAAATTAGTGACTATGTTATAATAGTCATATTAAAATAATAATATTGGGTTTTTGTTTTGGATTTGTGTTTCTTGTCTCATACACTATCGAACATACTTCTAGTTTTAGAAAAAAGGTTGTGACACTATAACACCATTTAGTAAATTGAATCTTATAAATTTTAACTTGAATATATTGAATAAAATTTTAATTTTGACAAATAATTTTACAGAAAACACAAATAATAAAAAGGGTTAATAATTATTTCTGTTAAAATTTTGAATGGGAAGAACAATGGTAATCTAAAATAAATAAATACATTTCCACAAAATTTTAAATGTAGTGGGATGTTAAATGATATATTAATTATGAATAAACATTTATGATTAAAATTTTTTTAAGAGATAAAAGGCCATCCATTTAATCAATAACATGTTTAATACAACATCCTTTTCAAATAGTTGAGGTACTTTTTTACCATATTAAAAAATAAAATACTAAAATATACTTACATAAAAATTATAATTTCATACATTAATAAATTTCAACCACATTCACTTTTTTTTCATCAAAACGATGATTATTCCAAAAAATCATGAATTAATCATGAAAATAAACTTTCTATTGGGTCCAATTATACCTAAAATCATAGATAGATATTCATTAAGTCTGTAGAAATTAACCCCAATAAAATTTTTTAGATTAAGGTAATATTATTACAAAAATTAACAAATAATAATATGATGGAAAACTACTTTAATATCTAATAATCATAAATAATACCCAATGTTCTATCAAAATAATTCCATAAAAAATATCATTATAATTCATTAAAAAATTCATGAATAATATTGAAACCCAAGGATTAAAATGATTTCATTAAATAAAATTCCAATATAAATATAACATTTATCTCAAAATAACATAAATCACTCTAAATTTATAATGTCAAAAAATGTAAATTTCTTAGTCAAACATTTGCAAATAGATACTATTCATTTTAGTAAATAACATGAATCATCTCATGACTATTATAAAATATTATATCCTTAAAAAATATAATTCAAATTTTATTCTTTGAAAAAAATCCCATATAATTAAATCTACCTTATTCAGATAAGTTTCTCAAAATCATGATATTATTTGGAAGTACCATTAATTTATTAATCACAAAATCTCTTTATAATACTACAATAATTTATATGATAAAACATATATTCTAAAATTTAACATAATAATTACCTATAAAAACAATTTAAGTAAATAAATACTATTTCATCCTAACCAATACTTCCCATAATTTAGTGGTAGGATATTAACCATTGTCTACCTTCAGTTGTGTATTCAATCCCCACAGCCTTTTCAAATGTATTGGGTCATCACCTGACCTTCGGTTGTCCTTTTTTCTAAAATTATATCTATATAAAATTTCAATAAGAGTGATGAAATACATTAAAATAACACTAATAATAAATTACTATATAAAAATTTAAGGATCTTTATACAAATAAAATTACTAAAATATAATTCTTTGTCAAATTATACTTTATATTGAACTCATGGGTTACATATACCACACTCTAACAAACCTTCTCGAAATATTTTATAAATCACCATACAATTTCTTTTATTAAATCCCAAAATTATGTGTATAATATTTTGACCTCATCATTAACCATAAAAATGTAAACCCATTATTGAATCCACAACTCTGAAGAAAAATTCACAATTAAAACTTCTTAATCTGAAACGTTTCCTTAAAAATGCTTGGATTGCAACAGTAAAGACATGACTTTAAACATTAAATATCATATTTTATTGAGACTAAAATTAAATTTCATTTCACAAATATCATTTATGGGTTTGAGTTTTAAATAATTAGGTCATTACTAACTTATAAGAACCCATATTTTTCAATTTTAACACTTCTCATCAGTATTCATATTTCTAACAATATAATTTTTTTAAAAAGAATCAAGTATTTTTTTCATAACGTTTTAATAAAATTTTAATCATTATGTCTTACATATGATTACTCATCCAGAAAAAACTATGAAAATAATTTTAAAAAACATGGTATGACATCAAAATTCCCTAGCATGGTAAATAATATAAAAGGAATAAAATCAATTTTCTTAGAATGCATGTAGAAATTTTATTTTTTAAAAGTAATACTTTATGTAAATATAACCATTTTTCACCTATGAAATCCCATTCACTACCAAAATATTTTCATAAAACATTTCATAAATAAACATAAATGAAAAATAAAATTCATAATTTTTTTAAAACATGCTAAACTCATGAAAAATTTCCCCAATGGTTATATTTTCAACCTTAATAAGTAGAAAATTACTTATTTAAAAAAATAATATTTCATACCATTTTGAAAATCATTATATTACTATAAAAATTAAAAAATTAATAGATAAAACATAATTTTTTCTTGAGAAATTATTTTATATTTCACCCTTTCAACTTGTATAACCATATGGATGACTTCATTGCCCAATGAATTGGATAGAAATCAAACACCCACCAATTCTAGGTTTATATCATAATCTATTGTCCTTGGTTAACAATGTAACAACCCATCCTCAGTTCATAAAGTAACCAACAACAATTTATTTATAATGGAAGAAAAATCAGTCATATAAAATTTATATGAAACATAACATAATAATAATCGATAAAATATATCAATTTTCAACATTAAAATCCTAAATATTATTCTCAAACATAAGAAATTTCTTTAGGATATCAGAAAAATCCAACCCAATAAGAAACACATTTTCAAAACTAAAATTTCCAGAAAAAATAATGTGTATTTTTCATAATATAAAACATGCAGTGTTATAAATTAATCCAAAAAAAAATATTTGTTATGGAAGTGAATTAAATTTATTGTCCCTGTATCCATTAAAAAAGAAATTTTCTTTTATCTTTTTATCAAAATTATTCGCACAAAATAAGTAAGAATATTCATTTTTAAGAAAATTTAAGTAATGTAAATAAGTATTATTTATATTTATTTTATGTTTATAAATATAAGTATAATAGAAAATATATTGAATAGGGATATGGAAGATTTTTTTAAAAAAAATTTGTTTTTAAAACATTTTAAAACAATTATTTTAAAGTACAGTGTACCTTATGTAAAACATCAAACAGATTATATATTTATAGAAAATAACCAATGTATAATATGTTTAATAAAGATCAGTATCATCCATTTTAACAAAAATAATAATGTCCATGCAAAATTTATAATAACAATGAATAAAGATATTTATAAATTAATTCTTTAAAAAAATTAAAATAATTTTTTCATAAAAAGGTGAATTAACTCCAATATGATTTATCACATACATTTTATATATTCCTGAATAATAAATTGAATTAATTTATATAATTTTATAAAAAAATTAATTTTTATTAATCTTTTTAATTCAATTATTACTATTTTGTTCATAATTACCTATTTAATTAATTTTACTTCTTGTGTTTTGATGAAATTTGGAATATATGTCTAAAAATAATTTGATAGGAAAACTATAGTAATGTATTTCATAATTTCAACACCAATAGAATAATTAAAATGGTATAGTTATCATTTTTTATAAATAAATTATAAGTTTAAAACCAATTAGGATTGATGATTATGAAAAATAAATCTGTTACAATCATGGAGAAGGTAGGTCATATATATACATGAGTAATTGTTCCATTTTTCGACGATCATTATCGAACGAAGGTTAGTAAGATTACATCTATAAATAATGATCATAATTTCATAAATACCATATTATTTTATTAAATATAATTATATATATCATCTAATTTATTTGTAAATTATAAAATAATCAAATAGTTTTGTAAAGTCGGTAGTCCACACAGATGCATGAACTATTTTATCGTTTTTCAGTATAAGAAAAAAAATGATATTTTATATTTTAAGAATGTTGAATAAGTACTAAATATCATTATAATTTCATTTATATTAAATATTTTAGTTAAAATTATTTTTGTTACCTTCCATGTAATGTGTAAGTGGAAAAAAAATCACATCACCTCATGAGGTGATAGTTTATCGTACACACGAGCGACGTTATCATATACCCCAATGATTTTAAAGTAAGAAGGTGTATGTGATATCGTAATTAAATTTTTTTAATTAGGTTAAAAGTTTGAATATATATATTAAATCCGTCATTAATACAATCTTTTAGGTGTTTTCATGAAAAATGAATTACATTTGATTGTAAGGTGGTAGTCTGTTATACACAAGAACAACAATTTTGATTCACATTTGATGGAATAGGAGAAATATTTATGTTATTGAATTAAAATTACAATATGTAATTATTTTTTATACAATTATCTTATTATCTAATAATAATTTAATTACATTTTATGGATTTGGAGGATGCATTAAAAAAACAATCATTTAATAATGATACCACTTCATCAAACATCCTCTTTAGGTTAGCACCAAAAGCCTTCTAAGAATGTATTTATAGTCAACAATGTTTCTATAGGTCATATATAGGGAATTAAAGAATATATTTATGTATTTATTCATGATTCTAAAAGTATTTTATGGTGTGAAGTGGAGAGAATATGGGGTGGAATTTGTAAGTGGAGGAGAGGACACACTTGGTATTTTTTAATAGAAAATGACATAACCAAATTTTATTCTTTTAAATAGAATCCAAAATAAAACAAAATTGAGAATTATATGATAAAAGACATAAATATTTCCATAAAATATAATTTATATAATTTTAGTGGCATTTTAACCATTATCTTTTTATTTTGACACATGTAAACCTATTTTTAATTTAACTTCGATAAACAATTTTCACTATTTTCAGAAGACATTATGACCAAAAAATAAGTTTAAATTCTTATTATATAAAAATTTTGTTAATTAAAACTATGAACTCTATTTTAAAAATTCTATTCATATAATAGGGAAAATTTAATTTACAACTAAAATACTATAAACGATGAAAAAGTGGGTTTCCAATAGCTTTATTTTAATTCATAAGAAAATTTTTATTTCAGCTACATAACTATAATTCATTATTACAATAATTTATATTAAAATTTATAAATATATATTATATATATATAATTTATATAAATCATATATTTGGGTTTTTAATTAATTAAAATGGAGAAACATTATTGACATAAAAAAGAATTTTCAGAATAAAAAACCTATTTAATCTCTAAAAAACACATACAAAAAATATATAAAGAAGATTTAAATATAATTAATTGATTTAATATAACTAATAAATATATATATTACATGAAATAAAATTCAAATAATTATTTCACTATTATTTTACCCAATCAGTTTCTAATAAATAAAATTTTAAAAAAATTACTATTTTTATCTATTCACAGAAATATTAATATTTTTAAACAAAATTATAATATTTTCAATTAAAAACCGATAAAAATCATTTTTAAAGAAAGCATACTTTTGAAGAATAATATTTGATTATTAAAATTAATTTTTTATTTTCTATTAATATATCAATAAACATATATTTATTATTAATATTATAAATATATTTCATAAAATATTTATTACTATTTATACCCATGTATTTGGAAAATGTTTTATAATAGTCATGTTTAAATAATAATATTTCCCAATTCTTTTATTCTCATTGTTTTGTATAGATTTAGATATCAACCATAGTTCTGTTTTTTAAAAACATAGGGAGGTACAATTGATTCTATAAAAACTACATAATATCTACATTTCCAAAACATTTGGATGTTATCCAATACATATAATTATCATAATGATTTTTTCAAATATTTTTTCATTTTAATATCTAAATATTTTCAAAACCTACCATTGAAAACAAATATGATAAATCATAATTTTTATGAATATATATATATATATATATATATATATTACTTCTTAATTTATGAATATTTAATATATTAATTAAATACACACCCAAAGACTGTAAACCTTTAGTTTTTTAGGGAGTGGATACACACTATTCTTATTTCAGTAATGATCTTCAATATATCCCATAAATATCTTCTTATATATTAAACTTCATAGACATAACTAACACAAAACCATTCATCCTAAAATAGGGAAAGGAAACCTACGAATGGGTAAACTCAAATTCACTATATGGGTTAAAATGGGAGATACCAATGATCACATAAGAATAAAATGAGAATAAGGGTATCAGAATATGAGAATAAAATTTTAAATCCATAATCAGCATATCATAGATCATAATCACGAATTCTAGAAGAAATATAGGATGTTTATAAGAGATTAATCATATAAAAACCGAATAATATTAGCATTTTGAGCCTAAAATTGGCATAATAAATAATTTTTTGACAAAAACATAATAAAAAAATGATTTCCTTTTGCATGGATCAGTATCAAGACTATTGTAATGGTTTGGTTTCACTTCTCATTCAATCATATCCATAAATATGGTTTAATATATTGACTATCCCTGTGGAAAAAGTCTCATTCTGAACAATGTTCGCTCCCCAATCCAATCCATATTATCATAAAAGATATCAATATTAACCCATTTTATTTGGGTGATTTATAATTATAGTCCAACATATCCTAAATTCAAAATTCCGTCAAATTGTTTAAAAGATATCATAAATCATTTATGATATAGCATAACCCATGTAAAATAAATGTGTTTCAAAAACAATTCAACTTTTCATCACAACACAACCCATGAAAAATAATATGGTTTAATGAAAATCTAATAATTTTAATCATAAACCATCCACATAATGAATAAGGATGGAATACATGGATTATATCCTTAATAATTCATAAGAAATATAAAATTATATTATTATAATATATTTTTTTAAATATCACAATGAGTATTTCTTGATAAAAATTACCTTTTTTAATTTGGAATAACATATTTAAAATATAAATATTTCTAAAAAATTTGAAAAGAAATTTTAATAGAACCATGGAAAAATTATTTGTAATCATAAAATATTTGAGTGGATATTAAGGTAGGAAATGTATTTCATGTTGTCTATGTTAAAACAATGATTCTTTTCCCATTTTTAGATTGAAATAAAAAGAACCTCATTCAGAGAAAGTAAAGAATAATAATTTCAATAAATATAAAAATTCAAACATGGGTAAAAATGAATTTAAAAAATAATTTAATAATACTCAAAAACATTCTGGAAAATATTTTAAAAAAATGTATATGGAGGAAACGTGTTTACTAGTTTAGGTGGGATTAGTAAAATTGGGTTTTTATAAAAAATGTTAATTATTTATTGTAAAAAATAGATTCAAATAGTAACAAAACATAAAATTTCTCGAATTAACCAAATTATAAGAAAAAATTAATGTGTCATATCAGATAAGGAACATATAATTTCCTCAATGAAAATTCTTGTAAAAAATTTCAGATAATATTGGGATTGAAAAAAAAATGCATACCACTTTGGTGGATTTAAAATAAATATATTGTGAAATATATATCCTTATATAGAAATTTATATGAACCATAATTTCATAACAAAAATGAAAAAAAATAATTGGAATTATATGCACCACATAAAATAAATAAGTTATAAAACTGGCATAATCTTATAGAATTAAATGTGAGCGAAGATCCATGACCTCAAGTTTTAATTGATTTAAAATCGCTATAACATCCTGAATAATAATTTTAATTTTATTATAATTATTCAAAGAATAATTTATATTATTATAATATCATATATTATCCACTAATAACATTTTAATATCTATTTCTAAATAATTCATCATTAAAATAATTTTTTTTCAGGTGTAAAATGTTTCACTCTTCATGGTAGTGATAGTTCTAGTCCATGATCATTGATCAGGGTTCGTTAATATAATAATTTTAAAAATGATATAGATATAATATTTGTTATATATATATATATATATATATCCATAAAAATTAAAAATTGAAAAAATATTTACATCATTGGTGGTGGTGATGGGTCTTACGTATGCATGAATATTGTCTTCAATTTCAAATGAAATGAGGGAAAGACAGAAAATTAGTATATTATCATAAAAAACTATAATAAAATAATATATATCATATTTAGAAATTTTTTATATGTTTATAACCGTAAATTTAGTATTTTTATGAAAAAATATACTCACTTTTGTGTGGAGAGAGTAACCGGTATGGACAAACGAGCCTTGTTTTTATCTATCTGTATGATGGAAATGAGGTTCATAATGGTTGTTCTATAATTTAAATTTAAATTAACTATATTTAAGATATTTATTTATTTATTTTATAATTAATTACATTTATTTAGATTAGGAATAATAACAAATATATTTTAATGTACTCTTTTATGATTTAGAAACCTTTGTTGAGAAACCTCTTTTGACATACCCATTATTCTTTGAATGGATGATATTTTGGAAGGACTAGATGATATGATAATTTTTTATGGAATATAAGAAGATATTTTTTATTTTTTTTAGTTTATTATTAATGATAGTTATGTGTTAGGATGATAGAAGATATAGATTCCTTTAATAAGGGAGGGAAATGACACACTTGGAATTACATAAAATATTAGATAATATATATATCATAATCATCAAAAGAGGAAAAAATGAACAAAAATTTCAATTATAAGATTTTATATGGTATAAATAAAATTGAAAAATATATTTGGATTAGTTTTTAAATATAGTTTAAGGATTATCTCCTAATTAAACCACATTAATTTCATTTTAACCTTAACTTTCATAACTCATATTTTTACCATGATAACATAATTATATAAAAAAAATAAAAGTTTAATTATAATAAAACATCTAAATTGTGATGTTAAATTGTAAATCAATTTAAAAATTTAAATATCTATAAGTGGTTGAAATTAAATTTAATATAAGAACCCAAAATGCATGAAACATAGTTTTAGGAAAATACATGATTTTAGAGTTATATAATTTTAAACACGAAATAAAGTAATAAATATGTGTCCATGAATATTACTTTTTGAATAATTAAAATAATGAATATATTAGACATTTTGATCATGTAATAAAACTAGATGTCATCCTTCAACTATTTCATTAAATAATAAAACCCAAAAAATGTTTTAAATTTTCATAAAATAAAACTTATCATTACAAAAGTCAAGCTTGGGATTCCAATTTTAGAATAACGTTTTAAAATCATTTATTTTACTCCGTAATAAATTATTTCATAAAAAAATTCATATTAAATTATACATGTTAGTTTTATAGTTATTTTAATGTTATATACCATAGTTTTTAAACTCTTTTACCCATTTTACCATTATCGATGTAATAAATATTTAATATGGTTACTGTTCATAGTGACAAAAAAATTATGTTAACTCTATTAAATTATATTATATTTTTACATTTAAAATATAAAATCATTTTTTTAATAATCAATTTAAATAAATTGAATCTTTATTTTAAAATAATCGCACAAAACACAATGGAAATGATCTTTAGAAAAATGCATTTTTTATGTATAAAAATTGATTTATTCTTATTATATGAAAATAAAAACCATGAAATCAAGGTAAAATAATATAAGTAAATATTAAATCAATATTTTTCACCAAAATAATCAATACATAGTGATTAAATTAATTAATTAAGAAAAAAACACAATGAACACACAAAAATATTTTTTAGAAAAATGGGTATTTATAGACCAAAATGAACATATACATAAATAAAGTACAATAATTATTCCAATTTAATTAATCTGATTGATACTATCCAAGGGATAGATCTATTAATTTAAGATAATAATAAAATCATTATGGAAATATTCAAAAGATAATAATGGTTAGTTTTGCAAAAAATTATATTTTCACTATTCAATGAAAAATAACAATTTTCAAATAATTCACATAATTTCACTTTAATAATGTTTTGATCTGCTGATTTAAAAAAAAATTATTTTTTTATTTAAAAAATTGAATGTGGTATAAATTAATTACAATATTTTCACCCAAAAATCAATAAATCCAATTTTGGATGAAAATGTATTTGTTGATGCATAAAATGATGTTCCTGGAAACTGAGTTCTTAATCATCAATGAGTTTAAATTATATAAAACCATTATACATATTTTCATACTGATGTTATTTTGATTTATAATAATAATTTTAATGGATATGTTAAAATGTTTTTAATAAAATAATAATATTTACATTGTAATTTTCATAAAATTTGTATTTTGATTTGAGAAGAAAATCAAGGAAATATAATTTATTTTAAGAGAAATATATTCTAAAATCTTGATGAATTACAATTACCACATCCTACATAATTTGGACCCTTTACCCAAATTGTACTGAAGATGTTTCCTTTTCTTCTAGGGGTATGGGACATATGAGGTTTGTCACACCCTTATTTTCATAAAAGAGAAGACGAGGAAGGATCACACCACCTAATGACGCTACTAATACAGAGCTACTTAAACTGAAACCAAACAAGTTATGGACGTCCTTCCTCTAACTACCCCAGTTCAATCCATTTTTTTCTAATTACATGGAAATATCACCATTATTTTTCAAAAATATGTTGCTTTTGTAGTTTTTATCACATCTTATATTGTCCTAACCACTGTATTTGGAGACATCTTCAATAAATTAGGATTGAGACTCCATATCCCCCAAGATGTATTTTCTAAATTCTCCCAACCACTAGCACCATGAACAATTACAGTGGTCCTCTATATAACATTCCGTGACTAACTACTGGTTTGTAAATAGTCGAGGTGACACTATCTTTATCTTTAAACCCCTAGACACCAAATTCCATCAATAAATTCTAAGGGATTATTAAACCATTGAGAGATGATTTACCAATTAAAAAACACAAAATATCCAGAAAATAATATGTAATACCAAACCAATAAAAAAAAGATTTAAATTGAAAAAGTAGAACTAAAAATAAAATAATGAAACAATATCAGAGTGAAACAAAAATTGAAAAAATACACACAATCAAAAAATAAAATCCATCCTTATGGAATAACACTGATGTAACATCACCCCAACAAGTCCACATGAATATCTCTAAGCTCCAAAAAATATACTAGAAGTGTATCCTCATGATGCTTCACTAGAGAAATTATATAATTTTATTTACCTATTTCTGGATAAACAATATCATCATATATAACACCTTGAGTTTTTTTTAAAATAAAACTAGGTTCGATATCTTATATAATAAGAAATATAGAGAATAAAAGAACCTATATTATTTACAAATATGTTATCCTAGTCATTAAATTGGGGGTTATGAATAGTATTAACTAATTAGTGATATATATATATATATATTGGTTCTAATTGATTTAATTTTTTTTAATATTTCCCTTGAAATAATCACTGAATTTTTAATGAAGATATAATAATCTTCAAAATAATACATTTTATTTAAAAATGTTTTTTATTTAATTTTTAGAGAAACTATTAAAATTTATATAATTATTTATTAAAATTTATATTTATAAATTGAAAATAAATATTGAGTTATCAAACATAAAATGAATTAGGTTGAATTTTTTTATTTTTCTAAGTTGATTGATTTACTAGTAAATAGTGGAATTATATATTTTTAAAATACAATAATTTATTTTAATTAAATAATATAATTTAAGAAATTAATTTTATTTTTAATTTGATATTACAATAAAATATTAATCATTTTATTTATAAAAAATATAAATATTATTTTTGAATTATTAATTTTTATTCTTTTGGTATCAGATTATTTGTACGCTTCAAAACACATTTTTTTAAAACATTTGTATCTTACAAAAGAATATCCCTTTCGAATAATTAAAATAAAAATCAATAAATAAATAATTAAAATTAAATTATATATTATATATATTTATTCATATTAATTTAATTTATATAATTGTGATTTCTTGTCCTATAGATAATCTAAGATCATCTTATTCATCAAAAACACATTACTATAAAACTCATTTTCTACTCATTCACACATTTTATTTTTTTCTTAAATTAATATAATTCTATGAATTGAATTTGATAAAAATTATTCCATTTGGGAATCATAATAATTAATATTATTTTAAATAGTCAGATTAATTTTTGGTAATAATGATTAGTAAAAATAAACTTTTAAATTTAAGGTTAAACTCTTATTTTGCGAGTCACTTGCGTTTGTGTTAAAATTAATTTTCCACACACATAAGATTTTTATTTTATAAATTTTATTTTTTATTTATAATAATTTGTTTTAATTATCTAGTAATTATGGATTATTTTTATTCTTAAGCTAAAATACAATTTATCGTTGGGAAAAACTAAAATGTTAAATGTGAGTAACCATGAGGGTTAAGGGAATAACATTTTTTAAAATGTGTTGATATTTTTATAGTGGATGTTTATATAGACCTTATATTCTACATAATCTTTAATTTATTATTTTTAAGAGCCTTTCATGAGATTGAATTTCCGTTATTGAATAGTTTTGGGTATTTAGAAAAATGCCACTCCATCCAACAAATAAATTAGAACCTTCTATCCTCTTTTATTCAAAATTAAAAAGGATTTTTTGTTCATAAAATCACTACCCAAATACCTTTTTATTTCCATTAACATATTTTATAGGCCATAGTTTTATTATAAAACCCTCAGGTAAAAGATTTCTGTGAAAACCAAAAAACATTGTTCAAATAAGATGTATCGTTCTTAATTGAGTGTTTCATTTTATTTTTTCTTCGTCCTCATTCCAATAATATTCAATAATGATGAATAAAATAATAATAGATTATCCAAAATGATAATATAACATTATATTAATGTAATAGCCTAAATCCATATTCTCTTTCATAAAATTTTTAATGAAACCAACATTCGAGTGTACAATGGACTACTACCTCTCAAACCGATGTAATTCTATTTCCATCAACACCGCTCATAGATTTTCATGATGATAAATTAAATTTATATATATAATATTCATTATGTATTTATATTTATAGAATATTTAAATATCATATATTTTCTAACCTTTTAATTCATAGAAAATTGTTTATGTAATATCTCAGCGATTCTTTTGAGGTATTAATCCTTTGAATTTCAGTTGAAACATTTCAATTACCCTTAACTATGTGTCTAATCGTTTATGAGAGATTCAAGAAGAATTTAAGGCTAGTTCGGAGCCTAAAGAATCATGTTATATATGAAACATATGAGGTTATGGTTTGTTTTCAACTTTCCCCTAAGGCCGCATTGTTTGGGTAAACTAAATAGGGTGCTACCGAGGGTCTACAGAGGGGTGCACGGACTACATACTATTTTTTCAAACCATGTTCCTAAACCATAGCCTATTTTCAACATAGGTAGTGGAATAACATAAATATCCCATGGTTTTCAAAAATTTTCCGTCCAAACGATTAACCCTTTAAAAATGGGTGAAATTTAAATTTATACCCTTCATTATTTTTGTTTTATCCTTCCATTTCCTCTCTCAAATTGTGCATCACCTCTCAAGCTCTTGAGAGATATTCCATGACCATTAAATCTAGTCTTTGTTATATTTTCTCTATTTGGACATAGAATCACTCACCTTTAGTTGTGTTAGATAGTTAATGGTAAGTCCATCGAACCTTTTCCATAATTTTTAACATTTGTATCACCCTCTTGAATTTAATTGATGGGTGAGTGGATATTCACTCATTTCAGGTAATTTTTCTATTTCACTAATTTATTCTTTTCTAGAATGGGTTAGATTCCTATGAAAGAATATGATTAGTCTACCTCTATTAATTAAGTGGTCTACTAAATTTTCCTTAAATTCATGTTATTTAATTACATGTGATCTCATGCCACACATAATTCTTTTCAATTATTTCTTTACCAATATAAATTTTCCACATTTAACAAGTTAACCTTATTTGAGGAACTCTTCTATAACCTAGTTTATTTTTTAAGTATTTCCACATTCAAAATTTCCACCCCCTTCTACTATTCTTATTAAATTCCAGTGAATTATTTACTATTAATGTTCCCAAATTACCTTCTAATGGGTGTGGAGTTTTCACCTAATATAATGAATTATTTTAATTAAATGAATGTTGAGTTCCATGGATAAATCACACAATCCTTATGTTAGTTTTAATGCCCCAACCCCATAATCCTAGAAACATTTTATTTTTTATTATGTTGGAATATATAGAATATTCAAATACTAAATGAATGAATAGTTTAGAGTTATTAAAAAACAATAATAAATACTTGATTCAAATATTATATAGGTAACAAAATAAAAGAATAATAAAAATAAAATCTCATCATTCTTGAAACTCATTGAAATGATTTCTCATTACAACCTAGGGAAATTAAAATTAATAAGGGAGAGCTCAAATAATCAATAAGGGTAAGTATGGAGGAATATACAATGAATCAATAAGAACCAATATATATAGAAATTCAAATAATTGAAAACACGTTCCTTTGATACCAATAATATATGAATAAAATGTATTTATGGATAATGTCGTACCAATAATATCATAGATAATAATAATAATAACTTAATTATCAATAGTAGAAATTCTTAATTATGGGATGCCGTGTTTCCTAAATACATGGAACCTTTACAGTCAAGACCTTTCACAAGACAATTTAGTATATCGGCTAGAAACCCATTAAATTTATCTAAATGATTCCTCTCATGGGACTACTAATACATTGAGTGGATTTACATAAATTGTCCCTAACCCATGTTGTACCAATCTAAATCATTATCCGTATATAGAATTAAAATTTAAAATAAGATTTTAAATAAAATTGTCACATGCCACTTTGAAACATTTTAAAACCATGAATACAAATATATTTTTGATATTGTATATCAAATTGTATTATACATACACTGCACACAATAAACAAGTTGTGAAAAAGGATTATGCCTCACAGAAGTAATTATGAGTTAAGAAAATTCTTACCTCACCCTTTATTTTTAGTTCTACAAACTTTATCATCCTTTTTAATTTTTAAAAAAAATGTTATTGATTTATATCATAACCTTATTCATATTTATTCTATCATATTTCATCTTTATATATTATTTTATAACTAGTTTTTTGGGAATATTTCGTTATTACCCTTGTTTTTGTTGTTAACTGCTTCATTTTCCCATGCATATTTTATCATAAAAGTTTCAGTTATTTTTCATGGGATATATATCCCAAATATCATGAAATATATTAAAGTTATAAGTATATTAATTAATTATTAAATAAATTTTTATATCCATTCATAATTTTTGATATGGGAAATGAATTTCATAGGATTGTGGAGACAGTAGGTCGTACATATGTAGAGGTCATGGTGTCATTCCATTTATAAGTGAAAGAATAAAAAATTTATGATGTTTTAATTTATACTAGATTAATATAATTTAATAATTATAATATATATTCATTATTTATATAAATATACACATCCATGTATAGTGGTTACTAAAAAAACATTACACCATAGTGTGGACATGGAAAGTCTTATGTACGTATGCGTGGTGATTTTTCTTTTCATAGGATGCGTAAAACAGGGAATATGATTATACCATTACCATAATAACATCTCTGAATATATATTATGCTATATTTATTACATTATCAAGGGAAAAACATGATGATGAAGTAGAAGAAGAAATGTAATTAAAGGTGTTAGTAAAAATGATTTTGTCTTCTTCAGTGGACATCTATTATATCTCTTCTTAAGTGATCTATGGTAGGTATTTTGGGAGAAAATACATCTATAAATTGTCTTCTAATTTTGGGATGAATAATGGGTAAGGTTTAGTTGAGATATATGGATCAATGTGGTGTGAGGAAGTGAGTGAGGAGGTTCTATTTTATAATTGAGTTGAGGGTCACTTTTGGAAACTCTAAAAATATAAAATTAATATAAAATTATCTCAAATTAAAAATGAATCCAAAGTGATTTATTTTGAATATAATATTAGGATGTGTTGAAATACAGTATACCAATGATTTTTATACAAGCTTATGTCATATTATGGCACTTATCTTTTGGCTTTAACCATTAGTTAACCCTTTTAACTCTTATAGTGACATCCTGTAATTTACACTTTGAGGGTTAATATAATTACTATAAAATTATTAACAATAATTAATAACCCATTTATGAAATTTAAATACTTATCCCAACCAATTTTATGAAAATTATATATTTATAAATTTAATAACATTTAATAAAATATTATTTATTTTAACATATCAATAATTTCAATTATCAAAATATTCATTACCTGCCTTTTAAAGAATATCGTAACCATAAGATAAATTTAGAAGAAAAACTTTTAAAACAAAAATAACATGTTAAATTCATATAAGAAAATAATACATTAATCACCACAATTTATATTTATTTTAGAATTTTTATTATCATTTACTCTATATTTCCTTTAATTAAACAATTATTGTAGCATAATTCTGTAAGCCTTTAATTTAATTATATATTTTCTAAAAATTAAAAATAAATTATCTAGATAAATATATTCATTTTAAATTTTAAAATTCAAATATTAGTCTAATATACCCCTAATATAACCCTATATTAAAAATATTTCACTTGTTAATAAAATGTGATAAAATTTACTAGTCTTTGAATATAATATTATAAATTTTATACTCTCATATAAGTGGATTAATAAGGTTATAATTTAATCAAATGGATTTTTTAGGTATTAAAACACATAAAATTAAATTTGGAAAAGATTTAAGGTAATTTTATTATCTTTATAATTTTATTTTTTCCCATAATTACCAGTTTTACCCTTAACTGTTTTAATTAAAATATTACTAAATTTTCTATTCATATTCAAAAAAATAAAAGAAATTATTAAATAATTTAAACCCAAAGATTATAAATATGGAATCCATTTTTTAAAATCTATAACATAGATGTTTCAGAAATTAATTTAATATTAATCTCATTGATAGAATGAGAACATGAGGTTTTTTAAGTGAAAACACACAAATGATTATAATGTTTTTATATACACATTCAATGTAAATTTGATTCCAATTACATAAATATTATTAAATAATATTAAATTAAAATAATTATACTTTAAAACAAATTTAATATATAATTTTTCACAATAAATTATTTGTATGACTTTTTTAATAAAAATGTAATATTTTATAACTATTCATCAAAATAAGAAACTTTTCAAATAAATACATAAATCTTAAATCAATGTTAATTTTTATATTCCTATTTAAAATGAGCATTTAATTTTTTAAAGTTTAATATATAATAGTTTCAAATATATTATTTAAACTATGTTCTCTATTAAAAGGCCACAAAAGTGATTTTATAAAAATGATGTTTTTATGTGTAATATTGGGTTTTTCATCTTACTCTTATAAAATATATTGGATGAATGTAAAAATATTTTATTTTAAATATAATATATAAATTTACTATATAATACTTCTAAAAGATTTATAATTTAATTAACTGAGAATAACATTACTAAATAGCGTTCTAATCAAAAAAATATTCATGCATTGTTAGCTATCAAGAATGTTGATATTATTCTAAAAGAAAAATATAGTAATGTCTTGAGGTGATAGATTCTTATACCTATATAAATTTATCCTTGAAATTTTAGGAGTTTTAAATTCTAAAAATATGTGGGTAGTTCTCCTTTGTAGAATCATCGGTTTCCCACGTTTATTATTCCATTTTTTCGATTTATCTAGTATACCTTTACCAAGCAAGTCATTTGATTCATCCATACCTGCTGTCTAATATAAATATTTTGGATGGATTATACATATTATGAAATTTTAGGTTCCAACTGCATGTCCTCTATGGTTGGAACAAGGTTTTGTTTAGGCACGTACTTCTTTAGAAAAGTTATATGACACACATCATGCACTTTTGAAAGATTTTACAGAATCTCCAAATGATAAGAAACAATTCCAAACCTTTCACAAATCTCAATGCATTAATTTACTTGGGAGTTAGTTTCCATTTCTTACTAAACCATAGAATACCCTTCCAGGGGAGTAATTTTTTGTAAACATGATCTCTGACTTGGAACTCCAAATATTTCATTTTATTATCAACTGAAATATTATGAAAACATTAAGATGATTTAATATTTCTATAAATATACTTTACCTTTTTCAAAGTCTCTTTAATAAGTTCGGGTCCTATAGGATTCCTTTCATTGACTTCATCCCAATATGTTGTAGTAAAACATATATTTTCATATAATGTTTCATACGATGTTGTATGAATACTTGAATGGAAAGTATTATTGTATGTAAAATATTCCAATGATCGATCATGATACCACATACCTTGAATCTGGATTGAACATGACCATAACATATCTTCCATTATTTGTATTTTTATTTTAGTCTATCCATCAATTTGTGTGTTTCAGGAAGTTGTCAAATTAAACTCTATATTAAGATCCTTCTGAAGACTTTTCCAGAATTTTAATGTAAAACAGGGAGATACATTAGGCACAATCAATAGCGGTGAAACCTGAAGTCTTACAACATCAATCATATAGAATTTTTCTAGGCATTCATAAGGTTAATTATATTTTATATAATGAAATGTTTAGTTTTTGTTAGGCAATAAATGATAAACCATATTGCATCATTCCTAAAAAACTTACATGGTTGTAATACCCCAAGCTTCCATGATACGTTTCCATTTGGATAATGTGGTAGCTTCTGTTGTACGCAACTTGGAGTTTTAACACACCACGACCATTCAAAATAGAGATTATGAATATTAATACCCACTTTTTTAAATTTTATTAATTTTATTTCTAAAAATGGACTTCAATTTTTAATTTATAATATCGAAATTAGCTTAGAATGAATTTTTGATAATTTTCTGAAAACATTCAATTTTTCATTAATATTGAAAAACATTGCATTATTTTTTTTAAACCAAATTTTTATTTATGTTATTTGTTATTTTATTTTAATTTATTTCAGGTAAAATTAGATACATACTACCTTTATATCTTCAATTTAATTCATTGGAGTCATTTTATAATAATTTTAGATATATAAAATTTTATTGAACTTTTTACCCTCTTTGGCCCATCTTCTATGAGCATTTGCAAATTTGCATAAAACATAATTTTACTAATTCTGTGAGTTGAATTTAAAAAATATAGAAACACAGTTGACACCAGTATGTGAAATTTTCTTCAATAAGATGAAAATAATTTTTGGTGAATTGTAACTTTTGGCTCTTATTTTCCACATTTAAAATTAAATAGGGTAATTACTGTTAAAAATGATATTATATTTACCATAAAAATGCCTTAATTTTATTGGATAAGTGTAATTCTACCAAAAGCAACCTTAGGAATAAAATATGATCCTCGTGGGTCCACATTGATTATATTAGGAAATTTATTATTATTTTATTTAAAGAAGAGTTAAAAGAGTTAAATTCAATGTTTAATAACTAATCCTTTTTTAATATATGATTACAAACAATATATATTCAACTATAAATATTCATTATAAATATAAAATTATTATCCAAATAATTTTATTTTATTTAAATTTTTTGACATTAAATAATTTAATTTATTTATGACACAATAATGATGTATTAATTACCTTTATAATTAAATATTAAAATAATTGATATTATAAATATCCAAATAAATGAAAAAAGAGACTTCTGATGAATTACACTAATTTTATAGGTTAAAATGACATATTACGGTTTATTAAATAAATTTTATTCGATGTGATAATGTTTTTATGTCTTTCAAAATAATCACATACTAAATAGTCTCAAAATTGACATAATTGAGTTTTTAAAACAAATATTATATTATTAATTGATATAATATTCCCAAAAATATATGGTTTATCAAAAGGAAATATATATGGATATACATATAAATATTAATAATGAACAACATTGGGTTCTCTTGGCAGTTTATAGAATATTTATTAACCATATAATATAAATATTCAATAATAGATGGTAAATGTCAAACTATTTAATTACGAGTTAAATATAAAAAATAAGGATAATATAGTGTCCAAAACCTATATAAAACCTATTGGTTGAGATTTTTTTGACCCATACCCACCATATCCTCACAATAAATCATTTTTGAGCCATTATAAACTGAAAATGATTTTATTATAAAATAATAATTTAAGCTTTTCTAAAAGTGACCCTCACGTCTCTAATAAAATGGTACCTACCCTTCTCTTAATGTTACACATGAAATGGAACTTAGCTCGGACAAACCCTACCCAGATATCTTCCCAACTATCCTCCCTTCTTCCAATAGGTTTTATATTTATCAAAAATCTAACCTAGGATCCCTTTATTAACTTAAAAGGAAACACCCAAAGAAGAGGTAATAATTTCACCACCCTCTTTCAAGATCTTTTCTTATTCAACTTCTTCTTTCTTTGTTCTTTCCACAGGAAAATAATAAATCTAGTACCTTATACATATTGTGATGTTATTTTTAATATGGAACATCCATATTCATTATTCTATCCATCCTATAAATGACAATGTCAACATACGTGCGTACGTACGGCTTACCATCTCCACGTCGTGGTGTAGATTGTTATTTAAACACTTCATTATTTAGGTGTGAATAATAATTAGTATAACTAATTTATATATTAAATATAAAATATTAATGATTAATTATATATGATATACCATCCAATTACATATTATTTCATCTTCAATATAATGATATTGTCAGTCGTGCGTACATACGGATTACTGTCTCTACGAATGCAATAAGATTAATTCCACATCGAAATAATTCAAGAATAATTTACATTTTATGATTAGAAATAATGTTTATAAATATAATATAATTATGTATATGAATCAAATACAACATATCCATAACAAACATGCCTTATGTAACCAAACATATAAAGGAAAACGAATCAGTTAACACTCGAAATGATGATACTACCGAAATATTATAAAAAAAGAAATTTTATAGGATCATATATGATATCATATTAATGTATATGGTTCTTTTATAATTTAATAAAAAAGATTTAAATATTATATATGATGTTAACATGCCATCGACTAAGGAAAAATACAAGGTATGGGTTATTTTTACAATCTCTTTATTTGTCAGCGGATGTTAATAAATAAGTATCTACTGGGACCTCTTTATCATCCACATTTGTGATTTCTTAAAAATATAATTATAAACATTTTTAATATTTAATAGACTATGGTATAAATACATTTATACCCTTATTTAACTATATATGTTTTGAAAGGAATCTTTTCGTCATTTTCCAAATAAGGTACTTTATGACCATATCAACAAAATTAAGGTAAGAATGTCCTTCTTAACTTATAAGATGGGTGTGTATATTTTCATCTATTATAACATAGTTTATGTTTTCCCTACAATATTATAAGAATATTCTCAAAATACATGTTTTATTTTATAATTATATAACATATAAATGATTTCAAAATAGAAAGATATATTTCTCTACAAAAAGTTTTGATTTTATCTATGTCTACATCCTTTGATGGATTTTAAGCTTGTTTGAAGATGATTTATTATGATAAAAATATTCAATATTGTATGAAAGGTTTATGATATCTTTGACTATGCATGTGTTATTTTAATACCATTCATGTTTTATGGATAATGTATTGAAATTTTGTATGGTAGTTTTATTATGAACATTTATGTTATGTTTAAACCATTTCATATCAGGATTGCATTGGACTTAGTATGTGACTGGTGGAGCCTGCTATAGATCCTCGATACATCTGTAGGTCTGATGAGACTAACTAGTGTCTTGTAACAATCCCTTAACAAAATATTATTTGTAGTCATGGCACAAGGAATTTACTATGTGGTAATGAAGTCTGGAATTATGCATTACATCATTATGAAAGTAGAAATTGATATTTAATGTGATTATTAGACTAGTAGAATATCCATGTGAATAAGTAAATGGAATAATTTGATTTATCATTGCCATGTTATGATTAATTTCAGGTTTAAAATCCTTTTTCTTTAGTCTTATACATTTCTTTAATTGTTTATGCTTATTTTTTAATGTTTTTCTTATATTGTTATCCATACTCAACTTCTGAGCTCACCCCTTTCTATGTTTTATTTTTCCCAATATGAGAAGAAGTATATTATGACTAACTTATAGGGATAGTATAAGGGATAAATATTTTCAATTGAGATAATGTTTTTGTTGTTTATCATTTTATAATGCAATGTAAAACTAATGAATGTATCAAGTACATACAAGGCTACTAAACTGATCGGTCTTTCAGGATTTTGATCCCTTATGATCATGACAATATTATTTAATGATGCAAAAACTCTAGGTAACTAGGGTTTGGAATTATAGTTTGTATCATAAGATGTTTAGTAAAAACCTTGTAAATAATGTTTAGATAAACTCTAATTAGAGCACATTACCCTAAGATAGACATTAAGGACTGTAATTGAAGAACTTCCTAGAATTTTGGTAATGTTGGGATTTTCTTTATTTTCTATAAAAAACATCCCTCTCTGGATATGAGTAGGAAGAGGTGTCTCTGGAATAGATGTACATAGGAGTGCAAACACTGACATGGAGTTTTTGGCTTGAACCGGGGTATCCTGGTACACGATAACAGGCATTACTGCACTCTTGGTTATGACAATCCTGGGGGATATGATTATGATAATTCAAATTTTCATTAAAAACATTATGAAGTATTTATGAGTATATAAATCCTCAAAGAAAACATGTTTTTATGATTAGGGATTATATCCATAAAATTTCCAATTTATGTTATGTTTTTTACAGGTTTGAAATTATGTATTGTGGTTCATAAACTATTCTAGTGTATGTCATAATTTAGAAATGGCGCCTAGTGGAAGGAATGGAAACCATATCAACAAACATAATCCATGTAGGGATTTCCCTCTTACTCAAGATAATTATATTGGATCTCATGATGCAACTGGTGCTGATCATCTTTTCACCATACTAGGACAATTCAATCAGGTAATGAATAATAACCTTATCCGTATGGGCAACCTAAGACACAACACGGAGGACCAACATTAGACCGCTTCATGATGAAACAAACACTAACATTAAATGGGAGTAAAATTACATTAGTAACTGAAAAATGGATAAGCTAATTAGTGAAAATATATCATGCTTTTAAGAGTAGAAAATGGGAAAAAGTAGTCAGGGAATTTTATCTCCTCACAAGATATGTAGATCAATGGTGGTAATTAATCCAAAACACAAAGGAATATTAAGAAGTATCGAACAAAAAATAGAGAGAGTTTAAATAGATTTTCGTAGAAAAATACTTTTCTTGTTACCATCTTGCAGATATGGAAATAAAATTTCTGAGTCAGTGGAAAAAAGTGGATAAGAATGTCGCAAAGTATGAGGATAAAATTACATGGTTAGAAAGGCATGCAGCAGATTATATATTTAAACCAAGAAGTAATATTGATGTATTCGTTGAGGGGTTAATACAATTTCTCTGTCGAGCATTAGTCTCACAATCCTTTTCGTCGTACGTAGATTTTGTCTCATGCGCTATCAAGACATAAACGAAATTCACTGTGTCTTATGACTTCAAAGAAAATCAAAAGAAGAAGAGATATGTTGATCACTCTAGAAATGGAAATAAGGGGATGAAGGGAAAATTTGAATATACATATTGGGGTAAATGTGGGAAGAAACACCACAGTACATGCCTGATCGGAATGGGAGTCATTACAAGTGTGGTGAAAAAGGCTGTCACGCACGCGATTGTAAGGGAAAGAAAAAAGTTGTCAATGTTGAATGTTAAAATAATAGATATACGGTACATTATGAAAAATAATGTCCTATGAGAGAAGGGAACATACCCTAGAAAAATCCAAGGGGGAAAATCAAAGCTTATGTGACCACTACTCCTGAGGTTGATGCTCCAAAAGAAGTGTTGGAAGGTAATTTCATGGTTTTCTCAAGTATAACTAATTCTTTATTTGATTTTAGATCATCTCATTATTTTATATCTTCATGGTTTTCTAAGAAAATTTGATATTTTCAATTTGAATTATCAAGGGAGTTGTCGGTCAAAACTCTTAAGAGAAATGTCATCACAACAATGTTTTGTGAATCAATTTTCATTAGGCAATATAAATGTTCTTTAAATACTGATCTCATCCTCACACCCATGATTGAATTTGATATAATCCTTAGAATGGATTGGATTTTGTACCATGATGAAAAATTTTATTATAAGAATAAGTGGTTACAATTTTCGATGATGATAAGCAGTTCCTTATCTTTATAGCAGAAACGTCACCACTTGATTCTTATCTAGATCCACCCCCAGTAGCCCTACTGAATTAAATTAATGATTTGGAAGAGAATGAAAAAATTATGGTTGAGGAAAGGAATGTTCGAATAGAGAATGTGTTTATTGTGAAAGAATATGTTTATCTGTACCCAAAGGATTTACCTGCACATCCTCTAGAATGATAAATTGGGTTTTCCGTTGATTTAATTTCATTTTCAAGGACCATATCGATGACTCCATATAGGATGGACACAATGGAATTAGTGAAACTAAAGAAACAACTAGATGAATGGAGTAATAAGGGATTTATTCACCTTAGTGTTTCTCCATGGGGAGCCCCTGTCCTTTTTAATGAAGAAAGACAGATCCATGAGGTTGTGCATTGACTCTATAGAGATCAATGCCATAACAATAAAGAACAAGTATCCCCTACCTCACATTGAGAATTTATTTGACCATCTTCATGGATCTATATATTTTTCAAATATTGACCTTCAATCTGGATATCATCAATTGTGTGTGAAGAGAGAAGACATTACGAAAACAACATTTCAAACTAGGTACGTGAATTATGAGTTTATATTAATGCCCTTTAGATTGACTAATTCACCCTTTACCTTCATGGCTTTAATGTATCGATATTTCTAGGAATATATTGATGAATTTATAGTTGTGTTTATTTATGATATCTTGGAATACTCAAAATGTTAAAAAGGTCATGAAAATCACTTGTGCACTATTCTGAAAACCCTTTGAAGAAATAAATTATATGGGATGTTTTGTAAGTGTATATTATGGATTCAAGAGATTTCATTTCTTGGCTATATTGTCTCTAAGTATGGAATCTCTGTTGATCCTTCAATGACCAAGGAAATCCAAGAATTTCCAGAACTGATGAGTATAACTGAGTTATGAAGATTTATTGGTTTAACAGGTTATTTTCGATGTTTCATCCAGAATTATTCTTGGTTGGCTATCCCATTAAACAAGATCACACGTAAAAATGTTAAATTTTTTTTTTTGGAAAAAAGTGTGTTAAGATTATTTTGAAATACCAAAAGAGATAATTAGTCAATGATCCTATCTTGACTCTACCATCAGGGAATAATGGGTTTGTTATTTTTAGTGATTCTTTAAAGAAAGGACTTGTTTGTGTCCTTATATAGAATGATAGATTTATTTCCTATGCATCACGACAGCTAAAAATTCAAGAGAAAAAAAATACCACTCATGATCAGGAGATATCAGTTGTAATCTTTTCTATGAAGATACAGAGATACTATCTATATGGTGAAAAAATTAATATTTATACCAATTATAAGAGTTTGAAATATATTTTCTCACAAAAATAATTCAACATGAGGAAAATGAGATGGATTGAACTACTATTGGATTATGATTGCACAATAAACTACCTCCTGGGGGAGGAAAATAAGGTGGAAGATGCTTTTATCAGAAAGGATCATGGAGTTTTGAACACGATGAGTGTTGAAAGGGATCTTATATTCATGGATCTGGTAATGATATAAATGGGAATAACGAAGGAAGGTGAAACATGAATACTTTTTCAAATTGTTTTCAAACCATATTTACTAGAAAGGATAATAAGTTATCAGACTAATGATGAGGAGTTTCAAAAGAAGATTAAAGCTTTAAATGATGACAGACTGAGTGACATCATATATGAATATGGAATTTTGAAATTTTGGAAGAGACATTTTGTTCTCGATATACCTGATCTAAAAAAGGAATTATTTGATTATACTCATAGCTCTAATTTGTCCATACACCATAGGAGCACCATGATGTATATATATTTGAAGGAACATTTTTAGTGGGACAACATGAAGAGAGAGATTTATGATTTTGTGTCAAGATGTATGGTTTGTCAATAAGTGAATGCTGGAAGCCAACAACCTGGAGGAATCATGAAACCTCTTCCCATACCTGAGTGGAAATGGGTTAATATTATGATGGACTTTGTCATGGGAGTAGAAAACACTCCAATAATGAATGATGAAATATGGGTCATTATTGATCATCTGGCCAAGTCAGCAAATTTTCATTCTAAAAGTGATGATTTACCACTTTAACGTCTAGAAAGACTATATATTAATGAAGTTGTAAGACTCCATGGTGTACCACTATCTATTGTTTCTTATCAGGATCCCCATTTTACATCATGATTTTGGAAAAGACTTTAGAAGGCCATGGATACTGAATATCGCTTGAGCACTGATTACCACCTTCAAACCAATGGACAATCCAAATGGACTATTCAAAATTTAGAAGACACGTTGAGATCTTCGTCACATGACTTTAAAGGTATATTTGATCAATATTTACCTCTGGTAGAATTTTCCTAAAAAATATCTTTAATTCAAGCATTCAGATGGAACCATATGAAGCATTATATAGAAAGAGATGTTGCATGCCAACATGTTGGGATGATGTTAGTGAATGAAAACTCGTAGGCCTAGAACTTGTTGAGGAAACAATGAAAAAGGTGAAGATTATCCAATCCCACACCAAAGTAGATCAAATTAGGCATAAGATATATGCCGATAATAAGAAGAAGGATTTGTAATTTCAAGAAGATGATCATGTTTTATTAATGGTATCTCCTTGGAAGGATGTTATACGATTCAGTAAGAAGGGTAAACTGGGTCCCTTGTACATCGGACCTTTCTAAATTCTGGAACGATTTAGAGTTGTGGCTTATTGTTTGGAAATACCTCAAAGTCTCTCCAAAGTTAATGATGTGCTCCACGTATCATTGTTGAGTAAATATATGCTTGACCCAAATCATTTACTCACCTACGTGGAAATTGAAATAGAACCTGATCTGTCTTATTGAGAAGAGCCTATCGAAATTCTTGATACCAGAGAACAATTGTTGTGAAACTGGACGACTCATTTAGTAATATTTTTATGGAGAAAACATAACATGGAAGAGGCAATGTGGGAACCTAAGGAACTTATTATGAAGAAACACCTGAATCTATTTATTCATTAATATTCTAGAAACATTGAGGATGAAATTATTTTAAGTAGTGGAGAATGTAACACCCCAAGATTGTACGGTATGTTTTCCTTGGAATAGTGTGCTAGCTTGTGTTGTACGCAAATTGGAGTTTTAACACACCACGACCAATCAAACTAGCCGTTATGAGTAGTATTACCCACTTTCTGAAATTTTATAAATTTTATTTTTCAAAATGAACTTCTTTTTTGAATTTGGAATATCGAAATTAACTTAGTGTGAATTTTTCGAATTTTATGAAAATATTCAATTTTTGATGAATAGTTAAAAAAACAACGTTATTGTTTAAAACATACATTTTATTTAAGTAATTAGTTGTTTTATAATAATTTATTTTAGGTCAAAATAGATATATAATACCTATATGTTTTCAATGTAATTCATTGGATTCATTTTATAATAAGTTTAGATTTATAAAATTTTATTGATTTTTTTACCGTCTTTTACCCACCTTCTATGTGCATTTAAAAATTTGCATAAAAAATAATTTTACTGCTTCTATGAGTTGAATTTCAAAAATTTGAGAAACCCAGTTGACATTAGTAAGTAAAATGTGGTTAAATAAGATAAAAATAATTTTTGGTGAATAGTAAATTCTGATTTCTATTTCCCACAGTTAAAAGTAAATAGGGAAATATATAGTAAAAATGATATTATAATTACCCTAACACATGTTCTAATTCTACTGGATAAGTGTAAATGTACCAAAAATTACCATATAAATAATATATGATCCTCTTTGGTCTAGTTGGAATTGATTAGGACATTTATTATTATTTTATTTAAAGAAGAGTTAAAATATTTAAATTCAAGGATTAATAACTAAACCATTTTTAATATAGGGTTTCACACAATATAAATTAGACTATAAATATTTATTATAAATATAAAACTCTTTCCTACATAATGGTATTTTATTTATAATGTTTAGACATTAAATAATTTAATTTATTTATGAGATAATGATGATGCTGTAATTACCTTAATAACGAAATATTAAAATAATTGATGTTATAAATATCCAAATAAATGTAAATTGAGATTTAAAATGAATTTCAATAATTTAATAGGTTAATATAACATTATAGGGTTGATTAAATTTCTTTTATATGAAGTTATAATGTTTTTATGGCTTTCAAAAAAATAAAGTACTAAATAGTGTCAAAATTGACATAATTTTGTTTTTAAAACAAATATTATACTATTAATTGATATAATATTAGTAAAAATATAAGTATCATTAAAATAACATAGGGGAGGTTATATATATTAATAATGAACCACTTGGGGTTCATTTGGTATTTTATAGTATGTTTATCAACAATATAATATATAAATAAAAAGTGACATGGTAAATGTCAATCTATTTAACTAAGAGTTAAATCTAAAGGATAAGGTTAATATGGTGACTTAAACATTTATAAAACCTATTAGTTGAGAGGGTTTCGACACACACCCACCTTATCCTTTAAATACATAATTGGTGAGCCATTATAAACCTAAAATGATATTATTATAAAATAATATTACTAGCTTTTCCTAAAGTGACCCTCACATCTCTTATAATTGGGTAATTCCCATTCTCTTAATTTTCATATCTACAAAGCCATTTTGATTTTCCAACCCCTACCCAAATATCGTCCCAACTATACTCCATTCAACCTAGAGGCCTTAATTTCACCAGAATTACAAGATAAGGAGCCCTTTTGATCAACTCAAAATGAAACACTTGAAGAAGAGGTAATAATTTCACCACCCTCTTTCAAATTCATTTCTTCTTCGACATTCTCTTTATATTTTGTTTCCATAAAAAAAATAACTCCAATACCCTCTAAATTCTGTGATTTTATTATAAATATTGTCAAACCATATTCATTATTCTATCAATACTATAAATGGAAAAGTCACTACACTTGCATACTTACGGGTTACAGTCTCCACAACGTGGTGTAGTATGTTATTCTAACACTTCATTTTTTTGATGGGTATAATAATGAGTATAACTAATGTAAATAATAAATATAACATGTTAATGATTAATTATATAGGATATTCCATCCCATTACATATTATTTCACCATCAATATAATGATATTGTCGCTCGTGCGTACCTATAGATTACCATCTCCACGAACGCGATAATATTCATTCCCCATCGTAATCATTAAAGAATAATTTTCATTTTAGGATTAAAAATAATCATTATGAACATAATTTCATTCATTATATGAATCAAATAAATCATATACAAAACAAACATGGCTTACGTAACCAATCATATGAAGGAAAATGAATCAGTTATCACCTAAAACGATGATACTACAGAAATATTATTAACAAAGAAATATTATAGGATCATATATGATATCAAATTTATGTATAAATATTTTTTATAATTTAATAACAAATTGTTATCTATTTTATATGAGGATAACATAATATCTCCTAAGAATCATTCAAAGGTATGGGTCAATTCTATAATCTATTTACTTATCTGAGGATTTTAATACGTAAGTATCTACAAAAACCTCTTTATCATCCACATCCATGTTTTTTTAAATATTTAATTCAATTTTTTTTACTATTTACTAGAATATGGGTTAAATCCATATATAACATTATTTTACCACATAAGTTTTGAATTTAATCTTTCCATTGATTTTCAAACAAGGTACTTTATAACCTTCTCGACAAAATTAAGGTAAGAATGTCTTTTTTAACTTATATGGTGGGTGCCGCTATTTTCCACCGTTATAAAATTTTCAGAGCATCCCATACAAGATTATAACAATATTTTCAAAATAAAAATTTTCTTTTATAATATAGGACTTTGAAATGATTTTAATTTTGAAAAAGGTATTTCTCTTTGAAATGTTTTGATTTCATCTGTGTCAACATCCTTTGATGGAATTTAATCTTGTTTAATGTTTATTTATTATGATACAAATATTCCATAATGTATTGGTGGTTTTGTAATATGTACAACTATGGATGGGTTATTTTTAGGCCATTAATGGTTTATGGATAATGTATGGACATTTTTCATGGTAGTTTTAATAAGAATGTTTATGGTTTGTTTAAAACTTTTCATATGAGGAATGTATTGGACTTAGTAAGTTACGAGTGGAGCCTACTAAAGCTCCTCGATGCATCTGTAGGTCTCATGAGACTAACTAGTGTCTTAGCAGTAGGCCATGACATAATCTTATTTGTATTCATGGCTCAAGGCCTTGACTATGTGGTTATAAAGTCTGGCATTATGCATTTCATCATTATAAAAGTGGCTATTGATATTGCATGTGACTATTCGACAAGTATAATATCCATGTAAATAAGTAAATATAATTATTTCATTAATATTTTCCATATTATAATGAAGTTTATTTTTAAAAGACCGGAGTTTTAGTCTTATACATTTCATTAAATGTTTATGCTTATTCTTGAATGTTTCTGCTATATTTTTTTCCGTACCGAGCATCTGAGCTCACCACTTTCTCTGTATTATTTCTCCCAGGATGAGAAAAGGTATATTATGACTGGACTTTGGAGATCGTCTGAGGGATTATTGTGGGTAGTGGATACAATGTTGTTGTTGTTTTTCATTTTATAATGTAATGTAAAACTTATGAATTTATCTAGTACTTCCAAGGCTACTAAACTGATCGGTCCTTCAGGATTTTGATCCCTTGATATCATGACAATGCTTGGTAATAATGTGCTGAATCTGGGTAACTGGGGTTGAGGTGTTATATTTGTAGTCCTATGTCAAATTCCATTTTAATTTCACACCATTTCCACACAGTAATAGAAAGAGGTTGCAAGAATCTATAAAGATATTTCTTCATAGCTTTCAATTATTGACAAACCCAATTTAATGACAAATAATCAACAATTTCATGATTCATTTTATCCCAAAAATAATCATTCATGTCCATATACATATTTTTGAAACCAATATTTATCGATAAATTTCATCTGTGAGTATCATCGAAAAATTCCATTTTTACCTCAGATATATATGGAACACATATCCTCTATACTTAATTCAAGAACACCATCTTTACAAACAAATTCTGCTAATTTTCCATCAATCACAGCTCTAAATTTATTCTAATGGTTCACATAATCAGATTTGTAATTATAAATTATTCTCGAATGATGATGTTTTTATCAAAAAATATATAAAATTATTGATTTCTCTCCTTTAAAAATACCCATATCTATATTTAATAGAACCATGAACATATGATCATTCTAAATACTTATTTTAATTAGAACTCCATGATCCTTCATACTCAATGAATCTACAAACATAATAACATTCATTGGGAGTTAGTTTTCATAACCCAACCAAGTGGGGCTCGTGCTACGACTCCCCGAGCCCACCTCAAATAGGGAAGGTGCTAGTGATTAAAACCAAGTAGGCATATCACACACATGGGAGGCATTTACTCTATACCTGTATGCACGCAACCATCTCCAATCCCAAAAATGATGAAATGTAAAACCCAAAATGTAAACAATGCAGGAAAACCATTACATCCCAACAAACAGAATACAGTTGGAAAGTAAAGCTAATAATGTAAACCTAGACAAAATAAAATCCCACAAATAAGTGAATGTAAACCACATGTCCAACCTATAAACAAAATATATTGGTAATACTATCTATAGCCATAATAGAATGCCTCAACCGGCCTAATATCACAATGCACGGTCAGGTCCTAGTCTTCCAAGGACTCTGTGAAAGGGATGATCATCTTCACAATACACAACACATGTTGGAAAAGCCCGTGTAGGGGTAAGTATAAAAATACACAACATGACACCCCAAAACCACACTGAAATATAACAAAGTAAATTACAATCAAATATACACTGGTATATTTCTACAACACATATAATAATATTTAGATATACTCAATCCAAGATACGTAGTCCAATGGTAAGTCACGACTACCGCATACGAAAACAACACTTGGGATTTATCTCAAAAATTCTAAAAACCACTCATCTTGGAGAACACAATCCTGATTCTGTTAACACTGATGTTTTCTGTCTGAGCAGTATTGTTCATTAAGAAAAATAATGAGAGAAATATGTTGATAGATCTAAAGAGGGATATTATGCATAGATAGGGATCACAATAAGGGATACAAGGTGATACCAACAACTCAATCTGGATTAACCATGTATGTAAATGATTGATGCCTAGTAATTTTTGTCATATAAATATCGAAGACTCTACCTTGGAATTGAACAATTATTAGAGGATCTAACTTCAGTCCTCTTGAAAGAATTCTGATAACTCCATCCAAGAATTCATGCTGAAGGGATCATAATCATCTGAGTACGAAACGATTCACTCCAACATTTAATGAAAACGAAAAAGGAACAAACCCAAATAAAACATTCCAAAGATATGAAGTAAAAGATATTAAATAAATGTATAAAGGGGTACATAGTGTGTAGTAGGGTCACACATTGTGTCCCTTGAACCCTGGTACTTCTTGTGTACAATGGACTGTGTCTTTAGAACTTGTCATGTTGAAGATGGGTAAATGAAATATTGAAGGACTCAATCACTATGTCCTTCCATCTAGGGTAAAACTATGTGCTATGGAAATTTTCCATCACATGCTGTCAACCCGTGACTCTCTACCCATATACCAGTATGTGGGGCTGTTTGTGTACTTGGTTTGGTCTAAGTCATGTAGTAAAGTACAAGAAATTTAGGCAACCCCTATACTCCACCCTATGTACATTTATCTGTTGAGATACAAATTTCATTTCTTGGAATTTCCTACATGGTGTGTGATATGGGTATCATGTCATGTTATATTTAACAATATTCTAAAAACCTAGCCACTGCTCAGTGGGGTCCACACAGTGTGTAACAAAGGGTTACATGCTATGTTCCTCATTTTGTTAAGAACGTCTTGTTCTTCCACCGCATTCCTTAGACGATATCTCGAGTTCTTATCTTGGGTTTTGATCACCTCATAACTATGGACCTCTTCTCATTTCATCAACCTAATATTGAATCTATGTGTTCCAAGCCTTAAATTGGCTTGAAAATCTATTTAGATCCATTCTGACACCAACTGGTCGAAGAAGGGTTTCTTCCGATTTGTTTAGTTTCATCCCCCATCATCATCTTAGAACCTTTTTTAGGTTGTACATATATTGGATCTTTAATTCCATATCGTTGCACCATGAAACGAAGGCACAAAAATAAATCATTCATAAACATGATGAAGAAAAAATAAAACGCATAAAAATTGGGGATAAAAAACACAGAAAATTATGAGGAATGAACCATGAATGATATTAATTCTAGACATGATAAATTTTCATAATAATGATCTGAAAAAAAAATCAATTCTCAAATAATCATCCCTCAGTAATCCTGTAATTAAACCTTCCCCACAAGGTTATGATCAAACTGCAGATCAAACTATTCATTGGTTGGTCTGTTCTTATTATGGAATCTATTAATGGGGAATG
Organism: Viscum album; assembly: GCA_963277665.1. Taxonomy (NCBI): domain Eukaryota; kingdom Viridiplantae; phylum Streptophyta; class Magnoliopsida; order Santalales; family Viscaceae; genus Viscum; species Viscum album. The sequence goes on from OY728137.1 coordinate 1,961,980,251, forward strand.
AAATAAAAAATAACACATCCTACCTAGGTATTGGATCATTTGTGGATGAATATTGATTTCCACTAGTGAGATCCTTCAAGAATGATCTTTGATCCATGCCTCTGGCATCACTGCTAAAACAATTTTACAAGGTGTCTATCCAGAGCCTCCATGGAATTTCATGTGTTATGAGTCTCACCCAAGATCCCTGAATAATGTGTGATATAAAATAAAAAGAAACACCGGGTCAACAAAATGGTAAAATAAAATAAATATTCAATTAATTATATTCATTAAAAATTCCTGAAATTACCTTTCATAATTGACCCATGTGAGCCAATGTTAGGTCACCCACAGGGTGAAGATTCTTCTTGGAACCCCATAGCGCACTCTTGTTTCTAATTTGGTAAAATTTTTAGAAGTTATATAACTTTTTCTGGAAAAATATACATGTGTTATATTTAATATTTTACTATATATCAAACCTTTATTCCGAGATTAATGGTCCTTGGAATAACAACTATCTCATGTCATGATCTTAAATATAATCCATATAATATTTATAATAATAAATTGAAAAATTGGGGATATTACATTCTCCACAACTTGGGCTTTACCCCCCCCCCCCCAAATCCAAAAACAATACTAAAGAAGATGAGCGTACTACTCATAAATCCGAACCTCCCACCCCCATGTTCTCTCTTCGATATTTTTGTTTTAACACTGGACACACAACAAAGGGATCACTTCCCAATAAAGGATCTTCTACTACTGATCCATGATCTCCAATGGGTACTCCGAAAGAGTTTTTTCATCCTCAGTTTCCAACTATATTTATTCGATAACATGTAATGGGTCATGCACTTACCTCCTCAGATATGATACATGGAAGAAGTTGTGTAACAAGTCCAACTATAGGGGTAGTGATAAGTGGTATGTCACCACTCCAACTCTATTTAGTATCTGAAAAGGGCTGATAAACCTTAGTGATAAATTGAATCCCCTTACAAATATCTATAATCCATGTCAAGATAAAATCCATATTAATACATGGTCTCTTTCCTAAAAAACCAATGTTCTATGTCACCTATAAGCATAAGACTTGTGAAAGCTCTATACAGTCATCATATGCTCGTAGATGACCTACATCTTCACTGTAGTAGCTAACACTATCTCCAGGCCCATGAGTTCTGACTCTCCTAGGTCAGTCCTACAATGTGGTGACCTATAGTCTTACCCATACAAATCCATTAATGGATCCATAATAAAGGTGGAATGATAATTGTTGCTATAAGTTTACTCCTCCAGTGGTAGGTGATCCTCCCAACTATGCTCGAAGTCAAACATGAAATCTCACAACATGCCCTCCCTACGATGAATGGTATTCTTTGTTTGGTCATCTATATATTGGTGAAACACAGTGCTCAAGTGTATCTGGGTCCAAAATTCCTCATGTAATCCCTTCAACAGTTGGGATGTAAAACAAGCATCATTATCTGAAACTATCATTGATGGGACTCCATGGAGTGAAACAATCTCTTGAACATAGAGGTGTCTTAATCTCTATACAAAACTCTTCTCTCATATAGCTAGGAAGTAGCCAGATGTGGTGAGTCTATCAAAAATAACCTATATGGGATCATGTCCCCTTGATGAATTTCATAAACCCATCATGAAGTACATAGATATCCCATCCCACTTTCATTCTGGATCCTCAGGGGTTTAGCTAAACCCACTAGAAACTAATGCTCGTCCTTCACATTTTGGCAAGTTAATCATCAAGAAGCAAAATCAAAAACTCCATTATTCATCCTTGGACCCGAAAGATGATATTGGTGGTTCTTGTCTACTTTCATCACATATGGATATACCACTCAATGGGATGTAGGAAAATCCACCCAAACCACTTCATGCAATACCATTGGGACTACTGTGTGTATTTTGAAAAGAAATACATGCTTCCCACTTTCTGAATATTCATTAGAAGAATTCCCTATAGATATCTAAGTACATAAAGACTTGAATTCTATATCCCCAAGATATGCATACCAAAATTTCAATAAGAATGTATGGGTAATAACCACCAACTGTAGGCATTCTATTCCTTCTCCATCTATAAAGGATAACTGCAACAGGGCTAACTTCTCTAACACCTCGTTCAACAACTGTGAACTAAATAACATGTTGAGAGAATTTTAGACCACATTCCTAGTACCATGAGTATATATAATATCAAATTCATACTCCTAGAGAAACTCTACCCATTTCATATATCACAGGATCATATCTTATTGTGAGATGATATACATGAGACTCTTTTTATTGAAGTAGATGATAAACTGATCTCCCATTAGGTATTTTCACCACATCTTCAACATTATGAATTCCACTGCTAACTAAATATCATGTGTCAAATAGTTCTTCTCTTATGGTATCAACTAGAACAAACCATGGAAAATTACTACTTGCCTCTATACTGGGACACAACCAATCCTATTTCCCGATGCGCCATAGAACACTAAGTACCTAACACCCTCCTATGGTAATCTCATGATCAAATATCTCATCATAATATTCCTCAAAAACATAAATTTATGCTGGGAATTTTATTTTATACACAAAAGGATACCCCTTTTGAGTCAAAGTTATCACAGGAGCTGATATTTTGGATAAATTGTGTATTAATCTTTGATAATAGACTACTAGATGGAAGAATCTCGACACCTTCATCACATTCTTAGGTGGATCCCTTGTTAACTCTTCCTCAACCATGGTTGGGTCCACTGCATCTCCATACACTAAGATATCAAGTCCCAGAAGGAGGACCACCTAAATCCAAAAAAGGTATATTAAGAGTTTCCCATAACGATGGTGCTTTCAGAGTACATTTAGAACTATCCTTAGGTGTCTTGTGCACTTCTCCTCAGACGCCAAGTACAAAATGATATCATCAATGAATACCTCCAAGAACCAGTCCAATTAAGGATAAATGAACTATTTCATGAGTCCCATGAACACTATAGGGGTGTTTGTAACATCAAAGGAAATCACCAAGTACTCATTGTGGAAATAACAACAACTTTAAGATGAGTTTTTTATATCCTCATCCAATACTCAAAACTAGTAATAGCCTAATATGAGGTCATCCATTGAGACCATCATGCTGATATCAATTGATCAAATAGTTCACCACTCCACGGTATTGGATACATGTTCTTAATAGTCAACTGGTTCAAGCATTGATAGTCCACAAACAATCTAAATCTCTTCTATTCCTTTTATAAAAAAAACTAGGTCCGCACATGGTGAAACACTAGGTATCGTGAATCCCTTTCTATGTAATTTTCCTACCTGCACCGTCATCTTACACGGTTCTATATGAGATATCTGATATGTTGTTATAGATATCAGTGTCATACTATAGTGTATATCAAGGAATGATCCTATCTTCTGATGGTGAGGTTATCTAGGAATATCTTTGTGAAAGACGTCCTCATACTCTATCACCACTGCTAGAAACTGAAAGCTTATAACATCTCTTTCATTGAGGGTCAGGCTAGCCAATTTATGAGTAATCGACTACACCCTCCTATGAATAAGTCCATATTGTGATTCATGGGATTCCCTTTCACCACCAATGGAAAATATCATTCCATCAATGTTGATACACTACCCCCTTCAATAAAAACAATCAATTTGGTTATGGACTATGGATAACCAATCTATAACAATAATGACGCCATAGGGCCTCTACACTTCAACAAAGAGGTTACAACCAAAACTCTGACATCTAAGGGTCATTTAACACTATTATTACAGGGGTGTGACAACTGTGTCTTCTCTAGTAGGTGTCTCCAAGCATGACAGCCAAGTCAATAGTTCAACCAGAATCTATAGGTCTTGAAAAAGATATATGGCAAGAAAGGAATGACTACCACCTGTGTCTATAATTACTAAATATAAATTATAAAAGAGGCACATCCTAGCATGAATCATTCATAGAGCCCCTTGGACATATGCCTTGATTGTATGTAGTTTTCCTCTCTCTTGTCTTCCAGGTCCCTAAGCCTGGCGTGGACCTCCTCGGGGTAGTGGTGGTAAGAAGTTGAAACAATGACCACCTCCTCCTACTCTCCCAAATCATATGGCACATCTTCTGAACTGTATATCATCTAGATTTTGTAAATGAATCAACCACGGTGGTCCTTCCATAATCTCTATATTACCATCATGGAGAGTGGGAAAATCTTGAGTGAGATGTCTCTTGTCGTCACATAAATAATACCACCTCTCCTTAGGCTGACTATACCAACCCTATGACCCCTAAACTATAGATCCTATATCCTAGGACTTTCTCCTGAAATGTATCCCATAATCAAGACCTTGATAATGATGTCGTCTCCCTACTTCTAAGGTATCTTCTCCTTCTCATCCACTGATGACTATAACTAGTTATAGCTACTCATCTACGATTTTTTCAACAAAAAAAGCTTACTCAAGAACCCCATCATAATTAAAAATGAATGGAGGGATAACATTGGATCAACTAACTCTATGTAGACCTCATTCAATGTTTCACTACCTAAAGTGCTAATTTATAACTATATCTTTCGAGTACCTAGAAAGGATAGTGATCCTTGATGAAAAATCATACACAATCAGGATTCCCTTTTGGAGATGAAGAAGCTCTCGGATATGAACACCTCTCAGTGTACCTGATGATTACTCCTCTATAATGATTCACTCAAACTATATCAACACAAGTGTCTCCTCATCGTGTGTCTGGATAACCAATCTCCACTATCGACTTTCTGAGTTGTGTAGAAGGATCATTCCCAGATCCTCTATTTGTTCTACTGGTGTCCATTCTTGGTGTAAAACATAGGCCACCACATCATGCTACTCCTCAGCCACCTGAGTGTCGGGCTTACCTATAAACCTAAGGGGTATATTTCTCTAAAACTCATGTAGTGCACTTAAAATGAGCTACTCGTTTGTTAGTACTATTGGCACCATGTATTTCTCAATAGGTGGGGGTGTAGATGGTGCATCACATTTGAGGAAAAATATTTCTAAATAGACCCTATATCAAGGCCCCAACACATATGGGGTCATCCTCATGATCAAGATACTAAATCCTAGCTGGTATACCTCATTGAAGAATCCTATAAGGGAGAAAGATATACCACGATCAATTAGTATGTTTCTAGATCTTACTCATGAAGGACATGGAAACCACATCCCATTTCTATATGTTGAATGTACCATTATTTTTCCTGTAACTAGTCTTTTCATGTACTGAGTTGAAAAGTAGGTTATCAGAGTTTGGTTGTATGGATACATTGGCCGCCCACCCCCACACTAGATTCCCGGGCATGAATACTAAAATTGAAACACTAAACACTTTTCCCCAAACCAATCTCATAGACTCCCAGTCCTAAGGTAGAACCAAACACCTCTGATACCACTCTATAATGACATGTACCAATTGGGACCATGACACGAAGCCCCAATACTGTGTCCAATATGCCAGGGGATGGTTACTAGCACTGAGTAGACATATCACTAACAATGGAGGCATTTCATATACACATATAAGCACACACACTTCTACATTCCCACATAAATTTAAAAAATGTAAAAACCAATTTGTAAACAATGATTTAATAACACTAAATCCAAAAGAATAATGTACGACATGAAAATAAATAATGTAATATAAACCAGGATAGAATACAATCCCACCAGAAGATCTTGTAACCCACAAGTCTAACCAATAAACAAAAGGTACTAAGACTCTTGTTTGCAGCTATTGGAACACACTTCATCTCTCATGATCAGACAAATAACTATCTGATTTAGGTCTTCATAGTACTGTCCAAATTTCACTCAACTATACAAAACACGACACATGCAGAAAAAGATAGTTTATGTGTGAGAATAACAATACTCGGTAGGACACCCTGAAACCACAATAAAACATAAAAATTGAAATTACAGTCACCTCTATAGAAGTATATGTCTACAAAACAACTAATAATATCGAGATATACTAAATCCAACACCTGAAATATAGAGGTAAGTCCCGACTACCGCATTCCATCTCGATGGATTCAAATCAAAGATTCCATGAAACACTCATCGGATAGAACATATTGTTGAGTCCCTTAACACTAATGATGTTCTTCTGAGAAGAATTGTTCATCTGTAAACATCACGGGAGATATATTCTATTAAACATGACACGAGATACAATACATAGATGAGGATCATAACCATGGTCTTGGGGAGATACAAAAAACTCAATCGAGATTAACTTGCTTTGTATTGGATCGATTCCATGTAATTATGGTCGCATCAATATTGAATACCCTACCTAGGTTATAAAGAATGAATAGAGGATATCACTCTGATCCACTTAGGAGATTCCAAAAAATCCATCCAATAAGTCATACTAAAAGTATCATACTTTTATGAGTATTAAAAGATTCACTCCACTATTTTGGGAAAATGAGAAAGGGAACAAACACTAAAGAAACATGACCAAGATATAGAGGACAAGAGATTCAATCCATGTAGAAAGAGGTCCAAAACATATAGTACGTTTACACACTGTGTGCCTTGACCCCAAGTACACCTTATGTACTGCAGTTCATGTCTTTAGAACATGTTGTATAGAATATGGGTACACGACATTTAGATAGAGTCACATGCCATGTCCTTCAATCTGGGGTATGCCCGTGTTCTCTAGCAATGTGCCAATACATGGTGTCAACCCATGTGTCTCTTCCTGTGTACTAGTACATGAGTTAGTCCATGTATTTGGTCCAGGAAAGGTAGTGTGGTGGGTTACATGTCATTAGGAAACCCATGTAGTCCACCATATGTCATTGTATCTCCTTAGATAAACGTCAAGTCTCTTGGAGGGGCCTAAACACTGGGTTATAGGGGTCACATGTCGTGTGAAATTTAAATATCTATTGAAACCCTATTATCCATTTATTTGGGGCCACATGTCATGTCACATCGGGTTACACTCTTTTTTCATCAGGTTTTTTCATTAACGTCTAGTTTTTTCTCTATACGCCACATCCAATCTCATGAGTTCTATTCCAAGGGCTTGTTCACCTCAAAACTCCATATCTAGGATTTTTTCATCACCCTATCATTGAATTTAGGTGTTTTTGTCTATCAATCATCTCAATTCAATCCATTTTTATGTAATCTTGTCAAAGAATGGTTTTTTTTAATTCGGTCTGATTCATCCATCGCATTCGCCATCACACCTCTATTAGGTCATTCTAATGTTGGATCTTTAATTTCATATTTTTGTTCCATGAAACGAAGATGAAATGATAATTTTTTCATAAATGAGATAATGAATGAAGAACACATATAGAAAATTGGGGAGAGAAAAAAAGGAACAAATCTGTTGAATGAACCTCAAAAATTTTTCATTACGGCCTTCATCCATTCATATAAGAATTATTGGAAAAACAAATCAAATATCAAATAATAAAACCCCGATAATGCCATAATTAAATCCATCCTAAAAGGTTACGATTGAACTGTGGATCAACCTATTTGTTGGTTCACCTGTATTTATTTTTGAATCTATGAACGAGTAAATAAATCCAAAATAACACATCCTAACTAGTTATTATAACATTTTATGATGAATATCGATTGCTAGTGGAGAGATCCATTAGAAACAATATTCTATTAGGTCGCTTTCATCATAGATAAAAGAATTCCCCTAGGACACTCTCTATATCCTCTAGGGAATTTTCAGAGTTATGAGCCTAACCCTTGATCCCAACCTAAATTATTAATTAAAATAAAAATATTCATTATGTCTATGAAATGATAAAATAATAGAGTATAATATATATTTTAATAATTAAAAGGACATGATACTACTTTTCATAGTTGACCTAGTCCAGCCAATGTTAGGCCGCACCTTGGGTAAGGATGCTACTCTAAAGACAATAGTTCCATCAAATTTCTTATCTTAGAACCATTTTATATTAATTCATCTGTTTCTGTAAAATCACATGTGTGGGGTATTTAATATTTTAATATATTTCAAAATTTTATTCTTGGCACATAAGGCCTTAGAATCACAAGGGGTATTAGTACCTAGTCTTGAATATAATCCATATAATATTTAAAAATAATACATAGAAAAATATGGGAAAATACTATATTGTATTTAGAAATCATAAACCTTTAGCATCTTAAGCCATTATCATTGTATCATGTTGATCTCTTTCAATGAGAATATGCATTTTAGAATTTCATGATCCATGTATATGTCACATTATTCACCATTTTGATAATTTATTCATATTTTCAACATGTAGACTGTAATCTATTTCACAAGATCATGTGTTCTATTTTTCTATTCATTAGTCTTCAATTTATGTGATTCATATGTGATAAATTTCTCATTTTTCATTAGTACACTACCATATCCCATCTCCAATGCATCAGTATATGGGACAAACCCATTACTTATAGATAGTGGAGTTAAAATTGGAGCATTGGTTAATAGTTTAAATAATTTATCAAAATATTATTCACATTACTTTTTCCAAACAAACATAACCCCTATACATATATTCTTGGTTAATGGGTTAACCAATCAGAAAAATACCTGAATGAACTGATGAGAATATCCTACCAAACCAATGAGACTGCATATATCGACTATGATTGTGGATGTAGGCCACTCTTGGACCGCCATTTTCTTTGCATGATGAAATGATATTCTATCATTAGAGACAATATAGCCAAGAAAAGGATCATCTTGAGGAATTAAATTTCCCAAACTAAAATTTCCATATAACTCTTCTCTTATGATAGTAATAATAATGTTTCACAAGTGATTCTCAAAATACTAATATAATTTAGAATAAATTAGAATTTAATCAATGAATACCACAAAAACATCATGATGTACCTTGAATACACTATTCCGTAGGTCCATAAAAATATAAGGTGAATTAGTAAATATAAAAGGAATTATAGTAAACTTGTAATGTCCATACATCATCTGGAAAGCTATCTTGGTAATGTATTCCTTCTTTTCATTTATTTGGTGACACCAAAAATAATGTTAAATATTTGAAAATTGTTGAGCTTGAAAAATTTGATCAAATGAGTCAATAATTAGAGTTAGATGATACTAGTTCTTTATTTTAATAACATTTATTTCTCTACAATCAATACACAACCTCATTGATATATATTTCTTATTTACAAAGAGAATAGGGGATCCCCATGGTGAAATCATAGGGTTAATAAATACCTTAAAAACCAAATTCTCTAGTTTTTTCATCATCTACAATAATTAAAAAAATTTCATTATGTATGGAGTCTTTGATATTTTCCTTTCGTTAGGGATTACATCAGTGAAAAATTCAACTTCACAATCTAGGGGATCTATAATTAATTTCTTGGGAAATACATAAATGTATTCCTACATAATAGGTACATCCACAATTTCAATATTACCTTCTCCATCACTTTTTCTAATTTTCTCTTATTCCACACAAATTTAAATTTTATTTCCACTTGCAATAAATTTCTGCATCATTTTTTGAGATCCAGTTAATACTAGGAATTATATAAAAGTGGACCATATGTATGATAACAATATCATAATGTAAAGAAATTTTATGTGACATAATTGGGACAATCCAACATATCTTTTTTTCAATGAGACTTCCATTAAGATTTTTGAATGAAAATATATTTTCAAATAAAATGGGAAATGTCTAATTTTCTATTTAAAATTGTTAGATATTATAGAGTGAAATGATATAGACTAAAATAATGCATTTGATAAATTTATAGATATTATTAATTTACATTTCACCACTTCATTAGGTACATCTACCTTAGTTTTAGTGATTGAATAAGCTTGGACATCTCCCCTAGTGTGATTAGAGGGTATATTCCCTTGGCAATTGGGGAATTATTTTTCAAAGTGCCTTATATCATTGTAATTCTAACACTGAATATATGTTTTTCATTATTCCCTTTTCATTCCTTCACATGAGGGCCTCTTTCTACACACATATAACAAACACACATGTCTTTAAAAAATTTCCCTAGGTGACTCTTTCTAAAATATTTACATGAAGAAAATTTCTTCATCTTTTCATTGACACATTCCCTTTTCATGGTGCTCATAATACCTATTCTAATATTGGTTTCCTTTGAATATAAGGATCTTGATAATTCATTCTTTTTTTTATGTAAAATAATACTACCTAAACATATTATGAAATATTATAAGAAACTAGTTCCCTTAGGATATTTGGATGAAAAACTTCAAAGTAGTAGTCAATCATGCACTCTATGTAGTGTCTGTAATATGTAACAAACCTAGATAACCTTATAAAGGTTACATCAAGAACTGTAATACTATATTTTTTATTTTATCTTTAAGCCAATGAAAATTATCTTCATGTAAATTTATTAATCATTATGGGTGTATTTATTAAATAATATATCGTTAAAAGTTCTAAATTCTATTAGTATTATTTATTCTTTCACTTTGGTATTCTAGATCAAGGACCACTATTGATTAGAATATCCTTTGATACAATACACTGCATGTGAAACATTTTTTATTTCACTGCATTCTAAGGCCATATATATCTTATCCATAGAATTTTTCCACTACTTAGTTATAATTGGATTAGTTTTCCCTCTAAATGATGGGGCATTCTATCACAAAAAGTGATCCACCATATGATATTCTATCTTTAGAATATGTATGTCTGTTTGGAAAGGATATTTTTCATAAGCTGATTATGATTCCCTAGAATCACCTTAATGTTTTCTGTTCTAATGCCACTTATATTGGATTCCTTAGGGTGGAAACCTCTTTAATTTTCAGGATTATTGAAACCAATCATCCTTATAGACACCATTTATAAATAATGGAATATACTATATTTGATCATTAAATCATGAATTTCAAATATGGTATAACACTGAACATAAAATAAAAAATAATGAATCAAATATAATATACACTAGATACTTTTAGGACATCACTAATTTTAAATCCATCATAATGGTATGTATTTAATATGTAAATAATCCTAATAATATCCCCAAGATGTTTCAATCTAGGTGAATATTAAGACATGTGGTCATGCACCAAGTTACGTCGATTCAAGCCCGAAACACCATGTCCAAATTGTTACCCATATGTACATCTATATAGGAACCACATCTACATGTAGTCTCCAGAAATGGATTTATTTCATGGAAAACCCACATAATCCCTACCTTAAAAATATTATAGGATATTATTTTATAATTATCCTCAAAGTATATCTATGTTCTATTTTCCTTAATATATATTTTCTAAATCCAGTTTCCAGGGTTGCTACCTAACTTTCACTGATACCAACTACATTTCCCTAACCTATGAATCCTGGAATCAGTGCATTATTTCAAAACATTAGCATATATAAAAGCTTTAAAACCCAAGGGACTGAACATTTTCAAATTTTTTAGAATACAAGATTACATATATTATAACCATATTACAATGGGAATGAAAATAAATCATAACAAAATTAAAATATCATCATCCTTGAAACTCATTCAAAATATTCCTCTTTATAACCTTGGTAATGGAAACATAATAAGGGTGAGATCAAATGCTCAGTAACGGTAAGTAATGTGGAAGAAATAATTATTCAATGAGAAAAAATATACAATGAAATGTCTATTACTAAAAATTTCAAATATTTACTTAAATAAGTTGAGAATTAAATATATCCCTAGATAATTTCAATGAAATAATACCATGGAGAATAATAATAAAAATCAATTCTCAATATATGAAATGTTTAATTATTGGATTCCATGTTTCTTGTGTATATGGTACCTTTCCTGTCAAGACCTTGAATAAAAGGTTTTTGCATATTAGGTAGAAACCCATCTAATTTTTCCAACTTATTCACATCATGTGACAAATAATTCATCTAGGGGCTTACTTTAAATGGTTCCCAGCCCATATTGTACCACTCTGAAGCATTATTCGTATATCGAATAATCATTTTAGAAAAATATTTTAAATAAAAGTATCCCATACCAATATGAAATATTTTAATACTGTGATGATATTTATATTTATGATATGATATATCAAATGGTAGTATACAAACACCACACACATAAAATATTTGGTGAATAAGGCTTATATCTCACAGAAGTAAAAGTGATATTAGAAAATACTTACCTCATGATTTTTTTTATTTATACATTATTTAACGAGTAGTATAATTGTTTAAAACATGTTATTAATTTATTTCAAAATCTTATTCATATTTATGATATCATATATTATCTTAATATATTATTTTATCACCCTTTTGGTGATAATATTTAGTTATTACCCTTGGTTCAAGAGTTAACTACTTCATTTTCGTATGCATGTTTTTTCATAAAAGTATCAGTTATATTGCGTTGGATAAATATATCCCAGATCTAAAAAATAATATTAATGTTATAAATATCATATTTAATAATTATATAGTATTTTTATATAAATCCTTGAATTTTTTATATTGAAAATGAATCACATCATAATGTTGAGACGGTAGGACATATGTATACACGAGTGACAGTATAATTCCATAAATAAGTGAAAGGGTAAAGATGTATTTGATATATTAATTATTAAAAGATCCATATGATATCATAACTATAATATATATCCACTCTTTCCATCATTATACCAATCTATGTAATTTTGTGATGAAAAATAGTTAACACCACGGTGTGATGATGGTAAGTCTTATATACACACGTGTAGTGATATGGATTTTAATATGATTTATAAAACATGGAATATGGTTTTAAAATAACCATAACAACATCTTGGAAAATATAAGACACGTTATTAATTACATTATCATGAAAACAACACATTAATAGAAAGTAAAAGAAAAAAAGAACATTAATGAGTCAGTAAAAACGATTACCTCTTCTTTAGTGGACATCATTTAGATATCTTCTTAGGAAATCAATGGTAAGTCTATTGGTAGAAAAAAAATATACAATAAACTATATACGGATGTTGTAAAGGGAAACTTTTAGGTTATGGTTGAGCTAGAAGGCTCAATGTGGTATGAGGAAGTGAGTGGGGAGGTTCCCTTCTTCAATTGAAGTGAATGTCAATTTTAGAAACTCATAAAATATTAAATTAACATAAATTAACATCCAATTATAAATGGATCTTAAGTGAGTTATTTCAAATATAAGATGAGGATATTTCTAAATCCTATGATTTTTTTTTTCAATTTTGGTCATGTTATTACCATTACCTCCTGGATATAACTATTACTTAACCCTTCTAACTCTTACCATGACATCATGTAATTTATATTTTTAGGGTTAATATAATTATAATAAAATTATAAAATACTAATAAATGAGTCACTAATGACATTTTAAGACTCATCCCAATAAATTTTACAAGATTTTGATTCTTATAAATTTTATACAGTTTAAAAAATTATTATTTATTTTAAAATATCCATAATGTCAAATTTGACACTACTCGTTGTATGATTTTTAAAATTATCACAACAATAAGATAAATTCAAAAAAAATATTAAAATACACCACTTACATGTCAAAGTAATTTTAAATTTTTTTTTGACATTAATCATCCCAAATTATATTTTTTTGATCTTTAATATCATTTATTTGATATTTCCTTTAATTAAACAATTATTGAATTATCATTCAGAAATCCTTTAATTTGAATATTTATTCTATAAAAATTATATATAAATAGACATTATAACGATTATAAAATTATATCTCAAAAAATATTTTTAGTCTAACATGTACCCTATATAACCCCATCTTAAAAATAAATCAATTGTTAAAAAAAAGTTTGAAAATTTGACTTTTCATTGAATATAATATTATAAATTTCATATTCTTATCCAAGAGGCTTCAAAAGGTTATAGTTTCATCCCAATGACTATTTTTGTCGAAAAACTATCATTAATTAAAATTAGGACAAATTATAAGGTAATTATATTTTATCTATAATATTAATTTTACCGTTAATTACCTAATTTAACTTTAACAGGGTTAATTAAAACATTACTATATTTAACTATTCTTATTCCCAAAAAATAAAATAAACATATGTACATAATTTGGACCCACTTTTTACAAATATGGATTCTTTTTTTCAAATTATATAACATATATTTTTTAGTAATTAATTTAATTTTGATCTCTTTGATGGAACTAGAAAATCGGTATTTTCAAGTGAAAACATAAAAAATATTGTTATATTTTTATATTCATATTCAATGTAAAATGGAAAATAATGAATTTAATTTTATTAAATGATATAAACGTAATGTAATTATTTTTTAAAAGCAATTAAAAATATGATTTAACACTATAAAATATTTAGAGGAAAATACGTTCTTCAATTAAAATGTAATATTTTATCCCTATTCATTATTAATGAAACTTATCAGAAAAATTCCAAAAGTTCGACCAATATAAATTTTTTATACCAATTTAAAATAAAAAGTTTATTTTGTCAACTATAATATATAAATGCTTCAAAAATTGGGTTTTAAATTGGTCTTCCACTAAAAGGTAGGAAAAGTACTTTTAACAAAATATGGGGTTTTATATGTAATATTGATTTTATTCCTACCTACTTCCAATAAAATATATTGGATGAATTTTAAAAAATTAATTATATATATATAACATAGAAATTTTCTTAATAAATTCTCTAAAAGTGTTATAATTTATTAGATTGTGTAAAATGTGACTAAATAGTGTTTTGTTCAAACCGGTTTTTTCATATATTATATGAAATCAACAAAATTAATTTTATTCTAAAAGGAAGATATCATAAATTAAATGGGTGATACATAAGTGGTGGGTTATTACATTATTTAAAAATAAATAAATATTTGTAATCCATATCTTGGATTATATTAAAGCATGAATGACTCTTGTTTTTTTAGATACAAACATGGGCATAATATCCCTTATAACATGTCATTCCTAGGCATGATGTCTCTTATGATTAATGATACCCGGGAATGAGTTCCCAAATTATATTTGATACTCAAGAATGGAGTCCCTTATGGTTTATGATACTAAAAAATGGAATCCCTTGTGATTCAAGATACTCAGTCACAGAATCTTGTATGGTTTATGATATTAAGGAATGGTATCCATTATGAATTATAATACCCACGCATTGAGTCCCTTACTACCCTGTGAGGATCTTGTGACTATGAATTGATGTCAGAGTTACACCTCAGGTCTGTTCTAGAACTATGTCTCTATATATATGGTAATACATGTTACAATGTATAGAGTTCATATTTATACATACATACTTATATAAATATTCTTATATATATGATTACACAAGTTTATAGGTATCATGGCTTGGTCTGATGTAGGTAGAGTCATCATGGTGTCCTTTAGAGACCAAATCCAACTCGTTTTTAGTTTGAATTTATACATTACATTAATATCACTACACATAGAAATGTTATATGCACTGGTTTGTATAATTCCAGACCTAGTTAGTGGTGGAATTCTAAGTATACCAATGCCCTTTTTTACTTGATGATCAGTGCCGAAATATACGTTATGATGTAGGTAAGAAAAAGTGGAAACATATAGCCATGTATTATTTATTTTTTATACAAAAATGTAGTACATGAGAACATGATTGAGCATAATCATTTGATTCTATTGGATATATAATATTTCTTTTTTTCATTTTTGTACATCATGTTGTATATACATGTTGCAATGCTTCCCTATATTCCAATTTTTTATTGTCTCCATACATGAAATGAAATTGAATATGATATTGATTCTTATTATATCTTTTTATTATATATTGATTCAATATGTTTATATAGTTCATTTATTTTAATGTTTCAAGGATATTTATTATTTTATATTAGTCTGTTACACTCTGGTCAAGAGGGTATGGTCTCCCCACCAAACAATCATTCACCCTCACTCTTAGTCGACATCCTCTATCATATTGGGAGAAACTCTTGTGGACATGTATCAAATTTCATGAGGTTAGTATTGTTCTAATAGTGTATATGATATCACTAAGTGGTATCAGTACCCTTTTTTTGTCTTATTGTTTTTTGGATTGTAGATTAGAGACTTGGATGTGTCTGGATATGATAATAATACTATGCCTAGTAGTAGTTGACCAATGTATAAAGAAAATAGAAATTACATGGGTTGGTACTTGTAGTTTTTAATTACTCATGTTACAGTTGTATGGACTTAAACATTGAGTTATGCACATGATTTGTGGCACTAAAATTTTTATTATTATTATGGATTTTTTCCCATAGCCTGGTTAGGAAATGATGTATTGACCATGAATCATAATATGCACCTAATGACTCACATATCAGGCATATTCCATTCAATCTTTAAATTTATTCATGAATTACCAAATGTATATTACTCATTCCTTGACTATTATATTTTTTAATGTTCTAAAACATCTTTTAGGGACATAATAATTGGGTTAATTAATATATATATGTCAACATAAATGGTTTTTTCTCATATATCTTGTTTATGGCACCATAATTTTCAAATTATTCCATGTTTGGGCCATGGACCATTGATCACACGGGCTGAATCATTAGTAGATTTGTTTTCATGAATTCAAATAGTAATTTATGATGTTTGTGATTATATAAATTGATAATGGTGATTCATCTGATCGCATAATTTTATATGACCTGTTATGTCCTAAAACTAGATGCAAGGGTCATGTTATAGTTAAATGACATTCCAATTGTAACATATAAATATTATGACATTATTACCTTGGAATGGATACTCATCTAACTATATGGTGATTCATATATACATATAATGAGTATTAACTTTGATGAATTTGATTTTCTTAATTAAAAATTTTACTATTAAATGGTGATGAAAATTTCAATGTTAAGGGCTTTTTCTTCTATAGAATTCAATTGAAACTCCATATACTGAGACCTCTAATATTTGATGTGAGTACTTTAACCTTACCCATCTATATTAGTGGGAATCATGGAGTGTATATTTTGAACATTATGATATATTTTGTCACCAATACTAGAAATTTGGAGAAAGGAGACTGGTGTAACTATTATGTAGGAAGCCTATGAACCATTCCATTTCTTGTAACATGATATATGATCAGTTATCAATTTCTATAATATTGCATTAATTTATAATTGTAAATGTATTCCACCACAATTTCTTCTAGTACTACACCATGAGGGTGGAGATAACTTTGCTCTGGAGGTGTTTAGCCCTTATCCATGAGTATTACCTCCAATAATTCCTCCAAATACACCTCTTACTATTTCTAATTTGTGTGTGAATTATAATTTATGAGATATATTCCTATGATTTATGTGGTCTTTTAGAGAGATCCAAAACCATCCCCTACTATGGAAGAGTTTATGCAATAATTACAGAAGTAGTATCCACCAACATTCTCAATGGATGGTTTCCCCTAGGTTTTTGAGTCATGGATTGAGTGCATAAAATCAATATTAGATAATATGGATAATTCCTTGGAGTTGAGGTTCAATCTCACAACCTATATTCTCTATAATTTTACCAACAGGTGTTAGGATGTTATCCACTAGGTTTATCATCATTAGGTTGTGGTATGGGATGAATTTTAGAGAATATTATATGACTACTAATTCCATTAAATTTTAATAGTGGCCAGTGGTAAAGATTTTTTTCACACATGACATGGTGTTATGTAATTGATGGAGTATCCATATACTTTAACTAATGTTTAATTATTTTCATAAAAACTTGTTGATGATGATTCGATGACAATTATATGGTTTTTGTATAGACACACATACACCGTATGATCATGGGTGGATTAATTTCTGTGGACTACTATTTATGAGATATGGAATGAGGCCATGAACACTAAGAAGCCTAAGGGAATATGACATTTTTCCCATGTAATTCCAATTATAATATAGGTTAGTGGTTCATCAAGAGTTATGAAAAGTTTCATTGAGTATTTTTATGAGGGAGATAATTTTAGATGACACCTGCATATAATTTCATAGTGTTTCGCCATTAAATAAATATAGGGAATAAAATTACCAAGTTTCCTAACGACCCCATTGTGTTATGATTTTGTGAAAAAATGGAGATAATTACCTCATTTTTTTAGGATCTTCCCATCTGTTCCTAGTATGGGATGATCTTTACTTGCTCTTCCATTAAGAGTGGGATTAGTAAATACATTCCATATAGGATTTTTGAGTACTACCGATCAATCAGGCTGAGGGGTGGTCAGGTATGAAGTATTCAAGCTTCAAAAATATTCAACTATCAAGGGGGATCCTACATAGGTTATTCAGGTTGTATCTAAGATCTATGGATAATTTTAGTTACATATAGTGCATTTTATTCCATAATTTTAGAGTTCTATACCTTCTATAGTTTGAAGTAATGTTATATAACCCTCTACTTTAAATTATTCCTTATTTGATACTGGTGCTTCACATTATTTCATATATATAGAAATCACTAAAATTTTGGTCTAAGAGATAGAATACCATTATGGTTTAATGACTCTAAACACACCTTTGGGGTTCGATTTGAGATCATATTCTAATTTAAGGATTTCCCCCTTGATATATGTGGTTATATTTTTATATGTAATTTTTTACCTTGACATGCTAGGCATTATTGAAATCCTTAGGATGTATTAGTTTGTACCTTTCATGAACCATCCTAGATTCAACACTAACCTGATACCTAATCCATTGATGACATAGACCTAACGTCATTCACAATCCCTATACATTGAAAACTATCACCTGACATTATACAAAGTGAATGTTGGAATGAATTATCCACAATCACAATGGAAGAATTATAAACAAGTTTGTGTGAAATGAAGGAAAATAAAACATGTAGAGGTATCCCAAAAGGCAAAAATTTTTGAAAACCCAATGTATAACCACACAATACATGATAATATGATAAAAAACCATGTCCTAGTGGTCATAAATCTCCATGAACATGTATCAATAGCTACTAATACCACTTTGTGGTATATTTTCCTTTCTCAAACTTGGAAGATGATAATATTCAATAACCTAAAAGAACGGTTAGGGTGTGATCTAAAATCCTAGTAGTGTCTCACCAAGGATTCCATAATAAGATTCTTACATTTAATATACCAAATAATGCTTTAAATTTTTAAACAAACAATCATTTATGTTCAAAAACATATTTAACACATATAATTATTTATATTTAAAATAATGTAAATACATTAAATTAATGGATTCATAAATATTATATAAAAAATTATATAAATTCTTAAGAAAACTGTAAAAGAATTTACCAAAAACATTGGAATATATTTCAAATGAAAAAACTGAGAAAATGGTCACATTCCAAGAGGTATGAGAGTTCTAATTAAAGGGATCCACTTTATCTTATATAATGATAATGGTAATGTGTAAACACATCCTTTAGAACTGGTAAAATATGACTCATCAACATCTTATTGAGGAATGACATTTTCAAAACAATTTATGTTAAAGATATAATGAATCAATTCATTCCTTGGGAATTCGCATACATCAATGTTTTCACAAAATAACACATTATATAAAAATGATTGAATGATCTCAAATAGCAATTAATGATGGGAATTGTTTTTTGAGACTGCTAAAAATACAATTCAACCTATTCTAAATTTTAATAATCCAATTTCTATTTTAAATCCAATGAGTATTTTTAATTAAAACATGCATATTTCCAATATAAATTCAATGGGTTTCTATCCAAATAATTTTAATTAATTTTCACAAATACTAATTTGAAATCAATTTCATCAAATCAATTTCACAATTCAGATTACAAAACATAATTTAAAATATTCCCATAAAATTTCATTACACACCCTAATTAAATTGATTTAGGGGTTATCCCAATTTCATCCCATATCAAATCCAAATCCCCAATTCATCAGAATTGGGTTTTGAATAAAACAATTGAAAAAAAAGTAATTTAAATCAATCAATTTAATTTAAATCAAAAAATTTAATTTATGTAATGAAATTTATGGTAAATAAAAATTTTCCATCAGAACACAACAACTTACCTCAAGATCATAGGATCTTGAAACACAAATACCAAATCTGAAAACTTGATTAAAGTGATTCATTGATGAGGATTTGAGTGTCAAATCTAGATTCAAGATATGAAACTTGTTAGGTCCACTAGGCTGAATACCCTGAGAGGGGGGGTGAATCAGGGTATGACTAATTAAAAATTAATGCCCGTTCTGATCTTGTTTCGCTGTTAAGCAAAACACTCTTCTCTCTTTTTCCTGCTGCACAATATAAACAGAAAGTAAAGCAAGCACAGGACACAACAATTTTACTTGGTTCACCGCTAAGGGCTACGTCCAAGGAGCATACGCCGGCAGGTTGCCGGTCGTACCAAATTCCACTAATCTTCACTAGTGGTGGATTACAAGGTTCGGGCTAGATCACTTCTATGCCCAGGCTCACTGCCTTTAAAATGTTTAGGGTCAGCTCACTGCTTTCTCAAGGGTCACTCCTTGTTTCTCTCTCTCTGGCTCACTGCCGGTGGAGAGGATCACCTTCTTCCTCTTCCTAAGCTCACTGCTCTTGGAAGGAATCCACTCACAGTTTATAGACCTGTAGGTCTCTTCATTTACATTAAGGAATGAATCTTTCTCTGCATGTAGATGCTCTGTTGAAGTTCAACTTTCACCCGTAGATGAATACCCCTTTTCCACTGTCCACTAGGCAAACTACCTTTGGAAAGAATTTCGCAAAGCACCCTACAATGCGAGGCTCCCAATTTCGCGAAGCTCAAACAAGCCTTCGTGAAGCTCCTGCCTTTTCGCGAAGCTCACTCGCGAAGCCCCTTCGCGAAGCACTCTCGC
The DNA here is from genome assembly GCA_963277665.1 of Viscum album. Lineage (NCBI taxonomy): Eukaryota > Viridiplantae > Streptophyta > Magnoliopsida > Santalales > Viscaceae > Viscum > Viscum album. The sequence goes on from OY728137.1 coordinate 1,962,001,264, forward strand.
GATGCTCAAGCCGTCGCAAATCAACGACCCTCGTGAAGCTAAGTAAGCCAACGCGGAGCTCGAAGGTTTCACGGAGCTACAATATCCGCCGCGAAGCACCTCTTTCACGAAGCACACTGGCTCCGTGAACCACCTTCACAAATCGAGAGCAAAGTATTTTCTCTGAAAATTCTCTCTACTTCTATCGAGTGGGTCGGCCTCTATTTAAAGGCAATTCCACCGACCCTTGAACTTTCTACGTGAAGTCAACGCCACGTCATTGCAAATAGCGAAGCTCCGAAGTTTCACTCAGAATTATGTCCAAATCGCGAAGCTCCACCGAAATCTTCCGTTCGCGGAGCTTGACGTAGTCGCGAAGAATCACCGTCAACTTACCTTCGCGGCTCGCGCCTTCGCTGAAAATCTCCCTCGTGAAGCCCAACATTCCTTCGCGCCTTCGCCATGAAACTCTCTCGCAAAGCCCTTCTCCGCCGCGATGCGCTTCAGCCTCTGCCGTTCGCGAAGCTTGACGTAATCACGAAGCATCACCGCCTCCATTCTTCTAGTCTTCGCGAAATCCAATCCATACATCCTATCTTCGCGAAATTCATGCCTTTTCCATATTAAATTATGATCTTCATGGAAATCCACTTTTCGTGATGCTCACCAAACTCCAAATTTTGGACCCCAAAAATTTGGCAAACACTGGGAAACGACACCACCTTGTACTGCTATTTTTGTACCTCATCCAGATCTCCCTTTCCTTTTTCATCGTTCTTTGTCAATATGGATTGTCAACAACTTCTCGGGAACTCGACAAATATCCATGAAAACCTGCTTTGTCAACAAACACAATCAACCCAAAAATACTTCAATTTTACCTTGAGGGATTTTTTCCCAACAAAACTATAGGTATTATATCCTATAATAACATAGAGATCTACAAAAACATAGTTGGGAAATAGGAGAGGTCGTGAGAAAGTGAATGGGAAGAGGAATACTATTGTAAAAAGATTGAACATCATTATAATAGCTTTAATTATCTTCTAGAGGGGTGTATAGGGGATAAAATCATCTCTCGTGATCCTCCAAGGAAGAAAAAAATTATGTGGGGTCATACAGGATCATCAGGCACATAAGAAGTGGGTTTTGGGATATATAAACAAAAGTTTGGATTCAAAAATCTCATACACACAGTTTCCAGCACAAGGTAACCCAATTACACAATATATAGTCTCTAACTGTGCACCCATTTCATTGGGTATTTACAGGTTCTCCTAGGTGGGAACATAGTTTTTCAAACCATGTTCCAAACATGTGAACCCCCACTATTTGGGTTTGCACAGATTCTCTTGAGAGTGCACATGGTTATGGAATACCGTACAAAACCTAGAAACATTCAAAGTTTTTCAAATTTTCACCCAAATAATCGCTAAATGAATCCCAACCAAAGATTGATAAAAAGAGAGATTTGATTATTTTAATAATTTGTAACCAGATGTTGCAACCTCCCAACCATAGATACTCTTAGTCTCTAGAAATCCATCCACAATGATTCCATGTCAAAAAGATGAGGCAACTTCTCTATAATTAGTGTATATTCTTCCATAGAACACAAACCAAAGGTATCATCCTCCCATGAAGCACCTTTGTTTCAGAATCAACTATATTGACTGGATTCTCTTTCGCGGAAAAATTTGGTTCACCCCCAAGACCACTTTAGCAGAGAAAGTGAGATGGATTAGATGTGTTATATCAGAGTTGTGATACATGGAATAAATTATGTATCGATGTCCAATTTAACGGATGTGATAAATTTTAATAAACATTCTCTATATATTCTACATCCTCGAAAGGTTCAACAAAACCAGTGGAATGTTTCCCTAGTCTTTCAATCTATCAATGGACCAAGTGAACTGAAACATTCAATAACACATTCTCAAAAACTATGAATTATGGTGGTCTATGTTGATGGTCAACATAAGATTTACACCAGATATGTTCCATCAAAATCCTCTAATGATACAACTATAAATATTTTTATAATCTCTTGAAAAAATATTGGTCTAACCAAGGAACTATCGCCTATCTCTGACCTACACAATAGAGATCTATAGGGTAGGCCATAAAAGGCCTCAAAAGGATCCATTCTGACTGTAGACTGGTAATTATTATTACAATAAAACTCAACATTCCCCATATGGTAATTCCATGCCCCACAAAAGTCATGAAATCATGTGTGGAGCATATCCTCAGGAATATATATTTCTCTTTATGTCTGGACATCTGATTATAGAAGGTATACCATGCACAAATGAAATAGAGATCCTAGTTCCTCTTGAAGGCCTCTCCAAAAGAATGAAGTGAACCCTGGATCCCTATTATATATTTTATCATATAGAGATCTGTTCAAAAAAATATCTTTCACAACGATATCTCTCAAACCTCTCAACTTTGGTTGAATCACGAGTGGTTATATAGTGAGATTATTTGAATATCCTTTCAATTACAACCCATATCACATTATTCTTTGTTTGTGTATGGGAAACCCAACCAAAAATTACATAGAGATCACATCCCACTTCCAAGTTTTCATTGTATGTGGATAATGTAAACCAAAAAGTTTCTATTGATTGTACATGACCTATTAGAACATAAAACAATTTGACAAAAATTAATAAATTCCCCATCTCATACCTAGAAACCATAATTTTACTTGAATTTCATAGGAAATCATCATGGTTCCTTGGTACACTACCCATTGGGAGCTATGGTAACCACCCATCACAGATATCCTTTATGATAATAGAACAACCAAGTGATTTTGACAGTATAAAATGTCCACAGTGGAGAATGAATAGTCATTTACAGTATCCCCACCATAAATGGAGTCCCTAATTCTTTAGAATTCATCATGGATATTTTATCAAAGAATGTTATCCATAAGAGTGGATGTCCATTGAACACTGGACAATGAAACCTTGGTCCCCGTCTCCTGGACTCTAATATGCAACTATGAAAAAGTATCCATCATGTTCTACTCTTTTGAGGATTCATCCACTACTTGAGTCTGAAGTTTCCTGATCAAATCATCCATGAAGAGATTATTTTTCCTCGGGGTATAGGTGATGTCATAGTCAAAATATGGTAGGTACTCCACCCAATGCCTCTAAAAAAGATTCATTTTTTAGAGAAGATATAAATCAATCTCTTCTGTTCATAATACATGGTAAGCCATTTCCTATAAAGGTAATTTTGTAAACTCTTATGTTTGCTAATCAAAGTTTCATGTTCAAGGTCATGGGTTGGATAATTTTTCATGTGTGGCCTAAATTGACTAGATCAATGAGAAACATCATTATAAACATTCATACGAACAAAAAAAAAATCCTGAACCTAATGCATCACATAAGATAACATTACCCTTCCCAACATGTGGAAGATTCAACATCAATTTAGTATTCAAAAGCCATTTCAACTCACCAAAAGAACTCTATCATTTTTCAACAAAGGAAAACATAACTCCATTATAATTTAGAGTATTCATTGAAGAATCCAACATATAGGAATAATTCAAAAACTATATATAATACCATCCAAATGCAATAAACTCTAAATCTTCATAACATTTTGTGGTTGTCCTAATGTCATAATACCTTTCACCCTTTCAAGATCCACAAAAATACCATGTTATGACACCATGTGTCCCATGAAAAGCACTTCTAAAATCTAGAATTCACATTTAGATAGCTTGGAATAAATTCATTGATTTAGTCATTCCATAACAGATCGCAGATAATGCACATAATCCTCCTCAAACTAAGAGTAAACAAAGATGGCATCCATAAAGACTACATGACGGTATCAAGATACTTATGAAAAATCCTATTCATAAAATCTAAAAAACTACAAGAGAAATTTTTAATCCAACTATCATGAAAAGTTACTCAAAATGGTCATACTTTCTCCTAAAGGTAGTTTTCAAAATGTCAGATTATTTTATTCTCAACTAAAGGTATCAAAACCAAAGATCAATCTTTAAGAACAACTTATCACATTTTTACGAGTCAAATAGTTCATTAATAAGTGAAATTATATATTGTTTCATTATCATGACTCAATTTATTTTTCACTAATCCAACCAAAGGTGAAGTGAACCATCAAATTTCATAGAAAATAAAACTGATGCCGCCCAAGGTGACACCCTCAAGAATATAAAACCTTTTTTAAGAAGATCTTACAACTGTGTCCTAAACTCATTAATTTCATCTAGTTCCATGCAATATGAAATAATAGATAATGGTTTAGTACCATGCACTAATTTGATAAAGAACTAAGACTCTCTTACTAGTAGAAAAATAGAGATGTTAGATGAATAAATATCCAATAACTCATTGATATCTTGAAGGAGATAATCGCTCAATGATTCTCACTCTAGATCAATTATAAAAAATAGATATTAATTTTCCCATATTTGGATATGAAGGTTCGTCTCTACTCAACCTTGGATCCCAGTCTCATTTAATGACATGGTACACACCAATAGGTGTAGTGAAGTAGACCCATCAAAGATAACAATCAATTCATTATTTATTAAAGATGTGCTAATCCATCCTAAAAATGACATCAAGCAGTATCATCTCAAGAACCAAAAAAATCCAAGAAAGATCAAAATCTAATAAAGAGAATGAAAAAATGGTACTGACAAGATCATATTATTTCATTGTTCCAAGGGGTGTAGTAATTTCCGTCAGATAAGATCAAATATCTATACAAATATTTAGAAAATATAGACTATGGGTTGAAAGAATTGAATGAGATGTACCAATATCAAATAAATAGGTCACTAATGAAGAATATATACTAATGGTAATTCTCATGGTCCCTGGACCCATATTTACATCCCCTAGAGACTCTTCAATGGGATGAATAAGCATCATTCTGGATGCATGTTTCTAGAACCCCTTCATCCATGAAGAACATGATTTCCCCAATGTTTTTATGATGTTAAGGATCCTATGACACTATGCAGAGATGAATATTAATGGAATAAATTATGTAAGTGACCAGATAATTTTTAGGAATCATAAATGTCGGGTGCCTTAGTGAATACGCTTTTTGAGTGCCCTGGAATACTGCACAGGAAACAAATAAAGTGGCCTCTTCTAGGAATTAGAAGATGTCTATAATGACTCTATTGTAAAAAACCATCATGGGAATCATCATGTGTCCTCTTTTATTTAGCATAACTAACACTTCAACTTAGGGAAAAAAGAAATTCCATCAACCCTAACATACCAACAAGATCCATTTCAACCATCAGTTCTCTATCCATCACATTAGCATAAGAAGGCGTCTTCAACTATAAAACCAGATAACAAATAGTAGAATGATGTCACACTTCAAACCATTAAGAATTTATCTTTCCATTTTATACTATATTAGGTGACAACTATTAAAGATTAGTAAAATAGTTTTTATACACAGTCATAGTCTTCTCAGCCAAATAAAATTTGAAATACTTATTAGCCTTAGCTAACACCGTCGATTTAGGATAGAACTATTTGCTGAAATGTTATTTGATGTATTTATTCTCTAAAACCTCATTATTATTTTTTATCACCATTGGGTCCCACCATCTCTTACTCAGCCACTCCAAAATGAAGGTGGCATGCTTCACCGTGATTTCATCATGTGTGTCTATGAAATCAATACAATGTTTCTTCTTGAAAATCCATTACTCATCCTCTTGAGGATTATTATAGCCTTTGAATGCTGCTTAATTTTAGTGAACAAATTCATGAGTACAATTCATATGAACATATCATTAAAGTTCCACAGCTGGATCCAAAATGGGAACTAGTGTAAGAGCATATCCCAAAGCATGGATAGTATAAACAATCTCCTCAACTAGCCATGAGTTCGCAAGAGGATTCTCTCATTATGGTTCCGTAGCATCTTACTCTAGAAACTGATTCATATATCTTGTCAAAGTCATTATACATCACAACATCATCATTCAACATTGAAGACATAAGATTAACACTCAAAAAATGAAACAAGGTAAATTAATCTCAATGTATTAGAATGACTGGTTTGGATTTAAGTCCACTGAAATAAAAATAGGGAAAATACTAGAACAAATAGTCAAGGAATAATTCCAAAAACCACCCTTTGTAACATAAGGCTTGTTGTGGTGACATCTGTCCGTGAACTCAATTGAAACTACTACTTAAGTCATGAAAATATTACAGAACTGCATACTAACAACAAGGAATGATACAAAACATATACCTTCGATATAAACTATTAACAAACCAGCCTAGATAGCCATGTAACCTAATACATGATCCAACACTGACATAGAACGAAGGTATTTCTCGATCACCATAGGTTGGGTAATACCACATGGAATCTTAAAATATGAAAGTGGGAATGAATTTTCCACCAACACAATATAAGTAATATAATCATGTCAATATTCATACATGGAAAACTCCATAGGAAGAAGAGTACCATAATTAAAACATGTATAAAAACCCAATGTACAACTAAAAAGTACTATAAAATAATCTAATATCATAATTCTTAGTAGACAATGCTCTCTAATCCCAGGGATCAATATCTACTACCACCTCTAAGTGGTATCATACCCTTTCTCTAACCTGGAATATGTTAATCTACAAACAGCCAATAGAATAATTAGGGTGTGAGATAAAAGACTTGAAGCGTATCACTAAGGATACTAAATAAATATTCATAAATTTAATTAACAAAATAAAGATTTCAATTTTTAAATAAATAGGCCTAGAAGTTCAAAAGATTATCTAAAAAAAATCATGATTTATATTTAAATGGAATGAAATATTTTAAAAAATTGTTTAATAAACATTTTATATAAAATATTTTATATAAATTCATAAGGAATGTGTAAAATAGTTTAAAATAAAAAATTCCATATATTTCAAATAAAAATAATGATAAACATAGTAATTTTCCAAAAGGTGTGATAGTTCAAGGTCATTGGATCATCAAACCTTTATATAATGATAACAAAAATGTGTATACACTTCCCATTAGAACTGGTCAAATATGACTCATTGACATCCTACATAGGAATAAAATGTTACAAATAGTTTATGTAAAATTTGTAAATTGTCAGTCTGTTATAAGGGTATTCTCATCCTAGTGTGTTTTTCATAAATAACACTCTAATTACATGGGATTACATGTTCTCAAATAACAATAATTGATGGGAAATTTATTTTAATACTACACAAAATACATTTCATCCCATTATCTATTTTAATATTAAAGTTTTAATTTAAAAACCAAAGTATTTTTAAATAAAAATATTTAATTTAATGTATAAAACCAATGGGTTTCTATAAAAATCATTAATCCATTTTCTAAAAAAAATTGAAATCATTTTCAACAAATAAATTTCACAATTCAGATTCCACAATTTTTTTAATCAATTTAAATCCAATTTCAAAAAACACACCAATTCAATTTAATCGGAGTTTTTCCCAATTTCATGTCAAATTAAATCCAAAACCCCTATTCAAAAGAAATGGGTTTTCAATAATAAAATTTAAATGAATTTAATTGAAATCAAGAAAATTGAATTTAAACAAAAAAATTGAATTTCAATCAATAAATTTAGTATTAATAAAAATTAGTCATCATAATGGAACCTCTTACATTGGGATCACATGGTAATGAATGACAAAGCCCTAATAATGAAACCCTAATAAAGAACATCAAGAACAAGTATATAAGAATAAAACATATATGTAAGATTTGAAACAATAGGGATTAAATCCTCTAACAACATAGAGATATAAAAAATCCTATTGAGGAAGGATGAGAGGGCATAAGAATGAGCATAAAAATAAGAATCTAATTGGGACGTGATCAAACATCGTTCACCAAGTTTTGAATCACTTCTGGAGGGGTGTAGAGGTGATAAAATCACATATTTTGATCATATAAGGAAGAATAATATTCTATGGGGGCTGTATAGGCCCATAAAGATCCTTAAATGGATTTTTTCAGAATTTTTGAAATTAATTTCCAGATTATAATAAATTGAAAAAATCGTTTCCTGGGAAAGGTTGCATGGTTAGAAAAATTATGATCCCTAACCATGAAACAATTTTAATGGGATTTCATAGTTTATCTAACACGGGTGCATGGTTTTCCAAACTATGTGTTATCCATGTAAACCCCACCTATTTGGGTTTTCATGGTTTCCCCTGAGAGGGTGCACAGTTTGGGAAAACCATGCACCAACCGTGCATAGCCTAGAAACATTAATAAATTTCCAAATTTTCACTCGAAACATCCTTTAAAATATCCCAACCAAAGCATGATCAATAAGGGATTTAGAAATACATTAAAATAGTAACCAGATGTTATGGAACCTTATCATGATCATTTTGATTATTATCATTAGATGGTGCATTTTACATCAGTAGAGGTCAGTAGAAATGTCAATAAGGGAAAATGGGATGTTTAGGTGAATCAAGGTGCATGCAAGCATGATGGGATAAGTGGGATGATGACTAAGATTTCTATTATTTATATATCTTACCACTAAATGTGGTTTACATATTACCCTCTTGTAGTTGATCATTTTAGAAACATATTTCCTGAGGACCATTCAAGACATCCTCTTAAGAGATAAGAAGAGTTTATTATTGATATATTTCCTAGAAAATTAGTAGTATCCATTCCTATTTATAGCATGTGAACTACTAAGTTTCTATATCTCAAGAGATTTCTAGAATACAGGGATCCTAAGGGGTTTGTATTACCCAATATTCCACTATGGGGTACACCTTTTACATTCCAAAAGAATATAGATGGTACCCATTGACTTCTTTTGGACTACTAAATATTGAATCATCTTACAGATAAGAATTAGTATCTCATGCCCCGTATTTACTAAATAATTTATCATTTTTGAGGAATAACTGTTTTCTCTGATATTTACATGAGATCAGCCTACCGTTATTTACGTATTAGATAATAAGACTTACCTTATAAAGTATTTTTTTAGTAGATAAGTATTGCATGTGTATTTACTCATGATATTTAGTATCATGAATCTATTAGTAGTTTTCAAGGAACTGGTGAATTGGGTTTTCCACCTATATTTTGATTCCTTTATGGTCATTTTTTTGGAAAATATATTTCCATATACACTAACTCCACACAGTCATAAAAAATTACTTGATATCATTTTGATCCGATTGAATGATAATAGGTAATATTCTAAAGTCAAAAAATTTATTTTTGTGGATTGAAAAGATTCACTTCTAAGGTAATAAAATCTTAGAGGATAGAATATATGTTGACCCATAACATTTTAGATCTATAGTTTCTATGGACAATCCAAAAAATGTCATTGAGATACCGAGTTTATTAGAGATAGTTGGCAATTATAATAATTTTAATTTGGACTTTTCACACATATAAAAACCTTATAGAGGCTTGAGTAAAAGAAAAATATTTTTTATAGTATAAATCCAATGAAAAAAATTAGTTGTTGAAATAAATATTTATTTCAACATTGATATTCATTTTTATACAGCCATGAAGAAGATATTAATTTTATTATAATACATAATGAATTTTTCTTTGAGAAGTCCTAACATTGGATGTCAAAGTTTTAGTGTTAGGGTATCTTTTGATAGGCCAAATGCAGATAATTATCTGATGCATGATCTCAAGCTAACAGTAGTGGTTTATGCCTTGTATTGTTGAAGGAATAGATTGATGGTAGAGTCATCAGTTATATATAAAGATCAAATGTGACTTAAATACATCTTTACATATCATGAATTAAATCACATAAAATGAAGGTGGGTCGAATAGTTAAAATCATTCTATTCTTAGGTTTCTTATACACATGGGAAAATTAATTCTACTATTGATGCTCCAAATGAAAGATTCCGAAGTAGGATGTTTAGTAGGTCATTACTGAGTGGCATTTGATAAAAATAATTTCTATGAATAACATAATGGGCTTTGAGAAGCATAGTAAGTATATTCTAATATATTTAGTAGTGACCTATTTACTTATCGATAGGGTAAAGATGATATAATTTTCATATCCTAATGGATTGGCCTTGGAGGGTAATGTTTTAGGTGAGGACCCAATTCCTAGATGGTTTATTGATAGAGATGAGGTCTTGAAAATTTATGGATTCATCTACGTTCTTGAAAACATGTTTGAAGAATTTATGTGAGAGTCTCATGTCTCTTATTTTGTAGTACATCTTGATGCTTCCACGATTTATCATGACTAACGCTTCTAATATTGGTGGTTGTGGACAGAAAGAGAGATAGTTTGTTTCCATACACAGTGTTCCATTAATCGGAACATGAAGTTGGAACACCAGTGGATAGAAATAATTATATTTCCTTTTACAATTCACGAGTAGAAATGGGATGAGACCACCATTTATTTTTGTGATTTTCTTACCAATATTCCCACAAGTCAACAATACAATATGGGTGACTACCGATAGCTTGAACAAGGTGGCTCACTTTCTTCATCTTAGTGAGACCTTAACAGTAGACATGCTAAAAAGGCTATATGATAGAGAGATCATACACCTTCATGGAGTAACACACACTATCATATCAAATAGAGATACATGATTCTTGTCATGGTTCTGGTAGGGATTTTAGAAGTATTTTGTAATATAGGTGTTTCTGAGAACATCCTATCACCCCTTACTGATAGGAAATCTAAGAATATGATTTATATATGTATGGAATTCACCAAAAACATGTGCTCTATTTTGAATGATCTTCGTACAAGAACATATATATTGTTCAATTTTTTAATAATCATAGCTTATAGAAAACTATAAATATGGAACCATAGGAGGGACTATATGGTTGGTCATTCTATTCACCCATGTACTGGTTAGAGGTTGGACTGGATATGCTATATGGTCTTCATCTCATTCCAGATACTCAAATGAGATCACAACTTATCATTAATCCAGTGGATACAATTTTTTTAGGCATAATTTTAATGTCGATGTTCACTTCTAGCCTCCAGAGTTGGAGGTGGGACATTAGGCCTTCTTAGATGATTCTCCTTGGTTTGGTCATATATGGATTAAAAGAAAGGTAAAGTTATATCTTTTTTTTTCTTGGACTTTAGATATGTTATAGAGAGATGGGTTATTATACTATCATAAATCTCTCCTCTATGGTATCGATCCATGCACAACTCTTCCATGTATCACAGCTTCACTATTACCGCCCAGATCTATCTCATTCTTTTGATCATAAGGATGTTTAATTGGAATTTGATGCTTCCGTCAAATAGTATCATATCTAGATCATTTATCAAAGCACAAAGACTCACATGGTTGGTAAATTATTCCACTGTTGGTGATATGGGAACACATCAAATTAAAGGATGAGACCTGACAGAAAGAGGATGGTGTACATGATCAGTGGCTGAAATTATTCTTAGGAGCCACTAAAACACCATCTAAAGGTAAAATCGTGGATAATTTTTGTTAAGGGGGGAATATTGTAAGATAATAGTTTTTTCATATGAGTTATTCATCCTTTAAATCTTGGTTGTAAGATTTATTTTATTATTGAGGATTGTTCATAGAGTTTAAGGAAGATTCTGAGAGTCTTTTGGTCTAGATAATAGCTCAATGATTTGTATTTTGGAGTTAATAGACCAGGCACACTATTTAAATGAACCATTCCAATAATTATTCATGTTTTTGGTAAAATGTATAGGGTTATTTAGAGGGTATGGATATTTAAATAATTTTTATTCATTAATTTCCAAAACTATATTCCTATCCCATATGCTTAGTGCCACTTAGGCAAGACGTTCACATGGTTAGTGAACAGTTAGTCCAAATTGTGTGGCTAAACTATTCACCCATTAAAAATATATTCTATTAAAATTTTACCCTATATTATTTTTGGTTTTAACCATAATTTCACTCTACCAAATCATGATGCACCTCCCATCCACTTGAGATCTCTTTAATGTCCATCTATTCTATGATTTGAGCTAGCTTCTCCAATTAGACTCATAATTGATCACCATCTATTTATTTAGATAACTAATGTTATTACCATATATCCTTTTCCATATTTTACATTTTTTCTCACCCTCGTCAATTGTATTTTTAGGTGCACTAATATTACCTTTTTAGGGAATTTTTTCTATTTTGCTGATTTCTTCCATTATAGTTGTTAATTGAGGATAACACTAAATGAGGGGTCATTTACCTCTATAATGTTGTATTTTTAGTAATTTTCCAATAAATATGATATTTTTATATCATGTAATATCATGTTGAAAACCAAAATTTATGATTTATTCTTTAATTAGAAGTATTTTCTCATTTAAATTGGTCACCTTATTAGTGGAACTGTCGGAGACCCTTTTTTATTGTAAGATGTTTCCCACCTCAATAAGGTACTTCCCATTTGTCTGTTTTTATTAAATAACATTAACTTATTTACTATTTATTTTCTTAAACCACTATATAAGGGTTGTTGGTTTCCCATCTAATTAAATGAAATATTGAAAATTAATGTAATGTTAATGGTATAATCATGTCATGATTTTCTAAAGTAAATAGTGGATTAATCCCTTAATGAAATGAAATTTAAATAGTTGGGAAACATCTATTGAAATATATTAAAACATGAACATATATATTTTTGTAAAACATGAACATGGGAATAGAATACCTTGTAACTTGTGATACTCAGGTATGTTTTCCCATATGATTCATGATACACATACATGGAGTCTGTTTAAAAATGTGATTCTTGGTCATTTTATCTTGTATGATTTTTTGTATTCAGGTATTCCATCCTTTATTATTCATGATACTCGAACATCATAACCCATGTGGTTTATGATACTAGGTCCTGACATCTCTAATGAATTCTCAAATTCAAGCATTGAATCCCTTACTAATCTATTTGATCCTTATGACTATGCATGGATGTCTTCATTACACCTTGATCTCTATCCAACTCTTTGTCTCTATATATGTGTTTATATATGATACCACTAATATAGTTTATATATATATATAATGGTGACACATGTTTAGAGTTATCCCGTCTTAGGCCAATAAAGGTAGTTTCAGCCTGGTGTACCTTAGGAACTTGAGGCGACACATTTACAATTTACATTTCTAATTAACATTTTTATATTTACACACTTCCATTTTACATGCACTGGATGGATAATTTTAGAAATCATTGGTGGTGTCCTACTAAGTAAATCACACTCCCTATTTGAGCCATTTATAAGTACTCAAATAGACTTTAAGGATGAAACAAGGTAAAAAGTGAAACATATAGCTTTGGATTCTTGGTTTTTTGTACTAGGTTTGGAGTATAGGAGTTAAGGAATGAGTCTTGTTTTTGTGATGCTGGTGGAGGTAGATTTTGGTCTTTCTGTTTTTGTATAGCATGTTGTTAATTCCTCCTACACTGCTTCCATGTATTCCCATATTGTATGGTCTACAGACATGAAATCACTTAGTATATGATATTTATTCTACTTATGACTACATAATATATAATGACAACTTATTTTTCTATTGTTCATTTATTATACTATTTCTCATAATTACTGTTATTTTATACCATTGCAATACATTATCATCAAGAGGGTATAATATCCCCATTGGACCATCATAGACCATCATAGATAGTTTTCATCCATTAGAATATGGGGAGGCATAATTGATTCCATGAGGACAGTGGGGTCCGGTTACATATGAATGAACTCTATTTAGGATGTCAAAGAAAACATAGTTTGTGTGTAATTGAGGAATACCACCTCCAAAAACTAATTTAATTCGTTTTTAATTACTACATCACATGTAACATCCCATTAACTATTATTCTAATCGGGTGACACGATTTGGTTCCACATAAGGCCTCAAGCATGCCTCCATGTATTCTAGAGGCTTCCGACTAGTGGAAAGGTAGAAATTTGTTATATTAGGGAGACTATTCCATCATATATGAGTAAAAATATATTGAATGAAAAAAAATAATCATTCAAAATAATATATAAATATAATAAGCCAGTAGTAAATAATCTAAAATAGACACATGTTGTAAAAATAAACATACATATATAAAATCCCAATCAACAATGTCATACATACAACAATTATCTCAAACTATGATGACCATATATATATAGTATTACATAATGAAAATTGTAATAAAAGTAAATGGATCTTCTTTTAAATATGAGCGAAACCACATAACTTATCTCTAAGACAGTATGAAGCTTCTCTATCCTAATCATAAAAATCTACACCAGCGACTCCCCATTTCCATGCACCCTTGGAGAAAAGCATTATCTATCATGAAATATATGAACAACCTGAAAAAGTAGACCAATGTTCTACACCCACCCTGAGGATAATGTACAGGGGTGATAAATAATCTTAGTAGGCCACCCCAACATTGAAACTATAAATTTTTTTCATAAGCTTATGCTCACACAATATACATATCCTAGCTATGAAACAGATGGAATTGATAAATAAAATAAATAAAGTGAAAAAAAGTATATCCATGGGTTTATGATTTTGATCAATTGAGTAATATATCCACCCACACACACACAAAAATATATATTCATTTGTGTATAGATCTATATTCCCATAAATATATTTACATACATAAATATATATATATATATATAAGTGAGTAAGGTGAACAATTACATAATCAATAGAAGATGATTCTTGGGTTCATAATTCCAATAATCTAGAAATATCATGATGATTTAATTAACAGGTATATTATACAACTCAATAAATGTATAGTTAAGTTGGTCCCTAGTTCCATAATCCTAGTAGACAATACCTACTTCATCCAGCATTAGGATTGCCTCTAATCATTCTACTTCATAATAGGGGGTACATGCCCTAGCACTGGATCTCCCATACTGTCCTCTAATTGTTATAATTAAGGATTATAGGAAATGACAGGAAATCATATAAATTTTTAATGAGTTATATTAAATACCACTCAAGCCATATAAATCTATTCTAATGTATGAGCCCTAGGTCATAGTCCATAGGAATTCATGACATAGAGACTTGAATAATCCATAAGGGGATAACCTTTAGGTGATCTGTAAGGAATGATCTCCAAATCCAAGTAGAAGCCTGATATACATTTAATAAATTTCTCCATAGAACACTCAGAGTCATGTTTTAAAAGTTCATTAATGTATTGGTGCATCCACCCGGCCCTAGGGATCATTCTATGCGTCACTCAAGATAGGGTAATCATTCTCATGTACATCAATGTTGTGGAGAACTATGTTCAACATCATGCTTATGTAATTTTTTAGGTAAAGAATAATCATTAAAATCACATATGATAGCATAATAATCATAAAGAATATGTCAAATAAACAATGAGAATTTCCATGTCCAACACTATGGTCAACTAATTGATCATAGAGAGTGTAATCATCTCCAAATCTCAGGAGATCATAATCATCCTCAAGTATATCTCATAAGTAAGATACTATTATGTACATATAGTTATTATAATAATATAATAGCCAAACAAACAAGATCAATAGTTGGATCCATGGATGTTCCTTGATGTATCCAAAAAATATTATAAACAATACAATGGATCAAAATCCTGACCCAAGAAGTATGTCTACAAATCTTAGCAATGAATGTCACATCATATCATGATGAATGGCCAAATACCCAAAAACACCTAGGGATATTGTAACTACATCAACAGTGGGGAATTAAATTCATAAAAAATGATTTGGGGTGGTCAATTGCTTAAACCCGCAATTACTATCATATCCCCTCTCTCTTCAATGTTTTCATGGGTTCTAAGGTTATTCCTACTACCATTTCATCCCAAACTCGATGTAATAGCATAGGGTAGTTCACACACTATGTCACACAATAGGTCCCTCAAGTCAAAACACATAATTTTCATCCTATATGAGATCCTTAAAGTCCATACATAAGAAAAGGTATCCCACCTTGGAACCTAAAAAATAATAATCGACACATGGAATCCTATATGGGATCCCCTGAAAATGTAAAAAATTTATGCCTCTTACATGGTATCTCCTATGTAAAACATAATAAAAGGAATCCTACATGGGATCTTAGTAATGGTATACATAAGAATTGGAATCCTCCATGGTGCCCTTAAAACAACTTAAGAAATATAGGTACTCTTCATGGGATTCCCTATGTCATCATCTAAGCAATGGAATCCCATAGACGACCCTTAGTAATAGTTGTAGGGTAGAGGCCTCATAAAAAATATCTTCTAGGTCAAATTATAAGACAACCTCTTGGCCTAGGATGAAAATTATATGAACATCATACTAGAGATATGTCTCATAGACCATCTTAGATTTACTCAAGATACATCTTAAATTTATTATCATAGGAAGAACCTATCTTCTTAATTAAAAATCATCAAAATATTTTTAGGAGTCCTCAAATAACCACAATAATTTAATCATCATGATCTATTAGAAAAGATACTAAAAATATACTATGATTTTGTCTAATTTTAACTCTAGAGAGAAAAGTAAAAAAAATCCCTAAAAAGGGTATGAAGGGTGGGGTACATAGTGTGTATACCTTGGTGCGAGGTGTGCATCCTTGAATCCCCACCTTGGGGATTACATGAGATTATAGGGGAGAAAAGATAAATGAAAAAAAGGATGTTATGTAAAATAGAAAAGGTGACTAAGCCCATCCCTGATGCCTGACATGAGATTATGCATAACCATAGAAAAAACCCCCATTCTGAACTCAATGAACAATAATAAATCTCAATACAATACTCCATTATAAATATATTGTCTAATGAATACCTATTAATAAATGAATATTTAATTAAATATATATGAAATAATAATTATTCCATGATATATTAAATGGATTGGAATCCAACTAAACTCCTATAACTGGGTAAAAAACCTATTACAAGATCAATGGAGTGGTCAGAAAAATTATTTAAGATTATATTATACGGTAAATTACCATTTTATCCCATGTAGTAATTTGAATGAAAAAACTAAAATTTCAATTCAAATTATCAGCCTGTGAAAACACGAGCCATTAAACCTCCCCAAAATAACCATTCTCATCCTAGATAATCCTAGTTAGTAAAATAGAATTCATTATCTAATTCTAATCACAATTACATCAATTCTATCTTGATAGTCCAATGAATGGTCTTTCAGCATTTCCAACTCTTCTATAAAGAATATTTTTAACCATAACTGATCTAACACTTCCGACCATTACAATATCCTTATTATCTCCTCACAACAAAATTCCAAGCTCAAAGTCCCATAATTTATCCATCACTAAATGTGATGACTAGGTTTTCCAAACTACTCATACTAAAGTTCCATCATAGATGCATTAAAATTTCACCCAGTCCTTCATCAAAACAACTGTTTCAATGGAAAATTACATATTTGAAATAAAAATGAGGGTCAAATATATCAAATGGAAAATGGTGAAATATCCATTATATGGCATATATAATACCAATAATTTAGTGAAACCCTATCATTTTCTATCATCCACCAGTAAATATCATTCATATTAAATGAATCTCGGTGTAGATCCAACACACTCTCAGTTTACTCAATATTATGTCAATATAGATAATGAAAATCACTAACCTAGAGCACACTTAGATTCAATTTACATGAATTTATACATCTCTATTATTTATTATCACATAAAATAGGTTTTACATTTTTTTAAACTATCCATAGAACCACATCTCTAGAAAATGAGTTTCCAAGTCTAACCATGGATCTACCACCTCATGGGACCCAATTATTCATAATGTCTCCACTACCATGGAGGGAAATTCATCATTTTGTCACAAAACATGGGAAACTATTGTAAAACCCTGATATTTTATGAGAAATATATTTTTTTATGCCTTATGTTATATGCAACATCAAAGGAATCTTTCACTACACACAACACTAGCTTGGCTTGCATTATACGCAAGAGCAGCCTTCCCCGATAGCGTGTGTTGTGCGCAATGTCGAGTTTCACTAAACAATGATATATTGTTATAATATTATAATGGACTACTTGTTATGAATATTATTAACTAAATTTTTAATTTTATACCAATATTATTCATCTTACACATTTTCTAAAACACTTTAGGTTAACAAAATAAAATTTTCGGGTAAAATAAGTATTTTTCAAATAATGCAGTTTTGTCGCCATTTGATGGAGCACCAACATTAAATATAGTTTTTTACATTTTTATAAGTTCAATTTGACAAAATTAAATTCATATTTGGAATCAGGATATAAAAATTTGCTTTGGATAAATTTTTCATATTATTCTGATAAGTTCCATATTTTAATGAATATTAAAAACATGCTATATTTTAATTACAAACAACTTTTTTCATCGAAATAATTGATATGGTTAAATTATAATATATAATGGCTTTAAACTATAAATATAATATATTTTTACTATTTAATATAATATATGTCATTAAAATTAATTTTACATTGAATTCATAGCTAAAAACATTTCAATCATTGGCAATGATTTTACTTTTAAAACTCGTTTTCTTAATAACGGGGTTTATTTTAAATTAATTACTGTAAATTCTATGTTTTGAATTTTAAAAAATGGATTCCATATTCGGATTCAGTGGGTCCAAATTATGTTAGTAGGTTACTTTTAGTTTTTTTATATTATGAATAGTAACTACGGTAATTTTTATTTAATACAGTTAAAGGTAAATCTAGTAATTAAGGGTACAAATAATATTATAAAATTACCCTAAAACCTTCCAAAATTATATTAGATGACTATAAGTCGACCCTTATCACCTAAGGGTTGGAATAAATTCATATTATGGACTTCTGACCATTAAAATAATTTAATTATTATTAAAACAATGAAATTAACACCATGTTACTCTCTTAAATCTCATAAGTATAATAATTTCAATTTAGTGATAAACTTCATAAAAATTAAAAAATGACTATTTTCTAGAACTCTAATACAATTATCTACATCATGTGAATTTATTTATAATTTTTAGGGATTATATAATTATCATTAATTATGACGCAATAGTGATGTTGAAAATATTTTATTGATTGAATTATCAAATAAATGATTTTAAAAGTATTAAAATAAATATTACATGAACTATTTAATGTTTTCCACTAATTATATAGATAAACATGACATGTTATTAATCTATTAAATCTTTTAGTTCGAAAATAACTTTTGTGTATATTTTATTTATATTCAAATAAATGAATAGTGTCAAAATAGACATTGTTGTTATTTTATAAAATTTACATATTATAAAATTGGTCAAAAATAACAAAAATATTTAAAAATTATAAATTAAAATTTATATCATCTAAAATTTAATAATTTATACAATTATGTACAATTAAAAACATATAAGTAATTATTTATAAGGATTTAAAATTAAAATTATTATTACCACAAATAAAATTTAATAGATTATATAAGGATAAATCAAGTTGATAATGTTTAAAATAAATTACCAACATGTATAATTTTATTGGTTGATGATATTACAACCCAATCTCATATAAGATTCGTATTTGTGCCATTTTTGGAGGTTTTGAAGTGGTGTTGGAATTTATTATAAATTAATATTTCTTATAATTCCAAAGGTGCCCCTATCCTCCTTTTTAAAATGGAACCTCCTCCCTCTCCTCCTCACAACACTTTGAGCCTTCTTGCTCGGCCAACCCCTTTCAATTTCTCTTATCCTCTTTCCTAAAAAAAACTAGAGGTCATGGTCTTCTTCAAAGACCAACTTTAGTGCCCTAATAAGAGGTTAATAAGAGGCGCATCAAAGAAGAGGTAATATCCTTTACCGATTCTTTCCATTTTATTTCTTCTTCTACTTAGTCTTCTTTATTTGTTTCATCATAATTTAATAAAATCTGTATCACTCATATACTGATATGTTATTATAAATAATAAACAACCATATTTCACCTTCTATCCATCATACGGAGAAAGAAATCACCGCACGTGCATACGTACGGAATACCGTCTCCACGCCGTGGTGTAATCTGTTTTCCACCACCAACATACATGGATGGTTATAATGGTGTAAATAATAACAATATATTATTATTATAACATGATACTAATTCTGAGACATTCCATCTTCCACTCCAATACCATTCAATAGTT
Source organism: Viscum album (assembly GCA_963277665.1). NCBI lineage: Eukaryota > Viridiplantae > Streptophyta > Magnoliopsida > Santalales > Viscaceae > Viscum > Viscum album. The sequence continues at coordinate 1,962,021,535 of OY728137.1, forward strand.
ATGGGAACGATATCATCGCTCATGCGTACGTACGACATACCGTCTCCATGATGTTATGAGACTCGTTCTACATGATATTCATTGAATAATGATTATATAAATGAATTTAATGAATAAATATGAAATATATTACACTAATACCATTCTGTAAATAACGTATCTAAAACCTAAAAATAGGAATAAGAATTTATTCGGCAAGACATGCGTAAGAACATAATACAATGAACACCTGAATAACAAGTAACAATGAAATATTACTAATAAGAAGATAAGAATATGACCATGTATGATATCATAACAATGAATATGATTCTGTAATAAGTCAATGAAATTATTTAAATCATTATACATGAGGTTCAGATACGTACAAATCATATTGGACCAATGGTAAGGGAAAATATCGCAATCTCATTTTTAACAGAGATTGTTTATACTTTAGAATTTAATGGGGAATATTTATCATCAACATTCATGTTTCCTAAATATGTCATATTATTTCTATCCTCCTACAATTTTTTAAATCCAATTTTACCTATTGGGTAATTTTTAGTAAAATATATGAAAGGAATCTTTTTCCATTATCAGTATGAGATACTTTTTGGACTTTTTTCGGCCAAAGTATGAGAAGAATGTGTTTTTAACTTATACGGCATGAGTGGATTTGTATGATTCCATAGAACATTATTTCCAAGAATATTCCTTTAAAAATTTTCATGTTTATTTTTAATTAACTTGTTATAGTTTAAAATGTTATGACATGTTAAGAATGGAAAAATGTTTTTGAAGTAGAAATGATATTTTCCTCAACAATGGAGTTCAAGTGTTTTATCAAAATTAGTTTTTATCTAAGATAATATAAGGTTCTGTTTCTATCCCTATTATTACATTGATTTGATTATGTTGTGATGGAATTATTTTTATGAAGTCCTTTATCTTATATTAATTGGTTTATGATGTCACGATGTTTAAGAATCCCATTTTTATTACATGGGTTATGTTATGATGTATGATTTATGATTTTGTGGAACAAATAATAATGGGTTAATAATGAGATGGTTGGGAACTATATATCCATTCAATTCATTGGGTAATGATTTATATCTCCTAAGATAGACATGGCTGGAATGACAGGTTAATCTGATTCAGTGATACAGGAATGGAACGAGGAGTGAACTCGGTTCAGTAATGGACTTTGTCCGCTATGATAGTCTTGTCAATGAGTATTAAATAAAATGAAATGATTTTCTATGATTATGTGTGTATTCCACAAAGTTTCATGTTTTAAGTTATAATTATTGGGATTACATTTCACTACTATGATTTATCCCATGTTATGATATTATGATCTCTTTTGGAGGTTAATATATTCAAAATGTTATGTTCTTATGAATATGATATGATTGATATTTCTTTTGTTTACCTTTACTGACCATTTGAGCTCACCCTTTTGTATGTTTTCTTTTCTCCAGGTCAGAGAGAAGGCTATTAAGTAGGATATTCCAAAAAGGGACTCTAGATATGATGAAATAAGAAGGAGACAATGTAGATGATTTATGAACCATTTGTTTATGTTTTCTAGTTTCTAAAGACACTATACCTATATGGACCTACCATGGTTTTGTTATATGTTGTAATAATTATGCTACAATTCTAATGTAATAACCATGTATCTAAAGTATGGGTCGTTATAGTTAGTATCATAGGAAAGGTACAATCATCCTTTGGAAACTAGGATGTGAAACCTCAGTAAAAAAATCTAAGGATATGTATAAGCATAGAAAATAATCTTAGTATTTTAGAAATGGCCATGAATAACCAATTATAATACCTAAAGTGTGAAATTTTATTACTGATTATGTGTTTTTCCTATTGTAATTAGTGTTTCCCACACTATGCTTCTTGGTTTTAGTCAATGGCTGGAACCGGAAGGAACCGTGTTAATACTGAATGTGAAGGACAATGCAATGATTGTCCCCCTGAGCAAACAAACTTGATGGGAGATGGAATGAAAAATATTGTAGCCATGCTCACACAACATTCTCAAGATATGAATCATGCAGGACTTCTAAACGAGCAACGAAAGGAGAAACTTTCTTTTGAATCCTTCATGAGGTAGCGTCCACCATCATTCGGTGGCTCTTCTGATCTTTTAGTGGCTGAACAATGGATCAGTACCACTAAAAAGATATTTTCAGTTCTACAATGTTCTGAACATGACAAAGTCATCTTAGCAATGTATCGTTTGGAAAGTGAAGCTGATCAATGGTGGAATCTTATCAAGAATATGAGGCAAATGGATGAAATTGAGTCCATGGAATGGGATAAGTTCAAGAACTTATTTTTCAATAAGTTCTTCCCTCGTATTCTTCGAACAAAGATGGAGAAGGAGTTTCTTGAACTGAAGAAAAAGTCTGATGAATCGGTTGGTACCTACGAAGAAAATTTTACAAGACTTGCAATTTATGCTTTTGGAATTATTATTCAACCTGAGAGTAAGATCGATCGATTCTTTAGTGGCTTAAAACCAAGTATTTTAAGGGCATTATCCATAAAATAATTCAATAGATACAAGGAAATTGTTCGATGTGCTCTCAGGGTTGAGATGGGGATTGGAGTAACCCATCAATCATATGGGTTGGATAAGAAGAGGAAAATGGAATTCAAAGGAAAATATAAAGAACACACTGAAAAGAATATGAGTTTTCCTTTATGCTCAAATTGTGGAATGAAACATGGGGAGAATTGTCTTAAATGGACAAGAAAATGATTGAAGTGTGGAAAAGAATGTCATTGGGAAATTGAATGTCGAAATAATGGGAAAGAAGATGTCTAATTTTGCGAACAAAAAAAGGGATAAACAGAATGAACCTCTGACACTTCAATGTTTCAAGTGCAAGGAGATGTGGTATTATGCCAATCAATACCCAAATCCAAGGGTTTTTGATGATGATCTACATCAACAAACTCTTATGGAAAAAGATAAAGTAAAGTCACATGCAATTACAATCGGTGATGTGGAGTATGATAAAAAAGTGGTGAAAGGTACACTTACCATCCACTCTAATGTAGCTAATGTTTTATTTGATTCTAGATCCACCCACTCGTTTATTTATGAAGAATTTTGTAAGGGTATCTCCGTATTACCTCAACAATTAGATGTTGAGTTAGCTGTGAAAACTCCTAATGGAACAACGGTTGCATCAATAGTTTACAATTCTTCTCTGATTGAAGTTTGTGGGAAAGTGCTTCCTGCAAATATTTTGATCCTTCCTATAGTGAAATTTGATGTGAATCATGGCATGGGCTGGATTTCATTATACAGAGATCATATCAATTGCCAAATAAGGGAAATCACATTTAATATTCCCAATCAATCTATGACCATATATCGATGCAAGGATGAAAATATCCTTCTTGTGGAAATTTCTTCCATCTTATGGGTATTGATTCCACTAAATGATGGTTATTTATCTCAAATGGTTGGGGAGAAACTCATGATTAAAAATATTCCCATTTTACATGAGTTTGATGATGTCTTTCCAGAGGAATTACCAGGTCTTCCACCAAATCGTGATGTTGAGTTTTCAATAGAACTCGTACCTAGTGTTATGACTATTTCAAAGATACCTTATAGAATGTACCAAATTGAGTAGTAGGAATTGAAGAAGCTACTCCATGAGAATCTTGATAAAGAATTCATACGCCCTAGTGTGTCACCTTGTAGGGAACCTGTTCTGTTTGTTAAGAAGAAAGATAGATCAATGAGACTATGCATTGATTATCGAGAACTTAACAAGATCAATATCATGAACAAATACCCTCTCCCATGCATTGATGACTTAGTTGACCAACTACGTGAAAATCAATACTTTTCCAAGATTGATCTTCATGCAGGGTATCATCAATTAAGGGTCAACAGGGAGGATATACCAAAGATGGATTTTCGTACAAGGTATGGACACTATGAATTTATAGTGATTACATTTGGTCTTACTAATTCCCCTAATATCATCATGGATCTAATGAATTTAGTCATTAGAGAAAATCTTGATCAGTTTGTGGTAGTCTTTATAGAGGATATTCCTGTCTATTCAAAGAAAAAGGATGAACATGAAGATAACTTGAGAATTGTATTAAAACCCCTAACAAAGGAGAGTCTTTATGAAACATTTACCAAGTGTGAATTTTGGCTTCAAAAAGTATCATTTTTGGGTCACATAATCTCAAAAGAGGGGATATCTGTGGATCTAGTAAAAATAGAGGTTATCGAAAGATAGTCGAGACCAACAACAATAACTGAGATACGATGTTTTCTTGGCTTGGGTGGATATTATCGACGATTTATGAAAGATTTTTCAAGTTTATCTAATCCACTCACTGGGTTGACTCGAAAAAAAGTTATGTTCATTGGATGGAGGAGTGTGAAGAAAATTTCAAGGACTTAAAACGAAGGTTATCTAGTGCACCTGTGCTCACACTGCCTTGTAGTGGAGAAAGGTTTGTGATCTACTGTGATGCATCCAATAAGAGATTGGGGTATATTCTAATGAAAAATGATATGGCTATATAATATGCCTCACGATAGTTGAAAATCCATTAGCGAAATTACCCAACTCATGGTTTGAATTTAGCTATGATAATCATTGCATTAAAGATTTGGAGGCATTACCTTTATGGTGAAAGGTGTGATATTTATACTGATCCTAAAAGTTTTAAGTATATTTTTCACACAAAAGAAGATGAATATACGACAAATAATATGGTTGGAGTTTATTAAGGATTATGACTGCTCAATTCATTATCACCCTGGGAAAGCAAACAAGGTGGCAGATGCATTAAGTCGATAAGACCATGCTAGCTTATCCATGATGAGGATCATAAAAGATCCAATATTTATGGATTTACAAAGGATGTATCTTGGAATTATAATGGAAGGGGAGAGATCTTATCTTTCTCAAATGAATGTTCAACCATCTATACATACGAAGATTAAAGAGGCACAGAAAAAAGATGTAGAGTTACAAAAGAAGGTGAGAAATGTTCCTAAATTTCACATTGATTGTGATGAAATAATAAGGTTCAGGAATCGGGTTTCTATTCCTCCCATACCAGAATTAAAAAAGGCGCTTCTGGATGAGGATCATAGTTCTTCATTCTCTATTCATCCTGGAAGCATGAAGATGTATAGGGGCCTGAAAGAGTACTTCTCGTGGGATGGCATGAAAACAGATGTTACTGAATATGTCTCTCGATGCTTGTTTTGTTAGAAAGTTAAAGCTGAGAGACAGAAGTCTAAGGGGATGTTCCAACCATTACTCGTACCCGAATGGAAATGGGAAAACATCACTATGGACTTTTTCACCTGACTTCGTAAAACATCCAAAGACAATAATGCTATCTGGGTCATAGTTGATCATCTTATGAAGTCGGCACACATCATTACAATAAGAGAAGATTTCTCTCTGGATCAGCTTTCTAGGATATATGTAAAGGAAGTGGTATGATTGCATGGAGTACCACTTTCAATTATATCAAATCAGGATCTGAGGTTTACCTCAAAGTTCAAGTGAAGTCTCCAGCATACTCTAGATATAGAGTTGGGTTTCAGCACTGCTTATCATCCTCAGACAGACGGTCAATCTAAGAGAACAATTCAAACTCTAGAAGACATGTTAAGATATTTCTCTATGGATTTCAAAGGTGGTTGGGATCAACACCTACCTTTGGTGGAATTTTCTTATAATAATAGCTTTCACTCTAGTATTCAGATGGCTTATTATGAAGCTCTCTATTGAAAGAAATGTAGAACTCCAACTTGTTGGGATGAAGTTGGGGAATGAAAGCTATTAGGACCTGATCTTCTAGATGAGATGGCAGAAAAGGTCAGATCAATTCAAAAACACATAAGAGCATCTCAGAGTCGATAAAATAGTTATGCTGGAAACCAAAGAAAAGACCTAGAGTTTGAAGTTGGTGATAAAGTGTTCTTACGAATATCTCCTTGGAAGAGAGTAATGAGATTTGGAAAGAAGGGAAAGTTGAGCCCTAGGTATATTAGTCCTTTTGAAATAATGGATCGTGTTGGGAAGTTAGCTTACCGATTGGAACTTCCACCGAATCTTTCTCAAGTTCACGATGTGTTCCATGTATCTCTCTTGAGAAAGTACATACCTGATCTTTCACTTGTACTAAGCTCAGAAGTTTTACCGCTGGAGCAAGATCTTTCTTATGAAGAACAATCGATAAAGCTTCTGGATCATAGAGAAAAAGTTCTACGGAACAACACCACTCGTTTTGTGAAATTTTTATGGAGCAACCACCAATTAGAAGAAGCAACATGGGAGCTTGAGGATATGATAAGGGAGAGGTATCCTCATCTGTTTGTTAAGAAGTGACGAATTTCGAAGGAGAAATTCATTTTAAGGGGGGTAGAATGTAAAACCCAAATATTTTATTAGAAATATATATATATATATATTATGTATTATGTTATATGCAACATCAAATGACTCTTTCACTACACACAAAACTATCTTGGCTTGCGTTATATGCAAGAGCACCCTTCCTCAATAGCATGTGTTGTACTCAATATCAAGTTTCACAAAACAACGATATATTTTCATAATATTATAATGGACTAGAAGTTATGAATAGTATTAACAACATTTTGAATTTTATAAAATTATTATTTATCTTACACATTTTCTAAAACAAGGTATGTGAGCAAAATAAATTTTTCGGGTCAAATAAGTATTTTTTAAAAAATGCAGTTTTGTCGTCTTTTGATGGCGCACCAACATTAAATATAGTTTTTGAAATGTTTATAAGTTCAATTTGAAAAAATAAAATTCTTCTTTAGAATCAAGATATAAAAATTTTCTTTGGATTAATTTTTCATATTATTCTAATAACTTCCATATTTTAATGAATAGTAAAAACACGATATATTTTAATTAAAAAAAACTTTTAATCACAATAATTTATATAATTAAATTAGAAAATTTAATAGTTTTAAAGTATAAATTGAATATATTTTTTCCATTTAATATAATGTATGTCATTACCATTAATTTTTCATTGAATTCATATGTAAGAACATTTCAATCTTTGGCAATGTTTTAACTTTTAAACCCCATTTTCTTAACAACGGGATTAATTTTAAATTAATTACTGCAACTTCTATGTTTTGAATTTTAAAAAATGGTTTCCATATTTTGATTTAGTGGGTGAGAATTGTGTTAATAGGTTAATATTATTTTTTTGGTATTATGAATAGTAACTACGGTAATTTTTATTTTCTGTAGTTAAAGGTAAATCGGGTAATTAAGGGTAAAAATAAGATTATAAAATTACCCTAAATCCTGACCAAATTCTAATAGATGCCTAAAAGTCGACCATTATCACCTAAGGGTCGGAATAAATTCATTTTATGGACTTTTGACATTTAAAATAATTTAATTAATATTAAAACCAAAGAAAGTGACAACATGTCACTCTCTTAAATCTTATAAGTATAATAATTTTAATTTAGAGATAAACAGCATGAAACTTAAAAAATGAATAGTATAAAGAAAGCTAATAAGATTATATAAATCATGTGAATTTATTTATTATTTTTATGGATTAAATAATTAACATTAATTATGACACAATAGTGATGTTGAAATTATTATATTGATTGAATTATCAAATAAATGTTTTTAAAAGTACTAAAATAAATATTATATGAAATATTTAATGTGCTCCACTAATTTTATAGATAAATATGACATTTTATGAATCTACTAAATCTTTTATTTCGAACATATCTTCTGTGTATATGTTATTTAAATTCAAATAAATGAATAGTGTCAAAATTGACGCTATTGTTATTTTATAAAAATTACATATTATAAAATTGTTTAAAAATCACAAAAATATTTAAAAATTATAAATTAAAATTTATATTGTCGAAAATTTAATAAATTATAAAATTATGGACAATTCACAACATATAAACAATTAATTATAATGATTTATAATTTAGAATATTATTACCAAAAATACAATTAAATAGATTATATAAGGATAAATCAAGTTGATAATGTTTAAATTAAATTCACAACTTGTCAAAATTTTATTGGTTGATGTGATTACAACCCTATACCATCTAATATTCGGATTTGAGTCATTTTTGGAGGTTTTTAAGTGGGGTTGGAATTTATTATAAATTAATATTTCTTATAATTCCAAAGGTTCCCCTCTCCTCCCTTATAAAAGGGCACCTCCTCCCTCTCCTCCTCACACCACATTGATCCTTCAATCTTGGCAAACCAATGTCAATTTATCTTCTCCACTTCCCTAGAAATATACTAGAGGTACTTTTATTCTTTAAATACCATCTTTAGTGCCTAAGAGGAGGTTAAGAAGAGGCGTGTCAAAGAAGAGGTAATATCCTTTACCGATTCATTCCATTTTATTTCTTCTTCTACTTATTATTCTTTATTTGTTTCATCATAAATTAATAACATTAGTATCACTCATATAATGATATGTTATTATAAATATTAATAAACTATATGTCACCTTCTATCCATCCTACGGAAAATGAAATCACCACCCTTGCGTACGTACGGAATACTGTCTCCACGCCGTGGTGTAATATGTTTTACACCACCACCTTACATGGTTGGGTATAATGGTGTAAAGAATAATTATATATGATTATTATAACATGATACTAATTCTGAGGCATTCCATATTCCACTCCAATACCATTCAATAGTTATGGGAACAATATCATCGCTCGTGCGTACGTACGACCAACCGTCTCCATGATGTGATTTGACTTGGTCTACATGATCTTCATTAAATAATGATTATATAAATGAATTTAATGAATAAATATAATATATATTACACTAATACCATTCTGTAAATAAGGTATCTATAAACTAAAAAGTGGAATAATAATTTATTCAACAAGACATGCGTAAAAACATAAAGCAATGAACACCCGAATAAGAAGTAGAAATGAAATATTACTAATAATAAGATAAGAATATGACCATGTATGATATTATAAAAATGAATATGATTCTTTAATAATTCAATTACATTATTTAAATCATTATACTGGAGGTTTGGATACGTACGATGCATATCAGATCTAAGGTAAGGGAAAATCTCGCAATCCCATTTTTATCCGTGATTGTTTATACTTTAGAATTTACTGGGGAATATTTATCATCCACATCAGTGTTTCCTCAATATATAATATTATTCCTATCCTCATACAATTATTTAAATACAATTTTACCTATTGGTGAATTTTTAGTAAAATATATCAATGGAATCTTTTGTCATTTTTAATACGAGTTACTTTTTGACTTTTTTGACCAATGTATGAGAATAATGTTTTTTTAACTTATACGGCATGAGTGGATGTTTATGATTCCATAGAACATTATTTCCATGAAGATTCCTTTACAAATTTTCAAGTTTATTTTTAATTAAATTCTTTTAGTTTAAAATGATATGACATGTTAATAAAGGAAAAATGTTTTTGTTGTAGAAAGGATATTATCCTCATTAATGGAGTTCAAGTGTTTTATCAAAATTATTTTCCATTTAAGATAATATAGGGTTCTTTTTTCTATCCCTATTATTACATTGATTTGATTATGTTATGATGAAATTATTTTTATGAAGTCATTTATCATATATGAGTTGTTTTAAGATGTCACGATGTTTAGGATTCCCATTTTTCTTACAAGGGTTATAGTATGATGTTTGATTTATGATTTTGTGTAATACATAAGAATGGTTTCATTATGAGATGGGTGGGACCTATATATCCCTCCAATGCATTGGGTAATGATTTATATCTCATGAGATAGACATGGCTGGAACATCAGGTTAATCCAGTTCAGTGATACAGGACTGGAACGAGGAGTGAACTCAGTTCAGTAATAGACTTTGTCCTCTATGATAGTCTTGGAAATGAGTCTTGACTAAAATGAAATGATTTTATATTATTAGGTGTGTATTCCATAAAGTTTCATGTTTTATGTTATGATTATTGGGATTACATTTCACTACTATGATTTATCCCATGTTATGAAGTTATGATCTCTTTTGCAGGTTAAGATATTCAAAATGTTATGTTCTTATTAATATGATATAATTTATATTTCTTTTGTTTACCATTACTGAGCATTTGATCTCACCCTTTTGTATATTTTGATTTCCCATGGTCAGGAAGAAGGGTATTAAGTAGGATATGCCAAAAAGGGACTCTAGATATGTTTAAATAAGGAGGAGACAATGTAGATGATTTATGAACCAGTTATTTAGGTTTCCCAGTTTCTAAAGACACTATACATGTACGGTCCTACTGTGGTTTTGTTATATGTTGTAATAATAATGCTTAAATTCTGATGTAATAACCATGTATCTAAAGTATGGGTCGTTATAACTATTCCCACAATATTTTTTCAGACAACCAGTACCCAGCTAGCACATGACCACCCATCAATTTAAGATTTAAATAGTACCGTATAAAACTTTTATGTACCATTATAACCCCACTCAAACACGATGGAGTCATAAAGCTAACCCCATGTTGACCACACTACATTGAATATCACTCACCTTAAGTCAAAAGAACCCTTAGAAATCCTATTTAAATGTGAGCACCTTCCTTATACAACAATTTGTTCAATGACCACCCATCACATATAATATTACTCTGAAGTTTATTTTTCTAACATGGAAATACTTCTTCACTATTCCAAAACCCCCAATACTCCAACCCATAAAATCATGTATCAAAACACAAGCACCCCAGGTACGTTCCCATAAATTTAAAGAATTATCATTATTATATCACAAAACCGATTAATTAACTATGCACCAGACACAAATTATCATATAATTAAGCTCACCTCATAAAAAAGAATACATAAATGCGGGCCAGCCTTACCTATAGGTTTTCCATGATTAAACGAAACATTAACCTACTAGGATCTAATTTAAAACAATGTTCCTCTAGGTCTCCCACCAATCCCTTCTGATCATGTCTCAAAACAAGGTATCCAGGTCTAACCACCTAGCCCAAAAATCAAACAAATCCTTGTAATTAAAGAAAACATTGATCTATGAGGGTAAAAACTATCAATAATTGGAATACATGGGAACTGATCCTCATAGAGAATCATCATAATAGAATACTCTCTAATGGGTCATAATATGTAAATAGGAATAACTGTTATTTGGAACTCACCATAAATATATATATGGAAATACCTCATAGTGTAATTGTTCACAATAAAATTTTATATATCCATCAACATCGTACACATCAACCCAACTAGATCTCAATAAATGAAGGAATAAACTACCAATTTTTACCATTGAATGACCATAATACCCACAAAAAATTGCCTCAATTATATGTGTCATATCACTATCATGGGGTTTTTAAGTAGAAATTTATTCCAAGATATTCAGGAAAACAATTAATAGGTTGTTACTAACACTTTAAATAACCAAACCTAAGATAAACATAAAAAAGGGGTCCAACACATTGGAATAATATACCATACAGAAATACTATAGTTTTTTCTCCTCTTGTTCATGAAAACAGAGACATCAACATCACCATCAAACTTATCATGGCAGATCCACATAGCCTCAGACCAAAAGGAAATATATGCAAGTTTTGCCAATTGAGTAGAATCACACCAAGAAAATCTATGGAAAAAACACCATTTTTTTTATGACACTTTAAACAATTATACTCTACTATAACTAATAATCACACATTTTTAATCCTCTAACATGTAAATCATATGTTCTATATATAATGCATGAGACACCTCTTTCTGTTGATAGAGAATTGTTAAAATCTATCATAAGCCTCTTACTAATGATATATGATTCATAAATCCATCATTGGACTCTTTCAAATGGACCAATAGATATATATCCATAATAAGTCATGAAACCCATGAAACATATACATTTTGTGAGGAGAAAATCATGTAAAACTAGTTCATCGCATTTCAAGAACTACAATCACATGTCCATGGTATCCTAGACTTCATACCATAATAAGTGTTCCTGATACACCAGTATGATATCCATTAGAGGTTATAATATAATAAAAAATATTGTGTCTACCATTTCCCATAAATAAATACAACAAGAAAAGAATTATCTAATACTGATTGGTAACATCCCAACCCAGATTCCACTAATCTGGTGTTGTTATCTGGTTCTCTTCAAGGACTCCATCTTTCCTCCCCATATGATTGAAGATTTTGACTAGTATAAAGGGCCTTGTGTTTGGTAGTTGGTAGTATATTCCCTTATATTGGAAAAATAATACACATTATATAAAAACCAAGGATCTAATTTCGTTAATAAACATTTTAAGGAAGCATTAAATACTCTAAAATGGAATCATCTTGAAATAATAAATGAAATACTATAACATCCCCAATAGTAATTTCATACATAAAACACTGATCACCCACTAGGAAGACCATATATACAGATGTACATAATGGAAATGAAAAAAATTATAGGGATCTTCTACTATATTTAATCCAAACAACATATTCATTGTACAAGAGACTACCTAGATGCTCAATCCTGGTCATAGTAATCCACACGAGTGGGTCAACTTGATCATGAAAACTCGGTCATTATCCCTATCAATCATGCAATATGTGCTCAGCCTAAAAATAATACGTAAGATTTTTATACACACAAAGGCTCACACATAGGGGGTTATAAATAATACTTAAAATCCACCCGAATGATGAACCTATATAACTTCTGTCAGAAGTGGAAGATCATGCAATATGCTCTGCCAACGTGACACACAACTGAAAATAAGAAATAAAAATTTCGAAACCACAATCGATACCTAGGTCTAGTATCCTTGTAGAGACCCGAAGCTAGACGTACATGGACATTACATTACTTTTGCGGAATACTTAGTACATAACAAAAACACACACACAAGGATCGTAATAGTTTAGTGTCTTTGGAAACTCGGAACGTAATCTTCTAATCGTGGTGAAAGATCTTCAATATCTCCCATAAAGATCTTCCCTTTTTTTAACTAGAACCTTTCTTTATATCCTGGGGAAAAGAAAACATAAAAGGGTGAGCTCAAATGCTCAGTAAGTGTAAAAAAAAGAAAAATCAATCACATCATATTCATAAGAACATAACTTTTGGAAATCTTAACCTGCAAAAGAGAGCATAATTTCATAACATGGGATAAATCATAGTAGTGAAATGAAATCCCATTAAGCATAACATAAAACATGAAACTTTGTGGCATACACACATAATCATAGAGAATCATTTCTTGTTAGTCATGACTCATTGCCAAGACTATCTTAGTGGACAAAGTCCCTTTCTGAATCGAGTCACCCTCATTTCAGTCCTGTTTCACTGAACCGGTATAACCTACCATTCCAGCCATGTCTATCTCATGAGATATGAAATCTTTACCCAATGCATTGGCGGGAGATATAGGTCCCACCCATCTCATAATGATACCATTCTTATGTGTGCCACAAAATCATAAGTCATACATCATTACATAACCCATGTAATAAAAATGGGATTCTTAAACAACATGACATCATAAATCAATTCATATAAGATAAAGGAATTCATAAAAATAATTCCATCACAACATAACGAAATCAATGTAACAATAGGGATAAAAACAGAACCCTATGTTATCTTAGATGGAAAATAATTTTGATAAAACACTTGAAATGAATTCTTGAGGAAAATATCCTTTCTTCTTCAAAATCAATTTCTTTTCACAAAACGTCATGCAATTTTAAAAGAAAGAGATTTTATTGAAAATAGTCATGAAATCCTTTGGAAGAAGCTTCATGAAAATAAGGCTTTATAAAAACCGTAAAAATCCGTTCGTGCCGTTTAGGTTAAAAAAACATTCTTCTCGTACTTTTGTCGGAAAAGTCAAAAAGTACCTCGTACGAAAAACGACAAAAGATTCCTTTCATATCCTTTAATAAAACTCACCGAAGGGTAAAATAGGATTTAAACAATTGTAGGTGAATGGAAATAATATTACATATTGAGGAAAACATGGATGTGGATGATAAAATACACCCCAGAAAATACCAAAGTATAAACAATCTCGGATAAAATTGAGATTGTGACATTTCCCTTACCTTAGGTCTGATTTCCTTCGTAAGTGTCCGAACCTCCTCTTCTTTGAAACACCTCTTTGAATCCTCCACTTAGGGAACTAAGATTGGTCTTTGAAGAAGACCAGGACCTCTAGGATTATTCTAGGGAAGTGGAGAAGATATTTTGGCAGGGGTTGGCCGAGCTTGAGTGCTCAAATTGGTGTGAGGAGGAGGGGGAGGAGGTACCCTTTTATAAGGGAGGAGAGGGGCACCTTAGGAATATCTCAAAATATTATTTTATATTAAAGTCAAAATCAGTTTATAATGGTTCCAAAGGGTCTTATTTCGAAGCTAAAGTGGGGATGGGTCGAAATCCTATCAACCAATAGGATTTAGACAAGTTTAGGGTATTATTTTAACCTTATCAATTAGATTTAACTGTAAGTTAAATAATATAACTTTTACCGTGTCTTTTTGTTTTCTTTTACTATATGGTTAATACACTTACTATAACATGCCAAAAAAACCCCAAATTGTTTATTATTAAAATATATATCATTATCTAAGTCATTTGGCCGAACCTTAGATTTTTAGGAATAAAATAACAATTAATAATATAATATTTGATTTAAAAACTATTTTGTGTCAATTTTGACACTATTTGATATATGATTTTTGTGAAAGTCATAACAGAATTATTTGTTAAAACCATGTTGATTAAATCAACCCTAATATATCATAGTAACCTAAAAAATTAGTGGAATTCATAAAAAGTCTCAAATTACATTCATTTGAGCATTTATAACATCAATTATGTTAATATTTCCTTAAAAGGGTACTTACTGCATCATCGTTGTGTCATAAATAAATTAATTTAGTTAAAGTCTAAAAATTATAAATAAACTATCATTATGTATGAAATCTTTTGAGCTTTCTAATGAATATTTATAGTCGAATTTATCTTATGTATGACACCATATTAAAAATGTTTTAGTTATTGAACTTTGATTTTAACTATTTTAACTATTCATTAAATAAAATAATATTAAATGTCATAATCTAATCCAAGTGGACCTAAATGGTCATATTATATTCATAAGGTTGTTTTTGGTCGAATTACACTTATCTAATAGAATTAGTACATGTGTTAGGGTAATAGTAATATCATATTTACCCTTAGTTACCCTATTTACTATTAACCGTGGTAAAAAAAAGTAAAAAGTTACTATTCACCAACAATTATTTTCATCTCATTGAACCACATTTTAGTCCTTGATATTAACCGTGTCTGTCGGATTTTCAAAATTCCATTCACAGAAGCGGTAAAATTAAGTTTTATGCAAAATTCAGTTTTTAACCTACCACTTAGTGGTTTCACTATTCATCAAAAATTGAAAGTTTTCAGAAAAATACCAAAATTTCATCCTAAGATATATTTAATATTCCGAATTTAAAAAATGAAGTCTATTTTACCAAATTCATAACATAGAAGTTGCATTAATTAATTTTATAATTAAATCCAACTGTTAAAACAAATAGCGTGTTTTTAAGAAACAATATCTATCAAAAGATTGACACTTGTTTATGTCTGGTTTAAATGTGAAATTACATCCAATGAACAACATTGTATTAAATTGTAAAAATATATTCTAAATATACTTTAAAACAACTCAAATTAATAATTTATCACTATTAATTATTTTGATTAAAAAGGTTGTTTTTAATTAAAATTTAGTAATTTCCACTATTCATCAGAATATGAAAGTTATCCGAAAAGTACCAAAATTTCACCTTAGGCTAAATTCGATACTCCGAATCCAAAAATGAAGTCCATTTTGAGAGCTAAAATTTCTAAAATTTTAAAAGGTGGTTATTACTATTCATAACGGCTAGTTATAATAATATTTTAATAGCATATCGTTGTTTAGTGAAACTCGGTATTGCGTACTACGCACGCTATCGAGGAAGGTCGTGATTGCGTGTAATGCAAGGCAAGTCAAGGATGCGTGTTGTGCAAGCTCCTTTTGGTGTAGCGTACCACACAAGACATTAGTGAAATAAAAAAGAATATTTTTCATAAAATCTTGGGCTGTTACATTCTACCCCCCTTAAAATGAATTTCGCCCTCGAAATTCATCGGGGTTATAAATGGTTTACTATTCGAAAGTTTCTTTAATAGAAACCCACATCGTAAAAAGGAATACCAAAACTTGGCTTTTAAAAACTAAAGTATGAAATGTAACGATTACCCAAATAAACTAATCACTGGGTTTCCACATAGGTGAAAATATGGATATGGAAGAGAAATATAACCATCATGTTCTGATGGAGAGTGGTAGAGAACATGGCTATGGAAAATCCAGTAATCACAAATCCATAAATTTGTGACGATCTAAGGTACCATCTGAATCATCAGGTATAAGATCACCAGGACAACATTTTTGGTTTTCAAGATCATTTCCCTAAAGTTGAAAATTTGAATTAAAATAAATACTTTCTTTATTTTGGTACAATCTCACTGTTGTTCATGCCTTGAACAATTTCCACTTCATCTCTTAAATAAATGAAGTTGAATTTGTTATTCGTGAAGTGTTAGCAGATCATGTGATAGAATGACGGGTCATTCCATCTGTCTCAAACAAAAGGTTAGAAAAATTATATACATAAGTCGATCTATAGTGAGATTAATCACATATGGTTCCTACAATGGACTTATAATTCATATATCATACTGTTTAATATAATAAAACTAGTTTCTACTAAACAGGGACTTCCTGTAGGCCAGTGGTAGGCGATAAAGGCCAGTCGCACTTCGATTGTGGGTTCGATTCCCACAGCCTTGTCCGAAGCGATGGGTTGTCGCCGGTCCTGCAGGTTGTCCTTTTTCTAAAACTACATTACTATAACATCCCATCAATAATATCGAAAAAAAACTTCTATCCTTAAACAATACTCACTTATGTCCAACATAATCCATTTCAATCTTTAGGCTTATCCATAATACTGCAGTCCACTCTCATAACATAGTGAAAACGATTACCAGAGATTTAATACCATCGTTGATCCCCATATATTATAAGATATGTTTTATTGGTCACATTCCAAACATTCAAAGTCCTTAATCATGTATTCTCTTGAATACATTAGTGAAAACATGAATGCAGTTTAAAGTTAACACTTTCCACATACCAAAATCCTCAAAATTCTATATACTCAAACCATGATATCACTTAGTCCTTATATAAATCATGAGCTCATGAATACTATTAAACATTTCATTTTCTCGTTTTCCCTTCATTATGCGCATATCATCTTATTTCCAAAAAATATCTCAATCACTTTGAATACCACATCAATAAATATTGCAATACTCAATGATACAACATTATTTTGGAATCCCATTACATAAACACTTAATCATTCCACCACATCGTTGTCATATTCAACATTGCCAATAGTGATCGCATGTGACTTCCCTTTGTCCTTTTCCTTCAGTAGTTGCTCATGTTGACCATCACTAACCCTTGGATTAGGGCATTTATTAGCATAATGCCCCATTTCCTTGCACTTGAAGCATTGAAGTGTTGGTGGTGCGTTCTCTGCAGTGTTTGCTTTATTCACATCATTAGAAACCCTTTTTCCATTACTTCGACACTCAGCTGCTCGATGACCTTCATTTCCACACTTAAAACAGTTTCTAGTCCCTTTAAGACAATCTCCACCATGCTTCATTCCACACTTTGTGCATAAGGAAACATTCATATTCTTTTCACCATTATTCTGAGATTTCTCCTTGAACTCCATCTTTCATTTCTTGTCAAAACCATGAGATGGATATGTAACACCAACTTCCATTTCTACCTTGATAGCACAACGCACAATTTCTTCATAGCTACTGAAGTCTCTTATAGCTAATGCCCTTCGAAGACTTGGTTTTAAGCCACTGAAAAATCGATCAACTTTACTTTCAGGTTGGATGATCATGCCAGATGCATACCTTGCAAGTCTTGTAAAATTCGCTTCGTATATACCAACAGATTCATCATCCTTTTGCTTTAGTTCAATAAACTCCTTCTCAATCTTTGTTCAAAGAATACGAGGGAAGTACTTATTGAAAAATAAGTTCTTGAACTCGTCCCATTCCATGGACTCAATTTCATCTATTTGCCTTGTATTCTTGATAAGATTCCACCATTGATCAGCTTCACCTTCCAAACGATATACTGCTAAGACGACTTTATCATGTTCAGAACATTGAAGAACTGAAAATATATTTTCAGTGGTACTGATCCATTGTTCAGCAACAAGTGGATCAGAAGACCCACTGATAGAAGGTGGACGTTGCCTCATGAAGGACTCAATAGAATATTGTTCCCTTCTCTGATCATTTGGAAGTCCAGAATGATTCATATCTTGTGTAAGTATAGCAATAAGATTTTGCACTCCATCTCCCATAACATTTTTTTGTTCAGGAGGACAATCATTGCATTTTCCATTGCATTGATCAACACGGTTCCTTCGGGTTCCAGCCATCGTCTAAAACCGAAAAAGAATAGTGTGAGAGGCAAAAATCATGCTAGGGAAAACAACATAATAAAGGGGGAGTACCTTCAATATCTAACATCTTAGGTTTAATTCTATGATCGTTAGTGTAGTTCTAGTACTATAACCTATACGTATACTTAACCATAGAGACATCCCTAGACATACCGTAGAAATATCTCTAGGGATCTCACTAACGTTCTGGCATCCTAGTTTCCAAAGGTTGACTAAACCTTTCCTCTGATACCAACTGTAGAGACCCGTATCTTGATGTACATGGACATTACATTACTTTTGCGGAATACTTAGTACATAACAAAAACACACACACAAAGATCGTAATAGTTTAGTGTCTTTGGAAACTCGGAACGTAATCTTCTAATCGTGGTGAAAGATCTTCAATATCTCCCATAAAGATCTTCCATTTTTTTTACCTAGAACCTTTCTTTATATCCTGGGGAAAAGAAAACATAAAAGGGTGAGCTCAAATGCTCATTAAGGGTAAACAAAAGAAAAATCAATCACATCATATTTATAAGAACATAACTTTTGGAAATCTTAACCTGCAAAAGAGAGCATAATTTCATAACATGGGATAAATCATAGTAGTGAAATGAAATCCCATTAAGCATAACAAAAAACATGAAACTTTGTGGCATACACACATAATCATAGAGAATCATTTCTTGTTAGTCATGACTCATTGCCAAGACTATCTTAGTGGACAAAGTCCCTTTCTGAATCGAGTCACCCTCGTTTCAGTCCTGTTTCACTGAACCGGTATAACCTACCATTCCATCCATGTCTATCTCATGAGATATGAAATCATTACCCAATGCATTGGAGGGAGATATAGGTCCCACCCATCTCATAATGATACCATTCTTATGTGTTCCACAAAATCATAAGTCATACATCATTACATAACCCATGTAATAAAAATGGGATTCATAAACAAAATGACATCATAAAACAATTCATATAAGATAAAGGAATTCATAAAAATAATTCCATCAAAACATAATCAAATCAATGTAACAATAGGGATAAAAACATAACCCTATGTTATCTTAGATGGAAAACAATTTTGATAAAACACTTGAAATGAATTCTTGAGGAAAATATCCTTTCTTCTTCAAAATCAATTTCTTTTCACAAAATGTCATGCAATTTTAAAAGAAAGAGATTTTATTGAAAATATTCATGAAATCCTTTGGAGGAAGCTTCATGAAAATTAGGCTTTATAAAAACCGTAAAAATCCGTTCGTGCCGTTTAAGTTAAAAAAAACATTCTTCTCGTACTTTTGTCAGAAAAGTCAAAAAGTACCTCGTACAAAAAACGACAAAAGATTCCTTTCATATCCTTTAATAAAACTCACCGAAGGGTAAAATAAGATTTAAACAATTGTAGGTGAATGGAAATAATATTAAATATTGAGGAAAACATGGATGTGGATGATAAAATACACCCCAGTAAATACCAAAGTATAAACAATCTCGGATAAAAATGAGATTGTGACATTTCCCTTACCTTAGGTCCGATTTGCTTCGTAAGTGTCTGAACCTCCTCTTCTTTGAAACGCCTCTTTGAATCCTCCACTTAGGGAACTAAGATTGGTATTTGAAGAAGACCAGGACCTCTAGGATTATTCTAGGGAAGTGGATAAGGGATTTTGGCAGGGTTTGTCCGAGCTTGAGTGCTCAAATTGGTGTGAGGAGGAGGGGGAGGAGGTACCCTTTTATAAGGGAGGAGAGGGGCACCTTAGGAATATCTCAAAATATTATTTTATATTAAAGTCAAAATCGGTTTATAATGGTTCCAAAGGGTCTCATTTCGAAGCTAAAGTGGGGATGGGTCGAAATCCTATCAACCAAGAGGATTTAGACAAGTTTAGGGTATTATTTTAACCTTATCAATTAGATTTAACTCTAAGTTAAATAATTTTACTTTTACCGTGTCTTTTTGTTTTCTTTCACTATATGGTTAATACACTTACTATAACATGAAAAAAGAACCCCAAATTGTTTATTATTAATATATATATCATTATCTAAGTCATTTGGCCTAACCCTAGATTTTTAGGAATAAAATAACAATTAATAATATAATATTTGATTTAAAAACTATTTTGTGTCAATTTTGACACTATTTGATTTATGATTTTTGTGAAAGTCATAACAGAATTATATGTTCGAACCAAGTTGATTAAATCAACACTAATATATCATAGTAACCTAGAAAATTAGTGGAATTCATAAAAAGTCTCAAATTACATTCATTTGAGCATTTATAACATCAATTATGTTAATATTTCCTTAAAAGGGTAATTACTGCATCATCGTTGGGTCATAAATAAATTAATTTATTTAAAGTTTAAAAATTATAAATAAAATATCATTATGTAGTAAATCGTTTTAGCTTTCTAATGAATATTTATAGTCGAATTTATCTTATATATAACCCTATATTAAAAATGTTTTAGTTATTGAACTTTGATTTTAACTATTTTAACTATTCATTAAATAAAATAATATTAAATGTCATAATCTAATCCAAGTGGACCTAAATGGTCATATTATATTCACAAGGTTGTTTTTGGTCGAATTACACTTATCCAATAGAATTAGGACATGTGTTAGGGTAATAGTAATATTATATTTACCCTTAGTTACCCTATTTACTATTAACCGTGGTAAAAAAAAGTAAAAAGTTACTATTCACCAAAAATTATTTTCATCTCATTGAACCACATTTTAGTCCTTGATATTAACCGTGTCTGTCGGATTTTCGAAATTCCATTCACAGAAGTGGTAAAAATAAGTTTTATGCAAAATTCAGTTTTTAACCTACCACTTAGTGGTTTCACTATTCATCAAAAATTGAAAGTTTTCAGAAAAATACCAAAATTTCATCCTAAGCTATATTTCATATTCCGAATTCAAAAAATGAAGTCTATTTTACCAAATTCATAACATAGAAGTTGCATTAATTAATTTTATAATTAAATCCCACTGTTAAAACAAATAGCGTGTTTTTAAGAAACAATATCTATCAAAAGATTGACACTTGTTTATGTCTGGTTTAAATGTGAAATTACATCCAATGACCAACATTGTATTAAATTGTAAAAATATATTCTAAATATACTTTAAAACAACTCAAATTAATAATTTACCACTATTAATTATTTTAATTAAAAAAGTTGTTTTTAATTATAATTTAGTAATTTTCACTATTCATCAGAATATGAAAGTTATCCGAAAAGTACCAAAATTTCACCTTAGGCTAAATTCGATACTCCGAATCCAAAAATGAAGTCCATTTTGAGAGATAAAATTTCTAACATTTTAAAAGGTGGTTATTACTATTCATAACGACTAGTTATAATAATATTTTAATAGCATATCGTTGTTTAGTGAAACTCGGTATTGCGTACTACACACGCTATCGAGGAAGGTCGCGATTGTGTGTAATGCAAGGCAAGTCAAGGATGCGTGTTGTGCAAGATCCTTTTGGTGTAGCGTACAACACAATACATTAGTGAAATAAAAAAGAATATTTTTCATAAAATCTTGGGCTGTTACAATCCTAATCAACTAGGCAATGTGAAACCGCATATATATATTCCCATAAATATTTTATATACATATATATTTATATATATGAGTAAGGTGAAAAATAACATGATCAAAAAAACTCAATCATTTGGTTCATAATACCTATTTTTTAGATATAATATGAATAGGTAATTGAGGTGGATGTCATTCCTCTCAAGCTATGTATAGTGAAGTTGATACCTAGGTTCATAATCCCAATAGATAATACATAATTTTTCCAATGTCATTAATTTCTCTACGAAAGCTACATCACCATAGTTGGTATATATAATTTCTCTAGGATCACATGTGCTCGCATCCATTCATTGTAGTGAAGGATTCCCTATAATGAATAAAAACCCTTTAAATGGTCACTGATTTGGATTCCATACCACTCTACCCATTGTTATCAAATCACATGTCTAAGCCCTAGGTCCTTTTCCATTTGTGGTCAGGACATCCTAATTTGAATAATCCCCAAGGGGATGACCCTTAGGAAATCTACAAGGAATTATATATGAATCAAAGTACATGATCGGTAACTATTAAATAAATAGATCAATATCCCACTCCATGTCTATTCTGGTGTGTTCTGTATTGTAATGGGGCATTTGTAAGACCCTAGGGAGAAGCCAAGGCATTGCTCATGAGAGCTTATTCATCCTTTAGTGAATCAATTATGGGGAGTTCCATGTCCAACAACATGTTCATCTAATCGACCAGGGAGAGTGTAATCATCTACATTTCTCTCTATATCATGATAATACTTGATTATATATAAAATAAATGGTGATGAGTTCCATGTCCAAATTGGGGTCATGTAATAAATCGTGAAGTGAAAAATCATTTTCATCATGTGAGAGAGTGTAATCATCCTCATGTATGTCTCATAAGTTAGATCCTAGTACGTACATATGATAATCCCAATAATATAGTTTTTAAAAATTCATTATTAACATCCACATCCTGAAAAGTACATCGAGGAATCCTAAAAATATAAAAAACAACAAAATGGTTCAGAAACTAGACCCTTGGAAGGATGTTTGGTCATCCTAAAAAAAATTTCATTTCACATTAGCTTCATCATCCAAATACCAAAAAAACATCTTTAAATCATAAATGTGTCAATAATGATCAAGTGAACTCGTATGAAAATAGTAAGGGTGGATAAATACATAATTGAACCACTATAATCATATCCCATTATTCTTATAAGTTTAAAATGTAATCTAAAATGACACCTACTATCATCTATACCTATACTAGACATACGAGCAAAGGGTCAGTCAAACATTGAGACACCAAAAGGGTACATTATGTCAAAATTTTTGAGGGAAATCTTATTTGGGATTCTAAAATTCAATAATTTATTGAAATAATCCCTCATGGGAACCATGAAAATAATTATCTACTAGAGGCATCCAACATGGTACCCTTTAGGTTAGACAATGAAATATAATATTACATTATATCTTTATAATGGTGTACATAGGTATAATAATCTAACAAAAAATCCATTGAAAGAGTGAATAGGTAGATAGATCTTATATGGGTTTACCTGGGTCAGTATATATGAAAATTCATCCCATAGAGGAACCATAGTAAAAATGATAAGATTGATACATCCTACACTTTATCCTGTCTGTAAATATATAACAAGGAAACTTAGACTTAGAGTATAATTAATTGAAAATAATATTAGAGATATATATAGTATCCCATATTATATCAATGGTTTCACTAAAACGATATAAATGAATATGATTATGAGAGGAAAACCTCACTATTAAGTAAAAACTTCAAAATGCCTCATTGGAGTCCTCAAATCACCTAAAGGATTTAACCATTGTGATCTATGCAGAAAGATACAAAAATATACCACTCATGTTTCTAATTCCTACTATGGGGCATAAATTAATAAAAACCATGGAAAGGGTGGAAAGGGAGGAGTACACAGTGTATATATCCTAGTACACGTAGTGTAGCCTCTAATTCCAACTTGGGAATTTATTTTAGGTAGAAATGGTGTGTAAAGACCATGTATAAGACCAGTAAGTCATGTAAAAATAATATAAGCTACATGGGGTACCTTTATAAGTACTTAACAAGGCTTGAACTTGTATTTTTTCTAGTTGTGTACTTCTACTTGGCGCGTGACCCACACGGGGTCTGACTGTGTACTATACATGACCATGTTCCCTCCCATAGTCAATCTAGACATGTACTCTGCTAAATTTCTTAGTACCATTAAATTAAATGTATACCGTATAAAGATATTGTACTTGTAAAAAAAATAATTTTCCCTAATTATGAATACCAAAATATGTGTGTTCATGAACTATACATCATGTGATTTGGATTTCTGAGTAGGAAACCCATCAAATCGTCTTGAAAATGTATTTTGTACCCCCAAAGGATATAGATCAATACTCAATGTAATATAAAGAGTAATAATAGGACTTAAAACTAGAAAGTGGTATATATGTTGTGATATATGGACTAAACTGAAAAAATAACTATCATAGGGTAGAATTCATTGAAGCTTCACTGGATTTCATGATCCACTACTGATGCATGATGATTCGGCTCCTCCAGAGCTTCATGGTGGAACCTCCCTTCCTATATTACTAATTAACTCTCTCCATCCACATATCCTTTCTCAGTCATGGTGAAAGAGTCTCATCGGTGTCTTATATGAAAATCCATGTGGATAAAATGAGAAAAGAAATAGAGAAAAGAAATGGATGAAATTAAAAGGCATGAGAAAATGTACGTAGGCCCGACCACGACACCTAACATGAGTTTATGCCTCAAAAAAAAATATTCCTATCGACATAATGGTGGAGATGGAATCTCAATACAATAATTTATTCTAATGGTTTATTGAACATGCGTTAATAAATGAAAATTTATTTAATATAGTTTTAATAATAATTATTCCATGGAAATATTGAATGGATTGATGTCCGACAAAACATATGTCCAAGGGTGAACAGAATATTTGGGGACCAACTGATTGGTCAAAAAATTTATAAAAAATCATTTGTGTAACAACCGAAATTTTTATCAATGGAAATTAGCTTCTAATAATTATGTTATATAATCACATGAAATCGCAACACAATAGACTACTAAGTACTATCTGGCCTTTAAACAAAATATTGTCACTTATGTTATTTGAATTTGGAAAATTTGGCATACACGATTGCGATCAGTAAGATGTTTGGAGTTAGATAAAAAAATTAATTTTTAGTGCATTTTAACTTATCCATATGAATACTAATAAGAACCATATGATTAATAAATCATCTAAACTAATAGTAACTTCATCCATGAATGCATAAATAAAATTGAGGGATCTTATAAGTGATAATATGACTATAGTAAAAGTATTGGTATTTTTTAAGTCATGAATAATTAATTACAATAATTATTTTTATTTAAAAGAAAATTTATTTTTCTTAAAAGGTGTTCATTAATTAAAAATTATATGTCCTCTAGTTTTAGGATATTTTTATTAGTTATAAGGAAATTTTTAAAAACATTATTAAATCATTTATAGTTTTAAAATTAGTATTATTCAAGTAATTTATTATTATAATAATAAATTATAGTAATTATATTTGTAACATTATTTTTTAATAATAGAGTTAATTTTTGGATTCAACACATTGGAAAATGGTTAGGGTGAATTTTTGGATTTTTCTAAAATACATGAATTTTATATGAATAGTAAAATAAGATAATTTACAATAAATGCTTAAAAATTAATTTTTGCATCATTCTTGAGTCATATATGATGTAAATGGCCATTGGTTCAAAATAAAATGAACATGTTACTATATTTGGTCATGGAATCATTACTTTTTCTAGTCATGGAGGAAATTAATAAACTATGGAATTAAATATTATGAAAATCATCCCCCCTCCACTATAAAAATAACCCACACACCCCTCATCTCTTCACACCTATCATGCCTTGTACCTTCCCAAATGCTCCCAAAATCTCCCTCCATGATCCTCCCTCATGTAAAAAATACCTTGGACTCCTCAAAATACCAATTCTATTCCCCTTAATATGTTCTCAATAGTCATAAACTCAAGTGGAAAATTCATCTGTATGATTCTTTTTATATCATTGCAGTTATTTTCTTTTATTTTTTTCTTTAACCATCTCCATTCACTAAAATGGTATGATACATCCAATAACATACATGTAATGTAATTTTTTTATGATAATATGATAATTCATTATCATTTTTTCTTTCCACTTCTTTTATACGAAAGAAACAAAAACACCGTCGGAGATGTGTTAATTTATCACATTCAAGTATGAAGTTTATCAATTTATATTACCATATTCAATTCCGGTAGTGAAACCATTTTTATGGTTGAACCAGATTATTGGATATTTATTTTATCTAATGTGTTGTTTTGGAATCCTTTTTCACACTTAGTGTAAAATAATAACACAGAACAAGTTAATTACGAACAAAATCGCAATGTTAATCCAAGTGTTTATCATTAATGTTTTATATATTGAATCACCTTCGCTAAAAATAACAAAATTTATTTTATTACCATTTAATCCTAAGGATGATCAATAATGTTATATAAATTCAATCCATGATAACCATCTTTAGCATACATGTGTGTCTGGACATGAATACAGGTGAACCTATCCATAAAACCAAGGAAACAAATGAACCAGAAAAATGAAATTGATCCTCATAACCAATGAAACAGGTTATTAATGAAATAAAAAATGTTATAATATAAAAAATTACATGTAAAATAGGTTATTTAATTATAACAACCGTGTCCTGGTGATAGCACAACCAACCCGCCTTAACATGTTCATTGGGTCCTCGCCCACCAGGTACCACCAGTTTCCCCACACTCACGTGGTCCCCACCCTGAGGTCTAACCAAATGCCTGAATGGGTCGTCGGACTAATGGCAGTCCACCACAGGCCATAACATGTCCTTTCCAGTGTGATTTTTCCTCACTCACACACACCCTTAGAAATATCCCAGATAGTCACCCATCATGTTCACTACTCGAAGCCAAGAACGCTTAACTGTGGAGTTTTAATCAGGAAAACTCCCGAAATGGAAGGTGCACCTTGTTGAAATTAGTCATATCTTTTAGTCATTTAACCCTTTTATCATTTGGGGCTGTTACAATCACCACCCCCAACACAACTTCCTCGTTGTGGGACCTATATCTCATCCCAGGCAGTAAACCACACTTAAGAATGGGTACCACCTCAGATACCAAATGTAACAACTGATTCTTAGGGATATCACAACCACCAAGCCTTAACATGGTCGTCGGGTCTTGGCATGCGAGGTACCACCAGTTACCCCGCAGATACATTGTCCCCACCCCATGGTCCACCCACATTCATGAATGGGTCATCTGACTAATGAAAATCCCCCACAGGCCAACACATGTCCTTTATAGTGTGTTTTTACTCAATCACACACACCCTAGAAAACTTCCCTGAAGGTCACCCATCCACATCACTACTTCAAGACAAACATGATTAAATGTGGAGTTCTAATCATGTAGGCCCTCAAAAAGGAAGGCGCACCTTGTTGACATGAGTCAAATTATTTAGTCACTTAACCCTTTATCATTTGGAGGTGTTTAATTTATTATTAATTAGTGAACCTAATTTGATTATTCGGGTCATTAATATCAAGTAGAGAACACCATCATACTTAAGGCAATGGATCCTCTCTATTTCACTTTTATTGAAGAATATAATATAGGTTATTACCCTTTATGCATAATCCATAATTATGGGGAATGATTTATCAACTCCTCCATACTTACCTCATGATGTATAAGTGATGATAAACCCCTTTCTGTCCCATTAATCTCTCTTAAGTACACCAAATACAATGCCAATAATCCATATTCCACCTGAACCTCCTTTATTCCTTCATGTTACCTTATCCTCATTTTACCTAAATAAAGATATCTTATCATTTTATGTTCATATTCAAAAATATAGTTACATGTACCAAATTCATATAACAAGACCCTTTCATCATTCTATTACGGGTATATACATGTTTTTAAGTGATTCCCTCCTCAATACTTTCAGATAAGTAAACTTGTCTTAAGAGAACATCCTGAATTATTAATTGACATCAAGTGCACTCTATCATTTATTTTAAATCAACCATTGTCTTTATAAAATAATTTTTTATGAAAAAATTCTTGGTTCACATTTTTTATATAAATGATCGTTCCCTTTTTTATTTTAAAGGCTCTATAGTATTTCCTTTAAACCTGCACAAACATGTTTTAATGCTAATATTTCTTAAATAATTTTCCTATATGTTGTTACTTATACATGGCATATATTACCATGATACATGACTATTTCCTTAATTAATTACCATTTATTTTAGTTCCATTACATCATGGAAACGTGTATGATGAGCCCATTTGTAATTCTGTATGACATGATGGTGGTGCCCAATTTTTTCCATGGATAACTGATATGTTTATGTAAGATTGATTATGTATGATTATTTATGTTTAAAACAAATTAATTAAAAGTTAAGCTGGGTGAACCCAGATAGCGCTCCAATACATTGGGTAATGTTCAGTCTCATGAGATGTTATGTGCGACGGTCTGGTTGGTTAGCTTTGTCTTGTGTTTCCATATATGATGGTCTTGGCAGTTATTCAAGGATTTTACTACATTATGTAATGGTATTGGTGGTTAGTCTTGACTCGTGATAAATTCGTGTTTTAGGTTGCTTCTACATTTTTATTACTCAATTTTTATTTGATACCATTTTTATATGTTATGATTCTTTATTCTATATTATATGATTATGCCATGATATTTAACCCATGTGATAAATACATATTCTTATTTTTATTACCTTAATGGAATTTTATCTCATCTCATTGTTCATGTGTCCCCTAGTGTACTATATATAGATGTAAAGGCTCAAAAGAAGTTTGGGGATTTTTTAAGTGACTAAATATGATGTTTTTTTAGTTCTATGTTTTATGTTTTACATACCATGTCTTCAAATACAATAGACTTCATGATCATTGGTCTTTACATTGATGATTAATTATTATTAAAATCATATAATGCTACATGTAAAAGGCTAGGGTCACTATAGTTGGTATCAGAGGATGGTCTAGTAATTTTTGGAGATTGTGATTATAGAATTTAATAAGAACATTATGGATGATGATAATTATAAGAAAACATCCCAATATTTTGGTACATATATAGTAAGTGGTTTATCAAGAAAATACATTACTATAATGATACAAATAGTTAAAGGGGGCTCAGGAATAGATGTATCTAGGTGTAAAACCCAATAACACCATGTTGAGCTAGAGACAAATGGGAACTGGGGAAGAAAACGGGCCAGGATGCACTCTTTGTTTAACACTCATGAGGGATATGAATTGGTAAATACATGAGCTTAGTACAAACCATTTTTAAGGGAATAAAAAAATCCCATAAAAATATATGTTACTAGATGGATCAACGATAACCTAGAATGCAACATAGGGAATCCGAAGTTAGGATATACATCTCTTTTACATGTTTATCCTCTAATGTTCAATGTTTCCTCTTTTAGTCAACAACTAAATATTCAAGCCCCATAATTTTACGCTCTTTTTCTTCATTAATGGAGGGAAATAGAATAACACATTCTAAAAATCAATGTGATAAGGAATGAGAATATTTCACTAATGACGTGGCAGATATAATGGGAATGGGTATCCAAATATCATGATTCTACTTGATCAAATTTCCCATGTTATAAATAATAACATGAATCATGTGGAACACCCTGCTTTTCCATTGAATAAGCATTTTGTCGTCGAATCCTTCATCTAGAAAAGGACTCAATTTTTTATTGGATATTATGACCCCCTCCTCACGAAACAATGCATTAACTCCATAGAAAAGATATTTTTTTTCCTCGAGTGCTCAGATGAAGGAAAATTTGTGGTGGAAATATATCTTTTAGATGGGGAAGTTGATCAATAGAGGATACTGATCAAGAATACAAATCCCCAAGAGAAACTTGATTCCATGTTTTGGGATGAATTCAAGAAAATATTTCTCAATAATTATTTTCCCCCAAACTCCCCATCTCAAGATGGAAAGAGAGTTCCTCACACTCAAGAAATAGGAAGATGATTGCATAGGGTTGTATGAAGAAAACTTCGAAAGTCATAAATGATATTCCTCTTGGTTTATCTTGAACTTCAATAGCATGGTGGATCACTTCATTAGAAGATTAAATCTAAGACTACAAAAAGAGTTGGCAATTCGAGACATTGATAGTTTTGGAAAGGTTGTTTGTTGTGTCCTCATAATTTAAATGGTGATCGGAGACTCTCAGTGGTATCTTGGGCCCGGTGAAAAGAAGAGGAAAATGGAATCTAATTTTTGTGGTCCAGCAAATAAATTCCATGATGGAATGAAGATCGATCATCCTGAATTTAAACATTGTGGTAAGAATCATCCTGGAAACTGTATAAAGGGACCTAGAATTTAATTCAATTGTAGAAATTTGGGACATCATAATGAAAACTACTGAACAGATATGACGAATCCTTTTAATTTGGATGAAGAAAGGAAGGTTCAGATCAATGCTCGGCCTATACTGAAGTGTTACAACTATAAGAAGCATGGAAATTATGTGAACAATTTCTCTATGCCAAGGGTTGTTTTATGGAAATCAAAAAACAAACATCAATGAAATAAGTAAGGTCTTATGCTATCATAAATACTAAAGTGTATCCGGATGACGATGTGGTGATAGATACACTAGTTATTCATTCAAAAATAGTGAACATATTATTTGATTCTAGTTTTACACATTATTTTGTATCTTTCATGTTTAGTATAACTATTCAAACCAAACCTAAAAATTTGGTGGATATATTATCTATGAGAATAACGAATGGGGAAATTATTGCATACATGTTTTATAACACCTCCCCAATAAATTTTTTTGGGATCAACCTACCAAAAAATCTTGTCATACTTCCTTTAGTGGAGATCGATGTTAACTAGGCCATGAATTGACTATCATTATACAATGAAAACATGAACGTTCGGGGAAGGGAGTTCACTTTTCATATCCAGAAGAATCCTCTAATTATATACAAGTGTAAGGAGGAAGATGAATATCCTGTAGAATTATTTTCTCAAGTGTGGATATTAATTCCTTATGAGAAAGAATATCTAGATCAGATGATTGGGATAAAGATAGAATCTCGCTTAATGAGATTCCCATCATGAGGGATTACACTTACGTATTCCTTGAGGAGTTGCCTTTTTTCCTTCTGATCGAGTGGTTGAGTTCTCAATTGAACTTATTTATTCATCTTAGCCTATATCAATGAAACCTTATAGAATGGCCATCGTAGAGCTGAAAGTGTAGAATATGAAGCTAAAGGCGAATCTGAAGACGGGTTTTGTACACCCGAGTTCACCACCATGGGGTGGATTAGTCCTCTTAGTCAAGATGATGGGTACATAAATGAACTTCTACATTGATTTTTGGGATCTCAAGAAAATCATGATAATGAACAGGTATCCCCTTCCACTAATAGATGACTTGTTTGATCAGCTTTGTGGGGCCAATTATTTATCTAAGATGGACCTTCGGTCAGTATATCACAAATTAAAGGTGAGGAAAGAATATATTCTCATGAATTCATTGGGAACGAGGTACGGACAATATGAGTTCATAGTGATTCCATTCAGACACATTAATGATGCTACAATTTTCATAGATTTAATAAAAAGAGTATTTAGAGATTAACTCCACAAATTTGTAGTAGTATTTATCAACAATATTCTGATATACTTTAAGGGAAAGAAGGAATATAAAGAGAATTCAAATACTCTATTAATGACTTTGTAAAGGAAGAAGTTGTATTCATATTTTAATAATTGTGAGTTCTGGATGGACGAAGTATCATTATTGGGTCAAGTTATCACCAGCAAAAGGATATTCACGGAACATTCCAGGACAAAAATAATTGAATAGTGGCACATTCCAATATCAGTGGTGGAAATTCACAACTTTCTTGATCTAGATGGGTATTATCAATGATTTGTGAAAACTTTTCATGATTGTCACACCCAAAGGAAAAGCTGACATGGATGGGAGTAATTTTTTTTGACTCAGGAATGTAAGGATTGTTTTAAGGAATTCAAAAAGAGGATTATCACAACACCATTACTCAGACTCCCAAAACGTGGGGAAGTCATTATGATATAACGTGATTATTAAAATAAGGGATTAGGTTTTGAGCTGATGTAAAATGGTAAAGTGATAGCCTAAGACTCAATTTAGCTGAAAATACATGTGAAAAACTATCCTACATATGATTTGGTGTTGGGGATGTGATTTTTGGATTAAATATTTGGCAACATTTTATCTATGGGGAGAAGTGTGAGATATTTACTGATCACAAGAATATCAAATATATATTGACACTAAAATATCGTAATATGATCCAGTGATGATGGATAATTCCCATCATGGATTATGACTTCTCAATCCACTACCATCATAGTAGTCAAATAAGGTGGTAGATGATTTGAGTAAAAAGAATCATTCATCTTTACCAATTATAAGAATTTAAAAGGATCAAATAATCTTCTATTTGTAGAGGATGGAAATGGGAATCATTAAGGGAGTAAAATATTCAATCCTTTCTCAAATATTTACTCATCCATCCCACATATAGAAAATAAAGGATGCTCGAGTAAAATATGTAGAAATTCAAAAAAGGGAATAAGAAAATAAAAAAGTAAACCCTAAGATTTTATTATTAATGTTGAAGGAGTCATATGATGTGGGTCATGATTATGTGTACCATATGATCTTGAGATAAAGAAGGAGCTTTTGAATAACGCACATAGCTCGACCTTCTCTATTCACCTAGGGAGCATAATGATATATCAAGATCTCTGAGAGAAATTTTGGAGGGATAATATTGAGAAAGAGATTTCTGAATATACATCCAAGTGTCTAATATGTCAACAAGTGTGGGATAAAAGATAGAAGTCTATGGGGATGTTGCAACAACTACCCATACCAACATGGAAGTGGGAGAACATCATTATGGACTTTGTCACTGGGCTTCTAAGGACATCCAGAGTAACCAATGCTATATGGGTCATTGTGGATCGTCATATAGAGATATATAACTTTATCGTAATTAAATAAGACTTCTCCTTGCATTAACATGCTGGGATATATATCAAAGAACTTGTAAGAATGCATTGAGTTACACTATCTACTGTATCCGATCGTGATCTGAGATTCACCTAGAAGTTATGGAAAAGTCTCCAACAAGATATAAGCACTTAATTGAACATCAGTATGTCCTATCATCCTCAAACTAATTGAAAATCTGAGTGAACTATTTAGACATTGGAAGATATATAGAGAGCATGTTCTATGGAAATCAATGGATGACGAGGCCAACATCTTACACTAGTCAAATTTTCTGACAACAATACTTTCCACTCAAGAATTTGAATTGATCCATACGAATCCCTTTATGGGAAAAGGTGCAGAACACCAATGATTTGGGATGGAGTTACTTAACATAAGCTTTTGGTCCTAAAATGATCCAGGAAATGGTGGAGAAGGAGAAAACCATTGTACAACACATCAAGGTATCCAAAAGTCGGAAAACGTGTAATGAAGTCAATCCTCTATG
Source organism: Viscum album (assembly GCA_963277665.1). Taxonomy (NCBI): domain Eukaryota; kingdom Viridiplantae; phylum Streptophyta; class Magnoliopsida; order Santalales; family Viscaceae; genus Viscum; species Viscum album. Next base: position 1,962,055,587 of record OY728137.1, read on the forward strand.
AGACATTGAGTTAAAATTTGGAGACATGTTATTTCTCTACATATCTCCACTGAAGAATGTCATGAGATTTGGGAAGAAGGGAATGCTATGTCCCAGGTACATCAGCCACTTTGAGATCCTTTAGCGAGTGAGAGTTGTGGATTTTCAACTAGAACATCCACCTACCATATCAAAAGTAAATGATGTCTTACATGTATCCCTATTAAATAACTACATACCAGATCCTTTACATGTACTCCCTTTAGAGGTGGAACTATTGGATGATGATCTTTCTTATGAGGAGAAGCTAGTGATGATCATTGATCGTATAGATAAAGTTCTACATAACAAGGCTATTCACCTAGTCAAATTATTATGGTAGAACAATAAGTATGAAGAGGAAACATGGGAACTTGAGGAAACAATGAAAGAAAATTACCCGCACCTATTTATGGAATAGAATGTAAAACGAACTGTAAAGGGTGAAATTTTATAAGGTGGAATAATGTAACTACCCAACATTTTATCAATGGAAATTCCATTCTTATAATTATGTTATATAATCATATGAAATCAAAAAAAAAATTTAACTACTAAGTTCTATGTGGCCTTTAAACATAATATTGTCACTTCAATGATTTGAATTTCAAAAATTGGTCATACATAGTTGTGACCAGTGTGATGTTTGGAGTCTGAAGTGTCAAACATAATTTTTGGTGAATAGTGACCAATCCTTATGAATAGTTCCCAACCCTTATTAATATTAATATGACCATTATGATTAGTACATCATCTAAAGTAATAGTAACCCCCCCATTGAATGTATAAATAAAATTGAGGCATCTTATAAGTGATAAAATGGCCATAGTAAAAGTATTGGTATTTTTATTAATCAAAAATAATTAATTACAAATAATTAATTTTTTTAAATAAAATTTAGTTTCAATAAAAGGTGTTCATAATTTATCAATTATAATATTCTAGTTTTAAGAAATTTTTATATGTCCTTAGGTAATTTTTGAAAACATTACGAAATCCTTTATAGTTTTAAAATCTCACTATTTCCTGAAAATTGTGATTTAAATTAAAAATTAAATTAATTATAATAAAAAATGTCATTTTAAAAATGGAGTTCATTTATTGGATTCTACACATCAAAAAATGTTTATAGTGAATTTTTTGGATTTTTCTAAAATACATGATTTTTTATGAATAATAAAATATTTTAATTTATAATAAATTCTAAACAAGAATTTCTGCATCATTATTGGGTCATATATGATGTAAATGGCCAGTTGTTAAAACTCAAAAGAAAATATTACTTTTTTTAATGGAATCCTCACTATTTCTGGTATTTAAGAAAATTAATAAACTATGGAAATAATTTTTTGAAAACCCCTCCTACCCTCAACTCTAAAAACTACCCACACTCCCCTCTTCTCTTCACTCCTCTCAAACCTTATACCTCCCCTTAATTCTGCCAAAATATCTCCCCAAGCTCCTAACCAACATCCAATATCCTTTGGTCTCCACAAAATCCCTAATCCTCTTTCTATAAGAGTGTCTCAAAGGAGATAATCTCAAGAGGAAAATTACGCTTTCTGATTCGTTTTTTTCTATCATGTTTTTTCTTATTTTTCATTCTTCATCTCCCTTTACCCAAATAGTATAATAAATCTAGTAAAATAAATGTATTGGAATGTTGTTATGCTAATGGGATAATCCATTTTCATCTCTCATTTCTACTTATTTTATACTAATGAAACAAAAACACCGTCTGATATGGGTTAATTTTTCACATTCAAGGAAGACGGTTTATCAATTTATATTACCATCACAAGTAGAAAATTGATCTTTAATGTTGTTTTTTTATTTTTGAAATAATTTTTTAACTAATGTTGAATTCTCTAACATAAAAAAGTCAATATTTCACATTGGTTTTTGTAAACCAACAAAAAAAAGTAAGATTTATTTTTTAGCATTGGTTTTGTAAAAAACTGATGCCAAAAAAATACATCTGTATTATTTTTGGCATCATTTTCATTAAAAACTAATGAAAAATGTAAAAAATAGTTTCGGTGATGTTTCTTTAAAAAAATACACCATAAATGAAAAAATATATTTTTGTGTAATGGTTTACAAATAATGTTTCCAAAAAGTGTTTTTTAGTTCTATGTATTAGATAATTTACTAAACTTTGATTTGACTGGTCGTGGAGCTAAAACAGAGTTACAAATCAAAATTTATGGCCGTCTTAATTTGAACCTATCAATGTTTCAATTGATACAATTCGTTTGAAGGATAACATGATAAATAGTAATTAAAATCATACACACAAAATGAAAAAAAATAAACATAGTACATAAAACATATTTCAATGGTTCTATGAGATTCCCAAAAAATTATAGGTTGTTTATCATCATATCTCTTATATTTAGTGTAGAACTCTTGTGATAATAAAAATAGTGATAGTTAATTAAATTTACACCTTGGTTGGTAAATTTGATCTGGATAATTTATATTTGGTACTTCATAATAATAATTAATTATCATTATAAGAAATCAAATTGAGTTTTTTAGAAATGAATGATAATAATAATAATAATGATAAATCAATAGAATAGGTACCGTATACAAATTAACCATTGAATAGATGTTGAAAAGATTATTTAATCTAAGAGGATAAAAATGACGAACAAAAGAGAAAATTCATTTATTTATATTCAACTAAAATAATTTTTATTTCATTTTTTGAAAATGTAAGTGAAATTTTAAAAAGATAAAGGTTTATTTTGGAAAAAAATTGAAATATGGATCTCATGTATTGGAGAATACTCTTTTTCACCATTTTTGTTTGAAACTGATAAAAATAGAGGATTTTCATTGGTCTTTCGGCATTGGTTATTTTGAAAACCGATGCCAAAATTCCAATCAATATCATTTTTTTCATCAGTTATTAAATAAACTGGCACTAAAATGTTAAAAAAAATGATTATTTGGGTTGGTTTTTAAATAAACCGAAGATAGAAATTTAAAAAGAACAACATTTTTGTGTCAGTCTTCTTAAAAAATGATGCTAAAAACCAATAAAAATTGTTCTGGTGTTGGTTTTTATGAAAACCCATAATTATTAATTATAAAAGAATTACAATGTTATCTAGAATTTCTTATTCTCATCTTTGATTGGTTGTGGTGAAAAAACAGAGTTACAGATTAATAGATATGGCCTTTGAAAGTTTGACTTCTTTAAAGCATCTCTTAGAGAAGATCAACTTATTACATCCATGAACTTTAATCTGTTACTCCATTTTTGATCCACTACTAGTCAAAGAGATGCTTAACAAATTCTCAAAAACATTGTAAATTTTTATAAAATATTTGGCCTCAGTTTTCATAAAAACCTACACCAATTATTTTAACTTTTCCATAGCAGTTTTCATAAAAATTGATTCCAAAACAATTTTTTTTTGTTTTTGGAGTTGGTTTTTTAGATGAACTGAGGCCGAAAAGTCTACAAAAACATTTTTTACATCAGTTTATATGAAACTCGAATCAAATTGAAAATGTTAAAATTCATTTTTATACTACTAAATCTTCTATTAATGTCCTGAAAACATTTTCTGGGTTAAACCAGACATTTAGATATGTATTTTATCTTATGCCTCATTTTGGAATCCTTATTCACACTTGGTGTAAAATAATAATACATAACAAGTTAATTATGAACCAAATTTCCATGTTAATCCAAGCATTTATCATTTATGTTTTATCGAATGATTCAACTTCTCTATAAATAACCACATTAATTTTATAACCATGTAATCTTCTGAATGATCAATAATGTTATATAAATTCAATTATTGACAACCATCTTCATCATACATGTGTGTCTGAATAGGAAAATAAGTGAACTGATCATTAAATGGAAGCAAACAAACAAACACAAATAATTAGTTTGAACCTTATAACCAATAAAAAGGCTATTAATGAACTCCAAAAGGTTGTACTAAATAAATTACATGTTAAATAGGTTCTGGAATTATTAATTAATGAACTTAATTGAATTATTTAGGTCATTAATATCAAGTGGAGGGAACCATCAGACTTAAGGTAAGGGATCCTCCCTATTTCACTTTTATTCAATAATATCCTCTATGTTATGAACTTAAAATCGCAATACATGATGATGGGGTATTATTTCTCAAGTCCCCCATAATATCTTAATGATTTATAAATGATTATAAACCTCTTTACCTTCCATTAATCCCTCTTAAGTACACCTGATACCATGCTGAAAATCCAGATTCCACCCAAACATCCTTTGTCCCTTCAGGTTGCCTTATCTTTCTATGACCAAAATGATGTAGTGTTATGTTTTTATGTGAATCTTATAATTTGTGTGTAAATTTTACAAATTCATTCATAAAGACCCTTTCATCATTCTATTTCAGTGATATACATGTTTTTATCTGATTCCATATTCAATACATCTCGATAGGAAAATTTTTCTTAAGGGAACATCCAAAATTCTTAAATGATTTCAAGTGAACAATATCTTATGTTTTAAATAAACCGTTGAATTTATGAAATATGTATTTTTATTATGAAAACATTCTTGGTTAAATTCTGGTTTTATATAAAATATTTTCCCCTTCTCTATTTTAAAGTATCTATAGTATTTTTCTTAAAACCACACAAAACTGTTTTAATGCTAAAATTTCATAAATACAATTCATACATGTTATCACTTATACATGACATTAAATATAATGATACATGCATATTTATCTTATTAATTTCAATTTATATTTATTTTATTTCATTCATGGACACTTTTATGATACAATCATTTGTTATGCTTTATGACATGATTGTGGTACCCAATTCTTTCCATAGGTAACACTTATGTTAAGGTAATATTGATTATGTATGATTGATTATGTGGAAAAAATATTCATGAAAAGTTAATATGGTTGAACCTATAAAGTGTTCCAATGAATTTTGTAATGTTCTGTATCATGAAACTTTATGTGCAACGGTCTTGGTGGTTAGCATTGGCTTCTTCGACCATGTTCGACGATCTTGGCAGTAGGAATTGCCTTGTTCATCCATGAGAAACAGTCTTGGTTATTATCCTTCACTCATGATAATGTCATGTTTTATGTTTATACCATATTTCTATGATTCAATTTTTATATTATATCTTGTTTATATGTTCTGATTCTATATGCCATTTTATATAATTATGTCATGATCACTAACCCATGTGTTATAGACTTATTCATATGATTATTCCCTTACTGGGATTTTATCTCATCATTTTTTAATGTGTTCCTAGGGTACCCTTTTCATATGTATAGGATCAAAGCATGTAAGGATATTTTTTGGGTATTAAATAAGAAGTGTTTTTTTAGTTACACAATTTATGTTTTTTGTACCTAGTTCTCAAAGACAGTAAAATTCATGATCCTGATCTTGTAATATGATGTTTAATTATTCTTAATTCATGTAATTATGTGTTTAAAAGGATAGTGTCACTATAATAGGATAGGTTATAATGTTTCTCTTACCGCATTATAAGATTCTTAAAGAAAAAAACAAAATTTCTAGAAAAATTTCCAATCCTACAAATCATAGGTTATTACGTCACATGGATGTTATTTATAGGTGTATTTAAAAAATTAATATTATATTTATGATATGATGAAAATTTTATAATGTTAAAATAAATCTTTCATTCTTTCCATCATTGTTTTTGATATATTGAAAGGTTAGTCATGCGCACGTATGACCTACCATCTCTATGATTTTAACACAGTTCATTTTTCATAAAAATGATTCATAATTGGATTTAATGTTTTAATTAATGTATAAAAATTATTATTATATCAGTATTATTATTCTATATATGATTAAATAATAATATATTTTATAATAGTCATCTATCGAAAGTGGTGTTCTACATATGCGTCGAACATCATCAAAATGTATGAATTCGACCTAAATTATTAAGTAATTCAATATAAAATGATAATAAATAAAATGAATGGAAAAATAAAATTTAAAAAGTGTTGCATATCATAAATAATTAATATAATTTAATTATTCAAGATGATAAAGAATAAATGTGATGAATTGGGCAAGAGGTAATGGATCTCTCTTAACCACCTTTTTTGGGGTTATGACCATTTTCTCCATTACCAACATTATATCTATATTTAATGTTACATAATTTTTCTAAATTATGTATATATAAATATCAAATATATTTATAACTTGTTATCCCTTTCTTAAATGGGTTAATACATTCCTTATGTTCATTTATCAAGTACATTCATTAGGAAATTCTCTTTGATTATGATATGAGGCATGATTATACAACCTGTTTTAATTCCAAGGGTAATTATTTTGTTTGTACCTTATGATTTATTTATTTTTTTAGAAAACATAAATCTTGAACATGTTACGATGCGTGTTCCCAGATAGCACTCTAATGCATTTTGTGAAACCTTTGTCTCAGGAGATGTTTTGTGTGAGATTAGAGAGTAAACCAAATACCTTATGGGACATTTTCTACCATGTAATATTGTATACAAAGATATCCTTGGATCATTTTCATTTAATGTTCTATGTTTCTACCACATTTACTTTGTTTCCATGACACTATGATTCTATGTTCTTTAAATTATTATTCCATGTTATGTTTCATTGTCCTTCTATTTTAAGTTATTATGTGGTATCTTTGACTCACATGTTATGTTTCGTTATCATTTTTATTCCCTTGCTTTGATTTTTAGCTCCCAACTTTCTTTTATGTCTTCCCCATATTATCTTATATAATTTTAAGATATAAAATGGATTTTTGATCTCATTATTGAGAGTAAAATAAGGATTTTTTTATGTTTCATTTTTATGTATCATGATCCTAGTATTCCAAATAAACTTTCTCCAAGATCTTTAGGATTGTACTTATTGGATATTATTGTTTAAAATACAAGTAATAATATCTGTAAGGAATGTGTTTTTGTAGTCATTATTAGAGAAATATTTAGTAATTTTAGGGGATTAATATTAGAAAAATATAGTGAAAGCCTTAGGTATATGACAAAAAACAGAAAAATTTCCCTAAATTTCAGTAAAAAATAGAGTAAGTGGTTTATAAGAAAATACATCCCATTCGGGATAATACAACTATGCTCATATAGTTATACCTTGGGGTAATATCCAAAAATAATAACATTGGGATTCTACTCAATACTGACAACGTATCTTGATGAAAACCTATTTTGACACTCCTTTGGGATATGTTTTGTAAAATTAAACTCTTTTTAAACCATTATGAATTAATAGAACAAATTATTAGGATTGGAAACCTTATATTGAAATTTCTACGAATAACCTATATTTACAACTAAAGGCTCATAAGTCCGGATATAATTATCATTTATAATTAATTCTTCCCAAATTTATTAGTGTACTTTTATTAGGTATATAGTTAATATATTTTCATATTTTTATTCTTCTTTTAGTTAATAATTAGAAATAGGAGAAACTAGTACAAAAAAATAACATGATAGTAAATGTGATTATTCCCCAGTAGTATTCATAACCCTATGGAAGCATGAGATGATAACATAATATAATTATTGGCTCAAATAACTCAAGTACTGAATAATAACTTGAATCATTCTAAACACACTCTGCCTCGTAAAAAATAGATAGTTACAGATGAATTTTTACTTAACAATGGCCTCAGACAATTAGTGGATTTTCATATCCCCTCATCATTTACTAATCGATTAACTCTATTGATATGATATTATATATCCTATAATGTATTGAGTAAGGTAATTTTGTATTGTCTATTTATCACTTTGAGGGAGAATAAAATCAGTTGTAGAAACTAATCAAGAATAGAGATTCCAAAAAAAATTGATTTCATGGAATGGGAGGGCTTTATGAAAATATTTTATAAAAAATATTTTTACCAAATTATATAACTGAATATATAGGGAAGTTCCTCAATCATAATAAAAAGGAAGATGAGACGATTAAATAATATAAGGATAAAATAGAAATTATTTCAAATAAATCCTTGAGATTTTCCATCAACAATGAATGTTATGTGGTCTTTTTATTTAGTGGGTTATTTTTGAGTCTAAGAAAATATTTATTGAAATGAGAAATTAAATTTTTTGAATAAATTGTTTATAGTTCCCTCAATGTTGAGATTGATATTGGTGACTGTTAGTCGAATCATGGGACTACAGAAAAAAATCTAAAATGGAGTTTTTTTCATTTGTATAAACAGATAAATACCATAGAAAAGAAAAACCAATATTAAAATTATCAAAAGTGTATGAAGAAGAATCTTGAAAACTGTATGATGGGTAATAATAGATATTTCAATTGTTGAAAATATGGGTGTTTTGAAAATTATTATAGTAGGGAAATGATGAAACCCACTAATATAGAATAAGAAAATACATTTTCTATGAACACTCATCCTGTGGTGTAGGGTTTCAATTGCATGGAACATATGAATTATGAAAGACAATTCCTTAATCCAATGGTTTTCAAAGTTAATCAATGAAAAAAAACTTTATGTGGTATAGATTAGGGATGTGAATAGTCTATCACAACTATGGTGGTGGATGGAAAACAATTATGTGGTGATAGGTAATATAGTTATTCAACAAATAATATAGAAAATGTTTTTTTATTCTACATCTACAAATTTTTATATCTGGAAGGTTTTATATATCTATTAATGAAACACATAAAAACATAGGTGTTGTGCTATCATTGAAAATAGAAAATGGATCAATGCATTCATCTCAAGTATATAACCCCTCCCACATTAATTTTTAAGGACTAATTCTTCTATATATTATTGTATTATATACTTTAGTGGAGTTTTATTCTATAATTCTCATGAAGTGTCTATCCTTATATAAAACCGTCATCAACTACAGAGATAGGGATATCACTCTCTATTTCAAAATTTATATTTTAATTATATAAAAGTGGAAGGAGTGAATCACCCATGGAATATTCTATTGTATCATTTATATTATTGTCCTCTGATTAGGAATATCAAGAAAAATTGATTTAGATAAATGATAAAATCATCTTTAATGGCATGCCCATTGTGAGGAATTATACTAATGTATTTCCTAAGGAGTTTCTTGTTCTACCTCCAAAGTAATATGTTATGTTATCAATTGAAATTATATCTCGATCTCGTCTCATATCAAAGACTCTATATATAATTTCTATTATTGGGTTGAAATATCTAAAAATTAGTTGTAATAGAATCTATAAAATTATTTTATATGTCCAACTACATCACCATGGGGTATTCCAATCATCTTTATCAAGAACTATGCGTCAATGTGAATTTGAATTGATTATCATGAACTCAAAAAAATCAAACCAAAGAACTAGTATTCAGTCACACTGACATATTACGTGTTCGATTAACTATGTGGCCCATAATTTCTCCAAGGTGGACCATCAGTTTGAATATCACTAATTATGGGTGAATAAATAAGATATTCCCAAAATTATCTTTTAAACAAGATATGGACACATTGAGTTCATAGTGATTCCTTTCAGAATTAACAATGGACTAGTAATATTTTTAGAATAAACGAATATAGTCTTTAGAGATTAACATAAAAAATTTGTGGAATGTTTATAGTTGATATTATGATTTAAATGAAAAAAGGAGGATCAGGTTGAGAATTTGAATACTTTTTTAAAAGATTTTTGAAAGGAGAAGTTTTATGCAATGTAAAGAAAATATGATTTCTATATAAAGAAATTATCATTCATTGGGAATATTATCAATAGAAAAGTGATAAATGTTGACCATTCTATGATAAATGAAATTTAGTATTGGCTTAGACCGATATCGAAAATGGAGATTCATATATTCCTTATACTATCTACATATTAAATATAATTTGTGAAAAACATCTCCTGGTTGTAAAAAAACTTACCAAGATAAAATAGAAGGAGTAATGTTTTTCTATACTAGTGAATGTGATGAAATATTTAATGATTTTAGAAAAATCTACTCACTACTCCATTCCACACAGTTCCCTCATGTGAAGAAATATTTTTGGTAAACATATATTCATAAAAGAATGGATTATGTATTGTAATGATGAAGAATAGAAATTGATATCTTACACATCATGTAAATTTAAATTTCATGAGAAAAACTATCCCAAAATTTATTTTTATTTTCCCATGGTGATATATAAATTGAAAATCTTGAGAAATTAACTTTATGGATTGTAGTGTGAAAAATAGATGGATACTAAGGGCCTCAAATATATATTCACATAGAATGATCTTAATATATTCTAGTAATGATTGTTGTGGTATATCAAGGACTATGATTTATAAATCTACTACCATCATGTTAATTTTAAAAAGTGGCAGATTATATTTGTAGAAATGGTATGATAATAGTATCAATGATGATAATTGAGAAGGAACTGAAATTTTAACACTTGAAAAGGATGTTCATGGAAATCCCGAAGGAAATAATATCATCATTCCTTTCTGAAATGATTGTTCACTGATACATTTTAGAGAAGATAATGTGTACTCAAAGAGATGATGTGAAAATCCTAAATAAGGTGGAAGTTTTAAAGAGATTGATATTCTCAATGTTAAAAATTGATGAATAATGGGTTGTAATATTTGAGTAATGACTATTTGTATCATCAAATCTAAAGATAAATAAAGAGTTTTGGAATGGGGTTCGTAGAACGTCCTTCTCCATCCTCGAGGAGAGAAAGAAGATATATTGAGATCTCTAAGACCACTATTTACCTAACAATATAAAGAATAATATCATGGAATATACATAAAAGTTCCTATTAATCTAACAAGTGATGTCTAAATTGAAAAATTATAAGGGTATTATAAAACCATTGCCCATACCTATATGGAAATTGAAAAACATCACCATGGAAATTTTCACTGTTTTTCCACAGACAACAAAAGGAAGTAATTTCATATGGGTTATGGTGGATAGATTTTCAAATACCTCTCACTTATTTGTAATTCTAGTGGACTTATCACCTGATAAAATTTCAAGGATATACATTAAAGAGGTGGTGAGCCTATATGTAACACTATAAATGTCTATATCTGACTAAGATTCAAGATTTACCGCCAAGTTATAAAAGAGACCACAACATACTCTAAATACTATGTTGAACAAATGTACATCTTATCACCCAAAAAAGTATGGCCAATATTTTTAGAATATTTTGAAACTAGAATACATGTTGAGAGTATGTTTAATGTACATCAAAAAGGGATGGGATCAATATCTCCCTCGAATCATGTTCTAATATATTAATTGATTTCAAACAAACATCCAAATGGATTGATTTGATTCCCTTTATGGGACGATATTTATAAAACATTATTGTTAGGATTTATTAGGCTAATACAAGATGTTGTGACTTAAAATGGTTTTGGAAATGGAAGAAAATGACAAGACCATTTAGGAAAACATCAGTACTAGTTATATTCGGCCAAATTGCTATGCTGATATTCCAAAAATGGAACAAGATGTTGTAGTTGGTGATAAATTATTTCACCCCATATCTCCAAGGAACAGAGTAATGAGATTTTGGAATAAGGGAATGTTAAGACCTAGGTACATCTTCCCTACTGATATTCTCAATTACATCAGAGATGTGGCTTCTCAATTATCACTCCCACCAACATTATCTAAAGTACATGATGTATTCCTTGTATCCCTCTTAAGGAAGAATTTACTATATCCATCATAAGTTCTCAAATCAAAGTTGGTATAGATTGAAAATTATATATCTTATGAGAGGAATTTATTGAATATCTAGGACATTAAGGAGAAAGTTCTACACAATTATTCAACTCACCTTGTCAATGTACTTTGATGAAACCATAAATATGAAGTGGAAACCTTGGAATGAGACAATGTCGTAAAACAAAACTACCATAATATTTTTTCACTTAATCATTTAATACAAAATTTAAATTGGAAAATTATATATTTAGGGAAAATTTTAACAACCAATTTTAAAAAAAAACTATGTTCGAAAATGTATACGACACCCAATACTGAGCCTAAACAAACCACAATTATTTATGATTATTATAACTTATACATCAAATTGGAGGGTGTAAATGATATTAAATGCATTATAATATATATATATATATTTACTGATAAAAATAATTTTATTTATAAATTCTTAATAAATAAGAAATCAATTTTTAAAGATGGCATGCTATTCTTCAAAAAATATGTTTTCTTAAAATTTATTTTTTATTTATTTTTTAGAGAAAATATTACAATATATTTAATTAATTTTAAAAAAAATTATATTATGAGATAAACATTTATTTTTAATTTAGCATATAATAGTTTACTTATGTTGATATTTTTTGATTTGTTTCACAAATTAATGATTTTTCAATGGATAGTGAAAATTACTAATTTTACAAATATTGTCAATTATTTTAATTAAATCATTTAATTTCAACATCCCATTATATTTTTAATTTTTTGTTGAATTTAGATATGAACCATTTTATTTATAATTTTCTAATTAATTTCATTTGAAATAAAAAAATTATTGATTTTGGTATAAGATTTTAATTGGGCTTGAAAACCTATTTTCCTACACACTAATTATATATGATTAATGATTATACAATCAAATCAATTAAAATAAATGAGAATAAACATATATTTAAATGAATATTATATATTTTATATATATTTATATGAATTTAAATTCTAATTATAATGATTTTTGTGATATAATTAATCAAATATCATTGAATACTTGACATTTCATTACATGAAAAATTGATTTTGAAAACATTTTATGGGTTTATGATTAAATTAAATTATAATCATTATTTTAAAAAATATTTATAAAAGTGAATAAATATTTTAATTCACCATAATTAATATTATTTAATAATTTCAAATTAATTTTGTTTTCGTAATTATTAGTAAAATTTAATTATCATGGTTAAGGTAAAAAAAGGATTTTGTGCATAACATACCCTTTTATTAAAATTAATTTTCCACATACATGGAATTATTATTTTATAAATTTTACTTCATATTAAGATTCATTGGGTATAAATAATTTAATAATTTTCATTTTTTTTCAATGTATAAATTAACTAGGTAGAATACTATTTACAATGTTGACAAAATAAAATTGTAAATGTGAGAATTCATGAAGGTAAGGGGAATAAAATGTCTAAAACATGTTTATTTTTTATTTTAGAGGTGTGAATATACCTTATTTTCCCACCAGTCATTTATTTATGGATTTTGGAAGCACATGGATTGAGATGAACTTCACAATTTTGAATAGATTTTTGTATTTTATAAAATTACCATCCCACCTTTTAATAAAAGGGAACCAATACTCAATTTTTATTCATAATTTAAAAGGATTTTTATTCATGAAACACCATAAAAATAAATTTTTTAATTAATTTACCATTTTTTAGAGGCCTTTTTTTATTATAAAACCCCCCTCAAAATACATTTACTGTAAAACAAAAGTGGTTTTCCAAAGAAGACACATTGTTATTAATTTTTCATTTTAGTTTAATTGTTATTAAAAATCCTTAAAATATCATTAAAACATGCTGATAAAATAAAAAAATTATATTACATGTAATTATATCTTATTATGATAATATCATAACCTAATTCAATCTCATATTCCATAAAATGGGAAACAAAATGATAGTTCATTTGTATGGCAGACTAGCACCTCATTAATCGATGTAATTCATTTCCCAAAATAACCTCTCATGAGGTTTTACAATGATTAATTTAATGTATACATATGATATTGGTGAAATATTTTTCTTTCTATAAAATCAATATATTTTATATTTTATTGCCATTTTATTCGTATAATAATGATAATTTTGTTAATGTGTATGTGTTGATTACCACCAGCATGAAGTGATGTGATTAATTTTTAATTACTGCATCACATAGATGGTATATATATTTTTATTTAAATAAATAATATGATCATTTTTTTATAATGGTAAATATATAATTATTAAATAAAATTTATCTTTTTTCCATCATGATCTTTAAAAATGGAAATGTAACTCAAGTGGGTATATTCAATATTATCTCTATGATTGTAACATAGTTTATTTTTCATAATCTTCCATAATAATGGGATAAAAATGAATAATTTGAGTATAAAAATAATAATTCTATCATTATCATTATTCTATATTTGATTAAATAATAATTATATTAATCTTAATGAAATTACCAAATTGATTTTTAGAAAATTAGTTGACCATTATCCAAATTTATGACGTGGACCAAAATGAATAAGTAATTATATATGAAATGATAATAAATAAAATATCAATGAATAATAAACTAGATAAATTTCATTAATAATTTAAATAATTAACTTAATATTATTTTTTAGTAAGACAATGAACGTACTTGAATAATCCTGATCGAGGTTTGGGATTTCTCTAGAAGACAATTTTATTTGTGTTATGACCATTCCCTCTAAAAATAAAATTACATCCCTCTATAATGTTATGGGAATATTTTAAATTCTGTATATATATCTTTCACATATATAAATATATTAAATTCCCTTCCTTTTATGGGATAATACATTACTTATGTCCATTGCCCAAATTCATTAATTATAAAATCCCATTTGATTATGATATAAGGTAATGTTTTACAACTGATTTTCATTACACAGTTAGTTATTCTATTTATTACTTGTTATTGAAATAATTTTTGTTACCCATATAAATCACTAACATGTTATTATGGGTGGACTAATATAGAACTTCAATTGATTGGGTAAATAATATTTCTCATTAGACATTATGTATGGGATTAGAGAGTAAACCTAATCCATTATATGACTTTTTCTCCATGTGATATTATCAAAGAAGTTATCCTTGACTAATATTTATGTAATATGGTTAGATTATTCCACATTTCCTATGTTCAAATTATCATATGATATCACTTTATTAATGTTACTGTTCCATGTGATTACTCATAATCCTTCTCATTTATGATATAATGTTTTACCTCATATTGAAATGTTATTGTTTGTTGTCATATTTATTTCCTTACAAAGATTTTTAGCTCACCGCTTTCATTTATGTATTTCCTAAATTTTACAATGAAGTTTTTGGTACAAAAAATGGATTTAAGATCTAATTATAGAGGACAAAATAATGATTTGATATTTTAATTTTCCTCTTAATGTATCATTAAATTTGTATTCCAATGACATCAGGCCTCATGAAATTTTGGGTTATAGTTTTTAGAAATTTAGTTTTAAAAACCATGTGATAATATGTGTAAAAGGAACGTTTCACTATAGTTTATTTAATAAAATGATTATATAGGTTGTGATTGTAAAAACATATAGAAAACTCCAAGTGACATCCCAAATTACACAACTAGGATAATAAAAAGATATCTCACATTTCAATGTATAAATAAAACAACGGATAATAAATCCAATGTAGTTCACAAATTTTATCCAATTAATCATTAGAAGAAGAAAGTATACTACTATTTGTTCCTCATAGAATTATCATTCCACATTGGCACATGCACATACTCTCACTTTCATTCCATGATCGTTCCAATACTCGTGATTGGTAACTCATACATCAATAAAATTGGTCATTGGTGATAATCTTCTGTGTACACTAAGTGTAACTGACCCACTTTATGATCACAATAAGAAATATTTCAACTCAATATGAAATCCCAATAACTAATTATTCCAAAATCATATAAAAAATTATTATTAAAAATAAAAACAACATTTATCATTTTATCAGCACCAATTGGGAAGCAATCATCATTATTATTTTGAAACTGAAGGATAAAATAATTTATAATGATAATTTAATAATATTTTTCTATATAAAATTCAAAGAAAACACATAAAAATACAAGATATTATGTTCCATAATGAGTGGAGAAAATGGGTGATTCAGTATATCTAGTAATAAATATCATAAAACATGATAAATCAGGTCACAATCTATCCAGTCTGACTCCCTTTCCCATTATATCAAAAAATCTCCAAATGAATTTATCAAAATGTGTCTACTCTAATATATCCATGCATAAGACATGTATCAAAGGTTTAGTTCAATCTAAAATAAAAGAATATATATAGGAAAAATGTAAAAGGAAAGAACGATTCTCTTACCTTCAATATGATAGATCCAAAGTGTTGAGACAAAAGATTATTTAATCATATGTTTCTCTTAAATTAATTGTATTCATTATATAGCCTATATTTCATGAATCAATGAGCCTATTTGGAACAAAACATGGTTACTTATTGGATATAGCCATAACCTAGACATTAACATAATTTTTCTAGCTCTATGATTTAAATTTAAAAAATCTAACATACACGTTGTGTTCAAGATGACATTTAGAGTCTAATGGAAGTAACATAATTTATAGTGAATTGTAACATACCCTTATTAACAATAACCATCCCTTGTGAATAGTAACTTACACTTATGAATTGTAATATGACTCTTATGAATGGTATCCTTACCCTTGAGTGTATAAATGAATTTAGGCACCTTAAAAGTGAAGATGAATATTTTTAGTTTTTATATATTTCTATTAAATAATGATTTAATTAAATATTTATTTAATCATATTTAGAAAATTGTTTTCAAAAAAAGACTTCATTTTTGGATTCTACATGTCAAAACTTGGTTTGGGTGAATTATTGGGATTTTTATGAAATACTTGATTTTTTAAGAATAGTAAAATGTGATAATTTATGATAAATGCTAAATAAGGGATTTATTGAGTCATCGATAATGATCTACTAATTTAAGTCAAATTGGTTTGAAGTCACATGCTTTTATTATTATTCCTAGTCATGGAATTCACACTATTGGTTGTCTTCAGAGGAAATAATAAATTAATGATTATAATATTAAGAAAACTCTTCTCCCCTCCACTATATAAACCACCGCTCACCCCTCTTCCTGCCACACCACTTAGATTCAATCCATGCCTAAATTCTTCCAAATAACCTTCCCAAGCCCCCTCCCCACGCTCAAGAACTTCTGTTCTCAGAAAAAGGCCCAAAAAAATCATTTAAAAGATTCTCAAGGAGAAGTACTCAAGAGGTGAACCTTCATTCTATTTTATTTTAATTTCTTTTACAATATTCCATTCTACTGTTCTCCCTTCTCACATCCCCTCATTTAAAATCCATGATAATTCTAGTACCTTAAATTTAGTAGATATTTATTTTTCAAATAATATATTTCATCAAAATATCTCTTTTCCCCTCCTTTGATACAACAAATGCAAACAATGTCCGAGAGGTGTTAATTTGTCACACTCAAGGAAGAAGGTTTTTCAATTTTCATTACTATCTTAAATAATGGTCTGGAAACCTTTTAAATGGTTTAAATTGGACATAATATATATATTTTATCTTGATTAATGTTCTGTAATCCTTACACATTCATAATATGGAATAATAATACAAAACAAGTTTATTGTGCCCAAAACCGCCAAGCCAAATCCAAGCGTTTATTTTCAACACATCGAATGAGTCATCCTAATGGTATATAACCAGAATCATTATAAGATAATTTATATATCTTTTATGTTACTAATAATGTATATTCACAATTATTGATTTTTAACCATATTTCAAACAAACATCCATTGATCAATACTAGAAAACAGATCATGAAAACCAAT
The DNA here is from genome assembly GCA_963277665.1 of Viscum album. Lineage (NCBI taxonomy): Eukaryota > Viridiplantae > Streptophyta > Magnoliopsida > Santalales > Viscaceae > Viscum > Viscum album. Next base: position 1,962,073,384 of record OY728137.1, read on the forward strand.
GAAGAAAATGATACAAAAACCATAAAATAGAATCTATTAAACCATTAAAGTCCATTAATGAACCTAATAAGGTCATAACCTATATATTACATGTTTATGAGGTTCTGGACTAATAAATTAATTAATCTAAATTTGATAATTCAGGTTGTTAAGAATAATCAAGAACACCTTCGAGGATAAGGCAAGGGATCCTCTCTCTCCCTTTTATCCAAGCAGATTCCCTTTGTTGCGCCCTATATTTTTCGATACCTAATGTTGAGGTATTTTTTAAAACATCCCCATACTTCCATTATGACATATAAATATTGGGATACCCCTTTACATCTCATCATGACCTCTTAAGAACACTCGTTGCCATGCTGAAATGTTTGTAAGTGGTTTTCTCATTTATCTTTCAATTATTTGGGATTTCCATTGTTTTCCTCTTATTTCATATATGTGGTATATTTTTAATTACATTTTATATATATTATCATGATTATATTTTATATTTGTGGTATTATGTGATTCATTTGGTGGTTATTAACTTTTGGTCATATGACTCAATTGATTAAAACGTGGTAACAAACTTTTTTTCAATTTTCACTTCATTGTGGCTTGATTTGTGTTGTGAACCTACTCTTTCTTATGTAATGTAATTAATTCCCATTTGAGATAACTCTAAAATTTAAATTATATTCCATTTAAATGTCCATATTCTCATATCATGGTTATTATTACTGTCTAATCTATATACCATCTTACATACGATATTTATTTTGAATGTTGTTTTGACTGTGGAATTATTTATGAATTAGTATCCTATATTATTTATGGATAATGTAAAGTAATATTTCTATTGTGTTTAATATATGTATAAATAATTATTTGGATTCAGAGGTGGTTGGGTCCTGCTACATCCCCTCGATGAATCAGTATGTCTCATGAGACAGTCAGTTTTGCGACAAACCATTCGAGTTTGTTTCCCAAAATTAGATGGGTTTCTACCCATAGAACTAATCCATTTTTAGAGGTATTATGGAATAATGTTCTAGATATATGACATCCAATTAATAAGAATTATCTTTATTAATTATCATATATTAGTATCCATGAGGATTTCACTTTGTCAAAATCTATGGATGTAGTTTCATTATCAGTTTATTAATGGCATGAGATTTTCAATTATTCCTCATGCCAAATTGATTATATCAAATTGTATTAAATTTAGTTATTATTGATTAAAGATTACACCATTTTTAACCCTTAACAAGTATTACTTATCACCCCTTTCATTGTTTACCTTCAATAGGTGATGAATACGATATCATTTATTGAGTCTATGTGGTTGGAGTTTTTTGTTTTTGTTATGTGTTGTATTTTGTAACCATTCTAATGTAATCAGAGTTACATATATGAATCTAGTTTCTTCAAGAATAATAAACTGATCTTTTCTTTAGGATTTTTATTCCTTCTAACCATGACAATGTACTTATTAATGCATCATCTCAGGTTTATATGGGTTGGGGCGTTACAGTTGGTATCAGAGAAAGTTTAGTGGAAAACATGGAGGCTAGATTAGAAACGTAGATTAGGGAACAAATCCCTACGGTATTATTTGAGGACAAACATACAAGAAATTCCTAATATTTTGGTTAGGAAAATATTGTGTGAATCTTTGAGAAATATATCTAGGTCTTCATATGAGCATGTATAGGTGGAATTTCGCACCGATGTGCCTAGGATTGAAAGCTCCAACAAAGAGTTTTGGGCTTGACCCAAGGTATACTGGTACACGAAAAAGATCCTTTCTGCACTCTTGGTTACGACACTACCTGGGATATGATTACTATAATTCATATTTTCTTTACAATGCACTATGAATGATTGATATATAAATTATTCTTCAAAGAAACCATTTTTCTGATTATGGGATTCTTCTTGCATAAGATCTCCATTTATGCTAAGTATTTTGTTATGTTAAGATTATAAATTATGATTCATACCCTAATCAAGTATGTTCCATTATATAGAAAAGGTGTCTAATGGAAGAAGGAGAATCAATACTCGTGTTCAAGGTATGGACCTAACCATTGGGAAAGTCAACATAGCCAATGTTGGAGCGGATCAGATCATGACTGTTTTGGGACAACTTACTCAGGTAAAAATAGATAACCAATCCACACCTATGTTGGATCCTTTAATGTTGTATAATCCCCCATCATTCAGTGTGACTATGAATATAGTGGATGTTGAGTAGTGGATCATGTCCCTTGAAATGATATTCAAGTCATTAAGATGCAATGAAAATGAAAAGGTAGTAATTACATTATATTTTCTAAAGGGAGAAGCTGATCAATGGCCGTCCATGACGTAGAATAACAAGGAGGAAGAAATAGAAGATATGTAATTTATAACTTTTAAGGAAATATTCTTTGGAAAATATTTCCCTCGTGAGAAGCAAACAAAAATGAAGATGAAATCCATTAGCTTAAAGAAAAGGGAAGAAGAAAGTGTTACTGAGTATGATGCTACCTTCACAAGGCTAGCTAGGTATTCCGTAGATTACGTACAAGACTCTGCAGAAAATATTGATCATTTTTTTGGAGGTCTTAATCTCTGTATTCAATGGGAACTGGTTTCTCAAAATATTTCATCATCTGATGAAATTGTATCAAGTGCCATCAAAACATAGATGGAGTTTTCAAGAAAAAACTTGTTCACGAGAAACCATGATAAAAAGCAGTACTTTGATAACCAAGGGAAAGGAGAAGTGCCAAATAAGAACAAGGGAATAAAGAAACTACCATTATGTGAGAACTATGGAAAGAATCATCTCAGGAAATTCTTGAAGGACATGGGAGTCAATTATAAGTGTGGAGAAAAGGGTCATCTATCTCATGAATTCAAGGGGAAGAAACAATTCAATGATGTTCAGTGCTACAAATGTAGAGAGAGGGGACACTATGAAAATGAGTTTCCTATGTTTTGAGGAAACATGCCTCAAAAGAAACCTAGAGAGAAAGAGATAGTAAATTTAATAACATCATCATAATTTGATGATCTTAATGATGTGGTGGCAGGTACATTAATTGTTTCCTCAAACTCAGCCAACATTTGATTAGATTCTAGATCATTTCATTCATTTATATCTTCCTAGTTTTCCAAGAAAATTAGACATGTCCAATTTTATTTAATAAATGTGGAATGTATTCAAACTCCTAGGGGATGCATCATCACAACAAAGACAGGTCGACTAGTCCCCCTCGTGACACAAAAATGTGCTTCAAATTCTAAACATATCGTCATACAAATGACTGAATTTGATATAATTATCAGTATGATTTGGCATTAAAAATATGATGTGATCATATAATGAAAGAAAAAGGAAGTTACAATTTTTGAAAATGTTGTAGAATCTTTTATCTTTAAAGAAGAGACCTTGCTATCTAATTCTTATATAGCCCCACTCCCATTAGCTCTATTAAATGCAATTCATGGAGAGGAAGAGAACCCAATATCACTTTGTGATGAATGAAATATTCAAATTGAACATGTGAACATAGTGAAAGAATATATTGATGTATTTTTAGAGGATTTACCTGGACATCGTCCAGAGTGGGAAGTTTATGTCTCTATTGATTTAATTCCTGGTGCAGGACCTATATCAAATACTCCCTATAGAATGGCCATTATGGAATAAGTGGAGCTAATGAAACAACTAGATGAATTGAGAGAAAAGGGATCTATTTGACCTAGAGTTTCTCCATGGGGAGCCCCTATCCTCTTTGATAATAAGAATGATAAATTCATGAGGATATGCATTGATTACAGGAAACTCAATGCTATTATGATAAATAATAAGTATCCTCAGCCCCAGAATGATGACGTAATTGATCAAATTCATGGAGCTAATTACTTTTTGATGATCGACCTTCGATACGAATATCATCATCTACATGTGAAGAAGGAATATATTCTCAATACATCATTTCGAACCTAGTATGGGGATTATGAGTTTCGAGTGAAGCCTTTTGGACTATCAAATGCACTATCTATTTTCATGGATTTAATGAATAGAGTTTTCACAGAATATCTTGAAAAATTATTTGTGCTATTAATCAATGATATCCTAGTATACTCAAAAATATATTAAGACCATGAGAATCACTTGCGTATTATTCTGAAAACTCTTAGAAGAAATAAATTATACGGGAAGTTTAGCATGTGCGAATTATGGCTTCAATCTATTTCTTCATAAATCCATACTATCTCTATAGATGGAATCCTAGTTGATCCTACAATAGAAAAGGAAATCCATGAATGGACGATTCCATCAATCATAACCATGGCACGTAGTATTATTGGCTTAGCATGTTACTATCGGAATTTCATTCAACATTTTTCCCGACTAGCTAACACGCTAACCAAGATCACATGTAAAAGAGTTATGTTTGTATAGAAGAAAAAAGTACGAAATGCTATGAGGAAGTGATCATAAGTATGGTCAATGATCCAATTTTGACACTTCCATATGGAAGTTATGGATTTGTAATAAACAACGGTGTATTAAAAAATCGACTCGGTTGCGTCCTTATTCCAAACGATAGTGTTATTTCTTATACATCAAGACAGTTAAATATACATGAGTAAAATTATTCAACTAATGATCTTGATATAGTAGCTATAATCATTACTCTGAAAATAAGGAGACATTATCTCTATGGAGAAATATATGATATATATATGGACAATAAGTGTTTGAAATACATTTCCACACAGAAAGAACTCAACATGAGGAAAATGAGTGGGCACTAGTTACTCAAATATTACGATTGTTTAATACAATACCACCCCAGAAAAAAATATGGTGGAAGATGCATTAAGCATGAAAAATCATGGACTTCTGACTCAAATAAAGATTGAGTTTGATCCTATATTATGGATCTACTAAAGATGGATATGAGAATTTTTATGGAAGGGGAAACATCTTTCCTCATTCAAATAATTTATAATCCATCTTTACTAGAGTAGATAACAAGATATCAATTTGATGATGAAAATATGCAGAAGAAAAATAATGATGTCAAGTATGGGAGATTGGAAAACTTCGTGTATGAGGAAGGTGTTCAGAAATATGGGAAGAGGTCATGTGTTCTATCAGTACCTATTCTAAAAAGGAAACTATTAGATTATGGTCATAACTCAACTTTCCCTATACACCAAGGTATCACCAAGTTTAATAGAGAACTAAAGGAACATTTTTGGTGGGATAATCAGTATTAGGAAATTTCTAACTATGTGTCAAGGTGTATAGTTTCTCAATAAGTGAGGGCATAAATACAACGTCCCAATGGAGTGATGCTACCTCTAGTTATTCTTATGTGGAAGTGGGATAACAATACGATGGATTTTTTCACTGGACTACTGAGGACACCAAGAAAGAATGATGCAATATGGGTAATTGTTGATCATCTCACAAAATCATCACATTTCCTTCTAATAAGAGAGGATTTACCACTTGAGCACCAGGGAAGACTATGATAATGATGTTTTAAGACTTCATGGTGCACCTCTATCGATTGTGTACAGTTGAGATACCCGATATACATCAAAATTCTGGAAAAGTCTCCAGAAGGATTTGCAAACTGAGCTTCATATGTGTGCTAATTATCACCCCCAAACTGACAGACAGTCTGAAAGGACTATTAAAACTATGGAAGACATGCTGAGATCATTCTCTCTTGACATCCTAGGTATGTGGGATCAAAAATTGGCTTTGGTGAAATTTTCCTATAACAATAGTTTCTATTCTAGTATTCAAATGGATCCATATGAAGCATTATATATTAAGAGATGTCGAACTCAAACTTATTGGGATGAAGTTTGTGATAGAAAACTTATAGGAACATAACTTATTGAAGAGACACTGACAAAGGTGAAGACAATCCATGCCCATATTAAAGCATACCAATGTAGGAAGAAGAGTTGTGATGACAACTGGTGTAACACCCCGAGCTTCCACGATACGCTTCTCATTCAATAATGCAATAGCTTGCATTGTACGCAACTTCGAGTTCTAAAACACCGCGACTAATCAAAGTAGCCGTTATGAATAGTAATAACAACTTTTTAAAATTATAGAAATTTTATATTTCAAAATGGACTTCATTTTGTATTTGTAATATCGAAATTTTCCTAAGTTGAATTTTTTGTAACTTTCTGAGAACTTCAAATTTTTTATAAATAGTGAAAAATACTTAAAACAACTTTTTTAATCAAAATAATTTATTGTGATAAATTATACTATTTAGTGGTTTTAAAGTATAATTAGAATATATTTTTACCATTTTATCCAATGGTGGTCATTAGAATTAATTTAACATTGAAATTGGACATAAACAATTGCCAATCTTTTGATATAAATTGTTTCTTAGAAACACACTATTTTTGTAACAGCGGGAATTAATTATAAAATTAATTAATGCAACTTATATGTTTGGAATTTTGTAAAATAGACATCATTTTTGAATTTGGAATGTCAATTATAGCTTAGGGTGAAATTTTGGCAGTATTCTGAATGTAACATCCCAAGTAAGTAATGAATAATAGATATTTTTATCTATGTCTATTAATGATTAAGATAGTGTTATAGAGGCTTAAAATGAAAATAAATACAATCTTATGCATGGAATACACTAATATTCTTAAAATATTGTTTTATTGCCTTTTGATGGCAAACCATTTTTGAATCTATATTTTGACAATTTTATAAACTATGTTTGTCAAAATAAACTTATTCTTTATGATTGGGACATCAAAATTTACCTTGTGTGAATTTTTGGTATTTTTCTGACAATGTTCATTTTTTAATGAATAGTGAAAAATACTGCATTTTATATCAAAACTACTTTTTAATCTAATTTATTTATATGATTAGATAATGTTTTGAATTGGTTTTGAAGTGAAATTAGAATATATTTTTACCATTTTATCCAATGGTGGTCATTGGAATCAATTTCACTTTGAAATTAGACTTAAACTGGTGTCAATCTTTTGGTACTTATTGTTTTGTAAAAACACGCTATTTGCTCTGGCAGCGGGAATTAATTATTAAATTAATTAATGTGACCTATATGTTTTGAATTTTTTAAAATAGACTTCATTTTTGAATTCGGAATATCAAATATAGCTTAGGGTGAATTTTTGGTAATTTTTTTGAAAAACTTCAATTTTTGATGAATAGTGAAACCACTAAGTGGTAATCAAGCAAACTGTTTTTTCAGTTAAATAAAAGTTTACCACTAATGTGTATTGAATTTTGAAAATCCGACATACATGGTTTTCATTAATAAGTAAAATGTGTTTCAATGAGATTATAATAATTTTTTTTTGGTGAATAGTAACTTATTAAGTTCTTAATCACGATTAGTGGTAATTAGGGTAGTTTAAGGTATAAATAATAATTTAATAAAATGAAATGACCTAGACACATGTCCCAACCTCATTGGTTGTGTTATGGCCGACCAAGACATGCCATGGGTCAACTTGGGGACCCCATGGATCCACTTTTGTTGGGAAATGACATAAATTACTTTTTATTTAATGTTAAAGGGAAAATGACACAAACATAATATGTTTTACGAAAACAATTTTTAAGTGGGGTTATACAAGTCCAACTTTTGATTATAAATATTCATTGGAAAGATAAAACTATTTCTTATATCATAGTAGTTTTTTTTTAATTTTTAGACATTTAATAAATTAAATTATTTATGACATAATAATGATGCAGCGATGACATCATTATTTGACGATTTAAATAAAATGGAAAGACAATGTAAAATCTATGAACTACACATGGCCAAAACCAATTGGATGAGTGGATTTCGAAGCCTTATCACCTTATCCAAGAATTATATCAATGTGGGACCTTTTTAAACCGAAACACATTTTCAAATAAAGTAATATTTCTTTACTTTCCAAAAGTGCCCCTCCTCTCCTCTTATAAAAGGCCCCCACCTCTACCTCATTTCACACACTTCTCAAGCCTTTGGCTCGGCCAACCCCTGCCCATTTACTCTCTCCACATCCCTCTCCTCATCCTAGAGGATTCCCTTTGGGCATAATCCTTTCAAAGGAAGCCTTTAGGCTCAAATCAAAAGGAGTTACACTTTTAAAGGTAATTCATTCTCTCATGTTCATTTGTTTTATTTTGCTTCTCCAACCCCCTAAAGTCTTTTTATTTACTTATTTTGTAACAAAAACAGTATCATAAATATACTAGGATGTTGTTATAAGATTTATTTGAGCTACACTCTCACACAACTACATCAAATGGTTAAAGAACATACAGTTTCCGTGGATGGCGAAATTCTGCCTCCCGAAACGTTGATTGTTCAACACTCATTTAACACCTTCAAAGGTGGCCATTCTGATGTCACTATTTTTATATATGATATATAATATGTTTATGTTTTCCTTAATCTTATGTTTTTTTTATTTTGGGCATACCTTTATGGTTTCCATTATGGGTAAAACACGATATCTTCATTTTAGGAAGTGCGGACTACCGCCCCCTAAAAGTGATTTGATTCGTTAATACCATATGTGGGATGTGTAAAGGATAAAGTTAATGATATTATATATGTTATTATACTGTAATTATAATATACTCTTATATCATTATGATTCCATTCCAGAAAATATGAAATAGAAATGGAAGTAGCGTTCATGCGTACGTACGGCTTACCGTCTCCATGAACGGTGCATTTCATTTCTTACCTCTAAATGTGATGTAATATTTTAAATGCATGTATTTACTGGATATATATGACATATGTGATATCTACATCCTGAATACCATTCTGGATATAATGAACCTTTGACCAAATTAACAACATGTAATGTAAGAAGTCTATTTTTGACTTAAGAACCAAATACCGACAAAATGAACATTATTAACTTAACTGATTACATGATGTTCATAACATGGTATAAAAGGAATAATGAAATTGAAAAAGATTCATAAGAAAGTAGAGATTAACTCAAGTTTATTATTCAGGATATTAAAGAACGGTCGGGTCAAGTCGGATACGAGGTATGGGACTTCGTCTCAATCTCCTTTCATTGAGGCATATTTTATTTTATACACAACTTTCTTTTATACGGTGTATAAACCCCTTTGACTTTTACGTTTATTCAAAAGGAATCTTTTTTATACGAAGCGTTTACTAAATGACAAAAGGGAATGTTTTTGTCGTACGTATGCGGTGACAACGACTTCTCCGCCGTCGTGACCGTTATTTGAGTTTCGGCTTCCTCTACAAGCCATACCTTCTTTTTAAAAGAAAAATAAATACCATGTTTTACTTTTCTTTTATTTTGGTATTGAAAATGGTTTTCATAATGTTTTTATATCAATGTGTTGTATTGATATCTCGTGATTGAAATGTGGAAATTTTATGTTTCCTTTATGCATGTTTTATGTGATATGATTATGTTATGGTTCTTGGGCATTATTATGAAGACGAGTGGTTCCGTGATAAACTAAGGGCGGGTGAGCCCGTTATAGCTCTCCAATGCATTGGGTAATGCGAAGGAGTGAAACGTTAAGGTTTATCCGAAGAGATTTTAGGGAATATACTGTGATGGGTATTCCAAACGTAACCATGAGGGTTACTCCCTACGTAAGAATGTTATGAATGCCTCAAGTTACCTTTATGTCTTATGATTTCTATTATTTATTCACGATTTTATGAGGTATGTTAAAGTGCCTATGTTTTATGGGTAAAGTATGATTTCATTCTTATGTATATATGAACTCATGTTTCCTTTCCATGTTTTTTTATAACCCATACTGAGTTTTTATGCTCATCCCATGTTTTTGAAATGTTTTTCACAGGTCAAGGGAAAAGTACATGATAAGATGATAGAGTCAATGATGTGTCAAGAAATAATCCATGTTTTATTTTAAATGTGTTTCCATTGATGGGAATGAAGAATACTATCTTTATGTAACCACTTTGTTTATATGTGGAATGTAATGCAAGTTTTATGATCTAATTCTCTAAAAATCTAAACCCGAAAAGATCCTCAATGTGTAATCTTGTAATAACTCAAGATTAAGTAAGGTTTAAGGCTGGGGCCTTATACTGAAAAACTTCAATTTTTGATGAATAGTGAAACCACTAAGTGGTAGTTAAATAACTGATTTTTTCGTTTAAATGAAATATTACCACTTCCGTGATTTGATTTTCAAAAATCCGACATACATGGTTTTCATTAAGATGTAAAATGTGGTTCAATGAGATTAAAATAAATTTTTGGTGAATAGTAACTTTTAACTTCTTAATCGCGATTAGAGGTAATTAGTGTAGTTTAAGGTAAAAATGATGTTTTAATAATATGAGATGAGCTTGACACTTGTCCTACTCCTATTGGATGAGTCATGGACGACCAAGACAACCCATGGGTCAACTTGGGGACCCCATGGAGCCACTTTAGTTGGAAAATGACATTAATATATATTTATTTAATGTCAAAATTAAATTGACACAAACATGAGTTGTTTTACTAAAACAGTTTTTAAGTGGGGTTACACAAGTCCAAATTTTGATTATAAATATTCATTAGAAAGCTAAAAAAATTTCCTACATCATAGTATTTTTTTTATAATTTTTATACATTAAATAAATTAAATTATTTATAACATCATTATGATGCAGCGATGACCTCATTATTTAACGATTTAAATAAAATGAGAAGATAATGCAAAATAAAAGGCTTACACTTGTCCAAAGCCTATTGGATGAGGAGATTTCGAACCCTTATCACCTTAGGCACGAATTATATAAGTGTGGGACCTTTAGAATCCGAAAAGCATTGTATAATAATGTAACATTTCAATCTTTCCAAAAGAGCCCCTCCTCTCCACTTATAAAAGGCCCCCACCTCTCCCACCTTATTCACACCTTCAAGCCATTTGGCTCGGCCAAACTCTGCCCAAATACTCTCCCAAATTCCCCCTCTTACTCCTAGAAGCCTCACTTTGGGCATAACTCTTCCCAAGGAAGCCTTTGGTTCAAATCAAAAAGAGTTACCCGATTTTGAGGAGGTTAAAGAACGATTGAGTCAAGTCAGACACGAGGTAAGGGAGTTTCTTAACCCAACTTCCATTCTTTGGGTTAATCTCTTACTTTCAAATTATGTCATGATATTATTATGTATTATTTTGTATTTTTACTTTTTTATGTGTACATATAGTGAATACACATAATAGATCTATTTTATTTTAAAAATGATCTTTTTAAGGACTTCGTCTCAATCTCCTTTCATTGAGGCATATTTGGTTTTATACACAACTTTCTTTTATACGGTGTATAAACCCCTTTGACTTTTAGTTTTATTCAAAAGGAATCTTTTTCATACGAATCATTTTACTAAACGACAAAAAGGGAATGTTTTCCTTTCCGTACTTATGCGGCGACAACGACTTCTCCGCCACCGTGACCTTTATTTGAGTTTCGGCTTCCTCTACAAGCCATAACTTTTTTTAATGAAAAATAAATACAAAGTTTTAACTTGCTTTTATTTTGGTATTGAAAATGGTTTTGAAACCGTTTTAATTATATCAATGTGTTGTATTGACAATCTTGTGATTGAAATGTGTAAATTTTATTTTTCCTTTACGCATGTTTTATGTGATACGGTTATGTTATGGTTTATGATATGTTCAAACCTATTCATATGAAGAATGAATTGGACATAATAAGTGACGGGTGGAGCCCGCTATAGTTCCTCGATGCATCGGCAGGTCTCATGAGACAAACTAGTGTCTTGGCACGAGGCCTTGACAAAATCTTATTTGTGGTCTTAGCACGAGGCCTTGACTACGTGGTTATGATAGTCTGGCATTATGCATTCCATCATTATGAAAGTGGTTATTGATATTTCATGTGATTATTCGACCAGTAGAATATCCATGTAAATAAGTAAATGGCATTATCTCATTTTACTTTTTCCATATTATGTTGCAGTTCATGTTTGAAAGGCTTTTGTTTTAGTTATACATTGCCTTAAATGTTTATGTTTATTTATGAAAGCTTCCGCAATATTGTTATCCTTACTGAGCATATGAGCTCACCCCTTTCAATGTTTTAATATTTTTCCAGGATGTGAAGAAGTATTTTATGAATGACCTGTAGGGGTAGTCAGAAAGGGATATGATTGTGGACTATGAAGACCATGTTATTGTAGTTTGTTTACTTTTTGATGTAATGAAAGACTTATGAATGTATCTAGTGTTTCCAAGGCTACTAAACTAATCGGTCTTTCGAGACTTGATCTTTTGTGATCATGCCAATGTTACGAACTAATGCACCGACTCTGGGTAGCTGGGGTCGGGGTGCTACAGTTGGTATCAGAGGCAGTTTAGTACTAACCTTGGAAGCTAGATTTAGATAAACTCTGATTAGAGCACATAGCCCAAAGATAGACTTTGAGGATTAGTATAGAAGAACTTCCTAGAATTTTGCTATTGTAGAGATTTTGTGAGTTTTCCGATCAATACATCCCTGTCTGGATATGAGCAAGTAGAGGCGGCTCTGGCACAGATGTACCTAGGGGTAAAACCCGAAAACACCGCTTTGAGCTAGACTCGAACGGGAACTGGCGCACGACAACGGGCCTTGCTTCACTCTTGGTTACGACACTCTCGGGGGATATGCTTTGGATAATTCTCATTTTCTTTATAAACCACTATGAAGGGTTATGAGTATATACTTTCTCAAAGAAAACATTTTTATGGATTATATCCATAAATAGTTCAATTTATGTTAAGTATCTTACAAGTATGGAATTATGTATTTTGATTTATAAACGAATATAGTTTATGCCATTGTTTAGAAATGGCGCATAGTGGAAGGAATGGAAACCGTATCAATGCACGCACTCCGTGTAGGGATTGCCCTCCTGCTCAAGATAATTATTGTGAAGCTGGAGATACAACTGGTGCTGATCAACTTATTACCATACTGGGAAAACTCACTCAAGTTATGAATAATAACCTTACTCGTATGGAGCACCCTGATCCGCAACGTGGAGGATCAAAGTTAGACCGCTTCATGAGGCAACAACCACCAACCTTCAATGGGAGTACAAATCCTATAGTAGCCGAGAAATGGTTAAATTCCTTAGAGAAAATATTCCATTCCTTGTGGAGTAGTGAAAGTGAGAAGGTTGTCATGGCAGTTTACCGCCTCACTGGAGATGCCGATCAGTGGTGGTCACTGATTCAAAACACAGAGGAAGATGATGATGTATTGAATATGGAATGGAGGGAGTTCAAAGAGATTTTCTTAGAAAAATACTTTCCTCGTGACCATCGAGTAGATATGGAAAGGCAATTTATGACTCTGAGGCAGAAGGAGGATGAGAATGTCACAAAGTATGAGGCTAACTTTACAAGGTTAGCGAGGCATGCTTCCGATTATATACGTAACCCAAGGAGTAAGATTGATCATTTTTTGATGGGTTAAAACCATTTCTCCGTCGAGATTTAGTATCACAATCCTTCTCATCATACGAAGATATTGTCTTGTGTGATATCAAGACAGAAAAGGAATTCTCTAAGTCTTATGACAACAAAGTAAAGTAAGAGAAGAAGAGAACGGTGGAACAAGAGACAGATAAAGGGAAAAAGGGAAAGAAGGATTTTCCATTATGTGATAATTGTGGGAAGAATCACCCTGGTACGTGCCTAAAAGGAATGGGAGTTTGTTATAAATGTGGAGAAAAGGGTCACCAGGCTCGTGATTGCAAGGGAAAGAAAGAGGCTGTCAAAGTTGAATGCTACAATTGTAGGGAAATGGGGCATTATGCAAATGAATGTCCTAAGCGTCAAGGAAACTTACCTCAGAAAAGGCCAAGGGATCAAGGACAATCTTATGCTGTTACTACAGTTGAAGCAGAATAACTAATGTATTGGTGCTTTTGGACTCATGGATTATATTTTGGTTATTAGAATAATGTGATATATATATATAAGGATTTTACTGCAGTACTTGTTTATTTCAGTAAGGTTTTAATATGATGAAGGTAATTATATTTTTAGTATGTGACAATAAGAGAAACATTACTTTGTTTGGGTAATCTGATAAATTGATTTTGGAATTAAGAGACCTTTTAGAGAAAGTCTGGACAGAGGTATTTTGGATAACTATAATGGTTGGAGTGGATTAAGTTGATCTTTGGATAGTATTTTTTAAGGTTAAAAAATTTATGAAGATTATTTTTGGAATATTATGATACTATAGTTTTAGGAAAAGGACAACCTGCAGGGTGGGGTATAACCCATCGCGTCGAACAAAGCTGCAGGAATCGAACCCACAATCATAGTGCGACAGGCCTTTATTTCCTACCACTAGCCTACAGGAAGTCCCTGGTTATTACAAAATAATTTTACTAATCTAAATGGTATGTGTTAACATTTGGAACCTTATACAATTAGGATAAGTATAATATTTTTGATTTCTATTATATTTTTGAGTGAAAGATGAGTTGAAGGTTGAAACTCTAATTGTCAAGAATAAATATATATATACCTATCTCTTATTCAATGAATAAATTAATTCTTAAACTTTAGTAAAGGTATATTAAAAAAAATGTGTTATCCTAATAACTTATGTCTTGTTGAACTGATGATATTTTAAATCAACATAGATTGAAGGCTTTGTGGCCCTCAATTTGACAGTTGATTGTGATTGATGACCTCAATCACTCCCTAAATATTTACGTTTTTCCTCTAATTATATGTCTCTAATTGCCACCAATGTTCTCCTAATCGAGATCCTAATTGGGTGGTGACTTTTTCATTTCCCTTTCCCTCTTATTAAGGCTAAATTTTATTAATCTTATTTCCGATGTGGGTTTTCCTCAAAGGTATTTTCTCTTTTCAACCTTTTTACTTTCAAAGAAAAATTTCAAATTGCAAGGATGCAATTTATTGAAGGAGGGGAGAATGTAACACCCCGAGCTTCCACGATACGCTTCTCATTCAATAATGCAATAGCTTGCATTGTACGCAACTTCGAGTTCTAAAACACCGCGACTAATCAAAGTAGCCGTTATGAATAGTAATAACCAGCTTTTAAAATTATATAAATTTTATATTTCAAAATGGACTTCATTTTTGTATTCATAATATCGAAATTATCCTAAGTTTAATTTTTTGTAACTTTCTGAGAACTTCCAATTTTTTATGAATAGTGAAAAATACTTAAAACAACTTTTTTAATAAAAATAATTTATTGTGATAAATTATACTATTTAGTGGTTTTAAAGTATAATTAGAATATATTTTAACCATTTTATCCAATGGTGGTCATTAGAATTAATTTAACATTGAAATTGGACATAAACAATTGCCAATATTTTGATATAAATTGTTTCTTAGAAACACGCTATTTTTGTAACAGCGGGAATTAATTATAAAATTAATTAATGAAAATTATATGTTTTGAATTTTGTAAAATAGACATCATTTTTGAATTCTGAATGTCAATTATAGCTTAGGGTGAAATTTTGGCATTATTCTGAAAAACTTCAATTTTTGATGAATAGTGAAACGACTAAGTGGTAGTTAAATAACTGATTTTTTCGTTTAAATGAAATATTACCACTTCTGTGATTTGATTTTCAAAAATACGATATACATGGTTGTCATTAAGAAGTAAAATGTGTTTCAATGAGATTAAAATAAATTTTTGGTGAATAGTAACTTTTAAGTTCTTAATCGCGATTAGAGGTAATTAGTGTAGTTTAAGGTAAAAATGATGTTTTAATAATATGAGATGAGCTTGACACTTGTCCTACTCCTATTGGATGAGTCATGGACGACCAAGGCAACCCATGGGTCAACTTGGGGACCCCATGGAGCCACATTAGTTGGAAAATGACATTAATATATATTTATTTAATGTTAAAATTAAATTGACACAAACATGAGTTGTTTTACTAAAACAGTTTTTAAGTGGGGTTACACAAGTCCAAATTTTGATTATAAATATTCATTAGAAATCTAAAAAGATTTCCTACATCATAGTATTTTTTTTTATAATTTTTAGACATTATATAAATTAAATTATTTATAACATCATTATGATGCAGCGATGACCTCATTATTTAACGATTTAAATAAAATGAGAAGATAATGAAAAATACAAGGCTTACACTTGTCCAAAGCATATTGGATGAGGAGATTTCGAACCCTTATCACCTTATCCACAGATTATATAAGTGTGGGACCTTTAGAATCCGAAAAGCATTTTATAATAATGTAACATTTCAATCTTTCCAAAAGATCCCCTCCTCTCCACTAATAAAAGGCCCCCACCTCTCCCACCATATTCACACCTTCAAGCCATTTGGCTCGGCCAACCTCTGCCCAAATACTCTCCCAAATTCCCCCTATTACTCCTAGAAGCCTCACTTTGGGCATAACTCTTCCCAAGGAAGCCCTTGGCTCAAATCAAAAAGAGTTACCCGATTTTGAGGTGGTTAAAAACGGTTGAGTCAAGTCAGACACGAGGTAAGGGAATTTCTTAACCCAACTTCCATTCTTTGGGTTAATCTCCTACTTTCAAATTATGTCATGATATTATTATGTATTATTTTGTATTTTTACTTTCTTTATGTGTACATATAGTGAATACACATAATAGATCTATTTTATTTTAAAAATGATCTTTTTAAGGACTTCGTCTCAATCTCCTTTCATTGAGGCATATTTGGTTTTATACACAACTTTATTTTATATGGTGTATAAACCCCTTTGACTTTTACATTTATTCAAAAGGAATCTTTTTTATACGAAGCATTTTACTAAACGAAAAAAAGGGAATGTTTTCCTTTCCGTACTTATGCGGCAACAATGACTTCTCCGCCACCGTGACCTTTATTTGAGTTTTGGCTTCCTCTACAAGCCATCAATTTTTTTAATGAAAAATAAATAAAAAGTTTTAACTTGCTTTTATTTTGGTATTGAAAATGGTTTTGAAACCGTTTTTATTATATCAATGTGTTGTACTGACAATCTTGTGATTGAAATGTGGAAATTTTATTTTTCCTTTACGCATGTTTTATGTGATATGATTATGTTATGGTTTATGATATGTTTAAATCTATTCATATGAGGAATGAATTGGACATAATAAGTGACGGGTGGATCCCGCTATAGCTCCTCGATGCATCGGCAGGTCTCATGAGACAAACTAGTGTCTTGGCACGAGGCCTTGACAAAATCTTATTTGTGGTCTTGGCACGAGGCCTTGACTACGTGGTTATGATAGTCTGGAATTATGCATTCCATCATTATGAAAGTGGTTATTGATATTGCATGTGATTATTCGACCAGTAGAATATCCATGTGAATAAGTAAATGGCATTATCTCATTTTACTTTTTCCATATTATGTTACAGTTCATGTTTGAAAGGCTTTTTTTTTAATTATACATTGCCTTAAATGTTTATGTTTATTTATGAAATCTTCCGCAATATTGTTATCCTTACTGAGCATCTGAGCTCACCCCTTTCAATGTTTTAATATTTTTTCAGGATGTGAAGAAGTATTTTATGAATGACCTGTAGGGGTAGTCAGAAAGGGACATGATTGTGGACTATGAAGACCATGTTATTGTAGTTTGTTTACATTTTGATGTAATGAAAGACTTACGAATGTATCTAGTTTTTCCAAGGCTACTAAACTAATCGGTCTTTCGAGACTTGACCTTTTGTGATCATGCCAAAGTTACGAACTAATGCACCGAATCTGGGTAGCTGGGGTCGGGGCGTTACAACTGGATATAGGTTTTGGAATTCCAAGTGGGAGATCATGTATTTCTGCATATATCTCCATGGAAGGGTGTCTTCTGGTTTGGTAAAAAAGGGAAACTGAGCCCCAGGTACAATGGAACATTTGAAATTAAGGAAATAACTAGAGCTATATCTTATCGTTTAACGATACTGCCAAATCTCTTCAGAGTTCATGATGTGTTCTATGTATCATTTTTAATGAAATACATGCTAGATCTAATGCAAATAGTAACCTGTGATGAAATAGAACAAGAACCTGATTTGTCAAACTGTGAAAAGCCTATCAGGATTCTTAACAGAATGGAGCTGGTATTGAGAAATCATACAACTTGTCTAGTAAATGTTATTTGGAGAAATCATAATTTTGAGGAAGCAACATAGGAACCAAAGTATGTTATGAAGAAGAACCACCCACATCTTTTTGGTGGGAATTATATATAAAATTCCGATGATGAAGCTTCTAAAGAAGTGAATAATGTAGCCCCCAAACATTTTATGGTATGTTTTTCATAAATACATTTTATTCATTAGATAGAAAATGTTTCATGAATTACTAAGCCACTATGGAAGAAAACATGGTTACATATAAGAGATAACCATAATTTTTCCATTAAAATAAAATTTGATGGCTCTGTGATTTGAATTTTAAAAATATGACATACACGGTTGTGTTCAAGAGATATTTAGTGTCTGATAGAATTAACCTAATTTTTAGTGATAAGTAGCCAACCATTTTTAATAGTAACTAGCCCTTATGAATAGTAACTTACCCTTATAAATAATAATATGAATCTTATGAATGGTATTCATACCCTTGTGTGTATAAATAAATTTAGGCACCAGAAAAATTAAGATGAATATTTTTAGTGTTTTTATAATTATATTAAATAATGATTTAATTAAATATTTAATTAATCATATTTAGAAAATTATTTTTAAAAATGGACTTCATTTTTTGGATTCTACACATCAAAAAATGGTTAGGGTGAATTTATGAGATTTTTCTGAAATACATGAATTTTTATGAATAGAAAAATGCCATAATTTAAAATAAATGCTAAATAAGGGATTTATCGAGTCATTGATGATGATATGCTAATGTGAGACCCATTTTATCGATGTCACATGCATTTATTACTATTCTTGGTCATGTAATACTCTCTATTTGTTGTCTTGAGAAGAAATAATAAATTAATGAATATAATATCAATAAAACTCCTCTCTCATCCACTATATAAACCACCCCTCACCCCTCTTCCTCCCACACAAATAAAGCTTCAAGACTTGCCTAAATTATGCCAAATACTCTTACCAAGCCATCTCCCCACGTCCATGACCTTCTGGTCTCACCAAATGGAGAAAAAACAAAGGCCTTATGGAGATTCTCATGGAGGAGTACTCAAGAGGTGAACCTTCCTTCTCTTTTCTTTCAATTTATTTTACAAAGTTCCATTCTTTTGTTCTCCTTTCTCACCTCACCTCGTCCAAATTCGATGATAATTCTATTACCATACATGTACTTGATTTTCATTGTGATAATGTAATATTTAATCATAATCTCTCTTTTTCCCCTCCATTTATTCAATAAATTCAAACAAAGTCCGAGATGTTTTAATTTATCACACTCAAGGAAGGCCAGTTTTCAATTTGTATAACTATCATTAATAATGGTCATAAAACATTTCCAATGCTTGAACCAGGTCATAATATATTTATTTTACCTTTATTAATGTTTTTTTAGTCCTTACACATTCATAATATGTAATAATAATAGAAAACAAGTTTATTGTGCACAAAACCGCCAAGCCAAATCCATGTGTTTATTTCTTACTCATCGAATGAGTCATCGTCATGGTATATAACTAAAAACTTTTTAGGATCATTTATATCTCTTTAATTTTACTAATAATTTATATTAAAAATTCTATATGGTTATCCATATTTCAAACAAACATCCATTCATGAATACAAGTAAACGGATCATGAAAACCAAAGAATAAAATGATTCCAAAACTATAAAATTGAATCTCTTAAACCATCGTGAAGGCCATTAATGAACTTAATAAGGCCATAAAATATAAATTAAATGTTGATGAGGTTTTTTAATTGTTAATTAATGAAGATAAATTTTATTATTCAGGTCATTAAGAACAATCCTAAACACATTTGATCATAAGGTAAGGGATCCTCTCTCTTCCTTTTTATTCAAGTAGCTTCCCTATGTTGTGCCCTTTTATTTTTAATACCTAATGATAAAGTATGTTTTAGAACCTCCCCCATACTTCCCTTATGACATATAAATAATGGGATACCCCTTTACCTCTCATTAAGCCACCATAAGAACACTCGTTAACATGCCGAAATGGTTGTAAGGGGTTTTCTTATTTCACTTTCAATTCTATGGGATTTCCATTGTTTGCCTATTTTTTATTATATGTTGTATAGTGGTACATACATTTGATATATATTTTCATGATTCTACTTATATTCAATATATTATATTATTCATTTTGTTGTTCTTAACTTTTGATCACACGACTCAATTGATTACAACGCGGTAACAAGATTTATTTCAATTTTCATTTTGTTGTGACTTGCTTCGTATTGTACACCAACTCTTTTTGATGAAGTGTACTTACTTCCCATTTGAGATAAAATTTAAATTTAAATTATATTCCATTTAAAATTCAATATTATCACAGCATGTATATTATTATTGTCTATGTCGTATACCATCTTGCATACAATATTTATTTTGAATGTTGTTTTGACTGTGGAATTAGTTATGAATCTGTATCCTCTACTCTATATGAATAATGTAAAGTAATATTTCTCTTTTTTTGAAACTAAAAATTTAAAAAATTGGTTTTATAAGTTGGATGGGCCTAGTATAACCCGTCGATGCATCGGTATGTCTCATGAGACCATTAGTTTGGCGACAAACTCTTCGAGTTTGTTTCAAAAAATCAGACGGGTTTCTACCCAGAGATATAAACATTTTTTAAATGTAAAATGGTATCATCTGTAAAATACATGACATCCTATTAATAATCATTCTCTTTATTCATTATCATTTATTTATGTCCATGAGGATTTCACTATGAAAAAAATATATTGATGCAGTTTCATTCTCATTTTATTAATGGGGTAATTTTTTAATTTTTTTAGTTTTTCATATTGATTTTGTCAAATTGTTTACAATTCAGTTATCATTGAATCATTATTCTTCCATTTTTTAACCTTACTGATCTTTTTATCTCACCCCTTTCATTGTTTACCTTCAATAGGTGATTAAGTGGAGATCATTTATATACCCCATGCAGTTGTAGTTTTTAGTTTTTGTTATGTGTTTTATTTTGTATCCTTTCCAATGTAATTTGAGTTATATCTATGTATCTAGTTTTTCAAAACTACTAAAATAATATTTCCTTCAAGATTTTCATTTTTCTAACCATGCCAATGAACTTAGAAATGCACCTGCTCCAATCTTGAGGGTTTGGGGCGTTATAATCTAGAATTGGGATTCTAATTCTCCCAAATATTTGAATCTGATTCACTTCCATAAATTAGGAATTACCTAGAAAATCTAATGCAATTTATTTTTCTTAAATTATGAATCATCTTGAATTTTAGATAAATTTTGATAACTTTCCTATAGTTACTATATTTCATTAATGTAATGTATTAATAAATTTCGTAATGTTACTACATTTCCTTGATTTAATGTTTTCATAACATTATTAAAGTTACAATATTTTAATAAAGTAATGTTTTCATAACATTGTTAGGTTTTTATCCTTTCCATTAAATAATGTTTTATATAAAAAGATGCATATATACATAATGAATCTCATTATATTTTGTTAAATTAAACTATGTCGTGTAATCTATAATTATATTATAGATTTAGGATCCAGATATATAGGTCCCTCCAAAATTTCTTGAAAAATATGACTGTTGGAGGAAAACATGAAAATTAGATATCTCTCCAATAAATACCCAATCATTTGAACATGATTAATGCTGTGAAATTTTGGGAGTATTGATTCTCTTTGTGATCTCTTACCAATTTTTTTGTGTGAAAGACTTGAAGAGTTTAAGTTGTGAACAGCTTATTCCACATAATAAATCTTCAATAATATTTGTTTTTCTATTTTCAATTCAAATTTTTGGTGTATAAATTCAAGGGAATCCAAGATGAAGATGTATATAGGTTTTAATTACATGATTAATCAAGGTCTTCCATTTTTAATGAATATAGAGCTGGTTATCATCTTACACATCAAGGGATTTCGATGAGATAAAAGTAGATACTGATCTACGTATCGAGGGATTACCTTGTTGTGGGTAACACATAAATTCATGAATGTATAAATCAAGGGACCTTTAGCCAAGGTTTTATGGATACCATACTCTTTGGGTTTAAATATTTGATCTCTATTACATGTAATTTAACTTTCCACTAAAATTTGTTACAATAAGATACGGTTTCATATACACTCTATCTTTTGTAACTATGATTTAAGATTATATATGCTTTATGATAAAATCTTAGATAAGTATACTTGTATACTTATTTCATTACACATATTTATTAAACCAAAGTGGTTTACTTAAACTCACAAAAGAGGGTTTATGTGAATCTTAATTTTGTAACATTTTTAAACAACGATTCCTTAGGGTTAAAAAAGATTGTTTTTAAACTTACAACTCACCCCCCAAGAATTGAGTATCAACATCTTATATTGTGTTCCAAAAATTGGTATGAAAGGATGTATCAGAAATAATAATATAAAAATTTATATTATAAAATGATTCCACTGAGTTTATCTTACTTTATTTATCTTATATATTTTATTTATTTCATTGAAAAACTCTTTTTTTAAATACATAATGCACTATCATGTGATGTGGAAAAGTTTTTTATTTGAAATATGATAGGAATTAATGTTAGATATTTAGATATTCTAAACCCTACAATACAAACTATTTTTAATGAAAATTATTATGAATACAAGAGATACAAAATGAAGAAATTTGTTACCAACACTATTGTTGACAACTTTTTCATACTTTCCGGAGATTACAAGATTCCCGCAAAATAAGTTATAACTTTTACTACTCCAGAAAATAAATAATATTATCTTAACTATATGGTTCACACTACATTATTTTTTTCTATGACCAAGAATATATATATCCAGATATCTTCTTTTTAATTAGGTAATATCATTTGTATACAATGGGAAGATAAACATTTTGGAACATTGAAAGTTATTGAAACTAGAAGAGCCATGATTAGAGTAGATTATCAGGGTTTTTTCTCTATGGAGAACCTATAGTTAATGTTACACAAAGAATCATGGCTATTTTAAACATTTTATAGACAATGGTAGTAAAAGGGTTAGTTGATGAGATGCTTGTGGGAAAGATTATAGACATTATTCCAAATGAATTATAATTGAAGATAATAGCTATTGATGAGTCAATAAAAGTTACAAATGTTACTCTTGATTATTTATTTGGAAATCTCTTACAAAATTATAATAGATTGAAGAGATATGTTGATAATATAAAGAATAAGATTGGGAGTGTTTATTTTCTATTACTTTGAACCAGATGAACAAAAAGAAT
This sequence comes from Viscum album, assembly GCA_963277665.1. NCBI lineage: Eukaryota > Viridiplantae > Streptophyta > Magnoliopsida > Santalales > Viscaceae > Viscum > Viscum album. Next base: position 1,962,096,868 of record OY728137.1, read on the forward strand.
CTTGAGAAAGTTGTTAGTCAAAAAAGCCTATGAATGTTTTTATTCAGTCATAATCAAGTGAATCGGAAAAAATAGAGAATAAGTTAACCAATATAGCTTGAAGGAATAAAAATATTGTTGGAAGGAAGGGATTTCAGTATAGATATATGAAAATGGATATGGAATATAAGAAATATTATAATGTCACATGTTATGAATACAAGAAAGATGTGACTATCAGACCATATAGTCCCTGGATTAAAATAAAGTATAAGAAAGATAGGCATTCTGAGAGGAATCCGAAAATATGTTACATGACTAAAGGAAATAAATTCTTGATGTAAAATGATTCTTTCAGTGCATGTGGTGGAAACTCATATGATTAATCTCGAGATAATGAATCTTCTTGATAGAATAATATTGGTTTTATTTCCAGAATACCTATTGAGAACTAATGTTTCATGGATAAGATATACACAGCTGAATCCTTTACCAATATATCATTAAGTTCAAATTATCCTAATGAAGAACATTCAACATCCTTAGATAAAGAATATTCATCATCTGAAGATAATTCATTACCTTATTTTGAAGAAGTATCTGGATATTCCTTGTTTCTTGAAAATTAAAAAACTATGATAAAAAAATTGATAATGAAAATTCGAGAATCAATATATTTAAAAAATAAGAATCTGATATATCTAAATATCTTGATTCCAAATATATTTAAATTATTTCTATTTCAAAAACCCTTTATGAAGTTAATTATTATAAGTATAAACATTCTATAGATTTTTAAAATGCTATATCAAAGAAATATGTTTTAGAGAGAAACTCTAATACCATGACTGTTGAATATTAGGATAATAATTTTATCATTACACTAAAATATGAAATATAATCCCTAAAGAATCTTTAGTCAAAATTTACATTTGTTAAGGATGGTTTTGATAAAATTATTTCAAAATTTCTTCCTCTTAATAATTGTTCTAGAATGGGTTATACTCTCCCAAACCCATTTTTTCATCACAACTATTTTGTGCCTCAATGTGAACCATTTTGCACAAAGTGTTAATGTGGGGGAAATTGGTAGAAAATTTTTACATCAAATAAAATTCTATCAAAAGGATTTCAAGAAGCTCACTTTTCAACGTAAATGTGGATTCCAAATAATATATTTCCTAACATTTATGGATCTATGAATGTTGGATTCTAAAAATATAATTATTTTATTTTTAGGAAAAAAAAAAGTTACAACAAAAATTCATGGTACATGGATAATGCATGTTCCAGACACATGACTCATAATAAAAACATCTTTGAAAATATTTTTAATATGATAGGTGTAAGAGTCACTTTCATAGACAATGATCACAGAGCATTTGTTGGTATACATAACATTATTCATCTTCGAAAAACCATAATTTCAAAAGTTTTATTTGGTAATGGTCTTCACCAGAACGTTTTATTTATATTCCAATTATTTGATGATGGTTACCTTGTGAATTTTCATAATTATGAATGCCTAGTACAAAATTCCAAGGATGAGTTCATTTTTTCTTCCCATAGGCTTGTGAATATTTATACACATAACATATATGAACATAGGAGCCATGATTTATCTTACCTCAGTGCAATGAAGTACATCATTGGTTATGGAATAGAATATTAGGACACTACAACATAAAGATATTTTATAAAAATTATATAAAAACACTGGTTAATAATTTACCAGATCATAGATTTTATTATTCAAAAGTATGTGATCCTTATCAATAGAGAATGAAACATAAGCAATGATTTCTATAAATGATTTACCAACTTTGGATTCTTTATAGCTAGTGGACATTGACATTTTTGGTCCCATACAAACATGCAGTATTGGAGGAAAATACAATGTATTTGTTTTAGATGATGATTACACTAGATTAAAAAGATCTATTTTCTAGAAAATAAATATGAAGCCTTTTCATATTTCAAACATTTTTTCATCCAAAGATAAAAAAGATAAAAACATTCAATTGATAACTATTTGCAGTGATCGTGGAAGAGAATTTTGAAATTCAGATTTTGAAAGATTTTATAGTAATAAATCCATTATCCATAACTTATCAGCCCCTATAACTCTTAAAAAGAGATAACAAGAACCATGTTGAGTTAATACTCAATTGCTAAAAAAATTTGTGTTGAAGCTCTATGTACATCTTATTATACTATAAATTGTGTTTTAATAAGAAATTTTTTTAAAAAAACATTTTATGATTTGTTGACAGGTCAAAAACCAAAAATTTCATACTCTTGAGTATTTGGATGAAAAGTTTCCATTATTAATATAAAAGATTACATACAAAAATTTGAAACTAAATCTGATGATGGAATTTTTAGTAGGTTATTCCACTATCTATAAGGATTATAGGGTATTTAATAAAAATTATTCTACTGTTGAGGAATCATTACATGTTGAACTTGATGAAAATAGTCTATTTGTTTATAAAAAACCCCATCCTATATCTTCGTATGTGTTTTTAAAAACTGATTTTCAACCTTTAATGGGAGATTCATCTACTCATGATATTACACAAGAAATTTTTTTAATGTATTCAAACCCAGATATTTTCTACCCTAAGTTGATGATAATGTTTTATAAAACCCATGTTATTTGATTGTAATGAAGCATGGTAGTGATAGTATTATTCATGATGTACATCAACCTATATGTAAAAGAAGTACTTTACGCAATGGAGTATAGAATATAGAATTTCATTCCATAACATAACTTTTAAGTACTGATGATTCTTTAGGTGATGAAGAATGGATAAAATCTATGTAAGATGAACTGAATGAATATGAAAAGAACAATGTCTAGAGCATAGTTGAAATACCTAATGAAACTTCTATAATTGTAGTAAAGTGGTATTCAGAAATAAATGCGAGGAAAATGGAATCATAGTAAGAAATAAAGAATGATTAGATGTTAAAAGTCTATAATCATCATGATGGAATAGTCTATAAAGAAACATATACTACATTAGGTATACTTAAATTGATTCAAAGTCTCTTATCCTTTGCAGAATTCATTAACTTCAAGATTTTTAAAATTGATGTGAAGAGTAATTTTATTAATGTATATGTTAAAGAATAAGTTTTTGCGGATTAAAATTCTATTTTTGAAGACAAAAGACACCCGAACCGATTTCTGAACATACCAAAGATTTTTATGGTCTTAAATAAGCCCCTAGATCCTGGTATGATAGAATTACAAGATTTTTTATTAAAAAAAATTATGTTAATGTAACTACATATCCAACCCTTTTTATAAAGAAATAAAAAAATTAATTGTTCATATATATATTGATGAAATTATATATGGATCAAATCAAAAAATCTTTATTTGATTCAGTTTCAAATCTTATGAAATATGAGTTTGAAATGTGTATGATGGGTGCGTAAACATTTTTAATTAGTTTTAAAATTTCCCAAAAAATAGATAGAACCATTATATCTTAACATTAGTATAATACATATCTCTGTAAACATTATTTAAACGAAAAAAATAAAAGTACCAATACTCTAATAGGTATAATGAATACTCGTGATCTTCATAATGTTTGGAAACTGAAAGATCACTCATCATTTTTATGCATGACAGAAATTTTTATATAACTAACTGATAGTCATCTAGAATTAATGTTTTCATTGTGATTATGTGGAAGATATAAATCTAATCCAAAAGAATACACTTTTAAATATGTGAAAATAATAATATTCTATTTTTAGGATACTATGGATTTAGGAATTTCCTACTCTTCTAAAAAGGAATTTTTTTAAAAAATTGGATGCTAACATTGGGGGTTGTATAATGGATTTGAAAATTAAATCCATAAATTGTCAATTCATAGGAGATTCATTAATTTCTTGGTAATTTATGATAAAAATTATGTATCAATTTCTACTCCAGAAGCTGAATATGAAGTAGTCGTATGTTGTTGTGCTAAAGTGTTGTGGATGAAACACACAATAACTGATTATGGAGTGAATTGTTATAAAACTCAAATAATATGTAAAAATAATAGAACCATATCCTAAATAAAAACCCATTCACATAACTCTTGTTAAAATAACATAGATATTAGGAATTAAATCCTTATTTATCACACACTTAAATTAGATATTATTTTACAATTCATGAGAAAACCAGAAAAACATGCTGATATTTTTATAAAATCATTACCTTCTGATAGATTTGAATAAATTAAACAAAAGTTAGGAATGATAACTCTATGTTTATAAATCATATCTAATTTTTTGTTAAAACCATATCCCTTATAATAAAATACTCATTTTCATTTGGGAAGTACAATTTATTTCCTTAATAAGTTTTTCAGAACCTAACAAAATATATTAGAATGTAATATTTTTTTAGAACATAACAAAACATTTCCAAACAAAAAGAAAATATTTTACTAATCAAATATATTTAATTAGAATCTTACAAAATACTATAAAATATCTTATGAACTCTAAAATTTAAAACTGTTAACTTTTTAATTCTCTGATTAATTTTTGTTTGTTTGTATTTAAATCTCATTTTATGAAAACCTTCAATGTATTTATCTTTCCATAAATTCGTTTTATTTCTTTAAAACCTCAAATGACGAAAATATATAAACTTTTATCATTTTAATCACAACCGCCATATCATATTAGATCAATATCAATATTTTTATCTATCATAAAAGTTGAACTACCATCTCAGTTCCTGTATAAAGGATGGGACCCCCATATCCCAGATCAAATTCTATAGAATTTTTTCTTAAGTTACTGCTGCCCTAAAAGTTCTCATTCTAGTTTCCAGATTTATTACATATGTTAATTACATCACTGGAAATTTTCCCTTAGAATTCGATGCCTCAGAATATTGAACTTAACTATTGGGAAATATTCAGAAATTGTTCAGTTGATCAGAAATTCATTATTAGGTATGATTATTTAACAGGAAATATCATAATGTTTCAAGGATGGGAGAAAATTTTAATTCTGAAAAATAAGGGTGAATAAGATCCATTTTTTTGGAATTGGTTATAAAATTCTATCAGTTAGTTTTGTTTTTTAATGATGGTGTAAATGATAATTTCAGTTTAAGAGTTACAGGAAAACCTATTAATTATCTTATAAGAAAGTAAAAAAATATTACTTAGATACCTTATAATGGTGAATCCTACTATTGCGTGCATAAGTTTCCAAATTCAGAAATATCTTATTAGTTACTTATCTATATTGAACACCTAGGTATTAGAAAATTATAGAATCCTAATATTTCTAATATTTTAGCTAATATTAGAATTACAGTGTTATGGATGCACACTTTTTTAATACAATGAAAAAAAGACAAGGATACGTTGAAAATAATATATATATTCATGATTTATTTTCTCTTTAAAATAATGAAGATTAATGTTATCAAGAATATCTTTATTACTATGTGTAAGTTTAAGGATGTGTTAATCAATTCTCGGATCATGGTGTTTCCAGCAATCTTGTCCAAGCTAATAGTATTTTTTTGAATTTCTTCAATATTCCATGCATTTAAAAACCCAAGATGTTCTAGAATATTCTTTTAAGTTATGACACACAATAAATAATGAAATAAAATTTTAGTTACAATATATATTAGTTTGTTAAATTATCAGGTATGTCAAATAATGTTGTAGAAATATCAAATAAATAGTTAGTTGAGCCTTTGAAAAGGAAGATACAATTCTTGGAACTTCAAAAATCAGCTTATTCTTCATATCCTCCCGAGTTTAAGAAATAGAAATCCTATAAATATAATATTTTATAAAAGTGAAGACAAGACAATGTTTTAAAGAAGGAAGGAGAGCCAGTGTTGTGGTTAGATCCTCTAGAATCTGAAGCTTTGAGAACCATAAATGCTAAAGAATGTGAGAAAGAAACATGAGAGAATAATCTTAATATAAATATGACTGAAACATATATTGTTCAATATTTATTTAATGATATAGAAAGTCTCAGAGAACATATTGAAATTCTAGATTCTTTTCCTTAATAAATTGAACTTCCTCAATATTCAAAACTAGTTGCAGTAGAGGCTAACCAATCATAAAAAGTAAAGGACTTTTTTCCAATATTACTATGAATTTAACATTAACAAATTAAAGAAGAAGAATAATAAGTTTACATCCAATTTAAAGATATTGGCGAAGGGAATAATCAAATTGAAGAAACATAGAGGCAATTTCAATCTGATATGATTTCAATAATAACTTCTCAAGATTAATCATCTAAAATTTCGTGAGTAAACAATCCTAATTCAAATGCCAATGTTATAGAATGTGAATATCAAAAAAATCCCTCTTATGATGAATATGATGAAGATGAAAATGATGATGGTGGAAAAGATGAAAATCAAGATTATTAGGGTGGTTATAATTATGGTAAAATCATTCAAGTTTCTGATGATCAGAATGAAATTGAGAGGTGGGGGTAATCATAATATATTATAGATAAAGGAAATTAGGTAGATGATGGAACATCTAATCAAGATGCTTCAGAAATAGAAATGGCTTCTTCCTCTATAGGACATGGTTTTTTAGTTCAATCCTTAATGAATCTGGTGAAATCTATTCATTATTTCCCAAACCCAGAGTCAATAAATCATCATATTCAAGCTTCTATAAATCATAAATCAGAATCAACAACTCATTTCATGGAGATGATCATAAAACATGAAGCCAATTTCAAAACATCTTTTCGGGATTATGATACTCATTAAAATCCTGAAATGATTTAATGAAGTGGATAAATCACATCAAAAATAATATTAATGATTATGCTGATATGTCTGAGACATTAAAGTGTTCCTTCAAATAATTGGCAGCCCAAATCAAAACTATTTCAAAAAAATCTAAAAAATGTTAAAGGAATAACAAGATTCTCATTTTCCTGAAGTCCAGGATTTATAGGAAGAACATAATTATCCTTATCAGGAAGTGATGAGAGTGAATGATTAAAATTATGAGGTAGTTAAGAAAACTATGTCTTTGGAAGATATTATTATGGATCAAGATGAAAAGATTTATATTATTGAGAAGAACATTAAGGATAAAGAATTTCTTCTATCCAAATTTCTAGATGATCATAAGGAGATCAAGAAGTTGAAATCTTTGATTAGGCCTATAATACTAATGAAATATTGAGTTTTCCATTTATTTATAATATTTTCATATTAAAATACTTTTTAATGATAAGTAATGTTTATCTTCCTTTATTTATGTGTAGTTTATTTTCTATCCTTTATGTTATATTATATTTTTCCCCATTCCTTTTTGAAAATCACAATGAGGGAGATGATTATTTTAAAATAGAATATTAGTCTAAGTATGAAAATGAAAGGAGGAGAATTCTTAAAGAAGACATCCTTAAACTAAGGTGGATATTTATTCTTCTTAAGATATGATGAAAAATATATAAAGATGAAATATGATCCGTAGGGTGATTTCTTAACCTAAAGGGGAGTTAGTTGTATTCATCTTCAGCCATAAAAAAGGGGGAGATAAGTTTTTCTTTTAAGTTCAAATATGAAGTCTAATGGTCTTAATATTATTTTATTAAATTGATTATTTTTGAATTCCAAAAATTGGGATATTGTTGACTCAAATGTTTCTTAATGACATTTCATAATCCATTATGATTTGGAAATAGGAGACGCATTTTCTTAATATTAATTTTTATCTATAAGAAAATTTATATGAATTTCATTACTAAATATTTCTCTCTACAATGAAATTTATCTACATGTTCTTTAACCTGTTTCTAGATTAGTATATCTATATTTTAATTATGGGAAAATAGCTACTTGAACAATTCGGATCCTTAATAAAAAAATACTTTACATTCAAAATTTCGAATCATCTAGAAAGATGACTCAGATTCATGTTTCTTAATTACGATTCCTTCAAGTTTATGAATCATATTCCATAAAAATATCAATTATGATTCATATTTCTCCATATTTAATCATGAAGAAAATCAAATCTGAATTATCTACCACAATTATGAATCATTTATAATTGGTATTATGGTTTTCTCAAAATTGTGAATCTGATTCACTTTTATAAATTCCAAATCACCCATAAAATCGAATCTAATTTATATTTCTTAAATTCCGAGCCATCCATATTTACAGATCCGGTATTATAACTTTCTTAACGTTACTATATTTTCTTAACGTAATGTTTTCATAACATTATTAATGTCACTAAATTTACTTAATGTAATGTTTTACTAACTTTCTTAAAGTTGCTTTATTTACTTAATTTAAGGTTTTCATAACTTTTTTAATGTTTGTATATTTTCTTTAACATAACATTTTATATAAACAGATTCATATATACGTAATTTCTCTCATGATAATTTATATGATTTATTCTAATATGTTATTATATAACCATTTGAAGTTCCAGCTATATAGGTCCCTCTTAAATTTTAGGAAAAATATGATCATTGGAAGAAACCCAACAATGGGATATTTCAACACTATGTACCCAATCATTTGAAAATGATCGATGTTGTGTTCATTTGTTACAATTGAAACTCTATGAGAGATCTTCCAAAATTTATTAATATGAAAGCCTTGATGATTTTATGATTTGAACAACTTGTTCCACCAAATTAATTCTACCACAAGATTTTTTTTTATTTGTGTGATTCTGATTGTTGTTGTGTACAATCAAGGGATCACAAGATGAAGAAAGAAAGAGTTTTTGATTACCTACTTAATCGAGGGATTTTTTTATAGAAGAAAGTGGTTCTGATCAACTTACAGATCGGGGGCTTGTGAGGATAGCAAGAATGATATTGATCTTCGTATTGAGGTCTTACCCTATTGTGGGTAAGACATAATTTTTTGAAAGTACAAATCAAGAGAACTTTATCGAAGGTTTTTTGGATTCCATACTCTTTGGGTTAATTTTTTTTCTCTTTTAAATTTACTTTAAATTTCCACTATAATTTGTAACAATAAGAAATTGTTTATTATACCATTTCTTTAATTCTAACTCTGATTTGCGATTCTCTATGCATGAAGTTATAATCTTACATTAGTATACTTGTGAACCTATTTCATTACACATATTTATTAAACCATTGTTTTTTGATTAAAATTAGAGAGTAAGTTTTATGTGAATATTAATGGTTTAAATTTGTAAAACAATGTTTCCTTAATGTTCAAAACAAAAGTTTTTCAACATAAAATACCCCCTTGTGATTGAGTATCATCATCTTATATATTGATACATCACAATTCACATATATCTATTGAAATTTGGATCCCATGTTAATATAGTTTAGTAAAATTTCAAATAGAAAGGTGGGAATTAGGTGTGTATAAAAAGGATGAAAAATTCTTGTTTTTGGGTGACTATCAGGGTTTAAACCATATTTTCAAATTTAACTTATTATGTCACAATGTTGGGTCACAAATATGACCAAAATGTGCACCATCAATGTAATATACACTTTCATAAAACCAGCACATTTCATTGTTTGGCCATAGGATTTGATAAACAATGTACAAATAGTGTAAAAACCCTATTTCCCACATCCAAATGTTTCCATGTAAATGCTTTTTTTATCATAATCATGTACCAAAAATGTGACTCCTCTTCGACACTCTCAAAATGTTTAGTAGTTATATGGTAATTTATCATAGTTTCCCATTTCCATTCTCTAACCATTCACCCCCCAATCCCTCTAATGGATTATAAAAAAATCATAAAATCTATGAGACTAAACCCATAAATCTATAGATCAAAAATTGAAAATATCACTAAAATTAAAAAAAACTTGGGGTTTTACAAAGTGAATACACTTGGGGTGATGGTAAAACATACTATAAAACCTAGAGGGAGTTCCCCCAAAAAAACTAATAGCATATGATAAATTTATCACTTTGTTCTAAGTATAAATAAAACGAATGATAGGAAATTGAAACTAGTTACCAATTTAATTAAATTACAATTATTAATTAGAACATGTTCATCCATTTATTCCACTCAGAAAACCCATTCAACCATCACATGAACCCACACACACACCCATACCTTAAAAGATAGTCCCAATACACTTGAGTCATTACTCATTCTTCAATTAAACTACTCATCGGTAATAATACACTATATGCATCAAGTAGGACTATTCCCTTGTTTGAAGTCAATATAGAATCATACAATGTCATAAAAACTCACACCAAATGATTATTTCATGCCCTCATTGTTGGATCGATATATAAAGGAATATATATATATATATATATTAGATGGAACAATACAAGAGGGGGGTGAATTGTAGGTTTAAAAACATTGTGTTTAAACACAAAAGAAATTAGTTTAAATGATCTTAAACAAATACAATTCACAACAAATACAATTAACCAGAATTACCTTGAGTATAAAGGTATGATACGATATAATAATATAAGAAGTGTAAATTAATTGTATTTAAATGAATACAATTATTAGAGTAATAAAATAGTGAAAGATTCTACCATAAACCATATAGAATCTATCGATACAAAATGTAACAATATAATTGTAATTGAAACAATTACAAATGAATATGGAATAAAGAAGGGAAAAAAACAATTCCCTTTCTAATACAATCAATAGCAGAAATGTAAAATTATTACATTTCTTTTATCTTAATGTGAAGGGTATCCTTTCACCTAGGATAAGAAGTATGTCTTACCACCTTGGTAAGACCTCGATACGATGATCAGTACGTCGATATTGCTAAACCCGCAAACCCTCGATTTTGCAGGTAATCGACACCTCTGTCTTTCAAACACTTTAAATCCCTCGATGCGAAAATCGGTAGCACCGTCTGCCTATCCTCCGCATCCCTCGATCATTATTACCTGATCGGTTTTAGAAAGAAAAACAAATCACATATTGAAATACAAAAACTAAGAATGAGCCATTCACATTTCATAATTTCAAGGCATTCGCACGAAGCAAGAGATGAGTCATAGTGTCTCTCTCTAGAACTTGATAATAGTAAAAAATGATCAAAGTCTCTCTATTGTTCTTCTTAGATTTAAATGAACTCATATTTATAGGCCTCAGGTTCCAATCGACATATTTTCTCCAACGGTCATAGTTCTTTGGAAAACTTGGAAGGACATGGACACCTGGCATTATAACAGTCATATTGAAATAGAAAACATAAAATTGTTTTGATTAGTTTATAACTAACTTCATGACATCATTTTGTTTAAATCAAAAGATATATGAAAATTATAATCATTAGTACGATTGATATAAAACATGTGTTTTGATAAAGGGTAAAAACAAGCATGTGATACAAGTTAAATATGAGTACTCTTAGTATTACTTAGTGTAATGTGTTGATATGATGAAAAGAGTGTACGATGCACAAAAGTCAGTACATTTGATAGAGTACGTACAGTTGATAGAGTTAGTATGATTTAGTTAGTATTATTGACAGAGTTGGTACGATTGACATAGTCAGTACGATAAACATAATTAGAATGATAAGAATAGTCAGTACGATAAACATAGTCAATACGATATGAATAGTCAGTACGATAAGCGTAGTCAGTACGATAAACATAGTCAGTGCGATAATCATAGTCAGTACGATATGCATAGTCAGTACGGTAATCATATATGAAAAGATTTTTGATTTCCAAAACAAGAAATAAAAGTCAAAAGAGGACTTTTGACTAAACAACCTCCCCCTTTTTGGAAATCAAGATACATGAAGTAAAAACAAAAAGAAATAATTATCTCCCCCTGAGTTATTGAAAACTCTTCTGAATATGAAATTGAAAACAACAAACTCCCCCTTAGGTATGTACTTTTCTAGGATTCTATTCGTATATTTTCCTTGGTTTAGAAATATTTGATTAAAAAATTCTACCGTAATAAAACATTCTCCCCCTTTGTGATTTACAAAAATAATGGGTTAATATTGAGTTTCCTGAAAAAGTTAGAAAAAAAGGAAAGAAATGGGGAAGAAAACATATATCTCATTGAGATAAAAAAAGTCTATATAATTCTTGAAATGAATAAAGAATGATACAACAACAACAACAATATTTTCTCTCTTTATTTTTATTTCTTTATCAGGTCATGAATAACAGCTTTTATCTTTTTTATTTCTTTATTGTCTTCAGAGATAGAATCGCCCTGGGATTTGAGAAGCTCTTTTTGATCGGCAAAAAACCGATCCTGATTCTTGATAGTATCTTCTTGAACACTGATTCCTTCATCAGGAGTATCAATTCTGTCTTGCAAATTTTTATTTTCTTTAGATAACACATAATTTTTCACTTTCAATAGAACTAATTCATCATTGAAAAATGAGGACATCAAAAACTCTAACTGGAAGGAATTAAATCTCTATTGCAACTCTTTTATTGAAGGGATATTGACTCCATGAGTTTTTGACATCTGATTCAACCTTTCAAAGATTTCTCTGTCATGTTTGGTAAAAGTAATAGAAAGATCATTTGATAGCATCCTTAAGTCTTTAATTGATATTTCATGATCATTCACTGAGCATTCTGTTTTTTTATTTCCACTTAGTTATTCTATTTCAAGACTTCTTATGAGCATCCAATCTTTCAAAATGTACATTTAAATCTGATTCAATTGACAATACTCTCTTTCAATGTTCTCTTACAGAACCAAACTTCTTCCTTTTATTGTAAGTGAGGAATTCAATTTTCCATTAAATTATAGGAAAATAAGGAATAGACTTCTCAATTCTCCTCAATACATGAACAATGTAATCACTTTTCTTGAAAGAAATTGTGTATTCTGAATCATTATCCTCATCATATGAAACCAGCTCATTTTATCGGATTGAGTCTTTAACTAGCTATTTTCTTTTTGCTCTTTCTTTTTCCTTTATTTCTTCTTCCACTTTGTCACTAATAAAAATTTCCTTTTTGGTATGAGAAGAATAAGCACCTTTCTTTACTTGAGAAGGAATTCTATATCTAATTTCAAAAGATTTAGCTGGTTCTTGATCAGTATGAGGAACCTGTTGAATAATGTCACTTTGCTTTTGAAAATATTCTTCTCTACTCTTTCTTGATCTCTGAAGAAATTCCAAAAGAAAATCATCTCCCTCTTCTTCATCTTCCTATACTTCTTTAAAAATTTGTTTCTATTTCTCTTTTTCTAGAAGACGTTGTATGATAGGTTCATGGTTCACTTCTTCCGTTAGTTGAGCAGTAGCCACCTCAACCAATTTCCTGATTTTAGAAACATCAATGTCTTCAGCTTTCCTTTTCCAAAGAGTCCTCTCTTTCTTCTCAGACTGAAGAGTATCCTCTACCCTTATCCTCTCAGCTAATGCTTCTGCTAGATCAAGACCGAACTTAGGATCACCTTATTTTCTTTGTTCTTTTTATTTCCTCCATTTGTACACAACCTCCTTGGTGTATATTTTCTTCTTCTTTGTCTTAGTACTAGTTTGCAGATCTGACTTTTGAGGAGAAATATTTGGTAATGATTCAATTGGAAGAGGGGCCGATTGATTTGGTGCCAATTGATTTTTTTTCCAATTCAGATTCTACATCTTTAACAAAAAGATTTGAATATACATCGAAACATACATACAACTTCTTAAACGTATTCTTAGATATCCAAGAAGGCTTCAGTTCATTCAATTTCCCTTTCATAGGAATATTACAAAACTTCAAACTCTCAAGAATGAACTTTTAAAGAATATAGGTATACATAATCAAATGAGACATGATTGCTCCTGACATGACATTATTTATTTTTTCATTAATGTACCCCATGATATTTACTTTTCTCATGTTTACAAGATGGTCTAGCATGAAGATATAAGAAAATTTAAGATTTTCTCTATCCCCTTTACTTGGGATAAGAAAACCATTCATCCAAAGCACCACAAATCTTTTTTCTAAAGATAAATGAGCTATTTTTCTATTCTCTTAATTTATAAGAAATAAATATTTTTCAGCACTTTATTTATTAAACAAACCAACTTACTCTAGTAGTTTATGAGGTTGAAAAAAAAATCACCTTCTGTTGATACATTGAGAATGTGAGTTGCTTGTTTCACAGACAGTGAGATCTTTCTATCATACAAAGAAAATTTGATCATCATATTATTGTTAAATGACACCATTTTGTAGAATTGACTTACTTATTCTTATTAATTGGGTCATGAGATACGGTTTTCTCTACAAAAAGATGTTACTATCCTTGAAACAAAATAATCCTCTAGATTGTTGAATGATATTTTTCAAAGAAGTTTCGAGAAACTAACCTTTCTCTGAAGAAGACTTTTTCTAAAATTGTTTTTGAAGAAATTTCAACAGGTGTGTTGGCAGAGTACTGAGACATAAAGATGAGGCAGAGGGAAGATTATACGGAGTCTTAAATCAAAGAGGCAGAGCTTCGCCAAGAAATATGAAAAACCAGTGTGGGTTTGGGGAGGGGTGGGCTCTATTTATAGGCGAAACAAAAAGACTGTTGATCTTTTATGGTTGAGATTAGAAGATATATAAATCAACATATAGGATTTAAAGGGAAAAAAATGAAAAACAATGAAACGTACTAAAGAAAAAAAGAAAAGAAAGAAAGAATTTACCTTTCAGTGATTCTAAGGAAATCGTTGGTTTAAGAAATATTAACAAAGTATAACATAATAAAAAAAGACCTACATGGAAAAAAAATTGATCAGTTGTGAGACTGATGGAAAACAAAGTCATTACCATAGGTTGTAAGCCTGATGGAAAATAAAGTCATTAACATTGGTTCTCAAGCCGATGGAAAAACAAGTCAATACCATAGGTTAACAAGATGATGGAAAACAAAGTCATTACCATAGTTTGTAAATTCGATGGAAAACAATGTCATTACTATAGGTTGACATGCCGATGGAAAACAAAGTTGTTACCATAGGTTTGACATTCCAATGGAAAACAAATTTCTTACCATAGGTTGACGTGTTGATGGAAAACAATGTTGTTACCATATGATGACGTGCTGATGGAAAACAATGTTGTTACCATAGGATGACATGTCGATGGAAAACAAAGTTGTTACCATAGGTTGATGTGCTGATGTAAAACAAATATGTTACCATAGGTTGGTGTGTCGATGGACAGATAATCAATATGGTAATCAGGCAAACAAGATGATAGATGATTAAAACAATAACTTGGTAGTCCAAACGATAATAAAAAAATAGCAAAGAAAATGAATAAACTAATAAAGAAGGAAAAGTTTAAGAAATATATAAGGTAACGTAAAAAAATGTTCTCCCCATTTTAAGAGGAGTATAATATAAGGAGAAGTGTAAAACATGAAGTAGATATGAATGATTTTTTTAATGTAATCATTCATAGATTCTGTTTTATAAACTCAAATCTATCAGAAGGTATTGGTTTTGTAAAAATGTCAGCATATTTTTCTTGCGTTATGATGAATTGTAAAATAATATCTCATTTTAGGGTGTGATCTCTAAGAAAGTGATTCATAATATCTATATGTTTTTCACAAGGGTGATGTTCTGGTTTTTTACTGATAGATATGGCACTTGTATTATCACATAGAATTTGAGTTTTGGAAAAGCTCAATCCATAGTCAGTGCGTGTGTGTTGCATCTACAACACATTAGCACAACAACTTCCAACTGCTATATATTATCCTTTATTATTGGAAAGTTCTACTGAGAGTTGTTTCTTGTAGGATAAAAAAACCAAGGAATATCGTAAGAAATTACATGTTCCAGATGTACTCTTTCTATCCATTCTACAACAACCAAAGCCAGCATCTGAAAATCATTTTAAAACAAAATCATTTCTAGAAGAATAAAAAAGAACTAAATCTAGAGTTCCATTTAAATTCCTAATGATTATTTTCACTGATTTTAAATGAGAATATTTTGAATTAGTTTGGTATCTTTCACATAACAATACGAAAAACATTAATTCTGGTCGACTAGCTGTCAAGTAAAACAAACATCCTATCATACCTGTAAAAGTTGTTTGATCTACTGGTTTCCCAGTTTCATCGAGATCAAGTGTATTTGAGGTAACAATTGGAGTGATAATTCTTTTAGTATTTTCTTATCCATAGTTTTTGAGTAAATCTTTGAGATACTTATGTTGAGATATATGTGTTCCTTCTTGTTTTTGTAAAATTTAAAAACCTAAAAGGAATTTTAACTCACCCATCATACTCATTTCAAACTTATATTTCATTAAATTCGAAAAAGAATAATTTAAAGATAGCTGAGTTGATCCAAATATCATTTCATGAATATAAATTTAACCAATTAAAACAATTTTATTCTTTTTTTATAAAAAGAGTTAGATCCACTGTACCTTTTTCACAATTATTTTGTAAAAGAAATCATGTAAGTCTATCATACCATTCTCTAGGGGATTGTTTAAGGCCATATAATGATTTGGTAAGTTTAAAAACATGATTAAGATATTTTGAATCTATAAAACTAGGTGGTTGTTCAACAAAAACTTCTTATTTAAAAAAACCATTTAAAAAGCTCATTTTACATCTATTTGAAATAGTTTGAAATTATAGTATGCTACAAAGGCTAAAAGAATATGAATAGATTCAATTCTATCTACCAGAGAATATGTTTCTTCATATTATATTCCCTCTTGTTTATTATAGCCCTTAGAAACAAGTATTTCTTTATTTCCTACAATGATTTCATTTTCATCCCATTTATTTCTCAAAACCCATTTTAAACCAATTGCAGTTGTTTTTAGGCATTTCAACTGATGTACAGACTTTATTCATTTCATCTTTATCTAGTTCATCTTGCATTGATTTAATCCAATCTTCATCACCTAAGGCCTCACTTAGACTTTTAGGTTTGAATTAGGAGAGAATGGAAAGATGTTCTATTTTATTTCTCAAGGAATTTCTGGTTCTTGCAGGTTGATTTAATTCTCCAATGATCTTATCACTGGGATGATTCATAAGAATAAATTGATTAGGGTTTTGTAAAAACTATTCATCAACATATAGTAGAAAATATTTTGTGTAAAAAGTTTCAAGAATATTTTCTTGAACAAAGTCCTTATGATAAGGATATTCTAATAAAGTATGATGATCAGTTTTTCAAAACACATCCGAAGGTATATGTTGGGGTTGTCTGAAAACAAATGGATTAGTTTCATAAAATTTTACGTGCACTATTTCATATATAGTACAAGTATTTTTATTGTAAAATCTATAATCCTTTTATGTTGTAGAATAGCCTAGAAATATTCCTTCATAAGATTTTTGTGTGAATTTATGTATATTCTCTTTAGTATTCAAAATTAATACTTTGAATCCAAAAACATTGAAGTATGAAACATTAGGTTTTTGGCCAGGCCACAATTCATAAGGTGTTTTATTAATAAAAGGTTGGGTTAAAACATGATATATATTATAACAAGAAGTACTAACAACATCAACCCAAAAGTTATTAGCAATTGAGTATTCACTCAATATGGTTCTTGTAATTTCCTGAAGAATGTGATTTCATCTCTCAGGAACACCATTTTCCTGAGGTGTTCTTGGAGATGAAAAATTGTGAGTAATACCTTTCTTAATACAAAAAGTTTCAAAATAAGAATTTTGAAATTCACCACCATGATCAATATGGATATTTATCAATGGTAGGTTTTTCACATTTTTAACTTGGGCTATAAATTTTTTGAAATAGATAAAGGCTTCATATTTCTTTTTAAGAAAATAGACCCATGTAAATCTAGTAAATTCATCAACTAAAACAAATACATAGTATTTGCCTCCAATTATTCCAGTTTGTGAAGAACAAAAAAGATCCATGTGCACTAGCTATAATGCATTAGAAGTTGAATCTTCATTAAATGATTTAAAGCTAGTTTTATGTTGTTTGCCAAATTTACAAGGATCACAGACCTTTCAAGAATCATATGTATGATCTAGTAGACCCTTCACAAATCTGTTCTTTGAAATTGTACAAAGTTTTATTGGGTTGTATTGTCCTAGACTTCTATTACATATCCATCATTGGTCTACTATTGCACTTATTCATGGTATATTTTGGCTCCTAAGGTCTTCTAAGTTATTAGTGTATACATTATCTTGCCTAGGGGAAGATAGAATGAATTCATCCTTGGAATTGTGAACTATGAATTTATCATTTCTACAATTCACAAGGTATACTTCGTCACATAATTGACTTATGCTGATGAGATTGTGCTTAAGACCATTGAAAAACAAAATACTTGAAATAATAACTTTTCCAAGAAAAACAATATTACATATTCCAACAATCATTCCTTGAGCATTATCTCTGAAGGTAACCTTTCCGCCTTTTGTATCGATAATATTTTCAAAGAAAATTTTGTTTCTAGTCATTTTTCAAGAAAAACCACTATCTATATAACAAATATTCTGGTTGGTACACTTATTATTTTCCAGAAAAAGAAACAATTAGTTTTCTGGAACCCAAAGTTATTTTCATCCAGAAGTATTAGATAAATAATTTTAGGAATCCACATTTTCTTTATAATATGAGCATTATGAAATCCTAAAGACTGAGTTCTATTAAATGAAAAATTTCTTTTCCAGTGTCCACCACATTGAAACTTAGTACAAAATAGGGTACGTTGAGGAACAAAATATTTATTACTCAAAACCGGTTTAGAATGAGTATAACCAAAACCAGAACGATTCCTCAATCGTCAAATTTAATAATACATTTTATCAATGTTTTCCATTCCATAGGTAAAGTTTGAAAAACATTTCTTCAAGGAATTTTTTTTGACTTTAGTTTTAAAACTATGTTTTTATTTTCCAAAACATTTGATTTTGAACTAGAGATAGGCTCAAAACTATTTTTCATAGAAATTATGTTTTCTAGATCCTTAGAAAGTTTATTCTTCTAAAAATTTACTTCGCCAAGATTTTTTTAAATACTTTCAAAATCAATTTTTTTTCAAGATCTTTAGAGAGATATGATACTTCCTTAGTAATAATAGTATACCTAGAATTTTCATTATAAATGTTTTTTTAGTTTACAATTTTCATTATCACATAGTTTAGAAAACCTAGACAGTTCATTATAAGAAGGTATTGTATTATATTTTGATTACGAAGACTCGTCATTTAAAGATTCATAATATTTATTTTCAGAATAATTTTTATTCAAGGATACATTTGTAATACCTTCAGTATTGTGTACCTTAGCCATGAAACAATGATCTTAAATTGCTAGTCTTTCTATAAGTCCAATATTACTTTTCCCAGAAGATTCATATTCTGAAGAATCATCTGATGAATCTCCACCACTTGCACTCCAAGTATCATTTTCCTTAAACACTTTATTTGTCATTGTCTTGTAATAAGTTTTCTTATTTCTTTCAGAGTGTTTCTCCTTTCTATCTTTTCTCATCAGTAAAGGACAATCATGTCTTATATGACCCACTTTCAAGCATTCATAACAAGTTACCTCTAAATCGTTCTTATCCTTCCTATATTTCTCTTTGAATCTATATTGAAAATCATTCATTACCTCAATCTTGTTCATCCTTCAAGCAAGATTGGCTAATTCATTATATGAATGATCACAATCACTTGATTCTGACATAATAACTTTATTGGCTTTTGATCTTGTTATTATTTCAGGTGTTTTAGCTTTAGATGTACTAGTAAAAGCTACAATTCCATTTCCATTTTTCTTTTTATTGAAATCATCATCTCTCTTCATTCATACATCACGTTGTTGAAGAGTTCACCAAGAGTAATCTGAGAAACTTTTCTATTTTCATCAATAGATTTCCTTTTTTACTCCAATTCATTTGGCATTATGTCAATAATTTTTTCTACAAGAGATTCATCATCAAGTCCTTTTTCTCCCATAGATTGTAAACTTTTGACTATTGTCATAAATATTTGTTGCACTTTATATACTGGTTCCCCATAAGGAAAAAGAAATCCCTGATACTTTGCTCGAATCATTTCTCTTCTTGTTTCTAGAACCATAGATGTACCAAAATATGTGACTTCTAATTTCTTCAAAATATAGTTGGTTGTTCCACATGATGATATCTGGTTGTATATATTCATGTTCATATTGCATAGAGAAGTATTGCGGACCTTGTAATTCAGTTTATATTCTTGCTTCTCGTGATTGGTGAAAGTGCTGAATTCTTTGTCAGGGATTTTGTAACCTCTAGTAAGCATTATAAAATTGTCTACACCAGTATTGAAAAAAATGACTTCATTCGATCTATCTTGTACTCATAATCCTTACCATCAAATATGGGTAGTATAGTTGGATTTAGATTTTCTATTGATACAATATACATTCCTTTCATCTAATAAATCAAAATCTTTTCCACTCCATATGTTAGTGCAATAAGTAGTTGAAGCCGAAATTTGTAATAAAAACAATATTATACTTTAAAAAGAAATAGATCAAGTAATACAAATCAGTGGAATCCTACTCTGATACTTGTTTTTGGATAAATATATAAATGAATATATATATTAGATGGAAAGATACAAGAGGGGGTGAATTATAGGTTTAAAAAAATTGTGTTAAACACTTAAGAAATTAGTTTAAATGATCTTAAACTAATACAATTCACAACAAATATAATTAACCACAATTTTCATGAGTATAAAGGTATGATACGATATAATACTATAAGAAGTGTAAATCAATTATATTCAAATTAATACAATAATCAGAGTAATACAATAGTGAAATATTCTACCATAAAGCGTATAGGATCTATCGATAAAAAATGTAACAGTATAATTGTAATTGAAACAATTACAAATGAATATGGAATGAAAAAATGAAACAAAACAATTCCCTTTATAATACAATCAGCCGCTGAAATGTAAAAGTATTACAACTATTTTATCCCAATGAGAAGGGTATCCTTTAACCTAGGATAAGGGGTCTGTCTTACCACAACCTTGGTAATCCCTCAATATGATGGTCGGTACGTCTGTCTTTCTATCCCCGTAAGCCCTCGATTTTGCAGGTAATCGGAAACTCTGTCTTTCAAACACTTGAAAGACCTCGATACAAAGATCGGTAGAAATATCTACCTATCTTCAACAACCCTTGATCATTATCACTTGATCGGTCTCACAAATAAAAACAAATAACTTATTGAAATACAAAAACTTAGAACGATCCATTCACGTTTTGTAATTTCATGTCTTTCCCACGAAGAAAGAGAGAAGTCACAGCGTCTCTATCTAGAACCTGATAGTAGCATAGAATGATCAAAGTCTCTCAGTTGTTCTTCTCAGCTTCCAATTCCCTCCTATTTATAGGCCTTAGGTTCCCACAGTCATATTTTTCCCTACGGTCAAATTTCTCCAGAATGCTCACAAGGACTTGGACACCTGGCATTATAATGATCATATTGAAACAGAAAACATGACATTATTTTGATTAGTTTATAACTAACTCCATGACAAATATTTTTGTTAAAACAAAAGATATATTAAAATTATAATCATGAGTATGATTGATATAAAACAAATGTTTTGATAGAGGATAAAAACAAGCATGTGATAAAAGTAAAATATGAGTAATATTAGTATTTTTTTAATGTATTTATATGATGCAAGGATATTTTGATGCCCAAAAGTCAGTATGTTTGATAGAGTTAGTATGATTTAGTCAGTAAGATTGATAGATTCAGTATGATTGACATATTCAGTACGATAAACATAATCAGTACGAGAAACATATTCAGTATGATAAACATAGTCAGTACAATAAGAATACTCAATACGATAAGCATAGTCAGTACGATAAGCATAGTCAGTATGATAAGCATAGTCATTACAAAAAGCATAGTTAGTACGATAATCATAGATGAAAAGATTTGTGATTTCCAAAACAAGACATAAAATTTAAAAGAGGAATTTTGACTACACACTCATATCATCATTTCCCTTAAAAACCAAAAACTATTTTTTATCATTTTATTAAACACCTCATGGGAATCACCAATGATTTTCAATTTAAAACCAAAATCTAAATTTTTTTCTAATAATAAGTTAACAAAAAATTTTCATAGAAAAGAAATATAAAACATTTATAAATATAATCATTCATGTTTTTTAATGAGTAAATATAGATATTGTATCCACTTACCTCATTATGAATCTCTTATATAAAGGTTAATCATGTCATGATGTCATCGATTTTTCCTCCCTATTTTATTCCTAAAAAAATTCCAAAATTAATTTTTCTAAATGGGAATGATTCAATAAATTCGGGTATAAAAACCCTTATTTAAATATTTTATATAAATAAAATTAGTTTATCTAGAATGGAAATAAAAATGAGAAGAGAATAAGGATCATACCTTCAATATCCTTTATACCAAACGCTTAAAAAACTAAAATCAAGCTATATAGGGACGAGAGACTTCAGAAACACCTAACAAAATGGTGGGGGCCAAGAGCCTATGCCAAACAAGAAATAATGTGATTTTTTTGGGTTAGTATTGGGTTTTGAACAATTTTTTTGGATTTAATTTATAATTTCGCGTGATTAAGCTACACGGTTTACCAAACCTTGTGGAAACCATATGAATTCTACTATCTCAAAACCCCAATATCATCGGATTTGATAATATAGTTTGAAAAACCTTGATCCAACTAAGTGAAACCTCATTGTCCCATAGCACATGGTTTCCATGAAAAAAAACATGTTTCACCATTACTGTTCACCAAACATGAACCACTTCCTAGACTCTCACAATATGGAACACTGTTACCTAAGAAATATTCATGGATTTCCCTAATAGTACAAAAATTGAGGACCCATAGAAACATTTTCAAAACATTTCAAAACCAACTAGAAAATTTACAACACCACGACTAATAAATCCATAGAAAAAAATAGACAATAAATATAAATTACCTCAAATATGGGGTGTTACATTCTCCAGAGCATTAAAATTTTTATCCCTTGGAATCTGTTGATTTATGATTCTTTAGAATATTTTTATAAATTACTCTACATTCTTGTTATTTTATTCCCATGTATCCTCTTGAAGTTCATAATGTTTATAAACTACTTGAACCAATGGAATATGTTTTCCACACAAGGATTTATCTTTTCTATCATTAATATAAACTATTTCAAGTACAATTATAACATCTAGTTCAAGATCAAAATGATCCCATTGAATCACATACCTAGAATAGGGCTGGCATTTATTTAGTTGACACACAAAAAATAAATTATGAACCATATTATAACATGGAACTAAACACAACTGAAAAAACATCACTAATCGGTTCAATTAACTAAATTTGTCCATTATATCGAGGAAAAAACATTTCATTTCTACGCAATCGATAATTCCCAGACCTTGTATTGAATTTAAAAAATATTTTATCTCCCACATCAAAGGCTAATGGCTGAATATGATTACCAATATAATATTTTATATATATTTATGTTGTTTTATTTTTTTATTAATCTCAATCCTTTATGTTTTCTCATGAATAATTCTATGCCCCATCAGTAAATTTTATTAGGTATGTATTCAAAAAATTTGGGATCAATAAAGAAGACCATATAATTATTTGAATGGAGATATATATATCAAAGAATAATAATATTTGTTAATTGATAACTCCACTAATGTTAGGTGATCCTCCCATGATACATAAAAATCTATAACAGATGCTATGAGCATGTCTTCCAATGTAAGAATCATTTATTCTAATTTCCCATCCATTTGAGGATGATATGAAGTGCTCATGGTAAATTGTGTACCCAAATACTCTTGAAGATATTGATAAATACATGAGTTAAATTGAGGATCTCATATATAGATGATATAAATGGTTATTCCTTTCAATTTTACTACTTATTGAATGTAGATATTTTTCTATTCATCTACAATATTGGATTCACTAATAAGAATGATGTTTTTTAGCTTTTTGATTCATTCCACAATCAGCCAAATTGAATCGTGCTGCTAAATAATTCATGGTAAAATCATGAATGTACATAAGAAGTTATTATCATTTCCATAAGGGCATAGGAAATGATTCTAACATTCCATCTATTATTTAGGCTAAACAATGACCTATGAATAGCTAAGGAAATCTATTCATTACTGAAAAAACTATTTATATCCAAATAATCAACACAATGTGGTAGTGAAACATGTTCCTTATTTAGAAAGTGAGCTACAGTATCCCAAGTTGATGTACTTGGTCTTATGAAACATTTATAGTCTAAATCCACCAACCAGAAAATCAAATTAATAAGTTACATTTCATTAATTATATATGTTGGATTTTTATAGAATTTATCTTTAGAATTTGATAAATTATAAATTTCAATTCTGTTTCAAGTGGAAAATTAGAAAAAAAAATCAAGAAATATTAGAGGATATTAATTTTCAATGGTAATAAAATTTATATTATCAATTGTTTCATAATTAACTAAAGTGACCATCACTGATTGATATAAAATTGTTTAAATCATATGTAATAATGGTCCATCTATTCCATAATTCCCATCCCAATCTCCATTAAATACGTTGTCGGTTCCGCTATGATATGTAAAATTCACGCATTGCACCTAAAAATCGATATATTCCAAGAAAGTAACGAAGAAAATCTTGAACAATATTAAATTATACATATCATTTTATAGAGTATAAATTGTTGATATAAAGTGAACACTAAGTATGATTATAGAAAAAATTCACACTAAAATCTGATGCATGCTCATTTATAGGGAGGTGTCTATATACTCAGAAAATGTGGAATCATCTTCATATGAAACCCCGTTTAATGAAAAACTCTAAAATAAATAAAATCATGGAATGATCTATTATAAAATAGAACATATAAAACAGTTCTACTAAGAAGAGTGATACCTCATAAATTTGAAGGAATAGATTGATCATTCAGGATTATCTTCTTAAAACTATATATAAATTCTTACTCACTCCACTCTTTTCATTGATTATCATCTATGGTTTAATTTTGTGACGATCATGGGGGTATCTATATTCACCTTGTATCACTTGGTTATATGGATGAAAAATATTTCTATGGGATCTCGTATTTTGAGGACTATATTTCTGAGACATGTTAGAGTAATTCCCAACAACTAACATTATAGTATTGTAGAAATAATGTCAAATATGTCCCATATAACAATAGTTGTGATTTTATTTGGGATTTTATAAACAACACCACTTTGTATTCTTGAGTAAACCACATTGATAACAACTCAACAAGTTATTAGTACATGGATAAATTGGAATTAGTCTAGTGGATTGATTCTCTAATGCTCTACCTCTGTGGAATTAGGTGTCTTTCTATTTATTATTCCTAGAATTAGAGTTCCCAACTTTACCCATATAAAATAACATGTTTCCTCTAGTGGGATTCCTAATACTAATAATTTTGGTTGTTGTATCTCTAATAATGATGTCAATATAATCATTTATATATATAATAAATATATTACAATTAAATTCTAGTCCAATTATAGACTCCAATATATGTTACGTTAAGGGATTTATTGTAGCCACATATTTAGATTAGCGAACTAATTTTTAAAAAGTATATATGAATTCTCTCACTAATAGATTTCCATTATTATTATTGGATATTTCTATCATTCTAGTTATTTTTAAGGTGCATTATAATTTCTTGTTGAAAAATTATTTAAATCGCACCAACATAAGTCATTATTCAAATTAAGTTGGAATGAAAAATCTCGACATTAGAGTGAAAGATCAACTAACATATATACTACTAAATTCACCTGTATACCAGCTACAGTTTCATATAAATTAAAAAACCATTTCATTATGCTAATCAATTTTTCCATATTTTTAGGTTTTTTATCGTCCTGATATGTTAGAGGATTATATTTTAGAAACATCATAAAATGATCTTCTTATAATGGTTCTCCATTTTGACTCCAATTTTTTACAACTTGAAATTATTTTATAATGCTTTGAACCAAATTGTGGTTCACCAATTGTTCATGTGTTACTGTATTCTCTATGATCTCCTCTTACTAACTTATAGGTCATGTTACTATTTTCATTTATATATAGTTAGAAAAAATCACCACATAGTAAACACATAACTAGTAAACTGAAGGACTAGCATATTCAAACTCATAAAAAGAAAAAAATCATGATGAGTAGTTCCAAAAAATTATCTATCATAATTTGAACATTATAGTCCAATTAGAAAGTATCGTTACAAATACATGACACTCTACAATAAAAAGCTAAACCCAAAATTATGACATGACAATACTCTAATTATTTATAAAAGTTTATTTTCATACCTAGGACTCCGATGTATCATTATGTCAAGTATAATAAGGCCACCTACATCTTTGTATGCAATATATTTCACGTTCTGACTTATCTTATCACCTTGATTCCATCCCAATATGACTGGACGACCAACTTGATACCTTTTCTATCATTATTACCCATAGTATTGGCATATAACGATCTGAGGTTCAACTAACCATAGATGAGATCCCTCAGTCACCAAATTCTTATAATAAATAATAAGGTCTATCAAAATAATTGGGAACTTATTTATAATTTAAACACACACAACCTATCAATAAAATAATAAAATCTACCAAACTACTACAATATGACCCATGATGATTAGATAATATTTCAAAAAAAGAAATAATGAATGAATTTCAGAGTTGTAAAATAATGTGGAATAGGAAACCCAACCAAAAGCTAAAATACATCCCCGAGTAGCAACACTGAATTGGAATCACCCTAATCACACCACATGAACATCTCAAAGCTCCAACAAACATCCCATAAATGTATCATCACGATGCTCTGTAAGTGAAATAAGATACTTTTATCTTACATGTGTTAGGATAAACAATGTCAATATAAAAACCCATGTTCATTTGTTGTGGGTGAGTGTACAACCCAATAGGAAACCCTAAGTGACTCCCAACTAATTATATTAAGATTATAAAATATTATCTTGTAATGAAAAGTTTAAATTAAAAAAATTGAGGAAATACAGTGGAATTCACAATTTTATTCAATTAAACATAAACATCAGAAACAATTAATACATTTATTCAACATTCCATTCCCCCTGAAAATTCACACACACAAACATGGTTTCCATGATTCTTCTAATACTCACGATATGTACCTAATTCCTCTAAAAAACTATTTATGATTAAAAGTCTACTATGTTCCCAAAGTGGAACTGACCCATTTTCAGAACCCATCTGGGTGACATCGAATACTATAAAAACTCACAATAACCAATTATTCCATGTCGTCATATACATATTTTAATAAAAAAAATAAAAAAAACATTTTTATCAATTTTCCAAACACGTCATTTTCCTCAACAACAATTTTTAGTCTTAAAAGGATAAAGGATTTTCCGATAATATTTTGAAATTTTTTTCAAAAGAACTATTTAAGAAATAAATAAAAATCTATGGATTCATGTTATAGAATGTATAAAGATAAATAAAGGGTTCATCAACATCAAAATGAATTTTTTACAGAATGTTTATTCAAGTTACGACTTATCTTATCTAGACATCCATTCCACTTCATTCAAAAAATCCAAAAAATTAATTTTTTAAAATATGAGTTATCAAATATATATAGTCAGGGATACTCTTTTGTAAAGTTTCATTCAATGGAAAAAAGGTGAATCTAGAATGAAAAGAAGAAGGATCATAAAATAGGGCTTTTACTGTCAATATCTTAGATATAAAAGACATCCATCCATTAAAATATGGCTTAGGAAAATAGATACACTAAAAATATTAATGGAGTAGGGGGTGAAGATCTTATGCCAAGGAATAAATGGTGGGGGTTTTCATGCCAGTATCAGTGTTTAATCCTAATTTTCATAATTAATTTATATCATCACATATTTATCAAACATGGAGTACCAAACTATGCACCAACCATGCGAGCACCATTGTCAAAAAAGCCACATGTGACACTATTTGGTTTCAATTTTTTAAAAATTATGTGCCATGTTTCTGTGATAAATATATCCCATGTCTCATGGTTTCTAGGTAAATATTCTGGGATTACCTTAATATCATTCCAGAACCTAGACTTTCAATAGTTATTTCATGGTTACCATGGAAATATACATGGTTTTACCAAATGTTCTAAAATTTTGCACCCCTAGATATCCCTAAAAACATTTCAAGGATAACAATAAACTACCCAATACTAGGACATTTCAATCCGTAGATAAAAATTGACAACGAAATTCTAGTTACCTAAAATAAGTTGTGTGTTACCCACCTAATGTTGATGAAGTATACAATCTATAAGGTCCTCACCAAGGTAGTTAGAATATCATCCATCATGGGTATACTACCCAAAACACCATTAATAGTGATAATGGGAAGGATCCACAAGAATTAAAGAATGTCACAATCAAGGAATTTTTACACTGATGATGAATGTGTAATATGGGTCATTATCACTAGTAAACCCCTATTTTTTAGAATTTGAGATAATGGTTGAATCATTAGATATGGTTCTACCACCTCCATCACAACCCCTAGGGAAAGACACCCTTTGGTTGAGGATTTCCATTCTTGAGACTAATGTTTAAAAGCTTCCAAATATCTTTTATTGGTACTTATAAATTGAATATATTCTATATTACTTACATGGGATGACCATGGATCCATACCTACCACCATCATTATCCATTCTTTTTACATATACACTAGAGGTATAGGAGAACCATTATAATTAACAAACTTTCGTCATTCCACCAAGACCAAATAATGCAGTTTTTTCTTCTACTGAAAAATTTTATCATTCCCCATATATCCCTCAGTGGTAAACAAAATTTATTTTCTACCAATAGACATGGAATGATCTTTGTCAGATTTGATTTGAAAAACAGTTTGGAAAAAGGATACAATACTTCCAATAATGAGAGGATCAGTTCCCTCAAATCTAAATTTAATGTTATTAAGATATATAATGATTAAAATGATTTTATACCTAGATTGTATGAACCATATTCCACTAATATATTATATTTTAAATCTATGATTTGATTATTTCAATGTAATCGTTTACAAAGAGTAGCACCCGACCCATTTCACTTCTCAACATAGACACATGTTGGGTACCTCATAGAAATAGAATG
Organism: Viscum album; assembly: GCA_963277665.1. Lineage (NCBI taxonomy): Eukaryota > Viridiplantae > Streptophyta > Magnoliopsida > Santalales > Viscaceae > Viscum > Viscum album. The sequence continues at coordinate 1,962,126,105 of OY728137.1, forward strand.
ATTCCAAACTATGTTTCATAGATAATTTAAGGTTTATCCTTTATCTAGAATAATAATCTATCACCTAGATCCATAACTATAAAATATGATATCTTCTATAATTCCTATAACATCTCGACTCTACCTTGTGAAATGCACCTTTCACTGACCTCTTCAAGAGTAAGAAATGGGAAAATGAATGCGTTTCCAAATTAATCTATCTATTAAACGAATCGATGTATTCACTTGAAATTAAACTTCCCATTGAAATTTTTTCATGGTTTTGTATTGAAAAATTATAAGATTAACTAGTTTCAACCCTTATATGATAGATATACCTATGTTTAATCTTATAATTCATCGAGATATCCAAACACCTCATGGAGTCCATGTAGAGGACCAAGCAAGAGTTTCATATACAATATTATATGCCTAAATTAAAACCAGGAAGAGAATAAATGAATTTTGTCTCAAAAATCCTATCCCCTTGGCCAATCTAGCTATATTTGAACCCGTAGAAAAATCCTTTTCCGAATATGGATTTCCCAAAAAATCATATGGGGATTTTTTGATGAAAAGAATCCAAACTATTTCATGACTGGAAAAACATGGTCTACTCCTTTATAAACTAGTAGGTCCTCTACTTATTTATTTAAAATTTATAAAAGAATCTTCTCTAGAAACCATTTTTCAAAACCCCATAGGAGGATGAGTTTATGAATTCTTCAAACATTTTCCATAACCACATATTCTCAATACACACAATACAAGATAAATTCATCTTCATATATTACCTAAAAATCAAGATAAATCATGGAATAATAAATTTTAGAGACCCTTTAACACTTTCCATATGTTTTTTAGCCACCTTCGATAATGATCAAGAGTTATGGAATTGGAAAAAAGGTCTATGAATTAAAGGGATAGAAGTATGATAATGGGATAACATAATAGTTTATTACACATGCATATGAAATCATTCATTAATAGATGAATCTTCCAGAACACTCCCTACATAACTTGTCTATATTGGAAGAATCATCATCTTCGTATCACCTAAAATAATGAAGGAATAAATTTTGGCACTTTAGTGATGATAAAAATCCTCATCCTAGGAAAAATCTTTTGTACACCCTCATAGACACCATTTCATCCTCATTGGTATGATGTCTCATATCCCTTATGTCTGTTGAGTAATTTAATAATTAGGATCTATATTAATAATATTTAAATTTCATTGTACTTGTAGGAAATTATGTAAATCCTGTGAGTGAATCAAACTAGAGGAATTTTTTAGAAGAATCACATGGATGATCTCAATGAAATTAGAAACCCCTATCAGAAAATTATAAAGAACAAGGAATCATCCCAGAAATCAATGTACATACTCATCAGATAAGAATAAAATCATCGATTTGATCTTAGTGGGAGAATAATTATACCATTACATTCTCCAATATATATTTAATACTTATTCAGATAGTAGACTATATGTATGTTTTATAACCATCAAAACATGAACAAAATTCCCCATTTAATAGTCATGTTCTCCCACCTAATCTAGTTGTCCCCTCAATTAATCCAACAAAGTAGTGACCCCTTGATGGAATCAAATTTGAATTTGAATGCAAGGAAAATTTGATCAATTAATTTTACAGTAACTTATTCTAACTATGAATTCTTTATACACATTTCCTATCAGAGGCCTTTATGGGGACCACACTGAGGCCTTGAATAATACTCTATAATATCATGATAAAGTTTCTTCTAATGAAGTCTAACATGAAAATGAATGTCATAATATGGATCTTCAATCCATCATATACTTATCTGTGAAATATTTGTAAACAACCAATAAAAGCCACATACACACCCTTTATGTCTCAAGATAGATCAATTTCATTGATGTCTATATGTTATCAATGAACAAAGGTTTTGGTATCAATGTCATCCTGACCCATATACTATAGAAACTAGGATTTAAAATGAGTGATCTAACCGCATCCAACATGGCTATCAATGCATATGAAAATAGTAAATCAACTCCACGTGTAAATTTACAACCAAAGCCCTATTATAATGAATTGGTATCTAACAAAAATTTAATTGTTTTATCGTCAGACACTTATTGCGACACATTACTGGGAAGGACTTAGATATTTTTTTATATCAATACCTTCATCATATCCCATGTTTTTAAATTACTCCCTCAATAGTTGAGTAGTGGTTCTCCATTGTGATGTCTCCCACTTTAACTCACATGAAACCCATTACCTTGATGTTTGGTTTTATAAAAGTTATTGGAAGTATCCCTAGATAAAATTTTTATCTCATTAATAGTCCATATGATTTGACAGTTGCCTCAGTGGATCATTTAGATGACCTCAAGATCAACTTACTTTTTGTTATCTACCACATTGAAGTAAGAACCACATACTATTAGTGAGATTTTATTTTTCTAAAGATGAAGGAGTGAACTGTGATCGCATGTTACTCATAATATTTATAGGTGTGTTTTTAAACTGCAAAATCCCACTCTTGTAGCATGATAAAATGATCATCTGATGAGAAAAAGATGATGCCCCCATGGTATATTCCAATGTTCATGATTGTTCCACTGGTGGTTAACCTATTTTTGATTCATCTACATGGTAGAAAGGTCGTACTAATAATGAGAACATGGTATAATGGCAACAATATCTATCAATACATACTTTAAAGAACACATATTCTATGTATTTGATTCTAATAATTATTTCAACATATAATAAGTTGATGAAAACCTAATTATATTCCACCGTCTTTAATGAGTTGTTATAGGTGAAACATGGTAATGAGGAATGCCCAAAATATGACTTCGAGGAGTACATTGTGCCTCTATTCAAAAAAGATAAGAATATCATGTTTTAAAGAGTCACAATAAGATATTTTCATAGAATTACAATGATATATCATGTATATTTTCCCATGTAATCTTCTACTATTTTATCCTCATCCTTTGAACTATGGATACAAATGGGTACCTTGAATGTTTTTCACTTCAATTATTCCATGATAGAGGATAATGTTTATAAGATGATTAAATCATGCTATTATAGAGAAGTTCATTACCCTAATTTTTATAAAAACATCACCATGGTAATAAATAAGAATGGTTGTATCAAATTATTTTTTTATTTTTATGACATTAATCACCATTTCTTGAAGGACAACTTCCTTATCTCGGTCATAATGCTTATTATTTAGTTAAACTCGGTTTACCAATACATATCCTTTATGGATAAATAATAAATATATATATATAAATCCATAAGGATTTAGAGTATAAATATTTCATTAAATTCTTGGTTCTATAAAGAATATATTTATATTGAGAAATGTGCTTCTTCTTGAATAATTCTATATAAAATTACCAATGGTCAATGAATCAAAATTTTAGGATGCTCCTCTAAATGATATTTGAGTTGTACATGGAAAATATTGTTGTAAAATATAAACAACACCAAGACCATATTAAAAATAATGAATAAATAGGCATGCAATGCACCCATATTTTCATGATGAATCCATTGATTTTTGTATTTTAGCTATCCTCTAGGATTCTATGAGGTTTCCTTTTTGGATAAAATTTATCAGCATCGCCCTAGGGAAGAGTAGTGTCACAATTAAAATTCCCCCTCCATGTAATCTATAAGAGTTTTGGGGTATCAACTCTTTATATCATACATATAGTGTTTATTCAACAACATAGAGGGAAATGTTTTGTCATTTTAAAATCTATGGAATAAAGTATTCAAATGCAAATTGGATGAGTAGTTCCAAGGATTATTTTACAATATCAAGAATATCTTTCTAAATCCCCCAGTTCTAATGAACCTTGTCAATGGGAAACCCCTAATCCTCTATGTTATAACCTTAGATCACTCTCTCAAAACATTCATAGCTTAATGGATCAATGGGGTCAAATAAAATATTTTTTGAAACCTTTTTTGTATAATTCGAGACACTATGGTAAGATATTCTCCTATCAAAAATTACAACTTCGCCTTGTGTTTTTTTGGACTAGAAGCTATTAAATTGTCAACAAAATCATGATCTCTAGCTTATTTCCAACATTAACCTACTAAACTATATCGTCAAACATACCATGTTGATTAGGTGGTTGGTGAAATAGGTATTTTTCCATCAATATTTATAAATAAATTTCACACATTAGAAGTATATCAATGTCCAATAATTTATAGCCCTCCAATCCATGCATCCAACCACATAGAAGATTAAATTTGATGTTATGTCTTCATATACGTTCATGGTCTTTAACAATGAAACACAACTATCCAAAAAATGAAATCTAATAGTTACTCTCAAATCTCAATAGGGTGTTCGATGAAAGACCATATTAGTGAATATTTTTGTAATGGAAAAGAAAATGGTCAATAAATTCAAGGGTTTCTAGGATAAGGTGCATAGTTTTTCCTTTTAATTAAGAATTTACCGTCCTTCAATGCCCAATTTAAATCATGCACACTCAATGTTCCACCCTATAATACACACACCAAACATGTTTCACCCATACACACATCCTTGAAGCCTTATAATTCTCTTCACACCTCACCCAAACCACACACCCAGGTCTTCATATATTCATATAAATAGTACCACAAGAAACCTTATTATACCCACTTATAGAATACAATGAGAAATATAGATCTCTATTCACTATAGTCTCTGAACCCCTATTTGGTAGCCTTCTATGATTAAATACTAAAATAAATAATTAAACAATAATGGTATATGGGTCACCAGATGATTTAACACATTAAAACCATTCTAAAATAAAATTATCCCTTAGTTAATTAAACAATATAACCAAAAGACTATTCACCTATGGGAATAATTGGAGTCCAATATCCACTAGAATTAGGCCCCGCTGAAGATTCCTTTTTTTTGAAACCCCATTTTATTAGCCGTTAATATGGTAAATCAAGTCAATTTTAATTTCACCATAGTGTGTTCAACTGGAAATAATTCACACTCATAAAAAACTAAAGAAAATAAAGACTATTTTCTTAATACCTAACTATAGTGAAAACCTTCGGTGATCCCTCACTATAGTTAATCTCTATGTAAGAACCCACTAGGGAGAAACACCGTTGGTGAGCCCTAACTTGGGTGAAGCAACATATAGACCCTCCAACCAGGTAAAGAACCTTGGTTATCCCACAGTATGGTATCATGAATACTCTAACTATATTGGTGAGGATCCCCATAACCTAGGTCACTTTCCTAGGAACCCAGTTATTATGGTCTCCACAAAAACGACTATATCGACATGATCCGGATTACACAACCGCACAACCCCGTTTGGTTTGGTATTTCATTGATAAAAGGACAATTTCTATTATATCATATACTTGATAGTACTCTTATGAGATTCATAATCATTTATACTAAATATAATGATGTTCCCCATCATGGGGACATTGGTGAAACCATTTATAGATTATCCAACACAAACTGGTTAATCAATGATTGAGACTGGTCACCGATTCATTTAGGTGGAATCCTTCTCCACTAAATAAACCATGAAAAAGGGAATATTTTCATTTTTAAGAACTATAAATTTTCCCAATGATGATTGTGTCACTTTGATTTTTCAATAATCTAGGGACAACAACATCATGGCATCAAAAATATTTGTTTCATCCCCATTAATGTTATCCTAATTATGGATTACCAACATTGGAAATTGATATGTAATCCTAAAAAAATCATACCCTAATTAATTGTGACACATTTCAGGTTATTATAGTATAATGTTATTAATTAATTTTATTTATTTTAGAACATTGTGCTTTTATTAGTATTCCATGATTTTTTTTATAAAATTTAATGTATTGTGTGTAACACATGGTTAGGAGAAATTATGCACTAAATGTACATTATTGTTATATACATAGATGATATGATTTGTATGATTTGATAATGGTTAGCTCAATTGATTGAATTTACTGTGGGTAACAATGTGGGTGCCTTATTTTTTTATAGTAGAAAAATCATGGTTGACATGTATTTTGACAAACCATGGACCCTTTCTATATTTTAATCATTTTATTTATTTCTTCCAAAAATAACCATATATGTGATAATGGTTTTTATGAATTTCTACCTTGATCAATTTTTTCTCACAATGCAACAATACCCTATCTAAAACCCTCGTATGTGCTCCATATGTGTGTCCACTCTCTACTGGGGACCTCTCTTTTTGTGTGAACCCCTACTGGCAGCCCTCCTCCCTCACAGCCTCCCCTCTAACATTCACATGACACCCCTAGTATGGAACAATTTGTTAAATAATATCCAAATATAATTACTCAATTAATGTGTTTCCACCCATATTCATTTGGTATTATCATGAGAATTATCAAGGTATGATCACTACTTTCCTTCCTCTTCAACTTCTTGTTATTTTTTCTTCTCCCTGTCACCCTGTTCATTCAGAAAAACAGTAGGTCAAATTATTAACCTGATTATTGGATTTTTTTTCATTATTATGGAGTTCAATGGGACCCTATGTCCACCATCTTTTATGTTCCTACATCCTCCACTAATGGCGATTCATTTTAGACCCTTTAATTCACCTAATATTGATTTCAGGTAGGTGTTTCTATTGAACCCCCTTGTATTTCTTGTTATAATGTCACTGGATTTTTTAAAATTATTTTTTTGATTTTTTTTATATTTTTATTTAATAGTAGGATTAAGTGGTGGTTTATTATATTTTAGTATTATAATTCACATATTTCACCTTCCATGTTTTTTTAAAATTCATTTATGACCCTTTAAAATTGTTTAAAATGTTTTTTGATGTTTCCCAAAAATTTAAAATTCTCTAGCATGCCTTGTTGGTTTTAGTCGGATTCAAAATGATTTCATGACATGATATAGACTGAGTTCACAATACAATTTTTCTAAAAAATTTTAAATTTTATTTTCAAAAATGGATTTGAATATTTTTTAAAGTGTGTTAAAATTCAGTTCCATTTTTGAAATAGATGTTCCTTTTTTAAAGGCATTATTAATAAAAAGTGGGATAGGGTATTAACCCTTTTTTCAATGAAATGGTGACACCTTTTAGTGGTTTGGTTGTGGTTTTATATTCATTGTGATTTCCCTTACATTTTATTTTCATACAAAAATAATTGTGAAAAGTTTTTTCTAAATTTAATATATTTTAAATGCAATAAGTGAATGAATGGATTGGACATTTTGAAAAGTGTTTTTCTGATTATAGATTGTTCAGTTGTTGTGAAAATTTTATTTTTTTGATTGTGTTTGTGTATATCCATATAATAGATGAATGTAATATGATTCATGATGGGCTTATGTGTTATGGATCTTATTCAAAGAGGTGTTTGAGGTGGGAAGAAAGTGATTATTGTGTTAGACTTTGGCCTATGTTATTTTCATGGGATGACATCTATTTTTAAAATATATCCCACCTTCATTAGTTATTCTATGAGGAACCCTATGTTTTTGAGTGGGAAGTTATGGGACACTGCTCAGCTAGTTGAAATTGCATACTTTCTAGTACACCCTAGTTGTATGAAATACATATCATGTGGGAGGGTAATCAATGAGAAAAGGTTTATAATGACATTGATGGTGGGTATGTCACTGCTATCGTACTAGTAGTTGTCCTATTTCATACCTTATAGTTTCCCATTAGTCCTTTAGGTGTTGAATCATGATTTGATAACTATGTTATGGATTTTTTATTTTATATTGATCATGTTAAATACTTACTTTTTCAGTGTTTGCGTGCTGGAATGTTCATTATTTTATGATTTACCATCGACTTTATATGGATTTTCATGTGATGGTATTATGTCTATCTATGAATTTTATGGACTCCACATGTATGAGTTTTGTATTACATTAAAATATTTAATTTTATAAATGGTTTGATCATAATATATGTTAAATTTAAATGGTTTGGGTTTTTCTTTAAGAGTTTTAGTGAAATGAGTTTTACATAAAATTATTTTTGAAAACTGGATTATTGAGGGGAGAATAAAAATCAGGAATGTTTTTTGGGTTTCCATGACTACTTTTAATGTTTCTATTAAAAACATATAACTATACTTGTTTTTTTGTTAATTAGTGTTTTTAATGTATTATTATTATTTTATTTTATAAATAAATTCAAAACCCTTATAATATTTTATGTTGAAATATTCATTTTATAAACTATTTTACAAAGGTATCTTTATTCATTCAACTAGTTGTGTTGTCCTGTTGAGTGATTTTGTGCTAACGCCTATATTATCTTAGTTGCTGGTTCAAGGTTCTTCTTGAGAATTCTTATTGATCATTGATTTCTCAACGGATATATTTTATTTTACAACATTAAGATAATTCTCCCATTAACTAATTTTTATATGAAAAACCATTACATTTCTTGAATACCCAATATGTTTCCCCTGAAATGATTTACATTGGCCAATTAGGTTTTTACTATATTCTATGTTTAGAGGTGTCCTGATATTATGGTTGATGAATAAAGGCATGTTGTCAAAAATATTTAATTTTAAGAGGGAGAACAGGGTGTTGATGGAGGATTTTGGTTCTCCTTATTTATTAGTACATTAATAGTTTGATGTTAGGTTTTTGTTAAAAATTCTATTTGTTAATGGACATCCCATGTATGAATGGGTCATTCTATATTTTTATTATATTCTTGTTAATTAATTTAATATGACTATTATGCATAAACCATTCCATCTTTGTTCCTCTAAGGACCGATAACTAGTTGTCTTCCCATGGGGATTGGGAACCCCCTTTGGACCAATGGTGGGTTAGTTCAGGAATCTATAAAAGGTATGGCCCATACTCATTCATTAAAAATTATATCAGGGATTTGCGTTGTTATAATTCATAGAATCAATGGACTTTAAAATTTAAATTGTTATTTAGGGTGTTGGATGCATGAAAAATTGGGTTTTGTGACTAAGAGGGGTATGTTAAGGGGGGTTTTTTTCAATCTATTTTGGGCTATATGCCTATAGTTTCTATTCAAAATTGGGTATTTCATTTTCCATTTCGATTTATATTTTATGGAATTTTTGGAATATAATTTATGGATATAAGGAAGTGTTTTGATATTTTTGTTATTTAATGATTTTTCATGGGGATCAAATTATATTTTTTAGGATAGTGAAGATGAATGATGTCGAGATTTGAGGTTGGTTCACAGGGATTGAAAAACCATGTGATAACCAAATTCCTAATTTTCGATACTCATTAAGTACCAAAACATGATTGGAATGTGGATTTCAACCACTTGGCCATGTTGGGTACAATTTCACATCCCAGTTGTTTTTCTATTTACACCACTTGACCCTAGGGATTCCATGTACATGTTTTTGAAAGTGTGATAAAGGTCATGGGAAACCTTGAGATACGTTGGCATATTTTAATTGAATTTTTGATTGATGCGTCTGTTAAGACTTTTTTATGAAGATTGTGCATGTGGTGTGAGTTTAATTTTATGTGCGTAAAAAATATATTTCATGTGAAAAATTATTTTGGTTTTTAAAATATGTCTGAGGGATTGTTTGAAAAATAATCTTTGATTCCTAAAATATTCTGGAATAAATAATTTTGTTTAGAACATAAGAAGTTACTTACATGTGATTTATTTTTCTAATCAATTATACATGGTGTTTTAGAATATGTATTTCCTATATTAAGGGAAAATAGATTTTTGAAAATGGATATTTTAACCATAGAAGTTATATTTTAAAATTTTAATTTGTTTGAAAAAAATTTTAAAATAGAATTTATTTTATATATTTTAAACCCCTGAGTGTTTTTTTCATTTTAAAACAATGGTGTTTTTTTTGAAATTAGTGTTATAAATTTATCAAACATCCCAAGTCATGTAAGTGCCTTTATTTTAATTATAAATTTTTTTCCATTAGGTTTTGAAATAAAAAAGACCAATTTTAATTGTTTTCTGGCTCTAAAAATGGGATTTTTGAAAGGATATTCATGTTTTAGTAAAAAAATGTTGTCATTTTGGTCCTATGTGCGTTTTGGGAAAACATTGTGTGATTTTGGATACATGAAATTATGGGGGTCTATACCTCCTATTTTTTAAAATAGGAACATCTCCCCCTAGAAGGGTGTAATTTTTATGTATTTTTTTTATCTGATGAGTTCTTTCTCCATAATTTAACAAAAAATAGGATTCAATTGGAGTTGAAGGTGTAGTTTTCATCTCAAAGTGTCATGATTTGGATTGATATGAACTAGTGTTACTTTAATTTTTTTATTTGGAGATTTTGGGTCTTGGGGTTTATACAATTGATTTTTTTGTTAATTTTTGTATTAATAAAGACTCTATTTTCTTGGATTCTCTAATTCGATCTATCATATGTGTTTTGATAGTTGATTGACCATTATTAAGAGTATCGTTTAGGTGTTAGTTACAACTCATTTTTCTGAAGAGTTGTATTGAGATTTTTTCTCATGGAATTTAGTATATTTTGGTCTTTGGGAAGCCTTTTCCCGATGTTCCTTTTGTTGGTTATTACATGTATTGTTACTTTATGGGAAATCTTTCATGACTTATTGATTTATTCCTATTAATTTTTCTATATGGTGTAGACCATGGGATATGTTTTTTTACCAATTCTAACATGGGAAGAACCATGGTTAGATTCTCAAATACTTTTGGGGTAGTTTTATTTATGATTGTGTTTTTGATGAAACCATGATGGGTTTTCTAGTGGGAATGGCCATGGTACATCTTCTGATGAATTTCATCTAAACACCCTTGTATTCAAGTTCTAGCCCTTTGGTTTGAGCCTAGTTGTATTTATTTTAATGAGGTATGTTCTCTATTTGAGAACTCATTGGTTTTTATACTCCATGAGTTCTAGTGAACCAGATTATTTAACCATTTAGATTTTTGTTGAGTAGTTCTCCCTTTCAAGATTTAATTAATTGGAATGGTGGAGCTTCATGAGTTACAATTGGATATTTTGGGAAAATACATTCTCAATAGCATACTTTTGTCTTATGAAATGAGTTTTTTGAGTGTTCCCACATTTTAGATTAATTATAAATGAGGTAAGACCACTGATCAATTTCTATTTCATTATATATTTTATTTATGGGGTTGTTGTTCAGGTCTATTTTATGTCTTCACATTTTCTTTTAAATTATTTTAGAATAAATTTTCATGTATAGCCTCCACATAGACCTGAATCATTCTTGGGAAATAAATTTCTATAGTTTGGAGTTTTTGAAATCTTCTATGTCATTTTGGAACTAAATAACTAATTAATTTAATTACTTTTAATACATTTTGGTTTATATAGAGTGTTTGGATGAAATATTATAATATTAAAGGGAGTAGGTTTTCAAATAAATTTACACATAGTTAAGAGTAAACATGCACCAAACCTGTGAGATGGGCCATTATTGCAGAAAAAAGATTAGTATGGTTTGTACATTGTTATCTCAAATGTTTGAATCATGTTGGGGTAACAAAATGGATGCCTCTAGCTAGTCCAATAAAGACAACATGATTGGAACATGGTTTGACAAATTTTGATCCTTGTCCAGCTTATAAAATACATATTTTTTCTTCCAAAGATACCCTTAAGTTGCTTAATGTTTTTAATCCCTTTCTCCCTCTCTAAAATGTTTCATGTGACTCCTCATTTACCTCTCCTCCCTAGATAAAACCCTTTCATGACATATCCTTGCAAATCATTTCTTTACAAGTCACCACCCATTGTGCTAGCACCCACCTGTTGGTAGCCCTCCTGCCTCATGACCTCCTTGCTCTCTCATATGTGACACCCAATGGTGGAGGCTCATTGGACAATACATACCTCCAACCATTCTATTTCTCTCTTTCTATTTTTTTGATTTCCACTTCTCCCAATCACCACGTTAATTTGGTATAAACCAATATCATATTTTTGAGAATATTGTTTTTGGATTTATTCATCCTTAGGGTGTGATATGGGTCTCTTTTTCACAAACCGACAGCGTCAGGGCTTGAGTCTCAATTACCCCCAAGACCACCTCTTTTGGTGAAGGGGTGGTGACTAGTGTTGAAGGAACATCAATATTTTGATGGCCTTTTTCTTATAACCTATAGCCAAACATAGACAACTCAATGCAAATTGTGCAGAGGGAAATGGAAACAAGATTACAAACTAATTTGTATAAAAAATATACATGCATCAACCATTAAAATTACAAGAACAGAAATGTAAAATAAAAGGGAAAAGGGGAAAATTACATTCCCAACTAGAAAAGAGCCAAAGCTCAAAAATAAGTGGAAATGTAAAATAATTGATTGATCCCCATTCACCATTCCCTATCTCTGACCATCACACAAGGAAATCACCTTGTATCCATAACCTCCTCTGATTACATAATCAACTTTTCCATCACCTGGAAGGGTACACAAAGTGCGGGAAAATCCTATGTAGGTGTGAGAAAAAAATAGCATGATTCCTCTAATATCAAGGTAGAAACAAAAGATGCATTAAAGATGGTAGAAATATATAGAACAAGGTATAGTAAAAGGAGGGAATCCCAACCCAACAAGATAGTGAAGTAAGATCTTCCAAATACAAGTAGATTGAAACCGTGACAAGATAAACTTCTCGTCGAGACATCATTACCTATAGTAGGATAGTAGACTCACCCAACCATGCAATGATTGACACTGAAAGCATGTGTCATAACCTGTGTGTCTTTGCCTCTCTGGGAAGGAGTTTAAATAAAACCCAAGGACTGGGTATTGAAAATATAATATGTATATGCTCATTCAATGAAACCCAAACAATTGAGTAATGAAATCTTAAGATCATACCTCATACCAGGAAGATAGTCACCAATAGTCCCAAAAGTCACCACCATTGATGCCCAACATCCTATACGTCTTCTCTAAACAACAAGTCAAAGAGACTAAATCACTGAACCTAGATTCTATCTACATAGGGTAGCACTGTCTTGCCTTCACTGTTTTAGGTCATGTCAAAAGGACACATATGGGTAGGAAAAGTGTCCCTCATTCTCATGAGTACAATGTCACATCAAATCACACCTTGTCACTACCACATTATCAGGAGGTCATGTCACATGGTTGAGGAACCATGCCCAGCCCACCTTGATGGTTCCACTCTAGTGTCGTCAAGGACCCATGCCCAACCCAGGAAGAGGGTTCCACTCTAAAGTCATCAAGAACCCAAGCCCATCCCAGCTGGAGTGTTCCAGTCTAGTTTCATTGAGGACCCATGCCTAACCCATCTGGTGGTGTCCACTCATAACTTCTTTGGCTATCCCGGTTGGATAGAACCTCTTGGAAAGACATTGATGAACAGTGGTGATCCTTATAAGATGGTACCTATCAGAAATAGAAAATGAAAAATGGTTATCCCTACTATATGGTACCTCTTAGAATACACCAAGGAACACTGGCCATCACTACTGGATGGTCCTTATGAGCACATTCTTCATCAAACATTGCCTAAAAAATGTGTCATTCCTCGAATATCTCTCATTTTAACATGAAATACAATAAGGAGGTAACCATCATGTTCTACGTAGAAAAAAACCTGGGATAGGAAAATTTCATGCCAATATTCGAGTATAGAGGAAGTAGTTATGAGAGGTAGAAGAATTCGCATAGTAGTACATGGCGCATTTGTGTCCAACACAACATGTTACCCTACCTCATCACCAAAATGTGTACATATAACTTCATTTGTAGTAAACTGAGAATGAGTACCTCTATGCCTGAAAAGTTACTCCGAGAGCATATGGAATGTCTAGTTAGATGTTTGATGAGTGCATGGAACTTTTTTTAGATTACGAGGGTGGAATGGTAATTTTTCTAACACACCTCCTCAAAAAATCCCAAAACATTCGACCACATATCTTCATACATCTTCTCCACTATCACAAGAGTTATTGATGGCGTAAGTCATGGATTTTATTCATAAACATTAAAAGGATCTTCAACTAATATTACTTCAATGTTTCTACATTTAAGGAGATAAAAATGAAGCTTCTCACATCCAAACATATAACACTATTTTGATCCTTGTAGAAAAATACAAAAGATTGACTATTCATTCATCCCAGACAAACATCCGCTGGGAAATTCACAAGTAGTCACAATTCAATTGAAAAACATATCATGGGGCCCACTCATTGGTCTGGAAACAAATTATATGGATCGGTCCATTTTGATTCTCACGAAAAAACATATCAGATGGGCTACACATTTTTCATAAACAGATAATTGGTGAAAAAGTTACATTTCACCACAGCATGTCTGAACTGGGACCCATGGGTTCTGCACATCGACTTTTGTTTAAAAGCCTAAAATTAGTCTTGAAATGTGATCCTAAAAATTAGGGTCACAACCCATATAAAGGTGCTTCATTCACACTTTGGATGTAGAGGCAGAGTCCCAATGAAGGAACCACAAATAGTAATAAACACTTTCTGATTATTAATATTAGGTGTTTCATGCAACAGGACCCCAGGACCAAGACATAAAAGTCCCAATCTAGTAAAAAACAAATTATCATGATGAGTGGTGTGGGTTACCATAGATTTCCTTACAAATGACCATAATATGTAAGAGATAAAACTGTTTAAGACGGTTATTGGACCAAAGTGGACCGGTCTGGCCCAAACTGGTTGGACCCGTCTGCCTAGCCTGACCCGACCTTCCATCCGTAGCCCGACCCCCTTGCTACCTGAATGCACCATGATGGCTATGTAGCTACGCTAGATAACTATCCCAAGGGACCTCCCCCTCTACTCTATGTCAATTCACGACCCATACATTGTGGATCGCTACCAGCCCCCGATCCTCAGCATGTCAGCCCTAGTTGCCCGACATACACCAACTCCACATCTCCGATGTTGGTCCACCTCAGCCCATCAGAGCCCCCATCAATCGCCTCACCGTGAACCTACTCCGATAGTAACGTCATCTTGAACTCCTCCGTCAAGAATGCCACCACAACCTAGTGGCCATCCCTTAGTCCATCTCAGTCGTGACTCCTCAATCACCAGCCACGCCTAGCAACCGCACCGCCCAACTCGTTAGCTACATGACTCTTCCCGCTGCACTAGTCCCGCCCCACTGGAGCCCCATACAGCCACACCACTCCATTTTCCATAACTAACACCTCCCCATCGCCCAAAACCACCACACGCCATCGCCACAGGAGGATTTTTCCACAAGCCATACTGAATCCTCCGGTGGCACAATTTTAGATCCAGAAATAGATTGACAAACCCTGTGACAAGATCATTGTTTTCCTTTCATCCACTCAATGATCTGATGGGGGATTTATTCATCCATAAAAGAGTGCCGACTTTCCAAGAAGAATGATTAGATTTTGGGATAAAACATCTATTTTAAACATGAATCGATGGTTCTATATTTACAGCCATCGATAAAGAAGAAAAAATTAAAGTAACTGATAGAAAACAAAGGATTCTCAAATAAAATCTGGAATCAATACTCAAAATTAGATGAAATATTTATTCGATTCGATCTTCTCTAGGTTTCCAATGCATTTTCCACTCTTCTTCTAGGATCTGCTGAGGTTCCATTCTTGATTCATTGAATAATGGATGATAGAGAGATGAGAGATATGATTTGTAGAGAGTGAGAAAAAATTAGGCACCAATCCTTGTTCTAATTCAGAAACATTTATTTAAAAAAGTCTTACTCGGAACAGAATCAGAAATTTCCACACCTCCTCATTTTATATCATGCATAGGAAAAAACCCTCTTTATGAACTCCACATCAGTCTCAGATTTCCAATCACTGTATCTGATCAAAAGTTATATGGTAGGGAATTCAGGGTAAAATAATTATTTTTAATTATTTTATTTATTATTTTCCCCTAGGTGACTTTTCCACAAAAGACCCATGCTAACAAAATTTATACCCAACCATGGATAAATGACATGTTCCAGAATCAATTATGGCCTTTAATTTATGATTTGATCTACTGTTTATGATATATCATGTTTCTATCACATTCATCACACAAAAACACTTAATATTTTTGTATAATTTTTTCTAGACACACCAAGCCATGGAATTTCACATTATCTTATCCCCTAGTTGTGGAATTATATTTGGAAATATTGTGTAGTCTTACAAGCTGAATACCGGACCTCTATGGAATTTCCTCTTTCAAGATCTTTATTCCCAGAAACCAAAACTAGGGAAAGAATTGTGATACTAAGATCACACCTAGCTCTCCCACTCATAGGAAATCCTTCACATTTCCTTGCAGGCACTCCAAGTGCCCAAAAGGGATGGTTCAGAATCATAAGTCCTACTCATGTCAATGAAGTGCATAGGAAAATTCATGTATCTCTTTTGTTGCGACATGGGGGATACATCATGTACCCACTCTATCAATTGGGGTAGGTAAAGGAGGTAGGATAACGTGTAATCTCTTTGCACAGTCTAGAATGGACTGAAGGAACTCAGAGATGATTTCTCCTTCTTGGATGAACCACCACATCCCACATCATGACTAGAATAACTGCTTGTCCCTTGAATAGGGTCTAATGATTCCCTCCATCAGAATATCCATTTGGTTAAACACATAATGATATCTGGTCACATATTATTTCATAGTCAATTTATCATAACCAAGACTCCCTTAGATGCTTGAAAATGGAAGGTGTAAATAATATCAACTGAAGAAAAATTATACCCTCCTACTCCACCACGGTTAGCTTCGCGGACATCTACTGATCTCAAACTTCCCATACTAGATGGTTCATGGACATCATACTAAAGAAATATACTACAAAATTTCCCATTCATGGACTATATACCATTTCGAAGTCGTATTCCTTTTGGAAGTTCCCCCTGAATTTCCACCCGAGTTCCATGTCTCTCTGGGTGAAGAAGCACCAAATAATCTGGTGGTCAAAACAAACCAAAAAGCGACCTCCCAGAAGGTAGAGACTCAATAATGTCAGGGGAATGACTACCACTAGAAACACTAGGCAGTGATCCGTGTAGTTTATTTCAAGGGTTCTCCATCACCTCAAATTTTACTTCAAAATTGTAGTATCATGACTTGACATTGAGCATACAAGGAACCAATGAATAGGGTAGATGATTAAACTCATGCATCCACAAGCGTCTGGACATAGAAATCACATGGTATACCCCATGAGTCTTTTCCACTTTTGGAAAGAGTGTAATCCCAAAAATAAGAACTCTAAAACACCCTCTAGTGGGAATCCCCGGAAAATAAGGTCATTTATGATGACTCCTCTGTCAATGCTTGGAACTTATCTAACACTCCATTTCCCAAACTCATCCTCAATGTAATATTTAGAGGGAATCATCCTCTAAACCACAATACTATCTGTTATGGGTAGCACTAACTCACCCTCATGGGTTTTCTCACATCACAAAAAAGTGCCTCGGTGGGGGAAATACACCTCTTCCTCATCCATTCAGAGATACATCAAACAAAACCGCTCTAGGGACTCAATAATTCCCCCACGGTACCCCAGTAAAACTTAAATAATGAGAAGTGAGAAAAGAGTACTTCACATAATGTCTAACAAGTTTTCTAGAAAAAGTATAAAAATCAATGGGTTTATCTCATATCATTTCATAGTTTGCAGGATCATTGACATCAAATGATTTCTGCAACCCGTAGTACCAGCTGTCAACTTCTTAAGCCTATTGTGGGACACATGGTGAAGGTGTAAAGAACTCAGAACATTCTCCCCACACTCAGCTTCTCATGCTGCTCTCCTAGAACCTCTTTTCTAGGGACCACCATAATTAGGGAACTATCTCAACCACAGTGGTCCAGCTGCTACCTGGTTGGTGTTCTCAGCACATCTAGTCAGTCATTCTCTTTCCATGTGGCCTATACCATTACAAGACTTACACTGACCATCCCCTAGGTTGTCCTCACACTCTATGTTGTCTCATTCCCATTCAAATATGTTCCTGAGTCTGATCATGTGGAGACCTCCTGCATTGATATCTTATCGACTGGGGTCAGCTACCTATGGTGTACATATTAGCCCCATTATCCAACTACCACAAATAGTTGGGTACCGTGATAAGAATATCTCTATAACCAATGCATGCTCTAACACTCTAGAATATGTGGCGATGCATGAGGGTACTATGATAGCACATATCTCTCTGCGGATTCCAAGATCAAAATTATATACCCGAAAGTAGCCATCCTAGGTCATATCCAGAGAGTAGCGGTCAAGGAATATACATTTAGTCACGTACTCAGTAACCATCATCCCTCTATGTTGAAACTGTCGGATCTCTTAAAGTCAAATATTGTGCAAGTATGCGGTGTATTTATCATGAGACAGCTGTTGGAAGTCATCCCATTTGAGTTTTGACTCATCATGCATATGAGTAACAAAGCTCCAACAATTTATATATCCTCTATGGAAAACGTCAACTACCAAATCCACTATATGATCTGTCAGTGTCCATACAATCCTAAAGAAGTAGAAAACAAATTCTTGAAAAACCATGTTGCATGATGATCTAGATCACTATGGAACCTTAGTGGTCTCTGCCACTGGAACCTGAAGAGTATGATAAAACTGTGCACATCATCATCCAAATCATCTAGGGCAGTATGATGCTCAAAATTGGGGGTGTTGCTACCAACTCACTTGGAGGAAGGGTATCACATGATGGATCCTAAACAGAGGTATCATTGCCCAGTAGATATTCATCACAAACAAGAGTTGATATCCTATCTAGTTGTCATTGCAAAGACATCCTAGATATTATCAAGGAGTATCGCAGTCAGATTAGCATATATATATATATATATCAACAAAAATAGTGATATTGCTCAATAAAGACAATAAACGACTCAATACTCTATGATGAATGATCCATTGTTCCCTGTAACTTGTGTCTCTGAGTGTCTAGTCAACCTGCAGGTAATCAGAGTCCTAGTGAATGGATATTTCAGCCGCCTGTACCATCACATGACTCCCTGACCTGGGAGCCTCTCTTGAGATACATTGAAATTATGTCCCTAAACGAAACTAATAAATTTTTAGGGAAATTCCTGAAAGATATCACAAGGGTTGAACAACCATTGATACAACTTTTTAACCACCTGAACCACATCAGGGATCAATTCACAACTACCCCAATCCCACCTCCCTTGGAAAAGGGGTGGTGACCCGCGCTGAAGGAACAAAAACTCTGGGATGCCTTTTCCTTTGAACCTATACCCACACATACACACACATCAAACACATTGAAAACAGTGTACAGGAAAAATAAAACAAGATAAAAACCCACTATATATAAACCAAAGACATGCATTAATCTCTAAACAGTATAAGTACAAAAAATTAAACTGAAAGGGAATGGGGGGAAAATGCATGCCCAACAAGAAAGTGCCATAACCCATCAAAAAGTAGAAATGTAAAATAGATGAGAGTTTCCCACCCATTGATCTAAATATACTACCACCACACATGGTCCAAGAACCCCATATCCCTAAGCTTATATGATGTCAATATCATCCTATCTGTCGACTGTAAGGGTACAACAAGTGTGAAAAAATACCGATAAAGGGTGAGTATAAAAACAATTAGTAGGATTTATTGAAGGCTCATGGAAAAAAAATATGTACGGAAGAGTGGAGCAGTATATAACACAAGGTACTATAATGGTATCACATGTCTACCGAATAAGAGACTGAATTAAGCCCGTCAAAATAGAAGGAGAAACAAATGGTGAGAAGATGAACTTATCCTTGACACTTCACGATATATAATATGAGAGTAGACTTTCCCAACCATGAGAATCTAGACATAGAAAGAACATATTATACCATGGACATCCTCACCTCTCTTAGAAGGAGGAAAATAAAAACCATGGAGTGGGTATTGGAAAAAGAATATTTATATGATCAGTAAATGAAACCCAAATGAGAGAGTAAGGGGATATCTATTTCAAATCTCAGACAAAGAAGAGAGTTTCTAATAGTCCCAAAGGTCACCCCCATCGATTCCCATCATCATATATGTCTTCTTTAAACTATAATTTAAATGGACTCAATGACCACACCTTGATACTATCTGATTTGGGTGGCATTGTCTCACCCTCACAGTTTTTGGTCACATCACAGGGATGTGTCATGGTGGGAAAAGGGACCTTCTTTCTCGAGTGTCCAAATTCATGTCAAAATACACCTCTTCACTTTTTCATAGTCGAGTGTTCATGTCACAATGTTTAGGACCTATTTCAAGCTTATCTAGAGGGTTACACTCTAGTTTCATTGAGGACACATGCATATCCCAGCTAGATGGTTCCACTCTAGTGTCATCGAAGACCCATTCCCATCCCAGCTGCAGGGTTCCACTCTAGTGTCATCAAGGACCCATGGCTCACTCAAATGGAGGGTTCAACTCGGAACTATTCTATTCATACCTGTTGGATGGTACCTCTTGGATAGATACTGAGGAAGATAGGACATCTCTGATTGATGGTACGTCTTAGAATGCACTGAGGAACATTGGTCATCCCAGGTGGATGGTATATCTAAACATAGTATTCATTAGACATCTCCTGAAAAAGGTGTCCTACCTATAAAATCATTCATTGTAAATTAAAATAAACTACAGAGGAAACCATCTAATTCTATGTTGAAAACACTCAAGATAGGCTACTCTCATGCCAATATCCGAGTTCATAGGAAGGAGTTATGAGAGGTATAAGTATTATCTCAATAGTACAAAGTGTATGTGGGTCCCACATGATGTGTGACACTGCTTCATCATCAGGTCATATACATAACCATTATAGGGTACTAAATAGTGAATAAGTACCCCTAGGTATCCCATGGTACTCCTAGCGTACATGGAGCATCTTTTCAAAAGGTCAATCAGTGCATAATGCGCGTCGTTGATCAGGAGGGAGAAAACGTAATTTTGCTGACATGACTCCTAAAAGAGTCCATGAACATTTTATAACATATCTTCATACATATTCTCCACTCTCATAAGATTCTATGCTTAATTAAGTCATGGATTATCATCAAACACATAAAAATTATTTTCTACTGATATTACTTTCATGTTTACTTATTTAATGAGATCATGAATGAGGCTCCAAACATACAAATGGATTACCCCATTGTGATCCTTGTGGAAAAAACTCGCTAGATCAACTATTAAATCTCCCCAAATATACAGCTGATGGAAATGCTGTGATTATACACAATTCTCATGAAAGAAGTCCCAAGGGGGCCAAGCCTTGATCTCAAAACAAATTCTATAGATTACTCCATTTCAATCCTCAAGAAAAAATACATGAGATGTACTACGACTTCATCCAAATGGATACCTGGGGAAAAAGATTCATTTCACCACAACATGTGAGAATTTGGCCCCATGGATCCCACGCCTCGTTGTTGGTATAAAAACACAAATGTATTCTTCCAAATTTTTCTTAAACCCCAGGGTCACAGTGCCTCTGATGGTGCATCATTGAGACATTGGATTCAAGCTCTTCATCTGAATGAACGAACCCCAAATAATATTTAATATTTTAATATTATTAAAATTAGGTTTTTCATGTAACCAAACCTCAAGACCATGAAATAAAAGTCCATAACTGGTCGAAAGATATCCTCTTTCTAGAGAAAGAAGGGTGTTCATATGTGGTGCATCAAAAAAAGGCTCAATTTTGAAGATACAACTATATAATGGTGGTTTCAGAGCAAACTATGTCGTTTTAGACTAAACTGGCCAGACCCATACAACTAGGCCAACCCCCCTGCTGGATGGGTCCACAGCGCCGGTCTGTGGCCTAGCATTGGGTCCATCCCATTCTTCTGTGTCTCGGCCTACTTACTATGACCTAGCCCTCCTGCAGCTAGACCATGCCCTACTGAATGTCCCACCCCACTGTCTAGCTGGATTAGTGTCCCTCCCCCTCTCCTCCACGTCAATTAATGGACCATGCGACATGGGTCATTTTCTTCCCCTAGTCCCCTATTCCACTACATGACTTCCCTGGTGGCCTACCTTCCGCCAACGCCCCAAATCCGACACCGGGCTGCCTCAGCCTAGGAGATCCCCTGTCCAGCCACCTCATCATACCCCTTCTCTTATGCCAATGCTGCTCTGGCCTCCTCTATCTAGCACAATACTACGACCTTGTTTCCCTACCTCACTCCATCTCTCCTGCGCTGCCTCGATCACCATCCATGTCTGGGAGATGCACCGCCTAGCTTGTTAGCCACATGCCTCTGATATCCACCCAAGTCTGACCTCACTAGAGCCCCATCCAGCCACACCTCTACATTTCCCACGACCACCACCTCCACATAAACCGCTTCAAACATGTGTCAACGAAACTTTCATATTCTTCCACAATCCATACCAACTCCTCTAGTGGCCCAATTTTATATCCAAAAAGGATTAACAAACCCTGTGAGGAGAGATTCATAGCACTGGCCTCCACTCGATGATCTGATGATTTATTGATGTTTCTGAAGGAGAGTATCGAATATATGATATGAGATATCATATTTTTGAATAAAAATTGGTTTAAAACATATATTGATGAGTGTGTTAATTCACCCACTGATGATGTGGAAAAAAATGAGGAACCAACATTAAAAATTATATTTTAAAATATAATCTTTAAAAGTAAAAAACCTTTTGAAGAAATGCTACCTCGATTCGATCTACACGACATCAGAAACAAGTTCACCTCACTTCTACATCGATCTTACAATGACCGATTCGTGAATCATCAATGAAAAAACGAGGGAGATGGGAGAGATGATTTGTAGACAGAGAGATATAGAGAGAGAAATATGATTTAACCCTAATTCTAATTCTAAAACATCTATTAATAGAAGTCCTGCTTGGCGTGAAATTCAATATTCCCACACGTCTTGATTTTATATCATGCATAAGAAAAAAAACCCCATTCTGAACTCAATGGTGCTCTTGGATTTCTATTACGAGTATTCGATCAAAAATTATTTGGATCAAAGTTTGAGATAAATTAATTAAGTTTAATTATTATATTTACAATTTTCCCCTGGGTGACATTTCTAATAGTAGTCTTGCACCAATAAAAGTTATACCCATCCAAGGTTAAATTCCATGTTCTTGACTAAACCATGGAATTAGATTTAAGATCCCACCAACCTTTTAGGATAATTATTGTTTTCATTATGTTCATAGTATAGAAATTATTAATATTTTTTATAATTTATTCTGGAAACAGCAGGCCTCATAATTGCACACCATCTCACCTCTTAGCTTTGGAATTATATGTGGAAAGATTCTAAAGCCTTACATGGTAAAAACCAGGTCTCTACACCTTTTGGCTTCCTTATTTCATGTTTCAAAATCCACAACCAAAAGAGATGTGTTTATAACCATTTTAGTTTTCCTGTGGTCAATTTAAGGTTTTTTTTCTGTAGAACTCATTATATTACAGGTTATAAATTTATTTTCTCTTATAAAATTATTTATTTTAAATTTATAAGAATTTTTATATGTCTTAGTAGTAATAAGTAATGTTTCATTGTCTTTGGATATTTGAATGGTCATAGGCCACATGCCATATATTTGGGCAGACACTCGTATATCCATTTGAAATTTTTTAAAAGGGTTTTTGATGTTTTTATTAAATTTAAAATTACTGATCATGCCCTGTGGGTTTTCAATGTCTTCAAAATTTCTACATGTGTGTGTGTAGTCTTAGTTCCCATTAAAAGTGTTTTTTTTATTCATGTTTCACATTACAAAAATAGATTTGAATGTTTTTAAACCTGTGTTAGATATTGGTTCTATTTTTTAAAAGGTTTTTATTATATTGAAAGTCATGTTTTATAAAATCTAGGGGTGTAAATATAATAAATATTTTTACCTTGTAATTATTTATAAAATTTTGGATATTATTTTTGGATGCAGGTAATGATTCATCTCGATATTCTTATGGCTATCGAGGCTTTGTACTGATATAATAATGATACTAAATATATTTTATCATATGAAAATAGTTTTTTTGAAATAATGGAATAAATCAGGAATAGGGTCCTATACTAGAAATATGAGACATCCATTAATTATTTAATGTGTCTATTACTATAGGTGATACATACCCTTTTTGTGCAAGGGGTATTCATATTGAGCACCATTGTGGGAATAATAATAAAATAAATAAATTAATTATTTTTTTATTTGTGATTAAAAGTAGAAATCTATCATACTATATATACAAACAGTTTTGGAATATTGATAGGGTTATCCTCATAACCTAAGGTATTGAGAGAGGTCCATTTTTTGAGGATTGTGGGTAATTGAGAACCATCCATGGAATAGAAATTTGAATACTAATCAGAGTTTGTGGATCTCACAAATGACTAAGATGTGGGACCGTTCATTATTAGTAATCAAATTAAACCCAACTGAGTGACTTCATTTTTAATTGGTTAGGCCTCATTTGATTATTTCATGACATGCATGAACCAATTCAATAAATAGATTGATTCCTGGGTATGTCATAATTTTCGGTTAGGTTATATTTTCCAAGGATTTGGGGATTTATATTGTTTGATTATTCATCAATTATTTATTACAATTAATTAATTATTAAACTGGAAATGGATTTATTCCAACCTAAACAATGTCTAAGGTTCATTCATATGGATTTGGTTTTTGTATTTCATCCCCCATTCTTCGCTTGTTTATCACCAGAAATTTCATTAGTTTTGGTTTTGGAAAATACTTAGTACATTATCATAATGAAACCATTAATTTCTAAAATAGATTGATACCATGTGTTTGGGTTTGAGATTGATGAAATGATGGGTAGTTCATGAAGATGATGGATTTTTCTGATCAAATTTGGAGATCCCCAAGACATGATTTTCACTGTTTAGATGAGATAGTGTAATGAAGGTGAATCCCCACCATATTTTATTAGCCAAATCTAGAAATCTATTGAAAATAAACTTGATCAATACCTTATACAAATTTACCAGTGTGTCAATTGACTGAATTAATAGTGGTGGTGGTGCGGGTGAGACACATGGAACAATTAGTATTTTTTTAGATAATCCCAACTACACGGTGTCTACTTTAGAAGAATACATGCTGTTTGGTCCCCTCCTATGGATCTAGGTTTTACATATAGATAAAAGTATCAAATATTTTATGGCATTTGTCACACTCCATGTGACTTATGGTGACTGGATCATTATGAACCTAAGGGGTACACATGCATGTACATTACTAGGTATATGGCTAGGGCATGAGTATATGAAACTGAATGGAACTCAAACAAGTCCAAAGTACCTGAAAATGTCTAGGTACATGGTAAATACCATTTTATATTGGCACAAGCCAAATTACATCGGTAAACCCAAGGCTGTTGATACACACTACGTACTCCAAGTACACTATTTATCCTTTTTCTAGGGAATGTTGAGTCCATCCATATCAATTGTGTATACTAGTATCCATTTGGGGTTTTTCTACGGTCCATCCCTATGATGGTATACTGTGACATTTTGTCCTAATCATATTGTTGTGATCAATTATATGGTATGATTCATAGTTAGAATTTGGGAATCCCTCCATGTGTCTTGTGGTGTGATCCTATATTATTCCTTCTCCTCTTTTAGGTAGGGATTAATGAATTATCACGAACAATATACATGGGTGTATGATCCCCAATATAGTTGGTTAGTCCAGGAAAGATCCAGTATACTTTAGAGGCCCTGGTTGAGATACTATACAGAGTTTTATGTTCATTATAGTTCTTGTGAGTACTTATTTTGTAAGGATCAATGATCAAAATAACTTTGATGAGTGCCATTACTTATTTCGGGGAACATAGATTGATTTTTCTCATAATATATTTTCTTTTAATCATTGGGAAGACTATTTTATTGGAAATCATCATTGAGACATCATTGAGACTTGGAGTCCATTAGGAGTGTGTCTGTTTATTGTTCTTATTATTCTTCATGATGATGAGGTTATTAATCTCTGGTGTTTTATGTTTTGTAATTTTTGGGAATCATACAAGGCATTGTTAAAATCAACCTTGTATTGGATCTTACTACACATAATGTTTCTTAAAATGATGAGATACTTCTAGATGGAGTCCTAGGAGGACTATGAGAAGAAGGATAATAGTTATGCCTTATAGTATGTGGTTTGTACTTGTTGTTTTATTTTATATTAGTCCCATAATAATAATCATGTTATAATCTTTTATAGTATTTGTGGGACTTTATTTAGCTATTTATTATTTTAAATTATTTTTCATACACAAACATAATGATGATTTTATACATGAATTATGGTATTATTTTTGTTTTACCTTATAGTATTGTTTGGGTATTTGGAGATATGTATTTGTATGTGTAGGTACTAGAGGTTAAGGACTATCATGAGTGTGTTATGCCTACTTAGTATTGTTCACATGCCCTTTACCTATTGGATTTTGTCATGGGGTTTCACTCTCATATTTTTACATACTAGGAATGCCCTGATTTTTTTTATTCACGATATATTGTGATCAAAGGATAGTGTACATTTTAATAATAGAGTTTGGATATTTTCTAGTGTTGATGATTGGTTTGGTAACAAGGGAAATGTTGTAAAAAAAATTCATGTTTTACTCTTTAGTTAGGTAGTACAGTTATGGTTTAGTGGTTGATAAATCTATTAAAAAAGACTCCAATTACATTTTTGTTAACTCATTATATGTAAGTATTGTCTATAGATTAATCATTGGTATATGCTGGGTTGAGGTTCCTTTGTCCTTATTGTGTCATAAACCTATATATAATCCATGAATATGGAATATATTTATTATTAAAGGATTCCCCCATAATTAGAGCCAACCAAGATTCCACAATAGGATTTGAAGGATGATATTCCTAGTGATGAGGATTTGGTACAGGGTCCTACAAAATATGTGGTTCCTCTTAGTGGTTTTCTAAATTTTCAAACACCTATTGAGCACCAAGATTCACTTTTAGTGTCAAATGAGGATATTTATAGTATAACAATTATTTATGAGTTTCATAGGTATTAACCTCAATTTTTTTAGATAAATCCAAAACCTAATGAAATTGTGGACAAGATTAGGGCCATTGAGAGGGTTTTCTACATTTTCACGACACATCTTGATCAGATGACTGTCTTAGTGGAGAGTCTTATTAAAGGAACTATAATTAAATGGTGGATTCTAATGATTGAGACACATGATGAGATATTCCTCTCTTATATAGAGTTCAAGTGTCTCTTTAGGTACGATTCCTATCCATCCAAGTTTTGATCTATGTTTACCAATGAGATTATACAGCTTCAATAACGATTTATGACTATTGTAAATTATTTTTAAAGGTTCAACACCATCTTATGATACTCTATGGATATGGTTCATGATAAATTATTCTAATAAAAACCATTTTATCATGTCTTATGTGGAGATATTAGGGATATAGGGGTATCCCTATTCATTCTTATATATGTTGGATTTCTTGAACATTCTTTGGTAGTAGAAATATTTTTGTATGAGTTGAATATTGTCTCTAGTAGTGGGAACACTAGACTTGAGAGAGATATAGTATGTAGATAATGGAAACAATAATTATTTGGCTATGGAAAAAACATTAGAATATGGTATTATGATGGAGAGTCTGCATTATAGGGCTCTTAAGAAAGTTCTATTCATCTGAGATATAGGGCTTGCATTTCTATTGATATATTTAAGTGCATCCAATGTTGGATTGTCTAAAATATAGCGAAGTTGAAAATGAGATGGTCTATGGATTACCTTGGTATATATGGTAGTAATATTGATGTGTACCATGGGAAGAAAATGTGGCAGAGTATAAGGGAGATCATCAGGAGGTGCAAGACAGGACGACATGTTGGTACCACCACCAGTATGTGGTTTGCACTAGGCTCAAGGAAATGTTGATCATTTTTGAGTAAAATTTTAGGTATTTATGTACTATATCCCAGAGTCTCTCAATTTATTAGAGGTAAAATTTGTGCCTTATTTACATTATATATAGTACCAATAGGCAAAAATGTGATCCTATCTTTTCTTATAAAATATCATATTAGAGACATAGAGATTTTGGTTGAGTATTTTTCTTAACCTTTTCACTTAGATACTTCTTATCAGATGGGATTCAAGGATTTAAAAATTATACCAATAATGTGACATGAATCATAGAGAAAAATATTCTTATGGGATAAGTTTTTTTGTATAAATAATAACTTTTTAAATCTTCATTGGTATGGAGTATATATTAATCAATTATTTTTAATTTGAATATTTTTGGTGAAGTGTTTGGTGTTTCTATGGTGATGAGAAAAGGTTTCCCATCATCACTAGGAAGTAAATCTAGGAATAGTAGGATGGATTCATATGCAAGAGTATACATGTGATTACTTGTCAGTTTTATTATATTAAACTTGGAGCCGAGGATTCTATAGGCTATAAATTTCTTTTAGTGGTGGAACAGTATGAGTACATCATTCTTGGGGACGTGTTGGGCATTCCTTCCCACTGATAGATTGAATTTTTCATAGACATGCACTGTGGGACTACCTTGATATATGTACCTTCATATCGTATGGCTGTTGTAGAAAATTGTGAGATAAAGGTGTAGTTAGAAGGCATATATAGTAAGATCCTTTTCGGTCTATTGTTTCACCCTAGGAAACCTCTTTTTTGTTCTCCATAAAAGTGGATACGATCTTGAGGTTAGGTATAGATTATCATCAACTGAAATAGGTGATTGTAATGAATAAGTATCCACTACTGAGGATTAATAACCTCATTAAATAGTTGATAGTGGTGATATTGTTATTTATGATTGAACTTATATCAAATTATTACTAGCTCTAAGTATGAGATGAGGATATAACAAAGATGGTATTTTGATGTCTATGTGGTGATTTATAGTACTTGTTGATCCCTTTTGGCATGATAAATTCACCAGTATTGTTCATGGGACTCATGAAATAGATCCTTCAGTAATTCATAGATCGATTTGTGGTAGTCTTCATCGATGATATCTAGGTGTACTTAGAAACTGATGAGGAGAAAATGATACTTGTTATGATGGTCTTGGACAAACTCTAAGATCTCTAGATTTATCAGAATCTCATGATATGTTAGTTCTAGATTTGATAGGTCCATAACCTCAGACATTTCATCCCATTAGAGGGATTATAAATGGATTCAATGAAGGTTAATGTAGAGCTATCTTGGGAGACCCCCAAGGGAATGATATATGTTTAGAGAATATTTAGTTTAGATGGATTATATAAGATAATCATTCTATTCTTCACCAGGATATTAACATTATTGAGTAATTTAAGCAAAATTGATTGTATTTCATTTTGAAAGAGAGGTTCCCAAATTATTTTCAAGAGTATTGGATATGATTGATGAGTTCACCCATATTGAGTATTCAAAAGGAGGGTGTTTAATATATTACGATTTTAAATTACTTATATACTAGGAATGGATGTATCCCGATGAATAGGGAATCAATGATAGATTATGGTTCCTGATAACTGATACCTCATGAGGAGAAAAATGGGACCCGTGACCTAGAGCTATTAGTGATGGTATTTTCATAGAAAATTTTGTGATAATACCTTATTGGTGAGAGATTCCTTTTATACACTAATAAAATATTCTAAATTATATAATCTCATTGGAAATATTATATTAAGATAGAGGTAGTGGATAGAGTTCTTACAACATTATGTCTTTGAGATAGTCTATAATGTTGGAAAGAAGAAAATTGTGCAGATTCACTCAGTTAGAGATATTGTACACATTTGTTGAGTGATGAATTAGAGAATTTATCCTCACTGAAATTTTCCTTTGTAGAAGAGGGAGGTAAAAATTACCTCCACTTAATCATTGTTATCCTACTTCTTCTGCAACAATTTAGGGATGATCATATCAGAGATACTATCTATAATACCTTCCATATTAAAATATCAACTAGATGTGAACCTTATATATTTTATAATGGTAAAAATCATGTCATTTATTTATGAGGGTGGATGATGGTAATAGCGACATTCTATGAAGTGGTTTTGGGATATTTTTAAAAATTCCCCTTGGTGGTATATCTAAGTGTGAAATAGAAAACAAATATGTTTATTTTAAGTTCTTGGGTCTATGGATGAAAAAGTTTGTAATTAATTCTTTTCCTCTATACCCCACTATTAAGTAGATAAGACTTTAAACTAGGTTCCATTAGGTTTTTATCAATCCCGGAAGGTTCCATAGTTTAATTTGGATAGTAAATCTATTTATTTCATGACGAGTCTCTAATGATTCTTTAGGCAACATGAATCTATATAGGTGATCATAGAATGAATCACCATGTTATCCCAATTCCTAGTATCTTCGAGTAGTTTTTAATAGAGATATTGGAGAACCTTTTCATACTGTAGATATTTCACCATTACGGATTTCCCTCAAATGTCATATTAAAACATGATTCTTGAAAATTTCATGATTATGGTGTGGATTATTGGAGTCCTTTGGGAATTACTTTCATTTGATCCTAGTGTTTCTCCCCTATATGGATGGCTATACTAAGCAAGCCATTTAGGTTCTACAAGACACATTTCAAACTATCATGTTGGAATTTATATCTAGTTAGAAGGGTAATCTACCCCTGGATGATGTTTGTACAATAATAACTACCATTACACCATCAGTAAGGAAATATTTGAAGCATTCTATAAGATTCACTTCATGTCACCTCTATGTTGGACTAATCTAGGGGAGTCCGCACTCATGAGACTATATTTATTTTGAGTGTGGAAAAAGAAGTTGTATATCATAGGGGAGTGAATGATGACTTCCTAGAGATGACATATGTCTTATGTAGACCGGAGATAGAGTCATTTGGTTTCAAGGATGGATACCATGTGTTCCGGAAGATCGTTAATCAATGAGGGTTTCAGAGATTTGGTTTTGATGGAATGTTATATTTAAGGTTAATTAGAACATTCTGGATACTAAATTCAGTTGGAATGGTGGAACACCACTTAGTTATACCACTATAGTTAGACTATACTCATTTTATCTTCCATGTGTTTCAAATGAGAAGGTATGTGTGTGACATGTCATGTTTTATTCACTAGGGTGTGTTGTACATCAAGGATGTTCTACCATTCCAAGTACCTAATAGATATCAAGAATTCAAAGAAGAATATCATCCTAGGGTAAGAGAATATTTTGGTGCATTTATTGTGGAAGTATAGAAGTCATCATGGGAGAAACTTGGAGCAGTAGAAATAGATGAAATCCCACTGGCCTCATCTTTTTTAGTATGTATTTTGATTTTTTTAATGAAAAAACATGCACTGGGGAGAATGTAATGACCCTTATTTTTTCTTTATAGAGAATTGGAATATTTTATATAATATTTTTAGATCCATGTGCTAATTAAATGCTTGATTCTGAGGCTTGGGGAGACTTTATACTCATATAATTAAAATGCTAAATATATTATTTCATGTGAACACAGTTTTTATGAAATTCTAGAAAAACACCTGAATGAAGTCTCATATCTAAAATAAAAAAATTACATGAAGTACAAAATTTGAGTTTATCCATAGGCATGGCATAAACTTTTTGTCTACTGAGTGTTCGAATTGGGAGCCATAAATGGTGGAATAATAAATTAAATAAATTATTTATTTTATTTATTTTTTATTAAATGAACAAAATAAATATAAAAAATATAAATATGGTTATTTAAAATCTATAGGGTTATCTTTATAAACCCTGGGATTGAGAGAGGTTAATTGTAGGAGGATTCTAGAATGAAAAATAAAAAATCATGGATTGGAAATTTGCATGCCAATCGGTGATTGTGGTTCTCACTAATGACTATGTTGTGTGACCTTTGTTGATCATAGATCTATCCTAACCCAAAGAAGTTAGATTGGTTTTCAATTTTTAATCCCAATTTGATTATCTCATGATTAACAAGAATCCTTACAACAAACAGATTGATTATTGGGTCAATCATACATTGTAGTTGGGGATATATATTTTGAGGATTTGGGGATTTATATTGTTTTATTATGGTTTGTTTATTTTTTCATTGTTCTTATTTCTATGGTGAATGGACTGAGTCCATCCTAAAAAATGGCTGAGGTATTTTCCTCTTATTATGGATTGTAAATTTCTTACCCCATTCATTGTAAATTCATTTTCGGTAAATTCCTTTTTCTAGATTTTCGAAAAATACCATGTATTACCACTTTGTCAAAACATTCCATGGGGTAAATAATCGATACCAATTATTCTAGTTGAAGATCAAAAATACAATATTGGTTTATGATTATGGTGGATTATTTTCATTTGATTTAGTTATCCTTGGTTCGTATTTTTCAGTGTTCATAAAATGTGGTGCAATAGAGTTGATTACCAGTCATCCTTAATGGATAGAATATGATCAATATTGGAAACAAAACTCGTTTCATCCAAGATATTTATTTTCCAGACGTTCTAGTGATAAAATTGACTATGGTGGTAGTGTAAGTGAGACACATAGAATAGTTTGGAAATTCTGTAAAACACCAAACTTCACTATGTCTACTCTGAAAGAACACATGGATTGTGGTCCAATAAAGATGAAGTAGGGTTTATGAATATATAAAAATATCACACATCATGGAACACATGTCATTTTCTATGTGGTCTGAGGATTGAGGATCAGCATGTATCCATTGGATACACTATAACAAATAGATTCAGTTTCACAAGTATTGAAAGAGTAAAACGGAATGACTAGTGCCCGTACATTGCCATAGTACTCAGACACTACTAGATACATAGGTAAAACCATATTACATAGTCATGAACTAATGTACACATACATGGGATATGTACATGAGCATACCTGGGGAAAGTATGATACACTGTGTAGTTTCTATATGTTAATTTCAGTCCCTCTATCTATTCAGTTTAAACTCATTTCTTTTGGGCATGTTTTCATAGTCCAAACCTAAAAGGGTATTGTATTGAATTGCGTCCTAAGAATAACATTATGATCCCATTTATAGGATGAGTCTCAGATAAAGTTAAGGAATACATATGTGTGACCTGGGGTGTGATCCACTATCATTCTATCCCCTTCCCTATGTAGGGATTGAAGAATCATCGTGACCAACATACATGGTTTTATGGTCTATTATATATCAGGTATTTCAGTTAGAGTATGGTATACCCCAGAGACCCTTTGTGAGATACCCTATCAAATCATGGAGATATTTGGTGTTCTATTGAGTATATATTTGATGAGACCTAATGATCATGACAACTCGGATAACTGATATTTGTTATAATATGTATTATTGAGTGAGTTTACCCAAAAGATAATTACCTTGAATCTTTGAGAAAAATATCATTGATGGAAGCATGGTTGTGACCTCTTTGAGATTTGAATTTATTTTTGAGTATAACTAGTTTATTATTAATAATTTGATATAACATATTCATATTGAAATATCACCAGGATGATAAGATGACAACACACATGATGATTTATATTTGGTGATTTAAGGGTATCCTATTGGGTATTGTTTTACTCACCCCCACATGGGATCTTACCACACATTTAATGTATTATATAGATTACAAACCATTAAATGGAGTCCGATGATGATCATGAGTAGGTAGAGCATAGTTTTTCTACAGATACATGGTTTTAAATAGGTGTGGTATTTGGCAGTAGCCTCCTTTTTCTTAATAAGTTATACACTTTTATCATTTTGATGGGATTATTTTTGAACCTTTATCATTTTCGGTACATTTTTAATACTCCCTTTTGGAATAGACATTTTTCATTAATTATGTTTCAGTTCTGTTTAACCATCTAGTATTATATGGGTATTTGGATATTTGTTTGTTTGTATAGATAGCATAGTTTATGGCTTCTCATGACTGTGTTATACCATTATAGAATTATTCCCCAGCCGTTAACCTTTTATAATTGGGAGTATGGAGTCACTCACAGCCTACTACCATACAATAATGACATGATGGGTCGATTCATGGAAGAACATTTTTCAATATGATAGGGTGACTCCTTTTCTACCACCCTAAGTTTTAATGAATTATCTTTTGTGTGAATAATTTAAAATTCCTGGATGGATTTCATTATCAGTAATATAATGTTATGTTTGGGCTAAACACAACAATAATTTTAGATTTTAGTACATGAATCACTGATTTTGGCTACTATTAC
The DNA here is from genome assembly GCA_963277665.1 of Viscum album. Classification (NCBI taxonomy): domain Eukaryota; kingdom Viridiplantae; phylum Streptophyta; class Magnoliopsida; order Santalales; family Viscaceae; genus Viscum; species Viscum album. Next base: position 1,962,160,482 of record OY728137.1, read on the forward strand.
ATGTAATACCAAGGTTAGTGTAAATTACATGCAACATTGATATTTTTCTGTTCTATACACAACATCGAGTTTAAACAAAATGTGATATAATATTAAATATTATTATATTAATCTCCTTCCTATTGGAATGGAGTGTATAGAAATAATTAATTAAATTATTGAAATATTATTTATCCATTTTAAGGAATTAATTTTTTGGTAATTAATTAGTTAGAAATGAAAGAAAAAACTATCTGAAAATAAAGAAATTTCTTTTTTTAAAGAATTTTCCTATGCACAAACATCTTTTATCTCAATAAATTAAAAAAACAACTTTTCATAAATGATTGTAATTAAAAATATATATATATTAAATAAACTATTTAACATTCATAATTTTTTTTCTAACCATGGGATAATAATAAATGAACTGGTATGCACTAAAAGATGTATTTTTCTAAAACGCAGTTTTACCATCTTTTATTGGCACACTAATTTTATAACTATTTTTTGAAAATATTATGAATTATATTATAAAATATTTTAATTTTTCAATGTGGAATGTTAAAATTATCTTCTGGTTAAATTTTAGTATTTTTCTAAAAAGATTCATTTTTTGATGAATAGTGAAAAATATAGACTTTTAATTCCAAAACTGTCTTTTATTGGTTTTTTATTGTTAAATTGAAATTTTAATTGATTTAAAAATATAATTATATAAATTATAAATATATTAAGCTAATTTATGTTATTGGACTCAATTTCATATTGAAATTGGATATAAAAACATTGAAAACTTTTGAGCATTTTCATATTAAAAACATGATATTTTAATGCATCTATGAGATTAATTTTATATTAAATTATGCTAATTATGTGAATTGAATTGGGAAAAATGGATTAAATAATTATAATAAACATAATTTTAATTATCAAATAAGTTTTACTTATTTTAATATAATAATTATTAATGAAAATATTTAAAATTAATTAACGTGATTGAAGTTTAAATGAGGTTTTGCTCATTACATGTATTTTTATTAATATTAATCACATAGACAAATTGGATTTTTATTTAATTAATTTAAATTAATATTTATAATCAGTTTATATAAATTATCTAGGAAGTCAATTTTTAATTATAATCTTAATGGATACATTACCTTTGTAAATATAAATATTCAAGTTACTCTAGTAAAAAACATAAATATAAAATTGAGTAAACATAATAACTAATGAATAAAATGTTAAAAATTTATTAATTTTCTGTTTAGAGGTATTTATTAAAAAAGTCACACCTAACCTAATTTATTTTTCAATTTTTGAGGCACATGAAAAAATGGAGACCTCTCAATAGTGAATACTTTTGGGTATTTACAAGAATTTCACTTCTACATTATAAAAGGTTATTCACTCTCCCCACATATTCACACCTCTAAATCAATTTTTATAGAAAAACCCATTCTAGAAACAATTCTATAATTACATAATCCAGTATTACAATCATAACATTGGGTATAGATCCATCATAAAATTTCAATTAGTGAAAACTAAAATAATTTTTTCGAAGGATAGGTAACAATCATCAACGATAGTTAGTGGTTTATTTCTTCCTCATACCTATTCATTTAAATTTATATAATACTTATATAACAAACTCAGTATCATAAATACACTGATCTATTTTTTTGTTAATTTTACTACCTAAAATCACATACACTTCCATCAAACGGGCTATAAAATTATCGTTTGTGTGTACAGTGGACTACCGCCTCACGAACCGATGTCATTTGGGTTTCCATTGCCATCTCTTAAGGTTGGGAATAATGATATAAAAGCTATTAAGATATGATATATGATATATATATATTATTTCATTACACTTATTTAGTTATTATATAACAGATACCTTCAACCTTTCCATTTTGTGAGAATATGATGATGTCATTCGTGTGTATGGAAGACTACCACCTCAGGAAGTGATGTGATTTTTTCACACTTTAAATGGAATGAATTAAGGATGGATTTAATAGATATATGTGATATATATGAAATAATAATTCTTATATAATTATAATATATAAATATATATATATCATTTACTTTTCCTTCTTTTAATATGATAAGAAAATGTAAACAGTGTTCATGCGTATATATGTCCAACTGTCTCCAAAAATAGTGTATTTCATTTCCTATTTATTTCATATATATAATTTTAAAATACATATATAATTAATATATATGATACATATATATCATTTTTTACATTAATAAAATTCGGAAATCCTGGTCAAATTAATTATTCTAATAATTATAAGTCAAAATCTATTCCAGAAAACAAAGTGATTATTACCCAAAAAGTAATATTAACATAGAATTATTAAGAAAAAAGTAATATAAAGTGATAATAAAATCATATATGGTATGATATATATATTTATATATATTAATATAGTTATTTTCTAGCTGTATAAAAAAACAGTTATTTATTATACCAGATGCTTGAACATGTATAAATTATGTAAATACTCAAGTTGATGGATTTCTATCTCACTTTTTATTCTATGAGACACATGTCATATTCACCACCAATTTATTTTATATGGTGTATTTACTACCCATGAATTAAATATATGATTATTATTTTTAAAATTATCAATATTGACATTTCCATTTTAGGATATCTCTTTCATGGGGTTTATGTTTCCAAATTTACCAAATTAGTATAGATTTTTTATATCAATTTTCCTTTTTTGAGACATATTTTCATCAACGCACCTATATTATTAGTTTAGGGGTATATAGAACCCCTTTTAAATATTATATAATTAATTAACCTATCATCTTGATAATTTATGTTCCATTTTATTTTATTAATTTTTGTGAATCACGATTCCATGTTACTAAAGTGGTAATGATTCTATGTTACAATCTCATCGTTTATTTGGATTGATTATGAATATTATTTTAATGTTGAAATATCATGATATACCTCTCATGAATTATCATGAAATTTCCAATCCTATAGTTATTCGCTATATATTAATTTAATGGTACTATTTTACTATACTTTGGTACTCAATATACTTATGAAAATGTTTTTAATGATATCCAACATTATTTCACTCTTCATCCAAAAATCTATGATGTTTCAAAAAATTGTTTTGTATAAATGGTTTAAAATTATTTTAAATGATATTTTATGTTAATTTTAATGTAAATGTATTTTGAAAATGTTTTAAATTTTAAAAATTATTTAAAATGTTTTCCAATGATTCCATTAAATGTTTTTAAGGTTTCTTTCAAAGAAAAAAGGGTTTCAAAATGTTTTATGATTTAGAAATAAATTTTTATAGTGAAAATGATACTTTCCTTAAGATATGTTTAAAATGATATTTTGAAATTAATTTCCATCCAAGATTTCATCCATTGAGGTTAACTATGACTAGTTTGGATATGATCCATGTATATTATTCTTATTCCTTATATTAATGGTTTATATTTGTGATGAAATGTTGTTTATGGAATGCATTTATTTTCCACAGGTTAATCATGGTTCAAATAGATTATTATAGAATGCATTTAGTTTCCATGGGACAATAATTTTTAAGAGATTGATAGGAAACCCAATTTTTTCCATGGGTTAATCATGTTATAAAGTGTACGATGATTTTTTATGGTGACATAATGTATCTTTGTATGTTATTCATGTTGTAGTTATTAAACATAGATAATATGATGAGGTAACCTAAATAAGGTTGGTTAAGCCTATTATAGCTTATATGATAGGGTGTACCAAATATCTTGTGTAATCTTATTAGAACTTATATGATGGAGAAACCAAGATAACATTGGGTAATCCCATTTTAACTTCTAAAATAGTGAATCCCTAAAAGTTTCATGTGATCCTATTATTGCTTACATGATTTGTGCACAAAGATAGTGATCCAATGCATTAGGTAATGATTTATATATCTCTCATGAGATATGCCTTTTTGGAATTGGGGAAAAACCTGGTATTGTAATACAAGGTCAGAACTAGGATTTGGGATCTCTATTTTTTGTTAAAATTAATTTCCAAATTGAATTTTCGAATTCAAATAATTTTCCAAAAAATAGATTTTTAAAGGTATGTTTCTGAATTTTTTTTCCAATTATTGTATAAACTTTTGGAATCAAATTTTTGAATATTAATGGAAAAAATTCAAGATAAGGGAGACCTAAATATATCAAAAAAATTCCAATATTATTAATTTAAAATATTACGCTAAACAAGTTTGGGCACCTAATTTTCTTTTAGCAGACATTGTTAGCCCCAAATTTTAGGAAGCAAAAGGCTCTTTTATTTGATATTTTCTAGAGTATTCGACTAATCCTTATTAGATTATAATATGATGGATTATAAATGAAAATAAAATATGAAACAATAAATATATGTTGTATGAATGATTTTAATTTCTATTTTACGATTTTCATTTATTTTAAAAATTTTATTCCAGGGGTGAACTCATATATTTTTGTTTTTATCTCTCAAGTTGTTATATTTGAATAAATAATAATTATTTTTTATTATATTATTAGTGTTAATTTATCTTTTATATTTGAATTACAAATATATGATATTTTGTTGATTTGATCAAAATATAGAATAATATCTTATTAATATTTTCTTAATTTTCAACTCTTGAAATGATTGATAAATTATTATTATTCATTACCTCCATAGTTTATGAATCTATTCATGGATATTTTAATAATAATATATTACATTTTCCATTTTTTTATAATTATTGATTTATTTAACCCCCACTCTATCTTCATGGGAAATTCTTTCATTTCATATCAAAAAACACTAATTGAGGAGGGGAGAACTTATTTAATTTTGTTGAAGTTTATAAAATCAACATTCATCTTGTAAGTGATAAGTGTTTATGTTTTAAATTATCATTACCCTATTGAACATAATATATATATATATATCGATCTTCAATATATCTCTCCCTTTCTAATATTATACCCTTATGTTTTATTATTCATATAGATTTATGTTATATTTCTTCGATAGTTGGTGCTACATGAAACCCCAAGTCAAAATGAACCATAATATAATACACTTTTATAACATAGCTTTTAAATTGGAGGAATGATTATGAAAATTTAAAAATTTTAAAATATTTATAAAGGCTTTAGATAAATAAAAAATTTTGGTAAATAAGTACTCAATTTTTATTAAACTCAGTGTATTATTTAAAATTTCAATTTTACTCAAAAATTATTTTTAATTACTTATTAGTGGTAAAATAAAATTATTAATTTCTTCCAACTGGATAAATATATATTTCAAAAAATTAACATCATTTTTAAAATCTAGATTCTAAAATTATCATTCACGGACACTTTGAAATTTTTTGGGAAATATAATTATTTTAATAAATACATAAAAATATATTTTTTTTACATAAAACTATCTTTTCATTTTAATAATATTAAAATTATAATTTTTTTAAAATGATTTAATTGTAAAATAGTTTATTTATGTTATAAATAATACAAAAAAGTTTATTTGAATTAATATTATGTTTTATTTTATAATATTAACTTTTTATATTTAAAACAACATTTTTTCTATACTGATTTTCAACGCATTTAGAGATTCTAATTTTTAATTTTATTTAAAACATCCATAAATATAATATTTTAAAATTTTATACATATTTTTAACTAGGATGTAAAATTTTTTATATATGTCTCTTTAATTTTGTTCCATATTATTATTAAAAACATTAAATTTGAGTTTCCATAATATAGGTTAATTATGTGAATTATGTTTGAAACTAACGTGACAATGCTTCAAAATCATTCAAACACTTTATGTTATCATATTTGAAGAGTTTTTTCATCCATTTAAATCCAAGGATAAAATATATAGCCAATTTAAACCATTTTTTTGATTGTGACCTTTACTAAAATTTAAGAAAATAATAAAAACAAAATGTCTCTCATGAATTTAATATCTCTAAAATTATTACATAAAGATAAGAAGCGGATAATTTTAATTCGAAATGAATATTTTGATTTTATTTACTATTTTATGATGTTAAATTATTTATAATTTTTATTCATTAAATGATTTCTTTACATTCTAACACATTATATATTCAATTAATAAAAATATAAAATAAATGCATTAAAAAATGTTAAAATTAATAAAAATTTGTTTAATTATTTTTTACACATTTTTTTAGAAAAATATAACACACTAGGGATGTTTTATAGGCTTTTTATTTAATTCCATAACAATTTTATGTCTTTAATGTCTAAATAATTGAATATTGTCAAAAAAAAATTAATGTTAATTTATTTTAAATAATATTTTTTTTAACAATATATAAGTCTTAATAATATTGAAATTTGAAATTTAGTATGATAAATAGTAAAAATAATATCATTTCTATCTAATTGATATCTTATATGTGAAATTATTTCCCTTTAATATTGGAAAAGTCATTACCACAGTTAAGGTTGAGATTAGTTAATGAATGGGTTAAACTGAAAAACTATGGCATAGAATTACACTAAAACTGGTATAAATTTAATTATATGATGGTATTTTAAAATTATTCTTTTTTTCATTGGATTTCTATCCATTTGGAATCATTTTTGTTTTGAATGACTTAAGTTTATATTAATAATTTTGTAATCCCATGTGTATCCTTTCTCTCCCTTATAAAAGGGCACTATTCTCTTATTTATTTACACCACATTGAACCATTAAATCAGCCTAAAATTGGCCAATTATATTATAATATTCTCGAGTGAAAATTTATTGTTATGTTTCTTCTTGAAATACCATTAAATGGGTCCTTAATAATTGGTTAAAAGGAGGCTTTCCGAAGGATCTATTATCATCTTACCCGACCTATTTATATTTATTTATTCTCATGCCTCATCTAAATATATAGTATTCATCATAAAATAAAAAAAATTAATATTTATTAATATACTTAAATTTTATTGGGATTATTTAACTAGAATAATCCAACCTATTTTTCATCAAATGGGACATAAAATTGTCATTTGTGTGTACATGTGAATTGCCCCCTCCACATAGTGATACAATTCATTTTCTTTAACTATATCTTCTGGATGGTTATTTTTATGTGTTTAAATTTCAGATGTGATATTTATGAAATAATTTTTATTATTTAATTATAATATCATATCTACGAATTTATATTACAATCTTCTTGAAAATTATAACATCACTCATGCATACGTTTGGACTACCACCTTCAAAAAGTGAGGTGAATCATTTTTAATTTCTACTTTACATGGATAATAAAAAGACTAGATTTAATGAATATATTTAATATATATTATATAATTATGATTATAAAATGGTGAATTATTATTTAAATTTCATTCATTTTATCATTCAAAAAGTGAAAACATCTTTCTTTCATATGTATAATGAGCCATATCTAAGAATAGTGTAATTCATTTATCTATATCTATCCTTTATGAATTACTATAAATATACATATAATGAATATAATTTATATTTATATAATAAATAAAATAATTTAGATGATTTATCCATAATCTATGTACGAGTACAAGAACTATCAAACCTAAATTCTCTTGAAAAATGAAACATATAACACACAAAATTGGTTATTTTCATAAGGAATTATTAATAAATGGGTGCTGAAATGTTATAATTAGATAATACATGAAATTATAAGTAAGTCAATTATGATGGAATATTATTATAATAAATTTATATTTATTCAATAGGTGTTTAAATGTATTTCTATGTAATTCAAAATTCATGAAAGGGTTTCTAGTCTCACATATATTTCGGTGTGATGCATTCCATATTCCCCACCCATTTCTTTTATGTGGTGTATAAACTTCCCATTAATTTGATTCATTCTGCTTCTCATTAAAATTATTGGTATTTAAATATCCATCTAAATTTCTCTCTTTTATTATCATTTTATTCGAATGTTAAGAAAGTTGTAATGGATTTATGATTCAATATCATTTGAATTGGGATTTTTTATTCATGAATTTAAATTGAAGAAAATTTTATAATCCTTTGATAATAAATCCACTTAATTTTATCATTATATATTTCTTATTAATAATAATTTGTTTCATATCATTTCCCTGACTTTAAGAAGTCATGAGATAAAAATATTTTTTAAGAGAAAATAATATTATTTCTCTCTTGAGTCAATTTTTTTATTGCATATAAATGCCTTCTAAAAAATATAAAAAACGTTTTTTAATTATTTAATAATTTTTTATGATGTTTTTAACCATTTTCTATTTTTTTAATAAATAAAATATAATCTATTTTTCATTTTCTAGATGAGGTACTTTTTTATTTTAACTAATAATGTAAAGGGAATATTTGTTTTAAAGTACATGACATGAACATAATTTCACATTATCAGGAATATTTTATGGTTTAAATTTTTATTTAAAAGTTTCCAAGTTTATTTTAATGTAAAACCTTTTCCATAAAATTTTGAATATTTTTTTATTTTAATATTTTATTAAATATAAAATAATTTATTTTCCATAAGAAATATTACAGTGAACCTTTAATAGATATTTTCATCTATAATAGAATCCTATGATGTTACTCATAATTTATTGGGGATATGATCAAATTATATCATATTTATTTTTATCATTATGTTTTATGGTTATAAATATGATATATCAATCAAAGCTGTTTTATTTTCCCATGGGTTTATTTATAATGATCATTTTTAAGATCCATTGTTATACATGTGAATGAATTTATGATTATAGAATGGGTGGGTCCAGAATTATAAATCCCTTTAATGAATTTTTTAATGATTAATGTTTTATAATCCCAAATGGTACATGATAGTTAATACCCTTCCTTAAATAGGTTACATGGGAGTTTATCCCAAGCCCAAAAGAAGATACATTGAATGTTATACCAAGCCTAAAATAGGGTATATGTGAGGTTATCCGATACTTTATATAGGTACATGGGCATTTAACCCATGCCATAATTATTATAAATGTATTAGTGGGTAGACTTGAAATAATATTTCTATGATTTTTATTATTATACACTCTATGACTCTCTTTTATTAAATGATCTTATACTAATGTTGTGTTCTCATAGCTTATATTCTTTGATCCCTTTAAGATTCATGTTTTATAAAATGCAAATATTTATACCATGACATATGTTTATGATATATGAATTATTGTTTTGTTATGTTCAAAGGTTGGTATCATGATATAATACACTTTATGATCATTTTATGTTTAAATTATCATTTATAACTTTTATTTTTTTCCCTTACTAAGCATCTGATCTATCCATTTATTATATTTTATTTTCCCCTTGATACAATGGAAATTGTTTTAGTATGAATTGTCTAAGAAGAGTTATAGTTTTGAATAACTGTGTGGGTGACGATATTTATATTTTATGAAATTTTTTATAATGTATGAAAGGTTATAGATACAATAAATTTTTATGTTTCATGTGTAGATCAAAATATTATTTAATGAATATTTAACTAATATGATTTAATATTTATGTATAAAATTTATGTGTTTATATTTTTTGTATTAGATCAATAATTAGTTACATTATAAAATTATGATGGTAAAAAATTATTGAGGTCCCTAAGGTTAATGTAGTTATTATTAAAACAACCTAATTTATGGTAATGAAAGGACTATGTTTCTACAAGAAAAATATCGATGTTTGGATACTAGAAGTGGTAATGGTTTTGGAATAGATACATTTAGGGATAATTACCCCAAAAATAGTAGGTTAATTATTTGTCAAACATTATTCTAATCCATATTGAGTTTACAATTGCTACATAGTTTTTTTGATACTCCAAGGTGATATTCTTAGGTTAACACAAATTTTTTTAGTTTTAATTATGAAGAATTTGAATAGAGTGTGACCATGGATAACCTAGGATAAACATATGGTGTCTTATATTTTAATGATTTAAAAATCCTATGAATGGTTTTTCATGATTTATCACTCTGATAACTTATTCTTGATGTTCATGCTAACCATTTTTGAGTTAGAGAGGGTTTAAAGATATAAAAATAAAATTAAGTGGATGAAATGTATTCTCAAATATTAAAGTATCTTATTTGATATTAGTTATATGAATTTCCATGTATTAGGAAAATTCTCTAGAATTGTTAATTATTATCCTCTATCATTACATATTGAATTGTAAGTGAAAACCTATAATGGTATGTTGATTATATAGACCAATAATTTTAATACATAGATATAACGTCTTAATAGATGAATATTCATTACACAATATAACAATACTTGATATAATTTTATAGGTCATGTATATTTGGAAATGAAAACACATAAAAAACTAATTCATAAGATCCTCCAATTATGTTCTTTATAACTATGACCATTATTAGACATATCATTCATAAAACATTTCATCATAACCTGATAATGGGAAGAAGAGTAAAGGTTGATATCAGATGCTCAGTAATGTTAAACAAGGAATACGCCCATCTTCATAAAAGTATGAAATTAGCATAACGGTATAATAACATGATATAGACATTTGAAAACCATTCCCTACATAATAATGATTATAATCTTGATTCTTATAATTAATATGTATAGTTTATATGCCTTTAATCATAAGTGAAACAAAGAACATCAGTCATGAGAACACATAATTATCATAAGATATAATTGTGATTCATAAAGAAGCTATAAATTGTTAAAGATTAAAAAATATAAATAGGTTCCCTAATTATGGAAAAGACATGATATAAGGACCTCACATAATGTGATAGACATGATACTAGATCCATGAATAATCTTATCGACATAAAATCCAAGTACACACATGACATATAGTCAAAAAAAACTAGTTATCCACTTAATATTATGGACAGGAAAACTAGGTCCACATATAAACATGTAAAAATTAAATCTAGTACACATATAACAGATTTTCCTCATGAGTTATCCATCTTTACGTAATATGTTGGAGGAAGATATATGTCTCACCCATCACATAATGAATATCATATAATGGTTTCCCACAATACCATTAATCATTCCTTATATCATAACCCATGAAAAAGTAAATGGGTTTGATAAATATATTATCATGGTATAACCAATTGAAAAATAGAAAAATATCATAAAAATGATCATAAAACATCTATATAAATAACATGGATGATAAAATTGTAACATATAATGAGTAAAACATAATCACCCTCAAATGTTCTTTGCATTGTTTAATAGAAATTCCATCAAAAGATCGTAAAAACATCTCGAGGAAAATAACATATCCATTTTTAAATAACTTTTTAAAAAATTTAAAAATTAAAATAATATGGGGAAAACATTTTATTTGAAAATAACCATGGATACATGTAATTTATGATTCAAATCATTGATTAAATATGATTTTGGGAAATTATGATAATGTTTTAGAAGATAAAAGAAAACATTATATTCCCTTTTTCTCTAAAAATAAAATAAGTTTCCCTGTTCAGAAAACAACATGAACATTCAATTTAAATCATTTTTAAAAAATTGAAAAAATGATAAAGATAACATTAAAAAACATTATGAGTATTAGAAACCCTTTTTTAAAATATTTTTATAAAACATGGATATGGAAGGAATTTTTTTTGTAACAGAAGAGAGAAATGAATTCATGTTTTCCTTATAAAAATATTTTCTCTAACTTCACTGCTTTCAGTGAATAAAATTTATTGTGAAAATTTATTTTTCAGAAAATAAACATAGGTTATTAATATTCATGAGTCTATGGTGTGATTTGTCATAATATTTTTTCATCAGAAACATAATCATAATCAATCTTGATAGTCACTGATATTACAACATAAATTCTTTAAAATATTGGTGTCTTCTGAATTGAAATCCACATGAAAAAAAGAAACATATATGGATATATAGATACATTAATTTAATGATAAAAATAATAAAATATATTCTTTAATAGTATGTAAAAATCACAAATGAAACAATTACTGAATAGATCATGTGGTCCGCATAAATAAATGTGAGATGAAAATCTCTAACATTAGGCATGGATTCTTCCATATGCATTGTAAAATACATTATAATATATATATATATAATTATAAATCTATTATCTTACCATAATAATATATATAATATCATATATTATTTACTTATTACCATTTATCACCTTTTTAATAATTCATTATTAAAACAAATGTTCTGTTTGATATATACTTCATTTTTATTGTATGTTTGGGTTCGATAGTTTATTTCCTTATTTTTTTAACATGGTTAAACCATATAAATAATTTTATTCATAAAAAACATCATATTTATTAACTATATACATTTTTAGAGTCATTCATGAAATAAAGTGATAGACCAATGAATTACACTGTTTATGGATATGATAGGTCGTACATATGAATGAATGTTGATTTCATTCTCTGAATGTTTGAATGAATTATAAGCAGAAACTAACTCAAATTTTTAGAATTCATATAATATCATATATATAGTATATATTCATTAATTAAATCTTTATTATCATAACTGTAAAATATGATTGAAAAAAAATTGTTTCACTTTGTGGAAGTGGTAGTCCACACATATGAATGAAACACATTATCATTTTCTAATGGTATTGGAGGTATGAATGTATATGTGATATAATCATAAAATAATAATAATTATTAGATATTTATCATATATATATATTAAACCCATCATAATTCCCATCACTAAAATATTGTAATGAGAAGTGGATTGTATTTTAATGTGAAGATGATAAGTTGTACGTACATATGAGAAATACATTAACTTTCCATTTGATGAAAAGCGTGTTAATAAAGGTAGATTCATAATAATAATAAAATTTTATAATATTTTGGATACTTATGTTATTATTTTTTAAATAATATAATATATTTAGAGGAGGTAAAATAATAATTAAAATTACATTGATGGGTTATGTTGATTACCTATTATATGAAAGGAATACTTTAGATCTCTACTTAATGAATCTAGGGTTGGCCTTATAGGAATACCATAACCTATAAAATGTGTCTAGTAATGTTTAGAATAGAACATGGTAGACTTGGTCAAGTTTGATGGATTAATGTTGAGTAAATTAGATAATGGAGGGATTCCCATTTATAATTGAGGGGAGGGTACTCTTGGAATCTTATAAAATATTAAATTAATATAAATTAATTTTATATTCAATAGGATCCAAATAGGTAATATTTTTTGATAATATGAGAATGAGTCAAAATACTCTCATATAATAAAATTTAGACATTGTTTATCTCATTTTTACCCTTATAGTTTAGTGTTAACCCTTTAATAACCCGTTTAACAAATATAGTAATATTAATGTTTTTTACCCTTTAAAGATCGATAATAATAATATAAAATGGTATTATTTGGAATGTAATTTCGGAGGGTATATTTTAGTAATTATTTTCCTAACATTCTTAGTACAAAAATGTGAATGGAATTCACTATGATTTAGTTGAAGGATGATGAATCTATTGGTACCTTTGAGAAAAATATTGCAGTACATTCTAGGTACTCTTATGGTTTTATAAATGACCGTAAAAATTTGATTGGTTCATTAAAGACTTAAAACCAAACCATGGAAAGCAATTTTCCATAATAATAATTAGTATCTATGGATAAATTGTTTGAAGTTATATCAATATATAAATTAAGTTTGGATAATCCCATCACTATCATAGTTCTGATAAGAAGATAAAGATGTAATTTCTAAGTAACTCGAATAATAAAACTCTTAGTGGAATGAAAATGAAACATACTTTATACTATAAGTATGCAAAGAATAATTGGGGAAATATTCTCAAATTGAATGTTAAATGTATCAAGTGTGTAAATAATGTCCATTGAGAAATTTAATGTCAATTATATATATATAGAGTTGATCAAATAATGATAATGGGTTGTAAGCTCAGTTAAATGTGCCACCATCACTCTAATTCTACAACTGTAATAAGTATGAAAATTATGATTACAAGTTCACTAACCCAATGTGTGATGATTATAATCGGAATCTAAAAATATTAATACCAAAGATAACGTTAAAGCTAAAGTGATCACAACTATTGAATTGTGTCATGAGAATGAATTGGTGAAAAGTATATTTATCATCCACTCTAGAATTGAAAATTTCTTGTACAATCCCAATTTACCCACCATTTTATATATAAATAGTTTAATAAGGTTATTGTACCACCACCAAAATTATTATATGTTTAATTATCAGGAAAAATGTCTAATGGTATATTGATCACAAACCATGTATGTATCTCCACTCTAATTGAATATTATTTGAACATGCTTCCATTAAATACTACTGTAACTTCTCTAGTGGAAATAGATGTTATTTATGGAATGAATTTGATTTATTTATATATATCCCATATCAATTATTAGGTAATTCAATTATCATTTCATATTCTAAATACTAAAGATTGTCCATAGGTTTGAGGGGGAATATGTACTTCCAATGGATATTAAATCCATGTTATATATCTAAATACATATTCATGGGGTATTTTGTCACAAATGTTAGGGGATAATCTCAACATTTAATATGTACCTAATGTGTTGGAATATGTAGATGTATTTCTTGAAGATTTTGTAATGTCTCTATTTTTCAATGTTGTGAATTCAAATATATCTATTAATAATTTCAATACCAGGCATAGAGATGGTGCGTGATTCTGAGGCAAGATGAGATCAAAATTTATTTTTGAAATATATTATGTATGTTAATTATAGGTCAATACATTTTTCCAAAAAATTGTAATTATTCCCAAACTAATACTCTTATATGAAACATAAGGCCTCTATTATGTTCAAAGCATGGGTTTTACCATTGTAAAGCATAATATTAGTTGGTGGCATGTATTTGTGAAAAGATTTTCATGGGTATAAAATTAATTTATTTAACTTTTTATTTTATTTTAGTGGTGTAGTGACATTATATTCATCTATTTAAACACACATATGGCCAATTCTATGGGTCAAATACATAACCCTTGCAATTGAGAGAGGGAGTTGATGGAATCCTTAGGGAATGATGACGAAGGATCAAGTATCGTCCATGCTAAACAAATTCAAGTATCTACCCAATGACTATAACATAGATTCATTCTTCATCAATAATTAGTATATCCTGAGGTTGGATGATTTTTTTGGATTTATGTCTATTTAATTATTCCTATTACAAAATAATACCAATCAACTAACAAATTGATTCATGGATCTAATGTATTATGGGTATAGGTTTTATTTTTTCAGGTTTTGGGTAGTCACACTAAACCTATTACTGTCTAGGTGGGTCCAATGGGTTAGGCCATAGAGGAGTGGTATCATAGGTGTGTTTTATCATAAGACCAGAGTTTTAGAATTTTTTCTTCCAGTGATATTGGTTTTGGTTTTATAGAAATATTCTCATGTGTTTCAAGTTCTTCTCTCAAGCTATGGACTCTAGTATTTGTGTGGAGGACAATATATATATTCACCAGGACTTTGACTCTAATATTGTTGACTTGATGTATGTAGAATATAGTTGTGTGGAAAACATTGGTACATGAATCATATTAGAATGGGTTATGGTATCCATGACCTTCTTGAGTCATATCTTGAGATATAATAACTGATCTTGGTATATCATTTCTATTTCAAGATAATCAAATGATGTTTTCCACCTAGGATTTAGTATAAATATCATGGGGATGGCCCCATTAGCAATGAAACTTGGATTTAGGGACCTATTTTGGAAGTGTTACCTCTAGGTGGTGCACTAGTCTAACCACTACCTTTCTATCAGCATATGGTAAAAATAGTGCCATTAGATGAGATGTGAAGGATAAGGGTTCTTTATGAGTTTCAGTGACAATGACCACTAATGTTTGAAGGAAATCCTAAGCCCCAAGAAACTGAGGAATATATTTACAAGGTGACATTAGTCTTTTACCTCATCAAGACACATGAAGACCATATGGTGGTCTTAGCATTGATCCTTCTTTATGGCTCGGTGGGATGATGGTGGAGATTTGTGACCTAGTAATAACATGAGTTGACTCATTCATGGTCATTATTTGAGTTCCTATTCCTAGAGGAGTTCTATTTAGCTATTTTGAAGGTTGTTCACATCCAATATCATCTAAATATTTTTCAGAGAATTACAATTTTTCGATGAATATTCATCAAGGTTCACTAACCTATCTAGGTTTTCAATGGATATGGTGTGTGATCAGTACTTTTGAGCATAGACCTTCATGTGATTTCTTGTGACAACCGGGTCCTGGTGATAGCACGGACACCCCACCTTAACATGGTCATCGGGTCCTGGCCTGCCAGGTACCACCAGTTGCCCCGCAGACACGTGATCCCCACCCTGGGGCCCACCCACATGCCTGAACAGGTCATCTGACTAATGATAGTCCCCATAGACCAATACATGCCTGAACGGGTCATCTGACTAATGATAGTCCCCACAGACAAACACATGTCTAACCACTACCTTTCTATCAGCATATGGTACAAATAGTTCCATCAGATGAGATGTGTAGGATAAGTGTAATTTATGAGTTTCTGTGTCAATGACCACTTATGATTCAAGGAAATCATAATCCCTAAGAAACTGAAGAATAGATTTACAAGGTGACATGAGTCTTTCATCTCATCAAGACACAGGAAGACCATATGGTGGTCTTAGCATTTATCCTTCTTTATGGCTCGGTTGGATGATGGTGGGGATTTGTGACCCAGTCATAAAATGAGTTGACTCTTTTGTGGTCAGTATTTGAGTTCCTTTTCCTAGAGAAGTTCTATTTAGCTTTTTTAAGGTTTTTCGCATCCAATATCTTCTAAATATTTATCAATGAATTACAATTGTTGATGAATATTCATTGAGGTTCACTAACTTATCTAGGTTTTCAATGGATATTGTGTGTGATCACTTCTTTTGAGCTAAGACCTTCAAGTGATTTCTTGTGAAAACCGGGTCCTAGTGACAGTACAGACGCCCCACCTTAACATGGCCATTGGGTCCTGGCCCGCCAGGTACCACCAGTTGCCCCGCAGACACATGGTCCCCACCATGGGGCCCACCAACATGCATGAATGAGTCATCTGACTAATGATAGTCTCTACAGACCAACACATTCCCTTTCCAGTGTACTTTTTTCTCCCTCACACACACCCTGGGAGACTTCCGAGAAGGTCACCTATCCTGATTACTACTCCAGGCCAAGAACGCTTAGCTGTAGAGTTCTAATCAGACAATCTCCTGAAAGGAATGTGCAGCCTGTTGACATGAGTCATATCATTTATTCATTTTACCCTTTATAATTTTGGGATGTTACAATCACCCCCCCTTTAGAGCACGATGTCATTGTTTTGGGACCTACAACTCCACCCAGGCAGTGCACCACACTTATGGATGAGTTCCTCCTCTGATACCAAATGTGACAACCGGGTCCTGGTGAGAGCACAGACACCCCACCTTAACATGGTCGCCAGTCCGAGCCCGCCAGGTACCACCAGCTACCCTGCAGACACGTGGTCCCCACCCTAGGGTCCACCCACATTCCTCAACGAGTCATCTGACTAATGAAAGTCTCCACAGACCAACACAATTCCTTTCTAGCGTACATTGTTCTCACTCACACGCACCCTGTGAGACTTCCCAGAAGTGAACCCATACTAATTACTACTTCAGGCAAAGAACGCATAACTATATAATTCTAATCAGACAGAATCCCAAAAATGAAGGTGCGCCTTGTTGACAAGAGTCATATCATTTAGTCATTTAACCCTTTATCATTTTGGGATGTTACATTTATATGGATAGATATCTAAGGAAGTGTGATAAAATTATGTATTAATACCTATTCTAGGTATCTGGAGAGTCATTTGCTGGTCCTAATTTTTATGGATGAAGAGACATAGATATTTAGTCTTAATAGTGAGAAAATAAGAGTGTAGACTTTGATATCTATAAGACGATGATAGAATTAGGGACATGATAGTGTGAGAAATTTAAGGATTAAATCCTTGTATAT
The DNA here is from genome assembly GCA_963277665.1 of Viscum album. Classification (NCBI taxonomy): domain Eukaryota; kingdom Viridiplantae; phylum Streptophyta; class Magnoliopsida; order Santalales; family Viscaceae; genus Viscum; species Viscum album. Next base: position 1,962,178,620 of record OY728137.1, read on the forward strand.
TTTTTCTATGGTTTATGGATCACAAGATGGATCTAGATATCCTAGAGAAATGTGAAGTTATTCTTATGACAGTCAGGGGAATCATAAACATGATTGTACAACCTGATGTAAAAGTATTAGAAATAGTGGATTTTCCAGCTAGGTGGAGGTAGAAGTAGGTGAAGGTAAGTACATTAGATGGAGGATGTGTTAGAGAGTTTCATAGATTATTTAGAGGTGGAATACATTTTCTCTTATTACCACCACCTCCCCCAGCTGGTATGCACCCTGATGAAGAGATAGGGGATGGGGTTAAGGAGAGAAATAGGTGGTTGAGGCTTGAAATCCAAAAGTTACATGGATGACACATGGTATGATCTGTTTATTCTCTACATTAGTTGCAGTATTGGAAGACATATTCTGGATCCACTCATTTATTTCCACTTATTTAGTTGAAGAATGTGTGATTCTGGTTGAGCCCTTAGCTGAACCCTTCCACATGTATACCTATAATAGAGAAAACTCAGTGATCACACAATTATTTTGATGGTGTGACATGATTCTTGGAAGAAATAGATTCTTTTGGGATCTCTTTATAATAGCGATGAGGCCTTGTGACACCACCTTAGTTATAGACTTCTTTTATATACTTCATGCCTAGATAGAATATTTTCGGTATAGGATGAAGTGTTTCCAAAGTGATTGCTTGAGTTTTTACTTTGTGGTTGAAAAGAAACCCCAAATTGAGTTTAATGGTCTCATCTATAGGATACTGTAGTCGAATACTCATAAGTTGGATAGTATGACTCTTGGTATAGTGGATGATATAATCTAGCAGTTTTTTATATTTGGGGTGGAGTTTGTGGACCACTTTCTTAAGGATGTTCAATGATTACATCCCCACTGAGAGATGGAATTCTTTACTTATTAACACTCCATGACTACCCCAATACATATATTCTATCATATATGATATATCTCTTATATCATTACAAGTTGAGGGTTTAGTTAGAGAACATATAGAAGCATAGATTTTTCAAGCCTATTGTATCACTCTAGGAAGATGAAACATTGTTTTCCAATAAGGAAGATAGATGATTAATGTTTTTAGTGGATTCAGATTATCTAATACAAGTGACTATGAAGAACAAGTGTCCATAATCAAGGATTAATGACCACTTCGATATATTGAGATGGTCAAAATGGTTTAAAAAGTTTGACCTCAGATCAGAATACAAAAAATTGTGAGTATGATATATGGATATAGAGTAGATGTATTTCTAAAAATGTTATGGTAACTATGAGTACATAGTGATTCATTTTTGTTGGATGAACACCCCCATTGTGTTTGGAGGACTAATTAACTAGGTATTTAAGTATTTATTAGACTGGTTTTTTTAGACTTCATCGATGATATCATAATGTAATCATTGTCAATGGAGGAGAACGTGAGACACATGAGGATGTCCTTAGACATACTCTATGAGAACCAACCTAATGGGATGATCATAATGTTCTAGTTTTGGATTTAGGAGTTCCAAAGTTTGGGACATTTTGTCTCAACTGATTGTGTAGGAGTGGACCCCAAAAAGTTCGAGGTGGATTTAGCTTGTGGCATACCCAATAGTGTGATGAATGTGTGGAGCTTCCTTGGTTTAGAAGGCAACTATCAAATATATAGGCCTTATTTCTCTAGGATATCACCGCCCTCGATAGATTTGACCCAAAAGATGAATCTATTCATGTTGATAGAGATGTTACAATGAGCATTCTAAGAGTTAAGGTATATATTTAAAAGTTATACATTATTTATATTTCTAGAGGAGGGTGTCAAGAACATAGTGTTATACTATGCATTAGAGACCAGTCTTGGTTGTGCTCTAATGCATAGGTAGGCTGTTATTTCCTATAGTTCACATCAGTTGATAGACAATAATAGAGCTACATGACCCACATTATTGATCTATAAGTGGTAGTATTCGCACTAAAAGTGTGGTAAAACTACCTTGTGGGTGAGTGATTTTTTCATCTATTCAAGACAGAAAAGTCTTAGAAATATATTCTCTCAGATGTATATTAACTTGATACAAAGGTGATAGATAGTGTTACCCAGGGAATATAACTTTTATATTTTTTATAATTATGGGAATGGAAATATGGTAGTTGATTCTCTACTCATTAAATTTTGTTTGCAATTACTAAACAAGTCATTTTAGAATCCGAGCTCATTATAGTTGACCTTGATGGATAAAGTTAGTGAAGCATACCTTTGGTGGATTTTTATTACCTGACCTCTTCCACAACAAGTTAGATAGTATCCCCATAAAGATGGAAACTATGAGACCCTATTTAATTAAATATCTACTATATGTTGTCAAGATAGATTTTATGTAGGCGGGGTGCACTTCATATTTTTTAGAGGATGCACGATTGTACCCGTTAAAATTTATGAGGGTGTTATTAGGGATTTTCATATGTCTCTTCTTGTGGCACATCTAGGTGATTTGAATAAGTACAAGGACCCATAATTGTTTTTGGTCTCTATGAATGAAGAAAGGTGTTATAGATTATTTCTCTCGATGCCTTACTTGTCAGTAGGAGAAGGATGAGCACCATGATCTGGTTGATTTATCTCTACCCCGTGAGGTTACAGAGTGGATTTGGGGTGGAATATCTATGTATGTTTTTAGGATATTATACATATTTATAGGGGACTTGATTCCACCTATGTTATTCTATACCGGCTCACCATGTTCGACCACTTTCTAGCTATCTGAGTGAAGATTTTAGTAGAGTGATTGGGACACCTCTACATGGAGAAGATAATACAATGCTATGGATAATCCTCAATGATAATTTATGAAAATGATTCTTGATTCATTTATTGGTTATGGAAGTGATTTTATGAATCCTTTAGGACCTTATAGTGCTAGATCATGGATTTTTACTCCCAGACTAACGTCCAGATTGAGTAGACCATTCAGGTACTACATGACATACTATGGGCTTGTGTGTTATAATTATTCCATACATAGGAGGAACACATACCATTTTTGGATTACTATTAAAATAATAGCTATATTTTCACCATTAGTTTGGAATCATTTGATGCCTTGTATGGGTGACCTTGTAGGTCACCGCTATACTTGATCGACCTAGGAGAGTCAACGCTTATGGGACTTGAGATGGTTCCCTTCCTGAAAAAAGGTGAATATCATCTAGGATAGGATGAGGGATGCACATAGTATTCATAATAATAATGAGAACCGACGATAGAGGCCTTTGGAGTTCTATGAGGGAGACCATTTTTTCTTGTTGATCTCACCATGACAAGGGTTTTAATGATTTGGAAATGGTGGAATGTTATCTCCATGATTCATTGGAAAATTCCACATACATCATAGATTCAGTAATATGGAATAATTCTTGGTTCTACCCCTACATTTATAGTATGTACTTGATTCCTTACACATGTAACATCTTAATAGGTACCTGTATAACCTATTTCATGTTATCGACATGGGGGAGCTTGACATCGAGGATGTGGCTATTTTCTTTCAAAATACCTAGTAGATATTGAGGATCAATAGGATACTAACTTACTTGGTAATGATATTTACTTAGTGTAGGTATATTGGAAGCATGATAATATTAAGGAGTGTACATGGGAGCAGAAGACCTATATGTGTGTTCAATACCCACATATCTTTGTGCGGTCTTTCTTTTTCATTCCAAGACATAAATCCCTAATTTAGAAAGAATGTAACATATCTATCATTTCTATGTAATGTCTTATAATATATCTAGGTATATTTTCAAGACCAAGAGTTGAGATAGTTCCCGATTATGAGGCCTTGTGAACCCAGAATTGAAGTTTTAAATATATTAAATATATAAATTTCACATAAGAACAGATTTCCTAAAAAAAGGATAACTCCAAAATGGAGACTCTGATAGGAAATCAGGGGACAATGTTCAGTTAAAAGTGTGGTTTTAACCATGGCATGACATAATATTTTTTTGTGTCTTTCATTTCTGAAAAAGTATTCACAGGCATAAAATGAATTATATTATCAAATTATTTATTTATTTTAGTTAAGTGACATAGTGACATGATATTCCTTTATTTGAAAACACATAATGAAATTTTTTAGAATTAGACTCAATAACCTAATAATTAGGAGGAAACATTGGAGTAATCCTTGTGAAATATTGATGATAGATCGAAAATCAATCATGCCAACATCAACCATGAATCTCACCACTGACTATGGCACAGATTCATTCAACATCAGTTATCAATCTATCTTGAGGTTGGATGTTTTTTATGTCTATGTATCCCTAATTAATATTACCTATGATGAATGTAAACAAATAAAATAAATATTTTATTCATGGATTGAGGGTATTTCTAGTACAAGTTATATTTACCAAGGTTTGGGGTAGTCACGCATGGATTATGGTCATCCAAGAAGGCCTTGGTGGGTCATGTCATGCCACAGATTCATAATCATCCCAAAAATCCTGAAATTATATTTTCAATATAAATAATACTTAGTGATAAACCTATTATAAATACTCCGTATATAATTACCCTAATTTATTATTGGAATTAAAGAAGAAACTCCATGATAATCTTGATAATACATTAATTCATCCATGTTTTTCACCTCGGGGTACACTTATCCTTTTTTAAAGAAAAAACATGGTCCAATTTTACATTATATTGATTATCATGAACATAATTAGATTACTAAGAAGAATAAGTATCATATACCTCATATTTATGATTAGTTTGATCAACTAAAATTATCTCTATACATTTCAATGATTGAACTCTGATCTGGAGTTCATTAACTAAGGTAAAAAAGGAGGACATTTCCAAGATAGCCTTCTTTATAATTTATGGTCACTATTTATTTATGTTGATGTCATTTTGAAATACTAGTTACCTTCATATCTTCATGTATCCAAGTAATACAGACATTATATATTACCTTCATCTAGTTGTGGTAGTCTTTATAGACAATATTCTTATAAATTTCAAGAGTAAGTAAGATCGTAAATATTATTGGAGGATTGTGTTGAATTCCATGAGAAATGATAGTTTGTCAGAAAATTTTAGTGAATTTCAATTATGGATACAAGAATTATCATTATTCTGTCATGTAAGTGTAAGAAAGGGTTTGTCAGTGGATCCCTCAAATATGAATGTTATGGGTTAATTTCCTAAACTAACCATGGTGGCTAAAAAACATCGTTTTGATTTATTGGCTAGATACTACCGGTTATTTGTGTGAAATTTATCATAACTATAAAATCTAATATCTATGTTGATGTGTACTGGATATAAGTAATTTTCAACTGATGAACGTAAAGAAAATATCATTAAATTAAAGGGATGGTAGTTCAGTTCACCTATTATTACTCTACCCTATACTAGTTAAGGTTTGTTGACATACTGTAATGTATCAAAGAAGGTATAGTGATGTGTTCTCATGTATAATGACATGGAAGATGATTATTCCTTAATCCAATTGAAGGTTTCATGAGAAAAAATACCTAACTCCTCATTTGAAACTAGAAATGGTTATTTTTTACTTTGTAGATATGTAGGAAATGTATATATAGTGAGAGGGGTGAGATATATACTAATTATAAAATCTTAAATCATATATTCAAATAGAAAGAGTTGAATATACTCCAAAGGAAATGGTTGGAAATTGTTAAATACTATGAATTATCAATACCTAACCACTTGGGGATGTTGAATATGTTGGTCGATACATTGAGTCGAAAAGACCATGATATCCTTTCAACGATTGGGATTTAATGAGATATAATACTTAAGGATTTAAAGAGGACATATCATCAAACCATAATAATATGGGAAATATTTTATCTTTATTATATGAATGTTTAACCCCTTATTCATTTGAATATTAATGAGGCATAGAAAGAATATATAGATCTAAAAAGTAGGGTAATAATTATTCCCAAGTTTAACCATAACAAAGATGGAATAATTAGATTCATGTATCAATAATTTTCCCCAATATATACCAAATTTGAAGAAGTTATTGGATAGATTTCATAATCTATCATTATCTATACATCCTAAAATTATAAATATTTCAAGAGATGTTAATGAGGATTTTATGTCTGATAAAATGAATAGAGATATTTCATTGAATGTATATCTCTACTTGGTAAGAAAACAAGTTAAGAAAAAGTTATAGATGTATAATGGGATGTTAGGTCCATTACACATACTTGAGTAGAAATTTGAAAATAATATATTGTATTTCATCATTGGACACACATGTCATGAAAAGGGATTAATTCTATTTGGGTTGCAGTTAATCATCAAATAAAATCAGTGAATTTCATTTCTATCATAAAATATTTCTCTCTTTTTAATCGTACTTTGATATGACTTAAATAAGAAGTAAGGTTTCACGAAGAACCACTCACAACATTCTCAAATCGAGATCTATGTATAATTTAATGTCTTCTATAAGTGTTATATATTATCAGAATATTGATTAAATATTTTTTATTACATATCATCCTTATATTGATGATCAGTTTGATAGGACTATAAAAATCATAGGAGAGATGTTGAGATATTTATCTATAGATTTAAAATGTTGTTAGAATCAGAACCATCCTCTTGTTGAATTTTCATACAAATGTTTATTTTAGTCAATATTTTAGATAGATCTTGATAAATCAATCTATGAAAAGATTTTGATGACTATAACATGTTGGGGGTGATGTAGGAGAATGAGATATATAGGTACATGAACTAGGTGAGAAAATAGAAGAGTATGTTAAAGAAATTCAACAACATAGCTTGGAAGCTCAATATCAGTAGAAAATTTATGCTAATAATCATCCATGATATTTCGTCTTTCAATTTGTTGACAATGTATTCCTATAGCTATCTACATCAAATATGGTTTTAAGATTTTAAATGAAGGTAAATCAAATGAAAGGATATATCGGTCCCTATGAGATTATCGATCACATTAAGGTGATTACTTATCACTTGGTGATTCTTATGAAACAATACCATGTTTATGATTTGTTCTATGAATCTATTTTAAAAATTTAGATACAAAAATCTACCAATGTACTAAACTCATAGGTGGTATCATTATAGAATGATCATTCTATTGAGGTGAAACAAAAATAAATCATTTTTCATAGAGATAAAGTGTAATAGAACAAGACTACTCACCTGGTTATGTTTCTCTGGAGGAATCATAAATTATAGGATTCAATGTGGGCACCTGAGGATGTGATAAGGAAGAGGTTTCCATAGTTGTTTGTATCAGAGTAAAATAATTTTTATGGATAAATTATTATAAGGGGGGAATGTAAAAACATGATATTTTAAAATATAATTCACTTTATTAAATAATTTTATTATAGATTATGATAAAAAACCCTAAAAAATATGAATAATCATTATAAATTATAAAAGTAAGAAACTTATATAGTATTTAAATGAATTATAACTATATAAAATAATTTCTAATACACATAAGAAATAATATTGATCAAAAATAATTGTTTTGTAATATTTTTTTTCTGGGAATTGTATTTTTAAATTATGATTTTTTAAAAACATTAATTCATATGATTAAAAATATGAAGAATTATTATTTTTACACATGAATAAAATTAATTTATTAGTTTTTAATACAATAAAAATGGAAATGAAATCACTAGAATTTAAAAACATATATTTTTATTGATAAAATATGATTTATAAGGGAATGCTTTTTTTTCTTAAGAGAATAAATTAATCACTATTTATAAATTATTTTAATGAAATATTCATATAATATATTCAATAATATTATTTAACATTTACCACATTATTTTATCAAGAAAAATTATCTCATTAAAATGAATTAGCTTAAAAATGAATTTTTCTAAAAAAAATCATTATGTTTTCCTTCTGATATATAATTAGAATTTTCTTCTCATATGAAAATTGAATTTGATAATATAGTTTTTATATTTGGAATAATCATTTCCATATTTTAAAAAATAAGACAATTTCATTTTCTTAACTTTTTGAATAGTAATCATGGTAAAACATTATCCCCATGATAAGGGTTGAAATGATTTACCGGGGTTAAACATAGAGATATGTCATGAAAAAAATCTAAATCATGGATAACTATTATTAAATGGTGTTATTTGAACCAATATATTGAATATATTAAAATTTGGGTTTCTCTTAGGCCATGTAAACTATAATTTGACTTTATTGAATTTTAATTTTTTGTATCTATAAGAGTGCCACCCACCTCACTTATAAACGGGATCTCTCTCCCTTCATTTTTTAACAATCATTGAATTTTTTATATTATCTGATCATCACCCAAATATATTCAGAACTTATCTCCCCATATTCATAACCTTCCTATATTCGTGAAAGGGTGATCATTGAAGGCTTAAGGTTTAATAGAAAGGATGTTTTCTAAACAAGTGGAAATTGACTTTACTAATCTATTTTGAGTTTCGTTCTTCTTTTACCTCATCTATATAATATAAACCATATTAAAATGATAACTTCAATATCATTACAATAATAAAATTCTTTAATTTTAATGGTCTATCCTTTTTCTACCTTCTATACATCCTATTAGAAAAGATAACATCATTTAGGCAAATATGTGGATTACCATCTCCATGATGAGATTTGATTTATTTTTCATATATTCCATACATTTCAGGTTATGTAGATATATATTTTATTTAGGATATTATTTTGATTGTTTAAATAATTATTATTTTTGTTCATTCGTTCTTTCTATTAATGGGAAAATACAAATTTTACTCGTGCATGCATATGAAGTATTGGCTATATGATGTGATGTAATTCATTTTTCGTCATCATATTATATAAATTAGAATAAAATTGAATATAATGGTTAAATATAAAATATATAACATTATTATGGTTTTGGAGACGTTTAATCCATTATCTATGTGTATGTATTGGAACCATCAAACCAAAACATGCATGGGAAATGGAACAGTTTACACCAAAATGTTTATTTTAATGATGAACTATTAATAAATAGGTACATATAAATTATAATGGAATAACATATTAAAACATAATTTTCAATATTTTTCTCCTATATTTTCATAATTAATCTAAATTTTTTATATAGGATCCTAAGAGAGCATAAGAATAAATTCAGGACATGAAGTAAGTGTTAATGTTGCAATCTAATTTTTTACCAATATTAATTATACATGAATCTCCTTTAAATAATTTTATTCTATTTATCATTTATACATCATATATTTTTTTCTATTAAATTTATTTCTACAATTTTATTGTTTCTCTTCCAATCTATACTATTTCATACTTAAAACATGCTAGAATTTTATTTCATGAAATGTGTACCATTTTTCATCTTTGATCAACAAAATATTTATTCAATTGTCATATTCTATAAATTAATTTCAATAATATTATTTACTATGATCTGATAATTATTTATTGACATTTTAAACCATATTTTTCATTCTTTTCAAAGTATTAAAAGGAATTTATGCAATTATTTTAAAAATAATTTATTTAAATATTTTTTTAAAAATGTTTTAACGGAATCTTTATTTTATTATTTAACACACGAAGAAATTTTCATGCAAACATTAAACATGTTTAATTTGACGAATCATTAAATTTTTCCAATGGTTATTTTCAAATAAAATCATTTTCATAATATTTAATTTTTTTTTACATAAACTGTTATCAAAATAATTTGATATTTTCCTCGTGTTTTTAATGAATAGTTAGAAGGTTGTTTTTAAATATATTTTATATTTGTAAATATATGTTGATGTTTCTTATGCATAAATGAGAGTAAGATCTAATGATAAAAAATGTTTTTCTTCTTTGGATGTCTTATCATTAAGAGATGATGAAAAAAATCTTGAATCATGATTCTTGTCCATGAGTTCTGATATGAAGTATTGTTGAATGTTATTATGATATTATAGAGCATATATATCTGGTTTTTATTATCATATTGTTTGGTTAGTTAGATACCTACAAATAATTGTGTAATTATCAACATCTCATTAGATAATATGAATTTAATTTCTAGGGAACCCATTAAAAGGATGAAAAGATGATAGAAAGTGAACCAAATTATTTATAGGAATGTGACCATTATGTGATTATGGTCTTGACAGTGATCCTGGACTAATGAAATGATTATAAATGATTATAATTTTTACATAAATACTATGACGTGTTCTAATGATTATGATATTATATCATGGATAATGATATATTAGTGATGATTACTCACTCTTATTAATGAAGTATTTTAAAATAATGAATATTTATTACATAAAATAAAATTTATGATCTTTGATTGATTGGGTATAATAATTATATGTTATGATCATAATATCATACCATTATTCTTATATTATTATTACATATGATCATCTAATCATACATCTAACTTTTAACCATATTAATAATATGATCTCACTGTTTATTAGGATTCCATTTCCCTAGGTTATGATGAAAGGATTTGAGGGTAATGTATCTAAGAATGGTGCTTTGAGAGAAGAAATTTATAGGCAATGCCGATGATATTTCATGAAATATGTATATTTTAAATTATAATTTAAAAACATTAAACATTTACAGTTTTTGGGATTGTATTATAATATAATATATTATCATTTAGTCAAAAATGATGAAATGTGTATGTATGTTTTTATTGAGTTTCCTCAATAGAATTTTACTTAAATGAATTGTTTCAATCCACTATTGGAAAAAGGGTAACTATTTTTCACAGGGATTTCAGAATGAATCATAAATATTACATAAATTTACAAATAATTATCATATTAGGAAACTGTTTTACACACAAAAGATATAGATGAGAACAACCACACATCCTCTTCACTAATGTGCATTCTAAGGTGTCGCTAAAAAAATATCAGTAGAAATTTAGTGGGAGTGGATAAAAATATCATAATGAAAAAAAGTATAATAATTTCATAAATATAATATAAATATGTTAAATATTTTATTATATCCATCCTTTAAATGTGGTGATGAAAACAAATTACATCGTTTTATGAGGTAGTAGCCTATCACACACATAATTGTGATTTCATTTCCCATTTAATGGATGTGGATATTTATTTGGGATATTACATTATAATAATAACATAATTGTATATATTAGATATTGGTTTGGATATAATATCACATTTTAATAATGTTTTAATTATGAAAAAAAATAAATAAAACAAAAACACACATTTAATAATTTTACCTCTTCTTAAGAGATCCAATATAGTTTTATACCGAAATCCTTCTTAGGAGGGATTCATAAATAAATAAGGCCTCTAGAATGTGATGTGAGAAGTTATTAATGTAGATGTATATGTTTTTCTAAACTAAATTATTTTGTATGTTAGAATAGGGGAGGAGACGTGGTATCCATTTTTATGTGCGGGAGAAGACACGCATGAAATTTTTGAAAGGATAAAGTGATACCCAAGTTTTTGTCTTTACAAAACCCTAAAAATGGGAAATTATAAAACATTATAGATTATAGTGTTTAAATATTTCAATAAATATTATTTTAGGCATGTTGTATGTCACTTTTAACCCTTATCTTTATATTTTACACCCATCCTGCCCCCATAAAACCTATTTTACCTTCATCACAACAATTAATTTTTTTTGGTTTTCGCTATTAGTTAGAGTCAAAAATTAATTTAAACATATTAGACAATATAAATTATTTTCATTAATATTATGGAATATATTTTTCAAAATTTAACTCACATAAGTGGCACAATTTAATTTATAATTAATCCACATCCTTTATAAAAGAATGGTTTTCGAAAGAAACAATTATCATAAGTATAAAATGTTTTAATATCAATATTCCAAATGAAATTTATACCAATGAACTAAATTTTTTAATTTTAAATATTATTGAACTAATTTTAATTTAAAAACAATTTAAAATAAAATTTAACTTTTCATGTAATTTAATCAATAGTGAATATTTTAATAAAAACAGTATTTTTCATAAAAAAAATTTTCTTTAAAAATGGTTCTTTTTTAAATTATAATCAATTAATTAACATGTAATTTAGTTTATACAAGTGTAAAGTATATAATTTTTATAATTTTATAAATTTTATTTATACCCACCATCTTAACTGGTATGTTATAATGATTTTTAATGAATTATATTTTAATAGTGTATCTCATTTCATTTAGACTCGGTGTTTTGTTCATTGAATGCTATTGTAAAGATTAAATTTATTTGAAAAATATATTTTAATGTTTAGGGGTGTTATATTATCTTCTAATCTTAGTGTTTGTTGTCATATATACTGTTAACATGATTTTCCTATTTTAAAAACTCAAGGTGTTATATTCTACCAGCATTAAATAAATTTTGTTCTCGTATTTTACTCTTTATCTTGGTAATCAAGGGCTTTAAATTTGAAAAAACCATTGTTCTAAAACCACTTCATAAAAAGGTTGTTAAAAAATTATCTTTATAATTAATAAATTGATGTGTAAAGGATATATAGAATAACCCATTACTAGGTCTCCAAGAAGGAGAACATTTATGGGAAATAAAAACATAGGCATGGAAGAGAATATTAACTCCCAAGGATTAATAGAGTGTGATAGAGAACAAGGAAACAATAAATTTAAGTACCTTAAAATCTTAAACTTGCAATGATCTAAAAGATCATTGATTTTACATAAATAAAATTAATAGGATTAATTTTTTTCTCAATGTTTTTTTCCTAAAGTTAAGGGATTTTTTTATTGTGATAAAGAACACCAGAAAATATAATAATAATTTCATCCTTTAGTTTTACTTCGATAAATTACCCAATAGTTTCTTACCTAGAAAAATTAATAGCTAAGATGAATTTATTTTTGCATGAAGTACTAGAATTAAATTTTATTTGACCATAATATCCATAAAATTGTAACAAGTTTTTCCTTAGGTCATTAATAAATCCAATATGGTTAGAACAAGATATCCAATACAATACATTAAAATATATTACATCAATAGTAACTCAAAAAATTAAAATTAATGAATTTTTTAATTTTTTAATTTTAATACTCATCCAAAATATGTCTAAAGTGATTAAATGGCCAAAAATTTATAATTAATTTCACTAAATCCATATTATATTCCCAAAATAAAATAAACTGCTGCTTAATATAACATTAATTTTTTAAAATTTCTTTATCACCATAAAACATTATTGAAAACATGCATGCTTCCAAAAATTAAATATCATTGTATTGAATATATTCCATAAAATTAAATATACATTATCCTCTTAAATGGATAACATAAAGCATCAAATAACCAACCACATTCAATATCTCAAATACTATCCCATTATCATTTATATATCAATATTATCTCAATATAGATCACATATTAATAGTTATCTTCCCTCAATCGTGATTTTTACAAGAATTCCCACTTTCAATTGAAATGATTTTCTTGCTCATTGGTACCATTTAACATTTTCTCTAAAATACATAAAGAAAAAAAAACTATTGTATAATCCTTATACATTCCAAAATATCATTATTAATAATACTCTTCTAACATAATTCATTAATCCATAAGAATATTAATAATTCCACTTCGTATTTAGTAATAGAATAAGCTTGACCTAGATCCCTTAGATCCTTCTCTGGTATATTACCATGATGTTTTAACAATTTTTTTTCATAGTGCCTCATCTCTATAGAGTTGAATAATTGAACATTGGAAACTTCTTTCATACCATTTGAACCATGAACATGGTGACTTTTTTCACTACACATGTAGAAAACTCTCATTCCATTCAGTAATGTATCAGTGTGTTTCTTTCAACAATTATCACATGGGAGGACTTTTTCCCTTTATCCATATTTTTCACTTTCATCCTCTTCTATTATTGTGTCCCATAAAAGACATTAAACTTGGTGAATTCTTTAAATGTCTCTATATGACAAGATATTATGTCCTCGTATGATCAGATTGTTTTAGAGACTATTAAAGTTTGACTAATTTTCTTAAACCCAATAAATTAAAAGTCAATATTTCCATTTGGATTAAGTACATAGTCTATAGCAATCCTTTATAGCCTTGTGATGTTTTATTAATATACAGAAAAATTTTCTTATTCTTTTTATCTTATACCCGTGAATTGTCTCTCTATATATTCTCCTTACCCAAAGAGAAAATATATTTCTAAGATGAGTATCTTAAAATCTATCCATTCGATGTTTGATATTTCTTCTTTATTCTTATTATGTTAAATAATTGCCCACCATTTATCCTTAACTCTTGAGAGATTATAAACTATCATTAATACATTCTCCCTTTACTTTCTTCCCAAAGTGAGAAATATCGTCTCTATTGAAATTATCCATTTATTAGATAAAAATGGATTTTTAGTCACATTGAATGATGGGTGTTTATGATGAATTAAATGGTATAACATTAAAAAACCATGTGGATTATTAGTAAGATACTCTATATGGGAAAGTTTATTGCTCATATCTCTAGTTGAGTGTCATAATATGGTTAGAATTTCATCAGTTCCCGCTATATATCCATCTCAATATTCATTATCATTCTAAATAAGTAATCCATAAATGGGGTATGTGTATTGACATGGATTACATTCCTTTCACAGGTTTCTGTTTATATAAAATATCATTACATTGTTATACATAATGTTTTATTCCAATACTTTTGAATGTCTAAAGATAAATTGAAAATTTTATGCATATCTAATCTCATAATCATAAACACAGTTTCTTTGGGAAGGTTTTTAAATTCAAAAAATATATTAAAATACTTCATAATAGTCTTATTGAAAATCTAAATTAACCAAATCATATCCCTAGGTAGTGTAAAGCTTGGTGTGTTGTATGGATTATTTCTATATACCATGTAATGATTGAGTAAAACCTGATGCCCCTTTTCATATTTTTTATCTCTAGGAACATTTGTGCCAAAACCACATCCACTTGTAGTATCCAGAAATTGATTTAATTGTTTGAAAACCACAGAATCCATACATTATAAAAACCATAGTATTCAATACTATACTATGATTTTTTCTTAAAGTAAGTCATATTGTAATATTCCCTAGTATTTGTTTCCTAAAATTTATTTTCTAATGTTACTACTAAATATCCTTTGATTCCAACTATAAATAACCTATCCCTAGTAGTCTAAATTTGGTGGATAAGTTTTCACCTTTTCATATGATACAAGGAATAACATCCTGAAGGACTAAATAGTTTAGTCTTCTTGGTAAACTAGATACATAATTTAGATTTTCATTAAAATTTAAATAATAAAATACATAAAGTGTTTAATTCAAGATATTCCTTATTCATTATAGTGTATCCCTATATATCAATCACAAATAACTTCTGAGTATCATGCAGAAAATAAAACATAATAAAGACATTATCTCAAATACTTGGTAAGGGTAAGAATGGAATTTTTTTTATCATTAATAAATAGTAATAACCAATAAAAAAAGGTAAATAACTATAACACATTACCTTAAATAAATAAATTGATCATTATGTGGAAAAAATAAATTATGATGAAATAAATCCATGTAAATAATCACATGATATTGAAACATATCTATGGATATTATAACTAATAAAATAATTACAATGACATTAATAACTGATCCAATAATAAGGTAATGCATAATTTTGGACATCTAAAATAAAATTTCAAAATCTTTCACCAAATAGTTTAAATTTGTGCATAAGAACACACCTAATTTATGAAACTGTTGTGTGTAAAAAGAGATATCAATGCATTGAGGGGATATATATAACCAAGTATCACACAATTCATACTAATTACAATGGATTATTTATATGAAAGTGTTGAAACATTATAAGTAAAAAAAATTATTTAAAAGTTAAAAAACCAAATGCAAATGATTACCCCAATCAAATATACATAATCATAACCATTCCGAGTAAAATGGTGAATGTAAATAAAATTAAACATCCCATGTCAAACAGATCATAATCCATCATGATAAATACTAAAGATGGAATAAATAAAACATTTCCCTAATTTATTATATGAATAATAAGGGTTTTTATAGTTAAATAAAAATTCAATGAAAATATTGTTTAAAACATTCTTTATGAAAATAACCATAAATGTTTGAAAATCACATTTTATAAATAAAATTTAAAATATCATTTTGAAAAAACATTACATTCAGAATAAACATTGAAATTTATAAAATAATATATAAAAAATTGAGTGGTCTTGATAGTAGGGCATTCTATTCATTTATTACTTATTGAAAAAATGTTCCATTAACATTTTCAGTAAAATCCAAAATGGTCTTGTTTTGAAAACAACATGATTATTATTTCAAAAAATATAAGCTGTATAAAATGGGTAAAAATTTCAACAATATATCATTTTTTAATGGTGGAAAACATTTTTATTAAACATGGACTTTGGTGAAAAAAACATTTTAAATGAAAGAGAAAAATATAGTTATATTTTATTAAAAACATTTTCTTAATAATTTTAATATTCAAATAGTGGAAATGGTGTTTTTACTTGTAAAAATTCTTGAATAAATAAAGGATAATAAAATATATTAAGTTTAGTATATATATTCAACAATTAACCCTGGTAAACATAAAAAAAATCCTGATTAAAGAGATGATTGTAAAATAAACCCTTACTACATAGGTAACAGAGGAATCAAAAGATCTATGAAAGAAATAAATTCTAATGAAAATTTAAATACCAAGAATAGAAAAAAATATAAAATATAAAATATCATAAAGGAAGTATATTCATCACACAAAGTAATAAGTGGGGAATATGTAAAATGTCTAATAAAAGTAAAAAGTGAGACACGAAACATTTACATCATGTATGACTTCCTTTTTATGTGTCATGAACTCATATATAATAAGTATATGTTTAGTATAAACATAATAAATAAACATAATCATATATTTCATACCATGTATTATCAACTTATATTATTTTCTCACCGATTTATTATCTATTCATTGTTCAAATATCTATTTCAGGTGATAATTACTTCTTATTTCATGTATGTTTTAGTTCTGTAATTTGGGACATTTAATTTTACAATGGTCAAATTAATGATAGAATTTTAAAAATCATATAAATATAATATATAATCATTATATATGTTTTTTCTATAATCGAATTACGTTAGGAATAGAAAAAGGATTACACCATTCATTGAGATTATAGATCGTACGTACGCATGATTGTTGTTTCATTTTTTATAGTTGGATAAAATGGATGGAAAATAAATATTAATTCATGTTTAAAGAATCATTATTATTTCATATATATAATATATATTAATCAAATACAACCTTTTTACCATCAATGTAAAAATAAAATGGAAAACATTTCACATCACTACATGGAGGTGGTAGTCCTCACATACGCATAAGTGATATTATTGTTTTCCAATGGATTGGAATATAAGAAGTTATATATAATATTATTTTTGTATAAGTATTTTAATATAATAAATATATTATATATTCATTAACATTAACCTTAATAACTTATAAGTTAATTATAATTGAAAGCTGAAGAACATCGCTTTGCAAGGCGGCAATTCATTGTAGACAATAGCGATGTAATCATATCCCCCATGGAATGGAAAGTAAGAAGGTATGTATGATATCATATTTACAGAAAATTAATAATGTTTTAAATATAATGTAATTATGATAAATTAATAATTATATATATCCTTTAATGGGGATTATGGAAAACCAATTACATCAGTTTGCAATGCAATAATCAACCATACATAGGATCAACAGCTTTATTTCCCATTTAAAGGAAGTGGAGATGGATATGGATTATTACATTAAAAATATATGATCTCAATATATATTAGACACTAGTATTAATATATTAGAATAGTTATAAATGTTTTATATAGGATTAAAAAAATTAAAAAAATATGCATGTTTAAGAATATTACCTCCTTTTCAGATAACCTCTTCATGTTTATACCAAAATCCTTCTTTGGAGGGGTTCCTAATCAAACTAATGTACATATGCATTTTTTTTTAAATTAATGAATGGATTTATTAATTTAGTGTTAACAATAAATGGTTTTTTACGTTTTAAGAGGTTCATAGAGGCAGTGTCCTTTTTCTAAGTGGGGCAGAGGACAGACATGGAATTTTTGAAAAGATAAAGTGATAACGAGGTTTTTCTCATGACATAAGCCTAAAAATGGGTCATTATAAAACCTTGTATATTATAGGGTATAAATAGGTCCTTAAAATGGTATTTTTGGAAATTTGTATTTCATTTTTATCACATGTCTTCATATTATGACCCCCACCCCTTTAAAACCATTTTTACATTAACCGCAATAATTATTCTTTACTGATTTTACAATTCATTATAGTAAAAAAATATTATATTTACCTTATTAGATAATTTAAATTAATTTGATTCCAGATATGGAATCCATTAAATTTTTTTTGACTCAAATAAGTTTCATAATTCAATTTAAAATTAAATCCCAAACACAATGATAGAATGGTTTTCCAAATAGAAAATTCTCATAAGTATAAATTGTTTTCATTTCAAATTTCAATATTAAGGTGATTAAAATAAACTAAATTAGATAAATATTTATTTAATTTATGTAATATTTCTTTAAAATACATTTTAAATATAATTTAGCTTTCTACATTACTTAAATTAAAATGTATCTTTTTAATAAAAAACATTAATTTTTATTATTCATCATAAAATGAATCTAAAAGAAAATTATCAAAATGTCCTTGAAAGAAAATTTTGACATGTAGATTTAAAAAATATATTTATTTTTAACTTTTTTTAAATTATAAAAATTAATTTTTAATTATGTGTTCAAAGCATGACTATTCCACCTTTCCGAAAAAATATTGTTTTTTAGATGAAAAAAAATATCATTTTATTTCAATTGGTTTTTATTTTATTTCAAACCAATGGAAAACCAATGAATTTATTTTATAAATATTTAAAACATATATTTTTAATAAATTTGATTAGTCCTATTAATACATGAAAATTTAATAACTTCATTATATTGGTTATGCTTGAAGTATAATATTTTAATAGAGTATCACAATTCATTTAAACATGGTGTTGAATGCATCGCAAGTTATCCAATATATTGAATTTATTTAAAAATGAATAGATTGTAAAGTCTTGGGGTGTAACATTCTCTTCTAATCATGGTTTTTTATGAAATATGTGTTATCTAACACGATGTTCTTCTTTAAAAAACTCAGGGTGTTACAAATATATTTCCAAGGAAAAGATAGACAATCCTTAAGTTTTTTTTCCACTTCAAGAATCATGATTAAGTATTGATAGTGTATTACCACTTTTTGATTTGACAAACCTCTCTCGAGTTTATGATGTGTTCCAAGAATTTATCCAAACAATATACCATCCTGATCATTCACAAACATTTAACTCAGAGGTTGTACCAATTGAGCGTGATCTTTTGTATGATGAAAAACATGTAGAAGTCATGGATTCTATATATAATGTGATGAAAAATAAGATTACTAACCTGGTGAATGTTTTTTGGAGGAATTATAATTTTTATAAAACTACATGGGAGGTCGATGATGTGATGAAAAAGAAATATCCACATTTTTTACTATTGTGATGGAATATTAAGGGTAAAATTTGTATCATCCCAAGTAAGTAATGAATATTAGATATTTTTATCTATGTCTATTTATGTATTATATAGTGTTTTAGAGGGTTAAAATGAGAATAAATCCAATCTTAAGCATAAAATTCTATAATATTTTTAAAAGATTGTTTTA
Organism: Viscum album; assembly: GCA_963277665.1. Classification (NCBI taxonomy): domain Eukaryota; kingdom Viridiplantae; phylum Streptophyta; class Magnoliopsida; order Santalales; family Viscaceae; genus Viscum; species Viscum album. The sequence goes on from OY728137.1 coordinate 1,962,198,559, forward strand.
CTGCCTTTTGATGGAAACCCATTTTTAAATCAAACTTTTGAAAATATTATAAGTCTTATTTGTCAAAATAAATTTATTCTTTATGATTAGGACATTGAAATTTACTTTGGCTAAATTTTTGGTATTTTTTTGAAAGTGTTCTTTTTTTAATGAATAGTGAAAAATATGGCATTTTACATCAAAACTGCATTTTCATCTAATTTAATTATATTGTTAGATTATATTTATAATTTGTTTTAATGTGTAATTAGAATATATCTTTACCATTTAATCTAATGGTGGTCATTAGGATTAATTTCAATTTGGAATTGGGCATAAACAAGTGCCAAACGTTTCATAGATATTATTTCTAAAAAACCTGCTATTTGTTTTGACAACGGGAATTATTTCTAAATTAATTATTGAAATTTATGTTTTTTGAATTTGGAAAAATTGATTACATATTTGGAATCAGAAGTTACAAATTATGTAATCAAGACTCTTTTGTTTTTTGGACATTATGAATAGTAACGATGATAATTATCTTTAATTATCTTGATTAATTAGTAATCAGGTAGTTAAGGATAATAAAATAATATCATAATAATAACAAATGACCCCATCATGTGTCTTAATACTACTATTTGTGTCATGGCCTACCATGGGATTCCTTTTTCCAAACTTAGGGACCCCATGGAATCACTTTTGTGTGATAATGCCTTTATATCTTTTTATTTTTAAAGAATGTAAATATTACAAAGAATGTATCACCAGAGTGAAAAATTTTTAAATTTGTCTACATAAATGATATTTCGGACTATAAATATTCATTGGAAAGATAAAAATATTTCCTACATCATTTTATTTTAATTTTTATACATTAAATAAATTAAATTATTTATGACATCAGGATGATACAGAGATTACCTCATTAATGAACGATTTAAATAAAATGATAAGATAATGTAAAATATAAGACATACACTTGTCAAAGACCTATTGAATGAGTATATTTCAAACCCTTATCATCTTATCCTCAAAATACATAAATGTGGGACCTTTAAAATCCAAAAATCATTTGAAAATAAAGTAACAATTTATACATTTCCAAAAGTGCCCATCCTCTCCTCTTATAAAAGGCCCCCACCTCTACCTCCTTACCCACACCTCTCAAGCCTTTGGATCGGCCACAATCTGCTCATTTTATCTCTCCACATCCCTATCTTCATCCTAGAAGCCTTACCGTAGGCAGAAATCTCTTCAAGAAACCCTTTTGGTTCTAACCAAGAAGAGTTACCCGATTTAAAGGTAAAGACTTCTCTAATGTTTTTTGTTTTATTTTGCTTTTACAACCCCTAAAATATTTTTATTAATATCTTTTGTAACAACACCAGTATAATAAATATACTAGGATGTTTTTATAAGAAGTATTAGAGCTACACTTACACACACCTACATCTAATGGTTAAAGAACATACTGTTTATGTGGATGGTGAATTTCTGCCTCACGAAATGATGATTGTTCAATATTCTTTTAACACCATCAAAGGTGGACATTAAGATGTCACTATATTTATATATGATATATAATATGTTTATGTTTTCCTTAATCTTATGTATTTTTCATTTATGGCATACCTCTATGGCTTCCATTATGGGTATGCGCGATATCTTCATATTAGGAAGTGCAAACTACCGCCCCCTCAAAGTGATTTGATTCGTTAATACCATATGTGGTACATATAAAGTATATATTTAATGATATTATATATGATACCATACTGAAGTTATAATACAATTATGTATCATTATGTTTTAATTCTATTAAATATGAAATACAAATGGAAGTAGCGTTCATGCGTACGTACGACTTACCGTCTCCATGAACAATGCATTTCATTTCTTACCTCTAAATGTTATGTAATATTATAAATTCATGTATATAATGGATATATATTATATACATGATATCTATATCATGAATATAATTCTGGATATAATGGATATTTTACCCCATGAATAACTTGTAATTATAAAGAGTTTACTTTTGACTCAAGTAACAATGATCTACCAAACGACCATTATTAACTTAAATAATTACATAGTGTTCATAACATGCTAATAACTGATATAAAAGGAATAATGAACATTAAAAATGTTCTTAAGCAAGAAGAAATTAACTCAATTTTATTATTCAGGAGGTTAAAGAAAGATCAAGTCATGTCAGACCCGAGGTATGGGACTTCATCTCAATCTTCTTTATTTGAGGAATATTTTGTTTTATACACAACTTTATTTTATATGGTGTATAAACCCCCTTTGACTTTTATGTTTACTCAAAAGGAAACTTTTTTACATGAAGCGTTTACTAAACAACAAAAGGGAATGTTTTTTTTCATACGTATGCGGCGACAATGACTTATCTGCCGCCGTGACCATTATTTGAGTTTCAGCTTCCTCTACAAGCCATATCATTTTTTCAAAAAATGATAAATAAATACCATGTTTTAAATTTCATTTATTTTGGTATTGAAAATTGTTTTCATAATGTTTTTCTATCGATGTGTTTTATTGATATCTTGTGATTGAAATGTGGAAATGTTATGTTTCATTTATGTATGTTTTATGTGATACGATTTTGTTATGGTTCTTGGGCATTGTTTATGAAGACAGGTGGTTCTGTGATAAACTAAGGGCGGGTGTGCCTGATATAGCTCTTCAATGCATTGGTTAACACGAAAGAGTTAAACGTTAATGTTTTTCCGAAGATATTTAGGAATATACTGTGATGGGTATTTCAAACGTAACCAAGAGGGTTACTACCTACGTAAGAATGTTATGAATGCCTCAAGTTACCTTTATGTCTTATGATATCAATGATTTATTCATTATTTGATGAGGTATGTTAAAATTCTTATGTTTTAAAAGTGAATTATGATTTCATACATGGACTAATGTTTTCATTTCATACTTTTATATCCAATACTAAGCTTTTTATGCTCATCCCATGTTTTTGAAATGTTTTTCACAGGTCAAGGGAAAGGTACATGATGTGATGATAGGGTCAAAGAAGTGTCATAAAAGATACCATGTTTTGTTTTAAATATGATTCCTTTGATGGGAAAAAATGAATACTATCTTTTATGTTACCACTTTGTTTAAATGTGGAATGAAATGCATGATTTATGATCTAATTCTCTAAAACTCTAAACCTGAAAAGATCCTCAATGTGTAATCTTGTAATAACTCAAGATTAAGTAATTTTTAAGGCTGGGGCCTTATAGTTGGCATCAGAGGTAGGTTTAGATAACTTTTGGAGTTAGAATTCTATTAAATGATTATCCAAATATATTTTTTTATGGTCAAATTGAAATGATATAGAATTTAAAGATTACCTGGTTTCTTTATCTAAGACATGTTTTTTCAGAATGGTTTTCCATAGAGGAAACGGGGAAGTAGTGCTAGGAAGGCATACAGAAGGAAATGACCATCCAAATCAGCATCCTGAGATGGTCAGAATTGGAACTGAATAGTTTGTTGTAGTAAGGGAGTAGTTGACTCAAGCGATAAATGGGTGTGGTATCCATGCACGAGATCAGCCAAATCAACTGCAGTGGAACATGACAGTGGTGGAACATTTCATGAGGCAATATCCCCCTTCATTTAGAGGATCATATGGGCCAGTACTATCTGAAGGATGGATTAAAGCACTGGAGAATATTTTCAATGTCATAGGGTGTTCATATAATCAAAAGGTTAGTCTTGCTATTTACCGTTTGGAGGGTGAAGCAGATCAGAGGTGGTCGATGGTTAAAAATATCAGGGTCGCTGATGAGATTGATGCTCTCGACTGGGAGGAATTCAAATTTATGATTCTTGATAAGTATTTTCTAAGGCTGTTCAACTTAGGATGGAAAAGCAATTCCTGGAATTGAGGCAAGATGAAGACTCAATGGCTGCCTATGATGAAAGGTTCACTCGATTGGAAAGGTATACTCCAAATTTTATCCAAGACCATGATAGTAAAATAAATTGTTTTTTCTTAGGTTTAAAGCCAAAATATCGAAGGGCTTTATCCTCAAGAAAGTTCAAGAGTTATGAAAATATTGTTTGATGTGCTGAGAAGTTAGAAATGGAGTTTGTTGATGATCAAGTGTTCTATAGCAACCAATAGAAGAAGAGACCGAGGTGGCAGGAGAAAGGGAAAAATTCTTCAAAAAGGTCTGATGGTAAGAAAACTAAGTTTTCAGTTTGTGATAAATGTGGTAAAAGGCATGATGGGGAATGTCTTTTGAATTCTGGAAAGTTACACCAATGTGGTGAGATGGGACATAAGGCTCGTGATTGCACTAAAAGAGATCAAGTTGATGGTAAGACCAAATTTGATTTACAGTTAGTGAAATATTTTATGTGCAATGAGATGGGTCACTATGCAAATGAGTGGCCGACAAAGAGCTCGAGTGATGGGAAGAACTTAGACTACAAGCAGAAAGGGGTGGTAAAATCCTTTACAACTACTTCAGCAGATGTTGGGACATCAAATGAAGTGGTATCATGTACTTTGTTTGTTTTTTCAGATTATTCCAGTGTGTTGTTTGATTCAGGATCTACACATTCTATCATCTCTGAAAACGTTTCTAGTAAAATGGGAATACCATCTCAAGAAATGACTCCTGAAGTTGTGGTAAAAACACCTGGGGGAAATGTTGAGGAAAAAATAATTTATAAGAATCTTCCTATCATTATCCTTGGAAAGAACCTACTTTTAAACCTTATTGTTTTACCTCTAGTAGAGTTTGACGTTATCCTAGGTATGGATTGGATCTCTATTTACCATGCTAAGATTGACTGTAGAGCTAGAGATGTTTCATTTCAGAAAGACTTTTAGTTTGTGTACAAGAATGAACCCTTACTGTTGATAACATATCAAGAGGCTGAGAAACATGTAAAATATGGAAATTAATTTTACCTTGCACATATTTTTGAAAACAATGGAACAGTTCAAATTAATCATGTGCCAGTGGTAAATGAGTATTCTGTTGTTTTTCCTGATGAGTTTCCTGGAATAAAACCAGATCGAGAAGTTGAGCTTACTATTGACCTAGTTCCAGATGCTATGCCTATTTCAAAACCCCCTTATCGAATGGCTCAAATTGAACTTTTAGAGTTGAAGGATCAATTTCAAGATTTATTAGAGAAAGGTTTCATTCAACCTAGCACATCACTATGGGGTGATCCTGTTTTATTTGATTAAAATAAATATGGTTCTATGAGACTTTTCATTGATTATAGTGCCTTGAATAACATCACTGTTAAGAAAAAATATCATTTTCCTCATATCGAGGATTTGTTTGATCAGCTCTAGGGAGCTCAGTTTTTTTTTCAAAGATTGACCTGAGATCGGGGTACCATCAGTTGATGGTAAAGGAAGTAGAAATTACTAAGACCGCGTTTCGTACAAGATATGGCCATTATGAATTTGTAGTAATGCCATTTGGGCTAACCAATGCACCTGCTTTATTCATGGACTTAATGAATAGAATTTTCCATGAGTTCTTGGATAAGTTTATGTTTGTTTTCATTGATGATATTTAGGTGTTTTCTAAAAGTAAAGAGGAGCATGAAAGACATTTAAGGGATATTTTTCAAACCTTAAAATAAAATAAATTGTATGGGAAATTTAGAAAGTGTGAGTTTTGGTTGCAACAAATTTCATTCCTTGGTCATATTGTTTCTAAAGATGGGATAACTATTGATCCTGTAAAAACAAAGGTTGTTGAAGAATGGCCAAGACCCACAAATGTAACTGAGATTCGTGGCTTCCTTGGTTTGGAAAGCTATTATCGAAGGTTTGTTAGAAATGTATCATGGTCATCTAGTCCAATGACTAAGCTAACTTGGAAGGGTGTTAAGTTTATCTGGACAAAATAATGTGATGATTGTTTTCAATAATTGAAAAGAAGATTGGTGAATGCTCTAGTTTTGGAACTACCTTCCAGGAATGGTGAGTTTGTTATCTATAGTGATACTTCATTGAAATGACTTGGTTGGGTCCAAATGCAGAATGATCAGGTAATTGCTTATGCTTCACGTCAGTTGAAATCTTAGGAGGTAAATTACCCTACACATGATTTGGAATTAGCTGCTGTTGTTTTTGCTTTAAAAATTTGGAGGCATCAATTTTATGGGGTAAAGTGTGAAATATATACTGATCACAAAAGTTTAATGTTTAAATTCAAACAAAACGAATCGAACATGAGACAGAGGAGATGGCTAGAATTAATCAAGGATTATGATTGTACAATTCATTACCATCTGGGAAAAGCAAATAAAGTGGATGATGCTTTGAGTCGAAAAAGTAATGATTCATTAACAAAGTTGCATTTGGAACATGATACTTTGGTTAAGGATTTGATGATCTTGGGTATAGAAGTTGTTAGTGTAGGATGTCCTTCTGTTTAGTTTCAGGTATCGGTGAAATCTTCTCTATCAGACAGAATTAAGAAAGCACAGAAGCAAGACAGTGAGTTGCAGAAAAGGGTAGCGATGGTTCATATGGGTAAGTTGTCTGAATTCAACATTTATCATGATTGTTTTTTGAGATTTGGGAAGATATTGTGTGTTCTGTGTGATTCAGATTTGAAGGGATATTTGTTATGTGATGGTCATAGTTCTCTATTTTCAGTTTATCTAGGCAGTACTAAGATGTATAGAGATCTTCGGGAGTATTACTAGTGGGACGAAATGAAAAGGGATATTGCTGATTTTACTGTGAAGTGTTTGACTTGTCAACAGGTTAAAGCATAACGGCAGTTACCTAAAGGGATGCTTTATCCTATACCAGTACCAAAGTGGAAATGGGAGAATATATCCATGGAATTCATTGTGGGATTTCTGAAGACACCTTGAGGTAATAATGCAATCTGGGTTATTGTTGATCGCTTGACTAAATCTGCTCATTTCCTTGCTATACGAGATAATTTTTCCCTAGATCAACATTCATATTTGTATATTAAATACATAGTCAGGTTACGTGCAGTTCTTCTCTCAATTGTATCTAACCATGATCCCATGTTCACTTCTAACTTTTGGAAAGACCTTCAGAAGTCATTGGGTAATGAATTAAATTTTAGTGCAGCTTTTCATCCGCAATCAGATGGGTAGTCAGAACGAACAATTTAGACATTGGAGGATATGCTACATGCTTGTTCGATGGATTATCAGGGAAGTTGGGACCAACACATTTCATTGGTTGAGTTTTCTTATAATAACAGTTTTCATTCAAGTATACAGATGGCACCATTTGAGGCATTATACGGGAAGCGGTGTCGAACACCAGCTTTCTGGGATGAAGTGGCTGAAAGGAAGTTGATGGCACTAGAATTGGTATAAGTGTTCGCAGCAAAAGTTCATTTGATACAGAAACATATGAGAACTGCTCAGAGTAGGCAGAAGAGTTATGTGGACAACAGGAGGAAGGATCTCTCTTTTGAGTTGGGCGATCATGTTTTTCTCAAAGTCTCACAATGGAAAAGTGTGATGCAATTTGGTAAGAAAGGAATGTTTAGTCCAAGGTTCATTGGACCATATGAAATTCTGGAGAGAGTTGGATCAGTTGCATACCGAGTGTCTTTACCTCCGAGTTTAACTCAGGTACACAATGTTTTTCATGTTTCAATATTAAGGAAGTACATGCCAGATCCATCTCATGTTTTGAGTCCAGAGGTAGTTCAGTTAGAAGAGAATCTATCTTATGAGGAACAACCAATCCAGATTCTTGAACATAGGGAGAAATTTTTGCGGAATAAGGTGATTCATCAAGTAAAGGTTTTGTGGAAAAACCACACGAGTGAAGAGGCAACATAAGAATCTGAAAATGCAATGAAGGATAAATACCCCACTTATTCGTTAAGTAAATAAATTGCGGGGATGCAATTTTCTAAAGGGGGAAGGATGTAACATCCCAAGTAAGTAATGAAAAATATATATTTTTATCTATGTCTATTTATGAATTAGATAGTGTTTTAGAGACTTAAAATGAGAATAAATCCAATCTTAAGCATAAAATTCTATAATATTTTTAAAAGATTGTTTTACTGCCTTTTGATGGGAAAACATTTTTAAATTAAAATTTTTAAAATATTATTAACTCTATTTGTCAAAATAAATTTATTCTTTATTATTAGGACGTTTATATTTACTTTGGATAAATTTTTGGTATTTTTCTGACAATGTTCATTTTTTTATGAATAGTGAAAAATACTGTATTTTACATCAAAACTGCATTTTAATCTAATTTAATTATATGGGTAGATTATCTTTTTAATTCGTTTTAAAGTACAATTAGAATATATTTCTACCATTTAATCTAATGGTGGTCATTAGGATTAATTTCCCTTTGGAATTGGGCATAAACAAGTGCCAAACTTTTCAAAGATATTGTTTCTAAAAACCCGCTATTTGTTTCAACAACGAGAATTATTTTTAAATTAATTATTGCAATTTTTGTTTTTGGAATTTTGTAAAATGGATTACATATTTGGAATCAGATGTTCCAAATTATGTAATCAAGACTCTTTTTTTGGACATTATGAATAGTAACGATGGTAATTCTCTTTAATTATCTTGATTAATTAGTAATCAAGTAGTTAAGGATAATAAAATAATATCATAATAATAAAAAATGACCCCAAAATGTGTCTTAATACTACTGGTTATGTCATGTACGACAATTGGATGCCTTGTGCCAATCCTGAGGATCCCATGGAATCACTTTTGTGTGATAATGACTTCTTATCTTTTTATTTATAAAGAAAATATATATTACAAAGAATGTATCACCTGAGTAAAACATTTTTAATTTTGTCTACATGAATGATATTTTGGACTATAAATATTCATTGGAAATATAAAAGGATTTCCTACATCATAGTAGTTTTTGTATAATTTTTAGACATTAAATAAATTAAATTATTTATGACATCATGATGATGTAGCGATTACGTCATTAATGAATGATTTAAATAAAATGAAAAGATAATGTAAAATATAAGCCTTACACTTGTCAATGACCTATTGCATGAGCATATTTCAAACCCTTATCACCTTATACTCTAAATACATAAATGTGGGACCTTTAAAATCCTAAATTCATTTGAAAATAAAGTAACATTTTATACCTTTCCAAGAGTGCCCCTCCACTACTCTTATAAAAGGCCCCCACCTCTACCTCCTTAACCACACCTCTCAAGAATTTGGATCGGCCAAAATCTACTCATTTTATCTCTCCAAATCCCTCTCTTAATCCTAGAATCCTTACCTTAGGCAGAAAGCTCTCCAAGAATTCTTTTTGGTTCTAACCAATAGTAGTTACCCGATTTAAAGGTAAAGACTTCTCTAATGTTCTTTTGTTTTATTTTGATTTTCCAACCCCCTAAACTATTTTTATTCATTTATTTTGTAACAACACAAGTATCTTCAATATACAAGGATTTTTTATAAGATGGATTTGAGCTACACTTACACCAACCTACATATAATGGTTAAAGAACATACTGTTTCTATGGATGGTGAATATCTACCTCACGAAACGATGATTGTTCAATATTCTTTTAACACCTTAAAAGGTGGGAATTAATATGTAACTATATTTATATGTGATATATAATATTTTTATGTTTTCCATAAGCTTCTGTATTTTTCATTTATGTCATACCTTTATGGATTCCATTATGGGTATACTGGATATCTTCATTTTAGGAAGTGCGGACTACCGCCCCCTCAAAGTGATTTGATTCGTTAATACCATATGTGGTACCTATAAAGGATAGATTTAATGATATTATATAGGATACTATACTTAAGTTATAATAAAATTATGTATAATTATGTTTTAATTCCATTAAATATGAAATAGAAATGGAAGTAACATTCATGTGTACATACGACTTACCGTTTCCATGAACAGTGCATTTAATTTCTTACCTCTAAATGTAATGTAATATTATAAATGCATGTATATACTAGATATATATGATATATATGATATCTACATCATGAATATAATTTTGGATATAATGGATATTTTACCCCATGAATAACTTGTAATTATAAAGAGTTTACATTTGACTCAAGTACCAATGATCGACAAACCGACCATTATTAACTTAAATAATTACATAGTGTTCATAACATGGTAATAAGTGATATAAAAGGAATAATAAACTTTAAAAAGGTTCTTAAGAAAGTAAAAATTAAATCAAATTTATTATTTAGGAGGTTAAAGAACGATCATGTGAAGTCGGACCCGAGGAATGGGACTTCGTCTCAATCTCCTTTCTTTGAGGCATATTTTGTTTTATACACAACTTTCTTTTATACTATGTATAAACCCCTTTGACTTTTACGTTTACTCAAAAGGAATCTTTTTTATATGAATAATTTACTAAACAACAAAATGGAATGTTTTTTTATTCATATGTATGCGGTGATAATGACTTCTCTGCCGCCGTGACCATTATTTGAGTTTCGGCTTCCTCTACAAGCCATTACTTTTTTTCAAAAAATGAAAAATAAATACCATGTTTTAATTCTCATTTATTTTGGTATTGAAAATGGTTTTCATAATGTTCTTATATCGATGTGTTGTACTGATATCTTGTGATTGAAATGTGGAAATGTTATGTTTCCATTATGCATGTTTTATGTGATACGATTATGTTATGGTTCTTGGGAATTATTTATGAAGACAGGTAGTTCCGTGATAAACTAAGGGCGGGTGAGCCCGATATAGCTCTCCAATGCATTGGGTAAAACGAAGGAGTTAAACTTTAATGTTTCTCCAAAGAGATTTAGGGAATATACTGTGATGGGTATTCCAAATGTAACCAAGAGGGTTACTCCCTACGTAAGAATGTTATGAATGCCTCAAGTTACCTTTATGTCTTATGATTTCTATGATTTATTCATGATTTGATGAGGTATGTTAAAATGATTATTTTTTATGAGTAAATTATGATTTAAAAAATGGACTACTTTTTTCATTTCGTAATTCTATATCCCTTACTATGATTTTTATGCTCATCCCAAGTTTTTGAAATGTTTTTCATAGGTCAAGGTAAAGGTACATGATGTGATGATAGGGTCAAGGAAGTGTCATAAAAGAAACCATGTTTTGTTTTAAATATGATTCCGTTGATGGGAAAAAATGAATACTATCATTTATGTAACCACATTGTTTAAATGTGGAATGTAATGCATGATTTATGATCTAATTTTCTAAAACTCTAAACCTGAAAAGATCCTCATTGTGTAATCTTGTAATTACTCAAGATTAAGTAATGTTTAAGGCTGGCGCCTTATACAATTAATTTAAATGGGTTTGAATGTAACACTAAAAACTTTTATGACATATTTATCTTTAAATAGAATTTCTTCATTGGATCATAATACTTGAAAATGTAGGTCTAAATGAACTGTGAAATAATATACAACTATAACCTAATAATTAAATTTTTAGAATGAATAGGATTAACAACATTCTATTTATTATTTCTAAATGTTTTATATAATGATAATATACTGATAACAAATTACTAAAGTTTAGTAATTTCCTTATAGGATTTAAAAAACATGATTACCCAAAAATAGTTTTTCTTAATTTTTTCTGAGAAAATAATATAAATAATTTCTTTTAATTTTAGTAACTTTATTTTGAAAAAATAGAAATAATTTTTATAATTATAAGAGTGAAATTTAAAGATTTTTTTAAAAATATTAATTTTTTAATGAATTGTGATATATATATATATTTTATTGAAAATTACCTTTTCATTTCATGAATATAAATAGATAAATTTTTAAAAATTGATGTAGATAAAAAAAATTTCCATTTATATTATGAATAGTGTAATCAAGGTAATTGGACCCATTTTTATATTTTCTTATAAAAAATTTCTTTCTTTAAAAAAATTTTTATTAGAAAATTAATTTTCACCACATCTTTGGCGGTAAAATTTTCAACTAAACTCTACCACATCTAGAAATTAAATCATAAAAATGGATTTAATATTTGGAATCATGATAACAAAATTGGGTAAATATTTCACTTTCAAATTTATTCAAAATGATTAGTAACTTTAGTATGTTTTTATTGTTACAGTAAAGTTAAAATAGCTAAATGGTAAATACAACTAATGTGATTTGTCTTAAAATTATTTCAAACAATTTAATATATCCTATTTTATGAGTTAATTTTTCATATTTCCATCATTTTCTCAAATATATATAATTTTTTTTATTTTTATTTTATTTGGACTTTTATATCAATTAATCAAAATAATTTAACAAAAGGAAATTCTCTTGAAATGAATGTCTCTAAAACTATTAGATATGGATAAAATGATTCCAATTTCAGTTATAAATTTTTTTTGAAAGAGTGATTAATTTGTTATCATTTTAATTTATTTATAATTTTTAGTTATTGAATAATTACCTTAAATGTTTACGTAACATTGATTCTTTATTTATTCTGTTAATAGACAAATAAAAAATGATTTTAAAAATATTAAATTTAATACAGTTTGGGTGAATTATTATGTTATATAAATTTAATATATAAATATAACTATTTTAGTATGTGATAAACCTTTATATTCTAATTTCATAACTATCATGATGTCTTTATATTCAAATAAAATGAATACAATCATAAATGAAAATAATGATATTTTATGTTCAATAATATTTTTTAAAATTATTAAAAAAATTATAAAAACATTAAATATTGTAATTAGGATGATATATGGTTGAAACTTTTACCCATTATCCATTTTTTATCTAGTTTTTTTACTTCTATGTTTGACTATTACTCATTAATATTGAAAAGGTTGTTATCACAATTAATGTTAAAATTGGTTAACAAAATGGATAAACCAAACGATAAGGTATAAAATGACAACAAAAACAACTCTAAATTTAATTTTATGATGTCATATAGATAATATTATATTTTTATTTAAATATTTTCGCCTTTTAAATTATTTTTATTTATAATGACTTAATTATATTTTAGTCTTCTTTTTAATTCCAAGTGTGTAATTTTATGTCCCTTATAAAAGGACACCCCTTCACTCATTTCATAACTCAATTTGAGCCATCTAGTTCATGATAATTTTCCCAATTATTTTATAAACATTCCTATCCATTAATAGGTGGTTCTATTATTATTTAATGGTTATTCAAATGGTCTTAAAGAAAGGATCTAAAGGGTGTCTTCTAAAGAAGATGTAATTATCTTACGCATAATATTTTAATTAAATTTTTCATCTACATCCTATTAATATGTGATATTAATCATAAAATAATATCTACAGTATAGTAAATATACTTACATTTTATTAGGAGTTTTAACTACCATTATACATTCTATTTTCCATGAAATGGGAAGTGAAATTATCACTCGTGAATATGTGTGGACTACTATCTCCATGTTGCAATACAATTCATTTTCCCAAATCATTTTTAATATATCATTATTATGATGTGTTTATTGTTTTTATATTATATATAAGGAATATTAATTATTATTTATTTATAATATCATATCTACATTCTTACCTTCCAGTCCATGGGAAAATTAAAATTACACTCAAGTGTATGTGTGAACTATATGAAGTGATGGGATTTATTTTTCATTACCTCTTTACATGGATGATAATAAAGATACATTTATTTAATATATGAGAGATATATATTTTAAATTATAATGATTCTTTAATGTATAATTATTATTTTCCAATTTTTTATTCCATCATATGACAATTGAAAATAGAGTTCATGCTAACATAAGACCTACTATCTCTATTAATGGTGTAATTCATTTTTCTATAAATATATTTTATGGATGAATATAAATATAAATATACTAAACTTATTATATTTATATCATTCAAAAAATTATTTATATTAATTAATCAAGAATAAATACATGTACTTCAAATACCAAAATGAAATTCTCATGAAAAACGAAATAGTTAACTCCCAAAAATGATAATTTTAATAAGTAATTATTAATAAATGTGTATTAAAATAATAATATAGGATAATATATAATATTATATGTATAAAAATTTATATTATATATAATTATAAGAAATTTTAATTAATTATACATTAGGTTAAAGTGGTTTTGATGAAATTTGAACACAATGTAAAGGTTTTCCATGTCACTTTTATTCATGTGAGATACATGTCATATTCATCACTTGATTATTTTATGTTGTGTATATAATACCAATTAATGTATTTTATGATTATTATAAATGATATTATGTGTATTAATATTCCATATAAGGATATAAATTTCAAGAGGATTTGATTCTAAAGTTACCAAATTGGTAATGGATTATTGTTTTAATATCATATTAATCAGGATAGTTTATGTTTGAATTTTACATGAATGTAATTATATAATCCTTAATTGATAAATCCATTTAATTTTATTCTACTCTAGATGTTACTTGAGAATAAAATATTTACATGAATTTCCATCACTTTAATTACTCAACATACTGAAATAATATTTTAAAGGAAAACAACATTATTTATCTCTTTGCTCAAAATTCATTTTTCTTACACATCCATGTTTTCTATAAATGTTATAAAATAAAATTATTTGTTTATATACGATTTTATAAGTTTTTTTCACCCATTATTTATTTCATTATAAAACTTATCATAATTAATAGTCTTATTTTTTCTATATGGGATTAATTTAATATTTTACCAAAAATGTGATTGGAATATTTTTTTAATGTATATGGAAAAATAATTTACTACCAACGTAACCACTCAATGATTTGATGAATATTTGCATAATTTTCCACAGTTATTTTCAAATATTAATTTTTCCCTAATAGTTGGGAAAGTAATTTATTTTAATATTCAATTTAAAAATGAAATGGTAATTTTCCTTACAAATTATTCCAATGATATTTTAAAGTAAATTTTCATCTATGGTAACAACCTTTGATGTTATATAAGATTTTCTAGGGATATGATCATATTAAACAATATTAATATTTTCTCTAGATGTTTTATTCTTATGAAGATGAAATATTGATGAAACATGTTTTTCCTATGGGTCTTATTATTAGGATTTTTTATGATTTTATAGAATACATGTGAATGTGTTTTTGATTATATGATCGGTGGACCAGAAATTATATAGCCCTCCAATTTATTGGTTAAATATTAATTTTATATGAGATCAATGGTTACATGGGAGGTTATACGATGCCATAAATTTGATACACTAAAGGGTATCTCAATCCTGAAATATGGTAAACTTGAGGTTATCCCAATCCCAAAAGAGGGTAAATAGAAGGTTATCACAATCCTAAAGTAGGTAAATGGCTGGTCATCACTATAATAAAACATTATAAATATCTTAGTGGGTATCCTTGATGTAATATTTCTACGATTATTACTATTCCATACTTTGTGCAACTATTTAATGATATGATGTTACACAAATATTTTATTATCATGGATCACATTATTTGATCCCCTTATGATTCATATCATTTTAACTTATAATAATTATTCCATGAATCATGTTTATGATATAATAACTAATGTGTATGATTTTCAATGGTTAAGATCGAGGTCACATACTCTTTATTCTAATATTATATTTAAATGATCTCTAATATCTCCCTTGTTTAACCTTCTTGGGAATCTAAGCTTACCATAAATTATATTTTTTATCCAAGATATGAATAATTTTCTGTAATTTTGATTTGTCTAAGAAAGATTCTCGTAGTGAATAACTATGTAGGATATGATATAGATCTTTTATTAACAAGTTTTTTATATAGCCAAGTATCTAAATACATTAAACATTTGTTTTTAGGCAGTGGATCAAAATGTTATTTAATGAATATTTATTTAATAAGGTATCATATTTTTTGTATGAAATGTATAGATTGTTCTATCCCATCTATGTTTTCCAACTTGTTATAGGTGAGAAATTGTTTTTCCATATTTTCTTGTTGTAAATCTTTTTAATTTATCTTTTTTATCTTTTGATGTTAATTATTTTTAATTAAATATTGAGCTTAATTTCAAAATTTTCACTTATTTATTTTAGATTTTAAATATAGTGTTTAAATATTATCATTTTCATTGAATTATTGTAATTATTTTTTGAAGATTTATTGAATATATTTAAATTTACTTTTCCTTTCCCAATACTTATTTTATTTTTGAGAATTACAACATGGAGAAGTTTTTCATGTATCCAATGGGGAGAAATTAATGAGTATGCATCAAACAATTTGGGAAAATATTTCAATGTATCAATAAGGGTGAGATTATTGAATATATTTTTAAAATTGGGAAATGTTTTTCATAAATAAATTGTAGGGAGAGAATAATATTTAATTTCTTCTCAAAGGGGATATGTTTATTTTTTAGTATTATTATGTTTGTATTTGGGGAATATTGGAAGTAATATTGGAATTTTATTGAATATATTTTTATATGATTCACTCTTAGTTTTCATTTGATATGTATTTTATACTAGATTTTTGTGATCATAAAAATGGGGAGATTATTGTTCCTATCTCACATCATTTCTTCATGATAATAGAAACTCAATTATATATCTATATATTTTTTATTTTGATTTTATTTCAGCTTTTATGATGATATAAAATTTGTTTAATATGATGAAAAATATTCAAAAAACTTATTGAACATGATAGATCCTATGAAAGTCTTTGAGGATATTAATGGATTATTAAAGTTCCATATCCAAGTTTCAAAATTTAAATTGAGAAAATGGATTGATATTCTTTAGTAAAATAATGGCAAGGAAGTAATCTTGAATAATAATGTTGAATTAATATGTTAGTAGTCAACATAGGCTACCCAGTAAAGTAGTTTAAACATGTTTATTGTTATTGTCCAAAATAGATTATGCTAGAGAAATCCATCATTCAATTGATATATAGGCATCAGCTAGCGGATAGATGAATCCAGAATGTCCAATTATTCATAACAGGCATTGAACATCCACTATTCTGTAGTGTATATCCTATATTGTTTTCTCAATCTTCTACAAAGTAGAACTCACACAGGCTAGCCTATAGGATTATCTATTTAGCGAGTAGATCCAATTCTGCAAGTCAATGTTCTTTATTATAGTGAACCTCACACATCTTAATTATCATTGGATGATTTTTAATAATTTTAATGGATTATAGAATGTTCCTAGACCTATAAGAGGCTATAATTAGTGTACCTTGGAGGTTTGGACTATTAAATTACAATAAACAATGGATTGGAGTTTGCTATAAATTAATCAAAGTGATCATCTCTATCAATCTCAAATCCATATTTTAAGAGAAAATTCCAATTGTCAATATATTACTGTATATTCTACATCACATCTATAAATATTCTCTAAAAGAATATAATATATATCAAGATATTAGGTAAAATATTTTTAAAATATTTTCACCAAAATAATATAACTTAATATCATATTTTTCCACAACAAGTTTCTTCCTAGAACCATCGAAAAAGAAACTGGGATAGGTGCTCACAACTAAAAAAGTGATGGATATTAATTAATGGGTTATTACTAATGATAATGTAAGTGTAAATGGATAATTTCCATAACCATGAAAATGAAATAGGGGTATTGGTTTCTTTATCTCTATTGAAATAATGCGGGGAAAACAAAATCCTCCCACGTGAGGGAAGTAAATGTAGGGGCTCAAACCAAGATATTGTTGAAATCATTTATCAAATACGGTCTCATAATTTAATTATTGCATTAATTATTTTATTTTCATCATGATTATGTAAAATTATTTTAATAAAACTTTATCATAATTTTTAGATAATCATTGGTGTCAATTAATTTGATTAATTCAATTTGGTTTTCAAAACAATTAATTAATTGAATGAAAACACTCATAACATTATTCGGATGTACATAATCAATAGGACCATGATATTTACAAATTAAATTAAATAATTTTGTATTATTTCAATAATTATTTTAGTTTTTTAGTTTCTTTTATTATTTCAGATGTTATTCTTGTTATTATATTATATTTATTTCTTTTATTTTTTAAAGTTAATTTACCCACCCCCTTATTTCGATCTTACTCCATCATATAATTGATATATCCAAGTGAAAGGTATGTGGTCAAATAAGAGGGTTTATATAATTGAGGGTTATTCCCTATGTTACAAAACCCAATTAATTCCATGTTCCCAGATCCAATCATCGGACCATGATGATCTATATGGTTTCGTTAAATGAAATATAAAAAACATGGGTAGACTCATGTTCCTTACACCAACAGTACTAATATTATTAATGCACGTCAATATCTTTTGATAACAACCCTAGAATGTATTTGATAATATTAATATGATATGATTGAATCTTGAGAGGCCCTCCCTACAATATCAGTCATGAAATTCCTCACAATAGAAACATGATGATCAAACCTGGGAACATTTCTCATGTTGAGAGAAGTGAAAATTATCCTCATGTTCAAATGATCAATCAAATAGAAGGTCCCCATTTTCAAATCACCTTTGTTAATTTCCTCATGATGAGATGAACTCTATGGATAAATTCTAGCCACACCAAGTGAATTATCCCTAACTATTGATATATAATCACAACCAAAGGAGAGTCTAAGAAAATAGTATTATTTTATGCCACCATAAAATTGTCTGCACTTCAATACATTTGAGGAGACTCTAAACAATACCACTTACCTCAGAAAGGATTATATAAAATTTCCACACTTTTCATGATAAATATATGATTGAATTTTGAAAAATTTGAAAAATTTCCTTCTTATAATGAATGAATTACATGAACACAATATATTAGTTGTGTTTTGGACCATATCCGACCTTGTGTGTGACATTCCAAAAATGATAAATGTGAAAGGAATAAAAAATAGATTTAATCCTATGGATTTCTCCCAACCATATTAGGGAAAATCATTTGTCTTATAAGGAGGATACCAATCAAATCAAGATAATCATTGATAACTTATTATAAATTGACATGGTTTTTCATTTAGCTGTGTTGAATCCAGATTCATCCAGAGAATGTAGAGACCCTTGACATTTTTTCCTTGGAGCCTTGAACACTCTACAACAATTAATCACTTGTAACACATCTGGTGTATATATCATAGGTTATGGTGAACATGGAGTATTTCATTCTACCAAATTCCATAGTCAACATAGGATAACAATAAAGGTATCATGAAATTCATTATTTTAGGTGAAGTTTCAAACCCAAAATTTTTGTAATCCTACCGGTCTGACTAGTAGGTCACTACCATACCTAATGAACTAAAATAGAATACTCATCATGTGTAATAAATAGGAATATTTCTACATCAGGCCGTTAAAATTATTGATTTTGTATTTTTTTCTATGGATGAAAAAAATATTGACTATAATGAAATCATCATCAGATAATAATTCATTCATAAAAGAAATATTTCATATATATCCTTCTTGATACAATGACATGAAAAAACACAAAATTTTGATAGACACCACAATAGTAAAATGATAGCCTCTATTTCCCAAATAAAGGAGGGTATTTTAATCATTTTTATCACCACCACCACCCTTGGGATCCTCAAAATCGCAATAGATCAATGATTTAATGGAGGGAGAATCATGTAATCCTTATTCTAAAGGGGTGGTTTAATATATATCTCCAACATATACAACCCTATGGAATTATATCTTCTCCTACGTTGGGGAAACAACATAGTAAATGCCTTTATATTTCCTTTCGCTATGAAATCCATCCCACATATAGGGAATAGGTTGAGTTCATCCCATTTGGGATTCCATTAGGATCACACAATTAATGTCACATATATGGGAGTACCAAAAAATAGGTCATTACTCCTAGGATGAATAAGATAAATTGGTCCATAAGGAATGAAAACAATAGAAAGGAAATAATTTAACCCTTATAAAATACCCAATGTATGATGGTTCTGTTTATCATTTAGAAGAAGACATGATCCTTGTGGAATATTTTGAATCATTAAATTTCATTAGTGTTTCCCACGTAGATAAATTAGGGAATTATTTTAATGTAGATGATCATGAGTGATGATCAACTATTTGATATATGATCTATACTAAGCCACTTAACGATGTTTTTGTGACTATCACCATAGGAAACATTAGAATCTAGGAACTCCCCCAAATTATTAGTTACTAAAAATTCACTGAGCTTTATCCAAAGACAAATGAAAGAGTGTGTCTAGTTCCCACCCATCACCAAATTAGAATAAAGATATATACTACAAGGAAATGATCACCCAATATGAATTGGGGTTAAAATGAGTTGAAGATACTTAATGCTTAACTACTCTTGGGCGATATTTCTAATGAGTATAACTCCCATGTCAATGTTAATGTTTCACCTCCAATTAATTTTTTGAAAGAGAACTTCTATAAATATATTGGAATAATGTATTCCCATATAATATTTTTTCTGTTTAGTCAATTGTTATATCTATTCATGATGGATGATTACTATCATGAGTTTCCCCCATTGGGGAAACACCTAGAAATGTGTTAGGAAATCTATCCACTTTGAGATCATATTGAATACCCATAAAAGGCATAGGCAGGATGGAATATCATTCTCTACATATCACCTCTACGAGAGAGTTTTCCAAATCTACTATACTAGTAAAAATTCTAGACTTCAATGATTATTTGGTTCTCTAAATTGGATATATGGAAGGATGTCAAACACTGATGAAATAATAATGAATGTTTTACCATGGATTAGTGAATACAACTCATCATATACTCAAAATTGAGAATATAATGTCCTACGTTTTCAAAGGAACCATATACCTAGAACATCATCTGATGCACCTTATATATATTTGTATCCCCATGATATGAATACTCAATGAGTAAGAAGTATCAAAGATCATATGATTCATACAAAATTTGAATAGTCCAATATTTATACGCTATAGAAATTTACCATAGTGTCCATCATTGGTTGGGATAATCGTTTTCTATTGTTTCTATATCATTTTAGCTCGAAATTAAATAATGAGATGATACTAGATAACTAGAAATTAAAAAAATGAGAATGATAGTGTTTTTAACATTTCTTATATTTAGAAACACTTGAAATATTCCTAGAATCTACAACTCCACAATGGGTAGTTCTTGGATATATTTATAAAAAATAATTATGATGAGTTAAAGACATCATTTATTCTATTAAAGTACCTTGGAGTATTTATATAGCACATCAAATTCGTACAAATATTGGAATATTTCATTTTTTGAACTATGGCCAAATCATATTCCACTTCATTAGCTCACGAAAATAAACTATCTAGAGTAGGTTTGGTAACTCTTATACTCAAACCTCTATTAGTACCCTATTTGGACCCCAAACATACCGTATAAAAAATGTTTCAGCCTCTTTTAATAGTACAAAAAGAACATTTAACTTAATATTATTAAAAATGGTGAATACACTTATACTACTCAATGATAGATATAAAAAGATATATTTCTTAGTATTGACACGGTCCTAGGATATTAATTTTCATGTTGTAGGATAATTTTATTATATTTTTAGAATCATGGAAGCCCAAAAATAGTATCCTCGCTGATCATCCTAACTAATACCCCATCAATATAATACTATGTTATATAACATTAGACTGTATTATCTCTAAATATTCACTTCAAAAATTGATTGACTCTCAGAATGTGATGTTGGAAAAACCTATAGTGATAGTATCTATTATTTCTTATTGTATTATTAATTATTAGAGAATGTTATAGAAATCTCTATAGAAATATTCTCAAAATTTTTCTACATAGATAAATATAAAATTGGTTAACTAAAATCATGATGTACATAAGGTACAACAGAATCATAAATTTTTTTCCCATGCTCCCTCCTATAAAGTTAGAAACAACTTCCACTTCATTATCAACAAATGGTAAATGAAATAATTTCTAATATAAGAAGACAATGGACTAGTAGAATTTATTAATACCTAGAATGGTTCAAAGACTCATACAATTTATACACCCAACACTAGAAGAATAAGAAATGTACCATAAAAGGGGATCATAGGAACCATCTCATAAAATGACATTTTCCTCAAATAAGGAGTCACAATATACTTCTGTCAATCCCATTCACATGTCATATAATTTCTATTATAAATAATATTTCTCTAAACCATTTCCTCCCATTGATGATAGGGTGCATGGTAGTTTGTATTGAGGGGGATAAGGAATAATATGCATAAATAAAACACACTTTTCAAAAACTAACTCAATTTAATCAATCTATACCGCATAGAAGATAATAAAATCACTTATGTGGGATCAATAAGAACATTATTTTGAACTAGAATCCTCTGAGACTCATTCAGGTCCAATAAAATTTGAGGACTGATTTAAAAATGATAAATTATTGAATTATAAAGAGGTAAGTATAAAATCATCTAACCTTTAAATATTGAGTATTCCCTAAAATCAAAGATATTGAAGGGAACCACCAACATAATTAGCATAAACCTCAAAAAACCACAACATGGAGAAGCCTCAGGGTAGGAATATCAATACCATTGTCAATAATTGTGAAATATTTAAGTGCTTTACAGTCATCATAGATCACTTTTCCACTTTGTATTTCCCTAATTTCTCAAGGTGAATCTGAATGCTTCTCATTACATTTATTTCAATCCCTCATGAATTTTAGTTTGAGGTCATTATCATGGAATCCTATCATTTAGAGACTAGTAATGTTGAATTTTATATAGTTATCTCTTTTATCTAACATAGCCATGATGTCACACACATGAGACCATTATACCCTTGTGTGTGTCTAGAAAAATAAATGAAGTCAACATTGGTTTGTCCTTAATTAATTACAGTTCAAAAATAAATCACATACATGTATAACCAATCTGATGACTAGTTTATAGTGAATATGATTTTTCCCCTCTTATTTGTAAATTAAAGGGTATTCCAAGTGTGAGTAGAGGCCTCTTTGAAGTATCACGCACATCATATATTTCTAAAGCCACATATATGACTTTAAATTTATCGTTGTCTACCAAGATACAAATGATTGTGTCCTATTTGGGAGGTTAGGGATATATATTCACATAGCAGTGACCTTTTCATATCATTAGTGCATCATGTACTTTATAAAATGTTTGGTTAGACAATTTAATGATGATATTACTCCCTTTGAATACTTAAAATCAGAATATATGGAGGTATAATTATACAACTGATAGAAGAAGATACTAATTAAAGTGGGTATTGACTGAATCCTCACACCAAATAGTCTGAGGATTTCCCCTGACAATACATTAAATGGGATAAGTGAGAAGTACATATTTCATATCAATTATGTAAATACAATTACCCTTTTTCATGGTGATCTGAAATATATTTCCTCAAGTACCTTTACTGGAGAACTAGTTTGACCGATGATCGGAAAAAATAACTCGAGTTATCCAACCAAACAAACCTCAATCCTCAAGGGAGGAGTATGAAATGAGGATTATATATCACAATTCATGATCTTTTGATATCAGATACATTAATAAAAGGTACTTAGAATTAAAATATTCCCTTATTTTCTCTAGAATCCCTAGAGGCAACAGTGTAATCATTAATATCCCAAATTATTGGAATATTTAATAAAATCCAAATATCATTTTTTTGAGCCTCATGTTGTTATCACATCAACTTCCCCTGACTATAGTATATAGGATATCGATAATATTTTAAATCCCCAAGATAATGATGCTCCTCTATCAACTTTTTTACAATTCGGAAATATTTCCCTTCAATTTATAAGAGAAAAAAATACTTCATACTATCTTTTGAATCTAAAAAAAATATCATTTCATAATTTATTCCCAATATTTTTTAAACAAAATTTGAGCAAGAGAAATATGATCCCATCATATATGACACTCTAATATTAGAGGAATGAAACATAGCCACAATTAATGAGATTATGTATGTAAATCTGGGAATGAATGAAGAACCATAGACTAAATTGATTAGTTCCAACATGATTCCAGAAAAAAGAAATGATATATCAGTATTCTAGCATAGAATTAATATGCATATTCCTAGAACTATACAGATATTACTAGCTTAAAATTAAATTTGGAAACCAATCATCTAGGATTTCTAAAGGACCACACTGGTGATAAATGATAATTGTGTAAAATGCATCTTAATCATACCAATATGGTAGAGGAGAAATTTGAAAAGATTATTAAATACAAATTTCATTATGAGTCCCATTATCTTACATGGATCACCAACACCACCTTCATTAAAAAAAATAATGGAAAAATATGAGTTTACATCAACTTCATGGAACTAAACTGAAATTACCTAAATGATGAATTCCTAATATGATTCATAGATTTTAAAATTAATGAAATGGCCATATTCAAATACTGTTCCTTTATGAATGTATATTTAGGTTAAAAAAATTAGAATGGACATTGATGATTAATATGACACTGCTTTCTGTGAACCTCAAGGGGTATTATTTTACCGAGTGTTTCTTTTTTTTTTCATAAAAAATACAAGTTCCACATATTTGCGTACCTTCAACCACATTATAAAATCCCTATATTGGAATATATTTGAATGTTATATAGATGATATGGTAGTAATATCTTAGTAGCACTGGGATCATTTCACATAACAGTAAATAATATTCATTAATCTATAGTATCATGAAATAAAAATCAATCACGGGAAGTGTTATTTTAGGGGACATTATAAAAATTTCATGGCATTATGTTTTTTCATCATGAATTAAAATTCATCCCTGATAATACCAAGGTAATATTTAACATTAAAACTAATCAACACATCAAATAGTTGAGATGAATTATGGTATGCCTCACATGAAATAATTTATTCAAAGTTAACCTTACTTGAAAGTTACTAAACCTTATAAAATTATTTTAAAATGGATTAACCTATTAGGGGGATTCATATTGTATGTTTTCTTTTGAAAATTACAAAAAAAATCCTTCTTGAGCCCCCCAGTATTAATGCCACTCAGTGAAGGAAAGACACTCATCTTATTTATATGGGCCTGAAAATGATCAATTCGTTATCTTCATGCACAAAATAATGATCCTAATTGATAAAATAATAATTAATATCTAACAAATATTAATCTATATAATGTGAACTGGTACTCAGTACTTGGAAAGAATTTCCTTACACTGATCTCTATAATACAATAGCTGATGCCCGACTTGTAGCACCTTGAGGTTCACTTGATCTCTTATATGGACCCACTAAATTGAATCCTTAGTCATCCAATTTTAAATAAAAGTATGAAATGGTTTTAACTCATACTATAATAGATTTATATTTATTTTATGCCTCAAAATAAAGTTAAGTGTTACAAACAACGAAATTCAACAAATTACATCCTTTATGTGAAGCTTCCCCAATAAACATAGAACTCACTAAAAACAAGTCTTCTGCATCAATTACACTCTACAAGATCCTTTTTTATAAGACATTGAAAATTATCAAGGAATATTGTAATAATTAGGTGTTTCTATGGTGTTAGATTCTATGTCTTGGGGACCATAGAGTCTATATTATAGAAATACTAATTATATTAATATCACAACTGCATAATTTTACATAAATGGTGGAATTAATCTGCAATTGGGTATTTGATGGAAAATATAATACTAACTTTGAGTCTCGAACATGGTTTTTACCCTAGGAAAGTGATAAATGTTTTTAGTGTTAGATGTTTCGGGAATGTGAAGTCATGGTAGAATTAGTAATTTTATAAATTTATTTACTTTTTAAATATTTAATTTGTATCCATTACTTAAAATCATCAATATAATCATTATTATTCAAATTTCATTGGTTTTGTCATATAAAAAATGGACTTAGAGAGAATCATAGAGAATTATTAGTGGATTTAAGAATCGTGGATCAACGATCACTGTACCATAGGGATCACCAAAAAAATTGGTTTTTGTGAATCGCACCAAAAATGACAATGAAGAATCATTCTTCATCGATGATCAATATATCCTAGGGGTAGGGTGTTATTTTTTTATTCCATGTTTACTATTCCATGAATAATGTGAATTAGATCCACCAACAAGTTGACTCACGAATCGAACATGCTTATGGGTTCGAGATTATTTATTATTGGGATTCAAGTGATTCTCTTATTTGATTATTTAATTGTTCTCTTCATTAGTTGTTCTAACATAAACCAATCATGGATAACACAAACACAACCTAGGTTTATTCCACTTTTATGGTTTTTTCATTTCTCTACCTAATTATATGTGTGATTGTTATTATTATATCATTTGGATGGTGGTTCAATAATCAATAAGTGACAGATCATTGTGAACCCAATCGTTGAAAAAAATCATCACTATGGGTTAGGGATAGAGATCGACACCACATTTTTGGTCTGTGACAATGAAGGATCTATCGGATTATATGGGAGAACCACGAATCATTGGTGTTTGCTTTTAGAAAATGATTATCAATAGAAGAGATTATCTCCATTAATTTTTTTTATCGGAATCTAACCCTATGTGAAGGATTAGATTGTCAACATAAGATCACGAATTCCTAGAGGGTCTTATGAAAAATTAATCTGTGATGGTGATGTAGGGAAAATATGTGTGAGCATTCTAGAGTTTAAAATAAATTGCATACTATATAGTGTGTAGTTTGAGAACACACACTATGTATTCACCACTATATGGTGGCTAGGGATTCCACATAGAATATAAATATCACACACTGTATAGTGGACCCACACACCAGGTGATGCTTAGTCGGCCATCTCGACATGTAAAAGGAGTAAATGCCTTATAATCTATGTGGTGCTACACACTATGTGTTCTAGGTAACATCTTGCATAACCCTTTATGGAAGGCATGACCTGTACAAGGAGTACACGTCTAGGATCCCATATGGCTTAAAATTCCATGTATGGTGGGGACCATGCCATGTACATCAGAAGGTATATAGGCATGGGAAGATGACCCATGCCAAGGACCATCATAGACCCTACACTCTATGTATCAAAGGGTAAACACCATGTATTTTAGGGGCACAATCTATAGTACATGGACTAATGTGTACAACATGTAGAGTACTGAAAATATATCTACATTTCACGTACCCCTTAGGGAATGTCACGTATTTTGATATATGCATGTTTTGTGGGCGTGAGACACAAGAATCACCGAGTTTTGTGGGACACTCTGTGAAGCCCCATGGGAAATCCTGTGTACTACTTTGAGGGTAAGTTGGATCCCTCATCATTATCAGTTCATCTTAGGTGTGATCTTTTGTGTTTTCCCACATACTTTTTCTATGTAGACTGGTATTAGTTGAATAAGTTCCCATTATCTATCCCTGTGAGGGTATAATGTCTAATTATATCATTAGCATATGATAATGATCCCCTCCATGGGATGGGTCTTAGATATTGTTCTTGGTGTCCCCCAATAGTATTGATTGTGATCATCTATCATTCTATCATCCAACATGGGTTGTTTTTTTTGGTTTTCGCAAAGCCCCAATGAACAAGGCTTCAATCCTCTATCTATACTGTTGAAACAGTAGGGTTCATAGATTCATCATACATACAATATTCTACATAGATGATTATTCTAATATTGTTTTTGGAATCCTCCAATGGTCATATATGTGATCCTATATCCAGGTATCAAGATACTTGACTTTATGGTGTGTATCTTCTGTTAAAATACATGAATAGAATTATCTATCATGTGAGGGTTATCAATGATAGTATAGGCCATCGAAAGGACTCCACCGGATGAGTGTTATCTAAAAAACTCATGTAGATCCATATGGATAGTGGTATGGTTGAGACCTATTTCATACTTGGAGTATATCTTGAGTATATCTAGTTTTTCAATTTTACAACATATTATGACTCATATCAAAAATAATAAAATCTGTTATGATCTAACTAGTATCTTGATGCTTTATGTTTTTTAATTTTTATGTGTCCTACTAAGTATTTTTATTCTCACGACTACATGGTATTTACCACACAAGTCATGTATTATATAGACAATATACCTTTTGATTGAGTGCAATGAGGATTGAGAGTAGGAAAAGCATATTTTGACCTAGACAGACTGATTTTCATACTGGTGATACATTTGATGGTAGTCCCATCTTTTTGATGAATTTAGAATTATTTATAGTGTATTTTAGTGGGATTTTACTTTTATATTTATTACTTTTAGTGCTCTTTTCATAATTATATGGTGGTATTTCTAGATTTATACATGCATAAGATCATTTTTAATTTACTTTCAACATTTTATGGGCTTGGAGATTTCTGTGTGTGTGGGGGGGGGGCATGTGCATATAGGTACTTAGTCTAATTCCACACAAACATGGGATATTCCTACTCAGTATTAGCCTCCAACTACTGGCCTATTAGAGGCATATTTGGGGTGTTCACACTCAAATTATTTATGTCCATGTGGACCTCTATGGGTTCAGTCATGATATAGTATTATCATAGTGTGGTTCTACCTTAGGGACATATCTAGGAGTTGTATGTCTCAAATATTTGATCAGGATTTATGAAAAAACAATAAGTGTGTCGATTTCAGATTTTATTCCTGGGACTCTAGTGTTGGTGTGATGGAAAATATATCCCTTTACCAGGACTTTAAAACCCTTCTGTTTGTGTCATCTCTTGTAAGAAATTGTTTTTAGGAAAAACAATTATACATGTATCATATATTAATAGGTTTTGGATTCCATATACTTCTTATTTTGGATCCCCAAATAGACTATTTGATTGTGGTAGATCTTGACTTCTATCAGGATTCACTAATGATGACATCTAGTGAGTTTTCCATGACATGTTTGAGAGTATAAATCAATGGGTGATGAGGACTCTATGTAAGGGACTGTTTATGATGTTCTTTTCTTTCTAGGTGGAAAAAACATAGTGATTATAACCATTGATTAGTGCATAGATCCACCTCTAGATTTATAGGTGAAAGAATTGTGTTAGACTGAGTTTTTTATGGATCTGTTGGTGTTGTATGGTGATGGGTAAGGATCTTACACATATTGTGAGATTTCATGTTAATGGAAACATGGGATCTAAGAAAAGATGGACACTAATAGTAGGCATGTGAAATAGGTCAAATCATGGGAGGATGCATAACTCTCAAAAACCATAGGGAGAGATCAATTCATCTATGGAAGAGGTGATTTTATTATTATTATGGATTTGGAAATATCCGTTGAGATTGTCTTAAAAATTGGAAATTTTATAGAGATATGGTATATTGGCCACCCAAGTGGAGAGAATTGATTAAAAATGGAGGTTCGAGGAGTGGCAGTCAATGTAGAGGATCTTGGAGAGTAGTGGAAATCAGCTGAAACCTTGATCTATTTCTATAACCATCACCCTCAGGATGTCTACACCATGATTGAGAAGATGTTGTTCAAAGACATGGACATCAGTATGCGATGGAGTCTTTCGAACAAGAGGCTCTAAGAATGATTCGAAGAAATGTATGCGTCTTTATATCATATCTAATTTTAGTATAAAAATAGGAATGATAAACTCTTTTCATTCTATATCCCTAGATTTAGATCATAGAGTTTCTAGTGGATCCCATGGCTCAATCCTTATTTTTATAGGGTCAAGCGGAGACTATTAATGAGCACACACATCTATTAGCAGTGGAACCTGACTCTAATGAGAAAGAGAAAGACTCACATGGACCTTTTTTTTGTAGCAGTAATGGGACCCTATAAGGATTTTATCAGTATAAAATTCTTATCTACCATTCATGATTGGGTGAATATTACTGGTGTGGGTTTTAGTGAATCCATATTGTGGGATAGATTTTTCCTCCATTGGTAGAGGGAAATCCAATGTATAGAATAATGAGCTCATGCGTAGGAGGATATATCCAAATTCTTATTAGTTTTCTAGTATGACCCATAGAGTAGTGTATTATATGAATCATTAGTTACTACAACGTGGTAGAGGTCTAAGAGAATATTTTATTAAGGGGAGGATGTATAAGGTGTTGGTTTTCAGTTGTGGTTGAGCATGGATTTTCTACCCTATATAGTTACCCTGGTAAATTGGACTATTTGGGTTGTGGAGGAAATTCATTGGAATTTCATGTTATCTTTAAGAAATATCTTGGAGGAACATCTACCATTAGAGGATTTCCTATTTCATAAGAGTTAAATTTCCACCATCAGGGTAGTACAATTGGTGGCCATTTTAAAGAGACCATATAGTCCTAAATGTACATGTCAGTGCTAGTGGTAGATAGTGCTTATGGGACGAGAGTTAGTGTTGTTGATGGTTTCAAAGTGTTCATTTCATCTTGAGATGGATGGTAACAACCTACTAATTCTAGGAGTTCATTTTGGACTAATGAATAATGCATTTGCGTTTGATGATGAGATTGCATGTTCTGATAGATCCCCCATCGTTGAGGATTATGAACAATTTCCTTGGCTAGAAGACCATATATTGGGTTTATTTGACCTTTTTATAGTTGTTGTGTTGGGATAGAGAGGTGGTGTAATCATAGTAATTTTTACAACAGTTATACTGAGTTCTTATTGTATTCCATGTGTCACAACAGAGGAGACATATTCACAACCCCTTACATAGTGTGGACTTTGATGAGATAATTTTTAAAGGTGGATTTATATTTTTGAGGAGTACATGGATCCTGATAATGTTTGGGTGTGGACCAGAGAGTAACCTTTTTTGAAAAAAATTTCTCGTCACTATGTGCATGTAGATGACACGATAACCATCAAGAGATCGTGTGGCTATGAGAAGCCTTTTTGAGAACTTGGTATCTTCTCTTGTGAGTATAATTATTTCTTTTGGGGATAAAAATCATTGAGGTTGTGGATAATGTTCCATATTTTTTTATTATGTAATACATTATAAAATATCAGGAAATAGTTTTTGAATTTGGTATTAAGACTGTATGAGATTTTGAGGCCTAGTGTTGTTATTATAGAAATACTAAAGATGTTAATATTATGCATCTACATTTTTCCTAAAATTGTTGAATAACATCCAAATTATTACATTGATTTGAAATTTAAGACCTCTATTAAGTCTCCAAAGTGGGTTTTACCCTAATTAAAATATAAAATCATTCATCGGTATGTTAAGATAATGTGAGGTCATTGGAGAATTATTATTTTAACATATTAATTTATTATTATTTTCTATGACCTAACTTCTCTATATAAAAATAGTTATTCCAAATCCTTATAGTTACAATCATAACCCTAGGACTAGGAGAGAAGCTTGGAGGATCATTGATGGATTTCAGGGTTGTGGATCCAAGATTGGTGTACCTAATGGGCCACCAATGACATCAGTATTTATAAATATCACCAAAGAAGAAAATGTAGAAATGTTATTATTCAATGATCAATCCAATCCCAATGAATGATTTTGTTTTTTATTATCATTTGATTTTCCAATGATGGTAATGAATCAAATCCACCAACTGGGTAATTCGTGGATCGATCCTGCTTGCAGGTTTTGTCTTATTTCTTCCTTTTATTTGGGGTTTTTTTATTTTATTTATATATTATGATAATCATTAATCATTCTAAATACAAATAATCAAGGCTACCATGAACAATTACAAGTTTTATTCCACTTTTTTTTATTTCTCTCCCCCTATTATATATGAGATCATCCATGGTATATTTTTTTGTCATCATTTAGACAAATACCTGATAAATGATCTATACACAACCCATATTTGGATCAATGAATCATCACTATGGGTTTGTTATATAGATCAACAATATGGTTGTGGTGCATGAGGAAGTAGAATCGACCCAACTTTAATTATAGATCCATAGATCATGGGTGTTGAAATTTTAACAATGAGAAGAAATGGTAGAGGTTCTCTTAATTGGATTTGTGAACAGAATAAGTCCACTGGTGATGGTGAGGTTGTTCAACTTCAAATATAGACTTCCTAAAGGTTTTTTTACACATTTGGGGATGAATGAGATGTGGAAAAATGTTTCATGATCATTTTAGAGTTTCAAAATAAATTAGGACTACATAAAATGTTGTTTAATAACACACACCCTTTATTCCACTATATGTGGAGACTAGGTTTCCTACATAATAGTTAACTATCACATGTCATGTGACCCTTAGTTGTCTTGTTCGTTATGTAAATAGATTACACTCCCTGTAATCAATGTGGTTTTACACACCAAGTGTCTGAGGTAACATATTTTGTAACCCTTGGAGGAAGGATTCACATTAATAGGGAGTATACGTTGGGGAGCCCATGTGGCCCCACATGCCTTGTGTAGTGGCATACACACAATGTCCATCAAAAAATTCATGGGAATGGAAAGATAGAACATTCCATGTTTTGGTCCATTCCATGTTTTTATGTATCCTAGGTAACATTCCATTTATTACGAGGGAATGAGCTATAGTATTGGGACTCGGGAAGACAACACCCTAACTGTTGTAGAGACATCTATACATCGTGTAACCCATCAGACATTTGATGTAATTTGAGATATTCACGTCGTGTGAGCATGAGAGAAATTTGGTTCTAGGTTTACAAAGACTCACCATGTACCATCATATGACATTCCATATAATACTTGGAGGGAAGGATAGATCCCTTTTTCTTCTCATTTCTAGTCTGGTATATGTTTGGGTTTTTTTTACATACTATTTTGGTTAATAACAGTATCAGTTTATTGAGTTCCCATAGTATATCCCTATGAAATTATAGTGTAGTAGTATGTCCTCAGCTTGTGATTGTGATCCCTTTTATAGGATGAGCCTCAGATAATATTTTTGGTGTTCCCTAGGGTTCCTGGGTGTGATAATCTTTCATTTTTTCATCGAACCTAGGTAGAGTTCCTTGTATCGGCATGTAAACTGTGCACAGGGTATTGATAACCTATCAAGTACGTTAAACTAGTAGGTTTCATTGTATAATAATATATATCATAACCTACTTTTGGGTAATTACAGTAGGGTTTATGGTTTTCTCCAAATATCCTTAGTGTGATCCCATATATTGGTGTCGAGATCTTTAGAGTTCCAAATTGTATCTTATTCGGAATGACCGAATAAGCATGGCCCCTCAGATGAGCACCATCAGGGACAATATGTCATGTAAACTGGATTCTATTGGATGAAAATTTTCATGAAACCAATAGAGGAACCATATCGTTATCTGTATGGTTGAGATCTCTTTTAGTCATAGAGTCCATCATGATAATATTTTGTTGTTTTTGGTGTACGTATTTCTATGTATCATTTCATAATTTATAGACATTGTTAGGAAATTACTTGTATCATTATTATTTTTGTTTTTTGATTTTAGGATTTCTTTATAGGTTTTGTTATACTCACCCATGCATTGGATTTTCCCAAACATGTTTTCACTTATATAGGCAATAGAAATTTTTATGGATTCCTTAGTGGACCATGAGAAGGAAGAGGATAGTTTTGGGATAGATAGACTGATATTCTTATTGATGATATATTTAGAAGCATTCCGCTCCTTCTAATTATATTGTACTTACTTCCACAGTATTTTGGTGGGATTTTATTTGAACCATTATCGCCTTCTATACTCTTATTATACTTTGATGGTGGGGTTATAGATGTATGCATGAATTGGTACCACTTTTAGATTACACTAAACATTGTATGGTAATAGGGATGTGTGGGTGGGTAAATAGGCTAATTCCTCCCATAAGTGTGATATCCCAACTCTATGCTAGTCACTAGCCCCTTTAATATTGGATTTCTTCTTGGGAATTTCACAGTCAGCTATCACCAGCTCGGTAGGCACCAGTTGGCAGGGCCATCACACACTCCATAGTTATTGGAGATATATTTTGATCAAACCTTCAAGAGACTAATTAGGAAATGAAAAGATAATTTTTGTGTTAATTGTTTCTACATGGGGGGTTATGATCATCTCCCTAATAAAAGAAGTTTTATCTTTTCCTTCATATTTCTATAAGGGTTCACCAAGAATAAGGTTGAATATAACGCACTCATCACATGTTTATATTTGGATCTAAAAATGTAATTAATCACATAATAATGAATAGTCAGTCACAAATGGTAATTTAGAAGACTAATTATGAATATGGAAATAAAAAGGATGATATGATTATTTTTCTTGTTTACTTATGAGTTTTAATGGTAAAATTACCATCATAAACCATGTTGTAACATATTTACTTTTTATAGAATGTTTCTATTGACGCATTGAATAATATTTATACAAACCATGATTATCCGAATTAGTATGATATGATTATCCATAGTTTACATTTAATAATTATATCCCCCTTCATTATATGTTACATGATGGAAGTCAATAAAATTAATTCTACCTTAGAATAAGTGAGCTTGTATAATCCCCAGAAGAATCCCTAACATGATGGATGTTTCCCATAATGGGCTAACTCTAGAATGGAACCCTTCTACTTGAATGATCTATGGGGTAGGAAATTTGGAATTGGGTAGAAAACATTTCTTTTATGAATGCATATATTTAAAAAAAACATCTCCATAAAATATCTTTTAATGGGTTTCTTAATAAATTCATTATAAATTTTTCATTTCAACATTGTAAAAAAATTATTTGATTTATATAACGAAGGAGTCCCAACGATTTTGGTCTCATTGATATTCTTAATGACTTCCCCTACTATAAAATACTATGGTATATAATCTAAAACATTCATCGCTCTAAATATTATTTACATAAAAAGGTTGAGTCTATGAAGTAAACTTGGGGAAAACACATATATAATTACATTTTTTTCTTCCACCATACCTAAATCTATGGGTGAATAGAAGAAATTCCCATAGATATATTCTCAAAATTTCAATGACAAGATAACCAGAAAATTGGTCAACCAAAAACATGTTTTCCTGAAGAAAAAACGAAGCCATAAAATAATGGCCCATACAGACACCGGTTATGTTAGAAAAAAATATAAACTTCATTGTCAGGTAATGTTTTATGTATGAATTTTCTAGAATAAAAATACACAGGAGAAAGAGCATTTACAATTACCTAAACTGGTTCTAACCCTCATAAAAATTTATCACCTACCACTGGGAAGATGTAAAATATTCCACCCAATGGGATCATGGGAACCATCTCATCCAATAAAATTAAATTAAAATGAGAATTCTAAATATATTTATTTCCACTCCATTAACCTATTGAATCCCTTTTATTAAGAACAATATTTTTATGAACCATGTCCTCCCATTTATAATCGGGGCCAAAGTGGTTCGGGTTAATCAGTCTGAGGAACATGAGGTTGAGATAGACATCACTATTCAAGAGCTATCAAATTCAAATAAATATATTACATGGATATGTGAATGAAATAACTCTCGTATGCTCAATAAGACATTGTTTTGAACAGTAATCCTTCAAGACTCATTCATTCACAATAATGTTGGAGGATTGATTTAAAAATTTGAAATTATTGGATTAGAATGTAGGAAGGAAAACATAAGCCAATATATAAATAATAAAATTTCCCCCAACCCCAAACTAATGAATGAGGTTATCAACATAATATTCATTAACCACTAACCCCTACTCCAAGGAGAACTGTCATAGAATGAATTAATGGACCATGGTAAATAATATGGAATCATGAGGTAGTTTACCATCATCCCATCTCTATTAGCCACTCTATATTTCCATAAAATCTCAAGGGAACTCTGAGTGGTTCTAATTTAATCCCTTCAATTCCATAAATAATTAAATTAGGAGGTCCTTGGAGAAGAATAATATCTTGTTTTGTCTACTTATATTGAGTTTTTTTCTTTTTTCTCCTTTACAGAACATGAATGGGAGTTCACCACAAATAGAAACATTTAAACATTGTATGTCTCTATAAAACTACTTGAAATAAAAAATTATTGTTCATTTACTATTAATGGATCATAAATAATTATCATATTAGTTCTGAAACTTTAGTGACAATGTTATGGTGAATATTATCTTCCCCATCAACATTAGAAAATAATTTGTAAGATAAGAGTGTGTAGAAACCGATTGGAAGGATCAAGAATATAAAAATTAATTAGAGACCTCATATATGACTCAAAATTCTTGGTTGTCTACGTGGAAAAAACATCCAATCTCTTGTTTCAGAGGAAATTGATTCATATGCACACAGAAGTTCCCTCTTCATATCAACAATGTCTCATGTACTATATAAATGGGAATTTTAAACTATTTTATAGTCATATTACTCCCTTAGAGGCCCAATAACACCAGTATATAGAGGTGGAATTATACAAGAGATAGGGGAATCATCCAGTGATAGTGGGTATTGAATTAATCCTGGAACCCAATAGTATAAGGAATTCCCTTGACAATTCATTCAATGAAATCATTATGGAGAACCTTTTTTCCAATCAACTAAGTCAAGAAAATTACCCATTATCAAAGTGATACAAAATATATTTCCCCAAAGCACCATTAATCATTGACTAGTTTGACCTATGGTAAGACCATAAAAGTAAGACAATCTAACCAAATGAACCTAAATCCTTAATGGAAGAGGATAACATGACAATTAGATATAACTACTCAAATTATTATTAGATCATCGGTATTTATAAAATATTATTAGGTAAAAAATATGCCCTTATTTTCTATATATTACACAAAGGCCTTAGTCATATCTTTAATTTCCCTATTTTGTGAAGCAATTAAGAGTTACCCTATATCATTTTTGGAGTCTCAAGATGTCAACACATTCTCTTCCCTTATGATAATATATGGAAGGGGAAGAATATTCTTAGTCCCTAAGATAATAATGCACCCATGTCATATTTTTCATAATTCGGAGATATTTTCATATAATTAACCTAAGATAAAAAATTACCCATACAATCTATTAAATCTATAAAATTTCCCCATCATCTTCCATTCACTATTTATTTGAAATAGAAGTCGATGAATAGAAAGAGGATGGCATCAGAGGTTCCCATCTAACATTTGTGGAAGGATTATCAAATAGTATTGATGAACTCAATAAAGTAAATATTGGAATTGATGTAGTACTATAGAATACATTTATTTGTTCCACCATGACTTTAGAAGAACATTATAGATATATAAATTTCGCGAAATAACACACATATTTCGTTTTCTGAAACGCTGTATAGATTCTTACCTTAAACCCCAATGTGGATGCCTCCATCTATGATTTATAGAGGATAAAAATGATGAAAAACATGAATTGAGTTGAATTTATCATACTCATATGACTAAGATAGAGGCCAGTGTGGAAAATATTTTTAAAGCCAATTTTGTTTCCCAGAATCCATGTATCCTACAAGGATCACCAATATAACCACCTATAAAAATAAGAAGGGGAAAATTTTAGTTTACATCACTTCATGAATCTTAATTGAAATTGAAATAAGGATGACTTACCAATCCTAGTCATGGAGTCTGTAATTAATGCAATTTATGGATTAAAATTCTTTTTCTTTATAGATGGATATTCAGCGTACAAATATATAAGAATGGACATAGAAGACGAAGATTCCACTAATTTTGGATCACATCAAGGGGAATTTTTATCATGTTTTTACTTTTGGAAATTATAATGCGTGTTCCACATATTAGTGAGACATGCAAAAAATGTTGAAACCCCACCTTGGGTATATTTTGGAATGTCATGTCGATAATATGGTATTAAATTACTAGTAGTTATTGGATCATCATACTTTCCATGATGTATTTTTATGTAATATATGACTTCATGATATTAATATTAATCCCTTAAAGAGTTATTTTGGGGGGAGATTAGGAAAATTTAATGAATTTATATTCCTCCATTATGAAATAAAATTCATCCCTAATAAGACCAAGGTGATACATATCATTCCACCTCCTCTGAACCTCCTAGAGTTTAGAGGAAATTTGGGATACAATTCTTACATAATATTCTGAAAATTAAACCTTAATTGATTCTTTCTAAATTTTTAAAAATTAATATTAAATAGATTCACCTATCAGTGGGATGAATATTCTCTAGTGTATTTTGGAAATCGTAAGAAATACCTATTGAGACCACTAGTATTAAATCCACACATTGAAGGAGAGACAATCATATTATTCATATCAAGGATATAAATAATATCCTAGTTATCTTATTGTAATAAATAATGATGTTCACTATGAAAATAGTTTTTAATATATATTAATAATAATGGTTTATATAGATACTTGGTACTCTATCATTGAGAATAATTTCGATACATTGATCATTAAAGTGTATAAGTTGTGGCACTGCTCTCGCCACCATATGGTTCACTTGATCTCTTACATGGTCCCACTCAAGTGCATCTATAGTCAACTAATACTAAATGTATGTATGGAATGATTGGTATTCATCCTATTACACTTTAACATTTTATTTTTGCCTCAAAAGTCAATTTTTGGTCTAGTAATAAAAGATTTCCACATAGCATATTCTTCTAGAGAAGTTTCCCCTGTAAACACAGATCTCCCTAATGAATAATTTTCGTACATTGATCATATTTTATAACTTCCATGTATTTAATTGTATTAATTTTTAAAATATCATGTAATACTTTCAGGATAGGATGTTGAGACATCGTGATATTCCAATGCCTGGTGAACTCGATGTCGACACTATACAAATATTATATATATTAATATCACATGAGTATAGTTTTACTAAAATAGAATAATAAATACCAAAATGGGACTCATATAAGAAATATGAGGTAGTATTTGAGTCTAAAACATGGGTTTTACCCAATGTATGACAAAACCTTTATTGTCATCAAATATTTTGATATAGTGCATCATGTCCGAATTAGTAATTTAATGAAATAATTATTATTTTTTCACCATGAACTAAAATAATCTATATAAATATAGTTATTAAAATTCATAAGGGGTATTTAAATAACCCTATGATTTATAGAGAATCATGGAGGAGCATTGTCGGATGTCGAGATCAGGGATCAATGATCGGGGAATTATAGGGATATCCCACAACATTAGTGTTTCAGGATCATTCTATCATGGAAAACATAGAATTTTTCTGCATCATTTATTGTTCCAAACTTAATGTTGGATGTTTTTTGTTATATTTTTCCTATTAATTATCCCATTATTAACGTGAATCTACTCCACCAACAGGATGATGCATAGATCTATCATGCTTTTAGTTTCATGATTATTTCTTCCTGGGATTTGGGGGATATATTTATTTGACTATTTGATTGTGATACTAATTAAACATTCTAATGGAAATGAATCGATTCCAACCTAAAAATGACAGAGGTAAATTCCTATTTTATGGTTTCATAATTTCAACCCCTTATACTACCTGAGATCACTATTGATATATTGTTTACCTGGTAGTTCAAAAACTAAACAACGAACAATCATTGTGCAAACGATATTTGGTGCAAGGAATCATCATCATGGGATCAAGATAGAGATTTACAACATAGTTATGGTGTGTGATGATGGATGATTAATAGAGCTCATATTGGAGATCTTAATCTCATAGGTGTTGTCGTTTCAACAAGGAGGAGTTCTAGTGGAAATTATCCTAATCAAATTTGTGACTAGAATTGATCAATTAGTCACTGTGAGGCCATTGAACATCATATTTAGTCTTCCTGGTGGTTCTTATAGAATATTAAATAGAAAAGGTGATAAGGGTGGAAGACACCTGATCATTTTGGATTTTATGATTAAAATTTGGCTACACTATGTATAGTTCAAGAATAAATGTCGTGTAGTCCACTCTATGTTATATCTAGGGTTTCTACATTGGAGATAAATATCGCACGACATTTTGTGCACACACACATCATGTGACCCTTAGTTGGTAAACTCATCATGTATAAGGATTACAGACCTAGAAATATATTTAGAGCTACATATTTTGTGTGTAAGGTAACATTCCATGTAAGCCTAGCCGAAAGGCTTGGTGTAAATAGTGACTACATGTCCCAGAGCCCCTGTGGCCCCACATGTAGTTTGTGGTGAAAAACTTTCCATGTACATTGGAAGGTACACAGGCATAGGAAATTTCCCCACAACAAGTGTCATCCCATCCCCTACACGCCATGTATTATAGTGAATTCATTGTGTGTTTGGAGGGCATGAGCTATAGTATACAGACTCAGGAATATAACATGCTAAGTTCATGATGGAATTATACATTCCATCTAACCCGTGGGACATGAAATGAATTTTTAGATATGTATAACATTTGATAATGAGACATAAAAATATCCAGGATTAGTGAGACAAATTTTATACCCTCACAGAAAATGCCATGTACTACTTAGTGGGAAGGGTGGATATGTAGTTCTTCTCAGATCCTCTCCAGAATGAGCATGGGTGTTTTCTCACTGATTTTTTTTGTTGACCATTATCAGTTGAGTTAGTTCACATGGTGTATACCTACAAGGGTATAATGTTATATTATGTTCTCAGTATACTTTTGATATCTCTTATATTGGAATAATCTCTCTAAGAGTGTGTGGTGTCCCTCTATGGTCCTGGGTGTGATCCTCTACCATTATTTCAACAACATGGGTATTGGTTCAAAATATTTATATGAACACCATGAATATGTCTTTAATCCCTTGTATATTAGGTTAAACCAGAATAGTTAATTGTATCAACATACATATGATCACCTACTTGTTATGTTATTCTAGTAGGGTACATGGTGTCCTCCATTGTTCCTAGGTGTGAACCCCAATATGGGTTTCGAGATCATTAGAGTTATATTGTGTATCGTCTTTAGAATTACTTGATTATAATGACCTATTGGGGGAGATCCATTAGTCAAATTTTGGATGATGGAGTGAATTCTCTAAGAAAATATTTATCTTGAAACATCAAGTGGAACCATATGGATTATAGTTTGGATGATAAAGATTATAAACATTTATTCTATCTAGAGTATATTTATTTGTTCCCATTATACTTATTTTTAAATCTCATATTCTAATTGACATACATTTTTATAATCTGACTATTATCTTGATGCATTATATTTTTTTTATTTCGGGGTGTCCAAATAGGTATTATTATACTAACCCCTTCATTAGATTTTCCCACACATATCCTTTCTTATTAATATGATTAAACTTTTGACAGAGTCTTAGGAGTACTGAGAGAAGATAGAGAATAGATTTGGGTTATACATAATGAAGTTCATATCCCAAAACTATTTGACAAAAATCCCCTCCATCGGAGTTGGTTAGACTTATTTCGATTCATTTTGGAAGGATTTTTTTTATTTTTTTATTATATTCAATAATCTCTTAATAATTTGAAGGTGGGATAGTAGATTTGTTTATTAATTGGTATAATATGGTCTTTACATTCATTATTTTATGGTTTGGATATGTGTGTGTGTGTGTACATATAGGTATTTAGGATAAAGGCTCTAATATGTCTGATATGCCTACTCAGTGCCAGTCATTAGCCCCTGGCTTATTGGAGGATGGATCAGTGTGGTCACAGTGATTTATTAATTTCTAATAGGGACCTAATTGGTCTGTTTATGATAATGTGGCATCAGATTGAAGATATATATTAGGATCAGAGTGATGAGTTGTCTAGATGTGAGGTTGGCTTGGGATTTATTGAAAAAAGACGATGTGTTTCAAACTGATGTTTAATGCTAGGGAATCAAGTGTTTATGTCGCATCTATTTTATCCTTTCACCAATAATCTAAAAACAGTTTTTTTCACTGATAAATGTAGAAATTGATTGTAGGGAAAATCATTGGTGAATGAATCATATAGGAATGAGTTTTTGTTTCCATTTCCTTCTTGATTCATATCCCTGAATATATGCATTAACTAGGGTATATATTTTCAATTATTAGGATGTAATCTGGTTGATATCTAGTAAAGTTTCCATTTGAGATTCGAGAGTATGACCTGATGTGTGAAGAGTCCTCTCTACAGAATACTGGTCATGGGGCTATTTTTTTAGGTGGATTGTAGGTGCTGCATCCACCCATTAATTAGTGCATAGATCCACCTTCGGGGGTTTGGGTGGATGCATCATGTCAAACTGAGATGTGGATGGATATATTATTTCTAGATGATGATGAAAAATTATTGAACATGTATCATGAGCTTCCATGTCAATGATCATTTGGGATCTATATAAATAAAAAATCACTAATAGTTGTTGTGCGATAAATTTTGCAGCACATGAGGCTACATTATTCACAATGACTTCAATGAAAGATAAGTTCTTTAAGTTATATATATTTTTATTATTGTTATATACTTAGAAAACTTTCATGATTTCCCATCCTTCATGTTGTAGACAGAGATACGGTTGATAAACCGCACAATAGGAGGAAGCTACATGAACAGTGAGGTCAATGGGATGTATGTTGAGGTTGATGATCTTAGAGAGAAGTAGGAGGTGGTTGGCATATTGATATTTTTACACCACCACCAATCCTATGAGTTCTACACATTTCTTGGGGGATGGTGATTAGGTACAGAGGAATCTGCAAATGTTGGAGGCTTTTGACCCAATGTATCTTAGAGTGATTCGATGTATGTTCTCTGTCAATATACCATTGTAGTGGTTTTAATAGACACAGTAAAAGTTCATTATTTTCTTGTTATATCCCTTGTGTGGGATATTGGAGTTCTCATTTTATCCTTTAGCTCAACATTTTTTTTACAACCCATATATATAGGATTATTGATCACACCCTTATATTAGTAGTGAAATGAAACTATGAGAGAAATACCCTCACATAGAACCTTTTCATAACGATAGTGGAACCATGTGATTTTCTCCTTGGTATGGAGAGATTTCCTACCATTAATGCTTCATTTAATGTTATTATTGAGGGTTATAGTGAATCATAGTAATGGGATAAATTTTTCCTCCTTTGGTAATCAGTAATATCAAGGATGAAAGGATGAGCTAATGCATTAGAGGATGTTGCCGACATCTTAGCAGTATCCTATTAATATAGTTAATGAAGAGGATAATATGTGTCTTTAGTTCCTATAATGTGGGAAAGATACAAGGACTTATTCCATGGGGATACATCATGCTTATCTCCCCATCATATGTTTTTTCTGGGTATACCTATACCACAAATGCCTAGATATTTATGTTGCATATCAGATGACTATGAGTCCCTATAAGATAAGACTGAGTGATCAGGTAGCCTATGGAAGAAGGGG
Source organism: Viscum album (assembly GCA_963277665.1). NCBI lineage: Eukaryota > Viridiplantae > Streptophyta > Magnoliopsida > Santalales > Viscaceae > Viscum > Viscum album. The sequence continues at coordinate 1,962,241,998 of OY728137.1, forward strand.
ATTTCATTGATCCAATGGGTTCAAATGGTAATCCCAATATAATTCATAAAGGATGTCAATTAGGGTTTGACGTTTGGTGTGTACTGACTACACCTAAACATTGTAACCATCCAACAGTATCCACCCCCATGAGAATCGATCAATTATTCTTCTTTGGGGATAGGGGTGAAGTGGTTCTCAGTGTTTAGCCCCGGGACATGTTATCACTATCTCTAGTTTCTATAAGAGGATGTAAAGAAGGTGTCTTTCTAAAGATTCTATGTATTTTCTCAGTTTTTTGTGATACCGTTTGTCTTATTGTATTCCTCGATGGTTTTGTATAACTTATAAAATGAATCAATTGACCGTTCTTGAATATGATCAAGGTATTCCACCTAGTTTAAATTCTAATTTACTTGGAATTAGAAGTGGATAATGTGAGAAATGTGATCATAGTTGTTAACTTAGTTTGAGAGTATTCTATAAGTAAGATTCTCTCAAAGTGTTGATTATAGATTCAACAGGTCTATTTCACGGTATATTTATTATAACGACCCATACTTTACATACATTGTTATTAGTTCAGAATTGAATCACACTTATTACAACATATAACAAAACCAATAAAGGACCGTATAGGTATAGAGTCTTTAGAAACTGGGAAACATAAACAACTGGTTCATAAAGCATCAACTTTGCCTCCTATTTATTTCATCATATCTAGAGTCCCTTTTTGGCATATCCTACTTAATAACATTCTTCCTGACCTGGGGAAATAAAGCATTCAAAAGGGTGAGCTCAAATTCTCAGTAAGGGTAAACAAAAGAAATATCAATCACATCATATACATAAGAACATAACTTTTGGAAATCTTAACCTGCAAAAGAGTTCATAATATCACAACATTGGATAAATCATTGAAGTGAAATGTAACCCCAATAATCATAACATAAAACATGAAACTTTGTGGAATACACACATAATCATAGAGAATCATTTCTTGTTAGTCAGGACTCATTTCCAAGACTATCTTAGTGGACAAAGTCCATTTCTGAACCGAGTTACCCTCGTTTCAGTCCTGCTTCACTGAACCGGTATAACCTACCGTTCCAGCCATGTCTATCTCATGAGATATAAAATCTTTACCCAATGAATTGGAGGGAGATATAGGTCCCACCCATCTCATAATGATACCATTTTTATGTGTGCTACAAAATCATAAATCATACATCATTTCATAACCCTTGTAGTAAAAAATGGGATCCGTAAACAACATCACATCATTAAAAAATTCATATAAGATAAAGGAATTCATAAAAATAATTCCATCACAACATAATCAAATCAATGTAATGATAGGGATAGAATCATAACCCTATATTATCTTATATGGAGAATAATTTTGATAAAACACTTGAACTCCATTCTTGAGGAAAATATCATTTCTACTTCAAAAACATTTTTCCTTTCTTAACATGTTATACAAATTTAAACTATAATAATTTGATTAAAAATAAACTTGAAAACATGTAAAGTAAGCTTCTTGGAAATAATGTTTTAAAAATCCAATCATGCCGTATAAGTTAAAAAAACATTCTTCTCGTACTTTTGTCGGAAAAGTCAAAAAAAGTACCTCGTATGAAAAACGACAAAAGATTCCTTTCATATATTTTACTAAAAACTCACCGAAGGGTAAAATTGGATTTAAACAATTTTAGGTGGATGGAAATAATATTTCATATTGAGGAAACATGGATTTGGCTGATAAAATACACCCCAGTAAATACTAAAGTATAAACAATCTCGGATAAAAATGAGATTGTGATATTTCCCTTACCTTTGGTCCGATATTCTTTGTACGTGTCCAAACCTCCTGTATAATGATTCAGATAATGTTATTGAATTATTACATAATCATAATTATTTTTATGATATCATATATGTTCATATTCTTAGCTTCTTAGTAGTAATATTTCATTGCTACTTGTTATTCAGGTGTTTATAACTTTTTGTTCTTATGCATGTTTTGTCGAATAAATTCTTATTCTTCACTTTAGGTTATAGATAACTCATTTACATAATGGTATTAGTGTAATATATATCATATTAATTCATTCAATTCATTTATATAATCATTATGAAATGAAGATCATGTAGAACGAGTCACATCACATCATGGAGACGGTATTCCGTACGTACGCACGAGTGATGATATCATTTCTATGATCGTGGAATTGTATTGGAGTGTATTTATACTATTTCAGAATCAATATAACTTTATAATAGTCATATATAGTCATTATTTACACCATTATACCCATCCAAGTAAGGTGGTGGTGGAAAATAGATTACACCAAGGCATGGAGACAGTATTCCGTACGTACGCACGCGCGGTGATTTCATTTTCCGTAGGATGGATAGATGGTTAAATATGTTTGTTTCATAATTATAATAAAATATCAGTATATGAGTGATACTGATGTTATTACTTAATAATTAAACAACTAAAGAAGAAGAAGTTGAAGAAGAAAGAAATTGGAAAGGATCGGTAATGGATATTACCTCTTCTTTGAAGTGCTTCTTTGAGACCTCCTTTTAGGGAACTAAAATTGGTCTTTGAAGAAGACCAGGACCTCTAGAATGTCTTTAGGGAAGTTTATAGGTGAAAGTTTCAGGGGTTGGCCGAGATTTAAGGCTCAAAGTGGTGTGAGGAAGAGCGGGAGGAGGTGCCCTTTTATAAGGGAGGAGAGGGGCTCTTTTGGAAAAACTAAAATTATTATTTTATTATAAAGTCATGTTAGGTTTTAAATAGCTCCAAATTGATTTATTTCAAAGCAAAGGTTGGTATGGGTCGAAATACTCTCATCCAATAGAATTTAGACAAGTTTAGGTTCCTATTTTAACCTTATCATTTAGATTTAACATTAAGTTAAATAATTTTACTTTTACCATGCCTTCTTGTGTTCTTATACTATAAGGTTAATAAAATTTCTATAAGCAGCCAAAAGAACCCCAAGATGTTTATTATTAATATATATAACCTTATTTAAGTCATTTGGCCGAACCTTAGATTTTTAGTACTAAAATAACAATTACTAATATAATATTTGTTTTAAAAACAATTTTATGTCAATTTTGAAACTATTTAGTAATTTATTTTTGTGAAAATCATAACAGAATGATTAGTTATAAATAAGTTAATTAAATCTATTCTAACATGTCATATGAATCTATAAAATTAGTGGAATTCATAAAACGTCTCAAATGTCATTTATTTTGGTGTTTATAACATCAATTATGTCAATATTTCATTAATAAGATAATTACTGCATCATCTTTGTGTCATAAATAAATTAAATTATTTAATGTCTAAAAATTACAAATAAAATACCATGATGTAGGAAATATTTTTATATTTCTAATTAATATTTATAGTCGAATTTATCTTATGTATAAATTTATATTAAAAATTATTTAGTTATTAAACGTTGATTTTAACTATTTTAACCCTTTTTTAAATAAATTAATAATAAATGTCCTAATCTAATCCAAGTGGGCCTAAATGGTCATATTTTATTCCTAAGGTTGTTTTGGCTCGAATTAAACTTGTCCAATAGAATTAGGACATGTTTTAGGGTAAGAATAATATCATTTTTACCCTTAATTACCCTATTTACTTTTAACCGTGGTAAAAAAAAGTAAAAAGTAACTATTCACAAAAAAATTATTTTCATCTCATTGAACCAGATTTTACTTACTGAAATCAACCGTGTCTCTCGGATTTTTGAAATTCAACTCACAAGAGCGGTAAAATTATGTTTTATGAAAAATTCAGTTTTCTAACTACCACTTAGTGGTTTCACTATTCATCAAAAATTGAATGTTTTCAAAAAAATACCAAAATTTCACCCTAGGCTAATTTCGATATTCCGAATCCAAAAATAAAGTCCATTATGAAAAATAAAATTTATAAAATTTCAACAACTAGTTATTACTATTCATAACGGCTAGTTTTAATAATATTTTAATAACATATCATTGTTTAGTGAAACTCGGTATTACATACGACGCAAGCTATCGAGGAAGGTCGTGATTTCGTGTAAAGCAAGCCAAGCAAGTGTTGTGTGTATAAAAAGATTCCTTTGATGATTAATATAACATAAAAGTCTTGGGTGTTACATTTATTCTCAAACATAGGAGTGACAGTGGACCCAATAAACTATAATTTATTGCTAGCTTCAGAGCCACCCAAGGGTGTATCTATAGTATAAAATGATCACAGTGAGGTATTCCATCAACTAATATTGAGAATTATGATGAAGAAGATGATAAATATTCTATAGTCCCTGCTGAATGATGATGGTGCAACATATCTCTACTTGGTGATTGTAACACATTCCCTTATTTAATGAGTTAGGGAGGTAGATCATGGGGATATTGAAAGTGAGGTCTTACATGACTAGATATCCATTGTACATGTTATTGATTGATTTTCTGATGCTAGTGAGTACATGATCCTTTTGACAGTGGATTATTGAACAATTCACACTATGAGAGGATGTTATATGGACGATTATTTACCATTAAAATTCATCTAGGCGTATTATGATGTACTAAGATCATTTGGAATCAGTTTTTGTGACCATGGATATTGTATCTTATTTCTGATTTAAACTCTTGATGTCGCACCTATCAGCAGGTAATGATCAATAGATCTTAGTGAAGAGTTTGGGATATTTGTGCATGTGGGAGGTAGTAAAGACTCAACAAATTAAATTTATGATATTTTCAGATCATGATTCTCACTTCACATCAACAATAGGGAGAGGATTTAGTAGGCATTGGGAATTGAATTTGGTTGACCATGAATTTTCCACCCTAGACGGTTGGTTGGGTAATGTAGACTATTCAGGTTCTGGAGAACATGCTTCAAGATTGCAAGTTAGATTTGGATCCTAACTAGTAGGGTCATCTACCATCATTTTAGTTCTCATATTATAATAGCTACCACTCCACCATCTGTGTAGCAACATTTTTGGCCATGTTTGGGAGACCTTAAAGTTTATCTTTGTACTGGTCAATGCCTGTGGGATACAATGATTTTTGAACTATATCAGATGTTAATGATAGATATAAAGGGTGATATTTTTCTTAAGGATGATGAGAACCTCCCAATAATTTCCATAGTTTATTATGGGCTGATGATAGTGGCCATTGGGATTGAAGAGGTGATCATGTATTCTGAGAGGTCTCCCAATGTGGAGGATTATGGGGATCAGTCCAAGATAGAAGGACCTATGTATAATTAGTAGGAAACATTTCTAGTAGTTCTGTTGGGATTGTGAGGTGGAATAAAACTAGACTTCCTGACGATAGTTATACTTAGTGCTTGGTGTATTTCACATGTCACATCTGAGGATAAATGTTCAAAACCAATTTCTGGATGTTGGCTATGAAAATCTAGAAATTATGGGATCTGTTTGATTTTTTTGAGTTATAGCTTCCTGATAGTTTTTGGTTATTATATAGATAAGACCATTCTTATGTGTTTGTTACCCTTGGGTGTGTTCTTGTGAAAATTGTGGGATCCTTAAGAAGAGATCGTTGGAGTGGAAAGCCAAATTGGGAACATGGTATCCTCCCTTTTGATTAGTATTTTTAATTTTTGGGATAATAATACAAGAATTTGGGGAGAATATAAAAACTGATTTTCTTCCTAGAAGACTTTTTAAAATATCATGGAATTTATTTTTGAACTAGGAACTAAGATGAAGTAATATTTAGAGGCCCGTTGATCATGGATTTGATATTATAAAAATATTAAAGGCATTAACATCATGAATGTGTAGTTTTACTAAAATTGTGGAATAACTCCCAAATGGGCAATTGGATAAGAAATATAAGACCACTATTGGGTCTAGAAAAGGGGTTTTACCATAGTCCTGACATATCCATTATCAAAATCAAATGTTTCAGTGAAGTGTTGTCATGGTTAATTATTAAGCTAATAAATAATTAAATTAATGTATTATTTATTTCTTTATCATGAAATAAACAAATATATATAAACATAGTTATTCCATATCCCTATAGTAAGCTACATAACTCTGTAATTTATAGATAATCATATAGTATCATTGGACAATTTTCTTATCATGGATCGATGATTGGTGTACCGCATTGATTGATAATGACATCGGTGTTCATGGATCTCTCAATCAATGACAATATAGAATAATTCTTCATCAATGATTGATCCGAACATATGGTAGGATGTTATTTTATTTTATTTTATTCCTTGTTTATTATCATGTTAGGACTATAAATCAACTCAAAAAAACAAGGTGATTCTTGGATTGAACAAGCTTCATAGATCAAGATTATTTTATCCTAATATTTGGTGGATGTTTTATTTTTTTATTTGATTATGATATTAATTAATTATTCTAATGAAAAAATCAAGGCTAACCCAAAAACAACATAGGTTCATTACTCTTTTTTGTGTATTTATCTCATCTATTCTATGTGATATCCTTATTGGTATATCATTTTTCTAGCGATATGAAAAATACCTAGTGAACTATAATCATTATTAAATTGATCATTGTCATAGTGAATCATCATAATAGTTTTGGAATGTAGACCGATAACATGGTTTTAGTGCACAATGATAGTGTAATGATTGGGGTTATATTATAGATATCGGACTCGTGAGTGTTGGGGTTTTGATAATGAGAAGACTTGGTGAAGGTCCTCCTGATCGGATTTTGGATTGAAATTCGACCACTGGAAACAATGATGTTAGTCAAAATCAAATATGGACTTATTTGAGGATCTTGTTATAGATTTGTATGAAATGGTGATGTGGGTGGTAGATGCATCATCATTCTATATTTTTTGATAATTTCCATTCCATATGGTGTGTAGTCCTAGAAAACATGCCATCTAGTCCCCTCTATTTGGAGGTGAAGGTTTCCATATAGTAGATAAATATCACCCGTCATGTACTAGGCCCACATTTTTTGTGACACTTAGTCTTTCATATTAACATGTTCAGGGAGTACATTCCATGGAATCTATGTGCAGATACACACCTTGTGTTTTAGGTAACACACAATGTGACTCTTGGTGGAAGGATCATCATATATAGGAAGTAAATTTCTAGGAGACCATTTGGCCCCACAAGTCATGTAATTTTGAAGGAATAAGAGAATGGAAATAAAGAACACTCCATGTGTTGGCCCAACCCCTACAATCCATGTATCCCTGGGAACACATCGTGTATTTTAGGGGCATGAGCTATAATATAAAGACTTAGTAAAACAACACTTTTAGTTCCATATGAACATCATCATGGTGTGTACCCCTTGGTACATGCCATGTATTTTTAGATATGCATTTCAGGTTTGTACGAGATAGGAAAAATGCATAGTTTAGAGAGAAAAACTATATACCCTCATAAGAAACACAATTTACAACTTTGAGTGAATATTGGATTCCTCATTATTATTTTATCAAATTTGGTATGATCTTGGTTATTTTATCTTGAACAGTTTATTTTATACTAGTGTCAATTGATTGAGTTCCCGTGGTATATACTTATTATGGTAAAGTGTGTAATTATATACCAAATAAGAGATTTTTATCCCATATTCATGAATTTTCTTAGTTGGTGTTCAAGGTTTCCCCCATCGATGTTGGGGTTTATCCTTTATCACTCTTTTTACCATCCTAGGTAGGGTTAGTGGTATCAGTGTGATCACCATGGATAGAGAATACATCCCCTATAATGTATGATAAACCATATAGTTCAAGGTATAGTCATACATATGATCCCATACTTAGTGGGTTATTCTAGTAGGGTTCATGGTTAACCCAACAGTCCTAGGTGTGATATCCAATCTGTTTGTTTAGATCATCGTTATTTCATTGAGTATCTTCATTGGAAGGACCTAATGATCACAACCTCTTGCGTGAGTGACATAGGGGATAGTATGATGCGTGGAGTGGATTCTCCAAGGGAAGGGTTTTCTTGAAACCAAAGGTAATACCATATGGATGGACGTATGGTTGAGACCTTTTAGTGACTTGGAATAAATCATCATTATATATGGTTTTTTTTTATTTACTTATCTCTATGTCTCATATACTAATCACCATACGATGTTATGAGGTTACTAGCAACTTGATACTTTAGGTTTTTTTATTTCAGTGTGTCTTATTGCGTATTTTAATAATCACCCATGGTATGGATTTTCCCACACATATCGTTTATTTTTCAGATGATTGACCTATTGATGAAATATTAAGAGTACTTGGAGAAGGAAAATCTTAATTTTGGGTTAGAAAAATCGAGGTTTTTTACTGATTATACATTTGAAAGAAGTCCCCTCCTATGTAGGTTAGACTGATTTTCATTGTATATTAGTGGTCGCATATTATGACCTTTATCACTTTTAGTACTCTACGTAATATCTGAAAATTTGATTATTGGTTTATTCATGTATTGGTATTACCTCTTCTTTAAATTTCTTCATTGTATAGGCATGGAGGTTTGTGTGTGTGTGTGTACATAAATGTACTTTGTCAAATGACTCCCATATGTGTTATATTCCAACTCAGTGCTATTCACCATACACTAGCCTATTATAGGCGTTCCTAGGGTGGTCCTACTCACCTTATCACCAAACAAGAAATCCCCAATGGGTTTGGTCATGACAAACTAAATGGTTATCAGAGATATATTTCTTTGAAACCTCCGGGATCTTGATTAAAATAACAGTAGATAATTTAAGGCTTAATAGTGTTTACTTGGGGAACACTATCATCTCTCCAACAATGTAATCTCAACCTTTTACCATCGTGTCCTTATAAGGGTTCAACAACAACAAGGATTAATTGCATTCACTCATTTTCAGTTTAGAGTTGGATATAGAATTACCGTTTAGTCACATAAGAATCATAGAAGACTCATAATTTGTAATTAATGAGATTAATTATGAATATAACATTAGAAAGGATAATGTGGTACTTATATTTATTTATTATGAGGTTCAATGTAATAATTACCATCAAAACCCATGTATTATCATATTTTTAATTCACATAATTAATCTATCAAAGTATTGGAAAATAAATATATAATACTAAAACATCCAAACTAGGACATGATGATTATCCACATTTCACATTACAATGTGGTATCCCCCTTCATTGGATGTTATAGAAGGGAAATCAATGAAGTTAATTATACCTTGAAATAGTTTATCACGTATAATCACTAAAATATTCCATAGCATGATGGTTTTTTTCATAATTTACTATCCCTAGAATAGAAACCTTTTACCTAATTGAGAAAAGAGGTCAAAAATTAGGCATCAGGTAGTAAACATTATACTTTTTAAGTTCCTAAATTCAAAAAAAAGTTCTCAATAAAAGATCCTTTGACGGGGCCCTCCTTAAATACATTTACTAGTGAAAAACTTTCTTCATTATTAACGATTTCCATAAATGTGACTGTGGTGACCATAAGTCAGGAACCAAGATCTCCTAATATTTACATCCTTACCTTAAGGCATGAAATTGTGTGGTGTGAATCATTATCACATGATATAAATTTCATAACACCTGAGTATTTATCACATGACGTTAAAATTCACGATAACGGAGTCCTTTCCATATGATGATAAACTATACAATATATGGTCAATCCTTCATGATCATAAACTACATATAGAATATCATTATATACATCACAACTATTCCACATGAGATCCAGATCCATGTTGGAGGGTTTTGAATGCATAATAACTATGGGCAGATTATTTCATGTTATTTAAAGATAAATACAAATGTCTCGACCATAAACATGGACCATCATAAAATTTCACTCTTATCAAAATATTCACTAAAATTCTAAAAATAGATATCATTATTATGGAATTCCTCTTTCATCTTTTCTAAAAAAAATTCTATAGGTCATGTTTTTTGTTTCGTGTGTCTAGGATTACCATCAACATTATAATGGGTTTTATAACAAGTTAATATGACTTTAAGGGACTTCTTTATTTGGTCATGCATACATTCCCCTAGTTTATATATTCATACACGCCCCTAATTTAAACTTTCAACTGGAGGCATGTTATTATCTTAAAAATAAGTCCATATAATCACTATATTACTAAAAAAATCACAAAACGATGAATCATTCAAATATAATCATTTTTTATCCCATTAATACTTATCCCATATCATCACTCATGATCTAACAATATTGAGTATTGATTTATTGTGTTTTCATTACCTTTTTAATCGGATTTGGGTTATTCTAAGTCCTTGAAACCTTGCCAAAGATATTGTATCACACTTTTCCTTCATAAAATGGTCCATGTATTTTTACCTTAAATTGTGTGCACACACCTCCAGTTATGATAGAATAATCTAGTAATACCTCGCTCTAAGTCACATTTGGTAAAATTTTTACTTACCACTAGACAGACTTTCCCGATTCATCTTCTCTCACAGTTGTATGACCTTAAACATAATACCATATTTTCATAGTATTATAACCATAAACTCTCTCACTAAATGGTAGTAATAAAAAGAAAAAAAATTTGTATTTGAAAATAAATTAATCTTTGAAATTTAGAAATCTACATAGGGGAGCGTGAGAAAAATTTTTGTCTCTTATCACTAAGCATTTCACTTTTACAGACCAGGAGAAAATTAGAGCACAAATGGAAAAAAAATAAAGTTGGAAGACCAACCATATAGCCCTAGAGTAATAAGAAATAGTATATCTAGACCCACTGGATAAGAAAAAATTATGTGAAATAAAATATCATATCTCTTTACCCAGATAATGTATTAAATAGATGGTTGTGCTACATTTATTGTACTAAAACCCTCCTTGAATATTACCTCTTTCATGAACCTGCTTCATTTTCAAAATTTTGGATCTCTAGAAACATTCTATGGTTAATAGGAAAAATTAAATCTTTTATCAAGGGAAACATCAATCTATCTATACATACATTCCAAAATATTTTTCCACATATGCGCCCCCAATATGGCCTTCCACCTAGAGGCTGGTTTTCATCCTAAGAAAATAGACATGTAATCTATGTCTGCCTTAACACTATTATAGTATAACCTATCATTTAAATATGTTCAATGGTAATACTTGGAATATATATATCATTTTATTGTCATTGATTCAAATTCCTTGAGTTAAAATTTAAACAACCCATTATCTCACCATTCAAGTCGATTTGACACCTTTCAAGCTACACCACATGTGTGGAAGTAATTTTCAAAGAAATTATATGACATATCAACCATTAAACATTGATTAGTCCTTATCATGTGACCTTAAACTATGTGACAAGACAATACTAGCTTCAGGATTATATACATAATTCCCACATTCAAAAAAATATAAGTCATATGGTTATTCATTAATTTGAGGTTTTATTTTCCCTTACCACATGGGCTTTTGATTTTCTTGTATCAATATCTATATGACCATAAACTATAGTTATATGTTGTCAAATATTTTTGGAATAAAATTATGTAAAGATATTATGAAATCATTTTTAACATAAAAAATGTTCATTATTCATTGTGTCCATCTTCATTCAAGATATTGGTCTATTCATTCACATATAGTCTGTTTCACTTGGATTTTCATACAATCTGCCTCACCTCTTTTTGTTCAAATATTCCTAAAATCAAATAATAGCTATATTGGTCCAACATTCACAAACTAAAAAAAACCTATATAAAGAGACATATAACTCAACAACTTTAAAAACATTAAAGGGTAACATTGGAAAAATTAAATTCTCCACTCTCTATGAATAGTTTTTGCACGGTCCTAAAAAAATTAATGTGCAATGGAAATAGAAGGAACATCATATATTTGGTCAAAATCATTCAAAGGTAGATCATATCAAAAGATGAATCTTGGATAGCTAGGACTCCTCCATCTATGGCATTGGTGATAGTTAAGTCTAAAGGAAAGGATACTAAAAATAAAAATCTTTTATGGCCCTCTATACAATCCCAAAAAATGTTAAGATATAAATGATAGGCTAATTGGAATTTGTAGAAGTTAAAAATCACATAATACCTAGTATATCATTTCACAATACCCATTATAACAACATAAGAATGTAACACTATTGTTTTTGAACCCACTTAAACTTTTGGAATCCACATTTATAATTTCTCCTTTATGATACTCCATATATTGTGTAATCTTATTCCACATTTGAGTGGAACAAATCCAGATCAGGATGATAGAACCTATGCTCATACTCATTCATAAATCACACCGATGAGGAAATCATAAATATATGAATAAACAAACTCTAGTCTATTTTGATGGAACCTATGCTTATACCCATAATTAAACCACACCGAGGAGGAAATATTTTTGACTCGGGTGTTAGGGAATAATGATTGTCCTTATCCTATAAAATTTAGAAATCATGTGGATTTGCGTTATCTTAATGAATTATTTTAGTGTTTCCATGGTTATCCTTAATGTTATGTTCAAAATGAAACAATGAGGAACTAAATTGTTAATGGTAAATGAGAATATACAATCTTGTCTTCATTCATTTTCAATAGGGGGATAAAAACATACATAGGTTGGTGTCTATTTTCATTATGAAATATATTTAAAAAGATCATCTATAGTGGATAATATTTTATTTATATACATTCAAACATCATAAATTTCACAAAAAAATTGGGTTAACATTGTAGTTTCAACCTTCTCTATAGGACGAGTATTATCTTCCTCAACATGTACACTTTTCCCCTTAGATTGGGATTATTTTAAGAGATTTTAGTCACCTAATTGTTGTCCCATATTATAGTACATATATTACTAAATGTGAATTATATGGATAGAATTTTCATTATCTAGATAGAATTTATCTGAGTCTAACTTTGTGCAATATGATTCTAACGTGTGTGCCATTTCCCAATGAATACCAAAGGATGTGTATGATGTGACATCAAGAATGGATGAAAAGGTCGATTCATATAGCTCCCATTCATGGAGAATCACAATAATGAAATCATAGAGGACTGAATAAATAAATCCCACACCTCCTCAAAACATAATTCAGTTGCGGAGTTGAGGATGTTTCCTGCCAATATCAGTTGTGGGAGTCTTAGAAATTAGCTACAATGTGTTCATCCAGGAACATAGAGGAGAAGTTGGGACCCTTGGATTAGTTTTTTTACTGTACGAAGGTGAAACTTCTAATACGATGTAACTTTGGGAATAGTATAGATATTACCCTTCTATGTATTTTGTTGCTGGAAAAGACCCAACTCCATATTCTATGTATATTGGGATGTGGAAATGGTAAATTAAATGGTTGAATAACTTGTTTTAAACAATACTTCTATGAATGGTATAGAAATTTCAGGTTATCATAAGCGTGTACAGTCTAAAGGTGGGTAATATAAGCACCAACCCCTTTCTATTGACATAATAGCCTATGTGATTGGTGCCACCTCAGTACATGAAACAATATAAGATTTCCCCTAGACTAGTGTCTTTTTATGGGAACCAATAATAGATTTGTCTATGGACATGATCCCGACAACAAAAGTATCAAGGGAATTATAATCCCTTATTACAACCTAACCACTATCTATTAAACCGACTCCTTTATTAGGTTGATTAGATATCATTAATTTGGATGAGTCACTAGAAGAATGTTACTAGTTTTATTTAGGTATTTTTTTGGGTTTTCCTCCACCATCGACGATCCTACTAATATTTAGAAAAAAATAATATATTTATAGGAATTTATCCATAAAAAATGGTTTGGTGGAAAATGAAACACACATATTTTTGGTATCTTGCTTAAATTTCCAAAATTTTCCATAGTGTTAGGGGCATCAATGTATGAGAAAAGATCCTCCATCATAACCACATACTCATAAAGTAAAATGTTCTCTGTTATATGAAGAAAACATAGAATGGGTTGCATAAAATCATGGTTTCATTTAAAAATTTTAACAAACCACATTTTTTTCACGAGTGGGGGTGGGTTCGATGACCACTAGTGTTACTTACCCCATCAAAGGCATATTTGGTGTATTAATAGTTGTAGTTTTTATCTCACATAAGATTTCCTTGTTGGCATCCTCATGATTTTCCTTGGGTCCTTAAAAAGAGTGTGATCATATATTCTATAATACCAATTATATCATTTGGGTGCTCATAAACAAATATATGGAACAATAAATTTTGGTATTAAAAATTATCCACTCTTATGAGGAAAACGATGCTTGGAACGTATATTGTCCCTTCTTTAGTGTATGATCTTTAATGATAAAATGATAGGATTTTAATTTTGGAGGATTATCATTAATGGAGGAATGAAAAAAAATCCATAATGTTCTGTATTCCCTATAATTTTTTTATTTGGTGGACAGTTCCCCTTCATCTTAATTCATACACCTTTCCCTTGACTTCCCTCTAGGTTACCCATTACAAAATAATCAGGAAACTTTACCATCACCGCAACTATAATATCTGATATTTCATTTGATTTTTTTTAAACATTTTATGGAATATATTCATGACCTAATTCTGAGTTGAAATATGATTCTGAGACATGGTGTGGATGGACAAAATGTTTGAAATATATTAAAATATGAAATAGCACTTGTGCATGTTTTTCCTGAAAAAGTGGAATAACATCTATATGGGTTATGGGTTCAAAACTCCAAGAGCACAGTTGCTTTAAAAAAAAGTATCTTTGTCCATTAAACAAACTAACATTTCCAGGTAAAGGTTATCTATGAAATGTAGTTTCGATCATCTTTAACAAATAAATAAATTTAAATCATTATTTTAATTTTATATTTCACCGACACAGTGACACATTGAGGGTTTTATTTTTTTATAAAAACATTTAGGTAGGGATCCATTGATAGGCTCATAACCCTATAATTCCTTGGAAGCTCTATAGAGGAAACATGGAGGATTTCTCTCGGCGGGCAACAACGTAATTTTTCATCGAATATTGATGAAATCTGTTCTTTATGGATCTTTCCAATTAAAATAAATCTTCAAAAAATACAATTTCTATGTAGGATGTGTTATTTCATATTTACTTCCCCTTTATTAGATTTAACAATTAATGTTGACCAACTAAAGAATATGTTGACCCTCGGTTCAGTCATGCTTTGTGGGAGGGGTTTTAATTTTGTGATTTATGGGGTTTGATCTGGAAAAACTATTTTTTATTCCTTGATAATTCTTATGTTAATGGATCAAGGTTAGAAAAAACGGGCAAGGTTCATTCCTTGGATTCATTCATTATACTTTTTCTCCTTTACTATTTATTTGTGTGTTCTTCATTCCTCGACTAGTTTTCAAAAACCAATTATTGCATATTATTTATTTTCGAAATGATCTGAAATTGAAGACCCATCATTGAGACAAAATTATGGAAGTGTGGAATTGATAGTGGGAATCTAATCAATTCAATTTAGAAGAACCCTTTCCTAAAACAGTTTGTTTCAAGATGGACATAAATGGATTTCTAAGAAATTTTAAGTCTTGAAACACATCAATTCAGTGTTAGGGTGGTGAAACAACCCTAGATCTAAATTTTTGAGGTGAAAGGACCATCAAAACAAAATCTAGATCATCGGTTGCGGTGTTTGAAGGAAGAAATATACTTTATAAAAAAACCTAATGAACACGACATGTAACAGAATATTACACGGTGTGTTGCCCACACTAGGTAGTGGACAGGGTGTTGGGGGAATAATTAAATATTATATATTGTGTATTTACTCCAAAGAGACTCTGTGTGTATCTTGGTAGATACAGGGACATGGGGTGGAGTACATGGGTTTTCGACATGTTGTGTACCCCACCAAATGCATTGGCCTAGACTAAGTACATAGTTTACCCTATGTACTAGTACATGGGTAGAGACACACGGGTTGAAACTGTTTACTAGCACACTGATAGAGTACATAGGCAAACCTCTTGTGGAATGAAATCACATGTGATATTTATACATGGTTTGTACCCATTTTCAACAAGACATGTTCTAATGTCCTGGGTCTTTGTACATGGTAGTACCCAGGGTCAAGGGACATAGCGTGGGACACTACTACATGTCATGTACCCCCTTCTACAAGGATTTGTTCTCCTGTAATAGGTATATGAAAAAAATTTCATTAGGGTTAATTTCCTTTATTGTTTTCCCTAAAGGTATGTATGAATCATTTCCTGCTCTTATGATTGTAATCCCTTCAGTAGGACTTTATGTATAGTGTTTTGGAATCCCCCAAGGGGCCCAGAGAGAGAACCTATATTCATTGTTCATTCCCTAGGAAGAGTATTCAGTATTGACATGAACAAATTTATAGAGATTCTATACTCTATATAGAGGGTTAATCCAAGCTAATTTGTTGGTATCACCACATGTTCTTAGTTGTGATCCATATTTTTGTATCATATCTCTCTCTTTAGATCTATCAGTGTATCTCTCCTATGAAAGTTCATAATAAACAGAAATTCTCATACGAACATCATCAGTACAATCAAACTCATTATTGTGTTCTCCCAGATAGTGCTTCATGGAATATTAATGCTGAATCCCTAGTATTTATATATAGTAGTCTTGACATACCTATATAATTCATGCCTTGTATTATGTATCTCTGGATATTCTTATTTGTGTTGTCTACATATACTTATGTAGAGTTGATTTTACATTCTATTTTTATATTTCTTTTCTGTTTCTGGGAATCCTAATGAGTAATGTTAAACTCTTCCCTACAATGGATTTTTCAAGCATGTGTCATGTCTTGTAATGACTAGAGACATTTTTATGGAGTCCTAGGTGTACTTGGAATAGATGATTCCTAGTGAGATCTGGTAGTCTGAGGTTTGTTCCTAGAGATACAAACAGTATTCCCAATACCTTTTGTTTATAGGGTAGACTTTTGGTTTATAGACTATTCTTAGTGGGCCTGTATTTGGAAAATTTTCACTTTACATTACATTCCTATCATACTCTATAAGTTGATATATAATGGTATACATGAATTTTTTACTTATTTGTTTTTATATTTATTTATTTTGTTGGATTGGAGATGGGTGTGTGCATACAGGTACATAGTAAATTCCTCCCATGTTAGTGATATGTCTATTCAGTTCTAGTCATCAGTGCGTGTCCTATTAGTGGTGGTATTGCAGAGTTGTGAAAATGGTCCCACTTGGACTGGTCTTGAGAGAGTGTTATCAGAGCTGTTCAGATATACTTTAGGACTGGGAGTCTATGAGATATTGTTTGGGGAAATAATGTTAGGAGTTTTGAGTTTTGATTTCAGGAGATGGACTATAATGTATGTGTGGTCCGCCAATGTATCTATACAATAGGACTATGATAAATATATTTTCAACATGGTACATGAGAATATTGGTTACTGGGAAAATAATTTTAAATTAATCATATAGGAATGGGTTGTGTTTTCTATGTCTTTTTTGAGTCAAGTCTCTAGATATACTAATTTACCATGGTGAATATTATTTTCTTATAGTATTCCTTTTTGACGCATACTAACTAGGATTCAACATCACGATCACAAGGATTACCCCCTTAGCGATGCAGATTTGAATCAAGGACCAAATTTCTATATGTTACCCCCAAGTGGTGCACTAGCTATACTGCCACCTGTTGAGTAGCATGTGGAACCCATAATACCAACAGATGAGGAGCACAGGTTGAGCATACAACATGTGTTTTAGAGTTAGAGACGCCTCAGATCTTGAGGTGATCCCAACCCTCAAGCGACTGAGGACTAGAATGAGGTTGTGATACTTGTTTCTTTCCTAGTACGAACACTAGTAGATCATATGATGGTTCTGGTAGTGATCCTTCTACGTAGATAAATATGAAGATAGTGGAGTTTGGATATCCAGACTCATAAAGTGGTGAATATTTAATGGGTAGAGTTTGATCATATCATTAGAGAGGAGTTATCACCAGTTATGCTGAGAGCTGTTCATATAGAGGAGCTTCTTCAGCTCCAATAGGGTAGCATAACAGTGACTGATTATTCATCGAGGTTTTCCAAAATTTCAAGGTACTATATTGATATGGGAAGATATCATTACTTTATGAATTAGACTTTTGAGTGAGGTCGTTGAAGAGAAATTATAGCTAGCATTATCCCTTAATGAATTATTACTTATACTAGGGAGCATCATCATGATTTTGTGGATGAAAGATACATGGATGAGCAAATAAAGATGGTGATAGTCAAAAGTGGATAAGAAAGAGTGGTGAAATCAATAATAGGGAACCTATGTCTATCCCATGGACCTAGATGTGGGAGACATTTCAAGAGGTCCCTAAACATGGGATCTGTGCTTCAGGGCTCACAGGGTGGGTCCAGTATTCTAAGGAAGAGCTGGTGTAAATCAAGTGACGAAAACAGACATCTCACTCAAGATTTTATGACATGTCGTGCTATTAATATGGAGAATGTGGAAGTACCACTGAGGTAGATAAACTGACAAGAGAAGGTAGATTTGTATGTTCTCATATGTGGTAGAGGGGCTATGAGATAAGTTGGAGGTGGTTGACATTTCAACTTATTACCACCACCACCCCCATGTAGTGTATGCCTGGATTAGGGAGCTGGATGAAAGTGGAGGGGATAGATGCATGAGGTGAGGCATATGTGCCAAGGGAACCATGAATGATCATAGGTATGATCTATGTATTATCTACATTAGCGTTAGTACTGATAGACATAATTTTTTTTCATTCCATTCTCGCTATATATATTGTTCGAGACCTTGGTATTCTGGTTGAATTGCTGACACAACCATTATGCTTAGTGAAACCTACTAGAGAAGAATCAATGATAACACAACATTCTTTATAGTGTGTCCTAACCATTGGGGAGATAGTTTCTGTTGGAACCTCTTGGTGGAAGCATCGAGGCCTTACGAAATCATTCATGATATGGATTTGTTATCCATAGTCCATGCCCATATTGACTATTTTAGGTGAAGGATTTGGTATGTCCACATTTATGTAACCTAGTATTCCTTTGTCAAAGAAAAGGAAACCCATGCATCACTAGGGGGTCTTATTTATAAGAGGTCACAACTGATTACTCAATAGTTTTCTAGCTTTCCCCTCAATGCATCAGATTTTATAAGATTCTTGTTTCTAGCGGTGGTGGCGGAGTATGAGGACGTCTTTCCAGAAAATGATCCGGGATTACCTCCCCATAGAGAAATATAGTTCTACATTTGTTTACACATCAGGACGGCTTCGATATCTGCACTAGAATATCTAATGGATTCTTTAGAGCATCACGAGTTGAGGGTGTAGTTGGAGGACTTGAAGAGGATGTTCTTCATGAGACCCCGGGTTTCACCCTAGGTGTTCTGAGTTTTTTCACCAAAGAGGTAGATGGGAACTAGAGGTTGTGTGTGGTCTAGAGGTTCTTGAACTAAGTGATAATGAAGAACATGTATCAACTCCCTCTAATTGATGACCTATTTGATTAGTTGAGAGGGGAATGATGGTTCTTGAAGGTTGACCTCAGATCAGGCTATCACCAATTGTGAGTACGATATAAGGATATACCAAAGATGGATTTCAAATGTCGTTACAGTCACTATGAGTACATGGTGATGTACAATAGGAATGATGAACACCCCAACAATGTTCATGGGAATCATGAACCATATCATTCATCCTTACCAAGACTGATTCATTGTAGTGTTCATTAATAATATCCTTGTGTACTAAATGACTGAGGAGGAGCACATGATACACATAAGTATGGTTCTAGACATACACTGAGTGCAAAAAAATTATATTAAAAAATCTCTCTTCTAGTTTTTTATTCATGAAATCCACTTTATGGGAAATTTTGTCTCAATTAATGGAGAGGAATTGGACCTGGCCATGGTTGCAGTAGTGTTGGTATGGGAGGAACCCAAGAATGCGAGAGAGGTGTGGAGCTTCCTCGGGTTAGCAAGCAATTGTTGGAGATTCATACATAATTTCTCAAAGATATCAAAACTTTTTACAACATTGAATTAAAAAGGATAGCCGTTTCTGTGTATAGAGATGTTCCAATAAATTTTTAGATGTTGAGGAAGATTTTGATGAGCGTCCCGATCTGAATAATGCTGTAGGAGGGTGTCGAATACATAGTGTTCTATGATACATAAGGAACCGGGCTTCACTGTGTTATGATATATAGGTGATGGGTGATTTACTATTGTTCATTCCAGTTGAGAACACCTAAGTATAACTATAATACCAATCATCAGAATTAAGAAGAACTAGTAAACATGTTGAATATGTGGTGACACTAACTGATGGGTGAGTTGTTTATTATCTACTCTCACAATAAGAGTCTCAAGTATATCATCTCTAAAAAGAATATAATCTTGAGATAGTTGTGATAGCTAGATTTCCTCTAGGACTATGACTTTGATATTGTCTATAGCCATAAGATGGATAATGTGGTGGCATATGACCTCAGTATACTATCTAGTACGTAGTTACTAAATGAGGAGTTATATCAGTTGGCCTCGTTATAGTTATCCATTATGGATGGAGATGGTGAATATTACCTGAATTCAATGGTTGTGACCCATAAAATCTTATAGTAAATCAGGTAGGAACATCATTGGGGTTCCGAAAACAGACCATAGGTGCTTATATATTGACAGGGCATGCTCTTGATGGATATTCATAAGGAGGGGACGAGATTGTTCTTTTCATAGGTCGCATAGTAGTACTAGTGACATAGTAGGAGTATATTTTGAAGTATTTCTATGTGACCCATTTGGTGGTACATCTAGGTGTGGAAAAGTCATACTAGGAATGTTGACATATGTTTTGGGTTATAGGGATAAACAAAGGAGTTTTAGAGTTTTTTTTATCGATGCCTTACTTTTCAGCATGTGAAGGTTGACGACCAGGTTCCAGCGGGTTTAGCTCAACCCCTTGAGGTGCTGGAATAGAAGTGGGATGGTATATATATATATATATCATGAAGATTTTACCACATATATCTAGTAGACACATTTTCTTCTCGGTGATCATTGAATGACTTTCCAAGTCAGCCCACATTCTAGTTATCTATGAGTAGAGTTTAGTAGAGACCTTAGGATGCCTCTAAGTTTAGGAGATAGTTTGACTCAATGGATTTCTATTGATGATAGACTGAGATCATGATGATAATTTTAAATCTCGATTGTGGAAGGGATTGAGGGAGGAATTTGGGACCCATTTACACTTGACCACAACATTTCACCCAAATATGGACAACCAGACATAGCAGATGATTTAGGTCCTCTAGGAAATGCTGCAAACTTGCATGTGGTACTTAAATAGTATTTGGAAGGATCACTACTATTTGAGTATTTTTCATACAACAACAACTACTATCCCACCATTGGTATATATCCATTTTAGGATTTTTTTTATGGGAGACACTATTGGTCAACATTTTGTTGGAATTACTCATGAGAGTCAGTACTCATGAGCCAGAAGTTGCTATAAGATACTATAGAGAAGGTACAGATCATCTAGGAGAAAATGAATACTTCATAGATCAATCATAATTATTATTCTGACAGGTGATAGGGGCCTTTGGAGTTAAATTAATGATAACACATGTTCAAATGGGTTTCACCCTGTTGTGGATTATGAATATATGGTCAGGTTGATAAGATATCTCCAAGATTTATCGGATGTTTTTAGATACTGCTTATAGTTGATGAGGTGGTTCACCACATTGCTCTACCCCTATAGTTGGACCAGGTACATAATGTATTCCATGTTTTGCAACTGTATGGGTACATGCATGACCCGTCACATTTCATCAACAGGGTTGACCTACACATTGAGGATGGAGCGACTTTTGTTGAGTACCCAATTGAGATCAAGGATCCACATGAGAGGATCCTTAATGGGTGAGATATCATTTTGGTGTATGTCTGGGGCTAGTATGTGAATTTCCAGGGGAGAACATGGGAGTGGGAGGCTCAAATATTTGTACAGTTCCCCCATATTTTTTATTACCCTTGTTTTGGAGTTTTGGTGACCAAAATCCAACGGTGGAGAGAATTTAATATCCCAAATTTTCTGGGTATTATTTTTAAAATATTATATGGATTATAATTGAGACCCAACACTAAGTTACTATGTGATTCTATGGCCTCGTGTTCCTGAATAAATTTTTTAAATATATTAAAATATTAAATTGCATGCACACACATTTTTATTTAAAAAGTGAAATGAAATCTTATTGGGAGCCCAGATCAGAAATTTGATGGCATAGTTTTGTTCAGAGCATATTATTTATCCTAGGTGTTACCTGACATTAGATTGTATGATTCAACTGTGAAAAGTAGTTTCGAGTGTTTTTAATGAATAAAATAAATTGAAATATTCTTTTTTTATTTTTCATCAAGGCAGTGACATGGTGATGGTATTATTTTTTTAATTAATCCATTAGGAATGGATCCATGGATTGGATCCTAACCCATGAATTCATTAAAGTCTCTAGAGAGGAAACCCAGAATATTTCTCTCGTCGAGTAATGATGGAATTGTGGATCGAAGATAAATGAACGTCATTCTTGAAATATCTTACAAGAGGTAATAAATATTCAATAGAAAAAAGAATAAATTTCAATGTTGGATTTTTTATTTCATATTTTCATCCATGTTTAGAGATTTAACGATGAACGTGAACCAACCATTGAACTGGTTGACTCATGGTTAGGTCATTCTTTTCAGTCTGGGTTTCAATTATAGAATTTATAGGTTTGGACCATGAATAACTATTTTGATTCATTGATCATTCTTTTAGGAATGCATCGAGACAAAAAAATCAATGGTCGTGGTTCATTCCTCATATTCGTTTATTTTGATTTTCTCCCCTTGTATTTCTTTATGTGTTCTTCATTCTACGAATGGTTTTAAATGAATGATTTTACTCACCTACATTTTATTTTTTAATGATCTAAAAATAATGATCCAACATCGGTACAACCAAAAGGGGTTGTAATGGTGACAACAACATACAAATCAAAGAGGTTTGTAAGAACCGTTTCTTTGAGCAGCTTGCCTCAGGGTGAATTTAAATTCAAATTTTAGTAGATTGAAATCCATAAACGAAATGATTCAGTGTTAGGGTGGTAAAACGATGCTATATCTAATGTTTTGGGTTGAACAGACCTTTATAAAAATATCTTAATCATCATATGAGACACGTAGTGGTAGAATATGAATTTCTTAAAAACCCAATGAACATGATGTGTAATCTCATGGTTACATGGAGTGTGGCCCTGACTAAGCAGAGGCTACAGTTTCTCGGAATAGTTAAATATTACATAGTTGGTGACCCTAGTAACACGTTGTATAGGTACGCCCTAGAGACTCTGTGTGTATCTCAGATGATAAACTGACATGGGGTGGAGTACACAGGTTGCCTACATGGAATGTACCCCACCACACGTATTGGCCTCGACCAAGTACACAGACTACCCCATGTACGAGTACATGGGCAGAGAAACATGGGTTAACACCATGTACTAGAAAACTGCTAGATCACACAGGCAGACCTCAGATGGAAGGACTAGGGGTGTGACTTATTCTACATTTCGTGTACCCATTTTACACATGACATGTTCTAAAAAAATGGGTCATGCTACATAGGAAGTACCTAGGCTCAGGGGATGTTGTGTGTGACCCTAATACATGCTATGTACCCCCTTATACATGGATTTATTCTCTATTCCTCTGTATCTTGTACAAGTTTCATTAGGTTTTGTTCAAATTATCATTTTCCTTGAAGTTATGTATGAATAAATTCATATGCCTCAGACTATGATACCTTCAACAGTACATTCTTCATAGTGTTATGGAATCCCCCAAGAGGCCCAGAGTGAGTTCTTCTATTCATTCTTCATTCCCTAGTTAGAGTCTCTACTACAGACTAGACCAACATTACAAGTTGTCAGTACTCTACATTGTGGGATAGTCCATATTGAGTTGTTGGTATCACACCATGGAACTAGTTATGATCCTCATTTGTATATTGTATTACTCTAATGAAATATATTAGTGTTCCTCCATTTTATTGGTTTTTGGTTAATAGTACTTCTTAGGCAGATGATATCAATGTTAACAGACTCTAGAGTGTGTTCTCCCATATAAGGGCTTCATGGAATCATTGAGCTGAATCCATAGTGTTGGTATGATGTAGTCATTACTTACCTCTAGATGGTGTGTCTTTATACTGACCCATACGTGGGATTTTATTGAATGGATCATGTCTTTTACAGACCAGCAATCTTTTAAAGGAGTCGAAGTTAGATTAGGACCAGATGGGTATTTGTGAGATTAGGAAGGTTGAGGTGTGTTCTTATAGCTATAGATAGTAGTCCTATTAACTTTTTTATAGGTTGGACTTGTTGTTTACAGACTCTTCGTGGTGGTCTTTTATTTGACCCAATTTAAATTTATGTTACATTTCTGTCGTACTCTTTTTATTGGGATACAGTGGTATGCATGCCTTTTTTACTTAGTGGTTTTTTACATTTTTAAATTTTTTGGTCATGAGGATGGGTCTGTGAATACATGTACATAGGAAATTCCTCCAATGTTAGTGATATTCCAACTCAATTCTAGTTAACTACCCTTGTCCTATTAGAGGATGTCATGGGGACTCCCAATACAGGCCCCACTAGGACATGTCGTGACAGAAACAACATTCATTCTCAATAAATAAATATTAAAATAGATCAAACAAAATGTTTAGATGAAGATATACATGTCCATGATAAAAAAATATACATATATTGGATCAATAAAGGACTCTCAATTCTTATCTAAAAACTGGTTGGGTTCCCCTTCAAGAACAACTGAATATCTTATATGTTATAATCACCGAGTGATGGGAACTATCATGTGGGTGTCCAAAATCAACATGTATGTCTCTTGGGCATACTGTTCTAAATATAAGGAATTAGTTTCTATGTGGAGGTTTGGAGGGACTTCACATTTCTAATTTGATCTATTTTAATGATGCCCTAGAGGATGGACCATATTTTTAAAATAATGGTGGTGAAAATACCACTACATCAATGCTTTAAACACTTGCGATATAAACCCTATAAGGGTTTATTTCCTCGATTATTATTTCCCCCCCCAATATAACCTCATATATTTATATTATATCTTATTTTTATTACCCTCATATTCTATGGGGTCACACCTCTGTAGATCAATTGATTTCATTATTTATAATTATTAGTTCATTGGTTCTTTAATGGGGGTTGGTTAAATGCATGAGTCTGTGATTGAATTGATGATTAAGGGGAATTGGTGGGAGCTACAATCTTATAATGATTCCAAGATAACCTTCTCCTTATTTACCATGGAACTATTACTCTAATAGTGGGTAAACTGGTAGAAAATATCTCCATTGGATATGAAGATACCTAGGAATGGGAATTTGTAGAAATTGGTCTAATAAATTTATCTATTTATGGATGTTTTATTATGTATGGAGTGTGTTATTAGGCCATAATCACCCAATGTTGTCATACCACCATCAGGTTCCACTCTTCCGTAAATTTTTTTAATGGAACAATGCCTTGATTTTACATGAATCAAAATTTCTTAGGGAATTGGAATGGTGTATAATCTTCATAGTTGACTTCACAATCAATTTGATCTACAAAAAAATAATCTTGTAATTGTATTTAATATGAATAAGAATCATATATTATTTTGTATTAATTTTTTATTATTCTTTTGGGATGATCACTATAAGCGGTGAATTTGAACAATGAACTCAAAATCAGTATATTTTTTAATATAGATTCTAGGATTTATACATATTTGAGGATTTTATAGACATTGATATGAGTGTTTATCGACAACTAAACAACATGGATTATACCAAAGAAGTGAAACAAAGCCTTTCTATTATATATATTTAGAATAAATTGGTTTATCATTTCTCATATTGTCACTAATAATCCCAGGGGGTTCCCTTATAAAAAATAGATCACTATAAAAAATATGATGTAATTAACTTAATTGTTTGAATTGTGGGCTGGGAGCATGTGGAAATAAATCCTCATTGTAAGAAACCCAATGAGTTTGGTCATATTAGAGATGTTGGGGTTAACATTGTATCCCCAAATCTTATATAATCCCCTCCCTGGTTTGTTCCAATATTTAATAGGAGCTCCACTCTTCTCCAATGGGGGGTATATGGTTAGATGATTGTATGAATTTCTACCACCATGAGGTTTCTGAAATATATTCATCAATGACCTAAAGGAAATATGAAATCATGGATGAAGTTCCATCATCATTTAATTATCAGATGAATTAAGAAATGTGTGTACTACTGATATTATTTTCCATGTATCCTCTCATGTAGACTTTTGGGGGATGAACTCATCATAAATCACCCCTATGATTGAGTCCCTAATGATTTTGTAAACATCCCATGGAATAATCCCTAATTTGTAATAAACTAGGTGAAATGAATTGGTTTTTGGATTCATTTGGTTGAAGAAATCATAAAAAAGTTTGGATTATTATAAATATAAGTTTTTGAGATACATGTGGCTCATAAATATCCAGTTCCTACAACTAATATTTGAATTATATTAATGTTTGGTGGAGTTAATAATCATAACTCCTCTCAGGTTCACACCACCATCATGGAGCTTGCCCCAATATTTCATCTCTCCCTATAATTGATATACCATTTATTAATGAAACGTTTATTAATATTATTTTGTATCTATATTATATGGTTAATAATGGTTGTTATGGATATCCTTAGAATGGTCCATTAAGAATGTAAGAGTTACCTCCACTTTGTTGTTTTATACCACCCTTAAATATTTTTTAGAAGCCCCGTTGTGGTTATTTGAAGTAAACCAGTAGCTCAGAAGGTTATAATTATGTCTTGAAACATATATTTTAATCTAAACCCCTGATCATAAAGGGTAAAGAAGTCTTAGTACCTTATTTTGATGATGTTTTAGAACATATTTCACAAGGGAGAACATGATCACCTAACACTCATTGATATAACATTTGTCTATTCCTTTAACAAAGATCATGATATGAGAAACAAAAAACTCATCGACAATAGTAGAGGATGTGTGATCCATGGTGATTCCTGTAATAGGGTAAAAATTTATATCAATTGACTAAAAATTAGGAAAATAATTGATGAAGAAGTTATCTATAGAATTAATTGGGTTAAATCCCCAAACGTAATGATGTGTCCCATGTCTACCTGAATGAACACATTATCCCACATCAACAATCCCATATATATATGTATTGGTAGCATTTACTATTTTTATGCACTAAGGATTACTCACGTGAATTTAGATTCATGTTGGCCATTCACCAGGCTTAGTTCACTCTTGGGGGAACCATAGGATTACATGTGGTTAAGTGATAAGGCATGAAAAAGTGATGCTACTAACATGATAATTGAAGAAAACTTGGACAAATAGAGTTAATATGAGATTTAGGGTTCACAAGTGTCACAATAGTGTGGATAAAGTAAGTATTCCCATTTATTTATAACTAAAATCACCAATGTGTATAGGTCTATGTACCTATATAATGCACCATACAATGGGTGTGTGATTCGAGCACCTATATTTCAGCTCTAATGTGTTTAAACCATATAATTAATCCCTCTTCATGACGATCAGACCTTATTCTCAGGGTTTCATTATTTAGTTGTACTTTAGGAGAATAAAAGTATTATGGTCAAGAAATTTAAGGGTTTTAGGAAGAAGGTGCACTGTTTTCCCAGGTCTTTAGGAATTTTCCCAACCTGAAGTTCCCAAATATATGTACATTCACTACATAAAATGAAATATATGTTCCTATTACTCCTAGAATAACTATTCAAAATCCCTACTGCACATCACATACCTCACCTATCCCACAATCCCAGGACCTCAATTTTTCTTATAACTAAGACCCCTTGGGTCCTAATTGGACTCAATTGGGGAAGATAAAGTGAATACAGAATATTCTTTCACCCTAGTCCTTATACATCCTCTATGTAGACTTTCTTCATAAATCCTAAGGTAATTTTTCAAATAATAAGGTTAGTTGTGTAACCCAATGGTTTAAAAACATATAACCTTCATGTTACATCCCTTTGCTGATATTTAATCGAACACTAGGATGAAGAAAACTAATATGGAAGTAAAATATAGTCCCATTAACCAAAGTGAATTGGTGGAGTCCCATATCCTTCATGATCAATCCTCCAAGAAGTTCCCTCCTAAGGGGAACCCATTTTCATCCCCTTAACTATTCTAAATCAAAACCCATTTCTTATCCCTATAGTATAATGAATTAGTGACAACCTGATCTCAAATTAGGGTGAAGTATGATCATTTTTTAAAACCCTCACTTTAGAGAAACAACATTAGTGATCCATCAAAAGGGTAAATCCACATCCAAGACATCCCTAGGTTAAAATTACTTTGGTGAGCCCTGACTAAGGTGAAGATACATATCAGCCCCCACACTTGAAAGAAAATACTTTCTTATCCCACGCTAGGGTGTCAATATCCCCTACCTTTATTGATGAATAACTTCATCTCCCAGGTCCCTTTTTGGAGAACCAAATTATTAATGCATCCTCTAAAACTTCAAGATCCACATAATAAGTGAATTCACACCTTTGAATTTTAATGGGATGGGCCATGGTCTGTGAGATGGCATTTGGTGGTAATGGGTCATGGAGGAATCACATGGGGTGTTGACTCAATTAAATAATTGCTAATGTGGAATGCTGGTAGAAGGGGGTGTCGTTTCATTCTGAATAGTGGTGAACCATGATGGAAGCAAAAATTGTTACTATATATGCTGTAGATTTTTAAAGTTATAGTGGGAGTTATGGGGTAGTCAAGTGGTGTGAGAAACGCTGCAATCAAAGTTGTGATAGGATCCATCAGGATGTTTATAGAAAATACATATCCATAGGAGTAGGACGCATAAGAAGAAAATTAAGGAATAAAGAAACCACCAATAGATATCATTGGATTGGGAATAAAGGTCTGGTATTTATTTATTCATTGGTTTCATGAAACATATAGTTTTACATGGGTAAATGATGGGTGATTAGATATGTCAGGTATGGAGATTAAAAGAATCAAATGAATGTTGAATCTAAGGAGTGGTTGTTCAAGGTTGTCTAGTGTTTGGGCCTTTGGGTCATGTTTTAGGACTTGTGCCTTTGGTCATAGAGGTTATGTAAGGGTCTCACTATTAACATATTTAAAAATGTAATTATTCTAAAATATATAAAAAGATAAAGTCCTTAGGGATTTAGAAGAGAGAATGAACATTAATGTTTTAACCATATATCATGTATTCCATTGATAAAATTCATCTCTCAATTGTCACCCATATAAGATGTGACCCTTAATGGATTCGAACTCATGTATTCCCATGATAACAAGGGTACCTATCAATGGGAAATCAATGAATCCACTCGGGGATCTTGATGTATGACTTGGTTAACCCATGCCTAAGCCCAATTGACAATAGAAATTAGTTTATATCCTTATATACTCGATGATCCATGAGAAAAAGGGGCCTATTTAAGATTTAATATCCATCCATGTTTTATTGATCATTTCATAACCTTGAGTTATAAATATTCTAGGGAAACTAATATAAGGGAAATGAACATCCCTGAATGAGCCTCACTCATGTTCTCTCAATTCCTAGGAAGCATAATTTACAATTTATCCATAAGACAAAACCAATCATTCTCACATTAATGATCTCATGTTAGTGGTTTATTAGTCTGTAGAAACCGGGCCTCCTATGCCTAATAACATACTAATATTCACAGGGACCAATCCTCCAGAAAAATCCATCGGTTAGGTTCATATTCCTTATGATCTTTAATCCTTAAAAGGTCCACATTCCATAAGAAGTACATAGGTCCAATCCCAATGTGTAATCCCAAATTGGTCCTATGTTTATACCCCATTAAAAACATAGACACACATACCACACGACATTAAAATACATGGTATGGCCATATCACAAGACATTAATCTATTTATATCAAACTAAAATGTTATGATTCCTTTCATGATGATATATAGGAATCCCTTCTTATCGGCATGATCCCAACACAATAAAAAAATAAAACCTCCATGGATGTTGATAAACCTTGATTTTTTAAATATTTGGATTTAAACCATAGATCCCCAAAAATGAGTTTCACTAAGTTACCAAACCAAGGTACAGAACATTTAATACATTAATATGGTTTTATTAATGGAGAATCTTTAATAAAAACATATATTCACATTTATGGGAGTCCTATAATATATAAAAAAATTCACATCAATGCATTGTTTCAATCCACTACTGGCATAAAGGTTAATAATGCCATAATTATATTTTGGAAGGAATCGTAAATATATATTAAATTGACAAGTGATCCCTATAGTAGTCAAAAAAACTACCATCTCTAAATATTAGAATGAGATTAACCACCCGTCCTCCTGACAAACACATAATCTAATGTGTCTGTAGAAAATTCTGAATAGGTACCTACATTTAGAGAGTATGTTTACACTGAATCAAACTGTTGGGGTATAATCACATCAGATATTTTCATTAGAAAAAAAACACTAAATTCATTTAGTTCATTACTGAGATTTCATTTATCACTCCCTTAAATTCCCATATATAAAACTCATTCTTCCTTTCATAGGGTTTCACTAATAATAAGGTTGATAATCAAGCCATCTTCTTTGGTCTCAAAATATCCAATGAGATCTTGGTTCCTAAGTTTTGTATAATAGGACACAAAAATGTTGTCATCAAAAAAATTACTAGTGACTATAAAATTAAAAAGAAAGTGAATTTCCCTTTACTTATACACACTCATGTGTTGATGGCCACATTTCTCTATGATCATATGTCTTCTCTTATCATGTGGTCTAATAATTATTGAGTAGATAATAAAAAAAACATAGTTTCATCCCATGATGATGTAAATAAAATGAAATGGTAATACACATGGAAATATAATGGTGAAAAACATGACCTAGATTGATAAGTTTGAGGAGTAAACCATCTAAAAAATGTTTTATCCCATGTGGGGGCCTCAAATGTTATTGAGATGAATGAATTACCCAATTAGATGGATTACTTGGTTGAATACCACAAACATGAGATGTTGTTCATGAGATAAGAAAAATTTGATCAATTATATATATTGGAAGCAAACTCACCTTTTTTAAGGGTCCAAACATAGATAAAAGTGTATATAATCATAGATTTGATGGAATCCTACTGCACTTTATGTAGTGAAAATAAAATCCTTAATCCTTACAAAAGAATCATACATGGAAATATGAAGCTCAAAATATAGGATAAAATATTTCACACTTGATCAAAATATTTAGATACTTTTATCCTATAATGTTTATTGACTACATGGAATTTACAAAGGCGTTTCATGCAATCTAGGTATCTCTAAACTTCAAGAATCAACCTCTTTATGTCCTCCATAATACAAAGTAATCTTTAGACATCTTGGTATTGGGAATCCAAGTATTTCGTCCCTACCCACCAATGACAACCAAATAGTTCTAATTTATCCTTATTTCCACTAATTTATTCTTCTAGTGGGTTGAAACTATTCCCTTAAAGGATGATTTGACCTATACTTTGATCACATTTTTGAAATCTCATATAATTCATCTATTTAGGAATCCTCATACTATTCTCATTGAAAATTGAAACAACATCTATTTCTAAAAGTTGAATGAGATTTATTATAAGAAAAAAATCTATTGAAACTATACAAACCACTATTTTACAATGGAAAATAGATATATTCAGGCATTCAAAAAATTCGTCATTAACATGAATATGAACAAAATGGATCAGAACAAGAAGAGTTATCCTCACCTACTCATTAATGGTTTGGGGGTATATCGGAATATGACTGAAACATCCACCATATAGACTTATTACACAATATTGTGATGAATAGAATTAGTGTAGACAATGGAGGTTTAGATACCATCATTATAGATAACCATATATAGCTGGTTAACCTTGGATAAGACATCCCAATTCTAGATAGTCCAACTAAAAGACATCGATGAATATAGGTTCCATGTGTTGTATAATATTTTGGTCCATCATAATCACGTAACTATGAATTAATTAATAATATTAATAATAATTCATTAATAAAATGATATTTGTTTCTAGAATTTAGATCAGAAATGATACTCAGAATAAAACCATAGAAATTAGAGCTCGGATGTGAGGAAATATTTTCAATTCACAAGGTCTACACTAGTGGTGCTTATTACGTAATCACAATGGATAGGGATCAAATCATACCTCCCTCCAAAATGATGTTCCATTAGAAGTATTTAGCAAAACATTGGATTTGGTTAATGGCCATTATCATGTGACAAAAAAACTGCATGACATATCATCCCATTGAATGTTTTATAAACTGCATAGAAATAATTATATATCACATAACCATACTCTTCTTGGAATGTATCCTCACCACATGAACCACAAATACATGGAATATATGTATTATATACATTAATTTTATCTAATGAATATTTCCCAAACTATACAATGTTGTGTTGTGTGTTCAATATTTTCGAAGCATGATGTCAAAATAAATAAATTATGTCTATAGCTATATGAACTTAAAAAATATAGCTAATGTATTTATTTATGATTCTTAAATTATAGAACTATTCTTTAGTCTATGTCATAGAATATTGTAACGCCCCGACCCCAGCTACCCAGAGTCGGTGCATTACTTCGTAACATTGGCATGATCACAAAAGATCAAGTCTCGAAAGACCGATTAGTTTAGTAGCCTTGGAAACACTAGATACATTCATAAGTCTTACATTACATCATAAAGTGAAAAACTAATAAAAAAGTCTTCATAGTCCACACTCATATCCTCTTCTGACTATCCCTGCAGGTCATTCATAAAATACTTCTTCACATCCTGGAAAATATTAAAACATTGAAAGGGGTGAGCTCAGATGCTCAGTAAGGATAACAATATTGCGGAAGCTTTCATAAATAAACATAAAAATTTAAGGCAATGTATAACTAAAACAAAAGCCTTTTAAACTTGAACATCAACATAATATGGCAAAAGTAAAATGAGATAATGCCATTCACTTCTTCACATGGATATTCTACTGGTCGAATAATCACATGCAATATCAATAACCACTTTCATAATGAGGGAATGTATAATGCCAGACATTCTGAAACACTTTGTCAAGGCCTCGGCCAAGACGTCTAAAATGATTAAGGCCTCGTCCAAAACCATAAATCAAATTGGGAAAGGGCCTCGGCCAATTCCATGTCTAGTTGTCTCATGAGACCTACCGATGCATCGAGGAGCTATTGCGGGCTCCACCCGTCACTTATTAAGTCCAATACATTCCTCATATGAATAGGTTTAAACATATCATAAACCATAACATAATCGTATCACATAAAACATTTATAAAGGAAACATAACATTTCCACATTTCAATCACAAGATATCAATACAACACATTGTTATAATACAAACGCTTTCAAAACCATTTTCAATACCAATGTAAAAGAAAGTTAAAACTTTTTATTTATTTTTCATTAAAAAAAGATGGCTTGTAGAGGAAGCCGAAACTCGAATAATGGTCACGGCGGCGGAGAGGTCATTGTCGCCGCATAAGTACGGAAAGAAAAACATTCCCTTTTTTCATTTAGCAAAACGCTTCATATAAAAAAGATTTCTTTTTGAATAAATATAAAAGTCAAAGGGGTTTATACACCGTATAAAAGAAAGTTGTGTATAAAACCAAATATGCCTCAATGAAAGGGGATTGAGACGAAGTCCTTAAAAAGATAATTTTTAAGATAAAATAGATCTATTATGTGTATTAACTATAGTTACACATAAAGAAAGTAAAAAAAATACAAAATAAGACATAATAATATCATGACATAATTTGAAAGTAGGAGATTAACCCAAAGAATGGAAGTTGGGTTAAGAAATTCCCTTACCTCGTGTCTGACTTGACTCAACCATTCTTTAACCTCCTGAATAATAAACTAGAGTTAATATATACCTTATTAAGAACCATTTTTAATTTAATTATCCTTTTTATATCACTTATTACAATGTTATGAACATTATGTAATTATTTAAGTTAATAACGGTCGTTTTGTCGATCTTTGGTACTTGAGTCAACAATAAACTTCTTATAATTACAAGTTGTTTATGTGGTAGAATATCCATTATGTCCAGAAATATATTCATGATTTAGATGTCATATATATCATATATATCCAGTATATACATTCATTTATAATATTATGTAACATTTAGAGGTAAGAAATGAAATGCACCGTTCATGGAGACGGTAAGCCGTACGTACGCATGAACGCTGCTTTCATTTCTATTTCATATTTAATGGAATGAAATCATAATGATATAAATGTATAATATAATTCCAGTATAATATAGTGTATAATAACATTTACTCCATCCTTTATACATCCCACATATGGCATTAACGATTCAAATCACTTTGAGGGGGCGGTAGTCCGCACTTCCTAAAATGAAATTATCGCGTTTTACCCATAATGGAAATTATAAAGTATGCCATAAATGAGAAATACAGAAGCATAAGTAAAACATAAACATATTATATATCATATATAAAAATAGTGACATCTTAATGGCCATCTTTGAAGGTGTTATATGTGTGTTGAACAATCATCGTTTCGTGAGGCAGAAATTCGCCATCCACAGAAACCGTATGTTCTTTAACCATTAGATGTAGGTGTGTGTAATTGTAGCTCGAATCCATCTTATAACAACATCCTAGTATATTGAGGATACTGGTGTTGTTAAAAAAGAAATGAATAAAAATAGTTTAGGGGGTTGGAGAAGAAAAATAAAAAAAACAACATTAGAGAAGACATTACCTCAAAATCGGGTAACTCTTTTTTATTTGAGCCAAAGGCTTCCTTGGGAAGAGTTATGCCCAATGTGAGGCTTCTAGGAGTAAGGGAGGAATGTTTGGAGAGTATTTGGGAAGGGGTTGGTCGAGCCAAATGGCTTGAAAGTGTGAATGAGGTGGTAGAGGTGGGGGCCTTTTATAAGTGGAGAGGAGGGGCACTTTTGG
Organism: Viscum album; assembly: GCA_963277665.1. Taxonomy (NCBI): domain Eukaryota; kingdom Viridiplantae; phylum Streptophyta; class Magnoliopsida; order Santalales; family Viscaceae; genus Viscum; species Viscum album. The sequence continues at coordinate 1,962,277,293 of OY728137.1, forward strand.
AAAGTAATGAAATGTTATTCAATTATACAATGCTTTTCGGTTTCTAAAGGTCCCACACATATATAATTCATGGATAAGGTTATAAGGGTTCGAAATATACCCATCCAATAGTCTTTGGACAAGTGTAAGCCTTGGATGTTGCATTATCTTTTCATTTTATTAAAATCGTTAAATAATGATGTCATCGCTGCATCATAATGATGTCATAAATAATTTAATTTATTTAATGTCTAAAAATTATAAAAAAATACTATGATGTAGGAAATCTATTTATATTTCTAATGAATATTTATAATCAAAATTTGGACTTGTGTAACCCCAATTAAAAACTGTTTTAGTAAAACAACTCATGTTTGTGTCAATTTAATTCTAACATTAAATAAATATATATTAATGTCATTTTCCAACTAAAGTGGCTCCATTGGGTCCCCAAGTTGACCCATGGGTTTTATTTGTCGGCCATGACTCATCCATTAGGAGTAGGACAAGTGTCAAGCTCATATCATATTATTAAAACATTGTTTTTACCTTAAACTACACTAATTACCTCTAATCGCGATTAAGAACTTAAAAGTTACTATTCACCAAAAAATTATTTTAATCTCATTGAACCACATTTTACTTCTTAATGACAACCATGTATGTCGGATTTTTGAAAATCAAATCACAGAAGTGGTAATATTTCATTTAAATGAAAAATCAGTTATTTAACTACCACTTAGTGGTTTCACTATTCATAAAAAATTGAAGTTTTTCAGAACAAAGCCAAAATTTCACCCTAAGCTATAATTGATATTCCGAATCCAAAAATGAAGTCCATTTTGAAATATAAGATTTCTATAATTTTAAAAATTGGTTATTACTATTCATAACGGCTACTTTGATTAGTCGCGGTGTTTTAGAACTCGAAGTTGCGTATAATGCAAGCTATTGCATTATTGAATGAGAAGCGTATCATGGAAGCTCGGGGTGTTACATTCTCCCCTCCTTCAATAAATTGCGTCCTCGCAATTTGAAATTTTTCTTTGAAAATAAAAGGTTGAAAAGAGAAAATACCTTTGAGGAAAACCCACATCATAAATAAGGTTAATAAATATATAACATTAAAAGAAAGCAGGATAAGTACAAAGGTCACTCGATATAGCCCATTCTAGGATTATATGAAAATATGGATATGGAGGAGAAACAAACCATCAAGGTCTGATGGAAAGTTATAGAAAACAGGATTTGGAGAAAGTTTAACCACAAGAAAATCACAAACTTGTGATTGGTTAAACAGTAATTGAATCCCCAGTTGGAAAAGTTAACCGACAACATTTTTGTTTTAAGTTACTTTTTATAATGTTGAGGAATTTATTTAGGAGTTTTACTAAGAACGTAAGGGAATATACATACTTGTTATGTATACTTTCATTCGTTAATAAATTTTTACCACAAACCCAACTTTTACTCCAAATGGTAACAGAACTCAAATATATTCTATTTATCCTAATTGTATAAGGTTCAAAATGTTAACACATACCATATAGATTAGTAAAACTATTTTGTAATAACCAGGGACTTCCTGTAGGCTAGTGGTAGGAAATAAAGTCCTGTCACACCATGATTGTGGGTTCGATTCCTGCATCTTTGTCCGACGCGACGGGTTATGCCCCACCCTGCAGGTTGTCCTTTTCCTAAAAATATAGTACTATACTATTCCAAAAAAAATCTTCATAAATGTTTTAACCATAAACAATACTATCCAACGATCAACTTAATCCATTCCAACCTTTATAATTATACAAAATACCTCCGTCCAGACTTTCTCTAAAGGGTCGTTAAATTCCAAAATCAATTGTAACCTCAACTTCCCCAAACAAAGTAATGTTTCTCTTACTGTCACATACTAAAAATATGATTACCTTCATCATATTAAGTCCTTAATAAAAACAACATGTACTGCAGTACAATCCTTATATATATCACATTATTCTTATAACCATAATCTAGTTCATGAGTCCAAAAACACAAATACAATAATTATTCCGCTTCAACTGTAGTCACAGCATAAGATTGGCCTTGATCCCTTGGCCTTTTCTGAGGTAAGTTTCCTTGACGCTTCGGACATTCATTTGCATAATGCCCCATTTCCCTACAATTGTAGCATTCAACTTTGACAGCCTCTTTCTTTCCATTGCAATCACGAGCCTGGTGACCCTTTTCTCCACATTTATAACAAACTCCCATTCCTTTTAGGCACGAACCGGGGTGATTCTTCCCACAATTATCACATAATGGAAAATCCTTCTTTCCCTTTTTCCCTTTATCTGTATCTTGTTCCACGGTTCTCTTCTTCTCTTGATTTACTTTTTTGTCATAAGACTTAGAGAATTCCTTTTCTATCTTGATAGCACACGAGACAATATCTTCGTATGATGAGAAAGATTGTGATACTAAAGCTCGACGGAGAAATGGTTTTAACCCATCAAAGAAACGATCAATCTTACTCCTTGGGTTACGTATATAATCTGCAGCATACCTCGCTAACCTTGTAAAGTTGGCCTCATACTTTGCGACATTCTCATCCTCCTTTTGTTTCAGACTCAGAAATTGCCTTTCCATATCTGCTCTATGGTCATGAGGAAAGTATTTTTCTAAGAAAAGATCTTTGAAGTCCCTCCATTCCATATTCGATATGTCATCATATTCCTTTGTGTTTTGAATCAATGACCACCATTGATCAACATCTCCAGTGAGGCGGTAAACTGACATGACAACTTTATCCCTTTCACTACTCCCCAAGGCATGGAATATTTTCTCTAAGGAATTTATCCATTGCTCAGCTACTATATGATTTGTACTCCCATTGAAGGATGGTGGTTGTTGCCTCATGAAACGGTCTAGCATTGATCCTCCACGTTGCGGATCAGGGTGCTCTATACGAGTAAGGTTATTATTCATAACCTGAGTGAGTTGTCCCAGTATGGTAATAAGTTGATCAGCACCAGTTGTATCTCCAGATCCACAATAATTATCTTGAGCAGGAGGGAAATCCCTACACGGAGTTCGTGCATTGATACGGTTTCCATTCCTTCCACTAGGCGCCATTTCTAAACAATGGAATAAACTAGGTTAGTTTATGAATTACAATGAATAATTTCAAACTTTTAAAATACTTAATGTAAATTGAACGGTTTATAGATATAATCAATAATCATAAGAATGTTTTCTTTGAGGAAGTATATACTCATAAACCCTACATAATGGTTTGTAAAGAAAATGAGAATTATCCTAAGCAAATCCCCCGGGAGTGTCGTAACCAAGAGTGCAGCAAGGCCCGTTGTCGTGCACCAGTTCCCGTTCGAGTCTAGCTCAAAGCGGTGTTTTAGGGTTTTACCCCTAGGTACATCTGTGCCAGATCCGCCTCTACCTGTTCATATCCAGATAGGGATGTATTTCTCGGAAAACTCACAACATCTCTACAATACCAAAATTCTAGGAAGTTCTTCTATACTAATCCTCAATGTCTATCTTCGGGATATGTGCTCTAATCAGAGTTTATCTAAATCTATCTTCCAAGGTTAGTACTAAACTGCCTCTGATACCAACTGTAACGCCCCGACCCCAGCTACCCAGAGCCGGTGCATTACTTCGTAACATTGGCATGATCACAAAAGATCAAGTCTCGAAAGACCGATTAGTTTAGTAGCCTTGGAAACACTAGATACATTCATAAGTCTTACATTACATCATAAAGTGAAAAACTAATAACAAAGTCTTCATAGTCCACACTCATAGCCTCTTCTGACTATCCCTACAGGTCATTCATAAAATACTTCTTCACATCCTGGAAAATATTAAAACATTGAAAGGGGTGAGCTCAGATGCTCAGTAAGGATAACAATATTGCGGAAACTTTTATAAATAAACATAAAAATTTAAGGCAATGTATAACTAAAACAAAAGCCTTTTAAACTTGAACATCAACATAATATGGAAAAAGTAAAATGAGATAATACCATTCACTTCTTCACATGGATATTCTACTGGTCGAATAATCACATGCAATATCAATAACCACTTTCATAACGAGGGAATGTATAATGCCAAAATTCTGAAACACTTTGTCAAGGCCTCGGCCAAGACGTCTAAAATGATTAAGGCCTCGGCCAAAACCATAAATCAAATTGGGAAAGGGCCTCGGCCAATTCCATGTCTAGTTGTCTCATGAGACCTACCAATGCATCGAGGAGCTATTGCGGGCTCCACCCGTCACTTATTAAGTCCAATACATTCCTCATATGAATAGGTTTAAACATATCATAGACCATAACATAATCGTATCACATAAAACATTTATAAAGGAAACATAACATTTCCACATTTCAATCACAAGATATCAATACAACACATTGTTATAATAAAAATGCTTTCAAAACCATTTTCAATACCAAAGTAAAAGAAAGTTAAAACTTTGTATTTATTTTTCATTAAAAAAAAGATGGCTTGTAGAGGAAGCCGAAACTCAAATAATGGTCACGGCAGCTGAGAAGTCATTGTCGCCGCATAAGTACAGAAAGAAAAACATTCCCTTTTGTCATTTAGCAAAACGCTTCGTATAATAAAGATTCCTTTTGAAAAAATATAAAAGTCAAAGGGGTTTATACACCGTATAAAAGAAAGTTGTGTATAAAACCAAATATGCCTCAATGAAAGGGGATTGAGACGAAGTCCTTAAAAAGATAATTTTTAAAATAAAATAGATCTATTATGTGTATTCACTATAGTTACACATAAAGAAAGTAAAAAAATACAAAATAAGAAATAATAATATCATGACATAATTTGAAAGTAGGAGATTAACCCAAAGAATGGAATTTGGGTTAAGAAATTCCCTTACCTCGTGTCTGACTTGACTCAACCGTTCTTTAACCTCTTGAATAATAAACTAGAGTTAATATATACCTTATTAAGAACCATTTTTCATTTCATTATCCTTTTTATATCACTTATTATAATGTTATGAACATTATGTAATTATTTAAGTTAATAACGGTCGTTTTGTCGATCTTTGGTACTTGAGTCAACAATAAACTTCTTATAATTACAAGTTGTTTATGTGGTAGAATATCCATTATCTCCAGAAATATATTCATGATTTAGATGTCATATATATCATATATATCCAGTATATACATTCATTTATAATATTACGTAACATTTAGAGGTAAGAAATGAAATGCACCGTTCATGGAGACGGTAAGCCGTACGTACGCATGAACGATACTTTCATTTCTATTTCATATTTAATGGAATGAAATCATAATGATATAAATGTATAATATAATTCCAGTATTATATAGTGTATAATACCATTTACTCAATCCTTTATACATCCCACATATGGCATTAACGATTCAAATCACTTTGAGGGGGCGGTAGTCCGCACTTCCTAAAATGAAATTATCGCGTTTTACCCATAATGGAAATCATAAAGTATGCCATAAATGAGAAATACAGAAGCATAAGTAAAACATAAACATATTATATATCATATATAAAAATAGTGACATCTTAATGGACACCTTTGAAGGTGTTATATGAGTGTTGAACAATCATCGTTTCGTGAGGCAGAAATTCGCCATCCACAGAAACCGTATGTTCTTCAACCATTAGATGTAGGTTTCTGTAAGTGTAGCTCGAATCCATCTTATAACAACATCATAGTATATTTAGGATACTGGTTTTGTTACAAAATAAATTAATAAAAAGAGTTTAGGGGGTTGGAGAAGAAAAATAAAACAAAACAACATTAGAGAAGACATTGCCTCAAAATCGGGTAACTCTTTTTGATTTGAGCCAAAGGCTTCCTTGGGACGTGTTCTGCCCAAAGTGAGGCTTCTAGGAGTAAGGGAGGAATTTTTGGAGAGTATTTTGGCAGAGGTTGGTCGAGCCAAATGGCTTGAAAGTGTGAATGAGGTGGTTGAGGTGGGGGCCTTTTATAAGTGGAGAGGAGGGGCACTTTTGGAAAGTAATGAAATGTTATTCAATTATACAATGATTTTCGGTTTCTAAAGGTCCCACACTTATATAATTCGTGTATAAGGTTATAAGGGTTCGAAATATACCCATACAATAGTCTCTGGACAAGTGTAAGCCTTGGATTTTGCATTATCTTTTCATTTTATTAAAATCGTTAAATAATGAGGTCATCGCTGCATCATAATGATGACATAAATAATTTAATTTATTTAATGTCTAAAAATTATAAACAAAATACTATGATGTATTAAATCTTTTTATCTTTCTAATGAATATTTATAATCAAAATTTGGACTTGTGTAACCCCACTTAAAAACTGTTTTAGTAAAACAACTCATGTTTGTGTCAATTTAATTCTAACATTAAATAAATATATATTAATGTCATTTTCCAACTAAAGTGGCTCCATTGGGTCCCCATGTTGACCCATGGGTTGTATTTGTCGGCAATGACTCATCCAATAGTAGTAGGACAAGTTTCAAGCTCATATCATATTATTAAAACATTGTTTTTACCTTAAACTACACTAATTACCTCTAATCGCGATTAAGAACTTAAAAGTTACTATTCACCAAAAAATTATTTTAATCTCATTGAACCACATTTTACTTCTTAATGACAACCATGTATGTTGGATTTTTGAAAATCAAATCACAGAAGTGGTAATATTTCATTTAAATGAAAAATCAGTTATTTAACTACCACTTAGTGGTTTCACTATTCATCAAAAATTGAAGTTTTTCAGAACCAAGCCAAAATTTCACCCTAAGCTATAATTGATATTCCGAATCCAAAAATGAAGTCCATTTTGAAATATAAGATTTATATAATTTTAAAAAGTGGTTATTACTATTCATAACGGCTACTTTGATTAGTCGCGGTGTTTTAGAACTCGAAGTTGCGTATAATGCAAGCTATTGCATTATTGAATGAGAAGCGTATCGTGGAAGCTCGGGGTGTTACAAATATGACCACATTTTCTTCCAATTCTTTTCAACTACATCACTACCTCTATAGAACTATGTGTGGCTTGATTCTGATCCCATGGAATATTTAGTGATGCCTTGACCACCTGACCATGACTGTAACATCTTGAGATTTTATAATATATAGCATTTAAATATAATTTAAATTTTTTAGTAATTTTTTCTCGAAATACATTGTTTATATTTCATCACACGCAACACCAATATTACCATTCATTTCATCCAACATATAGTTCTTTTGATGACTTATGTTACACATAATCTAAAGTCTTACAAAACAACAATATACTATTCATAGTATTATGATAGTTATCACCTAGATATTGGAATTGTGAGAATTAATGAGATTAACTAATTTTTAAAATTGTTTTTTAGAAATGTTTATAAATTGAATTCATTGGTCACTCATTAATTTGACATGAAAACTAATTGAATATAATAGATGTGTATTTATAAAAATCTATTTTTATGGACTAATGGGAATTTTCACTAAATAAATTAAATTAATAACTATTATTGAAAGATATTGATGAGATTTATATGTTATATATGTAATAAATTTCTTCGAAATTCTGCCAATATTTTTAATAGGCTTAATATGAGAGTAAATCATATTTTATGCAAAAAAATTGTATATTTTTTAAAGTCAATTTCCCCACCATTAAATGGAACACCTATTTTAAAACTAAAATTTGTAACATTTATAAATTTTATTTTGAAAACTAAACTAAATTTATTAAATCTTACAATCAAAATTTAATATTCATAAATTATTGATTTTTTCTGAGAAGTTTCATATTTTGATGAATAGTGAATAATAGTGAATTTTAATTTAAAATCACATTTTCATCTAATTTATTTAATAGTTAAATTAATATTTGAATCCATTTTATTGATAAATTAGTTAAATTTAAATTTTATTAATACAATTTTTATATTTGGGATAATTTGTATATAGAATTTAAATATAAAAAGTTTTAAAACTTTTGAATATATTAACATTAAAAACCCAATTTGGCATCTCATCAGTGGGATTAATTTTAAATTAATTCTTGACACTTATGTGATTTGAATTTGTAAAAATGTTTTAAATATATAAAATAATAAAAATTTATAATGTATAATAAGGTTGAATATGTTTTTTTCCAAAAATATTAGTGAATGAAATTAAAATTAATTACAACAATTAATGTAAAAATGTGTTTACATAGTTGTCAAACATTAATATTAATAGTCAAAATAACCTAGAAATATATCCGAAAACTATTTTTTGGAACTTATTATAACATATACCGTGTTTTAAATACATAGTATAATTATTGGAGTCATATTAGGTAAGGGAGGCCTCCCAATAGTGTTTTCTTCTTAATATTTACAAAAAATGTAACTCCCCTTTAACTATAAAAGGAACTTACCCTACCCATTTTTTCACACCAATAAATTCATTTGTATATAAAAACTTCCAAAATATGGAAAAAATCCATCATATCATCATATAACATTCACTTTGTTAATAAGTCTAACCATGAAATCCCTTTGGTGAAAACTAATAGGAATTACCTGAAGAAGTGGTAATGTTCTTCAATGTGCAATTTTGTTTTATTTATTTATACACCATTAAAATTATTTGGATTCCATTATTATATAATAAAAAATGTATCCTTAATATAATGATATTTTTAGGATAATTATTTTACCTAAACAAACCCAAAATTCCATCAAATGTGACACACGATCATCATTCAGGTGTATGGCGGACTACCGCCTCGCGAACCGATGTCATTCGTTCTTCCATTTACACCTCTAAAGGTTGGTAATAATAATGGAAATACTGTTTTTATATGATATATATAATATTATGTATTTATTAATAATTATATAACTTTTATATAACACTAACATTCATTAATTCAATTCATTCAGAATATAATAACATCATTTGTGAACGTGTGAACTACCGCCTCCCCCAAGCAATGTGATATGTTCACACATTACATGGAATGTATTAAGGATGGGTTCAATTAAACGTATCTGAAATAAATTACATCTATATTTTATTAATGAATGAATTATATTTAAAAAAAATAATATATCCTTTTATTTAACACCTTTTCACACACAAAAAATTTGATAACGTGGTTCGTGGATGTGTCGAATTCCGCATCCTCAAAGTGATGTGATTAATTTTAAATAACAATAATTATTTAATTATATAAGATTAAATAATATGTTATTTATGATGTAGTTAAAGTTCTTTAAATATAATGTTTACTTAACATCTTTCCATAAAGATCATTGAAAAATGGGAATATTACTCATGCGTATGCATGACCTACCGTTCCCATGTTTGTAACATTAGTTCTTATTTCATAGCCATATTTTATGATTAGTTTTAAAATTATAATGTAGGTATAAATATATTAATTATATAATTATTATTACTCTTTATATTTCATTAATAATGACCTCTTTTACCATTGTCTACCTATCAAAGTATTTTTTGACACATAAATTGGATATGGTCAAAACACCCGACAAAATATTATTTGATTTATTTAATTTTATAAAAATTGTAATAAGAGAAATTGAGGTAATGATAATATTTATGAAGGATTTAAATCATGTAAATAATTAACATATAATTATTATTCAGGAAGATAAAGTCACACATGACAAAAAGAACTCATGCTAAGGTACTTCATCTCAATATCCTTTCATTGAGTCGTATCATGATGTTATATACCTTTATTCTTGAATTAGGTGTATATACAACCAAATTGACATGTTAAATCAGGAATTTTCATTATTATCATGATATTTAATTTTTTAATGTAATTCTATAATTAGTTTTATGATTAAAATATTTTAAAGTTTTATGGGATACATGAATTTAAAAATATATTTTTTAATATTTTATGATATAATTTCAAAATATTTTCCTCCATATTATTGATATTATTTTATATGTTTATTTATATAAAATGATTAGAGAGAAAAATTTATTTAAATCATTAATTTCATTCAATGGTTTTCAAAAAATGATTCTTTTTAAGTGTTTATACAAAATGTTTTGTGAAATGACAAAAAGGAATGTTCTATTCTTATCATACATGGAGACAATGACTTTTTTGCCAACACAACCATTATTTTATTTATGGATTAAATTAATATATTTAATGTTTCCTTAAATCAAAACCCATATTTATGTTTTTTTATTTTGGTTTTGAAATTGGTTTTTCAAATAAAATGGATTTTTGGTATTGAAAATGGTTTCTCAGAAGCAAATGTATTTCTATCTGAATTCATTTTAATATGGGTTTAAAAGGAATTTTTAAAGGGTTATATAAATAGAGTGTACTAATCTTGATATGTTAATTGATTATTATATGAATGGGTCTTCCTAATTTCACTAATATGAAAGGATGAACCTCATTATATCATAGTATTGAGACTTATATATCTTATACGAAGGGTTGATACCTGTTGTAGCTCATGAGAAACATGTGAGCCCGATATAGCTTATATGAAGGGTTGATCCCCATCATAGCTCATGGGTGATTCTGATATATCTTATATTATATGATATCCCCATTATATATCTCTAATGGATTGGGAACTGATTATATTGGATATCAAACTTATGGTTATTCAAAATAAATGGGTTTTGTAAGGGTTCGATGTATATGACTCTCTAATTAACCTAAATAAGTTCCAATTTTTTTATTTTGGATTTAGTGGTTTTATTTTAGAAAATATGTGTTTTCTTTTTTCATGTGAAAATGTTTTCTTTCATATTATTAAATAACCTTGATTATAAAGGTAAACATTATATGATTTTTTCATTTTTTAACTAACTAATGATTCCCTTTATTTTTATTTCCCTTAATAAGATTTTTTTATCATCCTATGTTTTTAAGAAGTTTTCACATGGTTAAATGATGGGTAAGGGAAGGGAAATAGTCAATTTGGATGTTGTAGAGTTTTTAGATGAAAATAATTCATGCTTTATTTTAAAGTTTTAATAGTTTGGGAAAAATGGATACTGATTGGAAGTATCCACATTTTATTTTTTGGTATTGTTATGTATAAGTTAAGGCATAATTATATAAAACTCTAAACCTAAAAAAGATCCTAAATGTGATTGAAAGAAGATTCTTAACTAAAATATAATATTATGTAATGTTTATGAATGGGACATTCTAGTTGGTATCAAAAGAATGGATTAGATAACATTATAGGTTATGATAGTGTTTATATAATACCCTAATTGATTTTACATTATGGTAAAGTTGAAATGATATATCATTTTAAGATTTTATGTTTTTTCAACTAATGTATGTTTTTTCAGTGTGGTTTTCCATCGAGGAAAAAAAGAAATTTGTAGTGGGAAGACATCAATAGGGAAATATACATCTAAATCAGTATCCATATATGGTCAGAATTCAAACCAAATATTTTCTGGTGGTGATGGATTAGTTGACAAAAACTATAAATGGTGGTGGTATCCATGCTAGATAGGAACTTGATCTACAAAAAAGGAACATTTAAATAGTGTAAAATATCATGAGAAAATATCCCCCATAATTCTTTGGATCATCTGATTCGGTGGTAGCTGATGTATCGATCAATTCCCTATAGATGATATTTGAATTCATGGAGTGTTTTAGACAACAAAAACTAACTGTTTCCATTTATAATTTTAAAGGAGAATCCTTTAGATGGTGTTATTTGGTTAAGAATACTATATAAAAATATGATCTTGATACCATGGAATGTGAAACAATGAAAGATATTTTACTTGTGAAATATTTACATAAGTTTGTATAGATTATGATAAAGAAACAATTCTTTAAATTGAAGATAAAAGTTAAACATTCCATGGATACATATGAAGAAAACATCTTAATATTTTCTAGGAATGTGTCGTACATTATTCGAGATGTTAAATGTAAAATAAATAGATTTTAATAATGATTAAAATAAAGTCTATGAAAAGCTTTTACTTCTATAAAGTTTAAATGATATGAAAAAAGTTGTTCATTGTGATGTGAAATTTGAAATGAAGTTTTTTAATACATATGTTACATGAGGTGAAAAGTTTAATAAATGTTTATTCAGGCCAGAAATGGAGAATTAAACAACAAATAATTCTGGAGGTAAGCCTAAAACTTGTTCCATGTGTGGTTAAAAATATATTATGGAATGTATTTCAGGATTTGGAAAGAGATACTAGTGTGGTAAGATTGGTCATAAAGTTAATGACTATAATGAAAATAGTCCTAAACAATCCAATAATGACTTAAAAGATATCCATTAAAGGGTTAGATGATTTATCAATAATGAGTTGGGACATTGTGCAAATGTGTGTCCAAAAAAACTTACTCAGGGTGGAAATAATAATTATTAGAAGAAACAAGTGATAGAGAAATCATTTTCTAATTCTACAGTTGATGTTTGGTCATCTAGTGAAGTGGTTATAGGTTTAGGAATCTCTTTTTTTTCAAATGATGGTTACTAGCCCAATGTCTTAGGAACCCATCTTTTAATTTTTTTAAATATTTGAAGTACCTTGGGATACATTTATTGAGTTTCTATAGATGTAAGAGGTATATGATTAAAAATTATTTTTGGATGAATATTAGTACTTATGTGGATGTATGTGTAATGGAATTTGTGACCGTTAGGGTTATATATCTATGGAATGATTTAGTTGTAACATTGGGTATCACTATTGAACATTAGATATTAATGTATTATCTCTTTACATGAATGTTTGAATTAGCTTACTTTGTGATAACCATTTCGGTTTTGGTTAACATATAAATATAGGAGGAATATCATGTTATAATTTTTAGTATTTTTGAATTCGTTAGAAGTTGATTATACAACTTCATAAATGAAAATTCATCAAGGATAATCATTTTTTCCAGGGAGAGGTGAGTTTGTGGTGGAAATTGATTGAAGGATGAATCACTACTCTTCAAGTAAGTATATTTCAATATTCTATTAGTATATATGCCAAATGAATCCACCAACTCTAGGAAAAGGATATTGAAATAAAATTGTATCCTATTATAGTATTTTTTGATGATATCAATGACCTTTTCCACACCTATATGGCAGGAGGTTTTTTTATCATTGACTTCCTCTTTACCCTGTTCTCTATCACTCTCTATTAGTCCTTGCTAATTATTTTTTCCTTCCAAATCCATTTTTAATTTCCCACCAATGTTCCCCCTATATGGAATCCTAGTAATTCATAAATTTTTGTTACTATTATGTTTCCATATTTAAATTTTTTAGAATCCATTTTTTAACACTTTTCATGATGTGGGATTCAATATATTAACTATAAAAATTTTAATCAATTGATATCAAATAATATTTCCAAGGGAAAATTAATTTTAAGGGGGGATATGTAACATATCAAGATTTTATAAAAATATTATTTAAAATTAATTAATTTTTTTTAACAGATTGTGTTAAATGGAATACATAGTTTAGCCTACATCATATGCAATATCATGTTTATCTTCTGTTTCATGAAACCTCGAGTTCTTTTGATGACATATGTTATACAGAAATCTGAGTCTTACAAGACAACAATATACTATTAAAATTATAATTATAGTTATCAAATATAAATAATAATTGTGAGACTAAATGAAATTAAACAAATTATTAAATTATAGTTTTCAAAATTTCATAAAATGAATTAATTGGTTAATAATTATTTATAAATAAAGACAATATGAATATAAAGGATGTGTATTTATGAAAAAATATTTTTATGGTCAGAATGGTGTTTTATCATCTTAAATTAAATTAATCACTATTAGTGAAATCTATTGATTAAATTTATATGTTATATATTTAATAAAATGATTTTAAATTCATCCAATATATTTTATAGTCTTAAGATAAAAATAAATCAAATTTTATGAAAAAAATTGTTTATCTTTTAAAGGCTGTTTAACCGCCTTTTGAAGGCGCACCTATTATAAAACAAATTTTTACCAATTTTTTATTTTTTATTTGAAAAAAAAACTTCGCTTTTAAAATTTTAATATCTAAATTTACTTTTGCTGATTTTTTTGGTATTTATCTGAGATGTTTCATATTTTTATGAATAGTGAATAATACTGAATTCTAATTGAAATCAGCGTTTTCCACTAATTTATGTATATAGTTATATTATCTCTTGAATTAGTTTTAAACTATAATTAGTTAAATTGTGAAAATATTAACCCAATTGAAGTTATTTTTATAATTTTTTCATTAAATTTAGATATAAAAACTTAGCAAATTTTTGGATATATTCACTTTAAAAACCTGTTTTATCGTCCCATTCTGTGAGTTAAATTATAAATTAATTTCTTCCAATTTCATGATTAAAATTTAGAAAAATAGATTAAATATTTGGAAAAACAATAATTTATAATTTATAATATGTCCAAATTTTTTTACCAATGATATTAAAAAAATAAATTAAAATTAATTACAATGAATATGGTAAAAATATATTTACTTAGTGGTTAGAATTTAATATTAAGAATCCCAATGACCTAGAAACTTGTCCATAACATATTTTAGGGACATCATTCAACTATATCCCCTATTTTATATAATTTGTATTATCATTTTAGTCCCATGATGTAAGGGAGATCTTCCAAAAGTATTTACCTTTTTATATAACAGTAAGGCCTCTCCCCCCCACATTAAAAAGGCACAAACCCAACCAACATATTCACTCCTCTAAAGACCATTGACTTATCCAAAACCTACCCAAATAATCTCTTAATATCTCTCATATCATCCTATAATCCTCTATTTTTTCATATAAAGTAATCCAATTACTCCCATTTTTGAAAACCATAAAGAGTTACCCGAAGAAGATGTAACATTCTTCAATAAGTACATTTGTTTTATTTATTTCCCCTCCACATAAATTATTATTGTTAAATGATTATATAATAACCTCAGTATAATAAATATATTTATATGTTTTTATGTTATGTGTATGAACTATATCTACACACACATCTATCAAATGGGATACACAATCATTATTTGTGTGTACAGTGGACTACCACCTCACAAACCGGTGTCCTATGGTCCTCCATTACAACAAATCATGGTTGAGAATTTTGATGGAATTAATGTTTTTATATGATATTTATAAAATTTATGATGAATTTATAATTATATTATTTTTATTTGACACATACCTTCATTATTTACTTGTTGTGGGAATACGATAACATCAATTGTGGACGTGTGGACTACTCCACCCTCAAAGCGACGTGATACGTTCACACATTACATGGAATGTATTAAGGATATGATTAATTTAAAATATGTGACATAAATGACATGTATATTATTTTAATTACATAATTAACTTTACGTAAATAATTATATATCATTTTTAACACATTTTTATACAATGACAATGTGATAACGTCGTTCGTGGATGTGTAGACCACCACCTCCTCGAAGCAATGAGATTAAATTTACATCAAATGAACAATATTATTATATATGATAAATTAATATTTTCATTATGATATAATTATCATTCATAAAATATAAATTTTACTCACCTTCATTCCATAATGATAATTGAAAAACAGAACGAAACTCATGCATACGTATGGAATACCGTATCCATGATTGTAACGTTAGATCATTTTTCATTACCATATTTTATGACTGGTTTTAAAACTGTAATTTATTATAAATATGATAATTATATCATTATTATTTTTCTTGAGATGTTTTAATAATGACCCTTTTTACCATAATCGACCTACTAAAGTCCTTTTTGATTGATAAAAAAATATTGTCAAAGCACCTGACATAAATTTTATTGATTAATTATTTGAATAAAACATTTTAATGAGTGAAATAAAAGTAATTATAGACTTAAAAAAATTTATGAAGAATTTGTTAGATGGTATGTGAGTATGATATACTCTATAATACAAATTTTTTGGTCGAATATAGGTATGATATGCTTAAATACAAGAGGGGGGAGAATTGTATACATTAAAAAATCCCTAAGGAAATTTTTCATAACCAAAATTCTTGACAACTCTATGTTCTATTAACTTGCTTGATTCTAGAAAAGTGATTCCAGAAATAAAACATAACAAAAGATTACACCAACTAATATTCTAACATAAATCGTATAGAATCTAAATAAATAATAGTACAAGTAAGGAAGTATAAGAAAGTTATACTTTCCATAAAAATACAAAATTCATAGTGGAAAACAAAGTAGTAACACTACAAGTAACAGACACTAAATATTTTAACCCAAAGAGAAGGGTATCCAACAACCCTGGATAAGAGGTCCCTTGATTTATACTTTCGAGAAAGTATATCTTACCCACACCAGGGTAAGTCATAGATATGAAGATCAGAGTCTATCTTGCTATACCCACAAGCCCCCAACTATCATGTAGTCAGCACCTCTGGCTTCCTATCCCGGGAAGCCCTCGATTGTACATAGCAACAATCAGAGTCGCATGAAGCAAGTCTGCATGAAGAAATGTTTGAATAAGCTGTTCAAACTTTCTGCACGAAGCGTGAGTGTTTATAAGAGCCTCTCTCTAAAGAAATCACTTCAACATCGTGTAATCATGGTTGTCAAAGATGTTGTTAAGTATTCTTCTCTTTTCAAATGAGCTCCTATTTATAGGCTCAGCTCCAACAGTCAAATCCCTCCTCCAATGGTCATATTTCTCCTTCAATTTCATAGGGACCTGTACACTTGTCACTCAAACAATAGTTTGTTGATAACTGAAGGCACGACTTCATTTTATAAAATAACAATTGTAGGAAGAAATATGGTTACATAACCAAACTCAAATATTCATAATGTAAGAAAATATAAACGTTCAAAGTGATGAAAGTTAAAGTTCAGTGTCTAACCAGAAAATGAATTTAGATACTAAAATACAAGGATCTTTGGATGCTGTTTATTAGAAGAATTCGGTGTCGAACTTCATACATGTTCTTATCCATAATTCATAATCAGAATTCACAATCAAAATTCGTAATGAGAATTCATAATCAGTATTCATCATTAGAATTCGTAATGAGAATTCGTAATCAGAAATCATCATTAGAATTCGTTTTTAGAACTTTATATAAGTTCCTAATCAGAATTTAGAGTTAAACTTCATAAAATTTCATAATAGGGAGTTTAGAGTAGAACTTCATAAAAGTTCGTAATAGGAATTCAGATCCTAAAAAGAGAATGCTTCATATCTATATATTATACGATTCCGAGGATTTAGATATGAATCCAATTTTTATACTTAACAAAAATATTGAAATGAAAAATGAAAACAAGTTAGGGGTAAATTTCATTGGGGAAGGAAATTTTCCTTATGGAAGTAAAACTTGGGTAAAATGATTTTTTCTATAAAATAAGGTGTTTGTGATTTTAAAAACAAGAGGAATGTTTAAGTCATAAGGAATCCATGATGACATAACAATATCACCCTTATATGAAGGAATGGAAAATTCATAATGAAATCCTTATTGACTCAACAATCTCCCCCTTTTTGGAAAGCACAAACATCCTTACGATAAAAATGTAGGAACATAGAATAAATTTCTAGATGTTGAAATTAATGCTTATCTCCCTTTGTTTATGGATAATGGTGAATACGACTAACTCCCCCTTAGGTTATGGAACTCTGAGAATCGTATTCTAGATTTCTGGAATGAGAAATTTTATTTGAATGAAGAAATATTCATAATGAGATCTCCCACTTAGATAAATTCTCTCTTTCTTATGGATAGTTCTTTCTTTACTTAGATATTTTTCTTTGTCCTTTTGGAATTATTTTTCATTCTCCCCCTTTGTGAATTTAAAAAAGAGCATGAGGTATTGGAAAATAATATGGTACCTAAAATATTAGTAAAAAATAACACAAAAGGCAATCAACAAGATTTTTCATTAAGATTGAATAAATTTTTACAAGGAAATAGATTACAACAAAAGATTGGACTGGTCTATTTGTCTTCTTTTTCCTTGGGGATTAGCTTCTTCAGAAGGGTTTTTGGATTCTTTATCTCTTTGTGGTCCTCCTTTTCTTTCTTTTATAATGTTTTAATTCTGTCATCTTGAGCCTTGAGAGCCTCAGACTGAGCTTTAAGAACTTCATCCTACTTTAAAATATTCTCTTCGATCTCAATCCGGAGATCTCTTTCCCCCTTACAGCTTTGAGCAACAGAGTTAATCTTCCCATGAAGATCCATCACCTGTTGATTCCGAGTATTTTGATCTAGGGTCAGCTTTTCCTAAAAACTGTTTGTAAGATCCTTGATCTTGGAATCTTCGGTATCAAGAGCCTATTTTACTTCCTCTTGAAATTCATCAAGCTCTGCCATATTTAGAACGATCTTCTTTGAACAAGTGGTAATTTTCTTGCAAGACATACTGTGAGCTTGATAGTCTATAATAAAAGTTTTGAAATATAATTCTATCTTTACACACTTGTCCATCACCATGGAAACTGAATCTGACATATGATTAAGAGTGTGTTAGAGCATCTGGCATCTAGAATCTATGTTTGTAAAAGTTGAAATGGAACTGACTAGCTTCTTCAAAGACTGCTCCACAAAATCATGACCAAGTGAAGATGACTCTGACTCCGAGACATTACATGGAGAGAGTGGTTTTTCCTGCTCAAAAAATTTCCTTTTTGAAGTTCCTACAACTTCTTTCCTCTTCACTGTATATTTTCTTTGAGAATCAACAACCACTTACTTACCCATATAAATCTTCAGCATGACTTTCTCATCAGGATATTTATTCTTTCTATCATATAACTGAACGAGTCTATCATAATCAAATTTCTCTTTTTATGATCCTTACTTAATAAAGTGATTTTCATAGCTTTATTCCTCAAATAATTCTTTTAATTCTTTTTCTTCCTTGTTTTCATCTTCCTTTCCATCTTTCTTTTCTTCCTTTCTAGGAGTGACAAGATTTGAGGACTCGACCTCAAATATTCGGAGTGGTAATTTATCTAATGGATTTTCTTTATCATGATATTATTCAACTTTTTTAATCAGATCATCTAAATCACCACTTTCTTCTTATTCTTCTTATTCTTATACTTCCTCCTCTTCCACTTCTTCAACAATATATTTCTCTTTATATTTTTCGGGAGTGAATAAATTATTCCCCTAGGTCTCAGGTAATGGCTCGACTAGGAATGCTTCCGGCACTGGAATAATCCCGGAAGCAACTTCAATGGCTTTCAAAGGTGATTGAAAAACTTCTACCTCAGACATTTTCTTCTTCATCTTCTTCTATTTTACTTTTTTTTCAAGGTATTCAGCAGTTTTCTATCTTAAATACATAGCTTTAGTAGGGACTAAGCCAAACTGTGGCTCCCCATCTTTCCTATTTTCCTTTTCTTCCCCCCATTTTGCAACCACCTCATCTGAACACGCTTTCTGTTTCTTCAGTTTTGGAGGTATAGATTGGGATTCCATAGACTAAGGGGTTTTATCGTCAGCTTCCACTACTTTTAACTTCATTTTCTTTCCATCCTTCTTTGATGGTTCAGAATTTTCAATGTTTTCCGGATTGGCTTCTTCCTCTTCCTTGGGAGGATCATAAAACTCTTATGTCTCCTTAGAATAGCCCATATTAATTCGTTTCATGGTGTCATCACTAACAAGCATAACTTTTCAATTCAGAGACTTAGATTTTCATGCAATCTTGAATGATTCAAGACACAAAACTATTATCTTTAAAAGTAAGGAATGATACAAGATAATTTGGGCTCTTATATTTCCATTATTTATTATCTGAATTGTAACAAGAAAATTCCTCATAAAATTGATTTTCCTTAGATTTACCAGGAAATCTAAGAAATATATGTCACTCTTCTTGAGGGTATCTTTGTCAAATTTTCTCGGTACTAAAGAACCTTGTACCTATAGCTGAAGAATCCGATTTTTAAAAGATAGATGGGAAATTTTTGCTGTCTTGACATCAGAATGTCCAAGACATTGCATGGCCTTCACCTTAACAAAACTACCTTGAACATCCAAAATATTATGGGAGAAAAATTCTGCGTCCAATTAATATGATAATCCCAGCAAGCTTTTTGTCTTGGTTTAAGAATGTTTGTAGGTTTTTCCATAGGACTTGAAAGAAAATATTTCTCTATCACCTTCCATAAAGAAGCATACTGAGTCCTAAAACTCTATGAGTAAATCTGAATTCACTATGTCTTGATCACCTGGATTAGATATGCAGATATCTTCCCATCCATTTAACTTGATTTTCTTAGAAATGATAGAATCACATTTGAAAAAGTTCGGATGCACCAACCTTTCCCTGTATACTAGCCATTTTGAGATTGGCGTCGTGGTAGAAATTTCCTGCGAAGAGGCTTCTACAGACATTCGGAATAGAAGAACTCTGAGAGATTCGGAACGGGCTTAAGAAGGGTGGCAGAGCTTCAGCACACAAAAGCTTTGAAAACTAATGTGGGACAACCATCGGGGTCCCCTTAATATAGGCGATAGAAGTGACCTTTCATCTTCTAAAACCAATCTAATAGTTGAAAAACCTTCTGATCTGATCTGACTGTTGAATACATACCCGCACGGAAATCTAGAATTTGATCTTTTTAGGTTTTAAGAAAAACAGTCAGATTTAAGGAAAAAACGAATCCGACAAATAAAAATACAAGAGAAAATACCAGTAAGTAAATATGATTATGAAAAAATAAGTAAAGAAACCATACCTTTCAGATTGGCTAGGAAGATTATTCGTAATAGGTGATATTCTTCTTGTAGAAAATTTGACTACGATAAACTCACTATGAAAAACTCAATATGAAAACTTACTACGAAAAACATATAATCTATAAGATTTATTGCAAAAACCTTGTGTACAAAAATTTGATCAAGAATATTATGAGTACAAATATTCCCATTACAAATATTTCCCTTTCAAAAATTTCCAGTACGAAAATTTCCAGTACGAAAATTTCCGTTAAGAAAATTTTGAACAACTAACTATGAAAATTTTCATTATGAAAAATTTGAAAAACCAACAACAATAATTTTCATTATGAAAAATTTTAAAACACAACTATGAAATTTTTTATTACGAAAAATTTAAAAAACCAACCACGAAAATTTCATTACGAAAAATTTGAAAACCCAAATATGAAAATTTTTATTACAAAAAATTTGAAAAACCAACTACTAAAATTTTCATTACCTTTAATAAAAAATGCAATCCCTCTATGAAAAGGAGTTTATTAGTGTAAGGAGATTGGTTTAACAAAAATTTAATGGAAGAAGATTAACTCACAGTTATCATCCCTAACTTCTGTTTAATGTATTCAAATATATCAAAGGGTAAGGATTTTGTGAAAATATCAGCAAGTTGATCTTGCGTTCTGATAAATTGTAGAATGATATCTCCTTTTCGTGTGTGATCCCTTAGAAAGTGACACCTAATGTCTATGTTCCTTGCACGATAGTGATGTGCATGTTTTTTACTTAGAGAAATGGCACTCGTATTATCAAACAAAATTTGAGTCTCAGTAAAAACTCAAGCCATAGTCTATGAGTGTGTGTTGCATCCACAAAACTTGATCACACCAACTTCCAACTGCTATGTATTCAGCTTCAGTAGTGGAGAGTGATACAAAATGTTGCTTCTTGAAAGACCAAGAAACTAATGAATCTCCTAAGAAATGAAAAGTTCCAGATGTACTCTTTCTATCCATTCTACATAAACCAATGTCAGCATCTGAAATGATTTTTAAGACAAAATCATTTCCAGTAGTATAAAATAGTCCTAAATCCATGGTTCCCTTTAAATAGAGAAAAAAAATTCTCACTTCCTTTAAATGAGAATATTTATGATTGGATAAATATCTTTCACATAAGCATACTGAAATCATTAAGTCTGGATGACTAGATGTCTAGTAAAGTAGACTTCATATCATACCTCTAAAAGATGTTTGATCTATTGGTTTCCCAGCTTCATCATGATCAAGTGTGTTTGAGGTACCAATGGGTGTATTTATACTCTTAGTGTTGTCATATCCATACATTTGAACAATACCATTAATATACTTATGTTTAGATATATATTTTCCTTCTAGTTTTCGAGAAATCTGAAAACCTAGGAATAATGTTAACTCATCCATCATACTCATTTCAAACTCATATTTCATTAGATTCACAAAGGAATCAGTTAATGATTGCCGAGTTGAACCAAATATACTGTCATCAACATAAATTTGAATAATCAAAAAAAAATTCTTGTCTTTATTTATAAAAATGTTTGGATCTTCATTTCCCTTAACATTGTTATTTTGAAGCAAAAATATTGTAAATCTATCATACTAAGCTCGAGGGGCTTGTTTAAGTCCATAAAGAGATTTGGTAAGTCTAAAAATATGATCAGGATGTTTTGGATCTTTAACGACAGGAGGTTGTTCATCAATAACTTCCTCTTGAACATAACTATAAAAAAAAGCACATTTCACATCCATTTGAAAAAGTATGAAATTAATGAATGTTGCAAAGGAAATTAATATATGAATAGATTTAAATCTAAATACTGGAGCATAGGTTTCTTCATAGTCTATTCCTTCTTTTTGATTATATCCTTTAGCAACTAATCTAGCTATATTTCTAACAATGATTCCATTTTCATCACACTTATTTCTGAAGTCCCATTTTACTCCAATAACAAAATTTTCCTTAGGACTTTCAACCAAGGTCTAGACATTATTCCTTTAGAATTCATTTAGTTCATCTTGCAAGGCTTTGATCCAATCATCATCACTTAAAGCCTCATCAGTGATTTTTTGTTCTAATTGGGAAAAGAAATGCTAGATGTTCTATTTCATTTCATAAGGAACATCTAGTCCTTACTGGTTTATTGACATCACCAATGATACTATCATTGGGATGATTCTTTACTAAAAACTGATTTGGGTTTTCTAAAACCTGTTCATCAACATAGGGAAGGAAATCATCTGGGATAAATGTTTTAGAAGTATATTCTTGAACATTTTCTTTATTAGAAGGATTTTCTATCAAAGGTTGATAATCATTTTTTGAAAACACATCTGAGGATGTAGGTTGGGGTTGGTTTAAAAAAAGATCAGTTTTATAAAATTTAACACATATTGTCTCTTCAATAGTACAAGTGTTTTTATTGAAAACTCTATATGCCTTAGAAGTTGTGGAGTACCCTAAGAAAATTCCTTCATCAGATTTTGGTGCGAATTTGTGTATATTGTCTTTAGTATTCAGAATGAATAACATACAACCAAATAACTTAAAGTAGAAAAGTCTAGGTTTTCTACCATTCCATAACTCATAAGGAGTTATATTAAGAATAGGTCTAATCAAGACATGATTTATAGTATAATAAGCAGTACTTATGGCTTCATCCCAAAAATGTTTGGCTATAGAATACTCACTCAACATGGTTCTAGTTGTCTCTTGAAGAATTCTATTTCTTCTTTCAAAAACACAATTCTGTTGAGGTGTTTTGGGTGCTGATAAGTTGTGAGTAATACCTTTTCTACTACAAAAAGTTTCAAAATCATAATTTTGAAATTCTCTTCCATGATCATTATGAATAGTTTTCAATGGAAGGATTTTTTTCATTTTTCACTTGGGCTCTAAAACTTTTGAAATAAGGGAAGGATTCAATCTACATTTCTGGAAAATAGACCCATGTATATCTAGTGTAATCATCAACCAAAACAAATACATATTACTTTCCCCCAATGCTTCCAGTTTGTGTTAGACCAAAAAGATCCATATGCACTAGCTATAATGCATCAGTGGTTGAGACTTCATAGACTAATTTAAAAATTGATTTATGTTGTTTTCCATATTTACAAGGTTCCCAAACTTTTGAAGAATCAAATCTAAGATCTGGTAGATCCTTAACTAAATATTTCTTAGAGAGTTTTCATAAGTTCTTAAGGTTACAGTGTCCTAACCTTCTATACCACAACCAAGAATGATCTTCCATTGCACTAAGGAAAGGTATGTCTTGGCTCCTAAGGGATTTTATGTTTAGTGTGTAAACATTATCTTTCCTATTGGAAGAACGAATAAATTACTCCTTGTAATTGTGTACTAAGCACTTATCATTGCTAAAATTTACAAGGTAGCCTTCATCACATAATTTTCTTATGCTAAGGAGGTATTTCGTAAGACCCTTAACAAATTAAACATTTGAAATCAAAATTTTCCCATGAAGAACGATGTTACCTATACTAATAATTTTTCCCAGAGCATTATCTCCGAAAGTTATTTTTCCTCCTTTCATTTTGATAATATTTTCAAAATAGTTTTTGTTTCCAGTTATATTCCAGGAACATCCACTATCCATGTACCCCGTATTGTTGTTGGTACATTCCCTATTTTCAGGAAACGAAGGGAAAAATAGATTTTTGGAATCCAAACATTCTTGGATCCAGAATTTTCAGATAAAATAATTTCGGGTATCCACATCTGTTTTGAAATATAGGCTTTAGGAAAACCATGAGATATAACTCTTTTCAAGGAGAAACTTTTCTTCCAAATCCCACCACTTTGACACTTAGTGAAAAAAAAGGGATCTAGAAGGAACGAAATAGTTGTTTTTGAAAACTTGTTATTGGTGAGTATAACCTACTCCAGTAGTGTTTCCTTGAGGTTTAATTAGAGAATACATCTTGTCAAAATTTTCCATCACATAGGTAAATTTTTCAAGAAGCTTCTTAAGAGAAAATATTTCGGATTTCAATCTGATGACTAAATTCCTATCCTCAGGAACCATTTCTTTAGAGTTAGATTTTTTCATAAAAACATATATCTTTAAAATAGCATTATTATAATCTATAGAATGTTCTTATTTATCATAATTTTTTTCTCAAGGTCTTTAGAATGTTTTTCAAAAAGCTCTTCTTTATCTCTAAGATCTCTAGAAATATCTGAAATCTCTTTTTTAAAAATTTCTTCCCTACTATTTTCCTTGCCTAATTTCATAGAAATTTTACAATTTTTTGCTTCAAGTAACCTAAAAAATATAGAATCTTCTTCGTATGAAGTTAATTCTTCATTTTCGGAAGATTAAGTATCTTCATTAGAAGTACTATGTTCAGAATAGTAAATATTATCAAGAGATTAAATTGTTAAAGCCTCGACAGAGCGTACCTTGTCCATAAGACATGTATTGGGGAAAGAAGTAGTAGAAATGAAACACATATTCTTCTGTGCTGATGAATGATATTCTGAAGATTCACTTTCTAATGAATCTCCACAACTATCACTCCAATAATCATTAGCTTTAAGACTTTTCTTGTGCTTTGATCAATATAATTTCATCATGTTCCTTTCTAAATTCCATTCCTTCTTTTCCTTCATTTTCAACAAGGGACAATCAGGTCTAATATAACCTATTATTTTACACTCATAATATGTAACATCTCCATATTTCTTATCTCTATAGTCTTTATTCTTGTATTTATTCTTATGGTTACTTTGAGCTATAATCTTGTTCATTATTCGAGCAAGATTAGCGAATCAATTCTCATACTTTTATGTGTCACTAGATTCTGACAGAATAATGACTTTCTTTGTCTTTGATCTAGTTACTCTTTCTGGGTTCTTGGATTTCGTATGTTTTTAAGTGGTTGTAAATGAAACTCCTCCATTCCCATTTTTCTTATTAACATTTTCAGCACCTCTCTTCATTCTGGTTTCATGCTGAAGAAGAGTTCCAAAAAATTAATCTAAAGTTATCTAAGTTCCTTTCCTGTTCTCATCAATAGTTGTCCTCTTGGACTCCTTTTCATTTGGAATGATATCTATAATATTATTCCCAAGAGCCTCATCATCCAAACCTTTTTCTCCAATATAATGTAAGCTATTCACGATAATCATAATCCTTTTTTGAACATTTCTTATAGGTTCTCCATAAGGAAATTTAAAGCTATGATATTCAGCTCTCAACATAGCTCATCTTGTCTCTATGACTTTTGATGTTCAAAAATGTGTAACATCAAGTTTCTTCCAGATACTATTTTCAGCTTCACATGAATATATTTGACTGTAGATGTTCCTAGTCATGGAACCCAACAAAGTATTTCTGACTCTGAAATTTGATTTCTATTCTGCATTCTCATGATTCGTAAAGTTTCTCAATCCCTTATCCGGAATCTTATAGTATCCTGTCAGCTTTAGATTGTTATCATCTCCTGTATTGATAAAAAAAGTATTCATCCTATCTCTCCAGTACTCATAATCATTTCCATCAAAAACAGGAGGTCTGGTAGGATTTAGATTATCAATAGAAACAACATTTAAACCTTCCATTCTTAAGATAGTCTTTGGCACACAAACTTGATAGTATTAAGAATTTGAAAACATGGAAAATGTCCTATGAAAAGAAAATATAGAGTAATAATATCTCTAAGAAAAACTGAATCTGAATTATGATTCCAAAAAATAGATTCCAAAAAATATGAATCCTGAAATTCAATTCCAAATATTCAATTTTGAATGTTATAAGAAGAATAAAGTCTTCTGAATCTAATCGTGAGATTAATTCAGATTATACCTATCCCTCTGATACCAATTGTTTGATGGTATGTGCGTATGATATACTCTATAATACCAAATGTAGGATCAAATATAAGTATGAGATGCTCAAATACAAGAGGGGGTGAATTGTATACATTAAATAATCCCTAAAGAAATTTTGCATAACCAAAATTCACAACACCTCTAAGTTCTATTAACTTGCATGATTTCAGAAAAGTGATTCCGAAAATGCAACCTAAAAAATTTTATACCAACTAAGATTCTACCGAAAATATTATAGAATATAAATAAATTAGAGTACAAGTAAGGAGGCGTAAGAATGTTATAATTTCTTTAACAATAAAAAATGCAGATCAGAAAACAAAGTAGTAACACTACAAGTAACAAACAATAACTTTTTTAACCCAAAGAGAAGGGTATCCAACAACCCTGGATAAGAGGTCCCTTGATTTATACTTTAAATAAAGTATGTCTTACCCACACTAGGGTAATCCCTCTATATGAAGATTAGAGTCTGTCTTGCTATCCCCTCAAGCCCTCAACTATCAGGTAGTCAGAACTTCTATCTTTCTATCCCCGGAAACCCTTGATTGTACACAGCGACAATCGGAGTCACATGAAGCAAGTCCACACGAATTAATCTTTGAAAAAGTTGTTCAAACATTTTATACGAATCGTGATAGTTTATTAGAGCCTCTCTCTATAAATCAATTCAACAGCATGTAATCACGGTTGTCAAAGATGTTGTTAAGTCTACAGCTCTTTTCAAATGAGCTCCTATTTATAAGCTCAGCTCCAACGGTCATCTCCCTCCTCAAAAGGTTATAATTCTCCTTGAATTTATGAGGAACATGTACACGTGTCACTCACATAACGGTTAGTTGATAACTGAAGGAACAACATCGCTTTATAAAAGAACAAGTGTAGCTAGAAATATGGTTACATAACCAAACTCAAATATTCAGAATGTAAGAAAATATGGAAGTTTGGAGTGATGAAAGTTAATGTTTGGAGTCTAACTAGAAAATGAGTTTGGAGTCTATAATACTAGGATATTTGGATTCTATTTATCAGATGAATTCGAAGCGAAACTTCTTACAAGTTCGTATCCATAATTCATAATCAGAATTCACAATTAGAATTCGTAATGAGAATTCGTAAGGAGAATTCATCATCAGAATTCATAATGATAATTATTAATCAGAATTAATTATCATAATTCATAGTTATAGCTTTATATAAGTTCGGAATCAGATTTCAGAGTTGAACTTCATAAAAGTTCGTTACAGGGAATTCGGAGTAGAACTTCATAAAAGTTCATAACAGGTATTTGGATCTTAAAATAGAATGCTTCATATCTAAGTGTTATATGATTCCGAGGTTTTAGATATTAATTTGATTTTTATACATAAGAAAAATATTTTTATTAACAATGCAAACAAGGTAGGGGTAAATTTCCTTTGGGATGGAAATTTTCCTTATAGAAGTAAAACAGGGGTAAAATGAGTTTTGCCTTGAAATAAGGTGTTTTTGATTTTCAAAACAAGAGGAATAGTCATGTAATAAGGAAACCTTGATGACTTAACAATCTCCCCCATATAAAAAGGAATGGAAAATTCATAAGGACAACCTTATTGACTGAATAGAATTTAAATAACTACCATTAATTTATTATCCATGAAGATAAAGAAACACATGATAATTCAGACTCAAGGTGAGGGACTGCATCTCAATCTCCTTTAATTTAGGCTTATAATGATGTTATATTAGTTTATTCTTTTATAAAATTTCTATAAAATCCATTTTATATGTTATATCATTGATTTTCTGAATTATGATGATATATAAAACATTAATGTTATTCTTTATTTATTTATATGATTCAAATACTTCATAGTGGTATGAGACACTTTGAATTAAAAATCTATTTTTAAATGTTTTATGATTCAATTATAAAAAAATTCCTCTATATTATATATATTTCTTTATATAAAGTTTTATATAAAAGGATTATTATGAAAATATTATTTGGAATTTTATTTTCAGTAAAAGTTTTTAAAAAATGAATCATTTTTTGTGTTTTATACAAAACATTTTGACAAACGACAAAAATGAATGTTCTCTTCTTAAATTTACATAGTGAAAATGACTTTTTCAGCCTCTAGGGACATTATTTTATTTTTGGACTAATTTTAAAGATTCCATATTTCCTTAAATGAAAAAAATATATTTATCTTTTTGGTTATTTTAGTTCTCATATTTGTTTTTAAAAGAAAATGGTGTGTTTGTATTATTAATGAGTTCTCAAAATAAAAGGGTATTTTTATTTTATTTTCTTATAATATCAGTCTAAAAAGAGTTTTTAAGAGTTTTATGCTGAGAGTTTTTTACTATTCATAAGGTAATTGATAATTATATAAAATAGGTGAACTAAATATTTCTTATATTGAGGTTTGATCCCCATTATAGATAACGGGTGAGCCCGAAATAAATTATTCAAAGGTTTGAGCCCCATTATAACTAACAGGTGAGCCCAATATGGCTTATAAGAAGGGTGATACCCATTATAGACCTCCAAATCATTGGGTTATGATAATGATGGAAGTCATCTATATGGTTATTCCAATTATATGGGTTTTAAAATGATTTTATTTATATAAAGATCTATGCCACCTAAATTATTTTTAATTTATTATTATGGGTTTTAATGATTTTATCTTGGAAAAAAAATTTCTTCATGTGAAAATGTTTTATTTCATATTCTCATATAACTTCATAAGAAAAGGTAAATGTTATATACTTTTTTATTTTTTACCAAACTAACAATTTCATTTCTTTTTATATCCCATATTGATATTATTTTTTTAATACCCAGTTTTTTAAATGTTTTCATATGGTTTAAGGATGGGTAAGAGAATGTAAGAAGTAATGTTTGAATTCATGGAGATTTTCCATGAAAATAGTTAATATATTTATTCAACGGTTTTATATTATGCAAAAATATATAATGATCATAAGTATGCACCTTGTGTTTTTTGTTTTTGTTATATATGATTGGAAACCAAATTATCTAAAAAACTAATCATAAAAAGTTTCGAAATGTGAATGATTGTAAATTAATCACTAAAAATCAATTTTATGTAATGTTTATGGATATGGGATAATAATGAATATCCATAAAATTCATTTCCATAAACCATTATTCTTATATTAATGAGAATTTTACAAATCATTATCAAGTTTTGGTCTCCCTTTTCTCACCATATCCATTTTTCCTTTTTAAACTACATTATTACATTATTCATGTCTTTATATAATTATCTTTTCCCTGAAAGATACATGTGTCTTGAATCCACCTCCAATGGATATGATGTGATGCCCAAATATCCTATTTAGAGCTCAAGAACAAG
Organism: Viscum album; assembly: GCA_963277665.1. Lineage (NCBI taxonomy): Eukaryota > Viridiplantae > Streptophyta > Magnoliopsida > Santalales > Viscaceae > Viscum > Viscum album. Next base: position 1,962,307,327 of record OY728137.1, read on the forward strand.
TATCCTACAATCTATTCCATGTCTTAGTGTATGATACAATTTTTCTCAACCAACTTCTTTTACACATTTAGTTGAAAATAATCAATATTAGAGGTGAAAATCTATAATGCTAAATTTAAATAGTAATAAAATAAATTTTCCCTAATGGGATCTTTTATGATCAAAATGTGATTTCCCCCAAAACAATTAAATGGTTTCATTCAAAATTTTGTTTCCTATTTTACTAATATGATTAAAAATTAATAATTTGAAAATAATTAAACACAATTAATTTATCATCCATCTATAAATTTCAAAAACCACTTTACCTCAAGGTAAACAACCTCACATAATTATATGTCATAATAATTAGACACTCTATATTGATGATAAAAATAAAAAGAACAAGGAAGTTAACCTAACCCATAAAAGAGATTAAACAATTAAATAATTAAATAATAGAGTCTCAACAAGGATAATAATTTTTGTTTAATAGTCTATTTGGATTCATATATTATGAGTTTAATTTGAACAAAAAAGGTCAAATAAAATGATAGCTTTATAAATTCATCCAATTTTATACCAATAACAATTTCTTCATAGGTGGAAATAAAATGATGTTCTCAATTACAACTGTGGATTTATATAGATTATCCTCTTCAAAGTGGAATCAAAACCATCAATATAAAAAAATCACCCATTTAAAATGAAGATAACATCTTGAAAAACAACTAATTATGAAAATTTTAAATGGTTTCTTGCAGGGTGAAACAACTAATATAGCTCAGTACATTGAACCCACCTCCCCCACACATAAAACCCAACACCATCCCCACTGTTTAATCTCATTGTGGAAGTACAAATTAAGATAAACCAGATTGTATAAATTCATTAGTTAAAAAACATGTTAAATGGGCTTAAAATTTAATTTAATAAACATGATCTTACAATTTTAATTTGTATTAAAAATGTGTATTCTTTTTTGTATTTTGGTAAAGACACATAAATTTTCAATTAAACTCAATATATAATATTATATGAATTGAATCTACAAAAACTAGACTTATGAAATTTCACTCAAACATATACATGATATTCAGAAATTTTAGGGTGTAAAAACTAGATTTCAATGCTAGTTCATAATAATTTTCAATGATAAAAAATTAATCCAAGATAATCACCAATGAATTATCACACAAAAAACTATTAACAGGTTCAAAATTTAGGGGTACTCCCCCACACATAATTCCAAAATTAGAATTCTATTTAAAAAATCACAATTATGGAACCTTGCAAGAAGATTCATAACCAAACTGTTATGAGAAGAATGAAAACTAAGACTCCCCTAATAAAGAATATTTAACCACATGATCTCAAAAAAACACTCCCCTAAATAAAATTCATGTTCTTCTCTAATCCTCAATCTCTAGATCCTGAAAAAATAAACACTGGACATAAGATTTCAGTGTCTATAGGTAAATATATAAACTAACTATAGATAATGTTTATGGGAGTTTTATCCTAAACGATCAAACATGAATATTTTATTTTCAATGAGAATTATTGGAATTTAACTCCAAAATTAGAATATTCATCCCTTGACAAACTTTTACAAAAATATCAACCTTCTTTATAATATTATAGAACAAGTTAAACAAACAAAAAAGAATTTAAGATTAATTAATATTAAAAGAAAATTAAAACAAAATATATATATGTTTGTTACCTACCTTGTAGTGCTAAATTAATATTCTTCATCCAAAATCAATAAATTCTAAATCATTAGGGAATTATATAGCAACTAATACCTTTGGATTCCATATAAACTATTGCTTATTTATTTGACCATTAAAAAATGAAACTGTAGTTCTCTTCTTCTATCAACTCAATAAATCAATTAAATAACAACCTAAGGAAGTTAAAAAGTCCATAACACCTTTTATAATATTCCCAGAAAAAATTGAAGTTTGGAATCAAAGAGAAGAACCTTATAACTATCTTTAAAATATATATTATATGATAAAATAATGAAAATATTTATTAATATCCTTTAAAATATTATAATATTAATTGGAATCTATCCCAATATCATAAAGCTCACTAAACTCTAGAAATAATCTTTCAGAATCAATTTTAAAATATTAATTCAGTGCCCTAACTACCCAAAAATATGTTTTCTTCAAATCCATAAAAAGATGAAAATATTTCCCAAAAGGAATTATATAAGGAGACATACCTATCCGGGTTCATAAAGTATGTCTATAAACATGTATCACTTCATCTAATTTCAGGAAAAAATATATCATAGAATTAGATATAGTTTTATCAATGGTTTATTTTATATCCCTATTTTAAATTTCAACCCATACAAAGTATTATAGAGGGTAATATGTTAAATTTTTATAAATTAAACAAAACTTCTACTTAAATGATTTGAACACAAAAAATATAAATTATATCGTATTACCAATGATAAAATATTTTGTTACCCCAAATCTTGAAAATATATTATTCTTAATGAATTTGATCACACTATTATCATGATTATTTGGGAGAAACACAACATAAACCCTCTTATAACATAATATACAACTACTAAAATGCACTCATTCCCATGAAAATATGGAAATGGTCTAATAATGTCTAATTCCCAAACATAAAAAAATTCGTCATCCGAAATCCCATTATGTGGTAACTCTTAATTTCATCCCACATTTCCTCACCATGGACACTTATCACAACTAAATACTAATATCCTAAAATCCTTAATGGTTTTACGAATTTATAATATTTCTTGAAAACCATTTTGAAAAATCCTTTATCAATTATGATAGCCACCCAAATGTAAATATTGACAACATTAAATAATGGGAAAAACTCTTCCTGAATAACAAACCTCTAAAAAATACCACTATAATATATCCTAAATATAAAAGGGTCATCCCAAAAGTATTATTTTAACTGATAAATTAATTTATTCCTTGGTTTCTATTTAAAAAAATTCAATGACTCCAAGAATATAATATGTTATCTTAATATACATACTAATCATAACTCTCAGCATTTACAAAAATTAGTTTTTCATTATGAGAAGAAAAATTAATCCCTCAAGGATCACTAGCTTTAGTGTTGGACAACTAAAACGATTTATCAGACACAATATTATCAACACCATGCTTATTCATAATCTATAAATCAAACTCATATAGAAGAACTATTGATCAATTCAATCTACACTTGGCATCATTTTTGACAAAAAAGTATTTCATGGTGGAATGGTCTGTGAAGACTATGAATTTTGATCGTATCAAGTACCATGAAAAGTTTTATAGAGAAAACTCAATATCCAAAACAAACTCTTTCTCGGTATTGGTATAATTTATTTGAGCATCATATAGAATCTTACTAGGATAGAAAATTCAATGAAACTTAATATATTTCCTCTATCCTAAAACTATACCTATAGTAACACCACTAGAATCAAACATATGTTTATATGGATGTCTCTAATCTAGTGAATAATGATGGGTTACAAAGAAAAATTCTCTTCAATAAAAAAAATATTCAATAAAATTTACATCAAAAAAGGTGTTTCTTTCTCAAGTAGTGAGGAAAGAGGCCTAATTATTTTATGAAAATCATTTACAAATATTTGGTAAAACCTATAATGGCCTAGAAAATGTCTAACTCCATTTACATTCACTAGAGTGGGATGTTTTTTAATGATGTAAGGACCCATGTTTTGTTCAGACAGAACGTTTTAGTATAATTTTAAATTTTTTACTTTCTGATGATTATAAGGGGTAAAATGGTCTCATTCCCCATGTATATTACCTTGAATTAATTTTATGACCACTCTGTTGATCCTAGAATAGGGTTTTTACCCCATCACATGAGTTTTAGGGAAAACCAAGCCGTTTTAATTTTTGATGAATAATTAATATTTAACTTTCAATAAATTAAATATTAATTTATTAATGTAGGTTTGTTTAGTGATATATTTTGAATGGAGTATCATATTGATATTCTATCTCTGTTATTTACAATGTAATGGGATTTTTTTCCTTATTGAGGTATAAACATAGATCGATCATGGGTATAGGCTTGGGCCCCCTTTTATTTTTGTTTCTTTTCCTTTTCATTTTCTTCCTTTTATTTATTTTATTTTTTCCTTTCATCCTTCTATACTTTACTTTCTCATGAATTTTGCATGCAAATCTCCTCCATCGCATGAAAAATAGGGGAAAGGAGATAAGAAAATATAGAGAAAGTTATATGGAGAATGGTTTTGATGTGGTGCACGAGACATGCAAGATTATCGTGCGACCATCATGGACCGTGAAAATGAGCAATGCTTTGGAAAATTCTTCCCCAAGGTAGTCCATTTTTATGTTTTTTCATATATCCCTTTATATTTATCTTTTTTATGTTTTGGATCCCTTATATGATTTTATAGGACCCCATGAGAGAAAATCTACTACTTTTGGGGTAAAATTAGGGTTTTAGTGAAATTGGAGAGTTTTCCATTCAAGAAAACACATGTACATGATATGTGGTTCTCGGAATACACATAATGTGTTCTTTTGTTTTAGGGAAGATGAAATTTTTGAAGTATATTTCATGTATGGGTATACACTTCATGTATGGATACTCATTTTTATATCTGAATACCTTTCCCAGTACCCCATGTAGGGTCTCATGGTCTTGTAGAGTACACTGCCAAACCTTGTGTAGATAAAATGACATGTAGATGTACATGACTAGGTGATATACTTGGTCAGGACATGTGAGGTACATGGGTAGGTATCCCATGTGGGATAAACTCCATTCACCTATTCTTGGACTTTTAAACGTGAAGTACAAGCATAAGTACATGCTCATGTGGGGTATTGAGGGTAAACACGGTGTACTAGGGTATACAGGCCATGTACTCCTCCCATTCCACCCTTTTGAGGGTGTTTTGTGTCTTGCCACCGAGGAGTCGAGATTGGACCCACGAGTAGTCCATTATAAGTAACTTTTTACATTGATCGCGACAGAGAAACCTTTTAAATGGTTTGATGACTTATTGGTGGCGTTTTTAGCATTTTCATGATCTTATATGAGACATTATATATCTCTCATAACTGATGCCTTTGTATATTTTACCTTGAGGAAATATCCCTTATGAGATGTTACCTTATGGATTATGCTTCCATGATACTATTGTTTACCAAAAATCAGTTATTGGATTCCTCTAATTATGTTTCTGCCCAGATGATCCTATTTATAATGCCTAAATCATTTTATTGTACCAAGGATTCCCTGTAAGATTCCATTTTTCCTTTTTACTAAGTTTTGAGGGTCCCGTGTAGGATGCCCCTTCCTATAACATTTTGAGGATCCCATGTAGGATGCATATTTCATATTATATGATTATAAAGGTTCCCCTGTAGGATTCCTTCACTATTGTGTTGTTTTGATGATCCCATGTAAGATGCCTTAGTTTTTCATAACATTCGACGATTCCATGCAGGATTACACCTATATATTTTCTGTTGAGTAACCCAAGTAGAGTTTCTCTTTGTGTTTGACTTGGGGAACCCAATGGGTGTCCCTATGATTGACTAACCCGGAGCTAATACATCATATTTGGGTAGATATTCTAGTAGGTGTCACCATAAAACCCATGTCAATCATGTAATACAATGGGGATATGGTTGTAGTGTTTGGTTTAAGCATTCAAACACCATCACTATTTATTTATACATTCACATGTTTATTACTGACGAATTGATGTTTACCAGAGGTACTTTCTAGTTAGTGGTTGTTGAGCTTGATGAGAGGCATATTTCTTTCTTATGGGATGCCCATATGTTCTTCCTAGGATCCAGCTTTTATGCCATGTTACTTCTTATATTTATTTTAATTCCCTGAGTAACTACCTGTGATATTGTTATTGAGAATGTATATTGGATTATTATATTATTTGGATGTCTGTAGATGTTTTCTAGAATCTGACTATTTAGCACGTGACAATGATATATGGTCATGTTGTCCCACGTAATTAAACTCATGGATGATTCAGCTCTCCAGAGTGATGAGGATGATTCTTATCTCCTGTGTTTGAAATGTGGTACTGATCATAGAACTATCTTCAATCTAATTATACTTGTGGATGATCATTCTCTATAATGGTATTTGGATTATTATTCTCTCCTTGATTGGTTACATGACCATGGTGTTGGGAATAGCATCTCTCATCAATGGATACCTGTAATTATTAATCTCTTAAAGATTATAGGGATGATTCCACACTCCCTTATTAGAGACTCAAGGGTGGGAATGGCATCCCACTTGTGAGTTCTCTTTATTGATCACCTAAGAGTTAAACCATTAAGGATTATCCAAGTTCTGAATGTTATGACTGCCTATGGAATGAGACCTAGGTCTCTGACATTGGACTAGATTTTCATGGCATGAGTAGTATAGCTTCTTGATTAGTGACCTTTTATAGGATGTATAGATGAACTTCCCCTGAATCCTTCATTACACTGATTGCAGGTGAGTGCGGGAAAACCCAGGTGTAGGATGAGTATCCACCTATGGTGACATAACTTGCTAATAGATATTTTCAACATTGGGTGAAGAGAGAATATGTCAATTTACATTACTGACTCATAGATCAACATAATGTTACATAGATTAAGTGGCATGATTTCCAACTCATTTTCCTAGTACAAGATGTCTAGGTGATCAGTATTAGGGACCCAAGGATAAACTGCTAATTGGTTTTATGCTATTTCTTTCAATTTACTCATGAATACTCATATTTATGTATATATGTATAGGTATGGGTCTATACATGTATAGTCATATAAACATGGACATACATTGTGGCACTTTCCCAGTTGATCGGGATTTCAAACCTAGGGTACGAATGGAGTTTTACATTTATTTTCTTTTCTTATTGTTTCAGTTGTATCTCAACTAGGAGGAGAATATTGTTTTTCATGCACTTATATTAGCATATTTTATTTTTTATTCATTGGGTTTTCCTACTGAGATTATGTATCACCCCTTCACATGCATCTTAGGGTACGCATATACCATATTTCTTCCTTTCAGGTTGAGCTCAATTTTATGGTTGGTCGGGTCGAGTCCCAATTATACATGATCGAGTGGAGTTGTTCATGTGGGTTATTTTGATCAAGCCAGTGTAGTTTGATATTTTCTAGATACTGGGTATGCGGTCCTTCTCAAATTTAATAGTATATCTCTCTATTGTTATTTTAGTTTCATTTGTACTCTTATTCTTATATGTTCATCCTAGAGGGTGACCAGTGTTATATGTATGTAATTGTTTTTTTAGTTTATAATTGTTTATTTATTACAACAACACATTTTATTTCAATTTATTTATTAATCTTGTACTATTTTTATTTATAGTTCTCAATGACACATCTCTATTTAATTTGTTTTCTTACTCTGATATGGGGTCAAAGGCACTATTACACCCTCGCCCCTCGCTACAAGTCTATAACCTTGGGCATTTTGGGAGGAATTGTTGAGGACTCATTGGGAACCAACTCAAAGAACAGGAATAGTGGAATCCAGGTTGGGATGTTACCAAGTGCTATCAAAGGTTTTCTTTTCGTGGTCTTTACTATTTGGGATATGGTAGATAAGAGTATTAAGAATGTATTAGAACCTATGACGGATATCAAATTATTGTATTGAGAACACTTATTCTAGTAAGAAGGCCTAGTTTCTAATATATGGGATTGTTATTATAATCTATGATGTTATAGTTGTATATTATGTTTTCTATGAGACACCCACCTTTTGTGTGAATTTGATGATTTATTGTGTATTTATTTCTCTAGGACATTGGAAGAGATGGATTATGACTCTTTTCCATTAAATTAAAGAGGCATTTCATGCATTATATTTGGCACATAGGCTTTACATCTTATAGCCTTGATACTCTGGGATTTTTACTGAAGACTATAGACTATTCATTTGGTTCTACTTATATATATATATATATATCATTCTTATGGGAGGTTATGAGGAGCTATAGTGATTTGTTTTCTTGTGAGGTTGATGACTCAGTTCTTGTGCATTGAATGAGAATCGACACTTGTAGGTTGATATAGAACATGATTCCATTTAATTGTACCCATTTTAGGGTGTTGTTTCTTAAGTCATGATTATCTAGTCAGATTACCGAGTATAATGTAGATGGATACAAGGACTTATCTCCTAAACTAGACCTCCCAAGGTATTACCATATATGGATTCCTGATGAGTTTCAGTTCAGTCTCTCTTGTTCATTACTACTGTGGCCTCCAAGGAGAAGTTCCTTATAAGGATGCTCTGTGAGTATTAGTCCCTTTTAGGCAGAAATATCTCTTTTTACCAACACAATTTGTTGTGATATTTACCTTTATAGAGAGGTTTGATAATTTGTACTAGGTTGTTAGACCTTGTGACCCAGCTATGAGACTAGATCTATAAGGATATATGGGAGATATATAGACCCATAGTTTTGACTCAGTCCCTTTTAGGTCGATGTCAATTTTGTTCAAGTGCATCCCACAAGAGATAGGTTGACTAGTTTTTTCACACACCTTTTTATGTAGTGAGTTTTTTATTCTCACTGGGAGATCGATGCATGGTAGGTTCATGAGTTTTTCAATATTTTAATATTGATGCCTTCACCATTAAAAAAACTAGGGTGATTTGGTATCAACAGTGGATTTTACATGAATATTTTTTTGGGTTTCTAGACCAATAAATAAGTGTTTTTTATTGGTAATGTTTTCAATGTGTGGGTAGACACTCGTGACTAGAATGATATAGGGTGATGGGCGGTTTTGGAAAAAATTGTTGCATAGGTGAGGTTCATGATTTTGAATAGGAGTTCAAAGGAAGATTATAGATAGTTAATATTAATGTTCTATGTAGCATGATCACCATATCCTTCTAATGGATAACTCGCTAGAGTATGATTCTAATGATAAAAGAATACGCTGGTTGCACGTAGTGTCTTTAAATCATAAATTAGTGGGTGGATGTGTATGTGTCGAGGATCAATGATTTCATGAATTTCTAGGGGAATGTTTTCTCATGGGTTTTGGTTAAGTGAAAAATATCCTTCTTTAGTAGATTTAACCTTGTGAATGATTGGTTACCACAAGATGGTCGACCTATGGATAGACCTAGACAACATTGTCGGGGGATGTGCGGTTAGTTTATGATAAGCTGAGTTACCCTTGTTCGATGTGAGAATGGACAGGAGGGAATGTTCTAGATGAATTTTGGTAGAATATTAGTGTACTTCTATTTATAGATGATCATTTTTCTATCATTGTATCATCTTGAGTATGATGGGAGAGTTCCATCCCAACATCGAGCATTTTTTATTTTTAAATGTCTTCCCTAGTTTGAAAAAAGAACATATTGAGGTTGCAATCAAGGAGTGGAATAAGGTAATTAATTTAGCGGGGAGTTAACCTTTATCTATTTGAGGGTGTTCAAAATCAACATTTATTTAACATAAATGTATTTCTGAGCCTTAGATTCCATCATATAGTTTTGAGATGACCTTAACGGTATTCCTATGGTAGGGAGTACCTGATCTATCATAGTTAAATGTATTCTGTATAGGATATAGTGATTCTATGATAATTTCAATGGATAGTCTAGATAGCATGGCTGTGTAGATGATCGGGTTAAGAGAATGGTTACTAGTCTTATGACTAGGCTTCATAGGGATGAGATGGTTTATGGTGGAGAGTGTTTATTGACAAATTTTCTTTCAGGCAAACTTTTTTAATGGAAATTGTAATTTTTTTCATTTAGATTCTTATAATATTCATTCACTTTTATTGATTCGGAAAGAATATGTTTTTCCTAGGTTGGGAATAAATATAGGTTGAGAATCGGGGCCGGCCTGAGCCTCCCTTTTCATTCCTTTTATTTCATTTTTCTTTTTCTTCATTTTAATTATTTTATTTTTCTTTTATTACTTTATACATTGTATATTTGTAAACTTACATTATATCTCTCCTTCAACACATAAACAAGAGATTAAAATAGGTAGGGGTATAGATATAGAGAGAAATATGTAGAATGGTACCACCACATAGCTTAGGACACACCAAATCGTCATGCTAACACTATGAACCATGGAAATGTGCAATGATTTAGTATATTCAACTCAAAGGTAGGTTGTTTTTATAGTTTGTCATATATCCCCCATATATTTATCAATTTTCATGTTTTTAATCGCATATATTCTCACTTAGTACACTTTTAGGGTCTATCTACTACTTTCGGTGTAAATGTTGGTTTTATAGTGATTTGGGGGTTTCCTGTTTAGGAAAACACATGTACACAACATCTGGTTGATGGAAAATATGTTGTGTGTTCATCTATTTTGGGGAAGAAGACCTTTTGGAAGTGTAAATCACATATAGAGTATACACTCGGTGTACTAGTACTTATCCATGAATCCAATAACCCAACCATGTTTCTCATATAGGGGAACATGGTCGTGAATAGTAAATGTCAAGAACTCAGATGGGTAGCACACCTTGGAGATGTACAAGGATATGCAATATACATGACTAGTCCATGTGACGTACATGAGTTGGTAACCTATATGTGTTACATTTCCTGTACCTATTTTTCAAACCATTTTTGTGGGATTTTACAAGCCATGTATGGGAGGAAATACACACCAAGGTAGGGACTTGAGTGTCACTTCATGTACTATGGTAAACCTTTTGTGTACTCCTTCCTTAAAACCTTTTTAAGGGGTTTTCATTCCTATTCATCCATGAGTCAGGATTGGACCAAGGAGTAGTCCTTTTGGGGTATCTTTTCGCATAGATCGCTGTTGTGAAACCTTTGAGGTGGTTTGAGGACTCCTAGGGGGTGTTTCGGGCATTTTTCTAATGGATAGGTTATTCATTCAGTAATCAAATCTAGTGTCTCTTAATAGTGAGACATGATCTGAGATGATCCTTGTGTTATATCTCATGACTAATGACTCTGTAGATTTTCCATTGAGGATGTATCCCTTGTGAGATGATCCCTTCCGGCCTATGAAGTCATGAGACTTTTTTTTTAGGATCCATTATAGGATTCATCTGCTTATGTTTTTGTCATATTGGTTCCCAGGTTGGTTTCATAAATCTTTTTACTATAGTAAGGATTCCATGTAATATGCCTTTTTCTTTCACATCATGTTATGATCATTCTATGTAGGATTCCACTTCTTATATAGTTTGGAGGATCCAATGTAGGATGCCTCTGCCTTTCTAGATGATTATAGTGGGTCCCATATAGGATGCATTCACTGATGTGTTGTTCGAAGGATCCCATTTAGGATTATATAGTTTTTATTACCATTCAAGATTCCCCTATAGGATTCCTATGTTACATTTTCTGTTAAAGATCACATGTAGAATGCCTCTCATTGATTGACTTGGGGGGACCCAACAGGTGCCCCAATGATAGACTGGCATTGAGCTAGTATGTTGGGTTTGGGTAGAGATAGTAAAGAGTGTCACCTTGGAACCCATGCAATATTTTATTGTTTTTGGGGTTGTGTCTATAATTTTGGTTTTAATCATTAATCCACCCTCACTCTTTATTTATACTTTAACAGGTTTATTGTTGATCCAACGATAATGACCATAGGTTCTCACTGGTTAGTAGTGGTTGATCCCCACACAAGGTGACTTTATTTATTTTTGGTTGCCAAGACATTCTTCCTAGGATTCAGATTCTATGTTACATTACTTATTTTATTCATTTGCATAACCAAAGGTACTACTTGAGAATTGGTTTTTGAACCCATATTTTTTTTATATTAATAGGATGTCCATAGGTATTTTCTAGTATCTAGTTGTTGTACTAATAACATTGATATACATGCATGGTGTCCCTATTAATGATACTCGTGGATGATTTTTCTACCCCAAGAGATGAGGATGATTTCACTCTCCACTATTTGATATATTATGTGTATTATTATGCTCTATTCACTATGATTATACTGAGGGATGATTATTCTATTCTCAAGGGGTAGGTTTGATTATGCTCTCCCTGATCAGTTACTTGACTGTGGTGTTGGGCATGGCATATCACATCGTTGGATACCTGTAATGATTCTTCTATTTTAGACGATAGGGAGGATTCCGATATACCTTATTAGAAACTCCAATGGTTGTAATGGAATATCACTAGTTTGTTGTCCTAACATATCACCTAAGGGTTAGACCATTACAGATTATCTGAGTTTTGAATTTTATAACCAGCTATGTACTAGGACACAAGGATTAGACATTAATCTGGATTTTTATGATAGGATTAGCATGGAACCTTTCTTAGTGACAATTTACAGGATGACCAGATGTATATCCCTAGAATCCTATTTGTAGTGACTTTAGGTGAGTACATGTGAACCTAGGTTTTGGAAGAGTATCCCCCTATGACGGAATAGCTTGAACAGAGAAATTTATATTGTTCGCTAAAGTAGGTATATGCAGATTGTGATTATGAAACTAGGGATTGACTTAATGGTACATAGATTCAGCATCAAAACCCTTGCATAGGATGTCAATGCCATGAGGATTGTGGACCCCAGGATCGATTGTTGGGTGGTTTTATGTTATTTCTATAAAATTACATGTGAATACTCATATTTATGTATATATGTGTATTTATGGAATGGTATATGTATACACATATAAATATTGACATCCATGGTAGAAATTTCTTAGTTGACTAGGAATAAAGACCTAGGAATCGACTTTGGTTTCAGTCTTATTCGCTTTGCATACATTTCCATATGTGTCTTGGCTAGGCTGAGAATATTTTTCCATTCACATTTATGTAATATTTTATAGGTTCATCATTTTTCTAGCCAATAGAGATTATTTCTCACACCTGCACATGCACCTTGATTTACTTGGAGAACTTATGCTTAAATTTATGGCAGATCATTGTTTCGTAGACGACTTGGAGTAGGCCCATTGTTTCATGATCACCAAGAGCTTCTCATGTAGGTTATTCTGATTAAAATGGCCTAGTTCGACAGTGTCTAGAGACCAGGTATGTGGTCTGGCTAAAAATTAGTTGTAGAGACCAGGATTTTAATTTCAATATCATTGTAATCTTGTGTCTGTATGGTTGGTCATGTGGGAGACCATTTTTTATATATTTAATATATATAAAGTAATTTATATAGTTTCATTTATTGTTACAAGATGATTTATTTCAGTTTATTTATTGTTTTTTAACTCTGTTAATTTACTACTGTGAATGATACTTAGAAATTTCACCTGTTTTCATACTCTAATATAAGGGAATAGTCTCCCTGATATCAAACCCTATTCCCTTGCTTTTAGTTGGTATCATCTATTATATGGGGAGGCATGCTTAATTATTCTTTTAAAACAAACATAAAGCACCAAATTAGTGGAATCTAGGTTGGGAAATTAAAAATGAACTATAGACTAGATTTTCATACCTATATCCCCCTTCTAGACACCTTGTGACCAAGAAAAAATCCTTCAGAAACCATTAATTATTATTTATCCCTATTTATATCAATATTTATCTCTACTAATATTTCTAAATCACGTTCATGATATTATAAACATCTCATAAAATTACTTCCAACAATGGAGAATTCATCTATAAGAACCTCTATGATCCTCTTGATTGGGTCTGAATATTTATCCAACATGGATCTATAAAAGGAAGTTGGAAAACCATACAAGAAAAAAGGAAACCAATGATAAAACAATGTCTCAAAGGGGAATGTAAAAGTGGTTTTGTAAGGATCTTTTAAAGCTATAGAAGTTTAGTTGTTCCAAGAATTGAAATCAAAAAAATTGAAAAAATCATTTTCATCTATCCTCGAATTTTTTTTATCTTTGATTGGTATTTGAAAAATGATCTTTCCTAGTATAAGAATTTATCTTCCTATAATCTATCAGACTTGAAACATGATCTCCATTCATACATAAATTTGTTCTTTTTTCACATTTGTAACAATAGTGAAACTTTCCCTATTGAGAGATACTGGGAATAGAATGACCAATGTAATATCCGAGATAGTATAAATGATTCATGCATCAAGCCACCTGATTTATTCCTCTCAAATAACTTCTTTCATGTTTGGATTTAGTCTTCATTGGCCATAAACTCTAAATTTATGATCAGGTTCCATAGTGATCATATATATGTAAAATAAATGAATAATCCATTTGATATCATAAATTGGCCAACCAATGGTACTATTTACTTCTTCAAAACCTTCAATATCATTTCCTATTATTTATTAAATTCGGTAGGGATGATAATAGGTAGGTAAGAGTTTAATTCCAAAAATGAATATTTTAGGTGTCAGGGAAATTTCTTATGCTCTAGTTTAGGTGCCTCATTACTATATGGAAGACTCTTAGGCTTAATAGGTATTATTTTTTTAGCATGTTTCTTAAATTATGTATGAAAATTTGACAGATTCTCAACATCATGATCATAATTAATTTTTTCCTCACTATTGTCCACAGTGGATACATCACTATATTTTATGTTCAATTTTTTTAAAAATTGTTTTTATTAGAAAATTCATTAAGGTGTTGTAATATTTATACAATATATATATCAAAATGTTCCTAATTGTTTTCAGTATGGATGTTCAGCCTCAATATCTACATAAAATGTTACTAGATCAAGAATATAAAATTCATCATCCCATAATCTCTCTAAATATAGAAAAGTGTTGTTTACCATCTTTAAAAAATTGCCAGTTTACCTGTTTCATCTTTATCAAAATATTGGGAAAAATTATTCTTATCATCCTTTTGATTTTATTCAATTATGAATTTTCTAAAAAAATTCCTAATTATTTAATGTGTCCTCAGCCTCCAACATTTTAACTCTAGAATATTTCTAACCAAATCTTGTTTCTTTCACATTATTAAATATATGGAACTCTTATTCTTGTTCATCACACTTAAAAATATGACTACCCATTCCCAAATTGATAATATATATTCATGTGGATATGAAGGTCCTACGAATAATGATAGATACCTGCTGGTTACAGTCCGTATCTCAATCTAGAAAATCAGTATGCATGAATAGTTTTCCAACACCTATAAGTATGTCATATAATCTTACTTAATGATGTGTGATAGATCAATCAAGCAATTTTATGAACACAATGGTTGGTTTAAATTATCATAATCCAAAATATTTTAGTAGTGTGAAAATAAATATATTTATTTAATAACTAAGGTCGAAAATATAGTTCAACATAATGTTATTCCACTAGGAGAAGGGAATGAAAAAACTACTTGTATCCTTATATTTTGGTTGGATATTATTTTAAAGGATAGAATTGTACTCCTCAATGAGGTTATGTGTAGAAAATTATTCCAATGTGTTTTTATTTAAGACAATATTATTATGAGATTTCAGATGTGATTGAATTTGGATTCACTATTATATGAATGGAATGTTCAGTTGGATCTTGTTGAAAATCCCAAGTAATTATAGCAATTTTGTTTTATTATTTTTGGGTTTCAAAATTTGAGGGAATAGGATAGATGGTGAACAATTTATTAAGAATAGAACCCATTTGACCATTTTATTCGGTATACATTTATTTACCTTTATTATTGTTTAGAGTCCCTTTCATCTAGTTTTTCCAATGGATAGGCTAAATTTACATGAATTTATATAGTGTTGTCCTCATTTCTAGATTCATTGTTACCCAGATTTTAGTGTCCAAATTATTCAATATTATATATCTAGACTTTATTAGTGTGATATCAAACATCTTATTGAGGTTTTTAACCATTCATATTAACCAAATCCATGATTCTACCCATAGGGATCATTTTATTGATCATTGATGTTTCCCTTTATCTCTTGATGTTACCAATTGAATAATTTTAAATTAATTTTTGTGTGTCACAGTAACATCTTCATCCTTATTAGAATCATGTTGAGTCTTTTTTGAAACAAACTTAGCATCATGTGAGTCAAATATACTTAGCATATGGTATATCCTATAAATCATTTGTCTCACAAAATTTCCGTGGGAATTGGATAATTCATCCCTTAGTTTCTTAATTGTTTTCATGGTTTTTTTGTAACCAAGGGATATAGTTTTTCAATGTATTCCTTGATCCTATTAAGATATATTGGTATGGTTCCTATATCTATGATTTTAGTTATTTTAGAAGTGAAAATCCCTAGCATTCATCTGAAGCCCATATCCCACAATGTGAATATTTTCTTATGGTTAATTGGAATATAAAATATTAGGAAAAAAATATTAGTGTTCCCCAGCATACCACATTGAGAGAAATATCCTTTATGGTTCTTGTTATTTTTCTCGTCCCACGTGATTAACACTATGTTTAAAATTTTGGTTCATTATACTTTTTATTTTATCGATTATTTCATCCAATTTTTTATTCTTATCTATCCTTGAACCAAAAAAACATTCCTCTTATATTCTCTCTTCTTTTTATAGAATTTATTTGTATAGAATTCAAGGAAATACAATTTTAAATATGTCTCAATTCATTATCAATTTTTAATTATAATTTCTTCTAGATGATTGATCTACCATATTTTGGTCAGAAGAGGAAAAAAATCATAAAAGTTATCCATGACGAAAATGAAAGTTAACTGATATTTAGGGTGCTTTCTAAGGAAATTTATAAATGGGACCCAATCCTTAAGAAAGGATTTTGTAACATCTTGATAAAAAATTTATGATCTAGTTCCATATTTCTCCTATTAATGTACATGGGTAAAATTCGTGAAAAATTCATAATATTCCTACTCCCATGTTTCAAACATATTTTCATCTAAACCTAAAATCAAATTTCTGGAATTCCCATTAAGACATAAAAAAACTCCCTCATCTTAAGATCATACTAATTGAGTCCATAAAGATGAAAATTTTTCATGGTAATATATAATTCTCTAATTAAAGACAAAAAGTATTCATTGATCATTCCATTAATTATAGGAAACATTCCAATGTGGAGGTATTTCAATTTATTTTTTCTGACTCTAATTTTCAATATCTTTAAAGAATGATTTTTTGACACATGAGGGTGTTGATAATCCCTCTTACTAGGCCTTTTATAGTCATCTAAAATGAGTTCAGGTTGATTTTATTTTGCCTTATTAAATATAACTCTCTTTCCAATATCTTCTATTATTTACATTTATTTTCTTAAAGACACTAACTATTTTTCAATATTATGTCATATGGGTTCTAAATTATGAAAAATAGATCTTGTTTTCATGAATTAATTGATATTATTATATTTACTGCAAAAAATTTTAATTTGAAATCTTTTTATACACATTTTTATATTTTTTTTTATTTTTTTTTTGTTTTTTAGAACTGAATTGTTTAAATTTTTTAGATTTTTTTAGGATACATGAAGCCTTCCCTAGAAAAGGTTCCAAAACTTCAATTGATATTTCATTGAATATCTCAAATTTAAAACTAAAAATAATACTTTTATAGGGATGAATAAGGTTTCAATCATCATGGATGAATATTATGGGAGCAGTTTAAGAAAGTAAAAATGAAAAAATGAAAAAATAAAAAAATCAAGAACATGAAACCAACAGTGATGAATATAATTTTCATATAAACAAATGATAAGTGATAGAATATTTTTTGGATGAGGTGATGAAAAAAAAATTTAAAACTTATTAGTAGGTCATTAAGAAAGTTGAAATGTAATTTAAATTCGATTCATCTGGTTAATGTATATCCTCATTTGTAAAGATGTAATTGAATAAATAATAAAAAACATATCCAAAATCTTTATCAAGTATATTGACTGAAAATTGAATAAGCTTTCAGTTAATCAAATTCAAATTAATTCAATTTATAAAATCAAGATGTTGATTTCAATTTGAAAATGATATCCCAAATGATGATACAAAATATGAACCAAAAAATGAAAATTGCCATGCTCAATTTATACCAGGAAAACAATTCATAGTCTAAAAAAAGAATAGTTATAGTACAAGATAAATAAAAATTAATGAAGAAGAATAAGAGTCTTCCCATGGTATTTCACTCTTTAACGTGACCCTTCACTATCTATTACTCATGTTGTTGTTTATTCACAATCATATATTGTAATTTAATTCCATTTTTTTTCTCGGATGATTTATTCATATCTGATGTGGTTTATTATGTGATTGATGTTTTAATGGGGGTGTACCTTCATAGCCACTATTTATATGGTTCTTTTTTCTTCTATTTTATATGGTAATTATTTCTATAAGAAATACAGTTTTCCTTACCTATGTAGTGCTTCATCTGCACCATTGATAATGCCTGATCCAATAGTTTTGGATTCTCCAAATTGTTTTTCTTTATTGTGGGCTTATCTAGGATTTTTACATCTATACTAATGGTAAGCTTCCTCATGTCCTTCCATATTTTATGTCTTCTGTTATGATAAATTCCCATGAGTTCCCAATAGACCACATAGTTTTCATCTTAATGTCATGGATGTGCCACCTAACGATCCACTAAAAAGACATTATTTTTCTATTGTGATAAAATTATGGTAATTAAATTCATTCTAGTTTTGGGGATTCTCAGTTCAATCATCCAATCATATCAAGATCTCCTGGTGTGAGCTTTACTTGCGATGGAGAAAATATATCCGAGAGAAGTGGTAAATATACTTATTCAAACCACCCACACTCCCCTCTATCATGTTCATGCCCCCACCTAAAATTGGAGTACTATTTGGATATAGATTCGTGGGAGATCAGCTCGACCCTAGGTTTAATATGACTATGCCCCTGAGGGGGTTCCAAATCTCGACATTCATTTGTCATAACTAGGTTTTGATTTATGATTCTTGGATCTGTAAGTGATTTTACTTTTATATCATGATTGGAATTATATCCTTATTGGGTGTGTGTGTGTGTGTTTCCATCCATGAGTGGATAGTGTTGACTCTACATGAATAGTTTCATCATTACCTTAGTTTATCAAGGTCATCCTCCTCATGTAGTTTTCCCTTTTTACTATTTGTATTTCGAGTCATTGTTTCTTGCCTTTATTTCATAATAACAATACAACAAGCCAGGGTGGAATTTTTTCCATGGACGTAGGATCACTCTGATCCAAAGAACATTATATCTGGTGTTCCTTACCGAGATTTCCTTTCTTTCATTCTGTTATTTTGATTGTAGTGCTTTTTTATTTAGAAATATTATAACATTTTCCTGTTATACATATTTCAAATCATTCATATAAATCTTGGAACTTGATTATATTAGTCATTGGTTCTTGGATATTCTTGTGGACTAGTGGCAACCCCAATAATTAGTATCATAGCCCATGGAAAAATAAAAAAGGTTCTCTATAAATTTTTTTTTTGATAAAATTGATGAAGAGAATGATTTTTATCTATGGAGGAATAAAATTAATGCTCTTATGAATCCAAATAATTTAATTGATGTCTTGGTTGGCACTAAAAAAAAGTAACTACCCTTTACCTAGATAGGAAAACCATTATCACCATTATATATGTTCCTAAAGAACCCCTTGGGAAAGCATATTGTTTAATAAATTTATCTTTACGAGATAATTTTCATCGAGATGTCTCATATGAGTCTTATGCTAGTGGTATATGATCCATACATGAATCTATTTACATGACCAAGTCTATTGTTGGTATATTATAAAAAAATGAAATTATATACATTCAAAATGAATCCTGTAACTAAAATCAAGATAAAAAGTGATATGTTTAAAAAAATTAGGTTATATATATTCAACATAAACATTAAACTAGTTCATGAATATCAAGCGATAAAAATATTATCTTCATTATGTGGTACCATTAATTATATTAAAGATTCTATGATATAAGGAAAATACACTCTTACTCTCAATGAAGTTAAATTTTATTTTTTATCCAAAAAAATTCAAGGAAGGTTAGAGTTAATGAGGAGGTAGAGGGTAAGAACATTAAGGTTAAAAGTGAGTCTAGGGGTAAAAATGAGTCTAGGGGTAGGAGGAAAGAAATACATCAGTCATAGAAGCAATGATTTAAGTCCAATACTAATGTAATTAAGTGCTTTCAAGGTAAACAACCTGGTCACACTAAAAGGAACAACCCTAATAAGAGAGGTGCCTATATAGACAATATTAATGACTATTATTTATTAGTTGAGTAGGATTTTGACATTGCTGACCTGTTAAATATTTTGGAAATTTCAATCTCTGATGAACGTATCCTTGAATCTTGGTGTACATTCCACATGTGTAATGGGAGGGATTGCATCACTATTTTATGGTCAATTATTTTTTAAAAACACTTTCTACGAGATAATAAGAGTTTTCATTTAATGGTAATATGATTGGTCTCATTAGAGCATCAAGATAGAACTATTAAAACTTTTTTGGAGGTTAGGTGGGTACCCTAAATTAAATGAAACCTCATCACCCTTTGATGTCTTGACCTGAAGGGATAAACCTTTATATTAGACTCTGGGTGTTTCAGGATTTCATGAGGATCCCACACTATCATGAAAGGAAAACATTGTAATGGAACTTATATGTTAGATGTTAATGTTTATATAATTTAGTTAAACACCTAGTTTGATTCAAATACTAACAGAACCAACCCTTAGAATAGAATTATAGATCAAATTACTGAAAAAGGTATTTTTTTAACATAGAAAACATGTCCTTTTGAGTAATGTCACTCCTAGAAGTCTTCCTTTATGTAATGATTATGTATATAGAAAATCTAGAAGAGTTAGTTTTAGAAGGTCAATTTTTAAGGATAATGAACTCATTGAGTGTGTCCATTCTGATCATTGGGGTCCTTCTAGGTTCTCATCTCATAGTGGACGTTTTTACATATTGTCCTTTATTGACTACAACTCTGGGAAATTCTGGATTTATATTATAAAACACATTCATGATACCTATTTAACATTTAGGAAATAGTAAGTAGGGCTAGAAAGTGAATTTGGTGATATACTCAGAGCATTAAGAACTGATAATGTTTTAGAATATTTGTCCATAGAATTCATAGAATTATGTTAATATAAGGGAATCCTGAGGTGAAAAACTATTTTTGTAAACAACACAACATAATGGATTTCCATAAAGGACTAATAGGACTATCCTATATAAGATAGGTGTATTTATTCCAACTCTAATCACTTCATTCCCTTTTGGTTTAAGATTGTCTCTATGGTAGTCTACATGATTGATCATTGTACAATTTATTATAATTTCATTTAGACACTAGATGTTCTATAGATAGGTTGACCCTAGATTCTTTCCCATTTTAGGTTTTTTAGATCCAAAGATTTTTCTCATAACATAATAGATAAGTTTTCTCCATGGGATATGAACTGTATATTCATGGGTTATCCAGTGTGTGTAATCGGGTATTGTCATTTGATAGATAAACCATGTTATCAATTTTATAGTTTGTTTATATGTAGGGATTCCTGAGTCTGTTCTATCGAATGATAATGTAAGGGAACCTATATAGACCTCAGATAAGGATGGAGATTTCTCTAGAGCTTCTACACCTATAGGTGCTGAAATTACTTTTGAATCTAAAGAACAATACAAATATGGGGCTGATTCTACTATATCCATTCGTTGGACTCAAGGTCAATCCAATTCGGATTAGGATTAAAAACCTGAAAATTAAAAACCAAAAAATCTAAGAGATTATTAACTCACCCATGATAGGGATAAAAGTTTAATTAGGCCTCCAACTGAATTCAACCGCGCTGTTATTGCTGCCAATGTTTTTAATGGTGTTCATGATTTATTTAATGATTAACATATATATTATATGAAGGCACATATGTCCAAATATTCTACTAAGTTGTTAATTATTATATAATAATATATAAATTCACAACATAATAATAACACTTGGTTTGTTGTTTATAGACCTATTAACAAGAATATTATTGGTTCTATGTGGATATATAAGAAAAAGGAAAACAATGTTCGAGAAACTAAAATGAACACTAATTCTTGAAAGGTTGTAAAAGGTATCCTTCCATGTGAAGGTATTTATTATAGAGATATGTTCTCTTCAATTGATAAACAATCATCGATAAGGATTATTCTTTCATTTTATATCATGTAGGATTTTCATATTGAACAATTAGATGTTAAAAATAATTTTTCGTGGAACCCTTGATGAATCAATTTATGTGACAACTTCCAAATTATTTTTAAATAAGTTCAAACATAATCTTCTTTTACTGCTTATGAAATAATTATATTTTCTTAAACAATCATCTATTAAATGGTATAAATGGTTTGACACTTTAATTATTGAAAATCATTTTTAAAAAGTATGTCAGATGAATGTGTGTTCTATAAAACTATTAAACATGAATATATTTATCTATTATTTTATGTTGATGACATGATTTTAATCTATAAAAATATTAGGACAATAAATTTTATCAATAACCAATTTAACTCTTCCATTAAAATTAAATACATAGGGAATGCTAATCAAATCATGTTCATGGATATAATCAGAGATATTAAGGCTAGAACCTTACACTAATCTTATTTTGATTATGTTAAGGTAATATTAAAAAGAAATCTCTTTGAGAACATTAAGCCTGTCAATATTACTTTAGGAAAACCTTATATTTTTTTAATAGATCCCTAAAATGATGATGATTCTTCCTTCATGAATAAGATTTCATATTGTAAGGTCGTAGGAAGTTGTATGTATTCTATTGTCTGTTCTAGACCAGATATGTCATTTTCTATTTACTTTGAGTAGTTTTATGGGGAAACATGTTACACCTCAATGGAATGCATTGAAGTAGCACCTTAGGTACGTCTCCAAGTCTAGTAAATTACACATTAAATGTGGATTAAATGATAGTTTTAGTTATTAAATTTTTGGTTTTATTGGATCTCATTATGCTAATAATATTGAGAATCAAAAATCATTTATTGGTTTTGTGTTTCTTACATATAGAAGACTGGTCTCTTGTAAGTGCAACATGAAATTAGTGGTTACCCTCCCCACCATTGAGGAATAGTATACAGGCTTGACAGAGTACATCACAGATTTTATATAGATGAAAGGATTGATTATTGAGATGTCATTATCTAATGATATAATAATAGACTTATGTAGTATCCAATATACATTGCATCTATCTAAGAACTATGTATACGAGAATATATTGATCCACATTTTCATTAAACTATATTTTTTAGGGATTTTATAGAATATGGGATAGTGAGTGTCACTAAGATAACCATGAGGGACAATCTAGTTGATAATTTTACAAAAGATGTACCATTTTCTATGTTCCTTCATTATTTTAAATTAATAAACATAGTACCAATTCTATAAATTAAGTTGGGAGAACACAACTCTTAAACTCATTTAATTTCAAGGGGGATAATTTTGGTTTTATACCACTTATGTATATTTTAATTTTATTCCTTTATGTTTTCCATAATGAATTACTAATATATGATATGATTTATTATGGTATTGATGTTTTCATTGGGGAGTACCTGCATGGACACTGTTTATGTGGATGTTTTTTCTACATTTTTTTGTGCTACTTATTTCTTCTGGAGTGACTATTTTCCTTACCTATGTAGTGCTTCATATGGACTATTGATAATGGGTTATCCAACAGCCGTGACCACTACCAGTTGTTCTTGTTTTTTCTGGGTTTATCCCAGATTGTTGTATCAATGCCAATGGTATGCTACCACATTTCATTCCAAATATTTAATCTTATGTTAGGTGAAACACCAATGGGATCTCAGTTGAGTATGAATTTTTCATCTCCAAGCCATGATTGCATTGCCTAACGATCTGCTGACATGCAAGTATTGTTCCACTATGCCTCAATTTGGGTAATTAGATTAATTATGGTTTTGTGGATTCTCTATACTATTTGGCTCTTTTTCTTGAGAAATATAGTGTGATGTTGCCCTAAAATGAAGAAAATATCCTAGGGAAGAATAAGGGAATAGAAGTATTATGACTACCTGAACTCCCCTCTATTGTGTTCATGTCACATCTATAAATTGGAGTACTATACAAGTGGAGATTTAGTGGAGATCGACTCGACCCTGGTTCTGGGACAACTACATGCAAGAGGGGGTTCTAGATCTTGACTTCCTTTCATCGTAAATAGGTTTTAGTTTATGATTCTTTCCTCGGTAAGCAATTTAAATTTGTTGTCATGATTGGAATTTTATCCTTCTTGGATGTAGGCATGATACCATCTATGAGTTGACGATGTTAACTCTATGTGGTGCTTTCATCACCTCCACCTAGTTCCAAAAGGTCGATCATGTTATATTGTTTCTCTTGTTATTCATTATATTCCATGTCTTTGCATCATCCATTTCTTTCTTAGTAATAAAAAGATTGCCTAAGTGGTATTCTAGTCATTCATGTAAGATCACACATATCTGAATCCAGTAATATTTTTTGTTTCTTGCAATATTTTCATTCCTCTATTTCATTTCATTGTTATTACAACAATTCTCTTCTTTAAAAATATCATATCATTTAATTTTTATATATATTTCAAATCATTCTTACCAATCTTGCAACCCGATATTTTGGTCCTTCACTTTGGATCTACTTCAGAAGTCTCTAGTAAAAAGTGTCTAACATTGTCTCCTAATGAATCAATCCCCCATTATTTTCCAATCATAATCCCTATTTTATTTTGCTTCAAAATTTTTATCTTCATTATCTTTCACCATTTTCCAGTCATCACTATAGTGTTTTTTTTAAATTTTCCCTCTCTCACCATTCAAGAGACACTTAAGAGTTACTCCAACATGAAATGGTAAAGTGGAGTAACCCTTACTATAAAATAGAGTATATAAAGTAGAATAAGATCCAACTAGTGCCATTTTCTATGCCAAATATCCAAAAATAAAGATAGTGCTACAATAGTGGTACGTCAAATATGTTGATTTAATATAGTTTGACTTCAAGATAACACAATAAATGACACCTAGTTGGAGAAAATTCACTACACCATTTTAGCATTTTCATGCTAAAATAATGTGGGTTCAAGATGGTATAAGAAACTCCAATCATGACTTTAAATTACTCTGACACCATATTCCCTTATGAACCACAATATCATCCTGAACTCCATATTCCATGGCAAGGTACGGCTGGGGAATTGATCCTCACTAGTGGGATTTGAAGCATCTAGATCATTGAAAATGTTCACATAAGATCAAATATCAATCCATGGTCCTTCTGAATAATTATTTGGTTCCTCGTGGTCTTTTATGTTAAGCACCCTATGTGTATCTTCACACATTAACACAACTACAATACTGGAAGACACAAAGACATTATACTCTTCAATAAACACCTAAAAAATGAATAATTATTGTACAAACTCATCTTCTTCAACTAGATATGCCAAACCGGATGCCACATGACCAAGATCAAGTTTTTCCTAGTTCAACCATGTTCGATTCCTAACTCAGATTCATATTGATCTTGTCTTGGAACATCGGAAGACAATTCTTCGGTATAACATGGAATTTCATTTTGGTTTTGTCCTTTTACAAATGAAATTTAACATTTTACAAGCTCTATACATTGCCACTTCTTCTGGTCATCAACAGAATACTAAGATCGACTCCCCGGGATGATCCTAGTGATCTAGGCTCAGCCACCATTTACACACCCCAATTAATCTTATTCAATGTAGACCCTAGTTCTTCTTCATGGTGGATATCAGTAGGAATAAATTTATGATGCAAAAACTCAGTCTCCCTTCCTTCTTAAACAAAAAACCATTTCAAATTTTTATATTTTCTGAAATCCCTCAATCCAGATTTGATAGAACGTGGAATCTATTTGATCTAGTGGACTCGACCTCTGGTCAGTCATATTGTACACCAAAGATCTATGTTCAAAACACAACCAGATAAGGGTCAGCTTATTTTTCATCTTGCATGCCTAAACAGTGACAAGAATAAAATCATCAATTGAATGCAATTTGTTTTATTTAATTAAAAATTAGTAAAAAAGAAAATATTCGATCCTAGAATTTAATAAAATAAATCCATAGATTATTTTAGCATTTATGTACCAAGAACCCACGAAATTAATGAAACATTCAAATAATTATACCTTTGAATTATAATATCATTTATTAAGAAACCTCTATAAAAATCATATATGTAACAAAAATATCAAATATGACTGAATGTATGTTGGAAACTTATATAAAAACAGAGCAACATCTGAAACCCCTTTGTTGAATTCCAATTTCCAAATAGGCATCAAAATTGAACTATACTCGGAAGGATACTATCCAAGTTGCATGACCATAAAATTAATACTCTGCCACAATCCAAGATACATGACTACAATCTATATTTCTTCATGTATACTCCTAGTACTCTCCAGGGAATGATTGAACCTTTCTCATATTTCTCATGGGATTGGTACACCATCAAGCCCGGTGCACATTGTCAATATACCCAATCCCTGATAGTGAAATAATAGAGTGATGGAACCTCCTCTTGAGAATATCATTTCCCTCACCTCCTCACTTTGTGACTATTTATTTTGAATCACCCAAACGACATCGATTCATAAATGAACTCTATTATAGTGATGGAACAGATCCTTAGTCTCAGCCTAACTCCCATCCACGTATGCATCCTGGAAAAAGTTTTCATTGTAGAAACAAAACGATTATATTATTTTAAATGTGTTCAATGGTTGTCCTTAGCTTATGTTCCCCCATTCTTGGTGATAAAATAGTAAAACATAATTTTCATATCAGCCCGACATTCATCCAAATAATATATATCACCACCTTTTCTATTTAGATACTCTATGTCGTGATTTACCCTTCCTATAATCCCTTTTTATTGAGTGGATTGTTAATAACATTGGTCTATCCCCATCATACATTATTTCAGATTGGCAGTGTAAACAGACCATATAGAACCACCTAACCGGTTTCCTCATCTTCACAGGTTTCTTCAATATTCGATAAAGTATTATAACTCTGACCCATAAATTTTTGAATAGTGACCTCATTTGATATGATTAATCTTTTGTTTCCCATTCATTCTCAAACTAAGAACAACTGACCTGGACATAGAGATTTTGGTTCATTGATTTGATAACACAGTTAAGATGTATTGAAATCAATGGTAGGAAAAACCCCCTTTATACTTATACAAAAAATTTGACTTACATGGAGTATAATCCTCACCATATGATATTAAGCTATGTGACCAATGCCTTCACTATAGGAAATTTGACTAAAAGGCCAATATCTTTTTTATGATGTTAAACTACAGGGTACCATCCTCATTGAATGACATAAAATTAAATAATACATTGTTCCTAGAATGAAAGGACTTCCCTATTGTGTCAATCACCTACCAAAATACGTGTTTTTAACTATGTGTGGCTTCATTCTTGATGGTATGAGGCATGAAACTGAACCATAGAAAATTTAGAATTTTAAAAAAAATCACTGAAATCGACAATAGGATTTCATCACCAACATTATGATTTCTTAGTTACAACCCAATAACCTATCAAAATTTAATTTAAGTAAAGAAATTTATATCCTAATAACAAATCTTTTGATTTTGATAAGAAATGTGTTACCCTGATCATTGAATACTGTCACTCTATGTAACTGAACTCATAACCCTATATATCATTCTCACATTCTGTATATGCTTTATCGATCATAAATCATTGATCTTCATGTTCTATCATAGATAATAGACTGTTCTTCTAACATATAAATGATCACAAGATCATTACCTCTCTAATATAGTTGGGAGAACATGGGTCAGGATGCCTCGAACAACCGTCTATCCTTATTAATTGAGAGGAAAGTATGAGAACCTATAAAATTAAAACAACTAATTATTCCCTTATATTATGAACTATTTTGGCATTTATAGTTATGTTTTAACATATTAAAATTGTACTTAATCCCTTTAATAAGGTAATGATTCATTTAATCTCAAAAATAACACTAATTTCCTTGTAAACATGTGACAAAGATTATTATTAATTAATCATTTGATTACAACACTAAAATAATGTTACATTGTAAAAATTGAATCATTAAATTGACTTGTTTATCCCACAAACGTATTTAATGAACCTCAAATGTTAAATATTTAATATTCGTTTGAAAAATATTTTTCTTTATACTCACTAAAAATCTCATGAATATAATAAGGAAATAAATGCAATAGATATTATTCAAAACATGAATAATATTGAATATATTTTTTTCTAGGAAATTTTATAAACTCAGACATAACCTGACACCCGCCATGGGACCCACAATTTCCTAAAACATCAATTCAAAAGAATTGGCCAAGATTATGAATACTCTTTAGGTGTGAACCTCTAGGTCCTTATCTCGATAACTGTGATTATTATTCACATATCAGGAGTGGATTATAGTAACCCATCAAGGCTCTGAAGAAGATATGGTTTATTCATAAGAATTGCAACTTCCTATGAAAAAAATGCCATGTAATATAATTATTTGTCTCTCAATATCCCATTAAGTAGGATGCGCACATTGTGTCATCATCATTTCTTACATTATTTATTGGTGACCTTAATGAATAGAAATACTATCCATAACCATGACCAGGGATTTAATATGATACTACAATCTGGGTTAACTAGGATTGATAAATATCTTCCTTTTAAAATAAACAAATACTATATATACTATTCAACTAATGGAATACCACTAATAATGCGCCCAACACAAGCTACATATCCATGACATAAATGGAATGGTTTTCATCTTAAATCATAAAATTGTATCAAATGGTATACATTGATAATAAATCCAATTCAATAGACTAATATACATGCGTGTACATAAGAACAACCAATGATACTTGAAACACATGGTGTTCCAATTGGTGCATAGTTTCTTGTTATCTCATCCACACGAGATCATCATGTGTGAAATTCATTAGAAGAAGTCTCAATGCTTATGACCCCCAAAACCTTATATCCATATATCATAATTTTTCACTCAATATTATATATCTAAAACATATGACATATGTTTAATAATATTTTCATAGTATATCAAAATTATCATTTTAGCTAGGAGATATTATGAACTATTGATATAACAAATAATCAATAGATATTAACATTTAAATAATATATGTATAAATATCAACACTATTATGGTAACAATACATCATGCATTACTATGTACATGATATGGTATAAAAAAATTATTATCAAAGGTGTGTATTGGGTACCCAATTTTACAACACATCCACTTGCACTAGATACAATATTAAAAACAAGTAACCTATTAGCTCACATATGATAAGATCATGTTTTTTCTGAATTATGACTTTAGTCATTCGGCCATCTCATTTCGGCTACATGGCTACTCCACTATGTGTTACTTCACCTCCTTGAGAAAGTCACCTGAAGGGATTGATATCCCTGAGTGTATTGCATTTTTCTCTATATAAAATTGACTTCTTATTTAGAACCAATATATTAAGAATATAAAAATTTATATTAATATAATAATCCACTTACTAGTTGCGATTCGATGAACTCGAACAAAACATTTTTTATTTTTACACAACTTATTTTGTTGTATCTGAAGTCATTACATAGTCGGTATTTTTAGATAAGAAAACCACTAGATTAAATGATATTTTATTGCACATTACCATATCATAACTATGATATTTGAACATATTGATCCATATGAATACTAGTTTGTGTCCCATTATACTAAGATCCCTTCTACTCCAAATACCAGGAACATATTCATTATACTTTCAGAAGTACAATTGGATTGTTTTGATTGATTCCTATGCAGTTGTCATATATTGAACAAATATTTTCCTACAATTACATATATGTTGTAAATAACTAGTATATATCATGAAATATGTGATCATCCCATCATATATACGTATGTATATATATTAAACATTATTATCTCCTCCTATGTCTAATACATTCATTATTGGATATATTTATTCCATGTGATGCTAGAAGAAAATCTCTCTAGAACTGTTCCAACATTTATTTTACAAATACCTTGTCAGTTAATTACATTGGACATGGTCTAAGAAACTGTTATATCTATATCAATTAATCTTATTCCATAGAACAATGGTTTATATGTTAAGTAAATCATTGTATCTTCATTTTCATTATAGTCTTAACTAACTGTAACAAGAAACAACTATTTTATATATGTTACCAAAATATATTTTCATGGAAAACTGTGGTTCTCCCACTATACTATTATAGAAACCCTACATAAATTCATTCCAAATTAATTTTACTATGATCAAAAATCATGAATTAATCAATAAATGGAATAATACAATATACATTCTTTATTGGTATTCCATGGTGTCATCATCATTTTCTAGTTGTGTTGTGTAGAATCATTTGGAGAATGATGGTCGTGACATCTAATGAAAAATATTTTGATTGTAGAATGTTGTTAGGATTAGTAGAATTATAATGCATTTAGGATTGGAAACTTGTAGTGAATAATAGATCCTTATTGACACCATGCTTGTACCACACATGTATTGTCTCTCTTGATTACATACCAATTACATTACATCAATTGATGAAAAAACCAAAATGATGACTTGATTTTGGTATATGGAATCCATTTTTCCGAATCCATATCTTATTTTCATTTATTTATTCATAATATGATGATTAATATATCTCCCCCCATAATTAATATAAATCGGTTTCATGGTTTTATTTTTCCAACGTTGAATAGGACTCTAAAACATTCCTTTTCAATGAGAACTTGTCGAACATGTTCCTACACCAACTACTTGTTCAGCTAAAAACTAGAATAAAGTAAAATCAATATTTCTCCCAATATATCAAATATATATTGTATCTTCTAAATCTGGATGATCATTAAATAGGCAGCCACACTAATCTCCACATGGCCTCAAGCATGCCTACCCATATGCTAGAGGCTACTGACTAAAAGCGAGGGTCTAATGGTGGTACAATAGGGAGACTATACCCTCAGAGTCAGAGTCACATAGAAATATATAAGGTGTGAAACAAAATATAAAATAGTGGAATAAAATGTAATAAATTAAAAGTTAGTATAGATAAATATAAATACAGAATAAAATTAAATGGACAACACCAATACATATAATGATTCATTCATGTCCAAGTAGTTCTACTAGATACAAGATGGAGGTAAAATATGGAGTACAATACAATAAAAGATAATGATACCAAATGATAACTCCATGAGAATTATGTGTACTAGATCAGGCCTATTCTCCCAAGATCCCAATTACAATGGACCACCCATGTTATAATCCATTGATCTATAAACATGAATATCTGATCAAGTACCCCTGTGCAATGGAAGCCCGAGTAGGGTGTAAGTTAAAACCCCTATAGGAAATCACCAACGATTTCTAGATCAATCCATTTTGTGCACTATAAAAAGAAATGTGTGTCAAAAAAGTGAATACTGTCCATTAACTAGATAAAAAATAAATAACACTTCAGTATGGGTTCCTAATTTCATACCCAACCAATTATACCTACATCATCCATGGCCAAATGCATGAACAAATGAAACTTGTAGAATTTATATGGTATGTACAAGGAATTATATATGAAGACACAGAGGTGTGCTAACCCAAATCAGGGGATTTGTCTTGGTGGTCACCCCTATGACAACATCCAAGAGTTTTTTTACAAAAATTTTGTCATAACAACAATAATAATAATAAACATCAAGGAATCCATTAAAAACAACCATGAAATCTAGTAATGTAATCATGATCCCATCCAAGGTTATCCATAATGGAATCCCAAGGGTCTCTATAGGATCCCTCCATATAACCAATACCACACAGTCTGTTTAAGGTTCCCCATAATGGTGTACCTCATATCACTCTTCATAAGGTAAACTCTAAGGTTATACCAAGTATCTCACATAGGGGACCGAGTATCACCCAAGTCATGGCGTATCAATAATTCCAATTAATCCATCCATGGTTTCTCCCCTAGGGAACAAATGCCACACATGAGTATAAATAAATCACTAGGAGAGCCCATCTATGGAAAGCCAAAGGATCGATGTCGCCACATCAATGGTGCCCGACCAAGCATGGAGAGTCCATCCATAATGTCCTTATGTTGGGACATGTTCTTTCTATTATAACTCTATTAGATGAGGCTGAATATTCTGAAACACATATCATAATATGGTAGTCACATGCACCACAAGACAAATATGCAATCCTAACTATTTTATCCAAGCCAACGAACATGTTATATGATATTAGACTCAAGAAATAACCAATGTGGCATGATGCATAATCCTATGGTAGAAGAGATAGATATATAGTATAAGGAACATGGCATATGGCATAAGAAATAAGTGTGACCAATGAAGTATAGGTATAAGAAACATGGTACAATAAAAGGGATAAAGAAAAATGCATAATCATTTAACAATTGGCATATGGAATATATACAATGCATAAATCATAAATCATTTCATTAGTGTCGATCAACGAATTTAATCCAATTCATTTTATTTCAGATTTTAACCACGAAATGAAGCATCATCCTTAATCATATAGGTCTAACCAATAGATTACAATCCATCCAAATTCAATTTATTTATGTCATGATTTTATTAAAGGGGTAACAAACCCTCAAGGGTATTCAACCAATTTAATCATTTGGTAATTAGGCCCCAAAGGGGGAAACACAACCACTGAAGGAGAAATATTCAAGGAGATTACCCAAAGTGGTATTTTTCTGCTCACTAGGGTCATACCGGATGTGGGAACGTGTTCAAATAGATTTATTGACCAAATAAAGGAGTCATCGTAAGACTCCGACACATAGGAAAACGACACACCATTTGAAAAGAAACTAAACCTGAGTGAAATAACTAGAGCACATACATTATACCATTGATTATCACACTTCCAATATTGGGGATTGGTTCTATCCATTTCAATAGAAATCAATGAAACAGACAAACACCATACAAATTTTGTGAATTACATCGCACCAAAATAGTATAAAGGGAGATAAGTTAAATTAAGAACACATGAATGTGGAGTCATAGAATTATCGAGACCCTTCTAATGCACTTGATAAAACACAAATTGGAGGCTGAATGAGGATGATTAAACCATATCTAGTGGAGAAGAGGATGTGGAGCTCATGTGGGAGAGGGAATGGATGTGGAGGATAAGAAAAAAAGAGAGGAAGATGAAAATTAATATTATAATATGATTAAGGATAAAATTGTAAATTCACCCTTCATGATAGGGTCACACTATTTGGAAAAATTGTGCACCATCTGTGTGGTACCCACTGCTTAACAACCATACCATGCATGATTGTCTTGCAATATTTGACTAACCATACACCCAATAGTGAACACACACATCCTAAGTGGCCCTAAGCATTCGGTCTAGGTGTATGGATTGAGAAAATGGTGTTATTATAATGTGTACCCTCTATTAAAAACTAAAAACACCCCCACAAGGCCAGGCGACTCCTTCTACATGGAGAATTCAAAACATATGAAAACTCTTCATATGCACTAGAACACACAACATGGTTTCCCTTGGTGGGCCACATAGTTTTGGAAAAACCATCTGACCTGTCCAGTCCTTCCATTTTTATATTTTTCAAAGACTGATTCTCTTGAAACTCGATGGATCACCAGAGTCACCTCTCGGGCCTTTAAATATGTCTAAAAACAACACTTTTAAGAATTATAACTCTCGAAATTAGGTTCTAAATCATAGTTCAAAGAAAGACCCATCCACCGAATAACAAAATTCAAATTCCCATGTAATTCTAACATGGTTAAAAATAAGGGATACTGTAATATTATTACCTTAAAACATCTTGTACTCATAAATACTTGGGGAAATAAAGATAACATCTCTTGAAATACTCGATTGATGTAGAATTTTTCAAACTGATGTGTTATGTTTTCACACCCACAACATGCCTCTAAGCACAATCATAACATACAGTACATAAGCAATAGAATAAAAGAAAACAATTTTTTCCATACAGAAACACTGAGACAGTGACTTCCTGAGGTAATATTACCAGTGACATGAACACATCATCTTCTCCTTCATCCCAATGTTCTAGAATTTGTAAGCCCACAACCAATAAATAGTATACCAACAATGGAATAACAAATTTTATCATTCTGTTAGAGTTCCAATGATGCTCTTGGCATGATTCACAGCTTAAACAGTCAGTTGACTCCCAATTGTCCTCAAAGGCTAGTTTGATCCAAATTATCATGAAAAGTAGAAGCTAACTCTTACTGTACCTGTGTCAACACAAAAATATTACATCTATCAATTCCTCACAAACAACATATTAAAATAGAGAGGGATAATCAGTAAAACTATCCATAGTTGACTAACTAAAAATCACCTGACATGGAATGATGACAGTTTTCAAAAACTAGTCTAGATTCTAATAGATGAAGTCACGTCATGATTTCATCAAGCACCCTCACTGAATACAATTACTAGGTTTCAGTGTTTCGTCTGGCCAAAACACCCATCTAGTCTATCATGCACCAGCTTGAACATGGGTGTAAACATGATCTAAAATACATCGATCATTACCATTTGATCCAAATCATTGAAGAACAACGGCATGTCCAGGGTAACATTAGAATCTAGCATTATGAACCAAGGATATCATCTCAGAAATACCATAAATAACTCTTATAAGAGAGATGCTAGTACATTGTCAGATGTCAATATACAAAGAACATTGGATGCGTCCAAAATGACATCCTCCTGGAGATCATGTCAAAAGAAGAAGCTAGTGTCCCTGATTCCATCCATGGTGTACATACATGGAATCCTAGGTATCACTTAGGACTAACAATGCCTCTATGGACAACCACTCTTCTATAATACACTCTAATAGACACCACTCACCAATACTATGGGATTTTTAAAACTAAGTGTGACTTATAACTAACGATTTATTAGTGTACCTAGAAGAATTCATAGTGATGGATATGAATTTAATTTATCCAAGGTACAATAAGAGTATTTAAATAGTTTCCAAAAAGAACGTGAGACACTCCCTCTATAAAAAGGAAAAAATGATATGTACAGTTTCAAGCCAACCCTGACAACTACATAGATAAAGGTTAATCGAACCTATTAAGTTGATTTCCTTTGAAATGTCTTGGAATCACCCACTGGCACAACAACATTACGACATGATGCATCCCACACATGCGTAAAATCAACCATTGTGGCCCATCCCTGACCAATGGTGTATTCATAGGTTTCACATATATCAAGGAAAAAATCTTCATTCTCTCGAGAAAGAACCAAATTAAAGGTTATATTACCATCCATAATGGAATTTTTAATCATGGAAAAACATTTTCAAGTGGGCGTTGCACAGTTCCGCATCCTCTATATAGAGAACACACTATGACATTTCGTTCATGATGCTTTCCAACTCTGGATTTTCCATAAAATTGGATTTTTAGATGTATGTATCTCATCCCATAGTGTACACACCATCAACCACTAACCATGGGTTTTAGAGGGGCCATAACACTTTGACAAGAATTAAACCGAAGAGATATAAAACCATGTTCTTATGTGCACTATATTAGATTCACATTTAGATGTAAATGTGACTCTATTCATGAGTTATATCAACATGAACTATATAATTCGGTGTAAAAGAAAAAACAATTAAACAATGTGTCAAACATTTGATCCTCTCAGAACATCATCCTAAGAACTTGGGCGGGTTTGATTTCTTCAAAAGCTCGGGTCAAACTACTTCAGAGATGACTCATGAACATAAAACAATAAGCCAAGGATTACACGAAATCCACTAAACACAAATGGTTTTCTATCCCATTTTATTAAGTCGATGGGTATTGTTTGCACCAACACATACTACCCGAGATTACATGAGCGAACAACACATCACTAAAAGTATCCATATGCTTAAATTCCATTTGCAATTGAGTATAGAATGACCAAATTTTTTTTTCACCTGAATCAATATTACCCCATATAACTATTAACCTAAAATATGATGTATCGAGTCTTCTATCACTGATGAGGAAGAAGAAGGGATGGTCACACAACCTACGTAAGTGGATGACCATTACATTGGAATGTCTAGCCTACTAGAACTGAATATTTTATAATGCACATACTTGTAAAAAATGTCAAACAGTACATGACCACACATCAAATAAATGTTGTTGTTTTGAAAAATATGAGTCTTACACAGATAGTGGTTCTCGAACAGTACAATATGTAAGAAAAATGGTCACAAGATACTATACAAGTCATTAAAAAGTTGAGGGCTATACCTATAATATATCATCCCTTTATAGAAACATAAATCATAAAACCTATCAAGAGATCACACTTGAAATTTAATTAGGATAAAGGTCATATCCCTTAGGTTTGAGATATAGAATACGATACCTAGGGAAAACACTCATGTTTCTTTTTCAAGGGAGATACATAAGAAAACATTTATCTTCCCTTACATGGCGGCTAGGTTAAAATACCACTGACGGTTCCATTTTAAGGAATCAAACTAAAACTCATTTAATTATTTAATAAGAATCAATGTACTAGTTTTAAAGAAAAAATAATACCATTTATAATGAAAAGGCATTGAGTTAAGTCCACACACAAATATAGCTCAAGAAAATTAAAAGGTATTCTCATAATTAACGAGGTACCATTAAAAAAGGATTCCACCTTACATTTACATGTAAATTAAAGTAGTTAGCAACGAGTAATTGACAATGTCTCTCAACAAAATGCATAAGCACACTCCCATATGGTTAAGAACTAAGGAATCCCAGAATAAAGGGTCACCTACGAGGGTCCCATTAAGCCATTTTGGGTCAAGAAAATGCAAACTGAACAATTTTAGCATCTAGATTTTAAACAGCCTTAGCATTTCATTCCTAAAGTAACATTCCTAAACTAATATATAAAGTTGTTCATTATAAATTTATCTACATGGGTCATTAAGCCCAATAAAAATAGGTACAAGTCATCAAAAATCAAACAAATTAATTTAAATGGAAAAAAATTTATACTTACATATCAGTCTCTAAGTAGAAGGATCATAACAGATAGTTCTATTTTATGAGATACCACCTCTCAAATTATAAATCACATATACACTTTACAAGTTATAAGATACCCCCAACTACCCACAACCATTTCATCAGAAATTAAAAATAAAATTCATCCTTCGTAAAATTTATGATAATAATTTAAATATTTAGGGTATATCTACAATGGTTTGATTATAGGGGTTACCCTATTCCAATTTATACACCACCCATACACTTTAGGGATTGGAAATTGGCTCCCATTTACCGCAACAATAATGTTTCAGCCCATGTAACCAAGGGTTCATTGCTCAAACATGTCATAATTTATTTGTGATGTGTATCCATAAATAAAAAATTTCAAATATTAAAATTTATTGCTAGGAATTATAAAAATAAAAATTAATCAGGATTTAACATGGAATGGAAACTGTGAAGCATAACAATTAACCATAGAAGGCTACTACATAACCAGGGAAGCAAGAAAATATGATAATAAAAACACTAAAATTATTGAATTATGGTCTAACACTCAAGGAAAACATATTAAATGCATTAAAAAACATGTTATACAATATCAAGAAATGAAATAACTAAGCAGGGAAAAGCAAAGAATGTTACCAAAAGCTTCTAGCATGGAAATAATAACCAGGAAAATAACATTAAAGTTGCATCAATGATTTTAAATATCCTACCAATGTAATATATATGGAATGACATATGAATGAAATGTGAATTTATATTTACCTAAGATGATGCATTTAATGATACATATTTTCCATACTAGGCCATGTTCAAATGATATAAATCTCATAAATCAGTATGTAGTGAATAATACTCTAATAACTCAAGGTGAAATCAAAATCAAATGTAATAATGGATATTACGAACTACATTCTCATCCCTGTCCATTTGGAAATTTCCCTGTATGTGGGTTTATCACAACAAGACAACACTATTTACCAATTTCCAAAACATTTATAGCATCCTATCTACTAGAAAAAAAGCATCAAGACAAAGAAAAGAAACCTATGATACCACATTGTAACATCCTAACCTGACTGACCATTAAAACAGTAGATGGAACGGTCTCTAGATGGCCTCAACTGGACCTACCCATGTACCAGATGCTTCCAACTAGCAGTGATGGTCTAATGGTGGCATAGTGGAGGGATTATACCCTCAGGGTTAGATTCACAAAATATTCTACAAGGTGTAATAAAATGGACCAAGAAGATGTAGTAGTATTAAATGGAAAATTAGTAGAAGATAAATATAATTACCAAATTAAAGTAATGGTAAAACAAAAATACATAAAAAGATTCATTCAGGTCTAGGTGGGGATACTAGATTCAAGTAAGAGGTACAATAAGAAGTGCAACAAATTAAAATAAAAATATTCCAAAGGCTATATAAATGATAATTCCTTGTACTAGATCAGTCCTATGATCACTTGCTCCTAGGTACAAAACACGACATAAAAAATAATCCATGGATCTGCAAACATGATGATCAGATCAGTTACCCCTGTGCAATGGCAGCCCGAGTAGGCTTTGAGATAAAATACAAGTCGGCCACCACCAACGTTGTCTACATTTATCCAGTCGACTCACTACACAAATAAATGTCTTCCAATATAAATTAATGACATAAAATAACTATAAAACTATGTAATAAACCATTTGTATGGTTTCTAAAATTAATACCTCACCAAATCTTCAAAATTCGACCTAATATGGATTTATGAACCCTGAAAATATGTATAAGTAAGAGAGTAAATTAAAAGGAATTATATATGAATAAAAATAAGAAGGATTACCCCAATATTTGGATTTGTCTTGGTGGTCACCCCTAGGACATTATCCATGGATTTTGGTACCACTTGTAAGCATACACAAATAATAATAAGGCACCACAAGTAATCCCTGAAAAACATCTATGAAAAATAGTAATGGAATCTTGAGCCTATGCAATTCAATCCATAATTGAATCCCAATGGTCACTATAAGGTCACTTAATATAACCAATACAATAGAGCCTATCAAATGTGACCCCTAATGGTGTCCCATGAATCACTCATGGTATTCTAAACACTAATTTTGTACCAGGTATCCACATAAGGAACTGTGCATCACCTTGGCATGGAGTAGCCATCTTTCCAATGATTATATCCATAGTTAATCCCCTAGGGAAATAGTGTCTCTCACAATTATAAATAAACATCCTATAGATCTCGTCTAAGCCAAGCAAAAGGATCTTTCTTAGCATGTTAATAATACTAGGCCAAGAATGAAGATTCCTTCTATGATGTCATTATGTTGGAACCAATTATATCTCCCAACCCGCTAGAAGGAAAGACATATAATTCTAAAAAAATCATATCAAGGTATTCACATGCACTACAATAT
The DNA here is from genome assembly GCA_963277665.1 of Viscum album. Taxonomy (NCBI): domain Eukaryota; kingdom Viridiplantae; phylum Streptophyta; class Magnoliopsida; order Santalales; family Viscaceae; genus Viscum; species Viscum album. Next base: position 1,962,346,992 of record OY728137.1, read on the forward strand.
ATAAAGGCAATCCCAAACATTTTATTCAATACAAAAAACATGACATAAAATACCAGAAATAAGAAATAAGCACTGAGACATATTTCCTAAGCCCAAGGAAAAAGTGAAAAGCACATAGTGTACGGAACATGGCATGGAGAACATGAAATAAATGTGTGTAATAAAGTATTTGAATAATGAAAATGGTATAATAAGGCATAAATAACACCACATAATCATTTAACAACTAGAATGAGGTATAACCCTAAAGAATAAATCATTACATTAGAGTATCTTAACTAATTTAATCCATTTCATTTCATTTCAGAGTTCATCCATGCCATGAAGCATGGGAATTAATATTATAGGTCTAACCCCTTGTTAACAATCCATATAAATTTAATTTATTAATGTAAGGATTTTATTAAGGGTGATAAACACCCTCAATGTTGTTCAACAGATTTAACATCAAGGGAATTAGGAACCAAAGGGGAATCCACTACAATCATAGAGGTAAATGTCAAGGAAATCACCAAAAGGTGTACTTCCTCCCTCACTATGGTCATACCAGACACGACACTAGGTTCAAATTAATTTATTTGACCATAGAGAGGCATCGTCAGAAGATTTCGTCTTTCGGAACAATAGTGCACAATATGATCATCAGTGAAACATGTAGGAAAGAACTAGAACACCTACCTTATACCATGGATGACTCACATGTCCAATATTGATGATTGACTCAGTCTTGTTTGAGAGAAATGGAATAAAAAGTCAAATTACCAGAATATATGGAAAATTAGGTCACACCAAAATAGTAAAAAGGGAGATAAGATAAATGTAATGCAAGATTTTAATGAGTCATAGACTTACTTTGACACTTACAACAAAATTGAAACCCCTCTAATCAGAAGCTGGATGTGGTATATATTACCATCCCTATAGGATGAGAAGAGGTGGAACTTCAGTTGGAGGGGGCTGTTCATGGAGGAGAAGAAATAGAGGGAGGAAGAAGAAAATTAGGGTTAATAGATCCTTAAAGGGAAAAATTGTAAATTCCACAATCAAAACAGGGTCACTGGGTTCGGCCACATGGTTTGGCCAACCCGTGCTCCAACCATGCGACTCCCACTGCTTAAGAAACATACCTCGTATGGTTTTCTGTTATGGTTTGACCAACTGTGTTCTAATCAAGATCCAAACAGTGTACGCACATAGCCTATGTGGCACTAAGCATGTGGGATAGTTGCACAGTTTGGAAAAACCGTGTGCTGTCAGTGTACACCATCTTCTAAATATTGTAGAAACCATACATTACCATGTCACTCCTTTATCATGGTTAGATAAAAACATGAGACACCTCCTGTTAAACTTGAATATGCCACATGGTATCCCCTGGTGGTCTATATAGTTTCAGACAAACCATGTTTTCTGACATGTCCTTCTCATTTTCGAATTTTCAGAGCCCGATGCTCCCGATACATGATAAATCACCCAAGGAACCTTTCATTACTTTAAAAAATTATAATAACAACACTTATGAGCACTATATGTCTCATAATTACATTATAAATCTTGGTTCCTAGAATTGACCATCCAAAAAATTACAAAATAAAAAATCCATTGGAATTATACCTTGGTTCAAAACAAAAGATTCTACATATGTGAACCCTTTTATAGAAATATAGTACATTACATTATTATAAATTTTTTATTTCAAGGATTAATTTAATTTCTTTATAAACTATCTTGATAGTTACCTTAGATGCACATTGTGTTACTCATGATGAATGTTTGTTCACTAATATAGACATAGAAAATAATTTTAATCTAAAAACATAATATATTTAGGTAATAGATTTATTTTGTACTATAACTTATATGATATATAATTTTCATTATATCAAGCATATGGTTTTTAGATAACACTACAATTTGTGAATAATGTCTAAAAAATGTAATGGAATATTTCTCATTTCACATAACACTCATCATTAATGTTCATTTTACCAACATTATGACTATGATTTCTATATATAAATGTGAGCTCAGGATTAAATCAACTCTATATTTTAATGGTCAATGAATAAACATAAGACTCATCATTTATCCTCATTTTACTGACAATAATGATTTTATAAGAATAATGAAATTTGATTTTAGGAATATATTCACTCTACTTTAATGATCGAGGAATACTTGGTCAAGATATTCTTCAGCTCAGAGTCCCGAACAAACACATATATTCTAACTCCAAATATTACATTATTTATTTTTAGATTCCTCAAAACACATAAAGAAAACTAATGGTGTATAATAATATACAACAAGATTATCTTCGGAATAGTTCATGCTCTCTAGCTGAACTGATTCTAAAAATTTTGTGCCATACAATTATTTCTAATGGTTTCATTTTACAAAACAAGATAAGTAAATGTTTCAATTACACCTAATGTTTTTATCTCCCAAGAGGATAAATACTACACTGGATATATCTTTGATAACCACTTCATGTTTTAAAGAATCATATTTCAAAAAAAAGTTATCAGAGTATTAAATTTTATATTTATCAAATGTTTCCAATAATTAATTTTTTAAAAAAATATTAGTTTTATATAATAAAAAATTAAAAATACTAATTCAAAATTTTATCATTCAAAACATAATTATAGTTTCACAAGAACCATTCACATAGAAATGAAATCATGAACTTCTCCTCAATGATGTAGAAATGTTTCTTTATCATTGAATTAAAGAACACTCTATGACATAATGTAAAGTTATTTTAACTTCCACGGTTTCTATATATAGAAAAAAATATATGGACATGTTGAAACTAATATATAAGGAGAAAAAATGACATATTACATTTAATGAAAAACATACCAAAAGTATACACTTGTTCCAATTTATTATTCAATTCATTGTTGTTCTCTACTAGTGAAATATATTTCCATATTCAAAGAAAATATCTTATTGTTTATTTCTCTCCCTCTTTATCATTGATTTTTTAATAATACATTATTAAGGTTCCTTTGTAAATGTACTTGAATCATCATTTTTTTATTGTATTTCTCATTATTAAACATTTAAATTAAAAATTTAACATTATATATATCATAATATTTTTATAGAAACTATCCCAAAAGATATCAATGTGGTTACTCCAAACAATTCATTTAGTAAATTTTACCAAAATTAGAGAAACTACTAGGAAATTATGAGAGAATGAGATAAACATAATGTTCTGGATTCATCATGAATCCCAATTCTTCTAGTTGATCAATATAATATTTCATCCTGAGTACAGGAAGAACACATTAATTTTCATATTTCAATCTATATGTGATCATTTGGATCATAATATTATCGATTTATTTCTTTAATTTAACTTCATAAACATCTCAAAATTGAGACAACATGGAATAGTAATCCGCAATCCTCATGTTTCATTTGAAACTATTTGTACATTGATGTTAGAATTATTATATAATCCTAAAATTATTCATTGATGAGTCTTTTGATAGTATCTTTCTCATCCTAACATGATTTATTGAGAGGATAGTTATGTAGTAGGGACTCTAGCATTATAATTTCCTTTCCTATTATAGTACCATGTAAAATAGGTAGTACCATAGATGAAAAGTTGTCAAAGTGAGGACATGTTTTTTTTTCAAATATTGATAATTGTGTATTTGTGCTATTGCATTCAATTTTATAAAAAAATAATCATAATCATATTAGTGCTTTTATCATAATTAACAATTGTTATACATTATAGTTTTCAATGTCTTCAATGTCTCAACAATTTTTTCAAAGATTAGAATCAATAAATTACTAGATTTGTAATACTCATTCTGTTGAGTATTTTATTGGAATGGATCATTAAATCATATCATTATAGTCTAATATATAGCTACACCAAGAGTTAGAGTGTCTCATGGTAGGATTATGTCAGGACAATCGTGTTAACTCAGAAATCCTAGATAAGTTGAGTAGAGTCCCATATCCTATAAAGGATAACCTTGTACTTATCAACACTTTCCTATAAAGTTGAAACATGATATATATGTCTATTATTTTTCTAATTAATTTAGCTAATTTAGTCCATATATTTTATAATAACCCCCCGATAGTTGGAGGAACCCTTAACTAGGGCTGCTGATCCCCTCATGCACCTAATTTGTTTACAAATTTATGTGATGTAAGTGTTATGGATTAATATTTATTTGAGGTATTTTATTATTTCTCAATGATAGAAATCATTGTCTATTTAATATACTCCTAGAATATGATAATTTTCACATCTTAAAATTATTTAAATAGAAAAGAAATCATCATGTCTAGATTTATTTTAGCTTTGAATAATTTTTTTTATTTTATGTGATCACGTAAATATTCACATTTACAAAATAATAATAAAATAGGAAAAATAATATAATAACGCATCTAATATTGATAATTTAATATTTTTTGATCTATTCCGCATAAATAGATCAATTATAATCATATGTATAGTACTCGAGTCGTGCCTGACTTGTGTTGTAACCCACTCCCCTATCCAATGTATCCATAACTCATTTGGGACTTCATAAAAAGGGGAGCATGGTACACATTATCATTTATCATCAAAATTATTTATAAATACTCACACATGGGTGAGGTGAACCCAGGGATGTCAAATACACATAATTTTCCTTCAATATGTAATGATAAATAGACAATACATAAACTGTCTAAATTAAACTAATTGTTATAATTCATCACATGTAATTAAAATGAATAAATAAATTAATTAAATTTAAAACAATACACTTGTCGATCGAACCTCAAGATCTGCCAGCACTCAAAATAAATACATAATAAAATTAAATTTATTATAAAATTATTTTGGGGGAAATAAATTTGGATTAATATAGTACATTAAAATTATAATTCAAATAATATACCTCTCGTGTTTATAAAAAAAATTCATTCTTATTCCAAAATTTTAAACATAATTTTTGAAAAAAAACATTTCAATTTCCTTCAGGCCCCCTGGTGGCCTGAAAAACGCTAATATGTGGTCATGAGTTGGTCTTGTTGTAACAACCTAAGATTGAAAAGTACGTTATTTCTTCAATGTAATTCAATAACTAGCACTACACGCAACACTGAGTTCAATCGCACCACAACATACCCAACTGGCCATTCAAAAGCAGTTATGAATAGTATTAACTGAACTTTGAACTATATATAATCCTTATAATTTTAGAATCCACATTATGAGTTTCTTGGACATAATTTGATAACATTTTTATTTTTTTCAGATAAAAGAAGTTTATTTCAAAAAATGCACTTTTACCGCCTTTTAATGGTGGAACATTTTTCAATACATTATTTGAAACTTTTATATATTTAATTTCACAAAATTAACTTCTTATTTATAACCAAGACATAATAATTTAGTTTTAAATTTTTTTTTTTGTGTTTTTCGGATAACTTTCATATTTTCATGAATAGTGAAAAATACTATATTTTAACTGAAAACAACTTTTTTAATAAAAAAAATTATAGTTTTAAATTATAAATTTTAATGGTTTGGAAATATAAATAGATTATATTTTTACCATTTAATCCAATTCTGGTCATTTTAAGTAATTTCACTTTGATATTGGACATAAACAAGTGTCAATCTTTTGATAGATATTGTTTCTAGAAAATTCGCCTTTCGGTTTTGACAACGAGAAATAATTTTAAATTAATAAATGAAACTTATATGTTTATAATTTGGTAAAATAGACTACATTTTTGTATTCATAATATCAAAATTATCCTAGGGTGATTTTTTGGTATTTTTCTGAAAACGTTCAATTTTTGATGAATAGTGAAAAAACACCCAGTTATCGTTTTAAACAAAATATTTATTCAAATAATTTTTTATTTTATATAAATTATTTTAGGTCAAAATATATACATAATACCTCTATATGTTCAATGTAAATAATTGAAGTCAATTTATAATAATTTTAGATATATAAAATTTTTTATAGAACTTTTCACTGTCTTTTACCCACCTCCTAGGAGAATTTGCGAATTCCCATGAAACATAATTTTACCGTTTCTGTGAGTGGAATTACAAAAATACAAGAGACATAGTTGATATCAGTAAGTAAAATGTTGTTCAATAATATAAATATAATTTTTAGTGAATAGTAACTTTTTACTTTATTTACCACAGTTAAAAGTAAATAGGTTAATTAATGGTAAAAATGATATTATTATCACCCTAACACATGTCCAAATTCTATTGGATAGGTTTAATTCGACCAAAAAAACATTATAAATAAAATATGACCCTTTAGGTCCACTTGAATTAGTTTAAGTCATTTATGATTATTTTATTTAAAGAATAGTTAAAAGAGTTAAAACCAAAGTTTAATAAGTAAACCATTTTTAATATTGGGCTATAAATAAGATAAATTCGACTATAAATATTCATTAAAAAGATAAAAATATTTAGTACATAATTGTATTTTATTAATAATTTTTAGAGATTATATAATTAAATTTATTAATGACACAATGATGATGTAGTAATTACCTTATTAATGAAATAATCAAATAAATGGTTTTATAAATATTAAAATAAATATATTTTCAAAGTTAGTATGAAATAAAAGAATTTTATAGGTTAATATGACATGTTAGGATTAATTCAATGTTTTTTAAGTAATAATGCTATTATTATTTTAACAAAAAAGAAATACTGAATAGTCTCAAAATTGACATAAAATAGTTTTTTAAAACAATATTATGTTATTAATTGATATAATTGTCCTAAAAATATAAGGGTCTGTAAAAAGACTTATATAATAATATATATGAAATTAATTAACCAATTGGGGTTCGATTTTTAGTATATGTGATGTTTATTAACCATATAGTGTAAGAATACAAGAAGGAAAAGTAAAAGTTAATTTATTTAACTTAGAGTTAAATCTAAATGATAAGGTTACAATGGTAACCTAAACTTGTATAAAACCAATTGGTTGAGAGGATTTCGACACAAACTCACCCTATCCTCTAAATAAGTCACTTTTGAGCCATTATAAATAGAATATGAATTTATTATAAAATAATATTTTATGTTTTTCCAAAGGATCCCCTCACCCCTCTTATAAAAGGGAACTCCCCCTTTTCTCAAATTCACACCTCCAAATCCAATAGGCTCAGCCAAAACCTACCCAAATATCCTCCCAACTATCCTAAATTAATCCTAGATGCCTCTCATTGGTCAGAAAGCCAACCTAAGGAGCCCTTTTGATCAAATCAAAAGGAAGAACCCACAGAAGTGGTAATGATTTCACCACCCTCTTTCAAGTTATCTTATTCTTCCACTACTCATTCATTGATGTTTCAATTATAAAATAAAAAATCCACTATCTTATATATACTATGATGTTATTATAAATATGGATAAACAATATTCATTATTCTATTCATCTTATGAATGATAATGTCACCATGCGTGTGTACGTACGGTTTACCGTCTCCACGACGTGGTGTAATTTGATATTCAACACTATGTTATTTGGACGGATATAGTGATGAGTAATATGTATATAAATAAAGAAAATAACATTCTAATGTCTTTGTAAAATTAGTATACCATCCAATTCAAAAACTCTACGGAGATGATATTATCGCTCGTGCGTACGTACGAATTATAGTCTCTAAGACGCGATGAGATTCATTTCCACGTTCACCATTCATCAATGAATATAAAAATATATATTACTAATAAGTATGTAATATATGGAATAATAATTCTACTAGATATATATATATATATATATGTGTGTACTTACATATATCTTATTCACTTAGTTCTGTTCAATATGATAGGAAAATAGAAACTGCGTTTATGCTTACGTACGGACTACCGTCTCATAAACGGTGTTTTTCATTTCATATATATGTCTATTATACATATTTATATTCTAAATATATATGATATATAAATCATGTTTTATATTCTGGAAGTATTTAAATCTACATATAAGTGATACAATCAAGAGTAACAAGTTAAAACACGTACGATAAAGAAAGTGATTATTACATGAAATGTTAATTTGACATGGTAATTATTATTAAATGGTTAGTATAAAGTCATAAATGAATCATGTATGATATCATTAATATTAATATGGTTCTGGTATAATTTAATAACATACTACTCTATTCATATAGGGGGTTAAACATACCCTCGACTAAAGTAATGTTCAAGGTAGGGGTTAATTCCTCAATCTCATTATTATCCGAGATTGTTTATGTGTAAGTATTTACTGGGACATTTTTATCATCCATGCCCATTTTTCATAAAAATGATTTCAAAATGAATATTTTAAGGATTTCTGAAAGTTACTCTTTATAAAGGTCATAATTTTAGATGTTTTAAAGATGTATCTTTCTAAATCTTTTTAATTAATGTCCATGTTTTCAAAATGGTTTTGAGGATTTATTTATACGGACATGAATGTTTTGAAATGATAATTTTTTTCAAAAGTTTCAAAGTGGTATGAGACATTTTGATTCAAAAATACCATTTAAATTACATCCATTATAAATTTGTGACTTTAACTGATTTAAAAAAAAGGATATTTCTCTCAAAATGTTTCACTCATCATTTTCAACTATGTCAGCATCCTTTAATATATATTATTTTTGATTGAGGATGATTTATTATAATACAATCTTCCATATTGTATTGATTTAGTTATGATATGTTTGGATATGGATGTTTTATTTTTATACCATTCAAGGTTTATGGTTAATGTATTGACATTTCGTATGCTAGTTTTAATATGAATGTTTAGGTTATATTTCAACCTTTTCATATGAGGAATGTATTGGACTTAGTAAGTGACGGGTGGAGCCCACTATAGCTCCTGTATGCATCAGTAGGTCTCATGAACCAACTAGACGTGGAATTGGTCGAGGCCTTTCCCAATTTGAGATATGGTTTTGGACGAGGCCTTAATCATTTTTAGACATCTTGGCCGAGGCCTTGACAAAATGTTTCCGAATGTCCGGAATTATAGATTCCCTCATTATGAAAATAATATTGATGGTTCATGTGGTCATTCGACTAGTATAATACCCATGATTATGTTTTATTGTGGAATTATTTACTCATCTCATATTCCTGCCATAAAATAATTCATGTTTATTATTGGTAAAGGAATGTGGTTTCAATTATTCACCATGCTTAATATTTATGTTATCTTGCGCTGTATTTCTTTCCCTTACTGAGAGTTTGAGCTCATCCCTTTCGTATGCTTTATTTTTCTAGGATCCCAAGAAGTGTTTTATGTTTGAGATGAAGGGTTAAGCTACGGGAGCAATAGAATTATCAAAAGATTTTTTTTTGGTTTTGTGTTGTATGTTAGATAGTGTAATGTAACATCCATGTATTTAATCTATTTTCCAAGATTTGTAAACTGATCAGTCTTTCGGGACATAATTCTTTGTAATCATGACAATTTAATAAAATAATGCACCGAATCCGGGTAACTGGGGTTGGGGCATTATAGTTGGTATCATAGGTACTTTAGTACAAACCTTAGAAGCTAGATTTAGATAAACTCTAATTAGATCAGATGGACCTAAGATAGACAGTGAGAATTAGTATAGAAGAAATTCCTAGAATATTGGTAATGTAAATATTTTGTGTGTTTTTAAAAGAAAATACATCCTTTTCTGGATACGAGCAGGTAGGGGAGGCTCTAGCACAGATGTATCTAGGGGTAAAACCTGAAAACACCGCTTTGAGCTAGACTCGAACATGAACTGGTGCACGAAAATAGGCCTTGCTTCACTCTTGGTTATGACACTCCCGGGGGATATTCTTAGGATACTTCTAAATTTATTACAAACAACTATGAAGGGTTTATGATTATATACCTCCTAAAATAAAACATTTTTGTGATTATGGATTACATCGATAAACTGTTCAATTTACTTTAGGTATTTTACATGTCTGGAATTATTAATTGTAATTAATAAAATGACCTAGTGTAAGACACTATTTTGAAATGGTTCCTAGTAGAAGGAATGAGAACACGTGCCATACGTATGATCCAAAGAGTAAGAAGGGTCATATCATTCATGATATTAATCCAACATTTAGAAAGAAAATAGTCTCCCACGTATTATCATCATATGAATAAATAATATCATGTGTTAATAAGATCCGTAAAGAATTCTCTAAATCCTATGGCTATGAAAGGAATCCAGAGAAGAAAAGAATAGTAGAAAGAAGGATGGATAAAGGGAAGAGGGAAAAGAAGAATTTTCCCATATGTGATTACTGTGGGAAGAAACACCCTGGAACTTGCCTAAAGGGAATGGGAGTTTGTTAAAGGTGTGGATAAAAAGGACACCAAGTATGTGACTGAAAGGGTAAGAAAAAGGTTTCAAATGTATAATGCTTCATCAGCAAAAAGTTGGGACACAATGCGAACCAATGTCCAAATAATCATATTATGCCCCAAATGATGCTATTAGATACTAATCATGTTATGATACTACCACAGATGAGGCGGAATCATTAGACTTCTTATGTTTTTATTAAACAATTATGGCATTTGAGTGTTGTATCAATGATGTACTGGTTATAATAATTATAGAGTATATATGGATTTTACTGCAGTACTATTTCATTAAGGACTTGAGATTGTGTGGAACCAAGAAAAGTGACTCTATAGCAGATTAAATTTTTAGATATATATGGTTAAGAGAATGATAAACCATAATATTGTTCTAATACTGAGGTAGTGATTTTGGAATAATATATGTAAGATTTGGATAAATTATATTGGATATTCTTAACTACCTTGAAACTGATTAATGATTTGTATATTCCATCATTGTTTGAGTTTAGAACATTTTTTGATAGAAGGAGTATATCCAGTATTATATAATGAATAAGGGAGCATGAATATAATCAATAATGTTTTATGGTAATTCATGATGTTGAAGTGTTTTAAAAGAATACATGATGAATGTGTTCACATGTTATTACATGGAAAAAAGTATCTTCATTGTGCATAACTTCCTTATAAATTTTGGACTGTCAGTTTGGATAGAAGTATTTTGGATAAATATAAAGTTCGGATGGATTATGTTTGAAAGATTATTTGTGGATTTTTATAAAAGGACAACACGCAGACTGTGTGACAACCTGTAGCGTTGGACAAAGCTACGAGAATCAAACCCACAACCATAGTGCAATTGAGATTTATCTCCTACCACTGGACTTCGTGAAGTCTTCGGATTGTAAATGTAGTTTTTAAGTGTCTGATATGTCAATTATAAATTGATTTTTTTGGAATACTATATAATTTGGATAAATAGAATATAATTTTTAAAATCCTTTAGAGTTAAAGATGATTTTTTTGTAGGAATTAGTTGAAGGATGAAACTCTACTTGTCAAGTATATATATATTTATATATATTCCTCTTATTTTATGGATAAATTAATTATTAAAATTTAGGGAAGGGATCTTAAAACCAAAAATTTGTTATCCTAACACCTTACGTTTTTTTGAATCAATGGTATTTTAAATCATCATAGATTGGTGTCTTCGAGGCCCACAATTCTACAATTGTTTTTGATTGATGACCTCAATCACTCCCTATAAATATTTACGTTTTTCCTCCAATTATATGTCTCTAATTGCCACCAATTTTTTTATAATAGAGATCATAATTTTGTGGTGACTTTTTCATTCCCCATTTCCACTTATTAAAACTAAATTTTATTAACCAAAATTACGAAGTGGGTTTTCCCACAAAGGTATTTTTTATTTTCACCCTTTTATTTTTGAAGAACAATTTCAAATTGAAAGGACTCAATTTATTATAGAAGTGATGAATGTAACACCCCAAGATTTTAAAGTACGTTATTTTTTCAATGTAAATCAATAACTTTCACTACACGGAACACCGAGTTCAAGCGCACCACAACTTACCAAACTAGCCATTCAAAAGCAGTTATGAATAGTATTCACTGAATTTTGAACTATATATAATCCTTATAATTTAAGAATCCATATTATTAGTTTCTAAGACATAATGTAAGAACAAATTCTTTTTTTCATATAAAAGAAGATTTTTTCAAAAAATGCACTTTTACAGCCTTTTAATGGTGAATCCTTTTAAAATCCAATATTTGAAACTTTTATATATTCAATTTGAAAAAATAAATTTCTTCTTTAGAATTGGGACATAAGAATTTAGTTTCTATAAATTTTTGGTGTTTTTCTGATAACTTTTATATTTGGGGGAATAGTCAAAAATACTATATTATAATTAAAAACAACATTTTTAATAAAAATAAATTATAGTGTAAAACTATAAATTTTAATGGTTTGGAAGTATAAATATATTATATCTTTACCATTTAATCTTATTCTGGTAATCTTAAGTATTTTCACTTTGATATTGGACATAAAAAAGTGTCAATCTTTTGATAGATATTGTTTCATAAAAATGCGTCTTTCGGTTTTGACAACAGAAATTAATTTTAAATTAAAAAATGTTACTTCTATATTTTGAATTTAATAAAATAGACTTAATTTTTGGATTTGGAATATCTAAAATATCCTAGGGTGAATTTTTTGTATATTTCTGAAAATGTTCTATTTTTTATGAATAGTGAAAAAACACTATGTTATTGTTTAAAAACCAATTTTTATTTAAATAATTATTTATTTTAATTAAATTTATTTTAGTTCAAAATAGAAACATAATACCTGTATATGTTCAATTTAAATCATTGGAGTCAATTTATAATAATTTTAGATATATTAAAAAAATTTATTGAACTTTTTAACGTCTTTTAACCAACTCCTAGGGGAATTTGCAAATTCACATCAAACCTAATTTTACCGCTTCTGTGAGTGGAATTTCAAAATTCCGAGAGAGACTGTTCATATCAGAACGTAAAATTTTGTTCAATAAGATAATTTTTTTTGGTGAATAGTAATTTTTTACTTTTATTTACCACGGTTAAAAGTAAATACGGTAATTAAGGCTAAAAATGATATAATTATTACCCTAACACATGTCCTACTTCTATTGGATAAGTTTAATACGACCAAACACAACCTTATTAATAAAATATGACCCATTAGGTCCACTTGGATTAGATTAAGACATTTATTATTATTTTATTTAAAGAAGAGTGAAAAGAGTTAAATTCAAAGTTTAATAGCTTAACCATTTTTAATATAGGTTTATACATAAGTTAAATTCGAGTATAAATATTCATTAGAAAGATAAAACTATTTCCTACATAATGGTATTTTATTTATAATTTTTAGAGATTAAATAATTAAATTTATTAATGAAATAATGATGATGTAGTAATTACCTTATTAATGAAGGAATCAAATAAATGGTATTATAAATATTAAAATTAATATAATTTCAAAGTTTTTATGACATCAACGAATTTTTTATGAATATGACATGTTATGATTGATTAAATTTATTTTTTTTTATGTAATCATGCTATTATTATTTAACAAAACAAATATCAAATAGTGTCAAAATTTACATAAAATCGTTTTTAAAACAAATATTCTCTTATTAATTGATATAATGGTCCTAAAAATATAAGGTTCGGACAAAAGAGTTATATAATAATATATATGACATTAATGAACCAATTGGGGTACTATTGGAAGTATATAGTATGTTTATTAACCATTTAGTGTAAGAATACAAGAAGACACGATAAACGTTAAATTAATTAACTTAGAGTTAAACCTAAATGATAATGTTAACATGGAAACCTAAACTTGTCTAAAACATATTTGTTGAGATTATTTCGACCCATACCCACCGTATCCTCGAAATAAGTCACCGTGTATCCCTTATAAACAATATATTAATTTATTATAAAATAATATTTTAAGTTTGTCAAAAGGTGCCCCTCACCCCTCTTATAAAAGGGCACTTCTCCTTCTCTCAAATTCACACCTCCAAAGCCATTTAGCTCGGCCAATACCTACCCAAATATCCTCCCAAATATCCTAACTTTATCCTAGATTCCTTCCTTTGGTAATAAAGTCATCCTATAGATCCCTTTTGATCAAATCAAATGGAAGAACCCACAGAAGAGGTAATGATTTCACCACCCTCTTTCTAGTTCTCTTATTCTTCCACTTACTCTTTCTTTATTGTTTCTATTCTAAAATAATAACTCTAGTATCATATATATACTGTGATGTTATAATAAATATGGAACAACTATATTCTTTATTCTACCAATCTTATGAATGAAAATGTCACGATGCGTGCGTACGTACGGCTTACCGTCTCCACGCCATGGTGTAATTTTTTATTCAAAACTATGTTATTTAGATGGATATAATGATGCATAATATGTATATAAATAATGAAAATAGAATGATAATGTCTCTTTAAAATTAATATACCCTCCAATTCAACACCTTTAAGGAAATGATATTGTTTCTTGCACGTACGTACGGATTACCATCTCCATGACACGATAAGATTCATTTCCACGTTCACCATTAATCGACGATTATAAAAATTTATATTACTAATAATAATGTAATATATTAAATTTTAATGCTACTGAAGATATATATATATATATGTGTGTGTGTGTGTACTTACATATATCTTATTCACTTAGTTCCATTCAATATGATAAGAAAATGTAAACATCCTTTATACGTACGTACGGACTATCGTCTCCATAAACTGTGCTTTTCATTTCATATATATGTATATTATACATATATAGATTCTAAATATATATGATATATAAATCATGTTTTATATTTTTGAAGTATTTAAATCTTGGTCTATGTGATAAAATCAAGAGTAACAAGTTATAACACGTACAATAAAGAAAGGGATTATTACTCGAAATGATAATTTAACAAGGAAATTATTATTAAATTGGTAGTATAAAGTCATAAATGAATCATGTATGATATCATAAATATTAATATGGTTCTGGAGTAATTTAATAACATACTGTGATCTTCATACAGGAGGATAAAGGTACCCTCGACTAAATGAATGTTCAATGTAAGGGTTAATTCCTCAATCTCATTATTATCTGAGATAGTTTATGTGTAAGTATTTACAGGGATATTATTATCATCGATGTAAATTTTTCATAAATATGATTTCAAAATGAATATTTTAAAGATTTTTTAGTGTTACTATTTATCAACATCAAAATTTTAAATGTTTTAAAGATTTATATTTCTAAATCTTTTTAGTTATTGTCCACGTTTTCTAAATGATTTTGTGGATTTATTTATGTGGATATGAATGTTTTGAAATGATAACACTTATACAAAGTTTCAGAGTAGTATGGGACACATTGATTCATAAATATATTTTAAATTACATCCTTTATAAATGTGTGACTTTTAAATGATTTTACAAAAGTATATTTATCTCAAAAAAATTTAGTCATCATTTTCTACTATATCAGCATCATTTACTGAATATTATTTTGGATTGAGGTTGATTTATTATAATACAATATTCCATATTGTATTGAATGAGTTATGATATGTTTGACTCTGGATGTTCTATTTTTATACCATTCATGGTTTATGGTTAATGTATTGACATTTCATATGCTAGTTTTAATACGAATATTAATGTTATATTTCGACCTTTTCAAATGAGGAATGTATTTGACTTAGTAAGTGATGGGTGGAGCCCTCTATAGCTACTCGATGCATCGGTAGGTCTCCTGAGACAACTAGACGTGGAATTGCCTGAGGCCTTTCCCAATTTGAGTTATTGTTTTAGCCGAGGCCCTAATCATTTTTAGACTTCTTGGCTGAGGCCTTGACAAAATGTTTCAGAATGTCCGACATTATACATTCCCTCATTATGAAAATAATATTGATGGTTCATGTGGTCATTCGACTAGTAGAATACCCATGATTATGTTTTATTGTGGCATTATTTATTAAACTCATATTCCAGCCATAAAAGTATTCATGTTTGTTATTGGTAAAGGAATGTGGTTTCAATTATTCACCATGATTAATATATATGTTATCTTCCATTGTATTGCTTACCCTTACTGAGTGTTTGAGCTCACCCCTTTCATATATTTTATTTTCCCAGGATCCCAATAAGTGTTTTATGTTTGAGATGCAGGGTAAATATAAGGGATAAATGGCATTCTAAAGGATTTTTGTTTTGTTTTGTGTTGTATGTTAGAAATTATAATGCAACTTCCATGTATTTAATCTATTTTCCAAGGCTGCTAAATTTATCTGTCTTTTGGGACTTGATTACTTGTAATCATGCCAATGTATTAAAATAATGCACTGTCCCTGGGTAACTGGGGTCAGGGCATTACACATGTAGGGCCCATCCCATTTTAGAAACTTGATCAGTTTATAATGGATACCACACATGATTCACAGTGTACGTGTTCATTGAGGGGGAAAAACCCACCCCATGATATAAAAAATAATATAAATGTTATGAAACCATCCATATTTGGGTAGCTTTGTCAACCAGATCCACCCCCCCCCCCACATTGGGGAGAAATTGCTTTCATGAAGTTATATAAGACACACCCTTAAATATATATATATATATACATTAAATCTCTTAGTTAGTTCATCTCCCACCATAAATTTATTATTATTAATATTTTTACAAAATTTTGAAGACTATTTCATTCAGATTTTGATTTTTTTCATTTTAAAAAATTTGTAGAATCTAGTGTTGGATCTGAATCTACGGATTACACACAAGAGGGGGGGTGAATTGTGTCTTTTCAAAATTATTATAATCTCTTCAATTTAGACAAATTCTGTCCACTATGCTTTTGCTCAGTTAAATATGCAGCGGAAAAAGTAAAAGCATGAACACACGGATGTATAGTGGTTCGGGGAACAGAAGGCCCCTAGTCCACTCCACCAACGCTCAAATCCACGAGCTTGGCGATTTTCACTATCTGGTCCTCGTTTCCACTGACCTTTCCACAACTGAGTACAGGCAGTTGACACCATTACAAGATTCAGGCACACACAGCCTTCCTGGTTCAAACACGAACCGACACAGCTTAGAACGAGAAGCTGATCACTCAAAAATAAAAAGAGTTTCGATAAAGAAAAGCCTTCTCCAGTTGTTATTCACAATTGCAACAGAATGCAATTGACAGTAGATAGATCGTTGTCTTCAGAAAATAAAGATCTGTAATCAAAACAGTTCTGAGTCGATCCAGTTGCAATAGATATTACCAGAAACTTCACAACTTCAGCAGCAATAGATTCACAACAGATAGTCGATGTAGAACACGTGAATCTGCTATCAAGATCTTCCTTCGGTAATAAAGGTTTTACACTTTTTCTCGATCACCAGAAAAGAACGCCTTTACACAGTCTCTGTTTCTTTCTCGTTAAAAGATCAATCTATATATTTCACACACTTTCCTGTGTATATATATATCCGAAGTTTCCAAGATAGAACATATATATTCAAATCTGAGAAAATCTTCCGCATAAATAGATCCATGAAAATCTCTTTTAGATTCGCGATATTAAAAAGTAATAACAGAGCCGTTGTAACTCCCCTGAGGAATCGGCATAAAAAGCTCCGTTTAAATCAATCAGTAATCCGTTGAAAATCGTCTTTGATTCAGTCAAAGTCGTACTTAAGAATCGGCTCGAAATCCGCCTAATAATCCGCTTGTTTGACCAATGCAAAAGGAAATATCGTCTGTCAAAAATATCCCGACGCCAAACGTAGGGTTGATGACGTGGCTCCAAACGTAGGGTTCACAACGTAAGGTTGAACATACATACTTTATCTTCAGCATTCAAACGTAGGGTTGATCATCCATACTTTGTCTCGCTTCAACTCTTCAAAGAACGTACGGTTGATAAAAGTAAGGTTGATGATCCATACTTTTGAGAAACAAACTCAACATTGAAAACTAACGTACGGTTTCTCTTCCATACTTGTCCAACAACGAAAACGTAAGGTTCCTTCCAAACGTAATGTTCTTCTTCAATACTTTTCAACAACGTAAGGTTCATTAACCATACGTTTCAAAATAACGTAAGGTTCCTTAACCATACGTTTCTTTTAACATAAAAAGTAAACTTTTCATCCATACGTTACGTTCATCAGCGTAGGGTATGAACAGTGATTCCAGTACGCGCTAAAATTGATCTCGCGCTACAGTGATTCCAGAACACGCTAAAATTGATCTCGGAATAAATGAAGTATTAAAATCTCGTTATATGAAATAAATAAATAAAATAAATTCCTGCAAAATACTCAACGAAATAATTAGTAAATAATTAAGGGTATTTGTGAGCATCAAAATCATCATAAAGAGACAGAGTATTATTTAAAATAATCTCCCCCTTTAAAAAACATTATTTTGAATTGTTTGAAAACAATACATTGCTCAACAATCTCCCCCTTTTTGATGATCACAAAACCCATAAAATAATTGAACTAATTTTAATTGCAATCTTTATTGAAAAAAAATAGTTTTATAAAATTTTAGAATTCTGAAAGGATTAAAACAATATTTAACTATAATAAAATTTCTCCCCCATAAAAATAAATTTTCAGCTAAAAAATAAATAAAAGATAAATTTCTTCTCCCATATATCCAAATTTCTTCATAGGAAACAAATGAATTTAAATGTTGTGTTTATCCAAATTCTCCCCCTTTTTGTGATATCAAAAAGAATGAAAAATTACGGATTTGAACACATTCAATATGGCACTGAACTATAAGTAAATGCTATAATTAACTGTATATGAATAAGTGAATTTGTTATACTAGCTAACTTAATCATAAATCAATAAATAACAAAACAAAAACAAAAGAAAAGAATTTTCATTCACAAGCTGTTATATATATAAAGGATTGTGATATACAGAGGAATCAAGGTTCATGGATAAGACAGGGAAAAAGGTGTCTATCTCCTTTGAATCGCGGTCTTGATCTCTGTAAACTGTTCTCTGAGCCTCTTCATCATCCCATCTCCTAACTTGATGATAAGATCTCTGTTCTCTTAAGTCATATGAATATCTTCAATCAAATTAACTCTGAAAAACTCATGCATCCTTTCTTCTTTTTCAACAAAAAGAGCCAGCTTCTCTGATAACTGATTCAAAAGAATCCTAATCGGTTGCTCTCCAGATGTCAACTGATCCACTAAAAATTTCTGATTATCCAGCAAAACTGACAATGGGGCACTATTACACTGAAGATCGTGTAATCTGTCACTCATATTGCTTAGTGCTCCAGTAATTGCTTGAAATCTCCGAATCAAATCAGGTGAAGAGCCTGATCCACTCACAGCACTGTTTGCAACAGACTCAAATTTATTCTCCATGTAAATCTTCATCTCAGACAAATCATCTTTCTTTACCATCTCTGATTTTAACTGATCAACAGCATGCAGCATATCAGTCTTAAACAAATCTACTTCCTGTCTTGAAACAGTACATTCTTTCAGCTTCTGAAACTTCAACTGCTCTAAGTTCAGAGAATTTCTGAGACTATCATTCTCAGATTCTAATTGAGAGATACGCTTGTACAACTCAACAACTTCTTCTTTTCTCGAATCAGGGGCACCCTGTGCTCTATTCTCATGTCCAGAAATAGGTTGATGAGGCAGGGCAAGTGGTAGAGAATCTGCATCTGACTGTTCTTTGTCCTTCTCCTGACAAGGTTGATCCACTGAACTAGCTTTTGAAGCTTGAAACTCTTCCACTGAAAAAGCTTCCTGAAGTACCTCTGTATTAGCTTCAGAAGTATGTTCATCGCGAACAGTAGTCTCTCTGACTTCTACTAAAAGGTCAAGAACAATATTTTCATGTAAATCTTGAGGTCGGGCCACTTCTTCACCAGGCACTGCCTCCATAGGTTGTTCTTGTGGAATTGCTTTTTCAACAGCCACAGCAGCAGATTGAGGTTCCTTTTGGATTTCCGGTTGAGCTACTGGTTCCTCTATCGGTGCTGTCTGCTCCACAACAGCTTCTCTCACAAATGAATAAGAAATTACCGGTTCAGAGGATTTCAAGGTAGGAGAGATAATTTCATCATCAATTGACCTCTTCCTTCTAGATTGAAGTCCTTCTTGACTTCTCTCTTCCTCAACTTCCTCCATCTCAATGCGAATTCTCCTTGCCACTGTACTAACCCTTGATTCTGCTTGTCCCTCCTTGGACTTAGCCGGTTGAGCCTGAGCACTCTCCGAGTCTTCCTCAGCTCCAACAGGTAAGAGTTTTCCTTTAATTGTACTCCAGAAGTATCCTACTTTCCTCAAAGTTCCAGCATTAAAAACATTATTGTGGTGACATTTCACCCCAGCATCTACCAATCTGATCATTCCTCTTTTATGCAAAAACAAAGAAATGAACCTTCCATAAGGGAAAAAGGTCATTCTTGCTTCACTCTGACAGCAGTATCTCAGATATCTTATCATAAACCGAGGAAAATTAAACTTAATATCACACATCAGAAGATACATTATGTACATGTCAGGGTATAGGATTTTCTCCATCTCAGCCATCCTTGGTGCTAAACCAGTCTGAACAAATTTTACCAAGATTTTCTGATCGGGCTCCAAATCTTTAATAAGCATTTTCTTTATCACTCTGGTTCCAAACAGAAAAGACATAATGTCTTCAGACTTATGTACAGAATCTCCAATATTCCGTAAATCGAAATGAAAAACTCCTTCATGAGGGCAGTTAAGAATTTGACTTATCTCTACAGATGATATGGAAAAGTCCTTATCCTCTATTTGAGCCAATAAACTATCCTCCGTATCTCCAAGGCTAAACTGAACAGTTCTAAAGAAATGTCTCATTTCTGCCTCATATAGAAACTCAGAGTTTTCACTATTAAAAGCATGCTCAAGGCTTTGAAACGACAACGCTTGCTTCAACAGTAAATTAGTTTCAAACAGCCATTCTAAATCTATGACTTTACCTTGCAGTATTTTCCGACCAACTACTTTAGGTTTCTTTGCAGCACTGCTCTCAACTTCATCTGGACGCTTAGTCTTTGCCATTTCAACAACGATTTCTGAAGGTTCGTAAGTTTAGGGTTTGAAGATTCAAAAAGGGTTTTGGAGCAGATGTGGGGTTTTAGGTTTTCGAAAGGGTTTCCGAAAAAGGTGAAACAGTTTAGAAGGTGAAACGGTTCTGACAGCCTTGATTCCCGTGTAATCACTAATCATTACTTTTATTTAAAACAAACTAAAATTACTTATAGCGGGAAACAAAATTTAAGCAGAATTCGAAAACAGAATAAGAAAAAAAAAATTATTTAAAATTAAATAAACCTAACTCCCCCTTAATAAATTCAAACCTTGCCGTGGGAAGTGGTTTAGTAAAAATATCTGCTAATTGATTTTCTGTATTTATAAATTCTACAAATATATCCTTTTTAAACACATGATCTCTTAAAAAGTGATGTCTTATATCAATGTGCTTAGTTCTAGAATGACTAATAGGATTTTTTGAAATATTAATTGCACTAGTATTATCACATAAAATAGGCGTATTATTGAAATTTAATCCAAAGTCCATAAGAGTGTTTTTCATCCACAACACATGTGCACAGCAACTACCTGCAGACACATATTCTGCCTCGGCTGTTGATAGGGAAACTGAGTGTTGTTTCTTACTAGACCATGATACTAAAGACTTTCCTAAAAAGTGACATGTTCCTGAAGTACTCTTCCTATCTAATCTACAGCTTCCAAAGTCAGCATCTGAATATGAAATTAAATTAAAATCAGAGGTTTTTGGATAAAGCAGAGATTGAAAAATAGTACCTTTTAAATATCTAAAAATTTGTAACAGTAGTTAAGTGGGATTCTTTGGGATTTGATTGAAATCGAGCACAAAGACATACTGAATACATTATATCTGGTCTACTAGCAGTAAGATATAACAAACTACCAATCATACCTCTATATAACTTGTTGTCCACTGATTTTCCAGTTTCATCCAAATCAAGTTTTATATTAGTACACATAGGAGTTGTAAATGTCTTGCTGTTTTCAAGTCCAAATTTCTTAAGTAAATCAGTAATGTATTTGCATTGATTTAAAACATTTCCAAAATCTTTTTGAAATATTTGAAGACCCAAAAAGAAATTTAATTCTCCCATCATACTCATTTCAAATTCTTTTTGCATTAATTCTGAAAATTCATGACAAAGAATTTTATTGGTTGATCCAAAAATTACATCATCAACATAAATTTGAACCAACAAAACATTACTTTTCACAGTTTTCTTAAAGAGTGTTGGATCTGCTAGTCCAACAGTAAAATCATTTTTCAAAAGAAAAGAACTTAGTCTTTCATACCAAGCTCTAGGTGCTTGTTTAAGGCCATAAAGAGCTTTAGTAAGTTTGAAAACAGAATCTGGTTTTTGAGAATTTTCAAAACCAGGAGGTTGCTCAACATAAACTTCCTCCATTAAATAACCATTTAAAAAGGCAGATTTAACATCCATCTGAAATAATTTAAAATTCATATAAGATGCATAGGCTAAAAGGATTATAATGGCTTCTAACCTGGCTACAGGTGCAAAGGTCTCATCATAATCTATTCCTTCTTCTTGATTATATCCTTTAGCTACTAATCTTGCTTTATTTCTAGTTATTATCCCTTGATCATCCTGTTTATTCCTAAAGACCCATTTAGTTCCTATTACTGGATAATCATGTGGTCTTTCAACTAATTCCCAAACCTTATTTCTCTTGAACTGGTTCAATTCATCCTGCATTGCTATTACCCAGCTCTCATCATTTAAGGCTTCTTCTATGGTCTTAGGTTCTTGTTGGGATAGGAAAGCATAGAATTCAACTATGTTTCCAATGTTTCTTCTAGTTTGAATACCAGTTTCTAAGTCACCTATCACAGATTCTAAAGGGTGATTCTTTAAGGTTCTAGACTGTCTAGGCATTATATTCAAAGGTTCTTCAGTATCATGTTCTTCGGAACTGGACTGAATTTCTTTTATATCATTTTCAAAATCATTCTTTAAATTCTCAAGTCTCATGTTTTCATTAGAATCAGGTTCATCTATTTGTTCTATCCTTTTCTCAAAAGGATCAGATTCATCAAATTTCACATGAACTGATTCTTCAACAATCCTTGACTTTTTATTATAGACTCTATAAGCTTTGGAGGTTGTAGAATATCCTAAGAAAATACCTTTATCAGATTTTGGATCAAATTTACCAAGATTATCTTTGGTATTCAAGATGTAAACCTTGCATCCAAAAACTGTAAAGTAATTTACTTTAGGTTTTCTGTTATTCCATAGTTCATAGGGTGTCTTTTTCAAAATAGGTCTTATTAAAATACTATTCATTATATAACAAGCTGTATTAACAGCTTCTGCCCAGAAATATATAGGTAGGCTATATTCATTTAACATAGTTCTAGCCATTTCTTGAATAGTTCTATTTCTTTTTTCTACAATCCCATTCTGTTGAGGTGTTCTTGGAGCAGAGAAGGTGTGTTTAATACCCATGTTTGAGCAAAAGGAATTAAATTCCTGGTTCTCAAATTCTCCACCATGATCACTTCTCAATGAGATTATATTAAAACCTTTTTCATTTTGAATAGATTTACAAAAACCTTCAAATAAACTAAAAGCTTCACTTTTAAATTTCAAAAAGAAAATCCAAGTAAATCTAGAATAATCATCAACTAATACATAAACATATAATTTACCAGCTAAACTTGCTACTCTTGAAGGTCCAAACAAATCCATATGGATAAGTTCTAGAGGTTTAGTTGTAGCAACTTTATTAACAGATTTGAATGATGATTTGTGTTGCTTGCCAAGCTGACATGCATCACAGAATCTGTCATTTTCAAACTTGAGACTAGGCAAATCAGAAACTAGATGTTTCTTAGATAATTTATGTAAAGCATATATATTGCAATGACCAAGTCTTCTATGCCAGATCCAGGATTCACTTATATTAGCAGTTAAGCAGTTTACTTGTTGTTTACACAAGGAATACAAATCCAAAGTATAAACATTATCAGTTCTGGGTGCTCTAAACTTAAACAGTTTATCTTTAGAAACAGTACAACTATTGTTAGTAAAATCAACAGTGTATCCATCATCACAGAGTTGAGAGATACTTATCAGATTGTGTTTTAACCCTTGTACATAAAGTACTTTGTTGATTGAGACTGTCTCTGGATCTCCAACTGTTCCAATACCAATAATCTTTCCTTTGGCATTGTCACCAAAGGTGACAAGTCCTCCTTCCTTTCGAGTAAGAGAAGAGAAATTAGCTGAAGTTCCACTCATGTGTCTTGAGAAGCCACTGTCCATATACCATATTTCTTTCTTTCTTTGGTGACCTGCTACCTGCAAAGATATTCAAACAAATTGCTTTGGTACCCATATTTTGTTGGGTCCAGGAGTGTTAGCAAGCAGTGATCTGGGTATCCAGATTTGCTTTGTTTTCTTAAAATTGATTGAATCATATAGATCGTTGGAAATATAAGCTTTCTTAATTCCACATATTTGAGGTTGTCTTAGAAAACAGTTTTTAGCTATATGACCTTTTGTTCCACAGAAGTTACAAATAACCTGTTTAGTGCTAGGAACAAAATAATTTTTGTATAACTTAGGTTTTTCTCCTTTACTTCCAATTCCAAACCTTTCCCTTTTAATTACAGTTTTTCCAAGTATCTCATTTAAGGTGTTTTCTCCTTTTGTAAAAACTAATGCAGCCTTTTTATAAGATTCTACTTCATCCTGTAGAGTTTTTATTTTTGATTCAAAATTAATTTTATTTGAGTCAGCAGAGTTGTATCTGTCAATTAATTCCTTATGTTGTTTTAGCAAAGTATTTCTCTCATCTGAAATAGCTTTGTGCAAGTTCTTTATAGATTTATATTTTTTAAATAATGAGTCATACCTTTCTTCAAGCATATTGCAGTAAGCTGCATGTTTTTTATTTGAGAAGCTTGTTTCAGAGTTTGATTCATTATTTGAGTCAGAGGAGTAGTATGAGTGTACCTCATCAGTTTCAGCCATGAAACACATATTTGCTTTTAAATTGGCTTCCTCCTTCTCTGAGCTTGATTCAGAAGAATTACTTGAGTCTTCAGAAACACTCCAATTAGCTTTCATAGCTTTCTTGTCTTTCTGCTCATAATCATCTCTTTTGAAGAATTTCTTCTTCTTTGCATCTTTCAATTTTGGGCAATCCGGTCTGATATGTCCCATCTTTTTGCATTCATAACATCTCACCTCCTTGCTATCCTTTTTGAAAGATTTCTTGAAGTCTTTCTTCTTACTATAGAACTTTCTGAATTTTCTGGCTAGCTGAGCCAGTTCTTCATCTGAATTTGAAGAATCAGAGCTTTCTGATTTAGCACTTACTTCTCTGTTCTTCATCTTTATATCCTTTTGTTGAGAAGTCACTTTCAACGCAGTGTTTTCCCTTTTTATGTAGACTTTATGCTCATTTACCTCATCTTGCATTTCAGCCTCGTACATCATCAATGTACCAATCAGTTCTCTCATAGTTAGATCTTTAACAGAAGTTGATTGTCTGATTGCTGCAGAGATTCCATTCCATCGAGTAGGAAGTACTCTCAGTACCTTCAACGCTTGATCAGCCTGCTTGATTGGTTCTCCTAGAGCTGTTATATTATTGACAATTTCTGTCAATCTTCCATTCATCTGAGTGATGCTCTCTCCTTCAATCATTCTGAAAGTATCGAATTTTAACTTAGCAGTTGCATATCTCATCTGTCTTACATTATCTGTTCCTTCATAAGCAACAGCTATTGTTTGCCACATTTCATATGCAGTCGGGCATTGAGATACTCTGTTAAATTCATATGGTCCTAGACCACAGATGATTGCAATCATAGCTTTTGAATTTATGTCATACTCAGCCTCTGTAGCAGCACTCCATGTATCGGGATTTTCAGGAATTTCATAGGGAGTCAGAATCTTTGAATAGACTTTGTAACCAAGATTTTTCAGATAAATAATCATACGTGATTTCCAGCAGCCATAATTATCTCCATTAAAGTAAGGTGCTCTGACCATTGACATTCCCTCTCTCATATCAGCCATGATACACTATGTATAATCTTTAAATACTTCTAGCTTGATAAGACTTTAAAAATAAGAAGCTCCTCCTTTGATACCAATTGTTGGATCTGAATCTACGGATTACACACAAGAGGGGGGGTGAATTGTGTCTTTTCAAAATTATTATAATCTTTTCAATTTAGACAAATTCTGTCCACTATGCTTTTGCTCAGTTAAATATGCAGCGGAAAAAGTAAAAGCATGAACACACGGATGTATAGTGGTTCGGGGAACAGAAGGCCCCTAGTCCACTCCACCAACGCTCAAATCCACGAGCTTGGCGATTTTCACTATCTGGTCCTCGTTTCCACAGACCTGTCCACAACTGAGTACAGGCAGTTGACACCTTTACAAGATTCAGGCACACACAGCCTTCCTGGTTCAAACACGAACCGACACAGCTTAGAACGAGAAGCTGATCACTCAAAAATAAAAAGAGTTTCGATAAAGAAAACACTTCTCCAGTTGTTCTTCACAATTGCAACAGAATGCAATTGACAGTAGATAGATCGTTGTCTTCAGAAAATAAAGATCTGTAATCAAAACAGTTCTGAGTCGATCCAGTTGCAATAGATATTACCAGAAACATCACAACTTCAGCAGCAATAGATTCACAACAGATAGTCGATGTAGAACACGTGAATCTGCTATCAAGATCTTCCTTCGGTAATAAAGGTTTTACACTTTTTCTCGATCACCAGAAAAGAACGCCTTTACACAGTCTCTGTTTCATGCTCGTTAAAAGATCAATCTATATATTTCACACACTTTCCTGTGTATATATATATCCGAAGTTTCCAAAATAGAACATATATATTCAAATCTGAGAAAATGTTCCGCATAAATAGATCCATGAAAATCTCCTTTAGATTCGCGATATTAAAAAGAAATAACAGAGCCGTTGTAACTCCCCTGAGGAATCGGCATAAAAAGCTCCGTTTAAATCAATCAGTAATCCGTTGAAAATCGTCTTTGATTCAGTCAAAGTCGTACTTAAGAATCAGCTCGAAATCCGCCTAATAATCCGCTTGTTTGACCAATGCAAAAGGAAATATCATCTGTCAAAAATATCCCGACGCCAAACGTAGGGTTGATGACGTGGCTCCAAACGTAGGGTTCACAACGTAAGGTTGAACATACATACTTTCTCTTCAGCATTCAAACGTAGGGTTGATCATCCATACTTTGTCTCGCTTCAACTCTTCAAAGAACGTACGGTTGATAAAAGTAAGGTTGATGATCCATACTTTTGAGAAACAAACTCAACATTGAAAACTAACGTACGGTTTCTCTTCCATACTTGTCCAACAACGAAAACGTAAGGTTCCTTCCAAAAGTAATGTTCTTCTTCAATACTTTTCAACAACGTAAGGTTCATTAACCATATGTTTCAAAATAACGTAAGGTTCCTTAACCATACGTTTCTTTTAACATAAAAAGTAAACATTTCATCCATACGTTACGTTCATCAGCGTAGGGTATGAACAGTGATTCCAGTACGCGCTAAAATTGATCTCGCGCTACAGTGATTCCAGAACACGCTAAAATTGATCTCGGAATAAATGAAGTATGAAATCTCGTTATATGAAATAAATATATAAAATAAATTCCTGCAAAATACTCAACGAAATAATTAGTAAATAATTAAGGGTATTTGTGAGCATCAAAATCATCATAAAGAGACAGAGTATTATTTAAAATAATCTCCCCCTTTAAAAAACATTATTTTGAATTGTTTGAAAACAATACATTTCTCAACATCTAGACCAGGTCAATGAAAACAATTTGAGCCAGTAGAAAATTGTCGGAGTACTGAGGACCTTTAGAATAAGTAACTTCCACCAACCCTGGAATAAAAATAATATATATATATATATATATATTCTTGAAAATTTTAATCTCGGAACCACCGACATTGATTCGCTTTTAATCATTATATGGTCATATATTTTCCATTAGAAGTCAAATTGAATTATCATCTATGGAAATGGGACCGTAATTATTCTCCCTTATGATTTAGTGAATATTTAATTTTATTGATCTTAAACAAATACATAACCCATTTGATACAAATTGATGGTTCCGGATGCAGAGTGGAAGCCTAAAAATTTGGAATTTAAAATTATTATATTATTAATAACATCATGATATAGTCTCCAGCTTAATCAATTTTGAACTACCACCCAAGGATCTCACATAATTTGATTTAAGAAAAAAACAAAACCAAAAGTGGACATCTTTCGATTTCGATTCAAAACATGTTATTCTCATCTTCAAACATCGTCTCTAAAAGTTAGTAAACTTAGAACCCTCATTATCATCAACAAACGCTATATAAGATTTCTCGATCATCAATATTTGTAATCTGTGTTCAATAATTAAAAATGAAATGTTATTTTTTTGTTAAAATGACTATGAGATCGTTAAGTCTTTGATCATAGTATTATATATTTTTTAGGTTTCCCTGAACCACTGCTTCTCTCACTAGAACATGATAGAGAGAGGTGAGAGATGCTCTCAAATTCATTATAATGAATAGTATCATGAATTTGGGTTTATTATGGAATTTATATTTATCTTTAAACATATTAAAAGTTCACTTAATCCCTTTAAAAAGTTTACAATTTATTTATTTTCCAAAATAACATTTATAAACTTGTAAAAATGTAAAAATTATCATAACTAATTAATTGATTAATTATAACACTAAAATAATGGTATATGATAAAATAAGTTTCATTATCCAAAAATTAATTATCCTAAATAAAAATTTAATGAACCTAAAATATTGAATAATGAATATTAATTTAAATAATATATTTCTTAACATTCACTAAATTAATAATGAATATAATAAGTAAATAAATTTAATATATATTATTATAAACTTGAATAATATTGTTTTTATTTATTTCCATGTGATTTTAAGAACTTAGTCATAACATGTCCCTCTCCATAGGGCCTGTAATGTCCTAAAAATCGAATAGAAAATAATTTACCAGATGTTTGAATACTGTTTAAATATGACCCTATAAGTATTTATCTTTATAGAAGTGAGTAGTAATTCAAGAATAAGAGGAAAATCTAGAAACCCACCAAGGCCCCTAGGGAGATATGGTATAATCATTACAATTATAACCTTCTACGAACCCACATTGTGTAATTTAATATCTTTTTCTTAGGATATTTCAAAATTTTGGATACAATCATTGTGTCAACATCCTTTATCACCTAATTTATAAATTAACTTACTATAAATACGTTTATTCAACCACCAGATCCATCAATTTAATAATGTACATCCATCTAGGTCTACAAGGCTTGATATATCTCTTCCCTTCTAAAGCAATAAAATCTATCATATCGATTCACCCAATGTCATGACACTAATGATGATCGTAATTAAAGCTAACTCACCACAACATAAATTTCATGGTTTTCATATTCAATCAAAATACATGATTAAATTTTATACATTGATCATGATCTCAATTCAAGAGACCAACACACATTCTCATAGATAAGAAGGACCGGTGACACCTTAAACATGTGAGGTTTTTATTGGGAGTTCAACCCTCATCATCTACACTACTCAACATCACCAAATTTGAACTTCATGATGAGAAATCTCAATGATTATGATCCCCCACAACTTTATAGTTAGAAAACATCAATAACTAATCAAATTTTTGAATCTAAAGAATATAACCAATGTTTAATATTGGTACTATAGTATCTCGAGACTCTCATTATACCCTGTAAATTCTATAACCTATTGATATGAAAAATAATCTATTGAAACTACAATATAAATAGTGGATTTATAAATATCAAAACTATTATGTTTACAATACATCATGCATTATTCATTGTGTATAGAATATGTTAATCAAAAAATACTTATCATGTTGGGTATTGGAAACCCAATTTTACATCAATTATTACTCATTAGGACATGTAGTGATGCCTGAATCTCCTATCACGGGTACATATAAAAACACTCATCATAGTCAATCTATAAATTCAGGATTCCCATTTGATACATGTATATCTCCAATTATATTCCCACTTTATGAAAAATTCCCTATTTAGTGATATGTCTCATGAGATCTCAATAATCATAGAAGTGTTCATTTTCAAGATCAATGTATGTATTGATTCATGCACCTTATAATATTTAGTGACACCTGGATATCCAATCATGATCCCAAATAATTTCTCCACCACCTTGACTAGTCTTAGTGTTCAGTTACCTCCTCATATTTCCCTTTCATTCATGGCACCGAGACAGTGCTTCTTTTTAAAGTGATAAACTATTGTTGTATGACCTTATGTTCATTCCGTCTCATTTAAAAAATCATTATGACCTTAAACTATGTTCAAAACTATCAGAGGTGTTTCATATCTCCATTAGTCTCCTTATTCAAATCATGTTGTAAAAATATCTATATATATATATACACTTCCCCTCTATTCATGATTTATGACCCTGAAACATCAGAGAAAATATGGTCCAAGCTATGTGACCTTAAACACATACACATCCTTGGTTAAAGACATATAACTGTAAACTAATAATCCTTATAGATAACATCTATATTCTATTCAGGTCATGATCAAACCTGGTTCTTATGTCTCCCATGGGTTTTAATTTTCATATGGAACATTATCCTGTATATCTTTCATATACTTTTGTATGCTTCACTAATATGTTCAATACATGATTGAATAACATTATGAGTGCTCAAAGACATCTTAGGTATCCATCTCTTTAACAATAACACTTTATGTTCACTAATATATATTTACATCCTCTACCACGTAAAACAAAATACCTTATAGTGATAGAACAATGTCCCAGTCATTGATCACCTCTTATCTAAGGTACAAATCCTAGAAGAACCACTCTTGAATGTTCTAAATGGAATCCCTTATGGTGATTGAATTGTTCCCCAATGATCAAATCTTTTCTAGGTTATATGTCTCGAATGAAAAATCCATAGAGATATAATAGTGTAACTTGTGTTTTTAATTATTTTAATGATTTTCCTCAACTTATCTTTTTTTCATCAATATGTTCAAAATATTAGAGCTCCAAATCCCCTTTACCCCAATTACATTTTTCTCAAGTTGATCTCCAATATCCATGGTGTTATGACATGATGTGTGTTTCAACTATATAAGGAGAATACAAAATCTAAAATCACACAACCACAGTTCTCTGTCGTCATGTGTCTCCCTCAGGGAGGTCAATGTAATATTTTTACACGACCTATCCAAACTTTGTTGTGCAGTATCATGTAGCATGAATAATACTATATTAATTTATTATTTCACAAATATATCATGAATCATGTTGGCATATTGATTTTAGTTGATCATTTCATTGTCATAATCAAGAATTTAGATTAAAAAACAAATAATTGAAACAAGTTATACATGTGTAAATTAGAAAAATTGGGATTTACATACACAGACTATAGCCACTCCTTTAATACAAATATTTCGTATTGTTGTTCTTGAGATATCCTTTACTCAATCTCATCCATCCATCACAGAGATTATTCATTATCCTTCTACGACCTTCCTAACTATACCTCTTACTACAAATGCACTTCAGTTCCACATATCTTAGACCCATCATACAGAGATCCAATATCTATATCCTAGGTTGAGGTTTCAGTAAATAAATCATTGAAAATGCTTATATGGTTAATTAGATCCTCAAACTTATCCTCTTCTTTTTTGATAGCTATATAAGCTGATTCTCCATTATTTAACCCTCTACAATATCTTTTCGAGTCACTCAAATGGCATCCATGTGGTGTTCCATAAATGTGGCTCTAAATGAATTGGACTGACATGTCACCAACCAATCCCACATGGAGAAACATTTTCACTCAGTTACATGGGGATCATGGTAATCAATCCTTTCCACTCCCAAATTCTCCAACCATTAGCGTGGGGCACACATATGAATCACCATATAACCCAATAGTGTTTTTTGATGAATCCCTAGATTTTATTCTATATGAACCACTATATCACCCAATTTTCATTAGTTTTATCCTTACTAGAGTCATCCTTGTCCATAAAGGAATGCTCATATTATAGAAACTACTGAAGAAGGAGATATAGATGTATGATTTTAGGTTCTATCTCTGATGGATTGGATTGAAATATTGGTTTGGATCTATAAAATCATTATACACATCTTCCATAAGGGGAGAAACCATCTCTAATGTCATTATAGGTTCTTTTAGGGTGTATAGTTACCATTGTTCATGTCTCATAACTTCTGGGTTGATGAGCTCCCAATAAAGAGTTGTTGATTCTTTAGGGTTTTTGTACACCCTTGAAACATTATATGATGATGGATTCCTATAGAACAATTAATAGATTGAGATCATTCACTTTAAAGGGATGAAACTATGAGGGATATACATCCACAATAATTTCAACATTAATTCTGGATATGAATGTATTAAATTCAATAAAAGTTGTGGAATAATGATTTAATGTCTAAATATAGGTATCTGAAATAACATTATATTATAAGGATAGTAGGCTTAAGTGTTTCTCAAAACTAGTGGCCACTCCCAGAAGAAGGTTTGGTAAGGATGTGTCAAAGGTGAGTTCCACCACTAGAGTCCCCTCTATGGGAGTTTTCTCCCCAAAAACTATTGTAGTATAATTATCAATTTGCATTAGTAAAATTGAAATCGGGATAATAAATGAGTCAGTGTAGAGTATTAAAATTTATCAAAGGAAATTGATTAAAGATAGAATTTAACTTCCCAGCCCCATTATAATAAAATTGTTAGATTTGTTGGTTACTTCTCCTCATAAATTGATAAAATCATATATGTGTCATCTATGGGTGGAAATTCATTTTCACCTACGAGTTTCCCAATATATGTCATTGGTGATTGTTCTAGAGGATATTTTGGAGCTTCCCTTTCCTCCCCCTCCCTAATTTTTACATGATTCAATAACCACAAATCACATTGATTAAAATTTTATCAGCAAATCCATGGTATTCATAGTTTTGGAACAAAACTTAGTCAGTGTGAGTTCCTTATAATAATTGATAGGAAGAGTCACCGTACCCTTATTAGAAACATGTAGTGGGCCTATGATAATTTATTTGGAGTCATCATCAATGAACTCCCTCAGATCCACTTCATCAAGTGGCCCACTATCTTTGATGTTTTCCATAGGCACCCTATCTAATATGAAATTGAAATGTTTACTCAAGGAACCATCCTGACCTCATGAGAAAATATAATCCTTCAAAAAATTTACACATTCCATGATTTCCATCAATCATGGTATAAATAATGCCTTGGTGTACCTAATTATTTGGAGGTGTAAACCAATGTGATAAAGTAGCACCCACATTATTCATTGGGAGACGTTTCAAAAAATGTTGTTGTAATTCATTGAGGACTCAGGGAAGACCAAATCATCAATTACAAATGTAGTTTGGTGTAGTAATATTCATATATCTACATTTAAAATAACTCCAATAGCCTTAGAATGTTTACCCTACTCTCAAACCATATTACCATGTAGCCTTTATTAACAAGTTCCTCCTTCCTTGAGGCCTAACCTTGGTGAGAGCGGTAGGCCCTAGATCAAACTTAGAAACATATACTACCTCTAAATAATTTATCCTCACTGGTTGATGAGCTTCTATAGTTGTGGTTGGTTTTCATCTATATCTCCAATAATCTTGGTCATCACAGCTCACCAACTACATCAAAAATTCATTCAAATATGATTCTTCTTTCTTTTACATACTCGTATAGTTTTCAAAATGGATATTCAACTATTAGAAACATAATATTATCACCAGTGAATTCACAAGAAATAATAATCCATAAATTTTTAATGTATATGGGTTAACGCTAATAGTGGAATTTAGCATAAACTCATTATGTAAACTACTGAAGGCAGCAGAATTAGTGAGTAAAATAGTAAAGAGCATATTGCTCACAAATAACAGCCCCATTGATATGAGAATCCATTTTATTGACACTTAAGTCTATCAGATATGATATTTTTTCAATGATTCTCTAGTCATCAACCATGATCTCTTCAACTGGAATGTGTAAAATGTGTAAAATGAACTGATCGATCACCTTGATTATGGTGATCACCCTAATACGGTAAACATTTATTTTCCCAATTCTAAAAATATTTAATATTGTGGTCTATATGTTAGTTTATAGAGGTATTATTATATTTTGATATTTATAACTAGTGATTTCCATATGGATGCACCCATATAATAATTAGAATGGTCCATAGACATGAAATGGTGAGTTACACATACTGATATACATCAACAAGTCGTAGTGCGTTGTTAACGTGGGGATAGTGATGATGTTCATATTTCCACACTCCAGCAGAGCCTCCATGATGAAAGACCCTAAATAGACTTCCTTATTTGTATCTCTGATTGGGAGTAGTTATCCACAAAAAAATTCATCTAGTAATGTAAATGAATTATATTTTTCACCCAATAATTCATTGTAACCCCACATGATATACTCTCCCTGCCCCAATATGAGCCAATATGAACTAAGATTACCTTTTTCATTGTGACCATAGAAACTTCTTTAGCCTCCCCAATATTCAGTCTCATGGCATGTTGAGGAAGAGATAAAGCCACATATTTAATGAGATGTTTGGGTTCAGGTGAGAATTAATCATTAAACTATTATCAATTTACCCAATAACTCCCTTGAATGTAACATGGCCTCTTTTCTATCCTCTAAAGTGTTCACATCTGATAAGAACTCATCTAAAATTTCTACAAATATGTATATCATTCCAATAATGTGGAATTTCCACATATGTATACTCACCTCCCAAGGATGGAAATGAATTTTTTTAGTATTTTGGAGAGAATCAACTCAGAAATTATAACATCATATCTAGGTTGTGGAAGAAATGTAATTTTAAGGTCCATAATGATTAATATTATTTATTTTCCGAAATTTTTTCATTGAATGTTGTGTAATTTTGGGGGATTTAGTAGGTCCATTCCCAATCATGAGTGATGTCGCCTCCTAAGTGTTGGTCTAACTCATCTATCCATCCATCAAGGCTATCTACAAGCATTTATTTTAAGATTCTATATTATTAAAGGGGAGATGTTTTAGTGGAAATATTCTCCCCATTAATCATCTAGGTCAGGTTCCAATACATTTATACCATCACCAAGTTATGGTACCTTACTGAATGGATGGGTGAAACCATCTTCTACTAAACATATATTAGATAGAACATTTACCAGTAGTTGATGGTGTTGATTTTGGTGTTCAAATTCATGAAATCATCTCATAGATCATACCCATACCTAGGGATCTAGTAGTACAATAAATATTCTCTTTTCTCCTATGTCAAAAGATCACTAGTATTTGGTATAGATACAATATATGATTGATTGTTCCAGTCTCAATATTATCATATATATCCAAAAGATATGTTACATTAGTATCTTCTTCATTACCAAACAATTTATGATTTTTATAAGAATTATAAAATTTTATTTTTTACTCTACTTCATGTAAGTGGGACCCACTATTTGTGGTAGGTTGGTAATGGATGGGATAAGGGTTTGGTTGTGGGGTGCCTAGGCCTGTGATTTATTGTAATATTTTTCCATGTGTTGTGTTCTATGGTTGAAGTCATAATCAACATAGTAATTTTTGTAATTGGATTCACACAAGTGTAATCAACATAGATTGTGATGTCTATTTTAGAAAATATTGATAAAAAATTAAAAATCATGTAAAGATACAAGTATTATAAATCCAATAATTTCACATGTAGTAATTTTATGAAATATTGGGTTTTAGGAAATGAGTTAAGCATTAATATTATCATGAAAAGATCATAGTCCCTTTAGGGACCATCTAGCTTATTTATTGGTAAGGGTTTAACCTAAGTTGTGTGAAAGACGAGTAGAACATCCCCAAAATTTATTGTTTCCTTAGAATTTTATCCTCTTCTTCCCCATGAGGACCAATTCCTAATGGGGGATTCGATGGCACTAAATTCCTTATTTGAGAAGGGTCTGGGAGGAAAGAGTGATAGAAGAAAAATTTTTGTAGAAAAATTTATATTTTCATGCTACTTGAGTTGTGCAAGTCCATAATCTAGGGGAACATACATGTCCAAATATACATGTGTGTACACATATTAAATGATCCAACCATAATTCATATCCAAATTCCAATATTTACAACATATATCACTATTTTAAGGGATATAAATTTGTTTGAAAATTTGAGGGAATTTGAAGCCATCATCTCTATAAAGACCAGAAAATTCTGGAGATTTTTTTTTCTTAATTCATGTAATTTTTACGAGTTCGTGAAAATTTACGACACGTGATTCTGATTCCCAGTGTGCCTGGAATCAATTTCAGATGTTTTTGTTTGGGTACATTAAGAAAACGTAAGAGCGGGCTTCTATAACTTTTGAACCGGTGATCATAATTTAAATCTGAGGGAAATGTTGAACTCACAACGCCGATATTCTCTTAAAGAGACATTCACTTTTATGGTAGTGAGTTGAGAATTGAAGATAGTTTTTTTTGGTTTTTCATGCAATAATAAAATAAAATAAGTACATGTATTATTTTATTTTACTAGTTAAAAACCTACTCTTAGAAGTTAGCGGTGGGGCCACCACACCTTAACTTCCCATGAGATTTTATGGTGGTGGGGCCCACTCAAACTCAACCTTCCATTAGAGGATAAATGAGGTGGGGACCACCCAGGATTTTAACCCCTTGAAACTCTGCATTAAGTGGGGATAACCCTTGAGCTCCCTCAATTATTGTGAAAAATCCACCCAATTAAGTATTTTAAATCATTTGGAATTTTCTTTGAGCCAACAAATAAATAATGGATTAACTTAATCCATTATTTTTTAGGGGTTTTCATTTTCATTTGGGTGGATCTTAGAAAAATGAGAGCTTGGGGAGAAAAATTATTCTCAAATGAAAAACTATCTTAAACCGGAGCAAAGGAGGAAACGTCATCCTTGAAGAATGTCGACGTCGTCGTCATTGACTTCTTCATCTTCTTTCCTGACATCAAAAAATTGACGTCCACCATTCCATGACATCATCAACGAACAACGAATCTGAGGGAGGGGTTTGAACTTGTTTCATTTCTACTTCTTCGTTTTCCTTCGTGGATTATAATTTGAAGCTGCTTGATATCACCCTAACGCGGAGGGCACGGGCCGAACAAACATTGCCCGACCCCTCCGTGTTCTTTATGTAATTTGATGTTGAACACAACATGAGTCCGGGATGAGCGTTACTCATGAAAAATGGTTGTGAATCGAAGGTGGTGTCTCGAGAAGTGCGTGTATTCTTCCGAAATGACAATTGGACCACCAGAACTCATCTGGTGAACCGCAGATGGTTTGTCGGTGGTCAAAACTAGAGAACGATGCCGGTGGAATGAAGGAAGGGTGGCCGGAAAACCGGCTGACCGCATGGACAGCAGTGGCTCAACCGTGCTGCCGGAGGAGAATCCGCACCCCTGGCCATGGCAGTGCAGCGGCGGGCGGTGAAAGGCTGGCCGCAAAAGAAACTGGCTGCTCAAGCCGCCGGGTCGACTGGGAAGGTACGGTGCAATGGCACCGCACAGTGGAGAAGAAGATGTTGTGGCCCCCATGTGCGGTGGTGCGAGAGCCGCATGTGCATTGTCGGCCCCGAAGTAGACTGACGACCTGAGCCGTCGTGTCAACGGAGGAGGCCCAACACAATCAGCCCCACGCGGGAGTCGGCTGGCCTCTCGTCTAGCCGGGAGGAGCAGGACCCACCGCGGGTCCCGTGTGATGCAAACTGGTGCCACCTAGCACAGGTTTTTCTCCCATCCGAATGGCATAACCGTTGGGGATTACCAGGGGCGCGCGGCTTCCACCATGGATGCGGCTAGGGCTGACCCCACGGGCCACCGGGCTGGACCCCGCGTGGGTCGGGCCACCTCCGCGAGTTGGATCGGATCCGCGGACTGGGTCGGACCCTAGTCCGGACCTATTTGACCCGTTTCCCCCATTTCCCCCATAACATGAGCTACGAGTGTCCGATTAATGAACCGTCTATGGTGATGGAAATCTTGAAGCGAGACGGTTCTTTTGGCATACCCCACTTGAGGTTTGGACGTAGTTGGGGTATGGTTGGGGTGGATTGAACCTAAATCTAACAAGGCCCTCAGAATGGAAATTCCAATAACTCTTAGACCGGGCGTCCGATTGACGCACCGTCTGTCACGTTGTGTTCCTTTTGACAAGACCAAAAATCTAGATTCTTATACATGAGACTTCATGAATGTTGTAGTATAGACCTGTAGCTCGTGGAGCGGACCCTTTAGGAGACGAGCGAGCGGTGTATGGAGACCTAGTAGCTGGCTGAGACCTGACTACTGCATGACTGATTCAACTCGGAGTGATTCAAATATCCTAGTTGGGAGCGCCTGGTAGTTGGAAACAGACCCGCAATAGAGGAGTACCTGGTAGTTGGTGGCAGACCCATGGTACTCAACAAGTAGAGTACCTCTAAAGGCTATTAGGGGGAGCACAAGGTAGTTGGCGCCAGAACCATAGAGCGGAGAGCCTCCTTGTGAGCGAGGCAGACCCACGGTACTCGACAAAAGGAGTATCTCAGTAGTCCAAGGTTAGTGGGAAGAGCTTCGTAGTTGGTGGTAGGCCCACTGTACTTGATAGAGGAGTAGTTCTCCAGTAGCCAGGGTTTCCACAATGTGAATAAAAATCATGGTTGAGCTGATTCAGTAACTTTTGAGTTTATCTCATGATTGAGAGGGATTACTTGATAACATAGGTATATGTATGGGCATATACTTAAGTCTGGTTATGTTTTGATTTCTTACCTTTTGGTATATCCTTATTAGATTTTGTGAGTCCTTGAGGATCTCGTGGTCCCTAATGAGTATCGTTATAATCACCCCTCCACAGGCTATGCATGCACCTAATTGTGTTGGATGCATATGACAGATAGCGTTGTTCGAGGCTGAGTGTATGGGGACTGGACAATACACGGAGGAGACGGACGGACATGGAGTGTCGTGGAGGCTATCTATACCTACCCTTCAAGTAGGATTTCCTGTAGGACGATCCATCAGCTATTTCACCATTCTTCTGTTGTTCTTTTTTTCCTTGTAAATTCAGTTTCCTTGTACTTTACATTTGGGATTGTATTTCTGGACCCATTAATTTTCATCAATTCTTTTGAATACAGTTTTACTTAGTGTATTTCTTCCAACTACTATGTTGTATGTGATTATGTTTTGTAAAGGAAATGCCTTCCCAGTTTAAGGAATTTACGCCTTGGGTGCTAGACACTAGACCATGGCCTGTGGAAGGCGTGCTTGGGGTAGTCACGGCACGAGCCCTCGGGGAAGGGTCATGACAAATTGGTAGCATAGGCAGTCGGTTCTACCGCAGAACTTAGGACTCTGATCTTTCTTTTCTATGAAGCAATAGTGTTAAGGGTACTTTGTGTGGTTTTCAGTTTAGGGATTCCGGTGTTGGTGTGGTGGCCGACGTATCCATACACCAGGACCCTGTCTACTGATCTCCGACTCAATGCATGAAAACACTGATTGCGTGTCTGTTTTCCAAAGTTTTCTTTATGTCATCTCAAACAGGTCAGCTCACCAGGTATAAATCTTTTGACCATGTCACATCTGTTTCATTCAGGATTCCTCCCTGTGGATGAACGACGAGAGCCCCGAGAGTTTTATGCACAGATAGCCCAACAAGCGATGAGGCCTCGGTGCAGGGCCCTCTTCTACTAAAGACACTCATGGAGGCACCATTGGTATCCCTTTCAGTTGGGCCACCCATTCCACCAGCCCCAATAGTAGATGATGTAGTCCTCTTGAGAGCGTTGCATGAGTTCCAACGCCAGAGAGATCCTAGGATAAGGGAAGAGATAGACCCGCATGCAGCTGAGGATTGGTTGGAGGCTGTGGTGAGAATCTTCAGACTAGTAGGGACGCAAACCGACTTCATGGTTCTCTTTGTCGTGAGTCTCCTTCATGCAGAAACAGGTAGATGGTGGAGCCTGATTCTCTAGGTGCACGATGAGATGAAGCTACTCCGGGCTGACTTCGATAGCCTATTTCGGGTGGATTTTATCCCAGCCACCCTATAAGTGGTTTGGATACATGAGCTACTGATTCTACAGTAGGGTAGAATGACTATAGCACAGTACTCAGTGAGGTTCACAGACCTCTCGCGCTACACCCCTGATATAGTACGAGACCCATTATTCATGGCCCGGACCTTCGAGCAGGGACACAAGTGAGAGATCAGGGCTTTGATGATCTACCTCAACATCCTGACGTAGGCAGTGGTGTTAGAGTGAGCCCTCTTAGTGGAGAGCTTCCTTGCTGAGCAGTCTCCAATAGTGAGACCCACACTAGCCGACATGCAATGGAGTCTTATATAGCTGGAAGTAGATAGATGTCATAGAGGTCCAGGAGGACCAGATCTACAGGTAGATGATTGCACTACTTCGGATCGGTTGTGTGGGGTACCCAATGTAGAGACAGAGCTAGACATGCCAGGAGTAGATAGTGTTAATCATGCGGCGGGCATGGTCACATGGCTCGTGACTGTCTTACCCACCATTCGGATGATCGGAAGATGGTCAAAGGACCACCCAGGTAGAGACAGAGATTTGATTGAGAAGGTATGTAGGGAGCATGCAGACATGGAAGCGGAGCTGGTCGTGCAGCAGGTGGTGGGTGACGATTTGAGGTGTTACTGCCACCACTGCCAGGAGGTCCACCCTGGCTATAGGGAGGATGAGGACAAGGGAGAGCTCATCTACAGGAAGATAAGTCTTATGATCATTGTGCTCCAGATATGTTTTGTGGTACGATATGTGTCTACTCCACCACAGCTATAGTTATTATAGATAGAGGTGCCAATCACTCTTAAATTTCCACTACCCTAGTTCGGAGCTCGGAGATTTCGACGAAGCTTTTGGCTCGATCCTTATGGATAGAGACTCCAACCGGAGAAGACTCAACGATTACGCACTAGTTCTAGCAGTGTGAGCTTACACCATAAGGTAAGAGCTTTAACTGGGATCTCCTCATAGCGGCGTCTAGGCCTTACGACATCATCTTGGGTATGGACTGGTTATCTACAGTTCATGCTCTAGTCGACTGTTTTAGGTGCAAAGTGTGGTGGGTCCGCATGGATGGGACCATGTTCACCATCATCGGTGAAAGGGAGCCTTTGCAGAGTACGTAGGACTTACTCAGAGTAGGTTATAGCCGATCACTCATCAGTAGGACCGCCATACCCGAGGAGCAGT
Source organism: Viscum album (assembly GCA_963277665.1). Lineage (NCBI taxonomy): Eukaryota > Viridiplantae > Streptophyta > Magnoliopsida > Santalales > Viscaceae > Viscum > Viscum album. Next base: position 1,962,388,542 of record OY728137.1, read on the forward strand.
TGATGTAGAGATTCCGAGCTATCCTGTAGTGGTGGACCGGTACGTGGATGTTTTCCCTGATGATGTCGCAGGACTACGTACTTACAGAGAGGTGGACTTCTACATTGACATATACCCTGGGACGACACCGATATCTACTCCAACATATCAGATGGCTCCCTACTGAGCATCGTGACCTGCAGGTACAACTGGAGGACTTGCAGGGGAATGGATTCATCCGGCCCAGTGTGTCTCCCTAGGCAGCCCCAATTCTATTCGTGAAGAAGGTGTATGAAAGATTGAGGTTTTTTGTCAACTAACGTCACCTGAACCAGGTGATGGTGAAGAACAAGTACCCATTCCCGAGGATTGACTTCCTCTTTAATCATCTTAATAGAGCACACTGGTTCTCGAAGATAGACTTTAGATCAGGCTCTCACAAGCTCAGAGTTAGAGATGAGGATGTGCAGAAAATGGCCTTCAGATGTCTGTATGGCCACTAAGAGTTCTTGTTTATGCCCATCGGCGTAACCAATCCTCTAGCAGTGTTCATGGGACCCATGAACCAGATCATTCATCCTTACCTCGTTCGCATTATCGTAGTCTTCATTGACAACATTCTGATATACTCGACTACTGAGGGCGATCATGCCTACCATTTTCGGGTATTACTGAACACACTCAGAGAGAACCAGCTTTACGGTAAGATCTCGAAGTTCTAGTTCTTGATCTGAGAGGTTCACTTTTTGGAAAATGTCATCTCGGAGGATGGAGCTGCAGTGTATTCAGTGAAGATTGTGGTGGTACTTTCTTGGGAGCCACCCAAGAGTGTGACGAAGGTACAATGTTTCTTGGGTTTGGTTGGTTAATATAGGAGATTCATACTAGACTTATCCAGAGTTTCATCATAACTATCAGTCTTGAAGAAGAAGGGGAAACCCTTTGTTTGGTCGGAGAGATGCCATCAGAGCTTTCTGGAGATGAGGTAGAGGTTGACTAATTCCCCCCATCTTGAGGCTTCTAAATGAAGGGGTAGGGTACGTAGTCTACTACAACACATCTGGGATCGAACTCGGGTGTGTACTGATGCAGGAGTAGGCAGTTATCACGTATGGTTCTCAGCAGCTGAGACAACATGAGCAGAGCTATGCTACCCTTGATTTGGAGTCAGCTGTAGTGGTCTTCACCTTGAAGATGTGGCTACACTATGTTATGGGTGAACCTTTTACCGTATACTCTGATCACAAGAGTCTCAGGTATATATTCTATCAGAAGGAAATGGACCTGGGACATCGATGTTGGCTTGATTTCCTCCAGGAATATGACTTTGAGATAGTCTATACTCCTGGGAAGGAGAACGTGGTTGCAGATTCACTCAGCAGGGGAACTGGTATAATGCTTCTAGGATAGGTGATAGAGCAGCTAGCTGCTTTACATATTTCTTATGTCGACCGAGACAGAGAATCTTTCCTTTAGTCTCTTAGAGTCAATCCTCCACTTCCTCAGTGAGTTAGGGAGGCACAACATGAGGACGCTAATTGTGAGACACAACGTGCTCAAATATCCATAGGGAAGGCACTTGATGGATTTTCTAAAGGTGGGGAGCACGTCATCCTCTTCAGAGGTCTTACCTTGGTACCAGTAGCACTTTTGGAGGAAGTGTTGAGGGAGTACCATACTCCCCCTCTAGAGGTACATCCAGGAGTAGGGAAGATGTACGAGGACCTTTGGCGATAACAATGGTGGCCAGGTATGGAGAAGGTAGTAGCAAAGTTTGTCTCTCAAGGCCTCAGTTGTCAGCAAGTGAAGGTGGAGAACCAGGTACCAGTAGGCTTGGTACAACCTTTAGAGGTCCTAGAGTGGAAGTGGGATGGGATATCCATGGAATTAGTGACAGGTCTTCCACGTACATCCAGATCTCATGACTCGATTTTGGTGATCTTCGATCGACTCACCATGTCGGCCCACTTCCTACCGATCAGAGAGCACGGTTCAACAGAGAGCATGAGACACCTCTACGTGCTGGAGATTGTGTGGATAAATGGAGTACCTTCTTCTATTGTCTCTGATCGTCACACACACATTACTTCCCAGCTATGGAAGGGGTTGTAGGAGGAGTTTGGGATGCAGCTTCATATGAGCACCACCTTCCATCCTCAGAGAGATGGTCAGACCGAGTGGACCAGTCATAGCCTCTAGGACATGATACATGCTTGTGTCCTTGACTCCAATCACAACTGGGAGGATCACTTACCTTTGGTGGAGTTTTCATACAACAACAACTATCACTCCACCATTGGAATGACAACTTCTGAGGCTTTGTAGGGTCGTCATTACAGATCGCTACTGTGCTGGACAGACCCAGGGGAGTCGGCACTAGTGGAACCAGATATGGTACTGGCTACCACAAAGAAGATTCATATCATCTAGGAGTGGATGGAGACTGAACAGAGTAGGAATAAGTCGTATGTGGACAGGATACTGAGGCCTATGGAGTTCTAGGATGGTGACCACGTCTTTATATGCGTCTCACCTCAACAGGCCTGTGGAGATTCGTCTGAGGCAGTAAGTTATCTCTGAGATTCATTGGACCTTTTCAGGACCTCAGCAGAGTTGGTGAGTTGGCTTCCCGCTTGGCTCTTCCACCTCAGTTGTGCCGGGTGCACGGCGTCTTCCACGTATCTCAGTTGAGGAGATACTTGCACGACCCTACCCACATCATCGACCATGGAGAGATGGAAATCGATGATGGGGAGACATTCACGGAGGTTCCAATGGAGATTAAGGATTGATAGAATCATGTCCTACATGTATGGATGATACCTGTAGTTCACGTTTTCTAGTAGCACGGGAAGCTCTAGGAGAGCACATGGGAGCGGGAGGCTCAGATGCATGCTTAGTACCCCCATTGGTTCCCTTAGTTCGAGTTGTATCTTATGGGTACGTAAATCCATGAGGTGGGTAGAATGTAAAGACCTAAACATTCCATGTATTTTTTTTCATAATACATGGGATTTTTACGAGCCCGCGAAAATTTATGGCACTTAATTTTGAGGCCCGGTGTGCCCGTAATCAATTTCTGGAGTTTTTGTTTGGGTACCTTCAGTAAACATATGAGCGGGGTTTTATAACTTTTATACCAATGCACGAAATTGAAATATGAGGGCACCGTTGAACTAGCAGCGCCGATATTCTCTTGAAGAGACTTTCACTTTGATGACAATGAGCTGAGAATTGAAGATAGTTTTTGGGGTTTTCATGGAATAAGAAAATAAAATAATTTCATGTATTATTTTATTTTATTAGTTAAAAACCTCCTATTGGAAGTTAGTGGTGGGGCCACCACACCTTAACCTCCCATGAGATGATATGGTGGTGGGGTCCTCCCGAACTCAACCTCCGATGGGAGGATGAATGAGGTGGGGACCACCAAGGATTTTAACCCCTTTAAACTTTCCATTATGTGGGGAGAACCCTTGAGATCCCCACATTATGGTGAAAAATCCACCCAATTAGTTATTTTAAATCTTGTTTATTTTTTTTGAGCCATCAATTAAATAATGGATTAACTTAATCCATTAATTATAGGGGTTAGCATTTTCATTTGGGTGGATCTTGGAATAAGGGAGAGCATGGAAAGAAAAAGAATTTTGCAATGTAGAACGATCTTCAACCGGAACAAAGGAGGAAGGGTCATCCTTGAAGAACACCGACGACGTCGTCCTCGACTTATTCATCTTATTTCCTGACGTCAACAAAATGAAATCAGCCTTTCTATGACATCTTCAATGAAAAATTAATCTGAGGTAGGGGTTTGAACTTGTTTTATCTCTAGTTCTTCATTTTCCTTCGTGGATTATATTTCGAAGATGCTTGATATCAACCTAATGTGGAGGGTGTGGGCCGAACAAACACTGCCCGACCCCTCCACCTTCTTTGTGGAATTCTATGCTGAAAACGACATGATTCTAGGATGAGCGTTACTCATCAACAATGTTTTTGTATCGAAGGCGGTGTACCAAGGAGTGCACGACTTCTTCTGGAACGAGAATTGGGCCACCAAAACTCGTTCGGTGACCCGCGGAAGGTTCTCTGGTTGTCGAAACTGGCGAAAGAAACTGTTGGAACAATGGAAGGGCGGCATGCAAACCGGCCAGCTGCGTGAACAGTTGGGGCACAACCCTGCCGCTAGAGGAGAAGCTTTGGTCCCTGGGCGCGCTGGTGCATCGGCGGCCGGCGCAAGGCCGACCACGAAAGAAACTAGTGCCTTAAGCCACTGGGTCTACCGGGAAGGCACGACACTACTGAACCGTGTGGTGGAGCAGAAGAAGCCGCGGCCCCTGGCGGTGCGGTAGCGGCCGAAAAATTTCTAGCCGTGAAGATGACCGGTGGCCCGAGCCATCGGGTCGCCGGAGGAGTTGCGACACAACCGACGCTGCACAGGAGTTAGCTAGCCGCTCGGCCAGCCAGGAGGAGTGGGACCCACCATGGGTCCAACGTGATGCGAACTGGTGCCACCTAGAATCGTTTTATCTCCCACATGAATGGAATAGCTGTTCGGGATTACCAGGGGGTGTGCGGCTTCCCCCTTGGACGTGGCTAGGGCAGACATTGCGGGCCGCCGGACTGCCGGGCCAGACCCCGCGTGGGCAGTTGGGCTGGAACCAGTGTGGGCCGGACCGCCCTCGTAGGCTAGGCCAACTCCATGGGCTGGGTCATATCCGTGGACCAGTTCAGATCCATAGACCGGGTTAGACCCCAGTCCGGACCTATTTGACCAGATTCCAACTTTTCACCCATAAGGTAGGCTACGGGTGTCCGATTGACAAACCCTCTACGGTGACAGAAATCTTGGAGCAAGATGGTTCTTTTGACATACCCCACATTATGTTTGGATGTAGTTGGGGTACGGTTGGGTTGGATTGAACATAAATCTAACTAGTCCCTCGGAAAAAAAATTCCAATAACTCTTAGATCGGGCGTCTGATTGACGCACCTTCTATCGCGTTGTATTCCTTTTGATGAGGCAAAACTCCGGGATACTTCTATGTTGGACTTCGTGACAGTTGGGGTATCGACTTGTAGCTCGTGGAGAAGACACTCCTAGAGATGAGCGAACAGAGTACAGATACGAGCAAGCGGAGTACAGAGACCTGGTAGCTGGCTGAGACCTGATGACTGATTGACCGATTCGACTCGGAAAGAATCAACTAGCCCAGTGGGGAGCGCCTAGTAGTTGGTGGGAGACTAATGGCAGAGGAGCTCCTGGTAGTTGGCAGAAGACCCACGGTACTCTATAAGAGGAGTACCTCTACTGGATATTAGGGGGAGTGCCTAGTAGTTGGCGGCAGACCCACCATGGGGCGTGCCTCTCTGTGAGCGTGGAAGACCCACGATACTCGACAGGATGAGTACCTCTGTAGTCAATGGTTAGTAGGAATCACATGGTAGTTGGAGGAAGGCCCAATGTACTCGAAAAAGGAGGGGTTCTCTAGTAGCCGTGGTTTGGACAATGTGAATAAAAATCTTGGTTGAGCTAAGTCAGTAACATTTGTGTTTATCTCATGATTGAGATGGATTACATGATAACTAAGGTATATGTATGGGCATATACCTAAGTGTGGTTATCTGTTGATTTCATACCTTATGGTTTATCCTTGATGGATTTTGTGAGACCTTGAGGGTCTCAGGGTCCCTACTGAGTATCGTTATACTCACCCATGCATGGGTTATCCCATACCTCATTGTGTTGGATGTGGATGACAGAAAGTGCTGACCGAGGATGAGTGTACAAGGACTGGATGGTACCCAGAGGTGGACCACATGGTGTGATGGTACACATAGGAGACGTATGGATGTGGAGTGTTTTATATGCTATCTGTACCATCCCTTCTAGTAGGATCTCCCAGAGGACGATCCAACAGCTGTTTCACATTGCATCAGTTGTAATTGTTTTCATTGTACTTTCAGTTTCCTTATACATTACAGTTCAGCTTGTATTTCTAGCCCCTTTACTTTTCATCACTTATTTTGTATACAGTTTTACATAGCGTATAACATCCATTTACTCTGTTGTGTGTGATTATGTTTTGTAAAGTCAATTCCTTCCCAGTTTTATGGATATATGCCTTTGGTACTAGACACCATCCCCTGGCCTATGGAAGGTGGGCTTGGGGTAGTCACGATTGGAAGGGGTATTTTTCACATAGTCTTTAACAGCAGGGACGATATTCTAATGGCTTGGAATAAGGGGGTGACCTCTCTTAAACCAAGTAGTTTTAAATTGGCTGAGTGGGATAGGCACTTCAATCCATTCACTCAATTCCAAACGACAACCCAAATTTGGATTCGTTTACATGGTCTAAATTGGTTTTATTGGCATCCCAAAATCCTGAGTGATATCTCTTCTTGTGTGGGGATCCCCCTGAAGATGGACCAACACACTATTGATGGTGAATTGGGGTTCTTTTCCCGAGTTATTGTGGAATTAAACATGGATTTAAAATTTCCAGACATGGATAATTTCTTAGATAATGATCAGATGTTCGAAATTAGAATCGAGTATGAGTAGAAACCCCCATTTTGGGACTACTGTAAAATAATAGGTCATGTTGTCTCCACATGCAGGAATATTTAGAAGCAACAATGGTTTTTTAGAGACTCTTCAGGTGAAAAGGTGAATCAATGGAAGATGATTGGAAGGAAGAACAAGGCCACAGCACCTACAACTAAAAAGGGGGAGCACTCTGGTAAGGATCAGCAGGTGCGAATGGAGGGCCCCTTGCCTCCTGCTCCAACTAGTGGTTCCCCCTGCATCCCACATCTTATTAGAGTTGATGATGAAGAATCTGAGATATATATGGATGTCATTAATTTAGTTTGTAGTTATCTTTCTACTGCCATTATCTCTGTGGAGGATGAATTGAAAGACTGTGGAAATGATACACCTATCGTTGTGGATGTCCCATTGATGTCCAGCTTACCTGAGGAAAAGATTGAAAATGCTTTTAACTTTTCGGGGGATGCAGTTCTGTGAAAATCTTCAAGTTATTCTAGGAAAAGTTGGAGTGACATGGTTGATGAGGATGAATCTTTACAGGCCAGAAGCGTGCCCCCGTGCTCTACGGATGTGAATGAACACTCTCTGAAGCCTTTGCATACAGTAATGAGTTTTTCTGAGGGTTCGGTCCACATAATGAAAACAAGGAGTCCCACCAAGCTCTCGACTGGTTCCAAAAACTCTTCAGGTAAGAAGAAGGCAAAGAAGAAAAATAGTAAGGGCAACTTCAACTACAAATTTGGTTCAAAATGAATATCATGTTCTGGAATTGTCTGGGTCTTGCGAACTCCTCCACAGTCAATGCCCTACATAGGCACATTTTGATTCATAAGCTGAAGCTTCTGGGGATTTATGAACCCAAATCTTTATTCCCTTTGGGTTTTTCGGGTCTCAAAAAATATGGCTTCCTTCTGGTCGCCAAAAATGGTTACAATGAGCAAGAAGAACGTTTATGGGTATTTTCATATACTTCTGTTGGATCAGTTGATATAATTTCTATTAATGACCAGGTGATATCTTGTTCTCTACAATGGGAGTCTGTACAGCCGGTGGGATCTTTTGTTTATGTGAAAAGCAGATACCAGGACCGTAGAAGGCTGTGGTAGGAGTTGGGAAATTTGGGAGGCATCTCTTCCTCATGGTTTTTATTGGTTATTTTAATATGATACTTTGTTCTAGTGAAAAAACTGTCCCGGTTCATTCACAAATTTTCCTTAGGGAGTTTAAGGAGTGTGTTGACAGAAATTATTTGACTGAGGTCATCTTGGTTGGTGCTATTTTCACTTGGTACAGACGATGTCTCAACCACATGACTGCTAGCAATCTTGACAGAGCTTTTGTAAACAATTCCGCTTTGGATAAATGGAACTCTATTTCTAGCATCAACCTTCACAAATTTTCCTTTGACTTCCATCTAATCCTGGTCAGTGTTAAGGGAAGAGTGTCTAGCATACCCCTCCCCTTTCGTTTCAATAATGCCTGGGCATCTCAAAGCGGCTGTATTAAGCTGATTGAAACCTCCTGGACCAGCATGCAGGGTACTGATTTTCAGTTTAAATTGAAAATCCTAAAGTGAAATCTAAAATATTTGAGTAAAGTTACTTACAATGACCTGGACAATGATATTCTCATTATTTAATCCCCTCTACAAAAGATCCAAGATGAGGCATCCAATGTTGACTTCTATCTGGATTTTTCTGAGGAAGCCCTGCTTGCTTCTAAACTGAACTCTCTTCTTGATATTAAGGAGAAAGCACTAAAAGAGACCTTCAAAATTAAATGGCTTCAAGAGGGAGATAGGAATATGATGTTATTTAATTCTCTCCACAAAATTAAAAAGGCCAACTGTCCCTTCTCCTTCTTGAAGGTCGAGGATCAGATCTTATACAATAGGGAAAATATTGCTGATTACATTGTTGATTATTTCTCTAAGATCATCAATGGACCTCCTCTGGAGGGGAATCTGATGGATTGCGTCATTCCCACTACGGTTACTGCTTCCGATAATGCCTTCCTCGCTTCCACTAACTTGGAATTTGAAGTCAAAGATTCTTTTTTTAGCCTCAACTCCTCTAGTACCCCGGGCTCGGATGGCTTCAATAACTTCTTTTACAAGAAATATTGGGATGTCATCAAGGGGGATGTTTTCAAATTAGTCACCTCTTTCTTTTCCTAAGGGGATCTCCCTCAAGGCCTCAATTCTCTATTTATCACTCTTATTACTAAAGTTGAGAACGCTTGTGAGATCCATCTTTTTAGGCCAATTGCCTTGGTGAACACATTCTATAAAGTCATAAGCAAGATTCTTGCCAATAGGCTCTCTATTATTTCATCTAGGATTGTTTCATGGAACCAATTGGGCTTTATCAAAGGAAGATCTATACAAGAGTGTATCTGTTCTGCCTCAGAGTGTCTTAATCTGCTCGGAATTCCTACAAGAGAAGGTAGAATGGCTCTCTAGCTTGATACTAAAAAAGCTTTCGACACTCTGGATTGGACTTTTATATATAAGGTCCTTGAGAAATTTTGTTTAAATGACACTTTTATTAAATGGATTTCCTCCCTCCTCAGTTCATCCCATGTCTCGGTTCTTCTCAATGGCTCACCTAAGGGCTACATTGCTTGTTCTAGGGGAGTTAGGCAGGGGGACCCCCTCTCAGCCCTTCTATTCCCCATTGCTGAGGATTATCTCAGCAAACGCATTACTCATATGGTCTCTGAAGGACACCTCAGGCCAATTCAAGCATCAAGGTCCCTTATTATTCCCTCTCACTTTTTTTACAGCGATGATATCATATTATACCTACAGGGGGAAAGAAGAACGTACGTGTCTTGAAACAAATTTTTCAACATTATGAAAGTGTCTCCGGTCTATGTATCAGCTGGGAAAAATCTTCCATTCATTTTGGAATGAGGTTCTCTATTCATTGGAAACACTGGACTCTTTCAGAGTTGGGAATCAATGAAGGATCTCTTCCTTTTCATTATCTAGGTGTCCTACTCTTCTAGGGGCTCCCTAGGGCCTCTTATTTCTCTGAAATTATGGACAGAGTCATTGGTCAGCTCTCATCCTGGAAAGGGAAAAGCCTTTCTATGTCTAGGAGAATTTGTTTGGTAAAGTCGGTCATCATTTCTAAATTGGTCTACTTATTTATGGTCTATAAATGGTCAAGGGGCCTTCTCAAACGTTTGAACACGTCAATCATGAATTTTATCTGGAGTGGTAGCATCCTAGAGAGGAAGTTAGTCACTATCCCTTAGAGGTTCTATTTTAAACCACTCCACTCTGGTGGCATTGGAATCAAAAATATTTCTCTCCTTAATGAATTTCTTCAAGCACACTTATCCTAGAATATTATACGTAGATATTTGGAATCTATGGTTTTCCAGAAGTCTCGTTTTGCTAATAACTTGAAGCATGGTAGCAATGCTTACATTTTTCCCTCATTATGGCCAGCAGTTAAATATTCCTTCCAAAATATTATGACCTCCTCTAGATGTATTGTCAACAGAAACTCCAACCTTAAGTTATGGCTTGATAATTGGACAGGTAACATTCTTTTTGATGAGTTTCAGCATGCTGCTCTTAACTCAGGGGTGCAGATCTCCATCAAGGATTTTCGGGATAATCCTTCAGAAAACATTCCAGAGGACCTTCATGATTTAATTGGTAATTACAATTTTGCCTCGTGCCCTGATTTCATAGCTTGGGATCCAGCTAGAAATGGGATTCTGACCAGCAGTTTGTATTACTCTCATCAAATTTGGGATATCAATTCTGATTCTAAATGGTTGTCTATCATCAATAAAGTTTGGATTAGGCCTTCTCGACTGACACTTATCTGGAGGCTGGTTTATAATAGATTACCCACTGATGAAGTACTCTAATTGTTTGGTATGCAGCGATTCTCAAGGTGTGTAATGTGTCATAGCCATAAGAAGGATGCAGAGCAACTATTCCTCTCTTGTGCAATAGCTACGGCCATCTGGAAGTAGGTTTTAGGTGCATTTGAACTGGATGGCCATAGATTTTTGGGACTGCAGGATCTTCTATGTTGCTGTTCAGTTATTTAAGTTTCACCCCAGATTCATTCTCTCCACTCCGTGGCTATTGTGGAAGTGTTGCACAGAATTTGTCAGCTCCAAAACGCTGCAATTTACAATGGGATAGGCTGCTGCTTGAAGATCTCTTTGACGCAGATTTATGAGGTTATTAGGGATGCATCGACTGTCTGTTTTGGGTAATGCTACAACAATATTCAGGACTTCAAAGTTATGAAAAATATGGGTGTTAAAGGGATTTTTAGACATACTTTGGGCACCATGGAGGTTTTTTGGATCCCTCCTTTCCACCATTGGGTTAAAGTCAATATGGATGGCGCCTCAAAAGGGAATCCTGGCCCTACGGGTTGTGGTGCGATCTTTGGAGATCATGATTAATTTGTCAAAGGATGCTTATATGGTTCTTGTGTCATGACAATATCTCTTGAGGCTAAAATTCTTGGGATAATACATGTTGTTTCTTTTGTGAAAATGAAGGGTTGGCCGAATATCTAGCTTGAGAGTGACTATTCTACCATTGTGCAGGCCAGCAGGAATGGTGAAATGATTATCTCTTAGCGGCTCACTGCAAAGTGGATGCAATGCATGGAGATCCTTTCGACTCTCAATTTCAGCATCACGCATATCTTTCAGGAGGCTAACCGGGTTGCCGATGGTCTTGCAAATCTCGGAGTTGGGAAACTTATTACCGGGTCAGATTCTCTTCCTGAGGCTTTACTTCCTTTATATAGGGATGATTATAATAAGATCCTGCACTTTCGTCTCTTGTAACCTTTCTATTTTTATGAATTAATTCCTCGGCCATTTGGCGGAGGGAACCTTCTTCACCATAGACTCTAGTATATGGGAAGATTGCATGAGTTTCCTCCAAAAATTCCTTCCATATAATGTCTTGTTCTTCACATGTTATCATGAAACTCCCTTCCATGAAGTGAACCCCTTCATGAAAAAAACCCATCCATCAAGAAAGTCATGGTTTCATATAGCACCCAACAAGAATGCATCCCCTACCACGGTGACCCACATGAATCCTCCTTAATGATTCATACATCCATGAATATTTATGAATTATGGGACTTGAAACCACCCAATACAAGACTATTCAGGAAAAAGAATTGTACATAACTAGTCTTTTGGACATTCACATCCAATCCCTTTTCATAATTCATTAGCTGTGTTGTATCTGAATTAGTTTTCCCTAGAGAGAAACTCTACAACACTTGTATAGTATTTATTCCATAAATCATTATGGGTCGCATACTTGTTTTACTTTAAGATCTATTACTTCAAAAAGTATTGGTAGCCTCATAATTATGCCTTCACATTATCCACCTACCATATTTAATCAATCGGTTAGAACTAATGGCTTATCCTCACTCAATCCCATGACATCATCCATTTCAAGAAACAAGAATCCTTACCACATGATGTTAAACTACATGAATCTACATATCACATGACCTTAAATTATGAAACTGAAACTAAATGAGATTATATTTTATTCTTGTAGATATGTAGGATATCTCTAAATTGTTGATTCCCAAAATCATCACTATCCCATATCCCCCTAAGCAGGTGGTATATCTAATGCATGATCATTATTTTTCATTATATTAAACCTCTAAATATCACTAATAGATGTTATATCATGAACACCCATTCAAGTCATGTATATAAGGATTTTTCCCTAATTGAAATTAAACTACCATTTCCCTTATATTACTATAATAAGTGAATTTATTCCTTATATGATGAGCATAAAAGTTACTATGTGACAAGCATAGGATTACACAACTCCTTGATTCATTAGAAACCCAATCTAATATGATAATCTTAATATTATTTATGCAATGAGTATAAGGTACCACATGTGTGGAGAATGGGATTCCAATGGTGATAATCTAGGGATATCATGGGTGATGATCCTAAGATTCAATATTTAATGAGCATAAATCACCTCATGTGATGATCATGAGATGCCACTATTAATGATATAGGGATTCCATGGGTGATGATACAAAGTTTTCTTATGTGATTACCCTAGTATGCCTCATGTGATAACCATGATATACATTATGATACAACCCAATTTTGATCAATGAGACGATCATAGTATATCCTATGTGATGATCTTTGGTTTCAGTAAGTGATGATCATAAGATTACATATATAACAATAATAATATTCCCTCATATCCTCAAGTAATGAAGATATTTACATATGCCTAGTATAACCAACAATATCATAATACTTGGAAATAAATATTTTACCCTTTTAAGGAATCATGTGATATAATTAATCTCTATAAAAAAAGATGGTGTTGGGAATATGATTCATGGAGATTTCTTAAATCTAAAATGGTATACTAAACTGGGAAATAAAATTCATTAAGAGAAGTTATGGCATCACACTACTCATTCCAATCAAGGTGTTTTTATAATTGACATGATGATGGATGGCTGACATGGTAGGTTAATCTAGAATGAGGGACCCAAATCATGACCAACCATGGTTCATTCTTACATTGTAGTCCAAACAAAAATCCTCAAAAAATATGAATCTTTGAGAAAAGATGATGGATATTTATCTTAGAGTGGTAACTGCAGTAGATTTTTACTTCACATAACATATTCTATGGTTCATCAATTCCATTGATATAGGTTTCAAAAAAAAATTGTATTCTTACCAAATCCATTCATGAATTTCAATTGTATTCTTACCCAGCTTTTAGGGGGAACCATGGGACTTATGAGACTAAATACTAGATTTATAATGTTTAACTCCAATATAAATATACCAGTACACTGACAGTGATATAAGATGGGCTGTAAATATATAAATTTTAATTTAAATCATGTGAATGGTTGAAATTTCTATAGTTACGAAGGGTGATGAATTGATTATAATGGATTGACTTTAAATTTATTCTTGAAAATATATTCTACCAAGAGAAGGAAAACAATATGTTTTTATATTTCTATAGAACTTTTATACCCTAAAAATTCCATAGTATACCATACCACTAAATTTGAGTGGTTTTTTTAGATTTATGTTATAATTGAAAGGGAATGAGTTCATTATAGAATATTATTTTGGGAAGAGCATTAACTATTCATTTTGGGTCAATGTATTTTCTTATTTCTTAAACACCTAATAATAAGAAGTTGAGAAAATAATGACTATCCAAAAAATTTATTTAACCTCATTACATATTATAATGTGGGACATTTATTATGTCTAAGTGAATTAATGCAATGAAATTCCATTTTCAGGGAGTTAGTGTTTGTCAGGTGTTCAATTTTATTCCTCTATGAAATAGGATTATGTGTTTTATATAGTGTTTTCATTATAATATAATGGGGGAATGTGTCTTATTGGTGTATATATGAATTTATTTAAATTCACACCTATATCAAGAGGAGTAATTTTATTTTGTTTCATAGTAAATCTCATGGAAAGGTGTGGGGATAATAGTCTTAATCATTGGTTCACCGTGATAGTGATATTAGATCACCATTTTTTGGAATGATTTATATACCTGTTTTTTTATATTTTTAAATGGAATTTAATTTTATCATTGGATTTTTATTGAGTGAGTGGGATATGATGTTATTTATCAAGCTTATTAATTTTGATGTTGTATGGTTATTATATCAGATATTTTTTATATAGGCAACCAATATGTCATTAGATCATAAATAAAGGTTCACGGGATGGGAAATAGATTTTTATTATTTTATTAAAACGATTCATTATTGTTGTGTTTTTTAGTAGTCGGGTGATTCATTTTGGTAGGATATCAATATAGATAGTCATATAGTGGGGAGAATCCATTTGATCAAATGATAAAGGGAATCCGTGTATCAGAAGGAATTCACCAATCATCATGGTGTGAAACAATATTATAAATTAATAGTAGTAGTAGAGTAACCACTACTTGTATAAGAATGGAGATTATGAATTAAATCTACTTATATAATGAAGTCATGATTTCGGTGTCCATTAGTCATATTCGGATGTGGTAAGCTTTAGTGGAAACTAATGTGGGGTATAATTAAAATATAGGGTAAAGTATGAATTATGTTATAAGTATGTTTTGTACTTGTTGAGATACAATGAAGACTATATTATTAAATTTATAAACATTTTTGTTCATTGAATCTAAATGAAATGATTAGAAATTGGGTGTGGAAAGAATTGTGATTCTTGGGGTAGGTTGGAGGTAATAATAATCTTCTATAGACTATCTTCAAAGAATATCAATTCATATTTCTACTATTTATTGATTCCTAAATTTAACCAAGATTAAAACATTATTTTTGAGATTATGAAATGTAATTTTTATTTAAGGGATTATTGGGGTTTTGAAGGAAGTTGGTATAGTGATGTAGAAACCAATACTTTTTTACATAATTAGTTGCAATAAGATTGAATTGGAATTGGATGCATTTTTTAAGTGATGGGTTCTTGTTGTGGATTGGAGTGTGAGAGTTTTCAGAAAGGATAATATATACCCGGGATTTTCAAACATATATATTTATTCTTTTTTTAGGAATAATTATTACATTTCACAAACAAATTTTTGAGGATCGTAATGGTATAGTTCCTTTAGAGACTTCATACCAAATATTATTATTTAGCGAAAAATCATTAATGCTTCCCACAAAGATGTTAACATTTATTTATATTTATAGAGATACCCTACTTAAATCCTTTCATCAAAACTTGGGGAAAGGAAATATACGAAATAGAGAGATCAGATTCTCAGTAAGGATAAACATGGGAAAATACATAAAAATAACATGATAATAAGGGTTTGATAATTTGAGTGTAACATGTGAACACAACACCATACATATAAAAGATCCAAATCCTAAATCTTAGCATACATATTAGCATTTTATTATACATGAATCAAAAGGAAATCAAGTAACCTGAGCCATGATATCATAACATTGACATAAGATATAAAATTTTGACATACACATAAGTATTGAAAATCATTTACATAGTAGTAAATGATCATTTATAAAAATATTATAGTGGAATGGGATAATTCCCCAATCCATCATAGAAGTCAAGGTTTAATCCCTTGTCTATCATATTGTACAGAGTCCCTTACTAAACTATGTCCACTCCCCAATCTAGTATTACTTATTTTATGAGATATAAATCATTACCCAATGAATTGGAAGGATATATAGGTCCTAAACCTCACATAATGGAAATAATACATATATGGGCCACAAGATCATAAAATATTTATCACATAATAAACAATTAAATGAAATAGGTTTTATATACAATTCAATATATCCTAACTTGTGGAAAAGAGATATTTTTAAAAATCATTTCATTATTTCATCATAATATAACCCATGAAAAGAAGTGGGTTTCATAAGCCTTTCTTCGTGGTATAAATTGTGGAAGAGAAACAAGTTTCTGGAAAATAATTCCACAATAAACATAAAACATTCAGTAAAAGAATAATAATGGTATCATTGGATAATATTTGAAGTTACGCATTTGTGACCTCAACAAATGTCATATAAGAAGGAAATTTATTTTTATAGATCATTTAAAACATTTTTTGAGGAAAATATCCTTTCTAAAATAAAACAAATATTAAAAAATAATATTTTTTCAAAATAATTTTATTTGAAATTAAAACTATAAAATTATAATAAAATATTTAATATAAGGAGTGTTCATGATCTTAAAAAAATATCATTCATGTTTTAAACTTCAAAATAGATATTTCTTTAACATTTTTATAAAATTTAAAATGGTATTGTTTGAAAAAAATATTCTTATAATTTTTTTCTGGAAAAAATAAAACATGGGTAAAAAATTATTATATAAATCATTTGGATAATTTTAAAGAAATTTGAAATTTTTTTATAAAACATGATTTTGGTAGATGAAAGGTTTTTTTATCCAATGGGAGAAATAATGTTTGTTTTCTTTAAAAAAATCAAAATATTAAGTAAAAAAATAAGGAAATGATGGTAAAGCATTTGTTACCAATAAATAACAAGATGAAAATAAAATTCATTTGTTTCATGCGACAAAGATCATAATATTTCATCATTGTAATCATAATCATAAAAAATCATGGTAAACGATGGGATTATAACATAAAAATATTACCACTATGGAATCATTTAATTTTTAATCCCCATGTAATAATAATATTAAATGAAACATATAGTGCCATGATAAATTAAAAGAATATTTTTTTTAAACAAAATCATGTTTTATAAAAAAATATTCTTTTAATTTTTTTCTCGAAAAATTAAAACATGGGTAAAAAATTATTATATAAATCATTTGGATAATTTTAAAAAAAATTGATTTTTTTTTATAAAACATGATTTTGGTAGATGAAAGGTTTCTATAAATTAAAAGATTATTTTTAATCCCCATGTAATAATAATTTTAAATGAAACATTTAATTTTGAATCCCCATCATTGGACCATACGTACGCATGAATGTCGTTTTTGTTTTCATAAAGAATAAAATGAAATAAAGATAAATAATATATAAAAATTAAATAATATTTTTTATTTCATATACAAATAACATTTTTTATTTAAACATTTCATTATTACATTACATGTAAAGCATATATGATGAATGAATCACATCACATCATGAGGCGGTAGTCCATCGTACACAAGAGAAAAATTATCATACCCCCATAGAATGGGAAGTAATGATGTATATGTGATATAATAATTCCATAAGTTTTAATAATTTAATAAATATAATATTCGAACATTTAATCCTTCATTATGTCTAGTAGTGAGAGGTGGTAATGGAAAAACAAACTATATATGTTCATGAGGTCGTAGACCAACATAGACACAAATGATGATTTCATACCAAATTTTATGGAAGTGGAAATAGTTTTAAGTAATTCCATTAATATAAAAACAAATATTTATATATAATATAAATATTTTATTATATAATCGCAGTTTAATAATAATTTATGTTGGTGGAGGAAGAAATAAAATAAAATGCTCGGTTAGGGGTGTTACTTCTTCTCATGAAAACTTCAATTGGTTTTCACCAAAAGCATTATTAGGTAAGATTTTTTGTTAGTATAATGATTATATTATGGTTTTATAGAATTAATGAATTTGTTTGGGTAGTTAATGTCTAAAAATTGATTTTTTAAGAGTGAAGGGATGGGTAGAATGCGTGGACTTTTATAATTTGTGTGAGAGACACATTTATAATTATTTGAAATGAAAAATGTGTACCCACGTTTTAAAAATAAAAAACAATATAAAATGGTACATTATGGAGAAAATAATATTTAATTCCTAAATATTTTCTGAAAATGGTTTTTTGGAATGTTTTTTGTCATTTTTTACACTCATATTTTTAGTTTAACACCCCGATAAACCCATTTTTACTATAACCGCTGCAAATAATTTTTATTGTTTTTCAATAAACTGTTGTAAAAACATTTATTGGAACCTTTTAGATAATATAAATTATTATTATTCCAAATATGAAAAAAATTTACAAATTCGATTCAAATAATTTGTAAATTTTAATTCAAAATTGAACCTATATGTGTGATGAGAGAGCAGTTTTCTTAAAAGAATGGTCACAAGTTTAAAATGTTTTTATATCTACATTTAATATATAAAAAATTAAAATTTCTTAATTTTGATTAATTTATATATAATTTTAATAATTTTAATTATAAAACCATCCTATAATAATTTTTAAGTTTTAATTTCATTAAAAGAAATGTCAATTCTGAACAAAAACTAGTATTTTTCAATATTTATTGAAAACAATTATCTTCTCAGAAAATTATGAAAACATAACCCAATGATAATGATTAAAAGTTGATTTAAAAAATTAATTTTCTAAAATATTCAAATATAAATATTAAAATAAGTGCTTAAAATGTGACAAAATCCATTTTTTGAAAAACAATATTTTAAGCATAAAATTGGTTTTATTTTTACCTATTTTCTTGAAAACACATAAGACAAAGGTAAAAAATGTGATTCAATATATAATATATAAATTTCATTAATATAAACTACCAAATTTTTTTATTTATTTATTGAGGTATGCCATGTCTATTTTCATAAAAATAGTTATTCAAAAAAACATATCCTTTATTTTATAATATTTTTTTTAATTTATAATTACTCAATTATCAATGAAGAAAAATTATATACATTTATAAAACATATACTTTCATAACTTAATTAATCATATTCATTCCCACTATTAAAACATATATGTGATAAATACCATATTAAATAAAAATGTTTTAATAATATGTCATTCTTTGTTTACACATGGTGGTTCATTTTACACAATCTATAGTAAGCATTGCATGTAATTCAAGAGAAACTAAATGATGCATGTTAGTCAATGTAAAAGTTGTTTTTTATAACAAAAAACATCCAAAATTTCAACATTTATTTGAAAAAATAATTCACCAAATATCAGGGTACTATATTCTTACCCCCTTAAATAAATTGTTCCTTGAAAATTTCAACTTGTTCGTGATAAATATATGTTTAAAATTAGAAAATACTTTCTTGGGAAACCCAAATCATAAAAAAAATATTATAAAACCTTCTTTTGAAATGATATAAAGGTATGTGTGATGTGAATCTTTTAAAATAGATGCTAGGTTTTCCAATAGGATAACATATGTGTGAAATGAAAACAATGAAATAGTGGAGAAAAGTAACTCCCAAATATTGAAAGAGAGTAATAGAGAATAAGGTCAGAAAAAAGTTAATGACAAAAAATATATAAATCCATGATAGTTGAAAAGCCCATTTATTCCTCCGAAATTAAGTTATATGCTGAAAATTTTATTAAAAGACCATTTTCTAAAATTTAATGAATTTTAATGAGAATATATTCTTAACTAATTTCATTCAATTTCATAATAACAATATAATCATTTTATTGTGCCTTAATAAATTTTCACTCCATCTCATACACTAAGAGATGCTTTTTATACCTGAAGAAGTATGGGATCAGAAGATCCATAAAAGAATGATATTTTATTCCATATTTCCATTGTTATTATAAAAAATATAATTTTTAGGAAAATTTATCTAATAAAATTTAATTTTCAACTAAATCCATTCCATTAATTGTTAAACTTAAGGATCCTATATGTTTGGACAAAATTTAAATCCCTATATTTATAAATAAGTCCACTAAATTTCCCAAATCCACTTATAAGTAATCCTCCTCTCAACATGAGGTAGCTATTAATTTCACACACCAATTATGTGAATACATTAATTATATATTCTCCAGAAACATGGGAATATATTGAATTACCATGAAATATTATTGAAAACATACATTCTTTCAAAAATTATCACATTTCTAATTCCTTAAATAAATAAAAATTTATTGAAAATATTCTATAATTCTAATAATGTAGTAAACTCCATCAATGATAACATAAATAATTTTTCCATCAATTCATTAAATAGTACAAATGTAATAAATAATATCTAATTTAGTTTATCCATATCAATAATCACATTCACCAAAATTAACACCATTTCTCAACTTTTGGAACATATTAAGGGGTTTATTCCCTTAATAATGTGATTTTCAATTAGATGTATCCTTACCATTAAATATATTTTCTAGGTCATCAATTATATTCAACATATTCTTGAAAATACTTAATAATAAAATTATTCTGAACAAACCATATATATTTTCTGATTCATATAACATAATTATTTAAATACAACACATAAAAACTCCAATAATTCAATATTATTCTATAACCATTTACTAGGCTTAATCTCCATATTCCTTAAGACTTATTTATTTTCATATATCATTTATATTATCATAATAATTATAAATATATAACCATTACATGTACAACATTCCTGATTCACATCACGAGCTTTCAACTAAGGACATAGATTTGCATAATTGTCACACTTTCCACATTTGAAACATTAAACCATCGAATATATCCTAAGGTTTCAATTATTATTTTCATTTTCATTAACAGAGCTATTCATTTTTCTTCTAGAATTACTTACATTGTGTTCTTATTTTCCAGACTGAACACATATTTTAGTTCCCCTGATAAATTCGTTTGGGTGGTTATCCCCCCTTATGAACATATAAGAAAAATAATATTCTTTTCTCCAGGGTCTCCACCACTCAAAATCTCAATGAATTACATCCTCATTTTCATTGGTGAGTCTCATAGTTGGTTAAGGATCAAGTTTTTAATAATATATCACGGTAACTGATTAATAATAATAATTGTATTCTTCACACTAGTTATCATCTTATTTTATTTCTAATAAACACATTGTCTATCATATTAAATATCAATTTTTTATAGTTCCCACCATTTACTAAAACAAAAAATCATAGTGTGAGTTATAATATTCACAGTGGGAGACATCATAATCATGAAAAATCACTTATAAGATGTCTAAATAACGATACAATCTTTTCAATCTTTGAAACTATAAGTTTATCCTAGTTCATTCACAATAATCCTTTATTTAAATTCTTTATGATTCATGATAAATTGGTTCCTTAATTTACAAATTATATTACCTAGGAGTGTCAAATCGATTGTTCAATAAGACTCATTATCTTGTAGCAAGTGACGATTTTTTCCATGTCAATAGACCATTTTCAACATTTTTACCCATTGGTACCTCATTGTCTAATCTACATCTACTAGTAGTATCCAAATAGAGATATTTTTATTTTCAACAACTTTCTGTATCATTTAAAAACAAATTATAGACATTTTCACATACTTTTTCATATCGTGATAATTATCTTTAAACATGACCTTAAGGATGTCTCTAAATATTTTCATCTTATTATCCAAATTTTAACTAAACATATCCTATGATACTTTCTATAGTGACCCAATATTTTCATATATAGATATTATATATTTTTAGAGGAATTTTCATTACATTACATAAACACATTCTTAAAGATCTTAATGGTATAACTCCTTTGGAATGTACGTACACAATATTCTTATTTTGTGTATCAACTTCAATGTTTCCCACAATGATCATACCATTTAGTAAACATCATATGGATACTCAACGAAAATACTTTCTTCATAACATGGGGAATGTAAACATAAAAAAGGGTGTTCTCAAATGATTAGTAAGTGTCCACAGGGGAAAATATGTAAAAATAATGTCATTATATGGGTATGAGAATGTGAGTATAACATATGAACACTATACCCAGCATATAAAATATCAAAATAATGAGTCATTTTATAAACAATGGTAGTTCATAATACATGAATCATAAGGGAATCAAAGATAAGGAGCCATTAGCATAACATATACATAAGACAAAGAATTATACTACACACATAAAAATAGCAAATCATTTTCTTATTTGTCAAGTATCATTTCCAAAACTATAATAGTGGAATGTTTTTAATCCCAAAACAATCACAGTACTCAAGGCTCGCTCTTAATACTATCAATTTTGAAATATTCCCTTATTAAACTGGGTTCACACCAAATTTAACCATGTTTATCTCATGAGATATAAATCTTTAACAAATTAATTTTAGGGAGATGTAGGTCCCACCCATCACATAATGAATTTGTATTCCAAAATATCATAAACAATTTATCATATCATAACCCATGAAATCAAATGGTTTTCATAAAAATTTCATAATATCATAACCTATAGAAATAAGATAGGTTTTATAATGATTTTATTATATCATAACTCATAAAAAGAAGAGGGTTTCATAATAATTTTTTCATGGTATAATAGGTGGAAGAAAAACTGGATTCAAAAATATCATTTCATTATAAACATAAACCATTCAATGAAATAATAATAATATTATAATTGAATAATATCCCTAGTGAGGCATAGGTAACATCAACAGGAGTCATCTTAGATGGAAAATGATTTTAGAAGACCATTAAAAACGTTTCTTGTTAAATATTACCCTTTCAACATGAAAAAACGTTTCTAAAACCTTATAAAAGTTGAATATTCTTTTCTTTGGGAATAACCATGGAAAATTACAAATGAAAATTTAAAATAGTGAGTTGTCATGATAGTAGAAAATACTATTCATGTCGTAGACTTCAAAAAAATATTCATTTCAAATTTTCAGTAAAATCAAAACGATAATTGCTTGGAAACCAACATAAATATTCTCTCTATTTTTTTTGAAAAAATTTAATATTGGGTAAAGATTTATTTAATAAATCATTGGAATAATTTTTAATATTTTTGGTAATTTTTTTAGGAAAACATGATTTTGGTAGAAATATGTTTTTTGAGGAAAGAGAAAAACAAACATGGTTTTACATAAATACATTATTTTAATGTCTTGAGTACATAAATTGAGTAAAATGAATGGAAAACATGTATTACCATGAAATAACCAAATTATAATAGCCTGAATGTTCTGAAGGCCTTCTTTTTTTTTCATTATAGATAATATCCCTTTTAAGGGTTAAAGGGGAACACTTGAATGATCCGTAGGCCAAAGGAACAAGGCCTAACATGAGCTAAAAGACAGTACATGACCCAATGGTCCAAACACATACTATGCCCATTATATGACTCATAGTGCCAACCCACTAGAACTACCCCACCCTAGCTTATAGACCATCAATCGCCTTGATCCACACCATGCATTGTTGATCGGCTAATATTTCCCCATAATAGGCTACATAGTGCCTGGTCCTCATGGTGGTTTTCATCCCCTCTTATTCATCAAATCTGATTAGTTCGGCTTCTGGTGACTACTACTCATTGCTCTGATCCTCTTATGGGGTCTTCTCAATGTGTGCTGGGCTACTCCATAGTCTCTATGAAGGCCCTGATGCCCGAAGTCCTTTGATGACCCAAAGGCCCTAAGACCCATATTCTCAAACTAGTTTATCAAAGGCCCATATAGGGTGAATAGTTTTGACTACTACATCACTGAAAATTTCTTACTACAGTACTACTACAGTAACCTCCAACATTCGCCTCCACCTGGTTTCGAACCATGGTCTCTTGGAGGCCATGAAGAAGCCCTTACCAACTGGGTATGGGCTCCTTGGCAACCAAATTATAATAATATTCATGATTTGATTTATAGATATATTATAATATTTTATCATTGAAATTATAATTATTAATAATCATGAGAAAAAATTTGATTTTAAAATAAAACTTGTACCTCTTTGGTAACGTGGAATCGTAAGCGACATGAAATAATAATATTAAATGAAACATAAAATATGATGAGAATAAATAAGATCCTAATATTACATGTCAAAAGTGTTTTATATACACCACATAAAAAATATAATTTCGTAACATAATACTTATCTTAAAGAAGACAAATAGAGACACAAATTCCTTACCACTTTGGTAACTTTTGAACCACAAACACCATGAAAGATATAACCTTAAATGGATATATAATCCATATAATTTTTAGTAAAATAATTATAAAAAAAATAATTGGTATTATATACACCACATAAAATAAATAGGTGTTGAATATGGAATGTTTCACGTAGAAGTAAAAAGTGAGAAGAAAATCCATCACTTTAAGTCTCGAATTACTTCATACACATTTAAACCGCTTGTATAATAAATAAAATTTTATGATACCTATATTAAAGATAAATAATAATATATACCAAACCATATATGATTTAATTATTAACATTTATTACCCTTTTTCTAATAATTTCATGTTAATGTCACGTTTCGAGCAATAATGACTTTATTTTGTTAAGTATGTTTTGATTTGTAATTTTTTTGTTTCCATTTCATTGATTATGGTTTCATAATCTCCAAAATTTTAAGATTTATATAAATATCATATATATTAATTATATATGTATTTATATTATTTCATAAAATCTATAAATAGAAAATTAAATACACCATTCATGGAGACGATATGCCATATATATGAATGAACATTATTTACATTTTTTGTTGGATTGAAAGAGATAAAGGAAAATAATATCTTAAAAACCAATAATATTTAATATTTTATATGTACACATCACATATTGTTATTTAAACCTACTTTTATTATTTTCAATTTAATGTGTATGAGAGGAATGAATCACAATGCTTTATGAGGCGATAGTCTACTATACACATGAGTGACATTATAATTTTCCGTAGAATAGAATGTACAGAGGTATATATGATATAATAATTCCAGATGTACAAATAATATCATCAATATCATATATAAACATTTAATTTTTTATTATATTCATCTATGACTGTTAATAATGGAAAAACTAAACACATCGGTTAATGAGGTGGTAGTCCGCCTTACACATGAATGACAATTTCAAAACCCATTTAATAAAAGTTTATAAGGTTATAGGTAATTACACTAACAAAAAAATATCATTATATATAATATACTGAGGTTATTATATCATCAATGTTTAAAAATAATTGAATTAGGTGCAGGAAGAAATAAATGAAAATGCTCATTTAGGGGTTTTATATCTTCCTCAGTAATTTTCATATGGTTTGTATGAAAATAATTTATAGGATGGGTTTCTGAACTAACAAGGGAATCAAGTATGGGAATATGGAATTAGTGAAGTGACTTCTATCAGACTTGTATTGCCCAATGTTCTTTGAAAGTGTGAATAAGATAGGATAAGTGGTGGCCTTTTTTAAGTGGGGTCAATGGCTCATTATTATTTTATTTAAAAGAAAATTATATGTCAACAATTTTCACAATCCAAAAGGCTCCAAAATGGACCATTATAAAAAATATAATAAATAAGGTATAAATATGGTCATAAAATATGTGTTTGATATGTTTTGTCATTTTTTACCATTACCTCTTTAGATAAAACCCCGATTAACCCATTTTTACCTTGGCCATTATAAATAATTTTTTAGATTTTTAATATTCACTATGGTATAAAATTAAGATAAATTTATTAGATAATATAAATTATGGTGATTCAAAATATTAAATCTATTCTTAAAAATTCCTTTCAAAATATTGTAAATATTTAATTTAAAAATAAACTGGCAGATATAATAAAAAAGCAGTTTTCCCTAGAGAAAATGATAAAATGTTTAAAAAATTTTAATATAAAAATTAAATTTTAAAAGATTCCAAATGAATAAATACGATTAATTGAAATAAAATTTATTTTTTTTTATTTTAAAATAATTTTAAAACAAATTTTATGTTTTTAAAACCATTTAAGGAAACAGAAACTCTAAAACAACCCAACATTTTTCATTATTATTCGAAAAACTTATCTTTTGAAAAATTTCCATGTAACTCAACCTAAGATAATTTTGACATGATTATTTCAAAAATTAATTTCATTTTTCTCAATTACATTTCTACACATTTCAACTCATAATTTTAAAATAATTCTACAAAAAGAAAAAATGATTTTTTATAAAAATACAGTTCTTACGTGTAAAATTTGTATAATTGTTAATCCCTGTCTATAAAACATATTAGATTGATGTTAAAATTTTGATTGAATATATTGTCTATAAATTTCATTTAAAAAATTTTAATACTTTTTAAATTTATGGTTGTAAAAAATGATTATGTAAAAAAATATAGTTTTTTAGAAAATGATTTTTTTATTTGCATATATTTTTTATTTAAAATTATTATTAATTTTCTATCAAAGAAATCATTATATATACATGTGTATACCATATATTTTCAAAATTTAGTTAATCATATTCATACCTCTATTCCAATGTCTAGGAGGTAACAGTCATAGTAAATAATAATATTTTAATTGTATGTCATTTTTCATTTGAACTCAGCATTGTGTGTAATGCCAGAAACCCTCAATGTGACATGTAATGCAAGTTAAAATCATAATTTAATTTAATTAAATATAAATATAGTTTTGTGTGAAATTTAAAATATCAAAAATATTAAATTTATTTGAAACAAATAATTCAAAAAATATTAGGGTGATACAAGGAATGTTTTTTATATGGGTGTATGGATTACATGACTTTTTTTAGAAAAAATGAAAAATTTAGATGTTGAAATTTTTCCAAATTGGTTAATTGAATTTTTTTAAATGCTATTGGATACATTTAATGTATCATAATTTATTATACCTTTATTTTTTTTGTTTTTCTTGAGTCATAAGAATATTTTTGTGTAAATGGTAGTTTTAATTACAATGGGTTATGTTTAAGATGAGTTTTTAGATGTAAGAGGTGTCTCATGGTGTTATGATATGTGTTTCACAAAGAGTGCTATGATGGGAAGCTATATTAGTACATGAATTTAGTATAAATTTTTTATGTAGGTTGTCATAGTTTATTGTTTTTTATTTTTGTGGGACATTTTTAGTCACACTGCGATTGTTTGGGTTGTAGTGTGAGTGGTGTGCGCTACAATGTGGCTCGGACTATTTCATTGTAAAGAGATGATAATCCATATTTTTTTGAATAAGACCATGGAAATAATTATATATGAATATCTTAAATATCAAAAATCAGATAAATATGATAATCCCATATCATTATTATATGTGTCTTACTATCATGTCCCAAAGGGCGAGTTCCTTGGTTTTATCTATATTGGATTTGTTAGGTCATGGTGGATCAATTACAATTTGGATTGGTTTATATTCTAAATTTATTTCTTGAGGTTTTGAATATTTCATTATGGTAATATTTTTTACAACATAATAATCCTTAATCATATAAAATTTAAGGGAGTTGGATTTGTTTTAAAAGTGGGGGTGTTTAGAAGGAATGTGTTGGGACCCTTTTCAACTGATTTGTTATGTCTTGGATCTCTTTATCATGTTGTGGTTCTATGTATCTAAATTTATATTATAAATTTTGTGTGTTTCAATAAATAAAATATTGCTTTTATACATTTTTTAAATTTAGAATAGTCATGGGATCTCTTTTAGTGGTGTATGGTTTTTGGGGAAGATATTTGATCTTTCGATTCATATTATCTAATTCTTCATGATTTAAGGTGTATTTATCTTTCCTCTATTCAACATTTTCTAATTCCATGAATAATTTTGGAGAAAAAAATTCTTAGTTTTGGTGTATTATGGTTGTTATTTTATAGATGAATATAATTCTGTTGGTTTAAGGAAGTTTCTCACGGATTTATTGGTGCTTCGCTTCAGTTTACTCAATATTAAATTTAATGGATTCAGTGAGGTAAGGATTTAACTATAATTATTATTTATTATTGAATAATATATTTATTATTATGATACACAACCTTTTAAATGAACCTTATTGATCCTAAATGACATTGTTTGTTATACCCTTTAAAACCAATAGTTGGAATTTCCAACATTCCCCTTAATTGAAACCCTCTTATTAAACATTATAATTTGTGACTCCTTATACCACTATAATGTGTGATAACCTACCATTTTATAAACATCCGATATTTACACCAATACCAAAATATTATACTCTTCCCTTGATCTCAATTGAGACAATTTGGTTGGGGAGTCAGGACTCTATTTACATGACTTATTTTATCATCACTCTTACCCTAATCATGGTATAATTTTATTGTATAAGGAATGTGGTTATTGAATAATATCCCTTTATACACTACTTCTCTCTCATGGGTTTGGTATTGTGGTTTTTGGTTTATTGGGTAGGTGTTAACATATGTTTTTTTCATTCGTCACTCCCTACTCTTTGGATGGGTTTTGGGAGTTTTTCTCTATGGGAAGAAGATATTGTATATTGTCTCATTCCCCTGAGATATAGATTAATTATTACTTATTTTATATATTTCCTCATTTTATTTCACTAAATTATTAATTAGAATAACATTATTATATTATTAAAGTCAAATCATTATTCCAGTAATTAAATATAAGACCTCAAATTTATTATGAACATGATGGGGAAAGTGGATCATAATAGCTATCTCCCTATTATTCTATATTGATTTGAATTTCAAGTGATTTTTATGTATATATTATTATGAGTTTATGTTAATAAAATTGGATGAAATACATCTGGAATAAATAAATGGGGATAAACATGTAAATCTAGAAATGACGCAAATTTCATAAAAATTGCCATGGGATTGAAACTGTCAATAGGGAGGTATTTAGTAATTAACAACGACTAATATAAGAAATTATTAAATAAATATAATTTGGGTCGGTATGGATTTTGGGTATCACCAAAGTTTATAAGGATCTTATCCTATTTTTTTTTGTTTTCTTATTATATACTTTAGTGTTGGTTAACGATTAAAATTCTAGTTCGTTCATTTTATATATGGTTGTTACTATAGGGATAGTTAGACTATTTTTGAGAGATATTCATTTTTATTGACATTCTCTATAAACATGTAAATTTACATGAATGTATTTTTGTTCCCTAGATTAATATCTTATGTTTGGGTTAGAGAGTAATAATCTGAATGTTCTTCAATGTGAGAGGTCTATGATTCCTCTCCTTGGTGATGCCACATGATATGTTTGAATGGTAGGTTGTGTGAGCTACTATTACATAATAGAGAAATATAGGTGTTTTTCAAGATATTTGGGTATGTTTATGTAATATTGGTTGGTAGGTTTTAGAGGTATGGTTTGAGTGCGGTTGTATTATAGTACATGAAACGTTATTTAGGATTTAAGAGTTGAGTAATAACAATAACAGTTTAGATATTGACTTAGGAATAGTGTGATGAGTTATAAGAAATAATTTTTAATAGTTTAAGGATGTGGGTCAATAATTAGATTATATAAATAAATATTGATGTGAAATAAATAAATTAATATATAACATAACATAATTTATTGTATAGGTAAATAAAATAAGATAAAATTATAACATGGATAGAGATATTGTTAATGTGTGGGAATTAAGTAAACGGAATGAAGTATTTTATAATATTATAATAGTAAGCCATGATAAAGTAACCATAAATTGTACAACATTCTCATGATTTAAATAATACATTCCAAAAATAGTCTCATACCCCAAATACTGAAAGGATTAATGTCATGTACGTTAGATAAGTAAACATATTATTATACAATACCTGAAAACTTTTATACATAATAGTTCTAATTTGGACCGTTTAAATACATATCATACAATTTAGACATCATCATTACCCATGGATTGAAAATATAATAAAGGGGTGAGCTGAAACACTCAATAATGGAAAAGTAATATCATCAAGTGTTAGATCATAATCCTAAAGTAGAACCTGAGAAAGAGAAAAACTATATTGATAAAAGATCATAATGCAATGTAGGATGACCATAAATCTCGATTGAGAAACATATGATCATAAAAATATCATTACAGAAACACAATAGATTA
The DNA here is from genome assembly GCA_963277665.1 of Viscum album. NCBI lineage: Eukaryota > Viridiplantae > Streptophyta > Magnoliopsida > Santalales > Viscaceae > Viscum > Viscum album. The sequence continues at coordinate 1,962,418,511 of OY728137.1, forward strand.
AAAATGTCTCAATATATATATAATTAATCATAAAACATGTGTGCATGATATAAAGGTGAAAATTAATTTAAATATATGTAATGATCATGAAAACTAGACATTTTATAGAAAATAAATGCATCTTGTAAAATTAGAATAAATTGATAAAATACATTGTAATATTGCACAAACATAAGAATCAGATAACATGTGTGGGGTAACCCATTATTCACATGCCGTTGTGAAAAAACACATTATGTATAAGCTTGAAAATGTGAGAAAACCCATCATTCCCATATATGTGTGATGAAATTCATTACATCTAATCTAAGAAATTTGAGAAAACCCATCAAGCCAACACATGTGTGAGGGAGCTAATTAAGTCCATTCTTCGATGTCTCATGAGATATAAACATAAACTAATACATTGTACAGTAACACAAACATTTCATTCAAATATATTACATCTTATTTGATGAATATACAATACATAACATTAATACCCAAGATAGAATCATACAGGTTTAGTGTATTTGGAATCATGGATTCATAAACAACTTTTATGTAAGATATCTACATCATAACCCACACATTTTTTCAAAATTATAACACTTTTTATATATATCATACTTAAAACCTTTCTTAAAACCTAGGAAATGGAAACATAATAAAGGGTGAGCTCTAATGTTCAGCAAGGGCAAATAAAGGATATATAAATGATCACTAAAGCATAACATAAACATGTGGTCATGATAACATGAGATAAACATTTCAAAACCATACTCATAACATTATATATCAGAATCTATAATAATGGAATAAATAATGGAAGTTCAATAGAAATGAAGCATAAAGGAATCAAATAACATGATCCAACATAGCATAACATTATCATAAGACATAAGATCATGGTATACCAATAAGTATATAAATTCATTTCTTTATTCAAGGCATGAATACAATAAAATCATAGTGGATTGGGATGACTCCCCATTATATCATATTCATACACAATTTTCACTCCCAAGACAATCATAATGGAAATAGTCTCTTACTAAATTGGGTTCAGTCCCCTTGAAATCCTTATTATCTCATGAGATATCCATCGTTACCCAATGAATTTCAGGATATATAATTTCAATAATAACCATCACATAACTATAATACATTTATATGTGTTTCATGATATAATTAAATATTCAACATATTTCTTAACCCATGTAAAATAAATTGGTTTCATATAAGTTTAATCATTTCAACATAGAATAACCAATGGAAAAAATGGGTTTTATAAATATATCATCAACAAAATCATAAAATATCTTGAAAAATAATAAATATGGTATTATGGGATTATATTCTAAGTAAAGCATATTTTAAATCGAATGATGTAATTGTATATGAAAATTCTTTTAAAAGTGATGTTAGAATATTTTTTGGGGAAAATACCCTTTTAATTTTATAATCACTTCTTTAAAATATTTTAATTAAAAAAATATTATGTAAATTTTTTTATTTTTTTCTGAATAATATAACATAATAATTAAAATGTTAGTGGTCATGATGCTTGGAAATGAAATTAATGCCTTGTAAAATAAATTAATGATTACTTTATCATTTTTATTAAAATATCAAAAGTTCATTGTTCAAAAAAATTAAAAGAAGATTATTTTTAAATAATTGTTTTAAAATTAATTAAAGGGTAAAAATGACGTTAAAAAATCATAGAATAATATAATAATAACCATTAATTTAATTTTAGAAAACATGGATATGGAAGAAAAAGGATTTTCAACCGAAGAGAGAAATAAAGTGAATTTTACTTAGAAATGTTATTTTGGTCTCTTGAGTTAATAAAGAGAGAACAATTAATGGGAAACCTGTAATTAATAAAAACATACCAAAGGATAAGAACATTAATTTTATTCATGAAATATATTTCATAAAATTTCATCATGAGAAACTTTATCATAAACAATCCTGATAAACAATGAGATTGTAACATAAATATGTTACCTTAAATTTGACTTACTTAAAAAGCGTCTAACCTCCTATATAATGAATTTTAATTTATTATAATTCTATTATAGAATTATATACATAGTTATAATATCATATATTATCTAGATATAAAATTTCAAAACCCAGTTATTAATAGTTCCTTAATGAAATCATTTCTTCTTGGGGTTTAATGTTTGTGTTTTTCATGAGAATTTCAACTTAGTAATACCAGTTCTTGTACTTCCATCCTGGTTACATAGATTATAGAAATTCAATAATGATATATTTTCATATACATATTCATTATATTTATTTGTATTCGACTATAAAAAACATGGATTGAAAAATGAGTTACTTTGTTCATGGAGATGGTAAGATGTACGTACACATGAATAAGGTTTTCAATTTTTGATGAATAGAATAAAAGAAAATAATATTAAAATTCACATCATAAGAATATTTATTATATCATGTATATAATATATTAATTAAATATATCCCTATTACCTTGTATGTACATAGGAATTGTAAAATCAATCACATCGCTTCGTTATAGAAGTAGTCCACACAAACACCCAAGCGAAATTATCATATTCCAGTAGATTGGTATGATAAAATGTAGATATGATATTTTAATAACCAAATAATAATTATTCCATAATTATAATTTATAAAAATGAAACCCATCATAGTAACCATCTATTAAATTTGTTGATGAAAATTGAATTGTATATTTACATGGAGGAGGTAGTCTACACGTACACGTGAGAGATACTAACACATACCATTTGATTGAATTGAGAAGGATATTGGTTGTAACATAATAATAATAATGTTTATGTATGTTTTGGATACTGATGTTACAATTTTATGACGAATACCATATATTTTGAGGATATATAAAATCAAATAAATTGAATGATGTAACACCCCATCCCTAGTTATCCAGAGTCGGGGCATTATTACATATCATTGGCATGATCACAAAATATCATGTCCCGAAATACCGATTAGTTTAGTAGCCGTGGATGTACTAGATACAAACATATGTTTTACATTATATCATGAAATAAATAAAATACATCATTGTGTCTCCTTTGACCACACTCATATCCCTTAGCCTATTCATGCATGTAAATTATGATATACTTCTTAATATACTATGAAAAATAAAACATAGAGTGGGGTGAGCATAGATGATAAGTATGGATACAAATATAACGGATACATTCATAAATAAGTGTAATCATTTAAGGCAATGTATAAGGCTAAAACACAATCCTTTTAAACATAAATTTCTACATATTCTGGAAAATATTAATCATATAATGCCATTTACATATTCAAATGGATATTCTACTAGTTGAATAATTTCATTTAATACCAATAGATAACTTCATAACAATGTAATTCATAATACCATAAAACATAACCACATAATCAAGGCCTCGTGCCAAGACTACAAATAAGATTATGTCAAGGACTTATGCCAAGACACTATTTTGTCTCATGGGAACTACCGATTCATCATGGAGCTATATAGAGATCCACCTATCACATACTACATCCAATTCATTACTTATATGAAAAGCTTGAGACATAATCTAAACATTTAGATTAAAAATAGTATACGAAATGTCTATATTTTAACTCGAAACCATGATGGTATAAAAATAGAACATCCACATTCAAAGATAACTCATTCAATACAATATGGATTAATTTATTATAATAAATCAACTACAATCAAGAATAATGAAGGATATTGATATAGATGAAAATAATCAGCAAAACTATTTGAGAGAAATATCCACTTTTTATTAAAAACATGTAAAAGTCACACTATTTATCAATAAATTCATTTAAAATTGATTTTTGAATCAATGTGTCCCAATACTCTTTCCAACTTTTGAATGGAATTTTAATTTTAAAACATTAATGTCCATATAAATAAACCCGTAAAACCATTTTTAAATTATGGACATTAATGAGAAATATTTAGAAGAATCGGTCTTTAAAATACATAAATCATTATTTTATTTAAAGAATTCCTAACCAAATGCAAGACACTTGAATACAAATAATTGAGGACTAAAATTAATCAATTGATTAAAATATCATGAGGATAGAGGGATTCATGATATAATATCTCATTGAAATGTATATACATCATATAAATGTGAATTGGTGCATAAAAACAATGATGCCTCAATGGAAGGTAAATTGAGACGAAATACCTTATAATGATTGTATCATTATATTAAGGATAAATAAATGGCATAATTATGTTTGAAACATAAAAATACACTAAATATTATTGGATATTCCATGTAAATCAATCAGAGATAATTCACACATATTCTTTTAAAAACTAAACCAATGACTTGGATGTTTAACTTAATGAATGGAAATTGAGTTACGATTACCCTTATCATGTTCATATCAATAACATGAGAATTTTTCCATTGAGTGACTATGTGTATCAAAAGTATATCCACACAAAGGGAATTTGAAATTACTATGTAAATAAATAAATAGTGATTCCACACATAATCATGGATTAATATAATCAATGAAGTATTCGTAAAACCTAATGAGTTGAAATTAAAATTAGAAATTCTCTTACCAATTTTTTAATTTACGAAACATACACCCCATGAATGAATGATTATACAATGAATATGTATGTACCCATAAATTAATGTATATTACACATAGAATTCAATCATGGGTAGTATATTCCCCACACAAAAGTTAATAGTATCAAATAAAGCTTGAATCTAACGAGAATAAAAGTGAGATGAAAACCCCTTACCTTGTACTTTTCCTTAGTTAAGGGTATTTTAACATTTATTATAATTGATAAATAATTGTTATTAAATTATAAATGAAACATATACATAAATATGATATCTTTTATGTTATTTTAATATTAATTTATTAATAATAATTCAGTGGTATCATTGTTTCGGGTGTTAACTAATTCATTTTCATTTATATGTTCTGTTACACAAGACATGTTTGTTATGGATAATATGTATTTTATTCGTATCCAGAATGATAGTATGTTCATAAACATTATTTTATAATAATGAAATGATTTTATTATTTATTAGTTATGATGGGGAATAAATCATATCGCATTCGTGGAGACGGTAATCCGTCCATACACACGAGCCACAATACCATTCTATTGATGGTGAAATCGTATATAATTGTATGGTATTTAATATATATAGAATAATTAAAATTTTAAATTAATTATTTAAATAAGTTATACACATTCTTATACCAGTCCAAATAATTATGTGTTGAATAACAAACTACACTACGACGTGGAAACGACAAGCTGTATATACGCACGTGTGGTGACATTGTCATTAAAAGGATGGGTAGAATAATGAATATTGTTGTAAAATATACAGAATAACATCCTAGTATGTATAAGGTACTGGATTAACTATATTTTCATGGAAACATGAAAGAAATAGGAAGTGGGAGAAGAAAAGAACATTGAATGAGGAGAGGAAATAATTACCTCTTCTTCGGGTGCTTCCTTGTGATTGGATCAAAGGGGCTCCTTAGGTTTTTATTAGGATCAATGTAAGGCCTCTTAGTTGAATTGAGGCAATTTAGGAGGATATTTTAGCAGGGTTTGGCCGAGCCAAATGGCTTTTGAGGTCTGATTTTGAGAGAAGGGGAAGTACCCTTTTGTAAGAGAGGTGAGGGTCACTTTAGAAAACATTGAAATATTATTTTATTATACAATCATATTATGTTCATAATGGCTCCAAAAGGATTTATTTTATATTAAAAGGTGGGGTTGGCTCGAAACCCTCTCAACTAATAGGTTTTATACTAGTTTAGTTCTCTATATTAACATTATCTTTAAGATTTGACTCTTGTTTAAATACTTTTACATTTAACATGTCTCCTTGATTTTTTATATTATATGGTCAATAACATTACAATAAAATTCCCAGAGAACACCAAGTGGTTCATTAATGACATTTATATTATTATATATGTCCTTTGGTCGATCCTTAATTTTTTAGGACTATTATATAATTTAATAATATAGTTTTTGTTTTAAAAACTCAATTTTGTCAATTTTGACAATACTTAGTATTTCGTTTCTGTGAAAGTCATAACAATGTTATTTATTCGAAAAAAATAAATTTAATCAACAATAACATGTAATATTAACCAATAAAATTTGTTTAAAGCATCAAAAGTGTCAATTTAGATTTATTTAAATATATATAATATAAATTATTATAATAATTCATTAATAATGTAATTATTGTATCATCATTGTGTCATAAATAAATTTTATTATTTAATGTCAAAAAATTAAATATAAATTACCATGATGTAGGAAAAATGTTTTTATTTCTAATTAATATTTATAATATAAATAATCTTATATATAACCCTATATTAAAAATGTTATATTTATTAATATTTAAATTTAACACTTTTAGCTCTTATTTAAATAAAATAATAATAAATGTCCAAATATAAACCAAGTGGACCCAAAAAGACCATATTTTATTACTAAGTTTGATTTTTCTCTAAATAAACATATCCAATAGAATTATGACATGTGTTATGGTAATTATAATATCATTTTTACATTTAATTACTCCATTTACTTTTAACTGGGGTAAATAAAATTTAAAAGTTACTATTCACAAAAAATTATTTTCATCTTATTAAACAATATTTTACTTACTGATTTCAAATGTGTTACCCAGATTATTGAAATTCAATTCATAAAATCTGTAAAATTACATTTTATGCAATTTTCCTAATGTGCCAATATGGTGGGTAAAAGTCGTTAAAAAATTCAATATAATTTTATACATCTAATTTTATTATAAAATGACTCCAATGAATTAAATTCAAATAATATAGGTATTATATATCTATTTTTACTTAAAATAAAAATGAAATAAATAATTATTTAAATAAAAAGCTGGGTTTTAAACAATAACGTGATGTTTTTCACTATTCATTAAAAATTGAATATTTTGGGAAAAATATCAAAAATTCTCCCAAAAATAATTTTAATATTCCAAATAAAAAATTGATATCGATTTTACCAAATTCAAAAAATATATTTTTTGTTAATTAATTTAAAATTAAATCCCATTTTCCAAAGATGAAAATGGGTATTTGAAAAGTTAAAACTATCAATAGATTGATATGTGTTTATGTCTGGTTTATAAATGAAATTACTTACAATTAACAAACATTTATTAAATGAAAAATATATAATCTAAATAATCTTATACACCATTCAAAATTATTATTTTACACTATAAATTATTTTGATTAAAAAAGTTTTTTTCATTTAAAATTTATTATCCTTCACTATTCATCAAATATGAATGTTATAATAAAAAACCCCAAAAATTTTTCCAAACTAAATTTTAATGTCCCAATTCTAAAGAAGAATTTGATTTTATCAAATTTATTATGTAATAGTATCAAATATTGAATTTATAAAGGGTTCTCCCTCAAAAGTCAGAAAAACTGTATTATTTGAAAAATAATTATTTTAAATTAAAAATTGTATTTGTCATTATATTAAGTCTAAGAAACACAAAATATGAATGTAAAAATTATATGGGATATATATAAAAATCAAAATAAGGTTATTAATATTTTTAAACTCTTTCCAATCAGCTAGATTGATAGGTCATGGTGCACATGAACTCAGTGTTACGTATATCGCACGCTATTATATTATTCAAAGAAAAGTGTACAGTGGAAGATTGTGGTGATAAAAACATCCCTCCTTCAATAAATTATGTCTTAACAATTTAAAATTCTTCTTCGTAAATAAAATATTTAAAAATATAAAATTACTATGTTGAAAACCCACATCAGAAATATGGTTTATAAAATTTATTCTCAATAAGAGAGAAATAAAAATGAAAAATTCACAACCAAATTAAAATTTGGAATATGATAAAATTGGTGGAAATTATAATTATTAAAAAAACATATATATTTATAGGGAGTTATTTAGTTAATAAATCACAAACAAGTGCATCAAAAATTGAGGGCCTCAAGGCCATAAATCTATGATGAATAATGTAAGTTATTAGGATAAATCATTTTTGGGTTTAAGATCCTTTAACTATGGTTTAAAAATTAATTTCCTCAAATAATAAAAAAAAAATTAATATGTAGAGTTCTATCCTGTAACTAATTTCTACCACAAACTCATCTTTCACTCTAAATGAAGAGTATTCAAGATGACTTGGTCAGACCTAAAGTTCTAGAATCAACTTATAGTGAATCAAGTAATCCAAAAAGGGTGAACTATATTTTTCCCTTGTATTTAAATATTATCTAAAACCAAAGTGGTTAGTAAAAGATTAGATGATCCCCAAAATGGATAATTCGTCCGATAAAGAAATACTAATTTTAATTTCTAAAATTAAACCAACAATACCCAAATATCAATAAAGACCATTCAATAAAAAACTGTCCTTAAAATCCTTATATATAATCCAAACAATGATTGAAACCCAAAACTCAAAATAATTTGATTACATAGTCTTCCACATTAAATTGTATCTACAAATAACATCGACCACTCTTAATGTTGAAAACTTAAAAGTAATTAACCTAATCACATATTCTCTATGATAGGTTAATAATTTCCATAAATAACCAAAATCTCTATAAATCCAAAATAAAAACATAGATAAAAATCCACCATTACTCCTAAAATGAAATCTCATAGTGTTCTATTTTCCTTAGGAATATATTTTTCCCAATAGAGTGAACGTCTTCCAAAATAACATTTATCACTTAATCACCAAATCATTTTACTACACTAAGGATATATATTTTATAAAATATAATATCTGAAATCTACTTATTATTGATCAATAAAATCATTTAATTAAAAATAATTAGTCACACTAACCAAGGACTTCGCGTAGTCTAGTGGTAGGTGATAAATCAAATTCGTACTTTGGTTGTGTGTTCGATTCCTAGAGCATTTTCCAACGCGATGGGTTGTCACCTGGTCTTCATGTTGTTCGCTTTTAGTACCTATATTTTATAACATTCCCAAAATGTGATAAATTCTTTAAAATAACCATAAAATTTTTTAAACACAAATTTTATCTTATTTCCATTATTTTTGTCCCAAAAATTAATAACCTGTAAGTCCCCCAAATTCAAGGATCAAATAAGCCTAAGTGGTTCTTTATAACTATATCCCAAAAAGAAAAGATAATTATTCCTCTAATAGAATTTCTAGATAACAAACTGCAGGGTTACACATACAAGAGAAATTTTTTTCAAAGTAATCCAATAAAAAAAGATAAATAATACATTTAAACATTTCTCCATCGATTTATTTCCACATAGGTTCTTCTTTGACCAAGAGAATATCCTACAGAATAGGGCATTGACATTGGTATTGGCCAGGTCCCCAACATTTACATAAAATGACTGTAAATGGACTCTTGGGATCCTTTTTATTTTATTCCATAGTAATCTTCATTTTTCCTCAGAATTTATTTAATTTATGTCCTTTTTCCCACACATAAATCATTTTTTTGTTCCATTGAGACACATTCATGGGCGTATCCTTCCACAATTCCTGCATGATTGAAATTGTGCTTTACTTTCTCCATGGTCTCCACTTCTGGAGAACTTATCATTCCCTTCCTTTCTCTTCTTTATTGAGTCTGGGCGTTGGTTAATATATATTTTGTTGATCATATTTTTGGAAAAATGATTTGGCATAAACAATTTATATTTTATGCCCTTCAATATTCCATATTGTTTCTCATTTCCACTGTCGTTCCCACCTTGTACATCATATTCAATGTTACTTTGACTTCTTTAGAATCCACCAATTATCTAAAAACATAAATCGTTGTGTGTGTAATAATAATCATAAAATAATTTAACAAATATCTTGGCACCTTATTTTCAATCTAAAACACCATAAGAATAACCAAGTTTATTTATTATAATCTTATATTAAAATACTTGAAATCTATTTATAATGTAAATGTCAATTATCTGAATCATATGTCTCAGGAGTGTCATAACCAATAGTGTATCAAAGCATGCTATCATGCACTAGTTCCCATTTTAGTCTAGCACAAAACTGTGCATTTTCTTTTTAACCTTAGGTACATCTGTGGAAAATATTCTTCTACCTACTCATGTCTAGACATGGATTTATTTCTTGTAAAACCCACATAATATTTACTTTACCAAAAAATTTGGATGTTCTTCAATACATATCTCAAAATACTATCTTAGGGTAATGTTCTCTGATCAGAGTTTTTCTAAAACTAGTATCCAAGGATATTACTAAACTTCTTCTAATACCAATTGTAATGTTATGACCCTAGTTACCTAGAGTCGGTTCATAATTACATATCATTAGCCTAATCACAACAGATCATGTCCCGAAAAAAAAATTAGTTTAGTATCCTTGGATGTAAAAGATACATACAGAAGTTTTACATTACATCATGAAATATATAAAAAACACATTGTGTCCCCTTTGAACGCACTCATATCCCTTAGCCTATTCTGGCAGGTTATTCATGATATACTTACTCACATCCTGGGAAAAATAAAACATATAAATGGGTTATCTCAGATGCTCAGAAAGGATATCAATATAGCAGAAACATTCATAATTTAGCATAAACATTTAAGGCAATGTAAAATAATAAAACAGTAGCATTTAAAAATTAAATTTTAACTTAATATAGCAAATATAAATCTAATAATTCCATTACATATTCACATGGATATTCTAAAAGTCGAATAATCAAATTTAATATCAATATCTAATTTCATAATGATGTAATGATATTTAAAGACCTGTAAATTCCAAGAATTTTTTTTCTTAAATTCATTGGAATTTTATGAGTATGTGGATTCTAACGACATATGATTCCGAGTCCCGGTGTGCTCGGAATCAATTTCTGAAGTTTAGCTTGGGTACATTAAGTAAACTAACTTGCTGATTTTTTTCTATCTTTTGAACCGGGGCTCGGAATTGAAATTTGAAGGCACAAATGAACTCGTAGAGCCGGTAATTTTTTAAGAGTACCATTATCACAGTTTCATTTTAAGCGGGTGGATAATTAATATTTGGGGAATTCGTTTGAAATAAATATAATTGGTGTAGCACAATTTTATTTTAAGGATGGTGGTTATATCCTCCAAAGGGGAGTTAGAGGTGGGGCTCACACCCACATAACCTCCAATGAGAGGATATTTGTGGGGTGGGGCCCACACATGACCTAAACCCTTGAACTTCTCATAACTCTCATAAATCCTCATTAAAATCCCTTTTTTAATGTTGAAAAATCTCCCAATATTTATAAAATATCTTTTCCTTATCCTCTCCCATTAATTCATTCCAATGCCATAATTAATAAATTGAATCCCCCAATTTATTAATTAAGTGTTTGAATGTTTTAATTTTTAAATGGCTTGTGTTAAAAAAATAATAGTAGTGGATTATTATTTTATTTGGGGGGGGGGGCTTTCGTTTTGTGAAGGGAGAGAGCTCTTGAGAGAATAGTTTTCTTCTCCGACGAAGAATGGATTCTTCTTAGATGAAGAACGCCGGTTCCACGAAGAACAACAACACTCTTTTCTTTCTCTTCTCCACAACAAGTGAGGTGATGTCGTTTCCTCCACGGACTCACTCCGACGTCATCTACAATCCTCACTCGGTGACACAGTCTACCACAATGCCTGACGTGTGATGTCAATTTTCGAGGTTAGGGATCATGTTCAATTTTAATGGATTAAAATTGTTCCTCATTCGTCGTTGTATAACTTTGATTGTCTCGGCCTATTGCTATCACTTAATGCAAAGGGCATGGGCCGAACGAACACATCACGACTACCCCCTGTTTGATCTTGTTTATTTTTGGAATCGGTTATAGGAAGCAGAACGCGGAAGGGGTCGGCAGCGCAAGGGCTGTTGTCGCAGATGCAAAGAAAGTTGCGGCCAAGTGGGTCATGGCAGAGGAAGCATGGCTTCATCAAGCCGTGCCGGGAACACAGATTTGTGGACAGGGTAGGCTGTAGCGGAGGATGACGGCACTGTCACGCCGGCTTTGTAGAAAGAACCGCAGCCCGCTTCATGGTCCGATTCGTCCGAAAGACAGTCTGCCCTGTCAGTCGGCTGGGTGGAGCAATGTCGTGGAGCTAGGAGGGCGCCATACCGGATGGGCCGCTGCCCGCCCGTGTGGATCACTTGCACAAGAAGGCCGGCCGACTCCATCCGGTCGGTTCAGGATGGCGGTGCCGCTAGGTGCCGCCGGTTCCATCAGTCGCCCTTCCCACCTCAGACTGCTCGTCTGGCTGGCTGAGCCAGCCAGGCCACACCCTGCCGAGCCAGGCCGCGCCACACCATGCCCGGTCGCGCTGCTTTGCGCTGGTCCGACACCCCCAACCGGGTCAGGCCCTCCAAAACTTATTGACCCGACCTACCAACCCACTAGGCTTAACAGGACGAGCCAGTTATTCACTTAAACATGAATAACTTAAAGACTGTGCGTCCGATCGATGAGGCGTCTACAGAACTAGGACCCTATCAAAGAGGTAGACCTTCTTCAATAATCTAAGTGAGTTTTGGGCATCTTTGAAAAACGGCCAGGTTTGGAACAAGTATATTTCTAACTAGGCCCCTTGAACAGAAAAGCCAATGTCACTTAGATCGGGCGTCCGATTGATGCTCCATCTGTCACGTTGGGTTGCTTTGGAAGAGACAGAACTTCGGGATACATCAACTCTAGAATTCGTGACAGTTAATGTATCGACCCCTTACTCGAGGAGCGGACCCTCCAGGAATCGAGTACGTTGTGTGCAGAAATCCAAGAGCTGGCTGCGACTACGACGACTACTATGATGGGATCCTCCGTGGGTTCGATAATGATGACGACTATACTTGGATCATACATGGGTTCGGCAGTGATGATGACTGTACTTGGATCCTATTTGGGTTAGGCAGCGATGACGACAGTACTTGGATCCTACGTGGGATCGACAGTGATGGTTACTATACTTGGATCCTATGTGGGTTCTTCAACGACAACTTCGGTACTTGGATCCTACATGTGTTCGACAGTGGAGATGATTCAGAGGCTACATCTAATCATCTCTACCCCACATTGTGAGTATTATACCTATGTGAACTGAGTCTGGTCTTTCAATCATTATCATTGATGTGGTTGACTACGTTCCTGTGTGGACCAGATTGTGCTTGGGCTCAGAAGTTGTATCCGAACTTAGATTGATGACTTAGGTATATGTATGGGAATATACATAAGTAGAGTTGGTTGATACTTTGTGTTTTTATCATTTCATTCTGGTTTGTCCTTCGTGTATTCTGGGAGATCTTCGGGTGTCTCAGGGTCCCTACTGAGTATCGTTACACTCAACCCTACACGGGAAATGCCAGCACTACATTGTTTTGCTTGTAGAAGATGGGAAACACTGATCGTGGTTGAGGCTTGTGGAGCCGGACGGTATCCATATGTGGACCACCTGGCGGGACGTACACAGAGCAGACAGACGGACCCGATGTACCGACAAGACTATATGTACCCACCATTCAGGTGGTATTCCCGGATGACCACTCAGTGGTTGTTGCTTTACTTTACAACTGTTGTACTTTCCTTCTCCGTTTTACTGTACTTTCAGTTGGGTATGTGTACTGGCCCATTTAATTTCCATCAGTTACTTTTTTACTCATTTTTACTTAGTGATTACTTCACTTGCGTACTCTATTGTGTTTGCTTAATTTTATAAAGGCAATGCCTTCCATTTTAAATGGATTTACGCCTTTGGTGCTAGTCGCCAGCCCCTGGCCTATGGATGGCGGGCTTAGGGTAGTCACGGTAGAGGCCCCAAGGATGGGTCGTGAAAAATTGGTATCAAAGGAGTCGGTTCTACCGCAGAACTCAGTACTCTGATAATTTCTTCTTTGTGAAGCAATAGTGTTAAGAGTATTAAGTGTGGTTTTCAGTCCAGGGAGTCCAGTGTTGGGGCGGTGGCCGACGTATCCATACACCAGGACCATAAATTCTGATTTCCGACTCAATGCTCGAAAACAATTATTGCATGTTCGTTTCAAAAGATTTCTTTGTGAATACTTTGTGTCAGCTCACCAGGTTTACTGTTTGATCTTGGCGCACCTGATTCTTTTCGGGATGGCCCCACGAAGGCAGTGATCTAGAGTTTATAGTTTCATGTGAGATGGAAGCCCACCGAGTGTAACACCCCAAGCTTCCACGATACGCTTCTATTTCAATAATGTGATAGCGTGTGTTGTACGCAACACCGAGTTCTAACACACCATAACCAATCAAACAAGCCGTTATGAATAGTAATACCTACTTTTTGAAATTATATATATTTTATATTTTAAAATAGACTTCATTTTTGGATTCGGAATATCGAATTTAGCCTGAGGTGAAATTTTGGTACTTTTCAGATAACTTTAATATTTTGATGAATAGTGAAAATTACTAAATTTTAATTAAAAACAACTTTTTTACTCAAAATAAGTAACAGTGATAAATTATGAATTTGAGTGGTTTTAAAGTATATTTAGAATATATTTTTACCATTTAATATAATTTTGGTGATTGGACATAATTTTACTATTAAACCGGACATAAACAAGTGTCAATCTTTTGATAATTATTATCTCTTAAAATCACGCTTTTTGTTTTAACAACGGAAATTAATTTTAAATTAATTTCTGCCACTTCTGTGTTATTAATTTGGGAAAATGGATTCCATATTTGGAATCAGGATGTTCAAATTTTGTAAATAGGTAACTTTTATTTTTATACATTTTGAATTATTACTTCGGTAAATATTTTTTTTTAAAATGGTTAAGGGTAAATCCGGTAAATAAGGGTTAAAAACAATTATTTTACAATAATACTAAATTACCCTAAAACGTGCCCTAGCCTTATTTGTTGATACATTTTAGACCATAGGCATCTTTGGGTTGATTTTGGGACCCCATGGAGCCACTTGTAGGTGATAGGGACACTTTATTTTAATTAAGTTAAAATAAATACAAAAATGACACAAGCATATATCTTTTAGAAAAACAATTTTTACATAAGGTTATATATGTTGGATTTTGGACTATAAATATTCATTAGAAATCTCAAATAATTTCCTACATAAAGATATTTTTTTTATAATTTTTAGATATTAAATAATTTAATTTATTTATGACACAATGATGATGCAGTAATTAACATAATAGTGAAAATTTAAAATAATTGATATTATAAATACCCAAATAAATCTAATATGAGACTTTTAATGAATTAAAATAATTTTCTAGGATAATATGACATATTAGGATTGATTTAATTAAATTTGTTCTAAGTAATCATTCTGTTATAAGTTTCACAAAAATCAACTATTGAATAGTTTCAAAATTGACATAAAAGAGTTTTTAAAACAAATATTATATTATTAATTGATATTAAATTCCTAAAAATCTAAGGTTCCACCAATAGACTTATATCATGATATTTGTATCATTAATGGACCACTTGGGGGTCTCTTGGATGTATATAGTATGTTTATTAACTATATAATATAAAAATACAAAGTGACATGATAAATGTCAAACTAATTAACTAAGAGTTAATACTTAAAGATAAGGTTAATATAGTAACCCAAACCTATCTAAATTCTATTAGTTGAATTTTTTTCGACCTATCCCCACCTTAACATTTAAAAAATAAACTTTGGATTCATTAGAAACCTAATATGAATTTATTATAAATTAATATTGCTAGCTTTTTCAAAGGTTCCCCTTACCCCTCTTATAAAAGGGCACTCCTCCTCATTTCTTCACACCTTAAAAGCCTTTTGATTTGGCCAAAATATGCCCAAATACTCTCCCAACATTCCAGAATACAACCTAGAGGCCATATTTTGATCAGAAATCCAACTTAAGGAGCACTTTTGATCAAATCGAAAGGAAGAACCCGAAGAAGTGGTAATGATTTCACCACCCTTTTCCAAGTTCCATTCTTCTTCCACTTCTTCTTCCTTTGTTATTACCATTCTAAAATAAAAACTCCAGTATCATATATATACTGTGATGTTATCATAAATATGGTACAACCATATTCAGTGTTCTATCCATCCTTTGAATAACATGTCACCATACGTGCGTACGTACGGCTTACCGTCTCCACGTCGTGGTGTAATTGTTATTCAATATATTATTATTTGGATGGGTATAATAATGATTTGTAACTCATTTAAATAATAAATATAACATGTTAATGATTATTTATATATGATGTACCATCCATTTATATATTATTTTAATATCAAAAGAATGATATTGTCGCTCGTGTGTACGTACGGACTACCATCTCCACAAACGCGATGAGATTCATTATCCATCGTATCCATTCAAGTATAATTATCATTTTATGATTTAAAAATAATTTTTAAGGACTTTATATCATTCTATATATGAATAATATACAACCTATCCATGAAAAAAATGGCTTATGTAACAAAACATATAAAAGAAAATGAGTAAGTTAACACCCGAAACGACGATAATACTAAGATATTATTAACAAAGCAATGTTAAAAGATCATATATGATATCATATGAATGTATATGATTCTTTAATAATTTAATAAAAATTATTTCACTATTATACAGGAGGTTAACCTACCCCAACCAAGGAAAAGTACAAGGTAATGGTTATTTCACAATCTCTTCATTATCCGAGGTTGTTTATACGTAATAATCTACTGGGATCTCTTTATCATCCACATCCATGTTTCTTAAAAATGAATTTAGAAACATTTTTACTATTTAATAGAATATGGGTTAAAATCATTTATACCATTGTTTTAATTTATATAAGAGGTTTATAAAGGAATCTTTCCATCATTTTTCAAACAAGGTGATTTTTAACCTTTTCGACAAAATTAAGGTAAGAATGTTTTTTTAAACTTATACAGCAGGTGCGGATATTTTCCGCCATTATAAAATCGTCGAAGCTTCCCTTACAAGCTTATAAGAATATTTTAAAAGAAAATGTTTTATTTCATAAATATAAGACTCTTAAATGATTTCAAAATAGAAAGAGATATTTCTCTAAAAAGATTTTTGATTTCATCTTTTGCAACATCCTTTGATGGATTTTACGGTTATTTGAAGTTGATTTATTATGATAAAAAACTTCTATATTGTATTTAAGGTTTTGTGATATGTTTGACTGTGGATGTGATATTTTTATACCGTTCATAGTTTATGGTGAAAGTATAGACATCTCGTATTCTAGTTTTAATACGAATGTTTATGTTATGTTTAAACCTTTTCATATAGGAATGCATTAGACTTAATATGTTACGGGTAGAGCCTGCTATAGCTCCTCGATGCATCGGTAGGTCTCATGAGACAAACTAGTATCTTGGCACTTGGCCTTGGAAAAATATTATTTGTATTCTTGGCACGAGGCCTTGGCTATGTGGTTATGATAGTCTGGCATTATGCATTCCATCATTATGAAAGTGGTTATTGATATTTCATGTGATTATTCGATTAGTAGAATATTCATGTGAATAAGTAAATGTAATTATTTCATTTTAATTTTTCCATACTATGTTGAAGTTAAAGTTTAAAAGGCTTTTGTTTTAGTTATACATTTCCTTAAATGTTTATTCTTATTTATGAAAGTTTCCGCTATATTTTTATCCTTACTGGGCATTTGAGCTCACCCCTTTTCTGTGTTTTATTTTTACTAGGAAGTGAAGAAGTAAATTATGAATGACCTGTAGGGATATTATGTGGGGATATGATTGTGGAATATGGAGACAATATGTTGTTGTAGTAGTTTTTCACTTTATGATGTAATGTAAGACTTATAAATATATCTAGTGTTTCCAAGGCTACTAAAACAATCGCTCTTTTGAGATTTTATCTTTCTTGTGATCATGCCAATGTTATGTAATAATGCACCGACTCTAGGTAACTGGGGTCGGGGTGTTACAGTTGGCATCAGATGAAGTTTAGTAAAAACCTTGGAAGCTAGATTTAGTTAAACTCTGATTAGAGCACGTAGACCTAAGATGAACTTTGAGGATTAGTATAGAAGAACTTCCTAGAATTTTGGTATTGTAGAGATTTTGTGAGTTTTCCGAGCAATACATCCCTGTCTAGATACAAGCAGGTAGAGGCGGCTCTGGCACAGATGTACCTAGGGGTAAAATCTAAAAACACCACTTTGAGCTAGACTCGAATGGGAACTGGTGCATGACAACGGGCCTTGCTTCACTCTTGGATACGACACTCCCGAGGGATATGCTTAGGATAAAACTCATTTTCATTACAAATCATTATGAAGTGTTTATGAATATATAATTTCTCAAATAAAACATTTTTATGATTATGGATTATATCCATAAATAGTTCAATTTATGTTAAGTGTTTTATAAGTATGGGATTATGTATTTTGATTCATAAACTGATCTAGTTTATGCCATTTTTTAGAAATGGCACCTAGTGGAAGAAATGGAAACCGTATCAATGCACGCACTCCATGTAGGGATTTCCCTCCTGATCAAGATAATTATAGAGGAGCTAGTGATGCAACTGGTGTCGATCAGCTAATCACCATACTGGGACAACTCACTCAGGTTATGAATAATAAATTTACACGTATGGAGCACCCTGATCCGCAGTGTGGAGGATCAATGTTAGATTGATTCATGATTCAACAACCACCAACGTTCAATGGGAGTAAAAATTCCTTAGTAGGTGAGCAATGGATAAATTCCCTAGAGAAAATATTTCAGGCTTTGGGGAGTAGTGAAAGGGAAAAAATTATCATGGCAGTTTACCGCCTCACTGGAGATGCTGATCAATGGTGTTCATTGATTCAAAACACAAAGGAAGATGATGAAGTATCAAATATTGAATGGAGGGAGTTCAATGATCTGTTTTTAGAAAAATACATTCCTCGCGACCATCGAGCAGATATGAAAAGGCAATTTCTGAGTCTGAGATATAAGGAGGATAAGAATGTCGCAAAGTATGAGGCTAACTTTACAAGGTTAGCAAGGTATGATGGAGATTATATACGTAAACCAATTAGTACGATTTATCGTTTCATTGATGGGTTAAAAACATTTCTCCATCGAGCATTAGTCTCACAATCCTTCTCATCGTACGAAGACATTGTCTCATATGCTATCAAGACCGAAAAGTAATTCTCTAAGTCATATGACTTTAAAGCAAAGAAAGAGAAGAAGAGACCTGCTGATCAATCTGGGAATGGAAATAAGGGGAAGAAGGGAAAGGTTGAATATCCATCCTATGGTAAATGTGGTAAGAAACACCCCGATACTTTCTTGAAGGGAACATGAGTCTATTACAAGTGTGGTGAAAAAGGACACCCAACTCGTGATTGCAAGGGGAAGAAGGAAGCCACCAATGTTCAGTGCTACAATTGCAAGGAGATAGGGCATTATGCAAATGAATGTCCAAAGCGTCAAGAGAACTTAACTCAGAAAATGCCAAGGGATCAAGGCCAAGATTATGCTATCACTACTGCTGAGGTAGAAGCTCCGAAAGACGTGGTGGCAGGTAATTTAATGGTTTCCTTAAGTTTAGAAAATGCATTATTTGATTCTAGATCATCGCATTGTTTCATATCTACACAGTTTGCAAAGAAAATTAGATATTTCAAATTTTATTTAACAAGGGAGTTGTCAGTTAAAACTCTTAAGGGAAGTATCATTGCAACAAAGTTTTGTGAATCAGTCCCCATTAGAGCACATAAATGTTCTTAATCTGCTGATCTCGTTGTCATACCTATGATTGAGTTTGATATAATCCTTGGTATGGACTGGATTTCAGACTATGATGCGAAGATTTATTATAAGAAGAAAGAGGTTAAGATTCTGAATGATGATGATAAGGAACACCTTATCTTTAGAGGAGAATCATCACCACCTAATTCTTATCTAGATCCACCCCCAGTAGCTCAAATAAATTCAATTATTGGGGAGGAAGAGAATGAAATAACTGTGGGTGGGGAAAGGAATGTTCAAATAGAGGATGTACCTGTAGTGAAAGAATTTGTAGATGTATTTCTGTAAGATTTACCTGGACATCCTCCAGAACGAGAAGTTGAGTTTTCTATTGATTTAATTCCTGGATCAAGGCCTATATCGAAGACCCCTTATAGAATGGCCATTGTAGAATTAGTCGAACTAAAGAAACAACTAGAGGAATTGAGTAATAAAGGATTTATTCGCCCTAGTGTTTCTACATGGGGAGCCCCTGTTCTTTTTGTTAAAAAGAAAGATAGATCTATGAGGTTATGTATTGACTATAGGGAGATCAGTGATATAATGATAAAGAACAAGTATCCCCTACCTCGTATTGATGATTTATTTAACAAACTACATGGAGCTTAATACTTTTCAAAGATTGACCTTCGATCTGGATACCATCAGTTGTGTGTGAAGAAGGAAGACATTCCAATGACAGCATTTCGAACCAGGTACAGGCATTATGTGTTTACAGTAATGCCTTTTGGATTTACTAATGCACCCTCGGTATTCATGGATCTGATGAATAGAGTTTTCAAGGAATATCTCTATGAATTTGTGGTGGTGTTTATTGATGATATCTTGGTATATTCAAAAATCTACGAAGATCATGAAAATCACTTGCGCATTATCTTGAACACTCTGAGAAGACATGAATTATATGGGAAGTTTAGCAAGTGTGAATTCTGGCTTCAGGAGATTTCATTTCTTGGCCATATTGTCTCTAATGATGGAATATCTGTTGATCCTTCTAAGACCAAGGCAATCCAAGAATGGCCAGCACCGACAAGTATAACTGAGGTACGTAGTTTGATTGGTTTAACAGGTTATTATCGACGTTTCGTCCAGAATTTTTCCCGATTGGCTAACCCTTTAGTGAAACTCACACGTAAAGGGGTGAAATTTGTTTGGACAAAAGATTTTGAATAATGTTTCGAGGAACTGAATAGAATATTAGTCAATGCTCCTATATTGACTCTACCATCGGGGAATTATGGGTTCATTATTTATAGTGATGTATCGAAGAAAGGACTTGGTTGTGTCCTTATACAGAATGATAGGGTTATTGCCTATGCATCACGATAGTTGAAAATTCATGAACAAAACTATCCTACTCATGATCTTAAGTTAGCAGCTGTGATCTTTTCTTTGAAGATATGGAGGCACTACCTCTATGGTGAAAAATGTGAGATTTATACTGATCACAAGAGTTTGAAGTATATTTTCTCACAAAAATAACTCAACATGAGGCAAATGAGATGGCTTGAATTACTCAAGGATTATGATTTCATGATACACTACCACCCGGGGAAGGAAAACAAGGTGGCAGATGCTTTGAGCAGAAAGGATCATGGAGTTTTGAGAAATATAAGAATTGAAAGGGATCCAATTTTCATGGATCTAGTGAAGATGGACATGGGAATAACCTGGGAAGGAGAAACATCAATGATTTTTTAAATGGTTGCAGAACCATCTTTACTAGAAAGGATTAAGAGTTCTCAGACTAATGATGGAGAATTTCAAAAGAAGATTAAAGTTGTGAATGATGGGAGATTGAGAGATTTTGTGTATGAAAATGGAATTTTGAAATTCGAGAAGAGGCTTTGTGTTCCCGATATACCTGATATAAAAAAGAATTGTTGGATGATGTTCATAGTTCCAATTTCTCTATACACCCTGGGAGCACCAAAATTTATAGAGATTTGAAGGAACATTTTTGGTGGGACAATATGAAGAGGTAGATTTCTGATTTTGTGTCAAGATGTATGGTTTGTCAACAAGTGAAAGCTGGAAGGAAACACCCGGGAGGATTCATGCAACTTCTTCCCATACCTCAGTGGAAATGGGACAATATTACGATGGACTTTGTCATGGGGTTACCAAAGACTCCTAGATGGAACGATGAAATATGAGTTATTGTTGATCATCTTACCAAGTCAGAACATTTTCATGCTATAAGAGAAGATCTACCACTGGAACTTCTAGCAAGAATATATCTTAATGAAGTTGTGAGACTTCATGGAGTACCCCTATCGATTATTTCTGATTGTGATCCCCATTTTACTTCAAGATTCTGGAAGAGTCTTCAGAAATCCCTGGATACTGAACTTCATTTGAGCACTACCTACTACCCTCAGACATACGGACAATAAGAACAGACTATTCAAACGTTAGACAACATGTTGAGATCATGCTCACTTGACTTTCAGGGTATGTGTGATCAGTATTTACCTCTGGTAGAATTTTCCTATAATAATAGCTTCCATTCGAGTATTCAGATGGCACCATATGAAGCATTATATGGAAAGAGATGTCTCACACCAACCTGTTGGGATGACGTTGGTGAAAGAAAACTTTTAGGTCTAGAACTGGTGGAGGAAATGATAGAAAAGGTGAAGGTAATCCAAAATCACATCAAAGCATCTCAAAGTAGGCAGAAGAGCTATGCTGATAATCAAAGGAAGGATTTGTAATTTCAAGTCGGTGATCATGTTTTTCTGAAGGTATCTCCATGGAAGGGAGTCATACATTTTGGTAAGAAAGGTAAATTGAGTCCCAGGTACATCGGACCTTTCGAAATTCTAGAACGAATTGGGGCTGTAGCTTACCGATTGACAATGCCGCCAAGTCTCTTCAAAGTTCACGATGTGTTCCACGTATCTCTGTTGAGGAAATACATGCCTGACCCAACGCATGTACTCACCTATGTGGAGGTAGAACTGGAACCCGATCTGTCTTATTGTGAAGAGCCCATTAGGAATCTTGATACGAGAGAACAAGTACTGAGAAACTGGACGACGCGTCTGGTAAAAGTTTTGTGGAGAAACCATAAGATGGAAGAGGCAACGTGGGAACCCGAGGAACATATGATGAAGAACCACACGAGTCATTTCATGCGATAATATTCTAGAAATTTCAAGGATGAAATTATTTAAAGGAGGGGAGAATGTAAGACCCCAAGCTTCCACGGTACGCTTCTCTTTGAATAATGTGATAACGTGTGTTGTACGCAACACCGAGTTCTAACACACCATAACTAATCAAACTAGCCATTATGAATAGTAATACCTAATTTTTGAAATTATATATATTTTATTTTTTAAAAAGGACTTCATTTTTGGATTTAGAATATCGAATTTAGCCTGAGGTGAAATTTTGGTCCTTTTCGGATAACTTTAATGTTTTGATGAATAGTGAAAATTACTAAATTTTAATTAAAAACAACTTTTTTAATCAAAATAATTAATAATGATAAATTATTAATTTGAGTGGTTTTAAATTATATTTAGAATATATTTTTACCATTTAATATAATGTTTGTCATTGGACATAATTTTACAATTAAACCGGATATAAACAAGTGTCAATCTTTTGATAGTTAATATCTCTTAAAAACACGCTTTTTTGTTTTAACAACGAGAATTAATATTAAATTAATTTCTGCCACTTCTGTGTTTTGAAATTGAAAAAATGGATTCCATATTTGGAATCAGGATGTTCAAATTTTGTAAATAGGTAACCTTTATTTTTAGACATTTTGAATAATTACTTCGGTAAATATTTTATTTACCATGGTTAAGGGTAAATCCGGTAAATAAGGGTTAAAAAATAATATTATAATAATATTAATTACCCTAAAACGTGCCCTAGAATTATTGGTTGATATATGTTCGACCATAGGCAACTTTGGGTCGATTTTGGGACCCCATGGAGCCAGTTGTAGGTGATAGGGACACTTTATTTTAATTAAGTTAAAATGAATACAAAAATGACACAAGCATATATCTTTTAGAAAAACAATTTTTACATAGGGTTATATATGTTTTATTTTAGACTATAAATATTAATTAGAAAGATAAAAATATTTCCTACATAATGATATTTTATTTATAATTCTGAGAGATTACATAATTTAATTTATTTATGACACAATGATGATGAAGTAATCAACATAATAGTGAAAATTTAAAATAATTGATATTATAAATATCCAAATAAATATAATTTGATACTTTTAATGAATTAAAATAATTATCTAGGATAATATGACATATTATAATTGATGTAATTATCTTTTTTCGATGTAATCATTCTGTTATGAGTTTCACAAAAATCAACTAATGAATAGTGTCAAAATTGACATAAAAGAGTTTTTAAAACAAATATTATATTATTAATTGATATTAAATTCCTAAAAATATAAGGCTCGGCCGAGAGACTTATATCATGATATTTGTATCATTAATGGACCACTTTGGGGATTATTGTATGTATATAGTATGTTTATTAACTATATAATATAAAAATACAAAGTGACATGGTAAATGTCAAACTAATTAACTAAGAGTTAATACTTAAAGATAAGGTTAATATAGTAACCCAAACCTGTCTAAATTATATTGGTTGAATGGTTTTAGACCTATAACCACCTTTATATTTAAATAATCAACTTTGGAGCCATTATAAACCGAATATGAATTTATTATAAATTAATATTTCTAGCTTTTCCAAAGGTGCCCCTCACCCCTCTTATAAAAGGGCACTCATCCTTCTCATTTCTTCACACCATAAAAGCCTTTTGGTTCGGCCAAACTCTGAAAAAATACTCTCCCAACTTCCTTCACTACAACCTAGAGGCCTTATTTTTAGTATAAAGCCAACCTATGTAGTCCTTTTGATCAAATCAAAATGAAAAACCCGAAGAAGAGGTAATGATTTCACCACCCTTTTCCAAGTTCCTTTCTTCTTCCACTTCTTATTCCTTTGTTATTACTAGTCTAAAATAATAACTAAAGTATCATATATATACTGTGATTTTATTATAAATATGGTACAACCATATTCAGTATTCTATCCACCCTTTGAATAACATGTCACCATACGTGCTTACGTACGGCTTACCGTCTCCACGTCATGGTGTAATTGTTATTCAATATATTATTATTTGGATGGGTATAATAATGATGTGTAACTCAGGTAAATAATAAATATGACTTCTTAATTATTCTTTATATATGATATAACAACCATTTATATATTATTTTAATATCAAAAAAATGATATTGTCACTCGTGCGTACGTATGGACTACCGTCTCCACGAACGCAATGAGATTCATTCTCCATCGTATCCATTCAAGTATAATTATCATTTTATGATTTAAAAATAATGTTTGAGGACTTTATATCATTATATATATGAATAATATACATCCTATCCATGAAAAACATGGCTTATGTAAGAAAACATATAAAAGAAAACGAGTAAGTTAACACCCGAAACGACGATAATACTAAGATATTATTAACAAAGCAATGTTAAAAGATCATATATGATATCATATTAATGTATATGATTATTTTATAATTTAATAACAATTATTTCACTATTATATAGGAGGTTAAACTACCCCAACCAAGGAAAAGTTCAAGGTAAGGGTTATTTCACAATCTCTTCATTATCCGAGGTTTTTTATACGTAATATTCTTCTGGGATCTCTTTATCATCCACATCCATGTTTCTTAAAAATGAATTTCAAAACATTTTTACTATTTACTAGAATATGGGTTAAATTCATTTATACCCTTGTTTGACTTTTTATAAGAGTTTTATAAAGGAATCTTTGAATCGTTTTCCAAAAAAGGTGCTTTTTATCATTTTCGACAAAATTAAGGTAAGAGTGTTTTTTTTAACTTATACGGCGGGTGCGGCTATTTTCCGCCATTATAAAATCGTCGATGTTTCCCTTACAAGATTATAAGAATATTTTCAAAGAAATTTTTTTATTTCCTAAATATAAGACTCTTAAATGATTTCAAAATAGAAAGAGATATTTCTCTAAAAAGAGTTTTGATTTCATCTATGTCAACATCCGTTGATAGATTTTATGTTTATTTGAAGTTGATTTATTATGATACAAAACTTCTATATTGTATTGAAGTTTTTGTGTTATGTTTGACTGTGGATGTGCTATTTTTATACCATTCATTATTTATGGTTAAATTATTGACATTTCGTATGCTAGTTTTAATACGAATGTTTATGTTATGTTTAAACCTTTTCATATGGGAATGCATTGGACTTAATATGTGACGGGTGGAGCCGGCTATATCTCCTCGATGCATCGGTAGGTCTCATTAGACAAACTAGTGTCTTGGCACATGGCCTTGGAAAAATCTTATTTGTAGTCTTAGCACGAGGCCTTTGCTATGTGGTTATGATAGTCTGGAATTATGCATTCCATCATTATGAAAGTTGTTATTGATATTGCATGTGATTATTCGATTAGTAGAATATTCATGTGAATAAGTAAATGGAATTATTTCCTTTTACTTTTTCCATACTATGTTGAAGTTCAAGTTTATAAGGCTTTTGTTTAGTTATACATTGCATTAAATGTTTATTCTTATTTACGAAAGTTTCTGCTATATTGTTATCCTTACTGGGCATTTGAGCTCACCCCTTTTCTATGTTCTATTTTTCCCAGGAAGTGAAGAAGTAAATTATGAATGACCTGAAGGGATATTATGTGGGGATATGAGTGTGGAATATGGATACAATATGTTGTTGTAGTAGTTTTTCACTTTATGATGTGATGTAAGACTTTTGAAAATATCTAGTGTTTCCAAGGCTACTAAACCAATCGGTCTTTTGATGTGATCATGCCAACGTTATGTAATAATGCACCAACTCTAGGTAACTGGGGTCTGGGCGTTACACCGAGAGACGAGGCCTCGGTGCAGGGGCCCCATTACAGCGGAGGCACCAACGGTACCACTACCCGCTCAGCATCTCATGCCACCAGCCCCAGCAAGAGAGAGTGCCTGCCGCCTGAGTGCGTTGCACGAGTTTCAGTGACAGAGGACGCCCAGGTTCCACAGAGAGACATACCCTCAGGCACCTGGGGATTGGCTGGAGGCTATCATCAGAGTCTTCAGATTGGTAGGGACACCATCAGACCATATGGTGATCCTTTCCGCGAGTATCCTGCACGTAGTAGCAGGTAGATGGTGGAGCTTGATGCTCCACGTGCACGATGAGGCATCACATCTTTTGACGGACTTCAAGAGCCACTTCCACTCTGAGTTTTTTCCAGCCACCCTCCATGTAGTGTGCATTCAAGAGTTATTACATCTGTGGAATGGCATCAGGATAGTAGCTCAGTACTCGGAGATATTTACTGACCTCTCGCGCTTCACCACGGACATGGTACATGACCCATTCTTCCAGGACCAGACCTTTGAGCAGGGATTGAGGCATGAGATCTGGACTTCGATGATATCCCTCAGGATTCCATCACAGGGAGGGGTACTAAAGAGATCCATTCTTGTGGAGAGATTTCTTATTGAGCCGACACCAGCAGTGATACCCACTATAGGGAGACACATAGTGGAGTCTTCTGCAACCGGCAGTAGACAGATGCCGAAGAGCTCCAAACGGACTAGGACATCATGCGGACAACCTCAGGATACCAGTTTGGATGTGTAGGGCTCACGAAGCAGAGCCAGCCATATGAGGGACATGCAATGCTATTCATGCTGCGGGCAGGGCCACATGGCTCGTGACTGCCCGACCCGCCATGTAGACGAGCAGCAGATGGTAGATGGACCTCCCATGCAGAGGCAGAGGTTCAACCATGGCGGTCTGCAAAGATCAGGCGGATGAGTAAGAGGATCCGGCTGAGCCGTGGGTGGTGGATGATTCTTCGAGGCTCTACCACCACCACCACCAGGAGGAACACCCCGACCATAGTGATCTGAAAGACATGGGCATGCTCAGCTCCAGGAAGTCGAGGCCTATGACCATGACCCGCCTGATATGATTCAAGATACTTTCTATGTCTACTACACTCTTTTTTTAGTTCATATAGACACAGGGGCGAGTCATTCTTTTATTTCTACTGCCCTTGTTCGGAGCTCGAATATTCCGACAGAGCCGTTGGCTCAATCCTTACTGCTAGATACTCTTACGGGAGCAGACTCGATGATTACGCACTGGTGCCGGTAGTGTGAGCTTACTATAGGAGGTGAGAGTTTTGGCTGGGATCTTCTTGTAGTGGCGTCGAGGCCATATTACATCATCTTGGGTATGGATTGGTTATCTTCAGTCCATGCCCAGATCCACTGTATTTGGCGCAAAGTGCGGTGTGTCCGCATAGATGGGAGCAAGTTAACCATCCCCAGTGAGAAGGGAACCTTTGCAGCATAGGATGGAATTACGCAGAGGAGAGGGCAGCCGATCACACATCAGTTGGCTAATCTCATCCTAGCAGCAGTTGATGTGCGAAGTCCGAGTTTTCCAGTTGTGGTGGATCAGTATTCGGATGTTTTTCCTGACGATGTTCCAGGACTACCTCCTCGCAGAGAGGTAGACTTTTATATTGATTTTTACCCAGGACAACACCGATATCTACTCTAGCATATCGGATGGCTCCCGCCGAGCTTCCTCATCTGCGGGTACAGCTGGAGGACTTGTAGGGAAAGTGATTCATCCAACCAAGTGTTTCACCCTGGGCTTCTCCAATTTTATTCTCCAAGAAGGAAAATGGGAGCTTATGACTATGTGTCGACTACCGTCGCCTGAATCGGGTGACTGTAAAGAAAAATTACCCACTACCGATGATTTACAACCTCTTTTATCAGCTCAAGGGAGCACGATGGTTCTCGAAGATAGACCTCAGGTTAAGCTATCATCATCTGAGAGTTCTAGATGAGAATGTGTAGAGGACAGATTTCAGGTGTCGGTATGGCCACTACGAGTTCTTGGTTATGTCCTTCAGAGTAACCAATTCACCAGTAGTGTTCATGAGTCTCATGAGCAGGATCTTCCAGCCTTACCTCGATCTTTTTGTTGTAGTCTTCATCGACAACATACATATTTACTCGACCACTGAGGAGGAGCATGAATACCACTTGCGAGGTGTACTGGACACACTCCGATAGCACCAGCTTTATAGTATGCTCTCGAAGTGCTAGTTCTGGATTCGAGAGGTTCAATTATTGGGGAAAGTCATCCTGAAGGAGGTAGTTGTTGTGGATCCTATGATGATCGAGGTAGTATGTTCTTGGGAACCACCCAGGAGCGTGATGGAGGTGCGAGGATTCCTAGGTCTAGCTGGGTACTACCAGAGATTTTTTCCAGACATTCTCCAGAGTTGAGGCCCCACTTTCATCTTTGAAGAAGAAGGGGAAACCCTTCGTGTGGTAATATAGATCCCAGCAGAGCTTTCATGAGCTGAGATAGAGATTGACCAATGCGCCCATCTTGAGGCTACCAGAGGAGGGCGTTGGGTATGTGGTTTACTGCTACGCATCAAAGATGAGACTCTGGTGTGTCCTGATGCAAGAGAGGGCAGTGATCGCCTATGATTCACAGTAGTTGTGGCAGCATGAGCATAAATACACTACCCATGACCTAGAATTAGCAGTAGTGGTCTTCGCATTGAAGATGTGGTGGCAATATCTGATGGGAGAGCACTTTTCCATCGACTCTGACCACCAGAGTCTGAGTTACATTTTCTCACAGAAGGACTTGAACCTGAGACAGTGGTGATGGCTCAAGTTCCTCCAGGACTATGACTTTGAGATTTTCTATACTCATGAGAAGGGAAACGTAGTAGCTGATGATCTCATCAGGAGATCAGGCATTCAGATACTTGGAGAGGCGACGAAGCAGTTCTCTGCTTTGCAGATATCCATCATATATAGATATAGGCATCTTTTCTATAGTCCATCATAGTTACTCATCCACTACTTTTGAAGGTCAGAGAGGCACATCGGGGGGATGTTGACTGTGAGACGCGACGTGCTCAAATTTCCACATGGCAGGTGCATGATGGATTTTTTGAAGGAGGAGAGCACTTCATCTTCTTTAGGGGATGCACCATGGTACCAGTTTCACCGCAGGAGGAAGTGATGAGGGACTTTCACACTTCCCGTCTAGCAGTACATCCTAGAGGGGCGAATATGTATCAGGACCTTAGACAATAGCACTAGTGGATGGGTATGAAGAAGGTTGTAGCAGAGTTCGTTTAATGATGCTTCACTTGCCAGCAAGTGAAGGAAAATCACTCGGTACCAGCAGGCTTGGTATAGCCCTTAAGGGTTCAGGAGTGGAAGTGGGAGGGTATATCCATGGATTTCGTGATGGGGCTTCAACATACATCAAGGGGAAATGACTCTATCTGGGTGATCGTCAACCGACTCACCAAGTCAGCCCACTTCCTTCCAATTAGAGAGCAGGGCTCCGTAGAGAACATGGGATGCCTCTGCATTTAGAAGATTATACAGTTTCATGGTGTGCCATCGTCTATCGTCTCCGATCGAGACGCTCTCTTTACTTCCCAGCTATGTAAGGGGCTGCAGGAGGCATTTATGATGCAGATACGCCTGAGCACTTCCTTTCATCCTTAGATGGATGGCCAGACTGAGAGGACCATTCAGACTCTCGAGGACATACTCCATGCATGTGTCCTTGACTTTTGTTGTATATGGGAGGATCACCTACCCTTGGATGAATTTGAATAAAACAACAGCTACCACTCCACCATCGGGATGACACGTTTTGATGCACTCTACAGTTGACCATGTAGATCACCTTTATTCTGGAATGACCCTGGGGAGTCAGAACTTGTCGGACTTGAGATGTTTCAGGCTACGATGAAGAAGGTGTAGATCATCCAGGAGCAGATGAGGACTGCACATAGCAGATAGATGTCGTATGATGATAGGATACAGAGACCACTGGAGTTTGAAGATTGCGACCACATTTTCTTATGGGTCTCACCTCGATGTGGATTATGGAGATTTAGCCAGGGCGACAAGTTAACTCTGTGCTTTATTGGACCTTTCCAGGTCCTCTGTAGAGTAGGCGAGGTGTATTACCGCCTGGCCCTTCTACCTCAGTTGAACCGGGTGCCTGACGTTTTCCACATATTTCATTTGAGGAGATACGTGCAGGACCCGAACCACATCATTGAACATGGGGAGGTAGAAATAGATGATGCAGCTACATTCATGGAGGTCCCGATGAAGATCGAGGATTGATAGGAGCAGGTCCTATGTGGACGGTTGATTCCTCTGGTGCGCATTCGTTGGCAGCACGAGAACCTCCAGGAGAGCACATGGGAGTGAGAGGCCTAGATGCATGCTCGGTACCCTCATTTGTTTCCCTAGTTTTTTGTTGTAGCTTTAAGGGGACGTAAAGCCCTGAGGTGGGAGTAATGTATAGACCCATAAATTTAATGGAAATTTTATTATCAAATACATTGGAATTTTACGAGTCTGTACCTTCTGAGAAAACTTGATTCTGAGGTCCGATGTGCCCGGAATCAATTTCCGAAGTTTAACTCAGGTACGTTCAGTAAACGAACGAGCAGGTTTATCTATCTTTTGAACTGGTTCTCGGAATTGAAATCTGAGGAGACTGATGAACTCGCAGTGCCAGTAATTTCTTAAGGGGACCTTTACCGTAGATGTGTTTTAAGCAGGTTGAGAATTAATATTTGGGGAATTAGTCTAAAATAAATAAAATTGGTGTAGCACAATTTTATTTTAAGGATGGTGGTTATATCCTCCCAAGGGGAGTTAGATGTGGGGCCCATACCCACATAACCTCCCATGAGTGTATATTTTTGGGGTGGGTCCCACAAGTGACCTAAACCCTTGAACTTACCATAACTCTCATAAACCCCCATTGAACACCCTTGTTTAATGTTGACAAATCTCCCAATATTTGTGAGATCTATTCACCTTCTCCCCTCCAATTAATTCATGCCAACGCCATAATTAATAAATTTAATCCTCCAATTTATTAATTAACAGTATGAATGTTTGAATTTTTAAATGGATTGTGTTAATAAAATAATAGGAGTAGCTTATTATTTTATTTTTGGGGGGCATTCATTATGTGAATGGAGAGAGCTCTTGAGAGAATAGTTTTCATCTTCAAGGAAGAACGAATACTTCTTAGACGAAGAATGCATATTCCATGAAGAACGACGATGTGCTTTTCTTTCTCTTCTCTAAAACTAGTGAGGATATGTTGTTTCCTGCACGGATGCACTCCGACGTCGTCTACAAATCCACACCCCGTGATGCCTTCTTCCGCAATGCCCGACATGCGATGACAATTTTCTAGGCAGGGGATCATGTTCAATTTTAATGGATTAATATTATGCCTCGTTTGTCATTTTATAACTTTGATTGTCTCGGACTATTGCTATCGCTTAATGTGGAGGGAGCGGTCCGAACGAACACAGCCCGACGACCCTCCGTTAGATCTTGATTAATTTTTGAATCGGCGACCGGAAGCGGAACGCGGAAGAGGCCAGGGGCGCAAGGGCCACCGTCACACACGAAAAGAAAGCCATGATCAAGTAGGCCACGGAGGATGAAGCACGACGTCGTCGCTCTGTGCAGGGAACGCATAGCCAGGGCCAGGGCAGGCCGCGGTGGAGGAAGCTAGAGCTGTCGCACCAGCTGTGCAGAAGGAACTGCGGCCCACATTGCGGGCTGCTTCGGTGGAAAGAACGGCTGGCCCGTTAGCTCACTGTGCGGAGCAAAGTCGCAGTACCAGGTGGACACCACACCGGATGAGCCACGACCTTCCTGTGTGGGTTGCTTTCGCCAGAAGGCTGGCCAGCTCCAGCCGGTCGGTTACGGAAGGCGGCGCCGCCTGGTGCCACCGGTTCGGGCAGTCCCCCCCCCCCCCACCCTCGGACCGCTTGCCATCGGGCTGCGCCACTCGGCTACGCCCTGCCAGGCTGGGCCAAGCCAGGCCCTGCAGGGCCACGCCACACCGCGCCTGGCCGGGTCGCGCCACTTCGGGCCGGGCCGCGCCCTCTTCGGGCCAGGCCTCGCCCCTAAGGTCGGGTCGTGCGAATCTTCAGGTAGGTCCGACATCCCCTACCGGGTCAGACCCACCAAAACTGGGTGACCCGACCCGCCAGCCCCGTGGGCTTAACGGGCCGGGCCCATTACTCACTTAAACGTGAATAACATAAAGACCACATGTCCGATCAACGCGCCATCTACGGAAATGGGACCCTATAGAAGAGGATGTCCTTTTGTGATACTCTATGTGAGCTATGGTCATCTTTGGAAAATGGGCGGGTTTGGAACAAGTATATTTCTAACAGGGCCCCTGGAACGGAAAATCCAATATCTCTCAGACCGAGCGTCCGATTAACGCGTTGTCTATCGCGTTGGGTTCCTTTCGATGAGACAGATCTTCAGGATACATCAAATTAGGACTTCATGATAGTTGATATATCGACCCATTGCTTGAGGAGCGGACCCTCCCAGAATCGAGTACACTGTGTGTGAAAACCGTAGAGCTGGCTGTGACTGTAATGACTACTATGCTAGGATCCTCTGTGGGTTCGACAACAATGAGAAATGTACTTGGATCCTACGTGGGTCCGGTAGAGAGGATGACTGTACATGGATCCTCTGTGGGTTTGGCAGCGATGGCGACTGTACTTGGATCCTATGTGGGTTCTACAACGATGGTTATTGTACATGGATCCTATGTCGGTTTGACAACGACGACTTATGTACTTGGATCCTATGTGGGTTCGGCAGAGGAGATTATTCAGAGGCTATATCTAATCATCTCCAGCCCACCTCGTGAGTAGTATACCTGTGTGAGTTGAGTCTTGTCTTTCAATAATTATCATTGATGTGGTAGACTTTTTTTCTGTGTGGACCGGATTGTTCTTAGGCTCAGAAGTTGGAGCCGAACTGAGATTGTTGACTTAGGTATATTTTTGGGAATATACCTAAGTAGAGTTGGTTGATACTTCGTGTTATTATCTTTCCTTTGTGATTTATCCTTCGTGGAATATGGGAGACCATCAGGGGTCTTAGGGTCCCTACTGAGTATCCTTATACTCACCCCTTCACGAGAAATGCCCGCACTATGTTGTGTTGTTTGTAGAAGACAGACAACACTGATCGTGGTTGAGGCTTGTAGAGCAGGATGATATCCAGAGGTGGAACACCTGGCGGGACGTACACGGAGCAGACAGACGGACCCGAGGTACCAACGAGACTATTTTTACCCACTCTTTAGGTTGGATTCCCGGAGGACAACTCGGTGGTTGCTCCTTTATATTACAACTATTGTACTTTCTTTCTCAGTTTTACTGTACATTCAGTTGGGTTTGTATACTGGCCCTATTTACTTTCCAGCACATACTTTATTACACAGTTTTACCTAGTGCTTACTTCACTTGTGTACTCTATTGTGTTTTTTAACTTTTATAAAGACAATGCCTTCCCTTTTACTGGGATTTTTGCCTTTGGTGCTAGTCGCCAGCCCCTTGCCTATGGAAGGCGTCCTTAGGGTAGTCACGACATGGGCCCCGAGGACGGGTCGTGACATGCATAATGTCAGACATCATAACCACATTGTCAATTCTACATACTAAGAATACAAATAAGATTTTTTGAATGCCTTGTCATAAGACATTAGTTTATCTAATGAGACATACCGATGCATCGGGGAGCTATAGATGGATCCACATATTACATACTAAATCTAATTAATTTCTCATATTAATTGTTTGAAACATAATCTATTCATTCGTATTAAAACTATCATAGAAAATATCAATATTTTAACCAAAACCCAAGAATGGTATAAAAATAGCACATCCATAGTCAAACATAACTCATTCAATACAATATGTAATATTTTATTACAATAAATCAACATCAATCAACAATATTTAAGGATATTTATATAGATGAAAATAAGTAGTAGAACTATTTCAGAGAAATAACCCCTTTTTATTGAAAACATTTAAAAGTCACACTATTTATCAATGAAGTCATCTAAAAGTGTTTTTTGAATCAATATGTCCCATAACACATTGAATATTGTGAAATGAATTTTAATTTTAAAAAATTCATGTCCATATAAATTAATCCTTAAACCATTTTTAAAACATAGACATTAATGGGAAATATTTTGATGAATAAGTCTTTAAAATATTGAAAATGTTATTTTAGTTAAAGAGTCCCTATCAAAATTAAAGACACTTGAATACAAATAAATATGAGAAAAAATTAATAAAAATTTATAATATCATGAGAATAAAGGGATTCAAGGTATAATATGTCAAAGGACAGTATATACCCCATCTAAAATAGAATTGGTGCATTACAACAATAAAGTATCAATGGAATGTAAATTGAGAAGAAATTCCTTATAAAGAAAGTATCCTTGGATTAATGATAACGCAATGAAATAATAATGTGTGAAAAATATAAATACACTAAATGTGATTAGATATGTATTGTAAATCAATCAGATTGCATTCACACATTTTCTTGTAAAAAAACCAATGACTTGGATGTTTAACTCAATTAATAGAAATTGAGTTAAGATTACCGTCATCAAGTTCATATCAATGACATGAGAGTTTATCCATGGAGTTATTATGTGTATCAAAATTATATCCCCACAAAGGGGGGTATAAATTTCTAAATAAATAAATAAAAATTTATTCCACACATAATAATGGAGTAATAGAATCAATGAAGTTTGCGTAAAACCAAATGAGTGGAAATTGAAAATAGAAATTCCCTTATTGATTTGGTTTCTTTTGAATAAAACCCCATAAAAGAAAGGGCATAAAATTCAGACGTAACTTCCAAAAAATTAATGTATATTACAAAAGAAATAAAAACATGGGTAGTATATACACCACACAAAAGAAAATAGTGGCAAATATAGCATGAATCTCATGATAATAAAAGTGAGATGAACACCACTTACCTTGTACTTTTCCTTAGTTGAGGGTGAGTTAACCTCATGTATATGGGTGAAATAATTCTAATTAAATTATAGAAGAACCATATACATAAATATGATGTCATATAGGCTATTTTAATAATTAATTTTTAATAATACTTTAGTAGTATATTTATTTTGGGTTTTAACAGATTCATTTTTATTTATATGTTTTGTTACATAAGTAATGTTAGTTATGGATAAGATTTATTTGATTCAAATCTAGAACAATATTAATTTCTAATGAATTATTTTTTAATCATAAAATTATATTTATTCTTGAATGGTTACGATGGAGAATGAATAACATCACATTCATGGAGACGGTAATCTGTACATACGCATGAGTGACAATACCATTCTGTTGATGGTGAAATTGTATGTAATTGGATGGTATTTAATATAAAATGAATCATTAACATGTTATATTTATTATTTATATCTATTATACTCATTATTATACCCATCCAAATAATTATGTGTTGAATTACAAACTACACCAAGACGTAGAGACGAGAAGTCGTACGTATGCATGTATGGTGACTGTGTCATTCATAGGATGGATAGAATGATGAATACAGTTGTACCATATTTATAATAACATAACAATATATAAAAAGTAATGGATATATTATTTTGGTATGGAATCAAGAAATAAATAGAAAGTGGAAGAAGAAAAGAACATTGAAAGAGGTGATGAAAAAATTACCTCTTCTTCAGGTGCTTCCTTTTGATTTGATCAAAAGGGCTCCGTAAGTTGGATTTCTGATCAAAGTAAGGCTTCTAAGACAAATTGAGGTTAGTTGGGAGGATATTTGATTAGGGTTTGGCCGATAGAAATGGATTTTGAAGTGTTATTTTGAGATAAGGGTATGTACCCTTTTATAATAGAGGTAAATGTCACTTTATGAAAACCATGGAATATTATTTTATTATACAATAATATTCGGATTATAATTGCTTCAAAATGATTTATTTTGAGGATAAGGTAGGGGTGGGTTGATAACCTCTCAAATATATGTTTTAGACTGGTTTAGGTCACCATATTAACCTAATCTTTGAGGTTCAACTATTCGATAAATAGTTTAACATTAACCATGTCTCCTTGTTTTTTATATTATATGGTTAATAAACATACTATAAACTGACAATAGAACCCCAAGTGGTTAATTAATGACATATATATTATTATCTAAGTAATTTTCCCCAAAAATTATATTTTTAGTACTATTATATAATTTAATAATATAGTATTATTTTAAAAAACTCATTTATGTCAAAATTGACATTATTTAGTATTTAGTTTTTGTAAAAGTCATAACAATCTGATTTCATCAAAAAAATAAATTTAATCAACCTTGAAATGTAATATTAACCTATAAAATTTGTGTAAAGAATCAAAAGTTTGAATTTAAATTTATTTTATTATTTATAAAATCAATTATTTTATGCCTTCATTAATAAGGTAATAACTACATCATCATTGTGTCATAAATAAATTTAATTATTTAATGTCTAAAAATTATAAATAAAATACAATGATGTATAATTTTTTTTATATTTCTAATAAATATTTATACTCAAAATTATATTATGTGTAACCCTATATTAAATATGTTTTAGTTATTAAAATTTAAATTAAACACTTTTAGCACTTCTTTAAACTAAATAATAATAAATGTCCTAATCAAAACCAAGTGGACCCAAAAGGCTCCTATTTTATTCATAAGTATTATTTTGGTCGAAATAGACTTATCCAATTGAATTATTACTTGTTTTATAGTAATTATAATATCATTGTTACCTTTAATTACCCAATTTACTTTTAACTGTGGTAAATAAAATTAAAAAGTTATTATTCACCAAAAATTGTTTTCAACTTATTGAACCAAATTTTACATAATTATTTCAAACTTGTTTCTTAGATTTTTTAAATTAAATTCACATAATCGGTAAACATACATTTTATGCAAATTTTCTAACGTGCCTAAAAGGTGGGTAAACGACGTTAAAAAAATAAAATAAATTTTATACATCTAATTTTAATATAAAATGACTCCAATAAATTAAACTGAACTAATATATGTATTATATATCTATTTTTACATTAAATAAAAATAAAATAATTAATTATTTAAATAAAATATCTCTTTTTAATCAATAACGCAGTTTTTTTCACTATTTATCAAAAATTGAAGGTATTCAGAAAACTACCAACGATTCACCCTAAGATAATTTTGATATTAAAAATCCAAAAATTATATCTATTTTACCAAATTCGTAACATATAACTTTCATTAATTAATTTAAAATTAATTTTATGGTCAAAATAAGAAAGTGGGTTTTTTAGAAGTAAAAACTATCAAAAGATTGATATGTGTTTATTTCTGGTTTAAAAGTTTGATTACTTCCAATGACTAACATATTATTAAATGATAAAAATACAATCTAATTTTAATACAAAATCATTCGAATGTATAATTTAACACTATAAATTATTTTAATTAAAAAGAAGTTTTCAATTAATATTTAGTATCTTTCATTATTCATAAAAATATAAAAGTTATTAGAAAAACAAGAGAAATTTATCCGAACTAAATTATTTTTCCCACTTCTAAAGAATAATTTAATTTCATATAATTTAATATATAAAAGTGTGAAATATTTGATTTAGAATAGGTTCTCAATTAAAAGAATGAAAATTGCTTTTTAAAAAAAATACTTCTTTTATCTAAAAAATTGAATTTGTACTTATATTATGAATGAGAAACAAAAAAGATAAATGTTAAAATTATATGAGATATATATATAATTCAATATGTGATTATTTTTATTCATAACTGCTTTATAAACAACTAGTTTGAATGTTTATGGTGCACTTGAACTCGGTGTTGCGTACAACGCATGATATTATATTATTCAAAGAGAAGTGTATTGTGGATATTTGGGGTGTTACCAAATAGGATGGGTAAGATGCTTTCCCGTTATCCAGTACGCCACATTTATATCCTTTTTAAGGACCCTTGGAATGGTATTTTAAGAATAAAATCACCTATAATTAATTTATATTGAATTGGTTTTAAAAAATGGTAGGTTTTAATTGATATATAATGCTCAAAATGGTTTATGGAATATAAAGGAGGGGTGTCCTTTTATAAGTGGGAGAGAGTATAAAGATTTAATTTATTAAAATATTGAAATATAATAAATCCATTATCAAAAAAAATCTTTCAAATGATTGTAGATTTGAAATTGGGATAGGATGAGGATAAAATGTGGCCATAAAATATTATTTAAAGAATTTTAATTAGACATTTTACAATTATCTCTTCTTCCCCCACCCCCGATTAACTCATTTTAACCTTAACTACTGTGAAAAAATTTCAATGTTTTTAATATTCACAATGACCAAAAAAATGTGGTGTCATTAAAAAATCTAGACATGCTAATTCAAAATCTGAAACACATTTTATAAAATTAAATATAGAAAAAAGGATGCAATTACTCCTAATATACTAACAGAATACGAAGAAAAAATGTTCTAATGAAATTAATGTTTTCTTAACTATACAATGTTTTTATTCCAAAATAAACATGAAATTAATTCTAATGATAATAATTGGATTAGTAAAATATGTAATGAAATAATATTACTTTTAAAATTATTTTGAAAAATTATGGATCTTTTATTATTCATTAAAAAAAATAATCATATTTATAGAAATATGTTTTTCCAATATTTATCCAAAAAATAATATTTGACAAAAATTCTAAAAAATTTAATATAAGATAATTTTAAAATGTTAATTCCAAAACAAAAGTTCATATATTCAAATAAATTGTTTAAAAGTGGAAAATTTTAATTAATATATTTTATCACAAAAAGTAAAAAAATTCATATTGTGGAAAAAAATATTTGTAGCATATATTTAATTTATTTAAAAATATATTTCCTTTATAAAAAACTTTTTAATGTATTTTTTAAATTTTTTTATTCTATTTATATATATAATATAATTGATAAGTTATAATGGTATACTATATTGTACATCATTTAAACTTGGGGTTTCATTTATCGCCATCCATTGAAGAAATAAATCTATTTAAAAGAGAAATATACCATAAAATATTTTGGTGTTACAATTTTATAGGGATATATGACCCCAACTGAAATCATCCATACATATTTGTTCCACTAAAAATTAATCATCATCATAACCTAAATAACCCCTTTAAAAATTAATGGGTTTCTTAAACATAACACATAATAGAACGTAAGAAATCACAAGATAAAAGAATATCATTACCAGAAAAGAGTCAGAACATAATAACATATTAATGATGATAAAAACATCATTTCATGGGAGAAAATCATTGGAGGAAAATTTAAATTGAAAACAATTTTTTTTTTCAGAAATCCTTTTGAAATGTTTTTATAAAATATACAGTTTAAATTAATTTTGGAAACATTTTTTTATACTATAAATCGAATAATTTTTAGATACATATTATAAATAGTTCCAAATAAATGATACATGAAGAAATACTTTTTCAAAAAAATAGGTGAAAATATATTGAAAACCTTAATTATCAATGTATAATTAATAAAGAAGACATGAATATACATTATGTTTTCAAAAAAATAAAATTGAAAATTCTTTAAAAAATTTTACTTGAAAATAAAAAATTTAATAATTGAAACTTGAAAAATCCATAATGTTTTAAAATTGATGAATTAAAAATAATTTGAGAAAATTTTCTTTTAAAATAAATATTTAATAATTGAAACTTGGATAAGTATATAAATTCTATAAAAAAATGTGGAGTGGATGATAAAACTTTTTATTTTTAATGGATATAAAAACCTTTTGAACATTTTGAAATAACCTTATTGAAAACTAACATCACTATAAAGATGTAGTAAAATTTTCTTTATAATGAATAAATTGGAAAAAAAAATTTATTGGAGGTAAAAATAATTGATTTTACACTAGGTAATGGAGAACAATTATTGGAAGTAATAGCATGGTTATAGAATAAAAATATATTACAAAAATGTGAATTATACTTAAAAATATCCATTTTAATTAAATAATAGAATCATAAAGGATGATGAATTTGGTCTGGATTTTGATTTGCATAAAAAATACGGATTTAATAAAAAGACTAAATCTTTATTATTTATAATATATAAATCATTAATGATTATAGTCAAAGTAGAGTGATTATAACCCAAGGAAATGATTTGAGACACAAAACCCCCTTATAACCACTATAACATTGGAATAAAAGCCTCACGAGAGGTATAAATTTTGATAGGAATGTTTAATACCATTAAATATAAGATGATATTGATACGAAATTATGTCATGTTAATATTTAAAAAATTGAAAATGAAAAATGGTTTATAGCTTAAACTTGTATCAAGGGATTCAAATTTGAGAGAAATAAACTCTTATCTTATTTCCTTTCATAGTTATATACACTCTTACCACCCGTAAAAAATATATATCTTAAT
Source organism: Viscum album (assembly GCA_963277665.1). Taxonomy (NCBI): domain Eukaryota; kingdom Viridiplantae; phylum Streptophyta; class Magnoliopsida; order Santalales; family Viscaceae; genus Viscum; species Viscum album. The sequence continues at coordinate 1,962,459,944 of OY728137.1, forward strand.
AAAATATTTTAGAACTATATTAATATCTAAAACTATTTCTATTTTCCCTTTATAATCATTATCTAGAGGTATATTAGTTAGTTTTTTCCCATTTCACACATCAAGTGTTTATAGTTTTTCCCTTTTGTATAAGTTTTATATGAGAAACATCAGTATTAATTATTCTTCTAAATTCTTTCATTAAAAGTTAAATATCATTACTATAATGATTTAATTAAAATTATTTATTATGTATAAATTTTCTTTAATGAGTACTTTATTCTTTATCCTAGAAGTTGAAATTGACAACAAATATTTTTCTATGATTTTCAACCAACAAAGGGTGTTTTCTAAATTAATGAGTTAAATATTAACGTATCCATTATTTAAAAAACTTAAATCATTATTACAATATTTATATCATATTATAATATAAATTATTATTTCACCATCTTCCATGATTTAATTTAATATAATTATTGATATAGGTGGTTAAACCGACCAAATATTGAACATACTATGATTATTGATGATTCCGGGGTGATTTAGTTGTAATATCTTTTCGACAGTGGAATAATGATACAATTTAGTATTTATTAGTGTGAAATATGATAATTATAAAGGAATAAAATTAATAAATAATGGGTAATAAAATATTACATAATTTTAATTAATGATTTTCCTCACAGAATGATTATTTTAAATGATTGAATTTTCAATTATCATTTGTTGATCTTATCAATAGTCGGATCACCAATTTATTATTCTATAATGTTAATGATATCATATACATAATATTTATATTTTAATTAAACTCTCTATAATATCCTTTTAATTTGGCGATGAAATGAAAAATGGAAATCACACGTTAAATTGAGTCAATAGTCCACATGTATGTGTGGTTGATGGTTTCATTTTCCATAGAATAGAAACAAAAATATGATTTATCATTTCATAATTTAAAAAAATCACACTAATATGATTTTAATATATTAAATTTATTATTAGTATCTTCCTTTTGAGGTTGTTAAGGAAAAGGAAAAACAATGCTGGGTCGTGGTGGTGGTAGTTTGCATAATGTACGATCACACTTTCATTTTTCATAATAGAAAAATGGTGGTTGGTTAATGCTTATAAAAAATATATAATAACATACCAATATAATAATTATACTAATGGCATAATTTTAATTTGGTGAAATTAATTTTTAAGAACAATACAATCATATAAAAAATAGAGAAAGAAATAATGGTTTTGAAACTTATACCCCACTTATTGGATTTTCAAATTTTTTTATAAAGGGATTAAACATTTCAGGGGTTATATTTTGAAAATAATAGAACCACTTTAGGTTGTATAATAGATTAGAATATACATTTAGATTCATTTTTGGATTAAATTAATGGGGTTTTGTGAGATAGTATGTGATGAGAGGAGATCTCCTTTAATAAATGAAAAAGAGAGGAATTTTTTTAAATACCAAAAAATATTTAATAAGGTGAAGCCAATATCAAACCATGTGCATCTAAAATTGATAAATAATGGATTAGATGGAAGATAAGGACGATCCATACTTCACCTATTCAAAAATAAACAATTTTGTTTCATCTTGATATTCTGGTTCAACTGTTGATTTAGAGTAGATTAATATAATTTATCAATCTATAATGTTTGTATGATTAATATATATAAGCACCCAATGGTTCCCACATCCCTAATGAATCTATAAAATTATTCTAAATTTAGATAGTTATTTGGGGTTCAAGACCAACAATTCATAAGAACTAAAATTTGTCAAGAGGTTTTGTGGTTGAGATCATTACACCCTTTAGGGAGGGATTATTTCCAATTACAAGACTATATAATAGATTTAATATATATTTTTGTATCTATTCCAAATAAAAATATAGTGTTGATTACCTAATAAAATTATTGGGTGTTTAATCCTTCAATGTGTAAAGGGGGTTCTGTCAATGAGACCATCTGTATGTATTTTAGGTTCTCCATCAAATTATAGATATTTCTTATCCAAGGGAATCTTCTGATATTTTGAAGTCATAAACTAGAAATTTTAGAGTTTACTACCACATACGGATCTTATTGGTGTTTTGAGTTTGGTATTTAACCTTAATTAGGTGTCCTTGGTATCATGTTAGCTACATGAATCAAATCCCAGATAGTTCATTTATGCTTATTTCATGTAGTTTAACTTCCTAAAGAAATGGCATGTATGAGGGCACATAGGCACTGAGTATAGGCCCCAAGCATTAAAAATTAGTCCTATGTATTCTTCTTGTAATAAGAATCAGATTCATCATAGTTTGATTATCTTTTCGATCCACTAATGGATGAGGAAGAATTATAAACCCACATGATATTTTTGGTCGCATTGGTTATAGTGTTTTAAATTTATAGGGAATTACACCAAGGTGGTTTCCCATGATAAGACTCATGGTTTGGTGTTCACATGGTTATGGACCAGGATAACATGTCATGGTGTGTCTTAGATAATAGTCTAGAGTGTCTTCATGACATATCCATGGTGTCTGGTTGACCTTTCCTGAGTGCGTTGATGACATCTCTTGAGTGCTTGGTGGATGTGTCATGAGTGTTTGGATGATATGTCCTCAGTGTCTGGATGACATGAACAGAGTGTCTTCGTAACATGTCTTGGTTATCTAGTGTACATGTTTAAGGATGGTCATGTGATCTAGCTGACTTGTTCAGGGATTACTTACTGATATGTATGTATTTTCCAAGATTCTTCTCATGATTTAAGTGACTTGTTATAAGGTTTACACATGACTCAACAAAAGTTTACTCGAATAATTTGAATAAATGGTTTAAAAACGTACAAGGGTGTCAGGTGATCAAGGATGAAATTTCAGAGGGATACTAAATGATTGGGATGACATGGTGGGAGGCAAACACGTGGCATAAATTATATGTCTGGATGACTTTGTATGACCTATAAAACATGTTTGGAGGACTTTGTGAGACTTGGTCAACATGTTTGAGTGTTGTCACATGATCTTATTGTCATCTATGGGTTTTCTCTCATGACCAATGAATAGGTCATGAGAGTCACATGACACCTTCACGTGAAACCCATCATTTCAGAATTCGTGTAAGGATTCCATATTTTTCATCATTTAGAGCATAAATTCTTCAATGTTCATCAATCATTGTCTGATGAAGACCTCTTGCAACCAATTAGACACTTGGAAACTTATTTTCATAATCATGATTATACAAAAAATTCCTTCACATGATCAATATGGTGATCATGTGAAGTATATATACATTCTACACAATCCTTTATGATTTTCCCTAGGTTTAATTAGTGAAATAACATTGTGATCACATGGATTTTTTCTTCAAGATGCACAATATCACCTCTGTTCTCTCACGCGCGCGTGTGTGTGTGTTTTAATAATAGGGTAGAATTTATATGCCTCTTATCCATGAACAAACAAAAATTTTTATGGATATTGTATAAAAAATGGCTTTGATCCAGTTAAGGGAATGCCCCAACATGCATTTTATGTTATCCCATTATGGATAATCCATTATGTCATCCATGCACCACATGATAAATAGTGACCACATGATCATTTCAACTTTCCCATATTTATAGAATAGATTTCTTGTAAAAGCATTTCATATATTCTATTTTGACATGTAAAATGACCTTTGAAATATGAGGTCGATATGTTAAGAGGTTTCTAGAGAATATGATGCCTATCAAAGAGGCCATACACGTGATCAAGGAAGACATGTTTGATGTCCATTTTGAGTTCAGACTAGTCCATCAGAGGCCCTTTATAAGATCAATCTGGCATGTTAAAGGTTTTTCTATTGAATGTGGAAGACATTTTTGAGGTCCTTTTTTATATCAAACTAAAATAATAGAGTCCCTGTACTGGATAAAGTTTTCAATTCAAATTTCCTTCACATGACCAAGGAGGTGAAAATACAATGCGTATAACCCCGTATACTACAAAAAAGTAAAATTTACTCACATTAGGGTACCAAATTTTTTTAGCTTTTATTCTTTATTCTAAAATAAATTATTCTTTTTTCCATTAATTTTCTTTATGGGAATAACATGATTGGATGGACATGTCTGATGGAATTCACATGGTGAATGTGACACATCCAAAGGACTTTGTGCGACGAGGCTGATGTGTCCTTGAGTATTTGTTCATGATCAATGGATCAATTATGAAGCCTTCCTCAACCATTCGCATGAAAAACATCATAAATACCTTTTTCATGAAGCCTCTTCTTTTTATATATTTTATTTTATGATTGTTTTTGGGTGATTGTCATGCACTATTGGTTGAAACATCTCCTAATATAAGGAACTCATCTGATAGAATTTCATGATCATGAACACTTTTTTGGAAGAGATTTCAAGAGAAGGTTGTCTTTTTATAGGGGATATGTGTGATGATGAATAGATAATACAAACGACATTACCTATTTAGAAGATTTGTTTATAGTCATTCAATTTTTGTGACCCAGGTACCTAATAACCTAATAGACATGATTGTCCATTTTTTTATTTTTTGAATAAAATAATACCTATTCTTTAGGTATTACTAAAATCCTAAAACATTTCAGTGCTCGTTTGGATAGAGTAAATAATTACCCCCCACCTCAGAAGTGAAGTCTATAGGGAGAATGAATTAGTTTTTAGGAATGTAAATTCTTGCCTAAGTTCCTTTGGGGTATACTAGTTGATTCTTTGAGTGTCTTTCAATCATTTAGGTGACCTTTGGTATTCCACATGGTGCAATATAAATAGGAGAATGAGGGGTATATTAGTTCACCTAGTGAATGAGAACAAAAAAACCCTTTTTAATAACTATCTAATATTAGTGCTTTAAAAATAATTTTTATGTAACCCTTCCATGATAACCATTCATTAGATCCAACTGCATGATCACTTTTCAGGATCAAGTTTTCTTAAAACATTCTAAAAAAATATAAGAACCAGTTAAAAGTAATTTTTCTTAACCATGATACATTTTATTAGCTTCACTGTTGTCCCACATGCTTTTCATGAACTATCAGTTATATTATGTGATCTATTGATCTGTATATAGTTCACAACACCAACTCTTGGTAATGTGCTCACATGTCTTATAATGGGTCATGAGATCATGATATTATTTGTGGTCTAAGAAATTCATGAGACCTATGATGGGTTCTGTGACCATGAACCCATATATGTGTCATGTGAATGATGTTATGCTACCCAATATATGAAATTTTTAACAGATCAAACTTTTAGGATTTTACTCCTTCTCATGTATGCTTCATACTCTTATGTATATGGATTCTAGTTTTTTAATGTCTCCAAATTCATATGGCCGTAGGGCTATGGTCTCCTTGAATTTATATGTCGACCCATGGTACCATGTATTCATTGGAAATGATGTTTTGAAAGGATTTCTTCTAACTAAACATTAGAACTATCTTATGTAGCGTATATTTCCTTTCAATGGCTTCAATATTCTGGATTATACTACCATTCCTTCCCCTGACTACAATCCTCCATTTCACCATTTTTCATATTATCTCGATTGAATTCAAATGAAAATATCAAAACATATTCTAATTATCATTCCACCACTCAAGAGGACATTCAATATATTGGTTAACTTCCCCTAAGGTCTAGATGGTAGTGATCTCTCCCATCAACCAATTTATCAGCGTTAATCAAATATAATTGTGCCCTTTTTGAATAATACAAGAAGTATACAGAGTTTAAAGTGTGACTTGTGACCTGGAAGTAACTTCTCTAATTAATGGGAATTTCCATTCTAGGTCAGGCAGAGGTCCTCAAAATTCTCCGATCAGTTACACACTGTACATCTTCTTGAGGTGACACAAACACCTTAGTTTTTCTGCATTTAGAACATTTCTCCTATTACCATAGCTGGTATATGTGGGGAAATAAATCATGGGATTATTCTCCAATTTTGAATTATGTTGACTCATGAAGATAAAAATGTTGAAATCATTCTTACGTCACTCAATTCGCCCACCTACATATCTTAAGAATACCCTCATGTTTGGGTAGACACTTACCCAAGTGATATATTGAAACAACTAATACATCATGTGGATAAGCCTGGTAATTCCATGAGCCTGTTATCTTTGGTAGTTATGGAGTTGATTTTGGACATGAGGGATCCTACAAGGAATCACTCTCTCCATAGTGATGAGTATACTATTAATAAGTTAGTATTTGCCACTGAAGATATCCCTTTAATATCAAATATAGATGAGGTGCTAGCTGAATGAGTAGTATACGAGCACTCTTTGATGGTTTCCTCATCAATGTTCCTATAATTAATTCCTTAGTATACCTTACCACCATTTCTATTTCTAGTGTTCTCCAATGGACATTAAGGATTTGTTATCCATATGGATGATTTGGTAGTTAATATATGCTCTAATTACATAGACTTCTTTAAATGATTTCCCAATCCAAGAGGGATTCCTTCAGCAAATCATTCATGACTTGGGAGTATGCGGATTTGATTATCTTCAACTATATGAAATCATGCTATAGAATTCCAGGGACCAACAATGATTATCCAATATCAAATAGTATATTCATATATTTGATAATAGAAGTTCTCTAGTCCAATTGATAACGGTAGACATAACGGTGCATGAGTGGTGATATTAAAAAGTCTCTCAATTACAAGTTCGAATGAATGTTTTGACTACACAGAGAGCACAACATGATGCTCACATAGATCATGAAATTTTCAATATTTCAATATCATTATCCTTATTGGAGAACCTAAAAAGGAATTAAAAAGTTGTATTCTATAATTGATACTCTTTATCCTCTAATTATGGTATAAGAAATAGAGCAGGTGGAACTTTAACACTCAATTTAATCCTATCTCCAATCTCTCATTTATTTTGAAAAACATTTCAAAAATATTTTATTATCATATTTCTATAAACATTTTTTTATTCCTCTTTTGGGCAGTCATGGGAGAGTCTCTAGAATGTGTAGATTCATTTCTATTTTTCACATTGCCAATGAATCAATCCTTCCAATCTTTGTACACTACTATCAATATTTCATTATTTGATGATTTTAATGGAATCTCCTTTAATTAATGGAATTTAGGCCATTGAAAAAATCACCATTTTATAATAATAATTTATCCAAACAACTAAATTATAATGCATGAATCGTAACCAAATTATCATAATAATTACCCATAAATGAGAATTTTCATAATAATACTCATTGATCTGTCTCCTCCATTTATCCTAGGATCATCTATTAAACAAAATAATTGGGGTTAACATATTTCCCAGAGGGAGAGAACTCTAAATTTTGTCGTTATTAATGGACTTAGAAATTATAGCATGATTTTCTCATAGAACTAATGATTACTCCTACAATCATAGTATATTTTTTTACATTGCCCTACATTTTCCCTAAGTTTAATATTGGAAAATCATACTACTATTGGAGTTGGATTTTTCTCAATACTCTTTTTACAGGTTGTAAACCTATTAATTTTGTTCCTTTTCTATTTTGTAAGTGATCAATATTTCATGAATCACACAAATTGTGTATCCAGTAAGTAGAATCTAAAATTTCACCCATGGTTCCATTTTCAGGGTTTCGACCAAGTGATCATTATGTCTCCTTCAATTTTCTACTTAAGGTTTTTCAAGACATACCAGTTTTTCTTTTTAGAAACTTCTATCATGGACAATCAAAATATGTAGTTTAATGTTTTTTAGCTAAATCTTACTGTTCATTTAGTTTTGGGAATTTTATATTAGAACTTCTATAACTATAGTTTAGGGTGTTTTAGATTATAACTTCTATTAGAGTATTTAAGGTTCTTTCAGTTCAGACCTTTTATTTCTATAGTTTCAGGTATTTTACCTCAGATCATCTATTGATATAGTATATTGTCTTTTAGCTCAAATTATTTATTGTTGTAGTTTAGGGTCTTTTATCACATTCCATGTATTAATGATAGTGAAGTATGATTATTGATGAAGGGGTCAAGAAACCTTCATCCTTGAAGGGATTCTGAAGAATGATTTTCTAAAAATTGGTTTTGATACCATACAATCATTATTTATATTCTAAATGCTGCATGTTCATGAAGGGTTATTGCACCAAATATTATTGTAGAAAACATGAAGGATGAATATCTATGATGGGTTGTAACACCCTATATCCTTAGAGTTTTTTAGTTTGATTTATGGTGAAATATTTGGGATTCCACGTCCACTTTCATATTTAGAATATGGGTTCTATAAATCATTGGTCCTAGAGTTTGAACCAATTAATATGTAATGGGGAAGAAATGTCAAGGATGACCACAAAAAAATATAATGTGACATGTTTTTATGTGGGTATATTAATTTTCATGCATATTAGAGGTTATTTAATTCAAGGAGGATATGAATCTAGTTAATTGGTTGACGTACCTTATGTATCAGCCCTACCGAATACAAGCATGATCATGAATAAGGGTCCCCCCCCATCTTTTTCATGGGATGTGAAAGTTTTTTTGAAGATTCAAACATCTGGACGATGAAGTTGAAAGTGTGGAGAAGCATATTTAAGAAGAGTTCTAGAACCCTATAGAATTCTAATTTTTATTTGGGATTCTTGGGATCTACACCATGTGGTTTCAAGCCACATGGTGTGTGAAAAAAAAGGTTCTGGAATGGAATATCACATTTCAACTATAAGAAAGGGTAAAATACATGGTGACGTACAATCGATGATATTTTATCAGCTTTAATATTATTGTAATGGGGATTGAAAATAATTTTCTATGAATATATATGTCAATTGAATCTTGGGGTTAGTGGATATAGGCTAACCTTTAGTAATATAAGAATATATTATTGCACATTTTTGGAATAATAGATTATGGGTTTAATGGGGTATTTACTACTGGACTAAACATCCCATAGGAACAAACTCTGTGGATTTGTGTTATTATCCTATGAATCCTAGAGGGGTCCTTTCAAATCATATAGTCCATGTTACCAATGTAATACATAGAAAACCCAATAAAAATGAATGGAGGCTGTGGGGTTCCAAGAGAAGGGTACCAACTCAAGGAATTGGTGAGCGACATCTCAGATTTCAAAGACATTAAGGTGGGTTATGGAAAATTAAATATTGAACAGGGGTTGAATGACCCTAAAAGTTGTTTTAGCATATACTAAACATGTTATTGTGGTAATGGTATATGATAAAACATCAATGTAGCTTATTCTTTGACTAGGGGGTCTAATGAGCAAATAACTGCTTTTAAAATGGCCAAAAGATAGGCCCCATGATCTTTAAACCCTATTTATTTATGTTCACTATTTTTTATAAAATCTATAGGTGAATATTTTAGTTATTGAATACATGTTGTTTTCTCCAAACCCCTTTTGGAGTTTTTAAGATAATAAGTTTTATGTCCCTTTTACTAGTATTTTAGGGTCTTGCGATTTGGAAAATAAAAGGTAAATGTTTTTGGTCGTATAACATTAAAAATAGTGCATGCTATTTAAGGTCATGATTCATGAGGACCGGACATGAGAGGAGTGTTAAAAACATACCAATTTTGATTCCAAATGTTAATTGTACTCCAACATCATTTTGAGTTGGTTATGAAAATTTTTTAAATCATGGTTCAGGGTTTGTGGTTCATGAGTAATTAAATGAGAGAATTATTCCAAAGATAATCATGAAACACTCTATGCTGAAGATATCCACTTCAATGATATCCAGGATCACAAGATTCAAAAGGACCTTCTTGAAGGACTAATATTACTCTAGTTGATGAGTCTAAGTCCCTAATGTAGATCCATCTCTTATATAGTCAAATATATGGATATTTTCTTCCTTCCATCGGACATGGAAGGATTCCATACCCTAAGGTGCTCAAGAAATGATGTGAGATTTATGGACTGAGGTGCTCCAAAATATGATGAAAGAACCCAAAAAATTGGTTGTCTATGGTAATTATCTGGTGGTCGGTTGATAAGGAGTGAAAAAGGAATAATGTCTACATAATTTAACACATGAATTGAGGATAAATTTTTCATGAAGTTTAAAGACAAGCGATGAGAATTTATTCCTTGAAGTTTAGTGTCATGCAGTAAGGATAAGGAAACCGATGTGAATATTTGAAATATATCATCAGGGACACTTTGAGATAGTCTGTGGAATTTATATGGGGGAATATCCTTTTATCCATGCATGGGATTTACGATGGGTATCAATATATTGAAGCCCTTCATATGTATATTTATCTCATATGTGGGAAAGTCATATGTAAATCTGACTAATACAAAGGTAGAGTGAGTTTTTATGACATATACATCGTTAAATTGAGGAATATGAAATTTTTATGGTTGGGAATCACTATGTTTCATTAAGAACATGTTAAGGTAAGGAATCAGGTCATATTAATCTCTTCTAAATATATCCCTATATATATATGCCTCATATGAATGGGGAGAGGCATTAAACGTTCTCCCTTAACCGATTCTGGACATCATGTTCGGGTAAGGGGTCCTATATATTAATCTATCTCATATGTAGGGACAGATTATTTCTATATTTCATTCTGGTATGCAGGGGAAAATTCATCTCTATTATAGATTCGTGGATGGGATGTACCCCTGTAGAAATTTTTTCTTCTTGTAAGATGGACCCTATGTCTAGTAGTTTAACATCATGTAACACGGAAGTTTTCATAAAGTATAACATCATTCGACTAGGATGTTTTCAAATAGTTTAATTTCATAAAAATGGGATGTATTGATAGGAGGAGTAACTAAATATAGGAAATTGGGTCTTCCATGAAGATTTATACCATGAAATGGAAGGTTATAATGATATGATACAATAATCATTCATTGAAAATGGGTACGATTCCAAGATGTGTAACATCAATAGTATCTAAATAATATCGAATAGTGGGGTTTTATAATTTTTAAATCATAACCCAAGAATATTTGATTTAACTAGATTTCTAAACTAGTGGGTACACATTAAACATGGATAATGGGAGAATCCCATATTCCATATAGTTATGAAAAAACTATTGCGTTTATGGTGGAACCATCCTATAGGAACAAAAATCATCTAAAAAGAGGATATATTATATAGTGTCATTCACTTGTGAATCCTATTTCATTCCATTTGGATTATTCATCCATTGTTAATAGTTTTCTACAAGGGATAACTAAGATCAAGGGAGCCCAAGGTCCATGGGGTCCCAAGTGAAGGATATTAACTTGAGTAACTGGAAGGTATCAAATCTGATATCTAAGATATAATGTTGGTTCAGGGATAATTTAAGACTCAAGAAGGATTTTTTCACCCTGAAGGATACTACATATTTTATTGAACACATTTCAACGTAATGGGATAAAACATGTGATTCTTGAGTACAAAATCATTAGAAGGGATGTTCATTTCAATGCGAAGACCTCTGTAATGCAATTTTGTATCATGCATCTATGACATTTCCGTGTATTTTAATCTCATGTGACTAGGACATGGTTCTCTATATTTGGATTGGATTTACCTCATCATGCTGAATAGAGAAACTTTACTGGTATTGTAAGCTTGCAGGAGTCATGCTTAGTGTTACAAACTTGATACAACTAGATATTCCATTGATCCATGAATGAGTGCATTAATGTGAATATAATTTGGTACTAACATTTCAATATTTGGGGGGGGGGTCCCCACACAATCATGGTTATCATCTAGGTACATGGTTGGGAATGATGATAATTATCAGTTTGTAATGAAATGGATGATCCAAATGTCACTACATATCCCCTAGTATGAGAATTAATCCACACATTGTTTTTATATAAATTTCATGTAGTTTAGATTCATCTCTCCAAGATGTGGAATTCTATGTCACAAACCACTAATTAATTATTGAACCATCTTTTACATGGGAAAATGGATTATATGTATATGGGACATGAATTTTGAAAACGGGGCATTCAGATGGATTTTAAATCATAATTATGTTATGTCTTTCTGGGTGATGCATTCCTTCAGATGAAAGGGAACATGAATTAAATTTCATAATCATACATTGACAATGGTTGTGATTCAAAAATAAGTAACATTAATGGTATCTTAATCCACTTAAATAGCTGGGTTATTGAGAGTTTAAATCATAACCCCGGAATATCTAAGTCAACCGGTGGTGGAAACTGGTGGGTACAAGTCAACCATTGGTCATGGTGGAAGTCCACATTCTATATATTCAGAACAATAACTACAATGTTTAAGGGGGACCCATCCCATGGGACCAAAAATCCCCATGACTCAAAATATTGGGCATTGTTTTCTTCAATAGGGAACCTGAGTAGGGTCCCTTGGGATTATTCATTCCAAATTACCTATTTTCAACAATGGATAACCCAGAGAAAAAGATTCCAAGGTTTATGGGGTCCCAATATAATGATATTAAGTCCATTAAATAATTTGTATTAACTCGGATATCAATGATATGAAGTTTTTTCATCGATAATGTAATATTCAAGATGGTTTCGAGCACCCTAAATTTGCACCAATGTGTATTGAACAAATTTACAAGGAGAAGGGATAAAACATGTGATTCATTAATACACATTCATAAGGGGTTGATTTTTTTTGTATTAAGACCTCTTAACACATAGTTTAACATCATGCGACTTGGATCTTTTCAGGGAGATTAATACCATGTGACTAGGACGTTTTTGTGATGTTTAACATCATGAAACTAGGATATTGGAATTCAGTTTAACATTACACAAGTAGTATATGGTTTCCTATATTAGGATAGAACACACCTCTATCATGTTATATAGTATGACTTTATCTATTTCCTAATCTCACATGAGTCATGATTGACATTTTAAATTAGAGACATCTAGAAATTTGATTAATCTTCATGAGTGTATCTGACAAAAAATATGTGGGTGTGTTCAAAATTTATTGTGGACTATAAATTAATCATTCATGTGAATCTAGTGGAGAGACATGATTGGGAGGAATGAAAATTCATGGCTATGCTCGAATTAGAGAACCCATGCTTCACTATGTATCCCATGATTATAGGAATCAGGACATACATATTTATTAGATATTTCCATACATAGGACTGATCTATATGTTGGGAGGGGTTCCTTTTTTATAAATAATGTAGATGGATCCCGATTTGGGAGCTGCGTGTCACTAAATATCCTTTGATAGAATGAATCAAGACACACATTGTTCTTTAATAGAAAATACTCTGCATATTTCTCACCAATACACATAGGGGGTTGTTTATATTGCATCTGGACCCCAGATTCAAGATCTATGAATCATTATGTGTCTTGTGGTAGCAGGAATAAAGCCACAAGTACTGCATCAAAAGTAGAATTCAATGTGCCAACTTGAACAAGGTGTATATAGTGGGACATGTTATACTATTAATGGTCCCAATATTTTGGATTTATGCATCACTATATATCCTATGATAGTAAGAATCATTCCACACATGGTTCTTGAATGGAATTAATTCCACATAGGTCTGACCCATGCACATAGGGAGGCATTTTTTCTATTTATATTGCAGCTGGACCCACGATTGGGGATCTAGATATCCCTACGTATCTTGTGGTAAAAAGAATCATGCCAAATATAGTTATAGAACATAATAATATATTTTAATGTGATTCACATATAGGGATGTGAGAACATAATTTTTTTTACACTAATCTAGATCATGATAAGTGAATCATTTAGGAACTAACATCCTCCATACATAATAAGAACATGTGTAAAGGATGTCTTCCATGTAGTTTAATTTCATTAAGATAGGAAAAAATTCAATTTATTAATTTTTTTTTGATAAGGAAGAATTATATGAAGCTCAAATTCATGTGGTATAGAAACAATATTCTATGAAATTTAAAATATTACTTCTCGGAAATTAAATCCTTGACAAATAACTATGATTTTTTTAGAATACATGCATTTGTGGGTAGTGTAACATGTTCTCCATCCATTTTGGCCAATAACTATTTCCATTGGAATTGAACTTAAATATGATATAAGGCCCTTCCCATTTTGGTTACATTATTAGAGTTTTTTTCCTAGTATCATTGGGGTTCATAAAAACAATACCAATTCTTGTTGATGTTATAAGAGGATGTAATCCTTTTTATTGAAGTCTCACATGATCTGATTCAAATGAACATTGATGTTTTTGTAGGGTAAAAACCTTTTCTCTTCCATCCATTCTAACTCATCCAACCAATTTTATAATTTCTCATTTTTGGTTGGAGTGTATACTCAAGTGGGGCTGAATTGTGTTCTAATTAAAATTTCTGTTAAAAACATTATGATTACAATACCCCAATTCAAAATAGCCTAGTCAATTAAGGAATTAGAGATATAAATGTTTAATTGCTCAACAAGTTTATCTAATGATGATTAGTCCTCAATTGAATCATTATAATCACTAATTCAAATTTTTAAATAGGTTTACTAAATTAATCACATTGACACACTAAACAATACTAGCTCTCACAGTGACTGTAAAAACAGTTTTCTGTATTTTAAAAATATAAGCTGTAAATAAAATAAAACAGAGTACTTGAAGATTAGAATGACAATGTAAACCATAGGTTCAGTCTCAATCTGAGACCTAATACTCTCTACTTAGAGATCACCGGCCACAAAGTAGTTTATATAAATAAACATGATACACAACCTGTATCAGGCTTTACAATATTTTGTACAAACATTCTAGGTTCTATAACCTATACCATAGTTCTACTTGGTAAAACAAGCAACAAAGCCACACAAGTCTTCTTCTGGAGTTATTCATGGGAAACAAAATTTGAGAGAGTTTAGAGTGTGTATTTTTAGTATCCCCTAGTTGAAGAACATGAGACACTATGTGTGTAACAAACACACACTTCTCAAAAATGTATAATAAAGAACACAGTTTAGCTAATGAAATTAGGGTTGAGTTTAGAATTCTCTATGTGTTTGAAGATCAGCTCTGGACTTCTTGGAGATGAGGAAATGAAGTTTTTGTTATTCTCTGCAAGTTGCCTCCAAAAACAGAGTGTCACAACTTTCAGGTATTGGCTTCCAGGTATTGAGATGCTCAACATCTTGGTACAAGGGATTAAATGAATCATAGTAGGAGAACCTTGAGTATGTTCTTTAATATGATCTTCGTGAGGCCCTTTGATTAACAAAGTGATCACTTTTAGAGTTCTTATTTCTTCCCTTTCTTTTCATATGGTGTATGAAAGAACACTATTCTTCGCACCACGGCATGATCTGTTGTTTTGCTCAGTATTTCTTTTTAAATGCACAGAGCCCGCTTGAGGAATGATCACATCACACACAATCATCCTCGTACCATGTACAGTTTTTGGACATGTCTGCAAATAAAATTAATGAATGTCAGATGCATTAAATTATCCAGATGTAACCAATATAATAT
Organism: Viscum album; assembly: GCA_963277665.1. Taxonomy (NCBI): domain Eukaryota; kingdom Viridiplantae; phylum Streptophyta; class Magnoliopsida; order Santalales; family Viscaceae; genus Viscum; species Viscum album. The sequence continues at coordinate 1,962,475,456 of OY728137.1, forward strand.
TCTTAATACAATGGACAATGTTTATAGTATGATATCAGTAGATTGGTAATGGTAGCCTATCAATCAGTAGAATATTCAATAGAAAGTTTAATCAGTAGTAGACTTCCAATTGTAGGATTGTCCAGTGGTATAATTCACCAACAATAGACTTGTTCAATGGTAGACTTTACCAATGAGCCCTTCCATGGTAGAGAACTTAACAGTAGACTTCTAGTTATAATTATGACAGAGGAATTCTAACAGAAAATATTTGTAACTGCAACCTTGTCATAACAGTGACCTATCACATTGACTCAGCATCTGTAGGCTTCGGCAAGTTCTCCAACAGTAGGCCTAACAACAGAGACCTTGTAATGGTGACTTCCAATAGTAACATTATAATTTTATCTCTTATAACAGTAACATTAAACAGTATGGTCTTCAATGGAGACATTTTAACCAATGAAATCAAGCGGTAAGGTTCAGTTGTAGGTTTATCAATTGTGACCATGAGAGTGGCATAAAATAGTGACCTCTTACAGGTAACTTCAACAGTTACCTTCAAATTATAGACTTTTTATACTGTAATCTGATTTTAGAAAATTCATGAGATTAAAATAGATTGTCAAAAAACTAACCCATTATATAATTAAACATGATTTGGGATTTTCAAAATAGGTGAGTCCAACAATCTCCCCATTTTTGATAATAACAAATTATGCCATTAAACTTTAGAAGAAATATAATATTATCAGAGATAATGAAAATTAGAGGTAAGATAATAAAATAAATAGGTGTTATAGATAAGCCTATCACACATCTATCACACATGTAGTAGCAGAGATTTTTGTGATATGGATATTGAATTACTTTTTTTTCTATTTCCTCCCCCTTTGTGATTAGAAAAAATAAATACAATAAGAGACAAAAGAAAATATTTGTATTAATGAAATATCAATACATGATAAAAAAAGTATTAAAAAATACCTATAAAAAGTACAACCACAATCAATACACATCGTGAATAGTTTATGACTCCTTCACTTTGTTAGAGGAAGAGAGAGGGTCTACAGGTGGAGTTGGAGGCCGAGGATGAGGGATAACATCAAGGATGGTAGGAGAAGCAACAACAGAAGCATTAGTGTATCTGGATGGAGGGACTCTATGAGGAATCATTGGTGTCAAGCTTCTAATGGTTTGAGTAGGAGACATCCTAGGAGCAGCACTGGATGAGACTGATGAAGTGGAGGAAAAAGGTAAGTCTGGAGGAACAGCGATGGGTGTACAGTCCACATGGAGGAAGGGTAACAAATGATTCCTGAAGTCCACGATGATGATTCAACCTCTCTCCAAGTCTGAGATAAATTCATATTTATTCTCCATAAATTTTTCCAAGGTAGGAGTCAACTGTCCCAGTCTGGTGACCTGATATTTAAATGCTCTGGTGACAGGAGGAATCCTCATGTTTTCCAAGAGCTACATGAAGCACCCATCCAACTGATGCTTGGTATATACCCTTCTGTAATAGTAATCAACTTGATACTTGATGACCTTTTGATCTTGAGAAGCTTCACTTAAATAATTTCCCACAAGGGTATGAATTTCCCTGGTAATAGAAATTTCCTGATAGATTGAGGTACTTGCACTAGAGATCTTTCCCACTTTTTCTCTAATAATGAATCTAAAAGCTTCGATTTCAACTGGAGGAGAGGCTAAAGTGGATGCAGATGCACCTAGAAGTGCCACAATGAATTCTACTGTCTCCTTGAAGTACTTGGTCAGACCACTGATCAACCTATTCACCTCATTATCTTGGTTCTTCACATGAGCATTCATGGACTCCTTAAAGTCCTCAAAGACAAAAACCATCTACTGCACTACACCTTTGAAAAATTGAATATCCTTGTGCACCTATGCCCAAGAGGTCAGAATAGAGTTCTAGCTCACCACTGACTGTTTCAGAAGCTCCATAGACTCTGAAAATTCAGTCATTTGATTCTAACACTTCTTTACTTCCTGAATGAGATTAGATTGAATACTTGAGTGTATTTCTGATTACTCAGATTCTGAATTCTCATGAACTAGAGCATCATCCTTATCTATCTTAGAGGACCTATACTTAGAATTTCTTTGTAGGTAGGATTTTAATGATTCAAGGTCTACATTACTGACATAGTCTTGAGGGAAGGAGATTACTGGAGGTATGAAAATGAAGTCTGAAATAGAAGGAACTGAAGGTCATTTGGTGTGCATTTCATTTTCTGAGTCATCATAATCTAGACCCAAAACGTGAAACCCACGGTCCTCAGATGACCCCTCAATGTCATAAACAATAGATACCTACCCGTTTTAGCAAGATGCTCTACCTAACATGGAGCTACTTTTTGAATGTTCACCTCCGCTTCTTCTATTCTTGCAACCTCTTCTGTATCTTCCTAATAAGTTGACTCATTGGTAAAGTGATCCACTACCTCTACTGAATCATCCATAATCTATATTGCATCAGTATCAGACACAACCTCTTCTTCATGATCACTTACTTCACTTTCTGTAATTCCTATTAGGGTACTTAGATTGATATCCTATCCTTTACTATCATTAGTGGTTGTCCCATATTCCTCATGGTCAGAATGACCATATTCAGTAGCTTCTTCTACTTATGAGGTATCTCTAACAATAATATTAGCCTCATCAAAAGCTTCTTCACTAGTTTCTTCTTCCTCATTGTCCCTTAGGACATATTCTCTCCTTGGTAACTCTCTTAGAGGACTAGGCTCTTTATAATATACCATTATAACTAGAGGACTGGAGGGTAGATCTGGATCACTCCTATCATCTATAAGAGTACCCTCTTTCTCAAGTTCCACAACCTCCTCTACTTCTTTATTAGAATATATAGGTTCTACCTCATCTAGCTTCAGACATAGATCCCTCTTATCCATTGGCCTAGAAGGATTATTTATAGGGTCAATCTTCTCATAAATCATCCCTTCATCATTTACCTATTCTTTTCTCTAGGGATTCCAGAAGATCGTCATGAACATAAATATTATCATAGAGACACAAAAAAATTTCATGTTTAAAATTTTTTCCTCTTTATCTTATGCAATGCCCTTAACCTTCGACATCATAGAAATCAGTTTGGAATGAAATAGAGCATTTGATTTAGAATATGGCTTAGTCATGTCTTCCAAATGATCCATCAGCAACCTGCATAGGTTGATCTTATGTTCATTCTTTAGCAAATACAATATGAATATGTCCTGATAATTCAACACAGTGAAGTCCCCTATCCTGAGACCTATCACATGTTGGATAAACTTGAACATAAGTCTATCCTCTCCATTCATTTTAGCAGCAATAATCGTCTTTGAGGTCCCATTTCTTGTCAACTCTTCCAATGCTTTCTCATACCAAAAAAATCTCTCTATATGTAGAAATCACTATAGGGTAGTAGTAAAATATACCCTCATCAGGTACCCTTAGCCATTCATCCCACTCAGCAGATGAAAATCTTACCTCAGTTCCATTTACTCTTGACATCAGTCTGTTCTTATCATCTGAATTTTTGAATTTAAGATAATTGTAAATTTATTTGACTAGCCTCAGGTAATAAGACCCATTATGGTTTTAAAATAACTCCCCCCATCCTTTTGTCTCTTGTGCATCCTGAACTATGGTTTTTCTCGAGAACAACCAATCTTCACTTAACTCCTTTTCAGCCACAATCATTCTCTTTGATAGATGCAGGTTAACTGGCTTTGTTGATATATTACTACCACCACTAGACTCAGATTGAGGTATCTTAGGACTGGGCACAACTCCATAATTATCCAAAGGTCTCTTGACTCTTTCCATTGTGGTTCGAAATAGTTTTATGGTTCATCAGAAAGTTAGGGTTTACGGATTTTGAGAGCAGGGGTTCGAGAGTGAGGAAGAATGTGGATCGAAATGTGTTTGTGAGATAATTTTATTATTTAGGTATAAAAAATGATAAAAATAATACTAATAAAATTGTTCAGATTCCCACATAAAATACGAAGTAACGGTAAAGTCCAATAGTGAGTTACCCAATAGTGAGGTTCTAATGGTGAGGTGCTTATAGTGAGGTTCCAACAGTGAGGTTTTAAAAGTGAGGTTCAACAGTGAAGTTCTAATAGTGAGGTTCTAATAGTGAGGTTCTAACAGTGATGTTCAAATGTGCGGTTCTAATAGTGATGTTCTAAATATGGGGTATTAGTATAGAGGATCAAACAGTGAGGTGCTAACATTGAGGTTATAATTGTGAGGTTCAATAGTGAGGTTCCCTATACTGAAATTAATTATCCCTAACTCATGTTTAATGTAGATTAACCTCTGATTATTCATGGTCTTTGTGAATATATCATCCAGTTGATGTTCAGTGCCAATGAATTCAAGAGTTATATCACCTTTTTGATAATGATCTCTCAAAAAGTGATGTCTCACATCAATATGCTTTGTCCTAGCATGAGATAATAAATTTTTTGAAATGTTAATATCCTTTGTATTATCACTATTTATTGAGACATGTTTGAATTGATATCCATAGTCTAGTAAAGAGTATTTCATCCAACGAATTTGAGCACAAAAACTACCAGCAGCTATATATTCTGGTTCGGCAGTAGATAATGCAATAGAATTCTGTTTCATACTACACCATGATACTAGTGACATGCCTAAAATGTGACCTATTCCAGAGGTGATTTTTCTATCTAACATGCAACCAGTGAAGTCACCATCTGAATAACTTATCAAATCAAATGATTGTTCCTTTGGATAAAATAGTCCTATGTTGGGAGTATATTTGAGATATTTCAAAATACGTTTAATAGCAGTTAAATGAGGTACTTTTTTATTAGCATGAAAATGAGCACACTTGAATACACTGAACATAATAGCAGGTCTGCTAGCTGTATGGTTGAGTAGACTCCCTATCATACCTCTATAGTCGGTTTGATCCACTAGTTCACCGGTTTCATTAGAATCCAACTTACAAGTGGTACTCATAGGGGTATTACTACCTTTACTACTATGCAAACCAAAACATTTTAGAAGAACCTTAATGTATTTACTTTTATTCAAAAAAATTCCATTTTTATTTTGAAAAATCTGAAATCCAAGGAAAAATTCAAGTTCCCCCATTAAACTCATTTCAAATTCATTTTTCCTTATCTTTGAAAAATTAGTACATAAAGTGTTTTTAGCGGATCCGAAATTATATCATCTATATAAATTTATACAATTAAAACATATTTATAAATCCTTTTAATAAACAAAATAGGATCTCCTATCCCTTTTGTAAATACTTTTGAAATCAGAAAGCAACTATGTCTATTATACCATGCTCTTGGAGATTTCTTTAAACCATATAATTATTTAGAAAGTTTAAAAACATGATTTAAAAAATGGGGATTTTTATAGCCAGGGTTGTTCAACAAACACATTCTCAACTATATACCCTTTTAGAAAAGCACATTTATCATCTATTTGATAATGTTTAAAATTCAGACGAGCAACATAAGAAAGTCGTTTCCTAATGGCCTCTAACCTAGATACAGGTGTAATGGTCTCCTCATAGTCTATTCCTTACTCTTTATTATACCCTTGTGCAACTAATCTAGCATTTTTTTAAACATTATTTCTAGACACATCAACTTTGTTCTGAAATAACAATTTAGTTCATATTGTCATTATGTCCTTAGTTCTTTACACTAATTCCCAGACATTGTTTCATTCAAAATGATTTAATTCTTCATGCATAGCCATCATACAAAATTCATCATTGATAGCATCATTGATTTTTTTGGGTCCAAGCTGTGAAAGAAAATCTTGATGTTCAACCTGGTTTCACAGAGAATCTCTAGCTTCTATTACCCTATTTATATCACCTACAATAGCATCTAAAGGATAATTCTTAAGAGTCCAAATTCCCTTAGAAAGGGTCGAACTAGATTCCTAAAGTTTGTCTGTTGGTTCAGACTCAATAGGTGCGGATTCACAAAAATTTCCAGAACTGTTCATTTTCACAAGGGGTTCACTATTTTTATCATTATGGTCCAGAATTGAAATATCTTCCTCATGATATGCATGAGATATTTTAGGTTCATGTGGATCAGTTTCATCAAATTTGACATGAATTTATTCTTCCACACATTTAGATTTCTTATTGAATACTATATAGGCATTACATGAGATTGAGTATTCTAGGAAAATTCCCTCATAACTTTTGGGAGCAAATTTGTCAAGATTATCTTTAGTGTTAAGGATAAAGACATTGAAACCAAAAACTCTGAAGTATATAACCTTAGGATTTATATTTTTTGAAAGCTCATAAGGGGTCTTCTTAAGAATAGTTTTAATCAAGACTCTATTTATGGTATAACAAGCTGTATTTACAGCATCAACACTAAAATAAATTTTTAAATCATATTAATTGAGAATTTCTCTAGAAATTTCTTGTTGGGTCCTATTTATCCATTCCACAACTCCATACTATTGAAGTGTTCTAGGAGTAGATAAATTGTGACCATAGCCATTGTGTGAGCAATACGATTCAAACTCTTGATTTTCAAAGTCACTGCCATGATCACTTCTCAAGGTCTTAACTCTAAGTCCACTATGACTTTCTACAGACTTGGAATACTTAATAATGTAAGAACAAGCTTCACTTTTGTGATCTAGAATGTATTCCCAAGCATATCAATAAAAATATTCTACAAGAACATAAACATAGTGTTTCCCATTTAAACATGAAACTCTTGATGGTCCAAACAACTACATGTGGACCAACTTAAGTGGTTGAGATGTAGATACCTTTTTCTTTGGTTTGAAAGAAACACTGTGTTGTTTTCCCTTTTGACAAGGATTACACACATTTTTAAATGGGAATTCAAATTTAGGCAATTCTATAACTAGGCCTTTATTAGATTGTTTTTTAAGAGAGTTCACATTGTAGTGTCCTAATATTCTATGTCATAACCAAGATTCCTTATGAAAATAATTTAAGGAAGAAATTTTTTTATTGGATAAGGAATTTAAATAAACAACATACACATTTTCAATTCTACAGCCAATGAATACTAAATCATTTTTGGAATTTAAAACATTACATGCATTATTTTCAAACATGACATTAAAAACATCATCAGACAATTGAGAGATGCTATTTAAATTGAACTTTAATCCCTCTACAAATATTACGTTGGAAATAAATATTGTATCAGGGTTACCAATCTAGCCTAAGCCAACAATTTTTCCCATTGCATTCTCACCAAAAGTTACATGTCCACCATCAAAATTTATTAGGCTCTTGAAGAAAGAATAATATCTAATCATATTTTCTAAACATCCACTGTCCAAGTACCACAAGGTCTTATAGGAACTCTTTAGGCAACTTCCCTGGAAAACAGATTAGGCATGGGGTAACTTTGGTACCCATATTTTCTTGGGTCCAGAGATGTTATCAAGTAAAACATTGGGTACCCATATTTTCATTATAGGTTTCCTAACATCAACATACATATAAGGAGGCGTAAATAAAATTTTAGGTCCTTTAGAGAATTGTCTCTCAAAAGATGGTCCAGAACTAGAACTAGTAGTGAACTTTCTAGATTTTGGAACAAATTTGGTTTTTCTAATTTTTCTCTATCCTGGTTGATATCCTAGATGAGTTGTATATTTTAGGGGAATTGTTTTCCTAGAAACTGAGTCTTGGAATCCATACAGGTAGTATAATTCTCATGATCATTTCTTAATTTCTATTGGATAATTTTAATTCTATATTTTGTTTTAAAAACTGGGAGAATTTCTCTTTTTCAATAACTAGATTTGACTTATAATTTGCATTTAAATCATGTTGTCACTTTAATGACTTATATTTTTCCTTGTTCTCATTAAAGATATCCTCAAGAATTTCACAGTATTCAGATAATTCATCCTTATTCATGTCTTAATCATTATGTGACTCACTCTTATTCCTTGAATAAAAGGCATTATGTATTAAAGAATTAAGTGTTACCTCAGTTGTCTCTGTCATGAAAAATAAGTTGGCATGATTGTTCTGTTCACTATCAGAATCATCAGATCCACTGGAACTGTCTTCTAAAGCACTCCATGTATCTTTCATAGAATTTTTATAACCCTTGCCTTTATCTTCAAATTTCTTCTTAAATCTCAGTTTGGGGAAGTCTTCCTTCACATGACCTTTTCGTTTTCACTCATAGAAGATTATTTATTTTGATTTGTCATTCCATTTTATTTCATTCTTCCATTGTCCTTTATTATCATACATTCCCTTGTAGTTTGACTTCTTAAATAATTTATTCTTCTAGTAGAATTTTTTGAACCTTCTAGCAAGTTGAGCCAACTCCTCATCACTGTCTGAATCTGACTCTTCACTAGTGGAACTGTCTATAAGAACATGAACCTTTTCATTGTCTTTTCTCTTTGAGGTTGAATTCATCAGTGCTACTAACCTCTTCCTTGGTTCTTCTCCTACTTCTTGATTCACCTTAAGCTCTTCTGTATACATCATAAGCATTCTAATTAGCATTTTTTCTAGTATCTTACTTATTTCACGTGATTCATGGATAGAAATAGAAGTTCCCCACCATCTGTCAGGTAGGCATCGAAGCAGTCTCATTATTTGGTCTTTTTTGTCCACTCGTTTCCCAATAAGACTCATGGTGTTCACTATTTCATTAATCCTGAGAAACATTTCAGAGATAGGATCATCGGGATTAATTTTAAAATTATCATATTTAATATTTTAAGTATTTAATCTAATTTCATTAACATTGGTTGTTACCTCATGAGAAATAGATAAAGTATCCCAAATTTCATATGCAGTTTTACAAGAATATATTCTATTGAATTCCTAGACACCTAGAGAAGAGTTCAAATAATTTATTTCTTTACAGTTTTTATTATATATAGATTTACAAAACCGAGACCATGCATCTCTAGTAGTAGCAGGAAATATATGTTGTTCTTCAATTGTGTCAAAGATTTCAGGTCCCATGCTCTCTAGATGTATTTTAATTTTTAATTTGCACTGTGCATAGTTATTAACATTAAAGAAAGGTAGCTTGTTAGTAGCATCACCATCAACTAGAGTTTCTATAGTTAATTAGAATTTAATTAACTCAAAATTTAGATATAACAAAAATTTTATGATCTTTAAGATACAACTAAAATCATAGTTGAAAAGAATTTGAAAACATGAAAATAAAAACTCCTCTTGTACCAAATTTTGGTCGGAGTGGATACACAAGAGGGGTATAATTGTGTTCCAATTAAAATTTCTGTTTAAAACTTTATGATTAAAATCCCCCAATTCAAAATATCCTAGTAAATTAAATATGTAGAGATATAAATGTTTAATTGCTGGACATGTTTCTCTAGGGCTGATTAGTCCTCAGTTGAATCAATGTAATCACTAATTCAACTTTGGAAACAGGTTTACTAAATTAAGAACATATACACACTAACCAAAACAATCTATCAAAGTGAATGTAAAAACAGTTTTCTATCTATGAAAAATATAACCAGCGGATAAAAAAAACAGAGTACTTGATGATTTGCACAACAGTGTAAAGAAGGGGTTCAGTCTCAAGCCGAGACCTAATCCTCTCCACTTGGTGATCACCATCCTCCAAATATTTTATATAAATAAACTTGATACACAACCTGTTTCGAGAATTCCAACAGTTTGTACAAACATTCCAGGTTCTAAAATCTCTACCACAGTTCTATGTGGGAAAACGAGAAACCAACCCACCCTAGGCTTCTTCCACATTTATTCATGGGAAACAAAAGTTGAGAGAGTTTAGAGTGGAGATTTTCTGTGTCCCCCAGTTGAAGCACAAGAGACATTGTGTGTGTGTAACAATTACACACTACTCAAAAAGTAAAATAAGAAACACAATAGCGCTAAAGAAAATATGTTTGAGTTTAGAATGCTCTATGTGTTTGAAGATCTGCTCTGGAGTTCATGTTGTTGAGGAAATGCAGGTTTTGTTCTTCTCTGCATGTTTCCTCCAAAAATAGAGTGTCACAACTTTCAGGTACCTACTTCCAGGTACTAAGATGTTTGAATTCTTGGTACAAGGGAGTTGATGAAGCATCGTAGAAAAAACATGAGTATGTTATTTAATATGATCTTCATGAGGCCCTTTTATAATCAGAGTGAGCACTTTGAGAGTTCTTATTGCTTCCCTTTGTTTTTTATGGTGTTTGATATCACACTTTTCTTTGCACCTTGCCATGCTCTCTCTTTTTTTCTTAGTATTCTTTTTTAATTTCACAGATCCCTCTTACGGAATTATAACACCACATGCAGTCTTCCTCGTACCTTGTACGGTTTCTGACATGCCTGCAAATAATATTAATGAATTCCAGACACATTAAATTAGCCATATGTAATTGTTATAATATTCTTCAGACAATGGAAAAAGTTTAGAGCATGATATCAGTAGACTGGTAATGGTATCCTATCAATCGGTAGCATCTTTAACAACAAGCTTAATCAGAAAAAGACTTCCCACAGTAGGCTTATCCACTATTAGAAGTCACCAATGGTAGACTTGTCCAGCAGTTGACTTTACCAGTGAGCCCTTCCGTGGTAGACTACTTAACAGTAGACATCCAGTAATATGTTGGACAATGGACTTCTAACAGAAACTATTTTTTATATCAACCTTGTCACAATAGTGACCTATCACATTGACTCAGTGTCTGTATCCTTCGATAAGTACTCCAACAGTAGGCTTTAAAAAAGTGACCTTGTACTGGTGACTTCTAACAGTAACTTTATAACTGTATCTCTTATAATGGTAACCATCATTAGTAAGTTCTTAAATGGAGACCTTTTCACGAATGACATCATGCAGTAAGGTTCATCTGTAGGTTTATGAACAGTGACCGTGATAGTGGCCTAAAATAGTGACCTCTTACCAGTAACCTTCAACAGTGACCTTTAACTTAGAGACTTTTTCAACATTAAACTGATTTTAGCAATGTCATGAGATTTAAATACAATGAAATATATTGTCAAATAAATAAACCATTATATAATTAAACCCGATTTGGGATTATCAAAATAGGTGAGTCTAACAATCATCATCTAAGAGTTTTCCACATATCGTTAGTTAGAGTGAGGGAAACTACACAATAATGGGTAAATCACATTAATCCCATAAACCAATGATTATGAAGTCACATGATTGGTATTTCATGTAGTCGTATGGAACATCCATAAAGAATGAAGGATCTTTTCTATCTAGGAATAAAATTCATTTTCCTTAATTTTCTAAATAATACTTTACATATACTTATTATAGGGATCTATCTTTCTATTTTATTCTACATGATTATAGGATTAATGGTTGAATTTAATGTTCTACTCCTGGAATAATTTCATCAATTTTGTAGAACAAAATATGGTGCAGTTGTCTATCAATATCGTGCGAGTGACACCGAATCTGGTGATGGTGTTTTACTTCAGAAAGTTGATGATATTCTTTATCATGACTTCTTTTATGGTTACATCCTTATCTAATTTTTTAAAAAAAGATATTGGTAGGTAAGGTATTCTTAAACTGATTAGATGTGGCTGGGGGTATATACCCACAAATTCCATTACCCATGTAGAAAATGACCATGAATATTTAACTATATTTAAAAACTCTATTGGTTTATGGTTGGATTTTTTTTGAATTTGGAATTCATAAAATTTCTTGGGGAAATCAACACATTCTTTTATTATTATTTACTAGAAGTATCCATGACTCCGAATTTAGTGGGAGAGTTTAGTCTCATACTAATGAGAACTATAGTAGCCTATATGGACTTCTTCCATGATGGTAGAAATCTATTATTCTCCCATGAATCTAAGAAGGATTCCATCGAATCCGTATTTTATAGGGAGTTTTTTTCATTTTCATATAAGAAATCATAAATTTTAATTCTCATCATCATGTATGTTCCCTTTTGTCTCGATCTAATAGTAGGGTCCCATTTTAGAGGTAATAATCTATGGCATCCATCCATATAGGGGTGGATATGGGTTCATCAAGATTTTGGGTAGTGTTGAAATGTTTTATTTTCTCCATGAAACAAATGATGATTGATGAGACCACCACATGGTGTATGGTATGGAGAAAAACTTCATACTAATCATGGTCAACTGAGACTATGGATAAATTAGCTAGTGTATAAGAATAAGAATTTTGGTATCAAATTATGTGATGTAATTTGGGTTCAAAAATGAATTTTTTCATAAATCCTACAACATAACTAATGATTGGGACCAATTATTTCATATTGATAGATTACTCATCCTTGATTTTTTTGATCACTAGCTATGAATTCCCCTGGATGTTCAGGTAGGATATCTGTTATAGTCAGTCTAGTTCAAAGTAGGTAATGAAGGATTCATATTAAATATCATTATTAGTGTAGCATTATGATAATGAGAAATAATAGGTAATTTTTTCAATATGGAAAAAATATAATCCCCGAACAACAACAGTTGACCAAAGGGTTTTCAATAATTTTCCTATAAAACATTGAGAGGAACAATCAAAATACATCTACTATGATTGGGGAGTGTCGGGGGCAAGGAAAACCTATTTATCTATAAGTTTGGTTCAATCTTGTGTGCTTTATAGGGTGGGTTAAACAATAAGTAATTAATCTATCTCCTTCCCTTTAACAAATTTTTGTGTAAAAATTGTATTTCATATTGTTGCAGTATAACTATAAAAATGAGTTCAAGGTTATTCTTCTTAATACAATTATATTATGTCTTAGTACCTAGCATCATTCGATTGAGATAATAAAGGTTTTTATCATTCCCCACATCCTTTATTTTTTGATGAGAGTACCGAGTGATCATTCCATGGTGGTCACATATAAGATAAGAACATTTCAATCTATAAATGACTACAAGACTTGTGGGTGAATTAATATTACTTTATATTAACAAAGGATACTTAGTAGTCATCATCCCATCGATAAAAAACTCTCTTATTCATTAACTTGGTGAAGGGGAGAGATTTTATTACCAGGTTGGATATGAAACACTGAATATAAGTGTGGTTCCCTATATCCACCTTTGTTAATTTTGATTATGAGGGGGTGTAATATCCTGAATATCACTATCATTCTCTGTATTGACCTCAATTCCATGGTTTCATACCACAAACCAAATAATTTCCCTAAAGTTACCCCGAAAGAAGAATTTATTTAATTCATCTTAAAACTATGTTACATCAACTTTTTGAATATGTTTTAAAAAACCATGATGTGATCTAATCACCATTGGTATTTAAATATAATGTTTTCAACAAAAAATTCCTTGATTTTTCCCAAGAAGGGTTTAAAGATTTTATAAATGGAGTTCTAGAAATTAGTACAAGCATTCATTTTTCTAAAAGCACGACTTTATAGTAAAATATCTCATTAGTTGGTATGAAAAAGGAGTCTTCCTCTTCATCAAGGTCCATCTTTATCGTATCATACAATGAATACCCTTCCATGATGGAAAGGTCTTGGAAGTTTGTAGTTTCATCAATCAAATGTTCTATGATCAAAATTGGGAAATTATCCTTTGAGAAGCATTGATTATCGTCAAAAAGCTTAATGCAACTATTAATTTTCACATTATTTTCCTTGATGGGGATGATTTTGGGTATCCATTTTGGGTACTAAAAATCCAAAAAAAAAAATTGATAACTTTTTTAACATCTAACTTTACATTAGTAGTGTGAGAGAGGGGAATTATCCTTGATTCCCACTTCAATCCTTAATGGGCATAGGGTAATCCTAGTTGATGTTTAGTGACACCGAGGTCTCTCCCTACTATATCGATATAATTCCATGTGAACACATATAAATGATTCTTTTGATATAAAATATACATATCATTATCTTCAAGAGGTATGGTGGCACTAATCAGTAATGGCCACATGTTTTCTTCTATTACTAGATTCTCCTGCTTGAGCTCATTGATGGTGATGGAGATGCCTTCCTCAAATTTGGAAGGGGAGTTCTTCATGTCATACTCTTATTCTTCCATCTCAATGTCTGTGGTGGCACTTTCAGACATAGTAGATAATCTAAGGGAATCTATGTCATCCATGTGAAGATACATTGTCATATTGACCTTCCAGAGTCATCAAAGGAAGATTTTTTGGATTCTATTTTTCTTTTTTGGTGTAATATTGGGTAAGATAAATATGTATATCCTAATTTTTTGTTAATTTCCTGGTGTAATCGTTATTTTTTTTGATATCTTGAAAAAATTATCTGATCTTGATATTGCATTATGTTGATTACATTTTGAAAAATCCACTTTAGCTGATGGGACTACTATCACATGGACATGATATAATTAAGTTTTATGTTCATGATATCTTATTTGGATTATGTATATCAACTAAATTACATTTATTGGTAACATATAATTATTGTCGAGAATGATCCATGGATTTGTAGGGGTGGTCCACATTCCATTGGGGGGATGGAACCTACATATCATAATCCATCATTAGTTATTTTCATTCTTTCTTGTATAATCCTACCTCAATGTAAATGGATTCCCAAGAATCAAAGGGGGATATCTCACCATAAAATTTGATGAACTAAACATTGATGGAGTATTTCAATAATTGAAAATTGTTGAAGGTACTAGTATGTGGTTATGAATCCATTATATTCAACCGAAATTACATGTTTTGTCTTTCTAGATAACCATGAACTTAGTTTTATATATGAGATCCCTATATCGGGCCTTGAGCTTGATCTTATCTAGAGTCCTTTACTCTCACTTATAGTACCCTTGAATGGTACGCTCTATTTGAGATAAGACCCCCCACTATATCCCAAACATCGTAGGATCTGAAGAAGGATGATTTTGATAGAAAAATCATTTTCAACCAAATCCTTTTGTTTTTTCCATTATCAAGATTTAATGAATCATACATGGGTCGGATATATACCTTGATAACGTATTCCTGGTCCTATTCTATGAATGAGGTGGTGAAAAGTTATTCTGATTAAATAGTATCCACTTAGTAAACCTAGAATGCAACATCTTCTAATGTAAACTTATTTAGGGCTATAGACGGCCTCAATGAGTTCTGCTCTGAGTTATTTTGAAAGATATAGAGAATTTAGGATTGAGGGTTTACAAAGGAAAAAATTAAAACTATTTCAAAATTTTTTACTTTTCTTCCAAAGCTATGTGATTACCAAGGTTGGGATTCTCCCTATTTTTTGGATAAGAATATATGGTATTTTACATGGGAAGTCATGGTTCTTGAGTATAGATCAATGGTGCATCTGTTGCAAGTGGCGTAGGTTGTGTTAACCTTCCCCTTATTCTAGGTTGATCTAACAATCTCACCCCCTCTAGCCAGGATAATAAAATGAATGATATTAAACAACCATTATAGGGATCTTAAGTATCTCCATGTTTTTGTAGAGATATTTGATGTTCTCTCCCATGGGTCTTACCTTCAAATATGGATTCTTTGGGGGTTTTGACAACATATCAGGTTCGACCTCACCCAATTTGATCCCTATATCCTCTTCTTCTATTTCATTAGTAACAATTACCCCGATCAGGTACATGGTATTCATACTTGGAGGCATATTCATCATTAGAGAAGGGATATATTAAGTGAACTAAATTATTGAAACCAAAAATTAGATCTTCATTTCATGAGGGTTCTAGTGGGTGGTTCAGTGCTTATTTCTTAGATGTTGAATGAAAGAAGTCCACAAGAGTTAGAGATTTTGTGATAGATGGATACAAATTTTTCTATTCTTTATTTTTCAGTGTCTATTGATTACATCTACCTTTGGGAGGTGTATTCCATGAGTCCTCCATAGATACTGGGATTATTTTTGGTTTTTGAAGCTATTCCCCTTGGGTGGCATGATCTTGTTCAGCTATATTTTCAGTCATCCAGTTATCAAACATTTTTACTTGACTGGAAAAAACAACCTATCGTCACCCACTTCATCTAGTAGAGTGATGGTTACATAGGTAACCTATGCTAGGGCCATTTGTAGTATCACCTATCAAAAATCCACCATGCTCTAGAGGACATATTTTAATACAAAGAAGTCTTGGTTGGTGTGACATAGACTCCTATGGAAAATTAAGAAGTTAGTATGATCAGTTAGGTTATCCCTGTTGGGTCTTCTAGGCTCTAGTTTCTTCAGCAGGTTATTTTCCATTTTGTTAAGGTAAGAACTATGGAACTAATCATTTAGGAAGTAATACACTTTATTAAACCAATTATGAAATCATTAAATTCCCTAACATGTTTTTTCTTCTGGACTAATGTGATTTTGTTACCAATGACTCTCTTTGGGAGGAACCAGATGATTCATGGCTTTCTTGGGTGCTTGAACAAGAACTAGTACTAGTTTGAGGGTAACACATATAGTCTTTCTGTACCAAGACTTTTTCTCTATGTTGAGGGCATGGGAAGAGAATTTTCCTTGGTCAACTAAATGTAATCTTCTATGAATTATACCATCTATATGAAATCATATAATAAGATTAGATACTCCATCCTGATCAAATGTGTTTGCATCTCATCTTGATGATTTTTAGAACATGGTTCCAAATATTTCTCCTGTGAGAGAAGGATATTTTCTGAGTAGTATAAACCTCTCCATCTTGATATGATGGTAGAAACCCTTTCATTTTATCCTTTTTTGTAGTTCATAAGGTTGAATTTTTTTTACATAACATGGAGTTGAACTGATAAATAAATTCAATAAAATTTAATCACATACTACAATGAATCCTATTGGATGGTTGATGTTTCAAATGAAATATTGCCCCACCATAGTCTATAAAAAACATCTTGTTTTGGCTAATATTGAGGACCCATCATCTGATAACATTGACAAATGAAGTGTGTGAGATTCTATTCTAGATCTCTTGCACCATGAAAGTTTGATATGATAAGATTCGTAAAATTTAGTTGTGGAAATATTTTATCCACTAATTTTGGATATGGCATATTTTTGGGTTGAATAGTGTAATTACACCATTCCATTACTGCTATTCGACTATAAAGAAAATCAATGGTGTAAAAGAGTTATGGAGGGATTATTTTCTAGACTATGTATCCTCTATAGGGATTATGATAGGATTTATGATATGTCATTGTTTTCATATCTCATTGATTCTTGATCTGTTCTAGGAAAAAAATGATCACCCTAAGGAGGAAGATGATATCACCATAAATGAGGAGAGTCGTGATAATCTGTAACATCGTTATTTATATGGACTGATTTCTTTGATATAAAGGTGGTAAGATGCTCAAATATCACCTCTTGATGGAGTATTATCTCTCTTTTGATGTATAGGAGGAGGTATAATTATTTATATTTGAATATGATGTCAGAAGTATTGTTTCCCATAAGCAATTCCTCATTAAGTTGTGTGAGATTCTATATCTCATTCTAAAATTGTACCAGTTTCTCCTCTAAAGAGTAAATTTCATATCCTTTGGGTGGTGAGTTTGATGTAGCCACACCTTTTCCTTTTTTCATAGTAGTGTTCCATCGAGGAGGTGGAAATTTATTATTTTGAGGTTCTAGGTTCTATCCCCTTCTCTGATTCTGCCTATGTGCAACCTCCGTTTGTGCATCTAGATCATCTACATCTTGATGTATGGCTGAAACATTACATCCCTCTATGTTTATGTGTTGTTTTTAATCATATTTAGTGTTAATGGTGATGATTTTCACTCAGGTGTATTGGGAGATGGTAGTTATCCCATTTCTCTCCAAAAAATAGGGTGATTATTATCGGCATACTCATCCTTCGAGGGTTTTACCGAGATCATTTATCTGACCCTTGGATATGTTGTAAAAACAATTTATGATCCTTACATGGTTTGATTACCTTTTTTGTATGTTCCTCCTATATTGGTAATTGAAGAGTAACCTTAAGGGAGTTTCTAGTCATTATTTCGGAACACGTCCCATGTAAAAATGCATGTCTCATGGTAGGAGGAAGAAATGGGATGTCAACAATTGATATTACATCCTAACCTATAAGAGAATGATTCCTTCTAGGGTGATGATAATGATGAAAATTCCCTGAGCCCTATGGTTTGGGGATGATTTAGGGCCACTATGAGAATTTGTTGATCCAATTTCTTAGGATGTGATGATTTCAATCAATGATATAATGGATCATGGGATATAAATTTTGATAAAAATAACCTCGATCTCACTGTTTGGGGTTTATATGGAACCAATTCTTATTTCTTTTTGACTCTCTTGAGGTATGATGAACCTGGTGGTGGAGATTTAGATAAAAATTCCCCCAGTCCTGCAGTTCAGGGTTGGTTTGTAGTAATATTTGATATTTCTGGGACCTTATCAAGGTTTGATGACCACATGGTTAGAGTTAATAATAAAAATTACCTCATCCCTAAAGGAAATGTTTTCTTATGGACAGATTTTATAGTGGTTGATATTGTATTCCATTTGATTTAGTAATGTTGTACTTCTGTATAAGCTGGGTGAAATGGCTGCCTATGATGGGGGTCATTTTCAATTGGATGTTTTCAGGTAGTAAAAAAATCATCTTTTGAGTCTGAAATGTGTTCACATTTTTTTAAGGGTCACATCCTAAGAGTTTGTTAGTAGATCTCTCCCCCCATTCAATGGCATCTTTACTTCTTTAATGCAAGGTAATCTCACTATTCTCACCAACTGGACAATGCATTTCCTCGTCCCCTGATCTCTCATGTGTCTATTAAATTTTAAGATTCAATATATGGGGAATGTTTCTTTTCCATGGACATAGTGATGTGTAATTCTCAATAGTTTTTCCATCATTGGATACATATGTTTTATGGGGATCCAAAAATTACTGAATGAGAATTTTTTATTATATAGAGACAAACACATCATTGTAATTTCTCATGATCTACGAATATTTGTTTCTGGGATATATAGAACTCGACCATATCCAGCTGACAATAGAGTGGATTTATCATATGCTGATTACCCTTATATCCTTGATAAGGGATGTGTCTATCCTTTAACCACAAAGGTGTCACCCACATGATTTGTCATAAGTATGGAATGTACCCCATCTTTAGCTCTAATGGGATGCCATAGTTAGAAGTGGAAATGTGATAGAACATAGTTTGGAGGTTGTTTCTAGATAACTTTCACCATATATATATATATTGGTTTCTTCTACATTGTATTTTTATACCTCCTCTTAGCTAGACTAAAGAGGATGCTTCTCTAGTTTTCCTACTGATTGTTGTGAAGTGATGTTGATAGTGTATGGGGTATTATATACAGTTATCCCAAGTGTTTTAAACACCTCTATATAACAATATTTCTTGGTTTTAAAAAACTATCTATATGAAGTTGTCTGGTAAAGGGAAGAATTTCTTATTCTTGGAGAGATGTTACTTTTGGGAAGTTTTCTAGGGAAGACTTTAGGAGTAGATTCCCCATGATCAATCTCTCCACTATTAAAAAAAGGACTATCGAGTTATTTATCACTATCTTCATTTTTTTGAATAGTAAACAAACCATTTAGGTGTTGTGGATGTGCGTCGTATAACCACAGGGGAACTAACATCGAGTTGATTATGGATATAATCTCCATTCTACATCGTGACTAGAATATGCCAACATGCCTTCTGGGTTTTTTCAGGGATATGAGCTTACAACATGATGGTTTCTAGAATATTTTTATGTTCATATGGTGTGGTTAGCATATGATCCCACTTCTAAGAAGCTAAGGCAGAATTTTGGGGATATTCTTTATCGATCAAAAAAATATGAGCCAACAGATTTTTGGTTTCTAGAATATGATTCTCAATCTATGATTAAGTGAGAGTATGAGCCCGGTTCAAATATGGATTCCCCATAGAAATATTCCCATGAACCTTTGGAATGATAGAATGTATATGAGACTTATCCTATGTAACCATTGAAGGTTTCTAATGCATTCTTTTATCAACAGAAGTACAGTTATGATTTGGATTCCACATGTTGCTGCAATATGTTGAGTAGCTTCATAAGCAGAGATATGAGCCTACATTGAGGTGATTTCCATGTTGTCTTGATGATTCTCATTTTGTGAAGGTATATGAGTCTGGTTTTTTTCCTTTATAAAATTCATATTTTTCAATCGGAATGTTCATCCATCAAAAGGAAACATACAAACCGAGGTGGTGATCCCCAGTTAGAATGGGAATATGAGCCAGATCTAGTGCCTCATCCATTACTAGAATATATCAATAATCCTCACGAATGGGAGAAATAATGTGTAACAGCTACAAATATTCCACCTGTTCATACTGATCACGGTGATATGGTGTTATGGATATTGGGATTGGGATATGTTCCCATCCTTGCATTTGTTCGAGTGTCGAAATCTAATGATGGATCACTTTTAATATTTCTATAATGTTGCAAAAAATTTAGCATAGTGTGTTTAAGAATGTATTCCAACACATTACTATTTTCCAAGATATAATGTTAAATTAATTACATTAAAGTAGGGATACAATCCCAGTCATTTACTCTTTGTTATATCATAATATATTGATGGGATTCATTCACAGGAGAAGATATATGTGCTTCCCCCATGACTACTAGTGGAATATGTATGAAGAATTTTTCTAAGTGGGAAGGGATATGAGCTTGATCACAAGACACTATTAGAATACTCTAGTGGGATTCGTCAATATAAGTAGGGATATGATCCCACTCATGTTTATACAATTCCTTTTGTGCTCGGTGATACCTAACTGGTACACATGAAAGAGTGTCTAGGGTCACAATTTTTCAAGTGGTGTTATTAGCAGTTGACCAAGGGGCACTGGAGGGATGACACTGGTAATGAAAGATGACCTGATCCCTCCTAGGTAGCTCCTAAGCATGGATGGACCCTTATTCAATGCATTGATCTGCCATCCTAAGACATGTGAGGTGCTAATTGACTCACTATAGGGAATATCGTATGAACTGATTGGGGGTTGTGACATGTGTCACTAGTTACATTAAATTATTCCCTAAATGAGATGGACTTGTAATCTTCATTATCTGTATACCATTACATAAATCATTGTGTATTAATATCAAAAAATGCAGGGGTACTCCAGAACCATCAAGTTCACCACCCTAGGATGAAGGAATCAAATGGGTGTGGTTGTCTTACAACCCACTGAGGTTTCCACTATAAATGAATTTTTCGAACATTATCCTAATGAATACATTATCTTAGAATAATATTTTTGGGAGATAAGTTTCTATAGTCGCAAATAATATAGGAAATAATTTCACTGATCATTGCATTTTTGAATGTGTGAAACATTCTTAATCAATTATTCTTGATTAATGTAATTTTCCTTTAACATTACATGTTCATCAATTTTTTCTCACATTAAATTTTCTTCTTGAGAATAGATTATTTAATGGGAACCCTGATTATAGTTTATTATTGAAGGATTTCCTAGTGGGTATAAAATTTTTATTTTATTGGGGACAAAAAAACTAAATGGGCCAATGCATGGTCAACCGATCATTTTTATTATTTGGGAGATTCGCATCAGGTTCGCCATTTTTTATCCATATATTCAAATTTAATGTTTTATTATGAGAGGCTCAATATAGTTTCACAATCAAGAATTTTGGTAATATTTATCCATAGAAACACCCAACGGTTCCAACATCTATTATGAATCCAGAACTACTTCCCAAAGGATGATATTCATTGGGTTTCTAGGCCAATGATTCTTAAAAACTCACATTGGTTAGGTGGATCAGAATTAAAGCTCATCATAACCTTTTTGGTGTAATTTTTTTCCCATTTTAGGTATCTATAAGAGATTTAATATACGTTTATAAATCAATTCCAAATCATGATGTAAGATTTATTTTCCTAATAAAATGATCAAGTGTTGAATCCTTTAATATGTAAATGGGGTTATATTGATGTGATCATATTTCTGTATATGAAATACTCCCTAAATTTCTTATTATTTCTTTTAAATTTTTTCCTCCTTATATTTTGAAGCATTATAACCCGGTACTCTTGAGTTTACTATCATCCAGGGAGGTGATTGATGTTTTGGGGATGAGATTAAACATTCACAAGGTGTCCAATGAATCATATTTATAACAAGAATAAAAAACCATATAGTTCATTTAATCCCATGCCATTAAGTTTAATATAATGTAGAATGGACTTATATGAGGGTAATTGGGCACTAGGTATGGATCCTGATCCTGAGGAAGGCCTTCTACTTATCCTATATATAATAAGAATCATAGTCAATGTAGTCTGATTATCTTCTCAATCCACTGATGGATAAATAAAAATAAAAAACCCATAGGAGAGTTCGGTTCCCATTTGATAGAGTATCTAAGATATGGATGGACTTACACCCATGTGGATTCCAATTAGATGAATTCTGAATCTTACCCTCTAATAGAAAAATAATAGGAACCATGAGTGGCCAACTGAGTATGTTAAGATGACATGAGGATCCGATAATACCAATAGGATTTCATGTGTATACATTCATAACACATTATATGATCATCCCATATTAAGGAGGTATGCCCAAATAAAGACTCATGGTTTGGGGTTTACATGGATCGAGGGAACATGCCCATGTACTCTTACTATATGAGGTTTCCATGTATTGTGGTGTCCACCTGATATATACAGATGTTTTTACTCACATTACCAAGGTGTCTTCTTGAATTGTACTAAGTGTTTTCCCGACATGGACTGAGTGAATGGATGACATATCTTTACTATCTGGACGACATTTTCTGATGGTCTTACTAACATATACTGAGTGACTAGCCGACATGTGTTGAGTGTATTCCCAACACACCTTGGTTTTCTGGTGGATATATTTGAGGATGGTCATGCAATCTTGATAAATTTTCTAGGTATTACCACATTACAAGGTTTTCATGTACAAGGCTCATCACTTGCTCGAAGTAGACATGTTTGAGGGCTACTCATGATTCCACTGACTTCTCTGAAGAGCCTTAGTTTGATTGATGCAGACACATCCAAGGGTGTCACACGAACAATGATTACATCTGAGTGGACAACCTCAAGATCTTGTTGACAAGTCTAGTAGACTTCAGGTGGAATGGTATATATTTCTAGGGGACTTTTCATGACTTGAATAACCAATCCGGAGGTCTTCATGTGACATTTATGGCATGTCCATGTGTATTTTCATGATCTATATGACATGTCCATGTTTTATCTCAGGGCTAATGGGTAATTAATCTAAAACATATGAACCCGTCAGCTAAAAATCATCATTTTCATGTTTTTTTGAGTCTTCTATCTTATTCATCCTTAATCAAATAAATTCCTCATTTTTTGTTAGGTATTATCCTATTGAGTCCTTAAGTAACCAAGTCGAGACACAATTTTTTTTTTGCATAATCTAGATAATGCATTTTATGTCCCTTACATGATCAATAGGGTGATCATGTGAATCATATATACATGTTGCACACTCTGTTATGTCGTAGCCTAGGTTGAACTGGTAGAAGACTCCTGTGATTGCATGGATTTATGCTTCAAGAATTCCACTCTCACATTTATGTTCCATTGTGTGTTTGCGTGTGTTTTGTTTATTCCAAGAGAGAGGAAATTATCGAGCTCATTTACCAACATCTACACCACTTTGGATGGAATTTATATCTCTAATATGGGCTTGAGTCGATGGAGGGAGCATCACATCTTGTGTTTTCTATGATCCCACCTTGGGTAATCTCAGACATCTTCTTTATCTCACAAAATAAATAATGTTCACATGATCATTTCTCTTTTTCCATATTAATTAATCACATGTATTTTCAAAGGCTTTCACATGTTATATTTTTTACATGTCAAATAGCCATATAAATATGAGGTTGATATGTTTGTGAGTCTTCACTAGACTAGGATATCTATCGAAGAGGCCTTTCATGAGATCAAGGATGACCGATCTATGCTCCTTCAGGAGATCAAGCTATCATGTTGGAGGACCTTTGTGAGATCAAGATGGCTTGACAATGGGACTTCAAATGATAAAGTAATACATTCCTAGGGTACTTCATGAGATAAAACTTGCCTATATAAGACACTTCATGAGATCAATATCCCATGTAAAATGGCATTCGCATGATCAAAGTGCTGAAAACATGAGGCACATTACCTCTTCTTATGGAAAATAGTGTAACTTTTCCTCACATGAGGGTACCTCATTTTTAATCTTTTATTCATTATTTTATAATAATTTCACTATTTTTTGTTCGAATGCCTATTAGGGAATAACATAATTGAATGAATGTGTCCAAGGGCCCATGAATGATGAATGTGGCATGCCACTAGGGATTTCACATGATCAATAGACAAATAACAATGACTAAATAAAAAATTCACATGAATTAAAAAATGAATGCCTTTCACAAAAAAGACTCTACATTTCCATAAATTATTTTAAGAATGGATTTGGGTGATTTTCGGACATCTTTCAGTCAATGCATAACCTGATCAGAGGAAATCATCTGATAGCATTCACATGATCATCAATTCATGTCTATAATTATTCGAAAGTGTTTTAGGGCTTGTCGTAGGGGCTTCTTGTGATAATAAACATTTCAATAAAGTGCATGAATTGTTCACATGATGTCATTAGGGTCACCTGATTCCTATGGACCAGGTTCTAAATCCTCTGATATACATTCTACTACTTTCTTCCTTTTGTGATGAAAATATTTTATATGATTTGGGTATTTATCCAACCCTAATAAACTTCAATGTTCATTTAGAGGTAATCATTTTTTTAGATAAGTTATTCTCTTTACCTCTAAGGTTACTCAATTTACTATTTTAGTTTTCAACACATAAATTACTTTGTAGCTATTCTATTTATCCTTTAAGAATAAAAATAAAATGATATTAATTAGATAATTTGGAACCCTTTTTTCTAAATATGATACCAAATTAAATAATTAAAAATCTTATGTCTGTGGAAAATTGATCTTAATAGATTTTCATGTAAAGTGCACAAACCTATTTTTTGAATTATTTTATTTTTAAGAAAATAAGATTTATTATTAGCGAATAATTATCAATTTCATTGACTGAAATGAATTAAAAATAATTATATTAATAAAATGTATAAATATTTAGAAATAAAATAAATCAAACACTTCATTTTATCATAATTTAATTAATTAATCAAAATAGCCAAAAGTAGTTTTCATTAAAATGATACATAAATTATTAAAATGGTGATCCTGGGATTATAAATTCAAAATATTATATTGAAATGTTTTATTCTACCTTATTATATATAATTTTAACGATTTTTTTTCTCGAATTCTTTCTACTTATTCAAATATTAAAATAATTTCATAAAAGTGAGGAAGTTAGTAAAATTACTATTTTCACAATTTACATGAAAATTAAAGATTTCAAAAAACAAAAAATTCATATTAAGATAATATAAATTTTATAAATCCAAAAATGATGTCAATTTTTAAAAATGCACATTTTAAAAAATATAAATATTATTTGTAATTAAAAAACTAAAATAAAGGGATAAATATTTATATAGAAAAATGACTATTGATATAAGAACTATTTTTTTAATAAAATTACTGATTATTATAGTTCTATTATATCTTATTATTATTCAATAGAATTAATACTAGTTCATAAAAATAAAATTCACATTTCAATGAAATGAAATTTTAATTATAATGTGAATTTAACAAAAATAAATTTTGGGGAGTATGTAAATTCATTATATATCAATATAAATATGTTTTCATAATTTGATATAATCTTAATTTCTACTTATGTAACCACTTATGTTCTCTACATAAGATATAAGCATCTGATAAGCTCTAGTTGTAGTTCTGGGTGGTGTTTCAGTTAGCTTGGACATTATGGAAATTCTAATGAGCTTGAACTACTCCCATATAGGGTTTTACTCAAACCAAAATTTCATGTGATCTGCTTGTGATTAGTTAAGAGAAAACCCTAGTGAGATACCTCCCTTCCATTACTAGATAAATGAGATTTATAGAGATGATATCTAGTTTTGGATTATATTTATTCCCACATTTGTAATTGATATTGTGGTATGGTTACTTGAAGTTATAGATGAAAATTTAATAGAAAAATATTGATGGTTATATTTAATATTCAAAATATATTAAAGGTTTACATTTTTTAATGTGTGTTTTAGGTATCCAATAAAAAAATTACTTATTTAAGGATAATATATAGTAAAATATCAAGACATTACATCCTCTACCCCTTTAATAAATTATTTCCTCTTAATATTAATTATTACCTACTAACAATATTAGTTAAGGGAATCTATAATATGACTCCAGAATTAATTTTATAATGAATAATCAATCAGATCTATTCAGTGAAAATAAGCACAATCTAAATATAGTGCATATTCTTAATCATTTGATCTAAATACCTCTCAATGATTGGTGTTCAGAATGATTATAATTTTTCATGAGATCTCATCATTGACTTTTAGTGAAATATTATCATAAGTTGGATTATGTTTTGAAATTTGATTCCCCAGTTTTATAATAGTTCCACCACAAATATATATATCTACCCCCTTGGATTCATTACTTTGTGATTCTGAACAAATGTTATGGTTGAATGATGAAGTCAGTGAAGATTAATCCACCTCCTCATACGGCTAAGTGAGATCCCCATTCAAACCCCTCTTTATCTTTACTAGAATATCCATATCCAATATATTGGCTTTCACATTTTCTATATTATCCATCACTTGCATTGCTATATTAAACAGATAACCACCCATATCATCACATACTTGTTCCACCAGTCCATTCATTTCATTTTCCATGAAACCATCACATATAATTGATAGCGGGGGATGGATTCCTCTCCATGTCTTCTCTTATCAACATTTAATGGTACCAAACTTTGACTTACAATGTTCGAACTGTATACCACACATGCCTCATGGGATCACATGTTCTGGTAATTTGATCAAGATTTTCAAACTACTCCTAGCTTTGAGATCACAAGGTGGCCTCCCCACTTTTTATCTGACCATCATATCATATTTCTCTATTGGTGGAAGTATTGGGTTTCATTCTAAATTCAACATTTCCAGGGTTTCCTCAGCTTCTCTAGGAACATCACTGCCTACAAATATTGGTGTTTCTTTAACGAATGATTATTAATATTATCTATTATTTTCTTCTGGTAGTGCGGAGATTTTATGATCTCTCCATAGTGGCTATTTGTTTTTTCTCTTCCCCCATCCATTTTCTATATAAGTATAATGTTTTAGGTAATAGAACTATGATCCTTGAATTGGGAGTCTATGTTGAAATAGTTAATCCATTACATCAAATTATTCTAAAGGATATATAGTATTATTTATAATTTTAAATATATATATTTTTCAAATCCACCATCACGCATTTAGATATTTTATTTTATAAACAGACATCATTTTGGTACACTTACTAAAAAAACTAGGAAACATAGTGTGTCTAGAATGAATATCATATATATAAAATTCTAAATTTTATGACTTAATCATCACAACCATCCTCAAATAAATTCATTAAATAGGCTCTCCATTTTTCACTTGGATGTTGTTGTAATTCATTCTAATCATTCTTATATTCCTTAAATTAATGAAACAGACTTGGGTAATGACCAATCATTCCACACATAAGGCATTGGATTGATAATAGTTTAATTGGGTTCACGTTTTCTATTCAAAATTTTCTAACTAACCCATTTATTTTTCTATTATAGTTAAACACTTGATAATCTCCCCATCCATAATTAAAGAATCTATTATTCTCATTATAGTAATTCAATGGGTATTTCTTCTAAAAAAACTAGATATTGGAAATTGAACATTTTTTACTTCATCATATTCATCACTTTTTCTTTCATGAGACTCAATATTTAACTTATTTTTTTATACTTATAATATCCTCATATTTTGTCATTTTATATGATAGATGGTTTGGAATAATCATATTATTTATCATTACTTATCATATTCAGACTCTTTATTTTCCTCCATACCTATAGTTTCTTCTATTTCCATCTATAACTAACACCAAAATGGTTGACATTAGTGATAAATTATTGAGAATATGGGCATATTAACATAATCAAAAAATTAATTTCAGCATTAAAATGTCTTGTTATATTACATTATCATATTGGAAAAATGTTCTTTTAGATCAACCTATATCAATCAATGTTTTACATAAGATATGTTGCATTTGAATATCTTACACTGCTCATCCCTATTTCACCATGAAACTATTAAATGAATCCATTATAGTGTGTTTTAAATAGAATATGATCATCCAAACAATATCCCTTAGGATTTTCAAACCATTTGTGCAGTAAGGCCTCTTTATTGTGCTTTAGGTGATGATTGAGTTCATACCCAATCCATTATTTTTGGTTTAAAAATTCGTAGGTACATATATGTCAAATCATGAATCCACATTTATTATCCATAAATGTATTTATATCATGGTAAAACCTTCTACCCTAGGATTTATGAATACTTAAATATATCATCATGAAATTCTAAACAAATCTAGAGTTTTTCTTATGTTCTCTTGCAATAATACCAAAGGAATCTATACTATATCTAAAAATATCTCAAATAATATCCAAAATAACTAAACACTTATATGATAAAAACTATATATTATTATTTTGAAACTAACACTAATAATACAATAATATAATGATTTAAATAATAAATCTCACAAATAGTCCCATAACCCAATAATCAAAAGTTTTGGTGTCTTGGTGATTAACTACAAAAAAAACTAATTTACATCACTTGAAAGCATATATATTTAATCATTCTCTTCTAGAACCTTTTAACAAATCTCCCATGAAAATATCATACTCATTACTTGGGGGTAGAAAAAAATAAAGGGGTATGCTGAGACACTCAGTAAAGAAAAATGCATATCATAAAGTGTTAGATCATATGCTTTATGGAAAATATGAATAATACATAAATATATTTATAAAATATCATAATACCATGTATCAAGATATTAAAACCTAGTGAAGTAATACAAGATCATTAAAAATTATTATGGAAGCATAAAAAATATGACATGGAGGAAATAGATATAATTAATCATAAAACATGTTACGATGATGTTAAAGTGTGAAAT
Source organism: Viscum album (assembly GCA_963277665.1). NCBI lineage: Eukaryota > Viridiplantae > Streptophyta > Magnoliopsida > Santalales > Viscaceae > Viscum > Viscum album. The sequence continues at coordinate 1,962,504,727 of OY728137.1, forward strand.
AATTTAAAAATAAATCAAGATCATGAAAACATGGAATTTCATATAAATAAAATGCATATTGTAAAATTGTTATAAATTAATAAAAAAACATGGTAATATGGAACAAGCATAAGAATAATATTTAAAAAAAACACCATTACGCCTATTATTATGTGAATAAAATCATTATATATATGCCTAAAAATGTGAGAAACCCCATCATGCCCATACCTATGTGAAAAAAAATCTTTTTTTGATGCCTAAAAATGTGATAAAACCCATCATACAAATGAACGTGTGAACAAACTCATTTTGTACATTCCTTACTATATCATTATACATAAACATAAAACAATACATTATAAGTAAATATAGGGCCCCACCTAGAATCATCCATACATAGGTGTTCCACTTAAAATCAACCACCGTAATAAATAAAATAACCCATGGAAAAGTAATCGGTTTCTTAAATATATAACATAACATGAACATAATAAAACCTAGGATTTTAGAATAACATTTTCCAAATAGACTAATTACATAAAAATATATAGATAATGATCGAAACATCACATTCATGGGAGAAACAAAATTGAGTAAATATTAATGAGAAAATATCAGTGTTTTCTTAAAACCTTTTTATAGATCTCTATAAATTATAAAGTGTTAATTATGTTTCAAAACAAAATTTTCAGAATGTAATTAAAATAATTTTTAAAAATATTATTTTAAAGAGCGATAAAAAAATTATACATTGGAATTCCTAAGGATTAAAAAACAACAAGTGAAAATTCTTTTAAAACATTACTTTATGTATTTTTCATTAATAGGACAGAATTGATAGTAAATAATGTTTTAAAAAACTGGTAGTGAAAACACATTGAAAACATTTCATTTTAAAAGGAAACTTTAATAATAATAGCATGAGAAGGTATAATGTTTTAAAAAAGGTATGTTAAAATACATTTATACAATTTTATTTTAAAAATAATTTTTCATAATTGATACTTGAAAAAATACATAAATTTTATCAAATGAATATATGGAGTTTATGATAATACATTTTTTTAATGGATATAAAACCTTTAACACATTTTATAATAAACCCATTAAAAATCCTAATCATTATAAATATGGTGAAACCATTATTTTAAATTGTATAATGAGTAATAAAAGGATATTTTTTGCTAAAAATATTTTTAGCTTCCAATAGGGAAAGTAAAACATTCGTGGGAAGTAAAAACATGGTCATGGATGAAAAATCCAATAAAATAAGTAGGAATTATTATTAACAAAAAATTAATTTTATGGAAATAGTAAAATCATCAAGAAATATTTCTTTTTTGGATAATGATCTACCTATAAAATAATAAATAAAATTAATCTAACATATTCATTGGTTATAATATATCAATAATATAATATTTTAGTCAAGGAATACTGATTATCATCCATGTAAATAATTTAAGTCATAAAAACCTATTACAACATTTGTAACATTTAAATCAAAAAGCACATTAGTGCAATAAAGTTAAAAACAACATTTTATATCATAATGTATAAGATAATATTGATAAAAAATAACATTATGAATATATTTACACCATTTATAAAGAAACATGGTATATATCATAAACATGTCTCATAGGACTGAAATTTAAGGAAATGAAACCCTTTCCTTGTTTCCCTACTTAGTAGGATATGATATAATCTCAGGGAAAAAATAACTATCCTAATATAACATTTCAAAACAATATTGATACCAAAAAATATTTATAGTTTCCCTTTATAATCATTTTCTATATGAAAATGAGTTAGTTTTTTTAAATATTTTCAATGTATGAGGTTTTTATAGTGTTTTAGTCTGTAAAAGTTTCATATGAGTAAAAGCAGTAATTATTACTCTTACAAAATTAATCATTAATTTTTTTAAATTTTAATATATTTGATTAATTATAATGATTTAAGATTTATAAATTTCTTTTTAGGATTACATTACTATTTATCCTAGAAGGTGAAATTGAACGCAAATATTTTTTAGTTATTTTGAACATATTAAGTGTGTTTTATAAATTAATGAATTAAAAATTTATGTATATTTTATAACAAAAAACAAATTATTCAAATATGTATGTCATATTTTTTCAGATATTATTTTTTCATCATCATCTATTATATAATTTCATAGCATTGTTCAATTATGTGGTCAAACCTAACCAATCTTTAACATACCATGATTATTGATGATTATGAAAAGATTTGTTAATAACGTCATTGTAAATTTGAAATATTGATAGAATTTAGTTTTTATTATTGTTATATATCATAATTATAAAGTAATAATGTTAATATTTTATGGATATATAAATATTAAATAATTTTAATTTAATATTGTCCTCTTAGTACGCCTGTTTTAAACAATTGAATTTTTGAAAATCATTTGATGATCATATCATTAATAGGTTCAAAATTATTTTATACTATAACCTTGATGATATTATAAAAATTATATATATGCTTTAAATACATTATCATTATCATCCGTGAAAAATTAGTGATGAAATGAAAAATTGAAATCATTCACTATGTCGTGGGTGTAGTCCACACTTACTCATGGTTGATGATTTTATTCTTCATAGGATGTGGAAAAAGATTAATAAGATTCATCACATAAGAATATAAAAAATACAATTAATATAATAATTATATAGTTAATTACCACTTAAGATTATCATAGTTAGGTGGTGAAGGAAAATGAATGAAAAAAAAAACATTTCTCCATGGAGGTGGTAATCCGCACAACCCATGATTTACGATTTCATTTTCATTAATGGAAATAGAAAGTGCGGTTAATGCTTGTACTATTATTATAATAATATACCAGTATAATAATGATACTTATGGTTTCAATTAAATATTGTAAAAGTAAATTTTAAGAATAATAAAATCTTATAATTAAACAGAAGAGGAAATAGTGGTTTAAGGAACTTATACCTCACCTCTTGGATTACTGCCTCTGTGAAGGGGATTATAAATTTCAAGAGTTGTATTTTGAGAATAATTAATCCTATGTTTGGTGGATAAGTGTTAAAAAAAGTTTTTTTTGGTATATTTTGGTTTTAAATTGAGGTGTTTTGGTGTGAAATAATGTGAGGATAAGAGTTCCTCTTTTATAAGTGAAAATGTTTGGCATTTTTGTAAATATTGAAAACTATTCAACAATTGGAATTCATTCTAAAACCAAGATCATAAAAAATTTATAAATAATGGATTGAAAGGAATTTCAGTCTTACATACATATTAATAATTCATAAAAGGACATTTTTAAAACCTTTTATTCCCTTTACCTCTATGTATACTCACGTTTACTGTTTTAGTTTTCACCACGATAACTACCTTTTACCTTGGTAAATTTTCATTTAATTATTAAAAATGAAATGAAACTTAATAGATAATTTATACCCATATATTCTAAATATTAAAGTAATTATGTCAAATTAAAATCTCATTTGTGTTTAAAAATAATTTTAACACAAAACATGTCACGCGCAAAAACCCCATTTTTTGAATAAGATTAATTTTAAGAATAAATAATTATGATTAGGGAAGAATTATCAATTAAATTAATTCAAATTAATTTTGAAAAAAAAATTCTCTTTAAAATTTGAGTTATTTAATAATAAAATAAAAAAATACTTTCATCATGTTCTTATTAATTAAACAAAGAAGATATGAAACAATTTTCCTTAAAACACAACATAAATTTTCAAAATGATAAGTATGAGATTATAATGTCAAAATATTATTTTAAAATAAATTATTATTCATTATAATATATATAATTCATTAGTAAAATTGTTTCAAAAATAATCATTGTATTCATATAAGAAAATAATTTCACAAAAGATACGACATTAATTAAATCAGTATTTTCACTATTCACCTAAAAATTAATTATTTCTCAAAAAATAACAGAAATTACTTATAAGATAATAAGATTATGATAAATATAAAAATGAATTTAATTTTTCCAAATACACAACAAAAAATATGGAAATTTTTCCTTTTATAAAATAGATATTATGCAGTGAAACTCCATTTTTAGAAAGGGAATGAATCTTGGTATTATAAAAAATAGTTTGAAAAACATTACCTATTGAACTAGATATAATAAATATTTTAATATTTTAATAAAAATTAAATCTAAATTTTTGTATCATAAACTTTTAATGATAAAGTAATTTTTTAAAAAATTAATTTTCAAGTACTATATAAATTCCTAATATATGAATATAAATTTATTATTAAATGTTGATATATTCATAATTTATACTTAAATAACAAATTATAATATATTTTTATGACCTAAGAATCAAATAAACGCCGGTTTCTGTTTGGGGGTGGTGGTTTATCACGCATGGAGATTTTGGAAATCTCAATGATTGTGAACTTCTCCATTATATAGTTTTTCACAAAAGGTAATTCATTGAGTTTGGATTGGGATTGGTCAAGGTAAAACCATAGAGATGCTACCTACGTTCCATGATCAGATAAATGGGATTCATAAGTAATTTTTTTAATAATATTCTAGTATGTATTATTCAATTTATACAATATAACTTAATTTCTATATTTTAACAGTCACATGTAATATTAAAAATATATCGTTGGTTTTCATTTTAATTTTGTTTTTCATATGAGGTATTAATTAAACATAATATTTATTTGAGGAAAATTTATAGATAAATATCATGTCATTATAATTTTGAGTTTATTAATTAAAATAAGTTAATTGTTAATCAAATATTGTGATTAAATTTTGAATGTTCTAAATAATGATGTAATCATAGAGTTTATAATATTTTTGATTTTATTTCTAAGAGATAATTCAATAATATTATTACGAACTATGATATTGGAAATATTTATATATTTAATAAATGATGTAAATGGTAAGATGATAATATTCACTGTGGTATTGAATATTAAATTAGTATCAATATCTTGTAAGGTATATTGATGACTTATGTTTTGCTTTTTCAACCATATTTATTGATTTTAAATATTTTTTATCTGTAGTTATTATAATTTTTTCTAGAATGTATATTTATTTAAAATGAAATTTTTTGGGTCATATAACTAGTTAATATATATAAATTTTTTGTAATAAATAAAGGATTATATTTTTGATGGAAACAATGATGATGATATAGTGATTTGGTAGTGGTTAGAGTTACTTGTCTTGGTATTGACGGTATAGAATGAGGTCTTTTTGTAATATGATTTCACTTTAATCCTCAACTCTGTGATTAAATATTAATGTATTTATCTAACTTATAGCTAGAAGTTTGAGTTGGAACAACTTTTAAATTGATATATAAGGGTTTGAGTATATTTTTTGGTCCCCCTTTTCTTATTATACCAATAATGATATTTCAATGTAAATTGATGGCCATGAATTGTTTATGAAAGGATATGGTTATAAAAAATGTGATTCATGGTGGATATTATAGTATCTTGAGATTTTATAATTTTTCCTTGATTATTGGTGTTTTTCATAATCTTACCTTTAATCCTACTTACCTCAAATTCAATTATTTCTCACACGTCTATCTTGGCACATTTATTTCACATGGATGTTAAATTGTTTAGATGTTTGATCCTACTAAGTATTCCAAAGTTACCAACCCTATATAATTTCCATTAATTGTTTTTTAGGATAACTCAAAAGATGATAGAGCTGTTTTTGTTTAGGTTTCCTTGAACAATCCTCATTTGGGCCCAAAACATATCTCCCATGATGACCTATGATATTCATGGGAGGAATTATCGGTTTTCTAAGGATGGAGAAAATCTCTAAAGTGAATCATAAGATAACTCATGTGGATTATTTTTCTTAATATAACATAATCAAACACATAGTATAATGCAGCCATAATTCCAAAATAACCAAAACCAAATATAGTATAGTATAAATAAACATACAACCTGACAAAAAAAAGAATTAATAAGAACATATATACAAATCAAAATTAAACCAAGATGTTCAATACAAATATAACTATTTATAAACCAAAATCAAAAATAAAAATAACCAACCTCATCTTTAAGAGTCACCATGGGTCACCCTCCATCCACAACACCCAATATTACTCCATGGTGATCAATGAAATGAAACTACCTAAACTAGAAACTAAACTGATAAATATAGTAATGATTATAAATATTAGTAATAATTATATGTAAACCACCCCCATGAATTAAATTTATATTAAAGTTCAATTTCAAAAAAGATTAAAATAAAATTTTACAAACTTAGGTTTTTCCCTCTACATTTAGTTTTAAAAAACCACAATATTTTCCATTTCATTCTATAAAACTGGACCTAATTAAAGCATTGGGTTTTAAAATTTTTAAGAGAGGTTTATTAAAATTTTAAAATGGTAATGGTTATTTTAACTGCATATAACATTTTTTCTAGAAAAATGGAAATGGTAAAATGTTTTCAAATTATTTTTCACAAAACATTTAAATAATAAGTAATCAATTAAATGGAACAACCAAAATATAACATAAAGCATTCACAATAAGAATAATAATAACTCAATAAGGAAATAAAGGAAACAAGAAAGTAGTGTGATGTATACTATCACAATAATAAAATGTAAGTAACCAATATAAATAATCAAAAACTAATGATCATTATAATACATAAGATCTAAGGGGAAATTCCATAAAATAATAACCATGATCCATTATATTGGAGAACTAGATGGAAACTAATATCCATAACACTCTATTATACCCAAATTATCATATCCTTAAAGATACTCCTAATGTAAAGAAAATATCGTACTAAGGGTCACTAGTGAGAGTGTGATATCCTAATCTAGTGAATTTTGTGTTCTTAGACATAACGATATATTCTTGTGGTAAAATTTATGTATTTAAAATGGGGGTGAAAAAAATGGTGTTAACTACTATATAAAGTAAATACAAGTCATCACTATGAAATGAGTCACACATGAGCTTCAGCCCCAAGAACCCCTCCTATGAATTGAAACATACATTCAAAATAATTATTATAAAAAATATCTTATATCAGGGACATTCAAATTTATTAGGTTAATATATCCCAATAGGTTTTGTTCAATGAGATAAATCCTCAAGAATAAAGAGAAAAAACTATAATGGAATTGGGAAATAAGAAAAGGAGGAAGAAAGTTCCTAAACATAAATAATCGAGAAAGAAACATAAAGGACCCCCACAAATTTGTTCAAGGAACATATGATTTAATAAGGTACGTTCTTGTGGCTTTTGTAAGTTTACTAGGGGATAAAGAGGGATTTTTTTATTTAAAATGAACATGCATAATTAGGTAAATATTGAAAAAATAATAATGTCTGGGAAAGTGTGTGGTTTGGCTATATAGTGTACCATCCTATACGCCAACTGTGCAACCCATACTAGACACAGAAGATATACTCACCTAGTTTGACCACACGGTTAGGGAAATTGTGTTCCAAAAATGTGAAATGGATTTTTTAAAAATTGAAATCATTTTACAACATTGTTTCATAGTTTGTCCTACCCATGTCTATTCCATGAACCCTTAACCAAATTCACAAAAGACCCTCATGGATTCCCCTAGTATTGCACATATATTATACTCAACCATGCCCTACAAATGATGAATAAATTATTAGTTATAAAGTGAACTAAAATAAAGCTCTATGGAAGGATAACTTCATTGTTTGAACTAAAATTTCCAAAATAACTATTCAATAGAGGAAAATATTCCGAAAACATAATAATTCAAAGGCGAAAAACCCATGATCAAGAAAAAAATCAAATTCCAATAAATATATAAAATAAAAAGGAAAAATCATGTTCATGTTTGAAAAAACTCCCCATGTTAATGCTTTATTTTACTATATAGGATCAACAGATTCTATTGATCAAGGAAAAAGAGAAATATTAAGCTCTTAAACCCTACTCAAATCCTAAAACTGAGAAAAATCCAAACCTAATCATGACACCACAAAAAACCTATAATTCAATAACCTTGGTACCACCCTGTCATGACCCGTACCCTGGGGCCCATGTCGTGAATACCCCAAGCCCACCTTCCATAGGCCAGGGGTGGTGACAAGCACCGAATGCGTATTCCCAAAAACTAGGAAGGCATTACCTTTATCACCTGTATGCACACGTAACCAAGTACACAGAATGATAAGAACAAAATTAAGCAGAACTGTAAACAGAGTGAGTGCAGTAAGTAAAAGGGGATATTATACAAGCCCAACTAGAAAGTACAAGTACAACAGTGATACAATACAACTGAAGAAACCAGAAATATAGAAGCTAGGTCATCCACCAAGGATCCTACCTAAAGGTTAAGTATATATTTCCTCCTCAGCACTCCACGTCCACCCCTCTCCTCTACATACCGACATGTTGTATGGTCCACCTCCAGGTACCGTCTAGTCCTGGTACTCTCAGCCTCAGTCAGCATTGTCTGTCGTCTGTATCCATCACAAAAGATGTGGGAATAACCCATGTAAGGGTGAGTACATCTATACTCAGTAGGGACAATGAGACCCTCAAGGTCTCACAAAATCCATCAAGGATAAATCACAAAGTATGAAATCAACAAATAACCTTACTTAGGTATATGCCCATACATATACCTATGTTATCAAGTGATCCATCTCAAACATGAGGAAAACTCAGAGGTACTGACTCAGCTCGCCCATGGATTTATTCTAGGGGTAGTATCAAGTAACATTCCTAGTCACATCTTCTAACACCTCTACTTCTAGAGAAATCCTCCTCTATCGAGTATAGTGGGCCTGCCACATCACATAGAGGAGCTTCCCACTAACCTTGTACTGCTGAGGTACTCCTCCTTTCGAGTACCATGGGTCTGCCACGTCACCAAGGCGCTCCCCCTCATGGCCTGTGGAGGTACGTCTCCTGTCGAGTACCATTGGTCTACTTTGTCACCAAGGCGCTCACCACCGTCAGTCTGAGGCGTCACTAAGGTGCTCCCCACTGGGCCTGTCGAGTCGCTCCAAGTTGAAATAGTCAGTAGTTGTCAAGTCTCAGCCAGCCACTGGGTTCTCGCACCATTCTTTCTCGTCTCCAAGAGGATCCACACCATAAGCTACTGTTCAATACTCTAATTACCACAAAGTCCAACGAAGAAGTATCTTAATGTTCCTCCACATCATAGGTTTCTCAATGTAACAGATGCCGCGTCAATCGGACGCCCGGTCTGTGAGTATTTAGCCTTTTAGTTCGGGGGCCTGGATGGATTCGTGCTCGATCCAACCTGACCATTCTGTAACATAATCGAAAACACATTGGGGTATCACTCAAAGGGACAATCTCACTCAATGATTTCCAGCACCATTGACGGTTCTTCAAGCGGACTTCCGGTGCCAATGTTATGGACACAAGAATGTAAATGGGCTGTAGTGGGTCCTGGTCCGGTCCGACCTGACCTCGGCCGACCCGGTTCGGTTCTACCCAGCCTAACCAATTGGGTCTGGCTTGGCTCGAGGTGCGTCTTGGACGAGGGGTGCCGCAAGAGCGTGGGGAGGCTCAGCCCAGCCCGGGGTGTCTCTACTGAGGGCGGCGCCAGACCACGGGGTGGCGGTCCGGCCGCGGGGCGGCGGTCCGGCCGCGGGGCAGCGATCCGGCCATGGGGTGACTATTGGGCCGTGAGGTATCGGTCCAACTACAGGGCGTCGGTCCGGCCGCAAGGCAACGGTCCGACCCTGGGGTGGTGGTCTGACCGCAGGGTGTCGGTCCGTCCGCAGGGTGGTGGTCCGGCCGAGGGGCGGCGGTTCAGCCGCGGGTCCGGCCGAGGGGCGGTGCTCTGGTCGCGGGGCAGTGTTCCGGTCGTGTGGCGGTGGTCCAGCCGTGGGGCGGCGGTCTGGCCATGGGGCGGCGGTCTGGCCCCGGGGCGGCGGGCCATCCCCGGGAGAGTGGTCCGACCGCGGGGCTGTGGTCCGGCCGTGGGTTAGCGGTCTAGGCGGCGGTGACAGCGGAACTTTTTGTGGCTCGGACGGTAAGGCACATAGGCTACAGACGGTGGGGCAGCGAGGTGGGGGGGGGGGTCGTTCCTTCGCCAGCGGGCAGTTTAGCTGGCCTCTCACTACATTCTTTGTCTTCTCCTTTTTCCATTGTGAAGAACACACAAAAGAAGAATAATGACGAATGGGGGTTGGTCCATGTTTTTTTGGATCGCACCCTCCGCTTTAGGGTGGTACCAAATGGCTAAACATAAATAAGAATGAAGAACATCAAAACCTCCCACAATGATTATTCTCAAAACCCTCAAACGAAAACATATGCGGATAAACTAATTAGAAATTTGATCAGTGTTCCTAGTTTTTTAAGGGAATTACATGGGTAAAAAATATAATCGTTAACAATAAACCCCAACTTTATCATTTGTTCACATCAACGAGGGGGGAAAAAGGTGAAGTTTTCGACATTCGTCTCGTCTTCCACACACCTCCAATTCCGGGCTCGTGAGTCAGTTCATCATAGATGAAGATGTTCTTCCTTGAAGAGTGTCCTGAGGAAGAAGGCGAAGTCGGCGTTCTTTGAGGAAGAATTTCATTGTTGGTGTTCTTCACTGTAGAGCTTTCTCCCACCAAGAGCTCTCTCTCCTCTGCCAATGAATGTTCTCAACAGAAAAACCCATAAAAATAAAAAGTGTTTCCCCGATTTTAATGTTTGGAACAATTTCAAATTATCTAAATTAATTTACTAAGATTGAACAATTTAATTTGGTGTGTTGGAATAATTTAGTGCGGAGGAATGTCAACAGGCTCCTCCGCATTTATGAGGGAGTTGAGAGGCTTCTCCATCCTTAATAAAGGAGTTCAAGAGGTTTAGGCGTGGGGTGGTCCCCACCACCATAACCTCTCATGGGAGATTAGGCTATGGTGGTCCCCACCACCATATCCTTTCAAGGGAGTTTATAGTTTTCTGTTCCCCACTACAACCTTCCATATGGACCAGTTACAACAAATAAAATAAAAAGTGCGCTTTATTTTATTTTATTATTTTCATGAAAACCCCAAAAATTTACATTCTCCCTCAACCAACTATCATCAAGGTGAATTTCGTATTAAATGAATACCAGTGCTACGAGGTCAACAGTGCCCTCAGATTTCAATTCTGAGCATCAGTTCAATAGTTAGAAAAACACACTCTCACGTTTACTAAACTTACCCGAACAAAAGTTCAGAAGTTCATTCCGGGCACTACGGGCCTCAGAATCATGTGCCATCAATTTTCGCGGACTTGTAAAATTACCATTTATTTAAAAACATTACATGGAAATTCCAGGTCATTAAATTATCCCCACCTTAGGGATCTACGTCCCCATAAGCCACAACTAAAACTAGGTAAACAAGTGGGGGTACTAAGCACGAATCTGAGCCTCCCGCTCTGATGTGCTCTAATAGAGGTTCTCTTGCTGCCAGTGAACTCGTACTAGAGGTATCGACCATCCATGAAGTACCCACTCCTGTTGATCCTCAATCTTCACTTGAACCTCCGCAAAATTCTCCTCATTGTCGGCTTCCATCTCTCCATGGTTTATGATGTGAGAAGGGGGATGCACATATCTCCTTAGCTGGGACACGTTGAAGACGTCACGCACCCGCTGAAATTGAGCTGGTAGAGCTAACCGGTATTCCGCCTCGCCAACTATATTGAGGACCAAAAAGGTCCGATGAACCTTGGAGATAACTTCCTGCCTCGGCCAAATCTCTGCAAATCTCATCGAAGTGAGACCCATGGAAAGACGTGGTCGCCATCCTCGAACTCCAGACGTCTCTATCTTCTGTCAGAATATGAATTTTTCCTGCTCTGTGTCTTCATCCGCTCATGGATGATATGCACCTTATCTGTGGTATCCCGAACCATCTCTTTTATTACTAGTGCTGACTCCCTTTGGCCAGCTCAACTCAAAAGTAATTTTCAAGGTTTCTCGTACAACGCCACGAATGTTTCCATCCCAATAGTGGAGTGATAGTTGTGGTTGTATGAAAACTCCACCAAAGGAAAGAGATCATCATAGCTATGAATGAAGTTGAGAACACAAGCACGCAGCATGTCCTCAAGGGTCAGAATGGTCTGTTCAGTCTCACCATCCGTTTGATGATTGAAGGCGGTGCTCAAATAAAGATGCATCCCAGAAGATTCCTAAAACCCATTCCATATCCAGGAAGTAAAACGCATATCATGATCAGAGACAATCATCGAGGGTACAACATGTATCCGTACAATCTCATGCACATAGTGGCCTCTCAATCTCTCTACTGATCCCTCCTCTTTGATCGGTAGAAAGTGGGCCGACATGGTGACTCGGTTGACGATCATCCAAATCGAGTCATGAACCATGGATGTACATGGAATTACTATCATGAATTCCATGGATATGTCATCCCACTTCCACTCTGGGACTTCTAAAGTCTGAACCATGACTTCTTGTACTTGATGATCCACCTTCACCTGCTGACAAGTGAGGCACCGAGAGACAAACTCTACTACTAATTTCTTCATTCCCACCCACTAGTGCTTCTATTCGAGATCCTAGAACATCTTCACCACTCCTAGATGTAAGACTAGAGGGGATGTGTGGAACCCCCTCAACACTCCCTCCTAAAGTGAAACCGGTACGGTGGTATGTCCTCTAAATATGATGAAATGCTCTCCACCTTCAAAAAATCCATCTGGTGCTGGCCTTGTGGATATCTGAGCACGTCGAGCCTCACAGTCAGCGTCACCACGCTAGGCCTCCCTGACTCACTGAAGAAGTGTAGGAGTGACTGTTAGAGATAGAAGAAAAGCTTTTCCATCTCTACCCACAAAGGATATCTGCAAAGCGACCAGTTGCTTCGTCACCTCACCTAGTTGCTGTAAACTATATCTCCTACTGAGTGCATCTGCTACAATATTCTCCTTTCCAAGAGTATAGCCTATATAAAAGTCATAGTCTGGGAGGAACACAAGCCAATGTCACTATATTAGGTTCATGTCCTTCTCATAGAAGATATACTTGAGACTCTTGAAATCAAAGTACACTAGAAAGCTCTCTCCCATCAGATAGTGTCACCACATCATCAAGGTGAAGACCACAACTGCTAACTCCAAGTCATGGGTAGCATAGTTCTGCTCATTCTATCTCAGCTGTTGAGAACCATGTGTGATCACTACTCTCTCTTGCATTAGAACACATCTGAGTCCGGTCCCTGATGCGTTACAGTAAACTATGTACCACACACCCTTGTCTGGTAGCCTCAAGATGGGAGAACTATTCATCCTTTGCCTACTCTCTTGAAAACTCTTCTGGAATATCTCTAACCAAACGAAGGGTTTCCCCTTCTTTATCAATGCTGATAGTGGTGAGGTAACTCTAGTGAAATCTGGTGAAAATCTCTTGTAGTATCCAACCAAACCCAATAAGATCTATACCTCCATCACACGCGTGGGTTGCTCCCAAGCATGTACCGCCTCAATCATCATTGGATCCATTGAAACTCTAGCCTCTGATATGACATGTCCTCGAAAGTGAAACTCTTGGATCCTAAACCGGATCTTAGAGAGCTTACCATAAAGCCGGTGCTCTCAGAGTGTGTCCTACACTACCTGGAAATGATAGGGATTCCTCTCCTTAGTAGCTGAGTATATCAGAATGTCGTTGATGCAGACCACTAAAAATCAATCAATGTATGGATGAAATATATTTTTCATGAGTCCCATGAACACATCTAGACCATTGTTCATGCCGAATGGAATAACCAAGAACTTGTAATGGCAGTACCAACACCTGAATTCCATCTTCTGCACATCCTCATCTCGTACTCTAATATGGTGATACCCTGATCTGAGGTATATCTTCGAGATCCAACGTGATCTCTTCAGTTGATTAAAGAGGTCATCAATCCTCTAGGGCGGGTACTTTTTCTTCATGGTCACCTGGTTCAGGTGCCGATAGTCAAAAAAAACCCCCAAGTTCCCATTCGCCTTCTTGATGAACTGAATTGGGGCTTCCCAAGGTGAAACACTCTGCCAGATGAATCTCTTCCCCTACATGTTCTCTAACTGTTCCTGCAGCTCAAAAAACTCCACGGGAGCCATCAGATATGCGGGTGTAGATATCGGTGACATCCAGGGGTATATGTAAATGTAAAAGTCCACCTTTTTGCGATGATCTAGACCCGGAACATCATCAGGGAAGAAATTCATGTACTGGTCCACCACTACAGGATAGCTCAGACTCTTCATATCAACAGCTCCAAGGGTAAGGCTAGCCAACTGATGAGTGATCAGCTTCACTCTCTTCCAGGTACATCCATCCTCCACTACAATGGATCCCTTCTCACTGGTGACAATAAACCTGGTCCCATCTGTGCAGACACATTGTACCTTGCGCCTAATACAATCTATCAGATAATGGACTGTAGATAACTAGTCCATAGCCAAGATGGTGTCGTAAGGCTTTGATGTTGCTACTAGGAGATCCCAGCCGAAGCTCTCACCTCCTAGAGTAATCACTCACTGCCGGAAGCAGTGCATAATCATCGAATCCACTCTCATAGAAGTCTCTAGCGTTAAGGATCGAGAAAATGACTCTGTTGGAATCTTTGAGCTTCGAATGAGGAATGTGGAAATAAAAGAATAACTGGAACATGTGTCTATAAGAACTGCAGCTAAGGAGGATTAGACACATATCATACCTCGTATCATCTCCAAAGTGCCATGATCATATGCTTCAGCTACCTAGAGCTCAACTATTCCTTATCCACTTGCTCCTTGTGGTCGGGGTGGAACTCCTGGTGGTGGTGGCGGTAACATCTCGAATCATCACCCACCGCAAGCTGCAAGACCAACTCATATGCCACATCTGCCTTCTCCCTGCGGACCTCCTCAGTCAAACCTCTGTCTCTGCCTAGGGGGTCCGTCGACCCTCTGCTGATCATTTGTATGGCAGTTCAGACAGTCATGATCCATGTGACCCTGCCCGCCGCATGCATAACACTGCCCACTCATGGTATAACTGGATCCACCTCGGGTTACCCGCACAACTGATCCTGAGTCATGTAGTCATCCACCTATATATATGGTTCTCTTGGACCTCTATGACGTTTGTCTGCTGCCAGCTATAGAAGAATCCACTACGAGACGACTGGTAGTGGGTCTCGCCACTGGTGACTGCTCAACAAGGAATCTCTCTAGCAAGAGGGATCTCTCTAACACCCCCACCTGCGTCGGGATGCTGAGTGAGATCATTGAATCCATGATCCCTCTCTTGAGCCCCTGATAGAAGGTCCGGGCCCGGAATAAAGGGTCCCTTACCATATCTATGGAGTATCATGAGAGGTCAGTGAATCTCATTGAGTACTGAGCAATAGTTATACTTCCCTACTACAGACAAAGTAGCTCCTGAATGCACACTACGCAAAGGGTCTCTAGAAAAAACTCTGCCCAAAACTGGCTCTCAAATTCTGACCATAGAAGCATCGCCTCGTCATGAACCTAGAGCATTAATCTCCACTATCTTCCTGCTGCTTCCTATAGAAGGTTGGTGGAAAAAATCACCATGAGATCGGCTGGTGTCCCTATGAGTCGGAAGACTCTCACCATAGGCTCCAGCCAATCCTTACCCTCATGTGGGTCCGTCTATCCCTTTAACCTGGGTGGCCTCTAGCACCGAAACTCATGCAATGTGCTCAAGAAGTGTTAAGTCTCTACTTCTAGAGCTGGTGGAATCGGTGGCCCAATGGGTAATGGTACCACTGGTGCCTCCGCTGGTACCTCTACTTGAAGAGGGCCCTACACCGAGGCCTCATCGCTCGGTGGGATATCCGTGCATACAACTCATAGAACTCTAGATGGTATCTTCATGGAGGAATCCTGAAAATAATAGGTGCACCATGGTAAACAATTTATACATTTTGAGATAAAAGTTATACATGGTCAGCTGACTCAAAAGATCACAAATAATACTTTTTAAAACACACACGCAATCTGTGTTTTTGTGCACTGAGTCAGAAATCATATGTCATGGTCCTGGTGTATGGATACATCGGCCTCCACACCACCACTGGACTCCCTAAACTGAAAACTTAACTCCTTACCCGTAGCACAATTTCTTCATAGAAATAATCGAAGTCCTAGTTCTTCGGTAGAATCGACTCCTCTGATACCAATTGGTCCAGACCCATTCACCGGGGCATGTGCCGTGACTACCCCAATCCCACCTTCCATAGGCCAGGGGATGGAGACGAGAACCAAAGGCGTATTCCCTAAAACTGGGAAGGTATTGACTTTTTAACTGGTAAGCACTCGATACCATGCACACATCTATATAGCAAATCAAGTAACCTGAACAGTAAACAGAGTGTGTGGAGTAAGTAAAAGGGGCCAGAATAAAATCCCAAATGGAAAGTAAATGTAGAAATGTGATACAATACAACTGAAGAAAAGGGAAATTTAGTTGTGGGGTCATCCTCTAAGGTTCCTACCTGAAGGGTAGGTACAAATCTCCTCCTCAGCACTCCACGTCTACCCATCTCCTCTGCATACTGACATGTTGTATGGTCCACCTCCAGGTACCTTCTAGTCCTGCTACTCTCAGCCTTAGTCAGCATTGTCCATCATCTTCATCCAACACAATAAGGTGCAGACATAACCAGTGCATGGGTGAGTATAATGATACTCAGTAGGGACCCCGAGACCCTCTAGGTCTCACAAAATCCATCAAGGATAAATCACATGGTATGAAATTAACAGATAACCTTACGTAGGTATATGAACATACATATACCTATGTTATCATGTAATCCATATCAATCATGAAGAAAACATAGAGATACTGACTCAGCTCACACCCATATTTATTATAGGGGTAATATCAAGTAACATTCCTAGTCACTACGTCGAACAACTCAATTGCTAGAGAACTCCTCCTCTATCGAGTACAATGGGACTACCGCGTCACACAGAGGCACTTCCCAATAACCATGGACTGCTGAGGCACTTCTCCTATTGAGTACCATGGGTCTGCCGCGTCACCAAGTCGCTCCCCACCGTGGGTATGCCACATCACCAACGCTCTCCCCCTCATGGCCTGCAGAGGTACTTCTCCTATCCAGTACCATGGGTCTACGACGTCACCATAGAGCTTTCCACCGTGGGTCTACTGTGTCACCAAGGCGCTCCCCACTGGGTCTGTCGAGTCACTCTGAGTCGAAACGGTAAGCAGTCGTCAAGTCTCAGCTAACCACTAGGTTCCCACACAATGCTTGCTCGTCTTCAGGTGGATCTTCTCCAAAATCCGTTGTTTGATACTCCAACTACCAAAAATTCCCATGAAGAATTTTCTTAATAGTATGACACGTCATAGGGGTCTCAACATAACAGACGACACATCAATTGGACACCCGGTCTGTGAGTTATTATCCTTTTAATCTCGGAAGCCTAATTGGATTTGTGCTTGATCCAACCTAACCATTCCCCATATTAATCCAAAACACAGTGGGGTACCACTCATAGGGATAGTATTACTCCAAAATTTCCATCGCCGCTAACGGTTCATCAAACAGATGTCTGGTGCCAATGTTATGACCAAAAGAAATTATATGGGTCTTAGTGGGCCTCGGTCTGATCCAACCCGGTCGGACTGACTCGGCCTGACCCGGCCTGGGCCACCCGGTTCGGGTCGACCCAGTCCGACCTATTGGTTTTGGCCCAGCCAGCAGTGCTGCCCGGCCCGTGAGGGCCACAAGGGTTCTTCGAGGGCGGCTCGTCCGATGTGTACCACAAGGGCGTGTGGTGGCTTGACCGAGGGCAGCGCGAGACCGCGGGGCGGCGGTCGGGCCGTGGGGCGGCGGTCTGTTCCCGAGATGGCGGTCCAGCTACGGGACAGCGATCCGAATATGGGGCAACGGTCCGGCAGCGGGGTGGGGGTCCACCCACGAGGTAGCAGTCCGGCCTCGATGAGGTGATCCGGCCACGGGATGGCTGTCCGTCCACGTGGAGGCTGTCCGGTCGTAGGGTGGGTGTCTGGCCATGGGGCGGTGGTCCAGCCATATGAAGGCAGTCGAGCCACGGGATAACAGTTCGGGTGGTGGCAGTGGCTCGGGCGGCGGTGTCATCGGTGACTCGGACAGTAAGGCATGGAGGTTGCGGACGGCAGAGCCATGGGGCGGTGGGGCGTCGTGTTTATACCAGTGACTAGTTTAGCTGGCCTATATCTTCGTTCGTCATTGTCACCTTCGTCCTTTGCGAATAAATCACAAAAGAAGTAGAACATCGGAAGGGGGTCGGGCCTTGTTTGTTTGGCCCACACCCTCCACGTTAGGGTGGTAACAAACATCTCAACATAAACAAGAATGATGAATGTCAAACCCTACCGCAATGATTATTTTGTACACCCGCGAAATTAATCATAGGCGGATCAACTAATTATAAAGATGATCTGAGTTCTTTTTTTAAGGGAATAACATGGGTAAAAAACATAATCATTCATAATAAACCCCTAGTTGATTATTTATTGACGTCGACGAGGAGGGAATAATGTGAAGTTGTCGACATTCGTCTCATCCGCCACACACCTCCAATTCCAGGATCATGCGCCGGTTCGTCATACATTAAGACGTTCTTCCTTGAAGAGTGTCCCAAGGAATATGTTGAAGTTACAATTCTTCGATGAAGATGTTCATCATTGGCGTTCTTCGTTGGAGAGCTTTCTCCCACCAAGAGCACTCTCTTCTTTGCCGACGAATACTCTCAAAATAAAAAACGCACAAAAATAAAAACTCTTTCCTCAATTTTAATTCTATTCACAATTTAAAATCAGCTAAATTAACTAACTATGTTGGTAACACACCAATATTTCATATTACGTTATTTCTTCAATGTAATTCAATAACTCACACTACACGCAACACCAAGTTCAAGTGCACCACGACTAATGAAACTAGCCGTTAAAAAGCTATTATGAATAGTATTAACTGAATTTTGAACTTTATATAATCCTTATAATTTTATAATCTATATTATGAGTTTCTTAGACATGATGTAAGAACTAATTCATTTTTTTCAGATAAAATAATTATTTTTGAAAACATGAACTTTTACTGCAATTTAATGGAGTGCCCTTTTTAAATCCAGTATTTGAAACTTCTATATATTCAATTTGACAAAATAAACTTCTTATTTTGAACCGAGAAATAATAATTTAGTTTCAATTAATTTTTTGGTGTTATTTTGATAACTTTCATATTTGGATGAATAGTGAAAAATACTATATTTTAACTGAAATTTTTTTTAATCAAAATAATTTATAGTGTTAAATTATGCATTTTAATTATTTGGAAGTACAATAGATTATATTTTAACCATTTAATTCAATGCTAGTCATTGTATGTAATTTCACATTGATATTTCACATAAACAAGTGCCAATCTTTTAATAGTTATTGTTTCTTAAAATACGCCTTATGGTTTTGACAACGTGAATTAATTTTAAATTAATATATGGAGCTTATATGTTTTGAATATTGTAAAATAGACTTCATTTTTGAATACGGAATATCAAAATTAGCATAGGCTGATTTTTTTGGTATTTTTCATAAAACTTTCAATTTATGATGAATAGCGAAAAACACTATGTTATAGTTTAAAACCAAATTTTTATTTAAATAATTATTTATTTTATATCAATTTATTTTAGTTTAATATAGATTCATAATACCTATATATTTTCAATGTAATTCATTGGAGTTAGTTTATAATAATTTTAGATATATAAAAAGTTTATTGAACTTTTCACCGTCTTTTACCCATCTCCAAGGAGAATTTTAAAATCCACATAAAACTAAATTTTACAGCTTCTGTGAGTGGAATTTTGAAAATATGAGAGACATGGATAATATAAAAGAGTAAATGTGGTTCAATAAGATAAAAATAAGTTTTGGTGAATAGTAATTTTTTTCTTTTATTTACCACGGTGAAAAGTAAATAGGGAAATTAACGGTAAAAATGATATTATTATTATCCTAACACATGTCATAATTCTATTTTCTAAGTATAAATCAACCAAAACCAACTTTAGGAATAAAATATCAACCTCTTTGATCAACATGGATTATATTAGGACATTTATTATTATTTAATTCAAAGAAGAGATAAAAGAGTTAAAATCAAAGATGAATAACTAAAAAATTTTTAATATAGGGTTATGCATATGATATATTATATTATAACTTTTCATTAGAAATCTAAAACTATTTCCTATATAATTGTATTTTATTTATAATTTTTAGACTTTAAATAATTTAATTTATTTATGAATCAATGGTGATGCAGTAATTACCTAATTAATGAAATATGAAACTAATTGATATTATAAGTATCCAAATAAATATAATTTGAGACTTTTTATGACATACAATAATTTTCTAGGTTAATATGACATATTAGGGTCGGTTATATGATTTTTTTTCGAATAAATAAATTTGTTATGGATTTAGAAAAAACAAAATACCAAGTAGTTTTAAAATTGACATAAAAGAGTTTTTAAAACAAATATTATATTATTAATTGATATTATATTCCAAAAATTCTACGGTTTGACCAAAAGTCTTATATAATGATAGTTGTATCATTAATTAACCACTTGGGGTTCTTTTGGAAGTATATTATAAGTTTATTAACCATATAATATAAAAATACAAAATGACATGGTAAATGTCAAACTATTTAACTAAGAGTTAAATATAAAATAAAAAGTTAATATAGTTATCGAATCCTGTCTAAAACATATTGGTTGAGTTGTTTTCGACCAATCCCTACCTTATCCTTTAAATAAACCATTTTGGATCCATTAGAAATCGAAAATGATTTTTTTTTATAAAATATCATTTCTAGCTTTTCCTAAGGTGCCCCTCACCCCTCTTATAAAAGGGAACTCCCCCTTCTCTCTAATTCACACCCTCAAAGCCATTTGTCTCGGCCAAACCCTACCCAAATATCTTCTCAAATTCCCTAAATGCATCTTAGAGGCCTTTCTTTAGTCAGAACGCCATCTTAATGAGCCCTTTTGATCAAATCAAAAGGAATAACCCGAAGAAGAGGTAATAATTTCACCACCCTCTTTCAAGTTCTTTTCTTCTTCAACTTCTTTATTTGTTATTTCCATTCTAAAATAATAAATAAAGTATCTACTATATACTATGATGTTATTATAAATATGGTACAACCATATTCATTATTCTATCAATCCTTTGAATGACATGTCACCATACGTGCGTACGTACAGATTACCGTCTCCATGTCATTGTGTAATTGTTATTCAATACATTATTATTTGAATGGGTATAACAATGACGTGTAATTCATGTAAATAATAAATATAACATGATAATGATTCTGTATATATGATATACCATCCAATTATATTTTATTTTAATATCAAAAGAATGATATTGTCGCTCGTGCGTACGTATGGATTACCATCTCCACGAACGCGATGAGATTCATTTCCCGTCGTATCCATTCAAGGCTAATTTTTATTATATGATTAAAAATAATGTTTAAAGACTTGATATGATTCTGTATATGAATAAGATACATCCCATTCATAAAAAATATGACTCACATAACAAATAATATAAAGAAAAACGAATCCGTTAGCACCTGAAATGACGATAATACTAAGATATTATTAACAAAACAATATTAAAAGATCATATATGATATCATATTAATTTATATTATTAATGTATAATTTAATAACAATTATTTCACCATTATATAGGAGGTTCACCTACCCTTGGCCCAGGAAAAGTACAAGGTAAGTGTTAATTCTACAATCTCATCATTATTCGAGGTTTTTTATAGGTAATTATCTATTGGGACATGTTTATTATCCATATCTATGTTTCATAAAATTGTTTTCAAAGGGATTATTTTTAAGGTATTTTGTAATAAAAATTCATTTTAAATGTTTTAAATATTATTTATTCTAAATCATTCTCATTAATGTCCATGTTTTCGAAACGGTTTTTATGGATTTATTTATATGGACATGAATGTGTTTAAAATGATAATTCCTTTGAAAGGTTTCAAAGTGTTATGGGACCCTTTGATTCCAAAATGACATTAAATGTCTTCCTTTTTAAATTGTGTGACTTTTAAATATTTTCATGATAAAGTGATAATTCTTTCAAAGTGTTTAACAAATAATTTTCATCAATGTCATCTTTCTTTGATAGATTTTAAACTTTTTTGAAGTTGATTTATTATGATACAAATCTTCCATGTTGTATTGAAGGTTTTGTTATATGTTTGAATGTGTATGTGTTATTTTTATAACATTCATGGTTTATGGGTAAAGTATTTACATTTCGTGTAACACCCTGATATTTTATGAAAAATATTATTTTAATTTCATTGATATCATGTGTTATACAATACACCAAAATTATATCGTGCTATACGAAACACCGTATTAGATTATATTATATGAAAATACTATTCTTAACTTGTGTTAAATGCAATCGCGACCTTCCTCGATAGCATCAGTACTACGCAATATCAGGTTTCACTGAACAACGTTATATTGTTATAATATTATTATGAACTAGCCGTTAGGAATATTATTAACTAAATTTTGAAATTTATAACATTATTATTCCTCTTAAACATTTTATAGAATATGGTATGAGAAGAAAATAAATTTTTTGGGTAAAATAATTAGTTTAAAAAAAATTGCAGTTTTTCACCCTTTTGATGGGGCACCCATTTTAAATCTAGTTTTTGACATATTTATAAGTTACATTTGTCAAAATATAATTCTTCCATGGAATCAGGATATAAAATTTTAATTTGGATAATTTTTTCATATTATTCTGATAACTTTCATATTTTTAATGAATAGTAAAAACACACTATATTTAATAAAAAACAAATTTTTTTATCGCAATAATTTATATGGTTAGATTATCTTTTTAATTGTTTTTAAAGTTTAATTAGAATATATTTTTACCATTTAATCCAATTTTGGTCATTGGAATTAATTTCACATTGAAATTGGACATAAACAAGTGCCGATCTTTTGATAGTTATTGTTTCATTAAAACATGCTATTTGTTTTGATAACGGCAATTCCATTTAAAATTAATTCATGAAACTTCTATTTTTTTAATATGAAAAAATATACATCATTTTTTAATTCAGAATTACAAATATATCTTAAGCGGAATTTTTGTTATATTTTGGAAAAACGTCAATTTTTGATGAATAGTGAAAAAACATAGTGGTAGTTAAAAAACGGAGTCTTTCATTTAAATGAAATTTTACCACTTCTGTGAATTTAATATAAAAAACCCTACATAAATTTTTGTTATCAAGAAGTATAATTTGGTTCAATAAGATGAAAATAATTTTTGGTGAATTGTAACTTTTAAATTTTATTTACTGCAGTTAAAGGTAAATAGGGTAATTCTTGGTTAAAAGAATATTATAATAATTCAAAATTACCTTAACACTTGTCCTAATCTTATTGGATGAGTAGTGTCCAACCATGGGAATACTTGGGTCGATTTTGGGACCTCATTTAGGCACTTGTTAGTGATAATGAAAATTTGGATTAATTAATTTAATGTAAAGAACACATTGACATTAACAAAAATCATTTAGTATTTAATTTTTATAAGGAGTTATATTTATTATCATTTTGACTATAAATATTCATTGGAAAGATAAAAATATTACCTACATGGTTGTTTTTATTTAATTTTTAGAAATAAAATAAAATAAATTATTTATGACGCAATAATGATTCAGTATTTACCTCATTAATAAATGATTTAAATAAATAAGATTATAATTATTCAAATATTATCCAAAACATGTCGAATTCTAATTGGATGATTTTATTTCTACAATGATTCATCCTATCATCATATTTAATTATTTTTGGACCTTTTTAAACCGAATATAAGTTTATAATAAAATAATATTTTCACACTTTCCAAAGGTACCCCTCTCCTCCCTTATTAAATGACACCTCCTCCCTCTCATATTTACACAACTTTGAGCCTTCATGCTCATCCAAACCCTATCCATTACTCTTCTCAACACCCCAAGTAATAGTATAGAGGTCCTGGTCATCTTCAAAGACCAACATTAGTGCCCTAATAGGAAGTTTCAAAGAGGCCTGTTGAAGAAGAGGTAATATTTGTTACCGATTCTTTCAAATTTATTTCTTCTTCCACTTCTTCTTCTTTAGTTGTTTCATTATGAAGTAATAACATGAGCCTGACTCATATAATGTTATGTTATTATAAATATGTAACAACCCTATTTCACCTTCTATCCATCCTACGAAAAACGATATCACCGCGCATGCGTACTTACGGAATACCATCTCCATGCCGTGGTGTAATCAGTTTTTCCACCAACACCTTACTTGGATGGGTATAATGGTGTAAAGAATAACTATATATGGTTAATAAAAAATCATACTAATTATGAGATATTATATCACCCACTCCAATTCAATAAAATAATTATGGGAATGATATCATCGCTCATGCGTACGTACGGATTACCGTCTCCATGACGTGATAAGATTCATTCTCCATGTTAACCACTCAAGAATGATTATAATGTATATATAATGAATAATAATGAAATATATGACATGATAATGCTACTGGATATATATATATATATATTACATGTACTAACTTTCATTCAAGTTAATAAGAAAAGGAAAACAGTGTTCATACGTACGTACGACCTACCGTCTCTATGAACAGTGTATTTCATTTCATTTATCTATATATTATATATATATATACTAAATATATATGATATATAAATAATGATTTAAATTATATAAGTAAGTAAATCATGATATAAGTAATAATAATATCATGAACTACAAATCCAAACACGTATAATAAATAAAATGATTTTACCCAAAACACTGCTTTAACATGGAATTTACAAAAGAACGAGTAATATAAAGTAATAAGCGAATATTATATGATATCATAAATATTATTATGGTTCTGTTAAAAGTTAATAATATTTTTAACCCACTATACAAGTGTTCAGATACGTACAAAGCATATCAGACCTAAAGTAAGTGATAACTATTCCAATCTTGTTCCTATCCGAGATTGTTTATTCGTAAGTATTTACTAGGGTTATATTTTTCATCCATGTCCATAAAAATGTTTTTCATAAAGTTTTTAATATTCTTCCATGTATTTTTTAAGTCATGTTTACCCTTCTTTGACTTTTACTTAGTGTTATGTAAGTAATCATTCTCTTGTTTACCATATGTGGTACTATTTGACTTTTCTGTTAAATGTACCAGGAGAATGTTTTTCTTAACTTATACGGCATGAATGGATTTTTATGGTTTCATAACGCCTTATTTTCATGAAGTTTGCTCTACAATATTTCAAGGTAATTTTCAATAAAATACTTTTATTTTAAAATTGCATGGCATTTTGTGAAAAGAAAATGATTTTCAAGATGAAATGATTTTTTCCTCCAGAATTCTTTTCAAGTGTTTATCAAAACCATTTTCCATCTAAGATGAAATTAATTTATATGTGTATGTTTCAAGTATAATATCTCTATGATTTAAATGGTTTAAATTTCCTTATGATTAAATGATATCCTTTTTTTAATATGGATTATGTTATGATGGGATGATGTTTATGAAACCCATTTTTATTCTTTGGCTTATGATGAATGATTTATGTTTATGTTGTGGCACAAGTAAGAATGATTTCATTATGAGATTGGTGGGACCTATATGTCCCTACACTGCATTGGGTAATGATTTACATCTCATGAGATAGACATGGCCGGAATGACAAGTTAATCCGGTTCAGTGATACAGGACTGGAACGAGGAGTGGACACAGTTCGGTAAGGGACTTTGTCCACTAGGATGGTATTGGAAGCAAGGCCTTGGATACTATAGAAATCATATCAAGTGCATAATGTTTTTCCACAATTACATGTTTTATTCCAATGCTATTTTTTCATGATTGATGTTCCATTATGATCTATGCCTTACGTACTTCCGTGTTTTATGTCATTTCTCAAGATTTATATGTTTAAGCATTATGTTCATGTTTTTAAGTTCAAATGTATATGGTTGGTTTTATTTTCTCCATGCTTACCCTTACTGAGCATTTGACCTCACCCTTTATATGTTTTCATTTTCCCGGGATATAAATAAAGGTTTTAGGTTTGAAAAAAATGGGAAGATCTTTATGGGAGATGTTGAAGATCTTTCACCATGATTAGAAGATTATGATATGAGTTTCCAAAGACACTAAACTATTACCATCCTTGAGTGTTGGTTTTTGTTATGTATTAAGTATTCCGAAAAAGTAATGTAATATCCATGTACGTTAAGCTTTGGGGTCTCTACATTTGGTCTTTTAGGAATGGTTTAGATAACCTTTGGAAACTAGGATGCGAAAACTTTAGTGAGATCCCTAGAGATATTTCTAAGGTATGTCTAGGGATGTCCCTAAGGTTAAGTATAAGTATATGTTATAGTCCTAGAATTATGGTAACAATATTAAAATTAAACCTAAGATCTCATATATTGATGGTACTCCCCCTTTATTATGTTGTTTTCCCTATCATGATTTTTTCCTCTCAGTCTATTCATTTTGGGTTTTAGATGATGGCTAGAACCAGAAAGAACCGTTTTGATCAATGTAACAGACAATTAAATGATTGTACTCCTGAACAAACCAATGTTATGGGAGATGGAGTGAAAAATCTTTTTGTTGTACTTATACAAGCTATAAATCATTCGGGACTTCCGAATTAGAAGAGAAGGGAACAATATTCTATTGAGTCCTTCATGAGGCAACATACACATTATTTCAGTGGGTCTTTTGATCCACCTGATGTTGAACAATGGATCAGTACCATTGAAAAGATATTTTCCATACTTCGCTGTTCAGAACATAAAAAATTTATTATGGCTATTTACCATTTTGATGGTGATGCAGATAAATGGTGGACTCTAATTAAGAATAAGAGGCACCAATATTGAATTGATTCCATGGAATGGGATGAGTTCCAAAACTTATTTTTCAATAAGTACTTCCCTCGTATTCTTCGAACAAAGATGGAAAAGGATTTCCTTGAGTATAAGAAAAAGGATGATGAATATGTTGGTATATACAAAGCGTGTTTTACAAGGATTTCAATGTATGCATCTAGCTTTATCATCCAACCTGAAAGTATAGTTGATCAATTCTTCAGTGGCTTAAAACCAAGTCTTCGAAGGTCATTAGCTATAAGAGATTTCAGCTATGAAGAAATTGTGTGTTGTGCTATCAAAGTAGAAATGGAATTTGGTGTTATATATCCATCTCATGTTTTTAATAAGAAATGAAAGATGGATTTCAAGGAGAAATTTCATAATAACGGTGAAAAGAAGATGAATGTTTTTTTATGCTCAATGTGTGGAAAGAATAATGGTGGAGATTGTCTTAAAGGGACTAGAAAATGTTTTAAATATGGAAAAGAAGGTCATCGAGTAGTTGAGTGTCGAATTAATGGGAAAAAGGTAGCTAATGATGTTAATAGATAAAAGACTACCGAGAACGCTCTACCAACACTTCAATGCTTCAAGTGTAAGGAAATGGGGAATTATGCATATCAATGCCCTAATCCAAGGGTTAATGATGATCGACAGGAGCAACCACTTATGGAAAAGGACAAAGGTAAGTCACATGCAATCACTATTGGTGATGTTGAATATGACATTGATGTGGTGGAATGATTAAGTGTTTATGTAATGGGATTCCAAAATAATGTTGTATATAGTATCGTGGAATATTTGAATATTTATGTATTGGTCTATTGTGGTTTTCAATAATTTTATGGTACCGATATCTAAGAAAAGTGATTGAAATATTTTTGTAAAGAAGCTGATATGTGAATAATGAAGGGATAAAGAAAAAATGAAATGAGCTCCTGACTGATATAAGTACAATGTTATATCATGGTTTGAGTATATAGAAATTTTGGGATTTTGGTATGTGGAAAGTTTTAAATTATGACAGTATTTATGTTTTCACTAAGGTTCAATGGGTATACATTTTTCAAGAGAATACATGATTAAGGTGCTCACATGTTTGTGAGCAACAAGATATATCGTATTATATATGGGGGATAAATGATGGTATTCACATTCGCGACAGATGACATTTCTAGTAATTGTTTTATTTATACTATGAGCATGGACAGAAGTATTATGTTGGACATAAGTTAGTATTGTTTAAGGATAGAACTTTCATTTCGATATTATTGATGGAATGTTATAATAATTTAGTTTTAGAAAAAAATTACAACCTGTAGGATGGGCGACAACCCGTCGCGTCAGACAAGGATACGGGAATCGAACCCACAACCGACGTGCGACAAGAATTTATCGCCTACAACTGGCCTATAGGAAGTCTCTGGTTAGTAGAAACTAGTTTTATTATATTAAGCAGTATAATAGATGAACTATAAGTCCATTTTTGGAATCATATAGAATTAACCTCTCCATATATGGACTTATGTATATTTGATATCTTTTGCTATCCTTTTGTTTGAGACAGATGGAATGACCCATCATTATATCGCATGATTTCCTAACACTTCACAGAAGACAAATTCAACTTCATTACTTTAAGAGATGATGTATAAATTTTTCAAGGCACAAAAAACAGTGAGATTATACCAAAATCAAGTAAGTATTTATTTTAATTATTTATCAACTTTAGGGAAATGATCTTGAAAAACAAAAATATTTTCATAATGTCCTCATATCTGATGAATTAGATGGTACCTTAGATAATCACAAATATATGGCTTTTTGATTGTTGGATTTTTTATATCCATGTTCTCTGCCACTCTATATTAGAACATGATGGTCAGATTTCTCTTCCATATCCATATTTTCACCTATGTTCTCCTATGTGGAAACCTAGTGATTAGTTAATTTGGGTAACCGTTACGTTTCATAATTTTGTTTTAAAAGTTATGTTTTGGTATTCCTTTTTATTATGTGGGTTTCTATTAAAGAAAATTTCAAGTAGTAAACCATTTATAACCCTGATGAATTTCGAGGGCGAAATACATTTTAAGGAGGGGTAGAATGTAACACACCGAGATTTATTGAAAAATATTATTTTTAATTTCATTGATGTGTTGTGTTGTACGTTACACTAATATTATCGTATTCTATACAAAACACTGTATTAGCTTATATTATACACAAACACTATTCGTATCTTGTGTTACACGCAATCACGACCTTCCTCGATAGCGTGTGTCGTATGCAATACCGGGATTCACTGAACAACGATATATGGTTATAATATTATTATGAACTAGCCATTATGAATATTATTAACTACATTTTAAATTTTATAACATTATTATTCATCTTACACATTTTCTAGAACATGGTATGAGAACAAAATAAATTTTTTGGGTAAAATAAATATTTTTTAAAAAATGCAGTTTTGCCACCTTTTGATGGAGCACCCATTTTAAATCTATTTTTTGACATGTTTATAAGTTAAATTTGAAAAAATATATTTCTTCCTTGGAATCAGAATATAAAAATTTAATTTGGATAAAAATTTCATATTATTCTGAAAACATTCATATTTTTAATGAATAGTAAAAACACGCTATATTTTAATTAAAAACAACTTTTTTCATCGCAATAATTTATATGGTAAGATTATCTTATTAATTGGTTTTAAATTGTAATTAGAATATATTTTTACCATTTAATCAAATGTTGGTCATTGGAATTAATTTCACTTTGAAATTGTGCATAAATAAGTGTTGATATTTTGATAGTTATTGTTTCTTAAAAACACGCTATTTGTTTTGTTAACGGGAATTACATTTAAAATTAATTAATGCCACATCTATGTTTTGAATATGAAAAAATAGACATAATTTTTGAATTCAGAATATCAAATATATCTTAGGTGGAATTTTGGGTATTTTTCTGAAAAACATCAATTTTTGATGAATAGTGAAACCACTTAGTGGTAGATAAAAAACCAACTCTTTAATTTAAATGAAATATTACTATTTCTGTAAATTTAATTTCAAAAATCTGAAATAAATGGTTGTTATCAAGAAGTAAAATTTTGTTCAATAAAATGAAAATAATTTTTGCTGAATAGTAACTATTGACTTTTATTTACTACGGTTAAAGGTAAATAGGGTAATTCAAGGTTAAAAAAATATTATAATAATTCAAAAATACCTTAACACTTGTTTTAACCTTATTGTATGAGTAGTGGCCGACCATGGGAATCCTTGGGTCGATTTTGGGACCCTATTGAGCCACTTGGTAGTGATAATGACAATTTGGATTAATTAATTTAATGTAAAGACAGAATTGACATTAACAAAAATATTTTAGTAATTAATTTCTATAAGGAGTTGTATAAATTATCTTTTCGACTATAAATATTCATTGTGAATATAAAAATATTTCCTACATGGGGGTTTTTTTTATAATTTTTAGATATTAAATAAATTAAATTATTTATGACGCAATAATGATTCAGTATTTACCTCATTAATAAATGATTTAAATAAATAAGATTATAATGATTAAAATATTGTCCAAAACATGTCCAATTCTGATTGGATGATTTTATTTCTACCATGAGTCATTGTATATTCATCTGTAATTATTTTTTGACCTTATGAAACTGAAGATATGTTTATAATAAAATAATATTTTCGCACTTTCCAAAGGTGCCCCTCTCCTCCCTTATAAAAGGGAACCTCCTCCCTCTCCTCTTTACACAACATTGAGCCTTCATGTTCGGTGGAAACCTAACCATTAATCTTCTCAACACCCCTAGTAATATTCTAGAGGTCTTGGTCTTCATCAAAGACCATCATTAGTGCCCTAAGAAGAGGTTGCAAAGACAAGTGTCAAAGAAGAGGTAATATCTGTTACCGATTCATTCAAATTTATTTCTTCTTCTACTTCCTCTTCTTTAGTTGTTTCATTATGAAGTAATAACATCAGTATTACTCATATACTGATATTTTATTATAAATATGAAATAACCCTATTTCACCTTCTATCCATCCTACGGAGAATGAAATCACCGTGCGTGCGTACGTACGGAATACCGTCTCTACGCCGTGGTGTAATCTGTTTTTCCACCACCACCTTACTTGGATGGGTATAATGGTGTAATGAATAACTATATATGGTTAATATAAAATCATATTGATTCTTATATATTATATCATCCACTTCAATTCAATTAAATAATAATGGGAACGATATCATCGCTCGTGCGTACGTACGGATTACCGTCTCCAAGACGCAATAAGATTCATTCTCCATGGTAACCACTCCAGAAGGATTATAAAGTATATATAATGAATAATAATGAAATATATGACAAGATAAAGCTATTTGATATATATATATATATATATATATTACATCTACTTTCTTTTATTCAAGTCAATAAGGAAAGGAAAACAATGTTCATGCATACGGACGGCCTACCGTCTCCACGAACAGTGAATTTCATTTCATTTATCTCTCTATTATATATATATATATACTAAATATATATGATATATAAATCATGATTTAAATTATTTAATTAAATCATGATATAAGTAATTATAATATCAAGAACAACAAGTCCAAACACGTACGATAAATAAAATGTTTTTACCAAAAACGATGCTTTGACAAGGAATTTACAAAAGAACAGGTAATATAAAGTCATAAGAGAATCATATATGATATCATAAATATTATTATGGTTCTGTTAAAAGTTAATAATATGTTTAAACCCACTATACAAGAGTTTTGGATACGTACGAAGCATATCGGACCTAGGGTAAGGGATAACTATTCAAATCTCGTTCCTATCCGAGATTGTTTATTCGTAAGTATTTACTGGGGCTATATTTTTCATCCATGTCCATAAAAATGTTTTTTATAAAGTGTTTAATATTCCTCCATTTATTTTTAAAGTCATGTTTACCCATTTTTGACTTTTACATAGTGTTATGGAATGAACCTTTCTTTTGTTTACCATATGTGGTACTTTTTGACTTTTCTGTTAAACGTACGAGGAGAATGTTTTTTTAACATATACGGCATGAACGGATTTTTACTGTTTCATAACACCATATTTTCATGATGTTTAATATACAATATTTTGAGGTTATTTTCAATAAAAAGATTTTCCTTTAAAATTTCATGGCATTTTGTGAAAAGAAAATGATTTTCAAGAAGAAAGGATATTTTCCTCAAAAATTATTTTCAAATGTTTATAAAAACCATTATCCGTCTAAGATGATATTATTTCATATGTGTATGTTAAAAGTATAATATCTCTATGATTTAAATGGTTTAACTTTTCTTATGATTAAATGATATCCATTTGTTTTATAAGGATTATGTTATGATAGGATGATGTTTATGAAACCCATTTTTATTCTTTGGGTTATGATGAATGATTTATGTTTTTGTTGTGGCACAAGTAAGAATGTTTTCATTATGAGATGGGTGGGACCTATATCTCCCACCAATTCATTGGGTAAATATTTATATCTCATGTGATAGAAATGGATGTAATGACAATATAATCTACTATAATGATACAGGACTGGAACGAGGAGTGAACTCGGTTCAGTAAGGGACTTTGTCCACTATGACAGTATTGGTAGCAATACCTTGGAAACTATGGAAATAATATCATGTGATTAATGTTTTTCCACAATTATATGTTTTATTACCAGCATATTTTTTCATGATTGATGTTCCATTCTGATCTATGCCTTACGTAATGCCATGTCTTATGCCATTGCTAAAGATTTTTATGTTTAAAAATTATGTTCATGTTTTTAAGTTCAAATGTATATGGTTGGTTTTATTTTCTCTATGCTTACCTATATTGAGCATTTGAGCTCACCCTTTATATGTTTTATTTTCCCCAGGATATAAATAAAAGTTTTAGTTATGAAAAAAATGGGATGATCTTTATGGGACATGTTGAAGATCTTTCACCACGATTAGAAGATTATGTTCCGAGTTTCCAAAGACACTAAACTATTACGGTCCTTGAGGGTTGGTTTTTGTTATGTATTAAGTATTCCGAAAATGTAATGTAATGTCCATGTATGTCATGATTTGGGGTCTCTACATTTCATATGCATGTTTTAATACAAATGTTTATTTTATTTTTAAACCTTTTTATATGAGGAATGCATTGGAATTAGTAAGTGATGGGTGGAGACCACTATAGCTCCTCGATGCATCGGTAGGTCTCATGAGACAAACTAGTGTCTTGGCACAAGGCCTTGACAAAATCTTATTTGTAGTCTGAAAACAAGGCCCTTACTATGTGGTTATGATAGTGTGATATTATGCATTCCATATTTATGAAAGTTGTTATTGATATTGCATGTTATTATTTGACTAGTAGAATATCCATGTTAATAAGTAAATGGAAGTATTTGATTAAATTTTTCCCAAATTATGGTGAAGATAATGTTTAAAATGATTTCGTTTTAGATATACATTGTCTTAAATGTTCATTCTTATTTATGAATGTTTCCGCTATATTGTATGCCTTACTGAGCATCTGAGCTCACCCCATTATATGTTTAATTTTTCCAAGCATGTGAAGAAGTATTTTATGACTGACCTATAGGGATAGTATGAGGGGATATGAGTATGGACTATGGAGACTATGTTGTTATAGTTTTCACATTATGATGTCATGTAAGACTAATGAATGTATATATTGTTTCCAAGGCTACTAAATTAATCGGTCTTTTGAGACTTGATCTTTTTTTATCATGCCAATGTTATGTAACAATGTATTGACTCTGGATAACTGGGTTCGGGGCATTCCAAAGTTGGCATAATTTAATGTGATGTGTTGCCATAATTTAATGTGGAAAAAGCTCAAGAGGCTCCTCCACATTAATGAGGGAGTTGAGATGTTTCTCCCTCATTAAGAGGGGAGTTCAAGAGGTTTAGGCCTCGGGTGGTCCCCACCACCAAAACCTCTCATGAGAGGTTATGCTCGGGTGGTCCCCACCACCATAACCTCTAATGGGAGGTTTACGTTTGGTGGTCCCCACTACCATCTTCCACATGGATTGGTTAAAACAAACAAAATAAAAATTGTGCTTTATTTTATTTTATTGTTTCCACGAAAAACACATAAATTAACATTCACCCTCAACCAATTACCATTGAGTTGAATGTATTCTTAAGCGAATAATATCACTTCACGTTCAACGGTGCCCTCAGATTTCAATTCCGAGCACCAGTTCAAATGTTAGAAAAACCTGTTCGCACGTTTACTAAAGGTACCTGAACAAAAGTTCAAAAATTAATTCTGAGAACTCCGAGACTTGGAACCACGTGCTGTCAATTTTCTCCCACTTGTAAAATTCCCATTTATTTAAATAAATTACATGGAAATTTTAGGTCTTTACACACCCAGGCTAATAGAATTTCCCCATGATCCTTACATCATATAAATAGGATAAATGAATCAAAATCAAATGACACTAGAGTCTAGGGTATGACGATCTAATAGATAATATCAAAGGAATATGGGTAATGTATCTA
This sequence comes from Viscum album, assembly GCA_963277665.1. NCBI lineage: Eukaryota > Viridiplantae > Streptophyta > Magnoliopsida > Santalales > Viscaceae > Viscum > Viscum album. Next base: position 1,962,539,443 of record OY728137.1, read on the forward strand.
ATATTTAAAACAAAGAACACTTAACAGATACATATAGTTAAATTGGACTCCCCAATATATTAGGATTTTATAAGAAATTGATCCTCATGGAAAGATCAACCACAACTAAGAATCGATGCCAAAATAACCGAAACATTAAAAATTCAAAACAACTTTGAATCCCCAACATAATAATATCCTAAAATGAAAAAATAAGGAAAAAAATCTCGATAGAACCTTTATTGTAGTAATGATATCAAAATAAGGCACAATGGTTTGGAACATTTAATCTTCTAACGAAGCAGATTTGGTTCCAAACATTTTATAAATATCACTTTTAAACATTATCATAAAAATAAATAATTAGCCACTAATATGATATTTATTTTGGGATTTCTAACATAAGGTATTTTGATGACATGGATGGTCACACTAATGAAACATTGTTGTACTTCCCATGGATGAAGCTAAAGAATAAAAATAGGAAGTCCTACTGGTTTCTCTAATGGCTTACAAAAACATAGAATTTTTCCCCTTCCCTTGAAAATAATTACCTGCTCTACTTTTGTGAATAGATGTAATAATATTCACCTTAACCACTCTAGATATGACCTCTCCAACACAAACTCATTTCTTTACTACATCAAAATAGGTTTTTAAACAAAACTTCAACACCCTCAAATAAAGACACTAAAAATGTCCTTTATTATAACATTGATAATTCAAATAATCATCTATATATAAATGTAGTATATAGGGGACTATATCAAAACAAATATCATATGTACATCACCACTTCTTGATTATCAATTGGAATATAGTACAACTCCATCAGCCTTTCAACCATCAATACCATAGAGAATTAATTTTGTATGAAATTGCCTTTAAAATATTCAAAATAAAGTCCCTTTTGTGTCCTAGTCCAAAAAATAAAATTCCACTACTAATTTCTAGAACCATTGAACCTAAATAAAGTGATATTAACATTTAGAGTCCTAGGAAACATAAGGATTCCAAATATCCTCTCAATATTCTACAAAAATACCCCCACATCATGTGGATCTCATAGATTATGAAATAGAAGATAATTTAAATTTTGAAACTCTGTAAGTATGTCTCTGCATTGAACAACTCAAGGATTTTAAGATGGAGTGTCATCCATATCATTCTATTGGAAATCTATGAATACATGATGGGGGAATAATCTAAAAGAATAAAACCCAAGAACTCAATAAAACCCAACACCATATCAAAATCTAAATAGAATGAATACAAAAATATAAAAGTTTAATTAATCAACGAATCCTCCAACCACTTGACGAAACCCAATATACTACTTTGAAAAACATTTCCAAACATAAATGTGTGGTTTTTCCAAAATATCATACTTAAAACTATATTTTTTTATTCAAAATCACTCTTAATTTATTTTTTCAAAACCCATAATTGTTCTTTAAAATCATCTTTTTTACTCAAAATCCCATTTTTAAACAATATTTTAAGTGAAACACAACATTTTTAATAATTAAGAGACATAGATTGAATTTTATATTATAATACAAATTTTTTTCAAAATTATCTAATTTGATATATGAATACACATTTTTATTTTGATTTATATAAAAAAATCACCTTTTATAAAATGTAACATTTTAAATATAGTTTTAGGAAATTTGAAAGAATTTTTTACCTCAAAAAAATGAAAAATTAACAATTAAAGGTAAAATAAAATCACATAATTTCGACTATAAAATTCAGAAGGGTATTAGTGTATGTGTTAATCCTTCATAGATGGCTTTTCAGACTATGTTCCCTCTACAAAACATCCACTAAGAGTCATAAAGTACCTTTCACAAATGATCCAATTGTCTTTCCAAGCCCTGTGATCTCGTCATGTACCATTGGTTTGACTCCCTTTTCACCCCAACACAATTAATTATAAGAGACCCACATGAAATAAAAAAAATAGAAAATACTAACAACTAATGCTGAGAAATAATTGAATTAATGAAAACAAAATCACAACCCAAAACTCAAAACTAGACATCCCATGGAGATTCAAGGTTTGAAAATAAACGTGTTATCCAAAATAATCTTTATACCGACACCCCGAGTCCCAACAGTCCAAATATACCATTTCATTGACTCATGAATAATAAGGAAAATTCTAGAACCTCATGATAGAAAATAACCTATGATATGTTGAAATTTTCTCATGATGCAACCTAGTTTGGGCCCTAAAATAGGCTCTCAATTTTTTGTCACAACATAATTAGAAGACATTACTAATCCTCTTAAGTTAACAACAAGCACCAAAGTGAATCTTGAGAGAACACATGGGGATTATCTCACCCAATATAACATACTCAAACACGTATTGTAATCCCAAAAATTCTCGAAAGAGTCATGCATACATTGTAAAATTATGCCCAATCAAATGAGAAGCTCTAAAATAAAACAAAAACCAAACAATGCATAGTATAAATGCTCATAAAGCCAGGAATCAAAAAAATAAAACTAAAAAATAACACATATACAATGTAAAATAATATTGAGATGGCCGACATATATATATCAATTCATAGTCCAGAAATAAAAATAAAAATGACCAATTTGTCCTCCAAGGGGCCTCCTGGGTCCCTATCTAACAACCACACCAAACATCACTTCAAGGGGATCAAAGATAATAGGTAACATAAACCTAAAACTAAAATGATATTTAGAGGCCTGAGAAAATTCATAGTATGAATTCAATTTATATGACACCGCATATATTAACAGTAAATGAATTTTCCATTTTTAATAGTTTGAAATATTATTTTATAATCCTAAGACATTACATTAAAATTTGTTTTAAAACAGATAACAATATATTTACATTATTTCATAAAAATATGCCTTAATTAAGTCTATATAGAATAGGAATTTTAAGAGTGGGTTCATAAAATTTGGAAATGAAAAGGTGTATTTTAACTACATATTATAATTTATTATATAAAGTGTAAAGGAAAAATACTTTCAATATATTTTACAAAACATTAAAATTATTAGTATTGTGTTTTTAGTATAGGGAAAAAAGATAATATTAATCATTAACAGTAATAATTATAAGATATCAACAATGAAATGAGGGTAATATGAAATCATTATGTATTCTACTGTCAAAATAATAAAACTCATGTAAAAAATAAAAATAATTAAGCACCAATGATCACGGAAATACTTATGTGCTAAGTTAAAATTAAATACTATACTAATCATGATAGATAAAATCCACTTTATCTATGACATATTACATCTATATTATTCATTAATACCCTACATTGCCAAAACATGGGAAAAATTCCAATGAGAGGAAAGTGCATACTAAGGGCCACTAGCTAGTGTGAGATCCTAAGAATGTGAAGCATGTGTTATCAAAATTTCCAAGAGCCACTCTTGAGTACCATGATGTATGTAAAAAGAGATTATATAAGGTATAATGTCAACTATGATATGAATGTAAACACAATCCATAACACAAAACATGAATAACACATTATCTTATCCCCTAACCACCCCTCCTAAAAATGGACCCCTAATTTATATATTATAAATATAATAAAAACTGAAAATAACAGATACATTCCCATTTCATTTGAAAAAATATATATTTTCTGTAACACCCCAAACTTCCACGGTATGCTTCTCTTTGAATAATATAGTAGCGTGTGTTGTACGCAACTTCATACTCTAACACACACCACAACCAATAAAACTAGTTGTTATGAATAGTAATACCCACTTATTCAAATATTCTAAATTTTATCTTTTAAAATGGAATTAATTTTTGGATTAATAATATCAAAATTATCTTAGGGTGAATTTTTGGTAAATTTCTGATAACTTTCATATTTTCATGAATAGTGAAAATTAATAAATTTTTATTAATTTTTTTTTTAATAAAAATAACTAATAGTGATAAATTATGAATTTGAGAAGTTTTAAAGTTTATTTATAATATATTTTTTCCATTTAATACGATTTTTTGATTTGTACATAATTTCACATTTAAACTAGACATAAGGAAGTGCCAATATGTTGATAGTTATTATTTCTTTAAAACACGCTCTTTGTTTTGACCGCGGGAAGTAAATTTTCATTTAATTTATGCCACTCCTATGCTATGAATTTGGAAAAATGGATTCCATATTTGGAATCAGGATGTTTAAATTTTGTAAATAGGTAACTCTTATTTTTAGACATTTTGAATAATTACTTCGGTAATATTTTATTTACCATTGTTAAAGGGTAAATCCAGTAAATAAGGGTAAACAAATAATATTATAATAGTATTAATTTATAATAAAACATGTCCTAACCCTATTGGTTGATACATGCCCGGCCATGGTCATATTTGGGTCAATTTTTTAATCCCATGGAGCTACTTGTAGGTGATAAAGACACTTTATAATAATTAAGTTAAAGTAAATACAAAATTGACATAAGCATATATCTTTTAGAAAAACAATTTTTACATAGGGTTATATATGTTATCTTTTATACTATAAATATTCATTATAAAGATAAAAACATTTCCTACATAATTTTACGTTATTTATAATTTTTATACATTGAATAATTAAATTTTTTTATGACACAATAATGATGCACTTTTTTCCGTATTAATGATGGAATCAAATAATTAGAAATATAAATGTGAAAAATAAATATAATTTGAATGTTTTTATGACATTAACTAATTTTATTGGACAATATGACTTGTTATTATTTCCTAATTGAATTTTGTTCTAATTATTAAATTTTTAATACTTTAACAAAAATCAATTATTGAATGGTGTCAAAATTGACATAAATGAGTTTTTAAAACAAATATTATATAAATAATTGATATTCTATTCCTAAAAATCTAAGGTTCAGACAAAGGAATTATATAATGATAAGTGTATCATTAATGGACCACTTGGGGGGTCTCTTGGATGTATATAGTATGCTTATTAACCATGTAATATAAAAATATAAAGTGACATGGTAAATGTCAAACTAATTATCTATGAGTTGAAACTAAGATATAAGGTTAATAAAGTTACCCAAACCTATCTAAAACCTATTGGTTGAGTTTTTTTTGACCTATCCCCACCTTATACTTTAAATAATCCACTTTTGAGACATTATAAACCGAAATTAAGTTTATTATAAAATAATATTTCTAGCTTTTCCTAAGGTGCCCCTCACCCCTCTTATAAAAGGGCACTGCCCTTTCTCTCATATTCATACCCTCAAAGCCTTTTGGTTCGGCCACCCTCCTCAAATATTCTCTAAACTTCCCTCACTTCATCTTAGAGGCCTTACTTTGGTAATAAATCCAACCTAAGTGGCCCTTTTGTTCAAATCAAAAGGAAGAACCCGAAGAAGAGGTAATGTTTTCACCACCATCTTTCAAGTTCCTTTCTTCTTCAACTTATTCTTTCTTTGTTATTTCCATCTAAAAAAATAACTCCAGTATGTCCTATATACTATAATGTTATTATAAATATGTTACAAACATATTCAGTATTATATCCATCCATTGAATGACATGTCACCATACGTGCGTACGTATGGATTACCGTCTCCACGTCGTGGTATAATTGTTATTCAATACATTATTATTTGGATGAGTATAATAATGATGTGTAATTAATGTAAATAATAAATATAACATGATAATTATTCTGTATATATGATACACCATAAACTTATATATTATTTTAATATCAAAAGAATGATATTGTCGCTCGTGTGTACGTATGGACTACCGTCTCCACGAATGTGATGAGATTCATTACCCATCATATCCATTAAAGAATAACTCTCATCTGATGATTAAAATTAATTTTTAAGGACTTGATATCATTCTATATATAAATAAAATACATCCTATCTATAACAAACATTACTTATGTAACAAAACATATAAAATAAAATGAGTAAGTTAACACCCAAAACGACGATAATAATAAGATATTATTAACAAAGCAATGCTAAAAGATCATATATGCTATCATATTAATGTATATGATTCCTGTATGATTTAATAACAACTATTTATACATTATACGGGAGGTTAAACTACCCTCAACCAAGTAAAATAACAATGTAAGGGTTTATTTCAAAATCTCTTCATTATCTGAGGTTGTTTATACACAATTATCTACTGGATCCTCTTTATCATCCACATCTATGTTTCTTAAAAATGTATTTCAAAACATTCTTAATATTTTATAGAATATGTATTAAAGTCATTTATACCCTTGTTTGAATTTTTATAGGATGTTTATAAACCAATCTTTCCATCGTTTTCCAAACAATGTCCATTTTAACCTTTTCAACAAAATAAAGGTAAAAATGTATTTTTTAACTTATACATCGGTTGCAGCTATTTTCTGCCGTTATAAAATCTTCAATGATTCCCTTATAATATGATAAGGATATTTTCAGTGTAAATTTTTTATTTTATAATTATGTGACTTTTAAATGATTTCAAAAAAAGAGATATTTCTCTCAAATATTTTTGATTTCTTCTATGTCAATATCCTTTGATAGATTTTAGGCTTATTTAAAGTTGATTTAGTATGATACAAAACTTCCATGTTGTATTGAAAGTTTTTTTATATGTTTGACTGTGGATGTGTTATTTTTATACGATTCATGGTTTATAGATAATGTATTTGACATTTCGTATGCTCGTTTTAATACGAATGTTTATGTTATGTTTTAACCTGTTCATATAAGAAATGCATTGGACTTAATAAGTGATGGGTGGAGCCCACTATAGCTCCCTGATGTATCGGTAGGTCTCATGAGACAAAGTAGTGTCTTGGCACAAGACCTTGAAAAAATCTTATTTGTATTCTTGGAACAAGTACTTGACTATGTGGTTATGATAGTCTGGCATTATGCATTCCATCATTATGAAATTGGTTATTGATATTGCATGTGATTATTCAACAAGTAGAATATCCATGTGAATAATTAAAGGGAATTATTTAATTTTATCTTTGCCATATTATGTTGAAGTTCATGTTTAAAAGGCTTTTGTTTTAGTTATACATTGCCTTAGATGTTTATGCTTATTTATGAAAGTTTCTGCTATATTGTTATCCTTATGGGGCATCTGAGCTAACCCCTTTATAGGTTTTATTTTTCCCTATATGTGAAGAAGTATTTTATGAATGAACTGTAGGGATAATATAAGGGTATATGAGTGTGGAGACAAGATGTTGTTGTAGTTTTCACTTTATGATGTAATGAAAACATTATGAATGTATCTAGTGATTCCAAGGATACTAAACTAATCCGTATTTCGAGAATTTATCTTTTGTGATCATTCCAATGTTATGTAATAATGAACCGACTGGGTTGGGGTGTTATAGTTGGAATTAGAGTAAGTTTAGTACAAACCTTATAAACTAGATTTAGATAAACTCTGATAAGAGCACATTTCCCTAAGAGAGACTTTGAGGATTAGTATAGAAGAACTTCCTAGCATTTTGGTATTGTAGAGATTTTCTGAGTTTTCTGAGAAATAGATACCTCTCAAGATATGAGCAAGTAGAGGCAGCTCTAGCATAGATTTACCTAGGGGTTAAACCTGAAAACATAGCTTTGAGCTAGACTCGAATGGGAACTGGTGCATGACAATGGGCCTTACTGCACTCTTTGTTTATGACACTCCCAAGGGATATGCTTTGGATAATTCTTAGTTTTTTCTAAAAACCATTATGAAGGGTTTATGAGTATATTCTTTTTCAAAGAAAACATTATAACGATTATTGATTATATCCATAAGATCTTCAATTTATGTTATGTGTTTTACATGTTTGGATTTAGGTATTGTGATTCATAAACTTATCTATTGTATGCCATTTCATAGAAATGGTGCCTAGTGGAAGAAATGGAAACTGTATCAATGAACGCACTCCATGTAGGGATTTCCCTCCTGCTCAAGATAATTATAGTCCAGATGGTGATGCAACTGGTGCTGATCAGCTAATCAACATACTAGGATAACTCACTTAGGTTATGAATAATAACCTTACCCATATGGAGCACCCAGATCCACAACATGGAGGATCAATGTTAGATCTCTTCATGAGGAAACAAACACCATCATTCAATGGGAGTACAAATACACTAGTAGCTAAGCGATGGATAAATTTCTTAGAGAAAATATTTCATGCCTTGGGGAGTAGTGAAAGGGAAAAAGTTATCATGGCAGTTTACTGCCTCACTGGAGATGCTGATCAATGGTGGTCATTGATTCAAAACATAAAAAAAGATGATGAAGTATAAAATATGGAATGGATGGAGTTCAAACAGTTGTTCTTAGAAAAATACTTTCCTCGTGACCATCGAGCTGATATAGAAAGGTAATTTATGAGTCTGAGACAAAAGGAAGATGAGAATGTCGCAAAGTATGAAGCTAACTTTATAAGGTTAGTGAGGCATACTGTAGATTATATACGTAACCCAAGAAGTAATATTGATCTTTTCATTTATGGGTTAAACTATTTCTTCATCGAGCATTATTCTCACAATCCTTCTCGTCATATGAAGATATTGTCTAATGTTCTATCAAGACAGAAAAAGAATTATCTAAGTATTAATACTTTAAAAAAAGAAAGGGAAGAAGAGATATTCTTACTAATCTGTAAATGGAAATAAGGGGAATAAGGGAAAATATGAATATCCATCCTGCTGTAAATGTTGGAAGAAACACCCTGGTAGTTTCTTAAAAGGAATGGGAGACTGTTACAAGTGTGGTGAAAAGGCCACCATGCTCATGATTTCAAGGGAAAGAATGTTGTTGTCAACGTGGAATTATATAATTGTAGGGAAATAGGGAATTATGAAAATGAATGTCTTAAGCGTTAGGGGAACTTACCTTAGAATAGAAAAAGGGATCATTGCCAAGCTTATGCTATCACTACTGCTGAGGTAAAAGCTCCGAAAGACGTTATTGCAGGCAATTTAATGGTTTCCTCAAGGTTAGAAAACGCATTATTTGATTCTGGATCATCGCATTGTTTCATATCTTCCATGTTTTCAAAGAAAATTAGATATTTCCAATTTGATTTAACAAGGAAGTTGTTAGTCAGAACATCTAAGGGATGTATCATTGCAACAATTTTTTGTGAATCAGTCCCCATTAGAGCACATAAATGTTCTTTATATATTGATCTCATAGTCATACCCATGATGAAATTTGATATAATCCTTAGTATGTATTAGATTTACAACCATGATGTGAAAAATTATTATAGGAAGAAGGAGGTTACAATTTTTTAAGATGATGATAATGAACACCTTATATATTGAGCATAATCATCACCACCTGATTCTTATCTTGATCCACCCCTAGTAGCTCAACTAAATTCAATTATCGGGGAGTAAGAGAATGAAATAACTGTGGTTGAGGAAAAGAATGTTCAAATAGGGGATGTACCTATTGAGAATGAATATGTAGATGTGTTTCCGGAAGATTTACCTGGACATCCTCCCGAATGAGAAATTGAGTTTTCCATTGATTTAATTCCTGGTTCAAGACCTATATCGAAGACCCCTTATAGAATATACACTGTGGAATTAGTTGAACTAATGAAACAACTAGAGGAATTGTGTAATAAGGGATTTATTCTCCCTAGTGTTTCTCCATGGGGAGCCCCTGTCCTTTTTGTTAAAAAGAAAGATGGATCTATGAGGTTATGTATCGAATACAGGGAAATTAATGCTATAACAATAAATAAAAAGTATCCCCTACCTTGAATTGATGATTTCTGTGACCAAATGCATGGAGATCAATACTTTTTATAGATTTATCTTTGATATGGATACCATCAGTTGTGTGTGAATAAGGAAGACATTCCAAATACATCATTTTGAACCAGGTATGGGCATTATGAGTTTACAGTAATGCCTTTTGGATTGACTAATTCACCCTCTATATTCATGGATCTAATGAATAGAGTTTCCCAAGGAATATATCGATGATTTTGTGGTGTTATTTATTGATGATATCTTGGTATATTCCAAAATCTACGAAGATCATGAAAATCACTAGTACATTATCCTGAAGACTCTGAGAGAACATGAATTATATCGGAAGTTTAACAAGTGTGAATTCTGGCTTCAGGAGATTTCTTTTCTTGGCCATATTGTATATAAAGATAGAATCCCTATTGATCCTTCAAAGAAACTATAAATTCAAGAATTTCCAGAACCAACAAGTATAACTGAGGTACACAATTTTATTGGTTTAGCAGGTTATTATCGACGTTTCGTCCAGAATTTCGCCCGATTGGCTAAATTTGTTTGGACCAAAGATTTTGAAGAATGTTTTGAAGAACTGGAGAGAAGATAGTCAATTCTTCTATTTTTAATCTACCATTGGGAAATGATGGGTTCTTTATTTATAGTGATGCATCAAATAAAGGACTTGGTTGTGTCATTATGAAAAATGATAGAGTTATTGCCTATGCATCATGACATCTGAAAATTCATGAGAAAAACTATCCTACTCATGATATTGAGTTATCTGGTGTAATCATTGCATTGAAGATATGGAGACATTATCTCTATGGTGAAAAATGTGAGATATATATAGATCACAAAAGTTTGAAGTATATTTTCTCACAGAATGAACCCAAAATGAGGCAAATGCGATGGCTTGAACTACTCAAGGATTATGATTGCATGATACACTACCACTTGAGGAAGGAAAATAAGGTGGAAAATGCTTTGGGCAGAAATGATCATGGAGTTTTGAACAAAATGAGAGTTGAAAGGGATCCAATTTTCATGGATCTAGTAAAGTTGGATATGGGAATAACCATGGAAGGTGAAACATTGATACTTTTTCAAATGGTTGCCAAACCATATTTACTACAAAGGATAAAGAGTTTTCAAACCGATGATGAAGAGTTTAAAAAGAAAATTGAAGCTGTGAATGATGGGAGATTTAGTTACTTTGTGTATGAAGATGGAATTTTAAAATTTGGGAGGAGACATTGTGTTCCCAATGTACCTGATCTATAAAGGGAATTGTTGGATGATGCTCATAGTTCCAATTTCTCTGTACAACCTGGGAGCACCGAAAAGTATAGATATTTGACGGAACATTTTTTGTGGGATAACATGAAGAGGGAGATTGCTGATTTGGTGTCATGATGTATGGTTTGTCAACAATTGAAATCCAGAAGGCAACAACTTGGAGGAGTAATGCAACCTCTTCCTATACCTGAGTAGAAATGGGATAATATCACGATGGGATTTGTCATGGGATTACCAAAGACTCTTATAAGGAACGATGCAATATGGGTAAATGTTGATCGTCTTACCAAATCAACACATTTTCTTTCTATAAGAGAAGTTCTAACACTTTAATGTCTAGCAAGAATATATATTATTGAAGTTGTGTGACTTTATGGAGTACCCCTATCAGTTGTTTTATATCGTGATCCCCGTTTTACATCAAGATTCTGGAAAAAGCTTCAATACGCCCTGGATACTGAACTTAGTTTGAGCACTGCCTACCACCCTAAAACTGATGGAAAATCAGAACGGACTATTCACACCTTAGAAGACATGTTTAGATCTTTCTCACTTGACTTTTAGGGTATGTGGGATCAATATTTACCTCTGGTGGAATTTTCTTTTAACAACAGCGTCCATTCAAGTATTCAGATGGCACCATATGAAGAATTATATTGAAAAAGATGTTGCACACCAACCTATTGGGATGATGTTGGTGAAAGAAAACTCATAGGCCCAGAACTGGTGGAGGAAACGATAGAAAAGGTGATGGTAATCCAAAACCACATCAAAGTAGCTCAAAGTAGGCAGAAGAGCTATACCGATAACTGAAGGATGGATTTGGAATTTCAGGTAGGAGGTCATGTTTTTTTGAAGGAATCTCTATGGAAGGGTGTTATACGTTTCGGTAAGAAGGGTAAATTGAGTCCCAGGTACATCGGACCATTCGAAATTCTAGAACGCATTGGGGCTGTAGCTTACCATATGGAAATGCTGCGAAATCTCTCCAAAGTTCACAATGTGTTCCAAGTATCAGTATTGAGAAAATACAAGCCTGAACCAATGCATGTACTCACCTATGAGGATTTAGAACTGGAACCCGATCTTTCTTATTGCAAATATTCAGTCAAGATTATTGATATGAGAGAACAAGTACTGAGAAACCGGACGACTCGTCTGGTAAAAGTTCTATGGAGAAACCATAAGATGGAAGAGGCAACCTGTGAACCCGAGGAACTTATGATGAAGAACCACCTGAGTCATTTCATGCGCTAGTATTCTAGAAATTTAAAGGACAAAATTATTTGAAGGAGGGGAGAATGTAACACCCCAATCTTTCATGGTACGCTTCTCTTTGGATAATATAGTAGTGTGTGTTGTACGCAACTTCGAGCTCTAACACACACCACAACCAATCAAAGTAGCTGTTATGAATAGTAATACCCAAATTTTAAAATGTTATACATTTTATCAATCAAAATGTACTTAATTTTTGGATTCATAATATCAAAATTATCTTAGGGTGAATTTTTGGTACATTTTTGATAAATTTCATATTTTGATGAATAGTGAAAGTTACTAAATTTTAATTAAAAACAACTTTTTTAATCGAAATAATTAATAGTGATAAATTATTAATTTGAGTGGTTTTGAAGTATATTTAGAATATATTTTTACCATTTAATACAATTTTGGTCATTGGACATAATTTCACATTTAAACTATACATAAGGAAGTTCCAATCTTTGGATAGTTATTATTTCATAAATACATGTATTTTGTTATGACAGCGGGAATTAATTTTAAATTAATTTCTTATACTCCTATTTTTTGAATTTGGAAAAATGGATTCCATATTTGGAATCAGTATTTTCAAATTGTGTAAATAGTTAACTCTTATTATTATACATTTTGAATAATTACTTCGGTAAATATTTTATTTATCATGGTTAAAGGGTAAATCTGGTAAATAAGGGTAATCAAATTATATTATAATAATATTAATTTATCCTAAAACGTTTCCTAACCCTATTGGATGATACAAGTCTGACCATGGGAATCTTTGGGTCAGTCTTGGGACCCCTTGGAGCCCCTTGTAGGTGATAAGGACACTATATATTAATTAAGTTAAAGTACATTCAAAAATGACATAAGCATATATCTTTAAAAAAAATTACATAGGGTTATATATGTTATATTTTAGAATATAAATATTAATTAGAAAGATAAAAATATTTCCTACATAATGATATTTTATCTATAATTTTTATACAATGAATAATTCAATTTATTTTTGACACAATAATGATGCAGTATTTTCTTTATTAATGAAAGAATCAAATAATTAGTATTATAAATGTTAAAATAAATTTAATTTAAAGATTTGACGACATACAATAATTTTATTGGTTAATATGACATGTTAGGATTTCTTAAATGATTTTTTTAGAATTAATAAAGTTTATATAACTTTAACAAAAATCAATTATTGAATAGTGTCAAAATTGACATAAATTAGTTTTTGAAACAAATATTATATTATTAATTGAAATTCTATTCTTAGAAATCTAAGGATCGGACAAAGGACTTATATAATGATAGGTGAATCGTTAATGGACAACTTGAGGGTCTCTTGGAAGTATATAGTAAGTTTATTGACCATATAATATAAAAATACAATGTGACATGGTAAATGTCAAACTAATTAACTAAGAGTTAAAACTAAAATATAAGGTTAATAAAGTGACCCAAACTTGTCAAAAACCTATTGGTTGAGTTTTTTGCGACCTATCCCCATGTTAAACTTTAAATAATCTACTTTCGACCAATTATAAACCGAAAATAATTTTATTATAAAATAATATTTCTAGCTTTTCCTAAGGTGCCCCTCACCCCTCTTATAAAAGGGCACTCCCCCTTCTCTCAAATTCATACCCTCAAAGCCTTTTGGATCGGCCAAACCCTGCCCAAATATTCTATCAGCATCCCGCACTTTATCCTAGAGGCCTTCTTTTAGTCAGAAATCTATCTTATTGATCCCTTTTGATCAAATCAATAGGAATAACCTGAAGAAGAGGTAATTTTTTCACCACCCTCTTTCATGTTATTTTCTTCATCAACTTCTTCATTGTTTGTTATTTCCCTTCTAAAATAATAAATCTAGTATCTCATATATAATGTGATGTTATTATAAATATGGTACAACCATATTCAATATTCTATCCATCCTTTGAATGACATGTCACCATACGTGCGTACATACGGCTTACCGTCTCGACGTTGTGGTGTAATTGTTATTCAATACATTATTATTTGGATGGGTATAATAATGGTGTGTAATTCATTTAAATAATTAATATAACATGATAATTATTCTGTATATATGATAATCCATCTAATCATATGTTATTTTAATATCAAAAGAATGATATTGTCGCTCGTGTGTACGTACGGACAACCCTCTCCACAAATGCGATAAGATTGATTCCCCATCATATCCATTAAAGACTAATTCTCATTTGATGATTAAAAGTAATGTTTAAGGACTTTATATCATTCTTTATATAAATAATATACAACATATCTATAACAAACACGACTTTTGTAACTAAACATATAAAAGAAAATGAGTAAGTTAAAACCCGAAACAATGATAATAATAAGATTTTATGAACAAAGAAATATTAAAAGATCATGTATGATATCATAATAATGTATATGATTCATGTATAATTTAATAAAAACTATTTCACCTTTATACAAGAGGTTAAACTACCCTCAACCAAGGAAAAGTTCAAGGTAAGGGTTTATTTTACAATCTCTTCATTATCAGAGGTTTTTTATACGTGATTTTGTACTGGGACCTCTTTATCATCCACATCCATGTTTCATAAAAATGTATTTCAAATCATTATTACTATTTTAAATACTATGTATTAAAGTCATTTATACCCTTGTTTGAATTTTTAAAAGCTATTTATAATGAAATCATTCTGTCATTTTCCAAACAAGGCCCGTTTTAACCTTTTCGACAAAAATAAGGTAAGAATGACGTTTTTTACTTATATGGAAGGTGCAGCAATTTTCCAACATTAGAAAATCGTCGAAGCATCCCTTACAAGATTAAAATGATATTTTCAATGTAAATTTTTTATTTTATAATTATGTGACTTTAAATGATTTCAAAAAAGAGATATTTCTCTCAAACATTTTTGATTTCATCTATGTCAACATTCTTTGATGGATTTTAGGGTTATTTGAACTTGATTTATTATGATACAAAACTTCCATGCTGTATATATAGTTTTGTGATATGTTTGACTGTGGATGTGTTATTTTTTATACCATTCATAGTTTATGGATAAAGTATTGACCTTTCGTATGCTAGTTTTAATACGAATGTTTATGTTATGTTTAATCCTGTTCAGTTGAGGAATGCATTGGACTTAATAAGTGACGGGTGGAGCCCTATATAGCTCCTTGATTCATCGGTAGGACTCATGAGAAAAACTAGTGTCTTGGTACAAGGCATTGACAAAATCATATTTGTAGTCTTGGCACAAGTCCTTGACAAAATCTTATTTTTAGTCTTGCCACAAGGCCTTGAATATGTGGTTATGATAGTCTGGAATTATGCAATCCATCCTTATAAAAGTGGTTATTGATATTACATGTGATTATTTGACTAGTAGAATATCAATGTGAATAATTAAATGTATTTGTTTCATTTTATCTTTTCTATATTATGTTGATGTTCATGTTTAAAAGACTTTTGTTTTTGTTATACATTGCCTTAAATGTTTATGCTTATTTATGAAAGTTTCCACTATATTGTTATCCTTAATGGGCATCTGAGCTCACCCCTTTCTATGTTTTATTTTCCCCAGGATGTGAAGAAGTATTTTATGAATAACCAGTCAGGATAGTTTAAGGAGATATGAGTGTGGAGACTATATTTTGTTGTCGTTTTCACTTTATGATGTAATGCAAACTTTATGACTGTATCTAGTGATTCCAAGGCTACTAAACTAATCGGTCTATCGATACTTGATCTTTTGTGTTCATGGAAATGTTATGTAATAATGAACCGACTCATGGTAACTGGGGTCAGGGTGTTACATTTTCCCATTCCAAGGAGTGATTTCAAAGATGACTTCCTTTCCAACGTTCCAACTAGGCCGTGCAATATCTTTTAAAAAATCACTTTAAATCCTTTAAAAACATTTCTATCTGAATAAAATTTAGAAATACATTTTAAAACCCAAATTCCACTTGAAATATTTATATTTATATGTAATGTTCAATAAATAATTTCAATGAATATTTGCTGTGCATGGTGATGAAAATCAAATTTTTAAGAAACATTTAAAGAAAGATATAACAATTCATTTGAATGAAAATCAATTAGAATTTTATTTTCATTAAAAATAGTATCTCAAAACATCTGATATTTTAAAATTATATTAGAAACATGAATATAAACAATGATAAATTATGTATCTTAAATTAAAGGTAAATACATTGGTCAATCTACCTTGCAATCACGACTGTTGATTTGAGAGGCAATAATAAACCTTAGTAAAACAGGAAAGTCCGTAGAAAACCAATCCAAACCATAAACATGAATAAAAATAAAAGATTTTTTCCAAATCCCTCCTTATGGTTTTGTTCAAGGAGATACTTCACCCTGAATGAAGAGGAAAATAATAAGAAGAAATGGGGAAATAAGAAATTGAAGAAGAAATGAACAAACCTTGAATAATTAGGAAAAAACCTTAATGAACCCCCAAAATGTCATCCAACGGAAGAGTGGAATTTAATGGGGAGGTGTTTCGTGGTCATTTGAGTGTATGTGGGGGAAAATATGATTTTGAGGATAAAAATTACAGAGGATCAACTTGGAAAATTTCCAAATAAATAATTTAGCTTTGGTAAAGACACGTGATTTGGATATATGGTTTCCTGACCTGTGTGATTACCATGATCCCCTTACAAAACACAGAAGGGGACATTGCCTTTTTGGCCTCACAGTTTGGTAAACGATATAACAACCATGTTAAATGGATCTATTGAAAATCATACACATTAGGCATGCTTGTGGCATGGTGTAACATCTCAGAAAAAGTTCACTCATAAGTAACCAAACCTGGTTGGCCACATGGCCTCATACGCACCTCCCCATATTCCATAGGCTTCCAACTAGTAGAAATGTTCTATAATGGTATGGTGGGAATACAATACCCTTGTGACCAGATTGATCAAAAATAATGTACAATAATAGTATACAGTGTCAATATTAATAATAAATGACTTGTGTAAGCATAATCCATCCAAATATAATAATAAGAAGACAAAAAAACAATATCATAATCAAAAATATTTCCCTATATGTATGGTATACAAAAGGAGAATACATATAACTATATTAGATGGCATATAAGACATGTTATAAAAAAAATAAAAAAGACCAAAACATATCTCTAATAGTATCATGAGCATAGGCCCAGTCCTCTACTACCACACTCCATCCTAATGTAGTAAATTAGTCATCCAAGGAAGTATGCTTCTCTTTGTCCCTACCCACATAAAATAAGTCTATTTGGGTACCAACCATTAACCAGAATAGGGTGTAATATATACACAGTAGGCCACAACCAATGGTGTCTAGAAATATCCAATATGATCATAAAAAATAATCAGTGTGCATGTAATAATCTGTGCATAATTATAATGTGAATAAAACACCTTGGTCCAGGTTGGTCACATGACACTCGACCAACACTACCTTCTTCAGCCTAAATCTAAATGTCTATGAATAGTTGTTACCTTATATGTATATGTCTATAAAAATTATATGTATATTTACATCTCATATATATATATATATATGATCATATATGTTTATATATATAGATACATGACATCATCTAGGACCTGAGGATTCTACCCAATGCATCCATACACAAATATAAGGGATTTAATAATTCTCTAAGTATATGTGCCTGGAAAATATGTATAATTATACCATAATTAAAATAATGAATAAAGTGAATCCAAGTATGTTATTTGACATTACAGACATGTTAATTAATTTAATTAATTTTCATCCGGAGACAATCATATGTTATTCGTAAAGAAGGAACCCGGGAATCACTCCACGTAACATCCCCAAATGATAAAGGGTTAAATGGATAAATGTTATGACTCATGTCAACAAGGTGCACCTTCATTTTCGGCAGCCTGTCTGATAAGAACTCCACAGTTAAGAGTGCTTGGCCTGGAGTAGTTATTAGGATGGGTGACCTCCTGGAAAGTCTCCCAAGGTGTGTGTGAGTGAGGACAAAGCACACTAAATAGGACGTGTGTTGCCCTGTGGGGACTGTCATTAGTCAGATAACCCGTTCAGGCATGTGGGAGGACCCTGGGGTGGGCCCCACGTGTCTGCGGGGAAACTAGTGGTACCTGGTCGGCCAGGACCCGACGACAATGTTAAGGCGGCATGGATGTGCTGTCACTGGGACCCAGTTGTCACAGTTGGTATCAGAGGAGTAACCTAGCCTTAAGTGCGCGGTGCACTGCCTGGGTTGAGATTTAGGGACCACAACGAGGATGTTGTGCTCTAAAGGGGGGTGATTGTAACATCCCCAATGATAAAGGGTTAAATTACTAAATGATATGACTAATGTCAATAAGGTGCACCTTCCTTTTCGGGAGCCTGTCTGATTAGAACTCCACAGTTAAGCGTGCTTGACTGTGATCTGGATAGGTGACCTCCTGAGAAGTCTCCCAGGGTGTGTGTGAGTGATGACAAATCACACTGAAAAGGACATGTGTTGGCATGTGGGGACTTTCAATAGTCAGATAACCTGTTCAGGCATGTGGGAGGACCCTGGGGTGGGCCCCACGTGTCTGCGGGGCAAGTGGTGGAACATGGTGGGCCAGGACCCGAAGACCATGATATGGTGTGGTGGCTGTGCTGTCACTGGGACCCAGTTGTCACACTCCAGGTACACTATAAGAACCAATCAGCATAGGACTCTATCCCCGGTATTCTAAATATAGAACCTAGGTATCACTCATTACATGTTATGAAGGAATAAACCACTAAGTCCATCTACGATATACCACATAGTGAACATTTTATTTCTCAAGGCAAGGAATCATGTCATTTCCAACTGATCCCATCCAAGGTAATCCACTAGGGAACCAGGTATCACTCATGGGTAATAACAACGCACCATATTGGTGTGTCAACAAATGGAGTTCAATGAAGAACCTTTGTATAAATATCAACATATTTCAATTAATTTTTAAACTTCAAAAGAAAATGAAAATTGATCCCATCCATGGTGTTCTAAATCGGAACCCTCATATCTCCCTCTGCATATCATTAAAGATAGTCATGTTTAATATTTAACCCATACAATTTAAACAACACATTTAACATCATCCAGAAAATTATTTTGATAGGGGTAATTCAAGCTTCAACAAGAAGAGAAATGACTTATACACACATCCTACCATTGTTTTGGTTCAAATAAAACTATATTTCACTAACAAAGTCCAAATCAACGACCTTTGGTTAGTGGTTCAAAATCATTCAAATCATAAATATAAAAGTCTTTTAAAAAGGGAACACCCTAAGGAATGAATTATAATGTGGTGAAAATCCGTAAACATTTATTTTTGGGGGTATAAGGCAATTTTATGAATGTTATTATCATACAATATAGTTAATTTGACATCAAGTAGGCACCACAAAAAAGTTACAATATGAAATACAACAATTCATGACAAAAGCATAGAAAATTTAGGGAGAATGAACTAGACTACCTAACAAAGATTGGTAGTACTCTCCGTATCCATTTCTATACATTAATTCAGTATGAAATTAGAGAAATCAAGAAAATAGAAAAAGTCCCTAAAATAAGGAATATTAGATCTCTTATAAATAGAATCTATGGGGATGAGATAAGAGAATGGGTGACGGAAGGAAGATGATTGAATCTCTTATCGATTTGCACCAAACTTTATAGATGATGATGAAATCGGGGCCCTGGTGAGAGATAGGCTTTAAAGCCTAAGGATATTGGAAGATGGATCTTATCTACATAGTCAACTATTAGAGAACAATAATGTGAGGATTGGGATTTTAGGGTTTTCATGAAAAATGGTAAAAAGGACATTTTTACCACATTTTATTGGGGTGTATTGTTTTTATGCATTGTTTTCCAAATAATGTACGTAACACTGTACTGATACTGGTTAAGTGGAAATAAGTGTGTGGCCCTCAGAACATGGTTTGGGAATACATTGAACCTCTATATACATGGTTTGGGTAAATTGTGTAATCATTTTCAATTCACTGTATCCCCCCGCATGGTTGAGTCATGTGGTTAGCACTAACCATGTTCTAACTGTGCAACTCATTCTTTCATTGAAATGTCCAGAGCCCTAGGATATGTATAAGCCCCAAATTATCCTAAATAAATCCTTATCTTCTTAAAAAAATTTAATTAGTGAAATTAGTTCTATAACATTTTAAAGTGTTATTTCCTCATTTGAAAACGTGACAAATTACAATATACATTCCTTAAAAAAATCATCCCCATGTTTTCCCGCTAAGGGTGACAGTGAATCTCCTATGAGAATATCCAACGACTAAGCATGTCTGATGGACTATCTCTTCAAGGTATTGTATTTTATGTAGCCTTGATACCATAACACATGTACCATAGTGACTAGAATGCTATGTAGATCTTTCATTCTAGAGTCAATTATCCTGATAAGGTACTCTAAAAATGAAGCATTAGACTCCAATTGAACATTCCTATGATGAAAAACATGAGAAATGTATGAAAAGTAATGAAAAAGTTATGATACATTGAAGATGACCTAAATGGACCAGTACATCTCGGGTACAGATAATCAATAGGCTACTTTCTTGATTGGCTCTAAGATCTCAAGTGGCCCATCGTAAATAGGTGATAGATTTCACTATCTGTAAATATGTCCATGAACCAGACTAGGAGAAACTTATATAAAAACACAATGTCCCGCATCAAAATCAATAGGTCGGTGATAAACATGGGTATAAGAGTTATCACTAGATTGAGCTATATATATATACACACTTCTAGATAATATTCACCTTCTTTGAAGACTCCTTGATGATACAAGGTCCTAATAGTGCTCCATCTCTTTCCTATAACTAGTAAAAGGGTGAACAGCATGGCCTACCATATAGGTTTTTCAGTGGAGCCATCTTAATAGTTTTCTAAAAGCTATTATTATATGAGAATTTAGAAATTGGTTGGTGTTTCTCCCAATGACCTCAAAAATTAAAGACACATTCCCCATGCATGTCTTCTAATATTTGAATCATACACTCAGATTTTTTAGAGAGGAAACCACTAATAGGCCGAGGATTTTCATTGACAACTTTTATTTCTTTTATGAGGCTTCACCATTAGATTAACAGGAGAGGTTTCTCACTTTGCCTAAAAGGTTATTATATAATAAAAAGATAATTTTCAGTCAGAATCATACACTTGTATTTCTCCTATATCTATGGGTGAAATGGTTTGATAAGAATCCCATCTATACCAAGAGCCTTCTGCAACCCTTTCCAAAATCAAGATGTAAACCGATAATCCCTATTTTATATGATAGAATGGTGAATTCATTGATGTAATATAATATACTTAATATAAATCCTTCCAAGCTCATCCACTAAAAAGGTCTCCATGGTAGGTAAAAAGTTGGTGACCTTGGTCAATTTTTCAATGATATGATATATAGTTTCACTACCTAGAGTTGACCTAGGTAATCCCATAATGAATTCCATGGTGAAGTTATCACAAATCAAATCCAGAATGGGAATTGGATTCTAAAGCCCAACGGCTAACTAGTGTTCACCCTTCACCAGCTGATAGATGTAAAACGAGGCATTAAACCCTCTATATATATCTACATCATTGGATACTAATAGTGGTGGTGTAAGTCATGAATCATATTAGTAACCTCGGGATGTACCTCATAGAAAGAGGTATGAGTCTCTGACATAAAATCCTACCATATGTCCTCAGGAACCAAGATGTGTCACCAAATGTGGAAGACCTCATCCCTATTGACAAACCAACCTGATGGTTGGTCCTCACTTGAATCACTCTCCCATATGACTAATCCCTCAAGATCATAAAGCTATATCATCTTTACTCATTCATAAAGAAAATAAATTACTACTGAGGATACTAAACATGGCTTCTTATGACACTCATGAACCTCCAAATGCATCTCATAAAATATGATCATCAGCAGCTATTGACTACAGGACTACCGCACATCCTATGTCTGCATTTTCTATCTCAGTTCATCAAAAATGGAATTTACTTTCCCAAACATGTAATCATGATCAAGGTGTAAGGACTATAGGTATTAAACCCTCATTCACCTTTTGAGATTGAAACAATAATGGGTAAAGATGTGTTTGGGTCTCTTTTTATATGTATAAATCTCAGACATCTCTCCTAGTTGGTAGTGTCCCCAACACCAAAAAAATGTATAGAACTACCAAATATAGATTGCACATCAGGTAATTTCTCTCATGAGACCACAATTAATGAGACCCATACACTATGACCCAATCTACCTACATCATAACTACCCTTAGACAGATACCTAACGCAACACAATAAACTTTATAGATTCAGCCAAGCTCTAGAAGAATCTTGATTGGTGTAAAATTTAATCTTACTTTCATCTCTTTATAGGCTCTGTTTCATGCTTTTGCCCAAGTGAACATGATCCCATTATTTGTGAATCTTGTTAGAGGCTCTTCTATGAAATGAAATTATTGAATAAAAATCCTATAATAGCCATCCATAAACATGAAAAATCATATATCAAATATGTTCTGGGTATGTTCATAGAAAACTATAATTTTTACCTTCTTTGTGTCCACACAAACACATGCATCTATGATTGTGGGACCTATAAAGTGAAATTTATCGATTTAGAAGGGGAATTTGACGAGCTTATCATATAACCAAAACTCTCTCAATATATTCTAAATAATATCAAGATGTTGTTATGGTCATGTAGAATACGATATGACACCAAGACTTCATCCATGTAGACTACCAAAAATAAATTTAGATAAGGGTGAAATAAATGATTCATTAAGACCATGAAGACCGTGGGTGTATTTATGAGGCTGAATGACATAAAAAATAAACATAAAAAACATATCTACAATAGAATGATGTATGTGGAATTTTTTATGGCATAACATACAAAATATTGTAGCCCAAACTTGAATCGATCTTAGAGAAAACAGTTTTTACTTAGAGATTATCAAAGAGGTTATCCATTTAGGATAGTAGATATTGTTTTTTAACTACTAGATAGTTCAACTGATGATAATTCATACAAATCCTATGGTTTCCATCCACCTTCTTAATGAAAAGTACATGCGAACTCTATTATGAAGTACTGCATCTTATAAAACCCTTATCTTCCATGTCGTATATCATTTTTCTGAGTTCTTGTATCTTAGTGGGTGTTATCCTGTATAGAGGAATATACACTAGTGATACTCCTAGGACTAGTTCAATAGTTTACTATACCACTCTTATAAGAGGTAAATCAAAAAATTAATCTGGGAGGATGTCACTGAAATGATGCAGTATTGGAGGGAAATCATTGATTCACATTCCCTCTTCACTAAAAAAAGACTATCTATATGGACTGTCACACTTCCTAGACCATGATTATCGAGTCCATCTCAGCTCTTCTGGACATCCCCTTGTGAGTATAATTATAACATTTAGGTGATGTGAAGGACACCATCCGATGATATAAATTAATTTAAGGATGATAAGATACTAACCATTCCATTCTTGTTATGATGTTAAAACCTACCATATTGAGGAAAAAATGGTTCCATGTAAAAAAATACTACCACCTATCTCAAGAGGATATTACTTATATTGGAATATTCTCTCAGATAATTTCCCTAACATCTTATCAAGAGTCATTATTCAAAAAAAGTACTATATTTATTGGCCTATAATTCCCATAATTACCAAAAATAAATATGAATGTGAAGCAACTATGTCAAGAAAGGTAGATATCAAAGTAGAGCCTACTATAATAGTACCAAGATCTATAGAAGATTCATGACTCTGGTCTTTGATAATAGGTTGTACTTAAGATATATGGCCAAATACATGACCTTAAGATACAACATGTCTTTCCAAGACTGGTCTGCTATAGCAACCTAAAATTTTCATATGTTGATATTACATATTTTTATATTAATATTGAATACATTACACAAAAATACAATCCCTTAAGAGGATTAGAAAAGTAACTCTCCCTCTATCTTCTCTGAAAGATAATGACAATATCCTATCATATAATGCTGCCATTTCTAATCATGTTGTCACTTAATTTGAAAACATTTTTAATAGTCCTCATATTATCAAGAACATTATACCTGGGATCATCCCGACTTTGGTCAATGAGAATGACAATATTTCTCTCTTAACTGTCCCCTTGGACCATGAAATCAAAGACACGACTTCAGTGTGAATCCTGACAGTGCTCCTGGTCCTGATGGCTTCAATAATGGGTTTTTTCATCATCACTGGGAGGATTTCCACACTAATGTCTGCAAACATGTTAAATATTTTTTTTAAGACTAGATCCATTCCTTATGGTCTAAACGCTCAATTCCTCACCATAATTCCAAAGGCGACCAATGCCTTGGAAATCCATCTTTTTAGACCCATTGGTCTAATCAACTCTATTTATAAAATCATTACCATGATTCTTGCTAATAAAAATTCTTCTCTATATAAAAAAATTATTTCCTAGAATCAATTTGGCTTCATCAAAGGTAGATCAATTCAAGACTGCATTTTCCATTCTTCGGAATGCACCAACTATCTAAACAAAGTCTCCTGAGGGGGAAACATTTCCATTAAGCTTGATGTTAGGAAGGCTATTTATACTATTGACTGCTCTTTCGTTTTCAATGTTCTTAAAGATTTTCCCTTTAATTATATATTCAATAGTAGGATTCACTCTCTCTTCAACTCTACCTTAAACTCAATTCTTGTTAATGTCTCTACCAATGGATATTTTAAATTCTCTAAAAGAGTTTGTTAAGGTGATACTCTCTCTACCATTCTCTTTCATATTGAGTAAGACTAACTTAGTAGATTTATCTCCTCTCTTGTTCATGAAGGTAAACTTAAACCCATCTTGGCATCCAAGAATCTAGTTGTCCTGACCCATCTTATTTATGCCGATTAAATAATCCTTTTCCTCAATGGACATAAACGGAATTTCATTAACCTTAAAAAATCCTTATCCCATTGTGAAGAGGTTTCAGTTCAATCCATCAGTTGGAATAAATCCTTTATTTTCTTTGGGAAATTTTTCCCCGTCTCTTGGAAAGGTCACATTATAGAAAATCTTGGCATCAAGGAAGGTTCTTTTCATTTCACTTGTCTGGGATATCCAATTTTTTGGGGTAGGCCTAAAGCTATTTATTTTAATTTTGTTGTTGATCAGGTGATTAAAAAACTTTCATCCTGGAGAGGGAAATCCATGTTTATGGTTGGCAGGATTTGCCTTGTGAAATTGACCATTATATCTAAATTGGTTTATTCTTTCATGATCTAAAAATGGCCACTTGGTCTTATCAAGAGAATCAATATGTATATTAAAAATTTTGTCTGGACTGGTAGCATCGTTAAGAGAAAACTTGTTACCATTACCTGGTCGACCTACTCGCCCAATCTCATTGCAGGTTGTATGAGAATCATGATTTCCATTAATGATACTACCTCTATCCAGAAAGCTAATTCTGAAAACCCGATCGGTGACTTAGTGATCCTGTGACGTCTGAATATTGAAGTCATTTTTCCTCATCCAAAACATTTTCTTGCGGTCTTCTGGAAAGCCCCTCTCCCGGGATGGATCAAGATCAATGTATATGGAGCTTCCAAAGGAAATCCAGACCCTACAGGTTGTGGAGAAATGTTTTGAGACATTGAAGGACACTGCCATGGTTGTTTCTATGGAAGCTACAGGTTCACCTCCTCCCTTGAAGTGGAGATGTTGTCTCTCATCCATGCCATTTGGTTTTCAAGTATAAAGGTTGGAACGACAACTGGATCGAAAGAGACTCCCCCACCATTGTTCAGGAAATTTGGAATGGGGACATTCACCTCTGTTGGCCCCTTACTGCGAGTTGGAAGATATTCCGTAATGCACTTCTGGAAATCAGATATATTTCCACCCATGCCTACCATGAAGCTAATATGGTGTCAGATGGTCTTGCCAACAAGGGAATCAGCCAGGCCATTACGTGGTCTGATGAGTTGTCGGATGATCTCCTCCCTCTCCGTGCTAAAGATTGAAATAAAATTCACTCTTTAATACATTTTTAATTTTTTTCTTGTCTTTAATAAATTCTTTCTTGGTCGTTGACGAGTACATTTCATTTTTAAAAATATAACTACCATAGGTCGTACATATGTTGAAGAAAAAATTATATTTCTCAACGTTCATTATTGAAATGATAAAAGAAATATTTTATCTTTATATAGTGATAAAAATGTCAGAAATTAATTATTACATATTCAAATATACTGATATATATCATTAATGTGGTTTGGTGATGAAAAGAGAGAGTTGAATCGCTTTGTGAAGGCGGTAGTACACACATACAGAAATGATGTTATCATCTTTCAATGAGTGAAAAGTTAAGAAATAAAATAATATATTATAATTTAATAATGATAAATATATAATTAATATATTCATTACTTAATTTATTTTACATATATTTATTCATATTAACTTCCTCGTAAATCATTAATGAAAATGAATCATATCACTTCCCAAGGTGGTAGTCTACCATACACATGAATGACATGATAATATCTTTTATGGAATGTAAAGTAAAAAATGTTAGAAATGATATAATTACACTATAGGTTTAATAATTTTAAAAATATCATATATATATATACATTAAATATATGTTCATACTCAATCCATTAGAGGTGGTAAGGAGAAAATGAATGACATCGGTCCATGAGGTTGTAGTTTGTCCTACACATAAACTATTTTTTCGTTTCCCATTTGATAGAATTGGAGATCAGTTTAGGTCATTAAATTAGAATATAAACATTTTATAAAATGTAATATAATAACGTAATTATTTAATGAAGGTATAATTATAATTGAAGTATGTGGAGGAATAAATAAATAAAAAATAATTTTTGATGAACGTTACCTCTTCTTCAGGTATCATCCTTGGTTTTGCAGCAAAATATTTTATTAGTTGATTCTATATTCAAAATAAGGATTATTTGATGAGAATAGGGAGTTTGGGAAGTTATGTGTCTAGTAATTATTCAATAAAAACGTTTTTTATAGTTTTAGTAAGAGTAGAGAGGGAGTATCCTTTATAAGTGGGGTGAGGGGCACTATTTTAATTTTTTTGGAAAGATTCAGTCATACTGATATTTTTATCAAGAAAAAAGCCACCAAAATAGGAAAATGGAAATCCCTAAAGAGATAAAGTCGAAATATATAAATATAATGGTTTTTTAACAATTTCTTCCATCAATTTCATCATTTATCTTCTTAGTCTAACCCCTTAGAAAATTAGTTTTTACCTTAACTGCCGTAATTAATTTTTTCGGTTTCAAATATTAATTTTGGCTAAATATTATGTATAACTTTTTTGAAATTACAAAATATACAGATTTCCAATATTTAATTCATTTTTCTATATTCCATTAACATAATTTAAATATTTTAATTTAAAATTAATCCTATAGATTCGATGAGAAAACTGTTTTTTAAAAGAAAATGTTTAAAAGGTTACTAATTTTTTATAAAAATATTAATATGAAAATAATTCAAATGATCTAAATTTTATTAATTTGTTATAAAATATAACATTTTTTACTTTTAAACCGATTCCCAAAAACTTTACATTATATTAAATTTAAAGGAAAAGATAATTTTCAATTAAAATTCAATATTTTTCAGTATTCATTAAAAAAGTAATCTTTTCAAAATATTATAAAAAAACCCACTAAAATATAATTTTTATATTTTGATATAAAAATTACTGATTATATTCTAAAATTAATTTCCTAAAAGTGTCAAAAATTAATTTTAAAATAAGCACATTAAGTGCAACTAAACAATTGTTTTAGGAAAATATAGTTTTAAGAATAAAATTGGATTTATTATTATTAATTATCTAGAAAACCCAAAATATTAATGTTAAAAATTTTATGTAACATATAATATAAAAATTCAATTCAATTCAATCATGGAAATTGATTTTTTTTTAATTTATTGAGGTAAAACTTGTCTTTCACAGAAAAATAGTTTTTCCAAAAATTTTTATTACAATTTTCAAACAGTTCTTATTTTAATTGATAACTATGTTATAAACAAATAATTCATGTTATATACATTGGTAAAATATATTTTCATAATTTAGTTAATATTATTCATACATTTCATTCCAATGTCTAGTTGATAACTCACATATTAAATAATAATATTTTAATAATATGTCGTGCTTTGTTTAAACATAGTTTATATGTAATGTAAGATAAACATGGTGTTTCAGGTAATGCAATAAAAACTCTGTGTTTCAGGTAATTAAAATTGTATAAAATTTTAAATTTGTTTTAAAAATTTATTTCACAAAATCTCAAGGTTTTATGTTCTACCCCCAGCCAATTATGTAATGACCAAGTCTTTTTAAATGATATTTGTTTCTTGGGAAAATGTGTGTTATATTAAATTATATTATACGCATAATAAATATAAAGTAACCAAAAAACATATAGCATTAAAAATTATAATTAAATTAATCATATATGAATCTAATTAAAATTCAAAAACTACAGCTAGACAAAATAAAATATAAAATAAAAAAATCGTAAAATATGGATCACCCTAATGCATTAGAATTGTCACCCCATTAACAAAAATATATAAATGATACAAAATAATTATAAATAGGTAAAATTATTATAAAATTATGATATAAATCATTTGTTATATTGAGTGAAATAATGAAGAGTTGTTTATAAAGTATAATGGGAAATGTGACCATTGGTCAAATATGACTGTTGGTTAATATAATCATAGATCAATTTGATCATATGAATCAATAACCATTGCAAAAAATTTTATTATTAAAATTAGTGTCTGTAAGTAGTAATTATAAAATATAATTGATGAATAATGGAGAAACAATGGCTTCAACCAGTAGATTCATGCTGTTTAAAACCCATTTGAAAGAACATGGGAGGGAGGAAATGTCACTGGGGTTCCTCCTTGAACAATCCCAATCCAAGATTCAAAAATTGATGCTTTAATGAAATAACCTATAAAATAAGTTCATGTTAGTGAATATTATCACACAGTTTTTGTTAGTTGATCCACCCCATGAAATTATCACCATCACAAACCTTACCTTTACGGCATACACAAATAGAATAAGGGGTTACATGTACAATATTAAGTTAATTTAATTGTAATTTTTTTTATAAATATAATATTTATTCTATAAATTTCATTTTAGAGTATTTTTGTTAATAAAATATATGATTAATTGGGTTGAATTTGATAAAATGATTTTGGACCCAAATAAAATATAATTATATTTACATCAGAAAAGGTATACACATTTATAATAAAATAAATTATTTTAAAATATATTTTTTTAATGAATTATTATTTTAGAAAACTCTTATTTAAATTGTAATGATAAAATAATTTCTCAATGTCATAGTAATTTTTTATAAGTGTTAGAATTTTGACTAAGCTTTAAATCCATCCATATTTCAATAGATAAGTTTTTTGTATTTAAAAGTTAAAAATATCATATTTTTGTATTTTTATTAATTAAATAAATAATATATTTGAAATAATAACATAAAAATAAGGTTATGGTTAATTTTTTATAATTTTATAAATTAGTTTATATATTAGTGAATAGTAAAAATACAGTTTCGAGTTTTTGTATGTTTCATGACATCATGTTTATGTAATAATGAATAAATAATTAATTAACCACAATACATGACAAAAAATATGTTATTTTATTAATATTATGTAATTTAATAGATTTTAATCAATTTTTAATCCTAAAATTGACTTTCCAAATTCAAAAATAGAAAATATGATTTAAAAAACATTACTTTTTGGAAAATTTATTGTTCCATGCCAATTAAAATATTTGAAATTGGTTTTATGTTATAATGAATAAAAATATCATAAAATATGACTCAAATTGCCAATACCATGAGAAAAATTATGGTTAATCCAATTTTTTTCATTTTACACAACCTAGATTTCCAAGACCAATATTTGGAAATTATTAAACAATTACTCCACATTTTCTATAAATACCCACCCATTTCTTCATGAACATTATCTTACAATTCATCATCCATTATTTTAAATTGATTTTTACTACCATAGAGTCGCACCAATTTTAGCTTATTTCTTTTAGGTAACAATCCTCAAGATGTAGAAATAACACATTAGTGTAATAGAATTTTCCGTCCTTTCTCCTCAATTCAAGAACCTTTATTTTGTATATGAATTATAAATATTCTGTTACATTATTTTATAAAATTTTTTATCTTTCCTTTACCACAAAATTATTTATCATAATTGTGATAATTTGTTTTCAATCATTTTACCTTTTTTTAAAACCATGATTTATACCACTTATGATGTGAAATTAACTTATTCAATTTCTCTCTGTTTATTTATAAATTTTCATTTATTATCTTCTTGTGGATACTAAAAAATCATATTCTTTCATGGGTGTTAAAATTTATGTTAAAATGATATATTTATTTTGGAATTTAAATATATGAATACGACATTTTATTTTTATCTAATAAAAATGATGTAATGATTATTCCTTTAATAACTTTTATAAGCCTTGATTTTGGTAACAACCCCATTTCTTCTTCCCTATATGTTATTAATGAAATTATTTATTATGATATATGTTTCAAAAATTAAATAAAAAATAAAAATGGTGTTAATTGATAGTGGTTTGATTCATTAAGTAAATAATTTAATATCTCAAAATGACATGTGTTGTGCTACCTCAGTGAATATCTTTGAAAATTTTCATTTTTGACACCTTGGGGAGAAACCATGGTGATTTGATTATGGAAATATCATTTAAATTTTTCAACCACATTTCCATGTTATGATTAATGTTATTTTTATTATTATATTTAAGTTATTCTCTTATTCAAGCCATATTATTATACCTTATGTTCTTATTGACATTCCTCCCGATCACCTGCTAAATGCCTCCCTTACTTATTACCATACCGAGCTTCATGATCCCCCATTTCCTTTGATGTATTTCCCCATGATATGATATGTAGTAAAAGTAACATAGGGTAAAACCATAAATTTCATTTCACATACATTATAAGTATTTTTTATGTTTCCTTGAATTATCTTCTGAATTTCTAAGAAACTAAACTTTTAATGATCCTATATTTTGTTCCATGTATTGAAAAGTTTAATGGAGAAAATCATGGGATTCCATAGTTCGTTTTAGAGGATTATTTATTTATTTATATATTTTTGTATTATAATAATTAGTGAAAATATTAAGGATAAGTCTAAATATAGGAAAATATTATTGAATATTTGGGAGTACTATGTAAGTGGTTTCAATGAAAATATTTCCCTGCTTGGATAATACAAGTTGATATCACTCTAGTGTTTATATATACAGTGGTAAGACCTGAAACACCACATTGAGCTAGACATGATTGGGAAATAGTTTCTGATAATTAAACTTATTGCACAACTAGTTTTACACTCTTGTGGTATATATTTAGTTAATCACTTGATTTTTAGGAACCATTATAAAGTATATATAGAAAATTTAATTACTAATATAAGATATTAATGAATAATTTTTTTAATATTTATGATTTAAGAAATAAAATCCCTTATAAATTGTAAGATTCCGAAAATTAACTTGTTTCTCACTAATATTCTATTCCATTAGATAAATGGTTGAAAATATGAGGAACTATGTAAATGATGAGTGAAACAGATGAAGCACTTATGGCCTTTTGATGGATGATATAATGGAAAACATGATGAGGATGATGAGTCAACAATATTGAGTTATGAATAATTACTTGAATCATGTTGAGATACCAGATTCCCTTATAAGGGAACAACATTTAGTTGAGTTCTTCATGCCTCAATGACCACATTCTTCAAGTGGATCTACTAACCTATTGATTACTAAAAATGGATTGCCTCTATAGAAAATTTCTTTTCTATAATCCACTGTTCAGAGCTAGATAAATTCACCCTAGAAGTGTACCACATTGTAGGAGAATCTGATCAGAGATTGACACTAATTAAAAACACGAATCAAAGAAGAGATTTTGATGATATTGAGCAGGAAGAGTATAGTGGAATATTTTTCAATAAATATTATCCCTAATAAATGTGAAAAATAGATAAAGAATTATTAGAGCTAAAGAATAATGAAAATAAATCAGTAGGATGCTATAAAATAAAATTTACAAGACATTCTCAACAAGCCTCTCTCTTTTTCAAATTGACTATAAGGGAAATGTTGGAACATTTTATAGTGGACTAAGACCACATCTGTGGAGGAATTTATAAAATCATGAATTTGAGAGCTATGAGTAGATAGCGTGGTGTGATATGAAAGATGAATTAGATCTTGGAGAGAGACAATGATCAAATTGTTCAAATAAAAAGAATATGTAAATGTAACCAATCTAAAGGATGAATTTTGATCATGGAAGAGGAGGAAAGAATGTAAATATTCCCACATATAAAAAATGTGGGAAGAAGAATTTAGAGAACTGATTTTATAGGAGTGGAAAATTATACAATTACATAAGATATGATAATATATATTGTAACTATCATGGTGAGGTGAAGACTCACCTTCTCAATACCATTGAAAAAGTGAATATATTGCTAGCCCCAAATGAAGTTCAATGATTCAATTGTAGACTGCTTAGGAACATTTACAGTCAATTTAATAATCAAAATATAATGGAGGGAAACCTCCATCTACCTTGGTATAGGCCAAGGGAGAACTTTCATTAATTTTCTATCATGATGGTGAAAGTATAGTCTCTAAATCATGTAGTGGAAGTTACACTCATTGTTCTCTCAAATATAGCAAGTACATTGCTTGATTCCAGTTATAAAAATTCCTTTATTCCATCAATATTTTCAAAGAAGATAGTATCAATACCTATGCTACTAGAAGTAAAGTTATCATTGAAGACTCTAGGAGGGATTATCCTAGTGTCAACAGTGTATATAACCTCTATTTTTAATTATAGAGAGTACAATATCATCCCAAATATATTATTCATTCCCATTGTCAAAGTAGTCACTATAATAGGAATGGACTGGCTCTCAAAGTATAATTTAAGATCAACTGAAGGAGTAATGAAATTTTATTGGTCTTGAATGGAAATCCTAGAGCTATTTCAAGATTTATTTCCCATTCTGAGAGTTTTCTAGAAGAACCTCACATAGCCTTCTTTATAGAGATGATCGACGAAGTGAGAGAAGGAAAATAATGTATAATGAATGACAATTTCTACATTATTCAGGAATTAAATTATGTATTTCATAAATAAATACTTGTAACTCCCCTAGAGAGATAAGAATAATTATACATTGATCTCATACCTAAATAAATTCCGATATCAAAGACTACATATATATTGGAAAATGTGGCGTTATAGGAATTAATGAAAAAACATGAAGATCATTTGGATAAGAGATTTTATAAACCAATTTTTTCTCATTGGGAAGCACATATTCTCTTTATAAAGATTATTTATGGATCATTTCGGCTACACATCGATTATAGATAACTTAATGGGATCACACTGAAGAAAAAATGTTCCCTATCCCACAGATTGATAATTTATTTGAAAACATTCCTATGGCTAGATTATTCTACAATATTTAAATCTGATTTGGGTATCATAAATTGATGGTTATAAAATAATATTTTATAAAGGCTACCTTTCAAACAAGATATGGGAATTATGTGTTTTCTATTATGCCATTCAACTTAAATAATGATAATTTTATATTTATTGATTTTATGAATATAGTGTTTTTGAACTACCTTGATAAATTAATGGTATTATTTATTAATGATATTTTAAGATATAACAAAATTTGTGAGTAACATGAGGATCGTCTAATGGTTATATGGAAAACTCTGAGAAATGAGAGGGTATTTGGAAAATTTATAAAATATGAATTTTATTTACAAAAAAGACCATTCTTGAAGAACATTATAACCAATGAATGAATCTCAGTTGAACAAACCATGGAAGAGGATGTAGAGGAGTGGCCTCATCACACAATAATAATATAGATTCATAGTTCCCTTGGATTAGGGGAATATTATAGGAGGTTCTGGAAAATGAAATCATGAATTTATAATGCACTAACCATGTCACCACCCAAACCGACACTTCACAATTGTAGTTATTAAATTTATATTTGAGTCATTTTTTATGTTTAAAAATTATAAAATTAAATTATAAAATAAAAGGAAAAAATTAAAGAAAAATAAAATGGTTTAATATTAAAAAAGATAATATTATAATTTTGTATAATAGTATTTTTATCATTAAATTTATTATTATTGTTATTCATGTTTTTTGATATTTTTTGGGGTTTTGATTAAACCCAAGGGGGGTCTCGTATTCCTCCTCCCTCACCCACAATGCGATGCACTCCCATCTCCCCCATCTATTTATTATGTGACCCACCCACCCACTTACACCCTCTCTTTAAGTAAGCCACCCGCTGATGCCATCTCCTTCCGGAGAGCTCATCTCCAGAAATACCTATTTTCATGACCACTCTTCCTGTAGCATTATTATGCCCTCCATGGTTTCCCCCCTTCAATGAATTACCTCCCCTCCTCAATCCTCATATCCTCCCTTCAATACACCCATATTTCTCCTTGTTTCTCGCCGACTCTCTGAGGTATGGTCCTCTCCCCCATCTCCTCCCTATTTTTAGCCACGATTTTATCTCCCCACCATCCTATGAAATTCAACCAACCCAATGGATAGGTTTTAAACCAATTTTTTCTTGTTATTCCAGTTAATGTTATATGAAGGAATCCTTGGATATCATTTATGTGTGTTCCAACAATCCATTTTGAAGGTGTAGCGGTCCGCAATTGTTTAGAACACCTGCCAACGATTTCGGGTAAGGTTCTCCTGTAACACCCAAGACTTTTATGAGAAATATTTTTGTTTTTATAAATCATAAAAGGAACCTTTCACTACACACAACACTAGCTTGGCTTGCTTTACACGCAACCGCGACCTTCCATGATAGCTTGTGTCGTACGTAATACCGAGTTTCACCAAACAATGATATGCTATTAAAATATTATTAAAACTAGCCGTTATGAATAGTAATAACCACTTTTTGAAATTTTATAAATTTTATTTTTCAAAATGGAATTCATTTTTGGATTCGGAGTATCGAAATTATCCTAGGGTGAAATTTTGGTATTTCTCTGAAAACTTTCAATTTTTGATGAATAGTGAAACCACTAAGTGGTAGTTAAAAAACTGAATTTTTCATAAATCTTAATTTTACCGCTTTTGTGAGTGGAATTTCAAAAATACGAGAGACACAGTTGATGTCAGTAAGTAAAATGTGGTTCAATGAGATGAAAATAATTTTTGGTGAATAGTAACTTTTTACTTTTATTTACCACGGTTAAAAGTAAATACGGTAATTAAGGGTAAAAATGATATTATTATTACCCTAAAACATTTCCTAATTCTATTGGATAAGTGTAATTAGACCAAAAACAAACTTAGAAATAAAATATGACCATTTAGGCCCAATTGGATTAGATAATGACATTTATTATTAATTTATTTAAAGAAGGGTTAAAATAGTTAAAATCAAAGTTTAATAAGTAAATAATTTTTAATATAAGGTCATACATAAGATAAATTATACTATAAATATTCATTATAAAGATAAAACGATTTACTACATAATTATATTATATTTTTAATTTTTAGACATTAAATAATTTAATTTATTTATGACACAAAGATGATGCAGTAATTATCTTATTAATGAAATATTGACATAATTGATGTTATAAATACCACAATAAATGTAATTTGAGACTTTTTATGAATTAAAATAATTTTATATTTCAATATTACATGTTAGTATTGATTTAATTAACCTTTTTAGAACTAATCGTCCTGTTATGATTTTCACAAAAATCAATTACTAAATAGTGTCATAATTGACATAAAATAGTTTTTAAAACAAATATTATATTATTAATTGTTATTTTATTCCTAAAAATCTCTGGTTCTGCCAAATGACTTAGATAAGGTTATATATATTAATAATAAACAACTTGGGGTTCGTTTGGATGCTTATAATAATTTTATTAACCTTATAGTATAAGAACACAAGAAGACACGATAAAAGTAAAATTATTTAACTTAATGTTAAATCTAAATGATAATGATAAAATAGGAACCTAAACCTATATAAATTCTATTGGATGAGATTATTTCGACCTATCCCCACCTTATCTTCAAAATAAATCAATTTTGAGCTATTTAAAACCGAACTTGACTTTATAATAAGATAATATTTTTAGTTTTTCCAAAGGAGCCCCTCTCCTCCCTTATAAAAGGGCACCTCCTCCCCCTCTTCCTCACACCACTTTGAGCCTTCATGCTTGGCAAACCCCTGCCAATTTATCCTCTATACATCCCTAGAGACATCATAGAGGTCCTTGTCTTCTTCAAAGTCCAATTTTAGTGCCCTAAAATGAGGTCTCAAAGAAGCACTTCAAAGAAGAGGTAGTGTCCGTTACCGATTCTTTCATCTTTATTTCTTCTTCCACTTCTTCTTAATTAGTTGTTTCATTATGAAGTAATAAAATCAGTATCAATAATATACAGATATGTTATTATAACTATGAAACAACCCTATTTCACCATCTATCCATCCTACGGAAAATGAAACCATCGCGCGTGCGTAGGTACGGAATACCGTCTCCACGCCGTGGTGTAATCTATTTTCCACAGCCACCATACTTGGATGGGTATAATGGTGTAAATAATGACTATATATGATTATTGTAAAGTGATATTGATTCTGAAAAAGTATACATACACTCCAATACAATTCCATGATCATGGGAACGATATCATTGCTCGTGCGTACGTACGGAATACCGTCTCCACGATGTGATGCGACTCGTTCTACATGATCTTCATTTCATAATGATTATATAAATGAATTTAATTAATTAATATGATATATATTACACTAATAACATTTTAGAAATGAGTTATCTATAACCTAAAGAGAAGAATAAGAATTTATTCGACAAAACATGCATAAGAACAAAAAGTAATAAACACCCGAATTACAAGTTGTAATGAAATTTTACTAATAAGAAGCTAAGAATATTACCTTATGTGATATCATAACAACGCGTATGATTATGGAATAAGTCAATAACATTATTTAAATCATTATACAGGAGGTTCGGACACATACAAAGCATATCAGACCTAAGGTAGGGGAAAATATCACAATCTCATTTTTATCCGAGATTGTTTATACTCTGGTATTTACTAGGGTGTAGTTTAACATCCACATGCATGTTTCTGCAATATGTAGTATTTATATCCTTCTACAATAGTTTATATCCAATTTTACCCTTCTTTGAGTTTTTAATAAAAGATATGAAAGGAATATTTTGTCGTTTCTCATTCGAGGTACTTTTTGACTTTTCCGACAAAAGTACGAGAAGAATGTTTTCTTTTAACTTATAAGGAATGAATGGATTTTTAAAAAATTATTTCCAGGAAGCTTCCCTTACAAATTTTCAAGTTTATTTTTAATCAAATTATTTAGTTTAAAATTGTATTACATGTTAAGAATGGAAAAATGTTTTTGATGTAGAAAGGATATTTTCCTCAAGAATGGAGTTCAAGTGTTTTATCAAAATTATTTTCCATCTATGATAATAAAGGGTTCTGTTTCTATCCCTATTATTACATTGATTTGATTATGATGTGATATAATTATATTTATGAATTCTATTATCTTATATGAATTGTTTTATGATGTCACGATGTTTAAGATTCCCATTTTTATTACATGGGTTATGCAATGATGTATGATTTATGATTTTGTGGCACACATAAGAATGGTATCATTATGAGATGGGTGGGACCTCTATCTCCCTCCAATGAATTGGGTAATGATTTTATATCTCATGAGATAGACATGGCTTGAATTGTAGGTTAAACCAGTTCAGTGAAAGAGGACTTAAACGAGGAGTGAACTCGGTTCAGAAATGGACTTTGTCCACTAAGATAGTTTTGGCAATGAGTCTTGACTAATAAGAAATTATTCTCTACGATTATGAGTGTATGCCACAATGTTTCATGTTTTATGTTATGATTATTGGGATTACAGTTCACTACTATGATTTATCCCATGTTATGAAATTATGATTTCTTTTGCAGGTTAATATTTCAAAAAGTTATGTTCTTATGTATATGATGTGATTGATATTTCTTTTGTTTACCCTTACTGAGCATTTGAGCTCACCCTTTTGTATGTTTTCTTTCCCCAGGTCAGGAAGAAGGTTATTAAGTAAGATATGTCAAAAGGGACTATAGATATGATGAAATAAATGGGACACAGTGTAGACACTTTTTGAACTAGTTGTTTATGTTTCACCGTTTCTAAAGACACTATACCTATACGGTCCTTTCCTTGTTTTGTTATATGTTGTAATAAGTGTGATTCAATTCTGAAGTAATAACAATGTATGTAAAGTATGGGTCATTATATTTGGTATCAGAGGAAAGGTATAGTCAACCTTTGGAAACTAGGATGTGAAAGCCTTAGTAAGAATCCTAAGCATAAGTCTAAGAATAGAACACAATCTTAGTGTTTTAGAAATGGCCATGAATAGCCTAGGATAAGACCTTTAGTGTGAAATTTTATTCTTTATTATGTGGTTTTCCTATTATAATTAGTGTTGCTAACACTATTCTTTTTGGTTTTAGTCAATGACTGGAACCCAAAGGAACCATGTTAATGCAGAATGTGACGGGCAATGCAATGATTGTCCCCCTGAGCAACCAAACGTTATGGGAGCTGGAATGAAAAATCTTGTAGCCATGCTCACACAACTTTCTCAAGCTATGAATCACGCAGGACTTCCAAAAGAGCAATGGAAGGAGCAAAATTCTGTTGAATCCTTCATAAGACAGCATCCACCTTTATTCAGTGGGTCTACTGATCCATTAGTTTCTGAACAATGGATTAGTTCTACTGAAAAGATATTTTTAGTTCTTCAATGTTCTGAACATGATAAAGTCATCTTAGTAGTGTATTGTTTGGAAGGTGATGATGATCAATGGTGTAATCTTATTAAGAATACGAGGCAAAGGGTTGAAATTGAGTCCATGGAATGGGACGATTTGAAGAACTTATTTTTCAATAAGTACTTCCCTCGTATTCTCTGAAAAATATGGAGAAAGAGTTTCTTGAACTGAATCAAAAGGATGATGAATCTGTTTGTACCTATGAAGAAAATTTTACAAGACTTGCAAGGTACGCTTCTGGTATTATTATCCAACCTGAGAGTAAGATCGATCGATTCTTTAGTGGCTTAAAACCAAGTCTTCAAAGGGCGTTAGCCATAAGGGACTTCAATAGATATAATGAAATCGTTCGATGTGCTCTCAAAGTCGAGATGGAGATTGGAGTAACCCATCAGTCATATGGGTTTGATAAGAAGAGGAAAATGGAATTGAAAGGAAAATCTAAAGAGCACACTAAAAAGAAGATGAGCTTTCCCTTATGCTCAAAGTGTGGAAAGAAACATGGAGGGAGTTGTCTTAAAGGGACAAGTAAATGTTTCAAATGTGGAAAGGAAGGTCCTTGGGCATTTGAATGCTGCAATGATGTGAAGAAGATGTCTAATGATGAAAACAAAGGAAGGGATACACAGAATGAACCTACTACACTTCAATGTTTCAAGTGCAAGGAGATGGGGCATTATTCCAATCAATGCCCAAATCCAAGGGTTGATGATGATGGTCGACGTCAACAAACTCTTAAGGCTAAAGACAAAGGCAAGTCATGTGCAATTTCTATCAGTGATGTGGAGTACGATAACAATGTCGTGAAAGGTACAATTACCATCTACTCTAAAGTAGAAAATGTTTTATTTGATTCTAGATCCACCCACTCTTTTATTTCTGAATAATTTTCAGAGGATATCACCATATTACCTCAATAATTAGATGTTGAGTTAGTTGTGACAACCCCTAATGGCACAACAGTCGCATCAAAAGTTTATAATTCTTCTCCAATCGATGTTTATGGGAAAGTGCTTCCTGAAAATCTTGTGATCCTTCGTATAGTGAAATTTGATTTGATTCTTGGCATGGATTGGCTTTCTTTATATGGAGTTCATATCAATTTCCAAATAAGGGAAGTCACATTTCATATTCCAGATCAATCTATGTCCATCAATCAATGCAAGGATGAACATAACCTTCCAGTGGAAATTTCTTCCATCTTATGGTTCTTGATTCCACTAAATGAAGGTTATTTATCTCAAATGGTTGGTGAGAAACTCATGATTAATAATATGCCTATTGTACGGGAGTTTGATGATGTCTTTCCAGAGGAATTACCGGGTCTTCTACCAAATCATGAAGTCGAGTTTTCAATAGAACCCGTACCGAATGTTTTGCCTATTTCAAAGAAACCTTATAGAATGGCCACAATTGAGTTGCAGGAATTGAAGAAGAAACTCCAAGAGAATCTTGATAAGGGGTTCATACGCCCTAGTGTGTTACCTTAGGGAGCACCTGTTCTGTTTGTTAAAAAGAAACATGGATCAATGAGACTCTGCATTGATTATCGAGAACTTAACAAGATCAGTATCAAGAACAAATATCATCTCCCGCGCATTGATGACCTATTTGACCAACTACGCGGAGCTTAATACTTTTCAAAGATTGATCTTCATTCAGGGTATCATCAATTAAGGGTCAAATGGGAGGATATACC
The DNA here is from genome assembly GCA_963277665.1 of Viscum album. Taxonomy (NCBI): domain Eukaryota; kingdom Viridiplantae; phylum Streptophyta; class Magnoliopsida; order Santalales; family Viscaceae; genus Viscum; species Viscum album. Next base: position 1,962,580,735 of record OY728137.1, read on the forward strand.
AAAGACGGCTTTCCGTACAAGGTATGGACACTATGAATTTATAGTGATGCCATTTGGTCTTAATAATGCCTCTGCTATCTTCATGAATCTGATGAATAGAGTCTTTATAGACTATCTTGATCAGTTTGTGGTAGTCTTTATAAACAATATTCTTTTCTATTCAAAAGAGAAAGGAAGAACATGAAGATCACTTGAGAATTATATTGAAGACCCAGAGAAAGGAGAAGCTCTATGCCAAATTTACCAAGTGTGAATTTTGGCTTAAAAAAGTTTCATTTTTGGGTCACATAATCTCAAAAGAGGGGATATCTGTGGATCCAGGAAAAATAGAGGTTATCAAAAGATGGTCGAGACCAACAAAAGTAACTGAGATCTGAAGTTTTCTTGGTTTGGCTGGATATTATCGACTTTTTGTGAAAGATCTTTCACGATTATCTAATCCACTCACGAAGTTGACTCAGAAAGGAGTTATGTTTGTTTGGACTGAGGAATGTGAAGAGAATTTTAAGGAGTTGAAAAGAAGGTTATCCAGTGCACCTGTGCTTACACTACCTTGTAGTAGAGAATGGTTTGTGATATACAGTGATGCATCCAAGAAGGGATTGGGGTGTGTTCTTATGCAAAATGATATGGTGATAGCTTATGACCCAGGACAATTGAAAATACATGAGCAAAATTACCCAACTCATGATTTGGAGTTGGCTGCGGTAATCTTTGCATTAAAGATTTGGAGGCATTATCTTTATGGAGAAAGGTGTGACATTTATACTGATCATAAAATTTTAAAGTATATTTTCACACAATAGGAGCTGAATATGCGCCAAAGAAGATGGTTGGAGCTGATTAAGGATTACGACTGCTCAATCCATTACCACCCTAGGAATGAAAACAAGGTGGAAGATGCATTAAGTCGACAAGACCATGCCAGTTTATCCATGATGAGGATCACAAAAGATCCAATATTTATGGATTTACAAAGGATGGATCTTGGAATTATAATGAGAGGGTAAAAATCTTATCTTTATCAAATGAATGTTCAACCATCTATACATTTGAAGATTAAAGAGGCACAGAAAGAAGATGTCGAGTTACAAAAGAAGGTGAGAAATGTTCCTGAATTCAACCTTGATTGTGATGGGATAATAAAGTTCAGGAATCAGGTTTGTGTTCCTCCCATCCCCGAATTAAAGGAGCTTCTGGATGAGGCTCATGGTTCTTCATTCTCCATTCATCCTGGAAGAACGAAGATGTATTGGGACCTGATAGAGTACTTATGGTGGGATGGCATGAAAAGAGATGTTGTTGAATATGTCTCTCGATGCTAGGTTTGTCAGCAAGTTAAAGCTAAGAGACAGATGTCTAAGAGGATGTTACAACCATTACCCATACCCGAATGGAAGTGGGAAAACATTACTATGGACTTTGTCACCGAACTTCCTAAAACATCCAAAGGCAATAATGATATCTATGTCATAGTTGATCGTCTTACAAAGTCTGATCACTTCATCTCTATTAGAGAGGATTTCTCTCTGGATCAGCTTGCCAGGATATATGTGAAGGAAGTGGTAAGATTGCATAGAGTACCACTTTCTATTATATCTGACCGGGATCTGAGGTTTACCTCAATGCTTTGGCAAAGTCTTCAGCATACTCTGGATACAGAGTTGAGTTTCTGCACTGCTTATCATCCTCAAACAGACGGTCAGTCTGAGAGGACGATTCAAACTATAGAAGATATGTTGAGAGATTGCTCTATGGATTTCAAAGGTGGTTGTGATCAACACCTACCTTTGGTGTAATTTTCTTATAATAATAGCTTTCACTCCAGTATTCAGATGGCTCTTTATGAAGCTCTCTATGGAATGAAATGCAGGACTCCAACTTGCTGGGATGAAGTTGGGGAAAGAAAGCTATTAGGACCCGATCTCGTTGATGAAATGGAAGAAAAGGTCAGATCTATTCAACAACACATAAGAGTAGCTCAGAGTCGACAGAAAAGTTATGCTGACAACCGAAGAAAAGACCTAGAGTTTGAAGTGGGTGATAAAGTATTCTTAGTAATATCTCCCTGGAATAGGGTCATGAGATTTGGAAAGAAGGGGACGTTGAACCCTAGATATATCGGTCCTTTCGAAATACTTGATCGTGTTGGGAAGGTAGCTTACCGATTGGCGCTTCCACCGAATCTCTCTCAAGTTCACGATGTGTTCCATGTATCTCTCCTAAGAATGGTCATACCTGATCCTTCACATGTACTCAGCTCAGAAGTTGTACCGCTGGAGCAAGATCTTTCTTATGAAGAAGAGCCGATAGAGATTTTGGATCGTAGCGAAAAATTGCTACGAAACAAGACCACTCGATTGGTGAAAGTTTTATGGAAGAACCACCAATTATAAGAAGCTACATGGGAGCTTGAGGATATGATGAAGGAGAGGTATCCTCATCTGTTTGTTACAAAGTGACGATTTTCGAGGGTGAAATTCATTTTAAGGGGGGTAGAATGTAACACCCGAGACTTTTATGAGAAATATTTTTGTTTCTATAAATCATAATAGGAATATTTCACTACACACAACACTAGCCTGGCTTGCTTTACACGCAATCTCGACCTTCCTCGATAGCTTGCATCGTACGCAATACCGAGTTTCACTAAAAAATGATATGTTCTTAAAATATTATTAAAACTAGCCGGTATGAATAGTAATAACCACTTTTTAAAATTTTATAAATATTATTTTTCAAAATGGACTTCATTTTTGGATTCGGAATATCGAAATTATCCTAGGGTGAAATTTTGGTATTTATTCTGAAAACATACAATTTTTGATGAATAGTGAAACCACTAAGTGGTAGTTAAAAAACTGAATTTTTCAAAAAACATAATTTTACCGCTTCTGTGAGTGGAATTTCAAAAATCCGAGACACACGGTTGATGTTAGTAAGTAAAATGTGGTTCAATGAGACGAAAATAATTTGTTTTGAATAGTAACTTTTTATTTTTATTTACCACGGTTAAAAGTAAATAGGGTAATTAAGGGTAAAAGTGATATTATTATTACCGTAACATATGTCCTAATTCTATTGGATAAGTTTAATTCGACCAAAAACGATCTTCGGAATTAAATATGACCATTTACGCCTACTTGGATTAGATTAGGACATTTATTATTAATTTATTTAAAGAAGTGTCAAAATAGTTAAAATCAAAGTTTAATAAGTAAATAATTTTTATATAAGGTTATACATAGGATAAATTCGACTATAAATATTAATTAAAAAGATAAAAAGATTTACTACATAATTATATTTTATTTGTAATTTCTAGACATTAAATAATTTAATTTATTTATGACACAATGATGATACAGTAATTATCTTATTGATGTCCTATTGACATAATTGATGTTAGAAATACCAAAATAAAGGTAATTTTAGACATTTTATGAAGTACACTAATTTTATAGGTTAATATGACATGTTAGTATTAATTTAATTAACTATATTCTAACTAATCATTTTGATATGATTTTCACAAAAATCAATTACTAAATAGTGTCAAAATTGACATAAAATAGTTTTAAAAAAATATATTATATTATTAATTGTTATTTTATTATTAAAGATCTAAGGTTCGACCAAATGACTTAGATAAGGTTATATATATTAATAATAAACAACTTGGGGTTCTTTTGGCTGCTTATAGTATGTTTATCAACCTTATAGTATAAGAACACAAGAAGACACGGTAAAAGTAAAATTATTTAACTTAATGTAAAATCTAAATGATAAGGTTAAAATAGGAACCTAAACTTGTCTAAATTATATTGTATGAGATTATTTCGATCCATCCCCACCTTAGTTTAAAAATAAATCCATTTGGATCTATTTAAAGCCGAACATGACTTTATAATAAAATAATATTTTTAGTTTTTCCAAAGGAGCCCCTCTCCTCCCTTATAAAAGGGCACCTCCTCCCCCTCTTCCTCTCACCACATTGAGCCTTCAAGCTCGGCCAACCCATGCCACGTTCTCATATCCACTTCCCTAGAGATATCCTAGATGTCCTGGTATTCTTAAAAGGCCAATTTTAGTGCCCTAAAAGGAGGTCTCAAAGAAGCACTTCAAAGAAGAGGAAATGTCTGTTACAGATTCTTTCATCTTTATTTCTTCTTCCACTTATTATTATTTAGTTGTTTCATTATGAAGTAATAACATTATTATCACTCATATACTTATATGTTATTATAAATATTAAACAACCCTATTTCACCATCTATCCATCCTACGGAAAATGAAATCACCGCGTGTGCGTACGTACGGAATACCGTCTCCATGCCGTGGTGTAATCTATTTTCCACCACCACCTTACATGGATGGGTATAATGGTGTAAATAATGAATATATATGATTATTGTAAAGTGATATTTATTCGGAAATAGTATACATACACTCCAATACAATTCCATGATCATTGGAACGATATCATCGCTCGTGCGTACGTACGAAATACCGTCTCCACGATGTGATGCGACTCATTCTACATGATCTTCATTGCATAATGATTATATAAATGAATTGAATGGATAAATATGATATATATTACACTAATAAAATTCTGGAAATGAGGTATCTATAACCTAAAGAGAAGAATAAGAATTTATTCGACAAAACACGCATAAGAACAAAAAGTAATAAACAGCGGAATAACAAGTTGTAATGAAATATTACGAATAAGAAGCTAATAATAAGACCATATGTGATATCATAACAATGATTATGATTATGTAATAAGTCAATAACATTATTTAAATCATTATACAGTAGGTTCGGACACGTACAAAGCATATCGGACCTAATGTAAGGGAAAATATCACAATCTCATTTTTATCCGAGATTATTTATACTTTGGTATTTATTGGGGTGTATTATTCATCCACATACATGTTTCCTCAATATGTAATATTTATATCCTTATAAAATAGTTTATATCCAAGTTTACCCTTCGTTTTGTTTTTAGTAAAAGATATGAAAGGAACCTTTTGTCGTTTCTCATACGAGGTACTTTTTGACTTTTCTGACAAAAGTAAGAGAAGAATGTTTTCTTTTAACTTATACGGCATGAATGGATTTTTAAAAAATTATTTCCAAGACGCTTCCCTTAAAAGTCTTCAAGTTTATTTTTAATCAACTTCTTTTAGTTTAAAATTGTATGACATATTAAGAAAGGAAAAATGGTTTTGAAGTAGAAAGGATATTTTCCTCAAGAATGGAGTTCAAGTGTTTTATCAAAATTATTTTCGATCTAAGATAATAAAGGGTTATGTTTATATCCCTATTATTACATTTATTTGATTATGTTGTGATAGAATTATTTTTATGAATTATTTTATCTTATATGAATTGTTTTATGATGTCACGATGTTTAAGATTCCCATTTTTATTACATGGGTTATGCAATGATGTATGATTTATGATTTTCTGGCACACATAATAATGGTATCATTATGAGATGGGTGGGACCTATATCTCCCTCATATTCATTGGTTAAGGATTCTATATCTCATGAGATAGACATGGCTAGAACGACACGTTAAACCAGTTCAGTGAAACAGGACTGAAACGAGGAGTGAACTCGGTTTAGAAATGGACTTTGTCCACTAAGATAGTCTTGCCAATGAGTCTTGACTAATAATAAATGATTATCTATGATTATGTGTGTATTCCACAAAGTTTCAAGTTTTAAGTTATGATTATTGGGATTACATTCCCCTACTATGATTTATCCCATGTTATGAAATTATGATTTCTTTGGCAGGTTAAGATTTCCAAAAGTTATGTTCTTATGTATATGATGTGATTGATATTTCTTTTTTTACCCTTACTGAGCATTTGAGCTCACCCTTTTGTATGTTTTCTTTCCCCAGGTCAGGAAGAAGTTTATTATGTAAGATATGTAAAAAGGGACTATAGATATGATGAAATAAAAGGGAGACAGTGTAGACGATTTATGAACCAGTTGTTTATGTTTCCCAGTTTCTAAAGACACTAAACCTATACAGTCCTTTCCTGGTTTTGTTATATGTTGTAACAAGTGTGCTTCAATTCTAAAGTAATAACAATGTATGTAAAGTATGGGTCGTTATATCTCCTCTATTATTCTTTGTTTCATAGATTTTATTTGGGGTTTTTTTATTTATGTCTCTGGTATTTAATTTATGGTGTGATTGATTATTCTGGGTTGTTTCAGTTCTCTTCCACAATCTATGGTAGGGATTTTATATTATTTGTTTTTTATCACCCTTTATTTTAGTGTATTAATGTGTTTGTGGGTTCTTAATAATTTAGTTGAGGTGCGTTGAACTTCATTGCTGAGTATTTATTGTTCCCTGTGTCAGTTGAATAGTGTATTTGTGCTATTCTGAGTGGTTTCGAGTTGTCGGGTCTAAGATGACCCACCTGCATGTTCATAGTTAAGTATATATGTATATATGGGTTCTCCCGTTACAAGTATAATCATCCACAGTAGTGAATATACATGTATGGGGATAGGTGTTCCCATGTATATATATGAAAAGGTGTACGTAGGTGAGTGGCGGCTAATATATGCATATTATCATATGTGCAAGGATTGCCTTGAACATGTTCACGGTCATGCTGATGTGTGAATAGGGGCTTGGTGTCTTTACCTATATGTAAAGGTACATATAATTAGTGGGGGATTAGAAATATTTAGTTATAAAGCACCAAGGGTCGAATGTTTAGTTTGGTTCCACCCTAAGGTAGGTCACTTTTTCATATGCATTTAATTTGAATCCCATCATTTTTGACTATTAAAAAAAACGTTTTATTTTTATGAATTATACACATGAAATGAAATAATGTTTTTGTTACTAGAAATTATTATAAAATTGTTTTAAAAAAATGAATTGTATTTATAACACCCATTTAGTATTAAGTGACCTTTCTTAAAAAGTGATTTTCTATGTGGTTTTGAATTGGAAATGAATATTTCCAAAGGCTTTTGGCCATTCATCCTATTTTGTTATAAAAGTGAAATGGCGTGTTTAGATTTCCATAAATCTATAATGTGATTTCCAAAGATGGGTTATGGTGTGAAATCATGGTCAAATGGTGGTTTGACATTCTTGAAATAATTTCATAGTTATAAGCATGGGTACAATATTATTTTTAAATGTGTAGTAATTTAGTTTTTCAGTTGAGATTTTAATTTTTTTTGGAAACATTTAAATGTTGAGAGATTATGTGTTCTAAAATGAAATGTATTCCATGTAAATAATTAATAAATTTTGTAACATTAATTATTGTTTTTGAAAAAAGAAAACCTATCTTGAGGAATACCCCCTTATTTTAGAAAATAATGTGTATGTTGAACGTGTGGATTTTGATATGTGACAAGTAAATATTCATGTGCATTTTTATTGTGTGATGGAAAAAGGGGAGATGTGATCAATGAGGGAGATCGGTGGTGAGAGGTTGAGTGTGTTTCTTAATAAGTAGAATGGTATTTTCATGTAAGTTTGTTTTATGAAAAATCACCACCACCTAAAATAGATCACATGGGATGCTCAAGGTATATAGTTGGGAAGACTTGGACTAGTACGCTAAATGATTCAGAAGTGCTTCATACCAATTTTATCAATTTGTATGGAAGCTAAAACACTAACTAAATGATTAGGGATGGTTATAGGAGACCACTAGCTTATGGGGGTCTTCTTGTTGTGGCTAGTGCATGAGAACGATGTTGGTCAGGGTTTTTATATCACATTTAACTGAGGTATAAGGGTTCTAGGGTCCCATATGTGATAGTTACCTATAGTGATTGACCATGGAACTCACTTATGATATGTTTTTTGTGAAATGATTTCAATTTTAGCTTCTTAAGGCTTGTTTCCCCTTTTTAAAAATACATATTTTAGATTTTATACTATTTATCTTTCATTTTAAAATTAATATTAAAGATTGTAAAATATTTTGGAAATGTGATTAAAAGGGAAAGGTTTTTCTTGAAATTGGATTGTATAAATATGTAATAATATTAAATTTAATTCAAATGTGGTTTTATTTTCAAACAATCATGATTTGGGTTTCTTTTTAAAAGTAAGGGAATAATTAAATGTTTATCCTTGGAATTCTTACAGATTATCTTAGTTCTTATATCGGCTTTATTATTATGTTTCAGGATCATCTAATTTGGGTCACTCTTTTTGTGTGAGTGTTGTTTTATGTCCCATTGTGACCCGTGAGGTCACTTGATTTATGTTTCACTTCGTGGATTTTTTATTTTTACTGTTAGTTTTTCAGTATATATATATATATATATTTCTCTATTTTATGAGAAAAATTCATCACAACTTCCTTATTTGGATTCCCAACACTAGTTTCTAGCTCATGGGGATCCGAAACGCCCATCAGACCATGTCACGAATATGTTTGGGTGATCAGTTTGGGGTCACCCTAGTATGTTTTGTGACAAAATTTTATCATAGTCGGTTCTTTCATATCATGAGGTGATGGTTGATAGATTGGCATTAGAGTTATCCAAATACAAGTGTCCAATTGTAGGTAGGTTCTTGATCACCACCTATTTAGTAAGACACTTGAAATGTTATGGTAGTCTGGGATAGCCCTGACTCAATTTCCAAGCATGGATCTCACTATTTTTTATGTACATATTTTTTTGGGGTATTTCTGGTTGGTATTTAAATTTATTGGACAATTTAGAGAGGGTTATAGTAGTTGTTCACAACCTAGAAAGTCACATATAGACCATGCAATTTCCTCTGGTGAGTTCCTATATTCTCACCCAGTTGGTTCACAGTTTGCAAAACCTTGTGACCAATACATGTGTAGTAGTTGTTTATTATAGAATTTGGAATCTCGATTAATTTAGTGAATTGGTTTCTTTGGGATTTTGTTGGTGTGAGTTTTACTTTTTTATGGGGTTTTTATCGGGTTTTAAAATTGATGACTGGTCGCATGAAATTGGATTTGCTAAACTAATAACTTGGTTTGTTTGGAAAATAAATGAGTTGATTTGAGATTGGATTTTCTTTTGGGAAATATTAGGGAATCATTGAAATATTTTATAAATCATAAATCAGAAACGGGTTTGGAAATTTTTTTTATGTTTTAATTTTTTTTGAGAAATGTGAAATTGATGTTTCTTGTAAATGAAAATTTTGAAATGATTTTTTAACATTTGGAATTCTTATGGATCTCACATATATGGATAGTGGACATAGACATGGTATGTTTGGCTGAGTGCAATGATGGAAAGAGAATGTTTATACATGTGACATTTCAAGGAATACCAGTGGTGGGTTCATGGGTTCAAAGCCTTGTTTTGTTTTTTAAAAGCATTTCATGAAAACTGGGTGTGTTGGATTGATTTTTTCCCAAAAGGAATTGAGATGAAAGTGTATTATGAAGTTGAATATGGGGTTCAAATAATTTTAAATGTGGAAAATGACCTGTAGAATTTTTTTTCTTGTGTAGTGATTTGTTTTTGATTTGGTTTTCATGAGATGAAATGATTTTGTAGGTTTGTATTTCGTTGATAAGTTGGTTTGAAGCAATGGTTAGTGATCTTTTTCGAGAGGAGTTTCGGAAAGACTTGGGTTGATTCCCCTTATGTGTTTAGTTTTAGTTTGGGGAATGTTTTTCTCTAATATATCAGTTTGATGGGGTCCTTGTTTTTCATTCATGGCTAGTGTACACCCCCACAAAGTGTTATTTCATTATCGAAGTGCGATCATTGGTGATTCTTCATTTAAAAATCCTCTTGTTGATCAATAGAAGAACTAACTTCTTGAGATTCAGAGAATTATTATAACCCTATTATTTTTTTCATATAATATAACCCTATTACAGTGGGAGAGTAGATATGGAAATTTAAAAGAGACTCTAGATTCTTGAGTTACCTAATTCATTGATGGTGAAGTCGAACACCAGTGTGTCTGATGGTCCTTTCTAGAAGCTGTTGAAGAAATTCCATTAAGGATAGGTGGGAGAAGTCTATATTTTTCTGTGCTGGATACTATTTTATTGGGGCCTTTTGACATTTTGTTATATTCTTTTAAGAAAAGAATCATGTTCGGACACTAGTGTGGAAAATCTGGTCATTAGATGTTGTTAAGGCTACTTATAGTAATCTCATGAAATTAATGACTTGGTTCAAGGTCCCACTCCTTTTAATGTATATTTCTATTTCAAGGTTCATGTTCGTTGTTGTATTGTGTTGTTGTGTTCACTTTTAAAGGTGAATGTGGATGTTGCAGAACCTTTCGAGGAATTCTGATTAAGTGAAAGCATGTTTCTCATCCATGAATTTCAAAATTCTATGTTTTGAGTTATGTTTTCTTATGTGTGTTCCCTAATATGATGTTTTTTATGTGTGAGTGTGGTAATGTGTATACATTATCTAGGACCTTGTATTAGTGAAGGTGATATTTTAGATAAAAGTGGGTTTCTGAGTGTTTTATGTCCTGGTGGATCTGTCTGAGAGGTGGTGTGGTTGCTTGTGGAACAAGAAGGATATGTTTTTAGGAAAGGGTTTTCAACACCTGACTATGTGGTAGGAGATACTTCAGTCATGAGAGCTCCAATCATAGGTCCTGGAGTGATGATTCTGCATAGCCAGGAACCCCCATAGGATTCAAAGTACCTTAGTCTAGTGTTTGTCTTCAGTTTGGGAAGTGGAGACAGTTTAGTCTTCTATATAACTGTTCCATCCTGAATGTTCCCAAAGGATTAGGGGTCATGATTCACCTATATATTTTCTATCAATAAGTTGGGTGAAAATGTTCCACCATGGTTATAAAGAGTCAGGGTTGTCTCACTCTCATGAATTATAGTTCTTATTCCCTTATAGGTATGGATATCTATGTGGTGGTCCATGTATGAGTATCCTCGTGGGTTCACCCCAGTGTCAATTTGGGATCAACCCAAGATTTTAATGCATTTGGGATAAGTGAACTTCGTAGTGTTTTCTTTCAGGTATGGAGATTCATTATGCGAACCCCTTGTGGTGAGAGAATAGGTTTTGCAGGAAGCACACATATTATCCCACATCAGGTTTCTTTTATCGGCCCACACTAGTTAGTGAAGGTGGTTGGTTCTTATGGTGGAGAGACCCATCAGGTGACTTAATGATCTTTCCTTTAAATGAATTTGTCTCAGCTAGTGCCTTATGATGGGGAGTCCATTCGGGCCACCCCGTGTTTGGAATTCCAGTTTTTTCTCAGGCGTTGGTTTGTTCTTAATGGTGGGGAGTCCAGTCAAACCTCCTCGTGTTCGTAATTCAGTTTGATTTGTAGTGTTGTATTGGTTTTAGATAATCTCATTCAAAAATATCTTACCCTATTCTCTTTTATTACGAAAATGTTGGTATTGGAATGTTACCAATGGTTTTGCTGAATTATTGTTATGGATGTATCCTCTATGAATTTTTTAAAACATGGTTTCTTATCTCAGGCTAGTGAATGGGGTTTTGTTTGAAAATGTATTAGGTGTTGTGGTTTTAGGTTTTGGATTTTGTGTTGTGAGAGTTCTTTTCCTTTGTTCAGTCAATTGGAGGTGTTTAAACTTTTGGTGGTTGGTGGCACATAGTGGGGATCCATTTTGGTCTCCAGAGATTGAATTTTCAGTCTCATTTTATATTTACAGTGCTCTATACTTCACTTTTCTCGTCATTCATTGGGAATATCCTTGAAATATGAAGGAATATCAGCTTTTGTTTTTAGTCTATATCTTGTTGTGACATTCTTATCGTAAAAAGTGATATGGAGGGGAGAACTTTCATACCTTGACCCAACACTTTGTTGTTGTAGTTATTTCCATTATATTTGAGTCTTTTTTGAAATTATAATTTTTTTTAAAAAAAAACTAAAAACTTTATGAACAAATGGTTTAATAATAATGATAATAATGAAAATATTATTATTGTGTATAATAATATTATTATATATAAGTTTATTTTTAATATTATTATTCAATTTATTTTATTTTATTTTTTATGGTTTTGATTAAACCCAAAGGGGGGGTCCCCTCCTCATCCTCCCTCACCCCCTATGTAGTTCACCTAAATCTTCCCCCTCTCTATATTTCAAGACCTATCCTCGGACTGACACCATCTCTTTCGACAATCTACCTGGTGTTGCCCTCACATTCTAGTGAGCTCATCTCAAGTAACACCTCCTATCGCAGCCTCTTTGCCTATAGCATAACACAAATTTCCCTGGGATCCCCCGTTGACACATGAACTCCCCTCCTACGACCTCTTCTTCTATCTAAAATTCTCCCAAATTTCCCCACATTTCTCTCCGATTCTATGAGGTATGGCCTTCTCCCACTTCACCTCCCAATTTTCATCCATTATTTTGTCTCCCCATCACCCTATGAAATTTTTTCAAAGCTAGGTCTAGGTTTTAAATTGTATTCTGGGTGTTCTTATGGTTCTATGTTATGAAAATTCATCCTTAGGTCTCGTTTACATGTGTTTTGAAAAATGCTATTGACGGTGAAATAGTTCACTTTGATTCAGTCCCCCCACCATCAATTTCAAGTAAAATTTTCCTCCATTATTCTTTGTCTCTTATTTCTTATTCGGGTTTTTTTAATTTATGAGTCTCTGGTATTTCATTTAAGGTGCGTTTGATTTTTCCATGTTATTTCAGTTTTCTAGCACCATTTTAGGTATGACTTTTATGAATTTGGATTGTTTTTAACCCTTTAATTGAGGGTATTAAGGTGTTTATGAGTTATTAATAATTTAGTTGAGGTGCGTGAAACTTTTCCACTTAATTTTTACGGTTCCTAGTATTTTTTTGCAGTGCATGGGACTGTTCCAAGTAGTTATGAGTCTTCATGTCTATGGAGACTCGCCTACATGTGAATAGCTAAGTATATATGTTTATGTGGGTTCACTTGTTATATATATAATCATCCATGGCAGTGAATAAAGATAGATGGGACTAGGTGTTCCCATGTATATATATAAAAATGGATACATAGGTTAGTAGTGACTATTATATGCATATAAGAATATATGTAAGGATATCCTTACACATGTTCATGGACATAATGATTTTTGCATATGGGATAGGTGTCTTAACATGTATGTGAAGGTGCATATTCTTAGTGGGAGAGAATCAGCTTTTAGTTGGAAAGTTCCAAGGGACGAATTCTCACCTTGCCTCCACCCTAATGTATGTCCTCTATTCCTTTTCCTTTAATTTGTATCCAACTATTTCCTCTATGTTATAAAATCATACATTATATTTATGAAATTTAAACATGCTACAAAATCTTGTTACGATTTCTAGAAATGATTATTCCGTTTTTTGGAAAATGAAATGTATTTCTAATGCCCATTTGGATATAAGTGAATTTTTTATAAAGTTATTTCTTATGTTATTTTTAATAGGTAATGATTATTTCCAAAGGACTTTGGACTTTTGGTTGGTTTAGTTATAAATTGGTAATGAAATGTTTTTTTTCAGAAATCACCAATGTGATTTCCAAATATGGTTTTGGGTGTGAACACTTGGTCAAATGGTGGTTTGACTTTCTTGAATGAATTTTACTTTTGTATGTAAGGGTTAATGCGTGTTTTTTAAATGTGTTGTACATTGGTTTTTCAGTTGATATTTTAAATGATTTTGGAAACATAAATGTGTCAAGTAATTATGTTTTCCAAAATGAAAAGTATTCCTTATAAATAATTATGCATGTTTGAAACTTTAAGAATGTGTTGTGAAAAATTGAATCCAATCCTGAGTCATTCAACATTGTTTTAAAAAATGATGTGTATGTTTAATGTGTGGATTTTGATATGTACCTAGTAAAGTTCATTTTATTATGTGATGGAAAAAGGGGTGATGTGCTTGGGGAGGGAGATTAGTGTGAGAAGGTGAGTGTGTTATAAAATAAAGAGAATGATATGTTCATGTATGTTAGTTGTATGAAAACTCACCACCACCTACTATAAATCACATTGTTTTCCAGGGGAATTTAGGTGGGAAAACTAGGACTAGTACACAAGATGATTTAGAAGTGTATTTTCTTGGTTTCTTTGAGAAGTATTTATGCAGCAACACTAAATAAAAGATCATGTGTGATGATGAGAGATAGCTAGGTTATGGGGGTGTCCCTTGTTAGTGGTTCGTTTATGAGAAAACTATTGGTTGTGGTTTTTATACCCCATTTCACCAAAGTACGAGGTTTCTAAGGTCCCATTTCTATAGTTAATTATAATTATTGACCATTTTTCTCACTTATGACATGGTTTTCGTTAAATGATTTCCATTTTAGTTGCTTAAAGCATGTTTCGCCATATGTAAAACTACATGTCTTCAATTGTAAACTATTTTTAATTCATTTAAAAATGAATATTCATTCTGGTACATTGTTTTTTAATTGTAATAAAAAGATAATGGTTTTTGTGGAAAATGGATTGCCTGAATTTTTAATAATGGTCAATATTATTCTATGTGGTCGTATTTTCAAAAAAGCATGATTTGGGTTTATTTAATGCAAGGGTATAGGGCGTTGTTTAACCATAGAATACCTATTAATCTTCTCAGTTCACACACATACGTTATTTTTTATTTTGAGGTTCTGATAGTTTGGGTTTCTCTTGGAGTGAGTGTGGTTCTGTGTCCCGTGGTGACTCATGATGTCACTTGAGTTATGCTTTGATGATAAGGTTATTTTTATTTACACTCATAGTATGTTTTGTTAATTTTATTTTATTAATATATCTTTCTTGGGACAAATCATTATAGAATACATTATTTGGATGCTTGACATTGGTTTCCAGCCCATGGGAATGAGGAACGCCCTTCGGGCAATGTCATAGATCAGTTCAAGTGACCTGTTCAGGGTCGTGTCGTGCTGGTTCGTGAAATACCAAGTTAACACGAAAAGGGGTTATGTTAATCAGGATAGAGGAGTGTGGATAAAGTTTTAATGAACAAAATTATAGATTGGTTACTTCACATGTGTTAACAATACCCTCTATTAGCAATGAATTGTTTATTTATATTGATGAATCTCTAAAAGGGCCTGGGTGGATCCTCATAAACGTTGACATGGTGATCTCCTATATATATTGAAAATTAAATCCTCCTAGGGATAATTATCTAATGAACGACATGCAGTTAGATGTAGTCATTTTTTCTCTGAATATATAGAGGTGAAATATTTATGAGGAGAAAGATGAAAAATACAATGACCACCATATTTTGAAGTATTTATTCATGAAAAAGGAAGTTAACATGAAACAATATAGCTGGTTGGTGAAAATTATAGAAAATGACTATTAAATTAATTATCACCCTAGTAGAGGAAAGAATTCCCCAATGCTTTAAGAAATAAATACCCAACTATGCTAGAAATGAAGAGGATATCAGGAGATCCATTGATGAAACACATAAAAAGATTAGACAAGAGAATCATAAGAGATGGGACATCATCAATCTTATCCAAAATTATTTCTCAACCATCCTTACCAGATAATATCAAAAAAAATAAAATACAAGATACTTTTATACAAAATAAGAAAATGGTTGGGAAGTATGGTAATATGCTTGAGTAAACATTGATTAGGGAGTTGTTATATAATTTCCTACAAGGTTGTGTGTCCAATATATCCTAGAGATAAAGAATGATTTTAAGTATTGATCTCATAGATCTATGTTCTCTACAATATGAAATGTGATAATTTTTACTACACTATAATGCGCTTAGTGTGTCATAAAGTGAAGGAGGGGAGACAACTTTATATAGGGGTATTTAATCCACTACATATACCAACATGGATGTGGGATAATATCACTACAGAATTCATCACCATTCTATCATGAACAACCAATGAATAAAATGTGATATGAGTTATAGAGGATCAACTAACAGATAATTTTCATTTCATCGCTATTCAAGAAGATTTCTCGCATATCCAACTTGCCAAGATAAATGTAGAAGAAGTGGTGAGGATGCATGGGGAACCACTTTCAATCATTTTTTATCATTATACAAGTTTCATATCATAATTTTTGTTATTCCATTAACATAATCTAAATATAGAATTCAATTTCAGTATGTCGTATCTTCCAAAACTAATGACCAATATATTGGGAATATTTAGATAGTAGATAATATTTTGAGAAAATTTTCAATATAATTTAAAGGGGGATGGGAACAAAACCTCCCATTATTTGAGTTCTCATAAATATCTCTTCCAATTGTGTTTTTAAATGGAACCCTATGAAGTTCCATGTGGGAAGAAATGTTGAAATCATACATTTTGGGATGTAGTTGGTGGGAGAAAGCTTCATGGATCGATCATTTGTAATAGATAACAAAAATAGTTCATGAAAAGCAACAACATATAAAAGATGATCAGAGTAATAAAAAGAGCTACGATGACAATCATTGAAACTAAAAGGATCTTTATGTAGGAGAAAACATTTTCCATTGGATATCACTATAGAAAAGAGGTATATGGTTTGGAAACAATGGCATGCCTAGACCTAGGTATGTTGTCCAGTTTGTAATCCTTGCTCACATTGGAGAAATGGATTTTTAGCTTGCACTTACACCAAATATTACTCATGTACATGATGTATTCCAAATATATCTTTCTAAGAATATAATGACCCATACTTTACATACATTGTTAATACTTCAAAATTGAAGCACACTTATTACAACATATAACAAAACCACAAAGGACCGTATAGGTATAGTGTCTTTAGAAACTGAGAAACATAAAAAACTGGTTCATAAATCTTCTACAGTGTCTCCCATTTATTTCATCATATCTAGGGTCCCTTTTAGCATATTTTACTTAATATCCATCTTCCTGACCTGTGGAAAAGAAAACATAAAAGGGTGAGCTCAAATGCTCAGCAAGGGAAAATAAAGGAAATAAAAATCATATCATATCTTTTTGAAAATCATAACCTGCAAAAGAGATCATAATATCTTAACATGGAATAAATCATAGAAGTGAAAATGAGATCCCCATAATCATAACATGAAACTTTAAACTTTGTGGCATGCACACATAATCATGGAAAATCATTTCTTGTTAGTCATGAATCATTGCCAAGACTATTTTAGTGGAAAAAGTCCCTTTCTGAACCGAGTTCACTCCTCGTTTCAGTCCTGTATCACTGAACCGAAATAACCTTCCGTTCCAGCCATGTCTATCTCATGAGATGTAAAATTTTTACCCAATGCATTGGAGGGAGATATAGGTCCCACCCATCTTATAATGAATCCTTTCTTATGTGTGCCACATAATCATAAACCATACATCATAGCGTAACCCATGTAATAAAAATGGGATTCTTAAACAACATGAAATCATAAAACAATTCATATAAGATAAAGGAATTCATAAAAATATTTCCATCACAACATAATCAAATCCATGTAATAATAGGGATAAAAACAGAACCCTTTTATTATCTTAGATGGAAAATAATTTTGATAGAATACTTGAACTCCATTCTTGAGGAAAATATCCTTTCTACATCAAAAACACTTTTCCTTTCTTAACATGTCATAAAATTTTAAACTAAAATAAGTTGATTAAAAATAAACATGAATACTTGTAAAGTAAGATTCTTGGAAATAATGTTTTAAGAATCCATTCATGCAGTATAATTTTAAAAAACATTCTTCGTACTTTTGTCAGAAAAGTCAAAAAGTACCTCGTACGAAAAAAAACGACAAAAGATTCCTTTCATATTCTTTACTAAAAATTCACCAAAGGGTAAAATTGGATTTAAACTATTGTAATTGGATGGAAAAAATATTACATATTTAGGGAACATGGATGTGGATGATAAAATACACCCCAGTAAATACTTACGAATAAACAATCTCGGATAAAAATGAGATTGTGATATTTCCCTTACCTTAGGTCCGATTTGCTTTGTACATGTCCAAAGCTCCTGTATAATGGTTTAAATAATGTTATTGACTTATTCCATAATCATACATATTGATATGATATCATATATGGTCATATTCTTAGCTTCTTGTTAGTAATATTTCATTGTTACTTGTTACTCGGGTCTTTATTTCCTTCTGTTCTTATGCGTGTTTTGCCGAATAAATTCTTATTCTTCTTTTAAGGTTATAGATACCTTATATCCAGAATGGTATTAGTGTAAAATATATCATATTTATTCATTCAATTCATTTATATAATTATTATGTAATGATGATCATGTAGAACGAGTCGCTTCACATCGTGGAGACGGTATTCCGTACGTACGCACGAGTGATGATATCGTTCCTATGATCGTGGAATTGTATTGGATTATATATATATATTATTTCAGTATCAATATTACTTTATAATAATCATAAATAGTTACTCATTACACCATTATACCCATCCTTGTAATGTGATGGTGGAAAATAGATTACACCACGGCGTGGAGACGGTATTCCGTACGTACGCACGCGCGGTGATTTCATTTTTCCGTAGGATGGATAGAAGGTGAATTAGGGTTGTTTCATATTTATAATAACATATCAGTATTTAAGTAATACTGATGTTATTACTTTATCATGAAACAACTAAAGGAGAAGAAGTTGAAGAAGAAAGAAATTGAAAAGATCGGTAACGGATATTACCTCTTCTTTGGAACGCCTCTTTGAATCCTCCACTTAGGGAACTAAGATTGGTCTTTTAAGAAGACCAGGACCTCTAGGATTATTCTAGGGAAGTGGAGAGGAGAAAATGGCAGTGGTTGGCCGAACTTGAGTGCTCAAATCGGTGTGAGGAGGAGGGGGAGGAGGTTCCCTTTTATAAGGGAGGAGAGGGGCACCTTAGGAATATCTCAAAATATTGTTTTATATTAAAGTCAAAATCGGTTTATAATGGTTACAAAGGGTCTTATTTCGAAGATAAAGTGGGGATGGGTCGAAATCCTATCAGCCAATAAGATTTAGACAAGTTTATGGTATTATTTTAACCTTATCAATTAGATTTAACTCTAAGTTAAATAATTTAACTTTTACCATGTCTTTTTGTTTTCTTTCACTATATGGTTAATACACTTACTATAACATGCCAAAAGAACCCCAAATTGTTTATTATTAATATATATATATCCTTATCTAAGTCATTTGGCCGATCCTTAGATTTTTTGGAATAAAATAACAATTAATAATATAATATTTGATTTAAAAACTATTTTGTGTCAATTTTGACACTATTTGATATATGATTTTTGATAGAGTCATAACAGAATTATATGTTCGAAAAAAGTTGATTAAATCAACACTAATATATCATAGTAACCTAGAAAATTAGTTTAATTCATAAAAAGTCTCAAATTACATTTATTTTGGTGTTTATAACATCAATTATGTCAATATTTCATAAATAAGATAATTACTGCATCATAATTGTGTCATAAATAAATTAAATTATTTAATGTCTAAAAATTATAAATCAAATACCATTATTTAGGAAATCTTTTTATCTTTCTAATAAATATTTATAGTCTATTTTATCTTATTTATAACCCCATATTAAAAATGATTTACTTATTAAACTTTGATTTTAACTATTTTAACCCTTCTTTAAATAAATTAATAATAAATGTCCTAATCTAACCCAAGTGGGCCTAAATGGTCATATTTATTTCATAAGGTTGTTTTTGGTCGAATTAAACTTATCCAATAGAATTAGGACATGTGTTAGGGTAATAGTAATATCATATTTACCCTTAGTTACCATATTTACTAATAACCGCGGTAAAAAAAAGTAAAAAGTTACTATTCACCAAAAAATTATTTTTATCTCATTGAACCACATTTTACTTACTAATATCAACCGTGTCTGTCGGATTTTCGAAATTCCATTCACAAAGCGGTAAAATTAAGTTTTATGCAAAATTCAGTTTTTAACCTACCACTTAGTGGTTTCACTATTCATCAAAAATTGAAAGTTTTCAGAAAAATACCAAAATTTCACCCTAGGCTAATTTTGGTATTCCGAATCCAAAAATGAAGTCCATTTTAAAAAATAAAATTTATAAAATTTCAAAAAGTGGTTATTACTATTCATACCGGCTAGGTTTAATAATATTTTAATAGCATATCGTTGTTTAGTGAAACTCGGTATTGCGTACGACACAAGCTATCGAGGAAGGTCGCGATTGTGTGTAAAGTAAGCCAAGCTAGTATGTAGTGAAAGATTCCTTTGATGATATATAAAAAAAATATTACTCATAAAAATCTCAGTTGTTACAAAGAAGCACATAGAATATTCCTCACATGTGCTGAATTTCATGGTGGTACTACTAGAACATGAACTCTCTTAGGAGGAGCATCGAAGGGGTATCTTAGACCGTAGAGAAGAAGTTATACACAAAAAATAAACTCACCTTGTCAAAGAGTTTTTGAGGATGAATAAATATGAATATGTGACATGGGAATAGGAAGAATGAATTAAATATAAGTTTCCTATTGTTTTTGTAATCAATAATATGTGATGAAATTTTGGGGATGAAATTTATAAATATGAGAGAACATAATGACCCATGATTTTCAATGATATTTATTTATTCAGAAAATGTGTCTAATTTTATATTATATTACACATATAAAAAATATAAAGGAACCAAAAAACAATATCACATTAAAAAAAATCATATTATTAGTTATCTATGAAACAAATTAATATGTCAAACCTTAAAACTGGATAAAAAAAAATAAAAAAAAAAGCTTAAATAGGAAAATATGGACTTCCCCAATCCATTAGAATCATCTCCCCCTCAACCAACACTACAATAATGAAAGAAAATATTATTAAACGGATCAACATCTTAGAAAATGAAAATATATAACCTTTGGATGAATTATAGTGAATATTGGGTGAAATAATGATGTGGTATTTATAAGGTATAAAATGTAATGTGTCTATTTAGATTTTTCTGTTATATTACTATTTTTCAAATTTGATTGTTTGTTAATATAAACCTTGTTCAATTTTAACCTTAGGAACAATTCCCATTTCTTATAATTTTACAATTTTAACTAGTGTTTATATGTTGTACCGACAAAATATAATTAATACATAAAGGAGAAAAAATATCCTTGACCTGTAGAGTCATGTCGTTCAAAACCCATTTTTTAAAACTTTCCAGGGATTTAGAATCATTCGCTTTATCCCATGACCAAACCCATGCCTCTCTATAATAAGTGATGTTTAAATGAAATCACTTATCGGAGATGTTTATGTTAGTGGATATTACAACTCAAACGATGTTAGCCGAGCCACCCCATGAAATAACCACCATCAGACAACTTAACCTTAAAATGTACGTGGGTATAATAAAGGGGTACATATCCAGACCATAGTTACTTAAAGTGTTATATTGGTTCTATAAATAAAATTTTATTCAATCAATTACATTTTAATATTTTTTGTCTTAAGAAAATATATGTTTAATTGAGACATATTTTATAAAGTTATTTCATACAGAAATAAAACAAAAATTTTTTTATAGAAAAAATATACAAATTTATAATAAAAGAAGGTATTATTAATATTATAAGTTTTAATTAAATATTATTTTAAAAAATATTATTTAAATTTAAATTATAAAGTAATCTTATATATCATTAGAAATTTTTTATAAGTGTCACAAATATGACTATGTTTTAAAGCTAATATTTTAAATATATAGAAATGTTTATATTTTAAAGTTAAAAATATCATATTTTGATATTTTTATAGACATAATAATTATTATATTTTCAATAATCATGTAAAAATTAGGTTAGGGTTAAATTTTTAGAATTTTCTTAAATAAATTATTTTTCAATTAATAGTAATAATACATTTTTGTGTTTTCGAAATATTTTGTGGCATAATATTTATTTTATATAGATGAAATAATTGAATAAACATAATACAAGACCTAAAAAAATATTATTTTATTAATATTATGTTTTTTAATATATTTTAATCAATTTTCATACCTATATGTGACTTTTCAAAGTCAAAATTAGATAACATGATTTTAAAAACCTTACACTGTGGAAATTTACTTTTCTATGCAAAAAAAGCAATAAAAATGTTGTTTTGTTCAAATATATTAAAATATTATAAAATGTGACTTAGTTGTTTAAAACCATTAGAAAAGTATACGGTCATCCAATGGTTTTTCATTTTCCACAAACTAGATTTTCAGGACCAATATTTGGAAATTATTAAACAATCTCTCCACTTTTTCTATAAATACCCACCCATTTTTTCATTACCATTAAATTTAAATCCATATTCAATGAATTTTTTTTCTCTCCAAATAATAACCCTAATATTAATTATATACCAAAAGTTCCCAATCATCATGATTTAGGATCAACTCTTCATTGAAAGGGAATTATCCTTCATTTCTAATCAATTCAAGAATTTCTTTTTGTATATGAAATCTAAATGTTATGTTACTCTCTTTTGTTTCATTTTTTATCTTACCCTTAATGAAAATTTTTATTTTAAACATGGGATAAATTATTTTTCTCTCATCTTACTCTTTTATTCAAAAATGTTTTATACCCCTCATGCTATCTAATTTACTTCTATAATTTATCT
This sequence comes from Viscum album, assembly GCA_963277665.1. Taxonomy (NCBI): domain Eukaryota; kingdom Viridiplantae; phylum Streptophyta; class Magnoliopsida; order Santalales; family Viscaceae; genus Viscum; species Viscum album. Next base: position 1,962,603,380 of record OY728137.1, read on the forward strand.
CCTTTACTTAAGAAATTATCATTTATTTACTTTTTTTGAATTCTCACACCTATAAATTTTAAATGAGTATTAAACTAGATGTAAATATGATTTATTTATACATGTATTTGCATATTTAAAACCCACATTCCCTTTTCATTGTCTAAAAATGACGTAATGATGATTCCCTTATATGCTTTTATATTCCATCAATTTGATAAGAAACCAATTTTCTATTCTCTATGGGATTTTAATGAAATGGTTTATTATGATATATGTGGCTCAAATTAATTAATAAATACTAAGGGTGTTCCATAAAAGTTCTATAATTCATTGGGTAAATAATTTAGTTTTTATAGATAACATGTTTTAAGATACCTTGGTTGATAACCTTGGTAATTTTAATTTATGAATCCTTGGTGAAAAACTGTGGTGGAATTCTTATGAATGTATTAGATAAATGTTGTATCCTCATTTCAATGCTTTTATTTATAAACGTTTTATTATGATATGCATCATGTTCTCTTGTTCTTGACATATTATCATGCCTAATGTTCTTATTACTATTACTTATGGAGACTTGCTAAATGTCTCCATTACTTATTCCATTACTGGGCCACATGTTCACCCCTTACTTTTTTTGTACGTCATATAGATATGAGAAAATGTAAAATAACATATGGTGATATAATTATGAATCCATTCTTGTTAATTAGAATAATGTTTTCTGTTTCCTTGTATTATGTTCCTAATATCCAAGAAACCATACTTCAAATGATCTTATATTTTGTTACATGAAATGAAATTTTTATTTAAAAAAGGTGGGATGAAATACTAAAAATGAGTATTTTCCCTTGAAAATTTTCTTGATTATCAAAGGATTATTATTTATAAATTCCTTTATAGAATCCCACATCATATAAATATATAATGAAAGTTCTTATAAAAACAATCTTGGAAACATAGAGGATACCTAATATATCTCACAATTAGGATTCCACATAAGAAAACATAGGTGAAAATTGACGATTTAGACATGAATGAAAAACATAAATAATTATATAGAGTGACAGAGATCATCAATCACATGAAATTGAATGATCAATGTAAATTTAAGGTATTCAAAAGCATAGATATATAATGATATAAGATAACATCGGTTCAATACAAATAAATGTATTAGTATTAAATTTTGTTTAAATGTCCTTTTTCTAGATTTGAGTAATTCATTTACAATCTAAAAATATAATGAAATGTATATAATTAATATGTGTCTATTTTATAATTAGAATTTCATCCTGTCCTTCGATCAATTTCCAATTTATCATTTACTAGAAGAAATGAATATTCAAAAATGATTTTTTAATCATAATGCACTAAAATTCATCTTTTATAGATCATAAGATAGATAATATAATTATAAGTCATTACTTGAATCATTATTTATTACCAAAAAAAATTGGGTGGAACATGTTGTAGTAAAATCATTAAATTGTGAAATAATACATTAATCTCCAAAACCTCATTCAAAGTTCAACATAATCCATTCCATATATGGTTGGCTTTATATCCCTTTCAAAAACATAAAATTTTCAAATATGGTCCCCAAATTTATCAAAATAAACTTAACATCGATCCACCATATATCATAAGTATCCCTTGATTGTCACATACCAAACAAGTGAATGACATAATCATTTATTCTCTTAAAACATGGTAATATTCTAAATTTTCATAAAAACTTAATGAAAACATACACTAATCATCATTACTTACATAAAACACAGATTATTAAATATATCATGTAAATTTAGAAATGTTTCAATCTCCATCAATGATAACATGAACTAATTTTCCAAAAAATCATTAATAAATTCTAATGTTATCAGTACTATCCATTTTACTTATTTCTATTAGACATCTCCTTATAACAATATCATTATCTCAACATTAAAAAAAATTTAATGGTTATCTAACCTTAATCAAAATATAACCTTACCATTAAATAACTTTTCTAGTCCATATGTATCATTTAAGGTATTCTTATAAATCCTTAACAGAAAACTTATAATGAACTATCCTAATATATCTCATGATTCATATAATATAATCATTGAATTCCTATTAAAAAATACTTCCATCACCCAAATTACATATGAAACCGTTAACTATGTTTCATTATCTTATTCCATAATAACTCTTTCCTCTCAAATGTCATTTGTATTATCTTCATACTCAAAAGAATAACCATTAATCATACAAATTTTCAGATTATCTTCATGAAATTTCCCCTTAAGACATCTATTTTCATATTTCCCATACTTTCCACATTTAAAACATTCAACAATTAATGATATAATTGGGAGACCATTATTCCCATCCATTGTGTGAACTAAACATTTTATTTTTCCTCTACAATTACCTGATTTGTGTGATTATATTCCAAACTCAATAAAATCTTCCCATCCCTCTAAGACATTCCCGTGAGTTATTTTCCCTCATTCATGACAAATCATAAATTTAATCTTCTTCCCTACATGGTATCTATTACTCAAAATCTCAAAAAACTCTATCATTATTTTATTTGGTGAGTCTGAGAGTGGGTTAAAGATCATTGTATCAATCATATATTGTGATAAAAGATATGTAATAATCAAAAAATCCATTAATCCAATCATCATCCAAATTTTCTACTCATTAAATATCTATTCGTCGCATTCAATGTTAACCCAATTATTTCAAGATCCTTCCATTGTCTAAAACCAACAACAAGGTGTGAGAAATACCTATCATTGTGGGGAACTACATAATCAAGAACAATTACTCATAGGATGTCTAAATTATTACACATTCATTTAAATATTGGATAAATTAATCTTATCATAGGTCATCCATGATCAAAATCTATTTAAATCATAAATGAAGGTTAGTAAAGAGTTTGTAAATTTTAAAATAATATACACTGAGAGTGTCAAACTATGTGTGTAGAAGGGCCCATTGTCATGCACCAGGTGATGATCGAGTCCAAATCAATGTTCCATTTACAGAGTTATTACCCCAAGGTACCCCTATACTAGATCCATATCCACTTATATTATATGGAAATGGAATAAATTACATAGAAACAACTCTATCCATCCTTTAACAAAATTCCAATTTATTTTCCAATACACTAAATCATCTTTAGACATATCCTTAGATACATCTCTAAAAATATATATAGAAATACCAAGAGGGATATTACTATAGTTTTTTCATAAATATTTCTAAATGATAACTAAATCTTTCATATGACACCAACAATAGTGTCCCCATATTTTCATACATGGATATAACATATTTTTAGAAGAATATTTAACACATTAAAAAACACAAAACCTATATCTATAATAGTTTAATGTATTTGGACACATGGAGCAAAATATTTTTAACGCATGAAAGATCCTCAATTTCTCCAATACAAATCACCCCATTTATTACTCAACACAAGCATATCCTACATAATCCTTTCTTCATAACCTGGGGAACGGAAACATAAGAAAGGGAGATACCATAATCTCTGTAAGGGTAAATATGGAGATAGGTATGCATAACATGAGTATAAGGGTATGATAACATGGGTATAACATTTGAAAACCTCATCCTGGATATCAAATAATCTAATATCGAGTCATGGAATAAATATTTGAAGATCATAAGATATGAATCATAATGGAATAAAATAACATGATCCATCAGATCATAACATTATCTTAATACATAGATTTTTTATACATATAATATTGAAATTGTGAACATGTGTAAATAGAAATATATTCCCTCATTATGTTAAGGACATGAAACCCGGACCTCACATAATCTTTTGGACATGAAAACAGGTTCACACATAACATTACAGACATAAAAGACATGTCCAATCAAAACATTGTAAACATGAAATAATGTTCACACATAAAATTTTGAACATGTAATAAAGTTCACACATAAAAATTTTAACATGTAATTAGGATCACACACAATATATTTACTCACGAGTTCTCAATATTTACCCAATGCATTTTAGGGAGATATTGTTACCAACCATATCATAATGAATCCAATATTTATGTGTGAAAAGAGTTCATAAAAATTCATCATATAATAACTAATGAAGTAACATTTTTTTTATAAAAATTTCATCATATCATTACCTGAGTAAAAGAGATAGGTATCATAATCATTTCAACATTTCATCATAAAATAACCTATTAAAATAAGTGGGTTTCATGAGAGTTCTATCATGGAATAACCCATAAAATATAATCAGGTTTCATAAACAAATTTTCAGAATAAACCATTAAATGAAAGACTAAGAATGGTATCCTTGGTTCATATCCACATAAAATAATAAGTTACATCAAAGGATATAATCTTTGATATAAACATATTTTGATCGATCATTTAATACATTTATTGATAAAAATATTATTTCCTTTTGAAGAAAAAAAATTTACAACATTTAGAATTTGGAATCCCATTTTGATTAAAATTAATATCAAAAATTTTTAAATAAATCATGGAATAAAATAATGGTCATGATTATGGGAAATTTTGTTCATGTCGTACCCGTTAAAACCATGATTCCTTCCACATTTTCTATAAAATTAAAAAAACATTCCAATGTTAAATATCATGTAGATTCCATTTAAAATATTTTTTAAAAAGAAAAAAATGGGTGAAATTTTTTTTAACAAATCATTTTAAATACATTTTAAAAAAATTAGAAAACATTTTTATAAAAAATTGGTTTTGGAAAAAAGTGTTTTCGACCGAAAAATTGATTTTTATTAGAAATGTTATTTTTGAACTCTTGGGTATATAAGGATTAGATAATGTTGGTTAAAAAATTTAATCTCTTGATATAACTATAATATTATAGAATTCATGATTTTCTTGAGAGATATATCCTAATATTTCATCCCTGGAAGTATAATCATAAAAAATCCAGATAATCAATGAGATTTTAACAAAAAAAATATTTTCGACTTTGATAACTTAAAATCGTAATAATCATTAAATATTTACATAAAATTAATAATAATATATAATTTGGATAAATAAATTCATTATATTACATGTCAAAGGTTATTTATACTGACCACATGAAATAATGTAAGTGCATACCATAACACATGTCTCAAATAATGAAAATGAAGACAAAATTTTCTTATTACTTGAGTAAATTTGGAATCATAAGACATGTGAGTGAATAAAATAAATATAAACAATAATTATCATTAAATTAGGTCCATTATTTATATATCCGGTAATATTTTAGTCTATACACAACAAAAAAAGAAACGAGTGTTGAATATTGCATAAGTCACTCGGAAATAAATGTGAGACCAGAAATGTAACGCCCTGACCCCAGTTACCTAGAGTCGGTGCATTATTACATGACATTGGCATGATCACTAGAAACATCAAATCTCGAAAAACCGATTAGTTTAGTAGCCTTGGAAACACTAGATATATTCATAATGTTTTACATTACATCATAAAGTGAAAAACTACTATAACAACATATTGTCTCCATAGACCACACTATTATCCCCTCATAATAACCCTGTAGGTCATTAATAATTTACTTCTTCACATCCTGGGAAAAATAAAACATAGAAAAGGGGTGAGCTCAAATGCCCAGTAAGGATAACAATATAGCAGAAACATTCATAAAAAATAATAAACATTTAAGGAAATGTATAACTAAAACAAAATCCTTTTAAACATGAACATCAACATAGTATGGAAAAATAAAATGAAATAATTCCATTTACTTATTCACATGGATATTCTATTAATCTAATAATCACATGCAATATCAATAACCACATTCATAATGATGGAATGCATAATGCCAGACTATCATAACCACATAGCCAAGGCCTCGTGCCAAGACTACAAATAAGATTTTGCCAAGGCCTTGTTCCAAGACACTAGTTTGTCTCATTAGACCTACTGATGCATCTAGGAGCTATAGCGGGCCCCACCCATCACATATTATGTCCAATGCAATCCCATATGAAAAGGATTAAACATAACATAAACATTCATATTAAAAATAGCATACGAAATGTAAATACTTCATCCATAAACTATGAATGGTATAAAAATAACACCTCCACAGTCAAACACATCACAAAACCTTCAATACAATATAGAAGTTTTGTATCATAATAAATCAGCTTCAAAAAAGCGTAAAATCCAGCAAAATATGTTGACATAGATGAAATCAAAACTCTTTTTAGAGAAATATATCTTTTTATTTTGAAATCATTTAAGAGTCATATATTTATAAAATAAAACATTTTCTTTGAAGATATTCTTATAATCTTGTAAGGGAAGATTCGATGATTTTATAACGGCATAAAATAGCCGTACCCACCGTATAAGTTGAAAAAACATTCTTACCTTAATTCTATCGAAAAGGTTAAAAAGCACCTTGTTTGGAAAACGACGGAAATATTACTTTATTAAACACTTATAAAAAGACATACAAGGGTATAAATTAATTTAACCCATATTCTTTTAAATAGTAAAAACAAATTGAAATACATTTTTAAGAAATATGGATGTGGATGATAAAGAGATCCCAGTAGATTATTACGTATAAACAACCTCAGATAATGAAGAGATTGCGAAATAACCCTTACCTTGTACTTTTCCTTGGTTGGGCGTAGGTAAACCTCCAGAATAATGGTGAAATAATTTTTATTAAATTATAAAAGAATCATATACATTAATATGATATCATATATGATTTTTTAACATTGATTTGTTAATAATATCTTAGTATTATCGTTGTTTCGGGTGTTAACTTACTCATTTTATTTTATAAGTTTTGTTATGTAAGTCGTGTTTTTCATGGATAGGTTGTATCTTAATCATATCAAGAATGATATCAAGTCCTTAGATACTATTATTAATCATCAAATGAGAATTAGAATTGAATGGATACGATGGAGAATGAATCTCATCACGTTCGTGGAGATGGTAGACCGTACGTACGCACGAGTGACAATATCATTCTTTTTATATTAAAATAATATATAATTGGATGGTATATCATATATAAAGAATTATTAAAATGTTATATTTATTATTTACATGAATTATAAATTATTATTATACCCATCCAAATAATAATTTATTGAATAACAATTACACCACGACGTGGAGACGGTAAGCCATACGTACGCACGTATGGTGATATGTTATTCAAAGGATGGATATAATACTGAATATGATTGTACCATATTTAAAATAAAATCACAGTATATATAAGATACTGGATTTATTATTTTAGAATGGAAATAACAAAGAAAGAAGAAGTGGAAGAAGAAAGGAACTTGAAAAATGGTGGTGAAATCATTACCTGTTCTTCGGGTTCATCCTTTTGATTTGATCAAAAGGGATCCTTAAGTTGGATTTCTGACTAAATGAAGGCTTCTAGGATGAAGTGAGGGAAATTTATAGTGTATTTTGGCAGAGTTTGGCCGAACCAAAAGGCTTTGAAGGTGTGAGTTAATGAGAAGGGAGAGTTCTCTTTTATAAGAGGGGTGAGGGGAACCTTTGAAAAAGCTAGAAATATTATTTTATAATAAATTAATAGTAGATTTATAATGGCTCCAAAGTAGATTATTTAAAGGTTAAGGTGGGTATGGGTCGAAAAACACTCATCCAATAGAATTTAGACAGGTTTGGGTTACTATATTAACCTTATCATTAAGTATTAACTCTTTGTTAATTAGTTTCACTTTTACAATGTCTCTTTGTATTTTTATATTATATGGTTAATAAACATACTATATACATCCAAGAGACCCCCAAGTGGTCCATTAATGATACACCTATCATTATATAAGTCTCCTGGATAATCCGTAGATTTTTAGGAATTTAATATCAATGAATAATATAATATTTGTTTTAAAAACTCTTTTATGTCAATTTTGACACTATTCAATAATTGATTTTTGTAAAAATCATAACAGAATTATTACTTCGAAGATATTTAATTAAATCACTCCTAACATGTCATATTAACCTATAAAATTAGTTTAATTTATAAAAAATCTCAAAATTATATTTATTTTGGTATCTACAATATCAATAATTTTAATTTTTCACTATTATTGTAATTACTGCATCACCATTGTGTCATAAATAAATTAAATTATTTAATGTCTAAAAATTATAAATAAAATACAATTGTGTAGGAAATCGTTTTATCTTTCTAATTAATATTTATAGTTGAACATCCAACATATATAACCCTATGTAAAAATTGTTGTGCTAAAAGATATATTCTTGTGTCATTTTTGTATTCATTTTAACTTAATTAAAATAAAGTATCCCTATCACATACAAGTGGCACCATTGGGTCCCATAATTGACCCAAATATTCCCATGGTCGGACATGTATCATCCAATAAGGTTAGGACATGTTTTAAGGTAATTTATTATTATTATAATATTATTTTTAACCATTATTTACTGGATTTATCCTTTAACCATGGTAAATAAAATATTTACCAAAGTAATTATTCAAAATGTATAAAAATAAAAGTTACCTATTTACACAATTTGAACATCCTGATTCCAAATATGAATTCCATTTTTCCAAATTCAAAACACAGAAGTGGTAGAAATTAATTTAAAATTAATTCTCGCTGTCAAAACAAGAAGCGTGTTTTCGAGATATAATAACTATCAAAAGATTGATACTTGTTTATGTTCGGTTTAATTGTGGAATTATGTCCAATGACCAACATTGTATTAAATGGTAAAAATATATTCTAAATATACTTTAAAACCAATCAAATTCATAACTTATCACTATTAATTATTTTGATTAAAAAAGTTGTTTTTATTTAAAATTTAGTAATTTTCACTATTAATCAAAATATTAAAGTTATCCGAAAAGTACCAAAATTTCATTTTATGCTAAATTAGATACTCCAAATCCAAAAATAAAGTCCATTTTGAGAGTTAAAAATTATAAAATTTCAAAAAATAGTTATTACTATTCATAAAGGCTTGTTTGATCGGTTGTGGTGTGTGTTAGAACTCGATGTTGCGTACAGCACACGCTATTGCATTATTAAAAGAGAAGCATACTGTAGAAGATTGGGGTGTTACATTCTCCAAGCCTTAAAATAATTTCATCCTTGAAATTTCTAGAATACTACCACATGAAAAGACTCAGGTGGTTCTTCATCATAAGTTCCTCGGGTTCCCACATTTCCTCTTCCATCTTATTGTTTCTCCACAAAACATTTACCAGACGCGTTGTCCAGTTTCTCAGCACTTGTTCTCTCGTATCAAGAATCTTGACGGGCTCTTCGTAATAAGACAGATCGGGTTCCAGTTCTAATTCCTCGTAGGTGAGTACATGCATTAGGTCAGGCATGTATTTCCTCAATAGAGATACGTGGAACACATCGTGAACTTTGGAGAGACTTGGTGGCATTGCCAATCGGTAAGCTACAGCCCCAATTCGTTCTAGAATTTCGAAAGGTCCGATGTACCTGGGACTCAATTTACCTTTCTTAAAAAAACATATGACTCCCATCCATGGAGATACCTTCAGGAAAACATGATCACCGACATGAAATTCCAAATCCTTCCTTCGATTACCAGCGTAGCTCTTCTGCCTACTTTGAGTTTCTTTGATATGATTTTGGATTAACTTCACCTTTTCCATCATTTCCTCCACCAGTTCTGGGCCTACAAGTTTTCTTTCACCAACGTCATCCCAACAGGTTGGTGTACGGCATCTCTTTCTGTATAATGCTTCATATGGTGCCATCTGAATACTCGAATGGAAGCTATTGTTATAGGAAAAGTCTACCAAAGGTAAATATTGATCCCACCTACCCTGAAAGTCAAGTGAGAAAGATCTCAACATGTCTTCTAAGGTTTGAATAGTCCGTTCTGATTGTCCGTATGGCTGAGGGTGGTAGGCAGTCCTCAAATGAAGTTCAGTATCTAGGGATTTCTAAAGACTCTTCTAGAATCTTGCAGTAAAACGGGGATCAAGATCTGAAAAAATCGATAGGGGTACTCCATGAAGTCTTGCAACTTCATTAATATATAGTCTTTCTAGACGTTCTAGTGTTAGATCTTCTCTTATTGCAAGAAAATGTGCTAACTTGGTAAGACGATCAACAATAACCTATATTGCATCGTTCCATCTAGGAGTCTTTGGTAGCCCCATGACAAAGTCAATCGTAATATTGTTCCATTTCCACTCTGGTATGGGAAGAGGTTGCATGACTCCTTGAGGTTGTTGCCTTACAGCTGTCACATGTTGACAAACCATACATCTTGACACAAAATCGGCAATCTCCCTCTTCATGTTTTCCCACCAAAAATGTTCCTTCAAATATCTATACATTTTGGTTCTCCCAGGGTGTATAGAGAAATTGGAACTATGAGCATCATCCATCAATTCCCTTTTTAGATCAGGTATATCAGGAACACAAAGTCTCTTCCCGAATTACAAAATTCCATCTTCATACAAAAAGTCTCTCAATCTCCCACCATTCACAGCTTTAATATTCTTTTGAAATTCTTCATCATCAGTCTATGAACTCTTAATCCTTTCTAGTAAATATGCTTTGGCAACCATTTGAAAAAGCATTGATGTTTCACCTTCCCTGGTTATTCCCATGTCTATCTTTACTAGATCCATGAAAATTGGATCCCTTTTAATTCTCATATTGTTAAAAACTCCATGATCTTTTATACTCAAAGCATCTTCCACCTTGTTTGCTTTCCCCGGGTGGTAGTGTATCGTACAATCATAATTCTTGAGTAATTAAAGCCATCTCCTTTGCCTCATGTTGAGTTCTTTTTGTGCGAAAATATACTTCAATCACTTGTGATCAGTATAAATCTCACATTTTTCACCATAGAGGTAGTGCCTCCATATCTTCAAAGAAAATATCACAGCTGCTAACTCAAAATCATGAGTAGGATAGTTTTTCCCATGAATTTTCAACTGTCGTGATACATAGGCAATAACCCTATCATTCTGCATAAGGACACAACCAAGTCCTTTCTTCGATGCATCACTATAAATAACGAACCCATCATTCCCCGATGGTAGAGTCAATATATGAGCATTGACTAATCTTCTCTTCTATTCTTCGAAACATTCTTCACACTCTTTTTTCCAAACAAATTTAACCCCTTTACGTGTGATCTTCATTAATGGGTTAGCCAATCAGGCAAAATTATGGACGAAACGTCGATAATAACCTGCTAAATAAATAAAACTGCATACCTCAGTTATATTCATAGGTTCTAGCCATTCTTAGATTTCCTTGGTCTTAGAAGGATCAACAGAGATTCCATCTTTAGAGACAATATGGTCAAGAAAATAAATCTCATGAAGCCAGAATTCACATTTTCTAAACTTCCCATATAATTCATGTCTTCTCAGAGTCTTCAGGATAATGCGTAATTGATGTTTATGATCTTCGTAGCCTTTGGAGTATACTAAGATATCATCAATAAATACCAACACAAATTCATCGATATATTCTTTGAAAACTCTATTCATCAGATCCATGAATACAGAGGGTGCATTAGTCCATCCAAAAGGCATTACAGAAAACACATAATGCATGTACCTGGTTCAAAATGCTGTCATCAGAATGTCTTCCTTCTTTACAGACAACTGATGGTATCCAGATCGAAGGTCAATCTTTGAAAAGTATTGAGCTCCATGCAGTTGGTAAAATAAATCATCAATGCGAGGTAGGGGATACTTGTTCTTTATTGTTATAGCATTGATCTCCCTATAGTCGATACATAACCTCATAGATCCATCTTTCTTTTTATAAAAAAGAACAGGGGCTCCCCATGGAGAAACACTAGGGTGAATAAATCCCTTATTACTCAATTCCTCTAGTTGTTTCTTTAGTTCACGTAATTCTACAGTGGCCATTCTATAAGGGTTCTTCGATATAGGACTCGATCTAGGAATTAAATCAATGGAAAACTTAACTTCTCATTCTGGAGGATGTCCAGGTAAATCTTCCAGAAATACATCTACATTTTCTTTTACAACAGGTACATCCTCTATTTGAACATTCCTTTCCTCACCCACAGTTATTTCATTCTCTTCCTCCCTAATAATTGAATTTAGTTGAGCTACTGGGGGTGGATCTAGATAAGAATTAGGTGGTGACGATTCTGCTCAAAAGATAAGGCATTCCTTATCATCATCATCAAAAATCGTAACCTCCTTCTTCTTACAAAAAATATTTGAATCATAATCCGAAAGCCAATCCATTCCGAGGATATTATCAAATTCAATCATAGGTATGATGATGATATCAGTGGATAAAGAACATTTTTGTGCTCTAATGGGGACTAATTCAAAAAACTTTGTTGCATTGATACTTCCCTTAGGAGATTTAACTCACAACTCCCTTGTTAAATCAAATTGGAAATATCTAATTTTCTTAGCAAACTGGGAAGATATGAAACAACGCGATGATCCAGAATCAAATAATGCATTTTTTAAACTTGAGAAAGCCATTAAATAACCTACCTCCACATCTTTTGGAGCTTCTACCTCTATAGTAGTGATAGAAAAAGCTTGGCCTTGATCACATGGACTTTTTTGAGGTAAGTTCCCTTGACGATTAGGACATTCATTTTCATAATTTCCCATCTCCCTGTAATTGTAGCACTGAACATTGGTAGCTTCCTTCTTCCCTTTGCAATCACGAGCTTGGTGGCCTTTTTCACCACATCTGTAACAGACGCCCATTCCCTTCAAGCAAGTACGAGGGTGTTTCAACCCACATTTACCACAAGATGGATATTCAACCTTTACATTATTCCCCTTATTTCCATTCCCAGATTGATCACTAGATCTCTTCTTCTCTTTCTTTTCTTTAAAGTCATAAGACTTAGATAATTCATTTTCTCTCATGATAACACATGAGAAAATGTCTTCATATGACGAGACAGATTGTGAGACTAATGCTCGACGGAGAAATGTTTTTAACACATCAAAGAAATGATCAATATTACTTCTTGGGTTACGTATATAATCTCCAGCATACCTTGCTAACCTTGTAAGTTAGCCTCATACTTTACGACATTCTCATCCTCCTTTTTTCTCAGACTCAGAAGTTGCCTTTTCATATCTTCTTGATGGTAATGAGGAAAGTATTTTTCTAAAAATAGATCTTTGAACTCCCTCCATTACATATTTGGCACTTAATAATCTTCCTTCATGTTTTGAATCAATGACCACCATTGATCAGCATCTCCAGTGAGGCAGTAAACTGCCATGATAACTTTTTTCCTTTCACTACTCCCCAAAGCCTGAAATATTTTCTCTAGGGAATTTATCCATTGCTCAGCTACTAAGGGATTTGTACTCCCATTGAACATTGGTGTTTGTCGCCTCATGAATCGATCTTACATTGATCCTCCACGCTAAGGATCAGGGTGCTCCATACGAGTACGTTTATTATTCATAACCTGAGTGAGTTTTCCTAGTATGGTGATTAGCTGAACGGCACCAGTTGCATCACCAGCTCCACTATAATTATCTTGAGCAGGAGGGAAATCCCTACATGGAGTGCATGCATTGATACGGTTTCCATTTCTTCCACTAGGCTCCATTTCTAAACAATGGCATAAACTAGATCAGTTTATGAATCAAAATACATAATTCCATACTTATAAAGAACTTAACATAAATTGAACTATTTATGGATATAATCCATAATCATAAAAATGTTTTATTTGAGGAAGTATATACTCATAAACCATTCATAATGATTTTTAAATAAAATGAGAGTTATCCTAAGTATATCCCCCATGAGTGTCGTAACCAAGAGTGCAGCAAGGCCCATTGTCGGGAACCAGTTCCTGTTCGAGTCTAGCTCAAAGCGGTGTTTTCGGGTTTTACCCATAGGTACATCTGTGCCAAATCCGCCTCTACCTGCTCGAATCCAAATAGGGATGTATTTCTCAGAAAACTCACAAAATATTTACAATACCAAAATTCTAAGAGGTTCTTCTATACTAATCCTCAAAGTCCATCTTAAATCTATGTGCTCTAATCAAAGTTTATCTAAATCTAGCTTCCAAGGTTTGTAATAAACTTTCTCTGATACCAACTGTAATGCCCCGACCCCATTTACATAGAGTTGGTGCATTATTACATGATATTGGCATGATCACAAGAAAGATCAAATCTCGAAAAACTGATTGGTTTAGAAGCCTTAGAAACACTAGATATATTCATAAAGTTTTACATGACATCATTAAGTGAAAAACTACAACAACAACATATTGTCTCCATAGACCACACTATTATACCCTCATAATATCCCTACAGGTCATTCATAATTTTCTTATTCACATCCTAGGAAAAATAAAACATAGAAAAGGGGTGATCTCAAATTCCCAGTATGTATAACAATGTAGAGGATAATTTCACAAAAAAGAATAAATATTTAAGGCAATGTATAACTAAAACAAAATCCTTTTAAACAAGATCTTAAACATAGTATGACAAAAATAAAATGAAATAATTCCATTTTCTTATTCACATGGAAATTCTAGTAATCGAGTAATCACATGTAATATCAATAACCACTTTCATAATGATGGAATGCATAATGCCAGACTATCATAACCACATAGCCAAGGCCTCGTGCCAAGACTACAAATAAGATTTTTCCAAGGCCTTGTGCCAAGACACTAGTTTGTCTCATGAGACCTACCGATGCATCGAGGAGCTATAGAGGGCTCCACCCGTCACATATTAAGTCCAATTCATTCCCATATGAAAAGGATTAAACGTAACATAAACATTCGTATTAAAACTAGCATGTGAAATGTAAATACTTCATCTGTAAACTATGAATGGTATAAAAATAAGACATCCACAGTCAAACCTATCACAAAAACTTCAATACAATATAGAAGTTTTGTGTCATAATAAATCAACTTCAAATAAGCGTAAAATCCATCAAAGGATGTTGACAAAGATGAAATCAAAACTCTTTTTAGAGAAATATCTCTTTTTATTTTGAAATCATTTAAGAGTCATATATTTATAAAATAAAACATTTTCTTTGAATATATTCTTATAATCTTGTAAGGGAATCTTAGACGATTTTATAATGGCGGAAAATAGTCGTACCCGCTGTATATGTTAAAAAAACATTCTTACCTTAATTCTGTCGAAAAGGTTAAAAAGCACCCTGTTTGGAAAACGACAGAAAGATTCCTTTATAAAACTCTTATAAAAGGTCAAAAAAGGGTATAAATGACTTTAACACATATTATTTTAAATAGTAAACATGTTTTTAAATACATTTTTAAGAAACATGGATGTGTATGATAAAGAGATCCCCGAAGATTATTACGTATAAACAATCTTGGATAATGAAGAGATTGTGAAATAACCCTTACCTTGTACTTTTCCTTGGTTGGAAGTAGGTTAACCTCCTGTATAATGGTGAAATAATTGTTATTAAATTATACAAGAATCATATACATTAATATGATATCATATATGATCTTTTAACCTTGATTTCTTAATAATATCTTAGTATTATCGTTGTTTCGGGTGTTAACTTACTCATTTTCTTTTATATTATTTTTACGTAAGTCTTGTTTTTCATGGATAGGTTGTATCTTAATCATATCCAGAATGATATCATGTCCTTAGATACTATTATTAATCATCAAATGAGAATTATACTTGAATGGATATGATGGAGAATGAATCTCATTGCGTTCTTGGAGACGGTAGTCCGTACGTACGCACGAGCAACAATATCATTCTTTTGATATTAAAATAACATATAATTGGATGGTATATCATATATACATAATTATTATCATGTTATATTTATTATTTAAATGAATTATAAATCATTATTATACCCATCCAAATAATAATTTTTTGAATAACAATTACACCACGACGTGGAGACGGTAAGCCGTACGTTCGCACGTATGGTGACATGTTATTCAAAGGATAGATAGAATACTGAATATGATTCTAACATATATATAATAAAATCACATTATATATAAGATACTGGAGTTATTAATTTGGAATGGTAATAACAAAGAAAGTAGAAGTGGAAGAAGAAAGGAACTTGAAAAATGTTGGTGAAATCATTACCTTTTCTTCGGGTTATTCCTTTTGATTTGATTAAAAGGGAACCATAAGTTGGCTTTCTGACTAAAGGAAGGCCTCTAAGATGAAGTGAGGTAAGTTGAGATAATATTTGGGCAGAGTTTGGCCGAACCAAAAGGCTTTGAAGGAGTGATTTAATGAGAAGGGAGAGTGCCCTTTTATAAGAGGGGTGAGGGGCACCTTTGGAAAAGCTTGATATATTATTTTATAATAAATTCATATTCAGTTTATAATGGCTCCAAAGTGGATTATTTAAAGGTAACGGTGGGGATGGGTCGAAAACCACTCAACCAATAGAATTTAGACAGGTTTGGGTTACTATATTAACCTTATCATTAAGTATTAACTCTTAGTTAATTAGTTTCACTTTTACAATGTCTCTTTGTATTTTTATATTATATGGCTAAAAAACGTAATATATACATCCAAGAGACCCCCACGTGGTCCATAAATGGTACACCTATCATGATATAAGTCTCTTGGACGAACCTTAGATTTTTAGAAATTTAATATCAATTAATAATATAATATTTGTTTTAAAAACTCTTTTATTTCAATTTTGAAACTATTCAATAATTGATTTTTTTAAAAATCATAAAAGAACACTTTCTTAGAAACTATTTTATTACATCATTCATAACATGTCATATTAACCTAGAAAATTAGTTTAATTCATAAAAAGTGTAAAATTATATTTATTTGGGTATCTACAATATCAATCATTTTAATTTTTCACTATTATTGTAATTATTGTATCACCATTGGGTCATAAATAAATTAAATTATTTAATCTCTAAAAATTATAAAAAAATACCATTATGTATGAAATTATTTTATCTTTCTAATGAATATTTATAGTCAA
Source organism: Viscum album (assembly GCA_963277665.1). Lineage (NCBI taxonomy): Eukaryota > Viridiplantae > Streptophyta > Magnoliopsida > Santalales > Viscaceae > Viscum > Viscum album. The sequence continues at coordinate 1,962,620,449 of OY728137.1, forward strand.
AATTCCAATATATATAACCTGATGTAAAAATTGGTTTTCTAAAAAGATATATGCTTGTGTCATTTTTGTATTCAGTTTAACTTAATTAAAATAAAGTGTCCCTACCACTTACAAGTGGTACCATGGGCTCCCAAAATCGACCCAAAGATGCCCATGGTCGGAAATGTATTATCCAATAAGGTTAGAACACGTTTTAGGGTAATTTTTTATTATTATAATATAATTTTTTAACCCTTATTTACCGAATTTACCCTTTAACCATGGTAAATAAAATATTTACCGAGGTAATTATTTAAAATGTCTAAAAAAAGTTACCTATTTACACAATTTGAAAATCCTAATTTCAAATATGGAATCCATTTTTCCAAATTCAAAACATAGAAGTGGCAGAAATTAATTTAAAATTTATTCCCGCTGTAAAAACAAAAAGCGTGTTTTTAAGATATAATAACTATCAAAAGATTGATACTTGTTTATGTTCGGTTTAATTGTGGAATTATGTCCAATGACAAACATTGTTTTAAATGGTAGAAATATATTCTAAATATACTTTAGAAACAATCAAATTCAAAATTTGTCACTATTAATTATTTTGATTAAAAAAGTTGTTTTTAATTAAAATTTAGTAATTTTCACTATTCATCAAAATATTAAAGTTATCCGAAAAGTACCAAAATTTTACCTAAGGATAAATTCCATACTCTGAATCCAATAATTATGTCCATTTTGAGAGATAAAATTTATAAAATTTCAAAAATTTGGTATTACTATTCATAACGGCTAGTTTGATCGGTTGTGGTGTGTGTTAGAACTCGATGTTGCGTACAACACACGCTATTGCATTATTCAAAGAGAAGCGTTCCGTAGAAGCTTGGGGTGTTACAAGAAATTTGTTAACTTAAGTCCAAACCTAATTTATACACATTTGAATTTTATTTAAAAAAAATATATGTTCATTATAAATATATTATAGAACCATATAAATATATATTCTACCATATCTGATTTACTGATGCCCTTTTATTTCCCTTTTATTAACAATTTCATGTTAAAGTCATGTTATGAGTAATGACAGATTTTATTGTATACATTTTGAGTTTTATTTTTGTTCCTCTTAATCATGGTTTAATTATTTCATGAATAATAATGAAATAATTATCATATTTATATATCAATTTTCCTCGTAATACCAATCATGAAATATGGTTTTGGGAAATGAAATACTTTTCATTCATGGAAATGATAGGTCGTACGTATGCGTGAGAAACATTTATATTTATTAATGGTCATTATGTAAAGTATTTAAGCAGTATTTTAACTTTAAATAATTAAAATAATATCATAATTTCAATATTAAATCATTATATATACTTATATATATCATCCTTGTGGTGTGGTGATGAAAAGAGAGAGTCACATCATTTCTTGAAGGTGGTAGTACACACATACACAAACGATGTTAAATGTAAGAATGAAAATTTTATATTATCTATTCATATTGATAAATATTCCATGAATATAATTATGGTTTCTTTTATATGACATTTATATATCCTTATTATCTTTTATTTAAATGTTTTATGATAATAAATCGCATCGCTTCATGATGTGGTAGTCCATCGTTCAAACGAATGACATTATCATATCCCTTGTGGGATATAAATTCAATATGTTAGATATGATATAATTAATATAGAGGTATAATAATATTATAAATCTCATATATATACATTATATCCATAATACTACCCAAACATCATATTTTTTTAATGGAAAAATGATTAACATCAGTTTGTGAGGCAGTAGTCCGCTGTACACATGAACAATGATTGTGTAACCCATTTGATGGAAGTGGAAATGGTTGTAGGTAATGCACATAATATAAAAATAACTCTTTATAAGTAATATAATTATATTATTATATACTAAGGGTATAAAAATAATTTATGGAGGTGGAGGAATAAATAAAATTAAAATTCATATTGATGAATGTTACCTCCTCTTTTGGTATCTTACTCGTTATTTTACCAAAATCCTTCCTTGGATAGATTAATATCAAAAAAAGTATTATAGGATGATAGTAGTGAATTTTTCAAGTGATTATTTCTCATATTTTTTGAACCAAAACGTTTTTATGGTCTGAATAAGATATGATAGGGGGTGGCCTTTTATAAGTGAGGTAAGAGGAACACATTCAATTTTTTCAGATGATTCAATAATACCCATGTTTTTAGGATTCCATATGCTACCAAAATAGTCAATTATCAAACCTAGAATATATAAGGCTGAAATAATTATGTCAAATGGGTGTTGGATATGATGGTAGTCCCATTTTAAACATTATCTTCTAAGATTAACCCATTGAAAAATCAGTTTTACATTAACCACAAAAATTAATTTTTAATGTTCTACTGTTCATTTTGGTAGAAGATTAAGATGACATTATTATGAATCAGAAATTATTATAAAAATAAATATTTAATACCTTATTACTAATATTTTTCATATAATTGGATAAATTTAATTTAAAATTAATCTTGCATATGGGATGAGAAAATAAGTTTTTAAAGAGAAGATATTAAAAACTTTACAATGTTTTTATATACAAATTAAATATTAAAATTATTAAAATAAACTAAATTGGATTATTTTATATAAAATTTAAAAAAATTTACAATAAATTTAATTCAAAATATAATTTATAATTCTAAATAATTTAAATTAAAATTCAATATTTTTCACTATTCACCAAAAAATTACTCTTTTCATAAAATTGTCAAAAATATAACTCTAAGATGATTATGATAAGAATATTTTCAAAATTAATATTTTTTTATAAAATTGATTTTCAATATTTATCAATAATTTTTCAAAAAAAGGTGTCTAAAATAAAACTTTTTTTTTTGAAAAATATAGTTTTTCATCAAAAAATTGGATGTATTATTATTTCAAGTATAAGAAATATATAAAATGAATTTAAAATATTTTATTTAATATATACTATATATATATCATTAGATTAATTCACTATTTTATTAATTTATTGAGGTAAAATGTGTTTATGCACAAAAAAAATTGTTTTTTTAGAAAAAAGATTTCATTAATTGGAAATTGTAATTATTTTTATTTATAATTAATTTTCAACCAAATAATTAATATTACATACGCATTTAAACCAAAATTAAAAAATTTAGCTAATATTATTCATACAATTCATTACAATTTTTATTTAATAACTATCTTATTAACCAATAATATTTTAATAATTTGTCATGTTTTAGTTGAAACCATTATTGTGTGTCATGTAAGATAAAATTATTGTTTTTGTAAAAAAATACAAATTAAGTGTTGTATATAATGAAAAATATTGAAAAGAATAAATTTAATTAAAAAAATATCTCACAAAATATTAGATTGTTACATTCTACCCCCTTAAAATTAATTTCACGCACAAATTTTTTCTCAGTCATCAAATATTTTTTATTTAGAAATTCCCTCAGAGAAACCCAAATCATTAAAATGAATAATGAAACTCCATTTAAAAATGGAAGGATATGAACATAAATATTACATAATTTAATGCATAACTTGGATTATTTATAAAATTAAATATGTGTGAAGTGGAGATTTTTACATGAATGAAAAATCATAAATAATTATAGAGAGTGATAAAGATCATTGATCACAAGAAAGTGAATAATCAAAGGAATGTTAAGGGCTTAAAAACATAAAACTATTTTGATTTAAAAGACATTGGTTCAACAGAAACGATTATATAAGTCATTAATTTTATATTTAGTTTTTATCAATACAAAATAGTTAGACCGAGATACACATAAATTTTCATATTCTGAAATAATTCATTAATCTCTAAAATCTCATCCAAAATTAAACTCAAATCATTCCATAAATGGTTAACTATATAACCCTTCCCAAAATACATAATTTATAATAAGGTCACTATATTTCTCAAAATCACCTTAACATTGATCTAAAATATATCATAAGATTTTTTTTATTGTCACATACCAAACATGTGAATATATTCATCATGAATTCTCTTGAAACATGGTAATAAACTAAATTACCATATAATATTATTGAAAAAAATACAATATTCCTCATTTTTTACATAAAACATATATTATTAGTTTATTCCTTAAATTCATAAATTTTTTAAACACTATTAAGAATATCATAAACAACTTTTCAAAAAAATAATCTCTTCTAATGTAATTAGTAATATAAAATTTAATTATTAATATCCAACATCTCTTTATCCCTACATAATTATCTCAACATAATCAACATATTAAGGGTTATATTCACTTAATAAAAATATCACCTTTCAATTAAATAAATTTTCCAGTCCATCAATACCATTTAACACATTATTAAAAATACTTAATGTGAAACTTGTGTTAAATAAAATTTAAACCATCACTTGTACATTTTTCATATTTTCATCAAGATCTTTCCCATGTGGACATTTATTTTCTGTATTTCCTATACATTTCACATTTTAAACATTCAAACATCATTGATATTTTAGAGAGACTATTATTCAAATCTATTTCTATATCCTAACTGTTTATTTTTCCTCTAAAATTACTTTATTTATGTCATTTGATACACTAAAAACATATTACCATCCATCTAAGACATTAACTTGAGTGGTTATTCCCACATTATTGATATATATAAAACTAAATCTTCATTCGTTTTTTGACTACATTTCCTAAAATAGCAATTTACACTATCATTCCCTTCTTTGGTGAGTCTTATATTTGGTTAAGGTGTATATTGCTAATAATAATTTTAGATAACTTATTAGGAATAATAACAACATCCATTAATCCATTAAACATCCCATTTGGGTTTTCATCATCAATTTTTTCATCACATTCAATGTTAACCTAGTTACATATAGTTCCCACCATTGACTAAAACTAAAATCATTGTGTGAGTAAAACTTATCAATGAAGAGAACCACATAATCACATAAAATTAATAATATGATTTCTAAATAATGACCCATTATTTTTAATCTATGACACCATAGTCATAAACTATGTCAACCATGATTATCATCTATTTAAATATTTCATGATGGTTCTAAATGAGTTTGTGAGTTTAAGAAAAATATCTCACGGTAGTGTCAGACTAGGTGTAAAGAAAGGACCATTTTCCTACACCAGGTGATGATTGTAATCTGGTAAATACACCTATCATGGAGTTATTACCCCTAGGAAACCAATGTTCTAGATACATATCAACTTATAATACCCAAACAATCATGAAATTTCATAAAAACCACCAACTCTATACATTATGAAAATTCATTAAAATTTACATATACATGGACTCATCCATAGACTTATATAAATATAGATACCTAAAATTATCCTTATAAATATCTATAGGGATCTAAGTATATTTTTCTCATCCAAGTTTAAAAATTTCAATTAAACCATTCCTTTGGTACCAAGAATAGTGAGAATAGATTTTCATGAATGAATATTACATATTTTTAGATGAATATTCAATACATTAAATAAATAGATTCATGAGGAAAATAATATTTTACCACATTTTGAGAGTATGAACAAAATATTCATAACATAAGGAAGATCTTCAACGTATTCCTCAAAGATTTTCCCCTTTGGTACTATTCAGAACCATACCATACTTAAACCATTCATCATAACCTGGAGTATATAAACATAATAAAGGGTGTGTTTTGACACTCGGTAAGAGTAAACATGGGAGGTATATAAATGTAACAGGAGAATGATGTTATGATAACATTAACATAACATTTGAAAACCAAACCCTGCATATCAATGATAATAATATTTCGTCACGAAATAAATATTGGTAGTTAATAAGAGAGAAATCCAATAGGAATCAAAGTACATGATCAATGAGAGAATAACATTGGAATAATACATAGATATTTGTAATATATCTCATATTATAACATTTTGAACAAGTGTAAATTGAAACAAGTTCCCTTAATTCATTAATAATCTAAAATCATTCCCTCATATAAAATTATGGACATGAAACTAGGTCCACACATAAAATTATGGACCTGAAAGTCAAGTCCATGCATAACATTGTGAACATGTAATAAGGTTCACACAAAACATTGTGAAAATGTAATTTTGTTCATGCATAACATTTGATACATGAAAATAAGTTCACACAAAACTTATTTACTCAAGATTTATCCATCTATACCCAATGCATTGGAGGGAGATATAAGCCCCACCAGTATAATAATGAAAATTATATTTACGTGTTCTAAAATATTTAAAAAATTCTTCATATCATAACCCTCGAATTAAATTGGTTTCATAAACATTTAATCATATCATAACCTATTGAAAATATATTGGTTTTATTATAATTGCATTATTTAATCAAAGGATAACCCATGAAAAAAATCATATTTCATGATAGTTCTATCATGGTATATCCCAAGGAAGAGAAGAAGGTTTCATAAACATCTTGACATGATGAAAAATTTAGAGAAAGAACAAAAAATTCATCCTTGGTTCATATCCACTACAATGTATAAGTTACATTAAAGGATGTCATCTTATATGGGAAGTGTTTTTGGTAGATTATTTAAATCATTTCATGAGGGAAACATCCTTTCCAATTTGATTTTATTAGAAAATAATGAATATTTAAAATACATTTCATTGAAGATAACCTAAAAAGCATATAAAGGAATATTAAAAGAAAATAGTGGCCATAAGGGTGGTAAATTTCATTGTTGTCATTAACCATAAAACAAAGATTACATGAAATTTTTGATAAAATATAAACATGACCGTTTATTTAAAATGAAATGAATATTCATTTTATATTTTTAAAAGTAAAATATGGGTATTTTTTTTAATAAATTCATTTTCAAGTAATTTTCTCAAAAATTTAAAATCATTTTTAGAAAAAAAAATTTTACAAAAATAAATATTTTCTTCTAAAAAGAAATTTTTTCTAAAAAAGTCCATTTTGTTTTATTTGGTATATAAAGAATTAATTATTAAGGGAATAAATTATTCTCATGAAATAAAAATAGGATAAAAAATTTCCCGAGTTTACAGAGAGATATATCATTATATTTTATCATTGTAAGCATAATCATAAACAATCCTGATAAATAATGAGATTATAACATAAAATATTTACCACATTAATAACATTGAATTGTAAGACTCATGAAGTAATAACATTAAATGAAATATAAAATTTAATCAGGATAAATAAATTCTGTATATTGTTTTTAAAAGAGTATGTATATACACCTCGTGAAATAATATAGGTTCATAACATAACATATGTCTCAAAGATGGAAAATTAAGTCAAAAAACCCTTACTGCTTGAGTAACAATCAAAACATAAGCTCTGTGAAAGAATAACATCAATAGAATATTTAATAATCATTAATTTAGTTATATTCATGATATATCATTTCATTGTGTAGTACATATTACACACAATACAAATGAGTGATGAATATGGCATAAGTCTCTTCGAAATAAAAGTGAGAATAGAAATCCTTTACCTTATGTCTTGAGTTCCTTCATGCATGTTTCAAAAACATGTATAATAAATTTAATTTTTTATAAATATATTATATAACCATATATATATATATAATACCATATATTATTTAATTATTCTCTTTTATTACCGATTTGTTAATATTTTCGTGCTAATATCATGTTTCAGGTAATAATTGCATTGTTTTTTATATGTTTTGATTTTTTTATTTCTAGAACTCTTGATAGTGATTATATTATATATAGAATTATAATCATTACATTATTTTTATATTTATATATCCAAAAATACTATTATAATGAATCATGAAAATGTGTTTGAGATATGATGTATGTTATGATCTTCAAGATTGTAGGATGCATGTACGCATGAGTAACATTTCAATTTTCAACGAACATTTTAAAAACAAGATAAGTAATATTTTAACTGTTAAATAATTATAATTATATAATAATTACCTTGTTAATTATTAAAATATAATTATATATATTGTCTATGTGGTTTGGTGTTGTAAAGAAAGAGTCACATCACTTAGTGAAGGTGGTCGTCCACACATACACGAATGATGTTATAATCTTTCAGCGAGTGAAATGGTAATAAATAAAATGATATATTATCAATTAAGAATGATAAATATTTCATTATTCTCATAATTATGTCGTGTATATCTCATGTATTTACCCTTGTTATCTTCTAGGTAAAGTGTTAATAAAAATGAATCTCATTGCTTCATGAGGCAGAAAGCCATTGTAGACACGATCAATTTTATTATATTTCTTATGGATTAGAAATTAAAAATAGGTATATATGATAACAATAATCCAATGGTATAACTATTTTATAAATATGAAATATATATAATTTTAATCCATCATTATAACAAACAATGAGAAGTAGTAATGAAAAAATGAATGACATCGGTTCGTGAGGCGACAACCATCCACACACACGAATGATGATTTTGTAACCCATTTTATGCAAGTGGAGATGGATGTAGTAAATTTAATTAATGTTAAAAAATATATTTATAGTATATATACTATGGTTATTATATCATCACGGCATAAATAGGATTGAACATGGTGGAGTAAGATATATAACAAAAACACTCATTGATGAAAATTACCTATTCTTCTAGCATCCTCCTTAGGTTTTCACCATAATCCTTCCATGATTAGATAAATGTTGAAAATAAGGAATCAATGATGATATTGGGGAAGTTTGGAAGTTATTTTGGTTGGTATTTTCGGAAATAATTGGGTTAGAAGTTGTGAAGAAGGGAGGAGAGAGGGAGACCTTTTATTAGTGAGGTTAGGGGTACACATTTAATTTTTGGAAAGAATTCATTCATACACACGTTTTTTATCACGAAAAAAGAATTACAAATATTAAATTAATGACACTAGAATATATAATGTCTCGATATGGAAACAAAATGGGTGTTGGACATGTTCATAGGTCATTTCTAACCCATGTATTCTTTGTTTAACCCCTTGGTAATTCAGTTTTTATGTTAACTACTCTAATTAATTTTTACTGTTTTCACTACTTGTTTTGGTAAAAATTTAATATGTATTTATTATACATTATAAATTATTCTTATTCTAAATATGAATCATTTTTAAAAATTAAATTCAAAAAATTGGAAATTGGAAATTTTAAATTAATTTCATAAATACTCTGAGAAAGATTGTTTTTAAAGAGAAAATGTTCAAAATTTATAATATTTTTATATAAAAATTAAATGAAAAATTATTTAAATGAACTAAGATGTATTAATTTATATAAAATTTAACTAATTTAACTTCAAAACTAATTAAAAATATAATTTAATATTTTAAATAATATAAACAAAAAGGCAGTTTTAAATTAAAATTCGAATTTTTTTCTATTCCTCCAAAAAATTAATATTTTAAGAAATTTCAAAAAATTGAACCCTAATATAATTTTTATATTATGGCGTAAATTTTTTATTTATTTTATAAATTTATTTTTCTAAAATTTTCAAAAATTAATTTTAAAATATGTGGGCAAAATACAATTAAACTATTTTTTTAGATAAATAAATTTTTAAGGGTAAAATTTGATTTATTATTATTTTTTGTATAAATAAAGATGAATGTTAATCCTTTTAATGAATATATAATATATTAAATGTACTAAAATAATTCACAAATTTATTTATTTATTTAAGATGGGTTTTTTCACATAAAAATAGTTTTCTAAAAAAAGAATTTCTTTTTATTCAAATTGTTTTTATTCTGAATTTTAATTATTTGGCAATGAAATAAATAATCTTATATATATGTGAAAACCATATTTTCATAATTTAGTTAACTTTATTCACACCCTACATTCCAATGGCTATGTGATAACTATCTTATTAAATAATAATATCATAATAATATGTCACATATAATTTAAATTCATTGTTATATATAAGTAATGATCAAGTCAGTGAAAAATGTAATGAAAGCCAAACATAGTGTTTAATGTAATGAGAAATATCAAAAATAAATAAATTTAATTCTAAAAAATATTTTTACAAAATCTTTGGGTGTTTCATCCTCTATACTAGCACTATGTAGCTAATTCATGGATACCTTAACCACATCAAACTCCATGACATTCTTAGCTAGTACTAGACCAGGATCCTACCTAACATGGTGTTGTTGATCTTACACTTGAATGTGATGTTGGTTCAGATCCGTTCTCAATACACACCAGAGTGAAATTTTAGAAAAGAATATGATGGTTCCCTATATTACTACAATATCAATACTCATTTGGGTCCATTATACATTGGGTCTACTTATGTCCCTCCCAACAACTTTGGTGACACACCACATAAATATCAGTGCATGTCATCTGACAGGCGTTGCCTCCATAAACAAACTCCAAGTGACTGTAAGAACCTAATTTTTCACTCATTTACGGATCCTATAAAATTACATTTAATTATTTAATTTAGACCTAATATGGATGCCTAATAAATTAGAAAGTTCTTAGGGTGTTAGCGGAATGTTCAGATCCTAGAACCCATCATTTTGGGAAAACTAGTTATGTCACATTGTTAGCGCATAGTTGGCGCATGATTTGGAAAAATGTGAAAATTGAAATTTTCCGAAAGAACAAAATCATAGGGTTTTCAGATGATTATGCAGCCTATCCGTGGGAGTTCCCCTTCTTCATAGGTACCCATGAATAGTTTGCGCATGTTTTATAAAACTATGTGGACAAACCAGACATATGATATATTATGGGTATATTTTCATTTTTCCTTTAATGGTCTAATTAAGCCTCCCCTTCTTTCCTAATCTGTGATGTAGTAGGATTGAATTATTTTAGCTCTCATTTTGAATATTGTTGAAGTTCTAAGGTAGGAATTTAAGTATCCCCTTCATCTGGGATCTGATCAATATTCCATTAATCATGTTGGATGTACAGATGTAAGTAATTGAGTATTTTTAAGCCTTTCTCCATCTCTTTTTCTCCCAACCTAATTATTGTGGTGTGAAATTTTTTCTTCTTTTCTTAGATCTACTCTAATCGGAGCCAAATCTATGGATTATACGGGAGTAAAAGATTCATAAAACCCTATGGTGTGTTCTCTATAACTCTTCCATAAAGATTTTTGGTTTTGTAATTTTGTGTAGGGTCCACTGATTTCATCAACTATCATTTATTGAATTTTTATGTCATGCATAAAAAAATTAAAATAGTATATATATGATATTTCTATGTGTGTGAATAATTTTTAGTGGTTATTACCAAATATCCATCCATTCCATGTAGAAAGTTATGCATTAATTTGATTTTTAGATTCTGAAACATTTGATCCACTATTCGGGGGTGACTTGGCTTGACCCTTCTAAGGGTAATCTTTTTCTATATTAAATGGATTGATTTATATTTTGATTTTCATAAGGAAAAGTACCATGTATTCTCACCCATTTACTTGCCTATGGAAAGTCCTTCAAATTGATAAGTAAATGTAAAAGGAAAATTTTAAATTATACTAAGTATATGACTTGACGGGATTAAATGTGAATGATTAATATGTTACATGTCTGTATCCCCTCTTACCGCATTAATTTTAGTTAGAGAAATGTACCTTAATAATTTATTATGCCTTAAATGGAGAAAATAATGGTTGAACATGACTTGGTCTTGTCACACTAATGAAACTCAAAGACTGAACCAAATGGACAAATTGATTAATCCTAAATTGATTAAATGGTTGCATTCTACTTGAATTTATCACATTAATGAAAGAAAAGGCATGTACTAAATGAAATATTGCATGACATATTAATTAACAAGGAGTAGTCTGACTCGAGCTCGCCTTTGATTCTTATCATCAAATGCCATGAGCACTTGGGAATAAAAATTCTAATTTAATGATATGTCTTTATTTGGTTGAGACCCACCTAGATCCCAATCCTTTTCTATTCCAAGATGCTTGGCATGACACTGTATGATCCGTCACATAGTATAAAAGGATGACTTGGATACAAAACATTGATCCAACAATGAAAAGTAGGTTCTGTGGTTACAGCTATAACATCACATGTAAATAAAGAATATGAAATTTTCCTTATTTATTAATATTTTTTAATTAAATATTAATTTTACATTAAAGGGGATGCTATGTTCAATGGCTTACTCGATACACAACAATGGGTTTCTTTGAAATCTTATGCCGCACAATAATAATATAATACTATTATTATAAATGTAGTTAACGCCTTGTAGTTGTACTAGAGGGAATGAATAGAACAAACTACAATATTATTATACATGTTTTTTAAATGTTTTTACATTTATCCAAAAAAAGTTATAGGCTTAAACTGTGAATGAATCTTATTTCAAGCGTAATTTACATTAAAAAGTTTATTTACCATCTTTTGATGGAAAATCATATTTAAATAATATTTTGGTCACATTTATATGTTATTTTTTAAAAAATAAAATTATTATTCAGAATCAAGATATCAAAATTCACTTTGGGTATGATTTTGGTATTTTTCTGATAAAATTATATTTTTGATAAATAGTGGAAAATACTCATTTTTATTTCATAACTGGCTTTTAATATAATTTATTTATATTGTTATATTATATATTAAATTGTTTTTAATGTGTATTTATATTATAGTTTTACCATTTAATCTAATTATTGTCATTGAATTTAATTTCACACTGAAAGTGGACATAAACAAGTGTCAATATTTTGATATTTATTATTTCCTAAAAAACAAACTTATTTGTTTTAACAGTGAGAATTAATTTTAAATTAAATTCATCCACTTCAATTATTTGAATTTAGAAAAATGGATTCCATTTTTTGAATCGGTATGTCTAAATTCTATAAATAGGTAACTTTTAGTTTTAGACATCATAAATATTTACTACAGTAAAAATTTTATTTACCATGGTTAAAGGGAAAATATGGAAAATAAGGGTAAAATATATTATTATAATAATATAAAATTACCCTAACATGTTTATAATCCTATTGGTTGATAAATTTCTGACCATGGGCTTTATTGGGTCGATTTTGGGACCCAATGGAGCCACTTAAGAGTGATAATGGCACTTTATTTTAAATAACTTAAAGTATAGGAAAAAATGACATAAAAAATTATCTTTTAGTAAATCAATTATTATAATGGTATATATAAGTTATCTTTTTGGCTATAAATAATAATTGTAAATATGAAAATATTTCCTACATCGTGGAATTGTTTTATAATTTTTAGACATTTAATAAATAAAATTATTTATAACACAATAATGATGATGTTTTTACCTCAGTAATAAATGATTTAAAAAGAATAATATTGCAAAGATTAAAATAATATCCAAATCCTATCCAATTACAGTTAGATTGTTTTATTTTTACCATGAGTCATTCTATCTTCAACTTTAATATGTTTTGGACCTTTAGAAACTGAAATTCATTATATAATAAAATAATATTATCACACTTTCCTAAAGAGCCCATCCTCCCCCATATAAAAATCCCTCACCTATAGCACATTCCTCAGTCCCCTCAAACCCCTTCTATCATCCAAACCATGCCTAAATAATCTCTCAACATCCATCTCTTCCACCTCGAATCCTTAACGTAAGAATAAGTCACTTCATGAAGTCCTTGTTGTTCAATCCAAAGGGAGTTACCCACTTAAAGGGAACCATTTCTCTGAAATTCTTTTCTTCTATTTTATTTCTACAACCCCTAAAATATTTTTATTCTTATATTTTATAAACACACCAGTATTCTAAATATATTAGGATATTTATGATAAGTATTTTAACTAAAATTAAACACACCTCTATCTAATGGTTGAAGAACATACTGTTTTTGTGGATGGCAAACTAACACCTCACGAAACGATGACTATTCAATTATCTCCCACCTCCTCTCATGGTGGTCATTAAGATGACTCTATATTTAAATATTATATATATCATGTTTATTTTTTCTTTATTCTTCTTTTTTTTACATTTATATCATACCTTTATGGTTTCAATTATGGGTAAACGTGATAATTTTATTTGAGGAAGTGCTGACTACCCCCCCTCAAAGTGATATGACTCATTAATGCAATATGTGGGATCAATAATGGATTGAGTTAATGATATTATTTCTTATATTAAACTGGAATTATACTATAAATATTAATCATTATGTTTAAATTCCATTAAAAATTGAAATATAAATGAAAGTATCGTTCATTCGTACGTACGGCTTACTGTCTCCAAGAATGGTGCATTTCATTTCATACCTCTAATTGTTATATACTATTATTAATACATGTATATACTGGATATATATGATATCTAAATCATGAATATCATTCTGGATATAATAAAATTTTGACCACATGGACAACTTGTAAATATTAGAAGTTCATTTTTTTACTCAAGTACCAAATATCGACACAATGACCACTAATAACTTAAATGATTACATAATTTTTATAACATTGTAATAACTGATATAAAAGGAATAATAAACTTTAAAAAGGTTCTTAAGAAAGTATAAATTAACTTTAGTTTATTATTCATGTGATTAATGAAGAAACGAGTCAATTCGGACACAAGGTAAGGGAACTTCTTAACCCAATTTCTATTCATTAGGTCAATATTCTAATTTTAAATTATGTTGTGCAATGATTATATATAAAATAACTCTGCATGTTCTATGTTGTATTTATACTTTACATATGAGTACTTATAGTAAATACACATAATTTACCTATTTTTTTACAAAATAATCATTATAAGGGACTTAGTCTCAATTTCATTTCATTAAGGAATATTTTGTTTTATTCATGACATTCATTGGTATGATGAATAAACAACATTGACTTTTCATTTTATTCAAATTGAATATTTTTCTACGAATTGTTTTAATAAATGAAACAAATTAATGTTTCTTTTTAATGTATGTAGTGACAATGACCTTTTCCACCACAAAGAGTATTATTTGAACTTTTGATTCTTTAACAAACGATAATGTTTTTAAAAGGAAAGTAAATATCATTTACTCTTTTTTAAATATATTGGTATTTAAAATGGTTTTGATAATGGATTAATTGTTTCAATATATTTAAATGATATATTGTGATTGAAATATGTAAATGTTATCCTTCCACTATGTTTGTTTTATGTGTTATGAATATGTTATAGTTCATGGGAATTGTTATGTATATGGGTGGTTCCATGATAAACCTAGGGTAGGTGAGCCCGAGATAGCTCTCCAATGCATTGGGTATCATGGTGGAGGTAAACCTCAATGTTTCTCCTAATAGATTTAGGGAATATACTGTGATGGGTATTCCAAATGTAACTCTCTATGTAGCTGTGAAAGCTAGAACATAAGTATGTTATGGATGACACAAGTTACCTTTATGAATTTTGTTTCCTATGTAAATCTTATGATTTCCTAAGGTATGTTAATGTTATTATGTTATATATTTATTGATGAACTAATGTTTTATTTCATAATTTTTATAACCCTTACTGATTATTTTATGTCCATCCCATGTTTTTTAATGTTTTTCACTGTACTTAAAGATAAATTAGGATCAATGATGGGATCATGTAAAAGTCATGCTGTCTAAAGCAAGGGACTAGACATTACTGTTTTTTTAAGAGTTTTTATTTTATGAAAAAAATGGAAACTAAGTAGAAGTTTCTACCATGTAATTTTTTAGATGTATTGTAATAGTTATTTCTAAATTAACTAAAACTCTAAATCTGAAAAGATCCTCAATGTGTATTATTAATTTAATTCAATATTATGTAATGTTTAAAACTGCTTCCATATAGTTGGTATCAGTGGTCGATTTAGACAACATTCGAAGATTGAATATTATTAAATTAATGTTCACAAATTAATTTATGGTAATATTGAAATAACATTTACATATTACCATTTTTATTTTCCTATGATATATCTGTGTTTAGAATGGTTTTCCACATAGGAAAAATGGCAGCTATGTTGGGATGACATCAAGAGGAAGACAACCTTCCAAATATGCAACCTAAGATGGTTGGAATCAGAACTAAATAGTTTATTGTAGTGATGGAACAATTGAATCAAGATATAAATGGTGGTAGTATCAATGAATGAGATCAACTAGATCAACCACAGAGGATCATGTCAGTAGTGGAGCATTTCATGAGTCTACATCCCCCCATCATTCATAGGATCATCTGACCCTGTTCTAGCTGAAGGGTGGATTAAAGAACATGATAAAATTTTTGATGTGAGGGGGTATTCATAACATCAAAAGAATAGTCCCACTATTTACTATTTTGAAGTTGAAGTTGATCAGTGGTGGTCGATGGTGAAAAATATTTGGGATAGTGAGGAAATTAATGCTATTGATTGGGATAAAATCAAAGGAATGTTTCTTGAGAAATATTTTCTCAAGGTGGTTCATATTATGATGGAAAAACAATTCGTATAATTCAGGCCAGAGGATGACTCAGTGGATGATTATGAATAAAAATTCACTCGAAGAGAATGGAGAGTGCTTGAAACATATCTTGCACTCTAAGGAAGAAATGATTGAGCAAGCCATACGTCCCAATGTTTCAAAAGAGGAGCTCAAGGGAATTTATGGACGAAGGCTGCAAGTTAATGCCACAAAGAAACAAGAAGTGTGGATAGATAAACAAGATAGAATTATGGCATGAGGGTAGAATCCGGATAAAATCAATTCAAAGTAATTTATTCAGAATATGGAGAGGATGATTACCCACCTTGAAGAGCTTATCAGAGAGGATCCTGATATCCAGGTTGGTATGCTACACTGGGAGCTCTACAGAGCAGCTAATTCAAGTAATATTAGACTTGTGTTTAACAATTTTGTAAGCTCTTTCATCATGTAGTGGTATCCTGGTTGTGAACATTGGTTATTCCATTTTCCTTAAAATGGCATAATAAAAAATTTAATTTGGATGAAGAAAAATTCACTCGACTAACAAGGTATGTTGTAAATTCCATATGAGATCTTGATACTAAAATCAACTGTTTACTCAATAATTAATCCAAATATTGAAGTTATTAACATCCCATGAGTTTAAAAGTTGTGAATTTTTTTCGATGTGTGGTGAAGTAGAAATGGAGTTTTCCGATGATCAGGAATTCTAAGACAAACAACACAATAAGAGGTCGATGTGGCAGGCGAAAGGGAAAAAGTCTTCAAAAAATTTTAATGATAAGAAACTTAAGTTTACAGTTTGGGAAAATTGTGGTAAAAAGCATGATAGGGAATGTCTTTTGAATTCTATTAAGTGATGTCGATGTGGTAAAATGGGACATAAGGCTCATAATTTCACTGAAAAAGATCTGGGTAATGGTAAGACAAAATCTGATTTACAATTAGTAAAATGTTTTATGTGTAATTGAATGGGTCATTATGCAATTGAGTATCCAATGAATAACTCAACTGATGGAAAGAAACCAGACTACAAGTAAAAAGGGGTGGTTAAGTTCTTCTCAACTACATCAGTAGATTATGGGCCATCAAATGAAGTCATGGTAGGTACATTGTTCGTTTGTTCAGATTATGGCAATGTGTTGTTTGATTCGGGATTTACACATTTGTTCATTTCTAAGAAGTTTTATAGTAAATTGTGAATTCCATATCAAGGTATGAATCATTAAATTATGGAAAAAACACATGGAGTAAATGTTGAAACAAAAAGAAAATATAATAACCTTCATGTCCTCGTGTGCGGAAAGAATCTACCATCAAACCTTATTGTTTTGCCTCTAGTAGAGTTTGGTGCCATTTTGGGTATAGATTGGTTTTATGCTTATCATTAAATTATTGATTACATAGCTAAAGATGTATCTTTTTAGATTTTTTTTGGTTTGTGTAATGGAATGAATCCTTTCTTTTGATAACATATTAGGTTGGTGAGATACTAGTAAAAGATGGAAATTAATTTTACATTGCACATATTATTGAAAACAAATGAACTATTTAGTTTAATGATGTGCCAATGGTAAATGACTACATAGATGTTTTTACTAATGAGTTTCCTTATATTATACCTAATCGGGAAGATGAATTTACTATTGATATTGTTCTTGATGCTAATCCAATTTCAAAACCCCCTTATTTAATGGCTCGAATTGAACTTTTAGAGTTAATGAAGAAATCGCAGGAGTTATTAGATAATGGTTTCATTTGACCTAAAACATCCACATGGGGTGCTCCTTTCTTGATTGTTAAAAAGAATGATGGTTTAATGAGACTTTGAATTGATTATAGAGCATTGAAAAGCATCATTGTTAAGAACAAGTATCCTTTGTCTCATATAGATGATTTTTTTGATCAGCTCTAGGGAGCTAAGTATTTTTCAAAGATTGATCTGTGGTCGGGGTACCATCAATTGAAAGTAAAGGAAGTAGACATTCCAAAGACCGCAGTTTGTACTAGATATCGCCATTATGAATTTTTAGTTATGCCTTTTGGTTTAACCAATGCACCTTTTGTGTTCATGGAACTTATGAATGGAATTTTCTATGAGTTCATTGATTAGTTTTTGGTTGTGTTCATTGATCATATTTTGGTTTATTATAAAAGTAAAGAGGATAATGAAAGTCCTTTATGGATATTCTTTCAAACCTTAAATGAAATGAAACTATTTGGAAAATTTAGCAAGTGACAGTTTTGGTTACAACAGATTTCGTTCCTTGGTCACATTATTTCAAAAAATGGAATTACTATTGATCCAGCTAAAACAACATTTGTAGAAGAATGACCAAGACCCACAAATATAACCCAGATTTGTAGTTTTCTTGGTTTTGAATGTTAATAACATAGGTTTGTTCAGAATTTTTCATGGTTATCTAGTCAAGTGACTATGTTAACATGAAAAGGTGTTAAGTTCATCTTGAAAAATGAATTTGATTATTGTTTTTAGGAATTGAAAAGATGATTGGTGAATTCTCGGGTTTTGGCACTATCTTCCAGAAATGTTGAGTTGGTTATTTATAGTGATTCTTCGTTGAAATGACATGGATGCATCCTTATGTAGAATGATCTGGTAATTTCTTATTCTTCATGTCAGTTGAAACATCACAAGTTAAATTAACCAACACATGATTTGTAATTTGCTACTGTTGTTCTCGCTTTAAAAATTTGGAGGCATCATTTTTATGGAGTAAAATATGAAATATATGTTAACCAAAAAAGTTTGAATTATATATTCACTCAAAAAGAATTGTGCATGAGAGAGAGGAGATAGTTTGAATTAATCAGGGGTTATGATTGTATGATCCTTTACCATCCACGAAAAGAAAATAAAGTGACTTATTATTTGAGTCAAAAAAGTAATTCTTCCTTAACCATGTTACGTTTGGAAAGAGATCCTTTGGTTTTTGATTTGATGAAATTTAGCATAGATGTTGTTGGTGCAGGAAATTCTATTGTTTTGTTTCAGGTGTCATTAAAATAATCTCTGTCAAACAGAATTAAGAAAGCGAAGAAGGAAGACAGTGAGTTGCAGAAAAAGGTCGAGTTGGTTCAGAAGGGTAAGTTACCTAAATTTAACATTGATAATGATTGTGTTTTGAGGTTTAGGAAGAAATTATGTGTTCCTTTTGATTCACAGCTGAAGATATAATTATTATGTGAAGCTCATAGTTCTCTGTTTTCAGTTCATCCCAGTAGTACTATGATGTACAGATATTTTCAGGAGTATTACTGGTGAGATGGAATGAAAAGAGATATTTCTGATTTTACTATGAAGTGTTTGACTTGTCAATAGGTTAAAACAGAGTGGAATTTACTTAAAGGGATGCTTTAGTCTTTACCGATGCCTATGTGGAAATGGAAAAATATATCCATGGACTTCATTGTGATATTATCTAAGACATCTCGAGGTTATAATTCAATCTGGGTTATTATTGATCGGATGACTAAATCTTATTAATTCATTCAAATTCGAGATACTTTGTCTCAAGAAAAACTTTCTTAGTTTTATGATAATGATATAGTTAGGTTTCAGGGTGTTCCCCTCTCCATTGTATCAGATCATGATCCCAATTTCACTTCTAACATTTGGAGTGGACTTCAGAAGTCGTTGGGTACTAAAATATATTTTAGTATATCTTTTCATCTTCAATTAGATGGGAAGTCCGAATGATAAATTTAGACATCGGAGGATATGATATGTGCTTTTTCACTTTAATATGTGGGAGGTTAGGACCAACATATTTCTTTGGTTTATTTTTCATATAATAACAGTTTTCATTCCAATATATAGATGGCTCCATTTGAGGGATTATATGAAAAGTGGTTTCGAACTCCATATTTTGGGATGCAGTCGGTGAAACCATGCTGATGGGACCTAAATTGGTAGAAGATATGGAAAAAAGATCATTTGATTTGGAAGCATCTGAGAACAGCTCAGAGTAGGTAGAAAGGTTGTTTGGATAATCTGAGGAAAGTGATTTCTTTTGAGGTAAGTGATCATGTATTTCTCAATGTTTCTCTATGGAAAACTGTGATGGGTTTTGGTAAGAAGGGAAAGTAGAGTCCAAGGTTCTTTTGACACTATGAAATCCTGGATAATGCTGGATCAGTTGCGTACAAAGTGGATTTACCTCCATGTTTATCCCAGGTACACAATGCTTTTCTTGTTTCAATGTTGAGAAATTATATGCCAGATCCATGTCATGTTTTAAGCCTAGAGGTTGTTCAGTTGGGAGAGAATCTATCTAATGAGGAATAACCAGGACATATTCATAACTGAAGAGACCATGTGTTTCAGAATAAGTGGATTCACTAGGTAAATGTTTTTTGATGAAAAAAAAAACAATATGGTTGAAGAGGATACATGGGAATCTAAAAATTATATGAGGGATAAATACCACCACTTATTTGATAAGTGAATAAAAATTATGAGGATGCAATTTACAAAAGAGGGGAAGGATGTGAAATCCCAGGTAAATAAATAATAATACATGTTACTTATTTAATAATATTTGTGAATTAAATATCAATTTTACTTTAAAGGGGATTCTAGGTTCTATGAATTACCCAATATGAAACAATGGGTTTCTTTGAAATCTTACATTGCACAATAATAATATAATATTGCTTTTTAAATGAAGTTAATGCCTAGTCATGGTATTGGAAGGAAATGAATAGAACTAACTAAAATATTATTATACATGTTTTTTAAATGTTTCTACATTTATCCAATAATATTTAAAGGCTTATAATGTGAATAAATCTAATTTTAAGCATTATTTAATTTAAAAAATTGATTTAATGCTTTTTGACTGATAACCCTCATTAAATTTAGTTTTGATCACATTAATATGTTATTTTTGATAAAAAAATTATTCTTCAGCATCGTGATATAAAAATTCACTTTGGGTAAAATTTTGGAATTTTTCTGATAAAATTAAATTTCTGATGAATAGTAGGAAATAATTTCTTTTAATTCAAACTGGATTTTAATCTAATTTATTTTTATGGATATAATATCTATTTAATTGGTTTTAAAGTGTAATTAGAATATATTTTTACCATTTAGTCCAATTTTGGTCATTGGATATAATTTCACTATGAAATTTTACATAAACAAGTGTTGATCTTTTGATAGGTATTACTTCTTTAAAAACACACTTTTTGTTTTGACAACAGGAATTAATTTTAAATTATTTTCTTCCACTTATGTGTTTTGAATTTATAAAAATGGATTCCATATTTGTAATTTTTAGTTCCTAATTGTGTAAATAGGTAACTTTTATTTTTTGACATTTTAAATATTTACTACTGAAAAATTTTATTTACCATGGTTAAAAGGTAAATAAAGTAAATAAGAGTAAAGAAATATTATTATAGTAATATAAAATTACCATAACATGTGTTTTAATACTATTTTCTGATAAATTTCCGGCCATGGTCATCCTTGGGTCTATTTTGGAACCCCATTGAGCCACTTAAGAGTGATAATGACACTTTTTTTTAATTAACTTAAATTAAAGAAAAAAATGACATAAACAAATATATTTTAGTAAGTAAATTCAAACAATAAATTATATAAGTTATATTTTAGAATATAAATATTCATTGTAAGGATAATAATATTTCCTACATCATAGTATTTTTATAAAATTTTTAGACCTCAAATAAATAAAATTATTTATGACACAATAATGATGGAGTGTTTACCTCATTAATAAATGATTTAAATAAATAATTTTATAAAGATTTAAATATTATCCAAAACCTATCCAATACTTAATGTAGGATTTTATTTAGACCATGAGTCATCTGATCATTGACTTTAATATTTTTTGGACATCTATAAACCAAAAATCATTATATAATGAAATAATATTTTCATACTTTCCTAAAGAGCCCCTCCTCCCCCTTATAAAAATACCTCACCTCTAACCCATTCCTCACTCATCTCAAGCAGCATAAATCATCCAAAACCTACCCAAATATTCTCTCAATATACCTCTATTCCAACTATAATCCTTAACTTAGGCAGAAGAAACTTCAAGAAGTCCTTTTTGTTCAATCCAAAGGGAGTGACCAGAATTGAAGGTAAGAGTTTCTCTTAAATTCTTTTATTTTATTTTACTTCTCCAATCCCTGTACTCATTTAATTATTTTATTTTATAACCTCAAAATTATCCTCAATATAAAAGTATTTTTTTATGAGATTTATTGGAACTACACTTACCCACATCTCCATATAATATGTTAAGCATATACTTTTTCTATGGATGGAAAACAAACGCCTCACAAAACGATGATTGTTCAATTATCTCCTACCACCTCTCATAATTTCCATTAAGATGGATCTGTATTTATATATGATCTATATTATGTTTATTTTTTCTTTATGATTCTTTATTTACCATTTATATCATACCATAATTGTTTCTATTCTGGGTAAACGTGATAATTTCATTTGAGAAAATGTGGACTACCTCATCCTCAGAGTGATATGATTCATTAATTCCATACGTGGGACTTATAAAGGGCGGAGTTAATGATATTATTTATGATATTATACTAGAATTATAATATATCTATGTATCATTATGTTTTAATTCAATTAAAATAATAAATAAAAATGAAAGTAGCATTCATGTGTGCGTACAGCTTACTGTCTCCATGAATTGTGCATTTCATTTATTACCTCTAATTGTTATGTATTATTATAAATACATTTATATACTAGATATATACCATATATATGATATCTAAATAAGTAATATCATTCTGTATATAATGAAATTATGAACACATGGACAACTTGTAAATAAAAGAAGTACATTTTGACTCAAGTACCAAATATCGACAAAATGGCCATTAGTAACTTAAATGATTTCATAATGTTTATGACATTGTAATAATTGATATAAAAGGAATAATAAAATTGATAAAGGTTCTTATTCAAGTATAAATTATCTTTAGTTTTTTATTTTAGAGATTAAATTATGAACAGGTCAAGTCGTACATGAGGTAAGGGAACTTCATAACCCAATTTCCATTCATTAGGTAAATCTTCTAATTTTAAATTATGTTGTGCTATGATTATGTAAGAAATAAATTTTGATGTCCAATATTGTATATATACATTATATATGTGTAATTATATTAAATAAACATAATTGTAATATTTTATTTACAAAATGATCTTTGTAATGGACTTCGTTACAATCTCTTTTCAATGAGGCATATTTTTATTTTATACACGACGTTTTTGTACGCTGTATAAACACCTTTGAAATTTCATTTCATTCAAAGAGAATATTTTTCTATAAATAAT
Source organism: Viscum album (assembly GCA_963277665.1). Lineage (NCBI taxonomy): Eukaryota > Viridiplantae > Streptophyta > Magnoliopsida > Santalales > Viscaceae > Viscum > Viscum album. The sequence continues at coordinate 1,962,644,356 of OY728137.1, forward strand.
TTTACTAAATTAAAAAAAGGAAAGTTATTTTAATATAATTATTTAGAATGACCTTTTCACCGGCTATGAGTATTATTTGATCTTTGGCTTCCATGAAAAATTGTAATGTTTTTAAAAAGAATGTAAATACCATTTACTATTTTTACATATATTTTCTTTAAAATGGTTTTGATAATTGATTTATTATTTCAATATATTTAAATGATATATTGTGATTTAAATGTGGAAATTTTATCTTTCCTTTATGTTTTTTATGTGTTATGAATCTGTTATGGTTCTTGGGCATTGTTACGTATATGGGTGGATACGTGATAAAACCATGGTGGGTGAGACTGAGATAGCTCTCCAATGCATTGGGTAATGTGATGGAGGTAAATGTGAATGATTCTCCTAATATATTTGGGGAATATATTGTGATGGGTGTTCCAAATGTAACTTCTTATATAGCTGTGAAATCTACAATGTAAGTATGTTATGGATGCCACAAGTTACCTTTATGATTTGTGTTCACTATGTAAATCTTATTATTTCATGAGGTATGTTGAAGATCTTATGCTATGTATTTATTAATTAACTATTTTTTTCTGTCATTATTTTATAACCCTTACAGGGATTTTTATGTTAATCCTAAGTTTTGAAATATTTTTCACAGGACATAAAGATGAATTAGTTTCAAGGATGGGATCAAGGAAAAGTCATGTTGTCTAAAACACGGAACTTGATATGAAAATTTTTTAGGATTTTTTATTTTATGAAAAAAATTAAAACTGAGTAGAAGTGTCTATATTGTAATTTTCGAGATATAATGTAATAGTTATGGCCTAATTCTCAAAATCTCAAAAATTGAAATGATCCTTAATGTGAATTATTCATTTAATTCAAGAGTATGTAATGTTTAAGACCAGGTCCTTATAGTTGGTATCAAAGGTCAGTTTGGACAGCATTAGGAGTTAGAATAATATTAAATTAATGTTCATAAATTAATTTATGGAAATATTGAAATAGAATTTACATATTACCATGTTGTGTCGCCTAAGATATTTATGTGTTCAGAATGGTTTTCGGCAGAGGAAATGTGGCATCTTTGTTGGGATGACTTCAGGAGGAATACATCCTTCCAAATCAGTAACCTGAGATGGTCAAAATCGGAACTAAATAGTTTGATGTAGTGATGGAACAATTGAATCAAGCTATAAACAGGGACAGTATCCATGTACAAGATCTGCTAGATCAACATCACAGAAACATGTCAGTAGTGGAGAATTTCATGAGGCAACATCCACCATCATTCATAGTATCATCTGACCCTATTCTAGCTGAAGGCTGGAGTAAAGCACTGGAGAAATTTTTTGATATCATGGGGTGTTCAGAACATCCCATGTTTAGTCTATCTGTTTATAGTTTTGATGGTGAAGCTGATCACTGGTTGCCGATGGTGAAAGATATCATGGATACTGATGAGATTGATGCTCTTGATTGGGAGGAGTTCAGGGGTATGTTTCTTTAGAAATATTTTCCTAAGGTGTTTCATCTTAGGATGGAAAAACAATTCCTATAATTGAGATAGGTGGATAAATTAGTGGCTTCATATGATGAAAAATTCAGTCAACTGGCAAGGTATGATCAAAATTTCATACGAGATCTTGATAGTAAAATCAACCATTTTACTCAAGATTAATGCCAAATCATCAAAGGGATTTATCTTTTAGTTAGTTCAAATGTTATGAAAAAACTTTTTCTATATCAAGATAAGTTGGAAATAGTGTTTTCTGATAATCAGGTGTTCTTTGACAAACACGAAAATAAGAGGTCGTGGTTGCAGATGAAAGGGAAGAACTCTTCAAAAAAGTCTGATGGTAAGAAACATAAGTTTATAGTTTGTAAAAATGGTGGTAAAAATAATGCTGGGGAATTTCTTTGGAATTCTGTTAAGTGATACCGATGTGATAAAATGGGATATAAGGCTCATAATTGCACTGAAAAAGAGCTGGGTAATGGTAAGACAAAATCTGATTTACAATTAGTAATATGTTTTAAGTACAATGAAATGGGTCATTTTGTAAATTAGTGTCCAATGAATAACCCAACTGAGGGGAAGTAACCAGGCTACAAGGAAAAAGGGGTGGTGAATTCCTTTGCAACTACTTCAATATATGATGGTCCATTAAATGATGTAGTATCAGGTAAACTATTTGTTTGATCAAATTATGCCAATATGCTATTTGATTCGGGGTCTACCCATTCGTTCATTTATGATAATTTTTCTTGTAAATTTGGAATAAAATATCTTTATATGAACCCTGAACTTATGGTAAAATCACCTGTATTAAATGTTGAAACAAAAACATGTTATAATAACCATCTTGTCCTTGTGTGCGGAAAGAATCAACAAGAAAACCTTATTGTTTTTCCACTTGTAGAGTTTGATGTTAGTTTTGGTATGGATTGGATTTCTATTTATTATCATAAGATTGAATGCATATCTATAAAGGTTTATTTTAAGAAATATTTTTAGTTTGTGTACAGCAATGAAACCTTACTTTTGATAACATATAGGGAAGATGAAAAACTAGTAAAAGATAGAAATGAATGTTACCTTGCATATATTGTTGATAACAAAGGAACTATTCAGATTAATGATGTGCTAGTGGTAAATTATTACCTTGATGTTTTTTTTGATGAGTTTCCTTGTATTATACATGGTCAAGAATTTGAATTTTCTATTTACATAGTACTTGATACTAAGCCAATTTCAAAACCCCCTTATCGAATGGGTCAAATTGAACTTTTATAGTTAAAGAAAAAATTGCAGGAGTTTGTAGATAAAGGTTTCATTCGACCCTGTACATCACCATGGGGTGCTTCTATCTAGTTTTTGAAAAAGTAATATTGTTCAATGATATTTTTCATTGATTATATAGAATTTAATAACATCACTATTATGAACAAGTATCATTTACCTCATACCAATGATTTGTTTGATCAGCTCCAAGGAGCTCAAAATTTTTCAAATATTGATTTGAGGTTGGTGTACCATCAAATGAATATAAAGGAATCAGACCTTCTGAAGACCATGTTTCATACTAGATATGGCCATTTTGAATTTTTAGTTATGCCTTTTGGTTTAACCAATGCACTTACTGTATTCATGGATCATATTAATAAAAAATTTCATTAGTTCTTAGTTATGTTTATGGTTGTGTTTATTGATGATTTTTTGGTTTATTTTAAAAATTAATGTGGAGAATGATTTTCATTTAAGGGTTGTTTTGAAAACCTTAAAAGAAAAGAAACTATTTGGGAAATTCATCATGTGTGAGTTTTATTTACAAAAAATTTCTTTTTGTAGCCACATTGTTTCAAAAAATGGCATAACAGTTGATTCTGTGAAAACAAAAGTTGTTTAAGAATGGCCGAAACCCACTAATATAACCGAGATTAATATTTTTCTTGGATTGGAATTTTATTAACAAATTTTTGTTGAGAATTTTGCATGGTTATCTAGTCTAATGACTAAGTTAACTTGAAAAGGTGTTTTATTCTTTTGGACAAAAGAATGTGATGATTGTTTTCAGGAATTGAAAAGAAAATTAGCGAATTCTCTAGTTTTGGAAATACCTTCCAAAAATGGTGAGTTTGTTATTTATTGTGATGCTTCATTTAATGTACTTGGATGTGTCTTTTTGATAAATGATCAGGAAATTACTTATGCTTCATGTTAGTTGAAACCTACTGAGTTAAATTATCGTACACAAGATTTGGAATTAGCTGTTGTTGATTTTTCTATTAAAATTGGGAGGAATAATTTTTATAGAGTAAAATGTGAAATATATACCGACCATAGAAGATTTAAGTATATATTCACTCAGAAATAATTTAACATTAGATAGAGAAGATGGTTGGAATTAATCAAGTAATATGATTTCACGATCATTTACCATCCAGGAAAAGCAAATAATGTGGATGATGCTTTGAGTCGAAATAAGTAATTCCTCAATAACCATGTTACGTTTGGAACGAGATCCTTTGGTTTTTGATTTTATAAACTTTGGATTAGATGTTTTTGGTGCAGGAAATTCATCTATTTTGTTTCAAGTGTCGGTAAAATCATCTCCATCGGATAGAATTATGCAAGAACAGAAGGTATAAAATGAGTTTCAGAAAATAAAAGAGTTGGTTAAAAAGGGAATGTTCCTTGAATTTAACAATGATAATGATTGTTTTTGAGGTTTGGGAACATATTATGTGTTCCTTTTGATTAAGAGTTGAAGAAAACGTTGTTATGTGAAGCTCATAGTTCACTGTTTTCAGTTCATTCTAGCAGTACTATGATGTATAAAGACCACTGAGAGTATTACTGGTGGGATGGAATGAAAAAGGATATTGCTGATTTTACTATAAAGTGTTGTAATTTTTAATAGGTTAAGGAAGGGTGGTAGTTACTGAAATGGATACTTCATTCTTTACTAGTGCCAGAGTGGAAATGGGAAAATATATCCATAGACTTCATTGTAGGATTTCCAAAATATCTCGAGGTAATAATACAATCCAGGTTATTATGGATTGGTTGATTAAATATATTCATTTCCTTCCTATTCAATATACTTTTTCTATAGATATAATTTCTTGGTTGTATGTTAAAGAGATAGTCAGGTTGCATGGAGTTCCCCCCTCCATTTTATCTGATCATGATCCCAGGTTCACTTCTATCCTTTGGAAAATCCTTCAGAAGTCATTGGGTACTGAATTAAATTTTAGTACATATTTTCATCCACAATCAGATGGGAAGTAAGAACGAACTATTTATACATTGGAGGATATGCTACGTTCTTATTAACTAGATTACCAGGGAAGTTGGGACTAACATAATTCTTTGGTTGAATTTTCTTATAATAACAGTTTTCATTCTAGTATACAGAGGGCTCCATTAGAGTCATTATATTGGAAGCAATGTTGAAGTCTAGATTTTTGGGATGAAGTTGGTGAAAGGATGATTATGGGACCATAATTGATTGAAGTGATGGAAAAAGAATTCAGTTGATTTAGAAGAATATGAAAAAATCTCATAGAAGGCAGAGAAGTTATGCAGATAATTAGATGAAGGATTTTTCTTTTCAGGTAGGTGATCATGTCTTTTTCAATGTTTCTCCATGGAAAAGTTTGATGCATTTTGGTATTAAGGGAAAGTTATGTCTGAGGTTCATTAGAACCTTTGAAATCCTAGAGAAATTTCGATCAGTTGCATACAAAGTGGCTTTACTTCCATGTTTATCATAGGTACACAATGTTTTTCATGTTTCAAATGTTGAGAAAGTATAACTGAGATCCATATCATGTTTTAAGTCCATAGGTAGTTTTGTTGGAAGTGAATCTCTCTTATGAGGAACAACCAGTCCATATTCTTGACTGAAGAGAGCACGTGATGCAGAATAATGGGATTCACCATGTAATGGGTTTATGGAAAACTCATATGGTTGAAGAGGTAATTTGGAATTTGAAAATTCTATTAGGGATAAATACCCCCACTTATTTTATAAGTGAATAAAAAGTGCGAGGATGAAATTTCCAAAAGGGTGGAGGATGTCAAATCCTAGGTAAATAAAGAATAAGACATTTTCCTTTTTTATTAATATTTGTGATGTAAATATAAATTTTACTTTAAAGGGGACACTATTTTTGATGGATTACCCGATACGCAATAATGGGTTTCGTTGAAATCTTACGTCACACAATAATAATATAATAAAATTATTTTAAATGTAGTTAATTCCTAGCCACTGTATTTTCATGAATGAATTTAACTATCAAAAAAATGTATATACATGTTTTTTAAATGTTTTTACAATTATCCAATAAAAGTTAGAGGCTTAAAATGTGAATGAATATAATTTTAAGCATAATTCACATTAAAAGGTGTATTTACCACCTTTTGATGGTGAACCGTATTTAAAAAATGTTTTGGTCACTTTAATATGTTCTACTTGAAAAAATAAAATTCTTCTTTATAATCGGGACATCAAATTTCACTTTGGGTAAAATTTTGGTCTTTTCTGATAAAATTCCATTTCTGATGAATAGTGGAAAATTCTATATTTTAAGTCAAAAGTGCTTTTTAATCTCATTGATATATATGGTTATATTAACTTTTTAATTGTTTTTAATGTTTAATTAGATTATATTTTAACCATTTAATCCAATTTGGGTCATTTTTGTAAATTCACTTTGAAATTAGACATAATCAAGTGCCAATCTTTTGATATTATTATTTCTTAAAAAACACGCTCTTTGCATTGACAATGGAAATTAATTTTATATTAATATCTGACACTTTTGTGTTTTAAATTTAGAAAAATGGATTCTATATTTGGAATCAGATACTCCAAATTGTGTAAATATGTAACTTTTATTTGTAGACATTTTAAATATTTACTAGAGTAAAAATTTTATTTACCATGGTTAAAGGGTAAATCTCGTAAAAAAGGGTAAGAAAATATTATTGTAATAATATTAAATTACCCTAACATGTGTCCTAACCCTATTGGTTGATACATTTTGATCCAGGGGCATCCTTGGGTTGATTTTGGTACCCCGTGGAGCCACTTAAGAGTGATAATGACACTTTATTTTAATTTACTAAACGTAAAGTAAAAAATGACATAAACAAATATCATTTAGTAAATAAATTCATACAATGTGTTATTTAAGTTATATTTTCATCAATAAAAATTAATTGTAAATCTAAAAAGATTTCCTACATCGTGGGAGTTTATTTATAATTTTTAGACATCAAATAAATAACATTATTAATGACACAATAATGATGATACCTCATTAATAAATGATTTAAATTAATAATATTATAAATATTAAAATAATATCCAAATCTCGTCCAATTATTATTTGATTGTTTTGGTTCGACCATGAATCATCTTATCATTGACTTTAAAAATATTTGGGCCTTTAGAAACCGAAAATCATTATATAATAAAATAATATTTTCACACATTCCTAAAGATCCCCCCGTACCTCTTATAAAAATCCCTCACATCTAACCCATTATTCACTCTTCTAAAGCCACTTGGTTCATCAAAACCCATACAAATAAGATCTCCAAATCACTTTCATAAACTTATATGTCTTATATGAGGAAGAAGGCATTTCAAGATTCCCTTTTTGTTCAAACCAAAGGGAGTTACCCAAACTAAAGGTAACAGTTTCTCTTAAATTGTTTTCTTTTATTTTACTTCTCCAACCCCTAAACACTTTTTATTATTTTATTTTATAACAAGACCAGTATCCTAAATATAATATTATTTTATTATGTGAATTATTCGAACTACACTTACACACACCTCCATATAATGGGTAAAAAACATACTGTTTTTGTGGATGGTAAACTAACGCCTCCCGAAACGATGATTGTTCAATTATCTCCTACCATCTCTCATGGTGGCCATTAAGAAAGAAATGTATTTATATATAATATATATTATGTTTATTTTTTCTCTATTATTTTTTATTTTCTATTTATAGCATTCTTTTAGGATTTGCATTATTGGTAAACGTGATAATTTCATTTGAGAATGTGCGGACTACCGCCCCCTCAAAGTGATATGACTCATTACTGCCATAAGTCAGACATATAAAGGATGGAGTTAATGATATTATATATAATATTATACTGGATATATAATATACCTATGTATCATTATATTTTAATTCTATTAAAATAAGAAATAGAAACGAATGTATCTTTTATAAGTAGGTATGACTTACCGTCTCCATGAACTGTGCATTTCATTTTTTACCTCTAATTGATATGTAATATTATAAATATAAGAAGATACATGATAAATATGATATATATGATATCTAAATCATTAATATAATTCTGTATATAATGAACTTTGGACCATTGGACAACTTGTAAATATAAGATATTCATTTTTGACTTAAGTACCAAATATCGATAAAATGACCATTAAAAATTTAAATGATTACATAGTGTTTATAACATGGTAATAATTGATATAAAAGGAATAATAAACTTTAAAATGTTCATAAGAAAGTATAAATTAACTTTAGATTATTTTTAAAAATATTAAAGAACGAACAGGTCATATCGGACACGAGGTAAGGGAACTTCTTAACCCAATTTCCATTCTTTGGGTAAATCTATTAATTTTAAATTATGTTGTTCTATGATTATATAAGAAATAACTGTTGACCTTGTATATAGTATTTATTAATTATGTATCTGTACTTATAGTAAATACACACAATTCATCTATTTTATTTACAAAATGATCTTTGTAAGGTATTTCATCTCAATCTCCTTTAATTGAAGAATATTTTGTTTTATACATGACTTTCTTTTGTACTTTTTATAAAAACCTTTGAATTTCCATTTAATTCATAGGTAATGTTTTTCTATGAAGAATTTTACTAATGAACAAAAAAGAATGTTTTTTTAATGTAAGCGGTGGAGATGACCTTTTCCGCCTCTGCGAGTATTATTTGGTCATTGAGTTCTTCAACATACCGTAATGTTTTTAAAAGGAAAGTAAATACCATTTACACTTTTTAATTATATTGGTATAGAAAATGGTTTTGATAATTAATTAATTATTTCAATATATTTAAATGATAAATTGTGACTGAATTATGGAAATGTTATCTTTCCCTTATGTTTGTTTTAGGTGTTATGAATATGTTATGGTTCTTGGGTATTGTAACGTATATAGGTGGTTCCATGATATACATAGGGAATGTGATCCTAAGAGAGTTCTCCAATGCATTGGGTAACGTGACAGAGGTAAATGTCAATGTTTCTCCAAAGAGATTTGGGGAATATATTGTGATGGGTATTCCAACTGTAACTGTCTATGTAGTTGTGAAAGTTAAAATGTAATTATGTTATAGATGCCACATGTTACCTTTAAGATTTGTGTTTACTATGCAAATATTATGACATTATGAGGTATACTAATGATCTTATGTTATGTAGTTATTGATGAACTAATGTTTTATTTGTCTATTTTATAACCCTTTCTGAGATTTTTATGCTCATCCAATGTTTTGAAATGTTTTTCACAGAACATAAAGAGGATTTAGGGTCAAGGATGGGATCAAGAAAAATTCACGATATCTAAAATATGGGACTAGACATGACTCTTTTTAAGAGTTTTTATTTTATTGAATCAATTTAAACTGAGTGGATGTGTCTACCTTGTTATTTTTGAGATGTAGTGTAATAGGTAAGGCCAAATTCTCTAAAACTCTAAACCTGAAAAGATCCTCAATGTGAATTATTCATTTAATTCAAATTATGTAATGTTTAAGGTCGGGTCCTTATAACAACTCATAGGTCCGTATCTCTATTTATCTCTATTTTAACTTGTATGATCACCATTTATTTGGTAGGATTAATATTTTAGAATTCTATTTAATATTCTCCAAGTATTACACTCTTATACTTAGACATGCTAGAGTTTTTACTGAGTTGGGAGACCCTTGGGGTCTACGTTGCATTTCTTATTACATTGCAGCATAATTATTAAATATATCTACAGGTTGAATTGTTATAAAATGGATCCCCAAACCATATTAACATGATAATTATTTATAAACATATAATAATAAATTAATGAGCTGGTTATGTGTAGATATCAGCTGAGGGTTGAATTAGGTACTGTGGTATTAAGTTACATTGTACTTATTATTATATGCATGGTTCCACAATGTCACCATTGGTGGTGGCCCACTGATATATACCTCACACCCTCTCCCAGTGTCATTTGTAACAAAAATCAGATTGCATGAATGTAGGTGTTGATAAATGGAAGCATACGACATCAAACACTTGATTGCATGTTGTTTCGAAAGGTTCTTGAAAGAAGATGAATGAGCCAGAGATCAGGATACTTGTGATGGTAGTTTTATTTCCTATATATTTATTGGAACATGTTATTCATGTTGTCTTGTATCCATGTTATCCAATACTCTAGTGACATGAAATATCATCATCAGTTGTTTCATGAATCTATGGTATTCAAATTATTTTAGCTATTGTTACAATTGTCTCTATTTTCTGTTGTACCATCTATTTAATCATATTCCTTCCTCTATTTAAGTTATTCTATATATATACATTGTGCTACACTTTACTAATGAGGTAATTGTCTCCCCATGGACACACCCTAGGCCCTCACTAATAGTCAGATGCCTCTAGAATTTGGGGATATACACATGAGGCCATATGGTCCCCCAAACTCATGGATCCTGTTAAGTGGCATCTAGGTCCAAGACATCGAAAATTTTTATGAGAGGAGTTCCCTTTCTTGATTTACTATTTGAAGACAATATATTAGAGATTAGGAATTCCGAGATATTGGTCAAAAGACGTTCTTGGTAATCGCAAACCAATGTTTGGGTAAAAATCCAAGTTTCCTAAATTATAATTGTTGTTCAATTTTTCCTATTACACTTGGCATTATTTCACCATTGGGTGATGCACATGCGGTGAGGTTTTGTTGATTCTTAAGTTGTTTGAGGAACTTATTTCAGCATTGGACCACTAATTTGAGGAAAAATATCATTGTTACATGAATCATTATTGGCACCTGGATTTCGTATGCCAGACATATTTCGATTCCATATGGGTGAATTTCATTATTTTTCATTACATTCTATACTTGTGATTTTTGAATGATATTGTGATAATTAGCTTATGATTGTATTATTTGTGGTTCTGATTGAGTGTTTTCCTATCTAAATTGATTAGTTATATAGGACATCATGGGCTGGGATGAGTACTTTATCGAGTCAATCCATTTTGCTATAAATAAATTAGTGTCATTTCCAGTGATAAGGTGTATGGACACTGATTCACCAAAAATGGATATCCATTATAAAGTGAATCATGACATCTAAAATAAATTGGATATATATACATATCATGCCTTGTCATGTTTATGAGATATAAAGGAGTGAACCATTAAATTAAATGTAAAATAAAATAAAACATATATTTAAGAACATACAAATAACTGGTCGTCTAGGTGGGTAGTTGGGGTAGTATGCCTTGGGTAGTGAGTTTTATTAAATTAATATTAAACATGTGATGCAATATTTCTTCTTGATCCTATTCTAAGGCATGTTTTTTGAATCTGTAGACCAACACCTCCAAGATGTCCTTATATTGTAGGCCATAAGGGTGGTGATGACCATGCTCTAGGCTTGGTGGGCCCTAGGCTACCAATCTTACGTCCTAGTGTTCCACTCGAGGCATTACCTACTCTATATGATCTAGGAACTAATTCCAATGTTCATTATAGTTTCATACATATGATGTTGTCCATGAATGGTGCTCCATGTCTTGCAATAAATATGGTTGATCTTACTCATGAGTTACAACAATAACATCATTCTACATTTTAAGGGGATGGTGGTCTGTAAGCTACTGAGTCTTGGTTAGAATCCATTATATATATCTTTGTGCATATAGATATTTTTTCAGTGTTGATGGCCAAGCATTCCACATACATTCTTCGAGATTTAGCCAAGCATTGGTGGGATGTGATTACCTAGGAAGGTCATCATCATAGAATGTTATGGGTTGATTTCTAGACTACCTTCAATGATTATTTCTTTCTTCATACACCAAGAGATAACAGTGATATAGAGTTCATAAATCTTTAGAAAGTTTATATGTTAGTTATAGAGTATTCATCTTGTTTCATGGATAAGAAGAGATTTTCACCGCTTCTAGCCGGTGTTGGGATTTCGCATTGTAGACATTTTGATGATGGGCTCCAGTATGCCATCCATACACAGGTGAATTTATTTTTCCTACATACCTTTTCCTCAATAGTAAAGCAGGATCTTATTAGAGAGCATTACCAGAGGGATGAAAATAGTACTAGCCATATAGGACCACTGTCGTGTCAGGCCAGTAGTTCTTCCAATAGTAGGAAGAATTCCATTGAGGTTATCATCAGGTTAGTGACCAATATATTGCATATTTTAATAGATACAAAGTGTTTCATCAGTGTGAAATGTGGAAGAAACTAAACACTCATTGTGAGAGAGACACAATGGAGTTTGGGCATGCAGTCATATTGGGCATCTCCAGCATTTCGGTAGGACTTTTCTACCAGCTTCATGTAGAAAAGGATTCATGCCAACTTCACTTTTAGGATATGGTTCTTTTGCATCTCGTTAGGTGGGGACCTTGAATATAAATGGTAGGACTTGATGGGAAGGAGGTCATAGCTATATAATACAGACCCCAAAATAACTACCATCTCTAGTATATCAGTTTTGATTATGGTAGTCTTTAAGTTGCTTTGGGTCGTGGATCAGTTCAGTTGCATTCACTATAGCCAATACCTAAGGATCAGGCTGTGGGGCCATCTATAGTATGAGGCACTATTCTTATGGAATCTACCATAGTATTTTCTTTATTTTATATAGGTGTTTCAAACACTTTTATCTCAGTGTATATCACGGAATGTCTCATACTAGGGATACAATATTTCAATTGGAAGGACCCTAGATATGTAATTAGGGATACAAATAGAATGTATATGCCAGTGTAGGGATGGCCCCCTTGTTTTATATAGTTTCCCATTCTTATGGGATATTATTTAGAAATGATTAGATTAAATTTCATACTTGGGATGGATTGGATGGTCCGGTATCATTCTTTTGTTGACTTTTATCATCATAAATATCATTTACATCATCTGAGGGGAGAAGTTATCTACATTAGGATGCCTGGGATGTCCTGGATGGTTTATTTGGACTAGAGCATCATGGAAAAGGTGAAGTGGCCTCCTAGAATGAAAATCTCTATATGGAGGATCAGGGATTACGATATATTGATTTCCCTCTAGTACTGGATCATTTTAGGGATGTCTTTCATAATGATTTACCTATATTACCTCTAGAGAGAGATAGAGGTAGAGTTTACAATTTAGATTGTTATGGGAGAATCTCTAGTGTCCATTCCACCATACAGGATGGCACCTATGGATCTTTAGGTTCTCAAATGGAAGATATAGGATTTTGAGTCCAAAGGTTTTATATGGCCTCAGTACATCCTCTTAGGGTTCTCTTATGTTTATTTCGAGATTGCGAATAGAACCGTATGTATATGAATGAATCATAGAATAATAACACAACATTCGGTAAAGAATTGGTATCCCCTTCCCCGAATAGAAGATATCTTCAACCATTAATGAGGAAAAAATTACTTCTCTAAGATCAACCTAGGATTGGGATAACATCAGTTACATGTTAGGACATCATACATATCTCATATAGCATTTTGTACTTTGTATGGTCTGTATGAGTACATAATTATTACAATCGAGATTTTGAATGAAACCTCTATTTTCAGGGCTATAATGAATAGGGTTTTCCACCCATATTTGGACTCTTTTGTCAAAGACTTTGTGGGAGAAATCTTGGTTTATTATTACACTCATAGTAACCATGCCAATCCTTTTGAGATCGTTCTTATTACACTAAGAGAGAGTCACCTTTAATCCAAGCTTACTGTGTGCCACATAAAGATAGAACGATTTCATATCTTATGTGATATAATATCTAAATTATGAGTATATCTTGAACCTGAAAAGGATAGTGCTATAAGTTCCTTGTAAAATCCCATGAAAATGTTTTATATAACGATTTTCATGGGGCTGGCTAGATATTACAGGCTTTTCATACAAGAATTCCCACGCCTTTCATCACCTCTTACTCACCTTAAAAATATGGGTGTCATGTTACTTAGGTTAGAAGAATATGAGAAATCCTTTCAAGAGATGATGGGGAGGTTGTCACATAACACATCCTGACACTTCTAGAGTGATAAATAGGTTATACCATATTCTTTGATGCATCTAAAATTATTTTAGGATAAGTGATGATGTGGGATAACAGAGTTGTTGTGTATAGCTCTCGGTTGTTGAGGCCTCATGATAGAAATTATTCAAAGCAGGACCTTGAGCTAGTAGCAGTTTTCTGTGCCTTACGTTTCTGGAGACACTATCTTTTGGGTGATCACATTACAGTTCACAAAGACCACAAGAGGAATAAATATATCTTTACGCAGTGTGACTTTACCCTCAGACATCAATGATGGGTCAGATGACTACAATCCATTTATTTTTTGCTTTCCTATACACTTGGGGAGGGAAATGTGGTTATAGATGCACTGAGATGGAAAACTCTAGAAAAAGAAGAATGGGAATGTAGTGACAAATGGAAGTTAATTGACCTATTCTTTGAGATGCACTTATAATTTCATGATAGTCATGAGCATTCTAATCTATTAGTTTTTGTAGTTACCTATTATCTCCTTGATAAGGTGAAGATTATATAGTTTTTAGACACTGATATCTTGGTACATCGAGAGAGTATATCAGGAGATAACCCACCTCCAGATTGGTGTGTAGATAAAGATGTCATCATAAACATCTATAAATGTGTCTCTGTCCCAACTGATATGAGATATGAGTTGATGAAAGAGTCCCACACCTCTATGTGGAAGGTTTATCCAAAATCTCAATGATGTATTAGGACATGTGATGCCAGTATTGGTGGCCTGGGATGAAATGTCAAATAACAGGCTTTATCACTAGGTGTTCCACTAGTCAGTAGGTGAAGGCAGAGAACCAAAGACGTGCTATCTTGTTACTACTTCTTCAGGTCCTAGAATGGAAATTAAAAGACATTGCTATATATTTTGTTGGTGGCATACCTATGTCATGTATAGGTAGAAACACTGTATCAATTTTCAATGACAGACTGAAAAATGTTTCCCGCATCATTCATATTGAAGGGAATTTATCTGTTGATGAGCTATGAAGACTATATGACCATGAGATCACACGACTACACGAGGTCCGTCATACTATAATTTCATATGGGGATTCTCATTTCAAAACATGGTTGTAGAATGGATTGTAGAATTCTATGAGAACCCAAGTTCATTTAAGCATAGATTTTACCCTCATATAAATAGACAATCATAATGTAAAATATAGGTTCTAGAGGATATTCTTTGAGAATTTGTCCTTGATTTTTGTGGTTCTGGGGAGAAGAATATGCCTCTCATTATGTTTGCCTATAAAAATTTCTTCTGAGTGACAATCAGATGGATCCTTTTGAGAAATATTATGGTATCCTGTTACATTCAATCATATGCTAGATTGAAGTAGGTGAGGTATCCCTTCTTGGTACTGTATCATTCAGGAGACTTTAGAGAAGACTCATATGATTAGAAAGGGTTTGAATACTATTTAGTCGGTACAAATATCATATGTTGATCATTATCGATGTCCTCTAGATTTTGGGGTTGGGGATCATGTTTTTTGGGTATCACCTAGGCTGGGGCATAGATGGTTACATATGTAATGGAATCTATCAACGCATTATGTAGGTCCATTTGAGATCCAAGAAGGAATCAGACCGATATCTATCCCCTTTCTATTACCTCAGAGGTACCATTCTAGGCACATAATTCTTCACATTTCACTGATTTTCAAATATCATGCTAACCCATCTCATACCATTGATCTCAATGAAGATGAGTTATATGATGATTCTACCTTTGAGGATTATCTAGTATGCATTCTTTATCTGATCAAGAAGGTTCTTTAAAGAAGTTATATCCCACCAGTATGGATGCTATGGAAGTATGGACATGTGAAGGATGATACTTATGAAAGGGAAACTAACAAACATGACCAATGGCCAGATTTATTTTCAGATTGTGTTTCTCCACCCCTTGAAGGTGAACTCGTGGATAACTTATTTTAATGGTGGAGGACTGTAATAACCCAATTATTAACTCAGGAATGGTTCCTTGAAAATTTAGTCTAATTCCTTACATTGGTCCTAATATGAATTCATAATGTGTTAAAAAAGGTCAGAGGGGTGTATAGGGCATGTTTGAAGCCCAGAACCCATCTTTTTGAGAAATTTGGTTATGTCTCACAATTAAATCACAATTGACTCCTAGTTTGGCCAACTGTGGTAATGTAAATTTCCTAACAGAACCAAATGAAAAGGTTTGAGCATGGTCTTGTAGCCTAACTGTGTAAAGTGCCACTTCATCCCAGGTACTCAGGCATGGTTTGTGTATAGTTTTTCAAACCTTTCCCAAGCTATTTTCTTAGTAAATTTTCATTTTTGACCTCAATAGTATAATTATGCCTCCTCTTCCTTCCTAATACAAGATCTGATGGGATTAAGATATTTTAAACTCATTTTGAATCTATATGAATGAATAAGATAGGTATTGAAGGATCTCCATCATTCAAGATCTGATTGATAATTCGTTCATCATGTTAGATGGGAAACAGTAATTAATTGATTCTGTTTAAGCATTTATTCTTCTCTTTTTCTCTCAACCTAGTTATCATGGTGTGAGAATTTTTATTCTTTTTATAGATCTAATATCATCCATTATAAATCAAGGTTAGATACTAGAGTAGGATAGTTGTTCAACCCCATGGTGGGTGGTCTATAACTCATCCCTCAAGATCATTGATTTTGGGATTCTCATGAGGGGCCCACCGATTTCATAGGGTGTCATTTATTGAATTTATATATAACAATTATAATAATTAGAACCGTATGGTTATTCTATTTATATATTTGTGATTAATTGTTTTTGGTTGTCCCTATAACTCCATCCATCCCTTGTAGGATGTTATGCCATAATTGGGTTTTCAGTATTTGGCTAAATTAAGCCACCATTCGAGTGTTACATGGCTTGGACCATATAAGGGTAATATTTTTTATATTAAATATCTGGATTTGTATTGAAAATTAAATCATTGAGTGTACTATGTATGCTCACCACTTGACCCATCTAATGAATTTTCTTCAATTTGATAATTTAATGTGAAAGGGAAATTGGAATGTATACAATGTATATGACTTGAACAGATTAAATGAGAATTATTAATAGGTTTCTGGTATATAGAATCCATTAAAAAATTAATGGAATGTATAGGAATGAACATTTATTATTTAATATGCCTTAAGTTTAATTAATAGTGGTTTCATGCTACTTGGCCTTCTAACTCTAATAAGAGGCAAGGCTTGGATCAAATGGACTTATTGATTAATCATGGATTTATTAAAAGGATGCTTGCTACATTAAATTATCACACTAATAAAATGAGTGTATTGAACCTAATGAAATAATTCATGAATTCATAATTAAATCAGAGTGTCCTAACTGTATCTCACAGTGGATTTTTATTTGGGAATGTCATGGGAACTCGGGAACCCCATTCTAATTGAACGATACTACTTTCTTATTTGGAGACCCACCTAGATCCTAATCCTTGTTTATTATTGGATATCCAGTATGTCACCATAGGATGCCTCACATAGTATAAAAGGATTCCTTGTATACACTCTTTCGATCTAACATTGACAAGTAGGTTCCATTGTTACAGCCCATAGGGCCCTATCTCTTTTTAACCCCATTTTACCTTGGGTGGACACCTTAGATTTGGTAGGAATCTTATTCTGTAATTCCTTGTAATATTCTCCTTGGATGACGCTCTTAGATTTTGTTAGCCTATAGTTATTATAGAGTTAAAAACCCTTGAGGTATATGTTTCCTTTGTTATTAGCATGGAACATCATTATTAAATGTAACTATAGGTTTCCTTGTCATAAATTGGAACCTTCACCATTGTTAACATGTGAATTATTTATAAATTCTTAATAATCAATTAATGGACAAGTTTTATTAAAAAAACTAGTCATGGCCTAAATCAAGTACTTGGGCATTTAGTTACATTGTACTACTTACTTATTATATGCATGCTTAAACACTATTACATTTCCATTACATAGGAAGAATGTTTAGAAACTATTTTTGGTGGCCTGCTATGATTTATCTCACAACCTCTTTGAGTTCCATTTGGTACCTAGAGTAGATTAAATGAATGTAGGTGTTGATAAAGGGAAGAATAAGGCTCCAATGATTTGATTTCTTGCAATTTGTGATGGATCTTGATAGAATATGATATAGTCAGAGAAAAGGATGTTTGGGATTGTCTTTTGATTTACATTATATTTTGTGGAACATGTTATGTCTACTATCTTATATCCATGTATTCTAGATTTATAATTACATGAAATATCATCATCCTTTTTCGGATTCATGTATGTTATTCTAGTTATTTCAGTTATTATTACAATTGTATCTTTTTTTGATGTGATTTCTGTTTACTCATATTCCTTATACTATTTACATCACTATATTTAACCACATGGCTAAAATTTTCTAATTAGGGAATAGCCTCCCCATAGACACACCTTGGGCCCTCACTACTAGTCGGAAACCACTAGCATTTGTAGAGATACACGTGAGGCAATGTGGACCACAGAAATCGGGGCACCTGTTAAGTAGAATCCAAGTCTAGGACTTCACTGGGACATTTGATGCTACTAAAGGAACTTCCACCATATCTTGATACTGAAACACCCTATCCCACATTTCCATCTTGCCTTAGGTTTCACTCGATGAGGCTGGAATATTTCACTATCACATAAATGGAATTGAACTGAATGACATTCAATTGTGATCGAATGATGTATGTAGTCCCATAATTAAACTGTCATTCTATAATCATCTCTTTAGCTACAAGTGTTGGTATAAAGAATTGCGGCTTAGTGAAATGAATGGAATAATCCATCGTATATATAGAACCCTATTGTAAGTGTATAAATTACCTATCATGGTATCCTCTTATTGTTGGAGAGAAAAAGTAGTCATATATGGATATCTAAAAGTCATCCCATACCATGTCCTAATCATAATCGGAATTGGTTATCATGTCTCACCAATGTTTTTCAATTTCAAGAAGAATAAAAGTTGATAGCTTAGACCTTCTCACTAGGGCCATCACGAAATGCTCAAAGATAGAGAACACGGCCTCTATCCATTACATGGAAGCCTAGAATCTTCCATCCCCCGAGAAGGTGGGTGGATACTTCTGTATGAATTCTTATGTCAAATCTAAAATAGTAGGGGGATGGTCCTGGATCTCCCAATATTAAAAGAACAAATCATAGTAACCCCTCTCAAAACTGATCATCTGTGGCAAGATTAGGATTAATAGAAGAAGCCTCAAGTGTCACCACTATAGGAAATACATGTGGATCTGGGCCCACAACTAGTGAAGCATGATCGTAGACCCATACTAGTACAAAACATAATTATTCCATAGTGCAATAGTTCTACAATTTCCAAGAGAATGTATCCAAATATAAATTGATTACAGAATTGATCTTAGGATAAAGAAAAAGATAGGAAAATATCCTTACATATAAAAATATCACCCCTATGTCTACTCTTAATGCCTGGTCTATGTGATTGGAATATGATAAAGGTATTAAGAGACATTTAATAATACCCACTACCTAGTTTGGAGTAGGGTAGTGGCCTCACATCACACAATAGAGGTCCGGATGTATGGAGTTTCAATTACAAGGCATAGAGGAAAACACCCTTTATGATGGAATTGACATCCCATTAAATGGTAACCATTTTATCCAAATATTTATTTCAATTTTTTTTCTCCATCATGTGTATATATATATTATAGTCTATTTAGATGAGTCACCATACACATATTATAAATGATAAATATTTATAAGTTTCAATTTACATGTCATGTGACTATGACTTTCCCCTTATACCCAGTATCAATATATAATAGGTTGTATAAAATAATTTTATTAAATGAATCACCATTCCCAATTTAAACAAGTACATTCTTCATAAATTAAAATTTTCATTCATGTATTCAAGTCAACTAATGTTTAAACTTGGGTGACCAATGTTCCCCAAATCCAAAATTCTATAGTTCACTAACTAGGGTCCCACCATCAAGTTATATGGGAAACACTATTTAGGTTGATGTAGACACTTTTATTAATCAAGTTATTCTACCCCAATGAGAAATGTTAACACATTTCAAATTATAATAATAAAATAACTAGAAATATGATTCATAAAATACATGCATTAATATAAATATGGAATAGAATATTCATGAGATTTGAATCTTCAAGTTCCTATAGTGTTGCATGATCAATAACCCTTACCATACTAGGACAAGGGAAGAGAAATCCCTCATAATAATAACAATTATAACAAAAAAATCATGTCTTTACCCTAATGGTGTAATCAATACAACTGTAATAGGAACAAAAAAAATATCCTATCCAAATACAATTTGAAAATTCATTATATTTAGGTTTTCTAGTCCTAGGTATATACTCCCTACAAAATTCTGACACAATTATATTCTCATGTATAATAACCCTAATAGTAAGAAAAGGTAAAAGGGGATTTGATACCATTTATAATATCACAGAATAGGTTCACTCATAAGTAACCAATCTTAATTGGTCATATTTTATAAGGAGTGCCTAACCATACACCGGAGGCTTCCATATACCAGTGAGGATTTAAAATCTTATGGTTGGGAGACTATAACTTTAGGAACAAAGAGCAATATAGTAGTGTATATTAATAGTAATTAGTGGAATAAAAAATAATATATGAATTGTAAAATAATGATCCATAAAAATATAAAAATATCAAGATATATAATCAATATCATACAAAATGTTATCAATATTTTATTCCATACAAAAGAAGAATATATGAAAAAAGATAATTCTGCGTATAAAACTCACTATAAAAAAGAAAAAATGACCAAAATCTATCACCAATAGAATCATGAGCATAGTATTGGTCATCTACCCCCATACTCTATCCTAATGTATTAAATCAAGAATACAAGGATCGATACATCCCTTCATCCACACCAGCATCTAATAAGTCGGTCCGGGTACCAACTGGTGGCCTAAAAAAAGGGTTTGATGAATTCTCAATAGACCACAATAAATATTGTTTAGAATTATCAAGTATGTGATTATAAAATTAGGTCTATGTAGGTAATAATCAATTCATAATAGGAAATTAAATAAAACACCTCAGTTTTTGTTCCTCAGGGCACACCTGACCGACACTACATACTTCAACCTAGGTCAGAATGTCTATGAACAGATTCAATCATGTATGTATATGTGTAGAAAAATATAGATATAGATATATATAATATGTATGTATATACACCCATCATACATGTATGATAATATATATAAGTGTGTGGGTGTGACAAAATTTGACATCATCTATGACCTGAGGTGTGTTACCAAGGCATCTATACATAAATATAAGTTGTTTCATAATTCTCTAGGATTATGTGCATAGAAAAGATATATAATTACGATATCATGAAATCAAAGCATGGATTGAATCGATGTATATTCTTTGACCTAGAAGAAACATTATTTAATTTAATTAATTTTCATCTGGATCCCACCCAAGGCACTTCGTATGGAAGGAACCCATGGATCGTTTCAGGTACACTATAAGAACACATCACCATAGGATTCCATCCAAGGTGTTCCAAATAAAGAACCAAAGAATCAGGCATGGAAAGGTATGAAAGCATATCCATCTAATAACATCCATGGTATAACACATAGGGAACTTAGTATCACTCTTATTATGGTATAATAACATTCTCTACCTTGCCCGTCCAAGGTAATCCACCCGAGAACAAGGTATTTCTCACGGGTAATAACAAGGAATCGACAAAGTGAGTCTATCCATGGTGTCCAATGTATAACCCATGTGTCAATCCTGAGAAATTTCAAATCACTTTTAAAATTTAAATGAAAATTCTCAATAATCCTATTCGAGGTCTTCAAAATTGGAACCCTCATATTTCCCTTGGCATGTCATGTGGGATAGTCATGGATAGTATTGAACCCATACCAATTAAAAAATCATTTAACTCAATTTTTAAATTTCATTTAATATTTTTAATTTAAGATACTATAAGAGTATCAAGGGCCTATACACATGGACTATCATTTTACTTTATCTCAAATCAAACTCTATTTCATTTAGAAAGGCCAACTCTATAGTCCTTGATTAGTGGTTTAAAATCATTCAAAGCATAAGGCACAAAAAACATTTTCAAGGAAACAAACAAAGAATGGACTATAATGAAAATTATATCCTTAAACATTGATTTTTTGGTTTTGGGGATATTCTAGACATGTAAGTATCATTATATTAGTTTAGTTTCAATTTAATAGGCATCACAAAAAAGTTATGACACACGGAACAATGACACATGATAAAAGTATAGAAACTTTAGTGAAAAATAACTAAACCACCTATATTAGATTAGTAGCGCTATCACCATCCATTACAATACATTAATTTATATTTAAATGGGGAAATTATTCAAATAGACAAATTCTCTTGAAATAGGTCATATTAGCTCACCTAGAAATAACATTCATGAGGAAAAGATAATTGAAGGAAGTAAGAAGATTAATGATGTTACTGATACACATCCAGTGTTAAAAAATAGAAATGAAATAGGATCCGAAATGAGAGAAGGGCTTCTTAAATAGAGGGGAGGATAGATATTTTTATACAACTAGCTGTTGGACAAAAAGAAATTGAGAAGATGCATGTATTTGTTTAAGGGAATAAGGAAAAATATACCTTTTACCCAACTTCTAGTGCGGCACATAGTTTAGTCGCATGGTTTTCCAAACCATACACCTATACTAGTTATGTGGAACTAACGGTGTCGCCCTAGGTTCACATTTCGGAAAAAATATATAGCCCTCTATATTTCACATTATCACCCAACATGGTTTAGTCACACGGCTATCCCAAACTTTATACTAACCATGAATCTCATTATATCTTTCAAAATTCTTGAGCTCCAGAATCCTAATGAGACTTGGATGGTCAAGATGCATTCCTTTACCTCTTATCCACATTTAATTAGTGTGACACCCGAGACTTTTATGTTATATAAATCATCAAAGGAATCTTTTTCTACACACAACACTTGCTTGTATTGCTTTACACGAAATTGGGACCTTCCTCGATAGCTTGTGTCGTATGCAATACCGAGTTTCACTAAACAATGATATGCTATTAAAATATTATTAAAACTAGCCGTTATGAATAGTAATAACCACTTTTTGAAATTTAATAAATTTTATTTTTCAAAATAGACTTCATTTTTGGATTCGGAATATCGAAATTAGCCTAGGGTGAAATTTTGGTATTTTTCTGAAAACTTTCAATTTTTGATGAATAGTGAAACCACTATGTGGTAGTTAAAAAACTGAATATTTCATAAAACTTAATTTCACCGCTTCTGTGAGTGGAATTTCAAAAATCCGAGAGACACGGTTGATGTCAGTAAGTAAAATGTGGTTCAATGAGATGAAAATAATTTTTTGGTGAATAGTAACTTTTTACTTTTTTTTCCACGGTTAAAAGTAAATATGGTAATTAAGGGTAAAAATGATATTATTATTACCCTAACACTTGTCCTAATTCTATTGGACAAGTTTAATTCGACCAAAAACAACCTTAGGAATAAAATATGACCATTTAGTCCCACTTGGATAAGATTAGGACATTTATTTTTAATTTATTTAAAGATGGGTTTAAATAGTTAAAATCAATGTTTAATAACTAAATCATTTTTAATATATGGTTATACAAAATATAAATTCGACTATAAATATTCTTTAGAAATATAAAAATATTTCCTACATAATGGTATTTTATTTGTAATTTTTAGACGTTAAATAATTTAATTTAATTATGACACAAAGATGATGGAGTAATTATCGTATTAATGAAATATTGACATAATTGATGTTATAAACACCAAAATAAATGTAATTTGAGACTTTTTATAAATTCCACTAATTTTCTAGATTCATATGACATGTTAGTATTGATATACTTAACATTTTTCTAACCAATCATTCTGTTATGATTTTCACAAAAATAAATTACTAAATAGTGTAAAAATTGACATAAAATTGTTTTTAAAACAAATATTATATTAGTAATTGTTATTTTATTCCTAAAAATCTAAGGTTCGGCCACATGACTTAGATAAGGTTATATATATTAATAATAATGAACTTGGGGTTCGTTTGGCTGCTTATAGTAAGTTTATTAACCTTATAGTATAAGAACACAAGAAGACACGGTAAAAGTAAAATTATTTAACTTAATGTTAAATCTAAATGATATGTTTAAACTAGGAACCTAAAATTGTCTAAATTCTATTGGATGAGAGTATTTCGACCCATCCCCACCTTAGCTTCGAAATAAATCAATTTGGAGCTATTTAAAACCGAACATGACTTTATAATAAAATAATATTTTGAGTTTTTCCAAAAGAGCCCCTCTCCTCCCTTATAAAAGGGCACCTCCTCCCTCTCTTCCTCACACTACATTGAACCTTCAAGCTCGGCCAAAACCTGCCACTTTCTCCTCTTCACTTCCTAGAGACATCGTAGAGGTCCTGGTCTTCTTCAAAGTCCAATTTTAGTGCCTTAAAAGGAGGTCACAAAGAAGCACTTCAAAGAAGAGGTAATATCCATTACCGATCCTTTCCAATTTCATTCTTCTTCAACTTCTTCTTCCTTAGTTGTTTCATTATGAAGTAATAACATCAGTATCACTCATATACTGATATTTTATTATAATTATGAAACAACCCTATTTAACCATCTATCCATCCTACAGAAAATGAAATCACCGCACGTGCGTACGTACGGAATACCGTCTCCACGCCATGGTGTAATCTATTTTCCACCACCACCTTACATGGATGGGTATAATGGTGTAAATAATGACTATATATGACTATTATAAAGTTATATTGATTCTTAAATAGTATAAATACACTCCAATACATTTCCACGATCATAGGAATGATATCATCACTCGTGCGTATGTCAGGAATACCGTCTCCACGATGTGATGCGACTTGTTCTACATGATCTTCATTTCATAATGATTATATAAATGAATTGAATGAATGAATATGATGTATATTACACTAATAACATTCTGTAAATGTGGTATCTATATCCTAAAGAGAAGAATAAGAATTTATTTGACAAAACATGCATAAGAACAAAAAGTTATAAACACCTGAATAACAAGTAGCAATGAAATATTACTACTATGAAGCTAAAAATATGACCATATATGATATCATAAAAATAATTTTGATTCTGTAATAAGTTAATAACATTATTTAAATCATTATACAGGAGGTTCGGACACGTACAAAGCATATCGGACCAAAGGTAAGGGAAATATCACAATCTCATTTTTATCCGAGATTGTTTATACTTTAGTATTTATTAGGGTGTATTTTATCATCCAAATCCATGTTTCCTCAATATGTAATATTATTTCCATCCACCTAAAATTGTTTAAATCCAATTTTACCCTTCGGTGAGTTTGTATTAAATGATATGAAAGGAATCTTTTGTCGTTTTTCGTACAAGGTACTTTTTTTGACTTTTCCGACAAAAGTATGAGAAGAATGTTTTTTTAACTTATACGGCATGATTGGACATTTAAAACATTATTTCCACGAATCTTCCTTTACAAGTTTTCATGTTTATTTTTAATCAACTTCTTATAGTTTAAAATTGTATGACATGTTAAGAAAGGGAAAATGTTTTTGAAGTAGAAAGGATATTTTCCTCAAGAATGGAGTTCAAGTGTTTTATCAAAATTATTTTCCATATAAGATAATATAGGTTTATGATTATATCCCTATCATTACATTTATTTTATTATGTTGTGATGGAATTATTTTTATAAATTCCTTTATCTTATATGAATTTTTTTATGATGTCATGTTGATTAAGGATCCCATTTTTTACTACATGGGTTATGCAATGATGTATGATTTATGATTTTGTGGAACACATAAGAATGGTATCATTATGAGATGGGTGGGACCTATATCTCCCTCCAATTCATTGGGTAAAGATTTTATATCTCATGAGATAGACATGGCTGGAACGGTAGGTTATACCAGTTCTGTGAAGCAGGACTGAAACGAGGGTAACTCGGTTCAGAAATGGTTTTTGTCCACTAATATAGTCTTGGCAATGAGTCTTGACTAAAAAGAAATTATTCTCTATGATTATGTGTGTATTCCACAATGTTTCATTTTTTAATTTATGATTATTGGGGTTACATTTCACTTCTATGATTTATCCCATGTTATGATATTATGATCTCTTTTCCAGGTTAAGATTTCCAAAAGTTATGTTCATATATATATTATGTGATTGATATTTCTTTTGTTTACCCTTAATGAGAATTTGAGCTCACCCTTTTGTATGCTTTATTTCCCCAGGTCAGGAAGATGGTTATTAAGTAGGATATGCCAAAAAGGGACTCTATATATGATGAAATAAATGGGAGGCAAAGTAGATGCTTTATGAACTAGTTGGTTATGTTTCCCAGTTTCTAAAGACTCTATACCTATACGGTCCTTTCATGGTTTTGTTATATGTTGTAATAAGTGTGCTTCAATTCTGAAGTAATAACAATGTATGTAAATTATGGGTTGTTATACTTGGTATCAGAGGAAAGGTATAGTCAACCTTTGGAAACTAGGATGTGAAAGCCTTAGTAAGAACCCTAAGGATAAGTCTAAGCATATAACACAATCATATTGTTTTATAAATGGCCATGAATAACCTAGGATAAGACCTTAAGTGTGAAATTTTATTCTTCATCATGTGGTTTTCATATTATAATTAGTGTTGCTCACACTATTCTTCTTGGTTTTAGTCAATGGCTGGAACCCAAAGGAACTGTGTTAATGTGGAATGCGACGGGCAATGAAATGATTGCCCCCCTGAGCAACCAAACATTATGGGAGCTGGAATGAAAAATCTTGTAGCCATGCTCACACAACTTTCTAAAGCTATGAATCTTGCAGGACATCCAAACGAGCAAAGGAAGGAGCAACATTCTGTTGAATCCTTCATGAGACAGCGTCCACCTTCATTCAACGGGTCTACTGATCCATTACTTGCTGAACAATGGATTAGTACTACTGAAAAGATATTTTCAGTTCTTCAATGTTCTGAGCATGATAAAGTCATCTTAGCAGTGTATCCTTTAGAGTTTTATGTTGATCAATGGTGGAATCTTATTAAAAATACGAGGAAAAGGATGAAATTGATTCCATGGAATGGGACGAGTTCAAGAACTTATTTTTCAATAAGTAATTCCCTCGTATTCTCCAAACAAAGATGGAGAAAGAGTTTCTTGAACTGAAGCAAAAGGATGATGAATCTGTTGGTACCTATGAAGCAAATTTTACAAGACTTGCAAGGTACGCTTCTGGTATTATTATCCAACCTGAGAGTAAGATCGATCGATTCTTTAGTTTCTTAAAACCAAGTCTTCGAAGGGTGTTACCCATAAGGGACTTCAATAGCTACGAGGAAATCGTTCTATGTGCTCTCAATGTCGAGATGGAGATTGGAGTAACCCATCAGTCATATGGGTTTGATAAGAAGAGGAAAATGGAATTGAAAGGAAAATCTAAATAGCACACTGAAAAGAAGATGAGCTTTCCCTTATGCTCAAAGTGTGGAAAGAAACATGGAGGGAGTTGTCTTAAAGGGACAAGTAAATGTTTCAAATGTGGAAAAGAAGGTCCTTGGGCATTTGAATGCCGCAATGATGGGAAGAAGATGTATAATGATGCAATCAAAGGAAGGGATACACAGAATGAACCTACTACACTTCAATGTTTCAAGTGCAAGGAGATAGGGCATTATTCCAATCAATGCCCAAATCCAAGGGTTGATGATGATGGTCGACGTCAACAAACTCTTAAGGCTAAAGACAAAGGCAAGTCACGTGCAATTTCTATCAACGATGTGGAGTACGATAACGATGTGGTGAAAGGTACACTTACCATCTACTCTAAAGTAGAAAATGTTTTATTTGATTCTGGATCCACCCACTCTTTTATTTCTGAAGAATTTTCTAAGGATATCTCTATATTACCTCAAAAATGAGATGTTGAGTTAGTTGTGACAACCCCTAATGGCACAACAGTCGCATCAAAAGTTTATAATTCTTCTCCGATCGATGTTTGTGGGAAAGTGCTTCCTGAAAATCTTGTGATCCTTCCTATAGTGGAATTTGATGTGATTCTTGGCATGGATTGGCTTTATTTATATGGAGTTCATATCAATTGCCAAAGATGGGAAGTCACATTTCATATTCTAGATCAATCTATGATCGTCTATCAATGCAAGGATGAACATAACCTTCCAGTGGAAATTTCTTCCATCTTATGGGTCTTGATTCCACTAAATGAAGGTTATTTATCTAAAATGGTTGGTGAGAAACTCATGATTAAGAATATGCCCATTGTACGGGAGTTTTATGATGTCTTTCCAGAGGAATTACCGGGTCTTCCACCAAATCGTGAAGTCGAGTTTTCAATAGAACTAGTACCGGATGCTTTGCCTATTTCAAAGACACCTTATAGAATGGCCCCAATTGAGTTGCATGAATTGAAGAAGAAACTCCAAGAGAATATTGATATGGGGTTCATACGCCCTAGTGTGTTACCTTGGGGAGCACTTGTTCTGTTTGTTAAGAAGAAAGATGGATCAATGAGACTCTTCATTGATTATCGAGAACTTAACAAGATCACTATCAAGAAAAAATATCCACTCCCGTGAATTGATGACCTATTTGACCAACTACACAGAGCTTAATACTTTTCCAAGATTGATCTTCATTTAGGGTATCATCAATTAAGGGTAAAAATGGAGGATATACCAAAGACGTCTTTCTGTACAAGGTATGGACACTACAAATTTATAGTGATGCCATTTGGTCTTACTAATGCCTCTGCTATCTTCATTGATCTGATGAATAGAGTCTTTAGAGACTATCTTGATCAGTTTGTGGTAGTATTTAAAAACGATATTCTTGTCTATTCAAAGAGCAAGGAAGAACATGAAGATCACTTGACAATTATATTGAATACCTTGAGAAAGGAGACGCTTTATGCCAAATTTACCAAGTGTGACTTTTGGATTCAAAAAATTTCATTTTTGGGTCACATAATCTCAAAAGAGGGGATATCTGTAGATCCAGCAAAAATAGAGGTTATCGAAAGATGGTCGAGACCAACAACAGAAACTAAGATCTGAAGTTTTCTTGGTTTGGCTGGATATTATCGACTTTTTTTGAAATATTTTTCACGATTATCTAATCCACTCATGAAGTTGACTCGGAAAGGAGTTAAGTTTGTTTGGACAAAGGAATGTGAAGAGAATTTCACGGAGTTGAAAAGAAGGTTATCCAGTGCACCTGTGCTCACACTGCCTTATAGTAGAGAATGATTTGTGATCTAAAGTGATGAATCCAATAAGGGATTGGGGTGTGTTCTTATGAAAAGTGATATGGTTATAGCTTATGCCTCACGACAATTGAAAATACATGAGCAAAATTACCCAACTCATGATTTGGAGTTGGCTGCGGTAATCTTTGCATTAAAGATTTGGAGGTATTATCTTTATGGAGAAAGGTGTGACATTTATACTGATCATAAAAGTTTAAAGTATATTTTCACACAAAAGGAGCTGAATATGCACCAAAGAAGATGGTTGGAGCTGATTAA
This sequence comes from Viscum album, assembly GCA_963277665.1. Lineage (NCBI taxonomy): Eukaryota > Viridiplantae > Streptophyta > Magnoliopsida > Santalales > Viscaceae > Viscum > Viscum album. The sequence continues at coordinate 1,962,674,001 of OY728137.1, forward strand.
GGATTACGACTGCTCAATCCATTACCACCCTAGGAAAGAAAACAAGGTGGCAGATGCATTAAGTCGACAAGACCATGCCAGTTTATCCATGATGAGGATCACAAAAGATCCAATATTTATGGATTTACAACGGATAGATCTTGAAATTATAATGAAAGGGGAAAAATCGTATCTTTCTCAAATGAATGTTCAACCATCTATACATTTGAAGATTAAAGAGGCACAGAAAGAAGATGTCGAGTTTCAAAAGAAGGTGAGAAATGTTCCTGAATTCATCCTTGATTGTGATGGGATAATAAAGTTCAGGAATCAGGATTGTGTTCCTCCCATCCCCGAATTAAAGAAGGAGCTGCTGGATGAGGCTCATAGTTCTTCAGTCTCCATTTATCCTGGAATAACGAAGATGTATAGGGACCTGATAGAGTACTTCTGGTGGGATGGCATGAAAAGAGATGTTGCTGAATATGTCTCTCGATGCTAGGTTTGTCAGCAAGTTAAAGCTAAGAGACAGAAGTCTAAGGGGATGTTACAACCATTACCCATACCCGAATGGAAATGGGAAAACATCACTATGGACTTTGTCACCAGACTTCCTAAAACATCCAAAGGCAATAATGCTATCTAGGTCATAGTTGATCGTCTTACAAAGTCTGAACACTTCATCTCTATTAGAGAGGATTTATCTCTGGATCAGCTTGCTAGGATATATGTGAAGGAAGTGGTAAGATTGCATGGAGTGCCACTTTCTATTATATCTGATCGGGATCCGTGGTTTACATCAAAGTTCTGGCGAAGTCTTCAGCATACTTTGGATACAGAGTGGACTTTCAGCACTGCTTATCATCCTCAGACAGACGGCCAGTCTGAGAGGACGATTCAAACTCTAGAAGATATGATGAGAGATTTCCCTATGGATTTCAAAGGTGGTTGGGATCAACACATACCTTTTGTGGAATTTTCTTATAATAATAGCTTTCACTCTAGTATTCAGATGGCTCCTTATGAAGCTCTCTATGGAAAGAAATGCAGGACTCCAACTTGCTGGGATGAAGTTGGGGAATGAAAGCTATTAGGACCCGATCTCGTTGATGAAATGGAAGAAAAGGTCAGATTTATTCAACAACACATAAGAGTAGCTCAGAGTCGACAGAAAAGTTATGCTGACAACTGAAGAAAAGACCTAGAGTTTGAAGTGGGTGATAAAGTGTTCTTACGAATATCTCCCTGGAAGAGGGTCATGAGATTTAGAAAGAAGGGGACGTTGAACCCTAGATATATCGGTCCTTTAGAAATACTTGATCGTGTTGGGAAGGTAGCTTACCGATTGGCGCTTCCACCGAATCTCTCTCAAGTTCACGATGTGTTCCATGTATCTCTCCTAAGAAAGTACATACCTGATCCTTCACATGTACTCAGCTCAGAAGTTGTACCACTGGAGAAAGATATTTCTTATGAAGAACAGCCGATAGAGATTTTGGATCGTAGCGAAAAATTCCTATGAAACAAGACCACTCGATTGGTGAAAGTTTTATGGAAGAACCACCAATTAAAAGAAGCTACAAGGGAGCTTGAGGATATGATGAAGGAGAGGTATCCTCATCTGCTTGTTACAAAGTGACAAATTTCGAGGGTGAAATTCATTTTAAGGGGGGTAGAATGTAACACCCGAGACTTTTATGAGAAATATTTTTGTTTTTATAAATCATAAAAGGAATATTTCACTACACACAACACTAGCCTGGCTTTCTTTACACGCAATCGCGACCTTCCTCGATAGCTTGCGTCGTAGGCAATACCGAGTTTCACTAAACAATGATATGTTATTAAAATATTATTAAAACTAGCCATTATGAATAGTAATAACCACTTTTTTAAATTTTATAAATATTATTTTTCAAAATGGACTTCATTTTTGGATTCGGAATATCGAATTTATCCTAGGGTGAAATTTTGGTATTTTTCTGAAAACTTTAAATTTTTGATGAATAGTGAAACCACTAAGTGGTAGTTAAAAAACTGAATTTTTCAAAAAACATAATTTTACTGCTTCTGTGAGTGGAATTTCAAAAATCCGAGACACACGGTTGATGTTAGTAAGTAAAATGAGGTTCAATGAGATGAAAATAATTTTTGGTGAATAATAACTTTTTACTTTTATTTACAACGGTTAAAAGTAAATAGGGTAATTAAGGGTAAAATGATATTATTATTACCCTAAAATATGTCCTAATTCTATTGGATAAGTTTAATTCGACCAAAAAATAACTTAGGAATAAAATATGACCATTTAGGCCTACCTGGATTAGATTAGGACATTTATTATTAATTTATTTAAAAAAGTATCAAAATAGTTAAAATCAAAGTTTAATAAGTAAATAATTTTTAATATAAAGATATATGAAATATAAATTCGACTATAAATATTAAATAGAAATCTAAAAAGATTTTCTACATAATGATATTTTATTTGTAATTTTAGACATTAAATAATTTATTTTATTTATGACACAATGATGATACAGTAATTATCTTATTAATGAACTATTGACATAATTGATGTTATAAATACCAAAATAAAGGTAATTTGAGACTTTTTATGAAGTACACTAATTTTATAGGTTAATATGACATGTTAGTATTTATTTAATTAACTTTTTTCTAACTAATCATTTTGTTATGATTTTCACAAAAATCAATTACTAAATAGTGTCAAAATTGACATAAAATAGTGTTTAAAACAAATATTATATTATTAATTGTTATTTTATTCTTAAAAATCTATGTTTCGGCCAAATGACTTAGATAAGGTTATATATAAATAATAATAAACAACTTGGGGTTCGTTTGGCTGCTTATAGTATGTTTATTAACCTTATAGTATAAGAACACAAGAAGACACGGTAAAAGTAAAATTATTTAACTTAATGTAAAATCTAAATGATAAGGTTAAAATAGGAACCTAAACTTGTCTAAATTCTTTTTGGACGAGATTATTTCTAACCATCCCCACCTTATATTCAAAATATATCAATTTGGAGCTATTTAAAGCCAAACATGACTTTATAATAAAATAATATTTTTAGTTTTTCCAAAGGAGCCCATCTCCTCCTTATAAAAGGGCACCTCCTCCCCCTCTTCCTCACACCACTTTGAGCCCTCATTCTTGGCCAAACCCTACCAAGTTAACCTATAAAATTCAATAGAGACATCGTAGAGGTCCTGATATTCTTCAAAGACCAATTTCATTGCCCTAAAAGGAGGTCTCAAAGAAGCACTTCAAAGAAGATATAATGTCCGTTACCGATTCTTTCATCTTTATTTCTTCTTCCACTTATTCTTCTTTAGTTTTTTCATTATGAAGTAATAACATCATTATCACTAATATACGGATATGTTATTATAAGTATTAAACAACCATATTTCACCATCTATCCATCCTACGGAAAATGAAATCACCGCGCGTACGTACGTACGGAATACCGTCTCCCGCCGTGGTGTAATCTATTTTCCACCACCACCTTACATGGATGGGTATAATGGTGTAAATAATGAATATATATTATTATTGTAAATTGATATTGATTCTTAAATAGTATACATACACTCCAATACAATTCCATGATCATGGGAACGATATCATCGCTCATGCATATGTACGAAATACTGTCTCCACGATGTGATGCGACTCGTTCTACATGATATTCATTGAATAATGATTATATAAATTAATTGAATGGATGAATATGATATATATTACACTAATAACATTCTGTAAATGAGTTATCTATAACATAAAGAGAATAATAAGAATTTATTCGACAAAACACGCATAAGAACAAAAAGTAATAAACACCGGAATAACAAGTTGTAATGAAATATTACCAATAAGAAGCTAGGAATATGACCATATGTGATATCATAACAATGATTATGATTATTTAATAATTAAATAACATTATTTAAATCATTATAAATTAGGTTCGGACACGTACAAAGCATATCAGACCTAATGTAAGGGAAAATATCACAATCTCATTTTCATCTGAGATTGTTTACACTTTGGTATTTACTGGGGTGTATTTTATCATCCACATCCATGTTTCCTCAATATGTAATATTTATATCCATATAAAATAGTTTATATCCAATTTAACCCTTCGTTGAGTTTTTAGTAAAAGATATGAAATGAATCTTTTGTCGTTTCTCATACGAGGTACTTTTTGACTTTTCCGAAAAATGTACGAGAAGAATGTTTTCTTTTAACTTATACTTAATGAATGAATTATTAAAACATTATTTCCAAGAATATTCCCTTACAAGTCTTCATGTTTATTTTTAATCGACTTCTTTTAGTTTAAAATTCTATGACATGTTAAGAAAGGAAAAATGTTTTTGAAGTAGAAAGGATATTTTCCTCAAGAATGGAGTTCAAGTGTTTTATCAAAACTATTTTCCATCTAAGATAATAAAGGGTTATGTTTCTATCCCTATTATGACATTGATTTGATTATGTTGTGATAGAATTATATTTATGAATTCCTTTATCTTATATGAATTGTTTTATGATGTCACAATGTTTAAGATTCCCATTTTTATTACATGGGTTATGCAATTATGTTTGATTTATGATTTTGTGGCACACATAATAATGGTATCATTATGAGATGGGTGGGACCTATATATCCCTCCAATGCATTGGGTAAGGATTTTATATCTCATGAGATAGACATGGCTGGAACGGAACATTAAACCGGTTCAGTGAAACAGGACTGAAACGAGGAGTAAACTCCGTTCAGAAATGGACTTTGTTCACTAAGATAGTCTTGGAAATGAGTCTTGACTAATAAGAAATGATTATCTATGATTATGTGTGTATTCCACAAAGTTTCATGTTTTATGTTATGATTATTGGGATTACATTCCACTACTATGATTTATCCCATGTTTTGAAATTATGATTTCTTTTGCAGGTTAAGATTTCCAAAAGTTATGTTCTTATTAATATAATGTGATTGATATTTCTTTTGTTTACCCTTACTGAGCATTTGAGCTCACACTTTTGTATGTTTTCTTTCCCCAGGTCAGGAAGAAGGTTATTATGTAAGATATGTCAAAAGGGACTATAGATATGATGAAATAAATGGGAGATAGTGTAGATGATTTATGAACCAGTTGTTTATGTTTCCAGGTTTCTAAAGACACTATACCTATACGGTCCTTTCCTGGTTTTGTTATATGTTGTAATAAGTGTGATTCAATTCTGAAGTAATAACAATGTATGTAAAAGTATGGGTCATTATATCTCCTCTATTATTCTTTGTTTCATAGATTTTATTTGGGGTTTTTTATTTATGTCTCTAGTATTTAATTTATGGTGTGATGGATTATTCTGGGTTGTTTCAGTTCTCTTCCAAAATCTATGATAGGGATTTTATATTATTTGTTTTTTATCACCCTTTATTTAAGTGTATTAATGTGTTTTTGGGTTCTTAATAATTTAGTTGAGGTGTGTTGAACTTCATTGCTGAGTATTTATTGTTCCATGTGTTAGTTGAATAGTGTATTGGGATATTCTGAGTGGTTTCGAGTTGTCGGGTCTAATATGACCCACCTGCATGTTCATAGGTAAGTATATATGTATATATGGGTTCTCCCATTACAAGTATAATCATCCACGGTAGTGAATATACATGTATGGGGATAGGTGTTACCATGTATATATATGAATATGTGTACGTAGGTGAGTGGTAGATAATATATGCATATTAGCATATGTGCAAGGATTGCCTTGAACATGTTCACGGTCATGCTGATGTGTGCATAGGGGCTTGGTGTCTTTACCTATATGTAGAGGTACATATAATTAGTGAGGGATTAGAAACATTTAGTTAGAAAGCACCAATGGTCGAATGTTTAGTTTGGTTCCACCCTAAGGTAGGTCACTTATTCCTATACCTTTAATTTGAATCCCATCATTTCTTGACTGTTTTAAAAAAATGTTTTATATTTATGAATTATACACATGAAATGAAATAATGTTTTTGTTACTAGAAATTATTGTAAAATTGTTTTTAAAAAATGAATTGTATTTATAACACCCATTTAGTCTTAAGTGACCTTTCTTAAAAAGTGATTTTCTATGTGGTTTTGAATTGGCAATGAATATTTCCAAAGGCTTTTGGCCATTCAACCAATTTAGTTATAAAAGTGAAATGGCGTGTTTAGATTTCCATAAATCTATAATGTGATTTCCAAAGATGGGTTATGGTGTGAAATCATGGTCAAATGGTGGTTTGATATTCTTGAAAGAATTTCATCATTATAAGCATGGGTACATATTATTTTTAAATGTGTAGTACATTAGTTTTTCAGTTGAGATTTAAATTTTTTTTGGAAACATTTAAGTGTTGAGAGATTATGTGTTCTAAAATGAAAAGTATTCCATGTAAATAATTAATCAATTTTGTAACATTAATTGTTGTTTTTGAAAAAAGAAAACATATCTTGAGGAATACCCCCTTATTTGAGAAAATAATGTGTATGTTGAATGTGTAGATTTTGATATGTGACAAGTAAAGATTCATGTGCATTTTTATTGTGTGATGGAAAAAGGGGAGATGTGATCAATGAGGGAGATCGATGGTGATAGGTTCAGTGTGTTTCTTAATAAGTAGAATGGTATTTTCATGTATGTTTGTTTTATGAAAAATCACCACCACCTAAAATAGATCACATGGGATGCTCAAGGTGTCTAGTTGGGAAGACTTGGACTAGTATGATAAATGATTCAAAAGTACTTCATACCAATTTTATCAATTTGGATTGACGCTAAAACACTAACTAAATGATTAGGGATGGTTATGGGAGACCACTAGCTTATGGGGGTCTTCTTGTTGTGGCTAGTGCTTGAGAACGATGTTGGTCAGGGTTTTTATATCACATTTAACTGAGGTACGAGGGTTCTAGGGTCCCATATGTGCTAGTTACCTATAGTGATTGACCATGGAACTCACTTATGATATGTTTTTTCTGAAATGATTTCAATTTTAGTTGCTTAAGGCTTGTTTCCCCCTTTTTAAAAATACATATTTTTGATTTTATAATATTTATCTTTCATTTTAAAATTAATATGCAAGATTGTAAAATATTTTGGAAATGTGATTAAAAGGGAAATGTTTTTCTTGAAATTGGATTGTCTAAATATGTAATAATATTAAATTTAATTAAAATGTGGTTGTATTTTCAAACAATCAAGATTTGGGTTTCTTTTTAAAAGTATGGGAATAATTAATTGTTTATCCTTGGAATTCTTACAGAGTATCTTAGTTCTTATATCTGCATTATTTTTATGTTTCAGGATCATCTAATTTGGGTTGCTCTTTTGGTGTGAGTGTTGTTTTGTGTCCCATTGTGACCCGTGAGGTCACTTGATTTATGTTTCACTTCTTGGGTTTTTTATTTTTACTTTTAGTTTTTCAGTATATATATATTTATTTTTCTCTATTTTATGAGAAAAATTCATCACAACTTTTTTATCTAGATTCCTGACACTAGTTTCTATCCCATGGGGATCCGAAATGCCCATCAGACCATGTCACGAATAGGTTTGGGTGATCAGTCTGGGGTCACCCTGTTCTGTTTTGTGACAAAATGTTGTCATAATCGGTTTTTTCATATCCTGAGGGGATGGTTGATAGATTGGCATTAGAGTTATCCAAATAAAAGTGTCCAATTGTAGGTAGGTTCTTTATCACCACCTATTTAGAAAGACACTTGAAATGTTATGGTAGTCTGGGATAGCCATGACTCAATTTCCAAGCTTGGATCTCACTATTTTTTATGTACATATTTTTTTGGGGTATTTCTGGTTGGTATTTAAATTTATTGGACAATTTAGAGAGGGTTATAGTAGTTGTCCACAACCTAAAAAGTCACATACAGACCATGCAATTTCCCCTGAGGAGTTCCTATGTTCTCACCCAGTTGGTTCACAGTTTTCAAAACCATGTGACCAATACATGTGTAGTAGTTTTTTATTATAGAATTTGGAATCTCGATTAATTTAGTGAATTGGTTTCTTTGGGATTTGTTGGTGTGAGTTTTAGTTTTTATGGGGTTTTTATCGGGTTTTAAAATTGATGATTGGTCACATGAAATTGGATTTGCTAAACTAATATCTTGGTTTGTTTGGAAAATAAATGAGTTGATTTGAGATTGGATTTTCTTTTGGGAAATATTAGGGAATCATTGAAATATTTTATAAAGCATAAATCAGAAATGGGTTTGGAAATTTTTTTTGGGTTTTAAATTTTTTTGGGAAATGTGAAATTTATGTTTCTTGTAAATGAATATTTTGAAATGATTTTTTAACCTTTGGAATTCTTATGGATCTCACATATATGGATAGTGGACATAGACATGGTATGTGTGGATGAGTGAAAAGTTGGAAAGAGAATGTTTATACATGTGACATTTCAGGGAATACCAATGGTGGGTTCATGGGTTCAAAGCCTTGTATTGTTTTTTAAAAGCATTTCATGATAACTAGGTGTGTTGGATTGATTTTTTCCCAAACATAAATTGAGATGAACGTGTATTATGAAGTGGAATATGGTGTTCAAATAATTTTAAATGTTGAAAATGAATTCTGGAATTTTTTTTTCTTGTGTGGTGATTTGTTTTTGATTTGGTTTTCATGAGATGAAATGATTTTTTAGGTTTGTGTTTCATTGATAGGTTGGTTTGAAGCAATGGTTAGTGGTATTTTTCGAGAAGAGTTTCGGAAGTACTTGGGTTAATTCCCCTTATGTGTTCAGTTTTAGTTTGGGGAATGTTTTTCTCTAATATATCAGTTTTATTGGGTCCTTGTTTTTCATTCATGGCTAGTGTACACCCCCACAAAGTGTTATTTCATTATCGAAGTGCGATCATTGGTGATTCTTCATTTAAAAATCCTCTTGTTGATCAATAGAAGAAACACCTTCTTGAGATTCAGAGAATTATTATAACCCTATTTTTTTCATATAAGATAACCCTATTACAGTGGGAGAGTAGATATGGAAATTTAAAAGAGACTCTAGATTCTTGAGTTACCTAATTCATTGATGGTGAAGTCGGACACCAGTGTGTCTGATGGTCCTTTCTGGAAGCTGTTGAAGAAATTCCCTTAAGTATAGGTGGGAGAAGTCTATATTTTTCTGTGCTGGATATTATTTTATTGGGGCCTTTTGACATTTTGTTAGATTCTTTTAAGAAAAGAATCATGTTAGGACACTAGTGTGGAAAATCTGGTCATTAGATGCTGTTATGGAAAATTATAGTAATCTCATGAAATTAATGACTTGGTTCAAGGTCCCACTCCTTTTAATGTATATTTCTATTTCAAGGTTCATGTTCATTGTTGTATTCTAGTGTTGTGTTCACTTTTAAAGGTGAATGTTGATGTTGCAGAACCTTTCGAGGAATTCTTCTTAAATGAAAGCATGTTTCTCATCCATGAATATCAAAATTCTATGTTTTGAGTTATGTTTGCTTAGGTGTGTTCCCTAATATGATGTTTTTTATGTGTGAGTGTGGTAATGTGTATGCATCATCTAGGACCTTGTATTGGTGAAGGTGATATTTTAGAGAAAAGTGTGTTTCTGAGTGTTGTATGTCCTGGTGGATCTGTCTGAGAGGTGGTGTGGTTGCTTGTGGAATAAGAAGGATATGTTTTCAGGAAAAGGTTTTCAACACCTGACTATGTGGAAGGTGATACTTCAATCATTAGAGCTCCATTCATAGGTCCTGGAGTGATGATTCTGCATAGCCAGGAACCCCCATAGGATTCAAAGTACCTTAGACTAGTGTTTGTCTTCAGTTTGGGAAGTGGAGATAGTTTAGTATTCTATATAACTATTCCATCCTGAATGTTCCCAAAGGTTTAAGGGTCATGATGAACCTATATATTTTCTATCAATAACTTGGGTGAAAATGTTCCACCATGGTTATAAAGAGTCAGGGTTGTCTCACTCTCATGAATTATAGTTCTTATTCCCTTATAGGTATGGATCTCTATGTGGTGTTCCATGTATGAGTATCCTCGGGGGTTGACCCCAGTGTCAATTTGGGATCAACCCAATATTTTAATGCATTTGGGAGAAGTGAACTTCGTAGTGTTTTCTTTCAGGTATGGAGATTCATTAAGCGGGCCCCTTGTGGTGAGAAATAGGTTTTGCAGGAAGCACCCATATTAGCCCACATTAGGTTTCTTTTATCGGCCCACGCTAGTTGGTGAAGGCGGTTGGTTCTTATGGTGGAGAGAGTCATCATGTGACTTAATGATCTTTCCTTTAAATGAATTTGTCTCAGCTAGTGCCTTATGATGGGGAGTCCATTCGGGCCACCGTGTGTTTGGAATTCGAGTTTTTTCTCAGGCATTGGTTTGTTCTTAATGATGGGGAGTCCATTCAAACCTCCTCGTGTTCGTAATTTAGTTTGATTTGTTGTGTTGGATTGGTTTTAGATAATCTCATTCAAAAATATCTTACCCTAATCTCTTTTATTAAGAAAATGTTGGTATTGGAATGTTCCCAATGGTTTTGCTGAATTATTGTTATAGATGTATCCTCTATGAAATTTTTAAAACATGGTTTTTTATCTCAGGCTAGTGAATGAGGTTTTGTTTGAAAATGTATTAGGTGTTGGGGTTTACGGTTTTGGATTTTGTGTTGTGAGAGTTCTTTTCCTTTTTTCGGTCAATTGGAGGTGTTTAAAATTTTGGTGGATGGTGGCACATAGTGGGGATCCATTTTGGTCTCCATAGATTGAATATTTAGTCTCATTTTATATTTACAGTGCTCTATAATTCTCTTTTCTCATCATTTATTAGGAATCTCCTTGAAATATGAAGGAATGTCAACTTTTGTTTTTGGTCTATATCTTGTTGTGACATTCTTATTGTAAAATGTGATATGGAGGGGAGAATTTTCATACCCTTACCCAACACTTTGTTATTGTAGTTATTTTCATTATATTTGTGTCTTTTTTGAAATTATAAATTTTGTTTAAAAAAAATTAAAAAATTATGAAAAAATGGTTTAATAATAATGATAATAATGAAAATATTATTATTGTGTATAATAATATTATTATATATAAGTTTATTTTTAATATTATTATTCAATTTATTTTATTTTATTTTTTATGGTCTTGATTAAACCCAAAGGGGGGGGGTCCCCTCCTCATCCTCCCTCACCCCCTACGTAGTTCACCTTAATCTTCCCCCTCTCTATATTTCAAGACCTATCCTCCGACTGACACCATCTCTTTCGACAATCTACCTGGTGCTGCCCTCACATTCTAGTGAGAAACTCACGATTAAGAATATGCCCATTGTACGAGAGTTTGATGATGTCTTTCCGGAGGAATTATCGGGTTTTCCACCGAATCGTGAAGTTTAGTTTTCAATCGAACTCGTACTGGGTGCTTTTCCTATTTCAAAGACAACTTATAGAATGGCCCCAATTGAGTTGTAGGAATTAAAGAAGCAACTCCAAGAGAATCTTGATAAGGGGTTCATATGCCCTAGTGCGTCACCTTGGGGAGCACCTGTTCTGTTTGTTAAGAAGAAAGATGGATCAATGAGATTCTTCATTGATTATCGATAACTTAACAAGATCACTATCAAGAACAAATATCCTCTCCCACGCATTGATGACCTATTTGACCAACTACGCGGAGCTCAATACTTTTCCAAGATTTATCTTCGTTTAGGGTATCATCAATTAAGGGTCAAAAGGGAGGATATACCAAAGACAGCTTTCCGTACAAGGTATGGACACTATGAATTTATAGTGATTCCATTTGGTCTTACTAATGCCCCTGCTATCTTCATGGATCTAATGAATAGAGTCTTTAAAGACTATCTTGATCAGTTTGTGGTAGTCTTTATAGACGATATTCTTGTCTATTCAAAGAGCAAGGAAAAACATGAAGATCACTTGAGAATTATGTTGAAGACCCTGAGAAAGGAGAAGATTTATGACAAATTTACCAAGTGTGAATTTTGGCTTCAAAAAGTTGCATTTTTGGGTCACATAATTTCAAAAGAGGGGATATTTGTGGATCCAGTAAAAACAGAGGTTATTGAAAGATGGTCGAGACCAACAACAGTAACCGATATCTGAAGTTTTCTTGGTTTGGTTGGATATTATCGACGTTTTGTGAAATAATTTTCATGATTATCTAACCCACTCACCAAGTTGACTCAGAAAGGAGTTAAGTTTGTTTGGATGGAGGAATGTGAAGAGAATTTCAAGGAGTTGAAAAGAAGGTTATCCAGTACACCTGTGCTCACACTTCCTGGTAGTGGAGAAATGTTTGTGATCTACAGTGATGCATCCAAGAAGGGATTGGGTGTGTTCTTATGAAAAATGATATGGTGATAGCTTATGCCTCATGATAGTTGAAAATACATGAGCAAAATTACCCAACTCATGATTTGGAGTTAGCTGTGGTAATCATTGCATTAATGATTTCGAGGCATTATCTTTATGGAGAAAGGTGTGACATTTATACTGATCATAAAAGTTTAAAGTATATTTTCACACAAAAGGAGCTGAATATGCGCCAAAGAAGATGGTTGGAGCTGATTAAGTATTACGACTGCTCAATCCATTACCACCATGGGAAAGTAAACAAGGTGGCAGATGCATTAAGTAGACAAGACCATGCTAGTTTATCCATGATGAGGATCACAAAAGATCCAATATTTATGGATTTACAAAGGATGGATCTTGGAATTATAATGGAAGGGGAAAAATATTATCTTTCTCAAATTAATGTTCAACCATATATACATGTGAAGATTAAAGAGGCACAGAAAGAAGATGTGAAGTTACAAAAGAAGGTGAGAAATTTTCCTGAATTCAACCTTGATTGTGATGGGATAATAAAGTTCAGGAATCGGGTTTGTGTTCCTCCCATCCCTGAATTAAAGAAGGAGCTGCTGGATAAGGCTCATAGTTCTTTATTCTCTATTCATCTTGGAAGCATGAAGATGTATAGGGACCTAAAAGAGTACTTCTGGTGAGATGGAATGAAAAGAGATGTTGCTGAATATGTCTCTTGGTGCTTGGATTGTCAACAAGTTAAAGCTGAGAGACAAGAAGTCTAAGGGGATGTTACAACCATTACCCGTACCCGAATGGAAATGGGAAAACATCACTATGGACTTTGTCACATGACTTCCTAAAACATCCAAAGGTAATAATGATATCTGGGTCATAGTTGATCGTCTTACAGAGTCTGCACACTTCATTGCTATTAGAGAGGATTTCTCTCTGGATCAGCTTTCCAGGATATGTGTAAAGGAAGTGGTAAGATTAGATTGAGTACCACTTTCTATTATATCTGATCGAGATCTGAGGTTTACCTCGAAGTTCTGGTGAAGTCTTCAGCATACTCTGGATACAGAGTTGAGTTTCAGCACTGCTTATCATCCTCAGACAGACGGTCAGTCTGAGAGAACAATTCAAACTCTAGAAGATATGTTGAGAGCTTGCTCTATGGATTTCAAAGGTGGTTGGGATCAACACCTACCATTGGTGGAATTTTCTTATAATAACAGCTTTCACTCCAATATTCAGATGGCTCCTTATGAAGATCTCTATGGAAAGAAATGTAGGACTCCAACTTACTGGGATGAAGTTGGGGAAAGAAAGCTATTAGGACCTGATCTCATTGATGAAATGGCAGAAAAAGTCAGATCTATTAAAAAACACATAAGAGCAGCTCAGAGTCGACATAAGAGTTATGCCGACAACCGACGAAAAGACCTAGAGTTTGAAGTGGGTGATAATGTGTTCTTACAAATATCTCCCTAGAAGAGGGTTATGAGATTTGGAAAGAAGGGGAAGTTGAGCCATATATATATCGGTCCTTTATAAATATTGGATCGTGTTGGGAAGGTAGCTTACCGATTGGCGCTTCCACCGAATCTCTCTCAGGTTCACGATGTGTTCCATGTATCTCTCCTGAGAAAGTACATACCTGATCCTTCACATGTACTCAGCTTAGAAGTTGTACCGCTGGAGCAGGATCTTTCATATGAAGAACAGCCGATAGAGATTCTGGATCGTAGTGAAAAAGTCCTATGGAACAAGACCACTCGATTGGTGAAAGTTTTATGGAGGAACCACCAATTAGAAGAAGCTACATGGGAGCTTGAGGATATGATGAGGGAGAGGTATCCTCATCGGTTTGTTACAAAGTGACAAATTTCGAGGGCGAAATTCATTTTAAGGGGGTAGAATGTAACACCCGAGACATTTATGTTATATAAATCATCAAAGGAATCTTTTTCTACACACAACACTTTCTTGTCTTGCTTTAAACGAAATCGTGACCTTCCTTGATAGCTTGCGTCGTACGCAATACCGAGTTTCACTAAACAATGATATGCTATTAAAATATTATTAAAACTAGCCATTATGAATAGTAATAACCACTTTTTGAAATTTTATAATTATTTTTTCAAAATAGACTTTATTTTTGGATTCGGAATATTGAAATTAGCCTAGGGTGAAATTTTGGTATTTTTCTGAATACTTTCAATTTTTGATGAATAGTGAAACCACTAAGTGGTAATTTAAAAACTGAACTTTTCATAAAACATAATTTTACCACTTCTGTGAGTGGAATTTCAAAAATCCGAGACACATGGTTGATGTCAGTAAGTAAAATGTGGATCAATGAGATGAAAATAATTTTTTGGAGAATAGTAACTTTTTACTTTTTTTTACCACGGTTAAAAGTAAATAGGATAATTAAGGGTAAAAATGATATTATTATTACTCTAACACATGTCCTAATTCTATTAGACAAGTTTAGTTCGACCAAAAACAACCTTAAGAATAAAATATGACCATTTAGGCCCACTTGGATTAGATTAGGACATTTATTATTAATTTATTTAAAGAAGGGTTAAAATAGTTAAAATCAACGTTCAATAACTAAATCATTTTTAATATAAGGTTATACATACGATAAATTCAACTATAAATATTCATTAGAAATCTAAAAAGATTTCCTACATAATGGTATTTTATTTGTAATTTTTAGACATTAAATAAATGAATTTATTTATGACACAAAGATGATGCAGTAATTATCTTATTAATGAAATATTGACATAATTGATGTTATAAACCCCAAAATAAATGAAATTTGAGACTTTTTATGAATTACACAAATTTTATAGATTAATATGACATGTTCTTATTTATATAATTAACTTTTTTAGAACTAATCATTCTGTTATGATTTTAACAAAAATTAATTACTAAATAGTGTCAAAATTGACATAAAATTGTTTTTAAAACAAATACTATATTAGTAATTGAAATTTTATTCCTAAAAATCTAATGTTCGCCCAAATGACTTATATAAGGTTATATATATTAATACTAAACAACTTGGGGTTTTTTTGGCTGGTTATAGTAAATTTATTAACCTTATAATATAAGAACACAAGAAGACGCGGTAAAAGTAAAATTATTTAACTTAATGTTAAATCTAAATGATAAGGTTAAAATAGAAACCTAAACTTGTATAAATTCTATTTGATGAGAGGATTTAGACCCATACCCACCTTAGCTTCGAAATAAATTAATTTGGAGCTATTTAAAACCAAACTTGACTTTATAATAAAATAATATTTTATGTTTTTCCAAAAGAGCCCTTCTCCTCCCTTATAAAAGGGAACCTCCTCCCTCTCTTCCTCACACCACTTTGAGCCTTCAAGATCGGCCAACCCCTTACACGTTATCTCCTCCACTTCCCTAGAGACATCATAGAGGTCCTGGTTTTCTTCAAAGACCAATTTTAGTGCCCTAAAAAGAGGTCTCAAAGAAGCACTTCAAAGAAGAGGTAATATCCATTACCGATCCATTCCAATTTCTTTCTTCTTCCAATTATTCTTCTTTATTTGTTTCATTATGATGTAATAACATCATTATCACTCATATACTGATATGTTATTATAAGTATGAAACAACCCTATTTAACCATCTATCCATCCTACAGAAAATGAAATCACCGCGCGTGCGTACGTACGGAATACCGTCTCCACGCCGTGGTGTAATCTATTTTCCACCACCACCTTACATGGATGGGTATAATGGTATATATAATGAAAATATATGACTATTATAAAGTTGTATTGATTCTGAAATAGTATAAATACACTCCAATACAATTCCACGATCATAGGAACGATATCATCACTCGTGCGTACATACGGAATACCGTCTCCACGATGTGATGCGACTCGTTCTACATGATCATTATTTAATAATGATTATATAAATGAATTTAATGAATGAATATAATATATATTACACTAATACCATTCTGTAAATGAGGTATCTATAACCTAAATAGATGAATAAGAATTTATTCGACAAAACATGCATAAGAACAAAATGTTATAAACACCCGAATAACAAGTAGCAATGAAATATTACTACAAAGAAGCTAAGAATATGACCATATATGATATCATAAAAATAAGTATGATTCTATAATAAGTTAATAACATTATTTAAATCATTATACAGGAGGTTCAGACACGTACAAAGCATATCGGATCAAAGGTAAGGGAAATATCACAATCTCATTTTTATCCGAGATTGTTTATACTTTAGTATTTACTGGGGTGTATTTTATCATCCAAATCCATGTTTCCTAAATATGTAATATTATTTCCATCCACCTAAAATTGTGTAAATCCAATTTTACCTTTCGGTGAGTTTGTAGTAAAATATATGAAAGGAATCTTTCGTTGTTTTTCGTACGAGGTACTTTTTGTGACTTTTCCGACAAAAGTACGAGAAGAATGTTTTTTTTAACTTATATTGCATGATTGGATTTTTAAAACATTATTTCCAAGAAGCTTCCTTTACAAGTTTTCAATATTATTTTTAATCAACTTTTTATAGTTTAAAATTGTATGACATGTTAAGAAAGGAAAAATGTTTTTGAAGTAGAAAGGATAATTTCCTCAAGAATGGAGTTCAAGTGTTTTATGAAAATTATTTTCCATCTAAGATAATATAGGGTTATGATTCTATCCCTATCATTACATTGATTTGATTATGTTGTGATAGAATTATTTTTATGAATACCTTTATCTTATATGAATTGTTTTATGATGTCATGTTGTTTAAGGATCCCATTTTTTACTACATGGGTTATGCAATGATGTATGATTTATTATTTTGTGGCACACATAATAATGGTATCATTATGAGATGGGTGGGACCTATATCTCCCTACAATGCATTGGGTAAATATTTTATATCTCATGAGATAGACATGGCTGGAATGGTAGGTTATACCAGTTCAGTGAAGCAAGACTGAAACAAGGGTAACTCGGTTCAGAAATGGACTTTGTCCACTAAGATAGTCTTGGAAATGAGTCTTGACTAACAAGAAATGATTCTCTATGATTATGTGTGTATGCCACAAAGTTTCATGTTTTATGTTATGATTATTGGGGTTACATTTCACTTCTATGATTTATCCCATGTTATGATATTATGACCTCTTTTGCAGGTTAAGATTTCCAAAAGTTATGTTCTTATGTACATAATGTGATTGATATTTCTTTTGTTTACCCTTACTGAGCATTTGAGCTCACCCTTATGTATGCTTTATTTCCCCAGGTTAGGAAGAAGGTTATTAAGTTGGATATGCATAAAAGGGACTCTAGATATGATGAAATAAATGGGAGGCAAAGTAGATGCTTTATGAACCAGTTGTTTATGTTTCCCAGTTTCTAAAGACTCTATACCTATACGGTCCATTCTTGGTTTTGTTATATGTTGTAATAAGTGTGATTCAATTCTGAAGTAATAACAATGTATGTAAAGTATGGGTCATTATAATTAGGGTGAATAATATCTATTTAATTATAAAGGGTTAAAAACACTTTTTAAAAGTCAGGATCTTACAAATGGTTTGTCCTACCGATTCACATGTAATCCAACCTCTCCATAATACACAAAATACCTTCTTAGTTTCCCTATAGATTTCACATAGTATAGACTCAACTATGTGATACCTTTTTATAATAAACAAATAAATAACAAAGCGAACTAAAAGAGGGCCTTTCATAAAGGTATCCAAAAAAATTGCCCTAAATAGTGCACACTATCTATTCCAAAAAGGAAAATTAGTCCAAACCAAAAAAAATTAAAGGGATAATGAATGTTGGATTATGAAAAAAACCAATCCCCAAAAAATAATTAAAATAAAAAGGGGAAATCTAGGTATGGGGTGTGATAATGGTAGCTAGAGTGGAGTTATATAAGGATGGTCTTGCATTGCCATTATTTATATTTTGTATGATGGCATGAAAAATAGGTTGGGTATGAGATTAATTATATTTCATTACATATATATATATGGAGGTGATTAATGTATTCCCATTATATATCATTGTAATGTTGATGGTAATGAATCCTATACTTGTAGGAAATACCCTTGATTCTAGTTTCCAACTTGTATCCAATTGGAGGTTAACATTAAGGGTTATACTCATAGTCACTACAAACCCAGGATGGGTTTTAGTAGTAGGGAGTCATTAAAAAGTAGTATCAAATATTTTGGAGAAGATAAATAGTGGAGATTTATGTTATGTATAGGTGAGTATAGGATGGTTATTTTGGGAAATAATGTCAATTAAAAAAAGAATGTGATTTATGCAAAGAAAATTCTCTATGACACTAGTATTTTTGGTCACTTATGATCTAATATAAGAAACTAGGTAGTTAACTACATATTTATGTGGAAAATTAATGTAATATGGGCAAAATTTTGTATGAATAATTCATGAAATATTATTATGTGTTTCATTTAATATAAAATCTTGATTCATGATTTGTTTTAGTGTGTTAATTTATGGTGACTTATACTAACAAGATGTCAAAATTATTTATAAGATACATCTATTTTAATAAGTTAATCTATTAATGTTAAAACATTATTTCATTAAAAACATTTACATTATGCAATGGTTGATTTCATTAATATCTTATGATTATTTTATAATTTAATTTTTAATGCCCATAAACTCTTAAATATATACTATCTTGATAGAAATTAAAATTATTGTTACCATTGATGATAAATCATGTCTTAATGATTTTTATTTCTATGATTAAAATTTTATAGAACTATCTTCATTAAGAATTCCATATTGATTAATTATTAACTATGTTTATTTTTTAAAGAAATACTTTTGTAACATGTGTTAGATTCTAATGTTTCTTAATATGAAATGACCATGATGTGTTAAATCAAACCAATGAAATAGGAAGTTTGTAGGTATTAAATATGATTTTAATGTGTTTATTTAATTAATTAATAATTTTTTACTTATGAATCGTTATTACTTAACAAATAATAGATATTGAAATGGCATGTTTTATTCCTATAAATATTGTACATAGATTTAATTAATGATACATTAATTTAATAGGGATGTAATGTTACATGCTTGAATATAATTTTATAGTTGACTTGACCTAGATTATTACAAGATATAAGTGTATTAACATGAAAGCATGAAATGATATATTACATGTTTATTATTATTTATGAACTATTAATGATGATTTATTCAAGAAATTATTTTGGTTTATTCATGAAATTTAATACACATTTATTGTCTGATTTATGTAAAAAACGGGAATGTAAAGCATCATATAATCCAATATATGTTATAATAATCATGAAATGATGTTATTATAAAATTAATATGACTTAGATATTTTAATCTTATCAATGTAAAATAAAATCAATTTTACTGTTGCATTATTTCCCCTTGAAATATTTTATGTATTAATGGTTTAATATTAGGATTTGTATTGAAAATATTTGTATTGATTATTTATATATTGATAATTTGTTTTGTTTTATATTATATCGACTTACCATAATAATTAACAAACTATGATTAGGTAATATTTTTGGAAATTAATTTTTTTGATATTATTATTTATATCCCTAATATGATTTTATTTGGTGAATGTGTAGTGTGGGGATAAATTTATTATATATAATAATATTTTGTGGTGAAATGTATATATATTGGTGAAGTGGGGATGAGAATGTGGTTAAGCTATGGGAAAAATGTATTGGGATAATGGTTTTGATTGGATGGTGAATGTATTTTTATACATGATCATATTCTATATGGTGTTATTATAATTCATCTAATTCATGGTAACCTAGTTATTTGATGTTGAACTAAATACAACCCATAAAAATATAATCAATACCTTAGGAGATGGAAGAATGAGGAATAATCTATGGGCACGACATCATTAAAGTTTCTGTAGTATTATGTAAAAAAGTTCTTCAGTGGAGTATTTATCCATTAGGTTATAAAATGGATAAAATAGACTGATGTTTCCTTACATTTAGTAAGGATTGCATGTTAATTCATACTCTCTTTGGAAGAAGTTTTTTTTCTAAAAAAGTATCTAGATAATGGTGGAAGATGAAGCTTGAAAACACATATGGGATGCCTTGGGTAGAGTTTCCTAAAATATATTGTATGGAATATTTTTTTCATATGTATTTGGATATATAAATGAATAGTCGTAATGAGATATTGCAGGGGGATGATACTATAATAATCTTTAGGAATAGTTTTTGTTACATATTTCTCAATTTCAATGTTTCATATCCATCAAAGAAGATCAATCGTTGCATTTTTATTATATCATAGGGATATAAATTCAGATAAATGTTAGGATGATTTATTTAGAGTCTTGGAAAAATTGAAGGTATTGAGTAGATATTAGGGATAAAGGGATTTTAATAAGAGAAATTTTTAGTAAATAGACTCATGTTGGTAATAGTGAGGTTATAATGATTACTTTGAGTTATGGGTATTAATATCTATGGAATAGAAGAGTTAACAAATTTCCTGTAGTTAGAGTATGAAATTATGAAAATGGTTTTGGTATCTATGGTTTTCATGTTTTTGTTAGGATGACTTGTTTTAATTTTTTGTATTATTTCATCAGGGATCTGTGTCCTTACTCTTTGGTTGGTAGATAATTGCAACATGGGAGGTGGGGTATGTTCAAGGATAGTGTGGGTATTTTGTCAGTTTAAATTGAGAGGTATCTTCTTATAGATTTAAATACTTAGTATTATCTTATATTAGTTTTTTTTTCTATTCTCAAGGGTGAATATCATTTTTATAATTATTTATTTTGAGGTCCACGGTTCTATATCCATCACTTATATCAATGACTCCTTATTAAATCATTTATTTCTATTCTCAATAATGATAACAGTTCGAGTGGCATATAATATAAGGTCAAAAAAAATTCAAGACCCTTTAATTTCCATTTCTTAGTGTTATTGGAATTTGGGTATATTAACAAAATTTTAGAGGGACAAGGATCATGTTTAAGTTAATACTTTAAATACAAGTGGTGAATCATGGTGTGATAGAATGTTTTGCACCAAGAGTGGTCAGTTGGGATGTTGTAAACTGGTATAATGTAGCTCTATGTCTTCAAGAATTGTTCATTAGAGTTGTGAAATTCATTTTTTGGGTGAGGCTTTTTTTCAATTCATTAATTTTTCAATTATGGTGTAAAGGGTGTTAATCGTGGTGTGTCCATGAGTGATACACCATGAGGATATGGTTATGAAGTATATTTTTAGATAATCACTGAGTAATCCTTTTTTAAGTAACCTATATATTTTAGTAAACCCTAATGTATGATTCTCTCATTCCAGGATTATAACATCACAACATGGAGTCCAATCAGATGAGTCCCTTAGTTCTATCTCTATAGGGGTCATCATGTCAACAGGTTTCATTATGACTTGTTTTAGTTTAGATTCAAGATATGATATTAGGTATTCAAAATGTTTAATAATGGATATATTTATCACACCATGATCATCATAAATAAAATTTAATTTAATAAAGATGACTGAGTTTTAAAAAGGGCAAGTTCTGGGGTGGATCCAACTACGATCCAATGAAACCAAACCTATACATTATTAAACATTCCAATACGTCATGATTCTAGTAATTTAAATTTTCTTTATAAATTTAGGATGTACACACACTTTTTTTATCCTCTCTAATTTTTTTAACCTATAGGCAGTTGCGGGAGCTCTTTTTGTTAGCATGTTTCTAATAATGATATATAAAATTTTAGTTTGTAATATAAATTCCTTATTCATTTAAAGATCCTTTATCTTTCATTTTTTCTTCATTTTAATCCATAAGGAAATATGTCAATATAATTTTTTCTTGGTTATGGCTTATAATATTTTATGGTTTTGGTTATTAATGTAATGTTTCAGGTTTAAGGAAGTATCATATGGATTTATTGGTGTTTGATATCATTTCTCAAAATGAGGAATCTCTTAAATTCATTAATACATGTGGTTTATATGATTTTATTACATTTTTTCTAATGATATGTTGCTTTATATATCATAAAAAATTAAATTAAACATGTTAATCTTAAATCCATTCAAATATTTTCCCCCTCAAAACTAAATATTGGAATCCCCATTATTCTCCATGATTGAAATCATCCCTCTTTGAACTATAATTTTTAACTACATGTACCGCTACAAATATTGAAAAACATCACCTAACCAAACTCATGAGACTCTCTCTAACATAGTCAGTATAAACTAGATCCTAGGTCTTATTATAGATAGTCTGTTATGGAGGAATAATTCTTTATTCACTTTAAATATTTTTTTTAAACTCATCCCTTGATCGTTATATGGTTATTTTGGGTCTTGATGAAGTGATTAATGTATTAATTCTATCCTTCCACCACTCCCTTCACTTGATATTAATGTTACACATTTTAATTAGTGGGATGAGGTTATCATATTAATTTATCATCCATTACACCCATCTATCAGGCCCAGTTTCATGGGTTTTGGTCAAGGGGAAAGGGATATTATATGTTCTATCTTTCCACAATGTTTTAAATTTTTTAGGTGTTTGTTAAAATTAAAATTAAAATTTATGTAATGTATTCACTAAAATAAAAATTATTTTGATTCAATATTCAAACCATTATGAAAACTATTTAATTGTAGACATGAAATTGATTATGAACTATATTATTAAATTCGATCACAACAACTAACTTCCTCTTTTTCCATTTTTTTATGATTATTTGTTATTTTATGTATATATGTTTCTTCATTGATGCTAATAAATTTGGTCAAAATAATGTTATAATATTATAATTTTTATAAACATTTAAATATAGAAATGAGACTAGCATGATATAATGTAATTCAGTAATGAAATTATTAATTGGGAGGAAATATTGAGTTAATATCTAGCAATATTAAAATTTATTAATGTAATGTCATTTGAACACTAATTTAGTTATTTTTTCACTAAAATGGTCAAGATCATTTCCTATTATGTATTGTTTTCTTATAAACTATTTTGGGGATGATTTATGGTTACAATTTTTATTCCTTTGATTAATATTTGGTAGGATAAATAGGGATATTTATAATATTTATTAAATATTGGGAGTGTTGTGGATAAAATATTTATGTGTTGTCACTAAATTGTAATTATATTCATTCTCTATAGTGACATATTGTGGTTGCTATGGATAGCGAGAAACTAGTTATCAACTAAAGGAAGGGGTGTAGTGTTCGTTCTTAGGGTGATTCAACTATTATGGTAAGGATATAGGATTCATGAGATACTAGAATATAAAACTGTAATTTAGGGGTCTTTTTTTGAGAGTTGGCTATGTGTATGTGATGTGGGTCTGATGGTTTTATAACTAAGGTATGAGTGGGGTGACATCAATTTTTGTATTTGGAAAATTGGTCTAAGAGAGTTGAGCACTTTTAAGTATATTCTGAATATTTTCTTAAGAGTAGTGTGATGTGTATTGAGGTGTATATTGTAACTATCCAAAGATGTTATTTGATATTTAAATTAACAAAATGAATATAGAAGTGGAATACTTAATCAAATTAACCATTTAATTTTTTTTAGGTCTAGGTAGATAAAAATTTTGTAATTGGAATGGGTGTTGAGATATTGTAAATGTGTTTAGAATGAAGTAATTAGAATGAAGAATAGTATAATTTTATGATTTTTGTAATTAAATATATTCATTGTAATCTAATTATGGGGTTAAATTATTAATGTTATAAATGATGATATAATTAAAATTTTAAGAACATTGTTGATAAAAAATTAAATAGATTTTTAATGAGATGCATAAATGATGGAATGATAAAATGTTTATATGAATTAGTAGTACAATGAATTAATGAATTAAATGGTAAAATTATAATATTATTGGTGGTAATGAAAATTTCATTTCTTATTATAAATTATATGACATAGTAATGATTTTTCCCCTTTTTACACTATGTTACATGATTTTTAAATAATGTATATCTATGGTTATAATAATTATACCTTGTGTGGATTGATATTTTATATGATGTGTTTTTTGGATCATATGATTTAGTATTATGTCCAAACGGGTTATAATGGTCATATGACTATATGTTTTGTAGACAGGGATGATACATAGATGTTGATATGGTTGTGGACACGGTGATGCTGCATGGTGAAGATGATATATTGGAGGATATTGTGTTAATATGATTTTAGTTTCTTTATCAGACACATTATTAGTTGGTTATGTGTTGTTATACCACCATAGTTTCTTTTGGACTTGGAATAGCCTTTGAACTGACATTTAATAATGGTGGTATATTTACCAGGATCATTTTTCCTATTATATTATGAATTATATTTTCCTCAATAATTGAATGAAATGATATTTGGATGATTGGATATGGCTTAGGGTATGCATTTGATGGTGGAGATATGGATTTTATAAGATTTTATACTTTCTATTTAGTTATGGGTGTATTTTTGGATCATATATTGATTTTATATTTCCTATTATTTGTTGATTTTAAACATGTCTATCCTAAAAAATTAATTTGAAATGAATGAATAATTGTTTTGAAGTATGATTTTAATCAATAATCCAATGTTGTTACCTTTTTATATTTTTCTTGAGTCTTTTGAAGGATTGATTGGGAGAGTTTGGGGATGTTTTTGTTTGGGAATCTCGTGACGTTTTGGGAAGATGTTCTTTAATTTTCCATAGTCAATTTTTGTACATTTACATGTAGATATTTTTGTGTAAAATAATTTTTATCATGATTATGTGTACATATATATGGAGTTGAGTGGTGGTTTTGAATTATTTTATTAAGAATTTAAAGGGAAATTCCTCTCATACATGTGACAAATACTTTTATAGATAATTAAAAATTCATGACCTATTTTATATAGGACATGATGGAAAAAATAATCATCATTATTGACCTAGGATGGGTTTGAGGTGGGGAGTTCATGAAAATATATCTCAAAGATAAGAATCCTTATGTTGGAGAGTTTGTAAAGGCCTGAAGCTTTATATTTTGGTGGATTAGAAGAAAATGAATCTCTTATGAAAATAAATTTGATTATGTTTTGAATTTGTTGATTTGGATTTAATTTTACTTTGTTATGTATAGATTTGTGGATTATTTTAGAGTATTTCAGAGTTTTTAGAGGAACTTCGGAAAAAATGGGCGATTGGGGTGTTATTAATGTATTGTTGTAGATTATTACTAGGTACCCAATAGAGGTATACTGGTTATAGGGGGTTAAACATATACTATTGGGAAACTAAAGGGGGGATACTAGTTACACTTTTGGATTATCGGGGTTGATATTAAATATATTAGATATCAAGGGGTACCTAGTATATGTATATTGGCTCCCAATGAAATATCTACAATAGAGGTATAACTATCTAGAGAGTCATAGAGGTTTCAATAATAATCCACCAGGTTTCGGATGTATTGAATACTTTTCATTAAAAAATATTAATTAATTATAACATTTTATAATAACATTGAAACCCATCTACCTTTCTTATAACCTCTTAAAATCCAAGTATACTGACCACCTTGATCCCTCATTCATTATCTATTCTCTCACTCCATCATTTATTATGTAATTATTGTTTAATTTATAGTAGTTGTCTCCAACCACTTTTACACATTTTTTGTGGATTCTAGAATTTTTTTGGCTAATTCACCTAAATCTATTAATTTATGTTCTTTTGTGAGATTCTAAAATTTTAAACGAATGAGAAAAAATATTTTCATGATTATAGATGAGATGACACATGATGTTAAGAGGTATGTGGTACCTAACATTTTATTTAATTTATTATGTTATTTATTTGTGATGTGGATTACAAGTATGAGAATTCTGGCTTGGAACTTATGAAAAGAGACTGAGATGGTATGAAATTGGGACATAGAATAGGCATATCCTTGTATGATTGAGACGGTTGTTTCACACTTGTTTAGTTGAATTTTGTATTTCCTGGTTAAAATATCAGAAATACACCATAAATTATAATATGTTAATTTTATAATAACTTGGTTCACATCCAACACTAAATCCAAATGAACTTCATGCAATTTATTAAGATAAAATTTTATGTTCTAGATTTTATTATTATAATGTAGCCATTGAATTGGCAGTAATACATAAGAATTAACAATGTTATGAAGTATTTATAAAAATAAAAATAAACGTTATTTTTAATAAAAATTGGTTTATAAAATTCATTTATTTGGGATTAATAATTAAAAAGATAATTTTATGCTAAAAATGTATGTTATTGCTTTTTTCATTTTTTATGCGTTATGTAAACTTATATTAAAATTATTATTTTCCACTCTATAAATTATGTGTAATATTTTATTCTTGTTTTTAATCATAATATACAAATTTTTTAATAAGTAAATTTAATTTTTAAAATAATATTAATTTACATATGTAAATATTAGTTTACATGGTAAAAAATTATTTATTAAAGAATTATTTTTTAAAACATTATGCGAATTTTTATCTAAATTAATTTTATAAATTTTAAATAGATAATATAATATTAAATTAAAAAATATAAACAAATATATTATCCCTCATTTAATTAGTAATTGATAGAAAATTAAAAAAAATGGTTAATGTATAAAGATACATTTTTTATAAAATAGTTTTTACATATATTTTATGTTTTCATTTTATGTTAATTTGTTAATATATGAAAATTTAATTATACTAAATCGAGTAAATTTTTGGATTTAGCATGGGAAAATTATATTAGGAGGATTATTATAATGACAGACCCACTGGGGCCTACCTAGCTAGTGATAGTTATTATGTGACACCCCAATCCCACCTCAAATATGTCAGGGGATGGAAAATAGCAATGAGTAGGAAAATTATACACATGGTTGGCCTGAACTAAATGTAACTATAACATGCACACATATCTATACACCAGTATATTACAGAAAAGAAAAACAACTGATATTATAAATGAATGCATAACAACTAATACAACATTAGAGGAAGATGCAAGAATTGAAAAAAGGGATAAATACAAGCCCACAACTACTATAAAAAGTGTCTAACCTACTGATAAATGGGGAATACAGTCGTGATGAAACTCATGAAAAAATTTGTGGTTCATTTATCATAACTAAGATCCACCTACTCTTGGTCCTCTGAGGACTTTGTCAGATGTTATGTTATCTTCATAAGAAACGACACATGTGGGCAGAGCCCATAAAGGTGTGATTATAAAATTACCCCTAAAAACACCCAAACATCACTAGATATAATGAATTAAGGATTGAGTTAACTCAAAAAACATAACTCTAAATAAAAAAGAAATCCATGATATTCTCATAGGTAGTGACTGAGTCTCAATGTATTCATGTATCCTCACTAAAAGCCTCGGATTCCTCTCGAGGATAACATAACATATTCTTCTGATATAACTCACTAATCAGTTCCCATTATAATTATGGCACTCATCCAAGGGGTCATCCACATCAAATATAACCCTAAATAAATATAATAGGAACTCATAAGTTATTAATGAACATATAGGGGATCACACGCATGTCCTATGAAGGATACCTAACCTAATCTGGGATAACCCACTAGGAAGGAGATCAAATGCCTGAGATGGTAGAAATGAAATACCTGACCCACCACATGGATGTGGGATAGGGGATCACACCATGATCCATATTGAGTGCTTTCCTATTCTATCCAAAACTATCTTATAGAGGGGATCTCTTATCCTATTCTTGGTATGGGATACCTAACCATAACCACTTAGGGATTGACCATGAAAATGAACCCACATTGATACTAATACATAACTAAGGGAATGAAGGGTTCCATGTTACCCAAGAAAAATAAAAAAACATGTACTAGAGACTCATGTCATGTCCTAATTAGTTTGGGCATGCCCACACCAGAACCCTTGTACTCTAGCCGATTCCCATGAACACTATTCAGGTCTATGTATACTATTCATATCAATGTTTATTTACCCTAAAGGACGTACCAGGTCATCAAAAAACTGAACCCATAGTATGTAACCTAGACACACAACCATGTGATATTTACGTCCATTCATGAACCCTATCCACCATTGAGGGAGCCCATTGGACGTTCATTCTTTTGAACTACACATCGTGTGTATCAGGATTTCCAAAAAAGTATATAAATCACATAAATATTCACCTATGTCCCTAATAAATCTGTTTTCATAATGGAATCCACCATAGATCTCATATATGAGTTTACTGTATTGGTTTCATCATCAGTGGAAATATTATGTCCACCATCAATTAGAAAACAATCATCATCTCATGTCTCTCCCACACATCAAATCCATTAAAACCTAACAAATTTGATACATTAAATACATCATTCATCATAATAGACCCTTAATTTCATCAAAATCTATCATACCTTTGATCCCAATAACAAAAACTCTATAAATAATGAATAATTTACTCTAGAAAATGGGGTTTCAGGCATTATTAAATCATAATCCAATCAAACACTAGTAAAGAAAATAGAAACAATAGAGTAAATCATGAAATAAAAAGTGATGATATAATAAAGTTCATGTTTGGTCAGACATAATTTATGAAATATAAAGAACGGGGTATAAAATCATTATGTTCAAAACAATTAACATCATATTATTAACTATAGAAATTATGAATTTAATAGAATTTCTATAAGATAATTTGAAAATTAATCTCTTCAATAATTAATTCCCATTTTTCATAATAAAATTAGAATGGGTATTTATACTAATGGAAGTAGAAGTCATACCTCAATATTATATTGATCACTAACAAATAAAAAAATCATTATCATTGGTGTGATCTAAGAACACCATTGATGATGACAACCTCCTCGGTATATCAATTCTTGATCCATGATCATATTTTCATCATCTAATTCTATCAAATATGGTTCTCTCATTAAATCCCAAGGGTTGTGTGACTAACCCTAGTATATATTCATATACCTCATTAAATAAATGATATTTATATTACATATAACTAACCTTAAATTAATTATTGAATTTATATATCTGTAAATTTTTCTGCCTAAGACTGAACTGAAATGAAACTCTAGGCATGAATAAAGAGTATTAAATTCCTAGTGTAAATAACATATTCTAGATTTAATAGACTTCTTAGTTTCCCAAAATATGAAATAGTTTTTGATATATTATATTATTTTAGAAAAACAAGACTAGAATGAAATAGTATATTTAATATTTTTATATTTCAACACTAAGTATCCACAGTCCTCAATATCCGATTATAAATCCACTTATAACCCAAAAATTATTATTTAAAATATTCTAAAAAGTTACATGGAAAAAATAGATTTGTTACATTCTCCCATCCTTAGTTATTTTCATCATGAAAAGAAAAACCCCAGTCAAATAGTTGTGGGTAATGGGATCATATCTTGTTATCCCTCTCCCATGATCTTTCATTGATGTTCCCATGCTACCATCGAACACGTTCCACGGGAACCACTCACCCATGGGGTGTCATCTATTTCAAATACTTGATCTCAATATAGTATCTCTATCATTAATTTATTTCTCACTCCTATCAATAATGTGATCTATTTCATGAAAAAAATTCATCATCCATGACATATGGGGAACATTGTGCACTTGATCTAACTATGATGGTAGGGCTAAGCAGAAAACCAACCGGTCATCACTAGGAAGTAAATAGAAAGGTCCCAAAAATATCAGAGATAACATTACATACATCCAAAATCTTTATAATCCCCATCATGGTTATACCATTAGGAACAAATTTAATCTTTCATCAAACTCCATTGGCCTCTATTTGTTGTCTGCAAAGAATTTTTTTGGATTTGGGATGTTCTTATCCACTAATGGGGGATTTAAACCTTCTTTGTCATCACATATTCCAACTCAATAAACAAAATTTATTTCTCCCATAGCTCTATCTGTCATAGTGATGACCTATAAGATTTTACATACATGGCCTTGGATGGTTCCATTCTGATGGAGGAGTGATATTTGTTGTTATATAAAAACTCATCCAATGGTGGATGATCCCAACATAATTGGAAAAAGTTTTACATGAATGCCCAATGAATTTCCTCTAGAACAAAATTGGTATACTATATCATGATTTTTTTCTATGGGGAACATCATTCTCAATCATAACTATATTCTAAACACCTCATATAATCCTCCCCATAATCATAAAGTAAAGCGAGAATAATAGTATGAAACAATCATCGATGGAACTCCATGTTGTTGAAATAACTTCTCAAAGTACATGCATCATAAGCTCTCCACAAACCCTTCTCCAGAATAACTAGAATGTGGCCTGACTTGGTGAATCAATCTATAGTCATCCAGATAGGCCATGAAATGTAGTTTCTAGTAGATGAACTATCTCAAAAAACATGTAGATATCATCCTTACACGAATATGGAATATCCAATGTATGGGTCAAGCCCATTTGAACATAGTGCTTCACCTTCACCTATTGTAAACTAAGGCATTGAGAGATGAACTCAGAGAGACTCATCTTCATTCCTATCCACTAAAACTATCACTGATGTTCCAGTACATATTCTCCACTTTTAGATGTACTACTAAGGGGGGTGTTTGAAACTCCCTAAAAAACTCATCTCACAACATGACTAGGACCATAGTTGATCCTCAAAAAAGGATTTCATGATCCCCACCTTCTAAAAATCCATCAAGTGCCAATCAAATTGATATCTATCCAGAAATACCTCACAAAAGATATCCCCAAGTGGGTTATTTTTGGTATCCTGATGAAGTGGATGGGTAACAACAATCTATAAAAGGTATGTTCCACCATCATTATCCTCTAGGAATAACGGGATCAAGAGAAATTGTTCTGATTCCCTGCTCATCAACTATGAAGAGGATCTTCTAATGAGAGAATATAACACAACATTCCCCTTAATGGGTGTATAGACTATCTCAAATTCATAATCCTATAATAACTTCATCTATAAACTATTTCTCAGGTTATGAACCTTCTAGGATAATATATACACGAAACTCTTATTTCCAAAATATCAAGTGAATTAATCTTCCATGAGATAGTGTTTCCAATTAATAAATTTGAAAGCTACTACTACCAGATCCAAAGAATGGGTATCTTAATTATACTCATGTGATCTCATATATCGAGTCGCCTAATAAATCACTACCCACATCGACATAAAAAAATCCAATCTCAGTCCAAGAGGTACCACAGAACACAACATACACAACATCCTCCATTAGAAGTACCAATAAGGGGGTTCTCATCAACCTCTTTCATGGTTCCAGAAATTCATACCAATACTTCCTTATCAATATGAAAGGCTTCCCAATATTAGTCAATGAAGTTATGGGTTTCATGATCGTGAAGAAATTGGTCACAAATCTATGAAAACAGCCTATCGACCCAATGGATTTCTAAACCTAAATAAATCTCTTAGGTGGCTCCCAAGATAGAAATATCTCAATATTGATATGATCCACTACTACTCCCTATTATCAGATGAAATTCCCCAATAATTTAACCACAAAAATTCAAATATGGCATTTCTATAGATATTTAAAAAGGTGGTTCTATAGGGTATGTACATGACCATCCTAAAATGACTCAAATTCGCCTCATATAATGCTAAGTACATTACTATATCATCAATAAAGACCACCATGATCTGGTCCAATAAGGGATGAAAGATTTGTTTCATGAGTCTCATCAAGACTATTATGGTGTTTTTCATTCTGAAGGCCATATACAAGTACACATGGTAATCAAAGTGGAAATTGAATGTAATCCTCAATATATCCACCTCCCAAACCCTGCGATGATGGTAAACTAAAATAAGGTCAATCTCTGAGAAACACACCACTCCATTACACTGGTTGAAGAGGTCCTCAATTCTAATAAGTGGATACTTAATCATTATGGTCTGCTAGTTCATGAAATATTAATACACATATAACTTCAAGATTTCACCCCCTTCGGAAAGAACACTTGGGATATCTAGGGGACACACTGGGTCTAAAAAATCCTTTCCTTTGAAAATCCACTAACTAAATCCTCAACTGGGATAGCTTTGAGAAGGAAGTCCAATATGTCGGTGAAAAAATTTGGGTAGTACCTGGGTTAATTTCTATATATAGGTTGATCTCTTTATATCAAGGTAAGCCTGACATGTTATTAAGGAATACATCCTCATACTCGATTTGTGTGTGAAACTAAAATATCATAGAATCTACTAATCGAAGGATTATACAAGTGAAATTATAGGTTATCAGTTGTATCCTCCAATATAAAACTCATCCTTATCTTACTCGGATTATTTTATCCCAATTAAGGTAAATATCAACCCATCAACCTAGAGGCATCATATCCCCTCCCCCAATACAAGTCTCAAACCACAAAGGTTTAGAGAAAGGCTCCACTAGGATCTTCAGGTATTGAATAGGGGATATAAGATGGAAATATTGTATTGAGAATGTCTCCACCAAAATTTAATTATAAATAGATCATGAATAGAATCATACCCAAAGAATTTTAATTATAAAACTCCACTAACAACAATTTTCTATGTCCTTGACAATCAGCTCCCCGAGCCTTGAGAGGACCACCTAGGGGTAGTGGTAATAGCAATAGATCAAAAATATGGCTATATCACCCTAATATTTAAACTCATCTAATACATCTTATACCCTATGAACCACTCTTCTCAAGAAAATATCTCTATCTCAGTTTTCCATAGACCATCTTCTTGTCTACTTCATGGTGGTTTGGGAAATCCCGCATGATATGACCTCAACCATTATAGGAGTAACAATGCCTCTCCATTAGATTAATGAATCTATACTGGGACCCATAATTGGTTGACCAAATTTCCTATGATTTCCTCCAAATATACCTCACATTCTTGGACCCCTTTTTCTGATATAAACTACAAGTTGTTGAGGTCTCAGCTTGTAACATCCCAGATCTATGTTAATGATTTTTTTTTATCGGGATTATTTTTATGTCCTTAGTTTTTGCCAATAAATTGTTTTCACATGTCCTCAATAAGTCTTTGGGTTGTTACAGGGGTTCAGGACATGAAAAAGAGGAAATTTGAGTTTTTTGGGAAAGCCACACGGTCGACGCATGGTTTGTCCTAACCGTGTGGACAACCTAGGTAAACCATGCAGAAGAAGGATTTTCGGATAGTATCCTCTGCATAGTTTGTGCATGGTTAATAAAACCCTATAGGTAAACCATGCGAGGGGGCTTTTTTGGATAGTAGCATCTGCACAGTTTTCACACATTTTCATAAACCATGTGGGTAAACCGTGTGTCCCTGAACATTTAAAAAAACTACTATAAAAATCCACTAAGATATTTTTATACCCAAATCGGTATTCCCTACATTATTCTTTATTTGGACCCTAGAGACGAACCAAAGCTCCCAAGAGAATTCAAGGATCGATCTACATCATCTAAGGGGTTGTTTAGAGTGCTATTGGTTGCGGATTGAAGATCTAAGTAAGGATAAATCCCTCCTTGCTTCTTTTTCTTGTTTATGGTTGGTATCTTTCTTTTCTCTCCATCTAAAGCTTTAAAAACATTATTTTTTTAGTGAGATATAGGTTTAGGATTCAAATTTGTGTTGAATCGAGATCTAAGGACTTGATTAATGTTGTGTTGACTAATGGATTAATGGTAGGTGGTCTAAAAGTTGTACCCCTTAGGTTTCAAGTGGATTTGTGCATGTAGGGTTATGTTATTAATTTTCCATTATTGTGTTCATTGTTAAATTTGTTTATTTGGATACATTGGGTGTCTAGATGGTTAATTTAACTCCCCATGACCCCCAAATGATTCATGTAGGATATCCAAATGAGATTAAGGCCACCCATGGGGTGTGTTGATATTCATAAGACATAGAGTTTAGCTAAGTGTAACGCCATTGTGTGAAAACATAGAGCCCGTGATGAAAAGGTTAATATACTTTAAGGATGTGCAATTGAAATTTTAGTAATACAATTAGGATGGGTAAAGGACTAAGAGGTTGTTTGGTTGGCATGAAAAACAGATAAATGGATAAATGGGAAAATTTGTGGGGATTAGCTTTGTAATTGAATATGCTTAGAAAGATAGAAAAGGGAAATGAGAAATGGGCCTAAAGGGTAAAGTAAGATAAATGATGAATGTGTTAATAGATTGAGGAAGAATGTTAATTTACCATTTATTGATATTTCTTGATGTTGTAAATGATATTGGATATGCTTTTTGACATGGTTAATTATGGTGAATGATAAATAAGAATGTGCACATGGCTTGGTAGAGTGGGGTATAGGCATGAGGTTTTGTGCCCATGGGTCGAGTTAGATCGAGGTTCTAGAACCACCCCAAAATTAACATGTTAGGGAAGGGGATAGAGTCCTATTCCCCAAATGGATTCATTCCACCTGGACTAAGGCTTCAAGGTGAGGATATTGGGAATATATGTGATATGATTCCAAGTGAGATAAGACTTTTTTAATTCCCACATATTGATAATGTTGATCATACATAATTCTTTGAACACATAAAAAGGGTTAAATTATAATTGAAATTAATTAGAAATGAACATGGGCTATTTTGTAGGTTAACTGAATAGAACATAAATTAAAATGGATTTTTAACGGTTTTCTTTACTTGCTTTTGTTTCCCAATTTCATACACTATCTATTGACAATATATCTTGTCGACAACATAGGTGGTAGCCTACTGAGTTATACATACACCCTACATAGACTGTTGTTGGGTACCCATGTATATTTCATGCATGTGGGTGAGGACAAGGGGAAGGGCCCTGTGCTAATGGGTCTAGTTGGACATGAGACTTGTATGGTTGAGGTTATAGATTCGGAGTCCAGACCGTTTTGGGATACTACAATTTTTCTTTCTTTTGGGATTTGTTCACATAGCACTATATCATGGCATTGTATATTAACAGTTTTATATGGTTCTACCCAGTTTGTGGATTTGTTATTTATTCATTTTATTGATTGTTCTATATTATTTCTTCTATTTAATCCATTTTCAGTTGTGGATTACTCTTTTCTAGACGGTATAGTCTCCCCACATATCTTATTATACCCTCATCACTTGTCAGCAACCTCTAGCATACAAGGAGGTGCGCTTGAGGTCATGTAGTGACCTAGCTCGAGGAACCATTAGTGGTTTCCATGTCAAGGATGTCACAAAGCAGTATCATAGGAGTTCTTTTCTCTTTCATACCATTTGGGAATGGTACACCAGTGGTTAAGAAACAGTCGGGCCTTGGTAATGAGCCTGGGCTTGCAAGTAGCTAACCCATGTAAGAGGGAAAACCCAATTTTCCCTGGGAGAGGATTTTTGTTCTTGTCCTGTGTTGTTGTAATTGCAGATATTTCACTATAGGGTGATGTACTTGTTGTTTGATTTGACATTTTTATAATATTACTCTCATGAATGGAAAGGTATGATGGTGTACATTCATGCCTCATTTTTGGCACCTTTGTAGGTAAGGGACATGCATCATGTTAGGAACACACGCATGATGGTTGTGTGAGATATAAAGGTTATGATGAATATTTTTTATTAAAAGAATTTAAATCAGGCCAAATAAGATTATATGAATGGGTAAAAAGGGTTGTGAAGATGTCATGTAGTAAGTAGAAAATGGTTCTTGATAAATACTTAAAAGTGGATTAACCTATTTTAAGAGTAAATTGTGATATGAATGTGGTTTTAAATGGGAGTAAAAGATATGTCTCATAACCATGTGAATTAGATACCCATGTTATCCATGACCTTAGTAGAGATGGAGAATGGTAGTGATCTAGTTGTGAGTGGTCTCATTTGGGTAGTGTATGCAAACAGGTTCAGTTGTTGCATGTGATTAGCCTACTTATATATATTTTCCATTCATAAAAGTGTTATATAAGAATTATACAGCTCATGTTTGGAATTGTAGAGTATTTCCACCTCGAAGAGGTGTGCCAGTTAAGAAATAGGAGGTTGTTGCCGAGAATGATCGTCCTCTAGTGTAGCATGATAATGTGGTCATCCAGGAAAATAGGGAAGACCACTACCCTGATGACTATTTTAGTTTTATATAGATGATGTAATGAGACCCTGGGATGGTTTCACCGAGTATGTTTGAGTTGACCAGGGAGTTTTAGATGTAGGACCATCTGACCTTTATTGGAGAGGGTGGGCTAGAGGTAGAAGAGTTTTGGATAGAGTCCATTCATACTATTATTTCCCATCTAGAGAAACATATCGAGAAGCGAGTTCAGTTGGTGGACAATATGTTGAGGGGTTAGGGAAAATGTTGGGGGGATATCATGGTCCAAATGGAGCAGGATGAAGGAATGATGTGAAATGATATTCAAGAGAATTTCCTTAAGCACTTATTCCTTGAAACCTTGTGGTGTGAAAAGTTTGTAGATTTTATGAGGATAACATAGGGGAAATAGTTGGTAATAGACTATTACATTGGTTTCAACGATCAGAGTTGCTTCATTTAAAACATTGACAGGAGACAAGGCAGTCATAGCGAAACACTTTCAGGATGAGTTGAGACAAGAGATCCGATCTCAGGTGAATATATTTCATATGAATATTTTTGATGAAGTGGAGGATCATGACATTATCTTAGAGGGGAACGTGAATGAAGATTTACGTAGTGAACTTATGGCATGAGTTGGTGAAGCATGTAGTGCATCTTCTAATAGTAGTAAGTGCTGCTTTAGAATCTTTCAGCAGGGTGAAAGCACACAGAGTAGCCACAAGAGTGGGTCAGCTTCTCAGGGTGGTTACCATGTCTTCTATTATTAGGGTAGAAGGTTGGGGTATATGTGTGACCAGTGTCCCTTCCCATTAGTCGAGTACAGAGAATAAGACATAATAGGCCACATGAAGAGGTTCTAAAAGAACCTGCATAAGTCAGGGAATGATGAAACTATAAGGCATATGCCGAGTGTAGGTAGTGGTTGTTTACCCCATACCAGGTAGGAAATTAGAGCTCCATAGGTCATACTGGTATGGGCTATAGACATAGAACTCTAAGGAAATATCATCCTTACCAACAGAGTAGTGCAATGCAGGGTTCTTAAGCAAGAGTCCAAGGTAAAGGGGCAGGTCCTCTCCATGCTTTTTAGGATACACATAAACGTGGTGAGGCAAGTCCATCTACTATTCTAGGTATGATAGTTGTAGCTTCCACACTTTCTAATGATTTATTTGTTATAGGTGCTACACATTCATTTATTTCTTCTTTGTTTATAGTTGTGTTAGGTTTAACTATGGAGACTTCATGTGGGGTAATTACTCTTGATACTCTTCTAGGGGTACAAGTCATGGACATCATTTCGTGTAAGGGTTGTGCTCTGTAAGCTTGGTGGGAATCATTTTTTCAGTATTCATTTGTACTTGAGATGTCAGGTCTTAACCTAATATTGGAGATGTATTGGTTGGCATTATATCATCCCCATATCGACTTTTACCATTGTCGAGGAACATTCACATCTCTTAATGGAAGTAATTATGTCCTTCATGGTGAGTGGGATTCTTGAGTAGGCCATGTAGGGCCACTATGCCAGCAATTTGAGGAAATCATAGCCCATGTGGTATTCAATATGTTAGATTATGGGGAGAAAGGATATCACGTTTTCCCATTAGTTGTGGACATGTTTTAGAGTGTTTTTTCTGGGGACTTCTCAGGGTTATCACCTGAGGGAGATGTTGGGGTTATGATCGAATTTTTCAAGGAGCTAATTCAGTTACGATTCCAACCTATCAAATGTCTCTAGAAGATCACCATAAAATGAAGGTTTGATTATAGGAATTAGAGTGTAATGTATTTATACATCCTAGTACATCACCTTGGAGATCTCTGTTATACCTTTCTATGTAGGCTAATGGATCACTGAGGCTATGTGTCGATTATATAATTATGAACTAGATGAAGGTTAATAACTGATACCGTCTTCCTAGAATCGATGAACTCTCTGACCAGATAATTGGTTACTTAGTGTTTTCTATGATAGATTTGAGATTGGGATACCATCAGTTGAGGGTGAGACCTTATGAAATACCTCTTATAGCTTTCAGAAATATTTACAGGTTGTAGGAATTTCTGGTGATGACATTTGGGTTGACCAACACACCAGTGGTGTTGATGGAATTAATGAACTAGATATTCCACCAGTATTTGGATCAATTTTTAGTTGTCTTTGTTGATGAAATCTTTGTTTACTCTAGAACTCATAATGATCATTCAAGATATCGTAACATTGTCTTCACTATAGTAAGAGAACATAGGCTTTATGAAAATGTATTAAAATTTAATTTTTGGATTAATAAGGTGCACTTTATAGGATACATATTTTCCGATTGAGGTTTGTTAGTGGATATAGAAAAGGTGTAGGCTATGTAGTCTTGGGGGAATCCCAAAAAAGTCTCTAATGTTTAGAGTTTTATGGATTTGGTCAGTTATTAAAGAGGTTTATTAGAGATTTATCTCATTTGGTAGCGTTCTTTACATGCCTAACCAAGAAGGGGTTATGTTTGATTGGTTAGAGGCTTGTGGGAATTCATTTTGGGAGCTAATTGAGTGGTTGACTACCACCCCCATTTAGAACTTACCAAAACCAGGTATGAGTTATAACAAGTTTTGTAATGCGTATGGTGTTAGAAATGGGGCAGTGTTGATGCAGGATGATCGGGTTGAAGTTTTTGGGCCGAGACAGTTAAGGTCACATGAAAGGAATTATCCTACCCCTGAACTAGATCTAGATTCTTTGGTTCATTACATAATGTGTTGGAGGCATTACTTGTTGGGAGAACCCTTCATGGTGTTTACTGACCATAAAAGTCTCAAATAAATTTTCTCTCAGTGGGTTTTGATTCTTATACAATTACAGTGGGTTGAGTTCCTACAGTCCTTTGATTTTGAGTTGGTGTATACACCAGGGAAAGTGAATAGTGTTGCCATTGCTTTGATCCAGAAGACTTGGAATCAGGTAGTTAAGGAATCCAGTTTAGAGTGGGTGATGATGGCCTTGTTTGCTGAGATACATTTGGTGGTACTTAATGGGAATGGGTATATGACCATTGTATCTATAGTAGTTGAGTCCGTTCTTTTGGGCCAATTTAAAGAGATTCAGTTTGTGAATCTGTATTGTTTCTCTAGGATGTAATTCCTTAATGGTGGGGAGTCCCCTTCGGGGTGGAAATTTATGGATGATGGATTTGATTATGTTCATGGACATGTTGTAGTGTCAGTAAATGTAAGAGAGGATTTGATATGAAGGTTTCACAGATCAATGTGGGTATTGAATCTGAGAATTACTAAGATGTACTATGATCTTCATAGGTATATTTGGTGGCCATGAATAAAGATATAATTTGTGATTTTTATGCAATGAGGCCTGACCTGTTATCAGGTGACTCTTGAACATCTGTGTCTATGTGGGTTGTTGTAGCCATTAACAATTTGAGAGTAGATGTGGGATGACGTAATGATGGTCATCATAATAGGTATTATATGGATGACATGGAGGAATTATTCAATTTTTTTGGTGGTAGATCAGATAAAAAGAGTGTCTCATTTCTTAGTGATCGAGGAGACCTATGCAGTTGACAAATTAGGGGAATTGTATGTTTCATAAATAGTATATTTACATGGTGTGATGAG
Source organism: Viscum album (assembly GCA_963277665.1). Lineage (NCBI taxonomy): Eukaryota > Viridiplantae > Streptophyta > Magnoliopsida > Santalales > Viscaceae > Viscum > Viscum album. Next base: position 1,962,714,253 of record OY728137.1, read on the forward strand.
AACCATAGTTTTGGATCAAGATCCATGATTCACCTCTCGCTTCTGGAGGGGAATATAGAGGTCCCTTGGTACCCATGTGTTTTTTAATATAGATTACCACCCACAATTTAAGAGGCCTTTATAGCATGCAATTCAGGCAATATATGACATGTTGATAGAATGTGTTCTAGTTTTCATTGGTTTGTGGGAAAAGAAGTTGTTTCTTGTTGATTTTTCTTAAAAAAAATTCTTTTAGGATATAGTTTAGAAAGAACCTTTTGAGGAACTTTAGGGGAGACCGTGTAGGTCTCCGTTGTGTTGGTTAGAGTCCAGAAAGTCTGAGCTGTTAGGACTGATTCTTGTGCAGGAGACGTCGGAGAAGGTTTGTTTGATTCAAAATCATATTGAAATTTCTCAGAGTTGGAAAAAATCTTATGAAGATCAGTATCATAGACATCATGATTTCATGTCGGTGATAGTGTGTTTCTTCATGTGTCAAAATGTTTGGGACACTGTCGAATTCGGAAGTAGGGAAAGTTGGAACCAATATATGTGGTGCCATATGACATTGTTGATATAGTTAGACCTATGGAATATTTTTTGGATATTCTATAGTGGTATAGTGGGATGCATGATGTTTTTTATGATTCAAAACTCAGATATTATCACCCTAATCAATCTCATGGGTTAAACACTGAGGATGTCATGCTTGAGACTGATCCATCCTTCAAGGAGAACTGATTTTGTATTGTGGATCATAGTGAGAAAGAATTGTGGGGTACTGCCATTCCCTTAGTTCATGTTATATGGATGTATTTAAATGTTATAGAGGAAACATGGGAGTGGGAATCGGACATTTGGGCCCACTGGACCAATATCATTTCTTTGGGAACATAATGATTCTTTAGAAGAGAAACTCAGGTACGAGCTGTTATAACATGGGGAGGTTCAATGATCTTGGATCTTTGTTAAGGTATGTTTTCACTCACATTTCAGTTTATTAACCTAATTTTGGTCAATAAAGTGTATTATCAGGTCTTCAAGAAGTCTCGTGGGGAGTTCTGGGGTTTTCGGACCCAAAAAAGTGGAAAAAAGAGTTTTTTTGGGAAAGCAGCACAGTCTGCGCATGGTTAGTTCTGACCATGCAGACAACCCAGGTAAACATTGCAGAAGAATGTATTTTGTATAATACCCTCCATTAAGTTTACAGAGAGTTTAAAACACTGTGTGGTTAAACCATATTAGGAAATATTTTTTGACAGTAGCATCTATGTGGTTTGTGCACGGTATGACAAATTGTGCAGGTAAACAGTGTGGCCTGGAAACTTTTAAAAAAATTACAAAAATGCAACTATGGTATTTTTATACCCAACTAATTATTTCCGCCATTCATCCTTATTTGGACCCTTTGAAACAACCAACACTTCTAAGATCATCTAATGATCAATATACCTCATCTTAGGTCCATTTGGAGTGCCATTAGTTTCAGATTTAAGATACAGGTAAGGATAAATCCATCTTTTCTTCTTTTTCTTGTTTACAGTTGGTATCTTTCTTTTCTCTCCATCTAAATCTATAAAACCCTTCATTTATAGTGAGATCCAGTTTGAGGCTTCAAATGTCTGTTGAATTGGGTTATAAGGCCTTGATTAAGGGCATGTTCACCAATGGATTCATCCTAGGTGGTCTACAAGTTGTTTACCTTGGGTTTTAAGTGGATTTTTCAATGTAGGGTTCTATTCATAATTTTCCATTATTTTGTTCATGGTTTCATTTGATTTATTTTGATGTTGTGGGTGTTTATAGTTTTAATTGAACTCCTCATGATTCCCACATGATTCAGAGAGAATGGAAAAATGGGATTAGGGCCACCCATGGGGTGTGCCGATATTCCTGGGACATAGAGTATAGCTATGTAAGTGTAAGGATGATGTGAGAAGACATAGAGACCATGACAAAAAGGTTAATATACATTAAGGATGTGAAATTGGAGTTTTATTCATACACTTAGGTTGGGTAAATGCCTAATATTTTTTTTGTTGGCATTCTAAAGGGTTAAATGGATTAATGGGAAAAAACTAGGGGATTAGATTTTAGTTGAATATGCCTAGCGATATAGTAATGGGAAATGAAAAATGGGGATAAAAAGTTATGTAATATAAATGATGAATGTGTTAATGGATTAATTCAGAATTTTAATTTATCATTTATTGATATTGTTGTGATGTTGTAAATGATATTGGCTATGTTTTTGGCGATATGGTTAATTGTGGTGAATGATAAATAATCATGTGCACATGGCTTCGTAGAGTGGGGTATACACATGATGTTATATGCCCATTGGTTGAGTTAGAAAAAAGTTCTAGATCCACCCCCAAATTCACGGTTTAGGGAAGGGGATGGATTTCTATTCCCATAAACGTTTCATTTCACCTGGACAGTGGCTTCGAGCTGAGGATATTGGTAATTGTTGTGATATGATGCCTTTTAAGATATGACTTGTTTAATTCCCATATTTTTTGAGTGTTTATCATGCCTAATCGACTGATCACATGAAAAGGGTGAATTGATAAATGAAATTTCATGGAAATTAACATGGGCAATTTGTTAGGTTAACTTAATGGAACAAAAATAAAATTGTCCTTTTGAACTATTTTCCTTACCTGATTTTCTTTACCATTTTAATGCACTATATATTGACTGGATATCTTTTGAATTCCCTTGGTGTTGGCCTACTAATTTATAATCACACCATGTTCATGCCACGGTTGGGTACTCGGGTAGATTTCATATTTTACATTTAGTACATGGGAAACATCCCTATTATATAGGGTTGAGTTAGACACGATACTGGTATGGGTGAGGTTCCAGACCCTGAGGCTAGACCATTTTAGGGATCCTGCATTGTGTATTTATTTTGGGGTTGGTTCACTTGGAACTATAACCTGGCTTTCCATATTTACTATTGTATATGGTTGTACCCAGTTTTTTTGGATTGGTAATTTTTGCATGTATTTTTTTATCTATTGTTTCTGATATTTTAAAAATTTTCTTGTTTTGGAATACTCTGATTGAGAGTGTATAGTCTCCCCACATATCCCATTTGACCCTCACCTCTAGTGAGAAACCTCTGGTGTACGAGGATGTGTCCTTGGGGTCATGTGGAGACCTGACTAGGGCACCGTTAGTAGGTTCCAGGTCGGGGACGTTACACAGAATCTGTGTGCCCACTGTGAGATCCAACTATCATTAACTTATTATCGAGAAATATCTCTTTAACCAAGGCATGCTCCACCAATCTATTATATGATGGATTAAAAAGGGATAACACTCTGGAATAATTATATCGGTTAATACCGCAATCAATGTTCTATGATCAAAAGTACATATCACAAATCATATCCATGGAATACCATGAGAGGATAGGGAACCTATATGCATACTATTTGACAGACATGTTTCCTAGTGGAAGATCCAAAATAACCTACATATATACTTCCTGTATAATTTCTAGATAAAACTCAGCTTATAATAGGTGCAACCACTTTTACTAGGAGAGAGTCATATGTTTAGGTGTCTATATCACTAGTCACCACCATCGTCATTCTGAACCATGAACATAGATTGTCGTTATAACCTTCTTTTGTATAAAAGGAGTCCTAATAAAAAGGAAACATATACATATTATGTCTAGCCAAATCTCTATCACTTGGGGGGGTCTAGATCACCTCTAAACCTAGGTGGCTTCTGCCTATAAAACTCATGATGTGTGCTCATCCTACACACATCATCTCTCAGTACTGTTGAAACAATCAGTTTCTTAGTAGGTGGTGGTAGTATCAACCAACCACCTAGAAAGAATCACCCTATGTACAAGACCATAGACTGAAGTACCTTCCCTAAGTGGTTCATCATGGTCTTCCCACTATATAATCCTATCTAGTTTTCATCATGGAGGAATCCTAAAATATTCAAGATGCACCCCATTAAAAGAAATCATATATGTGGAGCTGACTCAAAAAGGATATAGAAATCACAATCCATTCCTATGTGATGAAGGTACCATAGTTTTACCTATAACTAGTGACTAAAATATTGATTCAACAAGTATGTTATCATTGTTCTGGTGAATGAATACATTGACCGATACACTATCACTGTGTTTCCTTGCCTCTAAGAAAAATTTGTAACACTTTAGATTATTTTCCCTTATTTCTAATCCAATTCTTATAGATATATTATCTCTATACTCATGTACCAAGACATTATAGAATCAGATTCCACTTTTTCATGATCCAACCAACTGAGGACCACCAAAATGATAGTAAGATGATTGTAACACCCAAATCCCAACTCTAATAGGACAAGGGCTGGTGACTGTCACTGAGTAGACATATCCCATATATGGGATTCCTTATCTTAAATTACATCTACACACACACACATCTCTATACACTTTTAAAATGTTTAAAATATTAACAACATATGCAATAAATGAAATAATAAAAATTAATCTCACATCCAAGTATGAAAATATAATGGAAAATAAAAAGGGGGAAATCATACCCACTAGTACAATAAAAATAGTCCATCCTTATAAAAAAGGTGAATGCCCTCAGAATGAAACTCTTGGAACCTTATGTAGTAATTCTACCATAACTAAGATCCCCTTACTCCAGGTCCTCTAAGGAATTTATCAAAAGATATTTCATTTACATAATACACGACATGCATGGGAAGATCCCACACTAGGGTGAGTATTAAAATACTCAGTAAGACACCATGAAATCAAAAAACATAAAGCATCAAAGAAGTAGTCAAATCAAAACCACAAGTAAAGGAAATAAAATAGGGAACCTAGATATACTCATAAATTGACACTAAGTATCAAACTAGGATTGTGTCATCATTTTCATCCAAGGATTCTACTCAAGGCTCAATGATCACATATTTCTGGGAGAACTCACTCATTATTTCTCACTATGTTAATGTCACTAATTCGATAGGTTTTCGTCATTGGGTATTCCATATATAAGTAAAAACAAAAGCTCAAAAGAAAACAATAAATAGGTAAAGGATCACTATGACAACCTGATATTTTTGGAAATGTTTTTTCTGAAATTAATTTATTCTTTTTGATATTTTACATTTCACGCAACACTGAATATTTCTTGTGTTATATGAAAGGAATATGTTTGGATTAAGTTTAACAAAACATCAAGCTAATCATTCACTAAAAAATAACACATAGACCATCTTGTGGTACATGAAAAACAATTTTTGGATTGTGTTACAAATGATGCCATGTAAATTTGATATCTTTTGTTAATCACAAGGCCGAGTTTTACCAAACTACAATATACTACTAATATTAAAATAAAAATATTATTATAGTTACCAACAAGCCATTGGAATGAGAGTTATGAATATGATTTATAAAATTATGAAAATACTGTTTACACATATTTTTTTAAATGAATCCCTTGGATATCAATTAGTTAAAAAAGAAAGTAAAAACTATTTGAGAACAATTAAATTCATTTTCTAAGAAAAATATTTATAAACATTATTTTATATTAATAAATTAAAAAAATTACTTCAATAGACTATTTTTAATAAAATTTATATATTATATATTCAATAAATTTATTATACACTCGTAAAATTTATTTGATATGAATAAGATAATAATAAATAGAATTTTATGAATAAAATGTTGAATATTTCTAAAACGTAATTTTACTGCCTTTTAATGGAGAACCCATTTCAAATCTATTTTTTTTTAAAACTAATTTTAATTTGAAAAAATAAACATTATATTTTAAATATTGATATAAAAATTTTCTTTAGATGAATTGTTGGAATTTTTTAGAGAAGTTTCATATTTTGATGAATAGTGAAAAACACTGAATTTTAATTAAAAATACCTTTTTATTTAATTTATTTATATAGTAAAAAAATATTTTAATTTTTTAAAAGTTTATATAGATATATTACACAAAAATTAATCCAATGTAGTTAATTCTAACCAATTCAACATTGAAATTGGATAAAATCATATCAATATTTTGACTTCTTTAACATAAAAAACCCACTTTCCCGTCCGATTAGCAAGATTAATTTTAAATTAAAATTTTCCACATATATGATTGGAATATGGAAAAATGGATATAATATTTTTAATAATCATAATTTATAATGTATAAAATGTCCAAATATGTTTTCTACCAAATATATTAGTGAAAACAATTAAAAATAATTATAGTGATTGAGGTAAAAACATGTTTTCATTGTGTTTAAAGATTAACTTAAGGAGACATATACCCTAATAACATTTCCAAAATCCATTTTATGTACTTATTTAGGCCAAATACTCACTTTTATTAAAAATATAAAAATTATTTGAGGCACATGATGTAAGGGAGACCTCTCAATATTATTTACCTTTTCATATTTACAGTAATGTCACTCCTCCTCCACTATAAAAGGGCACTCACCCCCTCGCTTCCTTACAGAACTCAAGACATGTTGCCTCATCCAAAAACATCCAAAAATAACTCCCAGTTTCCATAAAATCATAAAATAATTATATATTTGATAATAAATCAAACCAATTTTGATAATTGGGGAAAACTAAAAGGAGTCACTCAAATAAGAGGAAATATCCAACAACAAGAATGTTGTTTTCATTTATTTATCCAAACCCTAAATTATTCTTATTCCATGATTATATAATAAAATCAATATAGAAAATATAATTATATTTTTTTATGTTTAAGTTTATACCTACAATAACACTCACTTCATTCAAATGAGATACACAATCATCGTTCATGTGTACGAAAGACTACCGCTTTGCGAACCGATGTCACTCTCTCTTCCATTCCCACCTTTCAGGGATAAAAATAATGATGTAATTTATGTTTTTTTATTATATATATAATATTTATTATTTATTTATTCATACTAATAATTATATAAAAAATTCCTTCATTATTTTATTTTATTTAAATACTATAATTTTCTTTTTGGACGTGTGGAATACCACCTCCTCAAAGAGATGTGATCCATTCACATTTTACATGTGATGTATTAATGATGGGTTATGTAAAAATTAACGATATATATGAAATAATAATACTAATATAATAATAATATATATATATATAAATATTTCATTTAAATACTTACTTTAAATACAAAAATAAAATGGAAACAACCTTCATATATACATACGAGCTACCATCTCCATGAACAGGGTATTCCATTTACTATTTCTATATTTTATTAATTATTTGGAATCTTTATATATGTAATATATATTATACATACTTAATGTTTTAAATTATTTAAATAATTATTCAATTACATAATTAAAAGGATCAAGAATAATAAGTGAAAACGTAGAAGAAAAACAAAGAGAATATTACCTGAAACGTAATATTTACCTTGAATTGTTAATAAATGGGTAATATAATGTCCTAATAAAATAATATATGGAAATATATATAATAATGTGGTTATGTAGAAGATTTATAAAAATCATAAATTTGTTATATATGAGGTTTTAATGTGTACAGAAAAGTTAAGACGTACGGTAAGGGTTTTCTCATCTCACTTTTATTTATGTGAGATTTGTGATTTATTCACCACTTGTTTCATTTTTATAATTTATTTAAATAATATGAATATATTATACAATACATGGCCTTAAATATATGTCTATTTACATACCCATTTTATTATCTCTCTTTTAAGGGGTTTATGGTTCAAAATTTACCAAATTAGTAATGTATTTTTTCCCAATTTTCTTTCTTTGAGACACATGCCATGTTATGCACCTATATTATTATACATGGTTTATACACAAACCATTCACATGTTCTATCATGAATATAATTAGTTTAATGATATTTTAAGATTCATTTAATTTTAAATTTTCTTGGGGATTATGTTCAATGTTACCAAATTGGTAACAATTTATTTCTACAATCTCATCGTTTATCAGGATTGTTTATGATTTATCCCCCATTGATAAAAAATAATGATATAAATATTAATAAATCTAATTACTGTTATTATTCATTTTTTATTCATGAAATAATAATGTAATGGTACTATTTTAAGCTTTTAATACTTATGATAATTAGGAAAATATTTTTTTTATAAAATTCGACTTTATTTATCTTTTTGGTCTCAAATATGTGTTCTTTAAAAAACATATTTTCTAAAAATGATTTGATAGATTATTTTATATGTTTTAAATTTTATAGTAAATTAAATGGGCTTGATTATTCTTTTCAAAATTAATTTATAACATTTTAAATTTATTTTCAAAGAAAATATTTTCAAAACATTTTGAAGCATCCTTTATAAGTTTTCAAGGTTATTTAAAAAAAATAGTTACATAAGGTTTTATGTTTTAAAATTAATTTTTACAAGAATAAATGATATTTTCCTCAAGAAATGTTTTAGAGGTTTTTAAAATTTTCCATTATAAAATTTTTAATGTGTTTTATCTAGGAAATAAATTTTGAAATTTTTTCATGTTTTAAAAAGTGATTTTCAATGAATTATAATTTTTCATTAGAAATATTCCAAGGGATATTTTAGAATCCTTTTCCATATAATTCTAAATACTTTGATACATTTTATGATTTTCTATGGATATGATCCATTTTCACCATTATTATTATTCATTGAAATGTTTAATATTTAAGATGATATTTTTTTATGAAACATGTTTCTCTTATATAGGTTATACCATGATAAAATGCTTATGATACCCATTTCCTTTCACGGGTTATTCAACGATGAATTTCATAGGGAAAATATATATTTTCTATAGGTTATGATATGAAAAAATTTATATGATACACATTTAATTTCATGAGTTATGATATAATATTTAATAAATCCATCTCTTTTTTTGTAATGATATGGTGAGTGTTTTATTATATTATATCACCTGTATGTTTGATTTAATTATGTGATTTATGGTACCTATATATCATTACAATTTATTATGTAATGATAAATGTTATATGAGATTAGAGGTTACTTGGGTTCTATTCCATGATCGGAAATAAGAAGGTACAAGGGAAGCCATCCCAAGCCCGAAATAAGAGGGTACATAGGAAGGCAGCCCAAGCCCAAAAACAAGAGGAATCATGAGAGGAAATCCCAAGCCAGGAAACATGAGGGTACATTGGAGTGAATCCCAATCCCTAAATATGAGTGTATATTGGAGGGAATCCCAATCCTCAAATAATAGGGTTCATTTGAGGGAATCCCATTCCCGAAACAAGTGGGTCCATGGGAGGGCATCACATGCCCGAAACATGTTGGTACACAATATGCTATCCCAAGACCAAAATAAGAAGGTGCATGTAATGGAATACCAATATAAAAACAAGAATTTATACATGAGGGAATAAAAAGAACAATGAAGATACACATGTGATTATCCCATTCCTAACATACTATGAAGGTCTTAGTAGGTATCCTAGAGATATGATGTTATAAGATTATATGTATGTCACAATTCCATGTATTACTAATATATTATAATTTCATCTCGTATTCTCTTGATTCCCTTATGATCTATGTATTATGAAATATATTATTTATTACCTGATTCATGTTTATGATATTTGACATGATAGTTATGATATTTTAATGTTATTATCATCTTCTCATACCCCTTTTCTCATGTTATGATTACACATCTCCCTTGTTCACCCTTGCTGAGATTCTTAGCTCACCCATTCATATGATTATTTTCCCCAGGTTATAACTAAATGTTTTAATTAGTAGTACTATTAAATAATATATTTAAAGGGGATTTTGAATATCTCTCACCCGGATATAGGATTATGTTACCTAGTCTCCAAAGTCGATAAACAATTACAGTCCTTGAGCATGTACCTTTGTAATGTGATGAATATTAATAAAAAATGATGTAATGTCAATATATATTAATCCTGGGTCACTGTGGTTGGTATCAAAGAAAATTTTTAGTCAATTATTGAAAACTGGGATAAGAAAACATTAGTGAGGCCCCTATGGATATTTGTAGGGATATATCTTGGGATGTCTCTAAGGATAATCATAAAGTGTCATATACCTAAAAGAGTGATAATTTATACACAATTTATGTGATGGATTTTGATTATGTGGTTTTAAAAGATAATAATTTCTTCTCAAACTATGCTTTCTAGTTTTAGTCAATGGCGGGAACCAGAAAAATTTGAGTTAACATTGAATTTGAATGACAATTTATTGATGCCCCGTAAAATGGGATGATTATTTGAGTGAAGGATGTTGTGATCATTATTATATATTTTTTCATAGAACATGATTATAAATGTGTACCTTAACCACCTATATAACTATGAAAAGAGATGGAATGATTTTGTTGAGATTTTGGGTGATAGAGACCACGTTGGAATGAAGATTCAGTTTCTTTTGTGTTAAGAATGTGGAAAAAATCACCCAAGTGAAAGTTTTAGAGGAACGAGAATAAGTTTTGATTAGGGATAATAAGTGAACAAATAATGAAACTTCAACGAGAAAATGATAATCCAAGTTAACATAATGAATGATAATAATGTCCATTTTAATATATCATAAATGATAGAATGATTTAAAAATTTAATGAATGGTCATTATAAAAAATGATATCAAAAGTGGAAATCTCAAGAATTTAATCATAAAGGTGGTATGAGTAATGGTCATACTACTAATGATGATTAGAATAAATTTGAAATACAAAAGAAAATATGTATTAGTTAACATGATGTCCTTGTTAATGCATTAAGGATTAATTAGAATAATAGATGTTTTTATGTATTTGGATTCAAGAATTGTGTTATATAAATTGTGAAATATATATGGTTAGTTTAGTTTATATTTTTTTATGTCTTTACAGGAATATCATGGATGGTTTTTATGCACTAGAAAAAAGATTTAATATAGTGATGATATTCGTGGAAAAAACACTATTAAGGGAAAGATAACCCTTAATATGTTCTGTATGTTGAGATAATGATTTTTGGATAAATATATATTGGATATGAAAAAGTAAAATAGATGGTAATTTGATGTTTTTATAAAGATATACTATATATGAATTAGTAAATTGGATAGTAATAATTAACACAGAAATGGGAAAGGATTTGTTGATAAAGTAGTTTTCGTTTATCATGGATGGAGTTTACCAAATTATTTGATTTAAGGGATATATACATTAAAAATTGGAATAAGGAAGCATGATTTTTTCAATAAGTATTTATTGTAATTACCACATTTCTAGAGAATACAAGATAAAGGTGTTCACTTGTTTGGAATTTGACAACCATGTGACACATTATGATATGGGGGATCAATGTTAAGATGATTTAGTGACCTTATTTCTAGTATTTTGGATTTTCATCTTTTAGAAGGGTTACAAGTATTACAATTTATGTAATGGTTTATGTTAAACTTCTCAAAAGGTATTAAATATTAAAGTATTATCTTTATATATGAGGATTTATAAATATTGGATAACATATTCTGACCATTTTTCTGTGATGATAACTAAATATAAATGGAATGAATAATCATTATATATATCAATCAAATGATCTATTAGTACTTCAGGAATTATTGAAATCACCTTCATCTCGTAGAGTAGGAGATAAAGTGGATATTAATCAAGGCACAAAAAAGAGTGATATTGTGCATATGAAAAGAAAATAAATCAAGTAAGTATATTTCATTATTATCTTAATAAGTAATAAAATTCTTTAAATATAAGAAAATGATATTTAAACATATATATCATGATACATTCATTTCTATTGAACCCATGGTCTTATAAATCATCCCAAATTTATAGTTTTTAGGCCTTTAACTTTCTATTAATAATTAAATTACTCGTTATTAATGGTCTTTATCACCCCCTATAAATATTTACACATGTACTCTATATAAAATAATCACTCCTAACCTATGTTCTCTTACATGTAAACCTAGTTTTTGGTTACTCGAGGTAACCATTACAGTTCCAATATTCTGTTTTTAAATCATTTTTCAATATTCATTTTTAAGATGAGGGATTCGAAGAAAAGAACATTAATTTAATAAATACTTGATAACCCGATCAAATATAGAGGGTAAAATAAATTTTAAGTGGGGTAAAATGCAACACCCTGTTTTTTTAATATATATTTTTGAATTAATTTAATATTTATTTCATTTTTTATTTCACGCTACACTGAATATAACTTGTGTTATATGAGAGCACTATGTTTGGATTGCATTTCATGAAACAAAAAAGTTAATATTCCAATACATTAAACAATTATATTATCTTGGGGTATACACTATAATATCTTTTGTTTGTGTTACACATAATTTCATGTTCTTTTGATAGCTTTCATTCCATGAAAGACCGAGTTTTACTAAACTACAGTGTTATATTAATATTGTTATTAAAATTTTATTATAGTTACCACCAAGCCAATGGAATGAATGTTTTGAATAGGATTTATAAAATTATTAAAATATGGCTTAAAATGGTTATCAAATTAATATTTTATTTATGAATTAGATAGAAATGAAATTGAGAACTATTTAGAAATAATAAAATTCATTTTCTAAGAAAACTCTATAAAAAAATAATTTTACCTCAATAAATTAATGAAGCCACTATAGATTAATTTTTCTAATACAATTATTATATAATATATTCAATAATTTTTTTGACAGTCATACAATAATTTTGATATGCATAAGATAAGAATAAATCCAATTTTTTGAATTCAAATATGTGTATTTATAAAAGGTAATTATACTGTGTTTTACTGAAGAACCTACTTTAAATTTAATTTTACAGAGTTTTTTATTTTTTATTTGAAAAAATATGGTTAATTTTTTATATAGGGAAATCAAATTTTACTTTCGGTTATTTTTTAAATTTTTCAAAAAAGATGCATATTATAATGAATAGTTAAAAAACAATAAATTTTAATTGAAAACTTCTTTTTCATAAAACCTATTTATATAGTAAAATTATATTTTAAATTGTTTTAAAAGAATTTTAAGATAAATTATAAATTAATTAATCCAATTTAGCTCATTGTAACTAATTTCATGTTGAAAATGGATTTAAAAACATTTCAGTCTTTTGGAATTTTTTTACTTTATAAACCATCTTTCCCGTCACATATGTGAGATTAATTTTAAATTATTTTTCATCCAAATATGTGATTGGAATTTTGAAATATTTATTCCATATGTGTAATAAAAATAATTCATAATATATAATAAATTTAACCTATTTGTAAAAAACAATAATGAATGTAATTAAAATTAGTTACAGGGATACTGGTAAAAATCGAGTTTACTTTATGGCTAATCTTTAAAGGGTACAGATACCCTAGACCCATTTTAAAAATCCATTGGATGAAAATATTTCAAAAAATTTCCCTATTTTATCAAAAAATGAAAAGCATTTTAGGCATATGATGTAAGGGATACTTCTCAATAGAGTTTTCCTTTTAATATTTAAATGAATACCACACCTCCTCTGCTATAAAAGGTAAATAACGCCCTCAATTCCTCACAACTCTCAAGATAATTTGACTCATAAAAACCATATAAAAACATAATCCTATAATCTAATCTTTAGGAATAAATCCAACTGAAGAATCCATTTGGTGAAAACCAAAAGGAGTCACTCAAAGAAGAGGTAACGTCCTTCAATAAGCACATTGAATTTATTTCGTTCTTTACCTCATAAATTATTCTTATTCCATGATTATTTAATATAATAAGTATTATAAATAAAATTATATGTTTTTATGTTATGGGGTATACCTATAATCTCATACATTTACATCAAATTGGATACACAATCATCATTCAGAGGTACGATGAACTACCACCTCCTGAACTAATGTCACTTATTCGTTAATTTCCACCTTTCATGGTTGGATATAATGATGTAATTTATATTTTAAAATTATATTTATTATATTTATTATGTATTTATTCTTATTCAATTATTATATAAAACATACCATCATTCATTAAATTTTTGGTAAATATGATAATTGTTTTTTGGTCATGTGGACAAATGCCTCCCCAATGTGATGTGATTCATTCTCACATTACATGGAATGTAATAAGAATGAGTTTAGTAAAATTTTAAGATATATAAAGATATTAATTATACATGAATCAATATATATCTATATATATATTTATGTTTATATATATTTCATTTACTTTATTTTTTTAACAAGATTATAAAATGGAAATATCATTCTTGAATATATAAGACCCTACCATCTCCATGAACAGTGTATTCTATTACATATCTCTAAATTTTATAGAGTATTCTAATTATTTATATATTGAATATGTATCATATTAAAATATTTTTTTATATTGTATAAATTTTTAATTAATTACATATGTGAGAGGATCAAAAATAACAAGTCAAAACATAGAAGAAAAACAAATTAGATATACATGAAATATAACATTAAAATGGAATTGTTAATAAATGGGTAAAATAATGTCATAATATAAAAAAATATGGAATTAAATATAATAATATGGTTATTTTTTGTATGTATAATACAATTATATTTATTATACAATTGTTTTTAATGTGTGTGATGAAGTTCAAGACATAAGGTAAGAGTTTTCTCATCTCACTTTTATTTCTGTGACATTTATGCCTTATTCACCACTCTTTTATTTTTTGGGGTTATATAATGGTCATAAATATATTATATTATTTTTATTACCCTTAAATTTAAGGGTATTTATATATTATTTTTATAATCTCTTTTTCTTGGTGTTTATTGATTAAATGTTTCCAAATCAGTAATGTAATTTGGTATCAATTTTCCTTCTTAAATACACATGTCGTGTTATGAAACGTAATTTTTCTACAAGGTGTATACAGTTAACATTGAAATTTCATTCAATGGATCTCCTTATTTTCATGATATTTTAGACATGATTTAATATTATTATTTAATGTGGATTATTATTCCATGTTACCAAAGTGGTAACAATTGTTTACTACAATCTCATCATTTATTAAGATTGTTTATGATTTTGCAGCCATTAATGAATTATTATGACTCATATATCAATAAATATCATTAATTTTATTATCCAATGGTTATTATAGAAACATTAAAGTAATGGTACCATTTTTACAAACATTGGCACTTAATATAATCCTGAATACATTTTTATGAAAATAATACTCTATGTATTTTTTTGGTAAGAAATATGTGTTCATAAAAAACCATATTTTTTATTTTTTTCAATTAATCCTTTATATGTTTTAAAAATTATTTTAAAATAAATGGTTTCAAAAATGTTTCCAACATTTATTATTATTTTTTTAAATTTATTTTCATGGAAAACGTTTTCAAAATGCTGTTAAGCTTCCTTTATATGTTTTTGAGGTTATTTTCAAAGAAAATGGTTTGAAATTGTTATATGTTTTAAAAATAAATTTTCAATAAAGAAAGGATATTTTAATGAAGATATTATTTAGTGGTTATTAAAATCATTCATTATAAATATTATTTTTCTATCAAAGAAATGGTTTGTGAAAATTTTTCAGGTTTTAAAAATTGATTTTCAAAGAAATATTATTTTCAATTAAAATGTTCCAAGTGAACTTTAAAAATTCTTCTCAATCTAAGATGACATACTTTGATATAGTTTAGTATTTACTAGGGATATGATCCAAGGTTATAATTATTATTATTTATTTAAATTGTTTACATTTAATATGAAAAGTTTCATAAGAAACCCAATTCAATTACACAGGATATACCATGAAAAAACACTTATGATACACAATTCCATTAATGGATTAGTCTATGATGAAATGATTATGAAACCAATATGTATTATATATATTATTATTTTATAAAATAATTATGATATCCATTTCTTTTCAGGAGTAATGATATGATGCTTACGAAACCCATCTTTTTTTCTTAGTCATGACATAATGAATGTTTTATTATCTTTTGGAACATATATGTAGTATTTGATTATGTGAGGGGTGAGAACTATATCACCCTAACATGAATTGGGTAATGATAAATGTTTTATGAGATCATAGGGTACATAGGTTTCATCCCAATCCTAGAAAGAAGCGGGTATATAGGATAAAATCTATTACCCGAAAGAAGAGGGTACACAAGAGATAATCCCATTCTCAAAAATAGAAGGTTACATAGGAGGGAATCCCAAGCTTCAAAAAATAGGGTACACAATATGGAATCCAAAACCGGAAAAATAGGGTACAAGGGAGGGAATCCTAAGACGAAAACAAGAGGTTTCACAAGAGTACACCCCAAACCTAGATTAAGATGGTACATAAGATGTAATCCCAGTCCCAAAACAGAAGGGTGAATTGGAGGGAATCGTAATCCCAAATAAGAAGGTACATGGGGGGATCCCAAGAAAAAAAATAAGAAGGTACATAGGAGTGCATACCAAGAACAAGGAATGTAAATAGTTAATGAGACCGTCCTAAACATTTAATTATGTGATTAGTAGGTATCATTAACATAGGATTTTCTATAATTATGTGTAAGACACAATCTCATGTATTATTATTATGTAGTTATTTCATTGATTATTCTCTTTATTCTCTTATGATTCATGTCTTATGTAATTATAATATTTATTCCATGATTCATTTTTATGATATTTGATAAGCAGGGTATGATATTATAATGTTATGATCTTCTTCTCTTTCTATATTGATCATGTTATTCTTATATAGATCAGTATTGTTTACCATTAATAAGAATTTAATCTCTTCCCTTTATTATGTTTCCTTTATCTAGGTTATGATGAAAGGTCATACGTAGGGTTACTAACAGTGGTGATAATTATTGGAGATGTTGAATATCCTTCACCATGACATGATATTATTTTTCCACGATTCTAAAGACACTAAACTATTATGTTGATCGATCATGTACCTTTTTAATTATCTTAATATTCATAAAAATGATTTAATATAACTGTATGTTAATCCTAGATAGCTATAATCACGCTCAAGGAAGAGTGATAGAGGATCACATCCCAGTCGGCATTGAGGGATATCTGAATATATCTTAGATTACCCCGTAGATTGGATCTCTCATCCTATGCACAAGATTGAATTCCAAAATATACCCTCCTTGGTATTAACTAATGGAACACACCCACACTAATATTGAAGCTATAATGAGTGAAAAAAGCTTCCAAGGTTCCTAGAAAAAAGTACATTGTGTTTACAAGAGACACATGATGTGTCTTGATATGTCTAGTCTTTCCCATTCATGAGCCTGTTCACTGTATTACATTCCCATGAACACTAGTACTATCTTTTTATACTAGATTTTTAGATGTTTGTGTACCATGGGGACACACTAAGTCACAAAAAATGGAAGAATATGGTGTGTTACTGAGTAATTAAGTCATGTGAATTTATGTTCACAACTAAACACTAGCCATTGTGGAAGAGGTCCATAGGTGTGCAATCATCTAAACTACACATTATATATATTGAGCTATTAAACAAATTCAAGAAAAAACATGTGTATTCACCCACACCACAACTACCTTTACTTCCACTATGAAATATTACCTAAATTTGGAATATGATATGATTGAACATGTCATTATTGGTTGTTGTATTTTGAACACTCCATATCAAAAAATATTCTTTATTCTCCCGCATCGACCAGACACCAAATCCGAAAAAACCAAAATCCATTAATCTATTATCAAACACCCACAATCATTTTAGGTACATAATCACACTATAATAAAATAAACCTTAAATCCCATTTCTAAAACCCACATAAAAATTAAATCAATTTCACCACGAAATTAGTTACCAAGTATTGTCAAATCAATGGCCAATTGATCATTAGCGGTGAATGATGATCAAAAAAGAGATAATAATGAATCACAATTGGATAATCTAATGCAGTCTATGTTTTTTTTCCATAATGGATGAAATTATAATAATGGGGTGTAAAATCTAGGATTCAAAACCAATCAACATCATATTCTTAATTCTTGGAATTTAGAATTTAAAAGAAATTCCAGTAGATGATATAATAATTAATCTCTATAAAATTAATTTTAATTCATAAAAATTAACTCGGAATGTCGATAAAAACAGTTGAAAACAATCCTTACTCCATATTGTATTTTTCTTTGATGAAGAATTATTTTTCATCATTTTTATTGGTGAGATCCAAGAACTCTATTGATGATGACATCCTCTTTGGTATACTGTTCATCAATCCACAGTCCTGTTTTTTTTTCAAAAA
Organism: Viscum album; assembly: GCA_963277665.1. Classification (NCBI taxonomy): domain Eukaryota; kingdom Viridiplantae; phylum Streptophyta; class Magnoliopsida; order Santalales; family Viscaceae; genus Viscum; species Viscum album. Next base: position 1,962,732,594 of record OY728137.1, read on the forward strand.
TACTCTCCTCCATATTCCTCTCCTACAATTACTATTTTTATGTTAATAACCATGTAATTGTTTCATATCTATTTTTAAATAGATGATATTTTGGGTACAAACTGTTAATAGACAATTAATAAGTTAATTAATTTAGTTGTATATTATTCCACAAGAAACTACTCTTCAAAAAAATCTTCATGTCTCAAAAGATTATATCATGCTGAGGGTAAATTATAAAATAATTATTTAATGGTAGTATTAGTTTCCCCAAACAAGATAAAATTCATGATATATTCCATAATTTGAGAATGATTGTGCATCTCTGACATAATATATTTTATATTTTTAATAAATCAACACAAAGGCACCATAACCCCCATAATATCATTCCGAATATATGTCAAACTCTAAAAATATTTTTTAATATATTTTGACGTGTTACATTGAAAAAATATATAAATTACAGTCTTTTTTTATTTTTAGTAAGTATAATAATTTATAGGGTTAATTTTAAATCAAGGTTAATAAGGGTACAAATGATCAATATTAGGTAGCTCAAATGTTTCTCAAATAAACAAGATAAAAAATTTCTAATATAATATCTTTTATAGATTCTAAATTCAAACATATTTCTTTCTCTAGCCCTTTATCACTTTACCCAACTAACTCTCAGATAGTTAAATTCTTACCCCTTCCCTAACATTCATTTCCAATGAAATGTTTCAATTTTTCTCCAATAAATTAGGCTAATTCCTCTCAAATCATGAAACACATATAGTTATATATTCACCTAAAATGATAATAAATTTACCTCTATTATAATTATGTTACATGTTTTAATCCCATGATATAATAATGTGGAACAAGTCCTCTAATTTTGAATATTCTTTCAAGAGAAAATCAAAATCCTAAACATAGTTAATATACATCCATAGTAATTTCTTCTTAATATTTACCATTCATACTCCATAAACCCTATTATAACCATATTAATATAAATAAATTCATATCATTTTTTAATTAATGTTTTTATATTATTGGTATAACCATTATCTATTCCACTATAATCAATTCGAAAAATGATAATGTCGATCATGCGTACATGCAAACCACTTCCTCCATGGCTAATGTTTTTTGTTTTTCATCACTATATTACATGGATTTTTATATGACTGATATTTATGAATAAATATGACCTTTATAGAATGGTTAGGATTATAGAAAAAATTTATCCTCAATTCTATTAATTATATTTACTATAAGTGATTATAATAAATTCAACCGACCAAAAAGAGCATATCAAGAGGAAACAATATTTTTATTATTCAATATAATATTTTTTCATTAAATATCCTCTAATATCACATTTTAAAATATATATTCTTATATTAATAAAACATAAATGAGTTAATTATAATTTATTAATAATCCTATTATAATTAAATAATTTTATAATTATCCATTAATTGAAGCAAGTTTCTATTTGGGTCAACTTAACCACTTAAATGAAAAATGGTATATAATTCTATAATTAATGTATATAGAAACATAATTACTTTTAATAATGTAAATTAATTAGTAAATAAAATTTTTATTGTTTTGTAAATGTAATATTAGTATTTAAACCAGTATTAATATTCCAACTTTACACTCGTTAAAAATTACCAAAAAAACTCATCATGGATTCCATTCTCACAAACTATAAATATGTATTTCATATATTAAAAATGGGACTTCATAAATCATTATAAAAATTATTGTAATATCTTTAATAAACTGTGAATAATGAAATTTGTTTCAATAAACTATAATAGACCTAAAAAATATGAATCTTTAATGAAATAAACAAATTTACTAAAATCCGAGGATGAAAATAAAAAATTACAAATTGACAAACGTATAATAAATTATTATAATTAACATATATACAAGATAATAGACTGGAATAATGGATTAAAGTTATTTATTAATATTTCTATTGTTCTTATACATGAGGATAATGACATTTCATGAAAAATTGATTTAAGGTAAGGGTTTCTCATCTGGAATTTTCTTCAATAGATATATATTCTATATACCACTTTCTTTATTGTATATAGGGTGAAGAAAACCCTATAATGGTTTTAAATCAAAAAATACACATAATTAAATGAATTTAAAAAACCAGATCATGTTTCATCTTTCATGGGCTTTCAATTCAAAATATTCCAAATTTTTTAGGATTTATGTCTCAATTTCACATTATTGAGGAGTGATTTCATATTTTTCACATATTTTTATTTGACATGGTGTAAATATAGATACATTGAAATAATTTCTCATAAATAACCTCATATAATTTTATTTAAATTTAAATTTCACAATCTAATAATCATGTTATTTCAATTCACACAGTACCCAATTTGTAAGGGATTTTTCTAGCTCAAATTATTTTCTTTGAGAAATATGGTTAATTGTTGAACATTTTTTTTCTAAGATACCTATATTTTTTAATTTTATATTTAATATTATATTCCCTATTTTAATCCTAAGTAAAATGAGAATTTTAATTCAAGGATTATTCATTGATGAATTTTATTTTCATAAAAGTATTTCACTTTTATAAATATTTATATCCCCATTTAAGATTGTTTTTTCTATATTTAAATATTATTTCCCCAAAAAAGGTGTCCTTTATTATTTTGAAATTAAAATTTATATTATTTATTTTTATGTTCATCATTATCTTTATTAATATTAAAATATTAATCATTACTATTATTTTAGATTGTCCCGATTTCAATAATGTTATTTTAAAAATAAAGAAATAATTTTCCTTTCATGACCATTTATTTTATCTTCAACTCCACATTTCTTCTATAAAACTAATATTTATCATTAAAGGATATATTATTGAGATATATTTCATGTTTATTTCTTTAAAATGTTATCATATTACCTCATTGAAAATGATTGTTGAAAGTGTATTGTAACTTCATCTCTTTTTAATAATGTTATTCTATGTTTTAAAAACATCTTTTTAATGTTTCAATTTCATTTTTCTTGCAAAAAAAAGTTTAATAGAATTTAGAATAATTTTCCTTGTATTAAACTCTGAATTATCTAATGATACCATCCAATTTCTTTCTTAGAATGGATTAATATCATGTTATTCTATTAATTGATTGGGGAAGGAATTGGAATTTAATATTTTATTATTATTATATAGATATTTATTGATTAAAAGGCATGATGACTATGTATTATATAGATATTTATTTAATTTATACATTGAATTCATTATACTAAATTATGTTATGGGTGTGGCCTTGAGTAACCTATCTATTTGATGCATCAATAGGTCCCATGAGGAATATTTTGAGTATTTTGGTGTATTCCATTAAATTTATTAATAATTCTTCATATAGGGTCTTGAAGGAAAGATCATGATTCCCTAGAAATGATTCACGTATAGTTAGATCATGATGTCATGAAACATAGTATTTACTGTAAGATCATGATGTATTAATTGATGGCCTTGATGGTAAAATCACGATCTATTGATCTAATTCATAGATCATAACATTAAGATGTTATGAATTAGGAATTTTAAAATGAGGGAATTTTTTATTATTGTACATATGAATAATTATATTTTTATGTCATCCATTAATTTATTCATGACTCATGTGATTATTCAGCTGAAAATATTTATTCTTATTTAATAAATCAATAATTATTTATGTAATTATTTTGTGTTGATAGTGACTAGAATACACTACCCCTTTTGAGTATTTAATCTTGCCAGTATTATTCTTTCACTTCCCCAATGTAACGTGTCTTGAATTTCATGTGGATTATTATTTAATTTCCTCCTAATCATGGTTATTTTTTCACATTATTGGTTATTCGATGTGTTGGGGTGGGTTGATAATGGGTTCTTGAATAGAAGTATGACCAGTATAAGAAAATAGTTGTAGGAACATATTTGAAGCATGAAGGTGTCCTTCATTCCATGATTTTACATGTAAAACACTCTTGGGGCGCTTTTTTTGGTGATTCAAAGAATTAACCTTATATTCACATAGTGAATGATTTTGGCATACTTGTTTTTATAGAATAACCTTTAATTTCCACCTTAAACCCCCTTAAACACATCGTCCCCCTTCTTTTGGACTAAGATCCAAATTTGGATTAAGGTTGGATTCACTGGGATGGATTTGGATCCATCTTTCTCCTACCTTCATTATTTTCTACACCATTCATCCCATCGGTCTTCTCATAGTAATAGTAACACTATTATACCACTATATATATATTTCCCAAGGTTTATTTAGGTATCCATTTTTTACAGCCATAATGTCTAATTTTATAACTAAATTTAGGTATTTAACATGTTGTTCTTATTTCGAGTTGTGAATCGGGGTGATTTTCCTTTACCACACCTACTTTTTAAAGTTAAATTCCTTTTTATAGTGTTTTCATAAATTTATATTACTCTATTTTAATGTGGGTGTGAATATAGCCATGTGATATTTCTTCATGTAGTTTTTATGTGATCAAAGAGGTCACTATACATTTTCTATACCGATTATAGGGGGGTTGGTGGGTTGAATCATAGTATATGTGTGATTTAAACAAGTATATTTGGGTGTTATAGGGGTTGTAAGATTATATAATATGACCTTATAGAAGTTTTGGGGACCTAGTTGGGGTTAGTTTGTCTTGGTTAGATGGTGTGTGGGATGGGGTTGTGTTTACCTTTGTGTGATATTTATTTTCGTGATGAATGTTATTACTTATTTCATGATGATTGATGATACCTCTAATGAACCCTTAGGAAGGATCAATGTGTATGAGATGACGACCCAATAACCCTCTAAATGGATCATCATATATGAGATGAACTCCCAATAATTCTCAGGATGTATTAGTCTATATGAGAAGAAATCCTTCAGTGATAAAGGATGGAATAGGTTTTTTGATGAGGTTGTGACCTTTATGTAGGTGTCAAATGGGGGATGTACATTTTTTTTAGGTTTTGAAAGACATTATTTATTGCATGAGGATAAATTATGTAAGTTTGGGGTTCATGGAAACCTAGTTAGTAAGCATTACATTGGGGATCTCTCTGTTAAATTTTTATATGTTTTCTATTAATGCATCCACCATTATAAATATGTCGTATTTAAACTAAAGGAACATTGGTGTTGTCTTACATAGTTTACTCCCACAACCTAAATGAGAATATAGATGTACATGCATAATTTATGACCAAGGATCCTCACAAGGGGAGGAGACCTAAATTGGGCTACTAGTTAGGAGTGTCATAAGGATATAGGTGATATAGGTACACAGTCTATGATATTTTTTTGTAGCGATACCTCTTGGATAATTATTTTATTTATTTTCCTTTCTTACATTAATCCACTACATATAGGGATCCATTTTTTAAAATTATATTACATTGGATTTTGTATTCAACTATGTTATATCATGTTATGATATTACTTTTTATTCCACTTTATGTTTTCTACTATTTACATATATTGTATCTTTCTCAATGGTTGTTTCTTCTATTACATGTGATACTCTAATACTCACATGATACTAAGGTAATAGTCTCCCCAGTTTGTGTTTATTCCCACAACAGTAGTCATAAAAACCATGTATAAGGGGGGGATGCATGAGGTCATCTACAACTTTATCCTAGTCTATGTGATTTGGGTCGTGGTGTCATGAAATGTTATCAATGACCCTTTATTTTTATCTCAACTAACTTTTTGGGGATTGATAAAATAAAGATAGGATTAATGGGACTCGGGAAGAAGAGATAATGTATACCTGGATAGTGATCCTATAGTATACCTCTATGTTTTTGGGGATGTGAGATCACATTTATTAGTTATGATGTAAAAGTTGTATGTGGTTCTTGGGTGTTATTGAGTAGTTACAGTTTATAGTATTTTTTCTTGGCGTAATTAGTGAGATAATGTGAGTTTATGCACCATGTATGGAAATACAGGTTTTCATTTCATATTCTTAATTTCTTATGATCGACAGGTTTAATATAATTAAATGCCAGAAAAAATATATTTTGGGTTTTCCAAAATATATCATTGTTGAAAATTAATTAACTTAACCTGATCCAAATTATTGTTTTTTGTTATGTATATATTACTATGACTAATGTGTAGGTATCGTGACATAGGCTTATGTCCTAGGTAGGATCTGGGGGGTTCCTAGTTGTTATGAGTAGCACTAGGGGGAATTCCCTAGACCCATTATATGTGTGTGAAGACACAACTACTAATAACTTAAATATATTTCATAAAATATTTGATCAATTAATGGTGGTTAGGGGTATCTATTATGGAATTTCAGATAATGTAGGCTCGTTCATATTCTGTGGTGTCACCAAGGGGCCAAGGTTTGAACACTCTAGCATAATGGAATGGTCATTTATTACCGCAATATGAATAAGAGGGTGTGGTTGAGAATGCTATTGTGGATTCCATAATGGAATTGGTAGTAGAGACTATATAGTTTGGTGTATTCCATATAATTCTTATGGGAGGTGAAGGGGAAATTTCAGGAGAACTGATGATGGTTGATTATTCATGGTAAAATTAATTTCTAAATCATATAATATTTTAGGAATGTGTTTTTATTCAGATTCCAAATATTGTTTTGACGTTTTTGAATGAAATTTTGACATTGTGGATAAACATGTTGACTGATAGGTCAATCTTGCATCTTTTATCCAATAAGGACATTCCAAAAGGTGGTGGGGACTGATATTCTTGTCTTATATAAGTGGGAGAATAACATTGTAAGGATTCAATAATATCTTTTTAAAAAATTATTTATTGAGTAAATATTGTTTGATCAAGCGCAGGATTTCATGTAACTCAATGAAGTGACTAAATTGGTGGATGACTGTGTAACTCATTTTTGGTAGTTGATTCATTTTTATAAACTTTTTCTAGTAATAAGGTTTAAAAGGCTTGGATATTTTTATAGGATTTTGTTTGTTGGTGAGCAATTATATTCAAACTTTTGAGTTGACTTTATATTATGAAGTGGTTCATAAGGCTCTTACCATTAAGAAGAGATTAGAAGAGGTCAATGAAATAGTTTTTCTAACCAATTTAGGTGGAGGCCTTCCAAGGGGTAAAGTGTGGGCCACTTCTAATAGTATGAAGAGTATATCAGAGGTGATATTAAAAGGTAGTGAAAGATAGTAAGTGTAATTAAAGGGTTTGTCCCATCTAACATTACGAATGGGTCCCCTACTGTGCTTTTAGTGTGTCCAACCTATCCATTTCCATGGTTCATGAACTAGTTGGATGAAAGATTATAATTCTTGTGGAAGGATTGAATATTTCCATAATTTCAGTTAAATATTATTCTAGTCAGGTTTGGGATGATGATTAGGATTTATGTTGGCCTCCATGTATTTATCAAGGGTGTATCAAATAGATATTCAATCTTCTCCATGAAGCTCTATCCAATTATCATGATGAATATCTCAGTAGTAGGAGTTACAAATCCATATGGTTTATTTCTTCCAATGATCCAAGGACCATGTGGAAAGGGTCATAGATCCAGGTCTGTCAGGGTGCATGAATTAGATTAGGTTCTAAAAAATTGTATAGAGGTGTATTTTACGGTTAGTGGTACATTTTTTGAATAAGTCTATTCCTTTTAAAATATATGATACATGAGAATATTAATAAAATTGTTACAACCAATTAGTTTTTAGTTTACAGTTATTGATAAAGTTTTCCATCAATTTTTATTTAATTGGTACAACTTCTTGGAAGAGTGTAGAGAATATTTAATGATTCCAATAGATCAAATTATTGGTTAGATTCTATATACATCTTTGTTAATTTTTTATTTTGGATATGACTAGTTCTGATGCCTTTTTTTGGAAGGATATGATGGAGAGTTTTCAATATTATGTCAATTATAATTAGAGGGGGTGAATGTTTCCTCCCCAAATGGAAAGGATTATATTCTTTTTATGGAGTGGAATCAGCAGGAAAAAAAGTAAGACCAAACCTATTGTAGATTGTTATTATTTGGAATAGGTGGTGGATATGGTTCCCACAGAAAACCAGGAGATGAATCAATTAAAATTTTTCTTATGGTCGACTGTGTTGAATCCTCCTTATTTTAATGTTAAAAAATCATGTTTATTATGGGTCTAACAAGATCAATGTTTTATGATAGTAAATTTTTTTCTATTTATTTTTGTGATTAAAGTTGGTTATGTATGAATCTAACTCTAGTTCAACTAGATCTATGAGTGGGATACATATACCATAATACTATACTTTTAATGGATATACTGTTGGGGAGATACACTGATTTTCTTATAGATCTACCATTAGTTTAGAAGATCTACCATTAGTTCAATCATAACTATCGATGCTAAGATATTTTAGTGACTACATCTATCATTAAAGATATATAAAACTAGACATTTATCACTAGCTTGTACTATAATTAGGATGAGCTACTTCCAAAGATCATCTACCACTAGGATAAATCTTTCAATGATAGATCTACCACTAGTAACATCTACTCTTAGTTAAATAGATCAATAGGTTGACACCTCTATCATCCATCTTTGTTACCATTGACTTAATCTATCCCAGCATGCTTCAATCTCTATATAGATATTTTTATACATATTTCATTCCTATAATGACTAGTTTATGTAATTTAATTCTATCAAGTCCAATGTGGATTTAAGAGTCATTATTCTTAAACCATTCCATGTATGTATTAAATGAAGAATTTGAACTACCGAATTTTGTTCCTATTACAAGAATCCATTATTTTATTTATTATTCTTATTTTAGAGATAATTGGATATGGAGAGTTATATATGTTTCATAACTATATCTTATGAATGGGTGGGGAAACTTGGAAAGAAGGTGGACAAGGGTTCAACATGTGTAATCCAAGAGGATTAGATCGAAACCAAAAGCATTAAAACATACACAAGAAAATATAGAATAAAAATTGAAGAACATTTCAGAAATAAACAACACTCTTCTTTCCTGTATATTCTGAGAAACTTGTTGGAGCTTATTTCAAATAAAGACTCAAGGACATTGAAAAACAAAATAATCATGATCAAGCTTCATCACACATTCTATCGTTCTATTTTTTCATCTTTCTATTTTTTCATTACTTTTGAGTTGTGTGCTATTATACATTATTTATCTATACACACTTTATTCTGTGTATACAATTTATTTTTCTTAACAAATTCTTTCAAACTCTATTATTGTATTCCCATGAATAACAAAGGAAGAGGTCATGTGTGACCTAATATTTTTTTATTCCTATATGTAACTATGGAAGAGGCTTTGAGCATGCATAACCGTATGTACTCTTGATTGTAAAACCTGATAGATGTTGTGGATAATGTATATTATTTAATCAAATAAATTGAAATAGGTGATTGGAAAGTAAAGGGGATTAAGTCTTGTCTTAAGACCAAGCCCCTTGTTTTAATTTCATTGTTTTTTTATTAGTTTTTTTCCATTTCAATGTAAAAATTGTATCAATTTTTAATATTTGTTAAAAAAATTGTACTTTGATAGTTATTATATATTTTGGTACACAATGTGTTCGGTTTTGTTAAATTGTTTTAAAATTAAATGTTATTTCAAATATTATTTTAACTGATCATTATTCCCGCCGTTAAATGTTTTTTGGAATATAAAATGTATATGTTTATACTATTCTGATTAAATGATTGTTTTTTATTTGGGGGATTATGTTTTTTAAATTTTTAAAAAATAAATCATTATTGGGAAATAAATTAATTCCTTCATTATTTTCCCACTCTGGTCCATATATCGCATCAATGATTTTTATAAAATATATTTTTCTATGATTTAGTTATATTTTTGAGATCTAATATTTGTGTAAAAGCTATATTTAATTCCATATGGATAATAATAGAATAAATGGAACTAAAAAAAATTGTCCTCCTTATTTTAATGGAAATAATTATGCTCAATGGATGATTAACATGAATATGCATCTTGAATGCATGGGTTTTAAAATTTAGATTGTAATTGAGGATAAATATGAATTACCAAAATAATACTAAAGTTGAATGGACTGATCTTACAAAAAAATATTATAACAATAACTATAAACCTTTGAATTGTCTATTGTATTACTTAAGAGATAATGAGTTTAATATAATTTCTTCTTACACTATTGCATTTGAAATTTGGGTTACTTTTGTTTTTTGTCTTAAACAAACATTAAATTTTAAACAAATGGGTTTGAATACATATACAATTATATAGGATAAATATTTGATGAATCTTGATGAACCAATTTATGATATGTATCTTAGGTTTAATGATATTATGAACACAATTCATCTATTGGGAATACTAGTTTCTAAAAATGGCCATGTGATGGGACAATTGATATTTTTTACTCAATTGTTAGAGTGGAAAATCAGCTTCAATTCAAAAGGCATGTGACACAAGTATATTTCCTATTAAATATACGATAGGAAGGATCATGATGTATGAATAGTAACTAAATGTAAAAAATTATAAGAAGAGGATGAACCAATGAGAAAATCTATTACATTCAGAACTACTACATAAAAAATAGAAGATCAAGTTGGATAGTTATAGTGATGAAAAGTCACATGCTAAATGTTATTAGGAAATGGAACATATTTCTAGTAATTTCAAAAATTTCTACAAAAGGAAGAAATTTTTTAGAAAACCTAATTATAAATGAATGTATGATAGTATAATTAGATGGAGAAAATATGGGAATATGTATAATACTCTAAATGAGATTGTTTTCTATGAATACAAAAGAAATTTCCATGTTTATGGTGACTTCACTAAGTTAAAAATTAAGAATAAATACAAGGAAAATTATAAAATACATAAGAAATATATAAAAGATTAATAGAGGTCTTTAGAAGATTAAACTAGTGAATAAGAGTCAATAAAAGAGTAAAACAATGTAGATCCAACAAGTGTTTAATGAAAAACACATCTGAGGTATCTATTACTTTTCCTGCATCTCCTGTTCATAATTATAATAATTGAAGAGATTAAAATAATGGATAAAACAAGTGTACTAAATAATCTTTATAGTAATTTAATATGTTCGGAGAAAATTTCAATGAACTTAAAGATAAATATAAAAGTTAAATGAAGCATTATGTCTTATCTTCTCCCTTTAAAAGAGATATTAGTATTGAAAAATTTTAAAAAAAATACTCAATTGATAAAAAAGAAGAAAGAATTATAATTATGAAATTAACAACTACAAAATATTTAGAAATATTTAAAAATGGAAGAAATATACTTAATAAGATTCTACTAATGAAAACAAGACCTTAGTACACTACTAAAATAATATATATTCCAAGGAAAAGAAGGATTATTAAAAAATATTATACCTAGTTCTATTTATACTAATCAAGTTACTAGTTTTTATTCTAGTGAACCTAACAAATTTTTATTTCTAAAAATACCTTATCTAGTTATATGAAATATTTTAAAAAATTATTTATTCAAAAATACCTTATTACTAAAATCTATGGACCCATGAAAATTTTGGTACAAAAGTATTTTTTCATTTAAAATTTATTTTAAAGAAAAATACATTAAAAGATCAAGAAATCACATAATTTATCTGTACTATTACTCATCCATACACATTATTGGTTATTATTCATGTTTCAAGAACCTAATCAAGGTTAATGGTGGAAATGTCACTTTCGGTGATATAGCCAAAGGAAAAATTGTTAGACCTGGTAAAATTTATAATTCTAATACTATTTTAATTTCTATCATTTTATTTATAGATGGATTAACGTATAATATTCTTAGTATCTCAAAGTTTTGTGATGATGTTTTTAATGATAAATTCGAAAATAATGTTTAAAATGTTTTTGATTATTTTTTTAGTTTTTACCAATTTAAGAAATAACAATGTATATAATGTTAATTTATATTCTTGGTTTTTATAAAAATAATTATATATAAGTGACTTTCATAAAATTTCTTAGCTTTGGTATAGAAAAATATGCCACTTTAATTTATATTCTATTAGATAGATAACTAGGAATGTGTTATTGAAGGATCTATATAAACTATAATTCCAAGATAATAAAGTCTCTAACCCATCTCAAAATTCTAAACAACATAGAATATATTTTTATTCAAAGAAACATGTTTCAAATTCTCAACCCCTATAATTTGGTTTTCATGGATTATTTAGACATTGATAGTTTCTATCTTAAATATGAATCATTATGTTTCTGTTTGTATAGATAACATAACTATATATACTTGGGTATTTATTGTATTAAATAAAGAGAAACTTTTTACTATTTTACTAATTATTATAAATTGTTTGAAAACTTTATTGGAATTAAAATTATGACCTTAACATATGATCATGACTGTAAGATTGAAAATCAATATTCTAAATCTTTATGATCACAATATGAATATATTGATAAATTTTATTCTCCTATAATTCCACAAAAAAATAGTTTAGTGGAATAGAGAAAAAGAACCCTTCAATAACTTTCCCTAACTATGATCAATGAATATGATTTACATATTTATTTTTTGGAAGAGGTAGTGAATATAACTTGTTATATAATAAATAGTGTTTTAATTATACATATTGTAAATAAATACTCATTTGATTTATGTAGTGGAAAAAAACCAATGGTTAATTAAATTAGAGTTTTTCCATCCAAAGTTTTTATTCTCTAAACAATGTATGTTCAGGAAAAATATTCATTCAAGACCAATGAAAGAAATATTATTAGATATTCAACAACAAGTAATTAATATAGGTTATTTGATAAACATAATATGATTTTGGAAAAATATGCACAAGTAAAATTTGATGAAACAAATACATATGAGTCAAGGACCCCTTTATAAAACCTTAAATATGATATGTCTAATCTAAATATAAATTTCAAACCTTTTTTCAAAATTTTAAAACATATAAAAACATATTTCACTTATAATGGACCGCTTGAACTTGAACATTTATAGGATAATGATATATTCATCCATTATGTTCCTAGATCTATTAATAATAATAGATACCATAATTTATATGTTGTTTCTAGAGAACTAGATAGAGGAACACAAACTAGATATTCTCTTATAATTCAGGAGAAACATAACACATTATTTTCACAGGTTAAACCTAAAAACATCAGCGATGCAATTAATGATGAATTTTTGGTAGCATAAATACATGAAAAATGTAATTAGTTCTAATTAAACAATATTTTGGAATGTTTAGAAAAACCCAAAAAACACATTGTCTATTGAAAATAAATGAGTTTTTATAAATAATTTTGATGAGTTAGGGTCTATAGTTATAAACTAAGATAATTAGTTTACACAAGGATATATTTTAGAATAGGTTTAAGATTATGAGGAAACATTTTCACTAATATCTATACATGACGCCATTAGAATACGGGTTGTATATGCATCACATTTTAATATCAAAATATATCAAATGGATGTTAAGTGTGAATTCTTAAATGGTTATATATTTGCTTTTTTTATTATTAAACAACCCCCTGGATATCAAAACCATAATTTTCCATATTTTGTATTTAGATTAACAAAATATTTATATTGATTAAAACAAGCTCTTAGATATTTATATGATATGATCAACTATTTTCAAATTTATAATGGATATTCTAATGTAATAGATGACATTAATGTTTTTTAACAAAATGATTTCAATCTATTTTTTAGTAGATAAAATCTATATTGATTATATAATTTTTAGGTCCTCTAAAAATTCATTGTGTACTGATTTTTCAAAAATGAAACATAGTCATTTTGAAATGTGTTCTATTGGTGAATTAAAATTTCTCCTTTCCTTTAAAATATTTTAGAATAAAAATAGATTTATTTTAAATCCATTTAATTCCACAAAATAACTTATAAAACTTTTTGGTTTGGATAACACAAAAGTATTCATACTCACATGAGAAAAACATGTAAGTTAAATCATGATGAAACTAGAAAATTAGTGTCTCAAAACAATTATAGAGGTATGATTGGATGTTTTCACTATTTTAATTCATTTCGAACAAATATTATTTTTATTATATGGGTATATTCTAGTTTTCATGAAAATATTAAAGACTTAAATTTACTTTATGTCAAAAGAATTTTTAAATACCAAAATTATGTAACCAATTTAAGACTAATTTTTCCTACAGGATAAACATTTGATTTAGTGAGTTATTAATATATAAATTTTAGTGTTTATTATTTTGATAGAAAAACAAGCTCTAGAACTTGTCACATTTTGGGAAATTCAATAGTTTTGGGGTGTAGTAAAAAAGAAAAATTTTGTGTCACTGTCAAGTATTGAGGAATATATAACAACAAGAAGTTCATATGCAAAAATTCTATGGATGAAACAAACTATAGCAGATTATGTATATAAACTTTTTCATTTCTATATAAATTGAGATAACAAAAGTGTGATAAGTATTTCTATGTAACATCCCATGTATGTAATGAATAATAGATATTTTTATCTATGTCTATTAATGATTAAGATTGTGTTATAGCGGCTTAAAATGAAAATAAATACAATCTTATGCATTGAATACACTAATATTCTTAAAAGATTGTTTTACTGCCTTTTGATGGAAAACCATTTTTGAATCTATATTTTGACAATTTTATAAACTATGTTTGTCAAAATAAACTTATTATTTATGATTGGGACATCAAAATTTACCTTGTTTGAATTTTTGGTATTTTTCTGACAATGTTCATTTTTTTATGAATAGTGAAAAATACTGCATTTTACATCAAAACAACTTTTTAATCTAATTTATTTATATGATTAGATTATGTTTTGAATTGGTTTTGAAGTGAAATTGGAATATATTTTTACCATTTTATCCAATGTTGGTCATTGGAATCAATTTCACTTTGAAATTCGACTTAAACTGGTGTCAATCTTTTGATACTTATTGTTTTGTAAAAACACGCTATTTGCTCTGGCAGCGGGAATTAATTATTAAATTAATTAATGTGACCTATATGTTTTGAATTTTGTAAAATAAACTTCATTTTTGAATTCGGAATATCAAATATAGCTTAGGGTGAATTTTTGGTAATTTTCTGAAAAACTTCAATTTTTTATGAATAGTGAAACCACTAAGTGATAATCAAGCAAACTGATTTTTCAGTTAAATGAAAGTTTACCACTAATGTGTACTGAATTTTGAAAATCTGACATACATGGTTGTCATTAAGAAGTAAAATGTGGTTCAATAAGATTATAATAATTTTTTGATGAATAGTAACTTATTATGTTCTTAATCACGATTAGTGGTAATTAGGGTAGTTTAAGGTATAAATAATACTTTAATAAAATGAAATTACCTAGACACATGTCCCAACCTCATTGGTTGTGTCATGGCCGACCATGAAATGCCATGGGTCAACTTGGGGACCCCATGGATCAACTTTTGTTGGGAAATGACATAAATTACTTTTTATTTAATGTTAAAGTGAAAATGACACAAACATAATATGTTTTACGAAAACAATTTTTAAGTGGGGTTATACAAGTCCAAAATTTGATTATAAATAGTCATTGGAAATATAAAAAGATTTACTATATCATAGTATTTTGATTATAATTTTTAGACATTAAATAAATTTAATTATTTATGACATAATAATGATGCAGCGATGACATCATTATTTGACGATTTAAATAAAATAGAATAATATTGTAAAATCTATGAACTACACATGTCCAAAACCAATTGGATGAGTGTATTTAGAACCCTTATCACCTTATCCACGAATTCTATCAATGTGGGACCTTTTAAAACCGAAACACATTTTCAAATAATGTAACATTTCTTTACTTTCCAAAAGTGCCCCTCCTCTCCTCTTATAAAAGGCCCCCACCTCTACCTCATTTCACACACTCTTCAAGCCTTTGGCTCGGCCAACCCCTGCCCATTTGCTCTCTCCACATCCCTCTCCTCATCCTAGAGGATTCCCTTTGGGCAGAATCCTTTCAAAGGAAGCCTTTAGGCTCAACTCAAAAGGAGTTACACTTTTAAAGGTAATTCATTCTCTCATGTTCATTTGTTTTATTTTGCTTCTCCAACCCCCTAAACTCTTTTTATTTACTTCTTTTGTAACAACACCAGTATCTTCAATATTCTAGGATGTTTTTATATGATTTATTTGAGCTACACTCTCACACAACTACATCAAATGGTTAAAGAACATACGGTTTCCGTGGATGGAGAAATTCTGCCTCCCGAAACGATGATTGTTCAACACTCATTTAACACCTTCAAAGGTGCCCATTATGATGTCACTATTTTTATATATGATATATAATATGTTTATGTTTTCCTTAAGCTTCTGTTTTTTTCATTTTGGGCATAACTTTATGGTTTCCATTATGGGTAAAACGCGATATCTTCATTTTAGGAAGTGCGGACTACCGCCCCCTAAAAGTGATTTGATTCGTTAATACCATATGTGGGATGTGTAAAGGATAAAGTTAATGATATTATATATGTTATTATACTGGAATTATAATATACTCTTATATCATTATTATTCCATTCCAGAAAATATGAAATAGAAATGGAAGTAGCGTTCATGCGTACGTACGGCTTACCGTCTCCATGAACGGTGCATTTCATTTCTTACCTCTAAATTATGTAATATTATAAATTCATGTATGTACTGGATATATATGACATATATGATATCTACATCATGAATACCATTCTGGATATAATGAACCTTTGACCAAATTAACAACATGTAAGTGTAAGAAGTTTATTTTTGACTTAAGAACCAAATACCGACAAAATGAACATTATTAACTTAACTGATTACATGATGTTCATAACATGGTATAAAAGGAATAATGAAATTGAAAAATATTCATAAGCAAGTAGAGATTAACTCAAGTTTATTATTCAGGAGATTAAAGAACAGTCGGGTCAAGTCGGATACGAGGTATGGGACTTCGTCTCAATCTCCTTTTATTGAGGCATGTTTTATTTTATACACAACTTTCTTTTATACGGTGTATAAACCCCTTTGACTTTTACGTTTATTCAAAAGGAATCTTTTTTATACAAAGAGTTTACTAAACGACAAAAGGGAATGTTTTTGTCGTACGTATGCGGCGACAAAGACTTCTCCGCCGTCGTGACCGTTATTTGAGTTTCGGCTTCCTCTACAAGCCATACCTTCTTTTTAAAAGAAAAATAAATACCATGTTTTACTTTTCTTTTATTTTAGTATTGAAAATGGTTTTCATAATGTTTTTATATCAATGTGTTGTATTGATATCTCGTGATTGAAATGTGGAAATTTTATGTTTCCTTTATGCATGTTTTATGTGATATGATTATGTTATGGTTCTTGGGCATTATTATGAAGACGGGTGGTTCCGTGATAAACTAAGGGCGGGTGAGCCAGTTATAGCTCTCCAATGCATTGGGTAACGCGAAGGAGTGAAACGTTAAGGTTTCTCCGAAGAGATTTTAGGGAATATACTGTGATGGGTATTCCAAACGTAACCAAGATGGTTACTCCCTACGTAAGAATGTTATGAATGCCTCAAGTTACCTTTATGTGTTATGATTTCTATGATTTATTCATGATTTTATGAGGTATGTTAAAGTGCCTATGTTTTATGGGTAAAGTATGCTTTCATTATTATGTATATATGAACTCATGTTTCCTTTCCATGTTTTTTTTATATAACCCATACTGAGTTTTTATGCTCATCCCAAGTTTTTGAAATGTTTTTCACAGGTCAAGGGAAAGGTACATGATAAGATGATAGAGTCAAGGATGTGTCAAGAAATAATCCATGTTTTATTTTAAATGTGTTTCCATTGATGGGAATGAAGAATACTATCTTTATGTAACCACTTTGTTTATATGTGGAATGTAATGCAAGTTTTATGATCTAATTCTCTAAAACTCTAAACCTGAAAAGATCCTCAACGTGTAATCTTGTAATAACTCAAGATTATGTATGGTTTAAGGCTGGGGCCTTATAGTTGGTATCAGAGGTCGGTTTAGATAACTTTAGGAGTTAAAATTCTATTAAATGATTATCCAAAAATATTTTTTTTTGAAATGATATAGAATTTGAAGATTACCATGTTGCCTCATCTAAGACATGTTTGTTCATAATGGTTTTCCGCAGAGGAAACAGGGAAGCTGTGCTAGGAAGGCATACAGAAGGAAATAACCTTCCGAATCAGCATCCAGAAATGGTCGGAATTGGAACTGAACAGTTTGTTGCATTAATGGCGCAGTTGACTCAAGTGATAAATGGCGGTGGTATCCATGCACGAGATCAGCCAGAACAACCGCAGAGGAACATGTCAGTGGTGGAACATTTCATGAGGCAACATCCACCATCATTCAGAGGATCATCTGACCCAGTGCTATCTGAAGGGTGGATTAAAGCACTGGAGAAGATTTTTGATGTCATGGGGTGTTCAGACAATCAAAAGGTTAGTATTTCTATTTACTGTTTGGAGGGAGAAGCAGATCAGTGGTGGTCTATGGTTAAAAATATCAGGGATGCCGATGAGATTGATGCTCTTGAATGGGATGAATTCAAAGGTATGTTTCTTGAGAAGTATTTTCCTAAGGCTGTTCGACTTAGGATAGAAAAGCAATTCTAGGAATTGAGGCAAGAAGAAGACTCAGTGGCTGCCTATGAAGAAAGGTTCACTCGATTGGCAAGGTATGCTCCAAATTTTATCCGGGACCTTGATAGTAAAATCAATCGTTTTTACTCAGGATTAAAGCCAAAATATCGAAGGGCATTAGCTTCTCGTGAGTTTAAAAGTTATGAAAATCTTGTTCGATGTGCTGAGAAGGTGGAAATGGAGTTTGCTGATGACCAAGTTTTCTATAACAACCAGCAGAAGAAGAGACCGAGGTGGCAGGAGAAAGGTAAGAATTCTTCAAAAAAGTCTGATGGTAAGAAAACTAAATTTCCAGTTTGTGATAAATGTGGAAAAAGGCATGCTGGGGAATGTCTTCTGAATTCTGGAAAGTGCTACCGATGTGGTAAGATGGGACATAAGGCTCGTGATTGCACTGAAAAAGATCAAGCTGAAGGTAAGAACAAATTTTATTTACAGTTAGTGAAGTGTTATAAGTTAAATAAGATGGGTCACTATGCAAACGAGTGTCCGACAAGGAGCTTGAGTGATGGGAAGCAGTTAGACTACAAGCAGAAAGGGGTGGTGAAATCCTTTGCAACTACTTCAGCAGATGTTGGGCCATCAAATGAAGTTGTATCAGCTCCGGGGAGCTCAGTTTTTTTCAAAGATTGACTTGAGATCGGGGTACCATCAGCTGAAGGTTAAGGAGGCAGATATTCCTAAGACCGCGTTCCGTACGAGATATGGCCATTATGAATTTGTAGTAATGCCTTTTGGGCTAACCAATGCACCTGATGTATTCATGGACTTAATGAATAGAATTTTCCATGAGTTCTTGGATAAGTTTGTGGTGGTTTTCATTGATGATATTTTTGTGTATTCTAAAAGTAAAGAGGAGAATGAAAAACATTTAAGGGTTATCTTGCAAACCTTAAAAGAAAAGAAACTGTATGGGAAATTCAGCAAGTGTGAGTTTTGTTTGCAACGGATTTCGTTCCTTGGTCACATTGTTTCTAAAGATGGAATAACTGTTGATCCTGCAAAAACAAAAGTTGTGGAAGAATGGCCGAGACCCACAAATGTAACCGAGATTCGTAGCTTCCTTGGTTTGGCGGGCTATTACCGAAGGTTTTTTAGAAATTTTTCACGGTTATCTAGTCCAATGACTAAGCTAACTCGGAAGGGTGTTAACTTTATCTGGACAAAATAATGTGATGATTGTTTTCAGGAATTGAAAATAAGATTGGTGAATGCTCCAGTTTTGGCACTACCTTCCAGGAATGGTGAGTTTGTTATATATAGTGACGCTTCATTGAAAGGACTTGGTTGCGTCCTAATGCAGAATGATCTGGTAATTGCTTATGCTTCACGACAGTTGAAAACTCATGAGGTAAATTACCCTAGACATGATTTGGAACTAGCTGCTGTTGTTTTTGCTTTAAAAATTTGGAGGCATCATTTGTATGGAGTAAAGTGTGAAATATATACCGATCACAAAAGTTTAAATTATATATTCACTCAGAAAGAGTTAAACATGAGACAAAGGTGATGGCTGGAATTAATCAAGGATTATGATTGTACAATTCATTACCATCTGGGAAAATCAAATAAAGTGGATGATGCTTTGAGTCAAAAAAGTAATGCTTCATTAACAATGTTGCGTTTGGAATGTGATCCTTTGGTTAAGGATTTTATGAAATTTGGCATAGAAGTTGTTGGTGTAGGAAGTCCTTCTGTATTGTTTCAGGTATCAGTGAGATCATCTCTATCAGATAGAATCAAGCAAGCACAGAAGCAAGACAGTGAGTTGCAGAAAAAGGTAGAGCTGGTTCAGAAAGGTAAGTTGCCTGAATTCAATATTGATAATGATTGCGTATTGAGATTTGGGAAGAGATTGTGTGTGCCTTGTGATTCACAGTTGAAGAGAGAGTTGTTATGTGAAGCTCATAGTTCTCTGTTTTCAGTTCATCCGGGCAGTACTAAGATGTATAGAGATCTGCAGGAGTATTACTGGTGGGATGGAATGAAAAGAGATATTGATGATTTTACTGTGAAGTGTTTGACTTGTCAGCAGGTTAAAGCAGAGCGGCAGTTACCGAAAGGGATGCTTCAGCCTTTACCAGTGCCGGAGTGGAAATGGGAGAATATATCCATGGACTTTGTTGTTGGATTACCGAAGACATCTCGAGGTAATAATGCAATCTGGGTTATTGTTGATCGCTGGACCAAATCTGCTCATTTCCTTGCTATACGATATACATTCTCTCTTGATCAACTTTCTCGTTTGTATCTTAAAGAGATAGTCAGGTTACATGGAGTTCCTCTCTCCATTGTATCGGATCGTGATCCAAGGTTTACTTCAAACTTTTGGAAATGCCTTCAGAAGTCGTTGGGTACTGAATTAAATTTTAGTACAGCTTTCTATCCTCAATCAGATGGGCAGTCAGAACGAACAATTCAGACATTGGAGGATATGCTACGATCTTGTTCTATGGATTATCAGGGAAGTTGGGACCAACATCTTTATTTGGTTGAATTTTCATATAATAACAGTTTCCATTCTAGTATATAGATGGCACCATTTCAGGCATTATATGGGAAGCGGTGTCGAACTCCAGCTTTCTGGGATGAAGTGGGTGAAAGGAAGTTGATGGGACCAGAATTGGTAGAAGAGATGGCAGAAAAAGTTCATCTGATTCAGAAACACATGAGAACAGCTCAGAGCAGGCAGAAGAGTTATGCAGATAACCGGAGGAAGGATCTATCTTTCGAGGTAGGTGATCATGTTTTTCTCAAGGTTTCTCCTTGGAAAAGTGTGATGAGATTTGGTAAGAAAAGAATAGTTGATTCCAAGGTTCATTGGACCATACGAAATTCTGGAAAGAGTTGGATCAGTTTCATACCGAGTGGCTTTACCTCCGAGTTTATCTCAGGTACAAAATGTTTTTCACGTTTTGATGTTGAGAAAGTATATGCCAGATCCATCTCATGTTTTGAGTCCAAAGGTAGTTCAGCTGGAAGAGAACCTATCTTATGAGGAACAACCAGTCCAGATTCTTGACCATAGTGAGCAAGTGTTACGGAATAAGGTGATTCATCAGGTAAAGGTTTTGTGGAAAAACCACATGATTGAAGAGGCAACATGGGAATCTGAAAATGCAATGAGGGATAAGTACCCCCATTTATTCGATAAGTAAATAAATTGCGGGGACGCAATTTTCTAAAGGGGGGAAGGATGTAACATCCCAAGTAAGTAATGAATAATAGATATTTTTATCTATGTCTATTAATGATTAAGATAGTGTTATAGCGGCTTAAAATGAAAATAAATACAATCTTATGCATGGAATACACTAATATTCTTAAAAGATTGTTTTACTGCCTTTTGATGGAAAACCATTTTTGAATCTATATTTTGACAATTTTATAAACTATGTTTGTCAAAATAAACTTATTCTTTATGATTGGGACATCAAAATTTACCTTGTGTGAATTTTTGGTATTTTTCTGACAATGTTCATTTTTTATGAATAGTGAAAAATACTGCATTTTACATCAAAACTACTTTTTAATCTAATTTATTTATATGATTAGATTATGTTTTGAATTGGTTTTGAAGTGAAATTGGAATATATTTTTACCATTTTATCCAATGGTGGTCATTGGAATCAATTTCACTTTGAAATTAGACATAAACTGGTGTCAATCTTTTGATACTTATTGTTTTGTAAAAACACGTTATTTTCTCTGGCAGTAGGAATTAATTATTAAATTAATTAATTTGACCTATATGTTTTGAATTTTTTAAAATAGAATTCATTTTTGAATTCGAAATATCAAATATAGCTTAGGGTGAATTTTTGGTAATTTTCTGAAAAACTTCAATTTTTGATGAATAGTGAAACCACTAAGTGATAATCAAGCAAACTGATTTTTCAGTTAAATGAAAGTTTACCACTAATGTGTATTGAATTTTGAAAATCCAACATACATTGTTGTCATTAAGAAGTAAAATGTGTTTCAATAAGATTATAATAATTTTTTGGTGAATAGTAACTTATTAAGTTCTTAATCGCGATTAGTGGTAATTAGGGTAGTTTATGGTATAAATAATACTTTAATAAAATGAAATGACCTAGACACATGTCCCAACCTCATTGGTTGTGTCATGGCCGACCATGACTTGCCATGGGTCAACTTGGGGACCCCATGGATCCACTTTTGTTGGTAAATGACATAAATTACTTTTTATTTAATGTTAAAGTGAAAATGACACAAACATAATATGTTTTACGAAAACAATTTTTAAGTGGGGTTATACAAGTCCAAAATTTGATTATAAATCGTCATTGTAAAGATAAAAAGATTTCCTATATCATAGTATTTTTTTTATAATTTTTAGACATTAAATAAATTTAATTATTTATGACATAATAATGATGCAGCGATGACATCATTATTTGACGATTTAAATAAAATAGAAAGATAATGTATAATCTATGAACTACACATGTCCAAAACCAATTGGATGAGTGGATTTCGAACCCTTATCACCTTATCCACGAATTCTATCAATGTGGGACCTTTTAAAACCGAAACACATTTTCAAATAATGTAACATTTCTTTACTTTCCAAAAGTGCCCCTCCTCTCCTATTATAAAAGGCCCCCACCTCTACCTCATTTCACACACACTTCAAGCCTTTGGCTCGGCCAACCCCTGCCCATTTTCTCTCTCCACATCCCTCTCCTCATCCTAGAGGATTCCCTTTGGGCAGAATCCTTTCAAAGGAAGCCTTTAGGCTCAACTCAAAAGGAGTTACACTTTTAAAGGTCATTCATTCTCTCATGTTCATTTGTTTTATTTTGCTTCTCCAACCCCCTAAAATCTTTTTATTTACTTCTTTTGTAACAACACCAGTATCTTAAATATATTAGGATGTTTTTATATGATTTATTTGAGCTACACTCTCACACAACTACATCGAATGGTTAAAGAACATACGGTTTCCGTGGATGGAGAAATTCTGCCTCCCGAAACGATGATTGTTCAACACTCATTTAACACCTTCAAAGGTGGACATTATGATGTCACTATTTTTATATATGATATATAATATGTTTATGTTTTCCTTAAGCTTCTGTTTTTTTCATTTTGGGCATACCTTTATGGTTTCCATTATGGGTAAAACACGATATCTTCATTTTAGGAAGTGCGGACTACCGCCCCCTAAAAGTGATTTGATTCGTTAATACCATATGTGGGATGTGTAAAGGATAAAGTTAATGGTATTATATATGTTATTATACTGGAATTATAATATACTCTTATATCATTATGATTCCATTCCAGAAAATATGAAATAGAAATGGAAGTAGCGTTCATGCGTACGTACGGCTTACCGTCTCCATGAACGGTGCATTTCATTTCTTACCTCTAAATTATGTAATATTATAAATGCATGTATGTACTGGATATATATGACATATATGATATCTACATCATGAATACCATTCTGGATATAATGAACCTTTGACCAAATTAACAACATGTAAGTGTAAGAAGTCTATTTTTGACTTAAGAACCAAATACCGACAAAATGAACATTATTAACTTAACTGATTACATGATGTTCATAACATGGTATAAAAGGAATAATGAACTTGAAAAAGATTCATAAGAAAGTAGAGATTAACTCAAGTTTATTATTCAGGAGATTAAAGAACGGTCGGGTCAAGTCGGATACGAGGTATGGGACTTTGTCTCAATCTCCTTTCATTGAGGCATATTTTATTTTATACACAACTTTCTTTTATACGGTGTATAAACCCCTTTGACTTTTACGTTTATTCAAAAGGAATCTTTTTTATACAAAGAGTTTACTAAACGACAAAAGGGAATGTTTTTGTCGTACGTATGCGGCGACAACGACTTCTCCGCCGTCGTGACCGTTATTTTAGTTTCGGCTTCCTCTACAAGCCATACCTTCTTTTTAAAAGAAAATTAAATACCATGTTTTACTTTTCTTTTATTTTAGTATTGAAAATGGTTTTCATAATGTTTTTATATCAATGTGTTGTATTGATATCTCGTGATTGAAATATGGAAATTTTATGTTTCCTTTATGCATGTTTTTTGTGATATGATTATGTTATGGTTCTTGGGCATTATTATGAAGACGGGTGGTTCCGTGATAAACTAAGGGCGGGTGAGCCCGTTATAGCTCTCCAATGCATTGGGTAACGTGAAGGAGTGAAACGTTAAGGTTTCTCCGAAGAGATTTTAGGGAATATACTGTGATGGGTATTACAAACGTAACCAAGAGGGTTACTCCCTACGTAAGAATGTTATGAATGCCTCAAGTTACCTTTATGTATTATGATTTCTATGATTTATTCATGATTTTATGAGGTATGTTAAAGTTCCTATGTTTTATGGGTAAAGTATGATTTCATTCTTATGTATATATGAACTCATGTTTCCTTTCCATGTTTTTTTTATATAACCCATACTGAGTTTTTACGCTCATCCCAAGTTTTTGAAATGTTTTTCACAGGTCAAGGGAAAGGTACATGATAAGATGATAGAGTCAAGGATGTGTCAATAAATAATCCATGTTTTATTTTAAATGTGTTTCCATTGATGGGAATGAAGAATACTATCTTTATTAACCACTTTGTTTATATGTGGAATGTAATGCAAGTTTTATGATCTAATTCTCTAAAACTCTAAACCTGAAAAGATCCTCAACGTGTAATCTTGTAATAACTCAAGATTAAGTATGGTTTAAGGCTGGGGCCTTATATTCTAAGAATCCAATATCTCATTCTATGAAAAAAAATCAATAACAGACATCAATTTTTGAGATATTATTTCCAAAAGGGTGATATAACTCTTTAATTTATAGGAACTGAACATCAGCTTACTAAAATATTAACAAAACCTTTTAATTATGATAGATTAATCTATATCAAACATGAACTAGGAATGATAAACATCAATTAATTATTTTTCTTTAGTTTTTTATTTTACAAAAATTCAATATTGATGATCCATTGTTGGTGTTCAACCATTAAGAGATCAACCATTGGTGATTGGCCATTTGATGTTATACTATTGTGGAAACAAAATTAGCGACCAACCACTGTTTTATCCACTATTTGTAATCCAAAATTAGGTGATCAATCGTTAGATGGTCCACCATTAAGATATCTACCATTGGGAGATCTACCATTAGAGTATCCATAACTGGGAGATATGTCATTCAATTATTTTCAACAATCTAATACTGGTCCTATTTTATCTATTTAATTAATATTGATTTTATATATTTATGTATATTTTATTATATTTTAATATTATAAATCTATAAGTGGTAAAATTGAAAAACTATTGATTTAAAGAACCCACTCACTTGATCCTCCCTTCGAACATTTCATCTCCATATCTCTTCAGACCATCAATCTTCTTTGAGGATTCCCTTATCATTTCAAATTATTGTAATAGTGAGATTGAGATAAACATAATTTTTTCTCATTAGTATCACACCCTACCAAGAAGCCTCAAGGTGAATCTAGCTGAGCTGGTACTATAGAACCAAAGAACCCCAAGATTTTGACTTGAGTTGTGATTGATGAAAAAGAGATAGATAAAAAATGGATGGTTTTAGTGAGTATTTAATGCTTAAGGTTATCTTGCAAAAATAGTTGAAGAAATTGTTTTTATGGAATGATTAATCACACATTCTTATGTCAGTTCACCAATTAATTAATATGAAAAGTATGACATCAGTAAGAAGAAATGTGTGACTAAATGCATGATTTTAGGGATAATGTAGTATTTTCATAAAATAAATGGACCAGATACGTCAACGTACCTTATAGTAGTATTTATCATTATTTTCATTATTCCATTCCTAGTGATAGTGAGTTATTTGTATATGAGAATTCCCTTAGAGAGTTAATATTACATACTATAGTGTGATGACCAGCATCTTTTCAACATTATAGCGAATATAGGATCTTGTTTAAATTCATCTCACATGTGGTAAGTCCTATGAAAGGAGATTTTAGAAGAATGTGGTACCAAGATGTATTTATGTTATTTTTAATGAGAATCAATACTAACATTAATCTATAATGATATATAATGATCTATATAATGGAGATAAAAATGACCTAGTAAATATCTGCTTCCTTGATCTATCCTAATATCATTTCAACTATGATCGAAGATAAGGGTTTAATAGATGAAGAGGAATAAGTAGTTGCTAATTAGGGAATTTTTTGATTAAGTTAGTTTACATGACAAAATAGGAAGGTAAATTGGAACCCATGGATAAATAAATGGTTTGATGAAAATGATATGATATATGAAGATTTAAATCCTATAGATTACCCCTATAGACCTAAGGACATGGTTGATCATTGATTGGAGCCAGATGAATTTTCAGTTTATTCCTTTGATGGGGATTTTGATGTGGAAGATGTTTCCAATAGAGAACATGTTTTAGTATATTATTTAGTTGTGGAAGGAACTGAAGATAATTTTCTCAAAAAACCCTATGTTTCTTATGGTGCTTTTGGTCCTATTTTGATTCCTGAAAGAGAAAGCCTGCATAGTATAAGAGGAGAAGCAGAAACTCAATACTCAGGAGAAAATAATTTTGAGAGTTCATCTAATGGCTCATGATTATCAGTAGATGTTTTTAATGGATATATAAATTGAAACATTGATGTTCCTCAGGCCTCTGATGGTCATTATTGTAATGAGGTGAGTACTTATTTGTTTTATCCTAATGATCATGATTCCTCCTCAGATGGAGATTGTTCTAGAGATACTATTTATGTGGAAGAGTCCCTATGTTCTTCTAGACATAAATTGGTTCTTATGGATGGCCCTATTATTTCATCCACATTTGTGGATAAAGAACTATCTAATGGGGAGTCATATACTGGTTTTATGATGTTAGGAATTACTTACCTAGATTATAAAAGTGAAATCATTGGTGGTAATGATGATGATGACCACGAAAGTACACTTAGAAATGGTGTAATTTCCATCATTGTTTCTATTTATGATCCTAAGGGATCTCCTATAGAGAAGATTTATGAGGATGGTTAATTGGAATCCTTTCCTTTAGATGTTGTTGATGTTGTTGGATTCAAACATATAAAGGCTTATTTAACTGATCCTAAGAGGATTCCATCTCCTATACCATGTTATTCTAAACATATGTATTAAATTTTTATGGATGATATGGAATCCATTAGAGTGACAATTATTTTATACATTGTTTAGATTATGAGATTCATAACTACTAGAGATACCATGTCAAATGAAGTAGAAGCAAGATGGATATTTGAGTTTATAATATATCACATCCATTCTAAAATGTTCTAGAAGAAGAAATAATTAGATATTGACAATAGGAGGATATCTACTGATATGAAAGATTTTATGTCCATCATCGAATAAATGAGAGGATGTTTTCTTACAGGACACACTTCACTCTTGGAGAGGTTAGAGACCTTAACTACATCTAGTTCCTCTATTTCTATTTCTCCACCTCCTTATCATATTATTGTTTCCAATAAGATGTGTTCCATTGTGAGATAGTATATGACTTCTATTCTGGGTACTCATTTTACATCTCACCAAGAAAAGATTTAGAAAATTTATGCACCTGATGAGTATATCTATACACTATTTAGGGAGTGCTGGAATAATTCTATGAGTGATTGTGAGACTATTACTAAGGATATAAAGTACTATATTTTCAAAATTTATACCATGAATGAGATGAATTCTCATTAAAAATTATATTTTTAGAATCTAAGGATGACTCTTTTGTCTATGAATACAAAGGGGAAAGTAGGACAGCTCAATATTTTTTCTCATTTGTGAAAGCATTTTATGAAGGAGAATAAGGATTTCTTCACTATGATAGTGAGAGGTGTCTATATCATTAGATATTTATTAATCGTGATGAAAATATTTTTGTATGCAATTATAAATACTGTAGTGAAACATGAATCCAATCCCATGTCTACTCTCAAATCCGCCCCTTCTTCATCACCCTTACTGCTATGTTTCAACCATTTGATATGACACCTGTTGATATTGTAAGGAATATTCTACCTTTAATCATTCAAGATCATCCTCCAACTACTTATACACCTTCATACTCCACTTCTATCCCACCTAGAAGTGTAATATTAAAGGGCCTAGCTATTCCTTATACCCATCGAGCTGATATTACTCATGATTTATATTAGTCATAGATAGATATTATACTTTTCCTTTTTTATCACTTTTTCTAATGTAATACATGACTGTTATATCTAATGAAATTAATTAGTTATTAATTTTTTTTCTTCTATTTTCTTATCTTTTTTATAATCCCCAAAGTGATATTATCAAAAAGGAATTTAAATATTGTATAGTATTTTACCTTGGTAATAATACTATTCATCACCTATAATTTGAAATGTTAAGTAGAAAATTCTCTTTCAAATTCTTCTATATAATTGTATATATTTCATTTTTTACATGGTCATAACTTTCCATGATTTGTGATCATAAAAAATTGATATATTGTTGGAACCTCTTTATCATAATGACCAAAATTAATGACTCGTATGTTTCTATCATGCTCAATGCTTTATGACAGTAAATATTTTACTAACAAATTCTATGATCAATGTTCATTGTGTATTTATGCACTACTAGTTCAACTAGACCTATCAGTGGGATATATCTATTGTCAGACACTACTACTAATAGATCTACCTCTAAGTAAATCTATCATAATATTCATAGAAATACCACTAATAGTTCGGTCATTCGTTCATAAGATCTAATATTAGTTCAACCCGATATAATTATGATAATATCTATCGATGACTATGTCAACTAATGAAGAGATATACCACTAGATATCTACCATTTGATTATAATAACATCAATATGAGATATTGTTGAGTCAATAAGGTTTTCCTTATGACTTTTCCATTCCTTCTTGTTTTGAAAATCACAAACACCTTATCTTAAGGAAAATTGCTTTTATAAGGAAAATTTCTTTTATAAGGAAAAATGCTTTCTTAAGGAAAATCGCTTTTATAAGAAAAAATATCCTTATCATATTTTTATCCATATTTTTCTTAAGTATAAATTTCGGATTCATTTTCTCAGAATCGTTGAAACTTTGATATAAAGCATTCTGTTTTAGGATTCGGATTCTGGACAAGAACTATAAGGAAGTTTCATTCCGAATTCCGGATATGAACTATGACTAAGTTCCATTCCAGATTCAGGATACGAATTCTGAAGAAGAATTCTCATTAAGAATTCTAATGAAGAAATCTCATTCCGAATTCCTATTACGAATTCTGATGAAGAATTCCCATTACAAATTCTGATAAAGAATTCTCATTACGAATTCTAATGAAGAAATATCATTCCGAATTCTCATTACGAATTCCAATGACGAATTCTCATTACGAATTATGATGACGAATTCTCATTACGAATTCTGATGACGAATTCTCAGTACAAATTCTGATGACGAATTCTCAGTACGAATTCTCATGACGAATTCTCATTACGATTTCTGATGACTAATTCCTATTCCGAATTCTGATTCCGAATTCACCTATTAAACAGAATTTGAGTATCTTTGTTTTATACACTCTGAATTAATTCAGACTCCGAAAAATATCTTTGTTAGACTCCGAACTTTTATATTGCTTACACTACTAAAATTAGTTTACTCTGTATTGTTGTTCCTTACACTCCGAACCTTCACTCCGAAGTTTCCATTCCGAAATTTTTTGTTAGAGTTTAAAACGATGTCGTACATTCTGTTATACTAATTTTGTTATAAAACGATGTCGTATGTTTTGTTATAAACTAACCGTTGTCTAAGTGACACGTGTACAGGTCCATCCGATCTTTAAGTAAAATATGACCGTTGGAGAAGGAGCCGACCTTACCTATAAATATGAGTTCATTTAAAAGAGCTCAGAACTGATGACAGATGAACAACTTGGTT
The DNA here is from genome assembly GCA_963277665.1 of Viscum album. Lineage (NCBI taxonomy): Eukaryota > Viridiplantae > Streptophyta > Magnoliopsida > Santalales > Viscaceae > Viscum > Viscum album. The sequence goes on from OY728137.1 coordinate 1,962,763,376, forward strand.
TTGTGCATACATGCTGTTGAAGTGATTTCTAGAGAGAGAGGCTGTTATTAACTCTCAAAGCTTCGTGCGACTCCGAATGTTGGTGATTACATTCGAGGGCTTCCGGGGATAGGAAGACAGAGGTGCCGACTACCTTAAAGTTCGAGGGCTTCCTTGCTGAGGAGGACATAGGTTGCCAACTACCTAGAAGTTGAGGGCTTGCGAGGATAGCAAGACAGAGACTCCGATCTTCGTATCGAGGACTTACCCTGGTGTGCGTAAGACAGACTTGGTTGAAAGTATAAATCAAGGGACCTTTATCCAAGGTTGTTGGATACCCTTCTCTTTGGGTTAAAAGACTTATATCTTGTTACTTGTAGTTTTACTACTTGTTTTATTTCCGCTGCAATTTGTATCTTAAGGAAAGTATAACTTTCTTATACTTTCTTACTTACTCTGATTCATTTAGATTCTATACGCTTTAAGGTAGAATCTCATATTGAATTTGTTTGTTAAGTTTCAATCTCCGGAACCATATTTCTGGAACCTACTTTTGGAATCACTTTCTAAGTTTAGTTCGGTGTTAGAGGTGTTGTGAATTTTCTCAGTTTATCTTTGTTAAACATATCCCTTTCCTTTGCTTAAGGAAAACATAGTTAATCATAACTAACTTTAAAGGTTCCAAAAGAATTTTTAAAGTATACAATTCACCCCCCCCCTCTTGTATATTGAGCGTCTCATACTATATTTCGATCCTACAATTGGTATCATAGGTTGGAAACCTCTTACTCTATACCAATGTTACATTTGGTATCAGAGGTAGGTTACTGAAATACTTGTACTCACATACAAGTTTTTATTGCTCACTTTATCCTTCCGAACTTTGTCATTCTGAATTTGTTCATTCCGAACTTTTCCTATTCCGAACTTTGTTATTACGATTCTTTGCTACTAACAAGTTTGTGTGAAAAGTTATTTTTAGTATGGCAGGAATTAATGTTGGATCAATTGACAATCTAAATCCTACAAGACCACCTATATTTGATGGTAATGACTATGAATACTAGAGAGATCGTATGAAGACTTTTGTTATTAATACCGGAGTAGACAACTTTGTCATGCTTACTGGTGATTATAAAATTCCCCACAAGGAAGTCAGAACTTTTACTAATCAGGAAAAGCAAGAATATCAACTCAAATATAAGGTACGCAATACTTTACTATGTTCAATGACTAGAAATATATATAGCCAAATTTCTTCTTGTGAAGCAGCTAACTGTATATGGAAGAAGTTAGAGGTTACACACATTGGGACTTCTAAAGTGATTGAGACTAGAAGAGCTATGCTTATAGCTGAATACCATGGCTTCAATTTTTTTTATGGAGAACCTATCTGTAAAGTTCAACAAATATTTTTGACTATCGTCAGTACTCTACATTCTATGGGAGAAAAAGGTTTAGATGATGAAGCTCTTGTGGACAAGATAATTGATATTATGCCCAATGAGTGGGAATCCAAGAGAACGGCTATAGATGAGAATAGGAAGGTCACTCAAATTACTCTTTATGAATTATTTGGAACTCTTTTACAACATGAAACCAGAATGAAGAGAGATGCTGACAACATTAAGAAGAAGAATGGGAATGGTACAGTTGCTTTTACTACAACTTCAAATCAGATGAAAGCTAAGACTCCTGAGAGAGTTACCAGATCCAAGTCTAATAAAGTCATTTTCCAATCCGAATCTAGTGAGAGTGAAGTCTCAGAAAATGAATTAGCCAATCTTGCTCGAAGGATGAACAAGATAGCCGGCCAGAGAAACTATCAATCCATGTATAAGAATAAGGACAAGAAAGATAAGAAAGATGGAGAAGTTACTTGTTATGAATGTAAGAGAGCTGGAAATATTAGACCAGATTTCCCTATGCTCAAAAAGAAAGAAAGGAAGGAAAGACATTCAGACAGGAACAGAAAGAAGTATTATAAAGTTAAAGCTAAGAAAGTTCTGAAAGCTAATGACACCTAGAGTGCCAGTGGTGGTGACTCTTCAGATGAATCTTCTGATTATGAATCTTCAGGACAGAAGAATCTTGGTCTTATATCCAGATTACCTATTAATAATCATTGTATTATGGCTAAGGTACGAAATGCTGAATCTTTGACCAATGATTCTTTAAATTCTAATGATAGTAAGTATTATAACTCTTCTGATGAAGAATCATCTTCTGATGAGGAAAATACTTTACCTACTTATGAAGAAGTCTCTAGGTTTGCTGAACTTCTTGAGATTTAGAATTCCAAACTCAACAAGAAACTTGATAAGGCAAACTCTAGGAATTCTATTCTTACAAAAGAGATATCAGATCTTTCTAAAGATCTTGATAACAAAAATCCTGATTTTGAAAATATTTCAAAAAATCTTGAGGAAGTAAGTTCTGAGAAGAACAAACTTTCTAAAGAATTAGAAAAAGTAATTTCTAAGAAAAATGTTTTCGAGCCTAGCTCTAGTTAAAAAACTAATGATTTTGAGGATAAAAACTTGGTTGTAAAACTCAAGTCCGAAATTTTTTCCTTAAAGAAGTGTTTATAAAACTTTACCCATGGTAAGGAAAATTTTGATAAGATGTATTCCCAAATACGACCTTTAAGAAATAAATCCGGATTTGGTTATACCCATGCAAAACCCATTTTCAGTAACAATTATTTTGTTCCTCAAAGTGCCCCATTTTGTACTAAATGTCAATGTGGAGGTCACTGGGAAAAAAGTTGTTCCTTAAACAAAACCCAATCTCTAGGATTTCACAAAGCTTACTTTTCTAAGAAAATGTGGGTTCCTAAAATTTTATTGTCTGGAGATCTCGGATCCAAACAAGTTTGGATTCCGAAAGTCTAATTGTCTTCTTGATTTCAGGATAATAAAGAAAGTACCAGCAACAATACATGGTACATGGATAGTGGATGTTCCCGGCACATGACTGGTAACAAAATCTTTTTTGAAAAGATTATCAAAACGAAAGGAGGAAAGGTAACTTTCGGAGACAATGCTAAGGGAGAGATTGTTAGTATTGGTAATATTGTTCTTTTAGGTAAAACCTTGATTTCAAATGTTCTTTTTGTTAAAGGTCTTAAGCACAACCTCATTAGCATAAGTCGGTTATGTGATGAAGGTTATCTTGTGAATTTTAGGAATGATAAGTGTTTAGTTCACAATTCCAAGGAAGAATTTGTTCTCTTAGCCAATAGGCAAGAGAATGTCTACACTTTGAACCTAGAAGACCTCAGAAGCCAAGATTTACCTTGCCTAAGTGCAATGGAAGATCATTCATGGTTATGGCATAGAAGATTAGGACACTGTAATATGAGAAACCTATGTAAACTCTCTAAGAAGAAACTAGTTAAGGATCTACCGGAGCTTAGATTTGATTCTTCTAAAGTTTTTGATCCTTGTCAATATGGCAAGCAACATAAATCTAGTTTTAAGTCAATCGGTGAAGTCTCAACAACTGATGCATTACAGTTAGTGCACATGGATCTTTTTGGTCCAACACAAACTGGAAGTATTGGAGGCAAATACTATGTGTTTGTTCTAGTTGATGATTACACTAGATTTACTTGGGTCTATTTTCTAGCAAAGAAATATGAAGCTTTTTCTTATTTAAAAAGTTTTAGAGCTCAAGTTAAAAATGAGAAAAACCTTCCATTGAAGACTATTCATAGTGATCATGGAGGAGAATTTCAAAATTCTGATTTTGAAACTTTTTGTAGTAAGAAAGGTATTACTAACAAGAGAAATAGAATTCTTCAAGAGAATGGAGTAGTTGAAAGAAGAAATAGAATTCTTCAAGAGATAACTAGAACCATGTTGAGTGAATATTCTATTGCTAGACATTTCTGGGCTGAAGCTGTAAGTACTGCTTGTTATACTATAAATCGAGTTTTGATTAGACCTTTTTTAATAAAACTCCTTATGAGTTATGGAATGGTAGAAAACCAAGACATTCCTAATTCAAGGTTTTTGGTTGAAAAGTATTCATTTTGAATACTAAAGATAACTTACATAAATTCGCACCAAAGTCTGATGAAGGAATTTTCTTAGGATATTCCACAACTTCTAAGGCTTATAGAGTTTTTAATAAAAATACTTGTACTGTTGAGGAAACAGTACATGTAAAATTTGATGAGTCAGATCCTTTTGTTTTTAAACCATCTCAACTTTCATCTTCGGATGTGTTTTCAAAAAATGATTATCAACCTTTGATAGAAGAACCTTCTGATAAGGAAATTGTTCTGGAAGATACTTCTGAAACATTTACCCCAGAAGACTTTATACCCTATGTTGATGAAAAGGTTTTACAAAACCCAAATCATGTGTTTCTTAAGAATCATCCCATTGATAGTATCATTGGTGATGTAAATCAAACTGTAAGGACTAGAAGTTCCTTAAGAAATGAAGTAGAATATCTAGCATTTCTTTCCCAATTAGAACCTAAAAGCACTGATGAAGCTTTAGGTGATGATGATTGGATTAAAGCCATGCAAGATGAACTAAATGAGTTCGAAAGGAATAAAGTCCGGACCTTGGTTGAAAGACCTAAGGAAACTTCTGTTATTGGAGTAAAATGGGTTTTCAGAAATAAATGTGATGAAAATGGAGTCATTGTTAGAAATAAAGCTAGACTTGTTGCTAAAGGATATAATCAGCAAGAAGGAATAGACTATGAAGAAACCTATGCTCCAGTAGCTAGACTTGAATCTATCCGTATTCTACTTGCCTTTGCAGCATTCTTTAATTTCAAACTTTTCCAAATGGATGTGAAATGTGCTTTTCTTAACGGTTATGTTCAAGAGGAAGTTTTTGTTGAACAACCTCCTGGCTTTGAAGATACAAAACATCCGGATCATGTTTTTAGACTTACAAAAGCTTTGTATGGCCTTAAACAAGCCCCACGAGCATGGTATGATAGACTCACTAGATTTTTGCTTCAAAATAACTATGTTAAGGTAAATGAAAATCCAACCCTTTTTATAAAGAAAGATAAGAAAAATGTTTTGATTGTTCAAATTTATGTTGACGACATTATATTTGGTTCAACTCAGCAATCTTTGACTGACTCTTTTGCTAGTCTAATGAAATCTGAGTTTGAAATGAGTATGATGGGTGAGTTAACATTTTTCCTTGGTTTTCAAATTTCTCAAAAACCAGAAGGAACCTACATATCTCAACATAAGTATATTAAAGATCTTCTTAAAAAGTATGGTTATGACAACACTAAAAGTATAAGTACTCCCATTGGTACCTCAAACTCTTTAGATCTTGACGAAGCTGGGAAACCAGTAGATCTGACATCTTTTAGAGGTATGATAGGAAGTCTACTTTACTTAACAGCTAGTCGACCAGACCTAATGTTTTCAGTATGCTTATGTGCAAGATATCAATCCAATCCTAAGGGATCTCACTTAAAGGCAGTAAAAAGAATTTTTCGCTACCTTAAGGGAACCATGGATCTAGGATTATTTTATACTTCTGGAAATGATTTTGTTCTAAAAAGTTTTTCTGATGCTGACTTTGGTGGATGTAGAATGGATAGAAAGAGTACATCCGGAACTTGTCATTTCTTAGGAGATTCTCTAGTTTCTTGGTCCTGCAAGATGCAACATTCTGTAGCACTCTCCACTGCTGAAGCTGAATATGTAGCAGCTGGAAGTAGTTGTGCACAAGTGTTGTGGATGCAACACACACTCACAGACTATGGCTTGAGTTTTACTAAAACTCAAATTTTGTGTGATAACACAAGTGCCATTGCCCTAAGTAAAAACCCTGCACATCACTCTCGTGCAAAACACATAGATATTAGGCATCACTTTCTTAGGGATCACACACTCAAAGGAGATATTATTCTTCTGTTTATCGGAACGCAAGATCAACTTGCTGATATTTTCACAAAATCTTTGCCTTCTGATAGACTTGAATATATTAAACAGAATTTAGGAATGATAACCGTAAGGTAATCTTTCTTAATTAACTTTCTGTTGAAAAAGTCTCCTTACAGTAATAAACTCCTTTTCATAGGGGGAGTACATTTGATTGTTTGTTTAACAAAGTTTTTTTTCAAAATTTGTTTTCAAACTTTTCGGAACGAAGATTTCCGGAATGGAACTTCTGGAACTAAAATTTCTCGAATTTGAAATTCTCGTACAGAACACTTCTGGAATGGAAGTATTCGTATGGGAAATTTCAGGAATGAAAATTTACGTACTAGTAGTTTCATAACCAGATAATTTTGTACCAGTTGTTTTTCGTATTAAAATTCTTCGTAATGTATTTTTCGTACTAACTTCTTCGTACTGATTTTCTTCTTAAGTTTGTTTTTCGTACTGGGTTTTCCGTAATGAGTTTTTCGTACTAAGTTTATTTTTCATAGTAAATTTTTTTTAGAAATCAACCATTACGAATTATCCTCCTAAGCTAATCCGAAAGGTATGGTTACCCTACTCAAGTTTTCGCAGTCATATTTTACTTGCTGGAATATTCTTTTTTTATAATTTCGGATTATAGTTTTCTTAACACTTTGTTTTAATAAAAAAACCTCAAAAAGATCGGATTCAAGCTTTCAACCGTCAGATCTGATCTCAGCTAATTCCAACCGTTAGATTAACCGTGGAAGGTGACCCGTCATCTCGTTGCCTATATCAAGGGGACCCAAATACTCGTCCCACATCGATCTCAATGATCTCGCGTCCCGAATCTATGCCTCTCTGATTTAAATCCGTTCCGAACTTCAGTCTTCTCCATTCCGAACTTCTCAGAGAACTTCAGATCCGAATTTCTGTGGAGTTAGCATCTCAAGAAATGTCATCTACAAAGCCTATTTCTCAGTGGTTAGTTTACAGAGAAAGGTTGGTTCATCCGAATTTCTTCAACAACTATGATTGCCTTATCTCAAAGAACATCAAGTTGAATAGCTGGGAAGATGTTGCAGTATCAAAAACCGGGAATCAAGATGAAGTATATTCAGACTTACTTATCGAGTTTTATGAGTCAGTTTCTTTTTTCAAGGGAGATAATAGGGAGAAGTTCTCTTTTAAGTCTTATGGCAAGACTTACAAGATTTCTCACACCAAGGCCGCAAGCCTAGTAGGATTGTCTTATGAAGGAGAAGAAGAATTTATTTCGCATGTTTTACCGGACTCTAAGGGTAGCTTCGACAAGGAAAAAGCCTTAGAAACTCTCGGACTTGCTGATGACAAGGCTCCGAAGATTGCAAGTCTTTCTACAAATTTCCGGATTCTGGAGTTATGGGTGCAAGGACTTATCGTACCAAGAAAAGGTGATAAAGATAGCTTGAAGAAAAGTGAGATCTATATCTTAGATTTCCTGATAAATCTAAGGAAGTTTAACTTGATGAAGCATATTCTTCTTACTCTTGAAAATTTGAAGAAAGGGAATCTGAGAGCTCAGATTATTATGTATCCAGCAATCCTCTCCAAGTTAATTGTTCGGTGCCTTGAGTCTCTCAAGGAGGCTTGCAAATCTAAGACGAGAGTTTTCAAGATCATGTTGGTCAGCGATGGCACTCTTAAAAGAATGAATGTAGCTTTTGACAAGAAGTCTGGAAACTTTATTGATCTACCTGTTCAAGAAGAAGTGGCTCCGAAAGTTGCTGATCCGGAATCCTCTAAGCCAGTAAGGAAGAGAAATCTGAAAGAAGTGGAAGAACAAGCAGATAATCCTAAGTCTAAGGAAGTCCATTCCCCACCTCCAAAGCCTAAGAAGAAGAAAGCCTATCCTGATGAGGTTGTTTCAAAGTGGAGAGCTGATAAATAGAAAAGGAAAGAAGGGGATCCGCAGTTCGGATTGGACCCTGCGGAGGCTAAGGCTTTGAAGGAGAAAACTACTGATGAGCTTGAAAGACAAGAAAAAAAAAGAAGCTCAAGAAGAAGATGTCCGAGGCTGAGGTAGCTCTGGCCTTGTTAAAGTTCAATGAAATGGTTTCAGCAACTATTCCAGTTCCGAGATCTTTCTCCCTGGAATCTCTACCTGAGACTCCAGGAAGGAATTTCGCTGTTCCGGAAGAGGCTGTTTCTAACAATTCTGAGGAATTTGAGCAAGTGGAACAAATAGAATAGGGTGCTGAAGGAAGTGGTGAAACCGGAGATGTGCTGAAACAATTAGATGATTACAAGGGAACACCTGCGGAACACTTATCACTCCGGACTTCAGAAGCTGAATCATCGAAGTTAGTTACTCCAGCAATAGAAGAAGAGAAAGGAGAAGAATAAGTTTCCTATCATGCAGAAGAAGAACAACTTTTACATGATATTTCTCAGATGAAAAACGTAGAGGTCAGTATTCAGGAAGTTGTTGATGAGGAAGATAATGTCGTTCATGTTTCTGATAGTGAGAAGAGAACTCCGGAACAGGACTCAATTCCGAAAAAAGATAAGGGGAAGAAAATTCTTGCTGATACTCCGAGCTCAGGAGAAAGAAAGAGAAAGGAAGCTGGTAGTTCTTCTAAAAGGAAGTTGGAGCTTATTGAGGAAGAAAACTCTCCAAGCAAGATTTCAGATTCGGAGTCATCATCGTTGGGGCATGACTTTGTTGTCCAGTCCTTAAAGAAGTTGGTGGGAACCATTCTGACCTTCTCTAGTATTGACTCAAGATGCGAGATGCTCCAATATGCGTTGAATCAGAAAACCGACTCCGTATCTATGGTTATGGATAAGTGCGTTGAGATTGAAGCTCAGTTCAAAACATTATTTGTTGGTTACGAAGCTCATAAAAGATCATGCAAGAGGATGACAAGCTGGTCTAAGAAGACTGTGGAAGAGATGAGGCTACTCGATGAATTTCAAGATAATGTTAAAGATGCTTTTGAGACCGAGGACAAGAAGATAAATGAACTGACTTCCTCCTTTGAAGAAAAGTTGACAGAAGAAAAGAACTTCCGGATTCAAGAAGTTAGGGATCTGAATGGGAAACTGAATTCTGTTTCTCAGAATTGGAAATTTGAAAGGGATCATCGGATCGATTTTGAAGAAAGGATGAAGGCTCAGGAAGAGAAGATCAAAGCTCAGGAAGAAAAGCTGAAGGCTTAGGAAGAAAAAATTGATGCTCAGTCCGCAAGAATAGTCGTCTTAGAGAAGCAAACTGAAGAAGATCATAAAGACCTGATGAAGATCAAGACTATTCTAAAGGGGCTCATGTCAAAGGAAAAAGATCCGAAATAACCTAATCCGATCTTTTTGTTGTATTCTTTTTGTTACTGACATTCCAAATCTAATGAAAATTGTGTATCTCGTTTCCATTGTTATCAGTACTAATATTTCAGGTACTTTGTTTTTTTTCCATTCCCTCCAATTCTTTTTGAAAATCACAAAGGGGGAGAAGAAAAAGATCCTTAAGAAAAAGAGGAACTCTAATAAGAGTTTATCAAAGGGGGAGAAAGAAAAAATACCCAAGGAAAAAGAACTCTAATAAGAGTTTGTTTAAGGGAGAGTTTTTCTTAAAAGAAGACCTTCTTATGAAAGATCACTCCGGAAATATGAATACAATCCTTAGAGTTTCAAAGCCTAAGGGGGAGTTAGTCGTATTCATCTATATCCTTAAAGCAAGGAAGATAAGCATTAATATGTTTCTTTCTTCTTAGAATTATTTTTCATAAGGATGTTTGTGCTTTCCAAAAAGGGGGATATTGTTGAGTCAATAAGTTTTTTCTTATGACTCTTCCATTCCTTCTTGTTTTGAAAATTACAAACACCTTATCTTAAGGAAAATTGCTTTTATAAGGAAAATTGCTTTTATAAGGAAAAATGCTTTCTTAAGGAAAATCGCTTTTATAAGAAAAATTATCCTTATCATATTTTTATCCATATTTTTCTTAAGTATAAATTTCGGATTCATTTTCTTGGAATCATTGAAACTTTGATATAATGCATTCTGTTTTAGGATTCGGATTCTGGACAAGAACTATAAGGAAGTTTCATTCCGAATTCCGGATATGAACTCTGACTAAGTTCCATTCCAGATTCAGGATACGAATTCTGAAGAAGAATTCTCATTAAGAATTATATTGAAGAAATCTCATTCCGAATTCCTATTACGAATTCTGATGAAGAATTCCCATTACAAATTCTGATAAAGAATTCTCATTACGAATTCTAATGAAGAAATCTCATTCTGAATTCTCATTACGAATTCCAATGACGAATTCTCATTACGAATTCTGATGACGAATTCTCATTACGAATTCTGATGACGAATTCTCAGTACGAATTCTGATGATGAATTCTCAGTACGAATTCTCATGACGAATTATCATTACGTTTTCTGATGACGAATTCCTATTCCGAATTCTGATTCCGAATTCTGATTCCGAATTCACCTATTAAACAGAATTTGAGTATCTTTGTTTTATACACTCTGAATTAATTCAGACTCCGAAAAATATCTTTGTTAGACTCCGAACTTTTATATTGCTTACACATCTAAAATTAGTCTACTCTGTATTGTTGTTCCATACACTCTGAACCTTCACTCCGAAGTTTCCATTCCGAACTTTTTTGTTAGAGTTTAAAACGATGTCGTACATTCTGTTATACTAATTTTGTTATAAAATGATGTCGTCTGTTTTGTTATAAACTAACCGTTGTCTAAGTGACACGTGTAAAGGTCCCTCCGATCTTTAAGGAAAATATGACCGTTGGAGAAGGATCCGACCTTACCTATAAATAGGAGCTCATTTGAAAGAGCTCGGAACTGATGACAGATGAACAACTTGGTTTTGTGCATACATGCTGTTGAAGTGATTTCTAGAGAGAGAGGCTCTTATTAACTCTCAAAGCTTCGTGTGATTCCGAATGTTGGTGATTACATTAGAGGGATTCCGGGGATAGGAAGACAGAGGTTCCGACTACCTTGAAGTTCGAGGGCTTCTTTTCTGAGGAGGACAGAGGTTGCCAACTACCTAGAAGTTGAGGGCTTGCGGGGATAGCAAGACAGAGACTCCGATCTTCGTATCGGGGACTTACCCTGGTGTGGGTAAGACAGACTTGCTTGAAAGTATAAATCAAGGGACCTTTATCTAAGGTTGTTGGATACCCTTCTCTTTGGGTTAAAAGACTTATATCTTGTTACTTGTAGTTTTACTACTTGTTTTATTTCCGCTGCAATTTGTATCTTAAGGAAAGTATAACTTTATTATACTTTCTTACTTACTCTGATTCATTTAGATTCTATACGCTTTAAGGTAGAATCTTATATTGAATTTGTTTGTTAAGTTTCAATCTCCGGAACCATATTTCCGGAACCTACTTTTGGAATCACTTTCCAAGTTTAGTTCGGTGTTAGAGGTGTTGTGAATTTTCTTAGTTTAACTTTGTTAAACTTAGCCCTTTCCTTTTCTTAAGGAAAACATAGTTAATCGTAACTAACTTTAAAGGTTCCAAAGGAATTTTTAAAGTATACAATTCACCCCCACTCTTGTATATTGAGCGTCTCATACTATATTTCGATCCTACAGATAATTCCATAGTATCTATACTTATAGGATAAATATTTTGTGATAGATCTACCCCTTGATTCAACTATCATTATTTTGATAGATCTAGAATGAGAAACATAATGCACTAGACAACACTACCCATGAGTTGATATATCGCCGACATGTATCTGCATCATGTGTGATACCATTGCAATCAAGATATTATAATCAAAATTTAATTCCTCCAATGTCTATTTTATGGAATTTAATGTTTTTAATTCATGCATTTATTTAATAATCATTATTTTTATACACTTAAAGGGGGCATTAAAAAATACCCAGACATTCCTCATTTTGTGCCCAATATGAGGATCCATTGTTTTTTTATTTTACCATAGTGGATAATTTTATTTGGAGTTTTATATATTCTACAAAACTCTAAACAATGTGGATGTGATGAAGGTAAGAAAACATGGTGAAAAGGGTGGAAACTATGTGAACAAAGAGAATCTGATTGAACCCAATAGAATTTACACATACACGGATAATACAAAACAAAAATAGAAAATTTTAGAAATTTATAAAACTCTATTTTGTTGAAAATTATAAGAAACACATTCAAACTCTTCCAAATAACAAAATAATGACATAGAGAAATTGAAGCCTCATGGATTGAGCTACATCAGGCATTCTATCTATCTATTTATTTCTCTTTCCATTTTTCATTACTTTTGCACATTGTGCTATTGTAATCTATTTATCTATACACATTGTCTCCTATGAAGACACTAGAGTGATCTTGAAACATTCATTAAAAATAAACTATTTTATACCTTGGAATAGCTGTAAATGTGGTCCTATGTGACCACACATATTTTTATTTCCACATATAACAATATAAGATGAGTTGAGCCTGGAAAACCCTATGTGCGGATGATTGTAAAATGTGATCCTTGTTTAGGATCATGTTTGTTGTTTAATAATATACTTAACAATAGTTTCTTTCCATGTAGAGGGGAATACGTATATTATTGAGACTGAACCCACTTTTTAAATTCCACTAGGTGTTTTATTAGTTTGTTTTTTTAAATTTCAAAGTCAAAACTGTATTTGTTCTTAAAATTGATAAAAAAAACTATACATCGATAGCTAGTGTTAATTTTTGTTTATATAATATGTTTGATTATGTAATTTGGTTTAAAATGATAATATGATTTCGAAGATTATTTTAACTAAACATTAATCCCACATTGATAAATTATATTAAATATCAAACATATATATTTCTACTATATTTATTAAGTAGGTGTTTTATTAAAAATTGAGGGTTTTAATTTGTAAAAAAAATTAAATAGAATATTTTATTGGGAACTCAATTCACCCTTTCTATTGAGTTACTCATGCTATCTAATAGACCATTACTTTGATGATATTGAATTATTTATTATGACTCCCTCATAAAACTTTGATTGAATTTAATATAGAACTCATACTCAGTTAATGAATTATGTTAATTCTTCCATATCATATAGAATGGGATGAGTTAAGTTAGATAAATGTGTATCTTGATGACCAGGAGTCCAAGGATTTTATTCTCCTAAGAACATATCCTTTGGGTGCTCTATTTTTTCACTATATAGATGGGTGAAAAAATTCAACTATACGTTGATTACTAAAAATTAAATCAAATAATCATGAAAAAAATATATCTGTATCCAAGGATTAGTGGTTTGTTTGACTAGTTAAGGGGAGATCAGTGGTTCCATAAGATTGACATCTGATTTGGCTATCTTAAGATACAAGTCAAGACTAAGGACAAACCAAAGTCAAAATTTAAGACTAGGTATGAGTGGTATTATTATCTCATGCTTCTATTACATTTGATAAAATCCATAGCGGTGTTCATAGCTCTCAAGAAATAATTTTTCAACCTTAACTAGACATTTTTATCATGATCTTGATTGAAAATATACTAGTATACTCATAGACCTCAGAGTTACATTCTACACATCTGGAAATTATTTTTAACAGTCCAAACACATTATATTTATGCCAATTTCTCAATGATTCGCCTTTGGATCAATGAGGAGCACTTCTTTAGCAATATGGATTATGAGATAGTAATCTCTATTGGTCCAGATAATATAGAGGTATATATTTATTTGGCTCAACATGGAATGTGTTTGATTTTGATTATTTTTTTAGGTTATATGGGAATTACAAATGATTCACCCATGTATTTTCTCACCAAACAACACATATGTAAATTATTACCATGAATGGTGTAAAGTTATTATCAATAGATCAGTTTGTGTAGGTTTTTCAAATGTTAAAAAAGTTGTGTATTGTTTCTTTGATTTTTATTTCCACAAAACTATGAATTGTTTATATAGTCTTCAATGATACATAAAGAGTTTTATTGGGATATTTTCTGATGTAGGGGTATTCGGTGGCCACATATGGATCTCTTTAAGTGCAACAACATGAGATGATCTACCTTACTCATGACCCTAAGATTTTATTCGTGGTCTATACATTAATATTTTGGAATAATTATAACATCAATTAGTGGGTTTTCTTTTTCATAGACCACAAAATCCAATGATATATCTTTTTATAGCGAGACAAGAACCTATGATAGAGACTTTGGGTCATGTAATTGGGGAAATTCGATTTTCATATAGCATATACACTTGGTAAGGGGAATTTTGATATGGAGTCCATGAATAGGAAAACATATGGCATGGGTTTATAGACCTCATATGTAGAGTGGAACTTTATGAGCATTATAGAGGATTACCATGTGGGAATATCTTAGGGCCAATGAGTGATGAATTTTGATCCATTGGTTGTTTCTAATTCATTAGTGGACTGAGTAATGGAAAGAAAGGAAAATTATTTATATTTAATTCTACTATAAGTGTGATTTGGAGGGATGATCATGTATATGAATGTCCCATGTATGAGAACAATGTGATACATGTTCATGTAAGGGTTACAGTTCCCTCATCCATGAGAGAGGATTTGATGAGAGAATCTCACACCTCATACTTCCTGGTGGATCAACGATTGACCAAAATATATTGTGATATGATAATAAATTTCATGTTTTTAGGAGGGAATAAATACATCATGGGTTTTATTTCTCATTGACTCACTAATCAAATGATAAAGATAGAGAATAAGTGACCATTTCGGTGTCTGTTGCCTGGTCAAATTCTAGTAAGTAAATTCGATGAGGTGATGATATACTTCCCCATGGTACTACCTATTACTCCATGGAGTCGATATATTGTGTGGATGGTGGTTTATAGTTGAATATATTTTCAAATTATAATCACTTTTGGGGGGGCCGAGTTTGTAAATGAGTTGGGTATACATTACATGTATGAAATAGTGATGTTACACGACATGCCTATAAGTATAATTTTAGATAAATATATTTATTTTATATTATGATTTTAGAAATTTTGAAATAAATAATTTGGATCATAGATGAAGGTGTGCATAAAATACGACCCATAGACGTATTGACAATGTGGGAGGAAGATCCTAATTCTAAGGAATATGACATCAACCTATGTGCTCGATTATGTTGGTTCATGGGATGACAATCTAGATTTGGAATTGTTTGTGTAAAATAATAGATTTTAATTTTTGATCCTGATTGAACCGTTTTTGGATATTTATAGTTTACCATATTATCCCAGGGTATGTTGGATTGGGTCAAGTGATGCAATATTGATTAGTGTGATCATAATGTAAGAGACTTTTGGGTGGATACTGTTGATGTGGGAGTGGTTGGTTACAACTCAGGGAAGACATCATTCATATTATAACCAGTGGTTATGACCATTATAGTTTATCATGGGTGGAAAATTAATCTTTTTTTTATCCCCTCAATTACGGAATTGATGTTTGAGTAAATAGGGAAATCCAACACTGTGGTTGGTTAGTTTATTCATGATATTGTTGCATATTGAGATGGTGGATTACTCATTGGATCTTCCTTCAAAAAATTGAGGAATGAATGATTTATATTATGTGTCACAGTTTTGGAAGTATTGGATTGACCAAAAACATGTGATTTATAGACTTGATATTGAATTAGAGGAAAATTCTTTGTTTGAGGAATGACCAGTGTGGATCATGTACAAAATAAATAATGTGTATTATGGGAATAAAATTCCACATTTTCATTTTTTTAGTAGTTTGACTGATCCCAGAAGATGCCAAGGAATCAGAATTAGATATCTAGGTAGAGTGGCAAAATTTTCTCAATGGATACCCCTAGAGAAGCTTTTTAGGGATGAGACGTCCTTAGAGGAGGAGTTCGTAATTCCCATTGGATTATAGGTGTCTTGAAATTTATTTCTTCCTAATAAAATATATTTTACTCATTATTGGTTGTTCCAGGTGTTCAGATGGATTGAGAATGGATTTGATATAAATATTGGTACCTTCATCTAGAAAATTTTATAGGCATACAGTCATGGTTTGAAGGTGTTCTTCAAGATATTAAAGTTCATGGAAGACTCCCACTAGGTTTTGTTTATTGGGATTCAAAACATGAACATTGTGTTCAAGACATGAATGAGTTTTGGTTATGTTTTTTAAGTGGAAGCCTTTTCCACTCACCTACAATATTTATTAAACATATCCCCTCCCTTCCTCTCACCTTGGCTCATGATTTTTTTATAGAAGACGTCCTTTGGAAGGAGTTGGCTCCATATTCCTCCTTCATTCATCATTTTCGGCCTTTTCTTACATGTAGTACTCTACTGGTAAAACTTATTTCATTATAAACATATATCATTAATTAAATTAGTGTATCTTTTTTCATCTTCCTAAAACCCTAATGTTTGTTTTTTGTGGATGCATATTGGGATTTTGTGTGCTAGTCTTTTTTTGAGTGGTAGTTCTTAGTGATTATCCTTTATCATACCTATGTAATAAAGTCCCATACAATTTTTTAGTGTTTGTATTAGGTTTTTTAATATATATTTTTGAATTTTTGGGTTTATTTATGTGATACATTTATCTATGGTTTTTAAGTGAATGAGTAATTCTGTATAAACATTTTGAGCCCTTTATAGGAGGAGTAGTGGGTTGATTCCTATTTTTTTGTGGCATTTATTTGTAGAATTTTTATTGTTGTAGGGTATGTGTTATTCCATTAAATTTTATTGGGGGATATATTTGGGCTATTTTATCCTAGATAGAAGACATTTTTTATGGGGTGGTGTTTCAGTTGTATTTTGATGTATTTTTTAATGCATGTTATTAATTATTTAATGCGGTTTATTTCAATTTATAAGAACCCTCATAATGGGTTGATGAATAATAGATTAACTCCCACGAACCCTTTGGATGGGTAAGTGCATGTGAGATGACCTCCCAAGAATCATTAATATGGGTTAGTGTGTATGATGTGACCCCCTGGGTAGATAATTGATGGGTTAAGGTTCTTAATGAGGTTATAATATATGTGTACTTTTGGTTCGAGGGTTGTACATTTTTATCTAGCATCTGAAAGACAGTCCTTATAAAATGTGGATGATATGGGTATGGTTAATTTTCATGGTATCCTAGACTGTACATGATGACCTGGTGTTTTATGATTTTTATTATGTATTTATTTTCTATCGAGGAATACATTGATACAAACAATATATATTTCTGAAAAGGGACAATTGGGGGTCTTGTACTACATTTATTTGCACACTCTGCATGGGTACCCAATTTTATATGAATAAATTATGAGAAGTTATCCATCCAAGGGAAGTGTACCTACATTATCTTACTGAGGAGGTGGAGCCATATGGATAGAAGTGATACTGAGACATAACCCGCTATCTTTTTCAATGAATAAAATTTTATTATTATTTTTATTTTGTCTCTTTTTTTATTTTATTCCACCACATATAGGTATCCATTTTTTTACCTATATAGCTTTTGAAGTTTATATTTCACTATGTTATAGCATGATATGATGTTTTTATTTCTTATAATTTATTGGTGTCTCGACTTATGTGTATTGTTTCTTCATATTTTTTATATGTTTTTTATATATGGTACTCAAATATTCACCTAATACTAAAGGAATTGTCTCCCTATGTGATGTGTTGGCCCCTGACGCTAGTTGGTGGCCTCTTGTATAAAAGGAGTCATCCATGGCATCTTGTACCACCTCTACTCAGACTGTGTGATTCAGGTCAGGGTGTAACACCTCTAAACTTAAGAAAATATTACACATGATATTTCATAAATATTATCATCTGTGGATAATTTTTTGGGAGATTTTTCAAAAATATTTTTAATTAAAAAATTATTTATATAATGGGATAAATGTATATTGTATGGGAAAGAAATGGGTTTTATTTATCTACATTTTTTCAAATCTCTATGACAATGTAAACCTATAAGGCTCTTGGTGTGTGAGTGATTCAATATTTTTATTGCTATTGTAGTTATTGATGGTTATGATGGTCTTTATTTAGTTGATTTAAAAGATAGTTTGTAATATATGAAATTTTTTTCACTAGATTCTAGTATTGTAGTTCTATAGTTTCACAGCTGGTATCAAATCTAGGTTTAGATAAATTTTGATTCTATGAAGAGTACTTGATCGAGGTATAAGATTCTATTAGGGTTTTTATGTGGTTTTATTTAATGGAAATTTAGTTTGTTTTGGGAAATTGGAAATTCTATTTTTATTATACATCATTATGGTATGTATTGAATGGTATGTGACTGATTGTTGTTCACGGATAGAGATTAAGTTAAATTCTAGGATTTTTGGTTACCATGAATTTAGTGTTTATGAAATAACATGAAAGATCATGATGGAATTATTATTAAATTTAAGACTAAATTATATTAATGGATTCTCAATGGGTCAATAAAAATATAGGATAAAATCATTAAATATTATTAAATTGGAAATTTTATAGTTTTCTATAAATGAAATCCTTTGATAGATCATAAAAAGTTGATGCAAGCTCTAGTTTAGATTCACGTAGGGGTAATAACCCTAAAAATGATAACAGGTTATTACATTAATATTTAGTTAGTTGATGAAATAGAGGCCTAACTACAAACCCAGTTTGACACTCTTTGGGGGTATGATTATGTTTATTCACATGATCTTTATGAACAATTATAAAATGATTAAATATAATTTGAGTTATAAATAGTTTGGTTAGAGAACCTAATTGGAATATAACCATGGATAACTGTGGATAAATAGATGGATTTATATATTAATCAACTTCTATATTTATGTAACATTAATTATCCAAGGTTGAAATTATGGTTTCCTTTGTCAAAATATATTCAGATTGAGTTTTCATTTTCATATGATCAACTATTCTGATATTATAATAAGAATATTGGTTTTAGTATTAAGATGGAAACAAGATCCTAAAAAAGACGTCGTGAAAGAAATTACTCTATAAACTCATAATAATTATAGATATCTATACAAAAATATTTGGAAAAAAATGATTTACAATCCCAATATGTCTATATTATATTGTGAATTAAGTGTTTTATTGTTTATACATTGTAGTGTGTAAAAACAATATTGAGTAATAAACATATCTTTTTATCATTAGTAATTTTCAATTAAAAGTAATAGGATTAAATTTAATTATATGAGGAAGAATGTGACACCCCATAAATTAGAATACATCAATGTTATGATAAATAGGTTTACACATAACATTGAACAAAAATGAACCGTGATTTATTTTATGAAGACATAATTTTAAGTGTTAGTTGAGATCATTATAATGTAGTCATTTAAATGGATGGTATACATAGAAGTAATAAAATTATGAAATCTATATAGATATTAATAAAAGAATAATTATATTTTTTTTGAAAAAAATCAATTATTTTGGTATTATAAATAATAATATCATTTTATTATAAAATATGTATTTTACAAAAAATTTATATTTATGGGTTATGTGAGATTATAATAAAATTATTTTTTATAAAATATATAAATTTTTTAATTTTTTTACATATTTTTAAATATCATATACTAATTTTGATATATGTACATTTCATTTTTAATATAAAAAAATGTTACACAGTAAATATAAGTTACGTAGGTAAAATAGTTAATTTTTAAAAAATAATTTTTATAAATGTTTTGTAAATTTATCTAAATTAATTTTATGTATTTTAAATAATTAATATATTTTTTAAAAACATATAAATATATATATTATTTGTAATTTATTTGTTAATTTATTGAAAAATAAGCATCAAATGTTAAATGTGTATATTTTTTCTTTATATAATATGATTTAATATAAATGTTAATTTTATAAAATATAAAAATTTATTTATATTAAATTAGGTTAAAAATACTATTCATCACGTTGAAATTATCTAGGTATGATCTCCTAATATTTTAATTAATATACTAATTACCACAGTTAATTTTAAATTGAGGTTAATGAGTGAAAAAATGAGTACCAAAAATTGTCTATAATTTATTAAAGTAAAACAAAATAAAGACCTTATAGAGGATATTTTTTAGGTTTTAAATTCAAACCTATATGTATCACTAATATTGAATCACCTTAATCTCCATATATTCCATTCTTACCCCTTACCTATCATTCTTTTCAATGGAAAATTCATCGTTTTTCAACTATAAAAGGAAGCCACTACCACCGAATTCATGACACTAATTTTTAAAAATTTCCTTTAAAATATGAATATTTTACCTCTCTTATAATCCTTTAACATGTTTAGAAACCCATGGATATTATAATGTGTCTTAAGCCCTCCAATTCTGTGATGTATTTTAAGAGAATACTAAAGTCCCCATTATAAGTAGTATCCACCCCTTTGGTTTTTCTTCATAATAATTATCATCACTCATACAAAAAAAATATTCTAACCATATTAATATAATAAAATTATTATCATTTTTGTAATTAAATATTATTTTATTTACAGTTCTTCCCTTATCAATTCACCTCTCATCAATTTGAAAAATAAATACATCGCTTATGAAAACATGAAAATGCCACCTCCACAGATGATATGTTATGTTTTCCATCACCACCTTATATGGATATTAACAAGAATGAGTATAATGAATAAATATAATTTTTGAGAAATTATTAATATTTTTTTAAAAAAAAATTCTTCATTCTTTTAATTATATTTTGTAATAGTTATTTTTAAAAATTCAATCGCCTAAAACAAGCATACCAATAGGAAAAGAATTTTATTTATTCCATGTAATAAATTAGTATCAAATAAATTATTCTTATAAATATTAAAAAATATTAATTATTACTATAATAAAACATAAATATTATCCCAATGATTATATAATAATGTTACTATACATAAATCAAACTATAATTATCTGTTAATTAGATCATGTTTTGGTTCGGGTTGGTTTAACCACCTACATGAAAAATGTAATAAATTTCATTATTGTACCCATATAGAAATATAATTACTGGTTATAATAGACAATAATTAGTAAATAATATTTGGTTTATGGTTTTTAAATGGTATTTTTAATATTTCAATCCTAATTAATATATAACATTTACATTCGTTAAAATTTAACAAAACAAGATTTCCAAAAATTTCATTCTTCCAAACCATAAAAATGAGTTCTATAATAAAATAATATATAATAAATCATTGAAATTAAATGATTATAATATCTTGAATTATATTTTAATTGTGAAAATTATGTAAATAATTTATAACAAACATGTTCATCATGAAACTTTTATTAAACAAATAGAATTTAAAACATCTAATATTGAAAATAATAAATATCTAAATAATAAAATTATAATTATTTTTTGTAATTAATAAATAGAAAGTGTAATATATATGAATATGGTTATAAAATGCGTTATTAATATGGTTATGTTTATTATATTGGAGGTTATGGAGCTTTTTAAGAAAAAATGTTCTAATTTAAGGGTTTGGCATCTAAAATTGTATTGCTTTAATACATATTCCATATTTACCACTATTTTTATTTACTATAGTGAATATATTACAATTTGGATATTTTTAATCATAATTTTCATTTAGTTAGTTTTATTTTAACATATGTCTAATTTTAAAACATTCATGGTCTTTGGATTCAAAAGACACAAAATTTGTATGGATTTTTGTCTCAACTCCACTTCATTGAGGCTTGATTTCAAAATTTTCACCAATTATTCTTTGACCTTGTGTAAATGAAATCACATTTAATAATTTAATAATTATCACTTTTAGTAATGTTAATTAAATTTCAAATTCAAAATCAATATTTCCTGTAATATTAATTCCTATGCTGCACAAGTTGAAAGGGATTACTTTAACTTAACTTTATTTCTTTTAGTTATACAGTTTATGTCTGAAATCGGTATTTCTAACTTCCCTATATTCATTAATTTCCTAATTCATATGATATACATAATTCTATTTCAATGGAAAATGATGTTTTTAAATAAAATAATATTTCATAATTATTTTTATTCTTATAAAAGTATAATTTTTTAAAAAATAATTCTCTCCCTCTTTAATGACTATTTTTACTCAATGTCCAGATTTTTTACTTCCAAAAATGTTTCTTTTCATTTTTTGAAATAAAAATATTTATTATCTTTTATTAAATTCGTGTTTTTATTATATATTCTCAAATTATTTCATTAATATTGTTTAACATATGTGAGTTTCAATAAAATTAGGTTAAAATATTTAAAATAATTTTCTTTTCATAGTTATATATTTTATCTTCCACTATACATTTCCTTTGGAAAACATTTATGTATCCTTAAAGTGTTTATTATTTTTACTTCATTCAAATTGGTATTTTAAAATGTTTTTCATGTTACCTGAATTAAAATTATTTTTCAAATTTTAACAAAAAATTATGTATTTATGACAATGTTAATATATTTTTTCTATAGGATATTTTTATAGTTTCATATCCATTTTCCTCTAAAAAATGTAAATTCTATCTCCTTTGGAATTACGTTCCATGAAAAATAATAAATTCTTTGATTATACCATCTGTTTCATTTCTATTGATGGATTATGATCATATTATTTAATTTATTAATTGGGAAAAATTAGGATTTATCATATGATTTTTTATTCCAATACAAATCAACATTAATTACCCAAAATGTTGATTAAGTAATGTATTTTTATTAAATATCTTTATGTAGTTAATGTGTTGGAATTTATTAAGGGATGGGTGGGGAACAAAGTAATATAACCACTCTATGTATCATAAGGTCTCATAAAAAGAACGTGTTTTAATAATTTTGTGTATAACTAACCATTAATTTGTATTTCCTTAAAATATATCCTTGGTTAAAATATCATGATGTATTTTCTATGAGGTCTTGATGGTATGATCATGATTTCTTTGAATGTGTCCATGATGGTAAGATAAAGATGTACTTGAAAAAAGAATTTATGATATGATCATGATGTAGGTTTGAGGCATTGACAATAAGATTATGATTTAATTTATTATGCATTTGAAAAATATAAAATGTGTTACTGTTTTACAAATTATTAATTATACTATTTGTTTTTCGATGTTTTTTATTTATGGATCATGTGATATGTCATTATTTGATTCATATTTATTATTGGTCTATTTATTTATTCCACATTTATTATTATATATCTCATATTATTTGTTTCCCCTTACTATATGTTTGAGATCACCCTTCATATATTTATATTTTCTCAAGATTTGAATAAAACTATTAAAAATTATATTTCTAGAATAATACCGTGTGTAAATAAATTTTAGGTGATTTTTTTATTTTTAATTATGTTCTTTTTAGGTATAATAGGAAAAATATCTATTGAGTGGTGATGATATGGGTTTGGTTATTGAACATTTTTTCTTAACTATCTAAAACTCTAAACATAAAAGTTCCATACTATATAAGTGAATAAAATTGTTTTATTGATATTGTTATTATATATTTTTTGTTTGGGTATCTTTATCTGATTTCAAATCCAATATGTATTGTATGTGTGTATTTATATTGAATTTCAGGAGTTTGGGTTTGGGGAGCCACAACATTATTAGGGAAATCCAAATAAAATTATGTACATTATAACTGAATGCGTCTATGGGTATGAGATTAAAATTGGGAGACCAAAGACGATCCATCACAGTCTCTCGTGTTGGTGTGGGACATCACATAATGGTATCAAAGTGGTTATCATTTATATAATTTTTTATCATTATGTGAAATGGTATAAATAAATTCATAGAACATTTACCAATATACAATTTGTGCATGTGTACCTGATCATCACAACCCTAGTAAAATCCCATGTCACTAGAGAAGTTTGATATTGAGTCATATATTTTTATGGGTTATTATTTAGTGATTTTTAAATAATTATTTTCTCAAGTGGTTATAAAATTCACTTAGATTTAAAGAGGATAATGGGTGTGTTCATGCATCATTATTTAAAAAAGATACATGATATATGTTTTAAGGCATGTTAATATTCTTGATTTAATATTTTATCTAATAAATTGATTTCAAATGACGTATTCAATTAGTAATAATATTATCAGTATTTTCTAGAATATATTTGTAATAATGGATTTTTTTAAAAATGATCAATGGTATGTACATGATGATGCAAGATGGGTGACTTATAATGGCTTATTACATTTTGATTAAATGTTTTAGTTGACTATTAATTTTAATTGAGATGTACTTATTTTGGGAATATGTAATATTTTATGATATATATTTAAATTTGATAGAATAATCGTAAGAGACTTTTATTTGGTATGTTTAAAAATTTAATTTATTTGTATATATATTTTAGGAAGATAATGGTTAAAAAATTTTGATATGGGATATATTGGATATGAAACTAAGGTAGTAATATACATGATCATGATTTGGGGAACAAGTTATAAACATTTTCTGTTGATGTTGTACATGATTGATTAATTCATTATTTTTATATTTTATTTTGTGATGTTAAATTAGAGTTAAATCATGACAAATTCGAGGATGATTTTGTATTAATAAAGGGTATATTCATTGATGATGACATGAGTATATTTTTAACAAATAAATATGGTTATTATTTATTTTTTATGTTGAGGTTTATATATTTCTTATGTGAAATGTTCATATATTAAAATAATTATTAATTTTTTCCCCTAATATAAGGATAAAATATTTGTAAATGATTAAGTTTTGTTTAATGAAATCCATTTCTTTTAAAGCTGTTTTTTTATAAAGAAAAATTTTATAAAATTTTAATTTATATTTAGTTTATACTCTTATTTGAATTGATCAGATATATTAAGATGACTATTTTATTTGTATGAAAACTTCCAAGGTTAAATTTTTAAATTTTTATATGTATTTTAAAAGGAATTTTACTTTTTTGTGTATGTTAAACTATTTGTAGTTATGATTGATTGATTTTGATGTGTGTGGGGGTATTTATAACTTTGTTTAAATAGTTTACACGGAATTAAGGGTGTATAAATGTTAATCAAATGAAATTTTGGTTTTTTTTAATTTTATATTGATTAGTTCTTCAGTGAAAGTTACAATATATTAGATATTAGGATAATTATTGTGATATTATTTGAGTTTGTATTCAAATTATTATTTAGAAATGTAATTTAAATCCCTCAAAAGGGTGATTTAAATTGTTTTACATTTAGGTTTCTAAAATATAAAGAAATATAAATTGTAATTTTGTAAGGGCGTCATTGAAATTATGATTATTGATTTAGAAATCCATAAATTAAATTTGTATGATGAAAAGAGTTAAATGATTTATTTAACCATATTTTCATGGATATAAATTTGGCTAAATAGTTCATTAAAATATAAAATTGGTAATAATTATGAGTTTAGAGTATTTAATGATGGTTATTAAAAATATTTATTAACATAGAATCAATAATAAATAGATTAATAGAAGAATATTACTTATTTTTTAAAGATTTTATCTCATACAGCTAAATATAAAATTATTATTATAAACAATATGAATTAAAATTTTCAATCTTGGTAGGATTTTTTTTGGGTTTTTTAGTATACATTTGATTGTCATGATTTGGATATATTTTTATTGATAATTTTAAATTTAAATGTTTAGTGTAAAATGTGCATGTTATCATATTTTATTTATTGTGTGATAATCATACGGTGATTAATATAATAAATGTTTATAAAGATATTGAAAAATTAAATAGGAATTAAATAATATGTATTTTTATTAGAATTTTGGGTATTTATTTAATCTTATAAAGAAGTGGGGCTGGTAATAAAACATGTGATAAAATGGGAATTTTATAGATAAATCATGTTGAAGTAAAAGATTTTTTAAGTTAAATAAAATCTGTTTTTATAGTTGAGATTTCCTTTGATTAATTTTTATATACATTGAATTAATATTTGATTTTATTATAAACTCTATAAAATGAATAATTTTGTAAAATAGAGTGTTTTTAAATGATTTCTTAGTTTAAGGAAGAATATTTAATTATATATAAATCATTTTATTTTGAGTTTTTTAAACCCATTTTATTGATTAGTGTGTTATGGGTAATATGGGGCATAATAATGACTTTAGGATTTTAAATGAGTTTTGGAAAAAGTAATTGTCAAAACAATACCAAAAAAGTTGGTATAGATGGAGTTTGATAAAAAAATATCAATTATCTATAGAGTGAGATTTGGGAGTTATGTAGTGGGTTTAATAAAAAACATAGAAGTGGCATTGAATATTCCTAGAAGTAAATATTAAATAATTTCCACATTAGTGTAGAAGTTATTTTAGAGTATATCCTCAAATAATCTATTAAATTAATAATAATAAGATCTATGAAATTAGGGAATGAAAAATCTATTGAATAAATTTGACGTACCTTGGCCAGTAGATATAACATATTGAGGGGGATGAATCAGTGGTATAGTTTTTACAATTAACCATTTAGAAATTTACCACTATGAATTTTTTAAGTCAAAAAAGTTACTTATTAAAATATCACCATTACTAATATATAAAATGAATTTAAATGAGAATAAGGAACACAAGTTTGAACAAAGTTTGTTCCCAATGTGGGTATATAATCCTTATTGGGTTCTTAATGAGTTTTAATAATCGAATATTCTCTATAATTTCCATGTTAATATATGATCGGGTCATTATTTTCTCTTTATTCCTTCAGATCTATCTAGGATATTATAAAATATGGGAAATGTTTTTAATGACCAATATTTCTATAATAACATTTCTCATAGAATGAATAAATCCTTTATTGAGTAATGAGCTAACAGAAAACACATGCAGGATAATTCGTTTGTTATTTTGGATCACTATAAAATATATTCATACATGTCCGTAGGGATTAAAATATTATGAAGAATCATAATAACATTAAATGGAGTCATTCAGTAGTGACCGTTAATATTATTATATGTTATTCGTTATAATAAAAACTAATTGACATAGAAGGAAGAAGTGATGGCCCCAAACAGTAGAATCATACCCCATGAGGCCCATTTTTTAGAGTTTACAAGGGATATGGAATAATAGAGATTTTCCCTTAATAAATCCCAATATGAGATTCATCAATTATAACTTGATAAATCCATTTATATATGAGATTTAAGATTATAGATATCACCACACAAAACATTTTAACGTCCTAGTTCTGGGAGCCACTCAACGGGTGCCCCGAACCGAGTTCGCCACGTGACCTCAAGTGCATTTCCCCAAATGCCAGAGGCAGCCGGCTAGCAGTGAGGGACCAGGTCTGATAGTGGGGAAACTATTCCCTCATTTGTCAAAGTGTAGCGCATCGGAATATAATGTAAACATAAAACAATAGCGGAAACAACAATAGTATATATAACTGAAATGGATAACTGATAACAAAAAGGGAAAACTAGTAGTCATATATATATGAAGATGCAGCATGTCACTATTCTATAGAATAGCCAGAACATGTTTCATGATCAATATAATACATTAAAACTGAAATACAGGTACAGAAAAGCAAAACAGAACAGATCGCGGCATTGCGAGCCAAAGCTCGGTCACATGCTCTCCTACACCCCATCTGCAATCAAGTACTTGTATAGGGACCCTTTCCCTTATCTACACCTACATAAACGTAATCTGTTTGGGATGAAAAGCATGGCCCAAACAGGGTGTGAGAAATATATCTCAGTAGGCACCCACCAAAGGCTCGTGTTCAACTGTGCGTAAACATGCAACAATAGTGTGTAGTAGTAAATGCAATAAGCTAAGCACTACTAAAAAGTAACTAACTTAACCAGTTATATTTCCATTTTAATTATACATTTAACCATTTAATTTAGTAACATTCTGTGCTCAACAGCACCAAGCCCTCAGGCCAACCAGAACCATGCACTCAGGATAATATATTAAAACCATGCCCACAGGCTTGCCCTCAGGATATACAGAATCTCACCCTAAGGAATTTCCCCCAAGGGTATCAGAATCTCGCCCTCAGGCATACTATGTGTCGCCCTCAGGAACAGATGTCGTGCCCTCAGGCGTGAAAGGTTGCCCTCAGGCAAAATAGAATGTTGCCCTAATGCTAATACAGTCACGCCCTCAGGCTATAGTAAAACACTGCTCTATGGCATAAGTAACCGGGCCATGCCCAACATATAATCATGCAATTCACATACAATTCCACTCAAGGAAAAATTAATTCATAATTTAAACATGGAATACCCTCGGTTATCCTGGAAAAATGGCTAAACAGAGGAACGCACCCCTGGGGTGGTCCTGGATCCAATCAGCGATCCCACATAGCATTTTCACAATTTTATTAATTACCTATACAATTATAGGTATTCAATATTGCCATGGCCTCAGCCACAAGACACCCCAAATATGGTTTCGTAGATCAAAAACACGAAAAAACGCACGACAGTGGGAAATAAACACCAGGCCACCTACCTTAAACACCAATGAGTGGTATACATGATCGTTGATCCCAGAAATGCAAAAATATGACGTAGATATGAGGTAAAAGATAAATCGTTCAAACCCAAATAACTCCCGTTAGGAGAAGAATTGGTAAGAAGTACCCAAGGAGAAGGAATCCCTTACACGTGTGGTTCCAACGAGATCGTCCGAGGTGGAAATGGGTTCCAAACGAGTTCTCGGTGGATCTCCAATGGCTCGGTCGTCCACTCACACTCCTTCCTCCGGTTCTAAGACTTCCCTGTAAACAGGGGAGGCTACTACCCATTATAAGCGAAAAAAACAAAGTACACGGCGTCTACATCCCATTTTTTAATTGTTCCTCTGGCAGCTTCCCACTAGCGCGTCACTATTCACCTGCCGACATGACCACATGGCATGTCTTCATCAGTACACAGCATGTGTTTCCCCACAGTTTGCCATCGCCTTACTATTCATTTGCCGACTGACTACACGACATGTAAAGGACCACTACACGGTGTGTAGTTGGTTCCTACACCCTTAATCACCGGCAAGCCCACACGCCCTGTGTACTCATTCCACACAGCCAGAAGTACATGGCCTATGGAAAAGTACACGGCGTGTTCTTCCAAATTTGGGATTTTTCCCCATTTTACAAATTTTCTCAAAACCCATTAAGGTAATGAGAAAGGAAGAAACCCATACCTCAAAAAGAAGAACAAGGTTATTATAAACATCCCCCCTTATAGCAATTCGTCCACGAATTTCCCTTCTATGGTTGGTGAAGATATAGTTCAGAACTGCTCTGGCCAATAAGCACATACGTCGATCTCCCACTCCCAGGTTTCGTCCTGCACTCGGCCATGCTGCCACAGCACCCGTACGAGAGGAACTTAATGGCCTCGGAGAACCTTCATGCTCCTATCGACGATACGAATCAGATTCTCTTCAAAGGACGCATCAAACTGAAGCACAACCTCATCTGGATGAAAGAAGTGATATAGGACTGAATGATAGCGATGAAACTGAGACACATGGAAGACGTCGTGTATGGCTTGGTACCGCTGTGGTAACTGCAACTGATAGGCAACCATCTAGACTCTCTCAAAAATCTCAAATGGACCCACATACCTCGGTGAAAGATTACCATGTCTATTGATCCGTCTATGTCCCAGCCTCGGTGAAACACGCAAGAAAACCTGATCCACGACCATGAACTCCAAAGGTCTTCTGCAGTGATCAGCATAAGACTTCTGACGAAACTGCACGGTATCCATCTGCTTCTGAATCAATTGGACCTGCATAGAAGTTTCCTACATGAGACATGGTCCCAGTAAGGCTGCTTCACCGGCCTCTAACCAGCACAAAGGTGATCGGCATGTCCTACCATATAAATCCTCATATGGTTCCATCTCAATATTCACCTAAAAACTATTGTTATAGTTAAACTCGACTAGGGGTATATACTTCTCTGAAGAGCCCCCAATGTCGAGGACACATACACGCAGTATATCCTCTAGAACCTGAATCATTCTCTCTGATTGTCCATCGGTCTGAGGGTAGTATGATGTTCTCTAAAGCACCTGTGTACCCAGTTCCCTCTGAAAACTCTTCCAGAAATGATACATAAAGCAGGCTTCCCTATCTGAAATGATAGAAAGGGGGACCCCATGAAGAGGTACAATCTCTCGGATATACATCCTTCTGAGCTCGTCAACCCCGAAGGTCTCCTTGATCAGAAAAAAGTGAGCTACCTTCGTGAGTCTGTCCAGAACAACCTACACAGCATCATTGCCTCTAAGTGACCTCGGCAACATTGTCATGATGTCCATCATAACATCATCCCATTTACACTCAGGAATGGGTAACTTCTGTAACAGGCATGTTGGCCTCTGGTGCACCGCCTTCACATGTTGACAGGTGGAACACCTCGTAATAAAACCGGCCACATCTCTCTTCATACCCATCCACCATTAATGATGTCTCAAGTTTCAGTACATCTTGGTAACCCCTGGATGAACAGCCTTATCTAAAGCATGGAACTCCTGCATCAACTCCCCACATATATCCCCTAGAATCCATACTCATCCATGGAAACGCAGTACCTCATCATCGCCTATCGTCCATCCAGGAGGAGGGTCCCCACTTGCCACCAACTCCCGTAGAACTAGGCCTTCTAGATCAGATAGTTGTCTCATCCTCACTCTATTCAGGAGGGTAGAAGTCACACCTAGAGATGAAAGTTAATTCTGTCCTTGACTGTCATGCACCTCTATATGCATCTCAGTGAACAAGGCCATAAGCTGCCACTCACCACTGGCCTCCTACACAACCTCTGTCTGAGTCTTCCACCTTAGTGCATCAGCTACTACATTACCTTTACTAGGTGTATAGGAAAGCTCAAAATCGAAGGACTGTAGGTACTCGACCCACATCCTCTGCCTCAGATTCAGGTCACGCTGAGTAATGATATACTTGAGGATTTTTTGGTCAGTGTAAACCACAAAATGATCTCCTAAAAGATAATGTCTCTAACAGCGCAACACATGCACAACTGCAACCAACTCGAGATCATGCGTCAGGTAATTATTCACATGTGGCCTCAACTGTCGAGACCCGTACACAATAACTTGATCGACCTGCAGAAACACTGCTCCCAGCCCAATACCTGATGCATCACAATAAACAATATAGATCTTCCCCTACTCTAAGAGTATCAGGATCGGTGCTGATGTCAACCTTCCTTTCAGGTCCTGAAAGGATTTCTTGCAAGCTTCCGACCAAACGAACTTCACACCCTTCTTAGTCAGACCAGTGAACAGTGCTGCTAAGTGGGAGAAGTCCTGTATGAACCGTCTGTAGTAACCAGTCGACCCTAAGAAACTCCGTATCTCAAACACATTCTTAGGATTCTCCGTGGAAACTCCTACTTTCACCTTCTCTAGGTCTACTGCAACTTCTACCTCTGAGATAATGTGACCCAAGAAGTGAATCTGGTCCATCCAAAAGTGGCACTTTGGAATATTTGCATATAGTCGATGCTCTCTCAGTGTACTCAATATGATCTCAAGATGAGTGACATGGTCATGCCGAGTGTGAGGGTATACCAAGATGTCATCCACGAATACAACAAAAAAGAATCAAGATACGGATGGAACACACGGTTCCTCAAAGCAATGAAAACTACTAGCACGTTTGTGAGTTCAAAATGCATAACCAAGTACTCGTAAAGACCATATCTACTCTGAAAAGCTGTAAACGGTATATCAGATTATCTCATGAATAGATGATGATATCTGAATCTCAATTTAACCTTCGAGAAAACTTGTGCTCCTCGAAGTTGATCAAAAAGATAATCTATCCTTGGCAAAGGATATCAGTTCTTAACCATCAACTCGTTCAGCTTCTGATAATCCACACATATTCTGAGGGTACCATCCTCCATCTTCGCAAAAAGGACCGGAGAGCCCCAAGGATAAGTACTAGGTCAGATGAAACCCTACGTCTGTAACTCCTCTAACTGCCTCTTGAGCTCCTAAAAATCAGGTGTGGCCATCTTATAAAGAGGGATGGACACCGGTGCTGCTCCTAGAACAAGCTCGATAAAGAAATCCACCTCTCTCTCCAAATATATAACTGAAAAGTCGTCCGGGAAGACATCCATGAAACGTTTAACCACTGGAGGGAAATCCGTCTGACAAGTCCCCTGATCATATATATATATAAGCTAGTAATCTGGGCTGTGAATCCACCTCGCCCATGATGCTCTGGTCCAGCTCCACTCACCTGAACATCCCATTCTCCCTTGTATAGATACTCTCCTCCCTCTGGTGATGTCAAACTCACCCTGCGATGATAGAACTATACAATGGATCGATAGGAAACCAACCAGTCCATCCCGAGAATGACATCATAGCTCATCATCTCTACGACATAGATGTCCAATAAAAAGTGACACCATCCAACCTCAAGGGGGAACTCCTTGTACTGACGCACACCAGTCGTTCTAGTCCCCAACAGAGTGTCTAGCATCATGATATCAGAATAAAGAGAATCATCAAGCCCAAGGCTCTCCACAACAGGTACAGATATGAAACTATGTGTAGTACCCGTATCAAAAAGTACTGAAGATAAGATAGAAGATGCTAGAATAGTACCTATGACTGTAGAAGGTCCAGGATCCTGCTCTTACTGGGTCTGCTACACTGCATATGCATGCCCATTGCCGCGGCCCTATGACACAGCCTAGCTACCCTAAGCTGTCTTGCCCCGCTGCCTCTGAGATCCTGGTGTCGGGCTACCATGGCCACGACCACCATCTCTGCCCGCATGCCCTGATGTATTCCAGTTCCCTGACTGGTATGAAGCTACTGGTCCTGCTCCCTCACGCGGAGTCTACAGAGAACCCCTCTCACTAGCCACTGGTAGAAACACCCTCAAAAGTGTTACAGATGACCCATCTTGCCGAAAGCTTGGAACTCCATTAAGTCACGTGGACACTGCAGTCTCTTATGCCCCTCTTTACCACACTAGTAGCACCAGATCGGGCCACCAGAA
Source organism: Viscum album (assembly GCA_963277665.1). NCBI lineage: Eukaryota > Viridiplantae > Streptophyta > Magnoliopsida > Santalales > Viscaceae > Viscum > Viscum album. Next base: position 1,962,796,382 of record OY728137.1, read on the forward strand.
GAACCTGCCTGGCTGGTACTTCCACCCTAAGAGAGATTCATCTCTCTCTTCCTCTTTCCAGTAGAATTAGTACCAGTAACTGGTGATGAAATGCCCTAGCCCACACCACTAGCTTCCCGCAGGTTCCTCTCTGAAATCAGTGCCTGGTTCATAATAGCATGTACTGAATGCAACCTGAAAAAATTCACCAGTGCTCAGATGTCATAGCGAAGACCATCCTCAAAATGTCTGGCTCTCAACATCTCATCACCCACCAGTACGGGTGAAAAACGCTGAAGCTCGGTGAAACGAGCAGAATAGTCCAACACTGACATAGTAACCTATTGCAGATTCATGAACTCTTGGGTTTTATCTTCCCTCAGTATCTCTAGAAAGAAAAAACCATAGAAGACTGCCCAAAAATATTCCCACACCATGTCCCAGTGATTCTCTAACTGGGTGGTAACATCCCACCACCTCTTGGCAGAATCACGTAGCATATAAGTCGTGATCATGACCCTCCACCCTGGAGGCATCTCAAGATGCTCTAAAATAGTCTGCATTGACCCCAACAAAGCCTCTGCAGCCTGTAGTCTTCCATCACAAGAAAACATAGGCAGATGCTGCTGCTCGAAGACATGAGTCAGCTCAACCATAGATGTTTCAGCCTGTGGTGCTCCCTGAAAGGTCTGCATGAACCGCATAAAGCCTTCACGAAACTGTGCCTCTGCGCCTGTGTCCGGTATAATAGCTAGTGTCGCATTTGGCTCTGTTGGAGGATCTACTTGTAGCCCATGGCTCACCACCTCTGGAGTATACCCGTTTCCACTCTCCTAGCAAACAACGCGTGGTCATCTTGGAGGCATGCCAATACAAGGTCAAAAAAACACCTTAGATTAAAGATTATCAGGACTGAAATTGAAAGAACCATAAAGTGATCAAGAGGAATAAGTCTTTCAATATTTTCAGAACAAGACTACATGGCATATACAATGACTACATGACATGTACTTGACTTCCCTTCCCCTGCTCGGGTCCTTCGACATGGCTAAACCACACAACTCCCATTGACCAAAAGCTACATGACATGTATTATATCAACACGACATGTATGGTGTTATTTTCCAACTACCCGAGTCATTTTTGACATGGTTGGCTACTCGGCTTGACACTACACAGCGTGTTACACACACACATAGTGTGTACACCACCCCATTTCCTAGCCAAACTGCTAAGTCCACACGGTCTGTCCTCAGACAAGACTACATGGCGTGTCCCACCGGTACATGGTGTGTACTAGACGAGCTCAACCGACCCGTGTTGTTAGTTACACATCCAGATACACGGCTCCAACTACACGGCGTGTTCTATATACACATGGCGTGTACACAAAGGTTTACCCCGACCTGTGTTGTTAGTTAAATGGTCGGGTTCCCATGTCAGACTACACGGCGTGTTCCATAGTGGAAATGGCGTGTATGTCTTAATGTCTCCTCCGTCCGTGTTGTTAGTCACAGGGGCGTACATTAGGTCAACACTACACGACATGTATATAATCTTCACTGTGTGTTCTCCCCAAGCTCTTCCCTTCCCCGTGTCACTGCCCACACGGTTTGTGACATGGGAACAGACTACACGGTGTGTTCTCTGGGTATCTATCACAATAACCTGCTTCACTAGCACAACAACTATCACAACAACATGTGAAATTCTAATGCACCTACATGGCATGGAAACAATGAATGACATGTGATTTTCTAGCATGTGCCTATATGATGCATGAGATGACATACCCTCCTCTCATCAGGTTGCAAATAAATAGAACCCATAGATAAAATATAATAGCACAATCTCATGTGTGTCACCCACGGTGAAAACAAATCAACTGTAAATCACAAAATTAGTAAAATTGCAACACGAGGTAAATTGGATTTTCCCTGTACACGGGTTAGCTACACTCGGGCATAGGTTATTACCAACTACCGTTCATCCTATCCCTGACTAAGGCTCTAAATAGTATGTCAAAGGAAAGAAACCCTTTAATACCACTTTGTAACATCCCGGTTCCAGGGGCCACTCAACAGGTGCCCTGAACCCGGTTCGCCACATGACCTCAAGCGCATTTTCCAAAAAGTGATAGGTTGCTGACTAGTAGTGAGGGCCTGGGTCTGATAGTGGGGAAACTATTCCCTCATTTGTCAAAGTGTAGTACAACGGAATATAATGTAAACATACAACAACAGCGGAAACAACAATAGTATATATAACTGAAATGGATAACTGATAACAAAAAGGGAAAACTAGCAGTCATATATATATGAAGATGGAGCATGTCACTAATCTATAGAACATCCGTAACATGTTAAATGATCAATACAATACATTACAACTGAAATAAAGGTACAGAAAAGAAAAACAGAATATCCCGCCGCATCGCGAGCTAAAGCTCAGTCCCATTCTCTCCTACACCCCAGCAGCAATCAAGTACCTGTATGGGACCCTTGCCATTATCTACACCTGTAGAAACGAAATCTGTTTGGGCCGAAAAGCCAGGAAGAAATAGGGTGTGAGCAATATATCTCAGTAGGCACCCACCAAAGGTCCGTTCTCAACTGTGTGTAAACATGCAACAACAGTGTGAAGTAGTAAATGTAATAAACTAAGAAGTACTCAAAAGTAAATAACTTAACCAGTTATCTTTCCATTTTAATTATACATTTAACCATTTAATTTAGTAACATTTTGTGCTTAATAGCACCAATCCCTCAGGCCAACCAGAACCTTTCCCTCAGGCTAATATAGTAAAACCACGCCCTCAGGCTTCCCTCAGGCTATACAGAATCTCTCCCTCACGCATTTCCCTTAGGCATATCAGGATCTCACCCTTAGGCATACGAAGTGTCTCCCTCAAGCACAGAAGTCAAGTCTTCAGGCACGAAAGGTTTCCCTTAGGCGAAATAGAACGTTGCCCTCATGCTAATACAGTCATGCCCTCAGGGTATAGTAAAACACTACCCTCTGGCATAAGTAATCGGGCCATGCCCAAGATATAATCATGTAATTCACATACAATTCCTCTCAAGGAAAAAGTAATGCAAAATTTAAACATGGAATATCCTTGGGTATCCTGGCCAAATGGCTAAACAGAGGAACACACCCCCTGGGGCGGTCTTGGATCCAAGCAGCGATCCCACACAACATTTTCACAATTTTATTAATTACCTATACAATTCTAGATATTCAATATTTTCATGTCCTCAGCCAGACAACACCCCAAATATGGGTTCATAGCTCAAAAACACACAAAAACGCATGACAGTTGGAAATAAACACCATGCCACCTACCTTAAACACCAACGAGCGGTACACAAGATCGTCGATCCTAGAAACACCCAAATATGACATAGATCTGAGGTAAAATTTAAATCGTTCAAACCCAAATAACTCTTGTTATGAGAATAATTGGTAAGAAGTACCAAAGGAGAAGGAAGCCCTTACCTGTTCGGTTCCAACGAGATCGTCCGAGGCCAAAACGGGTTCCAGAGGTGCGCTCGCCAGATCTCCAAAGGTCCGGCCATCAACTCCAACTCCTTCCTCCTGTTATAAGCCTTCCTTATGAACAGGGGAGGCTACTGCCCATTTTAATAGAAAAAAACAAAGTACACGACCTGTACTTCTAAGTACACTGCTTGTACTTCCCATTTTTTAACTATTCCTCTGGCAGCTTCCTGCCAGCGCGGCATTGTTCACCTGCCGACATGACCACACATCGTGACTTCATGAGAACATGGCGTGTGATGCCCCACAGCTGGCCACCGCATTACTATTCGCCTTCCGACTAACTACACGGCGTATATAGAACCACTACACGGTGTGTAGTTGGTTCCTACACGCTTCATCACTGGCATGGCCACACGCCCAGTGTACTCATTCCATATGGCCAGAAGTACACGACGTGTGGAAATGTACATGGAATGTACTTCCAAAATTTGGGATTCTTCCATATTATCCATATATTCTAAAAACCCTTAAGGAAAAGAGAATGGAAGAAACTCGTACCTCAAAAATAATAATCGGGTTCTTACAACCATGTTCACTGAACGACCCCAAAAAGTTCTACGATCACACACCTTACCCTAGGGGAATTAACTTACATAAGAAGGGATTATGTTTCTATACCCCAATAGTATGAATTTTTTTATTTAATGATTAAATAAAATAATAATAATATTGATCAATTTTCATTATTAATCCATACATATTCATTATTATATAATGAGTTTGATGAAAAATTGATTCTGATAGAAATGAACCAAAACTATATTTTTTGGGTAATGTTTATTTTAAATTAAGACACACATTTATGATCAAATTTATTATTTAAATATTTATTTTCTATAAAATTTTATTATTAAAAAATATTTACTTAAATATAAATTGTAATATAATTAAATGAAGTCTTTTGTAATATTTATAATGGCCATAAAGTTCTTAATGTTCTAATAATTATTATTTTAATATAAGCAATGTTTTTTATTTAAAAGTATAAATTATATTATTTTTAAAATAATTTTTGGGAAATAAATATCACTTTTTAAATTATTATAAATACATTATAAAATTCTTAATTTTCCATAAATTTCTGAAATAAGCGATTTTTTGGGTAGAAATTAAATTTTGTATTAATATGTTATATGTATTGTGACAATATAATATAACAAATTTAATGTAATAAATACTATAAGTAGCATAGAATACAAAAAAAAATTGTTTCAATTTAAAGTAATTTGTTTTTCATTTTCTTTGACTAAATTTAAAAACCTATTAAGAATCATTCAAAATATATATTATATTTTCAGGTTTTAAAGTCAATTCTTTTTTGAACATTACTCACTTCCTCTTAATGAGTGATATTATTTTAATTATTTTTTCACATAAAATAATAAAATATTTTATATGAATCGTCTTTAAGGAATTGTGTGATAAAACCATTGGAATGACTGTGGTTATGATAAGTACATTACATAGAATTGAAAAAGTCATCAGTATAAATTTATAATTTAAATTAAAATGCACATTTAGGATCAAATATATAATTTAAAATAATTCTTTTCTATAAAATATTATTATTAAATAATATTTACTTAAACAGAAATTGTAATATAATTAGATGAAGTCTCTTGTAATATTTATAATGGCCATAATGTTCTTAATGTTCAAATAATTATTATTTTAATATAAATAATGTTTTTTATTTAAAATTATAAATTATATTAATTTTTTAAAAAAAAAATTGGGAAATAAATATCACTTTTTAAATCAGAATAAATACATTATATAATGGATAATTTTCCATAATTTTTATAAATAGTTGGTTTTTTTGGTAAAAAATAAATTTGGTATAAATATGTGGTATGTATTTTGACAACATAATAGACCAAATTTAATGTACTAAATACTATAAAGGGAATATAATACCAAAAATATTTTTTTCAATTTAATGTAATTTATTTTTCAATTTCATTGATTAAATATACAAATATATAATGAATCCTTCAAAATATGGATTGTATTTTCAGGTTTTAAAGACAATTATTTTTGAACATTACTCACTTTCGCATCATGAGTGATATTATTTTAATTATTTTTTCACATAAAATAATAAAATATTTGAAATTAATCCTCTTTAAGAAACTATGTGATAAAACCATTGTAATGATTGTTGTTATGATAATTATCTTTAATAGAATTGAAAACCTTTGTTTAGAAACTAATAAGTAATTCCCCCCAATTTTTCTCTAAATAGTCACCCATAATCCCTTTCCTCTTATGTCCAAAGCTATAAAGAACAAATTTAATCTCCTTCACCTTTTCTAAATCCCTCATAAGGTGTTCTCTTTCCTTTAATAATCCCCTCTAATAATTTTAGACCCTACCTCACAAGTAAGGGATTCTCTTCATATTCCACTTCCTTCGCGTACTTACATTGTATTTTGTATTTTCGATCTCAATTGGTTATTTATTAATGTGATTATAAAAATCCATTTACAATTCAATTTATTTTCTATTAATAAGATATTATTTATCCCCTCTCATTATAATCTTTACCTAAGTCGTTATTGTGTCAATTATGGGATCTCTCTCCCTTCATTTCAATTCAATAAACAAATTTATATTTACACATTTTATTTTCAAATGAATGCGTTTTCATGTTTTTTTACATATAAAATATCTATATATACAATTCCAAAGTAATGATATACCATATATCTCTCTCATTAATCCCTCACATGAAACTTCAAATACACCTGTTTTGGAGATGAAATAACCTTGTGATTTTCAATGCTAATTTAATTTGGTGTGAATTCCAATCACCATGTCAACTCAATGGTAATAAGATACAGGTAACCGACATTTTATTTAAATGTATGCTTCATGTAAAAAATTTTAGAATAACTTTTCAAAAACCACCTTAAAACATTGATATCTATTTATCAGTGAGAACGGAAAATGGAAAAACTATTAACTCGAAAACATATAACTTCTCCACTATCAATATTTGTGAGCTTAATTTATCTCCTAATATTAGGATACTTCCTTTATATTATTTATATTCTATTATGGGTATGTATTTTATTTCCTTGTGTAGAGACAAAATAAATTGTCAATAGAAGGAATCCACCATCTATATCATGAATTTCCCTTTGAATATTTAAAAATATAAGGAGAATGATGTATCTCATTTGGAATCATCCTCTCAAGCATGAATATTATTTCTTTATGATAAAGCATATTTATAACCAATTATTGATACAATGGAGAAGATCATCCTCGATGATATACCCATTATATGATAATATAATAATAAGTTCCTCAATGAATTTTTTCCCTTCCTACTAAATGTGAGGTTATGTTCTCAATCCAACATATACCTAGATCCTTGAAAATATACAAGAATATACATATATAATGGCCAATATTGAACTTGAATTTATAAAGAATAAAATACAAGAGAATCAAGATAAAGGTTTAATATTCCAAAGTGCTTCATCATGGTGTTTACTGATCATTTTCATCATGAATATGAATGGTTCAATGCACATGTAGTAATTATAACGACATCAATAAGAACATTATAAAGAAAATGCATTATATTCCATGTATTTATGGTGTATTTTATTAGTTATGTAAATCCCAGAACTTCTCTATGTTTGATCTTCAATCAGGATATCATCAAGAAATAATGGAAAATGAGGCTATCCCCAGACTATTTTTCATAAAATAAATGAAAACTAATAGTTCATAGAGATTCCAATAAAAGTCACTAGTTCTCAATATATCTTTATAGACTCAATGAATACTGTATTTAGAGATTACCTTAAAATTTTTGTGGAATTATATATAGCTAATATTAATTTCTACTCTAAATAAAAGGTGAAAATGTGGAAAATTTTAATGTTGTACAAAATATACTGAAATGGGAAACTTTATATGAAAATTAAAATTAATTCTCATTTTTTATGGAGAATGTAACATTGTTTGAGAATGTTATCACTATCAAAGGGATATATAAACATATCCTTTAATTATAGATGCAATTGAAGGATGCCATATCTTAAATTTCTTGACAAAGATATGTTGTTTCCTTGGATTATATCGGTAATTTCAATTATTTGTAATAAAATTATAATTATTATCATACCCAGTAGAAAATATAAATCCAAAGGGAGTAAAGTTATTCTAGATATTTGAACATGAGTATATATTTATAGAGTCAAATAATAGGCTAATAATGGAACTTGTGATCAAATCATTAGAAAGTGGTGAATGGTTTCCTTTTTATAGGTATGTTTATAAAAAGTTATTCTATTGTGTACTAATGAGAAATGAAAAATAGATAGTATATTCCTCCTGTTGATTAAATATCCATGAGTATAACTACCGAATATATAATCTGTAATTGCATTCATAGATCTTATCTTCAAATATGTGGTTACATTTTCTCTATGTAGAGATGTGTGACATATATATCGATAGTAATATCTTGAAGTATATATTCACACAAAATATCTTTATTTTCTTTAAAAAGGTTTTTAGATTAGATCAACGATTATAATTATTTAATCCATTACCATCCTAAGAAAGTGAATAATGTAGAGGATAATTTCAGTTGAAAGGTCCCACAATCCTATCCATTATGAGAATTTGAAGTGATAAAATGTTCATTAATATATAAAGGATGGACATGGGAATCATAAAAATATATTCATCCTAAGTTTCTCAAAAAACTAGTCAACAATACATTATTCTAGGATCAAGAGGCCTAACTAAATAATGAGTACATATAGAGAATGGTGAAGAATATTACATAGATGAAATTTTATAATGATCGATTTATAAGGTGTGGAACCCTGATATGTGTCCTATAAAAACTATTATAAATCATGGATCTTTTGGTTGATTTGATTATCTCATCCATATATATTCATCAAATAATAAATAATATGTATAGATATTTGAAGCCAAACATATGGTGGTATAACATGAAGAGGTAGATTTCATGATTTTTATCGCAATTCTTTGTATTCAAACAATTTCTAGATTAATGATATAAATCTAAGGGTATGATGGAAACATTTCCTATACCAAAATTCAAATGGTGAAAACTCCTGTATTTTATTTTAGTGCTTCCCCTGAAATATAAAAAGGATAAGGCCATTTTTTGAAATAGTTGATCACCAAATAAAGTAATCATATTTTATTTTTTTCATGGAATATTTATATATTTACCAAATCTAAAAATATAAAAAAAGGGAAGTGGTAATACTATAGGGGTTTTCACCCACATTTGTAGCTTATCAATATCAAATTATTACCTTTTTGTTCCGGAGAGGCCTTTCGTAATCATTGGATACAAATATATGTTTCATAATTGCTTATCACCGTCTGATGGATGGTATGTCTTAGAGAACCATTCATACTCCAGAGGATATTACATGGTCATGTTCAATAGATTTTTAATGATTTTGGGATCTATACATTCCCATAGAGGAGTTCTCATAAAAAATAGTTTTTATTAAAGTATTAAAATGGCACCTTATGAGGTACTATATGGTAATAGGTGTTAGAATCCAAAATGATGGGATACAGTTAGAGAGAAGAAAATAATAGGGCATGATATAATCCAATAGATGATAATTAATTCCCAATCAATTCAACTTCATATGAAATCTTAACAAAGTAAATAGAAAAAATAAACACACAATCACTAGTGGGACCTAGAGTTAGTGGTTGGAGATAAGGTGTTCATTCATATATCATCATTGAATAAATTATTAGGTTATGGGGGGAAGGAAAATATTAGTCTTAGATATATTATCCCAATTTAGATCCTTTATTGTAAATGATCTTTGTCCTATCTACCGACACTCCCACCTAACTAATATTGAATACATTATGTGTTCTATGAATCCATATTAAAGAATTACATACCAAAAACCTCACATATATTTGATATAGAGGTAGTACCTTTGGAGAATTTTCATCAATATAATGAATTTCTTCTAAAAAACAAAAATTGTAGAGACAATGTTCTATGAAATATAAAAACTCTCATACTAAAAGTACTCTGGGGAAATAAAAAGTTTGAGGAGACAATAAGGGAAATAGAAGAGGTGATAAAATAGAATCATCTTCATCTATTTTAGTGTAAAAATGAAAACATTGTGGATAAATTTCTAAAGGGGTCAAGAATTTAATAACCAAAATTTTTTTGATTATATTCTTTTATAAGTGAATAAATTCATTATTAAGTAATTTTGTAATGGAAAACACATGAATGTAATTTTTTTTATTTTAGACTAATACAAATAATTGTCATACATGTCTATTTGGAATTAAATAAACGTAAGAATCATACCTATATTTAATATAGTCATTTTAAATTAATCTTTAAAACAATTATATATTAAGGATTATAATAAATAAATTGACACATAAAGAAGAAGCGATGGCCTTGACTAGTATAATAATACCCTATAAAGATCATTTTTCAGAGCTTCTATGAGAGGGGGAATCAAAATAATATCTTTTATAAGAAGTACAAGATGATATTCATTACATAAATATCAATAAAAACATTTAATAGAGAATCTAAATCTTATACATATTGCTTCCCAAAAAATGTTTATCGAATAAACCTTGGAAAGACCAACCATTTCACACATTACCCTTAGGGTGTAAGGTGGTTTAAAAATGTCTTATGTATATAGAATATAGTAGTCTGAATTTTTTGTTATATTTTATATAAAATAATTATTATATTGATACATTTAATTAGTAAAATATATATATAATGTTAAATAATGAGTTTTATAAAAATTATAATTTTTACGATGAAACAAAAAAAATTAAGGAATTATATATTTTCAATTAAAAACACTTTTACTAAGAAATATAGTTTTTTTGAATTTAATTTATTTAAATAAAATATTCTTCTTGAAAAATATTTATTTCAAAAATAAATGCTTATATAATTTAATGAAGTCTCATTTGATATTTATATTGGTAAAAATGTTGATAGTTTCATAAAAAGAAGTATTTTCCAAGAAGTTTATATTTTTATTTATAAGTTTAAATTATCATACTTAAAAAATTATTATGGTGAAATAATTATTTTTTTTGAAATAAAAACATTAATTTTTTTAATGGTAAATTTTTATTCATTCTTTAAGATAAGAATTTTTTTGAGTAAAAAATAAATAGTGTATAAATAAATTGTATGTCTTATATAATCATAATATCAAAAATGTGATGTAATAAACACTATAAAAGGAATATATGAAAAAAATATTTTCCCTTTAAATTAATTTTCTTTTGATGATACATTATTAATTTTAAAAACATATATTGAATCCTCCTAAACCAATATTATATTTTTATTTTTTAAAAATAGTTATTTTTGAACATGAATCACTTCCTCACTATGAATGGAATTGTTTTATTTTTTTAATTCATTAATCTAATAAAATAGTGGAAACCACTAAGATTTTTTAGAAACCATTTTCTAAGACCGTGGGAAGGTTTTCAGTTTTTATTATATTATTACTTAGTTTCCAAATCCAATGTCCATAATTTAATAATGAATTTTCCCTCTTTTTTTATAAAAACCCATACATCATCTCCATCCACTTCAATCTAGTGAAATTATTCAGGAGTTTCATATATCTATATATCTTCAAATACATTCCAAGTTGTTTCTATTACCATAAGAATCTCCTCCAAATCTTGTAGAATAAACATCTCAAGTAAGGGATTCACTTCATCTTCCACTTTATTCAAGTACTTAATTTGTATTTACAATTTTTAATATCAATTGATTAGGTTTAATTTTTTTTATAAATATCACTTTACTTAAATATTTATTTTCTAGGAATTAGATATTATTTATCCCCTCTCAATATAATCCTTAACTAATTCATCATTATACTAAAGTGACAGATCTCTATCCCTTCTTTTCGATTCAAGTACATTCTTTCTATTTTGATTTTTATTTGGATTTTTCATAATTTCATCTCTTTTTAAACATTTCAGTAAAATAAAAATTATTCCAACATAATTAGATAACACATTTCCCTCTCATTACTCCCACCCATGAAAATTTATGTACACCTGTTATGCTACCGAAATTATCACTTGATTTTCCATGCCATACATTTTTTGTGAATACCAATCATCATTTCCATTCAAGGGTATTTATCTCGATTTAAATATCATGAATTTATTAGGGAATTACATTTATGAAACCCACACTATTTATGAATGGGATTAATAGTTATAAAATATATTTTATTTTTTTATAATCTATGTGGAATACAAATACATGTACATGATATGAATGTATTGGGTGGGATCATAATTATACAGATCTACATTGATTGGGTAATGTTTTTATCTCATGGGATACTATTTATGGTGCATGTGATGTTATCATAGTTATGATAACTTACGATGTCTTGGTGGTTATCCTTGACTTATTCTTATAATTCCATGTTTTATGTTGTTTCCACATTCCTAATATTCCTTGATGTTATCATATTACATCATGTTTTGGTGAAACTTATTATTATACTGACATTTCTAGGTCATCTTGTTATGCCTCTTGACTCAATTTAAATTCATTAATTTATGTTTTTACATGATTATTCTCTTACAAGGATTCATATCTCATCAGTTTATTTTGAATGTCACTAGATTATCTTGTACATTATTATGAGTTCAATGGAAAGTATGAGATCCTTTTGGAGTTTTAAATAAATATATTTCATCTTTTTTATCAAGTTAATATATTTTGTATCAATGCTCCCAAATACACTGGTCCTCTTATTATTCACGGATTGTAATATTTGTAATAAATCATGAAATAGGGTATATAAATGATATGGGTTTTTATCGTTTTCTTCCTTCAATTCTTGAAATATTATAGAATATATCTCCAAATAATTTGTTTGTAATTGTTTAAATTGGATCCATCAATATTTTATAATTTCTCTAGATAATATATGTGATCTAGATTTTATGATCATTTAAGGATGATTTATATAAGATATTTATATATTCTTCTTTATAATTAGATCTTTGACTACCATAGAAATATCAATAGAATAGTATGAATGTGAGATATACTTCTAAAGCATTAAAAATTATCTAATTCTATATGAGAGTATGCACAAAAACATATATCTTATTCCTCCTCAAAAATTCCACAGGATTATCATTATAAGATTCTCTTTCCTGAACACATATTATAAATATAGAAATATAACTTTTTGATATTCTTCATCTATCTATTTCTATGATACAGTAATTTTGAAACATCACACAATATATGTTTTCAAATCTTATATTTTTATAATTCTTAAATATATATTTTTCATTTAAAATAACCAATAAATTAATTCAAAAATATTAATATATAAACCTACATTAATGTTGCTTATGTGATATCCACATTTATTTTTATTTTTCTAAACTAGAAAATAGGTCACCAAAAAATAATCTAACATGATCAACCATAAATATTTTCAAATATTTCCATTTAAAATTCCCATATATATCACACTATGATTCGAGAATTTAATCTTCCTCAATTATCTTCTAGAAACATTCCATGGACAATGTATTGTGACATTTTTAAATTTGAAACCCAAATAATAATTATCAAATTCAATATCTAGATGTATCTTCTATAGATATTTCTACTTCCGAGGAGTTTATTATTATGGGCCTCTAGGTGAACCTTATAATATATCATAGAAACCCTTGTTTTTTTAAAGTGTGATTCTATGCCTTCATAAAAATTTTCGGATAACAATTTATGTTTTGTAAGACTAAATAACTCTTATGATTTTCTCGAGCTGACTCTTACAAACTCAGTATGGATCCCCACACTATGGATTATTACAAAAATCAAATTTTCAGACGTGTAAATAAATTTTATAAAATATTTCCAGAAACATAAAAAAAATTTATTCCCCTTACAAAAAGTATATATGAACCTCGGGAAATTTTAAGGGTTATTAAGAATTCTAAAAGACACTTATAAAAATCTCTAGGTTCTTTACAGAATGTTTATGACTCTTATTATTTTTCATTGACCCATGTCATTCTTAGGGGTATTCATTCCATTATCAATTCTCTAATACATATATAAAATAGTTATTATAAAGTGACTATGACTATTCCCATTATGGAATTTCAAATCACATATGACTCTTAAAAAAGAGTGTATAACCAATTTCATACGAAATTATGAAACGTATAATTAACATATAAATTCCACAAAACCTTCATAATTTGTTTTCCAATACCCATAACTCATCTAAAAACATTTAATAATTTAAAAATAATTACTCAATAGATTTATTTTGTCTTTATGAATAGTTGACAACAAATAAAACAATATTAAATAACTACATTGGGTTATTCAATATCACTATTTGGACTTCTCATTAACATAAATAACACAACTTCAAACATTTTATTAAATTAATAACTGTTTTTTTATCTTCCATTAATTGGAGGTAAACCATATTTTAATAAGGCGAAGAATTTTATTTAATTTTTCTAATCAAATAGAAAACAATTAAACAAAACATAGTATACAAGAGGCATACTCAGTGCTGAAATCAAGATTGATTAATATGGATATCACTATTTTCTATAAAATTATCCCTTTGTGATACCATATCAAATATCTCTTCCTAGGATCTATTCAATCTCTCCCACTCATTCTATACTTTAATTACTACCCATTTTTGTAATAAAACCAGCATTGAAATCAAACCTTTATTGAAAATTAGTTTTTTATTTTTCTACCCTTTTAAAAATATAAAACAATAAAAAATGGGCCTTTCCCAAAGACCCTCAATTGAGAAGAAATAGCTGAGAATTCATATTCAGCCTCAAATTTTAAAATCTATCACTGGGCATTGATTTAGTGAAGATATCAACATATTGAACTCTGGTGGAAATAAATAAAAATAAAATTTCCAAAATATAAACCATAAATTTGATTAAACAAAATTTAATATCAATTTTCTTTAACTCAGTGTGTTTCACAATACTCTTAAATACAATAATAAATCTACTTTTATTTTAATAATAAATTAATAATGGTTACTAAATCATCACCTTGATTTCCTCAAACTATTATTTCATCTCAATCACGTGACTACATGAACCTGTAGTAGCCATATATTCTAAATATATAGTTCTTAATGTAATTAAATTATTCATTTTATATTTACAATTGATATATATTCCTCCTAAGAGAAATATTCCTCCTAACATTAATCATCTATCATCACAATCAGCTTTTTATTCAGTGTCAATAAAAATAGATAGAAACATAAGCCTATAACTCAAAGTACTATTAATATATTAAAGAAATCACTTTTAGACCATCTAATATAACTCTTTTGGACCACTTTGATACCTTGCATCCAAGATTACTTCATTAAAAATATCAGGTCTTGATGTAGTAATATAGAGTAAACTATCCATTATTCATCTAAACTGTTTTTTATTCATACTTTATCCTTTAACATCCTTGATATGATTCATTTCTACATATATGGTTTTGGGAAAAAGTTTAAGGTCATCCATTATAAATATATTCAATAATTACCTTGAATACATTTATTTGGAATGGAATATAAATTTTTTATTTTACATAACATGTAATCCAAGAAAACATTCCATTTATCCCATTATAAAAATCTTAAATAAGTCTTATTTTATATAGAAAATTATTTGAAATAACCGACTTAGTCACCATAAAAACAATATCATCATCATATATAATTACAATGTGAGTAAAATACTCTATTTACTATTATAAAATTTGATGACATATTTTCTTTTATTGAACATAATTTTTTTATGTAGTTATCCATCATTGAGATACAATATCGAGGGGATATATTAGACCATATAGAGATTTATTAAACTTGAAAACCCATATTCCATCACTTTTTATACCAATGTATAATTTTTATTGATAATATCCATTAAAGAAGGCATATTTAACATATATGTGATGATATTTATAATTCATAAGAGATAAAACTATTAAGAACATTATTATAGATTCAATACTAGACATAGGATAAAAGAATTAATCCAAAGAATAATCATAAAACTATGATTAAACTTTATAAAAAAGTATTTCCAAATTACTTGAAACATTACCATTATCATTCTAATTATTTCAGAAAAACCACTTCATAAGAATCATATATTTCTGAATTTTTTTAGGGAAAAATATCCCATGTGACCTTAAACTCTATATAATTTGGATCCTCATTAATTACTTCAAATCAATATTTTTTATAAATGGTCGTATCCACTTATTGTGGTTCTAATTTATATATAAGTGATGTTTGGTTTTTAAGATTAAATATTTTTCTTGCTTGAACTAATGCACTCTAACTTCTAATTGTATTTCTTATCTATAAAGGATTCTTTAACTTCTAATATTAAAATTTATCATTTTCTACAACCTCTAATTAATAACTAATCTAATAAGAGTTAATATCAAAAATATATGGCTTATTTTCTACTTTTCATGAACAACATTTCCCCTAAATGTTTTCATTATATGTATTAAATTCGTCAAAATCATCATCATTTTGTACATCAATTTTTTATTTATTCTCAATGACCATTTCCTCAAAACCATGTAACACTTTATAAATTATATGTTTCAAACACCTAAAATATTTTACATCTAATAAATATACCCAAATGTAACCTTATTTTTTCTTATCATAAAATATTTCTTGATTTTTGTTTTAAATCATCATAAAAATGGTACTTCAAAACACTTATTAGTAGTCCACAATTGGATTCTTCTTATACCAAATCTCATAAGAGGTAATATTTTAATTTTACCTCACTAAGTACCTATTTTGTGTAAGTTCATTTTGAATATATCCAACCTCTTTTAAAACATATAAATGTTATATTCAACTATCATGTTTCCATTTTTCTCAAATAATAATCTATTTTTTTGTTAATCCATTTTTCTTATTTCTCTATGAAGTTATATATTGATATTAAATTCCATTCATTTCAAGTTATTATTGAAATTATTTTCTTATGAACTCTCTACCTTTATCACATCTAATCTTCATAATTCTCACAAATCGTTCTTTCTAAATTATTCTCTTGGAAATTGTAAACATTTTTAGTATGTCAAAATTATGATTCATGAGCATCAAATTATTAATTCATATAAATTTATTAGTGAAAAAAGTGAAGTATATTTCACAAAGAGTAGATTAATTCCTTATTATCCCACAAAAATATGAATGTATTGAGTCAAGTGTCCAAGTGGCTTGGATTACCACCATTTTTTTATTATCATGTGTAAGTTTCCCTTTTTGGATAATTTTTCATATCTCTTATCTCTCTCTATTGAGATGATTTATGTCTGTAACCATGTCCCCCTAATATATATTTTAATAAATTATTTGAAAATGTTGATTAATTTTCTATTCTATAAATTATTTAATCCTCTAAGTTCCAATTGATTGAATTACATGAGTCTTCAATTTAACAAAAGGTTATCATTGGTTCATTCACATACTAGAATACATTTTCCATATTTTATATTGTTGATATGATGGTTGTTTCATCTAAAAATAATATCATTTACTTCCAACCAAAGACAAATCACACTTATAAATATATGTTTAATACCACTTAAAAAAGACATATTTTGACATTAACTTTTTTTATTTAATCTCAATTTACCTAATACCTTTTATTTTTATAGATATATCATTACCATGGATAATTGAAAAAACATAAATTTAATTAATATTATTATGGATCATGGTTTTTGTAGTCATATGTGATGAGAAGACACTGTAAAAAAATCATTGCTTCACCTCTTTCTTACATTAATATCCCCTTCACCAATAAGTAGGTATTCAGTTATATTAAATCTTTGAGTCTTATTAGCTTCAAAAAACATATTCAATTTTTCTTAGAAGCATTTTCATACACTCCTAAATATAATGACCATAATTTTCACACCTTTCATGAATCTAAAATAGATAATCAAATCTCATTTGTACTGGTAAATGAGAGGTTTTTTTTTGTTCACTACTAACTCTTCAATCATACTCCTCCAATTTATAATATAGATTTGATTTAATTATTTCATTATCTGAATCCATGGAAAATAAATTTTATACCAACAAATACAATAATTATTCCCAAATACACTACACCAAAAATAGATTTTTTTAAAACATGTTTCTCTTCGAAATTTTTGATACATCCTATTAATTACAACATAATGTATTGTTATATTTCATGACCATTTATTCGATTTTTTTAGTGAATATTTCTTTACAAATATATCCTTAACACCATTTTTAGTAGGGGTATCTTTATTATAGTTTTTATCAATCCCATCTTGTGGATAATCTCTTGAGTAAACTATAATGTTATATGAAAAATATTTCACATTTTTATTTTCCACAAGTAATTTTTTACCTATGTTTGTGTATACTATTTATTATCATATTGGGATAAATCATCCATTATTTTAATAGATTTATCATAATAACATCTGTTTTTCCAAGATTATTCTCAACCACAAGGCATCTCGATAGAGAAATGTTCAGTTCATATTCTATCAATGAGATATTCATCTCAGATACTTTCAAAACTCACTCTTAGACAACAAGATTCACTTTATGATGTTTAAAATCCCTAACATTTTCATTCTAATTATTTAGTATTCCTTATTTTTATTTATTAAACATAAAAAAATCATCTTTAGGTATTTTATTTCCATCTTGTGTTGTTTTTTCTTCAATATACACTACAAGCTCATTTTCATTATCTATTTCATATAGTATTTATTCCCATGTTCTTCAAAGCATGATATTTATTTTTTATTTTAAATATGAGACATAAAATCCCTAAAAGTTTTAGGAATTTATTCATCATATAGTATAATTTATGTAGATTGTAACTCTAATTAACTTCTTATCTCAATCCTCTATTCTCTCTTTAGAAACTTTTGAATATTCCCTCTAGATTTATTATCTACTATTGAATTACTTCCATATTTATTACATTAGGGTATTTATTCATGTCCTCTATATTAATACATTTAATATTTCATTCTTGTAAAATAATCAATGAAATGAAAATGTTCACTAAAATTAAATAATTATAGTTGAATTTTTCTTTTTTCCCATTCCCTTTCACTTTTTAAGGATTTTGGGTTAAGATCTATGGTTTTCGTGTACACTTCATCACCCTCCTTTTCATATTCAAATTCATTTGATGAATAAACATAATTCAGTATGATATTTCTTAAATTATTATATTTTAATTCCATTTATTCATTGGATTTATTATAAAATATTCTATCTTTCATTATCATATAATTATAGAGTATGTTATATAACTCATCATGAAATAAGTCATACTTTTCATGTAAGGTTGACATCCTTAGATCAAATCTTTTAAAAAAATTATATTTAACATCTTGATAATAGTTAATTCTTATAATGTTTTTCCATATACCCTAAAATGACTCACTATATCATTCACCCCATTTATGTAGCCATCAATTGTAATGTCTTCAATAATTATAATGTCTTTAAATTTATCTTCCCAGATTTTCTGTCAGTTTTATTTTACTTTATTTTTTCCCTAAGACATGTTCACAAGCATGTCTGACATTTACATGTTTATTTTAATTACCAATAATTTTCAATAAAATATACTAGATACGATGGTTAAATTTGATTTATTTTTCATTCAACTATTTCTAGATTTTTCCTATTTTTAAATTTCATGATGGAATCTCACCCATGGGTTGAAAACCCGACTATCAAAGAATCACTTATTTTAAAGTGTTTTGATATGATATAGGGAATAATTTTATTTATTCAAACATTTCATTTATTACAATCACAAATAAGAAAAACCATGATATTAACATAATTTATAATCCTTATAATTCACCCTCAATTATGATAGGATCTTAGAGTAAACCCTATTAGTTCATATAGTGGTTTGGGATTGGAGTCCTTAGGGATTTCGGGCCACCCAGGCCTTCGGGTTAGTAGGGATTTCGGGAAACCTTTTATGGGCTTTAGGCCACCTCAAGGCCTTCGGGCCAGATGCAGTTTCCCCAGGAAGACTACAAAAAAGATGCAGCCCCAGAAGAGGATTCTGAGAAGGTGCACTCACTAGAGGAGTTCCAAATGGATTATTCAGAATGAGAGAGTATGGCTATGTCATTCAGACCGACCTGTGCTAGCACGGGAAGCCTAGACAGACGTTCATGTGAAGGTGGAGAGAAACTATCATGATGCAGATTCTGGGGAGGGGAAGTTCTTTTTAGATAGTTTGGTTGAATTCCCTAAGATCTTCATTTCATGTAATCTCATAAGCCTAGTGGTCATGTAATATCTGAGCCTATGGGCCTTGTAAGGGTTCCCCCTCATCCCTTGAAAGGGGGGATATAAAATTCAATAAAAATAAAGGCCTTCAGGACATTCGGGCTATTAGTTCATATACTACATTACATGATAAAGTGAGTTAATGTACCACAAATAAGGGGGGAATGAGTCTATATAATAACTTTTATAATTTCTATTTTAGAAATTAAAATTTGTGACCTTTTAAAGGTCTAGGTACTATATTATACAAATATCACCTTCACATTTATATAGTACAAAAGAAAATAAACCCAAGTCAGTCTAGGTTTTATATGGTTTGGACCTAATGTGGGCAACTAATCCTTTCAAGATTTTTAGATGAGTTTCCAGAATAAGATATTCACTATAGTTTCCAAGTGAATAGAAGATAGGTTAATTTTTGTTCACTGACTCCTATTGCGATGTCTATGATCTTAAAAATATATATTTAGTATTCTTTTCTAAATTCATTTAATTCAACAACAACAATATTATGTTAATTGGTACTATTTTGATTATACTATTCAATCCAATCTTCAAGAAATTCTCCATCACTTCTAGGAAAACATGATCACTAGTGGTTATCAATTTTTCTTTGTATATTAGAATAATATATTATTATTTAAATCGGGTATCTCACTACCATATAAATATCAATATAATATAATACACAATGTTCTTCCTTGTTATGATTTTAGAATAATTTGAGCATGCATGAGATCATGCTCACACACTTTAATATTATTCCTCCTCAAAAACAATCCACTATATGATTAGTATTATATTAACTGTCCTTGAAATTGAAGATGAATAAAGTACTACTACTTGTTAATATCTCTTATTTTCATCTTTCTTTGACACATATATTCCAAAACACTACATTGTAAGGTCTTCTGAAATCATATAATTTTATTTCAAATTATTTAATTTATATATTAACTCAAAATGAAACATAAATCATTTATATATTTTGAGTATAGAAAAAATCATTTAATTTTATTCATTTAATCTCCTCATTATTTCCGTTTTTTAATTGGACAATAGTTTAATAAAAAAATCTATCTTAAATAGCCAAAAATAATTTCAAATATTTCCATTTAAAATTACCAAAAATTTCACTAAATGATCCTATCATTTAATCGTCTTAAATTATCAACTTGAATCATGTTTTAAAAAATCCTATGATATTTTATGATTTAAATATAATATATGAATTATTAAATTTATTTTCTAAAATTATCTTCCAAAAATTATTCTATATTAGAAAATTTTCTAATTGTTTTTCTCTGGGATACCATTAAAAATATCCTAGTCAGCATTACATTTTAGAGTGAGAGTTCATGTTTATAAAAAATTAATATAGAAAATGATTTCACCTAAGATTAAATGAATCTTATGATTCTATCCAGATGATTATTATGAACATTATGTTGGTTCCCAAACTACCAAATTTCACATACAATATTTTTTCATTAGAGTAAATAACACTTATGAAAATCTTCATGAATGTTCTGAAAATATCTATACCCCTTAAAGTAATTCCATATGAACATTAAAAAATTCCAATCACTCATATAATATTATACATAATTCTTATATAAAAAACTATAACCCTACAAAATGTATAGATGACTGGTATTAAATTTGAATAACTCTTATAATTCTTTAGTGATTATTGTTATTCATAAAGGTCTTAATGAATTGGTCAATTCTATATACTATAGATAAAATGAGTTTTATAAAATGAAGGTATCTATTCCATTTTAAAAATATGAACTCACAAATAAATCATATTAAAGAGTATTTTTTCAAATACCTATATAATCATACAACATAAAATTAACAAATAATATCCTCCAATCATTCATAATATTGTTCCAACATCCTTAACTCATTTAAAAAACATTAAAACACTTTCTAAACACATCATAAATATATATATTTGGTCTTTATGAATATATGACAATAAATATACCATTCATTAGTAAAAAAATTGGTTTTTTACATTTTTTAGTTTTTAATGGGTTATTTGTGTATGTGTTTTGGGAATGGGAATAATATTGAGATCTCATTGGTCAAATCCATTTACCGAAGATACTGATTGATTCTTCCTAGGAATGAGAAGACATATATTTTGGATTTTTAATGAATACAAGAGTTCATATATATGTTTTAATTATTAATTTTATTTAATTAGCATGTAAAATTTTTTATGGACTACTAGATATAAGAGTAGGGTTTTGCAGTAGATCTTAGATGATTTTTTTTAAAAAAACTCTTAGTTAAACCATGATGTGGTGTCTTAATCATATGACACATTGTTCTAATTGGGTGTATTGAGTGTGTATAGGGTATTTCTTATACTTAATAATTATTAATATATTTTTGGGAATTACTTTATGTCATAAGAAATGAAACTACAATGTGGTTTGTTATAGTTTCTTAAGGATTTTGTGATAATTATTAACAAATGTTAATGCAAGGGTAAAATGGGAAAGTGGACCAGATCATAGTTTGATGATAAAAAAGATGAAAAATTATTTATACAAACAATGATATTGTTTAATTTATGGTCAATTTTTAGAGGATGTAGAGAAATTATCTCGTTAATGAAATATTTTATAGAATGAAGGA
Organism: Viscum album; assembly: GCA_963277665.1. NCBI lineage: Eukaryota > Viridiplantae > Streptophyta > Magnoliopsida > Santalales > Viscaceae > Viscum > Viscum album. The sequence goes on from OY728137.1 coordinate 1,962,819,007, forward strand.
CATTATTCTAGAATTATTAGAAACCATGGAATAGTTTTATGGATCACAACTCAACCCATTTTCTAACCATGGTATTTATATCCATTTTTTGTGATATTCTATTATAATTCACAATTAAAAATAAAATGTAAACTGTTTAATTCTCTGACTAATTTTTCTTTATTTGATGTCTCCTTATATCCACTGATTCTAAATGGATTCTCAATCTATTTTTTCTCCTTTACATGAGAGTATTATTTACAATATAATTTGATTGAAAATTTTTTAGGTTCAATTCCTTATATATAATAATTGGTGATATCAATCTAGTTTGGGATGATTTAATTTAATTTAGTGGTAAGAGAAGGATTTCATATCGAATTTTTAAGTTATATGTTGAATTAATGAGAGGCAAGTGGTCTTAACCTTATCTTGTATACTAATTCACTAATTTAGTGAATTTTTCTTAATGTTATGATGTAATTTAACAATGCAGTACCTTTTTATCATAGAATTGAAGATTAATTAAATAATAAAATAATGAAATGGTTTAATGTGGAATAATTAAGTTAGTTACATGTGAAATTTTATTGCAATAAAATCATTATTCATTTAATAATAATAAACATTGTTAATAAATTAGATTATATCAGAAATTAAAATTTATAAATTATCAGAATAATAATTATTGAATTAATGAGATAAAAAGTCATCTATATTTGTTGAATTATATTATATAATTAAAATTATGTGTGAAAAGTTACCATTAAATATTTATAAAAGTTTGTTAAATATATTTAATATCTTAGTGTGTGTGTATATATATGATTATTTACAAGTTATGTTTTATATGTTAAATAAAAAATTTATCCTTATATTGATGGAATTTGTTATTAAGGGTTCTTTGATTTTGTTTTTAATGATTAAATCATTGATGTGATTAATTGATAAGATTTAACTAAAAGTAGAAGAAAATTGGTCATATAAATGGGTTTTATATGCGACATTTTAATGTCTTTATATCTTGAAAATTGGGGATTTAATATCTTATATATTCATTTAAGATCATTTAAATCACTTATGAATTATAGGTATGTTTCATAAATTTATGTGGTCATGTACCTATAAAGGGGGATTTAATTAGTAATTTTCGATTATATATGTGGAAATAACATTAAAAATATGGTTGAATGTTTTTTAATGATAAACTTGTAAGGTTTAGTTGTTTAAGGATATAATTGGGTAAATTTAACACCCATAAGAATATCAAAGTGAATTAAAATTTATTTTGGTCCTTGGTTTGTGGTTTTTAGTAGTTTTTGGTTGTTTAAGTACTTAGGGTGGTTCATGAGAGAAATTAGGATGATTAGGAGGGACTTACCACTTTTTGGAGCTATAAGAAATATTCATTTCATGACATAATATGTATCAGTATGAAAAGTCATGATAGGGCTACGAGATGTTTGATCTTATAATTTCACTACATATGAGATCCTTTGAGGAAAATAATGACTTCTAGGAAAATATTTTAAGGGGAAAAGCCATATTTCCACACTAGAACACATATTTCTTCCCCATTTCTTCTACCCCAACCCTTAGGTGAAACAGATTTTTGCGGGGTGTTCTACTCAGAGAATTTAATTCCCCTTCTCTCATTCCTTCACTATTTGAAGTTTGTCGATTATTATGGGTCATTATGGGTAAGTCTATCATCATTTGTGACATAAATCCATGTTTATATTTTTCATTATTCAAAACCCATAATGAAATTAATTTGGAACTAATTTTATGAGTTTTTTGTGGTATTTATTCAAGTGGTGATTCTTAGTGATTTGTCACCATCATGATTGAGGTAGAGAGTCCTTTGTATTTTATGGATTGGTTTATAAAAAAATTCATTAATTTATAATTTAATTTTTTTGTAGCCTTGTGAGACATATTATTTTACAATAAAATCAAAAGGATGATGTATCTATCAGTGTGGTTGGTTCATTATAAGGGGAGGGAAATATACATTCCATGAAAATAGAGAATGCAAGCCTTTTATTGGGGATGTGTGTAGGTTCTACACCTTGAAAAATGGGTTTTGATTGAGCCTTTTCAGATCATTTGAGGCTACTATAACTATTTATTTAGGGAATCCCCCTTCTTAGATAACATGAAACTAATGAATGTAACACTTGGAATGGTGATAACGATAGGGAGTTTTCTAGCATGTTTTGGCTTGAAAGGTGTCATTTGGGATTTGAAATGGATTCTATTACTAGGGTATTTGAGGTAGAGGAATGGTTAGTGTGTTTATTTTTCTGATTGGAGTATGATTTAAGTTTATGAATGGTTTATTGAGATGACAAGGGTTAACCCTGAACAATGTGGTTTTTACTGACATGTGATGATATGATGACCATGAGATAGATGGTTTAGTCTTATTGTGAGTATGACCATCACAAGTGAGGAATAGAGTTGTGGTATGGTTCTGTGATGGTTTTTATGTATATTTATCTACATGTTTATGCTTGTATGTGGCCTTTCTATAATTTGTGGGAATGGGTTGGTGTGCTTGTATGTCTGCTCCCTATAGTACGTAGGGATGGGCTGTTGGGATTAATTTACCTTCCAACTGTCACCGATAATTTTCATGATGATGATTATGATTTCGTGAGAGTATTAGATCAAGGATCATTCCAGATGTGGCTTGGGTTATTGTAGCTTAATGGACTGCCCTTAGTATACAGGGATGAGTTATGGTGCATGATGGGGTTGGGACTTGTGTAATAGTCTATGGTTGTGGGATGTGTGTGCTTTTTAATTCTAATATATATTACTTTGGGTAATGAGATGAAGTATGCAGGGTTGGGGTTGATGGAAGCTTAGTTTGAATAGTGTTACTCAGTGGTTTGTATATATATTTATGTTTTTATTTTCCATCATCATAAACACTTTTATAAGACTCATTGCTTTTATAATAAGGACACATTTTTCCTTTCTAACAGGGTTTTTACTCACACCCAACATGGAAATATCGATGTAGGTGTAGACTATTTTCTTTTGGGATTTTAGATGAGAGAAAGGGCTTTGCATATGAATGTTATCCATATGGAACCCCTCCTTTTTAGTACATAAACATTTCATTTCATAGAACTAAATACATGATATTTTAACGTTTAGTTTCATGGAAATTAGGATCACAGTTAAAAGAAACATAAAATTTTCTTCACAAACACATGAAACGATACTTTAGGGTTTCACACTGAGTTAATTTTACTGAATCTAAAATCCTAGGAATGTACAGTAATGTTAAGGTGTGAGCATGAGGCCCAATATGGGAATAAAAAGAGTGACATTTAGCTGGTGATCATGATGAATATCAATAAGAACATGAGGTTAAAAAATATTGAATGAACAAGATAATAATAGGAATATAATAATAATAATAAATATGAATCATAACATGGGAATGTTGCTAAAACATTTAAATGAGACATTCATAATTATGTCACCAAGGTTTGTCACCAAGGTATCATAAATGAAATTTACTAGGGTAATTCATCAAGATATCGTAAAACGTATCATATCGATAGATAAAAATATTTACCCAATATATTGGATACATATTAGTGTGAACCCTTTATATGAATTAATTAACGTTAGTGACAAATATCATGGTAAATAATTTCATTAATATCCCATGACAAATAAACAACAAGTTTCTTAAAAAAATCTTGGAGTGAAAAAGTTCTTAAAGCTGCGATCATTATAAAATTATTTTCCAGAAAAAGGGGAATGTGGATTCAATATATGAAAATCCAAAAACAAATAAATAACTTTTACATCTAGGTGAATACAAATAGAAATTTAATTGTTTTGGGTATTCACAAAAATAACATAAATTATAATTTCAAAAGTAAATGTTTGAATTTTTAGAAGTAAATTCACCAGCATGATTGGTATTTAATGTGTCATTAAAAAGGATAAAATGAGGGAAATTAAAGGTAAATGATTTATAAAACATAATTTGGTAGTAAGAATAAGATTTAAAAATCTAGGAAAAGAGGGTATCATTTTATTTAGATTTCATATAGTAAATATAGGCTATTAAATTTAAGATAAAATATTGGAAATTTGCTTACATTGAATAGTTGATCCAAAATCTATAGGAATGAGAAATTGGGGGATTAAGGACCTCTTCTGGGTAATCCTTAGTGAGAAATGACTCCATAATATTGTGGATGATGGACTGGGAGTGAAGTGGAATGGATAAAAGGGTGGGTATTTATTGAAGACGTGGAGTAATTGTTTAATAATTTCCTAATATAGGTAATGGAAATTTAGGTTGTGGAATGTGAAACCCCATGCGATTAAGCATTGGTTTTTATAAGGAATTTGGTAATTTGAGTCAAATTTTTAGATATTTTATTCAATTCGAATTGAAAACTATTAGTTAATAATTTTTTTGGCATCAAAAATTAAATTGTCCACAAAGTAAAGTTATTAAAATATAATTTTCAATTTTTGATTATTGAAAGTCACTTATATGTTTATAATTAGATAAAAATTTCATAAAATACTTAATATTAATAAAATAACATATTTTTTGTTGTGTATTATCATTAATTAATTATTAAAACATTGATACTCAAATAGGATGTCATAAAAAATATTGAAAATCCAAAACTGTAATTTTACAATTCATTCAAAAATAAATTATTTTATAAAATTATCAAAAAATCACAAAAACCTAAATTCAAAATTATTATTTTATATTTGATATTTATTTTACAAATAAAAATCCCTATGTATTAAATTTTAACTTTTAAATATAAAAATCATTATTTATTAAAAAATTAAATTTTTTAAAACACACTCAAAATTTTTGACACTTATTAAAAATTTCCTAATACATTATAAAGGTATTTTATCATTCAAATTTGAATAAGAGTGTTTTATTTGACTGGTTCATTAAAAAAATATTATTTAGAAAGCCTTATTTTATTATAAATGTGTACATATGTTTTTTAAAATAAAATTATGTTTTATTAGTTCTCAAAATAAATTTATCAAATTTACCTCAATTAAACAAATATTTTATAAAAAAACAATACATAGAATAAAATTTATTCAATAAAAAAATTATTAATACAATGGAAATTACACTTTAAGTAACTAATTCCAGGAAATTTATCCCCTTATTCAACCAGTGTACACACTAAAGGTATGTTTTTCAATAGTGGTAGTTATATGGGGGTTCTATACTAACATCTACCTAGTTGATATTGTAACACCCCAATATTTCATATTACGTTATTTCTTCAATGTAATTCAATAACTCGCACTACACGCAACACAAAGTTCAAGCGCACCACGACTAAACAAACTAGACGTTCATAAGTGGTTATGAATTGTATTAACTAAATTTTTAACATTATATAATCCTTATAACATTAGAATCCATATTATGAGTTTCTTATACATGATTTAAAACTAATTCATTTTTTCAGATAAAATAAGTATTTTTCAAAACACGCACTTTTACCGTATTTTAATGGTGAACTCTTTCTAAATCCAATATTTGAAACATTTATATATTCAATTTGATAAAGTAAACATAATCTATAGAATCTGGACATAAGAATTTAGTTTTAATAAATTTTCGGTGTTTTTCTGATAACTTTCATATCTGTGTGAATAGTGAAAAATACTATATTTTAACTGAAAACAACTTTTTTAATTAAAATAATTTATTGTTTTAAATTATACATTTTAATGGTTTGGAAGTACAAATAGATTATTTTTTACCATTTAATACAATACTAGTCATTGTATGTAATTTCACATTGAGATTGGACATAAACAAGTGTCAATCTTTTGATAGTTATTGTTTCATAAAATATTCCTTTTGGTTTTAACAACAGGAATTAATTTGAAATTAATAAATGAACCTTATAGGTTTTTAATTTGGAAAAATATTCTTCATTTTTGAATTTGGAATATCAAAATTAGCTTAGGGTGAATTTTTGGTATTTTTCTGAAAACTTTCAATTTTGATGAATAGTGAAAAACACTCAATTATAGTTTAAAATCGAATTTTTATTTAAATAATTATTTATTTTATTTAAATTTATTTAAGGTAAAAATAGATACATAATAAATATATATGTTTAATTTATTTCATTCGAGTTAATTTATAATTATTTTAGATATATAAAAATTTTATTGAACTTTTCGCTGTCTTTTACCCATCTCCTAGGAGATTTTGCAAATTCACATAAAAAATAATTTTACCGCTTCTGTGAGTGGAGTTTTAAAAATCCAAGGGACATGGATAATATTAATTAGTAAAATTTAGTTCAATATGATAAAAATTATTTTTGGTGAATAGTAACTTTTTACATTTATTTAGCATTTTGAAAAGTAAATATGGTAATTAAGGGTAAAAATGATATTATTATTACCCTAAAACAAGTCCTAATTATATTGGATAAGTTTAATTCGACCAAAAAACTATAGTAATTAAATATGAACCTCTTTGGTCAACATGGATTAGATTAGGACATTTATTATTATTTAATTCAAAGAAGAGTTAAAAGAGTTAAAATCCAAGTTTAATAACTAAAACATTTTTAATATAGGATTATACATAAGATAAATTAGATTATAAATAATAATTAGAAATATAAAAAGATTTCATACATAATGGATTTTTATTTACACTTTTTAGATATTAAATAATTTAATTTATTTATGACAAAATGGTGATGGAGTAATTACCTAATTAATGAAAAATTAAAATAATTGATATTATAAATATAAAAATAAATTTCATTTGAGACATTTTATGAATTACACTAATTTTATAGGTTAATATGACATATTAGGGTTACTTAGATGAATTTTCTTCGAAGTAATAATGCTGTTATGGATTCAGAAAAGACAAAATACCAAATAGTGTCAAAATTGACATAAAAGAGTTTTTAAAACAAATATTATATTATTAATTGATATTCTATTCCTAAAAATATTATGTTCGTCAAAAGGACTCATATAATGATTTTTGTATCATTAATGAACTAATTGGGGTTTTCTTTGATTTATATAGAATGTTTATTAACCATATAATATAAAAAATACAAAGAGATGTGGTAAATGTTAAACTATTTAACAGAGATATAAATCTAAAAGATAAAGTTAATATAGTGCCCCAACCCTGTCTAAAACCTATTGGTTGAGTGGTTTTAGACCCATCCCCACATTATCCTTTTAATAATCTATTTTGAGCCATTATAAACTGAAAATTATTTTATTATAAAATAATATTTCTAGCTTTTCCTAAGGTGCCCTTCACCACTCTTATAAAATAAAACTCCCCCTTCTCTCTAATTCACAACTTAAAAGCCCTTTGTCTCATCCAAACCCTACCCAAATATCCTCTAAACTTCTTCTCTTCATCTTAGAGTACTTTATCTACTAATAAATTCAACTTAAGGTTCGTTTTTTATCAAATCAAAATGAAGAACATGAAGAAGAGGTAATAATTTCACCACCCTTTTTCAAGTTCTTTTGTTCTTCCACTACTTCTTTCTTTGTTATTTCCATTATAAAATAATAACTCTAGTATTTTATATATACTGTGATATTATCATAAATATGGTACAACCATATTCATTATTCTATCCATCCTTTGATTGACATGTCACCATACGTGCATATGTAATGATTACCGTCCACACGTCGTGGTGTAATTGTTATTCAGTACATTATTATTTGGATGGGTATAATAATGATGTGTAATTATTTTAAATAATAAATATAACATTATAATGATTCTGTATATATGATATAAAATCCAAATATATATTATTTTAATATCAAAATAATGATATAGTCGCTTGTGCGGATGTACGGATTACCATCTCCATGAACGCGATGAGATTCATTTCTCATCGTATCCATTCAAGACTAATTTTCATTAGATGATTAAAAATAATTTATAAACATTTTATATCATTCTAGATATGAATAATATACATTCCATCCATAAAAAATATTACTCACATAATAAAGAATATAAAGGAAAACGAATCCGTTAACACCCAGAACGATGATAATATTAAGATATTATTAACAAAACAATTTTAAAAGAGCATATATGTTATCATATTAATGTATATGATTCTTTCATAATTTAATAATTATTATTTTATCAATATATAGGAGGTTAACCTACCCTCTACCATGGAAAATTACAAGGTAAGGGTTAATTTCACAATCTCTTTATTATCCGAGGTTGTTTTTACGTACGTATCTACTGGGACATGTTTATTATCCATGTCCAGGTTTCATAAAATAGTTTTCAAAGGGATTATTTTTAAGGGAATTTTTACTAAAACATCATTTTAATTGTTTTAAAGATTATTCTTCTAAACCATTCTAATTATTGTCCATGTTTTCAAAATGGTTTTAAGGATTTATTTAAATGGACATGAATGTTTTAAAATGTTAATTCCTTTCAAAAGCATCAAAGTAGTATGGTACAAATTGATTCAAAAATGACTTTAAATGTCTTCCTTTCCAAATTGTGTGGCTTATGAATGTTTTTATGAAAAAGGGATATTTCTCTTAAATATTTTTACAGATCATTTTCATCTATATCAACATCCCTTGATGGATATTAAACTTGTTTTAAGTTGATTTATTATGATAAAAATCTTCCATATTATATTGAATGTTTTGTGATATGTTTGACTGTGGATGTGTTATTTTCATACCATTCATGGTTTATGGCTAAAGTAATGACATTTCGTATGCTAGTTTTAATACAAATGTTTATGTTATGTTTAAAACTTTTCATATTAGGAATGCATTGGACTTAGTAAGTGACGAGTGGAGCCCGCTATAGATCCTCAATACATCAGTAGGTCTCCTCAGACAATCTAGTGTCTTGGAACAAGGCCTTGATAAACTCTTATTTGTAGTCTTCACACAAAGCCTTGACTATGGGGGTATGATAGTCTGGCATTATGCATTCCATCATTATGAAATTGGTTATTGACATTGCATGTGTTTATTCTACTAGTATAATTTATATGTGAATAAGTAAAAGGAATTATTTCATTTTATTTTTGCCATATTATTTTGAAGTTCAAGATTAAAAGGATTTTCTTTTAGTTATACATTTCCTTAAATGTTTATTATTATTTATGAATGTTTCCGCTATATTGTTATCCTTACTGAGTATCTGAGCTCACCCCTTTCTATATTTTATTTTTTCCCTGGATGTGAAGAAGTGTTTTATGAATTATCTGTAGGGATAGTCTGAGGGGATATGAGTGTCGACTATAGAGACTATGATATTGTAGTTTTTCACTTTATTATGTAATGTAAGACCTATGAATTTATCTAGTTTTTACATTGCTATTAAACTAATTGGTCATTCGAGACTTGATCGTTTGTGATCATGCCAATGTTATGTAATAATGCACCGACTCATGGTAACTGGGGTCGGGGCATTACAGTTGGTATCAGATCATGTTTAGTACAAACCTTGGAAGCTAGATTTAGATAAACTCTGATTAGATCACATAGACCTAAGATGTACATTGAGGATTATTATATAATAACATATTAGAATATTGGTATTGTATAGATTTTGTGAGTTTTCCAAATAATTCATCTATGTCTGGATACGAGCTTGGTAGATATGGCTCTGGCATAGATGTGCCTAGGGGTAAAACCTAAAAACACCGCTTTGAGCTAGACTCGAACGGGAACTGGTGCACGAAAATGGGCCTTGTTGTACTCTTAGTTAGGACACTCCCAGGGGATATGCTTAGGATAATCCTCAATTTCATTAAAACCCATTATTAAGGGGTTATGATAATATACTTCCTCAAAGAAAACATTTTTATGATTGTGGATTATATCCATAAACTGTTCAATTTATGTTAGGTATTTCACATGATTGGAATTATTCATTTCAATTCGTAAACTGACCTTCTGTATGCCATTGTATAGAAATGGTTCCCAGTATAAGGAATGTGAACTCCAGTAATACGTATGATCCAATGAGTAAGAAGGTTCATACCTTCCATGTTATTAAGAAAACATTTTGAAAGGAAATAATCTCTCATGTTTTCTCAACATATAACGAAATAGTATCATGTGTTAATAAGATAAGTAAATAGTTCTCTGAGTCCTATGGCTTTGAAGGGAAGCAAGAGAAGAAAATTATGGAAGAGAGAAAGATGGATAAAGAGAAGAGGGAAAAGAAACATTTTCCCATATGTGATAACTGTGGGTAGAAACACCATGTACTTTCATAAAGGGAATGAGAATTTGTTATAATTGTGGAGAAAAAGGACACCAAGAACGTTACTGAAAGGGTATGAAAAAGGTTTCAAATGTAAAATTCTCATCTTCACGGAGTTGGTACACTACCCAAACCAATGTTAAAATCATCATAGTATGCCCCGAATGATACTATGGGATAATAGTCAAGTTATGATACTACCACAAACGAGGAGGAATGATTAGAGTTCTTATGTTGTTATTAAAGAATTATGTCATTTTAGTGTCGTATTAATGCTATACTGGTTATAATAATTATGGAGTATACGAGGATTGTACTGTATTACTATTTCATTAAGGACTTGAGATTTTGTGGAACAAAGAAAAGTGACTCAATAGATGGATAAATTTTTGGGAAATATATAGTTCAGAGAAAGATAAACCATAATATGGTTCTGATACTGAAGTTCTGATTTTGGAATAATACATGCTTGATTTTGATAAATTATATTGGATATTTTTGACTACCTTGAAACTGATTAATGATTTGTATATTCCATCACTGTTGGAGTTTACAACATTAATGTATAGAAGGAGTATATACTGTATTCTATAAGGAATAAGGGAGCATGGATGTAATCAATAAGGATATATGGTAATTCAGGATGTTGCAGTGTTTCAAATGAATACATGATGAAGGTTTTCACATGTTAATACGTGGAAAAAAGGATCTTAATTGTGTTCACCTACCTTATATATTTTGGACTGTGATTTTGGACAGAAGTTTTTGGATAAGTGGAGTTTGATATTATTTTTGGATTTCCATAAAAAGGACAACCCGAAGGTCGGGTGGCAACCTGTCGCGTCCAGCAAGGCTGCGAGACTTGAACCCACAACTGAAGGGAGACAAGGGTGTATCACCTATCACTGACCACATGATGTCCTGGATTGAATAATGTAGTTTTTTAAAGGGTCTGGTAGATTAATTATAAATTCATTTTTTTGGAACCCTAAATGAATAGAATAAATAGAATATTATTTTATGTTCTATTATCTTTTAAAGTGAAAGATGAGTTTGTGGTAGAAATTAGTTAAAAGATGGAACTCTATTTGTCAAGTATATTTTTTTTTCTTCTCTTATTCTATGAATAAATATATTCATAAAATTTAGGTGAGGCATCTTAAAACTAAAAATGTGTTATCCTAATTACTTATTTTTCGGTGAACCGTTGATATTTTAAATCATCATAGATTGATTTCTTTAAGGCCATCAATTCTATAATTGTTTCTGATTGATAACCTCAATCACTCCCTATAAATATTTACATTTTCCTCCAAATATGTGTCTCTAATTTCCACCAATGTTCATATAATCAAGATTATAATTTGCTGGGGACTTTTTCATTCCCCTTTTCCTATTATTAAGACTAAATTTTATTCACCCAATTTCCGATGTGGGTTTTCCAACAAAGGTATTGTCTATTATAAACCTTTTATTTTTGAAAAACAATTTCAAATTCTAAGGATGAAATTTATTGAAGGAGGTATGAATGTAATACCCCAATATTTTATATTATGTTATTTCTTTAATTTAATTCAATAACTCGCACTACACGCAACATCGAGTTCAAGCGCACCACGACTAAACAAACAAGTTGTTCTAAAGTGGTTATAAATAGAATTAACTGAATTTGATTATTATATAATCCTTATAATTTTAGAATTTATATTATGACTTTCTTAGACATTATGTAAGAACTAATTCGTTTTTTAAAGATAAAATAATTATTTTTAAAAAAATGCACTTTTACTGCATTTTAATGGAGAACCCTTTTTAAATAAAATATTTGAAACTTTTATATATTAAATTTGACAAAATAATCTTCTTCTTTAGAATTGGGACATAAAAATTTAGTTTCAATAAATATTTTGTGTTTTTCTGATAACTTTTATATTTAGGTGAATAGTGAAAAATAAGATATTTTAACTAAAAACATCTTTTTAAATAAAAATAATTTATAGTGTTAAATTATACATTTTAATGGTTTTGAAGTAAAAATAGATTATATTTTTACCATATAATCCAATGGTTCTCATTGTATGTAATTTCACATTGAGATTGGACATAAACAAGTGTCAATCTTTTGGTAGTTATTGTTTCTTAAAATAAGCCTTTTGTTTTTGACAATGGGAATTAATTTTAAATTAATAAATGAAACTTATAAGTTTATAATTTTGTAAATTATACTTCATTTTTGAAATTGGAATATCAAAAATAGCATAGAGTAAATCTTTTGTATTTTTTTGAGAACATTGAATTTTTGATGAATAGTGAAAACACTCAATTATAGTTAAAAACCAAATTTTTATTTAAATAATTATTTATTTTATTTTAATTTATTTTAGGTCAAAATAGATACATAATACCTATATAAGTTCAATTTAATTCATCAGAGTCGGTTTATAATAATAATTATATATATATATATTATTAAACTTTTCACCGTCTTTTACCCATCTCTTTGGAAAATTTTTAAATTCATATAAAACATAATTTTACTGTTTCTGTGAGTGGAATATCAAAAATCTGAGAGACATGGTTAATATCTAGGAGTAAAATGTAGTTCAATAAGATAAAAATAATTTTTAGTGAATAATAACTTTTTACTTTTATTTACCACGGTTAAAATTAAATATGGTAATTAAGGGTAAAAATTATATCATTATTTCCCCAACACATGACCTGATTCTATACGCTAAGTATAATTCGACCAAAAAAAACCTTAGAAATAAAATATGAAACTCTTTGGTCCACATGGATTAGATTAGGGCATTTATTATTATTTAATTCAATGATGAGTTATTAGAGTTAAAATCAAGGTTTAATAACTAAAACATTATTAATATGGGTTATACATAAGATAAATTAGATTATAATTATTAATTATAAAAATAGAAATATTTCCTACATAATGGTATTTTATTTATAATTTTTAGGCATTAAATAATTTAATTATTTATTACACAATTGTAATGCGTTAATTACCTAATTAATGAAATATTAATCTTATTGATATTATAAATATCCAAATAAATGTAATTTGAGACTTATTATTAATTAAACAAATTTTATAGGTTTATAATACATATTAGGGTTGTTTATATGAATTTATTTCTATGTAATAATTCTTTTATGAATTTATAAAAAACAAAATACCAAATAGTGTAAAAATTGACATAAAAGAGTTTTTAAAACAAATATTATATTATTAATTGATATTATATTCCTAAAAATATATGGTTCAGCAAAAGGACCCATATAATGATAGGTGTATCATTAATGAACCAATTGGGGTTCTCTTGGAAGTATATAGTATGTTTATTAACAATATAATATAAAAATACAAAGAGACATGGTAAATGTCAAACTATTTATCTAATAGTTAAATGTAAACGATAAATTTAATATAGTGACCCAAACTAGTCTAAAACCTATTGGTTGTGTGGTTCCGACGAATCCCCACCTTATCCTTACATGTAATATATTTTGAAGCCATTACAAACCTAAAATGATTTTATTATAAAATAATATTTATTGTTTTTCCTAACGTTCCCCCACCCCTCTTATAAAAGGGAACTCTCCATTCTCTCTAATTCACACATTCAATGCTTTTTGTCTTGGCCACACCCTTCCCAAATATCCTCTAAACTTCCATCAGTTCATCCTAGAGGCCTTCCTTTAGTCAGAAAGCCAACTTAAATATCCCTTTTGATTAAATCAAAAAGAAGAATCTGTAGAAGAGGTGATAATTTCACCCCCCCTCTTTCAAGTACTTTTTTTCTTCCACTTCTTCATTCTTTGTTATTTCCACTCTAAAATAATAACTCCTATATCTTCTATATACTGTGATGTTATTATAAATGTGGTACAACCATGTTAATTATTCAACCCATCCTTTGAATGACATGTCACCATACGTGCATACTTACAGATTATCATCTCCACGTCATGGTGTAATTGTTATTCCATACATTATTATTTGGATGGGTATAATAATGATGTGTAATTAATGTAAATAATAAACATAACATGATAATTATTCTGTATATATGATATATCATCCAATTATATATTATTTTAATATAATAAGAATGATATTTTTGCTCGGGCGTATGTACCGATTACTGTCTTCATGAACGCGATGAGATTCATTCCCCCATCGTATCCATTCAGGACTAATTTTCATTAGATGATTAAAAATAATGGTTAAAGACTTGATGTCATTCTGGATATGAAAAAGATACATCCCATCCATAAAAAATATGACTCACATAACAAAGAATATAAAGAAAAATGAATCTATTAACAACTGAAACGACGATAATATTAAGATATTATTAACAAAACAAAGTTAAAAGATCATATATGATATCATTTTAATGAATATGATTCTTTTATAATTTAATAACAATTATTTCACCATTATACAGGAGGTTATCCTACCCTCGACCAAGGAAAGTACAAGGTATGGGTTAATTTACAATCTCTTTATTAGTCAAGGTTGTTTTACATACGTATCTACCGGGAAATGTTTATTATCCATGTCCATGTTTCATAAAATAGATTTCAAAGGGGTTATTTTTAAGAGAATTTTATATAAAACATCATTTTAAATGTTTTAAAGATATATTCTTCTAAACCATTCTCATTATTTTCCATGTTTTCAAAATAGTTTTAAGGATTTATTTTAATGGACATGAATTTTTTAAAATTTTAATTCCATTCAAAAGTTTCAAAGTGGTATGGGAGACTTTGATTCAAAAATGTCTTTAAATGTATTCCTTTCTAAATTTCGTGACTTTCAAATGTTTTTATGAAAAAGGGATATTTCTCTCAAATATTTTTACAAATCATTTTCATCTATATCAACATCCCTTAATGGATTTTAAACTTATTTGAAGTTGATTTATTGTGATACAAATCTTCCATATTATATTGAAGGGTATCTGATATGTTTGTTTGTGGATGTGTTATTTTTATACCATTCATGGTTTATGGATAAAGTATTGACATTTCGTATGCTAGTTTTAATACAAATGTTTATGGAATTTTTAATCCTTTTCATATGAGGAATGCATTGGACTTAGTAAGTGATGAGTGGAGCCCGATATAGCTCATAGATGCATAGGTAGGTATCATGGGACAAACTAGTGTCTTGGAACAAGGCCTTCACAAAATCGTTTTTGTAGTCTTGGAACAAGGCCTTCACTATGTGGTTATGATAGTCTGACATTATGCATTCCATCATTATGAAAGTGGTTATTGATATCGCATGTGATTATTCGACTAGAATAATATCCAAATGGAATAATCTCATTTTATTTTTTCCGTATTATGCTAAAGTTCAAGTTTAAAAGAGTTTTGTTTTTTTATAAATTGCCTTAAATGTTTATGCTTATTTATGAATGTTTCTGCTATATTTTTATCCTTATTGAGAAACTGATCTCACCCCTTTCTATGTTTTATTTTTCCAAGGATGTGAAGAAGGGTTTTACGACTGACCTACTGGGATAGTCTGAGGGGATATGAGTGTCGTCTATGGAGACTATGATATTGTATTCTTTCATTTTATAATGTAATGTAAGACTTATGAATGTTTCTAGTGTTTCCAAGTCTACTAAACTAATCGGTATTTCGAGACTTGATCTTTTGTGATCATGCCAATGTTATGTAATAATGCCTTGACTCTGGGTAACTGGGGTGTGGACATTACAGATATCCCCTCCATCATGAACATCTATAGTAGGTGAATCCATTCAATAATCACTTTTTGAATCTCACCTTAGGCTTGGTCATGGGAAAACACTAGGAATGTTATCACCATCCCATGTTTTGACAAATGGGATTCAAAAACATGACTTTACAAGTTGAATCTATCATTTCATCTTTCTGGATCAATTATATTTTTTCATTACTACTTATAAAAAATAATTATATTGTTAAAATTATTACAAAATGGGTATAGTTTCAAACAGTTAAATTTGACCAATGGTAATATAACTTTAAAATCCCAACAATCATGTTTCCCTTTATACTACATTAATACATCGTCATTATTTCAATCATTATTCACTATAATTTCTCCTAAGGTTATATATTTTAATTTTCTAATATGTTGATTACTTTAGAAATATTTGTATTATTTATATAGTGTTTTCCATTGGGTGATGATTCAGTTGGATTTGGGTGATCCATATTTTCTCATTTTATATTTTATATTTTATATTTTTATCTGTTGTAATGGTCGGATGTTTATTGGGTTTCAAGTCTAACTAATGTAAAGATAATTATTAATGATATATAGTTTTTTAATCTATATTTTTATGTGTATAATATAATATAATATAACACACCTTTTCTCAGGACTCAAATATCACTTAAAAATCCTAGGTCATTATATTATTTCTCCATTTCGATATTTCATACCATAAATTTCACCTAATATTATTAGTTATGAAATGGTGACGGTACTTGTTTTAAATTTTTTTGAGTGGTTCCCATGAAACCTATCACTATTTATGGTTCCTCCACATCACTTTGACAAGGTGAGTTGTCGTGTTGTGTATAACTTTATCTGTACGGTCCAAGATCTCCACCAACTTCTCCTTACAAGAGAATTCATTTTCCAGTTTCACCACCTTAAAATTTAGTACATGTGAGTTATTATTTATGTAATTACTCAAGAGATACAAATATAATAAATCCGGATATTTAGTATTATTTTTTGTAAGCACTAGTCGATAAGAAACTACTCTTTTTTTATCAAGAATTTTGATAGGACCATTGTATGTAGGGATAAAATTTAATTTTAGTCGAAATACAATGACTCACTTCTATAGTGATATCCAATTTAAATATCTGTCGCTAACATCAAACTCCAAGTATTTTCAATGGGTTTGAGAATAAATATATTATAGATACTGAATAGATTTTTTTTGCTGTTGGATGGGATGATCCTTTTCTGTTATCTCTTACCTGAGATCGGTCCCAAGAAGCTTTCTCTCCCAAACTTCATCCCAACCTGAAAGATTTTTACATCACATTCCTCATAGATCTTCATTGTCTTCCCTTTGAATACTTCAGTGAAATTTGTTATTGTATGAGAACTAAACTAAAGGTATTTGTGGATAAAATCCATCTTTATATTATATAGAGCATGTTATCAGAATGACCACTAGTGTTGGAAGACTCCTCTCATATTGGGAATCATTTTGATGGTGATAGACCATAATAAAATTCAATTAATTTTTACAGCATATTAATGGATTATCCATAATTTAAATGTGAACATTTAATCACAATAATAAACTATTGAAATAGGCACCCCATAAAGCCACATCACTTCATTTACGTATATCATGGAATGTTGGTCAAGAGAGATTTTTTCTCAAATAGCAATGAAATGGGATGTCTTTTTGAGTCAATCCTCTATAACCCATATCAAATTGTTTCCTTTGGATTTTCTTCAAATAATAGTGATTAAATACATTTTTATTAATCCCACATCCATGTTGATATGGGTTGTGATTTGAATACCCCTTTACAAAGTTTCGACTCCTCCTTCACTTTTTGACACATTAAGAACCTTCTAGTGTAGTCAATAATATCCCTTTTCCTATTATCCCATCAATAATGATCATTAAGGCCCGTATATATTTTGTTGATTCCATGATTTATAGAGAATATAGAGCTCTGATATTAATCCATTTTCTCTTTGTTTATCTGTGGGATTGGTGGGACACATAGCCCTGTATAAAATTTCTGTGCACCTTCTTGATAAATATTGAACATGGGAAATATCCCATTATTCACAACCTATGTCTTCTTTTATATCATAGGATGTTTTATTTGAAATCTCTTGATCATCTCAAGTAATCATGGTTGATAATTAATTTGGTATATGATAGATGATGTTTCTTCCTTTATAATTACCATATCCAATATTACCAAGACCTTGATCAATGGATCTCTTGAATCATCATAATTTTCATTACAATAGTTCCTTTCCTACTTAATGCATCAAATGCATTGTTTACTCATCTATGGTGATAATTAATTGAACATTCATAGTTCTTAAGAAACTCCAACCATCTCCCTTGTCACATGTTCAATTCCTTTTTCATTAATATATACTTCAAACTCTATTGGTTGTTGTATATATCACATTTCTCCCTATACCGATAGTGCCTCCATATATTTGAAGCAAAATTACTACGACAAATTCCAATTCATGTGTATGATAATTTCTCCTATGATGTTTTAACTATCGAGATGCATAAGTGATCACCCTATCATTTTTCTAGAGGGTGCACTCAAACCCTTTCAAAGATGAACCTTTATATATATATAATCCTTCAAAAATTCACGGTATTGTTAACATAAGTTTTGTAACTAATATCTTATTATCTTCAATTAAAAATTCTTCACACTCTTTTTCCCCGATGAATATACCTTATTTTTTAGATAATATTGTTAGTATATTAGAAATTCCTGAAATATTAGTTTATAATGCTCCTATAATATCCTCCTAAACCGTGGAGATTAAAAATATCAGTTACATTGTTGGATGAGGCCACTCTACCATATCATTTTCTTGGTAGGTTCAACTAACATTCCTTCATTTTTTATAATGTTCCCAATGAATTCAACTTATTATAACGATAATTCTCATTTATAATGTTTTCAAAATAAATAACCATTCCTCATAATTTTAAATATAACACTTAGATGAATCTCATTATCCTAAAAACATTTATAATAAATGAAAATTCCATCAATAAAACAATCCTAGATTTATCAAAGTAGTCCATAAAGACTATATTCATCAGATCCATAAATATAGAAGTTGAAATAGTTAATTAGAAGGTCATAACAAGAAACTCATAATAAAAATAACAGGTTTAGAAGTAATTAATTAGATTATATTCTTTATTAATCCTTAATTGATGATACCTATATATGAGGTCATTCATAGATATTAATTAATCCCATTGATGGTGGTCAAATAAATATCAATCCATGGGAGAGGATACATTTTCGTCACTGTGATCATGTTATGTTCCCGATAATCAATTCATAGCCAAATTAATCTATCCTTCCTCTTTACAAAGTGAACGGGTTCTCCTCATGGAGAAACACATGGTTTGATAAATTCCATCAACAAAAGATCCTTATTTTTTCATTAATTCATCTAACTCTACATTTTCCATTCTATATGGGTTCTCTGGTACTAGCTTAGATCCAACCAAGAGTTTAAAGGATAATTCTAATTTTCTATCTAGGTGATGTCCATGTATCACTATAGGTTATAAAATCAATTTATTCCTAAACTATGGGTATACTTTCTATCCTTGAACTTTTTTTAAATTCTCCATATTCAATGATCATCTCAGTAAATAAGGCTATGCAATGTGCTTCTAGAGAAATATCAGTCTAGAATATATCTCCTTTAAACTTTACTCTAGGTTTTATATTCAAGACTACTAGAATTTCATTTCCCTTAATGTTGATCTTATCTATATACATTGAGGTCTAGTCCATCCCTAGTATAATATTGAATTCCACCATGGGATTGTCTTAAATATTTGCGATGAGATTGTACTCTCTAAAGTTAATACTAGAGTTTCTATCCATCATTGACATTAGGATCATTCATCTTGGAGTCTTCGATGATAAATAAACTTATATATACTCAGGAATTGATTATCTATTATTAGAAACATGGATAAAATAATGGAATGGGAATAAATAGAATTAAAAAAGTACTTCATATCTTTGAGATCACAATGAGTATACCTATAACCACATCATTTGAAGCCTATACTTCAATCGTCTCGATAAAAAATACATGAACATCATACTTTAGTGTATGCTAATGTTGATGGTGTTTTCTCTATATTATGTTATAATTTGTAAATTGATTGGAAAAGTTACCAAGCTTTACACACATGATGAATTAAACTACATGTGGGGCCTGCACCATCTTCACTTTATTTTTAGTGTTGAAAAGGTGAGGCTTCACATCACCATGATAATTCCGAGCTATATTTCCATAGTTTCTTAAATTGTATCATTTACCATATCTTTTAAACTATTATCATTTTCCTCTTATTCTGTGATAATAATTATTCCCTTAGTTTGGCATGACTGATATCTTATATTAAATCAACATATGTCACCATTACATATCTCCAAAATCCAATTCAAACATTATAACACTACTCACAACCTTCTTATAGATTCATAGTATCAATTTACTTAATTAATCCTAATATAGGGTCTCATTACACTAAATAATCTATCAACCTTTCCATTAGTTTCCATAAAAAAGTAAGGGTGTATCGATCATGTTTTGTAAATTTCATTTTATAGCTCCACAAAATTCGTTTTCCTTTAATTTCATCTCTAAGAATTCATTCCCTATTTTTTCATTGAATTGAGAAATATTTTCTCAAAAATATTCCTTAAAACACTTCCCACTCAATAGCATCAATATCCCTACTTTTATTTGTGTCTTTACGTAGTATACAACAGTAATCAGCTTCTCGTTATAAGAGGTATACTACTAAGGTTATGTTCTATATCTATAAATAGAGTAAAAAATATATTCTCTATTAAGGTAATATATTGTTTATCAATAAATGGGTCAGTAGATCCACTAAAATAATATGGTTGTTGATGCATGAAAGACTCAATATAAGTTGTTCATTTAAAGGTAAATCTCATCACGTAACTTAGTTAAAGTTATTTTTCTTAACTTGAGATAGTTTATTAATTATCCTTTTGTTGATTTACATTACAAAATTTATAATATGGTAATCAATGCATCCTATGTTGCAGTCATCATTTATGTGGTTATTCCAATTTCCTACTATTTTTTCAAAAATATGAGAAACTTAGTGGAAAACATGTTAATTTTAAGAATATTATAATTCTATATGGTGTTTATATCTTAAAATATCATTCTAAAAAATTTTATTCATTAATATCCTATAATAATAATTATATTTTCTATATATCATTCATAATAGTTCATAAAAATAATTTGATAAACCAAACATATGAACTGAGAGATTAAAAATATGTGTGAAAAAAGGATTGTTATTATGTGCTAGTTCCCAATCGAGGATAGATTAATGTTGTGTTTTTGGTTGTCACCCCTAAGTACATCTGTTCCAAATCCACATCCACTTATAGTATCTATAAATTTATATATTTTCTTTGAAACCACTTCCCTATTACACCCTAAAATACCCATGTGTTTTCCTAAATTTAGAATTATACTTAGTGTTTTTACTAATGGTTTCTAATCATAAATTCCAAAGATTAATAAACCAATATCTGATACCAACAATTGTATCCCGCCTTTTTATTACATAAAACATTCATTACATGTAACAAAATACAAAAAATTAATTTTCATTTTCCTCTAAATTAGGAATACAATACAAGGAAACATAAAACATTCACCTAATCCATTTTAAATGCGTATTCATGGTTTTAACCTAATATTATTTTTCTACATCTCATATCCTAGAGACATAAATAAGTTCAAAGGGGTGATCATGAATCCTAGTAAGGGAATAAGTAAGGGAGATATTTAACAATTGATCACAAAGAATATCAATACGAAGATGATGCATAGAAATATGTCATGAACAAGATAATATGAGGCATATCATAAAAAAATGAGATGATCATAACATTTAAATGTGGATATAAAATTTAAATGTGAATTTCAAAATCATATCACTTGGGTTTGACACCAAGGTGACATAAATGGAAATTAATAAGGTTATTTACCATGGTATCATAAAGAATGTTATCTATAGAGATTAAATTCTTTACATAATAATTTTGAGAACTATCAGGGTGTACCAATCAGGTATTTTAATTAGTGTGAGCCATATATATCATAAAAAATTCTTTCATTAATATCTAGTGGATAATAAAAGTTTTGTTTCTTATCAAAATCATCGTATACAAAAGCTGTTAAAGGCATGATACTTTTAACATTTTTATCTCATGAAAAGGGAATGTGGGTTTCATTTATGTAAAAACATGAATTAATAAATACGTTTTACATATAGGTAAATAAAAATGGAAAATTAAGAGGTTTGGGTATTCAAAAAAATAAATTAAATGATAATTTCTTATTTAAAATAGTGATATTTAATAATTAAATTCGACTACATAATGAGTAGAAAACGTGGTTATAAAAAAGGGTAAAATGATTTAAAAGAGGACTCTCATTGATAAAACACAACATGGATGTACGGTTAAGATGAAAAATGTAATTAAAGATGGTAAAATAACATTTATAATTCATATACAAAAAAGTGGTTCTTGAATTGAAATTGAAGGAAGAATAATTCTCATACCATGAATAGTTGATCCAAAAACATGAGTATTGGGATTTTGGGGCATAGGTAAACTTTTAGGGGACTTATTAGGGAATAAAAAAACTATAACACCGTAGTGGATGAATTGGGATTGAACAAGAATGGATTAATTCCTTAGTATTAATACTAATAGTGAAGGAATTGTTTAATAAATTCCAAATATAGGTTTTGGAAGTCTAGGTTGTGGGAAATGATAAACCATTGTCTTAAAAAAATTATCATAGTTTTGGACACATGAGTCTCATTTTATGATATTTTAATCCAATAGAGTTGAAAAAAAATTAATACTACTTTTAGAATGGAAAAGAAAATTTTCTAAAAAGTAAGGTTTGTAAAATCAAATTTTCCATTTTTTGTTTTGGAAAGTAACATAATGGTTTTGAAATTGATTAAAATATATTCAAATACACAATAATAATAAAATAACATATTTTTTTAGTGTATTTTTTAATTAATTATTCCATCATTATGACATAAATATGATGTCATATAAAATAATAAAACCCATAAACTATATTTTTACTATTCACTAGAAAAAATATATTTTAAAAAATTCTAAAAAATTAATCATTACCTAATATCTACATGATTACTTTATATATAATATTTATTTTATCAATAATAATATAAAAATATGATAATGATAACTTTGAAATATAAAAATCCTTATTTATTTAAATGTAGAAGATTCTGAAACAGAGTCAAATTTCTAAAACTTATAAAAAATTTCATTGTACATTGTGAAATTATTTTAAAATTTATATTAAAGAAATAGTGTTTTAAAAGACAATTTCATTAAAAAAGATTATTCATAATACCTTAGATTATTATAAATGTGTATTTATTTTATAAAAAAATAAAATTATGTTTTATTTATGTCTAAAATCATTTTCTCAATTTCATCTCAATTAAAAATATATTTAATTAAGAAAACATCATATCAATATGGAATTTTTGGAATAAACATTTTACATGAAAGAAAAAAATACACATAAGTAACTAAGGCCTATAAACGTAACATGTTAGTCTACACCCATACACACTAAAGATAAGGTGTGGGATGGTGGTTGTTTCATGGGTTGTCTGGACTAACAATGATTGAGTTGTAATATCCACTAACTTGTGCATATCTCAAAGTTGATTTCTTTCAAAAATCACTTCATGAATCTCAGATTAGGTTTGGTAAAGGGTGAACCCCAGTGATGCTACATATGTCCCAAGTTTGGAAAATTGGCCTTCAAACGACCTGACTCTACTAGTTGAGGCTATCATTTCTCCTTTATACATAAATTATCATTTGTCATTACTACTTATAAAAAATAATTATAATGGTAAAATTTTCACCAATTGGTATAGTTCTCAATGGTCAAATTTACCAATGGTTATATTTACCAATGTTCAAATAATGGTCAAATCCCAACAATCACATTACCATTATACTCTATAAATACTATTTCATTATTTGAACCAATATTCACTATAATTCTTCCCATTATTATATATTTTCATTTTCTAATAAGTTTATTAGTTTACAAATATATTTATTCATTTGTATAGTTTAGGCCATGGGGGTGATGTTCATTACAGATTTAGTCGATCTTTATTTTCCCCTTTTTAGTTTTTATATTTTTTAATTTTTTATAGATGTATTGTTTGGGATTTTAATAGTTTTTTAGATGAATAACATAGAGATCATTATTAACGAGATAAGGTTTTTTTTGTTACTCTATATTTTTATTTGTTTAACATAATATAATATAAAATAAATTTTATCAATAAAAAATATCATATAAAAATCATGGGTCATTGAAATATATGATGTGTACGTTAGTTGATATAATACAAAGAAAGGCATTGGGATCAGATAAAGAGATGAAACATAATTTATTTTCCATTTATTATTATATATATATATATTTTTAATGTGTGTATCTTTTTTAAAATATGTATTTTATATAATATAGAACTTGATATAGAATGTGATATTAATATTGATATTATTTCCACATTTAGTTCCACTACTTACATTGATTAATTATTCTGTTATTCAATGTGTTTTATGATAGTTATCTATTATTGAGGGAATAGTCTTTATAACTTTTTCTATAGGACCTCACCACTAGTTAAAAAAAATTTGGGTATGAGGAGGAACACATGAGGCCTATGTGAAGTCCCTCAGACTTGAATAGGTGATAAGGTCCAGTGCATCAAAAAATTGTATCAGAGCCCTTTTTTTGTCTTACTATTTTGGACATGGTAAACAATAGATATGGCATTATCTAGACTTGGTATATAAATACTCAATATGAGTATCTGACCCATGTATTTGGAAGATCTATGTTTCTAGGGGATTTTTAGATCATGAATCATGGATTGGAATGTAGAATCTCATGTGAGGTTCTTTTTTCCTGTTGATGAAAGAGGTTTAAAATAATTAAATGCAAGTAAAATTTTATTCATTACATTCCCATATTAATTATTGGATGCATTTTATTAGTCTATCCTGTGTATTTTTTTATTTTTGGTTGTGAAGAATGTGTAGGTATTGATATTTTAGTTCCGATCCTTGAGTAGGCCATAGGAATTTTTGTGTTCCCTCTTCCATGAAATGTATCTTCTTTCATGATATTTTAAACTTTTCTAGAACGGAAATTCACTTGTAAAAAAAAGTTTTAAATGGGGTTTCAAGGGTTTTAGTTTAAAAAATATATTTTGAGTTATAATTTTTTGTGAAATTGTATTAATGGTTTTATTTATATATAAATAGGGATTTTGAAAGATACTTCCCCCCATTTGATATATGAACTTGGTCGAGTTTTTGGTTTTTATAAAAAATTTCAAAATGGGGGAAAATATTTAGTTTATATGAAGTCAAATGAAATGAATAGAGGTTGGTGTTTAAATAGTTCGAAATTTTTTTCCCAAATATATTGATTTTTAATTTGGTATGAAATTTTATTTCAAAAAGATTCAATAACTTCTTGTACAATTACTAGATTTTAGTGATGCTCGTCTGGAAAATTAAAAATGGAATTCTATCATGTGGGGTATGGACCAAGGGGAATAATATATGTCTGTTTTTATGTTTGGATAATAACCTCTCTTTGGGGGATAATATTGAACACGGTTGGCTAGTATGGGAGGGATTTTTGGATAATGATATACCATTGAGAGGAGTGCTTGGGAAATTGGTGTTGTTGTGTGACTAATATGTATCTCTCTCTTGAGGGAGTAGAGTGGTGTATGGGTGTAAGGTTGTTGTGAAAGCCCTAAAAAAGACATTAATCTTCTAATAGTAAGATCATAGCTAGTAAAAATTTAGGTAAAATGGTTTATCCTTACATAAATTAGTTCATTACCCGTTAGTATGATGATTTAGTTTCACAAGCCTTGAGTGGTATGTGAGTAGATATTCTCCTTTCCTTGAGTGGAAAGAAGGTAGTATTTTATGCTGCTAATTGCATGGTGTTGTGTGGCCCAGGTAGTTTATATCTTAGGTGGAAATTTTTTATTCATATATTACTGTAAAATTGATTTTTTTATTGGTAGGAGGCCATGAGAGAGTTATACGATGAGATTTGGTAATTTAGAACAACTACTATTGTAGGTGTCCGTCCTTATAGTGGATCACAACCTGAAAAATGAATTTGGGTCATTAATGGGATCCTTATTTGATTCATTAAAATGTTATTATGGGAAAGGTTGAAGGTTATCTTTTGGAAGAGACTTAAAAACTGATGATGGCCCTTACAGTGAGACATGGTGGATGTTTGTTATTTAGAGTTTTGGAAACCACATAAAACATGGTGGACTTGAATCATCATTAGAAGAAATATGATGGGATAGGAATTATCGGATGACTTTTTACCTTTAGGTTTTAAGGTTCATGGAAACATGGGTTTTTGAAAAGGATGAGAAAGAACGGACATCGGGTGATCAGTTTGGAGTTGGTTTGATATGAATGTGGGAGGTTACCTCTAGAGTGTTGGGTGTGGTTGGAAATAACACTGATGGGTTTTTCCCTAGTTAACTACCATTTGAGTGGAAATTTATTTAATTTCCAGAGTTCTCCATAGTGTTTTTATATATAATAGTTTTGGTGTGTGATCTAAGGGTGAGTCAGATCATAAACACGAGAGTGATCATGAGTGTTGCATGATAGTTAAATGAGTCATTTGAGGATCTCAAATAGAGTTTAAAAAAAAAATTGGTTTTGAAATTTAGTGTTGGCATTGATAATTTTCATGATATTGTATATATTATGGAATCAAGTTTTAAGAGATAATAGTTCACTGGTGATGGAGGATGATAACCATTAAGAGATTTTATCTAGTGAAGGATGAACTAGTGTTATTTATATAAATGGATTTGTTACTTTAGAGAACATATTAGGGATACTTATTATGACATGATTGATGTGGTCAGAAAATTTAATGGGGTTTTAGAGAAAACTCAATGTGTTCGGGCAAGGTATTTGGAGCTCGGATGTATAAGAGTGTTGGGTGTTTAGAGATTAAATACATGGTGTTTGTAATGAATTGATGAATAAGTATTTACATATTAATTAAATAATATTGAGTCTTTGGCATTGTAAGAAATGGGATTAGTTCGTGGGGTTTTGATTTCAATGTCTTTTGGGTTTTATCAGAAGGAAATCGAGAATTTTCGGTGGACCATTAGAAAAAAGGAGGTGATTAACATTTATTTGTGTGATGTAATGGTAGATTAAAATAAGGCTACTAGTCATTGGATATAGAATGTACTTCATGGTTTGTGGATTTTTGATATAGGTGAAGGAATCTAGTGAGTATGGAAGATGGTGGGTTTTTAGATGGCCATTGTGGAATTATTAACTAAGTGTGGTGGTTTCAGAATTAGAGAAGTGACCTACAATAGTTATTGATATACCTAAAAAATCAATCTATGTTGGTAGAAATAGGTGAACCTTGTCAAAAATATTTAGTAGTGTGCATGAATTATAGTGTTCGGTAGACTCTGAGGTAGGTTCATTATTATGGTTTTTTTGAATAGAAATTCATTGATACACATTGTTAGTTTTGTGTAAGTGAACCTATCATTTGTACTAAGTAAGGGTGTATTAGTGTGTGTGTGTAAGTGATTAGGCAACACTAATAAGTAATATATGCCCACAGGTGGGTATTGATCATATATGGTTAAGAGTAAATTGGTGACATAAATGAGTGGAGTTATCCTTGGACCATTAAGTAGGTTTCCATAAAAGATAATTCATTTGTTAGGTGTTTTTTGTGGTGAACATTAGTTCATGACACCGTTCATGGGTTGAATCACATTGTTATAACCTATTTTATGATGTAATACCGTGATTTATCAATTGATTCAGAGTGTGAATTAATTTTCTTCACAAGATTCATGGGCTTAATCATGTGAAGAAATGAGACAAAGGGGTTTCGATAATTGTAAAATCATGGGAAGTTTGTACTATTTCTTATGGATATAAGATGGATCCATGTAGAGGTCATCAGTGAAAATACTAGGCTAAATATAGGTATGTAATATTAAGTGTTTCTAGACCATCTTGTGGGCCAAAATGAAAAATTTCCAATGTGTAAAGGTAGTGTCTCACATTCAAATATTTTGGTCACATTGAAATATCTAGGTGATGGGTTTGAGAGTGGGAGATATATGATTCACCCTAGAGGAAATTTGTTCTGGTTGATAGGTCAGGATTTTTGGTAGAGACCTCTATATACACTAATTGAGGTTGATAATTCATTAGCGGAGGAGTTTTTAAAACACTTTGGATTTCAAAGGGGTGTTATTTTTTATACTAGATGTGTTTTTAGGGGTTTTGGTTGTTCTAGGTCTTGGGGTGGATTAGGAGACAATTAAAGGAGACCTGGAGAGACTTTTATCTTTTTGGGATCTCTATAAGGGATTCATTGTGTGACATAATGTGTAAAGATCTAAAAAAATCATAATAGTACACTGGGGATGTTCTATCTTTATCTTTTATACCATGAAATATCATTTCTCTATGTAAAGGTCTTCTTGGATTTTTTTAAGTTTCAAAGCAGTATTTTCCCTATGAATCTCTTTTTTTCCATTTCTTATAACTCAACCCTTATGTGAACCTAGAAGTTTTATGCAGTTCTTCTTGGTATTTCTTTCTTCCCTCCTCTAATTCCTTTACCTTTTGAAGTGTCATCATTTTTTATGTGTTCCTACAGGTATCTCTAACTTTATCCATTTTTTAAATTCTTGTTAATTTTGGGTTCTTTATTTTAGAATCATAAATTAATTAATATAGGGCTGATTTTATGAATTTGTCATAACTACCTTGATTAGGTTTTTGATTATTGGTGATTTGGATATATCATGTTTGAGGAAGTAATTCCATACAATTTTATGTCTCTTTGGATAAATTTTTATGCCTTAATTATCATTAATAGGTGTTTTCTCTCAATGATGCCTCTTATCATAGATTGTGTATTTTATGTAGATTATTTGGTAGGTTTTTATCCTATAATATTATAATTTTATGTTAGTTCATGTTTGGATTATTGATATTGTAAGGTTTAACCCTTATAATTATGGTTTCCATAACGTGTGATGAGATGATAGCCACATGCAAGATGGTTTTTTTATTGTGTGGATGGTTATCCTGAGTGATATATAGGTATAGGGTGTGGCATAGTGATGATATTTATTCATGTTTATTCGTGTTATTGTTCTTGTATGTGGCCTCCACTTAACCTTTGTATATTGATCATGTACTTGTATATGTCCTCTTTAATGTTAATGGTGAGCGACATTTGTGATGCGTCGAACTCCCTAGAGTCATTGGGATGGTTCATCATGATAACCATTCCCAATAAGGGTATTTGGTCTATGACCATTCTAGATATTTTTTGGGACATAGTGAGTTGATGGACCTCCCTAATTACGTAAGCATTGGTTGTGATAATTGATTAGATCATGACATTTGGGATAGGTGTGTATAGTGGGTTGTGTATGATTATTGTTATGATAGAAATTCCATCTAGTAATTTTTTTAAAGTTGTTAGACCATAGTTTCATGATTTCATAGTGAGAGAATGATCTATGGGTGGATTTTATTTTTTTGATGTATTTATTTTCTATCATCACATATTATGTCATATGACATACTGCATTTATGTTTAGGATATATTAATTCTGTCCTATAAGGTTTATACACACAACATGTATGGGATTCCTGATGCATGTGAAGACTCCTTTATTATGGGATTTTCATATTAGGGAAATCTCCCTACATAGGGTAATTGCATATGAGGGGTAGCTTTTTTGAGGTGATGTTGGGATGAGCTCCTAGATTATTTGAGGAGATTCCTATGTATTTATTTTTCCTTTATTCGTTGTATAAATATTAGCTACATATGGGGATTTATTTTAACATTTGTACTTGATGTTGAATGGAATTTGATATTTCATGGTATTTCATTATTGATATTTATTCTTCATTTTTTCAGTTATTTATTCTGATTATTAGTTCAGTTATTGTATTTGTACTTTGATGGTTATCTTTTACTGAGGAAATAGTCTTCCCATATTAATTCATAGACCCTCACAACTATATTTAATCCTCTTTAATACAGTTAGGATCACATATAGCCTCTATGGAATACCCTATCCTAGGATGGGGAATTACATTAATGTAACCTAAATAATGGAATATAATATTGGTAATGGATTGAATAAAAAATTAGAATATGTTTCATGATCAGAATGGATTAATGAATTGGATGTAATATATTATTTTTTATTATGTATTAATTTTTATTTTAATAATTTATGATTTAAAATGATTCTTAGTAATGTTTAACCGATTAAATGATGCATGGGATATGTTTCTATATGATATGAATTAATTACAAAATTGATCAAACAAATTAAATAATTTATATGTAAGTAAAATAAATTACTTTATTGTGTCATTGAATTCAAAGAATGTAATGTTAAATAAATTCGTCTTGATAAAAGGGTATTATTATTTTTGATTTATTTGAAATATAATTCATTATAAAATTGTTATAAATTTTTAATTTTTCTTTGAAACAATTGAATAAGAACAATGTTTTTAATATAATTTTTGGATGATGTAATTATTATGTTGTCATTATATAAGATAACATGTTTTATTTAGCATTTATTAATGTTTTGGAATGATAATAGTGAATATATGATTTTTTATATGTTTAATTTATTTTGAAAATATATGTGATGAATTATTTTGTAGGGGAAACCTTGGGTTAGGTTATGGTATAACTGAGGGGTTAGTTATGATGTAGGATGTTCTTTATGTCAGTATTTGTTGAAATTATCTCTCTGTTTGTAGATATCATGATTTCAACAAATGGGGAATTATTTGATGTTTTTCGTAGTTTTAATTATTTCACCATGAATTTGGATATGACATATCAGGAAATATATTTTGAGTTTCCATCAGTGTTGGATGAGGAAAGAATAATATTATGTTAATGTGTCCTAGTTGGAACATGATGATGATTCATGATTTTAGTTTTTTTGTTAAATTCATAGAATATATTTCACTACACGCATATGGTTCTTTTATGAACCAAGAGATCATGTGGTTCTCTGGTGGTACCCAATAAATAAATGTTTATCAAATACTAAAACATTTTGTATCAAAAATGTGTTGTGATAATTTCCTATAACTTGGTATTGGAAGGGACCCTAAATAGCTTGGATTTTTATATAGACATAATTATGATGAATTCAGTGGGGACTAAAAGAGATTTTTAGTGTTATTTTATAAATATATTTTTGAGTTAACATTGATATACATTTTTATTAAATCTTTGTTTGGGTTATATTCATATGATTAGTTGATTATAATCATGTTGGTAATTATTAAGATACAAATGATTTCTATTTAAATTGTATGTCTCTCATTAATATTTTTATAATATTTAGGATCCATTTGAGGATAAATTTTTCCTTAAGTGATAGATTAGACTCTCGGTTCATATTTCTTTCCCCTAGTGATCAAAGAGAACACTTGAGGTCAAGTGGTGTTTTTCCTTGGTATCATAGATGTGTCATGGTGGAAAATTATTTTTCTAAATTTAATTACTGTCAACATGGAAATTATATCCCTAACTAGAATGGGTCACATGGAATTGGATGTCGATGCCAAAAGACGCAACACTCTATAGGGAATGTATCTAACACTATCTATAAAAACTTGATGTTGTGTATATCCTTGATGGCCATGTGGAATACATTATCAAATATTTATAATGATAACTAATTGTAAAAAAGGTCTAAACATTATGTTTTTCATAACTAAAATTTAGACTTGATGATTCCCCACATGTAAACTACATAATTTTTTTCATTGGGTGAATTTAACTGAGTTGAACATGTATAGACATAGAATGAATCTAAATATGTGAATATTTACGTCTCATTATTTGAAAAATTCCACCTCATTTCAATCAAAAGTTTTATGTAATTATAGAATGATATTTCAAGATGGTAACATTTAAAGAATTTAAAAAAATCCTTATAATATGTGGAATGTTGAAGAATAATGATGATATTACAACAAGGGATATATTAGGTGAGGTAGATTTTAATTCAAAAAAAATAATAATACTATGGAGGATGATATAAAAGATAATAAAGTTGATGATTTGACTTCATCATATTCCTCAAACCTAGAAAGAAGAAACTGAATGTTTAATGGGGATAAAATACTCATATTATTTTTTTTATTGAAAGATTAAGCCCCTTGATGTGATGATTTAATTGAAATTTTGAGATGATAAGGATAATGATCAATTTATAAACATATATTTATGGAAAAATAATGAAATATATTATGAAAATATTCTTTAAAAAAGAAACACTTTCTCTCATAAAAGGATGGAATCATGAAATAATTTTGAGGTGGAGGAGATTGAGGATTGCATCATCCTAAATCAAAAAGTATGTATGGTTTTAAATAATTAATTATAAATATATGATGGTGGTTAGGGAAATAAAGATTATATTAATGTTGGTATATATATCTATGATTAGTTAGAGTCTTTACTTAAGGAGATCATTATTTTCAGACAAATGATGACGAATGAAAAAACCCATGTACATTAGTCTATGATATTTATATTGTCAATGAAATTGGATAATGATGAATTGAATGTAAACTTGAAAAAAAATTAAAATAATTGGGAACTCAAATAATTTTTTTGTGATTAGCCTGAATATTGAGGAAAAAACCCAATTCATTGTTTTCATAACTACTAAAATAAATTAAATGTTATATTAAATCAAGAAAATAAATGGATATTTTTTTCTTTGTTGGAAGATTAATTATAATCATAGAAAAAAAATCCTAGATTTAAATTGGGTAATTATCTCTTTTTTACATTTTAGAAAGTGAAAGAGATAAATAGAGATTATTTGATTTTTTTTAGGATTTATTAAAAAAGTAGTGATCCTATCATGAATTCAAGTTTGTCTGGAGTATTTATGTTAAAAAAATTTATTATTAAGCCTTTGAAAATACATTGTATTAATTTACACTAGTTTTCACCCTCATACGTGAATATTTCATGGGTATTTATTTTTGAATTTTTAATTATTGATCTCTTTTTTTGAAATATTAATATCATGTGTATTTACCCAAAATTTAGTATTAAATCACTTTACTGGGTTTTTTAAAATTAATTTTAATAGATACACTATACTTTTGGAAATGTTCTTATTTATAATATGTGAAGGGAGATCCAACCCAACCTTGGAAGAATTCAAATTGAACTAATATTTAAAATATATTACATATCATGTTAGTTGACATTTTAAAAATTTATGGCATGGTTGATACAGCCTTTTATAATATTCCATATAATTATTATAAAAATAAAATATAAAATTAATATATGTTGTCCTCTAGATACAATATTTCATGTTTTAATTATGTTATCACCCATTTACTGAATGAACTAGTTGGGAAACAATGAAATGGAGTTGTTACTTTATATATTAAAATCTTCAATTATGATATTCTAATATCATGAAAGGTACATTGTACAATGTATTTGAGGCTTATGAATGGTGAAATTCATAATGTATTATATTTTAATATTAGTGTAATTTTTGATAGAGGAATGGAGTACATCATTTTTTATGATATGTCATCCTAAGGATGACATGATAATTCACCAAAGGGTGGAAAGTGAATAGGAAAAATATCACATTAAATGATTGGTTGTATCAAATTACCATTATTATGTTACCTTTTATGATATGTTTTAATCATTATAAAGGGTGAGGTCCAAAGATATATCATTTTCTATTATATTTTCTGAAATAATGCCCTGAATTTCAACCAATAATTGATTTTAGTAAAATAAAATAATTTCTTTTGGGTACCTAGAGATAAAAAATAATTTATTTAATAAGTGAGATAGATCTAGATGTAATAGAAACCTATGAGGGTTATTGTACATCGTTGATAAAGAAATAGTTACTAATGGAATTCATGTAGCTCAAAGAATCCCCCATATTTTACCTATTTATATAAATCCAGAAATACATTAATAAAATAAACATGTTAAACCCATTTGAGTAGAGAGGAAATTGGGGAATTATTATGGGTCATTTATCTAAAGGTGACATGAAGAAACTAGAATAATTAGGATTGAATGAAATTATATATAAGAGGTCATTGAAGACAGATATAGGTATCATGATTATAAAGTGAAAATGGAAAACTCAATGTGTTAATAGCTTTAAAATAATATTATATTGAAGGAGTGGGTCATTTATACTTTAATTATTCATGGTACTTTTGATTAACCATGGAGAGGATGATCATTATCTTGGATATATAGATGAAAAAGGATGATATATTTTTTCAAAACCCAGTGGATTATTTTTCTTTATAGTGGATT
Source organism: Viscum album (assembly GCA_963277665.1). Lineage (NCBI taxonomy): Eukaryota > Viridiplantae > Streptophyta > Magnoliopsida > Santalales > Viscaceae > Viscum > Viscum album. Next base: position 1,962,853,671 of record OY728137.1, read on the forward strand.
TGTTTTAAATTTTTCATGAGTGGGTAAACTCTTGTTGTGGTGGTGAAGAACATTTATCCTTACATTATAATTCATGTACTTGAAACCAAGGTTTTTTTATCATATCTCTTAATTTATAATTAATTGTTTTTTTAATAAATAATTATAAATCCTTAAATGAATGTAATAGAGAAAATTTGGAAGCCTAAGAGGAGATCTAATGATTTGGGAAATGATTTATAAGAATTCAAATTTCTATTAATCTTGGTGGACTGAAAATCAAAGAGCACTATATTAATCACTAACTCTAAGTTTGATGAACAACATTATGGGGTTATTGATCATGTGAGTAAGTTTAGGATGAGTCAAATAGGAACATCCTTTTAATTTATGATTTTTCCAATATATTTATATCAGGTATTCTACTATTGTGAATTTTAAATTATTTTCACTACTTAGACCTCCCCACTATCACATCAGGACCGTTTAAATCCAATCCCTTTTTCTAGTATCCCTCAAATTCACATACCCAATCATTTCTAAAATTTACCAATATAATCACATACCTATCATTTTATATAAAAGCTATTATATTTATAACAACCATATTCTTTATAGAAAAGTGATCAATGTTTCAACCATTATTTAATCCATATAAATATTATTTGGTTTCTTAGCCGTGTTTATTCTAAAATGACCATGATGAATGGAAGGAGTATTAAATAGGTCTCATAATAACTTTTCACTAGTCACTATATGGGTACTTTTTTCATGGATAGATATGGTTGTTCCACTAATTCAAATTGATCATACTTTTCAAATTATCTAAACCATACAATTAAAATTTTACTGAATTTCAAAAATTATATGATTTTATACAATATTTTAGTTAGCAACTGATATTGGTATTTAAAGATTAATTCATGTACACTAGTAGGTTACTATATTCTTATATACTTCTCTTTATCCCAGACATTGAGATATAATTCCATAAAAGTTCTTCAAATACAATTTATGGTATGGAAGAGCATCATCTAGTGAAAATGAATCCAAATAATTTATTTATACAATTTGATATTGGAAAATCACCACAAACAATATTGGAGAGGGAATGGTAACTTCAAACCTGGAGGTACATCTCAGCTTCGTGGGATATAATAATTTTGTTTTCAAAGGGTTAAAATAGAACAATTACTAGAATCAACCATCATCATTAAACAAACATTATTGGAGTACTGAAAAAATCATAGAATAGTTGAGGAAAATTAAATGTCTCTAAATAAGAATGAATAATTTTTTAAAAATTACCAATTTTATCTTATCAGGTATTTTTTTAATTACATCATGAACAGAAACTGGTATAGAAATTTGGGAAATTTAATTTGGATATTTTTATAAGAAAAATACCTCGTGGTATAAAGGAAAAATCCCTAGCACTGTAGAGATTAATTCAAGAGAAGTACTGATGGAAATATCAAAAAAGAAGTTGGACAATTAAAGAAGGGTGCACCTAATAGGTATTTGATGATAAATAAAACAATAATAATGAAAAAGGTGTTCAAATAAAATATCAACCAATGGAATAATTTTTTGAATATTTATAAATGACGATTTGGGGAAAGAGTGGAAAAACATTTGGAATTCATTGAAAAAGAATTATAATGTTTCATGAAACCCATTCCAATTTTACCAGGGTATCCCAATATGGATATTGGTTAGAATAATAATTTGTGGAATATTATGAAAATATTTCAATGTATTAATATCAACATACAACTTCAATAAGTTCTTATAAGAATGTATTCCTTTATAAATTACTTGAAAAAACATTATCTTGATTATAAAGAGAGTAGAGTATGAAACTATCATAATCACTGAAAAATTTAGTGAATCCATACAAACAAGAGTATTAGTTGGATCATGGTTTACCAAACCATGTGGACAAACCATTCGGGTTCCTTGAAGATGTAGTAAGACTGACATAGTTTGCATACGATTTAGAAAACCATGGGACCACACAATTTTTTATAAATGGTTGGGTCTGAAGCCTAATTTTATTATTTAATGAAAATAACTCTTTAGACTAGGTAGAGGGAGATCCATTACATAGCTCAAAGACCCAATTAGTATAGGCTCCAGCTTGCAATCCAAAAGACCCCGAATCAAATCCGGGCAGGGAGTAATTTCTTGGTACTGTAGCAGCACTATAGCGAGTGTATTGTAGCAGTACTATTGCAGTGGCAGAACTGTAGCAGCGGTGACACTGTAGTGGTGGAGGCATTGTAGAAGGAACTGTAGTGGCGGCGGTACTGTATTAGGTACTGTACCAGACCAGGTACTGTAGCATTACTATTCACCGAGGGGCTCTTTGAAACATGGGACCACATAATGAATATAGTTTTAATTAATGAAAACCCATGTTTTAGACCTAAAAAAACATATAATTCTACATGTTCCTAAGGATCTCAAACCATTGGAACCTATTGGTTATTTTTTTATTCCTCTTCCTTTTATATTTTATTATTTTGAATCTAGAGGATTTAGGTCATGGGAATTCGAGGTAGGTTATCATTTTTCTCTATTATTCATGATCCGAGTAGATATTTCCTCTTTCTCTTTGAATAAATAATAGATATGCGATCAAATTTATATATCTTTATATTCAAATGTTATCTAAGAGAAAATTATTATATAATTGACTATTCAGAGTTTGATCTTGAGATTTGGAAACATATTATCAAATAGTCCTTGAATTTGGACGATATTGGATCTATTCATGTATATTAAATCAAGTACTACCAATTTTTCTGTGGTTTTATTCATAGAACTTGTTACTAATTTATCATGTGTTAGAATGGGGGTGGTTAGGAATCATTGATAACGTGACTCGAATTGGGTCATGCATCATGAACTCGAAACATGATTGTGCTTGAGGTGTTGAGTCCTCAACATATAAGGAATATATATACGTATTTAGAATAATAGTGAGGCATGTGTGTCGGCCTGTGAGAGATATGTTTGATATAATTTTCATATAGCATGTGTGTATCCCCATGAAATCTTTTCATGATATGATTCACATGTGGATTTGTTTTCACTATATGACTCTTGTTTGACATGAAAAAATTATGAACATACTTATTGTAGCATTGGGTGTTACACATGTAGTTTCCCTATATCTGTGATTGAGTTACCATGTTGATTCATACATGAAGTTTTATCACATATAGGGTGGTGTGGATGATATAATGGCCTTCCCTAGATACATGATATTATGTAAATGTGATGTTATTGATTTCACTAGAGTTTTAAGATTAGTTTAATTTATGATGTATGGATTTCTCTAGAGCTCTGAATTGGTTTGGAATGAGTATTTACCTTAGAGGTGGGTATGAATATCCCTTTATGGGGTATGCGGTAATAGTATTGGTTGGATGAGTATGTCGGTCCGACATATTACTTTTCCTCTAGCATGAAGCAGAAGCATATAGAGTCAGTCTTTAAAGACCCATCATATGTTTTCCCATAATTGATTACTTATTGTTTACTTACACATTGATAATTATTGTGAAATATAATTTTTTATTATTTGATCTTATGTTAAGGATCATTGGTGGTGTCTATATTGATTTTATACTCACACTCTATATGAGAATATCAATGCATTTGTAAATTTTATGATTATCGATCTAATTAAGGGAAAGGGCCCAATGCTGGAATGTTGAGAAAGTGAAATAGAACATAATGTGGTGATGTCAGTGTGAAATCTAGTTCATGAATGTTTTTCCACTTTTTACATAGTTTTAATAACTTTATTTACTACATTGATCCACCATATTTAGAGATCCTTTATTTTTATTTTTATTTTATGATTGACATTCCATATTGTTATATCAGGAATTTTATACTCTTATCATGTGTATCGTTGTCTAAAAAATTATAAATTTTACTTATTATTGTTGTTTTGGGTGTTTTTTCGTCCATTTTATCATGTGTTGGTTATGTATTAATAAGCACATAGTCTCCCCATAATGCCTACTGGGCCCTCACCACTTGTCAGGAACATCTTACATATGTGGTAGAATGTATGATGTCATGTGGCACTTTTATCCGGGCTAGGTTATTTGGGTTTGGGTGTTAAAGTTTAACAGATCAATAATATACACAAATGAAATATTTTTATATGTGTTAGTGTAGATTAGGGAAAAAATACAGCTTTTAGAATATATGGTCATATATCTAGAGATATACAAATAGGTCATAATCAATCTCATGTCACCATGTTTTGATGGAGGAGATGTGATCGATTTAGCTAATTTGAGACTTATTTTAAGAGTGGGATAATAAAAATAATTTCTAAAAGTGTTTAAGTTAATTATTCACCCTGTATTAAAAGAAAATTTCGTTAAAATGTATATTCATGATGAAATTTGTGATAACAACATGAATAGTTTTGGGAAGACTAATTCTATTGGAGAGCCTTGGAATCAAGATTGTTTGTAGTACCCCCAGTTTCTGGTAAGTAACCCTTGTTTTATTCTTTTTATGTAAATGAACCATATGATAAATGGTTGGGAATGTTTGGAGACTTTAAATGTGTTAATGGGAAATGAGTGGTGACACACGGGTTGCCCAAACCATGCTGAAACTGTGTAGGTAGTGGTCACTTTGGACAGAGGAGACTACACAGTGTGCGCATGGTTTGGGAAAACCATGCGAGGAGGCCGTGTGGAACGCCCATTCTAAGTAGTGACTACCGCATGGTTAGTGCATGATTTGACTAACCATGCAGTCTAACCGTGCGTGGAGTTAACTTAAATCCAATTTTTAAGGATCTAATATGTTTTATCATTAAAACAACTCATTTTTGTTCCTAAACGGCCCTAACATTGGATTTCTATATGGTAAAGGTGGGAGAACACTTACCAGGCGTTTTTTAACCAATCTGGAGGTTTCCATGGTGTTTAGAGGCCGGTTGATCGAGGGAAGTCTCGTTTTCTTTAGTTTTCTTAGATCTCATTCTTCCCTCTTGATGGATCCTTAGATCTACACCCAATGTGGGTAGAAATAAGGTATTTGATTAATTTTAAGTTGGGTTTTGGTTTTTTTGGTACTAGTGGAAGGAATCTAAGGAGATTCCGGGGAGTATTTGACACAGTTTCGTTGGCGTTCTTCGTCCATTGGTTGGTTTGGCCTAATTTTTTGTGGTAGGTGGCTTCACTCTCTATTCCACTTTCTTAGAACATGACAGATTATTTTCAAATTATTATCCTTGATTGAAATGGTTTATTTATCTATTTTAAAAGAATGGTTGAATCCCCTTTTAAGTAATGGGTGATGTAAATTGTGTTCTTTTGGAAATTGTTTGTTGAAGTGAATTGAAAATGATGATTTTAAACTGGTTATGGTTTTTCTACTGAAAGAAATGGTTTTAATGAAAAGGTTTGATGGTTAATTGAAATGTTTTGAACACACTTGGTTTTGGCATGGATTTTCATGGGTTGTGGTGTGTGTTCATATGCATTGGGGTGGATAAGGGCGAGAAGTACCCCCATAAAAATGTTGGGATGGATAAGTTCAAGAAGTACCCCATCAAAAGGGACAGATAAGGGAGTGAAGTACCCCCGTCAAGGTAGTCCACTAAGTGACGGCTTAGTAGAAGGATAACTCACCACTCGTGAGAATAGGTAAATCCAGGTTGCATTCATGGTTGGTTGTGTGTATTTTTGAAATGGAATGAATTTTCCGAAATGGAAATGGAAATTTGATTGGAAAATTTTCATGGTTGCTTTTCTTGAGAAAGATGGTTTTTGTTGGAAAATGGTTTTGACATGGAACTTGTTATATTGTGAACATTTTTGGAATTGTTTTATATAAATTCGCTAACATGTTTTATCCTGGAGGCTTGGGTTGGGAATTCATCAGGGAAATCCTACTGAGTTTCATTACTCACCCCCTTATTTAGCACATTGGTGCTTTGTAGATGTCATATACTGGGATGTTCGAAAAGGTAAAGTGTCACATGTTTATAGCACTACTATTTTATAATTGGGCTAGATCATGATGTCGGAGCTTGGAGCTTGTGGAGCATGGAGTTGGGTTTCATTCTTGAAGTCTTTTAGTTTTTCATTCCACTGTTTACTCTGATTTAGTGTTGGTTTTCACTGTGGTACTTTTGGTTGGTTTATGATAAAATAATTGGTTGAGTTGTCTTGAATTTTATCATGCATCATTTATTTGATTTGTTTTCTTATGGTTGTTGGCTCTGTGGTATTTTCTAAAAGGTTAAATCATCCCCCACTTGTTGTGAAACCCTTCAGCATTTATTTCCAGCCTTTGGTGCCTTGGGGATGTAGCTTAATGCCTAGTAATGACTCGTTGTACTATCAAACCAATGAGGATAAGTGGGTCATTACAAATATTATCAATTTTTTTGGTCCTTGGCGTATAAATGCCATAATCTTGTTCCTTTCCTTGTGGAGCAAGTAGTCATCAGTTTTTGTTGGTCATGGCGTTGAATTCATAGGTCTCTATTCCTTGTGTGGTGATGGTAGGAAGGAGTTGTATTGTCGGAACATGGAATGTAGAGCATAAAAAGATGTAGCTATCCTTTTTATGATGAACTTCAGGTTACCAGGGAGTTGGGTACATAAGTGTTTTAGAGACACTTATAGGACAAAAAATCTCATTGTCATGGGTTTAGCCAATGAGATTAGCATGACATGCATTAGAGGAATGACTTCCCACTAGGAGTGCATATATCATTTTGAGAAATGGATTATGGTTTGATGCAAAAGCCTGATTTCTGAAAATTTTAAACATGTTATCAAATGAAATATTTTGAAAAAAGAATGGTCGATGTATTTTGAAAATAGATTGATATTAAAAAGGAAAAAAGATTTCTTTAATGAAATTGGTAAATGTGGAAAAGCTAGATGGTTGGAAATCAATGTTCTGATAGAGATGTGATAAAAATTGAAATGCTAAGCCTTTTGTTTCTAGGATGACAGACCAATGGCATGCGTTGTGTGTATAGAAAATGGCACCTGTTAGGCGTTGTAGAAAACAAATGGAAGAGGATGTGGAGAATGTGGTCACACCTGAGCCACAGTTGAACCATCAGCTTGTCCAAAGTATAGTTCAAGCATTTCGGGCTGTGGAAATGGGGAATAAGAGGGATGAGTCAAGGCATGTAGACCATTCCATCCAGTTCCAGAAGTAGAATCCACCCATCTGTAGGAGTTATTATAAACCACAAAGGGCTGAGGTGTGGCTGAGGAGGATGAATCGTATCTTCGATTTCATTAGCACACCAGCAGAACTGAAAGTAAAGTTGGTGATGTATATGCTGGAGGAACTTGCATGATAGTGGTGGGAGCTATTGGTGAAGGCTAAGGTGGATCAAGGCCTGGGTTGGGCAGAATTTGAAGAATTGTTCAATAAAAAATTATATCCTCATATGTTCAAGATCTAGAGGATGACAGACTTTTTCATCTTGAAGTAGGAGAATCTCTCTGTCACAGATTATGCGGATAAATTCATGAATTTAGTGCACTTTTCATAGGAATCTGCTGCAATTGCGTTACTGAAGGCACAAGTCTTTGAATCAGGGTTGAGACAGGAGATTCGTTCGAAGATAGATGTGCTCTGTAATATGGAATATATAGAGATGGTAAACAGAGCAATATTAGCTGAAAGAGACATCTAAAGAGTTATGGGAGGAGGAAGTATGATGATACCCATAGGAACAGGGGGTAACTCTATTGCTGGGAACAAGAGGAAGAGGGACACCTACTTCCAAGTTGAGAGTACGAATCAGAATCAGATGGCTGGGTCGGTGAATCTTCCTCCATGACCCATGATGAAAGCCGGGTGTTTTCAATGTGTCTCAATTGATCACATGAAACGAGAATGTACATCACCACTGAGAGAATTCCACAATTGCAACAAGATGGGGCATCTTTAGTGATATTTTTGCAGTGCTCCACGGTCGGTGTTTGTGACACTTCTCAGGTGTCGCAAGCATCTTATGCTTCGACAGTGCGAGGAGAGCAAAATCAGTCTTGCCAGCAGAACATAGCTAGCTATGGTGATTCTAGGAATACCATGACTCCTCGGCTAGGGCAATCTCAACAAGGCAATAAGGAGAAAAGTGTAGCAACAAAGAAACTGTATGGAGTGGAATAAGTGATTATGGATGACTAGTCTGGACCGTCTATGGTGAGAGGTACGATTCCTTTGAATTCTACCCTCATGTAAGTGTTGTTCGATACTGGTTCATCACATTCTTTTCTTTCTTCTATAATTACTAATTTTCTGATCTTAAAACTTGAAATGTTGCATTCTTTGATAAAACATCAAACCCTTATCGGGGATAGAGAATGTAGAGCCATCGTGTGTAGAGAATGTTCTATAACTGTTGATGGGGTTGAGCTGAAATGAGATTTATTTGGGCTAGAGATGAATGTTTATGATATAATCAAGGGTATGGATTTGTTGACAGAGTTCAGGGCTCACGTCGACTGTTATAGCAGAACAATCATTTTCTAGACTCAGGATGGCGTCGAGCATCTCTTCAGAGAAGAAAGAGTGGTGAAGGCAGGTGCAACGATCTTGTTGGCACCAGTAGTGGAAAAGTTATCTTACCAGTTGGATATGTTAAACTTGGAATCAATTGACAAGATTGCGAATAACAGTTTTCCAGTAGTCACGAATCAATTTCCTGATGTTTTTCCTGAAAATTTCTTAGGGTTAAAACCTATAAGATAAGTGGATTTTATGATTGATCTCCTTTCAGGGACCAGTTCAATCTCACTTCCATCTTATATTATGGCACCAATGGAGTTAAAGGAATTGAATGTGTATTTGGAAGAACTAGAAAACAAAGGTTTAATTCAGCCAAGCATGTCTCCGTGGGCAGCACTAGGTTTTTTGTAATGAAATCATATGGAACTTTGAGGCTATGTGTGGATTATCATAAACTTTATGATGTTATGATTAAGTATAGATATCTAATTCCACGAATTGATGAAATGTTTGATCAATTCATGGAGGATCAGTGGTTCTCTAAGATTGACTTATGATCAGGATATCACCAGTTGCAAGTTTGGAAGGAGGATATTCCGAAGACAGCCTTCAGAAGAAGATATGGCCACTAAGAATATGTAGTCATGCCTTTTGGTCTTACAAATGCACCAGAAGTCTTTATGGCATTGATAAATTTGATTTTTCAGCAATATCTGGATTCTTTTTTTGTGGTGTTTGTGGATGACATATTGGTATTTTCAAGAACAAGGACTGATCATGAGAAATACTTCGGGATAGTGTTGGAAATCTTGAGAGATCATCAATTATTTGACAAATAATCAAAGTGTGATTTTTGGATATAAGAGGTACGCTTTCTGGGCCATGTTGTTTCTGAGGAAGGTGTTTCAGTGGATCTAGAAAAGATAGAATCTGTTCTTTCTTGGAAACTGCCGAAGAATTTCGTTGAAATACGAAGTTTTCATGGTCTAGCAGGTTATTACCGATGGTTTTTGCATGAATTATGTTGACTAGTTTCGCCTATGACTGTATTGAAAAAGAAGAATATTTCATTTCAATGGACTGAGGAATGTCAGAGATCTTTTTAAGAGTTGATAGTTCACCTTAAATCAGTACCCATCTTGATTTTTTCGGAATCAGGACAAGGGTATGTGGTGTATTGCGACGCTTCATGATATGGGTTGGGATGTGTTCTCATGCAAGGAGACTAAGTTGTTACTTATTGCTCAAGAAAGTTGAGATTGCATGAAAAGAACTACCCAACACATGATTTGGATTTAGCTGTTGTCATCCATGCCTTGAAGACTTTGCGTCATTATCTCTTTGGTGAGAAATTCACTATGTTTATGGATCATAAGAGTTTGAAGCATATTTTCTCACAACGATATTAGAATATGAGGTATAGTAGATGGATGGAGTATCTTCAAATGTTAGAATTTGACTTGATATATACACCGGATAAGGGAAATTCGGTGGTCGATGCATTAAGCATAAAGTCGTATGCTCAGTTGGAGAACGAAGCTTCAGATGAGTGGCAGTTGATGTCGGTCCTAGCCGACATGCGTGTGGAATGTGAAGACCGAGATAATGTTGTGGGTTTCTTTCCAGTTTCTCTTGTTCCTCATTTGGTGGAGATAGTAAAGGAGTCACATGCATATGATGTGGACTATGTTGCAATGACTTAAAAACTCATTGGTGGGAAGACCATTGAGGGATGGAAGCTGGATGGGAGATTAGTTTTGCGGTTTCGAGATCGGATGGTTGTACCTTTACCTGATCAGTAATAACTCCTTCATGCTTACCACCATTCCAGATGGGTTGTTCATCCAGGAATACAGAAGATGTATAAGGCGATAAAGGAACAATTTTGGTGGAGTGACATGAAACGAAAGGTAGCTGAATTTGTTTCAAGGTGATTAACTTGTCAGTAGGTTAAAATAGAGCATCAGAGACCAGCTGGTATGGTCCAGTATCTACCAATTCCAGTGCAGAAATGGGAGCGGATAAATATGGATTTCATTATAGGTCTTCCTAGAACGGTTCTAATGCGCGATGCCATATGGGTGATAGTGGATCGGCTTACCAAGTCAGCTCATTTCATCCGTATTTTTGAATCCAGTACGGTGGGGGGTCTATCCAAAATCTATATCCAAGAATTTGTAAAGAGACATGGAATACATGTTTCAATTGTGTTAGACATAGATATGAGGTTCACATCTCATTTCTAGAGATCCTTACAGCAATCCCTTGGAACTTAGTTTACTATGAGCACGGCGTATCATCATCAGATGGATGAACAATCTGAAAGGATGATACAGATGTTTAAAGACATGTTGCAAGCTTGTGTAATGAATTTTTGGGGCTCATGGGAGGAGCATATACCCTTAGTGGAGTTCTCATAAAATAATAGTTATCAAGCCTCGATACTTATGGCTCCATTTGAAGCATTTTATGGGTGTCATTGTCGTTTTCCACATTGTTGGGTGGAAATAGGTGAGACTTCACTAGTTGGGCTGAGCCTTGTCTATGAAACAACAGAGAAGATTCAGTTGATAAAAAATACTATGGAAACTGAAAAATGTCGTCAGAAATCTTATGCAGATCATCGCCGAAGACCGTTTTCCTTTGAGGTGATCAATCATGTCTTTTTGAGAATCTCTCTAAGGCTTCGACATCGTCATTTTGGGAAGTAGGTAAAATTATCTCCTAGATATATAGGCCCTTTTGAGATACTGGAATGGGTTAGTGAGGTGGCGTATCTATTGGAATTACCACCATGGTTCAGTGTAGTGCATAATGTGATCCATATATCTCAGTTGAAGAAGTATCAACCCAATCCTGACCATGTGACCAGATGGGATCATGTTGACCAAGACCAGATGCTTCGTTGGTATATATTCTGGTGTGGATTGTGGATAGGCAGGACAAAGTCTTACGTGGAAAAAGCATCTTTCTTGTGTGGGTTTTGTGGCAACATGGTCAGATTCAGGGAGAGACTTGGTAATGTGAGAAAGAAATGAAAGAGTAGTGGATAGAACTCTTTCAGGAAAGCAACAGATTTCTACTTTCTAGGGACAGAAATTCCAACGGTGGGGAGAATTTAGTACCCCAAATTTCTGGTAAGTAACCCCTGTTTTATGATTTTTAAGTACATGATGCAGATGAGAAATGGTTGGGAATGTTTGGTGACTTTTAAAGTGTTAGAGGGCAAAGAGTGGTGATGCACGGGCTTCACACGGGTTGCCCAAACCATGCAGAAGCCATGTAGGAGGTGATCACTTTGGACAGAGGAGACCGCACGGTGTGCGCACGGTTTGGGAAAACCCTGCGAGGAGGCTGTACAGAGTGCCCTTTCCAAGCAGTGACAACCTCACGGTTAACACAAAATTTGACTAACCATGCGGACTAACCATCCACAGAGTCAACATAGATCCTATTTTTAAGGATCTAATCTGTTTTATCATTAAACCCACTCGTTTGTTCTCCTAGCTATCCCTAACTCAGGATTTATCTCTAGTGTAGGTGGGAGAACACTTACCAGGCATTTTTGAAGAGATCTGGAGGTTTTCCATGGATATTAGAGGCCGGTTGATTGAAGTAATTCTCGTTTCCTTTAGTTTTCATAGATCCCCTTCTTCCCTCTAGATGGATCCTTAGATCTATGCCCATTGTGGGTAGATATAAGGCATTGGATGACTTTTAAGTTGGTTTTTAGTTTATTTGGTACTAGGGGAAGGAATCTAAGGAGTTTTTGGAGAGTAGTTGAGTTGGTTTTTTTGGTTTTCTTCATCCGTTGGTTGGTTTCGTGTAATTTTATGAGGTAGGTATCTTCACTCTCGATTCCTCTTTCTTAGAACTTGAAGGATTAGATTCAAATTGTTTTCCTTGAGTTAAATGGTTTGTTTATCCACTGTAAAAGAATGGTTGAACCCCCTTTTAAGTAATGGGTGATGGAAATTTTGTGTTTTTGGAAAGTGTTTGTTGAAGTGAATTTAAAATTGTGATTTTAAACTTGTTATGGTTTTGCTACTGAAAGAAATGGTTTTCAATAAATGGTTTGATTCTTTATTGAAAGGTTATGAACACACTTGGTTTTTGCATGTATTTACATTGGTTGTGGTGTGCCTTCCTTTCCATTGGGATAGATAATGGAGAGAAGTACCCCCATCAAAAGGTTGGGATGGATAAGGGAGAGAAGTACCCCCATCAAAAGGGATGAATAAGGGAGTGAAGTACCCCCTCAAGGTAGTCCACTAGGTGACGACTTAGTGGAAGGATAACTCTCCACTCGCGAGTATAGGGAATTACATGTTGCATAAATGGTTGGTTGTGTGGATTTGTGAAATGGAATGAATGTGCCAAAATGGAAATGGGAATTTGATTAGAAACATTTCTCGGTTTCTTTTCTAGAGAAAAATGGTTTTTGTTGAAAAATGGTTTTGACATGGAACTTGTTATATTGTGAACTATTTTGTAACTTTTTTATATTAATTGTTTTATATAAATGTGATAACATGTTTTATCCTAGAGTCATTGGTCGGTAATTCATCAGGGAAAACCTACTGAGTTTCATTACTCACCCCTTGCTTTGGAACGTTGCTGCTTTTGCAAATGTCATATACCAGGATGTTGGAAATGGTAAAGTGTCACATGTTTATAGCACTACTTCGTGATACTTGGGCCGGTTCGTGATGTTAGAGCTTTGAGCTTGTAGATCATGATGTTGGGTTTCTATCTTGTAGTCTTTCTGTTTGTCATTCCAATGTTTACTCTGACTTAGTGTTGGTTTCTGCTGTGTTACTTTTGTTTGGTTTATGATAAAATAATTGGTTGTGTTATCTTAGCTTTTATCATGCATCATTTAGTGGATTAGTTTGGTTATGTTTTTTTGGATCTGTGGTATGTTCTAAAAGGGAAAACTGTACCCCACTTGTTTTAAAACCATTCAGCATTTATTTCCAGCCTTTGGTGCCTTGGGGATGTCTCTTAAGGCCTAGTAATGACTCGTTGTACTCTCAAGCCAGTAAGGATAAGCGGGTTATTACAGTGTTAATGTTCAGGTTTGTAGTAAGTATTTCTAATTAAGTAAATACTCCATTGAATATATTTAATAATATAAAAAATGAAACTAAAATTAATTATGTTTCAATTTATAATCTTAGATAAACAATAATAACTCGAGAGAATAAAATGTCAAATGTCATTAAGAATGTTATGGAAAGAGTAAAACCTAGGGTAAATAAAAAAGATAGTTAAAATGATTTGTTTTAATTCTTTGTATATTATTAAAATTTTATACCAATGAATTGAATAAATTTAATGGTTGATAGATTTCTAAATAAATTAAATGGGATGTGACTAAAATAATTTAGTGATAACATGATTATTATGCAATGAATTGAACTTTTCTATATAATATGTATTTTTTACTTTATAATCTAATTTGAAAATATTTAGAAGATAATTATCATTAAAAATTTCTAAATAAAAAATAATTCATTAACATTAATTTAATTATAAATTAATATAAAAGAATATTATGATTGATTAATGTTTTAAAAGTCATTTTCTCTAATAAACTTTTTTTCATTATATTATATATTTTAATTTAAAAGGTAAATTCCTAAAATTTAGAATTTAAATTTGAAAAAATGGTATAAAATCTTTGATTATTCATTTTGAAATTATCTTAGGGTGAATAATTTTTTTTCTAAAAGAAGTTGATTTTTATTGATAAATAAGAATATTTATTTTATTGTGTTATAAGTTATTATACTGAAGTAATTTTTTTTATCAATTTAAAAAATTAAATCAAATAAAATCGATTGAAAATTTTTAATCAATATTTCAAAATTAGTGACTATATCAGTTTAATTTTTTGTCTAAAAAAATGTTGCCTCGATAAAAATAGAGTTACCATAGTAAAAGTAAAATGATAAGTATAGGTTAAACCAAGTGGTAGAGGTTTATCATTTCATTAATATATATATTTAAATTTTTTCCGTTTATTCTATATTTAATATAATGTTTCCCTCATTTATTATCATTCTCTATTCAATTTTGTTTAATATTACCTTTCCTTTTTATATTACACAATTTGTATTACAAAAATTTAACTCCCCCTATAATAAAGGACCCCTTTACCACCCCACATTCTCAACACATTATGCATATTAGCTCAACCAAGACCTAAAAACCACTCTAAAACTCTATTTACCACATTATATAGTTTTTTTCTTAAACAAAGTTCAATATGATATGTATTGAGAAGTGTTGTAAATGGGGATATCAAAGGGAGAGGTAATTATATTAACTGATCCCTTTTGAGTTACTTTCTTCTTCCATATCCTATAAGTATATTATAAAAATAAAAAAAAATTACATGAGTATAATTATTTTACTTATATGTTTTTATTTTTTGGGAATAAATATTATCTATCCCCCATCGATTGGAAAATGAAAATAGATACCTTGTTATATAAAGACTGTTGACACTATTAAATGATATATTTCATTTATCATCATCATAATAAATGACTAATTATACAAATGAATTTAATGAATAAATGTGTAATTTATAACTTTATTAAGGTTATGGAATGCTAATTTTTACCTTATATTAATAATACTAACAATTAATGTTCATTATAAAAATTAACCGCCTAAAACAGGCATACGAAGACACTTTTCTATATTTTAATGTATTTTAGTAAATATTTTAAACTATACAAACATTTTATTACTAATAGAATATTATATTAATACTTAATTTTTTTTTGAAATGAAAGAATTATTATTTAACTCATTATTAAGATACCACCATTACTTTGTTAAAAATTACAAAATACAAGACTATTATGAGATAAAATTAAACAATCAAACCTATAAATTCAATGGAATGAACATGGATCTTCGTAAATAATTATGAAAATTACATTAAAATATTCTTTATATTTTGGTGATAATGGACCCATGAACGTGGAATTATAACCAAAATCATCATATTGGAACATATATAAAATGAAATTAAAACTACCGACACCAATGATAAATATTCACTAAAAAATAATAACATTGTAAAAAATTAATATAAAATAATATTGAAAAAGATTATAAATATTTATATGGTTGTTAAATAAATGATTAATTACAGATAGATTAGTATACAGGTGTTTAGTGTGCATCTGATTGAGTTGGAATACAAGGTAAGGTTTCTTTTTCTCAATTTCAATTCCTCCAGACATGTTTCTCAATATTCATCATTTTACTATTATATTGGGTCAATACCAAAACATTTATTTGTTATATCCTAAATAATTTTTTATTATTAAGAGTTTTACTTTCATTTAAAATCTCTGAATTCCTTGTCCTTATATTCATACTTTATATAAGTTGTAAGTGTTGTCGGTATGTTCATTTCTTATCATTGACTTATAACCATTATTCTTAAACTTCAGCCATGTAAATTTGGTTTCATCCAACCAATAATTGAATTATATTTTATTTTATTCTTATTTTTTGGGTTTATATGTCTTCTTGACATTTCCTTACTTTTTGGTTTAATAAAAAAGTTACTTGTATGTGGACTCAACCTTATCTCGTATTTATAGTCGGTAATATTTATCCTCCATGCCCATATTCTTTATATTGTTTCAAGAATGTTCTTATCTCTATAAAAAAGGTTTATTACATCCATTTTATTTTATATTTTATTTTTTACAAATGTTTTAAAATGAATAATTTTAACATTTTCTATGTGGGTCATTGTTTAATTTCATTAGCAAAGTATGAAAAGATTTTTTTTTTCACATTTTATTTGAATTAATTTTTCCACCATGATCATCCTTATTTATAATAAATTTTATTTTCCATGTCTCATTGGTTTTTAAAATAAAATCATGTTCCCATTTTCAAATAATATTTAATTTTTAAATAAATTCTTAATGTTTTAAATTAAAAAATATGGGTATTTTCATCCCACTTCTATATATTTTTATCTTTAACTCTAAATTTTTTAATTTTAACTTAATTTAATTTCAATTTTTTAGTATTTTTTAGTCTATATAAATCATGGTTATTACCATCATTTTTAACACTAAAAATGAGTTTTTCAAAGAAACTTTGGATTTTGTTTTTACAAGAATGTTACAAAGAAAGTTTGTAAATTATTTTCCTTCCATTTTCCTCTCAAAATCTTAATGATATATTTACTTTAGAGTTATTTTTCTTGTATTGATCTCCAAATTATCATCAGAATTAATTTTTATTTTTCATAATTTTTATGTTCTCTATCACTCTCCATATCTCTCAAGACATTTTTTCTCCTCCATGTTCATATTCATTATTTATTCAATATATTCATCATAAATTCATATATTTAGATATTATTCTAACAAGTATTAACATAATTGTATACCCATTAATTTATTGAGTGTTAGTTTAATGGGTTTGAACCAAGAATTTTATTCTAGTTATTGACTACGCAAATATTAATAATTTTTATAATTTTTATTTCATTGTGGATGTTAATTGATTACTGAATAATGTTGGGTATGTGTTGTACTGTTTATTCACTCATTAATTTTTTGTATTAATTAGAATTAATTAGTGATGGGTACGATTGAAATTATATATTCCCTTGATGAATTTTTAGTTCTCCTGAGACAAGCTAACTTGATTACTTTATGTAAACCCAACTTGTTTATTTATGATTTTTTGGAAAAAGACATTCAAAATGTTTTTATTATGTTGAAAATTATATATTCCATCACTAAGTTATTATTTATAATTTTTCATTTTGTTTATTTTTTCTATGGATATATTAAATACAAATTTTTTCATTTATTTGTAATTTTTTTTTAATATTTATTTCATCCATATTATTCATGACTTTTTTATTAAACAGAAAATTCTATTCTACACTAGACCGTAATAATAAATTGAGTTCACCCTTAAAATGTAACCATTTTTACCATCCACAATGAATTATATTACGTTTGGTATGTATTAATGGGTATTAAGAGTGGAAACTTTTATGGGAGATATTAAAGTGCTTTTTAAATAATGAGTTCTTGGTTTAGTGGTAAATTTTCCATTGGATGGGAATGATATTCCTTTTTTAATTGATTTTCTCATAACTCTATAAAACTATAAAACTAAAATCCGTTGGATATGTAAGTGACTAAATATTGGTTTTTTATTCTATAAATATATATGGTTTAGTTTGGATCACTTCAAAATAGTTTCTAAACTAGTATGAGGTGAATATAATTTTAAAAACAGATTTTGGAGAGAGAGCTAGGGGAATCTTAGTAGGTATCAAAGTCGTATTTAGATAAATTTAGTTGATATGATGTTCTTAGATTAGGATATTTTATGATTTTTGAATACAATATTCGATTAACATGTTAAAGCTTGATCATAGGTTTCAAATTATATATACCACCTTCTTAAAGACTATTGGGATTGTATTTTAAAATGATTGAGGGTATTTTGGGTGATGTTTCTTGAGTTTCAGGATAAATACATGATCTGGGTATAGAATAAACTTAGGGTTATTATATAATTTATTGTTTGTAAATTGAATAAAATTTTGGGAAAATATTAATATATTTTTGAAATATATATATTTATATATTGATTGGTATGAGACTAAGGTTTTATAGAGATTATATTAAAGTTAAATTCTAGGAGAGTAGGTTTCTGTGAATTTTGGGTTTGTAATACAGTTAGAAAAATGTTGATTTAATAATTATTTGGAATTAGGACTATGATACATTAGTGGAAACCCAAGGTTTAAATCTAAATATAGGTAAATATCCTAAAATATTTTTAGAATATATATTATTGTGATTATCTAGAAATGGAATCCATCTTTGGATATAGATATGTTGATGTAAGAACTTGTTTAGTTTTACCTAGGGGTAACAACCCTTGAAAAGGTTGGTTGGGTATCAACTGGATATCCACTCAGTGTAGAACAAGTGTGCCTAAATACACACCAATTTAGTATTCCCAAGGGATATTCTTTGGATGTTTTTCTCGCTTATTAAGAACCATCATGAATAATTTAAAAACATTTTTAAATCATGACTCATGAATATATTAGGAAAATGAAAATTATTTTTCATTTGTGAGATAAATTAAAATTTCGATGATGTAATTTATTTGAAGAGGTATAACGTAACACCGCAAGATTTTAGTAGGTGATTTAATTTAAATTAATATTCCTTTGAATAGATTTTATCACATGAAACACTAAAATAAAATAAGCAAAATTAAATTATAAAATATAATATAAACATTAATAAATCATGATAATAAAATGTGAAATACAATTAAGAAAATTACAAGAAGAGTAAAAACTATGTAATTAAAAATATTGTTAAAAATATTTAATTCAATTCATTACATATTTTTATAATGTTATATTAATTAATTGAGGTAATTTAGTGGTTATAATATAAATAATTATTGTCAATGAGGTGTGATTAAAATCATTTAGCATTAAAGATGAAAATTTTAAAGAATAATATTTTTTATGTATTATTTTATTTTATATTATAAAATAAATTTAACATTGTTCAAGTATTATTATAATAAAAAAAATTTAATATGAAAAATAGTAGATTTAAATTCATTTATTTATTAATTGATATAAAATAATATTAAAAAAATTTTAATATTAAAATGTCTTTTTTCTTAAATATTGATGGTTTTCCATTATATTATATATTTTTGTTTAAGGGATAAATTCATAAATTTTACAATATTAACTAGTTAAATAGAAATTAATTTTCAAAATTTTCATGTAAAATTATGTTAGGGTGAGTTTTTGTTTCAGAAAAATGATTATTTTTAATTAAATAATCAAAATATTGTTTCTATTATGTTACAATGTAATGACCCTGGATTTATGCAATTAATTTTCCTTAATTAACTAATGCATGACTATCTTCTCTGCAATAAAATAATATAAGAAATTAATAATTTTGTTTCTTTTATAGAAAATAAATTAATGGGAATCCCAAAAAGCTACCACTTTATAAAAATAATATAAACTTATATAATAAGACAAAGGTCCTTTTATACTGAGAATGATTTTCTTCATAGAATTATTTTATGTGAGATTATAGGAAAATAATTTTATCAATTTTTTAAGATTAATTTGAAAAAGTATCAATATTTTTGTATTTATCCTGTTCATATTAGCATAATATTAAATTTAATAATTTTTTAATAAACAACTGGTTTTTGATGAATAGTGAAAAATACTATTTTTGGAAATATTGTGGATTTTGTAACATCTGTTGGATATAAAGAAAACCTAAAACTGTGGAAACATTTTTTGTAACAAAATATAAATCCTCCAAGAAACAATATATATTTTAATATATCATGTTTCAATTATAAACCTATATTTTATATTTTAAATCATACATAATATTTTGTCAAAAAAAATCAATACATTAGTCATTAGTATTTTAGAGTTATTTTTTATCAATTTAATCAAATGGAATGGCTTTTAATTTTATAATCATTTTCAAAAAATTATCTACTAAGGAGAAAATTATTTTAATGCATAATAATCAAGATAGCTAGGTTAAATAATAGTTAACTAAGTAAAACAATTATTTTTTAATGTATACTAATTTTCTAAATATTGTGTGTTTTTTAAATTAAATGGGTTAATTTTAAATCAAATCAATAATATGATGTTTAAACAAATATAAAAATTAATTAACAATCATTTAATTTGTAATCAATTTAAAATATTACTAATATCACTTAATTATTAAAACATCATGTTTCTAGATAAATTTTATTTCAATAGATTATAATTTTGACATAAAATATATTCTTCACCTACTTAGAAATTCATCTTCTGTAATTGGAGCCTGAATTCATATATAAATCATTGAGATTTTGTAATAAGGATATAATAATAATTTGAAAAAAATCATTTATATGATTAATATTTTATTTAGAGTAGTGAGCCTTTAAAAGAATAATCTAAGGAAGCATGAATTTTATTAAATTAACATGATATTTAAAACTTATTTGTAACCCCTGTATATTTTTAAATAACACAATGTTTGATAGCTTACATTACACAAAACACTAACCTTAAACAAACTCTAAAATATCATTATTTTACCATGGTTAATATAACAAAACCATTAAATTGGATGGAATAATTATTTTTAACCACATTTTTAAATATATAGTTTTCCAAATCATTGTTAATATATCAATTAATTCTTATTAAATAAATATATATATTTTAATAAAGTCATTTTTTCAAACATATTATTTTTAAATAGCACATTTTTTCTTTCTATGAGAAAATAAATATAATTGATTTTTGACACCTTTAGATATAATATTTCAAAACATGTAAATAATTTGTAAATTAATAATCTAAAAAATAATAAAAGGATTAAATTTATATAATATTTTCAAAAGATTAATTTTTCAGTGAATTGAGAAAATTATATCATTTTTATAAATTAATTAAATTAATAGTTTGGTTATGTTTTAAATATAGTTTCATGTAAAATAATTATTATTAATTTATATGTAATCCACTTAAATTTCTTTGAATCAATGTTTTATTTTATTTTAGAAAATGTATATTTTTGTATTTAAAAACAGGGTTTTTTCTGTAAACTTTTTTAAATTACATAATGTTTCTCCTTTTTAAGTAATTAAAGTAGTTCATAATGGTGATTGTTTTAAATTAAATTTAAATGTAATATACACGTAATAATTAATTTATTTTTAATATAATGATAATTAGTATTCATATAGTTAATATAAAATCATATTTTTCTTAAAAAAATAACTTCTAGAAAACACGCTTTCTCATCGCGGATGCAAGCATTGTTTGAAATATAATTTTACTATTATGTGAATTTACTTTGGTAAAATAGATTAAATATTTATAATTAGAAGTAAAAAACTATCTTGTAATATTTTTCTCATTTTTAGGGATAAAATTTTATTAATGTTAAAAAAAAATTCCAGTGTGTAGGGAAAATAATGAAACATGTAAAAGATAGATAGTAAAGATTAAAATTCATAAAAAATAAAAAATTCAATTGTTAGTTGATTTTTTTATAACATAAAAATAATTTATAAAATTAATCATCAACAACATTAATTTTAATTAATCCCACCCAGATGTGGATGGATTTAAATATAAAATAATTATTATTTAATCACTTAAAACCACTACTCCTCTAGTATAAATAACATTCATCACCACTCCATTTCTCCTAAAAATACAAGATGCTACTAAAATATCAAAAACAATATCCCCCCCAATCTACCCACATCCAAGTGATGTGTAACGTCCCAGTTCCAAAATCCACCCAAAGGCACCCCGTACTCGGTTGGTCTCATGGCCTCATGTGCATTTCCCCTAACACTAGAGGCTACAGACTAGCAGTGAGGGACTTTGGTGTGATAGTGTAAAAACTATGCCCTAATTGGCATAGTAAAACAGTGGAATATAAAAATAGATAACAATAGCAGAAGAAGTAATAATCCATATGAAAGTAAACAGGGGAAGTCTAAGGAAATAAATAGCTGGAGTGCACATATATAAAAATGATTCAGGGTATATATGTATAGGAAAACAGCCAAACACATCACAATGTCGGAATACAGAATAGTCCTAAGCCAAATTACAAAATAAATAGATAAAAAACTCCACAGCATTACAAGCCTCATCTTGGTCCCATGCTCTCCATCTCCAGAGCATATCAAGTACATGAAGTAGAATGGTGCCTGCCCTTATATATACCTGCAATAATATAATCTATTTGGTCCCTAATGCATAGCCCAACAAGGTGTGAGACTAAATCCCAGAAAGCAATCTCCACAAGATCTGTTCCTAACAGTCAGTGAATATGTGGAAGATAATAAACAAAAGAAAGCAGTAAACAAGGAAGTACTCAGCTGTAACATGTCCTATAGTTTCAATGCAATCAGTTCTATTCAACAACAACAACAAATAAAAAGGGAACCTTCCGGGTAGGTATCTCTGCCTAACCCCCCTAGTTTAATCAACACAAGGATACTCTAGAGACTCTCTGAGGAAGCTCTCTTAGTCAATCCCCCTTATATTCCCAAGTCTTTAAGGAATTTTTGTGGAAGCTCACAAGGTCAATTACATTTATAGTCTATGGTAGTCAATGAATCTCTGAGGAAGCTGACATGGCCTATTCCCCTTATATCCCCAAGCATTTTATAGAATCTCTGTGGAATCTCACACGGTCAATTCCACTTATAGTCTAAGGTAGTCAAGGAATCTCTGAGGAAGCTCACATGATCAATTCCCCTTACAGCCCCAAGTGGTCGAAGACTCTCTAAGAAAGATCTCTTACTCAATTATCCTATAGCCTAAAGTTCTAAAAGACTCTATGAGGAAGCTCACTCATTCAATTCCCCTTATAGTCTAAAATGGTTCAAGACTCTCGAGGAAGATCACTCGGTCAATTCCCCTTATAGTCTTCAACACTAGGTTCTCACGGCCCTATGTAAGTCAATGAGTATAGAAATTCAATAAGGAAAAGTAGACCTCAATAACTACTTGGCTAATCGGCCTACATCATATCAAGCATGTCAGAAAACAACACTCCACCCTACAACACTGGGCATGGGAAAACAGGCAAGGTGGCCAAAAAGGCTATGCATGACCAAACGGTCGTAAACAGAACATGCATGGGAAACCACATAAAAAACAATGAAATCAACCTTACTAATATCCAAATAACCAATACTCAAGTATACAATCATGGTAGGTAAACAATAGGGCTAAAATAGTAAACATACAACACCCCATTCATGGGTATTGGGGATTTTTCACATAAAACACAAAGACATTTTATGGAAAGGCACTATCCACCTACCTCGGTGTTGGGATATCGGTATACTCCAGTGTCGGCCATTGGATCGACGTAGAACGTGGTATATCTACAAAAATTTCTAAAACGGTCAACCCACGATATCTCACGAGAGAGGTGAAATCAAAATATGGTGCTCTATGAGAAAATATAACCCATAGATGTAATTCCAAGGCAGCTGATGGTGTTCGATTTGGAGGAAAAATGCTTGCTTGGGGGTTCGTCAAAGATATGTGGTCGTATGGCACTCCTGGATGAGATGAGAAAATAAGGGGGTGTTTCAATCAATTAGACGCGACCCCAGACAGTTTAATGAAAAATAAAATTCACGACGTCTACTTTTTAAGTAAACATCATGTACTTTATGTTTTTGTACTCTACATTAAGTGCCTCTAGGTCACCACCACATGGTTGTATGCATGGCCGCTACACAGCCAGCACATGGCTACATGCGGTAATTGAGTCCACGACATGTACTTCGAAAATTTCCAGAAATTCCTATTATTCTAAAAAAAGACCAGAAAAGGAAAACATACCTGAAAAAGAAGATCAGTGTTCTTACATGATTCTAGTCTCACCAAAATACAAATTCTATGGTGTTTAAGAGATTCTTTAAGGAGGTGATATTCAAGAGGTAATTTTCTCAAACCACCTCTCTTATTTTATTTTCTTCTTAGCCCTTCCCCTCAACTCATTAATCCACAAAGAAATATTAACTATAGAATAATGTAAATAATATAATGTTATATTTATAATGGAATATATTAGATCCATTTATTTTTTTCTCCATTTATTCAAATAAATGAAACCATTTTCTAAGATTTCCTAATAAACTATCTCTTTGAATAATGATGTTTAATTTTTCATTTCTACCTTCTTGGATGGTCATAAATGTATTATTCTGCATAATTAATTTTTATAATTTTATTTTAAAATATATTTATTCTTCTGTAACATATATATATTCATAATATTAAATAAAATTAAACTAGTTTGTGATGGTTGAAAACCCCCTCCAAAATAAACAAAACATATAACATCAACATTTTATCAAATAAATCATCCTCAAGTTAGAAATTAAAATAATTAATTATTGTCAACTAATGGGTGGTAAGATGTTAATAATGTATCATATAAGGAGTTATAAATATTATTATAGTTTTTCAATGAATAAATAACGTTACATAAACCTTTATAAAAGAGGATAAATTATAAAAAAATAAAGTGAAGCATTGGGTTGGGTTTTCTCATCACAGTTTTACTTCAGTGAGATATATTCATTATTCATCGCTTATATGTTTTGGTTTATATACTACTCATTGATATAACATATCATAAATATCATTATATTCATGGTTATTTGATAATTTTATATTTTATGTGGAGTATAATTCGACAAATTACATGTGTTAATGGATTTTTTTAAAAAAATTACATTCATTGGGATAAGCTTCTACTTTACTAATTCATTCATGTTATGATTATATGATAAATGGAATTTTGTTATCATATGTTTAATTTGCCAATTTTAATGTGAATTCACATCTACTACACATAATTGATTCATTTTGTAATGCCCCGACCCCAATTACCCAGAGTCGGTGCATTATTGCGTAACATTGGCTTGATCACAAAAGATCAAGTCTCGAAAGACAGATTAAGTTAGTATCCTTGGAAACACTAGATACATTAATAAAAGATACATTACATCATAAAGTGAAAAACTACAATAACATGGTCTCCATAGTCCACACTCATATCCCTTTCTGACTATCCCTGCAGGTCATTCATAAAATACTTCTTCACATCCTCGAAAATATTAAAACATTGGAAGGGGTGAGCTCAGATGCTCAGTAAGGATAACAATATAGCGGAAGCTTTCATAAATAAACATAAACATTTAAGTCATTTTATAACTAATACAAAATCCTTTTAATCATGAACTTCATCATAATATGGAAAAATAAAATGAAATAATGCCATTTACTTATTCACATGGATAATCTACTAGTCGAATAATCACATGAAATATCAATAACAAATTTCATAATAATGGAATGCATAATGCCAGACTCTCATAACCACGTATCCAAGGCCTCGTTCCAAGACTACAAATAAGATTTTTTCAAGGCCTCGTGCCATGACACTAGATTGTCTCATGAGACCTATCGATGCATCGAGGAGCTATAGCGGGCTCCACCCATCACTTATTTATTCCAATGCATTTCTCATATGAACAGGTTGAAACCTATCATAAACCATAACATAATCGTATCACATCAAACATGCATAAAATAAAACATAAAATATTCACATTTCAATCACAAGATATCAATACAACACATTGATATAATAAAAACACTTTCAAAACCATTTTCAATAAAAAAATAAAAGGAAATTAAAACTTTGTATTTATTTTTCATTTAAAAAAAGTTATGGCTTGTAGAGGAAGCCGAAACTCAAATGATGGTCACGGTGGCAGAGAAATCGTTGTCACCGCATACGTACGACAAAAAAAAACATTCCCTTTTTCCGTATAGTAAAATTCTTCGTATAAAAAAATATTCCTTTTGAATAAATTTAAAAGTTAAAGGGTTTTACACACCATAAAAAATAAATTTGGGTATAAAAAAATATGCCTCAATTAAATGAGATTGAGACGAAGTCCCTTACAAAGAACATTTTTTAAATAAAATAGATCTATAATGCGTATTCACTATAATTACACATTAATAAAGTACAAATACAAGATAGGACATAATAATATCATGACAGAATTTGAAAGTAGTAGATTAACCCAAAGAACGGAAATTGGGTTAAGAAGTTCCCTTACCTCATGTCCGACTTGACTTGATCGTTCTTTAAAATACTGAATAATAAACTAGATTTAATCTCTACCTTATTAAGAACCTTTTTCAATCTCATTATCCCTTTTATATCACTTATTAAAATGTTACAAAAATTATGTAGTCATTTAAGTTAATAAAGGTCGTTTTGTCGATCTTTGGTACTTGAGTCAACAATAAACTTCTTATAATTACAAGTTATTTATGTGGTAGAATATACTTTATCTCCATAATTATATTCATGTTTTAGAAATAATATATATAATATATACCCAGTATATATATTCATTCATAATATTACGTAACATTTAGAGGTAAGAAATGAAATGCACCGTTCATGGAGACGGTAAGCCGTACGTATGCATGAACACTACTTTCATTTATATTTTGTATTTAATGGAATGAAATAATAATTATATAAATATATATTATAATTCCAGTATAATATCATATATAATATCATTTACTTCATCCTTTATACATACTGTATATGGCATTAACTATTCAAATCACTTTGAGGGGGGCGGTAGTATGCACTTCCTAAAATGAAAGTATCGCATTTACCCTTAATGAAAATCATAAAAGTATGCCATAAATGAGAAATACAGAAGCATAAGGAAAATATAAACATGATTATTGTCATATATAAATATAGTGACATATTAATGGCCACCATGAGAGGTGTTAAAAGGATATTGAACAATCATCGTTCCGTGAGGCAGAAATTCGCCAACCACATAAACAGTATGTTATTTAACCATTAGATGTTGTTGTGTGTAAGTTTAAATCAAATACTCCTCATAAAAACATCCTATTATATTGAAGATACTCATTTTGTTACAAAATAAAGTAATAAAACTATTTTAAGGGGTTGGAGAAGCAAAATAAAACAAAATAACATAAGAGAAGACATTACCTCAAAATCGGGTAACTCTTTTGATTTGAGGAAAATTTTTCCTTGGGAAGAATTCTGCCCAAAGTGAGGCTTATAAGAGTAAGACTGGGAAGTTTAGAGAGTATTTGGGTAGAGTTTGGCCGAGCCAAATGGCTTTGAAGGTGTGAATAAGGTGGTAGAGGTGGGGGCCTTTTATAAGAGGAGAGGAGGGGCACTCTTGAAAAGTAATGAAATGTTACATTATTATGAAGTAATTTTCAGCTTTCAAAGGTCCAAAAATTATATATTTCGAGGATAAGGTGATAATGGATATAAATATACTCATCCAATAGGTTTTTGACAGGTGTAATTCTTAGATTTTACATTATCTTATCATTTTATTTAAATCGTTAATTAATGAGATAATCGCTGCATTATCATGGTGTCATACAAATTTTTATTTATTTAATGTCAAAAAATTATATAAAAAATATCATGATTTAGGAAATATTTTTTCCTTTCCAATTAATATTTATAGTCGAAAATTTAACTTATATAACCCCATGTGATAATTGTTTTTGTAAAACAACACATGTTTGTGACAATTATTTTTACTTTAAATAAAAAGTTAATAATGTCATTTGCTTACCCAAGTAGCTCCATGGGGTCCCCAAGTCGACCCATGGATTTTCATGGTTGGAAATGAGTCATCAAATAAGGTTAGGACAATTTTCGAGATATTTTCATTTTTTTTAATATCATTTTTACCTTAAATTTCACTAATTACCTTTAATTGCGATTAACAGAACTTAAAAGATACTATTCACCAAAAATTATTTTAATCCCATTGAACCACATTTTACATACTAATGAAAACCATGTATGTTGTATTTTTTAAATTTAATACACAGAAGTGGTAATGTTTCATTTACAGAAAAAATTATTTTTTAAACTACCACTTAGTGGTTTCACTATTCATCAAAAATTGAAGTTTTTCAGAAAAATACCAAAAATTCACCCTAAGATATATTTGATATTATAAATTCGAAAATGATGTCTATTTTACAAAATTCAAAACATATAAGTTTCATTAATTAATTTTATAATTAATTCCCTCTGTCACAAAAAATAGCATGTTTTTAAGAAATAATATATATCAAACGATTGACAATTGTTTATGTCCAATTTCAAAGTGAAATTAATTTTAATGACCACCATTGGATAAAATGGTAAAAATATATTCTAATTATACTTTAAAACCACTAAATGGTATAATTTATCACTATAAATTGTTTTGATTAAAAAAGTCATTTTGAAGTATTTTTTTACTATTCATAGAAAATTGGAAGTTCTCAGAAAATTACAAAAATTCAACTTAGGATAATTTCAATATTTCGAATACAAAAATGAAGTCCATTTTGAATTTTAAAATTAATATAACTTCAAAAAGTGGTTATTACTATTCATAACAGCTACTTTGATTGGTCACAGTGTGTTAGAATCTTGAACTTGTGTACAACACACACTACTGTATTATTGAAAGAGAAGCGTATGGTGAAAGCTTGCGGTGTGACATTCTCCCCTCCTTCAATAAATTACGTCCTCACAATTTGAAAATTTTCATTGAAAATAAAAGGTTGAAAATAGGAAATACCTTTGTAGAAAACCCACATCAGAAAAAGGGTTAATAAAAATATAACTTTAAAAGAATGAATGAAAAATATAAAGGTCACTCGAGATAGCCCATACTAGGATTATATGAAAATATGGAAATGGAGGAGAAACATACCATCAAGGAATGATGGAGTGTTGTAGAAAATAGGATTAGGAGAAAGTTAACTACAAGAAAATCACAAACATGTGATTGGTTAAACGGTCATTGATTCCCCAATTGGAAAAGTTAACCAACAACATTTTTGTTATAAGTTACATTTCATAAAGTTGAGGAATTTATTTAGGAGATTTACTAAGAACTTATGGAAATATACTTACTTGTCATAAATTTTTACCACAAACACATCTTTCACTCCAAAAGGTAATAGAACTCAAAAATAATCTATTTATCATAATTGTATAAGGTTATAAATATTAACACATACCATTTAGATTAGGAAAACTATTTTGTAATAACCAGGGACTTCCTGTAGGTTAGTGGTAGGTAATAAAGGCCTATCGCACTATGGTTATTGGTTCTATTCCTGCAGCTTTGTCCGACGAGACGAGTTATTCCCCAACCTGCAAGTTGTCCTTTTTTTCTAAAACTATAGTATTATAATATTCCAAAAATAGTCTTCAGAAATGTTTTAACCATAAACAATAATATCCAAAGTTCAACTTAATTCATTCGAACCTTTATAGTTATCCAAAATACCTCGATCCAGAATTTCTCTAAAAGGTCTCTAAATTCAAAAATCAATTGTAACCTCAGATTCCCTAAACAAAGTAAAGTTTCTCTTATTGTCACATATGAAAAATATGATTAACTTCATCATATTAAAACATTAATGATAACAACAAGTGCTGCAGTAAAATCCTTATATATATATATATATCATATTATTATTATGACCAGAATATAATCCTTAAGTCCAAAAGCACTAATACATTAATTATTCCGCTTTAACTGAAGTAACAACATAAGATTGGCCTTGATCCCTCGGCCTTTTCTGAGGTAATTTTCCCTGACTCTTAGGATGTTCATTTGAATAATGCCCCATTTCCCTATAATTGTAGCATTCAACATTGATAGCCTCTTTCTTTCCCTTGAAATCACGAGCCTGGTGACCTTTTTCTCTACATTTGAAACAAACTCACATTCCTTTTAGGCAAGTACCGGGGTGATTCTTCCCACAATTATCGCATAATGGAAAATCCTTCTTTCCCTTTTTCCCTTCATCTGTCTCTTGGTCCACCATTCTCTTCTTCTCTTGCTTTGATTTAAAGTCATTAGACTTAGAGAATTCCTTTACCATCTTGATAGCACACGAGACAATATCTTCGTACGACAAGAAATATTGTGAGACTAAGGCTCAATGGAGAAACTGTTTTAACCCATCAATGAAATGATCAATCTTACTTCTTGGGTTACGCATATAATCTACTACATACCTTGCTAACCTGGAAAAGTTAGCCTCATACTCTGTGACATTCTCATCCTCCTTTTGTCTCAGACTCAGAAATTGCCTTTCCATATTTGCTCGATGGTCATGTGGAAAGTATTTTTCAAAGAAAATTTCCTTAAACTCCCTCCATTCCATACATGATACTTCTTCATCTCCATTTGTGTTTTGAATCCGTGACCGCCATTGATCGGAATCTCTAGTGAGGCGGTAAACTTCCATGACAACTTTCTCCCTTTCGCTACTCCCCAAGGCATGGAATATTTTCTATAAAGAGTTTATCCATTTCTTAGCTACTAATGTATTTGTACCCCATTAAATGTTGGTGGTTTTTTTCTCATTAAGCGCTCTAACATTGATCCTCCACGTTGCAGATCAGGGTGCTCCATATGAGTAAGGTTATTATTCATAACCTGTGTGAGTTGTCCCAGTATGGTGATAAGTTGATCCGCACCAGTTGTATCACCATATCCACTATAATTATCTTGAGCATGATGGAAATCCCTACATGGAGTGCATGCATTGATACAGTTTCCATTCCTCCCACTAGGCCCCATTTCTAAACAATGGCATATACTAGATTAGTTTATGAATCAAAATACATATTTGCAAACTTGAAAAACACTTATCATAAATTGAACTATTTATGGATATAATCCATAATCATAAAAAGGTGTTCCTTGAAACGTATATACTCATAAACCCTTCATAATGGTTTGTAAAGAAAATGATAATTATCCTAAGCATATCCCACGAGAGTGTTGTAACCAAGAGTGCAGCAAGGTCCATTGTCATGCACCAGTTCCCGTTCGAGTCTAGCTCAAAGCGGTGTTTTCAGGTTTTACCCCAAGGTACATCTGTGCCATAGCCACCTCTACCTGCTCATATCCAAACATGTATTCATTTCTCGGAAAACTCAAAAAAATCACTATAATACAAAAATTATAGGAAGTTCTTCTATACTAATCCGCAAAGTTTATCTTAGGTCTATGTGCTCTAATCAGAGTTTATATAAATCTAGCTTCCAAGGTAAGCACTGAACTACCTCTAATACCAACTGTAATTCCCCGACCCCAGTTACCCAGAGTCGGTGAATTATTTCGTAAAATTGGCATGATAAAAAAAGATCAAGTCTCGAAATACCGATTAATTTAGTAGCCTTGGAAACACTAGATACGTTCATAAAAGTTACATTACATCATAATGTGAAAAACTAAAATAACATGGTCTCCATAGTCCACACTCATATCCCATTCTGACTATCCCTATAGGTCATTCATAAAATAATTCTTCACATCCTAGAAAATATTAAATCATTGGAAGGGGTGAGCTCAGATGCTCAGTATGGATAAAAATACAACGAAATCTTTCATAAATATACATAAACATTTAATGCATTGTATAACTAAAACAAAATCCTTTTAATCTTGAAATTCAGAATAATATGGAAAAATAAAATGAAATAATGCCATTTACTTATTCACATGGATATTCTACTAGTCGTGTAATCACATGCAATATCAATAACCACTTTCATAATGATAGAATTCATAATTCCACACTATCATAACCACATTGCCAAGGCCTCATGCCAAGACTAAAAATAATATTTTGTCAAGGACTCGTGCCAAGACACTAGTTTGTCTCATGAGACCTACAAATGCATCGAGAAGCTATAGTGGGCTCCACCCGTCACTTATTTAGTCCAATGCATTCCTCATTTGAACAGGTTTAGACATATCATAAACCATAACATAATCGTATCACATAAAACATGCATAGAGGGAACATAACATTTCCACATTTCAATCACAAGATATCAATACAACACATTGATATAATAAAAACACTTTCAAAACCATTTTCAATACCAAAATATAAGAAAATTAAAACTTTGTATTGATTTTTCATTTAAAAAAAAGTTATGGCTTGCAGAGGAATTCAAAACTCAAATAATGGTCACGGAGGCGAAGAAGTCATTGTCACCGCATACGTACGTCAAAAAAACATTCCCTTTTTTTAGTAAAATGATTCATATAAAAAAATATTCCTTTTGAATAAATGTAAAAGTCAATGGTTTTTATACACCATATAAAAGAAATTTGGGTATAAAACAAAATATGCCTCAATTAAAGGAGATTGAGACGAAGTCCCTTACAAGGAACATTTTTTAAATAAAATAGATCTATTATGTGTATTAACTATAAGTACACATAAATAAAGTACAAATACAAGATAGGACATAATAATATCATGACATAATTTGAATGTAGGAGATTAACCCAAAGAACGGAAATTGGGTTTAGAAGTTCCCTTGCCTCGTGTCCGACTTGACTTGATCATTCTTTAACCAACTGAATAATAAACTATAGTTAATCCATACTTTCTTACTAACCATTTTCAAGTTCATTATCCGTTTTATATCACTTATTACAATGTTACGAAAATTATGTAGTCATTTAAGTTAATAACGGTCGTTTTTTTATCTTTGGTACATGAGTCAACAATAAACTTCTTATAATTACAAGTTGTTTATGTGGTAGAATATCCATTATCTCCAGATTTATATTCCTGATGTAGATATCATATATATAATATATATTCATTATATACATTCATTCATAATATTACGTAACATTTAGAGGTAAGAAATGAAATGCACCGTTCATGGAGACGGTAAGTCGTACGTACGCATGAACGCTAATTTCATTTCTATTTCATATTTAATGGAATGAAATCATAATGATATAAAGGTATATTATAATTCTAGTATAATATCATATATAATATCATTTACTCCCTCCTTTATACATCCCACATATGGCATTAACGATTCAAATCACTTTGAGGGGGCGGTAGTCCGCACTTCCTAAAATGAAATTATTGCGTTTACCCATAATGGAAATCATAAAGGTATTACATAAATGAGAAATAAAGAATCATAAGGAAAACATAAACATAATATATATCATATATAAATATAGTGACATCTTAATGGCCACCATGAGATGTGTTAAAAGGAGATTTAACAATCATCGTTTCGTGAGGCAGAAATTCGCCAACCCCAAAAAAAGTATGTTCTTTAACCATTAGACGAAGGTATGTGTAAGTGTAAATAAAATACTAATCATAACAACATCCTAGTATATTGAAGATACTGTTTTTTTACAAAATAATGTAATAAAAAGAGTTTAAGGGGTTTGAGATTAAAAATAAAATAAAATAACATAAGAGAAGACATTACCTTAAAATCGGGTAACTTTTTTCGATTTGAGACAAAGCTTCCTTGGGAAGAATTCTGCCCAAAGTGAGGCTTATAGAAGTAAAAGAGGGAAGTTTTGAAAGTATTTGGGCAGATTTTGGCCGAGCCAAATGGCTTTTAATGTGTGAATAAGGTGGTAGAGGTGGGAGTCCTTTTATAAGAGTAGAGAAGGGGCACTCTTGGAAAGTAATAAATGTTATATTATTATGACGTACTTTTCAGATTTCAAAGGTGCCACAATTATATATTTCTAGGATAAGGTTATAATGGATCTAAATACACTCATTCAATAGGTTTTTGACAAGTTTAATTCTTATATTTTACATTATCTTTTCTTTTTATTTAAATCGTTAATTAATGAGGTAATCGTTGCATCATCATCGTGTCATAAAACTTTTAATTTATTTAATGTCTAAAAATTATATAAAAAATATAATGATTTAGGAATTCTTTTTAAATTTCCAATGAATATTTATAGTGGAAAATGTAACTTATATAACCCCAAGTAATAATTGTTTTAGTAAAACAACACATGTTTGTGATAATTTTATTTTTACTTTAACTAAAAAGTTAATAATTACATTTTCTTACCCAAGTGGCTCAATGGGGTCCCCAAGTTTACCCATGGATTGTCTTACTCGGCCATGAGTCATCCAATAAGGGTAGGAAAAGTTTCAAGATATTTTCATATTTTTATAATATCATTTTTACATTATATTTCACTAATTACCTTTAATTGCGATTAATAGAACTTAAAAGTTACTATACACCAAAAACTATTTTAATCCCATTGAACCACATTTTACTTCTTAATGACTACCATGTATGTCCAATTTTTGAAATTCAATACACAGAAGTGGTAATGTTTCATTTACATGAATAATTAGTTTTTAAACTACCACTTAATGGTTTCACTATTCATCAAAAATTGAAGTTTTTCAGAAAAATACGAAAAATTCACCCTAAGCTAAATTTGATATTCCGAATTCAAAAATGATGTCTATTTTAAAAAATTCAAAACATATAAGTTTCATTAATTAATTTTATAATTAATTCTCGCTGTCACAACAAATAGCATGTTTTTAAGAAACAATATATATCAAAAGATTGACAATTGTTTATGTCCAATTTCAACGTGAAATTAATTTTAATGACCACCATTGGATAAAATGGTAAAAATATATTCTAATTATACTATAAAACCACTCTATGGTATAATTTATCACTACAAATTATTTTGATTAAAAAAGTTGTTTTTAATTATTTTTTTACTATTCATAGAAAATTGGATGTTCTCAGGAAATTACAAAAATTCAACTTAGGATAATTTCGATATTCCAAATACAAAAATGAAGTCCATTTTGAATTATAAAATTAATATAACTTCAAAAGGTGGTTATTACTATTCATAATGGCTACTTTTATTGGTCGTGGTGTGTTAGAATCTCGAACTTGTATACAACACATGCTACTATATTATTGAAAGAGAAGCGTATCATGAAATCTTGGGGTGTTACACATTTTATTAATGCTCGTATCAATGATATTATATTTTTTAAATACATTATATTAAAAAGTTGTATTTTTAAAATTTTCCTAAAACCTATATTTTTTTTCAATGACCATGTTTTATAAAAATACTTCCAAAAGTGGTTTTACTATTATCCTATTATTTTT
Organism: Viscum album; assembly: GCA_963277665.1. Lineage (NCBI taxonomy): Eukaryota > Viridiplantae > Streptophyta > Magnoliopsida > Santalales > Viscaceae > Viscum > Viscum album. Next base: position 1,962,888,881 of record OY728137.1, read on the forward strand.
TAAATTCACTTCTACTCATTTTTTAATTTTAAGAAAATGGTTTGAAAGGTATATATATTTTTTATTTTCTAAACAAGGTTCTTTAAGACTTTCCCAACAAAAATACGGAAGGAATTTATTTTTTACTTATAAAGAATGGAATTAATTTATAATAGTCATAATGAATTAATTATTTATATATTACATTACAGTTTTAAATTCTTATTTTTAAAGAAAAAAATTATTTTATAATTGTGCAGTGCTTTAAACATATGTTATTTTCGTAGTGAAATTTTGTATTTTCTGCAAGAATTTTTCAATGACATTATTTTATATATTTTTATCTATGTCAATATAATTTTTTGAAATTTATCACTCATTGAGGATGGTCTCTTATGACAATATATTATATATTTTATTAAATAGTTTAATATCAATTTGACTGGGGATATAAATTTTTGATAACATTAAACATATTACTCTAGATGGTTTATTATTATGTTCATTTTATTGGGGTACGTATGAATATTTCATATGTTACATTTATTAATAATGTTTATGTTGATTATTTTTCACCCTTTCATGTGAGGAATGATTTTGAGATGCAAGACATGGGTGCGGCCTAATTATAAATAACCCCTTGATGCATCAGCATGTCTCATGAGATAAATCACTTTTCCAAACATAATTGTTTTTACCCAATTATTTTAAATTGTCTCTTGAAAGTTCATGATAGTAGAGATATATTTAGAAAAATCTAATCAGTTCAAAGCTAATAGTTTTATACCGTCTTGTGAAAGGTCTTGACCCAAGAGGTTCTATGATTCTTGAGATCTTGACATCAAATAATTAATCATTTCATTTATTAAAATTTACGTTTTATTATCCCTGATATTTCCACTATGATTTTATTTATTAGTTATTTTCATTAGCAGTTATTGATTAAATGTCTTTTGTTTCAATCATTAACCTTTCCATAATTTTTATTAATTATTTATAATATCTTATGTTAAATTTTACCCTTACTGAGAATTTGAGGTCACCTATTTCTTAAGTTTTATTTTTCCATAAGATGCCAAGATGTTTATTTTGATTGATATGCAGGGTTAAGCTAGCCGAATAATAGTATTCTCAAAGGAGTCACTATGTTGTATTTTATATTTTAGTTTTTAATATAAGGTTGATGTATATATATAGTTTTCCTAAACTACTAAACTATTTGGTCATTTTGGAAGTGATTTCATATATCTCATTCTAATATAATAATGTAACAATTAAATCTGGGATACTAGGGTTGAGTTATCTAATTTTGTTATTAGATAATTTTTATTATAAACCTTGGTAACTAGATTTAAAAAATAGGGATCAGGGAACGTAACGCTAAGGCTAAATTTGAGGATAAGACTATGTATAGGATAATATCTTATAGATTTGATAATGACCATTGATAACCTAGATCAAGCCTAAAGGATCATAGATTGAAAATAAAAGGTCGTTATTTATACATAGTTTGAATAATATTATCACACGTTCAATAGTTTAGTTTTATTCTCACACAATGCTTTTTGGTTTCAGTTAATGGTGGTAATCGAAAAGTACCAGGTTAACATTTTATGTTATAAACAATGTGTGGTTGAGAAACCAAATTTAATTATAACTAAATTAATTGATATCGTGTCTATCCCTAATCAGTTATCATGAAATATATATATATATGATTAAAAAATTTTCACCTCCAAAAACTCCTAGAATAAAAATAGAAGAGAAAAATATAGTTCATTGAGATCTCAGGTGGTGGATACCATGGCGAAAAGAAGACTCAATTTTTTATATGCTAAGAATGTTAGAAGAATCATCCAGGTGAATGTACTATAGGAACATGTAGATGATTTAGAATTGGAAAGAATGATATAAAGCAAGAAAATTTTGATGAAAAATTAATTTTTTTGAATAATATTCTCTCCAAGGTATTATTGATGATTGGATGTTTAAAATGAGGAAAACATGCAGATTATGAAAATATATTTCCCAAAGGGAAAATCATAAATAGAATTATTAATTTTATATGAGTAATAATTATATTGTTAATGATGATGATACTATAAATGATATATAAAAGTAATGATTAATAAGATGACAAATCATAGTTAATGGTTTAAAGATGAAGTGGAATGATTATATTCTTCTATTTTTTGATTCAAGAATTATGTTGTAAAATTATAAATAATTTTTTTTACAAAGTAAGAGATATATTGGGATTATATTGTAGTACTTCTTCTTGAAATATTTTGAGAATGTGATGAATAGAACTAGTTACCAAGATAATTGATTCTATTACAAGCCAGTCATTCGTTAAAACATGTGATTTGGGGAAGATAATCCTAAATATGTTCATGATGTTGAGATTATAATAAAATATAGATATTTATGAGATATTATTGATAACCATGAAATTGGTTATTCATATGATGGTTTGTGTTATATTTCTTGGGTTTACTACATGATTGGATATTTGGAATATATTCAACAATCAAAGATTTTGTTTTTATAATAATTCATGTTTTAATTATGGTTTTATGGTGATTAAGTTGTTCATATATTTGGTATATGACATTAAGAGTAACATTATGTTATTTGGGGAATCAAATGATAACTATATTTTTGACATTTAGAAACCTCCCTTCCAAATTATTGGTCTTTGAGTGTGGAAAGACACATTTTAGACGTGTCTTATGATTAAATAATTATTTAATGGATTAAGTCAATCATTCAACACTATTATTTAAGGTTCATTTATGATTTATTCATATTGGATAATTTTTTCCAACTATATTTGTTATTGAAAATAGTTTTAGATGAAAAAAACATACTATAACTCTTTAAGGATCTTGGGATCTGTTAAAAGTGAATTTTAGTACTTCATAAAAAAATCTATTTCTAGGATATTCATTTCATATAGTAAGGGATGGAATTACTATGTAACTATTCAATGAGTTACCAAAGACTCTAAAAAAGAATGATGAAATATGGGAATGAAAAATGAAACATATGAGATAACCATTCAGGATAAAAAATATAATGTTGAATATATTAAGTTAATTTTTTGAATTTTGTTAAGATTATATTATTATAATCTTAGGAAATGGAAACTCCATTGTTTGAATGAGAATCCGTCATATTTGACAAGTTCACGAGACTTAAACCAACAACCGAAGGGAAACAAGGGTGCTTTACATACCATTGGCCTATGTAAAGTCCTAGTTAGTATTATATTGTTTTATTCATTTAAAAAATCTGATAGATAAAGAATATGTTCATTTTAAGAACCCTATATGATTAATATATCTACAATATTTTCGAATTTTACATGAGGAATAAAAGTTTATTTCTCTTTTGGATAAATGATGAGTTTTGGTGGCATGTTTTTAATGGATGAAATTGTCCCTATCATGTAAGTTATTTCCTTATATTAAAACACTAGGATTTAATAGGATTCGTCAACTATAGGAAATTTATTTTGGAATAAAAAAATTATTCGTATCATTATATTACCAAGAAATCGACGACCGTTTAACCCATTATAGATTTACAGTTTTGTGAACATAAACATTCTAATGACCATCTTCACTATCACTATGCATCATAAAATTACACATATATTTCTTTTCCATGTATATGTTTACATAAGACACTAATTATATCCTATATTTAATCCTAGTTTTGTGGTTAACATCACATTCACATTTACCTTTTTTTATGAGGATGTTTTATTAACCCTTTTTAAGATGTGGTATTTTCACTAGGGTATTTTAAATGTCAAAATCATGATTACAGTAAAAATTTTCAATTGTGAGGATGAAATTTATTGAATAAGGGGATAATAAAACACACAAATATTTTTAAATAACACTATGTTTGATACCTTACATTACCCATAAAACACATCTTAAATGAACTCCAAAATATCATTATTTTAACACGACCCTTTTAAAATAACTATTAAATTGATTGGAATAAATAATATTAACCATTTTATGAAATATATAATTATATAACTCATTGTGAATATATTTATTTATTCTTTAGAAATAAACACATAGTTTTTATTATAGTAATTTTGTTCTTCAAATATGTATTTTCTTGGAAAAAAAGATTTTTATTTATTTCCATGAGAAAATAAATATAATTGATATTTAAATATTTTAAAAAAAATATTTTATTAAATGAACATAATATTTGGATTCATAAAATCTTAATTTTCTTTGGATGAAATTTTGAGAATCTTCTGAACAAATTAATTTTTCAGTGAATAGTGAAAACTATTGATTTATGTAAAATGACATTTATTTTATAGAAATTAATAAATTTAATGGTTAAAATATGTTTTTAATAAGAGTTAAAGTAACATTAGTAAAATTTATTTATATTTCATCCAGTTAAATTATTTTTATTCATCTTAATATTGTATTTTATATTGAGTTTATTTTTAGATTTAAAATCTGGATTTTTTAAAAACTATTTTATAGTACATAATGTTTCTCCTTTTCATGTAATTAAATTAATAAATAATAGAGATTTTTTTTAAAACATATAGATTATATATCAGTAAATTTAAATTTATTTTCATAAAAAGATAATTATCTACCATAGAGTTAACATGAAATCATCTTTTTCTTCATAAATACACTTCTTGAAAACTCATTTTTTTCATCACGTCTACTAGATTTGTTTTAAGTAAAATTTTTACAATTATGATAATATAATTTTGTAAAATAGATTAGATATTTTTAATTATAATTTCAAATTTTATTATTATATTTACTCATAAAGATTTACGAGGGTAAAATAATTTTTACTGTAGTATAGGTTAAATAATAAAATTGGTTAATGTTAAAAGGAAAATGATTAATATAACTAAAAAAAATTAGATTGGTGTTTGATGTGTTTATTTAAAAAAATACCTTGAACCATTAATAGTAAACACAATTTTTAGGAATTAATGAAACCCAAATTTGGTTGGCTTTAAATATAAAATACTCATTTTTAAATCTCTTAAAACCACCTCTCCTCAAGTATAAATACCACTCCTCACACCCCATTTCCACTAAAAATCCTTCATGCTCATAAAATATCTACCAAAAACTCTCCCCCACACAACCCACTTTTATGTTATACTGGTATAACCAACATACCAATTCCAAAGTCCTTAAGGGATACTTTAAAGATGTGATACTCAAGAGGTAATCATCTCAAACAACCTATCCAATTTTCTTTTCTTCTTATACCTTCTCCTCACTTCATTTATAGATCAAGTAATAATAACCCTAGAATCATTTAAATACTAGAATTTTATATTTATAATGGATGATATTATGTCCATCTATTTTATTACCTCATCTTATTCAATGAAATGAAACCATTTCCCAATTTATTGTAGTAAATTATATATGTGAATAACAATTTTCATTTTTCATTTTCACCTTCAAGGATGGTCATAAAATATTATTCTGCTAAAATAGTATTTCAAAAGTGAAAATTTTAACATATTCCATGTTTTTATCTAATATATATTCATAATATTAAATACACTGAAACTAATTCACGATTTTATGAAAACTGCCAAAAATAAACTACACATTTATCATTAATATTTTGTCAAATAATTCGTCCTCATGTCATATATAAAAATAAAACATTTGATAATTCAAACTTATAGAAGCGAATTAATACCATTTAATTTTAATTATATAGTTTTATTTCAATTTTACAAGAAAATCCCTAATTATACACAATTGAACCAAACATGAAACCATGAAATTAAGGCACCTAAAACAACAAAATTAATAAAATATTATAAATTAATGGATATTAAGATGTAATAAAGGTATTAAATAAGGAATTTTAAATATTAGTATTGTTTTGGAATGAATTAATTTAATTATTTAAAACACAATATTTGAGGTTAACATACAAAAAACTAAAGGGAAGCATGAGTTGAGGGTTCCTCGTCTCACTTTTTCTTCAGTGATATATATTACTTATTCACAACTTATTTGTTTTATTGTGGTGTATATAATTCCATTTTATATATATTATCATGAATCTAATTATATTAATGGTACTAAATGTTTCATTTCATAATTATTACTTTTATGGGGAATATGATTCAATACAAGTGTTAAGGGATTTCATAACTCAATTTACCATTCATTGGGTTATTAAACTTCTAAATTATTGATTATGTCATGTAGTTATTATTTATTAAAATAATTTTTATTAAATTATGTTTCATTTGAACTTTATTTACTTTTACTTATAGTATATACACATAATCAATTATTTTTATTCATGCTCATCTCAATGATATAATATTTTTAGAGACACTATTTTAAAAAAATCTTGTTTTAAAATTTTCATTAAAACTAGATTTTTTCTCCCTAAACATGTTTTGTTCAATTATTTCCAAATTTATTTTACTATTAACCTATTATTTTTACCTTCATTATTACCCTTTTTTTACTTTTTACAATATTTTTTGAATATTATATTCTTTCATTTTCAAAACAAGGTTCATTGATAATTTTATGAAAAAAATGAATGGAATGTTCTTTTAAAATTATACAGTGTGAGAGAATTTAACTACCATCATGACACCATAATTATTTAAATATTAGTTTACATGTTAAAATTTTTATTTTTAAATAATTTTTTTCTTTTATAATTTGGCATTGTTTTAAACATAAGTAATTTTCAAAGTAATAAATGGTATTTTTCTAAAGAATATTTCAATGATCTATTTAATGTACTTTAATCCATGTCAACCTCCTTTATATAATATTATGATTCATTGAGAATTATATCTTACTATACCATCATCCATATTATATTAAATGGATTGTGATCAATTTGACTGGGGATCTATTATTTTGATACCATTCCCTATATTACTCAAGATAGATTATGATTATGATAATTTGATTGGTGTAGGTATTAACACTTCATATATAATTTTCTAATAAAAAATAAATTGATTATGTTTCAACATTTAAAATGAGTAATTATTTGTACATTTCAAACACGGGTAGGGCCTGGTTAAAGATAGCCCCTCAAAGCATCAGTACGACTCATAAGACAAATCTGTTATCCAAACCTAATCAATTTGTACCTAGTACTTTAAAACTATCTTTAAAAAGGCCTTGATATTATAGATGAATTCGGAAAAACATAATTGGTTTTCTCCCTGTAGTTTAAAAATATCATCTGAATATTCATTACGGTAGAGGTACCCTGATGCATGAGACCACATCGTCGAATTATTAAGGATTTACATTATTAATATTCTAGTTTTATTATCCATGATTATTTCACTATGATATTATCTCTGGATACATCTCATTCTAATTTATTGATTAAATGGCATGTGTTTTATTTATTTACCATTCCTTAATTGAAATTTCTTTTTTAATATAGCTTCTACTATACTTAACCCTTGCAGATCATTTGAGTTCACACTTTTCTAATATTTTATTATTCCCTATAATGTATGGATATTTATTATGATTGATGTACGAGGTTAATCTAGATGAAAATTGATATTCTCAAAGGAGTGTAAATTTTTTATTTTTTATTTTTTATTTTTTATTTTCATTTTTAATGTATAGATAATATATATTTATAAATATTTCCAAAATTTCTAAATGGTTCGCTCCATTGGGATTTGATTCCTTTTATATTATTCCAATGTAATAAACCACTGACTCAAGGATACTAGGGTCAGGTTCATTACATTCTAGAAAACAATCATGTTAAAAATTATGACATATATTTCTCAGCAACCACACCTAACCTAACTCACCTAAATTTTATTCCTTTCTATTTTTTTCCCTATATTACCAATATTTTTCTTGGAAAAGTACCTCTCCCTCATTTATAAAATCAGGATCACTTCCACCCTTTCAAAAATCCACTCCTATTTATATTTTTTTGAAAAAATACACTAATATCCTATATTTTAAGTCATTTTCGCGTACTAGTGACCCAATTCATGACATATTATGATATATCCTGGAAAAATAATACCATTATCAAGAGTCAATTTAAGGTCTCAATATAGGTATAACATCTTTCTTAAAATGCATTTCTTATTATTTTCATTACAAACTAACCATTAGAATAGTATCATAACAACATCAACATAAAGAGTATATTGAGATGATATTATAATAATGGTAAAACAATAATTTTTTCTCCTCCATATTGAAATAACAATAATAATCCCAGTTACTACGTATAATCAAATTACCACCTCCATGAAGTGATGCTTTCTATTTTTCCTCACAATGCCTCATAGATGTCCATACTAATGATATTGAAGAATGAATATGATTTATATAATATATTTATTATTCTAAAATGATCACATATTGTCCATGTTCTCTCCTCTAATTCAATGGGTACTAAAAATTCTAATCATGTGTTTTATAGACTACCACCTCTAAAAATAAATGTGATTCATTTTCATTCACAAAAAAACATATATGGTTTTAGTTTATAGTGGATAATAATATATAATATCTATACACAATAGATATCAATAATATGTTTCTTTTTTATAACAAAAAAGTGAATATCTTTGTAAGGTAATCTATAAATATTTATAAGTAAACCAAAACTAGTTCATTAACATTTTATTTTTCATGAAACCAGACAAAAAATACCCTATAACTGTTTTATAAAATTATAAGTATTTATTAAAAATAAATTCCTATAATGAACTGAAATTTTACAAATGAAATTCCCTTTTTCAATTATTAAATGATTTATTATGTAATAATGTAATTGAAAACACATGCACTACTTTGGTTATTTTTTATTGTTATATAATCTATAAAAATTAAAATACCCTTAAGAATCATGACTATATATAATATATCTATTGTATAATGAACATTAATAAAATTTTATTAAGGGTTATGATAAATTCTAATTGACACAGAGGGAAGGAGTGATGGCCTCGGTCAATTAGATCATACCCTATAAATCCCATGTATCATATCTTTTGAAGGAGATGGTATCTCAAAGATTTTCTCTTGACAAATCCCAAGTTGAGATTCCAAAGTTAAAGTTTGAGTGAAACTATTTGTTGGATAATTTTAATCTCATGATGATTATGGCCCAAACCATGATCTCTGAACCACCCCTAATAAAATCTTACCATCTCACACATTACCCTTATTGATTTATTTAGTATAACAAAGGTATTTGTATCTTGTTCCCAATAGTATGATTTTTTTTTAATTTTATTTCAAAAAAAAACAATCACTATATTTATTCATTTTATTATTAATTTTTAAATGATTAGATATCGAGATATATTAAACATATAGATTGATACAATGAATAAAAAATTATATTATTTTAGAAATATATCATTTAAATTCGGACAAACTTTCAATGAATTCATGAATTTATTTAACAAATAATTTCTTAATAACATTTTAAAACAAAATAATTTTGATTAAATTTAAATGACAATATATTTTATAAAGTCAGATTAAATTTCAATATAGGTTGGAAAACTCTTTTATAAATAACCAAATATTTTTCAATAAATGGGGAAATTTATCTTAAAAGTGTAATTTATCATATTTAGATAATAATATTGATAAAATAAATATTATTTTGAAATAATAATTTCAAAATCACCCAATAGTGAATTCTTCATAATTTGTTAATGTAGTATAATTTTTGGGTAATAATTTAATATGATATATATAAATAGTATTTAATATGATGTCATAAAACCCCAAAAGTGATTTAATAAATACAATATAGTGTGTCCATGTCCCAAATTATGTTTCAACTTTAAAATAATTTGTTTTACAATATTTAATTATTTTTTTAATCTCTTTATGAATCCCACAAAACATATATTATATTTTAAGGATTTAAAATCAATTATTATTAAAAAGTACTCACTTCCACATCCAAAATGTTTTTTTAATGTTTTTGGTAATTAAAATTATAGAATATAAAAATCCACCCCAATTTTGTAGAATCTATGCATAAAAACGTTGGGATGGTTTGTGGTTTGGATTAATTTATTATGAAGATTCCAAAACCTATTTTTTGAAATTAATAAAGAATTCACCTTTATTTTGATATATAAAATCACCAAACCACAAATACCTCTTCACTCAAAAACCTTTGAGAATTAATACACTTTTCACTTCCCTATCTATATCCCTCCCGAGGTTCCCCCCCCCCCATGATCTTAAGAATCATTTTAAAGTCTTTAGTAAGCACCCTCTCGAGGTAAGGGTTCCTCCTCTAATACTATTTATTCAAGAAACATATTTAAATTAATTCATTTTTTATGATTTTTTATTTTCAGATACATATTAACACATATATCTTACAATCCTTATAATTTAAAAGTGATGATATATCCCTTTCACTTTCATTTATCCCTTCCATGAATTTTTATGTACCACTATTATACAGACAAAATCACCCTATGATTTTCCATGCCAAACACTTTTGTAATGAATACCCATTATCATTTCCACTCAAATATATTTAAATAGGTGTACCAATCATTTCATTATTCAGTAATTATATGTATAAAACCAATACTCCTTTATTGTGGGATTAGTTTTTTTAAGTGCATCCCTATGTTATATGATCTCTGGGGGAAAATTATTAATATACATAATAAGAATGTGATGGGTGGGACTATAATTATATATCCCTCAAATTAATGGGGGGGTGTTTTATCTCAATATATCCTATATATGGTTCATGAGAGGTTATCCTAAGAACATTTTTTTTGGATGTATTGGTGTTTAGCCTTTACTTATATTTATGATGTCACGTTTTATGTTGTTTTCACGTTCCTGTGTTTCCTTGATTTATCATGTCATATCATTCCTCAATGTTTAATATTTTTATTCTTCATGATTTTATGAATATTATATATTCCTATTGACTCATATATATTACATTCATCAATTTATTCTTTTATTATTACATTATTGGGATTTTTAGATCACCCCTTTCTTATATACATCCCCACGTCATCCAATGTCATTTTAGATGATCCGAATAATAAAAGGGAATTTTTTTGTCTTTTTCAATAATAATATAATACTCATACATTTTTTTATAATTTCATGTAGATAATTTCACAATTATTCTTGGTCACACAATCTTCAGCGGATCTATTCAATGAACCTTTTTGTAATAAATCCTGAAATAAAGTGTTTGAAAGATTAGTGTTATTATAGTTGGTCTCAGAGGAGTGAAATATTTTTGGGGATTTTGATTAAAAAACTATATTAAAATACTTAGGGAAAAGAATACATATAAGAAACCATTGATAAATTTTGGTAAAGTATTGAGTCAGTGCTTTCCAAGAAAATGAGTTCATATCTAGATATTATGAGTTAATGTGGATCAGAAACAATTATACCTTGTGGTAATTATCCCAAAATTTGCACATTAATCTCAACTAGATCATCACCTGGTGAATATAAATAGGCCTTACAACCCCTCCAGATTAACACTCTTGGGGGATATTATTTGGAAAATTTACAAAAAAGTTATAAACCATTATTATGGGATTAAAAATACCTATAAGATTTTATAGTATGAAATATAAATTTTATAACATAGATTTAAACCTAAATTTCTTCGGTTATGGTATATATCTCATTTATGAGTTATCCTTTAATGTAAATTGTTTCCAATATATATGTTTAATTGTTTAAAAATACTTATCACGATTATTCTTTTTAATTTTCTCCAATTTCTATAAATAGGGGAAACTGAATCAATAACCAATGTGATTGGTAATGGGATGAGTGCCCAAATAATATTCCCAACCTGATAGAAGCGGGAATTTGAAGAATCATCACAATGATTTATCATTAAACATTAATTTTTAACCGAAACATAAATCATGAGGTATTTTCTAATCCAATCAAGAATGATGTAGTTGAAATTTATACATTTATGAGAAAATGGCCTCTGAAATTCAGTGGATCTTCTAACCCTTTAATTGCAGAACAATGGAAATCTCTATTAAAAATATATTATTCATCATTTGATGCCCTAAGAAAGAAAAGGTCATTCTAGTTATTTATTAGATGGAATGAGAAGCTGGTCAATGGTAGACAATTTTTAGTAATATGGATCTTGAGGAGGATATTTATGTGATGGAGAGGGTAAAATTAAGGAATTTTTTTTAGAAAATATATTACTTTTACTCTCCATATTAAAATAGAGATATATTTACTTAGCCTCATGAAGATGGATGGAGAATCTAATGGGGCATACAAATAGAACTTCATAAGACTTTGAGATATTCCTCAAACTATAGAATTACCCCCAAATGTAATCTTTACCACTTATTTGGTGGGATGCAGTCAAGACTTTAAAAATCATTATCCTTTTATAACATTGACAAATGTAAGAACATTTTTTGATGTACCCTCACAGTTGAAATGGATATTAGATAATCTCATGGTTTTCATGGGGATAATATGTGGAATTGTTTTTCAATATTGATGATATGGTGGAGAAATTTAACAGTGGAAATAATTTCCAACATCCCAATTTTCAAAACAATGGTGAGAATAATCTCGTAATTTTTTAAGGGCATTGGGAAATACTTTAGCTGCAGGAAATAAGGGAACCTATATAGTTATTTCTGATATAAGAAACACACTAATATGGTAGAATAATATAAATAACTAGTCCACCATAAGACTATTTTTTAATTTTTAGACTAAAAGGAACAAGGAAACTATGTGAATCAATTTAGTAAACCTGTTGTTTATCTATGATAACTAACGACAAAAACTTCGAGGCCTAGAGATCAAGGAAAGCTTATATCATCAAAACTACTCAGATATATCTCAACCATGTCATTTTGATAGGTATGATAGTTATTCATTTATTAATAGATAAATTTTTTTATTCTATCTATACACATTTTATTATATCATAATATTTTGGTAGAAAATTTCAACCACCACCTCAAAACATGGATGTCAAATTATCGTTGAAAATGAAAATGGGTAAATTATTGCATCCCATGATTATAACTCATCCCCCACAAAAAAAAATGGGATTAACTTCCATGAGGATTTTTTTTATATTCCCTTTAGTATAAGTCAATTATATTTTAGGAATGGATCAGATTTCCTTTTATATAACCAATATAAATTACTGAGAGAAGGAAATCACCATTTATATTATAAATTGTCCTCTGATTATATACAAGTGAATGGAGGATGATGAATATAATTAGGTATCATCATCTCAAGTATGGATATTAAATACCTATGATAAATATTATCATTATAATATTATTAATACTATGTAAAATAGTATCCTTGATTAAATTTCCATTAGGGTGGAATTCGTTGATGTGTTTCCCAAAGAATTGGTTGGTCTTTATCCTAGATGAGATGCTGAGTTCTCAAATGAAATTATTCCTAGATATTTAATAATATCAAAGACTCCATAGAGATTTTACAGTATTAAACATAAATATATAATGAATAAAATACAAGAGAATCCAGATAAATTGTTCATATGCCCCTGTGTTACACTGTGGGGTGCAATGGTCCTCTTTAGTAAGAATAAGGATGGGTCATTGTGCCTCTGAATTAATTATTATGATCTTAGAATGATCATGATAAAAAGAAGTATCCTATACCATGGATTGATTACTGGTTCAATTATCTATTTGGAGCCCAATATATCTCTAAAGTGGATCTTCGGTCAGGATATTATCAAGTAAATGGTAAGAAGGAGGATAAGAACAATACTTTTGTCATACAAGTTATGGGAAATATGTGTTTTTAATGATGAAATATTAAATCTATAATTCTATAAAAATATTAATTTATAATATTAATAGAGTGTTTAGGGATTACCATTATATTCTTTGGGTTTTTATAGATGATATTATTATCTAATACAAAATAAAGGAGGATCATTAAGATAATTTTAGTTACAGAATAAATTCTTTGTACAATGATTTTTTTTGAAAAGTAATTTAAATGAATGTTTTGGAATGAGATAGTAACGTTTCATGTTTATGTTATCACAAGAAAATGGATATCTTTGGATCCTTCAAAAATAGATGAAATTAAAGATTATCCTATATCAACTTCTATGATGGAAATACATAGTTTTATTTTATTAGTAGGTTACTATCATCAATATGTGACAAACATATCATAATTTTAAATCACCCTAACCAAGATAACATGGAATGTAGAAATGGCATGAAGGCCTTCAAATTTTATTATTTTTTATAATCCTCTTTTCAAAGGGTAAGGTGGAACCCTTATAAGACAAGATGGATTAGAGATAATTTCATGACATTTATGTCATATATGGAATCACCTAGACAAGACAACATGGAACTGATTCTCTCTAGCATATTTCATGATATCAACACTCCGCCTTCACAGGCATGGTCAGATATTTGGCCTATGAAAAGTTGCATGGGCTTGATTCTAATGGAAAAGTCTTACGCTCTTATGCTTCCAATTCTGGTTAGCTCTACTCTAGTGAATGCGCCTTCCCTAATTCTCATCTAATTCCTTATCCCTTGTAGTCTGATTGGTACATCTTCATCATGTCATCCGAAGACCTTAAGGTGGCCCTAACGCCTCAAGGTGGCCCAAAGGCCTTGAGAAACAACTATCCCAAAGGCCTTGGGTGGTGCAAAATCCTTGCAAGACTTGAGGAACAAACCAGTGGCCCAAACACCCAGATGATGAATAGTTCCAACTACTACAGTACTAAATAGTACCTACTACAGTGCCCTCTAGAGTACTGCTATAGTATCTTCTATTGTAATGCTACAGTACCCCTGAAATATGTCTCCAACCAGATTTGATCTTGGGTCTCTTAAATTGACTTTTCAAGTCCTCACCAACTGTGTCGAGGCTCAGGTGCCTATAACATGGAAGGGAGTCTAGTTCTTCAATACTAATGAATGTTAAGAGAGACTAAAATAGTTAAATAATAGGATAATCACTACACATGTGCTTCAATTACCCACTGGTGGGGAAGTATTTTTGATCTATAGTGATTTATCCAAAACGTGTTGGGTTTAGATACTCAGGCAAGATAAAAATGTGATAGCATATCCCTCCTACCAATTAATGATCCATGAGAAGAACTACATAAAACATGATCTATAATTGGCTATTGTGATCTTCATGCTTAATATTTAGTGACATTATCTCTATGTGGAGAGGTGTGACTTATATATACATATCGTAAAAGCCTCATTAATATATTCTCATAATGAAATATCAATCTGTTCTAATGAAGGTGGTTATATATTATCAATGATTTTGATTTTTCAATCTATAAACAACATGTTAATGTAAAAAAATTGAAATATACTCTTAGTAGAAAGGATCCTACCACCCTCTCCATGATGATAATGGAAAGGGATCCAATCTTCTTGAATATAAATAGTATAGACATGAGAAAAATAAAAGGATCATCATCTAATATTGTTAAAATTTCCACTCATCCATATATTATTTAGAGGATTAATGTGGCTCGGAAGGATGGTAAGGTTTTCTAGAAAAAGGATGTGAATATTCTAAAGTTCAGCTATTCCAAAGATGTCATTATATGGTTTCGAACCCAGATATGTGTCCCATTAAAACCAAAACTGAAGAGCAAACTTACAGATGATGTGCATAACTCATCCTTCTTTTTTCACCATGGAATCAATAAGATATATATATATTTGAATAAAATAATCAAGTGGGATTGCACGAATAGTGATATTGATGAATTTGTATCACGATGCATGGTATGATAAGAAGTAATGTTTGAATGAAAAAAGTCTAAGGGTATGGTGCTACGATTTTCCATACCTGTATGGAAATGGGAAGATATAACAATATATTATTTCATAGGAATCCCCATAACCCTACATTTAATAACTTCATCTGGGTGGTAGTCAATTACCTTACAAATTCATCACATTTCATTCATATCTAGAAATATTTATCTCTTGAACGACTCAACAAGATATACCTGAGGGAAGTGGTAAGAGTTCATGGTGTCCACTTTCTATTTTATATTATTTTTATGTGAAGTTTTCCTAAAATTTATAGATAATCTTTCAGTAAGAGTTGGATACAGAGCTATGAATCGATACATCATATCACCCACAGATGGATATTTATTCTGAAATAACAATTCAAACTCTATAAAATATTCTTAGATCATTTTAAATGGATTTTCAAGTATGTTAGGATCAATACCTTCTCCTAGTGGAGTTCTTATATTACAACATTTCCCATTATATCATCTAAATGCAACCTTATGAGGTTCTATATGGGAATAGGTGACAGATTCCAACATTTTGGGATGATTTTGTAGAGTTATAGAAATATGACTTGATCTTATCCTATATATGATAGAAAATGATCAAAACATTATATGTTATAATAAATCTACAATAAATTAATAGAAAAGTTATGCATACACTCATTGATGAGATCTAGAGTTTGAGGTCATGGATAAAGTCTACCACAAAATATCATCATGGAATAAATTCATGAGGTTTCGAAAGAAGGGAAAGTTTATTCCAAGACACATTATCTCATTTGATATCCTTGATCACATCGAAGCTATTACCTCTCGACTAGAGCTCCCACCTAACCTATCTCAAGTATGTGATGTATTCCATATGTCTATATTGAGGATGTGCATAATAGGCCCCTAACATGTAATAAATCCATAGGTTATACAATTGGAGAATTATCCTTCATATGAGAAGTATTCTAGGAAGAAATTAGATCATAGAGGAAAGGTTATACTAAACAAGACAACTATCCTTGTCAAAGTGATGAGGTAAAACCCCATGTTTTTGGAAATCACACGGGAACCAAAAGAGGTGATTAAATAAGAGTAATATCATCTATTTTTCATTAAATGAAAATTTGAATGGTGAAAGTTATATATTGGGGAATAATGTAAAGGACCAATATTTTATAATTTATATTACATTTTTGAATGAATAAGGTTTTTTTAATGTTTGGGGACGAAGCCTCATTTTATTATTAAAGCAAATCAAAGACCGCTTTTAATGGGGTAGAGGGAGACCCATTAGATAGGCAGAAGGTCCAGTGGGCTTGTAGCCCATTACACTGCCCGTAGGGCCAATTTTTTGGCCCAATTTCCATTATGTTAATAGTTACCCGATTGCTACAGCACCCGCACAGTATTTCCACTGCAACAGTGCCCTGCTGCCGCTACAGTCCTCATCGATCTGTAGTACCGTCGCTGATACAGTACTGCTACAATACTGCTACAGTACATGCGCCCAATGTGTTTTGAACCCCCATTTTTCATGTAGGATTACAGGGTGCTTACCATTAAGCTAAAATGAATGTACTACTTTGGTTAGTTTTGGATCGTTATATGGTAAGTTAGATATAAAATACTATTTATAATCATATCCAATAATATTATTATTATTTTTATAGTGACTATTAATATTAGTATATTAAGGGTTATGATAAAGCCCAAAGGTCATAGAAGTATGGATTAATGGCCTTAACTAGTAGGATTGTACCCTATGATTCTCATTTATCAGATCTTTTGAGGGTGATATAATCTCTATTATTCTTCCTTGACCAATACCATGTTGAGATTCAACATGTAAATAATTATTGAAACTATTTATGTTAGAATTTGAATCTCGTCAAGATCACAACCCGAACCATGTTCACCAAAAAAACCCAAGAAAATATCTCCATCACAAACCATGTCCTTAGGGGATTCACTAGTGTAATAAAGGGGTATGTATCTTGACCCCAATATTATGATTTTTTATAATTTATTTCATTAAAATAATCATCAAATTTTCTATTTTTATTATCTCTTTTTAAATGATTAGATGATGATACGATGAAACTCAATTTGTTTTTTTTTGACAAATATACCATTTCAATCAAGTCACACTTTTTAATGAATTAATTACTTTTTGAGATAAATGGTATTTTAATTAAATATTATTACCCAATAAAATTTATTAAATATAAATTGTAATATAATTTTACAATGTCAAAAATAATTTATATATGGCCAAAAAATAACTATTGTAAAAATTTTTTTTTTAATAAATAGAGATTTTTATTTTAATAGTGTAGACTATAATATATAAAGAAATATTTTGATAAAAATATTCTTTTTCATATTAGAATTTTGAAATTATCCAGTGGTTATTTTTTCCTATCTTTTTAAGCTAGTTAATTTTTCTGAAAAAAATTAAATGTGGTATAAATATACAATATGCATTATGACATCATAATATCCATAAAAGGTGCTTTAATAAATACTAAAAAGTGTACACACTACCAAAATAATGGTTCCACTTTAAAATAAAGTGTATTTTAAATAATTTTTAAAAAATTATAAACCCTTAATGGAACCTCTAAAACCTATATTATATTTTTATGGTTTTAAAATCAGTTCTTTATAAACATGACTCGGTTAACCATCACAATGGGTTTTATTTTAATGAGTTATTTTCAAGTAATTATAAAAACATACGTACCTCTTTGGTAGTAACCATGAGAAAAATCCCAAGATGGTTTTTGGCTAGGATAAATTTATTTTATAGAGTCCAAAAGCTAGGTTTAAAAATTAATAAATAACCCCCCCCCCCCTTCTATATAAACCAACCCAGTATCCCATTAAACATCAATAATACCCCTTATATAATGAACTTACTCATCCATTCCCACTATATAGGCCTAAAAAGGTCCCTCTAATTTGATAATAATATCGTTAAAATATTTAATAAGTTTCCTATCAATTTAAGGGATTATCTCCTTCTCTTTATTTAAGAACCTTCATTAAATTATGCCATGTTTTCAAAATTTTCTTTTAGGTATTTGTTTTGACACATACCTATTACATTAATTATGTTTATCAAGTAATTAGATACCCCATTTAATCTCATTTAACCCTTCCTTGAATCATTATGTACCCCTGTTATGCTACCAAAATCCTCTTATGATGTTTCATGCCAAAAAAAATATTATAGTGAATACCCATTCTCATTTCTACTCAAAGGTATTAAAATATATGAATCTATAATTATTGTATTAAGTAATTCAATCTATGAAACTCACACTCTTTATTCAAGGGACTAAAATTTATTAAATACATATCCATGTTGTATGATCATTGTGGAACACTTATTCATGTACATAAGATGAATGTGATGTGTGGGGCCAGAATTATATATCACTTCAATGAATTTGGTAGTGTTTTTAACTCTTGAGATTCCATATATGGTTCATAGGAGGTTATCCTAATAACACAATGTGTCTATTTATTGGGATTTTACCAGACATATGTTTATAATTTCATATTTTATGTTGTTTCCACATTCATATGTTTCATTAGTGTTATCATGATATATCATTCCTCATTGTTAAATAATATGATACTCACCCCATTTATGTTTCATTTATATTCATATTAACTCAAATTTATTACATTCATCATGATATGATTTAATTATTACCTTACTAAGATTTATAGATCACCCCTTCCTTATGTATGTCCCCAAGTTATCTCATGAAGTTTTATAAGTTCTAAAGAATATAATGGAATGTTTTAGAGTTTTAAATAACTATATGTTACTCATGTTTTACTTTTTAATTTCATGTTCATAATTTCTAAAATCAACTATGAATAATGATATTTTGGGGTTTTATTATGTTTACCTTTATGTGAAAAATCATGAAATAAAGTTCATAAAATATGTGGTTTTTAATAATTCAAGTTTCTTTAAATTTATTTGGAAATGTTTATATTTAGGAGATAAAGGAAGACCAACACTATCTTTGTGCACCTAGTTTTTTACGATTATGGTTATTAACATCTAATGTTGAAAACATATTACCAAATTCTAATCAATAAAGAGAATTTTTTCAATAAAGAGTATAAATATAAATATAGAAGAATATGGTTACAAAAAAAGTAATTAAAATCTTTATCTCTATGATATTTCAGGATAAATCATTCCATAGAAATCAAGGGTGATGGTAAGGGACATGGAAACTCAAAACCATTTCGTTGAGTTATATAATTTATTTTTGGAAAATGTATTTATAATACATTCCATTTTCATTGATTTTATTTCCTTATTTCTAGAAAAAAATAGTTTTTGATCCAAAATCAATTTTAGGTATGGAATTCTTTTAATTTCACATAAAAAAATATGGGACATTTTGGAAATAGACTCATTACTATGAATTATATAATGATGAAAAAAATATTTTGAAGAAAAAAATATTTTCATGATTTGGTCCTCATTATCTTAAAATTTTCAATATCACATGAAGTGAAGTTTTATATTTTATTAACTTATGACCTCTTTTGTATAATGTTATTATGATATCCTATGATTTTTTAAGTACATGTTTGGTAATATGTTTATGAAATAAAGTCCTTTTTGATGGGTTATTTAATTTATTATGATGCTTTTCTAAGTGTAACTCATATGTATAGATGATGATGGTTATGGTTTTATATCACCCTATACCTATAATGAATTCGTATAAGTTTATATCTCTTGATATAGTCAAGTATTAAAATAATCGGTTTGTTCACATGGGTGTGTGAATGGTGTATTTTTCACATATGATTTCATTTGCATATAGATGTGTCACATTTTCATGTTTATAAAGTTATGACACATTTGAATGTTTTTATCAAGTGATTCCATCTTTTTTGGTGCATTTAATTTCAAATAAATTACACACTTTCATAATTATTTCTTTTCAATTATCATGCACCTTATTTCATGTTCACATGTCATATATTTTATCATTTATTTTTCCCTAATGTCCTATATATGATATTATGGAGATCCATATTGTTTTGTTTTTTTACACATGGTTTTATGATCTATTATTTACATAATTATGGTATCCTATTATTCCCCCATGATTATGATCTAATACATTATGATGTTTCTTTATAATTATAGTGTGTTTGTGATCATCCCTTTCTTATGTTTCCATTCCTTTGGTAATAAAGCTTATTACATCATGTGAGAAGTATAGGAAAGGTTATAGAGGGGCATATTTATGGATTTGTTTTGAATATTTTAAAAAATAAGATGCTTATTTAATTAATTTTAAAGATACTAAAACTTTATGTTCATTCATTACATTAATAATGTTTGATGTATTTTTTAGATCATTAAATTAATGTATTATTTATGTTATTTTTATCTACGGTCTCTAAAGATAGTATCAGAGTGGGATTATTTATTTTGAAGATTATTTTAGTTGTTTTAGGGATATTATATTAGATAATATTATCAAAAACCCTAATGATGGTTTTATGATAACATATTCTTATGTTGGTAATTTGTGGATAATGTAGTTTTCCTAGAAATACATTTCTATTTGGATACTAAAAGTGGAATTGGTTTTAGAACAAAATAATATAGAGGGTAAAAACCTTGAAAAGTGTTGGTTGGGTATATCTCAGCCATCATTCAGGTTCATAGTGATTGGGACTTTACTGTGTACCTTGTTCGACCTAGTGTAGGGATATGATTTTGATAATCATGTAATCATTGCAATACATTATGAAGTATTTGATTTATATAAATATTTCAGTTTGAAATCCTATCATTGATAACCTAGATTGAAACACATAGATTCCTAGGCTAAATTTTTCACGTCATTTAGGAAATCATGGTCCTATTTTTATTGTTTACTTTTTTGTACAAGCAGTAATTTATGTATACAATTCCTAGTTTTCCTCTAGAAAATGTAATGTTGTGAATCTACAGTAATCAGATTAAAAATATATTTTATGGACAATTTGTAGGTTTTCCTAATAGGAAACCTAATGGTATTGGGGATAGAATAAAAAACTTGTTATTGTGTTCACCTAATATCACAAGTTGTGGGAAACTACCCAAATCACATTGAGCTCCAAAATGCACTTGGGAGGGAGAAACTCTATATTGAGTCATTAATGAGGAAACATCCACACTATTTCATAGGTCCATCCATTATGTAATGGTATGAACTATTACAACTCATTATATTATGATAATTAGGTGGTGGTGGTGTTTGGGGGTGGTCCAAGGATTGTGGAGGGTAAGTAGTGGAGAAGAAGATGGGAAATCTGGTCAATAAGGATCTAAAATGATGGGTTGAGTGATAAATTTTAATGGTGGACACTGTGGTTGTGGAGGTGATGGTCATGGAATATATTCTCATATATGAGTTTACTAATACAGCCATTTTGGGGGTAGCTGCAGCGTAGGGATAAATATTGTAGCTTGAAATCTCTGGTAGAGATTTTGGTTCTAGTGTTTTGGGGGGGTATATCTAGCATAAACTTGGAGGATATGTCATTGAGTCTATAGTAGTGTTTTTTGTGTAACATATATTTTATCAAGGCTGCACTGTGTTGCATGGGTTATGGCACATTCATTTCATTGCAAAGGGGCTATGCGGCGTAGTACACATAGAAACATCATCGTCACATAACCTCTTTTTAAAGATCCATTGTATAGATATAGCTTAATTACATGGAGGGAGATGTGACCATCATATATTTTTCATGGCCCCTTGGGATGTTACTTTAGTTCCCTCAGTTTTTTGCAGTTCTGTGGCTTGGTGTTGTAGGTTACGCCATTGTGTGGTGTCTGGTGGACTGTATATAAATTTATAAACCCCTAAATCCCTAGTTTTTTTAACATATTTTATCACATTTTTTTGTGAAACAATGTTCATTAAATTTAGTTGTTCCTATCATTTTTAATTATATTTCAACCACGACATTGGTGGATCAGTTTATTATGGTTTTACGTATTTCCCCTCCTTCTCTTTCCTTGTTTTCTCCATGTTTCTTAATCTGGGGAGAAGACTATAACAAAGAAATTAGTTATTTTGGTGTTATTTCAATGGTATACGATCTGGTTATAGTGTTCTAGGATAGTAAAACTATAATTTTTAGTTTTTGGCTTCCAATGTTGTCCTTCTTATCAATTAAAACTTGTGAAGTTGATTAGAAAGCCTTGTTTAATGCAAGGGATCCTTCATTTCACATTTATTAGTATCAAATGGGAGGGGTTATGTTCTTTTTTATCATTGTGAAGATAGCAGTCATCATATTAAAATGATTAATAATTTTTTAATTTAAATTTAACGGGATGGATAAAGAAAACACATACTCTTAATCTTTTTATATATTTTGATATTGAGATTGTATGAGCAAGATGCCTCGATGAAAATCATGTCAATTGGGATCCTTTATTTGTGCTATGAATTTATGTGCTTCAGAACCCTTTTTATCTAATTATTTGTTATAAACATGAATAAAAATGGATAAATACTTATATATTTCTAATAAATTAGTCTCTCATGGAAATTATGGATTGTGTGAGGATGACATTGATATAAATAAGTGAAAGTGATGAAAAATCCCCTTATAAATCTTCAAAAAAATTATGTGTGATTTAAAATGTGGTTATCATATGTGGTTTTTGTGTGTGGTGGTAAAGTGTGGTTGTGATGTATGGGAGGAAATGATGATATGAGGATTTGGTATGAGGTGGGTGTGATATAAAGTGTTTATTAAGTGGTGGATGTGATGTGAAGTGGTGGTGATGTGAAACAATTGTAGTATGGGGGCTTGTTGGATTTAAGAGGATGTCTTGTTATGATGTGTTCTTTTTTATTTATTCTTGGGTAGTAATAGAAATAAATATTAATGATAAATTGAATTGTAATTGGTTCAAATGGAAAATGGATGCTTTAAATAATAAATTGAATTGTGGTTAAATGTGGTTGTTAATAAATGTGAATTGAATGGGATAAAATAATAAAATTAATGGGAAGTTTTCTTAAATTGGTTGGTAATGTGAAATCAATAAAATATACTAAATTGAGAAAGAAGAAAAAATGAGGCTTTGGTTTTGTGTCTCGATTTTTTTCTATTTAGTGTTGGTTGTGAAAGTGGAAGTTTTGAAAGGTTGGGTGGTGATGTTGTAAGTTGGTTTTTGGTTTTGAAACTACTATTTTGGATTGTGTGAGGTTACGTATATATAGATACCATGTATATTCATTTTCATTTCAGTATGCACCCACCCATGTTGAGCAGTATGTGCTTACTACAATATTATTTGGGTGTGTCTTTCCTAACATCCCAGTGGAGAGGATGGATGGTTGGATACCCACTCTTACCCATTGTATCTTCCAAGTGATTTAGATATACATAGGTTGTGAAGGTCAGATGTCAAAAGTCAAATAGTAGTGGGTGTATGAAGAGATGATGATATATCTTTCACTGGGGTTCATACATTATAGGATAAGGTCACTGGTCTGATATCCTTCATTTCCTTGATACCCTAACATTATATTTAAGGATGTGATGTGATGTAATGGCTCGGGTGAATTTGGTGGAGATGAGATATTATGTGATGTACTAGGTGTATGTGGTAGATATATGATGTTATGTGATGTACCAGATGTGTTCTGTAAGAGTTTTTATATGTAATAGATATGATCACCAGGGCATACATAGTCGGGGTAGGAGAACGGAATCCCATTGCAAAGTGCTGTTGGTGACTTTATTTATATGCTCCTTATTATGTTGTTATACTTGATGCATTATTTAGTGATTGTTTCTTACTAAGGGTGGGATTGGATAGTTATACAACTTATTTGATATTGGTTTGGCTATTTTCTCAATGGTACAATAATATTATTCTTTGACATGAACATAAGTGAATTTGGGTTTCCTATAGAGTATACTTGTATACTCACCCAATGTATATACAAAAAATTGTAGATGTATCTATGGGGACTATATGGACAATGTTGTATGTTACAATATTGGAACTTTATATTGTTGTTGTGTCGCTGCCTAATCTTTTATTTTGGGTATTTACTTTGGATACTTTTTAGTTTAATTAAACAACCCAGAATTGTGGTATTGACTTGGTTACATGATTTTATATGATGTAATGGATTTTATTGATCACTAATTTCCTTTCTCTTCATCCTACCAATATTATATAGGTTAATGTCTCCCATTCATGATATTTTTATGCCCTTGGTGTCTGTTTCCAATCACAGGCCTACAAGAGGTAGGACTTAAGGATTATTATCTATCTTCCTTCTTTCTTTTCCAATGCGGTATACCTATAAAGAGAGGGGGTCATTAAATAGTGGTATTAGGGGGTTTTAATGAGGGTTAGATTATAGTTTTCAGTTAGTTATAATGATAATTTCATTGGTTGTTAATGAAATGATTTCACTTAAACTATGTGAGTGACATAGGGAAAGGAAAACCCGAAAAGAAATGGGATTTTAAGCCCCCAATGATATGATACAATTGATATAATTATAAAAAATGACCAAGTGAGTTCATATTGATTATAAGGTAGATACCTAGAATATTTACTAGCATCATGATTAACTTTTATTTTTATTTTAACTGGGTTTTATCTTGAAATAATAATTGAAATAAATTAAAATTAATAATATTGAATACTATTGGGATTATGAAATCATTTCTTCCATTATGTTATGGATCATGGTCATTATCCACACATTGTCTTGAAATTGTTGGTTTATCAGGATGATCTGTTTAGTTATCTGAGGATTGATCTTATTGAGGAGGATAATTAGTGGAAGGGGATATTG
This sequence comes from Viscum album, assembly GCA_963277665.1. Classification (NCBI taxonomy): domain Eukaryota; kingdom Viridiplantae; phylum Streptophyta; class Magnoliopsida; order Santalales; family Viscaceae; genus Viscum; species Viscum album. The sequence goes on from OY728137.1 coordinate 1,962,914,605, forward strand.
TGCTCCTTTCAGTGGTAGACCTTGGGGAAGTATGAGGCAAGAATATATGATCTAATGATAAAGATACAGTTAGTGTATCATGTTATTTATTTCATTTTTATCGTATCCCTGGTGGAGTACTAGGTCCCATTAGCAGTTAATTAGAAATGTAGAGCTTCAAGTTAGTGGTGGATGTTATAACTTAGTGACCGGAAGGAGTAATATGTTTCATCTGTTGACTTTTGTATGGATTTCGAAGTGAGGATCCTCTCATCAACCATGATGGAAGTAAAGAGTCAGGAGTTTATCTCTCTCTTCAATAAGGGAGTGTGTATATGTGATAAGTTGGGATAAAGATCATGGTCCTCTTTCATTTCACCCTAGAAAATTTTCATAATGAGGATTTTGGACATTTGAGTCTTGAGGAGGAACAATGTACTTCGATCCAGTATAAAATTACTCCTTTTACATTTATAACAGATATGGAAATTAATTATATGGTATAGGTGATCGAGCAAATTCACATGCAAGTATTATTACCATGAGGGGGGAATAGGTAGGGTTCCTCAAGGAAGATTTATATTAGTTGAAAATATGTAGTGTTGAGGCCTTCAATGTTCGACCAACTAGGAGTTGACCTAAATATATTCTATTTTATCCTCCTAGGTCTTATCGGTTTCCCCTTTATATGGGACTTGGTCTAGTATTCTTCTCATTTGGAGGTCGTTTCCATCCTCAGGATTAGTTCCTCATGATTCCTCGAGTTTAATATAGTGGACGTGGATAGTTTTTGTGTCATCTTTATCTACAACTTCAAATGCGAACGTTTTTTTATTAAGGGAGAAGTCATATGATCCAATAAAAGGATATGGAGAAGTTATAGGTAAAAATTATGATGTTTCTCTTCATTAAGGACCTTGACCCGATAATGCTCAATTGAGGAGGTGACAAGCATAGAATTAGAGGTGTTGGGAATGGTATGTTTTAGGAAGCTGTGGTGGCAGCCCCAAAGGCGACATAGATATTTAGAAATACAATAATTTTATTATTTCCCATTTTATGTGCCTTGATTTATTCTAGATCTTCACACTCCTTTGTTTTACTAAATCTATTTTTTTTCTCTGAGACTAGATGTAGTCATGATTTCTGTTCCCCTGGTGTTGACTACACTATCCAGAGAATAGAACATCTTGATTGATGTGTGTGAGGGGTTTATATTGTTGATGGGGCCACATTAGTTAGGTGAGGATATTTTCTTACTATATATTTTTTTGTATGATGTCATTATATACATAGTCTGGTTGTATTCCATGCATGTTGTTATCCATTTCTTTCAGAGGAGTGTCATGCTCTTTTATGTGGATGGAAAGTGTACGATTTTTGTTGTCATGTCGGGTTTTCATGTGGGTAGTTGACATGTCGATCACATTATTTCATTTATGGATGAGTAGTTTGTAGATTCATTATCTGCTTGGATGGTGGAGGCTCTTGGGGTTATTAGGTATTTATTACTTTTTTCGAAGGAGGTTGTGGAACGAACACCTCAAGGTGATGTTTAGTTCTGGAAAGACTTGAAACCTGATGATTCTTTTATTTAAATGTCCCCTTATCATGTGTAAAATTCTGAGTTACAAGAGTTAAGGATTCATATTGATGATCTAATATAGATTATTTCCATATGACCCAATGTGTCACAATGAGGAACTCTAGTGTTTTTCACCAAGAAGACATATGATATTCCAAGTCTGGGTATAGACTACCAGAGGTTGTACCAAGGGATGATAAAAAAATCCGTACCCCTTCAAAGTATTGATGATATTTTGGATCAATTGAGGGGAGATAATTGGTTTTCTAATAAGGGTATGTTCTATAGGTATTACCATTTGACAATGAAGAAGTATGATATCCTAAAGACTGCTTTCAGATGCAAGTATAAGAACATTGAATTCATGTTCATGTCATTAAGTGTCATGAATGTACTGGATGTGTTCTTGGAGATCATGTACTCCATATTTTGTGAATACCTGAACATGTTAATAGTCATTTTCATTTATTACATCTTGATCTACTCAAATTTATAGGAAGAACCTGACGATCATCTCAGATCTATTTTAGATGTTATTTGATGCCACAATCTCTATACAAATTCATCCAAGTAGTAACATCTCGGGCCCGAGTTCCACTCAACGGGTGCCCTGAACCCAGTCGGTTACATGAAATCAATAACATTTCACCAAATTGTAGAGGCTTCTGATTAGTAGCGAGGGCCCAGGTCTGATGGTTGGGAAACTATGCCCTAATTTTTCAAAGTGTAGCGCATCGGAATAAAATATACAAACATACAACAACTGTGGAAGCAATAAACCATACACATTTAAAATGAACAACTGCAGTAAAAAAATAACCAATAGTCATATAGATAATGATTCAACATGTCTCAAGTTCTATGAAAATAGCCACAACATGTTACACAACAATACTACACAAAACAATATAGATCAAGGTACAAGGTACGATAAAGCAAAACAAAACAGTGCAACCGGAACCCAGCGGCATCGCAAGCCTAAGCTCGGTCCCATGCTCTCCTACTCCTCTACAAAAATCATGTACTTTTATAGGTACCCTTTCCCTTATCCACACCTATAGATATGTGATTTTTTTAGGCCGAAGACATGACCCGAACAGGGTGTGAGAAATAAATCATAGTCGGCACCCACCAAAGGCCAGTGCCCAACTGATAGTGTAAATGTGCAACAACAGTGTGCAGTAGTAAAATGTTATAAAATAAGCAGTAATCAAAATTAAATAACATTACTAGTTATATTACCATTTTAATATTCATTTAATCCATTTAATATAATATATCACCTCGGTGGATGTTCTATGTAGATAGTCAGTGTCCTCAGACATGTCAACTCTTACCCTTAGGTAAATAGAAGCAAAACCCTCAAATAATTGTCCTTAGACATAACAGATATTTCCCTCAGGTGTATGAAGTGTCTCCCTCAGGAAAATATATCACGTACCTCATGCATAAGAAGCGTTGCCATCAGGAAGAATTGAATGTTTCCCTCAGGCTAAGCAGTACATTTCCCTCAGGCTAAACAAACAATGCCTCATGGCTAAAAGAACACTGCCCTCAGGCGCAAGTAACCGAGCCGAGCCCAAAGCATAAACACGTAAATTATATACAATTCCTCTCAAGGAAAAATTAATGCACAATATAAACATGGAATACCCTCATGCATCCTGGGCAAACGGCTAAACAGAGGAACACACCCTCGGGGTGGTCCTAGATACAAACAGTGATCCCAAACAACAGTTTATTATCACATTTAATTACCTATATAGTTCTAGTTATTCAAAATAGACATGACCTTATCCACATGACACCCCAACATGGATTCGTACAAAAACGTTACACACAAACACACAACAGTTGGAATTTGAGCACCAAGCCACCTACCTCGATCACCAATGATCGGTATACGTGAACTACACTCCTCTAATTGTCCAAGAGCGATGTAGATATGAGGTAAAAGAATTCCTATTCAAATGTAAATAACATTCCATCATATTATAATTGGTATGAACGGCTTAAGAATAAGGAAGGTCTTACCTGTATGGTTCCAACGAGATTGACAGAGGTGGAATCATATTCTCGGTGCTCGACCGGGTGATCTCCAAAGTTCTGGTCATCTCTCCCAAGCCCTCCTCCGGTTCAAAGCCTTCCTTGTGAATAGTGGAGGCTACTTCACATTTTAAGCGAAAAAAACTACATGGAGTGCACTAAAGACTACTTGGGGTGTAATTTTATCATTTAACTTTTCCTCTAGTGGTTACTTTTCCCACAGTCTCACTATTCATCCATCGACATTTATATACAGCATGTATTCTTGAATACCCGGTGTGTACTATCGCTCAGCTGGCAGTTGCTTCCACCGCCTTACTATTTACCTTCCAGCTAACTACACGGCGTGTAAATACCCAATGCACATCATGTAGTCACTTTTTACACCTTTCATTGCCGATAGGGCTACACGCCCTGTGTACTCATTCCACACGACCAAAGTACACAGTGTGTGGAAAAGTACACGGCATGTACCCACAAAATATGGTATTTTCCCCATTTTACTTATTTTATAAAAAACACTTAAGAAAAAGAGAAAAGAAGAAACTCAGACCTCAAGAATAAGAACCGGGTTCTTACAATCTTCTCCCCTTAAAGAAATTCATCCACGAATTTCCCTTCCAAGGGTGGAGAAGATAAAGCTATGAACAAATCCGGCCACTGAGCACGTACGTTGGTCTCTCGCTCCCGGGTTTCGTCCTGTACTCGGTCATGCTACCATAACACCCATACGAGAGGAACTAACCAGCCTCTAAGAACATTCATTCCCTTATCCACGATACGAATCGGATGTTCCTCAAAGGACGCATCGATCTGAAGCTCAACGTCCTCTGGTTTGAAGACGTGAGACGGGTCTGAATGATAACGGCGCAGCTAAGATACGTGGAAGACGTTGTGCATGGTCTGGTACCATTGTGGTAACTGCAACCGATAGGCAACTGGCCCGACTCTCTCTCGAATCTCAAATGGAACTGCATACCTCAGTGAAATTTTACCCTATCTCCCGGTCCACCTGTGTCCCAACCTTGGGGAAACATGTAAGAAAACCTGATCCCTGACCACGAACTCCAAGCATCATCTACGGCGATTATTATAAGATTTATGATGAGAATCTGCGGTATCCATCTACATCTGAATCAACTGGACCTACTCAGAAGTGTCATACATGAGACGTGGTCCTAGAAAAGCTGCATCACCTTCCTCTAACCAGCACAAGGGTGATCGGCATGACTTACCATATTAAACCTCGTAAGGTGCCATCTCAATATTTTCCAGAAAACTGTTATTATAGCCAAACTCGACTAGGGGTATATGTTTCTCCCAAGATCCCCCAAAGTCTAGGATGCATGAACGCATCATGTCCTACAACACCTGTATCGTATCTCTGACTTTCCATTGGTCATAGGGTGGTAAGCTATGCTCAGAAGCACCGGTGTACCCAGTGCCCTCCTAAAACACTTCCAGAAATGAGATGTAAAACAGGTGTCCCTATCTAAAATGATAGAATGAGGGACCCCATGATGACGTACGACCTCTCAGATATACAACTTCTCGAGATCATAAACACTGAAGGTCTCCTTGATCGGAAAAAATTGAGCTACCTTCGTGAGTCTATCTATAATAACCCACACGACATCGTTGCCTCGAGGTGACCTCGGACACCCAGTCAAAAAGTCCATCGTGACATCATCCCATTTCTACTCCGGAATGGGTAACTACTGTAACAGTCTGGTTGGCCTCTGATGCTCCTCCTTCACCTACTGACAGGTGGAACACCTCTTAACAAAACCTGCTATCTCTCTCTTCATACTCGGCCACCAGTATTGATGTTTCAAGTCCCGATACATCTTGGAACCTCCTGGATGAACTGTCCAAGCTGAATCATGAAACTCCCCAATCAACTCCTCTTTTATATCCCCTGGAACACATACTCGTCCATGGAAATGTAGTACTTCATCATCACCTATCGTCCATCCAGGAAGAGGGTCCACACTTGCCACCATCTCCCATAGAACTAGGCCTTTTGAATCAAATAGTTGTCTCATCCTCACTCTATCCAGGAGGGTAGAAGTCATAGCTAAAGATGAAAGATAGGTTTTCCCCTGACTGTTGTGCACCTCCAAATGCATCTCAAAGAACAAATCCATGAGCTGCCACTCACCACTGGCCTTCTACACTGCTTGTATCTGATTTCTCCTACTCAGTGCATCAGCTACTGCAATACCCTTTACAGGTGTATACGCAAGCTCAAAGTTGAAGGACTGGAGATATTCAACCCACCTTCTCTATCTCAGGTTCATGTCATGCTTATTAAATATGTACTTGATACTTTTGTGGTGGGTGAAAACCACAAAATTCTCTCCCATGAGATAATATCTCCATCAGTGCAATGCATGAACAACTTCAGCCAACTTGAGATCATGCATCGAGTAATTCCTCTCATGTGGCCTCGACTGCCTAGAACCGTACGCAACAACTTAGTTTCCCTGCAACAACACTACTCCTAGTAAAATACCAGATGCATCGCAGTAAACTATGTATCTCTTCCCTTCCTCTAGAAGTATCAGGACTGGTGCTGATTTCACCCTTCCTTTCAGGATCTGAAAGGTTGTCTCACAAGATTCCGTCCAAAAAAACTTCACATCCATCATATTCAAACCCACCAATGGAGCTTTCAAGTGGGATAAGTCCTTGATGAAGCTTCTATAGTAACTATCCAGCCCTTATAAAGTCCATATCTCAAACACGATCTTAGGATGATCCAAGGAAACTACTGCTCTGACCTTCTCTAGGCCTACTGCAACTCCTTCCTCTGAGATGATATGACCTAGGAAGTGAATCTGGTCCATCCGAAAGTGGCACGTTGAGAGCTTAGCATATAGATGATACACTCTCAGTGTACATAGTACGATCTCATGATGGGTGGCATGGTCATGTCGATTGTGATAGTACACCAAGATATTGTCCACGAAGACTACCACAAAATAATCTAGATAAGGATGGAACACACGATTCATCATAGCCATGAAAACTGTGGGCGCGTTCGTGAGTCCAAAAGGCATAAGCAAGTACTCGCACAACCTATACCTTCTCCTGAATGCTATGAGAGGTATATCAGATGTTCTAACGCTCAAATGATGATATCTAGATCTCACATCAATCTTCGAGAACACTCTTGAATCTCTATGTTGATCAAAAATATCATCAATCCTTTTCAAGGGATATCGGTTCTTGACCGCAAACTGGTTAAACTTCTGATATTCCACACAGAGGCTGAGGGTATCGCCTGCCTTCTTTGCAAAGAGGACCGGAGAACCCCAAGGAGACGTACTAGGTCATATGAAACCATTTTCCTATAACTCCACTAAATATCTCTTGAGCTCTTGCAACTCTGGTGTAGACATCCTATAAGGTGGAATGGACACCGGTGCTGCCCCTAGCATAATCTCAATAGATAAATCCACCTCAGGCTCTAGAGGTAGACCCAAAAAGTCATTCGGGAAGAAATACCTAAAATAATCAACCACTAGAGGGAAATCCTTCTGAAAATTCTCTTGATCATCCATATATAAACTCGCAATCTGAGAGTTCACACCACCTCGCCCATGATGCTCTGGTCCAGCTCGAATCGCTTGAACATCCCATTCACCGTTGTATAGAAACTCTCTGCCCCCTGGTGACATGAAAATCACCCTGAGACGATAGCAGTATAAAAAGGCTCGAAAGGGAACCAACCAGTCCATCCAGAGAATTACATAATAAGTCATCGTCTCTATGACATATGTCTCCCATACAAAGTGACACCCACCAACCTCAAAGCGGCATTCCCTGCACTGACGCACACCAACCATTCTAGTTCCCAATGGTGTGTCTGGCATCATAACATCATAAGAAGAAGAAGCACAGAGCCCAAGACCCTCCACAATGGGCCCAGATATAAATCTATGTGTAGCATCCGTATCGAAAAGTACTGAAGATAAGACAGAAGCTAATATAATAGAACCTCTAGTAGTAGAAGGCCTGAGATCTTGCTTCTGTTGGGTCTGTTGCACAGTATATGCCTGCCCAGTGACGCAGCCCTGCGACACAGCCTGGGTACCCTAACCTATCCTACCCTACTGCCTCTGAGATCCTAGTGTCTGGATACCATGGCCACGACCACATTCTCTACCTGCACACCCTGACGTCTTCCAGTTTCCCGACTAGTAAGAAGTCGCTAGTCCTGCTCCCGCACGCGGAGTCTGCACAGAACCCCTCTCACTAGACACTGATGGAAACGACTTGCAAAATCGCTGCTGATGACCCATCTTACCGCAAGCTCGGTACTCCACTAGGTCTCAAAGACATTAAGGTCTCTTGTTCCCCTCTCTACCACAATGGTAGCACTAGACCGGGCCACCTGATGTAGTCAACAGGGAAGTACTATCACTATGATAGAAACTCATTTGTCACTTCATTTTCTCGGTAGAAATAGTACTAGAAGCTAGTGCCAAACCACCATGGCCCACACCACAAGCTTCCTGAAGGTCCCTCTCTGTAATCAGTTCCTAGTTCACAATATCATGCATTGGAAGCTACCTGAAAACATTCACCAGTGCACGGATGTCATATCAAAGACCATCCTCAAAGAGTATATCCCTCAACATCTCGTCACCCACCAGTACGGGTGCAAAATGCTGATGTTCGGTGAAACGAGCAGAATAATCCATCACCGATATAGTTCCTTGCTGTAGATTCATGAACCCTCAATCTCTATCTATACTCAGCGTCTCTGGGAAGAAGAAGTCATAGATGGCAGTATAAAAATATTCCCACGCCATGTCTCTGTGATGCTTTATCTGAGTGGTAACATCCCACCACCTCTTGGAGGAATAACACTGCATATAAGTCGCGAGATTGACCCTCCGCCCTGGAGGCATCTCATGATGCTCAAAAGAGTCTACATAGACCCCAGCAAAGACTCCGTAGCCTGTGATCCTCCATCCCCTGAAAATGTAGGTGGATGCTGCTGCTGGAATATCTGAGTCAGCTAATCAATAGATGTGGCAGCTGGCGGTGCTCCCTGAAAGCTCTGAATGAATCGCATAAAGCCTTTACGAAACTGCACCTCCGCCCCTGTGTCTGGTATAACGGATGGCGCCACATCTGGCTCTACTTGAGGATCCAATGGTAGCCCATGGCCCACCATCTCTGGAGTATAATCATTTCCAATCTCTTGGAAAACAACGTGTGATTGTCTCGGTGGAATGACTCTACAAGGTCAAACACACATCTTATATTTAAGATTATCAAAGACTGAAAAATGAGGGGACCAAAAGGGGAATATAAGAAGAAGGCATTAAATATTTTCAAAACATGACTACACGATGTGTATATTAACTACACGGAGTCTATCTGACTTTTCTTCCCCTGCCTGGGTCCTTCTACATAGTTCTCTTTTAACAAGACTTCGCGGCGTGTATATCAACTACACAGCGTGTATGGTGTAATTTTCCAACTGCCTGTGTCGTTCATGACAAGGCCAAATACTCGGCTAATACTACACGACATGTTACACCAGCACACAGAATGTACACCACCAAGTTTCTCCATCCATATGGCTAATCCCCACTGGTCTCCCACCGTTAAGGACTACACGGTGTGTCCCATAGTTACACGGTGTGTTCAAGAAGAGGTAACATCGACCCGTGTTTATTAGTTACACAGTCGGGTCCCCAGGCCAGACTACACGGCATGTTCTGTATGGTACACAGTGTGTATGTCTTAAGGTCTCCTACGTCTGTGTTGTTAATTACATGGGAGGACTCTGGGTAAACACCACACGGACTGTACATTCGGTACACGGTGTGTTTTCCCCAAGAATTTCCCTTCCCCATGTCCCTGCCCACACGGTCCATGACACTAGAAGAGACTAGACGGTGTGTACTGATGGTACACGACGTGTACACAAAAAGTTTTATTTTCTTCCCAAACAGAAGAACACACGGTGTGTGTCCAAGGAACTACATGGCGTGTATCCTGGTTTTTCTATATAGTAAGACTCTAAAACTACTCCGAAACCCATAAAATACTGGAAAACAATACCTAAGTGCCAAATTCCGACCCGTGAGGGCCCACACTCCACGCGAATCAAATTTTTTCATCATACACGTGTTATAACAAGGTAAACATGGATGTGGTACAAAAAATTCCAGTTATTGATGGCCCATACTCCCCAAAAACCAATGTTTGGTGTCTATCTTATCCGCCTCAAAAAAAATACCCTATCACAGAGCAGGTATTTACAAATGAATACATCACAACATCATGCTTCTCTACCACAACAACAATCACAACAACATGAAATTTCTAATGCAAGTACATGGCATGTAACGATGCATGGAATGTGATTTCTAGAATGTGCCTAAATGATGTAGGAGATGGAATACCCTTATCTCATAGGGTTGAAACTAAATAGAACCCCTGGATAAAATATAAGCAGCACAATCACAAGTGCGTCACCCAACGATGAAAATCAAATCAACTGTAAATTTTGCCAAAATCAGAAAAATTACAATAACCGAGGTAGACTAGCTTTTCCCTATACACGGGATAGCTACTCCCAAGCACAACATATTACCAAAAACCATTTTTTCTTATCCCTGACTAAGGCTCCAAATAGTAAGTCAATGAAAAGAACTCATCTGATACCACTTTGTAACGTCCCGGGCCTAGGTTCCACTCAATGGGTGCCCTGAACCCAGTTGGTCACATGACCTCAAGCCCATTTCCCCTAACTCCAGAGGCTGCCAACTAGCAGAGAGAACCCGGGTCTGATAGTGGGGAAACTATGCCCACATTTGTCAAAGTGGAACACAGCAGAATAAAATATACAAACATAAAACAACAGTAGAAAAAATAAACCATACACATTTAAAATGAAAAACTACAGTAAATAAAATAACCAACAGACATATAGATAATGATGAAAGATGTTTAAAGATCTATGAAAAGAGCCAGAACATGTTACACAGCAATACATCACAATACAATACAGCTCAAGGTACTAGGTACAGTAAATCAAAACAAAACAATGCAACAGGAACACAAGAGCATCGCAAGCCTAAGATTAGTCCCATGCTCTCCTACTACTCTGCAACAATCATGTACCGGTATAGGGACCCTTTCCCTTATCCACACCTAGAGAAATTTAAAATGTTTGGGCCGAAGGCATGACCTAAATAGGGTGTGAGAAATAAATCCCAGTAGGCATCTACCAAAGGCATGTGCCCAACTGATAGTGTAAATGTGAAACAGTATTGTGCAGTAGTAAAATGAAATAAATGAAGTATTACTCATAATTAACGAGCTTTACCAGTTATATTACCATTTTAATATTCATTTAATCCATTTTATATAAGACATCACCTCATTGGATGTTCTAAGTAGGCAGTCAGTGTCCTCAGACATGTCAACTCTTACCCTTAGGAAAACAGAAAAAAAACCCTCAGGTAACTATCCTCAGACATAACAGATTTTTCTCTCAGGCATACGAAGTGTCTCCCTTAGGCACAGAAGTCACTGCCCTCAGGAATGAGAAGTGTTTCCCTCAGGAATAATTGAACGTTGCTGTAATGGCCGGACCTCTCCAGCCCATTCCTTTGTCAAAAAGAATGTCACGAAGTGTTCTAGAGGCTAAAATGCACTTTTCCCACACATTCCAGAATTTTGAAACTACACGCCACGTATTGTGAGTACACGTCGTGTACCCCCTCACCGGGTATACCCCGTGTTCAAGGCCGTGACCTTGTCATGTGAAATAAATGGGTACACGCCGTGTACCCCAAAACTGCACGTCGTGTAGTCCCTCCCCGAATATGAGTTACATTCAACCTGTGTGTGTGACCAGTCAATGGTCGTTTGCCGTGTTGAGTCTGTGTCCTTTCCGTGTGAAATAAATGAGTACACACCATGTATTCTATACAACACGTTGTATAGTTCCTCCCTGCATATGCGTTACCCTCAAGCCGTGTGTTGACCAGTCAACGGTTGCGTGCCGCGTTGAAGGCCCTGTTGGAAGCCGCGTGGTTACCGTGTGAAATGGATGAGTATACATCGTGTACCATAAAGTACATGCCATGTACTTTTTTTTTTCTCACCAATAAAAGGAGGGGTCCGCTCCTCCTTTTCGACTCACCCCTCTCCTCCCCATTCCTCTGAGAAGAGCTCTCCCAAGAGACTCGAAGGCTCCTTTTCTTTCATAACTTCTTCGTCCGAGCTCTGATTTATGATCCGTCAGTGGCCACAGGATCTTAACGACGAGGCGTAACTTCTGAGCTTGGATCCCTTGTATTCCCATCGGCCTTTCCATTCCAAATTCCACCCAAGGAGGTTTTTCAGGGACTCGACGGAAGTGACGGGCACCGACAGACATCTTCTAAAGTTGATCCGGGGGAGGGTTGTGATTAGAACCTGTTGAGGTAGGGATTTAACCTTCGTCTCTCTAAATTGTTCATCATGCAGGGTGGGTGTCCTCTTGCTTTCACGAGGCATAGTTGAACCAGTTTAATAAAGATAATAACTGGCTTAAAGAATGGGGATGGGGAATGTTGTTATGTTTATCATTGTTTATCATGTGATATTATGTTGTGATTTGAATAGGCTTATGCCTACTAAAAATCACGGTCATTGGAGGCCTTTGCTTGCGCAATTAAATGTTTCCCTATCTTTCTAGACCGTTTTTGTGAATGGATCTTTGTGGAATGTGGAATTTGGTAAATCATGTAATGTTGGTTGATTTAAAATATGGAACCCTTGTGTGATCACCCTTGTTGAACAAAAATGGAATAATGAACATGTGGGTGTTGGCTTGGTTACGTGGTGTGTGAAAGGGGGTGAATCCTAGGTTTTTATGAATATAACGGGCAGTAGGGATGCGGTAAATGATGTTAAAGGGGGAGATGATGTGGCACAAACCTTTTTTTGTGGGTTGTTGTGGATCGGGTGAGCAACTGGGCTGCGGTTATCTTGGTTGTGTGTTGGTGTGAATGCTATGTCAGTGATGGGCAGCGGGGCTGTGATAAATGGTATTAAAGGGATAATTATGTATGGGTTTCAGTGTGTTTGTGGTTATGTTGGTGGGAGTGGGGCTGTAGGGATGGTCTTGAATGTGAAAGAACTATGGGTTGGTTGGTTAATAAGAAGGGACTTGGTTGTGTTGCTTGTGTTTTCCTAACATGATTTGTGGATGGCATGGATATGTCTCATGAATGATTGATTTGGTTGGTTGTGGATAGTTTCCCAGTAGTTAAGGAACTAATAAACTAGTTCTGCTGAAACGTGAAATCCTAAATGGGGTTGGGGTTGTTTGTTATATGCATGCTTCGTGGTATCAGTATCGAGGAATGTGCTTAGTTTCCTTGTTTAGAATCCATAGGTTGGGTTGAGTGTTTTATATATATATATATATCTGTATCTTTTTTGTTTTATCATTCCCCACCCATGTTGAGCACTTAGTGCCGAACACTCCCATTTAATGGGAGAGGTGTTTTCATCCTTAGTTACTAGCTTCTTCTTTCTCCTTCTTCCCTAGGTTGTGATGGCTTGAAGAAAAATTACATCGAAGTTTCTTCGGGTAGGTTTCGATTGGGGTGGTTTTAGTCCAAGACTCTTCGGGTAGGTTTTACTATTTCCCAAGAACATTCGGGATGAGGCCCAGGTGTGTGTGGGCGGGATACGTGGTGGTGAGGCACAAGTGTGTGCTGGCGGGATACGTGGTGGTGAAGCCCAGGTGTGTGCTGGCGGGATACGTGGTTGTGAGGCCCATGTGTGTGCGGGCGGGATGTGTGGTTTGTGAGGCCTAGGTGTGTGCCGACGGGGAGAGTGTGGCAGCGTTAGGACATTCGTCGTTAGGAAGACTAGATAACTAATGGGATGTGGTGCGGGGTACCCAATACTCTTATTCTTATATACTACTACCTATTGTTATTGTGTGTTGGTGAGTGTGGATGGTGAGGTTGGGTGGATAGAATTCCTTTCTAGTTTTCTTCTATTGTTTTCACGGGACATTAGGATGTCTCCCCACTTGTGCATGAGAGCTTTAGGTTTCCCTGTTGAGTATGCTTGTATGATCACCCTACGTTTACTTTCAGGTTTCCAGGAGGACTACCAGGGCCATCCGAGACCCTACCAGTCGGGACAGTTAGAGTTGTTGCGGTTGCTATACTCTTGTTTTCTTTTTGGTATTGTACTTTGAGCTTTCTTGTACTTTTACCTTATTTCAGAACTATTTATACATGCATGTGGGATTGGTTTGGGTTTATTTCTATACACTTGTTCTTTTCCTTTTTGGTGGTTGACTTGTCCTATTTCCCGATCTTAAATAATAAAAGGGAAATGCCTCCCATATTTGTGAAAACTCATACCCTTGGTGTCAGTCGCCACCCTGGGGCCTACTGGAGGAGGGACTTGGGGGTCATTATCTAACTTTCATCATTTACAGCTCAGGAGGGGAATCTTTGGTGGGAGGGGGTCATGACAGAATGGTATCAGAGGTGATAGTTGAGAGATAGGATGGAGTCTGGAGTTAGGCACAGTGAGGATTTCCTGGGATGGTAGGGAAACAATATTGGTTAATCTTGGTGTGTGACATAGGCTAGGGAAGACCAGCTAGGACATGGGATTTTAGGGCCCCCATGATCCGATGCAAGGAATCTGAGCCTACTGAATGACCAAGTGAGACTACATTGATTACAGGGTAGATACCCTAGGGAAGGTACATGCATCATCATGATTGTGTTTTACTTGATTTCAGTGTTCTGAGATATAAATTGAAATAAAATGATAAAATGAAACCCTGAGAAATTTCCTTACTACTTGGTCTTTGGTGATCTTTGTTTACCATACAACTATGGCACCTGGACGTCATCCCCAGGTAGCTCAGATGGTCGAGGCCCAGTAGATTCAGGTGGTCGATCAGTTGAGGATTGACTGAGAGGAGGAAGATAGCCAGTGGCAGAAGACTATCTGTTCTTTCCAGCAGCAAACCCTCATGAAGTACAAGGTTAGTACTTCGGATACGGAGACAGTGGGGTGGCTTGAGGATCTATGGATCGCTTTTACCGTGATTCATGCTCTGACGGAGTACTAGGTTCCCCTAGCAGTCAGTCAGCTGAGAGGTGTGGCGTGACAGTGGTGGATTATCTACCTCGGAGAGAGGATAGAGGCAGAGGTTTCTCGGGATGACATTGAAAAGGAATTCCAAGAGGAATTCCTTTCTTCCATGATCAAGGTGGAGAAGCGGCAGGAGTTAATCTCCCTTCAGCAGGGGAGTATGTCAGTATGGGAGTTGGGGATCAAGTTCAAGGATCTCATGCGCTTTTCTCCGGATCACTTTACAGATGGGGAGTCTCGGGAAAGACATTTGGAGGAGGCGCTTCTTCCTTCGCTCCAGTATGCTGTCACCCCCTTCACCCTTCTGACATACTTGGAAGTACTGAAGAAGGAAGAGGTTGTAGAGATGATGCACTCGCTGGGAGGTGCACCACGTGAGGGGATCCAGCCAGGTTCGTCGAAGGGGAAGGCAGTCAGCAGCATGTCTCCTACAACGGGTCCTTCCAGGTTCAGGCCAGTGGGGAGCAGGCCCTAGAAGTTCCAGTTCATATCATCAGGTCCTCGTCCCTTTTTCACGAGCCCAGAACCGAAGTGTTTTTCTTGTGGAGGTTTCGGGCACATTCAGAGTCGGTGGCCGACCCGAGCTCAGTACGGTGGAGGTGGGAAGGTTCAGCGCCCACCTCAGTAGAACCAGTTGCCGGATAGGCCCTTCCGGCAGCAGCAGGACCATGCTCCTCCGAGGGCGGACTTTACGGGAGGAGGCCGACCTTAGGGTGCTCCTCAGAGACCTCGACTAGGACGTGGTCGGGGAGGTGGTCGACATCAGAGAGGCAGAGGATCTAGGCGTGTAAAGATGAACGCAACAGAGTTTATAGCTCCGATAGGACCAGAGGTGGTGCGAGGTATGATTTTTTTGTTCAGCACTCTCGTTTCTTCTTTGTTTGATTCAGGAGCTTCGCACTCCTTTGTTGCACCTGTTCTAGCCCATTCTTTGGGACTAGACGTAGAGAGACATTCCGTACCACTAGTGCTGAGTACACCAGTTGGAGGACAGACCAGGGTATCTTGTGTTTGAAGGGGATGTGGGCTGACGTTGGGACCACATCGATCTAGTGGGGATCTTCTTTTACAACAGATGCAGTCGTACGATGTCATCCTAGGCATCGATTGGTTGTTTTCTGTTAGTGTCATTATCGACTGCTTCTGAAGAAGGGTCGTGTTCTCCGATGTGGATGGAAAACACGTATCTTTTGTTGGCTAGAGGTGCTATCAGGTGGGAAGCCAGCATGTAAAGCCTCTCCTTTCCTTGTTAGGTGGGTTATCAGTGGTTCCAGCGGATACAGAGACGATGGATGTCCTGGAGGTTGTTGGGGAGTTCCTCGATGTTTTTCCTAAGGAGGTTGTGACTCTACCCCCCCCCCCCCCCCGATGTGACATTGAGTTCGGGATACACTTATAGCATGGTGCCCGTCCGATTTTGATGGCCCCTTATCGGATGGCACCTTCGGAGTTGCGAGAGTTGCAGATTCAGATTGACGATCTGATGGAGAAGAATTTTGTTCGACCCAGTGTATCACCATGGGGTGCTCCAGTTTTGTTCATGAACAAGGCAGATGGTGGTGTTAGGCTATGCATAGACTACCGAATGTTGAACCAGGTAATAGTCAAGAACTGTTACCCCCTTCCAAGGATATATGATCTCTTCAACCAACTGAGGGAAGCAGGTTGGATTTCTAAGATTGATCTACGATCTGGATATCATCAGCTGAGGGTAAAGGACTGTGACATCTCGAAGACGGCTTTCAGGTGTAGGTATGGGCACCTCGAGTTTGTAGTGATTCCGTTTGGAGTTACTAATGCACTGGTTGTGTTCATGGGGCTTAAAAACATTTTCTTCTGAGAGTTTCTGGACTAGTTCGTCATTGTGTTTATCGATGAAATCCAGATCTACCCAAGATTAGAGGAGGAAGATGTTGAGCATCTCAGGGCAGTCTTGGAAGTCCTTTGAAACCACCATCTTTATGGTAAATTGTCGAATTTTAAGTTCTTGATGCAAAAAAAGTACACTTCCCTGGGTACGTGGTGTCTAGGCATGATGTTTTAGTGGACCCGCCGATGGTGGAGTCAGTTGTTTCTTAGGTGGCACCCAAGAGTGTGGTGGAAGTTTGTAGTTTCCTGGGGTTGGCAGGTTACTATCAGAGGTTCGTTTCAGACTTCTCTCGAGTTATTGCTCCATTGAAATCTTTGACTAGGAAAAACCAAGTCTTCCTATGGAGCGAGCAGTGCTAGAAAGCTTTCGACTACCTGATGGAGAAGTTGTCCAGTGCCCCCGTACTCAGGATTCTGGAGGAAGGTTGCTATATGAGGTGTTTTGTGATGCTTCTGGCCATGGTCTGGGGTGCGTGCAGATGAAAAAGAAGGGGGTGGTCTTTTATGGGTCTAGGAAGTTGCGCCCTCACGAGCATAAATATGCCACCCATGACTTAGAGCTTGCAGTAGTAGTGTTCGCACTGAATTTGTGGCGAAATTACCTCTTTGGGGAGCACTTTGTGGTCTTCTTAGATCACAAGAGCTTGCGTTATATCTTCTCCTAGCGTGACCTAAACTTATGGAAACAGAGATGGGTCGAGTTTCTCCAAGACTATGACTTCAATATCTCTTACACTGAAGGTAAGGGAAACATTTTGGCTGATGCCCTGAGCAAGAAGTCACATAAGGATGTGGTTCAGGAATCTACTGATGCTTGGAATGTGATGGGAGAGTTGAATACCTTGCACTTGGATGCCCGAGTAGAAGGTTTTAGAGGTAGTTTGTTTCAGATGATGGTACAGTCCTCCTTGTTGCAGCAACTGAAGAGTCTTAGTGGGGGGACTCCGAGGCGGATGTGATTCGGGATCATGTCGATCAGGGAAACGCTCTTGAAGGATGGTCAGAGGACAGTTGACATCATATGATTTTTCATGGAAGCTTGTTTGTTCCAGAAGTGATGTGTTAGGGAGTTCTCCATGAGTTCCATAGCTCCGCCTTGGTGGTACATCCAGGAGTTTTAAAAATGTACCAAGGCCTGAGGGAACTGTTTTGGGGGCCCGGGGTGAAACGGGCAGTGGCAGAGTTTGTGGGTAAATTCCTAGTGTGTCAGCAAGTGAAGGCTGAACACCGTGTTCCCAGTGGTTTGTTTCATCCTTTATATGTCCCCAAGTGTATGTGGGATGACATCTTAATGGACTTCGTCATAGGACTACCTAGAACTAAGGGTGGTTATTATGTTATCTGGGTAGTATTGGATCGACTGACGAAATAAGCTCACTTCTTAGCAATTAAAGATTCAAGCCCGGTGAGTACCTTAGCATAGAGGTACGTAGATGAGGTTGTGAAGTTTCATGGAGTTCGAAATAAAATCATCTCAGATCGGGATACTCGGTTTACCTCATGAGTCAGGAGGAGGTTACAACATGCTTTTGGCACCCAGCTACACCTTATCACTACATTCCACTCCTAGACTGATTGGTAGATAGATCGGACTATCCATACCTTGAAGGACATGCTGTGAGCATGTGTTCTGGATTTTGGAGGATCATGGGTATGACACTTTCCTTTAGTATAGTTTTCCTTCAACAACAGCTTGCAGTCTACTATTGGCATGGCACCGTTTGAGGCTTTGTATGGAAGACCATTTTTTCACCTATTTACTGGGCAGAGGTTGGTGAGATAGGTTCTCTTGGGCCAGAGTTAGTACAAAGAACCATAGGGAAATTTCAGCTGGTATGTGAGAGGATGAAAGCGGCTCGAGGCCGATAGAAGTCTTATGCTGATCATCGGAGGAGGCCCTTGGAGTTCGAGGAGGGAGACCATGTGTTCTTGAAGGTTTCTCCTCGACGGTGGCATCGGAGGTTCAGGAAGGGGTGTAAGCACTCCCCTAGGTTCATCGGACCTTTCGAGGTGCTGAGGTGGGTCGGCGAGGTGGCATATCAGCCGGCACTGCCACCTCAGTTGGAGAAGGTTCATAACGTCTTCCACGTCTCCTAGATTCGTCGGTACATACACGATGACTCTCACATTATCGACTGGGGAGAGTTAGATATGGGAGACAACGCGACCATTGAGGAACGACCAATCAGAATCGAGGATCGTAAAGAGAAGGTGCTTTCTGGAGGCATGGCAGACTTGAGGAGAGCACTTGGGAGCGGAAGGCACAGATGCACGCTTAGTACCCAGAGTTGTTTTGACTTATGTTTTCCCTTGTTCTGCT
This sequence comes from Viscum album, assembly GCA_963277665.1. Lineage (NCBI taxonomy): Eukaryota > Viridiplantae > Streptophyta > Magnoliopsida > Santalales > Viscaceae > Viscum > Viscum album. Next base: position 1,962,933,555 of record OY728137.1, read on the forward strand.
GAGCTTTGTTTTGATGTTATACTTCATACCATTCATATATGGAATGCTCGGCTTGTCAGTTGTGAGACATTTTGTTTCCTTGTCATCTGGAAGTGTGTAACGTGTCCGGATGTGTGGGAAGGGGAAAACCCGACTCTTAATCGAGACACATTAATGAGGATGCGATTGAACCCGTGCGAGCGAGTTAGTGCTGTATAAAGCGGATAATATTACAACATATGAGAAGAAATTTCCCCAAACCACGTGTTCGGGCAGGGTGTGCGTTGTACGGTGTTGGGGGCAGTGTAAGTTGGAAAATCCTAATATATATAAGTGGGAAGGACCAACCCTTAATCGAGACGCTTTAATGCGGATGCGATTAAACCCAATCAGGCGAGTTAGTGCCACATAAAGAGGATAATATCTTGACATAGGAGAGGGAATTCCTAAGACATATGATTAGGGTTGTTGGTTGGGTCCCTGTTATAACGAGAACGCTAAGAGGTATCTTGTTGGGTTCCACTGGGTTGGTTTTTGAATTCTCAGGGACGAGAATGTTTTAAGAGGTATCTGATGTAATGGCCCGGACCTCTCCAGCCCTTTTCTTTGCCAAAAATAAGGTCACGATGTGTTCTAGAGGGTAAAATGGACTTTTCCCACACTTTCCAGAATTTTGAAACTACACGTCGTGTAGTGTGAGTACACGCCAAGTACCCCCTCTCTAGGTATACCCCATGTTCAAGGCCGTGACCTTGCAGTGTGAAATAAATGGGTACACACCATGTACCCCAAAACTACACGTCGTGTAGTCCCTCCCCGCGTACGCGTTACGTTCAACCCATGTGTTGACCAGTCAAAGGTTGTGTGCTGGGTTGAGGCCGTGTACTTGCCGTGTGAAATAAATGAGTAAACGCCATGTATCTAGTACTACATGCCGTGTAGTCCCTCCCCGCGTATGCGTTACCCTCATGTCGTGTGTTGACCTGTCAACGGCTACATTCCGCGTTGAAGGTCGTGTTGGAAGCCGCGTTGTGACTGTGTGAAATGTCCAAGTACACATCGTGTGCCATAAAGTACTCACTATGTTATTTTGTTTTTCTCGCCTATAAAAGGAGGGGTCCACTACTCCTTTTCGACTCACCCCTCTCCTCCCCATTCCTCTGAGCAAAGCTCTCCCAAGAGACTCGAAGGCTTCTTTTCTTCCATAACTTCTTCATCCGAGATCCGATTTACGATCCGTCAATGGCCACGGGATCATAATAACGAGGCTGAACTTCTGAGCTTTGATGAGTTGTATTTCCTTAGGCCTTTACTTTCCAAATTCCACCCGATGAGGTTTTTCCTGGACTCGACAGATGTGACGGATGCCGACGGACGTCTTCTAAAGTTGATTTGGGTAGAATTGTGATCAGAACCTATTGATGTAGTGATTTTACCTTCTTCTCTCTAAATTTTGCATCATGCGGGGTGGGTGTCCTCTTGCATTCACAAGGCATAGTTGAACTAGTTTAATGATGATAATAACTGGCTTAAAGAACGGGGATGGGGAATGTTGTTATGTTTATGATTGTTTATCCTGTGATATTATGTTGTGAATTGAATAGGCGTATGCCTACTAAAAATCACAGTCGTTGGGGGCCTTTTCTTGCGCAATTAAATGTCTCCCTATCTTTGTGGACCGTTTTTGTGAATGGAACTTTGTGGAATGTTGAATTTGGTAAATCATGTAAAGTTGGATGATTTGAAATATGGAACCCTTGTGTGATCACCCTGGTTGAACAAAAATGGAATAATGAACATGTGGGTGTTGGCTCGGTTACGTGGTGTGTGAAAGGGGGTAGGGGTGAATCCTAGTTTGTTATGAATAGAACGGGCAGTAGGGCTGCCTTAAATGATGTTATATGGGGTGATGATGTTGCACGAACCTTGTTTTGTGGGTTGTTGTGGATCAGGTGAGAAGCGGGGCTGCGGTTGGCTTGGTTGTGTGTTGGTGTGAATGTTATGTCAGTGATGGGCAGTGGGGATGTGATAAATGGTATTAGAGAGATAATTATGTATGGGTTTTTGTGTGTTTGTGGATATGGTGGTTGGCAGCGGGGCTGCAGGGATGGGCTTGAATGTGAACGAACTATGGGTTGGTTGGTTAATAAGAAGGGACTTGGTTGAGTTGCTTGTGTTTTACTAACTTGATTTGTGGATGGTAGGGATATGTCTCATGAACGATTGATGTGGTTGGTTGTGGATAGTTGCCCAGTAGTTAAGGAACTAATAAACTAGTTCTAATGAAATGTGAAAACCTAAATGGGGTTGGTGTTGTTTGTTATATGCATGCTTTTTGATAGTAGTGACGAGGCACATGCTTAGTTTCTCTGTTTAGAAGCCATAGGTTGGGCTGAGTGTTTTCTATATGTATATATATCTGTATATTTTTTGTCTTATCGCACCCCACCCATGTTGAGCACTTAGTGCCGAACACTCCCATTTCATGGGAGAGGGTGTTTTCCCCCTTAGTTACTAGCTCCTTCCTACTCCTTCTTCACTAGGATGTGATGGGTTGAGGCGAACTTACACCAAATTTTCTTCGGGTAGGATTCGATAGGGGTGGTTTTAGCCCAAGACTCTTCGGGAAGGTTTTACTATTTCCCAAGAACCATCGGGATGAGCCCCAGGTGTGTGAGGGCGGGATACATGGTGGTGAGGCCCAAGTGTGTGCAGGCGGGATACGTGGTGGTGAGGCCCTGGTGTGTGCAGGTGGGATACATGGTGGTGATTCCCAGGTGTGTGTGGGTGGGATACGTGGTTGTGAGGCCCAAGTGTGTGCGGGAGGGATGTGTGGTTTGTGAGGCCCAGGTGTGTGTAGGCAGGGAGAGTGTGGCAGCGTCAGGACGTTCTCCATTAGGAAGAGTAGTTAACTAATGGGAAATGGTGTGGGGTACCCAAGACTCTTGTTCTTATATACTACTACCTTTGGTGATTGTGTTTTGGTGAGTGTGGCTGGTTAGGTTGGGTGGATATTATTCCTTGCTAGGTTTTTTTTTGTTTTCACAGGACATTAGGATGTATCCCCACTTGTGCATGAGAGCATTAGGTTTCCCTACAGATTATACTTGTATGCTCACCATAAGTTTACTTTCAGGTTTCTAGGAGGACTACCAGGGCCGTGAGGGACCCTACTAGTCGGGACAGTTGGAGTTGTTGCATTTGTTGTACTCTTGTTTTCTTTTTGTTATTGTACTTTTATCTTTCTTTTACATGTACCTTGTTTTAGAACTATTTAAACATGCATGTGGGATTGTTTTGGGTTTATTTCTATACACTTGTTCTTTTCTTTTTTGGTGGTTGACTTGTCCTATTTCCAAATCTTAAATAATAAAAAGGGTAATGCCTCCCATATTTGTTAAAACTCATACCGTTGGTGCTAGTCGCCACCCCAGGGCCTACTGGAGGCGAGACTCGGGGTTCATTATCTCCCTTTCACCATTACCACCTCAGGAGGGGAATCTTTGGTGGGAGGGGGTCGTGATAGTTTCCCTCAGGCAAAGCAGTGCCTTTCCCTCAGGCTAAACAAACAATTCCCTCAGGCTAGAAGAACACTGCCCTCAAGAACAGGTAATCAGGCTGAGCCCAAAGCATAAACATGAAAATTATATACAATTCCTCTCAAGGCAAGAGTAATGAACAATATAAACATGGGATACCCTCAGGCATCCTGGACAAAAGGCTAAATAGAGGAACGCACCTTTAGGGTGGTCTTGGATCCAAGCAGTGATCCGAAACTGCAGTTTATTATCACATTTAATAACCTATAAAATTCTTGGTATTCAATACAGCAAAGGCCACAACCACATGACACCCCATCAAGGGTTAATAGTAAAAAGGTACACACAAACGCACAAAATTAGGAAGTTAAACACCAAGCCACCTACCTCGATCGCACCTAATCGGTATACGTGAACTATGCTCCTTGAATCATCCAAGAGTTATGTAGATCAGAGGTAAAAGAAATCTCGTTCTAACATAAATAACATTCCCTTGGGAAAGAATTGGTAATAATGGATTAAGGAGAATGAAGGGCTTACCCGTACAGTTCCAATGAGATCGACGGAGGCGGAATCGGATTCCCGGTGCATGTTCCGATGATCTCCAAATTTCCGGCCATCTCTCTCAAGACCTCCTCAGGTTTTAAGCGTTCCCTATAAATAGGGGAGGCTACTTCACATTTTATGCGAAGAAAATAAACTACATGTCGTGTAATTTTCCAATTTAACTGTTCCTCTGGAGGCTACTTTTCCCACCGCTGCATTGTTCATCAGTCGACATGTGTTCACGGGGTGTATTCTCAAATACACAGTGTGTACTGTCACTCATCTAGAGGTTGCTTCCACCACCTTACTATTTACCTTCCGACTGACTACACAGTGTGTAAATACCTACTACACTGCGTGTAATCAGTTTTTACACCTTTTATTGCCGATAGGGCTACACGCCCTATGTACTTATCCCACACAGCCAAAGTACGTGGCGTGTGGAAAAGTACACGGCGTGTACCCACATGATTTGGGATTTTTCCCTATTTTCCTTATTTTCTCAAAAACACTTAAGGAAAATATAAAAGAAGAAACTCGTACCTCTAGAATAAGAATCGGGTTCTTACACAAGTGTATTTTATAGGCATGATATGTGCCCATCCTTCATTATGTGGTGTCCTAATGAGGTGTGGATATGGACCCATCAATGATCGAGGAAGTTTTTTCTTGGGAAGTACCCAAGAATATGGTAGAGGTTCGTAGCTTCTTTAGTCTTATGGAATATTACTAGAGGTTAATATCTTATTTCTCATATAATTTTCATCGTTGATATATTTTAATAGAAAGGACAAAAGAAAATTCATAGATTGATCAGTGTTAATATGTTTTTTACTACATGAATGGGATATTAATTAGCATGCTAGTGATCCATTTGATAGTACAGGGTGTGATGTTCAAGGTGTTTTATTATGTTTCTCATGTGGTTTTAGGATGTTTCTTTATGCCGTATAAAATGGTGATCTATTATGGTTCTATGAAGTTACATACCCTTGAGTGAAATTATGACACCCATGAAACGAATCTATCAGTAGTTGTGTTTTTTTTGAAAAAATGGAAATATTACCTCATTGGGAAGCAATTTGTGGTCTTCATGGATCATAAGTGATTTAGGAATATATTTTGTTAGTGTGATCTAAATTTATGGAAATGGGGGTGGATGGAGTTTCTTCAGGACTATGACTGTTAGATCTCTACACATTAGGAACGGAAAATTTCCTGGATAATTATTTGGGAAGAAACTCATAGAATTATGTTATTCGGAATTATGAAGATACATGGGGTGATAGAGGGGTTTTTTAGCATGAGCCTATATGCCAGTGTGGATGTTGGAAGAGGTTTCTTGACTCAGATGATGGTGTATTATACATTAAAATTATAGGTGGAGGAGACCTATTTTCTATACACAATGGTAGAGGTGACACATGACCAGGTTGGCCATAGTTATTCTTGGAATGGATGGTTAAAGGATGTTTAAAACTGAATGTTGTTTAGTGGTAGTTTATTTGTTTCATTTGTGATGTGTGAGGGAGTCCTTTATCAGTATCATAAATCACCTTTTATGGTAGAACCAAGAGTATCCAGGATGTACTATGGATTGAGTACATAGTTTTGGTGGCATGGGATTAAAGAGGTGGTGTAAGAGTTTGTGGGTTGATGTCTTGTTTTCAAGGTATTAATGGTTAATGACCATGTTCATAGTTTCTAATTAATCCCTTAGAAGTTAAAGAGGGGAAATTTAATGAAATATTGATATAATTTTTTCATAGGCTTTCCCTTATCTTAGGGAGGTTATTATATTACCAGGGTAATAATGGATTGGATTACAAAATTATTACAATTACTACTGATCAAGGATTTGAGCATAGAAGATATTTATTCAAGGAGGTATATGGATTAGGTGGTGTGGACTCATATAATTTCAAGGTCTATTTTCTAATATTAGGATGAAAATATTACCATGTGAATCTGGTAAGGATTGAACCCTGATTTTGGAATGTATTTTTGTATTATCACTATTTTTCCACCCTCATATAGATGGGAAAATTTATAGACTATACAAGAAGTAAAGATTATATTGTAGTAATACATGTTAGACGTTTTCTAATATTGTTAAAATAATTTTCCATTTGTTTAGTTTCTTATACCAACAACAACCATTAATCCATTGATATGGCCCCAGTCGAGGCATTGTTTAGTTGGTCATACCATTCTGAATTATGTTGGGCTATGGTTGGGAGTATTAGTTCGCAGTCTTAATGTGGTGAAGATCATGATACAGAAGGTTTATTTTGTTGAGGATAGTATGAATACATCATTGAGCCCATATAAGGATAATGTTATTCATAGGAATATGGCCTTAGAGTTCAATGATGGAGACTATTTTTTCTTGATAGTATCCCCTTGGCGTGGGAAGTGGATTATTGGTTGGGGTGGTAAGATCTCAATCTTGTTTTTTAGTCCTTTTGAGGTTTTGGGTGCAATAGTGAGGTGACTTATCAATTGGCACTCCCACCAAGACATGACCTGATTCACAATTTCTTCTTCGTCTCTTAGACCCATTAGTGTCTTCATGATGACTCTCATGTAATTTAATGGGGGAGAATTAGATACCATGGATGATTCAACATTCATGGAGTGGCTAGTGCAGATCCAAGAGCATCAGAACATGGTTCTTAATAGATATACCATTCCTCTTGTTCAAGTGTTGTGTAGGAATGGTGATCTAGAGGAGATTAATTTGGTTTGAGATATATAGATTCATTCTTATTACCTTGAGTTGTTTGGGTTTTCCTTTCTCTTTTTATCGTTGATGATGTAATGTTTGGATATTAATTTTTAAGAGATGTGATTTTTTCTTGATGGTGTTATGTGTGTTAAACATTTAATTATATGAAGTTTAGAATAATCGATTCCAATTCAAGACATGTTATTCTTAAAAATGTTTAAAAAATTCTAAGTGATTCAATGATACCAAAATCTAATAATATTGTGACACGGGGGATAGAATTTCTTGATTTTTTTCTTAGGGATATATTATTTGGTGCTTATGATGAATATTGATTTGGTATTTTTGATGTTTTGATGGTGATGTAGATATATATGGGAGAAAAGTAGATTGAGTTTGGTAAGGTTATGTATTTGTGTGAGGTGCATATTGAAGTTATTATTGGGATGAATGATGTTTTCATTTCTAATGATTTCCTTGAGAGATATCCCATGGGATGGTTTTCTAGACATCTATTCATCTTTTCTTGTAGGTTGGTTTTTGATTCTTGATAAAGGTAATAGTTTGATAGGTATATAATATAATGGTTCAGACATTCAAACCCATTACTTTGTGAGAATCTAGTGGTGGAGGTGTCTATGAAAATAGCTAAAAATAAGATTAAAAAGGTTCTCTGGTCTGGAGATGGGTGTTGTACTATAATGGCGGTAATTTATTCCGTGTAGGTTATGGATGTGGTGTAGTGGTTTGGGGAAAAGTCTCGTGTTTACATGGTTTTGGGGGTTAGTTGCGACATAGGGAAGAAGGCTTTGGCATGGAGTATCTGGGGGAGTTTTTGGTTCTAAATCATTTTGTGGGTTTTGGTTTTTTATGGATAGAGGCTACAACATATATTCTATGGTGGATATTTTGGTGATACTACTGATTTTAATAGGTCTATAACATGGATCATGGGATACATCATATTCCCTTCTTGGAAAATGTCCCCTACTCCATTGTGACCATGGAAACATCATGGTCCCTTTCCCCTTTTTTGGATCCACAACATTGGGATTTCTGCATTTCTCAAATAGGGACTTGAACTATATGGTTTCATCATTTCTCCTAGATATCTTTTGTAGTTCCCTCTATTTTTAGTAGTTCTATAGAATAGTGTTGTAGTGAATTACATGGTTGGGTGTTCTATAGACTAGTATAAGTTCATAAATACCCTACAAATCTACATTTTTCTAATTTTTCTCTAATTTATTAAGTGAAACAAGTGCATTCGAAGGAGTTTTTTCATCCTCATTTTAGTGGATTTCCACACTGATATTGAAGGACTGATTAGTGGTTGTTTTTTGGAAAGTACCCTCCTTCTAGTTTTTTATCTTATCCCTGTTTCTTTGCCCAGGAGAAGATAAAATTAGGTAAATCAGTGGTGATGGTGTTGTTTCTATGGGATAATAAATTTCATGTTTTTTATATGTTGATAAAGGTGTTATTAATTTTGGAGTTTGTTAGTTTCCTTCTACTCAATTCATCCTTGTGCAGTGGATAAGAAATCATTATTTGAAGTTGGGGATCCTATATTTCACATCTATTTGTATGATGTGGTAGGGGTTATTATATTTTTTATAATTATGAATATATTATTCATCTTCTTAACAAATATAATGAATTTTATTGATTTAAATTTAATTGTAAAGGGACATACATCAAATGCTTTTTCTCTTTTGATAAATTTTGATATTGAGATTGAATGAGGTGAATTCCTTGATAAAAATCATATATGTTGGAAACCTTTGTTGTCACTAAGAATTAATGTGTTTTGGAACCCATGTAGTTTTATTTTTTTACCACCAAAAATAGAAATTTCTAAACACTTATATTCGTCTATTAGAGTTGTTTCACTTGGAAATCAAGGATCATTTGTGAATACCATAGAAATAATGAAGTGAAGTGATGAAAATCCCTCTGGATAATCTCAAAAATTTGTGAATGATGCGAAAATGGGTTTTGGTGTCTGGTGGTGATGTTTGGGTGGGTATGATGATATGAGGATGTGGTGGTGGATGTGATGGAAAGTAGTTGTGATGTGTGGGAGGGTATGATGATATGAGGATGTAGTGGTGTATGTGATGGAAAGTGGCAGTGATGTGGAAGATGTGATGAGAAGTGGTGTTGATATAAAACATTGGTAATTTTGGGGCTTATATTCCTCAGAAGTATAATATTTTGTGATCTGAAGTGATGTTATTGATGGCCAAGAAGTAATGGAATTAAATATAACTTATAAATTAAAATTTAATGGGTATAAATTGTTAATGGATTCTGGATATCATAACGGTGAGTGTGTATAAATGTGGTTTTTAATAAATGTGAATTGAATGGGTGGAAATAATTAACTTAATAGGGAAGCTTATTGAATTGGTTGGTATTGTGAAATTTGTAAAATTGACTAAATTTGTAAAGATTTTGAAATTCATATTGTGACTTATGTCTTGTTGTGTGGTATTGTTCATTTTGTGGCAACAGAGTGAGTGGAAGTTTTGTACAGTTTGGGTGGGGGTTTTGAGTTAGTTAGTTCTTTTGTTGTGATCCTAAAGGTTGGGTATGTGTGTGGTTATGTATATATATATATATACCTTTTATATTCATTAATATCTATATACACCCCCAACAACATCTAACAACATGTTCCAACAACCAAATGTTTTGGGGGTGTTGTTCCCATCATCTAGGGGGTGAGGATGGATGGCTAGGTACCCATTCATACCCACTCAATTCCCGGTGAGTTGGATATGCACATGCTATAATGGAAAGACGTTAAAAGAATGATAGTGGTGGTTTTTTATGTGATTATGAGATGGGTTATAGTGGGGATCATTAATGGTATGAGGATGGAACATGGTTGATGTATTTCATATTCAAAAAATCCTACTATTATGGATACAAATGTGATGTGACGTGATGTGATGGCCCATGTGACTTCAGGTTAGATGTGATGAAATATAATTGGACATGTGTTTGTGGTAATCATGGATTGTGATGTGATGTGATACGATGACTTAGGTGTGGTTTGGATGTTTTTATAATACATAAGAGATGAGATCATGAGGGAATATATCATTGGGGTGTTAGAGTAGAATCCTATTGGGAAAGTGTTGTGGGGTACCTTTTTTGATATGCTTCTTGTTATGTTATTATACATGGATTTATTATTTTATGATCATTACTTGGTGGTAATGTGATTGGTTAGTTTACCTGCTTATGTTTTTTTAGTTATTTTATTTTTGCACTGGTGAATTAGTATGATTTTTTCACATATACATGTGAGCCTTTGGGAGTCCTCTTGAGTATACATTTATGCTCATTCCAGTTATATAAAAACTGTTTTTGGATTCCATGAGTACTATATAGAACGTGAAGGTTTTTACTATCTCATTCCTTTGGACTATTGTTGTTTCACTGCCTTACCCTTTCTTTTGGTTATTTTCATCAAAGAGTTATGTATTTATTTAGACTAGACTTGCATTGTGGTATGGTTTTTGGATAATTGATTTTATATAATGTCATGGAGGTTATTTATCCTAGATATCTTATCTCCAAATCCTACATATATTATAGATTGTAATTCCTCCTATGCATTGGATTTTAATATCATTGATGCATGTTTCTGACTCAGGGACTACTAGAGGGAAGGCGTGGCGATTATTATCACTCTTCCTTCATTTTCAGTCTAGGGGAGGGACTTTAGGGGGAGTTGGCCATGAAAATATTCACTTTTTGATGATAACAAGGTCAAATAATTCGAAAGTATATTTTTTATTCTCTAGTTCATAGATCATGAGGTGTTTGTTTTGGTTGTGTATCATTTAGAAGGTGATGCTGACCAGTGGTGGTATATCCATAATAATACCATAGAAAGGGAAGACATATATTCTATGTAATGGAATGAGTTTGGGGATATATTTTTCACTAGTATTTTCCAAAAACTCTTCACAAAGTAATTGAGTAGGTATTATTGTATTTAAAGAAAAAAGAGGACGTGTATTTTGGGTTATATGAAGAAAATTTCACTAGACATGTGAGCTATGACTTGCACATTATCTCTGACACCTATATTTAAATCATTCACATGTTTATAGTATTAAATCTAGTTCTTCAATATGATTCATGTATAAGATACTTTTAATGTTATAAAGATATGGTTCTATGTGCTCTTAGATATGAGATGAAAACTCAAACTTCTAAATATTCTGGGGGGAATGTAAAGGAAAGTGGGGTATTGTGTAAGAATAGATGATGAGATAATATGTGGGAAGATACCCAAATTTACTCAATGAAATAAATGTTGTATGAAGAACCTAATTAGATGTATCAGGGGAGTAGTGAAGTGTTTTAATTGTGGTAAATTGGGAAACTTAGACCACAACTCTCCAACCAATTCTAAGAGGCAAATTAATAAAACATAAGAGAATAAAGTCTCTACTAATGATCCTCAATCACAAAAATTATTAAAGTAAAAAGATCTCATATATTATTAAAATCAAGGTAAACAATCTTGATCCAATAAATAAATCGGCACAAGAAACCTCCCAAACCAAGGTAAAAAGGAAGAGCATTAACGATCACTGCCACTGAGGTTGATTAAGAAAAAGAAGTGATGTGAGGTATACTTAATCTCTCTACTATATATTTGAATTTATTATTTTACTCTAGTTTGTCGCATTATTTTATATCACACAATTTTTCTATGATTGTGGAATCACCACCCCATGCAGTGTATATTGAAATCTTAGTGAAAACCCATGGTAGAAAAATGGTTGTGTTTAAGATTTAAAAATCTATGCTGATTAAGATTTCTATGAAAATAAAATTCTTGGATCTAATCCTTTTTTATTTGGATGAATTTGACCTAATATTGGGTATGGATTGGTTTTACATTTATAAATAACATATCAACTATTGGGATATGTAGGTCTCATTTCATATCCTAAATGGTCATTTTACCATGTATCAATGCATGGATGATTAAGAATTCCATGTCGAGTAAAATTCTATAATATGGGTTATGGTATGTAATAATAATGGAATATTACAATAAATTATTTAGAATAAAGTAAGGATTGATGATGTGACTATTGTGTGGGAATGTACTAGCGTATTTATAGATGAATTTTCTAGTTCTTCCTTAGTGTGAGAGGTTTAGTTCTTGATTGAACTGATACATGGATCCTAACCTCTCTCAATGTAACTATATAAAATATGTCACATTTAAATATTAGAGTTAAATAAGACATTATAATAATTTTTAAACAAGTGTTTCATATGCCCAGTGCTTCCCCAGGGCATGCACTAGTCCTCTATCAAAAAGGAGAATAGATTTATGTGTATTAGTATTGATTTTCATGATCTTAATAAACCAATGAAAAAAATATTTTCTACACTATATTGATGATTTATTCAATCAAATATATGAAGCTCAATACATCATTAATATTGAAATTCGATTTGGATACCACCAATTAAAGATCAAAATGGATGATATATCTATGACAGTTAAAAATACAAGGTATGTAAACTATGAGTTTATAATGAAGATTTTTGGACTTACCAAAAACATTTATTTCTTCACGGATCTATTTAATAGAATAGTTAGAGATTTCCTTTATCATCTGTTGGTTTCCTTGAATAAAATATATTACAATATAGTCAAAGATAAGGTAACCACATCAAAATTATTTTTGAAATGAATTAAATACCTTGAGATATTAGAATAAGTATTCAAACTTTAGAAAATTTGAATTCTAGAAATAAGAAGTGTCATTTTGGGTCATATAACCACTTTAAATGGAATATCATTAGATCCATCAAAGAAGGAAGATATTGAGAAATGGACCAGACCGACCACTATAACTGAGATCCGTTGTTTTCATTGGATAGAAGGATATCATTGATTCATTTTGAGAAATTTATCATGGATATAAAATCCCCTAACCATGTTGAATTTGAGGGTAGTAATGTATCTTTGTACATAATAATATAAATAATATTTTATGGAACTAAAAAATACATTGGTCACTACCCCAGCACATTCATTACCCTGTAGTGGTAATAGGTTTTTAATATACCATAATTCTTCAAAAAGGGTTTGGGTTTCATCCTCATAACGAATTATAACGAAATTTATTTTGGTGTATGCCAATTAAAGAATCATGATAAAAATTACCTAATGTATGTTTAAGAGCTACTAGAAGTTATATTTTTATTTAATTTTAGAGGCACTATCTCTATAAAAAAATTATGATAAATTCACTGATCAATGGAGATTTTAATATATATCACACATAAGGAATTTAATATGCACTGAATGATATGGTTGGAGTTTATAAAATATTATGATTAATCAATACATTTCCACACAAGGCTGGAAGAAAAATATGTCCAATGATATGAGTAGAAAATATCAAGATACTCTATCCATGATGAGGATTAAAAAAGACCCAATAATCATGGATTTTTAGATAATGAATCTTTAATTCATAATGTGGAGAGATAAATCTTATCTCTATCAAATTATTGGTTTACATTACATTAATTTAAAGGAAAAAGTACCCCATAAAGATAATGTGAAGCTACAAAAAAGGTAGAAAATATAATAGATATCAACGTTGATAAATATGGAGTTATAAGGTTTTGAGCATTGATATATGTCCCATAAAAAATGTAATTAAAGAGGTACCTCTTGGATTATTCTCATAGATCGTCCTTTTTAATTCATATAGATGTATGAAGATGTCTATTGATCATGAAAAAACATCTGGTGGGATAGTATGCAGTGAGAAATTACAGAGTATGTATCTCGATTCTTGGTATACTAGAAAGTTAAGGTGGAATGAAAAAATCCTAATCATATGTTTGAATCATTATGTATACCAGTATAGAAATGAAAGAACATCACAATATACATCATTGTAGAACTATAGAAAATTTTTAAAGGTTATAATAATATTTGGGTAGTAGATGATCACCTTATAATGTCATAACATTTTATTTCTATCAAATAAGATCTATCCCTTGACCATCGCACCAAGATATTCATATAGGAAGTATTGGTTATACATTGAGTAACACTGTCTATGGTATTTTATCAAGATTTTAAGATTACCTCAATAGTCTAGAGAATTATTCAGATATTTTTAGAGATAGATTATTAATTTATTAGCATATATTATCCTCTGAATGATGTTTAGTCAGAGAGGATAATTCAAACACTATAGGTTATGTTGAGATCTTATTTGATAGATTCCCAAGAGTATTAGTATTAAAAAATCCACCAAGAAGAGATCTAATATAATTACAATTTCCATTATAGTAATTAGATTGAACCATATAGGGATCTGTATGAGAAGATATATATGACTCAAACATATTAGGATGATGTTGGAGAGAGGAATCTAATAGGTCTTGACCTTTTCTTAGAAATAATGGATAGTGTTAAAACTATTTTTTAGTATACTAACTCTGCACAAAATCCAAATAAGAGTTATGTAGATATTCAACAATTAGATTTATATATTATGTTGGTGTTATTTTATTTCTATTAATAAATATATGGAATCATGTCACAAGATTTGGGATGAAAGGGATGTTGAACCATAGGTACATCAGCCTTCTCAAGATCCTTGATCATGTCAAGGTCATATTTTAGCACTTAGAACACCCTTCATACCTCTGCTATATTTATAATGTCTTCCATGTATCATTGTTTGAGGAAGGGTGTACCAGATACATCACATGTACTAAACTCATAAGTTTTGCAACATGAGTATAACCTCTCTTATGAAAAAATATCCGTAAAGATCTAGGATAAAAGAGACAAGGTGTTACGGAACAATACCACACATCTTGTAATAGTTCAATAGAGATATGATAAGTTGGAGGAGGATATGAGGGATCTCGAGGATGTGATGAGTGAAAAGTACCATCACTTTTCCAATTCCTTATAATAAAATTTCAATTCTGAAATTTGGTTAAAGGGGTAGAATATAACCACCCATAATTTCATTAATTAATTTTCCTAAAGTAAATACCATTTGAGTGGAATATCTTGCACACACCGCTATAAAATTATAAAAAAATTATTTCAATTATATCTATTAAATTTTTAGGTATCAAAAAATGTAACCACATTATAAAAACATTATAAATGGGGACAATAAAAAATAGTCATTTTATACATCGAAATATTTCTTTCTTAAAATTATACTATGTGTGGTTATATAAAAATTACTTTTACCACTTTTACGCGGTTAATTTTTGATAATTAATCTCATTTTTGGATTTATCATGGTCATATTTCTTAATATTCTTTTTTTAATTTTTCTAAAATAATTAATTTCTAATTGAATAGTAAGAAATGCAGTTTTTGAAAATGTAGCAGATTTCATAAAATCACTGGGATATAAATATAACATATGAAATATGAAAACATTTCCTTGACAAAATATATGCCTTTTGAGTAAAATTATTTATTATAAAATATCATGTTTAAATTACAAACCTTTATTTCATATTTTAAAACATGAGAAAGATTTTCTATAATTTTATTTAAATACATTATGAATTAGTATTTTCAAATTAGATTATATCAATTGAATCTATTGAAATGGGTTTTAATTTTAAAAATGATTAGGTTCTAATTACCAGATAATGGAAGTATTATTTTTAGGTATAAGGATTAAATTACCTTGGGTAAATATTAGTTACCTTTTTAAAATGATTATTTCTCATAAAATACTAATTTTATAAATATTATTAATTATGTAAATTAAATGGATAAATTTATAATTAAAGATATAATATAATTTTTAAGAATATATAAAAATTAATTATTGCTCATTTAATGGGATTTAAATGTTTAATATCACTAACAACAAATAATGATTAAATCATTATTTTTTCTAGAAAAAATAGTTTTCCAACACATTATATGTTTTGGTTTAGAATATAATTTTCTCCAACATAAAAATTGATTTTGGATAAATGGATTCCAAATTAAGATTTATAAAATCATATTTCAGTAATAAGGGTTTACTTATATATATTTTGTAAAATAATTGGCATTATTAATATTTAATTTCGGGTAATAAATGTTTAAATGACTACTCAAAGGTGTCATGAATTTTCATAAATTAACAATACCGATAGACCTTATATAATATTTTTAGGTCTAAAAGTCTTACCTACATATCATACCAACCTACCCCCACCTAGCACACCAATCATTCATACATTTCCATTCTTACCCCTTATTTACCATTCCTTTCCATAGAAAATCCCCACTTCCCAAATTATAAAAGGAGGATCTCATCCACCCTTTCAGTACTCCACTACTATTTCAAATGTTCCACAAATAACATTCCAAATTTAATCTATTTTAAGTCCTTTACACTACCTAGTTCCCCTGGTCTCCATAATTCATCCTATGTCAAAAAAATCTAAGGCCTTCATCAAGACATATTTCAAGGTCCTCATGTTGGTATCACATCTTTCTTAACAATTCCATACTATTAATTACTTTCTAAAACCACCATAAACATAATATAATAATAAAATAATTATAATATTTTGTGCTGAAATTTATTATAATAATTTTAAAACTATTACATATTCTATTAAATAAACTAAAAAAATAAAAAAAAATTGGTAGTTTTTGTGCATATTACAGCCTCCACAAAGCGAAGCTTTCAGTTTTTCATCACCACACCTCATAGGTGGTATTTATTATGGTATTAACGAATAAATATTATTAATATAATTTATTTATATTTCTATAATTATCACTTATTATACACGTTCCGCCTATCATTCATTGGGTAATACAAACACTAATAGTATATTTTGCGACTACCATCACCTTGAATAAACGGGTTTCATTTTCATTCACTTCCAAACATAGATAATATTACATTATAGTTTGTCAGTATAATATGTATATATATATATATAATATATCACTAATATGTTTCTTTTTGTATAACATATAATTAGATGGTCGTTATAAGGTAATCTATCATTTTCGATAAATAATCCAAAACTAGTTTATTGCCATTTTTGATTTCATAAAACTTTACTACAACATCCATGTAATGGAATTATATCATTATAAGTGAATATAATGCATAAATTCATATAATTTTGATTTATTTTTAATGAATATATTTGGTGGGGTGGGTAGAAAGATCAACACAACTTTTATAAACTATGTTCAATAGAGTTATTGTTATTAACACCTGACATTGAAGAGTGATTACAATAATCTAATACATGATTAATCTTTTTTTCAATAGAGCGTATAGGTATAAATATATAATAACAAGGTTATGAAGTAAATAATGAATATTTTTATAATTATGATAGAGGATGTTAAATAATTATTTGGAAATCATGGATAAAGGTAAGGGACTTGGTATCTCAAAATAAATTCTTGGAGTTACGCAATTTATTTTTGAAGAATGTATTACTAATTATTTCAATTTTGAATAATGTTATTTATTTATTTCTAGAAATAAATATGAACCAAAAAAAAATTCATGTACATTATTCAATTAATTTCCCATAAAAATGGACTTTTTGAATGGGGACTCATACCTAGTAAAATTTGAATGATGAATAAAAAATATTTTCTAAAATCTCATTTCATGGTTTTGTTCTCATTATCATAAAACGATTTGTCTCTCATGAGTTGTTGTTATATATTTTTTAACATCATGAACCCTTCAGATAATGATATTTTTATATACTATTATTTATTAATTTCATGTTATGTGATATCTATAAGAAACCCATTTTCTATAGGGGTTATTTATGTTATGATAATGATTAGTTTTAAGTAACACACACATGTATGGATGATGGCTATTGTGATCCAATATCACCCTAAAATGCATTGGTATAAGCTTATATCTCATGAGATAGTCAAACATTGACATAATTTATTTTCTTACATACATGTGGGCATGATCGGTTTTCTCCCAATTTAATAAATGGAAATAATGTGTTTTTTACATAGGTGAGGGAATAATGGGTTTTCACAGACCTATTCTATTATTCTTATTAATTTTATATATTTTCATGTTTATAAAGTTAAGAAACATATATATGTTTTTATAATTTATTAAAAGTTTCAAGATACATTTTATTTCCAAGAAATTAAATGTTTTCATGATTATTCTTATTCAACTATCACGCGGCTTATGTCATCTTCACATGTTAAAAGTTTTATCTTTTATATTTCATTTATTATTTATTTATGATATTATGTGTCTCATTTGGATTTATTGATTATCATAAATTATCTTAGGTTATATTATTTAGATATTTTTATTTTAATCATATTCTCCCCATGATTGTGTTCTAATGCTTTATGATATGTATATTCCATTATATATCATTTGAGTTAACCCTTATCTTATGTTTCTCATCCTAGGGTTAAGAATATTATTACATCATGTGATATGTCAATGAAGGGGTTTAAGGGTGAATGTTTTTTTTCTAAAAAACATAATGTTTTTTTATAAACTAATATGTTTATGTAACTAATTTACATTACACTAAACCTTTCAACATTTGGATTTTGTGACACTCATGTGATTTATTATTTAGATCATGTGATTATGTATTATTTAAGATATTTTTATCTTGGTATACTTTACATATATACTTATATATAATTTTACATTTATTTATTATATAAATTTATTCATGAAAAATATATTTCATATTTATAATCATAATTTTCAACTTATTTATTAACATAATTTTAATTTTTGGTTATAAAAACAGTTATCAAGGTAGAAATAGAGGTATCACGATAGAGGTAAAATGGGGATAAATAGGTTAAAATTAGTGGTAATGTCTTAAAATTCTATAATTATCATTGTATAAATGTTTAAATTTGATTAATTCTGAACATTCCTAATATTCCTCAAATTAATTATCATCTTTTAATTCACTTCCCTTGAAAATGTCATTTATTTTTTGTAGAAAGTAATAAGTAATCCAGAAATTTCACTTCTTCTACTATAGAAGGACCCATTCACCATCCCACATTGTCCATACACATTAATAATATTATCTGAAAACACCCCAACAAAAAATCTCCCAACTCTCTTTCAAATATCCTATAGGTTCTTTTCTTACTAAAAGATAAAATTATGTATTCTTAATGAGTGTTTAAAAAAAGATATCAAAGGAAGAGGAAATTATCTTATGAATGTTCTTTTAAGTCAATTTATTTTTCCACCTCCACAATTATTATTATAACCATAAAAATATAATGAAATCAAAATAATTATTATTCATAAATGTTGTTATTTTTACTTAATAATAATTATCTTCATCTCTATTGGAAAATGAAAAATTTTCTCATGTTATGTGTAGAATAATGCCTCAATGAAACGATGTATTTCATTATTTATCACAGCCATAGATGTATTGTAATGATATTGAATTAAATGCGTAAATTTGATATTTATAGAATTATTAATGTTTTTGAAAGATAAATTTCCCATTCTATTAATAATATTTACTATAAATCATTATTGTAAAATTTATTTTCTAAAATCATGTATATAATGAATCTTTTCATTATTTGAATCTATTTTGGACAAGTTATTTAATTTTGTAAACTTTTTTTCCACTAATAATATATTGTTTGAATTTAGAAATATTTTTTCGTTCAATAATGGAAACATTAATATTTAATTTATTATTAAGATATTATAATTAGATTGATAAAAATTACAGAAAACAATCATGTTATGGTATTCACCATTAATAATTGAACATATAACACAAGTGTAATGAACATTAATCTTCATAATTAATTATCTAACCGACATTAGAATAATTTTAAAATTATATCACAGACAAGTAATGATAAAAAATCATTATATCAAAATAGAAATGGAAAATTTCAAATGGATAACACTAAGGATCTATATTACCTAAAAATAGTTAATAAATTTATAATAAATGAATATAATATATTAACATAAAAACTAATAAATATGAATAAGGTTTGGATAAAAAATTATAGATGAATTTTATTTTAAAATATTAGAGGTTATAGAGAATTCATATACGAAGGAATATAATTTAAGGGTTCTTTTTATCAATTTAAATTCATTTCAAAAATTATCATAATATGAACAAATTTTCCTTTATATAGCATAAATAATACCTTACAAAATTATTAGATATTAAATAATTTTTAATTATTTGGAGACTCATTTTCCATTAATCACTCCCTATCAAATTATCTTCTACTCATAAATTACGAAAGTAATAAGGGTCATTGTTTACTTAATTTACTCTTAATTAGTTGTAACCATTATTTTTTGAAAAAATCATTCTAATAATTGTTTCCTAAACCATATTATTGAATTGTATTCTATTCACTTGATATTTTTTTATTTTTTAGAATTCATTTTATCATTTTCCTCCATTTGGTTTATAATTATACAAAATAGTTTCCATGTGTGGAATTTTCATTGTCTCTTCATTACGACCAGTAATATTTTCCTCCATAATTATATTCTTTATACTGTATTAATAATATTTCACACTATAGTTCAAGGATTAATAAAGATAATTTTTACTTTCTTTTAATTTCTTTATAAAAATTTTCAAATAAATATTTTTACCCCTTAATACATCGGTCATTTGGGAATTTTGTTACTAAAGTTTTAAACGAATTTTTTTTACGTCCTCTATGTGAAATTATTTTCCCAAAATCAAGATAATTATTCATAATTAATCATTATTTTCATAATTCCGTTAATTTTAAAATAAAATTTCATTCTTGTGTTTTTGTTAAATTATATTTTTTAATATAAAATTTAATGTTTTAAAAGAATAAAAAATAAAATTTCAACACACTTATGTATACTGTTATCTTCCACTCCATATTTAATATTTTTAACTTCATTTATTTTCAAGGTTTTTATATTTCTAATTGTTTTTAAATAATGGTTTATGATGTCCTCTTTTAAAACCTTGAAATGTATTTTTTGAAAATGAATTAGGAGTTTGTTTCTTTACAATCATTTTACAAAGGATTTTTGAAATTTATTTCACATCCATTTTATTCTAAAATTCTAAAAGAGCTATATAATTTTGATTTATTTTTCATTTATTTCCCTCTAAATACTACTATAAATTTATAGCTCTTATTCAAAAGGGTTGTTTGATCTATCACACTCCATCTCTCTCATGGATTTACATTTTCTATGGCATGTCCATATTCATAAATTTCGTAGATATAATCTATATAACTTTCAATATTTCTATAATGTGTTCTCCTATACTAACTTAAATATATTCTCATTACTCTATATCGTGTCCTTCTGATGTGTGATTATGAATGATGTAAATACAATTTCTGACTAGGAAAATATTAACATTTCATATACTTTTTAAAAAAATAGGGATGTATATTTATTACTAATACATGTTAGTTAGGTATTATATTGTTAATTCAGACCATAATTTGTGGAATTCATTGAACTGAATTAGTGATGGGTGGGGGCCAAAATTATATTTCCCCTCTATGTGTTGGTATCCCTCAAAAGATAAACTATCTTGGGTATTTTGTGTAAACCTCAGCTGTTTATATATGATGTATTACAATGAGGCCTTAAGAGTATGTTTACGATGTTTTGAATTTTTCATTCTATTAAAATGAAATTAGTTATTGTTTTTCATGTGTTTATTTAAATTATTATGTTATTTGAATACATATTATAATAAGATGTTATTAGTTATGTGGAATATTTTGATTATTATTTATTTCATCCATATTATCCAAATCTTTTTTATAATATGGTAACTTTTGTTATATAATACCCCTTAATGAGTGTTCGATCTTAAAATTATTGTATTTATATTTCCATAGGTTTTGAAAGAGGGAACTATTTATGATACATCCTGAAGGGTTTTATAAGTGGAAAATGTTTTATGATATTTTCATTATTTAATATATAATAAGGAGTACTTGTTTTAGAGGCTAAAATATACATTTGATTGTAAAGATATAGGTTTTGTTAGTTAATGGTTTTTCGTAACCCTATAACACTCTAATCCTAAAAGGAATTTGGTATGTTAGTTGTAATGCCCTGACCCCAATTACCTAGAGTCGGTGCATTATTACAAAACATTGTAAAGATATAAGGAAGCATGTCCTAATAGAACGATCAGTTCTGTAGCTTTGGAACTAATAAATACATACATAAGTTTTACATTACATCATGAAATAAAAACAAAATTGTGTCCCCTTTTAACACTCTTATATCCCTTATCCTATTCTTGCAGTTTAATCAAAATATACAACTTCGCATACTAGAAAAAATAAAACATAAGAAACAAATGAGCTCATATACTCAGTAAGGATAACAATATAGTGGAAACTATCATAAATAAGAATAAACAATTATGGAAATTTATAAGACTAAAACAAAATCTTTTTTAAAATTAAAATTTTGCATAATATGGAAAATATAAATCAAAATAATGCCATTAACTTATTCACATGAATATTCTAATAGCCGAATAATCACATGTAATATCAATAGCTAATTTCATAATGATGTAATGCATAATGTCATACATTATAACCACATAGTAAAGGCCTCGTGCCAAGACTAAATATAAGATTTTGTCAAGGCCTTATTCCAAGACACTAGTTTGTCTCATGATACCTACAGATGCATCGAGGAGCTATAGCAGGATCCACCCATCACTTACTAATTCCAATGCATTCCTCATATGAAAAGGTTGGAACATAATATAAACATTCATATTAAAACTAGAATATTAAATTTAAAAACATTAACCATAAACAATGAATGGTATAAAATAGAACATCAAAAGTCAAACATATCAAAAAACCGTCAATAAAATATTGAATATTGTATCATTATAAATCAACTTCAAATAAGTGTAAAATCCATCAAAGGATGTTGACATAAATGAAATCAAAACTATTTGAGAGAAATATCTATTTTTATTTATGAAATCAATTAAAAGTCACATAATTAAAAAATTTAACATTTATTTTGAAATTATTATTATATTCTTTTAATTTACACTTTGAAGGTGTTATAACAGCAAAAAATATCCGCACCTTCCATATAAATTAGAAAACATTCTTTCCCTAATTTTGTTGAAAAGTTCATAAAGTACCTTGTTTGGAAAACATCAGGAAGATTCCTTTCAAAGTATTTTTATAAAATTTAAACAAGGGTCTAAATGAGTTTAACCCGTATTATAGTAAATATTAAAAATGTTTTGAATTACATTTTTATGAAACATGGATGTGGATGATAAAGGATACCCTGTAGATACTCATGTATAAACAACCTCAAATAAAGAATAGATTGTAGAATTTTCCCTTACCATATAATTTTCCTTGATTGGGGGTACGCTAACCTCTTGTATAATTGTTAAATATTTTTTATTTAATTATACAAGAACCACAAACATAAATATGATATCATATATGATCTTCCATTATTTCTCTGTTAATAATATTTGAGTAGTATCATTATTTCAGGTGTTAACTAATTCACATTACTTTATATTCTTGTTAATGTAAGAAATGTTTGTTATAGATAGGATGTATTTGATTCATATACAAAATTATATTAAGTTATTAAACATTATTTTTAATCATAAAATGAAAATTAATCTTTAATGGTTATGTTAGGGAATGAATTTCGTCGTTTTCATGGAGATAGTAATCCGTACGTACACACAAGCGACAATATCATTCAAGAGATGGTGAAATAGTTTGTAATTGGATATTATAACATATATAAATAATCATTGAAATTTTATATTTATTATTTACATTAGTTATACTCATTATTATTTCCATCCAAATAATCAAGTGTTTGAGTAACAAACTATACCACGACGTGGAGACAGTGACACATACGTACTCACGAATGGTGGCATGTAATTAATAGTATGGATTGAATAATTAAAATTGTTGTAAAATATTTATAATAACATCAAAGTATGTATAAGGTATTGGATTTGTTATTCTTTTATAGAAACAACAAATAAAGAGCATATGGAAGGTGAAAATAACTTTAAAAGATGTGGTAAAATTATTACCTCTTCTTCATGTGTTTCCTTTTGAGTTGATGAAAAGGTATCTTTAGGATGGTTTTATGATCAAAGTAAGGCCTCGAGGTATAATTGAGGGTAGTTTGTATGATATTAGAGTAGGTTTTAGCTAAGGAAAATGGCTTTGGAGGTGTTATTTTGAGAGAATGAGAAGTACCCTTTTATAAGAGAGGTGGGAGTCACTTTAAGAAAAACATGAAATATAATATTATTATACAATCATATTAGAATTATAATGGCTCCAAAAGAATTTATTTCTAGTATAATGTGGGTGTGGGTTGATAAAATCTCAATCAATAGGTTATGGACAGGTTTAGGTCACCATGTTAACCTTATCTTTTATATTTAACTCATGGTTAAATAGTTTAACATTTACCCCGTCTCCTTGTATTTTTATATTATATGGTTTATAAACTTACTATAAAATTCCATGTGATCCCCAAGTGATTAATTAAGGACATTTCTATTTTCATATAAGTCCTGTGGAAGAACATGGATTTTTATGACTATTATATCATTTAATAATAATGTATTTTTTTAAACTCATTTAGGTCAATTTTGACATTATTTAGTATTTGGTTTTTGTGAAAGTCATAAAAATATGACTTCTTCAAAAAAAATATTGAATAAACCATAACATATAGTATTAACCTGTAAGATTCTTGGAATTCATCAATAGTAAAAAATATACATTTATTTTAATAATTATAATATCATTTATTTTAACCTTTCATTAATAAGGTAATTAATGCTTCATCATTGCGTCATAAATAAATTTAATTATTTATTTTCAAAAAATTATAAATAAAATACCCTTATGTAGGAAATCATTTTATCTTTCCCATGAATATTTTTAGTCGAATTTATCATATGTATAACTATATATTAAAAAAAATTAGTTATGAAAACATGAATTTAACACTTTTAACTCTTCTTTAAATTAAATAATAATAAATTTCCAAATCTAATTAATTTAGACAGAAAGGATCATATTTTATTAATAAGGTTGATTTTTGGTCAAAATAAACTTATCCAATAGAATTAGGACACGTTTTAGAGTAATAATAATATCATTTTTACATTTAATTACCATATTTACTTTTAACTATGATAAATAAATAAAATTCAAAAGATATTATTCAACAAAAATTATTTCCATCTTATTGAAACACATTTTACTTACTGATATCAACCATGTCTCGAAGATTTTTAAAATTTTATTTATAGAAGTGGTAAAATAACATTTTTAACAAATTTCATATATCAATAGTAGGTGGTTAAAAGACGTTAAAAGCTTAAATAAAATTTTATACATCTAATTTTATTATAAAATGACTCCAATGAATTACATTAAACTTATATTGGTATTATGTATATTTTTTGATTAAAAATAAATTTAAATAAAATAAATATTTTTTAAATAAAAATTCATTTTTAAACAATAATGCAGTGTTTTTCAGTATTAATCAAAAATTGAATGTTTTCAAAAAAAATACCAAAAATTCATCCTAAGATAATTTTGATATTCCAAATCCAAAAATGAAGTCCATTTTGAAAGATAAAATTTATAAAATTTTAAAAAGATGGAATTACTATTCATAACATCTTTTTAAATGGTTCGTTTGATTTGTCGTGATGTGTTAGAACTCAAAGTTAGGTACAACGCATGATATTGTATTATTCAAAGGTAAATGCAATATGGTAGCATGGGGTGTTACATTATTCCCTCCTTCAAATAATTTCATCCTCTAAATTTCTAGAATACTACTGTGTAAAAGGATTCAGGTGGTTCTTCATCTTATGTTCCTCGAGTTCCCATATTTCCTTTTGGATTATATAGTTCCTCCATAAAACTTTGACCCAACATGTCGTCCAGTTTCTCAACACTTGTTCTCTAGTATCAAGAATCCTATTAGTCTCTTCAAAATAAGACAAATCAGGTACCATTTATATTTCCTCATATGTGAGTACATGCATTGGGTCAGGCATGTATTTTCTCAACAATGATACGTGGAACACATCATGAACATTGGAGAGACGTGGCAACATTTCCAAATGGTAACATACAACTCCAAATTGTTATAGAATTTAGAAATGTTTGATGTACTTGGGACTTAATTTACCCTTCTTACTGAATCAGAACACACCCTTCCATGAAGATACCATAAAGAAAACATGATCTCCTACTTGAAATTCCAAGTCCTTCTTTCGGTTATTAGCATAGCTATTTTTTCTTCTTTGAGATGTATTGATGTAGGTTTGGATAATCTGAACCTTTTAAATTATTTATTCAAAATGTTATGGGCCTACGAGTTTTATTTTAATGATATCATCCCAATAAGTTGATGTGTGACATCTCTTTCCATAAAATGCTTAATATGGTACCATCTAAATACTATAATGGAAGCTATTATAGTATAAAAATTCTAACAGAGGTAAATATTGATCCCACATACCTTGAAAATCAAGTGAGTAAGATCTCAACATATATTCTATGGTTTGAATAGTTTTTTTTGATTTTCCATCAGTTTGAGGGTGGTAGGAAGTGCTCAAACGAAGATTATTATCTAGGACCTTCTGAAGACATTTCCAGATTCATGATGTAAAATAGGGATAGTGATTATAACCAATCGATTGGGGTACTCCATGAACTCTTAAAACATCATTAATATATAGTTTTTCAAAACATTCAAGTGGTACAAAATCTCTTATAGCTAGAAAATGTGAAGACATGGTAAGACAATCAACAGTGACCAATATTGTATCATTTCTTCTAGGAATATTTGGTAGCCCCATGACAAAGTCCATCCTAATATCATCCCATTTCCACTAAAGTGTGGTATGTGGTTTGACGACTCCTCTAGGATGTTGTCTTCCAGCCTTGACCCGTTGACAAACCATACATCTTGAAACATAATCTCTAATCTCCCTCTTCATGTTGTCCAAAAAAAATTTCATTCAAATATATATACATCTTAGTGAAACCACAGTGTATAGATAAATTTTAGCTATGAACATCATCCAACAATTAACTTTTTGCATAAGGTATATCCTAAACACAATGTATCTTCCCAAATTTCAAAATTCCATCTTCATATATGATGTTATTCAATCTCCCATCATTCACAACTTTAATTTTTTTTTAAATCATCACCATCAGTATGAGAACTTTCTATCCTTTCTATTAATTATGGATTGAGAACTGTTTGAAAAAGTATTGATGTTTCTCCTTCCGTGATTATTCCCATATCCATCATTACTTGATCCGTCAATATAGGATCCCTTTCACCTCTCATCTTGATCAAAACTCCATGATCCTTTATACTCAAATCATCTACCACCTTATTTTCATTCCATGTGTGGTAGTGTATAGTGAAATCATAATCCTTTATTAGCTCGAGCCATCTCATTTTCCCCATGTTGAGTTCTTTTTTAGAGAAAATATACATCAAACTATTGTGAGCAGAATAAATCTCATAGTTTTTTACCAAATAGATAGTGTATCCATATCATAAAAGTAATGATTACTGCTTCTAACTCAAGATCATGAGTGGGATAGTATTTTTCATTAATTTTTAGCTGACGTGATTCATAGGATATAATTCTATCCTTCTACAAAAGGAAATAACAATTTCCTTTTTTTTAAGCATCAATATAAATAACAAACCCATTGTTTCCCAATGGTAGAGTCAATATAGGAGCATTGACTAATCTTCTCTTAATTTCTTCACAACATTATTCACACTTACTTGACTAAAAAAATTAACCCCTTTATGTGTGAGCTTGGTTAATGGGATAGAAAATTGGGAAAAATTCTGGACAAAGCACCGATAATGACCTTCAAAACAAATAAAATTGTGTACCTCAGTTATACTCATCGATGCTGGCCATTCATGGATTACATTGGTCTTTGAAGGATCAATAGAGATTTTATTTTTAGAGACAATATTTCCATGAAAAAAATCTCTTGAACCCAGAATTCACAATTTCTAAACTTCCCATACAATTCATTTCTTCTAAGAGTCTTTAGGATAATGAACAAGTGATTTTCAAGATCTTCTTGTCTTTTGGAGTATACCAAGACATCCTCAATAAATATAAATACAAACTCGTCAAGATATTCCTTGAAAACTCTATTCATTAGATCTAGAAAACATTGGGTGAATTCGTCAGTACAAAAAGCATTACTGTAAACTCATAAAGCCCACACCTAGTTCGAAATTCTATCTTTGGAATGACTTTATTCATCACGCACAACTGATGATATCCAGATCGAAGATCAATATTTGAAAAATGTTGATCTCTATGAAGTTGATCAAATAAATCTTGAATATGAGGTAGGGGATACTGTTTCTTTATTATTATAGCATTGATCTCCCTATAGTCAATGCACAACCTCATAGATCTATCTTTATTCTTAACAAAGTGAACAGTGGCTCCCCATGGAGAAACACTAGAGAAAATAAATCCTTTGTTACTTAAATCCTCTAGTTGTTTCTTCAGTTCCACTAATACCACAGTGGCTATTCTATAAGGGGTATTCGATATGGTCCTTGAACTACGAATTAAATCAATTGAAACCTCAATTTTTCATTCTCATGAAAGTCTAAGTAAATCCTCTAAAAACACATCAACATATTCTTTCACCTTTGGTACATCTTCTATTTGAACATTTATTTCCTCACCAATAGTTATTTCATTCTATTCCTCGCAAATAATGGAATTTAGTAGAACTACTGGGGTGGATCTAGATATGAATTAGATGGTGACATTTCTGCTCTAAAGATAAATTAATTCTTATAATCATCATAAATTTTAACCTCTTTCTTCTTACAATAAATTTTCACATCATGGTCTGAAATAAAATCCTTACCGAGGATTATATCCAATTCAACCATGGGTATGATGATGAGATCAGCAGATATAGAACATTTATATGCTCTAATGGGAACTGATTAAATACACATTGTTATAATGATGTGTCCAATAGGATTTTTGACTAACAAATCCATTGTTAAATCAAATTGGAAATATGTAATTTTCTTAAGAAATTGGGAAGATATGAAATAATGTGATGATCCAGAATCAAATAAAACACAGGATAAATTTGAGGAAACCATTAAATTACCTGCTGCCACATCATTCGAAACTTCAACCTCAATAGTAGTGATCTCATAAGCTTAGACTTGATCCTTTGGCCTTTTCTGAGATAAGTTTCCATGGATCATAGGGCATTCTTTTTCATTATTCCCCTTTTATCAACAATTGTACCATTCAACATTGACATCCTCTTTCTTTCCCTTGCAATCACGAGCTTGGTCCCTTTTGTACCACACATGTAACAAACTCACATTCCCTTCAGACAAGTAACAAGGTGTTTCTTCCCACATTTACTACAAGAAGGAAATTCAACATTTCCATTCATCCCCTTATATTCATTTCTAGAGTGTTCAACGGATCTCTTCTTCTCCTTATTTTCTTTAATGTCATAAGACGTGGTGATTTCTTTTTCTTTCTTGATATCACATGAGACTGTATCTTCGTACGACGAGAAGTACTGTGAGACTAATTCTTAACAGATAAATGGTTTTAACTAATCAAATAATCGATCAATCTTACACCTTGGGTTATGTATATAATCTGTTGCATTCCTTTCTAACCTTGTATAGTTAGCCACATACATTGAAATATTCTCATTATCCTTTTTCCTCAGTCACAGAAATTTCCTTTTATATATTCTCAATGGTCACAAGGAAAGTATTTTTCTATGAAAATTTTTTAAACTCCCTCCATTCCATATTTGATACCTGTTCATCCTCACTTTTTTTTTGAATTAATCGCCACCATTGATATGCATCTTTTGTGAGGCGATAAACGACCATGACTACTTTTTCCATTTCTATTCTTCCCAAAGCATGAAATTTTTTCTCTAATGAACTTATCCATTACTCATCTACAAATGGATTTGCAGTCCCATTTAATGTTAGTGGATATTTCCTCATGAAGCAGTATAACAATGATTTTCCACGTTGTGGATCGAGATGCTCCATCCGGGTAAGGTTATTATTCATAATATTAGTGAGTTGTCCCATTATGGTGATACACTGATCAAAACTAGTTCCATCACCAGCTCCATTATAATTATCATTAGTAAGAGTTAAGTCCCTACATGGATTACATGCATTTATACGGCTTTCATTCCTTCCACTAGCCACCATTTATAAAAAATGGCATACACTAGATTAGTTTATGAATCTCAATACATAATTCCAAACTTGTAAGACACTTATGGTAAATTGAATAGTCTATGGATATAATCCATAATCATAAAAAAGTTTTCTTTGAGGAAGTATATACTTATAAGTATTTCATTACGTTTTTTAATGAAAATGTGAATTATGTAAATATATCCCCCAGGAGTCTCATAACCAAAATTACAGTAAGGCTCATTGTCGTGTACCACGATACCTTGAGTCAAGCCCGGAAGTCCTTGTTGGAGTATTCACATCAAGTTAAATCTGTCCCAAATATGTCTCTACTTGCTCGTATCTAGAAAGGTTTTTATTTCATTTAAAACACAATAAATTTATACATTACCAAAATTATAGGAAGTTCTTCTATACTATTCCTCAAATTCTATCATAGGTTACTATTTTCTAATCAGAGTTTTCTAAATTTAGTTTCCATGGTTTTTAGTAAACTGCATCTGAAAGCAACTATAACGCCCCAACCCCAGTTACCTAGAATCGTTTCATTATTACATAACATTGGAATGATACAAGGAATCATGTCCCGAAGGACAGATCAGTTTAGTATCCTTGGATGTACTAATACATATATAAGTTTTACAATATATCATAGACTAAAAAAACAACATTGTGTCCCCATTAAACACTCTTATATCCCTTAGCCTATTATAATAGGTTAATTATAATATACTTATTTTCAACTTGGGAAAACTAAAACATGTGGAAGGGGTGAGTACACATGCTCAGTAAGGATAACAATATGACGGAAACAATCATAAATAAGAATAAACATTTAAGTGAATGTATAAGACTTAAAAAATAATTTTTAAATATAATATTTAGAATAATATGGAAAATATATATCAAAATAATTCCATTTAATTATTCACATGGATATTCAACTATTCAAAAAATCCCACGTAATATCAATAGCTAATTTTATAATGATAGAATTCATAATTTCGGACATCATGACAACATTGTCCAGGCCTCGTGCCAAGGCTACAAATATGATTTTGTCCACGACATATGCCAAGACACTAGTTTCTATAATGAGACTTGAAGATGCATCTAGGAGCAATAGAGGGCCCCACCTGTCACATACTACGTCAAATTCCTTCCTCATACGAAAAGGTTGAAATATAAAAAACATTCGTATTAAAACTAACATAAAAAATGTTAATACTTTAACCATAAACCATGATTGGTATAAAAATATCAAATCCAAAGTAAAACATATCAAAAAACCTTAAATACAATATAGAAGATTTTATCATAATAAATCAACTTCAAACAATGTAAAATCCATCAATGGATTTTGTCATAGATGAAATCAAACTATTTGAGAGAAATATATCATTCAATTTTTGAAATCATTTAAATGTTACCTAATTACAAAAGAAAACATTTATTTTGAAAATATTCTTATAAGTTTCTAATGTAAACATCAAAGGTGTTATAATGGCATAATAAAGTCTCACCCTCCGTATAAGTTAAAAAACATTCATTCCATAATTTTATCGAAAAGGTCATGAAGTACCTTTTTAGAAAATGACAGAGAGATTCCATTAAATTTTTTTATAAAAAGTAAAAAAAAGGGAATAAATAAATTTAACATATATTCTAGGAAATAGTAAAAATGATTTGAAATACATTTTTAAGAAACAAGGATGTTGATGATAATGTTGTCCTAGTATATACTCACGTATAAATAACCACGAATAAAGAAGAGATTGAAAATTTAACCTTTACCTTGTAATATTCCTCGATTTAAGGTACATTAATCTATTTTATAATAGCTAATTTTTTTATTAAATTATTCAAGAACCAAATACTTAAATATAATATCATACATGATCTTCTAATATTTCTTTGTTAATAATATTTCAGTAGTATCATTGTTTTGCCTGTTCACTAATTCGTTTTCATTTATATGCTTGGTTGTGTAGGACATGTTTATTATAGAGAGGATGTATTTGATTAATATACGTAATTATATGAAGTTATTAAAAATTATTTTTAAACATAAAATAAAAATTATTCCTTAATAGTTTTGATGGGGAATAAATTTCATCGCGTTCGTGGATACGGTAATCCGTACGTATGCACGCGTGACAATATCATTCTATTGATGGTCAAATAATATGTAATTGGATGATATATAATATATAAATAATCATTAAAATTTTATATTTATTATTTTCATATATTATCATCAATATTATACCCATCCAAAAAATCAAGTGTTTGAATAAAAAACTACAGCACAACGTGGAGATGGTAAGTTATACATACCCACGTATGGTGACTTTTCATTCATAGGATGGATAGAATAATGAATATGGTTGTACCAAATTTATAATAACACCATATTATGTTTAAGGAACTTGATTTATTATTTTGGTATGGAAACAGAAAATAAAGAGGAAGTGGAAGGAGAAAATAACATTTAATGTGGTGGTGAAATTATTTCCTCTTCCTCTGGTGTTTCCATTTGAGTCAAGAAAAAGAAATCCTTAGGATGGATTTATGATCAACGTAAGGCCTATAAGTATAAGCGAGGTTAGTTGAGAGGATATTATATCATGTTTTGGCTGATCCAAATGGCTTTGGAAGTGTTATTTAGAGAGAAGGGGTAGTACCCTTTTATAAGAGAAGTGAGGGTCACTTTAGGAAAATCTTGAAATATTATTTTATTATACATTAATATTCGATATAAAATGGATCTAAATGATTTATTTAGAGGAGAAGGTGGGTTTGGGTCAAAAAAAATCTCAACCAATAGGTTTTAGACAGGTTTAGGTCACCATATTAACATTATCATTTAGATTTAATTCTTGGTTAAATATTTTAACATTTACCATGTCTCCTTGTGTTTTTATATTATATTGTTAATAAACATAGTATAAAATTCATAGAGAATCCCTAGTGGTTCATTAATTACATATATATTATTATATAATTCCTTTTTCTAAACATTATATTTTTAGGACTATTATATCATTTAAAAATATGGTATTTGTTTCAAAAACTCATTTGTGTCAATTTTGACATTATTTAGTGTTTGGTTTTTGTGAAAGTCATAAATAAATGATTTCTTAAAAAAATAGAATCATCCCTAACATGTAATATTTACCTATAAAATTCGTGGAATTCATCAAATGTACCAATTTACTTTTATTTTAATAATTTTAATATCAATTAATTTAACCTTTCATTAATAAGGTAATTACTACATCATCATTATGTCATAAATAAATTTAATTATTTACTGACTAAAAATTAAAAATAAAATACCATTATGTAGGAAATAATTTTATTTTTCCAATTAATATTTATAGTTGAGTGTATCTTATATATAAACCTATATTAAAAATGTATTAGTTATGAAAACTGGAATTCTACACTTTTAACTCTTCTTTGAATTAAATAATAAATAATGTCCTAATCTTATCTAAGTAAACCAAAAGGATCATATTTTATTACTAAGGTTGATTTTGGTCAAAATATACTTATCCAAGGGAATATGGACATGTGTTAGGGTAATAATAATATCATTTTTACCTTTAATTTTCCAATTCACATTTAACGGTGTAAATAAAATCAAAAGTTACTATTCACCAAAAATTGTTTTCATCTTATTGAACCACTTTTTACTTACTGATATCAACCGTGTCTCTCAGATTTTTGAAATTTAATTCATAGAAGTGGTAAAATTACTTTTTATGCAATTTTGCAAATGTTCCTAGTAGGTGGGAAAGAGACGTTAAAAAGTTGAATAAAATTTTATACTTCTAATTTTATTTTAAAATGACACTAGTGAATTACATTGAAATTATATTGGTATTATTTATTTATTTTTACTTCAAATATATTTAATTAAAATAAATAATTATTTAAATAAAAAGGTAGTTTTAAACAATAACACTGTGTTTTTCACTATTAATCAAAAAATTAATGTTTTCATAAAAATACCAAAAATTCCCCTTATGCTAATTTTGATATTCTAAATCCAAAAGTGAAATTCAATTTGAAAAATAAAATATTATAAATATTATAAATTTTGTATTATAATTCATGACTGCTTTTTAAACATCTAGTTTGATTTATTGTGGTGTGCTAGAATGTCATGTTGCATAGAGTGCAAGCTATTATATTATTCAATGGGAAATATAATGTGGAAGCTTGGGGTGTTACATTGGTGACTCAATATTTGTTATTTATATTGTAATTGTAGATGGTTATGTTTGGGTGACTTCAATCAGTATATAAAAAAAGTATAATTTGAATATTTTATAGTATTGGGTCCATGAGTGTGGGTCTATATGTCTTAAATAGGTTGAAATAGAAAATTTATAAAACGGATTTATTTTTAACAAATTTATGGGATTGAATCATTTTATGAGAAAATTTAACGATTTTGGGAGTAGTGATATAACTATTAAAACCATATGTATAAGAATCACTTATTGGAAAAAAAATTAAGACTCTTACGTCAACATTGAGTTATTTTTTATTGGGAATAGATAAAATTCTATCAAAAAATATTTCATCTTGCATATATTTTAACCAAGAGTAGAATATATCTGATTCTCTCAGAATGCACAAGACATCATCGGCTTGGACAATTTCAAACATTAAAGGAATAAGTTTATAAATGTGTATACATAAGATAATCATGGAGTGTGATGATAATCCAAAAGTTATAGTGATAAAAGAGGATAAATCCCAAGGTAAATGAATTATTTAAGGAGAATCGAATCGTTTCATTATATGATAGAATTGTGCATTATATTTAAAAATCATTATTCAACCATAAACAATAATTTCCAAAGAATGAAAGAATCAATGTTGTGAACAATTGTAATAATGATATCACCATTACATGGACTATAAAAATATTATGAGAATTTATAAAAAAATGATGAATATAGAAACTAAAAATGATTATTTCCTACTACCATTCATTTATAAAATACCATAGATATAGGCAGGGCATGAGTTCTAACATTTCATGGATGGTTATATAGTATTTATAAAAATGGGTAAATTTATTAATTTATAATATAAAACTACATTTACCTTCTGATAAGGTATAATTGACTATATAATTATTTGACTTGTATTTGGTTGAGTCCTTAAATTTTTTTAGAGATACATGGAAGTAATATCCTCAAATTTAGTGTATATGAAAGTGGAGATTTTCATGGATGAATTTTTTTCTTTTAAAGTATCCAATCAAGATTATATATAAAATATACCAATGGTGTTGAGAAGATTTGTGGATATAAAATTGTTCATGAATAATAAAACATTAAATTTTATGGTCTAATAATGGATTTTTCTCAGGCATACAATTTATAAGGTTATAAATAAAGTAGATATATAAATGGTTGATGTGATATCAAATATCCCACCACTGATATCAGGGAATTAGATGATAGTTTTCTTAGTTTATAAAGGGTTAAATGAAAGGAATATTATAAGTATCAAACCTTAAACACTACATAATCATGAGTTTTAGTCAGAAAAATTACTTCTATTCATAGTGAGGATATTTTCAGGTTTAATATTTTAGATAATTAAGCCATAAATATTACATAACAACTAAAATATTACAAATCAGACACTTATACTCAATATCCATTTTTTCCGAAATAAATGTTTTTAAATAAAACATGATTTCTCTTTTTGAAAAATCTTTATAACATTCAACTTGACTTCCTTATTTCCCTTACCCATCCATATACCCTATGAAAAACATTCTAATTCTTTGGATGATCAAAAAAAATCTAATTAAGAGACATCAAAAGAAAAAAATAAACTCTTAGTCCGTGATTACTTATAAACCCAATAAAACATTTTCACAAATTTATACTTTTCAGTAATAAAACATAAGATCTTTAGCTTACCATAAGAAATCATATGTTCCCTTTGAAAATTAATAGAAAACATAATGAATAATGGTATCTTATGGAATAATTTCCATATCAATCTCACATATATTGTATCTCTCACAACTATATAAGGATAAACCTTTATGGTTTCATTTGTAATTACCATTGTAGTATATTCACTTAATCTCTTAGGAGAAACCCTACAATTTTACTCTATATCATTACCTTATGCATTTAATAGAAATAATATGATCAACTGACCACAAATTATCACAAAAAACTAATAATTATAAATAATTACCTATAAAAATCAAAATAACAACAAATAAACAATTCATAAAAGAAACATTCTTAAGGAAAATTACTTTTTAATTTTGAAATCATTTTTCATTTTTATAAAGTGGCGCACTCATAAATAAAGACATTTTAGTTGAAAATAAAATTTTAAACATGTAATTTAATAATAAGAAAAATAATGTGACATGATAGTGTTAAATTACATTCATTTCATATAGGTTAAAAGACATTCCTTTTTGGATTTGTAAAAATAGTTGAAAAGTATCATTAAAAGAGGTTTTTAAAAGAAAGTCCCTTACCCTGAGTCATAATCTTCATGTACAATATTTATATTCCAAAATAATAAACATAGGAAATTTTTTTTTCTTTATTGACAAACTTTATGTTTTTTATTATTCCTTTTATATTACTTATTATATTTTTATAACAATTTTTTAATTATTTCTGTTCATGTCAGACATTTTGACGATATTCAGTATTTGAATCTAAAATGACTTTTGTATGATGTATATAGTCAAAGTATAAATTATTAAAAAATACAAAGAATAATAATAATTATATAATAATAATTTTTGTAAATAAAATATACTTTTATATCAGTCCATTAAATATGGATATTGAAAATGAATATAACCATGGTGAAGGTAAGCCATACAAACACATGAGTAACGTTTCCATTTTTCAATGATCATTATGAAAAGAAGTCAAATATTATTTTATTTTCAAATAATTATCATAATATCATTAATATTATATTAATAATTATAATATGCTGATATATATCTTCTATGTGATATGGTGATGAAAAATGAATCACATCACTTCTTGGAGGTGATAGTTCATACAAACGCATGAACGACGTTATCATTTTTATGTGCATGGAAAGGTAATAAATTAAATGATATATTATTATTCATAATGATAAATATTTCATTAAAATAATATATAAACATTTATTACATTATTATAACTAGTCTTGATAGAAGGTAATGGAAAATAAATTATATCGGTTTGTGAGGTGGTAGTTCGTCGTACACACAACTCACTAATTATATTCACATTTGTTGGAATTGGAAATGGATTTAGGTGATGATATTAACATAGAATATATAATTATATTTAGAATGATTTATTTATTAATTAATCATGGTTGAAAAATATCTCAAGGATGTGGAATAAGAAATAAAATAGAAATACTTGATATAAAATGATACCACTTCCTCAGACTACCTCCTTTTCCAAGCACCTTAAAACGACTAAGGATGGTGTTGTGTCTAATATAAGAGCTCTAAAATGTGGGTAGGGGTTATAGGAATTTATTTTGACATATATTTTCTAATTTAAATTGTTTTTCATGTCATAATAAAGGAGAATAATAGATACCCTTTTATAAGAGAGTAGAGGGGCACTCTTGGAATATTTCAAAATATTAAATTAAGACAAATTAATTTTCTATTCTACATGGTTCAAAAATTATTTTTTTAAAATATAATATGATTATGGGTCAAAATAAATTAATCCAATAAAATTTAGATATGTTTTTACTATTTTTTAATCCCTATCATTCTGTTTTAACCCTTATTTAACCCTTTTTACTATTAACGTGACAACATGTATTTTACTCATTAATGGTTAATATAGTTATTATAAAATGAAAAAAGAACCATTAATGTATAATTGATTATTTTCCGAAACATATTTCAATAGTTTTATAAATTTTATTTTTTTATAAATTTAATATCATTTATTAAAATATTTTTTTTTAAATGTCCGTAATGTCAATTTTGAGACTATTCATTACATGAATTTTCAAAAAATATCATATCAAGATAAATTCAAACCAATTATTCTAACACATAAATAAAATTTAAATGTACTCAGATTTTTTTATTAATTATTTCAAATTATATTTATTTTATAATTTTTAATATCATTTATTTAATATTTCCATTAATTAAATAATTATTACATCATCATTATGTCGGAATTTAAGGTGATTATTTTATCACTTAAAAATTTTAAAGTAAATTTCAATGAGCCGTATAAATATTTTAGATTTAAAATAACTATTTATAGTCAAATATGTCATCTAAATAACCATATGTTAAAAATGTTGTTGTT
Organism: Viscum album; assembly: GCA_963277665.1. Classification (NCBI taxonomy): domain Eukaryota; kingdom Viridiplantae; phylum Streptophyta; class Magnoliopsida; order Santalales; family Viscaceae; genus Viscum; species Viscum album. The sequence goes on from OY728137.1 coordinate 1,962,972,088, forward strand.
AATAAAACATATGTATAACATCATTGACATTTCTTTAAAATAAAATACTATAAAGGAATTATAGTCATCCAAGTGGATATTAGTGTTCATTAAATTATCCCAATAATGATTTTGGTCTAAAATCACTCATCCATTAAAATTAGGACAAGTGTTATATAATTTTACAGTATTTATACAATTATTTTTACCCTTAATTTCATGATTTACCCTTAACTATGGCAATAAAAATTATTAATGTTATTATACATATTATCCAGAAAAGGGGAAATTTAATAAATTTGAAGAATTTATTTAAAAATATGGAATATATTTTTTAAAATTTAGAAAAATGTTTGGATAAAATTAATTCAAAATTAATTTTGTTCACGGGGTCAGAAAAGAGATTATTAAAGTGAAAATATTCATAAGATTGAAATGTTTTTATATTAAAATTAAATATGAAATTGATTCCCATAAACTAAATTAGATTAAATGATATATAATTTATCTAATTTTTATTTAAAACTAAATTAAAAGGTAATTAATTACTATAAATTATTTCTATGAAAAAAATGTTTTCAATTAAAATTAATTATTTATTCACTATTAATCAAAAAATGAAACGTATCAAAAAAATAAAGAAAAAATACTGAAAGTAATTTTTGATATTACAATTTCAAATTTTTTTAAAGAATATATAAAAGTGTTAATTATTTTTTTAAAAAGGTCATCATTAAAATGCGATAAAATTTCTATTTTGAAAAACATATTTTTGACCATAAAATTAGGTTGATCAAACACACTATTGAAAATAGTGTCACTTTCAAATAAAAATTAATATCTAATTCTTAAATATTAAAAAATATAAAAAATACTTATTTTATCATTTCCTGGGTTTTTACATTCTTCCCACCTTTTGGAAATTACATCGTCGTAATTTTATTTACTTACTAAATAAGTGGGGATATCATTCCCTCGTAAAATTTTGATCTTCCCATGTTTACACTTCAACTCTACGGTTTTTTCATTAATCATTATCCTAATGAATCTCCATATTGGGAATCACTTTCTCTCTTTGTTCAGTAACCCAAACTAGTCATTTATCCTAAGAAAGATTCACCTCCAAATAAACTATATCTGGTTTTAATACATGAGGTGAATCTAGCACATATTTCATTAATATTGAAACATGAAATACATTGTGTGCCTAGGATTAAATCATAGGGAAATCCACATGGTGGGAAACTTATCAAACATTCTCTAGTATTTCATTAGGTCCATTGAACTATGGACTTATCTTCCATTTCATATCAAAAAAATTACACTTTAACATTGAGAAACATTGATAAAGACATGATCCCCTACCTCAAAAGAAAAAAATCCTTCCTCTGGTCATCCACATAGCTTTTCTTCTAGATCTGAGCTATCAACATGTATCACTGAATAAACTAACATTTATCTACATTTTCCTCTACCAATTCTGGTTCCATTGAATTCCTTTCACCTACTTCATCCCACACTAATGTAGTTCCACAACTATTTACATATAATGTTTCAAATGGGGCCATATGTATACTGGAATGAAAACTGTTATTATAAAAAAAATCAACCAATCAAATATGTTGATCAAAACATCCATGGAAAAGCAAGCACATATAATATTATCAAAGGTCTAACATTTTCAATCTAAAAATCCATAAGAATGAGAATGTAAGGTTTTGATGAAGTTTAATTTAGTTCTTAATGACTTCTTAAGGCCTTTACAAATGTTAGAAGTGATCCTAGGATCACGATTATATATAATGTAGAGAGGAACTCCGTGTAAACTATCTATATATTTATGATATCAATAAGGATATTGATCTAGAGAAAACAAGTCACAAATAGGAATAAAATATGCATATTTAATTATTCGATCAATAATAACCTAGATTATATTATTACCTTTCTATGTATTTGATAATACCACTATGATGTCTACAAGTATATTTTACCATTTCCCCACTAGTAAGGGAAATGCCCAAATCATCCCCTTCGATAATTCTCATTCTACTTTAGCATGATGAAAAGTAAAAAAATCATCATAAATTCATGAATTTATAATTTCATTCCATCCAACCAATAATACACTCGATAGTTTCTATACATCTTAGTGATGCTCGGATGAATGGATTATGGAAAACTGTGAGCTTTAGTCAAAAACGTTTTCCTACAATGTGAATCACAAGGTAAAAATAATCCCCTCCCAAATCTAAAAACCCAATCCTTATCAATGTTAAATTCATGAATCATATGATTTTCAACAAATTCCATCATTATTAATTAATCACATTATTCCTTTTGTGCTTTTCTATTTCTGTTTAATAGAGATGATTCCACTAACACCTGAGAAAAACAAAATAATTTCCTACACCTAAAATTTCCAAGTTAAAATTCATTAAATAATTATCCAAAGGGTCATGTTACAAACATTACATTGTTAATAAGGAATTATTTTTCCCACTCAAAGCATCAGCCACTTCATTTTCTATTCCAGGAGAGTAATAAATAGTGAAATCATAATCCGTGATTAGTTTTATATACCTTATTTTTACCATGTTCAATTCCTTTTGAGTGAATATATACTTCAAACTTTAATGATCAATTTATATTTCATATTTCACTCCATATAAATAATGCTTCTAGATTTTGAATGCAAATAAAACAACGGATAATTCCAAATAATGTCTTGGGTAAATGTAAATCATGAGGTTTCAACTAATGGGAAGCATAATTAATTACATGTTCATTCTTCATTAATATACAACTATATCTTTCCAAAAAAGAATAATTATATATGAAAAAATCACTATTTCTAAAAAGATGTGTATAGACTATAGATTTCACTAATATTCATTTCAAGTCCTAAAATCAACCGTTTCATTCTTTTTTTGAGATAAAATTAACTCTTTTTTAGTTAACATAGTTAGTGGGATATATAACCGTGTAAATATTTCAACAATATTATAGTAATATCCTAATGAACAAAGAAAACGCCGAATCTCATTGATATTTTTTATCTTATCCATTCATAAAAACATTGGTTTTAGTATGATCAATGGTTATTACATATATAGAAACAATATGACCAAAGAATGAATTTTTTTCAAAAAAAATCACAATTTTTATATTTTCCAAATTGTTTATTTTCTTTTATGGTTCTCAAAAAACACTTAATTTTTAGAATATATCTATATTAATTCAACAAAACAATTAAAAACATTTCTCATAACTCAAGAAATATTCAATTCATAAGATACATTAATACAATAGGAAAAATAAATAACCCAAAATAAATAAATAAAAATTCATAATGCCCATATGTAGTTTAAAATGTAGTCTTTGAAATGTCCTCTTTTATTAATTTCAACTGATGTTATGGAGAACACAGTTCAAACATGGAAAAATATATTTACCCCTAGATATGATCAAACAAATCATCAATATGAGACAAAGGGTACTTTTTCATAATAGTTATGGGCTCTATAATCAATGAAATTTATCATTAAACCATCTTTCTTTTTAACAAACAAGATAAGAGAACCCCATGGTGAATTACTAGGTCTGATGAGACCGTAATCCAATAAATCCTTGAATTGATTTTTCAATTCTATAAGTTATACATTATCCATTCAATAAGTGGGTTTAGAATTATTATTATAATCAATTACTAATTCAATATTAAATTCAACTTCCCAATCAGGTATAATACATGAAAACTAATGAGGAAAAACATCAAGATACTCATTTACCACCAGAACATAAATAATATGACCAATTCCTTTGTTTTGAACAAAATGTGAAATATGAAATTCATTTTAATATTTTAATAGTTTTTTGGCTTCCTGGTGTTTTATTAATGATATGGTTTAATTCATGTAAACCTACTATAACTATTTCTATAATACAACGTCATTAACTATATTATTAATCTTAGGTTGGTAAACAAAATCCAATCCATACCTAGACTAACATAAAACTCTTCTAGGGAAAAAACAAGTATTTCAAGTAAATATGATCCATAAAAAACAAATAGAATATTATTATAGCGTTTTTTTCCTCAATATTTTTCCCATGTATTTTCACTATAATTTATGCGTTCATTTATTGAGGGTGAATTTCCAATTTATTGGAAAATTTCTGAGTAATCATTGTATTTTAGACCACATATCAAAAATAACATTAGCAAAATTTGAAGAAAAATAATATTTATAATACATATTCACTTGATGTCTCAGCATCTAATGAATTAGATTAAAAGGATTTCATCAGAGATTTTTTCCTATAATATGACTAGTTCCCATTATTTAGGTTTCTCTTTGGACACTCTTTTACATAATTAACCACCTCATTGTATTTAAAATGTTCTAAAAAAGGATATCAGAATTGGTCTTACCACTACCATAAACATTTTCATTGAAATTATGATCCTTATGCCCAATATTACCACTTCAGATGAACATACTGGAATTCAAAGGCATCCCCTCTATGTTTTGACCCCAATTTTCAAAAAAAATAGCATTATTTTCTTACCATAAAACTACTTTAATGAATTCATACCTTTTCCGCCCACTTTATCCTCATTTTTTTCTTTTTTTTAAAAGAACACATGATCATTGAAAAACTCAATTTCTACCTTATCTACAGATCAAAAAAAAATTCTGTAACTTTTAAAATAATGAGAATCCAATTCCCTTCTTTATTTTGTCTTTAATGCTGAGTAAAAATAATGTAATTTACTATCAAGGCCATAGATATAATTTTGATTATACCTTTCTAATTGGATGAAATTTTTTTCATACATATCCATTGAATCTACTTCCTATATCATTTATAGGAATTTTTTCCCATATATAGTCGAATCACAATTGGAAAATATTTCAGATGAAATATATTTTTTAATTCATCCCATTCCAAAGCATCAGTCTCCTCACTATCAATGATATTCTTGACCAATAACCACCACTGGTCATCTTCACCACAAAAAAATAAATATAAATCCTAAAATTTTGATTGTTCTAACACCCCATGACATCAAAAATTGATTATAGGGATTTATTCAACCATTCATCTACCATTAGGTCAGAAGAACCACTAAAATCAGGAGGATGTGGCCTCATAAAATGTTCCACTATTAACCTATTCCCCTGTGGTTGATCTTATTTATCTTGGGTAGGGATGATAATTCCATCTATAAACGATGTCAAATAATCCATCTCAACAACAAACATTTTAGTTTCACTTTTTTCCATATTAGGATGCTAATTTGGTAGGTTGTTTTCCTCTCAATACCTTCACACCACAACTTCCCAGTTTCACTTACAAAAACCCATTCTAAATAGAAATATCTTAGACGGAGAAGCATGGTAATCCTAAAATTATATAACATTTAAATGTAACTATTAATTAAAAATAATTTATGGATATTCTATTAACAATATCCCAACTCCTAATGTTATCTAAAATAACCTCTGATACCAAATATAAGGACTCAAACTTAATTAGTACCTAATCATGTGTTTTAGTCAAGAAATTTATTTTCTTTTACACAGAGTATCTTATCATGTTTAAAGTTTTATAGAATTATTCCATTACTCAAAAAAACACAGAAAATATTACAAATTAGATATGTCTACACAATAGTCATTTTATTGAAAAATAAAACATTATAAAATAAAACATGATATCTTTGTCATGAAAATCATCATAACTTTCATCATTATTTCCTTTTCTCTCTTACCCATCCTTATACCCTATGGAAAAAAATTAAAAACTTGGGATGATAAAAAAATAACATTGAGGGGTATAAAATGAAATAAATGAACTCTTAGTCTATGAATACATAAAAACCAATGAAAATATTTTCACAAAGTTGTAATTTTTCCCAAAAAAGACAAACTATTTTTCTTACCTCATGAAATCACATATTTTCTGTAAAACATTGTTGAAAACATAAAGTGAAATAGTAACTTGGGGCATAATTTCCATATCAATCTTAAATATAATATATATCTTATGAATATATATTTAGTAACCTTTATGGTTACATTTGAAATAACCATCGTAGTATATTCCACTAATCTCTTAGGAAAAACACTACCGGTTAACTCTGTCAAATTACCCAATGAATTAAAGAGCTATAAAGCGATCACCCACCCTCAATTTATTATAATACCACACAAACAAATAAAAAATTCCCATGAACCATAACATAACAATAAAAAATAAATCATACATAAAATTAACAATCTTATGGAAATTACTTTTCTATTTGGAAATCACTTTTATTTTTACAATGCTGGACACTCATAAATAATAACAATTTATTAGAAAAAAATATTTTTTTAAAGGAATCATAAAATAATTAAGTAGAAATGAAATTGGTAAATTATTTTAATGTCATATATGTTAAAAACATTCCTTTTTTTCTTTTGTAAAATTATTTTAATGTGTAACTTTAAAATAGGTTTTCAAAATATTGACCCTTACCATGAGTTCGAATCATCATGTACTATATTAATATTACTAAATAATAAACATAGGTTAATTATTTACCTTATTTAGAACCTCTTGTAATGATTATTATTATTTTTTAATTACTTATTACCATTTTAAAACAATTACATAACTAATTAACATGTTTCGACAATATTCGGTACTAGAGTCCAAAATGACAGTGTCATGAAGTTTATAGTCAAAGTGGTCATTATTACATCATTACTATAATAATAATAATGAAATTATTTAAAATTTTGTACATAAAATATACTTATTAATATATCCATTAAATATGTATATGAAAAATGAACCATGTTACAATCAGGTACATGGTAAGTAGTACGTACGAATGAGTAACATTTCCATTTTTCAATGATCATTATGGAATGAAGGTAAGTATTATTTTATATTTCCATAATTATTCTAATATCATTAATATTAAATTAATTTTTAAAATATATTTATATATATCATCCATGTGATGTGGTGAGGAAAAACTAATCACATTGCTTCGTGAAGGTGATAGTTCACACTTATGCATGAACAAAGTTATCATTTTTATGATCATGTAAATGTAAGAAATTAAAGGATATATTAATATTTAATAATGATAAATTTAAAATTAATATCATATAAAAATATAAATTCCTTAATTATAACAATTATTTATATATAGTAATGGAAAATGAATTATATCGGTCTGTGGGGTGATAGTTTACCGTACACACAAATAGTTAATTCTGTTCCCATTCAATGGATGTAGATATGTATTTAGGTGGTGAATTTATAAAATAAAATCTCACTATATCAAGGATACTAATTTATTAATTCATCATGGTTTAAAGATAATTAATGAAAGTGGAAGAATAAATAAAATGGAAATACTTTTTTAAAAAAGATACCTATTCATCGGCCCACCTCCTTTTATTAACGCCTTAAGACCACTAAGGATGTTGTTATGCCTAAACTAAGATCTCTAGAATGCAGGGATGGATTCTATAAATTTATTTGGCCTTATATTGGTAGAAAAAATAGTTTTTTATTACTGAATAAAATAAAATAACTGGTTCTACTTTATAAAAGAGTATATGGACACTCTTGGATATTTTTCAAAATACTAAATTAATATAAATTAATTTTCTATTCCAAATGGATTAAGAATTATTTATGTAGAATATATTATCATCATTCATCTAAATAAATTAAGAAAATCAAATCCATAAATGTTATGACAAATTTTTAATACATATTGTTTTGTTTTAACCCTTATTTAACCCTTTTAACTTTTATGGTGACAATTTGAAATTCAACTTCTTAAAGGTTAATATAGTAACTATAAAATGTAAAAAAGAACCATAAATGGATAATATATAAGATTGTAAATATTATCCTAATATGTTATCAAAATTTAATTTTTTTATTAAGTTTATATCATTTAGTAAAATATAATTTATTTTAATGTATGTTTAATGTATTTTTTGACACTATTCATTACTAAACCATTTAAATAATATCATAACAAGATAAATTAGAAAATATTCTTCCAACACATCAATAACATGTAAAATTACTCAATATAATTTATGTATGAAATTGATTATTTCGAATTATATTTATTTTAATATTTTTACTGTCATTTATTGTATAATTCTATTAATTAAACAATTATTACAACATCATTATATCAGCATTTCAGATAATTATTTTAACACATAAAATTTATAAATAAATTAACATGATTTTGATAAATTTTTTAGGTTCAAAATTAATATTTTTAGTCTAATATATATTCTAAATAAAAATAGACTAAAAAATCTATATTCATTAAAACATATGTATGACCTCTTTGACTTTTCTTCCAATAAAATAATACAATGGGGTCATAAAATCGGCAAACTGATTATTTTTTAAAAAATTATCCATGAGAATTAGAAAAAGTTTTAGTTTAATTTTAAAATATTTATAATATTCTTTTTACCCATAACTACCTGAAATACCCTTAATCGTGGTAATAAAAATTATTAATGTTACTATTCATTTTGTCCAAAAATAAAATTGGTATATTTACTAAATTTGATCTTTTTGATTAAAAATATGGAATCAATTTTTCAAAATTCAAAACACAAAAGGGGATAAAATTAATTTAAAATTAATCTCATTGATGGGGTGAGAGAACAGTTTATTAAAGTGAAAACAGTCAAAAGATTGTAATGTTTTTATATCCAAATTGAATATGAAATTAATTCCAATGAACTAAATTGGATTAAATTATATAAAATCTATCAAATTATAATTTAAAATGAATTTATATTATAATTTAACACAATAAATTATTTATATGAAAATTATTTTTTTAATTAAAATGGAATATATTTCCATTATTCGTCTGAAAGGAAACTTATCTGAAAAATTCAAAAAAAATAACTAAAGTAAATTTTGATATTTTGATTTAAAGAATAAATTTTAATTTTTTAAAAAATAATTTATCAAACTATTAATGTATAGTTTTAAAATAAGTGTGTCATTAAAAGGTGATAAAACTTCTTTTTAGAAAAATACAATTTTAACCATAAACTAGGATTATCATAAATTCTCTAGATAATATTGTTATTGTTTTCAAAAAATTAGTATCTAATTAACAAAAAATAAAAAATATGAAATATATCTTTTATATCGTCACATGGTTTGTTACACGTATCGATTGATTTTATGGTATTTCCATATGCCTGATCTCTTTAATTTAAAATAAATCATAATATTTGTTTGTTAAATAATAAATAGACACATTTCAATATATTATAGAGAAGTTAGTAATGTAAACCATCTTGAAATTACCATATTTAAACTTCCCTTTTATGATATTTTTTTATTCTAGTTATTTTTTCATTGGTATTTTTCCTGTAAAAATAGTAGAAAAGAAGAAATATATGATCTACTACCCTAGAATACTGTTAAAGAGATCCCATCTGAATCAATTCATTATGGAGAGTTAAATTATTATAGTTCATCATGTTAGATAGAAGTTAATATCCTACTTGATTTGTTCAATGGTTTCTTTGTTAACTTATCATTTATCATTTAATTACTTATTGATAAATATTGATGAACAAAATAGACTTGTTAGGTAGGTTTTACTCCTCAAGAAGTTTAATTGGGAAATTAAGGATGATAATTTAGGTACGAACTAGGGGAAAATAATTTCTCATATATTTATGTAATAATAGTACCCAATGATGAATATTTTATGACATCATTTCAATATGAACATTCATTTCATATAATGTCATACCAAATTTTCGGGGTATTCTAACTTAGTTAAAAATTGATCTATAAGAATAATTCTACGGACATTAACATATAATAAAAAAGAAAAAGTTCCTAGAAAATTTGAATCACTGTTATTAGAAGCATTGATTTATCTTCAAGAGCATTGTATATTTCATAATAAGAAAGATAATAACAAAAGATGTCTAAACATTCATTCATAATAATTTATATTCCCCAACTCTAGGGAAAACTAGAGGGCTGATAAAAAAGGAAAAACGGTACATGATTATATGGTTTTCTAGCATATATTATATCAAGATGAAATTTATTTTGTTTCTTGGGATAATTGTCATATCATAAGAAATATTATTAATAAAAAATAGATACAACAATCTAGTATTTTGAATGATAAGGTTTTTAATGTATACGGTCTTGATTTTATAGTACCATTTCTTTGATCATAAAGAAATTAATTTGTTATATTTTATGTGGATTATTTATCTATGTGGGTTAAATAACATTTTTTACCCAATAATATGGAAACAAATATAGTGAATTTTTTAAGAAGTATTTTCAATAGGTTTGGAGTTCTATGAGCCATAATTAATGATAATTGAGTTTATTTTCAATAACAACTGTTCATTTTATTAATGGATATGTGCGGATGAAATCACAATATAGGAACCATGTAACATCCTATAGAGGTGGAAAAGGTTATGAATCGTGAAATTTCATATAAGAAATCCTGGAGAAAACAGTGAAAGGTTTATGGAAAGATGGATATTATATGTTATATGATTCATTATTGGCCTATAGAATAGCTAATAAAACATTTCTTAGTTTTTCACAATAAATTATTATATTTTAGTAAACCATCATAATTTCCAAAAAAAAGATATGATAAGGTATTTTAAATCATTAAGGTTTTAAACAAGAATGACAATAAATCTAGAAAGAAGATTTTTTAGAAATTGAATGAGATCGAATGTCTAGGAAGGAATCCTATTAAAAATTCTGGATATTCAAGGAGAGAAAAATGCCATTTAATGGTGATCAAATTAATAAAAATTATTTCAAGGGAGTGTAAAATGATTTTTTTCAAAATAAAGGATGAAATTATTCCCTACAAAGTATAGGTTGATATGTTTCTGACTATTTCAAGTTTTAAATTGTTTTTACTAATGGAGTCATTGAGGTTACGTGAACATATTGAGATATATTTAATATAAATTGAAAATGTTAAAAACCATACATTTATGATTATTAAAAGGATGATGTTATAAAATAAACCTTATAGGAGTAAGATGAAGGGGTATTTGGGTGAATAAACTAAATAAATCACTTCTAGGAGGAAACATGATTCCAAGAGTTTTGTTTTTGTTTTTGAATTCTATAAATTTAATAATTTCTCCATGGATTCCCTACACAATTATCTATATTTTGAATTTTAGTATTCCTAATAAATAACTAAAATACTCATAGAGAGATGGAATTTATAAAACATGAGATATCAATAACGGGTTATACATTTCTCTCTCTTATGTAACCACTACCTTTTAGTTCTTTACTTTTTCAAAATCTCGAAAACTACTAGTGAGATAAGAAGTGGAGATCGTAGTAGAAAAATGTGCGCATAAATTTTGATCTAATTATTATAAATAACATTTTTTTTATTCCAGGAATTTTTTTTCCATTGATCAATTTTGATGGAATAATTTGATCTAAGTAACCAAACTTAGATTAATGTGGATATCTATTCAAACCATGTTATAATTTTTGACATTATCTAGTGGTGTATAATTTCTTTTTCAAAACATGATATATTATATCATTCTAAAATATCACACCTAAGAGGCTTATAAACCTTTTTAATCTTATTGAAATACCGTCTTTATTGAAAATACTAACCAAGACTTGAGAAAATATAACTTGATGCACCTCTCTTTAAATATTTTTTATATTATTGCTCGTGTTAAAATAAACGAGGCATGTTTTAATTAGTAATAAATTATTTAAACTCTATTAGAAACACAATTAAAAATTTAACCATATTTTATCCACAATAAATTTGGACACATCCTTATAATAAACTATATTATAACATTAAGATCCATACCAACCCCAATATCTATTGAAATTCATTAATACAATTGAGTACAATTGTAGGGGATTATTTCTCATGGCTATCAAAGAAATAATAATATTTTGAGAATATTTTTGGTAAAATATTTCTATACCGGATAAAATAAAAATTTTAATTCAAATACTTATCTATTTATCTATATGTTTGAGAAAACTAAATGAATTACTAAACTCATGAAAGAAACAAATTAGATTACAGATAGAGAAGAGATGAAGAACTAGAACTAATAAATAAAGGATTAAAGTGTGGTACTCAAGGAGGAACAAAGTGGAGAAAAAATAATTAAAATGTTTTGATAGGGTAATGGTAGATATAACATTAGTAATAATTCCATTTTTTATCATGAACATTTCTAAAAAGAGCTGAACACCATTATTTCATCCTTTTTTTAATATGAACCACCCACCTTCTACCCCAAATAAACCCTAAAAATACATTGAGATTGAAACAAATAATTACAAAACAATATATATATTTAGTGAATCATAAATCCAAAGGTTAATCTCATTAATTAGAATATATTAAGGCCTTGTTAAATATATTATTAGGGAATATGGTACAAATCCAAGAACATAGGTATAACTGAGTATGGGTGGACAAAACAAGTGGATGAAACTAGTGTTGTATTTGAATAAGGATAGGAAATGAAGTCATGCACTAGGTATGATAAGTTAAAATTATATAATATTGAATAAAATAATATAATGGTTGATGTTTCTAGGTATTCTTGGATTTTATCTTACTCTTTCACATGAGTGAAAATTGATAATTGTGGGTGTAATTTCTGAAATTTTTAGCACCATATTCAATAAATGTTTTGACATCGTAAATTTATATATTATTTGTCATCAATAATTTCATTTGACTCGTGAGCTATTACATCCAAATTAATGGTGATTTTTATGTTTTATAGTTCGATAATACAATGAGTGGAGTTTGGAGAGGGTTTGAAAAAAAATCATTATTAAAAAATGTATTCCATAAAAACCTCTTGAACACACTATAGGGGTTTTTATAGAATGGAAATGTCAATCATAATAGAAAAAAGAAAATATAGTTTCACATAACGGTGTAATAAATTTTTTAATATTCTCAAGATAGGAATTCATTACTTAAAATAATTTTTCAATGAAAGATGAGGAATATTGTGGTAGGTTTGGGGGAGTGGTCCAATAACTATGATGTTATTTAAGTAAAACAAGTATTATTAATTGATATATTTTTATAGTGGAATATATTTGATATAAATACCATGGTTATAATATTTTACAATGATGAGGTATAAAGATAATATAGACATGGGTAGAATAAACAATATGGTAGAAACCATTTTTTAGGCCCAACATATCACAGAGGATGTATTTTATAATTAAAAGGTATGAAAAGATGATGATATTTGAGATTATTTTGGAATATGTTTTGATGGATTAAAATGGTTCATTTTTTTCTATTCAACTCACGAATGATTTTGGTGGACCCTAGATAAAGGTTAAGAGAACATGAAGACTATTGTAACACCCATAGTTTTTAAAATATTAACATCTTATTTCATAGTGTGTATGACATGCAACACTAAGTGTATAAGAGATTATAACATCTTGAAAATTTATGATTTTTTTTTTTAATAAATCCAAGCTCTTTGATGACTTTTAATGCACGAAACTCAAGGTTTGAACGAAACATGATACTTTAATAAAATGTTATTATTTAAACATTACCATTGTAACCTAGTTGTTAAATTGGCATGTATGAATAGTAACGAAAACAATATGAAAATTATATGTTTTAAAATTTCTAAAATAAATAAAATTGAAATATATTTATTATATATAAAATAACGACTGTATTAAAGAGAATGAATTGTTTTCATAACAATTGTATTTTTTTTCTAGAAGATGTTTTAGCCATGAAATATACAATTAATTTATAATTACTTTTCACCAATTTTTGAACATTATTTTAAGAATAATATTATTTTCTTATATATACTTTTAAAAATAATTTTTGTGTAATTTTTGGGTATTGTTCTTTAAATTTTCATTTCTATGAATAGTGAAAAATATTGAATTACAATTAAAATATGTCTTCTCATTTAATGTATTTATAAAACTAAAATATATTTTAGAATTATTTTATAGTAAAATTAGTTTAATTATATATATATATATATATATATATATATTAATCCAATTTTGTTCATTGGAATCCTCTACATATTAAATTTTTATATAAATCTTTGTAAATTTTTGAATATTTTTCCCTTAAGACCCCGCTTTCTCATAGTGTCTATGTGAATAATTTTAAATTATAATTTTTCACTTAAATGAATTTAATTTTTAAAAATTAATTATAATTTTTTAATAATAATAATTTATAGTATATAATAATGAAAACACAATTTTTTACAGTAATTAATAATAAAAATAGTAAAAATTCATTATTGTGGTTTCAGTAAAAACTAGTTTGCTGACAGGTTAAACTAAATATATAAGAAAATAATGACCACAAAACTTGTATAAATTCTATTTTATAGCTATATAATTATCTTATAATTACTATTTCATGATAATAATCCATGTTAGAAAATTTTTTCATGCGAAGAACGTGGTTACATGATTTTCTTTTAAAAATTACATGTGTGCCACTCACCATACTTATAAAAGTACACCCCTTATCCTCTATTATTCACACAGTAAATTAATTTTTGTTCTACAAATACATATCCAAATCACTTACCAACATCCATATATTTGTCCTAGGATCCATGGATTATCCAGAAATCCATTCTAGGAATAATTTTGTAATAATCATAAAGAGGTGGTACCAGAATATGTAAAATTAAAAACTATTTATTTTCATTTTATTTCATCTACCACCTCCTTTAAATGTAATTAAACCATGATGATATAAAAAATAATTATATTTCTTGTATTTATGTAAGATCTCATGTTTTTCATGAGGTACGGATCTTTTTTCCAGATAAATGTTGTTACTTTTCTTTATGGATTAGACCCCAGGCCAGGCCATTGGCCTGTTGGGTTGTTTTTGGTAAAACTAATGGAAAACAGGATGAAATCAAGTTGTAGGACTGGTACAGGTCGTGTACTTGGTCTACACATCGTGTACTTCTAGTACACTCCATGTACTCGTCTCTCACAATGTAAAGCTAATCTGGATCAAAAAAATAAAATAGAAGTACACATCGTGTACTTGAAGTACTTGTTGTGTTCTTTTCTAATGGGTTTTTCTATAAAATAGACAGTAGTTGATTTTTTGACGCATTTTGGTCTTTTATCTTGTTTCAAATCCCAAAAACCCTATATTCTAGTTGTTCAAGTATTCAAGTCGTTCAAACTCTGATTTGAGTTTCATCTATCACGTTGGAGCTGGATCAGTAAGTAATCAATTTCTTTTTAGTCATTATTGATTTTTCGGAACAACGACTGTGCTATATGGATTTAGGCTCACAAAACCTAATATTCGTCTATTCATCCATTCTTCAGGATTCTTCCAAACTGGGATGAATCAGGACATAATACTAGATGATATTTCTACTACCGGGGTTTGATATGTCGTCTATACATTCTTTTGCCTTTTGTGGGGTTTTCGGGAGTTCGGATGATATGCCATCTGTTGAACTTTCTGAAAAGGTCTCCTTTTTATGAAAGTATCTTTTAGCTGCCATAGTTAGACCTAGTGAGGTTGACCATGAGTTTTTTTAGGTGTTTTGGCACTTGTTTCTCATTTCATGGTCACCCATGGGGTTTGGCTTTTTGGATTAGATTGTTTTTTCCAGTTTAAACCACAAAAGGGGGGTGTTCTTGTTCTTTCCAATTTATAGGAAGCATGTTAATGACTTGATTGGTTGAGTATCTAGTTTAGGAAATGTATTTCCTCCTTGATTAATAAATATCATGTTATGCCTTAACTATTTTGATATCTTGACATGTTAAATGGATTATATGGATGGGTTTACCTATATGTGATTATTAATGGAATGTTAAATAGATTATATGGGAGGGTAGGCCCATATTATTTTTAAATGATAAATGGTTTTCATGAGTGGGTATACTCATGGATAATGCATGGTGATGTGAGTGGGTATACTCACATGTTATGAATGATAAAATTTGAATGTTTGAATGCTTGAATGAATAGTTTGATAGATTCCTTGAAATTCTCTCCATGGATCTGGAAATGTGGTAGTGGATTCCTTGGATTGACTATTCCCCTTAGGTCTTGATTTTGTGGGATGCCTCGGGCCATGCTTCCCCTTGTATCTAGCTTTCTTAGGCTTGCGTAGGACTTGATATTTCCTTGCTTCTAGGACCCCAACTGGTTCCTAACTGAGTTTCGACCCGAGATTCCCATGGGACTCGATGGGATTACATTGATATGCTCCTGATATCTAGCCCTCTGTGTTCAAGATACTAATTATATGGAATCCTGGTTCTGCTAAATCCTTTGTTTTGGACCTTGAGGTATGCTATATTACTATACAATGGAGTTGTGGGATGCTACATGAACTATACATCATGGTCATGGATTACTTGACCTCTCTATACATTGAGGATATGGATTTCTTGATAGAGATCGAATTATGGTGTGGCCATGTGAATTTCATGATTACTTCTTATGGCTTCCTAATTATGTGATGACTCTCTTTTGTAGGTAGCCTTGAGGGTTGTTCGGTTTTACATTACAGTAGACTTATGACATTGGAATACAAACTTACAAAACAATTGTTTATACTTGCTAGAACCTCTTTAGAATTGCTGTTAGAACTGTATAGACATAGGTGGTTGCCTACTGTGATGTTTATCTCACACATTATTTGGGCATCCATGGGGACCCAAACAGATTATATTGTTGTAGGTGATGATAGGGATAATTCCCTTGTACAAGGTATTGATTGTGGATTTGGAGGAGGGGAGCATGGGACCAAGATGAGGCTTGTGATATTGGGATACCTTTTTGTTCTTTTTTTCTTTTTCGAATACTTGTATTGTATTTCAATGTATTTTTCTGATTGTTTTCTAGTTACTGGTACCATCTACATCAATTTTGTATATGAAATAATTTTGGTTATTGTTACACATTACTGACTGGTTTCCTTACTTTATGTTGTCTACTTATTTATTCGCTTCCCTTATTTAATATATATTTGAATTCTATTTTGATACTCTGGTAATGAAGGTATAGTATCTCTACTGACCCACATATTCCCTCGCTGCAAGTCGGCAGCCTCTGGAATTTGGGGAGATGCACTTGAGGCCATCTGGTCAACCGATCTTGGGGCACCATAGGGTTTCATCCTGGTCCGGGACATTAGAAAGTGGTATCATAGGAGTTTTTATTTTCTGGTTTGACATAAAATATGGTAAAAATAGGAATTTATAGGAATAAAATTGAATTATGTAATAAACAATGCCCAGGAGTAGCTACCCCTTGTACAGGGAAACGCTAAATTTCCTCAAATTGAGGTCTGATTTCTAGGATTTTGACTATTATAATTGACTTGATTTCATAGTTGGGTGACACACATGATTTTTTCTATTACTATTGATGAAATAGTGGGTTCTATTTTAATTACAAACCGATCAGATGAGGGTGTTCCATCTCATGAATCATATATACACTTGTTCGAATCACATGCCAGGCATTATGCCATGTCGTCTATGATGCATTAAATATTGCATGTTTTTGTGACAGTTGATGTCATATATATGCCTACTATTGTGTTATTTGGGTGAACTAGATAAAGATATGATGTCATCTTTCAATCTATAAGGATTATGGGTCATTATATATTGGGAAATGACGCACCAGTGAAATGTAAATTATGAATGAACTTATTACATCTATGGTTTGAATGGGAAAAATGTTTTTAGTCCATGAGGTGTTATGGGCCCTCATGGATTTAGGAATTGTTAAGCCCTTGGTAAAAATTCTTGAATAACTAAATTTGAAATGGAAATAGAAACATGAAATGTGGAATAGAGACTTGACATAAACCTAGCTTTTGAGTGGGCAAGAGGCATAGTTTCTGGTGGTTCATGGGATGTTCGTTATATTGTCCTGGATTAAGGAGAAAGATGTGACTCTGACATGGTTTTTATGAGGGTTCTGACCTTTCATATGCTTGTGAGATTTGTTCATTGATTTTGTTCTTTCGTGAGGCATGTGTTTGGCATTGAAGAGACATGCCACCATGAAAAACTCCATTGGTATGCCAAAATGGTGGAGATGGACATACCATAGATATGATGGTACATGGTCTACCGATTGAACCTATTATAGTTCTTTTTGTAGAACCTATGGCTATTCTGGACACTAGTGTAGAGGCACAGTTCTGTATGGGCTTTTTTCACTATATAAATACATTATAGGTAGCACCGTGACTAGCCATGACTATGGTTAAGCTGAAAAGTGTGTTCCATAGAAACATCCTCCTATTTTCTTAGGGGATGGAATACCATGGGGGTACAGAGTTGTGGATAGATACCACATTAGTGATTTTTTACTATATGGATATGCCTCCAGAGTGGAGGGTCAAGCTCATGACTTTCATGCTACGTGTAGCGGAAAAGCACCAGTGTGACATTTTAAACTAGGCTGATGGGCTGCATAATATGGGTTGGGCGGAATTATGAACCCACTTCTACAACTACTTTTATAACACGGCTCTGTGAGTAGAGTGGGAATGTGAGTTTATACATCTGAAGTTGGGTGTGTTGAAGGTTACGGAATACTCATCTGGATTTATAGAGCTACTTCATTTTACACAGGTGTATCTTACTGATGTGTTTTCAAGGGAGTGGAACATCGAGGAAGGACTCCGACATGCTATCATATCTCATGTTAATTTGTTCAGGTTGCCATCAATAATTGAGATTGTGAATCAGTTGCTGATTACAGAGAAAAACTTGAGGGATGTTGGGGGTGCAGAATAGGGGAGTGATGTTTCTCGCCCCAATGGATCTACTTCTTCAAGTAATAAGTGTCGGTTCTAGGCTTTCCATGAAGTGAGTGTTATGGAGGCAGGCAGCTTGGTGTTTTTTCACCAGTGTTGTAGGTGTGGCCACATAAAAAATTAGTGGGATGGAGACCCAATCTATTGTTGATCTTGTTGTAGGATGGGACACATGCAACAGTTTTGAAGGACCTTCCCTCCAACTACAAGTGGTTTGGGGCCATATCCAACGTTGGGTTCAAGAGTTGGTTCTTCAGATCCACATCAGGTTGGAAGCTAGAGAAGTGTAATCCAGTTAGGTCAGTGTATTGGTGGTCGTGGTCGGGGTAGCTAGACACTGGGTTCTCAAATACAGTAGGATCAATCATCTCAGCGTAGCTAGGCAGGGTCACATGGCAGTGGTGCAGTCCAGACTTATGCAGTGCAACAGACCCAACATGAGAAAGATTACAGACCGTCTACAGTGAGAGGTATGATCTTAGTAGCTTCTACTATTTCATCTACTCTTTTTAATACTGGTGCCTCTCCCAGATTTATCTCTACATGAGTGGTAAACAGCATTGGGCTTGATGTTTTTCCATCTGAGGGTATTTTGACACTAGACACACCATTGAGAGTTAGAACGGGTGATGTAAACCAGTGTATGTAGTGTCCCCTTTTGGTTAGAGGGTGTCACTTCATCCAGGATATTAGTTTCCTTGAGATGAAAAGGTTTTATGTCATTCTTTGAATAGAATGTCTCATAGCTTATCGAGTGTATGTTGACTGTTATCACGGTGGGGTGACTTTCACATCACCATAAGGCGCAATGTTTATTCCCAAGGGTGTATAGGATGTCTGGGAAAGTATACTTGGAAACAAGAATTTTGGGCTTGGTGGGATGATGGTATAGATTGATAGTTTGTTTCTGGATGATCAGGAAGTGATTCTGGTGGATTTTCATCCATTGGTTGAGCACTTCAGGGACGTATTTCCCTATAACTTTTCTTTTTTAACTCTTAAGAGATAGGTGGAGTTCTTCATCGATCTAGTGCCATTAGTTGTGCCGGTATCCATTAATCCTTACATAATGTCTATGACAGAGTTGTAGGAACTCAAGATTTTGCTAGAGGAATTGGAGGTAAAGGTGTTAATCAGACCTAGTACCTCTCTGTCTGATTTTCTAGTCGTTTTTTCCAAAAAAGGAAGATGGTACCCTTAGGCTATGTGTAGATTATAGGAAACTGAACCAGCCGATGATTAAAAACTGATATCCTTTTCCATGAATAGGTGACTTGTTTTATTATCTTAGAGGAAATCAGGTGTCCTCGAAGACTGACTTGAGGTTAGGATATCACTAGGTGCATTTTTTACTAGTAGACATACATTGTACTACTTTTCGTATAAGGTATGGGTTATACAAGTATCTAGTTATGCAGTTTAGTCTCACAAATGTGCCATCGGTTTTTAGTCACTGATGAACCTAGTGTTCCATCCTTACCAAGATTATTTTATGGTGATTTTCATGGACAATATATTGGTGTATTATCAAAATCATCACAATAATGAAAACTATCGTGAGTTCATTTTTTAAAAATAGAGAGAGAATCAGTTATTTGCTAAGCTCGAAATGTGCCACTTCTTGATGGATCAGATTCACTTCATGGGTCAGATAATCTCAGAGATTAGAGTCTTAGTGGACCTAGGGAAGGTGAGAGCCGTAGTTTCCTATGAATAACCCAAGAATATTTTTGACAATGGATCTACTTGGGGATAGATGATTATTTTATGTGTTTTATACAAGACTTCTCATGCTAAGCAGCACTGTTAACATGCTTAACTAAGAAGGGTGTTAAGTTTGTGTGGTAAAAATCCTGTAATACAACCTTTTAGGAGCTGAAAGCGAAATTGACATCAAAATTAGTCCTGATATTTCTAGAGCAGGTCCAATGTAACACATTGTATAGTGACGCTTTAGGTATTGGGATGGGGGAAGTGCTGATGCAGGGAGATTGAGTAGTGGAATATGGGACTCGACAACTGAGGCCTCACAAGAATAATTATGAATTTCATGATCTTGAGTTAGTTGTGGTTGTTCATGTATTTCACTGTTGTATGTAGTATTTACTAGGAGAACATTTTGTGGTGTACACAGACCACAAAATTTTCAAGTATATATTTAGATACCATTATCTAAATTTGAGGTATCGAAGGTGGGTGGGGTACATAAAGTCATGTGACTTTGATCTTGCCTATAGGCCTAGTAAGGGAAATGTAGTATCCAATGCACTAAGCATGAGGACTCATATATAGGTAGTTCAACAGGTCAGTAGAGAGTGGCATCTTATAGCTTTGTTTTTTGAGATGCTTTTGGAGGCGCACAACTGATAGGGGAAGAATTTTCTTTCATCATTTGTTTTTACCTATACTCTCTTGGACAGAGAGAGGATGAGGAAGATATAGGATTTAGAAGTCCTAGTTCTATGAGAAGGTTTGGTAGGTCAGGACCCTCTCATTGGTTGGATGGTATGTGTTCAGAAGATCCTATGTATCCATGGATATGATTGGGTTGCAATGGACATATGTGAGGAGTTGATGTGGGAGCATCGTGTTATATCTATGGAAGTGCATCCCAGGGTTACCAAGATGTACCGTGACTTGTGACATCCAAACTTGTGGTTGGAAATAAAGATAAAGGTAGGTGTTTTGTTATGAGTTGTTCCACCTGTCAGCAGGTGAAGGCGTAACATCCACAACTAGCTGGGATTTTACAGTAGTTACCCATCCCAAAGAAGAAATGAGATGATTTAGTGATTGATTTTGTGACATTTTTCCACGTTCGCCTCAAGTTAATGATTCTATGGGGGTTGTCTTTGATAGGATTATGAAAGTTTCACACTTCTTTCCAATCAAGGACACCATCGATGTTGATGATCATGGAAAGTTGTACATCTGAGAGTTGGTAAAACATCATAGGGTCCCATGAACTATGATTTCATATAGGGATGATTGATTTACATCTCGTTTCTTTAAGATTTTTCAAAGGGTGTTATGTACAAATCTGCTTCTGAGAAAATAATACCACCCTCAGACTAATGGTCAGTCAGAGCCTATGATATAGGTGCTAGAGGATATGAGCTGAGCATGCATCCTAGATTTTGGGGGCTCTTGGGAGAGGAACAATATCCTACTAGAGTTTTCCTAAAATAACAGTTATATTAAGACGATACATATGGCACCTTATGAGGATTTATAAGTTAGGCCATGTCGTTCTACCTTGTGATGGTTAGAGGTAGGTGAGGCAGCTTTACTAGGACCACATCTCATGCAGGAGACATCTGGGTAGGTCTATTTGATTCAGAAGCAGATGGCTACTGCACAGCCTCATCAGAAATCATATGTTGATAGATGTAAAAGACAATTACATTTTGAGGTCGGGGATCCAGTTTTATTGTGTGTTCTAATGAGGTTGGGAAACATGCAGATCAGGAGATAAGGAAAACATTTGCCGAGATATGTCGGGCCACTTGAGGTTCTGAAGAGATTCGGTTCAGATACTTATCGGTTGAAGTTACATCAAAGGTACTAATCCATGCATGATGTCTCCCATGTATCTCAGTTATGCCGCTATCACCCAGAATCATCTCATGTTTTTTTCTAGAGGAGTTTGAGCTTCAGGTTAATGCATCCTTTGAGGAGAATATGATTCATATCATTGATATGACTAGAAAGGTCCTTCGAGGCTAGCTAGTTCCTCTATTACAGGTGCTATGGAATCACGACCATTTATAAGATGAGACAAAGGAGAGGGATTCAGAAGTACATGCTCACTGTCCAAAGATGTTTTCATACGAATCTTAACAACCCTTCATAGAGAAATTCATGGAAAAATATATATAATGTGGAAGTTTTTAAGATCTTGGGTTTATTGAGGTAATTATCTCCTTTATGGGTTAAATTTTGTTAATTTTTTTTTGATTTGAACCTATCATGGGCCATGGGCCAGTTGTTTTTTTTGGAAATAAAGTGGAAAACATGTTGAAATCAGCATGCTGGCTTGGTACACGTTGTGTACTTAGTCTGCACGCTGTGAACCTGTCCATCATGATTTTTATCCAATCTGGCTCAAAAAATAAAATGGAAGTATACATAGTGTACTTATCGAGAAGGTTTTTTATAAAAGAGGTAGTAGCTGATGTTTTGATGCACTTAAGTCTTTTCTCTCATTTTTGACCAAAAAACCCTTTATTCTAGTTTCTCTTGTATTGAAGCCATCCAGACTCCGATTCGAGCATCGTTTATCATGATGGGACACCATCAACATGTACTCGATTCCAATTTAGTCATTATTTATTCTTCAGATCAAAGACTTCACTATTTGGATTTTGGATTATATGCCCCAATATTTCATTCGGTATCATCCCGTTTCCAGAAACCAGTAAGAGGCGCCCCGTACCCGGTTGGTCACATGGCCTCAAGAGCATTTTCCTGGATGCCAGAGGCTGCCGACTATCAGCGAGGGCCTTGGGTGTGATCATTGGGAAACTATGCCCTCATTAGCAGAGTATACAGTAGAAGTAACAACACACAATAGTGGAAATAGAACATATCCAGCAACAGTAAACAGCGGAAGACTGATAAAGAAACAACTGGAGAAAAGTATATATAAATGATGGAAGATACATATATGCCTAGTAAAGTATCCAAACAAGTCATAATACTGAATATAGTACTAATCCAAAGTAAAAAAGGAAAAAATATGAGCAACTCCTCAGCATTTCAAGCCTCAGCTTGGTTCCATACTCTCCAGATCCAATCCAATCAAGTACCTGGAGTCGAAGGGCATTTTACCTTGTCTATACCTGTAGCAATATAATCTTTTTGGGCCCAAAAGCATGGACCAAACAGGGTGTGAGACTAAATCCCAGTAGGAAACCACCAGAAGATCTGTGCATAATATTCAGTGAGTATATGGAAGGTAAAAGTATAGTAATCAGTAGACATGGAAAGAACTAAGAAGTAAAAAATCCATACAACATGCAACAACAAAATAGATAACACAACAGTTAACCCTATGGGAAGTACCCACATCCTATCCCCTCTGGTCCTACCTATCATGTACAAGAAACCCTTGGGGATGCACAAATAGTCTCACCCCTCTGGTTCATCTAATGTATAGACTCTCTAAGGAAGCACTCACCATCAATTCCCCCTATAGTCTGGTATCATACTAAAGGCACTCTAGGGAAGAATTTGACATCAATTCCCCCTTATGAACAACATTGATGAACTACAGACACTCTAGGGAAGCACTCAATGACAATTCCCCATGTGGTCTCACATCGTATAATTATAAAGACACTCTGGAGAAGCCCTCAATGTCAATTCTCCCTATGCTCTATACACCATGTTCTTAGAGCCCTAAGTAAGTGAAGCACACATAGAATCGAGTAACGGCCAAATTAAACCTCAATAAATACTTGGCTAGAATTCTACAGCATAACAAAATATCATAGAAAACATTCACACCATCGTATAATAATAGGAATGGGAATGTAAACAGCACCATAACAAGAAAACTAGACCCAAAGGTCAAATACAAGCAAAAAATGCATGGGAAATACATCCAATGTACATAAATATTCCCTATTAATAAACAATAACCTCTACTCAGGCATACAATAAAAGAAGAAA
The DNA here is from genome assembly GCA_963277665.1 of Viscum album. Lineage (NCBI taxonomy): Eukaryota > Viridiplantae > Streptophyta > Magnoliopsida > Santalales > Viscaceae > Viscum > Viscum album. The sequence continues at coordinate 1,962,996,660 of OY728137.1, forward strand.
AACAGTAGGGAAAAAACGTTAAACGTGCAATACCCCGTTCAAGGGTATTGGGAAAATTTTCACACAGAACTCAAAGACTTTCTACAGAAAGGCACAAACCACCTACCTCGTGGTTAGGAGATCAATATACTTGATCCTTGAAGCTTGAATCTCCTTAGAACTCCATAGATCTATGTAAAAGTCAAAAACATTCAACCCATTATAACATGAAAAAGAAGAGAAATTTGGAAACAAAACTCTAGGAGAATGAAGAGCTTGTAGTTTCAGTTCCAACGCAATCGACGACATTCGATTCAGAGAACAAATGCGCGATCGGGGACTCAGGGATGTCTTGGCGTCGTACAGGTGCTCTGGGATGTTTTGTCCAAAGAAGAAGACACCCATGTCCATTAGATGTGACCCTAGTCTGTTTAATGAAAAAAACAAAATACACTGCGTGTACTTTTGAATTACATGTCCTGTAATTACCCTTTTTGTACTCCACTTTAGGCGGCCTCCACGTCACCCCACACGGCTGTGTGTGTGGCCATGACAGGGCCAACACAAGGCCTCCTGCCGCAACGAAGTACACGACATGTACTCAAAAAGTACATAGCATGTACTTCAAAAATATCTAGAAACTCCTATTTTCCCAAAAACTCTAGAAGAAGTAAAAAAATACCTGAAAAAAAGACTCTGGTTCTTACACATTCTTCTTCCATTCTTTATATTTCTTCCAAACTGGGATGAATCAGGACATGATACTGGATGAGCTGTCTACTAACATGGTGAGGTAGTTGTTATATACTTTTTTTCATATTTTCCTGTTGTTTTTCTGGGATTTGGCTAATATTAAATCTTTCTTACTTTCAAATGAGGTCTTGGTTTTATCGAGTTGCTTTTTGTAGCTGTAGTTGGACCTAGTGATGTTGACCATGGGTTCTCTTTAGGTGCGTTGGCACCCATATCTCATTTCAAGGACACCCATGGGGTATTCATTTTGGGTTTAGTTTGTTCAATCCAGTTTATACCACCCTAGTGGTGTGTTATAGTTCTTTTCTAGTTAGAGGAATCATGTCACTAACTTGATATCTTGAGTAGCTAGTTTAAGAGATGTACTGCCTCCTTGATTAATTAATATCATGTTATGAGTTAATTGTTATGATAACATGGAATGATAAATGGATGATATGGTTGGATATACATATATGAAAATGATTAATTGCATGTTATTGGAGGGTAGGCCCATACTCTTGGTAAATGATAAATGGTTTGCATGAATGGGTATACTTTTGGCTGATGCTTGGTGATGTGAGTGGGTATACTCATATGTTTTGAATGTTTTAATTTGAATATTTGAATTCTAGAATGAATGGTTTGATATAAGCCTTGTACTTCTCTCCATGGATATTGAATGTAGTAGTGGACGCCTTGGGTTGACTCTTCCCCATGTGTCTTGATTCCATGGGATTCCTCGGGCCTTCTACCCGTTAGATTTGGCTTGCTTGGGCTCGTATAGGACTTGATAATTCCATGCTCCTAAGACCCCAAATAGTGCCCAATCGTATTTCCACCAGGGATTCCCAAGGTAATCAATAGGATTCATTGGAGAAGCTCATTGGATCCAGCCCTCCATGGTCTAGATACTTTTAACATGGATTCCTTGGTCTCTGGACACCTTGGATCTCACCCTTGAGGTCTTCTAATTCCCTATACACCATGGTGGTGGGATGCTACATTCGATATACAGTGTGTTCAGGGATTACTTGACCTCTCTATATAGTGAGGTTATGGATTTCTGGATATAGATATAAGTATTTTGTGGTTGTGTGAATTGCTTGATTACTTTTTATTGATGCCTTGTTAGGAGATAACTCTCTTTTTCAGGTAGCCTTGGGGGTGTTTAGTTTTAGATTACCGTAGACTTATCCCATTATCATAAAATCATACTTACTAGTTTTTTACACTTTGAAACACCTTTAGAGAATTTCTATAAGAATTCTATAGACCTGGGTGGTTGCCTACTGGGAGGTTTATCTCACAACCTATTTGGGCCTCCTTGGAGACCCAGATAAATTATATGGTTGCAGGTTATGATATGTGCAATTTCCCTAGTACTATTTGTTTATTTTAGATGAGGCTTGAGATTATGGGATACCTTTTGGGTCTTTTTTTCTTTTTGTAATAATTTTATTTTATTTCCTTGTACTGTTATGGCTGTTTTCTAGATACACGTTCCAACGGCATTTTTTTTATATGAAATACTTTTGGTTAATGTTACATATTTCAGAGTGCTTGTTTTACTTTTAGTTGTCTTATTACCTATTCACTTCTACAATTTACTATATGTTTTTAATCCACTTTGATACTCTATTAATGATTTAATAGTCTCCCCACTAACTCACCTCAGACCTCACTACTTGCTCGTAGCCTCTGGTGTTTGGGGAGATGTGCATGAGGCCATGTGGCCAACCAGGATCGGGGAACCATAGGGTGGAGGTTGGGTCTAGGACATTACAATTTAGATGTTTTTATGTTAATAGAACTAACTAAAACCATCCCCAATTCCATAAAATGGGTTACAAAATTATCTTTCGTGTGGACAGCAGACTCCTGCCACACAAACCGATGTCATTCATTTTTTCATTACTACCTATCAATGTTGGGTATGATGATTGATATGAAGAGTATAAATTATATTTATAAAATATTTATTCATCTAGGGTCATTATATTAAATATACCATTTTTAATTTCCATTCTGTTTGGGAAACGATTATTTTGCTTATGTGTACAAATGACTACCGAAACACGAACTGATATTACTTTTCTTTCACTAGAACATTACATGGATGGTAATAATAATAAATTTAGTGAATATAAGTGATTCAAATTAAATAATTCACATATATAATAGATATTAATCATTATTAAATAATAATATATCATTTTATTTGTTAAAATAAAAATTGATAATGTTGTTCCTGTATGTGTGGACTACCGCCTTCATAAAAAGATGCGAATCTAATTTCATTATCCCACCGCATGGATGATATATATAACTATATTTAAAGAACTAATATGGTACATATAATAATATCACCATTATATAAATATATAATATTACATAACTTGTGTCTATAATTATCATTGAAAAATGGAAATGTTACTCATCTTTAAGTACAACCTACCATCTCCATTATTATAATGTAGTTCATTTTTCATAATCATATTTTATTATTGGGATTAAAAGTATAATTTATATTTAAATATGGTAATTATTTAACCATTATTATTATGTATATGGTTAAATAATTTCCTCTTTGACCATAGTCAACCAACCAATGTATTTTTGTTGACACATAAGGAAAATTTAGTCAAAACATCCGACGTAAACGTTGTTAATTAGGTAATCACATATTTCACTGTAATAAGTGAAATAAAAAAATAATAGTATACCTAGAGAGGATATTAATAAATTAAATAATTAAATTTGGTTTATTATTCAGGAATATAAATAGCATATGTGATGAGTCAGACACAATGTAAGGGTTTCTTGTCTCACCTTTACTTTTGTGACACTCATCGTATTCACCACTTATATCATTTGTGTGGTGTATATAATAACCTTTTTCATGTTATATCTTGAATTAATTTACATTCATGGTATTTAATGTTTAATTTTTTTATTTTTTTCATGGGCATTAGGATATAAAAGTTATCATAGTTGTAAGAGTTTATTTGAAAATATCATCATTATTCGGGATTGTTTAAGTTTAAGTCTCCCTTCAGGGAATTATTTTATATTTTTATCTTAAAATATATATAATTTATTCTAATATACTAATAAATGAACTCCTTAATATAATATTACAATTCTCACTCTATGGTACTTGTAATAATTAAGAAAATGTTATTAATATAATATGACTTTATTTCTCTCTTCAATCAAAAATCCATTTTATTCTAACACCATATTTTATAAAATTGTTTTTAAAAATGTTTTATCATTTTACAAATTAATTATTAAATAAAATTTTACCCATTTTTAATTTAATTTTTTTTAAATTAGTATTCTGGTCATTTTTAAAGCAATTCTCATTTGAATTTTATAAAAATTATAAGAGGAATCACAATTTTAACGTGTATAAAATGAAAAAATTTAAAACATCATGACCAATTATTTTATTAATTATTATTTTTAAACTTTTAAATAGTTCATTTCATATTAATTTTTTAAAAATATATTTTTTGAACATTTAGTTTTTAAAACATTTTCAAATTGAAATGTTTATTTTTCTCAAAAAAAATTAAAAATATTTCTTTGGCATTTCTACTAATCAACATAATCAATCATTTAATGAACTTATAGTTTACTAGGGATATTTTTTATTAATACAATCCTTATTCAATATTTGGATGGTTTATGATCATCGTGACTAAGGATATATAATTTTATTACCATTCACCATATTAGTCTATGTTCTATGATTATGTTTACTTATTGGGTAATTTATTAACATTTAATTTGTTAATTTTTTAATACGAATGTTTACAATGATTTTGTTTCACCCCTTTCATATAAAGAATGAATTTATCTTCATAATTGATGGTTGAGGACCACTAAATCTCTTCGATATATCTGTAGGTCCAATGAGACAAAATATTTTAGGTTTTGGATGAGGCCTTATGAATTTATATAGATGTGTTTTCACAAGGCCATGATGGTATTAGATATCATGTCACATGGCCTCAATAGTATATTTTAGGTTAAAATAATTATGCATTCCATTATTTTGAATTAAATTACTGATACTACATGATATTATTTAATTAGTTAAAATATGCATTGTTAAGTTTCCTTATTTATTTATATGTATTTTTTTTATAATCATTAATTATTACCATATTATTCTCAAGTTATTTATTAAATGGAATTTGTTACAATTATTTACCTCTCTATATTTATTATGCTTTATGTATTCATAACTACCACTGTACTCTAACCCGTACAAAGAATTTGAGCTACCCCTCATTATTATGTTTTATTTTTCCTAAGATATGAGGAAGGGTTTTTTGATTGATATGTAGGGATACACTATGTGGAATATTGGAATTCTCATAGAAAATTAATCATTTATTTTATGTTTTAACATTTATTGTCAATTTGATGTTTGTATTTAGGTTACCAGTAATAATAAACTATTTGTTATGTTAGGATAAGATTTCCTATATCTATTTCCAATGTAATGAAGTAGACACCAGATCAAAGATATTGTTGTCAGGGTTTCTACAATTGGTATCATTAGGAGGTTTAATATAATCATTGGGAATATGATATAGTAAAACATAGACTAAGTAATATAAACCAATGATATAATCTGAGTATTATTAAATAATAACATCCTAATCTATTTATAAGGAAGTTTTTATGTGGTTTTTTAGGGGAAAAAAGTATCCCAGTCTGGGTACTTCAAGTGGATGTGGTTCTGGAACAGATAGACCTTAGGGTAATAACTCCAAAAAGAGAGAACTGGGCTTGACTCGATCATCACATGGTGAATGAAAATTCTCCATACATTGAACCTATTTTGACACTCCTTTATTATATACATTGGTTCATTAACATGTTCATTACAAACTAATATGATAGATTTGAAAATATTTTTACGATCTGAAAAAATTTTAAAAGAAACCAAGTTTATGATTATGATATCTACTATACATAAAATTTTAATTTTATGTAATGTTCTTCAATAGTTTTGGTATTATACAATATTTTTCTTAATTTTAGGATCTATTCTAGTGTAAGTAATTTTTTTGAAAATACCACTAAGGGGATGAATGGGATCTATCTCAATGCATGTACCATATATATGGATTTCCATCTTCTGAAAAATAATGAAGCTAGAGCAGGAGATGTATCATGGACATATCAAATTATAAATATATTGGATTATATGTCTTAGTCTATGAGTAATCACTTTTCCCCATAGATAATATAGTTATTTATATGTAAGGTAGTAAAAGAGAGAATGTCTTCGTGGATGTTTATCATCTCTCTGGAGATGTGGACCAATGGTGGTGATTAATTTGGAATACTAAAAAATTCATAAGAAATAAAAAATGCGGAATGGAAGTATTTCAAGGTTCTATTCTTGGAGAAATATTTTCCTTGTGATAAACGAGCATATATAGAAAGGTTGTTTTTTATTATAAGATCAAAAGAAGAGGAAAATGTTTTCAGGTATGAATTTAGCTTTCCACGGTTATAATGTAATCTTTCAGACTATGTATGAAATCCAAAAGGATATATTTAGGGTTTATTTGATTGGATTAATAAAATCTTTTGAAGGGAACTAATCTCCAAAAAATTATCATCATTCAAGGAAATAATTTCATTTGATTTCAAGAAGGAGAAATAATTCTCCAAGACTTATGGAATCAAAGGTAAGAAAGATAACAATAGGGTGGTAGAGAAAAATGGATAAAATAAATAAGGGAAAGAAGGAATTTTCAGCATGTGATAATTGTAACAAAAACACTGGTACTTTTATAAAGGGAATAGAAGTATCTTAAAGGTGTGGAGAGAAAGAAAACCATACTCATGATATATGAGAAAATATCCAATGTTCAATGCTTAAACTATTATGAGATGGGGAACTTTGTAAATGAATTACCAAAGCATCAAAGGAATATACCTCAACAGTTTATATTAGATCATGGTCAATATTATGTCATTACCATTGATACAGTTGAATGATTAATTTTCTTGTGTTTGTATTCAATAATTATTTCATTTTAGTATTTAATTGTTGATACCATGGTTATAGGAATTTTGAAATGTATAAGGATTTTACTATCATACTTTTTCGATTAGGATTTGAACGAGTATATTTAAAAGTACTGATGAAAAATTAATGTGATACAGTGGAAAGTTGAAATTATATTAAAACACCAAATTTATAGGAAGAAAATCCTTCATATTTTTTTAATATTGATATAATGATTTTGGGTTAAAGAGATGATTGATATCAATTATATAAAATGGATTGTATGAACTACTGTGGAATTGATTAATGATATTCTAACAAAGTGGTTTCTGATATCATTTGATGGAGTAAACATCATTTTTTAATTTAAGGAGTATTTCCAATAACATGTGCTTTATTTATGGAATAATTAATCTTTCATTTTTTGAATAATATTTTATGGTAATTAACCATATTATAACTTTTTAATATAATTCATGATGAATTTATTCATATGTTTAGTATGTGAAAATTAAAATCTAATTCAGGTTTTTGGGGAATTAATGATAACTTCGTTTCAAATTTTTTTACTGTATTTCTAGTTTTTTAGATCTTAATATTTTCTAAAGGTCAAATGCCTAACTATTTGTGAAATCTTTTAAGTATGAATTTGGAGTTGGTTTTATAGATTAATTTATTTCTTTTCCATATAAAGATTTATGAATATTCAATAACCTATACTAACCATTTTTTTATAATACTAACTAAAGATCAATGGAAAGAACTATTATTGGATTATGAATCTTATGATTGATTTGAAGTGAATTTTAGTTATTAGAGAAATAAAAAAATCATTATTGGATATACATTTCATAGAGTTAGTGATGAATTGGAAACTAATGGAAATACAACCAAGGATTAAATTTTGATTATGAAATAGAAACACATCAAGTAAGTATCAATTATAATGAAAAAAATATAAATTTAAGGAAAATTATTTTGAAATAAAATGATATCTTATTACAATAATTTCTAATGATATCAATAATATTTTTCACACTTATTTGATTTATGGTTTTCTGGTTTTTTATTTTTAAAATATCATTCAATTTCTTGTAATTGGTTATCTCTTTCACCTTTAATCATTATTTGGACATTACTCTTCTAATCCATATACATATTTTCACATCCCACCTATGTTATCCTACTAGAAAACCTAGTATGTGTAATTTCAGATGACCTTCATGCTTTATTTCCCTATTATTAGGGTGATTTTTTATTTACCATTATCATGATGTGGGATTTCAAACTGGTATTTTCAAATTTCAAACCCTTTATTATTGATATCAATTTTAAATTGTGAAGACAACATTTATATATGTTCTAAGAATGTGACACCCAATATTTTAAATTAAAAATGAATATTCAATAGAATGTATGATGTGAAACCCCAAACATAGAAGGAAATATAACATCCAGATACTTTATTATATGTTTATTTTAAAATAAATTAAATCATTATGATAGCTTTCAATGCATTCAACCTAGGGTTTTAATGAAACAATATTCTATAATAAAATATTATTATTTAAAAATTACCATTATAACCTAGCCATTAAAACAAAGGGTATGAATAGTATTAACTAAATTATGAAAGTAATATGGTTTAAAAATATATAAAATAAATAAAATGGATATATATAGATTAGAGATAAAATTATAACCATTTAAAAAAATTAACTCTTTTATGAAAAAATGTATTTTTTCAAAATGGTAGTTTTGTCAAACATTGGTCACATAATTTATAATTAATATTTTCGTAATTTAGAAAATTTATTTTACCAAATAATCCTTCTTTTTAAGTACTACATGTTAAAATTATATTAGGTTTGTTTTTTGAATTTTTATTAAATGTCTCATTTTTTATGAGTAGTGAAAAATATTGAATATAAATTGATAGCTTCCTTTTTGTTTAAATTATTTGAATTGGGTAAAAATACCTCAAGGTAACATTAAATCATTTTTGGGTTGATTCTAGTTTTTTAAAAAGTAGGTTTCCATAGATACTTTTAGAGTTATTGATTTATTTTTGACGATCTATGTTGATAAAGATACAAGATAAATAAATGGATCCTCTGAAGGAAATACAAAAATATTGTATACAAGGTGGTTTCATTTCCCAGTTTTTGCCGAACTTTTATGGTCCAAAACTAGAATATGGAGAAAGGTGTTTTTGGAAAATTAATGTGCATGCAACATTTATAGAAGTTTGGAAAGTTGCACACAAGGAATGTTTTGAGATCGCCATATCAATAAATATAAAAATAAATAATCTTGTTAAAATTTTGTTTTTACGTGAAAGGCAGTTTGCACAAACCCAGTAAATAATGAAAATTGATCTATGTGAAATAGAGTAACATGCCCAATGTGTTGTTAAATGTGGTTTTAAATTATCAGATAGGATGTTGCACACACATAGGAAAACCCATAAAGATCTTTCATGCATGGTCAACGTGGTATATAAAAAAGTGGATACCTCCCCCCCCCCCCATCATTTCAGCAGCTCAACCATTATAGAAAATCAGGGCTTTGAATCGCTTAATAATTGTACATGAAGGGAGGAACATTTAAGAAGATAGTTTCCCATAAGAATATGTTTTCACTGAAAGAATAAAAGTTGTTCACAAGTTGGTTTTCTTTGAAAAAGGAAAAATTTTCATGAAAATATATAATGTTTATCACAAGGAATTCAATGGTTTCATGAAAGATTTAATATTCCAAATAATTCTGTGGTAAAGGGTATTAAAAAAGTAGATTAATGTGAAAATTAAAGATACACTAAATGATGTGTAAAGCATATTGATTTAGGAAATTAGAGTATATTATAAATAATAAGTTATCAAACATTTGTTTTGGGTGAAGTGAGATTTCATATTTTGATTGGCTGTAATCCAATAAGGATAGTGAATCCACTCCGAACAATATAAACAATTATGTGATTTTTGGGGATTTGTATCATTATAACATTTCTAATGTATGCTCCTTGGAGGTAGCCCAGTGATGGTGAACCAAGTAAAATTATTATTTCTCGTGCATGACTTAATTTAATTTCATACATTTCTATAGGAAATATATCGAAGAGTGTTTTGTTTAAAAATGAAACATGATCCAAAGGGGTAGTTGTTTTAATCTATCACATCTTGATTCACCCCCCCCCCCTCTTAAGGAATTTATCAAATTAATTCTAAAAATGTAAAAGTTAATATATATTTTAAATATGTTTTAAATTAAAATTGCTTAAACAATTAATATATATATATTTATATATTAATCCATTATATTTTATTGGAATCATTATCAAATTATATCTTGAAATAAAAACTTTTTAAACTTTTGAACATTTCCTCTTTGAAACCCTTTTTCTCATTGCATGGGTGGGATAAATTTTAAATTGTATTTTGAAACTTTTGTGTATAGAATTAGAAAGAGTTGATTGAATATTGGGAATAATAATAATTTATATTATCTAATTAGTTTATCTTAATTTTTTAACATAATAAATATTAGAAATAATAAAAAATATTTACCACGTTAAAGGTAAAAACTGATTTACTATGGATTAAACTAAAATTATGATTTTTGAAATGAAATAAGAACATATAAAAAGTCAATTTTATGGTCATATTTAGAACTTATAATTTTAAATTATCTATAATAATCCATTTTTACACTTTTTTTCTGAAAATTTTTGGTGCATGGTTTAATTTTTAACCATTTCAAGTGTTCTACTCACCTCACTAATAAATGGCCACCACCAATCCTTTGTTATTTACTCCTTAAAACCCTTTTATTTTGGGAATTAACAATATAGACAACATTGAAAACATTCATACCCTCATCCTAAGAAAAACAAATTGGTAAAAAAGACATTCAAGGAATACATTAGGTATAATTCTAAAGAGTTTGTCCGAGAAGAGATAATAATCCTAACAATACGGATTTGTTTTATTTATTCCTACACATCATTAAATTTTTTTAAACCAAGATGAAAAAATTAACTCATTATATTACATATAATGTGATATTTTGTTTAATTTCATGAGCTAAAACCATACCCACTTCCAAAAAATGGTTTATCATCATTCGTGTGTACGGAAGAATATATCCTCCTGAACCAATGTCATTTTTTTCATTTAAAAACTATCACAGTTTTGTATTATGATGGATATAAAGTATATATATGATATTTATAACATAATAATACCTTTTTAGTCATTATATCTTAGATATATTTTTTTACTTTTCATTCTATATGAGATACGATAACACCCATCATGTGTACGACGGATTTCCGCCTTGCAAAGAAATGTGAGTCATTTTCCACTAATGCTTTGCATGGAAACAAACATGATTAAATTTAATTTATATATGTGATATAAATTAATTATTTATTATATTCATGATGTTTTTATTATTCTAAAAATATAATATATCATTTTTTATCTAACATATAAAAATGACAACACCGTTTGTGTATGTGTGGACTACCACATTCACGAAGTAATTTGAATCTTTTTTCATCATCATACCACATGGATAGAATATATATATATATATATATTTAATGAAATAAAATTTTATATATGATATTATTATCCTTTTTGGGTAGTTAAAATATTACTTAACTTCTTTCAATAATGATCATTGAATAATGGAAACGTTACTCTTGTGTACGTACGACTTACCATATCCATGATTGTAATGTATTTAATATTTCATAACCATATTTCATGATTGGTTTTATAAGTATTATTAATGTATAAATATGATATTTATTTCCTAATTAATATATTTATATGTTTAAAAAATAACCACTTAGACCATATTCAACCAACCAAAGTATTTTTTGACACAAAGGCCAAATATCATCGAAACATCCGAAATAAAAATAATTGAATAAGTAATCATATATAACATGGTAATAACTGAAATAAAAGGAATAATAAACATTAAAAGGGTTTTTAATAAATTATATAAAAATATTATGTTTTTTATTTAAGAAGATAAGAATGTATGTGACGTCCCTTACTCAATCAAAGGGTTCCTCATCTCAATTTTACTTCCGTAAGACATATCCCATATTCACAACATATTTATTTTCTATGATCTATATTCTGAATTTTTTCTATATTATATAAAGAAATAATTTATCTTTATTTTATTTAAATTTTCATTTAATATTATTTCTTTTACTGTCCTTATGATACAAAACATACCGTAGTAGTAAAAGTTTATTTTGAAATCTCATCATTATTTAAGATTTCTTTAGTTTAAATATCCCTTGGGGGACTTATTTGATATTTATATCTTAAAATAAATATATTTTATTTTACAAAGGTTATTAATTAACTCTTTCAATTAATAATTCAATTTATCATCTCTTTGGAATTTAAAATGATTAAGAATTTTTTTCATAAAATCAAAAATTATTTCTCTCTTTGGTCAAAAATTGTTTTATTTTAAAAACAATGTTTTCTTAATTTTTTTAAAAAATATTTTATTATTCTAAAAATTATTTTTACCTATTTTCACTTTTTAGAAATTTTTGGAAATTAATCTTCATTTCTTTTTCAAAACAATATATGTTTGTGTTTTTGTGATATCGTTAAAGGAATATGTGTTTTAACTTGTACAACATGAATTTAATTTTCCATAGTCATGAACAATCACGGTTTTAAATATAATTTTACAATATTCAAAATGTTATTTTGATATAATTGAGTTTAAAAATATTTTGTGAAATTTTAGTTTTAAAAATATTTTCAATGTGAAATGGATATTTTTCTTAATTAAATTTTCAATATATTTTTATTGAATTTTTACTCAAAAATGACATAAACCCTTTGCTAAACTTATGATCCGCATGGGATATTTTATATTGATAATATCTGTATTATTATTTAGGAAGGTTTAAGATCAGTTTTATTGAGGATTTACAATTTTATTACCATTCACCATTTTACTTTGGATGGTGTTAGAATATTATTATTGATTGGGGAAGAATTGAAAGTTCTAATTATATTTTTTTCATATGAATGTTTATGTTGATTTTGTTTCACCCCTTTCATAAGAGGAATGTTTTAGACTTTTTAATTTATGTGTGGAGATCACCATATTCCCTAGATCCATGAATAGGTCTCATGATACAAACTAGATTGGTTTTTTCAATTGGCCTTACCCAATTATATAGAAGTCTTGGATAAAGTCCTATATGATTTTAGATTTCTTGGAACAAGTCCATGACAATATGTTACAGATATACAACATTATTCATTCAATCATTTAGAATTAATTTATTCAAATTCCTTTTTATTATTCTATTATTTATATTATTCATGGTTACGTTTCATGCTAATGTAATTTTTTATATTTCATTATTTGATCATCATTTATTCTTTCCATATTATGCTCAATATATTAATTAAATAGAATATGTTACATTTATTTACCATACCATATTTATTGTTCCTTATTTATTCATAGCTTATATGGTACTCTTACCCATACTATGAATATGATATCACCCATTTCTTTGGTTTTATTTTCTCCAGGATAGGAAGAAGTATTTTTTGATTGATATGAAGAGATAAATTAAGGAGAATATGGGAATTCTAAAATAAAATTATTTTTTGTATTTTATGTTTTAATATTTAATGTGAATTTAATTTATGTATACATATTACATAGACTAATAAACTATTTTTTACTTCAAGTTGCAATCCCTTTTATCTTTTTCCAATGTAATAAATTTTAAACTGGGTATGAGATACTATAGTCGAAGATGATTCTATTATTATGATGAATTTTTTAATGTTTAAAAACTAGAAAAATATCCGAGATAAGTATTTTGAAAATTAAAATGTATTTTTGAATTTACTAGATGTTTATTTTTTTCTTCTATATATCTGGTGTAAGGATTCCATGACATTGTGAAGGCACCAGGCCATTTTTCTACACATTTTGTCCAATTTTGTGTACTTTATATCTCCAAATGATATATAAATTAATGGGAATATTTTTTGAGATATTTAGATGTTCCCATAATAATTTTAATTCTAGTATTTAGTGTTATTGGTTTACAATTAAAATAAACATGAAATTTAAATTATAACAGTATATAAGATATATCATTTTCTATAAAATTAGGGCCATGCCTTGGGAATTGACCTAAAAACATCATTGATAAGAGGGTGGACTTTATATAGAGATTAAAAAGTGATGAAAGCAATAGTAAGTTTTAATATATTATTTTATTCACCTATATCATATCTAATTAGGATAAAACAATTTGTTATTATAAAAACATGAGGGTGTAAACACTTTGTGCAATGTATTATAATAAATAGTGATCAAATGGAAAGATTCTTTTGTTTTAAATCTTGATTCTTGATGATATTATGTATTTCAGTATTCTTCTACATTTATTAATCTATATTTATAAATTATCAATTTTTATTTAATGATTAATTTCTATTTAATGCATGATATAATTCCTATGATCACTCTTGATCATGGAATGAGTTTAAGTTTATATATTTTAATATGGTTTTTGATCACTGTGTTATTTTATAAACATAAGTATTTGATCAAAATACATTTTTTTTAATTATTAGAGATCAATTTATATAAAAAATTGTATACAAATATCCAATTTCAATAATAATAAGATAACTCATTAAAATCATTATATTTTAAATTTTCTCATAAACAGGAATTTTTAAAAACTCAATACACTTATTTAACTTGTATTTAATTCTATTAGTTTTGGATATTAATTTATTTAACTCTAATTTTTTTTAACTTTTGAATTTAAATTTTCATTCTATGTATCAGAATTACTTTTAGTTTCAATACTCAAACTTGAGTTATTCTACACACTTATGGTTTAGTTTTAATGAAGAATAAAAATACTTTCTAAAATTGATTTACTATGAGAATTGTTGATAATTCACATAAGTATAATGTTTTTCTATATATTTTGGGACTTGTGGACTTAGTAGATAGCTAGGATTGATATATTAGGGTAATTATTTCATCATACCCTTTCTATTATTTACTTTTTATTTTCATTATTATTCATGATGTGCGTGTGTTTTCTTTTCATGTTGGATCATGATGATGCATGTATACTAAAATAAGGAGAAGGTTATGGATTTTTAAGAATATAAATTTTAGTATGATCCCAATATATAGAATAAATTGAGAAAAAAAAAAGAATATATGAGTTTAAATAAATAATAATTTTACATTTAAACATATTATTTTATCAAATGTAATTTATTATTTACACAACTACATACATTGGATGTGTCTCTTGTTGTTGTAAATCACATAGCGATAAATTAAATGATCATTAAATTGGTTTTGGACATAATCCAATTCAATAGGCTGACACATGAAGATCCAAATTCATCTTGTGAAGTTATCATGAACATTTTCATAACATTGAATTGAATTTTTCTTGTAATGAAGTGGTAAGGATCAGAATTTTTTAATTTTCACTGAGGGAAAAGAAAAAATATATATTAGAATATTTTCACAACAATCCATTATAAAATGGGATGATATGGAATAAAATTTCTTAACTATATTATTTTCATTTTCTAAAACAATGAACCCTAAATTAAGCATAAGAAATATTAAATAATTTAAATAAAAGTCCCTTAATTTGCATGGGATGTATTGTTAAGAAAATAACCCCCATCATGGATAAGATAAAAGGTTAATTATGAAAATATTTTATAATGATTTTTCGCAAGGTGATAGGTTGGTCGTTACAACTTTTTTCAGATGATTGTAATGAAGAAGCTATCAGATGAAAAAATTTACCTATTAAAAGTCGTGTATAATAATAGTTTTCAATGTAAATCAAAGTTAGTATGAAAATAAAAAGGATATTATATAGTGAACACTAATATATCAAGAAATTATATCTCAAAAATAATTAATATGGTAATATTGTCCATGATACAAAGACAAGGTACACATGCCAATGGTAAATACTTATAAATTTTAATCATTAAAATAACATTCAAGTATGGAGGCCAAAGGAAATCATGAATTTAAATTGAGAGTATAAGAACTAAAATTCTAATTATAACATGTACAATCAATTAAAATCCAAATAATATTATTTTTGGAAACCTTAAAAATATTCATGAGAACAATTTGGGATTCTATCAATGAGTTGAAAGTTGATTCTAACACATAAAGAGATTCCCTAAGAAATCGTGAGTTTTATTTTTGGAAAATTGAAAATTACCCACAGGAGGGTCCAGATTAGTAATTCCTTTTGGGAACACTTTCTGTATATAGTTTTTTTTTTCAATAGTTATCATTGGTGATAAAAATGAATAAGGAGTTGATAAAAAAATTCAATGTTAATGAGAGTTGAAATTCAGACGATTACCGAACATATCTTATGATCAAAATAAATATAGAAAGGTGATAAATTGTACACAAATATGAAACCATATCAGAGAGTATTGAAGGGATTCATGTATTAAAATTATGATGCTACATATCACATTTCAAAGAGGTCATGAAATAGCCTAAATAGAGAAACATGTATCATTATATGAGGGGTCGTGTGTTTATTTTATGATTTAAGAGTGATCATTAAAAGATGTGAGGATGATTCCAGTAATATTTAGTATTGACTAGAAATAATGAGGTTGTTGGATGATAGTTAAGTTGTACTACATTACCTAGACAAATTTGATGATGTAAAAGGTGATCGATCAATGTCTATATATCATGAAAAATAAGGTTCTTGATGAAAATAGCTGATTGTTGAAGAAGAATGATGACAATGAATTAGCAAGGGTGTTCTTTCCGAATTAGATATTGAAGGTGGTGATGTTTCCTAGTGTTTTCCAAATTAACAGACTTCAAAATTGTGTTTTGGTTTTTTGGAAATAGATGGATTTCTACATAGGAGTGAACAAGATGAAGAATGGAAAAGTAAATTGGCAATGGAAGAAAATCGGGTACCTCGGAGCTTGAACCGCATAACAAGTTTAGGAACTGTTCATGACTGTATACCATATAGTTGAAAAAGTACATGGATTGGTTTGAGGAATGGACTACAGTACCAAAAATTATTCACCATGAATGACATTGTGGTACGATGAATGGATATTTTTCAGAGGAAAAGATGCAATGCATGGACCCAGAAACACCTAGTACATGGTGAATGTCTTTAGTTCGTAGGAGGGTCACAGTATGCGGTAGAGGCTCACAATACAGAGAAGTAGCATAGTCCGTAGTGAAGATTTTCCCACATTGAAACTTTTGGTGAAACGGATTAGAAAAAATTTTAGAGTTATTTTCCAATATAGAGATTACTAATCCCATAATTAAATAAGAGCGAATTCGATATGAAATTATCATTGCTATAGAAGAACCTGGCTAATTCTGAAAGTGATACACATGTGCGACTCTACATAGGACAATGTGGTACTCAAAAGACAAAATGATTCATGAAATTGGAAAGAGTAGTCTATGAAACAGATTCTGCATAAGAAAAAATGGCATCTGAGAGATGAAATAATTCATAAAATTTGAAGAATAAATCTATGTATGGAAGAAACTGTATGCCAAGGTGGTACATAGATGTGGTACACAAAAGTGGTACATGAGTAGAGGTGGTATGCAGAATCCATATGCAGAGATGGTACGTGAAGCCGGTTCACGGTGAAGGTGTGATGTGCAGAGCCAGCATAGTGTGCGGAGTAGGAGTGGTACACAGAGGAGGAGTGCTATGTGGAGTAGAGGTGGTATCTAGAGCAGAGTCAGTATGTAGAGTTAGCGTAGTATGAAGAGCATGCACAGTATGGAGAGTAGGCATGGTATGCAGACCAGGCGTGGTATGCAGAGTAGGTGTGGTACGCAGATCAGAGACATTCCACAGAATAAGGTATAGTTCTTGGAAATGATGGCTTTATAAAGGTATTTTGTGATTCTAGACAAAAATGTGGAAGAATTTATAGTGAAATCAGTAGTTTCACTAATGGAGAAAAGTGAATATAAAATAGTATAAATTCGGGACTTCGATGCAAGCAATGTCTCATGATGAATAGAGACAAAGAATTTTAATTCCAATCTATTAAAGAGACCTTCATGTTGATAAACTGAGTGCTACCTATCCTAAGGTAGTTATCCAGGGGGATTCAAAAGAAGAAATCTGAGATAAGCAATGGGATATCCTTGAAATTTATAAAGGTAGTAGTTCTTGGGATAGAGTGACTGTGCTCGAACCTTTGTAATCCACATGCAATGAAAATTAGTGGAATTTGGTACGACCAGTAACATGTTAGCGTATACTCCTCAGACATTTCACTTACTTGTGAAGCAAGTAAATAAGTGATGTGTTAACCTTCTACATGTGAATGTTTTCATTGCTACACATATCCATCATAAAAGTTTAAACAAGTTACTACCTATGTGGGAACAAGATGCAGAAAAGAAGAGAAAATTCGGATACCCTGATTCACCCCCTCCACCTCTCAGGGTGATCTGGGGTCCATTAATTGGTATAATTGGGAAAAGGTTCATGTATGTTGGATACTCACCAGTAATTATTTTTAGAATATGATTTAATTATTCTTTCCTGAGTCAATAATAAAGAGAACTCATTATCAAATCTCAGTTATCTCTGAGAAGAAGTCTATAACTTGTAAGAGCATGATGAATAGGAAAAGGAAAGATTTGAGATAGTTGAAGAAGTTCCTCTTATCTAATGAAGATGGTTTTTCAGGTTCTCAATGCCTTTCCAATAATGAATACATGTCATACTTGTAAAGTGAAAAGAAGGTGGCTCATGATTCCACCAAATATATTGATTCTAGCACAAGTGGTGATGTTAATCATATTTTTACCTCACATGTGCTTACAAGTGATCAGGAGAAATTAAGAGCCTATTTGCATGATATTCCTGAAGAAAGGGTTGTTACTATTTGTAGAATATTTTAATTCATGCAGTTTGATATCACCTGACTAGAAAAAGAAATTGATAATATGGAAACGTTCTTAGTATAAAAAATTTATGAATTTTATAAGCTCTCCAAACAGATTGATGCATTTAAAAGGAAAAAGGGAGTTCGTAAGACTCCGAAAGAAAGGATCAATGCACTTGAAGATGAGATAATGAAGTGAAATGAAGAAAAAGGTTTATATTTGAATGAGAATTCCCATAAGATCAAGGAACTCAATTATTATTTTCAAAACAAAGTTAAGATGCATAAAGATGAGGTTGAAATATTGAAGAAGGCTTCTGAAGAGAATATAACTATAATTGAATATCAAAATGTCATCCTCAATAAGAAATGTCTAGAATTTTAATCTTAGTTGACTAATCGTAATAAGACACATATTGAGACTTCTAAAAAATTATTTGGATATTGAGACTTCACAAAAAAAGTAAATTGTTGTTACTATTACTCAATGCTCACAGAAAGATTCTAAAGCTAAAATACATCTAACATGTGACAAGATGATTATGACAAATCTTGGTTATATATCTCAAGAAACAGTGTTTGTTGCTACTCAATGATCAGCAGAGGATTATACTTTTAAAATGCATCGAACATGTGATAAGAATATTATAGCTTCACTCATTGATATATCCCAAGTATCTAAGAATACTGAGGTACCATCCAAACCATATTTTACTCATGTTTATAAAAATGTTTCCACAAGAAGTGCCGGATGAAAGATCAATTAAAAAAATTATGGATTGGGAAAGGTGAGGAGCTGGCTATCACCATGTTTGTGGTGAATATGAATAATATTGTAGAAGTTACTTCTCTAGAAAGAGCACAACAAGTCAACAACTTGGCCCTTCAACAAAATTCAAATAAATCATGATTTGTTGGTCAATGTGGAAGCTACCATGTATTTGGTAAATGTGTAAAAAAAAATTGGTACAATCCTCATAATTTAAAATAAAAATGGAAGCCTACCTCATGGGGGAGAAATCCAGAGATAAAGAAGCAACATCTGCAGATCCAGATGAATCTGTTTACCGCAAAATGATTTGGAATTTTTTATAACATCTGAGATATATCCAACAACAGTGGTCACAAGGTAAGTACATGAGCATATCAATTTTTGTTTAACAATGATAAGAAGATAATACCTTTGATTCAGACTAAGTATGAAGCAGCTACCATGGGAAGAAATCAAATGAATATTGTGAACACAATATTCCCTAAGAAGATCTCATGTAGGGAATCTAATAAGACCATAGGCTTTGAATCCATGAAATTGAAGATCAATTCATCTAAAATAGCACCTAAGAGGGATGAAACTATGTTTAACCTGTGTTGAAGATTAAAACATGCTAAAATAGATCCAAATAACATGTTTTTTATCTAGCCAGAAGATTTGGAATGAATAAGGAATCTTGAAAATGAAATTTCCTAGGATGGTTGTACAGTTAAAGAAAAACATTCATGTAATTAAGATAAAGTGTCTAAGATATTACAAACCAAGAGGGTCAGCAGTGTTAATGAAGTTATATGTGAGAGGTGTATGAAATTTGGTCACATAATAAAAGGATTTCTAACCTTAGTACAAGAGAAAGAATAATTCATTAAGATGATTAAAAATGTATCATTCTTGATGGCTATTAAGAAGAACAATTATACACACATATCAGAAGAGAATGTGAAGAGATCAATTCCACATCAACACGGATCAGAACATATGTTCAGATGTGAAATCAAAAAGACTGGAGAAAATGGATCATTTTGGTTGAGAAAACCATCTCAGCCTTTCTTATCACATTGAATAAAGAGGAACCACCTTATTATATTAATAATTTTTGTATTATATATTTACTGACAGTATAGGGAATTGAAGGTGAAGAATTATCTCAGGGGGAGAACATGAGAAGTGGTGAATTTTGTCAACTCTTAATAGCTAAGCTAAATAAGTCTCCATCCTTAGAAGATTATTCTCTTGATATTCCAGGATTAAAATGATGAAAGATCACCCTCAATTAAGATTATGAGGAGTGTTTCCCTTGAGTGGAATACAAATGAAGAAGTTTCCAGAATTATTATTTCAATCAGTTTCAACTTCAGTTGGTATTAAATTCAATTACATTGGAAATTTCTTAAAGAGAGTTTCATTGGAAATATTATGTAATTTATCAATCTCTTGTTCTTGGTTACTCATAATGCAGAACATTTTACAAAGGGGGAATAACTGGATTAGTCAGTGACATAATAAGAAAGGAAATGCCCCAATTCCACTTTTCATGACAATTGCACTCGAATGTTTTTAATATATTTGTTAAAGTGAGAGTAAGAGTTTAGGGTTGGTTATTCTCTATCACATTCAATTTTATTAGCCTGAAATGAAATTGGAAAAACCTTGAAGAAAAATTACATGAGTTCTCATCTCATGAGGTATTATTATTAGTGAATAATGGACAACCTCATTGTCTAAATCAAATACCTTAATTTTTACCCCGATCATTTCTCATGAATACTTAGAGTGAAATAATTTGTGTCACATTTTCATAAGAAATTACTTATACCCTTTTCCAATGAACATTGTATTTCTTATCAATAAGGGGTAGAGAAAGCGAAATGATTGTTCAAAAAGTGAGAGATAAAGAAAAAGAAAAACGGGAAATAGAGGACTCTTATTTTGATATTGACACATTCATTTGAGGAGGAATTTATGGAATTGACAAAAAAATACAAAGGGTGAGATTATTGGGACCAATTTGTGTATATGGTTATATTTATTGTCAATAGTTGTCAATGAATATCAAAATGAAGAAGGATATGACGAAGAAATCCAAATTTATTTAGAGTGGAAATTCAAAAAAAAATAACGTATCTTATATTCAAAATACATGTATCAAAGTTGATACATTGTATACAACAGTGACACTGTCTCTGAGAGTGTTGAATGTCTTCAAGTTATAAAATGTTCATGCAACATCTCACTGTTCAGAGAGTCAACGCAAGTGCCTACCTGAAGAAACATGCATCATTTCATGAGGGATCATGTGGATATTTGAAGATTTAATAATGGTCATGCAAATAATAGAAGATGATTCCAGTCATATTCAGTGTTGACTGGAAAGACTGAGGCTGGTCGAAGATAGAGAATTTCCAGAACTTTCCACAGACAAATCTGACAATGCTAAAGGTGATCTATCGAAGAATATATATCATGACAGATAAGGTTCGTGATGAAAGAAACTGATTGTTGAAAAAGAATGTGGACTAAGAATTAGAATGGGCATTCTTTCTGAAGAGATATCTAAGGTGGTTTTGTTTCCCAATGTATTTCAAATTATTGGAACTCAAAATTGGGTTTTTGTTTTTTCACAATGGAAGGATTTCTACATAGGGGTGAATGAGATACGGAATGAAGAACTAAATCAGAAAAAGAAGAAAAATGAGTACCTCAGAACATGGATTGCATACCCTGTCTGGGAAGAGTTCGTGACCGTGTACCATTTAGTAGGAAAGGTGTATGAAATGGTTCATATAATAGGTTGCAATATAAAAAATGGTTCTCTAAGAAAGGATTTGTGATACGCAGAATGGCTCATTGTTGGTGAATGACTTACAGTACATAGACTAGAAGACATGCAGTACACGGTAAAGGTTGGCAGTTCATAGGAGGGTCACAGTATGCGATGGTGGCTTATAGTATGCAGAAGGATCATAGTTTGCGTTGAATATTTTACCACTTTGAAAATTTGGGTAAAATGTATTAGCTATATTTTCGGAGTTATATTCCTATGTAAGCAGTGAAAATACCATCATTAAGGAAGAACGAATTCGATACAAAAATAGAATTTTAGTGGAAGAACTCAACTAAGTCTAAAATTGGTATGTAGGAGAGATTCTATAAAGGATGATGTGGTATGCGATAGACAAATGGTTCACAAAATTTAAGGGAGTAGTCCGTGGAAGAGATTTTGTATAAGAAAAAAAGATATGCGGGAGGTGAAATAATTCACAAAATTTGAAGAAGAAGTATACAGAAGGATGAATCGGTATGCCAAGGTGTTATGGAGAGGCAGTACATGATGGAAGTATGTGAATGCAGTACAATAATGTGGCACATGAATGAGGTATAATAAGGTGGTATATGAAGGTGGTACGTGAAGGTAGTATACAGATGTAGTATGCTAAGGCCTTGTACAGAGGCGGTACATAATGGTGGTGTGTGGAGCAAGCACGATGCCTGGAGTAGGTGCGGTGCGCTAAGCAGACATGGAACATGGTGCAGGTGCGGTACACAGAGTAGAGGCGGTAAGTGGAGCATACGCGCTAGACGGAGTAGGCGTGGTACGCTAAGTAGGCGTGGTATGCGGACTATGTGTGGTACATAGAGTAGGCATTGTATGCAGATCAGAGATAATCCACAGAATCAGGGACCCTTCCTAGAAATTGAAACATCATAAAAATAGTTTGTGATTCTAGATAAATAAGTGGAACAAGTTCTAGTGAATTTAGTAATTTTACAAAAGAATAAAAGTTATTATATAAGAGCATTAATTCGGGACATAGAGGAAAGCAGTGTCTCATGATGAATAGAGTAAAAGACTTTTCATGCTAATTTGTTGCAGTGACATTCAAGTAGATAAACTATGTGAGATCTCTCACAAGGCAGTGAGCTAGGTAGGGTCAATGGATGTAATCTGGGGAAAGCAGTGGGTTATCCCTGAGCCTTTTTAAAGGTAGTTTTCCTGGTATAGATTGATTGTTCCCAAACCTTTGTAATACCTAGCTAGTGAAGAATAGTGGAATTTTGTACGATCATAAACCTATTAGAATATGCTCCTTAGATGTTTCCCTTAGTGGTTAACCAAGTGAAAATGTGTTTTGTTAAGCTTCAGCATGTGAATGTTTTAATTACTAGACATATCCATCTTACAATTTTAAACAAGTTTCTACCAATGTGGGAACATGATCTAGTAGATAATACAAACAATTAACACCCTGATTCTCCCCCCCCCCCCAGGGTGATCTAGGGTCCTTCAATTCCATGTGATATAGATATTAACACAATTTTAGAATTGTAATTCATCACCTTAAAAAGGTTGTAAAACCATGGAGGAATGTGTTAAAAAATTATGATATCATGTTTAAATTTAGTGGGGAAAAATAATTAGAAGGAGTAAAATAAGAAGGAGAAGGAAAGGGAAATAGATAAGGAGGTAGGGAGGGAGCATTACCACCATTAAATTCATCACCACAAATCCCAGAAAGGATGAATAAAAACATATTGAGAAATCTTGAGAAAATAGACACATATAAAATGTTTATTAATTAGTTAGTTTCAAATAAGAGGAACCTTAGGGAATGATCACAATGATGATTATGAGAGAATATTCAGTTATGGTTTTAGGGATTCTTTTAAATAAGTATGAAAGATCAATGTAGGTTTTTAATTCCCATTAATATTAATTCTTATTAGTTTGGAAAATCTTTGTGTGACTTAGGTTTGAGTGTGAACATCATATCATACTCAAAATTCAAATTATTATGATTTTAGATTAGTCCCAAAAAAGTTACTCTATAATATATATACAAAACAGTGAGATATCTATTTGTTTTGGTTGAGGATTTTTCAGTTAAATTGGACCAGTTTTATATTCTACTAGACTTTTTTTTCTTGATATGGATGAATATATACATCACTCATAATAAAATATCATTTTTTTAATTAGAATTGTCATGATTGAGATTAAAAGTGGGGATTTATCATTAACTATTAATGGTGATATAATTAAATTTAATATTCATCATATAATAAATAATTTTAATGAATAAGGATAGTTTTTTAGTGAGGATGTTTCTTCCATTGATGTGAGGGAAGAAATAACTTCTTTAAAGAAGGATAAAACAAAAATTGGAAAAAATAATGGAAAATTAAGCATGATTGAAAGGATTGAGGTTGTTCAAAATGCTTCTGAGAAAATAAAAAGGTCATAGAGCGCAAAAAAATTAATTTTTCAATGAATTATCCATTTTCTTTTTTTAATATTAACTTAATTTTGGATAATTTGTCCAATGGAAATAGAGATAATGCATCATAAATGGATTTTAAATCATGTTTTAGGAAAATTAGGTTTCCTTATATATGTGTAATAATATAACCTAAAACCCTTCATTGATCTGAATTGATGAACACCTATATATTCTTTTATTACAAGCCATGAGGAGGTCTTTTCTATATTAAAGACATTAAAATGGTTATTATAGGAGAAAACCATTTTTTAATTATTTTTTTGGGAGTTTTTCTTTAGTATGTATAAAATTAAGGACAACAATCATTTTTATTATAATTTCACGGATCATGTACATTCACGTATATATTTTTATATTCTATGTAGATGATGATGATGGAGGAATGTGAAAGGCACAATATGAGGGTGAAAATAGGAATAGATTCAATATATATGTATTTTCTTAAAATTAGTTATATCATTACATTCTGGACATTTAGAATTTAAAAAAAATCTATTCAATGCTTATATTCCATAGCTATATTCGTAATCTTTGGTATAATTAGTTAATTATAAATACCATCATTAATTGTTTTAAAATTTATTTTCAATGAAATTGAATGAGTAATATGATGGGAAATTGAGTCCAGAAAAGAATAAAAATATTTATTTGATATATCATGATTTAAAGAGGTCCGTTTATCTATGAAAATAAAATTTTCAAAACACATTTATTCTTTGGATTTCTAATTTTATCTTAATTAATGAAAAATTATTATTTATAAGATGAGTTATTTTATAATTTTTTTATTATCATTCCTAATAATTATTCTAAACCATTTTTTCATATTATTTATTATACCCAGTTTCCTGAAATGTTTTTGACATGATTAGGACATCAATTTTCATCTTTTTGAAACATGAATACTTTAGACCATAATTAGAGGATTGAGACTATTAATTAGTTATTCATTAATACATTTATTCTCGTGATACTTTCCTTACCCATTATCTTATTTTATACCCATATAAACCATTAAATTCCATAAAATATGAATCATTAAAATACTATTTTTAATTCCCACCATACTCCTAGAATTTAATCTAATTTACACCAAAATAAGTGTTGGAAATGAGTGGTTTCAAGTTATTAATGAGGATGTTATATATTAAAAAAGGTAAAATTTTTTGTGTTATGATTTGTTGTGAGGGAAAATATTCATAAATTACCAAACATTAGGATTTCTTTTATAACCGATGAAAAAAAATGTAAACAAAAAGAGGGAAAATATTATATTAAGATTAGTATTAGCATTTGTGATCATTCATGAAGAGGATAAGAGAGTTGTAAAAATTTTCATAATTAAAGTAAATGATGAGTGTTTCATTGATCATTGAATTGTTTGTCATGTATTTTAACTAAGAGGTTATCCTTCTTCTTCTTTATTTTTTTATTTATCATATCAATAACCACTAACCTTTAACAACATATACATTTTAACCTTAGTAAAAATCTTCTTCATTACTTTTTTTGATTCTAAATTATAGATTAATATATTTTAAAATCTTGTTGATTGTGTTCATATATAAGATTTTGAGTATAACTATAATTTAAATGATATAGATTATAGTGTTAATGAACAAAATTATGAAGTATAAATATGTGAATCAAAGGGTAGAGGGGTATTTTCAATTCAATAGTTAAAGTAAAATATTGGGGTGATTGGTTTTCATAAAAAGTGGGAAATTGAAAATATGTATCTATGAGATACATAAAATTGAATTTTTCATTTATAATTAATTTATTTAATTGATTATGGTGTTTATATTATTTATTTGATGAGTTTTATTTGTGACAATGTTGATATTTAATTGAATAAAAATGAGATTTTACGTATGGTGGAGTCGATTTGTTGTATTCAGGTATGGGTTTTCATTAATAATTTCATTTTATTATTGTGATATTAATTCCTAATTTATCACATTTTTAATTATTTTATGGATGGATGATTCTTTGAGTGGAGTTTGGATAATTTTGGAATAAGTAATATAATATTAAATAACTGATGTCATAAATCCTTGTTTAACACACCATGTAGGCGTTGCATTGATTGTAAACTATAAACTTAAGAGAAAAATGATAGTAATAGTGAATCTTTTAGGTGGAAAGATTTTATGAAATGAGCATAGATGTGGATTTTTTTATTATAAAATGATTAGAAAAATAAAATAAGGACCACTATGGTGTTTTTAAGGGATTTTCCTATTGAAATTGAAGCTAAATAAGTAAAACATGTTTTTTATAATACCCAAACCAAGATCACTATAAATATTAGTTAGTCTGTTTCTTCATGTGATTTTAGGTGTGCCTCCTCATACACCAAAGGCTTCCAAATAGTACTGAGGAACTAAGAAGGATCTCTGAGGAGTCTATACCCCCATACCAGAGTTCATTGTAATAATATAAATAACCAAACATCATCCATGTCAATAAACTAGAAGTGGAAGAAAAAAATAGAAATTACACTTAATAAATGAGATACAGTGAAGGCTTGAGTGGCCCTTTCATACATATGACACTTATCTCCCAATAGTCCAACAACAAATATAAAATATATAAGTATAAAAGAAATGCATTAGGCTCCACTACCAACTATGATCCATACCCCATACCTAGTCTCTAGAACCCTTTTGAGCCTCTCTGGCATGATCATAATACTCCACTTGGGTGACTCTACTAAATTATGTAGTCCTAGGCCCCCACCATATCTATCGTGTATTAGTGATCAACCTAAAAGAAGTCATAAGGTATGTATATACACTACGGTTCATGTATAGGGGTGGGAAATTTATCTCAGTATTCCACACCAATGATGCAACTATAACTTGTTTTCAAACGTGAATGATCAGGAAATATGACCAGCCTACCTGAGACACAATTAGAATAAAAAAATAAGATAAAATCTATTATTGATCCTTATTTCTGAGACCCAAATCGACCATGACTACATCAACCAATTATGGGGTGTCTCTGATAATTTATTGAACTTTTTTCCTCTAAACTAACATGAAGACTCTAATCCCTAGTATCCCTAGCCAATCCCCATGAATACATGGTCCCATCCCATGGAAGTTATATCTTCTGGGATCCTAAACCATTAAATCCATTGTCATATCCTCATGAATATAGGTATGATGACCCTATAAACCATATCATGAGCTTGAAATCCATGGTTCAACCCATAATCATCCTCGTGATTCAAGAATTAAGGCTTAGTACAACGCTATCTTCCAGGCATGAAATCGACGGAATACCCAATCAGATTAGACCCCCAAATCCATGGTATCTCAAAACACCAATATCCTAATCCAAGGAACAACTAAACATTGATTCACATATCCATTTAAACTTCTATCAATTTATCCTACTCCAAAATGTGGAAAGTTAGCTATATCCAACTCCAACTAGTGGCATCCTAACCATATCTGTCTCAAAATTAGTGTGTTCCAACAATATAACATTATCCCTAATGGTGTAATAAAAGTTAAAATATAAACAAAATAAATAAAAATTTAATATGTTATTTCCAAATAACCACACACATCATCAAAATCTCATCACCAACTATCCATAAAAACAGGTTCAAGTTCAATGTGACAACTACTACCAAATCTACACAACCACACACCCAATCAAGGTTGGTTAAGCATTGTAAACCCTCCATGGTCCTATGGGTCATCACATAAGTAGATAAATCCCTCTTGGGATACAAAAAACCATTACATAAGTGGAATCATACCTCTTGGGATCCTTTAGGTCAAAACATATGCAAAGGTCTCCCTCTTGGGATCCCTTGCCATAAATAGCCTCTCCGGAAAACTCATGTATCTATTGGGTTCACACATCCCATAACACAATCTATAACATATCAAGACCTTGCATGCATAAAATGGATCAACACACAAGGTATATAGAATCAATCCCATCCTCTTCCATAGTCACACTACTTTTTCTCAAACACCCAACATATCAGTCTCCTCAAGTCGTAACCTAATACCAAAAACTCGGGATTATCTTAAGTTACTCTAGTTGATGACCCTGGAAAACCCATTCTATTTCTTCCAACCATTATCATGACCCACACTGGGTCTCATTCTATATACAAATTTAGAGATCTCTAAATTCATTTACTAGTATAAGAAACCCTCATTCATATATTTTTATCCCAAATCACCTCTTTGAAGTTCTCATAATGTCCCAAGCATTCATCCATTGAGTTCCACATCTCAAACAATTTGAATTGGATCCACTTTTTTACAAATTGTACTTAGGGCTAAAAATTTTCCCCAAACACTCAAATATAAAACAAGGGTGAAATATACAGTGTATACAATGAGTACATGGTGTATACACTAGAACCTCCACATGGTAAATGTACTTCTACATGGCCTAGGTACACTTGGGGTCTAGACATGTACTTGTGTAAGCACCCAATTCTAGGACCAAATGAGTGGTTAGAGAAATTATTGGAGTTCATATAGCTAGATATAATGTCCATTTTACCCCTCATTAGAATTAGAAAAAATATAAAATTTCAACTCATTTTTACAACTTGAAAAAATACAATGTTCTATGATCTCCCCTCTATAGAACTTCCCATCCTCTAAAATCATTGGTGTTCATCCTACTGATATTTTATCACTCCATGCATTGGTTCAACCGTTGTTACCTCAACTATCCAACGATAAGTCACATGAAATCCATAGATCTTTCATAATATGTGAGACACTCAATCATGATCAGTCCAATACTCACCACCATAAGTGTATCCATATAATCACCTCACAAAAAAATAAAAACTACATGATCCACTCTTTATCATCGCCAAATTAAATGAATGGACTTTTCCATCTTTCTCAAACTAGAGAATGAGTATAAAAACATCTACCACTCACTAATAATGGAAGCCTTTATGCTCAAAAATAACATAAAATGAGGATCACCACCTACAATGTCCTATAGTTCACTCCCTAACAGAAGGATTTACTTACACCATTCATTTAGAGATGAAATAAACAGGTTATTATACCCACTTTCGGTTACTCTTCATGATCCATGCTAACCAATATATTGATACCTAACCAAGATTGAGCCAGATTGGTCACACCACAAAAAATGATCCATTCTCAATGTCTCCTCTAACATAGAGAGACATTTATCATTTTATCACTAGAACTGTATTACTATGAACGATGTATTAATTTAAAACCATTATCACTCATCTCACACACATCCACTCGTAGATTTAAATTTTTAGTGATTCCATAAATAGCAAGCATGTATTGAACCTATACAACCCAATAAAGAGAGCGTATAATATTGAACCATCCAATCAAACCAACCAACTCACACTTCCATGATCCATGCATCCTTATGACCACGCTGACCATTCCCCTTGACATGTTAGTCTCAACACTCTTGGAGCTCCCTAGGAACTCCTCTCAAAAAATGTGCACCTCGCCTGTCCCATTATTTGTCCTATGATTGATGCCTCACAACATCATTGTTGAAACCACATTTGAAAATACTTTTCCCAAATCATGTCAATCTCAACCACATGATTATCCTCTACTCAACATAATTTCTATCATGTACATACATAGACACTCTAACCCCATTTCTAAGGTGCATCAAAAACCAAAATGGCCAAACATTGCCCTATTCATATCCTTAAAATGACAATTTTATAACAAAATCAACAGAATCCAAAGGGATCATCACTGTAAAACCATGAGGCCCTACAATGTATCTATCTCTTACCATGAATTGCCTCTCATTCTTCCTATCACTAAAGGAACACAATACTCATATTAAGCCCTCGTGAAGATCACCCTCGACGAAACCACACACCGACCCACTGGGTTTTGATTAAAACATAACGGTCTCTTGGTCTCCCACTTAGCCCTACCATTCATGTCGCAAGTCAGGGTCACAATGTTAGATCGCCTAGTCCAAGTTAAAACTTATATATGGCCACAACTCACACCATAAAAAGTTCCCAACAACCAAACACATGATATCACATAAAAATACATCACATGCCATTCGCAACTCAAAACATGGGTACCAATCCTCTATATGAAACCACAAACTAGACTTCTCCGTAGAGGATCATACCTCATCATTCCAATGTATACACATAAAAAGTCCTACATGATCAATGTCAACCGCAAACATAGTTTGGTTAAATTGATTACAATTCCATGATATGGAGGAAAACATCACACAAGTTGTTACTAAGACATAAAATTACTAAAACCAACAACCCAAACTGACAAGGGTTTTCAAATCTTAGGAATCACGTTCTATACCTACCCACTTTGTTCAATTAACCTTATATACATGAGGATTGAGTTGTTATCCTCTATTATAATCATCTCATAGTAAATCCACCTGACCTACAACATATGAAAATATATATACAAGGCATCCCACATAAGTATAATTACACCAAGTACTTATACAAGAAACAAACTTATGAGAAGTGGTTCAAATATTAAACAACTAGGCCTTATTCTGTGGTAAAACAACACATTATCATGTATATAACATTTGAATCCTATGTGATAGAAAAGATAGATGAAATACATATTTCTTATATAGGTAAAGGGTCAAATCCAACCATTGGTCTCTTCTTAATGGGACAAGAGAAAAAAATTCAAATGAAATTATAAAATACAAACCATATTTGATTTTATCAAGAAAAAATCATTTAAAAAATTAACAACACAAACTGTGAATATAAATCCCATCCATGGTAACCTAGAATTCCTACCAGAATATGTATTCTTGATTTACCATTCTGATATTAATCACAAGCTTCAACACATCCCTAAATCTCAGGTATATTCTATACTAAAACAATAATTCAAAAATAAAACGTGGTCTGATAATGCTTGGTAACATCCATGCTTGTCTCACTATGATTAGTAACTAGACTAGTTCTCCATGTGACCTCAGACATGATTGGTCATAGTCCACTGGCATCGAACTAGTGTAGGGGGTATAATGTGGTACTATGAAGAGAATATACCCCCATATTAGAGTTCCCAAAAACAATATAAATAACCAAATATCAACCTTCATGATAAACTAGAATCTAAATAAAAAGATATTTACAATGTAATAATAAATGAGATTCAGTAAAGGACCAAATTTCCATGTCATAAATATAACGTTGATCACCCAATAGGATGATCACATATTCAAAATAAACAATATGAAATAAACATGTTAGGATCTAATGTAAACTGTGATCTATGCCACATACATGGTCTTGAATGCCCTTCTGTGTTCCTCCTACCCAATCATAAAACTCTACATGAGAATATCCACTTGAACATGAAATCTTGTGCCTACAGCATATATTTTATTCATATAAACTCAATATGAAAAAAATAAGGTTTTCATGCACACTGAGGTTCATATACAGTGGGTTAGATATGAATCCTAGTAGGCCAACCCTAATGGTGAACCAATAACCTATTTCCATGAGTGTATTCTCTATGATATAATTAACCTTACCAAGACATAACCAGAACCAAAATAATAAAGTAAAACCACCATCATTACATAGTTCAATGACCCCAATATCCAAAAACCAATTCCTCCAAGGTCATTGTGCCTCTGAGAACGTTTCAAAGACAATTCCTCCCATGTATTATATGGGATCAAAATCCATGACAACCCTAGAAAATATTAATGTGATCTGGAGCTCATCCGATAGTAATTCTGTCTTTAGGAATCTAAATACATTATATCCCCTAATATCCTTATAACTCCATGTATGAATCCCATAAGAGCCCTATCACAATCTATAAATATATAAAATCACCTATCAATATCCCCATGACATCAAGGATGAGGCTCATTGTAGCCTTGTCATCTGGGATCCAATTACATGGAATCCCTTATCAGCTTTGAGCCCCAAATCCATCAAATCTCCAAAAATCAAGCATCCAATCCATTACAACTCCAAACAATGATCCTCATATACATGGTGAGTCTTGTCCATGTATCTATCTCTAAAATATGGCATCCCAACCATTTCCAACTCCAACTAATGACAATGCAACCAGAACCCTGACTCATAACCATGGAATTACAACCATATCAAATCAGCCTTGATTGTGTAAGATAGGTTCACAAATAAAAAATATATAACAATTTTTGGACAAATGACCATTCATGTCATCAACATATCAAAACCCTTTAGACTTACACATTGGTTCATGTTCTAGGTAACACCTGCACCCATCTCTACCCTACCATCCACCCACTCAAGGATATTATAACAACAAGAACCCACATGGGTTCTCAAGGTTATAACATGAGTAAATTAATCCATCCTAGGATCCTTTGAATCTATTTCAAGGTGGAGGCCTCCCTCTAATAATCCTCCGAGTCAAAATATTTAAAAAATTCTTGACTCTTGGGATCCTCGGTCCAGACTAGTCTCTCAGACGAACACCCATATCTCAGGGTCACACTTCCCACAAGCCATTTTCTAACATCACTTATCCTTATGGTCCTAAAATGTATAACCTCATAGGAGATATTTACACTATCCCATCCCCTTCCCATATCACTCTAGGTTGTTCTAAACAACAAACTTATCAGTCTCCTTGAGTCTCAACCCAATATCACTAACTAGGTATTATCCCAAACTACACCAATAAGAGACCTTGGAGATCACAAACCCTATCATCAATTCATTCCCGTGTCCCTCGTTTGGGTATAATTCCATGTCTACTTTGGAGAACTTTATATTAATTTTTAGAGAAAGAACAAATCATTTATTGATTTCCCTGCCCAAATAACTATTTATTAGGCCTCAAAAATCCCCAAGGATCCCCCATCACGTTCTATATAGAAAACACTAATAATAAACTCGTTTTTCAGTTTTGAATATGAGGTGAAAAATCACCCAAAACCAGCATATGGGAATCAATGGTGTGGTACATGACTTATACCCAATGTACATGACATGTGTGCCAAAACTATCATCATGGTAATGTACTTATACATTTCCTAGGTACACATGGGGTTTTTTCTTGTACTACTACATAGCTAAAGAATACATGGATTCTATCAATATACTTCTATATAACCTGGATTGACATGTGGTCTGGTAACATTCTATTACACGACCAGGTCCCCCTTGCATGGGGTATTTACCAATTTACTCTGTGACATGACCATGTCCCAATACATGGGGTGCACTCTATGTACACAATTTTTAGTTTAAAAAAAATCACATTATTCAAATTGAAAGAACCCATGAAATCTTTTCTTGATACCACATGTCATTTGATTGTTATTTCTTGAACAGAACCCCCTATAATCAGATTGAATCCCCCATTTTCCCCTTAACTAATCTTATATTGACCCTCATGGGGTCCACAAAAACCATAATATGGATTTGAAAATTAAAATAAACTACATTATGTACATCTAGGATAAAAACTCAAAACACAACATTCCCTTGGGTATAAAATTGTAGCACTTCTGTCTCAGGTCCATGGAATGTGCCCATCGATGCTAAATCTAGAAACAATAAAGCTCTATTATGTGATTCCATATAATATTCCTCTATTTTCCACTAAAAATAATACCCCAAAGTGTAAGGCCCCATTGGTGCTCGACACAAGTGTCATGATGTAACCCAATGGGGCGCGATCCGCAACTCCTCGAGCCCACCTCCAATAGGCTAGATCTTAGTAACTAGCTATGAGTAGGAAATCACTCACATGGGAGGTCTTAGCCTAAGATACCTGTAAAAAAGCACCCACATACACCTCCATGAAATAGTGAAATGATATATAAAAACTAAAAATAAAACCATGAATGCATCTATCCCATAGCCAGAGTACAACAACAGTACAAAAAGGGAAATATATAGGGCCCCAGAAAACAAATAAAAAAGTGTCCAACATGCAATGAATGAGGGTATCACTATCAAACACCCACCGGAAAGCTCCCTAGCATAGATTTAGTAACACCCCGGTCAGTTTAGCTCACTAAGATCTGATTTCTTCGGGTCCTCTTGGGACTCCTTTGAAAGGTAGGTGGTCTGCACAAGACACAAAACATGTGAAGGAAAAGATCAAGTAGGGGTGAGAATAAAGATAATTAGTAGGTGGCCCAAAACATCCAAAAGAAAAGGGATCAACTGAAAGGCATCAGTCAGCTCATCCCATCCAGGGAGAACCCAAATGATAAAAACTCCATCTCATGACCATACTCAGCTAAACTCAACCAATCAACTCAAACAACTGGGTATATCATCGAAGATATGACAATACCCTAAGGGAAACCCAGAAAACACACCAGACATTCTCATCTCAGGAACCAAGCCTCATGGGGTTCCGACGTCATAGTCGGTGTCAATTTTTACTCAAGGTACTAAGGCAACACATAACCAAGAGAAAACACATGTCAGATAGAGCCACAAATTATGACATTCTAGAACTCAGTAGTTCTTGATCCTTTGATTGTGGATCCCCCCCCCCAATACCCATTAAGGGACACTAAAATCCCTAATAAAAAACCGTAATCCACAACTCCTCAAATAGGGGATCACACCTAGGATCCAGTTCCATAATCTCTCAAAGAAAGGATCGCACGCAGGAACCACTAGAGAATACAAAAACCCAATCTAACATCCCAAAGATCACCTAAAATAGATAGAGGATCATCACCCATTTAATGTTGGTCATAATGATTAAAAAAACCTTCTGGGATAACTCAGGAAGTAGGGGATAGTGCACCCGATGATACTGTAAACCCTACCGAAAAGATCTACTAAGTTGGGTATTGTATACCTGATAATGTTGCAACCCTACTAAAATTGCCTTCTACATAGGGTATCATATGCACAATGATACCACCAACCCTACAAGGATATTCTACTAGATAGGGGGTTGTTTCCCACATAGTGTTGGTTGTAGTGATTATAAGAACCCGATCAAGGGTAAATGATACACTAGAGGATCCTACTTCATCCACTTCAGAGGGATACAACAACACTATATAGCTCAACTACCGAGGGGATTACAAACATGTAGAAAGGATGTAATTCCACATTAACCCTCATAAGAATAGACCAAGGGAGTTCACTCAACTGTTTCTAGTCCAAACATCTCTATCCCAAGAAACTTGCAGCATCACCTCACCCCACACCTCATAGGCCCAAGATGAGGCCACCATCACGTTATAAACAAAAATGCACGTAGGATAGGCTATTCACTTGCCTCAAATGGGCATCTGATGCAAAATTCATAAAACACTACAAATATTCCCAATGGGGCCAATGCATTGGTTTCAAAACTCATCTATCAGATCACACCATTTTGATCCCCTCAGAAAGTTCTATTATATCGACTAATCATTCATCAAAAACGGACACCGGAAGAATAAGTCACATTTCTCCATAAATTCCCAAACCACGCCTCAGGGGGACTGCACCCTAATATCAGTATTAGCACCTAAAATCTATTTTGAAATGTCTGTTTTACCATTAATATCCCAAATACATCTATGACACATTAATCGAATTCTTCATGTAGATGTTATGGCAGGTCGAAGTTGAAAAATAAAAAAAACTTATTATTTTTTCAACGTTAAATGGCCCCGAGAAAAAAACAAACTGATAAAAATCCCAAAAAATTCAAAATGGTTCTGTCTTGATTCATGGATCATGTCATTGCAAACGGCTCGCACATCAGACTTACAGTTTTCATGTTATAGGG
The DNA here is from genome assembly GCA_963277665.1 of Viscum album. Lineage (NCBI taxonomy): Eukaryota > Viridiplantae > Streptophyta > Magnoliopsida > Santalales > Viscaceae > Viscum > Viscum album. The sequence goes on from OY728137.1 coordinate 1,963,033,247, forward strand.
TTTTAAGGAACCCCCAGCACAAAATAGGCCTGACATGCCTGTATTGACCGGTCTACCACAGCCTGGATCAGCCCGCCTCGGCGGGGACATCTACCTCCATTACTAGGTTCCTATGCCTTTCTTGCTTTAGTCGGCCTGCCTCTATATCGAATGGCCTGTCGCCACACAGTAGCACCCCCGAACTATAGCTCGTTGATGCCCCGCCGGGAACAGTGTTGCGACGGCCAGTCTTCCAAAAGCCACCGAGATCACCCTGATGGTCCCAATTTTTATCTGGGGCTGTATTTTCGACCTTTGGGATCCGATATACACAACTTTAATGAAAAAATGAATCAAATTGAATAATTCATGGGATTTTGGAATTAAAACTCAAACCACCTTCCTCCCTGGTGAAACTCTGATGCTTCAAGCCCAAATATGCGTTCCAAAGCAACTGTTGCCCGATCAGGGACCACCCACTGTCATTATCAGAGCTCAACGATGCCTCATGTGTTCTATTTGGGAATTCTTCGGTGAATAGGTGGAATAAGATTCCACGGTTCCTCCTACTGCACACCAATAAGAGAGGGTGGTGCTAGATTTATTTTGTTTAATTTTTAATTAATAAATAAATAAATTAAACAATCATTTAATGCCCCCAAACAAAACTCCATGTGTGGAAAACATTATATCATGTATAGGGAAAAAATGGAATTCTAGACTCAACCATGGTCTCATAATTTTTATCTAAGACTCCGTTCAGAAGTTATTCAAGCTGACGTCTATAAATAAATTAATTTATTTATTTACAAAAACACGGTTGATATCATTTTCAATAGTAGGCATGTGCCTTCCAAACATACACCCCTCCTAGGATAAAAGACACACTTGGGACTCAATCATGCCCTCAAATTTGTGATCTGAGATATTTCTTAAGAGATAACTCGATTTCTCTATGTGCATAGAATTAAAATACTTAATATTTTTATAAAATTAATTATGGGCACACCGGGACTTGGAATCGCATGCCATCTCTGCGCCTAACTCTAGAATAATTCGTAGGAATATTCCAACATCTGAAAGGGAAAAACATAATTCTATAAAACAAGTATGAGTAAATATTAACAAAATCTGAAAAGGGGAAATAGAAAATAAAATAAAAAAAATCTAGATTGTGTCTAACCCCACTTCCTAATTCAAGTTTATTCATCTACTAAGAAAATTCCCCAACTATATACTTAACAAAAATGTAAAAATAAAAATATGATACTCTGTTAAAAAATATCACCAGACGAACACACATGAGTCAATTAATATTATATTAATTAAATATTAATGATTCAAAAAAATTTGAAGAGTTAATATTTCCACAAAACACTTAACCTATTGCTGATAGCCTGTTCTAGGGCCAATGGAGTGGTCATAAAAATTATCTTAGTTCATCTATTTGGTTAAAATGAAAACGTTTACCCCTCATTGGAATCTAATGTGAAAAAATAATTTTTTTGCTCGTTTTCACAACCTGGAAAAACATAGTGTTTTAAATGATTTAAATTGAAAACAATTCCATAGAGGAAGATATGAGATATGAATACAATGCTCTAAAAATTGGATGATAATTTGTTATAGTGATATTTTAGGCTTGGTTTTAAAAAATTATATGATTTAAATAATTTTTTTAAACCCAACAGTCATCATGGTAATATTTTATAAATAAAAAGAATAAAAATTTGAATATATATTTTTTGAGATTCTGGAAGAATTTTTTATGGAATAAAATGAATAATTTTTTCTTCGTTAATTCAATAATGATGTTAATTAACCCTTATCAAACCTTTTAATGCATTTTAAATACATTTGGATGAATTCAATAAATTGTAAAAATTAGAAAAAGTTGTAACAGTTGTGTTTTAGCAATATAAAATCCATGATGGTTTTCTTAGATAAAAAATTTTCGTATTTACAATATGAGGAAGAACATTAAAAAATAGTGAAGGCCCCAAGGCCATTTTTATAAATGAAAATTTTCTAATATTGAGGTTTTTATATGTCTAAAATATATAGAAACCTAGTGGAGACGTGTGATAGATATTTAGAACATCACACATTACCTTTATGGACGTTTTTAAGTGTTATTAGGGAACAATTAAAGGAAAATTAAATGAAAGGTATAATGAGATATAAGATATATGTTTTTTTATAGAATTAAGACCTTGTCTTGGTGATTTTCATAAAAACATCCACAAAAATGGGTTATAATTTGGTTGGAGTATCTAAAAGTTTGAATCTAGTTGTTAAATTTTATTTTTGGTTTTTTTATTCACCTATATCTTATCAAACATAGATTAAACCATTGATTCTTATGAAATAATAAGTGGTAAAATCTTTTCCTAAGTTTTACTATAAAAGATGATAAAATGGTAAGATTATTTTTATTCTAATATTAATTATTTTTAGTTTAATAAATTCATCTATTTTGTTACATCTCTTCATATCTCATTATTCATGATCATTGTTTAATGACTGGTGAATTTATCTTTAATGCATCAGTAAGTTCATAAATTCATTTAATCTCATGAAAATATATTAGGTTTGTATGTTAAAATACAGTTCTTTATCACGTAATTATTATATAAACTGAATTAATTGAATATAAGAAAATAGTATTTTAGTGTTATAGAGTAAATTAAAAGGACAAGTCTTACATAGATCGAATTCTAACAATAATAATATAGATTCTTAAAAGAATTATAATTTATATTATCACATGAATTAAGATTTATAAAAACGTGATATGATTATGTGAATATTTTTAAATTCAATTTGTTTTCATTTACTTTTAAATCACTCACATATTGAGTTATAATGATTAAATAAAAAGTTTCTTATGATGGATCACTTTCCCTTATTGGCTAGATGGTTGGATTTTTAATGTACTATACCCTTGTATTTTAGTTTTAAATAACAATATACATAACTTGTAAAGTTAATTCACTGTTATAATAAAACACACCTCACGGATTGTCATTTAAACTATTTATTCACAATCATGCTTGAATATTTTCAACTGTTTTTTTTATAAATAGAATTATTGAACTATATTTTAAAAAAAATTATATCATACACAATTCATCAAAATATAGAATTAAAGTGACTAAATTGTTTTCCAATTAATTTAAATGGTTTCACATTGATTTGGGAAATATTTTTGATTCATGGAATGTTAAGGTATTTCATGAAAAACATGGGAATAATATCAATTTAATTGAAATTCAAGTTAATGGGGGCTATCATATTGGTAAATATCTCAAAATAATCCAGGATAATTGAAATATCCTTTTACCATATGTCACATCATCATTACTACAATACTAATTATTTAGAATCCATGCGGGCCCTTAGCTATAAAAATCCATGTCTATATTATGATATCTCTGACGCACTAAATAAACTAGTTGATGAAGTAGTGGTAAAAAGGTTTTATGTCCTATGATAGGTTCTTCAATGATGATGTACTAATACCATTACATGTTTAGGAGCCATTGGCTATGTGAAATTGTTTTTGGTGGGAGTCATAGTTGTATCATCAAATCAATTTAGGGATATCAAATTAATACATAATCAAATTTAATGACATGGTAATTTTGTGGTAGGTCCATGATAATATATTTTTAATGTTTTTAAACAATGAAATTATGAGTTAATGATATCTATAAATAATAATAAGTGATATATTTCTACATTGGATCATTATTTGTAACTATATTAGAACTTTGGATGTAATGAGGTAAAAACATATCATGTCTTATGGTATCTAATCATATGATGATATGATAATTCTATAAAAGGATTCAAGTGGATAGTAGAATATCACATTAGATAATTTATTATATCTTTGGTACAAGAGGATTTCTCTATCTATAGTAAAAACCACAAAATGGGAAACTAAGATCGGGCAGTCATTCATTTACAAGGTATATAATACAAGAAACAACATTACATATGATTTAATAGTATATTAGTATAAGATAACTGGACATATACATAAGGCCTCACATTTAATTTTAAACAATTAATGAAATCATTATAATTTAATAAAATTTTAATTATTCCTTCCATAATATCCTTAGACCATTTATAGAATTATTATTTGTTCCTTGGGGAGAATAGAAAAATAAATGGGTCAACCAAAATAATCAATAATGGGTAGAATACATCGAAATATATTCGGAATAATAAATTACTTGGAAGGATTAAATATTAATAAAATAATTTCATAAAACATATAACTGGATTATGAAATATATCCATAGATAACATAAAAATTGTAACACCCCGAGATTTTAGGAAAAATATTCGTATAATTTCATTAATGTCTTGTGTTGTATGCTACACCAAGATTACCTTGCGCTATACGCAACACCGTATTAGCTTGCAGTATACGCAACACTATTCTTGGATCGTGTTACACACAATTTTGATAATAGTTATTCTATAAAACATTGAGTATATATATATATATTCACTGTATAAATGAAAAATGGTTGTATTCTGTTGTACGAAACAACGAAGGATTCTTTCACAACACGCAACCCTGACTTGGCTTGCACGCAATCGCGACCTTCCTCGATAGTGTCTGTTGTACGCAATACCGGGTATTATTAAACAATGATATATTATTATAATATTTTTATGAACTAGCTGTTATGAATAGTATTAACTACATTTTGAATTTTATAACATTATTATTCATCTTACACATTTTCTAGAACATGGTATATGAACAAAAAAAATCGGGTAAAATAAGTATTTTTTAAAAAGATGCAGTTTTGCCGCCTTTTGATGGCGCACCCACTTTAAATATAGTTTTTGACATGTTTATAAGTTCAATTTGACAAAATAAAATTCTTCTTTGGAATCAAGAAATAAAAATTTACTTTGGATAAAATTTTCATATTATTCTGGTAACTTTCATATTTTGATGAATAGTAAAAACACGCTAAATTTTAATTAAAAACAAATTTTTTTATCGCAATAATTTATATGGTTAAATTATATAATTTAATGGTTTTAAAGTATAAATATAATATATTATTACCATTTAATATAATTTATGTCATTAGCATTGATTCTACCTTGAATTCGTAGGATAAATCAATTCAATCTTTTGCAATGTTTTGAAGAAAAACCAATTTTCTTTCGACAACGGGATTAATTTTAATTTAATTTCTGCAACTTTTGTGTATTGAATTTGGAAAAATGGATACCATATTTGGAATAAGTGGATCCAAATTCTGTTAATAAGCTACTTTTTATTTTTGGGAATTATGAATACTAACAACGGTAAATTTTATTTACCATAGATAAAGGTAAATCGGGTAATTAAGGGTAAATATAATATTATAAAATTACCCTAACACATGTCAAAATACTATTGGATGACTGAATGTCGACCCATATCACCTAAGGGTCGGATTATATTCATTTAATGGACTTTTGTTCATGAAAATAATTTAATTATTTTTAGAACCAAAGAATGTGACAACATGTCACTTTCTTAAATCTTATAAGTATAATTTTAATTTAGTGATACACTTCATGAAAGTTCGAACATGAATAGTCTCCAGTAATCTAAAACAATTATCTAAATCATAGGAATTTATTTAGAATTTTTATGGAATGAATAATTATCATTTATTATGACACAAAGATGATGTAGTAATTGTCTTATTAATGAAATATTTACATAATTGAGGTTATAAATACCCAAATAAATGTAATTTAAGACTTTTTATGAATTAAACTAATTATATAGGTTAATATGACATTTTAGTATTTATTTAATTAATTTTTTTCGAAATAATCATTCTGTTATGATTTTCACAAAAATCAATTACTAAATAGTGTCAAAATTGACATAAAATAGTTTTTAAAACAAATATTATATTATTAATTGTTATTTTATTCATAAAAATCTAAGGTTCGGCCAAATTAATTACATAAGGTTATATATATTAATAATAAACAACTTGGGGTTCTTTTGGCTTCTTATAGTTAGTTTATTAACCTTATAGTATAAGAAAACAAGAAGACACGGTAAAAGTAAAATTATTTAACTTAATGTTTAATCTAAATGATAAGGTTAAAATAGGAACCTAAACATTCCTAAATTCTATTGGATGAGATAATTTCGACCCGACCCTACCTTAGCTTCTAAAGAAATCAATTTGAATCTATTTAAAACCAAATTTGACTTTATAATAAAATAATAGTTTTAGTTATTCCAAAGGTACCCCTCTCCTCCCTTATAAAAGGGAACCTCCTCCTCCCTCTTCCTCACACCACTTTCAGCCATCAAGCTCGGCCAAAACCTGACAATTTCTCCTCTCCACTTCCCTAGAAACATCCTATAGGTTCTGGTCTTCTTTAAAGACCTATTTTAGTACCCTAAAAGGAGGTCTCAAAGAAGCACTTCAAAGAAGAGGTAATATCCGTTACCGATTCTTTCATCTTTATTTCTTCTTCCACTTCTTCTTCTTTAGTTGTTTCATTATAAAGTAATAACATAAGTATCACTCATATACTGATATGTTATTATAAGTATGAAACAACCCTATTTCACCATCTATCCATCCTACAGAAGAAGAAATCACCGCGCGTGCGTACGTACGGAATACCGTCTACACGTCGTGGTGTAACCTATTTTCCACCGCCACCTTACTTGGATGGGTATAATGGTGTAAATAATGACTATATATGACTATTAAAAAGTGATATTGATTATGAAATAGTATACATACACTCCAATACAATTCCACGATCATGAGAACGATATCATCCTTCGTGCGTACGTACAGAATACCATCTCCACGATGTGATGCGATTTGTTCTACATGATCTTCATTATATAATGATTATATAAATGAATTGAATGAATGAATATGATATATATTACAATAATACCATTCTGTAAATGAGGTATCTATAACCTAAAGATAAGAATAAGAATTTATTCGACAAACACGCATAAGAACAAAAAAGTAATAAACAACTGAATAACAAGTAGTAATGAAATAGTACTAATAATAAGCTAAGAATATGACCATATATGATATCATAACAATAGGTATGATTCTGGAATAAGTCAATAACATTATTTAAATCATTATACATGAGGTTTGGACAATTACGAAGCAAATCGGACCTAAGGTAAGGGAAATATCACAATCTCATTTTTATCCGAGATTGTTTATACTTTGGTATTTATTGGGGTGTATTTTATCATCCACATCCATGTTTCCTCAATATGTAATATTATTTCCATCCACCTACAATTTTTTAAATCCTATTTTACCCTTCGGTGAATTTTTAGTAAAATATATGAAAGGAATCTTTTGACGTTTTTCGTACGATGTACTTTTTGACTTTTCCGACGAAAGTACGAGAAGAATGTTTTTTTAAATTATACGGCCTGAATGGATTTTTAAAACATTATTTCCAAGAAGATTAATTTACAAGTTTTCAAGTTTATTTTTAATCAACTTCTTTTATTTTATAATTGTACGACATGTAATGAAAAGAAAAGTGTTTTTGAAGCACAAAGGATATTTTCCTCAAGAATGGAGTTCAAGTGTTTTATCAAAATTATTTTCCATCTAATATAATAAAGGGTTATGTTTATATCCCTATTATTACATTGATTTGATTATGTTGTGATGGAATTATATTTTTATGAATTCCTTTATCTTATATGAATTGTTTTATGATGTCACGATGTTTAAGATTCCCATTTTTATTACATGGGTTATGCTATGATGTATGGTTTCTTGATTTTGTGGCACACATAAGAATGGTATCAGTATGAGATGGGTGGGAACTATATATCCCGCCAATTCATTGGGTAAAGATTTTATATCTCATGAGATAGACATGGATGGAACGGTAGGTTATACCAGTTCAGTGAAACAGGACTGAAATGAGGAGTGAACTCGGTTCAGAAAGGGACTTTGTCCACTAAGATAGTCTTGGAAATGAGTCTTGACTAATAAGAAATGATTCTCTATGATTATGTGTGTATGCCACAAAGTTTCATGTTTTACGTTATGATTATTGGGATTACATTTCACTACTATGATTTATCCCATGTTATGAAATTATGATCTCTTTTGAAGGTTAAGATTTCCAAAAGATATGTTCTTATGAATATGACGTGATTGATATTTCTTTTTTCTACCCTTACTGAGCATTTGAGATCACCCTTTTATGTTTTATTTTCCCCAGGATATAAATAAAGGGTTTAGGTTTAAAAAAAAGAAGATCTTTATGGGAGATGTTGAAGATCTTTCACCACGATTAGAAGATTATATTCCAAGTTTCCAAAGACATTAAACTATTATGGTCCGTGTGTGTGAGTTTTTTTATCTACTAAGTATTCCACAAAATTATTGTAATGTCTATGTATGTTAAGCTTTGGGTCTCTACAGTTGGTATCAGGGGAAAGGTTTAGTCAACCTTTGGATACTAGGATTCGAGAACTTTAGTGAGATCCCTAGAGATATTTCTAAGGTATGTCTAGGGATGTCCCTTAGGTTAAGTATAAGTATAGGTTATAGTACTAGAATTACGGTAACCCAAGATGTTAGATATTGAAGGTACTCCTCTTTTATTGTGTTGTTTTCCCTAGCATGATTTTTGCCTCTCACACTATTCTTTTTGGGTTTTAGACGATGGCTGGAACCCGAAGGAACCGTTTTGATCAATGTAATGGACAATGCAATGATTTTCCTCCTGAACAAACAAATGTTATGGGAGATGGAGTGAAAAATCTTATTACTATACTTACACAAGTTATGAATCATTATGGACTTCCAAATGAGCAGAGAAGGGAACAACATTCTATTGAGTCCTTCATGAGGCAACGTCCAGCTTCTTTCAGTGGGTCTTCTGATCCATTTGTTGCTGAACAATGGATTAGTACCACTGAAAAGATATTTTCAGTTCTTCAGTGTTCTGAACATGATAAAGTCATCTTAGTAGTATATCGTTTTGAAGGTGAAGCTGATCAATGGTGGAATCTTATCAAGAATACGAGGAAATGAGATGAAATTGAGTCCATGGAATGGGACGAGTTCAAGAACATATTTTTCAATAAGTAATTCCCTCGTATTCTTTGAACAAAGATGGAGAAGGAGTTTCTCGAACTAAAGAAAAAGGATGATGAATCTATTGTTATATACGAAGATAATTTTACAAGGCTTGCAAGGTATGCATCTGGATTTATCATCCAACCTGAAAGTAAAGTTGATCGATTCTTCAGTGTCTTAAAACCAAATCTTTGAAGGGCATTAGCTATAAGATACTTCAGTAGCTATAATGAAATTGTGTGTTGTGCTATCAAGGTTGAAATGGAAGTTTTTGTTACTTATCCATCTCATAGTTTTGACAAGAAACGAAAGATGGAGTTCAAGGAGAAATCTCAGAATAATGGTGAAAAGAAGATGAATGTTTCCTTGTGCTCAATGTGTGGAAAGAAGCATGGTGGAGATTGTCTTAAAGGGACAAGTAAATGTTTCAAATGTGGAAATGAAGGTCATCAGGCATTTGAATGCCACAATGATGGGACGAATATGCCTAAGGATTCAAACAAAGGAAGGGATACACAGAATAAACCTACTACACTTCAATGCTTCAAGTGCAAGGAAATGGGGTATTATGCTAATAAATGCCCTAATCCAAGGATTAGTGATGATCGACATGAGAAACAACTTAAGGAAAAGTACAAAGGGAAGTCACATGCGATCACCTTTGGCAATGTTGAATATGACAACGATGTGGTGGAATGATTAAGTGTTTATGTAATGGGATTCCAGAATAATGTAGTATATAGTATCGTGGAATATTGGAATATTTATATATTGTTCTATTGTGGTTTTCAATGGGACCGGTAACCATAGAATGTGATTGAGATATTTTTGGAAAAAACGATGATATGCGCATAATGAAAGGAAATTGAGAAAATGAAATGTTTGACCATATTCATGATCTCATGACTGATATAAGGAGAAGGTTATATCATGGTTTGAGTTTATAGAATTTTTGGATTTTGGTATGTGGAAAGAGTTAAATTTTGACTCCATTCATGTTTTCACTATGGTTCAATTAATGGGTATTCATTCTTCAAGAGAATACATGATTAAAGTATTCACATGTTTGTAATTTGACCAATAAGATATATCTTATTATATATGGGGGATAAATGATGGCATTCACATGATTGTTATGTGACATTTCAAGTAATCATTTTCTTCATACTATGAGCTTGGACTGAAGTATTTTAGATAAGACTAAAGATTGGAATGGATTATGTTGGACATAAGTTAGGATAGAAATTTATTCAATATTATTGATGGGATGTTATAGTAATATAGCTTTAGAAAAAGGACAACCTACAGGACGGGCGACAGCCCATCACGTCGGACAAGGCTGTGGGAATCGAACCCACAACCGAAGTGCGACTAGCCTTTATTGCCTACCACTTGCCTACAAGAAGTCCCTGGTTAGTAGAAACTAGTTTTATTTTATTACACGGTATGATATATGAAGTATAAGTTCATTTTTGGAATCGTATTCGATTAACCGCACCATAGATGGACTTATGTATATTTGATAACTTTTGTTAACCTTTTGTTTGAAACAGATGGAATGACCCATCATTCTATCACATGATCTATTAACACTTCATTAATAACAAATTCAACTTCATTTCTTTATGAGATGAATTGGAAATTGTTCAAAGCACGAACAACAGTGAAATTGTACCAAAATAATGTAAGTATTGCTTTTAATTCATCAACTTTAGGGAAATGATCTTGAAAACCAAAAATATTGTCCTAGTTACCTTATATCTGATTAATCATATGGTACCTTAGATCATCACAAATCAATAGCTTTCTGATTGTTGGTTTTTTCATAGCCATGTTCTCTACCACTCTCCATCAGAACTTGATGGTTAGATTTTTCTTCCATATCCATATTTTCAACTATGTTCTCCTACATGGAAACCCAGTGATGAGTTAATTTGGGTTACCGTTACATTTCATACTTTTGTTTTTAAAGCCATGTTTTGGTATTCCTTTTTACGATGTGGGTTTCTATTAAACAAACTTTCGAGTAGTAAACCATTTACAACCCCGACGAATTTCGAAGGCGAAATTCATTTTAAGGGGAGTAGAATGTAACACCCCGAGATTTTATGAAAAATATTCTTATAATTTCATTAATGTCTTCTTTTGTATGCTACACCAAGATTACCTTGCGCTATATGCAACACCGTATTAGCTTGCAGTATACGCAACACTATTCTTGGATCGTGTTACACACAATTTTGATAATAGTTATTCTACGCAACGTTGAGTATATATATATATATTAACAATATAAATGAAATATTGTTGGATAATTTTGTACGAAACAACGAAGGATTGTTTCATAACATGCAACCCTGACTTGCCTTGCACGCAATCGCGACCTTCCTCGATAGCTTGTGTTGTACGCAATACCGGGTATTACTAAACAACGATATATTATTATAATATTATTATGAACTAGACATTATGAATAGTATTAACTAAATTTTGAGTTTTATAAAATTATTATTCATCTTACACATTTTCTAGAACTTGGTATAAGAACAAAAAAAAATTGTGTAAAATAAGTATTTTTTTTAAAAAAAAGCAGTTTTTCCGCCTTTTGATGGCGCACCCACTTTAAATCTAGTTTTTGACTTGTTTATAAGTTCTATTTTACAAAATAAAATTCTTCTTTGGAATCAAGAAATAAAAATTTACTTTGGATAGATTTTTCATATTATTCTGGTAACTTTCATATTTTGATGAATAGTAAAAACACGCTATATTTTAATTAAAAACAACTTTTTTCATCGCAATAATTCATATGGTTATATTATAATATTGAATGGTTTTAAAGTATAAATAGAATATATTTTTACCATTTAATATAATTTATGTCATTAGCATTGATTCTACCTTGAATTCGTAGGATAAATCAATTCAATCTTTTGCAATGTTTTAAAGAACAACCAGTTTTCTTTCGACAACGGAATTAATTTTAATTTAATTTCTTCATCTTTTGTGTATTGAATTTGGAAAAATGGATTCCATATTTGGTATTAGTGGATCCAAATTATGTTAATAAGCTACTTTTTAGTTTTGGGAATTATGAATAGTAACTACTGTAAATTTTATTTACCATAGTTAAAGGTAAATCGGGTAATTAAGGGTAAATATAATATTATAAAATTACCCTAACACATGTCAAAATCTTATTGGATAACTAAAAGTTGACCCATATCACCTAAGGGTCGGATTAGATTCATTTAATGGACTTTTGTCCATGAAAATAATTTAATTATTATTAAAACCAAAGAATGTGACAACATGTCACTTTCTTAAATCTTATAAGTATAATTTTAATTTAGTGATACACTTCATGAAACTTCGAACCTGAATAGTCTCCAAAAATCTAATAAAATTATCTACATCATAGGAATTTATTTAGAATTTTTAGGGATTAAATAATTATCATTTATTACGACACAAAGATGATGTAGTAATTGTCTTATTAATGAAATATTGACATAATTGATGTTATAAATACCCAAATAAATGTAATTTAAGACTTTTTATGAATTAAAATAATTTTATAGGTTAATATGACATTTTATTATTTATTTAATTAATTTTTTTCTAACTAATCATTCTGTTATGATTTTCACAAATATCAATTACTAAATAGTGTCAAAATTGTCATAAAATAGTTTTTAAAACAAATATTATATTATTAATTGTTATTTTATTCATAAAAATCCAAAGATCGGCCAAATGACGTAGATAAGGTTATATATATTAATAATAAAAAACTTGGGGTTCGTTTGGCTTATTATAGTTAGTTTATTATCCTTATAATATAAGAACACAAGAAGACACAGTAAAAGTAAAATTATTTAACTTTTTGTTAAATCTAAATGATAAGGATAAAATACGAACCTAAACTTGCCTAAATTCTATTGGATGAGATAATTTAAACCCATACCCACCTTATCTTAGAAATAAATCAATTTGGAGCTATTTAAAACCGAATTTGACTTTATAATAAAATAATAGTTTTGGTTATTCCAAAGGTACCCCTCTCATCCCTTATAAAAGGGCACCTCCTCCTCCCTCTTCCTCACACTACTTTGAGCCTTCAAGCTCCACCAACCCCTGACAATTTATCCTCTCCACTTCCCTAGAAACATCCTAGAGGTTCTGTTCTTCTTCAAAGACCTATTTTAGTACCCTAAAAGGAGGTCTCAAAGAAGCACTTCAAAGAAGAGGTAATGTCTGTTACCAATTCTTTCATCTTTATTTCTTCTTCCACTTCTTCTTCTTTAGTTGTTTCATTATGAAGTAATAACATCAGTATCACTCATATACTGATATGTTATTATAAGTATGAAACAACCATATGTCACCATCTATCCATCCTACGGAAAAAGAAATCACCGCGCGTGCGTACGTACGGAATACCGTCTGCACGCCATGGTGTAATCTATTTTCCACTACCACCTTATTTGGATGGGTTTAATGGTGTAAATAATGACTATATATGAATATTAAAAAGTGATATTGATTCTGAAATAGTATACATACACTCCAATACAATTCCACAATCATGGGAATGATATCATCGCTCTTGCGTACGTACGGACTACTGTCTCCGCGATGTGATGCAATTTGTTCTACATGATCTTCATTGCAAAATGATTATATAAATGAATTGAATGAATTAATAAGATATATAATACAATAATACCATTTTGTAAATGATGTATCTATTACCTAAAGAGAAGAATAAGAATTTATTCGACAAACACGCATAAGAACAAAAAAGTAATAAACACCTGAATAACAAGTAGTAATGAAATATTACTAATAATAAGCTAAGAATATGACCATATATGATATCATAACAACAAGTATGATTCTGGAATAAGTCAATAACATTATTTAAATCATTATACAGGAGGTTTGGACACTTACGAAGCAAATCGTACCTAAGGTAAGGGAAATATCACAATCTCATTTTTATCCGAGATTGTTTATACTTTGGTATTTACTGGGGTGTATTTTATCATCCACATCCATGTTTCCTCAATATGTAATATTATTTCCATCCACCTAAAATTGTTTAAATCCTATTTTACCCTTCAGTGAGTTTTTAGTAAAATATATGAAAGGAATCTTTTGACATTTTTCGTACGAGGTACTTTTTGGCTTTTCCGACAAAAGTACGAGAAGAATGTTTTTTTAACTTATACTGCATGAATGGATTTTTAAAACATTATTTCCAAGAAGATTCCATTACAAGTATTCAAGTTTATTTTTAATCAACTTCTTTTATTTTATAATTGTATGACAAGTTATGAAAAGAAAAGTGTTTTTGAAGCAGAAAGGATATTTTCCTCAAGAATGGAGTTCAACTGTTTTATAAAAATTATTTTCCATCTAAGATAATAAAGGGTTATGTTTCTATCCCAATTATTACATTTATTTGATTATGTTGTGATGGAATTATATTTTTATGAATTCCTTTATCTTATATGAATTGTTTTATGATGTCACGATGTTTGAGATTCCCATTTTTATTACATGGGTTATGCTATGATGTATGGTTTCTGATTTTGTGGCACACATAAGAATGGTATCATTATGAGATGGGTGGGACCTATATCTACCTCCAATGCATTGGGTAAAGATTTTATATCTCATGAGATAGACATGGCTGGAATGGTAGGTTATACCGGTTCAGTGAAACAGGACTGAAACGAGGAGTGAACTCGGTTTAGAAAGGGACTTTGTGCACTAAGATAGTCTTGGCAATGAAACTTGACTAATAAGAAATGATTCTCTATGATTATGTGTGTATGACACAAAGTTTCATGTTTTATGTTATGATTATTGGGATTACATTTCACTACTATGATTTATCCCATGTTATGAAATTATGATCTCTTTTGAAGGTTAAGATTTCCAAAACATATGTTCTTATGAATATGACGTGATTGATATTTCTTTTGTTTACCCTTAGTGACAATTTGAGCTCACCCTTTTTTTTTCTTTTCCCCAGGATATAAAGAAAGGATTTAGGTTTAAAAAAAGAAGACCTTTTTGGGAGAGTTTGAAGATCTTTCACCACGATTAGAAGATTATATTCGGAGTTTCCAAAGACACTAAACTATTACGGTCCTTGTGTGTGTGTTTTTGTTATGTACTAAGTATTCCAAAAAAGTAATGTAATGTCTATGTACGTTAAGCTTCGGGTCTCTACAAAAATGGTATTAAATTATTACATGAATAACAATAATGGATTTCATAGTGATGGAATGCATAATGTTAGACATCATAAAATTACTTCTAAAGCCTCATGCCAAAACATCATATATAAACATGTAAGGCATACACAAAATAAAAAATATAGTTTGTCTCATGAGACCAACATATGCATTGAGGGGCTAACTAGTTCTCATAACAACTTTTCAAATAATATGTCCAGTGTATCCATTATATGAAATAGTTTTTCTAATAATATATATCATAATGTTCTAAAAGGATCCACTTACATAAACATGTATTAGTAAGAAATACTTTAACATATAGAAGTAATAGGTATATGGATTGTTAAAAATTAAATATTTAATTTAATTACATGTATATATTGAAGAATATCCAAAAGTCTAGAATTAATTATTGAATATTAATAATATAATGGAATGTATCATTGATAATTGTGAAACTGGGGGGATAATTTCATCATATGAGGGTGTTAATATGAATCAACGAATGTAATGGTTTGACACTAATGTAATAATATAAAGATTCCTCATTAAGGGATGTTTATAGAAAGATAATCTCTTATAAATGAGTTATAACAAGAGGAAATAGAAAATTATTATTCCCAATAAAATCAGGGATTTCTTATAATGAAATATAACATTAATATAAATTAAAACATTAAATAATTCAAATGAATATTGAATAAGAAAAAAATAAAAAGGTATGAAAATATATACCATTATATACAACATTAAAATTTTTTATAATGAATATCTTATATCCTTATATTTTATTTTCTCAAAAGAAAAAATGAATATAATTGTCTGGAAACAATTACCCCACTAAGTCTCTTGAGAAAAACCCTTAGGAATGGATTCAATTGAGAAATAGAGATTGAATTTGAAACTATTATATGACTAATACAATTCTAAATGATTCATAAGAAAGATAATGAAATAAAAATGATCTCAATGGTTTTATAGAAATGAATAATTGGTGACTATGTGGGTATTTAAAAAAATTAGGTGTAATTATTTAATAATTTTTAAATACTAGCTTTGGAATTTATGTTATGTAATAATAGGAAACCATTATCCTTACCATGGATTTTAATCCTGTAATTTTACCTTTAATTATTTTTAATTAACTTTTATAATCTTGAGAAATAAAATTACATAAATTATATTATTTTTGACAAAAAAATATATTTTTTCAAAAAAAATGTTTTTAAAAATATTAAAATATATCATACACTTTGGAAAATTTATTATTGGTTTTTAAAATAAATTTTATATTTTAAAATACATTATAAATATATTTTTTCCAAAACATAATATTTTTTATTAAATCATTTATAACTGATTATTATGTCATATTGCATACCGTAAATTAATACTTTGTTTTATTATTTATCAAAAAAATAGTTTTTTTGAAAATTATGAAACACTAATTTATAGATAATTTCAACATAATAATTCTAAATTGTACATCCCATAAAAAATAATTTTCTATATATATGAAATTTAATTGTTAAACAAAAACCTTTTAACATTTAAAAACCGTACATTAGGTGACAAAAACTTTTAAAAATTTTCCTTAATAATTCTTAATTTTTTAGACATCGATAAGTAATTATATTACTCTATATTTTTCAATATACATTATTAATAATTAATAATTATATTATTAAAATACATTTTTATTTGTTTTTTTAGAAACTTATCTAAATAAGGGTGACAAATGTTTTTTTCTACGAGGTTATAATATGGTTGTTGTGCATAATGAAGTTGAATAATAGGTGAATATGATATGATTGAGGTATTTCTTTCTTTTGGATATATATAAATCATATTCAATGTCATATAAGATTATTTTGTGTAAAATTGTCTCTATTGTTATATATCGTGATTGGATTATCATGATTTGGGAATTTCATGAATATTGAAGGAAATTTGGGAAAGAAAGGACAAGCTAGGGGCCACCCATAGTAGAGGGAATGTTGGATAATATAGGAGAGGACATGCCCCTGAATTAGGGTATTTTGACTACTATGGTGTATTAATGATTTTCCTTTGAGAATTGACTAAGGCCAACATGATTATAGGGAAGAAAACGGATTGAATAATATTCTGCATTGAATATCCACAATTCAAAATTGCCAACATGGGTAGAAAAATGGTTTGAGAATCTATAAAAAATTATGTGGTGACCTAGAAAATTTACTCTATGAAATTACTAAGGAAAAACGTTCTTGGGGTTCCTCATTATGTATTTTGAGTCTACTAATATGAAATAAGAAAGATAAATATGCCCATAGTGGTTATCAAAGCAATAAATGGTAAAAAAGTGTTGTTGGATTCCAAAATAAAATCAGACAAGGGACCACACTCATGATCTAAAAAACCATTGTTGATAGGTGGTTTCATAAAAATAAAACAAACCTATGAAAACTATGTCTATGGTTTCTAGACTTTTTATGAAAAAACAAAAAATCATTCTACACCAAGTTATGGTGTATGTTGGGTCTGGGAGTTTGATATAGTTATGGATTTTTTTGATGACATGGATTCATAGAAAATATATTGGACCACCAACTTGATACGATTCCACGTTTTGGATTAATTAATGATTTATAAATTATTCTACAAGATATAAAGTCTTAAAATGAAATTTGAGTAGTTTTTTTGGTTGAAAGAAGTTGGTAGTATGATTCTGAATTTTAAAAATTTAATTTGGATATTTTTTTACAATTGTTAGTGTGAATAGTGTGTATCTGTATTGTGTGTGATGTAAAAAATAGTGGAGAGTGTGGAGTTTTTGAGTAAGAGTAAGAACAGAGAAGAAAAAAGAATAATATGAGGGAAAAAATAAGGGTATATGAAAATGGGATCATATTGAAGAAATCATACATTTGTTTATTTTGTTTCAAGAATAAGGGAAAGGGAAGAACAAAATCAAAAAATGAAGATGATAAATTTATCATTTCTAAAGTCAATAAAGTAGATTTCACTACTGAAAGTTGTAGTGAAATTTAGTGAAATGATGAAATTGGGGTAGAATTATAAATTAAAATAGAACTTAATGAGTTTCACTCATATATCTCTAAAATATGGAAAAAGATATTAAAAATATGAATACAAAAAATTATTCTTATAGAAGCAAAGAATTAGTTCACATTGGAGAAAAAAATTAGTATACAGAAGTTGATTAATAGAATAAACTATTTATTTAATAGAAGAACACCAAACTCAAGTTTGATGGGGTGAAAGAGAAAGGGAAGCTGTTCAAGATTTTACAAAAATAGTTTAGTGAGTATAGAAAAATAATTTGAAAAATATAAGTAGAATCTACAAAATGCTATTTATAAATATGGGTAAATATCAAGTAATGATGAGGTTATTTAAATCTTAAAATATTAGTCATAATTGATGATAAAAACATTGTGAAAACTTATATGATGTCATACAAAAATAATCAATTTTAGATGACCATTTTTTAGTAAAATCAATTTATTTTCACGATTTTGAAAATTATAAGAACATATTTTTTAAATTTTAAAAATACTACAATTTTAGATGGAAAATATGGATAAAAAGAAGTTTGAAATTATGGGTCACTTGAAATTAATGGTTTTGATCAGTATTTATTGGTAAAGATCAATTGAATTCCAAGAGAATGATGTATGTTGAATGACTAAAACATAATCATCTTTTTTTTCGTCTTATTGTGGTAAAGGAAATAAACTGATTTTTATGAAATATGGGGTTTTTTTAATATCATGAAAGATATATGCATCTTTACAAGGGTATATCAAACAAGCGGAAATTTATTTATCATGGGGATCCTGTAAATTCTTATTATTCTTGAATTGAATAGGAAAATATAATGTTGTATTGAAGACTAGGTTTTCATAGATAGAATAATATGTGTATCATTATCATCGGAGACAATGTTAATGTTTTTACTAAGTTGGAAGTATAATGTAATTATATGTGTTCTAAATTTCAAAAGAAAAATATTCAAAATACTCTATATAAGAAGGTATAAATATAATCAATCATCCAGTGGAGATAATTCACTTTTACGTTTTCAATTCCATGTGGAAGCAATCAAAAATTTATATAATTATTTTTTTCTATTATTTATGAATTTACACGAATTATATTTATTATGTTTATGAAGAAAACGAGAGGCTTTAAAAATGTTTTAGACTTTTATGAGAAACTGCATATAAAGAGTGTGTTTACTCGTTTAATAATATTCAAATATATAATGGTACTGAGTATACCACTATAATATTTAATTTCAATCTTAAAAAATTGTATCCCTCATAAAGTCAGTGCATAAAACACAACTCAGCAAAATGGTTCGGTATAATGAACGAATAAAAGTCTTCTAGAGATGGCTCGAACAATGTTGTTAGAGAATGGAATAACTCATAATTTCTAGAGATAAGATCTTAGATAAGAGATTCATATTTAAAATCATTAGATTTGTAAGAAATGTTTTAATGTTTAATTATATGAGATTTATTACAAGAAATATCTAAATTTTACGTTTCTAAAAGCATTTGGTAGCCCATGAATTATCAAATTTAATGGTAAAAATATAGGAAATTTGAAAAAAAAAGTGGGGTTCATGGTATCTTCTTAGGTTATCCACCAAATAAAATAGGTTATAGTTTTTAAAACAAATAAAAAATATATATATTGTTTATTATATTGATGTGAATATTATGGAACACAGAAATAAAGATAAATCACATGACTAACCAAGTTCCAGAATGGACGATGATGAATCAATTTTTGTGAAATAGAAAGGCTATGTTGGATAAAATAATCAAAATTATGAAGAATCTAGATTTGAATAAGGTTATTTAGAAAATTAATGTGATGAAGGAATATATTTTTCACATTATACAAGGTTGAAAATGAATGTTAAGGGTAAAATATCATTATAAATCATGGATAATAAATTCAAACCATAAGAACATTGAATAAAACCTCTTATATTCGATTGTTTTCTCATGTTTATCCAAGACATGGGGAATAATAAATGAATCATTAAGAGGGGTGGAGGAAATGAATGAAGAGGTGGGTCAAATAGAAATGAATAATTCTTAGAAGTTTGTACCCAAGCCTAATGATAATTACATTATTGTAACTAAGTGGGTTTAACAGAACATGATGAATGAAAAAGGTAATGTTGTGACAAATAAAGAAGGATTTATATATAAAGGATATTCAAATTTTAATAGAGTTGAATTTGACTAGAAATTTTCAATGGTAACAAGACTTGATAAAATATGAATTTTTTTTCCATTGAATGAAAAAGGTAATGAATGTTCTTTTAGATTTAAATCATGTCAACCTTTTTTAACAATGAATCAGACGAGGAAGTGTATATTGAATAACTGTGTGGTTTGTTTCTTGGTGAATATGAGAATTGTGTTTGTAGGTTATTGAAGGCTTTATATAAGATAAAGTAAGCCTTGAGTTCTTGGTATTATAATATAGACACCTAAATAAAGAAATTTAAATTCATAAAAGGAATAGTTGAAAATAATATCTACATTAAAGATGAATACAAATTTTTTCTGTTGATGATATTATTTTTAATGGAAATGATTAAGATGTTTGAGAATATTTTTAAAAAAAAATAATCAATATTTTTATAATAACTATGTTTTGTAATATAAGGTATGTTATTATCTTACAAATATCTTAAATAAAACATTCTATTTTAATATCTCAAGATAAGTATGGTAATGAAATATTGAATATGTTTTTTATGGATTATTCAAAGCCAGTTTCTACACAAATTTTATTTGAAAATAAATTGTCCAAAAATGAAAAATAGAAGGATGTGGATCCAAAGGGATTTATAGAAGCTTATTGGTATTATACTATACTCGAAAAAATCATGACTTGATGTTATATATGTTTTTACAATTTATAAATAATATCAAAGTTAAAAAAGAGACTCATTTTATAGAAAGAATGAGAGTAAATTTATATATAAAAAGGCATATAGATTTTGAGGAATGTTGTGACAAATTATTTTAAAAAAAGTTTTTATATTTGGTTATAAATAACCTTTTCTTATAATAATTATATTTTTTTGAATTGGAGCCACCCCATATTAATGAGATAATCAAACAAACCAGCATCGGTTTCAGTTCATCAGATTCATCTGCTTCGAATTCATTAAAAAGGATACGGAATTCAGATTCACTATGAAAGAAACAAAATTAGAATTCACCAAAAAAATAAACATAAATCAGATTAATTGAGAATGTAATAGAATTCATATTCATTTAGAAAGAAATAGAAATTGGATTCACAAAGAAAGAAACAGAATTTTGATTCATTTAGAAAATAACGAAAATTAGATTCACTGAGAAAGAAACAAAATATGGATTCACTTATAAATAAATAGAAATCAAATTCACTAAGAAAGAAATAAAAATCGTATTGAGCTGATTATGTTGAAGTCTCGAAAAAATTTCAAACATTTTGTGAAGAGTTAAAAATGTCAAACCTAAATTTCAATTTTTTCTTAAATCCCAACTTAATATAAAGATGATTGATGAAGTAAAAGTTGAAGTTTAAATGTGTGATATTTTTTCAGATTTTGAAATTTGATGAAATGGGGAAAGTTTTCAAGTTTCTTGTATTTTATTTCTGATTATTCTATAAATAATTTCTCATATCATTAGTTCATTCATAGCTTTCATGCAATCAGAAATGTCAGAGTGATAAAGAAATCATGTGAGAGTCATTGTCGGACAGAGATCTCATGAGGAGGATAAGACAGGTGAATGTTTTCTTCCAGATTGAGCAAGATCATATTGATATGATCGTATAGATTCAATCATATAGAGAAGATCATATTGATTTGATCATATTAATTCAATCATATTGATTCAATTAGACTAATAAATATCATCTTGAGAATTTAAATAGAGTATGAGTTTTTCAGATTTAAAATGGGTTTATGGTAATGAGTCCATCGTATTGAGTGAATCGGATCAAGCCTCATCATAATGAGAGAATGATATATAGACTTATTGTATTGATAGAATCATATCCAAAATCATTTTATTGAGATAATTTTATCTAGAATGATTTTATTGAGAGAATTAGATCCAAACTCATTGGATTGAGGAAACTGGATCTTGCCAAATAGGACAGAGGATTTGGACTGAGTAATTGTGGATTGGTTTCATCAAATTATTTAATCATTTGTTTGGATCAATTTTTTTATAATAAATCATTGCAAATGGATGGGACCTATAAAAATCATTCTTATGATGAGATAGAATATGTCTAACTGGATTTTTTACAAGTTGTATTCACTTCTTCATACAATTTGATTTCCATAGACCCATAAGAGTGGCATTGTAAAGGATGTGGGTTCTCACACTGAGGTTGAACCTTATATAACATTCCTACTTTACTCTTTTTCCTACATTTTCATGCATGATAATTTAATAATAGTTATTAATAAAAGAAATCATAATAAATTTTTGTGTTTAATTTTTGAAACATATAAAAAGTGAACAATTGATTCACCCCCCCCCCCCCCCACCATCTTAGTTGTTATTCGATCATATGGCACTTAAATTGGTATTATAGGGAAGGTTCCCTTGTTTAATTTATATCACAGATAATATCAATTCTATCAATAGTAGAGTAATTCCAACATTTTATGTTTAAATTTATTATGGATGGAAAAATATGATGATTCCAGATATCTTATATCTTGGCTAGGAAGTTGTTGATACTTCTACTATTTTGTTTCCACCTATTTAGAATGATTCCCGAAGGAAAATTACTCATAACAGAAATATAGAACATGATGTGAAGGCTATAAATTATATTCTCATGTCCTTATCAAAAAAAATTCAAATTTTGAAGGGTCCCAAAACATTAAAAGGTATGTTGGACAAGATGGAAGGTGTTTTTGAATGGATTACAAAAGTTAAGGAAGAAAAGATACAAATCTGGTGTAGTAAGTTTGAAGACATCAAAATGAGAGACGAAGAAACTATTATTTAATACTTCACCAGAGTAAATGATATTTTTTGCAAAATCATATGATTCAGATATTTCTTGGAATATTCTACAATTCCGAAGAGACTTATGAGAAACTTTTTGAACAGGTTTTATTCTAAAATTTCTTCTTTAGAAGATAAGTATGATTATCTCTTGATTAATTTCATAACATTTTTATTTTGTATGAAATGAGGAAGGAACCAATGATGGAAAAAAAGATAAAATGAAATATATTTTGAATCTATGAGAAACATGAAAATCCAAGATCTTGAAAAAGATGATCCTTATGAGTCTGAAGATAAGGTGGATGGGGATGTTAATAAAAAACTTGTATATTATATCCAAAAACTATCGAAGAGGAAGAATAAAGTGTGGAGGAAAACATCCTCCCAAATTTTTTCAGTGTTCTGGAATCAAAAACATTCTTATGAATTTTCAAAATAAGAAAGATAGAGAATTTCTAGATGATTCTAATAAAAAAACATTGATGAATGAAGTGGAATGAAAATGATAAAGAAGAAAAGTATTCTAAGAGATACAATAAAAAGTTTACTAGAAGAAAACAAAATATGATGATTAATAATGTTCAAAATGAAACAACTGATAATAATTCTTCTGAAGATGAAAATTCAGAAAAAATTCATATCTTTTATTTCAAAATTAGGGAAAAAATGTTCATGGAAGACTGGAGAAGGTGGTGAATAATCTTATTGATAAGGTCATCTCAAAAAATATTGTATCATTTCTTGAGAAGAAAACTCTCAAGAATGAAATTAGAGTAATGAAGAAACATTCTAAACAAGTTGTTTATGGAATACAATATGTCATCATGCAGGAGGATGAATACATTTAGATGATTTTAAGTTATAGGCACAGAATTGATAAACAGAGAAAGATGACTGAAGATCTTTGTAAGAAGATAAAAGATAAGGAAGAATAGGTTAACATATTTCAAAAAAAATTCTTAAATATGAAAGTACCTTAAATAAATTTAATGAAAACATAAACGAAGATTCATAAGTAAAAGTTGAGATTTCAAAAGATGATAATAATGATTAATACAAGCATCTGGTGACATCTTCTCGTTCCTAATATAATATTTCATCTAATTATTTTAACATTTTAGGTTATGTAAAAATTATTAGGAAATATTGGGTGGAGAATGGATTAACTAAACCTATAAAATGTAAAAAATTTAGTATCTCGCTCAAAATAAAACATGGTCCACATCCTAAGTATGTTAGAGCTGAAAGAAGTTACCAAAATCAACAAAGTTTCAATAGAGAAAGATCTTATTTATATTGAAAATTAAGATATATGGTTTTTTTGGTGTTGTAGAATCTATGGTCATAATTCTAATAATTGTTGTTGAATCATATCATTACCTAGATTAAGGTTTTAGAAAACTAACAGAAATAGTGGAAGTATAATGAGCAATTTTCATAACGTACACAATTTTGAAAAATTGAATTCTTTATATGTTAAAAACATAAAAACAATAAATCAATTTTAATGTATAGAATATGTTATTGGAAGATGAGATCATGTTGGTAATCATGATGAAATATATATGAAACTCCTCCTAGAAGAAGTTTCTTATGATATATTAGAAAAGAAAGCAGAAAATAAGAAACATCATGATAATCTTTTATTGTTGAGAATTCGTTGAAAGAAAGTGAAAGAAATAGAAAATAGATACCTGATATTAGTGATTCTTCAAATATTATAGCTGATTTAAAAATATTGAATCATTTTTAAAGTCATGATGGTGGTTTTGTTACCTTTGGTAATGATAGTTCCTTAAAAATCACAGGAATCATAATTGTTGATATTGAAGATGAAAAGTGGAAATGAAAGGAAGTTTTATTTTTTATGGGATAAAACATAAATTACGTAGTGTAAGTAAACATTTTTATGATGGAAAACATTTTTCATAGAAATTTGTTTTATATCATAAAACATGTGAAAGAAGGAAAAGTATTTACAAAAGATGAAAATACATGTGAGGATAACTTTCAAACAATAGAATTCAATAACTCTAGTCACATGACAGTGGAATATAAAAATTATTTGTGGCACTGAAGACTTTGTAACCTTGGTAAGAAAACAATGAACCAAATATCTAAAATTTATTTCATTCTAAACAATCAAGAATTGAAAAGAAGAGAAGAGAAACTTTGTTTAACTTGTCAAAATAGGAATATGACAAAAAAATCATAAAAAAGTTGATATTCAATCTATCAAACAACACTAGATTTTTCATTTGGTTTATGTTTGCAGATGAGACATAAGTCAATAAAAGAAGATTTATACTTTATCACTTTTATTGATGATTTCACTAGGATGACAAATATCATGTTTGTGAAGCACAAGTCAAAGGCTATTGAAATGTTCAAATTCTTCAAAAAAAATATAAAGAAATGGGGGTTTCCAAAAAGATGTTTAAAAGAACTAATTGTACTGAATTCAAAAATAATACTTTTGAAAATTATCTATGAAACCATGGTATCAAACATTATTATATTTCTCGTGATACTTCACAAAAAATGGAGTTGTATAAATAAATAATATAAGAATTGTGGAAATTGGAAGAAGTATATTAGAAAGATACTAACATTAAAAAATTATAATGGATAGTAGTTGTTAGAACTGTTGTAGATGTTCAAACAAGATTCTTATTATGACTGGAAACATTTTGGAATCCTTATAGAATGTGATATAATAGAAAACCATAATTTAAATACATAAAAGTTTTTAGAAGTCTATGTTTTCTCAGAATCAAAAATAAAGATTTGGGAAAGTTTTATGAGAAAGATGGGAAATCAAATTTTATGGGTTATTCACCAAATGGAACAAGTTACAAATTTTGGAACAAACATTTACAAAAGTTTTTGGACTCATACGATGTGAAGGTAATTGAAAAACAAAGTTCCATTCCAAATGTTTTTGATAATGTTGTGGAGGATAATGTAGATAATTCCAACAATAGTGAAAGTAATTGAAAACATCGCCATCATGATTCAGAAGAATCATGGGAAGAAGATATTTCAGCTGGGAAATAAAATTTGAAATATCCTACCTTAAAACATCATGTTGAATCTGAAAATATTATTAGAAATTAAAATTCTCCAGTTCAAACAATAAGTAAATTGAGATTTTAAAATCAAACTTCACTTATCAAAAAATTTGAACCAAAATTAGTTTCAATGTCTAATCAACCTATTGAATAGGTGGATTCTATGAATGAAGTGTTGTATCAGATTGAGAATAATGAAACATAGTAACTTGTTTCATAGCCATATATTAAAAATGTTATTAGAACCAAGTGGGTTTATAGAAACAAGATAAATGAACAAAGAGAAGTTTCAATAAAAAATTTAGGCTGCTTTCTAAAGAAATTGCATAGGTGGAAGGTATGGGTTTTGATGGAACCATTTCCAATATTGCAATTCTAGAAACAATTAAAATGTTTTTTTCTATGGGTGAACATCATAATTACAATGTTTATCAAATGGATGAAAATTCATCTTTTTTAAATAGTGATATTTAATAAGAAGGTTACATTTAATAACCTTTTCGGTTTCTACTTGATGAGGATGAAAAGAATGTTTTTAAATAGAATAATGATTTATATGGGATTAAAAATTCTCAATGTGATTGGTATTCTGAACATGACAATTTTTTTAAGAATTTTTGGCTTTTTAAAATAAATGTAGATAGAAACTTATATGTCAATGATGTTGACTCTAGAGCTATAACAATAATTATTTATATGGATGATATAATTTTTCTGGGTTAGTGAAGATTTTTGTAAAACATGTTATGAGGAAATGAAGAAGAAATTTGATATTTCTATGTTAGAATAATTAACATTCTTCATTGGATTACAAGTTAAAAAATAAAAAATACATTTTGTTTATCTCAAGAAAAGTGTGTCAGTGAATTGTTAAATAAGTTTGTGATGGTAGAATCCAATGAAATTTTAAACTCCTATTTTAGTGAGAAAAAAGTCTATTAAAGGTGAATACAGAATAAGTATTAATTAGAAAGTTGTTCATTATATAATAGGAATTTTTCTTTACCTTACAGCCTCAGGGCCTAATATTTTTTATGATGTGACTTTGTGTGCTAGTAATAAAAGTAATCCAAAAGAATCACATATGTTGGTTTCAAAGAGGATTCTAAGATATGTCAAAAGAACAAATTCATATGGGTTGTTATAAAAAATTAATAGTGAGATGAAGTTTCATGGTTATACTGATGCTGATTAGGCTGGAGATTGTGATGATGGAAAATCAACCTCAGGGGGAACATTTCTCAGGGGTGAATTTCTGTGATTTTCCATAGTAGAAAACAAATTTAAATAACTTTAAGAATGGATGAATCATAATTTATTGTAGCTACTCAGGCTTCTACTAAAATGTTGGGGATGAATGTTCATCTAGAATATTTAAATGTAAAAGTTTATTGGCTATTGAAGATACTTGGTGACAATCAACCTGAAATTTATCTATCTAAGAATCATGTCCAAAATTCAATATTAAAACACATTTATATAATGTTTTAGTTTATAAAATAGAATGTTGTTATTGGAGATGTTTTGCTGGTGTATATTTCAACAAAGAATCATGTGTCTAATATCTTTATAAAAGCAATTCCAAAAAAATTCATTTGGAATTAATGATGAAACATCATTTTCAACCTCCTCCCATGTCTTCCTAAACCTCATAAAGAATACACACCCACTATTCTTTATATTATGTTGTCAAAGGGGAGATGAATTAAAAACTTTTTACTTTTTCATATGTTTGTACTTATCTTTATTTTATGAATATGATTATTTGGTTATTATATAATGGGGGAGAGAAATGTAAAATTGACAGAAAAAAATAAGACACAAAGAAATGTGAGCGGGTTATCGTAATATGGATGAAATATTTTCTTATCACCAAGGGATTGAATTCATTTAAAAATGTTACCTTATCCAGTAGTGTGGTGTAATGATACACTCTTTTGAGAAAGGATATGTTTTGATAAGAGTCAAAAAAAACATGAGTTGTGAAAAAATTAGGAGAGTTTAAAAGTTATTAATGAGGTTTGTCAACAAATCCATATGGGGAGATTGAAGAATCCATGGGATGAATTGTTTTAATAATATTTTTTAATTTGTTGTCAACTACCCATTATGTAATAGAATGTTTTTTTTCAAGAATCGGACCCAGTCTACTATAATGAGATAATCTGACAAACCATCATCTATTTTAGATCATCATATTTATCTGCTTTGGATTCATTGAGAAGGATAGATAATTCATAATCACTAAAAAGGAGAGGTAATTCATATTCACTAAGAATGAAATATAAATCAGATTCATTGGGAAAGAAAAAGAATTTGGATTCACTAATAAAGAAATAGAAATCAGATTCACTGAAAAATAAATAAAATTCAGATTCACTAAGAAATAAAAATAATGAGATTCACTAAGATTGAAATTTAAATCATATTTAGCTGATTATAAAGAAGGCTCAAAAATAATTCTGAAAGTTTTGTGAATAGTTGAAGAGGTGAAACTTGAATTTAAATTTTTTTCATAAATCCGAGAGAAATATAAGGAAGTTTTAGTATTCAATATTGATGATTAAATGTGTGATATGTTCAAAAAATTTAAATTTGAGGAATCGATGAATGTTTACAAGTTTCTCAGAATTGTTTTCTGAGTCTCCTATAAATACATTCCCATATCAATCGTTCATTCCCAAATTTTATGCAAGAAGAAAAGGTGGAGCACTGAAGAAATCAAGTGAGAGTCATTGTCAGCTAGAGTTCTGGTGAGGAGGATCAGACAACTGAATGTTTTTTGACCAGATTGAGAAATATTGTATTGAGAAGATCGTATTAATTCAATTGTACTAAGAAAACTGTTTTGAGTTGATCGTATTTAGTCGATCATATTAAGACAATCAAAGTGAGAACGATCGTATTTAGAATTTGAGTTGATTTTGAGTTTTTTATATTGATAATGATTTCAATATATTGATTTAATCATATTGATCAATTGGGCTCCAGACTCAAAATATTGAGAAAATCAGATCCAGACTAATCATATTAAGAGAATTAGATCTCGAATCATTGTATTGAGAGAATCAGATATAGACCAATTGTATTGATAGAATCAGATATTGAATCATCTTATTGAGAAAACCAGATCCATCCAAATTAAACAGAGGATTTATACTAATTTATTCTAGAGTGATTTCAATAAATTCTTCATTCTACAGTTTGGATAAATGATTTTATAAGAAATCATTGTAAACTGAAGGGAGTCATTATAATATTTTTTTATTAGAAGGTTGAATGTTTCCAATAGGGGTTAGAAAAATGTGTATTCACTTCTTCATAATAATATATTTCCATAGACCAATGGGAGTTGTTATGGAAAGGATTTTGGTTCTCACACTGAGGCTGAACTATGTAAATATTGTGTAATTTACTTTCTTTTCTACTTTGTTATGCATGAGTATTTAGTAAATGTTTATATATAAATTAATCCTAATAGGTTGTAGGGGTTATGTTTTGAATTTTTTTGAATCTTATAAAAAGAGAACAACTTATTTAATCCCCCCTTCTCAGTTTTTATTTGATCCTTTGAAGGTTTGGATATATAGATTGAAATATGATATCAAAGGGATGCTTTATCTATTTAGTTATTTTGATGCATATTGGGTTGGAAGTATTGATAGTGGGAAGTATACATCTTATGGATATTTTTTTCTTAGAGAATGATTTTTTTTCAGCATTCCAGGAATTAGAATTCAATCATCTTGAACATTGTTAAGGAAAAATATATATCTACAACTCATACCTCAACACAAATTATTTTAATTAAGTCTTAGATATAAGATTTAAAAGATAAATTTAAGTTCCCATTACTGTTGGGATGTGATAATAATAGTTGTATTAGTAATTCATATATATTGTTCATCATTCGTGATCTAAGAACATTAGTATTAAATATCACTTCCTCAAAAATCTAGTGGAGAAGAAAGAGTCAAAACTGTAATTTTTTCCTAAAAATTAGAAATTTATATATTTTTTATCAAGAAACTATCAAAGAAATAATTTCATAGGTTGAGGTTTTATTTAGGTGTTCAAATAAAATATTTAAAGGTCTATGGTATGATATTTTTTCCCCTATCTCATATTATTATTTGATATTGTTGTTCAAGGTGGAGAAAAATAGGAAACCTAAGTCTCTCTTTTTTATCTTGATATTGTTTGTCAAAGGGAGAGTATTCCTTGTTGGGGGGTGAGTATCCAATGATATGTGTTAAATTTTGGGGTGATATGTATTGAAAATAATAATATATTTAAATAGTTATTAAAATTGGTAAGATTTTATTTTAGTATCTGTGAAATAATTGAATAGACTATTATTAGTGACTATAGAACAATTTAGGTTTAAAATATTGACAATGATCTGATTGAATATTATGAGGTTCATGTTAAGGAATATACATATAGGTCACTATAAAATTTATAACATAGTATTATTTATATAATATTCTTGTTTCCAGTGTCATGTTCTCTAATGTAGGATCAGAATTATTTATTGGTGATTAATTGCCATGTTCTCAGATTTTCATGGTGATATATGTTCCTTGGATGCAAAAAATCCAAATTGGGAGATTATTGATCCAAAATGGTGCTAAGCTGTTTATTTTGATTAGTGAGGTTGTTGAATTGGTGTATATGATATGATTAATTGGTTTGGATTTTGAGTCCAACACATAAATCATATTTATAGTCAAATTATATGATCCCCATCGAAATGATATTAATTCTTATATATCATGATTGGTTTATCATGATTTAGTATTTTCCATGAATATTGAATAAGTATAAATATATAAGGGACAATCCAAGGACCACTCCCATAGTGGAGGGTGTGTTGGTGAATTTGGGTGAGGCCATGCCCAAGGAAGAAATCTTTTTATTGACAGTGGTGCATTAGTGGTGTTCCAATGTGAAATATCCACATCCAAATGGATTTTACAAAGGATTTAGTATGAATAATGTACTTAATTGAAGACACACATTTCAAAATTTCCCATAAATGTAGTAAAATGGCTTCTAAATCCATGGAAGTTATCATTGTTCCCTTCTAGTGTTCTTATGCAAAATGACCACAACAAAAACGGTAGTGGTGGTCACTATAATGTTCATTGAATCTAAATGTGCATAATTTTATTGTATATTATAGAAATAGGAAGATATTTTGGTGTCTGTGATGAAGTGGAAGAGCATAGATATAAGAAGAATGGAAGAGGAAGGAGAAGGGGTTGTGAAAATTAGAATAGATAGAAGAAATCATACCTGGGTTTCTATAGTTTAAAGAAGAAAATTAATAACATCAATGAATCAAAAAATGAAGGTTATGTTATGAAGGATTTATTATTGATGATGTCTATTTTTTTATCATTTTAATAGTGTGTGATGTACTATCATGATCATTATGCCTATTATAAAAAAACCTCAAGGATAAACCCCTCCTGTTGTACCTACATGTTGAAACTAGTAGGTCGTATGGTCTAAGAAGAAACCATATCATGCCAAGGACTAGACTTATCATTTTTAGAGGTGAACAATGTAAATCATATTCATCTATGTGTCTATTGGATATCGATCAAGATTTACTCTAACCAGTGACTCGGGTTGTTTCATGAAGGAAATATAAAATAAATAGGATAATTGACCCTCTTAGTGACTCATTACAGATCTAGGAGGTTTGTTTTCAATATTGATATTATAATTATCAAAAAGGAAAGTTACTATTCAAATATTATAATTTTTAATGGTCAAATTTTAATGATCATTTTACCCATTAAATGGACACATTATCCCTTATATACAAACTTCATTATAATTTCTAAAATCATTTACATCATTCTCATAGTTCTTATACCATGTCTATTCCAATGAATATTATTTTATACATAATATAAATGTATCTTATGTGTCAATCATTATTTTTATAGTAATCTATACTAGAGTTCAGTAATATGGTACCCCCCTATATTGTTACTTGTTCTGTCATATTAGTTGTAGCAGTTATATGGATTATTATATTCTAGTTGTTTCTTATGAAATTATGAAAAAATAATTAAATGTGCATCGTAAAATATTATTTTTGATGAAGTGGTTATTTACAATAATTTAATATAGGGTCTTATATTCAACCCTGCTTAAATATTTTTTTCCTTGAATATTTTTGTATACATCAGTTCATAGAAAAATGTGGTTAATTTTTTATCATTGATTCCTCTGGATAGCATGTTGATTGCTCTAACTTTTCATTCCTTCAATATACTTTCCCAAATTTATTTTCTCGTTCCCCAATACTTCTTCTCTTGTTTTATGATTTTATAAATGATATTCATTATAGTATATGTTTGGATCTATCTCTATTTTCATAGTGGTGAGTAAATGTTTTGGTTCATGTATATATATCCTCAATAGTGAGACATAAAATATGTCACATACTTTATAGAGTTTGAGTTTCATATCTATGAAATTAGACACTACTCCAATTCCCTCTAAAAAAAATTCCTAATATAACCTGGGATTCAATTCCACTTCTTACGAAACCTTGTAAAACCCTTCCATATAGATACATTTAAGAAGACATGACCCCATAATTTAAATTCCATTTCCTTCCCATGATTATCCACATAACTCTTCTATCTTCATGAAACTATCTTGATAAGATTTTTAATAGCTCAAAAATCTCTTAGACCTCTTCATATTGAGTTCTAGACCTACTGGCTTCCTCTTCCAAAATTCATCCAAGAAGGTTAGGGTATACCATCATTTCCCATATATTTCTTCATACAATGCAATTTGTATGATTAAATAGAATCAATAATTGTGTACAAATGTCTTCAAATGTATATATTATTCTCATGTTCCTTTATAACCATATTGTTATTTTCTCATCATATCCTATATGGTTTGGATATTCAATTCATAATAGCCATTAGTTTAAGGACTATATGTAGTGATAAAATATATCTTAGTGCTTAAATATTTATTAAGACTCTATTAAAATTTTAATGTGAAATGGTGGTTATGATCTACCATAATTGATAAAGGTAAACCATGAAACATAAAAATATCATTAATATAGAGTCATGATAGATTTTTTAGGGGTAGATCCTACTTTATTTTTATGAAATTTGAAAACATAGTAATCTGATAACAAATGAATGATATTAGATCACTTCTCTTAGGAGTTTTGGGGAGTCTAGTAAGAATGTCCATTGTGATATTATATCAAAACAACATTGGTATAAGGAGAAGTTATATGGAACCCTTACTGTATTTCATCTTAGAATTTACTTTTAACAAACCAAATATCTTGACACATAGTTATTAATTTCTTTCTTCATTTTTTCTTGTTATAAATTTTCTCTAAAACCTAAATTCATCTCACTATTACTTTGGTGAATAGAAAAATTTGAGACATGATCATCATATAGAAATTTATATAAGGTCTGAGATTTATAAAACCTTTTCCATGGTGTTTTACAGAGGATGATGGAGTTGAGAGGGTGTTAGTAGTCTTTTACTTTAGTTCTTCTATGTTCCCTTAATCTCATAGGATAGTTGGTCTTGAAATCAGTTGGCTCGGTTAGTTATTTATTCATGCCATAGGTTGGTTGTGTTTTTGGTTGGAATCCTCAATTGTTTTTTCTTAGGTCTTGTAGGATTGGTTCTATTAATTTTCAATATGGATGGAACTGATATGTGAATTGGATATTTTGATGGATCATCAATGTGAATCATCTATGTGATGGATTAGATACGTTGATGGAATAACTACATGAATTAGATACATGGTTGAATCAGATATGTGGATGGATTAGATACTGGAATTAGTTATATGGATGGATTAGCTTCACGAACCATCTATGTGAGTGATTAGCTGTGTAGAGTGACTACATGGAGGAATCTGCAATGTAGATGTGTATTTTATGTGACAATCACTACATGGATATTTTATCGTTGTTGGAATTTTGGCTACATGTAAAATTCCAAATGTATTTTCATGTTAGTTTTGTTAAATAGGAAATGTGGGTCTTTTGGTGACGTGAATCAGAAAAATTCAAAGGCGATTTCACCAAGTATAATTATATCATAGAATATCTTCAATGACTGATGCTAAAAATTAGTCCTTCCATGGTATGTTTAATGTGATCTATAATATTTTTTTAATTATATATTTTTTGATCTGAAATCCCTATAGTTTCCAATCTGTAACTCTAAAAGCAACGAAACTTACCTTCATTATGTCTTGTTTTATTACTCTCGAGACTATAGGCCCTGAATCCCTTCCCTTGGAGTTGTGTAACCCCGATGTTGTTGGTTTGATTTTCTCCCAATGCTGAATTCATCTTCTGTGCAACCCATATTTTAAATAAATTAATTGTGTGAAGCTTTTCTCTTCCAAGTAGGGGATCCTTCATTTCTTACTTCTTTTATCAAACAAGAGGGGTTTACTTTTTTCTTCTCTTTGGAGGATGGTTGCATTTTCTTTAATGAAGATAAATTAATTGGAAAAACTGAATTGATGTGAAGGGATATGTTTCAAATTATTTTATAGATTTTATATTATTTGTGATTGTGTGAATTGATGTCATTGATTCCCCGCTAAAAACATGCTTATTGGGCGCCTTTCCATGAAACATAATTGTTTTTATGCTGAAATCATATTGTCTATTGTTCTTATATCACCCTAAATATGAAAATTGATAATAAATTATATTTTGGATAATAGAATGATTTCCCCTATATTGTGGATTCTATTATAACACCCTTAAAATAAACTAAAATTGTATAAAATCCTATCTGTTAAATTAGTAAAATAGTATTAAATGTGTTTTGGTATTTTTTCCATGATTTTGAGGTGATACAAAAATATTTTGTTACCATTTTTTTTGGGGTGATGAGGTGATGTTTTGTTTTTCTATTAATTCGGGTTTGAGAGGTTATTATTTGTTTGGGCCTTCTTTTGGGGGGTGAGGTGATTATTAGATCGGGATGATGAGCTTCTTTTGAGAATGATAGTGTTGTTCTAAATGCTCATGTAGTGATGGAATAATTTTTTAATAATGATTAAAATGTATGGGGTTTGGTTTTGTAAAAGGGATATAAATTGTTAATGAAAATCAAATTATGGTCTATTTAGTTAAATGTGGTTGATACTTAATAATGAAACAAATGGTGTGGATAATGGAATTTATTGAAAATGTGAATTGTGGATTCTATATTGTGTGGTGTTATTAATTTATAGGTGGAATAGAAAGTGGGGATGTTGTGGGTTGGTTGGTACTTTATTGATAACTCATATAGTGGTCATGTTTGTGTCTATTTATATATAAATGTATATTCATTTATATTTCTATACGCACCCCACGGGTGTCATTCACTATGTGTTGAAACCCATATATTCACACAGGTGGTGTTTTTCTCATAATCCTGGTGATTAGGATAGATGGATGGCTACTAGTTCTTTACCACTATCTCTTTTATAGGAGTAGATATGCATAGGCTACGATTTCAATAGGTCAATTAGTGTTCTAGGTGATGTCCCACATGTCTTTGGGTGATATGAGACATTGTCATGTTGTGGGGAGACATCATTGGTGTATTTGGGTGTGATGTGATATTACTGTGAAGTTGGGCGGTGATCCAAGTGTCTTCAGGCATGATATGACGTGAACTTGTGGTTATTTTGTGGCCAAAGTTTCTATATGTGTGATGTGAAGTGACTTTTCTATAGGGTAATGTTATATGTTTTTTTTGGAATAGATGGGAATGTAATGACTTTTACATTGGGGTATGAGAGATAAAAATTAGTGGGAAAGTGGTGTGGGTTAACCTTTATTGACATGATTCTTATTATGTTTTCGTATATGGCTTAGGTTATTTGGTGAGTGTTCCATGGTGAGGTTTGGGTGGTTAGTTTTTTGGTTTAGGTTATGTTGGCTATATCATTTTCTCATGGGTGTTTTAGAATTATTCTTTCACATTTCCAAAAGATACTCTTGTTTTCCTACTGAGTATACATGTAATATCACCCTATATATATAAACTGGTTTTCAGCTTTCTAGGAGGACTATTTGTATTGTGTTCTTCATTACTAGATTTGACATTTAGATAGTTTTTTCGTCACTTCTTTAGCTTTTCCTTGTGGTATTTACATATGGTTACATTTATCTCTACCTATATTTCTTTTCATGAATTATGGGATGGTTTTGGTTTCATTTTCTTCATGGAGTTGTTTGTTGATGATTCATCTAATCATCTAATCCTTTATTATTATAGAGGTTAATTACTCTCATTTCATGATATTTTTTTCCTTGAGTGAAGGTCACGAACCCAGGGCCCTCTGAAGGTGGGTCTTGAGGGTCATTACCTCTCTCCATAAATTGTGGGATCATTGGTGGGAGGGGTTCATGACAGAGTGCTATCAGAGGTGATACTTGAGAGATAATATGGAGATCAGAGTTAGGGAAAGTGATGATTTCATGGGTTTGTGTGGAAACAGTGTCTGTTGACCTTGGTGTGTGACATAGATTAGGGAGACTGGCTAAGACATGGGATTTTAGGACCTCTTGTGATCTTGTGAATAGACTCTGATATTATTAAAAAACCAAGTGATGTGGACATATTTGTAGGTTAGAGACCTTGAAGGTGTAAATGCATCATTATGACTTGTGATCTTGTTTAAATAGGGTGATTTTGGTTCTGGGATAGTTGATATAAGTTAAAATAATATAAATTAATCTTAATAAAAGTAAATACTACCAATATTATTATATTCCTGTTTTCCTTCCACCTATGTACCTTGTATGTCATCCCCATGTGATTCCAATAGCAGTGGTTCAACGGGATAACCCGGTTGATCGTCGGAGGGTTGATCTGGTTGTAGAGGATTGTCAGTGGCAGAGGAAGTTGTTCCCTTTTTAGTTGTAGGCCTTGGGGAATTACAGGGTTAGTGTTTCATATGCGGATACATCAAGATTGTTAGAGGATATCTAGAACAATTTTAGTTTGATCAGGGACCTTGTGGAGTACTATGTCTCTTTAGTAGTCAATCATATATGGGGACTTTTGCTTCTATGATGGATGTTATAATAAGTGATCAGAAGGAGGAAGATTTTTTGGGGGTAAATATTCAAAAATGGTTCCCATAATAATTTCTTTCATGAACTATGAAGAAAGTGAATAGGAAAGAGATTCTTTCACTTCATTTAGGTAGTATGTTAGTGTGGGAGTTGGGAATGAAGTTCAAAACTTTTTTACTTTTCCTCAAGATCTTTTTCCAAATGAAGAGTCTAATGTGGGATGTCTTGAAGAGTCACTTTTTCCATTTATCTAGTACGCAGTAACTCCATTTATGTCACTGAAATTTTTTGAGGTAAATAATAAGGAAAAGGTGATAGATTGGATGAACTCTTGAGGAGTATTTTTCAAGAGGGGAACCTGTAGTGTTCCTCTAAGAGACTATTTTTTGTGACAGGAATTAGGAACCATGGCCATCAAATTTGTAACCAATGGTGCATTGAACTCAGTAGATTCCTTTTCATTCATCATTCCCTAGTGGTTCACTTGGGTTTTAGGGGACATTAGTCTAGGGTGGTTTTATTATAGGGTTTGTTTCAATCACCAAAACTAGTTACAAATGGTTTTTCATGCTCAGTTTGTTAGAGGAGGAAAGGTTTTGCACCAGCCTCACTGCTAGCTTTGTGTGAGGCCATTTCAATAATAGGTGATAAATAATTCTCCACCAAGGGGAGATGGAGTAGGTTGATGTAAAATTTAGGATATTCCTTGTTTTTAGTGACCTCAACCTGAGTGTGTCCATAGAGATGGTAATCAAGAGAGAGGTAGATGAGACGGGAGTGGCCATTTTCATTCATAGGAGTTATTTGACCTAGATGACCCATTGATCATTCATTGTATGCTTAGTTTTTCATGTACCCTTGTTTTTTCCTTTTATTTTATTCAAGATATTTTCACTCTATTATTTCACCATCTCTAGCCTTTACTCTATTACTATATGTGTAGAGGCTTCTTGTGAATCTAGTGTTGACTACACTAGTCAGAGGCCAAGGAATCTTGCTTGATTTGTGTTGGGGTGTAGACTGGTGATGGCGCCACATTTGACCCAATGATATATTTGTTTCTTAAAATTTATTACAATGATGTAATTATTTGTATTTAATGGTTGTATTATATATATTATATTATTTAATGCTTCTGGAAGATATTCTTGTTTGCAGATGTAGGTGGCTAGTGTATGGTTTTTGAAAGTGATAGGGGTTCAAAGGTGGTAAGTTGGTCTGTGGATAACATTATTTATTTGATGGATTAATTTTTTGTATAATGATCAATTAATGGGATGGTGGATGTTCCAAGGGATGTTTGGGAATTTATGGATGTTTTCTCCTAGAGGTTGTGATGATGATTGCTTGACGTGATTTTGATATTGGGATAGACTTGCAACCTAGTGATTCTACAATTTGGTAGATTTTTTTTTATTTAACAATATGAGTTATGGGAGTTGGCAATTGAGATACATGATCTAATGTAGAAGGGTTTTATCTAGCCCAATATTTCATCATGGGGTTCTTTAGAGTTGTTCACTAAAAA
Source organism: Viscum album (assembly GCA_963277665.1). NCBI lineage: Eukaryota > Viridiplantae > Streptophyta > Magnoliopsida > Santalales > Viscaceae > Viscum > Viscum album. Next base: position 1,963,072,390 of record OY728137.1, read on the forward strand.
GTTGAAACGTAGTCTAAAGTTGTGTATAGGCTTCCAAAGTTTGAATCAGGTAATCTTAAAATTACATTAATGATATTGAAAGGATATATGAAATTTTCAACCATATGATATGGGAATGTTGGTTTTCTATTATTTATCTACGGTATAGATATCACTAGTTAAGGTTGAAGGTGGGAGATGTCCCAAAAAACTACCTTTAGATGCAAGTATGGGAGCTTTGATTTTGTATTCATATCATCTAGTATAAAAAACACACCAACTATGTTCATTGTTCTTATGAATTACATGTTATATGAGTTATTAGACAATTTCATAGTGGTTTTCACTGATGGTATCTTCATTTACTTGAAGTTAGTAAGGAAGAATGTTGACCATCTCATATATGTTTTTCATGTTCTTCGATACAACCAACTCTATGTAAATTTTTCCATGAGTAATTTTTTGAAATTAGAGTTATATTTAATCGATCATGTTTTTTATCATAAGGATGTGGTTGTAGACCTATCAATATTCAATGAATTTTTTTCCTAGGAAGCACACAAGAACATGAAAGAGGTTTGCAGTTTGTTTGGTCTTATAGTATATTATCAAATGTTTGTTCATTATTTTTGTTTATTTTCAACAACATTGTAAATATTTACTATGAAGGTCAAGGATTTTGAGTGGATTGATTACTTCCATGTAGTTTCATATTACCTAAAGTGGTTGTTGGTTATACACTAGTGTTTATGTTTCTTGTACAAAGTGTGATGTTTAAGATGGTTTGTTACACATTCCATCTGGGATTGGTAAATTTGTTGATGTAACATATATTATTGATCTATTATGGGTCTAAAATATTGTTTCCCTGCAAGAATAACTATTCCACCTATGATCTAGATCTAGCTACTGTTGTGTTTGTCATGAAGTTTTGGTTGCATTACCATATAGGGGAGGGCTCTATGGTCTTCCCAAATCAGTAGAGTTTGAGGTATATCTATTTTCAATATGATTTTAATTTTTATCAATATAGTTATATGGAGTATATTCATGATTATTAATTTTATATCATATACACCTCGAAAATTGTAATGTTGTGGTGGATTCTTTAAGAAGTAATCTATGGAAGGATGTGGTTTAGAAGTTTAGGGATTCATAGATAATGATAGAGGATTTGGATTCCCGGAACTTAGATTCAAGGGTGGATGATGGTAGGTAACTTTTTCTTCAGATAACATTGTAGTATTATTTGATGATTTTGGTGAAGGAGTCTTAATGGGGTGACTCATTGGTAGAGGTGATGCATGATCATGATTACCATGATAATGTTTTAGTGGGATGGTCAGAAGATGGTCGAAACTAGATAATGTTCAAGAGGAGACTATTTTTTCTAGTAGTGATGAATGAGGGAGTCCTTTATGATTTTCATAACTCATTTTTGGTTATACACTCAAGAGTATCCAAGGTGTACACAAGTTTTAGAATGTAGTTTTGGTGACATGGGCTGAAATAGGTTGTGGTTGATTTTGTGGCGAAGTGTTTTGTTTTCAAGAAGTTAAATATTGGAAATCATGTTCCTAGAAATTTTCTACATCCTTTAGATGTTACCTAATTTAAATGGGAGGAAATATCAATGGGTTTCATCACATTGTTACCCCGGGCTTATGGGGGTTTTGATGCTATCTGGGTAATCGTGGGTCGGTCAATGAAATCAACCCACTTCCTAGCCTTCAAGTAGTATGGAAAATAGATGTTTTGGAAAATAATTATGCAGATGAGGTGGTGTGGTTTCATATAGTGATGGTATCAAGATTAATGTTTTTTCTCACATTTTTGGAGGGTATTAAAACATAATTTTTTCACTCAGATATGCCTCAGTGCAACATTCCACCATCAGATGGACTGGAAGATATATTAGACCATCCTGACACCAGAGGACATGTTTTGGGAATGAATCTTAGACTTTGGTTGATTTTGGGTGAACCGTTTTCCTTTGGTTGAGTTTTTTTATAACAAAATCTATCATTTTTAAATTTGAATTTCCCTTCTTGAGGCTTTATATTGGATTTTATGTCATTTTCCATTGTGTTGGATAGAGGTTGGCATAGCGGTATTTATCAGTCTCAATGTGTTGTCAAACATGAATGAAATGATGTATTTGGTTCAATAGAGGATGAAATCATTTCATGTTCAGAATATGGATATCCATATCATAGGAGGAGGCCCTTGGAGTTTGAGATTGGAGAAAACATGTTCTTTAAGTTCTCCCCTCAATGTGTGTATTAGAGATTTAATTAGGGGAAATATTTCTCGTATGTTTTTTGTACCCTTTGAGTTGTTTGGGATGATTTGGTGAGGTGGAATATAGGTTGGAATTTCCATTGTGGTTGGATAGTATCCATGACGTATTTCATGTTTCACATATTCATTGTCATCTTAAAAATTTCTCCAAATTAATTTACTAGGTGATATGGATATCAAGGATGATAGGACGTTCCTAGAGTGATAAATAGAGATTGAGGACCATTGAGAGAAGGTGTCACATGGATGGATCATCCCTTTGGTTTGTGTTTAATGAAGGTATGGTGTCCTAGAATAGAATATATAAGAGAGAGACACATATATATGTTACCAATACTAGAATTTGTTTTTAACTTTTTTATCTATTATTCATGGTAATGGGATGTTTGTACATTGATAATTAATATGAGATGTATTGTTTTTTTAGTGAGTGATGTGTAATAAATCCTCTGAAATATAAAAAGGGTAGGACATAAATCTTAACCAGGAAATTTTATTCTTGTATAAGATTCAAATTGTGTGATCAGATCAGTTCCACCTAGAGTTGGTAGTATCTCGGCATAGAGGATGTAATTCCCTAATTTGCATGTTCATAATATTGTGGTTGTTTGTTTTTGTGGTTGTAGGCTAGTTTGGTTGATGGTTTAGGTTATGTGGATGATGAGGTGGTTTCACAAGTGTTTATGAGGAAGAGAGGAGGTTTGTTATTGCAGTTTTTGGTTAGTGGATGGGTTTTAGTTGTAACAAGATCAATGAGAGGTGTCTTATGAGATGTTTATACATACATTTCCTTTTATTACATTCCTTTTTATTGAATTATCATGGTTTCTAATTTTTTGAGAGGTATCTGATGTATGTTCTTAGATTTATGAAACATTTTCCTTTTTATTTTTCTAGAATTTGTTTACTTGAGAGGGTGTTAGGTATATTTTCATTTGGTTCTGTTAGGTTCCCTTTTGTGGTAGATATTTTGGTTATGAAGTTGATTAGAATGGTCAATTGTTTGTTCATGTGGTAGGTATTTTGTTCATATATTCATTTTGAAAAAGCATTTGTTTATTTCCTTATCCAATTTGATCAGATATGTGAATTGATTATGTGTATGGATTGGCTACATGAATGGATCATCAAATTTAATTGTCTATGTTGATGTATTGGTTATGTGAATTAGATACATCGATGGATTAGCTATTTAAATTGACTATATGGAAGGATTGGCTCTATGAATTGGGTACATGAGTGATTAGTTACATGGATTAGCAATGTGGATGAATCAGATAAGTATCCAAGTCTACTACATCAAAATGACTATGTGTAGCTTTTGGCTATGTGATAAATTAGGCTATGTGGAATCAACCAAATGGAGTTTCCCACCAATAACAGAAAAATGGTTGCCTGGTTTTTTGGTATGGGGAATCATGGTCATTCATTTTCTATTATAACATTTATCATTATATCATTGAATTTTGGTGATGAAAATGGTTGTAAAAGAGTCCTTCTATTTGATGTCTAATTTGGCTGAAAACATTTGGATAACTAAATTTATTTTATCCGAAATCCATATTGTTTCAAATATATTGAATTTAAAAATAAGGAAATTTAACATCCTTACTTCTGGATTTTTCTTAATATTGGTTATCTAGAATACCTTCCCTTAGTCATGTGGAAACCTACTGTCATTGGACTAAGTTTCTACCAGTGTGGATACCATCTTCTAGGTAACCCCGATTTTCGTGCAGTGGATCGCATGAAGATTAATTCTTCCAAGTAAGGGTTACTTTATTTCATAATTTTGTTAATTTTGTTGGAGGGGTTTTATTTTTTATATTTTTTGATGATGATTTCATTTTCATTAATGAAGATAAATTAATCAGTTAAATTGAATCTATGGTAAGGGTAATGTTTAACATACTTTACATCATTGATACATTTTTTGATTTTGTTTATGGATGGGATTGATGACCCACTAAAAATCATTGATATAAGAAGCCTTTGACTTATCTTTGGTTTTTGTTATGTGTAAACCTTATTGGGTTTTGTTGTGACATCACCCTAAATATGGAGATTACTTAGTCACTTTTATATTGTATAATAAAATGGTTTCCCCTAGATTATGTTCAGTGTGGAAGCACCCCTAAAATAAATTAAAATGAGATAAAATTCCATTTATTAATTTATTAAATTGAAATTTTTTGTGTTTTTGTTTTTTAATGATTTTAGGGAATAATGATGATAGTTTGTTTAGAGATGCTTTTTGGGATGTGAGGTGATGGATTGTTTTACAATGTTTTGCGATGGTGAGGTTATGGTTTTTTTGGTCATGTTTTTGTGGAATAATGGAGATGGTTTTATAGGGATGATTATATTCTTGTGAGTAGGGTTCTTTTGTGTTTGATGCCTAGTTAGTGATAAAATAATTTATTAAAAATTATTGAAATGGATGGGGTTTGGTTTGGTTAATGGGATATAAATAGTTAATGAAAAAAATATATTATGGGTTGTGTAATTAAATGTTGTTTATTATTAATAATTAAATAAATCATATATATAATTGAATAGGTTAGAAATGAGAAATTTTTCTTATTGCTTGTGTGGTGTTATAAATTTAGAGATTTTTGTGAAAGAGTAGATATTATGCATTGGTTGGTGATTTGTTGAGAACCCATAGGTTCAGTTTGTGAGTGGTTATTTATATATACTTGTATCTTCCTTATGATTTCTATATACACCCCACCAACGTCGATCATTATGTGTTGAAATATATATATTCACACTGGGGTGTTTTTACCAACTCTTGGTGAAGAGGATGGATGGTTGGATACCCACTTTTTCCCACTCTCTCTTCCAGGTGAGAAGATATGAACATGATTTTATGGAAGAAGGTCTATTAGTGAACTCTGTCGTGGACTAGGTGTCTTTGAGTGAGATGTGATATGATCGAGTGGTATGGTGGTGGACCCAGTTGTCTTTGGACATGATATCATATGACCATGCTACAGGTAAGTGGCCCAAATGTCTCTGGGTTCAGTGTGATTTCACTATGCTATGGGGTTCTAGTTTAGGTGTCTGCAAGTGTGATCTGATATGACTATGTTTCGGGGCTGTGCTATATGTCATTTAGAAGATATAGGAGCACCAATATGTTTTTCATTGGAGTGTGAGAGTGGAAAATCAGTGGGAAAGAAGTGTGGGGTAACATTTATCGATATTCTTATTATTGTTTTATTATAGATTGATTGTGTTATTTGGTAAGTGTGCCTTGGTAAGGTTGTGATGGATTATTGACTTTTTTAGTTGTTATTGGACGTATTTTTTCTCATGGGTGCATTAGTATAATTCTTTCACATTTTTATGATAAACTTTGGTTATCCTAATAAGTATACTTGTATTCTTACCCAAGGTATATAAACTGATTGTCAGGTTTCTCAGAAGAATGCATGGATCATATGGGTAATTACTAGCTCCCACCATTTAACTGTTGTTTGGTTTTTGCTTTATCTTCTCTTTTGTGTATTTACATTTATAGACTTGTATCTGTAACAATTTTATTTATACATTCATTGTCAGGTGATTTTGGTTTTTTTATTTTATATAATGGTGTTTTTTTGTATGATTCATCTTATCTCCTAAACCAATATTATTATAGAGGGTCATGCGTCCCATTTCATGATATTTTTATACCCTTTGTGATATTCACCAACCTAGGGCCTACTATAGGTGGGACTAAGGGGTCATTATCACAATCCCTTCATTACATTATCATTAGTTGGATGGGGTCATGAAAATTCCTTGATAAAATTAAGTACTAATGGAAAACAAGGTCTCTTTAAAAAACAAATACACTATATTGAATTATGAACTATATTAGTTTACCATCATTCATGGATTTAATATTCTATTTTTACCTCTAGTCATCTTATTGGAACTTCAGTATTTTCTTTTATAAATATTCTTGTGTAATTACATTGAAAGGAATTAATTTTATCTTTATATGAAAACATCCATATAAAAACTTACAAAATACATGACTATAGAATCTTTTTGAATCCTTATCACTGATATAAATACATGATCCTTACTAATAACCCCTCATGATCTCTGTGTAAGATCTTAGTATTATGTAATATCTAATAGCAGTCGAGGGTGAGGATTCCTCTAGTGTAGATCTTGTCGAAATTTCCACGAGTGTGAACTTGTTTCACATTCTATTTTTTTCATATCATAATTTATGGATTTAATCATGGGATTGGTATTAAAAATCATGGTAATGTTTCATCTTTTCTAAGCTCAGATGAATGGGATTCATAATGGATAAATCCTCTACTTGATATTATTTGTTTCCTTTTTCATCGTAGATTTAATAATCTAGTTACTTCATTTTATACCAAATAATTTAATATCTATATCATTAATATAAAGATTTATTTAATGTTTCATTGTGTTTTTAGTTTGGTGATGCGTGTTTGACAAGATATTAATATAATATCGATTTAAAGAAACTACATTGTGAAATTTTAGATAATTAAATTCTCCCCCACCCAAAATAGATTACATCCTCAAAATTTTAATTATTCCTAACAAATGAAATAGTTAAGTGTTCCATAAGAAAGGAATGACTCAAGATTTAATTTCTAATGATGTTTCATCCTCAATATCCATGGTATGTGTAGGGAACTCATCTTGTCCTTGAAAAAAGGTATATAATTTTTTTTATATTTTTCTTTTAATATTTGTCCTAAATACCCCAAAAATGGGTTTAATAATTCATAGGTATTTTATAGCCAGCATTGTATTAACATGTTGTCATTGGATGATTTTAAGATGTTATTTTTCTATATTTTAAATTATCAAGGCCTATCTATCAAGGGATCCATTACCTGGCTAATATCACATCAAATTTTACTCAATTAAGGATAATATAATTTTATAGGAAGAATTTTACTATAAAAATGTGTTAGAGAGGATTTATATAATTTTGATGAAATAATTGTACCACTAATTGTTTTATTAATAATTTAATATCTAGTTATTGGGGTCAATATTTTATATTCCTTAACATAGAGGTGTAGGTTGAACAAGATATAAAAAAACTCATCGTAACTGAGTTGGTGATCAGTGTTTCTCATTACATATAAATTTCTAAACACACTTCTATAGTTGTTGTTTCATAGGCTTTCCCATGTCTTGGATGTTACTAGATCATATAATCCTTTTGTATCCCTTGGATTAAGGTTTTAACTTGTATGATGTCCAAGTTTTACACATTTAATACATTGAACTATTTGTGGTACATTTGAAATAATTATATTTATTTTCTCTATATAAACTGAGTTATTCACATATCATTATAAATTTTTTTTCTATTACCTCATTTTAAACACATTAAACACCTCTTACTTCCATTAATATATTCCCCTTGGTGAGTATAACCATATTTTTGATAGGAATAAAATTTAAAATTCTTTTTTTAACCATCCTAATCATGTAAGCATCTATAAGCCTTTGACTTCCTCTTAGATGGTGTGTTTAGAATTTCAACTAACTTAAGGTTGTTAATCGATGTTTGTGATAGTTGGTTCATCATTTTCAAAAGGGTTCTCTCTTCCGTTCTTATCCCATTATGTTTCTTCTTTTTAAAATCTCTGTATTTTCCATAGGATAAATTATTAACTTTATTCCTTTAGGGTTCATCCATTACTAAAATAAATATTATTTAACATGAGTGATTAACACCATAATATAATTATTTTAAGATAATTACATGAAAAATTAAACATCAAAGTGTCTTACTCTTAGAAAATATTGCATTAACTATTATTCATGCCTAAATCACTCTCAGTTCAATCTATATTTCTTTAGGTTTTTATATCTTATATTAATTAATATAATAATCCCATAATAATAGATTTTAAAAATAATTTTATTAACCAAATAATGTCACCCAAGAGTTTCTATCTAGGTTTATACAGTCTTACACCCCTTCATTGTGTGCTAGAGCGAATATTTAATTTATACTCAACCATCCTTTTTTGAGGTTATTCCCAATAGGTACATATGTACCATGACTTTATCCAATTACCAATATCCAGACAAGGATGTAATTTCTTAGAGAAACACACAATATCTACATTACACAATCATTGGGATTTTATTATATACATAAACTTGTCCCATAGACTTATCAATAAGGGTTTCACTAAAATTCACTTATATGAATCCCTTAAATAATCAATATCACATCATCTAATATAATGGTTTATTTATACCTTTTAAATTATGATGTAAAATAATTTATCAAACCTTAAATTATACTAAACTAATATATTAACCAATAAAGTTATTTAAACCCTACTTTGATACCAACTATGGGAACCCATGAACGTGACCGTATCATAATTAAAAGACTTAAAGAAAATATTGAATTTCAATACATTCCATTGAACATTTTGGTTGGGAGTTTTATAGAATTAAGAAAAAATAAAACCCATGTATTTTTAAACTAATGACTGCCTTTCCATTATATAAGATAATTCTTAACCAATAACCAGTCCTATATATCTCCCATAAATTATCCATAGAAGATGCTCTTCTAGAGCTGTAAAACATATTAATTTTCTTCATAACTTATAGAAATTGATAAATAAGAAAAGACTGAATGCATATTCTCAGTAAGTGTAAACATAAAAGATAACAATCAATGTTAGTAAGTGAGCATAAGTTGAGAATTTGAGTATAATAATGATATATAAAAAATTATAACTAGTAAATAATAGATCATAAATTAAATAATATATAATGGAATAACATAAGAATATATTATATAATTATCCCATATCAAAGAGTCACAAAAATACTTACTATTCCTATATGCATAGAACAAAAATCCTAAATCATGGGAGCATAAAAAATGTGGAATATCAAAGAAAAGAGACAAAAATATGGATTATAACATAGACAAAAAAATAAAAGAAACATACAAAGGTGTAAGAATAATAATCAAATGAATCATTATGAGAAAAATCATTATAACCATTCTTTTAGGAAGAATGTAATTATTTCCACAAATTAAAATGTAAAAAAACTCATTTTACCCATGCCTTTGTGAATGAACACATTATGTACATGCCTTACTATCTCATGAGATATCATACCTAACTAATATATTATAGGTTGATATATGGCCCCATTAATAATCATCCTTAAATATGTGTACCACATAAAATAAATCATCCTCATATCAGAAATAACCAAAAGAAATAAAATGTGTTTTATATCCCTTTAAAAAGGATTAATATAGGGAAGCCATTCATAATTACATCAATTAAAATAATAAACCCATAGAATATAAATTTTTATCCAACAATACTAAATTACATTTTTGGTAGATAACATCTAATGAAGTATATGGTATCTAAAATTCTTAGACAAGGGGTATATGGTTTATTTAATAATTTCCCAAATCAAACTATGAATGGAATCTTGGTGAACACCCTTCAATTAATGGAAGGGAACATCGACTAGTCACATAGTTAAGGCATCGAAAGGGGAAAAATGTTTTTATAAGGTGTATAATTAGTGAATCCAAAAGGATAAAAAAAATTTAATGAATTTAATCCCACAAAATAGTACAAGATATTTTGTAGGTAAATTAATAAAAAATTATTCATGAATAAATAAAAACCTTTTTGGGATAAAGGGTAAAATGCAAGTAAAACCATTAAAGTGTTTCTAGAAATTTTCATCAACATTTTCATTTAATAAAAAGTAATAGTTCACATTAAAAATACCTTTTTGAAACTTTTATTCAAAAACTATTGAAAACATTTACTTTTAAAAAAAACATCAATAATGGAGTCCTGAAAAAACATAAATTTCATCCTAATGAAATGTGGATTTGAATTTAAATAAAATGGTCATTGAATGAAAATAATTTCAGAATTAGAAAATAATTGTTTTGAAAAAATAATTTTATAAATGGTAAATACATTTTTTTTAAATAGAAAAATTAAAAAATAAAGTTTACTTGAGATAACACATAATTGGGTTTCCAAATATAAAAGATAACATTCTGCGAAATGAAATATATAGATAAGGATGGTAAACTATCTTTAAATAATATAGAATTTATTATAAATAATGATATACATTTTTGATAAATAATTTCATCATGTTCAATGATTTGAAAAAAATTAATTTTTCCCCCATATTAAATATATCCTAGTTCACAATAAGAATTTTGTCTCATAGAATTAAATTTGAGAAGCAAAACCCATTACCTTAATTCCTGATATCCAAAACAAGTTCTTGAATCTTTTATATAAAAAATGATTGTAATAAAAACAATTTGAAGCTTATTCATATTTAATACATTTTATAAACTATATTTATAATTATTCTATATAGGTATATTTTTTATTTGTTATTTATTTCAAATATTAGGAGTTAATAATCTAGATCATTTTGAAATAGAATCATAATAATAATGTTGTTCATTATTCATCTCTGAAAGTTCATAATTCACATAACATATAAGTTAATGGAATTGATTCCGTGTAATTACATATAATGTTGTAGTTTCATTCTATGTGAGTTTTAGTTATGCCCCTTAAAGATGAAATTTGTGATGAGAATGTTTGGGTGATTTTTAACAAACAAATATTGTTATATTAATTAATGAGTTTACAATTACTATTACTATTCCAGAATAAAAATCATATAATTATTTAATTATTTATAGAATATATTATCATTAATTATGTTCTCATAGTTATATATTATATTTTTATAACATTGTTTGAGTAGGTTATTAGACCGACCCAAACACAAGAACACTATAATTTATGGATGAGTATGAAGTGATATAGTTTTAATATCATTATTCTAGAAGAATAATGATATTTATTATGTTTAAATAAATTGATAAATTATAAGATAAGATAATTTGTATAATATTTCACATATATGAAACTATTACATAGTATGAAACAATTTTTCCCCTATTAGTACGCATATTTTAAACTATTGAATTGACAATGATCATTTGTTTCTTCAATTATTAATAAGATATAAAATTTTACCTAAAAAGTAATAATATTTTAATAAACATAATATTTATATATTAAAAGCATTATTTTTACCATCAATGAAATGCGATGATGAAAAACAAAATACATCATTTCTTGGAAGCGGTGGTCTACACCTACTCATGGATGATATTTTAATTTCCCATAGAATGTGTGGAATGTATAATATGATTTAATATTTCAAAATATAAAACACTTTGTAAATATAATAATTAATTATTATATTCTAAATTATTACTATCCTTGTAATTTTGTTAATTAAAATGATAGATAAAGCTTCGTGGAGGCGATTATGTGCACATATGCATGTATATCAGTTTTATTTTTCTTTTGGGAAAATTAAAAAGGTGTTAAATGGTTACTCCAAAAATATAAAAAAATCACATACATTAAATATTGATTTTATCATTTTATATTGGTAATTATATATTTTAAATTGAAATATTTAAAAGAAATAATGTTTGGGAAATTTTAGTACATACATTGAGAGCTTTGAGAATCCCATGGAGGATTCCATAGAAAGTGATAACTTAGGAAAAACAATTAATTATATAATATTAATGAAGTGAAATAAAATTTTAGGTGAAGTAAATAGGGTATATATTCAAGAATAAATAAAAATTTAAAGTGGTGTTGAAGGATTCTTGAGGGCCCCCTTTTATATGTGTTGAGAATTACATTCTCGTAAATATTTCATATTAATATCAAGATATCACATGTTTGACATGTAAAGAACACAAAAAATGGAAAATAATGGATTGTGGAAAAACTTTTGTTGATAAAACCCTAAAAAAATTAATTATAAATATTCTCATTAATATTTTAGAACTTTTACCCCTTTGGATAACCCATTATACCCTTCTGACTTTTACCATGGTAAATATTCTTTACCCAAGTAATTTATTTTTATGCTTAAAAATATAATGGACCTTATCACATAATATAGAAAATATAATTCCAAATTTGAAATAATTTTTTTTTTCACTTTCTAAAATTGATAAAAATTAATTTTAAAATAATAAATTTATAATGTATTAAAAATAGTTTTAGAGAATTATGTAACTGAATCCCTAAAATATCTAAAATAGACTTCTAAACTATAATAAATATTCTTAAATTTAAAATTACTATTATAAAATATATATTTTTTCTATAAAAAGGTTTTCATAACTTTCAAATTTATACCTATATACTAATAATATCATTAAATTCCCTAAATTTGTACAAACGATATTTTATACTATTCACATAAATTAATTTTTTTTAAAAAAATACCAAAAATTTGTCAAAATATACAATTTTTTACGAAAAAAATAATTAATTTAATTTATTCTAATTAAAATTGTAAATTTTTATAATTTTACTTTTAAACAGAAATATTGTGAAAAAAACACATAGGAAAATAACTTTTTAAAATTTCATCTATTCTTATTCTTATTTCCTATCAATTACCAATTATATTGGTCTTATTAAATTATTATTATAAAAAAATATTTTATCTATTATATAATATTTTTATTAAAATAAATTTCCTAAAAATGTAATTATTTTTGAAAATATGCATTTTTATGGGTAAAATAATCTTATTAACTTTATCAATGCATTTGTAAATAATGATTCTTTTTATTTAATAGTAAAAAATGTTAGATGAAGAAAATAAATGTTATAAATGACTTATTATTTTAATAATTACATCTTTATATCATCTTAATTTCAATTTATGTAATCCCTCTAGATATCTATGTACAACATAAGCATATGGTAATCTCTAGTAGTAGTCAATGGTGGTGATTATAATAGCTTAGATAATGTGGTAATTTATATGATCTATAACTTATAATGTATTATATTTCATTCATATAAAAAATTTGGAGCTTGGATTGGAATTGGATTACAAAAAACTATAGTGAAGCTACCTCCTTTCCAATCATAGACAAATGAGCTTCATAAAGGATACTTACACTAACTTATGTAATGTCATTAATTTTTATTCATGGATTTCATAATATATTTTCATTATTTTATACCCACAAATTTAATGGGTATATTATTTTGTTAATATTTCATATTAACATGTCACTATTTTTATTTTCATTTAGTGTTTCATATAGTACACGATATTAACATAATATTTATTTGAGGAAAATACCACATGAAAATTACGGTCCTTTCTTTTTTTTGTCATTGTGACACCCTACCTCAAGCACACACAAAAAAACTATCCGACGGAGGGTGAAACATTAACTGAGGAACACCTCTACTTATTCTAAAGACTTTCATCTAATCCTCAGATTCAACAACAAAATTAATAATACTATACTCTTGATATCATTAAAAATAATAATGGTGAAATAATATAATCAATGTACAATATAGTAAGGAAAATGAATTATAGATAAAAGAAAACCATGAATAATATACAAATATCAACAAGTTGTGTCACAATTTAAACATACAAAACATACATATATTTTTTCAAATGGATCCCCCATGTGTAAAATTTAACCTAGAAAAATTAAAAAACAAAAATATATGTGGTTGTATGACTATAAAAACTTGATTCCATCCTAAGTAATATCTCTAAACACCCATCTAGCTACACATTCTTGATCATATATACACAATGTAACCAAACGGATAAACGTATGTTTTACATGCACACTAGGGTTTATGTGCAAGGTGTGAGTATAAAATATAGTAGGTCACCCTAGATGGTGTTCCTATGATACATGAAAATACATAGTGTGTGTATACATATGAAAATAAAACATGAAACATGAAAAAAATACAGTTAGGTCATTTTGTGATGACTAAGCCACCATGATACTTGAACCCATCTACTTTGGTCATTATCAATAATAGATCCATAAATGATGCATACTATTAGATAAGAATTAGGGAAGGGAAACACATAGATAAACTTGAGTATAATAAACTCATTAAAGAAATGAATAACATATATAGTGCAATTATTGTTGGGTAATTGAGGATCCTCTCACACTCTGGTGATCCACCCATCAATCGAGATGGAAAACTACAGAAATGGTGTAACTCTAATCCTCAGTCTAGTTGTCCAATTCAATCCTTAACTAGAAACTATCTCATCGTTTTTAGATATATAAATATAAAATGAATCAAATAAAAGTAAAATGTAGTTAGATCTGTATAGTAGAATAGTTGGGGATCATCTCACACTATATGGATCTTCCTAGTACTCCATAATAATGAGTAAATAAGAGTGTAATTATATAGCTCAATCCAATAGTCTCTACATTGCGGGTTTATCCAATATTAGAAAAACATAGTCAGGTTATAACGATAATAAAATAAGGGCATACATATCTCATACCTTAAATATCATAATACCAATGATACAAACCTTGTGTTTAGCTAGAGGATAGCATATATCAACTAAACATTACCTACCATGTCCTACCTCCTTATATATATATATATATCCATTTAAAACATTATATATAGATACATAATACGAATGAGGAACACTATGCCCTTTTTTTATACTTAAACCACCATCTAACCTTTTTTCATACCAAACCATTCTAAAAATTAATCCCATCATAGGTTATCAACTACCCTGTAGAGCCTTAATAATACACATTTCATCATTCTCTCATGTCACATTCTATCAGTTGTGCCCACCAATTCCCTAAGGACTAGAATGGCATAGAAATTATCTCAATATTCTCTATTAATTAATATGAGGCCCTACATAATTTTAATACCCTTATACTATAGTTATTACCATTATTTTTCTATCCAGTCCTCATAAGTGATCCCTACTAAAAGTCTATAATCATCCCATCTTTCAATATCACCCTAAAGTGATCTATATGCTTAATAGAACACATTAACCTACTTAAACATGTCATCCTTCCATTATTCATAATCAAAGAGTATGTTTAATCTATTTCACATCCAAATAGAGTAGATTCCACAAGGATAATTTCTTATCAAATTACTTTATACTGATTCCCCATTATTCAACTTCACTCCCACTTGGAGTTTCACGGTTTTAAGGAAATTTCAAAAGCCTCTCCCATGCAATTCTGTCGGATCAATAACAACCAAAACCATTACCCTAGAGAAACCCTATTTTAATCCCTTAACCCATTGTGCATGACTCATCATAGTTCAATCACAATTTTCTTCAGAAAACGATATAATTTTGGGGATCCATCAATCAATACAAAACATAAACCCCTTTTGTATCATGGTTTTAATGAATCTATAAAATTTCCAAACAAATTAGGGAATACTAAAATCACTTCTAATAGGATTTACCCTATCCAATCATATAATTTATAAATCTCATAAACCCTTTATAGGATTTCTAGAAAAGACTCCCCTAAGGAAATGCATTCACGTCACTTGTATACACTTAATATGTGAGGATATATGGGAGGACCCACCTACCTTGAGAATATGAGTAACTCATTATTAATCCCTGATCTTCTAAACACAGACAAAGACCATATTCAGCATCACCAAGCTACTCATCCTCTATATTTCACAATTAGGATCCATTAATTAATTATAAGTTGTCATGACCCATCCCCGGGGCCCCTGTCGTGACTACCTGAAGCCCGCCTTCCATAGGCCATGGGCTAGCGACTAGCACCAACGGAGAATTCTCAATAAAAGGGAAGGCATTTCCTTTAAACCTGTAACCCACATAATCTGAACACAAGCAGTAGAAGCAATAAGTGCTAATATAGAAAAGAAAGGTGTGCTGAGAGTAAGTTGGCGAGTATACAAACCCAACTGAACAACAAGTACAAGTACAAGTAAAAAATGGAAAACACCTCCAGGATCATCCACCGGAGAATCCTACCTGAAGGGTAGGTACAGATCTCAAACAACTTGTCCCTAAGGTATGTCCAGTCTAGTCCAGCTCCGAGCAGCCTCCCGTATGTCACCGTCTACCTCGATCATTGCTGACTATCGTCTGCACAGAACACCACAAGGTGCGGTTGAAGCCCGTGTAGGGGTGAACATAACAATACTCAGTAGGGGACCCCGATTCCCCCGAAGGTCTCCCAGAATCCACTAAGGGTAAACTAAAGAATATATATACAATCATGAAACCATCCCTACTTAGGTATGTGCACATACATATACCTAAGTTACCAATCGTAGTCCGGCTCCAACATTCAAGCCCAAGCACAACCCATTCCTCAAAGGAAGTAAAGTCAATCATCTCATTGATAACAACTAAAATACAAGACTCAGCTCACACAGGAATAAAACTCATGAAGAGGGGTAGAGATGATTCGATGTAGGCTCTAAATCATCTCCTCTGTCGAACCCACATAGGATCCTGGAACAGTATCAGCGTTGTCGATCCCACGGAGGATCCTAGTACAGAAGTCATAGTTGCCAAACCCACAGAGGATCCCGGTATAGAAGTCATCATTTTCAAACCCACGGAGGATCCTAGTACAGTATCATTGCTATCGAACCCACGGAGGATCCTGGTACAGTAGTAGGTCCACGTAGGATCCTATCATCTCAGTTGCAACCAGCCATAGGGTTTCCACACACATCACGCTCAATTCCGGGAGGGTCCACTCCTCGAGGAAAGTTTCAATACATCAAATACCACAAAGTCTCGATTTTATGTATCCTATAGGTCTGTATCATCATAATGAACCCAACGCAACATACGGCGCGTCAATCTGACGTCCAGTCTGTGAGTTATTGGCTTTTCCGTTCTAGGGGCCCTGTTAGTTTTTAGGTTCAAACCAACCTCGCCATACCGAAATTGCGTCCAAAACTCATATGAGGTATTCCAAATGAACCGTCTCACTCTAATCATTCTATCTCCACAGACGGTTTGTCGATAGGACACTCGTAGCCCAAGTTATGGGCGAATAGGTGTACTCGGGTGTGACGGGTCCAGGTCTGGTCCGACCCAGTTGGACCACCCGACCTGACCAGGGTCTGGACCAGGGACTGACCCGGTCCATGAGTCCGACCCAGTCTGAAGGGGTGGCCCGGTTTGAAGCGGCAGCCTGACCCAAAGGTACGGCCTGGCCTGTGGGGGCGGCCCGTCCCGAAGGCGGCCCGGCCCGAAGGGTGGCCCGACCCGATGGGCTGGCCCAGCCCGGTGGCCCGTGTGGCCTGCTGGTGGCCCGTGTGGCCCGGCCAAACTGGCCGTGTGGCTCGGTCTGGCTGGCCGTGTGGCCCGACACAACTAGCCATGTCGTGGGGGGGGTGTCACGCCCCCCTTTGTCTATAACGGCCATCGCATGGCGCCGGCCCCTGTAACAGTGGGACCCGAAGGGTCCCGCCTGTGTAGCACGCACCGGCGGCTAGCTCAGCCGTCCTCCCTCCCTTGTCCACCATGGCCTTAGGCCGCGGGTCGTCTCCAGTGCTGCGCCGCTACTCTCCCTCCGCAGCCCGCCCTGGCAACGATTCTGCACCACCGGCGCAACGCACAGGGGCCACGCCCCTCCGCCGCGGCCCCCCTTGGTCTAAGCCTCCTGCTACCCTTCACGTGGCGTGAAGGTGTCGTAACTCTCCTCTATGTAGCGAGGCGGTGTCGCGGCCTCTTGGAAACCTGTTGGCCATTACACCGCCAGTTTCTTTTGCAGCTGGCATGTCGTTGTTCGCCGCAGTCTGTTTCTCCATCGTCAACAAACAAGATAAACCAAAGGGGGAGGGCCGGCCGTGTTGGTGCGTTCCGACCCCCCCCCCCCCATTTTATTTTTATAACATGTGGCATTAGAAATAAAAAAATATTAACGATGTTGAACGTTGAAAAAACAACTCAAATCCCCCATCCTTACCATGATGATTGTTCATTGACGAAGTCGCGGGAAAAGGTGGCATCATTTTATTGACGTCGGGAAAGAAGAAGCCGAGGATTTTGTTGGCGTTCTTCACAGGCGGCTCCTTATATTTTGGCTTGGTCGAAGATCAAAGGAGAACTTCTTCATTCTTCAGTGGTTCTTCATTGTTGGATGAAGCTCTCCCATCACAGGCATTTCCAAAAGATTATGCCAACTACAAAAATAATAAAGGATGATCTCTATTAATTATTTGGCACAACAACCAAAAGTTGTGTTTAGTTAAATGAGGCAACTAATTAATTAATGCTAAGGAATGGTTCAAATTCAAAATTTAGAGGAGGTGAGAAGTTCCAATTAAATAAGAGAGGTGTCCAATTAAAAAAGGGGAGTTAATGGGGGTAAGAAGCTCATGTGGGCCCCACTAAATAATATCCTCCCAAGTTAGGTTATTTGCCGGTGGGACCCACCTTCAACCTCCCCTTGGAGAATTAAATCGCCACAATTAAAAATAAAGTAACACTTTTATTTTTATTTAATTTAATTAAAAATCCATAAAATAACTTCCATTCTTGTTAAAGCGCAATTGCGGTGATGCTCTCGTTAAGCGAATATCGGCACTACGAGTTCAACTGTTCCATCGGATTTCAATTCTGAGCACAGGTTCATAAGATATAAAATCCCGCTCATACTTTTACTGAACGTACCCAAACAAAACTTCAGAAATTGATTGCAGGCACACTGGGCCTCAGAATCAAGTGCCGTCAGAAATTGCAGACTCAAAAAATTCCTATGAATTTATGAAACAAATTTCCACAGAATTTCCGGTACTTTTCATAAGAATTAATAATTAGTTACCTAATTTAATTCAAATGGGAATAAACACCATAAACTCATAAAGGGTCTATGAAACATCAAAACAATGAAAAATGGTATATAAAAGATTCACACCACACCTTTGAAATCCCGATGAATAAAATATTCACCAAACAACAACTAACTAACCCCTATATTGTAACCCACTTGAATAAAAAAAGGAAAAATTAACCAAGTGATTTACTTTAATCAAAATTGTGAGAAAAATGTGGTTTTCTAACTCTTTCAATATCATCATGAAAATAATCCCTAAATATCTATCCTCTAGATATGATTCTACCATTATCTGATGGAATTATCATTCAACGCCTATGTTAAACCATCTAAATTATAGGAGGTTCCATAAGGATAAATGAGGAGTATACATTGATTTAGAATGAAGAAAACTTCCTATCGATCTCAAAAGGGGAGAAAAAAGGGGGATTCTATGGGTAGTAATAAAGGGGGAGAGGCCAACCTAATGGACTCTATCAAATCTTTATAAAAAAAGCATTGTCCTATAAAAAATAGGCATATCTCCACAAAAAACCTCCAAGAACACTATTTGGTAACCAGTCCACTAAATTTAATTTATCATTTTCTTACTAACCTTCTTAGATTGAGGCTCAACCACTAGTATTATTCACTAAGTATGCCAAATGGTTATTTTATACTTAACTTCAAAAGTAGGGCCACTCAATACTTTCCTAATCCACTTTCATCCCTCAAAATGTCCAAAAGATTGTAAAAATATATCATAGAGATATATTAACTCTCAGAATTCTAATGAAAATCCTAATTATTAAAAATCTCCATGAATCAGATCCCAAAATTAGAAATTCCTTTTAATTTACAGCTCCATAATGGAAATTTTCATTATAAACTCTTCAATATGGGGATTTCCATCCCTAAGAATCATCATTAATGGCAATGAGAATTCTTCGTCTATCTATAAAAATCTAATCCCAATTTCCGATTCTAATTAAAAATTGGATATACATCCAATATTCATCTGTTTGATTTAGATAAGTTTGATTTTCACTTAAAAATACCAATAAAATACTCTATATGTATCGATCCTCATCATGATTCTCCTAGTTACAACCTTCCCATACCTTTTTTTAGAATAAGGATGGATAATATTAATGACAAAGATCAGAAGTTATACATAAGATGAGCCATGAAGGGAAATTGTCCAGCCATAGCTGGTAGACTTAGAAGGGGCCTGAGGCCGCCAGCTGATGGGCTGCATTGTTTCCTTCTCTTTTGGTAAAGGAGAGTGTGCAATAAGAGAAGCCTTGGAGCAGTGAGCGGATTCTCTTGATGATGAAGCCAAAGTCCTGGATTCCTACATCATTATGGTTAATGGAATTGATAACAGAGGGGAAGTCAGACTCAATGATGATATCATCCCCTCCACATTTCGCAGCGAGCATCATGCCTGCAAGGATGGTAGAGGCCTCAGCAACTATAGACTCCCAGAAAGCATGATGTGATTCATATTTTTCTGCAATGATCTTCCCCATATGATTTCTCGCCAGGAGGCCGAGAGCTATAGGCCCATCCTTGGGGAGAGAAGCGTCCATGTAATGCTTAAGACTCCCATCCATTGGTGGGATCCAATGAGGGGGACAGGAGGGGGTATCACCTAGCATAAAGTGTCTTTTTCAGTCCTTCCAGCTCTCAATCCATGAAGTGGCTCATTCAATCCAGAACTCGGGAGGTTGATGAACATGGTGGAAAATTGAATCATTGTGCTGAACCCAAATGATACAAGATATGGTACAACAAGAGCTTGCATCGGCCGATGAAAGAGAGGAACAACAGCACATAAGAAGATCAGGGAGGTCAGAGACAATTTCCAGTGAAGCATCTGAAGCTGGGCCCCATCTGTTCCAAATTTCCTTGGCTCTCGTGTAGTGAATTATGGCATGCCAAGGAGTTTCAAGAATACACTAAAATTTACAAATCATTAACTTCTGAATACACTGATGTTACCCACCACTATAGATGAATCTTAAAATTTTCATAGTCTAAGAATGAAATATGATTCATTGTACCTCTATCTCATTAGAAAAACTAAATTTATAAGCCAACTAGCTATTCTTGAAATTCTATGAATTAAATAATTCCCACTACCCACCTAATGTGAGTACCACTCCCTAATGATTGGTATAAAAACCACCTAACCCAAAAAACACTATAGAATTATAAATACTGGTATCCTACTACACCATATATGCAGAACCTATATTCTATAAAAACCACTACACCTAATATATGGTATTTAAAACTCCTTAAAATGAATCCTTGAGTTATGTTTCTAGGTTATATAATGTCAAAATACCCACAAAAATACCCTTCACAGATCCAATCAACCCTTGGTTATCATTTCCAATCAGTAACATACTCTACCTCCAATGGGAATTCCAAACATTACCCATGGGACTAATCCAAACTAATCCCAGTTTTCCCCATACACTATCTCATAATTTCTCAATCATCCTTGATGTTACAACATATTTATCACATAAAGATCATAGAAAACTCTAAATGTCTCAAGTCATGACCATTACCTCTCTACTAAATCTACCGACCTCACCACTGATTTATCAACTAATCTATCAATGAAATCCTATAATCCATTGAGAACATGGAATGATTTTTCTTGAGAACCTAATAAGTAAACTATCATATCTATCTTTATGAACACTCCAATGAGAGTTTTTAATATTCAAATCATTATTTTTAGTTCCACCATGTCACTACCCCTTGACATCCTAGGGGAAGCTTACAACCTGGAATTTCTCATCAACACCAACCTATTCAATCGATGATCATTTCTAAAAACCCATCCATTTATCCTTTGACCATCGACCATATTAGATCTCTAAATTCCATAAACCATTGATCCAAACCCCATTTTCATTCTAGGAGATGATTTTTTACAATGTTACATTATATCACTCCAAAAACGATTATGTATCACACAGAGTTTCCAATTTTTGATCCATCACTAAAGGCTTCAGACCATATAAAGGCTCAAATATAGATTCTGATCCAACCCATAACATAAAACTCAATATTTTACTTATTCTTCTAACTCGATAATATCTCTCATTAAGAACTAAATTATCTTTCATTTAGGTCATTAAAAAATATTCATGATAGAAATAAAATACATAATCTCACACCACTAGATCATTGATCCAACATCCAAAGAATCTATCCATGATCCTATAAACCTATATAACACCATCCTTGTAACACCCCGAGATTTTATGAAAAATATTTTTTTTAATTTCATTAATATCTTGTGTTGTACGCTACACCAAAAGAAGCTTTCAAAACACACATCCTTGACTTTCCTTGCATTACACGCAATCGCGACCTTCCTTGATAGCGTGTGTAGTATGGAATAACGAGTTTCACTAAACAACAATATGCTATTAAAATATTATTAAAACAAGCCATTACGAATAGTAATAAGCACTTTTTAAAATTTTTAAATTTTATTTTTCAAAATGGACTTCATTTTTGGATTTGGAATATCGAAATTATCCTAGGGTGAAATTTTTGTATTTTTCTGAAAACATTCAATTTTTGATGAATAGTGAAACCACTAAGTGGTAGTTGAAAAAACTGAATTTTTCATAAAAATTAATTTTACCGCTTCTGTGAGTGCAATTTCAAAAATCCGAGAGACACGGTTGATGTCATTAAGTAAAATGTGGTTCAATGATATGAAAATAAGATTTGGTGAATAGTAACTTTTTACTTTTATTTACCACGGTTAAAAGTAAATAGGGTAATTAAGGGTAAAAATGATATTATTATTACCCTAACACATGTCCTAATTCTATTAGATAAGTGTAATTCGACCAAAAACAGACTTAGGAATAAAATATGACCATTTAGGCCCACTTGGATTAGATTAGGACATTTATTATTAATTTATTTAAAGAAGGGTTAAAATGGTTAAAATCAAAGTTTAATAAGTAAATAATTTTTAATATAAGGTTATACATAAGATAAATTCGACTATAAATATTCACTAGAAAGATAAAAAAGATTTCCTAGATAATGGTATTTTATCTATAATTTTTAGACTTTAAATAATTTAATTTATTTATGACACAATTATGATACAGTAATTATCTTATTAATTAAATATTGACATAATTGATGTTATAAATACCAAAATAAATGTAATTTGAGACTTTTTATGAATTACACTAATTTTATAGGTTAATATGACAGGTTAGTATTGATTTAATTAACTTTTTTTGAACTAATCATTTTGTTATGATTTTCACAAAAATCAATTACTAAATAGTGTCAAAATTGACATAAAATAGTTTTTAAATCAAATATTATATTATTAATTGTTATTTTATCCCTAAAAATCTAAGGTTCGTCCAAATGACTTAGATAAGGTTATATATATTAATAATAAACAACTTGGGGTTCGTTTGGATGCTTATAATAAGTTTATTAACCTTATAGTATAGGAACACAAGAGGACACCGTAAAAGTAATATTATTTCACTTAATGTTAAATCTAAATGATAAGGTTAAAATAGGAACCTAAACCTATCTAAATTCTGTGGGATGATATTCTCTCGACCCATCCCCACCTTAGCTTCGAAATAAATCAATTTGGAGCTATTTAAAACCGAACATGGATTTATAATAAAATATTTTTTTTAGTTTTTCTAAAGGAGCCCCTCTCCTCCCTTATAAAAGGGCACCTCCTCCCCCTCTCCCCCACACCAAATTGAGCCTTCAAACTTGGCCAAACCCTGCCACTTTCACCTCTCCACTTCCTTAGAGGTATCCTAGAGGTCCTGGTCTTCTTCAAAGACCAATTTTAGTGCCCTAAAAAAAGGTCTCAAAGAAGCACTTCAAAGAAGAGGTAATGTCCGTTACCGATTCTTTCATCTTTATTTCTTCTTCCACTTATTCTTATTTAGTTGTTTCATTATGAAGTAATAACATCAGTATAACTAATATACTGATATTTTATTATAAGTATGAAACAACCCTATTTCACCATCTATCCATCCTACGGAAAATGAAATCACCGCGCGTTCGTACATATGGAATACCGTCTCCACGCCGTGGTGTAATCTATTTTTCACCACCACCTTACTAGGATGGGTATAATTGTGTAAATAATGACTTTATATGATGATTGTAAAGTGATATTGATTCAGAAATAGTATAAATACACTCTAATACAATTCCATGATCATGGGAACGATATCATCGCTCGTGCGTACGTACGGAATACCGTCTCCACGATGTGATGTGACTCGTTCTACATGATCTTCATTGAAAAATGATTATATAAATGAATTGAATGAATGAATATGATATATATTACACTAATAACATTATGGAAATGAGGTATCTATAACCTAAAGAGATGAAAAAGAATTTATTCTACAAAACACGCATAAGAACAAAAAGTAATAAACACCCGAATAACAAGTTGTAATGAAATATTACTAATAAGAAGCTAAGAATATGACCATATGTGATATCATAACAATAATTATGATTCTGGAATAATTCAATAACATTTTTTAAATCATTATACAGGAGTTTCGGACACTTACGAAGAAAATCGGACCTAAGGTAAGGGAAATATCACAATCTCATTTTTATCTGAGATTGTTTATACTTTGAAATTTACTGGGGTTTATTTTATCATTCACATCCATGTTTACTTAATATGTAACATTATTTCCATCCACCTACAATTTTTTAAATCCAATTTTATCCTTCGGTGAGTTTTTAGTAAAAGATATGAAAAGAATCTTTTGTCATTTTCTTCGTACGAGGTACTTTTGACTTTTCCGAAAAAAAGTACGAGAAGAATGTTTTTTTTAACTTATACGGCTTGAATGGATTTTTAAAACAATATTTCCAAGAATATTCCTTTACAAGTTTTCAAGTTTATTTTTAATTAGATTCTTTTATTTTAGAATTGTATGACATATTAAGAAAGGAAAAGTGTTTTTGAAGTAGAAAGGATATTTTCCTCAAGAATGGAGTTCAAGTGTTTTATCAAAATTATTTTACATCTAAGATAATAAAGGCTTCTGTTTTTATCCATATTATTACATTTATTTGATTATGTTTTGATGGAATTATTTTTATGAATTCTTTTATCTTATATGAATTGTTTTATGATGTAACAATGTTTAAGATTCCCATTTTTATTACATGGGTTGTGCTATGATGTATGGTTTATGCTTTTGTGGCACACATAAGAATGGTATCATTATGAGATAGGTGGGACCTATATCTCCCTCCAATGAATTGGGTAAACATTTTATATCTCATGAGATAGACATGGCTGGAAAGGAAGGTTAAACTGGTTCAGTGAAACAGGACTGAAATGAGGAGTGAACTCAGTTCAGAAATGGACATTGTCCACTAAGATAGGCTTGGAAATGAGCCTTCACTAATAAGAAATGATTCTATATGATTATATGTGTATGCCACAAAGTTTCATGTTTTATGTTATGATTATTGGGATTACATTTCACTACTATGATTTATCCAATGTTATGAAATTATGATTTCTTTTACAGGTTAAGATTTCCAAAAGTTATGTTCTTATGTATATGATCTGAGAGATATTTCTTTTTTTTACCCTTACTGAGCATTTGAGCTCACCCTTTTGTATGTTTTCTTTCCACAGGTCCAGAAGAAGGTTATTAAGTAAGATATGTCAAAAGGGACTATAGATATGATGAAATAAATGGGAGACAGTGTAGATGCTTTATGAATGAGTTGTTTATGTTTCCCAGTTTCTAAAGACACTATACCTATATGGTCGTTTCATGATTTTTTTATATGTTTTAATAAGTGTGCTTCAATTCTGAAGTAATAACAATGTATGTAAAGTATGGGTCATTATAGTTGGTATCAGAGGGAGGTTTAGTCAACCTTTGGAAACTAGGACGCGAGAACTTTAGTGAGATCCCAAGAGATATTTCTAAGGTATGTCTAGGGATGTCCCTATGGTTAAGTATAAGTATAGGTTATAGTACTAGAATTACGGTAACCCAAGATGTTAGATATTGAAGTTACTCTCCCTTTGTTATATCGTTTTCTCTATCGTGATTTTTGCCTCTCACACTATTCTTTTTGGGTTTTAGACAACGGCTGGAACCCGAAGGAACCGTGTTGATCAATGTAATGGACAATGCAATGACTGTCCTCCTGAACAAACAAATGTTATGGGAGATGGAGTGAAAAATATCATTGCTATACTTACACCAGCTATGAATCATTCTGGACTTCCAAATGAGCAGAGAATGGAACAATATTCTATTGAGTCCTTCGTGAGGCAATGTCCACCTTCTTTCAATGGGTCTTCTGATCCACTTGTTGCTGAACAGTGGATCATTACCACTGAAAAGATATTTTCAGTTCATCAATGTTCTGAACATGATAATGTCATCTTAGTAGTATATCGTTTGGAAGGTGATGCTGATCAATGGTGGAATCTTATCAAGAATACGAGGCCAAGAGATTAAATTGAGTTCATGGAATGGGACGAGTTCAAGAACTTATTTTTCAATAAGTACTTCCCTCATATTCTTCGAACAAAGATGGGGAAGGAGTTTCTTGAACTAAAGCAAAAGGATGATGAATCTGTTGGTATATACGAAGCAAATTTTACAAGGCTTTCAAGGTATGCATCTGGCTTTATCATCCAACCTGAAAGTAAAGTTGATCTATTCTTCAGTGGCTTAAAACCAAATCTTCGAAGGGAATTAGCTATAATAGACTTTAGTAGCTATAAAGAAATTGCGCGTTGTGCTATCAAGGTAGAAATGGAAGTTGGTGTTACTTATCCATCTCATAGTTTTGAAAAGAAACGAAAGATGGAGTTCAAGGAGAAATCTCAGAATAATGGTGAAAAAAAGATGAATATTTCCTTATGCTCAAAGTGTGGAAAGAAGAAAGGTGGAGATTGTCTTAAAGGGACTAGAAAATGTTTTAAGTGTGGAAAATAAGGTCCTCGATCAGCCGAGTGTCGAAGTAATGGAAAAATGGTTTCTAATGATGTTAATAATGAAAAGACTGTATAGAACGCACCACGAACACTTCAATGCTTCAAGTGCAAGGAAATGGGGCATTATGCTAATAAATGCCCTAATCCAAGGGTTAGTGATGATCGACATGAGCAACCACTTAAGGAAAAGGACAAAGGGAAGTCACATGCAATCACTATTGGCGATGTTGAATATGACAATGATGTGGTGGAATGATTAAGTGTTTATGTAATGGGATTCCAAAATAATGTTGTATATAGTATCATGGAATATTGGAATATTTATGTATTGGTCTATTGTGGTTTTCAATAATTTTATTGTACCGATAACCATGGAAAGTGATTTATATATTTTTGGTAAGAAGATGATATGCGCATAATGAAGGGATAAGAAGATAATGAGATGGTTGCCTGTTTTCATGAGCTCATGATTGATATAAGGACTAAGTGATATCATGGTTTGAGTATAACGAATTTTGAGAATTTTGGTTTGTGGAAAGTGTTAACTTTTAACTAAATTCTTGTTTTCACTAAGGTTAAATGTGTATTCATTCTTCAAGAGAATACATGATTAAGGTATTCACATGTTTGTAATTTGACCAACAAGATATATCTTATGATATATGGGGGATAAATGATGGCATTCATGTGATTGTTATGTGACATTTCAAGTAATCATTTTCTTTATACTATGAGCTTGGACCGAAGTATTTTAGATAAGCCTAAATATTGGAATGGATTATGTTGGAAATAAGTTAGGATAGAACTTTTTTTGATATTATTGATGGGATGTTATAGTAATATAGCTTTAGAAAAAGGACAACATGCAGGACGGGCGACAGCCCATCGCGTCGGACAAGGCTGTGGGAATCGAACCCACAACTGAAGTGCGACTAGCCTTTATCGCCAACCACTGGCCTACAGGAAGTCCCTGTTTAGTAGAAACTAGTTTTATTATATTAAGCAGTATGATATATGAAGTATAAGTCCATTTTAGGAACCATATATGATTAATCTCACTATAAATGGACTTAGGTATTTTTTGATAACTTTTCTATCCTTTTGTTTGAGACAGATGGAATGACCCATCATTCTATCACATGATCTGCTAACACATCACTAATGACAAATTCATCTTCATTTCCTTAAGAGATGAATTGGAAATTGTCCAAATAATGAATAATGGTGAGACTATACCAAAATCACTAAAGTATTTATTCTAATTCCAATTTCATCATCTTTATGGAAATGATCTTGAAAACCAAAAATGATGTCCTAGTGCTCTTATATCTGATTAATCAGATGGTACCTTAGATCGTCACAAATTTATGGATTTGTGATTGTTGGATTTTCCATACCCATGTTCTCTACCTCTCTCCATCAGAACATGATTGTTAGATTTCTCTTCCATATCCATATTTTCACCTATGTGGAAACCCAGTGATTAGTTTATTTGGGTAACTGTTACGTTTCATACTTTTGTTTTTAAAGATTGATTTTGGTATTCCTTTTTACGATGTGGGTTTCTATTAAAGAAACTTTCAAGTATTAAACTATTTATAACCCTGAAGAATTTCATGGGCGAAATTCATTTTAAGGGGGGTAGAATGTAACACCCCGAGATTTTATGAAAAATATTCTTTTTAATTTTATTAATGTCTTGTGTTGTACGCTGCACCAAAAGGACCTTGCAAAACATTCATCCTTGACTTGCCTTGCATTACACGCAATCACGACCTTCCTCTATAGCGTGTGTAGTACGCAATAACGAGTTTCACTAAACAATAAAATGCTATTAAAATATTATTAAAACTAGTTGTTATGAATTGTAATATCCAATTTTTGAAATTTTGTAAATTTTATTCTTTAAAATGGACTTCATTTTTGGATTCGGAATTTCGAAATTAGCCTAGGGTGAAATTTTGGTATTTTTCTGAAAACTTTCAATTTTTGATGAATAGTGAAACCACTAAGTGGTAGTTAAAAAAACTGAATTTTTCATAAAACATAATTTTACCGCTTCTGTGAGTGGAATTTCAAAAATCCGAGAGACACAGTTGATGTCAGTAAGTAAAATGTGGTTCAATGAGATGAAAATAATTTTTGGTGAATAGTAACTTTTTACTTTTATTTACCACGGTTAAAAGTAAATAGGGTAATTAATGGTAAAAATGATATTCTTATTACCCTAACACATGTCCTAATTCTATTGGATAAGTGTAATTTGACCAAAAACAAACTTAGGAATAAAATATGACCATTTAGGACCACTTGGATTAGATTAGGACATTTATTATTAATTTATTTAAAGAAGGGATAAAATAGTTAAAATCAATGTTTAATAAGTAAATAATTATTAATATAAGGTTATACATAAGATAAATTCGACTATAAATATTAATTAGAAAGCTAAAATTATTTCCTACATAATGGTATTTTATTTGTAATTTTTAGACATTAAATAATTTAATTTATTTATGACACAATGATGATGCAGTAATTATATTATTAATGAAATATTGACATAATTGATGTTATAAATACCAAAATAAATGTAATTTGAGACTTTTTATGAATTAAACTAATTTTAGAGGTTAATATGACATGTTAGTATTTATTTAATTAACTTTTTTCGAACTAATCATTCTGTTATGATTTTCAAAAAAATCAATTACTAAATAGTGTCAAAATTGACATAAAATAGTTTTTAAAACTAATATTAAATTATTAATTGTTATTTTATTCCTTAAAATCTATGGTTTGGCCAAATGACTTATATAAGGTTATATATATTAATAATAAACTACTTGGGGTTCGTTTGGCTGCTTATAGTAATTTTATTAACCTTATAGTATAAGAACACAAGAAGACACTGTAAAAGTAAAATTATTTAACTTAATATTAAATCTAAATGATAAGGTTAAAATAGGAACCTAAACTTGTATAAATTCTATTTTATGATAGGATTTATACCCACCCCCACCTTATCTTCGAAATAAATCAATTTGGAGCTATTTAAAATCGAACATGACTTTATAAAAAAATAATATTTTTAGTTTTTTCAAAGGAGCCCCTCTCCTCCCTTATAAAAGGGCACCTCCTCCCCCTCTTCCTCACACCACATTGAGCCTTCAAGCTCGTCCAACCCCTGAAAATTTCTCCTCTCCACTTCCCTCGATATATCCTAGAGGTCCTGGTCTTCTCCAAAGACCAATTTTAGTGCCCTAAAAGGATGTCTCAAAGAAGCACTTCAAAGAAGAGGTAATGTCCGTTACCGATTCGTTCATCTTTATTTCTTCTTCCACTTCTTATTATTTAGTTGTTTAATTATAAATTAATAACATCAGTATCACTCATATACTGATATGTTATTATAAGTATGAAACAACCCTATTTCACCATCTATCCATCCTATGGAAAATGAAATCACCGCGCGTGCGTACGTACGGAATACCATCTCCATGCCGTGGTGTAATCTATTTTCCACCACCACCTTACTTGGATGGGTATAATGGTGTAAATAATGACTATATATGATTACATTAAAGTGATATTGATTCTGAAATAGTATACATACACTCCAATACAATTCCATGATCATTGGAACGATATCCTCGCTCGTGCGTACGTACGAAATACCGTCTCCACGATGTGATGGGAATCGTTCTACATGATCTTCATTGCATAATGATTATATAAATGAATTGAATGAATGAATGTGATATATATTACACTAATAACATTCTGTAAATTAGTTATCTATAACCTAAATAGAAGAATAAGAATTTATTCGACAAAACACGCATAAGAACAAAAAGTAATAAACACCCGAATAACAAGTTGTAATGAAATATTACTAGTAAGAAGCTAAGAATATGACCATATGTGATATAATAACAATAAGTATGATTCTGTAATAAGTCAATAACATTATTAAAATCATTTTACAGGAGGTTCAGACACTTACAAAGCAAATTGGACCTAAGGTAAGGGAAATATTAGAATCTCATTTTTATCTGAGATTGTTTATACTTTGAAATTTTCTGGGGTGTATTTTATCATCCACATCCAAGTTTCCTTAATATTTAATATTATTTCCATCCACCTAGAATTGTTTAAATCCAAATTTACCCTTCGGTGAGTTTTTAGTAAAAGATATGAAAGGAATCTTTTGTCGTTTTCTTCGTATGAGGTACTTTTGACTTTTCTGACAAAAGTACGAGAAGAATGTTTTTTCTAACTTATATGGCATGACTGGATTTTTAAAACAATATTTCCAAGAATATTCCTTTACAAGTTTTCAAGTTTATTTTTAATCATATTCTTTTAGTTTAGAATTGTATGACATATTAAGAAAGGAAAAGTGTTTTTGAAGTAGAAAAGATATTTTCCTCAAGAATGGAGTTCAAGTGTTTTATCAAAATTATTTTCCATATAAGATAATAAAGGCTTCTGTTTTTATCCCTATTATTACATTTATTTGATTATGTTGTGATGGAAATATTTTTATGAATTCCTTTATCTTATATGAATTTTTTTATGATGTCACGATGGTTAAGATTCCCATTTTTATTACATGGGTTATGCTATGATGTGTGGTTTATGATTTTGTGGAACACATAAGAATGGTATCATTATGAGATGGGTCAGACCTATATCTCCCTCCAATGCAGTGGGTAAAGATTTTATATCTCATGAGATAGACATGGCTGGAACAGTAGGTTAAACTGAATCAGTGAAATAGGACTGAAACGAGGAGTGAACTCAGTTCAAAAATGGACTTTGTCCACTAAGATAGTCTTGGAAATGAGCCTTGACTAATAAGAAATGATCCTCTATGATTATGTGTGTATTACACAAAGTTTCATGTTTTAAGTTACGATTATTGGGATTACATTTCACTACTATGATTTCTCCCATGTTATGAAATTATGATTTCTTTTGCAGGTTAAGATTTCCAAAAGTTATGTTCTTATGTATATGATGTGATTGATATTTCTTTTGTTTACCCTTACTGAGCATTTGAGCTCACACTTTTGTATGTTTTCTTTCCCCTGGTCAGGAAGAAGGTTATTAAGTAAGATATGTCAAAAGGGACTATAGATATGATGAAATAAATGGGAGACAGTGTAGACGCTTTATGAACCTGTTGTTTATGTTTCCCTGTTTCTAAATACACTATACCTATATGGTCTTTTCATGGTTTTGTTATATGTTGTAATAAGTGTGCTTCAATTCTGAAGTAATAACAATGTATGTAATTTTAGGTTCATTATAATCCTATAAACCAAGTAACTTCTGTGATAACTATGATGGTGAGGAGAAATAACCAAGTCACTCTCTTCTGTTAGAAATATGAGACCCAACTATCCCACTCACCACAACCTTAAACTATATATTTTACTAGAAAAAACACCAACCACACTTATCACATCAATAGATATTTATCCACTTGAGTCACATCTCACCATCAAAAATCACCATCATAATATATCAACCCACTGGAGGACCACTAACTATCCAATATATATCAAATTATAATTTATATGTTCCTAATACACTCATCTCTTGAGCCTAAAACAAGGAATATTATACCCATCTTACCCACAATAACATTGTTGTATACCAATACCATGACTAAAATCATCTCATGAGAATAATGGAAAACCACTAAAATAGTTTTGATTAAATATTTTTTTATTAATAAATTATTTGGGAACATATAGAATAACTTATTGTTGATATTTTTATTATTTAAATATTTTTTCTGAAAAAAATTTTCCCAAATATTTACATTCTTGAAAAACATTTTCCAAAATCATTTCCCATTTTGTAAACATTTTCACAACCACAATCAATCATGAACATGCCCAAAATACCTAATTTCCTCGTAGGATGCAAGAACATATTCCCTATTTCCACCCCATGTTAAGAGTAAAAAGATAAATACCAACCTTACACTAGAACATCATACTTGAATTAAAACCTCAAACTTAATAATGAAAGGAATGAATAGTGACCATAGCCCTATATACATGGTCTTTCCTTAAATAGGGATAGCTACACCCATGAATAAGTTTTATCCCTACCTATGAAACATACTATGTTTAAATACCATAGAAAAATTTTATGTCAACAAAAAAAAATATTGATACCATTTTATAATGACATTCCCCAGTCCCACCTAAACGGATGCCAGGTAGGGGGAACCACATGCCCTCGTATGAGGGAAATAACCTGAGATTGGGCATGAATCAGGATATTCTTATTTCATTAAATGAACCACACCAATTATATTTTTCAATTATTAGTATGAAAACTTATCTCTCTCAGAAATAATATGATGTGAGAAATGAAAAAAGTAGATAGAAAAATAATTTTTACATGGTTCAGTAAAACCGGGCTAATCAAAAGAGCATACATCAATGATATGATAATATACTAGAATCAATAATAACATTTCTTTGTTTTTAAAATTTAGATAATTTATACTCACCCTCTTGGTTTAAAACCCTAAAATAATTAAAGAACTCACTTGTCTCAATCACTCATAAATATCACTTCGCTTTTAATTATAACTATCTTCAAATTAAAGAATCATTATTATGAATGTGCCATAAATAATATATCAATTAGCTATATCTTATTCCATGTGATGAACTCCCCAAACCTTCATCAAGATAGAAACCTATATTAACATTATATATCCTCTTTAAATTTCTATAAAATATCTATAATTACTTTATTTATCATTATGTTATTCAGGATCTTCCTTTTCTACTTTATAGAGAAATATATCCCTCTAATCATGATATAATCATCATGTTTCCACTTCAATTAATCATTAATTCAAGTTAATTAAAATCTTAAAAATAATGGGATTCGGCCTTTAAATATATGTAATATTCTTCATTTAAATTATCTAATAATATTCTAAAATGGATAGAACCCTAAATTTTAGATAATTTGCATGACTTGTGTTTATCACAGCATGATAAATAACATCATAGTGTGAACTCTTTCATCCTTGGGTACCTCTATATCCTGAACTCTCTCCCTATTTAATATATCAATACACCTTTATGAAATGTGTATTTTACCTCAAAAACCATGTAACGGAGAAAAAGTAAGGGTTCTCCTTTGACTAGCTCATTGTGGCTTGAGATCCCTTCTATGACATAGTCCCATTATTTTAGAAAGATCACAATAAAATAACTCTTGATTTTCCATGGAATAAGATCACTAGATATGGTTTTATCACTCTTATAGTATTCATGAATTATTATCACCTGACTATAATTTAATCAAACACATGGTGTATCATGGAATGACACTAGCTACCACAACATGAATAATTAATTATCATTAAAATGCTTAAAGCCTAATGAATATAGGTTCCCCTTCATGACAAGAACCATTGATCAAAATAACCATCCTTATAATTTATTATTATGTTATAAATCAATTAAATCATGGCCTAACCCATTTTAATATGTTATACCTTTCAATTAATATTTTTCAACCACGAGTAATTCCTATATAGCCTCATCATTACCCAATGTAGTTGTCAGGACCCAAACTAATGAGGCTCATGTTGTAACTCTCCAATACTAAATTAAATAGCATAAGGTCTAATGATTAGTGCTGGGTAGGAATATCACCAACATGAAAGGCCTTAGCGTACATTACGTGTACACATATACAAATCTCCAATCCCATACAATACTTAAATTTAAACCAACAAATAAACCATGCATTCATACATCTAAATCACACAACCAGAGTATGAAATGAAGTAATCGAAAGTAAACATGACCAAATCCAATCCCACAACAAAGTGTAACAAAACAAGTCCATCCTGAATGTAAATATTGGGACTACTGTGAAGATGACCATAGTGACACACCCCAATCTGTCTAGATCACAAATCACCTACAAGTCCTGAACCGTATAGGACATCATAAAATGTTTCATTATCTAAAAAAGACATAACTTGTGTGGGAAAAGACCGTGTAAGAGTTAGTATAACAATACCAAGTTTGACACCCCAAAACACTAATCAGATTAAAATAATAATATTCATATTCATATCTACACATGTATATGTATACAGAACATATAAAAATAATATACAGATATACTCAACATATACATACAATCTCAAAGTAAATTCATAACCACGATTCCTATCTATGAATCATGATCGGAGGTTCCTCATAGCACTTGCCCAGTAGAACACACTCCATGAGTCTAATAGCACTAATTTCGTTCATCCGAGAGGTAGTTATCATTGGTTTTTATATATAATTATACACTGAAAGTCTAAAAATAATGATACATATATGAGGATCACAGCCAAGGACATGGGGTATACCAACAACTAAATCTGGAATAACCCCCTAGGTAGAGGATTGACCTCCTTGTAGTGTTTGTCGTGATGATACCAATAACTCCACATGGGGAAATAATATGATAGAGGATCTCACTACAGACCTCATGAAAGGATTCCAACAACTCTCTCCATGAATTACAACTGAAGGGATCACTATATTATGTGTAGTGCATGATTCTATTCTAACACATAGTCAATTGATATAGGGAATTCACCCAAACAAAACTTATCCAAGATGAAGGGAACGAGGGCTCTAAGACATCTTTGAATTATTACAAGATGTGTCCCTTTGAAAATTGGTTCCTCCGATAAACATGACTTTTTTAAATGTTGGTGTCAATATACAAGACCTTCCCATGATCGTGTACCTCTACCCATGTCAAATTATAAAGCTCTACCTATGTACACCTAGAATGGGTGTGTCTGTGTTGGAGTATAGAACAAGCTTATTCTTGTGTACTCCTATTCATGTCTTTGTACCCTCTGAGGTACACATATATCCAAATGGGTAGGTTCATACTTTGTGTGATGGGGTCACAAACCATGTGATGCTTAAATTCTTTATAAAAACCCTAAATGCCACACCAAGGGTCCTGCACATTATGTGATCCAATATTACTTTTCGTGTGGTATGGTATTTTCCAGAATCATTATTTTCCTCACACTTCATCCCTTAAATAAATTAAATTCTCCAAAAATCAAACTTGTGGATTATGGATCTAGTTCAACATAGGTCGATCTTCATTAGAGATATGATTTATGATATCCTTTTTTTCACAAATTGTCCCAAACATCCATTGTCACCATGTGATCAAGAACTACAACTATGCATTCCCATTTCAGTTATGGTCCACTCTTTGTTAATATTATGGTATGATCCTCACACCATACTATGCTGGGATCTACGATATCATATTCTTGCACCATTAAATGGGTGTGTAGCATTCGATTCCTATGTATTTTGGTCGAACCACTAGGAAAATGAAACCTTGATGATAAAAAAAATAGAAAAGGAAAATAAGAATGAACAATAATGTGGGATAGACCTTGGATGATGTTCAGGTCAAACTCGATTTGTTCCAATTATAAAAATTAATAAAGATATGTAAAAACAATGAAAAATAAATTTCCCTAATCCCCTGATAAATCTTACTCGTACCCTTAATTACATATGATCTATGAATCAAATTATTAGTTGATTGATTATTGTTAATGATAGGACTAATCAATGGGGATAAATCCAACAAATAAATATATTAATTCAATTTTAATTTATTGATAACAAAGAATTATGTTTCATCATTTTCCTTAGTGAGCTCCCTAAATCTTGTTTTATACCAATCATCAAACTAAGATCTTACTTTATTTTTCCCATAAAATATCCTCCAACAGATCTCCAGTAAAAGTTGTTGATTTGTGGAGTTTTGAAAATAACACTATACATTTTCCATAAGAATTCATTTAAATAAAAATTATTTGAACATTACGTCATTTCAAACTAAATTAAATTTATTTATTTATTTTATTCATTTTATGCTCGCAATGAATTTTTCACAAACTCCCCACACTGATAATGATTATTTCTAAACTAAGGTAAAACCCATTATTTGAACTGAATTGTGGAATCATATTTCTAGTACAAGCGTTCATTTTGATGTTATCAAAAAAAGTTAAGAAAAACTACATGTGCATGCATTTAATATAAATAATATATTTTAAAATTTTCTTCTTGGAAAACCAAGCCTTAAAATTTCATTTCGTCTTAGAATCTAATTATGAAAATAATCCACAAAATATCCAAAAAAATACATAGAAAATTATTATCCCCACCTTGGGGATTTACATCCTAAAATGACAAAACAAGTGGCTACACAATGATATGTGGTTATTGAGCACAGATTTGATCCTCCCACTCCCATGTTATATCCTAAATATTCGCATGATTCCCCAAGACACACACTATTAGAATCACTATATCATGACCCGACCCAAGTTGGGGCTCAAGCCGCAACAACCCCAATACCAACTCCAAAGGATAGGGGTGCTGACAAGCATTTAAGAAACAAAAAAATCGTAGAGGCATTTTCCTAAATACATGTACACATACACACAACCACTAAATGAAAATGTTTAGCGGTAAAGGAGTAAAAGATGATACACTACTGTAAATAACCAGACATGCATGGACCACTAAATAGTATCAGTACAATAAATGAAACTAAAAGGGTAAAGGAGGAAAAATACATGCCCGAGTAGAAAAGTTTCCTAAC
Source organism: Viscum album (assembly GCA_963277665.1). NCBI lineage: Eukaryota > Viridiplantae > Streptophyta > Magnoliopsida > Santalales > Viscaceae > Viscum > Viscum album. Next base: position 1,963,110,153 of record OY728137.1, read on the forward strand.
CTAACAGAAACATAAAAATTAAAAATAGTCGAGGGGGATCCCCACTCATGGATCCCAAACTACGACCATCGTATGTGGTTTATGCACCTGTATCACTAAGCCCCTCCAAAGTCATGATAAAAAGTTTTCATTATATTCATAAGTCATGATACTTGAAAGAAAAAACCCTACAGGGGTGAGTATAATCATACCCAGTAAAACACCCTAAAAATGTGAATGGGGAGAAGTGAGTGATACACTAGATAAGAAAGAAGTAGATAGAACAAATTATAGTAAAATAGTGCAGCTCAACTCAATAAGAGAGTAAACTAATATCATTCAATAATAGAGATCTTGAAACTGTGATAATTTGGACTTCTCGTCGTGTCTTCTCTACCTATATTAGGAGAGTAGACTCGTCTAACTTTGATAAACTAGACATAGAAAGCATGTGGCACACCCTACAAATCTCCATCTCTTTTAGAGGGAGAGTGACCAAACCAATGGAATGGATACTGATATGGGACATTGTTTCTTCTGGAAATGGGAACGACCATGTTTGTTTAAGGTTCAAATTTTCTTATCGGTTTCCAAAAGGTTTATTCGTAGAACTGGAAACACCCAATGATTCTATACCATTTAGACCTACTTTCCAAAAGTAGGTTCCCATTAGTTGTGAACCGATGAGGCTTAATAATTTTCATTGGTCGAGGGGATGGGTGTTCAGGCTCATCACAACTTTTTGGGGGAAATTATTTCCTACTCGAAGACTCTCTTATTGATTTAAGTTATGTTAACAAATCCTTATTAGTTTACCAAGCATGATAATTAGTTTTAGACTTGGAAAATCAATGATTTATATGTATGTGATTTATAGAATCTTTTATATGTATTTGAGGTTCTTCATCGATAGATAATCATCCATATGTATTGGAGATACTTAGTCAATGGTATCCTTCAATATATTATATAAAAATATCTTGGTCATTATTATGACCACACTAGTTTTAAAGCCACTTAGTGGGGAACTTGAAGTTTACTGTCATTCAAAAATACAGGGATTATTTCAGATTTTGGATCTTACTCGTAGATGGGCTACCTACGCATCTTCATTAAAATAGAACTAGAACCCATTTAGTTTGATTATAATGATGGAGTTTATGCATTGTTAATGGCCCAAAAAGAGATGTCATGATTACTTTTACACTCTATGTTCACGTGAGTCATGCTCAGTGTAAGAAACAAGAGGTATTAGTAAACTTTACGATTGTTCCATGGCAGATGAAGTCATCAGAAATGAGGTGGGGCTAACATATGTATGACTTCCCAAAGAAAGATGAAGACCAGGACTTACTTCAGGAAAGAAGCCCAGGAGTAGGGTCCATGAAGTTATTTGTACTTTATGGAGATTTGGAGTTTTAACCCGGGGCTTACTCTTGAATAGGAGTCCCTAATTAAAATGTACATATGATTGGGGTTTATTTCTGAGGAGTCCCAAAATAAATAAGAATTAAATATTGGGGCTTACTCCTAAGAAGGAGGCCCAGGTTAAATGAACTTATAACTTGGGGCTTACTCCTGAAATGGAGGCCCAGATTAAGGGAACATGGGGATTCCTCCTGAAGAGGATGCCCTATATCAAAAGATCTTCTCATCTTAATGGATGATGTTAAATAGTAAACTTCTAACCATGGTGACATAAAGCTTGTAAGTCATGAGTTTTTGGGTGAGGTTCTCACAGAATACCTTTCAGATATGGAATCCAACATAGGAACCATGCCATAAATGGATTTGAAAAGGTGTTCAAGGGCTAATATCTTGAAAAGGAGAGGTTAACGGGAGAGAGGAACAGAAATAATTTTGTGCGCAAGTCTTGGCTGTGCAAGTGTACTTGCATGAAATGGGTTTACCTGGCCAACGAAGAATATATAGGGTAATACTTCGGAGAGACTTAACTCAATCCTTTAGTATTATCCTAAGATGTTTCCAAAAGGGAGGCGTGCAAATTTGATTAAAAGGGTTGGGAGGTGTGCAAGTGTTTCAAATTTTAAGGAGGTCTTGACACTTAGGCAAGAAATTGTTGATGAATTCAAAACATTTAGGCCTTATCCTACTCCTTCAAGTCTTCTATTCTATGCGACAAGTTACCTTAGAAGCTTTCAGAAGAGTTGTGTTGAAGAATTAGGCAAAAAGACCTTGAATATAAGTTTTGGAAAATTATTCCATGAAATGGGGGGCCCAAAGGGGCTATTTATAGGCCACTGGTCACATTCGGAAAAAAAGAATCGGGTGTGCAAGTGACTTGCGCAACCCATAGGTGGTGTGTAAGTGAATTGCACGGCGACCAAGAAACTTTCACGACTCAATACAAATGGGTTCCTTGTCCATGGCTTTGTCAATTTTTGATGTTCTATGAAGGTTTACCCTCTTTGTTCATATGGTATTCCCCTTTTCCATTCGGTGTACACTGTGATGGAAAGGAGGATCAACAAAAGTCCCCCCTTAGAATTGGATCCGTAAATGAAAGAGGATCCGACTCTAAGGTAAAGCCATAGAAATCAAGGATTTATGGAGAAAAAGTATGGTGCACAGATGCTTTTACTAGGGAGCTTGACCAGCATCATAATTTATTAGAATAATTCCAAGAGTATGGTATATAATCCATCAAATATTCCATATAATCTCTTCATCAAGATGAAGATACTGAAGCTGGTCGGGTAAAGGAACTTCAAGTGGCTGCTGATGAAGCTCGGGATGCTGTGAAACATATGTGAAGTCATGTTGAAAGTCTTATATAATTTATGAAAATAAGAGAAGAGACTCCTGTATGTGGATGTACTTCTAATCTTGTTCATCAATGAAAAACAGTTCATCTTAAATCATATGTACCTTCACAGTATGATTTTTACTAGGGTTATATAAACAACCCCACAAACTTTATCTTTTAATTTCTCAATATTTCCTAAATCATACAAAATGAACATTTAGTGATATGGGACTCGAATTTTGTTTATAGTTTCATTTATAGGTTCCCAATTTAATGAGTACCATGTCTTTTGTTTTTGGCAGTTTAAAGTCATGCATGTTGGACTATAAAAAGGATAATATTTAAGGTCAAATAGCCTTGACCGAATGGATGATATTGACTCAATTCTTGATAATTATTTTGTAAACATATTACCATATTCAAGTATGGAGGGGGGAAATTGTAAACTGTGACTTGAGAAATTATGAGGAATGACTTGGAAAAAGAGATAAAAGGAATTAGAGGAAGTATTTCTTAATAATGAAGTTACCACTACTTGGAAAACCCGTTATAGGGTCTGAATTATGCAAAGCCAACTAGGGCATAAGCTGCATAGTCAAATAATATTATCTTTTGGATGACAGGTCCGTTAAGTAGAAAACTTATGCACAACCACCTAAGGGCGCACGCTACATATTCAGGAAAAATAACTCTCCTAAATTTGACTTTCTATTGCTAAAATCCAAAGAAAGTTTTATGGGGATTCAAATTTTCCAAATCATAGTGTTTACTTTAGGTAGAAAGGTACTTGAATATAGAGATGATATTTCCAATCAAAATTGTCAAAGAAATAGAGGAATGTGACTTCTACGAAGGTTTGACCCAAAGATAGGAAAAAAGGTATCTATGGTTTTAAATCATATGAATAAAATTAGAGATAGAAACATTACACAAAATAATATTTTTAGATCATGAAGACCATTATGGAATGAGTATGTTAAGGATGGAAATTTGTTTTTTCAGATCCCTACATATAATCTTTAAGACTTATAGGGACAAAAGAGGCTTCTCCTAAGAATGAAGTTACCAATACTTGATAAACCTGTCATAGGTGCTGCATTTTGTAGGGCCAACTAGGGAATAAGATGCATAGTCAAATACTAGAATTTTTTGGCTGATAGGTATGTTATGTAGACAACTTATGCAAGGCCACCAAAGGGCACGTGCTGCGTAGTCGGGAAAAAGAACTCTCAGGTATCAGACATTTTGCGACCAGAAGTCAATAAAAGGGTTTTGGAGATCATGAATATTATTTGTATGATGTTGTGGCTGGGTCCTGAATTGAGATTCTAGATTTCACTACGTATCTCAATAGGATTATAATCACACCACACATAGTTCTTGAAATAAAGTTTATTGTCATGCATGATGATATCAAGGAAGATCTTAGTTTAGGAACATAAATCTTGGACCATAGTGATGGAGACACATCATGCATTTGTCATAAACCTGGTGTGAATAAAAGACCATGGTGTTCCATATCACATCATGTGCTCCCAGGGGTAATTTTAAGCCAAGGTATCGAAAGTGGAGTTTGGGGTTAGGCCCAAAGGCTCGCAGCTGGACTCGATGAATGCTCATGTGTTTCTACGTATCCCATGAGTATGGGAATCAAGATGCATGTAGTTATTGAAATACACTTTGTACAGATTTGGTTCATACATATGAGGGGTAAAGAGAACTTTATTGAAATTTTGGCTGGACCCAAGATTAAAGACATGGGTGTCACTACATATCTCATAAGGATTGGAATCAATCCACACGTAGTTCTTGAAACATGACATGGTTGAAGACCATGTCTATGGTGATTCCTCTAAAGTGAGGGAATCAGGGACTTTTGTAGTTTATTTTCATATAGGACAAAAGTAAAAATAATTTAAGGTCATATGCATAGACCAGTGCTATGTAGTTTAATGTCTTGCAGCAAGGACAATGGGGAATTATATTGTTTAATGTCATATACTTAGGATAATGCGACATACACAGTTTAACATCATTTAAGATGAAAGTTAACCAATATGAATAAGACAGTTGACGAGGACTTCATGGATCAACATCATATTGGATGAAGGTGAATCAATGTGAAGAAAGTGGTTTCAGGATTGATCCTCATGAGGTTGCCTACGTACCCGGCCTAGGAGTCAAAGATCAAAGTCTGTGTAGTCCAATTGAGAGGGATTTGATGATTGGGGTGTACTTGAGGATAGCAACCTGGAGATGATGTTGGGACTTAAGCGTGGTTATTGTCCTAGAGAAAATGTCCTGGTCGAAGCCTATTCTAGGCTCACATGAGTTATTCTCGGTGTGAGAAACAAGAAGCAGCAATAGACCTGATGATCGTGTCACAAAAGATGCGACAATGAAGGATGGCGTGGGGATTTTTCATGATTATTTGCCCAAGGCACGCATGGAAACTGAGTTTTAAAAGACAATTGTGCTAGCGGTGATCACAGTTTAATGTCATGTATCACAGACTTGGGGTGCTTGGCAGTTTAATTTCCTGTAGCTCGGACGATGCATAGTTTTAATGTCATGTTAAAGGATAAAGGGGACATTGTTTAACATCATATTGGATGATGGAGGGAGCTATGAAGTTTAATGTCCTTCATCAAAGACAATAGGTGTATTTGTGTTACACAAAATACTTCTTCAAGAATCTTAAATTTTTTGGAGTTGTAATAAGTTCTCCATCCATTGAGATTTAAGAATAATCTCCATTGGAGTAGACCTTATGTATTGAGTAAGGTCCTTCCCACTTTGGCTCAAGCTTTGGAGGCTTCTTTCCCGATATCATTGGGGTTTGGAGGACCAATACCAATTCTCCTTGAATGAATGAATGAAGACAAAAAAAAATTATTGAAATTTCATGCTATTTGATTCGGATAGACTTCTAAATAGTGCAGTGTGCACAATATTTTTTCATATAGTCATTCAAATTCATCCAATGGATTTTGATATTGTTAATCTTTAGATAACTGATCAAAAGTGGTGACTCTAAGAGAAGGTAACTGGACTTCAATATGAAAGACTACTTCTGTTCCATATACCAATGAACATGGAGTTGATCGTGTAGCAGTGCGGGTGGTAGTCTAATAAACCCATAAAGCATGAAAAAATTTATCAGGCCATGACTTATAATCTTTATCCACCATCATTTTAAGTATGTTTGAAAGAGTCTTATTTAATGCCTCTATTTAACCATTGTTCGTTGCATGATACTGAGATGAATTCTTGGATCTGATATTATATTCTTGATATAATTTTCTTACCTCAGATAAACAAAATTTGGTGCCATTATATGTCAATATGGTATGAGGAACACCAAATCTGGTAATTATGTTGGACTTAACAAAGATAACAATGCTTTTAGCACCGAATTCATTGAGAGGTATTGCCTCTTCCCATTTGTAAAAGAAGTCAGTAGCAGTAAGAATATACTTAAACTGCTTAGTTGTAGCCGGAGGATAAGGTCCTACTACATCCATTCCCCATGTAGCGAATGGACAAGAGTATTTAGATTTATGAAGCAACTCCAGGGTTTGATGAATGAAGTTGGCACATATTTGGAAATAATAACACTTTTTAGTGAAATCAACCCAATTTTTATCATTGAAGGCCAGAAGTATACAAGCCTTCGAATTTGACTAGAAATTCTATGTCCAGACTTGTGGGCACCACAAACTCCTACATGTACTTAATTCATGACAGCCATTTTCTCTTCAACATCAATACATCTGAATTGAATTCCATTAAAACCTCTCTTGTACAGAATTTCTTGGTGATCGGGGATATCATTAAGGGTAAAATTGACCACACGTCGCCAGACTTGTTCTTTCCCAGCACTATTGAGTGGGAGTGTTCCATTTTGAAGGTATTACATGATAGGTGTCATCCATCCTGTAGTATAACCATATGGTTCAGAAATGGGACTGATTTCATTGATTTCCTCTGTTCCGATTTGAAAAAAAAGGTGAAACTACATAATGGTGGGCAATACTAATGATTGTTTCGTCCCGATTTGGATCTGCCAGGGCTGTGGCTACATTAGCCAGTGCATCAGCTTGGGCATTTTGTGATTGCGAGACATATGAAAATTTCAGTTTCGATGGAAATTATATTATTAACTCTCTGACATAATCATACAAAGGGATTAATTCTTCTTTCTGATAGCATAATCCCCATTGACTTGTTTGATTACCAAATATAAATCACCTTTTACCTTATTCAATTGATTCAATTGTGCCTGAAGTGTCAATTACAAGTCTGAGATGAGAGCATGATATTATTCTTCATTTTTTATACTTCCTTCCAACAATACGAAGGAATTGGGTAGAACTGCCTTTTCTGGGGAAATAAGCATGATTCCTAACCCCACTTTTTTAAATCTAGGATCTTCCATTTCCTTCCCTCTTGGAATTCTGGAGGCACCATCAAATTACATTTCCCATGTTTGAGGATTATCTTGAATAGAGAAGACTTCCTCATCAAGAAGTTCAATATGTAAAGATGTATCTTATACAGATGGGTTTTCAGCGAGGGAATCAGGCAGATCTTGGCCCTTTATTTCCTTTCGAAACACATACTGGATATCAAACTACTGCAAAATAACTGTCCACCCTGCTAGACGTCCTGTAAACATTGGACGATTAAGGATAAACATGAGCAGGAAATTGCGAGATACCAATTGGACCTCATGATGTTGTAGGTAGTGTCTCAATTTCTGAACTACAAAGATTAATGCTAGGAAGCACTTTTCAAAACTTGAATATCATGTTTCTGCCTTAAGCATAGTGTGACTGAGATATTAATGTCTATTTTCACTCCCAGCATCATTCTTTTGGGCGAGGAAGGCACCTAGTGATCGCTCAAAAGCTATCACATAGAGAATAAGTGGTCTTACTTTGACAGGGTACATTAACACCGGTAAAATCAAGAGATATTTATTTAGGGTTTTAAATGTCTCTTGGCAATCTTCAGCTTATTGGTAGGTAACTCCCTTCTTCATTAATTTGGTGAAGGGTAAACATTTGCCTGCCAAATTGGTGATAAAGCACCGAATATAGGACAAGTCTCCTTGAAGTCCTCTTAATTCATTCAAATTTATAGAAGGTGACATAACAAGGATTGATTTTTTCTTCTCAAGATCAACTTCGATACCACGATGGCGTACAACAAAGCTGGGAAATTTTCTTGAGGTTACCCCAAAAGCACATTTCTAGGGGTTCATCTTCAAATTGTGTTATCGAAGTTTGTTGAAATGATTTTCAGATTAGCCAAGTGATTAGAACGTTTTCTGGATTTAACCACCAAATCATCAACATAACATTCAACATGTTTCCCTAAAAAGGGTTTCAAGATATGGTTCATGGCATGTTGATATGTTTCACCTACATTCTTTAGGCCAAAGGGCATTACCCGATAGCAAAACACACCTTGAGGGTCTTTGAAAGATCTAGATTATTCATCCTATATAGCCATTTGGATTTTATTATACCCAAAATATCCATCCTTGAAGGAAAGTGCTTTATATACAGCCATTGCATCAATTAGAAGTTCTGTAATCAGGACTGGAAAATCATCATTAGGAAAATGCCTGTTAAGATCTCTGAAGTCAATGAAAACTCTAATTTTTTCCATTCTTCCTTTTCATAGGGACAATATTATCCATCCATTTGGGATATTGAACTTCTCTAATGAATTTAGCCTTGATAAAATTATCAATTTCGGCTTCAATTTTGGAGGCATAAGTTGGTTATGTTCTTCTTGATGCTTGCTTGAATCCTCGATGTTCTTCTGGTAAACCCAAATGATGAGTGGAAACATCGGGATCAAGACCCAGTATTTATGTATAATTCCAAGCAAATACATCTCTATTTTTCTTTAGAAATGAATTATACATTTCTTATTCTTCAAGAGTCATGGATGAAATAATTAAAGTGTGGTGTGGATCTTCTTTTGTACCCATATTTATTTCTCTATGTTCATCCACCGTGGTAGAGATACCCTCTTCAAATGCTGGAGGAGCATCCCTAAGATCTTACTCTTCTTCTTCAATATATATTACTTCTTTTGTTTTTACTTTTATAGTAGATGATGAAGAAAAATTTCTATGGTCAGGGGAGAAGTTAAAATTTAAACATCTTGAAGAAGAGGTTGTCATTTATGACCCTATTGATGATGAAGGGACTTCCTGGGGTGATAGAGAGGAGATGATGGATTGAGAATTGACATCATTATTTTCCTCTTGTATCGTAATAACTTATTCTAATCTGGTTGATGAAGTATATAATTGAAGGATTTCAGCAGATGAGATGAAGACATCTCCATCTAAAATTTCATTATTGCATGGTGAATCACCAATTTCTCCCATGTTGTTTGGCTCAATTTCCATAACTAACATTATGGAAGTTTCCATAAGAGTCTTTGGATTTAGGTCTATCCTGTCAATTTGACTGATAGGAAACACATTGCTTGGTGAATCAATAATTTCACCCATTCTATCTGGCTCGATTTCCATAATTGACATTATGGATGTTTCCGTAAGAGTGTTTGGATTTAGGTCCATCTTGTCAATTTGACTAATAGGAAATACATAATCTGTACTCACATGTATGAATGGTTTTATTGGAATCGTTTCTAAACCATTTGGAGCATTAATTTTGATGACCTTCTTTGCTGTGGATTTTTTCTTTCCTTCCATGTGATATAACTCTACCTCAATGTATTGAGATTCACATGTTTTTAATGGGTCCTTGTCACCATACAGTGTCCCAATTTGACCATTGAAACAATATTTGAGACATTGATGGTATTATGAAGGTACGGCTGCATGTTGATGTAGCCAAGGTCTTCCAAGAAAAATGTTGACGGTTGTGTCCTAACGAACAACTATGAAATCTAAATTAGACACAATGTCTCCAAACTGATTTCTGAGTGTAATTTCACCCATAGGTTCTTGTTCATTCTTATCATATTCTTGCAACATCAATGTAGAAGGATATAAATCATATTCAGTGTGGTCCAATTGAAGAAATGTATGAATAGGAATGATATTTATTCCTGAGAAATTATCAACGAAATCTCGTCGGATGTCTATATCATTGACTTTTCCAGATAGATACAAAGGTCTAATATGTCCATGCACAACATCATCTTCATCGTCATCTATAAAAGATATCATTGCATGGAATTTTGCAGGATCATTCTTTATATGGTAGACCTCAACTGCAACAATTTCAGTTTCGAATTCTTGAGGACTTGACAAAGCCTCAAGAAGCGCCTCCCGAATATCTTTTGATAGATTCAAGGAATCCAGAATTAATAACGTGGCCGATACTTGGGAAAAATGTTTCAATACATCATACTTTTGTTCCAAAGGTCTATGTTTCCCATCATGAAAATGTGTATTTATAGGTGCCTTGGATGTTGATGCTTTGGCAGAAGATGCATCCCGTATCGGGGTAGGTGTTGGACACACTTTTGGCTTCGGTAGATTAGACCAACTAGGTCAATCTATTTTCTGAGAGGAAGAAGTTGTAACCTCTAACCGGCCCTCCAAAATAATTGTGTCAGGACCGAATCTGCCATGTGTGGAAGAAATTTCTTGTTCCTATTGAGCCCGCTGAAGGGATTTACAATGAGTTTCTTCTGCATATAATGTTCTAGTAGGGGTAGGATTGAAATAGTGGCTTCTAGAATATCCATGTATTCCCCTATATCCTAGACCTCTGTCTCTTCCTCTAACTCCTCTATTAGATACAAGAAACTTAGGCTCATCATGATCGAAACGATCATTGGCATAGGGATCTGTTAAATGAATCATGTTAACATAACCGAAAATCAACTCTTCATCTAATGAAGATTCTGCCTGATGAACCTGTCACGACCCATCCTCGGGGCTCGTGCTGTGACTACCCCAATCCCTCCTTCCATAGGACAGGGGCTGGCGACTAGCACCAAAGGCATAATTCCTAGAAAAAGGGAAGGCATTGCCTTTATAAAGAAAAAACAATCACCACAGAGTACGCAAAATGAATTAAACACTAAGAAAACTGTATACACAAGTAAGTGCTGGAAAGTAAATGGGCCAGTATACGAACCCAACTAAAAGTGCAGTACAACTGATAGGAAAGTACAAAAACTGAAAAGTAAGCAGCAACCACCATGTCATCCTACAAAACTCCTGCCTGAAGGGTGAGTACAGAATGTCTAGTCAGCTCCTCGAGTCCGGTCGTCCTCTCTATGTACGCACCACCTGATAGACCACCTCCAGGTACCATCCTGTTCCTCAAGCATCAACCTCAATCATAGTTGTCCATCGTCTGCAACCAATACAACATAGTGTGGTCATAGCCCATGCAGGGGTGACTATACGATACTCAGTAGGGACCCTGAGACTCCTGAAGGTCTCCCAGAATCCAAAAAGGATAAACCACAATGAAAGATATAAACACAAGTATCAACCAACACTACTTAGGTATATGCCCATAAATATACCTAAGTCATCAATTCCAGTTCTTCTCCAACTCACGAGCTCAAGTACAACCCAATCCACATAGGAAAGTACGTCCCAAACCACACAGGAAAGTAAGTCAATCATATTGAAGATAATGATTGAAAGTCAAGACTCCATTCACATAGGTATACTATTCACGAAGAGGGGTGGAGATAATTGATGTAGCCTCTGAAACATCTCCTCTACCGAACCCATGTAGGATCCAAGTACAGATGTCATCGCTGCCGAACACACGTAGGATCCAAGTACAGTAACCATCACTGCCGAACCCACGTAGGATCCAAGTACAGTCTTCATCGCTGCCAAACCCATGGAGGATCCAAGTACATTCATCCTTGCTTCTGTACCCACATAGGATCCAAGTACAGTCGTCCTCACTGCTGAACCCACATAGTATCGAAGTTCATCCGTCATCATCATCGCATTCACAGCCAGCTCTAGGGTTCTCGCACACAGGACGCTCGATTCCAGGAGGGTCCGCTCCACGAGCCAAGGGGTCGATACATCAATTGTCACAAAGTCTAGAGTTGATGTATCTCAATGTACCGTCTCGTCAATAGGAACTCAATGAGATAGACGACGCGTCAAACGGATGCCCGGTCTGAGAGTTATTGGCTTTTTCGTCCTAGGGGCCCGTTTGGTATTTTAGCTAAAACCAACCCGACCATACTCCAGCTGCATCCAAACCTCAAGAAAAGTAAGCCAATAAAACCTTCTCACTAAGAGGAATCCAACAATGTTGACGGTACGTTAATCGGACTTCCGGAGCTCAAGTTATAATCGTTTCGGCTCCGAGGGACCGGTTGGTTTCATGTTCGAACCAAACCAGCCATACCCAAAGTTCTATGAAACCTTGAGTGTAATATACTGAAACAAACGCCTCGATCCAGGGATCCTAATGCAACTTACGGTGCATCGATCGGAGGTCTGTATCCCACGTTATGGGATTTTGAACGGATCTGTCCGAAAACATGGGGTTTGGGCCCGGTCCGACCCGGCCCAATACCCCCCCCCCCCCCCTTGGGTCGGCCCGATCCAGGTCAACCCGACTCGGGTCTGGGTTCAGACGAGTTGGACGTGGCCCAGCCTGGCTGGCGTGGCCTGGCCCAGCCAGCATGGCCCGGCCCATCGCGGGGGTCCGGCCCGGCGCGGGCAGTCCAGCCCGGCGTGGGCGGTCCGACCCAGTGCGGGCGGCCAACCCAGCGCATTCAGACGCGAAAAGGGGGGGAGAGCCCCCCCCCCTGATTTCCGAAATGGTGGACCCCTTTGGGGTCCCCCCTAGCTGACCACCGGGAGTTTTAAACCCCAAGTATTCTTGGTAACGACCAGCTATTTTGCCCGGCCGGTGAGCTGTTGCGGGACCCCCGAGCATCCTTCCTCCTGATGCGCCAGCGTCCGGCGGAGTCCAGCCGCCCCCTTGTTGAACCACCGTGGAAAAAGGGTTGTGGCTCTTGCCCGTGTGATGCGGCATGACAGAGTTGTGCCCCTCTACTGCAGACCGCCCCGGTCGCGGCCCTCCTTGGTGCTCCGGCGCAGTGCGACGACGCCGTGCCCATTCGCCACGACCTGCTCATGGCCACGACCTTTTTTGGCATCACTAACGTGGCTCGACGGTGCCGCGGCCCGCTCTGGCCACGGTTTTCTCATTCCCATGTGGTGCGACGGCACCGTGTCTCCTCCATTCCAAATCACAACGAAGATCAACAACAAAAGGGGAGGAGGGTCGACCGTGTTTGTGCGGTCCCATCTCCTCCCATTATATTGATAAAAGGCATCCAATAAAAAAACAAAGAACGTCAAAATAATACTTGACTGATGAAACAAACCCTACCTCAATGAAGTTAGTGGAATCTAGCATCGCGGAATACAACGTCGCGGGGTGAGGCTCCGTATACATCGACGGAGAACGCTCGAGGAGGAAGTGGTGTCTCCCTTTATTTGATGTGGAGGGAAGATGTAATGTCATGACAGCATTCTTCGCCTTCTTCAACGAGGAAGATGAAGTTCTCCATGACATAGAGCCCTCCATCTCTCAATTCTCCACGCACAACAAAACAACCCAAAATAAAATAAGGCTTTCCATATTTTATTTACTCATGCCATCTTTTTTAAAATTTCAAAAGTTGAATTCATTTAATTAATTTAACTTGAGTTGTCAAAATTAATGGAGTGTTATGTTGGAAACATTAAAGTCAAGGGAGGTTTTAAAAGGAGTTTAAGGGGGTTATGGGGAATGTGGAAAGGTGGGGGCTCGTGTGGGTCCCACCTCACTAATATCCTAACAAGAGGAGTTAGGATTAAGTGGGTCCCACCCCAACTCCCACTCATGGGAGTTAAACCACTTAGAAGAGAGAAACAAAGTTGTGACACAACTTTATTTCACTTAACACTTAAAACATTTTTTTAAATAACTCCTCCCGAGAAAACGCAACTCCAGTAAAGGTCTTCTTAAGCAATTACCAGCGTTGTGGTTTCATCGGTGCCCTTAGATTTTGATTCTGATCACCGGTTCAAAAGTTATAAAAACCCGCTCATTCGTTCACTGAACGTACCCGAGCTAAACTTCATAAATTGATTCCGGGCACACTGGGCCTTGGAATCAGGTGCTGTCAGAAACTGTGTACTTGAAAAACCCCAATGGATTTAAGAAAAAAATTACATCAAATTTACGGGTCTTTACATTACTCCAACCTCAGGGATTTACGTCCCCGTAAATATACATCACAAGCTAGGGAAACAAATGAGGGTACAAAGCACGCATCTGAGCCTCCCGCTCCCATGTGCTCTCCTTGAGGTTCTCGTGATGCCACCTGATGCGCACTAGAGGAATCGATCTTCCACGTAGGACCCGCTCTTTTCGATCCTCAATCTCCACCGGTATCCCCTCAAAATTTGCTCTGGCATCGATGTACATCTCCCCATGGTCGATGATATGCGTCGGTTCGTGCACGTATCTCCTCAGCTGAGATACGTGGAAGACGTCGTGCACTCGGTGCAACTGAGGTGGTAGAGCCAAGCGATAAGCCACCTTGCCTGTCCTGCTGAGAAAATGAAATGGTCCGATGAAGCGCGGAGATAACTTGCCGCCCCAGCCAAATCTCTGTAATCCACGCCGAGGTGAGACCCTTAAGAAAACGTGGTGGCCATCCTCGAACTCTAGGGGTCTCCGCCTCCTATCAGCATAAGACATCTGTCAGCTCTGAGCTATCCTCATCCACTCCTAGATGACATGGACCTTCTCTATCGTGGCCTGGACCATCTCTGGTCCCACAAGTGATGACTGCCCAGGGTCTGTCTAGCATAGAGGTGATCTGCAAGGTCGGTCGTACAATGTCTCGTATGGTGCCATCCTGATGGTGGAGTGGTAGCAGTTGTTGTATGCAAACTCCACCAAAGGTAGGTGATCCTCCCAACTGCGACCAATGTTGAGGACACATGCACGGAGCATGTCCTTGAGAATATGAATGGTCCTCTCCATCTGACCATCTGTCTGAGGGTGAAAGGCGGTGCTCAGGCATAACTGCATCCCAAATGCCTCCTGCAACCCCTTCCAAAGCCGGGAAGTAAAGAGAGAATCTCGATCAGAGATTATAGATGATGGTACACCATGAATTTGTACGATCTCTTGAACGTAGAGGCGTCCCAAGCTCTCCCATGAGCCCTACTCTATGATAGGTAAAAAGTGGGCTGACATGGTGAGTCGGTCAACGATCACCCAAATGGAGTCGTGTCCTTTGGAAGTACGTGGAATTCCAGTCAATAAATCCATAGATATCTCGTCCCACTTCCACTCTGGGACCTCCAAGGGCAGTACCAAGACCATTGCTATGTGACGCCCTAGGCTTTATAAACTGGTCCAAGTGAGCAATGTTGTGCTTTTTAATGATGTCTCTTGTTTATTTTATTTTATGCTTTGTGTGCTGATAAAGAATTTGAGTGGAACTCAAACATGAAGAATACAATAAACTGTTATATATTTAAAAGATAAATTACAACAAGACCCATCTAATTGAATGTACCATGCACAAGACCTAACACGGCCACATCAAGACTACAAAGAACCACAACACGGGCAATCGGATAGTCATCATCTTCAGGGTGCATCAGTGTGAAAAGTATAACCGCCAGAATCACCGTGCACGCACTCAGCACCAGAGGTATGTGGAGAGCCATCCTCCAAGAGTCCGGTGTTTTGAAAATATAAAACATCCTACCCCTTGCTTTTATAATGGACCTCTAAGGGAATATGACCGTTTTTTTGACCATTGGGTTCCAATGGATAAAGTGCATCATTTTATAAAATTTTTGTCTTTATAACGCTTTTATAATATTATGGTATTTCAATATTTTAATAAGTACAAAATATTAGAATTATATCTTCAAGTATTAAAATAAAATATTATTCTTTCAAATGAATCTATTTTGATCCTGATATGGTGGAAAACGTGGTATTTTAAAATGTGTCGAACGGGGTATCAGCAATAATTGAAAAATGTATCTTTTCGGACCTCTAAAACTATGTGTTTTGAATTAGAGAAAAACTACGGTTCTTTTAAACATAATTTTATAAATAAAAAAGTGAAGTAAGTTATAAATTGGATTTTAATGGTTATAAGATCATAGTAGTTATAAAAGTGTGGTATTAAAAATATATCTTTTTTTTAGTATCATTTGTTTACTAAAACTAAAATGGGATTTTTGGATTTGAAAATTATGAGTTAAAAGTACTTATTATTTTTTATACAAAATCAAATTATAATGTTCTGGTTATATATGTATATATATTAAAAAAAATTGAAGTAGTATAATGTCTAATTTTAATGTTTAATAAACTGTTTTTTTTTCGCACTATTCCTACCCGGAGAAACATGGCTGGCCGTGCAATAGCCCCGCGCATCATCCTCCGTCCGATCTCGCCTAGGAAGATCCCGGCCATTGATGTGTTTTAAAATGTTCAATTCTTCTCAGCCTTCCGATCTCTCTCAGTCGAATCTCATCCGTTGTTTTTTTTCCTCTGCGTCTTCTTCTACCTCGCGCCAGGGACCCGCGAACCAGTGCTTGGTTTGCCCGATACGCCTCCCTCTCCACTGCTCACGTTGACCTCGCGCACCCACCTCCGTAGGCTCGGCCTAACCTTCCTTGGATCGTATTCCTTTAATAACCGAGAAACCCCAGTGTAAACGGGGACCTCCGGAGCCAACCCGCGCCACCGCGACACCAGCCTCGTCGCCACCTCGCCGTTGCCTTGCCACCACGAACCACCTCCAGTTTCGCACCTCACCCCCGTGCACGGCCACACTAGTGTCGGCGCTACGCTGCTGGACACCAGGCTGTCACCTTGCATCGTTTCTAGGAGTCCTCACCGGACTACCACCGGCCACCAAAGCTCCTCCCGGTTCTCCGGCCACCCAGCAAGCCTCCCTCCGGCGAGCTCCTCCCTTGAGCGGTAAGGGTTCCACATTTGTGTGTTTTTTTCCCACCCATGTTTCTCGGTTCAAGTTTGTATATACATGAGTATATATATATATAAATTATAGTTAAAGGTATATATATATATTCCATGCAAAACATACAAAAATATGTTTCTAAGATTTCCTTATAATTCAGTATTTTATGTTAAGAATTATACCTTTGAAAGTGGTTATTTTAAAACAAGTACTAACGTGTATGATCTTTATGTAAGCCTTATATATATATATAATTATATAATTTTATAAGTTATGTATTTCAATGCAAATCAGTTTTTGATTCTTACTTTGTCTATGAATGATATTGGATGTGAACTAGGTCTTTGTTTTAGGTGGAAACATATAATAGTTAAAATTGAAGTTTTATATATTTATAGTTTCTTGAACACTTAAAACCCATAAGGTTTTGTCCTTTTTAAACTGAATAAATGATAGATTGTTAGAGGTTTCAAGTTTCAAATGAACCATGTTTAATTTATGAGAAACCCTATGTATATACATTGTGTATATATATCCATATGTATGTGTGTGTTTTGAAGATTAATATCTGAAAACCCTAGTTTCAAGAAATTGTTATTAATATTTTTATGCATGTTGGATTTTAGCGCTTTCCTATGCTATTTTATAATTTTGTGTCTAAGGGTACAGCAATGAACTTGTCTAAGGTTTCCCTTGAAATGATTTGTGTTTTTTTAGGATATGCTTATGCCTGTTTTAAACTCATTTTAAAAGGATAGGGGTTTAAGGGTAATGTTAATAAGTAGAAATCCTCTATTATTTTTATACCAAACTCGCTGCAATGATATTTAGTGAGCAGAGTGTAACTGCAAATTCTATGACCAGTGAAGAATAATAATTAATGACAGGTATTATTTTAAAAGTGGCTTATTTCCAAGTGTCGAAATTTTAAAGATTGCAAGTGTTTATTATTTTTATACCAATCATGCCACAGTAATTATTAGTGGATGGGGATTTGTTGCAAGTACTGTGACCTGTGAATGCCAAGTAGTTCTTTTCCATGTACTGGAATTTTAGAAACTCTTCATTTAATACCCCTTGGGATCAAGCCTCACACATTCATCGTCTTATGTGCTTAAATAATTGTTCTACGCACATAGTATGCTTGCTTAACCATGCCTGCTTTTATTTCATATTTTCCATTTAATCTGTCGTATATTGTATTTTTAAACCGATTATATAATTGTTACCTTATTCATATTGTTCATGCATATGACTCAACATGATAATGAACTAAGAACTAAATTACCCAAAGTGGTATGGGACACCTTGGGTAATGAGTAACGAAGATCGTATTACCCAAAGTGGTATGGGACACCTTGGGTAATATGAAATGAAAATTAAGTATTCAATGTGGTATGGGACACCTTGAATATCTGACCTTATCAACATGTGAGAAATGTATGGGACTACCCGGAATGGGGTCCGGTAAGAAGAAAACCCTCCAGGTTGGGGACTGGTTAAAGTAAGCCCTCCGGGTTGGAGACTGGTAAAAGTAAGCTCCTCGATGCATCGATAGTTCTCAAGACAGTCGGATTGGGTTTTTACCCATAGGTCATGGCACAAGGCCTTGACATAGAGACAATGAGTCCTTCAGCATACATTTCTTTGTTTATGACCAACCTAGTGATTATTCCGATTAGAGGAATAACCTTGGTTATAGAACCTTACCTATGAGTATCAGAAAAAAAAACACAAGATATATGATATGGAAATGTTGATGCATGACCAATTTCATTTCTAGAGCTTCATTCCAAATGTTGTATATCAATTATCATGTCATGATGTACATATTTTGTGTAGATGATGCGCTTGTGCACGAATCTGATGACATTTTCATCTTGTTATTCATGCACACCATTCTTTTTTATGGACACTTAAATTAGTATAACCCATGTATTTTTATTAGCATGCTTGTCTTGTCTATTATGTGGGTTACAGCTAAGTGATATAGTGTGTAAATATGAAGTTCTTTAACTGTGTTACATAAACTTTTGTTTGTCTTAAAGTTTTTCCTTTAAGAAAACATTTTAAGTATGGAAAAGTATTTTCAAAATGGTTTTCTAAGGCTGTATTTATGTATTTTCAAAAAACCCTTAATGAGTATGCCAATGCTCACCCTACATTTTATGTTAAATTTTTTTCAGGTTGATAGAGCCTTTCCAAGTCTTGGATGTTTGTTCTTAGCTCAGAAATAAAGAATCAAAGCTGTTGTCTCTGATTCTCCAGGATCTAAACCAGAAAGTTCCTCCTGATGGGTTATGATGTGTGACTTATTTGTTTCATTTGTGCAAAATAAATTTCACACCATAACCATAGCACCGGCTCTAGGCTACCGGGGTCGGGGCGTTATAGTTGGTATCAGAGGAATGGTTTAGGCAACCATGGAAAATTAGGACAACACAAAAACATTAATAATGTTTTACTAAGTAGGGTTTGTTCTTAAACTTCACAGATGGCAAGTCAGCGAACCACGCCTAGACTCTTGACTCTCCCTACAGAAATCATAGAGACTATTGTAGCAAAATCCTGCTCTACATGTTACCATCCTTTTGATAACTTACGACTCACGTGAAAAACCCTCTATTAAATATCGAAAAGCTCGAATGTCCTTCGAATCTTCCGAGGGTCATAAGTTGTGTATAACCTAATGGCTAGTGCGCTGTTTGAGAATTATAAAAAGAAAGGGAAGTACTATGAGGGAATCTTCCTGTGTGTCCCCATGAACAATAAATGGTTGGCCTTCCCATCATTTAGAGAAGCTGCAAGCAGTTGGACTTCCGCGCAGTCTTTATGTACCAAATCCTGTGCTTTAGCATGCTTGGGGAGCTCTGCGATTTTGGATCTTTCAGAGAATCCTTCAATTATGAAGTGGTTCGAGAGACCTTTAGGAACCAAATCCAAGCGGATGTCGCGAAGCTTGATGTCACTCGTTCCCATCTCTGGAAAACCACCTCTATCAAACGGGAGCTTGGCTTCAACCACGATCCACTTTGCCAAAAATGTATTTGGGAAAAGGATACCCACAAGCTTTGTTCAGCCCTGGGGATTGAGTTGAATAATAACTTCTTCCATGGGCGGTGGAGGTAAAGGGACATCACCAAGGGTGTCAGAGAAGCGGTGTGAATAAGTCAATGTTTGTACGCCGATCGAATTGTGGGGACGCAATTCTTTTAAGAGGGGGATAATGCGACGCCCCAGGATTTATAAACTGGTCCAAGTGATAAATGTTGTGCTTTTTAATGATGTCTCTTGTTTATTTTATTTTATGCTTTGTGTGCTGATAAAGAATTCGAGTGGAAATCAAACATGAAGAATACAATAAACTGTTATATATTTAAAAGATACATTACAACACTGCCCATCTAATTGAAAGTACCATGCACAAGACCTAACACGGCCACAGCAAGACTACAAAGAACCACAACACGGGCAATCAGATAGTCGTCATCTTCAGGGTCCATCAGTGTGAAAAGTATAACCGCCAGAATCACCGAGCACGCACTCAACACCATAGGTATGAGGAGAGACATCCGCCAAGGGTCCGGTGTTTTGAAAATATAAAACATCCTACCCCTTGATTTTATAATGGACCTCTAAGGGAATATGACCGTTTTTTTTACTGTTGGGTTCCAATGGATAAAGTGCATCATTTTATAAATTTTTTGTCTTTATAACGCTTTTATAATATTATGGTATTTCAATATTTTAATAAGTACAAAATATTAGAATTATATCTTCAAGTATTACAATAAAATATTATTCTTTCAAATGAATCTATTTTGATCCTGATATGGTGGAAAACGTGGTATTTTAAAATGTGTCGAACGGGGTATCAGCAATAATTGAAAAATGTATCTTTTCGGACCTCTAAAACTATGTGTTTTGAATTAGAGAAAAACTACGGGTCTTTTAAACATAATTTTATAAATAAACAAGTGAAGTAAGTTATAAATTGGATTTTAATGGTTATAAGATCATAGTAGTTATAAAAGTGCGGTATTAAAAATATATCTTTTTTAGTATCATTTGTTTACTAAAACTAAAATGGGATTTTTGGATTTTAAAATTATGAGTTAAAAGTACTTATTATGTTTTATACCAAATCAAATTATAATGTTCTGGTTATATAAGTATATATATTAAAAAAATTGAAGTAGTATAATGTCTAATTTTAACGTTTAATAAACTGTTTTTTTTCGCACTGTTCCTACCCGGAGAAACATGGATGGCCGCGCAATATCCCTGCCCATCTTCCTCTGTCCGATCTCACCTAGGAAGATCCCGACCATTGATGTGTTTTAAAATGTTCAATTCTTCTCAGCCTTTTGATATCTCTCAGTCAAATCTCATCCGTTGTTTTTTTTCCTCTGCGTCTTCTTCTACCTCTCGCCAGGGACCCGCGAACCAGTGCTTGGTTTTCCCGATACGCCTCCCTCTCCACTGCTCACGTTGACCTCGCGCACCCACCTCCATAGGCTCAGCCTAACCTTCCCTGGATCTTCTTCCTTTAAGAACTGAGAAACCCAAATGTAAACGGGGACCTCCGGAGCCAACCCGCGCCACCGCGACACCAGCCTCGTCGTCGCCTCGCCGTCGCCTCGCCACCACGAACCACCTCCAGTTTCGCACCTCACCACCATGCACGACCATACTAGTGTCGGCGCAACGCTGCTGGACACCAGGTTGTCACCTTGCATCGTTTCTAGGAGTCCTCACCGGACTACCACCAGCCACCAAAGCTCCTCCCGGTTCTCCGGCCACCCAGCAAGCCTCCCTCCGGCGAGCTCCTCCCTTGAGCGGTAAGGGTTCCATGTTTGTGTGTTTTTTTCCCACCCATGTTTCTCAGTTCAAGTTTGTATATACATGAGTATATATATATATAAATTATAGTAAAAGGTATATATATATATATATTCCATGCAAACCATAAAAAAATATGTTTCTAATATTTCCTTATAATTTAGTATTTTATGTTAAGAATTATACCTTTGAAAGGGGTTATTTTAAAACAAGTCCTAACGTGTACGATCTTTATGTAAGCCTTATATATATATAATTATATAATTTTATAAGTTATGTATTTCAATGCAAATCAGGTTTTGATTCTTACTTTGTCTATGACTGATATTGGATGCGAACTAGGTCTTTGTTTTAGGTGCAAACATGTAATAGTTGAAATTGAAGTTTTATATATTTATAGTTTCTTGAACACTTAAAACCCATAAGGTTTTGTCCTTTTTAAACTGAATAAATGATAGATTGTTAGAGGTTTCAGATTTCAAGTGAACCATGTTTAATTTATGAGAAACCCTATGTATATACATTGTGTATATATATCCCTATGTATGTGTGTATTTTTAAGATTAATATCTGAAAACCCTAGTTTCAAGAAATGGTTATTAATATTTTTATGCATGTAGGATTTTAGCGCTTGCCTATGCTGTTTTATAATTTTTTATCTAAGGGTACAACAATGAACTTGTCTAAGGTTTCCCTTGAAATGATTTGTGTTTTTTTTAGGATATGCTTATGCCTGTTTTAAACTCATTTTAAAAGGATAGGGGTTTAAGGGTTATGTTAACAAGTAGAATTCCTCTATTATTTTTATACCAAACTCGTTGCAATGATTTTTAGTGAGCAGAGTGTAACTGCAAATTCTATGACCAGTGAAGAATAATAATTAATGACAGGTGTTATTTTTAAAGTGGTTTATTTCCAAGTGTCGTAATTTTAAAGATTACAAGTGTTTATTATTTTTATACCAAGCATGTCGCAGTAATTATTAGAGGATGGGGATTTGTTGCAAGTACTGTGACCTGTGAATGCAATGTAGTTATTTTCCATGTACTGGAATTTTAGAAACTCGTCATTTAATACCCCTTGGGATCAAGTCTCACACATTCATCATCTTATGTGCTTAAATAATTGTTTTATGCACATAGTATGCTTGCTTAACCATGCCTGCTTTTATTTCATATTTTCCATTTAATCTATCGTATCTTGTATTTGCAAACCAATTATATAATTGTTACCTTATTCATATTGTTCATGCATATGACTAAACATGATAATGAACTAAGAACTAAATTACCCAAAGTGGTATGGGACACCTTGGGTAACGAGTAACGAAGATCGTATTACCCAAAGTGGTATGGGACACCTTGGGTAAAATGAAATGAAAATTAAGTATTCAATGTGGTATGGAACACCTTGAATATCTGACCTTATAAACATGTGATAAATGTATGGGACTACCCAGAATAGGGTCCGGTAAGAAGAAAACCCTCCAGGTTGGGGACTGGTTAAAGTAAGCCCTCCAGGTTAGAGACCGGTAAAAGTAAGCTCCACGATGCATCGATAGTTCTCGAGACAGTCAGATTGGGTTTTTATCCTTAGGTCATGGCACAAGGCCTTGAAACAGAGACCATGAGTCCTTCAGCATACATTTCTTTGTTTATGACCAACCTAGTGATTATTCCGATTAGAGGAATAACCTTGGTTATAGAACCTTACCTATGAGTATCAGAAAAAAAAAGAAACACAAGACATATCATATGGAAATGTTGATGCATGACCAATTTCTTTTCCATAACTTCATTCCAAATGTTGTATTTCAATTATCATGTCATGATGTGCATATTTTGTGTAGATGATGCGCTTGTGCGCGACTCTGCTGACATTTTCATCTTGTTATTCATGCACACCTTTCTTGTTTATGGACACTTAAATTAGTATAACCCATGTATTTTTATTAGAATTCTTGTCTTGTCTATTATGTGGGTTCCAGCTAAGTGATCTAGTGTGTAAATATGAAGTGCTTTAACCGTGTTACATAAACTTTTGTTTGTCTTAAATTTTTTCCTTTAAGAAAACATTTTAAGTATGGAAAAGTATTTTCAAAACAGTTTTCTAAGGCTGTATTTATGTATTTTCAAAAACCCCTTACTGAATATGCCAATGCTCACCCTACGTTTTATGTTAAAAATTTTTCAGGTTGATAGAGCCTTTCCAAGTCTTGGATGTTTGTTCTTAGCTCAGAAATAAAGAAGAAAAGTTGTTGTCTATGATTCTCCAGGATCTAAACCAGAAAGTTCCTCCTGATGGGTTATGATGTGTGACTTATTTGTTTTATTTGTGCGAAATAAATTGCACACCATAACCATAACACCAGCTCTGGGCTACCGGGGTCGGGGCGTTATATGCTACCTGGTGCTCCACCTTCACCTGCTGATAGGTGAGGCATCGAGAAACGAACTCTACCACAACCTTCTTCATACCCGACCACCAGTGCTATCGTCTGAGATCCCGGTACATCTTGCTACCCCTGGATGTACTGCCAAAGGGTAAGTGTGAAAATCTCTCAGTACCTCCTCCTATAATGCAGCTGGTTCCATGGTACGCCCTCTAAAAAGGATGATGTGCTATCCTCCTACTGAAAATCCATTAGGTGCCTGTCCTGTGGAAATATGTGCACGTCACGTCTCACAGTCAACGTCCCCACGATGTGCCTCTATGACCCGTTGAAGTAGTGGAGGAGTGACTATGAGGGACTGAAGAAAGGATACCCCATCTCTGTCCATGAAGGATATTTGTAAAGCGGCTAACTGCTCTGTTTCCGCTCCAAGTAGCTGGATGCCCGTCCTCCTACTAAGAGCATCGGCTACTACGTTCCCATTTCTAGGAGTATAGTCTATCTCAAAGTCATAGTCCTGGAGAAACTCGAGTCATATCCACTGTCTTAGGTTCAGGTCCTTCTACGAGAAGATGTACCTGAGACTCTGGTGGTCATAGTAGACTGTAAAGTGCTCGCCCATCTGATAGTGCTACCACAACTTCATAGCGAAGACCACTGCTGCTAACTCCAGGTCATGGGTAGCGTAGTTCTGATCATGCTGCCTCAACTGCCGTGATCTGTAAGCGATCACTTGTCGCTCCTACATTAGGACACACCCGAGTCTGGTCCCTGATGCATCGCAGTAGACTACGTACCCTACTCCCTCCTCCGGTATCCTCAATATGGGTGCACTGGTCAATCTCTGTCTTAGCTCCTAGAAGATCTGATGACACCTATCTAACCACACGAAGGGTTTCCCCTTCTTTGTCAAAGCTGAAAGTGGTGCTGCAACTTTGGAGAAGTCTGGCAAAAACCACCGATAGTACCCAGCCAGACCCAAGAAACTCCGCACCTCCATCACGCTCCTTGGTGGCTCCCAAGCTAGTACTATCTCGATCTTCACAGGATCCACCGCAACTCCTGCCTCAGAGATGAAGTGCCCTAAGAAGTGGACCTCACGTATCCAGAACTGACACTTTGAGAGCTTACCATAATGTTAGTGCTCTCAGAGTGTGTCCATTATAACCCGAAAGTGGTAGACGTGCTTTTCCTCAGTAGTCGAGTATATCAATATGTCGTCGATGAATACTACGACAAATCGATCGAGGTAAGGCTGGAAGATCCTATTCATGAGACTCATGAACACTGTTGGAGCATTGGTTACGCCGAAAGGCATAACCAAGAACTCATAGTTTCCATACCGACATCTGAAGGTCGTCTTCTGTAAATCCTCGTCTTGATCTCTGAGCTGATGATAGCCTGACCTGAGTTCTATCTTCGAGAACCACCATGATCCCTTGAGCTTATCGAAGAGGTCGTCAATCATCGAAAGTGGATACTTGTTCTTCACGGTCACCTAGTTCAGGTGATGGTAATCGACACACAGTCACAAGCTCCTGTCCGCCTTCTTGGCGAACAATATCGGGGAAGCCCAGGGTGAAACACTGGGTCGGATGAATCCCTTTCCCTACAAGCCCTCCAGCTGTACTCATAGCTCTTGAAGCTCAGTGGGAGCCATCAGATATAATAGAGTAGATATCGGGGATGTCTTGGGGTACAGTTCAAGGTAGAATTCTACCTATCTGCAAGGAGGTATTCCTGGAATGTCGTCAAGAAAAAACGTCTGCATATTAATCCACCACAAGAGGAAAACTCAGACCTCGCACATCAACTAATCCTAGGATGAGACTAGCCAACTGATGAGTGATAGGATGTCCTATCCTCTACGTGAGTCCATCCTATGCTGCAAAGGCTCCCTTCTCACCGATGAAGGTGAACCTGCTCCCATCGGTGTTGATACACCGTACCATGCGCCTAATACAGTTGATCTGAGCATGGACCATAGATAACCAGTCCATTCCCAAGATGATGTCGTAAGGCCTCAACGCCGCTACAAGAAGATCTCAGCTAAAGATCTCACCTCCTAGAGTAAGCTCACACTACCGGCACCAGTGCGTAATAATCGAGTCTTCTCCCGTAGGAGTCTCTAGCTATAAGGATCGAGCCAATAGCTCCGTTGGAATCTCCGAGCTCTGAACAAGGGCAGTGGAAATGGAAGAATGACTTGCTCCTGTGTTTATAAAAACTACAGCAGGGGTGGAGTAGACAAAGATAGTACCTCGAATCATATCTGGTGCACCGTGGTCATAGGCCTCCACTTCCTGAAGCTGAGCCTGCCTCTGTCCTCCAGCTCCCTGGGGTCGGGGTGGCCCTCCTGGTGGTGGTGGAGGTGGTAGAGCCTCAAAACGTCATCCACCACCTGCCACTCGGCCAGCTCCTCTGCCTCATCCGTCTTCTCCCTGTGGACTGCCACGGTCGAACCTCTGCCTCTACCTAGGTGGTCCCTCAATCTTCCGCTGCTCCTCTACATGGCGGGTCAGGAATTCACGAGCCATGTAGCCCTACCCGCCACATGCATAGCATTTTCTACCTCTCGTATGATGGGCTCTACTGCGTGCGCCCCGCACCTCCGAGCCAGTATCCTGAGGTCATCCACCGGATGGTCTGGTCCGCTTGGACCCCTGTGACATCCTTCGACTGCCAGCTCTTGAAGAATCTGCTATGTGCCACCCTGCGGTAAGTCTCGCTGCTAGTGTAGGCTCAGTAAGAAATCTCTCTACAAGAAGGGCTCGCTCTAGGACTCCTTCCTGCGTCGGTATACTGAGGGAGATCATCAAATCCCTGATCTCATGCCTCATCCCCTGCTCGAAGGTCCGGGACCAGAAGAATGGGTCCCGTACCATGTCTGTGGAGTAGCGTGAGAGATCAGTAAACCTCGTTGAGTACTGGGCTACAGTCATGTTACCCTGTTGCAGCTCTAGCAACTCTTGAATGCACACCACTTGGAGGGTGGCTGGAAAGAACTCCGAGCGGAAGAGGCTCTAAAATTCCATCCAAATATGTGATGCCTCGCCGTGAACCTAGAGGATTATGATCCACCATCTACCTACTTTTGCGTGCAGGAGACTCACCGCAAGGATCACCATGAGGTCTGATGGTGTCACTACTAACCTAAAAACTTGAACAACAGCCTCCATCAAATCCTTAGCTGCCCGAGGGTCAATCTCCCCATGGAACCTGGGCAGTCTCTGATGATGAAAGTCATGCAGTGCACTCAGACGACGTGTACTCTCAGCTGGTAGGGTTGTTCCATCAGTTGATCAGCGGGTAGAGGTACTATCGATGCCTCCGCTGTAATGGGGCCCTACACCAAGGCCTCATCGCTCGGTGGGGTGACATCTCGTACAACGCTTGGAACCCTAGCTGGCTGCCATCGTGGGGCCATCCTAGAAAGAAACAGGTGTGCCACGGTCAATACAGTATACCTGAGAAGGTGACACAAAGTAATCACAAAGAAAAAATTGAAACACATAAGCAATAAATGTTTTCGTGCACTAAGTCGGAAATCAGAAGTCAGGGTCCTGGTGTATGGATACGTCGGCCACCGCACCAACACTGGACTCCCTGGACTGATAACCACACTCAATACCCTTAACACTATTGCTTCAAATAGAAGAATGATCAGATTCCAGTGTTATACGGTAGAACCGAACTCCTTTGATACCAATTTGTCATGAACCGTCCTTAGGGCTCATGTCGTGACTACCCCAAACCCGCCTTCCATAGGCCAGGGGCTGACGAGTAGCACCAAAGGCGTAATTCCCTGAAAAAGGGAAGTCATTGCATTTATAAAGAAAAAACAAACACCACAGAGTACGCAAACTGAAGTAAACACTAAGTAAACTATATACACAAGTGATGGAAAGTAAATGGTCCAGTATACAAACCCAACTGAATGTGCAGTACAACTGAAAGGAAAGTACAAAAACTGAAAAGTAATCAGCAACCACCACGTCGTCCTTCGAAACTCCCACCTGAAGGCTGAGTACAGATAGTCTCATCAGCTCCTCAAAGTCCGTCCGTCCTCTCCGTGTACGTCCCACTTGATAAACCACCTCCAAGTACTGTCCTTCTCCTCAAGCCTCAACCATGATCAGCGTTGTCCGTCGTCTGCAACCAACACAACGTAGTTCAGGCATAGCCCATGCAGTGGGGAGTATACGATACTCAGTAGGGACCCGAGACTCCTGAAGGTCTCCCAGAATCGACAAAGGATAAACCACAAAGGAAATATACGAACACAAGTATCAACCCACACTGCATAGGTATATGCCCATACATATACCTAAGTCATCAATTCCAGTTCTGCTCTAACTCACAAGCACAGGTACAACCCAGTCCACATAGGAAAGTATAACTCAATCCACATAGGAATGTATGTCCCAATCCACACAGGAAAGTAAGTCAATCATATCGAAGATAATGATTGAAATTCAAGACTCAGCTCACATAGGTATACTATTCAAAAATAGGGGTGGAGATGGTTGATGTAGCCTCTGAATCATCTCCTCTGCCGAACCCACGTAGGATCCAAGTACAGATGTCGTCGCTGCCAAACCCACGTAGGATCCAAGTACAGTAACCGTCACTGCTGAATCCACATAGGATCCAAGTACAGTCGTCATCACTGCCGAAGCCGCGAAGGATCCAAGTACAGTCGTCCTCGCTGCCGAACCCACGTAGGATCCAAGTACAGTCGTCCTCGCAGTCGAACCCACGTAGGATCCAAGTACATCCTTCATCGTTGTCACAGTCGCAGCCAGCTCTAGGGTTCCCGCACACAGCACGCTCGATTCCGTGAGGGTCCGCTCCACGATCCAAGGGGTCGATACATCAACTGTCACGAAGTCTAGATTTGATGTATCTCAATGTTCAGTCTCGTCAATAGGAACTCAAGGCGACAGACGGCGCGTCCAACGGACGCCCGGTCTGAGAGTTATTGGCTTTTTCGCCCCAGGGGCCCGATTGGTTTTTAAGCTAAAACCAACACGACCGTACTCCAGCTACGTCCAAACATCGATCGGAGTAAGACAATAGAACCATCTCACGAAAAGGAATCCAAAAATGTCGATGTCACGTCAATCGGACGTCCGGAGCTCAAGTTATAAGCGTTTCCGCTCTGAGGGCCCGGTTGGTTTTGTGTTCGAACCAACCCAACCATAAAAAAAGCTCTCTGAAACCTTTATTGTAATATAAAGAAATTTCCATCTCAATCCAAGGATCCCAACGCAACTGACGGTGTGTCAATTGGAGGTCTGTAGCCCATGTTATGGGCATTTGAATGGATCTGTCTGAAAACAGGGTGTTTGGGCCCGGTCTGACCCGGCCCAATACCCCCCCCCCCCCCCCCGGGTCGGCCCGATCCTGGTCGACCCGACCTGGGTCTGGGTCCAGTCTAGTTGGGCGTGGCCCGGCCCGGCTGGTGCGGCCCGACTGGTGCGGCCCGGCCCGTCGCGGGGATCCGGCCCAGCGCGGGCGGCCCGGCCCGGCGCTGGCGGTCTGCCCCGGTGCGGGCGGTCCGGACCCGCGCGGGCAGTCCGGACCCGGGTGGGTGGTCTGAACCAGCGCGGGCAGCCGCCCTAGCATGGGCGGATGCGGAAGGGGGGGGGGGGGGAGAGCACCGCCCCCTAATTTCCAAAATGACGGACCCCTGTGGGGTCCGCCCTAGCTGACCGCCAGGGGTTTCAGACCCCCAGTCTTCTTAAAAACGGTCAGCCGTTTTGGCCGGCTGGTGAGTTATCGCTGGACCCTCGAGGGTCCCGCCTCCTAATACGCTGGTGGCCTGGGGATTCCAGCCACCCCCTTGCTAAACCGCCACGGCCAAAGGGCCGCAGCTCTTGCCTGTCTGGCGCAGCGCGACGGCGTCACACCCCTCCGCCGCGGCCCTCCTTGGTGCTCCGGCGTGGCGCGACAGCGCCAGGCCCCTCCGTCATGGCCTGCTCTTGGCCGCGGCCTCCTTTGGCTTCACCGACGTGGCACGACGGTTCCACGCTCCTTAACTGCAGCCTGCTCCGGTTGCGGTTCTCTCGTTCTCGCGCAGTGCAACGTCACCGCGTCGCCTCCATTCTAAACCTCAATGAAGATCAACAACAAAAGGGGAGGAGGGTCGACCGTGTTTGTGCGGTCCGACCTCCTCCCATTATATTGATAACAATCATCCAATAAAATAATGAAGAATGTCAAAATAATACTCGAACGATGAAACAACCCCTACCTCAAAGAAGTTTGTGGAAGATAGCATCGCAGAATACGACGTCGCGGGATGAGGCTCTGTATATGTCGACGGAGAACGTCTGAGGAGGAAGAGGCGTCTCCCTTTCTTTGACGTGGAGGGAATATGTAATGGTGTGACGGCGTTTTTCACATTCTTCAATGAGGAGGATGAAGTTCTCAAAGACTTAGAGCTCTCCCTCTCTCAATTCTCCACACAAAACAAAACAACCCAAAATAAAATAAGGCTTTCCTTATTTTATTTACTCATGCCATCTTTTTTAAAAATTCAAAACATTATTTCACTTAATTAAATTAACATGTGTTGTCAAAATTAATGGAGTGTTAAGTTGGAAACATTAAAGACAAGGGAGGTTTTAAAAGGAGTTTACGGGGGTAATGGGGAATGTGGAAAGGCGGGGATGGTGTGGGCCCCACCTCACTAATATCCTAACAAGAGGAGTTAGGATTATGTGGGTCCCACCCCAACTCCCACACATGGGAGTTAAACCACATAGAAGAGAGAAATAAACTTGTGACACAACATTATTTCACTTAACACTTAAAACATTTTTTAAACAACTCCTCCCGAGCAAATGCCACTCCAATAAAGGTCTTCCTAAGTAATTATCGGAGTGGCGGTTTCATCGGTGCCCTCGGATTTCGATTCCGAGCACCTGTTCAAAAGTTAGAAAAAACTGCTCATTCGTTCACTGAACGTACCCGAGCAAAACTTCTAAAATTGATTCCGGGCACACCGGACCTCGAAATCAGGTTCCTTTAGAAACTGCATACTCGCAAAAACCAAAAGAATTTAAGAAAAAAAATATCCTTGAAATTTACGGGTCCTTATAGAACCAGTTCAGGTTGTTCCATTTGGTGTGGTGGTGCCAATGCTTTAGAAGAAAATGGAATAAAATCTTCCAGAGTCAAAGACAACTTAGGTTTTGACACGAGCTTGTCTTCTTCTGATTTCTCTTCTTTCTTCAAATTACGCTGCATCTTTGAGGATTTTCTTTCTGATGAAGGGGGTTTTGTTGTGGAAGACATAGCAGAAGACACAATTTGTTGATTCAATTGTGTTCGTAAAATGGAATGAGTTTAGGTGATCGTTTTCCTAACCATCGAATCAGCACATTTCTATGCATTTTTACTTTTGACTTTATGTCATTCCTCTTTTTCCTCTGGATCAGTAGCAGTAACACATGCTACCAGGGCTAAAGAACCTTTCAGTTTTACTTGTCCAGAGTCCGCCATCTTTTTCAGGAGGACTTTGAAGACAAAACACTCCTGAATGGGAATCCCCATCATTCGATGAAACGGGAAATAGTTGGTAAGGTCTTCATCTCCTTACTTGTTTGGCCTTTTGGGTCTTGTCAACTGACCCAGATTGTTTTCCAGAGCCGAGATGAAGTAACCAAGAACTTTTTCATTCTGGAAATAATAAACTTTTCTCTTTAAATCCTCAAACTGTTTCGGTATTTGTTCTCTTTGATCATCTTGATGAGGCGGCCCTTGTTGTTGACGCTCAGGAGGTGGAGCACTTCGATATGATGATGGTTTGGAAGTGGAAGCAGGTATAGGTGATTGTATAAGTGTAACTATAGTTTTCTCTGCTTTCCCTATTCTCATTCCTGGAACTGATGGAATTACACAATTTTTAGCATTAGTCTTTATAAGAGAGTCTTCTATCTGCTGAGCGATCAAAGTAAGGTCTCGAAAACCTCCTATGTATTTCACAAGGATCAGCAGTGTGCATAATTCATCACACAAATTTTCCACACATATTGGCAGAAAATCTTCTTGATGGAGTGCTAAACTTAAAGAATAAGTTAATCCCTTCCAGTGACAAATGAAATCCAAAACTCTTTCATTCTCTCTTTGTTTAAAATTGGTAAGATCAAAAACTGTCATCTTTGGTAATGTTGAGCTAAATTTAGGAAGGAACCTTTGAAATAGATCTTCCCACTTGGTAATTGACTGATATTGAAAACTTGTATACCAGAAAAAAGTAGGTCCTTGTAATGACTGCACAAAACACCTGAGCTTAACTACTTCTTGTTGTTAAGGAGTTCCCATCATAGGATCACAGTGAGAAGAAAAATGTGTTAAGTGTTATTCTGGATCTCTAGAACCATTAAAAATTAGGAATGTGGTATTCATAAAATTTGATGGGGGGGATTTGCATTCAACCATTCAGGGTAAGCTCTCTTCTCTGGTTGAACTTGTGCACGATTTCCTTCGATAGCTTCCAACCGATCTGTTAATGACTCAATGGTAGTCATTGATTTATTTGAAACATCTATTTGATCTTGGACCTGAGCAGGTGCAATAAATGGTGTTTGAATGGGCATGGTGACTAGTACTACCACTAATGGTAGTATTTCCAATTGCTGTCACGCATGACCCATAGGATTGGACCTATGAGGGTGTACTTTTAAAGGGGGATATTCTTGATCCATCCCAGTAGCTGCAACAAATTACCTTTGTTGACTTACTCCAGCATGCTTAAGAGGAAGACTACCTTGATGTATTTCTGCATTTAACCTCCTTAACTCCATCATTTCTTCTTCTTATTGGTTGAACCTTTCCTCTAATGAGTGTGATTGGACTTTTCCAGAGTTAGGGTGGGATGTAACCTAACTTTTACCCTTTTCCTTGGCATGTTCCTTTCTAGAGTATGGAAGGGCATTACCCAAAAGAATGTCCTGCCTCTGGGAAACCCTCTGGCATCTAGTACGCACACCTCCTTCATTGTTTTCCATGTGTACAGCCTCTTGAACAAGAACTTCCTCATCTAATCCCTATTAGTGAGCCTCATGTTTTGGGGGATCAGTGAAAATGGCATTAATGACATTTATTGATGCATAACGCATTTCAGTCCTTCTGTTAGTGTTTTTGTGATATTGTCTTCTTCCATGTACTTTATGAGACATTTCCTTTTGTTTGGTTGACCCCTCAAGAATTTCTTGATGAACCGTAATTTAGAGGGATTTTACTGATAATTCAGCTCTGTGTTCCTATTTTGGATTCTTCCCTAATCGAGATAAGATTAACTTTCACTGAGGAATAGATTAAGAATTTGAAAAGGTCCACATTCCATTAGACTGGGGATATTCTTTTTTTCCTCTTCAACTCCTCAAACCATGTTTGTTGATCCCAAGGGTTGGATTAAAAGATTCCCCATCCTGGCAAGCTGAGGTGGCTCTTGAGCTGCTACATCTGAAACTTTCTTAAAATCTCTCATGAATTTATGGATTTTAGTCTGGAAATTGGATGGATGCATCATCTGACATCCACTCAAATCACTTGGCTCAGATGACCATTGGATTATTTCTGACACTTATGTCACTTGATGATTTGTATGCTCCAAATGAGAAGCATGTTCGATATTATGATTTTCATGATGCAAGAGTTATTCTACAACTTTCTCTTTATATGCATGGCTTTGGGAAGAACTAGTTGAGGCATGTTCTTGAGCAAGCCATTGATTACACACAAAACCAGTTATATGTGTCCATCCATGGGTAATAACATTGCATGAAACCACTTTTGGCGGGATTTATTGACTGGGGAGCACAGTAAAATGAAATTCTCCATGATCACCCCATCCCCTGATATGAATACAAGATGGGGCATTGGTAATTAACTGGAACAACCTCTTTAATGTGCCATGGCATGTACGCTGAAGGGATCTTTGATGCTTTTCAACCTTTGGATGTCGGGAAATTGAGAGAGATGCCATGTCAATTTGGCGTTGCAACCCTTCTATTATCTTGATATTGTTTTAATATTCATCATAAGATAATATTTTCTCTTTTAAGTGAAAAAGAGTTTTCCATATGTTGAGACAAATATATTGAATACAATCTTCTTTTCAACATTTCTAGAATATCAAACTAAGAGTCAGCCAAAGGCCAAAACATGACTCGTATCTCACCTTTCACTAGTAGTTTTCTCATATTCAGCACTTCCTCTTTGTCATTTGATGAATATTCTTCTACCTGATTGGACCAATGATGTTGATTATTTGTTGCTTCAACAGATTCAAAAATATTTTTAGAGAATTCATTTGTCAAATTAGAATATGAATGACCCAAGGGTGGTTTGGAGAATGAAATAAACCCCAGTCTATCGTCAGATTGAGAAAGTATTTTAACCTGCAAGTGGTAAGAAGTCAAACATGATTGGACTCACATTTGCAAGTTCCTCAAGATAAGAGGGATTTCTCATTACTACATTTTCCATTGAAGAATTTTACAGGCAATGAAAATTACTACTGCAGAGAGGACTTTCATATCTAAATTCATCATCATGGGGAGGACCACCATGGTGGGTTACAGAAACAGATGAAATCTTTTTCTCCTTGGTCTTCTGACCACACAGAGGATTATTGTGGCTCTCATCTGAAAATGATACTTCGAGATTGACTAAATTGTCACGAATCAAGCCTTCATGAGGAAGTTTATGATGAAATCCTTTGGAATTATTTTTGTTACTTCCAGAATCTGGAAATGAGAGAGAGGAATCTTGAGTTGCAATATACAAATCTCTGAGGGCTTCAAGAACTCCAGCATTGAGCAAGGCCTTATTTTAGATTGTCTCTTGATTTTTCAACTGTGCTGGATGGGTATTTTTCTTGGATGCCTTCATAATCACTTTGGAAACCACTTGTTGATTAAGTGGTTACTATGGGCAGGTATATGTGCCTGCTCAGGAGAAATGGGCAGGTTAGGCTGACTTTCTAAATTTAAATCGGGTGAATGTGCCCGAATTGATTGTCCTTATGACATGGGAGAGTATGCCCCATGACTCTCATGGACTAGAACAAAGGTGTGTATCTATTCCAGAGTGACATTTTGATGAGTCACTCCACTAATAGGGATAGATTTATATTTCTTTCCTTATAATGTCACTGAATTCGTTATAATATTCTGACCGGTATCCAGAATATGGGTAGGGATTTGCTTTTGCTCTTTCACCATTGTCAGAATGTGCTTAGTGACCTCAGCTACTGGAACGAGAATATACTTCCACTCCTTGTTTGGAGTATGTGTGTGTTCCTGCTCTTGTCCTCCTTTTCCTGTCAGTGAATTCTGACAGTACTCATGTGTGGGGGTAGAAAGTTGTGTCTGCCGCCAGTATGTCATTGGGGATTTCCAATTGACATCTCTGAGTGCTACCAAACAAGACTGTTGGTTATCTTGATGAATCACAGGAGTATGCTCCTTCTGATATTTCTCCACTGAATATGATTGATGAACTTTCTTTAATACAGGCAGATGAGACTACGGGCAGAATTGATGAGTGTAAGTATGTGTATGTGCCTGTTTACAGGTGGTCACCACATTTGATTGGAGAGCTTCTTTGGTTGTAGTCAAACGAGTCTGCTGACTGGCTGATGATTTATAAATAGGTGTATGTTCCTGCCTATAGTACCCCACTAGAATTTCCTGGTGGGATTGATGTGTTACTGCCAGATGAGTCTGCTGGGCAGTGAAATCAGGACGGATGGGTGTATATTCCCGCTCGTTGTCTTCCATCAAGTTAGATTGATGGACTTCTCCGGAGGATGCATAAATAATAACCTACTCCCTGTTGGCCTAATTTCTCCATTGAGGGTTCGTCTTGCATGCTCGGGTCTAATGAACCTGAACCGAACACCTAGAGGTGATAACCTCATCATGTTTAGAGTGTACACCCGCATGAGTCTGGCAGCGATTGTTGGTGGGAGTCCTCAGGAAGGACTCCTTTCTTCTTAAATGGAGGCCTTGAGTGACCTCTTCATTCACCTCCTCATAATATCAGAGGGACTGGTTGTTGTGTTCCATTGATAACGAACCGAAATGGTTGGAGACGGTGGTTGGCACCACCTGCTTCCTGACTACTAGTCATCGCTGTCCGGACAGCCATGGTGAGTTGTTAACTTGGAGGGCTTGTCGAGCGGCCTCCAGAGTTGAGATGGTACTGTGTTGATTGTATTCCCTCACCAATGAATTCGAGACCCAGCGTTGAAGATGATGAGTAGATGATGTTGTCCTTAGAGCAGACGAGGATCCAGTAAGAGTAGCGGCCAACGCATTCACAGGTGTGAACTTTAAAGAATCCATTCTGTGTTGTAGAGAGATCTTGGAAAATAGTGATTCTTTGATATAGCATACATAATCAAGATAGGTTTGTCCAGACTACATCTTCTGGATGAGAACATATGTTATTCATTTGTTTGTTGGCCCTCATATTGAGTTTAATAGGGGGCTAACAAATAAGTAAAACATCATTTAACCTGGTTAAGGATTCACGTCGGGTTCACCATTTTTTTCGTCTGGAAATGGGAATGACCTTGTTTGTTTAAGGTTTAAATTTTCCAATCGGTTTCCAACAGGTTTATTTGTAGAACCGAAAACACCCAATGATTCCATATCCATTTGGACCTACTTTCCAAATGAAGGTGCTCATTAGTTGTGGAACGATGAGGCTTACAAATTTTCATTGGTCGAAAGGATGAGAGGTCAACCTCATCACACCTTTTTGGGGGAAATTATTTTCTACTCTGGGACTCTCTTATAGATTTATGTTATGGTCATGAATCCTTATTAATTCACCAAGCATGAAAATGGGTTTTAGACTTGGCAATCAATGATTGATATGTATGCAATTTAGAAAATATTTTATATGTATTTCAGGTTCTTCATAGATCGAGAATCATCCATATGTATTGTAGATTCATAGTCAATGGTATCATTTAATATATAATATAGAAATATCTTGGTCATTATGATGACCATACTGGTTTTAAAGCCACTCACTAGGGCACTTGATGTTTATTTTCATTCATAAAGACATGGATTATTTCAGAGTTGGGATCATACCTGCAGATGGGCTACTACGTATCCTCATTAAAAAGGAATCAGAATCCATGTATTTCGATTAGAAGTATGGGGTTTATGCATGGCTAATGGCCCAAAAATTATTTCGTGATTAATTTTACACTCTATGCTCACGTGAGTCATGCTCGGTATGAGAAACAAGATGTATCAGTAAACTTGACGATGGTTCCATGAAAGATGTAGTCATGAGAAATGATGTGGGGCTTACATATGTATGACTACCCAAAGAGAGATGAATACTAATACATACTTCATGAAATAAGCCCATGAGTTGGGTCCATGAAGGTATTTGTACTTTATAGATATTTTGAGTTTTAACGTGGGGATTACTCCTGAGTAGGAGGCCCCAATTAAAAGGGACTTAAGATTGGGGTTTATTCCTGAGAAGAAGGCCCAAAATCAAGAAAAATTAGAGATTGGGAATTACTCTTGAGAATGAGGCCTAGGTTAAAGGAACTTATAACTTGGGGCTTACTTCTGAAAAGGAGGCCCAAGTTAGGGGAACTTGGGGCTTACTCCTGAAGAGGATGCCCTAAATGAAAAGATCTTCTCATCTTAAAGGATGAGGTTAAATAGGAAACTTCTAACCATGGTGACATAAATCTTATAAGTAATGAGGTTTTGGGAGAGGTTCTCACATAATTCCTTTCAGATAAGGAAGCCAACAAAGGAACCATGCCATAAAAGGCTTTGAAAAGGTGTTCGAGGGATAATATCCTGAAGAGGAGATGTGAACGGGAGATAGGCACACAAATAATTTGGTGCGCAATTCTTGGCCGTGTAAGTGTACTTGTGCGCCATGGGTTCACCTTGGCGATGAAGAATCTATAGGGTAATACTTTGGAGATACTTAACTCAAGCCTTTAGTATTATCCTAAGATGTTTCAAAAAGGGAGGTGTGCAAGTTTCATTGAAAGGGTAGGGCGGCACGTAACTGTTTCCAATTTTAAGGAGGTATGGACACATAGGCATGCAAGTGTTGATGAATTATATAAACTTAGTCCCTATCCTACTCCTTCAAGTATTCCAATATAGGTAAAAAAGATACCTTAAAAGCTTTCGGAAGATTTGAGTTGAATACTTGGGCGACCAGAGCTTGAATCTATATTTTGGAAAATTCATCCTTGAAATGGGGGCCCACAGGGGCTATTTATAGGCCACTGGGCACCTTGGGTGAAAAAATGAATCGGCCGCATGAGTTACTTGCATGATCCATAGGTGGCATGCAAGTGACATGCTCGGAAATCAGAAAACTTTCATGACTCAATCCAAATAGGTTCATTGTCCATGCCTTTGTCAAATTTTGATGTTCTTCAATGGGTGATTCTCTTTGGGCTTAAGGTATTCCCCTTTTCCATTCAGTGGACCCTGTGATGAAAAGGAGCATCAAAAGATATATATATATATATATATATATGTTCTCAGTAAAAAGAAACTTAAATGAGGGATAGTAAGGGGATCTCAATCTCAGAGCATAGCCTAAGAAGAAGAGTCACATGTAGTTCCAGAAGTATCCATCAATGATGCCCCACATCCCACATGTTTTCCCTAAACCCGAAAGTAAAAGGGGATTAGTCACCACACCATAATATTTTCTTCTTTAGGCATCACTGACTCACCGGCATAGTTTTAGGTTTCTTCACAAGGATGTATCATGGTGGGGAAAGAGACCCTCTTTCTCATGAGGCCAATGGTACGTCAAACCACATCTCTCCACTGATCCACATAGTTAGATGGTGAAATATCAAAGTAGAGGACCC
Organism: Viscum album; assembly: GCA_963277665.1. Lineage (NCBI taxonomy): Eukaryota > Viridiplantae > Streptophyta > Magnoliopsida > Santalales > Viscaceae > Viscum > Viscum album. Next base: position 1,963,149,033 of record OY728137.1, read on the forward strand.
ACAACCTAGTACATCAGGGGGATTCCACTCTACTAGTATAACTAGAGGACCCATTCCCTAGTGAATTAGGGGGATTCCACTATAGACTTTGGGGATCCATTCCCTAGTGTTTCAGAGGGATCAATAACCAAGAGTCAACAGGGCCCCACTACCCAACCCTGTTGAAGGGTAATACCCAAGAGAGTACTTCTGGACAAGTAGCTATAGAGGACCCACACCCTAGTGCATCATGGGGAATCCGCACCCGAAAATAATCCTCTGATAAACTGCCTGAACGATGCCCAATCATTTCTTGATCACTGTCGTGGATTCTCTTCAAACCCCTCTAAAGGATCTTCTACCGATTTTACATTCATATTTCCACATTCAATGAGATCAGTAATAAGGCTCCACACATCCTAACAAACCACCCTATTATGACCCTTCTGCTAAAACACACAATATTAAATATTCATTCAACCAAATTGGAAATCTAATGAAACAATTGTATGTCTCTACAGCACTCCTGAACAAGGCTTCATGGGGACCACATATTGATTCGTATTGAAACACCCAAAATTGGTCTTCATACTTCCATATAAAAAACTAGGGTTGTGATGCCACTGAAGGTGCATCAATTGGACGTCGTATGCAGGAGTCTCGTGTAATACAAGATTTCTTAATAATAAGAATTATATTATTATTAATAAACATATGAATATCATGAACCCAATCCATGTGTCCAAATTTTATAATTCCCAAAAAAAAGCTTCAAATGGTTATTATTGGTAATAGGATAATGTAACAGCAGACGAGACACACAACAGATGCTTCATTTAGAAGTTATAATGATTTTAGTCTGCAGCCTAAAAGCTTGGCTGGCCCGCTCGGCCCAACCCTCCCGGCCTTCTAGGCTAGACCAACTCATCCACCAAGGCTCGACATACAACATATCCACTCAACCTTCCTCATCCTTAGCTGATGTCTTGATCTAACCCTACTCGTCCAACCTCAGCCTCATCTGCTCTGCCCTATGGTGCTACCTTGGTCTATCCATTGTGGGTCAACACCAACCACCCGCCATAGAACATATCCTCTGGTAGCCTCGGGTCACACCCCATGCACCTGTCTTCTCTCAGAACCTTATCTTTGACCTACCGTGATGCTCTACTATCATTCAGCCACATTCCCCTGGCTGCACCCCATCACACTCTTGGCCACCGCCACCAAAACCCATAGCCACTACAGTGTTGTTGTGCACCACTGTCGGCGGTTCCTCAGTGGTTTCTTTGTCTAACCATTGGACCACCTCCATTGGCACAGAAATTGTGATGATCACATTTTTGGAATTCTTGGGTCAATACCTTCATAGAAAGAATCTCTTCTCGATGATTTTCTTACAATTTTACGTGCTAAAAATTAACAATAACATTTATTTAGAACATATGAAGAATGAAAAAAATATGGGATTCAAAATGGAGATCAGAAAAGGGTCCTAATCTTTTGGTCATCTACTTTGATTTTCAATCAGTGAATTCTACATTGAATCAAATAAAATTATAAAATTAAAATCATGGGTGGGAAAAACAAAAACAAGCATACTTTCTTGGATTTTTTAGTCTTTGATGAACAGACTCTCCAAATAATCATAATTGATTCATCGAAATAGGAAGGAGAGGATGAGAGATTATTGTTTTTGGGGGGAGGGATATGATGAAACCCTAGAAAAAACATCATAATCTCATATTTATACCCAAATATTAGGTTAAGTTATCCACTTAACCACACCTTCCAATGGTCATGGGATCTAAACATATCGCTCCCTATCATTTAATGTCGCTCTTAGGAAAAACTCTCCCTTAATAACTCGATAGAGGTCTCGGATTCCCAATTCAAGTCCCCGTTCAAAATTTATTTGATATGACATTTGAGATAAAATAATTAAAATTAATAATTTTTTTTATAATTTTTCCCTCTACGGCTTTTTCAACAGAAGACCCGCACCGACGAAAGTTATATCCCGCCTAGGGTAAACTCTATGTTCCAAACTCACCTGTTCCCTAAAATTTTTGATATAGGTTATTGTATAAACTTTATTCCATTTAATTCATGAGCATAGTATAAAATATACATAAAACTTTTATAAAATGAATTTCATGAAAACTGGGAATTAGAATTGCACTTCATCTCAGCTCATAGCTCTGGAAATATACATAGAAAATTTTCAAATTCATACAAGACAAAAACAGAGTCTCTAAATCATTCCCTCTTTCAATATTTTCATCCGTAAAAAGAAAAAATGTGAAAAAAACTCAGGATATTGAGCCTGCATTTGGGTCTTCTATTCCCAGGAACTCTCCTGGAAGTTTCCTTGTTTCCACAACACACAAACAAAATGGATGGTCTGTCCACATATGGTCTGCTACTATCAATCCTTGATCACCATTGGGTGTTCTGCAATGGTAACCCCATCTTCAATATCCATCATTCCATAGTAGATGATTTGCATCAGATCATACATGTATCTCCTATTTTATAACATCTGGAAGACATTGTGCACCAATTCCAGCTATGGGGTTAGATCAAGGAGGTAACAAACCTCCACAAACATCTGCACGATCATGAATGGCCCGATTAATCTCTTGGATAGCCTTCCACCCTTGTTGAACCTCTACATTCCTCATAGTTGGGTTACCCTTAGGAATAATTGGTCTCCCTAATCAAAATAAAAGGGCCTAAAATGACGATATATTTAGAATATATATATATCTACTATTGGTCATCCTCATCCATTCACGGATGACCAAAACATTCTTCCTCGTCACCTGAACCAACTCGGGGCCCATGAGGGATGACCCCCATCCTCTATCCATATCAAAGGTAACCTACAGGGTCTTCTATATAGGGCCTATGAATGTTCCATGATGATGGTAGAGTGGTAGCTGTTGTTGTACGAAAACTCTACCAAAGGAAGTTGATCCTCCCTACTTCGGTTTAAATCCATCGTCCTAGCTCCCAACAAATCCTCCAACACCTCGATAGTGTGCTCAGTATTCCCATCAGTATGGGGGTGAAAGGTTGTAATCATCCACAGATAGGTACTAAATGGATCCTATAGGACTCTCCACAATCATGATGTAAAATATGCATCATGATCAGAATCAATCGTCAAGGGTACCCCATTAAGGATACTGATATCCCATATGTACAACTTCCCCAAACATTCCACTAACCTCTAATCCCTAAAAAGAAAAGGAAGTGCACTAAATTCATGAGTCAATACACTATCACCCAGATGGATTCATGTTCCATTTTTTGTCTGTGGAATCCCTGTGATAAAGTCTATAGATATACCATCCCATTTCCACTCTCGAATTTCAATATTATACAACAGACTTACCATAACCTGATGTTTATTCTTCACCTCCTGATAGGTGAGGCACCATGAGACATACTCCGATATTCTTCATCTCAGGTTGTACCATCAAAACTACCACTAAATATCCCTATACATATTCCCCACACCGTGATGTATAGATATGGGATAATTTTGGAACTCTCGCATCACCTCCTCCTACGTCAAGACTAGAACTACTGTTTCCCCCCAAAAAAAGATCTATAGATTCCCTCCTTGAGAATATCTATCTGGTTCATCACATATGAATATTTGATCATGTAGAAGTTCATAGTTTATATCTCTTGTTTTATACTTTTTCACATGCCTAAGGAGCGAAGAGGTCATCACCATCAGCTATAGAAAAATTATAGCCTCATCATCCACCGATTCTAGTTACAGGGAAGCTGACTGCTCTAAATTGTCCCACACTAAGCATGACAAAGACTTCCTTCTAAGGGAATATACTATAACATTTCCCATTCATAGAGTATAAAAAATCTTGAAGTCATAGTCTTTCAGGAACTCCAATGAGAATCACTACATTTGGTTCAGGTCTCTATGGGTGATGATATACCTAAAGATCTAGTGGTCTGAGTAAACCAAAAAGCGCTCTCCTAGAAGGTAGTGCCTCCACATCCTCAAGGAAAAGACTATTACTTCTAGATATAGGTTGTGAGTTGCATATTTTTTCCCATGGGGTATCAATTTCTTCGATCCTTATGTGATGAAAACCCATTATTTCATCAACAAAAAAAATTTCAATGCTCTTGAGGAATCATAATACACATTAAAGTCAACAACTTCCTCTGGTAGTCTCAAAACTAGAGTACATGTCAGCCTCTACCTAAACTACTGGAAGGCCTTCTCGCACTACATAGAGCAGGTAAACAGTTTTCCTTTATACATCAGAGCATTAAATTTGTATCAATCTGGTATAATTATATCCCAAATCATTGGTAGTACCCTTCCAAACCAAGACGAATTCACACCTCTATCACATTCTTGGTAGGATACCAAGAAATAATTTCTTATATCTTTGTTGGATCCATGGATAAAACTTCTTATACAATTACATGACCCAAAAATTGAACCTAATTTATTAATAACTGGCTCTTAGAGAGATTTATGTGTTGCTGGTGATCTCAAATTAAATAAAGAACCATTCTCAAGTTCTCTGCATGATCCTCCTTTAACTCAGAGTAGATGAGTATATCATCAAGGAAGAAAACAAAAAACCTATCCATATAAGGCTATAAGATCTTGTTCATAAAATCCATAAATATGGTGGGGGAATTGGTCACAAAAAAGCATCATAGGGAACTCATAGTTCTTTTAGCAATATCAAAACGAAAAATTTGGACAATCATTTTCACGGACCCATACCTTGTGATATTAAGATATGAGATCAATCTTGAATAACCACCTCACACCTCACAACTAATAAAAAAGGTTGTGTTCATTGGAAAGGGTGACATTATCTTTACTGTGGCCTGGTTTAGTTGTTGATAATCCAGGAAAAGAAGTAAACTCCCATTTTCCTTCTTCACAAATAGAACTAGATATACCCAGGGTATACACTGGGCCTAGTGAAACCTTTCTCTCGAAGGTCCTACAAATGTAACTGTATCTTCTGGGGATTTGTGGGTTCCATATGATTTTCTGTAGAAGATATAGAGGTTGTCTCTTATTGCTAGCAAATGAAAAACTCTAACTCCCACCTCATTGGTAGTCCCATAAAGTCATCGGGGAAGACTTCCATATTATCATCCACAACAGAAGGAACCCAGATGCCTAAATATTCTACTACACCAAGGGTTATTCTCATTAAATAGTGGGTATAAGGTTGTATCCTCCTACTCATAGCACCAGTATGCTCTGTTATAAGGTTTGTTTCACCAAGAAAATAGAACCTCACCCTATAAGTGCATATGCATCTACCTAGTCTGCTGTGATATTCGAACTAGGATCAAACCCATGAAATCTAATCCATTATCAAGAAGACGTCCTAAGGTTCCATCATGAGAAAAAGTAGGTCCCACTTGAACCTCTCTCCTCTAATAAATAGCTCTCATAGCCGAAAAGTTAATGACATAGAAGAAGTGCTCCCCATAGGGTCTTCAAGACAAAGCTGGTGTGCTAGTGCCCCTACTAGGAACTCCAACTCCAATAATATGAGTAAAAAGATAAATTAGTGAACTAAACCTATGTATACTAATATTGAAGAAAGAATATAATTAACACATATCATACCTATGATCATCTCATCCACTCTGGGATGACATAGATACATATCCTATAGTTTTCTCCAGCCTCAACTGCCAGCTCTCTGAGCCTGACATGGGTCACTAGGTGGTTATGGTGGTAGAATCTCATAGTGTCATCACCCACCTGTAGCTCCTCCTTCCCCTCTACTGGCACTACCTTATTGGGGAAACCTAGTCATCGCCTTGGGGATCCATGATCACAATGTTGTCTTTTCTGTTGTGGTCCACCTACTATCATCCTGGGATGCCCAGCCTGTCTAGTTGACCACTCTCATGCCATGTGACCTCTCCTCCCACAAGAATAGAATCATACCTCTCTGGGCAGGCCCAGTGTTATGCGCTTCCCCAGTGCTACCTGACCAAATGACCGAGTATGGTCATGGGAAATCTTCATGTGTCAAAATCCTGCCAACTTACATCTACCAACTACCGCAAATGTCTCATCATTGAAGCACCCACTACCAATCCTAGATAAATGATTCCCCTCAGACAAAAATCTCTATGTCACTAGCACCCTCTATAGCACCCCATCATATTTTGGGATGCACAAGGTTACAATGTTGGTACGAAGCTCTCTATGGAGCCCCAACTCAAACACCCATCCTCAGAAGTAACCATCACATATCATGTCCAGAGAGAACTGAGTCAGGTCTGTGAACCTAGAAGATTACGCTACCCTTGTAATCCCTCCCTACGTAAGCTCCAGAAGCTCTTGAATATGAATAGAGTGTATGTAGGAGGAGTAGTACTCCTCACAGAAAAACAGCTGGAAGTCGTCCCACAAAAGTGGCAACTTATTATGCATCTGAGTAACCAACATCCACCATTTTCTAGCCACTCAATGGAAGAGACTTGCTGCTATCACAACCATCTGATCATTCAGTGTATGAATAAGCCTCACAAAGAGAATCGCAGACTCCATTCAATCCTCTACTTCCTAAGGATCTAGCTCACTACGGAACCTCAGCGATCTCTAGTGTTGGAACTCATGGAGTTCTCTCTTCCTTTTCTCATCATCATTTTTCTATACTAGGACTATCGTATACTCAATGGGAGGAGGTGCTACTAAATCTTCACATAGAGGAAGGGGGTCACATTATGAATCCTATACTAAGGCCTCTACACTCATAGGGCCGTTTTTGCGAATCATAGCTAGTATCCTGGCTGTCTATCATCGTAGAGGAATCCTGAAATTTATCAAGGATTTCCATGCTCAAATTATCATATATATATATATATCAAATACAATGGGTAGATGAATCATTAATTAAAGTAAAATACTCAATCTTATATGATTCATATACCAATTTTCCCTGCAAAAAGTGTCTAGGGTGTCAATTTGACAAGAGTGTAATCAGGGTCCTGGTGAATAGATACATCAGCTACATGTACCATCCCTGGACTCCCTTTCTAGAGATCCACACTAGAGACTCATTGATACTATTTCTATAAAATGAACCAAAAACATTTTAGGGAAACGTAAGAACAATGATTGAAGGGTCTAACCACCTCTGTTACCAATTTTTTATGAGCCGACCCATTCTGGGGCTTGAGCCACAAGTACCCAAATCCCACCTCCATAGGCCGGGTGGTGGTGACAAGTTTCGTAGGCACAAAAATCTTAGGGAGTCCTTTTCCAATGTACATGTACACACACACAACCACTCAATGTAAAATTGTATAGGGAATGGCGTAAAATATGATACACTTCTATAAATAAACCAAACATTAATGGACCACTAAATTGTATGAGTATAGTAAAGAAAACTAAAAAGGGAAAATATAAAATAAAAACCAAACCAAAAATGTTTCCCAACCTAATAGAAACTGGTAAAGTAAAAATAGTCAAGAGAGAGCCCCACTCCTGGATCCCAAGTTATAACCACCGTACATGGTCGAAGAACTCGTATCCTTAAGATCCTATAAATTCATGGCCAAACCTATCCATTGTCTACATAATGAATGATACTTGTTAGAAATTCCAATGCAAGGGTGATTAAGAAATACCCAGTAGGATACCCCTAAAAAGGTGAAGGGAGAGTAGTGATAGATACACTGAAGAAGAAAGTAGTATATATAATAAATTGTTGTAAAAGTGTGTATCTCAACCCAATAAGAGAGTGAAGTAAGCTCATCCAAACACAAGGATCTATAAACATTGAAAATATATAATTCTCTTCTAGATTTATCTACCTGTAGTAGGAGAGTAGAATCATCCAACCATGAGATGCTAGACACAGAATGAACATGGAATACCCCATGCGTCTTCACCTCTCCTGGAAAGAGAGTGAACAATTTATAGGAGTGGGAATTAAAATAGAATATATATATATATATATATATACTCTGTAAAAATAAATAAATATGATGTATATTAAGGGGATCTCCATTTCATAGCTAAGCCTATGAAGAAAATTTGACAGCAGTTCCTTAAGTACCCTTAAACGATGTCCAACATCCAACACATATTCCGTGAATGTGAAAGTCAAAGGGGATCAATCCCCACACCTGTATACTACTCTATTTGGGAGGAAATGACTTCCCCTCACAGTTTTAGGACACTTCACAAGGATTCACCTTGGTGGGGAAGGATTACCTCTTTCTTGTGAGTCTATAGGTACATCAAACCATGTCTCACCACTGATCCACATAGTAGGATGGTAAAAACTTGAAGTAGAGGATCAAATACCTATTATTTAAGGGTAATTCCACTCAAAATGTATCTCTATAGTACCATTCCCTGGTGCTTCCCAATGATTCCACTCTAGTCACTGGGGATCTGAACCCTAGTGCGTCTGGGTGATCAACACACAGAAGTCGATGAGGACCCACCACCAAACTCCACTGAAGGGTAATATGCTGGAGGGTACTTCCTAAAAAGTTGATGTAGAGGTCCCATTCCCTAGTGTGTTAGGGGGATTCTGCTATAGTCATTGGGGATCCACTCCCTAGTATGTCAAGGGGATTAACACCCAGAAATAAGGCTCTAATAAACTGCATTAACGATGCTCAATCACCGCTTGATCAATTATATTCTATTTAGACCCATCAAAAGGATCTTACATTGATATTCCTTTCATGTTTTCACATTTAATGGGTTCAAAAATAATTCTTTTCACATCCTAAATGATCACAATGTTATGACCCATTCAAAACAACACGCAAGATTGACTATTCATTTTCTCTTAGTGGACATCCGATGAAAAGGTTATATGTCTCCACAAAACATTGGAACTGAGCTTCATTGGGACTATAACTTGATTCAAATTAAAACACCCAAAAATTTTCTTGAAACTTCATCCTAAGAAATGGGGTTGCGACGCCACTGATGGAACATCAATTGGATATTGTATGCAGGAGTTACGTCTGATACAAGATTTATCAATAATAATAATTATATTATTGTTATTATAATTTGTTGTTTTATGAAACAGATCCACAAATAAAAATCCTAAAATTATTTAAATGGACTCAAAATATCCATCTCGATAATAGTATCGCATCATCATATAGGGAATAAAGAATGGATTCTCATTTTAGGAGTTATGGTGATTTTAGTCCACAGCACGATGGCATGCCTAACCCACTATGCCTGACACACTTTGGCCCTCCCAGCTTCCTGGGCTCGTCCTACATTCTCTAACATGCTCAGCTTCCTGTTCTCAACCTGCTGGTCCTCCATTCTCCTTCTTGGCCTACCTTGCCTATTTTCTCCATCCCCTAGCGCTCCCTTAGTCTATCTGTTGTGGGTCAACACCGACCACCCACCGCAAAACGTGGTTTCTTTCCACCTCAGGACACACCCAACCACTCCCATAAATCATGCATCCACCTTCCCTAAATCTTCATCTTATCCCAACCACATGACCCCATATTCTCTCCATCTTCACCCCCTCGCATGATAAACTACATCCACCAAAACTCGCGGCCACCACGGTGCCACCATGGGCCACTGCTAACCGTTCTATGGTGATCCCTTCTTCAGACCACCAGACCTCCTTCATTAGCCAAAAATTTTTGATGATTTAATTTTTGGAATCCTGGGGTTGATAACTCCATAAAACAAAGTTTCAATTAATGATCCTTAAATGATTTTACATGCTGAAAATTTTATGATGAAATCTACAAAGAACGAATGAAAAATAGACGAAATATGGGATTCAAAATGGAGATTGGAAGATGGATGTATTTATTTGGAAACTGACTTTTATTTTCAAAAATTTAATTTGTTGATGAATCAAATATAATTCATGAAATGATATCGGTGGTGTGAAAAACAAAACTAATCCTACCTCATTGGATCCATTCTTCATTGATGAAGATAGTAGCCAAAGCTTCTTAATTGATTTGTCATAGGAGGGAGTGGTGGAGAGCTCATCATCATTGTAGGGAGGGTTATGAGGAAAACCTAGAAAAAAATATAATCCCATATTTATATATAAATATTAGGTCTAGGCATATGCTTAACTGCACCCTCCAATAGTAAAGGGATCGAAACATCTCATGCCCTCTCATTTTATGTCATTCATAGGTAAAAATCCCCATTATGAACTGAATAGTGTTCTCAAATTCCCAATCCATGTCCCAGGTAAAAAGTTATATGATATGAAATTAAAGATAAAATAATTAAACTTAATTATTTTATTTATGATTTTTTCTTCCATTTAGTTTTCTACAAAAGACCCACACTAGTGAAAGTTATGTGTTTCCTAAGGTAAACTCCACATTCTGGACTCAACTGTGCCCCCAAATTTCTAATCTGGGATACTTTTTAAAGAGTTCATATATTTACATCATGTGAATAGTATAAAATATACTTAATGTTTATATAAATTTAATTACAGGCACACCGGGCCTCATAGTCGTACTCTATCTCAGTTCCTAGAACTAAAAATATAAATATAAATATTTCAATGTCTTGCATGGTGAAAACCAACTATCTACAAACTCAACTACAAAGGATCCTCGCTTTTAAATCCTCGATATCTACCGAGTACACATCAAAGGTAGATATATGCTCAATGTCCATCTCACCCTAGTTGATAGTAAGTGATAGGTCAGGCAGGTTCCTCCTCAACTACGACATGTGGAAGATGTTGGGTAACTAGTCTAACTACATCAGTGAAGCTAAGTGGTATTCCACCTTACCCACTCTACATAGTATCTAAAAAGGGCCAATGAATCTTATAGATAGATTGTTACCCTGACCAAACCTCCAAAATTGAAATTGAGGTGAATCTCATAAGAACACGTGGTCTACCTTCTAGAACTCTAAAGTCCTTTGGTGTCTATCCTCATAGGGATCCTAATGGTTCTGTATAGTACTCATCTACTCCTAGATGATCTGCACCATTTCAGTAGAGTCTTGTACCATCTCTGGTCCCATAAGTTCTAACTCAAATTGTTCAATCTAACAAAGTGGTGACCTATAGGTTTGCCTATAAAATGCATCAAATGGAATCACACCAAAGGGTGGAATGGTAGCTATTTTTGTATGAAAACACAACAAAGGGTATATTATCCTCCCAATTATTGCCAAAGTATAACATTCTGTCCTGTATAATTTCCTTTGGAACCAGAACGGTTCGATCAGTTTGACCATCAGTCTAGGGCTGAAATTCCATGCTCAAATGTAGTTGACTCCCAAAATCCTCATGTGATCTCTTCCATAATTGAGATTTGAAGTGAGTGTCATGATCATAAATGATCATTAGGGAAACTCCATGAAGTTAGACTATCTCCTTCATGTAGAGGAAACCTAATCTCTCTACAAAACACTGATCATGGATTGCTAGGAAGTGGGATGACTTGGGGAGTCATTGTACATCCACCAATATGGAATCATGTCCACTATATGTATGTGGTATCCCAATCATGAATTATATGGATTTTATTTCCTAATTCAACACTGTAAATACACTATTATGAGTTAAACTCATTGGAACTTGGTTCTCAACCTTCATTTGTTTATAAGTAAGGCATTGAGAGATAAACTCTATAACTCTCATCATAATCCCTGACAAAAAAAATGACATCAAAGGTCCCAGTACATCGTTGATACACCTGGAAGTACATAAAAAAGTAGATTTATGAAACACTCTCAGAACATCCTCCTATAATGTCATCGGATCCATCAGGCATCCTCTAAAAATAACAACATACTCTCCCCCCGTCATAAAAACCTATCAGGAGAAAGTCTAGTGGATATATGTGTATGTAGGGTCTCACATTTGGTATCCCCTCACTGTTCCTTCCCGAATCACTATGAATGATAATGGGTTACAACCATCAACTAAATGTAAGCTTATCCATAACTATCATGAAAGTATAATTTCAATGTGGTCAATGGTTATGATGCATCGCCCAACAACAACAAACATGATCTCTTGCTGATAGAATCTTCTAACGACTTCCCCTTCAAAGAAGTGTAGACAATATCAAAGTCATGATCCGGGAGGATCTCTAACTATGGCCTATTTATCTATTTAATATCCATATAATATAGGATATATTCTATACACTTTTGTTCATAATAGTTGATAAACTGCTATCCCATTAGGTAGTGTAACCTCATCTTTAGTGCAAAGACTACCGCAGCTGACTCAAGATTCGGGGTTGCATTCTCAAGATCTTGTGGTCTCAAATGGCTTGAACCATAGGATATCAATACCTAACTATACATCAAAACACAACCAATATCATTTTATGATGAATTTTATAACACTATGTACTCAAAATCATCCTATTGAAATCTTAATATGGAAGAACTCATTAATCTTTAATTCAAATCCTAGAAAATCCTATTGGTATCCCTATGTCCATATGATAGGATTTCCCTTTCCTGTAAAATTTATCAAGGGTGATGTTATATTGGAGATTCAGGTATGAATCTATGATAGTATCCTCCCAACCCAAGGAATCTTCGTACCTCCATCATGATCTTGGGTGGCTACCAAGGCAACACTACCTCGACCTTCACTGGGTCCACTTCAACACCATCTTATGAGATAACATGTCACATAGAGAGGAACTCCTGAATCTAGATCTGGAACTTCAAGAGATTCCCATAAATCTAGTTCCTTGTGGGTACTTATAGGACCATCCTCAAGTTTCTCACATGCTCCTCCTCAGATGCTGAGTACACAAGGATGTCATCGAGGAAGAATACCATGAACATGTTTAATAAAGGGTAAAATATCTGTTTCATGAGTCTGATGAACACTTATATATGTGTTTTTTATACCAAAGAGAATCACCATGTACTCATAGTGACTAAAAAGACATCTAAATGTCATATTCAGTATGTCCTCGTTCCATACTCACAACTGGAGATAGCCTGATCTAAGGTCAATCATTGAGAACCATCATTCATCACTCAACTGATCAAAGATATCATCGATCCTCAGTAGGGGATACATGTTCTTTATGGTCACCAGTTTTAGGAAATCTTAATCCATACATATCATTAAGATCATGCCTACCTTATTGGAGAACAACACTGGGGCTACCCAGGGTGAAACACTGAGTCTAACAAAGCACTTCCTCCACAAGTCCTTTAATTTCACCCTCAACTTGTGTATCTCTATAGAATCAATCTAATATTCTAGTGTGGGTATTGGGACTTCCTAGGTGTTTATGTCAATATATAATTCTATCTCTCAGCAATGATTTAAACATCAGAAATCCTTTGGAAAGATGCCCTCATAATCCGCCAACACTGTAGGGAATTGCAAACTATACATCAATTATAGCAAGGTTCATGTTGGCCAATTAATGATTAATTGGCAGCGCCATCCTATTCTTAAGTCTATCCTACACTGTGTGAATTTCCTTTTCACCCACAAAGGATAGCCTAGTCTCATCTCTATAGACACACCGCATCCAACACCTAGAACAATCGATCTAGGAATGAGTTATAGATAATCATTCCATACCTAAGATGACATCATAAGTCCTCATCACTGCTAAAAATAAATCCCAATAGAAACTCTCTTCTCCAAGAGTCAGGTCACACTATTATAATATGTGACTAATAACCGAGTCATCTCTAGTAGGAGTCTCCAAGTGCAAGGGTTGAGCCAAATGCTCAACCATAATCTTTAATTATTGAACCATCTTAGTGGAAATAAAGTAATGACTAGAAAATGTATCTATCGACATTGTAGATATGGTATAAAATACACAAATTATACCTTGAATCATCCTTACAACATCTGGGTCATAATCCCCGATAGGCTACATTTGTCCCCTCCTCTACCCTGTAGTATCATGATCCTAGTGTGGACAACCTTGGGATGGTTGTGATAACAAGTCGAAGCATATACCCCCTCTAAATTCCCTCCTATCCCCTCTTCCACATTCTCCACCCTACAAACCAATATGGGATTTTTTATTTCTCACCCTTGGTGTTCAATCAAATATCTCTCTATTATTCATATGATGAGTCCTACAGTCTCTTAAAAGATGTCCCCTTAGGTCACATGGGTACCATTTCCTCTCCTAATGTTTACTAGACACATACTATGATTCATAAAAAATAGACCCTTAATCCTGGGATATCCTCCTAAAATGTCTTGCATGTATAGGTCCATGAGATCGATTTTGTCTCCCTCATACTGAAATCTCTAATCCTATATTCCCAATTCCAACAATAACTATCCACGTCTCCTCATCCAGAAAAATCTTAACCACAAAATCATGCTCTCGTACCCTATCATAGGAAGGAATGTAAAAAGGTATAACTCAAGCTCATATGTCTTTACAAATTAATTTCATAAATGTCCAAGCCCAAAATAACTAATTATGAACCATATCCATCAAATATTTGGATAGGTTTTTAAACATAAATGAGTAAATAGCCACTATCATAATATCATACTCAATTTTCATAATCATTTTAATGCGTACAACACTCAACATAGCTGGATAGAACTCATATATTAAAAGTCTCTAAAAATCTGACTATGCTAGAGTCACCTCGTTATAATACTATGTCACCAAAACCCACCATCTACCTATAGAACCATGGAGAATTATCACTTCTAGAAAAACAATCCAACCTACTGATGTCTTAACCAGATGGACAAATCACTTCACTACCTCAAGATATCCCTCAACTGCCTATGGTTCAGGCTTTCCTGGGAACCTAAGGGGTCACTTTCACTAAAACTTGTGAAGTGTTATTAGCCTACACACCTTATCTTCTAGTACTATGGGTTCCATATTCTACTCAATTGGTGGTGGTATAACTGGTGGACCATCTGGAGGTAACATCTCAAGAATAGGCCCATATATTGATGCCTCATCCCTGATGGGATCACCATTGTTATAGTGATGATGAATATTAAATGGAATGCATCGTGGAGGAATCCTAAAATAAACAATATATACCACATTTAATGAGTATATCTAGATAGATTACTCATGAAGAAATTATAAACCACAACCCACTATTATTTGATGAATTTTCACTTTTTTCCTACATCCATTGTCCCCATTTACTAAGTAAAACTTTAGGGGATCTTAGGCTTAGTGTATGGATATTTCCGCCACAACACCAACACTAGAGTCCCTAGCCTGAAAGACAAACTCAAAACATAAAACACGGTCACAGAAAACCAATCTGACATACTATATTCATAAGGTAGAATCGATTGATCTAATACCACTCTGTCATGACCCATCACAATGGAGCTCATTCTATGACTCCCTGAGCCCTCCTCTAACAGTCCTAGGGCTAATGACTAACACCAAATAGGAATATCACTGACATGGAAGGCCTTATCCTAATGTATTTAGACACACACAAACATCTCTAAGACCATAGAATGCTGAAATGTAAACCAATTGATAAACCGTGAATGGATATATCAAAAACCAACAACTAGAGTTTGAAACAAATAATGGAAAGTCAATAGGTCTAAATACAATCCACCCAAAAAGAGTCACAAAACAAGTCAAACCTAAAATTAAATATGGTTAATGTTGTCAAGATAACCACAGGACCACACTAAGGTCTGTCAAGCTCAAAAAGCACCAACTAGTCCTCGTCCCACTAGGACTCTGTCCAAATTTCGATCATCTGCACAAGGCATGACACATGTGGGAAAATCCTATACATGGTTGAGTAAAACAATACCTATTAGGACACCCCAAAACACTATGAAAATAACAAAAAAAATCTAAAAAGGTATATTATTACTGCACATATAACAATAATATCATGATATACTCAAAAAAGACACATTGTCTCAAAGTAAATTCAAAACAATGATTCCATTCCAAGATTACTACTCGAAGATTACACATAGATTTTATCTTAAAGAATACACTCCAAGAGTGTGATAGCACAAATGAAACCCATCATAGATGTATTACTTGTTATGTATCACAATATAGGTATACACTAGATGTTTGAAAAGAATAATACTCTTATAAGGATCACACCCAAGGACATGTGGTATACTAATAACCCAATCTGGAATGATCCGCTAGGTAGACAATTGGTTCCCATGTAGTGTCAGTCATGATGATACGATGAACTCCACTAAGGGATAGAAGTTGATATTGGATACCACTTTGGGAATCAAAGAAGGGTTCGAAAAACTCTATCTGAAATGTGTTTCGGAATAGATCAACATCCTTTGTATAGGTTGTGATTCCATAATAACCCTCAGCGAACAGATATAGGGAACCAACCCAAATGAAATATTTACAAGTGGAAGTGTACAAGGGATCTAAGCATTCTTTGATGGAGTAAATTATGGGTAATAGATATAAATAGTGTGTTACATAGGAATTGGGTTCTTCCCCTATAAATGAAATGTGTTTATGTTCATGTTAAAGTACATGGCATTCCCATATTTGTGTACTTCTTCCCATGTCCAAGTACACAACAATTCTCATGTACACATAGCCTGGCCCTATCTATGTAAGAATATATGGTGTTCTCATTCCCATGAACACTTGGTAGTGTTTGTGTTCCCTAAAAGGTACACACAAAGATAGTTGGGTAGGGTCCCATGTCGTGTGACAGGGTAACACACCGTGGGATACTTAACATCTCCGCAGAGTCCCTTGGTGCCACAGTAGGGGTAACACAGGCCGTGTAATCCCAGATTTTTCACCATCTGTTATGGTATTTTCTATATTTCCACTATTATTCATGTGTCATATCTTTATACTATCATATCTATTAAAATTCACTCCCATTGAATGTTGATCTGGGTAAACTTAGGTTGATCATCATAGGATATATGATTTATGGAGACCTCATTTGTTCGGGAATCATCCTGATCCTCCACCATGTCCATTCATCCAAGAACCACACTCATAAATTCTTAGTATGGTTATGATTATCTCATTACTACCACCATTGAACATTCCCCATGACATACCGATTTTGGATATGCAATATCAAACCATTGATCATTGAAATGGGTGCACAACATTCAATTCCTCGATATTTATGATGAACCATTAAGAAAACAGAACCCCAATGATGAATGAAGAAATGGGAAAGGAAAATCCCAAAGAACAACCATGAGGAATAGAAATAATCCATTTTTTATGTATTCCTCAATTAATTTCCATGATAATGAATAATAAATAGTTTTAGAAACAAACACAAAGAAATTTCCCTAATTACTGAATAAATCTAACATATACCCGTAATTACACAAGATCTGCAAATCAATTTGTTAGTTGTTTGACATGAATTTTTCATAGGAATCATAAAAATTGATATATCAAAAAAATACATTCTAATTTAATTTTTATTGATCGCTAATGTAGAAAGAAGATATGTTGGTTTTGTTAGTGATGTCCTTGAATCTATTTTCACACTGATCGTTAAACAAAGATATGGAAATCGTTTTCCCTTGGAATATCTTCCAATATCTCTCTAATGGCTCTTGTTGATTTTCCAGGTTATGTGGCTAACCCATAAAATGTTCCATAAGAATAAATTTAAATAAAAATAATTAGGTCACAACATCATTTGAAAAGAAATTAATTTATTTTATTTAATATATTCATTTTACACCCATAATGACTTTTTGAAAATCATACCACACCAACAAAGGTTATGTTGCGCCTAGGGTAAAACCCTTGCTCTAAACTCAAATGTGGTCCTAGATTTCTAATCAAAGACTCTATTTATATGTTATTTGACTATTTTATGAAAAAATACATGCAAATGGATTTTTTATATTTCATACATTTATGCCAGGAACACAAGGCCTCAGAATGTCATACCATCTCATCATATGGTCTTTAAAGTAATCTATAAAATATACAAAAATAATATCTGGAAAATATGATATGCTACTATAGCTCCCTTAATGTATAGTCTCTTTCAATATAGAATAACAATTCCATCATCTATATGGATTTAACCTAATTCTAGATGTTTTATTATGTGTTTAGAATGTTGTGGAATGACTAATAACCTATAGAAATAACAACTCCAGCTACTTCCAAAACTCATTTATACTTCATATTATAATTATTTCACGAATTTGTATTCTACTTTGGGAGTAACTTGAAAACATTTTCAACAAACAAAGCCAAAAATAAACCATATGATTTTTGGAAAAAATATAACCCTTTGAGTATATGAAAACCCATTCAAAATAATTCAATAAATATTAATCATACACTATAAAAACTACTAACAATATAGTTTTAAACATCAATCCTTCTAATATTGTATCAATGATTCATTGATCCCCAATTCAATTCCCACATGAGTCAACTCATTTGTGATAATTAATGTTTAAATGAATATCTCCCCATAAAAACAATTTATTTTTTACCATGAACTACAAAACTTCTTAGCCAAGACAATCTCTATTTTTAATTCTTCATAATGGGATAACTACTCCTTTATCACTAAGAATGAAGACTCCCATCCATCTTCCTCTAAAATCATGGAAACATCACCAAATAAAATCTTGGATAACTTCTCCCCCAATGTCAATGAACCTAAAGAGAACATAATTACAAATTTATAAGATGTTGTTATAAATATAAACGTGTAATTTAAGAGAATCACCATAACTATCAATAAATAAAAAAATTCATAGGATATGAGTGGTTACTTATCCAAACAAACTAGTTGAATGGATACAATTGGACTCCAATAGCAAAACAATGCCTCTCAAAATTATCTTTTTTTCATTCCCTTTTTTATCAAGTTCACTACCTATTTTTTCATCTAAACTTCAACATAAAGATACTTTTCATTACCTTATTAATAATGAAGTGACTCTTTATATTAATGTTATTTTTTGTTAAATATTGGATAATATTGTTTTAAGATTTATAGATATTGAATTATCAAACTTGATTGAAATGGGAGAGTTCATATCAACTCCAACATCTTCAAGTTTCTTCTTCATCCATTATAATTGAGTACATGTTTGAGTAGAAAAAATATATTCTACTTACATTATTTTTAGTGAAATATAGTCTTGCATCTTTTTTAACCAAGTATTTCTAAACCCACCGGTATAGAATGAACTTCCTGATGTAGACGTGTGATCATCTGTTAAACCATACGAATTTGAACCCACAAACTCAGATAATTCAAGTTATGATGTTTCATGATAAATAACCTTAGATCAAAATTTCTTTTAATATAATAAAGAATACTCTATTATACTAGAATGTTTATTTACTAGGGTAAATTTGGTACGAATTTGATCAGTGGAAAAATTAATTTTGGGTCATGTCATTATATGGTAGAATAATCTTCCAATGATTTTACAATATTATTTAACACCAAAAATTTTATATTTTTTATTGATAAATTTATTCAGAAAGTTATCGGTGTTTTCATCACATATTAATCCTTTATTCAAAACCTCCTTTGTATCTTTGTGGAATATTTTTATTATGAAAAAAAAATTAATTCATTCTTTGAGTCACCATTAAACTAAGAAATAATCTCAAAATATTGATCAAATATAAATCAAACAAACACCTCATTAATTCTATAAATAGATTGAATTTTTATTATTATGATCCTTTAAAAATTATGTCATCCAAAAAAATGGTCATCAAACTCATATGATAGTTATACTTAATAATGAAGATATTATTATAACTTCTTCTCGATTGAATCCAAGATTTCTCAATTTTTAAACAATCCTATAATTAAATTACATAAATTGTTAGTTTATCCCATACATCCCAATTCATAAATATCTTACCTTTTTTATCATCTTCATAAATAAAAAAACCATCTAGTTTCTTGATGTAAACTTATTACTCAAGTAATAAATCAAGTAACCCTCATTTAAAATCTATTTTTAACACACTAAATTTTCATTACACCAAAACATTCAAGAATAGTAAATTAGTTTCCAAACATGATTTAAGGGAAAATTAATCATCAATATCAATAAAATTGTTTTTGAAATATCTATTTCACATAAAAACTAAATTATATCATTATTCATTTTTTATTTAAAACCAAATAGTTTCTTATGACATTTTTATCATCCAACATTAGAATAAATACCCATGTTTGATTACTCACAATTTGGTTACTGTATTCATGCATCTATTTTTCCCACATCTCATATTTATCATACTATCAAAAATTATTTAGATCTATTTGATATTAGAGTAATTTTTTTATAGAGTATTTGTTCTCTATGTTTACACCAAAGTTATCTAATCACTAATAATATTTTTCTCCTTAATTTCACCCATGTTCTTTATCTTCCTTGAATAAATTGAAATTTCCATGATTTACCCATAATTGACGTATTCTTCTAGTTCTACATTATCCCCATGCTTTCCCCCTAGTCTAATCACTTTAGAATCAATTTAATATGTAAGTTATCCAATTTTTTTTATAAAAACTGCCCAATAGATTGAAATGTTTTCTCATTTTCCATAATAATAAAATATAAACATTCAAAACAAATTCAAGAATTTATTTAGAACATATAGGACTTTATATTAGATGAGTAACCAAAGAAAATTAACTTTATCCCCCACAAGATTCAATTTTTTTCCTTAGTCAGAATAATGTAATTACTTCTAAAAATGTGAAAGTATTTCACTATTGGATTATTCAGATACCACAACTTAGAAGGGATCTTAACTTCATCCAAACATAACAAATACCTATTATATGTATAACGTAATGTTAAAAATTCATCCTTCTAATACTTATCAAGTATATATTTCTCAATGATAATCATTTAATAGATCTTATTAATGATATGCTACCTCCTCTCAAAAGCACCATTTTTTTAAGGGGTCTTCACCATAAAAACATAGTTGATTACCCTGTGCATGTAGATATATTCACCCACTTGATTATTGTAAAATTCGAATGCATTATCAATAAACAATATCTAAACTTTCAACCAAATAAAAGTATCCACCAATCATAAATAATGTGTAATTCACTTGAACACTATAGAATTGTGAGATATTACCGTTATTCATTCCATCCTCATTTAATCATTGGGAAATATAAAATAAATATTTCCATCCATAGATTTGGGTACTACATGTCCATACACATCAATATACACGAACTTAAACAACTTCAGTGAATTTTTCCATCATCTTGCAAGGATTTTAAATAATCATTCCCATTTGACTATTACCAAATGTGTAAGTGTTATCACATGAAAATTTAATGATATAATTGGCTCATTAATTCTTCACCAAATATTCTAAGAACTTTTGGATCAAATTCCTATTAAATTTATTCCAAAATAGTTTTCTTCATCCTTGGTAAGAAATCACTTTTCCTCTTATCCCCTAATGAAGTAAATATTTCCCTTTTAATCAATTACATGAATAAAAGATGCAAAATTTCATTCTTTGATAATAAAATCCTTCTTTTTGAAAATAATCGCATGTCCTGATTCACATAATTTATAGTCTTATAAAATTTATTCCAAAGACAGCAACATCTAATAAATCCCTACACCTTAAGTATTTGCCTCTTAATTTGGATTTCCCAAATCCATTGATCTTTAAACCTTCGTCATTTCCAAAATAAATGACACCATCATTATTGTTCTTGATTCATGTGACATGATCATTCCTTCCAATTATATGGGAAGTACATCCAATATCTAGGATGCATACTTCTACTCAAACAATTTTTCAAATCTTGTATAGAAACCATATAACATTAAATTTTTTTTGATATTGGGTCATGTATAGTTAAATTATAGTTTTAGGAACCATGCATGTAATGGTGTTCAAATATATGGTTATGTTTTGATTAAGGATAAAATAAACTGAGCCTGTATTAGGTGAGTAAAAAAATAACCCATATTCAAAACCCCAACAAGAAGTTTTCCTTAAAACTCAACATGGACGGTAGAGTTATTTTAATGACTTTGTAGGTTTGGATTGGAAAAAAGATGTCACAGTTCATAAAAATAAATAAAGATTTTATTTTATAAAAAATAATGTGTAATGATTAATAATTATTTCAAATATAAAACTATATAAGTAATATTTTCTAAAAACATTACCTTTAATATTAATCATTCAATAAATTAATACTTTTCACATTAAAAATTAGTTATATATTATATAAATTTATAAAAAAAGTTTAAAATTGAGAATGTAAAATAATTTTATACTTAGGGTAGGAGAGTTGGTTCAACCCAAATAAACTAATAATAACTCTATGTCCTGATCCAAAAACTGAAAAAAAATTGACCCACCTTATCCAAGAAAATTATTTGGTTTTTTAGTTTTGTTGGTAGGTCAGATTGGGGTTGGTTGGATTTAAGAAAATATATTTTTTTCACACCCCTTCATGTATATAAACCATTCATGCTTATAAATTTGATTAGAAACCTCATTTATTATGTTATGACTTCCTCAATACATTCATAATTATTTATGGATAATTATAATAATGATATTGGATATTGATTTTGGTTATATAATTTAGAAAATGTGCTTAAAATAAGTTAGATTGTTTTTTCTAGAAAACATATGTTTCTAAAAGATATTGTATATACATTTTTTATTCCATTCCTTATACCCCATGTAATAGAATAAATACTTATTATTATTTTAGAGACGTAATGTGTGTTTATTATGATTTTTGGAGAATTGTGGAAATGAAATAAAATTCAAGTATTATAATTACCATTATTTTATTATTATTTAAATGTGATTTTTTAGGATTGATATAGGCATCTAAATGATTATTATGATTATTAGTTTTATTTGATTGGTGATATATTTGAATGATTAATTATTATAAGGTGACTATAAATAAGTTTATTTAATTTATTATTATTATTTATTATTATTATTATTTAAACATGATTAAAAAACGGGTTCCCTTCAATTCCTCCCATGTTGGCTGAAACCACGTATTGAAAGTGGTGATACCCACTATTATCCTCACTTATCCTTTAATATCCATGAAGTATCAATTGTTGATTTAAGGGGTATCTATATTTCTATATTTTATAATTATTAATGTTCTTATTATCCACCTTCTATTATTCATTTCCTATCATAGGTTTCTCAGAACTTTTGTGAATTTTTATAGTTAATAATCCCCTCCCCCCGAATTCTGAGGGGCATTTCATGTCAAGGGGATACAGACCTCCTTTATAAATATAATATTATGTCTTTTTTCCCAAGGAAGGATTCTAATGTGAAGGAAACAAGGGAATTATGTTAATACCTTTTAATTTATTTGTCTCATTAAAGGTAAATTTATTTATTTACTTTCGTTAACAAATCATTTCGGATAGTTTATAAAAAATATTAATTTTTCATTAAAAAGTGACAATAGTAAATACTTATCAAATAGGGTGTTAAAATTATAAATTGACTATGTATTTGAGTCCATAATGGGATGTTTACTTTATTATTATATTTTCATAGTTTTAGAATATATAAAGTTAGTACATAGTGGTGATGAATAATTCTAGCAATGTTTTTTAATAATTAATGCATAATAATATTCATTTAATACCTTAAACTGTATATCCCCACATTATATTTATATTTCAGAGGAATTATAAGTAGTGTTAGTTTTTGATAGGGTGTTTTTACAGTGTTTTTAACTATAAAGAGAAATGTTACCAAAAAAATGATCACATCATCTTAAATAAGTTGTGATTCTTTGATTTCCAACATATATTTTATATTATGTATTCAAATTATTCCCTAATTTTCAAGTATTCTACTCATAATTATTATAAAAATATAACACCATTGAATTTATTTTGATATAAGGTGTTAATCCTGAGTAATTTTAAGGATACGTTTTTGGTCCATTTTTTTTTTGTTTTTTAAATGTTGGGGCTGAATCCTCATTTTATTATTTAAAGCAAATAACTATTTAGACTATGTAGAGGGAGGAAAATTAAATATCCTGAAGGCCCAAGGCCAGGTGGCCTGAATACTAGGCTTGAAATCCCATTTTTTGGGCCCAAAGGACCCCTTGTTGAATAGTACTGCTATAGTACCGTGGCTGCTACAGTCCTTGCAATAGTATCATCACCGCTACAGTTCCTGGTATAGTACCTCCACTGCTACAATTCCACCGCCGCTATAGTTCTATGCTATTAAATTGCTGCTACAGTGCCCTGGAATTTATTCCCTGCCCAGATTTGATCTTGGGTCTTTGGATGCCAAGCAGGAGCATGTACCACAAGGGTACTGGCTCGTTGGCAGAGTCCATTTTTTATTTTCTATAGAGATAATTTCCATTTTATTAATTGAGGAATTTTATAATATTTTACAAGAAGTGTTTATCTGAGGAAAATCAAATAACATTAGAATCCCTATAATTAGAGCAACAATTTTGGAAAAAACATATAGTGAAAATTTTGATATTCTTAAATTCTCTTTTCATTTCATCCAAAAAAATATGAATTGCAAGAAATGGAGTCCAGATTTAGAACCAGGGGTTGAAGAAGATCGGGGTATGAATTTTATGAGATAATGGATGTGGTTAACATTATTCAACAAATATGGATAGTGTCCAATGGTGAGTATCATGAATTACGTCAACCAGAGTTAGAAGGGTTATCTAAACATCGATAAGGGGGATAAAAACTCAATATATAAAACTTCTATTTAGGAGAAATGTGAAAAAAATAGGTGCAGAGGTTGAAATCCACTCATAAATTTGATAAAATGGTCATATGACACCATGTGTGACATATAGACTTTAGTCGTGGGAAACACAATCACTCCAAAACCGTACAATCAACCTGATCGAATGTCTTAGAGAGAAGGTGTAGTAGCCATTTGTTGCAAACATGAATATTTTCTAACCTATTGATCGAATGGTGCAGCATGATTAAGGTATGATGATGTGGGGTGGTTAGTACAATAAATGTACAGTCATTTGATCATCAAATCAGATGGTCAAGATTAAACTGGGGGTTTCCATGATTAAGGGTATGTATAGAGGCACTTGGGGGTCCCACATGGAACCATATGATTACTCTAGGGGTTAGTCTATGTGTGGGAGAATGTGGAGACTCTGTCATCATGTCCAAAAAGTTTGTTAGAATCCTTGTGACATCTAAGGCTCAAGGGAACTATTTTTATGTCTTTTTTAGATTATTTTTTTTGTAATTTAACATATTAATGGTCAAATAAGTTAGGAAATTGTTTTTAAAATAAATAATAATTGAATGATGTTAAAAATAAATTGGATTTACGTTTTATTGTAATTATACATTGGGTTTAATGTTAGTAAGTCAATAGACCCCATTAGACAGAGAATTATTGAACTATTTATTATAATTTATTAAATTTACCATATATAATAATAATACTATTTAATAACAATAATATTTAGAAAGTTATTATTAAACTTAGTGATCGTATTGAATCAATCACCTGGATTTTTTATTTAACCATATGAGGAGGTGATTAGACAATATATAAAAACTATTGGATATGATACTTGATTTATAATAGAGGGAAGAGATTCAATAAACATCCTAATGAATTCTCTAAAAATATTTTGTTAGCACTTATTGATATTATGAAATCATTATGAAACAATTAATTCTAAATATTGATCATATATGGTTGGGAGGTAATGGTGTAAAGTGATAAATTAAAATTAAGGATGTGTATCAGTAAATATAGAGAGGAATTATATAGAAATTGAAAATGTGTGAATGATGTAAGAAAGCTACTTAAATAAAATTATTCATTATTAGAAGTAGTGGTTTTTGAAAAAATTATCATCATAATAAAACTCTACAGAGTTATCTAGATGATATAAATATGAATTTTTTATTTCAAGGAATGGAAAGGCTAATATTAAATTAGTAAATGTTAGTAATGTTATTAAGTTATAAAGGGTGGTAACGATAGATAATGATATAAATCAAATAATTAGAATTAAATAATAATATAACATAGGGAAATGGTTTTACCATAAATGGTGTGACATAATCATAAAGGAATTAGTGGTTCTAAATGAATATTCTGCAATTCATGGAAAGATGATAAGGGATGGTAAATTGAACTTTTGGGACTAGGGTGGTAGAATCATTCTAATAATTATTCAATTATTCTATGTGGAATACTGGTGGAACATATTGGTAGTACCTTATGATCCATATAATTTCACCAAAATGAATTACTTAAGGTAAGTGAAAGAAACTATGTTATTATGTGGATAATTGAATAATTAAATGATTAATATCTATCTATTATTGAATTATAATCTAATCTCTATGATTTGGAAGGATGGATACCATTGTAAATGATGTAGTAATTAGATAGCTACATGGGAAGTCCTGTGTCACTAATAAGGGGATACTTATCTATGATTAAGGCGATAGTTTAAGGTTCTTGTTACTTAAATATGGGATATATATTGGTATATATCTATACATTTTGGGTAAAATGGTGGATCTATTTTTTCAATCACTCTCTAATTAGGGATAGAGTAAGATGAAAGATAACTTTCCTTCTCACCAATTGCTCTGGGTGTATTCCAATGATGAATATTACATAAATACACCTTTACTCACCGAAATATATGGGTTGAGAAATATTATATAATTATAATAGATAGGTAGACGTAGTTAATTTCTATAGCATATCATGTACATGATAGGGGAAGATGAGTGATTCTTTAATCATCCATAATATGTTAATGTTGGGGAAGTTAATTCACCTAAGCAGAGGCACTCCTCTCTCTTGAAATAAATATTGAGGTACATGAAAATGTATTCGATAATATCACCCATCCTACCCATATATTTGGGACTTTTAAGGACCATATATATACTTGAAATCCTAGATATTTTTATTTTCTACAATATTTTGGCTTACTTCCTTATAATATGATATGTATATTTTCTATGGCATCCAAAAATGCATACATATTTGAGATTTTGGATTGGTATTTCCTCTATTATTTCAAAGGTATGTGAAGATGAATATTTAGCCTAGAATATCATGATTGTCACATCAAGGGTGAATTTTTAAGAGGAAATTTTTAATGGGATATAAGATGTTATTATTATTCTTTTACAAAACACAATTTAATTTAGGGAGTGTGATAAATGTGATCCATGGGTATATTGATCAAGATTAATCCTAGGAAATATTATTCTCTATGATAGAATTGGGTGATGTTATCTTTTATATATTTTGTTTTGTTGATTCACATATACACTGCAGGTTTATTGGTCCAGATTTTAATTTGGGATGGCTATATTGGGAATTATATACTCACCCCTGAATACACACCTTTATTTTGTTCACCTTATGTCTATAAAGATCATCTAACAAAGATGATTAATGATTATGGATCCTATATGTGTATGGGTGATGTGGACAGCTTGTGGAGTGGATATCTTAATATGATAACCAACCTCATATAATCATAGATCATTCCTATATCTATTGAAAATATGTGAGTTTTTACTTGGGAGTTTTATTTATATTATTATACATTATAACCTATAGGTTTAGATATATATGAATATGTCCCACTATCTAGTATTATATGAAATTAATTTCATAGAGAATGTTTATATGCGATTTTAGGTGGTAGGTTGATATAGAGTTAATTCCTACCAACTTATGTTGATACCTCGACACTAGTCTCTAGCGCCTACCATAGTAGAGGTGGGATTAGGATGTTAACTTACTGGTAATCTAGGATATGAAATATTTCTAATAGAGAATATGATGAATAATATATTTATGAAAATCTAATGGTTTTTATGATAGTTTATATTACCATTTACTAGGATATATAGTATACATAATAAAAAATGGACATTGTGATGGTAGTAGTTGGAAACTTGTTATTAATATTTAGTCCTATTGACGAAGAAAGACTACGACCTTAGTATGTGAACTAGGATTATAAATTTTTAATCATGAATCATATAGATCCCTATCATGATTTTATAGTTTCATGATTCCATAGATTGAATCCATGGATACCCTAGATAGGAAAAACTGGTGGGATATATATCTACATCTTCACTATTTTCTATGAGTTTGAGGTTAATATATTACAACAAATATAGTGGGAAAGGGTTTCCAAGATTGAGGTGTTATAATGTGTATTATCGTAAATTATGACAACATATGATAGATGTAGTAATTGGTACATTATTTCATAGCTCTGGATAAATAATTTAAATGGACTATAGAAGACTCATATAGTAGTATTTCTATATAGTGGTATTGATTCCTTATAAAAAAACCAAGAAATTTATTGATGGTTTCTAAATTTATCTTATTAAGGATAGGATTTAATTAAACTATAAAATTCACCACATAAGGTATTTGAGACACTGTAGATTTTTACATGAATTAAAGATGAATACTAGGGAGTTTGTATTTGTTTGAGGGTCACTAGTTGGTATTTCTGAAGTTCTAGATTGTTGTGATAAGATTAGTATATGTGAAGTATATTGGAATATAAGAGTTTTATATTTCTAATATTCATTAACATGGGTAATTATTTTTATGATATAATTTCTCATGGAAAATAGATGTGCGTAATTTTTTTTAAGCGAAGTAATTAATTCATTATTATCAATTTCTAGATAAGGGTACACCACCTGGGATTGTATTTTGATTCTTCTCCCTAAATCTAAGACTATATATTGGATGGGATTTTTTGTAGTGATCAATGATTAACTATTAGGATAAGTGTGTATATTGTAAAATATTTATCTTGAGGATATTTATAGCATCATCATTGTTTCTCTTCTCTAATTAGATGTTATTTTATAGCCTAAGTATACTATTTGGGTTAATTTTCATGTGGACATGACCATCCACATCTTGTATAGTGACATAAACCATGATAAAATACATATAATAATTTTTCACAATTGGGTGGGTAGGATAAAAATGAGAGACAAATTTTGAAATAGCTTATATATTAGAGTAATGATGATAAAATAGGACCTTCTTTAGGGCATTGAGGGAATCTGGATTGACCCAAATTAATGGTGAATAAATTAAATATAAATCCAAAATACAATATTTATTCATGAGATATTGGTCATTTTCTACTCCTTAATTAGAATGTATAGATTTGATAAAATCATCATATCTATTGAGCTTAAGTTAATGCGAAACTAAAAAAGAATATTCTCTTATATTGGGTGAGGCATGTATATTTCTACCTTGAGAGGTTATCATTTCATAGAAAAATGTATAATATTTTTAAGGTCCTATTGTGATGAAATAATTTAGTATATATGGGTAATTTATCATGGATTTAATCTAGAGTTTGGTACATATTATCATTAGCTTGAGTAATTACCCATGTGGTGAGTGTTTACTTGCTTCAAGTATGGAATTAGTGATGATATTGATAAGCTTCTATTATTTTTTATATATAATGTTCCCAAAAATATGATGTAACACTGAGAATGTTGGACTGAATTAGTGTTCCTATTTTTTAATTTCCTTAACATAAAATGAAACTCTATGACTTGTTAGAGTCTCAATCCAGTTTGAATTTATTTATCACCCTTACTCATATACAGTAGAAAAAATAGTAAATACATCGAACAAGGTATTTTCACAAGGTTTTAGTCATATTGTGGGTATATACTTCTTGATATGTTCAATTTAACCTTGAGACATGGAATTTACTATATTTCTCATGTGAATACAATAGGACATCTCCAAAAACCCTTTTATTATAATGAATGATTATTTGTACTAGTACCCTCAAGTTTAGAGTGGTAACATAAAATTAAATTGAAATATGTGTTTATTTTCATGTTGTTTTTGCAATAAATAGTTAACCTTCCTACGAGACATTAAATTAATTTTAATTTTCACCAACTCCCGAACTCAATTTCAAAAACGTATTCATCTAGAACAATAACAATCAGGACTCCACCATCCAATTTCATTAACTCAAAGATATTTAAAAATGTATGTACTTTTTCCACTACTATGTAAAAAAACTCTAGAATATTTACTCTTCTTCATTGACCTCATGATTATTTTGAAAAATACAAGTTAGGGATCTATAAATATTCTTTTGTCAAAATAAAATACTTAATATATGAATAAAAGTTACCTTTATATAACTTTTTTTTCATAAATTTAGTCCCATAGATCTATATCATTAGCCCTCCTAAAATCTTAGTCAATCATCTCCAATTCGTTTAAAGACATCAGATTTTTGACTTCATCAAATCATCTACAAAACATGGAGTTAATATTCCTCAAGGATTCAATAAATCATAGCTAAAATCATGTGCCTAATATTTTAAATTTTTTACCTTTAAAATATTTCTCAGTAACATCAAAATAAGTTTGATTCCACCTAATTATTAAGTAAAATCACCTGATGATATGGAATATTCAAATTCATCAACTTTAGAAAACACTAAAATGAACTTCATGATACACCCTTATCTAGTTTTCACTCTTCCTTATAAAATATAGAATAAAAATAATTTGTATTTTTGGAATCAAATATAACATCAATTCTAAACTTTTTATGCTCTCATTACATTTATCTAACACTCTGTTTGAACTCTGGATTCCATCATCTCAACTTCATAACTTCATATGATCTCCAATTTTTTTATCTTTATCATTTTACCACCATAACTTCTAGTCACATTTTATTCATAACTCTCATACCTCTATAATTAAGTGAATTTATAATCATCAAACATTTTATTTGTTAATATCATGTTCAATATTCAATACTAGGAATCATCCATGTTATTCTTTCTATTTAGTAAATTCTATAAACTTATCCTATTCTCTTAAATTCCATTAACATAGACTTTTATAAATTCCAATCCTCTTCACCAGCCTTCTTAAATTATATTTATTCAGATTCTATATTTTTCTTTTAGAAACACTCAAGATTTTTCATTTAATTATACCTCATTCATTAAATGAAATCTTCTTGAATCACAAATGATCTAACGATCACTATGATTTTTTTCACATGGAATTATCATAAGAGTATCATCTTAAATGACATTTTAATATCTTCTAGAACTATATACACAAATTTTTATCTCATATTTTGATAGTGTAACTTCTTAACACTTCAAATTATCTAATTCTAAAAGTGTAATGTATTTATATATCATTTAATTAACCATTATATAAGAAATATGTTTTCGTATATATTTGACGGTACTCCATTCCATTATCAGTATTTTTTTTGGGTTTCTTTTATATATTCAAGGAAATTACAACGCTTAAATATTTCCTAACCCCTGAATAATCCTCAAAAATTAAAAATATCTTACATGAAAAAATAATATTATTTCCATTATAAATTTCAACACTCTCAAAAAACCTTCCAACTTCCCAATTCATGAAAAATTAAAAATAATAGACACCTTTAATAATAACTCTTAACTTTTATTTTTTCAAAATAAAAACATCTAAACACCAGTGTCTTCACCAAAAAATCTTCTTCCAAAGTGGAATATATATTTTATGTAAATAAATATTAATTTCTATAATATGTCTAATTAACAAATACAAAACCAATCCACCTCAAATTTAATCATCCAAATTCAAACCATTAGAAATAATAGCTTCATCTTCAGCTGTTTCTCAAAAACATTCTCAAAAATGTATCTAACAAAAAATTTAACACAACATCAAGAAAATTAAAATTTCATTATATTCTTTAATCTTTCTCTTTGGTTTTTTACAAGCCTGAATATCTATCAATGTAACACCATGATATTTTAAAATGTGGATATCATATTAGATAACATGTACGAAATGAAAATCCATGTGTTTAAGGGAATATATCTTCATGAGGATTTATTATATATTTATATTTAAATAAATTCAATCCAATAAATAGATCTTAATGCACGTAACATAGGGTTTTAATGAAATATGATACTCTATTTAAATATTATTATTTAAATAGTACCATTATAACCTAACCATTAAATTATAGTTTATGAATAATACAGAATAAATTATTAATATTATATTGTTTCAAATTTAATAAAATTAATTGTTTATCTATTGATTAGAAATTATATAATAATCGTTTAAAATAATAAAAATGTTTTCTGGAAAAATATTTTTTTTTTAAAAGACGGTTTAGTTGCGATTTTCTCAAATAAATTAAAATTAATTCTCACAACATTTAAAAGAATTGTTTTAAAAGATATTTTTTTTAAATCATTATATAGAAATTATATTTTTGGGTAATTTTTTGTGCTTTTCTTAAATGTTTGATTTTTGATGAATTGTAAAAAATATAGAATTTTAATTGAAAACTACATTTTGGTTTAAATTATTTATCATGTTAAATTATATTTTAAACTGGTTTGAGAGTAAAATTAGTTAAATTATATATCTATTAATCAAACTTAGATCATTGTAATATTTTTCATATTAAATTTTGATATAATAATTTTCTAAACATTTGACCATTTACTTTTTGAAAACATTCTTTCACATCGCATTTTCGAAATTAATTTTAAGTTAAAAAATTCTAATTATTTGAATATAATTTGAAAAATGGAATCTATATTTTTGAATAATAATATATATTATAACCTAATATTTTAAACATAATTTTCTACAAAAATGAATAGTTTAAAAAACAATAATTATTTAATGTGGTTAAGGTAAAAATAGATTTACCACCATTCAAACTATAAAGATAAGTTTCAAAATGAACACAAAATGTGTCTAAAATATGTTTTATTGAATTATTTAGACCCCATAATTTATAATTCTCAATAATTCTCCATTTTTTACCCTTTTTCAGATAAAACTTGTGGGTACACATTATTCTATTCAAAAAATTATTAGTGTGTCACTCACCTCACTTATAAGTTGATGCCCCTCCCTTCTCGTATGAACACCTTAAAACCATTTTTTAGGAAAATGAATTACAAAATTACATCCCATCTTACCTCATCTTATCTTAAAATATATATTTTTTTAATAATTCTCAATGAGGAAGGATTTTTGGGGAAAACCTAAGGAAGATACCTAAAGAAGGGGTAACGTTCTTCAATGAGAATTTTTATTTTATATCCCCCCCCCCAATTTCAATTCTCATTAAACCTTTTTTATATAGTAACCATAGTATGTTAAATATAAGGATATATTTTTATATTATTTTCATGACCAACAACCATCTCCACTTACATAAAATGTGTTGTAAAATCATCATTCATGTGTGCAATGAACTAATGCCTCACGAACCGTTCTCATTCATTTTTCCATTACCACATGTCATAGATGTGTATCATGATTGATATAAGGTATATATATAGTATTTATAATTTAAGTATTCGTTTGTAGTCATTATATCATATATATATCTTTTTTACATTCCATTCTATAGGGTATACGATAATGTCACTTGTGTTTATAGTAGACTACCGCCTGGAAATGTGATTTGATTCGTCATCAACTAACATTTTACATGGAAGATGATAAAGATAAATTTATTGATTATATGTGATATATATGAAAAAATTATTATTCATGAAATATTTATCATTATTAAAATATAATATATCATTTTCTTTCTTTCACTTTCACTCACTTAAATATGATAACATTGTTAGTGTACAGGTGGACTACCGTTTTCACGAAGCGATGTGAATCACATTTCGTCACCACACCAAATGGATTATATATATATAAGAATATTTAAATAAAAAATATGGTATTTATGATATTATTATCATTATATAAGTATAAAATATTACTTACCTTCTTTCCATAATTATTTTTAAAAAATTGAAATGTTACCCATCCGTATGTATGTCCTACCATCTCCATGATCCTAATGGAAAACATGTTTCAAAAACATGTTTCATGATTGGTATCAATAGAATAATTTATGAATAAATATTATAATTATTTCATGATTATTATTCTAGATATTATGGAACTATATAATATTCACAAGAACCAAAAATTTCTTGACAAAGAACAAACGATAAAATTGGGGAATTAACTCCAACAAAATGAAAATAATGAAAGATTATTAAATAACATA
Organism: Viscum album; assembly: GCA_963277665.1. Classification (NCBI taxonomy): domain Eukaryota; kingdom Viridiplantae; phylum Streptophyta; class Magnoliopsida; order Santalales; family Viscaceae; genus Viscum; species Viscum album. The sequence goes on from OY728137.1 coordinate 1,963,183,174, forward strand.
AGATAAGATGATATAAAAGAAACTTATATGATATTATAATTATAAATATGTTTTTGTTATATGTTTAAAAAAATTAAAACCACTATACAGAAGGATAAATAATGTTCAACTAAATAGTAACGTGAGTTTAGGGTTTCTCATTCTACATTTACTTCAGTGAGACATAGACCATATTCACCATTGATTTCATATTTGTGGGGTATACAATAAACTTTTATAGGTTATATCATGAATTTATTTATCTTCATGATAATTATAGTTTCATTTTTTGTAATTTATTTTATAGGGCTTATGATTCAGAAGTTACTAATTTTGTAAGGGATTATTTTTAAATAACATCATTATTAGGGATTATTATTGTTTATGTATCCCTTGGGAAATTATTGTATATTTATATCTTAAAAAAATATATTTTATTTACCTTTGGTTATTAATGATCTTTTGAAGTAATGGCACCATTTTTCTCCTTTGGTTCTTAAAATTATTGAGAATTTTTTTTAATAAAATATTACTTTATATCTCTCTTCATTCGAAAATCCTTTTCCATTAAAACCCATGTTTTCTAAAAATAATTTATAAAATGTTTTTAAACTTTTAAAAATAATATATTAAATAAATTTTCCATAATTTAAAAATGTTAAGAAAGTAATTTTCATGTCATTTTCAAAAAAAATTATTTTAACTTTTACAAAAAATTTGAATGGAATATATACTTTAACATACTCATCATATATTAAATTCCTAACATTAGGATCAATATATGTTTTAAAACATCATATATAAGTTTCATCGGTTGTTTTCATAGAAATGTGATTTAATTTTTTTAAAATTTTATTTTTAAAATGATATTTTAAAAATGGAAAGAATATTTTCCTCAAAATTGTTTTTAATGATATTTTTATGTTATTTATATTCTCCAATGAGAAAAACACTTTTTTATATGTATACACCTCTGGGAATCTATTTTATGGATACTGTTAACATTAATTTGGATGGTTTATTATTATGTTTATTGAATGGGGGAAATATTTACATTTTGAATGCTAGTTTAAATATGAATGTTTTTGTGATTTCTATTTCACCCCATTCATATGAGGAATTAATTAGACTTAGTAAGTAATGAGAAGGGACGATATTTCCCATCGATGCATTCTTAGGTCTCATGAGACAAAATAAATAGGATTTAGCTAAGGCCTTACCCATTTATATAGATTTCTTAGAATAAGGCCTCAATTGTATTAGATGTCATTGAAAAAGGCCTCAACCCTATAAAAGGTACCATATTATGAATTCAACCATTAGGAATTAAGTTATTGATACCCCATGTGATTATTTGAATAGTTATAATCTTCATGGTTATGTTTCAATAATATGTTATTATTTATAAGGAATTATTCAATTATCATTTATTCCTGTCATATTATACTCAAGATATTTATTAAATTTTATGTGTTTCAGTTATTTACCATTCCTTGTTGATTATACCTTACTTGTTCGTAGAATCTTCTATACACTAACCACTACCAAGAATCAGATCTCACCTCTTTCTAATTTTTTATTTTCCCCAAGATAAAATGATGTTTTTTGGATTTATATATAGAGATAAACTAAGAGGAGTAATTTAATTCTCAAATAAAATTCTTTGTGTATTTTAATTTTTAAAATGAAATATAAATTTCAAGTATGTATCTAGTTTATCATGACTACAAAAAAATTCAGTACTTCAGGATGTGATTCCTTGTATCTTATTCAAATGTAACAAGTTTAAATCAGCTCTAGGATACTGGGGTCAAGGGTTATACAATTCGTATAAATGTACGTTTGGTACAAAATTGGGGAACTAGATTTAGAAAATCATAGATTAGAGAACATAACCCTATGATATAGTCTGAGGAAAATTATATAATAAAATTAATAAGTTTTGGTAAGGTATATATTTTATGGTTTTTCCATGAAAATGCATCAATTTCTGGATACTGTAAGTGGATGTTGTTATAGAAATGATGTCCCTATGGTAAATTACTATAAAAAGGGTGCATTGGGCTCGACTTGATCATCACCCAGTGCACGATCATGGTACATTCAGCACCCATAGTGTGAAACTACTAGGTTATATGCTTAGAATAAATCACATTTTCAATAAAAACCATTATGAAGGAGTTAAAAATAAATATTCGCCTAAAGAAACCATGATTATGATTATGAGATTATCTATGCATAAATTTTTCAATTTATATTAAGTATTTCACTAGTTATTGTATTATACATTATCTTCCATAATGATATGATATAATACTGTGTTTGAAATCTTTTAAAAATAACACATAGAAAAAGGAATGGGAATCACATCAATGTTCCTAATCCAAAGAGTAATAATGATCATTTATTTGGTGGTATTATGAGGATCATTTGAAGGGAACAAGTATCCCTAACATTCTCATTTTATGAGGACATAGTATCATGTGCTGAAAATATAGGGAATGAATTATCTAATTATTATGCCTTTGAATGAAAGACAAATAAAATGAGGCTGGTATATAAAAATATGGATAAAGGGAAGAAAGGAAAGTAGGACTCTCCCACATGTCATAATTATGGAAGGAAACACTATGGCAGTTTCATAAAGTGAATTGTATTTTTCTACAAGTGTGGATAGAAATTATACTATTCTTTTGATTTCAAGGTAAATAAAATGGTTTCCAATGTTTAATTATTAAAATATTTAGAGATGGTGAACTATTCAAATAAATTCACCAATCGTTAAAGTCATATACCTCAAAAGTAGCTAAGAGATCATAGCCATGGTTATTATATTACCACAGATGAGGTGAAATAATTAAAGACCTTGTGTTTCAATCAAAAAATTCTTCATTTTAGTATTTTATCATTGATAAAATGGTTTGAGAATTAAGATTTGTATACTTATTTTACTATATTACTTTTTCTTTAAGGATATTAAAGCATATGTTGAATTGTATCGATGGCCAAGACAAATGATTCCATGGTAGGTTTAAATTTTGGGAACATAAATGATTAAATCAATGATAACCCATAATTTTTTCCTGATGTTGAGATAATGATTCTTTTATAGTGATATTATTGATATGGATAAAGAAAATTGGATAGTACCGACTACTTTAGAATGAATTAATATATTATTTTAGCAAAGTGGTTTTTGCTATAATTGATGGAGTTATCATAATTTTTCAATTTGATGAATATATCAAGAATCATGGTTTTATTTAAGGAATAAGGAATCATGAAGGTTTTTAATAATGTTTTATAGTAATTTAGGTTATTATCATATTTCAAGAGAATGCATGATGAAGGCATTCACATGTTTGTTATGTGATGATTAAAAGATACTTTAGGTTGTTTGAGAGATTAATGATGAAATCATTTTTTAAATTTGGTTAAATTATTCCAAAACCATTGTATATAAATTATTATGAAGGTTCATAAGGTTAACCATTTATGAAATGGTTTCAGTTGAACTTTGGATGAGGTTTTAATGATTAATCTATTATGACGCCATAAAAATATTTATGAATATTTTATAACCAATACTAACTATTTTTTATAATAACAACTAGATATCAATGGAATAAATTTTTATTTTCTTTTGAATAATATGATTTGTTAAAATTTATTTTTATTTCTTCAGGTATAAAAAATCTTTCGAGGATATTCATCTATTTGAGTAAGCGATGAATTTGAAATTGATAGAAACAAAACCAAATGAGGAATTTATTTTTATGAAATAGAAACCAGTAAATTAAGTATATGTTCTTATATTCAGTTCATTGATGATTTCCCTCAGCATCCCCACTCAAGATGGAGTGCTAGAGAAAACTCTACTAGTAGAGATTTTTCTTGCAGACCAGGCACTAATGGTGGGAGATACCATTGGGTGACAGGTGGCCGAGTCATCTGTGGAGGGAGGTTATAGTTGACGCAGAGGTCTAAGCAGGCCCAACTATCCAAAGGACGAGCCCATGATATTGGATTGATGGTGTGAGGCCACTAGGGTATTGGGGTTAGCATAGAAGTATAGTGTGCTATTCATGGGGCAGGTAGGGACACATGGATAATGATTTCATGACTCGCCGCATAGATGATCATATGATGGTCTAGGGACCATTGAGGTAGAGGATCAAGTGAGGAGGTTTGCAGGTAAGTGGACGTGACAGAAAAGCAGGCTGAGCAGTAGGTAGTGGGCGACAGTTTGAGTTACTACCACCGCAACCCCCATGTGGTCTTCCACGACCTTAGGGAGCAGGTGGAAAGGGGCGAGCTCAGCTTCAGGTAGTGGAGGACATTGACCACAGTGCTCCGTAGATGATTAGAGGTACGATCTATGTCTCCTCAACCTTATCTGTCATTCTTATAAACATAGTTGTCAGTCACTCATTCCATTTCATATACCACATTCGAGGCTCAAATATTCTAGTGGGTTTCTTGTCTCGATTCATAAGAGTAGAGACTTATATGGGAGGGGATTCGATGATTACACACTAGTGTCAGGAGTGTGAGGATACTATTATAGGTGAGATAATTGGCTGGGATCTCCTAGTTCTCATGTCGAGGCCTTATAATTTCATCTTGGGAATATACTGGTTATCCACAGTTCATGCTCAGATCGACTCTCTTAGGCATTGAGTGTGGTGTTTTTGTGATGATGATACCAAGTTTTCCTTCACTGGAAATAAGGGAACCTTTTATCATAGGATGGACTTTCTCATAGGAGGTTGAAACTCATCACTGACCAGTTGGCTAGCCTCACCCTTGGTGTGGTGGACGAGAGGATTCCTTGCATTCTTATAGTGGTGGACGAGTATGAAGACATATTTCCTAAAGATGTTCTAGGGTTACCCCCCTCATAGGAAGGTAGACTTATGCATCAACTTGTACCCTAGGAGGACACTAATATCCACACCGGAATAACGGGTGGCTCCGATGGAGCTTTGTGAGTTGAGGGAATAGCTACAGGACTTGCAGGAGAAGGGCTCTGTGAGGCCCAGTATTTATCTATGGGTAGCCGCAATGTCATTTTCCATGATGGAAGATGGAATCATGAGGCTATGTGTGGAATTACGGTTCTTGATCTAGGTGATTATTAAGAAACAAATATCCACTATCGAGGATTGAGGACCTCTTTGATCAACTAATGGGAGTGAGGGGGTTCTCAAAGATAGTCCTCAGATAAGGCTATCACCAGCTTCAGGTATGAGATGAGGATGTACCAAAGACATACTTCACATGCCAATATAGCCATTATGAGTTCTTTGTGATGCCCTTTATAGTGACCAATTCCTCAGAAGTGTTCATGGGACCCATGAATAGGATCTTCCAGCCATACCTCCATTGTTTTGTGGTGGTCTTAATTGATGACACCTTTATGTACTCGGTGTTAGAAGAAGATCATGCTATACACCTACAGATATTCATGGATACAGTTTGAGAGCACCATATTTATGGGAAAATCTCAAATTTCCTGTTCTAGATTCATGAATTCAACTTTCTAGGACACATCATCTTGAAGGCTGGATATGTAGTGGATCTGGTAAAGAAAGAGGTAGTTCTTGCTTGGGATCCACCCACGAGAATGACTGAGATGCAGAGCTTCTTGGAATTGGTTGGATACTACCAGAGGATCATTCCCAACTTTTATAGTGTTGTAGCACCCTTATCAGCTTTGACATAGATGGTATATCCCTTCGTGTGGGAAGGGAAGTTCTAGCAGAGTTTCTATGAGCTGACGTGATGACTGAAGAGTGCCCCCATCTTAAGACTACCAGAGGAGGGAATTGGGTGTATAGTTTTCTACGATGCATCAGGGACCAAACTGGGTGGTGTCCTAATATAGAAGTGAATAGTGATTACTTATGCTTCATAGCAGTTGAGGCATCATGAGTAGAACTATGTGACCCATGACCTGGAGTGAGCGGTATTGGTCATTGCTTGGAAGATTTGGCAGCATTACTTGATGGTTGAGCAGTTTACCATCTACTCCAACCACAAAATTATCTGGTATATATTCTCCCAGAAGGACCTAAATTTGAGCTAGTAGTGATGTCTAGAGATCCTATAGGAATACCTCTTCGATATTTTCTATACTCCAGATAAGGGGAAATTGGTGGTAGACACATTGAGTAGGAGGTCGGTTTTCTAGCTGTGAAGTGAGGCAAGAGATCAGATAGCCATGATGTAGACATCCTTCATTGATGATGATGGATTATCGTATCTTTAGTTGATGACTATGAATCCCCCCACTCTTACCGCAAGTTAGGGAGGAACATCTTTTTTATGTTGACTCTGAGGCCCAATGTGCTCAGTTATCCTCAAGACAGGCTCCTGATGGATTTTAGATAGGTGGGGATCCTGTCATCCTTTTCAGAGGGAGCACAGTAGTACCAGTGGTGTTTCAAGAGGATATTTTGAGGGAGTTCCATACCTCCACCTTGGAGGTACATCCTAGAGTGGTGAAGAGGTACCTGGATATTTGACGTTAGTACTGGTGGCCAGGGATATGAAATCAGTGGCTGATTTTGTTTCATAGTGCCTCACTTGTTAGCAAGTTAAGTCTGATTATCAGATTCCAGTAGGCTTGGACCAACCACTTGAGGAATCAGAGTGCAAGTTGAATAGTGTATCAATGGACTTTGTGATGGGATTACCACACACGTCTAAGGGCCACGATTATATCTAGATGATCATCGACAAACACACCATGTCATATCACTTCCTACCCATCCAGAAGTAGGGATCGATAGAGGGCTTGGGACACATCTATGTTCAGAAGATAGTGAGACTTCATAGGGTTCCTCTTATGATAATCTTAGACCATGATGCTTTCTTCAAGTCTCAGCTTTGGAAGGGGTTATAGGAGGCATTCGGGACTCAGCTATGCTTGATCACATCCTTTCACCCACACATGGATGGTCAGACAAAGTGGACCATATAGACCTTGGAAGAAATTATTTGTGCTTGAGTCTAATAATTTTTTCATAGTTGGGAGGACCACTAGCCATTGGCGGAGTTTGAATACAACAAAAACTATTACTCCACCATTTCTGTGGAACTATTCGAGGCTTTGTACGAGCGACCATGCAGATCACCACTATGTTGGACAGACTCCGGGGATTCAGCACTCATGGGTCAGGAGTTGGTACGGGCTACCCCTAAGAAGGTGAAAGTCATTCAAAGTACAGAAAACATTTTTTACATCGGTTATTTTTCATTTTTATGTCGGTTTCTAGCCGACGTTAATATGGGCGACGTTATAAATAAAGTTTTTGACATCGGTTATTTTAAAACCGACGTCAAAAACATAAAATCGCAATGTTTATGACGTCGGTTATTTTAGAACCGACATGATAAATAAAATGGTAAGGGTTTATCACGTCACTTATTTGACAACTGACGTGATAAAAGTCCTGGAAAATGGTTTATCACGTCGGTTCTTAAAAAACCGACGTGATAAAAGGACGGGGAAATGCTCTATCACATTGGTTATGAAATAACCGATGTGATAAACCAGGGGCGGGGGGTTTATCATGTCGGTTATTATAGAACCACCATGATAAACCGGGGGGGTTATCACGTTGGTTATTAAACAACCGACATGATAAACCGGGGGCGGAGGGTTTATCACGTCAGTTTTTTAATAACCGACGTGATAAACTGGGGGAGGGGGTTTATCACGTCGGTTATTATATAACCGTCGTGATAAATTGGGGTGAGGGGGGTTTATCACGTCGGTTATTATATAACCGCCGTGATAAACTGGGGGGAGAGGGGTTATCACATCGGTTATTAAATAACTGACATGATAAACCAGGGGGAGGTGGTTTATCACGTCGGTTATTAAATAACCAACGTGATAAACCATTTTCCAGGCCTTTTATCACATCGGTTATTAAATAACCGACATGATAAACCATTTCCCAGGCCTTTTATCAGGTCGGTTATTAAATAACCGACGTGATAAACCATTTTCCAGGCCTTTTATCACGTCGGTTATTAAATAACCAACGTGATAAACAATTTCCCTGGCCTTTTATCATGTCTGTTATTAAATAACCGATGTGGTAAACCCAATTTTTTTTAAAAACAATTGAATGCAGTCATCTGCTCTCCACCAGAATCAACCAGAAAACAAATCACGAAATTGTTCCACAAAAATAGAAGTAGATCAAAATTAAGCATGTACATTGATAACATATAAAACTAACCCCCTAGACCGTCCCCACCCTCATGTATACCCCATGGATAGCCCTCCCCCACCCCGTTGGAGCCCTCACCCTCATGTATTCCCCCTGGACAGCCCTCCCCCACCCCATTGGAGCTCCCACACTCATGTATACCCCTTAGACATCCCTCTCCCACCCCATTGGAGCCCCCACCACACTTCTGGACTACCCCCGCCCCCCGGACAGCCCCAAGCACCCCTCGACAACCCCCACCCGCCTAAACATCACCCCCTCACCCCACTTGACATCCCCCACCACACCCCTGGACAACCCCCCCCCCCCCCCCCACCCTCATGTATACCCCCCACCCCTGGACAGCGCTCCCACACCCCTGGACCACCTTCCCACACCCCTGGATAGCCCTGCCACCCCCTGGACTGTCCCCCACCCCACCGGACAGCCCTCCCAGACCTCTGGACACCCCCAACCCCACTGAACACACCCCCACACCCTTGGAACCCCTCCCCCACAGACCCAAATCCATACCAGAAAAACCATCATAAGTAAACCAAAACAAGAAGCAGAGAAAAATTAAACATTCACTTATATAACATTCAAAACTTACACTGTCAACTTCAAAAAAAAACCAAATCCAACCTAAAAACTACCAAATACACAATTACAACGACAATATTCAAAATTACATTTTACATTACAAACAACTAAAAGTCAATCAAACCTATAAAATAATTTGACCACTCCACTTGTAAGTGTTTGATGTCTTCAGTAGTATAGGGTTTAGGGTCATCAAAAAGCTACAAATGAAAAAGAAAGTAGTTAACGTGTATAATGAATAAATCAAATTGAAATATTATGGCAAAGTTTAAGAGGAAATCGTACCAGGTCAAAATTCACAACTGTCCCAGTTATTATTATTTCATACATAAATCTTAACATATAATATCTGCATTCGATGAGGCCTTGTTATTCATGACAATTCTATTTGAATGAGTCTAAATTCAATATATTATTTTTATGTAATAAATAAATAAGTAAAAATTATAAATTGATATTTACCTTCGCATTCACATATTTGATCTTTGAACCTCTTTTCGTTGTGTTTTTTTGAAAGTAGTCCCATGCACTGTTAGAAAATAATACGAATGGGGTAAATTTAAAATTCATTATAATATATAAAACTATTGAGAAATTGAGACTTACTTTTCCAATATATTCTTAAAACTATCCCGCACATCACCATGGACATAGAATATCCAATAAAGGGCTTTCTCCCTTGGAAAAAAAACCCCTAACATCCAATGATCACTGATAAAAGGAAATTTGACGTTAGTGGGTTTTTATGTTAAAAGATAATTAACTCTTTGAGAGAAATTTGTTTCACACCTCTCACCAAAAGGCATCATCCAAGATTGTGTGATTATATTCTTTTCAAATATTTCAGAAATATAAACCATTCTTTGTTCTTCATTCAATGCACATGCTTCCGGGGAAATCAATTGAGGGTCCATGAATCCATATACTTCTGTCAGCTCATTCCTCTCACAAATTTTATAAAGATACCTAATACAAAACATACATAAGTATACATTTTTAATAAATATAATGCAGGGAAAAGGTGTTAAGACTTACATGGAAAAAATTTTCCCCACGTTGATGCCCAACTTATCTCCAGTAACAAGCTCCATGATATATGTTTTTATAATCCCCACTCTTATTTCACATCAACAAACATGATCTTCCATTGGAAACTCATAATAACCTGACAACAAATATGAATATCTTGAAAATCTGTCAAGACCATTTGAATCTGTATCTAATGTCATAGCCATTTTTCTTTGTTGTTGTCTATACAGTATTTCATTACCTTTGAAGTATTACTATAAAAAAAGAATTAAAAATATATTAGTTTTCAAATGATAAAACAACTTTAATAAAAAAATAAAATAAAAGATATAACATTCATACCTCTATGGTAATGAGTCGAAGAAGTCTGGATGGACAAATTAAAAAATGGCCGATACTCTGTCCAACTGTCGCAACCTCGTATGTAGGTATTGGTACCCTAGTTGATCTATCTATAATATCCTATACAGTGACCCTCTGATTCTCTACCTCTAATTGTTGATGATGAACTGTATCTCTTATACAATATACCAACCCATATGCTACTATATGATGTTGAGAATCATCAACATACAACTTGCAATAAGTAGGAAGCTGCGGCGGAGGCGTAGGATAACAAATGGGGTCTGCAGGTTGAGGTGGGGGAGTGGGAGCTACTGGCAGAGGTGGAGGATAAATAATGGGGTCTACAGTGGTAGGTGGAGGAGTGGGAGCTGCAGTCTGAAATTGTCTTTGCATTTCTGCAAACATAGACTGCATCGACTCTCTAATCTTGTCCTCCATCGTCACATTAATATTATGAGCTTCAGCCTCCAAGAATTCTATTTTTTTAAACCCCCTCAATGTTAGAAGTTGAATAACGTGGAAACACTTTTCTTACCGATACAGCTGCCGGATATCCTCTTACACGACCAGGATATTCGGGCCTTCCCAATGGTTAAAATAAAATATCTTCCCTCCCAGTAGCTGTAAATGTCCCCTCTGAACTCTGCTCCTCAAGAGAGTCCTATATTAATTAATTGAACATTTTTGTAATTATTGAAATTATATGAAGAAAATATTTAACTTAAATAAATAAAATTGATATCTTACAATCCTCTCAGCTACGATTCTCGATTCTTCCGAAAGATATTGCCCTTTTTTCCCTTCCGAGCTCTCTTCCATTTTTCATGTCTAGATGGAGGGGATGGAAGGGCCACCTCTCCAGAGCTTGAAGACTCAGCTCTTAGTTGTTGAAATTTTTCCGCCATCATTTGTTCTTCCAATAATTCATACCCTCCCCGAGATAAACAATGAGGGTATACATTTTTAGATTGGATCTCCTAATGAGATTTCCTTGTTTGCTGTAATTTAAGAATACGAAATCACTAAAAAAACATTAATAAAATCATTTATATAAGAATGTTCATAATGGTTTACATATCCCTTACCAGAAATGACTCTTTTCTTATAATTTCAAAAAACTGTCTCCATGTGTCTTCATCTATAAAAGGATATATACGACATGGATTGTCATGACTCTTATGACCATAAATGAAATCAGATGAGAGGGTTGATTTGAAATCCCTCCATCTCCTGGCAGCAAATGATAAGCATTTCTTCCTGACTCCTCCAGTGTCAGGAATATCAAATGTCATCTGATAAAGAAGAGGTTAAACATATTATATATACTAGAAACATTAAAAGAATAGTCAAACAATGACAAAATATCTTACCAAAATCATCTCTGTAGAGACCCGAAGCTTGACGTACATGGACATTACATTACATTTGCGGAATACTTAGTACATAACAAAAACACACACATAAGGACCGTAATAGTTTAGTGTCTTTGGAAACTCGGACTATAATCTTCTAATCATGGTGAAAGATCTTCAATATCTCCCATAAAGATCTTCCCTTTTTTTTAACCTAAAACCTTTCATTATATCCTGGGGAAAAGAAAACATAAAAGGGTGAGCTCAAATGCTCAGTAAGGGTAAAAAAAAGAAAAATCAATCACATCATATACATAGCTTTTGGAAATCTTAACCTGCAAAAGAGCTCATAATATCATAACATGGGATATATCATAGAAGTGAAATGTAATCCCAATAATCATAACTTAAAACATGAAACTTTGTGTCATACACACATAATCATAGAAAATCATTTCTTGTTAGTAAAGACTCAATGCCAAGACTATCTTAGTGGACAAAGTCCCTTTCTGAATCGAGTAACCCTCGTTTCAGTCCTGTTTCACTGAACCGGTAAAACCTACCATTTCAGCCATGTCTATCTCATGAGATATAAAATCTTTACCCAATGCATTGGAGGGAGATATAGGTCCCACCCATCTCATAATGATACCATTCTTATGTGTTCCACAAAATCATAAACCATACATCATTTCATAACCTATGTAATAAAAATGGGATTCTTAAACAACATGACATCATAAAACAATTCATATAAGATAAAGGAATTCATAAAAATATTTCCATCACAACATAATCAAATCCATGTAATAATAGGGATAAAAACAGAACCCTTTATTATCTTAGATGGAAAATAAGTTTGACAAAACACTTGAAATGAATTCTTGAGGAAAATATCCTTTCTTCTTCAAAATCAATTTCTTTTCACAAAACGTCATGAAATTTTAAAAGAAATAGATTTTATTGAAAATAGTCATGAAATCTTTTGAAGGATGCTTCATGAAAATAAGGCTTTATAAAACCGTAAAAATCCGTTCGTGCCGTATAAGTTAAAAAAAACATTCTTCTTGTACTTTTGTCGGAAAAGTCAAAAAGTACCTCGTACGAAAAACGACAAAATATTCCTTTCATATCTTTTACTAAAAACTCACCGAAGGGTAAAATTGGATTTAAAAAATTGTATTTGGATGGAAATAATATTACATATTTATGAAACATGGATGTGGATGATAAAATACACCCCAGTAAATACTTACGAATAATCAATCTCGGATAAAAATGAGATTGTGATATTTCCCTTACCTTAGGTCCGATTTGCTTTGTTCGTGTCCGAAGCTCCTGTATAATGGTTTAAAATAATGTTATTGACTTATTCCAGAATCATATTCATTGTTATGATATCATATATGGTTCACTTATGACATTATATTACCCGTTCTTTTGTAAATTCCATGTTAAAGAAGCGTTTTGGGTAAAATCGTTTCATTTATCGTAGGTGTTTTGACTTGTTGTTCTTGACATCATTATTACTTATATCATGATTTACTTACTTCCAGAATATAAAATATGATTTATATATCATATATATTCAGTATATATATATATAATAGGTAGATAAATAAAATGAAAAACACCGTTAATGGAGACGGTAGTCCGTACGTACGCATGAACGCTGTTTTCCTTTCCTTATTGTCTTGAAATGGAAGTAAGTAGATGACATACATATGTATATATATATACATAAATCCAGTAGCTTTATAATGTCATATATTTCATTATTATTTCTTATATATACATTATAGTCATTCTTAAATGGTTAACATGGAGAATGAATCTCATCGCGTCTTGGAGACGGTATTCCGTACGTACGCACGAGCGATGATATCATTTCTATAAATATTGAATTGGAGTGGAGTGGATTATACAATATATCAGAATCAATATGATGTTGTAATAACTATTTATAGTTATTCTTTACACCATTATACCCATCCATGTAAGGTGGTGGTGGAAAATAGATTACACCACGGCGTGGAGACGGTATTCTGTACGTACGCACGCGCGGTGATTTCTTTTTCCGTAGGATGGATAGATGGTGAAATAGGGTTGTTTCATACTTATAATAACATATCAGTATATGAGTGATACTGATGTTATTACTTCATAATGAAACAACCTAAGAAGAAGAAGTGGAAGAAGAAATAAAGATGAAAGAATTGGTAACGGTAATTACCTCTTCTTTGAAGTGCCTCTTTGAGACCTCCTCTTAGGGCACTAGAATTGGTCTTTGAGGAAGACCAGAACCTCTAGTATGTTGCTAGGGAAGTGTAGAAGAGATTTTGGCAGGGGTTGGCCGAGCTTGAGTGCTCAAATTGGTGTGAGGAGGAGGGGGAGGAGGTGTCCTTTTATAAGGGAGGAGAGGGGCACCTTAGGAATATCTCAAAATATTATTTTATATTAAAGTCAAAATCGGTTTATAATGGTTCCAAAGGGTCTTATTTCGAAGATAAGGTGGGGAGGGGTGGAAATCCTATCAACCAATAGAATTTAGACAAGTTTAGGATATTATTTTAACCTTATCAATTAAATTTAACTCTAAGTTAAATAATTTAACTTTTACCATGTCTTTTTGTTTTCTTTCACTATATGGTTAATAAACATACTATAACATGCCAAACGAACCCCAAATTGTTTATTATTAATATATATATCCTTATCTAAGTCATTTGGCCGAACCTTAGATTTTTAGGAATACAATAACAATTAATAATATAATATTTGATTTAAAAACTATTTTGTGTCAATTTTGACACTATTTGATATATGATTTTTGTAAAAGTCATAACAGAATTAAATGTTCGAAACAAGTTGATTAAATCAACATTAATATATCATAGTAACCTATAAAATTAGTGGAATTCATAAAAAATCTCAAATTACATTTATTTTGGTGTTTATAACATCAATTATGTCAATATTTCATTAATAAGATAATTACTGCATCATCGTTGTGTCATAAATAAATTAAATTATTTTATGTCTAAAAATTACAAATAAAATACCATCATGTAGGAAATATTTTTATCTTTCTAATTAATATTTACAATCGAATTTATCTTATGTATAACCCCATATTAAAAATTATTTACTTATTAAACTTTGATTTTAACTATTTTAACCTTTCTTTAAATAAATTAATAATAAATGTCCTAATCTAATCCAAGTGGGCCTAAATGGTCATATTTTATTCCTAAGTTTGTTTTTGGTCGAATTACACTTGTCCAATAGAATTAGGACATGTGTTAGGGTAATAGTAATATCATATTTACCCTTAGTTACCCTATTTACTATTAACCGCGGTAAAAAAAATAAAAAGTTACTATTCACCAAAAAATTATTTTCATCTCATTGAACCACATTTTAGTCCTTGATATTAACCGTGTCTCTCGGATTTTCGAAATTCCATTCACAGAAGCGGCAAAATTAAGGTTTATGAAAGATTCAGTTTTTTTAACTACCACTTAGTAGTTTCACTATTCATCAAAAATTGATGTTTTTCAGAACAATGCCAAAATTTCATCCTAAGCTATATTTCATATTCCGAATTCAAAAATAAAATCTATTTTACCAAATTCATAACATATAAGTTGCATTAATTAATTTTATAATTAAATCCCGCTGTTAAAATAAATAGCGTGTTTTTAGGAAACAATATATATCAAAAGATTGACACTTGATTATGTCTGGTTTAAATGTGAAATTACAACCAATGACCAACATTGTA
Source organism: Viscum album (assembly GCA_963277665.1). Lineage (NCBI taxonomy): Eukaryota > Viridiplantae > Streptophyta > Magnoliopsida > Santalales > Viscaceae > Viscum > Viscum album. The sequence goes on from OY728137.1 coordinate 1,963,198,491, forward strand.
TTAAATTGTAAAAATATATTCTAAATATACTTTAAAACCAATCAAATTAATAATTTATCACTATTAATTATTTCGATTAAAAAAGTTGTTTTTAATTATAATTTAGTAATTTTTCACTATTCATCAGAATATGAAAGTTATCCGAAAAGTACCAAAATTTCACCTTAGGCTAAATTCGATACTCCGAATCCAAGAATGAAGTTCATTTTGAAAAATAAGATTTACAGAATTTTAAAAAGTTGTTATTACTATTCATAACGGCTAGTTTTAATAATATTTTAATAGCACATCGTTGTTTAGTGAAACTCGGTATTGCGTATTACACACGCTATCGAGGAAGGTCGTGATTGCGTGTAATGCAAGGCAAGACAAGGATGCGTGTTGTGCAAGCTCCTTTTGGTGTAGCGTACAACACAAGACATTAATAAAATTAAAAAGAATATTTCTTTATAAAATCTTGGGCTGTTACATTCTACCCCCCTTAAAATGAATTTCACCCTCGAAATTCGTCGGGGTTATAAATGGTTTACTATTCGAAAGTTTCTTTAATAGAAACCCACATCGTAAAAAGGAATATCAGAACCAATCTTTAAAAACAAAAGTATGAAACGTAACGGTTACCCAAATAAACTAATCATTGGGTTTCCACATAGGTGAAAATATGGATATAGAAGAGAAATCTAACCATCATGTTCTGATGGAGAGTGGTAGAGAACATGGCTATGGAAAAGCCAGTAATCACAAATCCATAGATTTGTGATGATATAAGGTACCATCTGATTCATCAGGTATAAGATCACTAGGACAACATTTTTGGTTTTCAAGATCATTTCCCCTAAAGTTGAAAATTTGAATTAGAATAAATACTTACTTTATTTTGGTACAATCTCACTGTTGTTCGTGCTTTGAACAATTTCCACTTCATCTCTTAAATAAATGAAGTTGAATTTGTTATTCGTGAAGTGTTAGCAGATCATGTGATAGAATGACAGGTCATTCCATCTGTCTCAAACAAAAGGTTAGCAAAACTCATATACATAAGTCGATCTATAGTGAGATTAATCATATATGGTTCCTAAAATGGACTTATACTTCATATATCATACTGTTTAATATAATAAAACTAGTTTCTACTAAACAGGGACTTCCGGTAGGTCAGTGGTAGGCGATAAAGGCCAGTCGCACTTCGGTTGTGGGTTCGATTCCCACAGCCTTGTCCGAAGCGATGGGCTGTCGCCCGTCCTGCAGGTTGTCCTTTTTCCAAAACTATATTACTATAACATCCCATCAATAATATCGAAAAAAAAAATTTCTATCCTTAAACAATACTAACTTACGTCCAACACAATCCATTCCAATCTTTAGGCTTATCCATAATACTGCAGTCCACTCTCATAACATAGTGAAAACAATTACCAGAGATTTAATATCATCGTTGATCCCCATATATCATAAGATATGTTTTGTTGGTCACATTCCAAACATTCAAAGTCCTTAATCATGTATACTCTTGAATACCCATTGAAGCTTAGTGAAAACTTGAATGCAGTTAAAAGTTAACACTTTACACATACCAAAATCCTCAAAATTATTTATACTCAAACCATGATATCACTTAGTCCTTATATCAATCATGAGCTCATGAATACTATCAAACATTTAATTTTCTCCTTATCCCTTCATTATGCGCATATCATCTACATTCCAAAAATATCTGAATAACCTTCATGGATACTGGTAACATTAATCATATACTTTCAAAACACAAGGAAAGACAACAGTGTAACAATCCATAGATGTCTCTTTATTCCAAAATTACACATGATAAACATGTAATCATTCCACTACATTCTCAAGCCATTGACCGAGCTTCAAAAATTCTTTCATCTCACATATCATTTGTAGTCTCTTCATCATCATCCACATAAATACTACCCATATGACCATACTGATTCTCTTCATGAGTCTTTCCCTTAGGGCATTTGTTTGCATAATTCCCATACATTCCACATTTAAAACACTTAACCATTTTTGATGTCGTAGCAATACCATTATCCTCATCCATGGTGTTAACCGACCCTTTTCCTTTGCACTTACTTGCTTTGTGTCCTTCTTTTCCACACCCAAAGCATCTTCCAGTTCCCTTGAAACATTCTCCTTGATGCCTCTTCCCACATGATTTACATAGGGGAAATTTAACTTTCTTTCCTCTATGATCATCATGGAACTCCATCTTTCTCTTATTAGTCGAGTCAAGAAACTTACCAAATTTTACTTTATTGATCATGTTGTGAGATTGCTGATTCGGCATAATAATGATGTTTGGACTTCCAAATCCCATTTCATTTGGTTTCTCATGAAGAATATCATTCCATTGTCCATCATATCCTCCATTATTGTGAATCATCTTGTTTCCAGCCATTTTCTAAAACCCAAACAGAATACTGTTAGATGCAAAAATCATGATAAAGGGGGAGTAACATAAATATCTATCATCTTTGGTTTAATCTAATATCGTTACCATAGTTCTAGGACTATATCCTATACGTATAATTATCCTTAGGGACATCCCTAGACATACCTTAGAAATATCTCTAGGAATCTCACTAACGTTTTCGCATCCTAGTTTCCAAAGGTTGACTAAACCTTTCCTTTGATACCAACTGTAGCGGTCTAGAATTACTTCCAGTGGACTACAATTGATACCTATCAGGGCACTCCATGGGCGGCTACACCCCCTGGGCGGGACACACCACCATCCCCAGTGGCAGCCATTTCCTCATGAAGCCCTTGGGCGGAGAGCCATGCTTCGTCCAACGCTCACATGTGAGAGTTCCCAAGGATCGGATACATTCCTACCTCCTTTGCCTCTGATACCAACTGTAGAGACCCGAAGCTTGACGTACATGGACATTACATTACATTTGCGGAATACTTAGTACATAACAAAAACACACACATAAGGACCGTAATAGTTTAGTGTCTTTGGAAACTCGGACTATAATCTTCTAATCGTGGTGAAAGATCTTCAATATCTCCCATAAAGATCTTCCCTTTTTTTTTACCTAAAACCTTTCATTATATCCTGGGGAAAAGAAAACATAAAAGGGTGAGCTCAAATGCTCAGTAAGGGTAAAAAAAAGAAAGATCAATCACATCATATACATAGCTTTTGGAAATCTTAACCTGCAAAAGAGCTCATAATATCATAACATGGGATATATCATAGAAGTGAAATGTAATCCCAATAATCATAACTTAAAACATGAAAATTTGTGGCATACACACATAATCATAGAAAATCATTTCTTGTTAGTCAAGACTCAATGCCAAGACTATCTTAGTGGACAAAGTCCCTTTCTGAATCGAGTAACCCTCGTTTCAGTCCTGTTTCACTGAACCGGTATAACCTACCATTTCAGCCATGTCTATCTCATGAGATATAAAATCTTTACCCAATGAATTGGAGGGAGATATAGGTCCCACCCATCTCATAATGATACCATTCTTATGTGTGCCAAAAAATCATAAACCATACATCATTTCATAACCCATGTAATAAAAATGGGATTCTTAAACAACAAGACATAATAAAACAATTCATATAAGATAAAGGAATTCATAAAAATATTTCCATCACAACATAATCAAATCCATGTAATAATAGGGATAAAAACAGAACCCTTTATTATCTTATATGGAAAATAAGTTTGACAAAACACTTGAAATGAATTCTTGAGGAAAATATCCTTTCTTCTTCAAAATCAATTTCTTTTCACAAAACGTCATGAAATTTTAAAAGAAATAGATTTTATTGAAAATAGTCATGAAATATTTTTAAGGATGCTTCATGAAAATAAGGCTTTATAAAACCGTAAAAATCCATTCGTGCCGTATAAGTTAAAAAAACATTCTTCTTGTACTTTTGTCGGAAAAGTCAAAAAGTACCTCGTACGAAAAACGGCAAAATATTCCTTTCATATCTTTTACTAAAAACTCACCGAAGGGTAAAATTGGATTTAAAAAATTGTATTTGGATGGAAATAATATTACATATTTATGAAACATGGATGTGGATGATAAAATACACCCCAGTAAATACTTACGAATAAACAATCTCGGATAAAAATGAGATTGTGATATTTCCCTTACCTTAGGTCCGATTTGCTTTGTTCGTGTCCGAAGCTCCTGTATAATGGTTTAAAATAATGTTATTGACTTATTGCAGAATCATATTCATTGTTATGATATCATATATGGTTCACTTATGACATTATATTACCCGTTCTTTTGTAAATTCCATGTTAAAGAAGCGTTTTGGGTAAAATCGTTTCATTTATCGTAGGTGTTTTGACTTGTTGTTCTTGACATCATTATTACTTATATCATGATTTACTTACTTCCAGAATATAAAATATGATTTATATATCATATATATTCAGTATATATATATATATATAATAGGTAGATAAATAAAATGAAAAACACCGTTCATGGAGACGGTAGTCCGTACGTACGCATGAACGCTGTTTTCCTTTCCTTATTGTCTTGAAATGGAAGTAAGTAGATGACATACATATGTATATATATACATAAATCCAGTAGCTTTATAATGTCATATATTTCATTATTATTTCTTATATATACATTATAATCATTCTTAAATGGTTAACATGGAGAATGAATCTCATCGCGTCGTGGAGACGGTATTCCGTACGTACGCACGAGCGATGATATCATTTCTATAAATATTGAATTGAATTGGAGTGGATTATACAATATATCAGAATCAATATGATGTTTTAATAACTATGTATAGTTATTCCTTACACCATTATACCCATCCATGTAAGGTGGTGGTGGAAAATAGATTACACCACGGCGTGGAGACGGTATTCCGTACGTACGCACGCGCGGTGATTTCTTTTTCCGTAGGATGGATAGATGGTGAAATAGGGTTGTTTCATACTTATAATAACATATCAGTATATTAGTGATACTTATGTTATTACTTCATAATGAAACAACCTAAGAAGAAGAAGTGGAAGAAGAAATAAAGATGAAAGAATTGGTAACGGTAATTACCTCTTCTTTGAAGTGCCTCTTTGAGACCTCCTCTTAGGGCACTAGAATTGGTCTTTGAGGAAGACCATAACCTCTAGGATGTTGCTAGGGAAGTGGAGAAGAGATTTTGGCAGGGGTTTGCCGAGCTTGAGTGCTCAAATTGGTGTGAGGAGGAGGGGGAGGAGGTGTCCTTTTATAAGGGAGGAGAGGGGCACCTTAGGAATATCTCAAAATATTATTTTATATTAAAGTCAAAATCGGTTTATAATGGTTCCAAAGGGTCTTATTTCGAATATAAGGTGGGGAGGGGTCGAAATCCTATCAACCAATAGAATTTAGACAAGTTTAGGATATTATTTTAACCTTATCAATTAAATTTAACTCTAAGTTAAATAATTTAACTTTTACCATGTCTTTTTGTTTTCTTTCACTATATGGTTAATAAACTTACTATAACATGCCAAACGAACCCCAAATTGTTTATTATTAATATATATATCCTTATCTAAGTCATTTGGCCGAACCTTAGATTTTTAGGAATACAATAACAATTAATAATATAATATTTGATTTAAAAACTATTTTGTGTCAATTTTGACACTATTTGATATATGATTTTTGTGAAAGTCATAACAGAATTAAATGTTAGAACCAAGTTGATTAAATCAACATTAATATATCATAGTAACCTATAAAATTAGTGGAATTCATAAAAAATCTCAAATTACATTTATTTTGGTGTTTATAACATCAATTATGTCAATATTTCATTAATAAGATAATTACTGCATCATCGTTGTGTCATAAATAAATTAAATTATTTTATGTCTAAAAATTACAAATAAAATACCATCATGTAGGAAATCTTTTTAGATTTCTAATGAATATTTACAATCGAATTTATCTTATGTATAACCCCATATTCAAAATGATTTACTTATTAAACTTTGATTTTAACTATTTTAACCTTTCTTTAAATAAATTAATAATAAATGTCCTAATCTAATCCATGTGGGCCTAAATGGTCATATTTTATTCCTAAGTTTGTTTTTGGTCGAATTACACTTGTCCAATAGAATTAGGACATGTGTTAGGGTAATAGTAATATCATATTTACCCTTAGTTACCCTATTTACTATTAACCGCGGTAAAAAAAATAAAAAGTTACTATTCACCAAAAAATTATTTTCATCTCATTGAACCACATTTTAGTCCTTGATATTAACCGTGTCTCTCGGATTTTCAAAATTCCATTCACAGAAGCGGCAAAATTAAGTTTTATGAAAGATTCAGTTTTTTTAACTACCACTTAGTAGTTTCACTATTCATCAAAAATTGATGTTTTTCAGAACAATGCCAAAATTTCATCCTAAGCTATATTTCATATTCCGAATTCAAAAATGAAATCTATTTTACCAAATTCATAACATAGAAGTTGCATTAATTAATTTTATAATTAAATCCCGCTGTTAAAATAAATAGCGTGTTTTTAGGAAACAATATATATCAAAAGATTGACACTTGATTATGTCTGGTTTAAATGTGAAATTACAACCAATGACCAACATTGTATTAAATTGTAAAAATATATTCTAAATATACTTTAAAACCAATCAAATTAATAATTTATCACTATTAATTATTTCGATTAAAAAAGTTGTTTTTAATTATAATTTAGTAATTTTTCACTATTCATCAGAATATGAAAGTTATCCGAAAAGTACCAAAATTTCACCTTAGGCTAAATTCGATACTCCGAATCCAAGAATGAAGTTCATTTTGAAAAATAAGATTTACAGAATTTTAAAAAGTGGTTATTACTATTCATAACGGCTAGTTTTAATAATATTTTAATAGCACATCGTTGTTTAGTGAAACTCGGTATTGCGTATTACACACGCTATCGAGGAAGGTCGCGATTGCGTGTAATGCAAGGCAAGACAAGGATGCGTGTTGTGCAAGCTCCTTTTGGTGTAGCGTACAACACAAGACATTAATAAAATTAAAAAGAATATTTCTTTATAAAATCTTGGGTTGTTACAGTCTCCCACAACTGAGAGATAATCGCTTTATCCGCACTTCTCCAATCATCAAACAGAATGCTTACTTTGATCTTAGCCTAAGTTGCTACAAAACACTTAAAATATTTTGCATTCGGACCTCTAGGAATATCATTATCATCAAACTCAACAACTATCCTCTGATCCTGCATACAGGGAAGTGATAATTTTGGTAAACATGTGCACCCATGTTTACCAACCTTTAAACTCTTTTTAGTAATAGGAGCATGTGAATGTTCATCCCCAGTGGTATGACCAGCAATATGCCCCTCTCCAGAATCATGTGGTTGATCATCTGAATGATCTGTCATTATCCTTCACATCAAAAAAAACGCCAGTTCACAAATATACAAATTAAAATATTTTAATACTACTGTAATCATAAAATAGAAAAGTGTACTAAGTTACATAATAGTAAACATTGGTAATATGGTAAGCATGTTAAACAATGGTAAAGATGGTAAAGATGGTAAAGATGGTAAATATGGTCAGGATGGTCAAGATGGTAAACATGGTAAAAATGGTAAACCTGGTAAACATGGTAAACATGGTAAAATAATTGTCAGTGAACAAAAATAATAGCTATATAATTCATGTAATGGTTATAAACATGATAATGTAAACTAAAAAAACTTAAAACAAACAAAACCATATACTTATTTTGTATTAAAACATGTTTTAATAAATAAAAAACTTACAATATCTAACATTTATGGAAATAATAAATGTAAACAAGAAATAAATATATGTTACCTGTAATTTTAGGAATGTAAAAATGGATTGTTTTCCCAAATTCCTTCGTCGTGATCGTTCTTTATGGCACAAACTATGTCTTCAACATGATCATCATTATGTTCTATTAATCTTTCTAGGGAAGTAGGGATCTCACATAAATCAGTATATTCATCAACTTCATCCTCACCAACATATTGTTTTTCCCTTATAAAACAGCAGCCCACTGCATATCTGATTGATCTACTACATAGAAAATTTGTTTTGCATGTGTTTCCATTATAAAATAATCAGCTGTGTCTTCCAATCTATTCAGATTAACAAGTGTTATTCAAAATTCATCGTGTCTGACACTGTTGTTACCGTTAAACCATTTACAGTTAAAAAAGGAACTTTAATTTTAAATTAATCAACCTCCCATATGTCTTCAATCACTCCATAATATCACTTGATGTAGAAATTTGGTTTTTGTCCTTAGCACTCGAAAAATGCATTGCTTCTACAAACACCAATACACCACTATTTTGAACTGCACTTCTGTTGTCCCGAGCTTTCATATGAAATGTATAACCATTAATGTCATAACCGGACCATGTTATCACATTTAAACATGGACCACCCACTATCCATTTTAATGTCTCTGATACATCTGATCTACCAAGCAAAGTCTTTTTAATCCATGACAAAAAAGTTCTGTTCTGCTCATTCAAAATCCACATTTCTTTCTTCTTTAAATGACATTGTTTCAACTCATTAATATGCAATGTGATATACGGTTGAGCATCAGCTATGTTATTCAAGATGTATGATTCTAACTTCTTCATCTGCTCAGCTAACAATGATTTGAATTTCAAGTCGCGAATCCCCTTTCCCTCATTATTAACTCATTCATGGAGAGATGGAGGCAAACCTATGTGTTGCACTGCAACCAAGTAGCTCATACAAAACTCTGCTACCTCCTCAGAAATATACTTTTCAATAATGGAGGCTTCAGGTCCATATAGATTTTTAACATAACCCTTTAATATTTTCATATACCTTTCAAAAGGATACATCCAACGAAGATATACAGTTCCACAAAGCTTTATTTCTCGAACAAGATGAATCATTAAATGAACCATTATATCAAACAAAAATTGGAGGAAAATAAATTTCCATTTGACAAAGTATAAAAATCGCATCCTTTTCCAAAATGTTCAAAGCATTCACATCAATCTCCTTGTTAAAAATTGAATTGACAAAATAACACAACTTCATTATAGTATTTCTGACACGAATGGGCAATATTCCACACAATGAAACTGGTAGAATTTGTTGCATCATGATGTGACAATCATGTGATTTCATACGTACCAACTTCAAGTCCTTCAATAAGACAAAATTGTTTACATTAGAAGAATAACCATGAGGAACTTTGGTATCATGAAGACACTGACAGAAGCTAATTTTCTCCGTCTTCGATAATGTATGACAAGTTGGGGGAAGAAATGTTCATCTTCCTTTAGGAGTGGGAGCTAACTCCAAACGTATTACCATTGATAGAAATTCTATTCTTGCATTCAACCCATCTTTAGTCCTTCCTTTAATATCTAACAATGTTCCAATCAAAGAATTATAGATATTCTTCTCCATGTGCATGACATCAATATTATGTTTAACATCATGATACCTCCAATACGGTAGCTCAAAAAAAATTGACCTTTTCTTCCAAATATGTCTATCATTTCCAGATTTATGTGTCTTTCCCAATGTCACATCAAGGTTTTTCACCCTCTCAAAATACATATCAGGGGATAAAGGTTTTAGAGTAGTATCAAATTCTTGTGAGCCATTGAATTCCTTTTTTAGTCTTCTATAAGGGTGTTCCATAGGCAAAAACATTTGATGACCCATGTACAATGTTTTCCTCCCATGATGCAATTGACAATATGACGTCTGTTGTTCATAAATTGGACATGCTTTATGCCCTTTAACACTGTATTCAGACAAATTTCCATATGCTGGGAAGTCATTTATAGTGAACAGAAGCACTGCATGTAGTTGAAAATATTCCATTTTATAAGAATCATACACCATAATACCATCATCCCATAACAGTTTCAAATCACCAATCAATGGTGACAAGTAAACATCAATATCATTACCGGGTTGCTTTGGACCATAGATCATTATACTCAACATGACATATTTGCGCTTCATACAAACTTCAGGAGAGAGGTTTTAAATTACCAATAAAACAGGCCATGAACTATGTGTGCTACTGAGGGTTCGGTATGGATTCATTCCATCTGTGCACAACCCTAGTCTGAGATTTCTAATTTCATTTCCAAATGTAGAATATTGCGCATCAATTTTCTTCCATTGTGGACAATCATCTGGATGATGTATTTTTCCATCACATACCCTCTCTTCAGCATGCCATCATAACCTTTTTGCATCATGTGAATTAGAAAATAAAAGTTTGAAACGATTAATTATAGGAAGATACCAAAATACCTTTGATAGGAGCTTTGTAATCTCTACACCAGCCTGTGATTTTTCTTTCACCTTATACCGTGATGTCCAACATTTAGGACACTCTAACAGAAATTCATATTCCTTCATATATATAATGCAGTCATTCAGACAGGCATGTATTTTCTTGTATCCCAATCCCATCGGGCATAATATTTTCTTGGATTTGTAATGTGAATCTGGAAGATCGTTCTCTTTTGGAAGAATGTCTTTCATCAATTGTAGCAGCTCTGTGAAACTTTTGTCACTCCATACATGTTTCGCCTTCAGGTTAATCAATCTTAACACCACCGAAAAAACCATAAAAATTGTACAACCAGGATATAAGGGTTTTTCAGCATCACCATATAGACGTGCAACTGTCGGTTCTATCTCAATTTGTTCTGCTACAATATTGCGAATCATTTCATCAATTCCATCAGAGTTACCATCTTGCGAATCATCATCATCAGTGACATTCCGTCCAATTTCACCATTCCAAATCCAAGGGCTATAACTCGGATTAAAACCATGACAAATCAGATGATCTTTTATCTCTCTACTTTTCAACTTCTTCATATTCAAACATTTCAGGCATGGACAGAAAAAAATGTCACTACTTGGAACATTTCGTTTTGAAAATTCCAAAAAGGGATCAACACCTTCCTCAAATTCATTGCTCATTCGATGTGCTGTAATCCAACTTCAACTCATTATTACCTATACAAAATATCAACAAAAAATATATATTTTTAAGATAAGACAAATATATATTTATATGAAAAAAATCATAATTTGAATGTAAAACAATTTAAAATATAAAACAAATCTATGGGTATTTAAGAAAATATTATTGAATATTATTTTTAAAACAAAATATAGTTAGATATAATAGTGTTAAATTTCATTGAATCAAAGAAAAACATGCCGCCTACATAGTTGATAGAAAATTGGAGAAAATGGAGTAAACCTCAGAATCACCCCCACCCCCGGACAACCCCCAAAACCCTCTGGACAGGCCCCCACCCCCTTGGAAAGCCCCCCACTCCCACCCACCCCCTTGGACCACCCCTGGACACCCCCAAACCTCTGGACATCCCCCACCCCTCTAGACAGCACCCCCCACCCCTCCTAGACACCACCCCCACCCCTACCCCTTCAACACCCCCCTGGACACCCCCAACCCACTGGACAGCCCCCTACCCCCCCCCCCCCCCCCGGACAACCCCCAAAACCCTCTGGATAGGCCCCCACCCCCGTGGACAGCCACTCACACCCACCCACCCCCTTGGACACCCCCCGGACACCACCCATTTCCACATCTTTGATATAACATTTTTTTTAAAAACGTGACATTATTAAAAACATTTCATGAAATATGATGAAGAGTCCAATCGTATTTCTTATGAAATTTTTCTTACTAGAAAGGTTCATAGTATTGGATAGAATAATAAATAAAGTGGCATAAAACAGCAATATAATCCTAAAAAATGCATATAATATAGCTTAAATATTTGAATAAATATGTTTGTAATCAACCATCAAATCCAAAAGGTGTATGAGAGAACAATTAGAGAAAAATTGGCAATGAGAGATCATAGTCATTGAGGGGGGATGGTGTCAAAGGAAACACAAAATCAAATGAACCGAGACCACTTTAGGAAGTAATCCATGAAAAAGAAAAACCTACATCAAATAAAATCGTGAAACATCAAAAAACAAACAAATACCCATTTCAAATAGAATCTAGTATCTTGATTCAGAAGCTCTAAAAAATAAATAAATCACAATCTCATTGATTAAATTCTGAATTTCTAAAATAGAACAATACACTGGTTTCACTTTGGTTGGTGGTGCAATTATATTTTGTATTCGATCATCAATTAGTTATGTGACATAAAATCAAAAAATATTGTGAAATACATATAAGTAACATTCATTATTCAAGTTCACATTCTTTTTGTAAAATTACCAATGTCTATATTATCATTAATAAAAAACATTATCATTATTCTCAACTGAAATCATGAGAATTGTGATATTCCCATTTTTATAAACATATATTAATGATGTTGTGATAGAGTTTATCATAACTAATAATATAAAAAATGGTATACTTATCTATAGTAGAGTCCTATAAGACAAAATGGATGCACGATATTTCTGTGACATTTAGATTTTTTAAAGGGATATAATGATGTTTAATACTTCCCAGAAGGGTGAAATTATAAGGGAGTTTAGTGTCTTATAAACATAAAAAGTGGGTAAAAGTGAATTTGTTTCCATTAAAGATATAAATGGTTTATCGTAGATTTATTATACTCTATGAGGGTGAATGATAAATATTTATTTTATTATGTTCCATTATAACTCATGTGTAAATATTTATTTTAGTTCAATTAATGAATGATAAATGGTTTACATTAATGGTTTTTGTTTTCTATAAAAATGACATCTTCAATATGGATGATTGATTCCTATTCTATGATAAGACACTCAACAAGGATGATTCACTATATATTATGATAATTTCTTTTAATTCTCTAGTCACATAAACATTATTGGTTATCTAACTACAAAATTGTTAGATAAACCTGAGCGTTAAATGAAATATAGGATGAAAGGAATGGATGAATCAACCAAACCTCAAATTTCATTTTGATAATGAAATTCAAACCAGTCAAATCAGGAAATATTCCAAATATTTTCTTAATAATCCCATAGTCCTTCAATAAATAACCCCAAATATGTTTCCAACATAGGAGTATTTTGAGTCATTAAATGCAAGGTAATATATCAAAATTTGTTTTTTAAAGAAATACAAAAAAAGACACTCAAGATAAAAACGAATTTTCAGTTCCAACGATATTCAAAAAGATGTAATAGGGTTCGAAATGGAAGAATCTAACCTAGTTTAAACAAAAAAATCACAAAACATAAATATAGACTATCCGGAAAAAAAACGAACGAAATAAATTTGTGGTATGCTTACTTGAGTGTTGCGAGTTGAGATGATAGATCCGAGGAGACTAAGATGATAAACGATGAGGCTAAAATGAGTTTAATGCAGGTGGGTTGACGAGCCGATTAGGGTTTACCGCACGAGAGAGACGATTCGGCGGACTGTCGATCAAAATAAAGTAAATGACAGTCCATGGGGCCTAAAATTTTTAAATGTTTTATAACGTCGGTTATTATAAAACCGACGTTATAAACTATTTTTAAATTTATAACGTCGGTTATTTGAAAACCGATGTAAAAAACCAAAGCACGGGGGGTTTTTTACGTCGGTTATTTTATAACCGAAATAAAAAACCCATAGATAAATTGTTTTTTACGTCGTTTGTTTTAGAACCGACGTAAAAAAAACCCCTGCGCTTTGGTTTTTTACGTCGGTTATTTTATAACCGACGTAAAAAACTTGTAGATATCTCATTTTTTACGTTGGTTATTTTATAACCAATGTAAAAAACCCGTAGATAACTTGTTTTTTACATCGGTTCTTTTATAATCGATGCAAAAAACCCCTGCGCTTTGGTTTTTTACGTCGGTTATTAAATAACCGACGTGAAAAACGCCTAGATATCTCATTTTTTATGTCGGTTATCAAATAACCGAAGTAAAAAAAAACCCCACGCTTTGGTTTTTTACATCAGTTATGAAATAACTGACATAAAAACCGAACACGCGTGATTTGTAAGGTCGGTTATTAAAATAACCGACGTTAAAAAGCTACTCAACGCATTTGTTACGTCTGTTATTAAATAACTGACGTAAAAGACCATGTTTCATAGATTCTCACGTCGGTTATATATAACCGACGTAAAAAATGGTGACATAAATAACTTTTTCTGCACTAGAGAAGATTATAATAGTATAGAGCAGGAAAAAATCATATTCTGACTGGAGACAGAGGCCATTGGAGTTATAAGAGGGAGACCATGTGTTCCTTTGGGTCTAACCCCAATGGGGATTACAAAGATTTGGATAAGGCGAAAATTAATCTCTGTGGTTTATCAAACCATTCCAAAATTTTAGAAGAGTTGGTGAGGTTGCATACTACCTTAATATCCCCCCACAGATACACCGGGTGCACGATGTTTTCCACGTGTAGTAGTTGAGGAGGTATGTGCATGATCTGCCACACGTCATCGACTAGGGAGAGATAGACATTGATGATGGGGTAACATTTGTGGAGTTCCCAGTGGAGATAGAGGATCGACAGGAGTGGGTCCTTCATTAAAGGTTGATTCCTCTGGTGTACATTCAGTGGCAGTAGAGGAATCTTAAGGAGATCACAAGGGAGTGGCAGGCTCAGATTCATGTTAGTACCCCCATTTGGGTTTTTAGCCTTGTTTTTCCTTATGAGGACATGAATCCCTAAAGTTGGGGGTATTGTAATGTCTCGTAAATTCAAGATATTTTTTTATTTATATTTTATTATTTCAAAACCAGATGCTCAGACAACACCTGATTGTGAGGCCCGATGAGCCCGAAATATAATTTTGAACTTTTTTTAGTTCATTTAAATAAACATGCAATTGGTTTTTTCTAACTTTTAAACCCATGCTCGGATAAAAAATCCGAGGGAACCCTTGAACTCTTAATGATGGGATTGACCTAGAATTGACCTAACATCGATTATAGAGGATCAACCAGAAATGATGGTTTTTGGGCTTTTTGGAAGAAAAATACAATAACCTAAAAAGTTATTTTATTTGTTTCTTTTCACCATTGAGTGGTGGCACGTCAACAATGCAGCGGTGGTAACGAGGTGATGACGAGTCGCATTAAATGAATCCCAGTAATGAGACTCTTAAGTATGCAATGTCACAACTCATTAATTGAAGCATAACAAATATATTGTTTCATTAATGAAACAATGTAATGATGCGATGATTCAACATAACAGAAATGAAACATTGTGGTTCTCTTTTGATGACATAATGGGGTGGAAAATAAAATATAAAATTTCTCTGGCAGATGGAAAGGAAATCCTCTCTAATGAAGAATGCTGGTGAATTGCTAGTAGCATCGACGCACCTCGAATAACTGGACCAACAAACAAAAAATGCACTCTCCATTCAACCGTTGAAGGATCGCTAGCAACGTAGTAGGTAGATCAAGAACAAGGAACAAAGTCACATGACAGTTCTCTTCCTTGACCAAAAAATATATCCCAGGTAGGGGTTACCTTTTAATATTTGAATTCCTTATTCTTCATTCAAAAACAATGAATGCGGATCAACCCAAAAACAGGTCGATCCATGGATTGATTTTTCTTGTGGGAGGGATCTTATTCTTGGGATTTTACATCAAGATTAATTTTGAAGAAATCGTAATCCTATCCCCCCATGTTTTAAAGAAACTCTCGCATGGAGGGGTGCATGACAACATAAACAAGGCCTGAGCCCCTCCACATTTGTGTGTTCTTGTGTTTTTTTCATGGCCGCAACTTTGGATTGATGAAAATGAATTTTTGAGGCCGTAGTAGGGAAGATGGCACCCAATGGTGGTCAGAGACACAGATGGTCTGAATAACCGAAAATCAGAGAAGACTAGGTGGCCTGCAAAACATCTTACCAGTGCACTGGAAACCAGTGGTGGGAGCCCGTGGCAGCGACCAAGGGAGGCAGGGGGAGCACCATGATAGTGTGACGCGATGGGCCGCAACCAGCTCAGCCTACAGTGGTGTGGAAGGAGCTTCCAGTTGCTGGCCAAATGCTGGAAAACAGGGAAGCTACCACCTGGCCACATAGGAGGAGCAGGTTGTGGCGTACTGCACTGGCACATGGTCTAGTGGAGACGATGTGTGGGACATGGGGCGGTCGACATATTTGGACGTGGTGTTTCTAAACTGGACACCACCTGGCGTCCAAGCTGGAGGAGAATGACCTACACAACGGGCCGGACCGGGGGGCATCAACCTGGTGATAGAGCATCCCAATATGGAGTAAAGTTGTCCCTCTATTGTTGTTCAGTCCGACGGGATAAAGCATATCCACCGGGCGACCCAAGCTTGGATAGAAAATAGGATTGCCAGTGTGGGTCGGGCTGGATAAATTAGGGTCGTTGGCCAACCCAGTGGGCTACTCCCCTGGCCGAACTCTACTGGGTCTAGCAAGGCCCAATAGGCCTAGCCGAGTAGCCCAGCCAGACCAATTTTACCCCAACCCAACCGTCAGATGGACCAGGTCGGGTCATGCGGGACCCTGGGTCGGGTTGGTCGGGTTGGTCAGCCCGGGTCGGACCAGGCCGGTACACTACTAGCCATGTTTACTAAATTTACAATATATTTTATACTGGATGTCTGTTTGACGAGCCATTTTGTGTCATTGGAACCGTAGTGATGAAGTAGTTATTTTGGAAATATCAAAGGATACTTTCATGGAAGTTGAAATATTTTGAATTTCTTGAGGAGTAGATTCTCCTGAAAATCATGCGTGCTATGTGCAAGAATCCTATAGCTGGCTGAGACCTGCAGACTACTGACTAGAGGGCCCAAGTTACCCTATAGGCCTTGAATACAAGAAGCCCCTTTTTATTAGCTCCAAGAGACCCTATGTGGATTAGCTACAAGCAACTCTACGTGGATCATCTCCAAGAGTCCCTCTGTGGATCAGCTACAAGCGACCCTATGTGGATCAACTACAAGTGACCCTATGTGGATTAGCTACAAGACACCCTTTGTGGATCAGCTACAAGCAATCCTATGTGGACTATCATTCATGGCTTAAGTGGGATGTGGGTCTGTTTGTCCCAGAATACCCACAGTACTCATCAGTGATGAGTACCTTAGCAGTCGAAGGTGTTTTGTGTTACAACTGATAGTATTTCTTTTTGTTCTTTATATTATTCCTGTTTGAGTTGTCATAATTTGTGAACATTCTTCATGGTTTGGTTTTTGTATTTCTTTGTGGTCTTTCCTTTATGGTTTGGGGTCCCTGCTGAGAATTTTTTTACTCACCCCGACACGGGACTTACCTGCATGTGTTTTGTCTAGTGCAGATGACTGATGACTTGATGAAGGACTTAATGGCCGATGACCTAGTGGTGCCTTGTCAGATCTGGAAGGCGGGGAATGCTTCTATATCTTCTAGTAGATACTATACACTTACACATCAAGTGTGGTTTGAAATGGATGGATCTTTAGAGATCTTTTGTACTTTCATTTTTTCAGTATGTCTTTTATTGGGTTTATACTCTAGCCAATTTGACCTACATATTGCAACTTTACTCAGTGGTTGTTTAGTTGCATTATTGTTTACCATTCCATTTTTTGGGATGTTCTTGTTTGTGTGTGACTAAAGGTACCCAGGAAAATGCATCCCACTTTTAGGTTGACTCCTTCAGCGGTAGTCTTCAACCCCTGGCCTTTGGGAGGTGGGCTTGGGGGAGTCACGACATGGGCCCTAGGTGACGGGTTGTGATAATGTGGTATCTGAGGTACTTTCAGTACACATAGGTATAATCTAAAGTATATAAATAAATACTATTGTTCGCAACACTAAACAACTCGGGCTGTTATGGTACTCATCCCTAAAGAGTACCATGGGTGTGTTGTGTCACATTGAGCCACTTCCCAATTAGGCCATCATAACTGTTCCACAAAGGGCCACTTATAACTAATCCACACAAGGTTAGCTGGAGATTATCCACACTGGGTCTCTAGTAGATGATCCACCTAGGGTCGCTTGTTGCTAATCCAAATAGGGTCAATTGTAGCTGATCCACACAGGGTTGTTTGTCAGTAGTTTTTGGGTCCTAGCTAGCTACCGGATTTCCGCACGTAGCATGCTGGATTCCTAGAGAATATACTCTCCAACCCATTCATCATAATTAATCATCCATTAAACCCTCCTTAGAGCCTTCCAAAATAACTTTCAGATTGTGAGGGTTTCAATTCCATAAATTGATCCTCAATCAAATGCCTGGTCTAAAAGATATTTGTGTTTTAGAAAACAAGGGATGGTTGTGTTTAGGCCCATTCTGACCCAACCAACACAGCTGAGGGGTCACTCATGAACCTACCCAGTTCATCCAGCCCAACCTAACCCATGGTAGAATCCATAGAATCATCCTCGGCTCAGTGTCATGGTTCACCGCCATGCACCTGTGGCCACCCCCACAGGTGGCCACCTCCTCTCGCCAGCACCACTGTCGGTACCGAGCGTGCCGAAAATATATTCCACAGACCACTGGGTCTACTCCGATGGTCCGTTCTTTAGACCGTCTATGCCTATGGCCTCCATGGGTCATCTTCTTTCCTGTTATAGCCTCGAAAAACCTTTGTCGTTATCTCATAGGTTCTACCACAATGAACTCACAGGAATGCCCATGGTGGAGGGGCTCGGGCCTCGGTCGTGTCGGCCCGCACCCTCCACGGTAGAGTTTTTAAAACATGGAAAAATAATATTATGATTCTAACAAGATTTATCTCGATGAAAATCTCTGAGAATAAGCACCCTCCAGAAAAAACAAGTGACTTGTGGATCAACCTAGTGGAGGCGAGATGCGGCCGGTTGTGTGGGTTGCAGCTTCGCGCTATCACGCGATCCAGTGGGGACCACATGTGGGACTTCATAGGGTGTCTAGCTATGCCATCCATGGGGCACACAAACTAGATTCCCTCTTTGCATCTGGGCTGGAGGAGACCAGTCCATTGTGCGGGCTGAGCAGGGGGGGAAGGAACTGGTCCGCAGAGGGGCATCGGTATGATTAAAGTCGACAAGCTTCTGTGAGTTGGGCCAGCGGGATAAATATGGGCCCCTAGGATTCTTGGTAAAGGAAAGAAAAATGGCCTTCCAGTGTAGATCCAGCCGGATAAATCTAGGTCGCTAGGCGACCCAGAAGGTTAGACCCACTGTTGAACCAGGTCGAGTCCAGCAAGGCCTAATGGGCCTATCCTAGTAGCCGTGCAATATCAGGAAGTCCCGGACCCAACCGGGTTGGGTCGGGTCGGTCGAACCGGTCCGGGCCATTCCGGACCCTGGGGCCAGGTTGGTAGGGTCAGCCCGACTGGGTCGGACCGGGCCCAGACACAACTGTCCACTTTTTTCCAAAATGAAAATATATTATAGACCAAGAGTTCGATTAACGATCCAATTACAGCATTGGAACCCTCATGATGAGGGAGTTCATTTGGAATTCTGTAAGTAAGCTTTGATTGAAGTAGAAATATGAAGAATCTCTTGAGTGGATTCTCCCAGAATCAATAATGCTACATGCAGAAATCATATGGCTGGTTGGGACCCAAAGACTTCTGACAAGAGACCATGTGTGGTTCAGATACAAGTGAACCTATGGTGATCAACTATAAGCGAACCAATGTGGATCAGCTATGAGGGACCCTATGTGGATCAACTATAAGTGACCATGTCTGAATAACTTACAAGCGACCCTGTATAGATCATTTCCAAGAAACCATGTGTTGATCAGCTGCAGGCGGCCCTGTTTGGACTAACTATGATGGTCTATGTGAGAAGTGGCTCTTTGATACCTAGTAGAGCCACAGTATTCATCAGGGATGAGTACTTCATTAGTCCAAGGTGTTCGGTGTTACGATTGATAGTCATAATTTCTATACTTTATATTATACCTACATGATCATACAGTGCCTCTTTTATACTTTATTTTATGGTCATTACTTTGTATTTTGGGCTCCCTAATGATTATTGTGTTACTCACCCTTGGAGTGGATTCTACTGCATGTGTTGTGTCGCTTGCATATGATCGACACTTTGACAGAGACTTTGGTGGTCTAGGACCTGGCGGTGCTTAGAGAGATGGGATAGACGGATGCTTCGACGATGACCATGGTGGTCGGGGACTAGGTGGTCCTAAGGTATACAGAACAAATTAACACTTCTATGAAGACCTTTGCGGTTCAGGACCAGTTTGTGCCCAGTGATATGGGACAGACAGTCATACTCTAGGAGTGTATCTAATACTATCTGTAGGTGTGTATCATGCCCCCTTCTGACGATGAGTATACCAAGATGTCATCAGTGAAAACCACCATCAAACGATCGAGTTAAGGACATAATATCTTATTCATGAGTCTCATGAACACTAATGGGGAATTGTTCATGCCGAAGGGCATCGCCAAGAACTCATAGTGTCCATACCGACATCTGATGGTTGTCTTCGGTACATCTATATCATATACCAAGAGCTGGTGATAGCCCAGTCTATGGTCTATCTTTGAGAACCACCTTGCTCCCATCAGTTGATCAAATATTTCATCAATCCTAGAAATTGAATACTTGTTCATTACAGTCACCTGGTTCAAGAGCCGGAAGTCCACGCATATCCTAAAGCTTCCATCTTCCTTCTGGGAAAACAACACTGGGGTTGGCCAAGGTGAAACGATGCCTCACGAATCCCTTCTTCTGTAAGTCATCATGTTGTACCGTCAACTCACGAAGCTCCACAGGAGCCATTTGATATGCTGGCATGGATATCAGTGTTTTCTTAGGGTGTAGGTC
The DNA here is from genome assembly GCA_963277665.1 of Viscum album. NCBI lineage: Eukaryota > Viridiplantae > Streptophyta > Magnoliopsida > Santalales > Viscaceae > Viscum > Viscum album. The sequence continues at coordinate 1,963,219,327 of OY728137.1, forward strand.
TATTCAGAAGTCTACCTCACTGTGAGGAGGCAACCCTAGAACATCTTCATAAAATACATCTTCATAATCATCCACCACTACAGGAAAGTGAGGACTCCTCTCATCCACCACATCGAGGTGAGGCTAGCCAACTGGTTTGTGATCGGCTATACCCTCCGCTGAGAAAGTACATATTGTGATACAATGGTGATCTTATGAATGTTGAAAGAAAACTTAGTATCATACCCATGAACACACCGCACTATATGCCTATGGTAGTTGATCTGAGCACAAACTATGGATAACATATCTATAACGAAGATGACATCGTAAGACCTCAACACTACTATTATGATATCCCTTCCAAAGCCCTCGCCTACAAGAGTAAGCTCACACTATCGGCACTAGTGTTTAATAATAAAATCCCCTCCTGTAGGAGTCTCAAATCATAAGTATCAAGCCAATGTCTCCACCAAAATCTATGAGCCCTTGAATGAGGTACATGGAATGGAAAGAGTGACTTGAACCTGCATCTATAAGAACTTTATCTAAGGTTTAAAAGATATAGATCATATTTATGATCATCTATGGAGCATCATAGTCATAGGGCTCCACATCCTGAAGCTTATCTCACCTCTATCCACATGCTCTATGAGGTTATGGTGGACCACCTGGGGGTGGTGGTGGCAGTACCTCGAACCATCGCCCACCACATGTTGCCTGGTTTTCTCCTCTACCACGTCTACTACCCTATGGACCTCCTCACTTAAGCCTCTACCTCTTCCTCGGTCATCCCTCGATTGTCCACTGATCGTCTATGTGGATAGTTAGGCTATCACGATCCATTTTTCACTTCCCCCTATAAGAGCAGCACACCCTGCTTCTCCACTGACCCATGCTTCCCCGGTGGCCTCACACCACTAATCCAGTATCTTGGGGTAATCCTCTAGATGGTCTGTCCTGGTTGGGCATCTGTGTCAACTATTGGATTCCCACAATAGATGACTCGACCACCTGTCACTTGGTAGTATCTCCCACCGTCGGTTCCTTCTCTATGAAAAATCTCTCTACTAGTAGATCTCGGTCTAACACTACTACCTGAGTGGGGATGTTGAGGTAAATCATTGACACCCTGATCTCCCATCGGAGACCCCACTCAAAGATTCAGTCCATGATGAACGGGTCTTATACCATATCCCTAGAGTAGTGGGAGGGGTCTGTAAACCTCGCAGAATACTCATTAACTAACATGCATCCCTTTTGTAGGTGAAACAACTCCTGTATGCGCACTTATCACAAGAATTTTGCGAAGAACTCCTCCCAAAAAAGTTGTTCAAAGTCATCCCTGGAGAGGGACGCCTCGTCATGAGTATGAGTCATCAAGCTCCACTATCTCCCTCGATCCCTGAATATGGATCATAGATAAGATCGCCATCTATTCAAGTGGCATCCTCACTTTGCATTATACCCACATCACCACCTCTTGCCAGTCCTCAGTGGCCTAAGGATTTGTCTGTCCCCTGAACCAAGGATATTTCTATCTCTGAAACTCATGTAATGCATTGAGTCTGCGTGTGTCCTCCACCAGTAGTATCAGCAGTAGTTGTTGATCAATGGGTGGTGATAACATTGGTGTACAACCCATTGGGTTGATCTCTAGCACTAGTCACTGAACCGACACCTCATCATTAGGCGGGCTATCCTCATGGTCACCTATCAGAATCCTAGTTGGATGTATGCCTAGAGTCTTCCTGAAATAGATCAAGATGTACCATAGTCACTAGATAATACCTGGTGAGATGACTCTGGTTCAAGATGACCATGAAGAAAAACTCAATTCATATATGATACATGCAACCAATGTTTTTATTTATATAACCGAAAAGTAGAATTCAAGGTCCTTGTTTATGGATAAGTCGACTGCCGCACCATCTCTGGACTCCCTGAATCTAAAATTGAAACTCGATACATTTAACACTATTTCCAAAAAACAAAATAATAGACCCCCAGGCATTGAGGTAGATCTAACCACCTCTGATACCACTTTTTTACATCCCGTCCCCTAGGGTCCGTGTCGTGACTCCCCCAAGCCTGTCATCGAAAGACCAGAGGGTTGGGGTGTAACTACCCAAAGTTTTCATTGGAAATTTCCTTCTTATAATTATGTAATATAATCAAGTTAAATCACAACATAATGAAAAGATAAGTGATATGTTACCTTTAAACATAATTTTGTCACTTTTGTGATTTTAATTTCGAAACTCTAACATACACAGTTGCAGTTAGTAAGTTATTTGGAGTCGAATAAAAAAACATAATTTTTAGTGAATAGTAACCTACCCTTATGAAGAGTAAAATACCCTTATTAATAGAGTTATACCCTAATGAATAATAACCTTACCTATTATAGTATTTAAATAATAATCAATTAAATATATGATGTCCCTATATCTTGGAATAAGAAAATAAATGTTTTGAAATTGTTATTTTTCGAGTAAATTGTTATTTTAATTAAATATTTAATTAATCATAATTAGAAAATTATATTTTAAAATTGGATTTAATTTTTGGATTCTAAAAATCGAAAAATGGTTAGGGTGAATTTTTTTTATTTTTCTAACATAATAGAATTTTTGATGAATAGTAGAATATGACAATTTATGATAAATGCTAAATAATGGATTAATTGGGTCATTAATGATGATATACTAGTGTATATCAATTATTTAGAAATCACATGTATTTTTTACTATTCTTGGTCATGGAATACTCACTATTTCTTATCTTGAGAAGAAATAATAAATAAATGATTATAATATTATAAAAATCCCCCTCCCCTCCACTATAAATACCACTCATCCTTACCTCTTATCTTCACTCATCTCAATCCTTTTTTCCTTGCCAATAATCTCCCCAAATATCTCTCCAGGCTCCCTCCCAACGTCCAACAGCATTTGGTCTCCTAAAAAGTCCAAAATCTCTCCCCTTAAGAAGCTCTCAAGGAAGGTTGATTCAAGAGGTAAAATTTCTCTTTTCTTCTCTTTCATTTTTAAGTTCCTTTGATCAATTTTCTTTCCTATCCACTAATCATTCAAATGGTATGAATAATCCAGTACCATAAATGTACTAAAATGTTTTTATTCTTATGGGATATTTCATTATAATATTTCCCCACCATTTATTTGAAAGAAATCAAAACACCATTTGAGATGTGTTAATTTAGCACATTCATGGACAACGATTTATCAATTTCTATTATCATATTTAATTCTGGTCATGAAACCATTTTTCTTATGGATGAATAAGATTATTATATATGTAATATATCCTAGTTAAGGTTTTATAATTCTTTTGAATAAATGGTATTTAGTTATAAATAAAAACAAGTATGTTGAAATCAAAACCCACTATTTAACCAAAACGGTTGTCATTAAGGTTTTATATGATAATTAATCTTCACTCCCAATAACCAAATTAATTTTTATGACCTTTTAATCTCCTTGATGTTCAGTAATAAAATTTATCTTCAGTTCTGGATAACCACCTTCATCATACAAGTTTATCCGAACACAAACCAATCATTAAAACTAACTAAGCAAATAGACCCAAACATTGAAATTGGACCTTATAACCAATAAGAAAGTTCATTAATGAACTAAAAATAGTTATAATAAATAAATTACATATGTAATATGTTATGGAATTATTAATTAATAAACCTGATTTTTTATTCTGGTTATTAATAACAAGTGTAGAACACCACTGGACTTAAGGTAAGGGGTCCTCTCCATTTCACTCTTAATCAAGATCGTCCTCTATGCTACGCCTTTTTATTTGTAATTCCAATTGATGGGGTGTGATTTAGAACCTCTCCCATAGTTACCTAATATTTTATTTTTTATTAGAAACCCCTTCTTTCTCTCATCAATCCCTCCTAGATAAACCCAACATCATGCCGATAATCCGTAACGAATTTTACCCAAACCTCCTTTATTCTTTCGGATTGCCTTATCATTATTTATATAAAAATGGAGTTATCTTATTTATTTATGTGAATATTCTAAACTATGTGTAGTTGTACAAAATTCATTAATCATGACTCTTTCATCACTCTCTTTCTGGGATATACCTGTTTTTAAATGATTCCCTCCTTAGTACTTTCTGATAAGCAAACTTATTTTAATGGGACTTCCTGAATTCTTACCCGATTTCAAGTACACTCTATCATCTGTTTTAATGAACCATTGTCTTTATGAAATTATTATATTTCTAATTAAAACATTATTGGTTCACTTCTAGTATTATATAAAATATTTTTACCATTTCTATTTGGAAATATCTATAGTATTTTCCTTAAAATGGCATAAAAATGTTTTAATGCTAATGTTTCTCAAATAAATTTATTATATATTGTAACTTAGGTTTGACATCACTCACCATTATATATGAATATTTTAACTTATGAACATCCATGTAAGTTATAATTGTTTTCACTCATGTACACTTTTATGATACACCCATTTTTATGCATTATGACATGAATGTTTTACCCATTTCATTCAAAGGGTTACCTTATGTTTTTGTATGGTTGATTATGTATGATCATTTATGTGGAAATTATATTCATGAAAATGTCGAGATGGGTGTGCCAAGATAGTGCTCCCATTCATTGGGTAAAGATAAGTATCTTGAGATGTAATATGAAACACAATTGGCGGTTAGCCTTGACTTGTACTGCTATGGGAAATGGGATTGGCGGTTAACCATGACCTATACTACTACGGGACATGGGATTGGCAGTTAGCCTTGACCCATACTACGATGGGAAATGATATTGGTGGTTATCCTTGACTTGTACTAAAGATATGTTTTATGATTCTGCCACATCTATATTATTCAATGTTCATATGATCCCATGCTTATAAGTTATGATTCCATATATTCCATGATTTTTATATCATTTTGTCATGCCTCCTAATTCTGGTGCTTAAGCTTTATTCTTAAGTTCATTCCCTTACTGGTCTTTTTAGCTCACCCCTTGGTTCAGGTGTCCCCTAGGGTACCCTATACAGATCTAAGGGCTCAAATGAAGTTAGGATCTTTGGTGAAGATTAAATAAATAATTGTTTTTTTAGCCCCATGTTTTATGTACCTAGTCTTCCAAGACACTAGAATTAATTACCGTTGTCTTATACTATGATGTATAATTAAGCTTAAAATCATGTAATGTTATATGTAAAAGGCTAGGGTCTCTATATGGTGACTTTCACCAAATTTTTCAACCTGCTAGTGGGAGGCATTTTCCTGAGTACCTGTACACACACACACAACCACGTCCCAAAAACTAGAAAGGTAAACATGCATGCCATTAAAAAAACTAAGTAATGTTACAATATGTTGGTCAAATGGTATAGAATAAAAACCCAATAAAAGACAGACTGAAAATAGTGAAATAAAAAAATATTCTCTAAAGAGTTGTCCTATGAAAACCCCACCTGATGGGTAAGTGTCGAGTATATTTTCAAAGCTGTAGAATTATTCCCCACCTACCTGATCTCAGTAGGCAACACTGGTTCCTAGTCCACCATGTCCTTCTTCAAGGCGTCTGTCGTCTACACCAGACACAACATGTGCGGGAGAAGCACGTGCATCGGTGAGTAAAAAAATACTCAGTAGGAACCCCAACACAAAAAAATATCACAAATAAATCCATAAAGAAAACCATGAAGAATTATCATGAAGAATACAACTTACATAGGTATAATCTAAATCACAAAAATAAAGAAAATTAGTCGTAACACTGAACACTTTGGATTATTGAGGTACTTATCCCTGATGAGTACCATGGATCTGCAGGGTCCTACGGATCCACTTCTAACGTAGGATATCAATGATGGACCACATATAGACACTTGTAACACAACCACATAGGGCCACTTTTAGCTGATCTACATAGAGTCACTCGTAGCTGATCCACACAGGGTCACTGGTAGCTGATCCATGGAGGGTCCCTTGTAGCTGAACCACACAGGGTCTCTTGGAGGTGTTCCACATAGGGTCTCTTAGATATGATCCATATAGGGTCTCTTAGAGCTGATCTAGATAGGTTCACTTTTCCTCAATTCCTACATGGTCACTTGGGCCCTCTCATCAGTAGTTTTTGGGTCTCATCCAGCTACAGAATTCCCGCAGATAGCAAACTTGATTTTTGTGATAATTTAATCCTCAAGCCATTTGTTTCATTTCAACTCACATGAAAGTCTACATAGGGTATTCTAAAAGAACCACCTCATTACAAGGATTCTAATGCTATAAACAGCTCATCAAATGAATATATGGTCTGAAAGATATTGGTGTTTTAGAAAATAGTGGAAGGTTTTGTCTGGGTCCAGTCTGACTAGGTCAAACCAACCCAACCGACATGACTTGGGGTCCCACATAACCTGACCCAACCTAGTTGGTCGGGGTCGGCGTGGTCTGGCCTGGCTTCTAGGCCATGCCAATTGGGCCTTATTGAACTTAGCCAGGTTTGATCATGGGCCAAGCCCACCGGGTCGCCCAATGACCCAGATTTATCCGTCCCGGCACGCACTAGCGGGCCGGTTTTCTTTCCCAGTCCTGTCCACCCAGTGGCCCTCCTTTATCCCACCGGCCCGACCTGCAAAATTGGTGCATCTTTACTTCATCATGGGCCACTCTATGGCCCAGTTTGCATCCCCCCATACCAGCCTACTATGCGTACTGGTCTCTTCCATCCAAGATGCTAGGTGGTGTCCGGTTTGTGCATGTTGTGGCTAACTATTTCGGCCACCCCTTGTCCCGCAAGCGGTACTCGTGGGACCTCATGCTAGCGCTCTATGCCACAGCCCACTCCACTGATGTGGTAGGGTGTCTGCATCCATTTCCACCCGCCATTGATCCACTTCTAGAGGCTCCTACCTCACTGCCTTGGTGCATCATCATGGTGTGTCACCACCCACCTGTGGCTGCCACTATGAGCTATCGGTTATCGGTTCCACCACCTCTGCCAGTCCCCAGTGTCACCACCTATTCTTGAGCGCTAGAGGGATATTCCTCAGACCACCAGGTCTGCTCTGTTGGTCCATTCTTCAGACCGTATGCCCCTCCAACCTTTATGAGGTGTCATTTTCCCTACTATGGCCTCGAAAATTCCTTGCCATCAATCAAAAGTTGTGGCCATGAAGAACACATATGAACTCAAAAAGGTGAAGGGGCCTGGTACTTGTTCGTGTCGGCTCGCAACCTTTGTGTTAGAGTTTATTTAAACATGGGGGGATATGATTATGATTCTATCAAAATTAATTCCATTGCAAAACCCTGGGAATAATCTCCCTCCCACAAGAACAAGCGATCAACAAATCAAACTGTTCATGGGATGATCTGGGTTCTTTGTTTTAGAATAAAGTACGAGGAATTAAAACATAAAAAATTGACCCCCAATTAGGATAGATTTTTTGGTCATGGAATAGTGGAATTGTTCACCTTTGTTCTCCATTCTTGATATGCTGCCCACGTTGCTCGTGATCCTTCAAACGGGGGAAGGAGAATGGGTTCATCAATCTCCATTCCCATTCTTTGAGGTGTGTCGATGTCACTAGAAATTCTCTAGCATTATTTGTTGGATATAATTTCCTTTATATCCATCAAATAAATTCTAGCTCTAGTCCTCCAACTTGTGTTCTCATTAAAATAGGATCGTGTCGTAGTATTTATGTTACGTTGTGCCGTCACGTCGTTACGTTGTTTTATTAATGAAACAGTATGTCTATTATGATTAAATTAATAATTTGTTACACTACACAATTAAGACTCTCATTCATTATATTCATTTAATGTGACTCATCGTCACCTCATCGTCTTTTCAGCAATGATGATGTGCCACCGCTCAATGGTGAAGATAAATAAATGAAATAAATTTTTATGTTATTTTATTTTTCTTCTAAAATTTCTGAAAGCTATCTTTTCTATTAAACCCTCTATGTTCTAAGTTATGTATTTTATTGGAAAATCTCATCATTCTAAGTTCAACAGGCCCCTCATATGTTTTTATCTGAGCACCAGTTTAAAAGTTAGAAAAATCCACTCGCACGTTTATTTCAATGAACGTAAAAATAGTTCAAAATTATATTCCAAGCTCATCGGGCCTTAGAATTAGGTGTCACCTAAGCATACCATATTGAAATAATCTAGTATTATTTAAAACAAATTACATGTAATTTTTAGGGCATTACATTACCCTCACCATTAGGGCTTCACATCCCCATAAGTCAAAACAAGGATAAAAAATGGGGTTACTGAGCACAAATCTGATCCTCCATCTCCCTTGTGCTCTCCTAGATATTATCATGATACCGAAAAAATTTCACCAGAGGAATTGAATTTCCACAAAGGACCTTCTTATGTGGATCCTCTATCTCCACTGGGAACTCTACAAACATCACCCCATATTCAATGTCTATCATCCTAGTTGATGACATCTGACGGATGGTTCACGTACCTCCACTTCCATGACATGTGGAAATCATTATGCACCCAGTGCATATATAGGGGGAGAGGTAAGTAGAAACACACCTCGAAAACTATGCTCAGAATCTGGAAAGTTCTGATTAATCTCAGAGATAACTTGTCGCTATAGAAAAATCTTTACAATCATCGTCTGGGTAAGACTCGAAGGACACATAGTCTCCATCCTTGAAAACTAAGGGAATATGTCTCCTATCAGTATAATATTGTATCCCTACTCTATGCAGTTCTCATATGCTCATGAATGATTTGCATCTTCTCAGTGGTATCATGTTCCAACTCTGGACCCTTGAGTGCTGACTCCCCTGTGTCTATCCAGCATAGATGTGATTTTCATGGTCACCCATACAATGCCTTGAATAGTGACATGCCCATGGTGGAGTGATATTTATTGTTGTATAAAAAATCCGCCAATGGGTGGTGGTCCTCCCAACTATGACTAAAATCAAGGATTCAAGCATGATTCATGTCCTACATGGTTTGTATGGTAAGCTCTATCTGACCAACCGTCTATGGGTGAAAGGCTGTTCTCAACCACAACTGAGTCCCGAATGCCTCCAGTAATTCCTTCCATAGCCAGGATGGGAATTTTGTGTCATAGTTTCAAACGAACATAAAAGTAACCCCATGAAGTTTTAATATCTCTTGGATGTAGTGGCATCCCAATCCCTCTATCGATCTATACTTTTGGATGGGTAGGAAGTGAGTCGACTTGGTGAGTCATTCGATGATCACCAAGATAGAATTGTGGCCCTTGGATGTATGTTGTAATCCTTTCATGAAGTCCACTGAGATTCCATCCCACTTTCACTCTTGTACATTAAGTGGTTGGGCCATGCCTGATGGATCCTAATGCTCATCCTTTACTTATTAACAAGTGAGGCATCATGAAATGTACTCAACCACCTCTTTCTGCATCCCTATCCATCAGTACTGATGTCAGAAATCCTAGTACATCATCACCACACCAGGATGTACCTCCAAGGAGGAGGTATGTAACTCCCTCAAAATCTCCTCTTACAACAACACAGGTACTATTGTGCACCCACTTAAAAGGATGATGTGCTCCCCACCAATCAAAAATCCATCAGGAGCATGTCTTGAGGATTACTGGGCACATTGGGCCTCGCAGTCAACATACACAATATATTCCTCCATAACTCTCTATAAGAGTGTGGGAGTGACTGTCATCAACTGAACGTAAATTGTACCATCGTCATCTATGAAAGAAATCTGCCTCTTGGTGAGCTGCAATGTCACCTCACTCAGCAGATTCAAACCAAACCTCCTCCTGAGCACATTTTCGAAGATATTCCCCTTCTTAAGAGTATAGAATATCTTAAATTCATAGTCTTGGAGGAACTATATCCATCACAACTTCCTCAAGATCAGGTCCTTCTAGGAAAATTTATACATGATACTTTTTTAGTCGGATTAGATGGAAAACCACTCACCCATCAAGTAGTTCCACCACAACTTCAATGCAAAGACTACTATTTCTAACTCCAGGTCATAGTTCGCATAGTTCTGCTCATGCTTCCTCAACTATCATGAACTGTAGGTGATCACTGCTCAATCCTACTTCAGAACACAGCCCATTCTAGTCCCTAATGCCTCGTAGAAAACTTCATATCCAATGCCCTCTTCTGGTAGTGTCATGGTGGGGGCACTCGTCTGTCTCTGCCTCAGCTCCTGGAAACTCTAATGGAACTTCTTTGTCTACACGAAGGGATGTAACATCCATGTTAATGTCGATAAAGGAGTTTCTACCCTAAAAATTTAATTCAGGGACTTCTAGTATTATCCGGACAACCCAAGGAAAATCCATGCCTTAGTCACGCTTTTGTGCGGCTCCCAAGCAAGAACTGCATCTATCTCCATCAGATCTGCTGAAACTCCAGCCTCCTAGATGATGTGTCCCAAAAAGTGGACTTCCCAAATATAAAATTGGCTCTTTGATATCCTCCCATTAACATGGTGCTCTCAGAGTGTATCCAGGACTATCTTTAGTTTTGTAGAGTGCTCATCTTTTGACGTCGAGTACATCAAGATGTCATTAATGAAGACCACCAAGAAACGATCAAGGTATGTTTGGAAGATCCTATTCCTGAGTCCCATGAAAACTTCTAGAGAATTTGTCACACCAAAGGGCATCACCAAGAACTCTTAATTGTTATACCGGCATTTGAAGGCTGTCTTCGGTGCATCCGCGTCCCATACCCAAAGCTGGTGATTTCTTGATTTGAGGTCTATCTTTGAGAACCACCTCCCTCTCTTTAGCTAATCAAATAGGTAATAAATAAAATTCAATGGATACTTATTCTTCATGGTCACATGGTTATGGTGTTGGAATTCCACGCATAGCCTCATGCTCCAATCTATCTTCTTGGAAAACAAAACTGAGGCTTCCTATGATGAAACACTGGGCCTTGCAAAGCCCTTCTCATGCAAGTCACCCTACTAAAAAATAAACTCAATAAGCTCCACAAGAGTCATCATATATGCCAATGTGGATATTTTTGCTGTCATGGGGTACAAATCGATGCATACATCTACCTCCGTATGAGGAGGTAACCCCAGAACATCATTAGGAAAATACATCTTCATACTCATCCACCACACCAAGGGTGAGGCTAGACAACTGGTGAGTGATTGACTACACCCTCCTCCAGGAAAATCCATCCTGTGTTATAGGGGTTTCCTTCACATCGGTGATGGAAAAACTAGTCTCATCATTGTAGATACACTGGAATCTATGTCTATGACAGTTGATCTGAGCATGAATTGTAGATATCCAGTCCATACCTAAGATGACATCATAAGGCGTTGACCCCAGTACTAGGAGATCCCAGCTGAATCTATCACCTCCACGAGTAATCTCACACTACTAAAATCTCTTTGTAATCATTGAATCCTCTCCAGTAAGAGTTTATAATCGTAAGGATCGATCCAACGGCTCGACTAAAATATCTGAGCCTCGAACGACGTCCATGGAACAAAACGAGTGACTAAAAAATTTTCTATAAAAACTGTAGTTAAGGTGGAGAAGACATATATTATACCTTTAATCATCTTTAGAGCACCGTGGCCATAGTCCTACACTACCTAAATCTAAGCTTTCCTTTTTCCACCAACCCCCAGATGCCATAGTGGACCACCAGGGGGTGGTAGTGGGAGTACCTCGAACTATCACCCATTTCCTGCTGCTCAGCCATCTCCTCTCCCACATCAGCCACCCTACGGACCTCCTCGCTCAAACCTATTCTTATTCCTTGGAGGTCCCTTGATCGTCCACTGATCGTTTGTGCTACAGTTCAGGTAGTCACGGGCCATGTGTCCCTGCCCGCCGCATGATTAGCACGCCCTGCCCCTCTGCTGATCCCCACTTCCCCAGTGGCCTCGCACCACCGATCATGTATCATGGGGTTGTCCTCCTAATGGTATGGCCCATATGGACCTCTGTGTGAACTATCAACTACCAATATAGATGACTCCTCCATATGTCACTAGGTGGAAGCTCCCACTATCGGTTCTTGCTCTACGACAAAGCTCTCAACTAGTAGAGCTCGCTCTAGCACTCCATCCTGAGTGGGGATGCAAAGGGAAATCATCAACACCAGGATATTATGTCGGAGTCCCTATACAACGGTTTGGTCCCTAAAGAAAGGGTCATGTATTGTATCTATAGAGTGGAGGGAGAGTTCTGTAAACTTTACAGATTACTTAGCCACTAACATGCTACCCTATGGTATGTGAAGAATCTCCCGTATAAGCACTGATCATAAGGTCTTGGGGAAGAAATCCCCTCAAAAAAGCCACTCAAATTTAGTCTAGGAGAGGGTCACCTCATCATGAGCCTGAATCATCAAGCTTCACTATCTCCCTACTGATCCCTAAAGAAGGCTTCTAGCTAAGATCGCCATCTGGTCAAGTGGTGTCCTCACTAAGAGGAATACCCACGTTAGTGCCTCCAGTCAGTCCTCAGTTTCCTGAGGATCTATCAATCTTCTAAATATGGGAGGTCCCTATATCTGAAAATCATGCAAGGCATTGATTTTGTGTGTTTCCTCCACCAGTTGAGTTGGATGTAACTACTAATCAATAGGTGGTGGTAACACTAACGCACCACCCAGCGGGGCCATCTCTAGCACTGGTCTCTGAAAAGACACATTATCTCTAGGTGGGTTATCCTCATGGTCATGTATCAGAATCAAAGATGGCTATCAGTTTGGAGAAATCCTGAAATAGATCAAGATGTACCGTAATTATTAGATTATACCAGGTGAGATAAATCTAATTCAATAAGAACATGAGGAAACACTCAATTACTATATGATTCATGAGACCTGTGTTTTTATGTATAGAACTGAAATTAATATTTCAAGGTTATAGTGTTTGGATACATCTGTTGTTGTGGAATCAATGGACTCCCCGAATCTAGAAGTCAAAATCAAAATATTTACACTATTACCCAAAAACAAAAGAACAGACTCCCGGTCTTTGAGGTAGAACCGACTACCTCTGATACCCCTTTTTCAAAACCCATCTCCCGGGTCCGATGCTGTGACTCCCCCAAGCCCGCCTCTCAAAGTCCAGGGGTTTACAACTAGTTATGAAGGCATCAACCAGCAAGTGGGAGGCATTTGAATGAGTACATGTACACACGCATAAAACCACATCCCAATATCTGGAAAGGTAAACATGAATGACACTAAATTACCAGTGATTAAAGGTATAATCTATATGTCAAATGGGCTAGAATACAAACCCAAAAAAAGATAGACTGAAAATAAGAATGTAAAAAAGATCTCTAAAGAGTTATCTGCAGAAAACCACACCAGAGGGATAATTATAGAGTAGCTTCCAAAAACTGTAGAAGTATTCCCCACCCACCTAATCTCACTGGGCACCGCTGGGTCCTAGTCTACCAATTCCTTCGTCAAGGATTTGGTCGTCTTCACCATACACAACACATGTGAGTGATGCATGTGTAGGGGTGAGAAACAAAATACATAGTAGGGGGCCCAAACCACAAAGGAAAGGCCACAAAACAATCCAAAAATAAAACCAAGAATCATGATCATGATGCAAGACAGATCACATAGGTATAATCTAAATAACAAAAATCAAGACCATCATTAGTAACACTAAACACCTTAGACTACTTAAGTACTCATCCCTGATGAGTACCGTGGGTCTGCTAGTTCACACAGAGCCACTTCCCACATAGGAAAACAAACATGGTCCACACAGGGCCACTTGTAGCTGATCCACATAGGGACACTTCTAGCTGATCCACACAGGGTTTCTTTTATCTTATTCACACGGGATCTCTTGTAGATAATCCACATAGGGTCGCTTGGATATGATCCACACAGGGTAGCTTGGATTTGATCCACATAGGGTCTCTTGGAGATGATCCACACAGGGTCTCTTGCAGCTGACCCACATAGGGTCTCTTGTCTTCTAGGCCTCAAGGTGAATTGGGCCCACTTTTCTGTAGTCTTTGGATCTCATCCAACCACGGTATTTTTTCATGTAGCATGCTTGATTTCTGATACAATTAAATACTCAATCCATTCAGTGCATTTAAACATAAATTAAAGTCTACTTATATTATTAAAAAATAACCAACTCATTGCAAGGGTTATGATGCCACAAACGGCTCATCAAACAGACACTCAGTCTGAAAGATATTGTTGTTTCAGTAAATAGGGATTGGTTGTGTCTGGGCCTGGTTAGACTAACTCAACCGACCTGACCCAAGGGTCCCGCATGACTCCACCCTATTCGGCCAACCCAACTTGACCCGGTTGGGTCTGGGGGGTGGGGGTGGGGTTCGGTATGACCTATCTATTATGCCAGGTCCATTGTTCCTTACTGTACCTATCCTGGTTTAGCCATGGGTCCATCCCACGAGATCGCCCAGTGACCCAAATTTATCTGGTCCAGACCGAACTAGCAGGATAGTTTTCTTTCCCAGCCTAGGCCTCCCAGTGGCCTAGCTTTATCCTGCTGGCCCTACCCCCAAAGGAAGGTCATCATTACTCCAGACCAAGTCGTTCTGCGTCCTGGTTCGTGCCCCCGATCTCGGCTCACTGTGTGGGTCGTTCTCCTCTAGCCTGGGTGCCAGGTGGCATCCAGTGCATGTGCTTCATGGTTGGCTATGTCAGATTCCCCCTTGTCCTATAGGTATTCCATGTTGGTACGCATGCCAATGCATCATGCTACATATGCTACCATGACCCGCTCCACCGACGTAGACGGGTGGTCGTGTCCCTATCTCCAAATCGTTGGCCTACTGTCGATGGCTCCTACCTCACTGTCGTGGCGCGAGACAGCCGCATACTCCCTCAGCGAGCCATCATGGCATATTGGTGGGATATTTCATAGACCATTGGGTCTGCTATGGTGGTTCATTCTTCATATTGTATGCGCCTCTGGCATCCATGTGGTTCTATCTTCCCTATTATGGCCTCGAAAATTCCTTGTCGTCAATCCTGAGTAACAGCCATGAAGAACACACAACAACGCACAAAGAAAAAGGTGCTCAGGCCTAGTTTGTGTCATTCCACACCATCCATGTTATAGTTTTTATAAAACGTGGGGGGATATAATTATGATTCTATCAAAATTAATCTAAATGAAATACAATGAGAATATGCTCCCACCCGTAAGAACAAGAGATCCACGGATCAACCTATTATTGGGTTGATCCGCAATCATTGTTTTAAAATGCAGATTGGGTAATTCTAACTTAAAAAAGTAAACCCTACTTGGGATAGATTCTTTGGTTAGGGAAGAGCGGCGTCACGCGCCTTCATTCTCCATTATTGATCTATCACCCACGTTGTCAGCGATCCTTCGAAGGGTCGAAGGATAATGCATTCGTCTTTCATCGGTCGCACTCTTTGGGGGATGTTGATTTCACTAGTGATTCTTCATCGTTATTATTTGAGGAGAATTTCCACAGTATCTATTAGAGAAATTGTAGCCCTAATTCCTTAACCCATTATCTCATTAAATGGGAAATGTGTCGTAGTGGTTCTGTTACGTTGTGTCGTCATGTCGTTATGTAGTTTCATTAAAGAAACAGTGTATCTGTTATGCTTCAATTAATGGATCATTATGCTATAAACTTAAAAGAGTCATTAATGGGCTTAATTTAATGTGACTCATCGTCACCACTATTATAGTGTTGACGTTCCACCACTCAATAGTGAAGAGAAACAAATAAAATAACTTTTTAAGTTATTTTATTTTCCTTCCAAAATGAATGAAAAACTATCATTTCTGATCGACCCTCACTGGTTGAAGTTATGTATTATCTAGGAAAATCCAATCGTTCTATGTTTAGCGAAGCCCCCATAATTTTTATCCGAGCACCGGTTTAAAAATTAGAAAAACCCTCTCACACGTTTATTTGAATGAACTTTAAAAAAGTTCACAATTCTATTTTGGGATCACTGGGAATCAGAATCAGGTGTCGTTTAAGCATTTGTTCTTGAAATAAACCCCTATAATTTTTAAAAAATTACATATAATTTCTGGTACATTACATTACCCCCATATTTAGGGATTCACATACTTATAATCAAAAACAAGGCTAAACTAACAAATGGGGGTACTAAGCATGAATCTAAGCTTCCTTCTCCCAAGAAAGCACTGCCACTGTCTTTTCTGGATCCACTAAAACTCTAGAATTTAAGATGACGTGTCCTATAAAGTGGAATTCCTGAATCCAAAACTGAAACTTCGAGAGCTTCCCATAGATTTGGTGCTTTCGGAGTGTATCCAGGACTATCCACAAGTGTGTAGCATGCTCCTCTTTAGACACCGATTACACCAAGATGTCATCAATGAAGACCACCATGAAATGATTGAGGAAAGGCTAGATGATCCTGTTCATGATTCCCATGAACATTGTTGGGGAATTGGTCATCCTAATGGGAATCACCAAGAACTCATAGTATCCATACTAGAATCTGAAGGTTGTCTTCGGTATATCCTCATCCCATACCTGAAGATGGTGATATCCTGATATGATGTCTATCTTTGAGAACCACCTCCCTCCCTTCAGCTAATCAAAGAGGTCATCAATCCTAAAAAGTGTATATTTTTTCTTCATTGTCCCCTAGTTCTCGCGCTAGAAGTCCACACATTACCTCAATCTTCCGCCTACTTTCTTAACAAACCACACTGGGGCTACCCATGGTGAAACTATAGGCCTCATGAAGCCCCTCTCCTACAAGTCCTCCAGTTGTACCCTAAAACCATGAAGCTCCACAAGATCTATTTGATATGCCAGTGTGGATATCAGTGTTGTCCTGGGGTATAGGTCAATACTGAACTCCACCTCCTTGTGAGGAGGTAACCTTGAAACATCCTCAAAAAAGAAATCTTCATGCTCATCCACCACTATAGGAAAGTGAGGACTCCTCTCGTACACCACACAAAGGGTGAGGATATACAATATGTGAGTGATCAGATAGACCCTCCTCTGAGAATGTTTGTCATATGTTGCAAGGGTTCTCTTCTTTCTGGTGGAAGAAAAATAGGTCCCATCCTCATGGACACACCACACTCTATACCTAAGGTAGTAGATATGACCATGAAATGTGGATAAATAGTCCATGCCCAAGATAACATCATAAGGCCTCAAATCTGCTACTAAAAGACCCCAGTCAAAGATAACACCTCCAAGAGTAAGATCACACTACTGGTACAAGTGTGTAATCATCGAATCCCCTCCCGTAGGAGTATATAATCCTAACGATCGAGCCAACGGATCCACCGGAATCTTTGAGCCTCAAACAAGGTCCATGGAAAAGAAAGGGTGACTAGAACCTGTGTCTATAAGAACAACAGCTAAGGTGGATAAGACATATATTTTACTTCTAATCATCTCAGGAGTGTCGTGGTCATAGGTCTCTTTTTCCTGAAGATGAGCTTTCCCCTATAAACCCGCCCCCTGAGGCCGTGGTGGACCACCTGGGGGTTGTGGTGGTGGTACCTCAAACCACCCCCCATTTAGTACATCTCGGCCTACTTCTCTTCCATGTCTGTCACCCTATGTACTTCCTCTATTGAACCTATACCTATGACTCTATGGTCCCTCAACTATCCACTGATCATTTGTGTGGTGGGTCAAGCAGTCACGAGCCATGTGTCCATGCCTGCTACACGAGTTTCACTCTATGCTCCTCTACTGGCCCCTACTACCCCAGTGGCCTCACAACATCGATATTGTATCTTGGGGTCATAATATAGATGTTCTATGCCACTTTTACCTCTGTGTAAACTATTAGCTGCTTGCCACAGATGACTCGGCCACCTGTCGCCCGGTTGTAGCTCCCATCATTGGTTTCTGCACTATGAGAAATCTCAGTACTAGTAGATCCCACTTTAGTAATCCAACCTATGTGGGGATGATGAGGGAAATCATCTACACCCTGATCTCCCCATTGGATTCCCTGATCAATGGTTTTGGACCAATATAAAGGGTTTCATTCCTTATCTATAGAGTAGTGGGAGAGGTTTGTAAACCTTGCACAGTACTCAACCACTAACAAGATGCCCTTATGTAGGTGAAGTAGCTCTTGTATGTGCACTGAGAACAAGGTTTTGTGGAAGAACTACTCCCAAAAAAGTCGCTCAAAGTTATACTAGGTGGAGGTTGCCTCATAATGAGTCTGAATCGTCATGCTCCACTATCTCCCTATCGACCCCGGAGGAAGGCTCACAGCTAAGATTGATATCTAGTCAAGTGGCATCCTCACTAAGTGAAAGACTTGCATCACAGCCTCGATCTATTCCTAAGAAGACTAAGGATCTATCTCTCCCCTAAACCTAGGAGGCCTCTTTCTCTGAAACTTGTGCAAGGCACTGAGTCTTCATTTTTCCTCCACCGTTAGAGACGGTATAAACTTCTTATCAATGAGAGCTGGTAACATTGGTTTACCACCCAATGGTCCCATCTCTAGAACTTATTCCTGAATCAACACCTCATCACTATGTGGGATGTCCTCACAGTCACATATCGGAATCCTAGATAGCAGGTTTCGTGGAGTTATCTTCAACGTATGCTCGTTTTTCCTGTTTCACTGAGCACCACCTAATCCCAGACCACCAAGATCTCCATCGAAGAATATATCCATCATCTCTCACTGATAACCATCTGGTCCCAGACCACCACGGTCTCCGTCAAAGTGTTGATCACCTACACAATACACAACACATGCGGGTGAACCCGTGAATGGGTTAGTAATGAAATACTTAGTAGAGACCCCAAAACCAAAAAGGAATGACAATGAAGCAAGACCACACAACAAGACCATAATGAAAAGGCATCTCACACAACCTATAATATAAAGCATCTAAAGGAAAAAATTTAGTTGTACAATGAAAACCTCGAACTACTAAGGTACTCATCCCCGATGAGTTTCGTGGGTAAGCTGGGTCACACAGAGCCACTCCCCACCATGGGCCTACTAGGTAACACAGAGTCACTTCCCACTTAGGCCATTGTAGCTGATCCACACAGGGTTTCTTGTTGTTGATCCAAAGAAGGTCTCTTGGAGCTGCTCCACACTGGGTCTCTTGTAGCTGATCCACACAGGGTCTCTTGAAGATGATCCACATAGGGTCTCTTGTAATGGATACACACATGGTCACAGGTAGATGATCCACACAGGGTCTCTTATCTGCAGTCTTCGAGTCCCAACCAGCTAGAGGATATATGCTTATAGCACACTTAATTCTGAGTGAATCCACTTCTCGAGCCATTATTCATATTTCAAATTCCATCAAAACCTCCTTATAGAATTCCAAATGTACCATCTCATCACGAAGGTTCCAACACCGCAAAATTCTCGTCAATCAAACTCCCATTCTGAAAATATTGATGTTTTAGTAAATAGTGGAAGGTTATGTCCGGGCCCGGTCAGACCCGGTTGGTGTGACCCATCCAGCCCAGCCTGGGGGGGGGTTTCACATGACCCAACCTGGTTTGTCCGACCCGACCTGAACTAGTTGGGTATGTTTCGACGGCCTATTTTTTTGGCCATGCCCATTGGGCCCTGCTAGACCCAGCCCAGTTCAACCGTGGGTCCAGCCAGCTAGGCCCCCCACTAACCCGGATTTATCCGGCCTGACCCGCATTATCGGGCCAATTTTCGTTACCATCCTAGGCTACCCAGTGGCCTAACTTTATCCCATCATCTTGACTCGTAACAGTGGGCCAACTTACTCTACCCCAGGCTGCTCAACGGTCCAGTTCACACCCCCCGTCCTGGCCCGCACAGAACGTCGTTCTCCTCCATCCCAAATTCTAGGAGGGAATCTGGATCATGCCCCATGGCCAGCTATACCGAATGACCCTAGATTCCACACGTGGTCCCCACTGGACTGCCTTCCAGTGCACTGTGCCATGCCCTCTTCCATTGACGTGGTCAGTTGGCCACATCCTTGTCTGCTGGTCACCAACCCACTATTGACGGCTCCTACTGCAATGTTGCATCCTGAGCCAGACGTGGCCCTATCTGCTGCAACACGCCATCGTGGTATGCCGCCGCCCACCCGTTGTCGCCGTCATTGATAGAATTTTCTATGTACAACCGGTTTCACTCTAGAGGTTTTTTCTTCAGACTGTCAGTGCCTTCGGCCTCCATGGGGTGTCGTCTTCCTAGTTACGACTTCAAAAATTATTTTCCACCAATATGGAGGTTCTTTCAAGAAGAAAGCACTATAACACCCTTGATGGAGGGGACCAGGCCTTATTCATGTTGGCTCACACCATCCTCGTTAGAGTTTAAAACATGGGGAAGAAGATTTAGTTTATATCAACAATTTAACCCCGATGAAAAACCCTAAAAATAAGCACCATCCCGCAAGAACAAGTGATCCACAAATCAACCTATTCATGGGTTGATCCACCTTCTTTATTTTAGAATGTATAATGAGGAATTAAAATTACATAAAGTAACCCATACCTGGGATAGGTTCATTGCTGAAGTGATCCATCCACGAGGATTTAGATTTTGTTCGGTGCCTTTAGCATTCATCTTCTTTGGTCCAATTCTTCAAGGCCCATCCCCCCACCACTGTGGGCATTCTTCGTGGTAGAACCTATGAGATGACGATAAATAATTTTCAAATTAGTAGTAGGGAAGAGAAAACCTTATGGCGGCTGGAGGCACAGATGATCTAAAGAACAGACCACCGGAGCGAACCTGGTGGTCAGCAGAAAATTTTTCAGTGTACTGGTGGCTGTGGGTGGATGGTTTCATGCCTTGATGTCATGCAGAAGAGGATTCCATAGCCATATTGGGCTATGGAGGGGCACTAGGATCGGACAGCGCTCAGGCCAGCTTCTAGTGGAGGAGGTACATGGACAATCGGCCGCATCAGGGGAGCAGACCGCACTATGTGAACCGCAACTTCATGCTAGAATGTGGTCCAATGGGGACCATGTACGGGACCAGATAGGGAAGCTAGCTAAGATAGTTGTGGGCCACATAAACCATATTCCATCCTTGTGTCCAGGCTGGAGGAGACTAACCAGTTGTGTGGTCTGGTCTGGGGACGCATGAACCGTGCCACTAAGCGGCCCAGGATGGAGTAATATGGCCCGCTGCTGTCAGCCAGGACAGATGGAACTAGGTCACTGGTTGACCTGGTGGGCTAAACCCACAGTTGAACTGGGCTGAGTCCAACAAGTCCCATTGGGACTTGCCTAGTAACCATGTCGGACCGAGTTCATCCAAACCCAATCAGGTTAGGCTGGGTCGGCAGATCTCAGTCGAGTCATGTGGAACCCCCAGGTCGGGTTGTTCGGGTCGGACCGACCGGTTTGGACCGGACCCAGACACAACCAACCCATGTTTAGTAAAACACCAATATCATTCAGACCAAGCATCTGATTGATGATACGTTTTCATCATTGGATCCCTCATGATGGGGGCGGTTCTTTTGGATTGATCTAAGTAGATTTTAATGGAATTTAAAATATAAATAATGTCTTGAGAAGTGGATTATATAGGAATCAAGCATGCTATATGTGGGAATACTACGGCTAGATGGGTCCCAAAGAATACTAAAAATAGATCCTGTGTGGATGAGATAAAAAAGACCGTATATAGATCAGCTAAAAGTTACCCTATGTTGATCAACTACAAGAAGCCCTACATGGATCAGATACAAGATAACCTGTGTGGATCAGCTACAAGCGACCCTCTGTGGATCAGCTACAAGTGACCATCTGTGGATCAGCTACAAGTGACCCCGTGTGGATTCACATCAAGAGACCAAGTGTGAATCGGCTTCAAGAGACCCTGTGTAGATGAGATACAAGTGACCCATTGTGGATCATCTACAAGTGACCTTCTGTGGATCAGCTACAAGGGACCCTATGTGGATCAACTACAAGTGAACCTGTGTCGATCAGCTCTAAGAGAACCTGGCTAGAACAGTTACAAGCAGCCATGTGTGGACCATCTATGTTTCCCTAAGTGGGAAGTGGATTCGTGTGACCTAGGAGACCCATGGTACTCATCAGGGATGAGTACCTCAGTAGTCCAAGGTGCTTAGTGTTATGACTAATAGTGTTTGTTTCCACACTTTAGATTATACATGCATGATCTGATAGTACCTTCTGTATACATTCCATTCTAGTATTTATTTTTTGGCAAGAGTTCCCTACTGAGTATTTTGTTACTCACCCTTTTATAGGATTCACCCGCATAGGTCATGTCATGTGCAGGGGATGAGTGCTTTGATGAAGAACTTGGTGGTCTGGGACTATTTGGTGCTCAGCGAGACAGGTTGAGAAGATACTTCAATGGGGGCCTTGGTGTTCTAGGACCAGGTGGTTCTTAGTGAGACGGGATAGACATATTCTTCGACAGAGACCTTAGTGGTCCATGACCAGGTAGTTCTCAGTGAGATGGGACGGACACGTGTACTTCTATGGATACAGTAATCTACCATTCACCTACCCTTCAAGTGGGGTCTCGAGCAGACATACTATGGTAGTTGTACATTACTTTGTGGTTTTGGGATTGTATTTTGGCCCCTTTATTACTTTCCATTTGTACTATATTCTCTGTATTTGTCTTAGTGATAGTTGTTGTTTACTTCGTGTCTACTTTCAATAGTTTGAGCTATGTGCATGTGTATTGGTTTAAAGGAAAATTCCTTCCTTTTGTAGGATATTCCTATTCGTTTCCAGTGGCCAGCCCCTACCTTATAGACGGTGGGCATGGGGTAAGCACATCATGAGCCCTGGGGGATGGTTCATGACAAAGTGGTATCATTGGCGGTCGTTTCTTATAGAAGAACTAAAAGTGTGTAAATTTTTATGGGGAAACATTGTTAAATGTTTTGAGTTCAGAATTTAGGACAGGGAGTCTTATGTTGGTGAAGCGACCAACGTATCCATACACTCGGTACCTGGATTCTACATTCTAACTCGGTAGATGAAAAAACTGGTTGCATGTGCCTTCAAATGTTTTCTCATTATCTTTCTGAGTTTGAGTCAGCTCACCAGGTATAATATATTAATCTGGATTCATATATATCTCTTTCAAAATGCCTCTATGCAAACAGCCATCTAGGATTCCAGTGTGTGACCATGAGGATGTTCCACATAGTGATGGGGCCTTTGTATAGGGATTGTTTCCCGAGATGTCACCTTTGGGCGTTATCCCAGATTTTCGACTGCATTTTGGTCAGCAGTTACTACTGGCGCCACCAGTACTGGACACATGTAGGCTCAGTGCCTTACATGAGTTTCCATGATAGAGACCCCTCAAGTTCCCAGGCAAGCCCAAATCATTGGTGGCTAAAGTCTGGCATGAGGTGTAGATCAATTTCTCCATCTATTTATGGAACCATTAGATTAGATGGTAGTTTTTTTAGGGATCCTTCTACGTGGCTCATCTGGGAAATGATAGTGTTTTGATCAACCGATCATACAATGGGGAGACTTTTCTATTGACAGAGATTGATAACCTCTCTCTGAGAAGGGACTCTTTCCATAAAAGCTAACGGTTATGCATTCCCAAGATTTTCTGTAGCTTCGGCGTGATGACATGTTGGTAGATGAGTATTCATCGTGGCATACCGACCCTTCCATGTACTTGAGGAATACGATGAAACCAGTTCTCATGGATCGAACTTCGAAGCGATATGTGTTTAGGGAAATCTGATACAACACTATTCCTATGTACATTCCTACATATTCTAGTGTTATAGAGAGAACCATTGTGGTTGAAAGTTATTTATATAAGATGATACCTCTATTGGATGTCAGTAGTGTGAAATCAGGAAGCAGATGTCAGTCTCAAATACTTGGGCGAGTATGAGGACATCTTTCTAGAGGATGATCCAATACTACCTCCTCATAGGGAGGTAGATTTATTGTTAATGATGATTAAAATTCGTGAGTATTATATATTTGATATATGTGATTGATTGATAAATGATCTGTTATAAATGTACTATTACTATAAATATCAACAAGGGTTCCTTATAGTTGGGGTTTAGCTTAGTGGTAAGAACCCCTGAATTCTACATGAAAAATGGGGTTTCAAAACCCATTGGGGGCAGGTAAAGTAGCGGTAATGTAGCAACGGTGGGCACTGTAGTGGCAGCGGGTGTTGTAGCGATGGCAGGGAAACTGTAGCAGTGGTGGGTATACTACGGCACTGTAGCAGCATGAGTACTGTAGAAGCACTATTCACGTAATGGGCCTTGGGCCAAAAAATGGGCCTTCGGGCTGTGTAATGGGATGAATTCCCACTGGGCCTTTAGGATCTATAATGGGTCTCCCACTACGTAGTTAAAGAGGTCTTTGCTTTTCTTTAATAATAAATGAGGCTTCGACCCCAACCTTTAAAATACTAACAAGGGTTCCTAGTTTGACATTCATGGCCCCAATGAATACATGTGAATATTAATTTATTAGACAGGGAATGATTTCCCAAATTTCCATGAGGTTTGGGATAGGGAATGATCTTCCAAATACCCATGGGGTGACATTAATGATGTTCTATGCCCCATGTTATTGACATTGGACTAGAATTACAAGTTACTATATTAGGAAATTTGGTTTTAAATTACTAATGAAATCCTATGATATATTGATTTGTGATTCTATATATGATATGCTTCAAACTCTGACACTGGCCGAAGTAGTTATTATTAGTTCGGGTGTTATTGTAAACCCATGGTTTTAACTGGTTAAATAAATAATAATATCACATGAATATTGTAACTTTATTCTAGTACTTTATTATATTTAAATTTTCATGCACTATTAAAGAGTGGATATTTTTTTATATGTCATTGGTGGTGGCATTCTGAGTTGTACTCACACCATACTCAATCTTCCCGATTGGTAACCAAATATACATCATGTTTACAAGATATGATAAGAGAAAGAGCCATATATTAAATGGATGAATTTTGATGGATCATTGATCGGGGAACTAGGAATGGTATTGGGATCCACTTGGGAGTGATCAAAGTGTCTTTATTTTGGTTTTTCATTTGACACTTGACACATATATAGAATGGAATGTCTACAATTTTTGTTTGGATATTGTTTCCCTATTTTGGTTTATCATGTGATACAAGTATGTTTTATGTATGTCATTATTTAGGTTATTTTTTGTTGTCATTTGGATATTGATTAATTATTTACATTATTGTGTTTCTTTGATAATTATTTTATAGTCTCCCCATAATATATATATTATAACATTGCTACTAGTCTGATACCTCCATCAGATGGGGAGGTATGGCTGAGGTCATTTGACTAACCAAATTGGGGAAAATGTATGTGGGACCTAGGTGAAGATGTTATGAAGTGGTATCAGAGAAAATGTTTTATTTTCTTTTATTTTTTCTTATTATTATGTATTGGAAGATTGGAGAATAGTATGAGTAATTCCTTGATCAATAGCTTTTACATGGGAGTATTTAACCCACGAATGGGAGTAAAATCCAAGTACCCCAGGTGGGATTATTATTATTGATGTATGTTGTTACATTTAAATGTTATTTCATCTTGGTTGATACACTTGTTATGTGATGTTATTTTATTTATATGATTTTATTCATGGTATAGTACTGAACAAATGTTGAGTATACATGAATCATTCTAGGCACTCAAGAATATTATGTGACATGAATCATTTTAGGAACACATTGGAAAACAAGATTGGATGAGTTGTTTAAATGAAAATGATTTTATTTACATGGGTAATTTAAATGAAAAGGGTTACTAAAATGATATCTAAAACATTAAATGATTATAAACATGGTAAATGAAATGAAAAAATGGGTTGATAATGAGAAATATGAATTATTAAAGTGTTTACCCTATGTTATCCATGACATAGATGAGTAATGTTTAAGGGTACTAATAGTTCCTTGGTTTTGACAGTGTAGCGAGGTTTGGGAAATGACCTATTACAGACTTATGTGAATATTTTTAACATAAATGTGATAATAATGTGTTATTTTTTCTAATAATTATGTTTGTAATTATAAAAATATTACTATATAATGATTCTTGTTGATAGGATGACAGAAAGACATGGATGGAAATGTTCCTTTAGTAGTGGAACTTGAGGCTCTGATAATTCCAGGAGAGTATGTTAGAGATACGTTCCTTGAGAACCTTGCTCACTTTATATAGATTATGGAAAGGGACCCATGGTGGGTTCTATGAAACATGTCAGACTTGAAATATGAGTCCCATTGGTAGCACCCTCCAAATTTCATCAAAGATGTCATACCTGATACAGCTGAGTTCTAGATTGAGTCTATCCATATGATAATTCACCACATAAAGACTCGTGATGATATTAGATTCTAACTTGATGCTTTTGTGTTATGTAGAAAATATAAACATTGGTGGTACATCCATACTCGGGATGGAAAACTGAATAATATGGAGTGGAAGGACTTTCATGAGAAGTTATAGGTGAACTTTAACCCTGAGACACTTAGGAAGAAGGGGTTAGATGAGTTTATGTGGTTTACCCAAGGAAGCCTATATGAGATGGACAATGTTAGCATGTTTTATAATTTGTAGTTCATTGTTTCAGTATTAGTAGGGGATGAGGCTACTATATAGAATCATTGTTAATATGGGAATAAATGTGAGATTATGTACCATGATAACATATTTAGGATGAATAATTTTTCAGAAGTGGTAAGTCGGGATCTCATATCTGAGGGGAACATGAAGGGGGATTCCAGTGGAAGAGAGGTTGATTATGTTGGACAATAGTGTAAAGCATTGCTTTGATAATTTCAACTAGCGAGATGGAAAGTAGAGTGGCTAGGGGGAAGGATAAGTTAATCAGTATATTACTCAAGTGATTTGAAAACAATTTCATTGGTCTTTTAACATTCATAGACAGTTCCCCAACCCCTGGTAGAGTTTAAATCTTGGAGAAGGATGGTACAACCACAATAGTTTTTTAGAAACTGAAAACTCATGGGTAGTGATAGAGGTTCCAAATAGATTTAGAACACTAGAAGGGGGTATTATAACCTACACCAACCTAGAAGATAGATTTATTCCAGCTTTGATAGTCGAGGAAGTGGAAGAGTTACTTCTGAGAATGAGTTCCCTTATCAATGGAGTGGTTTAGATCAGGGAAATCATACTCCAGAATAAGGAAGTGGGGTAGGATAGTTTCTTGCAGTTCATTCTTCTGTTGTGGATAGTGAGGCTGGAACAAAGGTAATTAGAGGTTCTATTCTTCTATATTATAAACTTTATACTACCTTATTTAATATATTAGCTACTCAATCAATTATATCTACACAATTTTTGAATGGTTTGAGTTTGATGGTGGAATTTTTTAGTGGGGTTATGATGATTGACACACCATTGGGAGAATAGTTGAGAGAAATCTAATTATAAAAGGGGAATTCTCTCAATGACGGGGGTAACATTTTCTATGGGATCCTTAAAACGTTTATGTGTTAGGATTTGACTTGATTTTGGGTATAGACTAGTTAATATCATACTGATCCCACATAGATTGTTACCATAAGAGACTGAATTTTACATCTATTTACAGTGATAGTTATGTTAATTGAGGGGAGCTGGATATCCTAGTAGTCCATGTAGGTCCAATACATCACCAAAAATGGGAGATCACAACCAAAGTTTCAATTATTTTAAAAAATTAATTGGGTGCGGAGCAGGATATATTTCCACCCATAGTGGACCAGTTCAATGATGTGTTTCCAGAATACCTCTTAGGGATTCCACCTGAGACAGATGTTGAGTTTAAAAATGATCTCTTTACTGGATCTTAATTGGTTTCTATTTCACCTTATAGAATGGAACCAACAGAGCTTCAAGAGATTAATAATCTTCTATAATAGAATATGGATATGGGATTTATCCATTTGAGTATATCACCTTAGGGTTCTCCAGTTCTGTTTTCTAATAAGGCTGATGGGATCTTGTGTTTATATATTGATTATTGGAAGATGAATAGGATGAAAGTGAAGAACTACTAATCTCTTAAATTTATCAATGAATTATTTGACTAGTTGCAAGGAGATTGTGCTTTCTATAATATTTAAATGAGATTGGGGTATGATCATTTGAGAGTTAGGAATTATTATATACCACATATAACTTTCAAAGTAGGTATGGCCTATATGAGTTTTTTGTGATGGAATTTGGGGTGGAGAATTCTCTAGTAGTGTGTATGGGCTTAATGAACCTAATATTCCACATGTTTCTAGATCTATTTGTGGTTATTTTTGTTGATGAAATATTTTTGTACTCCAAGACTCATGGTGATAATTACCAACATCCTGGAATTGTCCTAATCACACTAAGAGAATATCGGCTATACGCCAAGCTATCTATGTGCTAATTCATGATCAACTGGGTTCATTTCATGGGTCATATTATCTCTAAATAGCATTTTTAGTGGACCTATAAAAGTTGAAGGGAATTTTTTCTTGAGGGAATCCCAAGAATTTTTTTTATACCCAAATATTCATGGGGTGAGCGGGCTATTATTGGAGGTTTATCATGAATATTTCTCACATAAAAGAACCATTTTTGGGCTTGAACAAGATGGTAATTAAGTTTTAATGCTCTAGTTCATGTTAAAATTCTTTCTTAGAATAGAAGAAGTGTTTGAAAACCACACCTATCCTAATCCTACCTGAGATGGGTGGGGATTAAACCATGTTTTGTGATGCTTCTTAGATAACTGTTGTAGTAGTGTTGATATTGGGGTGTTTATTTGTAGCATATGGGTCACATTAGTTAAGTCCATAGGAATGGAGATACCATTTTCATGAACTTCAGTTAGTTGTAGTCATTTTTGAATTAACGTATTGGTGAAATTATCTAATGGGTGATAAGTTTACAACTTATGCAAACTAAATAATCATAAAGTATTTCTTTTCCCAATGATATTTGAATCTCAAGTAGCTAATATGGGTTATGTATATTCATTAAATTTATTTTGAGCAAGAATATAAAATCCAAAAGGGAAATAATGATTCTAACACCTTGAGAATGAAACTCAAAATTGGGCAGTTCATGAGTCTAGTTTGGAGTAGAATAGGATAATCATACATGAAAAGATTCATATTATGGTTCAATGATAGAGAAAGTTAGCACCGAGGTTTGTATGACATTTTGATATTGTGAAAAGAATTGGGCTGGTTTCATACCGATTGGCTCTTCCGTATAGTACTATGAATGATATTTTTCATGTTTCACAGCTTCATCAGTGTCACCCTGACCCTTATCATATGACCTATGTAGATAATGTTGATCTTGAGACTAATGTGTCCTCTGAGTAGAATCTAATATGTTTTATGGATTGCAGTGAGAAATTGTTTAATGGATAGACCATGCCTAGAGTTTTAGTAGTGTGAAAAAATGGCCTTGTTTAGAAGAAAACATGAGATAGAGGAGTAGATGTGTGCGAATAGTGGCCCAACCTTTTACATCCATATCTTAGAGATGCTTGGGAGTATAAGTCGAGGATGATATTTTATAATGTGCGGGATATTGAAAGATACCAACCTTTCTATAGATGCCTAACACTCATTTCCAGGTTCTCTTTCTTCCTTTTTTTGGTTATACCTTTTTCTAGGTTATGTCTCGGGGTGTTTCGGGTGTAATTCGAGAATTTTGGAAGAAAAGGGGACAGTTCTTGGTTGGTTCATGATTTACCCAAAACATGCACCTACCCCAAATAAACCATGAATTCCCAAGCATGGATAATTTCAGGGTTGGTGTATGATTTTTAAAAATGTACATCCTCTTAGGAGAAATTATGCTCCCCTATGGAGAGGTGCATGATTATGATGCACAGTTTGAAAAACCATTCACCGCTTCCCAGGAAACAATGTGTGTGGGTTTTTTTCTCTGAAGATATTATTTTAAATTATCAAACCCTCTTTTATTAACTGTTATTCTCCCCAACTTAACACTAAACCTATTATTGTGATTTTTCAAGCTCCATGGGAGATTATAAGGCTCCTCAAACACCTTTATTAATTAATCAAAGATTCGATTGAAGGATCGTCTCTCCATTGGTATGTGATTCCCTCTCCATTTGGTTATCTTTATCTCTTCCATCCCTCTTTTTGAATAAAGATGAATAATTTCTTTTATATTAGTGATGATTTAGATCTAGGTTTTTGTGCATCAAAATTATTCTGATCTCGACCTTAGATGTTGGTTCTAGATCTTCCACACTAGTGTGTTCTTGATCCTTACACTTCAATTTTGGGATCTATGTTTAGAGATCATCTATCAATGATTTTGATATAGGTGGTCTAATTTCATATTTTCATAGTCTTGATTATTATTTTTTGTTTGTATTTGGGAAATTCAAATTTCAACATTGGGAAAATTCATGTTGGAATTGAATTAATTAATTTATTAGTGGGATTACTAAATTGGTGGCATAATGGGATTATGTAATTAGACTATTAGTGGGTTTTTGAAATTGTTTTATTAATTTTATTATTAATTGGTTGAAAATGGTAATTAAGGGATGGTTTTCTTAACCTATAATGGTTAATGGGTTATGTGATTAAATTTTGATAAATTGTTTAATGATGAATTTTTCATGTTATTCAATGTGATTTAAAATGAAAAACCATGATTTTTATGATAAATTAAAATGGTTAACTTTGGTGAGAATGCTTGATAATAAGGTTAATAATTATTAACCATGATGAATATTATATATGTGATATATGTGATATATGTGATTGATTGATAAATGAGGTGTGGGACAAGGATTAATGATCTAGATACCCATGGGGGTGCTAGACAATAAGTTCTAGGACCCAATTCATGCATGTGAATATTAATATATGGGGAAAATAATGATGAACCAAATACCCATGAGGCATGGGATAAGGACCGATACTCCAAATACCAATGGGGTGCCAAGCATGACGTTCTATGCCTCATGAATTTGGCATTGGATTGGTGTCCAAATTTTTGTGTTATGAAATTAGATTTAAATGAGTAATGAAATCCCATAATATAATTATTTTTGATTCACTATATGATATGGTTTATACTCTATAAAAAGACAAAGAAGGTATTGTTCATTTGGGTGTCATCATGAAGCTGTGAAGTAGTTAAATTAAGAATAATAGGAAGAGAAATTGTTAATTTATTATTTTAAACTATTATTTACACAACTTCATGTATTATTATTGATTAGATATTGTTTTAGATTCCATTGGTGGGGGAAAAATGAGTTGTACTCAGACCCTAATTAGATTTTTTGATCTGTACAAGAATAAACTTAATGTTTATTGGAAAAGATAAGGGAAAGAACCATATGTTAGATGAATAAGATTAGATGAATAATGTATGAGGGTACCAAAAATGGTGTCAATATCTGATTGGGAGTTTTCAGAGTCTATTTATTTTGTTTTTCCATTTGACAATTGACACGTATATGGAATGACATATCTACTATT
Organism: Viscum album; assembly: GCA_963277665.1. NCBI lineage: Eukaryota > Viridiplantae > Streptophyta > Magnoliopsida > Santalales > Viscaceae > Viscum > Viscum album. The sequence goes on from OY728137.1 coordinate 1,963,250,860, forward strand.
TCAGTTATGTTATTGCTTCCCTTTTTGGTTAATCATGTGAAACTGGTCTGTTTTGGTTATTGTATTATATTGGTTATTATTTTTTATCATTTGGATATTATTTATTATTTATTCTTTTATGATACATTGGTAAAGAGGGTATGTTCTCCCCAACATATCTATATTTGACCATCACTGCTACTTGATATCCTTTGGCGTATTGGGAGGTATTCCTGAGGTTATGTGACCAACCGGCTCGAGGCACCCCTATGTGGCACCCATGTTAGGATGTTACATGAGAGAGTGATAATATGTTATAAAAAGAACATATATGATATTATAAATATTAATATAGTTCTATTATAAGTTAATAAAAATTTTAAAACCACTATAAAGGAGGTTAAACGATGTTTAACCAAAAGAAAATATGATGTAAGGGTATCTCGTCTGACAATTACTTCCATGATACATATTCCATATTCCCAACTTATTTATTTTTTGTGGTGTTTATAGTACCCATGGATATCTCATATAATGAATATATTTATCATCATGGTATTTATGGTTTCATTTGATGTCATTTATTTTAGAGGGGCTTGTGATTCAGAAGTTACTGAAGAAGTAAGGGTTAATTTAAAAATCTCATTGTTATTTGGGATTATTTATGTTTATGCATCCCTTGGTAGAGTTATTTGATATTTATTTCATAAAATAAATTTATTTTATTCACCTAATGTCATTAATTATCATTTTAATGATATAGTACCATTTTTTCACACTTTGGTACCTAAAATGATTGATAAAATGTTCTTAAGAAAAAATTACTTTATTTCTCTCTTCAGTGAGAAATCATTTTTCAAAAAAAACCCATGTTTTATAAAAAAAGTCAATTTTTTTTATCCATTATGAAAGGACTTAATGAAATTTTTTTACCCATTAAAAATGGTTTTAGAATAATATTTATATCATTTCAAAAATAAGGACAATTTGGATTTTACTCAAACTGTGAAAGGAATCGTTGTTTTAACATACTCGGCATGTAATGAATTTAAACCCATCATGATTAATCCTTGTTTAATAACATCCTTTATAATTTTTAGAGTCAATTTTTAGAGAAACGTGTTTTCAAAATTTTTTGATAACATTAATATTTAAAAGGATATTTTCAAAAATAAAAGATTATTTTCCTCAATAATGTTTCCAATGTTATTTTTATGGTATTTCTATTCATCATTGACAAAAACCCTTTATTTTACCTATACTCCTTAGGATATATGTTTTATTCACACAATTCACATTAATGTGGATATTATATGATTATGTTTATTTAATGGGAGAATTATTTACATTCCATATTCTAGTTTAAATAAAAATGCTTATGTGAATTTTGTTTCACCCCTTTTATATGAGGAATGAATTGGACTTATTAAGGGATGAGTTTCACCCACTATATCCCTTTGATGCCTCTGTAGTACTCATAAGACAATCTATATTGGGTTTTTTCTAATGAATTACCCATTTATATAGATGTCTTGGTTTAAGGCCTTAATTGTATTAGATATCTTGGCAAAAAGAAATGATGATATGTTTTAGATGTCCATCATTATGCATTCCATCATTATGAATTTTTTTATTTGATATCCAATGTGATTATTCGATTAGATAGAATATATATGGTTAAGTTTCAATCCCATGTGATTATGTATTTGGAATTATTTTACCATTATTTATTTATTCCCTATTATTCTAAAATATATATTAAATAAAATATGTTTTAGTTATTTAACTTTAAATATTGATTATGCCTTATTTATTCAAAACTTCCCATTTATGATAACCCTTAAGTGGAATCTGATATCACCCATTTCTAAGGTTTTTTCCATAGGATATAAAAAAGTTATTTGGGATTGATATTTTGGGATACTCTAAGAGGAGTAATGTAATTCTCAAATAAAATTCATTTTGTATTTTATGTTTTAAAATTTAATGTGAATTTTAATTATGTATCCAGTTTACCAATACTGAAAAAATATTCCGTACTTTGATAATTGATCCATTTTATCTTATGAAAATATAACAAGTATACACTATCTCTAGGCTACTAGGGTCGGGGGTGCTATAATCAACTCAAAAAAATCAACTTTTCATCAACATATATAATTTATGAAAGAGAAGTATCATAGTAGCATGACACCACACTATTGGATAAGGTAATGTCTCTAAGATAATTACATTCCTATATGAGAAGAAATTTTCTACATTGAATTTTATGTTCTCCCCTAAATCAAATCCTATAAATTTATCTTTCCAGAATTTCGGGAATTTTTAAACCCATTTTTATAATAATAATAGCTTTAGATTGAAAAAATATAAAGTAAAAAAGTGGAAAAAACTTCTCTCCCTTTGTAAAAAGTATATAATTAATATTGGGGATATAATATATAACTCTATTAAGTGTGAGGGAAGGATAAACATTAATTTTCATCCTCAATCCCTCAAATATTCCCCTCGTCATTTCTTTGATGTGTTGTACAGGTTCATCATATAAACATAGATAGTGGAAGAAAAAACACATATGTGATGGATCTATACTTGATAGAATCAACATTAATTGGAAATAAACAAAATTAACAAGGAATACATAAAGTGACTTGTAATACATATTTTAGTCATATTTTTAGATTTGGTAAATAGCAAATTAGTGTTAGATTAATTCCTCCTTTAATTGAGAGGATTACATCAGCTAAAGTATGCAAGATAGTTTCTTGAGGATCCTTATATGTAGAAGGGGTTCTTGAACCTTTACTTAGTGATAGACTATATCTGGGGATGAATATATTAGAGGTAAAATTTTATAAAATTAGTCATACCCAACAAAAGTGTTATAATCTCTTTATATATCACTCTTTGTAATGTTTCATTTAATTAAACATGTCTTCCATATTCAATGTATCTACATACATTTATTATCATTATACTATTTCATTTAATTAAAATAATGAATTAAATATGTTTAAATTTTTTATAATGTAATATTACTGATGAAACCACATGGGAATATTCTTGTACCTAATGTCATGCATAGGTGGTAGATTCATGCACTCATCCAATGAGGTGGAAGATTCATGTACTCAGCCTAAAATATTTGTTAAAATATATTATATCATATGAATGATATAAATATTTGTGTATTGCATGACCAAAAATATCTCACTTGAAATATAATTTATAAGTAATTCATGAAAAACTCCATAAATATGTATGAATCCAGCCAAATTTACTTTTGGGATAAAGTTTCATCTAATTCTCTTCATATTGAATCGAAAGAATTATTCAAAACATAAAAATTACCCAAATTACTTATAATGTTATCCTAAAGGCCTTAATAGCATTGAAAAAAATATAAAATCACTATTTCACATATGTTAGCAAAGAGTGACCACTACCGAAGTATCAGTGCTACTAAATCTACACAGTGATCTTCTGTGATCTCTATCAAACATACCCATATCTCTAAATATAAATTTACACCCTAATATGTATCATATACAACATATATATACCTATATAATTCCTTTTTATATGATACTGAGTGACCACCAGGAATAAAACATGTTAACCTAGTTTATGATAGCTCATTTCTTCTTGATTCACTTAAATGGACTAACCATATAACACCCCAAACACACAATCTAGGATCTGGTGCAAAAATAATATTATTTATATAATAGATTTTATAAAAAAATATTACTCAATTTTAACTCTCTATAATTAAATTATTAAAAGGAATTATTTAGTATCTTACATTCCTAATACCATTTTGTTTTAGATTATTAGATAATTTAAAAAAATAATTTTTGTAATTAAACACATGTATTTCTCATCAAATGGTAATTTTATCATATTAAACATAGAAATTATATTTTTCTAATATTTATTTAACATTTCCAAAAACATTATCCACACATGATGCACTACTAGGATAATCATACATAATCATCCTCTTCATAACCTAGGAAAATAAAAACATAAGTAGGATAAGCTCAAATACTCAGTAAGGTTAACCATAGACATTAATAAATAAAGATAACAAGTGAGCATAAATTTTTTTTTGTAGTTATACGAACATAATCAAGCTACATGAACATATTTTAGGTAAAATTTTCCCTATAAAAACATGGATCATGAATCATGGTTCATAAACTGAATCTTATAACCGGATATGAGTAATAGACTATGAAAAAATTAGTTCATAATCATAAGCTATAAAAATATAACCTAGATACATTTCAAATTATTATCTCATAAATTAAATAAACTAATTTAATAATAAATCATATGATAAAATTAAAAATCAATTAGGCTAGGAAATTGTATTTATATCACTCTAATAACCACAATTACAATGGAATAACATACCTGATTAATTTCAACATATTTTCCTCTAAGAATAAATAATTCCCCAATTAATGAGAGGTTTATATCAGAACCATCAATAATTATACATAATTTCTATGAAACATAACATGAATAAAAAACATAAAATCTTTCCATTAACTATTTCATGAATCGAAATGTAGCTTTCAATATTGATAATAGAAAAAATCATGAACATTTATCTTAACTTTTTCAATTCATGTAAATAAAATGGGTTTTCTGAAAATTTCCTTAAAACATCATCTTAAACCAAATATAGAAATAATGTGGTTGGTATAAATATTGTATGTCCCTAGTGAAGAATAAAAATCACTAAATGATATTGGCATAGATGAAAAATACTTTCATAAAATCATTTTAAATATGATTTTAAAAAGAATAATAAAAATATTATCATTAGGTAAATTTTTAAAATATTTGTATAAAAATTAGAATAGGATTTTATTTTACAAAAGAAGGAAAAATATAAAGGAATCTAAAGAAAAATTAATTCATGTGGTATCTAGAAAATAAAACAATCACTAAATGTTAATAAAACATGCATTTAATACTTTTTTAAAGAGAGTCCCAAGTTCCCCTTACAAAACAAGTTAAAAATATTTACTTTAAAATCATTTGAAAAAAAATAAAAGACCATGTAAAATAACTTTAATAAATAATTTATGTTTAGAAAATAATATTTCTGAAACAATATAAATAATATGAATATGGATGAGAATTAATCCTGATTGAAAAAAAAATAAGGCCATCCCCTCTTATAAATAATAATTTTTTTCTCAATTTTGGTGCTAAATTGGAGTAAAATGAAAATAAGACATGAAAAACATAGAAATAATCAAATTATAAGAAACTATATAGTGATATAAAGTTAAATATATCTTATTATTCCCTCAATTTAAATTTAATCTTAAATAGTCCTGATTAAATATAAGCCTATTAAACAAAAATCTAAAAAAAATTTTATGATTGAATAAAAATAAATCGAAAGAAATTTCATTATATGGTTCTATAAAACCCATTAATTACATGAAATAAAAATTTAAAACAAATTAATGGGTAGTAATTACTTTATATAAAAGAAAACATTGTGCACAACAAGTCTCCTGGGATTAAAATCGAGACAAAGAAACCCCTTATGACTTTTATAACATTTGAATCAAAACATAATGAAATTTAGAACATGAAATTTAACATTAAATACCATGAATAAATAGTGAATAAAGATATAAGATTTAAAATATGAAATTAATACACTATGTAAATTGAAATAGGTTCATAATATTAATCATGTCTCAAAGAAAGAAGATTGATACAAGAAATCCTTACCTTAGACTTCCAATTTATTAGAGGTGCTCTAACATAACTATATAATAAATTTAGGGCCATATAATAAAAATATTTTATTATATTTTTATTTATACATACCATTCACTTATAATTTATTATTACAAAATTGTTAATAATTCTTTATTAAAATCAATATTTATGTGTTAACTGTCTTGTTTCACACGTATGTCTCAATTCATCAATTTTAATCCTTGCACCATGGCAATTTTTTCATAACATATATAATTTTAATGATGATTTTATATTTTTATTTGATATTATTCTATATTTTCGTGGATGTTTCAAGGAATTTCTGTTGAATAATCCTATGGAAAATTTAAAATTTCAATATTTTAGATGTTTTGATTTTGTAGAAAGAATTTATTTTATTTACAAATATAAAAATATATTACCACTATTTTTTTAAAATAATAATATATTAATCATTATTAAATAATATTACAATGGAATTTTATTCATTAATAATTCATGAACTAACAATTATAACAATTCTAATGTAGGTTGTAAAACCAACCATACAACAACACATTAAAATGATTGAATGGAAAAGGATATGTTATTTTATACTGATAATATCAATTTAATATAAAATTAACCATGTTATAGAAATAATATTTATTAAATAAATTCATTTTTAGAACCAAACCTATAACACTTGTATGAAAAATGAAATACATCATCCATGAAGGCGGTAGTCCGCATGTACTCCCAATCGGCATTTTCAATTTCCATTGGATTAAAGGGAAGTAGATAAATGTTGTTTCATAAATATAATAATTTTTAAGTGTTATAATTATACTTATTTCATTATATTAATATTTTTATAATATATTTGGAAAATTCATAAGAATAAAAAAAATTAATGATATTAGTTAAGACAATTACCTCTTCCTTGGGTATCCTCCTTTGGATCTCTCTTTAAGCCTTATTAGGTTGTTCTTTTGGTGACCCCAAAAAGTATAGGTTGAGGATAATTGTTTTCAAATATGATTTTATAAGATATTTTTTGAGAGAAATTGCTATAAATGGGTGTATAAGTGATGGGGAGAGGGGTTCCTTTTATAGATGAGTGGAGTGGCACCCATGTAAATACTCTTAAATTTAAAATAATATAAATATCTTCTTCAAGGTAAAGTAGAACCAAGGAAACCAAAATTAAATTTTATGATCATATAGTTCAAAATATACTCATTCAAAGAATTTATATATATTATTTATTGATATTTTTGAATGTATCACATAGTATTAACCCTTTTTAACTAATTTAACTCTTATCGTAGTGACTACCTTACTATGGTAACTAATTTTTTTTAAAATAAAATGTAATGGAAATTATTAAATAATTTAAATTTTATAATTCCAAATATTTAATCCATTTTAAAATTTTTAAATTTTAATGTTTTTTAAAAGTAATTTTAATATAAATACACCGAACGTGATAAAAAGCATTTGAAAAAATTACCTTTTATGCATTAGAATGAATTTACACTAAAATAATGCATATTTTTAATCTACATGAAACTTATTAGATTATTTATTTTAAAATTTTAACTATTTGACGTTCACACTATTAAAAAACATAATTAATCTTATAAATACTTTAATTAAAAGCAAGACACTGAAATTTGTTCTTTATAACAAAACATCATTGAAGTTTCAAAATGTAAAAACATAGATATGAATATTTAAATTAAAAAATTTAAAATTTATATTTTACTCTTTAAATACATTTTTTCAAGAAAAATATTTCATATTTTTTTAATTCATTCATAAATCCAAGATATTTCATAAAAGTGACAATATTCGTAAAAACTCTGTTTTCCACTATTCGCCTAAAAATAAAAAAAATTAAAAAAATCAAAAAAGAATCATCTTATGATAATTTATACTTTATGAGTCCAAAAATGAAGTACATTTTATCAAATTTAAATTTAAATTTTTTAAAATCTATCATTTAAATGAAAAAAATACAAAGAAGAAATACTTTAAAAAAAATAACCCTTTTAAAATTTAAGAATTCTTAATATTATTTCATATAAATATATAATTAATTGACTATTAATCAATTACATTATAAATTTTAAATACTACATACTATCATAAAATTTTTTATAAGTGATAAATTTAATTTATTAAGATAAAATACATAATACTCTAAAAATGGTTTGTTGAAAATATCCTTTTTTAACATTGGATGATTTTAATCATGTCACAGAAATTATTTATTCTATATCAATTAAATTTATCAATTAATATGTAACATAAAATATTAATACATTATTTAAAATCAATAATATTATTTAAGGAGTTAGAATACATGTTTTAATAATAAATAATTTTAATTAATTATTATATTTTTATACTTGAGATTCTACACTTTTTATAATTTTCATAATGATGTTTTACATAATTTTTCTCTTAAAATGTAATCTGATATGTTTTGGTTTAATTTAATTCTTTGTTACATTTATAAAATTTTATTTATTTAAAGTAGAGGGTATAGAAAAATATTAGTGTGTTGTATTATCTGTCCCTAAGTAAATTGTTCCCTCGTATTTTGTATTTTTTCTTATCAAAATGAAGGTATCTTGATTAATAAATAGATTTTATCATGTTATTTAACTTATATGTTACTACTATTATACTTTGGGTGTCTTAATTAAATATTTCAAAAACCATTTATGTACCATTATTACACTTATAACTGTATATGAGTTTCCAAAATCATACCTAATATTTGATCTATATAGGACTTGGTGTATTTATCTTTCACTTGTCTAAGTTTGAGGAATTATTTTAACATCAATATATAGAATATATGAAAATATACTTTATTTAAAATTTTCATACTTTGGTTGTGTGTTCCCATCAATTTTTACCTTTGATTCATCTTATATTCTAAATAATGAATAATCATGAGGAATTTTTCATGAATGAAGTATGAAAATAAACATTTATATATCATAATATCCAAAAAATGATAAAAAGTTATTCCCTCATTTATAAAAACAAATATAGTTACAAGTAGTTAATATAAAACCTTATGTGGTAAATCTTTCATATGAATAAATAGTACATTAATCTCCAATACTCAATATAATAATAAAAATCGATGTTTAACTTAAATCATTTTATAAATAATTAACCCTAAATATATTTAATAAATTCATTAACAATTTTAAATCCAAAATATAAATCATGTATTCTTCACTTTTATCCCAGAAAACATAAATTTATTTATACTATCACATTCCAAATAGGTATATACCCAAATCTCATGTTCTACTATAATATAGTGATTTTTTCCAAAAAAAAATAAATTTACCTGAAATTAAACCAAAAAACCCATATATGATTTCCAAATTTAACTCAATAATTATTCATTAAATAATATCAACAAATTTGACATGAAACCTCATATAAGAAAATAAATTTTAATTCAGGTTAATTCTAATTTTTTCCAAAAAAAACATGATAACCATTTATCCCAATTAACCATAATTAACTCAACATAAAAGAATATATTTACACTAAATTATATCTATATCATTCAGATTATGTCTCCAAAATATAATAATATCCCCCCAAAATAACCTTATAATGAAATCACATGTTAAACCTATGGGTAAAATATACATCAATCATCCATTAAAACATATCCCATAATATCATTAATCAACTAATAATATAATAAAATAAAATCTAAAAACTGTATCTATAAATTTAATATTATTAATGAACATATATTATGAACCCATCATGGTATCCAAAAATCTTAAAATTTATTCATCTGATAACTTACTAACAACTTGAGTTATCTCAACCCTACATTGATATCAACTATAATGCCCCAGATCAGTACTCTATGATTTGGTGCTAAAAAATATTTTTCAAATATTATATTTCATACCAACTGATAAGACTAAATTATAAACATATATAATTAAAACATCAAAAATAAATATAGAGACTCTTACATACATAAGACCATTTAGGTTTAGAGTTTTAGATAACTAGAAAAATTCTTTATGTAAAAAAACACACGAATTTATCATAATATGAATATTTTAAACATTTAGAAAAGAAATTATTATTTCCAAATAAGTCTTAAAAATATAACAAAAAATTATCCAAACATGATGCCCTTATATAAAAACCATATATTATACTCTTATTCTAACCCTGGGTAAATGGAAACCAAATAAAGGTGAGATCAAAAAGTCAGTAAGGGTTAACATAGATGATAAAAATAGAGTATCATAAGTGAGAAGAAAATTTATATGTGGGAATGAGAATATAATAAAGTTATATGAACATATAATAATAAAATTATACACCACAAAAACATGGATCATGAATGACAAGTCATATCATAATGGTTGGCATAAAACATGAGTAAAAGAGTGTTAAAGCATGAGTCAACAACCACGATCCATGAAAACATAACAAATATATGTCTTAAATTATTAGCACATAAATTATATTAAACAATATCATATTAAATCATAATAGTAATGGAGTAATCCTGAAGGTTACTTATAACATCATATTGATATCACTCTTATAATCACCCTTATATTAGAGTAACTTATCCAGTTAATTCTGACTTGTTTTCTCTGAAAAATAAATCATTACCCAATACATTGGAGTGATATATCAGAATCATCCATCATTATATATAATATAAAAGAACCATAAAATTTATATAACAAAAAAATACTTCTGTTTTTTACTTCATTAAGGATAACATATCTTTCAATCCCATAAACATAAGAACTCGAGACCATTAATCATAACTTAATTAATTCATGGAGAATAAATTTTATTCATGATAATCTAATTAAAACATAAAAAAACGAAATGAAAAGAAATAAATTTGATATTATCAATATAAAAAATATCAATTTTGTAAAGACCCGTAAAATTCAAGGGAAATTTTTTCTTAATTTTCTTTAGAATTTTACAAGAGCGCGGTTTCAGACGGCACCTGATTCCGAGGTCCGGAGTGCCCGGAATTAATTTCTGAAGTTTGGCTCGGGTACGTTCAGTGAACGAACGAGCGGGTATTTCTAACTTTTGATACGGTGCTCGGAATTGAAATCCGAGGGCACCGATGAACTCGCAGCGCCGATATTCGCTTAATGAGACTTTTTCGGAAGTTACGTTTGTTGCGGGTTGAAAGTTAGTTTTTGGGTTTTTAGTTTAAGTTAAATAAAATTTGTGAGGAACAAATTTTATTTTTATCTAGTTAAGTCCTACCAAAGGGAGTTGGGATTGGGACCCACATCCACTTAACCTCCCTTGGGAGGATTAAGTGAGGTGGGGTCCACACGAACCCCAACTCCTCAAATTCTCTCAAAACCTCCCCTTTAACTCTTTGCATTAAATGTTGTCAACTTGGGTTACTTAATTAATTAAGGGAGTTAAACCCTTTTTGAATTTCAAACCTTTGAAATTCTTGTGGTTAAGTTATGTAATAATATAAGTTAAAGCTTATATTATTCTAGGGGATTCTTTTACCACCTTGGGAGGATTTCTTGAGAGCTTTGGAAGCTTTTCTCTTTCTTCTTCAACCTTGACGAAGAACACGAAGAACGCCGTTCTTCAACGAAGAACTCCTTCGCCGAAGAACACGGTCTTTCCGCGACGCCATATCCGCGACGTGACGTTCTTCTTCCGCATCATCTTTTCCGCGACGAACGCCATCGACAACGACTCTTCCTCCGACGTCAAAGGAATCGACACCGATATTCCACAACTCCGTCAACGTACGACTATCGAGGTAGGGGTTCTTGAGTTTGTTGTTTCCTTTTTATTTGACTTTCCTCAAGACTTGACGTAGAACGCTCAAGTTCCGACGAAGAACGCCGCTCCGCTCTTCTTCGTCTTCGGTGTCATCGAGAGAGAACACCGCACCTTCCTCGGACAGCCTTCGTCGGCGTACAAGGATTCGCCAACGACGTGCCTCATCGGACGTATCTCTTCGTCAACGGAATTGACGAACGACTTCCGCGACGCCCGATCTCCGCGACGTCGACTTCCGCGGACATAGTCAAATCCTCGAACTTATACCCAAGGTAGGGGATGTTGATTTAATATTTAATTATCTCATTCTTGCTCGTGGTTCGTATGACTAACGTGAGGATGTTGTTTATTTAAAGTTGCGTTATTAATTTAACGTGAGGGGGCCGGACCGTACGAACACGGCCGAACCCCCTCCATCGTTCATGTTTATTTTGCGGAAGAAAGAAAGTGGCGTGGTGCCGTCGCACCACGCGGATGAACGTGCTTATATTTTACGCGGCGCCGTCGCGCTACGCCAGGGAAAAATCTTCAAAAACGCGACGCCGTCGCGCCGCGTTGAAAGCATTCATGGCACGGCGAAAGGGGCGCGGTGCCGTCGCACCGCGCCGGACGACGAACACCGCGGCCGGTTCCGGGCCGCCGGCGTCGGAAGCCGAGGAGGGGACCGGAATTTCCGGTCCCGTTGGAGAAAACCGGCCGGCCAGCTGGCCGGCCGGATGTCTTTAAACCGGGGGAAATAATTCCCCCGGCCAGCTCTTAAACCCCCCTCTTTAAGAGGGGGGAGGTCCATGAAAGGGGGGGCAGCAGCCCCCCGGTTTGATCCTCTAAAACCGGCCCCCACGTGGGGCCGATTTGTTACCCAGGCGCGGCACAAAGGCCGCGCCACCTTGAAGAAGCGGGGGCTTAGCCCCCCGCGTGCCACCCACGTGCGGCGCCAGGCGCCGCCGCCGCGGCCCGCCGCCGCCGCCGCCGCGCCGCCGCCCGCCGCCGCCGGCCACCGCGTCGCCCAGGGGGGGTCGGGCCGGGTCGGCCCGGACCCGGACCCCCCCGTTTCGAACCAGATTTGGTTTTTCGCCCATAACTAGAGCCTCGGACCTCCGAATGACGAACCGTCTGCGGCAACGCGATCCTTGGATCGAGACGGTCGTTTCGGTATATCGCACTCAAGGTTTCGGTTTACTTTGAGTTCGGCCGGGTTGGTTCGTTCACGGAACCAACCGGGCCTTCGGAGCAGAAACGCTCATATCTTGAGCTACGGACGTCCGATTGACGTGCCGTCAGCCGCGTTGTGTTCCTCATAGAGAGATGGATCTTTTGGCATACTCCGCCCGAGGTTTGGACGCAGGTGGAGTACGGTCGGGTTGGTTTTGCCTTAAAAACCAACCGGGCCCCGGAGACGAAAAAGCCAATAACTCACAGACCGGGCGTCCGATTGACGCGCCGTCTGTTTCGTTGACTTCCTCTTGATGAGACAGAACTTTTGACATACTCCGCCCGAGTTTTGGATACAGTCGGAGTATGGCCGAGTTGGATTGTACTCGAAATCCAACCGGGCCCCTGGAATGGAAAAGCTGATATCTTACAGACAGGACGACCGCTTGACGAGCCGTCAGCGGCGTTGGTGGTTACGTTGAGTAACGGTCCCTTTGAGTTTACCCTATGGGAGTTCGGGGTACGGTTGAGATACGGCCGGGATTGGTTTCGCTCTCGAAACCAACCAGGCCCCTGGGACGAAAAGGCTAATAACTCACAGACCGGGCGTCCGATTGACGCGCCGTCTGTTGCGTTGAGACCCCTGTGACGAGACTGACTTTTGAGACACTTCTTCGTGGGACATTGAGATACTTGGAGTATCGACCTGTAGCTCGTGGAGCGGACCCTCCCAGTGACGAGCGTGCGAAGTACGGAGACCGTGTAGCTGACTGAGACCTGACGACTGCTTGACCGACTCGACTTGGAGTGAGTCGACTAGCCCAGTGGACGGAGCACTACTTTCTGAGGTGCAGACCCATGGCGGACGGAGCACTACCTGTGTGACAGTGCAGACCCGCGGTGCTCGTCCGGAGAGTACCTCAGCAGGCTACTAGGGGGTGTGCACTACGGTGTTTGGGTGACATACCTCGGCGGGAAGCACTACTGTGTTTGGGTGGCTGGCCCGCAGTACTCGATAGGAGGAGTACTTCAGCAGTCTTAGGTTAGTGAGCAGTACCTCGGAGTCGTGACAGGACCACTGTACACTCTAGAGACGGAGCTCTTCAGCAGTTACGGTTTCGATAATGAAAATCCTGGTTTGAGCTGAGACTTTTGACCTTGTGTTTACCTCATGATTGAGATGGGTCACCTGCTAACTTTGGTATATGTATGGGCATATACCCGGGTAGTGGTTATCCGTCGTTTTCACAATCCTTGTGTTTCCTCATGCTTGAGATGGGTTACTTGATAACTTAGGTATATGTATGGGCATATACCTAAGTAGAGTTTATCTGTTGAGATCTTCTTGTGGTTATCCTTGTTGGTTTTAGTGAGACCTTGAGGGTCTCGGGGTCCCTACTGAGTATCGTTATACTCACCCCTGCACGGGCTATGCCCGCACCTCGTTGTGTTGGTTGCAGACGACGGCCAGTACTGACAGAGGCCGAGTGTTCGAGGACTGGACGGTACCTGGAGGTGGACTATACGACGAGGCGGTACCCAGAGGCAGACCACTGGGCGGGACATACTCGGAGTAGACGGCGGGACCCGAGGAGCAGAGGAGCTATCTGTACCCACCCTTCAGGTGGGATTTCCAGTGGTCAGCTCGGCGTAGCAGCTTTACTTTTCAGTTGCTGTTTTTCCTTTCGAGTTGTACTTTACAGTTGGGCTTGTATTTCCGGCCCCTTTTTACTTTCCGCACTTTTAGTTGTACTCTGTTTTTGCTTAGTGTTACCTTCTGCTTGCTTACTCTGTGGTGTTTGTTTACTTTACAAAGGCAATGCCTTCCCTTTTTCTGGGATTTACGCCTTGGTGCTAGTCGCCAGCCCCTGGCCTATGGAAGGCGGGCTTGGGGTAGTCACGGCACGGACCCCGAGGGCGGGTCGTGACAAATTGGTATCAGAGGTGGTCGGTTCTACCGCAGACTCTGATCTTTCTTTCTGTGAAGCAATAGTGTTAAGGGTACCGAGTGTGGTTTTCAGTTCAGGGAGTCCAGTGTTGGTGCGGGCGGCCGACGTATCCATACACCAGGACCCTGACAACTGGATTCCGACTTTGTGCACGAAAACACTGATTGCGTGTGTGTTTTCAAAGGTTTTTCCCCTTAAAACAGCTCAAACCAGGTCAGCTCACCAGGTATAATCGTTTGATCGTGTTACGTTGTTTCTTTCAGGATGTCTTTTCTCAGACGACCAGCTAGAGCCCGGAGGGATGAGCGTGCTGACAGTCTGTCGAGCGACGAGGCTTCGGTACAGGGCCCTCTTGCAGTTGAGGCACCAGCGGAGGCACCAGCGGTACTACCATACGTTGGGCCACCGATGCCACCAGCCCCAGCAGTAGGCGATGCACGACGCTTGAGCGCGCTGCACGAGTTCCAGCGCCAGAGGCCACCCAGGTTCCGGGGAGAGACGGACCCGCAGGCGGCTGAGGTTTGGCTGGAGGCTGTGGTGAGAGTCTTCAGGCTAGTGGGGACGCCGACAGACTTCATGGTGATCTTTGCTACCAGCCTCCTTCAGGCAGCAGCAGGTAGGTGGTGGAGCCACTTGTTTCAGTTTTGCGATGAGATGAACTTCGCATGGGAAGACTTCGAGACCTTCTTCAGGGTGGAGTTTGTGCCAGTATCTCTACACCCCGAGCGTGTACAGGAGATTCTGCCTTTGCCGCGTGTTTTTCGATCAGAAGCCGAGTCATCTGTGGGCAGTAGACAGATGATGCAGAGGTCCAGGAGGACCAGACCAGCAGTTGGGCGATCTCGGGTTTTAGGACCGGTGGTGCGGGGCACCCGAGGTGGGGTCAGAGCCAGGCGTGCCAGAAACGGACAATGTTACTCCTGTGGCAGAAAGGGTCACCTGGCACGTGACTGTCCGACTCCTCGATCTGCAGGCTTGGAGGGAGCCACCGAGGTTGAGGCAGCGACAAATGCTGGGGCTCTGGGAGCAGGTGGACAGGGGAGGAACTAGTGGATACGTCTTTTGTACTTCTAGTTCCATGTTGATGTTGCTTTTGTGTAGCGTCTTGTAATATGAGCTGCAATAATAAAAGACGCATATCTTTGTGATGTTTTCTTTCCTGTCCTCTTTTGTGATGTTACTAAGAGGTTCCAGTTGACTGTTGACTTGACCCTCACTTGTGAGACATCTACTGGAGGAGACCCAGTTACCACACACTGATGCCGACAGTGTGACTCAACCCTTGGAGGCGAGAGTAACGGTTGGATCTCTTAGTAGTAGCATCGAGGCCTTACGACGTCATCCTTGGTATGGATTAGTATCATCCATGTTAGGATTGACTGTTTTAGGCAAAGAATGTGGTTCATCCAGGGGATGAGACCAGGTTTCTCTTATCGGCAAAGAAGAAATCTCGCAGCTCTTGTGGGACCAGAGATGGTCCGGGCCACGTCAGAGGAGGTCCATGTCATCCAGGAGCGGATGAGGACAACACAGAGCCGGCAGAAGTCATACGCTGACAGGAGGCGGAGGCCACTAGAGTTCGAGGATGGTGACCACGTCTTCTTGCGGGTCTCACCTCGACGTGGTATTCGGAGATTTGGTCGAGGCGACAAGTTATCTCCGCGCTTCATCGGACCCTTCCAGGTCCTCAGCAGAGTTGGTGAGGTGGCTTATCGCCTGGCTCTACCACCTCAGTTGCACCGGGTGCACGACGTCTTCCACGTATCTCAGCTGAGGAGATACGTGCACGACCCGACGCACATCCTTGACCATGGGGAGGTTGACGTTGACAATGGGGCGACTTTTACGGAGGTTCCGGTGGAGATAGAGGATCGACAGGAGCGGGTCCTACATGGACGATCGATTCCTCTTGTGCGCAATAGATGGCGGCACGGGAATCTCCAGGAGAGCACATGGGAGCGGGAGGCTCAGATGCGTGCTCAGTACCCTCTTTTGTTTCCCTAGTTTTTGATGTATCTTTACGGGGACGTAAAGCCCTGAGGTGGGAGTAATGTAAAGACCCGTAAAATTCAAGGGAAATTTTTTCTTAATTTTCTTTAGAATTTTACAAGAGTGCGGTTTCAGACGGCACCTGATTCCGAGGTCCGGAGTGCCCGGAATTAATTTCTGAAGTTTGGCTCGGGTACGTTCAGTGAACGAACGAGCGGGTATTTCTAACTTTTGATACGGTGCTCGGAATTGAAATCTGAGGGCACCGATGAACTCGCAGCGCCGATATTCGCTTAATGAGACCTTTTCGGAAGTTACGTTTGTTGCGGGTTGAAAGTTAGTTTTTGGGTTTTTAGTTTAAGTTAAATAAAATTTGTGAGGAACAAATTTTATTTTTATCTAGTTAAGTCCTACCAAAGGGAGTTGGGAGTGGGACCCACATCCACTTAACCTCCCTTGGGAGGATTAAGTGAGGTGGGGTCCACACGAACCCCAACTCCTCAAATTCTCTCAAAACCTCCCCTTTAACTCTTTGCATTAAATGTTGTCAACTTGGGTTACTTAATTAATTAAGGGAGTTAAACCCTTTTTGAATTTCAAACCTTTGAAATTCTTGTGGTTAAGTTATGTAATAATATAAGTTAAAGCTTATATTATTCTAGGGGATTCTTTTACCACCTTGGGAGGATTTCTTGAGAGCTTTGGAAGCTTTTCTCTTTCTTCTTCAACCTTGACGAAGAACACGAAGAACGCCGTTCTTCAACGAAGAACTCCTTCACCGAAGAACACGGTCTTTCCGCGACGCCATATCCGCGACGTGATGTTCTTCTTCCGCTTCATCTTTTCCGCGACGAACGCCATCGACAACGACTCTTCCTCCGACGTCAAAGGAATCGACACCGATATTCCACAACTCCGTCAACGTACGACTATCGAGGTAGGGGTTCTTGAGTTTGTTGTTTCCTTTTTATTTGACTTTCCTCAAGACTTGACGTAGAACGCTCAAGTTCCGACGAAGAACGCCGCTCCGCTCTTCTTCGTCTTCGGTGTCATCGAGAGAGAACACCGCACCTTCCTCGGACAGCCTTCGTCGGCGTACAAGGATTCGCCAACGACGTGCCTCATCGGACGTATCTCTTCGTCAACGGAATTGACGAACGACTTCCGCGACGCCCGATCTCCGCGACGTCGACTTCCGCGGACATAGTCAAATCCTCGAACTTATACCCAAGGTAGGGGATGTTGATTTAATATTTAATTATCTCATTCTTGCTCGTGGTTCGTATGACTAACGCGAGGATGTTGTTTATTTAAAGTTGCGTTATTAATTTAACGTGAGGGGGCCGGACCGTACGAACACGGCCGAACCCCCTCCATCGTTCATGTTTATTTTGCGGAAGAAAGCAAGTGGCGTGGTGCCGTCGCACCACGCGGATGAACGTGCTTATATTTTACGCGGCGCTGTCGCGCTACGCCAGGGAAAAATCTTCAAAAACGCGACGCCGTCGCGCCGCGTTGAAAGCATTCATGGCACGGCGAAAGGGGCGCGGTGCCGTCGCACCGCGCTGGACGACGAACACCGCGGCCGGTTCCGGGCCGCGGCGGGACGAGAAGACCGCGGCCGGTTCCGGGCCGCGGCGGAAGAAAAGACCGGCGGCCGGGCCGCCGGCGTCGGAAGCCGAGGAGGGGACCGGAATTTCCGGTCCCGTTGAAGAAAACCGGCCGGCCAACTGGCCGGACGGATGTCTTTAAACCGGGGGAAATAATTCCCCCGGCCAGCTCTTAAACCCCCCTCTTTAAGAGGGGGGCGGTCCATGAAAGGGGGGGCAGCAGCCCCCCGGTTTGATCCTCTAAAACCGGCCCCCACGTGGGGCCGATTTGTTACCCAGGCGCGGCACAAAGGCCGCGCCACCTTGAAGAAGCGGGGGCTTAGCCCCCCGCGTGCCACCCACGTGCGGCGCCAGGCGCCGCCGCCGCGGCCCGCCGCCGCCGCCGCCGGCCACCGCGTCGCCCAGGGGGGGTCGGGCCGGGTCGGCCCGGACCCGGACCCCCCGTTTCGAACCAGATTTGGTTTTTCGCCCATAACTAGAGCCTCGGACCTCCGAATGACGAACCGTCTCCGGCAACGCGATCCTTGGATCGAGACGGTCGTTTCGGTATATCGCACTCAAGGTTTCGGTTTACTTTGAGTTCGGCCGGGTTGGTTCGTTCACGGAACCAACCGGGCCTTCGGAGCAGAAACGCTCATATCTTGAGCTACGGACGTCCGATTGACGTGCCGTCAGCCGCGTTGTGTTCCTCATAGAGAGACGGATCTTTTGGCATACTCCGCCCGAGGTTTGGACGCAGGTGGAGTACGGTCGGGTTGGTTTTGCCTTAAAAACCAACCGGGCCCCGGAGACGAAAAAGCCAATAACTCACAGACCGGGCGTCCGATTGACGCGCCGTCTGTTTCGTTGACTTCCTCTTGATGAGACGGAACTTTTGACATACTCCGCCCGAGTTTTGGATACAGTCAGAGTATGGTCGAGTTGGATTGTACTCGAAATCCAACCGGGCCCCTGGAATGGAAAAGCTGATATCTTACAGACAGGACAACCGCTTGACGAGCCGTCAGCGGCGTTGGTGGTTACGTTGAGTAACGGTCCCTTTGAGTTTACCCTATGGGAGTTCGGGGTACAGTTGAGATACGGCTGGGATTGGTTTCGCTCTCGAAACCAACCGGGCCCCTGGGACGAAAAGGCTAATAACTCACAGACCGGGCGTCCGATTGACGCGCCGTCTGTTGCGTTGAGACCCCTGTGATGAGACTGACTTTTGAGACACTTCTTCGTGGGACATTGAGATACTTGGAGTATCGACCTGTAGCTCGTGGAGCGGACCCTCCCAGTGACGAGCGTGCGAAGTACGGAGACCGTGTAGCTGACTGAGACCTGACGACTGCTTGACCGACTCGACTTGGAGTGAGTCGACTAGCCCAGTGGACGGAGCACTACTTTCTGAGGTGCAGACCCATGGCGGACGGAGCACTACCTGTGTGACAGTGCAGACCCGCGGTGCTCGTCCGGAGAGTACCTCAGCAGGCTACTAGGGGGTGTGCACTACGGTGTTTGGGTGACATACCTCGGCGGGAAGCACTACTGTGTTTGGGTGGCTGGCCCGCAGTACTCGATAGGAGGAGTACTTCAGCAGTCTTAGGTTAGTGAGCAGTACCTCGGAGTCGTGACAGGACCACTGTACACTCTAGAGACGGAGCTCTTCAGCAGTTACGGTTTCGATAATGAAAATCCTGGTTTGAGCTGAGACTTTTGACCTTGTGTTTACCTCATGATTGAGATGGGTCACCTGCTAACTTTGGTATATGTATGGGCATATACCCGGGTAGTGGTTATCCGTCGTTTTCACAATCCTTGTGTTTCCTCATGCTTGAGATGGGTTACTTGATAACTTAGGTATATGTATGGGCATATACCTAAGTAGAGTTTATCTGTTGAGATCTTCTTGTGGTTATCCTTGTTGGTTTTAGTGAGACCTTGAGGGTCTCGGGGTCCCTACTGAGTATCGTTATACTCACCCCTGCACGGGCTATGCCCGCACCTCGTTGTGTTGGTTGCAGATGACGGCCAGTACTGACAGAGGCCGAGTGTTCGAGGACTGGACGGTACCTGGAGGTGGACTATACGACGAGGCGGTACCCAGAGGCAGACCACTGGGCGGGACATACTCGGAGTAGACGGCGGGACCCGAGGAGCAGAGGAGCTATCTGTACCCACCCTTCAGGTGGGATTTCCAGTGGTCAGCTCGGCGTAGCAGCTTTACTTTTCAGTTGCTGTTTTTCCTTTCGAGTTGTACTTTACAGTTGGGCTTGTATTTCCGGCCCCTTTTTACTTTCCGCACTTTTAGTTGTACTCTGTTTTTGCTTAGTGTTACCTTCCGCTTGCTTACTCTGTGGTGTTTGTTTACTTTACAAAGGCAATGCCTTCCCTTTTTCTGGGATTTACGCCTTGGTGCTAGTCGCCATCCCCTGGCCTATGGAAGGCGGGCTTGGGGTAGTCACGGCACGGACCCCGAGGGCGGGTCGTGACAAATTTAATCAAAAAAATCATTAAATTATGTCTACAAAGATTAAAAATACTTTTATAAATGCATTAAAAATATGCTTTAAATACAATGAGAAATATATATTTTTATGTTACTTTTAAAAAAATAAAAATTAATTGAAAAATTGTAATTGGATTTTCTTTAAACCCCCATTGATATTTATAAAATAATATAAATTAATAATAATGGACATATTTTATAATAATGGAAATCATAAAATAATTATTTTGTATAAAATCATTCATTTCATATTTTGTAAAGAGAGAAAAAAGTGTCATGTGTGGAAAATGTTCAGAATATTCCTTTAAAATCCTTTTAAAATAATTCCATAGTATATTTAAAATATCTTTAAGAAATAATTTATGTTTTTAAAAGAATATATTCCTAAAAATAGAAAATAATATGGATATTGGGGAAAAATATTCCCAGTCAAAAATAAAAGATAAGGTTGATCCATCTTATGAGAAATATTATTGACTGAATTGTGATGATAAAGGGTGGTAAAATGGAAGGAATAAAAGAAAAATATATAAATGATAAAAATAATGAAAATATTTCATTGTTCAAAGGTTAATAGAGCATAAAATTCCCCCAATGGAAATTTAATCATGAACAATCTTGATTTAAAGAAAGTATGTAAAATAAAACCTTAAAATCTTGGTAATGATTGAATCAAAATATATTGGAATAACATGTATGATATGATTCTTTAAATACCATGAATTACATGATGTTATATTTCAAAACACATTCATTGTAGTAAGTACACTTTATAAAAATAAATAGTTCACAATATTCCATTAGGAATTGAAATTATAAGGACCCGGCCTTAAAAATTTCATAATATTTAAATAAATGAATAATTCACATTGAGGATCTTTTCAGGTTTAGATTTTTAGATAGTTAATCCATAACTATAACATTTCATTTCAAAAAAAATACAAAGTAGACACTTCTACTCTGTTTATATTTTTTTCACAAAACAAGAACTCTTGAAAAAAAGAGTCATGTCTAGTTCTATGTTTAAGACAACATGACTTTTCCTTGATCCCATCCTTGACCTTATTCCACATTATTTCCTATGAAAAACATTTTAAAAACTTGGGATGAGCATTAAAAGCTCAGTAAGGGATACACAAAGAAGGAAAATTGGTATTATTTCAAAACAACAAGTAAACCATGAATACTTTAACAAAAGTAATAATTTTCACCTTTATGAAGTAGAAAATACTCTTTTTTGAATAAAAGATCACTACATACCCTTTTGTAACCAAAATATTACCATAAAATCCATATAATGAACACATAACATATAAAGGTAACTTAGGATATAAACATACTTAAATGGAATAACCTTACGGTCTACTTACACACATATCAATAAATGGAATAGCCATACGGCCAACTTCCACACCCAGTGCATTGGAGGTTATAACGTAACCACCCTTCCTGGTATTCATGGCACCACCCATCATTTGGTTTATCACATAACCACCCGTCAAATGTCCAAGTACCATTATAAAATCATAAGACATAAAACAAATATAAAAGAAAGAAAACATTTTCACATTTCAATCACAATATATCACTTAAATATATTGACATAACAAATCCATTATCAAAAAAATTTTCAGTACCAAAATACAAAAGGGAGTTTATGGTATTTGTTTTCTTTTAAAAACATTACGGCTTGTTGAGGAAGTCAAAGATCAAATAATACTTGCGGTGGCAGAAAAGGTCATTGTCACCACTTATGATAAAAGAAACATTCCTTTTTTCCATTTAGTAAAACGCTTCGTAGAGAAAAGATTCATTTTTAATAAAAGTAAAAGTCAAATGGGTTTATACATCGTATAAAAGAAAGTTGTGTATAAATGAAAATATGCCTCAATGAAAAGAGATTGAGATGAAGTAACTAACCTCGAGACCAACATGACTCAATCGTTCTTTAATATCCTGAATAATAAACTAAAGTTAATTTATACTTACATAATAACCATTTTCAAGTTTATTATTCATTTTATATCACTTATTACCATTTCATAAACATTATGTAATCATTCAAGTTAATATTGTTCGTTTTGTCGATATTTGGTACTTGAGTCAAAAATCAACACCTTATATTTACAAGGTGTCCATGTTTTCAATAGTTCATTATATCCAGAATGATATTCATTATTTATATATCATTTATATCATATATATTTAGTATATACATGTATTTATAACAGTACATAACTTTTAGAGGCAAGAAATGAAATGCACCGTTCATGGAGACAGTAAGACGTACGTACGCATGAACGCTACTTCCATTTCAATTTCTTATTTTAATGGATTTAAAACATAATGATACATAGTTATATTATAATTCCAGTATAATATCATATATAATATCGTTAAATCCATCCTTTATATGTTCCACGTAATGCATGAACGAGTCATATCACTTTGAGGGGACGGTAGTCCGCGCTTCCTCTAATGATATTATTGCATTTACCCATAATGGAAACCATAAACGCATGATATAAATGGAAATTACAGAAGAATAAAGAAAACATAAACATAATATATATAATATATAAATATAGTTCCATCATAATGGCCACCATGAGAGGCGGTAGGAGATAATCGAGCAATCATTGTTTAGTGAGGCGTTAGTTTGCCATCCACAGAAACATTATGTTCTTCATACATTAGATGGAGGTGTGTGTAAGTGTAGTTATAATCCTTCTCATAACAAAATCATAGTATATTAAGGATAATGGTGTTGATAAAAAAGAAAGTAATAAAAATAGTTTAGGGGTTGGAGAAGAAAAATAAAAGAAAACAATTTAAGAGAAACAGTTACCTTTAATTTTGGTAACACCCTTTGGTTTGAACCAAAGGACTTCTTGAAGTGCATTCTGCCTAAGGTAAGGAATCTAGGAGGAGGATAGGGATTTAGGGATATTATTTGGGTATAGTTTGGATGATCCAAAAGGCTTGATAGGTGTGTGGAATTTGTTAGAAGTGGTCTTCTTTTATAAGGGAGAGGAGGGGCTCTTTATGAAAGTGTGAAAACATTATTTTATTATAAACATATCATCAGTTTTAAAAGGTCAAAAAATCATTAAAGTAGAATTTAAGATGACTCATAGTAAAAATAAAATCATCCAATCATAATTGGACAGGTTTTGGATAATATTTTAATAATTATAATCTTATTTATTGAAATCATTTATTAATGAGGTAAATACCGCATCATTATTGTGTCATAAGTAATTTAATTTATTTGATATCTAAAAATTATAATAAAAATAACATGATTTAGGAAATATTTTTATCTTTACAATGAATATTTATAGTCAAAAATATTACTTATATATCACCAAATAAAAATTAATTACTAAAATAATTTTGTTTATGTTATTTTGGACTTTACTTTAAATTAATTAATCTAAATTGTCATTATCATTCATAAGTGGATCCATGGGGTCCCTAAATCGACCCAAGGATTACCATGGTCTGAAATTTCTCATAAAATAATGTTACAACATGTTTTAAGGTAATTTTGAATTACTATAATATTCTTTTTACCTTGAATTACCCTATTTATCTTTAATCGCGGTAAATAAAAGTCAAAAGTTACTATTCACCAAAAAATATTTTCATCTTATTGAACCAAATTTTACTTAATAGTAACAAAAATTTATGTATGATTTTATAAATTCAATTCACAAATGTGTTAAAACTTTATTTAAATGAAAAAGTAAGTTTTTTTAATTACTAATATGTGGTTTCATTATTCATCAAAAATTGAAGTTTTTCAGAAAATACCAAAAATTCATCCTAAGCTATATTTGATATTACAAATTCAAAATGATGTTTAATTTTTAAAATTAAAAACATAAATAAGTCATTAATTAATTTTAAAATTAATTCCCATTATCAAAACAAATAGCATGTTTTTAAGAAACAATAACTATCAAAAGATTAATACTTGTTTATGTCCAATTTCAGAGTGAAATTAATTTCAATGACCAACATTGGATTAAATGGTAAAAATATATTTTAATTACACTTTAAAAACAATGAAAAAGATAACCTAACTATATAAATAAATTATATTAAAACGCATTTTTGAATTAAAATAAAATATTTTCACTATTCATTAAAAATGATCTTTATCGGAAAAATTTCAAAAAATTACACAAAGTAAATTTTGATGTCCCCATTTTAAAGAAGGATTTTATTTGGTCAATTATAATGTATTAAAGTGACAAAAATTATATTTAATAAGGGTTCTCCATTAAAAGTGGTAAATCGACCTTTTAATGTAAATTATGCTTAAAATTAGATTCGTTTGCATTTTAAGCCTCTAACTTTTTATTAGATAAATGTAAATTCATTTAACAAAAATGTATAATCATATTGTATTTAGTTTTGTTCATTCTCTCCAATACAACGGCTATGAGTTAACTACCATTTAAAATAATAATATTATATTATTAGTGTCCAACGTAAGATTCCAAAGAAACCCATTGTTCCGGATCAGGTATGATATCGAACATAACAACCCCTTTAAAGTAAAATTAATGTTTAATTCACAAATATTAATAAATATGAAATATATATTATTCGAAATTTACTTGGGATGTTACATCCTTCTCCCCTTTTGGAAATTGTGTCCTCACAATTTTTATTCACTTACCAAATAAGTGGGGGTATTTATCCCTCATAGAATTTTCAGATTCCCACATTGCCACTACAACCATATGGTTTTTCCACAAAACATTTACCAGGAGAATTACCTTATTTCACAAGACTTGCTCTCTATGATCAAGAATCTGAACTGGTTGTTCTTCATAAGAGAGATTCTCTTCCAACTGAACTACCTTTGGGCTCAAAACATGAGATGGATCTGGCATATACTTTCTCAACATCAAAACATGAAAAACATTATGTAACTAGGATAAACATGGAGGTAAAGAGACTATGTATGCAACTGATCCAACTTTCTTCAGGATTTCATAAGGTCCAATGAACCTCGGACTCAACTTTCCCCTCTTACCAAAATGCATCACACTTTTTCATAGAGAAACATTGAGAAGGATATGATCACCTACCTAAAAAGACAGACCCTTCCTCCGGTTATCTGCATAACTTTTTTGTCTGCTCTGAGATGTTCTCATTAGCTTCTGAATCAACTAAACATTCTCTGCCATCTCTACTACCAATTCTGGTCCCATCAGCTTCCCTTCACCGACTTCATCCCAAAAATCTATAGTTTGACCATTCTTTCCATATAATACTTCAAATGGAGCCATCTGTATACTGGAATGAAAACTGTTATTATATGAAAATTCAACCAAAGAAAGATATTGGTCCCAAATTCCCTAGTAATCCATAGAGAAAGCATGTAACTTATCCTCCAATATCTGAATTGTTCTTTATGATTTCCCATATTATTGAGGAAGAAAACATGTACTAAAATTTAATTCAGTACCCAAAAACTTCTGAAGGCCTTTCAAAAAGATAGAAGTAAAATTGGGATCACGATCAGATATAATGGATAGGGGAACTCCATGAAACCTGACTATCTCTTTAACATACAACTGATAAAGTAGATCTAGAAATAATGTATCTCGAATAGGAAATAAATGAAAATATTTAGTCACTTGATCAATAATAACACATATTGCATTATTAACTTGAGATGTTTTTGGTAATCCCACAAAAAAATTCCATTGATATATTTTCCCATTTCCACTCTGGCACTTGTAAAGTCTAAAGCATCCCTTTTGGTAACTGCCACTCTACTTTAACCTGCTGAAAATTCAAACACTTCACAGTAAAATCAGAAATATCACTTTTCATTCCATCCCACCAGTAATACTGTCGAAGATCTTTGTACATCTTAGTACTACCAGGATGAACTGAAAAAGGGGAACTATGAGCTTCACATAACAACTCATTCTTCAACTATGAATCACAAGGCACACATAATCTCTTCCCAAATCTTAAAACACAATAATTATCAACATTAAAATTAGTAAAATTACCCTTTTGAACAAACTCTACCTTTTTCTGCAACTCACGGTCTTTTTTCTACGCTTGCATTATTCTGTCTGATAGAGATGATTTCAATCACACCTGAAAGAAAACAGAATAATTTCTTGAACCAATAACTTATATTCCAAATTTCATCAAATCAAAAACCAAAGGATCTCATTCCAAATGTAGCATGTTTAATGAATCATTACTTTTTCGAATCAAAGCATCAGTCACTTTAGTTGCTTTTCCCGGATGGTAATGGATCGTGAAATCATAATCCTTGATTAATTATATCCATCTCCTCTATATCTTGTTCAATTATTTCTGAGTAAATATATACTATAAACATTTTTGGTCAGTATATATTTCACATTTAACTCTATACAGATGATGTTTACAAATTTTTAAAGCAAAAGAAACAACATCTAGTTCCAAATAATGTGTAGGGTAATTTTAATCATGTGGTTTCAACTGACGCGATGCAGAAGCAATTACCTGATCATTCTACATTAGGACACAACCCAGTCCTTTCAATGAAGCATCAATGTAGATAACAAACTCACCATTTCTGGATGGAAGTGCGAAAACTGTAGAATTCACCAATAACATTTTCAATTCCTGAAAACAATCATCACATTATTTTGTCCAGATAAATTTAACACCTTTTCGAGTTAACTTAGTCATTGGACTAGATAACCGTGAAAAAGTTTCAAAAAACCTCCAGTAATAACCTACCAAACCAAGATAACTATGAATCTTGGTTATATTTGTGGTTCTTGGCCATTCATCAACAACTTTTGTTTTAGTAGGATCCATAGTTATTCCATTTATTGAAATAATGTGACCAATTAATGAAATTTGTTGTAACCAAAACTCAAACTTTCGGAATTTCCCATACAATTTCTTTTCTTTTAAGGTTTTGAAGACAACCCTTAAATGAATTTCATTTTCCTCTTTACTTTTGGAATAAAACAAAATATCATCAATAAAAACAACCAACATTTTACACCTGAATCAACTGAGTGGTCACTTCAAAAAACTGTTCAGTTCTGATTCAGACCAACTTAGGATACTAATTTGAAAGGTCATCTTCCTCTGTATGCCTTCCTAGAAGAGCTTCTTTGTTTCTTCTATGAAAAACCGTTCTGAATATAGAAATATCTTAGGTGAAGCAACATGGTAATCTATAAATGATATATCATTTCAATATTACCATAAATTAATTTATGGACATTTATTTAACAATACACTAACTCCTAAAGTTTCCTAAACTGACCTTTGATACCAACTATATGGACCCAGCCATAAACATTTCATAATATTGAATTAAATGAATAATTCACATTGAGTATGTTTTCAGGTTTAGAGTTTTAGAGAATTAGGCTATAACTATTACATTTCATTTTAAAAAAAATACAAAGTAAACACTTCTACTCAGTATCTATTTTTTCACAAAACAAGAACTCTTGAAAAAAAGAGTCTTGTCTGGTTCCATGTTTAATACAACATGACTTTTTCTTTGATCCCATCCTTGACCCTATTCCACATTATGTCATATGAAAAACATTTGAAAAAAATTTTATGAGCATGAAAATCTTAGTAAGGGATACACAAAGAAGGAAAACTGTTAGTTTTTCAAAACAACAATTAAATCATGAATACTTTAACATAAGTAATAATTTTAACCTTTATAAAGTAGTAAATATTATTTTCTGAATAAAATATCACAACATACCCTTTTATAACAAAAAGATTACCATAAACCCCATATAAAGAACACATAACATATAAAGGTAACTTGGGACATATTCATACTTAAATGGAATAACCATACGGTTGACTTCCACACATATCACTAAATGGAATAGCCATACGGTCGACTTCAATACCCAATTAATTGGAGGTTATAACGTAATCACTCGTCCTGTGATTCACGGAACCACCCGTCATTTGGTTTATCACGTAACCACCCGTCAAATGTCCAAATACCATTATAAAATCCTAAGACAT
The DNA here is from genome assembly GCA_963277665.1 of Viscum album. Lineage (NCBI taxonomy): Eukaryota > Viridiplantae > Streptophyta > Magnoliopsida > Santalales > Viscaceae > Viscum > Viscum album. Next base: position 1,963,279,662 of record OY728137.1, read on the forward strand.
AAAATAAATATAAAGGAAAGAAAACATTTCCACATTTCAATCACAATATATCACATAAATATAATGAAATAACAAATCCATTATCAAAACCATTTTTAATACCAAAATACATAAAAGAGTATATGCTATTTATTCTCTTTTAAAAACATTACGGCTCGTTTAGGAATACAAAGATCAAATAATACTCGTGGCAGAGGAAAATGTCATTGTCACCGCTTATGTTAAAAAAACATTTCTTTTTGTCATTTAGTAAAACACTTCGTAGAGAAAATATTCCATTTGAATAAAAGTCAAAGTCAAAGGCATTTATACACTGTATAAAATAATGTTGTGTATAAATGAAAATATTCCTCAATGAAAGGATATTGAGACGAAGTCCTTTACCTCGTGTCTGACTTGACTCAATCATTCTTTAATCTCCTGAATAATAAACTGAACTAAATTTATACTTGTTTAGGAACCTTTTTCAAGTTTATTATTCACTTTTTATCACTTTTACCCTGTAATAAACATTATGTAATCATTCAAGTTAATGATGTTTGTTTTGTCGATATTTGGTACTTGAGTAAAAAATGAGCACCTTATATTTACAGGTTGTCCATATTGTCAATAGTTCATTATATCCATAGTGATATTAATTATTTAGATATCATATATATCATATATATCTAGTATATACATGTATTTATAATACTACATAACATTTATAGTTAAGAAATGAAATGCACCGTTCATGGAGACGGTAAGTCGTACGTACGCATGAATGCTACTTCCATTTCAATTTCTTATTTTAATGGAATTAAAACATAATGATACATATTTATATTATAATTAAAGTATAATATCATATATAATATCATTAATTCCATCCTGTATACATTCCACATAAGGCATGAACGAGTCATATCACTTTGAGGGGGCGGTAGTCTGCACTTCCTCTAATGAGATTATTGCGTTTACCCATAATGAAAACCATAAATGCATGCTATAAATGGAAATTACAGTAGCATAAAGAAAACATAAACATAATATATATCATATATAAATACAGTGTCATCATAATTCCCACCATTAGAGGCGGTAGTAGATAATCGAACAATCATCGTTTCGCGAGGCGTTAGGTTTCCATCCATAGAAACATTATGTTCTTCATCCATTAGATGGGGGTTTGTGTAAGTTTAGTTCGGATAATATTCATAACAAAATCCTAGTATATTTCGGATACTGGTGTTTTTATAAAATAATGGAATAAAAAGAGTTTAGGGGTTGGAGAGGTAAAATAAAAGAAAATAATTTAAGAGAAAATGTTACCTTTAATTTGGGTAACTCCCTTTGGTTTGAACCAAAGGACTTCTTGAAGTGTCTTCTGCATAAGGTAAGGATTCTAGGAGGAGTATATGGATGTAGGGAGATTAATTTGGTAGAGTTTTAATGAGCCAAAATGCTTGAGAGGTGTGTGTAATGGTTTAGAAGTGGTCTTCTTTTATAAGGGAGATGCGGGGATCTTTAGGAAAGTGTGAAAACATTATTTTATTATAAACATATCTTAAGTTTAAAAAGGTCAATAAACCATTAAAATAGAATATAAGAGGAAACATAGTCGAAATAAAATCATCCAATAATAATTTTACAGGTTTTGGATAATATTTTAATCATTATAATCTTATTTCTTTAAATCATTTACTAATGAGGTAAATACTGCATCATTATTGTGTCATAAATAATTTAATTTATTCGATGTCTAAAAGTTATAAAAAAATACCTTGATGTAGGAAATATTTTTATCTTTACAATTAATATTTATAGTCAAATATATTACTTATATAACACCATATAAAAATACATTACTAAAATAATTTTTTTATGTCATTTTGGCCTTTACTTAAAATTAATTAATCTAAACTGTCATTATCATTTATAAGTGGCTCCATGGGGTCCCAAAATAGACCCAAGGATTCCCCTGGTCGGCCATTACTCATAAAATAATGTTAGGACGATTTTTAAGTTGAATTGTAAATTATTATAATATTCTTTTTACCTTGAATTTCCTTATTTACCTTTAATCGCGGTAAATAAAAGTCAAAAGTTACTATTCACTAAAAAATAGTTTCATCTTATTGAACCATATTTTACTTACTAATAATAATCATGTATATCAAATTTTCAAAATTCAATTCTCCGAAGTGGTAAAATTTCATTTAAATGAAAATGTCAGTTTTTTTAACATCTACTACGTGCTTTCACTATTCATCAAAAATTGATGTTTATCAGAAAAATACCAAAAAATCAGCCTCAGTTATATTTGATATTCCAAATTCAAAAATGATGTTTATTTTTCCAAATTCAAAACATAAAGTTGTCATTAATTAATTTTAAAATTATTTCCCGTTATCAAAACAAATTACATGTTTTTAAGAAACAATAACTATCAAAAGATTGATACTTTTTTATGTACAATTTCAAATTGAAATTAATTCCAGTGACCAAAATTGGATTAAATGGAAAAAATATATTTTAATTACACTTTAAAACCAATTAAAATATAATCTAACTATATAACTAAATTAGATTAAAATGCAATTTTGATTTAAAATACAATATATTCACTATTCATTATTAATTGAACTTTATTAGAAAAATTCCAAAAATTTACACAAAGTAAATTTTGATGTCCTCATTCTAAATAATGATTTTATTTGGTCAATTAGAATGTATTAAAGTAAAAAAAATTATATTTAAATAGGGTTCTCCATTAGAAGGCGGTAAATAGACTTTTTAATGTAAATTATGCTTAAAATTAGATTCATTCACATTTTAAGCCTCTAACTTTTTATTGGATAAATGTGAATACATTTAAAAAACATGTAAAATAATATTTTAGTTAATTTTTATCATTCCAACCAATACTATGACTATGAGTTAACTACCATTTAAAATAATAATATTATATTATTAGTGTGCAACGTAATATTCCCAAGAAATTCGTTATTACGTATCGGGTACTCTATCGAAGATAGCAACCAATTTAAAGTAAAATTAATATTTAATTGAAAAATATTAATAAATATTAAATATGTCTTATTCTTCAATTACTTGGGATGTAACAGAAATCGACACAACAAAACCCCTTAAGTCATTTATTACATTTAAATCAAAATACCAAGATAGGGAGAACAAGAAATGGAACATTAAATATCTCTAATTACTAATTAATCCTAATATAACAATTAAAAGATACAATCAATACAATATATGAATGAATTTGGGTACATAATATTAAATAAGTCTCAAAGATGGATGTTTGAGAAGAGAAACCCTTACCTTGAAATTTTATTTAGTTAAATACAATTTAACATCCATGTGTAATAAATTTGGGTTCATTATATATATATATATCATAAAAATATTTATAATTTATTAATAAATACCTTTTTCTTTTAATTTATTATGACCCATTTACTAAAAATCCTTTATTGAAACCAATGTTTATATGTTAACTATATCATTTACCATGAATGTTTCAATTTATTTATTTCAGCTATTACACAATGTAGATTGTTTCATAAAATAAAAATTATTTATGATGATTTTATATATATATTTAATATGATTCTGGAGTCCCATTGATATTTCATTTAACTTATGGAGATAATTTTCATGTAAAACATAAAAATTCATTTTTTTAGAATTTTTGTTTTCCTAGAAAGAATTTATTCTATTAAAAAAATATGCATATAGATGTTAGTAATATGTAATTTATATAATAAAATTAATTTAACCATTACTAAATAATATTATCTTTCAAATAAATTCCTTAATAATTCATGACAAAAACATTAAAACAATGTTCAAAAAGGTTATAAAATCGACCAAGAAAAGAACATGTTAGAATATTAAATTGACTAAGAACATGTCATTTTGTAATGATAATATAACTTTTTAAAAAAAATTAATCATTATATAAATAATATATTTATTCATTATATTAAATTTTAAAACCATCCATGTATGGTTAAGATAAAAAATTAAATATGTTTTCCATTGAGGAGGTTGTCCGCATGTACACATGAGTGACATTTTTATTTTATTTTAGATAGAATGGAAGTTAATAATTATTGTTCCGTAAATATAATAATATTTAAGTATTATAAGGATACTTATTTATTTTATATTATTATTTTTATAGTATATTTTTATGAGTTTAAAGAACAAACAAATTTGAATGATCTCGGTTAAGATGAATACATCTTCCTTGGGTATCATTATTTTGATCTAACATTATGCCTTCTTAGGTACATCTTTTGTTTGGAAAAAACTATAGGTCATAAATTTTAGAATATTTTTTTATCTAACATGAAAAAATGTGTTGAAGTAGTGATGGGTGAGGTGATCCTTTTATAGGTGAGAGGAGTGCCACCCTTTTAAAAAATCTTAATATTAGAATTATATAAATATATTTCTCAAGGTCAATTTAAAAAGGAAACCTAAAATATAAGTCAATATAGTATTGGTTCAAATATACTCATCTAGTAATGTTGGAGATAATTTTTTATTATATTTTTTTCATTTCCACATAGTTTAAACCCTTTTATCTCATTTTACCCTTAACATTGTAACTAACGTTTACTATGGTAACCTCATATTATGATTAAAATGAAATAGTCCTCATTACAAAATATCAATTTTGTAATTCTACATATGAAATATATTTAACAAGATTCAATTTTTAGAGATGGTAAATGTTGATTTTAATATAAATACACAAAAAATAATGAAAAATCATCTTGAAAAAATGGCTTTTAAGAAAAAGAGTATTTACTATAATCATGTATATTATAAATTTTATTAACATTTATTGGTTTATTAATAAAAATTAAGATTTATATAAATTTTAGACTAATCATAATCAAAATAGACCCTTATTAATACTCTAATTAAAAGAAAATGACTAAAAAAGTTTTTATTAGAATAAAACATCACTTAAGCTCAAAAATGTGAAAAATAGGTTTCTAAAATCAACTTAATAAATTTAAATGATTAATTTTACTCCAAAAAATAAAATATTTCATGAAAAAATGCATAAATGTTTATGTAATTCTTATATCCTAATTATGTCATGCGTGTGATAATATCTATAAAAACAATATTTTTCTTTATACACTAAAAAATTAATCACTTTAAGAAATATCCAAAAATTCATCCTACGTTAATTTTGACTTTTTAAATCCAAAAATTATTTTAATTTTATCAAATTTAAAATATAAAATTATATAAATTTAACTTTTAAAAAATAATAATAAATTGAAATAAAACTATTATATATCAAAAAGAAACTTTTAAACTTTATGTTTTCTTACTGTAATGAAAAACTACATTAATGTATAACAACCCAAACAGAGACATTCCTAAATTACAAGAATTGTGGTTTCTATTTCATCACTTACATACTAAAAACGTATTTTAGTTTTATATTTTTATATAATTAATAAACCCACTAAATTATAAAGTTTAAATTTCTATATAATGTCTATTTTTTACAAAACACGTTTTCTATAAATATGCACATGCTTCATTCAAGGTAACTCTAATTATTAGATCTTTGGCTTTATTAATGTTCATACTCATCCATAGTCCTGATGAAAACATTTTAAAACATGGGATGAAAAAACATCTTAAAAAGTTACATCAAATAAGAAAAAATTATTATCCCATTTTTATATCAAAAAACCCCTAATAAAGATTTCAGTTTTACTATTAAATATTGGAAATCAATTATCAGTTTTATTTTTAACTAAAAAACATAATTTATCTATTGATTTCATAAAATATTTAAAAATAAATCATAATGGAAAAATCAAAATAATATGTTTTTCTTAGAGAAAATGAAAAAAATTTAATACCTTTACGTGAAAAATAATCCTTTAAACATGTTTTTTGTAAATGTCCTGAAAAGTCTTTAAAAAACGCTCAATTGATTGCCTTTTTAAATAAAAATATTTCATTTAAAAATCATTTAAACCATATCATATATATAACCTGATAAATAATACATACAAATATTATTAGAAAAACACTTATTATAGAATCACCTAACCAAATAGTTCATGTATCTCTAAGATAAATTTGTCACCTAAAAACTATATCACTGTAAACAATGCATTGGGTCGCTATATCGAGATCACCCATCATCAGATCTATATAATGATCACCAGTAATTTACATAAAAAATCTAATAACCATATCCTTAATAAAACACATATATTTTTCACTTTAACAATAAAACTCATTTTAATTGGCTTTCATGTCCATAAGTAATAACACTTTCTTTTATCTCATAAATATGATAAGAAGTTTTTTATTCCTTTGAAAAGAATTTTAAAAATAGAAATTATTAATATATTGAGAAAAATATTTTCATTAAAATTACTATTGAAACCTAAAATTAATATTTATAATGAATATATTTCATGAAAATGGGAATTGGTAATCAATAAATAAATGTTAAAAAAACATTCTTCTTGATCATTTGTAAAATGTCAAGAATTAACCATTTAGAAAATTTTGAAAATATCCCATTTTAATCCTTTATAATGAAATTAAAAAATAATTGAAAACTAAATGTTTTAATTTTTTAATAATAATTAATAAAATTCAGTAAAAATTAAAAAAAACCTCGATATATAAGAAAAATAGTTTGAAGGAATACCTTAAAATAATATTTTTAAAAGAAAGTCCCTTCCCTCAAGCCCCAACTCATTTTGTTTCTATGTCTTCCCTCATGAGTAATAATATTATATTAGTTTTCTAATTTCTTAATTACCCAATTAATTTTTATTCTAATATTTTTATTCTGTTTATTTCATTTTTACCATGTTTTATTTAGTTATTAAAATGGTTATGTTCACATTGGATGTTTTGATGATGTTCAATTTATAAGTTAAAAATGACTTCGGTATGATGACTAAGGTAAATGGAATCATGGATCCATTATCAATAGAATATTAATTATAAAAATATTAATATTATTTTCCATTAAAATAAAATTATAACCATCCATGGAAGGTGGATGTGACAAATGAAAAACATTTTATCATGTAAGTGGTAGTCTGCACGTACACATGAGCAACGTTTCCATTTTCTAATGGATGGAAAAGAAAATATTTATATAATATTTTCCATTTATATAATCATATTTATGTTTTAAATTTCATATTTATTCATTATTTTCATACTTATGACCAACCATGTGAGAGTATAATGAAAAATTAATCACATAGCATCATGGAGGTGGTATTCCTAATGCACACATGAGCGATGTTTTCCGTGTGAGACGATGATTGAAAATGATAAACATAGCTTCATGGAGGTCATATTCCACACATACACACGGGTGATGTCTTCTTTTCCCATAGGATGGAAATGATATAAAATGAGTTGTTACATCATAATAATGACATTTAATTTTCATTACTATTTTGATGTTGTTTTTTTATAGTGTTTATCAATATTTTAAGGATGTAGAAGAAGAAATAAAATGAAATATATTAGTTAAGACTTATACCACATCCTTGGATATCTCTCATTGGCCTACACCTTAATCCATTTAGGGTTCATCTTTTTAGAAGAAAACTATTTCTAATAAGTGTAGATTAGTGTTGGGATTTTATTTGGGTAGATATTGGTCAAGATATTTTTCTCTAAAGGTATAAATAAATAAGCAGAGAATATGGCCATTTATAACTGAGGGGAATGAAAATCATATAAATAAATTAAAATTTTAAATATAATAAATATATATTTCAAGTTCAAGTGGAAAAAAATGAAAAAATATATAATACATGATAGGATAAAGTCTAAATACACTCATCTAATAAAATTTTTCCATGTTTTATATATATTTTATTCCTTATCTCTTATATAAACCCAATTTTTACGTGTTTCACCTTTATCTGGGTGATAAATGTTTACCATGAAAACAATTCATTATGACTAAAAATGAAATATGACACATTACTACATTTAAACATCCATATTTCAAATATGAAATCTATTTTTCATGATTCAATTTTTATAAGTGTATGAAATTAATTTTAATATATGTCCACAAAATGAAATGAAACACTTTTTTTTAGAAAAATTTCATTTTAAAGAATAAAATTAATTTCTAAGAAAATAAAATATAATATTGATTCATATGGTTTTTTAAATACTTTAAATGAAAACAAGATTTTTAATAAAATGGAATTTTCCACTATTCATCCAAAAAATATATTTTAAGAAAAAATATAAATGAAGCCGCCCTAAGATAATTTTGATATTCTAAATACATAAATGAAATCCAATTTATCAATTAAAAAATCCAAAATTTAGAAATTAGTTTTTTCAGAAAAACTACATATTTAAGGTAAATGATGCAAATATAATGAATCCATTTCTTTCCCATCTGAAAAATCATGTAAAATTATCATATTATATATGAATACATAAAATTTATTTACAAAAACTAATAATATATGAAATTTATTTATTATTTTAATTCCCCTTTTTTAAATTGAGTCCTAGAAATTTTTTTCTTTACCTTCTCTCTATGATCTAAAATATGAACTTTATTTTATATATAAGATAGATTCTCCTATAATTGTACTAGTTATGGTCTCAAAACATGATATTCATCATGTGAGTACTTCCTTAGAAAAGAAACATGAAATAGATCATGTACCTATGATAAACTCATTGGTAAGGCTACCTAATAAAAAATAAATCTCACTTTCTAAATAATATTCAAGGTCCAATGATCCATGGTATGAATTTTCCTTTTTTACCAAAACTAATCACACCTTTTAAGGGTGTATTTTAAGAAATACATGGTCACCTACCACAAATGAATGTTCTTTCCTCCAATTATCAAAATAACTCTTTTTCTCTCTCTATTATAACATCATGTGGTTTTAAATCATAGTTTCCTTCTCAACCATATCTTCTACTAATTATAGTCCCAAAAATTTCCTCACATCGACTTCATCCCAACATGCTCGAGTACAAAAACACTTTAAATATAATATCTTAAAAGGTTTCATCTGCATACAAGAATGAAAACTATTATTATGATAAAATAAAACTAAATATTGATATTGATATAAACATCCCTAATAATATAATAAGAAAGATCAAATTGTATCCCTTAAATTCGAGATTTATTTTTTTGACTATCCATAAAATTGGGGATAAAAAGACGTAATTAAAATAAATTCCGTACCCATCAACTTATAAGGTCCATTCCAAAAATTTGATATAAATATGGGATCATGACCATATACAATGGAGAGGGTAATGTCATATAACTTGCCTATGTCGTTATTATAATTTATAAAAACATGATCCAAATACCTAATAACTATAATAGGTAGACATTTCATACATTTAGTCAAATGATAAAAAATAAACCAAATTTCATTATTACCTCAAGTTGTATTTGGTAATACTACCATGAAATCCATGGATATGTTATCCTGTTTCCAATGTGTATCTAAAGTATTCCAAAGATTCACATTCAATAATATAATTTCATATTTCACTTACTGAATAGTTAAATATTTCATTGTAAAATAAACAATATTCTTCTGCATACCTTCCCAACAATAATATTCCCTATGGTCTCTATACATCTTTGTGCTTCTAGGGTGAATAGAAAAGATAAATCTATGACATTCACTTACGAATTTATTATTAAACTATAAATCACTTAAAAAGCATAATATTGTGACCCTTCTTTTCTAACAAGATTATTATATCATTCTAAAGATAAAAAAATAAAATCATTATAGAACCAGGATAAAAAACATTAGTGTCTTGGAAAAAATATGACCATACATACATATTACATAATAAACCATAAAAATTATTTTACTCCTTTTTATCTAGATTCATAGTGGCCCCCATTTTTTATTTATTACAAGTAATCACCTAAGGATATACATCCAATAAATGGGTGAGATAAAATCCTAATAAGAGGATAGATAAGAAGATGAATCAATATAACATGGGTGATAATAATCATTATCTTCATAAAATAATAATTGGATCATCATCATAATCATGAGAGGAAGCATTGGATAAAGGCATAGAATGTGGAAATGCACAAACATGAAACATCATGTAGTAGTGTTCAAATACCAGACAAAGTTGTAAACAAAACTAGCATCATGTTCATGCATAACATATGTTCATAATCATAACATCATCATAGTGAAAAAATCTATAATCATTTTTGTGAATATTTCATATTATCTCATGAGATACATCACATTACCCAATTCATTGGTGCTCTATATGATTTTGGGCGCACCCATGAAAACATAACATTTATATAATAATTCATGCCATATATAATGTATATCAATATTAGACTTAAAATAACCCATGGAATGAAATTGGATGTAAGAACCCGAGTTTTTGAATGGGTCAAAATCCCGACCCTGCTTGAATTTTTGACATGTTTATGAGAAAACTGGGAAAATCTAGGAAGTTATAGAAAATTCTAGATTATCTGTTTTGTACTCCAAAGTAAACACTGTGTGTATGTATGGCATGTACCGGTCACAGGCTGTTCGAGTAAATTCTATGTGATTATAGTGTAAGAATTCCCTATTACATGGCATGTAGTGTTACTTGATACGCCATGTGTCTTCCTTCCACATACCGACTGGATCTTAGTCATGTGTTGAATCCTGTGGCGCATACAAGCTATGTTTCTACCTCTGCATAAGTAGGAGTACAAATAAGGCTACTATGCAATGCGTATCCCTTCATACACAATGTGTATTTTTATTTTTATTCATTTATATAGGATAGTGTCGCATCTAATTTTAGTAAACATATTCTTCTTCCACAATTTCAGAATAGATCCATCCCAAAATTCTTTAGAATATACCTTACCCTAGAATCATTCTCTGATGTCTGTTCCTTAATTTTTCCGTGGATGCGGGATTTCATTGGGAAGGCTAAACCTATACACCCTGTTTCATTTTGGTTTCTTTTCCTTACAAACTACAGTTTCCCTCTAATTAAAATTGTTAGGATTTGATGGAAACATATATATAAGAAGATCGACTTCTAATTGGAGCTTGATATCGGATGTGCCTATATCTACAAGTCTAAGGTAGGTGTTTCATACCTTCTATTGTGTTTTCATAGATATTTGGGGTCGCGTATGTTTAGATAAACATTGGTTATTGAGAGAGACCCGTATTAATTTATATTAAATTGATGGTATACATTATGGTTTGCCATTGGGAATTCCCTCACCTTGTTATGATTGAGCGAGGCTACCTCAAAGGTCATTGTTCATTTTGGACATTTTGGGAAGGGATTTTAAAATGGGTATAATTGAACTATTTTGATTAAACTACTGAATTTAAACTTGTTAAGCATGATTAAGGGAGAACATAAGAAGTGCAATTCAACTATTTAGTTTTTTTTTCTTGTTAGAAGTATTTTCATTTGATTATATATATGTGATATGTGATATTGCATATGATAAAACTCTTGGGTTATGTTGGGAATGCCCTAGGAATTTCTTGAGTGATGTTGATCACAGGTTGGAAATTTCCCAGATTATATTAGGTGGTTCTGACCATGGGATTGGGTGTCATGGATGTCGGCTTGAGGCAATGTGACTGTCAAGTGGAGCATGGCTTGGGTTACTTGGATGTCGAGGCCAACGAAATTGAGTGACTTGGTCAAAGGAAAATGAGGTGTCAGAGATGTTGTGGCTTGGGAACTTATTTTTGTGATTATATCTCACTCAGAACATTGAGTTGTGTGCACACTGGTAGACTCTGTGATGAGTTGGTTTTGACCACTCGTTGGGTAGAGGCCCCTGAGATAAGTGGTTAGTTATAATTGGTTTGGTGGTTCGTTCCATATAAATCCACATGGAAGGTGAGGAGCCTTCAGGGTATAGTGTTAAGGTTATAAGATTGGGGCATAGGCTCACCGTGATTTGATGGAAGACATTGTTGTCCCTCTTGTTACTGATTTTGGGGTAGACATCTTCATCCCTCTAGTTACTGATTAGAGTGCAGACATCGTTGACCCTCCAGTTTCTATTTAATGGCAGGAATTGCTACTCCTTCATTTGTTGTGCCATGGGCAGGTATGGTCATTTTAGTAGGGTTACTATTGTTTGGGAATGTCTTCGGGATGTTGGTGCATGAAACACAAGGTGTAAGGAGGCACATGTTTTCAGATTACATGACAGAGATTCCAGTGTCGCCTGAAGCAGGTGACACTCCACGGTGGCTGCTGAGCACCAGTGAAGTTTATATTTATTTGTGTATCATGTTTTTACTATTTTCCTTATAAATGCATGCCTTCTTAAAACATATTTTATGAATGCACCATTGGGTAGTATCCTAGTGATATTCGTCTCACACCCTACATAGGCCCTTCGGAACACATGTAGACTTTCGAACTTGCATACAAGAAAAGGCTCATCCTCAGGAGATGGAACATAGTGATGTTGGCATGGAGACTGGTATGGACCTTGAATTCATTCCTATATGGAGTTTAATTTTTTTAGTTTCTATTTTTCTATATCAGGATGATTACTTTAATATGTAAAAACTATTGGTTATCCACTGGCACTATTTATATATATTTTCATGTATGACCTGCTATGGATGTATTCTTGTTGTTTAGTAGTTGTTGTCACTAATTGTTGTCATGCTATCTGTTTACTTTCAACTGTTTTGGTTTCTGTTTGTTATCACCTCTGTTGTTTATTTGATATTATTGTGCTTCCACTCTAGGGGTTTGATTTGATTCTGCTGAGTCATTTATTTTCATTGAATGTTATATATATTTACTCAGACTAGTACCATTACGATCCTTTGAGAGGTTATAGCCTCCCCGCGACACCTATTCAGACCCTAACTACAAGTCGGCAGCCTTTGTAGTTTGGGGAGGTGTGCCTAAGAAAGTAAAACCCGACCCATTTAGCACTATTCGGATGACTATTTGGGTCTGGGGTGTTACAAAGTGGTATTAGAGGAGTTCTTTATGGGGATTTAGTAGTAGTGTTTGTTGGCTACTAATGATATTGATACTTCTCATTTTAATTTCTACTAGTTGAAATTTTATAATATGGTAGAATGGAGATAGTTTGTAATTGAAACTGGGTTTCTAGATAATGCTTGGGTTCCAGTAGCCCCTGGTATGAGGGAAGGACCAAGTTACCTTGGTTGGGAATTCCTGTTTTTCTATTGTTCAGATTACAGTTTATATGATTTCCACATTGATCGTTCACATGGTTTTTTATGTTATTGATTGTGATATGCGACCTTTGACCTGGTGTAGTAAGGGAGAATTAGATCTTGGATCATTATGGAAAGACGTGATTATTTGGCTTTTGACAGGCACATTTTTAGGGTATTTCAATTTAATAACTCCAGGTATGCTTTGTGAAGTGATCATACCATGTGAATTATATCAAATTCCAAGCATTGAATGATTTTGAATTGTTATTGGTAAAAATCATGATAAAATTTCTAGTATATTGCAATGTAATATGATATAATATATATATTTTTATAATTTTATATGGAAGGGTATTGGGGCCTTATTATTATGTGATCAGGTAGGTACATATGGTTGAGGTGATTTTGATCATTGGGATTGGGCGACTCTGTCATCTGTTTGAGGAAATGTTGGTTGTCATGATGGGCATTGCCTGAGGTACTTTTGATACTAGGCTATGTTGAGGCCAGATAAAGAGACCATGAGGCTGAGATTCAGTGGTCATGGGTTGCGATAAGGGAGAGTAAGGGTAGTTTTTATATGCTTCCTCATTACTACTTTCTTAATCTAGGTTGAATATATTGTATATTTGTATATATGTGTGGGATGTTAGTCCATTTATGATATTCAGTGGGTTTCTTCTAGATTAATCATATGGAGCGTCAGGCGGGAGACGTTACAGTGCCACAGAAGTAGGATCTAGTTTAGGATCTAGTCCAGGCAGAGCATGAGCTACAGATATAGGCTCAAGGATAGGATCAGGTTCAGGATCCACTGTAGGTAGTGCAGCCACCGGGTTTGGAAGCATTCGGGCCATGGCTTGACTATCAGCTCCAAACTATCCTGGTACATGTCTTGCAGGGAATTGACAGAGACTTGAAGGGTACAGAGCCCTCTAAGTATTATCTGACATGGGAATTCTAGTCGCATCACCCACTACTTTTTTAGGGTGAGGGTGATCCACAAGCAGTTGAGAACTAGACAGAGAGCATATTGATGATCTTTGAGCATCTCGAGAAGCCTCTAGTGTGGAGGGTTACACTAATGACATATATTCTATGAGGACCGGCGAAGAACTATTGGGATGTGCACGTTCAGACTCACAGGCATGAAAGACATTCGTGGAAGGGCATCGTGGACAGGTTCTTCAAGCACTTTTACCCAATGATGCTAAGGGAAGATAGAGCTTGGGAGTTCTTGAGCCTTTAGTAGGGAGACATGTATTTCATGGACTATGAAACAACTTTCACTGAATTTTATTTCTTTTCACCTGGTATGGTAAGCAATGACTCGGCAAGGTTGAGGTTCTTCAAGGATGGATTATGAAAAACCATTCAGATCTTGGAAAATATCTTCTAGCTGGGTTCGTTCTTTGAGGAAGTGAATTAGGTGCTCATAGTGGAGGCAAATTATAATGAGAGGTCTCAATTAGACCGAAAGACGACTTCAGGTGTGGATTAGGGAGCAAGAAGCGAAGAGAGGATGAGTTTCATTAGAGAATTCAGGCCAAGGACTCAGCTAGAACACCTCATAAAAATTACTGGGTGGTTTTTTCGGTGTGGGAATCTAGAGTATGTATGCACATAGTGAGATAGGCCTCCAAAGGTGATTCGGGCATGTGGATAGGTTGGCCATATCGGTAGGTTCTGTAAAAATCCTTCTTAGACAACCAGTAGGTAGGGACCAGGACATACTGTGGCATCTTGATTTGGTTCAGGTTTGGTATAAGGAGAGCGTAGCCAATTTCTAGTTGCACTAAGAGGACATGACAATGATAGTGGGTCCCCGCTAAGGGGTCAGTGGCTAGAGACTAGTGAAAAACCGTAGGGGGTATAGGCTTCAAGCATCCATGGGTCAGGTCAGGTGCACGTCCTGGAGCTGCCAAAGGCTGAGCATGATAGTGAGCCAATGATGGTTAGAGGTACACCATGAGTGTGGTCGTGACTTCCTTGTTTTCTTTTTGGCATGACTTGTTGAGGCATGTCCATTTTTAGTGCATGAGGTGAACATTATAGATGTGGACTGACTAAATGCTAGTTAGGGGGGTTGACACTATTTCAGGTGTGTGATATTTATGTGTGTGTGTGTGTGTGTCTATGTGTGTGATATGTGTATCATCAGGATCATCGAGGGTGAGGATTACATGAGGAGTTGTGGGCATCTTGGCATTGAGGATGCATGTTACTTATGGTGTAAGGCACCAGGTTTTATTTTGATCATCAATGGGATGCAGGACCTCATGAAGGCAGACACCAATGCGGCGTGGGATACGTTTGGGTGTTGAAAATGACATAAGAGCCCTGATGAGGTGTAGGGGTGAAAATGCATCATGGGAGGACCATGGGTCCAAGAAATAGGCCATTGGACTTTTGCTTGGTCAGATTTTTTTCAGGATAAGACTGAGTTAGGGAATTCCTAAGGTGGCAAGCCCCTTGAAAAATTTAGCAAGAACCCTTAAGACAGGGGTAGTCTAGGTTACTTTGATTGGGGTGTGTATATTTGGTACATCTACTAGTTTCATTTGATATCTTACAGACTATTTGTGTTTTGTTAGAGATATTATAAGAACATGGGTTTTTGGAACGGGTTAAAATCCTGGCCCTGTTTGATTTTTTGACTTATTTATGAGAAAATAGGGAAAATCTTGGAAGTTCTTGAAATTTCTAGATTACAAGACTTGTACCTCAATTTACACTCTATATATATGTAAGGCATGTACTGGCCATGAGATGGCTAAGTACATTCTATGTGTTGACCGTGTATTAATTTCCTACTACATGACATATAGTTTGACTTGATATGTCATGTTTCTTCCTTCAGCGTATCGGTTGGATCTTAGCCATGTGTTGACCCATGTGGTGCATCCAATCATTGTGGATACCTCTTCTTAAGTTGGAATATAGAAAAGGCTACTACACGGTGTTTATTCCTTTATACATGCCATGTATTTTTATTTTTATTCGTTTATAAGGGAGGTCATTGCATCTAATTTTAGAAAATGTATTCTTCTTCCCCTATTTCAGAATAGCTCCGTCCTAAAATCCCAAAGAACATACCATACCCTAGAATCATCATACTATGTCCATTCTTCAATCCATTGATGGTTGAAGGATCACATCGGGAAGGCTAAACCTGTTTACCCTCTTTCATTCTAGTTTCTCTACCTCACACACCATAGTTTCCCTTCGAGTAGAATTGCTGGGATTTGACAAAAATATAGATATACGAAGATCATATTCAAATTGGATCTCAATATCAGATGTGCCTACATCTATAAGTCTAATTTAGGTGTTGAATAACTTATTTTGTGTTTTCTTAGACATTTGGGAGTTTTATATTTTTAGCACAATGTCTGGTATTGAGAGAGACGCATGATTCTTTATATTAAATTGATTTTATACCTTATGGGATGTTGTTAGGCCTTCCCTCGCCTTGTTATTTTTGAGCGAGTCCAGGTTATAGGTTGTTTCTCATTTAGGGAATTTTGGAAGGGGTTCCAAAATGGGTATAATTGAACTTTTTTTATTAAACTGTTGAATATAAAATTGTGAAGGATGATTAAGGGAGAACATAGTTAGTGAAATTCCACTCTTTAGTTTTATTTCTTGTTAGAAGTATTTTCTTTTGATTATATATATGTTATGTGTGATATTTCATATTCAGAAACTCTTGGGTTGTGTTAGGCATGGCCCAAATATTTCTTGAGTGATGTTGATTGTAGGTTGGGATTGGCCCAGATTACATTGGTTGGTTCTGACCACAGGATTGGGTGTCAAGGACATCGGCTTTGTAAGAACCCGGATCTTCGTTTCAGGTATGCTTTTCCTTTTTCTGGAGATTTTTAGAAAAATGGAGTTTCTAGAAAATTTCAAAGTACACGCTGTGTACTTTCTGAGTACATGATGTGTACTCTTCTCCGGCTCGAAGTCGTGTGGTGGTTATGCCCAGGCCACACACACGGTGTGTAGGGGTGACGTGGAGGACGATTTTGGCAGAGTATGGAAAAACCTAGTACACACCATGTACTCTAAAAGTACACGCTGTGTTCTTTTCTTTTTTTTCACAAAATACACCGGGGTTGCACCTGACTGATAGAGCACACCCCTTCTCCAAGTTCTTCATCCGAGAGAGAGCTGTACGGTCGGATCTTTCCCAAGCCCCCGCCACCCCGTCCATTCTCCGATTCGAGCACGGTCAATTGTGTTGGAAGCGCAGCGGTGAGTTCTTCCTTATGCATGAGCCTTGTTTTCCAATTCTTCCTCTTTCTCATGTTATCTAAGGTTGAACGTTTTGAACGTTTTCTCAGATCTACGACATTCTAGGGGTAATTCTCCATCGTGGATCAATTATATCGATCTCCTAGGATCGAGTTAGGTGGTCTGTGCCTTACCATTCAAAGTCTCTAATTTTTATGTTCAAATTCTACTAATACCCATCAACGGGGTATTGCGTGTTTACCTTTTTGACCTCGTTGTTTTCCTGACATTCTTGTATGCTTTTGTAGAGGTAAATTGACCTTGTTAGAAGATATTTTTTTGTTCTTGGATGTATTTTTCCCTTTATTTGTTCTAATTACAACCTTTGGGTCTCGTTTGCCTTTGGCTGCTACACCTATTACATGCCCTGTAGTTATAGGTTGAATTGAATTTAATGACATGCCTGTTGCTTTGTAGAATGTTTAGCTAAGTAGCTCTATAGGTGTACATTGGTTAGACAAGTAGCTCTATAGGTGTACTTTATCCTTATAGCATTATTATGCACTGACTGGCATGGGGCCGAGAGAACCTGGTGCTATAGACTATAAGGGATAGACCGAGTGAGCTTCCCAGAGAGTCTTTGATATTATAGACTACAGAGGGGATAGACCGAGTGAGCTCCTAGAGAGTCTTGGATATTATATACTATAGGAGGGTATACCAAGTGAGCTTCCGTAGAAAGTATTACCTTGTTTTTTTCTCTTTAAAAACCTTCCCAGGCTAGAAAAGGAATTGACCTAGTGAGATTCCTCAGAGAGTCTGTGGTATACCTGAGGCAATAGGAGGAATTGACCAAGATATCTTCCTAAGAGAGTCTATAGACCTTGGGTATAAGAGTTTTAGACTGTGTTATCTTCCTCAAGAGAGTCTTTGACTACCCTAGACTATAAAAGGAATTGACCGAGTGAGATTCCACAGAGAGTCTCATAAATTCGTATGACCAAGCCAGAGGGGTTAGGATGAGTGCACTGCCCAGAGGGTTGTGGTAATTCTTGTATAGGACCAGAGGGGGTGGCTGCGAGTACTTCCTAGAGGGTTTCCTACTTGTTAGCTATTGTTTCACTTCATTTTTAGTTGTGGAATGATTATTGTTGTGTATCATCCTGTTTTACTGCTTACCGTTACTACCTATTTCTTTCTGTTTCTATTTACTGCTTATTGTACTTTTACCTGCCATATAGTCACTAAATGTTAGGAACGGATCTTCGGGCGAATTCCTACTAGGAATTTATCTCATGCCCTGTTTGGGCCATGCTTTTGGGCCCAAGAAGACTATTTTGTTGCAGGTATAGGCAAGGGAAAGCGCCCTTCGGCTTCTGGAACGTGATTGCTTGGAGCAGGGGAGCATGGCACCAAGCGTTGGCTTGCAATGATGAGGAGCTGTTTACTTTTCTTTTGTACTTGTTTTGATACTGTAGTGTTTTCCAGCATTGTGACTTGTTTGGATGCTTTCCTAGTTATTTGTCATGCATCATTTCATATATACATATGTTCTCCAGTTGTTGATTTAGTCTTCTGTTGTTATATTGTTGGTTATTACTTCTTCCTCTATTGCATGTTTATTTTTCTTATATGTTGTACTCTGCCAATGAGGGCATAGTTTCCACACTATCACACCTAAGGCCCTCGCTTATAGTCGGCAGCCTCTGGCATTTGGGGAAATGCGCTTGAGTCCATGTGACCAACCGGGTACGGGGCACCTCTAGGTGGCTTCTGGAACCAGGAGGTTACAAAGTGGTATCAATGGTAGGTTGATGTCAGCACCGATACTAGTCTTGCCAGAGCTAGGAAAGGGCTAACCTGTTTACTATGATACTTCAGGTATCGGGATGGGAGTCGTGCTTATGTATGGAGATGGAGTCGTTGCGTACGGGTCTCAAAAGTTGAGGCCACATAAGAGGAACTACCCTACACACGATCTGGAGTTGGCAGATGTTGTTCATGCCTTGCGTTGTTGGAGACACTACCTTCTGGGAGAGAACTTTTTTGGTTTTCACCGACCACAAGAGTCTCAAGTATATCTTTACTCAGCGTGATCTGAATCTGAGACAGCGCAGGTGGGTTGTGTATCTCTAGTCCTTTGACTTCGAGCTTGCCTATACGCCAGGAAAGGGCAATGTAGTGGCAGATGCGTTGAGCAGACAAACTCAGATTTAGGCAGTTTAGGAGGCCAGTAGTGAGTGGAAGCTTATGGCTCTGTTCTTTGAGATGCATCTGGAGGTGCATGACAGGCAGGGACAGACTGTCCTGTCTTCTATAGCTGTTACCTCAACACTTCTTGATAGGGTACGAATGAGGCAGCTATCAGACTTAGAGGCCTTGGTGCTACGGGAGAGTGTGTCTGGAGGGGACCCTCTTCCTATATGGACAGTGGGTGAGGATGAGATATCGCATTTCCAGGGACGCGTATGGGTGCCAACAGACATACGCGAGGAGATGATGCGGGATTTTCATTCCTCAATTTGCGCAGTTCATCTTGGAGTCACCAAAATGTTTTGGGATCTTCATCGCCAGTACTGGTGGACAGGTATGAAGAGAGATGTTGCTGGTTTTGTCATGAGATGTTCTACTTGTCAGTAGGTGAAACCAGAGAATTAGCGACCAGCAGGTCTTTTACAGCAGTTATCCATTCTAGAGTCGAAGTGGAATGATGTCACGATGGACTTCGTGACTGGGTTACCAAGGTCACCACGGGGAAGTGATTCTATTTGGGTCGTCGTCGAGAGTCTTACAAAGGTAGCACACTTCGTGTAGATCAAGAAATCCTTCAATGTTGATGATCTGGGATGACTGTATATCTGAAAGATTGTACGTCTACATGGAGTTCCACACTCCATTGTTTCAGACAGGGATGGGCACATTACCTCTCGGTTCTAGAAGGGACTTCAGAAGGCTTTGGGTACACAGGTACATTTGAGTACAGCATACCATCCCCAAACTAATGTCCAGTCTGAGCGCACGATCTATGTGCTTGAGTATATTATCTGAGCTTGCATTCTAGAAATCTTCAGTTCTTGGGAAAAGAATATACCTCTTGTGGAGTTCGCCTACAACAATAGTTTCCAGGAGACCATTCAGATGGTACCATATGAGGCTCTCTGTGGTAGGCAATGCCGATCACCCTTATGCTGGTTGGAGGCAGGAGAGGTATCTTTGCAGAGACCTCGTCTTGTTCAGGAGACCTCTGAGCAGATAGAGCTAATTCGGAAGAGGATGGCTATAACACAGTCTCGACAGAAGTCTTATGCTGATTAGCGGAGATGACCTCTAGAGTTCGAGGTCGGGGGTCAGGTTTTCCTGCGTGTCACACCGAGGTTGGGACACAATTGGATTTAGAGACGGGTTAATCTTTCACTATGGTACATCGAGCCGTTTGAGGTTTTGGAGAGAGTTGGTCCGGTTTCCTATCGGTTGCAGTTACCTCAGAGGTATTAGGCCATGCACGACGTCTTCCACGTCTCTTAGCTCTGACATTACTTTTCAGACCCGTCTCATGTCTTTCAACCCGAGGAGGTTGATCTTGAAGTGGTTGCGTCGTTTGAAGAGCATCTTATCCAGATTGTCGGTCATATTTCAAAGGTTCTCCGAGGCCGGTCTGTTCCTCTGGTACGAGTGCTATGGCAGCACAGGTGAGTACAGGACGAGACTTGGGAGAGGGAGGCCGAGGTTCGATCACAGTGGCTGGAAATGTTCGAGGATCCTTCTTCTATGCCCATCTAGGGAAATTCGGGGAAAACCTTCTTTAATGGGGAAGGTTTGTAAGAACCCGGATCTTCTTTTCAGGTATGCTTTTCCTTTTTATGGAGTTTTTAAGAAAAATGGAGTTTCTGGAAAATTTCAAAGTACACGCCGTGTACTCTTTTCCGACTCGAAGTCGTGTGCTAGCCATGCCCGGGACACACACACGGTGTGTAGGGGTGATGTGGAGGTCGATTTTGGTGGAGTACAGAAAAACCTAGTACACGCCGTGTACTCTAAAAGTACACACCGTGTACTTTTCTTTTTTTCACAAAATGCACTGGGGTCACGTCTGACGGACAGAACAAACCCCTTCTCTAGGTTCTTCATCCAAGAGAAACCCGTACAGTCGGATTTTCCCCCGAGCCCCCGCCTCTCTGTCCGTTCCCCAATTCGAGCAAGATCGATTGCATTGGCGGTAAGTTCTTCCTTCTGCTTAAGCCTTGTTTTCCAATTCTTCATCTTTCTCAAGTTATCTAAGGTTGAATGTTTTGTGCATTTTCTCAGATCTACAACATTCTAGGGGGAATAAGCCATCGTAGTTCAAGTATATCGATCTCCTAGGATTGAGGTAGGTGGTTTGTGCCTTACCGTTCAATGTCTCTGAGTTTTATGTGGAAATTCCACCAATACCCATGAACGGGGTATTGCGTGTTTACCTTTTTTCCCTCTTTGTTTTCTTTCCTTGCTTGTATGCTTGTGTAGAGGTAAATTTACCTTTTTAGAGGATATTTTGTTGTTCTTGGATGCATTTATTCCTTGATTTGTTCTGTTTACGACCTTTGGGTCTCGTTTTCCTTTGGATGCTACACCTGTTACATGCCCTGCAGTTATAGGTTGAAGTGAATTTAATGACATGCTTTTTGACTTGTAGACTGTTTAGATAAGTAGATCTATAGGTGTACTTTGGTTAGCCAAGTAGCTCTATCTGTGTACTTTGGCCTTATAGCATTATTATGCACTGACTAGCACGGGGTCAAGAGAACATGGTGCTATAGACTATAAGGGATTGACCGAGTGAGCTTCCCATAGAGTCATAGATATTATAGACTACAGAGGGGATGGACCGAGTGAGCTCCCAGAGAGTCTTGGATATTATAGAATACAGGAGGGTAGACTGAGTGAGCTTCCTCAGAGAGTTTTACCTTGTTTTTTCTCATTAAGAACCTTCCCAGGCTAGAGGAGGAATTGACCATGTGAGCTTCCTCAGAGAGTTTGTGGTATACCTGAGGCTATAAAAGGAATTGACTAAGATAGCTTCCCCATAGAGTCTCTAGACCTTGGGGCTAGGAGGGTTAGACCGCGTGATCTTTCGTCAAGGGAGTCCCTGAATACCCTAGACTATAAGGGGAATTGACCGAGTGAGCTTCCCCAGAGAGTCTCATAAATTCGTATGACCAAACCCGAGGGGTTAGGCTGAGTGCACTGCCCAGAGGGATGTGGTACTTCTTGGATAGGACCAGAGGGGATGGCTGTGAGTACTTCCCAGACGGTTACCTGCTTGTTAGCTGTTGTTTCATTGTTGTTGTCTGTTTTGGATTGATTCGTGTTGTGTATCATCCTGTTTTACTCCTTACTGTTACTGCCTATTTCTTGCTATTGTTGTTTACTGCTTATTATACCTTTACCTGCCATATACTCACTAACTGTTAGGCACAGATCTTCGGGTGAATTCCTACTAGGATTCTATCTCACACCATGTTTGGGCCATGATTTTGGGCCCAAGAAGACTATGTTGTTGCAGGTATAGACAAGGGAAAGCGCCCTTCGACTTCTATAACTTGATTTCTTGGAGCAGGGGAGCATGGGACCAATATTTGGCTTGCGATGCTGAGGATCTGTTTAATTTTCTTTTGTACATGTTTTGGTACTGTACTATTTTCCATCATTGTGACTTGTTTGTCTGATTTCCTAGTTATGTATCATGAATCATTTCATATATACATTTGTGCTTCAGTTGTTGATTTATTCTTCCACTGTTATATTGTTGGTTATTACTTCTTCCACTATTGCATGATTATTTTTCTTCTGCGGTGTACTCTGCCAATGAGGGAATAGTTTCTACACTATCACACCCAAGGCCCTCTCTACTAGTCGGCATCCTCTGACGTTTGGGGAAATTCTCTTAAGGCCATGTGACCAACCGGGTACGGGGAGCCTCTGGGTGGCTTCCAGAACCGGGACGTTACAGGATTGAGGCAGTGTGACTTTCAGGTTGGGAATGGACAAGGTTACATGGATGGTGAGGCCATTAGACCTGAATGACTTGGTCAAAGGGACACAAGTTTTCAAAGATGTTCTATCTTGGGAACATGTTTTGGTGATTACTGCTCACCTGAAACATTGAGTAGTGTGCACATAGGCAGAATTCATAATGAGGTGTTTTTTACCACTCGTTGGGTAGAGGTCATGGATAGACGCAGTTAGGTATAATTGTTTTGGGGTGCCTTCTATAAGAATCCATATGGAAGTTGAGGATCCTTTAGGTAAGATTATTGTGATTATCAGGTTGGTGGTAGAGGCTCAATGTGATTTGAGGGAATACATTGTTTTCCCTATGGTTATTGATTTGAGGGTAGACATCATTGTCCCTTTGATTACTGATTTGAGGGTAGTCATCGCTGTCCCTATGGTTTCAAGTTGATGACTGGAATCTCTGTTCCTCCAATTTTTGTTCCATGAGAAGGATTGGGCTTTCAAGTAGGGTTACTATTGTTTGGGTGTGTCTTCGAGACATCAGTACTTAAGACACAAGGTGTTAGGAGGCACATTATGTTGGGTTACATGATAGGGATCCTGGAATTAGTTGAAGTAGGTGTCACTCCATAGTGTCATCTGATAACCAATGGAGATTATGTTTATTTTTTCATCATATTGATTAATGTTTTCCTTATAAATTAATGCCTCCTTAAACACTTATATTAGGTTTTCACCATTTAGTGGTATCCTACCAAGATTCATCTCACACCCTACATGGGTAATTTGGTACTTGTGTAGAATTTATGAACTTGATTGCAGGAAATGGGTCAACCTTTTAAGAAGGACTATAGAGATATTGGCATGGAAATGGGTATCGACCTTGAAGTCATGCCTAGATGTTGTTTACTTTGTTTTGTTTCCATTTTTCTATATCAGCAAGCTTAATTTAATATGTAGTGATTGTCGGTTATCTATTGGATCCATTTATATATATTTTCATGTATAACCTGCTATGGATGTATGGTTTTTCTTTAGTAGTTGTTTTAATTTATTGCTAGCATGTTGTCGGTTTACTTTCTGCTATTGTTGTTTCTGTTTGTTATCGCTTCTGTTGTTTATTTGATATTGTTTTGCTTCTTCTCTGTGGGTCTGGTTTGAGCCTGCTAAGTCATTTATTTCTACTTCATGTTATATATATATATATATACTCATATAGTACCATTTTGATCCTCAAAGAGGGTATAGCCTCCCCAATATACCTATCCAGACGGTCATCGCTAGTCGGTAGCCTTTGGCATTCGGGGAGGTGTGCCTAAGGAAGTAACAACCGACCTGTTTTGCACTGTTCAAGTGGATGTTTGGGTCCGGGATGTTACATGGGATTCAATAGAATTTAATAAATCACAAATCCACAAATAAACCCTGTTATTTCTAAAAGGAAAATTTATTAACATGCTTTTTATAAGAATCCTCAATCTTTGGTGGAGAATAAACAATCTCAAGACAAGAAAAAGATGTCTTCAGAAAGAAGGGCTCTTTTTGAAAAAAAAAATCTTTTAATTTTTCATAAAATCATATTGTAAGCATGTATATAACAGAAATAAAAATGGGAGGATAATGTAATAATATTTTAGGAATATTAAAAGAACATTTAAACTGAAATTTGGCCCAAAAGAGGAATAACCCAAAGAAAGTAATTAGGGTTCGAGAATCCCCATACCTTGTGTCTGAATAATTTTGTAACTTTTATATCCTAGATTATCAAATTATATTCATTAATTAATAAATAAATAACCTATTATATGATTATTTTATTCATTATGGTTTTATTAAGTTTTTTTATGGACATTTTGATGAGTTATAGTGTTTAATTTTATTGTTCGGGAGTGTTTGCTTTCTTAGTTTTCAGGATCGATTCTCTTGTTTATATGAATGGAAGATCATGTAAAAAGTGGATAATTATCTATAATTGTATGTATATTTTATTAAATAACATAAATAAGTTTAATTATTCTTATATATTATTTTTTTCTAGATACAAGGATAATTCATTAGATAAAATATTAATGTTAATTGTTTTGATTAATTTATGGTGGTTTTCGACCACAACAAACTTGTTTTGTTTTGTCATTTAATAGTATAGATATATGCAAGTTCTAGAACATAAAAAATATTAAAAATTAGTTTTCAAAATTTTATCAAATATTATAATGGTTTTATGACCAGCCTTATATATAGTAAAGGAATATGAAACCTTGTTTTCCTCAAAGGTGATAAATTAAAACCACACGGATGATGTTTTCATTTTCAGAATAAATGTGAGAGGAGAATAGGTTATCTGATGTATAATTATATTAACATAATATAATTACAGTATATATAAAATATAAGAGTTTTCATTCCACTTGGATGAGCATATTTTAGAAGATAATAGAAAAAGAAAATAACTTCAAAAGAAATTAATAGAAAATGGAAGAGGAATTTACCTCTTGAACTTCTTCTCCATGAGAACCTCCTTAGGTGAATTGTATTTGGTCTTTTGTTGATAAAATATTCTCCTAGACATGGTTACATGTCTTAGGAAGAGGATTACAAATAAATTGGACAATCTTCAAGGATTTGGAGGTGTGACGAGAATGGGTGGTGAGGGGTCGTATTTATAGTGGGAGGAGTATAGTGTTTTTTATTATTTTATTCATTAGTTTATTATTTTGGCTCAAGAATATGAATAGATTTTATTATCATGAATAAATATAGTAAATAAATAATTTTATTTTGAGATAGTGGTCTTTCATCAGCCATAAATCATCTATGACTCAATAATTCATGTATTTTCTAAATACTGTAAATTACTGTATTTCACTATTTACCCAAAATTCAACTATTTTAGAAAGAACCCAAAAACTCAACCAAACTATTTTTCAACATATTGAATTCAATAATAAAGTCTATTTTGTTAATATATTTTTTTAATATGGTAAATTTTATATTTAATTAAAATCATCATTTATTCAGACAGTACAAATTTTAAAATTATAACTAATTTTATGACACCTTAAAAAATTAATTATTGTATATTATATTTATCTTGTAATAATAAGAAAACAAAATATTAATTAATGAATCTATTTTATTAAAATGATTTTTCTTTTAAATCATTATATTAATTATAAAATTGTAAATAAACATGTATATTTCAAAAGAAACATCAATACTTTATTTATCATTTTAAAGAAAAAATATTTATTTATTAAATGATTTAAATATATCACATTTTTATTTATAATATGCCTCAATTTTATTTATACTTTAATAGTGAAGTTTACTATTCTATTGGTCAGGTTACTATTTTTAATGGCCACATTATTTTTCCAAAGGTCGTGTTACTGTTTCATTGGTTTCAGTTTCTTAATTTATATAAATATCACATATTTCATTCTTAATTGATGAGAACAAGGTTTTTATTTGGATCTCTATGCTATGTATGTGTTTTATACCACATAACATAACTATAATAATGGAAATTCTTTTCATTAATGTTTGCATCGTAACATTCTTCCCCCCATTTCAAATTTCTCCTTTGAAATTTAATTTTACATAAATAGGTGAGGGTATTTCTCCTTCATCATTTCATCTAGTTCCAATTTTGTCTCTTAATGCTTATTATTATACCATAGTACTTTGACTAGGTGAGTAGCCATGTTGTGTATAACATTGTCTCTATGGTCCAATATCTTCACTAGATTCTTCTCATAAGAGAGATCATTTTCAAATTTTTATACTTATGGATTCAAAACATGTGAGGGATCCGGTATGTTCTTCCTCAATAGGGATACATAGAATACATCATATACTTGATACATGTTATAGGGAAGTTCTATTTGATAGGTTATGGTTCTGACATGATCATGAATATTTGAGGGGCTGATGTACCTAGGCCTCAGCTTTCCCTTCTTCCCAAATCTCATAATCATCTTAGATAAGGATATATTATTGAATATCATGTCTCCATCATTAAACACTAGGTATCATCGATGATTTTATATATAGATCCTCTATCAACATTCAGCTACCTTGATGTGATACATAATGTATTTCAACTTCTATACCATTTATTTAACCATTTAAGGTTCTATCATCTTATGTTCACCAACTTCATCCAAAAATTCTAGTGTTCTACATCTCTTCCCATAAACGTCTTCATATGGATCCATTTGAATGCCTGTGGAAACTGTTATTATATGAGAAATTAACCAATGGTAGATGTTGGTACCATACTTCTTTTTAAGTCTATAGATCATGATCTCAATATGTCTCTCAGTTTATGAATTTCCCACTGGGATTGGCCATCAGTATTAGGATGGTAATCCATGATGAAATTCATCTCAGTGTTTAGAGGAAGTTGGAGACGTTTCTAGAATGAAGAGGTGAATCTTTAAACTCAATTGAATATAATAAATAGTGGTACTATATAAAGACATACCTCTTTTATAATATATATACATGCAATTCGATCCATTGAGAATTCTTCTTGAATTGAGATAATTTGAGAAATATCTATGAGATGATCCACAATAACCCATATAGCATCATTTCCTTTGGATTTATTCAGAAGTATGGTGACAAATTCCATGGTGATGTTTTATCATTTTTAAATTGGTATGGAAAATGGTTGCATCATCCCCATAGACATTTTTCTTTCAACCTCATTTGATAACATTCTAGGAACATTTATTTATATTCAGTGATCTTATTATTCATATTTTCCAACAAATTGTTGTATCATATATCTCAATGCATATTTTTTCTTTTTGAGTGAATAGAGAAAGTTGAGCAATGTTAATAACTCATATGATATTTATTTATCTCTATATTAAATGGTAGAAATAGTTAGGGCCCAAATCTTACTAATCCTTCCCCATCAATTTTAAACTCTGAGGATTTCTCCTTTCTGATGGATTCCACCTTGTTCTGAATATACACATCATATCTTCTAGAATTATTTATTTTCTCCATGAGGGATGGTTGACAAATAATTTTTAGAAAGGATATATGATTCCCTTTTGTTAATTATTCTCATTTACATCATCTCGAAATATATGAATATTGGATCCTTCTTAAACCCCATCATTGATAACATTGAATGATCCTTTCTACTTAGAGCATCTGCACCATTATTTTCTTTACTAGGATGGTAGTGGATTGAGACATTTTAATCCTTAATGTGATCTAGACATATTCAATGGTTCATATTAAGATCTTTATATATGAATATTTATTTAATGATTTTTATTATATATTTCACACTTCTCCCCATAGAGATAATGTCGCCATATTTTCAACATGAAGGTCGCAACTGTGAACTCTAGATCATGTGTTGGATAGTTTTGCTTCTTAATTTTTATCTTATTTGAGTTTTAGGCTATAAATTTTTTATTTTTCATTAATAAAAATCTGAAAACATTCTTTGAAGCATCTCTATATATCACAAAGATTTTCCCACTTGTCAAAATTGTGAGTACTGGTGTGGTGATAAGACTTTTTTTTAAATATTTGAGTTATTGTTCAGATTCACTAGTCCAAAAAAATCCCCCTTATGACTCATCTTAGTAAGTGGGTTTGAAAATCATTATATGTTATTCAAAAATATATTTTAATACCCTATCAGACCAAGGAAACTAAAGACCTCCATTATAGTTGTTATCCTGGGCCACTCTTTGATTTCCTTTTTCTTATAAGGGTCCACAGATATTCCTTTAATAGTGATAACATTCCCCATGAATGATACTTCTTCCATCCAAAACTCAAATTTTATGTACTTTGAATAATGTTTATCCATTAAAAAATTCTATAGCAAAGTATTCAATTTCACCTCATGTTCCTCCTTGCTCTGGGTTTATATTAGAACATCACCAATAAAGACTACCATGAATTTTTTGAGGTAATGTATAAAGACTATATTCATTAAATCCATGAATTTTTTAGGGAATTAGTTCGTATGATGGGCATAACTATGAACTCATAGTGTCCATACCTCATTTTGAAGGCAGTATTGATAATATATTATTTCCTCATATTTAATTCGTGGTATCCCAAATAAAATTCCATCATAGAGAAACACATGGCCCCACATAGTTGATCGAACAATTCATTTATCTTTGTAAGGGGAAACAATTTATTTATCATGATTTTTTGAGCTCACAATACTCAATGCAGAGTAAGATTGATCCATCCTTATTCTTGTGTAATTGGACTAGTTCACCCCATGGTGAAGTGTTGGGGTGTATAAATTCCTTGTCCATATTTGGTTGTAACTACTTCTTCAGTTCCTAAAACTAAATGGGAGACATTATATAAAGATTATTATATATAGGATAAGATCCAGTAATATGTTTAATTGATAACTCAACCTCTCAGTCAAGAGGAATACCAGGAAATTCTTCGACAAACCCATCTTTCCAGTTCCTCACAAAGGGAATATCTTTGATCATGATTCTATCATTTTCATCAATCATTTAAACTATATATTCTTTCTCATAAAAAAATAATTTACATAATTGAGATGATAAATATAAAGTATATTCATCCTCCTCCTTAAAAATTTAACATAATTAAAGGATACCTCAGGATGTGAAGAGTGATCTCCCTTTTCCAATAGTTAATGTTGGATTTGTATAAAGATAGTCAATCCATGCTCAATATAGCATCAAACTAAACTAAAAGAATTAATACAATATTTTCTAGGAGGTTCAATCTGAAAACATTAATCGGGTGGAGTTATATAATCTAGGTTCGATAATTACCCATTTTTATTCTCATAGATAAATCAACCTATATATATCAAGGTGGTGTTTATACAGTTCTACTAAACATGAAATATTTGAAAGAAGGAATAAATGAAAAATCAAATAGTATGTTCACTATTAAATAATTAATAACTAATGTACATATCACCACATCATTTTCTATATCCACCTCAGCATTAGTGATGGAATATTATTTCCCTTTCTCCTTTATCATTGGTGGCTGTTGGTGTGGATTACCCTTGAGGACTAGGGGTTTGTTGGACTAGATTTTATAGTGACCTTTCTCCATACAGTGGAAGCATCCATCCATGGGTGGTTCTTGTCTTTCCTCCCCCACATTATCCTACTTCCTCAGGTATCATCAATATTAATTATATTAGTTGCCTTATCTCCCACACATGACACATTTATGTATCCCTTTTAGGCAATTTCCATGATTCTTCTACCAATATATTTAACATGGGAGTGGTTGAATATTTTTTCCACATTTTTTATTAGATCCTATATATTGAAACTCAACCATTCATTTCTTATCTTCATAGCCATGGAACTACTATCCAATCTCCATTTCCACTTTTATACCACATTGAAAAACATCTCCATAACTCCAAAATTCTCAAATTGATAAATCCATTTGAAGTTTTGGTTTTAAACAACTAAAGGTTCTATTGATTTTTCTATAATTATTGATATACAAATTGAGAGATAGCATAAAAACCTTGTAATATTTTCTTCCTATGACATGACATATTCACCTTCTTTTTTTTTTCTTCTTTATGAATTATCTCTCAATATTTTTTCGAAGTGTTTGAGGGAAGTACTTGTTAAAATAAATTTTCTTATAGTATTCCCATTCCATCTCTTTAATTTTATCCTTTGAAATTATGTTATTAATCAAGACCCACCATTGGTCCAACTTTTCATCAAAATGATAAACCGCCAAATTCACCTTCTCTATCTCATAATAGTGAAGCGTAGAAAATATCTTTCCCATTAAGTTGACCCACTATTTAGTGACTAGTGGATCATAATATCCACTAAAAATTTGTGGTTGTTTCTGTATAGAAGGCTTGATTGCCAATTTATCCCTTTTTGGGTAAGGAAGAAGTTCCACATTATTCAGGTTATTTTTCAGAGCCTAAGATATCTAGGTAAACATCACCATAAATTTTTAAACACCACCATTCATGGAATTGGGGATATCATTTGGAAATTCACTACATTGACCCTCGAATGGATTGTTGACCCAGTTTCTCGTAGTTCCCACAATTTTCAAAAATAGAAAAGGTTTGAAAACATATTAGTCCACAGGTCATGAATCAATTATTTATTCCTTTGTAAAATTAACTCTAAAGGTGTATATTGTGGGATCCATATGTTTAGAATTTTCCTAAAACAAATAATTTTGGGTGCTTACATATACTTAGCCTTATATTAATTATTTTAACTGTAGTTCTATAATTCTGATTTCCTCATTAACTAAACCATGCTATGATACCAACTAGAGTGACCCTTCTTTTTCTTACATGATTATTACATTATTTTAAAGATAAACAACATAAAAGAATTACAAAACCATGATCCAAAGCTTTAATGTCTTGGGAATATTAAGACCATAAATACATTTTACATAATTAAACATAAACATTATTTAATTCATTTTTTTCTAGCTTCTTAGTGGCCCTATGTTTTTATTTAGTATAAGTAATCACCAGAGGATATATATCAAAGTAAGGGGTGAGATAAAATCCCAATAAGAGGATAGATAAGAACATGAATCAATATAAAATTGGTGACAATTATCATTATAATCATAAAGAAAATGGAACATCATTATAATCAAGATAGGAAACATTAGATAAATTCATGGAATGTTGAAATGAATAAAAATTAATGATCATGTATTAGTGGTAAAATACAACACATACTTGTGAACAAATCTAGTATCATGTTCATGTATAACATATATGAATAATCATAACATCATAATTGTGTACAATGATAACATAATTTTCATGAATATTTCAAATTATATCATGATATACATATCATTACCAAATGCGTTAGAGTGATATAAAATTCTAAGCACAACCATCACATCATAACATTTACATAATCACTCATGCCACATAGAAAGTATATCAATCTTACATATAAAATAACTCTTGAAAAATAAATGGGTTTAATGATAATTTCATAAATAATAAATTCCTTAATAGTCCATGTGGTTCCCAAAAGAAAAATTTAATAAAATACTCTTTATAAAAATAACCAATCGTGAGAGAAGAAGGAATTATCTCAAGAGAAGAAAAACTGGGGTTTCTAGAAAGAAGATTTATTTTGGAAAAAAATATTTTCATTCCTCATAAAATAATATTGGAAGAATTTATATCCTAGAAATGAAATGGGAAGGATAATGAAATTTATTTCGAGTAATATTAAAAGAACATCCAAACTAAAATTTGGCATGAAAGAGGAATAACCCAAAGAAAGAAAATTGGGTTTGAGAATCCCCTTACCTTAGGTCAAAACTATTTATCCACTTTAATATCATGGGTAATCAAATTAGATTAATTAATTAATAAATAAAGAATATATTTTATATTTATTATATTCATTATTATTTTATTTTATTCATTTATGTCCATTTTGATGAGTTATAGTGTTCAATTTCATCGTTCGGGAGTGTTTGTATTCTTAGTTTTCCTGATTGGTTCACTTGTATAGATGTGTGGAAGATCATGAAAAAATGGTATAATTTTCCAGAATTAAAATTAGATGTTATTAATTAATTTATATAAGTTTAATTGGTCTTATATATTATAATTTTTCCAATATATGAGGATGTTTCATTAAAAAAATGTTAATGGTAGTCATCAAGATTAATTTTTTCTCAGTTTTTGATCACAATGAACCTATTTTGTTTATTTATTTAATATTATGTATATATTATAGATAAAAATAATAAAAAATGTTAAAAAAATTTACAATCTGTTTCAACCATTATAATGGTTTTATGACCAGCCTTGAAGGCAGTAAAGAAAAATAAAAACTTGTCATCCTCGAAGTTGATAAATTAACACCTCACGAAAGATATTTTCATTTTTAGAATAAAAGGGATATGAGATAATGTTTGAAGATGTATTATTCCATTAACAAATAAAAATTAATGTATCTATAAGACAATGTAGTTATCATTTCACTTGGATTTGGGTATATAAGGAGATACTAATAAAAAAAAATATAAAAAGAAATTATAGGAAAATGAAAGATAATTTTACCTCTTGAACTTATTCCCCTTGAGAACCTCCTTATAAAAATTGGATTTGATCATTTTTTGAGACCAAATAATCTTGTACATGGGGAAGGGTCTTGGGAAGATTATTGGCTAGAAATATCACAATAATCAACTATTTGGAGTTGTGACGAGAAGGGTTAGTGAGGGGTGGTACTTATAGTGGGAGGAGAGGAGTGATTTTTATTATTTTATTCATTAGTATATTATTGTGGCTCAAGACTAAGAATAGTTTTGATTCCAATTACTAAATAAAGTAAAGATATAATTATAGTTCTAAATTATAGGCTTACATTAGCCATACATCATCTATGACTCATTAATTCATGTATTTCCTAAATACCATAAATTACATTGTTTCACTATTCACCAAAAATTCAACTATTTTAGAAAAATCATAAAAATTGACCGTAACCATTTTTGAACATGTAGAATTCAAAAATTAAATATATTTTATTAAAATAATTTTCTAAATATAATAAATTTAGTTTTTAATTAAAATTATCATTTTTTCTAAAAAATACTAATTATAAAATTTTAACCGATTTTATAACACTTTGAAAAAGTAATTAAGGTCTCATAAAACTATCTTATAATAATATGACAACAAAATATTCATTCATTAATCTATATTTTAAAAGTATATTTTTTTTAAATCATTTTATTATTTATAAAACTGTAGATAAATATTTTTGTTTCACAAAAATATCAATTCTTAATTTATCATTTTTAAAACATTTAGTTGATATAAATATATCATATTTTCATTTATAAGATTTCTAAATTATATTTATAATTTAATAGGTGGGGTTACTGTAATATTGGTCGAGTTACCTTTCATAACTGTCACATTACTATTCAAAGGGCCATGTTACAATTCCATTTGTTTATGTTTTAAATTTCTATAAATATCACTTATTTCATTCTTAATTTAAAAAATAATGTTTTTATTGGGATCTATATGATATGTATGTGTTTTATACCATATAATATAAGTATATAAAGAGAAATTATATTGAAAAATGTTTGGTTCATTAAACATATCCTTCTGTTAAACCTAATAATACCTTCCTTTTCAACATTAATATTAGTAAATTTACCTTCCATAACTAATTATACCATTTCTTGTAATATGTGATCTTTTATATGTTACATCATAATTATTTTAATCATGGATGAATGTATATATACCTCATTAAAAATAGAAGTAGTTTCTATATACACAATTTCTAGGATAACATTTATAATATTTCAAAATAAATCATCATGTTCCAAACATAAGGTAGTTAATGAAACATTAAATTTTAAACTAATGGCATTAGATACCTTGTTTGTTTTATCATTACGATAGTAAAAACGTAAAATTATAATCCTTAATCAGTTATTGTCATCATCCCTGACTCATGTTCAACACATTTTAAGTGAATATATACTTTAAACTATTATGGTCATTATATATTTCACATCCCCCCATGCCTCTATATTCTTAATGAAAAAAATATTTCAACCATTTGAGGTTCATGTTTAGGATAATTCTTCTCAAGGGTTTAACTGATGAGATGCATACGTGATCACCCAATAATTCATCATCAATTCACAACCAAGTCCCTTAAAAGAAGAAAAACTAAAAATAAAAACTTCTAATCTATAGATGAAAATTATAACACATAAGAAATAACCAATATTTTTTTAATTCAATGAAACATTCCTCACATTAATTTATATCGAATAATTTATCTCCTTTTCTAGTTATATAAATTAGTAGGATGGATAATTGAGAAAAATATTCAACAAAACACAAGTATCAACCCACTAAGACAAGAAAACACCAAATATCAATGACATTTATAGGCCTTAATCACTCTTACAAAACTTTAGTTTTAATAGGATCGATAGTTATTCCATACTTATAAACAATATATCCATGGAATAAAATCCATTATATCTAAAATTCACATTTAATTCATTTAACATATAACTTCTTTTATTTCAAATTCTATAGAATAATCCTTAAATGTTACTCATGTTACTCAAAACATTTACAGTAAACTAAAATATCATTGATAAACACAATCATATATTTATACAAATACTCATGGAAAAATCTATTCATTATATCCATAAATACTATGGTTGTTATTGTTAACCAGAAATCCATATAAAAACTCATCATTATTTTACCATGTTTTGAATGTATTCCTTCAAATGTCATCTTCTTTCGCATTTAGATGATGGTAACTGGACCTAAGATCAATGGTTTAAATATATTGTGCACACTAGAGTTGATAAAAAAAGCCATTGATATGATTTAAAGTGTACTTTTTCTTAATAGATATGTTATTGATTTCTCTATAATCACTGAAAAGTCTCATGGGACCATACTTATTTTTAACAAAAAAAGATATAGGGAACACCAAGGTGAAGTGTCAGGTTGGATGAAACCCTTATAAATCAATTCTTATAACTCCCTTTTTAAATTATAACAAATCAACCAAACATATTCTATATGAATGTTTTGAAATTAGATTGGTATTGGGAGCTAACTCAATTGTAAACTCAACCTATCAATTAGGAATAATATAAGGGAAATCATTAAGAAATACATCCAAGTATTCATTTAAAACCATCACATCACTAATTTGAATAGTTAATTTCTTCTCAACAATATACATAGGATAACATTGCCTTCCATATTTTATTAGTTTCTCATCTTCTTGATATGTTATTAAATGTTTCAATTCATTCTGATATTAAATTATAAACTCATTCTAAAAAATAACTTCTTTAGCACTATAATCTATCAATGTGTTATAAACTAAAATATAGTCTATACTGAGAATAACATCAAACTATATAATGGGAATGAAAACATGGTTTGTAGGAAAAATAATTCCACATATGATGGTACAATGATTTCTATAAATACTTTTTTCCTTTATATTACCCCATATGTTTTTACCAGGATTTCAAACTTTATTTCAGGATTTTTTATTTTTATTTTTATTAAAAATTTCCTAGATATAAAATAATACCTAGATCTAAAATAAAATAGGACATTTGCATAATTAAAAAAATTAAGTAATATACATGTCAGCACATTAGTTGAAGTACCCACATCTAACGTAGTGGTAGTAAAAGAAATTGACACTCCTTTCTATTTTGGATTTTATTGATTCCCAACTTGAGTAAATAGCTTCATATATGCATTATCATACATTCATTATCATAATTTCTTAACAAAATACAATTAAAAAATTTCACTAAATATTTTTCATTAACTATTTGAACGTTTCCATTTCTCTTTTATTTACAGTCATGAGCCAAGTTTCTGGGTTTTTTAATATGGTTACACTTCCCATATATCATTATACATTCTCTATAATTCTTCATACCACAATTATCACAAGAGGGTAATTTAATTTTCATAACATTAGGTTTCTTCAATAAATTCTTCCCCATTACATTCCACGTAGATCGCTTCATATCCTTAATGTTGTAAAACTCCAAAAAAATTATCTTTACTCTCTCATAACACTGTAAAATTTCTCCATAACATTCAAACTCATGGGTAACTAGAGACCTTAATAAACTTGGATTCATTCCTATGTAAAATTGATAAAATTTACTATCATGGCCCAAAATTAAATTCAGTTCATAATTTGCCAATCTGGTCAAATTTTCTTCATACGTGACAAAACAAATCCTCTTTGCTTCAAATCTAGTATTTACCTTTAACTTCAAATTTGGGAAACTTAATTAAAATATTTTTCTAATATGAGATCTTTAAATATCATCCATTACATGGAATAAATTTCTTCAATTTCCTTATTGTTCTTTATCAAACACCACCCGTAATCAAGTTATCCTTCAAAAAGATAAATGGAAAATGCTACCTTATGATGTTTAGTACATCCTCAAAATTCAAATATCTGCTACAATGCATTAATACATCCTTCATATTTAACTAGGATAAAAGATCCACCAAAATTCAGAGGGTATTATTTCATGACATTATCCACTATCAACATATTAATTTAAGGAGAATTTGGCCACCCCCTTGCATTGATAACTATACTAATATCATATTTTAATTGTGTTACACTCTTACAAAATACTAAATTCTAATTCAAAAAATTCATGGTTTCTTTTTTTGAAGGATATTATCTTCTTAATTCCTTTCTAACGTAGCTTCCTTATATACTCTATATAAAACCATTATAAAAAACATTTATTATATGGGGAAACATGTAAATACTCAAAATATATATACTAATAATATAACTATAATTTTGAATCACTTAATACTATGTTTTAACATCATCTTAACTTCTAAAGTAATCTAAAATACTGATCTAATATAAACTATAACAACTAAAACATAACATTCTCAAAAATTATATACTTTATGGGGAATATTTCATCATATACATACTAAATACCTTTCTAGGATTATATTTTAAGGTAATTAGAAAACAAATTACATCACAAAGTGTAAATTTGTGTAGGGTATCCTTTTTTTACAAAACAAATTGTTTTTGAAGACACGCTTTCTTCATTCAAGATAACTCACATAACTGGGGATATGAATTTATTAATGATCCTTTTAATCCTTAACCCTTGTAAAAACATTTAAAAAAATGTTATGATCAAAACAATTCTCATTAAATGTAACTCCTTTTTTATTACAAGAGAGAACTATGTTCGATAGTGTATCTGATATACAATATTAAACCCAGATAAACAATGATTATTTAACAATGACCATTTTAACATTTAATTAAATTTTAATATATGATTAAGATTAAATATTTAATGATATATATATATATATAGATACCCATAATGTATTTATAAATTCTTAGTAAAAATTTAATCAATTTTTGGTCATGTCTTTTCGTTCTTTAAAATATTTTTTTCTTCAAAATTTATTTGTATTTCTTTTTATAAATATTATTTTTATTTTTAATAACATTTAAAAAATATTTATGATAAAAAAACTCCATTTTTATGTCATAATATAAAAATTAATTTATGGTGAAATTTTGTCATTATTCATAAAAAAAATAGATTTTTCAATGAATAGTGAAAAATATCATTTTTATGTCAAATTATCATCTCTTTTTATACATGAATTAATTAAAAAATAAAGTTTTAATTTTAATTTTATTTTAAGGAAACATAATAATTATTTATTTATATTTAATTCAATAAAATAAATTTAAATAATCTTTATACCATGTTTTAATACAAGTTTATTTTTTGGATTAAAAACACATTTTTTTAAAATGATTTAAAATTCATAATAGTTCTCCATTTTAGTTAATTAAAATAAAACCTAATGAGAAATAATATAAATTTTATTATATATATATATGATGTAAAATTTATTTAACAAAGATTAATTTTTATAGAGTTAAACTAAAATAATATATTCCATAGTAAATGTATTTTTTTCAGAAAACATTCAATCATTCTTGAGGGTATTATATTAAATTAAATTATTTCACCTAGGTTAATTTATTTTGATAAATTTATTCCATATTTGGAATTTTAATAATTAATATTAGGTAATAAGGTTAACATAGTTTTTAATAAATGTTAATATCAACTTTAGTAAATATTTCTTACCACAGTAAAAGGAAAATAGGTCAATTACGGGTTAGAATATTTTAACAAAGACTAGAAACAAGGTAAACTATAATTAGGAATACTTATATTTTCTTTTCATTTAAATTATGATGATATTTATTCCGTATTTTTTTAATTAATAAATTATTAAGTGATTGGTTTGATAAAAATTATATTTTGGTATAATAAAACATAAATTGTATTTTTGGGTAATATTCAATTAAGACATTATTATGATCAATTAATAGATTTTTGAAATTAAATAATTTTTTAATAAAATATTATAATTAATTATTTTTTTCTTAATATAAATAATTGTATAATTTTTTTGAAGTCATATGTAATTTCCATAAGGGTTTGAAAGATGTTATTGTCAAAAAAACCAATCATTTCTCAATTAATTTAAATTATTATTTTTAAAGTTAAAATAAACTTATTTAAAAAATTACTTACATAAAATTAATATTATTTATGGAATTAGAATGTCTAAATAATCTGATGGTTAATTTTTCGTAATTTTCTAAGAAAACTAAATTTTTGCGTAAAAATTAAATACTATATAAATATATAGTATGTATTATGACATCATAATGACACAATAGTTATTTAGTAAATACGATAAAAGGTATCCACGGTCAAATATATTTTTTCATTTAAAATAATTTGATTTTTTTTTATTTTATTAATTTTATAAATCTATTATGAATCCTCAAAAAAATTAATATATTTTTTGGTTTTAAAGTCATTTCTTTTTGTGTATGACTCAGTTACACATAAGAAAGTGTATTATTGTATTATGTTCAGACCTTGGCCTTATAAAATAATTAAATCAACTTTGAATTGTAATAATACATGGTAAAAACTAATTCATGTATTGTGGTTTTGTTTATTTTATTATATAGATTCCAAAACCTAACTTTGAGAAATAATAAATAAATACCCACTCTTTTCCTATATAAACCAACCCAAGCTCCCATTTTTATTCAAAAAAAATCCTTATATCACATCATTAATATTATCTACCATCTATTTTTTCCTCAAATAGTTCCCCCATGTTCTCAAGAGTTCCCTCTCAATCATTTGGATTCACAGACTAAATTAAGGGACCTTCCTCCCCTCTCAATTCATGAACCTTCTATGAAATTAGTTCTTTTAATTTTAATTGGAAATATTTTAATTCATTTATAATAATTGCATTAATTTCAAATTGACGTTATTTTATGTAGAACCCATTTATCCTCTATCATTTTTACCTTTACCTAAGTTGTTACTATGTTGAAATTTATTAAGGTATTTCTCTCTTCCCATTTAAATTCAAGCACCTATTTTATGTTATGTCTCTCAATTTCAATTTTTTCATATAGGGAAATTTTATTCCATTTACCCATTACGATAAATTTTATTTATAAATTATTAGTGACCCCTTTCACTCTCATTTATCCCTCCGATGAACCTTTATGTACACTCCTTACCATGCTTAAATTTAGTATGGGATCCTCACCTTCTCTTCTTTATTAATGTTTTTTATTATCTTATGCCTTCTATTTACAATTCCTAATGTTGGGATATTCCATAAAATGTAAATATTACTAACTATTTTATTTCTAAATAGTTATATACCTCTTTAAATCTCATCAACCCATTTTATGAATTATTATGTGACGTCGTTATGCTGCCGAAATTTCACTATGATTTTCCATTCCAAAATAATTGTGTAGTGAATAAATTACCCATTTACAATCAAGTGTGTACACATTTATAAAACTAAAATTAATTGAATTGGGACTTACACATATTTATTACAAACACATTTATCATGGAAAAAAATATGACGTTGAATGAATCCATGTTGTATGATCTATGTGGGATAGTTAATAATGAGAATGAAATGAATGTGATGGGTGCCCCCAAAATTATATAGCCCTCCAATGCATTGGGTAATGTTTTCTCTCAAAACATTTCATGTTGGGAAAGGGAGTGAACTAGATTCATTTTGGGGACTTTGTCCATCACGATGTCATGGAAGTTATCCTTGACCTATGTTTATAATGTATTGTTTTAAGTTGTTGCCACATTTTCCATGTTAACATTATGTTATAATGTTATATCATGTTTTATCATTCATCTTTATGTTTCTAATTCTTTTTATTCCCCATTTATATTCATATTTTATAACATGTATTTTCCTATTAATCCTATTCAATTTTTATTACCCTTATTGGGATTTATATCTCACTCATTAATTATGTATATCCCCAGGTTGTCCCATGTATTTTTAAGTGAATGCATGTTAATAATGTTTTCCATAAATATTTTTATTTTCTTATTTTAATTTGTTATGTTATGTAACTATTTCCCATTTACACTATACTTTTCTATATTGGGGGATGTATTAAGTGTAATCTTACATAATAAGTCATGATTATTGTGCAATAAGGA
This sequence comes from Viscum album, assembly GCA_963277665.1. Lineage (NCBI taxonomy): Eukaryota > Viridiplantae > Streptophyta > Magnoliopsida > Santalales > Viscaceae > Viscum > Viscum album. The sequence goes on from OY728137.1 coordinate 1,963,321,319, forward strand.
GTTGGATTTCATTAGTTTGTATCAAAGGAATAGTTTAGTTATTTTTTGGATTAGGATTAGAAAACTCTAGTAGATGACTTATGTATAAGACTATGAAAAAACATCCCTAAATTTTTGGAAAAAATAGTAAGTTGTTTATCAAGAAAATTCATCCCTTTCTAGATACTAAAGTGGAAGTGGTTATAGAATTGATGTACCTAGTGGTAACAACTCTAACAAGGTGTGCCAGGCCTAACATTGAATAACCTGGTACATTAAAATGGGTCTTACTGTGAGCCTGGTTTGACACTCTTTGGGGATATTCGTTGGTAAATTATTAAGATCATTCTGAACCATTATTAAGGGAATAAAAAATTATAATAGGATTATATGTTAGGAAATATATCGTGGATAAATTATATTGAATTCATGAAATTCATAAGTTAAGGAAAGACAAGTAATTTATTAGTTATCCCATTAATGTTATTGGTTTCCCCCTTTATGTGTTTAATAGTTTAAAAAATAGTCATCTATAAATTTACCTTTATTATTGATAATGTTTAGAAATAGGAAGAAAGATGTTCATGTTTAAAATGTGAGTACACAATTTATTAAAGGGGTAATAATGTAAGACCCCATGTTTTTATAAGAGAAATCTATTTTTAATAGTGTATTCTATACGCAACACTAAACTCAAATAAACAGTGATTATTCAAAAACGCCCATTTTAAAATTTCATTAAATTTGAATATATGAGTAAGATTAACTACTTTTTAATATATATATATATATATATATATCCAAAATATATTTATAAATTCTTAGTAAATAATTAATCATTTTTTGGAAATGTCATTTCGTTTATTAAAATATATTTTCTTTAAAATATATTTTTATTTATTTTCATAAATTTTATAATTACTTTTGAAATAATTTAAAAATTTTATTTTATAAAAGAAACCTTATTTTTATATCAGATTATCAAAATTAATTTAGGTTGAAATTTTGGGATTTTTTGGAAAATATAGATTTTTCAGTGAATAGTGAAAAATACCGTTTTATGTTAAATTATCATTTCTTTTGATAAATGAATTAATTTAAAATTAAATATATTATTTTAATTTTATCTAAAAGTATCATAATATTTCATTATTTATATTTAATTCACTTAAATACATTTATATCATCTTTTTATTAGATTTTAATAAAAGTTTATTTTTAGGATTAAAAATGCATTTTTATGAAAACTGTTTTAAAATTAATAATGGTTCTCCTTTTAAACTAATTAAAATAAACCCAAATGATAAATAATATAATTTAAATTTTTGTATTATATATATATATATTTATCAATTGAAATTTATATAACAAATATTACTTTTTATGGAGTGAAACTAAAATCATTTTTTCCTTAGAAAATGTATTTTTTTGGAAAACGACATTCCATCATGCTTATGCATTTCATATTAAATAAAATTATTACTCCTTTGTAAATTTATTTATGGTAAAATTTATTCCATATTTTTAATAATCATATTTAATTTGAGTTAATAAGGATAACATAATTTTTTTAAAATGTTAACAGTAACTATAGTAAATATTTATTACCAAAGTAAAAAAAAATAAAATAGGTTAATTAAGGTTAAAAATAATTTAAAAATACTAGGAATAATGTAACCCTAATATTATGAAAATTTATATTTAATTATCATAGAAATTATGATTATATTTATCTCTTATTGTTCTTACTTAACAAATGATTAAGTAATTAGTCTCATAAAAATTATATCTTGGTACACTAAAACACAAATTTTTTTTGGGTAATATTCTATTAAATAAATTTATTATAATGAATTAATTAATTTCTTAAATAAAAAATATTTTATTAAAATATTATTAATAACTAATTTTTACTAAATATAATTGTTTATATAATTTTTTTGACGTCAAATTTATTTTTTATAAGGGTTCGAAATTGTTATTGTCAAAACACCCATCATTTAAAAATAAATATCGATTCTTGTTTTAAAATTAAAAATAAAAATATTTAGAAAATTATTTTAATATAATTAATAATATTTTTTTGAATCAGGACATTTAATTATCTAACGGTGAATTTTTCATAATTTTCTGAGACAACAAAATTTTCAGTTAAAAATTAAATAAAGTATAAATATATTATCTGTATTATGAAATCATAATGACCCAAAAGTGATGTAATATATAATATATATGGTATCCATAACCAACTATATTTATTACATTTAATTTATTTTTATCTTTTTATTACTCTATTAATTTTATAAATCTGTTAGGAATCCCCCAAAATAATTAATATATTTTATGTTTTTAAAATCATTTCTTTACGAGTATGACTCACTTCCACTTAATGAAGGGTATTATTGTATTATGTTTGGAAATTTCCCTTATAAAATAATTAAATTCACTCCTATTTTTTATAAACCATTGGAAAAATTAATTATAAGGTTTTTGGTTTTGGTTATTATATTATATAGAGTCGAAAACATAAATTTGAGAAATAATAAAGAAATCCCCACCCATTTCCTATATAAATCCACCCATGATCTCATTTATTTTTACTCCAAATACTTATAGCATGTACTCAATATTAATTCCCATAACTAGAGTCCTCCCAAGGTTCCCCCAGTCTCTCAATAATCCCATGTCAATTATTTAGAGTCACACATTAAATAAAAGGACCTTCCTCCGCTCCTTTCAATTCAAGAACCTTCTATGAAATTAATCTTTATAATTTTAATTGGATACATTTTAATTCATTTATAAACATTAATTTTCATTCCAATTTAATTTATTTTAATTATATACCATTTATTCACTCTCATTTTTACCCTTACCTGAGTTGTTACAATACCTAAATTTTGTAAGGGATTTCTCTTTTTCTCATTTCAATTCAAGAACATTTTTTATGTTATGTCTCAAAATTCCAATTTTTTCATATTGGGATATTTTATTACATATCCAAATTACTATAAATTAAATTTATAAATTATTAGATACCCATTTGAATCTCATTTATCCCTTCCATTAACTATTATTCACACCTGTTAGGATGTCGAAATTTAGTATAGGATCCTCACCTTCTCTTCTTTAGTTGACTTTTTTATCTTATAAATTTTGTTTCAAATTTATAATGTTGGTATATTCCTTAACATGTACTTATTACTATATATTTAATGTAAAAATGGTGAGAGTCCCCTTTCACTCACATCAACCTATTTTAAATTTTTATGTGATGTTGTTATACTGCTCAAATTTCACCATGATTTTCAATAAAAGAATAATTGTTTAATGAATAATGTATCTATTTCATATCAAGGGTTTTCATATTTGTTCACTTATACTTATTTTAATTGGTAATTAAATTTATTTATTACACACTTCTTCATCTTGGAATATAATATGTTACTGAAACAATCTCTATGTTACGATCTATGTGGCACACTTAAGCATGAGAATGAAATAAATGTGATGGGTGCACCTGAAATTATATAGCACTCCAATATATTGGGAAATGTTTAGTCTCATGAGACATCATATTGGGATAAGGATTAAACCTTATTCTTTTACATTACTTTTCCCATCATGATGCATTCTTAGTTAGCCTTGACATATGTTTATGATGTAGTGTTTTAAGTTGTTGTCACATTTCTTATGTTACCATTACGTTACCATGATATATCATGTATTATCATTCATGATTATGACTCTCATTCCTTTTATTCCCTATTGTTAATCCTATTACCAACATGTATCAAATTATTCATGTTTTTCCATTTTTATTCCCTTATTGGTCTTTATAGAACACCCCTTTACTATATATGTCCATAGGTTATCCCATGGAGTTTCAAGTGAAAGAATGTTAATGAAGTTTTCAATAAATGTGATATTTTTCTTGTTTTTAATTTTTTTGTTATGTACCAAATTCCCAAAGACACTAGACTTATCAATCTTCATGGTTTAATTTAGATTAAACTTATTTAATTAATAGTGTATTAATTTCTAATAAATATAAGGGTTATTATACAAAGTCATATAGAAATAAAATAAACCCACTAGTCAATTATTAAACCTGGAAAAATATTTTACAAAATTTTCATCTTTCATAATCAACATTGTTCTCAATTATGTATCTTTTTTCATGAAAACAACTTTATTATTCATTATATATTATAAAAAAATTTATATGAAATTGTAAAGGCAAAATCATAATCATAATGGTTTCTTGGAAAACAAGAAAAACTAATGAATACATTTTTCATGACCAGTACCAATGGTGTCCATGTTGCGACTACCCTAAGCCCGCATCTAATAGGACAATGGATGGAGACTAGCAATGAATAGTCATATCACTCATATGGGAGACCATTACATAAGTTACATGTACCCACACACAAATATCCAATCCCATACACTGATAAAATGTAAGAAAAACTTATAAAACATGCATGCATACAACTAAATCCCACTATCTGTGTATGAAAATAAAAAATGAATGAATAAAGGGCCAAATGCAATCTCACCTCAAAGAGCATGAAAAAAAATTCCAAAAAGTATATAAGTGGGTGACGATCTTGGTAACCTCCAGAACACAACTCAATTAGTTCTAATCACTAAGCTTTACATAGTGCTAGTTTATTTAGGACTCCCTCAAAAGTTTCATCATCTACTAAATATATTAAACATGTTGGAAAATATTATAAAGGGGTGAGTATAACAATACCTAGTAGGACACCCCAGGTACCTATGTATATTATAACAATAATAATATTTAGATAAACACAGGTGCAAATCTACCACAAATATAATTGGAATATCCAGATATACTCCATAAATAATCACAGTAACAACTTAAATTCATAACCATAACTTCAATCAAGGGATCCTTCTCAAAGGTTTCACACAGAACTCTCTTGGGAGAACACACTTCATAAGTCACATAGAAATAATGGTTTATATCCTAGGTCTCATGCACATTAGATTTTACCCCAAGAAAAATGAATTTGAAGTCTAGATATAATGATACATTGATGGGGATCACACCCAAGGCCATGGGGTATACCAATAACTTAATATGGGGTAACCCGCTAAGTGGAGGATTGTCACATGCATAGTGTTTGTCACGATGATACCAAGAACTCCTCCTAGGTAAGGATGATGATGAGAGAGTATATCCCTTTGGGACTCACAAAATAATTATATAAACTCTATAAAAGATTCCTTATAGAAGGGATCATTGTCCTATGTTTAGGATGTGATTCCACACGAATCCTCATGGAATGTATCAGGGGAATGGTTCCTAATTAAACTTGAACAAAATAAATAGTACAAGGACTCTAATCCATGTCTGAAGGATTAAACATCATGTAATATAAGTACACATCTTGTACCTTCAGCACTGGATCCTACCCATGTATCATGTCACATGATCATTCTTATGTCAATGTCATTGTACACAGCATGTCCATAACCGTGTACTCCTGACAATTTCCAAGTACACGGCTCTATCTGTTTATACCTAGCTTGGATGTGTATGTTTCGGTTTATAATGTTTGTCAATTACCATCAAATCCTTGTCATTTACTTGTACCTTTGAGGTAGACTCCAAACTAATAGGTCAAGTTTCATATCATGTGTCAATGGTCACACACTCGGCGAAATTTATCTTCATTACCGAAACCCTAGTGTTGCAGCATGGGTCCCACATAATGTGTAACTCCGCAATACCTGATGTTTATATCAGGATTTTCCAAAAACTCATGGGTTCTTCCTCCATATCATCTCCCACTCTCTAGCCTATAATCTTACCATGAATCACATCATAGAACATGGATCTTCTCCGGCCAAGCCTTATTGTCGTCACTCTATAGAATTCATCCTTCGAATCTGCTCCGGAATCACCGAATTATTTCTTCCATATTTTTTCCAAATATATTTAATTAATAGGAATCATCAAAATGATCATGATCCATGTTCACTATCATCATAGATTGATCTCATAAACAATATAAACCCAGATACATGATAACAATCTATTGCACCATGAAATGAGCGCACAACTATTGTTTTTCTGGTATTTATCAAATTATGGGCCAAATTATTTTCCCATGATGAGTGAAGAAATAGGAAATCAAAATGCAGAACCAAAAACTTAAGGAATGAACCTCAAAAAAATTTCATTTTGGACTCAATTAATTGTATTTATAATGAAAAATAAATAGGTAAGAAAACAACCACAAAGAAATTCCCAATTCCGGAATAAATCTAACTCGTACTCGTGATACGCCTGATCCATGAATCAATTCATTGGTTGATTGATTGTAATTGAATGTATGTATACAAAACTATGATATAATTAAAATAAATCCACATTCTACCTAGATTTAGATCGATCCTTGATGAATAATGAATTTTTATAAATATCTTTGGTGAGACCCTTGAATTTCATTGAACACTGATCCGTGATTATTGATCCAGCTGTCATTCTCCCACAAAAACTCCAAAAATAACTCCCCTAAATCTCCAAGGTTATGTGGATCACACTAGGATTTCCCCATAGCCATATATTTTATGAAACAGTTAGGTCTCTACACTATTAAGATATAAAATATAATAATTTAACAACTAATTTATTATTTTACACCCATAAAAACATTTTCCAAACTCCCAAAATTGAAAAATATTATGTTGTTCCTAGGGTAAATTAAAATCAATTCACTCAATGGTTCCCTTAGATGTCATGTCTAAGCATATTTTTAGAAGTTATTCCACTTTTTCAGGAAAAATATGCGTGCATTCATTTAATATAATTAATATATTTCAAATATTTATTTTGGGATCAATATGCCTTAGAATCATATTCTCTCTTAGAATATGGTTTAAAAAATATTCCATGTAGTATCAAAAAATAATATATATAAGAACCATCTAATTATATTCTCACCACCTTGGGGCCTTATGTTCTAGAAATCCAAAACAAAATGATACAAAAAAGAAGTGGGTACTGATCATGTATGTGGTTCTCCCACTCTTAGGTGCTCTCTAGAAGATTTTGGTGGTTCCACAATCCACACATTAGGGGTATTGATCACATGTGAATGATCCTAACCAAATGATCATCGATCTCTACTAGGTACTCATCAAATTTATCTCCATCCTTGATATACATCTCACCCCAATTGATAATGTGTGGTGGATATGAATGTACCTCCTCAGCTGATACATGTGGTAGATGTCATGTACCCAGTCTAACTAAGGTGGTATAACTTAATGGTATGCCTCCTCTCCAACTCTACACAGTATCTAGAAAGAGATAATGAATCTTATAGATAACTTTCCACATAGGTTAAATCATCATAACCCTCATTGAGGTGAAACTCATAGAAACACATGGTATCCCTCATCCTTTGTCATCAGACTACATAGGAATTATGACGGCTCTATATAGTCCTCAACCACTCTTATATGACCTAAAAATTCTCTATATTAAATCACACTTAATCTAGGCCCATAAATGCACACTCACCTGGATCAGTCCAATAGAGTGGTGAACTATAGGGTCTCTTATATGAGGACTCAAACGGTGCCATACCAATGGTGTAATGGTAGATTTTGTTGTATAAAAACTCCACCAATGATTGGTGACACTCCCAACTATGATCAAAGTATAACATGTATGTCCACAACATTTACTCCAAGAATGTAATGGTTCTCTCATTCTAGCCGTCATTCTGGGGGGGAAAAGTCATGCTCAATGGTAGATAAGTTCCAAAAGCATCATGTAATCCCATCCATACCAAATATTTTAAGTGAGAATCATGATCAGAAATGATCATTAGGGGATATCCATGGAATCATTCTATCTCCTACACATAGTGGCTTCTAAAGATCTCTACTGAACTCTATACTTGAATGGATAGGGGGTGGATTGACTTGATGAGTCATTCTATGATCACTGATATGGAATCATATCACCTAGAAATATATAGTAAACCTGTCTATATTTTCATGGATATCCCATCCCATATATATTCTAGTACCTTAAGGGGTTCAATTAAACCTACCGGAACCTGGTGCTCAACCTTCACTTTCTGAAAAATAAGGAATTGAGAGACAAACTCTTTATCTCTCTTCTTTATCCTTGGACACCAAAACTGGTTTCAGATGTCCTGGTATATCTTTTCCACAACTAAATGCACACCAAAGTAGATCTATGAAAATATCTTATAACCTATTCCCAAAATTTCATGGGTACCATTGTTCATCCTCTAAAAAGAACAACATGCTTACTGCCTTTAGAAAATCCATCAGGAGCATGTCTAGTGGATATCTAAGTACGTAGGGTCTCATAGTCAATATCCCAATGTTTTTCCTCTCTAACTCACTGAAAATGAGGGGTAAAAATAATTAGAGGTAAGATACTCCATCCCCATCAACAATGGATATCTGAAATGAGTCCAACTACTCCAATGTCTCACTAAACAACTTGGAACAAGATGTCCTGCTAAGAGAATATTCAACCATGTTCCCCTTTGAAGGGTTATATAAAATCTTGAAATCATCATACTAGAATAACTCTAGACATTTACTATGTCCAGGTTAAGATCCTTCTAATATAAGATATACATCTGACCTTTTTCATCAGAATAGATGATAAACTGGTCACCCATAAGGTAGTGTTGCCGCATCTTTTGTTTGAAGACCACCACCGCTAACCCAAGATTGTGGTTTTTGTAGCTTTTCTCCTGTGGTATCAACTAACATGAATCATTTAAAATCACTACCTATATCAAAATTAGAACACAACCAAACCTAGTTTCTGATGCATCGTAGAACACTATATACTCGACACCCTCCTCTAAGAATCTCAATATGGGAGTGCTCATCAATTTCTGCAACAACTCCCGGAAGGCATGATGGAACCTCTCCATCAAAATGAATCGTTTTCCCTTTTAGGTCAATTATTTCAAGGGATTTGATATCCTGTAGAAGTCATATATGAATCTCCTATAGTATCCTTCCAAACCATGGTAGGTTCATGCCTCCAACACACTATTGGGAGGTTCCCAAGCTAACACTGCCTCGACCTACGTCGGGTCCACTACCACACCATCAAATAACATAACATCTCCCAAAAATTTAACCAATTAAATCTAGAAAATTAACACGAAGCGATTACTATAAATATGGTGCTATCAATGTAAATCCAAAACCATTCTCAAGTGTCTCACATGCTCCTCCTCGGGCTCCAAGTACACATGGATATCATCGATGACAACCACCGTTAACCGATATAGTAAAAGATAAAATATCTAGTTTATGTTTCCCCAGAAAATGTTTGGTTTTTTCATCATGACAAATGGAATCACAATGTATTTATAGTGATCATAGAAACATATGAAAGTTGTCTTTCATATATACATATCACATACTCCTAACTAGTGATAGTCTGATCGGAATTCAATCGTTGAGAACCATCATGATCCTATCGAATGATAAAATATTTCATCTATCCACAGTAGTGGATAATTTTTATTTATAGTCACCTGGTTTATGTAATAGTATTCCATATATACCCTAAATTTCTAGTCTTCATTCTTGGTGAACAACACTGGGGCTGCCCAGGGTGAAACACTTGGTCTAAAAAATCCTTCCTCTGCAAGTCCTCCAATTGCACCCTCATCTTGTAAAAATATATGGGTTCAATTTGATATGATGGTGTAGATATCTAGACCATACTAAAATTTATATCAATTCATAATTATATCCCTTGGTGCAGAGGTAATCCTGGAATATCGTTAGGAAGTACATCTTCAAACATCACCACAATTATAGGGAACTAAAAACTCATATAATCCACTACACTAAGTGTCATGCAATCAAACTAATGAGTAATTATTTTCACCCTCCTACACATTATTGCATCTTGAACTACTTAAATTCCCATTTCACTAACAATCTAAAACTTGGTCTCATCGTTGTGGACAAACCTCATCCTCCTCTTAAAATAGTCTATCTAGGATAAACTATATATGACCATTTCATACTTAATATGACTTAATAAGGCCTCATTTTTCTATAAATAGATCTCAATAGAAACTCTCCATGCTAAGATTCATGTCACACTATCGGAAGAAGTGTGTGATCACTGTTTCACCTCTAGTAGGTATCTACATGTGCAAGGATTGAGCCAAGGGATCAATAAGAATTTCTAATTCTCAAACCAGAGAAGATAAAATAAAGGAATGAATAGCACCCATGTCTATCAGTATTATAAATAATGTAAAAAATACATATATTATACATTGTATCATCTCTGGAACCTCTAGTTCATATTCCTTGACCTCCTGTAGCAACCCTCGCATATTTCCTCCATCTCTCAGATCCTAACATGGAAAAACTAGTCGTGGTGGTTGTAACAATCCAAAAAATCTACAGCCTCTAACTACTCTACCATCTCCTCTACCACATACACCACCCCAAAAACCTATCTATTTCTATTAATGCCTCTTCCAAGGTGTCCCATCCAATATCACCTAGTCTTCCAAGCATAGGGTTTGAAAATCTCATACAAGATATCCCCTACAATTACAAGAGTATAACCACATATCCCTAAGATAATTAGACCCATCATGGGACCCATGAACAAAAGAAATTCTTCTTATGGATATCCTCTTGAAACTTATCGCATGTCTAGGCCCCCGAGACTAACATTATCACGACTACCGAAGTATCCTCTTCTGTGTTCCCACTGGTGGAAACAACTGACTTCTTCTTCTCATCTAGGAAACTCTCAACCCCCATGGAAATCTCTATAACCCCATCATAAGTAGGAATTCCTATAGAAATAGATTTGGATTTGAGGTATCTACTCAGTCCTTTATCAAAGGTCCAATCCCAAAATAACTTGTCACAAACCATATCCATTGAGTACATAGAGAAGTTGGTGAATCTCAATGAATACCATTCCATTGATGTATTACCCTACTGAATATGTAGAAGCTCCTGGATACATATAGACCCTAATGTAGTAAGAGATAACTCTTCTATAAAAAAGTGACTCTAAGTCTATCCATGATAGAGTCACCTGATCATATGACTGGAATAACTAAACCAAATAATCATTATATAGATCTAAGGAGAAATCTTGCATCCAAAAAAACCATTTGATTTTTGGTATCCTGATAAGATGAGAAACTCATTTAACTATATCAAGAAAGTCATAAACTGCTAATGGGTCAGGCTCTCTTTGGAACCTACAGGGTTTTTTCACTGAAATTAATGAAGCACACTAATCCAACACACCTCAGATATTGGTACAATAGGTACTATCTACTTCTCAATAGGCAGTGGTATAACTACAGCAACACCTAGAGGTAACACCTCTAGAACATTCCCTTAAATTTATGCCTCATCCCGGAGTAGATCATCCTCATGATCCTAATATTGAATCCTATCTACAATACATCATAGAGACATCTTGAAATAGACCAAATATACTATGGTCAAGGATTATATCTGGTGGGTTTACCCAAGAAGGACATGGAAACCAAAATTCATTTCTATATGATGCATGTACCAATGTTTTCCCATGAAAATAGTTTCTACATGTACTGATATGAAAGGGAGGGGATTAGAGTCATGTTGTATGGATACGCCAGCCCTAGCACCAACATTGGTGTTCCCGACATGAATGATGAACTCAAAACACTTAACACTATTTCACCAAACCAATAAAATAGAATTTGGTCCTAAGTTAGAACTGAATTATCTGATACCACTCTGTCATGACTTATCCCAATGGGTTCTATGATGGAACTACCCCAAAACCACCTCTAATTTTCTAAAGGATGGTGACTTGAACTGAGTAGGCATATCACTTACATGGGAGGTCATAGACTAATGTACTTATACACATGCACACATATCCAATCCCATAAAATGATGAAATTTAAAAAAGCTGATAAAAAATGAATTCATACATCTAAATCCCTCTATTTGAGTATGACAACTAGTACTGAAACAAAAAATGTCAAAATACAAGCCCACCACAATGATTTTGAAAACCAGTTCGACAAAAAATTATATACGGGGACTACTATCAATGTAACTGCCTGAAAACACCTCAATCGTTTCGTCTCACTATGTTTTCCCTTGTATGGGTTCTTATATGACTCAATTAAAAGGTCTATATTTTTTATAATACATGACATGTGTGGGTAAATACCATCTAGAGGTGAGTATGAAAAAACCTATTAGGACAACTTGAAATCACTAAGAATATAAAAAAAGTATAATAGTTAGTTAAACATAGGTATATGTCTCCAACACATATGAAAAAAATATATCTACATAAACTCAACAAAGACCAATAGACTCAATGTAAAGTCCAACCCTTAATTCTAGTTATGGGATCCTGGTCGAAGGTTCTACATAACACTCATTTGGGATAACACACTACATGAGTCACATAACATTGATCATTAAAATTTTAGGTGTCATTCTTGTCCAATCTCACCACAATAAGTATAAATTAGAAGTCTAAAGGGAATGATACATAGATTAGGGTCACCCCCAAGGCCATGGGGTATAAAAAAACAAAATATAGAGTGACCTTCTATGTAGAGTATCAGTTCCCATGTATTGTTGGTCATAATGATACCAAGAAATCCTCCTAGGGAAATATAATGTTGAAAGAGGATCTCACTCCAGACCTCATGGAAGGATTCCAATAACTCTATCCTAGATGTCCCACTGAAGGGATTTCCATCATATGTGTAGGATTTTATTCCACAATAATCCATATGTGATAGATAAAGGTAATTGTCTTTAATGAATCATGTCTAAGATAAAAAGGAAAATTTATCTAAACTATGTTTGATGGAGTATACAGTGTGTACTAGAAGTACATGGCATGTCCCTTCGTCATCAGGTCCTTCCCATGTGTCATGGCTCATGCATGTGTCCGTGTTAATGCAAAGTACACATTTTGTTTATTCCTGTATACTCCTGGTCATATTAATGTACACGGCTCTACCCATGTACACCTGGCCTAGTCGTGTATTTATTAGAGTATTCATACTGACTATGATCTTGTAATCCTAGATGTGTTTGTGTAACCTTTAAGGTACACATTGAGCAGCTAATTTGATTCACATGTCATGTAATTGGTCCACGTGTCGTTTTATATTTATCTTCACTATAGGAACCCAAGTGCTACACTAGGGTTCCGGCACAGTGTTCAACAACCCAATAAAGATTTTGTATTTTGGGATTTTCCAGAACATATGGATTCTTCCTTCACATCATCGCTCGATCCTCTAACCATCAATCCAGCCATGAATCATGTTATAGGATATGAATCTGCTCCATCAAATCTTAAATATTGTCACTTTTTGGAATATAACCTTTGAATACTCTCGAGAATAATTCATTTATGTCATTTTTAGTCATCCCATCAATATTTAATGAATAGTAATCATCAAACTGATCATGATTTTTTTCACCATTATCATAGCTTAATCATATCATTGATCTGAACTAAGATCTATGATAAGAATCTATTGTTCTAATGAATGGGTGTGAAACTATTTTTAATCTGGTACATATCAAACTGTAGTCCAAGGGATATTCCCATGATTAGTGAAGAAACAAGGAAATAAATGTCCCAAACACAACCAAAGGAACAAACCTCATCCAAATTTTTTACTGGAATTGATTCACTTCTATTATAAATACAAACAAAGAGATAATAAAATAATCAAAAATAAATTCCCAATCCCCAAATAAATATAACCAACACACATGATACACATGATCCACTAATCAATCCATTGGTCGATTGATTCACATTAATTATATTAATAAAAAATGGGGAAATAAAAATAAATCAACATCCTACCATAATTTGGATCAATCATAAATGATGAACGAATCTGCATCTTTATTATTGGCGAGTTCCTTGAATTTAATTCCACACCAATCGATGATACTGGATTCAATTTTGGTTCACCAATAAATGATCCTCTAACAATTTCTCTAAAATTATATGGTTATAAAACTAACCCTATTATTTCCCCATAGAATTATCTTAATATAAAATATTAGGCTACTGCACTATTAAAAATAAAATAAATTAATGTAACAATTAATTTATTATTTTACGCCTACGATATATTTTTAAAAAATTCCCGATGCTAAAAAATATTTTTTCAAACCTAGGATAAGGTCTATGCTATAAACTCAATGGTTCCCTCATATTTCTGATCCAAGCCATCATTGATATGTTATTCAAACTTTTTAGTAAAACAACACATGTGTTTATTTAATATATTTAGTATATTTTCTAAATTCGTTCTGGGGTCATTAGGCCTCATAATCACATATAATCTCAATACATGGTCATGAAAATATTCTATATAATATGTATAAAATAATACATGAAATACGTGAGTCATTACAATATTTCCTTGAAAATAGTTTGTTCACCTTTTAAAAAAAGTTCCTAAATTTTCCTTAAAAACATAAGATTAATTACATACACTTTGAAATAAAAAAGTTTTCCTTAAGAAAATAGAATATCACATAGGAACATTGGTATATTAACCTTAAATTAATCCTTAAAAACACTTAAAATGGAATCACAAAATTGACTAATTATCATATTTTTTAAGAGTAACCTATCTTTGGTAAACACTGTCACATTACCCACTGCATTAGAGATCTATATTTGGAACACCCATCATCAAAGCTATATCGGGCTCACCTATCATTAATAAAATATATACAAGAACCATTTCATGAATAAAAAATATATACCTTTTACTTTAACCATAAAAATAATTTCATTTTTCAGTCAACTCTATAAGTAATAACACTTTCAGTTATTATATAAAGATAAGAAGAAGTTTATGTTTCCTTAGAAAAAATTTCAAAACTTAAAATTCACAAAATATTGAGAGAAATATTTTATTCGAAAATAAATCTGGAACATTTTGAAGTAATATTAATCATAAATAATGGTTATGATTCTGATAAGGGGTGTACAATCTATATATTCTGAAAAAAACTTCTTTCACTTTTGTAAAAATTCAAAAACATCCCATACAAATAATGTTGAAAATATTCCTTTCAATGATTTGAAAATAAAGTCAATAAATATTAAAAATGAACATTAGAAACCTTTTAAGAATAATTCAAAACATTCTAGTACCATTTAAAATAATCTCAATAATTAAGCAAATAATATGGAAGGAAAACATTAAAATAATATTTTTAAAAGGGCATATCTTACCATGAGTCCCAACTCATTATGTTCATATATCTACACTCATGAGTAACAAAATTATATTAGTTTTATAAATTCTTAAAAATATTTTTACTATTAATTCGATTATTTTTATTCCCTTTATTTTATTTTTGACCATGTTTTATTTTTTTTATTAAAATTTTTAACTTCTTGTAGGATGTTTTTGAGTATATTTGGTTTATAAGTCTGTAATGAATTTGGTGGCTTGAATAAGGTGAAAGGGATCATGGTTTAATAATATATATATTCTTAATTTTGAAAAATTAATTATTTGTTTCCATAAAAACCATATTTATAACCATCCATGGATAGTGGGTGTGAAAAATTAATTATGTCATGTCATGGAGGTGGTAGTCCGCATGTACAAACGAGTGACATTAACATTTTTCTACTAGATGGAATAGAAATGATATATATAATATTATACAAAAAATGATCATAATTATGTTATAGATTTCATATCAATTCATTATTTTCATTTTTATTACCATCCATGTGAGTTGATAATGAGAAATTAATTGCATCGCTTCGTCGAGGTGGTATTCCACACACAAGCATGATTAGAGTTATCAATCTCCAACAAACGGAATGAGTAAGAAGTTAGTTGATATATAATATTTCTAGAATCATAATAATTTCATAAAAATATTATATATTCATTAATATCATTTTTATAACCATCTTTTTGAGGCTATGAAGGAAAGTGAAACACATCAACCAGTTGAGGTGGTAGTCCACATATACACACAAGCGATGTTTTAACTTACCGTAGGATGAAAAAGAGATAGAAATGAGTTGTTACATCAACATAATAATATTTAAGTATATAAAATATACATATTTACATATTTTATAGTGGTTAAACCATATTTAAAGGAGTTATAAGACTAAATAAATTTGAAATTGTTCGGTTTGGACTTAAACCTCTTCCTCGGATATCTACCATTGGCTTACACTGAATTCCATTTAAAATTGGTCTTTTTATAAGAGAAAAACCTATTGAAAATTTTTAGGGATGTTGTGAAGTGATTTTGGTTGATATTTTTTGAGATAGGAGGCTCAAAATGTGTGAATAAGTGATGAGACCATGTGATCATTTATAAGTGATGGAAGTTCCAATCTTATAAATACTTTAAACTTTTAATTATAATAAATGTATCTCTCAATGTCAAGTGGAAATAAATGAGAACTTATTGAATAAAATATATTTTATGGTATAAACCACTCTACCAATCACATTTACACCATTTTTATAGATATTTCATGTCTTATATCTTACTTTAACCCCTCATTATCCCATTTAACCTATACAATGGTGATAGTGTTCTTCCACGACAACTATTTATTATCGAAAAAATGAAATTAAAAAATTTAAAAATTTTAAACATCATCATTAAAAATATTTATTCCGTTTTTCAAGATTCAAATTTTAAATGTTTAATAAATTAATTTCAATGTATGTACACCAAATACAATGAAAATAAATTTAAAAATAATGTTATTTTTAAGAATAATAAATTTTATAAAAAAATATATAATTCCAATAAATATATAATTATTTAGATTATTATTATTCAAATGAAAATATATTAAATTTTAAAAAATCCAAAATATAATGGGATTTTTAAAAATAATTAAAAATATATACAGTTTTAGGTAAAAATTATTATTTTCCATAACTCACCCAAATTATAAATGTTTCAGAAAAAATCCAAAAATTAACCTAAAGGTAATTTTGGTATTACAAATCAAAAAAAAAATTAATTTAATAAAATTAAAATTTAAAAATTTGGATATTTAATATTTGAATAAAATAATACATTTCATAAAAACAATTTCTACTATAATAAAACCATTTCTTTTCTGACTGAAAATTTTTATAAAATTTCCATAAGATATATAAATCAATAAATTATATTTATGAAAATTTATATGATATGAAATTGAATAATTATTATTTATTTTTTTAATTATGTGTTAAAAACAAATGGTTTTTTTTAATTTGTTTTTTTGTGTGTGTTACAATTGATTTATTTAAATGAAATTATATTCTAAAATCTTGAGGTGTTACTGGCCTGGTCATTGAATACATCATATTTCATTCATATAACTTATTTTTACATATTTAGTCCCTCTTCCAAGTAGTTTAACACATCATATATGAATCATATAATCAAGGAGATGTGTTTCCTCAATCTAAACCAGTCTAGCGCTATATGTTTCAACTAATTATAGAACTGGAAAATTTAAATATTTCTTATGCTCCAAATGACGACATTAGCCACATACAAATCCAACTCATGATTAGAAAATATTATTTTTAATTAAATAAGAAAGGTATCAATGTATGAATTTTATCATGATGGGCATCTCATCAACCTTGGGTAAAATGATTTGTAATAAGCATACACCCTAAAGTATTGTATAGTGTTTTATGGTATATACTTTAGCGGGTTAAAACAAGTAATAGGTTCCTACTTAATACCTCATGAATCAATTAATTTCATCTTTTATACAACCCTTTATAATGTTTATAATATTTTATCCATGCTAATTATAACATATCACCCCAAATAATCATACTGTGTGGTTCGTATTGATTAGGGACAACTCAAAGTTGTAGTTTGAGGGGATTTAATCATTCTACCATTCAAGTAAAATAAATTTTAGTACAAATGAATTAATGATATTTGTACTTTTACATTATTATAAAATCAAGATACATTATATATCCATTAAATAAATCTCTCAATTTTTTGAATAAATATATATCTAAAATGACTCTCATATTCTTCTTTAACTAATGACTTCATCAATCAATCTACTAAATTTTCCACTATATCCACCCAATAGATCCTTATATCTCCCCTATGAACAATTTTAAATATTATATGGTATTTTTGAATGATTTTTTTGGACTTTTGGTGGGATTGAGGTTCTTTTTTTTTGAGAAATGGATCTATTGTTATCACGGTAATGCTCGTTCACTCCATGAATAATGGGAACCACCTCATGTTTAGTGATAGACTTCATGATCCAAACAACTTCCTTTGGAGTTTCAAATATAGTGATATACTCTACATATGTTTTCAATTTTTCAATGGTGTCTTATTTGTAAATATTCTAAATAAAAGATCTATCGTTTAGAAAAAAAATCAAATGTATATTGAGATTTCATATTATCTTTTTCGGATTGAAACCTCATATATGTGTAATATTTTATATATATCTCATCTTCACCTCTAATAACCAAGAACATATCATTAGTTCTTAAGTACTTTAGTATGTTATTCACAACAATCCAGTGACTCTCTCTAGGATTGTATTGGTATAAAATTATAATGTTAATACCATATACAACATCAGGTCAAGTACACTATATGGAATATTTGATTGAACCTATGGTAGATTCATTGATATTTACATCTCTCCAATATAACTTGTTGAAAGGATTGTGAATCTTCCTAAAATAAATGGAATTAAAACCTAGTAAAGACCCCTTCTTGTATTTCTCTATATAAAAAAGAAATTTAGAACTTTACCAATATATTTTTCTGGAATGAGTCCTCGAAACCTCATAGATATATCTCTATAGATATTCATACCTAGTATGTAGGCTATTTCAACCATGTCTTTAATTTATAATAAATTTTTCAACTACATATTTACATATTCAAGAGTCAATATATCATTTTTAATAAGCATTAAGTCATAAATATAAAATATTAGAAACAAAATTCTGCTCCCAATAACCCTATTACACATGAATCGTCAATGTTTTTAATGAAACCAAACTCTTTATTGCATCATGAAACTATAAATTCCAACTCTAATAATTTTTCTTCAAACTATAAATAGACTGTTCTAAATTTCATAAATTAGTTGAATCATTTGTAACATCAAAAACTTATTGTGGTATCATTAACACATCCTCAACTAAATTCTTATAAATGAAAGCGGTTTCCATATCCATATGTTATATTTCATAATCAAACTATGTTGTTATGTTTAGAAAAATCAAAATGGATTATATCAACACTACAGGTGAAACTTTTTCTTCATAGTTAATACCATGAATGTGTTTTTAAATTTTTATCATTATGTTAAATTTATATATAAACACTCTACCATCCTTGTAATTATTATTATGAAAACCCCACTTTCACCCTATGAATATTACCCCTTAATTTTCATCCACCAACATTCAAACTTGGTTAGTGCACATGGAATCTATTTAATATTTCATGGATTTTGACCATTTCTCAAAATCAAAACTCTCAATGGCCTCATGGTGTATAGAAGATTCATCTCAATTGAAAAATACTTCATAATAATTATCCAGGATAAATCCATATCTCTTGAGTAATTAATGAATCTTAATTAACCTTTATGGTTCTTTCATAACTTGATTTAGATCCTATTTAAAAACTATTTGGGGAACATACTCAACCTATATATTAGGAAAAATTCCTAGTTATTTTCATTGAACTTCCCCAATATCAGCTTTCCTCACACTAACTCCATGAATAATATATTCTTTATCAATGAAAACCCCTATTTGGGCCACAAACAATTTTTATTTTTTTGGCTTATAGAAATAATATTCCTTGATTTCCATGGGATTAAAAATAAATAAGAATTATTTTACCAATGTAAATGTTTATTTGAAAAAAATCCTTGTACAAGGGATTCATGAACCTAAATAGACATAAAAAACTATGATGTTTCCTATATCATATTTTATATGGTTTCTTTATGACTTAATTAAATTAATTACTATTTAGTAAAAATTCAACAGTCTCTATAGCATAACTACAGACGAAAATAAGAAAGTAACATAAAACAATAATTGATTAAACCATATAAAATAATATGTGATTACTTAAGAGACACCATTATATTATGGTGTTCTAGGGGGAGTGATATTGTAAACAATTCTAAAATCTCTATGATGATTTATGAATTTATTCTCGTTTATTCACCACCTTGATCTTATTGGAGAATATCAATACTTTTTATTAATGGATTATTTTCTTTTCTTTTAATATCATTGAAATTTTTTAAGGACTCATAATTGTTTCTCGTAAGAAACACATAACCATACCAACTTAATTCACCATTAAAGGTAATGAAATACCTATAACTGCAACTTTCTTTTGTGCTCAATTTGTCTAAATACATCACTATATATGAGA
This sequence comes from Viscum album, assembly GCA_963277665.1. Lineage (NCBI taxonomy): Eukaryota > Viridiplantae > Streptophyta > Magnoliopsida > Santalales > Viscaceae > Viscum > Viscum album. Next base: position 1,963,341,839 of record OY728137.1, read on the forward strand.
TCTAACAATCTACTAGGCCTTTCACCCTCTCTCCAAAAATTTTCAATGATCACATTTCTAAATAAAAAATATTTTCACATATAAAATTAATTATAATTGAATGATTCAAATAATCCATCTTTATATAGGCTATTAATATGTTTCTCATTTATATTTTAGAGTAAACAATGCCAAAGGCGGGTGGAATTTAACAGAACCCTGATGTTATTATTCTGAATGATAAAAAATAGGATTATCCATTGGTAGAATAAATTTCCTATTTATTGTATTACCCATTCCATAGAACATTTGATTATCATGTATAGAATAACTGTTATTCTTAATAGTTAAGGAAGACCTTTTTTTTAAACAACATATATAAATCAATTTTATTTTTATGGAAAAATAATTGCAGTTTTTCAATTATATGATTAATCCATTTGGCAATAGTTGATCATACATTCTAAGAAATAATGTAGAAAATTTTTCTCCATTCATAACATGAATATCTACTTAATCCCTTTTTAATTCTATTTTATCTCTGATTCGGTGTTTTTCAACCAAAAAATTTCTGATGTATAACCGATACGAAATACCCATGAGTCAGTGTTGGTGAAATTTGTCTATATAACATTCACATTCAGATTATTAGAATTCTTCTTTGAGAGAACTATTCTCAACACATGATAAAAATACATAATTATTTTATAGATCATACCTATGAGTGATTTTAACATGATTTTCATAAAGTAATCAAAAATATACAACAAAAATATAATAGTGGGTGAGTATGATGTTTTATACATTCTCATCAATTACTTTTAATGAAAATATTCCCACTAAAAATTATGACATCTTATATCATATCATTTTAGTGAGACATGATCCATATTTCATTAAAAAATGAGAATGTTATTAAGTTTCTATCACCAATTAACTCTATAGGCATGGAATTATCCAAATTAAAATAGATGTGAATCATGGAGAGTTGAGTGGAAAATACTTTACCTACATAAATTATATAGACAATGATCAACATTATTCCACTAGTAACAGAATCTTATTAGGGTCTATCAACTAGTATAACACAAATAGAATTCTATTAATAGGCTAACACAACTAAATATATGGGAACCCTACTATAGAGTGAATTTCCTTATTGTATGATCGAGGTTTTGACAAGTGAAACATTGGATGTAATCTCAAACTTAGTATTTAAGGTATTTTTAAAGTCTCGCATATTTAATATACATTGTATGGATATTAAATTTATAACTATTTTATCCCATGCAATCTATATCTTTTCATGTTTTATACCATGGTGTATGAATTCTTGTAAACATTTCATGAGAAAGAATAGTGTAAAATGAGACAAAAAATCTTCACCTGATTAAGCCTAAATTGACAGATAGACAACTCCTCACCATTAAAAAAAAGAAATTATCCACCAGGTCCAACAGTAATCTCACACCAAGCCCCTCTACCATGGGACACTTTACTCAAGAGAGAATTAAATTCCTTATATCTCTAAAAGGTAATATTCAAAAACTATATTAAATAACTATTCTCAATTTCAATACACTGAAAAGAAACCAAGGTTGATGAAGATTAAAAACTAAATGTTATCAAGTCACACCTTTCGTATAATTTAAATCTATATATCTTAAAAGTAATTTATCACATAAATAAATCATACTCAATATTCAAATTCTATAAAAAATTTATATACATTAATAAATTAATAAATAACATTAAAATAAATAAATATTTTATAATTTTAAACATTAGATAAATTTGTATAAACTATTCATAAATAAAATTTCACTATAAAAATTTTATAGTTTAGATAAAAGTTATATATATTCCATTATATTGAATATAAATATTTTATATCCATGTTCAATAGTAACTCTATAATATTATTCATTTATGAAATTTCACTTTTTATATGTGATATTATTATGAATTATAAACATTTTATAATCCAATTCCTATTATGTAAAATACTTACATAATATAAATATCTTTACTAAAATAATATTTAAACCCTATAAACATATCATCAAATAAAATTCAATATGGTCTAAATATTTTCATGAATGTGGTAAATTTTAATTATAAAATTAAAATAAATTAATTCTGAACAATTCTGAATTTTAAATATAATCTACTTTACTTTTCCCCACATTTATATTGTTTATACATTCTTTATAAGTTTCCATTATAATTTTTTGAAAAAAAATTTATTTAAGTATTATATGGAATGACATACTATTTTTTCAATAATAAAATACCATTTTACTAGATATATTAACCATATAAATTTCACAAAAAATACTAATATTGACACTTTAATATTAATGAAATAATTATAATAATTTTTTCTAAAACATTAAAAAATTTAACCATACACATTTTATGGTTAATAAATTTATAAAATACTTTTATAAATTAGATATATATTCCAAATTATGTGATTCAATTATTTACACACAATTTATAATTTAACTGACACATTAATGCTCCATCTTCCTACTACGGTGATGTAAACTACACTAGCTACTTAACGTGAGCCATGCCTTTTACTCTACACTGAATTAACATATTAAGGTAATGTGGAGGGTTAATCCTAAAATTTTCATTATTATATAAAATAATGTCAAGAGGTTAAAACCAGTTGAAATTTCATAAAAAATTTATTTTATATAATAATTTAAGAAACAGATTGATTCCATAAGGAAGAAGGATCTAATACTTATACTGGTTTATAGGGGTTCATTGTAAAAAATTTATTGGAATCAAACCCATATTTGTTCCCAACTATCCTTCATATATTAATCATGTAATAGGCATAAAGAAAATAAATAATTCAAAAATAAATAGATGTGTAATCTATATTTTATCCTTCATTGTATGCTTGATAAATATCACCTTATAAATATTCAAAAGCCTCTTATATTTGAGGGGATTACATCAGAAAAGTATCTTGAAACATTTCTTGATGATGCATAATTGAAAATGGGATTCACGAACAATCACCTAGTGATAAAAATATGTCTTCTGAGGAATATAGTGTTAGTTACTTGTATATAATTAGTTATTCCAAATAGGTGAGACATCATCCAATCATATATCCAACCATGACATGTTTCATTTAATGAATCACTTTGACCGAATTAAATGAATTAGAATATGTTAATTTTTATTGGATTTATTTATTAAATTAATCTTATGAATGAAATCCATTTCATCCATTAATAATGTAATGTAATTGATGAAACTATTTGGGAAGATGCATGAGAATAATTTATTGTATAAGTGGTATATGCATGCACTCAGATAGTGAGGTGGAAGATGCAAGTACTCACCTTGAAATATTTGGGGTAATGTATTCTGTCATATTTAATATAAATATATATATATATATATCTTTGTGTGTGTGTGTGTATTTTAGTTCATAACAAAAAATATTCACAGATGATAAGGTAAATATTTTTGCATTCTTCTCTCATTTTGATGATGGAATCCAATGAATAGTTGCACTGTACTCCCCATTACATCCTTAAGTGAGAGGAAATGTTGAACATGAAATTTCAGCCAGAATTCTTCCAAAATTTCCCTTAGCATAAATTTGATAAATATATAAGTAGTTTTTTATAGATATATACTCTAAAATCCCATCTCCAATAGCAACTTTCTCCTTGATGAAATAATATTTAATATCATAGTTTTTTATCTATAGTGTTTCACTAGGTTTTTAGATAGATCAATTACACTCTGAATTTCATAAGTACTTTTCAATAGTTTCTCAAAATTCTCCTTTAAATATTTCAAGTGAACTTTCATCCAAAAAATCGATGTTCAAGAATGTGTGGAAGAAACATTCTCATATTTATCTATACACAAATTCAAAAAACATTCTTTATTACTATGCAAGCTTATATAACATTATTCCAAAAATAATGTTCTTTCAAATGTTGGTTTTTGATCATTATAATTTATAACATAATCAGTATCAGTAATACTGAGTAATTTTAGATCTCTTTTATTTTATTCATCATACCATAATTTGATTTCCACTATATCAAGTCATGATATAGTCATATATAGAAATATTATGAACTACTTCATAAATTATTTTTGATACACACAATACACTAATTCACCATTAATCAACTTCACACTAATTTTATTTGGTGTTCAAAAATACTTTTATTGTTCTATTCCAAACCAATTAAATAATTCTTTGGAATTTTTCACTCTGGGCATTGGAATCTCCAAATTTCTCTTCATTTTTTTATATAATTATTCACAAGAAAATTATCTACCACATAGAAAAATTATTCCATCGACAATGACAATAAAAATAAAGGTAATTATTCTCAAATAATTTATATATATGTTTGTTTCAACTTTTACTTTAAAAAGTTCAATTGATTCAGGAAACTATCAAGTTTCGTAGTACTAAGATCCAAGATCCAGACTCAATACATACAAATATTTCTTCAACTTACACAATTAATGTCATCATAGTCAAGTATAAAATCATTGTATTATTAATAAAAACATATTCCTAAATACTTCCATTTAGGAAATCATATTTATGATCATGTTGATAACCATTGAAACCCTCATGTATTAAAGTAGCCAAGAACATTCTGATAGTTTCAAGTATATTAATGCGAGAAAGTTTCTTTAAAATCTACACCTTATACTTGTGAATAACAAAGGAAAACTAATCTAGGTTTGTTCCTTGAAATATCACCTTTTACATTGATTTTATTTCTAAAAACCCAATCAATTCCTATAAGTATTCCCTTATGTTATTGGAATAGGATCTGTGTCATTTTTTATCAATCTTATATAAATATTCATTTGTTGCATGTATCCAATTGGTGTTCGTAGTATCTATATAAATTAAATGAATTTTATACTATGAAATAAGTTTTCTTTACATTAAATCAATAACATTCTTCTGTACTAGACTATATATTTATGATTTTCAATAATATGTATAAGTAATATATGCTTCTATAACTTCTAAAATTGTAGAATTTTATTTCCAACACTATTATCCTCATCACTATACTTACAAAACCAATTTTGTATAAGATTATGTCCAAAACCATCTAACTTTTCATAATTTTTTTTATAAATTATAATGTTATCTTATCTTAATTCTTTAAAACATTCTCCACATTGAACCTCTAAACATGATTTATTTTCAATGACTTTCACATCATACAAATCAACCATTTTTATTACCATTTTTTTTGCACCTGTAGCATCTTCCATTGGGTAAAAATCCCATTTATATTCCTTCCTAATTATTTTGATTAAACATTCAAAAATATAAAGGTTTTCTATTCCTTAAACCAAGATTCCTAAAAAAAATTACAAACTTCACTAATGGTATTTTATTATAACATATATCATAAGGAGCTATATTTGATTCTGACCGCAATAATCATCTGTTCTAAACATGAAAATACGTACATACTACTTCCCTACAAAATAAATTTGAGAGTTTTTATTGAATAAGTATATTCCATCCATAAAATAATATTTTTTTCTTTATTTTAGTGAATCAATTGCAACTGAGTTATAGGAATTGAAGAAACAGCTCCAAGAAAATGTTGATATGGGATTAATATGTAAATTTGTATCACCTTGATGTGAACCGATTCTTTTTTCGAAAAGTAAAGATGTATTAATGCGACTACTCATTAATTATTGGTATTTGAACAAGGTCATTATCAATAACAATTACCATATCCCCCATATTTATGTATTCTTCGATAAACTACGTGGAGCTCAAAACTTTTACAAGCTTGACCTTCATTCTAGATATCATCAATTTAGAGTCAAGAAAGATGATATACCCAAGATGACATTATATACACGGTATGGACATTATGAATATGTGGTGATGCCTTTTGGTATTACTAATTCCCCATCTATCTTCATGGATTTAATGAATATAGTATTTTGAGATAACCCTAACCATTTTTTGGTAGAATTTATTTAGGATATTCTTATATATTCAAAGAGAAAGGAAGAGCATGAATATCACTTGATAATAGTACTAAAGTCCCTAATGAAGCATAAATTATATATTTTTAAAAAAAAGTTTGAATTTTTTCTGAAAACGGTTTCATTTTTGGGTCACGTAATATCAAAAAATGGTACATCAGTAGATCCATCAAAGACGGAGGCGATTTAATGTTCTCCTAGACCCATCATAGTGACTAAGATCCATCGGTTTCTTGGTTTAAATATATATTATTGATATTTTTTTGATAATTTCGCATGACTATCTAATCCTCTAACCAAGTAAACTCAAAAGGGCTACAAGTTCCTCTATAAAGATGAGTGTGAGGAAAATTTCAACGGACTGAAAAAAGGATATTCGGCGTGCCTATGGTTACAATATCCTATAGTGGAGAGGGGTTTATAATCTATAGTGATTCATAAAAGATGGTATTTGGATTCTTTATTATGAATAATACCATGTTAATCACTTATTCACCATGACATTTGAAGATTCATCAACAAATTTACCCAACTCATGATTTGGAGTTAGCAGCGGTAATTTTTTATTAATGATATAGAGGCATTATTTTTATAAAAAAATGTGATATATATACCGACCATAAAAGTATGAAATATATATTCACACATAAGTATTTGAACGTTCACTGGAGAATATGGTTAGAGATGATAAAGGATTATGACTGCTCAATACATTACCACCCTAGGAAAGAGAACAAGGTGGACGATGGTTTGAGTCGAAAGGATCATGCAAGCTTATCCATGTTTAGGATCACAAAAGATCCAATATTTCTAGATTTACAAAGGATGGAGATAGAAATGCTGAAGGAAGGGGGGAAATGTTATCTTTATCAAATGAATGTTCAACCCTCAATCTAGGTAAAGGTTATGGAGGTGTAGAAGGAAGACGTAGTGAAGAAAAAAATGTTAGAAATGTTCTTGAGTTTAAACATGATCATAATGGAATGATAAGTTTTATGAACTGTGTATGCGTTCCTTATATACCTGATTTAAAGGAGCTATTAGAAGAAGATTATTTTTCTTCATTCTCTATTCATCCGATAAGTATGAATATGTATAGTTAGTTGAAAGAATACTTCTAGTGGGATGGAATTAATAGAGAATCTCAAAGTTTGTATCTCGGTACATTTTATACCAACAAGTTAAGGAAGAAAGAAAAAATTCAATGGGGTGTTGTATCAATTACCCATACCAGAATGGAAATGGGAGAACATCACAATGGATTTTGTCATTATAATACCCAAAAAAAATCTAATGGTTTTTATGTTATATATGTGGTAGTCAATCGCCTTAAAAATTTATCACACTTCATCTCTTTCAAAGAAGACTTCTCTCTAGATCAGCATTCTAGGATATACATCTAGGAAATGGTAAGATTGCATGGAGTACCGAATTATATTGTATCATATTGGGATCCTAGTATTACCTATATATTTTAGAAAAGTATTCACCAAGAAATTGATACGGAATTGAGCTTCAGTACTTCTTGTCATCCTCAAATAGATGGTAAGTCTAAAATAAAAATTCAAACCCTAGAGGATATGTTGTTATCTTGTTATCTAGATTTTAATTTTGGTTGGGATTAACACCTTCCAATATTTGAGTTTTCATACAATAATATATTTCACACAATAATTTATATGGAAACTTATTATCCTCTATATGTAATGAAATGTACAGCTTCAACATTCTGGGACGAGTTAGGAGAAAGAAAGAAATTGGGACCCAAGATTGCTGAAGAAATGGATGAGAAAGATAGAAACAATTTGCAACATATCAAGCTATCTCAATTTTGTTAAAAAAATAATTCTAATAACTGAATAAATGATATAGAATTAGATTTTGGTATGAATGTGTTTATTGAATCTCCCCTAGAGTAAATTTATGAGATTCAGAAAGAAATGGAAACTAAGCCCTATGTATATTGGTATATTTGTGATTATTGATCGTATCAAGATGTCAGCATATCACTTGGAACATCTAAAAAATATATCGTAATTCCATGATGATTTACATCAATATCTTCTAAGGAAGAACATATGTGACACTTCATATGTACTAAACTTTGAAGTTATACTGCTGAAGAAGGATCTTTATTACAATGAACATCTAGATGAAATTATGGATTATACAGAGAAAGTTCTATAAAACATGACCACTAACCAGGTAAAAGTATTGTGGAAAAATCACTATTTAGAAGAAGCTATGTAGAGACTTTATTATATTATTAATCATAAGTATCCCCATATTTTACCCTAATGATGAATTCTGAGTGTGAAATTCGTTTTAAGGGGGTATAATTTAAAACCCTGAATTTTTATGAACCTTTTTATTCACAAAGGAATTAATTTTCATTAATATCTTACATTTAACTAATTAAAACATTCCTCTTAAATGGAACTGACTTGGTGTACATTACATGGAACACTGACTTGGCATACGTTATACGCAACACCGAGTTTCTAGGAAATATCATATTTATTATTATAATTATTTAAATGAGAAATTTATAACCTAGAAATTAATAATAGTAATATGAATAGTATAAACTACTTTTATAATATAATTTATAATGGTTTAATATAAATAAAAAATATTGATAATGAAAGATATATTTTTTGGTAAAGTTCTTATATGTTTAAAAATACTATTTTCTCAAATGAACTACTTTTCAAGTCCTTCTATGAAAAAAATAAAATAAATTTTAGACACATTATGAAGTATAATTTTATAAAACAAACACTATTTTTCAATTTATAATTTTAAATTTATCTTAGGGTGAATTTTGCGTATTTTTTTGAGAAACTTTATTTTTGGGATGAATAGTGAAATATACAAAATTTTAATTCAAAAATACTTTTTCATCTAAATTATTTAGAATGATATATTATATTTTAAATTGGTTTAAAATTTTAATTATATAATATTTATATCAATTTATCAAATTTTTATCATTGGAGTCAATTTCACTTTGAAATTGGGTATACAAACTTTGTAAACATTTGGATGTTCTTACATTATAAACCTATAGTGTCGTCCCATCAACGGAATTAAATTTAAATTAATTTCAGTCACTAATGTTATTAGAATTTGGATAAAAGGATTCCAAGTTTTTAATAATCATAACTTATAATTTATAATTAGTTTAACTTTGTTTTTGACCAAAAATATTAGTGAATGCAGTTAAAATTAATTAGAGTGATTAATGTAAAATTAAACATAAGAAGTGAATAAACCTTAATCTTAAGGGACCAAATGACCTAGAAACTTGTCCAAAACAAATTATCTAGAAATATTTTAGTCATAACCTTCCATTATTGAGTTTGGTTAGTTTGGTTTATCCCACCCCAACCTCAAATACTCATTTATTTTATTCTTTTCTTAGTATTGGGTCTTTTGGTTGAGGTTTCGATTTGAGTCCCGGTGGAAATTTTTGAGTTTTTGAAGTTTGAATGAGTTTTCTAGGTGGCACACAGGATCCGCTGGGTTAGAAGAAACCATTCTACCCAGCCATGTGGAAGTTATGGGTTCAAACATAACCAACTCCGTGGTTAATTCACGACCGTACGGTACGTCATAGGTAACCATGCACCAATCTTTCTGTGGGAAGAGAGCTCTGCACAGTTACCGAACTATTTGAAAAAAACGTGCAGCAAAACCATGGAGTTGGCCCAGAAAATATAAAACTTAAAATTCCAATTCTACCCCTCTGACATTGTAACCCAATTTCTCCTCCTCCTCTTATATGACAATGCAACATGAAGAGTTCCCAACCCCCCCCCCCTTTTCTTGGACCCTCCTCCTATAAGGGTTCTCCCTCTTCAAATCCAATGTGAGTTTTAGGGTTTCAAGGTAGTGTTCAATCCTTTATCTTTTCCCTTCCTCTATTTCTTGGTTTTTATTTGGTTATCCCTCTCTTGTATGAACCCTAATGTTAGGGTTTGGGTGTTGTCTTGTCTTTTTTGGATTCTAGGGTTAGTGGTTTGTTCTTATATACCCAATATTCTATCTTCAAGGGTTTCATCACATTCACACTTGACTAGAAGTTGTTTCCATGAATTTTATTTTAATTTCAATCCATATTATTCTTTTGATTAATAATTAATTCTTCAAACATGTTTCACACATCTATAATATTCATATTTAATCTATGGTAATGTTTTTTTATTGGTAGATTCAACTAAAAATATGTTTTAAAATGTTTTTCTATCTATGCCCGTGTGTAATCCTAGAAAATTGGGTTTGAAAAAATTTCAATTTCTTTCAAATAGTTGTGTTATATTTTTTGGATGGTATTTTTTTATAGAATCTTTTATGGAAGATGTTTGGCTTGTGTTTGGTTGGCTTTATGAAACCTGGTGTTTTTGATGATATGTTTTATTGTGTCTATAGATGTTGTGTGTATTTTATTCAAAAATGGGTGGTAAAATTACACTTTTTTTATGCCATTGGATTTTGGCACATCCATGGGTGAATGGAGTTCTCACATGTATGGGCCTTCAAATGATGATGACATTGGGAATGGTTCTTTTCTCAAACCTTGGTTTTTCTAAAAAGAACACTATCTTCTCTTCCTCCCTCCTTTTGATAAATGGCTCCATGCATTCTAAAATGACTTAGGGTGGTTTAAAAACTATATGTGATGTTATGACTAGTTTTGTGTTGGATAAAAATGAATTTTTTTATTTAAGTGGCTTAAAGCCCGTTTGGAACCATTGAGTGTGTTGTGAATGTTTTGAAATTAGTTTTGTGATAATGTGGATTTAAAATAAAGTCTTGTTTGGATATTATGATGATTTCAGATGTGTGTTTGAAACATGAATTCCATTTGTAAAATGAATAGAAAAAATGAGATTTCATATTTTAGGAAATAGTTTTTGAGTTGTTTCTATTTGGGTGAATGTACCCTAGATGAGTATAAAAAAGGGCCAATTGGAATTTTGAAATGTCAATTTGAAAAACCATTCTTGGGTTAGGTCACTTGCCTAGTTAGTGATCCATGATATGGGAGTATCCTCAGTATGGGACCTTCCTTATAAAATGAACGATTGATGGCATAGGACAACCAATGATGTGTTCGTGGTGGTGTCAATTGGGTGATGTGTATATAGCATGTATGTGTCTTGTTGTTTGATTTATATAGAACACCCCCTTGTGAAACATAAATTGGGAACCTATCATAGAAAATATGAATTCTAAGAATGTTTGTTACACTATTTTTGGTTATTTTACTAGCTAGTGTGGAATAGCATGTGAATACTTGGGTTTATTGCTCTGGGATCAGGCCCCTTGACCAGGCCTGATAGGGCGATGGTCGGGCATTAGGGCGTTATGATGTCATCGATTAGGTCATGACATCCGGAGGAGTTACTTTTATAGTATGTTTTGGTTCTCCTCTAGGTTCCTATGATATCCTCGGTTCTCCTATTATGATTAATAGTAGAGTTGTTTCCCTCTTTGTGTGCAATACTCTTCTATGTACCTGGTTTTGGTATTTATTTGAAAAATATATGAATGTGTTGTTAGTTTAAAAAGTATTTCTAAATATATGTTTTGAAAGTGAAAGTAAAACTCCCCTTTTTCCTTCTTGTCCATTTTTTTAAATTATAAGGGTAGTGGATCGTGTTTATTTGTTTTAAAGTGCAATGTGTGTAAGAAAATATTTTTTTTATAAATTTATTTCATACTAGTATCAATGGAATGATTTTGGGAAAGAAATGGAATGGATTCATTGGTGTTTACCTACTGAGCTATTTACTCACACCATAAATACACCACTCGGTTTCGGTAGATATGATCTATTTTTTAGGTTCATTTTTTGTTCAAATTTAATAGCTTAGGTGCTTGTTGTTGGAGTAGGTTTGGTCTTGTGTTTGGAGGTGTACGAGAGGTCACATGGAGATCATGGTTTCATGGTTTTTAGTTATTAGTTTTTTATTTTTTCTCCACTTTTTTAGTTGTATTTTGTCCCAGGATCAATTGTGCAATTATTTATGCTCAGTTGTTAGCTCTTTTGTCTTTCTTAGTTCTTTTTATATTGATCTTGGTTTTGTTTGGGCTAAAATCATTCCCTTTTGTTTAATGTTTTGATACCTGACACTAGTTTCCAACCCATGGGGATCGAGAACTCCCTTTGATCTATGCCGTGAAATGGGTAGGGAACCAGATATGATGGATATTCGAGTTGTTTCATGACATGGTATGCCTTTTTTTAGGTAAAAATATGGTTACACATAACTTGTTTTAAAAAATTCCATGTGTTCTTTTTCCCTTCCCTAAAAAAGACGACCATCTCTCCCTATAATTCACAACTCTAAAACCACTTACATTCATCCAATTTCTGCCCAATACAATTCCTTGAAACCTTACCTTCCACCTTGAATCTTCCCTTTGTTCAAAAATCCTTCCAAATAATCGCTTTGGTGAACACCAAAAGGATTTACCCAATCAAGAGGTAACAACCTTCATTCAAACTCCTTTCTTTTATTTTCATTACACATCCTCCTAATCTCTCCTTAATCCATTATTATAAAAAACAATAGTATCCTCAATATACTGAGATTTTTTTATGCTAATTATTAGACCTACACTTACACACACTTCCATCTAATGGGTAACAAACATACTTTTTACATGTACGGTGAACTACCCCCTCACGAAACATTGATTGTTCATTTTTCCTTTACTGCCTCTCATGGTGGAAATTATTATGGGAGATATATTTATATAATATATTTATGATATTTATAATTTCATTAATATTCTTTAATCCTTTTTAGAAACATATCCTTATACCTTCCATTTGGTGTAAATAAAATAATTTAGTTTAAGGAAGTGTGGACTATCGCCCCCTCAAAGTGATGTGATTTGTTCACACACTACATGGGATGTATTAAGGATGGTTTTTTTGAAATTCAATGATATATATATATATATATGATGTAATAATTGTACTAAAATATTTATATATATATGTGTCATTTTCATTCTTTCCATCATCACGACAATAAAATGAAAATGGTGTTCATCCGTACATACGGCCTACCATCTCCCTGAATGATGTATTCCATTTAGTACTTCCATATTATATGAATTATTATACTAAAAATATACTAAATATAATTGATATTTATATCATGGTTTAAATTATGTAAATAATTATATAAGGACCAAAGATATAAAAAATCAAGACACTTGCAAAGAAAAAATATGATATTACCCGAAGTGAAACTTTAACATAGAATTGTTAACAAGAGGATAATATAAATTCATAATCAACCCATATATGGTATTAGATACAATAATATAGTTATTTGATAGATTTATAATAAAATTATATTTATTATACAATATTTTTTTATGAGTATGAATAGAGTCAAGACACAAGGAAAGGGAATTTAATCTTACTTTTTATATCCATGAGATACATATCATGTTCACCACTCTTTTCTTTTCCATGGTGTATATACTTCCCATGATTGTATTATATGATGATTAATAATTAATTTATGGGTATTTACATATCCATTCTATGATATTTTTTCATGGGGTTTATTATTAAAATTTACCAAATCAGTAAGATAGTTTTGTCTCAATTTTCCTTCTTTAAGACTCATTTTTTTAGGAACCTAAATTGTTTTTAGAGGTGTATATACTTCATTTAATATGTTATATCCTGAATATAGTTCTTTTTTATGATATTTTAAGCTTCATTTAATTTCATTTTCTTACATGAACAGTATGACCCCAAGTTACCATGTGGTAAGAGTTTATTTAAAAACTTTCATCATTTATCAGAGAGAACACTCATGAGTTTCCTTATTCTATATTTATTCAAAATATATCAATTTATTAGTACCATTTATTTTTACTATTTAGTACTGAAGATAATTAAGATAATGTTTTTAATAAAAATATAATAGTATTTCTCTCTTCATTTGGGAATTTTTCTTATTTCAAAAAAGTTTTAAAAATTATTCCCAATGTCCCTTGAAGACAATTGTCAAGGAAAAGATATTTTAGAAAAGTTTTATTTTTTTTGAATGTTTCCATTATAATTTTTCAAAGATATTTAAAAAAGTTTTTTTAAAAGTAATTTTTGTTTTAAAAATCAGTTTTCAATGTATAAAGAATATTTTCCTCAAGAAATGTTTTTAAAAGATCTTTCAAAATTATTTCCAATATATGATGACATCCATTGGTGTTACTCATGACTTATTGGGGAAATTATTTAATATTTCCATTCGTAATTTTTCTTTGAATGGATTACTTTTGTATGGAATGATGTTTATGAAACCCATTTATCATTTAGGTGAAATATGGTTTTGATGGTTGGTTCTTTTCATGGGTTATACTTTTGAAATGATTATGAAACCTGTGTATTTTTTCACAGGTTATTATATGATTACATATTTATGATACCAATTTCATTTCATTGGTTATTATATAATTATTAATTATTTTTTAGGATATGTATATTTGATTTTATTATGAGATGGTATTTCCCTTCAATGCCTTAGGTTAAGATTTATATCACATGAGATAAACTAAGATGTTATTGGTAGTAAACCTTGACTAATAAGATGGTTATGGGAGTGAACAATGGAAACCAAGATGGTATGAGAAGTTAAATCATTCTACTAAGATGGTCATGGGGGTAAACCATGACAACGAAGATGGTATGGGGAATATGGACTTTGTAGTGATGTCTTGACTACTATTGAAACCATTTTTATATGCTTATGTCTCTTCCATAATTCTATCTTTTATTATTATGTTATGATTTCATGGATTATGTTTATTTCCATAATATTAATGTCTTATGAACTACCATACTTTTTTCTATGATTCATGAATAAAATATTTGATATGCATGGTATGACCTTCTATTTTAATGGTCATGATCTCTTACCCTTATCCTCAATATTATGCTTACTTATCTACCATCCTTAACCTTATCAAGTATTTAATCTCCCCCATTTTATTTTTACTTCCCCAGGGTATGATGATATGTATTATGTTTTAAGTGTCTAAGAAGGGTTCTAGTAAATAATAACCTAGTGGGAGATAGTGTAGCTCACTTAAATGTCATTGTTTGTGTTTCCATGTTTCCAAAGGCACAATACTAGTGTGGCCTTTGGTGCCTTTTTGTTTAATGTTGTAATTATTCCATAATATTAATGTAATGTTAATGTAAGAAAATTTATGGTCTCTATAAAGATATCTGGCCTACTCTTGAGTTAAATCTTCTTTGGAAGATTTAAGTCCATCATTAGTGGCTTGAACCTAAAGAGATGTAATATAATCATAATTATCATATTTCAATGAGGGACCAAATTTATGGATTTATATTCCTTTTTATTCACACTTTATACCTTTCTCATGAATCTTATCCTCATTATAATGGTCCCCCAGAATAAGATCCAAAGTAGGATCATCCTACTCATTATGTGACTATGCTTCTGGAATATGAGAAGAAGCACTTCTATCCAGAATATTCTTTCCAATAATTTTCTCAACATTCCTTGTCTTCCTATAATAATAATTATTATTCCAATTAATATAGAAAAAAGTGCATTTAATTAGTTGGAAAAATATTTGGAAGCACTTTTAGTGTGATCAGTAATTTTTTTATTTACTAAAAAGGATCAAACCATTTATATTTTACTTTTAATTTAATATCATCTTCTTGAGTTGATAAAATTAATTTATTAGTATAGATCTCATTTTTATCCACCTTTCAATGCCCCAACCCTGGAATTCTAGTGTTGGTGCATTACTTTATTACATTAGCATGATTACATGGGAATAAAATCCTGAAGAACTCAAATTTTAGTATTTTTGGAAAAATATGTTACAAACATGATACCTTTTTTATATTTTGGACTAAAACAAAACATTATATGTAATAAAATTATAAGAATAGAATATGTAAAATATTATTCTAATATTACTTCTTCATAACTTGGGGAAAGGTGAAAAAATAAGGGTAATATTAAATGAAAAATATGGTTAAGTATAGTGGATGAAATAATGAATCAACGTGAATAAATCTACTTTGAAGCTAAATATCTAATAACACATTACATTTAAATAATTGGATAAGGTAAAATCATTATAGTAAGGTAAGTAACTGAAACATATGACATTTAACCAATAAACTAAGAATGAACTACATACATAGATAATTTCAAAGACAAATTCTCAGGGTTAAATAATAACATAATATGAATGATGGAAATGGTTAATTATTGGATTCCATGTTTCCAAGGTATATGGTACCTTTACCATCAAGACATTTCATAAGATGTTTTATAACATATCTGAAAAAAACCATCTTTTTTGGACAACTAATTCATCTCAAGAGACTACTAATGCATTGAGGGGATATCAATAACCAAAACCCACCCATACCATAAATAAAAAATAATTCCTCATATATTGAATAATCAATTTAATTTATGAAGAATTTGTCTTATCAAATATCTGTATTGTGTAAAAGATATATATTTAGAAATTGTTTCCCAGTTAATCAAATAATAGTCAAGTACACACCGTATATAAAAATTGTATTCGGTTTAGGAAATAAATATACCCATCACATAAGAGTATGTATATCCAAAATAAATTTGATTTACAATGGAAAATTTTCTTATGGAAGTGATTTTTTCAAGAGAAATTTAATAATCACTAAAGAAAGTGAGATTAAAATGTTAACTTCTACCACTTGGTAATTTTCATGTCAAAACCATTTGGATGGGATAATTAAACTTAAAACATTAAATAACCTGATGGAAGAATTATTCATGATATATTATATCAAATGGGTTAGTATATACACCACTAAAAATAATTAAGTAGTGAATATGACATTTATCTCACAGATGTAAAAAAGTGAGATGAAAATCTCTAACCTTATGTTAACTTTTATGTGAGAACCCTTTAACTTCATGTATAATAGTTTTCATAATTTTAATAACATATTACAGAAAATATTAATATTTATTATATCATTCATTATCTTCTTACAATCTCTTATTACCCATTTTTTTGTAATCATTCATTACTTTCACTATTTCGGATGTTAATGGACTTGTTTCTCGAGTAAGTTTTGGTTTATTATATATTGTTCCTATTACATAGATCATGATTTTGTAATCTATAAAATTTAAACTAGGATTTAAATATCAGATATATTCAGTTAATATGTATTTATACAAATACATAAAATTTTTAGAAAGGAAATGAAATTCACCATTCATGGAGACGATAGGTCATACATATGCATGAACGCTACTTCCATTTCATTGTTATATTTAGAAGAATAAAATATAAATTATAGATATGTATATTATAAATATAGTATCATGTTTATTTCTTTTATTTCACAATTTTTTATTTAAACCCATCCATAATACACTCGATGTAATTTCTGAGTGTATCACTTCACTTAGAGAAGGCAGTAATCCACACGACCAGAAACGATGTTATCGTGCTTACAAAAAATTGAAATCATTAGTTTATGTGTTATATAACAATTTAAAAACTATTAAAAAAACATAAATATGAAAAATATCATATATAAACATGTTTCCATCATAAATCCCAACCATGAGAGGTGGTAAATTAAAAAAAAGAATGACATTGTTTCGCAAGGTGGAAGTCCGTCGTACACATAAATGGTACATTTGTTACCCATTTGATGGATGTGTGTGAAATTATAGGTAGAAATATAATAATAATAAAAATAACAGTATATTTGGTATACTAATTCTATTATATATGAATTATAAAATAATAATTGGGGGTGGTGACTTAAATGAATCAAAAGTGATTATTAAAGAAGGTTACCTCTTATTCGGGTAACTCCTTTTGGTTTGTACCAAATAACTTTATTATATTTCTTTCTGACCAAAGTAAGGATTAAAGGATTAGGTTACTGATTTTGGCTTCTTATTTGGGAAGATTTGTTTCATCCCAAAAGGATTTATTAGTGTAAATATGTTGGAGGGTTGAGTTCTTTTTTATAGTAGAAGAGGATGGGAGTTCTTGTAAATTTAGGAAAAGAGAATTCTAACCACATTTTTCCCATGTCTAATGGATCCAATAATGGTAAAAATCCAATAAAACGAAGTATAGTGACTAAATACGTCCATAAAATGGATTTTTTACAATTTTCTAGGTAATTTTGGACCCTAAGATTAAGGTTCAGTATCTTGTTGAGAAAATTTTTATCTTAATAACTGTAATAAATTTTAACTACATTCAGTAATATTTTTGGTAAAAAAAATAAATTGAAAATAGTACACAAAATAAACTATGATGATTCAAAATATTTATTCCATTAATACAAATTTCAATCACATAAGTGTTAGAAATTATTTTAAATTTAATCCCGCAGAGGGGACAATAAAGTGGATTTTTAAAGTTAAAATGTTCAAAAGTTTTCTATTTTTTATATTCAATTTCAAAGTTAAATGGATTTTGATGACCTAAATTGAATTTATTTATGTATAATTTATATAATTTTACTTTAAAACAAATTCAAAATATAATTTCTCCTTATAAATAAATTAGATGAAAAATAGTTTTCAACTAAAATAAAGTATTTTTTACTATTCATCAAAAAATGAATCCTCTCAAAAAATACCAAAAATTCACTTTAACCTATTTTTTGAATTAAAATTCAAAAATTGATGTTAATTTTGACATATAGAATTTTTAAAATTTAGATTTAAATTAGGTTCTCTATTAAAAGGTGGTAATATAACTTTTATAAAATTATAGGTTTATATATGTAAAATTGGGGGTTTTCTTATTTTATGTCTGTCGAATATATTGAATTAATGTCAGAATATTTTATGAAATATATAATATATAAAATCTCTAAGAGTTTTATAATTTAATTAACTGTTTAAAATGTGTCTAAATAGTGTTTTGTTTAAACCTAATGTTATTTTCATTATAAGACATGAAAAAATTAAATTTTCTCTAGAAGAAAAATATTTTAATGTCTTGGGGTGATAAATTCATCCCTCATAAAAATATTCCATGAAATGTTTTCTTATTACCTTACAAAAATATTTGGGTAGTTCTCTTTCATATAATCATATTGTTACTATGCTGCTTCCTCCATTTTGTGATTTCTCTAGAGTACATTTACCAAACAAGTAATCTGATTCCTTAATACTTTTTATCTGGTATCAGGAATATGGATTGGTTCATCATAGTATGAAAGTTCAGGTTCCAACTCTATTTCATTAGATTTGAGCACATCTATAGGGTTAGGAATATACATCCTTAACATAGATATATAAAACGCATCATGTACCTCTGATAGATTTGTAGACATTTCCAAAATATATACAACGACCCCGAATCTTTCAATAATTTTGAAGGGTCTGATATACTTGCGACTCATTTTCCATTTCTTACTAAACTTGATAGCACCCTTTCATGTATATAATTTCACGAAAATATGATCTCCCACTTCGAACTCAAAATATTTTATTTGATTATCAGCATAAATATTTTTCCTACATTCATTAATTTTAATATGATCCTGAATAGCCTTTACCTTTGTCCTCGTATCATTAGAATTTTTTGGTCCTACGAATTTATTTTCACAAAATTAATCCCAATAAGTTGGAGTCGGATATCTCTTTCCATATAATTCTTCATACAGCGCCATTTGAATGCTTGAATAGAAACTATTATTATAGGAAAACTCTACTAAAGGTAATTAATGATCGCACATACATTAATAGTTGAGTGACCATTACTTTATCATTTCTTCCAATGTCTGAATTGTTCTTTCAATCTATCAATCAGTTTGAGGATGGTAGGCATTACTCAAATGAAGGTCAGTATTAAGGACGTTCTGAAGAATCTTCCACAATTTTGAGGTAAAGAAGGGATATTGATCAGAAATAATTGATCGATTTGTTTCATGATGTCTTACAACTTCACTAATATAGAGCCTTATGAGGTGCTCAAGAGAAATGTCTTCTCTTTTTGCAAGGAAATGTGCATATTTGGTTAGGAAATCAATGATAACACATATTTCATTATTATTCCAATGAGTCTTTGGTAGTCTTGTGACAAAGTCCATAGTAATTTCATCCCAGTTTCAAATAGAAACAGGACTAGGTTTCATGAAACTTTTAGGATTCTACCTCACAGTTGTCCCCTTTTGAAAAACAATATATATGGAAACATAATAAAAAAAATTACTTCATGTTATCCAACTAAAAATGTTCCTTCAAGTCCCTATATATATTTGTGCTACCAAGGTGTATAGATATAATTGAGCTATGATCCTCATCCCAAAATTCACTTTTTAGCTCAGGTATAGATGGAACATATAGCCTCTTTCCAAATTTTAGAACAGCATATTCCTAAACAAAGTCTGCTAATTTTCCTTCATCCACACCTTTAATTTCCTTATTAAAAGTATCATCATCAAATTAATAATTATTTAACTTCTGTAATAAAGATGTTTTTGAAATCATTTGAAAAATTATTCATGGCTTCCCTTAATTAGAAATTACCATATACATCATTACTAGATCCATGACCGTAGGAACCTTCTAAGTACTCATTTGGGGTAGAAATCAATGATCCTTCTTACTCATTGCATCTACAACCTAATTTTCTTTCCCTAAGTGGTATTGTATTGAGAAATCATAATCCTTGAGTATCTCAAGGCTTCTCATTTATCTCAGGTTGAGATATTTTTTCAAGAATATGTATTTAATTCTATTATGATCCATGTATAACTCACCCCTCTTACCATAGAGATAATGACTCCATATTTTTGATGTGAAGATTACAGCCTCAAAATCAAGATCATGGGTAGGATATTTCTATTCTTGAGTCTTCAATTTCCTTGATGCATATTAAATAAATTTATCATTTTTAATTAGGACACAACCAAGTCCCTTCTTCAATGAATCACTATATATGGAAAAGTAATCACTTCCAGATAGTATAGTCAAAATCCGAGCATTGAATAAACTTTTCTTTAGTTTATGAAATCATTCTTCACATTAATTTTTCCTATCAATATTAACCACTTTACATGTGATTTTGGTTGACGAGTTAGCCAATTGGGAAAAATTCTGAATGAATTACTGATAATAACCTGCCAAACTAATAAAATTATGTACCTCAGTTATGTTTATTATTTTCGTTCATTCTCTTAAGGCCTTTGACTTTCAGGATCAACTGATATTCTATATATATAGACAATATGTCCATGAAAAGAAACTTCTCGAATCCAAAATTCTCACTTACTAAATTTATCATATAACTCATCCCTTATATGAGTCTTATTAATGATTCAAAATTTATTCCCATGTTCCTCATATATTTTAAAATACACCAGAATATCATCAATGAATACCATAAAAAAATTAATATATTCTTTGAATACTCTGTTAATTTGGTCCATAAAACATTGGGTATATTAGTAAATCTAAAGTAAATTACTGTTAACTAGTAATTTTCTTACCTCATTCAAAAAGATAAATTCAGGATGTCTTCCTTCTTTAATCAAAATTAGTGATACCCAAAATAAAGATCAACATTTAAAAAATATTGGGCTTCATGAAGTTCATCAAATTTTTCATCAATGTGAGGAAGAGTATACTTTATCTTTATTATAATAGCATTGATTTACCTAAAATCAAAGCACAACCTCATGGAAAAATATTTCTTCTTAACAAAGATGAAAGTGGCTCCCCATGGTGAAACACCAGGGTAAATAAATCATTTATTATCCAAATCCTCTAGTTGTTTCTTCAATTATACTAATTAAATTGTAGACATTCTATAGGGATTCTTTGATATTGGGATTTCATCAAGAATTAAACCAACAAAAAATTAAAATTCATACTTTGGGGGATATACATATTATTCTTCAAGAAACACATCAATGTATTCTTACACAATAGGTACATCCTCAATTTTAAGATTACCTTTTTCATCAATGGATTTTGTTTTTTCTTCTTCCACGAGAATTTCATTTTGTAAAGAAACTGGGGGTCTATCTAAATAATAATCATACGAGGAAGCTTCTACTCAAAAGATAAATAATTTTTCATCTTCCTCATAAATCATAATTTCATTATTCTTGCAATATATGTTTTGAATCATATTTTGAGATCCATTCTATAACACAGATTATATAAAATTAAACCATAGGAAATATAATAAGAACATCACATAAAGCACATTTATGTGTTACAATGGTGATCACCCAACACATCTTTGTTGCAATGACACTTCCCTTAATATTTTCGACCGAAAACCCCCTTATTAAATCAATATTGAAATGTCTAATTTTCTTGGAAAACTAGATAGATATAAAATAGTGAGATGATCCAGAATCAAAAAATGAATTGGATAAATTTTTATATAGGATTAATGTATTAGACACCACATCTTTTGGAACTTCTACTTTAGTGTTCATGAATATATAAGATTCATCATATCCCCTCGACCGCTTCTGTGGTAGATTCCCCCAAATCTTAGTGGATTCACTTTCATAGTTCCCCATCCCCTTATAGTTTTGACACTAAATATTTGTTTTTTCCTTATTAACCATTCATTCGTTAACATGATGATGTATTTATCTACAATAATAAAAAACTCTCATTCCCTTTAGGATTTTTTTGGGAGATTATTTCAATAGTTCTCACATGATGGAAATATTTTTGTCTTTAACTTCTTATCTAAAGCATTCCCTTTGTCTTGGTACTCATTAGACATATTATTACCATAGTTTCCCTTGTACATGTATGACCTTGAGAAATACTTGTTTTTTTTAGGGCACATAAAAATATCCCTTTGTATAATGAAAATTTTTTGGAGACTAGTTACCTTTGTATAATTGGATTAATACCTTCAAAAAAGTGCTCAAGAATGCACTCCATGTTACACATATAATACATAGCATACCTAGATAACCTTGTAAAGGTAGATTCATAATCTTAAATACTTCCTTCTTCCTTTTGATTTAATATAATTAACCTCCTCTTAATATCAATTTTTTTATCATTAGGGAAGTATTCATTGAATAATGTATCCTTAAATGTTCTTTATTCCAAGAGTTCAATTTATTCTTCCTCCCAAGTATTTTGGATCAATGAAAAACATTGATTAACATAACCTTTGTTACAATCGACCGAAAGTGTAACCATTTCCATTTCATTGCATCCTAAGAACATAAATATCTTATCTAGATACTTAATCCCTTTATTAGGAGAAAATTTATTAGTAGTCTCACTAAAAAATGGAGGATTATATCACAAAAACTGATCTAGAATGAAAGATCATCTCTATGGAATAGGTTGCACCATTAAGGAAAGGTTATTTATCATAACCTAATTAAGTTTCCCTAATATTTTCATAATTTTCTCTGTTAAAATACCAGCTATATTTTTTTCCTTTGTAGTGAAATATATACATTTTCCATGAATATTTATGCCATTCATCCTTCCAGGAATAATTTCTAAATAATATCATAGAATAGATTGCCTCAGAAAAATTGTAATGTATAAATCTAAATATGGTATATCACATAACATAAATTTATTCTTCAAAAATATTAGAATCATAAAATTCGGTTTCTTTGGGGACATCATTACTTTTAAATCCATTGTAATGGTTTGCAATGAAAATGATAATTATCTTAAGTGTATCCCCTAGGAGTGTCAAACCAAGAGCACAGTAAGTCCCATTTTATGTACCAGGTTACGCTCGAGCCATGAGTGATGCACCTTTTTAGAGTTTTTACCCCTAGGTACATTTGTTCTAGAACCACATACTTTTATAGTATTCATATAGGGATGTATTTCTAATATGACCAACATGATCTCTAACTTAGAAAAATTTTATAATGTAAATATATACTTATCCCCAAAGTTTATATTAGGTTAATGTTCCTTCATCTATATTTACTGAATATAGTTTCTAATTTTTCTACTAAAAATTACTTTGATACCAACTGTAATGCCCCAACTGTAGAATCCGAGAGTGGGTGCATTACATTATTATATTGGATAGATTATGAGGGAATCAAATCCTAAAGGACCAAAAAAAATTCAGTTTTGAAAACTAGATTATTTACATGATACCCATATTACATCGGTAACTTGAAAATAAAATCTGATACACAACAAAATAAAATGAACAATATACATGAAATATCATTAAATATTTATTCTTCATACCATGTGGAATGGAAACAAAAAATGGTGTTCTAAAATGATTAGTAAGGGTAAGTATAGTGGAAGGAGTAATGAATTGAGGAGAATAAATCAATAGGAAAGGTAAATAACCAAGAAAAATTCAATTTAAATAACTGGATGATGTAAAATAAATATAGAAAGGTAAGTAACTAAAACACATGTCATTTAATCAATAAACTGAGAATGAATTACATTGATAGATATTTTCAAATAAAAAATATCATGGATAAATAATAACTAAATCTTAATGGGAGGAATTCTTAATTATTGGACTCAATTTTTTCTAGTTACATTGTTCCATTACCGTTAAGACCTTTCATAACATGGTTTATAACATATTGAGTAAAAACCCATCTGATTTTACTAATTGATTAATCTCATGAGACTACTCATGCATCGATGGGTTATCTATAACTAGGACCCACTCATGTTGCAACATTCCAAATCATTCCTCATATATCGAATAATATATTTAATTTATGAACAATGTGCCATATCATATATCTGTATTGATTAAAACATACAAATTTACTAATATTTCCTCAAATAATCAAATAACTATCAAGTACACACCATATGTAAAAATGGCATATGATTTAGGATATAATTATACCAATAAAATAAGAGATTTAATATCCAAAATAAAAGATCTTTAAAATAGAAAATGGTTGTTTGTATGTTATTTTTTCAAAAAGAAGTTAACAATCATAAAATAAAGTGATAATACAAAGATAACTTTTACCACTTCATAATTTTAATATCAAAACCATTTGGATGAGATAATTCAAAGTAAAAAAATAAACAAAAATAAGATAAAAGGATTTAGGATAAAATATATCAAAAGGTTCAGTAGGTACACCCCTCAAATGAAGTAAGGGGTGAATATGACATTTATCTCATAGATGTAAAAAGTGAGATTCAAATCCCCTAACATGACTTCCTTTTGTGTGAATGTCATTTAAACTCATGTATAATTGTTTTAAGAATGTTTATAAATTATTATAGAACCATAATAATATTTATATACCATGTATGATTTTATAATAATATCTTTTTACTCGTTTTTTTTGTAATCTTTCATTATTTTTGGTATTTCGGGTTTTAATTACCAAGTTTCTCGAGTATGTTTTTATAGTTTATTTGTTTTTACTGTTAGTAAAGTCATTATTTAGTCATATATATAATTTAAAATATTATTTCAATATCATATATATTCATTATATATGTATTTATAATAATCCATAGAATAGATCGATAGGAAAGGAAATGTATCATTCACAGATACTGTATGTCGTACATATGCCTGAATGCTACTTTCATTTTTTTCATATTTAAAATAATAAAAAGTAAATGATATATCTGTATATTATAATTCCAATATCATATTTATGTCATATGTGTCACTTATTTTTATTTAAACCCATATTTAATACATCCCATGTAATGTGTGACCATATCACATCGCTTTGAGGATGTGGTAGTCCACACATCCACAAACGATGTGAACGTATTAACACAAAATGGAAATAATTAAGGTATGTGTTAAAAAAAATTAGAAGTATGAATACAAAATAAATATTTAATATTTAAATATTTAAATATTTTTTCCATCATAATTCCCAACTATGAGATTTTTTAAAGGAAAAAAAGTCATCATTTCCTAAGATGGTAGTTCACCATACACAAGAATAGTAAGTTCGTTACCCATATGAAGGATGTGTGTAAAATTTAAGATCTAAATATTTTCATAAAAACATTAGACTGTATTTATTATAGTTATTATATTATATAGGATGTATATAAGAATAATTTATGTTGTGGATAGCTAAATGAAACAAAAGTGATCATTGAAAAAAAATTACCTTTTATTTGGGTAACTTTTTTGGTATAAACTAAAATACTTCCTTGGTATGATTTCCTCCCAAATTAAGGATTATAAGATGAGGGGATGGGTTTTGGTATCTTTTTTTGGGTAGATTTTTGGTCATCAAAAGGAATTGATAGGTGTGAATAAGTGTGGGGGGTGAGTTCATTTTTATAGTGGATGATGAGAGACATTCATGTAAATTTTGGAACAGAGAATTCCACCCACATTTTGCTTATTTCATGTGTTTATAATTGTAGTAAAAATTTTATAAAAGGTTTTATAGGTTTAATGTATGCCTATTAAATTTATTTTGGACAATATTATATGTAATTTTGACCATAATGTTTAAGGCTTAGTCTTTTATTAAGCAATTTTTTCTCTTAATCGCTTTAATTAATTTAATTGGATTCACTAATATTTTTTGTCAAAAACTATGCTGAACATATTATAAATTATAAATTATTATAATTCAAAATATGGAATCTATTTTTCTAAATTTCAATCATGGAGGTCATAGAAATTAATTTAAATTTAATCTTACATACGGGACTACAAAACATGTTTTTAAAGTAAAAAATGTTCAGAAGATTGATATATTTTTATATGAAATTTCCCTGTAAAATTTATTCCAATTAATTAAATTGGATTAATTTATGTATAATTGAAATACTTTTACTTTTAAAACAATTTAAATTATAATTTATCATTATAAATAAATTAGATTAAAAAACTTTTTTCAACTAAAATTCAATATTTTTCACCATTCATCAAAAAATGAATCTTCTTCGAAAAGTTCCCAAAAATCTCCCTAAAATATTATTGATATTAGAATTTAAAATTTTATTTATATTTTGACATAAAAATTTATAATATTGAAAAAAATTATAATTAAAATTGGTTGTCCGTTATAAGGCGGTAAAACTACTTTTATAAAAATATTGGTTTTTAAGTGTAAAATTGGGTTTGTTCTTATAATATTCCTATAAAATATATTGAATGAATGTAAAAAATAATTTATTGGATATATAAAATATAAATTTACTATTTAAATTCAATTATAGTGTTATTATTTAATTAAATGTACAAAACCTTATTAAAAATGTTTTTTTAAACCGAATGATTCATGCATTGTAAGTTATCAACAAAATTAAATTTATTATAAAAGGAAATTATTATAAAGTATTGGGGTGATAAAAACTTCAAAAATGATTATTTCAATGTTCTAAATCCTTGATAGCTCAGTATTATGATTCATTTTGATAGTAATTCCAATTTTGGATGCAATATCATGTTTGATTTTTGGAACCCAACAAACCTAGTTAAGTCCAAAAGGATTAACCCAAACTTGAGAATGAGAATTTATAACCATAGAATAACTTAAATTGACATCCCATTCAAGGATATGAAGAAAACATGGATTGAGTGAGATGGAACCAAATCACCTAGATCTTCACTTTAGATCATCTAAATGACACATAATATGAAATAAAGTTCACCTATTTGAAATAATCGCCTAATTAGGGAATCCTAATTTGGTAGAAATCCTCCAAGATAAATCATCAATCCTACATGGTTTCTCACATTCTGTAATATAAGAAAAGAAGTGATTAAATTTTGGCACATATATATCACTTCTTCAATTGTGTCCATGATAGTGGTTACATGGGAAGTATATCCCTTGTTGATGATTTGTTTATAAGAAAAGCCATTAATAAAAATGAACATCTAATTTTCAAGATATGGATTATCATATTTTCTTTGATTTGATGATTCTACCTTATTATGAGGAATAAAAATATTTAATATCTCCTTCTACCCAACATAATCATCATTTAACGATCAATATTCATTCTTTTTGTTGTTATAATTATTATCATTATTAAAGAATGATTTTATGTATCTATAAAATTCAAAAAAATAAAATAATGATGGATTGATAAAATTGAATGGTTAAAATATAAATAGTTAATTTTATTAGGATGTGATTAAAATAATTTAATTCTAAAAAAAGATATTTTTTAAATAATTGTTTTTTATAAGTGTTTTGAATTTTTATCTGAATAAATTAAATTTTTGTAAGTCTCATGAATGTTGATGTGATATCAAGAGGACAACAAATCAAATTGATAAAAACAAAAATCAACCCAATTCACCACTAATGCCTTAATGCATCAATTTTAAGGATTATGGAAATTATCTAAATCAATTCACTAACCTAATGGTTACTGAAAAAAATGTGGTTAGCAACCTCTAAATACAAGGATAGAGGGAAACCCTAAGTCATCACAATTTATTAAGTAATTCATCAAAATAAAATGGTGAAAGGTACAATCATAATCCAATCAACAACTAAAAATATCTTATTTGATTCTAGTTCTACACAATACTTTATGTCTATAAAGTTTGGTAAGATAATCAAATCCCCACTCCATTTAATAGATATTAAATTATCTATGAAACATATTTGGGTTTGATGACTTTATCCAGAGTATAAAACTCATATTTGACAGAATTCTATAAGAATTTTCTTTATATAAATAATTTTATTCCCCATTTAGTCAAATTTTATGCGATTTTGGGAATGGATTGACTCTCTCTACATAGATACCATATTAATTATCAATATAAGAAAATAACATTTCATATCCCAAAATCCAACTATGAGAATTTATGAGTTCAAGGATGAATATTATCTCCCTATGGAAGTTTCTTCACTTTTATAGTTCTTGTTTATTGATAATGAGGAATATTTAGATCAAATGTTTAGTGAAAACTCAATATTGGAGATATAACTATTGTATGAGAATATGTTGATATATTTCTAAAATATTTACCTGGTTTTCACTTATATTGTAAGGTTATGTTATAAATATTTCTCATGTAAGGTTTTATACCTATATCAAAGACTCCATATATATTGGAACCAATTTAATTAGAGGAATTGAAAAATCAATACTAAGAGACTATAGATATGGGTTTTATATGTCCAAGTGTGTCATAATGGGGGGCACCATCCCTATTTATTTATATGGATGATAGATCAATATGTGTATGCAATGATTATCATGAACATAACAAGATCTAAATCTATAAAAAGTATCATATACCCAATATTAATTTATATTTTGATCAAATATTAGGGGATAAATACTACTAAAATAAAAACCATTGATCAATATATCACAATCTATGGGTTAAAAGCGGATATATACCAAATATGGACTTCTATACAAGATATGGATAGTATGAATTCATACTGATTCCATTATGAATCAAAAAAATTTCCCTCTATATTCATGTGTTAAATGGATAAAGACATTATAGATTTCCTCTATTAATTTTTGGTAATCTTTATAGATGTTATAATTATATATTCCAAGTACAAGTAAGATAATGAAGATCATTTGATAAATTTTTTTATGTCCATGATAAAGGAGAGAATGTATAAAAAATTTATAAATTTTGAATTATAGATATAAAAAAGTATCATTATTTAGATATTTAATGATAAGTGATTGTGTATAGGTAGATCCTTCAATTAGAGAGGTGGTTGAGGAATCACCAAGACCAACCACTATAACAGATTTCAATGGTTTTCTTATATTGGATGGATATTATTTCTGTTTTATGGGAAATTTTTCAGGATTATAAAATCCAATATCCAAGTTAAATTAGAGGGAAATCAAGTTCCTTTGGATATATGAATGTGAGTACAATTTATAATATATTAATATGAGGTTTTCACTGCACTTGTACTCATAGTACCCTATAATGAATAATGGTTTCTGATGTATAGTAATTCATCAAATATGGTATTGGGATGTGTACTCTTGAAAAACAACATGGTGGTATCTTATTCCTCATGTTAATCAAAGTTTTATGAGAAAAATTACTTAATGAACGATTTGGAGTGAGAAATAGTATTATTTCCATTAAAGATATAGAGGAATTATATCTATGGTGGAAGGTGTGAAATATAAAATAATCACAAAGAGATTAAAGTATATATTCTCATAGAAGGAGTTAAACAGGCATCAAAGGATGTAGTTAGAGTTTATCAAGGAATATTACTGGTCAATACATTACTACTGTAAGAAGAAAAATAGGGTGTATAATGATCTAATAAAAAAGGATTGTGTTACCTTATCCATGATGAAGATTGAAAGAGACCAAATACTCGTGGATATTTAAAGGATAGACTTGATAATCATAAGAGATGGGAAGAAATATTATCTCTCCCAAATTAATGCTCAACCATCCATCAATATGAAGATTCAAGAGGAACAGAAGGAGGATATATATAGAATAAGGTAAAAAATAGTACAAATTTCAACCTTATCATTGTTAGAATTATAATATTTATAAAATCGTTATGTTTCACTTTAATATCAAAATTAAATAAGTATTGATTGGATGATACACATAGTTAAAAATTATTTACCCATCTTGGAGGCAGAAACATTTATAAAGATCTCAATAATAATTTTTGGTGTGAACACATGAAGTGAATGATTATAAAGTATACATATCAAAACATTGTATGCTAATAAGTTAAGTTATAATGACAAATTTATAAAGGGTTGTTGAAACCATTAACCATACCTATGTAAAAAATTGGTTAAAAACACCATCGATTTTGATGTAGATCATCTAAATACCTCTAAAGGCCATACATTCATTTGGATTTTATTTTATCACCATAAAAACCAGCATATTTCACAGATATTAATGATTATTTCACACTCGATCAACATGAAAAGATATACCTAAAAGAAGTTTTTGATCAAGATCTAATGTTTATCTTAATGTTTTGGAGAAGATTTTAAAAATAATTGGATACATAGAAGATCTTTTCCATTTCTCATCATCCTTAGACTAATGGGTAATCTAAAAAATATATTTTAACCCTCGAAGATATGATTAGATCCTTCTCAATGAATTTAAAAGGGGGTTGGGATCAATACCTTCCCCTAGTATAGGCCTTATATAAAACATATTAATTCTAGAGGCCAAATGGCACCATACGAGAATATGTATAGGAATAGGTGTCAAAATTTAAAAAAAATGGATAAAGTTAGAGATCGTAATCTCCTAGGACCAGATCTTTCTCATTAAATGATAGAGAAGATTCAGAATATTTAGTGAAATCTCAAAGAAATAAAAATTTTCTCCAATATATACCCTGTTAATAATTTGTAAAATTTGGGGTTTGAATATGAAGACAAGGTATTACTTTGAATATCACAAAAAAGGAGTGTCATAGGATTTGTAAAGAAGTGAAAGTTGAACCCTATATACGTTGGCCTCTTATAAATCATTTAAAATATGGGTATGGTGGATTTTTTACCTTGAACTTTAACTGCACCTCTCCCAAGTTCATGATGTGTTTTATATATCATGTTTTTGGAAGTTCATAGTCATCCCTTCACATATACTAAACTCATTGGTTGTAAAACTAGAACATGATCTCTCTTTTGAGTTATAACTGATATAAATATTAGATCATATAAATAAAGTACCGTTAAATGATAACACACTTCCTTTTAAGGTACTCTAGAAGAATAATTAGTATGAAAAGAAATATAGGAACCTGAAGATGTAATTAGAGAAAAAAACCCTCATTTCTTTACCAAAGTAAATAAATTGTAAGTGAAAATTTATATTAAGGAAGGTAGAATGTAACAGCCTATGATTTTTGTATAAATTTCTATTTAAATATATATTAGGTGTTTGATAGCATGTGATATATAAAACACTACAAAAAATTAAAAGTACTTTATATCACTATGGTAAAAGCTTAAAATAAAAAATGAACTAAATTACAGAATTAATAAATGATACATAATTAGAAAAATTACTAAATGAATGACACCACAAGTAAATAAAAATACTACAAGGTTGAAATTCTTATCATCACGATATTCCATGAATATCATACAACCGATAATAACTTTAAGAAGAATAAAACACATTATAAATGTGATAAATATCTTGGAAATAAATTATAGAATAGTATGAATGATTGTAGAGATGTATTTATGTCTATATATAGGAATGTAATATTTCTATTAAATATATAGTTGTTTGTTATATGGTCATTTACATATGGTCATTGGATATTAGGTCATTAGATATGTTGTCATTGTATATACTTGTATTCAATAGTTACATTGAACTTGTGTAATTTTTAATAATAAATTAAAAATAATATAGTTCATAAATAATAAATAATTCTCGAATTAAATAATAAGATAATAATTAATTAAAAAATTTAATATTAAAATATATATTTTTATTCTTTACATGTTTATATTAATAATTAATTATTATATGTGTTGAAAAAATTTAAATAAATATTTCAATACTCATTTAATGATAAAATTAAATGGTTACAAGATAAATATTAAATTTAAATTGGATGTGATTAAATCAATTAATTCTATAAAGGGATATTTTTTAAAGAATTATTGTGTATAAGTGTTGTGTATCTTTATCTTAAAAAATTGAATTAATACGTTTTAAAATATGATTCTAATTAAATTTAATGATTCAATTTATAAGAAAATATATTAAATCTCATTTAATACATAATTTATATGAAAAAATATTAAGAACACTTAATGTCTAAAAAAATCATTTATCTATAAAAAAAATTTATTAATATATTTTCTGATTCATTTAAAAGTTAAATATATATTATTGATAAATTAAATTAGATTAAATTCAATTAAAAAATTAAAATTACATGTTGAAATTATGTAATAGGTTTAACTTCATTTTATGGAAACAAAATATATTTCAAAGTAAAACTTTAGTCATCACGATAAAGTTAAATTGTGGTAAATTCATAAATTAAGGGATAAAAAACTAAAATATCACTAAAATTATATATGATTTGTTTTTATGTGGTTTTTCAATACCCAAATCCATTATTTTTACACTAGGATCCAATTTATATTTGAAATGACATCCTTACACCATAAGGAATGAGTATTTAAGGAAACGCCACTTAAAACTCACTAATAAAAGAACCCCTCCTTTTACAATCCCATAATACTATTTTATTTTATTTATATATTAAATCCAAACAAATATTTACTCTTATAAATCCAAATTACACATTTTGAATTCTTAGGTACTAATAGAGTGGCCTAAATCCATCATTCATAAGGAACTTGTTTTGAATATGAGTGAATTCATCAATGCTTCTAGTTATTTGACATCATTTTTAATTAACTTCTCATATAATATATTTATTAATATCATTATCTATTATAATTATGTAATATTAACATAATTCTTATTATATAAATATTATATTACTATTGTATAACTCTATACTTCAACTCATTCATTAGTGTAGCATGTTCAAGTTTGTGTCGGTTCAACCTCTTACTAGAACGATGTTATACCAACACAATAATTTTAATCAAATATTATTTTAAAGACATTAATAATGGTAATATATTTTATTAAATATTAATTCAGGTTATGAATATTTATCTTTAAGTGTGACATAAAAATTAATGGTTCTTATAAACTAACTCATTATTATCAGTAAATTACCTGAAACATTTTCTTTGTAAATTATATTATCACAAATAATACCCATACCTTCCATTAAAAGAAAATTTTATTACATATATCATTGAAAAATAATGATTATACAACTTTAATAAACTAGGAATTATTAACCTATAATCTAAGAACAAGTATTGCCATCGCTATTACAAAACTTGTATTACATAATCAAAGTTACTAACATCTTATTATGAAAATAAACAACAAATAACTAATATATGTGTAATAAATGATTAATATTGAATATTATAAAAGGTAATATATGTAAATAATGTTCTAAAATAGGTTATTAATATGTTTATATTTATTATATCGGATGTTAACTTTCTTTCGTTAAAGTTGTGAGTGAAGGTTAGGGTTTTATTTCAAACTCACTTAAAAATTGAGACTATTTATGAATTCCATAATGGGAAAGTGAATTTAATATATTTAAAAACCCCATATATTTTATTATTTTCTATTTATTTCTATGTTTTACACATATATTTTTTATTTTACCTTTCTTTAGATCATAATTTAACTGATAGGATGCTTGTAAGTGGATCAGACATTTCCACCTTCTTAGTTGGGAATATTTCACTTTCATGTTCATGTTATTATTATTATTTTACTAATTTCTATATACCTAATTAGATGATTTTCTAAGGAAATTTTTTATTTAATTTTACGTTATTTATGAAAAATTGAAATAATTTTTTTAAATTTTTTTACTTGGTCACCTTCCCATGCTATTTTCATCATTAATACTTAAAAAGATTCCATTCCATGTTTTAGGGTTATTCAAAGTATATTTAAATTAATTTTTCATTATTCTACTTTAAAATTATTTATAATTTATTTTCTATTAAAATAATTTTTAAAAAATCTATATAAAAGATATTTCTTCTTATTTATTTTTATTTCATAATAGTTTTTTAATATTATTCCAAATGATTTTTCATCTTTATTAAAATCATTTAATTTTTCATATAATTAATTGGGGATATGACTTTATGATACCGTCCAAATTCCTTCTTTATATGTTTTATGATCATGTATTTTTAAAATATACATGAAACCCATTTCTTTTTTTATTTTCTAATTAAGGTATATTGGAATTATGAATGTTTTCATGTCCATTTGGTTCATATTTGTAAGGTTTCTTCATTATATGATTGGTGAGCCTGAAATTCTATTCCCCTTCAATACATTGGGTAAATCTTATATCACATGAGTTGACATGTATGGTACTATAGAGTGAACCCAATGCCCTAATTTTATGGTAATGTGCAGTGAACCCAATCCACTATGTTATGGGACATTATCCACTATGTGATGATGGTCTTGGTAGTGAGCTTTGACATAAAAATGGTTTTATATTATTATATGTCTCCCATATTCTTATTCCACATATCTATGTTATTATATATTTCTATGTTATGTTTATATGGATTATTATAGTTTTATTTCTATTCCACATTCGTATGCCTCGTTTTTCATGTTGGGTTGAAGTCCTTAGGTCATGATTTATGGTTTATGATACATGTTTTATTTGGTATGATTTCCTTATGTGATATTTATATTCCATGATTATGTTACCTTTCCCACATTATTATATAATACTAACATATGATCTTTTATTGATATCTCTTTTGTGCAACCCTTACATGGAATTAGAGCTCACCCTTTCTTATGTTAACAGTCCCATTGTTATGAAGAATAGTATTAGGTATGATATAGCTATAAGGGAATCATGTGTGTATATTATTCATGGGAGATATTAAATAATGAATTTTAAATAATTTTTTATGTATATAACATCTAAATACACTAATACTATAGGTTATAGGGTGTGAGTAATTGTGTGATATAATGAATATACATGTAAAATGATGTGATATGTATATATGTTATGGTTTGGTCATATCAGTGGGTATCAAAGTAGGGTTATGTTAATTTTAGGTATTATGTTATTTAAAATATTGGGATAAAACTTGAATCCACCTATGTTGAACCAAAAGATTAATTGGATGAACCATTTTTTTCAAAATTTGAACCTAATGTGTTATTGGTGGAAATTAAGGTGTTATAATTACATATATATTTGGTTTTATTGTAATTATCATGTTTTCTAATATGGATTTTATTATTTAATACTCACACTAACATTTTATGTTTTATTAAATGGTTGGAACTAGGATAAATTGAGTTTAAAATGAGTGTGATATACTATTAAATGATTATCCTAATTTTCATGCCCCCTCCCTCCAAAGATACCCCTTAGGATTTGGAAATGAAGGAAGAGACATAATGACCCCCAAGTCCCACCTATAGTAGGACTGAAAGTGGAGACTGAAACCAAGGGTATACAAATCTCACAAAACAGGAGGCATTACCCTTTTTATAGTAACCGTGATTGGTAGATAAGATGTATCAACCTCATAAAAATTCCCAGACATATATATAAAAGAAGAAAAAATCCATCATACATGAAGTTTTAAAGTAAAATTAATAGAAATAAAATATAAATAAAAAGTAATTACCTTTAGAACAAAGCTAAGCAGTGACATAGAACCTATCCCAAAGTCTAAGCTAGTAATTCCTATCACGGTCTATATAGTCCTCCTGGAAACCTAAAAGAATTTTTATTACATAGGGTGAGAATATAGGTATACTCATTAAGAAAAAAAAGTATCTCGTGCATAAGTGGAGAAGCATACTAAAGATCCTTTGATAAAAACAATAGAAACCAACAACAGCGAACAAGGTATACTAGTCATCCCCACCTTACCAAGGAACGCTCACCAAATAATGGCCATGATTTTTAGTAGGCATATATCCTATACAAAATACAATATCAGTAACAAATAAAACAAAAGCATCTATCACTTATCTATAACCCTTGAATATCAATATTAAATAGATTTTATTATCTTTATTTATTTGTAATTTTTCTATCTTCGTAGGAGGACATCCACAAACCCACCCTACATGATACACAACTTAAAAGAGATGAAAGGATCCCTACCTGAAATAATTGTTGATAGAAAACTCCTCCTAGTTCCAAAATGGGGGGTTCGCAAGTAGAATTTGGAACTTCCAAAGAGACACAATCCAATGGGCTTGCTACAAATACATGATCTCTTATGGAAGAAGGGTTTTGGGATGATCGAGTGCCAAGGGAAAAGGGAAGGAAGGAACTAAGTAAAGGTTTCCATATTTGAAGGACCAGATCCGAGACTCAAGGGATATGAAACCATTTTTAACACCCCATTAAAATTAGATCTTAACAATGCATTTTGACTAAATTAAATTCTCTAGAGAATTAGAAAATTAAATATACATTTTACACCATTTGAAAAATCTTAAAAAAATTAAACATGTTTTTAAACTCATTTTATGTCAAATATAAAATTAAAGGGGCCAATATGGAAAAACCTGAGAAAACTATAATTTTTTAAAAACTATTGGAAATTTATCACTGTTCGATGAGTCACCGAGGGCATGTCACTGATGGCTAAGTAACTATTGGTTGACTTACCATTGAGTGAGTCGCCCACACGAGCTACCATCAGCAACCCAATGTCGTGACCTACAATCAATAATTCACTGATGTGACTCACTGGTGTGACTCACTAACACCACGTACCGACACCACCTACCAATGCCACCTACAAATTCCACCTATTGATGCCACCTACGAATTCCACCTATTGAAAAAACCTAATTTTATAAAAAATGGATTTTTGGAAAACTCCTGAAATGAGTAATTGTTTCCTCACAAAACACCTCAAACACCAAATTTTTGCAAAGTAATGGATAATGAAGGTATAGACCATTAAATTAGATACCTATCAAACTATTCTTCCCTCGAGAATTCAAAACCAATCTAGAAGGAAGAGGGGTCCGAAAAACCACCCTATAAGGTGCCTCACAAGGGTATTCTTATACATGAAACACCACTATGACATCAAATTTTGACGATAAACCACCCTATGTTGTTAGAAGATGAAGTGAAACCTCAACATCCAAGAACACATCCTTAGACATCTACCAGCACAACCAACCACAATACACACCAAACAACCACAACACCTGGGTCACACAAAGCACATAAATCAGGGAATTCCTTCCTTCGTGTTAATATACTATCTACTTTAGGGGGCACTGACTTGCCAGAACAAGTTTAATCACAAACTCATTAACACATATTGATTATTAATTTGGTCCCCCATCTTCATAGGATTTTATCACACATTTCAGAACTAGGAAAGAACTCATCTCATAATGAATAAGGGTCAATAATTTCATTACAAAGGGATATAAAAAGAGGAAAAACTCAAAAAAAACTATGGGTACTAGGTATGCATCTACATCTCCCTTTCACAAGTACTCAACTCTAGGACGCCATACCTGCACAATACACAAACCAAGGGAATGGTTCATCTTTGCAACACCTTCTCCCAATGATCATGGATCTCTATTAGTTGCTCCATAAACATTGTTTCATATTCTACATCCAACTCTCCCCTATAAATGGAATGAGAGTCATCGTGAAGATTCAAGTGAAGTAAAGATATGTAAAAGACATTGTGGATCCTCTCCAACTGCAGTGGAAATGATAATTGGTATTCCACCTCACCAACTCTCCCCAACACCTCAAAGGTTCTAAAGAACCTCAAACAAGATTCCCCCCTCTGCCAAACCTCCACTACCCACATCGATGGGAATCCTTCAAGAACATATGATCCCCAACATTGAACTCCAAGTGACTCCTCCTACTATCGGCATATGACTTTTTGTGGTCATGAGTAGCTTTCATCATTTCATGGACAAGCCAAAACTTCTATATCATGATCTGAACTACTTCAGGACCAAGAATAGATGTCTCCCCAACCTTTTTCCAGTACAAAGATGAATGACATAGCCTTCCATAAAATGATTCGAATGGAGTAATACCAATAGAATAACGATAGGTATTATTATAAGCGAACTCGACTATGGGAAAGTGTCATGCCCAAGATATTATAAAGACTAGAACATACACCTGCACCATATCCTATAACATCTGGAAAGTTCGCTCTATCTTCCCATCTATCTGAAGGTGGAAGGCATTGCTGAGGCGTAGCTAAGTGCTAAAAGAATGTTTTAATTCCCTCCAGACTCCCATGGTTAAATGCATATCCTTATCCAAGATGATGGATATTACAACTCTATGTAGCTGCACCACCTCCTTGACATACTTATTTCAAAGGTATATGTTATGCCTAACTTTTTAATCGCTATGAATTGAGCGCATTTCATCATCCAATCCACCACTACCTAGATGCATCACATCCTTCTTGAGACCTAGGTAACCATGTGATGAAATACTTTAAGATGTCATCCAACATCCACTCAGGGACCTCTAGGGGATGCAATAAACCACCAGGATTCACCTGCTAGAATACTAGGCACTTACTCTGCCACTGTTCCATTTCATCTCGGGCCACCAAAACTATTCATTCAATCTACAGTACATCATATAAAATCATGGGTGTACCACTAAGGGTTGGATGTGGAACTCCTGGAGAACTCCCTCATGCATTTCCACTAGGAGAAATATCC
Organism: Viscum album; assembly: GCA_963277665.1. Taxonomy (NCBI): domain Eukaryota; kingdom Viridiplantae; phylum Streptophyta; class Magnoliopsida; order Santalales; family Viscaceae; genus Viscum; species Viscum album. The sequence goes on from OY728137.1 coordinate 1,963,381,175, forward strand.
TCCAATGTAATATAATCTGATTCTTACCATCCTCTAACCATCCCTCTAAATCATCACCCTTTTCAATGAGATCATACATCACCACTACCTCTAAGACTCCACACTTAGAATCCTCCAACGGATACATCAAAGGAGAATATACCATCATCTAAAATAGATAGCCTCTACCACCGCCCATTTTTATATCTATGTGAAAGATTCCAACACCTCTATCACCTTACAATCATTCATAGAATCTGGAAATAATTTCATCTATGACTCCTTGCTCAAATCATTAGCCACAGAATTTCCCTTTCCTGAGGTGTATGAGATTTTGAAGTCATATTCATAGAGAAACTCTATCCACTTCTGTTATCACATGTTTAGATCTCACTAAAATATATATATACTTCAAGCTCTTGTGATCTGTGAAGAATACGAAGTGCTCCCCAATGATGAAATGTCGCCACAACTTTAGTGAAAACACGACCGCCACTAGATCCAGAACATGGGTGGCATAGTTATGTTTGTGGGGACATAACTTCATAGACCCATAAAGGATCACTCTCCACTACTGCATCAGCACACATCCCTAAACCAGATGGGAAGCATCCCAAAACACCTTAAGCATCACCCCTTACTCTAGAAATCGGGGCACTGGATCACTGTCCAACTTCCCCTTTAACAGTCAAATGCTACCTGGAACTTCTAACTCTACAAAAAATCTTTGCCTTTCCATGTCAAGTCTCTCAATGGATATTAAATTTCAGAAAACTCAAGTACTAATATCTGGTAATATCCTATCATATTGATAAAATTTTGAATCTCCACAGCATTATCGGGTTTTTTTACAAGAAAAACAACCTCGACCATCAATGGGTCCACTACTACACTCTGTTGCGACACCACATGTCCAGGTAAATGGACCTATGTAATCCAAAAATTACACTTTGATAGATTTCTGTAGATCTGGTGGCATCAGAGAACCTCCAAGATAGACTCGAGATGTAGATTATACTCCACATTTGACTGCAAGTAGATCATGATTTCATTAATGAATACAATGATGAACCGGTCCAGAAACTCACAAAAGACAATGTTCATGAGCCCCATGAATATGGTTGGTGTGTACATAACACTAAATGGCATAACAATGAACATTAAGTGCCCATAAATGTACCTAAAATTAGTCTTCAGGATATCACTTTCCTTCCCCCTAATCTGGTGACACCCAAACCATAGATAAATCTTCGATAACAAACTCACTCTCCTCAGGTGGTTGAACATATCTTATATCCTCAAGAGAGGGTAAACATTCTTGACCATTAATTAACCTCTGGTAGTCTATGCCCAACATTATACTACCATCTTCCTTCATCACAAATAAGACTAGATTAACCCCACAATGATACGACGATTTGGATAAAACCATTATAAATTAGATCATCCTTTTAAATCCTCAACTCCCATATCTTTGAAGGTTCCATACGATAAGGATCCATCAAAATTGGAGAATCCCCAAGCCACAAGTCTATATCAAACTCAACATTGTGTTAGGGGGGTAGAGTCACAACCTCCTCCTAGAATATATCCATTAACACCCCAAATATTCTAGGAACCTACTCCATCTCAGCCTCCACCAATTCCACTAACATATCATCCAGCAAGGAATAAAGGGTCTCTATACATCGACTGCCCATATGTCAACCCCTCTCACCAACAAAAGCAACATGCGGGCCATCCATGTATGAAACACGACTCTCCTTAGAAATCAGTCCATAACAACATGCATATAATACAATTATTTTAGGTAAATGATGATATCATATAGATGAATCAATATCAAGAAGAGATCACCATTAGACTGATGGGTCCCCATCATCATTCGACATCCCCAGCGTACATCAAACAAACTAGTCTGACCTCTGACAGGCGTACTGAAAATCAGGTTCATGATAAGTATCTCTACGTCTAGTCCCAAATCATGGGATAGATTGCATAAAACAGGTGCATGAATATCTTGAATCAAACAAAGTGCAGGAAAGAGTACTAAACAAATTGATCTTACCTCGAATGATCTCTGGCCTTGCTCAAATTGTTGTCTTTGTAGTGTGCAACTAACCATGCCCAGCTCATATGCCCCTGTTTTGATAATTGCCTCCTAGACCATGCCCAGGTTGAGATCCCATAGGAACACCTTGAGTTAAGACCATACCTTCTCTATTTTCCTTGGTGGAGTGTGAGGTTTTTGTCCTTTCTTCTAGAACTACCTTGCGAGAAACATCTTTTGAGGAGGGAAATGAACCTACCCACCACTACTGTACTGAGCTTGAATGACTATTGGAAACTGAATCTAGATATTCCCTCATACTCCAAAGATAAAACACACCAAACCCATTCCTGAAGGATAGGCACAAGGACCAGAGGGTCTAAACATAAGTTTCTGAGGTCGCCTCCCCACTAGTATAACCTCAAAGGACATGGCGCCTATAACTAGCTTCTAATAACAATTCCATTTGAAGAACTGGGGTGAATCCCCTCTTAGGGTATACCTCCTCATGAGTGTATCTTCTCGACTAAATATTCCTTCTTATGGACCTCCAAGTATGATGAAACGGTAAAGGGAGTAATGACATTCTAGATAGAAGGACAAAGTGCATCCTCTAGGAATCTCACATGAGACTCCTCATCTGAAAAGTGATCTAATGAAAAATGAAGCATCTCTTTGAATTTGATCCCCATCTTAGGTACCGACATACTCCCATGCTGGAGGGAGTGTAACTCTTACCTCTTCTCAGCCTTCAGGGTATAATAAATGAATTATTCTCAAAAATACATCTCATGATCGGCCCATAGAACATCAACCTTCATCCTCTCCCCTCGGTAAAGTGTCCACCACTAATGTGCTGCTCCCCGCATCTAGATCACCATCAAGGGAACTCAGTAATACTTCAGAGCCCAAATCAAACTGATCGTGATAACATGATCTTAGGGCCAACTCTCTATCTCCATTTCTAAAAATATACTCTACTACTTACCCAGAGTCTGTCACTAGAAAGCGTGTAACATTTTCTACTACTATTTGCCCTTGTCCACTAGGTCAATCCTTTGTCGATCAACTGAGTTATCCTACTCAGCCACCACTTCCTGTACTACACTTGGATGATGATTTGATGCCATATTTTAAATGTAAATAAGTAATTTATATTCCCAAGTAGTATAGAATTTTATTTAAGATTCTTTTTCAATCATTTAAGTCATTTTTTTATCCATTTAAAATTAACTAAAACACTATAATTCAGATAACTATATAAGTTATTGTGATGCATGTACCTTTCATTGGGGTCTCTACCCTAAAATCAGTGTAGCCTCATTTGTTCATTTAGTAGGCTCAGAGTCCTTGCGTTGGATTATAGGGGGGCCTAAAATCTCATTTCTTAGCAGATATTCCATGGCCTATGCCATATACTAAGATCACCTGACACTGTTTCCCTACCAACCCATTCAATCCTCACTGTTCCAAACTGCAAACATCATCCTGACTCTCAACCATCACCCTATAATACCATTTTCTCATGACCCCCTCACTTCCAAGAATCCCTTATTGAGCTGTCAATGGAGGAAGAGAGATAATAACCCCTAATTTTATCCTCCAGTAGGCTCTGGGGTGGAGACCAACACCAAGGGTATACAAATCTTACAAAATGGAAGGAATTACAATTTTTATATTAACCAAGATCATGAGATAAGATGTATCAACCTCATAAAACTCCATGACATATATGTGAAAGAATCCAAAATCCATCCCACATGCATGTTTAAATTAAAACTTCTTAAAATACAATAAAACTTCAAATTAAGTACCAAAAGAACAAAGCTAAGAAACAACATGGAAATTGTCCCAAAGTCTAAGCTAGTAATGCCCAAAATGGTAACCATATTCCTCCTGGAAACCTTAATGAAGTTTTATAATTTAGCACAATCATACAAGTATACTTAGTAAGAAAAACTAAATTCTCTTGTGCACAAGTGGAGAAGCATACTAATTCCCCTGTGAGAAAAATATCAGAAACCAACAGCACCTAACAAGGAATACTAGCCATCCCCACCTCACCAAGGCATGCTCACGAAGTAATTCAAATCTAGTAATGTAATATAGTAACCACATCGATGATAGGGTACCCCACACCACTTTCCCACTGATTAGTCACACCCATACCCTAATGATAAATATCTTGGCGCGCCCACCTCTTCTTAAAGAACCACGTCACCACCCGGCCACGTACACTTGGGCAGCTCATCTAGTCCCACATCCTGGTAAAATGAAACTCATCACATCTCTCCCGCACACACCTAGGCCTCATGACCACATTCCAACTGTAGAATCTAGGTCCACATACCACATCACATCCTGAAAACACCTGGGAAAGCACATCACATCTCATACTGAAGACACGTGGGAAATCATAACTCGTCCATACACACATGAGACACACAAACCACTACCTACCTAAAGAATCTTGGGATATCACTGTCTAGAAGAGGGATCATAGAAGAAAGGGTTTCCATCCATCCATCCTACCACCAAGATGTTTGGAAAAGACACCCTCCCCCGTCACAATGGGGGTGTTCGGCACATAGTTCTCAACTAGGGTTGGGAGTGTTTTTAAATAACAATGAATTACAAGTGTGTATATATATATAGGCATCACACAGTCTTCCCAACCTATGGGTTCCACCAAAAAAACAACCATCCCATAAACCCTCCTTTGTTTTTACCTCTAAAAAGTTCAACAACACACAATTTGTTTCAAAAGGTAAAATTCCAGATGAACTAACGTGGTTTCATGATTATTCCATGATTATACCTAATCATGTTTTCATATTTTACTACTTTCATTCCAATATAAAAACCTTCCCAACAATTTCATAATCTATTAATAAATTCCTTTATCCATACCATTACTTCCTGGTCAACTAACATGCACAACACAAGAAATAGTTCTCTAAATTAAAAGTTTCACCAATCACACCACATGACAAACCCATTCTGCTTTGTCCTTCCTCCCAACAAGAAATCTCCCAACTTATAGCCAATCCTCACAACACAGCTCAATATAACCAAACCTAAAAGACTATTTATATAACTACACCACACCCATCACACTAGTAATATAAAAATATCACTACCTGAACATATATCCCTTCTTCTCAACCACTGCCCATCCATTCCAGAATCAGTAAATATCTTAGCCTCAGATTCTATTACACCACCTGTACAACCCCAGCAACAACAGTGCTCTAAAACTCAGCACCACACAACCACAAATGTCACAATAAAAAATAATCCCACACACGACACATAGGCAAATCAAAAAAAATAATGGTGTATTCATATTAAGAAAACAATCATTCTTTAATTCCAATTTTATAATTCAAGGGTTGTCACATAGGAAGTTCGATCCTGAGGAATCCATTTATTCAACTGAATATATGTGTTTAACCAAATTCATATTCATATGTTCATTCACAGAGGATCAAAAAAACATCCACAATACATCACATGTGTGCAAACAAAGACCACCAATAGCCATGATTTTTAATATACATATAGCCTATAAAAATCACAATATCAGTAACTAATAAAGCATAAATGTCACTTTTCTCCATCCCTTGTATATCGATATAAAATAGATTAGATTATCTTTATTTATTCATAATTCTACTATCTTCTTAAAAGAACATTCTTTCCCCCATCGCACATGATACCCAAATTAGATTAGATGATGGAATCACTACCTGAAAGAACAGATGATCAGAAACTCCTCCAAGCGCCAAAATAGGGGGAGCATAAGCAGCATGAGGATCCTCCAGGAAGACACAATATATGTTCTCACCATAAATACACAATCACTAAGGAATAAGGGTTCTGGGATGCCCGAGCACCAAGGGAAAATATTAGGAAGGAAGGAAGGAATTAAAGGTTTCTAGGTTCGAAGGACCATATCCGAGAGTCAAGGGATATGAAACTATTTTGAACTCCCCATTAAAATTGGATCTTGGATATGTGTTTTGACTAACTTAAAGCCTCTGAAGTATAATGAAATTAAATATATATTTTACATCCTATGAAATGGATTCAAGAACACTTAAACAAGGTTTTAAACTCATTTTACGTCAAATAAAACATTAAAGGGGTGAATCTAGAAAAACTATAGAAAACTGGAATTTTGTTAACCTATTGTAAAGGAATATCCATTGGGTGAGTCACTGATGGAGAGTCACCTATGGATGAGTCATTATTTTGTGACTCGCCATTGAACACATCACAGATGTGATCTACCATTACTGATCCACCATCGTGACCTACCATAAGTGTGTCACCCACAGGAGTCACCGACGCAACTCACCAATGACACTCACTAACGCCACCAACCGAAAACACCTTACAAATCCACCAAATGATTCCACATACCAATTACACCTACCGACTCCACCTATGGACACCACCTATTGTTAGAAAAACTATATTTTTTGGAAAAATCCTAAAATGAGCCATTGTTGCCTCCCTGAACACCTCAAACACAAGATTTTTTCAAATTAATGGATCTGGGAGTTCTGGGACATTAAACTATTGAGAAACCAATTAGGATAGAAGAAGTAAAAAATATCTTGGTTATTCTCACAAAACATTCTGATTTTATGAATAATAATACAAACCATGTCAAAATCTTAAAATAGATATAGAACTAATAAATCCCCATTGAGTTCATTTTGTGTAAAATAATACCCTCCTTCAGTGATTACTATTATCTATTAATTTTTTAGAAATAGATAAACATAAAAAATATATTTTTTTCTCTAGTGCATAGAGCATGAAACTGTTGTCTTAAATTTTTATCATTTGGTAGCTAAAGATGATAAATGGCATACTATTGTTAAGATAATGGGTATTCCAGAAGAAATCAACACCATGGGATATTAGCGGATTAAAAAAATACTTTCAAAAAAATATTTTTCTTAAATTATTCACCCAAAAATAGAGAGGTAATTATATAAGAAAAACAAAATGTAGGATGAATTCAATGGTACCTATGTTGAAAAAATCAAGATACTTGAATGGTATTTTTATTGTTTTATCATTTTGCTCAAAATATAAATAGATTATTTTTTCAGTGTATTAATTAAAAATATCCCAAAGTAATTGAATATAAGGGACTTTGGTAGATGAGAATAAATTTTTTTATATGATCTTTTGGTGAATATGGAAATTAAAGACTGTTACTATTCTCATGGTTTTGAGGATAAGAAGAGGAAAATAGAGTTTCATGGAAACTACTATGATAAAACTATATAGGTAATAAAATTAAACTAATTACATGAAGAAAATTATTTGAAGAATAATAGAGTGAATTGATCCAATGTAATGGGAAAATGATTAAATTATGGAAAAGAAGGTCATCATGCATATAAATTCCAAATAGATATAAAGATTCCAACCAATCACCATGATGAAAATAAATATCAATCTAATACACAACCCACACTTAAATTTTTTAATTTTAAGGAGTATAAACATTAAAAAAAACTAAGTCACTAACCTATGGATTAATAATGAAAATTGAAGTAATCAGCATCTAAATCTAAGGGAGAAATGAAAGACCTATAAAATTTCAACTACTAAAGTGGGTAGTGAAAATTAAATGGTGAAAGGAACACTCATAATCCACTAAAGAACAATTTTTTCTCTTTTATTATAGTTCTATTCACTCATTTATATCTATAAATTTTGATAAGAGTATAAAATTCCCACCCTAATGACTAGGTATTGAATTATCAGTGAAAATTGATAGTGGTGTAATGATTTCACCCCATGTATATAACTCCTCTTTATTATATGTTTCCAAAAATTTGATACCTACAAATATTATTACTCTACCTTTAGATGAATTTTATGTTATTTTAGGTTGGGATTTTCTCAAACTATATATATCCTATATTAATTATTGATATAGGGAAAATCCAATTTTATATCCCATGATCACTTATCAGTGTGAAGATGACTATAAACACCCTATTAATGTTAATTACCTTTTATGACTATTGTAAGCTAATTATTATGGGTATTTTTCTCAAATGTTAATGGAAACCTCAACATTGAAGATATGTTTATTTCATGGGAATATGTTGAAGCATTTCTAGAAGTTTTTTCTAGTATTTCCTTAGATTGTGAGGTTGATATTTCAATAGAAATCATACATGGTGTTATGCCTACATCAAATGATCCTTAAATAATTTCCCTGGTTTAATTATAAAATTTAAGGAACAAAAAATAAGAGAATCTAGATAAGGGTTTTATAGGCCCATGTACTTCATCATGGGGTGCACCAGTATTCTTTGTTAAGAATAAGAATAGAACAATGCATATCAGTATTGATTTTTGTGAACATAACAAGATCAAAATAAAAAACAAGTATCCCCAAACCCATGTTGAGGACTTTTTAGATAAATAATGAGGATATTAATACTTTTTATATATCAACCTTCAATATGGATACCATTTATTAAGGTTGAAAAGGGAGGATATGGCCCAGATTTCCTTTCATATAATATTTGGACATTATGAATTCATATTGTTTACTTTTGTACTTATAAATACCCCTACTATCTTAATTTATTTTATTAATGGAGTCTCTATAAAATACATTGATTATTTTATAATTGTCCTTATATATTAAATTCACATATATGAAGATCTGTTGAGGGCTTTTTTGAAGACCATGATAAAGGAGAAACTATATGTCAGATTTATTAAGTGTGAATTGTAGAGACAAAATGTATAATTATTGGGTTATGTAATCAAAATTGAGGACATATGTGCGGATCTTTCAAATATAGAGGTCATTAAGGAATGGACTAATCCAACCACTATAACTATGGTCTATATTTTTCTTGGTATGGCTAGATACTATTGATTCTTTATAAACAATTTATCATGAAAATCAAATACACTAACCAACTTAAATTAATATGGAGTCATGTTACTCTTTACATATGAATGTGAAGTCAATTTTAATAATATTAAGATAAGGTTTGTAAATAAACCAATGCTCACACTACCTTACAATAGAGGATAGTATTTAATATACAATGGTGCATCAATGAAGTGATTTGGATGTGTCCCCATGGAAAATGAAATGGTAAAATTTTATGAATTATGTATATTAATGGTTTAAAAGAAAATTTATATGATGCATGATTCATAGTTTTTAGTGGTAATATTTACATCAAAGTTATGTAAGCATTTCTCTATAGTGAAAAATGTGAAATAGACACTTATAGTAAGAGCTTAAAGTATATATTCATGTATAATGAGTTGAACATGCACCAAATTATATACTTGGAGTTGAGAAACGACTATGAATGTTCTATACATTATCACACTAGGAGGAAATACATAGTGTAATATTCTATGGTTTAGAATGATCATGCTAACTTAACTGTGATGATGAATGAGAGAGGCTTAATATTCATGGATTTGTAAATGATAGGTCTGGTAATCCAAGGGAACGGGAGAAATATAGTATTTACTAAATTAATTCTCAACCATACATCTATAAAAAGAAAATATAGGTGAATAAAGAGGATGTGGATCGACATGATGAGGTATGGAATATTCTAGAGTTCAACATTTCCATTGATGAAATTATATGTTTCAAAAAAAAATTGTGTCTCGGCAATAAAAAAATTGATTAAGGTGTTATTATATGATCTATATATATAATAATTGTCTATACATATTTAAATAATAATATTTTATAGAAATATTGAGGATAATTTCTAGTGGGACAAAATGAATAATGAGTATGGTGAATATATATCTCGATTCTCTGTATTCCAGTAAGTCAATGTAGAATGAAAAAAACATAAAGGGATGATGTAACTATCGCCTTTGCAAACATTACCATATATTTTTTTGTAGGAATTACAAATACATATCAGTATATACATCCAATTAATTTATTTTTTATTTCCTTATAATGTAATCATATCTCATTATTATTCATGAATATTCCATACTTGATCAAATTTCCAAGATATGTATAAAAAACTCGTAAGGTTTCATGGAGCACTACTCTCATTTCTATCTAATTGAAATATGTAGTTTACCTCAGTATTCTAGAGAAGTATTCAATAATCATTGGATACATTGATGAGATTTATCACTACTTATCATCTTCTAGTTGATGTTCAAATTAAAAGTACTATTCAAACCCTAGAAAGCATTATTATAACTTTTCTGATAGATTTCAATGGAGGTTAGGATCAATATCTTTCTCTCATATATTTATTATATAACAAATATTTCTAGTCTACCAATAAAATAGAACCATATGGGGATCTGTATTGGAATAGATACTAAAATTCAACATGTTGGGATAAACTTAAAGTGTATAAGATTCTATAATTGGATATTTCATATGAATTAATAATGAATACTCAATTCATTCATCAACATATCAAAGTATCACAAAGTTGATAGAATATCTATACTAATAATCATTTTAAATATTTTTAGTTTGAATTCAAAGACAAGTTATTCCTTTGAATATCACTAAGGAATAGGGTTATAATAATTCGGAATAAGGGAAAGTTGAGACCAATATACATTGGCCTCGTTTAAATCCTTGATCATGTGAGGATGGTATATTATCACCTTTCACTTAAATTGAACCTTTTCAAAGTGAATTATGTGTCTTGTGTATCTATATTAAGGAAGTAAAAACCTAACCCTTCACATTTATTGAACTCATGGGTAATACAACTAGAACATAACCTCTCATAAGAGGATCAACTGGTTTAAATATTGGATCATATATATAAAGTACTATGATACTAGACCACACACCTAGTTAAAATTATCCAGAATAATCATAAATTTGAGATAGAGGTGTGGAAAATTTATGATGTAATGAGAGCAAAATACTTTTATATTTCTATTATATTAATGAAATTTCAAGGGTGAAACTTTTTTAGGGTTTGGAATGTAACACCCTGTGATTTTTGTATGTATTTCCCTCTAAATAAATCTATTGTGTTAGATAGATTGTGATACATGTAAAATTAAACTAAATTAAAAAATTCATTATTTAATTATATTAGAATATTTCAGTATAAAATGTAATACATTAAAAGATAAATAAATGAAATATAATTATTAATATTATTAATGGAATAAATCCATAAGTAAATAAAAATACTACAAGGTTGAAATTGTCAACTATATAATCTTCCATGAAGATAATAACACCAATAATAACTATAGAAAAAATAAAACATGTTATAAATATTATTAAAATATTAACAAAGAAATTATAGAATATTATGAATGATTTTGGATATGTATGTAAGGATATATTTATAATAAGGTAATGTGATCCTTATATATATGTTCATTAGTTATATGGTCATTAGATATATGGGTGTTGGATATATGGTCCTTGGATATATGGGCATTAGAAATACTCATATCCAATAGGTACATTAAATTTTTTAATTATAGAAAATTAAAAATAATATAATCCACATATAAAAAAATTATTGAATTAGATAAGAATATAATTGTTAATTAAAACGATTTATTATAAAAATTTGAATTTTATCTTATTAAATATTATTATTATTATTGAATAATGGATTTATATGTTTATAAAATTAAAATTAATATTCTAATACCAATGTTTTGAAAAATTTTAATTTATAAAATATAAATAATAAATTTTAATGCGATGTAATTAAAAACAATTAATTCTAAAAAGTTATTTTTTTCAAATAATTTTTTCTAAGTGATGTATATTTTATCTTAATAAATTAAATTTATCACTTTTAAAGGATGATTCTAACAAACTATAATGATTTTAAATATAAAAAATATTTCAACTCTAATTTAATTAGTAATTGATAGGAAATACGATTAAGAACAATTGATATTTAAATAATCAATTTTCTATAAAAAAAATTATATATAATTATGTTTTGGTTTAAAAGCAAAATTTAACAATATTAAATTAATTCCAATTATTAATAAACTTGTTTAAATTTGATAATATCGACAATAACAGTTTTTGAAAAAAAAAAGTTAACGAGGTAAAAATTGAAATTTGATGGTAAAGGAAAATGAAGTAAAGGGTTTAAATTATGGGAAAAAGACCTAAAATATCTCCTCCCTTATATCTAAATTTTTTGTATGAGTTAACACCCCATATCCATTATTTTTCTACTTTGGGACCATTTTCAATGTAAAATGGCGATAAATCACCTTAGGGAGTGAATATTTGTGAAAATGTCACTCAAAACTCACCTAAAAAATGATCCCTATAAAAATAATCTTTTACTTTGTTTCTCTACTAAATACCTAATTAAATTACATATACTAATACATTTGTATATATGTAGTAACATGTGGTTCCAATAAAGGGCCTAAATCATTAATTGCAAAATAACATGTTTTGAGAAGGAGTGGATTAAACAAATTATCTATATCTTCACCATATTTTTCAATTTCATTCTCAACTAAACTCTTTATGAATATCATTATCCACTTTAATTATTATATATTAAATTTATTATTCTTCTATGAAAATGATATTACAATTATATAACTCTATACCCCAACTCATTCATTAGTATATTGTGTTCTTGTTTTGGTTAGTTCAACCACCAACATGAATGATGTTATAAAAATAACATAATTTTCATCATTCATGAGTGTCATGATATTAATACAAGTAATATATGATATTAAAGATTAATTTATGTTATAAATATTATTCTATAAAGGTAGAATAAAAATGAATGGAAATTATAAAGTAACTCATTGTTATCCGTAAATTACCTGAAACATGCTCCGCATAAATTCTATTCACACACACCATTCCCATAAAATTCATAAAAGAAACACAAGAATACATAAATAATTTTAAAAAGATTATTCCACTACCTATACTAATTATTTTAATGATTAATTTTTTATCAAATAATAAGGATCGGCATAACCATTATGAAACATGTATAAGAAAATCAAAATTATTGTCATCTGATTATAAAAATTAACAATAACTAGCTACTATATGTGTAATAAATGATTATAATTCAATAATATAAAAATAAATATACATTAATTAGGTTTTGAAATAATTTTTTGAGAAGTTTAACATTATTATTCACGAGTCTAAAACACCTTCATAGAAGTTGGGGGTAAAGGTACGGGTTTTTTCAATCTCACTTTGAAATCAAAATTGTTTATGACTAAATTTAAATTTGGGTAAATAGTGTATTATTTCTATATAAAACTATATATATAAATTTAATCTATTTGTTTATTGCCTTTACATATCACCTTATAATTTCAACTCCCTTTCATCCATAATTCAACAGAAAGGATACTTGTATGTAGAGATGGACTTATTTATTCTTTCGGTTAGGTTTTTTTTCTATATATATGTTTTTAATATTATTTTTTGGATTTCATTATCCATACATAAATTATTACTTAACATAATTTTCTATTAACTTTGATTCTTTTTAAAAGTGTGAACGGAATTTGTTTAAACATCTTCTAAATTACCACTTTCTTCTACCATTTTTTTCAATTTTCTTTACAAATATTTCATTCTAAGTTTACTTGGTTGTTTGAAGTAATTATTAATTAATTAATAATTATCTTTATAAATCTATTGATTGTAATTTTTTTAATTTTAAAATAAATTTCATTAAAAATTTAAAGGATATTTCTTTTTATTTCGAAATTTCTTTCTAAGTTTCTTCCCTTATAAAGTGTTTTCTATCAATGTAAAAGTAATGGAATGATTCTTTGGGTTAAATAGGGTTATGATCTAGTGATACCAAAAACCTTCTTAATCTGGATGGATAATGATCATGTATTTTTTAAATATTTTGGAAATTCGTTTCTTTATCACTAGTTAATTAAGTTATTATGAAATTATGAATATTTCCATACCCATTTAGAACATATATGAATGATTTATTATTATAAGATGAGTAGAACTAGAATTATTTATCCCTTCAATGTATTGGTTAATGATTTATATCCCATGCTGAAATTTAAGCGATTATGGAATGAACCCAATCCACTAGGTTTATTTGAATGGGCAGTGAACCTAGTTTTCTATGTTATGGAACTATTTCCACTATGTGTTTATGGTCATAGAAATGATCCTTAACATAAAAATTATTTTTCTATGATTATTTATTTGCCCAATTATTATTCAACTTGTCTAGTATATGTCACATTCATATGTTATATTTCCATGAATTATGATAATTTTATCATGATTCCATATTTTTATGCCTCATTTCACATATTATGTTAAAATCCTTATGTCATGATTCATGATTAATGATCCATGTTTTATTTGATATGATTTCCTTATGTTGTGTTCATATATCTTTATTTTGTTCTCATACCAACATGTTCATATTGTTCTCATTTTTTATCTTAAATTAATATCTCTTATGTTCACCCCTTAATAACCGTATACTCTATTCCATTCTTATATTTCCATTCCAAAAGTAATAAAGAAGGAAATTATATATGATATATATTGAAGGATATAATGTGTGAGGATTACTTGTTGGAGATGGTGAATAATATTTGTAAAATAAGTACATTATGTATCTAATATATAAATACACTAATCTCAGAGGTTTTAGGGTGTTATTTATTGTGATATTTAATGAATATTCATGTCTAATGATATATTATGTAAGTGTGTTTCTAGGTTATCTCTCTATATAACCATCTTGGTGTGCATATAGCCTTGTATGTTTTTCATCTATTTTGTAAGCATGACCATTGATCTTATTTATAAATAGACCATTAGCTTAGTTGTGGAACTGTATAGGAGGTAGCATAGATGGTTGGAAGCATGAAACATGTATTTATATGTATAATTAATTTTTTGTATTATGCTTAGGTTATGAATATTCTATTAAAATTTTCAATTATATGTTATAATGACATGGTTGATTATTATTTTGATCAGATAAACTTTTTTGTTCTATTTTTAATCTATTATATAATAAAGGTTAAATCATTCACCTTATACAAATGATACTCTCAAAACTAGTTTTTGGATCATGTTAATCAGAAATTCACTTTGTATTTATAGAATTCTAATTCAGATATAGTGGTCCGATATCTGGAACGGTATGTTATAAAAACCACACATAAGTTATGATCCTATAATATCCTTATTTGTAAGGACCTTTTCGACTTCATGTTTACTATTAGTTGGTATTGTTAGACATGTTATGTATCATGTAGCACCTACAAAATCATCAAATGATCATTTTTATAAATTATCCACCAAAAATATTAAGTGATAAAACATATATAAATAAATTATTTTTAAATAATAGTGATATTAAAATTAAAAATCCTTATATTAAACACATAAATATTATATTAAAAAAAATCAAAAAAAACCAATGTTACAATGCTAATGATGACTATTTTTTAAAAAATAAATAAATTATTATAAATCTTCAAAGATTTAATTTGTCAACCATTATCAATTTAATTTATTGTTTTATAAAATTCATATCTTTTAATTAAGATCAATTATATTTTTATAGTATTCAATATAAATTTTACATTAATTTCTGTGTTTAACTATAAATCTTAAATTTATCTCATGTATTTAGTGTGTAAAGGGACTTTTACTTTACATTAGATTAGTATCATCATTTATTTATTTTATTTTGAACTTTTACTGGTTCAAACATACATCCACTAGCCTATTAGATATTATATTTTCTCAAAATAATTTTATAAGAAATAGAATATTTTTGAAAATAAAATATATCCTATTTTCTTTTATAGTAATATTGGATAAATTAATTTCCAAAACCATATATAATATATAATTTTATGTTTAATGATAAGTATATTTAGAATAATATCATTATTTATTAAAATATTTCACTGATGGATGGTGGGATTTCATCATTTATACTTCAAAAAATTAACTTTTATACTAGATAAAACACTTTTATATTATTTTTTAAAAAATATATATTATATAATAGACATTTTTTAAAAACATAAACCATTTATATAAGGAGAAATTTTTTTTTCTAAAATATACATTAGTTTTATTACATCATATATATTTTCCTAAAAGATAAAAATTTGATATAACTAATTAGTACACAACCCAATGTTTAAAATTTTAATCTAATCCATATATATTTAAGTAATCCATACACATCATTATTTCATTATAATAACTCTTTTATCATTATTTAAATGAAAACATCTATATTTATCTTGTTATTTCATATAATTTTCACGTAACTATATTATTTCATAATAGTGAAATATAAAATATGTATCATATACCACTCATATATAAAGAAATAGATTTATAAAATATAAATAAATAACCTAGACTCTCTACTATGATTTTAATTTTCATTTAAGTACTAAAAATAATTCCATATCCAGTAGATAAAATTTTTATAATAGAAACATTAGTATTCTGTCGTGATGGTTCTCTTAGACTTTAGTAATCCATGATTACTATTGAACCCTCTAATAGATTTATTCTTCTTGATACCCAAACTTTGTCCCTATTATATTTTCATCAAAACACAAAAGTTAGATACATGAATTTACTACTCAGGAATCATAAATATATTTAAGATATGGTGTAAATATATGTTAAATTAATTCATGTTATAGTAAACAATAAACAGTCAAAACTTATCCCAAAATGATTTAACCATAAAATCTATAGATAATTATATCCTAAAATTGGACCATATCCTATCTACACCATTAATGTACCCAATCATATTGAGTATATGTATAGATACAGAGGTGTCTTTAGTCATATGTATTTGAAAATGTCCCTTGAAACCCCATGCATCTCATTCCATGAATGCTTATAATAGATCATCTTAATGTTATTTGTTATTTTTTAAGTGTATATGTTATTAAATTTATTTTTAAATTTTGGTCCATAAAAACAATCATTAGATCTAAAATATCCAATGGATATCTACTATTATTATATTAATAATACAAACTTAATTGCTGAATGAATTGGCTAGTAGGATCTCTTGGAGGGGGTTTGTTCTATGTGTATTTTTTTTATTTCATGAGAATTATTCTCAATTTTATATACCTATAAAATAAGTTTATTCCATTAATCATATAATCTTATAACATTTTTCTCCAAATAATATTTTATGTGGCTATAATTTTTTCTATAAGTGATACATTTATCCAATTATTATAATGTTTTACTTGTATCTAATAATACATTTTATTAAATATACCACCATAATAAATAGTGATCCTTTTTAATATACATCATATCAATTAGTGGTCCAAGATTTATATTTAATTGTAACTTAACTCAACCAAGATCATCTATTAAACCATAACTATTTATATTTGTCAATCATTATATATATATATATATTAATCTTGGATAATTGAGTAAAAAACGCCTATCTAAAATCCATAATATTCATTTTTTCAACTCTATTCCATGTGTAACCTAATGTTTATGGTTACCCTTCATAAATATAACCCAAATATAACATAAAATATAGGCACCTAAAAATTAGGTTCTCCTATATTCTACTTACCTTCCACAAGATAGTCAATTAGTACCTCATGCATTGGTTTTAAAAACTAAACAAGAGAAGTCTTGAAAAGTTTCCTCTATGGAAGGAATATAATACATAGTGTTATTAAGGAGTCTTAGTTTGTCATCAATATATTATATTATATATTTCCTACATATATGCATAATTGTAATGATTAAATTTTTATATATTCTACATTCAATAAAATAAATATTTTATAAACATATCTATGTATTACACATTTATACAAATAATGGTTTTTTAACTCACCCAAAATAAAACAATACTACACCCGAATATATTAAAATTCATTCAATGCTTAAGGTATGTGAAATATAAGGCCTCAAAAATTATATGTTAGTATTTAAGTTTTATTTTTAGATTTTACATCCCTAATTATGTGTATTTTTCCCTTGAAAATGATTTGGAAGATTTTTATAGGAAATATTGGAGGATATGAATGAAAATTTGGTATTGGTTAAAAGTTATAAACCCCACTAGTTCCCAAGAGGGAGGATATCAAAGCTTTGGTGCAGTTACAATGGTTATAGAAACCACCACATAAATCCCTATATCTCACTATAACTCTATTGATGTCCATAAAGGTTACAATAGAGTAGCCCAATTAAATTTTAAATCTATAGATTTTTTTAAATTTTGATAGTCAAATGATTTCTTTTGTGGGGTGTCTTGGTCAGAAAACCATAAATCAAGTGGATTCCCTTATTCTTTTCCGCCTTAGTTACTTGATTTGATCCAAAATTCTCATTATTTGATGATACCATGATATGTCGGTGCATTATATTCATATATATAAATATTTTATACTAATAACTATTATTTTTGTTTCTTTATTAGATTAGTATACAATCATTTTATGTGTATTTTTACCCCATTTTTTCAAGATTTCTCTGATTCTTTAGATTTGGGCGGATATTGATGATTTATTAGAGTCTAAAGATTCCATATGGATTGGGGTGGGTGAATTTTCCAATATAGGATCATATATTGTATGATTCATGTGATGAAGAGTGAATGGAATTTAGGGTAAGTATTGGACATAAAACAATAACATATAGGTAATTGGAAAATAAGGGATGGACTAATATAGGCTATATAGATTGTTATGGTCACTCTACCAATGGTGGAATGGCATGATGGGGGATTGATGAAATTTTCATCTGATGATTCATTAAATAAAACTGTGAAATAAGAGATAATTGAAAAATGGGATCAATTATAAAGGGTGACATAATATGTGGTTGCCTCTCCTATTTGAAATGGATGATAAATGACACGATATCTCAGTATGGCTGATGAGTGGATTATAGTAAACTATTGGGACCATGGATAAGAGATTCCCTGAGGCTATATATGTGGTAATTCATTAGGTAACTTCAATATAAGATCATTAAGATATTGGGTATTTATTTACCATTGTTTACAAGTGATCAACCATTTGGGTTTATGGGTCAGTGGGGTACGAGTCAAGTGACTAGTGGGGTTAATGACATGTTAATGGAGTTGAAAATTGATTGAATAAGTGGGTCACTATATAATATAGGATATTTTGGTCAAGAAATGATTAGCCAAAGGGGGTTATGTCTCAATATACCTTTTTAGGTATAGAAAGGACTAATGCACTTATATTGGCTAAAATGGGTAGGGTTAAGTGTTATAGTTTCTTAGATAGCACACAATGACCTAAATTTGAATATTTTTCTTGTGTATGAATTATTTTAGAATATAACATACAAGAAAAATATATTTCAAGATATTATGAAGGTTGACATATGATGTCTTATTGGTTTTTTAGACTCACAACTTTCACGTACATCCTAATGGATATGCAGACTTTAAGGTTTATGAAGCAGGTTAGAAAAATGGCCCAATGATAGGTGACATTATTTTTTAAAGGGAAATATTGAATAAAGTAATATTCTAAATAGAATATTCAAATCATTATTATTTTTTCTATTTTTATATTATTTTTATATTTAATTTTAATTTTTATACCGGATCATGTACAAGGTTTTCTTATATAATATTTAACATATATGACTACATGACAAGTTATATGGATATTTTAGATTTTCATATGTAATAAATTATTTTTTATATTTCTTCCACAATATTATATTTTTATTATAGTATTTCTAATTACTTAGATCAGGACACCTGAATGGAACCTTCATGGAAATGCTAAAACACCTCTAGTGTGCCTCCTTACATCCCAGAGGATACTAACTAGAAGTGAAATCCAAACATAGTCATGTAAAGACTATTACCTCTAAAATTAAGTCCAAGGACCATGCTCAAATATATTTAAAATTCAAAATGACCCATCAATATAATAGACATCCAAAAAAACATTAGATAAGTAAATATGGTGCCAAACAGGCCCTTATAGTTAAGAATATAAGGCAATAAAATAATCTATATTATGCATCAACCATAACATAGTAGCACCATCAGATAAATAGATAAATCATGCATTATATATAAAAAGTAACACTATTTGATACATGAATAAACATAAATGAAAAGTAAATACATGGAATTCATCCCAACTCACATACCATCATGTTGTATCCATGACCTCTATTTTCTACTGACTGAACCATGTGTCCAGCTTCAAGGTATACCTATGTCTTGGAAGAATAAAAAAATTATACCCATGTACATAAAAACCCTTATTATGTACCCATGTAGGGGTTGAATACAAAGATCTAGTAGGTATCCCCAATTCCTAAATAATATTAATTATTAATATAAACATGTGGATATGCATCAAATACATATATAAAGAGTTTTGTCATGCCCGTTAAATTAGCCCACCCAAAAACAAAACACACAATGCACACACAATCAAATTAGTTAGGTCATCATGTGCTAACCAAGATACCACAACACCTAACCCAACATTATTTATATCCATGAAGAAAAACAATAAGTTACATTATACCATAACCTAACCCATACCTAAAGATGCATGGTAGGGTTCCTGACCAAGTCCTCAACCCATACCCAAAGATAGAAGGGATGGTGTCATGAGGAAACCCAACCACTACATGATGTTTTAGGGTAGTGTGATAACTAAAACATTTTCCAACCCACACTTGAATACTTTTTTAGTTCAACCATCCAAACCTAGACCCACTACCTGAAGAAATATAGAATTTTCATATGTCTATAAGCCTCAACTCATCCCTTATCACTTGAGGGGGTTCCATCATCTCTACATAACATAAAAACAAAAACCATTCCTCAGGGTGTTCCTCACCCCATGCCTAATAATGAAAGTTCTAATCTACATTTCTCATATCACATCTTAACCTAGACATATAATTTGTGGTCCTAGACCAATGACCGATCACCCCTCCACAAGGTCCACCACCACAACCTAAGCCTACACGAGAAAGGTCCAATATCATGACCAGCCTTCTCACTCAAGTTATGGTCAGGGCTCAGGATCCATCTCCCCCATTGGGTTCATCACATATAACAATATGTTCTATATACTCTGAGCACACATCCTAGCAAAAATATCACCATATTAACACCAGGTACCTTGTCGCTCTAGCCTTAGACCTGTGTCTAGGATACATCAAAAAAAATATTACTTCAATACTATGAGGGTTTTATTTCATCCACTCAAACAACCCCACTATTTTGAAACCAAAAAAAAAAGATTCTTATAGGTCTAAAAAACACATCATCATACCTCAAATATAAGATCATGCAATCATTACATGGTGTGCATATAAAGCACGCATGCTTTAGAAAATATGGAATTTCCCAGAGACTTCCAAATGGACCAAAATATATCACCTTATACCTTTTAGATTCACCAAGAAAAAAATTACAATTCTCTTTTTCAAAACATTTAAAATTGAATCACATGACACTTTACTCACCTAAGGACCTTAAGACAAATCCAATTAAAAAATCATTTTGAAAACCCATTTTATTTTTAAAATACCATTTCAAAATCCATTATTTAAATCACCCAAATTCAATTTAATTATATTGATCAAAAAACTCATTTAAAAAAATTATAAAAGAAATATTTTTTCCTTTAAAACCAGTCATACCCCTATAAAATCCATATGGAGGGCCACCAACACTCGTTCGACCAGGGAACCACCATCAAAACATTTAAAAATATATATAGTTCTTGTTGAAAATTCGGTCGATGCATGTGCATCCCAAACTTATGGAGAGATCACACAAGTCACACAATATATTTGTAGAAAATACTAGTGAAGGAATATAAATAAAAAATTTCCCAATCTAACAAAAGAAATAAATAATTAAAAGTCACCATATCTCAACCATTATTGCATAAATCCATAAAAATATTGTACTAGCTTCCATAAAGTCCTAAATCACATGTATCATCCATAAATTATATAAAATAATTATTTAAATAATTAAAACCAATATTCAAAAGTGTAATAATAGATTGAAAACTAACTATATGGTGAAATGATGTAATAACCTCAGACAATGAGATGTGATCCACTCCATAAACTCTCTCAAACCTAAGGCAACAATAACATGAAATTATAAACCCAATTCAACATAAAATTTAACCCAAAATGGAAAAACCTCTAATGATACTCGATAAGAAATATACATTTCGAAACAACGATGAATGAAAACTTATTATCCACCTCACTGGATGACCTTAATAAGACACATATGAATTTTCCAACAAGTATAGTGTTTTTGACATGATTTGGTGAAATAATCCATCTTAAAACCCAAAAGACCTAACCAAAAAAATAGATTAATAGGGGAGGAAAAAAGGGGGGAAATATGAAGATATCCTACCTCAAATCAGTCTAATGAACCATCCTCAAACCACCCATATCAAATACACCAAAATTAGGAAAAGGGAGATCTAATAGGTGGACTCCCTCTCTGTTAGATTAATTAAAATGAAGGAACCTCAATGAGGGTTCCAAAAATAAATCACCAAAAAAATATATGGAAAATACCACCAAAGGAGCCTACCAAAAATGGTTCATAGTGTGAATATATATTCATGGTTGTGACGGACTCCAAGAACATATCCCAATCCCCACCCTCAATACATTCACATCATAAAGGACTACTTCATTTCTTGAATGCTATGTAAGGGTCATTTATCACCCATAGAAGGGTAAACTTCATGGAGTGATGTTTTCCTTCATAGTTTGAACATTCATATAAGGGTCCTTGGACCCATGTAAGGTTAATTCATGACATGAATTCCATGAATCACACTGGGAATGGCCTATAGCTATAAATTTTTATAGCTCCTCTATCTAACCATTGATCTGATGCCCTTTCAAACACTTGTAACACCACTTGAGCCTTAAAACCCATCCCAAAACACTTTCTAAGGATATCCTAAAACTTGATACTACAATATGATTCCTAATTCCAAAAATGAACACCCAATAAAATTAAAGATTCAAATTACCTCAATAATTCACAAGATATAATGATGTATATCATTAAAAAACCCTCCAAACATAGAATTTATCTTCCCTAAGAATCCATGGCAGTCCTCTAACGAGAAAATCCAACCTACCCAGGTCTTCAGTTTAGCAAGAACACTTCATATTTAATCTCTAAAATCTCAACATGCTTCTACTACACAACTCTAAGAACTACACCTAGTCTCACTGGATTTCCTATAAAAAATAAGTTTTATCCCCAAACCATATAACAAATATACCAAATAATTATCCTAATGTAGTTTCTACCTCGCTAACTCCAATTATTCACAATAGCACAGTCTGATTCCCCTTAACCAATATTCCCTGAAAGCACACGGTCTCAACTACTAATGCATCACCACATTACCAAAACATTATACTTTAACTCCAAGAGGAGTTATCACATCATTTAATCACCAAAAATGAGGTCCAATCTCAACACTCTATGTGATTTCTCAACTGGTTCCTCAAATGAACACATCCACCATCATACTCCACCATAATCACGAACGCATCTCTTATCTAATTCACTCTTAGATCACACTTCAACCATTTTTAGATTTTTTTTCCAATATAAGGACTCTATATGACACTTCACCTAATTCTATAAATCAATACTACATTCTCACCAACGGTATGTTTCCATTTTAACTTCCCTCTAAATAGTTTTTAGTACACATGAAACCATTCCAGCATGAGGGTATAACACTCATGACCAATTTTATGCTCCCCACTATAGGAGTATATATATCATCACCCGATTAAACTAGACACCTAATCTCCACCACCTCTATTATATACATTATCACATTTAATGATTGGATGTTAACCCTTTACTCACATCTGAGTGCCGAACATGAAACACTAATCCCCAAACATAAAAAAGGTGTGAAACCACACTCATTAATTTTGAAACACTAATACACCAATGATCAATACAAATCAAATCTTATGATGATCCCCATTATAAGACTCCACTTACAATGGATAAAAATAGGTAATAGTATTCCCAACTATGGGAATCACCAATAGAAAATACACACCAAGTGGTCCAACCCTTGAAATCATCTGAATACACATCAAGGGGTCCAACCTCTAAACCGCCAATGCATATCTGGGAACTTGATCCCAGCATCTAAATTTATCATTGATCCATCCATATATAGCTCTCTTGAAACAACTATGGAATATCATTCAAAATTATAATAAATTTGGAAGGTCATCTCGGTCCACCATTGAAAATCTGGAAAACTTGGTCTACATAGGCATTGGTAGCTTTTACTAACATCTAACTAAAACTGGTTCACATCCACTAATAAAACATGGTGGTTCTAAATAAACACCACCCTTATGAAAATTTTATAATTCCATCATCTCATACTTTCTTGTCCAACCCATATCAAAACCAAGAAAACATAGTATAGAAAAAACGGTTTCTTATACTAAAAACTAGATCAAATCACATTACACACGCAAAAACTCACTCATGTTCTCAAAAAATCCAATGCCATAAAAGGAATTTCACCAAAATAAAATTCACCAAAAAATTCCTAGTCGATCTAGGTACTTTCATGAAAATCAATTATTTTTTCATAATCTATTTTGAAATACAATTTTTAAAACCATTTACTTAAATTTTTCTAAATCCATAAAATCTAAACCCATTTCAAATTCACCATATTCGTGAGTTAATTTAAATAAAACTAACTTATAAAATCATTTAATCTACACCTTTCACCAACACACATGTTTTATTTCAAAACTGGTTTTTCTCAAAAACCAAATTCTTGAATCCATTACCCTATGGTGCACAAAAAAATCATCAAAATCAAACCAAAAAGTACCTCATAAACATATTAATATAAACAAACCTTATAATATATGCTATAAATACCGTTTATAGTATTATTTAATTTAATTAATATTTGATTATAATGAGGTTTCTTGTCAAACAACACCACCCATAGGTGTGTGTATCATGCCACTATCATGCTACTATTATGATGCGTGAACAAATCATTGGATCCCAAATGATCCTTGTGACTCATCTTAAGTCGTGTTCATCGTACATTGGGATTATCAGTATAACTCCAAACCTCACTCATCCTAGAGTGCATATTCATGAAACTAGACTTCCCCTAGAATCCTGGATTTCCACAAATTTCATGTGGGCCTATCATGTTCTCTGGATACCTCCTAAGTCTCGAAATCCTAACTCTGCCTCTCACTACACTATCACATTCAAATACATTCTCTGGAACCACTTTTTATTTCCCCATCCCGTTTTAGCCGAAAAACACCCATTTGGGAACACAAGAACACATTAAGCACACCCTACCATATTCTATAGCCTACCGATTAGTGGAGAGGGACTAACATTGTCATGGGGTGACTCTGCCTCTTAAAATAATCTTGAGGGTCATGCCTAAATCTACATAAAATTCATCATGAACCGTAATTATAATGGACATCCCAAAAACCTATGGAAAAAATATATCATCTAAATGGACCCCTCATTCTTGAATAGAAATTTTTAAATAGTATATAGGATGCAGAAATAATAGAAATGTAGCATAAGTAGACAAATAAATAAAGAAGGCATCATATATAAAAATCCACACTTGACAGTACATGTTTAACTATAACTAAAAAGTAAATACATAGCCAGTGGTTCTAATGATATAACATACACCTAAATCCATATAATATGTGACCTACTAACTAAACCACATGTCAATATCTACAAAATACCTATTTATTGAGACAAAATAAGAAATTCTACCTAGGTACATCGAACCCCATGTTGTGTACATGGTTAGGGGTGAATCCAATGACCTGGTAGGTATCCTTAATGCCTCAAATAAACTAAGTAAAATTATAATTAAGATTATGATAATCAAATAGATATATAAATAGTGCTGTTTTACCCCTAAAATACACCCACCAAGAAATATAACACACAATGCACAAACAATCAAAAAATTCATGTCATCGTGTGCTGACTAGGACACCATGACACTTGACACTGCTTACTTCATATCCATGATAGACAAAAAAAGTTTCCTTGTAGTATAACCCAAAACATACTTGAAGATGTAGGTAAGGGTTACATGATGAGTCCTCAACACATACCAAATGAAATAGGGTATGCTTTTATGAAGAAACTCGTCCACTACACAAAGGTACAAGGTAGGTGTAAACCAAAATGATGTCTAGCCTACACCCAAATACTCTAGGTGGTGTGTCATCCAAACATAAACCCATTACCCAAAAAAATGGGCCATAGTAATATGTTCATAAGACTCAACCCATCCCTTATATCTCTAGGTATATCCATCATATATGGGTCACACCATTCCATGACTCATCCCCCATGGTGGTCATCATCCCCAGCCTATTAAGGAAAGGTTCATTATCCATAACTCATATCACATATCACACATACCTCTCATGGGTATTCCTTATCCCAAGAATAATCACCCCTAGTAAGTTCCACCACTAAAACCCAATCTGACACAAATAAATCCCATCATAAAAACTAGTCTTATCCATCAAGGCAAACTCGGGCCTCTAGATTTGTCTCCCCCATTGGGTCTATCACCTAGAACATCATGTGAAATATACATTGTACTCATAACCCATCACAAATCTCAAAAACTATACATCATGTCACCAGTACCTCAATTCCTATTCTTTCTTCTTAAACACATCCAAAAAGAATATATGCCAACCCTCTAAGGGTTCTATTATATCCACTTGAACTAACCCACCACTATGATACCAAAAAGAATTTCTCATGAGGATACACATAAAACACACATCATCATGCATAAAAAATTAAACTATGAAATCACATGGGTCACATACAAAGAACACGTGTTTTAGAAAGTTGGGAATCACCCACACATGGTTGAATGGACCAAAACAGCTCAACTAATCTCTTCTGGATTCCCTTTTAAAAGTAAGTCAAAATCTATTTTTTAAAAACATTTAAATAGGAATCACATGCCAATTTACTCACACTAGGACCTTGGCCCATGTCCCATTAAAACATCATTTTGAAAACAAATTTACATTTTTTAATACCATTTAAAAACGTAATCTTGTATCCACCCAAATTGATTTAAATTACATTTAGACAAAAGCACTTTTTTTAAAACATTTTTAAAAATGAAATAACTTATCCTTTAAAAAGAAATCACTCCACCAAGAAATCTATAAGGAGGTTTACCAGAACTTTTTTTACCAAGGTTCCACCACTGAAAAATTTGAAAAGTTTAATGGTTTATATTGAATATTATGAATACATGTGTCTATCCAAACCTTATGGTGAGATCACATAAATCATGACATATACAATCAGATAATACTAATAAGGTCACGTGAATATAAAATTACCAATCTGTTAAGAGGATCAAATAAATTCAAGGCCCTCGACCTCAACCAACATTCCAAAAATACATTCCAAACCCATATTGGATTACATAAAGATCAGGAGAACCTATCTCATCCCTAAAAATGGAAAAATTAATTTTTATTAACATTTAGAACCAATATTCGAAATTCGTATAATATTTTATATACTCACCAAGAGACATAACAACACTTGAACATTGACCTAATCCATGAAAAATCCCTAAATTATAAACCCAATTCAATGAAAAACATGACCTAAAATCAACAAAAAACATAAATAAAAGCACAATGAACATACCTTGGGAAAAATGATGAAAAAAATATTGATTATCACCTATCAGGATGTTCAATAAAACTTTCACATAAAGGCCCTAAAAAGAAAGGGAATTTCACCAGGATCTAGAAAAATAGTCCCTCCCAAAACACTAATGGATTAGAAAAAAATTAAATAAATAAGGGATGAATAATTTGAAGGAAAGTAGGATATCTTACCTCAAATTAGCATGATAAACCATAATTAAACCACACTGATCAAAGGAATTAATGGGAGGGAAAAGGGATAATAAAGAGGGTCTCTCTATATCCATTAGGTTAAAAATGATGGAACCCTGAGGGGGTTCCTAGAATAAAACCCCACAAAAATTTACAAAAAATTCTTCAAAATGGAGTCATTCCAAAATAGTTCATAGTATGAGAATATATTTCACATTATGGAGGCCCCTATGTTAAAATCCCTAGCCACTACCTAGATACTTTCACATCATAAAGAACTAATTTATAATGTGAATGCTATAAAAGCTTCCCTACTTACCCATGGTAGGGTAAACTTTATATGATGAATTTTTCTTTCATGGTTTGAATTTACATTTAAGGTTCCTTGGCCCCATGTAAGGGAAATTCATGGTGTGAATGCCACAAATCACACTTAAAATGTCATGTTATTATAACTTTATAAAGATAGGACACTCAACCACTGATATGATTCCCTTATAAAAACATGGAACACCACCTAAGCCTTAAACACCACCTGAAAAAAATTAAGGATTTCCAAACACTCAAAATTTCAATATGAGTCTCAGTTCCCAAAATAAACCCCCCACTAAAAGGAAATTTTAAATTCCCTCAGGAATTCAGAAATCTTAATGATGTTGGTCAATACAATGTTTTTAAACATTTGGTTAGTTATGATATCAAGGAAATAGTCACCCTATAATGTGATAAGTCCCACACCACTAGTTAGTAACCATTGGGGTACAGTGAGGTGCACCTAAGGTGATGCGTTGGCACAATCTTAAGGAATATGGGTTGGTGGGTGTTATAAAATGGTATCACAAGATTATTTTTATATGATTATACTTTTTAAACATGATATAGTAAAGAAATTACTTGTTAAATCTTTAAGTAAATATATAGGAATGCATAACATATACATGAAATAATTAGATTGAGCATACATGCTTCATCGGAATGGTTGTGGGATTTTTTGGGTTGGTCTCAAAATATTTATCTAGTTTTTAAAATGGGAAAATAGTATATATGATGTATTCTTATGTTCACATGGGTAAATTTATAATGATTCTATATTTCCCAAGAGACTATATTAAATATGTAAATAATTTTTTTAAGATTTTGACACTACCTCACCCACTTTCATATAACCTCACAGTATATCTGATCCATATTAACCCCACCACTACCTTTCCAAACAAATAGCCATTTTATTTTTATACACAAGATAAATAAATGAAAATATTTAGGTTTAAAAACTTTTTCATAGTTCCATGAATTTTCAACACCATTATAAACTACACCAAAACCCTTTTCTTTTAATAAATAATATAAAAATATTTTTGTAATAATATTTAACAAGATATAAAAGTAAATTCATGACATAATGTAGGTTTACCAAACTCATATGAAAAATTATTTAGACCTAAAAAAGTTATCCCATATGAAAAACTAACCAAAACAAGCATTACTGAAATGGGACTATGCTTGAATGGTCTTGACCTGTTTAGACCCAAAATTCCAATTTTTCATGTCTAGTATAACAATTATTTCTATAATTGAAGTCCCATATATCAAATGGTATGAGATATGATTTCAATATTTTTGAGTTATGATATTGATATTATGTGTTTTATCTCAGTCTAGGGGGAGTGATTGTAAAAGTTTATACAACATGGTTGGAATTTTGGATTAAAATACATTGGTATGCTTATATTTGATTATAAACTCACCTAATGACTGGATTAATTTAGTAACTAAACAATTAGTAGTAAATTATATATTTTTTCCAATATAAGTTATTTTTTGATATCTAATTTACTAGGTTAGATAGAGTATGGTTATATAACAAAATTATGATTACATATGTTTTCTTATGGGACTTGGAATTATATTAGGTATATTGATTACTCCTATACTGAATTTACTATCAAGTTTTGATGGGACTACAGATGTAAAAGTTTATAGATTTTGGTAATTGATTGTAATTTGATTTGATGATATAATGTGGGAAACATATTATTATGTGATATGAAAGTTTCTTATGATATATTTATTATAACTAATATGAATTGTTACTGAAATTATAGAAATAAATCACCCATTAATGGACTAAGAGTACAAGAAAGGAGTGGTGGAGCATATACCATCTGAGGTAGCTCAAGGGTAATACGATTAAAGAAAATTTTATTTGAGAGTTTGAAATGATGATCCCACCCATTAAAAAAATTGATTGAATGCCTTAGGTTGTAGAGGAGTGGACAGAGTAGATCAGCCACATATTCCATAATATTAGTATCCCAGATTATAGAAAAGTGAGGTCAATAGTGTTTATTCATGAGGTATTATCATGGAACTGGTGGGATGTCTTGGTATAGACCAAGAATGATGATGGGATTAATTACGATATATTTTAGACTCTGTTTTATAGGTATATTTACCCCAAGACACTATATATAGAGAAGGCCTAGGATTTTATACAATTATAGTTGTGTGATATAATGGTAATGGACTATGTTATGAGGAATATAAGCCTATTGAGGTTTCCATTGACAATTAAGGGATGAATTTAAATTAATTAAAAATGATTAAAGAATATATTATGACTAGTGATACTCTCTCATGTGATACATTTTTACTTTTTGTCCTATAAAGAGGTGGTCATCATGGTTATTATGGATGAGTGTAACTTATTTTGGGGTTAGTGAGCTAGTGGGACCAATTAAACTTGGTGATCTTGTCGTATATAAATAGTTATCTAAAAGAGGATTTTTTAATACACTTGTTGGTGTAATGATCAAGGTGGAGGTTAGAGTGGTGGAATATTTCCACCTACTTCAGGGAGATATCCACTGGAATATTTCCATATGGTAAATCACGCCAAATTTTTACAAATTTTATAAGCAATATGATTGAGTGATATATCTATTAAAATATTGGTTGAGTCTAATATCTTTCTTGGGGAGACCTTGGGATGATAATGGATAAGTATTTGGGTGGACACAGGTTTTATAAGAATGTTATAGAGGATATCAGTAAGGTCACATTTATGTTTTGGCCAAGAGATCTGTGGATATAGGTAGTTATATCATCTAGTATATTATATTATTGATCTAGTTTATAGAGTTTCTAGGGCCATAAATCATGTTTAGGTGTGAATTATGTTTTCAAGCAAGTACTACAATAAGAACGATTAGTTTCTAAAAACCACTTAAGGTACAATCTTAGTGATTTAAATATTTATAATTACATTTTTTGATACAAGGAAATTACAATTGTTAAATTATCCTTTTTTATATATGGTTCAGGTCTTTACAAAGAGTTATCTTAAATATTGTTATTGTAGATACTATTTTAGGGAATAGGTTAGAGGGGATCATTAAATGTTAAATATGTACAACAATTATGAGTATCTATGGACATCTGTGATATTTTCTATTTCTTGATATGACTAGTTGTGACATCATTATTGGAATAGACTGGTTGATTTAATTCTATATGAGTAATGATAGTTAACACATATATATATTTTTCTTCTATAAAAGTTGATTGATATACTTTTATCAAATAGTGTGAAATCAACTCAAGTGATACTTGTATTTGGGTATTTTTAATCCATCATAACCATATGTCTTGTATGGACTTGGGATTAGTAAATGGAATATTACAGTATATTTTACTTTAAATAATTGATCAGTTTCTATATGTATATTCAAAAGAATTTTTAGGGTTAACTTTGGTGATAGTGGAAGATTGTATAATTGAGTTATTACGTATGGAATATCTTATATCAATTTCATTGCATTGAATGGATCTAGTGATGTTTAGTGAGTTAAAGTATCAACTTGAGGACCTTAAGATGAATTGATTTATATGGAAGAGTATATATCCATGGAGAGAATCAATATTATTTTCCAATAAATAGGATGATATTTTATGAATATGTGTGGATCATTAAAGGATTTATCAAGGATGATTAAGAATTTTTATTTATTTCCTAGGATATATGATATATTTGATTAGTTGATTGGTGTTTGATAATTTTTTATGATTGAACAGAGATACAAGTATCACTAGTTACGGATAGAAGTTTGGATGTCTAGAAGAAACCATTCAATGTTGGTATGGATTATTCACATTTTTAGAAATGTTTTTTAGGATAAATAATGTGTCAAAGTGTTTATAGATGTGATTGATAGGACATTCCACCCATTTTTATATGTCTTTGTGTTAGTGATTATTGATGAAATTTTGGTGCACTATTAATATCTAGAGGATCATAGAAACAATATAGAGATAATATTAGTTGTAATATATGTGCATCAGTTGTACAAAAATCTATCAAAATGGAATTTCTTGATTTAGAATGAGAGGATATTGGGACACCAGGTGTTAGGGGAAATAATATCAATGGATCATGATTAAGTGAAAGTGATTACATAATGGAATATACTTATTGATTTGTTCAAGGTTTATATTTTCCTTTATTTTACTGTATACTAGTATATATTTATCCAAAAAAGATCTTAGATAGTGGATCCAGTGACTTAATTAATCAATAATAGATTTATTTTTTATTGGGATGCTCTGTTTGATTCAACTTTTTGTGATGTTAATAAAAAATTTATTACAATGTTGATATTGATCTTACCTGATTTAAATAATATATACTTGATATATTGTGGTGCCAGAAATATAGTTCTAGGTTTATTATTGATGAAAGGTGATCATGTAGTGTCTTGTGATTCTTGACTAATTATGAATTCTTGGAAAAAAATACCTTTCCATGATTTATAATTAGTTATGGTTGTACAAACACTAAACTATGGGTGACATTGCCTTTTAATTGATTTTTTTCATATACACAAATTATTAGATCCTATAATATATTTTCTCATACAATGAATTAAATCTTAGGTAAAGGGGGTTGTTTCATTACATGAATTAATTATAATTCAAGATGGTACAAACACTAGGTAAATAGAATGTTGTAGGAAACCCTTTAGGGAAAAAACACATAAGAGGGTTGATAAAGAGGTAAAAGTTTAATGGGGGTTGATATTTATTCTATCAGATATACATTGATATATGGTTATAGATTTGCATAAATTGATTTTAGCACCTCTTAATGTTGTATCTACTCTATTGGGAATATTTATGTAGGCTTATAGGGTTGACCATGATGGTATATTAATACAAAATCACTTTGATGATGGGGAAAACTAGCCCAATTAGACTCGAGATGTTGAGTTTGGTCCATATGGTCATGGTGGTAGAGTGATACCTATGCACTTTATAGAAGAGGTGATGTGTTATTTTCAATAAGTTTATGGTAAATTCATACCATTTTTACTGAAATATACTATAATTCTAGGAGATAGTATAGTTTTATAGGAATAAACCATGGAATGGATGTTTTTATATCAAGATTCCTCACTTATTTGAAAGTGGTGCATAAGTATTAATGGATAAAGGTATGTTGTATTTATTTTCTATTTATATAAATAATTGAAATGATGTCACAATATATTTCCTGATGGATTTACAGAGATCCCCATGGGGTTAAGATGTAGTATGGGTTATTGTTGATCAAATGATAACGGTTTCTCATTTTCTAGACACTTGGGAGACTTAATAAGTGGATAAGATGGGGAAGTTATATATTTAAGAGATATTTAAACTACAGGAGGTGATAATTATAATTTTATCTAACCAAGATAAAATATTTACATATTTTTTTCAAATATACTAAAATGATAATTGGATTTATAAGTGAACCTTAATAAATCTCATCACCTATAGACTGAATGATAGTCTAAGCATACTATATAGGTGTTAAAGAAAATGTTATACAAATACCTCATAGATTATGTCCATGTTTTAAATTACCATATGGATTTTTTGTAATTTACCTAAAAATAATTATTAGTAATCAATTTATATGGTCTTATTTAAGGCTTTATATGGTGGACCATGTAAGTATCTTTTATTCGAGATGGAGATCAGAGAATCGTCTTTTTTTAGGTTGATCGATGTACATGAGACTACTAATTAGCTAAAACTAAACTATAATATATTTATTTTGGACTAGATAAGATAGTGATAATATAAAAATAAGGGATACTAATGATAATAGTTCTGTATCAATGATCATGAAATATATTGTATGATTCTCATGATAGAGAGTTTCCATGAGTTGGGAACCACTATGGGTAACAAAAAAAAGATGTTTAAGAAAAGGGAAACTAATTAATAGATTTATATAGTCCATGGGGGTTATTATTGTCACTTTATCATGAGAGGAATTATGAAAGGGTATCTTGGAAATTTATTCACCTAAGGATCTATTAATGTAATAGATAAATTTATAGCGAATTAGACATTGAGGTCAATTGGGAAGTGTTAGTTGAGTTACTATGATAATTCTTTTCATATATGAGTTGTCCATTGAGAAACTAAATCTCTCATAGAAGTAATGGGGTGAGAATGTATTTCATGTTATTATTTTTGATAATGAAATGGATTGTTTCTAATAAATAATAGTTTCTTATCAGGACCAAGATTATTAGAGTCAATGTGTCAACGTCAGTAGGAGATCAATGGGGACCTTCATTAGAAGACCATTTTTGTCTTATGACATTAACCAATGGGGTTAACATATGATAAACAAATAGGATTGATGAGTAATAGGCTAATGGGATTTTAATAGAGTAAAAAATGGTTTGTTGACATGGTAATGGGGATGACTCTTGATATGATCCATTGGATTAATTATATGATGGTGACCATTATGGTCAGACTATGATGCCATATTAGGGGTCAAAGATTAGTATACATGTTAAGAGATGGATATGATTAAAACACTATAATTATCTAAATAAGGTAGGGTTAGGAATCATAATTTCCATTTTAATGCATAACAACACGAATTTGCGTATTTATCTTGAATGTCAATTTTTATATCATATCACATGTGTGCATTTTATATTATAAGATATGCTAGATTTTTTTGGTGATATCCTACTTAGTATTTGAACACGCACTATTCATTTGAATCCAAGTTGATTTGAAAATATTATATTTCAAGATACAATTAAGTGAAGGGGTCTGATGCTAGGTGATAATAGTTATTGATGGGAAAACATGGAGTATAGTCTTGTTTATGTATTAAGGAAATGGCTCAAATATTTTGAATATTTTTGATATTTTGATTATCTTTTACATATGTTGAGCCATTAGGGATTGTACTAGGATTTTTTAAGACATGTATTATTCGTGTGACAATAATGCATGTGAAAAGGTTATGATAGATTTTGATATGTTATATAGGTGGTTTATATTGTTTCTGTTGTATTCTATTATTTATGATAGTATTTTTTGTATATTTTGATGGTTCCAAGTTTGATGATATAATCTCCCTATGATATGATATATAACCTCATCACTAGTTGGAAGCCTGTGGTATATGGTAACTACTAAAAAAGAGGCCTTTAATAGTTCTATAATATTTCCTTATCAACAATAAAAAAAATGATGACTACTATAGTGTGGTTAAAAGGCCTATGATTTTATCAGTGCTAAAAAGGAAATGCTAAATATGATTTTTATTAATACTTATAGAAGTGTGATAAAAGAAACCATTTAATAG
Organism: Viscum album; assembly: GCA_963277665.1. NCBI lineage: Eukaryota > Viridiplantae > Streptophyta > Magnoliopsida > Santalales > Viscaceae > Viscum > Viscum album. Next base: position 1,963,416,893 of record OY728137.1, read on the forward strand.
CACATTTATTTAACACTGATTAATGTGACTTTTATCAATGCTTGAACAAGCATTGATTATGGGAAATACTATAGTTTGGTGTTACATCACGCTACCACTACTACAAAATAAGGCTATAGCCACAGTTTGGAATCGTGGATATAGGCCCAAAAATTGTGGCTATAGGTTATAGCCACGGTTTCAAAAACTGTGGCTGGTATTGGCGTGGCTATAGAGAAAAACCTATAGCCACGGTTCAAACCGTGGCTATAACCCTATAACCACGGTTTGAACTGTGGCAACACCCTATAGCCACGTTTTTTAAACCGTGGAAGAATCCTAAGTCTGGAAATATATATATCCACGATTTTAAACCATGGATATAGGCCTTTTGCTATGGCTTTAAACCTTGTTTATATTTCTATAGCGACAGTTTAAAACCGTGTCTATATGTCCCCCCATTCCATAAAAAAACAGCCCCCCCCCTGCCCCCTTCCCCAGCACTGCCCCCTGCACTCCCCCCTTCCCACTACACTTCCCCCATAGCCCACTGCACACACCCCTGCCCCCTGTCCACTGCACCCCACCTGCACACACACCCTGCCCCCAACACACCCCATGCCCCCTAATCTTCCCCCCATCCCACTGCACTTCCCCCCAGCCCACTGCAAACCCCCTGCCCCCAGCAAACCACCCCTGCCCCCTCACCCTGTCCCCTGCCACACACCCATCCCACTGCACTTCCCCCCCAGCCCACTACACCCCCCATGCACACACACCCTACCCACTGTACTCCCCCCCAGCCCACTTCACTTCCCCCCTGCCCCCCATCCCACTGCACTTCCCCCTGCCCCTTTCCCCCTGCACCCCTCCCCCCTTCCCCAACACACCCCCTGCCCACTGCACTGCCCCCCATCCCACTGCACACCCCCCTGCCCCTTTCCCCCTACCCCTAGCAAACCACCCATGCCCCCTCACCCTATCCCCTACACACCCCCTGCCCCCTTCCCCTACCCCCCCCCCCTTGCACACACACCCAGCCCACTACACTTCCCCCCCAGCCCACTGCACTTCCCCCTGCCCCCTCACCCCCCTGCCCCTGCCCCCCCCCCCCCCACGCACACCCACTGCACCCCCCCCCATCCCACTGCACTCCCCCTGCCCCCCTGCACTCCCCCCCCCAGCCCACTCCACTCCCCCCCCCCCAGCCCACTCCACTCCCCCCCCCCAGCCCACTGCACTCTCCCCCCATCCCACTACACTTCCCCCCTGCCCCCCCCCCCCCTGCACATACCCACTGCACCCCCCTGCCCCTTTCCCCCACCCCCTTGGAACCTGGTTAAAAGCCTTTTAAAGAACAATAACACATTATGATCATGTACAATAATTGGAGGATGGATGATTCTAATGACCAAGAATCAATTGATTTTTCCCCATTATTTACCATATCATCTCATATAGGATGGGGGCAGGTTAGTATAGAATTTAACCCTGTGTTTAATGTGATGCAGGAACAACTAGAAAGTGGTAAACTGATACTTGAGTGTTCACTGTTTGATGATGATGTTTTACCATTTTATAAGAGTTATAGTCCTTGAATCATTTGGTGAATAGTTTATGAGAGATTGTCATACCTCTGTGGTTTCTGAATCCTAGAGAGACAAATATGGGTGATGAATTCAGGTGTCTGTTTTGGTGTCCATGTACCTAATAGAAAATATAGGAATGTTTTATATCTGTGAAGACTAATACTATCATGGAGTTCCTTTAATAATTATATCTGAGAGAGATACAGATATTATGCCATGATTTTTGGAAATGGTTTAATATGACCTTAGGGAATCATCTAATATCAAGCACAATGTACCATCAATATATAGACAGACACTAAGAGTAGATGATACATATATTGGAGGATATACTTCAAGATTGTGTTAAATACATCAATTGATCTTGGGTTTAATATGACCTTAGGAAATCATCTAATATTGATTGAGAGATGCAATAACACACCAGCAGGTGAAATCAAGAAATTTCTGGAAAATTCATCTAGAGGAGAACGGACTGGTGTTTTTCGTGGGGTTGAATGCAGTGAGCTAAAAAACGCATTGAGATCATTTTTCAAAATCCAATTACCAGGTTGATAGACCGTTGGAAGATCATTCTCAGTTGAAAATTCATATGGTTCGGAGCACCATTATGTCTAGTTGAGGGGTGAACCCCTATCTAGAACACTTCCGGCTATGAACCTCAGTTCAAACCATGAAATTATCTAGGGTAGGGATTCATGGTGTGAAACCCCTAGTCACACCGTGAATCATGCCTAGGTGGACTTATTTTAATAGGTTAAATTTTATCTTTTCTTGGGTCAAGTGTTTCACAATGATGAGACTGAAGAAAGTTTCAAATTTTCAAAGCCAGTTGTTTGTGTGTGATGAAATGAAAACAAATATTTTCTTTATGTTTTAGATTTTTAAGAGAATACTTGGTTGATGTTTTCTCAAAATGAGGACACTGTCATCTCTAAAGTGACAGAAATTTCATTTTCTACTATTGAGTTGGCTGAAACTTTCTACTAGTCCACGTTGAAGGCTTAGGTAAATCATGTAAAACAGGTGAAAATGGCATTATAAAGAGCCAAAACAAATTTGAATCACATATACACATTGTATAATAATGAAAACATGTTTTTAAAATACTTGAGCAATTATAGAATTCAAATTAAAGGGTTAGGCAGAGGAAACCTACCTCAACCTCAAGGCGCTGCTTTTGATGACAACTCGAATCTTCCTTTTTTTCCGCTTGCACGCATATGCAACTTCACATATATATATATAGGGACACCTATCCCCTATGTACATATTTTCATGGCCAAATATGCACAAGGGGGTCCTTAGATATATGTTTATACTTGCATATAACCCTTTACACTTACACATGTATGCATTTTTCATATCTATATATAAGCACACCTAGCCTCAATATATATATTCATACTGCCATGAGTGAATATATATAAAGGGGGGACTTATATATTTATATCCCTACCTATGCATACACATGTAAGCCTTCGTCAACAGCAACTCGAAACCACCTTCACCCCCACTTCCCCCAAACCAGCACCAGACCCCTACACCAGTCCCCCCCCCCCCACCTCACCACCCCAAAACACCCCCACCCCACTACCCCCCAACCAGCACCAGTCCCCCTACACCACTCCCCCCATCCCCCCAGCACCCCCCCCCCTCCTGCACCAACCCACAGCACCCCCCCCCCCACTTCCCCCTGCACCACTCCCCCCAGCACCTGCACCCCTCCTACACTAGCCCCAGCACCCCTCTCCCCAGCACCCCCCCCCCCACTTCTCCCACCCCCCCCCCCACTTCCCCCTACACCACCCCCCAGTGCCCCCCCTACACACCCCCACCCCACCCCACCACTCCCCCCACCACCCACCCCAAAACACCCCCACCCCACTGCACCACTCCCCCCAACCCCTCCCCAGCCCTCACCCCCCCCCCACCCACATGCACCCCCATTTCCCCCATCACCCCCCCCCCCACCTGCACCCCCACAACCCTCCCCAACACCACTCCCCCCAGAGCCCCCCCACCTGCACCCCCCCAGCCCCCCCCCCCACCTGCACTCCCCCAGTCCCCCTGCACCACTCCCCCCAGCCCCCACCCCCCTCCTACACCAGTATTACTCTTCTTTTTCTAGTATATCTTTGGTATTATTTAGAATACCATTATTTAGTAGTCAGTATTACTCTTCTTCTTCTAGGATATCATTAATTAAATGAATTCTACGATTCCTTTCCTGAATTAATTCCATTTGTTACTTTATCTCACTTCCATCGGTCATGACGTTAATGGCCAATTTTCAATGGTCCCTGATCTGGACTATTCATCCATAGTGTAGGCAGTTTATCTCTATTTCAACATCCTCTTAACTTCCATCAGTCATGACGTTATTATTCCAAAATTCACTATACTTATTTGCATATTTCTAGTATCACTATTATTGACAAATAAATCACATTCTCTTTCTATTTTATGTAGTATATCTAGTTATTATTGATTTTTATTTTTGGACAAAAACAATATTACATTGAGCTTTATTTAGATATCCAAGTATTTTATTCATTCTCATAGCCGAATTGGATGATATGGATGGATTATCATTATTTAATCACACTTATATTTGTACAGAATTTGTTTTTAAACCATGGGTAATAGATAAATATGCATGAGTAACAATGGATTTATCAGGATAGTCTGTCACATTCCTCCATGAGCTTACAGTGAAAAAAATATTGGATCAATTAAAGTTATTTTGACACAATTATGAGTCTTTTTGTTAGTAATATTATCACCATTAGTTTGAGTGGTAGCTACTCTTATTTTCCTAAAAACACGTAATGATTCAACTTGGGTGACTTTTTTATTTAAGATCGTTATTGTATTTTAATTGAGTGTTGTCACTAGAATAGAGCATGCTCATCTAAGAATTTGTTAAAAACAAATGGATAATGAAGACCACCGATGATAAAAAATGGAAGAAAACTTCCTTTGGAAAATTTTAAAAAAATGAAGTTGGAAACACTATTCCCAATAAGTTTTTAAAGAAGAAAGATCATATATCCTTGGGTAATAAACCTAAGAAGTCTAAACCAAGTGCAAAATATAAAAGGATCAGTTCTTCTATCATGGAAGAAGGAGAAAAACATAGATTCATTCCAACAAGCCTTGCTTTTATGTGAAAATATAGGCAAGAAATAGCATAATGGAAGATTTTTCCAAGGAGAATACAAATGTAGGTGGAAGGGGGCTGGTGTGGGATGGATGTGGCTAGATCAGGGCCAAATAATTGAATTATTGCGGCATGACCGCGGCGTGACTGCGGCATGACCACGACATGTTGGCCCGGTCCAGCGACATCTACGGGGCAGCATCTTCCGGACAGGAGCGAAGGGAGCGCGAGGAGGCTGGATTTCTGGTGTAAGAGGGCTCGTTGTAGGTGCTGGGGGGATGGTTTGGGCTGATTCAAAGGTGGCAGGGGGCCTGTTGCGGGCTGGAATGTTGGTGGAAGTGGGCTGAAATGAAGGTGGAAGGGGGGTGGTGTGGCCTGGATGTGGCTGGAGCAAGGCCAAATCACGGCATTACCACGACGTGACTGTGGTGTGACCGCTGCGTGACCGCGGCATGACCGTGACGTGTTGGCCTCGTCTAGTTTCATTATGTTATTTTATGGGCCTTTTGATGAGTTATAGGGTTTAATAACATTGTTTTGGAATGTTTATTTTTATTGTTTTATTGCGTGGTTCACTTGTATTCTTAAATGAATTTTCATGTAGAACATGGATAAACATCCAGAAATGATATTTAAAGTTATTAATGATATTCTAGAAGTTTAAATGATCTTATAATAAATTATATGATATTCCATGTGAATGAATCATTAGATAAGAATTATATGATGATTGTTTGGGTTAATTTGGGCGGTTTTTCGACGACAATGAAATTCTTTTCATTAATCATTTTGCAATATGTACATAAGATAGTTAAAGTACATTAAATAGGTCACCCCCTGGTAATCCCCCCTACCCTCCTCCCCACTTCCCTGCACACCCCCCCCCCTCCTTCACCCTCCCCCTCTTCCAGTTTTCCCTCCCCACCCTACCCCCTGCCTTCCCCATGCACCCCCACTGCCCCTGCCCATTCCCCCTGCCATCCCCCCCACCCTCTGCCAGTCCCCCCATACCCCTACAAATTCCCCTCTCCAGACCTTGGAAACCCCCCCCCCCCCCCACTCCTTCTTCCCTCCTTCACCTCTCCCCTGCAGACCCCCCCCCCCCCCCGCCATCCTACACCCCTCCCCTATGCCCTGCAGACCCTCCCCCCTTGCGCCCCTCCCCACTCCCCTACAGACCCCCTACCCTCCTCCCCACTGCCCTACAGACACCCCCACCCCTGCCCCCATGCACCCTCTCCCCCTTCCAGTTACCCCCCCATACCCTCCTACACCTCTCCCCTATAGACCCCCCACCCCACTCCTCCATGCCCTCCTCCCCACTGCCCTGCAGAAACCCCCCTCCCTGCCCTCCTGCACCATCTCCCCCTGCCAGTCCCCACCCTGCCCTCCTGCACCTCTCCCCTACAGACCCCCCCCCCCCACCCTCCTTCACCCTTCCCCTATGCCATGCAGACCCCCCACCCCTACACCCTCCCCCCCACTTCCCTCCTCCCCACTTCCCTCCCTCACCCTCCCCCCTGCCAATCCCCCCCCCACAGACAGATCCCCCCCAAACCCGGACCGGACCCCTGCCCCTTTCCTACTGCCACATCAAAATCAACTTAAAAAATGAAGAAAAATGGATTCATGAAGCTACTACATTGAACATCCTACAATTACAGGACATAACTAACTATATAGACTTTGAGAGAGCTTCCCAAGCAGGATTTGTAGCAAGAAAAAATAATATGGACCATCCTCAATCAGGAACGTTCCTAAAACCGATGATGAGTGTAGCCCTTCACTTCTGCAATACCATAAACTAATTAATAACGAGACAATTCATAACTAAATATTAGAATAATACATGAATGATTGAATAAAGGGACGAAACAAAGAGGCATAAACACTTACATAATAGGCCATTTAATCATGTGGTAGGTCAAAGATTTGAGTGACACATAACAAACAAGTTTGTTGGGTTAAAATATCATTTTATACATAAATATACAACTCACAAGGCCTAGAGGATTTTTCTACAACTCAATTAAAAGTGTATAATTCACTAATTGTAATTTACTGTGGAAAGTGTTGGTGGGTTTAAAGAAAGTAGTTCTAAGATTAAAAATAATAAAATATGGAATTATTCTATCCAACAAGGGGACGAAGGTATGAAATTCATATCTGGAGGCATGAAAAGATGTTTTTTTTCATCATATATCTTGTGAAAGACGTTTCTTGAGAAAGGTGGAGTAGAGATGAGAATGAACACCAAATGAGGATAATTTTGTAACCAAAGAGCTTGTGTGTTGGTTTTTTAAAAATCAAAAATTATGTAAAATGTTTAAAGCAAAGGAATATATTAACGACATTACAAAAAGAGAATTCTCTAAGAAGATATAGAGAATTGGATCACATGTAAGTATATGGATGCGCATGTGGAGGTGGAAATTCAAAGGGTGTTTGATGTTGTTTATTATGTTTATTAATGAATAATCATTAGTTTGAAGGATTTGGAGCTTACAATGAATTATTGGTACCAAGATAAAAGTGATATGGTGAATGAAAATTTCACAACAGCCTTCCCCATTCCATGGTGAATGAGGCTGAGAAATTTTGGAGATGGAAATTGTTGGATATTAGGGAAACTAGTTATTAACAAGGATCCATGCCATGAAGAGGAAGAAACATTCCATAATTCCGGATATGGGTAAAAATCAAAATAAAGAACAAAGGGAATGGAGTTTGGGGAGTTAGCTGAACCATTTTATAAGACCACACAATAATGGACATCACAACACTAATATGAAAAGGAGAAGATCATGGAACAAAATCCTGAGAATTTATATGAATTAACAGGAAATGTCATGATCAAAATAATACACTGTTCCACACCCATAATGAGTGTGGAAAAATTAGAATATGAGATTAATTATCAAACCTTGAATGAAAGGTGTATGTTGCTGGAATATATAAAACTAATATAGTAGAAGATATTGAAAAGAAGAGGAGAATACATAACATATTGAAAATCTAATTTTTTAAAGTTTTAGAAAAATATTAGCTTAAGTATTTTTCAAAAATAGATTTCATAGAATGAAAATGGAGTTTCACCAATAAAATGTAAAGGTTTACATAATAAAATTATGTTCTCAATATAAACATGAAACGGAAATAAAATTAAATAGTTCATACTATTGAGTATGATGATGAAATTATTGTAGTACATGAAACAGATTGTCGAGAGGTTGCATCCGAAGGCACAACCTATAATACAATGAAATTTATAGTCAGACCACAAAAATAATGATTAATCATATGAAAAACGGGGATTAATAAAGTACTGCTAAAGTTTATTATACTAACAATATAAAAAACAGCAATGTATAATAATCAAATGTATTTATTATTATAACATCAATTATTGGATGTGAACATAAATGAGTTGGATCAATTATGTTTTTAAACCAATGTATAATTGTGATGTACTGTTCATAAAAAACAACAATACATAATAATAAATATACCAACATAATTGAGTTGGATCTCTTATGATTAAAATTTCAATTGTAGTTTACAATTTTTGTGTTAAAAAACTTGATTTTAAGTTGGTTTTTTAAAGAAACTCTAATAAACTCCTCTAATTGAAGAAAGAACACTTCCTTGGTTATTATAAATACATCTGATTATTACATTATATGTATAATTGATGTTATAAAAATAGTTTAAAATACATCATTGTATATTAATCACAATGTATTTTTATGATTTCATCAATTATACATTATAATTTGTTAACATACAAACTCAAGTATTAATACATCATAACATATTCCCTTAAAATTTGTTAACATTTTCAAACTGATAATATTCTTGAATTGAAATTGATTCAATTCAAGATGTACTGTTTGATTTAATTATAATGTAGTGTTGGTATATTAACATAACTATGAATGTAATATGAAGAGTATTTCATCCTAATTGATTTTGATTTCTTCACTAGATGTACATCTGAGGATTTATTTAATATACAAACAACCTATCATAAATATGGAAATAATATACTAACAGTACATCATAATAAATACATATGATTATATATATATATATATATTATTTCTCTCCAAACTCTTTCTCCTCTATATTTTTTCTCTTCTATTTCTATGTAATCTTTAAAATAACTATCTACTGTAAATTCACTTACACATATATTGGATTTTTTCCAATATAGATTCTTGGAAAACAAGTTCAAACAGGAACTAATATCAATGCACTTATTCTCTATATAAGTGCATACTAGTACTCCATAGTGAAAAATCAATGCATATAGTATCTATGTCACACTTATTTTCTATGTGAGTGAAAACTGGTAATGCATACAAGAAATAAGCGCATACCTAAAAATGTATACTGGAAAATAAATACAAATATGTAGCTATATAGATAATAATATCATATAGATTAATGTAGTTACTAGTTATTAATTCCTTAGTCTTTGTCAATATAATGCTTGTGTAGAAATATTTTTCACCAAAACAGATATTAAAAACCATTTAAATTCACGTGATTATAATATTGGTTTTTAGAAAGAAAGTGGTTTTTTAGACAATTATGGAGCTAAAAACAATGTATTATGAATAGGAGGAAAAAACATCAAGTTCCAATTAAGGATGTGTTCATCCCATTTAAACGAAGATATCCTAGACTTATAAGAGATTGTGGAACAATGGGATTTCATGCAACAATTTTAAATGTGATGATCGAAGATGATGACTTAGAGAACAAGAAACAGAATAGAGAAGATACCTTGAATTTCAGCATAAATAAAATGGGAACAATGATTAATGAATAAAGTGATAGGATTGAAGTGATTTCCAAAGAACATTTTTAAGTAAATTCCCATTGATATGGAATTGAAGGCAAGAATCATTCCATTATGAGGCTATTAAAGACAATGTTTTTTATTCAATGGATAGTGTTCCCTATTCTAGTTGAATAAAAATTAAATTTTAGAGCCTCCAATTTCCTTATTATTTTGGTTTCATAAATATAGAATATTTAACAAATGAAATTCCTATGTTTTTCTGGGGATGAGTAGAGTGGTGTCAAAGCAAGGTAGTGGAATGTCAATTCAAATGTTGTTGTTCGAGATGTATTCACCAAAAAAATATGATTGGTTTTGAGTTCAAATGGTTGATGGATATTAATAAAGTGGGTTTTTTGGGTGTTTTGTCTTTTGAAAGAATGGGTATTGAAATTTAGAGAAGGTTGAATTCATGTATTATGCTGACATAGGTTGGAAATAAGGTTTTGGATGATTAAGATGACTTGTGTAAGTGAGATACGTCATGTTAATCATGGTAACCCATGTTCCAATGGCACTATAAAAGGGTACAAAAAATGACTTGAAAACAAAAAAAAATCCCTAATTTATAATTGAAAATTTAATTTTGATGAAAATCTTTTGATCTTGAGCTAGTGAGTGAAGCTGTTTAATGATTATAGAGATTTATTAAGTTCCCTGGAGAATGTTTCGGGCAAGGTAAGTTACGATTGATATCTGGTTGGATGAATAATCTTGGACTTGGTTATGTGCTTAATGAAGTTGTCTATGGCTGAACGAATCTAACGTATTTATTGTTTAGTGATACGTGGTATTTTGATCATTGATAGTAGGAGAAGTTTATAGAATTTTTTGTAGAAGTAAAATAAGTGTGAATTAAGACAAATTTTATCCAGGTATATCAGACACAATGCCTCAACCAGCAGAAAATGGGTTTTTTTCATTTTGTTAGTAGGGATGTGTTCTTTTCACATGATAGTAAGAGTGCCGAGTTAAGACTTCCATGGAGAGGATGTTGAGGATTTTTAGTGTTAAGGCGGTTTATGAGGCTATGAGCTTGAGAAAGATATTTCAAAGTCAAGAACATTAAAATAATGAGGGATAAGAAGGAATCAATAGATAACATGCTAGAACTCATGAAAGTCTACCTGTCAATATTGCCAAATTTTTCTAGATTTCCTAATTAGACAATTTTTATTCATTAGATAATTTTTTCATTGTGGTTCAACAGTTTCCTCTTTAATTATTGGGTGAGAATGATCTTAGAATTATAGCCTTTCTATTCTTCTTGGACAAATGTGATATGTCTTTGTTTAATCTCTTAGATGAAAAACCCAATTTCCATTTCAGTTTACAAAAATGTTTATTTGATTGGTTTTAGATGTGATGTGATATGATATGAAGCTACAATAGGGTGAGAATTGTAAAATAAAAACCAAAAAAATAGTCATCCTAGTCTTGTTTATGTTGACCAGATGATATAATCTTCCAATCAAATCCCAGAACAATAGAGTACAATATAAATCTATGGTGAATAAAACTATTAGCACTTAAAAATAGTTCATCAAATATAGTTCATCAAATAGAATGTCAACAATAGAAATTATAAATACAATGATATATAAAAAATAATTTATTGAGTAACAACTCAAATATCCCTAAAGAATATCAATTAAAAAAAAATACAACTATGAAACCCTTAACTTTTAGAACTATTTGACATGTGCTTTGTAACCTAAGCCAAGGTATCTCAATTCTGTCCCAAAAATGTTCCTCGACTAAAAACACATTGTTATGTATCAACAACCAGTCCTTGTACACTCTATTCTCCAAGAAAAAAAAATCCATTCCCCAATCTAGGAAATGAAAATTTTAATACTAACCATGGAATCTGTTACTCTCAATGGATCAGCAGTAGCCCTTCATCATGAATTATCATAAAAATTGGGATCTATACCATATCTATTTGATCTCAATAATTGTAAAAATAATAATTACAAGAATAAATAATTATGTCTTTTATAGTTTAAACAACACAAGTGGATTCTCTATGAAAATCTCCCTAACGAAAATAAAATCAAAATCACTCTTGGAAATAGGCTAGTTGAAACATGAAAACAGGCTATTAGATATCAATGATCATGAAAGTAAAAATTACAACATGAAAGACTGACAAATTACAATGAATATCTCAACATATGTTTAATTTGGTCAGAAATAAAGGAATGGAAGATGAGGATTCATATCATTAAAAGATATGTAAGAATTGTGATTACCTACAGGAAGGGGTGAATCACTATAGGAGGGATCCAGAAGGTTCATTTCCTTGGCAGGAAGGGTTGATCAACGAGAGCAGGGAGCGGGTAGGGTTTCTTTGACATATCTGGAGAAGGTAGTGTTCCTTCACCTGAGTCGATGTCATGAGAGCAGGGAGCGACGAAGCGGGTAGGGTTCTATTGTGTGAGCCAATTTCGTGAGATTAGGGAGCCGATCGAGTCCTTCACAAGAGTAGTAGGCAGGGAAGGGCAGTTCGGTCAGGTGGAGGACAGGGAGATCAATCTCCGAGAGGTGAAGCATCGGCTGATGCACCGGATAGAGGAGGTACACCCAAAGAAGGGTATGTGGGAGGAGAGGAATGCGTGAGGGGTGGAGGAACCGCGAATGGAGATGTCGCGATTAGATGAGTTGTGAATGGAGAATATGGTGAGGGTGAAGGAGAATCTTGTGAGGATCAGATGAGGGGGAAATCACTCGGGAGATGATTGAAGGAGAATGGTTTTGAGGGAGAGATTGGGGAGTGGGTGAGTGGAGAAGAAAGCCTCGACGGAGGATAAAAAACAAAGAAGCTATTCCCACGAGGAATGATCTGCTCGTGGCTATATCTAATCTATATCCACAGACCATTTATACGGTGGCTATAAATGTGTGGCTATATGTTATTTTTTAGTAGTGTTACTATTTGGGATCCCTCCATTATATTTTCACTAATAAAATAATTTATTAACTCATTAACATTTTAGTCATTGTCCAACGGAATAATGAATTTAAGATGAATAAAATTTATCAAATTAAAACCAATCAATAGATTGTTAAAATTATTATTATCTAAATACCTCTAATGATTCCATATATCGATGGTGAAAACAACATGTAAGTCCCATAAAAAAATTAAGAAATAATACAAGCTCTAGTAAAGTAGTGAGTTATATTTCTCAATAAAACTTCATGGACATTTTGGAAAAGTTGGAGGTTGAAACATGGAATAATTTGGGGGATATAAAAAAAATTAAAATAATTGAAAGAATAAATTTTAAAATGGGTGAATTGATTATAGTTTATTTGATATAAAAATTCAAAACTCTAGATAGTCATTGTAATTATGAAGAATAAAGTGGAAAATAATGAAAATTATGGAAGGATTCCAATTTAAGATACAAAGGATGAAATCGTGTAATTTAATTGACACATCAATTTAACACCTAAAAATTCCATATAAGCATCATATGTTATGATCCCTAATCATGATATTTTAGATCCCTCTCTAAAAGTAATGGTGGGGTGCGAATGAACCTTTTTTCTTGAAGGAAAGAATTATGTGGGGCTGATGATCTAGAACACTTATAATCCATGGAAAAAAATAGAAAGCACCATAGTATTTATTAACTACATTAAGAATGTCCTTCATGCTTTGAAAAAAATTATGATGGTCTATTATCACTTTACATGAGTTGTTATTGGTGTTTCCACTATATAACTACAATTATTATCTCTCAAGAATCTAACGGGTTAATTACAAGGTAGAAAATTCATAGATTTATTTGATTCATGTGATGAATAATTAAGGATAAAAATTATAGTAAATTTGAATATGTTAATAGTGGTAATATGGCATGTATATTCATATTTTTAAATATATGTGTTCAAGGTGAAAATTAGCAGACACTGAGTATAAGATAACAAGAAGACAAAATAAAATAATACAGATAATGATAAAATTGAAAACTAATATCAAAGGTATAATTTAAAAGAGGTAAAACTTATATAAAGGAGAAAAGAGAGACTAATTGAATGTTCTTCTCACTCTATTCTTCCCCTGTTCTCTGTCTTCCTCCTTCTGCAATTCTGATTCTTCACAACTGCTGTATAAAAATATAATAAGTCATTGTTATCCATTTTATAACTTAAGTATGACAATTCATGTTGGTTTGTGTTCTTTTTTATAGAACCTCACACATAGCCCACTGAAGTTGGAGACTCTAAGGAGAATATCATTTTCAAAACTCTACATCGGTCACATTATAGGAGGTTGATGTGGTCAAGTCCCAAATTAGTGGTTACTGTGTGGTAAATTGAGGGGTTATATCAGTGCATATCAATGTAGAAATGGGAGTAAGTGAAGAATAATATTAAAAATACTTAAGGTTTAAAAAATTCAACAAGAATAGTGGATGGGGATGAAGTAAGAGACAGGGGATTACCTCTGATGTTGAGGGTTGTGGGGGAGAACCATAGGGAATGGAGGAGGAGGGAAGGCAGCTCGGAGCAGCTTCGCTGGAGGAGGGTCGGGGTGAGGAGGGTCACGGTGAGGAGGGGTCAAGGGTTTTGAGGGTTGTTGGATAAAAGGTGTCGGGGAGGGTGATGGGGGTGTCGACCTCAGAGTCGGAAGAGAGGCATCAGGGAGGAGGCGTCGGGGAGGAGGGTCGCAGTGAGGAGGAGGGTTGCGGTGAGGAGGCGTCGGAAGAGCGGCGTTGAGGAGGAGGGTCGCGGCGATGAGGCGTCGGAGAGGAGGGTCGCGGTGATGAGGAGGGCGCGACGAGGAGGCATCGGGAAAATGGGTAGTGGTGATGAGGAGGTCACAGCGAGGAGGCATCAGGGAGGAGGAGGGTGTGGCGAGGAGGAGGTTGTGGTGAGGATGAGGGCGCGATGAGAAGGAGATCACAAGGGAGGAGGAATCGCGAGGGCAGGAGGGGTTCGTCGGAGAATGGGAGGGTTTTAGGATCGGTTAGAATGAAGGGTTTCTAACAAATAGCCACGATCATCAAATTGAACTGTGTCTATAAAAAATCTATAGCCACGGGCCGATAGAACCGTGCCTACAGGTCCGTGGCAATAGCTTGAAATTCTAGCACTGTACATAACCAGAAACAGGGAATGTCGGGTGTTGTAACAACACACTACAGCACCAGAAACAACACCAAAAATTAGAAAAAATTGGATACAAATACACAATTTAAATGGAATAAAATTTTCATCATAAAAATAAGAAAAACACTATTATATATCAAAAGAACACACCTATATAAAAGAAAAAGACACCCCAAATCGAGAAAAAGAACACACCTCTATAAGAAAAAATTCTTATATTAGTAAAAATATAAAGAAATAAATTAAACATAAAATGATAATTTTTAACTAAACTTTGAGTCAAACTAGGAACACTATATATCAGATTATTTTGTGTTTAATGTCAATTTTGAATAAAAATATTCACTTGTAGTCATACTGATCACACTTTGGGTCAAATTGAAATGAGGATGATTCTTAAACATCTGAAATTACTTATTTATCATTTTCATAAAGTATCAAAACAATCCAAATTTGTTTCCTAGGTTTTGAGTATGCTATTTATGATTTTTACTAAAATGTAATTTTAAACTAGAAACATTCAGTTTGAGTCATAGAGGTTGCATCATGTATGGTTTGAAATTAGAGTGATTTATACACATCCTAAATGAATTATGAATCATTTTCCAAAATTATCAATACAATCTGAGTTTGTTTTCTCAGTTTTTAGTGAGTTGTATTTTTTTGTATTAAAATGTTAATTTTAAAACTGATAATGGAAATTTTGAGTCATAATAGTTACACCGTGTGCTAAATTGAGATGTGGTATATTCCTAAGTGTCAAAAAACGAATTATGAATTATTTTTATAAAGTAAAAAAACAATCTGAATGAGTTTAATTTATTTTTATTATGTCAGTCTTTTTTACAAAAAAAATAATGTCATTTTTGAATAATAAGATGCACATGGAATCATAATATTCACACCATGTATCATATTGAGGTGAGGATGATTCCTAAGCATAAAAAATGACTTATGTATAATTTTTATAAAGTATAAAAATAATATAAAAGTGTTTCCTTATATTTTAGTACACTAGTTGGGGTTCTCACTAAAATGTCATTTTTAAACTGGAAACACACACTTAAAGTCATTTAGGTTGCATCTAGAATGGGTTTCACATGAGACTAATTCATATATGAGAAAAATAATTTTCAATAATTTTCATAAATTATCAAGAAAATCTAAGCATGTTTTCTTGTTTTTAATGGAGTGACACTTTTTGTATTAAAATGTTAATTTTAAACTGATAACGGACACTTTAAGCCATACCGGGAACATAATGTATCATATTGAGGTGAATCTAATTCATATACACCAAATATAACTTATGGATAATTGTAATAATGTACCAAAAAATATGAATGTGTTTTTTTGGGGTTTGGGTATGTCATATGTTTATTAAAATTTATGTCAATTTTGAATAAAAAGATGCACGTGGAGTCATATCAGTTATAATATGAGTTGGATTGAGGTGTAGTGGATTCTTACATGTCTTAAATGAATTATAGATCATCTTTATAATTTACAAAAACAATATGAATATGTTTCCTAATTTTTTAGTACACCACTTTTGTTTTTTTACTAAAATGTCATTTAAAACTATAAACACATACTTTGAGTCATACAAGTGACATCATGTGTGGGTTTAGCATGACACTAATTCAAACACGTAAAAATGAATTATGATTCATTTCCCTAAATTATAAAGATAATATGATCACATTTGATCATTTTCCGATGACTAGATTTTTTTTGTATTGAAAAAGTCAATTTTAAACAGATAAAAGACTCTTTGAGTCATACTAGCCACACTATGCTTCGGACTAAGGTGCGGCTGATTCCTACATATCCTAAATGTCTTATGTATTGTTTTCCTAAAGTACCAAAACAATATAAATTTTTCTCTTGGTTATGAGTATGTAAATTTTTTTACTATAATTAATGTCAATTTTGAATAAAACGATTCACTTAGAAACAAATCAGTCACGCTGTGTGTTGGATTGAGGTGAAGCTGATTCGTACACCACCCAAATAAATTATTGATTATTTTCCTAATGTATCAAAAAAAAATATGAATGAATTTCTTCTGTTTTGAGTATTCCACTTGTGTTTTTTAATAAAATTTCATTTTAAATTTTCAACATTCACTTTGAGTCATACTGGTCACATCATGTGTGGGTTTTACATGAGACTGATTCTTACACATCAAAAATGAATTAAGAATCATTATAATATATTATCAAGAAAATATGAGGGAATGTTCTTAGTTTTAATTCAGTTGAACTTTTTTTGGATGGGAAGTAAAATATAATGGGAGGGAGATCATATATTCATTCTGATCTGGGGAAGAGAATATTACACTTGTTAATTTGAAACCATCTCATTTTATTCATGTAAATCTTATTCTATAAGAGACCAATGGTTTCCTCTATATCAATAACACTCTAATGGAGATATAAATCCCTAAAAATATTGGTTTTCATTATTGATTATTGTGAAGTCATGCCACGGGGAGAAGATTTGTCACCATATGTTTGCTCATTAATTTATTGAGTAATATCATTATGTTTTCCTTAATGATCTTACTAGTGGATTACCGACCTATATAAAAACACTTAAACATGTTATGAAATGAATTTTTTCAACAATCCACAAGAAACACTTTCACAATGGAACTAATCTTAAGTGACAAGTGTAGTGTGAACTTTTCAACAATTTTTTTTCAAACACAATCTTGTTATGATCCTCATTTAACTTCATTTCCCAAAAATTTAATTATTTTAAAGATAGCACTTCATAACCTCCTCTACCTACGTCTCTACCTTGGTCTCCACCACTACCTCCTATTCCACCTTGGTCTCTAACTCTAACTCTACCTCCAACTCGACCTTTTCCTCTACCTCTTCCTTGGCCTCAGCCTCTGACTCTACCTTCACCTATACTACGGCCTCTACCTCCTCTATTGCCCAAAAATTTTATTTTTTTCAGGTTAGCACTTCTAAAAAAATTGATTTCCTCAATTATATTTATCCTTGAAAACGAGATCAAATATATTATATAATCATTCTGAAACTAATGCTTTACACCCCAAATATATTTCTAATGTTATAAATTATACCTGATCACAAACATAGTAGGTGATCACCTATATTTTTTTTCAGTATACATTCTGAAAAAGGTATTCTTCCCACTCATATCTGAACAAATTAATTTCATCTTTTCTGTACGAATGGTTGTCGAAAATCATGATAGTAATAAGAAAATATAAAAAACAAATGATAATGAAATATATTTAC
This sequence comes from Viscum album, assembly GCA_963277665.1. Lineage (NCBI taxonomy): Eukaryota > Viridiplantae > Streptophyta > Magnoliopsida > Santalales > Viscaceae > Viscum > Viscum album. The sequence continues at coordinate 1,963,434,872 of OY728137.1, forward strand.
GGAAATTGTAATTACCTTCATAAATTACTTATTGGGGGATGCTTATCTTCTCAAGATTTATGATATCTCTCATAAATTTTCAAACATAATATCCACAATTGATGTCGTTATCTTTCTTTAAACACTATAAAAACATTAAACAAAATAGATAAATTGTTTTGAAATATTTTTATAGTTAAATAATTTTATATAATACTTGATTTATTTCAATTTTTAATAATCCACATTCTTTATCTCTTCAGAAAATGACTTTATTCCATGATTTAGCCTATATTTAGTGACAAATATATCGTAAAAATCATGTTAAAACATAGAATGAAACATATAATTCAAATTTTATCTATAAAATGTTGATATTAGTTTATTACATATTCACAATAAAAATCATGTGTGGTCAGTGGGTTGGATATCCAATCATTAGATCTAAAAATATATATCTAGGGTGTCCATATTGATTGTGATCATCATCCAGTACTCCCTAAAAACAAATAATTAATTAAAAAAATTAAAAATATATTTTATGTGATTAGATTGTAGAGTTTTAATTATAAATTATATAAATCAAAAATATTCTATCACCATACACTTTTTGGTCAAACTCTTTAAGTAACTCATTAGTCTTATTCTCAATTTATTAATTATCCAAAGTAAGTTTTCCCATTGAAATGATACAAGGATTAATGAATCCAAATCATGATTCATATGATTTTACTTTATATATTTTTAATATAAAGTTCAGTAGAAAATATAAAAATTTATTAACATTAATAAACATAGTAGCTCGTTATTTGGATAGATGTATTATGAAAATTTACCTTATGTATGTATTCACCACTGAAATGCTCTACCAATCATGCTTGAGAATCATAGTTATAATCTAGTTAAAAATTACATATGTCAGAGAAATTTCATAAAATTATTATACATATCTAATTTAATACATATTTTTATCTTTAAATATGGTCTCTTCATGAATTTCTAATGATAATATTTGTTTCTCTATAACTGATGGGTAGAAGGTACTCTCGGAATGTTAATTTGATTTCTCAGTTGATTCCCTATATTTTCATGATCCAAGATTCTATTTCTCCATCACTTTATCAGTATGTAAAATAAAACCTCACTTTATATCTTTTATCATTAATTGTTACAGGCTTTTCATATGAAAAAATTTGTTAAATACATACCTCATGTATCTTTATATGATTAGACATCCATGCTATGATAGATCCAATAGTATCATGGACTGTTGTAATATTTGGTTCATCAAGTGGAATAGAAAAATCATTAGTCCAATCATGAGCTACCTTAATCCCCACACTCATGTGATATTTTGGGAGTTCATTATGATGTATTTTTTCTTTTGGGATATTATACATTGTACATATCACAACACGACGGTGCATGGTTGTTGACAAATAAAAATCACATAAAATTGTACCCTGCATTATTTTAGTAATATAAAGTTATTGAAATTTGTTTTATTAACATTTTGGATAAAGGGTAATGAAAAACATTGATTACCTTGGGTAAGGTATGTGGTTGGGAGAATATATAGCCTCAAATCTAGTGGGATCATTTGGTTCATGTGTGGATCTTTTATCCACCACTTGTTTTTCTTTGATCCTTTCTCATACATTGGTCTGCCAAACCAGACAAAACAATAATTACTTGCAGTGAGTCTATTTTTGTCTGCAATCATATCACCATATTATATGTATCATCATGTGGTTTTATATTCTATAAATATGTTCAAGGAGAGACTCAAAAATCTAATCCTCTAATGTGACTATATTGTTCTTGATGCTATAAAGCTACTAAAAGTATCTTTTTTTATGTGCAATCATTTCCAATTCTTATGTCTAAACCATATAAAAAAATATGAACATAAATAGATATTTTTATGTAATATTTTAATAAAGCATAACTAATTAAAATTATTTCATACTTACACATGTTTCCCATAATAATATTATGTTTTAATCAACTAGTTTGACCTCTTTATTTTCACAAGCCTCCTTCTATAGAAAATGACGTGGGATGAATGTGGCTTAATATTTTTATTCATAAATATACATATAATAAATGATAATTTTTTGTTTCATATCACATATTTAAACTTTTATTTTTGATTTAAAATACATAACAATTTCTTCTCTAATGAAGTGCACCCCATCTTTTCTCTATGATAGGGGTATATTGGTTTTGATGAACGTTCTTTATTTTTGTCACTTTTTCCTATTTCATAAATTAAAATTTTTAAATCAAGTTGAATAAAATAAATAATTTCAAATTATATATTATCAACTACCATGAAACTGAAATGATTTCTCATTGTGATGATTGATTAAAGTAGCTCGTGTTTTCTGCTTTATAATTTGTCCACAACTAAATGGTGGGTTGGTATTTACTTTCCCCTCAACATCCTTATGATATATCTTCCCAAGAAGAGTCTGGAAGCCTCTTTGGGATCTTACAAAGGCCATTAAAAATTATTATGGAAATATTTTAAAATAAATGAACTCTAAAAGGAATAATACAAATTAAATCAATGTTTCATTATATAATTTGTTAATAAAATAGAGAAAGTGTATCATAACATTACTATTATATCTTTCTAGATAATTTACTTCATTTTAAGTTGGATGTGGAACCATGAATCAATATCAATCGGAATATCCATCCTTATAGTGGCCACAATATAACTAATTAACATTGACTTTTTGGGCTCAATAGGATGGACACGTTGATTCCAACCAACATCAAAATTTATACCATAGATTCTTTCATTGATAATTTTATTCAACACTGTGATTCTGTGTTATTGTTTTTTTATCAGCATGTTGTTGATCCCCTAATAATTCTATAGTTTCATCATCAATAGTTTTTTATTCCTCAATATTGGTAGCATCATCATGTTTGGAATACATTGTTTTCATGAGTAGTCAAAGATTTAATCAAACTTTAATAACAACAAAATAAACATAGAGAAAATTTTTGAGAAAGGCCACATGCATGCTCTATTGCAAACATGATGGTATATTTAAATCCATATTCATACTATTTTTTCAAATGATTAGCATGAACCCATTTTAAAGTAAATGGGTAATAAAATTTATGAAAATAACTACCCCACTATGGTAGTTGTTATCCTATGAATTCATCCAAAGATGAAAGTTATAGACAAATTTTATCCACGTCCACATCATCTCCCGAACAGTTATTATTTCATTTTGTTTCTTGATACTCATCCCCCATCTCTTGTGGATATCTAGCTATGTTTCTTGAACTACTCTAATCAAAAGTCATCACATACTGGGTAATAGTGATCATTTTGGATGATTGCTACTCATATTAGTTCAAACAACATAGAAGAGATGTGTCATGAGTCATAAGAAACAAAATCCATTGATAACTATTGTAGAGATGACCCTGATAAGGATGATAGTTTTCTAAATACATATTTTTAAATTACCATATCATAATTTAAAATTTCAAATCTCATCGCAAAATTCTAAGAGGACCCTGGAACTACCATGATAACATCAACTCATCCCCACTGAGCTTCACTAACTCTAATCTATGTTACTAGTCTTTTTCCCTCGTATGTATATCAAATATAAGAGCTATATATCCACCGAGGTTCATGTGTAGGGTGTGAGTATAAAAATAAATAATTAAATACTAACAGGACCCCTAAAATATTTAACTTATATATTTGATTATATGTTAAAATTTGTAACACTCAAAATAAACATGTAATTCAAGTCATTGTGTACCAACTAGGTTACTATGACAATGAAATGTACCAACTTAATTTCAAACCAATGAATTATACTAATCATACCATAAGATTATACCATGGTTTTTCCCTGGAATTAAAATAATTTCACTAATTGGTTCCCTTTGGAAATAACCATATAATGTGTGCCACAATACGCACATGAGCCTTAGTCCGGTTCGTAAGGACTCTGTAAGTGCATCCAAGCGACCAGGGATCAAATCCCGGAGGAGGCAGAATTTTTGGGGTACTATAACAGCACTGTAGCAGGTACTGTATTAGTACTGTAGCGGGAACTGTGAAGTACTGTAGCAGGTACTGTAGCGGGAACTGTAACAGGCACTGTTTGGCACTGTAGCAGCCGGGAATATACCCCCGTTTGGGCCTTCTAGACACCGATTTGGTCCCTAAGTCCTTTAAGGCCTTTCAGGCCACCCAGGACATCGGGTCAGTAAGGCCTTAGGGCTACCTCAAGGCCTTCAGTCAACCTTTACTACAGATGAAAACCAGACAACCTACAAGGAACAAGATCTACAAGGAGGATGAGCAAGGAGCTTTCACCACAACAGAGCTAAACGGATTGCAAGAATGAGAGGGTATGGCACCTGCCATCAGGACAAGTCTGTGCATGCACATGAATTCCTAGCCGAACAGCAATGCAAAGGTGGAGAGGTGATTTCACGATGAAGATGATGGGGAAGAGCAGTTCTAAGTAGTTAGTCAGGGTTGTATGTAATGTTTGAAGCCTATGGGAAATGAATTCCTCTAAGGCCTACGGGCCATGTAATACTTACGCCTACGGGCCTTGTAAGGGTTCCACATCACCCCTTGAAAGGTGGATTATCAAAATCAATAAAAAATGAAGGCCTTTGGGCCATTGGAGGATGGGTTCCACAATACATTAGTTAAACCTAACTTCTGAAAACCCATAAAGAAGAACAAAGAAAAAAACAAATGTCACGTCACCCTCACCCTAGCCCTAAATGAATCACTAACATGTCTATAGTAACTCACATTCTAAAATAACATACCTCAACCTCACATAAATCCTAGCACATATTATTTTTAAAAATTATGTTTATCCCATGTATACCCTAAACCCAGTCATATTAAAAAATAACCTAAATGAAATTTTAATTACGGATTCTAACATATTAAATTTTAGAAATGATGGAATCAACATTCAAATCCACATTGAAATAAATTCAGATTCCCTTAAACTATAAAATTGAATATTCCCTAATCCGTTTATTTTTATAAATCACTATTTTTCTCCACAAACATAGACAAAATTATAGCATCAATTAGCCTTTCCATCAACCTTGTTCACTTCCATTTCTGTCTTAAAGAAAAATAAATCCAATGAAAATGTATTCAGTTTTCTTTTTCTCTATAGACTCTAATTATGGTGAAGATGAATCAAAAGTAGGTTTGGGGATCTCTTCTCATTGTTAGAGGAATATCTTTGATAGTTATATTAACACCCTTTTAAATTTACCAAGGTTAAAGTGGAATAGAATCTAAAGGTGTGTTTGGAAGGTATTTTTCATAAAAAAAATGTCCAACATGGGTATTTTAAATAGGTCATTCATTATAGTAGTATTCTTGTCCAAGTATTTCAAACTTTAGAGTTATAATAGGATCCAATGTGACTGCAACCAGATTAAATATGTTTTATGGATTTTTATCAAAAGTAATTGATTGAGTCACATAAGAAAATGAATTTCAAGAAAACAAAAAAACCATTCATTATGTTTTGATTAATTTTTAGGTGAAATTTTTAGTGTTCATAGGATGTAATAAATGAGGAGGGTGAAATACTGAAAGATTTGAAGAATGGGTTGGGAGATGCGGTATTGAAAGTCATGGTAGAAGATTTGATAAATATTAATGAATACAATCATAGTGGGAGGTATGTCATCAAGGAACTTTTGAACCACGATGATGGGAGGAAGGATGGTTTGAAAGAGGGAGATCAATACAACATCAAGTGATGGAATTAAATCAAGCATATAAGGATAGATTAAATAAAGGTAGTGATGGTTATTTTTTTGAGTATTGAATTATTATATCTTTGTTCAAGACAGTAACAATTTTCGTTCCATATTCATGGAAATGTGGAATTTTATGCAAGAAGTGAATTTTATTTTATATCTATCATGCCAAAATGACTCTTTATTTGCACAACATTATTTGTGAAACCTGTGGTCCCTTGTAGCATTAATAAAGATTATAAATTCTAAATCTACAATCATAATCTAAGAATAATATCAAACAACACATCATTGCTACTCACATTTCAAAGGTTATACGACCTCCATCCAAAATATATTTCACTTTATATCACAACATGCCACCCACAAAAAATATAATCCCAGTAAACACTTTTCTATTTAATCTCCTTGATTCTATCAATTTATTTATGGTAAAAATTACCACAATCATAAATATAATATAAGAGTGTTAAGAATCACTAAATTTTTTAATATTTCACAGAAGTTTAACTTAACACATTTAATAATTCTTTCACGTGGTATATCACCATCTCATTATTCAATATTATTTTATTTATGTGAAATTATATTTAGATTTATATTCAAATTGTTGATGAATAACAAAAAATAGTCAATTTAAAGAAAATATATAGTAACCATCATGATACCTTTTCTTTTTATTTCATAGGAACAAACTTCATTTATTTATTCTACTATATCACCAATTATTAATTAATTGAAAATCAACACCAATCATTCTATGAAATTTTATGAAGATGATTTTCTCAACAGATACACATATATTAATGATTCTTCTTATTGTCTTAAGATTTTTTTCATCTTCATGTTCTTGAAAAACTATGTAAACAAGATCCAAACAATGAAAATTCACTCTATATAAAATGGAAAAAGAAATAATATAACAAAAACATCAATAAAATCACCATATGATGAAACAACGGATGGAGATGCAATCGATGGTGGCCTCTTATGAAGCTAGAATGATTTTATAGAGTTGGGGTATCAATTTTTGGGTATAGGTAACAGATAGAGAGAGATAGAGAGATGAGATGTAGGGTTTTTCATAGTTAAGAATAGTGCAAAAATGAAAATCACTGAACACAAAAAATTAAACCTAAGGAGGGGAAAAGAAGAAAATCACATCCTTGGATTCTAGCATTGATTCGTCTGAGAGAACATAGAGGGGTAGCGCCAGTTGTAAGGGAGTTATGTGAGAGAATGAGAATCATGACTAAGTGAATCATGGCTGGGGTTCTTTTAAATATATTGCGGACACATTTATTAGTGCTTTCAAAAAAACACTTATAATGAGCCCTTTTATCAGTATTAAATTGATAAATGCTAATAAAATGTATCTTTATTAGTTTTTTTCATTGGGGATAAATGATTTATAATTATAATTATTAATATAAAAGTTGTAAAAATATTTATATATTTATTTATTTATTTTTTATAATTTTATAATTAATTAAATATATAATTATTTATTTATAATTACATTAACACTTTTTTAAAAAAATATATTTTTTATTTATAATTATAAATATATAAGTTTATAAATATAGAAAATATACATTTATAAGTATATTTATATTTATTTATTTATAATTATAAATATTTTTATATCATTATATATATTTAATAAATATATATAAATATAAATATAGTAAATATATTCACTATTTAAATATATTTATTATAATTTATAATTATAAATATATAATTGTTTATTTATAAATATATTAATAATAATTTAAAAAATAGTATTTATATATTTATATATTCATATAATTATATATATATAGTCCTCATGGTACGTCTTAGTGGTAGGTGCCCCTATGGGTCTCAGTGAGGTCTCATGTTTGAGTCTCACTAAGTACATCCTTAAATTGTATATTGCATACATTTCTTTATAATGTAGCCTCTTTCCACAAGATAAATTGGGGCTTTGACCTCAGATTATAAATATATATATATATATTATAAATATAAATATAAATATTTTAAATATAAATTTATTTATATATTTATTTATAAATTTTTTTTATAAATATATTTTTAACATTATTAACTAAAATGTAATATTAAATACTCGCATTTGAAAAATGAGTGAAATTGAATAATTCAAAATTGCTGCACTTTAACAATATTGAATAAAGGATATGTTTTATAGAATAAATATAAATTATTAAAAACAATTGTAGATATGTTTTTATTCAGGTAAATATAAATACATATTAAAAATACCAAAACATATAAAATACATATATATATGAATAAATAATAGAGAATAATTAAATTTGAAAATAAATAATAAAATAAATAATAAAAAATATTAAACATTAATAAACAATACCAAAATATTATGATATTAAAATTAAATATTTAATTGACTGATAAATAATATAATATATTAAATTTATCTTGTTATAATTAAATTCTAAAATATACGTAAATTTTAATAAATTGCATAAATATTATCTGTATGTGTTTCAATATAAGATTTCATTAATTTCATATTTATTTATGTGTGTGCATTGTATATAAAAATCCATTAATTGAAAATGTATGTGAAATCAATGTAACACATGTTTGATATATGTTAAATTGAAAAAATCAAACAACATTAAAATTGAATAAGATATTAACATGTTTTCAATCAATACATTTTATTCATTTTATATATATTTATATTTAATATATATTATTAATTAATATTTATAATTAATAAATATATATATATATATTATACTTATTCTTTTTTATTAATAATTGTTTCATTAATAAATTTTTAAATAATTTTGTAATTTATTCATTTTTTTTGTTTAATTATTACAATTAATTCATTTTTTATTTTTTATTTAATTTTTACAATTTATTAATTTTATATATCTATATTTAACATATAAAATTAATTAATATTTATAATATATGTGTGTGTATATTAAATTTATCCATTTTATCAATATTTATTTAATTAATAAATTGTTTAATATGTTTCTTAAATTACTCTTTTAATTTTCATTTTTTTTATTTCATTTTATTCATTTTATATATTTGCATAATTAATATATAATATTTATTAATTTTTATAATTTATATATATGTATATTCATTTTATTCATTTTTATTCATAATTATTTAATTATTAAAGATTATCAATATTTTTTTAATTTGTATTTGTTTAATTATTTCATTTTATTATGGAACTTTATCTGTGCTAAAAATATGTTGATATAGTCTACCCGTTATCAGTGCTAAAAATAAATGGTTGATAAAGGGTACCCTTTATTAGCGCTAAAAATAAATCTCTAATAAAGGATACCTTTTATTAGTGCTATATAAAAGCACTGATAAAGGATACCCTTTATCACTGCTCTCTTCAGCACAGATAAAGGCGACATTTATCAATGCTTACTTCTAGCACTGATAAAGGCTACGACTGTTAAAGGTTTGTTTTGTAGTATTGTGGAAGGAACGCATTTGTTGGAGAATAATATCTGAAACACTATCATGTATAGTATTAAAGTTATATATAATAAAATTATTACTTAAGAGCATGTATGGTATGATAGGTGGCCAACTAACATCTTTGTAACAAAAACACAATACCAAAGATAATGTATCTTATCCCAAAGTCTGACTGCACACAATTTGATACACAAGAGGGACCCTAATTCAAATATAACCCTAAATAATAATTGTTAGGAATAATAATAAACCATTATTATTAAATTTAAAAAAAATATTAACTAATAGTCTAAGTTGAATAAAAATAAATAGTATATTGTACCTAACATGTAACTCAATAAATTTATGGTATGAAATTTATAAGAAGAAATTAAAACGCATTATATTAAAGTATATGAGAATTTATAACATAAATTTTTTTATTTTTGAATGTTATATAAATAGTAAATAAATAAACAGTTCAAATATTTTGATATGATATAATCATTTATTATCATTTCCTCAACAAATAAATTTAAACAACTTATAATTTGGACATGATTTTATTGGCATTCCTTAATATATAAGTATGAATACTTTTCATTTATATTCAAATCTAAACACTTCATATTAAATATTACATGGTATATTGTGAACACCGACATAATTATTCGAATATATAATTCTTTCATAATTATAAACATTTTATATTTATTAATATGTAAACATTTCATATTAACTATTAATATTTAAATATTTATTTTATTAAAGATTTAAAAAATATTTGATAATCATTTATGAGAAATCCATAGTTATAACTGATTTATGAACAGTCCAAAAATTAATAAATATTTTTAATCAATTTATTTAATAATTTATAAATTATATAATTATTTCACAAGTGGAAAAAATTATATAATGTAAAAAATGATATTTCATATCACTTCCTCTAATATAAAAACTCTGCATTGTCATATTGTAAACTCTTTGTGATGTTTTTCATGTTTTGGTTATAACAAACATTATCTATATCAAATTTTAAATTATATTTCAAAAACAATGATTGTATCGTAATACGAGTAATGTTATCTTTATATTACTTAAGTGTTATGATACTCCATTTTAGAAAATACAAACAATACATTTAACGAGTGGTGTTGTCTTATAATATTATCCATGATTCCAATATTCAATATTATATCACATAATCCATCTGATTATTTAATCAAGTTATTTCTTTATATCATCATCTATAGAAATCAAATTCCATTTTATTTTTATTGAATTCTCAAATTGAAATTCCAGACAAATTCCATGGTAGGGGATATGATAGCATTGAAAAGTTTTTTATGTTATACCAAATGTCAATTTGTAGTGGAAATATCATCTAAATGAATTTCCATATGATCCTTCCATGATTTATTTGAATTGAATGAAAAAATTGTAAATAGCATACATCATTTTTTGATGAAGTTTAGATTTTTTGTCACACATGGTTGAGAGATATCCCTAAGTCGAAGAAAAAACAAATCAATATCCAAAGGTATCATTGGGAATTTGAATCACCAAGAAAACTTCAATTTTGGATTCTTCTCAATCTCTATAGTCTGTTATAACCACTACCAAAGGAGAGAGAAGAAAATAAGATATTTTAATTTAATTTTAAATGACAATCAAACCATACATCTAACACCATGGTTTAATCTTGTAATTACACAGATTTTTTAAAACATAAATTCCTCACTTAACATATATTCATTTCAGTCTTAGATATATTTTCTTTCTTTTTGAATTAATAAACCATAGTATAAGGTATAATAAAAATAAATCATATACACTATGTAATAAAATCAAGAAATATTTTTTTGATCTATTATATAAAATTATGAATGAAGTAAAAAATACAGTATATATGATTAATAAAAATCTAATTTGAAAATAATAGAAGTAAATAAGATGATCATAGGTTGAAAATCATATGTCTTTTGGTCTATGAGAAATACCATAGCCATGGAAACAATATAAGAAGATTAAAAATATAATAAATTAGAGTGGTAATTGAAAAAATAAATATAAATAACATTTAGATAAAACTAAGAGAATGAAATGTGTAGGGTTTAAGGGGTATATATAGGATATAATGTGGGAATGTGCTCATTTTTATTGTTAAGGTGGTTATTTGAAATGTGGCTGTTAAAATAATAATATGATCAATGTAATATTAAAGTTATCATTAGGGGTTACTGTCAAAATATCTACATAAATAAATAAATATCATCGATATAATATCAAAATATTACAACTTAATATTTAAATTAATTAACATAATTTTTAAAATCCTTTTAACTCAAGGAAATTATAATAATATAATTCCTTTTTCTATGTGTTTAACCTTTGTGAATCCTTATTGTTTTTTATATTCAAGTTAAAAAAAATTTACCTTTTTTAGATAATTATTTAAAAAAGATATTATGAATTTGGAAATATAATATTGAAATTTGGAAAGGGTAAATGTTTTATAATATTTTGAAATAGTTTAATTTTTATTTGAATAGTAAAATATGACATGTAATGCATATAAAAATGTTTTTCAGTATTCAAAATATAACTTATTAGTTAAGAAATTTATTTTAAAATGCTAAAGTCAATTTTTAATGGCTATAAAGTGATTTTATAATTCTAAAATTATATTTTTATAATTTTAAAATTTGTTTCCCAAAATGAATAATCAATTTTTATAATATTAAGAGATTTTGAAATAAAAAATTCTCATATTTAAAAATTTATTTACATAAAATAAATTTTATATTTTTGAATTATGATATAAAATTAAGTTTGTCTAACTTTTTTTGTATGTTTTAAGAAAAAAGGTAAAAAAAAAATTGTAATGATAGTGCCACAATGGAATCACAGTATAAAAACATCATGCATGATTTCTTTAAAAGTAATCTTCAGCTAAGGGGTGTGTAAAAATATTAATTGTTAAAACGAAGACTTCTATTTTTTCCATAAAATTATATTATATTCACCATTTAATTCAAAAATAATCCTCTCTATAACCTATAAATCCCCCTATTTACCCCTATTTTCAAATCACTTTCAAAAAAACTCATTATTGATCCCATGAAGGGAATATACTCTTAGTATGGGGTGAATCAAGGTATTTCAATCTAAAATTCATCCCTTCTAGTGATTATGTTTCATGATTTTTTGAAAAAAAATATCTTCCTCACTAAATACGAAATAAATAAATAATAATATACATAATTAATTTTACTTTTTTTTCCCATACTAGGATATTTCTAAGAATTATACATTTGATGATGAGCTAGTTTACTAAAATAAAGTATATCACACTACTAGTTTACAATGTTCAGAGTGGACTCAATGTCCCTATTGGTTCAAAAAGACTCATAAGAATGAGATCTAACTTCTCCCTCACTCTAAAAGGGATCACTATCCTTTAAGAGAAAAAAATTTGATCACTTAAATATAAAAATTAGATTTCACCTTTATTGGAGTAGAAATACACTCCTTTTATATAATGCTCAATGATCTCCTCATCCTTTTCCTTTAGCTTGATATGTTAACTGTAACTAAAACTCTCTAATTTTTCCAACATGTTTATTCTACAATTCTTTTTTCTCCAATTATCCTATATCATGTTCCACATTTCATTACATTAGAAACATTTTTATCTAATTCTATAGAAAAATTCAATCTTTCCAATGAATTAAATTATCTTTTTATGTATTAGTCATGAGAAATGTTTCCATAATAAACTATAAATACAAAGTTAATATCCACCCAATTAAACCCCAAATCTTTCTCTATTTATATATTAATTTTAATCAATGATTTCTACAGTGCATAATCAATAAAATGTGAGGATTGGTAAAACAAAATGTGTTGAGTCAATCAATGTGTTAACTCAATAAACCATGTAATTATAATATAATATCTCTATGAAATATTTCTATTTTCTTCGTTTGAAAATATTTATCTAGAATACACTATATTATATAAATAGAACACTATGATGTGTTTTTTTCTATTTTCACTTCTCCAGATAAAATACCCAACTGAAACTCCCATGGTTAAATAAAACTTCACAGTTTTACTTAAGAATGACAATGATGATCGAATTTTGTTTCCTCAAGGAATATATGGATTTTCCAAAATCCCTAAAAAATCATATTCACCAAAACATCAAGGGCCATGACCAATCTATCAACTTTTTTTGAAAATTGCCTATATAATACCCAATTTATCATCATATATCCCATTTTGTAATAAACTCTATAATTCCTAATAACCAACCATAAGATCCACTATGGAATTTTCATAAGTTAAGGTAGAGAATAATATGGGTAAAAACATCTATAGAACCATTATAAACATGTACCAACTTTTTTTAGAATGGTATAATGAACAATATAAAATTTCACCATCATGGTATGGTTTTGGCCTTCCAACTAAACATTAACTAAACACTCTTAAAAATTTATTTAAACATTAGAACATATCAAATGATGAATTATTATGGTTACAATATTTGTTTTTAAGGTTTTTATCTATAATTTATCAATATAAACAACCTAAAATTCATAATAGGATTTCTGCTAACAATATACCTCTTTAGGTTTTATAACAACACTCTACACTTCATAACAATTATTAAAAACACCATATTATATTATCATTAATAAATACAAGAAAGTTTATTCAATTATTTAAAAAACATTCACTCTACACCCAAAATATGCATTATCATTATGAAAAATATGTGTTAAATGAATATTTAATCAATGAGTCACTTTGTTAACCTCCTGTTTTAACAATACTTTTTAATTAACATCACCTACCATTTTTTGTATGAAAGAATTAGAAAAACATACTCCCCATGAAAATTAATTCATGTTCATCTCACACAATCCATCTCAAAGAGTGTTATCCCAATTTTAATTTCTTAATTAACCAATTCTCCCTATATACGATTTTGGGTAACTCTCCTAATTTTTTCAATTGACCTAAAGATCACTTCCTTGAAGATTATAAGAGAGAATTAATAACTCAATCTATTAGTTAATAATTGAAAACATACCTTTCCATAAACAACTTATGAATAATAGTAACAGATAGTAAAAAGTTTAGTTATTGATACCACTCATTGAAACAAAAACATTTAATAACAAACACTTTTAGCAGAGTGGGGATCCCTTCTCTAATATATCATGTTTATGGAGATATTTATACTTTAGGATCCAACTGATGCTTCTCAAAACATTCTTTGGAAAGTTACTTTACAATAATATCCACCATTTTCTCTTGAGTATACATATACTCCAACTTTACTATCCCTTATTCAACTTTCTTCTACATATATTAATATTTTATCACAATGTTACTTACCCTAAAATGATTCACTTGAGTTTTTTAAGATTTAATGTACTTAAATTATCACATTTAACTATAATATTATAATTTACCACAATTAAAATATATTTAATTTGTTGTTTTATCCATAATATTTATGTGAAAGCATTAGTAGTGTCTATTTATTCATCTTCTTCAATATTTTATGATATACAATATTTTTTATTTCTTATGCAATAAAAATATAAATCTCTAATGTAAAACACACCACCGAAACATTACTTATTAACATTTATTGAACTATCCCAATTAACATATGTATTTCCTAATAAATCCTGTAGTTGTGTTCAATAAAAAAAATGACTAAAATCCATAGTGCCTTTGATATACTTAATTATTATTTTACCTAAAACCATGTTTATTTTCTTGGGATAATATTGATATTTCATCGATTAACATATATATAATATAATGTATGGTCTTGATGTTGTTATATGTAATAATATTCCAGTTATTTTCCAACTCTTTATTTTATTGATCAATTTTCGATCATCATCCATTGATAATTTCATCCATGAAAAATGATTTTAGCACCTCTTTATCATATTTTGATTAAGAAATAAGCATACCATGATTTTCTTATATCACCTGCAAACCAAGGGAAAACATAAACTCACCAATTATTGAAATTTTTAACTCTCTCCCTATTATATTTCTAATTTTTTTTATTAATATTCATTTGATCCTATTGGGATTATGTAATATATATATATATATTAAATCCAAAATTATTTTATCACACTCTATATCAACATGTATATTATGATCTACTCCACTATGTTTGAATCCAATATTTATCAAGTATTTATCAAGTCTTGTTTACTAATATTTTGGTGTTTATTTAATCATGTAAAGTGCCTTATTTAAGAGAAACACTTTTTCTCATCTTCATGAATTAGAAAACAATCTAATTTTTTGTAAAAAATACTCTTCAATGTCTCCATTGAGAAATAATGATTTTATATTCATTTATGAAATGTAAACATGTTTTTCATGGCTGTATACATGAACAAATATATCATTTCTAATCTATCCATGAGAAATGTCACAACTAAATAAATTCATTTAATTTAGAAATATCTCACTCACACGGGTCATGTTTTGTGTCAAATTACATTTCCTTCTTCATTAAACCTGATCTGGAAAACCTATTTTATTTAGAGAACATATTTTTCTTCTAACTTTAAAAAGACCTGACATATGTGATTCTTATCAATTTATTCAATCTTCATATTCATAACTTTTATCCAGAAATCATATGTTACTAAATCAAAAAAAGTATTAAATAATTGAGATAAAATAATTTCTTAAAATAGAGACTTCACTATCCTATTTTGTACCCAATTTTCCTTATCACCAATAAAGTTTTATTTATCAATTTAATTCATGATAGTTGAATTAATCACTATTTACTAACATGATTCAATATCATATCCAATTTATTATTTAATTTCTGGTATAAAAACAAATTAAGGTTTAGTAACAACCGATAAACACTAACTTGGAAACAAAATAACTATCACTATTTCAAAAATCGTCAAACATAAAAACCAGATAACAGAATTTAAAAAACTCAAATAGATAAAATACCATATAGGATAAGGATGAATAAATATTACTCAATAACTAGACCAATATGAAAATTTATGTCTCATAACCTATGGTATAAATTTTTACTATCACATGACTTAGAAGACTCCTCATAATCAAAACCACCACTATCAATAGATTAGAAATCTTTTTAATTGGTGTTAAGGATGAATTTATAAGAAAATACACCAACATAGATCATAAATAAACCTAACTCATCTTTTATAATCAATACTAAATAACCTCATAAGTCTCATCTCTAGAAAATCATTATCTTCTATGAAAAGGAAGATATACAAAATAAAATAATCTGCATAATTAGAAAAATCTTGAAAATAGATACCATACCCCGAGAGAGATAGTTTCATAGAAAAATGACACCATATTCCAAAAGAAAAAAACAAACTCCACTAATTTAACATCAACCATGATTCCAAGTCAAGTTGTACCAAGAAATGCATCACACTCTAGACCAACCTTACTTCTCATTCCCTCAAGCTTAAAATTGGAATCAATATCATCATATATTACGATTGTGTAGTCGACTTGTAACCTCTAATGAGAAGACCACCATATTACCTAAAAATATGCACATGTATAGAAAAATTAATATTAATTTAGGGAACTAGAATAAAATTCAATTCCACTAAAAAGGAACATCCAACACCAAAATAAACCAAAATAAGAACACAAAACTAGGTTTGCCACCCTCCTAACCTAAAAACACCATCCCAAGGAACCCTAAAACTCTATCATTCTATACCAAAGATAATTTATAGTGTAATGGGTTGTCCAATAATGGTATAAGAGTAATGATAGTGAGTAGTACCTATAAAATCTTAGAATCTAGAAACCTATATCTAGTAGTTATATTACATTATTGGTATAGAATACAAGGGTTATTGAAGGATCCAATAGCTAAGTAGTCTTAGAATACTAGATAAATGAATACATTATATTTGAAAATATAAGATGCATCATGATCACATTGTGAGAACATTATTATACCTTCCATAATATCCCTATAATTTACTTATAGTTCTCCTATAGGTTTCCTATAGAAAGGAAAATAAATAAGAGTGATCTTAGATACTTAGTATGGTGCAGCATAAAATTAATGTTATCATAACATAAACTCGGAACAAGTGATTTATAAGGAATGAATAGAAAATATGAATCTATAATCAACTGAAATTGAGGGAATTTTATTTCCATGATAATAAATTAAAACATGGATATCAATAATCAATGATCTCATATTGATTGAATGAATATTATTATATATCAATACATATTGTTATGGCCTTTTCCAAGACACTATACTAATATAGGGAGAGGTATACACCAGAACTAATGTTTTTTGTCTCATGAGACATGTTGATACATTAAGGGGATATATAATGTTTGGATCTACCCATCACCAGACTAAGTCTAATGTAATGACCATAAGAATCAAAAATAAATTTCATAACATTATCTAGGGAACCACTAGTTAAATAAAAACATAGATATTTGGATGATAAAAAAAATAAAAAAACAATACTTCTCCATGAAATAGAATAATGTGGGTTTCTAGGAGAACACCCCTTAATCAAAAGTAATGTTTTGTGGTATCCTAAAAGTAATAGAAAGTACCCTAATCAATGAAATATATACTAGAATGCACTTTTAATGTGCTAGGATATCCATGGATGATGTTAATTGGGATTAATAGTTTTTATTATTATGAGACCAAGTAAATGGTAGAAAAAATATCTTATCATGGTTAATAAAGATATTGTTCACATTCCAAAGCATATCCCTTAGGAGATTCTAATCAGTTGTTCAGTCTTAGGCCAATTCATTATGCATTAGAGTGATGATTGAGTTAATGATCAACCAAAAGTTTTAATAGTGATTACCCCTAGGTTCATCGACTCCATAGATTCATCCACTTATGAGTATCTAGATATGGATTTATTTTCTAGGAAACTACACACACTTTTACTTTACAAAAATTTATTATGGTTTTCCACCATGAAAAAATTTAGTTTTATAACAGTTTTAGTAACTCTTGAATCAAAACAATATGAGGGATGGATAAAAATATATAATTTTAAATACATTAAATTTCATGGATAATATGGTAAAAATTACTCCATGTAAATTTATGTACTATACAAAAATAAATAGGTATTGAATATAAAATGAGTCCTAAAGAATAAAAATTGAGATGAAAAAAGATCACTTATAGCTTGATTAGAAATTCAATAAAAATCTATTCAAATATAAAACATAAAATTAATCTTAAAATAAAATGAAAAAGGTAATTTCCTAATATAACTTATCAAATATTTTGTATATACATCACATAAATGAAATTAGGTGCATAATAAAAAACATGTATCAACGAGTGGAATTTTAGAAAAAACCCCTTATCTCTTGTCATGGCTTCCTTGAACAGAATTTAACCTATGTATAATAAACAAAGATATATTAATCACTTAATAACATAACATTAATCATAACCATTTTTTATTATAATTTTTATATATAATCATTATCTATATTAAATCTAGTTAGTTTACCTATTTTCCCACTTCGGTTGTTAATAGTTTGGTAATTGTAGTGGTTTTATAAAAGTGGTATTGTTGTTTATTATTCCCTCAAAATTAATTAATTACTAGGTAATAAAGGGTATTATAATATAAAAAATTTATTTATTTAAAATAATATTATCTCATTCCATTTTTGTTTTAGTTATGCTATATGAAAGTGGAATTGGTTTCTTTTTATTACGGTGATTTTAGAGATTAAAGGTGATTTTTAAATAATAAGATAAATAATTAATATAACAATTCCAAAAACATTAAAAATTATTATTTTATTTTTAAATGATAAGAAAATTAGTATTTAGGTTCCCATATTTATCCATGTTATATTTTTATAACATTTATCAAGTAAGTGGTTAAACCAACCAAAATAAGAATATGTTATACTTAATGGATGAATTTTATTATGAAAGTGGCTCTTTTTTTAATAATATCATTATTATAGGATAAAAATGATACTATTTAGATAAAATTAATGTGTTAAGTCATATTTAAATAGTTTTTAATAAATAATAATCAAATAAGTGAAAATGATATGTGTTACTTAATGGAGACAGTAGTCCGCACAATGAACAGTAATGTTCTCATTTCTCAAAGAATGAGGGAGAAAAAGGTATATAGTATTTTTAAATTTTTATAATCATAGATATATTATATATATAATATTTATTCAAAAATAAAATCATTAAAACAAACCATTATAGGTGGTATTAAAAAAATCAATGACATCAATTTGTTGAAGAGGTAGACCATGGACACGTGCTAACGACGCTTTTTTTCTTAATAGATGGAGAGAGAAAAAATAATGGTTATTAAATTAATATAATAAAATATATTTATAATAATGATACTGAGTTAATTATTTTGGTAAGTATATTATAGGTTTGTAAGAATAATTTTATGAATAAAATACTGATGGGAATATACTACTTATGTCATCATCCTCGGTTTTCTCTTAAAAATATCATTGTAAATGAAAGGATTGAGAAAACTTATGGTAATAAAGGGATTACTATCATGATATAGTAATATAGGATTAATAAGATGGAATATTTTAAATAATAAATTAGAAAATATATTTAAGGTATTAAGTTGATGAAGTTAATCCTTTTTATATTGATGAAAATGGAATATCTGAAATACTCTTAACTTTTCAATGACATAATTACACTATTCAAAGGTAAATAACTAGAAAAGTTTTAAATAATGGAAGTTATTATTTAATTGGGTATATAAATCCTCTAACAATAATTTAAATAATTTTTTAAACTTTTTTTTCTTATTTACCAATATATTTTTACATTTTATCATTTTGGTTTTTACCTTGTTAACCAGTTTTTTACTATGTAATTTATATATTTATATAAATATAAGGTAAAATATATTTCCAAATTTTGGTGTTATGAATCAAAATTTAGAATCTATTTAATCCAATTAAATTTCTAAATATTATAAAATTTACTTTTAAATTAAAAATTATAATATATATATATATATATAAATATTTCTATAAAAAATGATGTTTTCAAAATTAAGTGTTTCTAATCATATTTACTATTGATTACTAAATGAGTAAGGGTTAATATATTTATATACAGTTTTAGAAATTATATTATAATAATTATTGAGAAATTATTGATTAATAGTATTAGATAAACAATTACATAACGTTAATAAAATAATTTTTAAAAAAAATAGTTTTATTGTTATCATAGTAATTAAATTTAATCCTCCTAATATTCTATTTAAGCATAAAAAAATTTATAATTTTTTAATTATAAGTACATAATTATTATATATTTTAAAATAATTTAATAATATTAAATATATAAATGTCATATAAGTTATTTTTATAATTCATTTAAATAATTTTAGTGAACAGTGTATAAAATATAAAATATATGTTTATAAACTAATCATATTTTAAAATGTATAATGTTACTTATAAAACATATGTTTGTTAAATATAAGGGTTTTTTATTTTTATTTTATTCTTATATCCTGGCGACATTATAAAATTCACAATTTAAAAAATTGTTTTTTCACTTTTCACCTAAAAATTAATCTTTTTGGAAAAATCTCAAAAAATTCATCTTAATCTAATATAATTATGATTAATTTAAAAATAATTTTTTTAATAAAATTATAAAATTAGGAAATTACTCTTTTAAATATACCCATGAATAAATTATCTTTAGAGTTTTTATTGTTTAATTGACCCAGATATGGTGTATACCTACTATAGTAGGGTCTTAGTTATTAAATTCTCCCCCTTAAATAATTTCATCCTTCAAATGGGGGTATATATCAGCTATTGAAAAAAATGGATATTTCTTCATTATATGTTCTTCATTAAATGAGGTTTCCTCTTCTGTATTTTGATTTCTCCAAAGGACTTTCAACAATTGAGTTGTTCGATTTTGAAACACATTCCCTCGGATGTCAAGAATCTAGATAGAATATTTATTATTAAACAAGTCAAGATACAATTATATTTCTCATATGTGAGCACTTATGTTGGATCTGGAATTTATTTCCAATGTAATGTAACATGGAATATGTCACATACATTATAAAGGTTGGGTGTTATAGCCAATCATTAAGCTACATCTTTACTTCACAATAGTATTTTAAAATGGCTAGTGTAAATAGGGATTAACTTCCCCTTTTTTCAAAATATTACACCTCTCTTCCATGGGGAAACCTCCAAGAATACATGATCCCCCACTTGAAATTCAATTTTTTTCTTTTTATTATCATCATAGCTCTTTTTTATTTAGGCTAATTTAATATGATCTTGAATAGTACATACTTTAACAGTAATCACTACCATAATATTTGGACTAACTAGATTTATTTCTATAATTTATTCCCAAAATTGTTTTGTATAGAACCTATTACCATAGAATACTTTATATGGTTCCCTAATGTTGTCAAAATGGAAGCTATTATTGAATGAAAATTACACTAATGGTAAATACTGATCATGAATACTGTAAGGGTCAAAAAAGATGATCTCGTCATGTCTTCCAAATTTTGGATAGTCCTTTTCGACATCCCATCCATTTAGTGATGATATGATGTGCTTAAATATAACTTATTATTAAGATCCCTTTGAATACACTTCCATAATTTCAATGTAAACCTTGGGTCATGATCAAATATGATTGACAGAGGTGGGCCGTGAATCCTTGTGACTTCATGGATATAGAGTCGATAAAGGTTCTCAAGGTGTAGATATTCTCTTATAACTATGAAATTATTAGACTTAGTAATACAATCAATGATGACCCATATAGAATCATTCTTGCTCGAAGTCATTGATAATCTAGGGAAATGTCAATTGTAACATTGTACCACTTCCATGTATGTATATGAAAAGGCATGCCTCCCTTGGGATTTTGTCTGTCATCCTTTACCTGATTCCATAGTAAGAATCTAGGCACAAAGTCCATAATTTCCCACTTCATACCATTCCATCATAAATGTTCTCTAAAATTTATATACATGTTAATTCTACCAAGGTGTATATATAAATTTGAGTGATGTGCTTCATAAAGAAGTATCCTCTCTATCTCAAGTATGAATGAAACACATAAATGCCTTTCAAAATTCAAAACTACCACTCTATAGATAAAGTCTATCAATTTCCCATAATTTTTTAATTTAATATTCTTTTGTAATACCCCCATCATTTTACTGGAACTTCTCTCTCATTTATAGTAAGGATGTTTTAATAATTTTTTGGAAAAGTAATGATGGATCCCCTTGACTAAAAAGAACCATATCCATATTTACCAGATTTATATATATAGGATCATTGTTAATCCTCTCCATGTTCAAAAATCTATGGTTCCTATGAATTAATGAATCAATCACTTTATTTTACTTCCCAAGGTGGAAGTGTATCATGAAATCATGATCCTTGTGTAGCTCCAACCATTTTATTTGCCTCATGTTGAGATCATTCTAAGAGGAGACATACTTAAAACTCTTATAGTCTATGTACATGTTGAATATTTTACATTGAGATAGTTTCCCCATATTTTCACATAAAATATTATAGATTCCAACTCAAGTTCATGTGTTGGGAAGTTCTATTCATGTATTTTCTATTGCCTTATCACATAGGAAATCACATTATCATTCTGTATAAGTACACAACCAAGTCCTTTCTTCAATACATAACTATATATTAAAAATATTTCATTACTTGATGGTAATTGTTCATTAATAAGACTCCTATTTAGTTTCTAAAAACATTACTTACATTCCTTTGACCATGTGAATTTTACCCACTTTAGGTGTTCACATGTTTAGTGGTTTCGACAACCAGAATAAATCTTGAATAAACTATTTATAGTAACTTGAAAAAACCTAGGAAACTAATGATCATTGTTATTTTAATCTATATAGATCATTATTTTGTTAAATTTAACATTTAAGGGTCAATAGAGATTCTATCCTTGAAGAAAGTATTTCTAAAAATATAAACTTCATTGAGCTAACACTCACACTTATAATATTTTTCATATAAATATTTTTTATGAGGGTTTATAGAATTATTTGAAGATGATCATTATTTTATTCATAGCTCTTATATTATATCAAGATATCAAAAATTAATACCACCAAATAGTTTTCAAGATAATTATTTAAAAGTATATTCATCAAATCCATAAATATTGAAGGTTCATTGGTCAATATAAAAGGCATTATTGTAAATTCATAATGTCCATTCCTTGTTCAAAATTACATATTCTATATATCATCCTTCTTCACCATTAGCTAAAGACAACCAAAGTGAAGATCAATATTTGAGAAGTAGTGTTATCCTTAAATTTTATAAAATGAGACACCAATGTGTGGTAACTTATATATATTCTTTATAGTAATTTCATTGATCTCCACATAATTGATGAACAATCTCATAGAAACGTCCTTTTTTATATGAATAAAATAGGGGCTCCCCATGGTGAAACACTATGGTGTATAAATCCCTTATCACACAAATCTTGTAGATATTTCTTCAACTCCAAAAAATCATTGGTTCTAGTCTATATGGAATTTTATATAAAGGAATTGCATTAGGAATGACTCATTGGAGAAAATAACTTCATGCTTAGGGAGATGACCAGGTAATTCTTATTGAAAAAACAAAAATGAATTTTTATACCATGTGTATATCTGATATTCATTGGATATCTTATTTATCCATATATAACCCTTTATCTTCCTCTCATCCCATAATTTCATTATGTAGATCTACTACCGGATGATCCAGATATCATTTAGATGATGAATTCTCTCCTCTAAAGAAAATAGATTCCACCACACCTTCATGAATAATAATCTCTTTCTATTGGAAATAATTTTTTCATTATACTTTAAAAGATAATATATATCAATTATATTATCTGATTCAATAATAGGTATGAAAACCATGTTTGAAAATAGGTTACATCTATGCATCATAATTGGAACTAACTGACATATCATTATTGTAATATTATATCTACTTAGTGCCTTAATTGATTACTCGCTAACTAGGGTGTTAGGTAAATATCTAATTTATTTAAAAAAATGGATATATACAAGGTTGTGAAGATCTGGAATAAAATAAACTATTAGATAATTTTGAGGATACTATCAAATTATATGCCACCAAATCATTAGGAACATTGACTTTAACTATGGTAATCTCATAATATTGGCCTTTCTCCTCTGAGAATTTATAAGGTAAATTCCTATGATGTTTGGGGAATTGGTTTTTATAATTTCCCATATCCTTATATATAAATCCTTGAACATTAATATCTTATTACTTGTCTTTATATTCATTAGATTTATGTCCTTTTTCTATACACTTATTACAAATACATGCTTCTTTCCTGCAAGCCCCTGGGTGTTTCTTCACATAGTTATCATATATGGGAGATCTTATCCTTCCATTATTCCCCTTTTCTACACTTCTCTTCCCATGATCCACATCTAGCCTCTTCAAATTATGATTTCCCTTTATTACATACATCGTATAGAACTCAATTTCAATAGTGATAGTTCTTGAAACAATATCTTTATATGGTTAAAGGTATAAGAGGCCAACTCTCATTTAAGGATTATCTTTAACCCATAAAACAAATAATCACTTTTATTTTCTAGTCAACATGCATAGTCTACAACATACCTGGATAAATTTTTAAAGTTATCATCAAACATAGAAAAAAATTATCCTCCTTTTTTCTAATATTAAGGAAATAACTTTCAATTTTTTCTTCTCATGAGGAAAGTATTTTTCATAGAATACATTCTTAAAATATCCCCAATACATGTTTTTTTCTCATCTTCCTCTTCAGTTTTTTGAATTATTTACCACCATTAGACCATATATACCTTTATATAATAAACCAAAATGATGAATTTTTTCCTTTACACTACTTCCCAAAGAGAGAAATAACTTCTATAGGGACTTGATTCATCTTTCAAAAACTAATGGATTAGTAGTTCCACTGAATATTGGAGGTTATTGTAATATGAAGAAATCATACAATGTTAACCATGTTATAGATATCCTATTCACTCTATATGGGTGAGATTATTTATCATAACCTGATTTAACTTCCCTAATATGATTTTGAATTTATTAACTTCAACTTCAAATTCTTTGACTAATTTTGGAGGAAAATCAATGCATTGACTATGGGTGTTGATACAATTATCATTCCATATATTAGTCATCATATCTATCTACAATGGTTGACACATAATACATTCATGGTATTGAATTGTAAAATAAAATTCCTATTATGTCTCTAGAGTGTTAACTAAAAATATTGAGGGTTTTCATAGTACTTCTGTTATCTTACTATAATCCACTAAGTCTAAACCCCAATATTCCAATTAAAATTCCTCTCATTCCAGATGTAATATACTAGACTATAGAAACCTAGATCCAGTAGTTATATTTCTTGATTGGTATAGAATAAAAGAGTTCATGAAGGATCCAATAACATATTATTCATGTAAGACTAGATACATACATACATTACATTGTAAAATAAAATAATAATCATGAATACATTGTAAGAACTTTATTATCCCTATCATCATATCCCTGAAAATTACACATAGTTATCCACTAGGTTTTCTGGGAAAGTAAAAAAAATAATGGTGATCTCATATACTTAAAAAATAGTAGAATACAATAGAATCTATCATGACATAAACATGGAACAAGTGATATGGTGGGAATTAATAATCAATATCAATATATAATAAAATGAAAATAAGAGCATTTTATTTCCATGAAAATAATTGAGAACATTGATATTAATAATAATTGATGTTATACTAATGGAATGTATAATTACAGACATAAAAACATGATTTCAAGGCCTTATTATAAGACAATTTATTGATATAGGGAGACGTATACACCAAAAACAAAATTTTTGTCTCATGAGACCTCTTGATACATAAAGGGGCTATATAATGTCAACACTAGTATAAAAAATTCATTTTGACATCAGTTATAGCATAAAACTGATCCCAAAAGTCTCACTCAAACAATTTTAATGTCATTTCTAATAACCAACATCAAAAGTGATACAAGATCACTTTCAACATCAATTATAGTAAACCAATGATCCCAAAACTCCCAGTAAAACAATTTCGATGTCATATTTTTGCTATAATTGATGTTAACAGTGATACATAATCACATTAAAGGTCAATTATATAAACAACTGTAGTTAAAAGTTCCTCCTGGACACTTTCGATGTGGGTTTTTTTATAAATGATGTCAAAAGTATTACAGGATCACTATCAACATTTGTTTTTTGTATAACTGATACATAAAATTGATAATTTTTTTAAAATAAATTCAATGATCGTTACATAATTTTATGAAAATAAATGATCAATGATGTTGAAAACTGTTAAACCTAAAGAAAGTTTTGAAAAAGTTATATAAAGCATTAACATAAAGATTCAGATAGATTCAACTCACTTTTATGAAAATACAAGATCAGTAAAATATAACATGTTAGAAATAAAAATAAATTATCAAAAAAATAACTATAAACCTTATATTTAATTTTGATGTTTGATTTAGTGTTCATCACCTTAATTTCCAGTGTAGGGGCCAACACATGTGGAATATGAAGTTGTGATTTATAAGGCATTTTAAAAATAGACCAATAAATCTTATTTGGAATATTTATAATTTTAACTCAATCTGGTGAAGTATGCTTCATAATAAAAAATGAATCATTAATAATTATATCAATGTATTAAACTAATCATAAAAAAAATCAAGTTATGGGGGAATCTGTAATTCCCCAACCCTAGAAGCCTAAATTTCATGCCTTACTTTATTATATTGGCATGATTACATGGAATAAAATTCCGAAGGAATGATCAATTTAGTATTTTTTTTAATATATATAACTTTCATTATACCCATATTACATTTTAAAATAGAAAATAAAACATAATAAATAACAAGTACTGATTAACTACATCCTTGAAACTCATTCCAAGATTTTATATTCATATCTGGGGAAAAAGAAACAAAATAACGGTGAGCTCAAATTCTCAGTAAGGCTAAGTATAATGGAAACAATAATGAATTAATAACCATAAAAATCATGGAAAGGTGAATAAATGAATATACATTCCATATAAATATCTCGATAAGGTATAATGAATATAGTATGGTTGATAACTGAAACACATGCCATTTAATCAATAAAATGAGAATAAAATGAAACCATAGATATTACAAAGAAAAAATATCCTGGATAATAATAAAAAAAATTCAATAAAGGAAATTCTTAATTATTGGAATTTATTTTTCCTTCACACGTGATACCATTACCTCCAGAATTTATTCTCAATACTATTAAAACTACTCTGATTTGGCCAACTTATTCATCTCATGGGACTACTGATGCATTGAGGGGCTTGCATTAACTAGTATTAATACCATATATTTCATGTCCAAATCATTACTCATATATTTAATAATTGATTTAATTAATTAAAAACATTCCTTATCATTAAATATTTGTATTGAGTAAAAGATATGAATTTATAAACATTTCAAATAATTGTCAAAGTGAACCTCATTTATAAAAATAGAATACAGTTTAGGAGATAATGATTTCAATTTCCTAATAATATGGATATTTAATATATAATTTACAAAAAACAATTATCATAAGTAAGTGATTCTTTCTAGATAATTTTAACAATCACAAAAGAAAGTTATATTGCAAAGATAAATTTTACCACTCTGTAACTTTCATGTAAAAATTAATTGGACGAGATAGTTCAAAGTGAAACAAAAAATACCATTAAGTATGAGTGAATCATGATATTAAATGAAAAATAGTTATTACATACACCACATTAAATTTAATTGTTGTATAATGACAAATAAGTATAAATGTAACATAAATTGAGATGAAATTCAATACCTTGTGTTTCATTTTGGTGAAAATCCTTTAACCTCATTTGTAAGGGAATTAAAAATGTTAATAATTTATAACCTAATAATAATAATTCTCATAATATAATATATTATCCTCTTATAATATATTATTGCCCATTTTTTAACAATCTTTCATTATGTTTACTATTTTGTATGTTAATTGCCTAGTTTTTTTAGTATGTTTTGATTTTTTATATTTATTCTTCATACATCGATCATGATTTAATCGACCACAAAATATAAAACATGATTTAATTATCATATATATATTCAGTATATATATATATATTTATTTATAATAATCCATAATATTTTGAGATAGGAAATGAAATGCACCATTCATGGAGACGATAGGTCATACGTACGCAAGACCTCTATTTTCATTTTTTCATATTAAAAGAATGAAAATTAAATAGTATATAAGTATATTATAATTAAAGTATAATATCTATGTCATATATGTCACATGTTTTTATTAAAATATCCCTTAATACATTCCATTTATATCATGAACGAATCATAACACTTTGAGGAGGTGGTAGTCCACACGTCCACAAATAAAGTAATCGTATTCTCACAAAATAGAAATCATGAAGTTATGTGTTCTATGAAAGTTAAATAAGAATGAATACATCATAAATATCATATATATGATATATAAACTATAAATATATCATTATTTATAACCTTTAAAGGTGGTAAATGGAAGAACAATCGACATTGGTTCATGAGGCCGTAGTTTATCTTACACACGAACGTTGATTGCATATCCCATTTTGATGGATTTTTTTGACAGTTTAGGTAAAAATTTAACATAAAAACATATTATTATATTATATATACTGAGTTTTTTAT
This sequence comes from Viscum album, assembly GCA_963277665.1. NCBI lineage: Eukaryota > Viridiplantae > Streptophyta > Magnoliopsida > Santalales > Viscaceae > Viscum > Viscum album. The sequence continues at coordinate 1,963,464,083 of OY728137.1, forward strand.
TTCATAATTATACCAAAATAATTTAATGGGTGTCGAAGTAAATGAAACAAAAGTGATCATTGAAGAACGTTACCTCTTATTCGGGTAGCTTCTCCAGGTTTATACTAAAAGACTTCCTTGGTTTTCCTTAATACCAAAGTGAGGGTTCTAAAATGAGTTGATGGATTTTGGGAGATTATTTGGTAATATTTTTTATGATCCAAATGGATTTATATATGTGAATGAGTGGGATAGGTGAGTTCCTTTTATAGTGGAGGGGGACTCGCATTCTTGTAAATTTTTCAAAGAGGGAATTCCAACCGCATTTTTTCCTTTTAAAATTAATCCAATAATAAACCAAAATATATAAAATGTAGGATATATCCTAAATATGTCCAAAAAATATATATTTGACAAGTTTATAGGTCATTTATTCCATTAAGTTTATGGTTTAGTCCCTTGTTAATCTAATATTTCTTTTAATCGCTGTAATTAATTTTAATTAATTTGACTAATATTTTTAGTAAAAAGATAATTTGAACTTATTAGAAATTATAGGTTTTTATGATTCCAAATATTTAATTAAACTCACTAAATAAACATAAATTAATTTAAAATTAATCCTACATACGGGATGACAAGGCAGACTTTTTAAGTAAAAATGTTCAAAAGATTGAAATTTTTTTATGTCCAATTCCAATGTGAAATTGATTCTAATGACCTAAATTGTGTTAAGTGATTTATAATTGATCTAAATATACTTCAAACCCAATTTAAAAAAATTATTTAACTACATAAAAACATTATTTGAAAAACCAATTTTCAATTAAAATTTAGTATTTTTCACTATTCATCAAGAAATGAAGCTTTTTAGAAAAAATCCAAAATTTAACCCTAAAATAATTTTTAAATTTATCTTTAAAAATTTTATTTTATTTTTTAATATAAAATTTATAAATTTTTCAAATTTTATTTTTAAAATAGGTGTGTCATTAAAAGGTGGCAAAATTGCCTTTATAAAAATATAGCTTTTTATGCATAATATTGGGTTTATTATTATCTTCATCCTATTAAATATATTGAATGAATGTAAAAAATATTTAATTGAACATATAATATATATATATGTATATATCATTAATATCATTCACTGATAGTAATTAATTTAAATTATTAATACAAAATGCATTTGGGTGGATAAAATGGTTTTCTTATGAAAACATTTCCTTTATATTGAATTGGACTCTACATTAATTATAATACCAAATAATTATATTAAAATATATTAAAAATATTTTACAAATTTATTTAATCCTTATTAAACAATTCATTACAACAATTATTTGATAATGTCGTGTAGAAAAGACATCTATTGTTCACTTTAATGTCATGCAGTAAGAATGGGGATCACTCGATGTGAAAGAAAATGTATATTGTGGTCAGACCAAAGACTTGAGATTCAGGTGTCACTATGTATCCTATGTTTATAGGAATCAATCCATATTTAGTTCTTAGATTAATATTTCCCTATGTGGTGCTAACTCTCAGACTGGGATGGGGTCATTTCATCGTTCTTTTACACGAATCTTGCTTGTGTGTGGTGAGTCATTAGTGATACGATGCTTCCCATGTAGTTTAACATCAGGAAGTGATTACGTGATCCATAATGTTTAGTGAAATGTGGTTAGGAAATTATATATTGTGTAGTTAAAAGTCATACTACCAGATCTTCAAGTGCTTTGTAGTTTAACTTCTTACTTCTAGGGTGATCTGGTTCAGTTTAATTTCATGCAACCTGGACGATCCTATGTAGTTTAAAATAATGAAACTAAGAAGATATTGTGAGGTTTAACATCATGAAACTAGGATGATCTTATGCAGTTTAACATCATGAAACAAGGAAAATATTGTGCAGTTTAATATTGTAACATCTTGGGCCTGGATTCCACCTGAAACGATGCCCTGAGCCCTATTGGCCACATTGCCTCAAGTGCATCTCCCCAAATTCTTAAGGCTAATGAATAGAAGCGAAGGCCTAGGGGAGTCCGTGGGGAGACTATTCCCTCATTACCAGAGTATCACAGTAGAAGTAAAAACATACAGTAAATAGTAGAAGCGAAATAAACATCAGTCAACTGAAAGTAAGGAATGAAAGAGAATAATACATAATAATATCTAGAAGTGTCTCACATACAGAATGATGTGGATGATACATGTATCCAGAAATAATCCAAAGAAGGTACTTGAAAATGTAGTACAGTACAACTCCCAAATGAAAAAAGACCAAAAAGGTATCCCAACATCGCAAGCCTCAGCTTGGTCCTATGATCCCCTGATCCAAAGCCACTATCAACAACCTATACTAGGGATCTTTACCCTATTATCACCTACAACCATATAATCTATTTGGGTCCCCAGAGAGGCCCAAACAAGGTACGAGATAAACATCCTAGTTGGCAAGCACCTAGGTCTATACAGTTCTAACAGTAATTCTACAAAAGTTCTAGAAAGTGTAAACAACCAGTACATAAGTGTGTATTCCCATGGCATAAGTCTAATATAATAATAAAAACCAAACATCCCTCAATTCCACCTTCAAAAGAGAGTCATCTCCTAACAAGGCATCTATAAAAAAGTAAACAAGCAAGTCACACAGCCATGCCAAACATCCATCTGTATCAGGTATCTCACAGCCACGCTGTATAGAGAATTCAAGTGTTCCATGACCACATTGTATTGTGAAATAAAATCTTTGATGGCCGCGTTGTATATTGAAGTGTAGACCACAAACTCTATATCCAAGGTGTTAGCAGACCAAGACATCTATGTAAAATATCTAGACCACGGAGTGATAGATCCAAGGATCTTTTCTAAGGCATACCAACGAGTCCCATGGGCGTCCCTGGTGGCACTCAGTTAGGCACTAGTTGGGGTTCTAGGATAATGGCAATATAAAGTCCCATGCAAGCCCAAGAAAGCTGGATTCACAGGGTTACAAGGCTCGAGGCATCCCAATAAATAAATACCCAAGGGGAAGAGTTAAACCAAGGTGTCCACTACCACATTTCAGAACCATATAGAGAAGTCCATGGAATCAATAAACCATTCATTCAAACATTCAATTTAAACATTCAATTTAAAAAAAACATTACATGTAAGTATACCCACTCACATCAACCTGTACAAGCCATTAGTATACCCACTCATGCAAACCATTTATCAAAATATTCATATGGTCTTACCCTCCCATATAAACCATTTAACATGCCATTATAATTTTCATGTAGGTATACCCACCCATATATCCATTTAACATGCCTAACTATCAAAATAGACAAGACATGACATGATAATCATTGATCAAGGAGTTAGTAAAGCTCCTAAGAAAGCTATCCAAGATATCAAAGCATTAACAGGATTCCTCTAACAAGGAAAGAAAAAGAATACACCCATTGAGTTGTTTAAACATGGATAAATAGTTTATTTCTTTAAGTTACACCCCTTGAGTGACATGGAGTCATGTAATGGGTTCCAACACACCTAAACATAACCTACGAGCATCCTCACTAGGTCTGACTAAGCCTATGGCAAGAAACTTGCTAAAAAGAGGCCTCGTCGGAAAGTTTGATGGGAAGTGAAAAGGCTGAATGCCCAAAAATAACACAAAAACTCAAAAGAAAGTATAGACCACCTACCTCACCACGGTAGTAGATGACCCACCCAGTATCATGTACTGATTCACCCTAGATTGGAATAAATCTGAAGAACAAACAAAGAATGGGATATTAGGGCATATGATCCTAAATCCAAATAGCACAATCATTGTTCTAAATAATCAATACATACTAACAAGAAATTGATTACTTAACGATGCAGTTCCAATGTGACTGAAGACACTTGAATTAGAGTTCAGACAACTTCTAGATATGAAAAACTAGTTTAGGGTGGTCTTGGCTCTAAAAAATGGAGGAAAACATTTTTCCTTCAAAAATGAGGCTACTGCCTCTTTTATAAAAAAACATGATGGGAAAGTGCATGGTGTTTACCTAAAGTACATGACATGTACTCTACTTTATTTTTTATGAACCAGACATGATACATGTCATGATGGACCAGTACACAGTGTGTACTGGAAGTACACATTGTGTAGGCCATGTACACAACATGTATCTGGCCTGCAACCATATTTCAGCCCGTTTTCCCTTTTATTTTCTAGAAACAACCCAACTGTACAAAGGCTTAGATTAGGGTATAATAAAAAATTGAAATTAAACACATTTAACCTGAATGGAAATATCCATACCTCATGAAATACCTGGAATCTTACAATATTCCCCCCTTATAGCAATTTGTCCCCAAATTGCTCTCTGAAGGGTTGTCAAGATTCTTCTGAAAACAAATATGGCCACTGAGCACGTATATTGGCCTTCATCTCCCAAGTCTTATCCTATAAATAGATTTACTTCCATAGATCCTATACTAGAGGAACTAACTATCCTTATAGAACCTTAATGCTCTTGTTAACTATACAAATTAGATGCCTCCCAAAGGACGCATCATCCTGCAACTCAACCTCCTTAGGCTAAAAACCATGAGATGCATCTAAATGATATCTACGTAGCTAAGATACATGTAATATTTCATTCATGGATCAGTACCATTGAGGTAACTACAAATGATAGGTAACCGACCCCACTTTCTCAAAAATCTCAAACTGCCCGACATATCTCGATGAAAGTTACCCTATATCATGTTCCACAAGTGTCCCAACCTCAGTGAAACAAGTAATAAATCTTGATCCCCGACCTCAAACTATATATGTATTCTGTGGTAATCAACATATGATTTATGATGAGACTGTGTAGTATCCATCTACTTCTGAATCATCTAAACTTGCTGAAAAGTCTCTTGCATGAGATGCGGTCCAAGTAAAGCTGCCTCTCCTGCCTCTAACCATCATAGGGGATAATGACATGTCTACCATATAAATCATGGTAAGGTTCCATCTATATCATTTCATAATAGAAAAATTAGTTGAACTCAACCTAGGGAATGTGCCTCTCCCAAGAGCCCCCAATATCCAGGATGCATGCCTGCAGCATGTCCTCTTGCACATGTATCGTACACTCTGACTGGCCATCAGTCTGAGGGTGTTATGTTGTGCTCAGAAGCACCTGTGTACCTAGTTACCTCTAAAAAATTGCCAGAAACGAGATGTAAAGTGGGCATCCCTATCTGAAATGATAGTTTGTGGGACCCCATGAAGTCATACCACCTCTTGGATGTACAACCTTTCCCAGATCAACAACACTAAAGGTGTCCTTGATTGGCAAAGAATGTGTGACCTTCTTAAGTCTGTCAACAACAACCCACACAGCATCATTACCTCTAGGAAACCTCATCAAACCAATCATGAAATCCATCGTGACATCATCCCATTTTTACTTCGGGATAGGTAACTGATGTAAAAGCATAGCTGGTTGCTGATGTTTCGTCTTCACCAATTGAGAGCTGGAACACCTCATAACAAAACCATCTACCTCTCTCTTCATTCCAAGCCATGAGTACGGATGTTTCAAGTCACAGTACATCTTGGTAACCCCGGGATGCACTACCAAAGATAAATCATGAAACTCCTGCATCAACTGCTCTTAAATATCCACTAGAACCCAAAAACGTCCATGGATATACAGAATCTCATCATCTCCTACCATCCAACTAGGAGGAGGCTCCTCACCTTCCACACCTTTCTGTAGAACTATGCTTTCAAAATATGATAGTCACCTCATCCTAACATTCTCCAGTATGGTAGTGGTCACAACTAAGGATGATATAAAAGTCATCCCCTATCTGTCATGCACCTCCAGATCCATCTTAGAGAACAACGCCATAAGCTGACACTCACTACTAGCCTGCTACACTGCATATCTCCAACTCAGTGAATCTTCTACTACAATTCCTTTACTAGTAATATAGGAAATCTCTATGTCAACGGACTATAAGTACTCCACCCTCCTTCACTATATCAAATTTAGATCATGTTGCGTAAAGATTTTCTTGAGGCTTTTTCGGTCTGTGTACACCACAAATTTCTCTCCAAATAAATAGTGCCTCCAATAGTGAAATGTGTGAACAAATGTAGCTAACTTGAGATCATTCATAGGGTAGTTCTTCTCATGAGTCCTCAACTTTAGAGACCCATACACCATGACTCTATCTCCCTACATCAGCACTACCCCTAGTCTAATAACTAAAGCATCACAGTACATCATGTTGCTCTTTCCCTGCTTAGGTAGTAACTGGAATGGTGTTGATTTCAACCTCCCTTTAAGCTCCTAAGAGTTTGTCTCACAAGATTCAAACCACACAAAAATTACACCCTTCTTAGTCAAACCTCTCAACGGTGTTGATAAGTGTGAGAAGTGCTGTATAAAATGCATGTAATAGCCAGCTAGCCCCAAGAAACTCGGTATATAAAAAAATATATTGGGATGTTCCCAGGAAAATACAGCTCTCACCTTCTCTAAGTCCACTAACACTCATGTATAAGATATTATGTGACCCAGGAAGTGAATCGGATCCATCCAAAAGTGGAACTTTGTGATATTAGCGTATAACTGATGATCTGTCAGTGTATTCAAAATAATCTCAAGATGGTTGGCATGGTCATGCCGATTGTGAGAATTCATCAAGATATCGTCCACAAAAACCACCAAAAAAGAATACAAGTAAGGATGGAACAATCGGTTCACCAATTCCATGAAAACTACTTGCACATTTATGAGACCAAATGGAATAACCAGATACTCGTGTAACCCATACCTTCTATGAAAAAAATTATGAGGTATGTTTGTTGGTTGAACATGAACCTTCTGATATCTGGACCACAATTCGATATTTGAGAACACTCAATATCCTTAAATCTGATCAAATAGTTCTTCTATATATGGAAAAGGATATCAATTTTTAATTTTCATCTGGTTCAGTTTCTAATAATACACACATATTCTAAGAGTTCCATCTTCCTTTTTTGCAAAAAGGATCGGCAAACCCCATGGAGAAGTATTGGGTCTGATAAATCCATTTACCTCCAAATCCTATAGCTACCTCTTGAGCTCCTATAACTCTGTTATAGCCATCTTGTAAGGAGTAATAGACATTGGCACATCTCCTAGAACTAGACCAATGGAGAACTTCACCTCTCTCTCAGGAGGTAAACTATAAAATTCATCAAGAAAGATGTCCCTAAAGCACTCAACCACCAGAGGAAAGTCTTACTGACCCACTCTCTAATCATCCAGAGACAATCAAGAAATCTGGGATATCATCCCTCTCGTCCAATGATGATCGGGTCTAGATCTTCTCACCTGGACATCCCATTTACCCTAGTGAATAAATACTTCCCCCTCTGGTGATGTGAAATTCACCCTCTAGCGATCGCAGTCGATGTATCCTTATTAATCCATGAGCCAGTCCATTTTGAGAATGATGTCAAGCCCTATCATCTCAAGGAAATAAATATCCTAGATGAAGTGACACCCTCCGAATTCAAGGGGAAACTCCATACACTAGCTCACATCACCCGTTCTAACTCCCAATGCTATGTATAGCATTAAAATTCCATCAGAAAGAAAAACCACAAGACCAAGAATTTATACTAGTTGTGAAAAGATAAAACTATGAGAGGAACCTATATCGAAAAGAGAAGATTTAATAGAAGAAGATAATAAGATCATACCTCTCAATGTATATGGTTTTGGATCCTGCTCCTCTTGGTTCTATTGCACTGTATATGTATGGCCTACAACACGGCCCTGTGACCCTGCATGGCTACCATGATCTAATCCACCCTAATGTCTTTGAGAACCTGGTGTCTGGAAACCATGTCCATGACCACCACTTCCCTGGCCTGATTGGCCTATACTAATCCGACTCCTGGAATAATGCGGAGCTGAAGAACCTGCTCCTAAACCCAACATTGGAGTTGACCCCTACCACTCACTGCTGGAGGGAAGGTCCTGCAAAACCAATACATGTTCCCCATCCTGCCTCAATCTTGAAACTCAACTAGGTCATGGTCTCAATAATTTTTTGTGTGGCCTCTCCTACCACACTAATGGAAATATACCAAGATACCTACTCTGACAGCCTGACTAGCACTCAAGTTGCGGGAAGCCTCAAATGAAACTTCTTTATTGAAGATGTAGATCCACTAGGGTGAGAAACTGCACTCTCATGTTCTATACCCCCAGCTTACCTCGGGTAATTCTCTTTAATCAGTGCCAGATTCACAATATCTATGCTAGAAGAAAACTTTAACCCATTGACCTGAGACTTGATAGCCTTTCTGAGACCTTTCTCGAAGCGCCTCTCCCCCGACAGATCATCAGTAAGATACATCGGCACAAAATGTTGTATCTTTGTAAAGCATGTTGATTATTCCATAACTGTCATTGTGCCCTACTCTAGATGCATAAACTATGTAGCTCGCTCTACTCACAGAGTCATGGGGTAAAAGTATTCATGGAAGCGGGTTTTGAATTCATCCCAACCCATATTTTTTATCCCATAAACCTAGTTCAAAACATCTCACTAGCGCTTTTCCTCTCCACGTATCATATAAGTCATGAGCTTGATCCTCCGCTCCGGAGGAATCTCTAAATGCTAAAAAAATTCTAACATGGTCTCTACCCACAACTCTACAAACTGTGATCCACAATCCCTAGAAAAAGTAGGAGGATTCTAATGATGGAACACTCATTCCATCTCATCCATGATCAAGGCCAGCTATGGTGAGCCATAGATTTTCTGAATATAATGAAATAAATACTTGTAGAACTATGATTCAACACCTGTGTATGGAATAGCCTTAGGTTCCATTGCAAGCACTATAGGAGGATCAACTAGTAGCTCCTGGCCCACCGTCTCTGAAGAATGGTCATCTCCTCCCTCATGGCGTACCACTAGAGGTCATTGTGGTGGCATGTCTCTACAATTCCAAATGTATGCCTCAAGAAATAACAACATCAAAGCACAAATCTCAAGGCATAGGACATGTCAAACCCTCTTAGAAACCAAGTCAAACCCGCAACCTCCTCCTAAATCTAGGAATGTATACAGAACGGCCAAAGAATGAATAGAAACTATGCCTCTTGCCCACTCAAAATTTGGGTCTAGGTCAAGTCTCTATCCCCCATTCAAGTTAAATTCCATTTCAAATTTAGTTATTTATGAAATTTCACCAAGGGTTACCAATTCTAAATCCATGGGGGCCCATAACACCTCATGAACCCAAAACATGGCTCCCATTCAAACCATACATGTAACAAGTTCATTTAACATTTATATTTAACTGGTGTGTCATTTACCAATTCATAAGGGACCATACTCCTTATGTATTGAAAGATGAAATCACACCTTTATCTACTGCACACAACTAACACAATAGTAGGCACAACTATCACATCAACTATCACAACAGCATGCAACATCTAATGCATCCTAGATAGTATGGCATAATGCATGGCATATGATTCTAACAAGTGTCTATATGATTCATGAGATGGTACACCCAAATATCATTGGGTTTCAACTAAAATAGAACACACAATTATATCAATAGTAATAGAATAAATCAAGTGTTCCCCCCAACCATGAAATCGATTCAAGTGTAATAGTCAAAATCTATAAAATCATAACTCAATTCGAGGTAATTTGGATTTTCCCTCTACGTAGGGTATCTACTCCCTAGAAAATTTATTAACAAACTTAATTTTCTTCATATCCCTGTCTAATGTATCCAAATAGTATGTTAAACTAAAAAAACTCCTCTGATAAAACTTTGTAATATCCCAGACTCGAATGCCACCTGAAATAGTGCCCTGATCCCGGTTGGCCACATGGCCTCAAGAAAATCATCCCAAATTCCAGAGGCTTCTATCTATAAGATAGGGCCTAAGTGAGTTAGTGGGGAGACAATGGCCTAATTACTATAGTATCACAGAAAAATTTAAAACATACAGTAAATTGTGGAAGTGAAATAACCAGTAGTCAATTGAAAGTAACGAAATAAATATTGAAATAAACAACAATATCCAGAAGTGTCTCATATATAAAATGATGTGGATGATACATGTATCTATAAAGCATCAAGATAAGGTACCTGGAATTGTAATACAGTACAATTCCCAAAATAAAAAAAAGACTAAAAAGGTATCCCGGCATTGTAAGCCTCATCTTGTTCATATTCTCCCCTACTTCAAAGCCACAGTAAACAACCTATACTAGGGTTATTTCTCCTATTTTCACCTACAACCATATAATATATTTGGTTCCCCAAGGAGTCCTAAACAGGGTGTCAGATAAACATCCCTGTAGGCAACCACCTAGGCCTATACAGTTCTAACAGAAATTCTACAAAATTTCTAGCAAGTGTAAACAACCAGTAAGTGTGTATACCCATGGAATAAGTATACTATAATAATAAAAACCAAATATCCATCAATCCCACCTACAAAAGATAGAAATCTCCTATCAAGACAACTTTAACAAAGTAAACAAGCAAGTCACATAGTCATGTTGTACATCCATCTATATCATGTAACTCATAGCTACGCCGTATAGAGAAGTCAAGTGTTCAACAACCATTCCATACAGTGAAATCAAATCTCCCATGACCATGCCCTATAATGAATTATAGACCATAAGGGCCAAATCCAAGGTGTCTATAGACCAAGGCTTCCATGTAAAATATCTAGACCACGGAGTGCCAGATCTAAGGAGCTTGTCCAAGTAATCCCATCAAGTCCCATGGCCATCCCTAGTGGAATTTCGTTTAGTCATTGGTTGGGGTCCTTGGAGCATGGAAATATAATTTCCTATGTGATCCCAAGCAAGCTGGATCCACGGGGTAGCAAGGCTTAAGGTATCCCACAGAATCAAGACCCGAGGGGGAGAGTCAACCCAAGGTGTCTACTACCACATTTCAGATCCATGGAGATAATTCCATGGCATCAACCAACCATTCATTCAAGTATTAAATTTGAACATTCAATTTAAAAAATTATTCCATGTGATTATACCCACTTATATCAACCCTCACAAGCCATGAGTATACCCACTCATGCAAACCATTTAGGAAAATAATCATATGGCCCAACCCTCCCATATAAACCATCAAACATGACATTATCATTTTCATATAAATATACCAACCCATATTATCCATTTAACATTACAAAATATCAAAATAGACAAGGAATAACATGATATACATTGATAAAGGAGGTAGTACATCTCCTAAGCAATCTATTCAATATATCAAAGCATTAATGGGATTCCTCTAATAATAAAAACACAATCACACACACCTTGGGTGACCTTGAATCATGTAGTGGGTGCCAACAAACCCAAATACAATATATGGGCATCCTCACTAGGTCTGACTAATCCTACAACAAGCAAATATCTCAAAAATGATGCCTCACTGGAAAGTTCGACGGGTGGTGAAAAGGCCGAATTCCCAAAAAGACATTGAAAAGCTGAAAGAAAGAATAGAACACCAACCTTGCCTCAATATTCGATATCTCGTCCAGTATCAAGTCCTGATTTCTCCTAGTTTGGATGAAATTTGAAGAACAGACAAAGAACGGGATATTAGGGCATATGAGCCTAATTCCAAATAGCACAGTCATTGTTCCAAATAATCATGAATGACTTAAATGGAATCGTTTACTTACCAATGTGGTTCCAACATGACCAATGGTTCTTGAATTGTAGCCCTGATGGTTTCTATATATAAAAAAACAAGTTTAGGGTGGTTTTCTCTCTCAAAAATGGAGGAAAACATTGGTCCATAAAAAATTAGGCTACTACCTCTGTTATAAAAAAAATCCACAGGGCAAGCACACAGCATGTACATCAAGTACACGGTGTGTAATCCCCTTTATTTTTTTCTAAACCAAATAGGATACACATCGTGGTGTCCTAGTACATGGCGTGTACTAGAAGTGAACAACGTGTAGGCCAAGTACACGACATGTACCTGGCCTACAACCCTATTTCAAATTATGTTCCCCTTTCATTCCCAAAAACAACCCAACCAGCCCACGAATCGAATTATGGTCTAAGAAAAAAAGGAAAGTAAACACATTTAACCTGAAAGGAAAGACCCATACCTCAATAAAGGCCTGGGATCTTACAAATTTCTTGAATTTAGGATGATATTTTTTAGCTTAACATCATGCAACAAGGATGATGGATTCTTGATGAAAGTTATGAAAAGTATTTCGTGAGAAATATTTAATTTTCAAGGGGTTTGAAATGATCCTCATCCATTATGTCCCATAAGTATGGTCTATTGTGATAGGCCTTATGTATGATATAATTCCTTTCCCTTTTGGGTTCTAGATTCAGAGGCTTCTTCCCTGATATCATTAGGTTCCTGAAATCCAACACCATTTCTCCATTGAGGAATGAATAGAGGAAAACCTTCTTATTAAAGGATTGTGAAATCTGATTCTGATGGGATTAAAGGTTGTGGAATGTATACAACATGTTCTCATCGAGTTACTTCAATTAATCCTGTAACTTTTTTGATTTTCATCATCTAAGATTTGTCCAAAAATAGATATCTAAAGATATGGAATATGGAATTATATGGGTAACACCACCTCAGTCCCATACACCAATGATTATGGTGTTTCTTGTGCAGTAGTTTGCATGGTGTTATGGTAGGGCCATAAATCTTGGAGGAGCTTTTTTGTCCAATACTACTTATCCTTGTTTACTAAGTTCTATATTATATTTGACATAGTCTTATTAAATGAATCTATCTATCTATTTTCCAATGCATAGTATTAAGATGAGTTATTGGACTTGATATTGTACTCCTGGTATGGTTTCATTAACTTTGTATAACATAATTTTTTGTCATTGTTTTCAATATTATATGAGGGACTCCAAACCTGGTGATGATATGGGACTTTATGAAGTTGATGATATTCTTAATCCTGAATTCCTTTAGGGGTATTGCCTTATCCCATTTGGAAAAGAATTTGGTAGCAGTAAGGATATTCTTGAACTACTTAGTTTTGGCTGGGGGATATAGTTCCACAAAATTCATTACCCAAATCATAAATTTGTAGGAATACTTATCTATATGTAGAAATTATGGGATTTGATGGACTAATTTTTCATGGATCTAGAATGAAAGAAATTTCTTGGTGAATTACACACAGTCTTATATCATGGTTTTACAGTAATATCCCATCCTCTTGATTTGGTGGGAGTTGGTGGGAGAGCCTAGTCCTTGACTGATGAGTGTCATAGGAGCTTGTATGGACTTCTTTTATGATGGTGTGAATATTTCTTTTAGGTATTCATCTGAGGAGGATTCTATCAAAGACTCACTAGTAGAGGGATTTATACTCATTTCTTCCATTATTTAGAGTAATGTTCATGGCACAAATCCTAATATGTTCCTTTATGGCTCAATCTATCAGTAGAATCCTATTTTGAAGATAACAACTTAAGGGATCCATCCTTAAATGGGTGGACATTGGTTCATAATGCTTTGGGGTAGTGTTGAAATTGTTTATTTCTTCCATATCAAACATAAAAATTGATTATAACAATCTCCAGTATGTGATAAAGAATATTTCTTCCTTCAGATTAGGGTTATCTAAGACGATGGCTTCATTATCCAATGTGTCGGTGTCATCATTATATGATCAAGGAACATGATGAAATGTAGGATCAAAAGGTAAATCTACCATCAGCCCCATGATGTATCTAGTGAGGTTCCATTTAGTTTTTTATGGAATATTATATATTGATATGATTTATCACTAGTTTTGAGTCCCCTTTGATATTCAGGTAGGATATCTGTATCTATAGGTCTAGTTCTGACCCAGCGATGAGGGCATGGTATTCTTTATTTTTATTTTTCTAGCCTTATAATATTGAGAAATATTAGGGAAATTATTTTCTTCCTATAAATACAAATACAATCACTAATCCAACCAAATTGATCTTTGATTTTTTCATCCTTTTTTCAGATATGACTATGGGAGGAACCATAAAATAAATCTCCCATGTCTAGGGACTGTCATGGGCCTAGAAGAACCCCTCATCTGGGAGCTTAGTTTCCACTAATGTATTATATGGGGTGGGATGTTCCATGAGAAAATTATCCTGGGTTTTCCCTTTCATAGCCTTTTATGACACAAACTAGATGTCATATTATAGAATAATGACCATAAATCCAACCCGAGATTTCCCAAAACCCAAGGAGTTGACAGTGGGTGCTAGGCTCGATGATGGATATTTTATTCTACAATTTGAAATTTGAATTTGAAATGTTGGGTTGGTTTTTGCAGCTTTTTATGCTTCAAGTTTTGTTTTGATAAATGGATCTATTGTAGGGTTTCCATTTTCCCCTTAAAAATGGATTATTTGAAAATCAAAAAAAAATAGGCTTCGACCATCCATCCATCTAAATTTTCAATTAGCATTGGGGTGTCTACGGATTTACTTGAGTTGATAAATACAAGAGACCAGATGGACTTCATGGTGTTTCAATTAATGTCTCATATTTTCTATTATTAGGATGACAGCAATGATATTCTTCAAAACATTTGAGTATTTGGTCTCAATACCGACAATTGTTTGAATGAGGTTATAGAAACTTTTCTCACTCCCCACATCACTATTCTATTCGGGGAGGGTGCCCAATGAGTATTCCATGGTGTCGACAAAAAAAATAAGTGTCCTGTCTTCCACCAGAGGCATCAATACCAGTGGGTACAGTTGATACTACTTGAGAATTTATTAGGATTTTTGGCAGTCCCCATCCCATTAATAGTTGATTCCATTCATCATTATACTGGTTAAGGGGAGAGCTTTTCTGGCTAGGTTGGATATGAAAAATTTAATGAAGGCAAGGTTCCCATAGATTCCCCTAAACTCTTTGAGATTTTTGGGGGTGACATTTCTATGATAGAACTAGTCTTATATAGGTCAACCTTGATGCTATGGTGGTGTACCACAATGCCAATGAACATCCATGACATTACCCCTGAAGGTGAATTTTAGTAGATTCATCTTCAGACTTTATTATCGTAGCTTGTCGAAGATCATTTGAAGATCCATGAAGTGATCACATCAATATTGGGATTTAACCACTAGGTTTTTGACATAGAATTTGGCTATTCTTCTTAAGAATGTCTTAAAGGTATGATGCATGGCGTGGTGATATGTAGCACCCACATTCTTTAACCTAAAGGGAATGAACTGATAGAAAAATATCCCATGAAATTGTCTAAAGGATGCACCTTCTTCATCTTCAGGGTCCATATTTTTCTGATTTTACCCTCAATACTTGTCTATGAAGGAAAGGAAATGGAATCCAATAGTTTCATCAGTCAAGTGTTATATGACCTGGAATGAAAATTTTCATTTTAGAAGGTCTCTAAAATCAATGCATACCCTAATTCTTTTTCATAACAGGGATGATGTTGGAAATCCATCTTGGGTATTTAACTTCTTATAAAATTTGGATTTTATCAATTTTTTAACTTTTTATACTACATTGGTGGAATGAGAGGGTGAATCCTCTTGGATATCTTTTTGAATCCTCAATTATCATTATGTATATCGAGATAGTGTGTATACACATATAGAATCAGTCCAGGAATTTCTATATTGTTCCAAGTGAACCCAATCAGTGATGATTTTGAAATTTAATACACATCTCTTTCTCTTAGAGGGTCATGAAAGTGCTAATCAGTGTAGTTCATAAGTCTTCTTTTATTCCCATATTTACCTATCAAATCTCATCGATAGTGGTGGAGACACCTTCTGTGAATATGGGAGGGGAATTTATAAGTCCATCCTTATCTTATTCCCTCTCTGAGTCTTTGGAGGCGTTCTCAGATAGAGGTGACTGTCTGGGGGAATCTCTGACACTATCTGGGTGAGAGAGGACATAAAAGAAAAATTATCAACCCTTATTGCATGTGTCAATGAAGATAGATGCTGGAGATGATTGTATTTTACACTATCATTAGGTACAAGAGGGGCTTGGACCTCTGGGACCAGTTCAATCACCTTTACTTGATTTATGGGGAGCACATAGTCACTTTTAAGCATACTTCAAGGATTTTTAGGGGTGGTCCCCAAGACATTGGGGGCTACGACCTATATATCACCATCCACCATTAATTTTTTACCTCCCCATTTGTACAATCCTTCTTCAGCATATGTGGATTTTCATGTCTCAAAGAGGGTATTTCCAACATTTAGTATATTGACCTTTATATATAATGGGTATTTCATACATTAATGGAATTTTGAAGGTACCTTCATGTGGATATGGATTGAGTGCCTTCCAAGAAATAAATTATTTATGGTTTTTTTCTAGATAACCATAAACTCAATGTCCGATGTGAGATCCCCAAACTAAGATTTTAGTTTGATCTACCCGAGAGGAATTTTCTCACGCTTATCATACCCTTGAATGTTCATATTTGTGGGAGAAAAATCCCCTTCTCAATATCCTAAACATCAAAGGGTTCAAATTGGGATGAGATTCATCCTAGATCTATTTTAAATCAGAGCCCTTTGTATATCTGTAATATCAAGTCTTCCCAAAACCTATATGGGTTTGATATTTCCCAATATAACATCTTCCAAATCATGCTATGTGAATGAGATTGAGACATGGAATTCTGATGAAATGATCTGTATTCAATAGAACTCAGATGCAGTGACTTATGTCTCAAATTCTTATGGGTTTATAGGGATTTAACAGGTTTATATTTGGGTTATTTTGAAATATAGAGAGAATTAAGGATTGAGATCTTGGTTGGGACAACCTCCTAAAATTTCAACATGCCATACTTTTGTGCTATAGGTCAGCGCTTCATGATGTGGGGTTTCTCCTAAACTTGTGTCTCTGGAATCAAGTTATTTGATGTGGATGGGACTAGTTCTTATTCATAGGTCATGGAAGCAACTGTTTCCAGTGGCATGGGTTGTTTCATGATTTCTTGTTTCCTGAGCTGATTAGATAATCGAACTCCCTCTAGGAGGCCATTCAAGATAAAAGGGTGAGTACAACTGCTAGAGGGTTTTGAGACACCTCCATGCATTTTTTTGGATTTATAGTATTCTTTTATATGGGTCTCAGCTACATATATATTCTCTATGGGTATGTTAATTAAATATTGGGTATGAACACACCCATATTGTCCCCTATATCCTTGATTGTTGGGCATGTAGCCTCTTATTCCCTATTTTTGTGTAAGAAACTCATCGTTGGATGCATATTCATCTTTAGAGAATGGGTCTACCAAGTGTATCATGTTTAAAGAACCAAATATGAGCTCTTAGTCTAATAAGGGTTCTATTTGGTGGGGTGGTACCCATTATGTGGATGGTTTTGGGAAGAAATCTATAAAAATTTGAGCTCGCATTGGAGAATAATATGACTCCTCCTCTTCGGTTTCTTCCTTATTTTGGTGGTCACACCAACTTTTGGGAGACATGTCTTTTGTCACCATCTTGGGTGGTAGAGATATTTTTGGTATGTGTAGTTATTCTCTCAGGGTAGCATGATCTTGGTCAAATATTTTCCAAGCCATCTAGTTGTTGAAATTCTATTCACACCTAGCTAGAAAATTATTCCAATTACACTATTCTTATGACTAGGAAAAGGTTGTATAGGCTACCTTATATGAGTAGTTATATAATACCACCTATCCAGAATCGACCATTTCTTAAAGGACATTGTTGGTCGGAGTGGACACTCAAGAGGGGGGTGAATTGAGTTCCAATAAAAATTTCTGTTAAAAATATTTCTCTTAAAATCCCCCTATTTAAAAACAAAGTTAAACTATAGTGAATTTATACATATTGTAAATGTTCAATTAGTTTCTCAAAGATTGATTAGGTCTCAGTTAATTTAATCTGAAGATAAAATTGACTTTTAAAAATAACTTACTGGTTTACAATAAGTATAAACACTTTCTAATTTAACTATCAAAGTAACTTTAAAACAGATTATATTTCAAAGTAGTTAGCAGCGGAATATGAAATATATATAGTATACTTATGACTTATACTAAAATGCACAGCAGATGTAACCAAGTGGTTCAGTCTCAAGCTGAGACTTAGTCCTCACAATAATTTATATAAACTGATCCACACCCTGGATATGGGTAAAAAACAGTTCAGAAACTGTCCAGTTCCAAAGACCTCTACCACAGTTCTATGTGGGAAAACAAATAACATCTCACATCTGTCTAGGTATTACTCGACCTCTACCACTATCCACAGTGGGATACAAGGAGTTACAGAGTTTGAATGAGGATTTAAAAATCCTCCAGCTTAGCTTAGGAGACAGTGTGTGTACAAATAAACAGGGTACACACACTGCTTGAAATTTAAATGAAAGAATCACTAAAGTAAGTATGAATGAGTTTAGAAAATCTTTAGTGATTGGTAGTGCATCTCTGGACTCGTTTGACTGGTCAGAAAATCTTCTGAGCCCTCCTATGGTTCTTTGTCTGAAAAACAGAGTGTCGTTTTCTTCCTTGGTTCCAGGTTAATCCTATCAACCTGAGTGAATCAAGTGTTTGTTGTAGTTCTTCACTCAATATGAAGATTTTGTTCTCCTCTAGAAAGGAATTGCTTCGTGTATGTCTAGTGTTCTTGGAGTATGGATGTAGCCTTGCATGAATGCACCACGTTTGAATGCTGTTGAGCTATTTTTATTTTTCACCCTTCATGTGCCTTCTTAGTTCCTTGATTCTCTATGTTTCATTCCATCTTTTTGTGTTCAATACTTTTTTGATCTCCTCTGCATGGTATTTTTCCTTCCCTTTTATAGCTTTTAGCTCCGGCACAAAAGAATGATTACTTTTTGAATGGGTACTAGGTATGGTTCCAAAACATGCAAACAGATATCATTAAATAACATTAACTGCATTAAAAACATCAAATGTAACTGTTAGATTAATATTTAAATAGTATTGAGAGTATAGAGTTTGACCGGTTTGTCAATCATTAGTAGCCTTCTGTTGATAGATGTGTACAGTGGACTTTTTGGAGCAATGACCTTCCATCGATATCTCTTTGAACTTGTATCAGTAGCTATTTGCACTTGTATCGGTAGCTCTTGATATCGGTATATCTTAAACTGTGTATCGGTAGCTCTGTACATATTGGTATCTCCTTTTATCAGTAGACTTACTATATCAGTATCTTAGTAGACTTGTTCTATCAATAGCAATTGGCATCGGGGTCCTTGTTCTATCGGTGACTCTGTCTATCAATAGCTCTTGGTCTATCGGTAGCTCTGGTCTGTTGGTAGCTCTATGTATTGGTGACTGTCTGTATCAGTAGCTTACTTAGTTCCAGTGATTATGTGTATCGGTAGACTTATGCATATCGGTATCTCCATTTTGTTCTATCATAAGACTCGTTCTATGCTTACCGGTGGACTTGTACATATCGGTAGCTCTGTGTGTCAGTTACCTTAGCTTATCGGTGACTCTATCTATCTGTAGACTAAGTATATCGGTAGACTAAGTACTGGTAGCTCTGTATCAATATCTATACGCAGATCAGTGACTAACACTTATCTGTTTTATGGAAAACATATCCGATTGGATTAGAATTACTTCAAAACTTATATAAACAAAGATAAACATTGATTAACATATTTCAAGGATTATTTTAATATTATTATCATCTTGATAATAGTATATCATAGATTGGTCAAATTAGAATATAGATAAACATTAATTGGGATTATCAAAGTATGTGAAAGCATAGTTGGGCTTATCAAAATAGGTGAGGTCAACAATCTCCCCCTTTTTGATAATCACAACTTATGATATTATATTTTTAAAATAATGAGTAGTTGTAGCAAAGGATATATCATTAAATGGAATTATCTCAGAGAAAACAGTATGTTATAGAACATAATGTATTAGAGGTGGAATTAAATTCAATGATATCAGAGGGGCAAAGCATGGTAGCTCATCTTTAGATAATATTGCTCCCCCTTTGAGAATATTTCTCTCTATTTGATACTTGGATAAAATTTATCCCCCTTTGTGATAATCAAAATGTGGGAAACAAAAAATAGAAAAAGGAACACAATGAGAAATAAATGAAAGAGAATTGTATTATATGTTGCAAAAGGGTACATAGAAAGAAAACAAAATACAAGGGATTCCTATCAAACATCTTATCCACCAATTCAATCCACATACTCAATGTGAGATTTTCCCTTTGGATCAGAAGAGGATTCAGACGGTGTGGATGCTGGTGAAGGCTTAGGAATTCCAAAAATGATCACAGGAGGTTGGGCCACAGAAACTGTATCTATCCTGTACTGAGGAGTTCTTTGAGTGATCATAGGTTTAAGGCTTTGAATGGTTTGGGTTGGAGTCATCTGAACAGGAGAAACAGTAGAGGCAGAGGCAGGCAAGGCTGGAGGTACAATCACTGGCCTAGAATCAGCATGTAGTAAAGGCAGCAAAATATTTCTGAAATCCATAATTATTCCTCCTCCTGTCTCCATAGCAGATATGAAATCCTCTTTGTTATCCATGAATTTGTCCAAGGCTGGAGTCAATTCCCTTAGTTTGCTGACTTTCTCTCTGAAGGCTTGAGTGATAGGAGGTAACTTCAGGTTTTCCAACAAAAGTTTGAAATGATTGTTGAGTTGGTTCTTGGTGTAAATCTATTGGAAATAGGAGTCCACCTTTTCTTTCAATTCTTTATGAGAGGCAGAATATTCTCTCATATAGTCTTGAACTCTCTTCATTATTTCTCTAGCTGAATCTCTAGTAGAAATCACAGCTTTGATTAGGTCGGATGAGTCCACAGAGCCACTGGTTGATGCTAAACCAAGCTCCTCCTTCATCACTGCTCGAATCTGATCTACATCCACTGAGGTTTTAGAAGTAACGGAACCAATAGAGAAGGTTACTGTTTCATTGAAGTTTTTGGTCAACCCACTGATAAGATTTTGGACTTGGGAATCCTGGGTTTTAACATGATCTTTCATGGAGGTTTTAAAACCTTCGAACACTGAAACCATCTGGATTACAACACTTTTGACATAGGCTAAGTCCTTGTCTGCTTGGGATTTTGAACTCATGTAAGATTCTAAAGAGATAAAATATTTCTTTAGAGATTTAACATCTACATCTAGTCTAGAAACTTGAGTCTGGCAGTCTGTAACTTCTTCCACTATTTCTGCCACAAAGGTTGAAAAATTACAACTGAGAGAGAGTTCAAAATATTTTTCCAAGTTACCCATCTCTTCAACAAAGCAGTGCTTCAACTTAGCAACAGAAGCACTAAAGTACTCTTTCACCTCATCCTTCAAGGAATCAAGGTCATCCCTGTTGATCATATCAGTAGGATCAATTACAGCAGATGCTCTTTCAAATGCTATGCTAGCTACTGAGTCAGTCATAATCGATTGGATTGATGACACCAGTGAAGCTTTCACCTTCCTTGTCTCTTCCACAAAACTATCCTTAAGATTTTTCTTCAAAATATCCAGGTCATGCATTATAACCACATCTTCAAGTAGAAACTCAGACTCAACATCATAAATGATTTTTGGTCTATTTAGAGATGCCTCATTATTAGAATTAGGATAGTTTAATCCACATACCACAAAACCTGGGTCTTCTGCCCAATCCTGAATATCAACAGCCACTGACACACTTCCAAATTTGGTTTGATGCTCCCCCTCAATGGGTGCAGTCTCTTGTACAACAAGGGCATTCTCAGCGGGTCTTTCTTTCTCAGGAGAATCTTCTACTATAAATTTCATCTCTGCAACAGCAGGAGGGTCCTCTGGATTAGGTACAGCTTCTTCCATATCTCCTACTACATCCTTAGTAGGCACAACTGAGCTTCCAATTAATGGACTAAGACTTAAACAGACAGAATCAGAGGATTCAGATTCATTCTCCTTTTGTTCTTTATGTTCAGGGGGTGATTGGTCTTCCTCATCAGCTGGAGTCTCCTCTTCTACTAAGGATTCCTTTCTAGAAGATACAATTTCAGCAACCGGACATGGAGGTAAGTCTAGATCTCTTCTATCATTCAAAGAAGTATCTTATTCTTCAGTATCATTACTGTACTCAGGTTCTTCTTCATCAGGTCCTAGACCTGGATCCCTCACATCCTTAGGTCCTGAAGGAAGATTCACAGGATTGAATTTATCATATACCTTATGTTCATCATTAACCCACTCTCCTCTCCATGGGTTCCAATTTATCTTCATGTATTTGAAAACTGTAGTTGTGATACAAAAGTTATTCTTTAATACTATTGTCTCGTCTTGAGACTCAGCTATGCCTTTCACTTTGATCATCACTGAGATCAACTTGGCAAAGAATAGGGCATTTGTTTTTGATTTTGGCCTTGTCATGTCTTCCATTTGGATCATTAGCAATCTACACAGATTCACTTTTACACAATGTCTCAAGAGATGTAGGAGATAGATATCCTGATATCTTAAATTCATAAAGTCTCCTCTCCTTGGTATTAAGACATGCTGAACAAATTTGAACAGCAATCTGTCCTCTCCATCCATTTCAGCAGCCACTACTTGTCTTTGATTTCCATCACCAGTGTGCTCCTCCAAGGCAGTCTCATAATAGAATATCTCACTTATAGGTGGCATAGATTTTGAGACATATCCAGATACACCTTCATGTGGTACATTTAGGCATTCAGCACACTCAATAGATGAAAAAGACATCTCCTTTATATTCACAAAAGATGTCACTCGGTTCTCATCTTCTGATTTCTCAAAGCTTACAAACTCATAAAATTTCTTCACTAGCTTCGGATAGTAGGTACCATTGTTGTTTGAAAAGTAATCTACCCACTTTTGATCTTCTAGTACTTTGATCACTAACCACTTTCTGGGAAATAACCATTCCACACACAACTCTTTTTCAATCACAATAACTCCATTCTGCAAATGAGGATTCACTGGTCGCCTACCCGACCTAGTTCTACCAACACTACCACTTTCTTCTGGCTCGGAGTTCTTCTTCTTTTCTTTCATCTCATCAGCGTCTTCTCTAATGGTAGGAATTTTGGTTTTTTCCATCACTGGTTCGAGGGATTTAGGGTTTTCGAGAGATTAGGGAGCTAAGGTTTTAGGGTAAGGGTTTGTGGGTTGGTAGATTGAGAAGTAACTAGAACTTAGTTTTTATCATTTAGGAATCATAAAATGAATAAATAAAATTAAATAAAGTAAAAAAAGATTCAGATTCTAGCGATAGACAGACTTTTAAAACAGCGCACTCATTGGTAGGGTTTATCGGGGAGAATTCCTATCGGTGAGGTCCATCGGTGAGGTTACATTGATGAGGTTACATCGGTGAGGTTACATTGGTGTGGTATTCCATCAGTGAGTTATTCCATTAGTGAGGTTACATCGGTGAGGTAGCTACCGATCAAGGATAATCATTCCCAACTCATGTCTAATGTAACTTAACCTATCCGAACTCAAAGGTTTGGTGAAAATGTTAGCTAATAGATGTTCAGTACCAATAAATTCAAGAGTAATATCAACCATTTGGTAATGATCTCCCAATAAATGGTGTCTTACATCAATGTGTTTGGTCCTAGAGTGGGATATAGAGTTCTTAGAAATGTTTATTGCACTAGTGTTGTCACGGTTGATAGAAACATGCTTAAAATCATATCCATAGTCCAAAAGAGTGTGTTTAATCCACAGAATTTGTGCACAGCAACTACCAGCAGCTATATACTCTACTTCAGTTGTGGAAAAAGCTACAGAATTCTGCTTCTTACTGCACCAAAATACTAAGTATTTTCCCAATAAATGACAGGTTCTATATGTGCTTTTTCTATCCAACTTGCAACCAGAAAAGTCATCATCCGAATAACTCATTAACTCAAAAGATTGACCTTTTGGGTAAAACAAACCTAAGTTTACAGTGTGTTTAAGATACTTAACAATTCTTTTAACAGCAAGAAAATGAGATTCTTTTGGATTGGATTGAAATATTTCACACATACATACACTAAACATAATATCTGATCGACTAGCAGTAAGGTAAAGTAAGCTTCCAATCATACCTCTGTAATTTGTTTGATCCACTGGTTTCCCAGTTTCATCTGCATCTAATTTACAGATTGTACTCATAGGAGTATCACTTTCCTTAATACTATCCAAAACAAAACATTTTAAAAGATCCATTGAATATTTATTTTGATTCAAAATTATACCATTTTCATTTTGAAAAATTTGAAATCTAAGAAAATATTTGAGTTCTCCCATTAAACTCATTTCAAATTCATTTTGCATACTCTTTGAAAAAGCAACACATAAATAATGTTTAGAAGATCCAAAAATAATATCATCAACATATATTTGAACTATTAAAACATCTTTAGAAATTCTTATAATAAAAAGTGTTGGATCAATAATCCCTTTAGTAATACTTTTTGAAATAAGAAAATTACTAAGTCTATCATACCAAGCTCTTGGAGCTTGTTTTGAACCATATAAAGCTTTAGAAAGTTTAAAAACTAGATTTGGAAAATGAGGATTAGTAAATCCAGGTGTTTGTTCAACAAAAACATATTCAATTACAAAACCATTTAGAAAAGCACTTGTGACATCCATTTGATATAACTTGAAATTCAGATGAGCAGTATAGGCAAATAAGAACCTAATAGCTTCTAATAAGGCAACAGGTGCAAAGATTTACTCATAGTCTATACCTTCCTCTTGACTATATCCTTGTGCAACTAGCCTATCTTTTTTTCTAACTATATTTCCAGATTCATCAACTTTGTTTCTAAAAACCCATTTAGTGCCTATTGTTAAAGTGTCCTTGGGTCTGTCAACTAATTCACAGACTTTTTTTCTTTCAAATTGATTTAACTCTTCTTGCATATTCATTACCCAAAATTCATCATTGATTACATCATTGAAATTTTTAGGTTATAACTATGAAAGAAAAGCTTGATGTTCAACCTGGTTTCTTAGAGAAGCTCTAGTATGTGTCCCTCTATCAAGATTACCAACAACAACATCTAAAGGATGATTCTTTATAATACTAGTTGATCTAGTAAAGGTAGGACTAGAAATTTCAGGTTCATCTATAGGTTCGGGTTCAATAGAAGAAGATTATGGAATATCTCCATAACTAGATATTTTTACAGCAGGTTCTTTAGTTTTATCATAAATGTCTAGAACAGTCAAATATTCTTCAAGATTTTCAAGAGAGGTTTTACGCTTATGTGGATCAGTTTCATCAAACTTGATGTGAACAGATTCCTTCACACATTTGGTTCTTTTATTAAATACTCTATAGTATTTTCTGGTTAAAGAATAACCAAGAAAAATTCTTTTATCACTTTTAGAAGAAAACTTGTCAAGATTATCCTTTGTATTAAGAATAAAAACTTTGCATCCAAAGACTCTAAAGTAACTAACTTTAGGTTTCCTATTATTCCATAACTCATAAGGGGTCTTTTTAAGAATAGTTCTAATTAAGACTCTATTAATAATATAACAAGATGTATTCACAACTTCATCCCAAAAGTAAATAGGTAGGTCATACTCATTAAGCATGGTTCTTGCAATTTCTTGAAGGGTTCTATTCCTTCTTTCTACTACACCATTCTATTGTGGTGTCCTAGGAGCAGAAAAGTTGTGACTATAGACATTGTGTGATCAATAAGATTCAAACTCATGATTTTCAAACTCACAGCCATGATCACTTCTCAAGGATTTAATCTTAAGTCCACTATGGTTTTCTACAGACATGGAGTATTTAACAAAGTAAGAACAAGCTTCAATTTTGTGAGCCGAGAAGTATACCCAAGTATATCAAGAAAAGTCATCTTCTAGGATATAGACATAGAGCTTCCCATTTAAACTATAAACTCTTAAAGGTCCAAACAAGACCATGTGAACCAACTTGAGAGGTTGTGAAGTTGAAACTTCTTTATTTGATTTAAAATAAACTTTATATTGCTTTCTCTTTTGACAGGGATTACAAACTTTGTCATTTTGGAATTCAAGTTTGGTTAGGTCTCTAACTAAGTTCTTCCTAGTAAATTTTCTAAGTGAATGGATGTTGCAGTGTCATAATATTCTGTTCCAAATCCAAGATTATTTATGAAAATCATTTAAACAAGTAACATTTTGTTTAGCTAAAGAATTAAGATCAAAAGCATAAACATTTTCATTTCTCAAATCAGAAAATACTAAAACATTTTTAGAGTTAAAAACATTACAAGAATCATTTTAAAATTTCACATTAAATCCATCGTCACATAATTGAGAAATTCATAACAGGTTATACTTAATTCCATCAACAAATAAAACTTTAGAAATTAAAACTAAATCAGTGTTACCAATCTGGCATAGGCCGATGATTTTTCCTTTAGAATTATCACCAAAGGTGACATATCCACCATCAAACATTATTAATATTTTAAAGCAAGAATAATATCCATACATGTGCCTTGAACATCCACTTTCCAAGTACCATACCTTCTTGTGAGAACTCTTCAAACATGTTTCCTACAAAACAGATTTATATTGGAAATGATTTTGGTACCCAGATCTTCATGGGTCCAGAAAGGTTAGCAATCAAAGCTGTAGGTACCCAAATTTGTCTTATGGGTATCATATAATTTACAGAAGAAATAGATTTTGAAAGATAAACTTTATTTGATCTATAACCATATGAATAACTAGTTGAAGCACACAAATTTCTAGAATTGGAATAAGAAAAATTTTGTCCAGATTTAGGAATAAATTGATTTTTGGTGAACTGTCTCTGTCCAAGTTGGTATCCCAAACCAGTAGTGTACTTTGGTGCAACTTTTTTACCTAACGTTTGAGTTAGAGTGTCTTTTCGATTTGTGAATTTTTTTAAGTCCTTTCTAAGTTTCTCATTAGACATTTTCAGTTCAGTATTTTCCTTTAAAAGTTGAGCATTCTTTTCCTTTTCTATATCAAAGGCAGATTTAACATTGGCAGTGAGAGAATGTTGTTTCTTTAGTGACTTATATTTGTCCTCAAGTTCATTACATGTTTCTTCTAGCATGTGAAAATATTCAAACAATTCAGCCTTAGACATATTCTCATCATTATTTGAATCACTTTTATTTCCAGAATAATAATCATTCAGTATAGGGGAAATAGGTACCTCAGAGGTATTGGTCATAAAGCACATGTTTGCACGATTCTTTTCAGAATCAAAAATTTCAGATTCACTTGTGTTGTCTTCTAAAGCACTCCATGTAGATTTCATAGCTTTCTTGTACATCTTGTCCTTATAATCATATTTCTTTTTGAACTTTAGTTTTGGATATTCATCCTTGATGTGTCATTTCCTTTTGAACTCATAGAAAACTATATCATCTTCCTTATTAGACTTCTTCCAATTCTTCTTCCAATGACCTTTATTTTCATACATACCTTTGTAATTTGATTTTCTTATGAATTTATTCTTCGTATATAACTTCTTGAATCTTCTGGCTCTTTGAGCCATCTCAGCATCACTGTTAGAGTCCAAATCTTCACTGGTTGAACTTTCAGTTGGTACATGCATTTTCTCCTTGTCTTTGCTCTTTGAAGCAGTAGACTTGAATGCCACAGATTTTCTCTTGGGTTCATCATATTCTTCCTTATTCACCTTGAGTTATTCCTCATACATAATTGATTTACCCATAAGCTCTTTTATAGGGAGAGCACCAACGTCACATGATTCTATGATTGAAACAGAAGTGCCCCTCCATCGGTCTGGTAGACATCTCAAGATTCTCATGATTTATTCCTTTGTTGGAAAAGCCTTTCCAAGAGAGCTCATAGTATTGAAAATCTCATTGAACCTAAGATACATGTCAGAAATAGGTTCATCAGTCTTCATTTTAAAATTACACTACTGGAAATCATGCTTTTCCCAACGCTTGTATACCAACGGTTCGAAAGAACCGTTGGTATAGGTGATCTTTACCAACAGTTTGCATAAACTGTTGGTAAAGATCTGTAAAAAATGAGTTTTTCCAACGGTTTGATGAAACCGTTGGGAAAATTGGGAAAAAAGAGTTTTCCCAACAGTTTAGTGAAACCGTTGGGAAAAATTAATATTCTTATACCAACTATTTTTTGAAACCGTTGGGATAACATAACTTTCCCAATGGTTTTTTAAAACCGTTGGGAAAGAAAATCCCCAAATATCATCGATCTATAACTCCAGACATCTTGAAAAAAATTTCGCTAATCGAGAGCTGGATGCACCCTCTCGAAATTTTTTCCCAAAACCTCAACCGTCTGGAAGGTTTTTTTCTAAATATCAACGCAAATGATACTTCCCAACACAACAGGTCTGGTTTCCAATGATTTTTTCTTCCCATTTAAATTGTTATGTATGAGTTCATTTATTTTAGATTTGATCTTCCCGTTTAAATCAGTACGTCTGTGTTAATTTATTTTAGATTTTGGCATTCTATTTGGGTGTAATCTAGTGTGTATTATGATCCCCTTATGAAAATAATTCATATATAATTTTAGGTTAAGGTTCGAAACCTACTTCTCAACCTCCTCTAGAGGGTGATAACTCTAATTTCCAATAGGACATCTATCTTTCATTCAAGTAATTTTTGTTCTTCCTTTCTAAATCAGTAGGTGTTCCTTCATTTATTTTATATTTTTTCATTCCATTTTTCTGCAATGTATTGTGTATTATGATTCCCTTATAAACACAATCAATAAATCATTTTAGGTTGTTATTTTGTTGTGATTTATCTGTATAGAATAATTTTGGTTGATATTGAAGAGGTCAATATGATCCTGAGTTATTTTATCCTTGGTTTATTTTAAATGTAAGGTTTATTGACTTGATTTTGTTAGTTAGCCATAAATACAGTTAGGGATGTCTAGGTGGGGTGGGGGGCTGGGTTTTCCAAGTGGGGTGTGGGGGGTAGGGGTGTCTAGGTGGGGTGGGGGGGCTGGGTTTTCCAAGTGGGTTGGGGGTAGGTCTGTCCAAGTGGGGTGGGGGGGATGGGTTGTCCATGTGGGGTGGGGGTAGGGGTGTCCAAGTGGGTTGGGGGGCTGGGTTAACATGTACGAGTCAACCCAACCTCAATCCGAGGTGTGGAGTGGCCGACACCACTCGAAGTGTCTCTCTATAGTTTAAAATGGACTTCATTTTAATTGAAAACAACAACTGACATACGGAAAACTAACCAAACGCATTCAGATTCTACTAAAACATTAGGAAAACAATACATGAATCATTTTTTACATGTACGAGTCAACCTCGCCTCAATATAAGGCCAGGTGTGACTGGCACCACTCAAAGTGTCTCAGGTTTATTTGAAATAGGCAACATTTTAAATGAGAACAACAACTAACATACGGAAAACCAACTAAACGCATTCAGATTCAGTTGAAAATTTAGGACAAAGATCCATGGGTCATATGTGACATGTACGTGTCAACCCATCCTCAATCTGATTTGTGGAGTGGTCATCACCACTCGAAGTATCTCTCTATAGTTTAAAATGGTCTTCATTTTAATTGAAAACAACAACTGACATACGGTAAACTGACCAAACGGATTCTAATTCTATTGAAACTTTATGAAAAGGATCCATGGGTCATATGTGACATGTACAAGTCAACCACGCCTCAATCTGAGTCGCAGTGTGGCTGTAATCACTCTAAGTGTCTCTCTTTTTTTTAAAATGGACAACATTTTAAGCACATACAGAAAACTGACCAAATGGATTCTGATTGTGTTTATACATTAGGACAATGATCCATGGTTCATATATGATGTGAACAAGTCAACCCTACCTCTATCCAAGGCGTGGTGTGGCCAGAAACACTAAAAGTGTCTCTCTTTACTTTAAAATGGACATCATTTTAAGTGAAAACAACAACTGACATACGGAAAACCGACCAAACTCATTCCGATTCTATTGAACCTTTAGTAAAATGATCCATGGGTCATTTTTGACGTGTACGGGTCAACCTCACCTCAATCTGAGGCCTGGTGTGCCCAGCACCACTCAAAGTGTCTCACATTTATGTGAAATGGACAACATTTTAATTGAAAACAACTACTGGTATATGAAAAACAGACCAAACGCATTCGGAATGTGTTGAAAGTTTAGAACAATAATTAATGGGTCATATGTGACATGTAAAAGTAAACCCTTCTATGATCCAAGCCATGGTGTGACTGGAACCACTCAAATTGTATCATTTTTTTTGAAATAAACAACATTTTAAGTGAAAACAACAAATGACATACGGAAAACCAAACAAACGCATTCTGAATGTGTTGATGCTTTGGGAAAACGATAAATGGGTCATATATGACGTGAACGAGTCAACCCCACCTCAATCCAAGGTGTGGTGTGGCCAGCAGCACTCAAAGTGTCTCTCTTATTTTAAAATGGACATCATTTTAACTGAAAACAACAACTGACATACGGAAAACCGACCAAACGCATTCGGATTTTGTTGAGCCTTTAATAAAACGATCCATGGGTCATTTTTGACGTGTAAAAGTCAACCTCTCTTCAATATGAGGCATTTTGTGGCCAAAACCACTCAAATTTTCTCTCCTTCGTTTAAATTAGACTTCATTTTAAGTGAAAACAATAAATGATATACGGAAAACCGACCAAATGCATTCGGATTCTGTTGAAACTTTAGGAAAACGATCCATCGGTCATATGTGGAATGTAAGAGTCAAAACCACCTCCATCCGAGGCCTGGTGTGATCTCCACCAATTGAAGTGTCTCTCTATAGTTTAAAATGGACTTCATTTTAATTGAAAACAACAACTGACATACAGAAAACTGACCAAATGCATTCGGATTCTATTGAAAATTTAGAAAAACGTTCAATGAGTCATTTGTGACATGTACGAGTCAACCCCGCCTCAATCCGAGGCTAGGTTTGGCTGGAACCACTCAAAGTTTCTCAGGTTTATTTGAAATAGAAAATATTTTAAATGAAAACAACAACTGACATACGGAAAACTGACTAAACGAATTCAGATTCAGTTGAAACTTTATGAAAATGATCCATGGGTCATATGTGATGTCTACATGTTAACCCAACCTAAATCCGAGGCACGGAGTGGCCGACACCACTTGAAGTCTCTCTCTATAGTTTAAAATGGACTTCATTTTAATTGAAAACAAAAAATGGCATACGATAATCTGACCAAATGCATTCGGATTATTTTGAAAATTTAGGAAAATGATCCATGGGTCATATGTGACGTGTTCGAGTCAACTTCACCTCAATACGAGTTGCAGTGTGTCCAAGATCACTTTAATTGTCTCTCTTTTGTTTAAAATGGACAACATTTTAAGTACATACGGAAAACTGACCAAACATATTCTGATTGTGTTGATACTTTAGAACAATGATCAATGGGTCATATATGACATGCATGAGTCAACCTCACCTCAATCCGAGGTGCGGTGTGGCCGGCACCACTCAAAGTGTCTCTCTTTAGTTTAAAATGGAGTTCATTTTAAGTGAAAACAACAACTGACATACGGAAAACTGATAAAACACATTCAGATTCGATTGAACCATTATTAAAACGATCCATGGGTAATTTTTGATGTGTATGAGTCAACCTCACCTCAATATGAGGCATGGTGTGAATGGAACCACTCAAATTGTCTCTCTTTCATTTAAAATAGACTTCATTTTAAGTGAAAACAATAAATGACATACGGAAAACCAACCAAATGCATTTTTATTCCATTTAAACTTTAGGAAAACGATCCATGAGTCATATGTGTCGTGTACGATTCAACCCCACTTCAACACGAGGCCAAGTATGGTCGAAACCACTCAAAGTGTCTCACATTTATTTGGAATGGACAACATTTTAATTGAAAACAACTACTGGCATATGGAAAACCAACCAAACGCATTCAGAATGTGTTGAAAGATTATAATAGTGATCAATGGGTCATATGTGACGTGTATGTGTCAACCTTGCCTTAATCTGAGCCATGGTGTTACCAGAACCACTCAAAGTGTCTCATTGTTTTTGAAATAGACAAAATTTTAAGTGAAAACAACAACTGACATACGGAAAACTGACCAAATGCATTCTAAATCTGTTAATGCATTAGTAAAATGATATATGGGTCATATATGACCTGCAACAGTCAACCCCACCTTAATCTGAGGTGCGGTGTGGCCAGCACCACTCAAAGTATCTCTCTTTAGTTTAAAATTGACTTCATTTTAATTGAAAACAACAACTAACATACGGAAAACTGACCAAACGCATTCGGATTCTGTTGAACCTTTAGTACAATGATCCAAGGGTCATTTTTGATGTGTACGATTCAACCTCGCCTCAATCAGAGGCACGGTGTGGTCGGAGCCACTCAAATTGTCTCTCTTTCGTTTATAATAGACTTCATTTAAAGTGAAAACAATAAATGACATACGGAAAACCAACCAAATGCATTCGGATTCCATTGAAACTTTAGGAAAACTATACATGGGTTATATGTGACGTGTACGAGTTAACCCTGCCTCAATCTGAGGCCTGTTTTGACTTCCACCAATTGAAGTGTCTCTCTATAGTTTAAAATGACCTTCATTTTAATTTAAAACAACAACTGACATACATAAAATTGACCAAACGCATTCATATTCTATTGAAACTTTAGGAAAACATTCCATGAGTCATTTTTGACGTGTAAGAGTCAACCCCACCTCAATCAGAGGCCAGGTGTGGCTGGCACCACTCAAAGCGTCTTAGGTTTATTTGAAAAAGACAACATTTTAAATGAAAACAACAAATGACATACGGAAAACCCACTAAATGCATTCGGATTCAGTTGAAACTTTAGGAAAACGATCCATGGGTCATATGTGACATGTACGTGTCAACCTAGCCTCAATCCGAGGCATGGAGTGGCCGACACCCCTCGAAGTGTCTCTCTTTAGTTTAAAATGGACTTCATTTTAATTGAAAACAACAACTGACATACGATAATCTGACCAAACGCATTAGGATTATGTTGAAACTTTAGGAAAACAATACACGGGTCATATGTGATGTGTTTGAGTCAACCACGCCTCAATCCGAGTTGCATTGTTCCCGGGATCACTCTAAGTGTCTCTCTTTTGTTTAAAATGGAAAAACATTTAAGTACATAGGGAAAACAAACAAAATAGATTCTGATTGTGTTGATACTTTAGCACAATGATATATGGGTCATACATGACGTGCATGAGTCAACCCCGCCTCAATCTGAGGTGCAGTGTGGCTGACACCACTTAAAGTGTCTCTCTTTAGTTTAAAATTGAGTTCATTTTAAGTGAAAACAACAACTGACATACGGAAAACTGACCAAACGCATTTCGATTCTCTTTAACCTTTATTAAAAAGATCCATGGGTCATTTTTGATATGTAAGAGTTAACCTTTCCTCAATAAGAGGAACAGTGTGGCTGGAACCTCTAAAATTTTCTCTCTTTCGTTTACAATAGACTTCATTTTAAGTGAAAACAATAAATGACACACGGAAAATCGACCAAATGCATTCGGATTCCATTGAAACGTTGGGACAATGATCCATGGGTTATATGTGACATGTAAGAGTCAAACTTGCCTCAATCTGAGGCCTGGTGTGACCGCCACCAATTTAAGTGTCTCTTTATAGTTTAAAATGAACTTCATTTTAATTGAAAACAACAACTAACATACTGAAAACTGACCAAACACAATCAGATTCTATTGAAACTTTAGGAAAACGTTACATGAGTCATTTTTGATGTGCACGAGTAAACCTCGCCTCAATCCAAGGCCAGGTGTGGCTGGAACCACTCAAAGTGTCTCAGGTTTATTTGAAATTGACAACATTTTAAATGAAAACAACAACTGACATACGAAAAACCCACTAAATGCATTCATATTCAGTTGAAACTTTAGTACAAAATTCCATGGGTCATATGTCACATTTACCTGTCAACCTAGCCTCAATCTGAGGTGCGGAGTGGCTGAAACCACTTGAAGTGTCTCTCTATAGTTTAAAATGGACTTTATTTTAATTGAAAACAACAACTAACATACGGTAATCTGACCAACCACATTCCAATTATGTTGAAACTTTAGGAAAACGATCCATGGGTAATATGTGACTTTTTGGAGTCAACCGCGCCTCAATCCGAGTCACAGTGTGGCCAGGATCACTCTAAGTGTCTCTCTTTTGTTTAAAATGGACAACATTTTTAATACATATGGAAAACTGACCAAACGGATTCTGATTGTGTTGATACTTTAGAACAACAATCCATGGGTCATATATGACATTCACGAGTCAATCCCGCCTCAATATGAGGTGCGTTGTGGCCGACACCACTCAAAGTGTCTCTCTTTAGTTTTAAATGGACTTCATTTTAATTGAAAACAACAACTGAAAAACGGAAAACCGACCAAACGCATTTGGATTCGGTTGTGTAACACCCCAAGCTTCCACTGTACGTTTCCATTCGAATAATGCAATAGCGTGTGTTGTACGCAACCTCGAGCTCTAACACACACCACAACTAATTAAACTAGCCGTTGTGAATAGTAATACCTACTTTTTGAAATTTTATAAATTTTATTTATCAAAATGGACTTCATTTTTGGATTCGGAATATTGAAATTAGCCTATGTTGAATTTTTGGTATTTTTCTGAGAACTTCTAAATTTTTATGAATAGTGAAAAATACTTAAAAAAACTTTTTTAATCAAAATAATTTATAGTGATAAATTATAATATTTAGTGGTTTTAAAGTATAATTAGAATATATTTTTACCATTTTATCCAATGGTGGTCATTAGAATTAATTTAACATTGAAATTGGACATAAACAATTGCCAAACTTTTGATATAAATTGTTTCTTAAAAACACGCTTTTTGCTGTAACAGCGGGAATTAATTATAAAATTAATTAATACAACTTATATGTTTGGAATTTTGTAAAATAGACATCATTTTTGAATTCGGAATATCAATTATAGCTTAGGGTGAAATTTTGGCCTTATTCTGAAAAACTTCAATTTTTGATGAATAGTGAAACCACTAAGTGGTTGTTAAAAACTGATTTTTCGTTAAAATGAAATATTACCACTTCTGTGATTTGATTTTCAAAAATCCGACATACATGGTTGTCATTAAGAAGTAAAATGTGGTTCAATGAGATTAAAATAATTTTTTTGGTGAATAGTAACTTTTAAGTTCTTAATCGCGATTAGAGGTAATTAATGTAGTTTAAGGTACAAATGATGTTTTAATAATATGAGATGAGCATGACACTTGTCCTACTCCTATTGTATGAGTCATGGACGACCAAGACAACCCATGGGTCAACTTGGGGACCCCATGGAGCCACTTTAGTTGGAAAATGACATTAATATATATTTATTTAATGTTAAAATTAAATTGACACAAACATGAGTTATTTTACTAAAACAGTTATTAAGTGGGGTTAAACAAGTCCAAATTTTTCTATAAATATTCATTATAAAGCTAAAAAGATTTCCTACATCATAGTATTTTTTTTATAATTTTTAGACATTAAATAAATTAAATTATTTATGACATCATTATGATGTAGCGATGACCACATTATTTAACGATTTAAATAAAATGAGAAGATAATGCAAAATCCAAGGTTTACACTTGTCCAAAGCCTATTGTATGAGGAGATTTAGAAACCTTATCACCTTAGCCTCGAATTATATAAGTGTGGGACCTTTAGAATCTGAAAAGCATTGTGAAATAATGTAACATTTCAATCTTTCCAAAAGTGCCCCTCCTCTCCTCTTATAAAAGGCCCCCACCTCTACCACCTTATTCACACTTCCAAGCCTTTTGGTTCGGCCAAACCCTGCCCAAATAATCTCCCAACTTCTCTCCCTTCATCCTAGAAGCTTTACTTTAGTCAGAAAGACATCCTATGGAGTCCTTTTGATCAAATCAAAAGGAAGAACCCGAAGAAGAGGTAACATTTTCATCACCCTCTTTCAAGTTTCTTTCTTCTTCCACTCCCTCTTTGTTTATTATTTCAATTATAAAATTATAACTCCAGTATCTTCTATATACTGTGATGTTATTATAAATATGGAACAACCATATTCAGTATTCTACCCATCATTTTAATGACATGTCACCATACGTGCGTACGTACGGCTTACCGTCTCCACGTCGTGGTGTAATTGTTATTCAATATATTATTATTTAGATGGGTATAATAATGATATGTAATTCATGTAAATAATAAATATAACATGACAATGATTCTTTATATATGATATACTATCCAATTATATATTATTTTAATATCAAAATAATGATATTATCGCTCGTGCGTACGTACGGACTACCGTCTCCACGAACGCGATGAGATTCATTCTCTGTCGTATCCATTCAAGTATAATTATCATTTGATGATTTAAAAATAATGTTTAAGGACATGATATCATTCTGGATATGAATAAGATACAACCTATCCATGAAAAACACGACTTACGTAACAAAACATATAAAAGAAAACGAGTAAGTTAACACCCGAAACAACGATAAATCTAAGATATTGTTAACAAAGCAATGTTAAAAGATCATATATGATATCATATGAATGTATATGATTCTTGTATAATTTATTAACAATTATTTGACCATTATACAGGAGGTTAACCTACCCCAACCAAGGAAAAGTACAAGGTAAGGGTTTACTTCACAACCTCTTCATTATCCAAGGTTGTTTATACATAATTATCTACTGGGACCTCGTTATCATCCAAAACCATGTTTCTTAAAAATGTATTTCAAAACATTTTTACTATTAAATGGAAAATGGGTTAAAGTTATTTATACCCTTATACGTTTTTGAAAGTAATCTTACCGTCGTTTTCCAAACAATGTACTTTTTGACCTTTTTGACAAATATAAGGTAAGAATGTTTTTTTTACTTATACGACGGGTGTGACTATTTTCCGCCATTATAACTTCGTCGAAGCTTCCCTAACAAGCTTATAAGAATATCTTCAAAGTAAATGTATTATTTTATAATTATGGGGATTTTAAATGATTTCAAAAAGGAGAGATATTTCTCTTAAATAGCTTTGATTTCATCTATGTCAACATCCTTTGATGGGTTTTAAGTTTAATTGAAATTGATTTGTGATACAAAACTTCCATTGAACATTTTGTGAAATATTTGATTGTGGATGTGTTATTTTTATACCATCCATAGTTTATGGAGAAATTGTTGACATTTCGTATGCTAGTTTTAATACGAATAT
This sequence comes from Viscum album, assembly GCA_963277665.1. NCBI lineage: Eukaryota > Viridiplantae > Streptophyta > Magnoliopsida > Santalales > Viscaceae > Viscum > Viscum album. The sequence continues at coordinate 1,963,501,453 of OY728137.1, forward strand.
TTATGTTATGTTTAAACCTATTCATATGAGGAATGTATTGGACTTAATATGTGACGGGTGGAGCCCGCTATAGCTCCTCGATGCATCGGTAGGTCTCATGAGACAACTAGAAGTGGAATTGGCTGAGGCCCTTTCCCAATTTGATTTATGGTTTTGGCCGAGACCTTAATCATTTTAGACGTCTTGGCCGAGGCCTTGACAAAATGTTTCAGAATGTCTGGCATTATACATTCCCTCATTATGAAAGTGGTTATTGATATTTCATGTGATTATTCGTCTAGTAGAATATCCATGTGAGTAAGTAATGGCATTATTTTATTTTACTTTTTCCAAATTATGCTGAAGTTCAAGTTCAATAAGGCTTTTCTTTTAGTTATACATTGCCTTAAATGCTTATGTTTTCTTATAAAAGCTTCCGCAATATTGTTATCCTTACTGAGCATCTGAGCTCACCCCTTTCAATGTTTAAATATTTTCCAGGATGTGAAGAAGTGTATTATGACTGACTTGCAAGGATAGTCAGTGAAGATATGAGTGTGGACTATGAAGACCATGTTATTGTAGTTTGTTTAATTTTGATGTAATGAAAGACTTATGAATGTATCTAGTGTTTCCAAGGCTACTAAACTAATCGGTCATTCGAGACTTGATCTTTTGTGATCATGCCAATGTTACGAAGTAATGCACCGACTCTGGGTAGCTGGGGTCGGGGCGTTACAGTTGGTATCAGAGGCAGTTTAGTACTAACCTTGGAAGCTATATTTAGATAAACTCTGATTAGAGCACATATCCCGAAGATAGACTTTGAGGATTAGTATAGAAGAACTTCCTAGAATTTTGGTATTGTAGAGATGTTGTGAGTTTTCCGAGCAATACATCCATGTCTGGATACGAGCAGGTAGAGGCGGCTCTGGCACAGATGTACCTAGGGGTAAAACCCGAAAACACCGCTTTGATCTAGACTCGAACGGGAACTGGTGCACGACAACGGGCCTTGCTGCACTCTTGGTTACGACACTCCCAGGGGATATGCTTTGGATAATTCCCATTTTCTTTACAAACCACTATGAAGGGTTACGAGTATATACTTCCTCAAAGAAAACATTTTTATAATTATGGATTATATCCATAATTAGTTCAATTTATGTTAAGTGTTTTACAAGTATGGAATTATGTATTTTGATTCATGAACTAATCTAGTTTATGCCATTATTTAGAAATGGAGCCTAGTGGAAGGAATGGAAACGGTATCAATGCACGCACTCCGTGTAGGGATTTCCCTCCTGCTCAGGATAATTATGGTGGAGCTAGTGATACAACTGCTTCTGATCAGCTTCTCACCGTACTGGGACAACTCACGCAGGTTATGAATAACAACCTTACTCGTATGGAGCACCCTGATCCGCAACGTGGAGGATCAATGCTAGACCGTTTCATGAGGCAACAACCGCCAACCTTCAATGGGAGTACAAATCCTATAGTAGCTGAGCAATGGATAAATTCCTTAGAGAAAATATTCCATGCCTTGGGGAGTAGTGAAAGGGAGAATGTTGTCATGGCAGTTTACCGCCTCACTGGAGATGCCGATCAATGGTGGTCACTAATTCAAAACACAAAGGAAGATGATGAATTAAAAAACATATAATGGCCACTGTGGAATTAGTTGAACTAAAGAAACAACTAGACGAATTGAGTAATAAGGGATTTATTCGCCCTAGTGTTTCTCCTTGGGGATCCCCTGTTCTTTTTGTTAAGAAGAAAGATGGATCTATGAGGTTGTGCATTGATTATAGGGAGATCAATGCTATAAAAATAAAGAATAAGTATCCCCTACCTCGCATTGATGATTTGTTTGACCAACTGCATGGAGCTCAATACTTTTCAAAGATTGACTTCGGTCTGGATACCATCAGTTGTGTGTGAAGAAGGAAGACGTTCCAAAGACAGCATTTCGAACAAGGTACGGGCATTACGAGTTTACAGTAATGCCTTTTGGATTGACTAATGCACCCTCTGTTTTCATGGATATAATGAATAGAGTTTTCAAGGAATATCTTGATGACTTTGTAGTGGTATTTATTAATGATATCTTGGTATACTCCAAAAGCCACGAAGATCATGAAAATCACTTACGCATTATCCTGAAGACTCTTAGAAGACATGAATTATATGGGAAATTTAGCAAGTGTGAATTCTGGCTTCATGAGATTTCTTTTCTTGGCCATATTGTCTCTAAGGATGGAATTTCTGTTGATCCTTCTAAAACCAAGGCAATCCAAGAATGGCCAGCACCAACAAGTATAACTGAGGTACGCAGTTTTATTGGTTTAGCAGGTTATTATCGACGTTTCGTCCAGAATTTTTCCAGATTGGCTAACCCATTGACAAAGCTCACACGTAAAGGGATTAAATTTGTCTGTAAAAAAGAGTGTGAAGAATGTTTTCAAGAACTAAAGAGAAGATTAGTCAATGCCCCTGTATTGACTCTACCATCGGGGAATGATGGGTTTGTTATTTATAGTGATGGATCGAAGAAAGGACTTGGTTGTGTCCTTATGCAGAATGATAAGGTCATTGCCTATGCATCACAACATCTAAAAATTCATGAGCAAAACTATCCTACTCATGATATTGAGTTAGCAGCTGTGATCTTTGCTTTAAAGATATGGAGACATTACCTCTATGGTGAAAAATGTGAGATTTATACTGATCACAAGAGTTTGAAGTATATTTTCACACAAAAAGAACTCAACATGAGGCAAAGGCGATGGCTTGAACTACTCAAGGATTATGATTGCACGATACATTACCACCTGGGGAAGGCAAACAAGGTGGCAGATGCTTTGAGTAGAAAAGACCATGGAGTTTTGAATGTGATGAGAATTGAAAGGGATCCAATTTTCTTGGATCTAGTGAATATGGACATGGGAATAACTAGGGAAGGTGAAACATCAATGCTTTTTCAAATGGTTGCCAAACCATCATTACTAGAAAGGATTAAGAGTTATCAGACCAATGATGAAGAATTTCAGAAGAAGATTAAAGGTGTGAATGATGGAAGATTGAGGGACTTTGTGTATAAGGATGGAATTTTGAAATTCTGGAAGAGACTTTGTGTTCCCGATATACCTGATCTAAAAAGGGAATTTCTGGATGGTTCTCATAGTTCCAACTTCTCTATACACCCTGGGAGCACCAAAATGTATAGAGATTTGAAGGAACATTTTTGGTGGGACAATATGAAGAGGGAGATTGCTGATTTTGTGTCGAGGTGTATGGTTTGTCAACAAGTGAAAGCTGGAAGGCAACATCCTGGTGGAGTATTGCAACCTCTTCCCATACCTGAGTGGAAATGGGATAATATTACGATGGACTTTGTCATGGGACTACCAAAGACTCCTAGAAGGAATGATGCAATATGGGTCATTGTCGATCGACATACTAAGTCAGCACATTTTCTGGCTATACGGGAGGATCTACCACTTGAACGTCTAGCAAGACTATATATTAATGAAGTTGTAAGACTTCATGGAGTACCCCTATCGATTGTTTCTGATCGTGATCCTCGTTTTACTTCAAGATTCTGGAAAAGTATTCAAAAGGCCTTGGATACTGAACTTCGTTTGAGCACTGCCTATCACCCTTAAACAGATGGACAATCAGAACGGACTATTCAAACCTTAGAAGACATGTTGAGATCATGCTCTCTTGACTTTCAGGGTATGTGGGATCAATATTTACCACTGGTAGAATTTTCCTATAACAATAGCTTCCATTTGAGTATTCAGATGGCACCATATGAAGCGTTATACGGAAAGAGATGTCGTACACCAACCTGTTGGGATGACGTTGGTGAAAGAAAACTTGTAGGCCCAAAACTGGTGGAGGAAACGGTGGAAAAGGTGAAAGTAATCCAAAATCACATCAAAGCAGCTCAAAGTAGGCAGAAGAGCTATGCCGATAATCGAAGGAAGGATTTGGAATTTCATGTCGGTGATCATGTTTTCCTGAAGGTATCTCCATGGAAGGGAGTCATACGTTTTGGTAAGAAAGGTAAACAGAGTCCCAGGTACATCGGACCTTTCAAAATTCTAGGACGAATTGGGGCTGTAGCTTACCGTTTGGCAATGCCGCCAAGTCTCTCCAAAGTTCACGATGTGTTCCACGTATCTCTGTTGAGGAAATACATGCCTGACCCAATGCATGTACTAACCTATGAGGAATTAGAACTGGAACCCGATCTTTCCTATTGTGAAGAGCCCGTCAGGATTCTTGATGTGAGGGAGCAGGTGCTGAGAAACCGGACGACTCGTCTGGTGAAGGTTTTGTGGAGAAATCATAAAATGGAAGAGGCAACGTGGGAACCTGAGGAATTTATGATGAAAAACCACCCGAGTCTTTTTATGCAGTAATACCCTAGAAATTGCGAGGACGCAATTATTTGAAGGAGGCGAGAATGTAACACCCCAAGCTTCCACTGTACGTTTCCCTTCGAATAATGCAATAGCGTGTGTTGTACGCAACCTCGAGCTCTAACACATACCACAACTAATTAAACTAGCTGTTGTGAATAGTAATAGCTACTTTTTGAAATTTTATAAATTTTATTTATCAAAATGGACTTCATTTTTGGATTCGGAATATTGAAATTAGCCTATGTTGAATTTTTGGTATTTTTCTGAGAACTTCTAAATTTTTATGAATAGTAAAAAATACATAAAAAAACTTTTTTAATAAAAATAATTTATAGTGATAAATTATAATATTTAGTGGTTTTAAAGTATAATTAGAATATATTTTTACCATTTTATCCAATGGTGGTCATTAGAATTAATTTAACATTGAAATTGGACATAAACAATTGCCAAACTTTTGATATAAATTGTTTCTTAAAAACACGCTATTTGTTGTAACAGCGGGAATTAATTATAAAATTAATTAATACAACTTATATGTTTGGAATTTTGTAAAATAGACATCATTTTTGAATTTGGAATATCAATTATAGCTTAGGGTGAAATTTTGGCCTTATTCTGAAAAACTTCAATTTTTGATGAATAGTGAAACCACTAAGTGATTGTTAAAAACTGATTTTTCGTTAAAATCAAATATTACCACTTCTGTGATTTGATTTTCAAAAATCCAACATACATGGTTGTCATTAAGAAGTAAAATGTGGTTCAATGAGATTAAAATAATTTTTTTGGTGAATAGTAACTTTTAAGTTCTTAATCGTGATTAGAGGTAATTGATGTAGTTTAAGGTACAAATGATGTTTTAATAATATGAGATGAGCATGAAACTTGTCCTACTCCTATTGGATGAGTCATGGCCGACCAAGACAACCCATGGGTCAACTTTGGGACCCCATGGAGCCACTTTAGTTGGAAAATGACATTAATATATATTTATTTAATGTTAAAATTAAATTGACACAAACATGAGTTATTTTACTAAAACAGTTTTTAAGTGGGGTTAAACAAGTCCAAATTTTGACTATAAATATTCATTAGAAATATAAAAAGATTTCCTACATCATAGTATTTTTTTTATAATTTTTATACATTAAATAAATTAAATTATTTATGACATCATTATGATGTAGCGATGACCACATTATTTAACGATTTAAATAAAATGAGAAGATAATGCAAAATCCAAGGCTTACACTTGTCCAAAGCCTATTGGATGAGGATATTTAGAAACCTTATCACCTTATCCTCGAATTATATAAGTTTGGGACCTTTAAAATCCGAAAAGCATTGTGAAATAATGTAGCATTTCAATCTTTCCAAAAGTGCCCCTCCTCTCCTCTTATAAAAGGCCCCCACCTCTACCACCTTATTCACACTTCCAAGCCTTTTGGTTCGGCCAAAACCTGCCCAAATACTCTACCAACTTCTCTCCCTTCATCCTAGAAGATTTACTTTAGTCAGAATAACATCCTAAGGAGTCCTTTTGATCAAATCAAAAGGAAGAACCCGAAGAAGAGGTAACATTTTCATCACCCTCTTTCAAGTTTATTTATTCTTCCACTCCCTCTTTGTTTATTATTTCAATTCTAAAATTATAACTCCAGTATCTTCTATATACTGTGATGTTATTATAAATATGGAACAACCATATTCAGTATTCTACCCATCATTTGAATGACATGTCACCATACGTGCGTACGTACGGCTTACCGTCTCCACGTCGTGGTGTAATTGTTATTCAATATATTATTATTTAGATGGGTATAATAATGATATGTAATTCATGTAAATAATAAATATAAAATGATAATGATTCTGTATATATGATATACTATCCAATTATATATTATTTTAATATCAAAATAATGATATTGTCGCTCGTGCGTACGTACGGACTACCGTTTCCACGAACGCGATGAGATTCATTCTCCGCCGTATCCATTCAAGTATAATTATCATTTGATGATTTAAAAATAATGTTTAAGGACATGATATCATTCTGGATATGAATAAGATACAACCTATCCATGAAAAACACGACTTACGTAACAAAACTTATAAAAGAAAAAGAGTAAGTTAACACCCGAAACAACGATAAATCTAAGATATTGTTAACAAAGCAATGTTAAAAGATCATATATGATATCATATGAATGTATATGATTCTTGTATAATTTAATAACAATTATTTCACCATTATACAGAAGGTTAACCTACCCCAACCAAGGAAAAGTACAAGGTAAGGGTTTACTTCACAACCTCTTCATTATCCAAGGTTGTTTATACATAATTATCTACTGGGACCTCGTTATCATCCAAAACCATGTTTCTTAAAAATGTATTTCAAAACATTTTTACTATTAAATGGAAAATGGGTTAAAGTCATTTATACCCTTATACGTTTTTGAAAGTAATCTTACCGTCGTTTTCCAAACAATGTACTTTTTGACCTTTTTGACAAATATAAGGTAAGAATGTTTTTTTTACTTATACGACGAGTGTGACTATTTTCCGCCATTATAACTTCGTCGAAGCTTCCCTAACAAGCTTATAAGAATATCTTCAAAGTAAATGTATTATTTTATAATTATGGGGCTTTTAAATGATTTCAAAAAGGAGAGATATTTCTCTCAAATAGCTTTGATTTCATCTATGTCAACATCCTTTGATGGGTTTTAAGTTTAATTGAAATTGATTTGTGATACAAAACTTACATTGAACATTTTGTGAAATATTTGATTGTGGATGTGTTATTTTTATACCATCCATAGTTTATGGAGAAATTGTTGACATTTCGTATGCTAGTTTTAATACGAATATTTATGTTATGTTTAAACCTATTCATATGAGGAATGTATTGGACTTAATATGTGACGGGTGGAGCCCGCTATAGCTCCTCGATGCATCGGTAGGTCTCATGAGACAACTAGACGTGGAATTGGCCGAGGCCCTTTCCCAATTTGATTTATGGTTTTGGCCGAGGCCTTAATCATTTTAGACGTCTTGGCCGAGGCCTTGAAAAAATGTTTCAGAATGTCTGGCATTATACATTCCCTCATTATGAAAGTGGTTATTGATATTTCATGTGATTATTCGTCTAGTAGAATACCCATGTGAGTAAGTAATGGCATTATTTTATTTTACTTTTGCCATATTATGCTGAAGTTCAAGTTCAATAAGGCTTTTGTTTTAGTTATACATTGCCTTAAATGCTTATGTTTTCTTATAAAAGCTTCCGCAATATTGTTATCCTTACTGAGCATCTGAGCTCACCCCTTTCAATGTTTAAATATTTTCCAGGATGTGAATAAGTGTATTATGACTGACTTGCAAGGATAGTCAGTTAAGATATGAGTGTGGACTATGAAGACCATGTTATTGTAGTTTGTTTAATTTTGATGTAATGAAAGACTTATGAATGTATCTAGTGTTTCCAAGGCTACTAAACTAATCGGTCTTTCGAGACTTGATCTTTTGTGATCATGCCAATGTTACGAAGTAATGCACCGACTCTGGGTAGCTGGGGTCGGGGCGTTACAGGTTGAACCTTTAGTAAAATGATCCATGGGTCATTTTTGACGTGTGAGAGTCAACCTTTCCTCAATATGAGGCACGGTGTGGCCAGAACCACTCAAATTGTATCTCTTTCGTTTAAAATAGACTTCATTTTAAGTGAAAACAATAAATGACATACAAAAAACTGATCAAATGCATTCATATTCCACTGAAACTTTAGGAAAATGATCCATGGGTCATATGTGACGTGTACAAGTCAACCTCACCTGAATCCGAGGCCTGGTGTGGCCGGAACCACTCCAAGTGTCTCACATTTATTTGAAATGGACAACATTTTAATTGAAAACAACTACATGCATACGGAAAACTTACCAAACGCATTTAGAATGTGTTGAAAGTTTAGAACAGTGATCAGTGGGTCATATTTGATGTGTATGAGTCAACCCTTCCTTAATCCGAGCCATGGTGTGACTGAAACCACTCAAAGTGTCTCATTTTTTTGAAATAAACAACATTTTAAGTGAAAACAACAATTGACATACGGAAAACCGACCAAATGCATTCTAAATGTGTTGATGATTTAGGAAAATGATACATGGGTCATATGGGGCATGTAAAATTCAACCCCACCTCAATCCAAGGGGCGGTGTGACCGACACCACTCAAAGTGTCTCTCTTTTGTTTAAAATGGACATCATTTTGAGTGAAAACAACAACTGATATACGGAAAACTGACCAAACGCATTCAGATTCCATTGAAACTTTAGGAAAATGATCCATGTGTCATATGTGATGTTTACGAGTCAACCCTGCCTAAATAAAAGGTGCAGTGTGTCATTCACAACCCAAAGTGTCTCAGTTTTATTTGAAATGGACAACATTTTAAGTGAAAAGTACAACTGGCATACAGAAAACCGACGAAACGCTTTCGGAATATGTGGATACTTTAGGAAAACGATCTATGGGTCATATGTGATGTGTAGGAGTCAACCCCACCTCAATCCGAGACATGTTGTGGTTGGTATCACTCCAAGATTATGTATAATGTTTAAAATGGACATCATTTTTAGTAAAAACCACTTGTATGTATTCTTAATTGTGTATAACACATATAATTACTTATTCAGTTTTTTATGTATTTTATTGATAATTGATAATTAAATTATGTATGTATTCAATTATGAATTGAATTCCGAATTCGACATATAATTGTCATCTATGTTTTAAATTTAATTCTAAATCAATTATGTATGTTTATAATTACGTTATGAATTATGATTTAATTCTGGATGTGTATAGTTCTAGGGTACAATGTTAAATGTGTATGCATTATATGTTAAATAATTGGGAAGGAGAGGGAATGGAGAATTACAGCATAATGGACAGGAATGGGATTGCAGACCTGTGCAAATTGCAGGCTGCTATGCAATTTGCACGGCATAGCCAATGCCAACGGTTTCAAACCATTGGCATACATTTTGTAGGATGTTTTTACCAATGGTTCTATGAGAACCGTTGGTAAAAACCCTTTCCCAACAGTTTTGTAAACCATTGTAAAAGGTTACTAGAAGAGTTTTTTTCCAATGGTTTGTTGAACTGTTGGCGAAACTTATACCAACGGTTCAACCAAACCGTTGGGATATGTTACTTTAACTAACCTATCCCAATGGTTCTACATAAATTGTTGGGAAAACTTTTTTCCAATAGCTTACTTCCCTACGATTGGTAGAACCGTCGGTATAAGATATACCAACGATTCTGCAGCCTATCCCAACAGTTCTGAACTGTTGGAAAATATACTATTTCCACTAGTGTTATCATATTTAATAGTATAAGTATTTAGTCTTATTTATTTAGAATTGGTTGTTCCTTTATGAGAAACACACAAAGTATCCCATATTTCATAAGCAGTTTTGCAAGCAGATATTCTATTGAATTGCTCATCTCCTAAAGCAAAATACAGGGCATTCATAGCTTTACAATTATTATTGTAAGCAGTCTTTGTATGTTCATCCCAAGTAGTTCTTTCAGTCTCTGTAATTTTATATTATGACTCTATAGCAGTCCAGATATCAAAACCCATACTCTCCAAATGAATTTTAATCTTAATTGTACACTGGGCATAGTTTGTACCATTGAAGAAAGGTGGCTTGTTAGTAGCAGCACCTTCCAGTATATTGTTCATAACTAGATTTTAGAAAGTAATTTTAAAGAGATAAAATATAGAACTAACAGAAATTTAAGATCTTTAAAGATGCAACTAAAATCACAGTTAAAAAACAGAATGTTTTGAAAACTTTAAAAAATAAAAACAACCTCTGATACTAAATGTTGGTCGGAGTGGACACTCAAGAGGGGGTTCAATTGAGTTCCAATAAAAATTTCTGTTAAACATATTTCTCTTAAAATCCCCCTATTTAAAAACAAAGTTAAACTGTAATGAATTTATATAGAGTGTAAATGTTCAATTAGTTTCTCAAAGATTGATTAGGTCTCAGTTAATTTAATCTAAAGATAAAATTGACTTTTAAAACTAAATTACTGGTTTACAATAATAATAAACACTTGCTAATTTAACTATCAAAGTAACATTAAAACAGATTATATTTCAAAGTAGTTAGCAGAGGAATATGAAATATATATATAGTATACTTATGACTTAAACTAAAATGCACAGCAGATGTAACCAGGTGGTTCAGTCTCAAGCCGAGACTTAGTCCTCTCAACAATTTATATAAATTGATCCACACCCTGGATAGGGGTAAACAAAAGTTCAGAAACTATCCAAGTCCAAAGACCTCTACCACAGTTCTACATGGGAAAACAAATAACATCTCACAGCTGTCTAGGTCTTACTCGACCTCTAACACTATCCACAGTGGGATACAAGGAGTTATAGAGTTTGAATGAGGATTTAAAAATCCTACAGCTTAGCTCGGGAGACAGTGTGTGTACAAATAAACAGGGTACACACATTGCTCTAAATATAAATGAAATAATCACTAAAGTAAGTATGAATGAGTTTAGAAAATCTTTAGTGATTGGCAGTGCAGCTCTGGACTCATTTGATTGGTCAAAAAATCTTCTGAGTCCTCCTATGGTTTTTTGTCTGAAAAATAATGTGTCGTTTTTTTCCTTGGTTCTAGGTTCAGCTTATCAGCCTGAGTGCATGAAGTGTTTGTTGTAGTTCTTCACTCAAGATGCATCTTGTGTTCTCCACTAGAAATGAATTGCTTCATGTATGTCCATTGTTCTTGGAGTATGGATGTATCCTTACACGAATGCACCACGTTTGAATGTTGTTGAGCTCTTTTTCTTTTTCACCCATCGTGTTCCTTCTTAGTTTCTTGATTCTCTTTGTTTCGTTCGATCTTTTCGTGTTCAATCTTTTTTAGATCTCCTCTGCACGGTCTTTTTCCTTCCCTTTTATATCTTTCATCTCTGGCACAAAATAATGATTACTTTTTTCATGGGTACTAGGTACAGTTCCCTGATATGCCAACCGATATCATTAAATAACATTAACTACATTAAAAACATCAAATTTAACTGTTAGCTTAATAAATAAATAGTACTGAGAGTATAGAGTTTGACTGGTTGGTCAATCATTAGTAGCCTTCTATTGATAGATGTGTACGGTGGACTTTTTGTAGCAGTGACCTTCCATTAGTAGCTCTTTGAACTTGTATCGGTAGCTCTTTTCACTTGTATTTGTAGCTCTAGATATCGGTAGCTCTTACTTTGTGTATCGGTAGCTCTGTACATATCGGTATCTCCTTCTATCGGTAGACTTACTCTATCGGTAGCTCGGTAGACTTGTTCTATCAGTAGCTATCGGCATCGGTGACCTTGTTCTATTTTTGACTCTGTCTATCAGTAGCTCTTGGTCTATCGGTAGATCTGGTATGTCGGGTGCTCTATGTATTGGTGACTGTCTGTATCGGTAGATTACTTAGTTCCAGTGATTATGTGTATCGGTAGACTTATGCATATCGGTATCTCCATTCTGTACTATCGGAAGACTTGTTCTATGCTCACCGGTGGACTTGTACATATCGGTAGCTCTGCGTATCGGTGACCTTAGCTTATCGGTTACCCTGTCTATCAATAGACTAAGCCTATCAGTAGACTAAGTACCGGTAGCTCTGTATCAGTAGCTATATGCAGATTAGTGACTAACACTTATCTGTTTTATGCAAAACATATCTGATTGGATTAGAATTACTTCAAAACTTATATAAACAAAGATAAACATTGATTAACATATTTCAAGGATTATTTTAGTATTATTATCATCTTGATAATAGTATATCATAGATTGAGCAAATTAGAATATAGATAAACATTAATTGGGATTATCAAAATATGTGAAAGCATAGTTGGGATTATCAAAACAGGTGAGGTCAATAGACGTCTTTGAAGATGATATATTCATGTATATTATATTACATCCTTTTATAGAAAGATAAGTAGTTAGGACAGTTGGTGGGGTTGACCTCATCTATCTTTCTTGGATGTGGTATATTGAGCAGGTTATTACCCATGGCTGGAATGAAATAATCGGGGACTTTTTCATTATTTGAAGGAGTGTGATTTATTCATCTGTTCCTCAAATCCATGGAAACCCTGATTTCTATGTGTTTATGGTTGAAGGTGATTTTTTGGTTGTCACTGCTCGAAAATAGGTAATGGGCTATTCAAGACCTAACTAGGTGCTTGAATGGGTATTGTCATTTGATTGAGAGTGAAATATGCAGCTTCTTATTTTCCTAGCCTTTTCCCAAATGATGAGGTCATGAGTTGAGATTTGGATTGGGTTCACTTAATGGTTCCCTCTAAAATTTTTCCAATTTCTACTAAATCACAGAACCTACCTAGATACTTCATTAGGATCAGGGGTCTCTAAAACTCATCCTAAATATTTTTAGCATAGAGTTCCAACAGTTTCTACTGTTAGAGAGTAATTCTAAGTGAATAAGTTAAACATTTCCATCTGGATACGAAGTCATAGACCCTCTAATTTTTGTGTTGTTTGAAGTTCGTCATGTCAGAAATTGTTGTTTTCCTTAGCATAGAGATTAATTAATAAATGAATTGATGAAGAAGTTCTTTTTATCCTGTAATGAATCCTATTGGAAGACTATTGTACCAAACAAAGTTAGGCCCTATCAGATACTGTACAATAAAACTTCATCTTTTTTGCCTACTATTAATCTTGAGGGCTTGTCAATGGACCACATCGGGATATGAAGTGTGTGAATTTTTTTGGGGGGTTCATGAACCATCTAAGGTAGGGAATGTAGGATTACCAAAATTGGGTGGGGGGATAGTATCATCCACCCCATCAGGATATGGATTCCTCTTCGGCTACACTGGTGTTTTTCTCACTTCCAAGGCTTCCATTCATGTACCCAGGGACTCTATAAGGTTAAAAGCTCTAGGGGTACTACTATATGAGCGACCTCTTATCTATTGGGAGTGGGTGGTGGTTGAGGACGTGGTCATTCCTTAATCTCCCACTGATTCCCGATTCTTTATATTATTGAATGATCATCCTAGTGAGGGAGAGGTTGTTTTCACAATGGAGGGAAGCCGTGATCATTTTTGACTTCCTCATTTTTATAGACAACCTTTTTATATTTGGAGTTATCCTAATGCTCAAATACTGATATTTATACTTTATTGGATATGGGAGGAAGAATAAATTTCTATACCTAGAGACAATATCTAGAAGGAATATTTCCCCTAAGTAGCTCTATATTGATTTTTCTTAGATTTTGAATCTCAATCTCATATTGTGAAAATTGTTCTTCCATAGAAGGAACCTCAACTGTTATAGTTTTTAATTGGGATGTAACCACACATTTACCTTTATCTTTTTAAATGTTATACTAGAGATATGGAAACTATATATTCAGAGGTTATAGGTTTTGGAGCCTTCTTTTGTTTCAAGTGCGTGCAACCTCAGTTGGTACATCAAAATCAACCTCCTCTGAGGGAATATTTTTCATGTTTTTACCCTCTGAATTTGTTTCTTGATCCACCATATCTATTATGTTTATAGTCAATACATTCATAGAGGAATATCATAAAATGATGGTTTCTCCATTACTTTTTATGAAACAAAATGATTATGCACTGCCTTCATCTGGGTGTTTATTCAAACCACTGGTTATATTGGACTATTTTGGTTTTAAACCCTATAGAGGTTTTATTTCCTTCACTATACACTCCTTCCTTGGCATGTGAGAAATGAACTTGAGGGGGTTTCCAATTGTGACTATTGAACAGGTCCCGAATAGAAGTGGGTTTTCTTGCGGTGGGAGGAATGGATGGGATGTTGACCATTGATATTAATCTCCCAACATAGAGAATACTTATTTCATTTTTGGTGATGATGATGATTAAAATGCCCCCATCCCTATGGAATAGTAGTTATTTGGGGCTGAAATAGATATTGATTGATCATATTATTCAGGATCTAATGTTTCCATTTAGAAATTTGATAACTCCTAGTATATACATAAAGATATAAATTACCACATACTAGTGGTCTATGGTTGATATGAAATAAACATTGATATTCCCGAGACCCTATCAGGGGATGATGAACCTGTTGATGAGGATTGAGATGTAAATTACACCATCCCAATGGGATGATGTTTCTTTGCAGCTTCTAATAATATGTTCTGAATCCTCTATGGAATTGACAATCCAAGAGTTGGACATGGTGGTAGATATTCCCCTAGCCCAGTGAGATGGGACCCCTCCTGGATAGCTAATATGGAAACTAATACTACAACCTATTTTATGTTGCATAGCTATGCTCACATAATAGTTGGGTGCAATGGTAGCCTGTGATGGGAACCATTCCTTATGATAAGTTGTCTGGATGACCAGAAATTCGGCTTCCATGTCTAAAATATATTCTCATTACTTTGAGGTGCCTAATTAAATGAATTTTTAGCTATCCTCTCCCTCTTTTCATGATGTTTGGGAATTTCTGAAGCATGGAAATTATATTTTAGTGACCAACTAGATCATGAATTACCCAATCCTCTAATTTTTTTTGAGGCTATGACATTATAGGATGCCTTATTGGAATTATTTTGTTGTTCTGGGGACATGATGAAGTAAAATGATCTATATTTCACCCATACTTAGATACACACATCTTGATATGCTTAAGAAATTATTCAGAGGAGAGTTTTTGTGGTGTGTAGAGAACCACTGTGTAGGTTTTTGTCATGCACCTCCATTCATGGGTTCTGAGATATGGAAAAGGAGGCCATATCCAGCTGACAACAAATTGTATTTATGGGATAAATGTGATAATCATAGCCTAGGTAAGGAAAATTTATAGCCTTCAGTCACTGATAAGTAGACGATATATTTTGGTGTAGATAAGGCATGCACTTCTTTTCTAGCTCCTCTGGGACCTCATATTCAGAACTAGAGAGGGGCCAAAACATGGTGTTGAGGTTTTTTTTTTGGAAAAATATCTCCATATTTAAATGTAAGCCTCATATTAATCACAATTA
Source organism: Viscum album (assembly GCA_963277665.1). NCBI lineage: Eukaryota > Viridiplantae > Streptophyta > Magnoliopsida > Santalales > Viscaceae > Viscum > Viscum album. Next base: position 1,963,516,985 of record OY728137.1, read on the forward strand.
CATGCCTCTATTTGATCAGACCATAGTAGATGGTTTTTGGGGTCACCTACTGACTGGAATGGATTATTGTGGGAAGTTAATGGGGAACTATATGTAGTTGACCTAGATGTTTGATCACCAATCTATATGAAGGAGTTTGAGTTTTGGGAACCTCTCTATACGAAGTTTTCTGGGAAAGGAGAATAATTTATTATTCATAGGTGATACCACTATGGGGAGGTTAACCGTGGTATATGTCAGGGGTAAAGTCCATGTGATACATCTCCACACTACCCGGAGGAGTAATATCATAGTAATGATCATCTTCTACTTCAATTTAAGAGTTTATAGACCCTTGAGGTATTGATAATGCATCTTGAACAAACATAAGGAAATTGGAATTGATCATATTAGAGATATGATCCTCATTCTATGTCATGGATATAATATTCCCACCTTCCATCTGGAATTATGTAGGCATATAAGCCTATTTTTTATGGTTTCTAGAACTTTTTGACAACCGTAGAGTGTTGTGAGAGTATGAGACCACTACTGAGAAGATACTGGAATATTCCAATGAGATTCCTCATTGTTGATAGTAATATGATCCTTCCCTAAAGAATTTTATATTCTCACTTCGTAATCCTTGGTCATAATGGGAGTATAAGACATATCCTGAGCCTTTGTAATATGTTTTTGGTCTTTTTTTGAAATGATATGAGCCTGCCCCATGGTATGTTCCACTCTAACTTTGTGAACCCCAGTTGAAATAGGAATATGAGCTCAGTATGAATATGAATTCCCCATCAGAATATCATGATGGACCTTTGATATGAGATAAGGGATATGAGCCTCCTACTATATTTCCTCGTAAGGAGACTGGTGAATTCGTTCGTTGGTAGAGGTAGGAATATAAGCCTGGCTTCTCTGATCTAATGGAATATTCCAGGATGATTCACTAATAGAAATATGAGCTTTTTTCCAGGCATGTGTTATTCTCACTTGGTTATCCCCTGCTAGAATAGGGGTATAAGCCTGATCCTGGTCCTTTGAAGTATGTTTTTGGTCTTATTTAATGGGAATATGAGCCTATCCTAAGACATTTTCCCCTCAAATGTGGGGAGCCCCGGCCAGAATGAGAATATGATAATAATATTAGGCCATTGTAATATGCATTTGGACATTTTAAATATACATGTGCCCCTATCCCAAGTCATGTTCCACTCTCAACTAGTGATCCCTGGTTCAAATGGGAATATGAGACTGGTCTGATGTCTCATCCTTTATCAGAATATACCAATAATCTTCCTAGAATGGATAAATAATGTGTGTTTGATATGAAGAAACCACTTATTCATAATTATCATAGTGTTGAGCTTCAATGGATGTAGGTATGGGATTATGTTCTTTTCCATGTATATGTACCAACTTCATCATATGCTAGATGAGTTCTTCAGTTATTGCTATGATGTAATGGCATTTTAGAAAAGTGTGTTTTAGGATATAATCCTGTATATTTTCTATCTCCACTATATACTGGAAGATATCTTCAATTCAAGTTGGGATATGATCCCTCTTATATCCTCTTCATACCTCCATAATACGCCGATATGCTTCATTCATGGGGGTCATAATATATTCCTCCCCCATGTCTTATTCAAGAATATGCCTGTAGAGTTTCTTTGAGTGAGTAGGGGTATGAGCCCACTTTCTAGTTAATATCGTAATATGTTTTCATACATAATCTATGGGAGCGGGAATATAAGCCTAATAATAGTTATAAATATTATTCCTCACCTGATATGTGTTACTTGTTGCATGTTCATGGGTATCATAGGTGGCAGTGTGTCAGGTGGTTCCTTTTGCAGGTGAGTGATGGATTCCAGTGGGATGGGGCTGGCAACGGCGGTTGACAGGATCCCTCCTCGGTGACCCAGGAACTAGAAGAGAGCTATATTAGACTCCCTGGTCCACCTTCATTAGATAATTAAGGTGGTGATTTTTGTGCTCTGGGGATAATATTCTGAAGAAGTTGGTTGTGGTAAGGATGGCTACTATCTTAGCTATAGCTTTCCTTGGATGATTTAGTCTCATGGGTTTCTATATATGGATACCCTTGTGGGAAACATCAAGAGTTAGGATTATACAACATCGATGGTATTCCTGAACTATTGTGTTCACCACTAGAGGTTTAAGATTTTGGGAAGGTGATATCATTTTTCGACCCATAGGGGTTGTATCTATAACTAATTTTCTGGAACAGTCACTGGATGAATAAATTAACTCTAATCGGGATGTTGTGGATGAGAGAAGTATCTACAATCAGAGAGACAATAAGGAGAAATTTCACGGATTAGTGCAATATCATAAGTATAATGTGCCCAATCAGATATCCAATGTTAATATAATTATCCTTTTACTCTTGATTTGGCCATTCTACTCACATATACTTGATAAAGTGATGATGGACTTATTTCATGAGAACCTTAGTTGTAGAGGATTAACTGTAAGATTTATGTCAGGCTTATCATCTTTGTTTTATATGACAACAAAGTATCCAAAAAAATGGAAAATAGGTCGTCTTGTTATTTGAGTGTTTCACATTGGGATCATTTTTTTAGAATATTCAAAGAAAATGGCCTGACGTGTGATTAATCGATCATTTTGTTATTTGATAGATTCATGTTGGGTTCACTATTTTTTGTTTCAACGGGAACAAAGAGACCTGTTATGTGCATTTGGTTTGGCCCGATGTTTTATTGTGATTGAGGGTGGTTAAATGTGTTATATAATCATATATGTCGATTTATGATTGATTTTCTTGATTAAAACTCCCAGTGGTTCCCATATCCATGACTAGGTATAGACCTTTTTTCAAAAGGTAGGTGTTTAGTTATGGTTTTAGACCTAATGAAACTTTGGATATCACATTGGTCGATAGTATGGGAGGTCAATCTCATCGAACCATTTTTGGGCTAATTTTTTCATACTCTGGGAATATCTTATAGTTTAATATATGTTCTTGAATCTCTTATGAATCCTGATATGGAACTGATTACCCTAAAAATGATTATAGGTTACCCCCTTTTATTTGAATAAGAGAAAGGGAATCACATTATTTAATCCATATGTATGTATCCAAGGTTCTTCATCCACTTCCCAGCAAAGAGTAGCTGCTTATATACTAAATCCACATAACCAGACACTTCGGAATTTTCAGCCATGCAAGGAGGAAGTTAACATTCTGAGGAGGGGATTGAGCCATTATGAGGCATCCTACATATCTCATTTCTATTAGGAATCAAAACCCTCATATTTCATTAAATCAATTTTTTTAACATCATGAGGAAAGGACAAATTTTCAGGAACATAGGCACTGAATATTTGAGCTCATTTCTTGAGGAGAAGTCTTATGTATCCTGGTTATCACATGAATTAGAGTTATCATAGTTTATTCACATCCTTTGGACTGGACCTAGGTATATTACCTTGTATTATGGATGTTTATATCATTACAATCATCGAGTAATACATATTGGGATTTCCCTAGCTGGTGAAGATTCATGATTAGAATGACATGACCACTGCAATTCCCTAATCCCACATGAGCTATGCTTGGTGTGAGAAATAAGGGATGATAAGTAATTTTTCTCACTGCATATGGATAAGATACTTATGTGTTAATACAATCCATGGGATGTTTAATATGGGTCTTTTCCTTAGGAAGACATCCTGCATATCCTGTTTATTGCAGTAATCAGAGTCCTCATAGTTCAATTGACTTCTCAGTTTGCTGATAGATAAGGTAGAAAGATCAGATCCTAGGAATGATTAGGTTATGATGGCTGAAAGTTTATAAACATGAGGTGAATTATACTAAATTGGTTTACAATTTTAGTTTATGGTCGGGCCTTATGAATTAATCCTATGTATCCTAGTTATGGGAACGATCAGCTTCCTTTTAGTTCAATTAGTCGGAGCTTACACACTATTGTTTACCTTATATGTGATAAATGACATATTATTCCACTGATTGGGGCTTACACACTAAGGTTTCACTTATCCTGATAGAGTATTTTTATTTAAATGATATGATCATTATGAATCCTTAACCTCATGTGGTTTAGGCTTGGTGTGAGAAAAAAGGTTTAGAAAATAATCAGTCTCAATGTTTATGGATGCATGACTTATGTATAGGGACTTCTCTTTGCTATAGATCTTAGGCCTTAGGTAGGCATCCTATGAATCAAGTTATTGTAGGAATCGGATTCATCATTTTTCAATTGGTTGGGGCTTACACACTAATGTTTCCCTCAAATGTGGTATATATCATATTATAATGCTGATTGGGTCTTACACACTAAGGTTTCCCTTATGACAAGGGCTCACACGCTAAATATAGACGAGGTTATAAAGTCTTGGGATTCCCGATTGACCTATCCTTCTTAAGGCACTATCATAAATTGATTTTCCACTTGACAATCCTTTATTGTCTTCTTAAAATTTAGAAGGATTTCTTCCTAACATGTCTAAAAACAATTGCATGATCCAGTGGAATTTTCTGATGGATGTCGTGTGACCTAGATGACATGTCTAAAGGTTGTATCATGATCATGTCTAACTTATCTAAAGTAAATTATAAGAACCTACAAGATTGTCCAAGAATCCATCACATGATCCCAGCTAACATGATTAGAGGGTGTCATATGATCTAATTTAATTGACCTAGTGTCATCACTAAAGTTGGATGGAATACTTGGAGGGTGTCAAGAGAGTCAGTGTGTTGTGTCTTAGAGGGAGATTCATGTCCAAACTAACTTGTCCAAGTTTCATTGTGAGATCTATTTGACATGCCTGGGGACGTTGCAAGAGCTAGCTGACATGCTCTTGTGCTATCATGAGACTTAGCTAATATGAACTAATGTCTCCATATAAAATAGGTGACATGTCTAGAGGACATGTTGAGGCATGGATGGAAATCCCTGAGGGTTTTTCAAGAGTTGGTGTCATGCTTGAAGGGGTGCCATATGACTTTATTTGACATGTCCATGGGACTTCACATGATACAAATAGTATAAAAAATGAGTGTCACAAGATCTGGGTGACATGTCTCGGTGTTGTCGGATGAGTTGGGTGATTCATGCAAAGCACATAAGGATTAGCATATGTGTTCTTTGTATAATTATCCCATATTTTAATCTTTGTTTTAGCCTTTTACCTCATATTCCCTATATTTTTTTACTGTTATCTTGTTTTTAATTATCACTTAGTTTAGAAAATATGTGGGAGGTCCTTCACATAACCCACTAGAAGTCCTACACATGATCTATGAGTGATCATGTGAAATTTATATGGATGTTTCACGGTCTCTTTTGTTGTTCCTTAGATCTTAACTATTCAAAACAATTATTTATCATGAGATTAGCCACTCTAAGAAATTTTCAGTGATGCCTGGGTGCACTGGTGCAAGGTTCAAAGAGTTCATCTATCTGTGTTAGGAACATTTTTTCAGATGGGGTGGGGGATTTATAGACCTATCCACTCTATTTATGCTCCTCCTTTCAGGGTGCATATTGAGAAAATCCGGGATGGATTCAGTGGAGTTATTTGACATCACACTTCTTCATGAGGTCCTATTGTAGGTCATTCTGAGGGAATTATATGATTTTTAGTGGCCGCAATACCATCTACTCAACTCCCCATTTATTGTATTATATCCAATTAATGGGGTTATGTTTAATCATGTGGTCATGACAAGGGACTTTCATATTGCCACAACGACATGTCCAATGGCCTTTGCGCTATCAGGGTGCCTATAAAAATGCCTTTGTGTGATCTCTGATGCCTTGTATGAGATATTTTGTTAGACAAGGACGGACTACCAAGGGGCCTTTACGAGATCAAACAGGCTTTTCAAGGGGTCTTGCAAGGCTGTGTTGGTGCATCTCATGAGTTTTATAACCACTAGAGGATCCCTCCTTTTCCCTTTTATTTCCTCATTAATTTTACCAGGACTTTTAGGTTTTGTGAGTTTTCTTCAGTGTTTTCAAAGATAATAAATGGCCCCATTGTTGATACATCATGTAAAAAAAAGTTCTTGTAGTGATGTGTAATGACTTCATAGATAAAACCTTATGATTTTTTTGGAGCCGATGGGGGATTGAAAGACTGCCTGAACATGCCAAAATAATTTCACATAACGGGGGTGACATGCTAGCGGGATCTTGCGTGACTAGGTAAACATGTCACTGGGGATTCCATTATGCCTTGTGGGATGCATGGGTGAATCATGTGGGTTTTATGGTTGCAATAGTCTTTATCCATTCTGCCTTTTTTTACAAAGTTGGGTGATCTCATTATGTTGTATGAGTGTTGTCAAAGACAATTAATCTAGCTATCAGTGATGTGGTGCGTGATATATACGACTACAGGAGGATCCCATATTTTGGATGTTTCCCTCTTATTTTCCAAGTATTTTTGTATTTCTTCTCATGCATTTGTCTCTTAAAAATTTGTGTAACCGGGGTGTGATTTCTAGCTGTCATTGCGTGATTAGAGAGTGTTTTGGATGTCTTTTGAAGAACAAGGATACTTTGTCAAATGGGATTCATGAGATCTTCCACAGGCTATGTGTTGTGTGTGACTGTCTACATGACCATCCATAAGTAATATGATCATGTGTCTCATGGTGGTTCATGCGACCTGCATGATCATGGCCACATTCCTTTTCCATTGCTTCGTTGGGAAAGTAGTACCCATATTCAGGAATTTATTCCTTTTTTATTTTTTCGGTGCTCATTTAGAAGAACTCGATATATATAAATATATATATATATTACTATTACTATTACTATGAAATTAGAAACATTATGTCATATATATCACATATTTTTGTTAAAATTATCCTTAATACATTCCATGTAATGCGTGAACGAACCACATCACTTCATGAGCCAGTTGTCTGACGAACACATAAAGAACATTTTCATGTTCCGAAAAAATGAAAATCAAGAAGGAATATTATATATAATAATTTCCAAAAAATAATTACCTCATAAACATTATATATATCATATTTAAATATTATTTCTATCATTATTCCAAACCATTAAATATTGTAATGGAAAAACAAACAACATCAGTTTGTGAGGCAATATTCCATCATACACACCAATGATGATTTTATAACTCATTTGATGGAAATGTGTGAGGTTGTAGATTTTAACCTTAAAAAAACAAAATATCATTATATGGAAGTTATATAGTTTATTATATAATAATGATATTAAATTAAATTAAGTATGTGGGGAAGAAAATAAAATAAAACATATTTTCGAATAATATTACCTCTTCTTTGGGTATCCTTATTAATCTTGAACTAAAACCTTGAAAGGTTTTATTTTTTCTAAAATTAAGGCTTCTATGATTCAGTTTTGGAAGTTGGGAAGTGATTTTGGTAGGGTTTTTATGAGAAAAAATTCATGAGAGGTGTGGAGAAGTTGGGAGAGTGTGTGCCTTTTTATAGTTTAGGATGAGTGTTATTCTTGTCAATAATCAAAAATATTTCCTATGAGTAGGTATTCTTTAAAAAATGTGCCAAAAAATTGTATTATAATTGAGGGGATATATTATTTAGTTGATACATTCCTTCACCATACAAAATAAATAATTTTTTTAAAATATTATTTTCCTTAAATCCAAAGTTTCCTTATTTTATTATTTTGGTTTTTCATCAAGGTAACTAGTTTTATAACTTATGTAATTTATCCATTAACACTAAATTAATTTCAGGGCTACTATAAAATTTATACCCAATGATTCTAAATTTTAATTCAAAATTATAAAATAAAAATCTCATTTTTTTTGAAAATTAATTGTAACAGAAGCACGTGTAACATGCAAAAAACACTACTTTAACCCTAACTGTGCCAACAATGTTTTTACTATTTGTGGGTAAATATGTTCACTAAAAAAGATAAATTTTTCCCTAAATGTACCATATTTTATATTTATTTACATTTATAAATAAATTTATAGCATATAGTATTTTTATTAATTTTAAATCATTTAATAAAATATCATTTATTATAAAATAAAATTAATATCAATTTTGATATTATTTATTTATTTTGAATTTAAAAAATATCAATAAAAATATAATTTAAATATGTTATGTTCATATATTTTCATATTTATATATTCATCTACAAAAATAATAGAACACAAAAAATCATTCTATTTACCTCACTTTTAATATTTTTAGAGTCATTTATTTTATTTAATTATTAACTAAATTATCCATGAATTGGAGTTTCTAACGCACTTAATGTTGTTATATCTTCTCTAAAAATAGAATATAAATTATCAAGATAATAAACATTCATTTTTATTTCAAAATAATATTTATAACTAAACATATATAGTTTTCCCCTATCCCAAAATCTTTATTATAATTAAAATAATGAAAGGTATGTTTTTTATATTTTTCATAGAAACATATCCCAAAAACTCAAAAATTTCTATAATAATGTCATAAAGGTCTAAATATGTCCATAAAATGGAAATTGTATAAGTTTTGGTTCATTTTTACACCTTATATTCTAAGTTTGACCACTATGTAAACTCATTTTTACCTTAATCATTGTAATTAATTTTAATTATTTTCACTGATTACTTTGATTAAAAATTAAGTTGGAATTATTATTAATTATAAATTATAAAAATTAAAAATATGGAATCCATTTTTTAAAATTAAACTCATATAAATGGAAAATTTTAATCTTAAATTAGTCCCGTAGATGTGACGATAAAGTGGGGTTTTAAAGTGAAAATGTTCAACATTTTGAAATGTGTTTATATGAAAATCCAATATGAAAATTATTAAAATAACCTAAATTTTATAAATAGATTTATAATATATCTAATTTTACTATAAACCCAATTTAAAATATAATTTTACATTATAAATAATTTCAATGAAAAGTATGTTTTCAATTAAAATTTAGTATTTTCACTATTCATGAAAAAATAAATCTTCTCGAAAAACAAAAAAAATAACCCTAAGATAATTTTAACATTAAAATTCAAAAATTTAGGTTATTTTTTCAAATAAAATTCATAAATGTTTCAAAATTTATTTTAAATACAAGTGTTCCATTAAAAGGTGACAAAAATACCTTTAGAAAAATACTATTTTTATGCATAAAAGAGGATTTGTTCTTATCTTATGCCTATAAAATCTATTTTATAAATGTAAAAAAATATTAAATATATAATTTATTAATTTCACTATTATCATTAACTAATTTAATTAATTTAATTTATTATGGTAAAATTCCTTCAGCGTATAAAAATTGTTTTTTATAAAAGCATATCCTTTATATTCAATTGGTTTTTATATTCATTTCTAATTAATTGGTTACCAATGAATTTAACCATATATTTTAGTAACTTATTTAATATAATTATTAACCACCAATTTAACAATTAGGAGACAATTTTAATTTTAAATAATAATATAAATAGTATATTGTTGTTTCGTTAGACTCGATCTTATGTGTAACGAAAGCTATTGAAGAAACTCATTATTGCATGTATCATAATATAAACTGAGTATTGTGTGTAACTCAAGATAAAATCATTGATTCATTTACTTTAAACAATCAAATATAATTATCTTATTTTAAAATCACAGGTTTTATGTCCTCCCCCCTTTATTACATTATGCCCTCTAAATTTGATCTTTATCAGGGTAATCAAAAGTTTGACATTTGAAAATGTTTTTGTTGTAAACCCACATCGTAAAAAGTGTTACTAAAACATATTCTTGATAAAATTTAATGGTATGTATGAAGTTCATCTATAATAACATGTAACTTGGTCTCAATAAGTGTATGAAGACATAATCAGAGTGCATGACTGAATCATAGAAGAACTAATACCCATCAATGCCTGGATCACCAAAGATGAAAATATAGAAAATTAGAGATTCATAATAATAAATAATAATGAGCCATGTGATATCAATATTGATCAAATGAAACATCATAAACCCATAACATGAAAATAAAACCCCTTTTCGGTAACTTGGAGCATCAATTTCATAAAACCCATTCAAAACCATTTTATTTGAAAGAACTATATGGTCAACTTCCAATACAATCATTAACCAATGAATTAGAGTACTATCTAGGTGCACCCATAATTTAATCTATTATGGGATTACACAGTGAAATCTAGGCCACCCCATGTTAAGCAATAATGGGCTTCCTAGTGTTGTCTGGGCCACCCCATGTTAAGCTATAATGGGATTACCTGGAACTATCTGGGATACCCCATGTTAATATGTAATGGGATCACCTATAACTATCTAGGATATAATTTTTTTAATGTATAATTTCCAAGAACCACAACAAGAATATAGTACAAAGGGATTTCACTTCATCATAAAACTCATATAAATAATTACTATTATTTTAAAACCTAATTAACCCATAGAAAATAATTAGGATTCATGTCATTCTATTTGAAAAATGATTAAATCATGTAAAATAAATGGGTTCCATAACAATATATTTGAAACATGATTAACCTAAGGAAAGTAAATGGGTTACATAATAATCTTTTTGAAATTTGATTAACATGAGGAAAGAAAACAAGTTTCATAAAAATCTATTTGAAATAATCTAATTCCACATAGAGAAAAAAAGAGGATGGAATTATTAAAAAATATCCCCATTAGAGAATAAGTAAAATAAGGGTTTTTGAATTTAATTAATATAAATACCATTAAAATATCATTAAATACATTTTGAGGAAAATGCACATTTAATTTTAAAAATTAATTTTTTTAACATAAAACATTATGAAAATCCTTTTCATTGAAAATAACTAAATAATATTTTAATGGAATATTTTAAAGAATAAATTAAAAAAATTATTATCGAAAATATCCTTTAATATTTGAAAAATATTTTTTAGAAAATTTTTAATTTTTTTTAAACATGGTTTTTGAAGAAATTAGATTTCTAACCAAAGAGAGAAATGATGTCCTCTTTTCGTAAAAATATTTTCTCAAAAAATTTAATTAAAAAAGAGTTTCAAAATGTTACTATTACATAAAAAGATCATAAATAAAAATATTATAAGAAAATATATGAGTTTATTGAGGTATAGACCATAATATTTCATCATTATAAGCAGAATCAAAAACAACCCCTATAAATAATGAGATTATAACACAAGACACTTACCACTTTGGTGACTTTGAATTCTAATACCCATGAAAGAATATCATTAAATGGAAATTATAATTTAATTAAAATAATGATATTTATGATATAACATGTAAAAAGTTATTAATATAACCCTTATAAAATAATATGGGTATATATCATTACTTACATCTCAAAGAATGAAAATTTAGAAAAAAAATCCCTTAATGCTTTAGTAACTTTGAAACCGTATACCCCATGATAGTGATACAAACAAATTTAAATTTAAATAACCATAAATTTAAGTAAAATATTCATAAAATAGATTCATTGTAATTATATATACCACATAAAAAAAATAAGTGGTGAATATGGAATGTATCTCACAAATATAAAAGTGAGATGAGAAAAACTATTACCTCATGCTTCCTTTAGGCTAAAATTCATTAATCTATTATATAGTTGTTTTAAATATGTTATTAAGTTATTAAATAACCATATTAATATTTTTAACATCATATATTATTTTATTATGACCTTTAATTACCCTTTTATTAACAATTTCATGTTAAAGTTATGTTTCGGGTAATAACCGCTTTGTTTTTCATATTTGTTTGGACTTTTTATTTTTGGTCCAATAACATCAATAATTGTTTAATAATATCAAGAATTTAAAACATTATATAAATATAATATATATTCGTTATATATTTATTTATATTAATCCATAAAATTTAGTGATAGGAAATTAAATACTTTGTTCATGGAGACGATAGGTATGCTTAAACGTTGTTTCCATTTTCTTATCACACCTTTTTTTCAAACTTTTATTTAATACATTCTATGTAATGTATGAATGAATCACATCGTTTTGTGATACAGTAGTCATTCATACACACGAATGAATTTATCGTGTTCCCAAAAAATGGAAATCATGAATGTATGAATTAGATAATAATTATATAACCATAATTACTTCATAAAAATCATATATATCAAATATCAATATTATTTCCATAATTATTCTCAACCTTTAATGGTGGTAATGTAAAAACAAATGACATCGGTTCCTGAGGTGATAGTTCATTGTACACATGAATGACGATTTTCATAACTGATTTGATGAAAGTGTGTGGGGTTTTAGGTAATACCCTTACCATAAAAAATTTAATAATATTTAAGATACTTATTATATTATATTAGAGTGATATAAAAATAAATTAATGAGGTGGAGAATGAAATAAAATAAAAACACTTTTAGAATAACATTACCACTTTTTTGGCTATCCTATTTAGGTTTTCACTAAAACCTTGAAATGTTTACTATATGACCAAAAAAAGAATTATAGTATGTTTTTAAAGAAGTTGGTAAGTTATTTGGGTTGGATGACAAAAAATCATTATATGTGTAAAGAAGTTGGGAAAGTGAGTTTCTTTTGGTAGTTAAGAAGGAGTGTTATTCATGTAAATAATGAAAAGTATTTTCTATTGGGAGGTATCCATTACCTCATATGCCCAAAATATTTTAATAATAATGTATATTAGGGATTATTTGGTCGATACAGACCTCCAAAAGGCAAAATAAATACATTATTAAACATTTTTTCCTTAACTCTTAAGTTTCCTTATTTTTTTCATTTTTATTTTTCATTAAAGTAACTAGTTTTCTAACATATGTAATTCATCCATTAATAATAAATAAAATTGATACTTATTAGAAAATTTATACCCACTAATTTCAAATATTATATCAAAATTATAAAATAAAAATCTCATGTGTGATGGAAATTAATTTTTATAGAAGCACATGTAACATGCAAAAATGCTACTTTAACATCAACTACGCCAACAATGGTTTTACTATTTAGGGTAAATATTTTCATTAAAAAATATTAATTGGTACATGAATGAACCATATATTTTATTTATTAACATTTAAAAATTACTATATAAAATCTAGTAATTTTAGTAATTTGAAATCATTTAATAAAATATCATTTATTATAAAATCGCATTAATGTCAATTTTGACATTATTTAATTAATTTTAATTTAAAAATATCATTAAAAATTTGAATTAAAATATATTAAGTTCATAGTTTTTCTCCTGATATATTCATCTAAAAAATAAAATAACACAAAAATTCAATCTATTTACCTCACTTTTAATATTTTTAGTATCATTTATTTTATTTTATTTTTAAGTAAATAATTCAAGTGTGGGAATTTCTTAAGCATTTAATGTAATTATATAATCTATAAAAATTTAAAAAAATATTATGATAAAATAAATTCTTTTATCATTCAAAATAATATTTATAATCTAACCTATTTAGTTTTTCCAAATCCCCAAAGCATTATAAAAATTAGAAGTAAGAAAGATACATTTTTGTCTTTTTCTTTTCCTAACTTATTATAAGGTTTAAATTCATGATAAATTGTCCCCAAAACTTATACATTTTAATACTGAGTTCATACAGGTCAATATAAATCCATAAAATGGGATTTGGAAATGTTTTTGGTCATATGTACACTTTATATTCTAAATTTAACGACTAAGTAAACTTGATTTTACCTTAATCATTTTAATTAATTTTAACTATTTTCACTAATTAATTTGATATAAAATTAATTTTTAATTATTAGAAATTATAAATTATTATTATTTCAAAAATTTAATCCATTTGTTGAAATTAAACTAACATAAATGGCAGAATTTAATTTTAAATTAGTTCACCATACATGATGAGAAATTTGGTTATTAAAGTGACAGTGTTCAAAAGTTTGAAATATTTTAATATCCAAATTAAATATTAAAATGATTTAAATAACCTAAAATAGATTAATTTATATATTTTTATCTAATTTTAATTTAAAACCAATTTAAAATTTAATTTGATATTATAAATTATTAAGATGAAAAGTATGTTTTCAATTAAAATTCAGTATTTTTCACAATTCATCAAAAATTGAAACATCTAAAAAAATACCAAAAATCAACCCTAAGATAATTTTGAAATTAATTTTTTTTAGTTATTTTTTCAAATAAAATTCATAAATGTTCCAAAATTTAGTTTTAAAAAATTTCTCTCTTAAAAGGTGGCAAAATTGCCTTTAGAAAAATACAATTTTAATGTGTAAAATATGATTTGTTTTTATCTTATGACTATCAAATATATTTGATGAATTTAGAAAAATTTTATTGAATATATAATATATAAATTTCATTAATATCATTCAATAATAGTAATTTAAAAAATTTATTAATATAAAATACCTTCAGTGCATAAAAATAATTTTTTATAAAACCATTTCCTTTATATTCAATTGGTTTTCATATTCATTTAAAATTAATTAGTAACCAATAAATTCAACCATATATTTCCATAATTTATTTAATCTTATTTTTAACATCCAATTTAACAATTAGTATATTATTTTCATTTTAAATAACAATTTTCATTTTATATTGTTGTTCAGTAAGACTCGGTCTTACGTGTAATGAAAGATATTGAAGAAAATCATTATTGTGTGTATTGAAAGATAAACTGATTGTTGGATGTAACACAAGATAAAATAAATATTTCATGTTATTTATTATATCTAATATAATTTTCTTATTTTAAAATCCTATGGTGTTACATATATAATAAATTTATACCCAACAAAGAATAGATCATAAATAATAATGTTGAATCATAGTATCATAACATAAAAGTGTGGAATATCTTTGAAAAAAGGTATAAACACGGAATGTAACAATGGCTGAAAAGAAAAGAAACATAGTAAGGGGGCACAATAATAACCATTGGAAACCTTGTGAGAAAACTCATTATGTCCATTTCTTTGTAAAAAAATCACTGTGTCCTCACATTAAAATTTTATAAAACTAATTATTCCCAGGAATTTTTAAGCAAAATCATTATTTATGTGTCTTACTATCTTGTGAGATATCAAACATAACCAATACATCAGATGTAAATATAGCACCCCACCCATCAACATCTATTTGTATGTGTTCCAAATAAAATAAATCATAATTATATCATAATTAACCCATGGAAATAAATTGAGTTTCAAATCCCCATAAAATAGAATCATATATGGAAAAATTCATAATTCCATCAATAAAAATGATAAACCCATAGAATATAAATGGGTATGCAATGATATTAAAAAACATTCAAGGTAGATATCAATCAATGAATTATATTTTATTTACACCATATAGATAAAGGTTATATGGTTTAGTAAATAATTTCCCTAATTAATCAATTTATGGAATCTAGATGAACACCCTTCAATTAAAGGATGGGGATATATAGTGTTTATAAAGGAAATGCATTGGAAGGAGAACCATGTTTATAAATTGTGAATGATTGTACAAGACCAAAGCATAAATGGATTTTAATGAGTTTAAACCACCAAAATGGTAAAAGATAATTTAGAGGTTAATATATTAAAAATTAATTCTAAATAAATAAAATCATTTATATGATAAATAAAAAAATATAAGTGAAACCACAAAAGCGTTTCCATGAAATATTTTCAACATTTCCATAAAATAATAAGGTATGGATCACATTCAAAAGAATTTTTTTTAAAATATGATTTGAAAATTTTTAAAAACATTTAATTTTATAAATAATCCTAAATAATGGAGACTTGAAAAAAATAAAGTTTATCCTTAGGGAATTTTGAGTGGAAGATAAGTCAAATTTTTATTTAAGTAAAACCATTTAGATATTTTAAAATAACTTCATTGAAACCCAGATCATAAAAATAGATATCAAAACATCAGTTTGAAAAGAGAAAGATTACAATGTTAAGGTCACATGAGATAGAACATAATTGGGTTTCCACATATAACTTATAAAATTAATGGGAAAGTAAAATATAGATAATCAGAAGAAACCATCATTAAAGAGGATGGGATTTGATCTCAATAATGATATAGATTTTTGAGAAATAGATTCACTAATGTCAATGATTTGAATAAAAAAGTGTTTTCCCCCAAAGAGAAAGATAAGGCACCATAAAATAAATACTTTGAGTAGAATAAACCAATAATGTAAGAAATAAGTTTATGAATAATCATTTTAACTCAACTATGGGAGTTGAGTTAACAAAAACTCTCACAAATCTGGTATCATCTGAATCAGAATCCATTTATGAAAAGGAACATGATATTTCTATTTAAATAGAAATAATTACATGAATATGGTAAAATAAATCCATTAGGTAGTAATCATACCATATTAAATATATCATGGTGTACAATAATAATTATGTCTTATGGAATTAAATTTGAGACAATGAACCACTTACCTTAATTTCTATCTTCAACTAAAGAACTTGAATATCCTATATAAAAAATAAATATCTTAATATATTATTTAAAAACTTTATTCATATGTATAAACTTTTATAAAATTAATTTATAATTATTCTCTACATGTATATCAATTATTTATTATCTATTTTCAATATCATGTCTGAGTAATATTGATCGTTTTGAACTAGTTTCACAATAGTGGTGGTGTGCTTCATTATTCTCACAAATTTCATCATTCCCAAATCATAAAATTTACTTTAATTAATGATTTATTATTATTTATAATTTTATAATTTCATTTTATGGAAGTCTTGGTTATGATCATTAAATATTAAATCGATGATGAGCAAGTTTCAGTGATTTTTAACAAATGGAAGTTGGTATCTTAATTAATTATTTTACTATTAATCTTACCATTAAAAAATAAAAATAAAATAATTATAAAATAATTTATATCATACATTATAATTTTTTTATTTCTATTATCCATCTGTGATATTATTTTATAATATTTGTTCAAGTATGTGGTTTGGCTGACCCAACTATTAAAATATCTTAATCAATGGATGATTATGAATTGATTTAGTTGTAATATCATTATTCCAAAGGAATAAGGATATTTTTTCAGGTTTTATTAAAGTGATGAGTAATAATTTTATATAATTATAATAATAGGTAATGGATAAAATACTATTACACATTATGAAATAATTGTTTTCCTCTTAGGAAGATTGTTTTTAACAGTTGAATTTACGACAATCATTTATTAATAAAATTATTAATAAGTTGTCTTATTTGTATTTAAAAAATAATAATAATTTCATAAACAACATATTTATACAATAAAACTATTATCATGACCATCCATGAATGATGGTGATGAAAAATGGAATACATTATTTCATGGAGGCGGTGGTCTGCACATATGCAGAGATGATGATTTCAGTTTTCATAGAACGAGATAAATGTATAATATGGTTTAATTTTTTAAGAATATAAAACATGTTATAAATATCATACTTATTTATTAAATTTAAAATTATGTCTATCCATGAAAAGTGGTAAAGGAAACTAAAACATGAAACTTCATGGATGTAGTTGTACGCACAAGCGTATGAATGTTGTTTTCATTTTTTTAAGGGAAAAGAGTATAGGTGGTTAATGTTTATTGCCATAATATAAAAAAAAATTAATTATACTATAAATAATTACGTAATAATTTAATATTGGAAAAGTTGTATTTGAAAAGGAAATGTGGGAAGGATACAATGTTAGGGAAAAGTTAGTACTTATAATGAGAAATTTGAGAATCCCTTGAAGGATTCCTTAAAAGAGGAATTTAAAAAAACCCTTTATGTCCATATGTAAGAACGCATTTATTTCTTGAGGTATAGAATATTTTTTTTCAATAAATATTTGGATTAGATGCTTAAATACAGACTAATGTGAATTCCCTTTCAGATCATGGATCCATCAGGGGTGTCTAGGGTTAGTTCGAAGCCCAGGGCTTGAATTTTGGGGAGAAACAGACATGTCACACAGTTAGTACAAACCATGCGGGGAAGGCCACACAATTACTATTAACAATACAAGACTAAATAGCTGTCTAGAGGATCCCGAACAGTTTAAAAAAAGTGTGGGTAGAGGTGCACACCCATGTGGTATCCTCTTCAGTTTTTGGTAGTGGGATGAGACATGGTTTGTGCATGGTTAGTGAAACTATTAGTTAAAACCATGTGAGGTTCCCCTCCTTATAGAAATTAGTGAACGATTGGAACATGGTTTTTCCTGTCTTTCACATTATATAATAGTAGGCTTTTGAGAACTTCCTTTGATGCCTAAACTACGAATCAAGAGATCTCCTCCATTCAAGCTCAAAATCAAGATCCATCAGAAAAATAAGATCCATCTTAGTAAGATCTCTATTCCTTTTTCTCATTCCTCATTCTTTTAGGTATTGGTTGTACTATTTATGTGCATGCTAAATTTATTTATTTTCAAGGTTCTTGTTCTTTCTTCATTTTTCTTTCAATATGAGTCGAATCATGAGTTGATACTAGAAAATCACTCCAATACGGACCTACGGTAGGTGGTATCATTATTTTCCTTCAAATTTGAGGCATTTTATATATTTCATTGTGTCATAAACCCATTTATCAGAATTAATCCCTTGAAATTTAATTTAATTATCATTTAAAATGAATGATAAAAACCTATATAATTCATCAGACCGTTGATAATTATTAAAGGTTAAGGGAACTGAATTCAAATAACCCCTTGGTTGTGTTGTTTAATAACTTGGACCACCATGGGTGTCATTTTAAATTTTAACACATTTTAGTTGTGTCATTTACCCATTTCTATAGGATTTTTAAGAATGATATGTCAATTTTGATTGAATTTATTAATGAATGGGAATGTAATGACCATGAACCTTGTCTATGCACATGAAATTGAATACATAAACATGAGTTGTGTCTTATAATTAAATTACCACATGAGATAAATAAAAGAATAATCCTTCTAAACATATCCCTTACTTTGAGCCATATTTTGAGGTGAAGTTTAAATGAATTGATCCTGGTGATGACCTTGAAATAATTAAATGATATTCATTTAATACTTATTATGCCTTGGGTGATACATGGGTTCTCATATGAATACCATTGATGGACTCATATATATATTTCTCTATTTGTGCTTAAGTGATACTTGGACTCCTTAATGGAATACTAAGGAAGGACTCATAGGCTTTACTGTTATATGCCCAAGTGATACTTTGACTCCTTGTCGGGACTTCCAAGGATAGACTCATAGGGAAGATTATATATATTCTAGGAGTGCGACTTAGGCTCCCTTGGTGTACCACCAAGGACATACTCAAGCAGTGGGGATGTTATTTCACACCTACAGTGATACCTGGGTTTTGATGAGGATTTCTATGGATGGTATTGTAGGGTGTTTGGTTTATGATACGCCTAGAGTGAGACCTGGATTCCAAATAAGGAATACTAAGGATGGGATAAGGTTGTTAATTGAACAATAAATTGAATGATTTATATGATGTGTATGTCATGCCAAAGAACAATCTTGGATTTGGAATTTCTCTTACACCTGATTGATGGATTGATTTGATATACTTGATCACATATATTCATGAAGTATTTTGGGCTATAAGATAGGTCCTAATACATATTAATTAAATGAACTTGATTATAAATTTATATGGGACTAACTATTTATTCAGAGACATTTCAGCTTAGGAAGAAGCAGGTAGTAGAGGACGGGAGTCCCTGAGAACCCATACCTTTATGGGTTGTTTACATACAACACTTTACATATTATATTACTACCTTCACATTGTTATTATAATATATTCATTGTATGGATGGAATTATACCTTTGGGTGATAGCCTACTAGGATTGTATCTCACACCCTATTGGGATATCATTGTCTACCCAAATAGACCATATGGATGCAGGTTAGGATCATGGAGGGTGACCAAAATTCGATGCTTGACTCTATTTCATACTTAAGAGTATGGGATCATAGGATTATATTGAGGCTCATGATTCTAGCTAGAGATATCACTTTTTGGCCTTTTCGTATTTTGTTACATGTACTGTACACCTTCCAAGTATAAATGTTTTGGATATTTTGTAGAGACATGAAATGTATCATCATCATCTGAATATGAGATTACTTATGGCATTATTTTTATATTCCTATCTTAATAATTTATTATATCTCTATTTGATTTAGTGATTAAGATACTTATCTGTTATTTTATATCCATTTTTATACACTCTGGTAATGACAGTATAGTATCCTCATGGACACACCTTAGGCTCATTCTTTTAGTCGGAAACCTCTATCATTTGGGGATATGGGCTTGAAGCCTTTTGGCCAACAGTTCTTGGGAACCTTTAGTGGTATCTTGGTTTAGGATGTTTCAAAGTGGTATTAGAGGGTTATTTTATGTTTTTATATACTATTTTGAGATAATAGAATGGGATATGAAGAAATGATAATTTTTTAATTAGTTGTGCATGGGTGTAGCTAACCCACACACAGAAAAATCCAAATTGCCTTGAATGAAATTAGCATTTTCTGGATTTTGGCAATTACAGTTGATTTGATTCCATTGTTTGGTGATCACTTGAATGTTGATGTTTTTATTTATTTTATTATGGGTTCTATTTTTTTGTAACTTTGTGATATGATTGTATTCCATCTCATGCATCAATTTGGGAACCTATTAAAATTCATATGTCATAAATTATACCATGCCATATAGGGCGCATTTCTTCATTTCATGATATTGTGATATGCTCCATGATAGATATACCTACTGTTTTAATAACTATTCTATACAGGAAATTGAGAAACATGGTTGGTACATAGATTACTTACCGTAAACTAAGTATTGATTTCTTGATAAGGCTATAGAAGTCACCCTAAGAATCCAATTATAGAACATTGATTCATGGACAATGAGTTTCATGGACTAGAAAATTTAATGGTGTGGATTTAGTGGATGCCATATTTTGGTTCATGAGGAGTATGGCCCCTTAGTAGTGGGAAATAAGTAGTATCTATTGCTTTATTTTGATTTGTACAACACCCTAACTTAACTCAAGGAGTAGGCCAAGAGGAGTGATTATTATATAGGAAGGCTTGTACCTATCCTATTTCAATGATTACACTTTTAACTTCAAACTTTGATATTATTCTTGATCTAAAGTGTGTGCATGGATTTTGTACAGTTATAAGACTACGACGTCCTCCAGTCGCATACCAAGAGGGTGGTGGTGATCATGCTCAAGAGGTGGTGGGACATGCGCTACTAGTAGATCCTACAATAGTTCCAACTTAAGAACCAATGGTTGTACTGGACTCATGTGATCAGGAATAGTTTTTTGATGGCTTTTTGTGTTTCAAGTAGACCTTTTAGGGAGAATCATGACCTACCCTAACTATGGAAGAGTTGAAGTGTGAGTTCAAGAAGTGACATCTATCCGCATTTTTGGGGGATGGAAGACCACAATCTATGGATTCATAGATATATACCATGCTATCTATCTTTAAACATCTCAAGACACCACCCAAGAGGAGGGTAGATCTCTCTACGTATATACCGTGTGATTCTACTAAGAGATGGTGGGATATCATTACTCATATGGATCACCATCAAGAGATGTCTTGGAGGGATCTTTATAAGACCTTCTATGATTATATAAATCTCTAAATTTTGAGGTCTAATAGAGCCTAAGAGTTCATGATCTTGGGGTAGGGAATATTATGAATTATGGACGATTCCGACCATTTTATAGAGCTCCAATGCTTCACACCTATTTTAATGGTTGATTAGTTATTTAAAGACAGGTGATTTGAGGATGGTATTAAGTATGAAATCTTATCATAGGTGAATGTATTTCATCTAACTACCATTTCTATAATATTAAATCAGGTTCTTATCATAGAGAGTAACCTGATAAAGTCTAGGGGTGTAAGCTAGGGTGGTCCATCACCTAGATCTATTACTCCATTGACCAGTAGTAAGAAGCATTGTCTGGATCTTCTATGTAGTGATATTAGAAGCTATAGAACATACTCTGGTATCCATGTGAGGTGAATCTAGTGCAGTATACTAGGAAATATGATACCTCAGTGCATGAAAGACCCAATCGAGTGTCGATCCTATAGTATATGTGTCATCTACAGCTCTTTTGTAGAATGTTTCCTCTGACATCAATTGAGAGGGGTTCTTCAATAACTCCATGGAGAGGATCAGGGTCAACATCTTATCTTCAGGTAGGGAGTTGGAGTACAGCTGGCTGATCGTGTCGAGGTAATGGTTGTGTTCATGGTAGTTAGAACCCATATTTTCAGCAACAGTAGAGAAGATCTACCTAGGGTGTCTAGGTTGTATCACAAGTACACAAATCATGATATATATACATATAGAAACCAAAACATGAGGAGTATAATATTGGTCCTTCTGTTGAGAGAGGTACTATTCAAATATCATCCAATTTAGAATATACTATTTTTTATACGGGGGCTTCTCTGAGCTTTATATATGTTTCTGTTGTAGAGATCCTTGCACATAGAGTTCAGTGTTTTGATGTTATTTTGATGCTTGATACTCTGTTAAGGATTAGAATATAGTATGTAAATTAGTGTATGGAGATCCCCCTTGATATTTGAGGGTGTCACTTAGTAAGAGACCTCTTTTTCATTGAGATGAATGGTTTTGACATCATTCTCAGGATATACTAGTTGGGTTCCCTTTCATGATTTTTTTTATTTCTATCATAAAAGTGTGACCTTCACATCACTAGAGGGTGGATATTTTATTCACAAGGGTGAATGGGATGTCCAAGTGAGCCAATATGGACTCTATCATTTGGTTTTGGGTTGGATGACATTCCAGATTGCGAGTTTGTATTTAGGTGATTAGGGAATACATTAGGAAGATTTCCCTCCAATGGTTGATTATTTTAGGGATTTTTTCCTAGAAAACTTTTCAGGATTACCTCTAGTAAGATAGGAAGATATATATATTGATCTTGTTCTAGGAGCTACATCAGTATACATTCCTCTTAACAAGATGTATACTACTGAGATGCAGGATCACAAGAGTTGTTTAGAGGATTTATAGGCCAAGGGATTTATTTGGCCTAGTACTTCTCTATGTGGTTTTATAGTCCTTTTTTTGAAAAAATATAGATGGTAACCTTAAGCAATGAATTGATTACTAAAAATATAACCAACTTACAATTAATAACTAGTATCCTCTCCCATGGATGGATGATCTCTTTGACCATCTCTAAGGATCTTGTGTTTTCTCCAAAATTGACTTGGGATCTAGTCATAATCATTTGGGTTTTAGGCCATCAAACATTCCTCGCATAGCCTTCTATAGTAGTTATGGTCTATATGAGTATTTTTTTTATTTCATTTGGTATTAAGAACACACCAGTAGTTTTCATGGCACTGATGAACCAAGTTTTCAACCCTTATCTAGATTTGTTTTTTTTGGTATTCATGGATGATATCTTGGTGTATTTTTACACTCGATGCAACTGTGACAAAGTTCTTGAGATTATATTAGATTTGCTGAGAGGGAATAAATTATATGATAATCTCACAAACTTCCACTTCAAGATTTTTCAAATCCACTTCCAAGGCCACATTATCTCAAAGATAAGAGTATCATTGAACCTAGAGAAGGTGAGAGTTATAGTTTTCTAGGAGAAACCCAAGAACATATTTGATATATGGAGTCTCTTGGGGATGGATAGATATTACAGGAATTTCATATAGGACTTCTCATTCCTATCAGTGCTTGTCGTGGTCTTGAATAATAAGGGTGTGAAGTTTGTATGGTTATATGCATGTGATTCAGCCTTTCATGAGATAAAAGGAGATTGACTTTAGCACTGATACTAGTTTTTATTGAACTAGGTAGGTGTTAAACTATTTACTATGATGAAAAAGGTATCATTCTTGGACCAGTTTTGGGGTAAGGGGATAGAGTCATATCATTTCGGTCTTGGTAGTTGGGGCTAAATGAGAGGAATTACCTAACATGTGATCTTGAGTTAATAATAGTTGTTCACTCATTGCATTGTTGGAGACATTAATTACTCAGAGAGATTTTTTTGGTGTTTGTGGACCAAAAAATCCTCAAGTACATATTTACACAACGTGATATAAATATAAGGTAGTGAAGGTTGTTTGAATAACTATAGTCTTTTGACTTTTATATTTCCTATACACTAGTTAAAGGCAATGCATTTCTCAATGCATGGAGTAGGACAAATCATATACAGGCAGTTTAGTATTCTTTTAGTAATTGGAAGCTTATGGATTTGTTCTCTGAGATTCAATTAGAGGTTCAAGATAGTCAGGGGTATACTTTTCTTTCAAACTTAGTCATGACCTCTACCCTACTGGATAGAGTAAGGATGAGATGACTATAAGATTCTGAGGGCATGGTCCTACGGGAGAGTGTGACAGGTGAGGACCCTCCTTCAAGTTAGACCATATGAAAGGATGAGATTATTATGTATATGGTCATGTAAGATTTTCAACATACATGAACGAGGAGATGATTCAATATTTACATGCTTCATCTTAGGCAGTGCACCCTAGCATCACAAAGATGTATCAAGATTTACATTCCCAATAATGGTGGTTGGGCATGAAGGGAGATGTAGCTGGATTCAACATGAGGTGTTCCACCAATCAATAGGTGAAATCTAAACACCGAGGACTATCTAGGATTTTATATCAGTTTTATATTACCAAGTGTAAATGGGATGACATTGTGATGGATTTCGTGAATGTTTTATTGAGGTCATAATGAGGAAATGGTGACTTTTGGGTTGTTATTCATAGGATCACAATGGTTTCTCATTTCCTACCTATCAAGGATACCTTTTCAATTGATTATCTTGGGATTTTTTATATCCATGAGTTTGTATGAATTCAAAGGGTCCCCCATTCTATCATTTAAGATAGGGACACCCAGTTTACTTCAAAGTTTTGGAAAGGGATGAAGATGGAATTGGGAACATCAGTTCTTCTGAGTATAGCATAACACCATCATACTGATGGCCAGTTGGAATGAGTGGTATAGGTGCTTGAGGAAATATTGTGGGAATGCATCCAAGATTTGGGGGGCTCTTATGAGAGGCACATACCCTAGTTGAATTATCCAAGAATAATAGATTTCTAATACTATTCAGATTCCCCCTATAAGTCTTTGTATGGTAGGAAATTATGATCACCCATGTTCTAGTTAGAGTCCTTAGAGGCAGCTATTGTTATACCTCATTTCACCCAGGAGACCATAGAGAAGGTACATGGGATTTGGAAGTTATGGATACTATATATTATTGAAAAAAATCTTTTATTGACCATCTTCAATGAAATATATAGTAAGAGGTTGGGGATCTAGTATTTTCATGTGTCTCAATAAGGCTGGGACATGGGAGGATCAAGAGATAGGTTAGGCTTTTTGCATAATATTTCAGGCCGTCTGAGATTATGAAGAGTTTTGAGCTGATAGTCTATCGGTGGTAGTTTCCTCAAAGGTATCGAGCGATGCATGGCGTCTTCCATGTATCTCAGTAAGACCAATATCATTCAGACTTGTCTCACGATTTTTATCTTGAGGAGATTGAGTTATAGGTATATGTGTCCTTCTAGGAGCATCCTATTCATATTGTGGATTGTTTCATGAAGGTTCTCTGAGGTTGTTCATTTCCTCTAGTACGGGTTTTATGGTAGCACAACCATGTATAGAATGATACCTGGGAGAAAGAGGACAATGTATGAGCATAGTGGCAATATTTTTTCATAGATTGTGATTCACGGCCCTTAGAAGGGATATTTGGGGGTAAATTTATTTAAGGGGTAAAGTTTATAAGAACTCGGTCCTTTATTGAGGTTTAAAATATTTTATTTCCATAAATTTTTAGTTTAAATGATTAAATATATCCAAATGTGATTTCCTTTTGAGGTCATGGATCCATTAAGGGTATCTAGGACTTGTTCAGAGATCGAAGCCCAACTTTTTTGGAGAAATAGGCATGTCGCATGGTTAGTAAAAACTATGTGTGGTAGGCCACATAGTTACTATTAACCGTGTAAGGCTGGATAGTGGGCTGGAGGAGCTTGTACAGTTTGAAAAAACATGTGTATATAGGAACACACCCATACAACACCCTCTAATGTTTTTGATAGTGGGATGATACATGGTTTGTGAAAAGTTAGTCAAATGGTGCATGTAATCAATGTGAGGTGCCCCTCATTACAACATTGGGTGCATGGTTGGTGCATGGTTTGGCCAACCATGTCATCAAACTGTGTGTCCCAGTATTTTTGGTGAAATTAAAAAATCACCCTTAATGATTTTATAACTTTAATCATATTTTTCCTTTCTCTCTCATTGGAAAGAAGTGGGATTTTTAAGAGATTTATTTTAAATCTAAACTAGGAATCATGAGATCTTCTCTATATAAGCTTAGAATCAAGATCTGTTGAAAGAATTATATTTATATCGATAATATGTTCATTCCTTTTTTTCATTCCTCATTCTTATTGGTATCAGTTGTTCTATTTAGGTGTAAGCTAATTTTCCCTATTTCAGGGTTCTCATCCATTATTCATTTTTCTCTTGATATCAATCAAATACTGATATTTTACTAGATTATAAATCCACTATGGATCTATTGTAGGTGGTATCATTCTTTTTCATCAAATTTGAGGTGTTCATATATATGCCTTTTTTCTACATTCCCAATTATCAGAGTGAATCCCTAGAAATGGAATTTAATCCCTGTTAAAAATGGATAGGTATGACCAATGTAATTAATGAAACTACTGATAATGATTAAGGGTTAATTACTATGAATTCAAACTACCCCTTGGGTGTGTTTTATAATTACTAAGACAACCATGGGTGGAATTTTGAATTTGGATACCTTTTAGGTGTTCCATTTACCCTATTCGTTGGGATATTTAATAATGATTTATCAATTTTAATTTAATTGATTAAATAAAGGGAATGGAATGACCATGAAAATAGGATATGGACATGAAATTTAATGATTAATCATGTATTTCTTCTTATAATAAAATTCCCATATGATATAAATAAGAGACTAAGCCTTCTAAGTTGATCCCATTATTTGAGTTATCTTTTCAGGTAAAGTTTAGAAGAATTGATCACGGTGATGAAATTGACATAGTTAAATGATATTGAATGAATTATTAATATACCTTGGGTGATGCATGGGTTATAATTTGAATAACATGGATGGAATAAATTTTATGTTTCACTATTTTTATGCGCAAGTGATACTTGGAATCCTCAATGGATATCTAAGGACGGGCTCAGCGGCTTTAGTGTTATATGCCCGAGTGAAACTTGGATTCCTTATATAGACTACCAAGGTTGGACTCAGAGGGATGATTCTATATATTCCAAGATTTATACATGGGTTCCCTTAGTGGATCACCAAGGACGGAATCAAATGGTGGTGATGTTATAACACACCTAGAGTGATACCTGGGTTCTGATACAGATCGCCATGGATAGGCTTGTAGGGTATTTGGTTAATGTTATTACTAAAGTGATACCTGGATTCCAAATAAGGAATACCATGGATGGGATTACGTTATAAATTAAATAGTAAATGGAATTATTGAAACAATGTGTCTACTAAGCCAAAACACAATATTAGATTCAGTCTTTGTTTTACACATGGTTGATGGCCTGGTTAGCTATCCTGGAGAACATATCTTCACTGGGATGATGGGATACACACCAGGTCTCGAGACTTATTAATTAAATGAACTTGATTAAAACTTTAAACTAGACTGAATTTTTATTCACATACATTCCTACTAAGTATGAAGTAGGTAGTAGAGGATGGGAGTCCATGGGAATCCAGACCTTTATGTATTCTTTACATACAACACTTATTTACATATTGTATTATTTCCTACAAAGTTTCATTATTATATATTCACTAAATAGATGAAATTCAACATTTGGGGGAGAGCCTATTGGGATTTTGTCTCACACCCTATTTGGTTCATTGTTGGGTACCCATATAGACTATATGGATCTAGGTAGGGACCAGGGAAAGTGCCCATAGTTCAATGCTTGACTTTGTGCCATGTTTCGGATCAGGGGAGCACGTGACCAAGCAGAAGCTCATGATTCTATATAGAGATATCACTTTTTCTACTTTTTGGTATTTTGTTACATGTATTTTATACCTTCCATGTATGCTTGTTTTGGATGTTTTGTAGAGATATGACATGTATCATCATCATCTGTATGTGATATTAATTCTAGAATTATTTGTATATTCCTATCTTATTCATTTACCATATGTCTGATTGATTTACTACTACTTTTAATTGATTTTTATTTTATACCTGTTTTGATACACTCTTTTAATAAAGGAATAGTCCCCCCAAAGGCACAAAATATGACATTGATACTAGTTGGTAGCCTTTGGTATTTGGGTAGATGCACTTGTGGCCCTGTGGCCAACCGAGCACGTGGAAACTTTAGTAGAATTGGGGCCTAATTTATTACATCATAATCTTATAAAACTGAAATAGGGTCCTTAGGGAATTATATAAAGAAGAGTTTCAATAGAAAACTGAAATTCTTGAGTGGTCTTGAAGGGGGTGTGAGAGGCCACTTTTATAAGTCAAGATAATGACATTATTGTAAATATTTTATCCTAATATAAGGAGACCACATTTTTCAAATGTAAATAAGACTTAAAAATGTAAAATAATGGATTAGGGGTAATTTATAGTTGAAAACAATCTCTAACCCTAAATTATAAACATTTTTTTAACATTTTAGGCCTTTTACCCTTTTGGTTAACCCTTTCTACTCTTTTAGCCTTTACACATTAACATGTTTTTACTTAAATAATTCATTTTTTAAGCCTAAAAATAAAATGGTCATTTCAGAATAATGTGGAATTCATAATTCAAAATTTGATACCCTTTTTATTAGATTCACTTTTGAAAAGTGATAAAAATTAATCTAAAATAATAAGTGTATAATGTATTAACAATAATTTTAGATAATAGTGTAACTTAAGTTCTAAAATATAAAACAATGGTTTTTAAAATAAAATAAATATTTTTAAATTTAGAATGTATCTTATAAAATAAATATATTTTTCTATAAATTTTTTTCATAAATTTCCATGCCATTTTTATATAATAATAATGTCATAAATGTCGCGGTATTTATAAAAACGGTATTTTAAACCATTAACCTAAAAATTAATCTATTCAGAAAAATATCAAAATTTTATACTAAGCTAATATAATTCTTCTAAATAAAAAATGAAGTTATTTTTTTCATGTTCAAATTATAAAATTTTATAATTAAAATTTTAAAAATAATTACAATCAAAACAATTTTCATAGGAAAATAACTTTTCAAAATTTTAATTGTTTTAATTCTTATTTACATTAAATTAATAATAATATTTTAGTAAATAAATTATTCATATAGAGATTAAATATTATCTATTATATATTTATTTTTTTTAAATATAGTTCATAAAAAGACAGTTTTAGAAAATAATTACGTTTTAAGAGTAAAATGATCTTGCTAATCCTATCAATGTGTTTGTAAATAAAGTTTATTTTTCATTAAAATTAAAAATGAGAAATGTATAAAATAAATTTTATAAATAAATTATTACCTTAATAATTACATGTTTATATCATCCTAATTAATAGTTACATAACCTCCCAATATCTCCATGTATGATCGAGGTATAAGTAAGATCTGGAGGTAGTTGAGAATGTTAAATCCACTATCATATATCTTTTGTAAATTCCATGATCTTGAACTTCTATTTCATTCAATTTCGATCATATCATAATTGTTGAATTTTGGTTTGGGCTTAGACCAGGGAATAAACTAGTGAAGATACCTCCTTTCAAGGTTAGACAAATGAGATTCATAAGGGAGACTTCCACTACTTGATTCCATTTTATTCTTTTTTTTTGTATATTTCATGATATGGTTACTTTATTTTATACTCATTAATTTAATGGTTATATTATAATAGTCAAATTTTATTTTAATGTATCACAAATTTAATTTTAGTTCAATTTTGTGTGTAGAACAATTTATTTACTTAATATTTATCTAAGGAAAATACATAGTGAAATTTTTGGTCGTTCACCTTCTCCACCCTATTAATGTATCCAGTCACAAAAAAATACCTAAGAGAACATATTTAATGTTTAAAAATTCTTATCACATATTCTTTATGACTACTATAAACCTCAAAATTAGACTAAAAATATTATTTTGAACTTAATAATAATTTTTACATATGGTAATAAAATCCATTAAATTATTGACATAAACAATTTCTCCAACATGACACCATATATAATATATTATCGTAGAATATTATTTGTTCCAATGAAAATTTATAACAGAAACATTTTCCATAGACACTACCCTAATTTAATAAATAAATTTATTCTCATTTACCTTAAATTTCTAAACATTTTCATTCCATGTTAGCTCATATTTTTCGTCACTTAGTAATTGTTTTCACTTTTCTCTAGGAAAATTTTTATTGAACAATACACTTAAAGTAGATAGAAACCATTTTATAATAAAAATATATATAATGATAGAATAAAAATAAAATAAGAAAATTGAACATACTTAAAGAAATCATGATATCAATTATATTTTCCTCCATATTAACCAAAAAACACATCTATATTTTTACTTTTTGAATGGATTCAGATGCCTCACATGATATCAATGATATGTTACTTATTAAATAAATTTTACTTAAAACATTTCTTCTACATTGAATTATTTGTTTACAAATATGGTGAAGGAAAATATTCTTATTTAAAACCTATAATAATATTAAATTCTTTTTTTTTAGATAATTATAACTGATGAATGAGGATCATTATCCTAGTCCTCTATAGCTAAAACAAGAGACAAGACACTATATAGGGAAATCCATACTAGAATTGTTGACTAAATTAAAAACATATAAAATATG
The DNA here is from genome assembly GCA_963277665.1 of Viscum album. Lineage (NCBI taxonomy): Eukaryota > Viridiplantae > Streptophyta > Magnoliopsida > Santalales > Viscaceae > Viscum > Viscum album. The sequence continues at coordinate 1,963,548,115 of OY728137.1, forward strand.
GTAAACTTTAATACTATGAAAAACTTCAATGAATACCTATAAATTTAGTTGTAACAACAGTATAAAATTATTGGGACCTTTGTAGTGGGGAATCCAAAGGGGACCCAAAATCTCCTCTGTTATCAGAATATCTTAGATACCACACAATTGAGGATTAGTAAAAGTATTCATCAATGTAATATAAAAGTTAATAAAAAAGTATAGGGTCTAGCACCACCCTTTCTATATGTGATTAAATATATAAAAAAAAAATAGGATCCTTTGATGAAACCATATCTTTCATAAAAGTAGAACAAACATGAGGTTCCTTGAAGGCCACTGAAGCTTTTTAAGGTTTATAACTATGAGGAAGTACCTCAAATTTCTTCTAATATTTGATAAGAATAGAATTAATAAGAGTTTTATTGAACCTAATTCATGGTTTGTGTTGTATTTTTTGTTAATGTATATAGTGTTTTAACATGATGTTAATATGTTATGAAATAAGTTCTTGGAAAAAAATTTGAGTGATCAAAAAAATTATTAGTGTTTGAAATAATATTTTAGTTCCTAATCCATTTTTTGTGAAGGTTTAAAGGAATACCTTAAAGCATGGATGTATTATATCTATTTATAATAAAGGTTGTGGAATGAATAGAATATTTTTATTGGCTTATATATTGGAGATCCATTCACATGGTATGTACATTTGAATCAAAAATTCCATGGAAGGTTTATATTTCTAGTTTTGTTATCTCTGTGAAGAAATTGATGAAGAATAAACGACTAAATTAACTTGTATAGAGAAGTGGTCGATTTATAAATTATGCTATGTGAGTTATTGGAAAACCTCTAAAATGATTTTTTTTATAGTTAAAATTTTTTGAATTATGAAAATGTAAATTATTCTATGAATACAATTCATAATACATCTAAGTTTGTTTTTTGAGTAATTCGAAAGACTTGAATGTTGTCGAGGTGAGTTTATTTTATAATATTTGGTAATGTTGTTACTTAGGAAAAAATTGGTCAATTGTTATCCCGCTCAGCCATCCAAACATCCTAGCCAGTACTACAATTCAAACAAGATTAAATCTAGGATATGGATGACAACAGCTTGAGGTTGCATAGTAATTGTGTGGGTTGGTTTAAGTATGAGAGTGCAAGTGGGTGAAAGGTTATTATCATACACACATGAAGTTTGGAATGGTGGGACACAAGAGAGAATCAGATCCCACTAGACTTCATTAATAGTCTAAATAATCACTTGAGATAATAAATATGGGGGAATACATATAGAAAATTTATGTGGTATGATCAGTTTATCATGTACTATTAATCTATTTAAAATACAGACACATGTGATACATCAAATGAGATGATTTTATCCTTAGTTATCTCCCACATCATGACAATGGTTATTCTTATGAGTAATTTCACATGATAATTCATTTAGCGTGATATCTACATTAGTTATATTGAACATGAAATCCATGTCACTGTATTAAGGTGAAGTTCCAGAAATTATGATCAATTACCAAAGTTGGGAGATAATGAAAGTGAAGATAAACTAGGTTAAAGTAATAATATAATGTATTGGTCTTTAATTAAAAAAGTCATGATGATCAAAAGCACTTAATGATTCAAGTTGAGTAATAATGAAAGTTTTTTTTATTCTAAAAGGTTCACTAACACATCATAAAATACTAAGAGAATTTTAGAATATTAAAATGATGAATAATACATGTTATGTTTATAGAGTTCATGTGATGAGGATTGTATGACATCACTTCATATATATTTTTACTTTGATGACCATATTATTTTTAGAAGGTTTGTATTAATTTGATGATCATAAAACTTATAAATTCATATGAAAATATTGAGCACATAACATTTCTAATGTATTATGATACTAACAAATAAAGATGATGGGTTTCTTTGACCTCAAGTTTCCAAATATCATGATTCTAAGAATCATGATTCTAAGAGATGTTGAAATAATAAATATCCATGAGTTTTATACTAAAAATAAAGAAACCATTATCATGAGTGATTTATGGATAAATTTATGCACTCATGGATACCAGAGTGATTTTTGGGTGATTTTTTAAATATACAGTCTTTAGGAATTTTAATGGAAACTAGGTGTGATAAAAATTTGATCATAGTGTATCTAAATTTCACAAGTAAATTAATAGGTTTGGGTCTTCTATGATTTTAAATGAAAGTGATATATTAGGAAGTTAAAATAAAGATAAATAATATAAGAATAAATAACAAATAAAGAAAATTGATTTTTTAGAAAATATTCTATATATCTGTGTGTGTGAGCCTGTGTGTGTTTTATATAGTTACAAAAAAAAGTATTAAAGAGTTTCAATTGTGTGGTTGTGAACATTTTTTATGTTGAAAAGAGAGAGTAAAGTGAATTTTTGGTATATTATTATTATATGGATTCAAGGAAGGAAGGATGTGTTAAATCACTACATAAATAATTCATCCCTTACACACTGAAGAAGAATAATGAGGAGAGGAGAGGAGAATCTATCCTTCTTCAATACCAATCATACCTAGACCAAGGTTTTCAAAATTACATACTATAGCATACTATTTTAGAAATTTTAATACATTTAGTTAGACCACTTGACTACTAAAAGTGACGAAGAAGATAAATTTTTTTATCCAAGAGGTACACAAGTGTCTCATTATTGATCTACTTTAGATGGTGTAGTCTAAATTCTATATTATGTAAGTAATTATAGGGTAAAATCCACTACTTTCTTTTTACATGGTCAGTTCTAGGATAATGAGTTAAATTCCATAACCTTGCTCATTATTTATTTGATAATATTAAGTAAGATTTGTATGTGGGATAATAACTACATGTCATCATTTATATATTCATCCACAGTGAGTAAAACCTCATAAATAAATCGTGTTGTTCATTGTGTGTTGTTTACCTTATTTATATCTTCATGTACACCAAATAAATGAGAGATAAATAAATATATATATATCCAATGAATAAGTTATGTGGTTACATGGGGTAACAGTTTTAATTGGTTTAAAAATTATACCAATACTGATTCACCCTCACCCTATCTCTGCCATGAGAAAATCCCTTTATCATCTTTACAATTGGTATCAGATATACGAACACACATATTTTGGATTCTCTGTTGCATACAAGTTTAAATTTTTTTTCTTTTATCTTCCAAAGTAAACATGTGATAAAAACAAGGAGGAGTTATATCAATTATTGAGCAGATGTTCATTTTAAACAAGAATCATAAGAACCAAGGGAAAATAGAGTTAATAAATATGAATGAAATTTACCTCTTAAAAAAGAAGATAATACATCTTCAACATCTTATAATCATGATGATAACTGACTATGCAAGAATATTGAATAATTGGATGATAATTAAAATGTAAATAATGTGTATAATTATTTGACCTCAAATGTATAACATTTTATACCTGATTTAAGGTAATTATAAATTTTTATCACAATTTTCCCTCTAATTAATTAATCACAAGTGGTGTGGATCATATTTCTAAATATCTATTTTATGAGTAATATAATGATTCATATGACAAATTTCAATACATCCTACAAGTTCTAAACAAATATGTTACAACATTTATTTTTGGTTAACTTAAATAAATAGTAGGAAGAATCCAATCACCTTAAAGAATAATTAGAGATAATGAATAAACTCTTGTTTGAAATAATTGGGTTAAGGCCAAAAGCGTAAGTAATTAGGATATTGAAGGTATGTTCTCAAAACATGAGATAGATTTGTTAAATTCAATTTAATAGAAATAAAACGCTAATAAAATCCATGAATAAAATACCCATGTATGGGAAGAATTAACTACTATTAAGAATGATGAACTAGTGATCAATGTAGATAATATTAAACAGCTTGAAAGTCTATTTAAAAGGGAAATAAAAATTTATAAAAATAAATTTGAAGAGGTAATAATGGATTTTCTAAACTAATTAAAATAAATAGAGGATAAGAACAGTATTCTCAAATATTAAATTCTTAGAGATTTAAATTAAATTAAATAATCAAAAAATAATTCAAGAAATGTCTTCCCACTAATATAAAAAGAGTTTTCTACCGCATTTAATTCCATAGAGGATTATTATGTAAAAATAACTCTATAGTGGAAAAAACATCTACATGTAATCTAATGATAAAATTATATCAACCAAAAAATAGAAGGATCCATCCCCTTATGTAAATTTTGATTTTACTAAATCTATTTTTATTCACATATTATGATTAAACTTAACATTTTTGAACATATGGATGATAGAAAACCATGAGGATCTCATCATCATATCCATAGTGGTTGGAAGAAAGTGTATGAGGAGATACTACCCAAATAAATCCCAGATAGAGGAAGATAAGGTGAAAAATATATTGAAGTTAAATCTAGATATCCTACTAGTCAAATAAGAACAAGTTGTATAACTACCCAAGATTTTATAAATGAAATTACCTTCTAAATGAATAAATTTATTATTATGTAAGGTAGTTATAACAAAAACCTGATATTTCATTTTTTATTTTAGACCATTATAAAATATATCCATACTTGTTTGTTGGGCTTAAAAGACTATTAAGAATCATAACCAATGTAAATAGAGTTATTATACAATGGCCATTATTATTAGTATATATTAAGGGTTATAAAAAAATCTAATTGACAAATAAGGAATAAGAGTGGCCTCAACCAGTAAAATTGTACCCAATGAAGCCCATTTGTTGTAACTTTTAAGGGAGATCGAATCCCTGGGATTTTTCTTTTGAACAATCCAATGTCTTGATTCAACAAATAAAACTCAATAAAAGTTGTTTAAGGGAGATATTCAAACTTATATATATCAATTCTCAAACTATGTTTGTCGAACCAACCTAACAAAGTATTACTATCGTACACCTTACCCTTAGGTTATACACTACTGTATTAAGGGTTATATATCTAGACTCTAGTAGTATGAATTTTTATATGTTCTTTTTAACAAATTAATTGTTATATTGATCCATTTTCATTATTACTTTATATATATACATTATTATATAATGATTTTGATAAAAAAATTATATTTTGAACTGAATAATCAAAATTTTTTATTTTTTGAAATATATAATTCCATTTAAAAAATATTTTTGATAAATATAAGAGTTTTAGAATATATATTATTTTCATGAAAAATTATTATTAAATAATAATTATTTACATATAAAAGATAGTATAATTTGATGAAGTCCCATGTAATTCATATAAGCGTTAGAAAGTTATTTTTGTCGTAAAAATAATTATTTATCAATAAAAAAGGATAATTATTTAAAATTGTAAATTTTTACACTTATAAAATTATTTTGGTAAAATAAATATCATTTTTGAAATAATCATGTAGAAATTATCTAATGGTGTATTTTTTTAATTTTTTGATATAGTGAAATTGTTGTGTAAAAATTAAATACGGTATAAATATATGATAGGTATTATAACATTGTAATATCATAAATGTGATGTAATAAATTCTATAAAATTCATACATGAAATAAAATATTGTTTCATTTAAAATAATTTTTTTATGTTATTTTTTTAATTTTTCAAGCCTATAATAAATCATCTAAGACTTATATTATATTTTAAGGTTTTGAGAACCATCATTCATGAACAAAACTCATTTCACAACATGATTGGTATTATTTTAATGATTTTGATTATTAACATAATAAAATATTATAAACCACTTCTGTTTGTTATAAACCATTTTAAGTCTTGTTGTTTTTATTATTTTATTACTTAGAGTCTTAATCCTGAGTTTAGAAATTAATAGAGAATCCCCCTCTTTTTTCTATAAATACCCACCCAACCTCCCATTCCTCTCCACTAAAAACCCAGTTATCATGACTTTAATCTCCCTAAATCTCTATAAATTCATCTTAATGTGTTCCCAAGATCTAAAAAAGATCATCCCAGGCTTTTAGAAGCACCCCATCAAGGTATGGGATTCTCTTCTTCTTTCACTTTATTTAAGTACTTTATTTGTATTAAGCCTTTTGATTTCCAATAGTTCAAGTTGAAATATATTTTTTACACATCACTATATTATCCTTATAATTCCCAATTAATTATATACCACCTTTCACTCCCATTAATACTTTCCATTAACCTTTCTTTATACCTATTATGCTATCGAAATTATCTCGTGATTTTCCACACACACAAAATTGTGTTATAAATACCCATCCCCATTTCTACTAAAGGGTATTCACCTAGATGTATGTTTACTTATTATATTGTAGAATTACATGTATATAATCCACACTCTTTTATCATGGGATTAAAAGTGATTAAATATGTTTTATATTTTATGGTCTATGTGGCACACAAATACATGTACATGATATGAATGTGAAAGGTGAGCCCAGAATTATGTATCCCACTAATGTATTGGGTAATGTTTTTAGTTCATGATATACCATTTATAGTGCATTTTTATTTATCCTAATTACACTATGTTATGATTTATTAGTGTTTATCCTTAACATATTCTTATGATTTCATTTTTTATGTTGTTTCTGAATTCTTATGATACCTTGATATTATTATCTTACATCGTGCTTTGATGTTTATGATTATGATTCTCACCTTTCTATTTTATCATGTTATACCTAATTACTCACATGTACTAATTTTCTTTATGCTATTCCTTGATTATTCCCTTACAAGGATTTATATTTCATCCATTTATTTTGTATATACTCAAGTTATCTAATGCAGTATTAAAATATCAATGGAATTTAATGACATGTTATAGAGTTTTTAAATGATGTAATTATATCCATGTTTTAATTCCTGGTGTTATATTTATAATTTACTAAATACACTAGGCCTCTCGATCTTCAATGATTTTATTATTTGAGTATTTATGTAATAAATCATGAAATAAACTATATAAAATATATAGTTTATCAAAGTTGGTGTTAGAGGGAGGTATAGTCATTTTTTGGGATAAGATTTATAAAACCTTAGTGAAAACATTAGGGATAGGTCTAAAGATTGAAAAACATCCCTAAAGTTTAGTAAAGTATATATTTCTTGGTTTTTTGAGAAGATACATCCATTTATATATACTGGAAAGTGCATATGGTTGTGGAAAAGATGTACTTAGTGGTAATAACTCTAAAATGTATTTTTTGGTATTAACTCGACATGTAACTCGTGCACAACAAAGGGTCCTAAGACTAAACACCTAGTAAGACACTCCCAGTATATATACTTTGGTTAATCATGTGCATTTTATACACCATTATGAAGGAAATAATAATGCCTACAAATTTTATTATAATCAAATAGGATATGGATAACTTAGATCGAAACCTAGAAATTCATATTTTAATGAATACATAACATTTTTGTGTAATCCCTTAAATTTTAATAGTTTCTCTTTTATATGTTGAATAGATTTAAAATTATCATCCTAAATTGTTCATTATATTCGTCAATGGTTGGAAATATAAATAATCTTGTCAATAACTACTGTGATGGAATCCTAAATGAGATGCCCTACCTTATGGGAGTAGTATTCAAGATCTTCATTAAAATACTTACTCAGTTAAATCTTGTTTTGAATAGAAACTTAAATATGGAGGAATATTCACATCCCTGTAATAAAGAAAAAATTTCAATTAATACCTTTATGAAACAAAGGCCTTTGAATTTCAGTGGATCCTCTAATCCCTTAATCAAAGAACAATGGATCAACTCCATTGAGAATATATTTATTATCCTTAAATTATATGATCCAGAAAAGGTCATGTTTGTTGTTTATCACTTAGAGGGAGAATATTATCAATGGTGTATGTTGATCAAGAATATGAAGCCCAATGAAGAGATAAAAGTTATAGAGTAGGAATAATTCATGGAAAAAAATTCAATAAATATTTTCCCCACACTGATTGACCTAAAATGTAAAGGGAGTTCATTGGCCTTAAGAAAAAATAGTTTGTAATAAAAAAAACTTCACAATACTTTCATTATATTCATTCCTCTTTTTTATTGACCCTCAAAGTATATTTGACTGGTTCTTTAGTGTAATAAAGATAAATCAATGAAAATATTTCACAATTTGAGACATTTATAGATATGAATAAATTTTTTGATGTGTTCTCAAATTCAAAATAGAGATCATCAAATCTCAAGGGTCTCAAGAGACTAGAGATAGGAAGTAGAGAATGGATTTTAATTATGGGGGGTTGATTGGGAAATATCATAGTGGTAATAAAGTATAACTTCCTAGTTATCAAAAGTGTGGGAAGAAAATCCCATTAATTTATTGAAGGGGATAATTAAATGATTTTGGTGTGGGGAGGAGGGGCACCAAGTAAGAAAATACCAGTAGAAGAAACCCACCAATGTGATTGAATAAAGGAATACTCTAGTCAACCCTTGGCCTGTTATCCAATGTTTCAACTACAAGGGAAAAGGACACCATATGAACAAATTATATAATACAAGGGTTGTTAAAAATCACCATTTACATCAACCTAAAAGACCAAGAGATAAAGGGTGGGCATATTCCATCATAACTACTGAGGAGATTCCTAATAATGAAGTGGTGATAGGTATGATAGTTATTCATTCAAGAATAAAAAACTATTTTATTATGGTTCTATGAATTATTTCATATCAGACAAGTTTATTATAACTACTCAAACACCACCTAAAAACATGGAAGTTGATATATTAATGAAAATATAAAATGGAGAAATTATTGTATCCAGGGAATATAAATTCTACCCTATCAATATTTTAAGGATAAATATCCAAGTTAACCTTATGATACTTACTTTAGTAAAATTATATATTATTCTTGGTATGTATTAGCATTCCTTGTATAGATCCAACATAAATTTCAGATATATGGAAATAAGCCTATGTATTATAAATCACCCTTTGATTTCATACAAGTGTAAGGAGGATGATATATCTCTTTTGGAATCATCATCTTATGCATCAATATTATTGCCTTATGAGTAAGTGTATCTGGAATAGATGATTAAGACTAAGAAATTGATCATACTTAATGACATGACCATTTTTATAGAATATGTTTATGTGTTCCTTAAATAATCTCATGTTCTTTCTCCTATCTAAGAGGTTGAGTTCTCAATCAAACTTATACATAGATTTTTACCAATATCCAAGACTCATTGTAGAATAGCCACTATTTAGAATGAAGATAATAGGAATAAACTAAAATCGAATATAGATAAAAGGTTTATACACCCAAATGATTCACCAGAAGGTGAGACAACCATTTTATTTAAGAATACATATTTTTTAGTGTTCCTTTGTTCTGATTATCGTGATCTCAACAAGATAAAGATAAAGAAAAGTAACTTTTTCCATAGATTAATGACTTATTCAATTAGCTACATGGATATTAGTAATTATATAATATATATATTAGGTTATGATATTAATAATTAAATTTTAATAAGGTTTATATCCCTAAGAATTCTTATGAAACATGGTATGGTAACTTTGACTTCATAGTGATTCCATTTGGACTTACTAATTCTCCATTTATCATTATTGACTTAATGAATAGGGTTTTTAGGTATTACCTAGAAACTTTTTTTTAGTCTTTATAGATGATACTAATATCCACTCCAAAAGAAAATAGGAACATTAGGATAATTTTAATTATATACTAAATACCATGTAAAAGAAAACATTATATTCAAATTATTGTACAAACAAGTTTTATAGATATAAAGTAACATTCTCAGGGCATGTTATCACAAAAATGGGATATAATTGGATACTTTGATGATAGAGGAAATTGAAGGATGAAATAAAAAATATATATATAATAGATATTTTTATTTTACTTATTTTAGATAGGTACTGTCATCAATTTGTGAGAAAATTCTCATGATTGTAAAACCCACTAACAAAGATATCTCGAAAGGTAGTAACATTTTTATGAATTTATGAATGAAACAAGATCTTTAAAATTTTAAATAAGAGTCTTATCACTACATATGATCCCACATTAACCAAAAGTGGAGAATCATCTGTGATTTATAGTGATTAATCTAAAATGGTATTGGGTTTTTAACTTTGAAAAAATGATAAAGTTATAGCCTATGCCTCCGATTAATTAATGATCCATGAGTAGAACTACCTAATGCGTGATCTAGAATTTTTTGTAGTGATCTTCTCATTGAATATTTTTTAACATTATCTCTATGGGTAGAATTTTAAAATATATATGGATCATTAGATCCTCAAGTATATATTCACACAAAAAGATCTCAATATAATCCTACGAAGGTGGTTAGATCTGATCAAGGATTTTGACTGTTCAATTCATTACCATCCTAGGAAGGGGAATAAAGTAGAAGATACTCTAAGTAGAAATGATCCCTCAACCTCATCCATGAAGAGAATTTAAAAGTTTCCATTATTATTTATAAATAATCGGCCCACTGAGGCCCACCTGTCTAGCTTAAGGCTGTGTCTTTATAACCCCAATCCCCCTTCCAATAGGCCAAGGTCTAGAAGCTAGAACAGAAAAGGTATAATTTAAAATGGGAGGCCTTTTACTAATGTACTTGTATGCGCAAACTCATATGTCTCCATGAAACAATGTCTATGAATAATAAAATACGGTTCCATCTAGATTAAAACCATGCATGAAATAAACTCAAGGGAATACATCAGATTATGATAAAATAAAACCAAATTGTACAAAAGAATATAATCTCCCAACCAAAAATGAAGTCCCAAACTGAGAAAAACTAGAAATAAATAAACCAAGAGATCTTGGCTTCCAATGTAACACCCGAAACTTTTATGTTATATAAATCATCAAAGGAATCTTTTTCTACACACAACACTTTCTTGGCTTGCTTTACACAAAATCACAACCTTCCTCGATAGCTTGCGTCGTACGCAATACCGAGTTTCACTAAACAATGATATGCTAATAAAATATTATTAAAACTAGCCGTTATGAATAGTAATAACCACTTTTTGAAATTTTATAAATTTTATTTTTCAAAATGGACTTCATTTTTTGGATTCGGAATATTGAAATTAGCCTAGGGTGAAATTTTGGTATTTTTCTGAAAACTTTCAATTTTTGATGAATAGTGAAACTACTAAGTGGTAGTTAAAAAACTGAATTTTTCATAAAACTTAATTTTACCGCTTCTGTGAGTGGAATTTAGAAAATTTGAGAGACACGGTTGATGTCAGTAAGTATAATGTGGTTCAATGAGATGAAAATAATTTTTTGGTGAATAGTAACTTTTTACTTTTTTTTACCACGGTTAAAAGTAAATAGGGTAATTAAGGATAAAAATGATATTATTATTACCCTAACACATGTACTAATTCTATTGGACAAGTGTAATTCGACCAAAAACAACCTTAGGAATAAAATATGACCATTTAGGCCCACTTGGATTAGATTAGGACATTTATTATTAATTTATTTAAAGAAGGGTAAAAATAGTTAAAATCAAAGTTCAATAAGTAAATCATTTTTAATATGGGGTTATACATAAGATAAATTCAACTATGAATATTAATTAAAATTCTAAAAATAGTTCCTACATAATGGTATTTTATTTGTAATTTTTAGACATTAAATAATTTAATTTATTTATGACACAAAGATGACACAGTAATTATCTTATTAATGAAATATTGACATAATTGATGTTATAAACACCAAAATAAATGTAATTTGAGACTTTTTATGAATTAAACTAATTTTATAGATTAATATGACATGTTAGTGTTGATTTAATTAACTTTTTTCGAACTAATCATTCTGTTATCATTTTCACAAAAATTAATTACTAAATAGTGTCATAATTTACATAAAATAGTTTTTAAAACAAATATTATATTAGTAATTTTTATTTTATTCCTAAAAATCTATGGTTCGTCCAAATAACTTATATAAGGTTATATATATTAATAATAAACAACTTTTGGTTCGTTTGGCTGCTTATAGTAAGTTTATTAACCTTATAGTATAAGAACACAAGAAGACACGGTAAAAGTAAAATTATTTAGCTTAATGTTAAATCTAAATTATAAGGTTAAAATAGGAACATAACTTGTCTAAATTCTATTGGATGAGATTCTTTAGACCCATCCCCACCTTATCTTCGAAATAAATCAATTTTGAGCTATTTAAAACCGAACATGACTTTGTAATAAAATAATATTTTTAGTTTTTCCAAAGGAGCCCCTCTCCTCCCTTATAAAAGGGCACCTCCTCCCCCTCTTCCTCACACCACTTTGAGCCTTCAAGATCGTCCAAACCCTGACAATTTCTTCTCTCCACTTCCCTAGAAACATCCTAGAGGTTCTGGTCTTCTTCAAAGACCCATTTTAGTGCCCTAAAAGGAGGTCTCAAAGAATCAATTCAAAGAAGAGGTAATGTCCGTTACCGATTCTTTCATCTTTATTTATTCTTCCACTTATTCTTCTTTAGTTTTTTCATTATGAAGTAATAACATCAGTATCACTCATATACTTATATTTTATTATAAGTATGAAACAACCCTATTTCACCATCTATCCATCCTACGGAAAAAGAAATAATCGCGCGTGCGTACGTACGGAATACCGTCTCCACGCCGTGGTGTAATCTATTTTCAACCACCACCTTACTTTAATGGATATAATGGTGTAAATAATGACTATATATGAATATTATAAATTGATACTGATTCTGAAATAGTATACATACACTCCAATACAATTCCACGATCATAGGAACGATATCATCACTCGTGCGTACGTACGGAATACCGTCTCCACGATGTGATGCGACTTGTTCTACATGATCTTCATTTCATAATAATTATATAAATGAATTGAATTAATGAATATGATATATATTACACTAATACCATTCTGTAAATGAGGTATCTATAACCTAAAGAGAATAATAAGAATTTATTCGACAAAACACGCATAAGAACAAAAAGTTATAAACACCCGAATAACAAGTAGCAATGAAATATTACTACTAAGAAGCTAAGAATATGACCATATATGATATAATAAAAATAATTATGATTCTATAATAAGTCAATAACATTATTTAAATCATTATACAGGAGTTTTGGACACGTACAAAGCATATCGGACCTAAGGTAAGGGAAATATCACAATCTCATTTTTATCTGAGATTGTTTATACTTCAGTATTTACTGGGGTGTATTTTATCATCCACATCCATGTTTCCTCAATATTTAATATTGTTTCCATCCACCTACAATTTTTTAAATCCAATTTTACCCTTCGGTGAGTTTTTATTAAAAGATATAAAAGGAATCTTTTGTCATTTTTTGTATGAGGTACTTTTTGACTTTTCCGACAAAAGTACGAGAAGAATGTTTTTTTAACTTATACGGCATGAATGGATTTTTAAAACATTATTTAAAAGAAGCTTACTTTACAAGTTTTCAAGTTTATTTTTAATCAACTTCTTTTATTTTATAATTATACGACATGTTAATAAAGGAAAAGTTCTTTTGAAGAAGAAAGGATATTTTCCACAAGAATGGAGTTCAAGTGTTTTATCAAAATTATTTTCCATCTAAGATAATAAAGGGTTATGTTTTTATCCCTATTATTACATTGATTTGATTAGGTTATGATGGAATTATATTTTTATGAATTCCTTTATCTTATATGAATTGTTTTATGATGTCATGTTGTTTAAGAATCCTATTTTTACTACATGGGTTATGCAATGATGTATGATTTATGATTTCTTGGAACACATAAGAATGGTATAATTATGAGATGGGTGGGACCTATATATCCCTACAATGCATTGGGTAAAGATTTTATATCTCATGAGATAGACATGGTTGGAACGGTAGGTTATACCGGTTCAGTGAAATAGGACTGAAATGGGGAGTGAACTCGGTTCAGAAATGGACTTTGTCCACTAAGATATTCTTGGAAATGAGTCTTGACTAATAAGAAATGATTCTATATGATTATGTGTGTATGCCACAAAGTTTCATGTTTTAAGTTATGATTATTGGGATTACATTTCACTACTATGATTTATCCCATGTTATGAAATTATGCTCTCTTTTGCAGGTTATGATTTCCAAAAGTTATGTTCTTATGAATATGATGTGATTGATATTTCTTTTGTTTACCCTTACTGAGCATTTGAGCTCACCCTTTTGTATATTTTCTTTCCCCATGTCAGGAAGAAGGTTATTAAGTAAGATATTCCAAAAGGGACTATAGATATGATGAAATAAATGGGAGATAGTGTAGACGCTTTATGAACGAGTTGTTTATGTTTCCCAGTTTCTAAAGACACTATACCTATACGGTCCTTTCGTGGTTTTGTTATATGTTGTAATAAGTATGATTAAATTTTGAAGTATTAACAATTTATGTAAATTATGGGTCATTATAGTTGGTATCAGAGGAAAGGTATAGTCAACCTTTGGAAACTAGGATGTGAAAGCCTTAGTAAGAACCCTAAGGATAAGTCTAAGAATAGAACAAAATCTTAGTGTTTTAGAAATGGCCATGAATAACCTAGGATAAGACCTTAAGTGTGAAATTTTATTCTTGATTATGTGGTTTTCCTATTATAATTAGTGTTTCTCACACTATTCTTCTTGGTTTTAGTCAATGGCTGGAACCCGAAGGAACCGTGTTAATGCGGAATGCGATGGGCAATGCAATGATTGTCCCCCGGAGCAACCAAACGTTATGGGAGCTGGAATGAAAAATCTTGTAGCCATGCTCACACAACTTTCTCAAGCTGTGAATCATGTAGGACTTCCAAACGAGCAAAGGAAGGAGCAACATTCTGTTGAATCCTTCATGAGGCAGCGTCCACCTTCTTTTAGCGGGTCTACTGATCCATTAGTTGCTGAACAATAGATTAGTACTACTGAAAAGATATTTTCAGTTCTTCAATGTTCTAAATATGATAAAGTCATCCTAGCAGTGTATCATTTGGAAGGAGATTCTGATCAATGGTGGAATCTTATTAAGAATATGAGGCAAAGGGATGAAATTGAGTCCATGGAATGGGACGAGTTCAAGAACTTATTTTTCAATAAGTACATCCCTCGTATTCTCTAAACAAAGATGGAGAAAGAGTTTCTTGAACTGAAGCAAAAGAATGATGAATCTGTTGGTACCTATGAAGCAAATTTTACAAGACTTGAAAGGTACGCTTCTGGTATTATTATCCAACCTGAGAGTAAGATCAATCAATTCTTTAGTGGCTTAAAACCAAGTCTTCGAAGGGTGTTATCCATAAGGGACTTCAATAGCTACGAGGAAATCATTCGATGTGCTCTCAAAGTCAAAATCGAGATTGGAGTAACCCATCAGTCATATGGGTTTGATAAGAAGAGGAAAATGGAATTCAAAGGAAAATCTAAAGAGCACACTGAAAAGAAGATGAGCTTTCCCTTTTGCTCAAAGTGTGGAAAGAAACATGGAGGGAGTTGTCTTAAAGGGACAAGTAAATGTTTCAAATGTGGAAAGGAAGGTCATCGGGCATTTGAATGCCGCGATGATGGGAAGAAGATGTCTAATGATGCAAACAAAGGAAGGGATACACAGAATGACCCTACTACACTTCAATGTTTCAAGTGCAAGGAGATGGGAAATTATGCCAATAAATGCCCTAATACAAGGGTTAATGATGATGGTCGACGTCAACAAACTCTTAAGGCTAAAGACAAAGGAAAGTCACATGCAATTTCTATCAGCAATGTGGAGTACGATAACGATGTGGTGAAAGGTACACTTTCCATCCACTCTAAAGTAGAAAATGTTTTATTTGATTCTGGATCCACCCACTCCTTTATTTCTGAAGAATTTTCTAATGGTATCACCATATTACCTCAACAATTAGATGTTGAGTTAGCTGTGACAACACCTAATGGAACAACAGTCGCATCAAAAGTTTATAATTCTTCTCCGATTGAAGTTTGTGGGAAAGTGCTTCCTAAAAATCTTGTGATCCTTCCTATAGTGGAATTTGATATGATTCTTGGCATGGATTGGATTTCTCTACATGGATCTCATATCAATTGTGAAAGAAGGGAAGTCACATTTCATATTCCAGATCAATCTATGATCGTCTATCGATGCAAGGATGAACATAACCTTCTAGTGGAAATTTCTTCCATTTTATGGGTATTGATTCCACTAAATGAAGGTTATTTATCTCAAATGGTTGGTGAGAAACTCATGATTAAGAATATGCACATTGTACGGGAGTTTGATGATGTATTTCTGGAGGAATTACTGGGTCTTCCACCGAATCATGAAGTTGAGTTTTCAATAGAACTCGCACCGGGTGCTTTGCCTATTTCAAAGACACCTTATAGAATGACCCCAATTGAGTTGCAGGAATTGAAGAAGCAACTCCAAGAGAATCTTGATAAGGGGTTCATACGCCCTAGTGAGTCACCTTGTAGAGCACTTGTTCTGTTTGTTAAGAAGAAAGATGGATCAATGAGACTCTACATTGATTATCGATAACTTAACAAGATCACTATCAAGAACAAATATCCTCTCCCGCGCATTGATGACCTATTTGACCAACTATGCGGAGCTCAATACTTTTCCAAGATTGATCTTCGTTTAGGGTATCATCAATTAAGGGTCAAAAGAGAGGATATACCAAAGACGGCTTTCCGTACAAGGTATGGACACTATGAATTTATAGTGATGCCATTTGGTCTTACTAATGCCCCTGCTATCTTCATGGATCTAATGAATAGAGTCTTTAGAGACTATATTGATCAGTTTGTGGTAGTCTTTATAGACGATATTCTTGTCTATTCAAAGAGAAATGAAGAACATGAAGATCACTTGAGAATTATATTGAATACCCTGAGAAAGGAGAATCTTTATTCAAAATTTACCAAGTGTGAATTTTGGATTCAAAAAGTTGCATTTTTGGGTCACATAATCTCAAAAGAGGGGATATCTATGCATCCAGCAAAAACAGAGGTTATCGAAAGATGGTCGAGACCAACAACAGTAACCGAGATCCGAAGTTTTCTTAGTTTGGTTGGATATTATCGACGTTTTGTGAAAGATTTTTCACGATTATCTAATCCACTCACCAAGTTGACTCGGAAAGGAGTTAAGTTTGTTTGGACGGAGGAATGTGAAGAGAATTTCAAGGAGTTGAAAAGAAGGTTATCCAGTGCACCTATGCTCACACTGCCTTGTAGTGGAGAACGGTTTGTTATCTACAGTGATGAATCCAAGAAGGGATTGGGGTGTGTTCTTATGAAAAATGATATGGTGATAGCTTATGCCTCATGATAGTTGAAAATACATGATCAAAATTACCCAACTCATGATTTGGATTTAGCTGCGGTATTCTTTGCATTAATGATTTGGAGGAATTACCTTTATGGTGAAAGGTGTGATATTTATACTGATCATAAAAGTTTAAAGTATATTTTCACACAAAAGGAGCTGAATATGCGCCAAAGAAGATGGTTGGAGCTGATTAGGGATTATGAATGCTCAATTCATTACCACCCTAGGAGAGCAAACAAGGTGGAAGATGCATTAAGTCGACAAGACCATGCTAGTTTATCCATGATAAGGATCACAAAAGATCCAATATTTATGGATTTACAAAGGATAGATCTTGGAATTATAATGGAAGGGGAATATCGTATCTTTCTCAAATGAATGTTCAACCATCTATACATGTGAAGATTAAAGAGGCACAGAAAGAAGATGTCGAGTTACAAAAGAAGGTGAGAAATGTTCCTGAATTCAACCTTGATTGTGATGGGATAATAAAGTTCAGGAATCAGGTTTGTGTTCCTCCCATCCCCGAATTAAAGGAGCTGCTAGATGAGGCTCATAGTTCTTCATTCTCTATTCATCCTGGAAGCACGAAGATGTATAGGGACCTGAAAGAGTACTTCTAGTGGGATGGCATGAAAAGAGATGTTGCGTAATATGTCTCTCGATGCTTGGTTTGTCTACAAGTTAAAGCTGAGAGACAGAAGTCTAAGGGGATGTTACAACCATTACCCATAGATGAATGGAAATGAGAAAATATCACTATGGACTTTGTCACAGGACTTCCTAAAACATCCAAAGGCAATAATGCTATCTGGGTCATAGTTGATCGTCTTACCAAGTCTGCACACTTCATTTCTATTAGAGAGGATTTCTCTCTGGATCAGCTTGCCAGGATATATGTAAAGGACGTGGTAAGATTGCATGGAGTACCACTTTCTATTATATCTGATCAGGATCCAAGATTTACCTCGAAGTTCTGGTGAAGTCTTCAGCATACTCTGGATACAGAGTTGAGTTTCAGTACTGCTTATCATCCTCAGACAGACAGTCAGTCTGAGAGAACAATTCAAACTCTAGAAGATATGTTGAGAGCTTGCTCTATGGATTTCAAAGGTGGTTGGGATCAACACCTACCTTTGGTGGAATTTTCTTATAATAATAGCTTTCACTCCAGTATTCAGATGGATCCTTATGAAGCTCTCTATGGAAAGAAATGCAGGACTCCAACTTGTTGGGATGAAGTTGGGGAAACAAAGCTATTAGGACCTGATCTCGTTGATGAAATGGCAGAAAATGTCAGATCTATTCAACAACACATAAGAGCAGCTCAGAGTCGACAGAAAAGTTATGCCGAAACTGAAGAAAAGACATAGAGTTTGAAGTGGGTGATAAAGTGTTCTTACGAATATCTCCCTGGAAGAGGGTTATGAGATTTGGAAAGAAGGGGAAGTTGAGCCCTAGATATATCGGTCTTTTCGAAATACTGGATCGTGTTGGGAAGGTAGCTTACCGATTGGTGCTTCCACCGAATCTCTCTCAAGTTCACGATGTGTTCCATGTATCTCTCCTGAGAAAGTACATACCTGATCCTTCACATGTACTCAGCTCAGAAGTTGTACCACTGGAGCAAGATCTTTCTTATGAAGAACAACCGATAGAGATTCTGGATCGTAGCGAAAAAGTCCTACGAAATAAGACCACTCGATTGGTGAAAGTTTTATGGAGGAACCACCAATTAGAAGAAGCTACATAGGATCTTGAGGATATGATGATGGAGAGGTATCCTCATCTTTTTGTTACAAAGTGACGAATTTCGAGGGAGAAATTCATTTTAAGGGGGGTAGAATGTAACACCCGAGACTTTTATGTTATATAAATCATCAAAGGAATATTTTTCTACACACAACACTTGCTTGTCTTGCTTTACACAAAATCACAACCTTCCTCGATAGCTTGCGTCGTACGCAATACCGAGTTTCACTAAACAATGATATGCTAATAAAATATTATTAAAACTAGCCGTTATGAATAGTAATAACCACTTTTTGAAATTATATAAATTTTATTTTTCAAAATGGACTTCATTTTTGGATTCGGAATATCGAAATTAGCCTAGGTTGAAATTTTGTTATTTTTCTGAAAACTTTCAGTTTTTTATGAATAGTGAAACCACAAAGTGGTAGTTAAAAAACTGAATTTTTCATAAAACTTAATTTTACCACTTCTGTGTGGAATTTCAAAAATCCGAGAGACACGATTGGTGTCAGTAAGCAAAATGTGGTTCAATGAGATGAAAATAATTTTTTGGTGAATAGTAACTTTTTACTTTTTTTTACCACGGTTAAAAATAAATAGGGTAATTAAGGATAAAAATGATATTATTATTACCCTAACACATGTTCTAATTCTATTGGACAAGTTTAATTCGACTAAAAACAACCTTAGTAATAAAATATGACCATTTAGGCCCACTTGGATTAGATTAGGACATTTATTATTAATTTATTTAAAGAAGGGATAAAATAGTTAAAATCAAAGTTTAATAAGTAAATCATTTTTAATATGGGGTTATACATAAGATAAATTCGACTATAAATATTCATTATAAATATAAAAGGATTTCCTACATAATGGTATTTTATTTTTAATTTTTAGACATTAAATAATTTAATTTATTTATGACACAAAGATGATGCAGTAATTATCTTATTAATTAAATATTGACATAATTGATGTTATAAACACCAAAATAAATGTAATTTGAGACTTTTTATGGATTACACTAATTTTATTGATTAATATGACATTTTAGTATTGATTTAATTAACTTTTTTCTAACTAATAATTCTGTTATGATTTTCACAAAAATTAATTACCAAATAGTGTCAAAATTGACATAAAATAGTTTTTTTTTAAAATATTATATTAGTAATTGTTATTTTATTCTTAAAAATCTAAGGTTACTCCAAATTACTTATATAAGGTTATAGATATTAATAATAAACAACTTCGGGTTCGTTTGGCTGCTTATAGTAAGTTTATTAACCTTATAGTATAAGAACACAAGAAGACATGGTAAAAGTAAAATTATTTAGCTTAATGTTAGATCTAAATGATAAGGTTAAAATAGGAACCTAAACTTGTCTAAATTCTATTGTATGAGAGGATTTAGACCCATCCCCACCTTAGCTTTGAAATAAATCAATTTGGAGCTATTTAAAACTGAACTTGACTTTATAATAAAATAATATTTTTAGTTTTTCCAAAGGAGCCCCTCTCCTCCCTTATAAAAGGGCACCTCCTCCCCCTCTTCCTCACACCACTTTGAGCCTTCAATCTCAAACAAACCCTGCCAATTTCTTCTCTCCACTTCCCTAGAAACATACTAGAGGTTCTGGTCTTCTTCAAAGGCCCATTTTAGTGCCCTCAAAGGAGGTCTCAAAGAAGCACTTCAAAGAAGAGGTAATGTCCGTTACCGATTCTTTCATCTTTATTTCTTCTTCCACTTCTTCTTCTTTAGTTGTTTCATTATGAAGTAATAACATCAGTATCACTCATATACTGATATGTTATTATAAGTATGAAACAACCCTATTTCACCATCTATCCATCCTACGGAAAAAGAAATCACCGCGCATGCGTACGTACGGAATACCGTCTCCACGCCATGGTGTAATCTATTTTCCACCACCACCTTACTTGGATGGGTATAATGGTGTAAATAATGACTATATATGACTATTATAAAGTGATACTGATTCTGAAATAGTGTACATACACTCCAATACAATTCCACGATCATAGGAACGATATCATCACTCGTGTGTACGTACGGAATACCGTCTCCACGATGTGATGCGACTTGTTCTACATGATCTTCATTTTAAAATGATTATATAAATGAATTGAATGAATGAATATGATATATATTACACTAATACCATTCTTTAAATGAGTTATCTATAACCTAAAGATAAGAATAAGAATTTATTCGACAAAACACGCATAAGAACAAAAAGTTATAAACACCCGAATAACAAGTAGCAATGAAATATTACTACTAAGAAGCTAAGAATATGACCATATATGATATCATAAAAATAATTATGCTTCTAGAATAAGTCAATAACATTATTTAAATCATTATACAGGAGGTTCGGACCCATACAAAGCATATCGGACCTAAGGTAAGCGAAATATCACAATCTCATTTTTATCCGAGATTGTTTATACTTTTGTATTTACTAGGGTGTATTTTATCATCCACATCCATGTTTCCTCAATATGTAATATTGTTTCCATCCACCTACAATTGTGTAAATCCAATTTTACCCTTCGGTGAGTTTTTAGTAAAAGATATAAAAGGAATCTTTTGTCGTTTTTCGTATGAGGTACTTTTTGACTTTTCCGACAAAATTACGAGAAGAATGTTTCTTTAACTTATACGGAATGAATGGATTTTTAAAACATTATTTCCAAGAAGCTTACTTTACAAGTTTTCAAGTTTATTTTTAATCAACTTCTTTTAGTTTATAATTTTATGACATGTTAATAAAGGAAAAGTTTTTTTGAAGCAGAAAGGATATTTTCCACAAGAATAGAGTTCAAGTGTTTTATCAAAATTATTTTCCATCTAAGATAATAAAGGGTTATGTTTTTATCCCTATTATTACATTGATTTGATTATGTTGTGATGTAATTATATTTTTATGAATTCCTTTATCTTATATGAATTGTTTTATGATGTCATGTTGTTTAAGAATCCCATTTTTACTACATGGGTTATGCAATGATGTATGATTTATGATTTTGTGGCACACATAAGAATGGAATCATTATGAGATGGGTGGGACCTATATCTCCCTCCAATGCATTGGGTAAAGATTTTATATCTCATGAGATAGACATGTCTAGAATGGTAGGTTATACTGGTTCAGTGAAACAGGACTGAAACGGGGAGTGAACTCATTTCAGAAATGGAATTTGTCCACTAAGATAGTCTTGGAAATGAGTTTTGACTAATAAGAAATGATTCTCTATGATTATGTGTGTATGCCACAAAGTTTCATGTTTTAAGTTATGATTATTGGGATTACATTTCACTACTATGATTTATCCCATGTTATGAAATTATGCTCTCTTTTGCAGGTTACGATTTCCAAAAGTTATGTTCTTATGAATATGATGTGATTGATATTTCTTTTGTTTACCCTTACTGAGCATTTGAGCTCACCCTTTTGTATGTTTTCTTTCCCCAGGTCAGGAAGAAGGTTATTAAGTAAGATATGCCAAAAGGGACTATAGATATGATGAAATAAATGGGAGACAGTGTAGACGCTTTATGAACTAGTTGTTTATGTTTCCCAGTTTCTAAAGACACTATACATATACGGTCCTTTCGTGGTTTTGTTATATGTTGTAATAAGTATGCTTCAATTTTGAAGTATTAACAATGTATGTAAAGTATGGGTCGTTATATCCAATATCCAAGCTTATCCACTGTACATGGTCAATGAAACAAGGTATCACTATACTCAAATAAATTCACCACCGATCTATCTATTATCTTCACAATACATTTCATCTGTGGGTAAAGACCATATTGGGGTGAGTATATAAATACCCAATAGTAATCACTAAAAAATAAAAGTGATTAATAAAATATGGAACAATAATAGTCAGATCAACCCAAATAAAGAGGAAATTGAATCCCAATACATATATATACTCATAAATAAACCTAGATGAGAGAGAATGTGGATCTCTATCTTAAATCCCTACCAAAGTTGATGAGTAATCCTTCCAGTCCAAAATTCTATCATTGATTCCTATCATAAAACATAGCCTCACCAGAATATGTGTGGTGGGGAACACCCCTCTCTATTTCGCACCATATTTAAGGGATCTACAACACCAATGGTGGACCCGCTTGTCATCAAAGCTCGAAGATGTGGGATTAACACTCATCAGATAGAGGAATCATATCTAGTGTAGGGGAGTGCTATATCAAAATGTATAAAGAGTATGGGGAACCCACACCCTAGTACTATAGGGGAGTATCAACCTCAAAAACTCTCTGATGATCCTACCCTAATCATAATCATCATAAAACATCATCGAAAGAAGAGTTTTTCTCAAAATATCTCGCATCATATATCATATTCTAAAATAATGGAAAACATCATATTTTAAATGGAAAAACACTTAGGATAGGATACTCATGGGTAAAAATATGAGTTTAAACAAATTATACATGATATGAATAAGTTTTGTAGGGAATGGTGTTTAAGGGGTCCACATGGAGTGTGTATTAGCCTCATTTCCTGAGTTTGTTTTCCTCTGGACATGCCTTGGAATACATGTCACCTTACATAATGTGTACAAGTGGAAGACGGCATGTCTTGGTCACCTGGGACCTATCTCTTTACAGATGGTCATGCCCATATACTATGGTCCATGCCCATGTACCTAGACATGTACTTGTATGTGCCTGGGTACTGTCTCATGATCATGTACTCCCAGAGTACACGGTGTGTCATCCCACATGGGGTCCTGGGAATGTGCCATATGAAACATGGTATGGCCACCCGGGGAGGGTAACACGATGTGTGGGTCCTACCAAAGGGCGTTTTATCCTTAACTATTTTCAAAAACCCTATTGACACATCTAGGGGAAACACACTGTGTGTTCTTCTAGGATACACAATGTGTAATCTTGTTTTTCTTAGAAACCTCTAATTATTCATGTGGTTTCCCAAACTATGTTCATTTCCATGGATCTCTCCTTTTGATCACCCTAAATTGAAGTAACAAGCCTCCGAACACCATTTTTCAGCATCTGATGGATGTAAAGTGAAATCTAATGATCCGCTTGAAGTCTCGCGCACATCTCTTGTATGTTTCATCACCCATTTCCATTCATGGATCCCAGATTCATGAAGTATCACCTGAAATCCATCTTGATCCATCCAAAAACACCAATTCATTCATCTTTCACCAAACCACCTTGAATATGGTGTTTAATCATGCTTGAACCCACCCCAACAATGTCGAACCATTACCCCATGGGCTAAAAATGAAGAATACAAAGAACAGGTGGGGTAAGGAAAAAGAAAAAAGGTTAAAACATCATTAGACAAACGTTATTGGATGATGAACATAAATCAGGGATGTCCTAGTTTAATAGAATGGCATATATAGAATAAATTATATATACAAAATAAATGGGCTTATGTGAAAGGAGGATGAATGCATATCAAATGAAGATAAAATATCCATTATTAATTTTTTAATCAAAAATGGTGAAAATCTACAATTGATGAGTCATGACTTGAATTGGTATTGATCTTTGCTAAAGAACACATTCTGCAATGATGTATAAGTCTTCTTACATTCACTGCCTCTTGATCCACCTCGATCTGATAAACTGTCATCCTTTGATCTCAATCCGTCAACAAAGAACATCTTAGGATCCTCTCAAATCACCCAAGGTTATATGGATAACCCTGGATAATTTCCATAATATGTTATTTAAGTAATAAATTATGTTTTCGGTATTAAATTAATTAATTAAATTAATTAATTGATTAATCTACTTAATGTACCTACCAATGACTGCCTAATCTGAACGCTTGAGACTGAAAACATTTAGGTCACAACTAGGGTAAACCTTGTGTTTTGGATTCAAAAGTGTTATTAGGTTTCCTACTTGAGGATCCATAATATAGATATTCAATTATTTCTAAAAAATTGTATGTGTTTGATATTAATATTTTTAATACTTTTATAATATCAATTCTGGGCTCACCGATCCTCAAAATATTTCTCTAACTCAATTACTATATCTTTCTTAATCTTCATTAATATATTTAAATTTATTATAAGGAACAAATAGGGACACTAAGTTCTCCCCTTCTTCAAAAATTTTCCCCCAGATAATCTTAATATAAATAAAAAGGTAGGGGTACTAATCCTGTATTTGTCACTCCCACTATTAGAAGCTCTCATGCACGCTCCTATGATACATAAGTACATGAACTAAGGGAATGGTTTATCCTTACAGGATCCTCTCCAACTGATTCTTGATCATCAATCGGTACTCCATGAGAGTGGCTTCATCCATGTTATCTATCTCACCCCAATCAATAACATGCATAGTATTGTGCACATATCTCCTCAGTTCGAATACATACAAGGTGGAATTCACACACTCTAATTTTGGGGGTAAGGTAAGGTGATAATTAACCTCACAAAACATTCATAGGACATATAATGGACAGATGAACCTTAGGGTTAGCTTTCATCCTTAGCCAAACCTCTGCAATCCTCATCATGGGGATACTCTCGGGAAAAAATAATCTCCCAACTCGAACTTCAGGGGCCTATTATTTCTATCTTTGTAATATTTGTTTAGCTCTATATTGTCCTCATATTCTCTCATATCACCTGAACTTTCTCCATCATCACTTGAACCATCTATGGCCCAATAAGAGATACCTCACCAATCTCAGTCCAGCATAATGGTCACCTGTAGGGTCTCCCTTATAGGGTCATGAAAGGTTCCATGTCAATCATAAAGTGATAAAAATTATTATATGTAAAATACACCAATGGAAAGTGATCATCCCAACTCAGGATAAAGTCCAAAACACAATCCCTCAGCATATCCTCCAATATCAAGATAGTCTTCTTGGTCTCTCCATCTTTTTGGGGGTTAAATGTCATACTCATCTATAATGGGTCCCAAATTCCTCCTTCAAGCCTCTCCACAATCATGAAGTAAACTATGCATCACTATCGTAGAAAATCATTGAGGGTAACCCATGGAGTCGAGCAATCTCCCATATATACAACTGCCCAAACACTCCATCAGAATCTTATCTATAATAGAAAGGAAGTGTGCTTACTTTATATGTCGATCAACATTCACCTAGATAGAATTATGGCCTATCACTATCTTCAAAAGCCCCTTCACAAAGTCTATGAATATTCCATACCATTTCCACTCTAGGATCCCAAGATTTTGTGTCAACCCTATCATAACATGGGGCTCAACCTTCACCTGCTCACAAGTGATACACCAAGAGGAAAACTCATCCATTCATCACCTCATTCCAGTCCACCAAAACTACTCCTAATGTTCTTTATACATTTTTCCACACCAGGATATACAACCATGGGGATGTGTTAAACTACCTCATCTCCTCCTCACACAATGTGATCAGAGCCATTTTCCATCCCAATAAAAGTTTGGCGTTCTCATATACTTCATAGAATCCATCTAGTGCATCCCCTAAGGATATCTAGTCATTACGAACCTCACAAACGATGTCTCTCAACTGAGCCTCTCTCACATGATTAAGGAGAGGAGGATTCAACACCATCAACTAAAGAAAAACTACACCCCTCTCCTCCACCAGGGGCAGCCATAAATAATCCAACTACTTAGATTCCACCTCCACCATAAATGAATTTAACTTCCAAATAAGGTAATCAGCCGCCATATTAACCTTCCCAATATATATAATATCTTGAATTCATGTTCATATATTAACTCCAACCAATTCCTCTATCATAGGTTAAGTTTTTTCAGAGTGAAGATGTACCTGATACTCTGGTGGTCTAAGTAAACAAAAAATTTCCCACTAATAAGATAGTTCCTCCATATCCTTAGAGTGAAGACTACCATAGAAAAATCTAGGTCTTGAGTTGTATAGTTCTTATCATAGTGTTTCAAATTCCTTGATGCATATGCGGTCACTATCTATCTCTGCTTAAAAACAAAACTAATCCTATCTCTAGAGGCATTGGAAAACACTATGTAATCTATGACATCCTTCAGTAGTATCAACACAAGATCACTTGTCAATATCATCCTCAACTTCTCAAAGTATCCATGATACTGCTCGGTCTAGATAAACAGCTACCCTTTACATGTTAGGGAGGTCAAGTTGGTTCTTACTATATAAAATTTAGGCATGAACATCCTTTGGTACCCTACCAAGCCAAGAGAGGTTTTCACCTATGATATGATCTTGGGCGTCTCCTAAGAAAGAATTGTATCAATATTCACTGGGTCTATAGCTAAAATATTATTAGAAATTACATTCCCCAAAATGTAAACCTCACAGATCCAAAACTGACACTTAGAGAGCTTACCATAAATCTAGTTCTCCCAAAGTAAGTCTACACCCATCCTCAGATGGTCTACATTACCCTCCTCTAACATAGATTAAATGAGTATTTCATCAATGAATATTACCAAAAGTAGGTCAAAGTATGGTTGGAAGATCTGCTTCATCAAATCCATAAACACAGTGGGAAAACTCATCAAACTGAAGGTCACCACCAAGAACTCATTGTTTATGTAGTGACATTATAATGTAGTCATTAGAATATTAGACTTGTGAACCCTCAAATGGTGGTAGATAGGTCTGTGGTCGATCTTAAAGAACTAAATCACATCTTATAGTTGATTAAAGAGGTCATCAATCCTCAATCTAGGGTTATTATTCATTATCAATACCTGGTTCAGGTGATGAAAGTTAACATAAAGACTCAATCTCTTATCCAAATTTTTCACGAGAAAATTTGGAGCTACCCTTGGGACACACTAGTTCTAATAAATCAATTCCCTTGAAGGTCCTCCAATTGCACTCTCAGCTCCTAAAGCTCAATAGAATCCATCTGACATTCCCCTGATGATATCGAGGTTGTACGGGGGTTTAAGTCAATGTAAAATTCTATATCCCACCAAAGAGGTAGTCCAAGAACATCCTTAGGGAAGAAATCCAAAAATTCTTCTATTACTAAATGAATTTAGATTCCAAAAGATCCCTGTAACACCTCGAAATTTTATGAAAAATATTCTTTTTAATTTCATTAATGTCTTGTGTTTTACGCTACACCAAAAGAAGCTTTCACAACACACATCCTTGACTTTCCTTCCATTTCACGCAATCGCGACCTTCCTCGATAGCGTGTTTAGTACGCAATAACGAGTTTCACTAAACAGCAATATGCTATTAAAATATTATTAAAACTAGCCGTTATGAATAGTAATAACCACTTTTTGAAATTTTGTAAATTTTATTTTTCAAAATGGAATTTATTTTTGGATTCGTAATATTGAAATTAGCTTAGGGTGAGATTTTGGTACTTTTGGAATAACTTTCATTTTCTGATGAATAGTGAAAATTACTAAATTTTAATTAAAAACAACTTTTTTAATCGAAATAATTAATAGTGATAAATTATTAATTTGAGTGGTTTTAAAGTATATTTAGAATATATTTTTACAATTCAATACAATGTTGGTCATTGGATGTAATTTCACATTTACACCAGACATAAACAAGTGTTAATCTTTTGATAGTTATTATCTCTTAAAAACACGCTATTTGTTGTGACAGCGGAAATTAATTATAAAATTAATTAATGCAACTTATATGTTGGGAATTTTGTAAAATAGAAATCATTTTTGAATTCGGAATATCAATTATAGCTTAGGGTGAAATTTTGGCATTTTTCTGAAAAACATCAATTTTTGATGAATAGTGAAACTACTAAGTGGTAGTTAAAAAAATTAATTCTTTCATAAATCTTAATTTTACCGCTTCTGTGAATGGAATTTCAAAAATCCGAGAGACGCGGTTGATTTCAGTAAGTATAATGTGGTTCAATGAGATGAAAATAATTTTTGTTGAATAGTAACTTTTTACTTTTATTTACCACGGTTAAAAGTAAATAGGGTAATTAAGGGTAAAAATGATATTAATATTACCCTAACACATGTCCTAATCCTATTGGACAAGTGTATCTCGACAAAAAACAACCTTAAGTGTAAAATATTATCATTTAGGCCCACTTGGATTAGATTAGGACATTTATTATTATTTAATTCAAAGAAGAGTTAAAGTAGTTAAAATCAATGTTTATTTACTAAAACATTTTTAATATAGGGTTATACATAATATAATTTTGACTATAAATATTAATTAGAAATCTAAAAAGATTTCCTACATAATTGTATTTTATTTGTAATTTTTATACTTTAAATAAGTTAATTTATTTATGACACAACGATGATGCAGTAATTACCTTTTTAAGAAAATATTAACATAATTGATGTTATAAATGCCCAAATAAATGTAATTTGAGACTTTTTATGACTTACAATAATTTTCTAAGTTAATATGACATGTTATTGTTGATTTAAGTAACTTGTTTCGAACTTATAATTCTGTTAGAAATTTCATAAAAATTTTGTACCAAATAGTGTCAAAATTGACATAAATTAGTTTTTAAAACAAATATTATATTATTAATTGTTATTTAATTCCTAAAAATCTAAGGTTCGGCCAAATGACTTAGATAAGGATATATATATTAATAATAAACAACTTGGGGTTCTTTTGGCTTGATATAGTAAGTTTATTAACCATATAGTGTAAGAAAACAAAAAGACACGGTAAAAGTTAAATTATTTAACTTAGAGTTAAATCTAATTTATAAGGTTAAAATAATAACCTAAACTTGTCTAAATACTATTTTATGAGAGGATTTAGACCCATCCCCACTTTAGCTTCGAAATAAGACCATTTGGAACCATTATAAACCGAATTTGACCTTAATATAAAATAATATTTTGAGATTTTCCTAATATACCCCTCTCCTCCTCACACCAATTTGAGAATTCAATCTCGGCCAACCCCTGCCAAAATATCTTCTCCACTTCCCTAGTATCATCCTAGAGGTCCTGGTCTTCTTAAAAGACCAATTTTAGTTCCCTAAAAGGAGGTCTCAAAGAAGCACTTCAAAGAAGAGGTAATATCCATTACTGATCCTTTCCAATTTCTTTCTTCTTCAACTTCTTCTTCTTCTTTAGTTGTTTCATTATGAAGTAATAACATCAGTATCACTCATATACTGATATGTTATTATAAGTATGAAACAACCCTATTTACCCATCTATCCATCCTACGGAAAATGAAATCACCGCGCGTGCGTACGTACGGAATACCGTCTCCACGTCGTGGTGTAATCTATTTTCCACCACCACCTTAATTGGATGGGTATAATGGTGTAATTAGTAACTATATATGATTATTATAAAGTGATATTGATACTTAAATAGTATACATACACTTTAACACAATTCCATGACCATGGGAACGATATCATCGCTCGTGCGTACGTACGGACTACCGTCTCCACGACGCGATGAGATTCATTCTCCACATTAACCATTCATGAATGATTATAAAGTATATATAATAAGTAATAATGAAATATATGACATAATAATGATACTGGATTTATGTATATTTATATGTATGTCATCTACTTAATTCCATTCAATTCAATAAGGAAACGAAAACAGCGTTCATGCGTACGTGCGGACTACCGTCTCCATGAACGGTGTATTTCATTCCATTTATCAATATATTATATATATGTATATTCTGAATATATATTATATATAAATCCTGTTTTAAATTATGGATATAAGTAATCATGATCCAAGTAATCATATTAATAATTACAATTTAAAAACACGAACGACAAATGAGACGATTTTACCCAAAACGCTACTTTAACATGAATTTACAAAAGAACGGGTAATATAAAGTCATAAGTGAACCATATATGATATAATAACAATGAATATGATTCTGTAATAAGTCAATGACATTATTTAAATCATTTTACAGGAGGTTTGGACACTTACGAAGCAAATCGGACCTAAGGTAAGGGAAAATATCACAATCTCATTTTTATCCGAGATTGTTTTACTTTGGCATTTACTGGGGTGTATTTTATCATCCACATCCATGTTCCCTCAATATGTAATATTGTTTCCATCCACCTAAAATTGTTTAAATCCAATTTTACCCTTCTGTGAATTTTTGGTAAAAGATAAGAAAGGAATCTTTTGTAGTTTTTCGTACAAGGTACTTTTTGACTTTTCTGACAAAAGTATGAAAAATGTTTTTTTAACTTATACGGCATGAATGGATTTTTAAAACATTATTTCAAAGAATCTTCCTTTACAAGTTTTCAAGTTTATTTTTAATCAAATTCCTTTAGTTTAGAATTGTATGACATGTTATGAAAGGAAAAGTGTTTTTGAAGTAGAAAGTATATTTTCCTCAAGAATGGAGTTGAAGTGTTTTATCAAAATTATTTTCCATCTAAGATAATAAAGGGTTCTGTTTCTACCCCTATTATTACATGGATTTTATTATGTTGTGATGGAAATATTTTTATGAATTCTTTTATCCTATATGAATTGTTTTATGATGTCATGATGATGTTTAAGATTCCCATTTTTATTACATGGGTTATGCAATGATGTATGATTTATGATTTTGTGGAACACATAAGAATGGTATCATTATGAGATGGGTGGGACCTATATCTCCCTCTAATTCATTGGGTAAAGATTTTATATCTCATGAGATAGACATGGCTGGAATGGTAGGTTATACCGGTTCAGTGAAACAGGACTGAATCGAGGGTGACTCGGTTCAGAAAGGGACTTTGTCCACTAAGATAGTCTTGGCAATGAGTCTTGACTAACAAGAAATGATTATCTATGATTATGTGTGTATGACACAAAATTTAATGTTTTAAGTTATGAATATTTTGATTACATTTCACTGCCATGAGTTATCCCAGGTTATGAAATTATGATCTCTTTTGCAGGTTAAGATTTCCAAAATGTTATGTTCTTATGAATATGATATGATTGATTTTTATTTTGTTTACCCTTACTGAGCATTTGAGCTCACCCTTTTATGTTTTCTTTTCCCCAGGATATAAAGAAAGGTTTTAGGTAAGAAAAAAAAGGGAAGATCTTTATGGGAGATGTTGAAGATCTTTCACCATGATTAGAAGATTACATTCCGAGTTTCCAAAGACACTAAACTATTACGATCCTTGTGTGTGTGTTTTTATTATGTACTAAGTATTCCGCAAAAGTAATGTAATTTCCATGTACGTCAGGCTTCGGGTCTCTACAGTTGGTATCAGAGAAAAGTTTTAGTCAACCTTTGGAAACTAGGATGCGAAAACGTTAGTGAAATCCCTAGAGATATTTCTAAGGTATGTCTAGGAATGTCCCTAAGGTTAAGTATACGTATAGGTTATAGTACTAGAATTACGCTAATGATCATAGAATTAAACCTAAGATGTTAGATATTGAAGGTACTCCCCCTTTATTATGTTGTTTTCCCCTAGCATGATTTTTTCCTCTCACACTATTCTTTTTGGGTTTTAGAAAATGGCTGGAAACAAGATGATTCATGATAATG
Source organism: Viscum album (assembly GCA_963277665.1). Classification (NCBI taxonomy): domain Eukaryota; kingdom Viridiplantae; phylum Streptophyta; class Magnoliopsida; order Santalales; family Viscaceae; genus Viscum; species Viscum album. Next base: position 1,963,580,814 of record OY728137.1, read on the forward strand.
GCGGATATGATGGTTAATGGAATGATATTCTTCATAATGAAATGGGATTTGGAAGTCCAAACATCATTATTATGCCGAATCAGCAATCTCATAATATGATCAATAAAGTAAAATTTGGTAAGTTTCCTGACTCGGCTAATAAGAGAAAGATGGAGTTTCATGATGATCATAGAGGAAAGAAAGTTCAATTTCCCTATGTAAATCATGTGGGAAGAGGCATCAAGGAGAATGTTTCAAAGGAACTGGAAGATGCTTTGGGTGTGGAAAAGAAGGACACAAAGCAAGTAAGTGCAAAGGAAAAGGTTCAGTTAACACCATGGACGAGGATAATGGTATTGCTACGACATCAAAAATGGTTAAATGTTTTAAATGTGGAATGTATGGGCATTATGAAAACCAATGACCTAAGGTAAAGTCTCATGAAGAGAATCAGTATGGTCGTATGGGAAGTATTTATGTTGATGATGATGAAGAGACTACAAATGATATGTGAGATGAAATAATTGTTGAAGCTCGGTCAATGGTTTAAGAAGGTAGTGGAATGATTACATGTTTATCAAGTGTAATGTTGTATAAGTAATCTCATGGTACTATGGAATAAAGAGACATCTAAGGATTGTTACACTATTGTCTTTCCTGAGTTTTTAAAGTGTATGATTAATGGTACTAGTAACCATGAAATGTTATTCAGATATTTTTTGGAAAGTATATGATATGCACATAATAAATGAATAATAAGATAATGAGGTGTTTGATTGTATTCATGAGCTCATGACTGATATAAGGAGAAGGTTATATCATGGTTTGAGTATATAGAATTTTTGGATTTTGGTATGTGGAAAGAGTTAACTTTTAACTGCATTCATGTTTTCACTATGGTTCTATGGGTATTTAAGAGAATACATGATTAAGGCCTTTGAATGTTTGGAATGTGACCAACAAGACATATCTTATGATATATGGGGATCAATGACAGTATTAAATCTCTGGTAATCATTTTCACTATATTATGAGAGTGGGCTGTAGTATTATGGATAAGCCTAAAGATTAGAATGGATTATGTTGGACATAAGTAAGTATTGTTTAAGGATAGAAGATTTTCGATATTATTGATGGGATGTTATAGTAATGTAGTTTTAGAAAAAGGAAAACCTGCAGGACGGGCGACAGCCCATCGCGTCAGACAAGGATGTGGGAATCGAACCCACAACCGAAGTGCGACTGGCCTTTATCGCCTACCACTGGCCTACAGGAAGTCCCTGTTTAGTAGAAACTAGTTTTATTATATTAATCAGTATGATATATGAAGTATAAAGTCCATTTTAGGAACCATATATGATTAATCTCACTATAGAATGACTTATGTATATTTAAAAACTTTTGCTAACCTTTTGTTTGAGACAGATGGAATGACCAGTCATTCTATCACATGATCTGCTAACACTTCACGAATAACAAATTCAACTTCATTTATTTAATAGATGAAGTGGAAATTGTTCAAGGCATGAAAAATAGTGAGATTGTACCAAAATAAAGTAAGTATTTATTCTAATTCAAATTATTCAACTTTAGGGAAACGATCTTGAAAACCAAAAATGTTGTCCTAGTGATCTTATATCTGATGAATCAGATGGTACCTTAGATCGTCACAAATTTATGGCTTTGTGATTGCTGTCTTTTTCATAGCCATGTTCTCTACCACTCCCCATCAGAACATGATGGTTATATTTCTCTTCCATATCCATATTTTCACCTATGTGGAAACCCAATGATTAGTTTATTTGGGTAACTGTTAAGTTTCATACTTTTGTTTTTAATGATTGGTTTTGGTATTCCTTTATACGATGTGGGTTTCTATCAAAGAAACTTTTGAATAGTAAACCATTTATAACCCCGACGAATTTCGAGGGCGAAATTCAATTTAAGGGGGGTAGAATGTAACACCCTGAAATTTTATGAAAAATATTCTTTTTAATTTCATTAATGTATTGTGTTTTACGCTACACCAAAAGAAGCTTTCACAACACGCATACTTGACTTGCCTTCCATTACACGCAATCGCGACCTTCCTCGATAGTGTGTGTAGTACGCAATAACGAGTTTCACGAAACAGCAATATGCTATTAAAATATTATTAAAACTAGCCGTTATGAATAGTAATAACCACTTTTTGAAATTTTGTAAATTTTATTTTTAAAAATGGAATTTTTTTTGGATTCTTAATATTGAAATTAGCTTAGGGTGAAATTCTGGTACTTTTGGAATAACTTTCATTTTCTGATGAATAGTGAAAATTACTAAATTTTAATTAAAAACAACTTTTTTAATCGAAATAATTAATAGTGATAAATTATTAATTTGAGTGGTTTTAAAGTATATATAGAATATATTTTTACAATTCAATACAATGTTGTTCATTGGATGTAATTTCACATTTACACCAGACATAAACAAGTGTTAATCTTTTGATAGTTATTATCTCTTAAAAACACGTTATTTGTTGTGACAGCAGAAATTAATTATAAAATTAATTAATGCAACTTATATGTTGGGAATTTTGTAAAATAGAAATCATTTTTGAATTCGGAATATCAATTATAGCTTAGGGTGAAATTTTGGCATTTTTCTGAAAAACTTCAATTTTTGATGAATAGTGAAACTACTAAGTGGTAGTTAAAAAAATTAATTTTTTCATAAATCTTAATTTTACCGCTTCTGTGAATGGAATTTCAAAAATCCGAGAGATGCGGTTGATTTCAGTAAGTAAAATGTGGTTCAATGAGATGAAAATAATTTTTGGTGAATAGTAACTTTTTACTTTTATTTACCACGGTTAAAAGTAAATAGGGTAATTAAGGGTAAAAATGATATTAATATTACCCTAACACATGTCCTAATCCTATTTTACAAGTGTATCTTGACCAAAAACAACCTTAAGTGTAAAATATTATCATTTATTCCCACTTGGATTAGATTAGGACATTTATTATTATTTAATTCAAAGAAGAGTTAAAAGAGTTAAAATCAATGTTTATTTACTAAAACATTTTTAATATAGGGTTATACATAATATAATTTCGACTATAAATATTAATTAGAAAGATAAAAGGATTTCCTACATAATGGTATTTTATTTGTAATTTTTATACTTTAAATAATTTAATTTATTTATGACACAACAATGATGCAGTAATTACCTTTTTAAGCAAATATTAAAATAATTGATGTTATAAATGCCCAAATAAATGTAATTTGAGACTTCTTCTGACTTACATTAATATTATAGGTTAATATGACATGTTATTGTTGATTTAAGTAACTTGGTTCGAACTTATCATTCTGTTAGAAATTTCATAAAAATTATGTACCAAATAGTGTCAAAATTGACATAAATTAGTTTTTAAAACAAATATTATATTATTAATTGTTATTTAATTCCTAAAAATCTAAGTTTCGTCCAAATGAATTAGATAAAGATATATATATTAATAATAAACAACTTGGGGTTCTTTTGGCTTGATATAGTAAGTTTATTAACCATATAGTGTAAGAAAACAAAAAGACACTGTAAAAGTTAAATTATTTAACTTAGAGTTAAATCTATTTGATAAGGTTAAAATAATAACCTAAACTTGTCTAAATCCTATTGTATGAGAGGATTTAGACCCATCCCCACTTTAGATTCGAAATAAGACCATTTGGAACCATTATAAACCGAATTTGACCTTAATATAAAATAATATTTTGAGATTTTCCTAATATACCCCTCTCCTCCCTTATAAAAGGGAACCTCCTCCCTCTCCTCCTCACACCAATTTGAGCATTCAATCTCAGCCAACCCCTGCCAAAATATCTTCTCCACTTCCCCAGTATAATCCTATAGGTCCTGGTCTTATTAAAAGACCAATTTTAGTTCCTTAAATGGAGGTCTCAAAGAAGCACTTCAAAGAAGAGGTAATATCCATACCGATCCTTTCCAATTTCTTTCTTCTTCAACTTCTTCTTCTTTAGTTGTTTCATTATGAAGTAATAACATCAGTATCACTCATATACTGATATGTTATTATAATTATGAAACAACCCTATTTAACCATCTATCCATCCTACGGAAAATGAAATCACTGCGCGTGCGTACATACGGAATACCGTCTCCACGTCGTGGTGTAATCTATTTTCCACCACCACCTTAATTGGATGGGTATAATGGTGTAATGAGTAACTATATATGATTATTATAAAGTGATATTGATACTTAAATAGTATACATACACTTTAACACAATTCCACGACCATGGGAACGATATCATCGCTCGTGCGTACGTACAGACTACCGTCTCCACGACACGATGAGATTCATTCTCCACATTAACCATTCATGAATGGTTATAAAGTATATATAATAAGTACTAATGAAATATATGACATAATAATGATACTGTATTTATGTATATTTATATGTATGTCATCTACTTAATTCCATTCAATTCAATAAGGAAACGAAAACAGCGTTCATGCGTACGTGCGGACTACCGTCTCCATGAACGGTGTATTTCATTCCATTTATCAATATATTATATATATATGTATATTCTGAATATATATTATATATAAATCATGTTTTACATTCTGGATATAAGTAATCATGATCCAAGTAATCATATTAATAATTACAAGTTAAAAATACGAACGACAAATGAGATGATTTTACCCAAAACGCTACTTTAACATGAATTTACAAAAGAACGGGTAATATAAAGTCATAAGTGAACAATATATGATATAATAACAATGAATATGATTCTTTAATAAGTCAATGACATTATTTAAATCATTATACAGGAGGTTCGGACACTTACAAAGCAAATCGGACCTAAGGTAAGGGAAAATATCACAATCTCATTTTTATCCGAGATTGTTTTTACTTTGGAATTTACTGGGGTGTATTTTATCATCCACATCCATGTTCCCTCAATATGTAATATTGTTTCCATCCACCTAAAATTGTTTAAATCCAATTTTACCCTTCGGTGAATTTTTAGTAAAAGATAAGAAAGGAATCTTTTGTAGTTTTTCATACGAGGTACTTTTTGACTTTTCCGACAAAAGTATGAAGAATGTTTTTTTTAACTTATACGGCATGAATGGATTTTTAAAACATTATTTCCAAGAAGCTTCCTTTACAAGTTTTCAAGTTTATTTTTAATCAACTTCCTTTAGTTTAGAATTGTATGACATGTTAAGAAAGGAAAAGTGTTTTTGAAGTAGAAAGTATATTTTCCTCAAGAATGGAGTTGAAGTGTTTTATCAAAATTATTTTCCATATAAGATAATAAAGTGTTCTGTTTCTACCCCTATTATTGCATGGATTTTATTATGTTGTGATGGAAATATTTTTATGAATTCTTTTATCCTATGTGAATTGTTTTATGATGTCATGATGATGTTTAAGATTCCCATTTTTATTACATGGGTTATGCAATGATGTATGATTTATGATTTTGTGGCACACATAAGAATGGTATCATTATGAGATGGGTGGGACCTATATCTCCCTCCAATGCATTGGGTAAAGATTTTATATCTCATGAGATAGACATGGCTGAAATGGTAGGTTATACCGGTTCAGTGAAACAGGACTGAAATGAGGGTGACTCGGTTCAAAAAGGGACTTTGTCCACTAGGATAGTATTGGAAATGAGTCTTGACTAACAAGAAATGATTCTATATGATTATGTGTGTATGACACAAAATTTAATGTTTTAAGTTATGAATATTGTGATTACATTTCACTGCCATGAGTTATCCCAGGTTATGAAATTATGATCTCTTTTGCAGGTTAAGATTTCCAAAATGTTATGTTCTTATGAATATGATATGATTGATTTTTATTTTGTTTACCCTTACTGATCATTTGAGCTCACCCTTTTATGCTTTCTTTTCCCCAGGATATAAAGAAAGGTTTTAGGTAAGAAAAAAAAGGGAGGATCTTTATGGGAGATGTTGAAGATCTTTCACCATGATTAGAAGATTACGTTCCGGGTTTCCAAAGACACTAAACTATTATGATCCTTGTGTGTGTGTTTTTATTATGTACTAAGTATTCCTAAAAAGTAATGTAATGTCCATATACGTCAGGATTTGGGTCTCTACAATCCCACTTCACCAAGGTGAAATTTGTTCAACTGATTGGTGATGAGTTTCAGCTTCCTGGTCACCAAACCCACTCGCTCAACCATGAGGTCTCTCTCTACCACAAAGGGGAACCTCATCCCATATATTTGAAGGCATCTGAACTACTTATGATGATATTTAATCTAGGATCAAACTTTGTAAAACCATTCCATACCCAAGATGACATCATAATTTTTAATTTTGATGACCAAGAGTGTCCATCCCCTTTCTTATAAAAGGGAACCTCTTATTCTCTTTTCTTCACACATAAAAACCATTTTGGTTCGAAAAATACCAACCCAAATACCTTTCTAGAATCCATATCCCTCATTATATAGGTATTTTTTATGAATAACTCTTACCTTAGTGGTATTTAGGTGTTAAGAAAAGAAGATTTGCTAAAGAAGAGTTATCCATTTTAATCGAGTGTATCTATTTTATTTCTCCTTACACCACCTTAAAATATTTTAAAAACATTATTAAATGATAAAAAATTATTCTATATATACATATATTTTATTATTTTAATTTAATAACTTATATCCATATCCAACATCCATCAAATGGGAATGGATTTCATTATTCATGTATTTGGAAAACTACCACCTCACGACCCGATGTAATGCATTTCCATTACCATATCTCATGAATTGTTATATTTATGGAATTAATATTTATATATTATATTAATGACATATTTATCATTATATAAATATAATATTTCATTTATGTTTTTACCATTTCATTCACTAAAAATTGATAATGTTGTTCATGCATACGTGTGGACTACCACATCCATGAAGCAATGTGATTTGTTTTTATAACCAAATTATATATATGATATATATATATAAGTATATTTAAATAATGAATATATTATTTATTATATTATTATAATTCTGTAAAGATAAAATAATATTTAACTTCTTTCCATATTGATTGTTGAAAAATGGAAACATTAATCGTGTGTATGTGCGGCTAACTGTCTCTGTGGTTATAACATAGTTCATTTTTCATAACCATATTTAATGTTTGGATTTAAAAGTATTATTCATGTATAAAAATTATAATTATTTCATGATTTTTATTCTATATATTATGGAATAATGAACTCCTTGACCATATTTAACCTTATGAAGTTATTTTTGGAATTATGTACCAAATATCACTAAAACGTCATATATGAATATAAATGATTAAATAATTGTTGTAATATGGTAATAAGTGAGATAAAAGTAATAATAAACATGAAAATGATACTTAAGAAATTAAATATTTCACCTAATTTTAATATTTAAAAATATAAGTAATGTATGTGGTGGGTCGGACTCAAGGTAAAGGTTCTTCGTCTCAATTTTGTTTCGTTGATACATATTTGATTTTATGCTCCTATTTATGTTTATGAGGTGTATATACTGAATATTTTACGTATTAAATTATGAATGTCCATTTTTATGATATTTAAAGTTTCATTTGAAGTTATTATATCATGGGGATTATGATTCAAAAGTTACTAAAGTGGTAAGGTATTTTCATCTCACTTTTACTTCTATGATACATATTCCATATTCACCACTTATTTATTTTGTGTGGGGTATATACCACCCCATTGACATATTATATCATGAATAAATTATTATCCATGTTATTTAAATTTTCATTTGATTTTATATATTTCTTGGTCTTTATAATTAAAAGAAACTAAAGTGGTAAGGGTTTATTTCACAATCTATTCATTATTCAGGATTATTTATTGTTAGGCCCCCACTAGGAATATTTCACTTCTATATCCATGTTTTCTAAAAAAATTCAAAGAGGTTATTTCCAAAGAAAAAATTTTCCTTTCTACTTGCACGATTTTCTATAAAAGTGGCTTTCAAAGTGGAAAAGATATTTTCCTCAAAATTGTTTATAATGATATTTTTATGGTACTTTTAATCATCAATGATAAAAACTCTTTAGTTTAATCTTTCACCACTGGGTATATTCCTTTATGGTACCATACTTATAATAATTCACTTACTGGTGATCATTGGATATTAAATTTCTCTTAAATATCCATATTCTTATATCGTGATCATGATTATTGCCTAATTCATATTGAATTTATACATACGATGTTTCATTTTGAAGGTATTTGATTGACTGGTGAATTATTGATAAATATATATTCTTTACTCGATGTGTATATATCTTTATAAGTCATATTCTTTATGAATTAAATTGATCATTAGATATATATGAGGAATGCATTGGACATGCAGTGATGGGTGGGGTATGTAATTATATATCCCCTTTATGCATCATGAGGTATCATGAGGAAAATTAGTTGTCCTTAGTTAAAAGGGTTTATGGTGTGTACATACCTATCAGTTTTAAACTTTCTTGTAAAAGGTCTAAAAATTATAGGTATCATGATACCTTAGATCATGACATCCAATAATTATGAATTTCATTCATCAAGAACTTAGTTATTATTATCCATTATATTTTCACTATGATATTATCTATAGATTCATTTTGTGCTCTAGATATTAATTAAATAGAATGTGTGTTCATTTATTTACCTTTCCATACCTTATCTAATTATTTTAATCAATTTATTGATTAAATTGAATGTTTTTTTAATTATTTACCTTTCCATATTGATTATACCTTATTGAATATGCTTAATTTATTATTGATTCATGATATCTTTTATTGTATGTAACCCTTACTAAGCATTTGATCTCACCCTTTTCTTATATTCATTTTCTCTGGGTAGTGAATAATGGTTTTAAGTATGTTATTCCTAATAAGTTTAATGAATGTGAATATTTTAGTAGGATATGATGCTAATATTTATGAACCAATTCTTTATGAAACTATGTGGTTCGGAGTTTGTCCTAATTCCATAAAACTCTAAACCTAAAAGGTCCTTGGGTATGTAAATGATCTAATATTCCCTTCTGATTTTGTATATTTTGGAAGGAAAAAAATTAGGTCACTTTATTAGTATCAAATCCAAAAATTTAAAGTTTATATATTTATCACCGGATTCAAGAGTGCGGGTTTGGGGCTATTAAAAATATAGTAAATAATATCTATATGGGGAAAACACTTTTTTCTCAAAGAATACTTTTAAAACCCATAGAAAAAAATTGAATCCCCTATAGGAATTTTAGCACATTATATTCATAACTCATTTTCACTCATTTTAAAAATTACTGGTGACTAGTGAAATACATAGGATAATCCTCCATAGTTAACTCCCTCCTTTTTTATTTAAAGACAAGTAATATTACCCAGTGTAATTGGGATCTATATCAAGCTTATCCTTTGTATAAGTTATATCAGGCTCACCCATCATATAAAATATATTTGGCTCACCCATCATCATATTTAATTTAAAAGTAACATATCATGAATAAAATATGTTTAATATTTCACTTTTTCATCATTAATCCATTTAAAAACTCATTTTAACTCATAATCAAATAACATTCCATGTTTTCATAAAAATGCGGAGAAATGTCTCTTCATTTCAAGAAAACTATTAAGAATGAAAAATTCACATAATAGTGGGATATTGTTATTCTTTTAAAAACCATGTTAACTTATAGAGGTTTATTGACAGAGAATAATGGTTTTAATGGTGAGAAAATATATTCAATATGTATATTTCAAAAAAACATTCTTTTTACACTTGTAAAAAGTTGAAAATCAACCATCTAAAAACATTGAAAATATACATTTTTAAACCATTTTAAATAAATTTAAATATATTAAAAAATAACCTTTAACAAAATTTTAAGCATAAATAATAATATTTTTGAAGCATTTAAAATAACATGGATATAGATGAAAATATTATAAAACTATTTAGATAACTTTTTAAAAGAAAATAAACTTCCTTAATTCTCATCTAGCTTCGTACATTCTTAATCTCCTAAATAATAAAATTATATTGTTTTTTACTTTCTTGATAACCTTTCCATGTTAATTTGATTATTATTATTCCTTTTATTTTATTTATTACCATGTTTTATCTAGTTACTAAAATGGTTAAGTTCATGTTGGGCGTTTTGGGGTTATTCATTTTGAAACCTCAAAACCACATCGATGCATTGATTATAGTCAAAGGTATTTTATTTCAATTATATATAGAATATTAAAAATTTTATTTTTTTCATATTTAAACATTATATACACTTTTAAATAATCCATGTAAGGTGGTCATGAAAAATTAACAATGTCATTTCATAGAGACGGTAGTCCATACGTATACATGAATGATGTTTTCATTTTTATAATGGGTGAAAAAGAAATAAATTAGGTAATATTTTGTTTTTAAGAGTCATAAATATTTTATAAATTTCATATCTATTCAATATTTCCATCTATATAACCACCCTTATGAGGTGGAAATGAAAAATGAATCACAACGCTTCAGGAATGTGTTATTCTACACATACGCATAAATAACGTTATCATTTTTCATTGGATGGAATGGTAAGAAAATAAATGATATATTATCATTATAGAAAGATAATTTTTATTTATTTACTTTTTTCATCATGTTAGACCACCATATAATTCGGTGATTAAAAACAAAACATGTTGCTTTATGAAGGTGGTAGTCCATATTATGCACAAGTGAAGTTTCCATTACCTATAAGATGGAAAAGGAGATGAAATTTTTGTATTTAGTATTCAAGAACCAACAGTTTTCACTTTTTATTACAATTATATTTTAAGGATTACATATCAATAAAACATCTAATTATATATTTTTCATTATTCTATATGACTTTTATGTAATAATATCATAGGATATTTGTTGCATTGATAAGGTCATATCAGATCCCCATTTTGATGAAAACCTTAAATTTTTATGATAATATTTTTAAATATAGTACAGTTGTCAGATATTCTAAAATGATATAGAAAATTCTATGTAGAATGTCAGGTTTATATACTCATAAGTAGATGATGCATCTTCTCATAAAGTTTTCACTTGGTAATCTCATAGACAATAGGTTATGAAAACATACCCTCTAGTAGGAATTATTAATGTTTTAATGTCATTGGGTATTCCTATATGTGATCTTATTTGATAGTACTTGGACATTAAGATTATCATTAATTCATGTCATGACTTGTGCACTTATATTTACCAACCAAAACTCTAATTCCATATGTTTACAGAAAGTAGGGTATGTTGGGTGTGTCAGTAATGACATGGTATTAATGGATAAGTTGAGGATGGATTTTCCCTTCCATATTTATGGAAGTTGATATCTTTCCCCTTTTAATAGAAAATAATTGTTGCTTTAAATTCCCTATCCATGGTGTAATGACATATTTATTTCAAATAATAAAATAAATTTGTATCAATCATATAGTTTGATGACACAGATGTGAAACATGCATAATGAGATATTGATAAAAATGGATTATATTACACAGTGAGAATTTTTACATGGTTTTCGATGTCGTGAAATTATGTTCTTTATCTTGGGAGTATTGACCCATTTATATATAGTAATATTTAACTTTAGGCAACCCCACCTAATTATAATGAGAAATAATCTTAGAGGGTCACACACTTATTGTTTTAATTGATCTCAATTAAATTCTATTTGAATTTAATTAAATGAATACATAATATTCTCAAGACTAAAGAATTATTTTATTCAAGTTTTAACGATTGAAAATAAGGGTTGAATATTTAATGAATATTTATTTACTAGTTTGTGGATAAAATATTTATTTTTGAATAAACTATTTAATTAAATATTTATTTATGTATTCAATAAATGTTGAGGAAGACGATTAAATAAAGTTCATCCATAATGACAAATAATAATTTGTAATCCGGTAAAATAATTCTTATCGTTGTGCTATTTGGAGCACACTGTAAAAATAATATTATTATTAGTATTCTTTATAATGGGGTTTGATAAGGATTATTATATTATTTAGTGTTTGGGGAAAAATTAAATAATATTTTAATATAAACCCTAGCTCTATAAATAGATTTTTATTTCCATTATGTAGGGTTGATTGAATAATCGAGAAATTAAGAATTTAGAATCTTTGTGCACTATAGATTTCTTTCTTGAATTTTTTCTATCGTCTTCTCAAGAATGAGAAGAACCATTTCAAGCCTGAAAGATCTTGAATTGATAGATATTAACAATTAAATATGCTTTTTTTTCATGCTAGCACTCAAAAATCAATCATTTTCATTCAGATATCAAAGAAGAATGTGTGGATCACTGCTAGAGGGATTCTACACTTTGATCCTCCCTACAAAATGAAGGTTATATGAGAAGGGTTTATATATAATCAACATCATCATTGAATAAATATCATTAATGAGGTAATATTTTCTTCTAAACATAATTAATTTAATTATATATTTAACATGAAAATATCCTCTCTAGGTTACATGTCTCTCTATGTCAATATCCGGTTGAAAATTTTCATTAGTGATGGTGTTCATGTCATGTATGATATACGAATGATCCATCAGATCTGAAAACAACCTTTATGAATATTCACCAATTGAGGTGATTCCTCTAAAACTAAATCCTTAAAGTGGTATCAAAGTGTAATGACTTGGGTTTTAACATGAAATACATTGGAATATTCCAAAAGATATTTTTGAAGCCAGGCACTAAGTCGGGACGAGATTCCAGGGCTAGGAGAGCCTCGACATGGTGATATTAAAAATATTAAATATATTTTTTCATGCATGTATAGTTTCTCTTGAAGCATGGAATAACTTCTGAGAAGAGTCTCATATTGAAATTATAAATCTCTATTTATTTCAAAACATCGTGTTTACCCTAGGCATGACATAATATTTGTTTCCGTTGGATGATCAGTTGGAGGCAAGATGGTGGGGTGTCAAGTAATTAAATGGTTAATTAAATTAAATTTAATTAAGAAATTAACCTAAACCCCCTCCCCATCCCACCTTTGGTACACATGATGCAAGTGAGGTGCAACCCCCCTCCTCTCCCCCATTGGCTGATGGGTGAAACTGATCCAAATCATAGTAATGAGGTGTTGTCGATCTTCATTCTTGACACTAATCATCATCAGATCGAGGAGCAGCAAGAAATGGGAATCATTCTACACCTGAAACTTCATTGCTCCACAATTTAGGTAATTATGTTTCATTTTTAGTCTTTATCCTCATCATTATGTGTTTTTTTAATGTTGTAGAGCCCTATAATGATTTCTAGAGATCCCATCTAGGTTGATCTTCAGGTTTCGGGGAAAACCAGGGTGACTTTCAAGGTAATTTCCATAATAATTACCATCTACATGGTGTGTAGATCAGTGGGACATGTTGTGTATCCTTCCCATTTAAGGAGGAAGATTATTGGGGTCTACACACCATGTATCGGGGTTACACACCATGTAGTGACCTCGTGTCATGTGTCCAGAGGCCATGGATGAGTTAGCTGTGTGATAGTACATGGACATGTAATGTTACATGGACAAAGTATATAGACATGGTGTGTTAGACACACGCAAGGGAAAACTACATGAACAAGTGGTTGTTTATCCTAGACATTCTATGTACCAGATGGTACACACCATGTGTGTGACATAAACAGTTGAGACATGTGTAGTAAGAACAAATATAGGGGCTGGGCAAGGTATGATATGTCATGTATAGTTTTTACATGTTGTGTATGCCTACATCACCAAGAAATTCAGGTAAACAGGATACACAGTTAGGTGATCGGGTGGGTTTACACGCCGTGTGGATCCCACTTCACATCATGTACTTCCCTTGAGATCTTCCACCTTACATATCTCTTTCTCTAGAACTCAAATTTAGGATTGAAAGTATCATATACTGATTAGTTTTCCACATAAAATGTGATAGTGTAATCCATTTTGGACTACAACATATGATGTCATGTGATTCTATCATGATGCTTTCGTCGTGGTGATTAACATTGGTTAGTGATCAGGGTGGATCATAGGGTTGGAATTGAGGTTACTACCCTTCCCTCTTACCTTAGGATGTGGTTACATGAGACTCTTTAGTCTGGTAGAGTGGTGCTCCCTTATTGTATCAGGGAATAGGCCCCCTACCCATGGATGTTTTTCAATGCACGGTATGATAATCACAAGGCTACTTAAGTGGAGCTTGGACAATGTTAGAGATCGATGTTATTCTTAGTGAGAGTCATTGGGACAAGTTCTTCTCTATGGAATCAGGACTGGGTTTTTCCTTAACTCTCTACTTTGGTAGAGATGGGTCTCCCCACTTTATGGGTGTGGGTTCTCTATCCATTTCTCATACTCTTAGTGATGGTACTCCCCATTCCAACCAGGGTGCAGGTTTCCTATATTTTTTGTGTAGTTATAGAAAATGCTCCCCTTTCATGCTAGGGTGTGATTCCTAAGTCCATCGGTTTGGTACTCCCCTTTCGTGTCAGGGTGTGGGTCCCCCATATGTGACTTGTAGATAGAGTGGGCACTCCCCTATAATTTTAGAAAGAGAGTCTGTATCCTTGGAGTCAAAACTCCCCTATGGTTCTAGGGTGTGGGTCCTCCATATGTTTTGTTCTAGTAGAGTTGGTACTCTCTGGTCATATTAGGGAGAGGGACCTATATCCTAGGGATGGTAATCACCTATCGTGTCAGGGTACGGGTCCCCCATAATGATCATTCTAGTAGAGTGATACTCTTCTATCGTTCTAGGGTGTAGATACTCTATCTATAGAACAATAATCACCTATCGGACCAGGGTGTGGGTCCTCATATATAAAGTAGTTCTCCCCTATAATTGAGTAGTGGTTGGGAGTGGGTCCCCCATTGGAGTTGTAGCTCTATCAGTTGTTGATTGAAGTTATAAGGAGTGGTCCCCTCCACTAGTTATGTGTGATGCCTTGTTAAGAGTTAATACTCCCTAGACGGATTAAGTTGCGGACCACTCCATATATGAGCCATAGAGGTTTTGTGGGATAGTTAAGAGGTAGTAATCCCTTAACTGTAGGGTAGTGGTAAGGTGTGGGTCCCTCTATTATCTCTCTCAATATAGAGGATGTACACAGTGCATATTATATAGCATTGCTCCATCAACTTTTTTCATTGGTGAGGGGAGAGCCTCTCCCCTTGTGTTCTTACAAACTTATGCAGTGTGCAGGATAGTGTTGAAAGGACCTATAGTGTTGGGCACTAGTTTATGACCTAATGAGATGTTTCTGATGGAGCGTGTTCTCCCAAAAATACCATCAGGAAAGATAAATATGTTCATGATGGATTTTATCTCTCTGAGGGGTACCATCTGAGATGGATGAGCTCATGGAGCATGTTCTCCTAGTTATGGGTTACCTTTAGTGGCTTGAGTAGAATCTTGAAGCTGGATATGATGCCAAAACCTCCTAATACTTGGATTCTGAGAAGAGTATATCTATATGTTTTTTCTGGGGGTCCTTGTGGTGTTTTCATGTGTCTGGGTTGAAACCCATTATAGACTAATTTTACTAGTCATGTATAGATGAGGATGGTTTGAGAGAATTTCTCTCTTGAGTGGGTTCCCTCTAGCTAGGTCAATTGAATTGTTTTCTTTTAGTTTCTCCCTTTTATTTTGGGTTTTTGGGGTGGCTACTGAGTATTGTTATACTCACCCATGCACAAGCTTTTCTTACACGTGTTGTGTTTTGTACAGACCACATGTATTTTAACGGAATCCTTGTACAACCTAAGGTAGGTGGAGCTTAGTGAGCTATACTGACCGAGGTGTTTACTATAGTTGGGCCAAGGATTATTATGGTAGTTGAATTTGTCTGTGATCACCTCGTTTTGAGTAGGTTGGATGATTTTATAGATTTTTTTGGTTGTTTTTTTTCTTTTTTACACTTTCAGTACTTCTTGTGTCCTCTACTTTTTGATAGATGGATGTATGCTTTTTATTTTCCAGCTTGTTATATCTTCTCACTATTTCATGGAGGTGCTTGTGGGTGTGTGCATATAGGTATTTTTTGAAAATTCCTCTCATCTGTGTGATATCAAAACTCAAAACTAGTCTCCAGGACCTAACCTATTAAAGTAAGCATGGGGATTTGCGTCTCGAGCCCCGCTGGGTCAGATCATGATGGAGTTGTATAAGAGGTGGTTTCCACTTTTGGAATGCAGTGCCATGATTTGGGTTTGGGTTGCATAAAGATAGTTCTGGGGTGTTTCAAGTTTGGATCTTTGGGTAGATGTTCTGGTTTTGGTGTGGCGGTTGACATATCCATCCATTAGGACTCTGATAACCTAAATTTCAACTCGGTACATTAGGACACTGGTCATAGGGAAATAATGGTACATGCATCATATAGGACTTTATTGTTGGTTCCTTATCCTTCTTGAGTCATATCCTCAGATATACTCTTTGACTGTGGTGATTCTTGAATTTTATTTCAAGTCACATATATGATGATAGCCAAATAGGGTTCTATATTGTGATTTTGATGACAATACACTCCATGATGAGGATTTAGTGTAGGGAACTGGTTCTAAGGTGGTACCTTTAGGTGATCCGCCAGTTGATCCATCACTTGTTGAGAAGCTAGTTATGACATAAGTTCACGATGAAGAAGTGTGCAAGATGAGTTTTCCACATGAGTTCCAGATGTAGAAACCTCTGAGGTATTAGGGTAATCTAGACCCCCAAATAGATGATTAATGGATCGAGGTAGTCATGCGTGTTTTTTGAGTTGTGAGGACACCTCATGATCATATGGTGGTCCTAGAGAAGAGCCTTATTCAAGGTTTAGTAGGGAAATGGTGTATTCATGGGAAGCATACCACGTTGAGTCGATGCTCAATTGGATGGAGTTTGAGAGACTATTCAAGGAAAATTTTTACCCATCCTTATTGAGATCAGTGTGTATCCAGAAGATTCTTCATCTTCGATAGGGTAGCCTGAATATGGTAAAGTATTCGGACAGGTTCACAAACCTGGCATGATACTCCCTATACATGGATCTAGGCCTGTTATTCTGAGCCCAGAGCTTTGAACAGGGCCTCTATAGATACATCCGAGTAGGGCTGTTTTCCTTATTCCTTCCCACTTATACGATGGTGCTGGAGCGGGCTCTAGTAGTAGAGAGATTCCTGGTGGGGGGACGGGTGGTTGTTGTATACAATTTTGGTCAATAGGTTGAGGAATCTGCAGTAGTTGGTAGAAAAAAAATAAAAGGATCATGGTGTAGTTGGCATACCCATTACCAAACTCAGGTATGTGAGCTTGTAGCATAAGAGCCACGAAGGGGAACAGGTTAGCCTCCAGAGAGGTAGTGTTATGCTTGTAATGGTTGGGGACATGTTTTTAGAGATTTTCCAACCCATTGTGCTACTGAGAGGGATTCAGTCAATAGATCAACTGGGTAGAGATAACATTTAGAGTAGGGAGTTATGCACGATGGAAAACATGGTGGAGGAACCGGGAGAGAAACAAGTGGTGGAAGGCAGTTTGATGTGTTTCCTCCACCACCCCCAAGTGGTCCACTACTAGGAAAATTGATTATTACAATGATTCATTTGCGAGAGAATCCATTCATAAATAGGCTTTTGCGATGGGGTCCCATCGCAAATGACCCTTTGCAAAAAAATGGTATCGTAAAAAACATTCAGTGATTTTTTTAAGAAACCATTTGTGACAGACCAGTGACCCGTCACAAATAGTTTCCCATTATTTACTCTTTTTTGATGAACTATCACAATTACCTCTAAAAATATAAATAAATAACCCTTTTGTAACAAAACATCATAATTAATATTTACAACGGACCTTCACAAATAGATAAAAATATTAAAAAAAATAAATTAAAAAATAAAGTAATATAAAAAATAATATAATATTAATATTAATAAAATCATAATATTAGTATTTATATAATAAAATTATTTATAAAATAATAAATATACTATAATATTAATATTAATAAAATAAAAATATTAATATTTGTAAAATAAAATTATTTATAAAATATTTACTTCATATAATAATATTATTATTAATATTAATGAAATAATAATATTAGTAATATAATAAAAACCTAAGTATTCACAAAAATGTATTAGTTAATAAAATAATAAATATAATAAAAAAATTTAATAAATAAAAAAAAAATTAATTTTTGATACAATATAAAACACACACTATTTAAAAACATTAAATTAGTTAATATAACAAAAAAATACATTCACATGTTTCACCAAAAAATAAAAATACATCACTGATTAGGGGGCGGGTCGTCTAGAGGAGATGGAAGAGATGGTGGAGTGAACTTCATCCCTAAGCTGTGAGTTAGACGTCGCATGTACTCCATCTACTCCTGCTCTCGCTCCTGCCACCATCGATGCATCTTGTCATGCATCTGTTGCTTCTACTGTCGAAGGAAATTTCCCTGTTGTTGCTGCTGCAACGGACACATCTCCTCCTACTCCCTACGCATAGTCTCTATATGCTCACTCTGAGCTCACAGCTACTCCGGATACTATGCATGAGATGATGATGAGTCTATGTGATCTCCTCTCATGATGGACATCGACATCGTAGAGGTGCCATAAAAACACCCTGGGGTCACTCGAGAGTCGATACCAACAACTCAGCCTTTCTCGAAGCAATACTGGGTCGCATGCATCCATGTTGCCTCATCAAATCGGGGGGCACTAGTGTGACCATGAGTTTCGTCCGGAATCTCAACATATTCTTGAGACTTAATGGTCCCATATGACTCCTCTAATTGAAATTTAAAATTAAAATAGTTAAAATATTATTTAAAGTTAAATTTAAAACTCAAAAAAACTTATACTGACGACAATATGATGCTAGCGAGCACCTCTAATCTCCTCAGTGGCTTGATCACTGTACATCCTACTATAAATGTTATACTTTGTAATATCGGGTTGTGCGACTACCTATATGAATATAAAATAAACCTTTTACATTTAAAGTTATATACAATATTTTAAAAAAAATATACTTACCATATACTCCCTATGTGTACTAAATATACGACTATCATCTCGATTTGTCAACTCTTATCTCCCCCGATTTTTCCAGCCATCTAATAATCTACTCTGAAACCGATTACTCAACCAGTGTGTGCATAATCCATCCCAAACCTGAGATGAAATATAATATGGTTGGTGGACATGACATGTCTCATCAAACTCATTCACTCATTCATTCTCCATTGCTTTCCCTTTCAAATTGTGCAAAAACTAATTGCAACATGGACACATAGTTCCCTATCAAGCCTTCCAAATTCAGTTCTAACATCATTAACATCATCGTTGCAATCGACCATTAACTGTGGGGTGTCATCAATGATATTCATGTATCTTCTTGAAAAAGATGGATTCAGAGCAGACAATTAAATTCTATTTTCTAGTAATTTATAATAATTTCTATTATTTTATAGTTATTTATACTATTTTTTAAGATTTTATACTAATATACACTCATTTATAAAAATTTATACCAATTACCACTAATTATTATTAATTTTAGGTATTTTTTACTAATTATTCTTAATTATTGGTGGAAAATTTTCCAACGGATTGGCGGAATCACTTTTTCCTGACGACTCATCCCCTTGAAACTTTTGGTGACTAAAATAACTATAAAATTCTACTCTGATGTATGAATATCCATTTCTATATGCATGAGGATGGAGAGAAGGGAGGCCTCACTATACTGCTCTCCATGCTCTCATGCATAGTAAAATGAATATTTGTATGTCGAAGATGACTATTTATAGTGATTTGAGTCACAGAAAGTTGCAAGGGGATGAGTTTTTAGGAAAAAGAGATTCTTTTTTCTGACAGATCACCACCTTGCAACTTTCTCTAACCTAAATCACTATGAAAAATCCACTCTGATGTATGTCCGAGTGGATTTTTTATATTGATTTTAATGGAAGAAATTTTCAAGGAGTTAAGGCATTGATCAAAAGAAATGCCACCAATCCGCTGGAAATTGTGTTAGTTTATCAATATACTCGAATATATTATGATTTATTATTATTTATTACTCTTTATTAACAACTATTACAAATTATTATTAATTATTCCTATTTATTAGTAATTATTCCTAATTATTATTAATTTTTCTAATTATTACTAATTAGTCTTAATTATTACTAATTATTCCTAATTAATCCTAATTGTTACTAATTAATCATAATTATTACTAATTATTTCTAATTAATCCTAATTATATCTAATTAATTTTAATTATTACTAATTAATCCTAATTATTACTAATTAATCTTAATCATTACTAATTAATCCCAATTATTCCTAATTAATCATAATTATTCCTAATTAATACTAATTATTCCTAATTATTCCCAATTATTCCCAATTATTTCTAATTAAACTTAATTATTACTAATTAATCCTAATTATTACTAATTAATTATAATTATTCTTAATTATTCCCAATTAATCTTAATTATTACTAATTATTACTAAATATTACTAATTAATCCTAATTATTACTAATTATTACTAATTATTACTAATTATTACTAATTATTACTAATTATTACTACTTATTACAAATTAATACTTATAATTCTTAATTATTCCTAAGTATTACAAATTATTACTAATTATTACTACTTATTACTACTTATTTCTAATTATTACTAATTATTTCTAATTATTGATAATTATTACTAATTATTGATAATTATTACTAATTATTGATAATTATTGATAATTATTACTAAATATTTCTAATTATTGATAATTATTGATAATTAATCCTAATTATTACTAATTATTGATAATTAATCTTCATTATTCTTAATTATTTTTAATCAATCTTTATTATTCCTAATTATTCCTAATTAATCCTAATTATTTCTAATTAATCCTAATTATTCCTAATTATTACTATTTATTACAATTTTTTAATATTTACTACTAATTACTACTAATTATTAATAATTATTACTAATTATTACTAATTATTACTATTTATTACTATTTATTACTATTTATTACAATTTATCACTATTTATTGCTAATTATTGAAAATTATTACTAATTATTACTAATTATTACTACTTATTAATACTTATTACTGCTTATTACTGCTTATTACTAATTATTAGTATTTATTACTATTTATTACTATTTATAACTATTTATTACTATTTATTACTAATTATTACTAATTATTACAATTTATTTCTAATTATTAAAATTTATTTCTAACTATTGATAATTATTGATGATTATTACTAATTATTATTAATTATTAATAATTATTACTAATTATTATTAATTATTAATAATTATTACTAATTATTATTAATTGTTACTAATTCTTACTAATTATTACTAATTATTACTAATTAATCCTAATTATTTAATAATTATTACTAATTAATCCAAATTATTACTAATTAATCCAAATTATTTCTAATTATGGATAATTATTACTAATTTTGAGTAATTAATTCTAATTATTACAAATTATTTCTAATTAATCCTAATTAATACTAATTATTCCTAATTATTATTAATTATTTCGAATTATTACTAATTATAACTAATTATTATTAATTATTACTAATTACTCCTAATTATTACTTATTATTACTAATTTTTACAATTTTTTACAAATTATTACAATTTATTATTAATTAGTCATAATTATTTATAATTATTATGATTTTTTCTAATTATTTCTAATTATTACAAATTATTTCAAATTAATACAGATTATTTCTAATTATTACAAATTATTTCTAATTATTACTATTTTTTCTACTTATGTCTAATTATTACTAATTATTTCAAATTAATACAATTTATTACTAGTTATTACTAATTAATACAAGTTATTAAAAATTAATACTCGTTATTACTAATTAATATTAGTTATTACTAATTAATACTAGATATTACTAATTATTACAAATTATTTAAAATTATTACTAATTATTACAATTAATTAGTATTAACACTTAGATATAACTATTCATAAAAATAAATACTTAAAAACAAATATCTAATTCTAATTTAATTAATTTACATCTAATTAACTAAAATTATAAATAATTTAAAATAAAATAAATTGACTAAATGATAAAAAAGTAGATAAATACCGTGAAAATGAAGCTTTCGGAGTATTAAAGTCGTAGATAATGCTCTGATTTAAAAGTTTAAACTATGAAAAATTTTAGAAGAAAATTTTTCAGTAGAGATAGAGAGAGAAACTAATTAAAGAGTGAAATGGGAAGAAAACCCGATGGGGGTATATATAGGTTAGATTAGTTGTGATGGGGGTATTTGTGACGGGGCTCGTCGTAAATGACTCTTCCCGTGTTAATTATAGTGGACCGTTAAAAAGTTATTTGCGACAGGCCCCATCACAAATGGTACCTGACAACAAAGCATTTGCGATGTGGCAAGTATCATGTCGCAAATACAAAAAACTATCACCGGTTATTTTCTACGGGAATAGGAACTCGTCATAAATACCCTTACTCGTGGTTTGGTGCGTATTGCGCACCAAACCTTTTGTAACAGGTGGTAAGTGCTTGTCGCAAATAATGGTTATTTGTGATGGGGTAATCTGTCTGTCACAAATAACCCCTTTCGACGGTTTATTTGCGGCGAGCCCTTAACCCGTCGCAAATAGCCATTTTTTCTTTAGTGGTCCACACCAAGCTTAGGGAGCTGGTGGATGAGGGTGAGGATAGCTACAGGTCGTTGAGACCATTGACCCAAAAGCTTTAAGGATGAATAGAGGTACACTCTGTGTCCATTATACTTTTTATAGTAGTAATTGTTATATAATGTTGTGTGGTACTCTTTCTTTTTTACTTCTTATTGTAGGTTTAACTAGGGTGACATGGGGCATCATTATAACCATGTGTGGGTGTTGTTTGATGTAGATTTGGACTCATGAAGAGAGGAATGTTTTCCCCCCGGAGACATCTTTTTGTGATGCGATTAAAATCGTGTGAGCGATTATGTGCCACCCAAAGAAGATAACGTCGAGGTGTTGTGGAAGAGTTCCTTAGACTTGTTTGTTCTGGGCTAGGTTGTGTGATACAGTGTTGGATCATCTCATGGTGTTTCCAGTGGAGCTTTCTTGCTTGACCCTTATGCTTATCAGCCCTGGTGGAGGGAGTGCCTTTCTTTGAACTATCTTGTAGTAGTAGATTTAGACCCTATGATGTTTTTACAGTGTGGATTGGCTTTCTACCATCAATACTTAACTAGGATGCCACTAGTGGGTGTGGTAGTGTTTCTGGTTTAGCGAGCTATGTTGCAGCTGGAGGTTCACGGACGTAGGGCCCAGTAATACCAAGTGATTACAATTGGGAATCCCTATTTTGTTTGTTGGTTCCATCACATGCTCAACATCAACTTGAATGCATGACTCTTGAGGTGGTCACGGTGGAGTTCATGCAGGGGTGGATGTGAATTGTGGGGTAACATTGGTATCTATGTTAGGTTAATGGGACAGTCTACTGCTAGACCCTATGACTACAGATGGACCATGGTGCTTGGTGATTTTCCACTTATCAAGGAGGAGGAGACATGTACCGCTTAGTTGCATGATGTTGACCTAGTTGGAGATATACATGACTGTGGTCTGGCCTTGGTAGTTCCCCGGAGTGCATGCTTGTAAGTAGCACGAGAACCCTTGTTGTGATCACTAGCATGGGAATTCCACTAGAGAGCTCAATTTCGTTCAATTATTCCTAGTATTTTTATTTTCAAGGACAAAAATCCTTAATGATGGGATAATTTAATGACTCAAGATTTGACCTGTAAGACTTTTGAATATTCATGAAGATATTTCCAATGCGACGCGTTGAGTTGGTGTGGGATTCCAGGGCCTAAAGAGCCTCAGTGTAGTGATATTAAAAATATTAAATATATTTTATCACACAAATGAAATTTCTCTTAGAATGTGGAATAAATTATGAGAGGAGTCTCAGATCAGAATTATGAGACCGTGGTTGAGTTCAAAACTTCGTGTTTACCCTTGGCGCGATATAAAATTTGTTGGTGTCGGACGTTCGGTCATAGGTGATTTGGTGGGGCATCGAGTGGTTAAATGGTTAATTGAATGAAATTTAATTAATAAATTAACCTATAACCCCTCCGCCTCCCACCTTTTGTATGAATTATGCAAGGAAGGTGTGACCCCCCTTCTCTCCCCCTTTGGTCGATGGATGAAACCGAGCCAAATAAAAGCAATGAGGTTTTGTTGATCTCCGTTCTTGATGCTGATCATCATCAGATCGAGGAAAATAATGATCTTAGCAATTTTCTACACCCAAATCTTTGTAATTTCAACCTCAAGGTAGGAATATTTTAGTTTTAGTCTTTATCCCCATCGTTATACGTTGTTTTAAGTTTGTAGATCCTATTACAATTTTTAGAGATCCCCTCTAGGTTGATTTGTAGGTTTTGAGGAAAATAGGTGTGAATCGGGTGACTCACAAGGTAATTCCTTTCAAAATTACCATCTACATGGTGTGTAGACATGTGGTACATGACATGTGTTCTTTCCATTCAGGGAAGATTACTTTTGGGGGGCTACACACCATGTAGTGACCCCATGTCCTATGTCAAAAGGACATGGTTGGGTTTGGCGTGTGATATTACATGTTTGTGTAAAATTACATAGCCAAAGTACATGGATAAGGGTTCTGGACATAGGTAGAGTAAAACTACATAGCCAAGTGTCCATTTATCCTGGAAACATCATGTAAACAGTGCTACATTGTGTTTACACAGTGGTACACGTCGTGTGTGTGACACGAATAGATGAGTCTTATAGAGGAAGAACAAGGCCAGGGGTTGGGAGTTGTAGGAAACACCATGTAAGATCTATATACACTTTGTATTCCTACATTCCTAGGAGAACCGTGTAAATAGAATACACATCTAGGTGGTTAGGATGGTTCACACATCATGTGGACCCTAGTGCGCACTATTTACTTCCCTCGAGATCTTACGCATTGTGTATCTCCTTCACTAGAACTCATATTTAGGCTTTCATGTATACTATATTGGGTAGTTTTCCATGTATAATGTGAAGGTGGAAATTTTTTTGTCCTATGGTATAATATGTGGCATTATTCAATCATGATTTTATGGTAGTAGTGCTTAACATTGCGTAGTAACTAGGGTGGATCACTGGGTTGACAACGGCGTTGGTACCCCTCCCTCTTACCTTATGATGTTGGTCCCCTATAATCTTTAGGACGGTAGAGTGGTGATCCCATTTTGTATTAGGGAATGAGTCCCCTACACATGGTGGTGTTGAGATGTGAGGTATGATAAGTGTGGCGCTCCTTCAGCAGTGATTGGCCGATGTTGAAGATCAGTGAGGTCCTTAGTGAGAGATGTTGGGACTAGTACTTCCCTATGGAATCAGGGCATGGGTTTCCCTTGCCTCTCTGCTTTGGTAGATATGGGGATTGATAAAAACAAATTTTATTGAATATTTTATTGATAATAAATTAAATAATTTTCCCACATTTTTCTAAATATTTTAATTTATAGGATATTTTGGATTAGATCATTCATTTGAAAATTTGATGGAAATTTCAGTTTTACGCTTTTAGAATTTACTGTATTATTTCGGGAATAAATATTTTTCTATAAATTATTTTGACTTAAATTTTTTTATTTGTGTTCCTGACTTAATTATCTACAAATTCGGTTGAGGACATTGGAGATTTATTGTGCATTTGGGTGGAGTAAATGGGACATGAAGACAAAGTTGGAATGAACTATCCAGATTGGACATCTCTTCACCATTTAGGCCTTATATTCTTCATTCGGACTTGGATTGGGCCCAAATTTGGAGGGAATATCGGGGATATAGTTATGCACAAATCTTCCATTTATAACACCAGCCAATTCGCATGTTGTGGAGGACAAATATGCGGTTCAAGTGGGATTAAAAAATTTGGCCGAATTTCCCTTTCACATTTCAAAATGTTTTGTAACCCTAGCCCTACCCAACTATATTTAAAGTATTTTTTAACTATTTGGGAGGGTTGGAAGTGTATTTGGAAATGTTTTTCTGAAAGTTTTGATCTTGGGAACACCTCACACCCCTTGGAAGAAGTAAGGCCTTCTGCAAAGTTCTCTTCCAAGAAGGCTCTCCTCTCCCACATACACTTTTTTCCGTGTTTTTATGATTATAACATGAATTTTCTTCAATATATCTTATGTATTATTCTCTTTTAATATTTATATTTTTCTTCTTGGTCTGGAATCTAATATTAGAGATGATATTTCATGTTCCCCAATCAATTCATTGTTTATGCAAAACGTCTCCATGATGACAACTCCGCCCAAGGAAGAGTGATTTCTTTTGTAGTTGATCTTATCCATGCTCCCTTTATTTATTTATTTTGAATCCATAAATATACTATAATTAAAAAATTGTGATCAATTAATTGAGTTTTAATTTTTATGTTACTCGATCGACTTGCACTTGATCACGTGGTCAGGTATGTGTAAATCGTGTGAGTGAAACCTCAATCGCAAAATCTAATCAACTTGGGATATAATTGTAGGGTTCAAGTCTCATCCCAAACTCAATTAATTCTCCACTCTTGGTAGGAGATTCTGACATAATTTTCCATTGACCATAAGTTTTATTTTGGATCACAATCAAAGAAGGGTGCTGTGATTGGAAGTCCCAAAGTTGATCTAAGGCCCATTTTTCCAATATTTTTGGTCATATCAATTTCTGTAGGGTTAGGGGGTTGACAAAGTTAGGGGATTAAAATTGAATTAATTCTAATAGTATGGGATAAGGATAAATGAATGATTAATTTGGAATATTATATCAGCTACATTTTCTCATATAATTGTTTTTAAAGAAACAGTGTCCTTGATTGTTCTTGTTTGTTGTTTAGTTTATTGTCTGAAAGCCACAAAGCCAACCCCCCATATTTTGTTTCATTTGTTTTCACTTATTTAATTTTTTTTATTCAAGCCTATTAAGGGTTGTTTAATTCACTTCCTCCTTGAGATAACGACCAATGTCAGCTACTTTGATGCACTTAGTTAAATCAAAAACATTTTTTGAGAGCGTGTGCGACAACAATCATCAGGGATCTCCACATTATGGGTGCGAGTTATCTACCAATGTGGTATTTCTCTCGGGGATGGTACTCTCATGTTGTACTAGGGTTTGGGTTCCCTGTATTGTTTATGTAGTTGGATATAGTTCTCCCCTACCATTCTAGGCCATGGTCCCACCATACTCATTTTCTAGATATAGTAGGTACTCCCCTATTTGAATGGGGTGCGGGTCCTTTATCGATAGATTCGGTACTCCCCTTCCATGTTAGGGTGTGGGTCTTCCATATTTGATGTGTAGTTAGAGTGTGCACTCATCTATCATGTTAGGGTGCAGGTCCTCTATCCTTGGAGTTGGAACTCCGCTATCATTCTAAGGTGTGAGTCCTCTATATATTTTTTTTCCAACAAAGTTGGTACTCCACTATTGTATCAGGGAGTGGTTCCTCTAGCCAAGGTTTGGTACTCCCCTATAATGTTAGGGTGTGAGTCCCCCATAGTGAACATGATAGTGAATTGTTACTCCCTTGTAGTGCTAGGGTGTGATTCCTCTATCTACGGAGTAGTACTTCTCAGTCAGACCAGGTTGTGGGTCCTTATTTACACAGTAGTACTCCCCCATCTTCGATTATAAATGGGTAGCAGGTCTTCCATTGGAGTTGGATCTCCCTTAGCTGTTGGTTATAGTTATGAGGAGTGGTCCCCTACACTAGTTATGTGTGATACCATGTTTTGAGACAATTCTCGCTCAATGGATTTAGGTTTGGTCCACTCCATACTAGAGCGATAGAGGTTTTGTAGGATGGTTAGTAGATAGTACTCTCTTGACTGCAGGGTAGTGGTGAGGTGCATCTCCCTCCATTCCCACTCTCTCTCTCATTAGAGAGGATGCATGTGGTTCATAGTATGTAGTAGTTCTCCCTTAACTGTGTGCATTGGTGAGGGGTGGGCCTCTCCACTTGGGTTCTTATAACATTATGCATGGAACATGTTAGAGTTGACAGGGCCTCTGGTGTTGGGAACTATAGTCCGAACAAGTGATATGTTCCAGATGGAGTGTGTTCTCTCGAACGCACCATCATTAAGGGTAGAGATGTTACTGATGGAGTGTATCTATCAGATGTGTAATAATTTTAATCTTCTTTTCAGGTACGTTTTTCCTTTTCTGGATTTTTTGAGAAAAATGAATTTTTTGGACATTTTAGAAGTACATACCATGTACTTTCTGAGTACACGCCATGTACTCTTCCCCGGCTCGAAGCCGTGTCCAGGCCACACACACGGTGTGTAAGGCTGAGGTGGAGGCCGGTTAATTCGGAGTATGGAAAATTGAAGTACACGTCGTGTACTCAAGAAGTACAGGCTGTGTACTTTCCTTTTTTTATTTAACGGACCGGGGTCGTGCCTAACCCCTGAGAACGTCTTCTTCTTCAGTTTTCGTCCATCCGAGAGCGACTGTAGGGCTGGATCTTCGACGGGTTCCCGCCTCGTCATCCGTTCTCTAATTCGATCACGGTCGATTGCATTGGAATCACAGCGGTGAGTTCTTCCTTCTGCCTTATCCTTGTTTCTTGATTCCTCCTCATTTCCAAGTTATTGTGGGATGAATGTTTTGTGCGTTTTCTCATATCTACGTTGTTCTAAGAGGAATATGTCGTCGATTTTCACGTATATCAATCTCCTCGGATCGAGGTAGGTGGTTTTTTCCTTTCTATAGAAAGTTTATGAATATTATGTGAAAATTCCACCAATACCTGTGAATGGGGTATTGCGTGTTTCCTGTTTTTCCCCTGATGTTTTCCTGATTTTCTTGTTTTCTTTATTAGAGGTTATTGCTTGTGATTAGAGTAATTGTTTTTGTGCTCAGGTTTCTTTTCCATGCTTGTTTTTTCAATTGGGCATTTTGATAGTTGTCATACCTTGTTGTAGGATA
Source organism: Viscum album (assembly GCA_963277665.1). Classification (NCBI taxonomy): domain Eukaryota; kingdom Viridiplantae; phylum Streptophyta; class Magnoliopsida; order Santalales; family Viscaceae; genus Viscum; species Viscum album. The sequence goes on from OY728137.1 coordinate 1,963,610,008, forward strand.
GTGGAACTGTCTCTTTTGTTATTACTGTTGAGCCTTAGTTGTTAGCGAAGTAGTTCTTGAGGTTTACTTGGAAGGTGTACGCACGCTGAGAATGTTTAGATATACTCAGGACTGTGAGAACCTAGAGTAGTAGACCAAAGGGAGAATTTGTGGAAGGGCTTCTCCAGAGTGTCTTTTAATTACGATGCGAGACTATAGGGGGAATTGACGTTGAGTGCTTCCCCATAGAGTCTGTAGATCCTCTACGTGGGCCACAGGGGGAATTGACGTTGAGTGCTTCCCCAGAGAGCCTTTAGCACGATACGAGACTATAGGGGGAATTGACGGTGAGTGCTTTCCCAGAGAGTCTGCTTTTTTTACGTAGATGAACCAGATTGGTGAGACTGTGTGTGCCTCCCATAGGGTTTATAGTACCATAGGTTTAACCATATGGTTAAGACTATGAGATCTACCCAGAGGGTTACCTATTTTCTTCTTGTTGTTGGTTTCTTACTTGTGTACTTTACTTGTTAGAACTGTGGATTGTAGCTGCTTGTGATTTCATGCTTATTGCTTCTTGTTTATTTACTTCCATGTATTCATTGAATGTTAGGCACAAATATTTGGTTGATTGCCTAATGGGATTGTATCTCACACCCTGTTTGGGCCATGCTTTTGGGCCCAAGCAGACTATGTTGATGCAAGTATAGATAAGGGCAAGCGCCCTTCTACTTCAGGTTCTTGATTGCACTAGAGCTAGGGAGCATGGGACCGAGCCATGGCTCGCGATGCTGAGAAGATTTCATTATTTTTCTTTTGCACTTGGTTTCAATTGTATTCCAGCACATTGTTGTGTTTGCTGCACTCCATAGATACTTGTACCTGCTGCATTATTGTCATCATTATTATATATCTGCATTGCTTCTGCTGTTTGGTTTCTGTTGTTATGAATGTTGTCTACTGCTTCCGTTGTTTATTGTTGTTTTCTTACCTTGTATACCTTATTTAATGAGGGCATAGTTTCCCCACCGTCTCACCAAGGCCATCGCTGCTAGTCGGCAGCCTCTGGCATTCAGGGAAACACGCTTGAGGTCATGTGGCGAACTGGGTACGGGGCACCAGTGAAGGGGCTCCAGACTCAGGTCGTTACAAAGTGGTATCAGAGGAGTTCTTTTCTCTTGCCTTACTGTTTGTAGACTTTAGCCCGGGATAGGACGGATTTGGTACTTGGTATTAAGCTATGCCCGGGATTAGCTAACTCGTGTACAGGGAAAAGCCATAATACCTCGTTAATTGCAGTTTTCTGGTTTTGAGATTTTATAGTTGATCTGATTTCACCTAGAGTGATTCACATGACTTGTCCGGTTAATGTTTTGATATTTCGGTTCTATTTCTGTTGCAACCTAATGAGATGAGGGTATTCCATCTCATGCATCATATAGGCACTTTTTGAAATCACATGTCATGCATTCTTTCCATGTCATCTAGGGTGCATTAGCGATTTCATGATGTTGTGATAGACTTTGTGTAGATTATGCATGCTTTTGTGATAGTTGCTTGATAGATTCTCTGCTTCTATGTTAGAAAACTGTTGTTTTGTTCTTTTTTTAAATTGAATGCCAAAATTTGGTTCTTGAGGTGTTATGGGCCCTCACGGATCGGAATTTGGCATCTTTTCCCTCGTTTTTAGTGTTTCTGGAATTCTGTGCAGTTTCTGAGCTACTGCCCAGAAAAACACAGAATACACGGCGTGTACTTTTTAGATACATGCCATTTAGTTTTCAGACCGTGTCACTAACCATGTGAGCAGAACACGATGTCGTGGGAGTAACTTCGGGAACACGTCGTGTCAGTTCAGAGCCATGTACCCAGTCGTGTCACTAACAACACGGGCTAGAGAAGCTCGGGTAGAACATGTCGTGTCCATAGGGAACACGTCGTTTAGTCTTTTCCAGGTACCCGGTCGTGTCACGAATAACACGGGTCAGCGTTACCTTCCTTTCTACACGCCATGTTTGTTCGGAACACGCCGTGTAGTCTTGCCCCGGTACCCGGCCGTGTCACGATCAACATGGGACGGTGTCACCTTCGTCTATACACGCTGTGTTTGTTTGGAGCACGTTGTGTAAGGTCCATCCGTGTAGACGGCCGTGTACTCAACAACACGGACCGCTGAAGCCTTGTCTAGTGCATTCCGTGTTCATTTTGAACACGCCATGTAGTCTCAGGTTGAGTCGGACCGTGTGGGTTAGCCGTGTAAGGAGACTCGGGAAGGGGAATAGTTTTCAAGTACACACCGTGTGTGGGGGTCAACACGCCGTGTAGTTTGAAGTGTACACGACTTGTAGGGTGAGAGTACATGCCCATGTCAGTGGTTTAAGAAGACACGCCATGTAGTTTTATACACGCCGTGTAGTCGTGTTTTGCAATCTTGTGTGTTTTTCTTCCCCTGTTCCCATTTTGTACTCTTGTGTTCTCTGTCCTTGTCTTCCAGATCTAAGGTGTGCTTTTAATCTTTCAGAGCTATGCCTCCGAGATGTCTTCCGGTCGTACGTCTGTCGTTAGGCAGTGATCAGACGCCAGACAGGGCTGATCAGGGACTTCATGCCGATCCCCCAGTCGAGCCAGACTTGGCACCGGTTGTTATACCAGTCATGGGCGCTGATGTGCAGTTTTGGGAAGGTTTCATGAGGATGATGCAGGCCTTCCAAGGAGCACCGCCTCCTACCTCATCTATGGAAGACTTGACGCGGGTCTTTCAGCAGCAGCATCCTCCCATGTTCTCAAGGGAGGGAGGACCTCAGGCTGCAGATTCATGGTTGGAAGCCATGCTGACTATATTCGAGCATCTGGAGACACCTCCAGAGAGGCGGGTAAAGCTCTCCACCTATATGCTCTGAGACTCCGCCAAGAGGTGGTGGGACGTGATCTTACAGGAGGGTCAGCAGTAGGCTATGGCTTAGGAGGAGTTTTAGCGCGTGTTCTACGACTACTTCTACCTGAAGACTCTGAGGGTCAATCGAGCTCAGGAGTTCATGAGCTTAGAGCAGGGTACTCTATCTTTCATGGAGTATTCCTCCCGTTTCACTGAGCTGCAGCGTTTTACACCCCTTCTGGATGGGAGTGGGGTGTTCTTGGTGAGGAAGATTGAGGATGGACTCAGGCAGGAGATTCGCTCGCAAGTGAACATCTTTCAGCTGACTTCCATTACTTCCATCGTCAACCAGGCACTGACTGTGGAGCACAATCTGAGAGACTTTGGAGCTGCGAGTCAGGGCGGTTCTGCTTCCACAGCTATCTTTCCTTCAGATGACAGAAATAAGCGTCATAGGGAGCCTACGCGCGGTGATTCGAGGAAGCGAGACGCATCATCAGGCATCCAGGTGACATGCTACCAGTGTGGTTGGATAGGGCACATGAGGCCGTAGTGTCAGAGAGACCCCATGGAGTGCCGATCTTGCGGCAAGATGGGTCACCTTCCGCGTTTCTTCTAGGTTTTCTCACCAGCAGCAGGTGACCGGGGTTCTTCCATGACTCCTCGTTTAGGAGCAGCCCCACCAGTCTCTCACTAGTCAGGGAACTAGAGTTCTCCCGGTCGTTCGGGCCGAGGTGGAGGTCGAGGTCATGGTAGTTAGCCACCAGTTCCTCAGCACCAACAGGGAGGTTCAGCTCAGAGTGTTCAGCCAGGGGTGCAGGGCCGCGACACGGGCAGTCTTTCACCGTGGAGCAGACTTATCATGAGTAGTATCCCTGCCCTTCTACTGTTCGAGGTACGATTTTAGTAGCCTCAGTTTTATCTTCAGCCCTTTTCGATACTGGTGCTACGCATAGCTTTATCTATGTTGCTATCTTGGAGAGCCTTGGTATCTGAATCTTTTCTTCTGCTGACTTGTTGACACTAGACACACCTTTGGGAATGAGGACATCTAGTGTACACCGGGGTAGAGAGTGCCCTCTCGAGGTGGCAGGGTATCACTTCTTATGGGATCTCTATGTCTTAGAGATGACAGGATATGATGTCATTCTCGGCATGGACTGGTTGATTCCCTTCCAGGAAGTCGTTTACTGTTATCGCTGCAGAGTCAGTTTCATCTCACTAGAGGGTTAATATTTTCTTCATAGAGGCGAATGGGACGTTCGGGCGAGTCGGGCGGGACTCGAGCATCTTGGGCTAGGAGGGGTGACAGCCCAGATTGCTAGTATTTATCTGGATAATCAGGGGACTCCATAGTTAGATTTTCCTCCAGTGTTGGATCGCTTCAGGTACGTCTTTCCAGAAGACTTTTCAGGTTTTCCTCCAGAGCGTGAGGTAGAATTCTCTATTGAGCTCGTGCCAGGAGCGGCACAGGTGTCCATTCGTCCCTATAGGATGGCCACACCTGAGTTGCAGGAGCTCAAGAAGTAGTTGGAGGAGCTACAGGCTAATGGTTTCATCTGACCCAGTACTTCTCCTTGGGGTTCGCTTGTCCTATTTGCAAAGAAGGCAGACGGTACCCTTTGACTTTGTGTGGATTATCGGAAGCTGTACCAGTTGACGGTCAAGAACCGATATCCATTGCCATGGATTTATGACATTTTCAATCATCTTTGAGGATCTTGAGTGTTATCGAAGATCAACTTGAGTTCCGGTTATCATCAGTTGCGCGTTAGACCATCAGATATACCTCTGACAGCCTTTAGGAGCAGGTACGGTCTTTACGAGTATACAGTCATGCCCTTCGGACTCACGAACGCACCTGCAGTTTTCATGGCACTGATGAACCGAGTGTTCCATCCTTACTTGGACTCCTTCGTCATGGTCATCGTGGACGATATCTTGGTGTACTCTCACACTCGACACTACCATGCCGCACATCTTGAGATCGTTCTGAGTACACTGAGAGAGCATCGACTTTATGATAAACTCTCGAAGTGCCACTTCTGGATGGATCAGAATCACTTCTTGGGTCACGTCACCTCAGAGGCAGGAGTATCTGTGGACCCAGAGAAAGTGAGATCTGTAGTTTCTGGGATCATTCGAAGAACTTTTTTGAGGTATGGAGCTTCCTAGGGTTGGCTGGATACTACAGACGCTTCATTTGGTACTTTTCTCATCTAATATCACCTTTGATAGGTCTAACCAAGAAGGGGGAGAAGTTCTTATGGTCAGATTCTTGTGATTTAGCCTTTCAGGAGCTGAAAGGGAGGTTGACGTCATCATCGATACTAGTCTTGCCAGAGCCAGGCAAGAGCTACACTATTTACTATGATGCTTCGGGTATCGGGCTGGGAGCTGTGATTATGCAGGGAGATGGAGTCATTGCGTATGGGTCTCGGCAGCTGAGGCCACATGAGAGGAACTACCCTACCACGATCTACAGTTGGTAGCTGTTGTTCATGCCTTGCGCTGTTGGAGACACTATCTTCTGGGAGAGCACTTTGTGGTCTTCACTGACCACAAGAGTCTCAAGTATATCTTCACTCATCTTGATCTAAATCTGAGGCAGCATAGGTGGGTCGAGTATCTTCAGTATTTTGATTTCGATCTTGCCTATACGCCGGGAATGGGCAACGCCGTGGCAAACACATTGAGTAGGAGAACTCAGATTCAGGCAGTTCAGGAGGCCAGTAGTGAGTGGAATCTGATGGCTCTGTTCTCTGAGATGCATCTGGGGGTGCACGAAAGACGGTGATAGACCTTTCTATCTTCTGTAGCTGTTACCTCCATGCTACTTGATCGGGTACGGATGAGGCATCTATCAGACTTGGAAGTCTTAGTGTTGTGGGAGAGTGTGTCAGGAGGGGACCCTCCTCCTGGATGGACAGTGGGCGAGGATGAGATCTTGTGTTTCCAAGGACGCGTATGGGTGCCAGCAGACATACGCGAGGAGGTGATGCGGGATTTCCATTCCTCAGTTTGGGCAGTTCATCTTGGCGTCACCAAGATGTATCGGGATCTTCATCGCCAGTACTGGTGGCCAGGTATGAAGAAGGATGTTTCTGGTTTTGTCATGATATGTTCTACTTATCAGCAGGTGAAAGCAGAGCATCAGCGACCATCAGGCCTTTTACAGTAGTTACCAATTCCGGAGTGGAAGTGGAACGATGTTGTGATGGACTTCATGACCGGGTTACCGAGATCACCTTGAGGGAACGATGCTGTTTGGGTTGTCATTGATAGACTTATGAAGTTTGCTCACTTCTTTCCGATCAAGGATACCTTCAGTGTCGATGATCTGGGACGACTTTACATCAGTTAGATCGTTCGTCTGCATGGAGTTTCACACTTTTCAGACAGAGATGTGCGCTTTACCTCTCGGTTTTCGCAAGGACTTCAGAAGTCCTTGGGTACACAGGTACTTTTGAGTACAACTTACCATCCCCATACTAATGGCCAGTCCGAGCGCACGATCCAGGAGCTTGAGGATATGCTCCGGGCTTGCATCATTGACTTTGGCGGTTCTTGGGAGAAGAATATTCCTCTGGTGGAGTTCGCCTACAACAACAGTTTTCAGGAGACCATTCAAATGGAACCATACGAGGCCTTGTACGGTACGCCATTCCGATGACCCTTATGCTGGCTGGAGGCAGGAGAGGCATCTTTGCTAGGACCTCATCTTGTTCAGGAGACTTCAGAGCAGATAGAGCTGATTCGGAAGAGGATGGCTACAGCACAGTCTCGACAAAAGTCTTATGCTTATTAGCGGAGACGACCTCTGGAGTTCGATGTCGGTGATCAGGTTTTCCTTCATGTCGCACTGCAGTTGGGACACAAGAGGATTCGGAGATAGGGTAAGCTTTCACCGCGGTACGTCGGGCCATTTGAGGTCTTGGAGAGAGTGGGGTCTGTCGCCTATCAGTTGCAGCTACCTCAGAGGTATCAGGCCATGCACGATGTCTTCCACGTCTCTCAGATCCGATGTTACCTTTTAGAACCATCTCACGTCTTTCAGCCCGAGGAAGTCAAGCTTGAAGCAAATGCATCGATCGAGGAGCATCCTATCTGGATTTTCGATCGCAGTACGAAGGTTCTCCATGGGCGGTCTGTTCCTCTGGTACGGGTGTTATGGCAGCACGGGCGAGTACAAGACGAGACCTGGGAGAGGGAGGCTGATGTACGATCGCAATGGACAGAGCTGTTTAGGGATTCTTCTTCTCCATCTCGTTAGGGAAATTCGGGGATTAATATCATTAAGGGGGGAAGTTTGTAAGAACCTGGAACTTCTTTTAAGGTACATTTTCCTTTTTTGGAGTTTTTGATAAAAATTAATTTTCTGGAAATTTCAGAACTACATGCCGTGTACTTTCTGAGTACATGCCATGTACTCTTCCTCGGCTCAAAGTCGTGTGCTGGCCGTGTCCGGGCCACACACATGGTGTGTAAGGCTGAGGTGGAGGCCGGTTAATTCAGAGTACGGAAAATTGAATTACACGCTGTGTACTCAAGAAGTACACGCCAGGTACTTTCCTTTTTTTCATTAAACGGACCGGGGTCACGCCTAACCCCCGAGAACGTCTTCTTCTTTAGTTTTTGTCCATCTGAGAGCAACCGTATGGCCGGATCTTCGATGGGCTCCTGCCTCACTGTCTGTTCTCCAATTCGAGCATGGTCGATTGTGTTGGAATCGCAGCGGTGAGTTATTCCTTCTGCCTTAGCCTTGTTTCTTGCTTCCTCCTTGTTTCCAAGTTATAGTGGGATGAACGTTTTGTGCATTTTCTCAGATCTACATTTTTCTAAGAGGAATCTATCGTCGAGGTTCATGTATATCGATTTCCTCAGATGGAGGTAGGTGGTTTGTGCCTTTTTGTAGAAAGTTGATGAATATTATGTGCAAATTCCACCGATACCCGTAAACGGGGTATTGCGGGTTTCCTGTTTTTCCCCTGCTATTTTCCTTCATTGCTAGTTTTATTTAGTAGAGGTTATTTCTTGTGAGTAGAGTAATTGTTTTTGTGCTCAGGTTCCTTTACCATGCTTGTTTTGCCTATTGGGCGTTTTTCCAGTTGACATACCTTGTTGTAGGATAGTGGAACTATCTCTTTTGTTATTACTGTTGAGCCTTAGTTGTTAGCCAAGTAGTTCTTGAGGTTTACTTGGACGATGCAAGCGCACTGAGCACATTTTGTTATACTCAGGACTGTGAGAACCTAGAGTAGTAGACCAAAGGGATAATTGACGGAAGGGCTTCTCCTGAGTGTCTTTTAATTACGATGTGAGACTATAGGGGGAATTGACATTGAGTGCTTCCCCAGAGAGTCTGTAGATCCTCAACGCGGGCCACAGGGGGAATTGACGTTTAGTGCTTCCCCAGAGAGCCTTTAGCACGATATGAGACTATAGGGGGAATTGACGGTGAGTGCTTCCCCAGAGAGTCTGCTTTTTTTATGTAGCTGAACCAGAGGGGTGAGACTGTGTGTGCCTCCCATAGGGTTTCTAGTACCAGAGGTTGAACCATAGGGGTTAGGTTGTGAGAGCTACCCAGAGGGTTACCTGTTTTCTTCTTATTGTTGGTTTCTTACTTGTGTACTTTACTTGTTAGAACTGTGGATTGTAGCTGCTTGTGCTTTCCTGTTTATTTCTTCTTGTTTATTTACTGCCATGTATTCATTGACTGTTAGGCACAAATATTTCAGTGATTTCCTACTGGGATTGTATCTCACACCCTGTTTGGGCCATGCTTTTGGGCCCAAGTAGACTATGTTGCTGTAGGTATAGATAAGGGCAAGCGCCCTTCTACTTCAGGTTTTTGATTGCACTGGAGCTGGGGAGCATGGGACCGAGTCGTGGCTTGCGATGCTGAGGATCTTTCTTTGTTTTTCTTTTTCACTTGGTTTCAGTTGTATTCCATCACGTTGTTGTGTTTGCTGCTTTCCATAGATACTTTTACCTGCTGCATTATTGTCATCATTGTTATATATCTGCATTGCTTCCGATGTTTGGTTTCTGTTGTTATGCATGTTGTTTACTGCTTCCGCTGTTTATTGTTGTTTTCTTACCTTGTATACCTTACTGAATGAGCGCATAGTTTCCCCACCGACTCACCAAGGCCCTCGCTTCTAGTCATCATCCTCTGGCGTTCGAGGAAACGCGCTTGAGGTCATGTGGCGAACCGGGTATGAGGCACCAGTGGAGGGGCTCTGGACTCGGGTCGTTACAAGATGGGTGCCATATGAGATGGTTGAGCTCTTGGAGTTTGTTCACCCAGTTGTGTTATACCTTTAGATGCTTGAGTAGAATCTTGTATCAGGCTATGAGGTCAGAACCTCATGAGACTTGGAGTCTAGGATGAGTATATCTGGGTGTTTTCTGGGATTCCATGAAGTTTTTTTACATTTCTTGGTTGGTACCCATTGTAGACTGATATGACTAGTCATGTATAGACAAAGATGATTCAATATGGAGTTTCTCTCTTGATTGGGTTTCCTCTTGCTAGGTTGAGCAGACTGTTTCCTTTCAGTTTCTCCCTTTTATTTGGGGTTTTTGGGGGCACCTACATAGTATTGTTATACTCACCCCTACATGGGATTTCCCACATGTTTTATGTATTATAAAGAACAAAATCCATTCAACGAAGTCCCTGGAGGACCCAAGGAAAGTAGATCTTAGTGATTTAGACCGACCAAGGTGTTCACCACAGCTGGGTAGAGGAGCTTTCTAGCAGTTTGATTTGATAGTATTCCCCTCCTTTTGTATAGGTTAGATGATTTTTGTAGCTTTTAGTGGACATGTTTTTCCCTTTTTATACTTTTAATACTTTTTTTACTCTAGTTTGGGATATAAGTATGCATGCATTTTAGGTTCTAGATTTTCATATCTCTACACTATTTCATGGAGGTGTTTGTGGGTGTGTGCATATGGGTAACTTAGGAAAAGGCCTCATGTCTATGTGATACGAATACTCAACGCTAGTTTCCATCCCCTAACCTATTGGAGGCACGCTTGGGTAGTTGTGTCCTAGTCTCTACTGGGTCGAGTCATGAAAAACTGGGAGGTTATGTTTCAAATTTATAATTATTCATTTGATCGTTGATTTATTATGGGCAACAGTAGTAACATATTTCATTTCAATAATATTCATTTCCTTAATCTAATTTTTTAATTTACATTCTATCAAAATTTTAATTATCATCATTTAGTGTTTCATTTTATTAACTGACTAAGAATATATAAAGAATGACTGGATATGTCCTCATAAAGTTCCTATAATTTTGTCCAGTAAGAGTGGGATACACAGAATGCATCTAGAGTACATTTTGTGTGACCATATACACTACACTTGGATGTGTCACGGGATACACACCATGCTAAGAAGTGACTACACACAGTGAATTTATTTCAAACCATGTGTATATTGATCAAACCTAGAACATAAATTTTCAGATTACATGGCATGTACCTATTGTACATGTTATACAGTATACACGGTTTAGTGGAAACATTCATGCTAACCATATGGTCAAATACATGGTCAAAACCACATGAGACTGCCATCCAAGAGAATTAATGATATACATGATGTGTAGTTGCCATAAAAGTCATGTAGTTCATTATTTACCATGTCCCAAATACAAGATGAGTCTTTTGGTGAGTTATGCAAACACATGGCATGTGAGATACATGGAATGTAGATTTTTTATACAAATAATGTAGTCATGTATCCAAAGAACATGTTGAGTCCTTTGAAAAGTTATGTAGAAAAATAAAATGTGGATCACATGATGTGTAGCTCATGATTACACATCATGTAATCCACCTAAGATACACTTCGAATTACCATCCATTTATCTTGGGTGTGTAGCAATAGAAGCATATGGAATATAAATCATTAGTACACATCATGCAATCTAGATGAGGTACATTCCAAATCCCTAGTTGTTTACCCCGGGTACATGGAAAATAAGGAATGTGATGTGTAGCTCATAATTACACTCCATGTAGTCTCCTAATAAAAGAAATAATAAAAATTATATTTAATAATTAATATCATCATTAAAATATTAATATATTGATTAGAACCTGATATGTTTGATGATTTTATAATGGTTTTGAGGAATTGTTAAATTCTCAATTAATTTATTGTAATTATCTATGATTATTGGTTCTTCTATTTATTTTATAGGAATTCATTTTTGATAGGTGCCCCCAAGATATTTTAGATGATCATTAAGATAAAATATAATTAATTAATTAATTAATTCAAGTACATTTATCTTAACAATAAATAATGAATACAAATGAATGATATCTAGTGTAATTTTGTGTAAGTTTTATTGTGTATTACCGACCATGATCATGTAGAAGACCTGTGTATGTGTTTTTATTATTTAATTTATTTTATTTTATGGTCTTCCAAGTATTAATTATTAAATTAAAATGATGCCCTATGATTCATTCCTCCCACCATTATTATATAGGACCTGCATGGATAAGATTAGTTACGTAATTCCCCTAACAAATATTTTGGTTCCCCTCACCTATTTTTGAGCAATAAATACATGTGATAAATAGAGTATCCCAAGGTGGTGGATGAGATATATGTCAAAACCAAGACAAAATCAACCTAGGTGATACATAGGTGGATAGGTGGAATACTACAACTAATGTCAAGATAAACATAATGAGTTTTTTCCAAAGGATATAGATTGATTTATTGTCCACTCAATAAATAAACCATTAGATAAGATCATGATCGGTTCATTTATTTATTTATTTATTTATTTATATCTTATGTATTATTTATTTAATAGATGAAAGACCATATTCACATAAATAAATAAATTAATTTGAAATTATTGAATTTAAATAAATGGATTGTTTATAAACATTTTTATCAAAATATGGTTAACCACTTAAGTAGAATCCAATTAGTATTAACAATAAATTTAAGGATAAAAAAAGATATATTTTACATATAATAAATAAAATCCCTTAACAATATATTAAGTCAAACTAAACCTTTCATTACTTGATTAGAAATGAAACTAACAAAACTAAGTGTTTTACCAACCATTTTCGGGACCCTTACTTTTATAAAGGGGATTCTTATGAAATTTTTGGGTTGAATTAACCATTTTTCATCAAGTGGAGTATCCCTTACTAGACATGGTGTAACTTAGTGTCAATTTTTGAGTAAATCAAGGTTAGGATTTTAGGATTGGGTAATCCACTCAATGAATCAAGGATATGTAAGCATGTGGTTGGAAAAGACCTACCTATCAACATACCTTCAAGTAGCTTGGCCAACCCTTTTTAGGAATATGGGAAGGGAAATATGGATCCTTAACACTATAATTTACAAGAAACTATACATTCTGAGTTCAATGGTGAGGGTAATTGTGACTTGATAAAATAATGGGATAATTAATAAAATTAATTATTATTTCTCACATAATTTGTAATCAAGAAAATTACTAATAAAATACTCTTTTATAATTGTAGAATAATGGAAATTTTATCATCCAAATTATACTTATGATAAATATTAGAGAAATATCATCTACTCAGTAGTTGTAACCTCTAGTAATGGTATAGACACTTGTGGGTCTTGTTGTTCCATGAATAGAAATCTTACATGCCCGAATCCTAAATAACTAATCCACCTACTGAGAAGGTGAGTGATGAAGAGTTTTTTGTCGATTAAAAACACTTGAATTACATAATAGATGTTAAATGTTTAATGTTTTTGTATATTCTTAGTGAAATCATAATGTCTCATGAAGACAAGGATGTTATAGAATGCTCTAGAATCTCCATGGTCTTTACTATGAGAGGTCAATATGGGAACAGTTTGATATATCCAATGAACTCTTTTAGAGTAATCTTAGGGATGGTGTGCCAACTAGGCCTTGTGTAGTCAAACTCATTGGCTACATTGTGTACCTAGAGGTTCTAGGATTTAATCTCCTTGAATACCTATACGTAAATCTCATTCTTTCATCACTCCCCAAGAGCTTCTCTGGATTTGTTATAAATTTCAATATGAACAACATTGAGAATTCTCTCCTAAATCTAGTCACACTTTTTCACCATGTTGATAAGAAGACTAATCACAAAAATCCATATATCCTTATATTTAATAAATTTAAATTCCAAGAAAAGATCTCTAATCCCAAATCCTCTTTACAATGCCCTTCCAATATGAGAACGGTCAAGGGGTAAGCAAGGGAATAAGATGAATTATATTTCTCATGTGGCAAGAAGAGTCACTGGAAAGAAAACTTCACCCAGCCAAATAAGGTAAGAAATGGTTCGATCATGTTTATTATCGAGTTAGATTTATCTATTTCTAAAAATTGTGTATTATATACAGATTTCGATGATAACATGTATATTTAAATATAGGAATAAATACGATTTAAAAATATTGAATGAGGGGGTATAAACATGAGCATCCAATAGATCCAAACTTGTTGTTGTAGGTGTCAGGGACTACCACTTCACATTTCCAATGGGAATGATATTGGTTTTGAAATATTTTTATTATGTTCCATTTGTTACTAAAAACATTATTTTTGTTTCTAGACATTATACAGATGTATTAATTTTCAAATTATAGAATAAATGCTTCTTATTTTATAAAGATATCATTTTTTATGGTAAGACTCATTTAAATAATGGTCATTATGTGTTAGATTACATAAACCAAGTAATGGAAATCAAAAATAAAACTGCTTCAAATGAATCATACCACAACCAACTTTGGGATCACTGGATAGGTAATATAAATGAAAATAATTTGAATAAATTACATAAATATGGATATTTGGATTCTTATAAACTAAAAAAACTTAATGTATGTCATGCATTTTACTAGGAAAAATGACCAAATACCCATTTAGTGTAAAATGTGAAAGGTCTAAAAAGATTCTTGAATTAGTTTATACTAATGTGTGAAGACCATTTTCATTTAAAGCAAGTGGTGGGTACTCATACTTTATAAATTTTACTTATGATTTTGGTATATATATATATACTTGATGAGGTATAATTAATATTTCTTTGTGATATTTAAGTAACACAAGAATGAAGTTTAGAACCAACTTAGTAAGAATATTAAGAAACTCCACTCAGACTACGTTAGAGAATATCTTAATCAAGACGTCATTGATTATTTATGGGATTTTGGGATCCTTTCCCAACTCACTCCTCCTTATACCCCTCAATTAAATGGTGGAATCAGAAGGAGGAACTAAACCTTATTATACATGGTGACATCAATGACGAGTCATGTTAATATTCCATTATCCTTTTAGCAATACGCATCACAGATAGAAGATCATATACTAAACCAAGTGCCAAAAAAATCAATAAATGGTATTCCATATGAACTTTGGAGTGGAAGAAAACCCATTTTGTCAACTTACATGTGTGTGGTTGTGAAGAGTTTGTTATGTCTTCTTCAGGTAAAAAACTTACACCCAAGGCACAAATGGTACCTTTATAGGATACCCTATGGAAAAAAGGGGATATTACCAATATTAACCCTCATATAAAAAGTTAATAATGGAATAACACTCCATATTACTTTAGAGGAAGAAAATCTCTAAAAGAGATAGTGGGGGTGAGATATGCTTTGATGAAATACTACTTATTAGAAATAAAATACTTGTCTTACAGTGTGTTAAATCCTGGTTGAATAAATTCTTATCCCTAAAAGACTTAGGTGAAGAAATATATATTCTTGGGATAAATATATTTCATTATAAATCTAAAATCATGCTTAGCCTAATTCAAGGTGCATATATTGGAAATATATTGAAGAGATTCGGTATGGAACAATCCATGTGGGGATTGTTTCCAATGTCACTTGATATTCATCTTTTTGGGAAATTGCTTCCTCATATGCATGAGGAAAGAAAAATAATGGAAATACGCATATATTATTGGTTCAATCATGTATGTCATTCTATGTACTAGTATAGATGTTGCCTATACGTTAAGTGTGCTGGGAAGATATCAAGATGACCCGGGTAATTTATATTGGGTGTAAATCAAGACAATACTTAAGAATATAAGGATTAATAAGAATATATTCCTGATCTATGGAGGATATAAAGAATTAGTCGTTAGAGGATATGTGGATGATAGTTTCTAAATAGATCATGATGATCTGAAATCACAAACGGGGTACATCTTCACTCTGAATAGAGGTGTTTTGAGCTAGAAGAGCTCAAAGAAAGTTATAGTCACAGATTCTACAACAAAGTATGAGTATATTATGGTTTATGAGATAGTTAAATAAGAAGTTTGGATACACAACTTCATCCAAGATATTTATGTGGTACCTAGAAGTAAATACCCTATCACATTATATTATAATAAAACTACAGTGGTGGCTCACTCTTAGGAGTCGGGTCACATCATCGGACGAAGCATATTATTCAAAAGTATCATCTCTTAAGTGATTTTTGTTAGAGTGGTGAGGTTGTAGTAAGAATAATATCCGTAGAAGATATAATTTCATACCCATTGACTAAATCCTTTACTTAGTGTAAACATGATCATCATGTGAGGCCTGACAAACTGAAAGTCATGTGTAGTTGGCTCTAGTAAAAGTAGGAGTTTATTGGATTTGGTGTTCTTGAACCATATTTTTTTAATTTAAATTAAATGTATATTCAAATGATTTAATATTAATAAAAAATATTATTACATATTGTTCATTATTCTACATGAATTTTATGTAATAATTTCTTAGGTAATATGTTGCATTGATAAGGTCATATAAGTTCCCTGTTATGATGAGAACCTTGAAGTCCCATAACGGTATTCTTAAATATAGTTTTGTGGTATGATATTATACTATGATAGGAAACATGGTACATATAATTTCATTTATAAGTACTAATAAGTGTATGGGGCTTCCTATCATGAAATTTTCACTTGGTAATCTCCAAGACTAAAGATTATGAGAACAAACCTTCCTATAGGAATTCTGTATGTTTCAATTTCATCTGATATTTCTATCTACGACCATGTGTGATGGTCCTTAGACTTTAATATTTTCAGTAATACATTCCATGAATCATGAAAATAGATATACTAACCAAAATAGTGATTTCGTTTGTTTTTGGGAAGTGGGGTATGTTGGGTGTGTCATGAATGCATGTTATTAATGGATAAGATGAGGAAGGATTTGTCCCTTCCATCTTTAAGGAAGTTGATATCTTGAATCTTTTATTGGAATAGAATCATCACCTTGAATTCCATGGATATGGTGTAATGACTTATTTATTTCAGATAGTCAAATAAATTGGTATCAAGTATATAGGTTGATGATAGATATATAAAACTTACTTGATGAGATATTGAGAAAAAATGAATTATATTATAGATTGACCATTTGTATGTGGTTGTTGACATTGTTACATTATGTTATTTCTCTTGGGCTCCATAACCCATTACTATAAAGTAATCTTTTACTTTAGGCAATCCCACTTAATTCCAATGAGAAATAATCCCAGAGGGTCACACACTAAGTGTTTTTGTTGATCTCAATTAAATTCTATTTTAAATTAATAAATGGAATAAATATTATTCTCAAAACCAAAGAATAATTTTATTCATTTTTTAATGATCACAAATATTTATTGAATATTTAATACATATTTATTCACTGGTTTATGGATAAAATATTTATTTTGGAATAAAATATTTAATTAAATATTTATTTAGGTATTCAATAAATGTTGAGGAAGAAGAGCAGAGAAATATCATGTCTGGTGATAAATATTAATTTATAATCCAGTAAAATAATAATTATCATTGTGCCAGTTATCACATGACGTAAAAATAATAATAATTATATTATTATTATATTTAATTGGGTTTGATAAGGATTATTATATTATTTAAGGGTTCATACACAATTAAATAATATTTTTTATCTAAAATCTAACTCTATAAATATATGGTTATGTTTATTGTTTAGGGTTGATCAAATAATCAAGAAATAGAGAATTGATAATCATTGTGCACAATGAACTTCTCTCTCGAATTATTCCTCTCATATCCTCAAGAATGAGTAGAACTCCTTTAAGCTTCAAGGGTCTTTTAGTGGCAAGAAAAACAACACAACACGATTGATTCATTTCTATAGCACCCAAAAATCAATCAAAATCATTAGAAGATCAAATGAGCACATGTGGATCACTACTAGAGGGATTCTACACCTGGATCCTCTCTACACAACAAGGGTAATTTGAGAAGATTTTATGTATGATCAACATCATTATCAAAAAATCCAAGATGAGGTAACCTTTTATTATGATCCTAATTAAATTAATTGTAAAATTAACACGCAAAGATCCTCCCAAGGTTTTGTGTCTCTCTATTTCAATATCTTATTGAATATTTTCATTGGTCATGGAATTCAAATCATACACAATATGTGAATGATCCATCAGATCTGACAACAACCTTCTTGGTTTTTCACCCATTGAGGTGCTTCTACTGCTCCTAAAACCTTCATAAATGGGGTTATACCATAGTTATAATAAAATTTAATTATATGGGAGATACATATTTTATTATCTCTCAGTGGTTAGGAGAGGTTAGAAGGAGGTAAAAGAACAAATAAGAAAGAAAACACTCAGTTAAGAATTATATCTCCTCTTTGAAAAACCTCCTTGGTATTACAATTAAAGACATAACAGGATTATATTTTGATCAAATTGGGACCTATAGTACATGAGTAGGGATATTAGGAAGGGATTTAGTTATTTATAGGCTAGTCTAATAGGCTATTTATGTGTGTATAAGATAGTAGGTGTGTCTTTTTATATGTGACAGAGAAGAGATTAAAATATATAAATGTATTACTCAAGAAAAATGGATCCAAAATGACTCATCTTCAAATATTAAATGATATAAGGTCCAAATATGACCATATAATAGTATTTAGACAACTTTTTAGGTCCTTTTATCCCTTATCATTTTATTTTTGACCCTTTTAACCTGTTTTAACTCTTACTATGGTAACTGACTCTTTTACCAATGTGACTACACATAATGACCAAAAATGAAAGTGGCCTCATTAAAAAAATTATGATTCCAAAAATGTATTAAATATTTTCAACTTCCATTTCTATAATTGGTATAAAATAATTTTAAAATAAACCAATAAAATGTGGTGAAAATGGATTTCTAGAAGAAAAAAAACATTTTTAAGTATTAAATTTTTTTGAAAAAATAAAGTGTAATGATGATTATAATGACATTTATTGGATTATTTTTAATAAAAATAAAGTGATTAAATTTTAAATCCAACCCAAAATAGTATGTTACTTTTTAAATACATAAAAATAAAAGACAGTTTTTTTTAAATCGACATTTTCTAATATTCACCCAAAAATAAACCTTTCAGAAAATTACTTAAAATTCACTCTAAGATAATTTTCACTTGATAATATAAAAAATAATACCCTTTTTTAAAATTAAAATTATAAAAATTTTAAATTAATATTTTAAATTAAAATATATAATACATGTAAATAAATTTGGTAAGAATAAAACTGTTTCCATTGTTATTGAAAATTTACCTAATATTCTTATATTGAATATATCTCTCTAAAATCTAATTGATAAATATTAATAAGAGATGAAATTTATTTACTATTAACATTTATTGTGTTGTTGAAATATATATATATATATATATATATATATATATATATTCTAAATGATATTCATAGCATATTTATAGAGTCAACTAAAGTAGGAATGTGAAGTCCTGGTTCAAAACCCGGTGGATGAATTCTTTTTCTGCAACTTATATCCATTGGAATGGCTCCTCAGGAAATAGCCTATAGCCATAAATAATTCATATTGTAATATCTAAAATGAAAACTATGCAAATGATAAATTTTTATTTATAAGTGTCAATGGAATGAATGAGTTTAGAAAGGCTATATATAGAAAAAAATGGTCATTATAAATATAGTCAATTGAAATATGAAAATTATATATATAGGTTTTGGGTACATTGGAAGTGTGTGATGGGTCATTCCCAAATTTTATTTTTTTCATGATTCATGATAAATATAATATTTACATGATAATGAACGTCACAATCAACAGAATTGAATCAAGCAAAACAGACAAGAAATAGAATGCCATAACCAAGCACAGGATCATCAACTATTTTTTTAATTAATTTAATTAATTAAATAATTACCTTGCATGTATTATTTCATTGTTTATGGATCTGAAAATAGATTTTTTTACCGTCATTGTATTGAAGTAATTAATATCATATTCTCTATAGTGGTAATCCACATGTGTTCCACAAATCTTTGAATGTTTTTGTAGGAATCTACTAGTGCTAGCACAGCAGATCCAATCACTTGCATCGTCTTCCTTTGATCACCATGAGAATCACTTCAAAATCATTATCATTGATATCTTTAGACCTAAGAGTGGTAGGTGGAGGAATTATTCTCTCCATTATTTTGAACATTCTTGGAGAGGGAGACCTCTTGGGCTAGAGAAGATTATCTCTTGTTGTTCTTATGCACAACACAAAATGAATTAGCTCGCCTGAAAAAATAATATAATTAGGTTTAAATACCTATTGGGTTTAGAAATAAATGTCTTCACAATTTCACTTTAATATTTATTTAATACCTTTCATAACCCCATGTCTAATATAATATTATTATTATTATTATTTCCTTAACATGCGCTGAACTTTAAAATTAAATTAAATATTATTTAATCAAATAATATTCAATATGTATTAATTTTCATCAGACCTAAAAGTCGGTTTGTCAATCCTCCACAATATTTATCAGGCCTTCAATAATGACTATTTATTTAACTAATAAATAAATATCACTTCATTATTAACTAATAAATAAATATATATTATATTTACTAAATAGAAAATAGATATTTATAAAATATTCTACTCACATTATATTCTCTCAAAAAACTAGTGATGGAATATATGTAATCAATAAAATATGATTAATTATTAAACCATGTGCCGGAATAATAATTATTTAACATGTTAAATAATAAATAATAATATATTATTTAACTTAGATTCTAGATACACTTAGTGTGTGACCCTCTAGACCTCTGTCTTAGTGGAATTAGTTGAAGCAACCTAAAGTACAATGTTAGCATCTAGAAACATGCCAAGGAACCCATAGATAAATAATTTAATGTTGAAATGATATAATGCCTCATATGGACACTTACTTTTTTATATAATCTATTTATCATGATATCTCTAATTAAGCAGTATGCACGCTGGTGCCATCAAACTATGTGCTTAATGTATCTTCCTTTTACTTCTTGAAAATCAAACTTTCTTATAGATCATCATGGCCATGGATTTATTTAGAAAATATGATTTCCATCAAAGCTCCTAAGATATAAAATTCTATTAAATAACAAAAGGGATAAATCTTTTCTCACATTATTAATTAATGCAATATTACTCGTGACGCACCCAACATATCATACCTCATCATGAACATATGTTATCACAGTTTTCATCAGTACATCAAATTATGTGACTTATTATACTCATAAATATTAATATTAAAGTCTAAGGATCAATAAAAAAGTTTTTAGATAGTGAAATTCAATGACATGTATGAATATGGATTTCCTACTAGAGAGTCTCGTTCTCATAATATCCTACACTAGATATTACAAAGGGAGTACACCATGAGAATGTTCCTCAAAGTTCTATGACACTCAACTCTTGATATCCTGTATCATTTGTGTCCCTCAAATGATATCATCTGACTATATAACATACATTTAGGAATAGTGTCATAGCACTTCCTGTTTCTCACCATAGAAAGGAACTTATTTAACCTTCTAGTGATACAACTACCCTTAAGACATTATCACATACTATGTTACGTAGAAAAATATAATCATATGATAATAAGTTTATTAAAATTCAAAACTATGAATACTAATTATCATTAAGTACACAGAATTTCGTTCTAGGGTGCCAACTTCAACAGACTCCCACTTTCACTAGATAGAACTGATAACAACCTTCATTTCGCTAACTCTCACATGATTTCTCATGCTTCTAATGAGATATTCCTTTATTAAAGGGGTATACCATGTTCCCTTACATGGGTAATCTTATTAATAAAACATCACCCATTTGATAAAAAACCCTCAATAGGTGATACTTTTGGAGTGTATTCTTTGTCTGTTGGTGTGACCTTATCTTTTTTCCAAGAGATACCTCTATATTATTATCACAATACAATATGATATGGTATTTACTACTATATACCACATAAAAATCCTGAGCAATGTTTCATATCTAAATTGATTCCTTTACTGCACCAGAAGCCATTATATACTTAGTCTCTACTGTAGAATCAATTTTAACTGGCTGCTTTAAACTCTTTCAGCTCATATATCCTCCATTGAGAGAGAAAACATATCCTGATTGTGACTTCATATCATTTGGATCTATCTAAAAACTAGAATCACTCTAACCACTGATGTACATATCCTCATCTCTTCCATAACCCAAGAACATATCCTTATTTCTTCTCAGATACTTAAGGATATCCTTAACAGCAGACCAATGATGTACACCTAGATCATCTTAATATCTTTCTACCATGATCAATGCATAAGAAACATAAAGTCAAGTACATAACATGGTATACCTGATTTATCCTATAACTCAATCATATGGGATCTTACCCATTCTTTCTTTCTTCTATTGTGTCTAAGGAAACATTTTATTTGAAAGATGTACCCCATGTGACACTGGAAACAATCCCCTCTTGGATTTTTCCATACTTAATTAATTTAGTATCTAGTTAATATATATACTTTGACCTAGTCCAAAGAGCCTCTTGGATATATCATAAATGATCTTAACCCCTAGAATATAAGATAATTCACCTAAGTCCATCATGGATAAACATTTTTGTAACCAGTCCTTAACAGACTGTAAGACTGGTATGTCATTTATAATAAGTAATATGCCATCCACATATAATACTTGTATAATGGATTAATTTCCACTAAACATCTTGTAAACACATGGATCACATTCATTCTTAATGAAACCAAATTTTTTTATAGCTTCATAGAATTGAATGTTCAATGACCTAAATGCTTACTTAATTCGATAAATGGATCTTTGCAGCTTTCAAATATTTTTTTGGCATTATCTGGAGTCACAAACCCTTCTGGTTGTGTCATATATACACCTCTTTAATGGTTTCCATTAAATAATGTAGTTTTGACATCCTTATGCTGAATCTCATAGTAATGGTAACCTGCTATAAAAGTATAATTCTAATAGATTAAAACATATAAACTGGTGAAATTCTTTCATCTTAGTCAATTCATTGATGTTGTTTAAAAAATTTATCCAATATCCTTCTTTTATAGGTATTTCTTTACCTTCCATATCTATTTTTCTCTTGAATATCCATTTTCACCCTATGGGATTTACATCAACTGGTGCATCAACCAGAACCCAAAATTAGTTATGATACATTGAATCTATTTCATAATTAATGTATTCTTTCCATATTGCATCTTCTTAACTCTCTATTTGCACTTTATAGAATATAGGTTTTTCATTTTCAACCAATAATGATTCACCATCTAAAGTGACAAGAAAATCATATCTCATTTGTTCTCTTACCTCTCCTATACTCCAATGTAGTAATTGTGTTTTAGGAACTACATCATCCATGGGGACCTATGGAATATGTTCCTGTACTAACTCTTTTATATCTAGAGTATCAACATCATCTAAGTCAATCTTTCTCCCACTATACTTTTTGAGGATGTTATCCCTCTAAAAAAATATAGCTTTTCTAGTGATAGTCACTTTCTTATTTGAGGACTTTTATAGGTAGTATCCCTTTATTCCCTTATGATACCCAATAAAGATAGAATTTGTTCCCTGGGGGGAACTAGTTTTTTTCCTAAGAAGGCCTTAAAAAATTCCTTGTAATCCCAAACAAGTGTATGTGAAAAAATTGTTTTCTTTCCACTCCATAACATGAAGGGAATTCCATTTTTCTCTTTAGTTGGTACTCATTTTAATTTATATTTCATAGTTTGTAATACATATCCACAAAAGGATAATTGAAGATATGCATGAATCATTATCAACCTTACCATGTCTAAAAATTTATGGTTCCTCCTTTCACTAACACCTTTCTACTATGTTGTGTAAGGTGAAGTGAGTTAATATAGAATCCAAAACCCCCCATAGAAAGTTGATAAACTCTTGGTTAAGATATTGACCACCTTGATCTGATCAAATATTGTTTATCTTCTTTCCAAGTTGATTCTATAATTCATTCTGGAATTCCTTGAATTTCTCAAATTACTCGGACTTATAACTAATCAAGTAGATATAACCCTACCTGCTCAAGTCATCAGTAAAAGTTATGAATAAATAATACCCACCTCTAGATTTTACTAAAAATGTTCCACACACATCAGTGTGTACTAATCCTAAAATATTTGTGGACCTTTCACCCTATCCACTGAATGGAGGTTTGGTCATTTTTCCTTACAAAAAAACATTGAATATTTTATGTGGTTTTAGCTTAGACAAGTCTATATAACCATCTTGAAAGATATTTGGAAAACGCTTCTCATTTACATGACCAAGATGGTGATGTCAAAGTTGGGTGTTATATGTGTCATGTGAACATGATTCATTGTCTATTTCAAATACTTGGTTTTTTTAATTTAATACATAAATATTGGTATTTAAAGATATCATATCATAAAATATGTTGTATTTATAAAAGAAACAACCTTTATTTAAAAACATGAAAATAAACCCATTTGTATCTAGGCATGATATAGATTTTATGTTCTTGGTAACTGTTAGTAAATGATAAAAATATTTTAAAACCAAAATAAT
Source organism: Viscum album (assembly GCA_963277665.1). Lineage (NCBI taxonomy): Eukaryota > Viridiplantae > Streptophyta > Magnoliopsida > Santalales > Viscaceae > Viscum > Viscum album. The sequence goes on from OY728137.1 coordinate 1,963,633,857, forward strand.
TCTTATTAACAATGAAAGTTGGTAGTAACCAATGGCTATAGTAGTCATTATTTCACCATTAACAACTCTCAAATCCACCTACCTTTAGTAATATTTTAGAATCTACTTGGTTCTTGTATTTGGATATAGATGTAATCACCAAAAGTTGTATCTAACACCCAATGTGTATATATTGAAATATTACACTCGATAATGAGTGAACCTTTAGCTTCCCATTAATTCTAGGTTTAGTTACTCATCTAGTATCCTATCTTTCCACATGAAAAACATACTTCCATTTTCCCTTACCCAGCCTCTGGATATTCCTCTTCTTGGAAGGATGGTTCTTAGGATCTTTATACTTGTTATGATTCTTGGGCCCCTTCACCTTGTTCTTATTTTTATTATTCGCCATAAGGATCATAGGTTTATCATGCCCCATATCTTTATCCACTTGAAAAATCAAAGTAATAATTTCCCAAAGACTCTTCTCATTATTGATTATATTTTAATTATTAATAAAACTAGAGAAGGTCTTGAGATGTGATGAAAGTATGAGATCTATTCACAACTCATCCAGTAATTTAATCCCTAATATGTCCAAGTGTTCAATGTATAAAATAATCATTACTACATGAGTCACAACTGGAATAGACTCTCTAAGTATATTTGTAAATATATCATTGGATATCTCACAACTCTCTTGTCTCTCTTATATTAATAGAGATCCTAAAGGTGAGACGTCATTCTATATGCATTCATGTCCCCATGTTTCTTCAAAATATCATTGGTCATTGATGATAGAATGAAACATCAAACATCTTTGGAATAATTAAAATGTTTCTCATATAGTTTTAGCTCTTAATCACTAGCATTATTAACTGGCACATCAGGAATAGATTCTTTATGGACATACAATTTCTTTTGATGGTGAAGGATAATGCATAAGCGCCTTTACCACTCTTGAAAAATTGTTCTGGTGAGAAGTTTTTCCTTCTCACATATGCATCACATTGATATTTTTGAAAACATTTTATTATTATTTCTACAAATAAAATGATCATAAATTTAGTACTTTATCTGATAAAATTTAGACAAAGAAATAAATATTATATTTATTAATCTCCCAATATTTTATTATAACCCAATATCCCTCACCATTGGCTTCGGAATATCCTGTTACATGGGAATTCTAGTGGTAAGGACATTTTACACATTTCATTACCTCAACATTGGTTGGTTAAGAAACTTGAATGGTTTTAGGTAGGCATCCCAAACTCTAACTACATTAACTCACATTTCCTTGATCTATTGAGTGGCTTCCCTGATCCTAAAATCCTTAAATTGGATTTCATCAACCCCTGTCTCCCAATTTCACCAAGTCCTTAATTGAAAGTCAATCCTTAATGTGAAATAATTTAAGTTGATCTAAAACTTCATGTTATAATTACACGATAATTTAAAGCACCCTAACTTTGGATGGTCAATCACTTTGAACTATGGCTCAATTTTAAATGAAGGAGTAGAAGACTCTACCGACTTAATATATAATTGAGGGATTTTATCTTTTATGTAAAAATATCCAATTATTTTCTTTAACACATTCTTGTAAATATTAACAAGATTTACATAAGTGATGAACCAATTATTAGATAATATATATGCATAAGGAAACTTATTTTAGTTCTATCTTCCATGCTTGTTAATTCATTGATTCATTTGATCACGACAAAACATCCATAATAAGATAATCATGAAACTTGGTAGAAATAAAATAATAAAGAGATATGATCATGAGATTTTACTAATGGTTGGTTTATTTAGTGGTTTATAAACTAATTATTGACCTATGGGGAAAACATCTTAAACTAAATAAGGTTCATGTTATAGCTTTCCACATATCCACCTATGTATCTCTCTTGGATTGGTTTCACCTCAACTCCAAAATTGAACCGCCTCTACTAGATTGGGAGATCCATCCATTACATATGCTTTTACACCCTTATAGGTTTGGGGAAAAGGGTTTACATAAAAGAAACTATGGGAATATAGTCCCTCGCATAATAAGAGGAGAGAAGACACACAGGCCAACAATTTAATTTAATAATAAATTAAATGAAACCAATCACATACAAAGGTCTGGTATATGCTCATGATCATCCACATTCATGCAAAAAATTATGTATTTAATAAAACTATCATTCAATTATTAATATTTCTTATTTAAGATAAATTGTGTTCGAATCAGTTAATTATCTTCTGTAATAAATCTATTATTTTATTTTAATTCTCATCTGAATTTCCTTAAGATTCTCATCCATCTTCATTTTAATCAAATAAAATAAATTTATTTAAAATTAATTTTGTACATAAATGTACCTTGGAGGAAACACAGTGAATACCCATCTGAATCTACCCAACATGTATTATACTCATATACTATTTACTCTTATGACATATGGAATACATGAATTATCATGTACATCCATGACATGTACTATCAACTTGATAATTGCACGAATTTCATGATTTTTCTATAATGTGTTATGATTCAATACACGTCGAGTAATATCTTTCATACAAATCACACATGATATGCAGATCTAAACATCACACAGAAATTAATTAAAGATTTATATATATATATATATATATATATATATTAATACCCATCATATGGTGTGTCATGTCAACATAATGGCCACACTCAGGTACATGTCGATAAGATTTACACAGTATAATAAATTAATTTAAATTCTATGTAATTTGGTATAAGTACATGGCGTATATAGGTGGGTTATATAGAATGTACATCTCTCACTATCTATCTGAGGCACACACCTAGGGACTCGGGGTTCAAACTGTGCCTTGGAAAAAATGGAGAACACGACATGTACAAGGGGATACATAGTGTGTGATCTCAAAGTTACATAGTCACAAGTAAGGTAGGCCATGTATAGGAATGCATGGATCGTCTATGACTTAATAGACTACACACTATTTACATGGGATAAATGGCATATAATCTAGTTTATTGTGCCCCAAGATGGCCCATTCAACAAATGGTGATAGAAATTAAATTCACAGTGTGTATTCAATTCAAACATTTTGAATTAATTCCTAGTGAATTGAACACGAATACACTACTTTTACTCTTATGTTATCCAGCCAAAATTCTCGACACATTTGAATGAGATCTTCGATTTTATTTCATTTATAAAATTAATACATTTGATTATATATATGAGAAATAAAAGTGGAAGAAGAAGATATCCCAAATCGGATTAAAAGAATGATTAAACTTGAATTGAAAACATAATGAAAAATGAATAAATCAATCAGAAATATTTAAATAATTATAAATGATTATGTAATTGCTCTGATACAACTTTTAGGTTCTAAGTGTAATAAGATCATGCGATGGGTCATGTCCAACTTTTCTTTTTTTTATGAAAGATGATCAATCTGAGATTTACATGATGATGAATTCCATAATCAATGAAATTGAATTAAATAAAATAGACAATGGATAGAATGATGGAACAAAGCGCAGGATCATCACATTTTATTTATCAATAATTTAACCAATTAAAGAATTACCTTCTGTGAATTCATTCTTCATTGATGGATCTGAGAATAGGTATGCGTTGTACCTATACTTCATTAAAGGAATCAATATTAGATTCCCTCTAGTGGTGATCCTCATGTCTTCCAAAAATCTCTTAACATCATCATAGGAATCTCTGGGTGCTAGCATGGTAGATCATATCACTTTTGTCATCCACCTTTGATTTCTATAATAATCGCTTCAAAAACATTTTCCCTGATCTCTATACACTTGAGAGTGGGAGGTGTAGGAATATCTCTCTTTGTTATTGGGAGCATTCTTGGAAAGAGAGCCCACTGGGGATTGTTATGATTCTCTCCAGTTGTCATTATGGACAATATAAAATGAATTGGAACTACTAAAAAAATACTATAATTAGATTTAAATACTGCTAAGGTTTAGAAATAAATATTTTTACAAGTTCACTTTAATATTTATTTAATCCCTTGCAGAACCCCATGTTTAAAATAATAATATTATTATTGTTTATTTGACATGCTCTTAACTTGTGAATTAAATTAAATATTATTTAATAAAATAATATTCGATATATATTATTTTTCAATGGACTTAAAAACTTAGTCTTCTATTCCTCCACAATATTTATCGGGCCTTAAATAATGATAATTTATTTAACTAATAAATATCACTACATTATTCAAAAATAAATAAATAAATATTATATTCACTAAATAGAAAATGAACATTTATTAAATATTCTGCTCATATTATATTCTCTCAAATAACTAGTGGAAGAATATATACGATCAAGCAGACATGAATAGTTATTAAACCATGTGTGGGAATAATATTTATTCAACTTTTTAAATAATAAATAATAATATATTATTTAACTAAGATTCTGGATACACTTATTATGTGACCCTCTAGGCCTCTTTCTTAGTGGAATTAGGTGAATCAGCATAAATTCCAAGGTTAGTTTCTAGAAACATGCTAAGGCACCCATAGAGAAATTAATTAATGTCGTAATGACATAATAACACATGCAGATGCTTAATGTTTAAGATAATCCCTTTATCATGATATCTCTAATCAAGCAAGTTGCATGTTGGTTCCATCAACCTAGTTCTTGATGTCTCTTTCTTCTACTTATCGAAAATAGAACATACCTATAGATCACCATGGCTATGGATTTATTTAGGATATATCATTTCTATCAAAGGTCCTGAGATATCAACTTTTTTTAAAGAACAAAAGGGGAAAATATTTTCTCACATTATTCATTAATAAAATATTACTCGTGATGCACCCAACATATCATACCTCACTATGAACATATGTCATCACATTTTTCATCAATACATCGAATTACATGACTTATAATACTCATAAATAATAATATTACAGTCTAAGTATCAATACAAATGTTTTCATATTGGAACATCTAATTCCACACATGAATGTGGCTTTCCAACTGGCGGGTCTCATTCTCATAATATCCTACACTAGATACTACTAAGGACACGAACCACGAGAAGATTCCTCAAAGTCTTGTGAGTCTCCAACCAAAATAACCTAGATCACTGTTTTTCCTCAAATGATATCATTTTTCTATAGAACATACATTTAAGAATAGTTTCATGACACTTCTGGGTTCTCATCATAGCGGGGAACTACTATGACCTTTTAGTACAAAAACTACTCTTAGGACATTATCACATACTATTGTATACAGAAGAAAAATCATGATGTTATAAAAAGTTTATTAATATTAAAAAATATGAATAAATATTATCATAAAGTACACCGAATTTGGTTCTAGGGAACCAACAGCAACAATATTTACATGGGTCAAATACGTATACTAAAGTTTTATATGGTTAGTAGTAAATTTAAAATAATATAAATCATCAATAATAAATAATGAAATAAAAATATAATATCAAAATATTATGTGTGTGTGTTTTTGTATGTTACGTATTATTATTAATGTTAGTATTATTAAAGTATGATATGATGTATTTATAAAATTCAAATAAAGATATTAATATTCATGGATTGGTAAAATTAAATTTTTAGAATATAAATGATAAATTTTAATAGTATATGATGAAGATTATTTTCAATTAACTTTTCTTTTAATTATTGTCTATTTTTAAAAAATCTCTACTCAATAATGATTTTAATGAAATGTATTTGAAATATTTACAATGAAATAAATTAACCATCATCCAAGAAATATTACTGGGTAAGTAATAAGAATAAAATTTTTTTGTCCTTAAAAATAAATTTTTATGAAAAAATTGCTTTTTATAAGCTATGGATTTTATTATGATTAAATAATTATTTTAATTAAAATTGTTAATAATATAAATAATTAGAAAAATCAACATGAACATTGTATTTATTACTATTCATGTGATAAATTTATTTAAATTGGTCTAATTTAAATGATGACTCTAATATGATATTTAAAATTACATTCAAATAAATTAACACCCATTTAATTGAAAATTAATGTTAAATAATATTAAGAACACTTAAGGATTAAAACATCATTTTTCTACCAAAATGGTTTTTTATACACATTATATTTTTAAATATAAAGGTTAATTATTTCATATTTATATTTTTAATTAGATTAAATTGAGTCCAAATTTGGATTCATTGCATTAAAATTTGGTAAGGCAGTTATATTATATTTTTAGAAATAAAATAATTACCATAATTGATATTTAATCAATATTAATAAGTGTTAAAGTGGGTAATATGATGTAGCCTGAATTTTACTAATTCAACTTGGCACTTAGACCTTCTATAATAACTTTGTTATGTTAGAAAGACCCATTTTCACCTATAAAAGTAGATCACTTCCACTCATCCTCTCATTCCTCTCCATTTCAAATTATTTGGGCACAAATTTCCTCACCCTATCTCTATATAAATCTCTCTTAAATAGTTTCTAATATCCCAAGGATCCATTCTCAAGACTTAATAATATACCAATCAAGGTAATGGTTTCTCTCCCTCCTCTTTTAAATTCAAGAACTTCCTTTGTTATAAGACTTTTTTCCATGTGAGTATGATTCCATCAATTAATAATGAATACTTTAGTGTCCAAATGGTTCCTTATTGATGAGATACTACCCTTATATCTCGTTAAACTCATTTTATAATACCATTTTTATACTTTTCATGTTATCAATATCATTCCAAGATTTTTCATATCATATTTTTAGGTTGTGAATACCCAACTATAATATAATTCAAGGGTATCCATATATATGTAACATTATATTATTGATTGGTTAATTCCATGTATAAGACATGAATTACCTACTAGTGTGTTAAAATGAAACATTCTTATGATCTTTGATTTTTGTGGAGCACATAATGATAGACATATGAGGGGTGTTCTCTAATAACACTCCAATGCATTGGGTAAAGAATTAATCTCTAGAGATGGAATGTTTATGATACCTTGGTTTCATTCCTTAGTGATATTTTATATACCTTAGTGAACAACCTTGGTGATATATTTTTATGATACCTTATTTGTAACACCCCGACCCCAGTTACCCAGAGTCGGTGCATTATTGCGTAACATTGGCATGATCACAAAAGATCAAGTCTCGAAATACCGATTAGTTTAGTAGCCTTGGAAAAACTAGATACATTCATAATGTTACATTACACCAAAATGTGAAAAACTACAATAACAAAGTCTCCATAGTCCACACTCATATCATCTTCTGACTATCCCTGCAGGTCATTCATAAAATACTTCTTCACATCCTGGAAAATATTAAAACATTGAAAGGGGTGAGCTCAGATGCTCAGTAAGGATAACAATATTGCGGAATATTTCATAAATAAACATTAACATTTAAGGAAATGTATAACTAAAACAAAAGCCTTTTTAAACTTGAACTTCAGCATAATATGGCAAAAATAAAATTAAATAATTCCATTTACTTACTCACATGGATATTCTACTAGTAGAATAATCACATGCAATATCAATAACCACTTTTATAATGATGGAATTCATAATGCCAGACTATCATAACCACGTAGCCAAGGCCTCGTGCCAAGACCGCAAATAAGATTTTGTCAAGGCCCCGTGCCAAGACACTAGTTTGTCTCATGAGACCTACTGATGCATCAAGGAGCTGTAGCGGGCTCCACCCGTCACTTATTAAGTCCAATGCATTCCATATATGAATAGGTTTAAAAATATCATAAACCATAACATAATCGTATCACATAAAACATGCATAAAGGAAACATAACATTTCCACATTTCAATCACAAGATATCAATACAATACATTGATATAATAAAAACACTTTCAAAACCATTTTCAATACCAAAATAAAAGAAAGTTAAAACTTTGTATTTATTTTTCATTAAAAAAAGGTTATGGCTTGTAGAGGAAGCCGAAACTCAAATAATGGTCACGGCGGGGGAGAAGTCGTTGTCGCCGCATATGTACGGCAAGAAAAACATTCCCTTTTTGTCGTTTAGTAAAACGCTTCGTATAAAAAATATTCCTTTTAAATAAATGCAAAAGTCAAAGGGGTTTATACACCGTATAAAAGAAAGTTGTGTATAAAACAAAATATGCCTCAATGAAAGGAGATTGAGATGAAGACCCTTACAAAGATCATTTTTTTAGATAAAGTAGATCGATTATGTGTATTCACTATAATTAAACATAAATAAAGTACAAATACAAGATAGGACATAATAATATCATGACATAATTTGAAAGTAGGAGATTAACCCAAAGAATAGAAATTGGGTTAAGAAGTTCCATTACCTCGTGTCTGACTTGACTCGATCGTTCTTTAACCTCCTGAATAATAAACTAGAGGTAATTTCTATTTACTTAAGAACCTTTTTCATGTTCATTATTCCTTTTATATCACTTATTACCATGTTATGAACATTATGTAATTATTTAAGTTAATAACGGTCATTTTGTACATCTTTGGTACTTGAGTCAAAAAATAAACTTCTTATAATTACAAGTTGTTCATGTGGTGAAATATCCATTATATACATAATTATATTCATTATTTAGATATAATATACATCATATATATCCAGTATATACATTCATTTATAATATTACATAACATTTAGAGGTAAGAAATGAAATGCACCGTTCATGGAGACGGTAAGCCGTACGTACGCATGAACGCTACTTTCATTTCTATTTCATATTTAATGGAATGAAGTTATAATTATATAAAGGTATAATATAATTCCATTATAATTTATAATACCATTTACTCCATCCTTTATACATCCCACATATGGCATTAACAATTCAAATCACTTTGAGGGGGCAGTAGTCCGCACTTCCTAAAATGAAAATATCGCATTTACCCATAATGGAAACCATAAAGTTATGCCATAAATGAAAAATACAGAAGCTTAAGTAAAACATAAACATATTATATATCATATATAAATATAGTGACATCTTAATGGCCACCTTTTAAGATGTTATATGAGTGTTGAACAATCATCGTTTCGTGAGGCAGAAATTCACCATCCACAGAAACAGTATGTTCTTTAACCATTAGATGTAGGTGTGTGTAAGTGTAGCTAGAATACTCATTATAACAATATCCTAGTATATTGAGGATACTGGTTTTGTTACAAAATAAATGAATAAAAAGAGTTTAATGGGTTGGAGAAGCAAAATAAAACAAAAAGAACACAAGAGAAAACACTACCTCTAAAACGGGTAACTCTTTTTTATTTGAGCCAAAGGCTTCCTTGGGAAGAATTATTCCCAAATTGAGGCTTCTAGGAGTAGTAGAGGGAAGTTGGGAGATTATTTTGGCACATTTTGGCCGAGCCAAATGGCTTGAAAGTGTGAATAAGGTGGTAGTGGTGGGGGCCTTTTATAAGAGGAGAGAAGGGTCACTCTAGGAAAGATTGAAATGTTACTTTATTATGAAATTATTTTCGAATTATAAAGGTCCCACAATGATATAGTTAGAGGATAAGGTAATAAGGGTTAGAAATATACTCATACAATAGGTTTTTTACAAGTGTAAGCCTTGGATTTTACATTATCTTTTCATTTTATTTAAATCATTAATTAATGAGGTAATCGCTGAATCATCATGGTGTCATAAATAATTTAATTTATTTAATGTCTAAAAATTATAAACAAAAATATCATGATGTAGGAAATAGTTTTAGATTTCTAATTAATATTTATAGTAAAAAATGTGATTTTTATAACCCCATTTAAAAATTGTTTTAGTAAAACAACTCATGTTTGTGACATTTTTATTTTAACATTAAATAAAAATATTTTAATGTCATTTCCCTACCAAAGTGGCTCCATGGGCTCCCCAAGTTGACCCATGGTTTGTCTTGGTCGGCCATGACTCATCCAATAGGGGTAGAGCAAGTTTCAAGGTCATTTCCTTTTATTATAACATTATATTTACCTTAAATTTCACTAATTACCTTTAATCGTGATTAATTAAACATAAAAGTTACTATTCACCAAAAAATTATTTTAATCCCATTGAACCACATTTTACTTCATAATGACAACCATGTATGTCTAATTTTTAAAAATCAAATCACAGATGTGGTAATGTTTCATTTAAACAAAAAATCAGTTTTTTAATTACCACTTAGTGGTTTCACTATTCATCAAAAAATGAAGTTTTTCAGAACAATACCAAAATTTCACCCTAAGCTATAATTGATATTCCAAATTCAAAAATGATGTATATTTTACAAAATTCCAAACATATAAGTTCCATTAATTAATTTTATAATTAATTCCCGTTGTCACAATAAATAGCCTGTTTTTAAGAAACAATATATATCAAAAGATTGACAATTGTTTATGTCCAATTTCAAAGTGAAATTAATTATAATGACCAACATTGGATAAAATAGTAAAAATATATTATAATTGTAATTTAAAACCACTCAATAGTATAATTTATCACTATAAAATATTTTTTTAAAAAAATTTGTTTTTAAGTATTTTTCACTATTCATAAAAAATTGGAAGTTCTCAGAAAATTACAAAAAATTCAACTTTGGATAATTTCGATATTCCAAATACAAAAATGAAGTCCATTTTGAAATATAAAATTTATATAATTTCAAAAAGTGGGTATTACTATTCATAACTGCTACTTTAATTGGTCGCGGCGTGTTAGAATCTCGAACTTGCGTACAATGCAAGCTATTGAATTATTAAAAGAGAAGTGTATCATGAAAGCTTGGGGTGTTAAATTCTCCCCTCCTTCAATAAATTGCGTCCTCGCAATTTGAAAATGTTCTTCAAAAATAAAAGGTTGAAAATAGAAAATACCTTTGTGGAAAACCCACATCGGAAATAGGGTTAATAAGAATATAACATTAAAAGAAAGAAAGAGAAGTACAAAGGTCACCCGAGATAGCCCATACTAGGATTCTATGAAAATATGGATATGGAAGAAAAACAAACCAGCAAGGTCTGATGGAGATTTGTAGAAAACAGGATTAGGAGAAAGTTAACAATAAGAAAATCACAAACCTGTGATTGGTTAAACGGTCATTGAATCCCCAGTTGGAAAAGTTAACCGACAACGATTTTGTTTTAAGTTACCTTTTATAAAGTTGAGGAATTTATTTAATAGATTTTCTAAGAACGTAAGGAAATATACTTACTTGTCGTGTAGACTTTCATTCCTTAATAAATTTTTACCACAAACCCATCTTTCACTCCAAATGGTAACAGAACTCAAAAATATTCTATTTATCCTAATTGTATAAGGTTATAAATATTACCACATACCATTTAGATTAGGAAAACTATTTTGTAATAATTAGGGACTTCCTGTAGGCTAGTGGTAGGTAATAAAGGTCTGTCACACTATGGTTGTGGGTTCGATTCCTGCAGCTTTGTCCGACGCGACGGGTTATGCCCCACCCTGCAGGTTGTCCTTTTCCTAAAACTATAGTATTATAATATTCCAAAAATAATATTCATAAATGTTTTAACCGTAAACAATACTATCCAAAGATCAACTTAATCCATTCCAACCTTTATAGTTATCCAAAATACCTTCGTCCAGACTTTCTCTAAAGGGTCCTTAAATTCCAAAATCAATTGTAACAATAGATTCCCTAAACAAAGTAAAGTTTCTCTTATTGTCACATACTAAAAATATGATTTCCTTCATTATATTAAAACCTTAATGATAACAACAAGTAATGCAGTATAATCCTTATATATATCACATTATTTTTATAACCACAATATAATCCTTGAGTCCAAAAGCACCAATACATTAATTATTCCACTTCAATTGTAGTAACAGCATAATATTGTCCTTGATCCCTTGGCCTTTTCTGAGGTAAGTTTCCCTGACGCTTAGGAAATTCATTTGCATAATGGCCCATTTCCCTACAATTGTAGCATTCAACATTGATAGCCTCTTTCTTTCCCTTGCAATCACGATCCTGGTGACCTTTTTCTCCACATTTATAACAAACTCTCATTCCTTTTAGGCAGGTACCGGGGTGATTCATCCCACAATTATCACATAATGGAAAATCTTCTTTTCCCTCTTCCCTTTATCCATCATCCTTTTCTTCTCTTGGTTCCCTTCAAATCCATAGGACTCAGATAATTCTTTACTTATCTTATTAACACATGATACTATTTCTTCATATGTTGAGAATACATGGGAGACTATTTCCCTTCTAAATGTTTGCTTAATACCATGAAATATATGATCCTTCTTACTCTTTGGATCATACATATTGCTGGAGTTCACAATCCGTCTACTAGGTGCCATTTCTATACAATGGCATAAACTAGGTCATTTATGAATTAAAATACATAATTCCATACTTGTAAAACACTTAACATAAATTGAACTATTTATGGATATAATCCATAATCATAAAAATGTTTTCTTTGAGGAAGTATGTACTCATAAGCCCTTCATAATGGTTTATAAAGAAAATGATAATTATCCTAAGAATATCCCTCGGGAGTGTCGTAACCAAGAGTGCCGTAAGGCCCATTGTCGTGCACCAGTTCCCGTTCGAGTCTAGCTCAAAGCGGTGTTTTCAGGTTTTAACCCTAGGTACATATGTGCCAGATCCTCCTCTACCTGCTCGTATCCAGACAGGGATGTATTGCTCGGAAAACTCACAAAACCTCTATACTACCAAAATTCTAGGAAGTTCATCTATACTAATCCTCAAAGTGTATCTTTGGGCTATGTGCTCTAATCAGATTTTATCTAAATCTAGCTTCCAAGGTTAGTACTAAACTGCCTCTGATACCAACTGTAACGACCCGACCCCAGTTACCCAGAGTCGGTGCATTATTGCGTAACATTGGCATGATCACAAAAGATCAAGTCTCGAAAGACCGATTAGTTTAGTAGCCTTCGAAACACTAGATGCAGTCATAATGTTACATTACATCATAAAGTGAAAGACTACAATAACAAAGTCTCCATAGTCCACACTCATATCCTCTTCTGACTATCCCTGCAGGTCATTCATAAAATACTTCTTCACATCCTAGAAAATATTAAAACATTGAAAGGGGTGAGCTCAGATGCTCAGTAAGGATAACAATATTGCGGAAGCATTCATAAATAAACATTAACATTTAAGGCAATGTATAACTAAAACAAAAGCCTTTTTAGACTCGAACTTCAGCATAATATGGAAAAAATAAAATTAAATAATTCCATTTACTTACTCACATGGATATTCTACTAGTCTAATAATCACATGCAATATCAATAACCACTTTCATAATGATGGAATGCACAATGCCAGACTATCATAACCACATAGCCAAGGCCTCGTGCCAAGACCACAAATAAGATTTTGTCAAGGCCTCATGCCAAGACACTAGTTTGTCTCATGAGACCTACCGATGCATCGAGGAGCTGTAGCGGGCTCCACCCGTCACTTATTAAGTCCAATGAATTCCACATATGAATAGGTTTAAACATATCATAAACCATAACATAATCATATCACATAAAACATGCATAAAGGAAACATAACATTTCCACATTTCAATCACTAGATATCAATACAACACATTGATATAATTAAAACACTTTCAAAACCATTTTCAATACCAAAATAAAAGAAATTTAAAACTTTGTATTTATTTTTCATTAAAAAAAATTTATGGCTTATAGAGGAAGCCAAAACTCAAATAATGGTCACGGCGGCGGAGAAGTCATTGTCACTGCATATGTACAGCAAGAAAAACATTCCCTTTTTGTCGTTTAGTAAAACACTTCGTATAAAAAAAGATTCTTTTTCAATAAATGTAAAATTCAAAGGGGTTTATACACCGTATAAAAGAAAGTTGTGTATAAAACAAAATATGCCTCAATGAAAGGAGATTGAGACGAAGACCCTTACAAAGATAATTTTTTTTAAATAAAGTAGATCTATTATGTGTATTCACTATAATTACACATAAATAAAGTACAAATACAAGATAGGACATAATAATATCATGACATAATTTGAAAGTAGGAGATTAACCCAAAGAATAGAAATTGGGTTAAGAAGTTCCCTTACCTCGTGTCCGACTTGACTCGATAATTCTTTAACCTCCTGAATAATAAACTAGAGTTAATTTATATTTAATTAAGAACCTTTTTCATGTTCATTATTCCTTTTATATCACTTATTAACATGTTATGAACATTATGTAATTATTTAAGTTAATAACGGTCATTTTGTCGATCTTTGGTACTTGAGTCAAAAAATAAACTTCTTATAATTACAAGTTGTTCATGTGGTGAAATATCCATTATATCCATAATTATATTCATTATTTAGATATAATATACATCATATATATCCAGTATATACATTCATTTATAATATTACATAACATTTAGAGGTAAGAAATGAAATGCATCGTTCATGGAGACGGTAAGCCGTACGTACGCATGAACGCTACTTTCATTTCTATTTCATATTTAATGGAATGAAGTTATAATTATATAAAGATATAATATAATTCTAGTATAATGTATAATACTATTTACTCCATCATTTATACATCTCACATATGGCATTAACGATTCAAATCACTTTGAGGGGGCGGTAGTCCGCACTTCCTAAAATGAAAATATCGCATTTACCCATAACGGAAACCATAAAGGTATGACATAAATGAAAAATACAGAAGCTTAAGTAAAACATAAACATATTATATATCATATATAAATATAGTTATATCTTAATGGCCACCTTTGAAGGTGTTATATGAGTGTTGAACAATCATCGTTTCGTGAGGCAGAAATTCTCCATCCACAGAAACAGTATGTTCCTCAACCATTAGATGTAGGTGTGTGTAAGTGTAGCTGGAATAATAATTATAACAACATCCTAGTATATTGAGGATACTAGTTTTGTTACAAAATAAATGAATAAAAATAGTTTAAGGTGTTAGAGAAGCAAAATAAAACAAAAGAACACAAGAGAAAACACTACCTTTAAAACGGGTAACTCTTTTCGATTTGAGACAAAGGCTTCCTTGGGAAGAATTATGCCCAAATTGAGGATTCTATGAGTAATAGAGGGAAGTTGAGATACTATTTTGGTAGATTTTGGCCGATACATATGGCTTTAAAGTGTGAATAAGGTGGTAGTGGTGGGGGCCTTTTATAAGAGGAGAGAAGGGTCACTCTTGGAAATATTGAAATGTTACTTTATTATGAAATGCTTTTTAGATTATAAAGGTCCCAAAATGATATATTTCAAGGATAAGGTGATAAGGGTTCGAAATATACTCATACAATAGGTTTTTGACAAGTGTAAGCCTTGTATGTTACATTATCTTTTCATTTTATTCAAATCGTTAATTAATGAGGTAATCGCTGCATTATCATGGTGTCATAAATAATTTAATTTATCTAATGTCTAAAAATTATAAAAAAAAATATCATGATGTAGGAAATCTTTTATCTTTCTAATGAATATTTATAGTCAAAAATATGACTTGTATAACCCCATTTAAAATTTTTTTTAGTAAAACAACTCATGTTTGTGACATTTTTATTTTAACATTAAATAAAAAGTTTTTAATGTCATTTCCCTACCAAAGTGGCTCCATGGGGTCCCCAAGTTGACCCATGGTTTGTCTTGGTCGTCCATGACTCATCCAATAGGGTTAGGACAAGTTTCAAGGTCATTTACTATTATTTTAACATTATATTTACCTTAAATTTCACTAATTACCTTTAATCGTGATTAATTAAACTTAAAAGTTACTATTCACCAAAAAATTATTTTAATCTCATTGAACCACATTTTACTTCATAATGACAACCATGTATGTTGGATTTTTGAAAATCAAATCACAGATGTGGTAATGTTTCATTTAAACGAAAAATCAGTTTTTTAACTACCACTTAGTGGTTTCACTATTCATCAAAAATTGAAGTTTTTCAGAACAATGCCAAAATTTCACCCTATGCTATAATTGATATTCCGAATTCAAAAATGATTTATATTTGAAAAAATTCCAAACATATAAGTTTCATTAATTAATTTTATAATTAATTTCTGCTGTCACAACAAATAGCATTTTTTTAAGAAACAATATATATCAAAAGATTGACAATTGTTTATGTCCAATTTCAAAGTGAAATTAATTCTAATGACCACCATTGGATAAAATAGTAAAAATATATTCTAATTATTCTTTAAAACCACTCAATAGTATAATTTATCACTATAAAATATTGTGATTAAAAAAGTTTTTTTTAAGTATTTTTCACTATTCATAAAAAATTGGAAATTCTCGGAAAATTACAAAAAATTCAAATTTCGATAATTTCGATATTCCAAAACCAAAAATGAAGTCCATTTTGAAATATAAAATTTATATAATTTCAAAAAGTGGGTATTAATATTCATAATTGCTACTTTGATTGGTCGCGGTGTGTTAGAATCTCGAACTTGCGTACAATGCAAGCTATTGAATTATTGAAAGAGAAGTGTATCGTGAAAGCTTGGGGTGTTACATTATTGATGGAATTTGGTGATATTCTTATTAATTCCTCATTTTTATGTTGTAGCCACACTTCCATATTATACATCATGAACTTATGGTAATGTTGTGCCTATTTTTTTATGTTCATGTTCTTATGTTATTATTCATGTTTCACCCTTTATGTTCACATATGTTCTAATTTCACTTTTTTATCCCTTACTGTGTTTTATTCTAACCCCTTTCTTTAGACAAATTTCCTTAGTAAATCTTATACAATGTGGTGATATAACATGGGATAATAAATAATTATTTAAAGAGAGTTAAATCTATTTTATGTTTTCTTATGTGATCTATGTATGTATTCTATTATGTACCTAGTTTCCAAGACACTAAACCTCAAAAGATCCTGGTAAGTTTTAATGTAATATTTTTTAAGTAATTATGTTAAAAAAATCGTGTATTATATTTTGGGTTATTATAGTTGGTATTAGAGTAAGGTGTAGTTATTTTTTATAATTTGGACTAGAAAATATTAGTGAAAACCCTATGTATTAGATTAATAATAGAAAAATAGCCTTAAATTTTATTTAATTATATATTATGTGGTTTATTAACAATTACATCTTTGTTTAGAGAAAGTGGATGTGGTTGTGTCACATATGCACCTAGGGTTGATCACCCCTAAAAAGTTTGTTCGAGCATTGAATCAATCTTAAATCAATGCATGGTGAGTGGGACTAAGACTACACACCTATATATAAACTCCTAGGGTATATGTTTTCATTAATCACATTCTCTTTATAATCCATTATGAAGGATTTATTATTATGTAATGTAATATGAGAGAACACAACCTAAAGAAACATATATTGAACCAAGAGTGATAAAGGTTGAACTAAATGTATCCTAGTATAATATTTGGGTACCTTAGACATTCATAAGATGAACCATTAGAAAATAATATATTTTTATTTTTATTCTCTTTAGATATTATTGATCACCCATGATTAACTATTTTGGTTTTATTTGATAACTGGAAATAATATGTAGCTAATTACATTATAATTAGGTTGTAGGTAGTTAATTTAATGTATTAATTATGTTTTTTAAATATATTTATAGTCTTTTATAAATATGTAATGAATTAAATCTCTCATGACTCTCCAATACCTCTTATATTATTTAATTACAATTATAATTGAAAATTCTAGTTTGAGTGTTCTTTCCACATTTTCTATAATTCATCCCACTTGAAATTTACTTTACATCATATTAAAATATCCTCATATTATTTAATATAATTATGGGTCTTTAAATTAATTAATACATATTTTAAATTAGATTAATTTCTCATATTACTCAATTTTGTGAATTACTAAAAGGGACATTACTGATTCTTCATAATGTCACAAACCAAAAGAGGTCTTATCATCCTTTATAATGTTATAGAGGAGGGTGATATTTGGGAAGTATATATCTATATTGTTTTAAAAGTTAGAGTATTTTTTGCATATTTCTATAAACAACCATGTTTTCAACCATTCCACTCAAATCATTTTTTGAAGGTTTTATGGAAAACAAGTTAGGAATTAAATTTCAAAAATATATGTTCAAAATCCACAATGATATAAAACTTTTTTTCATTGATCTCACTCATTTCAACAAATATCTATTATGTGTTCTTGGACATAATAATTTATAAAATTTAGAAACCTTATGAAGCATAGTGTCAACACATGGATGTGACTTGATTCAACTCTTTTCCTCTAAAAGTGAAAACAGAATTAGAGCACCTACTAATCTTGATTTTGAAAAGGTATGCCTCTAGAAACTCCTATGATTCAGAACAAAATAATGAATGATATTTGGAACAAATTGTGGATAATATTATTATATTTATATTATGAGGGAAAATATATGTTACCTAGTATTCTCTAAGATAGAATGGTTTTTATCTCTTTAGAAGCAATATTTTGAGTCAGGATTATCTTTTAGATACCATTAGGTATTGTTATTGGTAAGTGATAATTAAAATTGTGATGAAATTTTTTATTTAAGATGGGGGGAACATAATGCTTCAGTTTTTTGGGAATCATATTTTTTCAATGAAATATATGTTTATAATTCTAGACTATTTTTTCTATTAGTTCCAAGAAATTTAAATAGATTAAGAAATAAGTCATACAAGATAGAAATTAAACTAATAACACTTTATTCATTAATAGTAAAACATTATAGAAAAATAAAATGAAACTATGTATTAAAAAACATATATTATTACTCACTAAGTATTATTATATCCATTAAAAGTGCACAAATTATAAGGGGATAATAAATAGAAAATAAAAAAATGTTTAATGTTACGTGATATCCTAGATAATCTTCAACATTAAAGTTCACCAATAGCAAAATAAAACCTATAATCATGAGAACCAATATAAAAGGAGAAATAATAATTTGAGATCTAAAATGAAAACTATGGAAATGAGAAGTGTGGCTTAAAAAGTTTGAATGTAATGAATTAGTTTAGTAAATCTATATAATGGAATGAAATCTAGTCATTATAAATATGGTCGTTAAAAATATAGTCATTAGATATGTTCGTTGGATTTACATTTGTTCAATATGTATACTGAATTTGTGCATGGTTGGTAGTAAATTTAAAATAAAATAAATCATGAATAATAAATAATGAAATAAAAATATAATATCCAAATATTATTTATATATATTAATTATGTATTATTTTTAATATTATTATTATTAAATAATGATATAATGTATTTATAAAATTCATATAAATATATTAATATTGATGGATTATTAAAATTAAAATTTTATAATATAATTAATTAATTTTAATGGTATTTAGTGAATATTTTTTTCAAAGAACTATGTTTTTAAAAGTGTTGTGTATTTTTAAATAATCGTTACTCAAGAATGATTTTAATGAAGTGAATTTATAATATTTACATGGAAATAAATTAACAATCATCTAATAGATATTACTTGGTTAATAACAAGAATAAATTCCTTTTATGCTTAAAAGATTTTTTTTTTAAAAAAATGGATTTTTATACACTATGAATTTTATTATGATTAAATAACGATTTCAATGATTTTTTTAATAATATATACAATAAAATAATCCAAAATAACCCTATATATATATTGCTAGGTGAGTAATATATTTATTTAATACTTAGAAGATATATTTTTCCTAAATTTTTTTATGTTCATAGATACTAAAATTAATTTTTTATCATGTTTATGAATTGAATCAAATAAAATGATTTTCATAATTTAATAAAAAATTTCAATTAGTTAATAAGGTAAATTTTATTTTTATGTATAAAATTTAGTTACCTAGGTTAAAGATTAATTATTATGGTAAAAAACTTATTTTTCAAAGAATTATTTTTAAAAAACATTGAATAATTTCTATCAAAATAAAATAAATTGATCCCCTTTAAACGATTACTCTAATATTTTGTTTAAAATTACATTCAATAAAATTAAAAATCATTTAATTAGAAATTAATTTTAAATAAGATTAATAATACTTAATGATTAATAAATCATTTTTCTACCAAAACGATTTTTTCTACACATTATATGTTTTAATTTAAAAGTTTCTTTTCTCATATTTAGATATTGAATTAGATTAAATGGAGAGTAGACTTATAGTCATCAAGATTAAATTTGGTAAGATAATACATAGTATATTTTTAATGATAAAATAATTACCATGATTAATATGTAATCAATATTAATAAATGTTATAATAGATCATCTAATATAGCTCGAATTTTACTACATCAACTTAGAAGTTAGACCTTCCATAAGACCTTTGTTAGGATAGAAATTAAATATCACATTTATCACTAAAATTTCTTCACCTAACTCACCTAACCCACCTAACCCCAATGTGATTTCATTCTTGTATCTTACCTAAAATTAGTTTCCATGGAAAATCCCCTCTTTTTTACCTATCAAAGAAGCTCACTTACACCCATCTTGTCTTCCTATCCATTTAAAATACTTTGAGGTTGAAGTTACTCACCCTATCCCTATGTAAATCTATCACCAGGAGATCATAAGGTCCCAAGGATCCATTCTTAATCCTTACAATTCTACCAAGCAGTATAATGGATTCACACCCACATCTTTTCAATTAAATAACTTCCTTTGTAATAAGACTTTTTGTTTCCATGTTATTATTATCCCATGTGTTCATAATCAATCCCTGACTATATGAATGATTATCTATTGATTATATGCTACCTAAATCTTTCATTAAACCCAATATATAATCCATTTTTTATACTCATAATTTTGTTGAAATCATTCCTTGATTTTCCATTTCCTATTTTCATGTTGTGAATAACCAACTCTAATATCATTCATGGGTATACATATGGATGTAAAATTATTTTATAGATTGGTTTATTACATGTATTAAAACCACATTCCATACTCATGAGTTAAATGTATATGTTCTAATGATCTTTCCTTGATATGGAACACATAATGATAGACATATGAAGGGTGTGTCTGATAGTGCTCCAATGCATTAGGTAAAGGATTAATCTCTATAGATGACATGTTTATGATACCTTGGTGGAATGCCTTGGTAATGTTTTATGATACCTTGGTGAAAAAAATTGGTAATATTTTTTTATTAAACCTTAGTAATGAACTTTTATTATATTCTTATGAATGTGTAATGTTTTTGTTATAGAAAAAATTTTATATTATGGCTCATGTTTGTATGATCATGTTATGCCTCTTTTTTTATGTTCATGTTCTTATGTTATGATTTATTTTTTACCCATGATGTTCACTTATGTTCCAATGTCATTGTTTATACCTTTATAAGATTTATAATCACCCCATTCTTTTCAAAAAAGACTCTAGGAAATATTATCCAGTGAGGTGATATAACATGGGGTAATAAAGAAGTCATTAAAGTGAGTTAAAACTAGTTCATGTTTTCTTATATGATCTATGTATGCCTTGTATTATGTACCTAGTTTCCAAGATATTGGTACTGAGTCGTGAACTGGAATCATATGGGTATAGAATTTAAAAACATTCACCAACAATTGACATAACTACTTCATCGCTGATAAATAATAGCCTTAGTAAAGTCTCGAGGATCTCCGTGTTTTGATTTTTAAGCTCAAAATCAAAACAGAAAGTTACCTCATTCAATATTAAGTTGTTATCAACATCCACTCATATTCAGTGATTTCTTCTCGAAGGATATGAACTTGAATCTCTTTAGATGATCTACATTCACTTTGAAATTCCATGGGAGCATCGATCATCAAATTCTAGGTACTAAAATGGAAATTTTAAAATTCCTTCAAAATCTCCCTAATCATCACAGCAATGATCCATTGATCCGTGAAGCATAACTTCAATAAAAGGCTTAGATCATCTTATTATCTCTCCAGGAAGTGGGAGAATTGATAAAGTCTCTCATTTATTGTGCGATGAATAGTTTTCCATATGTGATCCTCTCCTACATTATATAGTGTGATTATAAAATACTCAACAAAGGGTCCACATCCCTCAAATATTTATTACTCACTATAAAAAACATATTATGACTACTTTATTGAGTCATAAATATCATTTATATTTTTATTAATTTTTTTATAATATAATTAATATATTAAATGATAAAATAGAGTCATTAATTCAACTTGATATTCCAAAAAATATTAAATAAACCTTTAATATAAAAATAATATTCATTCATATAATATTTTTTACATGTATTTAATTTAATACTTGTAAATAAATTTAATGTTGATTATTCTAAACTCTAATAATATGAATGTATTCCTTGGTGATCACATATTCTCAAACATATCATAGAACCCGTAGTGGACCCACCATGTCATATATGCTTATTTATCAGAATAGGGCATAACTTTGAATATTCTTAGTGTGTGACTGACGGACCCAAAGGGCGTCGTAATTTCCCTACAGGTCTAATCAAAACAAAAAATTTATAAAAATTGAAACCGTATAATTAATTAATTAAAATAGAAGAAGGTTGAGGTCGGACCCATATAGATGGTGAAATTAGTTTAATTAAATTTTTAAAATAATTTATATAATTAAAATAAATAAATAGGTGAAGAAGAGATAGGTCTAATTGATTTAAAAGAAGATGAATAAAGATGAATCATATTGATTGTGTTGAAAAATCATATCTTGAAAGCATGTTAGGGTTTTTTAGTTTTAGGGTTCAGGTGAAATTTTATTTTAGAAAATAAATTTATTAATCCATGTTTCTCACTGGGGTCGAGATGAGGTGGGTCCAATGTTCATGATATCCTCTTCTCAACCCAGAAACCCCCTTTTTCCTAAGGTTAGGTAGTTTCGGTAATTGTTGAATTGAGTTTATCTCGATACCGTATTTAAACATGGTTTCCCTAAATGAAAAAATCTTCATGCCTCAATTTAGGGTAACCAATTGTGCAATTTAAATCATTCCTTTCATATTAAAATATAAATGGTCATGATAAAGAGAAAATAAATGGAATGTAATTGAATAAATGGATTGCAACAATCCAAAACATGAATAAAAATAAAAAAATCCAAAAAAAACACATTCTATATTTGGCATCATAATCCTATCACAGGTAGGTTTTCCCCCCTAATCCTAGTTATAAGAGTTTAATATGAAAGGAATAAATAAAAATAATATACAAAGAAAAGAGCGGAGATGTAGAACTGGTGAGGACTCTGCACAGCACAACTTCTTACTCCAAACATTGGTCTCCGGATTCCCCTAGGTAGCAACAGAACTATTGTCTCTTTATAGACATCCAAAGAGCTCGTGTAACATTAAATTACATTATAATGGGTTAAAAAGTAATATTGGATGGTCCTGTGGTCAAAAAAATCAGTCTCTTCCACCTTTTCTGTTGAAACCTCACTATTTTTTGGGTCGTCCTGAAACTTTCACATCGTGCAAGCGATTCATTAAGTATAATGTTCAAGGACATGAAATATTCATGGATTTTTAACATTTTATAAATATCGATGAGTGTCATGGATTGTAATTTTTTTACATTATGTGATGTATTCATATCGTGTGATGTCTTCACATCGTGTGATGTCTTCACATTGTGTAATATATTCTTTTTTGGTGTCACGCCATGACATGAAGTTCTGCAGTGTGAAGTATTTTTTCTACAGATATACACCTATTTTCTATTACTTTTACCAATATTTGTTGTATCCTACAAAAAATCAAAAAATAAGTTAAATTGTCTAAATATTGTAAATAATATCAACTATATTTCATAAATTAGTGAATTAAAATACCCTAAAATATATACATGAAATACACATATCAGTGACCCTCTAAGACTTTATCTCGATAGTAGTGAATATTATTCACAAACCAAGAGTAGATTCTAGAAACCCATTAATACCCTAAATAGATAAGGAGTATTCATAGTAATGAAAACCTTCCTATGAATACATGTCATGTAATATAATTTCTCTATCTCATAATATCTCATAAAGAAAGATGCACAATTTGTAGCGTCGTCTTTTCTTGATTTATTATTCATTGAACTTACTTGATGGACTTATCTTATTCTACCATGACCATGGATTTAGTAAAGGTACTATCATCCTAATCAACTAGGCATGAGATATCTCTTTCTTTTAGAAGTGACAAATTTTATCTTGATTATTCAATCAATGTCATACTATCAGTGACACGCCCAATGCAAGTTTCCTCGCTGTGACTTCAATGTCGTAGTTTTTTCCTTACATCAAAGTATATGATAATGTAGTTAGAATTGATAATAATATCAAGTTATAATACCATTATGCATGTTCATAAATAGAAAATACCAATGAAACCTAAAACATGTGATTTTCCTATTGGTGGGTCAGTGCTCATGATCTCATCTACTCCAGAATACCCAATGTGAACTTCATAAGAAGAAATGTCAATTCTTGTGAGCCCCCAACACCTAATAGTTAATCATCATATATGTCCAGTCAGTATGATGTATCTAGACCATAGGATATATGTTTTATATAAATGTAATATTATCTCTAGGTTCTCATTATAGCTCGGGAACTACTATAATATTTTGATACGATGTGCAATCTAAGGAAATTACCATATAAATAGTAGACATAGAAATATCGATACTATTATGGTAAGTATACATCATGCACTGTATACATGGTATGGTAATTGAAAATTATTGTTCAAGTTGACTCCCAACCACCAACTATTACAACATAAAAAACTAAACCTCAAAATATCCTAAGAAGTTATGATGTAATATTTTATTAAGGGGATGTGTTTTAAAAAACATACATAAAATTATGGTCTGTTATAACCACCATCACTAACAGGAAGATAAAAAAATGGATAGAGGTGATGGCAGAGATGAGGACAGGTCTAGTGACACAAAAGAGAGGATCTTGTACAAGCTTCTGTAGCATAGATAGAGGATCAAACATAGTAAAAATAGGATCTTGCACATGATAGAGAGGATCTTTCCCCACATATGTTTACTTATGCATCTAATATACTATCTTCATATCAGACATGTCATGTTGCTAACATCCCTAGAGCTCTAAATGGGTTGTAATTGGCTATGATATCATGGTTTTTGTAGTCTCCGAGAGACACTATCTTCTACGGGGACCTCTTTGATGTGTTCCCATTTCCATTATCTTTCATATATCCATAATTATTGGGATATGGAACCAAATTTGTTGTCAGACAGTCCTCTATATAGTATAAGAAGGCACCAACATCACATCATATTAAGGTGTTAGAGGGACCAGTGAAGTAGTACATATAAGAAACATTTCCATAGTCGTATGTTCACCCTGTTGGGGTAGAGGCAGGACATAAAGATGAACCCTCTATTGTAGTTAAAACACCGGAATGATTTATATGTTTCACCTAAAATGGGAGTGAGATGTATACATTGATTTTTGGAATAGAGAGGTGAAGACATTGATTCATTCTAATGGAAAACATTTTAATATACAAATGTATAATTTATCAAGTCATTTAATGTATTTATAATCTATATTTCAATATAAATCTTCAAAATCAATTATTAGATACAAGTTTAATTACTTGATAAATTTAAACAAGTAAACATAAAAAAATATCTAATTTATAAAGTAATTAATTGTTTTTTATAATCTAAATACCTATATAAATTTTTAAAAATGCTTATTGACTAAATATTTAATTACTCTAAATTTAAATAAGTCAAAATTTAAAAATATATAATTTTTAATGTATTTAAAATTATTTTTATAATCTATAATTATATATAAATTTTCAAAAACACTTATCAACTTTAATGTTAATTACTAGATAAATTTAAAGAATGAAAAATACAAAAAAAATCTATTCATATAGGAAGGAATTAAATTTTTCACTGATAAAAAATTTCATACACACACATACCCATTCAATAAAATTTTAATTAATTAATAAATTTAAACTTGTTCACATACATAAATATATATTTATACAGTAAGGATTATAATTGGTCACAAATAACCAATTCCCTCCAAAACTTGGTCAACAGCCTGATCAAATTTATTCTTCCCTCTATTTCATTAGTTGCTTATATGGATCTATTTTTAGATCTTTATCATTGATTCAATGAGTTTTGGGGTTTTCACTAAACATGAAAAATGTACTTCCATTAACCATATTTTAGAGGCTTAGTTCTTTGTATATTTCTTTACTTCCATTCTCTTATGATTTGATTATATGTATGGAATGCAAATGTTTTTTTATTTTATATGAAATAATTAATCCAAGAACATTAGTGTTGACAGATATGAGACTAAAAAACCTCAATATTGAAGTTTTTACTCACTGGTATCCCTTCATCATCTACTACTTAGTCCAGCTAAAACTTTATTATTTCAATGTGATTAGCTTTTATTTCCCATACGTTATTTTTAAAGAAAAAAATAAATTTATTTGAAACTAAGAAGAAGAAAATTAAGTAGCATGAATAATTTAAATATAAAGTGATTTATTTATCAATTTTTTTAGATAAATTGTATTTTGAACTTCAATTTCCCATTGAATGTTTTTTTATTAATTAAAATAATAAATAATATAAATATATGAGTACGAATTTCTTCAATTTGAGCTAATATTCTGATATATGATATTTATTATGAGTTATTTTTTAAAAAAATATTAGATTATATATAATATAATACAATAAATAAAATGATTATTGTAATATATAATTTTAAATTATATTCTTCTAAAAACCATTATCTTTAGAATCTGATATATAAATGACATTTGATCATATAAAATATAGTTGTTTATCATAGAAACTTTAACGATTCTACTTTATAATTCATTAATTATAATTTAAATAATATACACTTTAGAGGATGACACCAATATAGTTAAATAAGATTTATGATTATTCATTTAAAACATCATCATGATATCAAAATATTTTATTTCAATATTTTACTCTGGGGACACTATTTAAATTTTATTATAATAAATATCAATAAGTTATTTTGTTGTATCATTTTCGAAAACCAAGATCCTTTTATTAATGTATATTTAAAATGATATCATAACTGTTATAAATCATCACGTTCTACCTAATTTTGTCTTTTAAGGAATAAAATTTAAACATTTTATCGAGAAAACTCAATATTTATAGATAATAGCTTATACTTTTCTAAACATCATGTAAATAAATGGAAGCAATAATATAAGATATATTTAAAGTCATTAATATTAAAATTTGTATATTATAAGGTAGATATATATTTTTTATCTTCTAGAGACTACAAATTAATATTATACTACCATTTAAGATACATACATAAACACTTCTCATTTAAAGGTTAATAAATATATTTCTCATAATTGAGTATTGGATGTTTCATAATAATTTCAACGAAAAAAACAAATTTAATTATTATTTAACATTTTTAAAGATCAAAAAATAGAATGTGACCATTATTATTTCATACAACACAAAAAACATTTATTTTCATTTTTTTAATACATTTTTTCATGATTTGACCATTTCTGGTTTTGAATGGGGATTTTCATGATTCAATCATTCGATCAGGACATCGAGGCTACACTATCTAATATAAGTATAGTTTTATTAACCTTTTAGGATTTTTTTTAATATATTTTAATATGATAAAAACTCTTGTGTCTTAAAATATATTTGGGTATTACTTTTTCAAATATATTTGGTTATTATTTTTTCAAATAAAAATAAATAACATATTTATAAAACTATAACATTTAAATAACCCTAAACCCATGAAATTCATCTACCCCATTTCATTAAATTTTAAAACTCTAAACCCATTTAATTAAAAAATGGATAGATGGTTTTAATAGATTTTTCTTATAAAATATGTTTTTAGGATAGTCAAGTTTAATTTTAATTTCGAATTTGGTGTATGTTTTTTTAAATAAAATCAATTTATGAACCTAGATAGTGAATTGATGAGATTGGAATGGTGTTGTGAGATTGATTGCCCTTGGGGAAAAACTATAAAGTTCATTTTCCCCAAATATGCGGGGGTGACAAGAAAAAACAATGCTCACACCAGGCTTCATGGTGGGTTTGGCTTTAAAATGTCATCCCACCAATTTATATATTTATATTTATATATTATTTATTTGTGACATCTATAAAAAAGTATGAATATATTTATTTTTATAATTTCATTTATTATAAATATATTTATATTTATATATTATTTATTTCTAATAAGTATGAAAAATATTAGTATAAATATATTTCTAATCGTTATAATTATAAATATTTTTTTATAAATACATTTAATATATTTACAAAAAAAAAGGATCATATATAATTGTATATATTATAAATATATTTTTTATTAATAAAATAAATATAATTATATATTTTATATATTTTATGTCATAAATTTAAATATATTATAATTATAGTTATATTTATAATTATATAAATATATTTTTATTTTTTGTAATTTTAAATATATTTTTTTATAAATATATATTTTAGACTTAGTAAAAGAAAAAAATTTATATATAATTACAATTTTTATAAATATTGTAAATAAAATTATATTTATAATATATTTTATATCATAAAAATAAATATTTTATAAATATTTTTATATTTACAATTATATAAATATATTTCTATTTATTATAATTATAAATATATTTATTTTTATAAATATATTTTATATCATTAATTATAAGTATATTGTTATTAATATAGTAAATAAAATTATATTTATTGTATATTTTATATCATAAATGTAAATATATTATAAATATAATTTGATTTATATTTATATAAATATATTTTTTGTAATAGTAAGTATATTTATTTTTATAAATATATTTTTTATATTTATAAGAAAATTTCTTTTATATAATTGCATTTATTATAAATATATTTTCTATAAATATAGTAAAAACAGTTATATTTATTATGTATTTTATATCGTAAATGTAAATATATTATAAATATAGTTATATTATTAACTATATACATAAATTTCTATTTAATGAAATTATAACTGTATTTTATAGATTTATGAAAACAATGTATCATATATAAGTGTATTTGTTATAAATATATAAATAAAGTTATATTTATTGTGTATTTTATATCAAAAATGTAAATATATTATAAATATTGTTGTATTTATAATTATATAATTGTTTTTCTATTTTTAATAATTATAAATATATTTATTTTTGTAGATATATTTTTCATATTTTATAAAAAAAAAGTCTTATATATAACTACATTTGTTATAAATATAGTTAATAAAATCATATTTATTATATATTTTATATCATAAATGTAAATATATTATAAATATCATTATATCTATGATTAGATAAATATGATTCTATTTGTTATAATTATAAATATATTTATTTTTATAAATATATTTACTAAATTTATATAAAATGTAACATATATAATTGCATTAAATATAAATATTTGTTTATTAATATAGTATATAAAATTTTATTTATTGTATATTTTATATCATAAATGTGAATATATTATAAATATAATTATAACTATATATATATATAAATATATTTTTATTTGTTGTAATTGTAAATATATTTATTTTTTAAAATATATTTGTTAGATGTATAAAAAAATTCATATATTATTGCATTTGTTATATATATATTTTATAAATATTTTAAATACTTTTATATTTATTATATATTTTATATCAAAAATGTAAATATATTATAAATATTTTTATATTTATAATTATATAAATATATTTCTATTTGTTGCCATTATAAATACTTTTGTTGTATTTATAAAATAAATTATTATATATAATTACATTTATTATAAATATAGTATATACCTCCAATGGCCCGAAGGCCTTCATTTTTTTATTGATTTTTGATAATCAACCTTTCAAGGGGTTAGGTGGAACCCTTACATGGCCCTTAGGCGTAAGTATTACATGGATCATAGGCCTTAGAGGAATTCATTGCACGTAGGCTTCAAACATTACATACAACTCAGACTAACTACTTGGAACTACTCCTCCCCAGCATCTTCATCGTGAAATCAGCTCTCCACCTTCGCATGGCTATTTGGGTAGGCTTTCCTGTGCATGCACAGGCTTGTCCCGATGGTAGGTGTCATACCCTCTCATTCTTGCAATCTGTTTAGCTTCTACTATGGTGAAAGCTCCCTGCTCCTCCTCCTTCTGAAGCTTGTTACTTGTAGGTTTCCTGGTTTGCATCTGCACTTAAGGTGGCCCGAAGCCCTTGAGGTGGCCCAAAGGCCTTACTTACCCGAAGGCCTTGGTAGCCCGAAAGCCTTAAAGGACTCGGGGACCAAATCGGTGGCCCGAAGGCCCAAACAGGGGTATATTCCCGGCTGCTACAGTGTCAAACAGTGCCTACTATAGTTCCCGCTGCAGTACCTACTACAGTTCTGCACATTTCCTGCTACAGTACTGCCCTCATCAAGTCCATTTACATACTAGTATTCTTTCTAATATTAGCAGTAATCTTGCGTTCTTAATCTCTCAAGGCATTCCCATCAATACATCATCCACACCAGCATTCTCGTCCCCTACTATAATGCTCTTTTACTCTCTATACTTACTGAAGGATACTTTCAATGTTAGAGCCATCAGAGTCAGCCTCTGAATGTGAATCCTCCTTTTTGGCATCCCACTCAGTAGGACCACATCCTATTCACTAATTTTTTGGATGACGTTCTCATTTTCATGACCGGGTTTGCTGCCAAGTCCCTTCCAAATCTTGCACCTCCATTTCAGATTTTTCATCTTTTAAGGGAGATGGAATCTCAATGAAAACAACTGAGGGGGCATCCTAAATAAACAAATTAGGACATGTGCACTCCTCTTGTTCTTTATTCAGCTGCATTTCATTAGATGTCATCATCTCCTTTTGATGCTCTTTGGTATCTACTGAGGACTTATTTAGAGAGATTTCATCCTTTCTTGATCATAAGTGGGAAGAGGAACATTACTAGAATAATCTGTGAGCGACTTCAGACCCTCCATCTCTTTAGATTTTTGTTGTTGACAATCACCATCAGTATGTGTTTCAAGAACCTCAAAGATGTTTGATGTTTTCACTGCATCCTCTTGCTTATTTTTAGGAGTATGTCTGGCCTTTCTGTAAGTTACATTTGATAAATCATCCTCATCCAGTGAGGGATTTGAAGAAGTATTGTTTTTTAGTTCAATAGATTCCTTAACATTTTGCTAGACCAAAATAGGGTCTCGATCATGGCCTACTAGAGAAGCAAGGCCAGCTAGTCTGAGTGAGGTTTTTCTCATTGTACCATTTTTATTCACCTGAAGAGTCTTTAATAGATTAGGCTATCAAGGTTCAGCTAAAGGAGAATTTTATTCTTTCCTAAATTTAAATTCCACAACAGAATATTTAATCAATTTTTGTTTACCTCTACAGACTTTAACCATACTCTATTCCTAATGGAATTTCTAGTTTATATCTTCTTTGATAGCATCTTCCATTAAGTCATGTTCATCAGTGGATTTCATCTCTGAAGTGATGGGGTTCAAAACGTTGATAGGATCATCCTTTTGTGATTCTTCCACAACAACTATATCAGCCCAACTTGTGTTATTAGGCACTCCATTATGATTGAACAAAATATAGTTGGCCTCCTCATTTTTAAAGTCTCCATAGCATTATAGCTAGAATGATCCTACCCCAAAGCAACATGGTATCTAATAGATGAAGACTCCCCTAGTATTAGTGGATTTTATAAATATAGTGAATATGGTTATATTTATTTTTAAATTTATTTTATATCATAAATGAAAATATATTAAAAATATAGTTATATTTGTAACTATATGAATATATATTTTTTATAATTATAAATATATTTATTTTTAGAAATATATTTGTTAGATTTATAAAAAAAATTCATACGTAACTGCTTTTTTTATAAATATAGTTAATACAATTATATTTATCATATATTTTATATCATAAATGAAAATATATTATAAATATTGTTATATTTATAAATATATAAAATATATTTCTATTTTTTTAATTATAGATATATTTATTTTTATAGATATTTGAAATAGGCTAGAGTAGATCTCAAAGTCCCCGGCCCATTTTGTAAGAACCCACGTTTGTACAGATTGAGAATTCAGCGGGAATTTGAATTTTTCCCATTGTTGGATGGGTCATTTTGAAATCCTAAAATTGGAATGATGTTCTTAGATTTTAAATGTCCCAACATGGTGTTTTTGGACGTGGTTTAAATTCTAGTGAAATTCTCAGGGGTTCAGGAGAGCACCATAGGAGGAATTGGTCTGTTAGGGTGCTCAAAACAACTATAAAATCCCATTCACACCATGGATAGGGTATTAATGATGTGAAAATTTTTCATGGAATTAGGCTAAGAGGATTTAAGACATGAAAAGGGGCTAGGGGCCACAATTTGAAAAATCACAGTATGAACCCATGGTTCACACTATGAAAATGTACAGTTCCTATTTTTTTAGAGGCTCAGTATTGAAATAGTGGGTGCCCTAGACCCAACTATATTGTACTTTTGATTAACATATCATGTGTATAGTTAGTTATACATGATTTCATCTTACCATTATAGTGTATACCTTTCTGCGTCCACTATTATAATGGTAATGTCCAAAGGTTAATTGTCGTGTTGAGCGGTTATAGAAGATCCTAGGCTATAATCAGAACCTCAAGATACAATGACATTAATCATAAATATATGTTATATGGTCTAGATACATCTTACTGACTTGACACAGTAGATGTTTGACTATCAGGTGTTGGGGGCTCATAAGCAATGATACTTCTTATCATAAAGTTCTCACTTGGTGATCTCTAGTAGTGAGATCATGAGGACATACCTGTCAATAGGAACACCACATTTTTTGCGTTTCATTGGTTTTTCCTATCAATGGACATGTGTATTGGTCTCTTGACATGAGATCATTACTAATGTATATCATTTTATTATGTACTTTAATGCTAGGAGAAAATCATGGTATTGAAATCGTGGTGAGGTATCTTGTGTTGGGTGTGTCATTGGTGGTATGACATTGGTTGAATGTTCAAGAAAGGATTTGTTGCTTCCAAGTTTAGGAAGTTGTATATCTCAGGCTTGGTTGATTAGGATGGTGATTCCTTCATAAGTATTTGTCCAATGCAGTCAAAAGGAAAATCCACCTGTATAGACCAACAAATAATAAATTGAGAAAAGGACGATGACACAAATGTGCATCCTACTTTATGAGATATTTAATGATAAAGAGATTATAGTACATAGTCAGTGTTCGTAGGTTTGTTGTCATTTCTATGAAAATCCTTGTTTCTTTAGGGGCCATGATGGGTTTCTAAACTCCGCTCTTGGTCTGTGGATTTATTAACTGCTATCGAGATAAGTTCTTAGAGGTTCACACACAATAGTTTATTCAATAATCTTCCCTATTCAGTTGAATAGGTATATAGACATAGTGGGCCCCTCCATAGGGTCCGAGTATTGTCCAAGTTTTCTATCACCAAAAGAATTAAATAAATTAATTAATATTCAAGTTATGAATATTTGGTATTGAATTTATTTACTGTATTTATGAGTTTAGTAAATATGAGAAAAATATTAATCGAACGAATATTATTTTAATATTCAAGGATTGTTTAATATAAAGTGGGAGAGGGAGTCGAGTTAAATGTATTGGTTTTATCACGTAATATATTTTATATATATTACAAGTATATGATAAAATAATAAATAATATTAATGTAGTTTAGTTCATCAAAATTATTTATTTACTGAATGTTGAAATAAACAGGGGCCAAGGAACCCTACTGGGTATTTATCAATGTCACTATAAATATAGGAGGAGGCTCTCTCTTATGTTGTTCATTTCACTATTGATTAATTCATGTACTAAAAATTGAGAGCCTCTCTCTCCTCCCGCTTCCTATAAAGATAATATCTCGATCCAAGAAGGTTGGATCAAGAAATATCTCAAGCATCGAAGACATCTCGATGCGGTGATCATCGGGACATCAAAAGCGTCGTCAGATCTCCGTGATAGCACACATAATTCAACTATCAATGCTCCCACGGGATTTTAAAGCATGTGTGGATGATATAGAGGGTTCCTGCTTTGAATCCTTCAAACGATGATCTTCATCGACGAGTTACATTCAACTACGGATTCCGATTTAAAATGGGTATGTTTTCATTTTTATTTTGTGATCTTTATAATTTTCGCGAGATACTCAGACCTCTATGGGGCTCAGATTGTCGGCGTCGACAAGTCTCATCGATCCGCTGATGAAAATTTTAAAATCCCCAGCCCACCAGCTTCTGCTGCGGACCCCAGAACCTTACAGTGGTATCAAAGTGATCACATAAATTTTCTAAGTCTAGAAAATTAAATTATAATGAAAATTAATTAGAGCATTAAAAAATGGTTCTAGTGGATCAAACCACATGTCGATCCTATATCGAATAGCCAAGTTATGGCCATTTAAAATTTTTGGATTGGTTCAATTTTTTCATTTGATCACAGGTATTAATTTTTTCAACCATTTTTTATCATCATTTTTGTTTTGATTTTTCCTAAAACCCAAACAAGGATGATAATTATTATCATTTAATGATAATAATTAACATCATAAATTAATAACAATAATAATTATTTTACAATTATTATAATAATAATTATTTTATTATTATTATAATAATTATTATTATTATAATTACTATTATTATTAAAGGACAACATTTAGCCTTTATAAATTTTGAGGAGAGGAAACTTGAATTTTAAAAAAATGGGGGTGGAATAAGACTTAAAAAATAAGTCCTAGAATAAAATGTAAGGAGAGGTGGGGTGAGGCTGTCTTTATAGGTCAAGCAAGTAAAATCATCAAAAAATAGTTGGAAAGGGGGTCCACGTGGATCCCATGGTTCTGCTTCTTGCACATGCCACCGGAGTTCGCCGGAACAGGTGACCTGCAAGCCCCAACCCCACCCCCACCACCCCCCCACCCCTGCTGGCCACACAAGGTGTTCCATCTAGCCACTGCCTGACCTTTGTGCACTGACCAGCTCACCCTGTGCCCCTGCACAAGCCTAGCCATGCATCTCCTAGCCATTTACTTTCCTAGCTCTCATTGCGCTACAACAGATCTAGTAGGTTG
Source organism: Viscum album (assembly GCA_963277665.1). NCBI lineage: Eukaryota > Viridiplantae > Streptophyta > Magnoliopsida > Santalales > Viscaceae > Viscum > Viscum album. Next base: position 1,963,669,209 of record OY728137.1, read on the forward strand.
TCTTCCCCAGAGCCACCACCTGGCACCACAGAAGGCTCCCGCACGGCCTCACTGCCAAATCGGTCAGCTCATGCCCCGCCGCCAGCCCAGTCTCGGTGTCCACATCCCAGTAGCAGAATACAGAAGCCAAGCTTTATGAAGAAGTTGGCTGGCACACCCTCAGTAGGCTTCTGGCCTCCTTCCGCAGCGTCGGACCGCCCTCACCGCATCTCGGTCGAATCCACCCCTGCTCGTGCTCATGCCCTATCCAGGCTCAGCCTCGTCCACAGTAACCCGACGTCTCGCTTCCCCACCGTCCACCTCCCATTCTAGCTACAGCACCCAGCCACTGTCGGGTCATCCTCAAGCCGCTGCGCGGCCATGCCGCAGCACTGGTCTCCCGGCCGTCGCCCACCAGTAATAAGCACGAGCCTCCCCGCCATCACCTCCCGATCCTCATCCGGACAAGCCGACCTCCTCCCAGTCTGATGGAGCCTAGTTGTGGCCTTTCTCGATGGTGTACTTCCCTCCAGGCCAGATCCTGTCCTCCACTGCTGGTAACCAACAAACTGCCCGAACCTCGCAGTGGAATGTCGTGCTTGGGCCAGATCGTTGTCGCATAGTCCGGCCACCCTGGAGGTTTCCTGGAGGTACCCTTTAGTCAGTAAGTTTTTTAGGCAGAGTATTTTTGGCCCCGAAGTAGTCCAGGTGAACCTGCTCAACCTGGAACAGGTTTGGGCTGATCGGTCCTGCCTGGTTTGTCCCTCTACGGCCTGGCAGGGCCCTGTGTGGGTTTGGCCCCACCCACACAGGCCCTGTAGTGATGTTTTGGGGACCATCCAATTAAAATTAATCAGAGTAAATAATTTAATTAATTTAATTTTAGTATTTAAATTAAATTAATTAAAATTAATTTTGGTTAATTTTTTAATACCTGAGCATATAAATTAATTTAAATTTTAAATTAAATTAAATTAATTAATTAATTTAGTTTTGGTATAAAAAATTAAATTAATTAAAATACTGATAATTAATTGAATTATTTGAATTTATTAATTCATTTAATTTAATTATATAACCCTTTGTACATATTTAATGCATTTTAATTCTATCGCGCATCATTTACTTGTCTACTAGTCTTGAGCATCAACCTGTATATGTTGCTTTTATTTAATTAATTATTTTAATTTTGAGTGATGATTGTAATTAATTAAATAAACGATCTGCGCATCATCTTTATTTTTGGTTAAAATGTATAAGGACCTGTGTTTCCAATTCACCTGATGTAAATTTATACCTGATTTCCCCTCACATGTGCATGAGTAATTTTGTACATCAGACGAAGACGGAGAATGATGTGGACCCTGCCAAGTAGAGGAGGTGCACATTGATGAACACAGTGCAAGACAACGCATGGATTCTACCAAGATGAGGTGATACTTCAGATGTGAAGAGAACATACAAGACAAGGGAAAGCTGCATCAAGTGTCAAGTTTCGACTCAGGTATGATGCCCTTAGGTCATTTAGATTCTCAAGACCAGTCGGGTAGTAGTTTGCCTTTATGCATTTATTTATTATTTTATGCATTTTAGAACAGTGGGAGAATACATAAAAATATATATAACGCATCCATAAAGAAGTGGCATGTGTTTTTCTATTAAAGTTTAGTTGTGAGCGTGACGACATAGATGAACGAGTTTAATTGAAATGGATTACATTTTTCGAGAGAAAAACTCAAAACTCTCAAAAAAATATTAAGTCACCACAGCATTCCATCATTCATGTTTGAACAAAACTGGGTGTTTGAGGTGTCGATCATGCCATAGTTGAGGGTACCTCTTACTAATGAGGAGTTCTTATTAGGATGGTGGGTTGACTTAACTAAAATTACAGCAAATAAATAGACATATCTAGCTTTTTTTAATTTTATAGGAAATCGTTGAGTAAATTAGTAATGATTTTTGAAGCAAGGACTTCACTCAACAGATCAAGGAACCACGAGTTAATGTGGTTGGCCAGCCAAAATCATACCTTGGACCCTCTATGTAGTGGTGTAGCCATAACTTATACACTATGAGGGAGGTTCAGGGATCCTTACCACTAAAATACTCTAGAGTATTCAGATTCTAGTACATAGGGTTCCTAGAATTCGAAAAAATAGTGGGAGACATTTAATGATTAAATAATAAATTATGTCCAAACTGGTAATCACATAAATGTACAATCTTCTAAAGATTATTTTTAGAGAATGGAAAGTAATACTACAATAAAACTGCGATAAATATTGGACTAAGTTAATGTCCAAACTAGCATTAATTTCCAAAATGTAGTATAGGCGCTCACGCATAATAGTACTATATCTGAAATTCAAGGTGTTAGTGTCCCAACCTATTAATACACCTCAAGAAGCATGGGTGTAAAATTGCTTACAGGAGACTCGTGAATCAAGCATATGATGGTTCTGCCATAATTCTATTATCAACATCGGATGTCAGTTGTAGTTTCTACATCATGACATGAATTATTTTTAATGAAGTATCATCTCCAAGAACCAATCGATGAGAAAGTGAAGGTAGATTTGAATGTGATGATTGCACTCTGTTTGTGTAAAGTGAAAGACAATTCACAATATTTCTTGAAATCCTATTCTTATACATTTTACTCCCAATTACTCTAGTTTTGTTTAAGGATGAAAATGAATGGTATGGAGAAAGCACTTCGTTACCTTTATGGTAACATTCTCCAAGTAATAAGAATATTAAATAAAGTACCATATTTTATTCTTATGGTGAATATATTGAAATACAAAGGAGAAAAGGCCTATTTCAAGCTACGCCAAAGGCACCTTCATCATGTCCTTCAAAGAAAAGAGGTTGGTTAATTAACAGAAGGTTATTTGCATCACATATTGAAATAAATTTATGGAAGTTTCAAAATGAAATAGACTAAAATACTAGAAGCAAGTACCTATTTCTCGTTCAGTTAATATTCATCAAATAAAAGGAATTTTTTCTCACATTGTTCTTGGGTATTAAAATAAAATATGATTTTCACATGTATGTTTTGAAATAAAATAACCAAGTATGTAGAGAAACATTACTAAGAGTAAGGTGTCTTCTTAAAACAGCTAAGAAAGGGTGATTCCTAGGTTAGTAATGAGAAACACATAACTTCAAATAACCAAGTAATTGACTCAAACTAAACAAGTTGTTGAGTAAAACAAAAAACATTTATTTCATGCTCCCATTTGAACATGATGAGACATTATTCAATGTTTTGGAATGAATGTTCTTTATGGTGTAACATAATCCACAAATAGTTCAAACATACTTGAATCAAAGGTAATACAAGGTGAATATAAAATGTAAGATATACCCATTAGTGGAAATATGATTATTTGTCAAGTAAAACTAAAATTGGACATCAAGAATATACTCAGTACGGTATTTAGGCTCGGCACAGCTAAACACCTTTGGTATAATTGACATCTTTAGTTTATACAAAGAAACCTTTAAAGCTAAAGGTATATCACAAAACTTTTTGGAATTAGAACAACAAGTGAGCATGAACTATTCCAAAGGAAATCTAGAAATAATGATACTTCATAAGATTCCTTTAAGTTATTAAGGAATGTAATAGTGAAGTATATGCATGGTCAAAAGATATGAGTTTCTTCGGATTGGAATGCTGAAGAATATCTTGACCAAAGCATTCATCGATCATGATAATGTAGCATGGAGTAATTCATAAATGCATGTTACCTTATATACATAATTGTATTGATGCTCATAAGGAGGATCGATGGTAATGTCTTAAATGTTAACATTTATCAACAAAATATAGTGTGGAGCAATTCCTAAATGCACATTTTATACATCAAAGTTATGATGTAAGTTGTATCAATGTTTCAATTTGTAGAAACTTCTATTATATTTCATGATATGCTTTGAAAATAACGGCATAAACTCATAACCAATATGTCAACTAAAATGAAAAATGGATAACATACGATTCATAGTACAATGAAAATCCATTATGTCATAGATCATGTGTTAGGATACAAAGAGTTTTGTTAAGATATAAAAAACATATGCATGAAGATGAACACATGATGCATCTAAGTAATTATCCTAACAGTTTCTTATAATATTACATAAATACCTAAGATAGAAAATATATAGTAAACTATTATACTACATTTCTATATAAGAGTTCACATCTCTATTATAGATAGTGGGAGTTGAATTGACTTTGACTTAATCAATTCTCTAAATGCACAAATGGTAGGCATAGGAACAAGTTTCACAAGTAAATGTGGAAGATACATGTTCCAGAGACACATAATATGTAGGAAGAATGAAACCATGGTAGTGGTTTTTTCACCACACACAATGATAAATTATTCATTATGAATAATAAATCCTATAAGTAAGTAGTATATGGAAATTATCTGACAATATCAATTAAAATTCAATAATGGATTCCATGTATCAAATTGCAAAGGGGATTATAAATTGAATACTATGATCGGTATTCAAATGAAAAGATACATGGATGGTACAAGCCTGGTACCAATAAGGCTCGATTGGTTATACCAAGTCGGTATGCCTAAATCCATTAGAATTTTACTTGTCATAGCTAAACTTCTAAGATCATTCAATTGGTAATTGGATTTCAAGACCATATCTCATGGAAGGTGTCTATACAACGCAACCAGAAAGATATGATGATATCATATGACGCCAATAAGGGTTGTAAGTTACTTAAATATAGTTCTGGATTTAAGTAAGCAACAAGATCTTAGAGCATTCATTTTAAATGAATCTTTTCCTTGTGTCTACCAAAGGTTAGTGGTAGTGCTAATATTTTCCAAGATAAATATGTTCCACAACATATGGAAAATAGATCATGGTCTTATAGTTATATAAGACTAAAATAAAAGTAATTCTCTAATGATTTACTTAAAGTAGAAACCTAAGTTATATGGAACTGGATATACTGAGGTAGATCTAACGGTTTCTTGGACCTAGTAAATCATACATAAAGTGACATTGTATTGAAAAATACAAGTTGGAACAATTAAATTTCATAATTGTTTCCAATGTCACATGGCTTAATCTCTCTAGGTTAACATGTTCTGAACATGGGAGGAGATTAAATTTATGAATTGAGCACCATACTCTTCAGCGATGGATCAATAACATATGCCATGCTATGTAATATAATTGATATTTCCAGAATATACTTTATAGTAGGTGTATATCAATTCTATCCTGGATCACTACAAGTGAAGCAATCAAAACTATCATGTTGTACTTCGGCAAGTACAAATGATATGTACCTGGGTGTATGAAGAAGATGGTATACTATTTTTTGTGGGACACAAACTAGTAATACTTAGATATAGTATTGAAGTTAGGCTAAGGAGATAAGTGATTCAAGCTCATAAAATCTAGTGGTATCCATACCTAAAATACCAAGTACGTTGCATCTTCTAAGGCAGCTAAGAAGTAGTTAAATGCAATGACTTGTTCCAGTTCTTGGAATCATGCCTAGTGAGAAAATTATTATCATAATTATGATATTCTTAATAGCCAAGTTTTCAAGTTATTATAATAGACAAAAGTGATATACTTGGGGATACCTTGTATTGAGAAGTTTTACTCAAGCATATGAGGTCGCATATAGCAGATATGCCACACGGTGAAAACGTGGTAGGCCCAGCAGTTAAATCTATTACTCAGCATAAGCATGATATTTATCATGTGAGTAGCTAACAAGTTTGGTTAGAATGTTGGATCTAGTGAAAGTGGGAGTGTTGAAATAGTGGGTGCCCTAGACCCAACTATGTAGTACTTTTGATTACCTTATCATGTGTCTAGTTAGTTATACATGATGTCATCTTACCATTATAGTGTAGACCTTTATGCGTCCACTATTATAATGGTAATATCCAAAGGTTAATTTTTGTGTTGAGAGGTTATAGAAGATCCCAAGATATAATGATAACCTCGAGATACAATGACATTAATCATAAATATATGTTCTATGGTCTAGATACATCTTACTAACTAGACACAGTAGATGTTTGACTATCAGGTGTTGGGGGCTCATAAGCATTGAGACTTCTTCTCATTATGCTCGCACGTGGTTATCTATAGTAGTGAGATCATAAGGACAGACCTGCTAATAGGAACAACATTTGTTTTGGGTGTCATTGGTTATTCCTTTCTATGGAAATGTGTATTGGTCTCTTAACTTGAGATCATTAACAACGTATATCATTTGATTACATACTTTGATACTAGGTGAAAACCATGGTATTGAAATCTTGGTGAGGTATCTTGTGTTGGGTGCATTGTTGTTGGTATGACATTGGTTGAATGGTCAAGAAAGTATTTGTTTCTTCAAAGTTTAGTAAGTTGTATATCTCAGGCCTAGTTGATCAGGATGGAGTTTCCTTCATAAGTCTTTGTCCAAAGCATTCGAAAGGAAAATCCACCTGGATATATCAAAAAATAATAAAGTGATAAAAGGACGATGACATAAGTGTGTGTCCTACTTTAGGAGATATTTAATGACAAAGAGATTATAGTACATAGTCAGTGTTCGTAGGTTAGTTGTCACTGCTATGACAATCCTTGTCTCTTTAGGGGCCATGATGGGTTGCTAGACTCTGTTCTTGGTTTGTGTATTTATTTAATGCTATCAAGATAAGGGCCTAGAGGGTCACACACAATAGTGTATTCAAGAATCCTCCCTATTCATTTGAATAGGTATATGAACATAGTGGGCCTCGCCACGGGGTCTGAGTATTTTTCAAGTTGTCGATCACCAAAATAATTAAATAAATTCATTAATATTAAAGTTATGAATATTTGGGATTGAATTTATTTAATGTATTTACGGGTTTAGTGAATATGAGAAAATATTATCTGAATGAATATTATTTTAATATTCAAGGTTAGTTTAATATAAAGTGGGACAATCAGTCAAATTAAATGGCTCGGTTTTGTCACATAATATATTATATATATATTACAAGTATGTGATAAAATAATAAACAATATTGACGTAGTTTAATTCATCAAAATTATTTATTTAGTGAATGTTGAAATAAACAAGGGCCGAGGAACCCAACCGGTTATTTATCAACGTCACTATAAATATAAAAGGCTACTCTCTCTTATTTTGTGCAATTCACTATTCATTCATTCATGGAATGAAAATTGAGAGACTCTCTCTTATTACGCTTCCTAGAAAGAGAATCTCTCGATCTAAGAATCTTAGATCAAGGAATCTTTCAAGAATTGAAGATATCTCAATGTGGTGATCATCGGGACATTGAAAGCATCGTCGGATCTCTGCGCTATCACCCATAATTCGATGATCAATGATCCCATGGGTTTTTGTAGCACGTGTGGATGATCTAGAGGGTTCCTTCTTTGGATCCTTCAAGTGACGATATCCATTGATGAGTTGCAGTCGATCACAGATTTGGATTTGAAATGGGTACGTTTTAATTTTTATTTTTTGCTCCTTATAATTTACATGATATCCTCGGACCTCTCTAGTGCTCAGATCGTCAGCATTGACAAGTGTCATCGATCCACCGATGAAAATTTTAAAATACTCGACCCACCAGGTTCCGTTGTGGGCCCCGGAACCTTACACCCAACCCCTCTTCCTCTATCAGGTAAGCAGGAAACAAAGGGTGGGGAATCAGCTGACACCTCCTCTCTATTATATCTCCACTGTTCCTTGTGATATTGAGTGTTATTTGATGGCGTCGGCGGGTGGGATCTTCCTCCACCCTCCTTCCATGTTGTTTCTCCCTCATTATTGTTGAATTTAGCGATGTTAATTTTAGTTAAAAATGTAAATTTCACCAAAGGATAGTGAAATATCAAAAACAATTCAGGGATTTCTCTTATCCTAGAAAGAGGGGATCCATAGACAACGTTTTCCAACATCTGTGCATCGATTTGTTGAGGTTTAACATCATTTTCTTTTTTCAAAGGTGTTTTCTCCCAAATTCATTTAACCATGTTATATACTTGGTAAAATTAATTAGGTATTTTTTCACCCTAAATATGATGTTTCTTAGGGATTATAACTCACCTAATTGCAATTGGTTTTGGTTTGGAGAAATTCTCTGGTGAGGAGACCTGCGATATGCCAAGTTTGGATTTAATTATTTAATTAATTTCAAGTTTATATAATTAATTAATCGTTGCTTCTTTTCATGAGTTAGAAGCTTAGGGATCTATGGAAGCTCTTCTTGGAAAAAGATGAGGTCAGATGATATTTGTGGGCCTTGAAAGTTGTTGTCAGCCCTTGGCATCAAAGTGAGAAAATCACTGTTTGAGGTAGGTTGTCTCGCATACTTTTCTTACGGTTTTTTCTTTAGATAATGTGGTGTATGGCTGCTCGGTCTCATCACTAAGGGAGACACCCCAATTAAATTTAACTTCCAAACTGAAAGGGGAAAACTCTTGGGGTCACAAACAACCCTAGTGCGCTTGCTGGACACCTTGACCATCGATGACAGAGGCCAGGACCGTATGATCAAGTGGCTTCCATACCACAAGTGTAGTGAGGCCGGTCTTTTGTATAAATCCCTTAAAAAACTTCAATCATTCCATTAATAGAGTTTTTATATTATTAATTTAATTTAATTAAGTTTTTAATTATTTTTGAGATGTATAATTTGAATAGGTGGACATAAGGGGTCATGAACAACCCCGCTGCACTTGCTTGACACCACGACCATCGATGGTCAATGATGAGACCTTGATGCATCGGTTGGACTATGGACCTATTGTGAGGTGAGGTTGGACCATGATACCTTTATCCCATGTATAATATATTGATACATTAGATAAATCCCTTGAGAAATTCATACCATTTGGGATTGTTGAGGCAAGGAAAATATGAGTGACCCTCTCTTGCATGATGTGACTCAGCCTAGGTGGACATACCTTAGGCAGATCGAGACTAGTTTAGGTAAGTGTATTGACCTAGATTGACCTTGTGGACTGATATGGACCATCAACTATATCTTTATTACCACCAACATGATAAGTACCAGTGTATAGGGGTGTCCAGACCTGACCCAACACAACCGACCCGACCCGACCCGACTGGGTTGGGTCGGGTTGGGTCGGGTTAAAAAAACTATTCCACGGGTTGGTTCAGGTTGAGTCATAACTTGGTCGGGTTGGGTCGGGTCACGGGTTCGGAAAAAATAACCCAACCCAACCCAACCAACCCGATAGCCACCTGCATTGCATTGACTCACTGAGCCGATATTCCTCTCGTGCAACCCCTTCTCATCAAACTTTACTCTATTTACTCCCTACCTCCCAAACTGAGGCCCTTTCGATCATCTTCATCCTTTCCTACCTACTACACCCATGCCAACCGTCCATCCTGCTCGGCCGATGTTTTCACTGCCACAGATCACCCCCACCTCTACTATTGTTTCTGCATAGCCTTCCCTACTGTTCATCATCTCTTCCACCTCGTCTGAGGGCCACCACTCCACCACACTAACCCTAAGGCCATCTCCTCACCTCACCACCGCCTTCATATTCCATCTCAGCTATGGCTACGGCACCAGATCCACCAGGGAGGGGAGCGCTTTTTTCTCCAGATCCAAGATGAGTGTTGGGGTTTCATCCAAGGAATCCAACCATAGAGGATCAGGAAGCGATTGATTTCGATCGAGCGTGGAACCAAACCTAGATGTGCTGGAATTTTTCGATAATGGGGATCAATTTTTTATTTTCACATCATTATAAAAAAAATTCTTTCAATTTTTTAGGAGAAGTGAGGGAATTGTTAAAGTATGGAACTGAACTTAGAAGTGCTGGAATTTTTCGAGCGTAGCGATTGATTTCGTTCGAGCATGTAAGTGAACATAGAACTGTTAGAATTATTAATTTTTTTCATTGTTCTACTGGTTTTTCATGGTGTGTTTTTGAAAATGGGGTTATATAAGTGATATTGCTACTTTGAGGCGAAGAAGATTGGGAAGGATTCTAATAGAACCACCACGATCATTGTTGCCTTCATTATCACCCGCCTGCCACCGATGATGGATGCTCCACTGCCTTCATTTTTTTATTTATAAATACATGATAAGAAATAAAAAATTATTTTGAGATACTTTTATGCCTTTCCAATTTGAATTTGGTTTTACAAACAAATGGGTTTTGGTTTACAACATGTTTTGGCCTGGGTTGCTGGAAAATGGCCCGTTTCACATCCTTATGAAAATGGTTGTGTTTTGAATATGTAACATGAGTGTTTTAAGGGATTTATGAATTTGTTTTTCTACTGTAAATGAGGTTCTTAAACCTATATAATAAAATTTAAATTCATAACTTTGTCAAATGTTAGTTTTGAAAAAAAAATTAAAGGCCCATTTGGCCTTTCCTAAAAATGAAGATTGAGGGTTTTACAAGTATATACCATGTTGTCTCAATTGGAATTGTTTTGTGGTCCATGAAATGATTTTATAAAATGTTTTTAGGGATTAAAAATATGATTGGGTATGGTTTTGTTGTGTTTTTATACTTAAAATACTGTTTTTTAATGAGTTTTATGTGAAAAGCATCAATACACTCCTTGAAATTGTTTTACGAAAATTTTAGTGGTTTGTTGATTTGTGAAAGAAATGTGAAGCCAGTTTTTGGGTTGTTTGTGTGTTTTTGTATTGGGAATTGAATTTTGATGTGATATTTGTATTTTATAATATGTGTAACTAGATCGAGCAATAAAGGGAATCCCAGGTATCTAGGTGGGTGGATGTGTACTAGTATGCTAGTGATCCCATGGGGTTTGGCCCCTCTTTCACGTAGCATGTTTAATGATGACAAAACTAAATAAACTATGATGATGATGATGATGGATGAACACTAGGTTATGGGTATTCTCCCTTATAGTGGATCATGTCCACGGGAATATATATTTATTATTGTTACTTTCACTGAGATACATGGCTCCTGAGGCTCACAACTAACTATTGCCTAGGGGTGTCCCTATGAATTGTGCTCATTGGATATTTTGTACTCACTGTCGGTATATGGTGTGTCTGGTTGGTAAATTAAGTAGTTTGTGTGATTTATTTAAATGTGTGCATTCTTTAAATAATACCTCTTTAAAACTATTTTAATTTTGAAGTTTCACCTATTTGAAAATTGTTACTAGAATTCTGGTTTATAAAACATGAAAGTTTTTGTTTGGTAATTTTTTTAGCATGGGACCCCATTTTGAAAACATACCTTTATATATTGTTTTTAAAAATAGAAATTTATGTTTCTTTTATTTTAAAGGATGTGCATTGGGAATTTAATATCGGGCTAACCTACTGAGTTTTAATACTCATGTCTATAGTCTTCTTCTATTTTTAGAACTTGTGAAAGTTTTAGATTGAGTTTGATCGCCTTGGGTGACGGGTGATCATTATGTTGGAGAGTGACCAGAGAGGTCATATGAAGTTATTTGGTTATCAGGATTGGTCAGTTGAGTTATTGGTTTAGTTTTACTTTCAGTTTCTTGTAAAAATAATATTCAGTTCAATTTTTATGTAAATGTATTTTGGGTTGTCCATTTCTTTCCACTGTTTGTTTTATTGTTTGTATTTGGGAAATATTGTTCTCTTTCGTCCTCTATTGATACCCTTTTTTCTTATCTCCATCCAAGGAGGATTGGTAATACCTCTCGGGACTTGTCGTGTGCTGTCCTAGGTGACCGATTCAGGGTAGACTCGGGCTGGTTCATGAAAAAATGGAATCAAAGAAGGTCGGCTCTTAAAAGACCTTTATTTTTAGAGCACCCTTTTTATTTAGGGGATGTCAAGGAAGATGAAGTAGGATTGTTTGGACCTGATGGGTTAGTGTGGGAAGAGCATCGCGGACTCTTCCTCTTTCTGATCATCATGTTTCCATGGGAAGTCCTGTTTTATTAATGTCATTTGTTCTATTTGATTGTTTGGTGTTGGGATATGACAAGGGTAGTCTGACTAATGGCCTCTGTGAGCTCACAAGTCTTGGAAAGACATGTGGAGCCTGTTCATGGTCCTAATAATTCTCTCTGTGTTGGAGTTGTGTTTGACATATGTCCACCAACCATGTGGTCAAGTCACCCATAGCACAATTTCCCTTTTTGGGTCTTTGTAACTTTCTTGAATTATGAATTTTTTTTAAAATCCTTGAGTGAGAATTGTCGAAATGGGTTTTAAAGGAAGGATTGAATTTTGAAAAGTGGAAAAAGGGGTTTTCAAAAATTAAAAATAATAATGGATTTATAAAGTTGTGTTTTTTGGGAAAATAAATTAGGAGGAAGTGGAAATGATTTAACGATATTGGATTATCCATAATCTAAACTTGTGGTTTGTTGGAATAAAATTTTATGAAAGTTTGAATAATATAAAGGTGATTCTGAATCATTGTTTTAAATGGGTTGTTTTGGGATGTTGAAAAGTGTTTGAATCTGATGAATTGGTTTTGGAAATTTGTTTTCAGTGGTTGGTGTTTTCTTAGAAAGGTTATTGGTCTCAATGGCCTCCAGATTATAAAAATATACCTTGACGAATTTTAGAAAATTGGAAGGGGTGGTTTGGAGTAGCTTGTTTTTTTAAAAGTTGTTAAAATGAAAAGGGGTAGTATTTTAAGAAAATTTTTCTTGATGAAGTGTGGTTTGTTTTTTTTTAAATATAAAAAGGGGTTTTACTTGGTGGTTAGTGTTCCTTTTGAAGGTACATGATTTTTGGAATGATGTTGTTTCATTTTAGCCTTTGGTGTTTTCAAGGGTGCTCACATGAATGGTTTTATTGATATCTGGAAGGATGGCCTATATGGAATGGTGGTTGGGTTCCTGGGGTGGCATGGAAATTTTCATGTGGTTGAGACTTGATAAAACACCTTTGGTGAATGTGGAAACCCACCAAGTAAGTTGGTTTTTCAAAAGTGTTTTAAGCTTAAAAATTATGGAATATGTTTATAAACTGATGGTTATGTGCCTAGTTTTTTCTATGTCTTAGAAGAGTTGTTTATTCAGTAAGATTCCTTGTGATCTAGAAGTCATAATCTTGTTATATCTGGAGATGAGATCTTGTTGGTGGCTCGGTTTTGGAGTAATTTTCATTGGGTTTCTAAAGATGTATTTGATGATGTGATGTGGCTATGGATAGTTCTCTGTTGGAAATATTTCTGTTTGATAAACCTATAGATTCATTTAAAATGTTAAATATACCTATTAGGATGATTACTCATCCTATTTTTTGGAATAAAGAGCTGTTTGGGATCGATTTAAAGTGCTTCCAGGTCGTGATAATTATTTTGGTCATAGCAGTTGTGTTCAGTGATATTGATGTGTTTCCCTGTATTCCTTGTCCATTTTGTGCCTCATTTGGATTGAGACATAATTTTCATATGTATCTATGAGTTCCTATTTATATGAAGGTGTTTTGTTGAGCAGGTGAGTTTTGTTTAGTGGTGTGATCCTTAGCACCATGATTGTGGTGCAGCAGATGCTTTAAGAACCAGGGCTCCATCCATAGGCCTCAGAATGAATATTTTCACATAGTCTGGAAATCTATAGAGGTGAGGGGAGATTGACTAAGCTCCTACATCCACTACTTAGGTATGTTAGTTTATATGTCTCTATTGTGGTTCCTCATTTCTTTTAATTTCTATTTGTCTCAACAATCGTGGTGGGCATACCACTCACACGGTGTCTATGGTTATGCCTTAATGGATGTGGGTTTTCGATCAATGTCCCTCTGTGGACCGCCTGTGAAAATATGGTGTTGTATTGGTGTTATATATTTTTTATGTGGAGATTTTTGGGTAGTTCTTTTTTTTATTTTGTGGTTTCAGTGGCCTAATTATTGGGTTTCCTTCCCTCCCCTCCCTGAGTGGTGGGGGTTTGGATCTATGCCGAAAGTGTGGGAACAGTTCTTGTCCCCTCCATTCAGGAGTGGGTGATTTAGATGTTCATTTTGTTACCCTATTAAATTGGGTTTTTAGGTAGTTGTGGGAGCTTTTTGGTGGTCATGTGAAGGTGAGGCCCAATTCTAGTTCATTTTGAATTCTTTTTTTGTTCATTTCTAGTTGGTCTCTAATGGTGGGGAGACCCACTGCGGGGCTCGAAGATCATTCCTTTAGGATTTTTTGGATGGTAGTTGTGATTTAATGGTGGGGAGACCATGCCAGAATCCATGCCATGTCATTGTATTTTTTGAGTGAACCATGGTTTGGGTGATCATTTCTTTCCTTGGGAGAAGGCCCAAAAATCTAGTTCTTGGATTGATTGTGGAGGTGGTGGCTTGATCTTTCTATTGATTATCCAGAAGTGGTTATTAGTTGGTGTTTTTTTTTGGGAAGAATTATTATGATACATTGTTTTGAATGATATTTCCTTTGATATAGAAGCTGGATTATTTTTATAATGAATCCTTACGTGTTTTTCTGTCAGATGAAAAGAGTTATGGGTTTCCGGAGGTGGAATGCTTTAATGGTGGGGAGAATTTTCACACCCAGTTTTTTTTCTTTTCATGTCAATATTTTGATCTAGTTCATTTAAAACTCCTGATCCATTTATTGGGTGTTGGGTGAGATTAATTTTGATTTTTGAACTACCATATATGTCTAATCACCCTAATTTGGGTTCCCCATTGCTTGTTTATGAGTTTTTGGAGAAAGGATGGTTACTTCCTGATTTGGGCCAACCGTGTGCTCATTTCCAGTTTTAAAAACAAAATTTGTTTCATTTTTAAATCAATTTTTTTTTTCAAAATTTTGCATCCATTAAACTTCATACTTTTCCTCTACTGACATATTCAAACCACCATATCATTTTGGGCCTATTAAGAATTCATAATCATGGTGAATTTGGGTTACTTATTTAGGTATTGGGCCAGCCTGTGGGCCCATTTCTAGTTTTAAAAGAATACATTTTTTATTTTATATCAATTTAATTTTTTAAAGTTTTTTTAGTTATTCCAACTCACACTAGAATACAAAATAACTATCCTCACCTCCATTATCGAGTATACATATTTGGATCTCATGTGAATCGCATATTTGGGCGAAAGTTCTCTGGTTTTGTCAAATAATTAAAAATTGATAAGGAAAATTTTTTTATACATAAATCATTAAATTATTACTCTAATTCCCACAAGTCTTTTTTCCCTAGTTCAACCAGACCATAAGAGCCTCTCCAAGAAATTCCAATACATTCCCTTTTCTCTATGGTTGCATATCTAATGGAAGACGATGAGTTTTCTATTTGAAAAGGTGAGATTCCTTCTCCTTTCTCATCCATCTTCCTCCTCCATTAATTATTTATTGGTTTTATAATCTCCTCTAATTCATGGTATACCTAGGGTTATGTTATCCCATGATTTTTTATGGGTATGTTTTTTGTTTGAGGATGGTCGTCATAGGTATAGGGTTTGTAAACCCTCATGTGGTGATATTGGGTGTGTGTTTCCATTACGCTAAGGATTTGAGGTAGGATATCCCTTGAAAACGCCTTTATCATTTAAGTTTAATCATTATCATTCTATTATAACCTTATTTATATGATATGTTCTATTTTGAAACCTTGGTTTTAATTGTTTTGTGTGCAAATTATGTTTTATGCCTTATTTGGTTAAAAATATAGTTGTTTTGGTATAAATGTCCACTCCTCTTGTTTGATGAATTATTCCATGAGCTTTCACACTTGAATTATGGTATTTTGAATATGTTTTCGTATCCTGAATAAATTCATGGCATGAAAATGGTATTTCAACCCTTTTTAAGTTCTTAAAATTAGTTATTTTGTTAAAGAGTGCATGCCATGTGTTCGGTAAATTTCCCGGTTGGATTTTATTTGTCTAGTGAAATTTAAAATGATTTTTTTAAATTTATAAATACATTGGTAGAATGAAAAAATTATTTTGGGAAAATTTTATGGCTTTCCAATTTGGATTTGGTTTTACAAACAAATTGGTTTTGGTTTAAAACATGTTTTGTCCTGGGTTTCCAGAAAATGGCTCGTTTCACAACCTTATGAAAATGGTTGTGTTTTGAATATGTAACCTGAGTGTTTTAAAGGATTTATGAATGTGGTTTTCTATTGTAAATGGTTTATAGACACCTCCTTAATAAAATTTAAATTCATAAATTTTTCAAATGTTAGTTTTGAAACAAAATGTTTAAAGTCCCATTTGGCCTTTTCTAAAAATAAAGATTGAGTGTTTTCGATGTATATACCATGTTTTGTCAATTGGTATTTTTTTATGGTCCATGAAATGATTTTATTAAATGTTGTTAGGGCTTCCAAATATGGTTGTGTATGGTTTTTTTGTGTTTGTATACTTAAAAGAGTGTTTTTGAATGAGTTTTATGTGCAAAGCATCAATACACTCTTTGAAATTGTTTTACGAAAATATTTAGTGGTTTATTGATTCATGAAGGAAATGTGAAGCAAGTTTGTAAGATGATTGTGTTTTTGTGGTTTGGGAATGGAATGTTGATGTGAAATGTGTATTTTATAATATGTGTAACTTGATTGTACACTAAAGGGAGTCTTGGGTGTCTAGGTGGGCAGATGTGTACTAGTATGCTAGTGATCCCATGAGGTTTGGCCCCTGTTTCACGTAGCAAGTTTGACGATGACAACACTAACTAAACAATGATTATGATGATGTTGTGGTACCACTAGGTTATGGGTATGCTCCCTACTAGTGTCTCATGTGCACAAGAACAGATATTTATTAAGGTTTCTTTCACCGAGATAAGAGGTACATGGGGCTCACAACTAACAAGTGCCTAGGGGTGTTCCCTTGACTTGTACTCATTGGATATTTTGTACTCATCGTCATCATACAGTTTGTTTGGTTGGTAAATTTAATATTTTTTGTGATTTATTTAAAATTGTACATTCTTTAAAGCATCCTTATTGAAAAATATTTTCATTTTGAAGTTTCCCCTCTATGAAAATTATTACTAGCATTCTTGTTTATAAAACATGCATGTTTTTGTGTGGTAAATTGTTTTTAGCATGGGACCTCATTTCGAAAACATAACTTTATACATTTTATTTAAAACATTAAATTCATGTTTCATTTATTTTAAAGGATGTGCAATGGGAATAGAATATCGGGCTAACCTGCTGAGTTTTAATACTCACGCCTATAGTCTCCTTCTGTTTTTAGCCCTTTTGCAGGTTTCATCTTGAGTTCGATCACCTTGGGCGACATGTGATCATTATGTTGGAAAGTGATCATAGGGGTCAAATGGAGTTAGTTGTTTATCAGGTTTAGTAATTTGGGTTGTTGGTTTAGTTGTACTTTC
This sequence comes from Viscum album, assembly GCA_963277665.1. Taxonomy (NCBI): domain Eukaryota; kingdom Viridiplantae; phylum Streptophyta; class Magnoliopsida; order Santalales; family Viscaceae; genus Viscum; species Viscum album. The sequence continues at coordinate 1,963,686,540 of OY728137.1, forward strand.
GGTTTCTTATACAAATAATGGTCATTTCAATTTTTATGTAAATGTATTTTGGGCTGTCCATTTATTTCCACTGTTTGTTTGATTGTTTATATTTGGGAAAAATCGTTCCCTTGTGTACTCTATTTATTCCCTAGGTGGTTGTTACCATCTCTGAAGTATCGGGACCGCCTCTTGGGACGTGTCACATGTTGGCCTAGGTGAGTGGTTTAGGGTTGAATTGGGATGGTTCGTGACAACCATGATATTAATGTTTTTACAGCTTAGACATCAATAATGTAACCATAAGAAGAAAACTGATCCATAAATGAACCATGGTAAATTTTTTAAACTATATCCAAATAACATATTAATATATAGAACATTTATGAATTAAAAACCATTTTATAAATTATTGAATATTATAAAATGACATCAATATCATTTTTCAATATTCATGAAATATTATAATATAATATGTGTTTAAAACATGCATAGTCATTTCAAAATAACATTTAGTATAATATAAGAAGTATATGGTATTAATATATTCATCAAATAAAATATAGATAGGTTTTGATGGCATCTTAAATATTATCTTTTTGATTTACCCACTGGGTAAACAATTTTAACACTAACTGTGGTAATTAATCTCCCAATATTAAGTGGTAAACGATTTACTTATAACATTAAAATAGGATCAAAAAAAGAAAAGGGTTGAAATTCTAGACAATTTTTTATTCTAATCCTCCTCTTTTAACATTTTTATGAATTTTAAATATTTTAATTAAATATTATTTGATTAAAATATTGTTTATGTAATTTTTTACACTAATTATTTAGTTGAAATATAAATAATGTTATATTTGAATTTATTTCTATTATAAACCTTTATCATATCACTAATATGTTACATTGACTTATAAAATTCTTGGGACACTATAACTCACCCAAAAACATTATTTATAGATTTTTTTAAATCATTAAATTTATTTTCCTACTCCTTACACAAATGTTGTGTCAATGTAGCATAAGAATTTAGGGTAATTATTTTATCACATGTAATTAAAAAAATGATTATCGTGATAAAAAATAAATTATCTTTAAAATATCTACTTATAAATAAACATCTATTTTTTGTCTATTTCTAAAAAATATAAATAACAAAACTAGGAATGTGATATTTTTTATGTTACCCTTATATAAAATATTATAAAGGTCAAAATCAAAGAAAAATTGAATCAAAATTTAATATTTTTAAATTCTAGATGGTTATTGCAAGAATAACTCATCCTAAAAAATTAATGAAGTTTTATTAATAAATTATCAACCTTATAACAATAGTTTTATCCTTAATTAACCCACATTACCTTTATTATGGTAACTAAAATTTACTATGTTTTCTAATTGTAATGACAAAAATAAAAGGGAAATATTTACCAAAATTTGACCTATTTGAACCTGTAAACAAGATGACAAAATGTTTTTCAAAAAATTGCATTTAAGAGTAAAAAAAAATTATTCCAAATTCTTGAATAAAATATAATAAATATATGATAATTGGATAGTTTTTATTCAGAAGGAAATAATTAAATTTAAATGAAATTTAAAATATATTTTTCAAGGTATGTACTTGAAATGAAAAGTTATTGTTCATTATAAATTTATATTTTCACTATTAAGATAAAATTAATCTTTTTAGAAAATTATCAAAATTTTCCATTAATATGTTTTTTACATAAATAATTGTAAAATGATATCATTTTTATCAAATATAATTTCTAAAAGTTCCTAAAATAAATTATATTATACTCTCCCAAAATCAATAAAATTAAGTTTTAAAGAAAACATACTTTTAAAATAATAAAATGACTTTACTAAAAACATGGGTGTTTTTTTATGACGAATTTATGTATGAATTTTTATTGATTAGGATATATATATATATATATCATAATGTTTTCACTACTATTTATAACAACCAATTAAATGGATATGATACAATGATCATAAATTCATAGTTCTTTTATGATCAGTGTTTAGTGTTATATAAGCTGTCAACCATAGAGTTCTTTTAAAATCTCATGATATTTAACATAGACATAGTGCTTTTAAGGATATTGGTATTGAAAATGTGTAATTTAAATCTTTTGGTTTTAATTATTTTAGCAATAGGACGTGTTCTAATGATATTTTATTTATTTATATATGTTACAAATGAATTAAATATTATTGACACACATTTTCATGTAAATCAAAGAAATTTTTCATATATTTGATAATGTGAAATGAGTTTTAAAATTATATAATTCATAAAATTAAAATAATATATTTTGGTCATTCTGAATAGACTATTCATTGGAATTACATGTAGTTTATACTAACATTTCATAATTTTTATAAGAATATTAAATATATAATTGGTACAAAAACCATCTTCAAGATGTTTGTAAACATTATGACATAATATAGCATACCCAATCCTCTATAAACATATGTATTTCTTCTTTTATAGGTGATTTTTCACCAATACATTCATATTTCCATAAATATATTAAAAAGAAATAATTAATTGAAATTTTAAATATAAATGTATATATTCAAAACTTAAGAACATATAATAGTAACATTTAGAGGTATTATTTGATTTATAAAGTACGATAAAATTAATAAATTTAGAATTATAATAGTTATAGTCATAATACATTTATTATGATATATGATCTAATAGTTCATTTTTATTATATATACTTCAAAAAAATTTCATGTATCCTAATTCATAGATATATTTTTTGGTACTATTTTCATTTAACCCTCTAGGGTTTGATTCATTATCATAATAATTTAAATTTAAACATGAATTTTAATATATATTATGAATTATTCAATTTAAATACCATATAATATATTGAAAATATAATGTATTACTAATTAAAATAAAACTACATATGTTCCTTGCTTAAGATATATCCTAAGACATGGTACATAAAATATATCATAAAATCAATGAATTTATCATAATTAATATCCACTGATCATTATAAAAATTTAAAAAATATTGACTGCATAATTTTAAAAAAAATATCATAATTATAATCAGAGTTTATTTTTATAGTTTTACAGGGATGGTATAGAAAATATCCTATTATGTTTTTCTTTTTCCTGATACACCTTGTAATATTCTACTACATATAATTTAATATATATTTATTTTAAAAATTCTATAGAGTGAAGATGGGTATTTTCACACCTCAACCTGGCCAATCTGATATTTTTAATTGCTTTAGTTATTATTTTTAGTTTGGTCACTTTTTTTCTATTGTGTGGTCAACCCGCACTGTTAAGAGTGATTGTGCTTTGCCCGCAGGGCTTCCCAAAAGTATTGGGTCGGGGCGTGTGAATTTTGGGCAGTTTATTAAGTCATAAGACGAGCTTGCGGATCAGTGTTGTAAGAAGGTAGTTCTGGGTGGCGTGGGTTTATAATGACTTGCTCAATAGTGTGTCTGACTATAGGTAATCGTGCACGGATCACACGGTTACCCAATTTTTTAAAATTAAAATTAAAATCACATGTAGAATAAGATAAATAAAAATTGAATAAAAAATTAAATGAAGGTTTGATAAGAATAATAATATTCTTATTATTCTTATTATTAATATTATTATTATTATGGTCATTATTATTAATACATTTATTATAATTGTTATTGTTATTTTTATTACAAGTGTAATAATTTTATTATTATAATAAATTAAATAAAAGGAAAAAAATGTGTTGAAAGTGTAGATATCAAGGTTGTTATACCCTTCAACTAACATCGGGGGATGAAATGTCCAGGTACATCGTGCATTAACTTGAGACTAGGGTTGAGACCAAGGACCCACATGGTGTTTTTTACTTCACTGAGACTGAGGGGATCTATAGGGTAACTCTTTGATTGAACAAACCTGAGTGGTGCATGTTAGATGGATACATGTGTCACAATGGAACCTGTACCATATGGGTAAACCCTAGTGGATATGGACATGGACGATGAGCATGGGAATTTGACCATCCTTCATATTTCCATTTCTTTCGGCATAAGCCTCTGTGGGATAATTTGATAAGGTTTTTATTCCATGTTTTGGAGCCTATGTGTAAGGATGTGATTCCATGTTTTGGAGTAGGATACTATTGGAGCTATTGTGGATTTGGAGCTTGGTGTTGGAACCTATATGGATTTTTTTAAGATAAAATGGGGTTTACCTTGGATTAGGAGCCTGTATGGAGGGATTTCATGGATTTGGAGCACTTAGATAGGGTTTCCTTAGGCTTATCCCCCATAGTCAGGTGATCTGATACAGGATTTCATGTATTTGGGGCTCTCAAATCAAGTGATATAATACAAGTTGTCATATATTTAGAGATATCAGATTATGTGTCTAATATAGGATACCATGGATTTTGAGATCTCATACAGTGTTTTTGTGTACTTGTTTCTCAAAGTTATGCAATCTAATACAAGTTTTCATATGTTTTGAGCTCTCTGATCAAGTGTTTGATACAATATTCCATGGATGTGGAGCTTGTGGATAGGGATTTCATGGGCCTCATCCCCAAATTAATGTATTTGATATTATATTCCATGGATTGGAACTCTCATATAAGGATTTATGGGGATGTTATTTTGGAGTTGTGACGTTTTTAAAGGGTTTACCGAGATTTGAAACATTTATGTTACTTTGTATGCATGTTCACAACATACTTAGAGACACCAAAAACATTGTTTGAAGTAGGTATCTTTGATCGGGGTCATGGACCTGATGATCAAAAATAATTTTATTTATTTATAATTGATCCTTATTTTCATCTCATCATGTCATATGTATATATCTCTATATATTCTAGTTATTATGAGATCGCATTGGTGGTTCCCTACTGAGTTTTGAACTCACACCTTACTCGGGCCACCACTACACTTGTGTAACTGAGAAAACATTCAATTTTTCATAGACATAGGTTGGACAGAGGTCTAGGTTACCATATTCAGGAAAGATAGCTCAAACGGTACCAAGATATTGAATGAGTTCTGGCTTAGAGATGTGGTAGATCCATTTTATTTTATATCTTTTATTCTAGTATGTATATTTGGTTGTCTTAGTGGAAAAACTATTGTATGTATATCATGGTTATTCAGGTATTTACTTCATTTCATATATTGGTGCATGTTTATTAATTTCTATGTACTCTGATTATTTATTTTTGTGCATGGTGTTTGGATATTTACCATTTTATTATGCACTATGTGTAGTGGATATAGTCTCCACACTGTACCACCTTAGACCCCCACTACTAGTCAGTAGTCTCTAGTGTATGGGGAGGTGTTCCTGAGTCTATGTGTTGAACTAATCTAACTAATAGTTTTATAGTGATACAAGGAAGGATTTTACAAAGTTCTATCATAGGATATATTTTTTTATCATTTTATTTTTGAAATCTAGTAGACTATAGATTTAGGAATGTGTTGATGCCTATGATGGATGTTGGGATAGTACGTCGATAATAGTTGTTCTGGTAGGAATTATAGTTTATCAGGGTATGGGGATGCTATTCTAATTTATATTTTGGTGGTTTTATTTTATTTTTTCCTTGGGTGTCACACATGTGGTTTGGAGGTTTTGATTTATGATGAATATCTATATCTTGGCCCAGTAGTAAGAGGCCAATGAGTTTATTTTTACTCTTGACCTGTAGATGAAATAGGTGTATCATTCATTATATCAGGAGCATAGTATCCACATTAAATATAGTTCGACTAGGGTTTGATTTAACTGATTATATAGACACAATATCTTAAAGCATTAAAAACTACTCAGATAATGTTTTTTCATGTATGTACTTGGTGGTATTCTTCCCAAATAGATCAACTAGTGTATAGAATTTCTTCACATGAAAGATCATATGGATATATGGTTATAAATTTATTGGTTAATATGATGACTCAATACTCATGCATAGTAGGTGCAATGACCCAATAAGATACAATCCACCATGGAGTAGTCTGGTGTGTGGATTCTCAAAGAGGATGGGTTCTAAATTCATTGGTGGTGTTTTGGAATGTAGATGTCATGAGATAAGATGGGAGTGTGGGTGACACCTCATGGGTAATGACCATAATTCGATTCTTGGCCAGTAGGGATAGGTTGAAGACCTAGATAACCTTAGTTTATGTTGGTCTCTATTGGGTAGGTGTTTTTTTCAATGGTGACCAGTTGGAGGGGTTACCTCGACATTACTGATGTTTTGGATTATGACATAGATTCATGGTAAGTTCCATTATATTTCTATAAAAGTAATGTCTATTCCATGGTTTCTTTATAATGTATTCACCTTGATTGATTTTGGTTGGTTTTAAGGATAGTTTGGAGGAATAGGACCTGTGTTTCTGGCGTTGATCAGTGCAAGAATCAATGTTGACCTTGGATGGGTGAGTCAAGACTGGTTAGATAATGAATAGATTCTTCTAGCCTAATAATGAAGCTTGGGGTGATGGGTGTCTGTGTGGTTGTAATTGACTCATGTAAAATGTTAAGATGGTAGGAATGTGGTGTGGATGTGTGATTCATTTTGGTATATTTGAACAGGTGTCTCTAGAGTAAGCACCTGTTTTTTCAGACAAATCAATATGACATGAACCATCTAAGGTGGTACTGATGGTTTAGATCAGTTTTGTTTCTATTAAAAATCATTCTGGTAATGTTGGATGAAATCAAATAGTGTGGTGGTGGTATTTACACAAAAAAATATTCATAGATTCTTAAAGGATAGTTAAGAGGAGTTAGTGAGTTTTTTTATAACAATCCCCTCTTGAATCTCGATGATCGGGTGTTGATGAGATTCTTGTGTTTAGGGTGGCCCAGATCCCTTGAATGGGTTTACATGTCCATATAGTAATAGGCAACATCAATAATGGATGAGTTGAATTTATAACCATTGATGGAATCTTAGTGTACTCCTAGTCTAGGTATGATAATGCCCAATATCTAGACATCATCTTGAGTATGATAAGAGATATTTGGATATATTTTAAGCTTCCATAATGTTGTTTTTGTTGGATAAAGATCCTTCCTTGGGGTTATGATCACATAGCAGTTTAAGGATAATCATATGGTAGGGAGACCACCATAGTTTGTTGGAGTATTACCCCCATGTGAGAGGTTTCATTAGTTTAATTGGACTATCCATTAGATGGTCAAGGTGAAATTTATACTTTGGTAAGTTATAAAGTATATTTTATTTGGTTATATGTAAAAACCATATTTGTAAGTCATATGATAATTTTTATGGATTTAGTGTGTTCACACTAATATTGGAATGTTCCAGTGTGATCAAAGGTGATTCATGGGGTGACCATTTGTTATGACATGAATTGCAGGGAGACCTTGTTTCATGACATTATTTATGGGGTGATTCCAATTTTGTGATGTGTTTCATAGGGTGAGCTATGTTTCATGACTATTTTTAGAGGATGAACCAATTTTTTCTCTTGATTTAAGGGGTTAATACCTATTTTGTTTCATGGTTTCGGGGGTGAACCATGTGACAAAATATTTCATGACATGTTTCAGGGGTGAAACATGCGTTGAAAAGTTTTAAAGGTGTAGTTTTGGTAAAAATACTTAGGAAGTCCAGGAAAGTCTGTACCATAGTTTTGGTATGTATTGTTGGGTATGATTAGATTATTCTAAATTTTAGAAGAGACCTTCTGAGGAAATATCAGTGTATGCGGGCCATGTGCATGGGTAGTGGATGCTTGTCTATGTTAAATCAGAATCAGAAATGAGGTGTGTTACTAGACCTGGGGACTATTGTGTTCATGTTCAAGTAAGGTGAAATGGAAACTCTGTTAAAGGGAACATTGGTCCATTGTAATAATGTTGGGATAAGTTATTTTGATGATGTAGATTATAGGGGGTCAGAAGCGGTTATGAAAAGTTGGGTTCTATGGTGGGGATAACCATGGATTTACTGATGAGTTGGTTAATGAAATAGTGTTGTTTAAGAATATATGGGTTTTAAGAAACACCATATAGGGGTTCAGAAATGGCTATTATTGATGGCTTGGGTTTTAGTGAATAATGTGCCTCATTTTTTGAGTCACACAGTAGAATCTCAATCGGCACTCTAGAGTAGATCATAGTGAGTTGAGTAGGGTTAAGAAACCTATATAGGTTGTGTTCATTTGGTAAATTCCTGATGAGGATTCTCCGAGATGAGAAGCTTTATGGTGAGGATATTGTAAGAACCTATGTCCATATGAGTCAAAAACTCAATGAGAATTTGAATTTTCTAGTTGGTGGATGGTTTTTTTGAAATAATGAAATAAAAATGAGGTTCTGAGTATTTGAACCTCTAAATATGGTGATTTTGGACATGGTTTAAGTTATGGTCGAAGTCTTAGGGGTTTTGGAGAGCACTGGAGGAGGATTTGGCATGTTAGGCTACTGAAAAGAGCTACAGAATCTTATTCACATCATGAATATGGAATTCATGGTGTGAAAATTTTTCATGGGGCACACCAAAGAGAATTCAAGACATGAAAATGGGACTAGGGTCACCAACCAAAGAAACATGGAATGAAACCATGGTTCATTCCATGAAAGTGTCAATCTTTTATTTTTAAAAGGGGTTCGACCCCTCTTCCTTCATCAGTTAAGTAAGACATGCGGGAGGGATCGTCCAACACCTTATCTCTCTTAGATCTCAATCATTATTAGTGGTCTTGGGTGTGATTTGATGGCATCGGCAAGTAAGATCTTCCTCCACCATCCTTCTGTGTTGTTTCTCATACATTTTCGCTAAATCAAGAGATGTTAATTTTAGGTAAAATTTCCAATTTCACCAAAGGATTTGGAAATCAACTATTTTCTTTAGGGATTTCCCTTATCCAAAATGGAGGGGATCCTGAGATGATGTCTACATGTGTTCTTATGTTGATATTTTGAGGTATAATTCCATTTCATTTCTCGGAATGAGTTTTTTCATTAAATTTATTTTATTAGGTTGTTGAAGTGGTAGAATTAATTTTTGATTTTATGCATCCTAAATCTAGTGATGCTTCAATAGTATAATTCACCCAGTTATTGGTGTTTTTGGCATGACGGAATGCCTTGGTGTGTTGACCGGCAATATTCCAGATTTTGAATTAATTAATTAATTAGTTATAAATTTATATAATTAATTAATTAATATTTCAAGGAGTGATTTATGAGATTGAGAGTTTATGGATGGTCTGGTTGGACAAATATGATGATATACAAGCTTGTATGGCCTTGGTAGCCACTACCTAACCTTGGTGTCAAAGTGGACAAAACTATGTTTGAGGTAGTGGTCTCACATACTTTCCCTATGTATTTTTCTTTTGATTATGTGGGATGTGGTCTCTTAGGAACATTTTTTATGGTGATGTCCCAAGTCAATTTAATTAATTTAATTTAATTTACAAATTGAAATGGTTGAATGTCTAGGGTCATGAATTACGCAAGTGCACTTTCTAGACACCTCGTCCACCAATGACGGAGCCCAATACTATATGACCAGATGGATTCCAAAAAACAAGTGAGGTGAGGTCGGTTTTGTGGCTAAATTATTTTTAGAATGTTCAGTCAATCCATTAAGGGTAATTCCCTATGATTAATTCAATTAAATTAATGATTTAATTAATTCTAACATGGTTAATTGGAATAGTTGAACACCATGGGTCACAAACAACCCATGTTCACTTGATTGAAACCATAACTATAGATGAATGACGGTGAGACCTTTAGGAAATGATTGGCCTCTAGATCTATTGTGATGTGAGGTTGGACCATGATACCCTTATCCCATGTATAGGGGCTTGAGAAATTAGTGAAATACCATGTGAACTTCAGGCTATCCAGGATCATTGAGGTAAGGAAAACACAAGTAACCCTATCTTGTCTGATGTGACTAGGATTAGGTGTACACACCTTAGGTAGACTAAGACCAGTTTGGGTGAGTGGAATGACCCAAAGAGACCTCAAGGAATGATATGGTATATCATCTATCTCTTGACTAACACAAATGAGGAAAGTAACAATGTATCTAGAAAGGTTGTTTTATCCTTCTAACGATGTTGTGGGATGTGGCATCATAATGCTTCAGGTGTTGACCTGAGATTGGGGCTAAGGCTGAGGATCCCCATGGGGGTACCACTACTACACTAAGGCCAACGGGACCTAGTGGGTAACCCATTGACTGACCAATCTTGATTGGTGCACGTGATAGGGATATCGGTGTCACCTTCGAACCTATACTAGATGGGTAATACCTAGTGGTTGTGGACATGGATGATGAGCATGCACATTCGATCATCCTTCGTACTTCCTTTTCTGTTGGCATGATTCTTGAGGTATAATGTGATAATGTTTGACTTCCATGTTTGGAGGTATAGTTTAAGGATGTTCTTCTATGTTTTGGAGTTGGATATGGTTGGAGTTGTCATGAATATGGAGCTCAGTTCTAGAGCCACTGTGGATTTGGGGTTCCTATATAATGGGGGTTATCTTGGATTAAGAGCCTAGAGGGAGGGAGGAAATGGATTTGGATCTCTCATATAGGGCTTCCATGGTCGTAATACCAATATTTAGGCAATCTGAAAAAGTATGAAATGTACTTGTAAGTATCATATTAAAAGATTTGATATAGGCTGCCATGTATTTTGAGCTATCAGATTAGGTGACTGATACAGACTATCATGGATGTGGAGCTCTTAGATAGGGCTTCCTTAGACTTCATCCCTGGATTAAAAAAATATAATATAGGATTCCATATATTTGAAACTCTTATATCATGTTTCTGATACATGATTCCATGGATGTAGAGCTCTCAGACAAGGATTTCATGGTCCTCAACCCTAAATTCGGGTAACTGATGCATGTTTCAATGGATTTGGTTCTCTAATATGGGGATTTTAGGAGATGGGTTCTCATAATCCTGAGTTTTGGTTGGGGTTTCCATGGATTTGTAATATTAATGTTAATTTGGATGCATGTTCATAGTGACATGCTCAAAGACACCTTGGCACTGACCAAAGTTGGTATGGCCAATCAGGGTCATGGAACTAACGATCAAGATAATTTTATTTATTTTGAGTTGACCTTTATTTTCAACTCAAATTTTCACATGAACATATTACTGTATATATTGGTCAATTCAAGAATATTTTAGTATTTTCAAACTGATTTTTTTACTCACACCCTGATCCAGATACTACTACACTTGGGTAACTGAGAAAACCATCACATGTTCACAAACATATGTTGGGCAGAGGCTCGGGATAGAATAGTTGTGTAGGATAGATCGGATGGTTCTATGAGACTATATGGGGTTCATCTTAGAGAGACTATATATTCCTTTTTTTTATTTTTTTTATTTCTTTTATTTTTGTATGTATCTTCGAGCAGACCGGTGGAAAGATTATTGTATGTATAAAATGGTTTTTTGGGCCTTTACTGCATTTCATATATTAGCAGCAGTTGTTTATTTATTTCAATGTTCTCTAATTATTTACTATTATGGATGTTTTTTTTTGTACACTCTGATATAGGGGTATAATATCCCCACAATACCATCTTAGACCCCAGTTATTAGTTGTAAGCCTCTGAAATATGGGGAGGCATGCCTGAGTTCATGTAGCAAACTGGTCCAACTATTGGTTTTAGAGTGAGTAGGGGTGATACATTATACATTTATTAAAATAAAATAAAAATTATAGTAAGGGAGAAATATAGAAAACTAGCACTAGATAACCAGAATTTTTACCCAATACGGTAAAATATAAGACCTGAATTGTGTTCTCGATCACCATAGTCTACCAGAAATCACTATGGAATAACATATAACCATCTAGGAATGGTTTATCCCTAAGAAAACTGGCATGACCCATCCATGAATTTGATTTCCACACCAACTGAATAAACTAGATCAATAAGTATAATGATACAGCAGAGTAAATGCTACAATGACTAAAGGATGATATTATAAATTTCATCACATAAACACACACACAAACACACACACACATATATATATAAGACATACACATGATATCCATATTCAAAAGATCAAAACTCAAAATACAGATCAAGACCCAAATGAGTAATACATAACATCCCAATTATAAAATATCTCAAACCAAATCCACATACTCTAAAATCCATGATACCATGTCTCCTCCATCACAAGAACCTCATATGGTGGTAATCAAGAAGAGCCACCAAAATTATAGGTGTACTTTCCTTTACCTATGCCCCACAAAGTAAAAGTCTACATAATCCCAAAGGAATATGCAGCGTGTGAGGCACAAATATTTGTACGATGCCACCATGAATCCATGTAAGGCCTTTATTAATGCATACAAATAAATATTTTTTGAAACTCATTTTCTAAACCAAGTTCACTTGAAAATATTCTTCTTTTATAAATTACTTTGGTTTTTCTCAAAACAAAACATTTTTCAAAACATGATTAAACAATGATCAAATAAAGAAACAAGCCATATGACATAACATGATCAACACACTCACACATGGAATCAAAGTGCATATAATCATAAGAAACATCATACCATCAAATAAATGGAAGCAATAATAGCACAAACTCCATCAAACATAGAACTAACATAATGAATAAATAATATAAAAACCAACTAAGAATAAGTAATAAACACCATCATATCTAACCATATGGTTCTAGAATGATTTAGACTAAAAAAGTTTTTCTAGATGGTTAAACAAGATACCCAGGTTCAAAATCTCTCTTTGTCTTCCTCTGGACCAACTTCCAAAAGATCACTTGATCCCTTGGCCGATGTTTTGTAAGGTATCTTGGTCTTCTTCCCAATGTATCACTCGGCCCCTTGGGAAAAAATTATAAGATCACTTAGTATTCCTCCAAAAGGCTAACTCATCCCCTTGGATAACATAATCTTTGTCTAATTCATTCATGCACATACACTCAAGGTTTCCCATATGCCACTCAATTCCAAGAATGTGATCCATAGAAAGTGTTAAAGACATAATCAATTTAAAATCCAAATTCATAAACCATTTTTCTATATAATAATTTAATCATTAAACACTATGAAATACTTCTTTTAAAAACACTTTAAAATACCCATTTGAAGGAAAAAACCTATTTGGGTCATTTTAACAAATGAATGGAGTGCATTAAATCCAACCCCCTTTGAAAAGTTACTTTAACATAAAAAATCCAATAAAAACCATGAATCATATCAAACATGAAAAAAATCATAAATAACTTAAAAAAAATTATAAACAAAAATTAAAAGGCAATTGAGAGTCAAAGGTTAGAAATGGAAAACACCCTTAAATAGAGACACCTACCTAAAAATTAATTCCAAACTTGTCTCATTCAATGGAAACCACTATATTAAAGTATAAAGAGTCTTAACACAACTAAAACACAAATTAAAAGGCCCATCAAAAACCCTATATGGGAAAAGCTAGGGTTTCAAAACTCCATAAAAAAGGAAGAAAAGGGGATAATAATGGAAGTGGATGGGTATATCAAGAAGAAATGAGCTTACCTCAAGAAAAAAACCAAGGAATCAATCTAAAAGGAGATGAAATAATATCCAACACCAAGGAAGAGGGTTGTTAATGTGTGGGAAGATAGATGAGGGGGAGAGATTTTAAAACTAATAATGGGAAATGGTAAAAAAGACAAGTTTTTAATGACTAATACAAACTGCACAATCTAGCAGCAGGGTTAGGAATACCATCCACCAACTATGTGGGATCCACTGTATTCCAAAAAAAAGACATGTGGTTTATACTAAACCTTGTACTATTAGAAAAAGGTCATGATCAAGATGTGTGAAATGGATTTATCCTCAAAAAACTTTCTCATATAGTTGGTTGAATGGTTAGACAAACCACATTCCAATCATTTTTCAGGGTTTATTTCCTCCAAAAAAAAAAAACTTCAACCCTTGACTCCCAGGAACTCTAAGAATGAATAAATAAATAAAAACTAAAATAAGACTTATCAATTACTCGATGATTTTTAAAAACCTCCCAACCATTTCACTTTATATCCCCATAAATTCCTCAAGAATTCTCATTAGAAAATAGGTGTGACAACTTATCCCTTACCAAGGATTCCCACTCCCATGTCCCATTGAAATCATCACCATGATAGAAAAGAACACAGAACAATGGGATCAATTTACCGAAGAACACCTTGTTTTGATAATATAAGATATGAATAGGCTTCTCCATAATGGAGAAATTAGGATACACCTCTAAATATTTCCACTCTATCACATGATATAGGTCTGGATGATATCTTTTCAATGAGGATGCATTAAATAAATTGTGATTCAAGGTCAGATGTGGTGGAAATTCTAATTGATAGGATAACTTTCTATGAAATTCCATAACTCAAAACTTTCTAACATTATGTAGAACCAGATTCCCCTTATTTACCAAGTGATGGTATCCTATCAAATAGATGTTTGAAGAAACACCTGATCATTGAGCTCAAACTCTATTAGCCGAAGACATTGATCAGTGTATGACTTATGGTGGCCCTTATTTTTTTTCTAACATTTTCTAGATTAAATTCACATTATCCAGCATCTCTTTGATGAGACTCGGTTGTAAAATTGATTTCTCACCCACCTTATACCAATTTAATGGGGACTAACATTAACACCCATATAATTCCTCAAATGGGTACATCCTAATCAAGGCTTGATAATTGTTTTTGTAAGAAAACCTGGACAACAATATATGCCTCTCCCAAAAACCATTGAAGTTAAGCAGACATGCCTGAAACATATCCTTGAGAGTCTAGATATCCTGCTCAGACTAACCATCCTTCCATGAGTGATATGTTATGCTCAAACTCATCTTGGTTCCCAAATCTTCCCAAAGTCCCTTCTAGTACCGATAAGTGAAACAAGAATCCAAATCAGAAACTATCACTGAGGACACTCTATGAAGCTTAAAAACCTCTTGACCATATAGGTGTATGATCTCCACTACCTTCATTGATTCTTTAGTGGGAATAAAATGGACTAATTTGGGTAGAAAATCAAAAATAGCCCATATTAAATCTTTCTCCCTAGGATTATGAGGTAATCCGATTATGAAATCTATAGATATTTCATCCCACTTTCACACTAGAGTGTGAAGAGGCTACAACAACCCAACTAATCTTCGATACTAATATTTGATCCTATGACAAGCGAAACACCAGGAAACAAAATCAATAATTGATCACCTCATATTGGGCCACCAACACCTGCTCTTCAATGTATAAAACATCTTGGTATCTTCATAGTGAACTGTCCAACTAGAATAATTCCCCTTGTGTATTACCTCCCACCTCAAGGTCCAAGGTACCACTATCTACTTCCTAAAAATAAGAGAACTATTGTGATACCATGAACAATCACTCAAGTTCTCTCCAATATTTAAATTTATGTTAATTTCATTCTTTTTGGAACAAATTTCATGATTCATAAGATATCACAAGGTCATACATCATCAGAACACACCCCAAACCTGCACCATAGGCATCACAATACACTGCATAACCTTTCCTAGAATCAGGAAAAATAAAAACTGAAGTGGATGTCAAATAGTCCTATAACTCTTCAACATAACTCTATAACATCTCAATCTACTCAAACTTCACCTATTTACAAGTCAATTCCATCAAGGTAGAATATATCCTAGAGAAGTGATACATGAAATGTCTATAATATCTAATCAAGCCCAAAAATCTCTAAATCTCAGACATGTTCATGGGTATCTCCTAAGAAATTACTACTTGAATATTATTGAGATCCACCAAGACACCTTTATCAAAAATCACATGGCCCAAGAACAACACCTCTTGAATCTAGAAATGAAAATTTGATAGCTTAGTATATAGACGATGCTCTCTCAATATTCCCAAAACAGCTTCCAAATGGCCTTTATGGTCCTTCTCTATCTTGAAATGCACTAAGATATCATCAACAAAAATTACCATGAAGGATTCCAAAAAACAACTAAATATCTTTTTCATCAAGGATATAAATAACACTGGATAAATGGTATGTCCATATAGAATAACTAAATACAAAAAGTTTCTATACCGGCTTTAGAATATGGTCTTAAGAACATCCTCCTCCCAGAACCTCAATTGGTGGTACCTAGATCTCAAGTTGGTCTTTGAAAACCATCAAGATCTACTGAGATGATCAAAAATATCCTCAATTCTATGCAATGAGTATTTATTCTTTATGGTCACCTGGTTTAGTTTACATTAATCTTTGAAAGCCATAGACTCCCATCCACCATCATTGAATATAGAACCAAAAACAGAATGGTGACACACTATAAAGAATAAATATATATATCTCAAGGTCCTCCAACTGAGATTTCAACACAGAAAACTCATTTAGAGCCATATGGTAAGATATAAAGGAAATAATACTCATCCTGTAAAGTAGAACAATAGTGAATTCAACCTCTCACTCAGGAAGCAACATTAATAATCATTTAGAGACACATCAGGGTACCATTCCAAGACCATTGGAAGAAAAACTAGGTTATTTTTTCCCACATAATCAGATAGCAACCTGGAAAGATGAAAATAGATCAATCTTATCTATGAAACAATGGGTCCTTCCCTCCCCAGCCTTAGGTCCCACTCACCCTGGAAGACATGACTGCTCCCACTAGGAGATAGAAACTAGACCTTGTGAAGATAATAATCATTCTAAGATTTTAATTCAATAAAAAATCCATACTGGTGGTGAGATAAAAAACATCCATATACAACATGAGTAAATTTCACATGAATTCCATGTTAGTGAATAAAATATGACACCCCAAGAACTTAAAACCTTACTCCTTCTTCTTACCCCAAAAGGTAAGAAAACCCATCAAAAATAGAATTGGCTCTGCTTGTATACCCAGAGCATCGAGAATATTTAACAAGATGAAATAATGGTAAGAACCTTGATCAAATAAAATAAATGTCATGGAAGAAGCAATAAAAATTTTAACTCTTATGGTGGTCATCCCAAACTCAGTGTCCTTAGGTGATATATCCACCGCATAAATAAATCCTTACTCATGCATTATTTGATCCTTCTTCACCTGGTGAGAATCCTACTTAAATTGAGGGTGAGATCATGCACCCATATAAGCATATGATCAAACATGAAAACCCTTATATAATAAGGAACCTCCTTGACTACCCTATAGTGGAGTCTAGAAAAAACATTGAAGATGACCCAAACACTCACACTGATGGAATTTCCTTAGAGCCTCTGGGAAACTAGGTCTGGTAGGGTTAGAATTCCTAAACTAGTAATAAACCACTATCTTACTCCCTAAAAACCCACTTTCACTAAACCCAATGAATTTTGTGTACTCCTACCACTACACCGATAGGCTTCATCATGCTACCTCTTGTAGCTAAATGACAAGATTTGGCTACCAACCACTAATGGAACACCACTGATACCTATCTTCCCTACTATGTTTGCCTCTACCATAGTTTTCTTATAAATTACCCCAGCATAAGTTGGTAAGAAAATAAGGATAATAATTTACATGATCTTATCCATCAAGTCTATTTCAAAATGTTGAGCATTAAGTTAATTATTTTTGAGGTTCTCATGAGACACATGAACCAACTCGGTAAACTGAGAAACATAATCCATCAACAAACGGTATGCTTGATCCATCATCCAAAACTCATAGTTATTCACCTCCCTTAACATCTCTATATATAAATACTGATTAAAAGTTTTCATAAAGGTAGTCCATGTGAGTTCCTCATGATACTTCACTAACACCATGTATTCCAACCATTTTCTACCCAATCCTTATAATATATAAGTTGAAAATACAAACTTATAGATCTCATAGATCTTAAAAAATTAAAATATACCCTGGATACATTCTAGAAACTCCTTAGGTTCCTAAGTTCCATTATGTCCATGAAAAAATGATGGATTTTTCTTAGTGAACTCTTGATTGTGGTCCACCATTCATGCATGATCTCGAGTATCCTTGTGTTTTAAGGAATGGATTATACAGATGACTAAATACACCAAATCCAGATCATCTAGAGGGTTCACCAGTGGGATATGCTCCAAAAATCCCTCTCTATTCCTAGTTGAGGTAATTCTAAGAGGTGTTGTATATAAAACACAAGACGCATTCCCATACAATACACACTTGAATCTGAATAAAAATCGATTAAACCACAATAAACTCCCATAATAAACTTTAAACAATAAGTATTAGCATCAATAAAAAATCAAATTAAAAAAGGGTGAAAATGTAAAAAAAATTAGGACTTTTTACATTATGAATGGTTTGGCCACCCTATTAGGAAAACCATTCCCTAACCATGTAAGTTCCACTATAAGATAATAGATAAGGTCACATGATTTCTGTATATTTACTTCCAACTGTACATCTAAATCGTACACCTCCTTTTGTTCTCCCCATTTCACCCTGAAACTAAATATTACTCATTGGATCACCCTATAACTCATAATCAATAGGGAAATATATTAAATCCCATTAAAACAACCAATAAATTGGATAAAAACTTAAACACAATCCCTGACCACTCATGGTAACTCATGGTTCAACATGAAGAAGGCCAGGCCAGACACTCCTCCACTACCACCTCTTGAGATATGATGATCCTAACTCCAGTCAACCATAGATCCACAGAAGAAATATATGATAGCATTTTTTACAAAAACATCCCAGGTTGACTAGACCCGTCACTCGAGCCAGTAGGCCACAATACTTGAAGCGCATTCTCGATCACCACAAGCAAGTGACAAGCACTAACACATCACATAAAACTATTTGGGAGAAGTTTCTCCCTATGAAAAATATCATGACCCATCCATGAATTGAATTACCAAACTAACAGAATAAATCGGATCAACATATATAAGAGTAAAACAAATTATACATAGTAATTAGTAAAATAAGATATCATAAACATCATCACATCAATGTATATATATAAACTCTTAAACCTAAAATCCATAGTCAAAAACTAAAAAATCAAAGTATAGATCAATACCCAAATGAGAAATACATAACATCCCAACTATAAAAAATCTCAAAAACAAATCCATATAATCTAAAAATCTTGATACCATGTCTCCTCCATCACAATTACCCTGGATGATGACAATCAAGATGATCCACCAAAATTCATGGTGCACTTGCCTTCACATGTGTCCTTAAAATCAAAGTCTTCATACACACAAAGGTATATGAAGGGTGTGATGAAAAAAGCCTAATAGGATGACACCATGAATCTATAAAAGTGTTTAATCTATGAAAACTAATAAATCGAGTTTAAAACTCATTTTCAAAACCAAGTTCATTTTTAAAACAAGGTCACTTTAAAACATTTTCCTTTAGAAATTCCTTTAGCTTTTCTAAAAAACCCTATTTAAAAACATGAGTAAACAAGGATAAAAAAAGAAAAAATCCACCCAAAATAACATGATCAACACACCCACATGTGCAATAAAATTTATCATCAGCATAAGAAACATCATACCATAAAATAAATGGAAATGGTCATAGAATAAGATAACTCCACCAAACAAGGCACTAGCATAATGCATATATCATATAAAAACTAACTGAGAATAAGTAATATGAATAATGGGTTCTAACTATAAGTTTCTAGTGTGACTTATTATATACAAGATGTTTTAGCTAACTAATCAAGATACACATGTTTTTAAGCTCTCTCAGTCATCCTTGAGCATGACTTCCATGTGATCACTTGATCCCTTGGTCAAATTTTTGGAATCTCACTCGGTCTTCCTCCTAATGGATCACTTGGTCCCTTGGAAAACATTTTATAATATCACTCAGTCTTACTCCAAAAGGATTACTTGGTCCATTAGATAACATAATCTTTTCCTAAGTCATGCACACACACACACACATACACCCAAGATTCCCCATGCGCTACTAAATGCCAAACAAGTAATCCATAACAAGTTCCAAAGATACAATCCATTTAAAAACTAATTTCATAAACCATTTGTACCCACAATATGTCAATAATTTAGAACTATTCAATACCTCTTTCAAAACCTCTTTCAAACCCCATTGTAATGCATAAAATCTCTTTGATTCATTTTAACAAACACATGGAGTACATTAAATCCAACCCCCAATGAAAATCTAAATTAACACATCAAATTGACAACAAAAACCATTTATCACATAAAACATCGATAAAATATCAATAATAAATTAATTTATATTCAATTTTATAAAAACCCAAATTTTATTAAGATTAATATTTTATCTATGTAAAACACCCTTATATATAGACACTTTCCTCAAAATCAATTCCAATCTTGTCGCCTTCAGCGATGATCACTTGATTTGAGTATGAAGGGTCCCTAAACACCTAAACCAAAAATAAACAAACCAAATTTACTATAAAAAAATACTACTTTAAAATATGGTTCTTTCCAGTGTTTCAAAACTCTATCAAAATAGAAGAATATGAAAGAATAGGTAATTAGGAAGGTGTAATCATGTAGAAATTAGCTTATCTCAAACCAAAATACCAAGGAATCAAGAGGAATATACCAAAATGTAGAGGGGATAATATTTAATTACAAGGGGAGGGTTGTGCATGATGGGAGAATAAATGATCTAGATATGATTAAAAACTCATAAGGTAAAATGGTATAAATCCAAGTTTTTAATGACTTAAAAAACTACACGGTTTGGCAACATGGTTGGGAAAATTGTGCCCCAATCATACGGGGGCCACTGTATCCCCCAAAAAAAATATGAATAGTCTCTATTAAACCTCACATAGATATAAAAACTATTCTAAATCTATGTGAAATACCTTTTCCCACAAACACCCCTCTCACAAGGTTAGTCGCGCGATTAGAAAAATCAGGCACCAACCATGTTCTAGGGTTTGTTGTCCCAAAAAAATAAGATTTTTCAACACTTGGATCCCATGAACTCTAAGAAGGAATAAATAGATAAATAAAAAGTCCGATAATAAATAATTGTGACCCGATGGGTGTCATAAGAAAGGTTTATACATGATAGAAACTTCCTACAAAAAGAAATAAAAACATTCATATAGTGATAGAACAAGTCAAACAACACGAGATTGAGTACTCATGATGTGATGGGAAACTCATCCACCCAAACTATGAGGGTTTCATTCCATATCCCTTGTTTTAGAATACTATAATGGACCACATTTTTCAATTGGATACCCATCATTAGTATATTCCATCACAAATCTTGAATATTACAAGCAGGCATGAAGTACTGATGGAGATCCAGTACTAAATGACCATATTCCAAGCTCTCTCAATTTCCTCAAGAATATTTCCCCAATAAGTGAGTATATAATGGGAATAGAGGCATCTATATTGGGGTTAGGGACTTCCTTGTCATCAACATGGACAATGCTCAGAGACTCCTTAGCATCCTTCAACTCTAATTCATATTTACCACCACTTCATTATCGATCATCCTCGCTACTTTCAAAAGTAAGCAACTCAAAATAGTTATGTGTATGAACCTTTCTATTCACCTATGAAGATGAACACATTACAAATTTTCTATGTTTTTCAAAAACAATTTATTTGTTACCTTCCCTAGGATAACTCTCAATAAAAGTAATATGTTCATATGTATCAGAAGCCACTTCCATAACCTAAGAATAATGAATTAGCCCCCTGATCATAGAAATAGATTAAGGATCTCCCAATATCATCATCCAAGACATTAAAACCCATTTCTAGTAAAAAAATAGAAGAAGTAAATTCCATAGAGAATTAGGAAGAAGGCACTGCTTCCTTCCCCTCCCTTGAAGAAGTTGTATAAATGGAAATGTTACCCATCATCTTTACCACTAGACCACCCATCTCAATAAAAACCTCCCAATGACACTAAAAACCAAAAGTGACACTGGATTCCCTAACTATGTAACATAATATGATTCATTAATACCACTCACAAGAGTGTTTGTGACATCCAAAACTAAAGTACCATGCTTATACACTGCCACAATATCTTTAGACTAAGAATTTTCTTTATTTTACACCACGGAACATGGATTTAGATCCAGTAGAGTACCCTGAACATCATGATCTTGTGGACCATGATTTTTCACTGATGTTTCAGAATATTTAAAGGATATATAATGTCTAAAAAGTTGAGAGTCACTTTGTATACCAATAATAATTGCCTCAGTAGGGTGTGAGTTATCCAGATGTGCCTGATATTGATGACCCTCCAAAATTAAAAGTATTCATATCACTATTTCCCTTCTTGTTTCAATTATTTTATTCATAGTCACTTAGAGAACAAAAAGATTAGATAAGATTACTTCTATAAATGTATTTCTTGTATCCTATAGTTTTACAATACAAACAAAAATATTGAACATTTTCATTCAAAATTCAATAATAAAATTTATCCTTAGTTGTTGATAGGAACACTTTGATAACTAAAGTGGATCAAAGATCAACTTCCACCATAATACTATCATAGTGACCAAATATAACATTTTCATTTTACTTATCCATATTTATTAGAACACAAATAGATAAAGTAATATCATATAGATTTCTTGGATGTAATATGATCTAATTAAGACCATATACTCTGACCCGTACCTACAAAGAAGAATTCAGTTCCTCAAGAGGATTGAAATTGTAGTTCCATTCATTGATATGTAAAAAAGATGTGCTCAAAGGATACAAATCCAGATCCCCAATTCTTCATCTTCAATTACTCTAATGGAAATAATATATGGAAGTATCCTTAACCCATCGAGACACATATATAATTACATTTTTTATAAATATATTTTTAATTAACAACAACAGAAGAAGCTCTATATTTCCTTGAAATAGTCCAATGCATATTCACAATGTTCTAGACTATAATTGCATCGCCTGAAATCATTTTAACTTAAGTTAATAAAAAGTTATGATTAGGATAAAAACAAAACTCATAAAAACATCAAGTTAGGTCAAAATCAACATGAAGTGTATTTGTGATTTTCAAAACAAATGATGAAATAGTCATACCAATCAACATTTATATAGAATAAATTAGTAATATATTAGTAAATAACTTGTTTTAATGACCAAAAAAATTGGAATGTGGGTAAAATGAAGCCCTGAAAATGATCCAACTCACATATATAATAATGAAATTTCAATAATTGAATATACATGAAAATAAAAAAAAAGTTCATCAGTGAAACTTATATGTAGATGGGTATTGTCCTATCATGTTTATATAGTGTCCATGATTATGAACCAACAAATGATAGTGAATAAAAGTAACTCATCATGTGATTTTATTTGGCTGGTCCATATCATTTCATAGTCAATTGAATTTTGATCTGCCTTTTGGACACAACATACTAGAACTTGGAAGAAACAAAGGGTCTTCATTTCTCAATGTGTATTTTCTATAATCACTAGTATGAATCCATGTAGAATTGTAAAATCTCAATATCATGTCCATTTTGTATAAAATGTTAACAAAATATTCCCACAATGTGTGAACAAAATCACAAATAAAAATAACATGGGGTCCATATACTTGTATGCCACAAACAATCCACACTGATGATATTGTCGATCCAGCAACACTATAATAAGATGGAATCTATGAGTGTAATATTTCTCTTAAACATCAAAATTTATACCATCCATACTAAAGGAATGCAAATGAAAAGATGAAGTTTCTTGTATATTGTATTTGATGCCACATCTGAATTGTACACCATAGCATATATCCTATTATAACTCATCAATTACTTTCTAACCTATATCTATAAAATATTTAACATAATGATAATATGATTCATCCACTAACCTATTGATTAGAAACCTATTAATCCCCTTGATTAACCTCTTTATTCATTTAAGAATATTTTTAGTCACATGTTTGCATATTTTCCCACTATCGAAATCCAAATACCACTTCTCCTACGGAATTTACATCATATAGTTATATACTACCTCATTATAACATATAATGTGGTATAACCTATCCATTAATTTATATTTTTTAGGTTCATATACTATAATGTTTTTTAAACAAGTAGGAGGAAGCCCACTTTTTATTAAAACAAAGATACCCCTCTTGTTATTCTGGGAAGGGTGATTCCATTAAATGGCCTTTTTCCAGTCTCATAGGTCATTAAAACCCAACAAATTAGACCCATAAGACAGAATTGTATGTAGAATAAACTATCCTTAATTCCATGTGTTCTATTCCCATTCTACAAACCATCTCCCGCTTGGCATAGTGCCTTCTAGCATCATACTCTGATTGCAATGTCACGGATCCCACAGTCTGAAACCCTTCCATCGTCAACTGAAGTATGTGGTCCAGCCATCACCATCATCACTGAACCGCCTCCGCCCAAGATTTTCTCCTGGTATCATCATTTACATCATCACCAGCCACATGGACCCTCCATCTCCATTGTCACTAGCCCACTTCCACCCTTCCTTCATCGCCATCACTGATGTGTCGCCACTGTGGAAATCTGCCAACAATACTTGGACCTATCATCGAGAAGGGTCCCATTTCACCACTCATTATTTCCAAAAACCCAAGCAGTGCCTCCAAAACATATAGTTCACTCCACCCCTTAACATTCCACCCTCACCAAGCATTCTATTCCCTTAATATTCCACCCCTATAAATTCCCAATAAATAGAGATTGACAATATTTGAACCCTTATTAAGATATAGTATTAGGGGTGATTTTCCACTTTAACCAAAACCCAACTACACTTAATATAGGAAAAATTCATCACAAAAAAAGTTTCAAAAGATATAATGAATGCATTAATTTTATAAAAATATTTCTTGTGAAAAAAAAATTAATGAGATACATGACATGACTAAAGGTTAGTTGTGACTCTTTTAAAAAACCAATAAAAATGTTTGTTTGACCATGACTAAAGGCTACCCACTATAATAATTTTCTTTTCATGACCTGGTTTTGAATAATTTTAGGAAAATTACTCCTAATATGTCAAATGAAAAAATAATGGTGAGAACTATGAGGCCTCAAAACATAACCATCAATGTTAATTACCTCCATTAAAGATGCATGATGATCTGAGATGACACAAATGCCCTATATGACTATAATGTATGTGTATATGCATGCCAGAAGCCAAATCCATGATTCTTAATCCTATTTTTCAAAAATAAAATTCCAGATATAGTGGAAAATGATTTACATCATGTATTTTATCTATCAACAATATGAGCTTGTACATACCTCATAAAAATATCCCATCAATCTATATAAATTTCCCAAAAATATCAGTTAAATACTTTCCTTGAC
The DNA here is from genome assembly GCA_963277665.1 of Viscum album. Lineage (NCBI taxonomy): Eukaryota > Viridiplantae > Streptophyta > Magnoliopsida > Santalales > Viscaceae > Viscum > Viscum album. The sequence goes on from OY728137.1 coordinate 1,963,711,972, forward strand.
ATATCAGGTAGTTTATCTCTATTGACATACTCAATTGTATGTAGTGGATGAATAATATCTTTATTTCTCTCTAAAACACTCATTAGTTTTGTAATATGGTGGTTGGACCCATATCAATCACCATATACCATAAAAATTGATTTTTCTTTGTAATCAATGACTTCTTGTATGATATATTATATTTAAACAATGAACATATGTCCTCCAATATAAGGAATATTGATATGTATTGGTCGATTTTGATCATTTCTATAATTATGGAAGATAAGGAATTGGAATCAATCTCTATATGATCCCTAAACATACTAGGATTGACACATGTATGAGGAGTATCACATTTTTCAATTTTTCACAATCCAATCTTTCTATCAACCATTTCTTGTAGTCATAAGCTACATTAATTTCCATATTTAGCATATGAAACAATATATTCCATTATTTTTGGATCATGCACAACAAAATTGTAATGATTCTCAACATAATAATTTTAATGTTATTCTTAAATTAATATTTAGTTTCATATTTCATCCACATAGCTAAAAAAATTCATTAGTTTGATAAACTCCACCTACTACACCTGAAATCTCACTAATGGGTGTTACTGCATCCCAATCAAAACTGGAATGTGAACTAGAGTTTTTGACTATATTGTGACCAATTTTTGGTTATAATCCTCATCACTTTCAACACTATCTAAACCATAATTTATTGATCCTATATCGAAATAGTCATTTTCCAAGATCTCTATCTCCTCCAACATCATATTTTGTTAAGACGGTCCAAATATATCAATATATAATTCTATCATAACATTATTATTATGTTTAATGCATAACTGGTATATATGTAGCCACTCTTCATCAAATGTCATAGGATATTCTACATAACATATTTTTTCAGTATATTGTGTATGCCTATAGAAAATTGATTTCATTTCTTGTGTTATAGAAAATTTTAATTGACTATGGATTTTTTCCCATGAAATTTCTAACATTAGACATCCATTCAAATTCATTACCCTTGCTAGTGGAATACTATAACTTGCATCGTGTTCACCAACTTCTATTTCACTGTTGTAATAAATCAATGAAGACATGTTTACAAATATGTAAATAGTTTTTATAGAAAATGATCAATAGATATGTCTAGTACTATTAATTTTCTACAATTTATCTTTAATACATTTAATTTTTTTTTAATTTATTTATTCATTTATTTTCCAAGGAAAAATTAAAACATCGAAAATTAAGAAAATTTAAACAACCCATATTATCATAAAAACATGAAATTTAAGTCTTATTTTTTATGTAAATTAAATTTATTCATTTATTTATAATAAAAATTACAAACATCCACATTTAGGTAATTTTAAATAACCTATATAATGAAAAAAATAACTATATCTAGATAATATTTTTTATTTAGTTCTATTTTTTAATTATTCACATGATTAAAAATTGAACATATATATAAATAAGTATATTTAAATAGTTACTAATAAAAATATTAATATAAATATTCTTAAATATTAATTTTTTATTTTAGAGTATTTACTAATTTATTCATAAAATTAAAAAACCAAACATAAACATATTATTAAATTTAAATATAAAATATTATAATAGAAAAATAACTACATTTAACTCATATTTTTGTGTAATGTTAAATATTCATTCATTTATAGAAAATATATTTTTAAAAAATATATTTTTTTGTAAATTAAAACAACAGTTATACAACATAAATAAAAATATAAATTTAAGTAATATTTTTTATTTATGATTATTTACTATTTTTTAATAAAATTTAAAACTTAAAATAATGATATAATTAAATTTTAAAAATAACATATTACAAACCAAAATAAATACATTTGAATATTATTTTTATTTAATGTTAAGGAATCAATAATTTCAAATTCAAAAAAGAAAAAAATAAGTAAAATTAGGTAAACAAAAACAATAAATATTATTTCATTTAAAAATAAAAATAGATATTATAATAAAAAATGCATTTAAATCTTATTTTTTTTATTTGACATTATTTATGAAACTCAAAACTAAAAATACACATCAATAGATAAAAAAACTAAGAAATATAAAACTAAGTAAATTTAACCATCACATATTGCAGCAAGATTACAATGTCACAAAAAAGAGGAACATATAAATTATAACAAAAATGAAGTTTTACAAAGTTATTTGAGGAAGAATATGGAGATACTATAAATGGAACTGGATCATCGTGTCACGACCCATCCCCAGGGGCCCGTATCATGACTACCACAAGCCCGCATTCCAGAGGACAGGGGTTGGAGACTAGCACCAAAGGCGTAAATCCCTAAAATAGGAATGCATTGCCTTTATAACTGTAAACAAACACATCAGAGTACACAAATGGAAGCAAAACACTAAGTAAAACTGTATACAAAAGAAGTGCTGGAAAGTAAAAAGGGGCTGAAAATACAAGCCCAATATGAAAATACAAGTACAACTGAAAGCAAGTACAACTGAAGAAAAGTAAAGCAGCTACTAGGTCATCCTACGGGGTTCCCACCTGAAGGGTAGGTACAGATGGCCTCCTCAACACTCTCGTTCGTTCGTCTCCTCCTTGTATCGTCACACTTAGTGGTCCACCACCGGGTACCGTCTAGTCCTGCTACTCTCTACCTCAGTCAGTGTTTTTCGTCGTCTGCAACCAACACAATGAGGTGAGGGCATAGCCCATCTAGGGGTGAGTATAACGATACTCAGTAGGGACCCCGAGACCCTCAAGGTCTCACAAAATCCAATAAGGGTAAACCACAAATTATGAAATCAATGGATAACCATTACTTATGTATATTCCCATACATATACCTAAGTTATCTAGTAACTCATCTCAATTATAAGGAAAACACAAAAAGTCATTGACTCGGCTCAAACCAGGATTTTTATTATCGAAACCATGCCTGGTGGCATACTCCTCCTCTATCGAGTACAGTGGGCCTGCCGCGTCACACAGAGGTGCTTCCCACTAACCTGTGACTACTGAGATACTCCTCCTATCGAGTATTGTGGGTCTGTTGCGCTCACACAGAGGTGCTCTGCACCACGGGTCTGTCTTTCTCACATAGAGGCGCTCCCCCTCATAGCCTGTAGAGGTACTCCTCCTGTCAAGTACCGTGGGTCTGTCGTTCTCACACAGAGGTGCTCCCCACCGTGGGCCTGCTGCGTCACATAGAGGAGCTCCCCACTGGGTTAGTCGAGTCACTCCGAGTCGAATCGGTCAAGAAATCGTTAGGTCTCTGCCAGCTACTGGGTCTCCATACTCTGTCCGCTCACCTCTGGAAGGATCCGCTCCACGAGCTACTCGTCGATACTCCAACTATCATGAAGTTCCAAGAAGAATTATCTCAAAGGTCTTCCACATCATAGGGGTCTCAACACAATAGATGACGCGTCGATCAGATACCCGGTCTGTGAGTTATTAGCCTTTTAGTCCCGGGGGCCTGGTTGGATTCTTGTATGATCCAACATGACTGTAACTCAAAAATACCCTGAACTCCAGTGGGGAATCTCAAAGGGACTGTCTCGTTCCAAGAATACCAATGCCGCTGACGGTTTGTCAAACGGGCGTCTAGTGCCAAAGATATGGCCCAAGAAGGTAATGGGCCTGGGCCTGGTCCGACCCGGTCGGACCAACTCGGCCCAAACCAGACTAGGCCGACCCGATATGGGTCGACCCGGTCAGCCCGCTATGTTTGTCCAGGTCTGTTGGGCCCCGCCCAGTGGACTGCGAGGGTGGTTTGGCCCGGAGGTCGCCACATAGGCGACACGGCCCGAAAGCCGGGGCCAGTTCAGAAAGCACAGCACGGGGCGTGGGCAAGTAGCGGGCAGAGTGCGCGGGGCGCAGGCAGGCCGGCTGGATGTCGGGCAGGCCGCAGGCGCGCCGGGTAGGGCGCGGTAGGGGCCAGGCAGGCCGCGGGGGTGCTGGCAGGGTGTCGGGTAGGGCGTGGGGGCACCGGGTAGGGCGCGGAAGCAGTCGATCAGGCCGTAGGGGTGCCGGAAGGGTGTCGGGTAGGCCATGGGGGTGATGGCAGGGCACGACAGCGGCTGGGTAGGCTGCACGGGCACCGGGTAGGGCGTGGTAGCGGTCGGGCAGGCCACGGGCAGGCGGGCCGTGCGCTGGGTAGGGCTTCTGGAGACCGCGGGCAGGCGGGCCGCGTGCCGGGAAGGGCGCCAGGAGGCTGCGGTCAGGCGAGCCGCGCGCCGGTCAGGTCATCTGGAGGCCGCGGGTAGGTGGGTTGGGTGCCGCTCGGGCTGGCGGTGTTCGGCCGGAAGCATCGGTGCACCACAGGGGCAGTGCGATTCGCAGATGTCGTGGGTAGCACGACCTTCGTCATTGTTGCCTTCATCTTTGTCTCCTCATCGCGATACAGTATAACACCATAAGAAAAGAGAGAGATCGGCGGAGGATATTAGGCCATGATAGGTTGGCCTTCACCCTCCGCGTTTAGGGAGATATCAATTTGTTCATCAAGAATAGCAGATCATCAACAACACATCCGCAACAATCCCTTTTTATCCAATGAAAAAGATAAGAAGAAGGGTATAGCATCAACAAGAAAATAAACCCCCTACCTTTGATTTGTCAATCAACGTTCATCGTTCATTGACAGTGTTGAGGAAACAAGACGATGAAGTTCATCATTCACCGTGTTCGTCACGCACTCCCAATCCCGAGTTGCACCGACTGTGGAAGACACTCCATGTTGGTAGGATCCGAGGGAGGAAGTCAAAGAATGTTGTTGGCATTATTCGTTCTCTGTTGGAAGATATGGTTCCTTGATCTTCGTTGGGAGATTTTCTCCCTAGCTCTCATCTTCCTTCGTTCCACCAAAATGAATCATGACAACAAAAATAATAGATTGGTTATCTATTATTCTATTGGAATAGAATTAAAAAAGGGAGAATAAATTAATTGGCTCTATCAATTAAACATGGGGGATTGGCATAATAAATTATATGTTGTCCAATTAATTAAAAAGGAGATGGTGGTATTATAAATGGTAGAGGAGGTCAAGGGACTCCCCCATCATTAATGAGGGGAGTTGAGAGATTTTCCACCCACCCATTAATTGGGGGGGTTCAGTCTCGTGTGGTCCCCATGTCATAACCTCTCGTGGAAGGTTATGTTCAGGTGGGCCCCACCACCATAACCTCTCATGGGAGGTTAGGGTGTGGCGGTCCCACCTCCAACTCCCAAGTGGTGGTTTTAACCAACAATCACACACATGGCAGCTTAAAATAAAATAATTTGTTGTACACTTTATTTTATTATTATTTTATAAAAATCCAAAAGCTAACTTTTATTCTCGACCATCTGTCATTGAGGTGAAAGTATTCTTAAGTTAATACTGGCACTAGGAGTTCAACGGTGCCCTTGGATTTCAGTTCTGAGCACCAATTCAAAAGTTTTAAAATCTCGCTCGTAGGTTTACTGAACATACCCGAACAAAACTTTAGAAATTGATTCCGGGCACACTGGGCCTCGGAATCAAGCGCCATAAATTTTCATGGACTCGTAAAAATCCCATGAATTTGAGAAAAAAAATACACGGAATTTTCGGGTCTTTACATTCTCCCCACCTGAGGGCTTTACATCCCCGTAAGCTACAACACGAACTATTGGAACAAATGGGGGTACTGAGCACGCATCTGAGCCTCCCGCTCCAATGTGCTCTCCTGGAGGTTCTTGTGCTTCCAGCATACGTGAACCAGAGGTATTGACCGTCCACGTAGGACCCACTCCTTCCAATCCTCAATCTCCACTGGAATCTCTGTAAAAGTCACCTCATCGTCGATGTCTAGCTCTCCATGGTCGATGATGTGGGAAGGGTCATGCATGTATCTCCTCAACTGGGATATGTGGAAGACATTGGGGACCCGGTGCAACTGTGGTGTAAGAGCTAAGTGGTAAGCCACCTCGCCTACTCTGTCGAGGACCTGTAAAGGTCTGATGAACCTCAGATATAACTTGTCGCCTCAGCCAAATATCTGTAGACCTCATCGAGCTGAGACCTGTAGAAAGACGTGGTCGCCATCCTCGAACTCCAAAGGTCTATGTCTCCTGTCATCATATGACTTCTTCCTGATCTGTGCAGTCTTCATCCACTCTTGGATTATCTACACCTTCTCCGTAGTAGCTCGTACCATCTTTGGTTCCACTAGTGCTAACTCTCCAGGGTCTGTCCAGCACAAGCGTGGTCTACAAGGTCGCCCGTACAACGCCTCTAAAGGTTCCATCTCTATGGTGGAGTGATATATGTTGTTTTAGGAAAACTCTACCAAAGGTAATTGATCCTCCCATCTATGATCAAAGTCAAGGACACATGCATGGAGCATGTCCTTGAGGGTCTGAATGGCCCGCTCGGTCTGACCATCCGACTGAGGATAGAAGGCGGTGCTCAAGCGAAGTTGTGTCCTGAAAGCTTCCTACAACCCCTTCCATATCCAGGAAGTAAATCATATATCACGATCGGAGACAATCATCGAAGGTACTCCATGTAGTCGCACAACATCCTGCACATAGAGGTGTCCCAAGCCCTCTACTAAACCCTACTCTCTGATCGGTAGGAAGTGGGCTGACATAGTGAGTCGGTCGATGATCACCCAAATCGAGTCATGACCCCTGGATGTATGTGGAAGACCCATCATGAAGTCCAATTATATCCCATCCCACTTCCACTTTGGGACCTCTAAAGGTTGAACCAAGCCTACTGGTACTTGGTGCTCTGCCTTCACTTGCTGAAAAGTGAGGCACCGTGAGACAAACTCCGCTACTTCCATCTTCATACCTGGCCACCAGTGCTGTCGTTGAAGGTCCTGGTACATCTTTACCACTCTTGTATGTACCGATAGAGGGGATGTGTGGAACTCCCTCAGCACTTCCTCCTAAAGTGACACTGGTACCATAGTACGTCCTCTGAAGAGGATGAAGTGTTCCCCATCTTCATAAAATCCATCAGGTGTCTGTCCTTTGGATATCTGAGCACGTCGCGTCTCGCAATCAGCGTCTTCACATTTTGCCTCCCTAACTCAATGAAGAAGTTGGGGAGTGACTGTAAGATACTTTAGAAAGGCTTCTCCATCCCTATCCACAAAGGATATCTGTAAGGCAGCCAGCTGCTTTGTTGCTTCGCCTAGAAGTTGTATACCAGATCTCTTATTGAGTGCATCAGCAACAATGTTCCCCTTCCTAGGAGTATAGACTATCTCGAAGTCATAGTCCTGGAGGAACTCAATCCATCTCTGTTATCTCAGGTTCAGGACCTTCTGAGAGAAGATATACCTGAGACTCTTGTGTTCAGAGTACACGATAAAATGCTCGCCCATCAGATAGTGTCGCCACATCTTCAAGGCGAAGACCACTACTGCTAACTCCAGGTCATGGGTAGAGTAGTTATGCTCATGTTGTCTCAGCTACTGAGAACTATAAGCAATCACTTCTCGCTCCTACATCAGCACACACCCAAGTCTAGTCCCTGATGCGTCGTAGTAAACTATGTACCCTATGCCCTCCTCTAGAAGCCTCAAGATGGGGGAACTAGTCAGCCTCTGCCTTAGCTCCTAAAAGATCTTCTAGAATATCTCCAACCACATGAAGGGTTTTCCCTTCTTTGTCAAGGCTTATAGTGGTGCTGCAACTCTAGAGAATTCTAGAACTAACCTCTAGTAGTACCCATCCAAACCTAAGAAACTTCGTACCTCTGTCACACTCTTGGGTGGCTCCCAAGAAAGTACCACCTCGATCTTCACTAGATCCAATAAAACTCCAGCCTCTAAGATGACGTATCCCAAGAGGTGAACCTCTCAAATCCAAAACTGGCACTTCAAGAGCTTACCATAAATTTTGTGCTCTCGTAGTGTGTCCAGTACTACCTACAAATGGTAGGCATGCTCCTCCTCAGTAGTCGAGTAGATCAGAATGTCGTCGATTAAGACTATGACAAAGTGATCGAGGTATGGCTGGAAGATCCTATTCATTAGTCCCATGAACACTGTTGGAGCGTTTGTTACACTGAAGGGCATAGAAAATAACTCATAGTGGTTGTAACGGCACCTGAAGGTCGTCTTATACACATCCCCATATCGAACTCTGAGATGGTGATTTCCTGATCTGAGGTCTATCTTCGAGAACCATCATGCTCCCTTCAGTTGATCAAAGAGGTCTTCAATCCTCAGGAGTGGGTACTTTTTCTTCATGGTCACCCGGTTCATGTGACAGTAGTTAACACAAAGCCTCAAGCTCCCATCCACCTTCCTGGTGAATAGAATCGAGGGTGCCCAGGGAGAAACACTAGGCCGAATGAATCCCTTCCCCAACAAGTCCTCCAGCTGTACCCACAGTTCAGGAAGCTCAGCAGGAGCCATCCGATATGCTGGATTAGATGTCAGTGTCGTCCCAGGGTATAGGTCAATGTATAAGTCCACCTCTCTATGAGGAGGTAGTCCTGAAACATCGTCAGGGAAAACATCCGCGTACTGGTCCACCACTACAAGATCAGTCGGACTCTCCACATCAACTGTTTCGAGGGTAAGGCAAGACAACTGGTGATTGATCAGTTGCACCCTCCTTCGAGTAAGTCTTCCCTGTACTTCAAAGGTTCCCTTCTCGCCGGTGAAGGTAAACCTGGTCCCATCCGTGCGGACACACCACACTTTTCACCTAATAAAATCAATCTGAGCATGGACTGTAGATAACCAGTCCATACCCAAGATAACTTCATAAGGCCTCAACACCGCTACTAGGAGATCCCAGCATAAGCCCTCGCCTCCTAGAGTAATCTCGCACTACCGGAACAAGTGTGTAATCATCAAATCAGCTCCTGTAAGAGTCTCTAGCCGCAAGGATCGAGCCAACAGCTCCGTCGGAATCTCTGAGCTCCGAACGAGGGCAGTGGTAAAGAAATAGTGACTGGAACCTGTGTTTATAAGAACTTCAGCTAAGGTGGAGTAGACACAGATTATACCTTGAATCATCTCTGGAAAACCATGATCGTAGGCCTTAGCTACCTGAAGTGGAGCTATCCCCTGTCCACCCACTCCTTGTGGTTGGGGTGGGCCTCCTGGTGGTGGTGGTGGTGGTAACACCTTGTAACATCGTCCACCACTAGCTGTATGTCCAGCTCCTCTACCACATCCACCTCCTCCCTGCGGAATGCCTTGTTCGAACCTTTGCCTCCACCTGGGAGTTCCCTCAACTGTCTGGTCATCATCTGAATGGTGGGTCGGACAGTCACTAGCCATGTGACCCTACCCTCTACATGAGTAACACTGCCTGCTACTGGCATGTGTGTCTCTGCTCTGTGTGCCCCACACAACTGATCCTGAGTCATACAGTCGACCACCTATAGGTCTGGTCCTCTTGGACCTCTATGACATCTTTCTACTTCCAGTTGCATAAGACTTTGCTGCATGTCGGCTAGTATTGGGTCTCACTGCTGGTGACTACTCAGCAAGGAAACTCTCCACCAAGAGGGCTCTCTCTATCACCCATGTTTGCATCGGGATGCTAAGTGAGATCATCGGAGCTCTAATCTCTTTTCTGGTCCCCTACTCAAAGGTCTGATCCCTGAAGAATGATTCTCATACCATATCTGTGGAGTAGCGTGAGAGTTCGGTGAACCTTGCTAAGTATAGTGCTACTATAATGTTGCCCTGCTGCAGATGAAGTAGCTCCAGTGTCCTCACTTCACGGAGAGTGGCTGGGACAAACTCCGCTCGAAATAAACTCTCGAAGTCTTCCCAGAGTAGCGTCACCTTGTCATGCACCTGGATAATTAGGCTCCACCATCTATCTACTGCTTCCTAAAGGAGACTCATGGAAAGGATCACCATGAAGTCTGCCAGTGTCCCTACTAGCCTGAAGACGCTCACCACAGCCACCATCCAATCCTCAGCCACCTGTGGTTCCATCTCTCCCCTGAACCTGGGTGGCCCCTAGTGCTGGAACTCATGCAACGCGCTCAAGTGGAATGCATCGTCTGCTGCTGGGGTTGGTGGAATTGGTGGCCCAACAGGAAGTAGTAACGCTGGTGCCTCCGCTGGAAAAGGGCCCTACACTGAGGGCTCATCGCTCGGTGGGTTGTTAATACGTATGAATCTTGAGGCTCTAACTGGTTTTCTGCAGGGAGGAATCCTGAAAGAAACATATGAGACATGGTCAAAATATTATACCTGGTGAGCTGACCTGGTTGATCTGACTTAAAGAAAACTTTTGGAAACATGCACGCAATCAGTGTTTTTATGCACTGAGTCAGAAATCAGATGTCAGGGTCCTGGTGTATGGATACTTCGGCCTCCTACACAAACACTAGACTCCCTGAACTGAAAACCACACTTAGTACCCTTAACAATATTGCTTCATAGAAAAAAAAAGATCAGAGTTCTAAGTTCTGTAGTAGAACAGACTCTTATGATACCAATTTGTCACGACTCGTCCCCAGGGGACCATATCATGACTACCCCAAGCCTGCCTTCCATAGGCCAGGGGATGGAGACTAGCACCAAAGGCATAAATCCCTAAAATGGGAAGGCATTAACTTTATAACTGTAAACAAACACATCAAAGTACACAACTGGAAGCAAAACACTAAGTAAAACTTTATACAAAAGAAGTAATGGAAAGTAAAAAGGGGCCGGAAATACAAGCCCAATAGGAAAGTACAAGTACAACTGAAATCAAGTACAACTGAAGAAAAGTAAAGCAGCTACTGGGTCATCCTATGGGCTTCCTACCTAAAGGGTAGGTACAGATAACCTCCTTAGCACTCTCATCCGTCTGTCTCCTCCATATACCGTCACACCGAGTGGTCCACCACTGGGTACCATCTAGTCCTGCTACTCTCTGCCTCAGTCAGTTATGTCCGTCATCTACAACCAACACAACAAGGTGCGAGCATATCCCTTGTAGGTGTGAGTATAACGATACTCAGTAGGGACCCTGAGACCCTCAAGGACTCATAAAATCCTACAAGGATAAACCACAAAGTATGAAATCAATGGATAACCATTACTTAGGTATATGCCCATATATATACCTAAGGTATCTAGTAACTCATCTCAATAATTAAGAAAATACAAAAATCATTGGCTCAGCTCAAACCAGGATTTTTATTATCGAAACCACAGTTGGTGGCGTACTCCTCCTCTATTGAGTAAAGTGGGTCTGTCGTGTCACACAGAGGCACTTCTCACTAACCTTGGACTACTGAGGTACTCCTCCTATCGAGTACCATGGTTCTGATGTGCTCACATAGAGGTGCTCCCAACCACGGGTCTACCGTGCTCACAAATAGGTGTTCCCCCTCGTAACCTATAGAGGTAATCCTCTTGTCGAGTATCGTGGGTCTACTGCACTCACATAGAGGCGCTCCCCACCATGGGTCTGCCACGTCACACAAAGGTGCTCACCACTGGGCTAGTTGAGTCACTCTGAGTCGAATCCTTCAAGAAGTCGTCAGGTCTCAGCCAGCTACTGGGTCTTTGTACTCTGTCTGCTCACCTCTGGAGGGATCCATTCCACGAGCTACTGGTCGATACTCCAACTATCACGAAGTTCCACGAAAAAGTATCTCAAAGTTCTACCACATCATAGGGGTCTCAATGAAATATACGGCGTGTCGATTGGATGCTTGGTCTGTGCATTATTATCCTTTTAGTCCTAGGGGCCCGGTTGGATTCATGTATGATCCATCCTGATCGTAACTCAAAAATACCCCGAAATCCAATGGGGCAATCTCAAAGGGACCGTCGCCTTCCAAGAATGCCAACGCTGTTGACAGTTTGTCAAATGGACGTCTGGTGCCAATGATATGGCCCAAGAAGGTAATGGGGTCAGTAATGGGCCTGGGCTCGGTCCGACCTGGTCGGACCGACTCGGCCCAACCCAAACTGAGCTGACCCAGTCTGGGTCGACCCGGTCATCCCGCAATGTTTGGCCCCATTCGCTCGACCCGGCCCAGCGGACTATGAGGGCGATTTGGCTCGGAGTTCTCCACGTAGGCGACTCGGCCCGAAGGTCGGGGCCGGTTCGGCCAGCGCCACGCGGGGCGAGGGCAGGCCGCGGGCAGAGCGCGTGGGACACGGGCAGGCCGGCTGGACTTCGGGCAGGCCGTGGGTGCACCGGGTAGGGTGCGGTAGGGGATGGGTAGACAATGGGGGCACCGGAAGAGCGTCGGGCAGGGCGTGGGGGTGCCGATAGGGTGTCGGGCAGGGTGTGGGGGCGTCGGTCAGGGTGCGGCAGCAGCCGGGCAGGTTGCAGGGATGTCGTCCGGGCGTCGGGCAGGCCGCAGGGGCACCAGGAAGGCCGCGGGGGCGCCGGGTAGGGTGCAGCAGTGGTCGGGCAGGCCGCAAGGGAGCCAGCAAGGCGCCGGGATGGCTGCGGGGGCCGCGGGAAGGTGGGCCGTGCACTGGGCAGAGCGCCGGGAGGCCACGGGCAGGCGGGCTGCGCGCCGGGCAGGGTGCCGGGAGGCCGCGGGCAGGCGGGCCGTAAGCCGGCCAGGGCGCCTGGAGGCCGCGGGTAGGCGATCCAAGCACCGCTCAGGCTGGCGGTGTTCGTCCGGAAGCATCGGTGCATCGCACGGGTGGTGCGATTTGCGGAGGCCGTAGTTAGCGCGGCCTTCGTCGTTGTAGCCTTCGTCATTGTTGCCTCATCGCCATGTCGTAGAACGCCACAAGAAAAGAGAGAGATTGACGGTGGATGTCGGACCATGTTAGGTTGGCCCGCACCCTCCGTGTTTTGGGAGATATCAATTATCTCATCAAGAATAATAGATGATCAACGACACATCTGCAACAATCCATTTTTATCCAATGAAGAAGATAATAAGAAGGGTATAACATCAACAAGCAAATAAACCCCCTACCTTTGATTCGTTGATCGACATTCGTTGTTCGTTGACGGTGTTGCGGAAAGAAGACGATGAAGTTCGTCATTCTCCGTGTTCATCATGAACTCCCAATCCCGATCTGTGTCGGCCATAGAAGACACTCCACGGCGGTAGGATCTGAGGGAGGAAGTCGAAGAAGGTTGTTGGCATTCTTCGTTCTCCATTGAAAGATGAGGTTCCTCGTTCTTCATTGGGAGCTTTTCTCCCTATTTCTCCTCTTCCTTCGTTCTGCCAACAAAAATAATAGATTGGTTATCTATTATTCTGTTGGCATAGAATTCAAAAAGGGAGAATAAATTAACTGGATCCATCAATTAAATGTGGAGGATTGCCATAATAAATTATGTGTTGTCCAATTAATTTAGAAGGAGGTGGTGGCACCATAAATGGTAGAGGAGGTCAAGGGACTCCCCCCCCCCCTCATTAATGAGGGGAGTTGAGAGATTTTCCGCACACCCATTAATTGGGGGGTTTTAGTCTTGTGTGGTCCCCACATCGTAACCTCTCACAGAAGGTTATGTTTGGGTGGGCCCCACCACCATAACCTCTCATGGGAGGTTAGGATGTGGCAGTCCCACCTCCAACTCCCAAGTGGAGGTTTTAGCCAACAATCACACACAAGGCATCTTAAAATAAAATAATATGTTGTACGCTTTATTTTATTATTTTTTTATAAAAATCCAAAAACTAACTTTTATTCTCAACCATCTGTCATCTAGGTGAAAGTCTTCTTAAGAGAATATCGGCATTGTGAGTTCAACGGTGCCCTCATATTTCAGTTCCGAGCACCAGTTCAAAATTTATAAAATCCCGCTCGTACATTTACTGAACGTACCCGAACAAAACTTTATAAATTGATTCCAGGTACATCGGGCCTCGGAATCAAGCGTCGTAAATTTTTACGGACTCTTAAAAATCCCATGAATTTGAGAAAAAAAAACCACTGAATTTTCGAGTCTTTACACATCAGATGGAGGTGGGGATGGACATAAAATAATGAACCCCACCCAAATGGAGCAAGGATGGGGTCAACAAAAAGAAGGGATCCTCATAAGGAGGGATGTGTAAATAGGAATCACAAATAGGGATGGGGATGAGGGAGGGATCACTTGTGGGTTGGCATTTTAATTCCAAACCCACTGCTTGTAATGAAAAAAAATTAAAATTTTTTTTTTAATATTTTTCTATTAATTAGGTGTAGAATTATTTTGGTAACTAGGTGTCCATAGTGCCAAATGATTTGGCCCTCTAGACACCAAGACAAGAGCGCCAAATCATTTGTCATGCTTGCCTTATTTTTTTAATTTTATAAATATATATTAAAATTATATAATATCATAAATAGAATATATGTATATAAATGTGTTTTGATTATATAATTAGAAATATAAATATGTTTATATTATATTTATATAATTATATTTATATAATTATATTTATATAATTATATTTATATGATATAAACATATAAATATAATTATATAAATATTAAATATAATTATATAAATATAAATATAATTATAATTATATAATTATAATTATAATTATATAAATACAATTATAATTATATAAATATGATTATAATTATATAAATAAAATTATATAAATATAAATATTTTTATAAATATTTTTATAAATATTTTTCTATTATATAAATATAAATATATAATATAAACATATTTGTAAACATCTTTATAAATATCTATATTTATAAATAAATGTATTTATAAATAAATATGTTTATATAAATATGATTATATTATATTTATAAAAAATACATATAATATATATATATATATAATTATATATATATTTTTAGTTATGTAAATATAAATATAAAATTATAATTATATATATAAATATATTTATAATTATGTAAATAATTTACCAAACATGCTCGATCCTCATAAAATATTATTGAAAAGTAAAGTATAAAGGATAGTTTGTGTAATGCCCCGACCCCAATTACCTAGAGTCGGTGCATTATTGCGTAACATTGGCATGATCACAAAAGATCAAGTCTCGAAAGACCGATTAGTTTAGTAGCCTTGGAAACACTAGATACATTCATAAATGTTACATCAAATCATAAAGTGAAAAACTACAATAACATAGTCTCCTTTTTCAACACCCATATCCCCTTCAGACTCTCCCTGCAGGTCATTCCTAAAATACTTCTTCACATCCTGGAAAATTTAAAACATTGAAAGGGGTGAGCTCAGATGCTCATTAAGGATAACAATATAGCGGAAGATTTCATAAATAAACATAAACATTTAAGGCAATGTATAACTAAACAAAAGCCTTTTAAACATGAACTTCAACATAATATGGAAAAAGTAAAATGAAATAATGCCATTTACTTGTTCACATGGATATTCTACTGGTTGAATAATCACATGCAATATCAATAACCACTTTCATAATGATAGAATGCATAATGCCAGACTATCATAACCACATAGCCAAGGCCTTGTGCCAAGTATACAAATGAGATTTTTTCAAGGCCTCGTGCCAAGACACTAGTTTGTCTCATGAGACCTGCCAATGCATCGAGGAGCTATAGCGGGCTCCACCCGTCACTTATTAATTCCAATGCATTCCTCATATGAACAGGTCTAAACATATCATAAACCATAACATAATCGTATCACATAAAACATGCATAAAGGAAACATAACATTTCCACATTTCAATCACAAGACATCAATACAACACATTGATATAATAAAAATATTATCAAAATCATTTTCAATACCAAAATAAAAGGAAAGTAAAACATGGTATTTATTTTTCATTTTAAAAACAGTTATGGCTTATAGAGGAAGCCAAAACTCAAATAATTGTCACAGCGGCAGAGAAGTCATTGTCGCTGCTTACATAAGAAAAAACATTCCTTTTGTCGTTTAGTAAAAATTCTTCGTATAAAAATATTCCTTTTGAATAAAAGTAAAAGTGAAAGGGGTTTATACACCGTATAAAGGAAAGTTGTGTATAAAACCAAATATGCCTCAATGAAAGGAGATTGAGACGAAGTCCATTACAAAGATCATTTTTTAGAATAAAATAAATCTATTATGTGTATTCACTATAAGTACACATAAATAAAGTAAAAATACAAGATAGGACATAACAATATCATGACATAATTTGAAAGTAGGAGATTAACCCAAAGAACGGAAATTGGGTTAAGAAGTTCCCTTACCTCGTGTCCGACTTGACTCGATCGTTCTTTAATCTCCTGGATAATAAACTAGAGTTAATTTATACTTTCTTAAGAAACTTTTTCAAGTTCATTATTCCTCTTATATCACTTATTACCATGTTATGAACATTATGTAATTATTTTAGTTAATAACGGTCGTTTTGTCGATCTTTGGTACTTGAGTCAAAAATAAACTTCTTATAATTACAAGTTGTTCATGTGGTAAAATATCCATTATATCCAGAATTATATTCATGATTTAGATATCATATATATCATATATATCCAGTATATACATGCATTTATAATATTACATGACATTTAGAGGTAAGAAATGAAATGCATCGTTCATGGAGACGGTAAGCCGTACGTACGCATGAACGCTACTTTCATTTCTATTTCATATTTAATGGAATGAAATTATAATTATATAAAGGTATACTATAATTATAGTATAATATAATGTATAATACCATTTACTCCATCCTTTATACATCCCACATATGGAATTAACGATTCAAATCACTTTGAGGGGGCGGTAGTCCGCACTTCCTAAAATGAAAATATCGTGTTTACCCATAATGGAAACCATAAAGGTATGCCATAAATGAAAAATACAGAATCTTAATTAAAACATAAAAATATTATATATCATATATAAATATAGTTACATCTTAATGGCCACCTTTGAAGGTGTTATATGAGTGTTGAACAATCATCGTTTCGTGAGACAGAAATTCATCATCCACAGAAACAGTATGTTCTTTAACCAATAGATGTAGGTGTGTGTAAGTGTAGCTAGAATCCTTCTTATAACAACATCCTAGTATATTGAGGATACTGTTTTTGTTACAAAATAAATGAATAAAATGAGTTTAGGTGGTTGGAGAAGCAAAATAAAACATAAGAACACAAGAGAAAACACTACCTTTAAAACAGGTAACTCTTTTTTATTTGAGCTCAAAGGCTTCCTTGGGAAGACTGCTGCCCAAAGTGAGGATTCTAAGAGTAATAGAGGGAATTTGAGAGAGTATTTTGGCAAAGTTTGGCTGAGCCAAAAGGCTTTGAAGGTGTGAGTAAGGTGGTAGTGGTGGGGGCCTTTTATAAGAGGAGAGGAGGGGCACTCTTGGAAAGTCATGAAATGTTACTTTATTATATAATGAGTTTCGGATTTTAAAGGTCCAACACTTATATATTTCTAGGATAAGGTTATAAGGGTTATAAATATACTCATAAAACAGGTTTTTAACAAGTGTAAGTCTTATATTTTACATTATCTTTTTATTTTATTTAAATCATTAATTAATGAGGTAATCGCTGCATCATCATGGTTTCATAAAAAAATAAATTTATTTAATGTCTAAAAATTATAAAAAAATTATCATGATGTAGGAAATATATTTGTATTTATAATGAATATTTATAGTCAAAAATATGACTTGTATAACCCCATTTAAAAATTATTTTAGTAAAACAACTCATGTTTGTGACATTTTTATTTTAACATTAAATAAAAATTTTTTAATGTCATTTTCCTACCAAAGTGGCTCCATGGGGTCCCCAAGTTGACCCATGGATTTTATTGGTCGGTAATGACTCATCAAATAAGGGTAGGACAAGTTTAAGGGTATTTTCATATTTTTATAATATCATTTTTACCTTAAATTTCACTAATTACCTTTAATCGCGATTAATTAAACTTAAAAGTTACTATTCCCCAAAAAATTATTTTAATCCCATTGAAGAAAATTTTAATTACTAATGACAACCAGGTATGTCAGATTTTTGAAAATAAAATCACAGAAGTGGTAATGTTTCATTTAAACAAAAAATCAGTTTTTTAACTACCACTTAGTGGTTTCACTATTCATCAAAAATTGGAGTTTTTCAGAACAATGTCAAAATTTCACCCTAAGCTATAATTGATATTCTGAATTGAAAATTTATGTATACTTTAAAAAATTACAAAAATATAAGTTTCATTAATTAATTTTATAATTAATTCCCGCTGTCACAACAAATAGCGTGTTTTTAAGAAACAATATATATCAAAAGATTGAGAATTGTTTTTGTCCAATTTCAAAGTGAAATTAATTATAATGACCACCATTGGATAAAATGGTAAAAAATATATTCTAATTATAATTTAAAACCACTCAATAGTATAATTTATCACTATAAATTATTTTGATTAAAAAAGTTTTTTAAGTATTTTTCACTATTCATAAAAAATTGGAAGTTCTCAGAAAAATACCAAAAATTCAACATAGGATACTTTCGATATTCCAAATCCAAAAATTAATTCCATTTTGAAATATAAAATATATATATATAATTTCAAAAAGTGGTTATTACTATTCATAATGGCTATTTTGATTTTTCGTGGTGTGTTAGAATCTCGAACGTGCGTACAATGAAAGCTTTTGCATTATTGAAAGAGAAGCGTATCATGGAAGCTCGGAGTGTTAAATTCTCCCCTCCAAATAATTTCATCCTCGAAATTTGAAATTGTTCTTCGAAAATAAAAGGTTGAAAATTTAAAATACCTTTGCGGCAAACCCACATCGAAAATAAGGTTAATAAAAATAAAACTTTAAAAGAAAGAAAGAGAAGTAAAAAGGTCACCTGAGATAGCCCATACTAGGATTATATGAAAATATGGATATGGAGGAAAAACAAACCATCAAGGTCTAATGGAGAGTTGTATAAAACAGGATTAGGAGAAAGTTAACTACAAGAAAATCACAAACTTGTGATTGGTCAAACGATCATTGATTCCCCAATTGGAAAAGTTAACCGACAACATTTTTGTTTTAAGTTACCTTTCATAAAGTTGAGGAATTTATTTAGGAGATTTACTAAGAATGTAAGGAAATATACTTACTTTTCATGTAGACTTTCATTCTTTAATAAATATTTACCACAAACCCATATTTCACTCCAAAAGGTAATAGAACTCAAAAATATTATATTTATCATAATTGTATAAGGTTCCAAATATTAACACATACCATTTAGATTAGGAAAAAAATTTTGTAATAACCAGGGACTTCCTGTAAGCTAGTGGTAGGTAATAAAGGCCTATCGCACTCTGGTTTTGGGTTCGATTCCCACAGCTTTGTCTGACGTGACGGGTTGTCACACGGTCTGCATGCTGTCCTTTTTATAAATATCCAAAAATAACCTTAATAGTAGTATCCAATGTAAAATATAATCCATTCCAACCTTTATAGTTATCCAAAATACCTATGTCCAGACATTATCCAAAAGGTCTCTAAATTAAAATATCAATTGTAACATCAGATTCTCCAAACAAGTAAAGTTTCTCTTATTGTCACATACTAAAAATATGATTACCTTCATCATATTAAAACCTTAATGAAAACAACAAGTACTACAGTACAATCCTTATATATCACATTATTCTTATAACCAGTACATCATTGATACAACACTCAAATGACATGATTCTTTAATAACAACATAAGAACTCTAATCATTCCCCCTCATCTGTGGTATTATCATAACTTGATTATTATCAAATAGCAGCATTTGGTGCATACTCTGATGATTTGGACATTGGTTTGCATAGTGTCACCACTCCTTGCAGATGAAGCATTGTACATTTGAAACCTTTTTCTTAAGTCACGCACTTGGTGTACTTTTTCTCTACACTTATAACAAACTCCCATTCCCTTCAGGCAAGTTCCAAGGTGTTTCTTCCCACAGTTATCACATATTAGAAAATTCTTATTTTCCCTCTTCCCTTTATCCATATTTCTCTCTTCCATCCTTTTCTTCTCTTACTTACCTTCAAATCCATAGGACTCAGAAAATTCTTTACTTATCTTATTAACACATGATATTATTTCTTCATATGTTGAGAACACATGGGAGACTATTTCCCTTCTAAATGTCAGCTTAATACCATGAAAGATATGATCCTTCTTACTCTTTGGATCATACGTATTACTAGAGTTCACATTCCTTCTACTGGGCTCTATTTCTATACAATGTCATAAACTAGGTCAGTTTATGAATTGCAATGAATAATTCCAAACTTGTAAAATACTTAACATAAATTGAACAGTTTATGGATACAATCTAGAATAATAAAAAAAATTCTTTGAGGAAGTATATACTCATAAACCGTTCATAATGGTTTGTAAAAATGAGAATTATCCTAAGCATATCCCCCGGGAGTGTCGTAACCAAGAGTGCAGCAAGGCCCATTGTCATGCACCAGTTCCCGTTTGATTCTAGCTCAAAGCGGTGTTTTCAAGTTTTACCCCTAGGTACATCTGCGCCAGAGCCGCCTCTACCTGCTCATATCCAGACAGGGATGTATTGCCCGAAAAACTCACAAAATCTCTATAATACCAAAATTCTTGGAAGTTATTTTATACTAATCCTCAAATTCTATCTTAGGGCTATGTTCTCTAATCAGAGTTTATATAAATCTAGCTTCTAAGGTTAGTACTAAACTGCCTCTGATACCAACTGTAATGTCCCGACCCCAGTTACCCAGAGTCGGTGCATTATTTCATAACATTGGCATGATCAGAAAAGATCAAGTCTCGAAAGATCGATTAGTTTAGTAGCCTTGGAAACACTAGATACATTCATAAATGTTACATTAAATCATAAAGTGAAAAACTACAATAACATAGTCTCCTTTTTCCACACTCATATCCCCTTCAGACTCTCCCTGTAGGTTATTCCTAAAATACTTCTTCACATCCTAGAAAATTTAAAACATTGAAAGGGATGAGCTCAGATGCTCATTAAGGATAACAATATAGCGGAAGCTTTCATAAATAAACATAAACATTTAAGGCAATGTATAACAAAACAAAATCCTTTTAAACATGAACTCCAACATAATATGGAAAAAGTAAAATGAAATAATTCCATTTACTTGTTCACATGGAAATTCTACTGGTCGAATAATCACATGCAATATCAATAACCACTTTCATAATGATGGAATGCATAATTCCAGACTATCATAACCACGTAGCCAAGGCCTCGTGCCAAGTCTACAAATAAGATTTTTTCAAGGGCTCGTGCCAAGACACTAGCTTGTCTCATGAGACCTGCTGATGCATCGAGGAGCTATAGCGGGCTCCACCCGTCACTTATTAAGTCCAATGCATTCCTCATATGAACAGGTTTAAACATATCATAAACCATAACATAATCGTATCACATAAAACATGTATAAAGGAGACATAACATTTACACATTTCAATCACAAGACATCAACACAACACATTTATATATTAAAAACATTATCAAAATCATTTTCAAAACCAAAATAAAAGTAAATTAAAACATGGTATTTATTTTTCATTTTAAAAAAAGTTATGGCTTATAGAGGAAGCCGAAACTCAAATAATAGTCACGGCGGTGGAGAAGTAGTTGTCGCCGCATACGTAAGAAAAAACATTCCTTTTTTCATTTAGTAAAAATGCTTCGTATAAAAAGATTACTTTTGAATAAAAGTAAAAGTGAAAGGGGTTTATACACTGTATAAAGTAAAGTTGTGTATAAAACCAAATATGCCTCAATGAAAGGAGATTGAGACGAAGTCCATTACAAAGATCATTTTTTAAAATAAAATAAATCTATTATGTGTATTCATTATAATTACACATAAAGAAATTACAAATACAAGATAGTACATAATAATATCATGACATAATTTGAAAGTAGGAGATTAACCCAAATAACGGAAATTGGGTTAAGAAGTTCCCTTACCTCGTGTCCAACTTGACTCGATCATTCTTTAATCTCCTGGATAATAAACTAGAGTTAATTTATATTTTCTTAAGAAACTTTTTCAAGTTCATTATTCCTCTTATATCACTTATTACCATGTTATGAACATTATGTAATTATTTAAGTTAATAACGGTCGTTTTGTCGATCTTTGGTACTTGAGTCAAAAATAAACATCTTATAATTACAAGTTGTTCATGTGGTGAAATATCCATTATATCCAGAATTATATTCATGATTTATATATCATATATATAATATATATCCAGTATATACATGCATTTGTAATATTACATAACATTTAGAGGTAAGAAATGAAATGCACCGTTCATGGAGACGGTAAGTCGTACGTACGCATGAACGCTAATTTTATTTCTATTTCATATTTAATGGAATGAAATTATAATTATATAAAGTTATAATATAATTAAATTATAATATAATTTATAATACCATTTACTCCATACTTTATACATCCCACATATGGCATTAACGATTCAAATCACTTTGAGGGGGCGGTTGTCTGCACTTCCTAAAATGAAAATATCGTGTTTACCCATAATGGAAACCATAAAGGTATGACATAAATTAAAAATGCATAAGATTAAGTAAAAAATAAACATATTATATATCATATATAAATATAGTGACATCTTAATGGCCACCTTTGAAGGTGTTATATGAGTGTTGAACAATCATCGTTTCGTGAGGCAGAAATTCACCATCCGCAGAAACAGTATGTTCTTTATCCATTAGATGTAGGTGTGTATAGGTGTAGCTAGAATAATTATTATAAAAACATACTAGTATATTTAGAATACTGTTTTTGTTACAAAATAAATGAATAAAAAGATTTTAGGGGGTTGGAGAAGCAAAATAAAACATAAGAACACAAGAGAAAACACTACCTTTAAAACGGGTAACTCTTTTTGATTTGAGCTTAAAGGCTTCCTTGGGAAGACTTCTTCCCAAAGTGAGGCTTCTAGGAGTAAGAGATGGAGGTTGAGAGAGTATTTGGGCATAGTTTTTCTGAGCCAAAAGGCTTTGAAGGTGTGAGTAAGATGGTAGTGGTGGGGCCTTTTATAAGAGGAGAGGAGGGGCACTCTTGGAAAGTCGTGAAATGTTACATTATTATATAATGAGTTTTGGATTTTAAAGGTCCCACACTTATATATTTAGAGGATAAGGTGATAAGGTTCTAAATAGACTCATAAAATAGGTTTTTGACAAGTGTAAGTCTTATATTTTACATTATCTTTTTATTTTATTTAAATCGTTAATTAATGAGGTAATCGCTGCATCATCCTGGTGTCATAAATAATTTAATTTATTTATTGTCTAAAAATTATAAAAAAATTATCATGATGTATGAAATATTTTTATATTTCTAATGAATATTTATATTCAAAAATATTACTTTTATAACCCCATTTAAAAATTGTTTTAGTAAAACAACTCATGTTTGTGACATTTTTATTTTAACAATAAATAAAAAGTTTTGAATGTCATTTTCCTACCAAAGTGGCTCCATGGAGTCCCCAAGTTGACCCATGGATTTTATTGGTCGTCCATGACTCATACAATAATGGTAGGACAAGTGTAATGGTATTTTCATATTTTTATAATATCATTGTTACCTTAAATTTCACTAATTACCTTTAATCACAATTAATTAAACTTAAAAGTTACTATTCACCAAAAAATTATTTTAATCCCATAGAAGCAAATTTTAATTCCTAATGACAACCATGTATATCGGATTTTTGAAAATCAAATCACAGAAGTGGTAATGTTTCATTTAAATGAAAAATCAGTTTTTTAACTACCACTTAGTGGTTTCACTATTCATCAAAAATTGAAGTTTTTCATAACAATTCCAAAATTTCACCCTAAGCTATAACTGATATTCTGAATTAAAAAATGATGTCTATTTTAAAAAATTACAAACATATAAGTTGCATTAATTAATTTATAATTAATTCTCGCTGTCACAACAAATAGCGTGTTTTTAAGAAACAATATATATCAAAAGATTGGCAATTGTTTATGTCCAATTTCAAAGTGAAATTAATTCTAATGACCACCATTGGATAAAATGGTAAAAATATATTCTAATTATACTTTAAAACCACTCAATAGTATAATTTATCACTATAAAATATTTTGATTAAATAATTTGTTTTTAAGTATTTTTCACTATTCATTAAAAATTGGAAGTTCTCAGAAAAATACCAAAAATTCAACATAGGCTAATTTCGATATTCCGAATCCAAAAATGAATTAAATTTTGAAATATAAAATATATATATATAATTTCAAAAGGTGGTTATTACTATTAATAATGTTTATTTTGATTAGTCGTGGTGTGTTAGAATCTCGAACTTGCGTACAATGCAAGCTATTGCATTATTGAAAGAGAAGCATATCGTGGAAGCTCGGGGTGTTACAGTTTGTGAGTTAATGAAAATGGCACAAAATCCACACACAAAAATAATAGAAAAACAAACTACCACATTATAAATAAATCATCTATCTTTGTGTGTGCATGCCCTTCTTTGAGAACCACCTTGATTTGATGGGTGTCAGCCGCTCCTCCACTAATTAGTAGTCATCCTGATAGGGAGATGATCATTAGTGTCTGAAGACTCTTATTTCTCACCTGGAGCTTGAACATGCTCAGAATCCTCCTCAGTATTGATGTCTTTATCCATGCTCTTTTTTTAGACAGACTCCCTCAAGAGATTCCTCTTGGATATCCATAACATAATTCTTTTTTAGAACCTCTATTATATATTCCCCATCAAGTGAGGATGGACTATCCATATGCTAATATAAGGCAGAGATATAATCACTTTACCTCATCGAGTTAGGTGAAGGTTCTAGACATAGCAGAAGTGTGCGTTGGTGGGAGATATATTAAAATTTATTTTAAGATTTAGTTTCTCAAAACCCCAAGTGAGGATCTTTTACATTAAATTTATAATTAATTTATTTAGATCTGAAGAAAATAAATGCCTCATCTTAGGATCCTTTCTGTGTTGAAAATTTTGATCTTCTAAAAGATCCTTTTCGTATTTCCTTCATTGTGATGTGAGGATCCAAGTGTAGAATATCTCTTACAGTGATCCACATTTTCTCCTTTGATCTCCAAGAAATAAAAAATTGATTTTCAAGTGCTAGCACATCAAATTGATTGTATTTAATTTTTTATATTGATCTCTCATCATGTAGTCTTGAAATAATCTCTCTTGAATTTATCATTCTTGAGAGGGAGAGAGAAGGAGGAGTCGAGAAAAAATTTCATTGTGCACAAAGATTCTCTATATTTATACCACCCCACACAATAGACATAATTGTCTATTTATAGACCTAGGGTTTATGTTAAAATATTATTTAATTTTATGTCGGCCCTTAAACAATATTTTAACCTTTAATAAACTCCATGTCACAATATATTGTTATTATTATTATTATTATTGTTTTGTGGTGTATGCCAACTTTCACAATATAAAAAAGTATTTAACTGGAATGTTAATTAATATTTTTCACCAGACACAGTCTTGATCTATTAAAACTCATCCAGAATTTATTGAACACACAAATAAATAATAAATATTTTATTCATCAATAGATATTTAAAATCAATAAAATGTGAATAAAATCATTGCTTGGTCTTGGGAATAATATATTTTCTATTAATTAAATTCAAATATAATCTAGTTGAGATTAATGGAAACACTTAGTGTGTGCCACTCTTGGATTATTTATCATTGCCATTATATGGGCTTGCCTAAAGTCCAAGATTATTGTCTATAAATGGGTCAAGGTACCCAAGAAAAATAACTCAATTTCGTAACAACTACAACCATATATGAATGATCACTACGTAATATAATAAATTTGTCATAATATCTCATCAAGAAGGTTTCACAACTGTGTCGTTTACCTATGTGATCGGTATGACTTTCTTTGAATATATGAAATAAAAAACGTCAATACACCATGTCCATAAAATTTAATGCAAAAAAATAAACTACAATCAATGGGTTGATATATCAACTTCTATAAATATGGAAGGGATAAATCCTTCCTCAACTTATCCATTAATAACACGTCAATTGTGATGCACCCATTGTACCTTACCTCATCTCAAACATATTTCATCATGGTTTTCATCAATAAATCTATGTGTGTGAGTCATGACAAGCATTAATGATAATATTAAAGTCTAAGGACCATTAAACATGCTCTCAAATGGGAATATCCAATGAAACCAAAATGTGTATAATTCTTATTGGTAGGTTTGTTCTATTAATCTCCCGTCTTGGAGATTGTTATTTTTGAACTTTATGAGAATAATACTTATACGCTTATAAGTACTCACAACTGGAAGTCAATTTATATGTGTCCCAACATAGAACATCATCTAACCACAAATCTATATTTAAGGATATCATCACATCACTTTAAGTTTCTCATCATAGTGGGGAACTTCTATGACCTTATCAATGTGATGAATACTCTATGATATTATTACATTAAATTCATGCAGAACAATGAAAAATATGTGATAAAATATTTTATTAATATTCAAATCATTGAATATTCATGTAATCAAAGTAAAAATAGTTAGTCCAAGGAAAACAACACAAATAAACTCCCACTTGGACTAGATCCAACTACCTATAACTTTTAATCTAGAATACCTCACATGATAATCATGTTTCTATTGAGTTAAGGATTTATTAAAGGGGTTTACCATGTTGTATTATTTGGAAATATTACTCACTGCAACCTCACCTCTCTGAGAAAAATCCCTCAAGAGATGATACTTATGAAGTATGTTCTTCATCCATTAATGTGACCTTTCCTCTTTTTCAAGAGCATCCAATATAATATTATCACAATAGAGTGTGATAAGATCTTTAATTCTAGTTAATTCATCAAAATCTTGGATGAAGTGTCACCTCCATACTACTTATTTAATTGCCTCAGAAGATTCAATATACTCAGACTCTACTATAGAATCTGCAACCACATCCTTCTTTGAGATCTTCTAGCTCACAACACCTCCATTCAAAGGGAATATGTATCTCATTTGAGACTTCATGTCATCTTGATATATTTGGAAACTATAATTTTTTTTATCCTCTAATAACTAGTTCATCATATCCTCCATAAATCATGAATATAACCTTATTAAGCCTATGATACTTAAGGATAGTCATGACTTCCATCCAATGGTTGTCACCCAGGTTTTCTTGATATATAACTACCACACTTAATGCATAAGAAACATCTAGACTAGTACATATCATAACACATGTGACTAAGCCAATCAATGATGTGTATATAATCCTTTCCATTCATTTTCTTTCCTCGTGTGTCTGAGGATACATTTTATTGGAAAGATGAATGTCATGTGACACTGGAAAAAATCCCCACTTGGATTTTTCTATATTGAACCACTTTGATATATTTTAAATATATATACTTTGAATTAGGCTAAGAAACCTCTTAGATCTATCATGATAGTTCTTGATCCCAAGAATATATGAAACCTCACCCAAGTACTTCATGGTGAAGCATTTATTCAACCACGCCTTAATAGATTGTAATACTGGTATTTATTTTCCACTAAGTAATATATCATCAACATATAATATTAATAAAATGAATGTACTCACACTAAACCATTTATAGATACAAGTATCACATTTATTATTTATAAAACAAAATTCCATTATGGATTCCTTAAAATGAATGTTCCATGACTTGGATGATTGATTTAACTCATTAATGTATTTTTTGAAAATTTTATATATTATTGGAATCCTTTAGAGTCAAAAACCCTTCAAGTTGTGTCATATTAACATATTACCAAAGGTTCCTATTAAGGAAGGATATTTTGACATCCATTTCCCAAATCTCATAGTCAAGGGAGTTTTTAATGGAAAGTAGAATTATAATGGATTTTAGAACTATATCTGGTGAAAAGGTTTCATCATAGTCAATTCCTTAAAATTATTTAAATCCTTTTTCAACTAGTTGTTCCTTATAGGTAATGAATTGTCCTTCCATGTCCATTTTCTTCTATAATACCCATTTACAACCAATGGGATTTATATCCACTATAGGATCTATCAAAATCCAAACTTGGTTTTAGTATATGCAATACATTTCAGAATTCATGGCTTGTTGCCACTTACTAATTCCTTGTTAGTTAGAGGATCATCATTATAAACTAATAATTAGTCACCATCCTCAATTAATATAAAACCATATCGTTCTAGTTCTCTAACCTCTCTTATACTTCTATGAAAAAATTGTGTCTCTAGAACACCTTCTTCTTCCATGTGGCTTTGTGTAATATGTTCCTGTGCCAACTCTTGTATACCTTAAGCCTCAACTTCATCAAAGTATATCTCACTCCCACTGTCTCTTTTAGATATGTTCTCCCACACAAGGAATATTTCATGTCTTTCCACTATTACCTTTTTTATGGGTTCGTATAAGTAATATCCCCTTGTTTCCTTAGGATATCCTATAAAGGTATACTTTGTGCCTTGGGGTGAAAGTTTGTTACCTAAAGAGGCCTTAACAAATTTTTTGTAACCCCACACATGTAAGTACTACAATATGGGTTTCTTTACATTCCATAATTGGTATGATATACCATCTGTCATTTTAGTTGGAACTTGGTATAGTATTTGTGTTTTTTTCTATAATGTGTATCCCCAAAAGGATAATGGATGGCTTGTATAAATCAGCATTGATCTCACCATGTCTAACAAGGTGATGTTCCTCCTTTCACTTACACAATTCTACTAAGGTTTATATGGAGGAGTGAGTTGGGATAGGATCCCAAAATCCTATAAGTAATTAATGAATTATTTATTAAGATATTATTTATCACGGTCTGAGAAGTGTTTCATAATCATCTTACCAAGATGGTTCTCAACTTCATTATTATATTCTTTTAATTTATCAAAATAATCTGACTTATATCTCATCAAGTAGACATATACAAATCTACTAAAGTCATCAAGAAAAGTTATGATGTATGAACACCCACCCATGGATTCAAGAGGAAATAGTCCACACACATTGGTATAAACTAATTAAAGAATATATTTGGTCCTTTCCCCTTTTCCACTAAATGGGGATTTAATCATTTTTCCTTTTAAACATGCATGAAATACACCAAGTGGTTTTTTTCAAAGAATCTAAATATCCATATTGGTACAATTTAGTCAACCACTTTTCATTTACATGACATAATTAGTGATTCCAGAGTTGGGTGTGGTATGAGTCATGTGAATTATTTTTTTTATAGATTTCCATTACTTGGTTTTTGTAATCCAAAACATAAAGACCATAATTTAAATATTACTTACCCTAAAAAATTCTATATTTATAAAATTAGAAACATTTATTTCTGAACTTAAAAATAAAATCATCTATATCAAGTCTACATATAAGAAAAATGTTTTTAGTAACATATGGAAAAAAATAAAAAACTTTCAAAACCAAGATCATTCTAGTTGGAAAGGTGAGTTGATAGTACATGATATATACTGTAGAAAGTTTAGCTCTGTTGGATGCTCATGGATTAATCTATCCTTGATCAATTTTTCTAAATCTACTAGGTACCTTTATTTGAATACATATTTGAGAACCAAAATTGGTATCTAATACCCAATTTCTAGAAACATTTAAATTTAAATCAATAAAAAATACACCTAAATCATACACTTAATTATTTGGATGGGTACATTTTTCTTCCAGTGTCCTTTTCTACCACAATAAAAATAAACATCATCTTTTCCCATTGATTTCCTCTTGATATTCCTCTTCTTGGTATGTAATTAAGAAGATTTTGACTTAAATATATTTTCTTTACCCTTCCATTTATTCACCATAAGTACGTAAGTATTTTAATTATTTTTTCATTATAAAATTGGAGAAGAGGAGTGATAAGAACGGGTAGAGTCTTATCAATGTTTTTCATATTAAAATTAAAAAAAAAAACTGGAGAATATTTGAGGGAGTGATTCCAGAATATGATTAGTGTGCAATTCATTAGGGATTTTAAACCCTAGAACCTCTAAGTGATCAACGTATCCAATGATCTTGACTATGTGAGGCCTAGATGGAGAACCCTCCACAATATTATTCTAAAAGAGTTCTTTGGGAATCTCAAATCCTTCTTTTCTAGATTTCTCTTGGTATAAAAATTGGAGGTGCTCAAGCATTCTATACACATCCATGTTTTCCTTATACTTAATGATTTCACTAGACATGGATGAAATCATAAAACATTGAATGTATATCATGTCACTCAAATGTTTTTCATAGACAAGGAACTCGTTATCTCTCACCTCCTTAGTAGGTGGATTAGGCATTGGGCATTCTAGCATGTAAGATTTCTATCCATGGAACAACACAACCTGAAGGTGTCTGAACCACTCATGGAAGTTACTACTAGTGAGGAGATGGTGTTTCTATAATATATATCATAGGGATAGTGTGGGTGATGAAATTTACATTTTTAGACAATTATAAAAGAGTATATTATTATTACTTTTCTTGATTTCAAATTATGTGAGAAATAATAATAATAACAAATTTTATTAAATATCCCACTTTTTATCAATTCCAAATATCCCTCACCATTGAACTTCTAGTGACAAGGATTCATATTCCCATTCACATAACCCCAATTAGGGTTTTTAAATCTACTTGAAGCTATTTTGTTAGGATGTTCTTTTCCAATTGCTGGATTACAGCTCCTTGATCCATTGAATAGTCTACTTAATCCTTAAATCTTGACTTGGATTTCCTCAACACTTGCCTCTAAGTTACATCAAGTCTAGAGAGGGATACTTCTCTTGATCTAATATGGTTAATTCAACCCAAAACCTTTATAATAACTCCATGTTAAAAGTAAGTTATCCAACAAGGGTTTTCCAAACACTTAATTCTAAGGCTTTCATTCCAAATCAAGTAATGGAAGGCTTGGTCTGAATAAATTTTAAGTTGAGGTATTTTCATTTTTTATGCATAAATTTTATTTTATTTTATCCTTTACATGTATTTTTAATATTAAGTAGATTTTATTTAATAAATTAATAATTTTGGATAAAAAATTTACACATAATCAATTTATTTAAATTCCATCTTTTCACAATAATTCATTTATTTATGTGGTCATGGTCTTGCATCTATAAAATAAATAATTCATAAATAGAATTAATTAATTAATTAAATGAACCATTAATGATATTATATAATATTTTATTTAATGAGTGGGCATTAAATTTACCTATGACTTAGGATAAATAACTATTATTTCTAGTCTTGGCATAGGTTACAAAATTACACCTATCCACCTGTATATCACCTGGGTTGGCATAATTATGATTCTATCTTGAACCACATCCACACATCTTGGAAAAAACTATTAATTACATCATTTATAACTCACATGCAGGTTTGGGGAACCAAAGGATTGGTTAAATGGGTATTACATAAATAACCTTGGACACATAGGTCCTACATAATAATTGAGGGAGGTATGAAATGTAGGCCACCATTTAATTTAATATTAAATAATTTTAAAACCTTAAAAAAATTAAATTAAATTAATCCAACACATACATTGGTATTTTTCAAGATTGTGAATGGTCATACATAAAAAATATACATAAAATTAAACTAGTTAACATTCATTTCTTATTTATTCATTATTATTAAGATAAACACACTTGAAATAATTATTTATTTCCCTTTCATTTTAATGACCACCTGAATCCTCTTGGAGATAACCATAATTAGGTAATTAATGGAAAATAAATGGAAAAGACAATAATTATACATTTATTAAAATAAATTAATTGATCATTTAAAATTCTTTAAACACATTATTAAATTGCAAACACAACAGGTTTCAATCAATAAAATAAGGTTTTAATGTTGCAGTTATCAATTTCATGTTATTTAATTCTACCATTAATTGGGATACAATATGTCATGTACCACCAAATACACATCATTTAGCTTGGTTTCCATGTATCTGGGTTACACACTTGGGGCTTCAACATGTTAACTTGGATAGACTGCAGAGTGTGTATATTCCAACTACGCACCATGTATCCACTTGTCATGTGCCCAAGATAAATTTCTTGGCTTAGGAATATATCTTGGCTAGACTACAAGACATATAAAAGACATCTACACACTATGTATCCCTTATATCGCGTGTCCTCTATTCTATATGAATGGCTTAGTGTATATTTCAGACATGGGAAATGATGAACTATACAGTGTGTACATGGAAAACATGTCATGTATATCATAAATTCTCTAGGTTTTTAGTTGCATGTGGTTTGACCATATATAATGACCATATGGATTTCATGACTTATGTCACTACCCCATGTAGACTATAAGATGTGTACACAAGTTACACACCGTTTAATTTGATATCTCGTGTGCTAGGTTAGCCTAATCTACAGCGGTGCAAAATAAATACACCACATGAAATTAACTTCTTGATGTTTCATGTATCCCGTGACATATCCCAGTGTAGTTCACATGGGTACATGATACGTACTCTAGCTAAACACTGTGTAACCCATTTTTACCGGCCAAAAATTTAGCACTTTGCAATGGCATCTTCAATCACTCTTCATCTGTTCTTAGACCTTTAATAAAATGAAACATTTAATGAACATGATTAATATATCAATAACATGTTAATTAAAATATGATTAAAAACAAAATAATATAAAATTAATCACTCAAAAATGATTTTATATAGGTCAAAAAATAAACAAATAATTATAAATTTAAAACACGGCCACTCAAATACCAATAGAAGGTATAAAGAACAATATAAGTCTTTGGTGGTGGGAAATATATTAAAATTTAATTTAATATTTATTTTTCCAAAACCCTGAGTGAGTATTCTTCATGTTAAATTTATAATTAATTTACTTAGATCTTAAAAAAATAAATATCTCAACTTAGGATCATTTCTTTATTGACTATCTTGGTCTTCTTAAATACTCTTTTTGGATATCCTTTTTTGTGATGTAAGGATCTAAGGGTAGAATCTCACTATAGGTGATCCAAACATGTTCATTTAATCTTAGAGCAACAACAATCAATTTCTTGGTGCTAGTGAGGTGAATCACTTGTCTTGGTCTATTCGAAATCCTCTAGCATTTATTGAACACCCGAATAAATATTAAATATTTTAATCATTAATAAATATTATTAATTGATAAAACCTGAATAAAATTATTCATTTATCTTGAGATTAATATTTATTCTATCAATTCAATTCAAATAGAATTTAATCAAGATCAATGGAAACACTTAGTGTGTGACCCTCTAGGATTCTTTCTCATTGGAATTAGACATACTTTTCTAAAGTCCAATATTATTTTCTAGCAACATGTCAAGGAAAACAAGGGAAAGAAATTAATGTCATAATGAAGAAAACCACATATGAATGCTCACTGTGTAATATAATCCATTAGTCACAATATTTCAGAAATCGGGTTGCACATCTTTGACATCAACCTATGTGGTTGATACTTCTTTCTTTGACTATAGGAAAAAAAACACCGATACACCGTGGACATTGAATTTAATGTGATGTTTCTATTCCAATCAAAGGGAAAATATATCAATTTTCATAATGATGGAAGGGATAAATCCTTCCTCAACTT
This sequence comes from Viscum album, assembly GCA_963277665.1. Taxonomy (NCBI): domain Eukaryota; kingdom Viridiplantae; phylum Streptophyta; class Magnoliopsida; order Santalales; family Viscaceae; genus Viscum; species Viscum album. The sequence goes on from OY728137.1 coordinate 1,963,745,629, forward strand.
ATCCATTAATAACATATCAATCATGATACACCCAACATACCCTACCTCGCCGTGAACTTATTTCTTCATGTTTTTTTCAAAAATCTATGCTCATGATTTATGCCATGAATTATTGATAATGTTAAAGTATAAGGACCATTACACACACTCATATATGAGAATATATGATGACACCAAAACATGAGGAATTTCTACTAGTGGGTCTGTTCTCATAATCCCCCATCTTGGAGATTAATAAGTGTGAACTTCATGAGAAGAAACATCATATGCTTATGAGTACTCACACATGACTATCAAATTCTATATGTCCCATAATATAAAATTATCCAACCACATAACAATATTTAAGAATATCATCATAGAACTTCAAGGTTTTCATCATAGTGGGGAGGTGATATGACCTTGTCAATGTGATGAATACTCTAGGAAATTATTACATTAAATTCTAGAAAAAAATGAACAATATGTGATAAGATATTTTATTAATATTCAAATCATTGAATATACATTTAATAAAAGTAAAAACAGTTAGTCTTAGGACACCAACACCAACACAAAGTTCATCATACTTTGATAGGGGATCTACATTAGTAATTCTGAGTTTTTATCTCCTATTATTAAGACAACCATACTTTTAAAGGTCATTAAGGTAGGTTCTATGAAATTAAAAATAATTAATGTATTTCTGTATAGAAAATAAGTTTGCAGTTCCCATTATTTTAACCTTAGGAAGATAGGTTGTCTGAGATTTTGTGTCAGCCCTAGTATGGGCTGATCCTACAACCACACTCTAAGTTTCCTCCTTGGAATCGTAGGCCAATGTAGGAGTAGACCTCCTAGTGTCAAACTGGAAAAAATCCACTACAAGTCCCAAAAATCCTTTACTTGAAGTTGAATCCAGAGTAGAAGTTGTGCCTAGATTTTCAATTAACTTTAAATCCACTTTATAGTTTAGTTTCAAACTTGCAACATGAACCATGCCCTAGACAATTGGTTCAATGTCCACATCATGAACTAGATGACATTAAAAAACCTTCATTAGTTCCTTCACCTAGATAGGTAATGAGCCTGTAAGAGAAAGGGACTTCATTCCCTTTCTATCACTTGATCTTAAGAAGGTTTCTTCATATGAGAAGAATCAATAAACTCATCATCCCTTAATGTCCAATAATCAACTTTAGGGTGATTATAAAAGAGAATGTCATCTTCCTCAGTTGTAGTAGGCCTCAGGTGCCCTACTGGTGGTAGGATTAAGTCCTCATAGGATCCTAAAAATATGTTTCTAACTCTCTTTAGATAATTACCCTGGCCATCAGTTCCAAGAAATATACCAGTCCCATACATATAATTTATTGTAGAAGAAGATACATCTTGAATAATATTCTTGAAGAACAGCCCTTCTCTAATTATTAGTGACACAACTCTTTTCTGCACCTAGAAAACCTTTCTTATTGAAGCATCTTGAAGGACATAAACCCTATTAATGGATTTAGTTGTCACATTCATGGGATTTTAAACTTTACAATTTCCAAGAACATGGTCATATAATTGTAGTTAGCATAATTCATTTTTCAGTGGAATCCATCGTCTGAGTGCCCAATGGAGTTACAAATTCTACAAAAATAAAGTATTTTTTCAAACTCAATAGATAATTCTACTTTTTTATTATAATCCATAATAAATACTCCCAATAAGTGGGAAACATAAATCAACTTCAACTAAAACATGCTGAAATAGGTAAATCTGGCCTGTTATTTCTCTCTATCAAATTTGATAGGGATCCCTATAGAATAAGCGATATCACATAAGTTTTTTGGGTTTTAAAAAACCAAATTAAAACCTTAATATGAATCTTGTCTTAAAAAATTTAATTCTTGACTAAATCAATATTGAAGAAAGGGTCTTAATCATAAATTCTTATAAATCCTGTCTTGAGTGATATAAAACCCATTCCCTAGGCCTTAAATTTCAAATCTTCCAAGGGTAAGACGATGTGAAAAAATAAATTTCCAAGATATGTGATCTTCTATCCATAAAACCCACAAAAATTGGTTATATAACATTTCAGATCCTCTAATTGCAATGGATTTTCTTTATATAGACCCATTAAATGAGTAATGATAGATAACTCACATTCTTCAAGACGTTCAAGAGGAATTTTTGGGTCAGCCTCTATAAAGGTGAGGGTTCTATCATTTTTGATCTTCTTGTATGGTAAACCAATTACCCACCCACCCCCCCCCCTAAAATTTGAGAAAAATCTCCCAGAATAGTTAGCATCACCCTTCCTCTATCTATCTGAGATCTATTATTTTCCATCAATAACATTATACTTAGTGGAGGAAGGCTTATTATTCTCAACAAACGAGTAAATTCCCTTTCTTGATCCCACTAGAACCTTCATAGAGTTATAAATACTATCTCCATCCAAGGGAATAGCATCATAAGTGTATCTCATTGGGCCAATGAAAACCTCATCCAAATTGAAGTAGTGATTAAGGTCAAGTGCCATTGAATTAGTTCTCTAATCTCTATTTTTAGAGAGAGAAACACACAGTCAATTCTAAGACCATAAAATTAATTATTATTTTTATATAATTATACAAATATATTTATAAATTTTTTAGAAATATTTTTATATTATATAAATATAATTATAAATTATATTGATAATATTTTATATTAATATTAATGTATTTGGGGTCTTGGTTTTGTGGTAAAGACCCCCGTTAGATTGTATATATCCAGGGTTTGATTGCTTAATGCCTCTAATGTGAGGATTTATTGGAACTTTAGGGAAAATGGGCTAACATAAATTAATGTCAGTGTGATGGTGGCCTGTATGTGAGAGATGGACCAGGTCGACTTCAGGTGGCCACAAAATTTTCACAAGGGAAATGTCAGTGGTGTTTCACTATGGGTGGTAGGGGTGAAGAAGGATATTAGTGACCTCTATTGGTATAGGTGTTGAGCATGGGATGAGGCCATAGTGCCTCTAGGTTAGCACTAGTAAAAATAATGTGGTTTGAAAAAATCCAAGAAAGCAATTCAATGCATCAGGAAGGTAGTGTAGGCAGGCACTGCCAGGTGGGCAGCCACTTTTAGAGGGATAGTAGTGATAATTATTATCATCTATCCTTTCCTCCCCTTTAATCACCAATTTGGGATGGAGGGGTTCCCTTCCACATGACTATATAAACATTATACTTGTTTTAGGATTCATAGAAATGGATAGGTGATGCAAGTGTGGACCACGCCGGCATCACAGGGTGGATACCTCAAAAGAGATATGGGTGTGCTGGTATCCATCATCCATCCCACATCCCACACAGTGGATGGATGGGTTCCCTTCCATGATGTGGTAGTCTAGCATGATGAAATAGTTTATGATAAGGAATATTTTTAATTTCATACTAAGATCATGGTGAGATGATTACTGACAGGTGGGGGTCATGACATTTTACTAGTGAAATGGAATGATATAGACTACTCACTTAGGGCCTTTAGGCCATGCATTGGCCTTCAGGCCATTGGGACTTTTTGTATTGGTCCTGTGGTCAACTTGGGCCTTCAGTTCATGTAAGGTTTACCTCTCAAACCAGTTAAAAATGGGACTAATTTTCAAATAAAAAAGGGGCATCAATTCCAACCTATACTAATATTATATTAATATAAATAATTTTATATATTAACAATATTTTACTAATATACAATGTTATTAATAATATTCATAATAATATTATATAATAATAATATTTTATATTAATTTTAATATTATTATATATTAATCAAATTTTATTTATATATTAATAATATTTTAATGATATATAATAATATTAATATGGTAATAACCCTTAGACCATAAAGTACACTATCACCTCCACATGTTTACACACCTCACCCTTACTCAACAACCCCACCCATGTTAGAGAAAAAAAGAGAGAATACTATTGTAAACTATTCTTTAATTAAAAAACATGTTGATGATGACCACACTGCATAAATCTATGTTGGCATTAGGAGAGGAACTGTTGCTAGGAATTGATTTTTCCTTGGATCTTGATGGAGGATTCTACAGGTTACTGGCTATGGTAGCGAGGGATATACATCATCTAGTCTTGTGACACTTATTTTGCAGAAGGTAATCATCGGTTTCACATGTGAATCTTGAGTTCTAGAAATGTTTCACCAATTCTTTATTCCCCAAAAAATATCATTCCATTAATTTGATGTTAGTATCATAGTATGTTGAGAACAAAATGTGATGTACATAATAGATGGTGAAAATACATGAATATTGGTGAAAAAAAATTCATGTAAAACATTTAATTTGTTCAATAATTAGATTATATATATAATTGTAACACTGAAATAAATCAATATTGTCACCTATCAATACCACAACTTGGTGTATGAACCTCACATAAACTTCACGTTTGATGTGTATGCTACTTTGGTGTACCAACTACAAACATGGGATCCTCCACATGTAGTGACTCTTCCACGATAGAGGGAAAATATAGCTACAGTTCTAATGCTACTTTATACTACTCTGCTATTTCTAGAAACTTAATTTTCAGTGTTGTGGGTGCCTCCTCATACTACTGAGTAGAGTATTTACCAACATCATATGAGGATTCATATTTCTATTACTATAGATTCTTGATATGATCCCCTAAAGTTACTAAAATTTTGATATCAAATAATTCACTATAGGCAGGAGTGTCATCGAGGTCTATTGAAGTTGTGATATCATAGACAAGTCCTACTCTATTAGAGGTCTAGAGATGTTGACCACAAGACATATCTAAGATGAAGATGGCATATCAGATTTATAAGTAAATTTATGTGGCATTGGAACCTCTCCCTATTGTGCAAGATCCTCTTATTAATTTATTGGATCCAATGCATACTGTATAGGATCCTCTCTCTACAGTGCAGGAGTATTTTCATGAGCCTATCTTAGATGTCAATTTATCTATCCTCACCTATTCCCTCGCCTTTTTCCTCATATCTTTCCTCAACCTAGTGGTGATGGAGGTGGTAGTGGGGTATCATCTTCATCAGGCATTACAAGAACATCATAATCCTCAGGCTCCCCATTCAGAGCATGTGGATCAAGATATAATTGTGGCTTCTTAATATATAAACACTCATGTATGAAACAGAGGGTATCTCTAAGAACCACCAGATCTAATTGAACTATATCGTGCCTAATAAATTTTTCCTCCTAAATACTAGTTATATTTAAAATTATATCTATTTCATCTGACTTTAAATTAAATAACATTCAAATTAATACAAAATATGACAAAAAAGATATAATAAAATTTAATAAACATACAAATTACTAAATTCCTATACCATGATGTGTAAGGTACATAATAGTGTGTCATTGGTACCAATATGTGTAATCTCACTGATTATCTAGCTAGAGGCATGTTGTGGGATATCTATGATGAAATATACTATATTGGGAACATGTACCTCAACACTCAATTTAATATGAATTATACCATGGTCAATCTATTACCTATCTAATTATAATAAAATAGAATATAATGAATCAACCTATCATGGTTCAATGAAGATATGCTATATAAATTCAAACTGACACATGACTTGGTATGGCTAGTTCAACTCAATGACGTGGAAGTGTGTGAATGGAACCATTACACCATGGTCTCTAACTATAGCTATGTTGTATGGTGGAGGTGATGCATAGACAAATCAAGTATACAGGGTCCATGAAATCTAAATTTATAGCTTATAAAAGAATTCATAAATTATCACAAAAAATGTTACTAATTTATCATTACAATATCTTATAAATTTAATGAAAAATTTAATTTTTCTATAAGAATATTTAATGTTTAACTTACATCAGTAGGTTGTATAGCGTCAAAAATATGTCAAACGCTATGCACATTATGCCTTAGGGTATGTACATACCACTAAACCTAGCTCCAAATATTTAAAAAATAAAATATATGGTAAGTTTATAAATGATATTAATAAATTTACAAAAACAACTCTAATTAATGATGTCAACATACCAGTGTCCTTGAGGATAGTCCTAAAAAAGGTATTGGGGAAGTAGTGTGATAACTGCAGTAGTGATGCATAGAATATTCTCTCAGGCCTGCATCTATTGTATAGCCACACATCCTACAATTTATTGTGCCTCTACTCGACATGATCTACAAATTCATATATAAATATGTGATAATATAGCGTACTGACAACTATATTTACATTTCCATTCAATATCCTTAAGTAATGGTAGGTGCATCATGTGTTCCAAAGTGGTGGAGTATTCTAAACACAACATGCCTCCTATCAGCCACATAATATATATTTTTGTGTGTAAAATAAGTATATCCTCATCAAAATCATATAAAATCATGGATAAATACTCATCAAGTCCACCCCTACATAATTGGTAACCTTGGAAGGTATTCTGATGATATCAATTCATAGTCAACGATGTACGACCACACACCAGCTATCAATAGTCACACCTATAACCACCTATCCATGGATGGGTAGATTAATCATGTAGTACACATACTCTAAAGTAATTATCATCTCCCCCTCAAGGAGATATAATGTATATTTATATGGTTTCCATCTCTCAACCATTTCAATAATCAAATGATGATCAATAGTCTTGAAGTCGCACATAGAGGCTCCATAAAATCCATCATTTTTTAAGTATAGAAAAATGGTTATTGGAGGTTCATGATAGTGAAAATGATGTGATATCTAGATGGAAATATTTCTAATAGGTTTTTACACCATCATGTCACGTGACACATGAGACAGTTGGGCAGATAATAAAGGTTCCTCCATCTAAATGTTTAAATAATAATACATTAGCAGTGAAAACTATTTGATTATAACAAAATATTTTATTATAAATAAAAAACGATGGTATAAAACTAGAGAAAGAAGAAATAAAACTATATATATATCCCAGATATAATGGTACCATTACAACCATCCTTTTTATGAATCAATACATGATCAATGATGATATGACAAGAGGTTTCAATCAGAACCATCCAATGAGTTCTCTAGACTAGAGAGTTTTCTTTGTGTTTCTTATACATTTATAAAGCACTTTTATATTATTATAAAGAGAATTACTCTAACAATCCTAGTTTTATTTTATCCTTACTTTTTTTCTTCAAGGGTGTTCTTTAATATTTTTCAAAGCATAATAGCAGAACTCTGGGTTTCTCTATTATCGAAAAACTTATTCTCTCAGTATCATTTTTCTTTTATATATAGTTCATAGTGAATATTATTCTATTAAATTGAATAAAGAATATCTCTATAATATTCTAATCACTGGAGTATATAAATAATTTTGATTGTTTTATAATTAAAATAATAATTGCATGTAAAATTTTTACATTAATCACAAGAGTACATCAATTATTTTGAATGTTTGATGACTTCCCACTACATCTAGGGAAATGTGTCCATTTGTGACCTTCCTAGATGCATAAATCACACCTTTATGCAGGTTACTATTTGTTGGGACAATTCATATCATTCATAATAAGGGTCGACTTTAGCCTCCCTTTTGGTCACATCCTAGTCATGTTTAATAAAAGCATAGGTGAGTCAATAGACAGAACAAAGTTATTATATTCCCCCATAAGAATCCATAGGGAATTATAAAAGACATTAATACTCTATATTTGATAAACTAGATCAATGAAATGGTAACAAGATAACTATACAGAAGCACATGTTGTGATCATATGTGTGAAAGGATATTGTAATGCATGAATGTTACCATAATCATAGTAACATTTCTCTAGTAAAATGATAAGAACACAACCACTAATACCAGTCATATGGTCATGACAATATATGAACTTGTATATATGATTTACAAGGTCAAATGAATGGACACAAAATTTTATAGCCTCCTGAATAACCCTACCAATCTCACACTGGAAATAGTGACCATATCATATCCCTATGTCCAGACCCTCTTCAGTCATCTTGCCTCATTCCACAAAGTATTTCACAGTGAAATAGAAGGTCTCTTTCACTAAAACTATATTTTAAATTTAAAAAATTATATTATAATTTGAGGTCATCTAATTAAAATATAATATAATATTTGTAATTGCTTGTGATAAGTATCCTTCTAACTCCCATGAAAACTCCATTAATGCATTCTATAATGTTGTTCATCATATTTCCATATCATCTCCCATCATCATATTTCAATGACCATTTATTCTTTGGAATTTTCGTCATGTAATCATAAAATTCCTGATTATTTCTATGGATACGTTAGAAATGATCCTCTATCCTCTATTAGTGAGGCCCATATACTAAAAAACAAGAATTAATCAAAGCACATATAATAGTAACTACTATAATTATTTTCCAATAAAAATAGATTATCATGAAAAGTTTTATGATTTATTTATTCATAGAATCATCCTTGAAATTATTTTTCACATTTATTGCAATGTGTTGAATATATTATTGATGATAGGCATGAGGTGTTCTCTATGAAATATCCTAAGAGTGCACAACATCCTTGATTTCTTAATTTTATTATGAAATCTGACAAATTATGTATGTGTCCATTATAAACTATCTAAGGTAATCTAGGAACCAACACCAAGATTAGAAGTAATCCTTATCAACAATAGAAAATTCTAAAGGTATAGGGGATCTATTACCATTTAATGTAGTAGAAATCAATAATTTTCAGGTATAATTTTCATACAGAAATGTTCCATCAATATGGATAAACTTATTTCAATGTATAAAAGTAGCCACACATAGTAAAAATGTCCAAAATATTCTAGGAAACGCTAACTTTGACTAATAAACTTGGTTTTGTTGGTTAACATATTCAATGGTATATAAATAATCGATAATTTGACTATTATGACATAAAATATTCATAACTTGTGATAAAACTCAATAAGAGTCATCAAAATCACCATAAACTTTCATAATATCCTTCTATCATGAAGCCCATACCTTTCAGTAAGAGATTTTATATCTAAAATGTACTTTGATTATCTCCACCACTACAACTATATGAACATATCGATATGCTATTATCATTTAAATGATAATATTTGAAATTAATTCAACATCTAATGTCGAGTGATGATATGATAGGATTTGGTTCGCACATGGTTGTGGTGTAAATATAGTAATGCACCAATAGTGAAAATTGATTTCAATTATAGATCAAAAATGCATCTAACAGTCTGAAACAAAATTTTCACACTGAGTCATATAAAGAGATTTATATGACTCTTCTATAACATTACTATAAAATCATTCAATGTAATATTATTTTATAACATTTTTCATCACATATGTGATGTTGAACTCACTTATAATATACATAAAACCTTCATCTAACACTTTATTTATGCCACCAATAATTCATATAAATTCTATATTAGTAGTAATGATTAACAAATAAAATTGTGGTAAGTGATTCATACCTTCGACCGACCATGATTCCAATAGTATAGGATGATTCAAAGGTTTGTGGGACCTCATAAGGGTGGGATCAGAATATTATTTGACATTTTGTTATTTTTACACATCCTCATCATCTTCTTGTTCTGAATTTTCATCATCCTAAAAATTTTCCACATCCAAATCTAAATTATGTGGAGGACTATCCATAAAAACAACAATTTATCTATAAGACATCATAGCTTGAGGATATGAAATTGTATCTTAAGGCTGCAAAAAACTAACTACCATCACTGTTGGAACTTTTAAAGATGTTTCAACATAAAGATATGACATTTTATCATGAATTTTTGATGGGCCAACTTCCAATTCAACAAAACTTCTTCTATGGTTGCTAAAATAACCTAAAACTCCTTCATTGAATTTTTGGATTGATTTTCAACTAATTAAAATATGTGTACATAGTCCTCATCATCAGTAAATGGATATTATATATGCCATAATATGTATTTAAATTATATATATTTATATATGATGTACTATATCACTTTATTAGTTGTAAATTTTAACCTTTGATGAATTTTTCTCTAAATGATGTACCAATTTGTACACTCTCCAAGCATTACATATCTATCTATTTTTCTACTATAACTATACCCTTGTTCAATGTCAATTATCTATCTGTTATAATAAATATATGTAACCATATTTTTATCTACAATAATACTTATCTATTAATTATATCTAATCAAAGAAACATTGTATAAATTTAAAATATCAAAACATTTAATTTTAATTTTGGGTCTTATAACTAAGAGTATGTAAAAATATTAGAATGTTTTTTATTTTTAAATTCATCCCTAAAGTAGTGATGTTTCAAAGTTCTAATTTTCATAAGTAATTATGGTTCCTAAAAAGCATATGAATTATCTAGAAAATATCATTTGCGAGTATAAAACTAGATGTGTAGTTAGGAATATTTGTCATGCACTGAGTAATGATTGAGTTAATACCCAATATACCTCTTTCAGGGTTACTAACCCTAGGTGCATATAAGTCCTATTTTTCATCCACTTTTAGTTTACAAATAGGTATTCCATTTCTAGGAAAACCACAGTCTTTAATTTTCTAAAATTTTATGATGTTTTATATACTTTTAGACTTACATTAAGGTTTTTTATGGTATTTTATGGTTCATAAATAGAATATAAATTATCCAAATCATATCCATTGAGAGTGTGAAACCAAGTGTGCAGTTAGACATCTTTGTCGTGTAGGACCCTGGGACACCCTGAGAGGGGAGGGGTGAATCAGGGTGGCAACTTTTTCTTCTTTTAGTTGTGGATCTTGTTCCCACGTTGGTAGGAACTACTTAAACCTGTATGATGGATATGATCAGCAATTAAACATTCACATGCAGAGAGATGACACAACTATTTTTACTTGATTCACCACTAAGGGCTACGTCCAAGGAGCATATGCCGACAGGTTGTCGGTCGTACCTAAATCCACTATGCTTCACTAGCTGTAGATTATAAAGGTTTGGGTACAGTCACTTTGTCCCAGGCTCTCTGCCTTTACAATTGTTCAGGGATCGCTCACTGCGTCCCTCGGGTCACTCTCGTTGACTCCCCCTGACTCACTGCCATTGGTGAAGTACCACTCAGTTTATAGACATGAAGGTCTCTTCAATAAATGTGAATTGATGTTGTTTTTCTCCTGTTCAGCATGAGACTTTGCTTGCATCATGGTTCAGAGTTGATGCTATTTATAGTTCAATCTTTCTTCTTTATTGCAATGACTGAATGCACTAGATCCCCTTGTCTTCGTTTGCTTGAATCACAATCACTTATGTGATTTCTCAATAAATGATGTTCAGCTTACTCGGCATTCGTCAGAATCAATTCACCATGTATGCATGAGACCATGCATGTATCATTTAGATTTCTTATTCAATCTCACTTTGCACTGAAAGTATCAGGCTATCTTTAGCTCTTGTGCAGCTCCAGAAAGCCGGGCGTGCTTCAACAATATTTGGGTCTCCTTTTCAAGCCTGGCGCGCAAGTCTCCATCTGGCGCGCAAGTCTTAGGCGCGCAAGTATAACTTGGTGCGCAAGTGTCTCCAAAACACCTGCGCGACTCTGCCTTCTTGAACTTCAAACCTGTGTGACTCACTTCCTTCCTTGCCCAAATCACCTGGGGCGCTCAACCATTAGTCGGCGCGCAACCTCTACTTGTGCGACCCAACTACCACTTGCGTGGTTCAACCACCTGAGCGACAAGAGCTAGAACAATCTCAAATTCTTGAGCTCTGTGTGAAATGAGGAGGGGTAGTCCAGTATTTATAGGCAAACTGGACCCCCTGCGCGGCGGCGTGCAAGTCATCCATCGGCGCGCAAGTCATGGCCCCTGCTAGGCACTTGCGCGATCAACATCTAAACTTGCGCGAACATCTTGCCTTTGCCAAATTTGGATCTACTGATCTCGAAAAACCAAAGGCGCGCAAGTTATAATGCATTCAAGGTGTCGGCGTGCAAGTCTCTTCCCAGCACATAATTCACCTGCGCGACCTCACCAAAACTTGCGCGACCCTTATCCCTTTGCCTTATTTTGATGCTCTGGTCTTCAATAACATATGGCGCGCAGGTTTCCTATCCTCCAAGAGTATGGCGCGCAAGTCCCTTTTCCAAAATCACTCTTCTTCGTTTGTTGATTTTGAGGGCCTGAAATTTGGCAAACACTGGAAAACAGCGCCACCTTGTATCTGTTCTTTTTGTACTGCCTCCAGATCATCCATTCCTCTGTCGAAGTTCTTGAATCAAACATATATCATTGACCACAACTCTTGAACTCGACATGTCACCATAGAATCTCCTTTTTCAACAAATTTGTATGTCATTTGTTTTCTTTGTCGACAAGCACGATCACCTCAACAGCACTTCTTCTTGGTGATCTGTATCCTTCAACAACTCTTTTTCTTTTATCACAAACTCCACTATTGTGATATGTATTCTATGAAGGAACATATTTAGTACCATCATCTTCTATGATAGTGTGATGTGTATGGCCATTTCATAAGTCAACTCATTGGCACATTGCCTCCTTCATCAACCATCATGATCAACTTCATTCAATAAGGAGGAATTGCATGGTCTTCATCCAAAAACACCATCCTGCTTTAATCATCCTTGGATGGATTACTCCTCACATTCTTCATTGTTGTAAACAATGTATCACCTTTGACACATGTTCTTTGAACTTACGATCAGCACAAAAATCATCTGAATTACTACTCCTCTACTTCATCAGAGTACTTCATGATCTCCTTCATTGTGAGCTTCCATTCCTCCATTTTATTGGAGTACTTCTTGATCTCTTTAATTTTGATATTCCATTGAAAACTATTGACAACAAATACAAACCTATACACAAAGTGGTTCCAACAATCTCCCCCTTTGTATTTTGTTGTCAATACCTTATACATCTTCTGAAATGAATTTGTCAATGTCAAAATGAGAATCTTCTATTCAATCAACTTTTCTTTTCAAAAGTTCATTTCACTTTCTCTCCCCCTTATTGACAAGAAATACAAAGCACATGGTAGGGAGGGTATCAATCCACTCTTAAGAAATGTTTCATTAATCATTTCACTCTAAGTCTACTTGAGCAATGATCGATGTAGAAAACAAGAGGATTAGATTAAGTCAACAAGGTTGTCCATTATCCACAGATCATGATACCAACATGAGATGATAACTCATGTATCTTGTCTTTAAGGGTTTACCACTTTAATTCTAGGTAGAAGAAGATCAACTATGATAGAGAATAATCAACCAGAAACTCCTGCACTCACATCAGCAAATAGATCAAAAACATTCAAGTGAAATCGGCAGGATAAGTGACCTTGGGGCACTTCCATTCTCTTTATGTCACTGATCAGTTCAGTTACTCCCCCTTTGTAAAATAATCTTTGATCTGAGTAACCAAGGGATAGTGATTGAGAAATGAAATACCTTCTCCAATGTCGTGTTCTTCGAGAAATTCACAAAGTAACTGCTTTTGAGTCCAGTTGGAGTTGATATTGATTGAAACAGTGATTATGGAAGCTTCTTCATTCTTCTCCCCCTCAAGATAAACACTCCTCATCATCTTCATCAAGAGTTATCCATCATCATCATAATCTTTGAATATCAATTGAAGAATCTACTAAGGATGGAAACTTATTTAGCTTGGCTATCAAGAGTTGACAGAATTCACTACTTCTCAGGTTCTCCCCCTGAGAGCATGCTTCACCTTCAATTCCCTGCATTATTAGCACAAATACAATACACAAATGATTAAGGGAAAAAGGTGGTTCCTTTTTGCTTCATCAAGAAGACTTTCTTGGTTGAGGTCCTTTTCTCAACCAAGTTCCTCTGTTCACTCCAGTCTTTATGCCTGCACATTTGAACATATGTTATGGCATCTATCGGTGTGGCATGGCTCTGTTCACATTCTCTTCTACTTTGTGTGGAGAATTTTTCTGCTTAGTAGCCATCATGAATGATACATTCTTACTCCTCTTAAGGACTTCTTCTTGATCTGGTATTAAGGTTAGGCAACCTTTTGCAATGTGACCAGACTTCTTGCATCTCTCACACAGAACTTCTTTGACACGTGTGTTTCTCTTTGTTTGCAATCTCTCCTGCACTGTGTCTTCATCATGTGAAATTTTTCCTTTTCCTTTGTCACCAACCTTGGCCTTCTCATCTTCAAGTTTCCTTATTCTTTTCAAATATTCTGGCCAAATGACCAATATGTCATTTGGAACTTTTGTAGCTAGTTTAGGTCTTCCACATGGGTTCATCCAAGATTCATCCCACTTAGTGTTTCTTTTGGATGAATGACCCTTCAATTTCATGGATCTAAAATCATGGGTCTTCTCAGCTTCCCTACTTGAGATCTTCTTGGGGAAATGTGTGTTCACAACATTCTTCTGATTTCTCCCCAAGGTAGCTTCTTCATTCTTTGACGACATCAGAGGTCTTCTTTTCTTTTCAACAGTGAAAGCATGTTGATATGGACATGTGCCTGCATTGTGACCAATGTCATTGCATATATCACAGATGTTATCAAGAATTCCAAATCTGTTTGCAGTAAACAGATGCTTCTGGACCTGCTGATGTTGCTTCTTTTTCTCTGGCTTCCTTCTCTTTGATATAGGCATTCTCTGTGCTTTTCCATGTAAGGGATTATAAAGACAATCCAGTGCACAGTGCCCAAATCTGTTGCAGCACCAACATTGACCCACAAATCTTTTCTTCTTTTAGTCTTCTATATTAAGTTTTTGGGCCATCTGCTTAATCTTTTGTGCTCTATTTGAGGAACCCACTTCCTCCTTTTTCTTCCCATCCACCCTAGCCATGGTGGTAGGTTTCTTCTTCTCACCTTTCCTCATCCATACTTGTTTAGAACTTTTCTTCCCACCTGCACAGATTGTAGGAGTGTATTTTGAAATATGAGTACAAGATGGTTTGGACGGTACCTTCACTTTCTCACTTACTTGAGATAGATCAAAGAGTGAAGTCATGATCTTCTTATCACATGTTGGAGGTATTTTGACAATAGAATCCTCCAGTGAGCATTGAGTACCAGCAGCAACTGATTCTTGATGTGGATAATCAAGAGTTGTCATAATCTTCTTATCACATGTTGGAGGCATTTCAGCTTTAGACTCCTCCAACGAACATTGAGTGCAAGCATCACTCATTTCATTATTTTGTGAAGTCTCAATATGTGTGTTCTCAATCTTGGTCAACTGAGCTTCCAATCTTTGACCCACAATATTGAAAATGATCTTCTGATCTTCAATCGTGATCATCTTCTCTTCACAAGTCTTCTTCAACCTTTCAACCTCATCTTCATGCATCTTAACTTTGTTTTGTAACAAAGAGCCAAGTTCCCTGAATTTAATGGAAGTTTCTTCCAAACAAAAATTCTTGACTTCATTGCTCTTCTTCAGCTCAGCTTCAAGTGCATGGATCCTTTCTTTTAAAGTCTTATTGACTTCCTCTTCGTCTTCAAAGACTTTCACCCGTTTGATGAGCTTCATACTTTCCATAACTTTTGTTTCCAACCCCTTTTCCATATTGTCAGCTTCCCTTTCTAATCGATTGATCTCAACCTGCATAGATTGGAATAGGCTACAAATAATAGAAACCCTTTCTTCTGGAATATCATGCAGATATGTTCTGAGTTTTTCCTGAAAGCTTGAATTAGGGGTATCATCCTTTCCTCTCGATGAGTTCTGAGCCACCTGCTTGATACTTTCCAAGCCTAATGTTTCTTCATTATTAGAATGGCATGGAGAACAAGACACTGCATCTTCTTTGGATGTGGGGGACTTCTTCATAATCTTCTTCTCCTTCTTTTTCCTATTTGTCAAAGTATTGGTGGATATAGATTTCTTCTCAGAAATGACTGTGTCATTATCAAGACTGCTCTTCATTGTTGACTCTAGGAAAGAAACTCAAATCCTCTTCTCAATAGAATTACTGGAGAATATCCAACATACGTTAACCTTTCCCTCTGATACCACTTGTAGGACCCCGGGACACCCTGAGAGGGGAGGGGTGAATCAGGGTGGAAACTTTTTCTTCTTTTAGTTGTGGATCTTGTTCCCACATTGGTAGGAACTACTTAAACCTGTATGATGGATATGATCAGCAATTAAATATTCACATGCAGAGAGATGACACAGCTATTTTTACTTGGTTCACCACTAAGGGCTACGTCCAAGGAGCATACGCCGACAGGTTTTCGGTCGTACCTAAATCCACTATGCTTCACTAGCTGTAGATTACAAAGGTTCGGGTATAGTCACTCTGTCACAGGCTCCCTGCCTTTACAATTGTTCAGGGATCGCTCACTGCGTCCCTTGGGTCACTCCCGTTGACTCCCCCTGACTCACTGCCATTGGTGAAGTCCCACTCAGTTTATAGACGTGAAGGTATCTTCAATAAATGTGCATTGATGTTGTTTGTCTCCTGTTCAGCATGAGACTTTGCTTGCATCATGGTTCAGAGTTGATGCTCTTTATAGTTCAATCTTTCTTCTTTAGTGCAATGACTGAATGCACTAGATCCCCTTGTCTTCGTTTGCCTGAATCACAATCACTTATGTGATTGCTCAATAAATGATGTTCATCTTACTCGGCATTCATCAAAATCAATTCACCATGTATGCATGAGACCATGCATGTATCATTTAGATTTCTTCTTCAATCTTGCTTTTCACCGAAAGTATCAGGATATCTTTAGCTCTTGTGCAGCTCCAGAAAGGCGGTCGTGCTTCAACAATATTTGGGTCTCCTTTTCAAGCCCGGTGCGCAAGTCTCAATCTGGCGCGCAAGTCTTAGGCGCGCAAGTATAACCTGGCGCGCAAGTGTCTCCAAAGCACATGCATGACTCTGCCTTCTTGAACTTCAAACCTGCGCGACTCACTTCTTTCCTTGCCCAAAATCACCTGGGGCGCTCAACCATTAGTCGGTGCGCAACCTCTACTTGCGCGACCCAACTACCACTTGCGCGGTTCAACCACCCGAGCGACAAGAGCTAGAACAATCTCAAAGTCTTGAGCTCCGTGTGAAATGAGGAGGGGTGGTCCAGTATTTATAGGCAAAATGGACCCCCATGCGCGGCGGCGCGCAAGTCATCCATCGGCGCGCAAGTCTTGGCCCCTGCTAGGCACTTGCGCGATCAACATCCAAACTTGCGCGAACATATTTCCTTTGCCAAATTTGGATCTAATGATCTCGGAAAACCATAGGCGCGCAAGTTATAATGCATTCAAGGTGTCAGCGCGCAAGTCTCTTCCCGGCACATAATTCACCTGCGCGACCTCACCAAAACTTGTGCGACCCTTATCCCTTTTCCATATTTTGATGCTCTGGTCTTCAATAACATATGGCGTGCAAGTTTCCTATCCTCCAAGAGTATGGCGCGCAAGTCCCTTTGCCAAAGTCACTCTTCTTCATTTGTTGATTTTGAGGCCCTGAAATTTGGCAAACACTGGAAAACAGCGCCACCTTGTATCTGCACTTTTTGTACCGCCTCCAGATCATCCATTCCTCTGTCGAAGTTCTTGAATCAAACATAGATCGTTGACCACAACTCTTAAACTCGACATGTCACCATGGAATCTCCTTTGTCAACAAATTTGTATGTCGTTTGTTTACTTTGTTGACAAGCACGATCACCTCAACAACACTTCTTCTTGGTGATCTGTATCCTTCAGCAACTCTTTTGCTTTTATCACAAACTCCACTATTGTGATATGTATTCTTTGAAGGAACATCTTTAGTACCATCATCTTCTATGACAGTGTGATGTGCATGGCCATTTCATAAGTCAACTCATTGGCACATTGCCTCCTTCATCAACCGTCATGATCAACTTCATTCAATAAGGAGGAATTGCATGGTCTTCATCCAAAAACACCATCCTTCTTTAATCATCCTTGGATGGATTACTCCTCACATTCTTCATTGTTGTAAACAATGTATCACCTTTGACACATGTTCTTTGAACTTACGATCAGCACAACAATCGTCTGAATCACTACTCCTCTACTTCATCAGAGTACTTCATGATCTCCTTCATTGTGAGCTTCCATTCCTCCATTTTATTGGAGTACTTCTTGATCTCTTTCATTTTGATATTCCATTGACAACTATTGACAACAAATACAAACCTATACACAAAGTGGTTCCAACATGTCGTGCTCTGAGTGATAACTGATTTTGCATCCAATACACCCCTTTCAGGGTTACTCCTCTTAGGTGCATCTATTCCAAAGCCTATATCCACTTGTTGTATCCAGACAAGGATGTCATTTGTAGAAAAACCACATAGTCTTTACTAAAATTTTAGGATGTTTTTCCTATTTATAAACTTTTCGTAGGGTTTTCTCTAATGTTTTGTGGTTTGTAAATAGCATATGAATTATTCAAAATATATCCATCAGGAGTGTCAAACTAGGTGTCTAGTTAGGTCTCTTTTTCATGCATCGAGTGATGATTTCATTAATACTCAATACACCACTTTCAAGGTTACTTCCCCATGGTACATTTGTGCTAAAACCCGCACCCACTTGTTGCATCCAAACAAGAATTTTATTTCTTGGAAAACCACATAGTTTTTACTAAAATTTTATGATGTTTTTTCTATTTTTAGACTTACCCTAGGAATTAATTAATAAAGATTAAAACTAACTAGTAATTATTAACTATTAAGTGATATTAAATATTAATTAATCCATAATAATTTTTAAATTACTTATTAAGACTACCTGTTAATTAATTAAAAATTATTCATCATGTTTATTAATTATTTAGTAGTTAATTAAAAAACATTAATACTAACCTATAATTATGAACTTCAAACTAATATTAAATACTAATTAATCCAAAATAACTATTAAATTACTAAGAATAGTTATTAATTAATTAAGGATTATTATTCATATGTATTAATTAATTAATAATATTAATACTAACCAATAATTATTAACTACTAAGTGATATTAAATATTAATTAATTAATCCATAATAATTATTAGATTACAAAGAATAATTATTATGTAATCGTAAATTATTATCCGTATTTACTAATTAATTACTAACTGATTAATAAATATTAATACTACCTGATAATTATTAACTATAAGGTGATATTAAGTAGCAATTAATTCATAATAATTATTAAATTACCAACTAAGACAAATTAGTAATTATTTACAAATTAGTATTCATATTTATTAATTAATTAATATTAATACTATATAGTAATTATGAAATACATAGTGATTTAATAATTATAATCTTCTAACTAACACCTAAAACTATTTAAGGGCTATATTTGGGCCTCTAGGTTATGTAAGGGTTACCTATCAACCCTATTTAAAAGAGGAATTTATTTTCTTATTAAAAGGATTCTAGGTCCCAACCTATTTTAAAAAAACAACTAAATAAATAAACTAAATTAAAATAAATGATGGAGAGTTTCTCTCTTAACCATAGAGAGATTCTCTCTCAAGATTTCATTAGTGATTGTTCTAGAAATAATTAGTCATCAAGTAAGATATCTTAAGATGGAATTTTCAGTCATTATGAAATGTTTTCACCTTGTGGTGTCAAGTGACATGCTGAATCTCATGAAGCTAGATTTGGTGATGAAGGTCAGGCTTATCACGATGGATTTGTG
Organism: Viscum album; assembly: GCA_963277665.1. NCBI lineage: Eukaryota > Viridiplantae > Streptophyta > Magnoliopsida > Santalales > Viscaceae > Viscum > Viscum album. The sequence goes on from OY728137.1 coordinate 1,963,765,347, forward strand.
AATCCCAAATCTATTAATTTGGGAAAGGGATCTGTTGTTTTGGGTTACCTTTGGTGACATCCCACTAAGAAACTGGAAACAAATGGAAGAATTTCCTGAGTGAAAACTGTGACGATCGACCTCAATTGCGATGACCATGGGGCAATCTGGTTCCCATTAGCGACGATGAGGCCATCATTCTACAGAGTGTGTTTGGCTGGGTGAGTGTGGGTGTTGGTGGCGGCATCACTCGATGATGATGGAAATTAACTGGTCCATGGCAGATCCTATGGCTGGTAGGGCAGCAGGGAGATCCGTGTGGGATCCTGGCAGAGCAGGCGGTGGTGCGTGGTCTATGGGTTGTCGGGTAAGGTTTTGGAGACTCTTCGATAAGGCGACCTCGGTATGCATGGAAGGGTTGTCGAGTGGATATGTTGGAGTCGGTGTCTCTGATGCGATGGTGTGTCCCTTGGCAGATGAGCCTGACGGCAAGTCGATGGATCGGTTTGGGATCCTGTGTTGTGACTGACATTGCGGAGGGATGATTGTCGGCGTGACTGTTGGTGATGTGTGTAGTTCGGGGACGACTTCATGATTTTGGTGTGCAAGTAGGTAGATACCGTCGATGTGGGCCAGAAGTGGGATAGCTGTAGAGACAGTGATAGCTCGTGACCCTTGGGGGCTATGATGACTTCAGGGGTGCAAAAGACTCAGGAAAATTTTGGTTGGGATGGCCTCACGAGGGATGACCTTGGATCCCGCATGTGTTTTGTGTTTCATTGAATTTTTGTTTTCGAGAACCGAGCTTACTTAGAGTCCAAAACTTTCCTAGAAAATTAAAAAAATTAGACGTGCAACTTAATAGAATTCCTAATAAAATGAATGAAACTAAATGAAATTCCTAATAAAAAAACATTATACTATGAACTACCAAATTGTACAAATAATTAAATAAGTAAATTCAAAATAAAAAAATGCAAGATAAAAAAATATTATACTACTAACTACCAAATTATATAAAAAATTAAATATGCACATTCATATTAAAAACAAACACCCCTAAAAGTTGTAAACCATATAATTTGAAACATTAGGACTCTTTGAAATAATTTTTAACCGAAAGAATGAACGAAGAAGGGGGTGTCTGCCATTTTATAGTCACATTTGTTGACCACCAATTGAATTGTGGCTCTTTGTTTGAGATAAGATCCCCAAATGAATGAGGTAGGAGTAAGGGCATGGGCTCAAGGTTTGCTAAAATGAAGGATCCTGGAATCACTGAGCAAATGGAGGAGGATAAAGTTAGGTGGGGTGTCGCATGAAGGAGATTTTGAATGGGAGGGTGGCTTGATGATAGAGGCGGTTCCCAGTCTTGTAGTGAGGCATTAGAAATGGGGTATGGATGGTCAGGAAGAGGCTCACCATTGGACTACAATGAATTGCCTAAGTTATGTGAAGTCGGTGTGAGTGGAGGATATAGTGGAGAAAAGGAGACCTCTGATGAAAATAGAGCACCCTGCATCAATTCACTCCCTCCCAAAAAAAATAGATACATGATATTTTTTAAAATTACTGCATTATTATTATTATTTACATTATTATTCATATTTATTATCGTAATTATAGAAAATATTTAATTATATAATATATATTTATTAATAAAGTAATTAATAATATTTAATAATATTATTATTATTAATTCTTCGTAATAATGTAATTAATAATATAATACATAATAAGAATTATTCCCATAAATTTTTAGTGTAAACGTTGTGTTTTTAAACATTAAATTTTTTTTCATCTAAATTATTTTTTGTTTACAATATTTATGAAATTATTTATATTTTAATTTTTTTATATGTTTAGTCATCTTGTTAAATTTCAATTAGATTGTATTTATACTTAATAATTTATATGCTTTCAAAGTCACCTACATGAAATATTTTTATATTTCATGTTGGTGATTTTGAAAAAATATAAAATATAAATTATAAATACAATCAAAATGAAATTTGAAACAATAACTTAACATATAAAAAATAATTAAAATAAAAATAATTTTACAAAAATAATTAATGAAAAAAATATTGTTGTTTCAAAATATAATATTTCTACTCGTACATTTTTTATAGATAACATTATTTGTGAAAATTAAATTCTTTTGTTAATTTTATTGAAATTCCTTTTATTTAAAATTATTTTTTTATTTTATAATATTTTATGCGCATAAATTTTTTAAAGTGTAAATATTATTTTTTTTAATCAATAAAATTTATATTAGGTAAACTAATTTTGGTTGATTGTATTAATGAAATTATTTTTATTTTCAACTAGTTTTTTATATGTTTAGTCCATGTTTTATATTTTATTTAGATTTTATTTAGAGTTTTTATTTTATAATATTTTAAAGTTACCTACTTGGAATTTAATAAGTTATTTTTCAAATAGTCAACTTTGAAAGATTATAATATATAAAATATAAGTACATCTAAGTAAAACTTAAAATATAGATTAAATACATAAAAATAGTTGAAAATAAAAAAAAATCATAAATATACTAAACAAAAAAAATTACTTGACAGAAACATTATTGATTAAAACCATAACATTTACACTTTAATAGCATAATTAATTATCAATTATTAATATAATAATGTCATTATTAATAAATATTAATAATTTAATTATTAATAAATATAAATTGTATTATTAAATATTTATAATAATTACAATAAATATTGAAATTAATAATGTGATACTTAATATATATTGAATATTTGAGGGTATAATTATAATACAACACACACACACACCTCATACTCTTAGGTCGGAAGGGCAGATCAGAGCCCCCCTAGGGATAGATCACCCATCAAGCCATTTAATTTATTATCTATATAGGTTCATAGACACTATTATATAGAGGCATGAAGACCCTTAATTGCATGGCATGTAGGCCCTCAACATTTTTTGTCCTTAAGACCCTCTTGATCATGGACCAAAGGCCCTTAGTAACCAGTACAAAGGTCATGCATATTTTAAAGTGTAACTATTATATTTTAAATCAATAATTTTTGTGTTGTGTAAATTAATTTAATTAATTATATTTACAAAATTATTTGGATTTTCAACTATTTTTTATATTTTTAGCCTAAATTATATGTTTCACTCAAATTGTACTTATAGTTTATATATTATAAAATTTCAAAGTTGTCCACTCATAACATAATAAGTTTTTTTACATTTCAAGTTGTTAAATTTGAAACCAAATAAAATATAAACTAAAAATACAATATAAATGAATATTAAAACATATAATAAACATATAAAAAATAGTTGAATAAAAAATAGTTTCATTAAATTAATAGATAGGCAATGATATAGATGATAAAAAATATCTAATTTTAATGCATAACAAAATAAAAAATGAAATTAAAATAAATAATATTTTTAAAATATAATTTTTATCAAAAATAAAATATATTATTTATTTATTAAAATAATTAATATTTTATTTTTATTGTCACTAAATTACAATATTATTATTATTAAATATTTTTTTTAAAAATTATTCACATAAATTCATTTTGACTTAATGATTATTTTTAATTAATTTCATTATTAATTATATTATTATTAATATATTGATGATGTCGTGGGTTTGGGAGCTCTACCATGGAGAAGCCGATGGCAATTAAGAAATTCCAAAAATCATGGTTCTACAAGATTTCATGGGTTTCAAGCTTCTATTGGAAAGGTTATCTTAGGCAGCATCTTTGATCTCAAAAGATGATTCGAGGCCTATCAAAGGTTCTATGATTTTGAATGGTAGATAGGGTGTTCCCTAGATATGAATTAAAAATTTTTTAGTCATTCGTTGGCATCGTTCATGGAATCCTCCACTAGAAGAATCCTCTGTAAGGGTTTATCGGAGCATGTTGAAACTAAACTGGATGCTCTTTTAGATAGGTTATCCATGAGTAGAAATTCTCTAATTATGGGGATCATCTTCCATAAAGGTGAAAGGTCGTGGAATATTGATGACTTGGTTGGGTAGGTCCTTTTATCTATGGGTCTCTTATTGGATATGTGTATCCTTAGGCCGTGGATTTTTCCATTGCATTTTTTCTTTAGATGAATCCATACTATGAGCATGAAGTTCAGGTTCTTTCTTCTTGAAACTTGGATTACTACATCTTCATGAGTGGACTCTGTATTTCAATGTGACATAGGTGAGGAATTCATTTTCCTATGTATGGGTTAGGTTACATGGTCTTAATTAGATCTTTTGGCATGAAAAGATCTTGTATAATATTTCCATGAAAATCGGGACTCTTATCCACCTTGATAGAGATACTAAGCATGTTTAATATGGACTCTGGCTAGAATTTCAGTTGATATGGATCTCTATTCTATTATCATTGATCATGTAATTCTCTACACCCCCACAGATGATATTCACATTAGTGTTGAGTATGAGAAACATATGAATTTTTTTGTTTTCTTTTTGGTTGTTGGGAACTTGATGAAGGATTGCCACAAGAGGATCTTATGTGAGGCTTGTGTCACAAAGGGACATTCAGAAAAGGATCATAATAGAAGAGGAAAAGGTAATGTTTTAGTTTTTTTAAAGGTTGGAGTCGAATCCCCTTTATTGAAACAACAATAGAAGCAAAGAGTATGGGGTCAAACAAATCAAACTGCCCTCATCCATTACAAGTTAAGATCAATATTTTTATAATCTCAGCCATAGAATCAAGGATATCATTTTTTAGAGCCCCCTAGTTGATGTGAACATTCCCATGGTCGCATCCTCTTCAATAATAACCTCTCCTCCAAGTCTTGGAACATTACCATAGTCCATCATGGTCATTTGATTCTTCAGATTCACTTACAATAGTGTTTTCTCAAGCTTCCTCTTGATCAGAGAGTATGGATAAGGCATATTCACTACCTTTGTCCTTCCTCAAGGAGGTCTGAGTCTCATGGGAAATAGGTTGGGCCTCCTCTTCGTCATGAGAATTAAGCAAATAAAGCACTCCAAAATGATTGAATTTTTTCACCAGTACTTTTCCTAGGTTTTCATGAATTATTGCATGTGGGGTGATTCCTTGATCTCTAACCTAGTGCATACATTAAGTTATTCTATTCTAGAAGGTTCTTTAATACAAGAAGCATGTGACAGATATTAATTGATAGGTGAAAAACCTTCAAACCAGTAATATCTCCAATGTATTGATGTTGACACTTATCTTTACTGGCTTCCAGGTAGGGCTAGTCCTACACAAAATAAAATATATAGATTATCTGGAGGTATTCCGGAAATTTAGACACCTCCTAGTTGGAAGTCGAAGTTCCCTCTATATATTTAGTATCCTGAATAATCGGTTATCTAATGGACAGATAATTTATTTATCCCCAAGTGGAGCTCAAGGATCCTTGGAGTCAACATTATGATAAGTATCATTCAAAGAACCTTTCTCATACAATACTCTATGGGTTGCAATAGGCTAGGTGAATAGTAGAAAATAATATCTTTTTTGACAGGGGGTAGCCTATTGTTTCCAAAGTTGGAATGGATTCAACGAGAGAGAGAACTGGTGAGTCTTCAAAGTCCCGGGCAATTTTAAAAGTGGAGGAATGCCTTATAAAGGAGACTGATGATTCTCATCATACTCCCCAAGATCATGATCTGAGTAGTGGAATGGGTGGTGAAGCAGTGAAAGAGTATCATTCTCCCACTTTTAGAGATTTTCTTGCTCATTACTTGGAGGATGAAAGACATATTGAAATTTTGGATGGTTAATCAGATGGTGAAAGTAATTTCAAGCCATGGATGATCAATATTTATGGACAAAACATAAATTGGTCACTTTTAAGGGTTATAAGGGTAATATGAAAGTGTGATTTTCTTCTAGAAAGGGCCCTAAAATCAAAAGGGATCAAACTTGAGTGTCATAGAATAAGAAGATGGAGACTCCGGGTGTTACCTATGCACCCTTATCTTCTACTGGAAGGATACAACCAACGAAGTTCCTCATAAGGGGCAGTCTATTTGAAAGTCTATCCAATTTATCAAGGGGAATTAAACCAATTTTCCCACATCCTTAATACATTCTGTTGATTGAAAAGATGCATTAGGTGATCCCTCATATTTTAAATCAATCCCTTGTGCTCATCTCAAAATTTTACCTTCTGACCAAGAAGCCTCGTTGAAGGTCACTAGGAATAATCTGTCTATGTGGTTCATATCTAGAATTTACAACATTCCCATGAAAGTTTCTCTATCATAGGGTTCTTTTTTGGACCATGTGTCAAATCAAAAAGATGATATTTTTGAACCTTCATTGCTAGAAACTATGTAGGTCATGGATACATTGGTAGATGGGCATGTGATGCTAGTCACATTGAGTGATCAAGCACCCAAACATGGTAACTTAATCAAAGACCATGTTTCTACATCCAATCTCTTATGATCTCCTAACTCGCTTAATGATCTTGAACTAATCCATAGGTAAGAAGAGGTCTATACTATCTCTTAGGGCATTAAAGCCCCAATGAGGAAGGATAGAGGCACTGAGGATGCCTTTTTTGATGATCTATCTAAGAGGGAAGTGGTTCAGATATATGTTATAGAGAGTGACTCACGAGACTCAATAGACCCTGATGGACCTTGGCAATATGAGAAGTCTTGGAGGAGAGATCTTCATCCAAGAGGTCGAGGTCATGGGAGTGGTATAATTAATTGGGAGGCTCTACATAATGAGATTCTTAATGCTCAAGAAGAGGTTATAAAAAATATTGGTCTATAACTAGTTTGTATTTTATGAGGGATGTATTTATTTGTCTGAACCCATCCTCTTTACTTCTGTTTTTGTTTTAATAATGGAGATTTAATCCCGATCTTTTCCAAAAAAAAATATTTTATTATTAAGCATTATTAAATACATATATAATTAGATTATATATAACATCTATAATAATTTTCTAATTATTTAATATTAAAATATTAATTATATAATTATTATGATTATTATAAATTATTATTAATTATATAACAAATTGTTAATAATATTATTATTATTAATAATTATATTTTCTATATTAATAATTTAATTAATATTTTTAAAAAGTTATATTATTAACTATTTTATTAGTTTCATTAATAATTATATTATTTACACCATTATTCATATTTATTATCATAATTATTGTAAATATTTAATTATATAATTAATATTTATTAATAAAGTAATTAGTAATATTTAATAATATTATTATAATTGATAAATCTTTATAATAATTTAATTAATAATATAACATTTACAATTTAAAAAAGCAATCAATAATATTTAATAGTAATAATATAATTAATAATACATCATAATAATGTAATTAATAATATCATACTTAATGTAACTAATAATGCAGTTAATAATATAATTAAAAAATATTAATTAAATTAGTAATATATAATATATAAATATTAATAATAATGTTATTATTAACAATTTATTATACAATTAAAAATACTTAATAATAATATATTGAATATTGTAATTAATAATTTAATATTAATTAATTAATTAATTAATATAAATGTTATATATGATCTAATTATTTATATATATTTTTAAAGATGTAGGGGGAACCCCTATTAAATGAAATAAACCCATCTCATTATTCTGGGTAGAGTTATCTCAATGCATGATGATTATAGACCAAATGGCACAGATTCCTGAGTAAGTGGTTGGCCCTGTACAATTAAAATTTACCCAAATTCGTCTATCGCCATTGTGCCCATGCTCGATTGAGCCTATCACAAAACACCCTACATCATCTGTACTATATGATCCCACCATCTACCGTCGTGTCCCACGCTTGCACCATCTTCACTCCTATCATCCTTGTGCACTCACACCTATTGCGATTCCACAATATTGTGTCATCGTTGTATGATCCTTCCATCGCACCTACCCTATACTCCCATCAGATTTATCTTACCCATACCCTCACACCACCAGTCGATTTCATGTTTCTCCCACCAACCACCTACTCCCATCACTCGGCAAAGCTCGCATGTGTTGAAAATAGGTAGGAAAATAGTGAATATCCAAAAGGGTTTGATCCACCCCCACTTTGTTGGTCTAGGGTTCTCAGTGGAAGTCTCCCTTGGGGGTCTCACCAAGATTTAGGGAAAAGCAAACACCAATTTTTGGCATCCCTATAGAATTGATGTTGGAAAAAATATTTGGATAATTTCTTGAATTGAATAAGAATTAATTATAAGTGATCTAACCATCACTTATTTATATATCAAAATAGGTGTGAATATCACTAATTTAATCTCACCATTTTAGACAAAGAACACCTTGTTTTGACTAAAACGAGACAAATCTTGGTTGTGTACACCCATTCGTATTTCAAAAAATTAGAATCCAACTATTATAACTAATCATGTTGTTATCCATTTTTATAAAATATTTTATTTTATTTTTTATTATTATTTTTTATTATATATATATATATAAATATTTTTACTAAAATATATTTTTTAGAAATAATTTTAAATCATTTAGGAAAATATATATTTTTTATAAAAAACTCAATTCCCAAATCCTTTTTTATAAGGGAGGATCTTTGGTAATTCTACCCTCATTTCCAATGAGGGATTCCAAGAAAATTTCCACCACATCAATCCAAACAAAAAATGTTTGACAAATAAAAACATTCTATTTTATTATTATTATTATTTATAAATAAAATTATAAAAATCCCCAACTTTTATTCATAAATATTAACTGTCCAGATACTAACTGAATCATTATACATAATAAAGGTATCTTTTGATTTAAACCTTTACTTGGTATTAATATTTCAAAGTATTATCATATTTATAAGTTTTTTAAATATTAAACATGTTAATATTAAAGATAAACCATACATATCATACATAGAATGATATTTCCATCAAAAATCTCATTTTATAGTACTAAAATGGCCATGTGCTTCTATCCTTTTCATGAACTCTCTAAAGAGTAAACCTGTTAACTCCTATAATAAGTGGCACCACTTCTAAGTTCATATAGGAAAAATATTATAATGTGCTTACATTATTAGGACACATAAATTATTAGGTATTAATATTGTTTTAAGAGTTTATAATTCTACCTATAGTCATAACGGATGATATTAACATCAAGTAGTTCGGGTTATAAGTTTCTACATCAGCAATCATCTTAATAACTTGTTTTTACCCATTAAACACTTTGATTATGATATACCTTAAAAAGTGATGGGTTTCCATTACAAAAAATGATTTATTATATGTGTTTTGACCCCATATCTTTATTATTTACATGAATGTTCTCTCTAGGAAGAGATTTTTTAAATGAATCCATGAGTTTTTTACATGATCTCACATAGGCAATTATTATGGTACCATATTGTAAAAATTGTCTCTCATAATCGTGTCTCAAACTTATATGTCTATAATTTCTATTATAAATGAAACAATATTCCTTTGATAAAATTGATTCACTATCACAACTGATATAGATTGGAGGTATCGAACTATCCCACAATCCAATATCCAATAATAGATTCGAAATCCATTCATCTTTCTTTCCACATGCTGTTAAGGAGGTAAACTCTGACTTCATGATCAAATGTGAAATAAAAGTTTGATTATTTCTAACCCAATAAAGAACGCAACCTTTAAGAGTAAAAAACCATCTAGATATGGATTGTTTATCTCCAATACTATTAATCCAACTTGTATCAGTGTATCCTTCTAATACAGGTGCATAATCATTATAGAAAAAACATAAATCTTTGGTCTTTCTTAAGTATCCAAATATTCTCATTATACATCTCCAATCATCCACACTCGGATTACTTGTATATATACTCATTTTACATACCAAAAAATCAATATCATATCAAGTGAAATGCATTGCATATATCAAAGAAACAATTTCACTAGCATACTCAAGTTTTGCTATTGCTCTTCCTGTATTCATAAGCAGTTTAACACTAAAATAAAATGAATTATTATAATCATTGAAACTAATATGATCAAATACATTTAACATTTTTCCTATGTAATGAGACTGTCTTAATGAATAACCCCCATTTTTTCTAACTTTAATACCTAGAATATTATCAATTATTCCAAGATCCTTCATTTTAAACAAAGAGGATAAATAACTCTTTGTATCATTTACATGAATCATATTGGTTCCAAAAATTAACATATCATCCACAAATAAACTAATAATAACTCCATATTATTTTGTAAACTTTGAATAAACACATTTATCTGCATTATTATGATAAAATTCATTAGATAAAATAATATAATCAAATTTCTCATGACATTACTTTGGGAATTATTTAAGTCCATAAAGAGATTTCACTAGTTTACAAACTTTCTTTTCATTACATTATAAAAAAAACCCTTCTGGTTGTCCCATATAAATATCTACATTTAAGTCTCCAATTGAAAAAAAAAAATTTAAAATCCATTTGATGGACATTCAAATGATTAATTTATGATAAATAAAATAAAATCCTTATTGAAGTAATTCAAGATACAAGAGAATAAGTATCAAAATAATCAATCAATTATTTTTTTTCTTAAAACCTATAGCAACCAATATAGCTTTAGAATATTGAATGTTACCATTGGAATCATACTTTTCCAAAAAACCCATTTACAACCTATTGGTTTTGTACATCTTGGTAAATCTATAATGGCCCAAGTATTTTTACCCATAATGGAATCCATTTCATCATTAATTACTTATTTCTAGAAATAAATATCTCTAGAAGTCATAGATCTTTTATATGTCTTTGGGTTATCTTCTATATCTAATACTATAGGATACTTATTCAGAAGATGATTTTTTTTAATTCCCTCAGCAAGAAAAACTATGAAATTAGGATAAATAAAATCTATGTGTAGATGTTTCTCGATATTAATTCTTATACTCCATTTAGGTTCAAATCAAGAATCGTCATTATTCTATACTATTGTATTTTAACTAGATGGAGTACATGAGATAATTGTATGAGGAATAAATTCTTATACATTATCTTTATAAAACTTATTTTTAAAAAAAACTCTACATCCCTTGATTTAATAATTATATTATCTCCCAAATCCATAATTCTATATGATTTTCTATTTTCTACATATCCAAAAAACACCTTTAATTTCTCTAGGTAAAGTTTTAGTTCTTTTCAGACCGAGAACTCTATAGTGAGCTAAAAACCCCCCAAAATTTAAAATAAGAAAGATTCTGTCTTCTACTTATCCAAATTTCATAAAAGGATAACTCGGTTTTCTTATAGGTAATCCTATTATGAATATGACATGAATCCAATAAAGCTTTACCCCATAAATTTAATGGTAACTTAGATTTATTAATCATGAAATTTTCCATTCTAATAAAATATGATTTTTTCTTTCAGCTAATCCATTTTGTTGGGGTGTGTAAAGGAGTATTACTTTGATGAATTATACCATTTTCTTCACAGAAATCAATAAACTTGTTCATAAAATATTCACCACCTCTATCTAAGAATAATACTTTAATATTTTATTTAATTGGTTTTTAATTTTTTTCTTTATACTTATTAAATAAATTAAAGACTTCATCCTTTATTATAAGAAGATATATATGTAAATATGTATGGTAGTCATCAATAAAAGTAATAAATTATCTTTCTCCTCCATGAGTTAATAAATCATTTAATTCAAAAATATCATAATATACTAATTATAATAGATCATAATTGCTTTCAACACTATGAAATGGTTTATTAACTTTTTTATATTCTACACATGTTTCACATTTGATAAATTTATTTATAAAGTTAATTAAGTGTAACTTCTTCATTAATTTTAATTAATTATTATTTACATGTACTAAATGATCATTCCATAAATTAAAGGACTCAATCAAGTAGAATATTCAATCATATTATTAATGGATAGTTGATACATTCCATTATTTGAGTACCCTTTCCCCAAAAGCATGCCTCCTTTCAACAAGATAACTTTGTTGGATTCAAATGAAACCTGATATACCTTCTTACGTAAAAGATCGCTAAAAATTAAATTATTTCAAATTTTGGGTGCATAAAACACATTAATAAGAGTCAACTTCTTCCCATAAGTAAATTATATCTCTACTCTTCCTTGTCTACTAATATTAATACATGCATTATTTAAAAGGTGTACTTCCTTTGTGATAGTACAATCATCAAATGTTTTGAACATTAAATGATCCTTGCACACATGCAACATTGATACAGAATCAAGCTACCATCACATATTCATTAAATTCATATTGACTTAGAATATCATTGAAACTAGATTCTCTTCAATCAGCATATTTTCATCGAGTTAATCAACTTTTTTTCGATAACATCATTCCCTTTAAAAATGCCCTAGTTTTACATAGACAAAACATTCTCCTTTATTCTTAAAATGATTTCATTTCTTCTTGAATTATTGAATTTTATTTTTTACATGTAATTAAGAGTTTGGTTGTTCCTTTCCCTCAATGATATTAATCTTGGTATCAAATTATGAATTCATACCCACATCTCTCAACATGGACACTTATTCAATGAGAATAATCTGTAGCAATTGTTCAAAGAAAATATCATCACTATTTTTAATAAGTGATTTACCAAAATCTTTCCACATAGGTGGAAATTAAGAATAATTTCCCCAACTTGAAAATTTTCTGGTATATTGATCTTAAGGGAAAAAATTTTATTTTCTATAACTGGTAGCACATGAATTTGCTCCAAAATCGTCTTATTATCAACCATCTTATAATTTAGATACTTTTAAATGAGAAATTTATTTCTAACTTCTTCCTTGACTTTGTACGAAAATTGAGTGCATCCCATATCTCTCAAGAAGACTTCATTTGGAAAAATTAGTCATATTTATGATTTGATAATGTGTTAAGAATTTTTCCGTGACTCAAAACTTGTTCATCTTCATATTTATTCTTCATTGACTGAATGTAATCGACTTGATTCACATCAAAAGGTTTCTCTTTGGGATTTGATATAGGCTCGGTGATAATGGGAGGAATATTCGGTTCCATAATGTAAAAAATCTTAAACACCGTAAGAAGAAACTTCATTATTTCTGTCTACCCAGAGAAGTTGTTTCCATAGAAATGGCCAAGTTTGACCATGTCTTGGTTCATCACTTTGAGGGATTCAGAATCCCTCTTCTAGGTTCTACTTTGGATCAAAGTCTTTTGATTGTTGGAAAATAGGTAGAAAGATTGTAAAGATATATTTAATCTTGATGAGTGAATTAAATTCACACATCAACATTTAATTTTTATTCTCCATATACCTACCTATTTTCCAATAGCATGCTATTGACCACACCTTCTTATTCACAACACCACCACCTACTATCCCAGTGAGGGGTGAAATCCCCCTGGAATCTTCCTGCTTCTTCTTCCGCTGATCATCGCCTGCCATTCAGTAGGCTCGTAGTGTCCACCACCATCCCCTTGAAGGGTGGAATCTACTACGGTCATGAATTGAAATATTAATTATTTTTCTAAATAAATAATATATTTTATTTTTAATAATAATAAAATTTATAATGATGTTTTAGGTTTGGGAACTCTGAAATTAGGTTTGGTCATGGTTCGGTTTTTAAAAATATTACCCGAAACTTCCTGAATTAATAATTAGATAATATTTTTAATTTTAATTTATATATATATAATTATATGAATATATTTATAAATATATAAATATATATTTATAAATTATATATATTTATGTATAATTATAAATATCTATTATCATATATATATATATATATTAATGTAGATATATCAAAATAAAATTTAATATTTTTAACTGGGGTGATCACTGGATCAAGTGTCGCTCGCCCCATTTATTCCCAACACCACTTAATTTGGTGCTAGTTAATCCCATTTGGAAAAAAACTTAATTTAATATAATTTAAAAAGAAAAAAAAATCCCTTACAAATTTTTTTTACCTCCCTCCCCTATGATTTGCATCTATGTATTTCAAATTTATATAAAATGTGTGTTTATGATATGCATGATTTCATTTCAAATTTAAACCATATAAAATGTGTGTCATTAAGTATGCTATAAAAATAAATGAAATAAAAATATAATTATACTCATAATAATATTTTCAAAAATTCCCTTAGGTATGAGTTGGAAAACCAACTCATGGTCCCCCAAAATTTATTAATGAAAAAGAGTTTTATAAAGTATCCACAAGGGGAAAAGATCATGAACTAACATGATAATTAGTGATTATGAATATAAAAGGAAGGTAATAAGTACATCCATGGATTTCTTATGTTAAATACCTTCATCGTCAGTGATCAAGAGAAGCATTGTGGATTTTAGCAAGTTTCCACAACAAAGAATTTTCAAAATTATAGTTGTAGCACCAAAATTGTGTTAGAAAACACCATCCTCAATCAAGAATAAATTTTAAGGATACAATAGTGAACACCAATAAATCCATAAGTATTTAGTAGTGCAATAGATCCCATTAATATCAATGCCTCTCCATCAATAGTCTTATAATTTTTCATTTACAAGGAGATAACTCATACATCCCAACCCTTATGGACCTGAAAATAACACAACCAAAAGGACTATATATAGCATTTCATGAACATAGAAAGTCACATGAGGATCCATTACAAGTATTCAATACATGAAGCTCAAATATATGCTAAATAAATTTCCAAGAATCCCAAGGGTAATACCATTTCATTCCCAGATCAAGCCTAGCATCTACACTCTATTGAGTTCAAATCAGATAAAAAATGCAAGCCTTCCTTAAATTTTTTTCTTTACAATGTATTTTTACTAGAAGAATCATCAATTCCTCTATTGGTAGTAATTTCCAAAAGTTAACCATTTCAAAAAAATCACACCACAACAAAGAAATGTGATCCAAACTGAGCTTTTGAATCCATATAACACCATTAAAATAGATCAAAAGGGTCAGAAATACAGGTATTCAATTCATCATGTAGATTATTTTTCTTCAATGAATACATGAAACCAAATTATTCTATATCCTTAATTGTAACCACATCAAACCTCTTTGATCAAATCAAATTACAGTTCCAAAAAATCATTCACATCTAGTAAATACAACCAAAAAGAATCTAACATCCCACAAGTTGGTCCTTGTTTGTAAATCCACAAAATTAATTGCAATCAGGCATAACAATCATGAAAAAAATAGCTTAATAGTGAACATATCAACCAAAAACATAAAAATACTGAAACAGAAATAATATAGAAGAAAAATAAACAATAAAGTATTCATATGAGTTTCATTTCCAAGGAATTCCAGTGTAATCTAGATTAGGATCATAGTCAAACTCAAGTTCAACTTTGGAAATCATATGTTTACTTATTTGGATATAATAATCTACAGTGATATCCCTTGATTTATAATTCTGAAAGGTGATTTTTTCTTGATCCTCAATCCAAGGGTGTATCTCTTACCCAATTCCTTATTTTATAACACAAATGTTCTAGAGTTTTTGTCCATTTATGTTTTCCTCTTCATCTTCACTTAATTTCGAGGATGATTCTGGTTTCCCCACTAACTCTATATGAGTTTGAGGATCATTCGCTTTATTAGTTTCTTTTTTCTAAACAATACAAATCCTAGAGAAATGTGTAACCATTTCCTCTCCAAATTAGATTAATCATTACACCTCATTGTTTTCCTTGGATGCAAAGTTATTAATCCATCCTCATTAACCAAAAGTTTTTCCCTTCTATGGCACTTTATCTAAAATAAATTCCTTCAATCTATTTATCCTTAGATTGGGTTTGATAAAAATATTTCACATTTTTGGTCTTATCATTGATAGTTCCTAAATTACCTTGTTTCTTAATATCCTATAGAGAATTATATGGTTGAGTAGTGTTAACCACATCCAAGATCCCACTAAAATCACCTTCCCAAGGAACCTCCTCCAAATTAGGAGTGTTTATAGTGAAGGGGGGGAAGGGAACCACCTGATTCTAATATGGGTATTGATGATCCATCCCCAAGTCTTTATCATAATAGTCTTTCATTTCTTGATAATTTAACTTCTAATTTCTCTTTTCCCTAATGTTTATTTTTTATATATGAAAGTACATGAAATAGATAATTTGTTACCACAAAATTTTGTAGAGTTCACATGTTTAAAATACTTTTTATTGTAAGATGGTGATTTTTCATAGGCAACCTCTTGGAAAAACTTGAATCATCATTCTTACCCCAAATGAGGGACATGAGAGGTTGAGAGATATCAAGTTTGATGCAAACCCTATATAATGAGTTTCTAAAAAGGTTTTTTGTTACTAAATCTAATTTTAAAGGTTTCCAAATTAAGATTTAAATCAAGAAAATAGCCACTTATTTAAAAAATGACACTACTAGAAATTAAAGCAATCCCAACAGACCTATACCAATGGTTTTCAAAAAACCATTGGTATAGGTACAATGGACACACCCTATACCATTGGTTTTGGAAAAAATCATTGGTATAGGTCCCTTTTAGAGACCCTATTCCAACAATTTTTCCAAAACTATTGGTATAGGTCACTTATATGGACCTATACCCATGGTTTTGGCCAAAACCATTGGGATAGGTCACTTATATGGACCTATACTTAGAGTTTTGGCCCAAACTGTTGGTATAGGTCCATTGTAGAGATCTTATACCAACAATTTTGGCCAAAACCATTGGTATATCTCCAAACTGTTGGTATAGCTCAAAAAATAAAGGAACCTATACCAATAGTTGTCAAAACCATTTGTATAGGAACCCATATTTTTTATGGGTTCTATTTTAAAATAACATTAAATACATAAAAAGTTAATATACTTATAAATATACATATATATTTATGAAATTATGTTCACAAAATTCATCTTAGGTTAGTGGTTAGGTCGTTGGATTATAAATAGGAGGTGTTGGGATCAAAACCGAGTTGGGATTTATTTTTACATTACATATACCAATGGTTTTTAAAAACCATTTATATAGTTTTTTAATATGACCTATATCAATAGTTTTATAAAACCATTTTTATAGTTCAATACCAACTCCATAATAGCCATCAACCCTCCAAACTATCGGTATAGGATATACCAACGGTTTTTGAGACCTATAACAACGGTTCCAAACCATTGGTATAGAGTTTTTTCCTAGTAGTGTGAAGAACCAATCCAATAAATACTAACCATATTAGGATAATGGAAGGTTAAGTGTCAAGATCAAAATCTGAGGACCATTTTAGTACTTTCATAGATAAAACCCAAAAAACCCATAAACCCCTCATCCAAAAGTGATAATACTAATTTTTAGATGAAATTTGAAAGATGATATTTAAGGAACTCAACAAATTAATGTGAAATCCAATAAAATAAATGGATTCAAGTTAATTTATTAAGAAATCCTATATAGGTATATGATTTATAAATTTCCCATCATGCACAAATCATAGATCCAAATAAAACCAATGGACCAATAGCCCGGTGGTTGAGGGTTTTCCACTAGTACCTTGAGGTTTGTGGTTCAACCATTTACATCTTAATAATTCTCATGTATTTTATAAATACTATAATAGAATGATATAATCACAATATCATGGCATTATATTTCTATAACAAATTATTGTAGGAGGAAAAACTGGGTTGGTCCACCCAAAAAAAAGAACTATAATGGTTCTTGGTATTTTTAAAGGGTTTCCACTTAACCCAAAAACATGGTTTCATTCAATAACATAAAAAATGGATTTATAGAGAGAGAAAATATAAAAAAATAATATGTACCAATTTCTTAGAAAAGGATATCATCGAGTATCTCCTATGTCAGGACTTCTTTTTCTTGATGAAAATATCAATTTTAGGATCTATTGGATTTTTGTTTAGCTTAACAATGATGATAATTTGATGTTTTTGGGTGTCATATAATTCCATTGAGGTATGTGGTTCTATACCTTCACCATTTTTAAGAGATAAACCTATATTATTGTGTTTTGTAAAATTTATTTGTATGTCATTCATTTTTATTTTAAGCCTATAAAATTAATATTGATGTGAGATTATTGGTTATTCTATAAATACATGTGTTCTTTAAGGGTTTATTTTTTGAGTGATGTGTTAAAGGTTTCTTAAATGTAACTTTTAGTGTATATATCCCTTAAATAATAGTGGTTTTAATTTTAGAAAAAATTATGTTTTTATGTTATAAAAATTTATAAAAATTTATATAAACTATCATTTATTCTAAAGTGATCTCTAAGGTTTTATAAAAATATTTTCTTAAAAGTAAGGCCTTATTTGGTTATTTTAAAATTTATTTATATGTGTTTAGTTGTTTTTTATTATATTTTAATGTGGAATTAGAATATAAAATGAGGTGTGATATTAATAAATGATTATTCCTAGATTTTTTAGGGTTGTTTCTGTGAGAGGGAGTTTGGGTTGAAGCTACATGAGTGTTTTTTACTAAAAAAATCTGATTTTAAATCTCTTGGGTGCACTTAGAATTTCTTAGTGACACTAAATGATAAAAATTTTATGGATTAAAGGTAGCGCACTCCATGATTAGATAAATGAAGTATATCTTACACCTTAAAGGTATCCCACTTTATAATATGGTTAGGGTCTAACTTGGCAGCCTTCATGTGATGAATTGTATGGATTTTTTTAGGCATTTTTGTCATCGGTGAGTATATGGACATCTTTATATTTATCGATTACTATTTGAATCATGGGTTACATGTTCCATGAGGGTTTTTATTTTTGGATCTATAGTCGTGCATGTATATCATTTTAAATAGTATTATGTATATTTTAGGTTTACTTATTACTTACAAAACATTTTTCTTATTTAGTGGGTTGATCTCTAAGTTTGCAAGAGAAATATATTACTTCATTTGATAAAGGTTTATCATTGTTTATGTAAAAGAGTTTCTTTATTTTTAAACAAATTTTTATTGTCTTACATTTATTTATGAACTATAATTTTGGTTTTATATTTACATGGAATTTTTATAGAACCTGTTTGGGGATTTCCTATTGGGTTTGATTATATACTCTCTCCATGTTTGTATACTTTAGTTCACATGAAGTTGTGTCTTATCATTTTAATTATAAAGAGTAGAGATAATATTTATTGTAATGTTAAACCTTTGATGGATGTATTCCTACATTATATCTTGGAGAATGTATTAGTTAATGTTAACATTTGATTTCAACCATATATGGATTATTTATTTCTTATATATATAGTATTTGCATTGGATGATATCTATAGCAACCCGAGATTAACATACAAGTATATTATATCATTTTTTATAAATATTCATTACATTACACAAACAAATGCCTGAAGATCATAATAGTTTAGTGTATTTGAAAACATGGAACACAATCTTCTAATCTGGTGAAAAAAATCCAGTATTTTCCCCAAATATCTTCCCATTTATTACTCCTAATTAAAACCGCTCTTCATAACCTGGGGAAAGGAAACATAAAAAAAAGATGATCTCAAGTGATCAGTAAGGGTAAATAAAGGAAATAAGTAAGCATAAAATGAATATAAGGGTATGAGAACATGAAAATAACATTTGAAAACCATACCCTGCATATCAAATATCATAATCATGAGTCCTGGAATAAATATTGGAAGTTCATAAGTCATGATCTATAGGGGAATCAAAGTACATGAGTCCTGAGATCATAAAATTGGCATAATAAATAGATTTTTTGAATAAACACAAGCATATAAAATATAATTTCAAGGATACACACAAGGACATTCATAACATGTTAGGCTTGTAATGGCCACTTGTGTACTTGCTTTGGTCTTGGGTTGACCACTCGTGTACCCTCCTTTTCGGGCCTAGGATAACCACCCATATACCCTCATCTTTGGGCTTGGGTTGATCACTCATGGACCCTCATCTTTGGCATTGTCCTAATAACCTTTGTACCCTTGCCTTTGAGATTGGTACAATCACCCTATTACCCTCATATTTTTTCTTGGGATAATCACATGAGTACCCTCTAAACTCATAGAACATTTTTCATTACCCAATGCATTGGATGGTGATATTGGTCCCACCCATCACATAATAAAAAAATATATATGTGTTCCACAAGATCATAAAAATTCATCATATCATAACCCATGAAATTAAATGGGTATCATAAACATGTCATCATATCATAAATTATGGAAGAGGTAGGTTTCATAATCATTTCATCATAGTATAACCTATGAAAATAAGTGGGTTTTATAAGCATTCTATCTTGGTATAATCCATTATAGTGAAACAGGTCTCATAAAAACATATCAATAAAAAATAAACCATTTATAGAAAGAATAATAATGTTGTCTTTTGATATTATCTCCAGTAAATCATAAACTATATCAAAGGATGTAATCTTATATGGAAAATAATTTTGAAAGACTACTTAGGACATTTCTTGATTAAAATAACTTTTCTTTAAAAATTATTTTTTAAAATTAAAAACATTATAAAAATAATTTTCATTGAAAATAACATTGAAAACTGATAAATGAATCTTTTAAATTTCAATTAAAACATTTATTGAGGAAAATATACTTTATGATTTGAAAACCTCTTTTTAAATCATGAAACATTTTCAAATTCATTTTCTTTTAAAATAAGATTGAAAAGTTATAAAGGAAGATTTGAAAATAATTTAAATCACTTTTTAAAACTTAAAAAAATTAAAGTCCTTTTCATTGAAAATGATCTTAAAATATTATTTAAAAAAAATAGAAAACATGATTTTTTTTGAATAAAATGGATTTTTGACCGAAGAGAGAAATAAGATCAAATTTTCATAAAAACACTTTATTAATTATTTTAAGTACATAATAGGGGTAAAATGTTATTATTAGTTGAATATATCATGAATAACCAGTGGTTATTAAAATTAATGATAATTCTTGAGTGATAGATCATAATAGTTTATCATTAGAAGCATAATCATAAATAATCCTGATAAATGATGAGATTATAACATAAAATTAATAAAACTTTGGTAACCTTGAATCATAAGCCTTGTGAAGGTGTAACATAAAATGGAACTTAAAATATCATTATTATAGATAAATTTATGATATTACATGTCAAAGGGGTTGTATATACACCTTATTAAATAAAGAGGTGGTGAATACAACATGTTTCTCAGAAAAGTAAAAAGTGATACAGAAATACCTTGCTACTAGAGTAACTTTTAAATAATAATCCACATGAAATAATAACATCAATGGAAACATTAATTATCATTAAACTAGGTATATTAATGATATATCATGTCATAGTGAAAGATATGAACCACAATAATAAAATGAATGGTGAATATGACATAAGTATCAAAAATAAAAGTGAGACTAGAAATTCCATTACCTTAAGTCTTAACATCCATCATACTTGTTAAAAAATATTGTATAATAAATATAATTTTAGTATATATATATAATATAACCATATTCATATATATAATACCATATATAATTTTCTTATGACTTTATATTACCCATTTATTAACAATCTCATGTTAAAGTTGTATTTCGGGTAATAAACGTTTTCTTTTTCATACATGTTTTGACTTTTTTATTTTTATTATTAATTATAATGTGATTTAATAATATATGAAATTTAAAAAATGATATAAATATCATATATATTCAGTTTATATTTATTTATATTAATCCATAAAATTTAGTGATAGGAAATGAAATTCACCATTCATGGAGACGGTATATTGTACATATGCATGAATATTGTTTTTAATTTTATAGTTAGTTTAAAAGAAAGAAAATAAAATTATATATTATCATTAAATAATAATTTATATTTTATATATATTTCATATTTTTATTAAACGTATCCTTAATACATTCCATGTAAAGTGTGAACGAATCACCTCGCTTCACAAGGTGGTAGTCTTCCTTACACACAAACAATGTTATTGTATTCCCATAAAATGGAAAGAATAAAGGTATTTATTATATAATAATTATATAAGCATAAATAATGCAGATATATCATATATAAATAGTATTTACATCATTATTTCTAACCTTTATATGTGTTAATTGAAAAAAAAAGACATCGGTTCACGAGGCGGTAGTTCGCCATGCGCACAAACAATGATTTAATAACCCATTTGATGGAAGTGTGCGTGGTTTTAGGTAATAATATTAACATAAAAAAATATTTTATATTTAATATAATTAGGTTATTAAATCGTGATATAAAAATAATTTAATTGTTTTGAATAATAAATAAAACAAAAACATTTGTTGATGAATGATACCTCTTCTTCAGGTATCTCCTTTTAGTTTGCACCAAAGGAATTACTTGGTTGGATTTATGACAAAATTAAGGATTCTAGGATGAGATTAGAGAATTGTAGAAATTATTTTGTCAGGTATTTTACAAACCAATTCGTTTTTAATGTGTGAAGAGAGGAGGATAGAGGTGGCCTTTTTATAAGGGAGGTGAGTGGCACTCTTGCAATGTTTTGAAAGAGTAAATTCCACTCACATTTTTTCCATGTAATATATATAAAATGATATAAAATATCAATAATATAATTTATAAGTTCTAAATATGTACAAAAAATTTGTTTTGGACAAGTTTATAGGTTATTTTTTCCCTTTAGTTTAATGTTTCGTCCCTTAGTAAACTCGTTTTTCTCTTAATCAACGTGATTAATTTTAACTGCTTTCACTAATAATTATAGTAAAAAATTAAGTTGGAATTATTAAAAATTATAAACTATATTTATTTAAAATATTGAATCCATTTTTTAAAATTCAATTCACATAAGCTTAAAAAATTAACTTAAAATTAATCTCACAGATATGTCGAAAAAGAGGGTTTTTTAAGCGAAAATGTTCAAAATTTTACAAATTATTTATATCTAATTTTAATATTAAATTGATTAAAATGGCCTAAATTTGATTAATATATTTATAATTTAACTAATTAAAATTTAAACCTAATTTAAAATAAATGAATAATTCTAAAAAAATGTAGTTTTCAGTTAAAATTCAGTATTTTTCATTATTCATCAAAAAATGAAATTTTTAGAAAAATAGAAAAAAAATAACCCTAAGATAATTTTGAAATTTAACATTAAAAAAATAAAGTTTATTTTTTAAAATATAATTTTTAAAAGTTTCAAAAATTGGTTTTAGAATAATTTTTCTATTAAAAGGCGGTAAAACTACCTTTTATAAAAATACATCTTTTTACACATAAAATTGGATTTATTCATATCTCTTATCTAAAAACCACATGAGATGAATGTTAAATATTTTATTGAATATATAATATATAAATTTCATTAAAATCATTCATCAAAAGTGTTTTTTTTTAATTTATTAATATAAAACGTGTTTTTTCATCGGAAAATAGTTTTTAGAAAAGGAATTTATTTATTTTGAAATAGTTATTACATTCATTTATAATTAATTGGTTACCAAGGAATTAATTTTATAAACATGAATAAACCATATTTTTATAATTTAGTTAATCTATTTCATACCCTCCATTAGAAAGACTATGTGATAACTATAATAATATTTTAATAATATGTCATGTTTCGTTTAAAATCAATGTTGTGTGTAATTCATGCTAAGCTTGGTGGTGCATGTAATGAAATATTAAATTTGTATTGCATGTAACATAAGAAAAAATTAGTTTTGTTGTGTGATGAAAGTTAAATTTATTTTTTCATGTAATGAAAAATATCAAAAAGATTAAATTCTTTTAAGAAAAAATCACAAAATCTTGGGGTGTTACATTCCACCAACCTTAAAATGAATTTTGCCCTAAAAATTCATCTTTATCACAAAAGGTTTTAAATTTGAATGTTCTCTTTATATAAACCCATATCATATAAAGGGTTAATAAAATATTCACTTAAAAAAGATAAAGTGATGAGCAAATTTCATCTCAAATTACACATACTGAGTTTCTAAATATGAGAACATAGGTGGGAAGTGAAAACATAGACATAGAAGAGAAAACTAACATCCAAGTACTAATGGAGGGTGATAGAGAACATGGTCAGGAAATTATCCCAAATACATAAACCAAATAGGCTTTAAAATTTTCATTGATATCATGACGATAACATGACAAAATTTTATTTCCAGTCCCTTTCCTAAAGGTGATAAATTTTCATGGGAAGATATACTTACCTAATTTTATTCCATTTTATAAGAAAAATCTCACACTATGGTTATGCCTTTATCAATATCAACTTAATCTCTTACTCTATGAAATGAAGGTGAATTTGTTTCTCCTGAAGTACTAACGGGTTATAATACCCATAGATAGAATGATAAGTCATTACACATATCTTTAGTGATCATCAGAAAAAAATAGTTGGCACAGGTTATGTATAAATATACATATAGTGAATTAATACATTAATCTATAAAACCACATCTAAAGTTCAACTTAAACCATTCCATAAATTTTTAACCTTATAACCATTCCAAAATTCAGAATTTGTAAAGAAGTTCACTTAATATCCAAAACTCAACTTAACATTAATCCTCTAAATATCATTAATAATTTCCTAATAGTCACATAAAAAATATGTGAATACCATGGTCATATATTCTCCTCAATCTTGGTAAGAACAAAAATTTACATAAATGTCACTTAAATATCCAGAATCTTGATAAACTCCCATCACATAAAACTTCAAGAGGGGGTGTCTAATACTTTGAACTTATTATCAACCTTAAACTTATAAACCAAGGATGGAATACATAACTCTTATATTAATATTATATGGAGACATATACACTTATATATGTTAATTAATCATTTATCCCTTATATAATCTCCTATCTTATACAAAAACGTTTTCATTTGAAGATTGGGTTCATCCTTATATCGATAGAATATGCGATTTAATTATTCTAGAATTTGTGTAGATAATCATTTGAAAATTCACTAAAGGATGAATAATAATATTTCCATAGGGGGATCATTCATACAAAATCAGACATGAAATTCTCAACTAATGGGAGGAGAAAAAGTATTCCCTAATTATCATGGTTCACTTCATCCATTATGATAGAATAAGATTTCCCTTTATAATTTTTCCTCATAGGTTTTTGTGGCTTATCATCCACATTAGTCCTTACACTGGGAAACTCGTTAGCATAATTACAAAACTCCTTGAAATTGAAACATTAATGTGGGGGGGGGTTTCTTTTGTAAGTATTTCTCATTATTCACATTACTCACTAACTTTTTCCATCACTTTGGCATTCATTTTCTCAATTACATTCAAAACATTTATTATTCCCATTAACCCTGTTTCTTCCCACGCATTGAGCATGATGGGAATATCATCTTCTTGTCTCTATGGTTCTTAAATTCTCCTTTGAATTCCATTTTTCTCTTATTATCAAAACCATGAGACTGATACATAACTCTAACCCCAATTTCCACTTTGAAATCACATCAAACAATCTCTTCATAGAAACCAAAGTCCATTATAGATAATTACCTTCGAAGTTATGGTTTTAATCCACTTAATAATATATCAATATTACTTTCATTATGAATGATAATACCTAAATAGTACCTTGAAATTATTGTAAAATTTTCTTTATAGGCACCAATAGATTCATGATCCTTCTTCTTAAGCTCTAATAATTACTTCTCTACCTTATTATGAAGAATAAAAGGAAATTAATTATTGAAAAATAAGTTCTTGATCTCATCCCAATACATGGAGTCAATTTCAACTTGTCACATTTTATTCTTGATAATATTCCACCATTGATCCACCTCACCTTCTAGATGGTAGATAGACAAAGTGAATTTTTCATTATCTATACATTATGGAATTAAAAATATCTTCTCAGTGGTATTTATCCATTGCTAAAAAACTAATAGATCAATGGATCCACTGAAATAAGGTGGATAATACCTCATGAAGCACTCACCAAAGCATTGTTCCCTCCTTTTCACATTTGGATGTTCACTATGATTCATAGCTTTTGAATTTTGTGTGATAATAGAAATGATGTTTTTCATTTCATCTCCCATAACATTCAGTTTCTCAGGAGTAAAATCATTGTATTTTCCATTACATTCCTCATTAACAAGGTTCCTTTAGGTTCCATCCATTGACCAAAAATAAAAACATAGTGTGAGCAACACTAATAATAGTGGGGAGCCACATAATCATGAAAAATCACTTATAGGATATCTAAATCATGACGCCTTATTATTTAATATATAACACCTTAGTTTTATGCTAGTTTATTCATAATCATCCTCTATTTAAATCCTCCATGATGGTTCATAAATAGTTGATTAATTTACAAAGCATATCCCCTGGGAGTGTCAAATCAGGTGTGTAGTATGGCTCATTGTCGTGCACCATTTCTCGATCAAGTCTATATCAATACAATTTTTTTATGCTTGTTACCCCTAGGTACATTTGTGTTATATCCACATCCACTTATAGTATCTATAATGGGATGTTTTTATAGTAAATCACTAGATCTATCCTCTACCAAAATTATAGAACATTTTTTCAAACTTTGGCTCATCTTTAGACTCATCCTTAGAGACATCCCTATATATATACTTAGAAATATCCCTAGGGATCTCACTAAAGTTTTTTCATCCTAGTTTCAAAAGGTTAACTAAACCATTCCTTTGATAATAACTATAGTAACTCAATCTTTACATACATGTATATTAAATCTTTTTTATGAATATCCATTACATTACACAAACACATGCCTAAGGACTATAATATTTTAGTTTCTTTGGAAACTTGTAACACAATATTATAATCTGGTGAAAGATATTGAATGTTTCCCACAAATATCTTCTCATTTAGTACTCATACTTAAAACCTTTGTTCATAACCTGGGGAAAGGAAACATAATAAAGGGTGATCTTAGATGCTCAATAAGGGTAAATAATGTAATTAACCAACCTAGGTAAACTAAACAAGACACCTCAATCGGACCGTCACATGATATAGGTATAATAGGACAATAAAAACAAGTATTGATTATAAGTAAAACAATTCATAAAACTATATTACAATGAAAAAAAAGGATGAGATACGAAAAATACATACAATACAAGACAAAACATTCTAAAATATAAATCATATAAAAACCCCATGTCACCAGCATCCACCACTATCCAAACCCAAACTGAAAGCAGCAACAATAAGATAATCCAAAATACTACAATATTCTCTTCCCTTTAATTTAATCCTAAAATAAAACAAATAAAAATGTCCAAATAAAAAATTATGGTGTGAAAAAATCTTAATAGGATAGCAGCATAGTTTCTAAACAAGGTATAATATCAAGAATGTAACAATTATAGCTTTTAAAAAAATAGTTTTACAAAGAATTTTCATAAAATTAATCCAGTTGTAAATAATTTTCCCTTTGGTTTTCATAAAATACTTTCATATTCTCAAACCAAAAATATAACAAGTAGAAGTGATAAAATAAGAAATCATATACATGCATCAATATATACATATATCCATGAAATAATCTATCATGTGAAGTTATGTGATACAACCTCATATAAAAACCCATGAAAAAAAATCCATGATAAAAAAATCATGTGATAAATAACCATAAATGACAAATCACCCCACATATTGAGCTCTAGCCTATGGTAAACTTCATACTAGGCACTCACAAGCCTAAAAAACCATGTGTTGGATCCAATGAATATAAAGTCCTACTGGTAGATATCAAAAAATGTTACATCCTAGTGGTGAAACTCACAGTAAGTCTACTTATGTCTATTTCCTGATGCATAAAAGGTTCCCAATGTACAAATGTCCAATATATTTTTAAAAACATGCTCAAATTTTCATAAAACTTTTTCAAATCGAATCCAATCCACTTCAGAGTTTGGAAACCCATTTCCAAATCAAGAAAATCCATTTTCAAAGAGAAAACCCATTTTGAAAACATTTTCTTTTCCAATAAATCATTTTAAACCATTTATCACTTAAAATAAATGAACAAACCAAATGAATTTATCAAGAAAAATATGAAATTAATCAAATTAACCCATTTTATAGAAACACCTACCTCAAAAAGGTAGAAAGCAATCTATTTTCTTTAATGGTGACTGGAAATCAAGAGAATGACCTCTAAAAGACAAGGCATGCCAAGAAAAAAATATCAATAGAAAATCCTATCTGGTCAAAAATTCATATCCAAACCACATCTATAACCAAAACCAAAGAACCCGAAGGATTAAATACCTAATGAGAAGAAATCCCCCCACAATACTGATCAATCACAGGTCGAATCGATCCGTCTAGGAGAGAGTTACCCAAAATATCTTAGGAAGAGCCTCTAGGTCAAGAATTAGAAGAGGTACCAAAGGATGAAATGAAAATTTAGCTAATAGGAACCCTAAAACCCAAATACCAACAATTACATGGAGTGTAATTCCATTACACATGTGTAATGTATGAGGCGCAGATATGATAAAAAAAACCATCATTTTTTATCAAAAGCATATTTTTTTCCATTATATAGTGTGAACATGTTACACGGCATGTAAACCCATCACGTTGTGTATCCACTTCACGACTTCATCCTGAAATACATTACATGGCATGTAACCCATTTACATGGCATGTAATAACCCAGCAGGCTATAGAAATAGCAGGTTTATGTTGGAAATCCCAAAAAATATCTAACTTCACCATTACAGGTATCCTCCCAATTCCTTCCCAACATTACTCAACCAATGAAAAAGGAAAACCAAAACAAAGGTAAAATCATACCTGATAGAAAGGTAATAGGGTGTTATAATCTCCCCACCATAAATGCTTGCTTCCCCCAGAAATCCCTTAAGATACTTGATCTGAAAAAAGATAATGTAATTGATGCCTTATTAACAACTCCCACTCCCATGTATAATGGTTATTCAATCTATATTTCCATAGTACTCGAACCAATGGGATCATTTTACCATGTAGTACATATCCTGGTAATCCATAATATGAATTGGCTACTCAACCAAAGTGATATCAGGCTCAATATCACCATCCTCTCATCTAATCACATTGGAAGGATATGGTATATACCTTCTTAGCTAGTAAAATTGAAACATGTCATGGATATCTATCAAACCAAACAGAAAGTGAAACTGATAGTCCACCATCCCTAGTCAACCATGATCTCAAAGGGGACCACAAACCTTATTACTAACTTACCCGGCTTACCCAACTGGTGATTTCCCAAGAAAGGTGAAACTATGAGAAAGAATCAATCGCCAACCTAAAACTCCAGAATCTGGAATCGATGGTATGTATATGATTTATGAAAACTCTGTGTTCTAATCAACCACATCTAGATTAACTATACCATCTCTGTCATATCCTAAAAAACATTCATCCAAACCAAGGATCTCCCTCCCAACTCTGCCCATCATAAAGTATATCTACATTGCTACCCATAAAAATCCTTATAGGGAACCATCTTTATCGAAGCCTGATAACTATTGTTATTAGAAAACTGAACCAAAGTAAATTTATTTTCCCAAGATCATCCAAAATCAAGAACACTAGACCATAACATATCCTCTAGAACCTGGATATCACTCTCTATATGTTCATATTTATGTGTATAAAAAGTTTTACTTAATTTAATATGGGAACCCATCACCTCCTATGAAACCTTTTAAAAACTTGTATGTGAACCTCAAATACCAATCAGACACAACTACATAGGGAACCCCTTGAAGTCTCACAATCTATTAGGCATACAATTTCCTAAGTTTTTCTATTTTCATCACCTTCCAGATAAGTAGGAAATGCACTAATTTCATGAGTCGATCAAGGATCACCCAAATATCAGCCTTATCACTTGGATTTTTTGGAAAACTAATGAAGAAAACCATATAAATATCACCCCACATCCATACCATAATGGGTAAGGGCTACAACAACCCTACTGGTACCTGGTGCCCCTCTTTAATTCTCTGACAAGTGAGGTACCATGATAAAAAATCTGTAATCCATTATCTCATCCCTTACCACCAATACTGATGCCTCAAGTTGTGATATATCTTAGTATCCCTAGGGTTCACGAACCAACAAGAATGGTTTCCAATATCCAAAAAATCTTGTCTCAAGGAAAACACAAAAACCAACCTACTAAAAAAGCACAAAGCTCCACTAGGAGATCAAGACCACTCACCCAAGTCTCCCCACCATAAAGTCTTTCTCTAAATAATTGGAACTTAGTGTCTTCCACCATCTCGAGATGAACTCACTCATCAAAAGATGAGTCAACTTTAATTGAATCCAGGAACACCTATCCACCAACCTCTTCCACTTCAAATATCATCTCAACAAATAGACTCATCAGATACCATTCCTCAACTTCTTCCTTCGTGGATTATTTTGATAATTTTCTTCTCAACACATCATCAACCACATTTCATTTCCCAGGGGTATAAGAAATATCAAAATCAAAAGTTTGAAGATACTCCACCCAACATCTCTATTGAAAATTTAGATCCCTATGAGTAAAAATATATTTCAGGCTCTTATGATCATAATATACCATAAATCACTCCCTAATGAGATAGTGATTCTGTATTTTGTGTTTATTAATAACTGATGTTAACTCAAGATCATGGGTAGGGTAGTTTATATCATGAGGAAATAACTGTAAAGATCCATAAGCCACTACATATTTCCCCTACATCAAGAAACTTTCCAAACCTATACAAGAATCATAATAGAAAACATCATAAACCAATCCCAGATTTTAAAGAGTTAAAATTGGTGATAAAATAAACCTCACCTTCATATCCTTATAATATATCTGACACTTTTCATTCCAAATTTTACACCCTTACAGGTTAAAGTTTTTATCTAAGATTTGATTTTGGAGAAGTCCTAAAAAAACAACCAAACCCAAGAAGCTTAATATCTCTAACACATTTCTAAGATGTTCCCAGGACATAACTTCCTGTACCTTTTTAGGATCTACTGAGATTACCCTTTAAGATATTACATGACCCTGAAACTTGGCATCTCATATCCAAAACTCACACTTAGAAATCTTACCATACATATGGTGTTCTTTCAAGGTTCAAAGAATTATATCCAAATGGTTCATATGCACCTCCTTTTTCTTTGAATATACAAAAATATCATCCATGAACACAACTAAAAAAGTCTCTAAGAACTGATTAAAAATTTAGTTCATCGAATCCATAAACTCTATAGGAGCATTAGTGAGACCGAATGGTATATCCAAAAACTCAAAACTCCCATATTGACTCCTAAATAATATCTTAGGTATATCCTCTTCCCAGACTCTCAATCGGTGACACCATAACCATAGGTTAATCTTAGAAAAAAATTATCCCCTCTAAGATAATCAAAGATATCATCAATCCTTGGAAAAGGATATTTGTTCTCAACAATCAATCGATTCAATTTTAAATAATCAACATAAAAATATAAGGCTCTCATCGTCTTCCTTATAAATAATATAGGTGAATCCCATGGTGAAACACTAGGATGAATAAATCCTTTAGCCTCTAGGTCTTTAATTTGGACCTTAAGTTCCACCAACTCAGCAGGTTCCATATGGTAGGATGGTAAAAAAATGGGCATTGTACCAGGGAATAGTTCAATAGTAAACTCAACCTCTCTCTATGGTGGAAAACTAGAAAAATCATCTGAAAATATTTCAGGGTACTTATACACAACTATAGGAAGGAAAACACCCAAGAAAGGTCAATTATATCAAGAAACATCACCAACAACTAACAAGAGATTACCTAAGCATATGGAATAATAGTCTTTGCCCTACCCGATCTAGAGTCTCACTCATCTAGTAAAACATGAGTGATCCCATCATCAGATAAGAACTAAACTTGAAAATTATAAAATTTTATCTAGTCCTTAACACTAATCATCTAATCCATGATGATTATCAAGTCAAATATGTTAAGATCAAGCACTAAGAAGACCCACTCCACCTCAAAGTTGGCCATCATCGCCCGACAAGAGGGACATATGAAACCTTGTTTGGACCTCTTTCCCAAATTTATGGAAATATGTAATGTCCCAGAATATCCATATAATTTTTTTATTATATGGAATTATTTTGAGACCGCGAAATTTGACGGCATGTAATTCTGAGACCCAGAGTGCCCAGAATGATTCGTTGAAAAATGTTAAGCATTAAATAGCGTGCGTGAGCAGTTTTAATGAAAAAGTGGAAGAAAAAAAATTAAATGGGTGCCTGGATCAGAAATCTTATGGAACCGTTGCATTTGGGGTGGCGGGTTTACCCTAGGCGCGACTTAAATTTAGTCGGCTCAGGCCTCTAGTGAGAAAACCCAAAATGGAATAACCATAAATAAAATTATTAAATAAAATTATTTTATTTTTCAAATGCTTATAACTTACAAATGGTGACTCAGATTGAAAATATGATACCACCGATGAACTCATGAGGGTGTTCTTTCCTTATGTAGACCCTAACATTGTTTGGCACGGGCCAACAGTGGACGTTAGTTTTTGGTTGTAAATAAAATAATTAAGTAACAATTATTTTAATGTTAAATCCTTTAACTTCTAAACGGTAACTTGGATTGAAAATATTAGAGTATCATTTGATTTTTTGAGGTGTTTTTTCCTTGGGTGAAGCATAACCTCGACCGGTGTGGGTTGAGGGTGACTGTTAATAATTTTTGAACTTTTTTTAAGGTATGTTCATAAAACATGTAAGCAGTATTTTCTATCTTTTGAACCGTCACTCAGATCAAAAATCAGAGGGCACCGTTGAATTCAGAATGTTGGGATTTTCTTAGAAATGACTTAACTTTGGCCGGCAAGGTCCGAGCATAAAATTTATTTTTCAAACTTTTCAAGAAAAGTAATAAAACAATTTAAATGAATTATTTTATTTTCTTTCTCCATTTGGAGTGGCAGATGGCGGCGCTGCGGGGAAGTGACAGGGTGGTGATAGGGTGGTGACGATGTGCATAAATCAGGCTCATTAATTGCTCGTTAAACTCATAGTATAATGACACTTTAATGATGCGAAATAGCGACACTATTTCTTAAATAAAATAGTGTAATGAGTGACGTCACATCATTATGGGAATTCTACGACATGCACCTATTTAAAAATTGACGTGCTTGGAAAATGTGGATTAAAGTAATTAGAGGATTCTCTAGTGAACCTCTGATGGAATTCCACCCCAGTGAAGAATGAAGAACACCGAAAGAACTTCTTCTTCTTCAACTCCTTTTGAATATCGAAGTAGGAAAGTGACGTCGACGTCTTAACCCCTCGAGGACGAATGTGCGGAAATGAACTTCAAAGAGGTAAGGGTTTTTATTTTGTTGTTATTCCCTATCCATTTTTAAACGAAGAATGTGGATTAACCCAAAAAATATGTTAATCTGTGGATTGTGCATTATAATAGGAGGGTGAATTTTCTTTTGGGGTGATTATTCTGGATTAACCCTTGGCATGGATGATTGAACGCAAAGATCCCTGAGCCTCCCCCTTGTTTAAACTTCTAACATAGAGGGCTTGGACCAACACAAACAAGGCCTGAGCACCTCCACTCATGTGTTCCTCATGGCCAATATTTTTAACCAATGGAAAGGTGGTTTTCAGACAACTAAGGTAGAGAGAAAGATCCCCAAAAAACGCAGGCACAAGCGGCATGAAGAATAAACCACTGGTACGGACCCGGTGGTCTGCGGAAGAATCTACCGGCATGCCAGATCCAGTAGTGACACCGATGACTGCTAGCTGTGGCCCATAGTAGTGGCTGTGGGTGGGAGGTGGGCCCCATGATGGAATTCCAAACAAAAGGTTGTGATCAGATCGTGTCGCGGCACAGCAGGAGAAGCCGACAGACGAGTCGGTGGCTGGAGGCTACGAATGAGTTCACTTGACCATGTCGGAGGGTAGCGGGCCTCCGTCACTTAATCTTGGTAGAGAAGGTTCCCCGCGGTGACCCGTGGGGTGATGGAGGGGCACGGACGTGGCTCCCGACCATGTCCAGTGAGGCGGAGTAGTCCTCCTCTTGCAGACCGTATGGGGCACAAACCCCTAGCAGGTCGTACCCGCATTGCGGGCCAAACCTGCGGCTTACCAGTTCAGGCTGGTCCCATTGCCTAGAAAGTCGGACCCGAGCCCAGTGGACTGGACCCACATTGGCGGGTTCGACCTGTGCCCCTTTAGGCTGGGCCGGACTAGACCGGGTCACCAGGTGACCTGGCGAGTTGGACCCTCTGTCAACCGGTCTGAGTCCAGCGATGCCTATTAGGCTGTCCAACTGGCTAGGCTAGACCAGAGTGATACCAACCTACACCAAGTCAGTTCGGGTCCATCAGATTGAACTGGGGTATGTGGAACCCCCAGTCCGGGTTGGTCAAATCGTTCTGACCAGGTCGGATCGGGCCCCGTCGCAATCTTCCCCCTGGTTACTAAAATACTTGTATCTTGCAAATAATAAATCCAATTGAAGATCCATTTGTGGAGTTAGGACCCACTCAATGAGTCAGATAGTTTGTAATATTCTATGGTGACTTTTGTGGATGTCGAGGTGTGATGAACGGATTGAGGAATGGTTCTCCCAAGTGCTCTATGTGCAGAACCATTCGCCTGGCTGAGACCTGAAGACTGCTGAATACCAACTCTATGTGACTCGACGACCCAGTGGGAAGCGGCTCTGTGTGACCCAGCAAAACCATGGTGTGGAGAGGCTCTGTGTGACTCGGCAGACCCATGGTACTCGACAGGAGGATTACCTCAGCAGGCCACGGTGGGGAGAGGCTCTGTGTGACCCGGCAGACCCATGGTATATGATGTGGAGGGGTACCTAAGCAGTTCAAGGTTAGTGGGAAGTGGCTCTATGTGACCCAGAAGGTCCACTATACTCGATAGAGGATAAGTTCTATATTATACGAGGTGTTCAATTATTGTGAGTGATGATGCTATCATTACTACCCTATAATATACCTGGTGTGAGAAGTCTTGTGTTTCATGCTTTACTTTTAGGAATTGTTCTGTGTTATTTATTTTTTTGTTTTGGGGTCCCTGCTGAGTATTGTGTTACACACCCCTACATGGGTTTCGCCTACACGTGTTGTTTCTGGTGTAGACGACTGATGTTTCGACAGGGGTGCCCAGGGAGATGGGACGAACGAATGCTACAACAGTGGACTTGGTGGCCTAGGACCAAGCGGGGCCTAGTAGGGCTGAGAGGACATGATGTATTAATTCATCTTCCAGTATCTTCCCTACTCTCACGATCAGGTGGGGTTTACTTCAAATTGCCATCAGAGCACTTTTTGTACTTTACAGTTTTCAATACTTTTTCTTGGGTTTGTATTCTGGCCCACTTTCTTTCAACTATACTTTTACTCAGTTATTCAGGGGTATGTTGTTTCCCTTTTGTGATTTGGGACTTGGATGGGAATTTTTGTGCATACAGGTATCCATGCTAATGCCTCCCACTTGTAGTTTGACACCTTCGGTGCTATTCAGCAACCCCTGTCCTTCAGGAGGCGAGATTGGAGTAGTCATGGCATGGGCCCTGGGGGACGGGTCATGACAAAGTGGTATTAGAGGGCGGTCGGTTCTCCCTCAAAAACCGAGAGTATGTGTTTTTTTTTTGGAGCAGCAGAGTTAAATGTTGTGAGTCCTACTTTCAGATGTGGGGAGTCCAGTGTTGGTGTGGTGGCTGACGTATCCATACACTAAGACCTTGAATTCTTCTTTTTGGATCAATACATGAAAACACTAGTTGCATAAGTGTATTTTGATTTTGAATAAGAGTCAGATCACCAGGTATAATGTTCTCACCATGGTACATCTTGATCTATATTAGGATGCCTCCATGTAGACGACCTATCAGGATCCCGATATGAGGTCGTGAGGATAGCCTTCCTAGAGATGAGGCATTTGTTCAGGGACCAATGTTTCAGATGGCCCCACCGGGTGGTGCACCAGTGCTACCATCACCTGATGGTCAGCATCTACTGCTAGTGGTTCCGGAAGAGGACGTTCATAGGATCAGTTCCCTATATGAGTTCACTACTGAAAAACTAATCTATACCAACTATTTGGAACCGTTGGGATAGGTCTATACCAACGGTTTTGGGAAAACCGTTGGTATAGACCTATCCCAACGGTTTTGTAAACGGTTGGTATAAGTAATATGAAAATCTATACCAACGGTTATGGAACCATTGGTATATGTATTTCAAAAACAAAATCATTGGGATTTGATCCCAGGACCCCTAGTTTATCATTGAACGACTTAACCATAACCTAACATGACTTTTGTGAACATAATTACATAAATATATATATTAATTCTCATAATTATTTTAAATTTTGATTAATATAATGTTCTCGGTAAGAAGAACTAATAAAAAATCAAAGGATATATACCAACGGTTGTCAAAACCATTGGTATAAACCTATACCAACAGTTTTCACAACCATTGGTATAGGTTTTGGACCTTTCCCAACAGTTTGGCCAAACCATTGGGAAAGCCATACCCTTTCTCAATGGTTTGGCCAAACCGTTGGGAAAGGTGGCCTCAAAGTGGGATTTCCCAACAGTTTGGCCAAACCATTGGGAAAGGGAACCTATACCAAAGGTTTTTACAAACCATTGGTATAGAAGCGTTGGGAAAGTTCAGATTTCCAGTAGTGGTTTCAAAGACAAAGACCTCCCAGGTTCATGGGAGAGATGGATCCTCAGGTCACTGAGGACTGGGTAGAAGCTGTGACGTGAGTATTCTGCTTAGTAAGGGAATCGTTTGACCATATGGAGATCTTGGAGGTGATCCTTCTATAGGGTTCGGTTGGGAGATGGTGGATATTTACCATCCAGACTCATGATGAGGCGACCCTTACTTGGGTTGACTTCAAGAGGCTTTTCTGAGAGGAGTTTTTCCCTAAAACGTTGTGATCTATACGCATTCAGGAGATACTTCACCTACAGTAGGATATCATGATGGTGTACAGGTACTCAGAAAGGTTCATAGAGTTTTATTTCTACTCTAAATATATTGTGTGAGGCCCTTTCTTTTGGGATCAATCCTTGGAGCAGGGAATCAAGCGGGAGATCAGGGCTTCGGTGGTGTCTCTTAGCATCCCTACCCAAGTCAGGGTGCTGGAGACAGCTCTTATGATGGAGAGCTTCTTGGCGGAGTAGGAGCTTGAAGTTAGAGCTACCAATAGACCCCAAGAGGTAGATTCTTTGGCAGGTAGCAGATAGCAGATGTGTGGGACCAAGTAGGCCAGGTCTTTCAGAGGCTGGCCCCATGACTCGGGGTCCGCAGTGCGAGGCTCCCAGGCTAGAGGGAGTCAGACAGGGGTCAGGATTTTCTTTTCGTGTGGAATGCAGGGACACATGGCACGTGAATTCCTAACTCACCATACAGATGACCAGTAGATGGTTGAGGGGCTGACGAGATAATGGTAGCAGTTTGAGCGAGGAGTTCCTCAGGGTGATGGACATTGTAGGGGAGCTGTACGAGTGACAGATGGATAGGGGCAAGCTCAGCTCCAAGTAGCAGTGGCTTATGATCATGGCACCCCAGAGATTATCTAAGGTATGATCTGTGTCTTCTCTACCCTAGATACAGTACTTATAGACACAAGTGTTAGTCACTTCTTCCTTACCACGGCTCTCGTTTGGAGCTCAGAGATTCTGGTAGAGCCGTTGGATCAATCCTTATGGCTAGAGACTCATACGGGAGAGGATTTGATGATTACACACTGGTAATGGTAGTGTGAGATTACTCTAGGAGGCGAGATCTTTGGATAGGATCTCCAAGTATCTGCATCGAGGCCTTACGATGTCATATTGGGTATGGACTTTTTATCCATAGTCCATGCTTGGATCGACTATTTTAGGAATACGGTGCGGTGTGTTCGCACATATGGGACCAGTTTTTCCTTTACTGGCAAAAAGGAAACCCTTGCAGTGTAAGATGGACTCTCTCAGAGGAGGGTGCATCCAATCACTCACTAGTTAGCTTGCCTCACCCTCAGAGTAGTGGAGGAGAGGAGTCCAAGTTTTCCTGTAGTGGTGGACGAGTATAAGGATGAATTTCCTAATGAGGTTCCAAGAATACATCCTCATAGAGAGGTAGACTTATGAATTGACTTGTACCTCAGAAATACACTGATATCCACATCGGCGTATCGAATGGCTCATGTAGAGCTTCGTGAGCTGAGGGTACAGCTGGAGGACTTGCAAGAGAAGGGGTTTGTAAGGCCCAGTTTTTCACTATGGGCAGCCCCGGTGCTTTTTCCCAAGAAGGAAGATGGGATTTTGAGGTTGTGCAAGGATTACCAGAACTTTAACCAAGTGGTCATAGAGAACAAGTACCCCACTACCAAAGGGTCGATGGGCACATCAATCAATTAAAGGGGGTATCATTTTGTGTGGATGGAAAGGTGACCATATGATTTTTAGAAATTGAGACAACGACAATGGTTGGAGTTCCTATGGGACTATAACTTTGAGATAGACTATACTCCTGGGAAGGGGGAATTAAGTGGAAGACACACTTATTAGGAGGACGGGGTTGCAGCTACTGAGTGAGGCGACAAAGTAGTTTTCTACAATGCAGGTACCCCTTATTGATGATGGTGAAGTTGTTTACCTCCAGTCGATGGTTGTTACTCCCCCACTCATATAGCGATTTAGGGAGGCACAGTTGGGGGATGTTGACTGTGAGGCCATACATTCTCATATATCCTCAAGACGGGCTCCTAAAGGATTTTCCGAATGTGGGGAGCACGTCATTCTTTTCAGAGGGTGCACCTTAGTACCAGTGGAATTGTAGGAGGAGGTGTTGAGGGAGTTCCATAATTTTCCTCTGGCGGTACATACTAGAGTGTAAAAGATGTACCAGGACCTCTGGTGTCAATACAGGTGGCCAAGGATGAAGAAATAAGTGGCCGAGTTTGTTTCATGATGCCTCACTTATCAGTGAGTGAAGGCTGATCACCAGGTTCCGATAGGTTTGAATTAGGCACTTGAGGTACCAGAGTGGAAATGGGACAGTATCTCTATGGACTTTGAGACAGGGTTACCATATACGTCTATAGGTAATGACTCTATTTGGGTGATCGTTGACCGACTCACCATGTCTGCTCACTTCCTACCCATTCGGGAGTAGGGGATGGTAGAGGTCTTGGGACACCTCTAAGTCTAGGAGATAGTGTGGATTCATGGGGTGCCTTAGACTATCATATTAGATCATAACACCCACTTCACATCCCAGTTGTGGAAGGGATTACAGGAGGTATTCGGGACGCAGCTACACTTGAGCACAACTTTCATCCCCAGATGGATGTTCAGATGGAGTAGACTATACAGACCCTTGTAGAACATGCTTCGTGCTTACGTCCTTGACTTTGGTCATGGTTGGGAGGACCACCTACCACTGGTGGATTTTTCATACTACAACAGCTATCACTCCACCATTGGCATGGAACCATTTTAGGCCTTGTATGGGAGGCCTTGCAGGTCACCCATATGCTAGACAGACCCAGGGGAGTCGGCACTCATGGGTCCAGAGTTGGTACGGGCTACCACCGAGAAGGATCAAATCATCCAGGAGTAGATTATAACTGCACAGAGCAGGCATAAGTCTTATGCCAAGAGGAGATGGATACCTTTGGAGTTTGAGGAGGGAGATCATGTGTTCCTTTAGATCTCACCCCGATGAGGATTGCAGATATTTGACCGGGGTGGCAAGCTATCTATGAGGTTCACTAGACCTTTTCAAATCTTGAATAGAGTTGGCAAGGTTGCATACTGCCTAGATCTTTTTCCACAGATACACTAGGTTCAAGATGTTTTCCATGTGTCGCAACTGAGGAGGTAGGTGCATGATCCATCGCACATCATTGACTGGGGTGAGCTGGACATAGATGGTGGGGTGACATCTGTGGAGTTCCTAGTGAAGATAATGGATCAACAATATCAGGTACTATGAGGATGGTCAATTTCTCTAGTGCACGTCCGATGGAAGCACGGTAATATCCGGAAGAGCACATGGGAGAGGGAGGCTCAAATTCATACTCAGTACCCCCTATCTTTTTGTTTAGTTTTTGTTTTGGATTTTGGGGATGTAAAGCCCTAAGGTGGGGAGAATGTAATGTCCCAAAATTTCCGTATAATTTTTTTTATTATATGGAATTATTTCAAGATAGCTAAATTTTACGTCACGTAATTTTGAGGCCCAGAGTGCCCGGAATGATCCGTTTAAAAATGTTAAGCTTTAAATAGAAAGCGTGAGCAGTTTTCCAAAAAAAAAGTGGAATAACTATTAAAAGGGTCCCCGAATCAAAAATCTAATGGAATTGTTGAGTTTAGAATGGTGGTTTTACCCTAGGTGCAACTTAAGTTTAGTCGGCGTAGGCCTCCAGTGTGGAAACCCAAAAATGGCATAACCGTAAATAAAATAATAAAATAAAATTATTTTATTTTTCAAATGATTATAACCCATGAACAGTGACTCGGATTAAAAATCTGAGAACACCGCTGAACTCATGAGTGTATGCTTTCTTTAGGCAGACCCTAACATTGTTGGCGCGGGCCAATAGTGGAAGTTAGTTTTTGGCCATAAATAAAATAATTAAGTAACAATTATTTTAATGTTAAATCCTTTAACTTATAAATAGTAACTTGAATTAAAAATATGAGAGTATTGTTGGATTTTTGGGGGAATGTTTACCTTAGGCGAAGCCTAACCTCGACTGGAGCGGGTCGAGGGTGACTGTTAATAATTTTTGAACATTTTTTAAGGTACTTTTAGTAAACATGTAAGTGGGATTTTCTATCTTTTGAACCGTCGCTCAGATCAAAAATATGAGGGCACCATTGAATTCATAATGCAAGGATTCAATTAGAAATGACTTAACTTCGGCTGACAAGGGCCAAGCGGAAAAGTTATTTTCAGACTTTTTGAGAAAAATAATAAAATAATTTAAATGAATTATTTTATTTTCTTTCTCCCTTTAGAGTGGCTAACGGAAGTGTTGCAGGGTAGTGACAAGGCAGTGATAGGGTGGTGAAGATGTTCATAAATCTGGCTCATTAATGGCTCATTAAACTCACAGTGTAACGATTCTTTAATAACGTGAAACAGAGATGTTGATTCTTAAATAAAACAGCGTAATGACGTGACGTCGCATCATTATGGGAATACTGCAGTGTGCTCCTATTTAAAATTTGACACACTAGGAAAATGTGAATTAATTAAATTAGAGGATTCTATGGCAAACCTCTAATGGACTTCCACCCCAGCAAAGAATGAAGAATCCCGACAGAACTTCTTCTTCTTCAACACCTTTCGAATATCGTAGTAGGAAAGCGACGCCAACGTCTTAACCCCTCGAGGATGAACGTGTGGAAACAAACATCAAAGAGGTAGGGGTTTTTATTTCATTGTTCTTATCTGTCCATTTGTAAACGATGAATGCAGATTAACCTAGGAATTGGTTAATCCGCAGATTTTTCATTATAACGGGAGGGTGACTTTTCTTTTGGGGTGATTATTCGGGATTAAACCTTGGTGTGAATGATTGAATGCAAACCTCCCTAAGCCTCCCCTTGTTTAAACTTCTAATATAGAGATCTTGGGATGACACGAACAAGGCCTGAGCACCTCCGATCGTGTGTTCTTCGTGTTCAATCTTTTTAATTGACGGAAAGTTAGTTTTCAGACCATTGCAGTGGAGGGGACGATCCTCAAAAAACACAAGCACAAGCGGCATGAAGAACGGACCATCGATCCGGACCCGATGGTCTGTGGAATAATCCACCTATGCACTGGTGCTGATGGTGGTCGCGGGTGGGAGGCAGTGCGCCATGATGGCGCGCTGGATGAAAGGTCACAACTGTACCAGGTAGCGGTGCAGCAGGATAAGCCGACGGACGAGCCGGTAGCTAGAGGCGGTGGACGCGGTCGCTTGACTGTATCAGAGGGTAGTGGGCTGCGGTTTCTTGACCACGGTAGAGGAGGTGCCCCGCGGTGACCTAAGGGGTGATGGAGGGGCAGCGATGTGGCTCCCAACCGCATCCAGCGAGGTGGACTAGAAGGAGCGTGAACCCCTAGTGGTCTATACCCACATTGCTGGCCGGACCAGCGACTCACTAGGTCGGGACAGTCCCACTGCCCAGTGAGCTGGACCCGAGCCCAATGGGCCAGAACCACACCGGCAGGCCAGAATCGCACCCCTTCAGGCTAGGTTGGACTAGACAGGATCGTCGAGCGACCCAACAGGCTAGACCCTCCGCCAATCAGGCTGGGTCTAATAATGCCTATTGGGCCTAGCCCACTGGCCATGCTAGACCAGACCAACCCCAACCCACACCAGTTCAGGTCAAATCCATTAGAATGAACCAGCATATGTGGAACCCCAAGGCCGGGTTGGTCGGGTCCGTCCGACCGGGTCGGACCGGGCCCCGTCGCAACCATCCCCCTGGTTACTAAAATGCCCGTATCTTGAAAACCGTATGTCCGATTGATGATCCGTATACGGATATGGGACCCTATCAACAAATAGGATCTTTAAGAATGTTATATGGTGACTTTAATGGATGTAGAGATGCAAAAAATGGCTTGAGTAATTTTTCTACCAAATATGCTACATGTAGGACCCTCTGGATGGCTGAGACTTGAAGACTGTTGACTTCCAACTATGTGTCACTCGACGGACCAGTGAGAAGCAGATCTATGTGACCCGGCAGGCCCATGGTGGGGAGTGGCTCTGTGTGACTCGGTAGACCCACAATACTCAACAGGAGGAGTACCTAAGTAGGCCACAGTGTGGAGTAGCTCTGTGTGACCCGACAAACCCACGGTATGTATTGGGGAGGGGTACCTAAGTAGTTCAAGGTTAGTGGGAAGTGGATCTGTGTGACCCGAAAGGCCCGCTTTACTCGATATAGGAGGATTTATTCAGCATCTAAGTTGTTCAATGATTATGGCTAATGATTCTACTATTACTACCCTAGAATATATCTGGTGTGAGTTGTCTTGTGTTTCGTGCTTTACTTTGAGGAATTTTTGTGTGTTCTTTCTTTTTTTTTGTTTTAGGGTCCCTACTGAGTATTGTGTTACTCACCCATGCATGGGCTCTGCCCGCATGTGTTGTGTCTGGTGCAGACGATCGACGTTTCAATAGGGTTGCCCAGGGATATGGGACAGACAGACGCTACGACAGTGGACTTGGTGGCCTTAGACCAGGCGGGGCCCAATAGGATCGAGTAGATAGGACGTACTACTTCAGATTCTAGTATCTTCTCTATTCTCATGATCAGGTGGGGTTTATTACAGATGGCCATCAGAGCACTTTTTGTACTTCACAGTTTTCAGTACTTTTTCTTGGGTTTGTATTCTGGCCCATTTTCTTTCATCTGTACTTCTACTCAGTTATTCAGTGGTATGTTGTTTCCCTTTTTTGATTTGGGACTTGGTTGGTCGTGTCTGTGCATACAAGTATCTAGGCTAATTCCTCCCACTTGCAGGTTGATTCCTTCGGTTCTAGTCACCAGCCCCTGGCCTTCGGGGAGGCGGGTTTGGGGAAGTCACTGCATGGGCCCTAGGGGACGGGTCATGAAAAAAGATCCAACAATAATAGAATAAGTTTTGAACACAAGGCCAAAATTTCAATTAACTTTGAAGATATAAAAGAATGAGTAGCACCCATATCAAACAAATCTATCACCATAGAAGATGATATAAACATTGTACCTCTAACAATAGTTGGCCCGACTTTATATTCCTCTAGATTATACTCCACTGCATAAAGTCATCCCATCTTATCCACATGAACATCTCCCTTGGATTGATTATTAGACCCACTACCCTTGGAATAGTCTTTCATAAACCTTAAAACCCTTGGTGGTAGTGAATCCTACCCTACTTCCTTGATATATATTTTCAAAAAAAAAGTAATTTAGATGCATAGATCGTCAATAAAGATGAAAATTCTTAGTAGCTTCAATATTGTTATGCTTGGTATGACCTCACCTCTCACACTGGTTGAAGACAACTTTTCAGTACCCTATTGTTGACCCTGATACTGGTCCTAAGGAAAACTGACCACTCTTGCACTTCCTTTTATAAATAGAAGGTACACCCTG
Source organism: Viscum album (assembly GCA_963277665.1). NCBI lineage: Eukaryota > Viridiplantae > Streptophyta > Magnoliopsida > Santalales > Viscaceae > Viscum > Viscum album. The sequence goes on from OY728137.1 coordinate 1,963,809,645, forward strand.
ACTAACCATTGAACCAACTGAATCTCCACCCAAACCAATCTTCCTAGCTATGTTTACCTCATCTAAATCTATCTTTTCAAACACCTCCACAAATATTGGAAGGAACATGAGTATCAACATCGATTGAATATCAGGCCTCAGTCCTAACTAAAACCACCAAGACTTCATGTACTCATTAGTGAAAATATTTGTTGTCAGATGAACCAACTTAGAAAAATGGGTAGAATAATCTAGAATAGTACACCCCCCTTCTATAAGGACAGAAATTCCAGGGTCTTTTCTGCATGCAATTTATCAACATAAAACTAATGGTTATTGATTTTCTTGAATGAATCCCAAGTAAGATCCATGTGCAACTTAACTTGAACAATAGAGTCCCACTATATCCTTCTTGGTCCCTTTATCATATACATGTAAAAACCCACCTTATAATCTTTAGGTGTCTTCAAGAAGTTGAAGATCCTCTCTATCCACTCAAGCCAGTCCTTAGATTCCCAGGTTCCTTTGTAACCATGAAATATGGGTGGATGTTTCTTAGTAAATTTCGAGCCATGATCCACTATGCATCATGGGTTACCGACACCCACTTAACCCAAAGTTAGAATAGATTGGATAACAGCTTCTACCAAAGTAGGGTCCAGTAGAAGATTTTCTTATGGAATATATCTCATAGTTTCCTCTCTTGGATATATAAGATCTCTTCTTAGAGTAATTATCTAATAAAATAACAAAAACCAATCAATCATGATCAAATTCCAAAATCAAAGGACTAACTTATATTATTAATAATAAATATTTAAAACATTAATAATTTAAAGCTAATACAAAACCATCAATGAAAACCCTTACTTAAAAAGTAATAGGTTAATTAAAATAAACTTCCCATATAATTAATTTAAATTTCCTCAAACTCCAAGTCTCAAACCTGGTAAATGTCCTGACCACCCATGGTAACTTGGTTTCAATCACAGAAGTGAGTTGGAAAGATCCCCTTTCTGCACTTTCTATCTAAATTCTAGCGGTCCTAACTCTAATCTACCCAAGACATAGAAACAAAATCATCCATTGTTAACAAACTTCATGATAAGCATACCTTTGATACCAAATTATAATGAATGAACCATAGTTAACTTAACAATCCAATAAAACTGGACCATCACATGATATAGGTATAAAAGGATAAAAACCCATTCTTGAATATAAGAAAAACAAGATATACAATCATAGTATGAAGCATAAAGAGATAAGAAACCATAGATACATACAATTCAATCCAAAATAGGCTAAACTAGAAAGTATATCAAGGCCCCACATGACTAGTAGTCACCTCCATACAAACCCACACTGAAAGAAGAAGCAACAAAAGAAGCCAGAATACTACAAGATTCTCTTCCTTTACCAGAATCCTAGAATAAAACATCTAAAAAACCCCAAAGGCACATGTATAGTGTGATCCAAATTCCATTATGATACCATCATAGTTTTTATACAAGTTATAATATCAATAATGAAAAAATTATATCTTTTAAAACAAAATAGATTTAAAAGGCATTTTCATAAAATAAATACAGTTGTGAATCATTTTTGCTTTGGTTTTCATAAAATCCTTTCATATTCTCAAAACAAAAATATGATAAGTAGAAGTTATAAAATAGTAAATCATATCCATGCATCAAAAGGTACACATATCCATGAAATAACCTATCATGTGAAGCTATGTGATACAACCTCATATAAAAACCTATGCGTAGAAATCCATGATAAAAAAACCATGCGATAAATAACCATAAATTAAAAAGAACCTCAAATATTGGGTTCTAGTATATGGGACACTACATACTAGACACTCTCATGCCTAAATAGTTATATGTTAGATCCAATAGATATCGAGTCCTTCCAGTTGATATCACAAAAGGTTACCTCTTAATGGTCTAACACAGACTAAGGCTACCTGTGTCTCTTTCCCAACACACACAAGGATCCCAATGTGAAATTATCTAATAAATTTTAAAAACCATGATCAATATTTCATAAAACATTTTCAAACACAAGACAATTGTCTTCAGAGTTTTGAAAACCCATTTTCCAAATCAATAAAATCCATTTTCAAAGAAAAATCCCTTTTTGAAAACATATTCCTTTTTATGAAATCATTTGAAACCATTTATCACTTTAAATCAATGAAAAAATCAAAGGAATTTATCAAGAACAACATGAAATTCATCAATTTAACCAATTTTATAGAAACACATACCACAACATGGTAGAAACCTAGCTTCTTTTGACAATGGTGACTAGAAACCAAGAGAACAGCCTCTGAAAGACAAGGAATTCCAAGAAACTAAAAGAGATTGATAGAAAACACTATCTGATCATAAATCCATAGCTAAACCACGTCCACAACCAAATCAAAATAAGAAACATAAGTATTTCATACCTAGTGAGAATAAATCCAACCATAACCACGATTAATCGATGACAAAATGATCTAGACGGGAGGAAGTCGCCCAAAATCACCTAGGAAGTGCCTCTAGGTTGAGAATGAGAAGATATGTCAATGGATTAAATAACAATTCAGCTGATAGGAACCCTAAAAACCCAAATCCTAAAAATTACATAGTGTGTAATTCAATTACACATCGTGTAATGCACTATATATGCTAAAACCCAATCGCCTTTTTATTAAAACCCATATTTTCTTATTACACTTCATGAACATATTACATGATGTGTAAACCCCTCACACTATGTATCCAATTCATAGATTCCTCCAGATGGACATTACATGGAATGTAACCCATTTATATGGTGTGTAATTGCTCAATAGCTACTGAAATTGTAGTTTTATTCTTTAAATTTCAACAAATCCATGACTTCTGCATTATAGGTATCCTTGAAATTCTTTCTCGATTTTACTAAACCAAAACAAAAGGAAAACAAAAATAAAGGTAAAAAAATTCCTAGTAGAAAGGTAATGGGGTGTTACAATCTCTCTACCATAAATGCCTTCCACCCCTAGAAATTCCTCAAGATCCAGAATTATTAAAAAGATAAGGTCATTATTTCCTCATCAATGACTCCTGCTGCCATGTATCATGGATATCTTGTATTCACTACCATAGTAGCTGAACTAGGGGGGTCATTTAGCATAAAGTAACTTATCTTGGTGATCTATAATATTAAATGGATTCTAAATCAAAGTGGTATTAGGTCCAAGATTAGCATCTTCCCACCAAATAGTATTAGAAGGATCTGGTATATATCTTATTAACAATGAAACATGAAACATGTCATGTATCTTTGTCAAAAAAGACCTAAAGTGAAAATGATAGGCCACCCTCCCTAGTCATACTATGATCTCAAAGGGGACCACAAACCTCAGTGCCAACTTACCTTTCTTACCCAACTAGTGATTTCCCAGGTGAGGTAAAACTCTAAGAAAGACCTGATCACCAACCTCAAACTCCAATGGCCAATATCAATGGTACACATAGGATTTATGATGAGTCTATGTCATGATCAAATTCTTTCAGATCAACCGTACTATCTCCATAGTCTCCTAAATAACACTTGTCCCAACCAATGACATCTCTCTCAACTCTTACCAGTATAATAGTGATCTGCATGGATTCTCAAACAATTCCTAATAGGGAACTATGTTTATAAAATCCTAATAACTATTATTATAGTAAAACTCAACCAAAGGAAAATTATTTTTCCAAGATCCTCTGAAATTAATCACACAAGATCATATCATATCCTCTAGAACCTGTATAGTTTTCTTTGTATGTCCATCCATCTATGGATGATAAGATGTTATTAATTTAATATGGGAGCCCATAACATCCTCCAAACCTTTCCAAAACCTATATTTGAACTTCAGATACCTTTCAAAAACAACTAGGGAACCCCATGAAGTCTTAAAATCTCTTGGATATACAACTCCCTAAGTTGTTCCACTTTAATCGCCTCTCGGATATGTAGGAAATGAATATACTTTGTGATTCAATCAATGATCACCCAAAATGCATACTTCTCACTAGTATTTTGTGTAAACCCAATGATAAATTCCATGAAAATCTCATCCCACTTCCATAAAAAATGGGTAAGGGGTACAAAAACCCTATAGGTCTCTAGTGATCCACCTTAATTCTATGACAAGTGAGGAACTGCAATACAAAATCTACAATCATCCAGCTCATCCCTTTCCACCAATACTTACACCTCAAGTAATGATACATATTGGTATCCCCAAGGTTCATGGACCAAAAATAATGGTGTACATTATCCAACAACTCCCATCTCAAGGAAAATTGAACAACTAACCAGCTATAGAAGCACAAATCTCCCCTTTGAGAATGAGACCACTCACTTGAGGTATCTTCATCATAAAGTATTTCACTAAAGAATTGGAACTTAGTGTCTTATACCTACTCAATCTGAACTCACTCATTAAAATATGAGTCAGCTTTTATCAAAGACAAGAACAGCTATCCTCTAACCTCTTCCACTTCTTGTCTCATATCAATAAACAAACTCATCAGAGACCATTTCTCAACTAATTCCTTCATTTATTGTGTACATAATTTTCTACTCAATGCATTGAAAACCACATTTCCTTTCCCATGGGTATAAGAAATATCAAAATCAAAAGTATGAAGATACCCCACCTAGAATCTCAGCTAAAAATTCAAATCCCTATGATTAAAAATATATTTTGGGCTCTTATGATCAGAATATACCATAAATTTTCCCCAGAGAGATAGTGATTCCACATTTTGAGTTTATGTATAACTGATGCTAACTCAATATCATGGGTAGGGTAGTTCTTCTCATGAGTGTGCCACTGGTGAGATCCATAAGCCACCATATGTTTACCCTGTATCAAGACCCATCCCAAACCCATACCTAAAGCATTGTAGAAAACATCATAACCCGATTCTAGTTCCAGAAGAATAAAAACTAGTAATTAAGTCAAACTCGCCTTCATCTCCTAAAAATATATCTAACACTTTTCATTCCATTAAAACTTTACACCCTTATGGGTTAAATATATAATCAAAGATGCAAGCTTGGAGAAGTCCTAAAAAATCTGTCTATAGTAACCAGCCAAACCCAAGAAGCAATAAATCTCAAAAACATTTATAGGATGATCCTAGGACATAAATTCATGTACTTTTTCAAGATCTACTGAGATTCCCCTCTCAGATATTACATGCCCTAAAAAATTCATCTCTCAGATCCAAAACTCACACTTGGAAGGCTTACCATACAGGCAATGTTCTTTCATGGTTCAAATAATTATATCCAAATGGTCCATATGATCCTACTTTTACTTGGAGTACACAAAAATATCATTCATGAACATAATAACAAAAGAGTCCAAGTGAAAATGAAAATTTTGATTCATCAAATATATAAACATTATAGGATAATTAATGAGACTGAATGGCATAACTAGAAACTCAAAATACCTATATAGACTCCAAAATGTTTTATTAGGTATATCATATTCCCAAAATTTCAACTGGTGATACCCTATACATAGGTCAATATTATAAAACCAACAAGCCCCTCTAAACTAATCAAAGAGATCATCAATCCTTGTAAAATGATATTTTTTCTTAATGGTCACCTGATTCAATTTTTGATAATCAACAAAAAGTATAAGGATACTATTTTCCTTCTTATAAAGGAGTACAAGAAAATATCATGGTGATACACTAGGATGAATAAATCATTTATCCTATAGGTCCTCAAGCTAGACCTTAAGTTCCACCAACTCAGTAGGTTCCATACAGTAAGATAGTATAGAAATGGGAATCGTACCAGGGAGTAAGTCAACAGTAAACTTGACCTCTATCTATAGTTGAAAACTAGAAAAATAATCTAAAAAGACCTTAGGTTACTCACACAAAACTATAAGAATTTAACCACCCAATAAAGGGTCAACTACATTAAGAAATATCTATGAAAATTGAAATGAGATTACCCCAAAATATGGAACAATCGGCCCTTACCTTCCCGGTCTAGAGTCCCACTCACCCTGGAAAACATGAGTGACCCCATCTATAGATAATAATTGAACTAAACAATAATAATAGTCTATCTAGTCCTTAAAAATAATCATCCAATCCATTCTGATAATCAAGTCAATGGTATCTAGATCAAGTGCTAAGAAGTCTCACTCTACCTCAAAGTTGGTTGTCATCATCCAACACATAGGAAATCAGAAACCTTCTTGGACCTCTTTCCCAAAGTTTTCGAAAGATTCAAAAATAATTTCCCAAGTTCTGAACACAATACCAACACATCAACTAACTTTGATGATATAAAATAATGAGTAGAACCTGTATCAAACAATGATATATCCATAGAAGGTGAGATAAAAATCGTACCTCTAACAGTGGATGGTTATAATTCAGATGAATCTAGTGCATACTCTACTGTATAAATTTATCTTGTCTTATCCACATGAACATCTCTCTTAACCTAATGATTATACCCACCACCCTTGGAAGCATCTTCACAAACCTACAAACCCTTAGTGAGAGTGGATCCTACCCTACTACCCTGATATATCTTTTCACAAAAGCACTCTAGATGGCCATATCATCCAAAAAATATGAAAATTATTAGAATTTTATACACATTTAGGCTTGGTATGACCTCACCTCCCACACTGGTAGTAGACAACCTATTTCTACCTTATCGTCACCCCTGAGACTAGTCCTGAGAAAAATTTTCAACTCTTATGCTTTCTTTTCTATCCAAAAGGTGCACCCTGGATAACCACTAAACCAACTAAATCTCCACCCAAACCTATATTCACAACTATGTCTACCTCAACCAAATCTACCTTTTAAACCACATCTATAAAGGTCGTAAGGCACATGAGTATCCACATAGACTGGATATCATGCCTCAATCCTAACTCAAACCTCTGAGCCTTTAGGTAATCATTACTGAAAAACTCTGGGGCTAGATGCACCAACTTAGAAAAATGGGTAGAATACTCTAGAATAGAGAGATCTCCTTGATCTAAGTTCAGAAACTATATGATCTTTGATTTATAAAATGTATTAGGATAAAACAACTATTTGAATATTTTCTTGAATGAATCCAAGGTAATATCCTCATGCAACTTAACTTTCAAAATAGATTCCCACCATATCCTTCCCAATCCCTTGATCATATACATTGAAAACCCTACCTTAGAGTCTTTGGGGGTCTTTAAGAAGTTAAAGATCTTCTCTATCCACTCAAGAAAATCCTATGATTTATGGGGTAATTTGTCACCACAAAATAAGGGTGCTTGCTTATTAGTAAATTGTGAGCCATGATCTTCTACCCGTCTTTGGTTCCAGACACCCACTTGACCCAGAGTCTAAACAGAGAGGATAAAAACTTCTACCAAAGTTGGTTCCATGGGAGGATTCTCCTACAGAACCTTCATCATAGCTTTCTATATTGAATTTGGAAGATCTCTTATCTAATGGATTGTCTAACAAAAGATAAAAACCAATCAGTCATGAGAAAATTCCAAAATCGTAGAACTAAATTCTAGTATTGATAAAAATCTTTAAAACATTAAGAATTTAAAGATAACAAAAAAACCTTAATTAAAAAGGAACATGTAAATTAAAATAAACTTCCCAATAGTTCATTTATATGACCAGAAACTCAAAGTCTCAAACCTAGTAAAAGTTCCTGAACACCCATGGAAACTTAGTTTTAGTCATAGAAGTGAGTTGGGTAGGACCCTTTTCTGCACCTATAATCTGAATTCCATTGGTCTTAACTCTGGTCTACCCAAGTCACAAAACCAAACTCGATTAGTGATAACACACTTTAGCCTGAGCATCCCTTTGATACCAAATTGTAACGAACCAATCTAGGTCAACTAGACAATCCACCCAAACTGGCTCATCACATGATATAGGTATAACAGGATAACAAATTCTTGTCTTGAATATAAGGAAAAACAAGACTTACAACTAGAGTACAAAGTGGAAATAGGTGAGATACCACAAATACATAAAATCCAATCCAAAATAGTCTAAAACAAAAAGTATATCAAAACCCCATGTGACCAGTAGTCACCTCCAGTAAAACCTGAACCGAATGTAGCAGCAAAAATAGAAGCCAATATACTATAATTTTCTCTTCCCTTTACCTGAATCCTACAATAAAACATCTAAAAAACCCAAAAGAACAAGTATGGTGTGATCCAAAGCCTAGTGGGATACCACCTTGGTTTCTATACAAGGTCTAATATCAATAATTCAATAATTATAGCTTTTAAAACAAAATAGATTTACAAAGAATTTTTATAAAATAAATCCACTTGTAAATGATTTTACCTTTGGTTTTCTTAAAATCCTTTCATATTCTCAAACCAAAAATATGAAAATAATAAGTGATAAAATAGGAAATCATATACATTCATCAAGAGGTACACATATCCATGAAATAACTTATCATGTGAAGCTATGTGATTCAACCTCATAATAAAACCTATGAGAAACAATCAATGATAAAAAACAATCATGTGATAAATAACCATAAATGACAAAGAACCTCATATATTATGCTCTAGACTATGGGAAACTATGTACTAGACACTTATAAGTATAAAAATGCATACATTAAATCCAATAGATATTGAGTCCTGATATTCGATATCACAAAAGGTTGCCTCCTAACGGTGCAGCACACATTAAGGCTACATGTGTGTCTTTCCCAATGCACCCAAGGTTCCTAATGTGAAATTTTCCAATACATTTTCAAAACCATGCTCACAATTTCATAAAAAATTATAAAAACCAAGACAATCAATTTTAAAGTTTGAAAACCCATTTCCAAATCAAGAAAATTCATTTTCCAATAAAAAACTATTTTTAAGACATTTTCCTTTTCAATAAATCATTTGAAACCATTTATCACTTCAAATAAATGAACAGCCCAAATGAATTTATCATGAACAAAATTAATTTCATCAAATTAATCCATTTTATTGAAACATATACCTCAACATGGTAGAAATCTATCTACTTTCAAAAATGGTGACCAGAAACCAAGAGAATATCCTTTAAAAGACAAGGCATGCCAAGAAAATGAAAAGGATTGATAGAAAACACTATCTGGTCACAAATCCATATATGAACCACAACCACCACCAAAACCAAGAATAACTAGATGGATTATATACCCCGTGAGAATAAATCTAACTAAAATAGTGATCAGTCGATGAACTAATTGATATAAATAGGATGGAGTCACCCAAAATCACCTAGGAAGAGCCTCTAAGTCGAGAATGAGAAAAAATTTACAAAGTATGGAATGAAAATTCTACCAAGAGGTATCCTAAAACCCAACATCTGAAAATTACACGATGTGTAATTCCATTACATGTTGTGTAATGAATGAAGCTCATATATTCCAAAAAACACATCATGTAACACCCCAACCCCAGAAGCCGAAAGTTGGTGCATTAGTTTATTACATTGAAATGATTACAAGGAAACAAATCCCAAAGGACCGAATAGTTTAGTACTTTTATAGAACAAGATATATACATAAGTTCAACATTAAAACTTGAAATGAAATACATTGTATAATTTCCACTGGAAACATCCACAACTCCTAGATTATCCCTCTAATTCATTCAATATATACTTCCTCGCATCCTGGGGAAAATAAAACATAAGAAAGGGGTGATCTCAGATGCTTGGTATGGGTAAGAAATATAGTATAAGATATCATAAACATAAACATTAGGCATGGTGAATAACTAAAAATTCATGCATTTAAAATAATAATCTTGAGTATAACATGGCAGGAATAAGATCTGAATAAATAAATCCATAATAAAACATAATCATACGTATTCTACTAGTCAAATAACCACATGGAAAATAAATTACTTATTTTATAATGAGGGAATTCATAATTCGGGACATCATAACCATTCTACCAAGGCCTCGTGATAAGGCCAAACATAAATAGGTAAAAACCCAAACTATTTTGTCTCATGAGACCTATCGATGCATCGAGGGGCTATAGTGGGATCCACCCATCACTTACTAAGTCCAATGAATTCCTCATATGAAATGGGTGAACATAATCAACATATACATTCATATTGAAACTAACATATCACTATTAAAAAAATTACATATACCCACTATTCAAAACTATGTGTATAGGCTATACCCACGGTTTTGGGAACCATGGTAAACTGAGGCGTCGGTATAACTCCAAGTCTTATACCCATGGTTTTCCAAACTGTAGGTATAGATTTTTTCCATCATGTCAAAGTGTTATACCCACTTTCCACCATTTCATATCCTTATACCCACGGTTTTAAAACCATGGGTATAAATATTAAAAAAAAGCGCAGAGCGGGTTTCAATCATGTGACCTTCTCTTTTACCACGCAGCGTCTCACCAACCCAACTGTTAAACTTATGTTTATATATATCTATATCTACTTAAATATATTAAACCGAACGGCCTGTATAAAAAAAGGTAGCGAGTTTTGATCCTGCAACATACACTTCAAACACACAGTGCCTCACCACTCCATCTATTGAATATATATTAATATATATCTACATTTACCTAAATATATTAATATAAACTGTCTGTATTAAAAATTGACAGCCATGATTTTCTATCCCATGACCTAATATATCAACACACAGCACCTCACCACCCCCACATTCTTGACTTAAATGTATTTAAATCTATATTTACCTAAATATATAAATATAAACTGTGGGTTTAGGAAGGAAAACCTTTGGTATAGGGTTTTCCCACCCAATTTTTTTTCCTACGTTCGTGTGGGAAACCTATACCCATGGTTCTCTCAAACCGTGGGTATAGGGCTTTTCACCCAGACATGTACCCATGGTTTTCCTAGAGAAATATCAGTATAGATCTTGAACTAGGACCTATACCCACATTTTTCTCAAAACCATGGGTATAGGTTTTGGAACAGACCCCTATACTTACTATTTTGGGGAAACTGTCAGTATAGGTCCCACTATACCCACAGTTTTCCCAAAACCATGTGTATAGGTTTGGGTAGACCTCTATACCCATGGTTTTGAGAAAACCATGGGTATAGGTGGACATATACACATGTTTTTTTTCCAAAAACGTGGGTATATAGTCTTTTCTTAGTAGTGTGTAAAATTTAAATAACCTTCCTCAACCATTAAACATAAACACTAACCATTCAGAGTAATATGGTGAATGGTATCAAGATACCATATCCATAGTCAAACTAATTATAAACCCTTAAAAAATATATTTTAAATGATATCATTAGAGATAAACTTTAATGAAGTACAATATTTGACAAAGGATATTGACATAGATGAAGATACCTTTAAATGAGACCATTGAAAGATTATTGAGAAAATAATCCTTAAACATTCCAAAGTGTCTCATACCACCATGAAACATTCAAATAATAATCCCTTAGAATATCATGAGAATAAGGATACTCTTAATATTATATACCAAAGGTTAGTACATACACCACATGAAAGGAATAAGTGGTGAACAAGGTATATATCTCATAAAACTTAAAGTGAGATGAGAAAATCCTTTTTACTTTAGAAAGAAGAATTCTATTGAAAAATAATTTGTATTTGTATGAAATCAGATTGTAAACATGTATATCCTATAAAATAAAATTGAAGGAAATTGAAATTATATTTAAGGCATAAATTTTTTCCCACTAAATTGAAATCATTTAAAAAGAGTTTTTAAAGAAGCTTTAAAAATAAAATATTTTAGAGTCATTTAAGGAAAATATTAAAGATATTTTAAAGCGAAAGGGAATGTTTGTTTTAATAAAACCATAAATGAACCAAGGTAGTTTTACATGATAAAATTATTGATTTAAAAAAATAATGATGTCTTAAAATAGAATATATAGTTCATTTGTAAATGGGTAAGAATTCGTGAAGTTCCCTTCAATCGGGCTTGTTTATCGAGAATAATTGAGAAGGGAATCATTTTAAAACATTTATATACTCATAAAAGAAGGATGATCTGATATTGATATATGATTTTGATATATATATATATAATATAGGATAAATATAAAAAATAATTACATTTGGGTAATTGTATAGAAATAGTAACCTGAAGGAAAAAATAGGGGTTCAGGTAGAATCCCTTACCACTTTGTAATCAATCAAACCATATGCCCCAAAATTAATAACCATAAAATGATACATTGAATACCATAAAAATAAATATATTCATGATATGATACAACAATGGTCAGTATACATACACCATACACAATAAATAGTGTTGAATAAGTAATATCTCACAAAATTGGAATTGAGATGAGAAAACCCTTACCTTATGTCCGAACATATTATGCACTTGACCTTAACATCATATATAATCAAATTATATACATTAATTAATAAATAAATAAAATTATATGCATATATTTGATTCATTATAGTTTTATTAAGTTAATTTATGTCCTTATTGATAAGTTATAATATTTAATTTTGTTGTTCTGGAGTGTTCATTTTCTGGGTTTTCATAATCAGTTCACTTGTTTATAAGTAGTGCAGTTCATGTGGAATGAATATGATTCCCCAAAATTGATTTTATAGGATACTAATGAACATATAAAAGAATAAATTTTTATATAATTAATTTGTTTATATGTTATGAGGATTATTTATTAGATGAAACATTAATGATAATCATTTAGATTATTTTGGCGGTATATCGATTATTATGAACAAGTTTTGTCATATGAATTAATATTATGTATATATACTAGTTAAAGAATATTAAATAGGTTATAATGAATATATTATAGTTTTGTTCAACCATATAAATAGTATCATGACCATAATTTTAGGATAAATTGAAAAAAAAAGTTCGTCATCCACAAAGGTTGTAAATCAGCACCTCCCGGATGATGATTTCATTTTTAAAATAAAAGAGAGAGAGAGAGAGAGAGTAAGAAGATTGATGATGGATGTTCCATTAAAATTATATAATTCCAGTATATAGATAATTTTTTAGTTATCATGATAATTTTTATAGAGGAGGTGAGGAGATAATAATAAAAGAATGAACTTAAAAGAAATTAAAAGGAAAAGGAAGAGGATTTTACCACTTGAGTACTCCTCCTTGAGATCCTCCTTTAGGGAAGGGGTTTTTGTCTTTTGGAAATACCAAGAGCTCATATATGTAGGGAGGGACTATGTAAAAGTATTTTTGATGAAATTTGGGAAGATTCAAGGCTTATATTAGTGAATATAAGAGGGAGTGAGGGGTGGTTTTATAGTGGAGGAGAGGAGGGTTTTTCCATTATTTTAATCATTATTTTATTATTTTGGATCAATAATTTGAATATTCTTGATTATTGTTAATAAAAATATTAATAATTGTATGTGAGTTTGAACCAATGTCCATTTACATCAACCATGACTCAATCATGATGTAGAAATTCATTTATTTAGCATATTTCGTAAATTATAGAATTTCACTATTCACCAAAAATTCAAGTATTTCAGAAAAATATCAAAAAATAACCCTAACCATTTTTCAACATTTAGAATTAAAATATGAAATCCATTTTATCAAAATAATTTTCTAAATAAGAGAAAATTAATTTTTAATTAAAATCATTATTTACTTTAAAAATATAGATTTTAAATTTAAAACCGATTTTATAATACTCTTAAAACTTAAATGAGGTCTCACAAAATTATCATAAAATCATAGTAAAACAAAATATTTATTTATGAATGAATTTTATGAAAATTAATTTTATTAATTTATTAATTTATTAATTTATTAATTTATTAATTTATTAATTTATTAATTTAAAATTATAATTAAATATTTATTACTCACAAAAATACTAACACTTAATTATTAATTTTTAAAATATTCACTATCATGTATATGGTGCATAAATTTTATTTATACTTATATGGGTGATGTTAATATTAATAAAAGAACATTACTATTCATTAGGGTATGTCACTATTCATAAGGGTAAGTTATTATTTACCAAAAATGTAAGTTAATCCTATCAGACTCTAAATATCTTACTGATTGCAACTGTGTATGTCAGTTTTTCAAAATTCAAATCATAGAAGCATAAAAATTATGTTCATTGCCTAGGTTATAACAAAGTGTTGCTTCATAGAGACTTAGTATTTCATAAATTCAATATTAAATTTATTTTTAAATTCTTGGGGTGCTACATTCTTCCCCCTTACAAAAAGTGCATCCTCAAAATTACCAGAATGTTACCTTATAAAAAGATTAAGGTAGTTCTTCATCATAAGTTCCTCAGGCTCCCATATTTCCTCTACAATTTTATGATTTTTCCAAAGTACCTTTACAAGTCAAGTCATATAATTCCTTAACACCTATTTTTTTGTGTCTAGAATCAGGATAGGCTCCTCATAGTAAGATAAATCAGGTTCTAATTCTATACCTTCATAAGTAAGGACATGTGTTGGGTATGGAATGTACTTTCTCAACAATGATACATGGAACACATTGTATAAATTATATATGCTATGTGTCATTGTCATATGATAATCCACAACTCCAATTATCTCCATAATTTCAAAAGTACCAATGTATCGGGGGCTTAGTTTCCCGTTCTTCATAAATATTTTAACACTCTTCCTTGATAATTCCCATATCCATCCTTGATAGATCCATGTAAACGAGTTCCTTAACAATCCTCATCTTGTTTAGAACTCTATGATCCATTCTAATCAATGCATCATATACCTTATTTTCTTTTAATAAACATAAATCTACTCTAAATTTTCACATTCCAAACATGTGAACAACTTCATCATGTGTCCTCTTGAAATATGGTGATAACTCAATTTACCATAAAACCTTATTGGAAAAATTTATTCATCCTTACAAATTCTATTGGATATATTTATTATATTCAATAGTTTTGTAAAGTTCATAAATAATAGCATAGACCACTTTTCAACAAGTCATTAATCAGTTCCAAGGTAGTCAGCACTTATCTAAATCAATCATTTCTTCATCATTATCTCAACATGAGGAATATATTTAGGGCTGTCTTTCCCTCAATCATGCATTTTACAAAATGTTTAAATTTCCAATGAATATCTTTTCTTGGTACCATTCAACTTATGATCTCAAATCCTTAAAGAAAAAGTATTACAATACAATCCTAATATATTCCATAATTCTTATAACCAGTATATTGCTAATAAAATATTCAAATGAAATGATTCTTGACTAGGAATATTAATCATTCCACTTCATATGTGGTAGTATCATAACTTGATCATTGTCCAATAACATCATTTGGGGTATATTCTTTTGACACTTGGAATATTGATTCTAATAGTGTCTCATATCCTTCTAGTTTAAGCATTGTATATTGGAAACCTTCTTCTTACCATTACAATCATGAACTTGGTGTCCTTTTTCTCCACACTTATAAAAAACTCTCATTCCCTTCCAAAATTTTTCAGGTTGATTCTTTCCACAGTTATCACATGTGGGAAAACCCTTATTTCCCTTCCTCCCTTTATCTATACTTGTCTCTTCCATCCTCTTCTTCTCTTGCTTCCCTTAAAATTCATTGGACTTAGATAATTCTTTACACATCATTTTAACACATGATATTTTTTCCTCATATGATTAGGATACTTGAGAGACTATATTCCTTCAAAATTATGGCTTAAGACCATGAGAGATATGATCCTTCTTACTATTTGCATCATGTGCATTGGTTAAGTTCTCATTCCTTCTAGTAGGCACCATTTATAGTCAATTCCATATACTATATTAGCTCATAAAATTATGAAGTTTCTATAAATTTAAACATGGTATAACACATAACATAAACTTATGAATCATAAATCCTATAACCATATACTTTGATTACTTGGGGGAATAAATCATTCATAATGGTAGATAAAATAAATTTGAATTTTTCTAAGAATATCCCCCTAGAATGTCAAACTAGGTGCAAAGTAAGGTCCATTGTCATGTACCAAGTTACCCTGAGTCAATCCCAGAACACCTTACCGGAGTTGTTAGTCCTAGATAAATATGTACCAGAACCATTTCCACTTATAGTATCCAAACAGGGATGTATTTACTAGGAATATCCAATTAATATATTCTTTACCAAAATTATAGGATGTTCTTGTATTCTTATCCTCAAATTCTATCTTAGGGTTTTGTTCCCTAATATACATTTTCACAATTTATCTTCCAAGTTTTCTACAAAACTTCCTTTGATACCAATTGTAACGTGCGGACCCCAAAAGCCCGGAGTCAGTGCATTAGTTTATTACATTGTCCCGATTACATGGAATCAAATCCTGAAGGACCAAATAGTTTAGTAGTTTTTTAAAAGAAGATACATGCATACATTCAATATTGCAACTTGAAATGAAATACATTATATAATTTCCACTGGAAATATCCATAACTCCTAGATTATCCCTAGAATTCATTCATAATATAATTCCTCACATCCTAGGGAAAAATAAAACATACGAATGGGGTGACCTTAGATTCTCAGTAAGGGTAATAAATATAGCATAAGATATCATAAACATAAACATTAGGCATGGTTAATAACTAAATACACATGCCTTTAAAAGAATAAGCTTGAATATAATATGGTAGGAATAATAGTTGAATAAATAATTCCATAATAAAACATAATCATGAGTATTATAATAGTTAAATAACCGCATGGACTATCAATTATTGGTTTTATAATGAGTTAATGCATAATGTGGGACATGATAACCATTCTTATAAGGCCTCATTCTAAGTCCATACATAAACAGGTAAAAACCCAAACTAGTTTGTCTCCTGAGACCTATCGATGCATCGAGGGGATATAGTGGGCCCCACCCATCACTTACTAAGTCCAATGCATTCCTCATATGAAAGGCATGAACATAATCAAAAAATAGATTCATATTAAAACTAACATATGAAATACAAATAACCTTCCCTGATCATTGAACATAAACACTAACCATTTGGAGTAATATGGTGAATGATATCAAGATAACACATCCATAGTCAAAATAATTAGAAACCATTAAAAAATATTTTAAATGATATAATAATAGATAAAACTCAATGAAGTACAATATTTGATAAAGGATGTTGACATTGATGAAGATACTTTTAAATGAGACCATTGAAAAATTCTTGAGGAAATAATCCTTAAACATTATAAAGTGTCACATACCACCTTGAAACATTCAAATAATAATACCTTAGAATATCATGAGAATAAGGAGACTCTTGATATGATATATCAAAGTAAATTACATACACCACAAGCAAGTAATAATTGGTTAATAAGGAATATATCTTATTAAAGTTAAATTGAGATGAGAAAAATCCTTTATACTTTGGAAAAAAGAATTCTTTTGGAAAATCATTTATATTTATAATGAAATACAATTGTAAACATGTATATCCCAGAACATAAAATGGAAGGACATTGAAATTATATTTGATTCATAAATGTTTTCCCACTGAAGTGAAATCATGTAAAAAGAGTTTTTAAAGAATCTTCGGAAATAAAACATTTTAGTGCGGTTCAAGGAAAATATTAAAGAGATTTTAAAGCGGAAGGGAATGTTTTTTTATAAAACCCGAAATGAACCAGGATAGTTTTCCAAGATAAAGATTTTTATTTAAAAAAAATATCTATGGCTTAAAAAGATTATATAGTGAACTTGTAAATGTGTAAGAATTCGTGAAGTTCCCTTGAATCGAGCTTGTTTATCAGGAAGAATTGAGAAGGGAACCATTTTAAAATATTTATATCCCCATAAAAGAAAGACGATATGATATGGATATATGATTTTGAGACATATAAACATAATTTAGGATAAATATAAAAAAAATAAAGAAGAATTACATTTGAGTAATGGTAGAGAAAGAGTAAACCCAAGGAAAAATGGGGGTTCGGGTAGAATCCCTTACCACTTTGTAATCAATCAAATCATATACCTTAAAATTAATAAACCTAAAATGATACATTGAATACCATGAAAATAAATAGATTATTGATATGATACAATAATGGGAAGTATACATACGTCATACACAAGAAATAGTTGTGAATAAGTAATATCTCACAAAAATGGAAGTGAGATGAGAAAACCCTTACCTTATGTCTGAATGTATTATGCACTTGACCTTAACGTCCTGGATAATCAAATTAAATCCATTAATTAATTAATTAAGAACCTTATATACATATATTTTATTTATTATAGTTTTATTAATTTTATTTATGTCATTATAGATAAGTTATAAGATTGAATTTTGTCATTCCAGAGTGTTTGTTTTCTTGGTTTTCATAATTAGTTTTCTTATTTATAAGTAGTGGAGTTCATGTGGAATGGATATAATTCCAAAGAGATGATTTTATATTATAATAAGAAATATCCATAAGAATAAATTTTCATATAATTCATTTGGTTATATGGTATGAGGATGATTTATTGGATGAAACATTAATAATAATCATTTAGATTATTTTGGTGGTATTTCGATTATTACGAACTAGTTTTTTCATATGAATTAATATTATGTATATATAATAGTTAAAGAATATTAAATAGGTTATAATACATATATTATATTTTTATTCAACCATATAAATGGTCTCGTGACCATACTTATAGGATAAGTTGAAGAAAGAAGCTTCTTCATCCATGAAGGTTGTAAATCAGCAACTCCCGAACAATGATTTCTTTTTTAAAATAAAAGAGAGAGGGATTAAGGAGATTGATGATGAATATTCCATTAACATGATATAATTATAGTATATGGATGATTATAGAGTTATCATGATCATTTTTATAGATGAGGTGATGAGATAATAATATGATAAGGAACTTAAAAGAAATTAAATGGAAAAAGGAAGAGGATTTTACCACTTGAGTACTCCTCCTTGAGAACCTCCTTAAGGGAAGGGGTTTTGGTATTTTGGAAATACCAAGAGCTTATGGACGTGGGGTGGGACTAGATAAGAGTATTTGGGCAGAAATTTGAGAAGCTTCAAGGCTTAGATGAGTGAAGAGAAGAGGGAGTGAGGGGTAGTTTTTATAGTAGAGGAGAGGAGGGTTTTCGCACATGAGCCTTAGCCCAGTTGGTAAGGACTCTGTAAGTGCATCCAAGCGACCAGGGATCAAATCCAGGCGGAGGCAGAATTTACAGGTATTGTAGCAGTACTGTAGCAGGTACTATAGCAGGAACTGCACAGTACTGTAGAAGGTACTATAGCGGAAACTGTAGCAGTCACTGTTTGGCACTGTAGCAGCCGGGAATATGCCCTCGTTTGGGCCTTCGGGCCACCGATTTGGTCCCTGAGTCCTTTAAGGCCTTCGGGCCACCCAGGCCTTCGGGTCAGTAAGGCCTTAGGTCCACCTCAAGGCCTTCAGGCCACCTTTAAGTGCAGATGAAAACCAGACAACCTATAAGGAACAAGCTCTACAAGGAGGATGAGCAAGGATCTTTCACCACAGCAGAAGCTAAATGTATTGCAAGAATGAGAGGGTATGGAACCTTCTATCGGGAAAAGCCTGTGCATGCACGAGAATTCCTAGCCAAACAGCCATGCGAAGGTGGAGAGTTGATTTCACGATGAAGATGCTGGGGAGGAGAAGTTCCAAGTAGTTAGTCTGGGTTGTATGTAATGTTTGAAGCCTACGAGCAATGAATTCCTCTAAGGCCTACGGGCCATGTAATACTTACGCCTATAGGCCTTTTAATGGTTCCACCTCACCCCTTGAAAGGTGTATTATTAAAAATCAATAAAAAAATGAAGGTATTCGGGCCATTGGAGGAGGAGAGGAGGGTTTTCCCATTATTTTAATGATTATTTTATTGTTTTGGATCAAGACCATGAATATTCTTTATTATTGTGAATAAAAACAGTAATAAGTGCATGTAATTTCAAACCAATGTCCATTTACATCATCCTTGACTCAATCATGATGCATAAATTCATTTATTTAGCATATTTTGTAAATTATTGAATTTCACTATTCACCAAAAATTCAAGTATTTTAGAAAAATACCAAAAAATCAACCTAACAATTTTTTGATGTATAGAATTAAAATATGAACTCCATTTTATCAAAATAATTTTATAAATAAGTGAAATTTAATTTTTAAATAAAATCATTATTTACTTGAAAAATATAGATTTTCATTTTAAAACTAATTTTGTATTACTTTCAAAAAATAAATGAGGTCTCGTAAAATTATTCTAAAATAATAGGACAAAAAAATATTTATTTAGGAATAAATTTTCTGAAATCGAATTTTATTAATTTATTAATTTATTAATTTAAAATTGTAATTAAATATTTATTACTCACAAAAATTCCAACACTTAATTATTAATTTTTAAAATATTCACTCTTATTTATATGGTTCCTACATTTTATTTATAATTACATGGGTGAGGTTGTTGTTTATAAGGATATATTAATATTCATAAGCATAAGTTACTATTCATAAGGGTAAGTTACTATTCACAAAAAATGCAAGTTGATCCTAGAAGACTCTAAATAGCTTATTGATTGTAACCGTGTATGTCAGTTTTTTGAAATTAAAATCATAGAAGCAGAAAATTTATTTTCATTGGATAGGTTATAACAAAGTTTTTTTCCATATAGACTCATTGTTTCATGAATTCAATATTAAATTTATTTTTAAATTTTTGGGGTGCTACACATTGTATTTTTATTAAAAATTGTATTTCTCTCATTACACAATGTAAACCTATTACAAGGTGTGTAAACCCATCAAGTTGTGTATTCAGTTCATAAGTTCTGCTTGGAATACTTTACATGGAGTGTAAATCTTTTACATAGTGTGTAATATCCTAGAAGTCTTTAGAAACTATAAGTTTATTCTTGAAATTCCAACAAATACCTAACTTCATCATTATAGGTATCCTCCTAATTCCTTCTCGTCATTACTCAACCAATGAAAAATGAAAACCAAAAAAAGGTAAAATATACCTAATAGAAAATTAATGGGGAATTATAAATAAAGGATATATATAAGCATAACATGAATATAAGGGTATGAGAACATGATCATAACATTTGAAAACCACACCTTGTATATCAAAGATCATAATCATGAGTATGGCATAAATATTGGTAGTTCATAAAACATGAGTCATAAGGGAATCAAAAGACATGAGTCATGAGAGAATAACATTGGCATAAGACATATATTTTTGTCATACACACAAGCATAGAAAATATTATGTCAAGGATACCCACCAAGGAATTCATAACATGTTAGTCTAGGTATGACCACCTATGTACCTGCTTTGGGCTTGGGCTACCACCCATGTACCCACCTTTTTAGTCATGGTTTGACCACCTGTATACCCTCATCTTTTGTCTTCGGCTAACCACCCATATACCCTCATCATTGGTCTTGGTATAATCACTTGTGCACCATCATCTTTGGTCTTGGGATAATCACCCATGTACCCTCATCTTTGGTCTTGGTCTAATCACTTGTGTACCCTTTGATCTCATAGAACATTTATCAATACCCAATGCATTGGAGGGATATATTGGTCCCACCAATCACATAATGAAATCATACATATGTGTTCCAAAAGATTATAAACATTCATCATATCATAACCCATGAAATGAAATGATTATCATAAACATGTAATCATATCATAACTTATGAAAAATATATAGGTTTTATAACCATTATATCAAAGTATAACCCATGAAAATAAGTGGATTTCATAAGAATTGTATCATGGTATAACCCATGGAAGATAAATAGGTTTCAAAAACAACATTTCATAAAAAAATAATTAAGATAAAGAATAAGTGTGGTTTCCTTGGATCATATCCCCAGTAAATCATAAACTATATCAAAGTATTTTATCTTAGATGAAAAATAATTTTGAAAGACTACTTGGGGAATTTCTTGAGGAAAATATATTTTCATTGAAAATAATTTTTTAAAATTAAAAACATTATGAAAATACTTTTATTTTAAAATAACCATGAAAAATTATAAAGGAATATTTTAAAATTCATTTAAAATATTTCTTAAGGAAAATATTCTTTACACTTTAAAAAACACTTTTTAAAACATAAAACATTTTTGAAGTCTTTTTCTTTAAAAATACCCTTGAAAAAATATAAATGAATCTTTGAAAATCATTTAAATCAATTTTTTTTTAAATAAAATCATTTTCTTTGGAAATTATCTTAAATGTTCATTTAAAAACTATTATTAAAATATTTTTAGAAAACATGGTTTTTTGAAGAAAAAAATCCAACCGAAGAGAGAAATAAGATCAGATTTTCATAGAAAGATATTTAATTATCTTAACTACCAAAGAGTAGAAAAAGTATAACATTAATTGAATATATCAAAAATAACCATATGATAATAAAATTCATGATAATTCTTAAGAGATAGATCATAATATTTTATCATTAAAAGCATAATCATAAACAATCTCGATAAACGATGAGATAGTAACATAAAATTATTACCACTTTCATAACCTTAAATCATAAGAAACATGAAGAAATAACATAAAATGAAACTTAAATATCATTAGGATAGATATATTCATGATATTAAATGTGAAAACCGAGTCCTGGTGACAGCACAGACACCCCGCCTTAACATGGTCGTCAGGTCCTGGCCTGCCAGGTGCCACCATTTGCCCCGCAGACACATGGTCCCCACCCTGGGGCCCGCCCACGTGCTCGAATGGGCCATCTAACTAATTAATGTCCCCACATGCCAACACATGTCCTTTCCAGTGTTCTTTGTCCTCACTCACACACACACTGGGAAACTCCCCCGAATGTTACTTATCCTGATCACTACTCTAGGCCAAGCTCACTTAACTATGGAGTTATAACCAGGTAGGATCTTGAAAAGGAAGGGGTACCTTGTTGACATGAGTCATATCATTTATCCATTTAACCATTTATCATTTGGGGGTATTAGAATCACCCCCCCCCCCCCTTAGAGCAAAACATCCTCTTTGTGGGCCCTACATCTCAATCCAGGCAGCGCACTGCAGTTAAGGCTGGACACCACCTCGGATACTAAATGTGACAAATGGGTCCCGGTGACAGCATAGACACCCCCTGCCTTAAAATTTTTATTAACCCTTAGTTAACCTATAATTTTGATTAACCCTTAATTTTACACCTTATCATTTTGATTAACCCCTAGTTAACCTATTTTAATTTTTATTATGCTAAAAAAATTCAATATTAAAAGGTTGAAATTTTTACTTATATGGTTTTAATTGGATCATAAATGACCAATTTATGAAATTTTATTCCATATAATATCCTCGTTTTCTTATTTAAATATTTTTAAGATTTTTAGATAATTTAATAATATATTGTTTTTATAAAATATCATTATTGTCAATTTTGACAATATTCATTTAATTTAACTTTAAATACATCAATAAAAAGGGTAAATTAGAATATAATACTTTTAAACCTTCCTAATATGTCATATATATCTATAAAATTCTTGGGTAACATTAACTCATTCAAATTATATCACTTTTATTATTTTTAAAATCATTTATTATATTTTTTATTAATTTAAGAAATATTACATCGGTGGAGCATAAGAAATTTAGGTCATTATATAATTACTAAAATTTAAAAATAAATTTATATCATGAAAATAATTTTATTAAGATAAAAATATACACTTATATTCATTTATAACATACTCTTTTCCCTATTTGGATACATAAGATATATTAAAAACAAAGAGAGTGACATCTTGTAACTTTCTTTGATTTAAAAAATATATAAGAAATTTTCATGGAAAAGTGTCCATTAAATAACTCAATTTAAAAAAATTATTAATGTTCTAATTAAATTCATCCAATAATATTTTTTATGAATAATTATGGCCTTAACACTTATTTTTAATCTAGATTAACCTGATTTACCCTTTACCATGGTGATAAATTTTACAATGGTCACCATTCGTATTAACCAAAAATAAAAAGGTACTAATTAAAAAATTTGAACAACCTGAATATAAATATATAATTCATTTTATCTAATTCAACACATATAAATGGTAGAAATTAATTTTAAATTAACTACACAAAATGTGTTAAAAACTTTTTTTTTAGAAAAAATGCATTTTTAAGAATAATTCTGGATTTATTCTTATCATGTGTTTTAAAAAATATTTTTTGAATGTTTAAAAAAATTGGTCAAGTAAATAGTATTAATTTCATTAAAATAATTCTCCATTAGGGATTAATTTAATTTATTGATAAAATCATTTAACTCATAAAAACAATTTTTCTGAAAAAAAACATCACTTTTTTTCAAATAATTTTTGTTTCTTAATGATAATCATTTGATAACTAATGAATTCATTTTATAAATGTGTATACTGTATATTTTTCATAATTTAGTTATTACTATTCATACCTTCTAATCCAAAATCTAGGTGATGATGGAAATATAATATTGATTAATGTTTTGCGGTTATTTTAAACTCTCTCTTCTGTATAATGCAAGCTATTGAAGAAATAACATTATTTAAAGAGAAATGTTGCATAAAAATATTAGTGTGTTACATTCTACCCCCATTAAAATTAATTCCATCCTCAAAATTTTTCACTTTTATACAAACATATGAGGATACTTATGCCTCATCACATCCTTATGTTCCCATGTAGCTTCCTAAAATTAGTGGTTTCTCCATAAAACTTTGACCAGGTGAGTGATCTTGTTTTATAGAACTTTATCTCTATAATCCAGAATCTCTACTAGTTATTCTTCATAAAAAATATCTTTATCAAATAGTATGAACTTTGATTTTAATACATGTGAAGAATAAATTATTTACTTCTTCACGAGAGATACATAGATCACATTATGAATTTAAGAGATATTTGTTTAAAGCATCAATCGATAAGCTACCATCTTGATACTATCAAGAATTTAAAAATGACCCATATACCTAGGGATTATCTATCTCTTCTTTCCAAATATCATTACTCTATTATAGGGAGATATTTGTAGGACTACCTTTTCACTCACTTCAATATCTACATCTTTCTGATGATTTTCCACATAACTTTTATGTTGAATATGAGCTACTCTTATGTGATGTTGAATAATATATTATTTTTCCTCAGCTATATCAGGTACCAATAGATTTATTTCTCCAACTTAATTGTACCATGTGGGAGCTCTACACATCTTTATATAGAGGGATTTATAAGGATCCATCTGTATTCTTGAGTGAAATCTATTGTTGTGAGAAAATTTCACCAAAGGAAAGTGTTAATCACAACCAACTTTTAAATCCATAGATAAAGATCTCAACATTTCTTCTAGTGTTTGAATTTTCCTCTTAAACTGATCTCCTTTCTATAGATTATAATAAGTATTGAAACTTAACTCTATATCCAAGTCCTACTAAATAATTTTCCAAAAATGTGAGGTAAACTTCATATCTTGATCAGATATAATGGAAAGTGGTAATCCATGTAATATTACCAATTAGTTAATATATATTTTAGAAATTTGATCATGAGAGAAATTTTATTTGATATAAATTAAGTGTTTTGACTTCATAAGGTGATTAAATATAACCCATATATCATTATAGACTCTATGTTTTGGGGATTCAGACGAAAAAATCTATAGTGATATTTTTTCATTTCCATTAAGGTATGGTTAACGGTTGTAACATACCCTTAGTCTTCTATATATCATCCTTAATTTGCTGAAAAACAAAGCACTGAGAAAAATACTCGACAATATCTCTCTTCATTCCATCCCATCAGAAATACTATTTTAGGTCTCTATACATCTTTGTACTTCAAGGATTAATAGAGAATGATAAACTATGAGCCTAATCCAAAAACTTCTTATTAAAGTTTTGTATGGGAAGAACACATTCATGGTTCCCAAACCTTATTATTCCATCACAATCAAGGTTGAACTTAGGAACATTTATCACCTTCTTTTTCAGCTCTACATCTTGTTTCTATATCTCTTTAATATTCACTTGGATGGATGGTTGAAAAATCATTTGAGCCAGATAATATTTTTCTACTTCTTTTAATATTTGTATATCCATCCTTTATAAATCCATAAATATTGGGTCTTTTTTATCCTAATCATAGATAATCTAGCATGATCCTTTCATATCAAAGACTTTACCACCTTGTTCACTTTCCCAAGGTGGTAATTTATTGAGAAATCATAATCTTTAATCAACTTCAACCATATTCTTTGGAAAATGTTCATCTATTTTTGGATGAAAATATACTTTAAACTTTTTTTATTAGTATATATGTCACACCTTTCTCCATAAAGTTAATTCCTCCATATATTTAATTCAAAAATTACCATAGCTAACTCCAAATCTTGAGTTAGGTAATTTTTCTCATGGACCTTCAATTGGTGTGAGACATAAGCTACCACCATATCATTTTTAATAAGAACACATCCCAATAACTTATTTAATACATCACTATAGATCAAAAATCTTTCTTCACTATAGGGTAGTGTGAGCATAAGTGCACTAACCATCCTTCTTTTCTACTCCTTGATATTCTCTTAATATTCCTTCATCCATA
The DNA here is from genome assembly GCA_963277665.1 of Viscum album. Classification (NCBI taxonomy): domain Eukaryota; kingdom Viridiplantae; phylum Streptophyta; class Magnoliopsida; order Santalales; family Viscaceae; genus Viscum; species Viscum album. The sequence goes on from OY728137.1 coordinate 1,963,836,358, forward strand.
TGGAATTAACTCCTTTTTGGGTTAATTTTGTGATTATATTAGATAATCATGATAAATATTTCATAAAACATTGATAATATCTATCCAAACAAAGAAAACTATGGATTTTAGTTATCATTGTTGGTATATTCCATTTATCAATAACTTCTTTCTTTAAAGGATCTACTAATTCACCCTCACTTGAGATCATATGACCCAAAAATGAAACTTTCTAAAGCCAAAATTAACACTTGGTATATTTTGAATAAATATTCTACTTTGTAAGGGTATTCAACACAATCCTTAAGTGATCTTCATGATCTTAATTAATCTTTGAATATACAAGAATATTTTCTATAAAGACTATCATAAACTGGTCAAGTTAATATCTAAATAATATATTCATTAAGTCTATTAAGATAACAGGGGAATTAGTAAAACCAAAAAGAATCACTATAAATTCCTAGTGTTCATACCTTGTATAGAGTGTCTTATTGAGTATATCATCTTTCTTGACCTTCAATTTATGATATCAAAAATGAATTTCAATCTTTGAAAATTATTTAGATCCATGTAGTTGATCATATAAGTCATCAATACAGGGTATATGACACTTTATCTTGATTTTAATCTTGTTAAGATCATGATAACCAAAACAAAAAATTGAACCATCGTTATTTTTAATAAATAGAAAAAGATCACCCCCTGGTGATTCACTAGGGTGTATGAGTCCATTATCAATATTCTCTTAGATTTTCTTCTTCAATTCCTAAAAATCAATTGGGTAAATTATATTAGGAGTCCTTTAAATATTCATAACACCAATTATGAGTTCAGTTAAAAACTCAACTTCATTATTCAATGGAAGACCATGAAATTATTTCAGAAATAAATCAAAAAAATACCATAAAATATGTGTGTCCTTAATTTTTAGTTTCTTCCCAACCATCTAAGATAGATAAACTTCATTTATAGTAATTAAGTCCAATGAGATAGAAGTAATTTTTATTGTAAGATCATATTCATCCTTGCATTGATAAATTATCATAAGTTCATTTGGAATATGAAATGTAACTTCCCTTACTTGTAAATTGATATGAGATCCATATATAGAAATCTAATCCATTCCAAGAATCACATCGAATTCAACTAAAGGGATAATCACACGATCTGTAGAAAGAAATTTCCTACAAACTTCAATTGGAGAAAAACTATAGGCTTGATAAGCGACCATTATGCCATTAGTATTTTTCACAGCTAACTCAACATCTAATTGTTGAGATGATATGGTTATACCCTTATCAGATTATTTATAAATAAAAGAGTGGGTGTATCTAGAATAAAATAATACATTATCTATTCTAGAATGGAGGATAAGTGTACCTTTTATCACGTCATTCTCGTAACCCACTTTTTCAGTCATTATCACATGATATTTCCCCTTATTTTTGGGCTTAAGTGGTTATTGATGTTGATCATTAGAAACCTTTATATTCATGCACTAGTTTTCATAATGTTCATACTTCATGCATTTGAAATATTAGAGTGTGGGTAGTGAATTAGTTGTCATCTTCTTTTCCTCCATTATATTAACTAGCCTATTCATCGCCTTTTAGTATTCATGGGATTTATGACCTACATTTCCTCATTTAAATCACCACCCATTTCCATTAAAACACTTTCCTTGATATTTATTCCCACATTTATAGAATGTATATGGTTGTAATTTCTTTCCACCATGTGATTTATTTGAGTTTTCATGAGTTTCAATATTTTTTTCTTATCAAAACCATGTAAATGTTGGGAATCTATAATTTCCATTTCTAAATTGAGTGAACATAAAAATATTTATTCATAGATACTGAATTCTCTTATAGCTAATTACTTTTAGAGACTTGGTTTTAACACACCAAATAATTGATCAATTTTAATTTTAGGGGTGATAATTAAAGTAGAGGCATACCTTTAAATCCTTGTAAAATTTTCTTCATAGGTACCAATGTATTTATCATCCTTTTTATTCAACTCAAGAAATTTCTTTTCCATATTTGTATATATAATACTATGAAATTACTTATTGAAGAATATCCCCTTAAACTCATCCCATTACAAGGATTCAATTTATTTCTATTACCTAATATTCTTGATAAGATCCAACCATTGATCTACTTTTCCTTCTAGTCAATAAACTTATAGTGTAACTTTTTCATGTACCGAAATTTGAAGAATAGAAAATATTTTCTCAATGGTGTTTATCCATTTCTCAGCCACTAGTGGGTCAGATGATTCACTAAAATATGGTGAATGTTGCCTCATGAAATATTTAATAGTATATCGTTCCCTCCTTTTATCATTTTGAAACATTACATGATTCATATCAATTGAAATTTTTGTGACAATAGTAGTAAGATTCTACATTCTAGCTCCCATAACATTTGGTTTCTCAGGTGGAAAATCAATGCATTGTCTATCACATTCATCATTAACACAATTCTTTCAGGTTCCAACCATTGACTAAAACTGGAAAAAAAGTGTTAGATACAATAATCATAGTGAAAAACCACATAATTCTAAAAAATAATTTATATAATGTCTAAATAATGAAACCTTATTTTATAAAACCTTAGGGTTAAACTTGGTTATTCATTATTACTACCAAAACTTTAGAATTTTATCAAATACGTAGACCCATCCTTAGGGTTTGCATAAAATCTTTCTGAACATAATCCCTAAATATTGAATAAAACCTACTCTGATACCAACTATAATGGACCAATAAATTCATACTTATATATTACATCTATTTAGATGAATATTCAATACATAATAATATGATCCACACAAAAACTATAAAGGTTTAAATTCTTGCAATATTATAGATACAGTATTCTTATTTTATGAAAGATCTTAAAAATATCCCATAAATATCTTCCCTCTTAGTACTCTTCATAGGAATACCCTACTAAAAACTTTCTTCATAACCTAGGGAAATGAAACATAGGAAAAATGTGAGCTCATATGCTCAGTAAGGGTAAACATGGGATATATAAATTAATGTTAATATGAAATCATAAGATAAGAATAAGGGTATGAGATCATGAAAACTTAAAAAGTTTATATATAATATAAAAAATATCATAAACGTGAGTTATGGCATAAAAAATTGCCATTTTTAAAGCCATGAATCATAAGAATGATAATTCATTAGAACTCAACCACAAACCATAAGTTTATATCATAAATGTGTGTGACACCAATATAAGTATAGATACCATTTAATATATCAAGTTTAACTCCCAAGACCATAGGATCAAGAATAAAAACCTTTTTCCCATAATGTATCAAGTGCATAAAATTGTTTCACATAACAGATCAAGCACATCGACTTGTTTCCCATAACGGATCAAGAAAATAAACTTGTTTCCTATAACGGATAAAGCACATCCACTTTTTTCCCATAACTATCTCATGAGATGTAATACGTTACTTAATGCATTGGAGGGATATATATGTTACAACCATCACATAATGAAAACCATACATATTTATTCCATGGGATCATAAAACATTCATCATATCTGAACCCATAAAAAGAAACGGGTTTCATAAACATTTCATCATAACTTACCTCATGGAAAAGAAACAAAATTCATAAACATCATTCCATCATAAACATAAACCATCCAAATAAATAATAATAATGGTATCCTTGGATCATATCCTTATAAAATCATAATTGAAAGCATGGGTTATTTTCCTTGATTAATCAAAATATCATTAAAACATTCTTGAGGAAATGGTCTTTCAACATTAAAAATTACTATTTGCAATATTAAAACTTCATGCATATTAAAGAAATCATTTTAATCAAAATAAACTTGTAAATTTATAAATTAATCTTAAAAAAATTGATGAATCATAATAGTAAGAAGTTACCTTCATGTTGAATAAGTTAATAAAATATTCCTTCTATATTTTTGTTGGAAAAGTCACAAAGTACCTCATTTAGAAAACAAAAAAAAAAGATTTCATTCAAACCATTTTTTAAAAATTCAAGCATGGGTAAAAAGTAATTTAAAAAATAATATGATAGTATTAAAAAAAATTAAAACATATTTATAATACATGGATATAGAATAAAAATATTCCCCAATTAAGACTTAAACATAAACAATGTCGAATATTGATGAGATTGTGAAATAAAACCCTAACCTATGGTCTGACTTCCTTCATACATTTTAGAACCTCCGGTATAATAAATTTAAATTTATTATAATTCTATACCAGATTCATTTTCATACTTATAATATCATATATGATCCCTTTATAACATTTTAACACCCCTTATTGAAATCATTTTTTCTGGATGTTAACAATTTCATTTATCTTGAGTATTTTAGTTCAGTAGTTCTAGCCCTTGAATATTTATATTATTTCCATAAATTCCATAATATTATAAATATCATATATATTCATTATAAACATATTTATAGTCATTAATAAAATTTATATATTGAAAAATGAATTACATCGTTCATGGAGACGGTAGGTCGTACATACGCAAAAATGTTGTTTCAATTTTTATATTGATGGAATAAAAGAATAGTAAATAATAATTCACCTTTAACTAATAATTATTATGTTATATATATAATATATATTCATAAAATTAATCCTTATTATCATCTAAGTAAAATATAAATGAAAAACAAATCACATCGCGTCATGGAGGAGGTAGTCCACATATACACACGAACGACATTATCATTTCCAAAAGGATTTAATGGTAAGTAATTAGACATGATATTGTCATTAAATAAGTGTAAGTATTTGATAAATATTGTATATAAACATTAAAATAATCAAAACACCCACCCATATAATATGGTGATGAAAAATGAATTGTATCGCTATGTGGAGACGGTAAGCCATGTGTACCCACAAGCGATACTTTCACTTGTCATTTAGTTGGAAAGAGGATGCATAATGGATTTTTCATAATCATAATAACATTTAATCATATTTTATATAATTAATTTATTGTTTCATTATAAATACTTTAGATTTATAGGATGAAAATAAGAGTATGAAAGAAAGTGATCAGTTAAGGTGATTACATCTTCTTGGAAAGAACTCTTTTAGATCTCCTCTTAATGACTATAGAGTTGGTATTTTGAGAAGACCGTGACCTCCAGAATATAGATAGAGAAGTTTATAGGAGAATTTTAAAGAGTATATTTGAGATATAAGTCTTAATATGGTGTAAATAAGTGAGGTAAGAAGTTCCCATTTATAATTGAGGTGAGGGGCACTTTTGGAATCTATAAAAAGATTAAATTTAAAATAAATTAATTCTCAATAAAAATAACTCCAAATTAGAAGGTATTAAAATATAAGTTTGGATATGGTTTTAATACCATCACATAATAAAATTTAGACAAGTTTTTTTGTAATTTTAAACCTTATCATTTTGATTAACCCTTAGTTAACCTATATTAATTTTAACTATAGTAGCAACGTTTTCAATATTAAAAGGTTATAATTTTTACTTATATGGTGACAATTGGATCATAAATGATCTATTTATGAAATTTTAGACCATATCATAACCTTTTTTCTTATATAAATATTTTTATGTTTTTTAAATAATTTAATAAAATATTGTTTTGATAAAATATCTTTATTGTCAATTTTGAAACTATTCATTTAATTTAAATTTAAATACATCAATACAAAGGGGGAATTAGAATATACTGATTTTAAATTTATATAATGGTTAATATAGATCTATAAAACTCATGGGTCATAATAACTCATTCAAATTATATCACTTTTAATATTTTCTAAATCATTTATTATATTTTTTATTAATTAGAGAAATATTGCATCGTTGTTGCATAAACAATTTAGGCCATCATATAATTACTAAAAATTAAAAAAAACATGAAAATAATTTTATTAATATAAAAAACGGGTACTTATATTCATTCATAACATAATTTTATTCATATGTGGGAACATAAGAGATATTAAAAACAAAGAGGGAGACATTTTGTAACTTTATTTGATTTAAATAATATATAAGTAATTTTCAGAGAAAATTGTTTGTTAAATAACTAAATTTTAAACATTAGGTGTTAAGTGTCTAATTTAATAAATCAAATAATAATTTTTATGAATAATTATGGCCTTATCAATTATTTTTAATCTAGATTAACTTGGTTTACCCTTTACCAAGGTGATAAATTTTACAATGGTTACTATTCATATTGACCAAAAATAAGAGGGGCCTAATTACCAAATTTGAACCTCATAATTATAAATATTTTATTAATTTTATCTAATTCAATATTTATAACTAAGAGGAATTAATTTTAAAGTAAGTGTTCAAAATGCAACAAAAACAGTTTTTTAGAAAAAAATACATTTTTTAGCATAAACCCAGATTTATTATTATCCTATGTGTAAAAAAATATTTATTTAATGTTTAAAAAAAATTAAACTAAATAATAATAATTTCATTAAAATAATTCACTAATATGGATTAATTTAATTTATTGATAAAATTCATTGCACGCAAAAAAACTATTTTCCAAAAAAAATATCACTTTTATTTTTAAATAATTTTTGTTTTTTAATGATAATAATTTGATAATTAATGAATTAATTTTATAAATTTTTAGACCATATATTTTTCATAATTTAGTTATTACTATTCATACCCTCCGATCCAATGGATAATAAATAATGGATGCATAATATTTTAATAATTTTTCACGGTTCGTCTAAAGTTTCTCTTGCATGTAATGAAAGATATCGAAGAAATAAAATTATTTAAATGGAAGTATTTCATAAAAATATTAGGTTGTTACAATAGATCCCAATTGTGCTTGTTTTTATTCATTATGGTGATGTTTCATGATTTGATTTCCCACGTATGTATCTATTGATTTTCCATGGATTGTTTTGATTATTTCTCTCAATTTATCTTTCATGCATTTTTTCATATTCTAGGTTTATTTGAATATGAAAAGTTTAAACAAAAACCAAAGGATGTTTTACGAAAAATGTTTTCAAAGAAAAATTCTTTATGAAACTTGTTTCATTTTAAATATTGATCTAATAGTTTCATGGTGAACAACATTTTATAGATTCATGGTGGTATCATACTAGGTATTTTCCTCATATTATGAAAATTCCTTTGGGCATATGTAGACTTGGTTTTATAGGATCCATGTAATGGAATGGGTGTCATGTAGATTTAGAAATTATCTTGTACGATTTCAGTTTATGGTGGTTTGGGATGGTGTTTATGGATGGTCACATGGAGACTTGGTTTTAGTTTGGATTTTATTTTTTTCTGGGTTTAGCCTTATAACTATGTTTTATTGTGTCTCATGGTTATGAACTTCTTCTTACATAATGTACTCTGGTTTTTTTCTATACATGAGACATGTTGTGTTTTTTCAGGGTAAAATTGTTCTCATTGTTATGTGTGTTGATACATAGGTTCTTATCACCATCGCTTGGTGATCAAGATTTGTCTTTAGGCCTTGTGGCAATCCATTTTGGGTGACATTTTAGGTTGACCTAGGTTGGTTCATTATAGAAAGGAATAAATATCAAATAAATTCAAATGTGAGAATAATTTATGAACTTTTCATAAATAAAAACTTATTATAAACCTTTTTAATTAAGATTAACATTATAGATATTTCATAATCATATACATAAAAACTTTTATATCCAAATTCAATATGATTTATAAGGACCTGACCTTAAATAGTCTATAAAATTGATTATTTATATAAGAATTCATTTCCTTGAATTAATAGATTTATTCTAGGTTTATATTTTTAATTAATTAGGTCATAATACTTAAATAAATAAATATTACATTACAAAATGGACACTACCACTCTATATCCATTTTTTCACAATACAAAACTTAAAAAAATAAGTTTTATTTTCATGAAAAATATTCACAATTTTCATCTTTACCTCATACTTCTCCCTAATCATCCTTAAACCCCTATGAAAAAAAATTAAAAATTGGTATGAGCACAAAAATATTAGTAATATACATATAAAAAGAAATAAAGAAACCCATTATTCCTTGAATACTCTTAAAAAATTTCCTTTTAAAAAATAAAATTTGGTCTCAAAATAAATATTTTCTTACCTAAGAAATAAACTTATCTTCCCAAATATTTTCATAAAAAATTTCATAATAAATATTAAACTAAAAAATAAAACACATAAATGTTTCTTTTTAATCAATAAAAACTCATGAAAAGTTATACATTTCATCCTTAATAAGTAGCATAAATTTCCATTTAAATTTAAGATCATTATCTTACCTTATGAAATCATAATATATCTCTGAAAACCCATAATAATCATATATAAATAATTTAGGTAACTTGGGACATCATTTCCATATCACTCTTAAAATTACTCATAAAAATGGAATAACCTAGCCAGTAAATTCCAATAATATCTTAGAATAAACCTAATAGGTTAACTTTGTCCCTTTACCCAATGCATTGAATAGTTATATTAGGGTCACACACCCTTGTTTTATAACAAAACCACTCATAATTGGTTTATAATGGAACCATCCATAATTGGTTTATAAGGAAACCACCCGTTATAAAAAACAATTCCTACTAAATATAACATAGTCATAACACATTAAAGATTACATAAAAATATTGTTTTCACCCCTAATTAAAACATTTATGGATATCAAAACATCCATTCTATTCAAAAAAAAATCAAAAATAATCAGAACAAAGGAAAATAGTGTTTTTATTTATAAAAAATGTGAAATTTTGTAAATGAATATAAACATCAAGTAATGTTTATTGTGTTTTGAAGAACCATTGATGCCATATATGTTAAAATAGAACATTCCTTTTTCCTTTTCTTCAAAGCATTCCATATAAAATACATAAAAAGATTATTTTTGAAAACCTTTGAAATAAAGTAAATAGTGATGTAGAATGTAATTTATAATTAATTTATGTCCACATAAATACACCCATAAAATAATTTTAATAATATGGACATAAAAGAAAAGGATTTTGAAAATAAATCTTTAAAACGTTTAAAATGAGGTTTTTAAGGTAAAGTATCCCTTACCTCAAGTCTGAATCATCATGTGCATTCTTTATATTTCTGAATAATAAAATTATATTAATTATTTACTTAATTAATACCTTTTATAGTTTATTATTCCTTTTATTTTATTTATTATCATGTTATATTCAATTACTTAATCAATTAAGTTCATGTGAGATGTTTTCACGATATTCAACTCATATATCCAAAATGACTTCGGTAGGTTGACTATGGTCAAATATGTAATTATTCTAATAATCTTGAATAATAATAATGAAATAATTATTATTTTTATATATTAATTATACTTTTAAAACCAACCATGAAATATGGTTATGGAAAATGAATTATGTTACAGTCGTAGAGATAGTAGGTCGTATGTATGCATGAGTAACATTTCGATTTTTCAAATAGCATGAGGGAAAGGAGTTAAATGTAATTTTATATTTGAATAGTTATTATTATATCATAAATATAATATTATTTCTTTAATTAAACTTATATATTGTATCCATGGTATTTGGTCATGAAAAACAAATCATATCACTTCGTGGATGTGGTAATCCACACGTACGCATGAACGATATTATCATTTTTCAATAGATGGAAAGGTAAGAAATAATATGATATATTATATTTAAATAATTATAAATATTTAATGAATATAATATATCTACATTAAATCCATCATTATAACTATCCTTGAGAGGTGGTGATGGAAAACGGATTACATTAGGTCATGAGGCGGTAGTCCACCGTACACACGAATTATGGTTTAATTTACCATTTGATGGAAGAGGGAGAAGGGTATAGGTTATTCCATTCACATTAAAAAATATAATTATATTAAATATACCATTTTTATTATTTCAGTATGTTTAAAAAATATTTTAAGGAGGTAGAAGGAAAAATAAAATAAAAATGCTCGGTTTATAACTATACATCTTATTTAGAAAACCTATTTAGTTTTATACCTACAGTATTCATAGGTTGGTTTTATAATCAAAAAATGGACTCTAAGACGTGGTTATGGGTGTAAGGAAGGTATTTGGTTAGGTATTGGCTGACCCAAAATGCTATTGAAGTACATATATGAGAGGATAGGGGGTGTCCTATTATAAGTGGGAGAGAGGATACACTTGGAATTTTTAAAAAGAATAAAATACATTAATGTATTTCTCAATAAAAATGAATAAAAATAAAAAATTTAAGAATATTAAATGATATGGGGTCTAAATATATCCATAAAATAGAATTTAAAAAAAGTTTATAGGTCATTTTAATCCTTATCACTTAAGTTTAACCCCCAGTAAACCTTTTTTAACCTTATCTGTGGTAACATATTTTTACTATTTTTACTATTCATTATGACCAAAAATTAAGTTGACATTATTACATAATATTGATTATGATGATTAAAAATATTTAATCCATTTCATAAAATTTATTTCACAAAATTTGTGGAATTTAATTTCAAAATAAACCTGAAAAATGTGATGAAAAACAGTTTTCTAGATAATTGTCTTTTTTAGTATAAATGTATTTTTATACCAAATTCGAGTATAAAATTCATCACAATGATCATAATTGGATTATTAATAATATAATCAAACTATTTTTTTAGAAATTTAAAATTTAATTTTACTTTGTAAATTCTTGAAATGAAGAGACAGTATTTAATAAAAATCAATGTTTTTCACTATTTATTGAAAAATAAAAATTTTCAAAAAAGTATCAAAAATTAATCCTAATATAATTGTGAAATACTGAATTAAAAACTTAATTTTATTTTTTAAAATTAAAATTCTATAATTTTAAATTTATTCTTTTAAATAAAACCATATAATACATGAAAACTTTTGACTAAAAATTACCTAATATTCATCCCTCTTGGAAATTGTGTCATTAAAATTTTATTCATTAATTAAATAAGTGGGAATATTTTTTTATTTATATTATTCTATTATTCCCATGTTTCTTCTTCAATCATATGGATTTTCTATAAAAACATAACCAGTTAAATCACTTTATTTTAAAATTCTTACACTTTTTTGTCAAGAATCTATAATGGTTGTTTCTCATAAGAAAGGTTTTTTTCTAGCTAAAATAATTTAGGTATAAAAACATAAGATGAATCAGGAACATATTTTCATAACAAATAAACCTGAAATATGTCATGTACCAAAGATAAACTTGGAAGTAAAGAAAATTAATAGAAATCTGGTCCAACTTTCTCCATAATTTTATATGACTTAATGAATCATGGAATTTACTTTCCCTTTTTACTAAAACGCATAACAATTTTCCATGAATATACTTTAAGAAAAACATTATCACCTACCTTGAAAGAAATATTTTTTATTTGGTTATCTACATAACTTTTCTACCTAGTCTAAGTTATCCTCATGTGGTACTAAATCAGCATAACCTACTCAACTATTTCTTCTACCAATTATGGTCCTAATAACTTTATTTTACTGAATTCATCCCAAAAAATCATAGTGTGACACAACTTTCCATATAATGCCTCAAAATAATTCTTTTATATATTGGAATGAAAAAAATTATTATAAGAAAAAAACCAAATTCAAATGTTGATCCCAACTTCCCAGATAATCTATTAAAAAAGATCAAATCATATTCTATAAATTTTAAATTTTTCTCTCAAATTATCCATCAGATTGAGGATAAAAGGTTGTAATAAAATTTAATTTAGTACCTAATGACTTTTTTAGTCCTTTCTAAAAATTAGAGGTCAATCTATGATCATTATCAGATATAATGGAAAGAGGGGCTCCATGTAATCTAATTATCTCTTTAATATAATGTTGCAAAAGATTATCCAAAGGAATATTATCTCAAATGGGAAGAAAATGCAGAGCTTTAGTTAATTGATCAATAATAACCCATATATCATTATTACCTTGAGATGAATTTAGTAATACAAACATGAAATTTATGGATATATTCTCATTCTGGCACTAGAAAAGGATGAAGCATTCCCTTCAGTAATTTTTGTTCAAATTTAACATATTGACAAGTCAAGCATTTTATATTAAAATCAAAAATGAATTTATTCATTCCTTCCCACCATAAATTTTACTAAAGGTATCTATACATTTTTGTGTTTCTAAGATGAATTAGAAATAGAAAACTATAAGAATTACTCAATATTTATTTCTTTAACTATGGGTCACATGAAACATATAACATTTTTTTGAATCTTAAAACACCTTATTTTTCAATATTAAATTTAGTAAAATTATATTTATTAATCAATTTTTCCTTTTCATATAAACTACTATATTCCTTATGATCTTGCTTATTTTTTTCTAATAAAGAAGATTATCTTGATACCAGAAAAAATAGATAAATTTCATGCATTCACAATTTCTAATCCAAAATACATAAAATAATTAACCAAAGGATCATATTCTAGATATATCATAGTTAATGTAGCATTATCTTTTTGACTCAAAGCATCAGTTACTCGGTTTTCTTTACCTGGATGGTAATGAATTGTGCAGTTATAATCTTTTATCAATTACAACTATATCCTCTATATCATATTAAACTCTTTATAAATGAATATATACTTCAAGATATTAGGATCTGTATATATTTTATACTTTACTCCATATAAATGATGTATCAAAATTTTTAAACCAAACATTATAGTCTCCAATTCAAGGTCATGTGTAGGATAGTTTTTCTCTTTAGGTTTTAATTTATGTGAAGTATAAACAATTACCTAATTCTTATGTATTAAAACACAACTCAATTCCTTCAATGAACATCGTTATAGATAATAAAGTCATTATTTTTGGATATATTGTCCAAAACTAGAGTATTCACTAATCTTATTTTCAATTTCTGGAAATAATCATCACATTATTTTGTCCAGATGAACCTAAATCCTTTTTTGTATTAACTTAGTTAGTGGGATAGATAATCGTGAAATGCTTTCAACAAACCATTTATAATAGCCTATAAATCTAGGAAAACTATAAATCTCAGTCACATTTTTAAGTCTTATACATTCATCCACCACTTTAGTCTTAGTGGGATCAATAGTTATGCCATCTTTATTTACGACATATCCAAGTAATGAAATATTCTATAAGAAAAAATCACATTTACTAATTGTTTCTTAAAAATTATTTTCTTTTAGGGATTTTAGATTAATCCTTATATGTTTTTAATAATCCTTATAACTTTTGGAATAAACAAAATATCATCTATAATCATAAACACAGAATTATATAAATATTCATGGAAAAATATATTCATAATATCCATTAATACAGCTGGATCATTTATCATTCCAAAGGGAATAACCAAAAACTCATAATGCTCATAACTAGTACTAAATGTTAACTTAGGTATTTCATCCTCATTTACCTTCAGCTGATGGTACCCAGACCTGATATCAACCTTTGAAAAATACTAAGATTCCTAGATTTGATCAAACAATTCATCGATATGAGGAAATGAATACTTATTCTTAATAGTAATGTTATCCAATGCTTTATAATCAATGAAAAGACTCATGTAATCATTTTATTTTTTAAAAACAAAATAAGATAATCCCATGGTAACATGTTAGGATTAATGAAACTGTTATCTATAAACTCTTAAAATTTCTTATTCAATTACATAAATTCTACTTTATCCATTAGATAAGGGGGTTTTGAAATTATCTTATCATTATGCTCTAATTCAATATTAAATTCAACTTCTTAATCAGGTATAATACCAGATTACTTATCAGGAAAAATATCTAGATATTATTTTATTATTAGGACATCACTAATCTAAATATTTTCCTCATTTTTAACAACATGAGAAAGGTAACTTTCATTTATATCTCTTAACAATTTCCCAACTTCTTAATATGTTATCAAAGGTATGAGTTGATTATTATATGCAAATGGAAAATAATTTGGAAAAATAACTTATTTGGATATATAATTTATCTTAGCATGATAAACTGAAAGTCAATCCATACTGAGAATAACATCAAATTCTATAATAGGAAAGGCAACAAGGTTTTCAGGGAAAAATATTCTATATATAATAACAGGAATGTATTTATAAATTATTTTTTCCTTAATAATACCCCTAGGTGTTTTTACCAAAATTTATGACTTTATTGATTGAGGTGAAATTTTCATTTTACAAGAAAATTTATTATAAATGAAAGAATATATAGACCCTAAATCAAAAAAGTCATTAGTATAATCTGAATAAAAAATTAATGTATCTATTAACAATTCATTCAATACCCCAATGGCTTCTATAGTAGTTTCAAATTATTACACCACACCCTTCTACTTATAGTATTGATGCCTCTCATTATTTTTTCTCTTCTTTGGACATGTATACATACAATAACCCATCTCATTACATTTAAAACACCTTACTACCTACTTATTAGAATTGGTTTTACCATTATAATGGTATTTTTGTTTGTAATCATGATCCATAGACCCAAACTTACCATATCATAATCAATTCCAAAATTTTATAAGACTTCCCCTAGGGTGATTTTTACTACACCTATCACAAACTAAAAACTTTATTTTCTTACATTAAAATTTAGTTGATCTATTATTCCCATTTTTATGCCACCTAGATCTATTTTTCTCTATGTTGTCATGGGATTAATGGTCATTAAAAAACTCCATTTCTACCTTCTCATCATAATGAACAAGTTTCTCATAACTTTTAAATTTTTGAAAGGCCAAAGCTATTTGATATATTGGATTTAATACTGAGTAAAACTAATTAATTGTACTATCAAAATCTTGAATATAATTTTGTGTTCACTTTTCTGATAAAGTGAAGTTTTATTCATACAAGACCACTGAATCTTATTCCTTCAACCTCAATTATAATAATTTTTTTCTATCCTAAGTCGAACAACTTTAGGAAAATACTTTTCAAGGAAAATATTCTTAAATGTATCATATTCAATGGAATAAATATCTTATATTTCTATAGTATTCTTAACCATTAACCACTATTGATCTTCTTCACCTTCAAAATAGTAAATAGAATGATTTTCCTTTTGATGATATGAACAAATCATGACTTTGAATATCTTTTACAATGATTTAATCCATCCCTTTTCTATTAATAAGTCAGAAGATCCACCGAATTCTAGAGGGTGTTGTCTCATAAAATTCTTCACTATCAATATATTCATCTATTGTAGATCTAGTTTCTCTCTATCATAGATACCACCACCATTTATAGTTAGAGTTAACTGATTGATCACAAAAAAACTACTCAATTATAATTCTAACCATTTCAGGTTTCTAATTTGGAAGGATATTGTCTCATTGGTGCCTTCCTACTTTATCTTCCTTGTTTCCTCTATAGAAAACTATTCTAAATAGAAATATTTTAAATGGATAAGCATGGTAATATTCATATTCTATATCATTATAACCATAAATTATAATCACTTAAGGGTATTTACTTACATTATCCGAATCTCTAAAACTATCTAAACCTTTTCTATGACACCAACTATAAGGACCTGACTTTAAATAATCTATAAAATTTATTCTTTAAACAAGAATTCATTTCATTTAATTCCCAAAGATCTTTTAGGTTTATAATTTTTTAGAATTAGTTCATCACCCTTACATAAATAAATATTACATCACAATTTTTACACTACCACTCGATATTTATTTTTTCACAATATAAAACTTTTAAAATAAAACAAGTTTTCTTTTCATGTTAAATATTCAAAATTTTCATATTAACCTCATCCATGTCCCTAATCATTCTTAAAACCATATGAAAAACATTTTAAAAAGTGGTATGAGCATAAAAATCTCAATAAGGGACATATAAAAAGAAATAAATAAACTTATTAGTCTATGAATACTCTTAAAATTTTTCCTTTTTCAAAATAAACTTTTTCCTCAAAATAAACATTTTATTTCCCAAAAAATCAATTTCTCTAACCAAAGATTTTCATTAAAAATTTCATAATAAATATTAAAGGAAAATTAAAATTCATAAATTTTTCTTTTCAATCATGAAAAACTTATGAAAATTAATACATTTCACCATTAATAAATAGCATAAACTTCCCTTTAAAATTAATATCATTAGTTAACCTTATAAAATCATAATATTTTTATGAAAACCCATATAAAGCATAGATAAATTATGTAGGTAACATGGGAAATAATTTTCATATCACTCTTATAATTAATATTTTGAATAGAATAACCTACCTTGTAAATTCTAATAATATATTAGGAGAAACCTAACTGGTTAATTGTGTCCCTTTACCCAATGCATTATAGAGCTATATCACGCTCACCTATCTTTGGTATATAATGGAAACACATTTTCATGGTTTATAATGGAACCACACATCCATGGTTTATAACAGAACCTCAATTTATCATAAAAATTTATCAAGAACCATAATATAGTCATAAAACATGAAATCTTGCATAAAAATATTTTTTACACCCATAAGAAAAACATTTCTGGATATCAAAATATCCATTCCATTTAAAAACATTTTAAAAAATACTCAAAATAAAGGAAAGTAGGGTTTTTATTTGAATAAAACATAAAATATTATAAATTAATCCAAAAATAAAGTAATGGTTATGGAATTAGGAAGAACCATTGATGTTGTATACTTTAAAATATAATATTCATTTTTTTCTTTTTATAAAAATGTTTCGTATAAAATATATAAAGATATTCTTTATTAAAACCTGTGAAAGAAAGTAAAAATTCATGTAAAATTTATTTTATAATTCATTTATGTACATATAAATACATCAATAACATAATTTTAAGAAAATTTAAATTTAATTAAATTATTTAGAAAATAAATCTTTAAAATATTTAAAATGAGTTTTTTAAGGTAATGTATCCCTTACCTCGAGTCTGGATCGTCATGTATGTTTTTT
Organism: Viscum album; assembly: GCA_963277665.1. Classification (NCBI taxonomy): domain Eukaryota; kingdom Viridiplantae; phylum Streptophyta; class Magnoliopsida; order Santalales; family Viscaceae; genus Viscum; species Viscum album. The sequence continues at coordinate 1,963,853,412 of OY728137.1, forward strand.
ATATTCCAAAATAATATAATTATGATAATTATTTAGTAGAATAAGAAACTTTTTCAAGTTTATTATTCCTTTTATTTTATTTATTACCATTTTATACATAATTACTTAATCAATTAAGTTCACACATTGTTTTTGACGTTATTTGGCTCATGTGTCCAAAATGACTTTGGTAGGTTGACTATGGTCAAAGTGGCCACTATTAAATAATATATAAAATAATAATAATTTAATAATTATAATTTTTATACATTAATTATACTTTTAAAACCAACCATGATATATGTTTATGAAAAATTAATTACGTTGCAATCATGAAGACGGTAAGTCATACGTACACATGAGTAACGTTTTCATTTTTCAAAGAGAATGAAAGAAATAAGGTAAATATGATTTTATATTTTTAAAATTATTCTTATATCATAAATATAATATTATTATTTTAAATTCACTTATATATATTATCTATGTGATGTGGTCATGAAAAATGAATCACATTGTTTCGTGGTGGTGGTAATCCACACGTATGCACAAACAATGTTATCATTTTTCAATGGATGGAAGGGTAAAAAATAAGATGATGTCTTATATTTAAAGAATTATAAATATGTAATTTATATAATATATATATATATATATATATTAAATTCATCATTATAACCATCCTTGATAGGCGGTGATGGAAAATGAATTACATCAGTTCGCGAGGTGGTAGTACGTTGCACACACGAATGATGTTTTCATTTCCCATTTAATGAAAGAGGGAGAATGGTATAGGTTATTAAATTTACATAACAACATCTAATTATATGTAATATAATGGTGTTATTATTTCAAAATGTTTTAATAATATTTGAAGGAGGTATAAGAAGATATAAAATTAAAATGCTTGGTTAAGAAATATACCTCTTCTTTGGAAAATCTATTTAGGTTTATACCTAAATTCTTCTCAGGTTGGATTTTGGATCAAAAAAGGGTATATAGGATGTATTAAGGTATGTAAGTAAGTTATTTGGGAAAGTTTTATTTGAAAAAAAAAGGCTCTTAAAGTTTGGATCTGAGAGGAGAGGGGGTGTCTTTTTATAAGTGGGGGAGAGGAAACACTTTGAATTTTAAAAAAGAATAAAATATATTAATGTGTTACTCTAGAAAAATAGAACTAAAATGGACCACTTATGAATATTAGATGATATATGGTCTAAATGTGGATATAAAATATAATTTATACAAGTTTATAGGTCATTTTAACCCTTTTCACTTTAGTTTAACCCTTAGAAAACCTGTTTTAACCAAATTCATGGTAACATATTTTTATTGTTTTTAGTATTCATTATGACCAAAAATTAAGTTTAACTTATTAAATAATTATTATTATTACTATTACAAATATTTAATCTATTTTATAAAATTTAATTCATATAAGTGATAGAATTTAATTAAAAATTAAATCCAAAAAATGCGACGAAAAACAATTTTTCATAAAAATATATTTTTAAGTATAAAAATGTTTTTATAGAAAATTTAACTATAATATTCATTAAAAATAACATAATTGGATTTTTAATAATATAATTGAACTAATTTTTCTTTGAAAACATTTTAATATGAAATTTAACTTTGTAAATTCTTGAAATGAAAAGGCAGTTTTCAATAAAAATAAGTATTTTTCCACTATTCATTGAAAAAATCAAACTTTTCAAAAAATTATAAAAAAAATAATACAATGATAATTTTTAAATTATTAATTTAAAATTTAATTTCATTTTTTCAAATTAAAATTCTATAATTTTAAATTTAATCTTTTAAATAAAATCATATAATGCATGAAAAACCCAATTTAGTTAGAAATAAAGTTTTTTCCTTTTGAGTAAAAAATTACCTATTATTCTTATAATAAATATAACTATATAAAATATAATTAATATATATTAATAATACATTAAAATTATTTATCTTAATATTACCTAGGTAGTTACATGAACTCATTTATATTTTATGCAATATGGAATTTCAATTTAAATATATGATATTTTATGAATTATAAATTTTATAATTCAATTTCTATTGTGTAAAAATTTTACAAAATATAAATATAATATACTTTACAATATTTAAACCTTTAATAAAATTAATCATCAAAACATTTTTGATGTAGACTAAATAATATCTTTAACTAAGTCATTCATCTTAATTTGAACATTTCAAATTAATTAATTATGAACAAGTTATAATTTAAATATAAACACCTTTATATTTAAGACTTATTTATATGATTTATAAACTATTTCCAAATTATCATTGTAATTTCTAAATAAACATTTATTTAAAGATTATAAAGTTTTCACATAACTTTGGTAAAAGGTTTAATACCATTTTATTATGATTTATAAACATTTGATAAACCATAAAAATTTAAAAAATATTAACTCTTTAATATTTAAGAAATGTTTTTAATGAATGTTTAAAAAACATTTAATCCATTAATCATAAAAATTTTATATTTAATTAATTCTAAATTTCTTTCATTATTTATAAACTATTTACAAATAATCTAATTAAATTCTTAAATGAATTTTATTAGGTAATAAATTAATGTTTCATTTATTATGAGAAACAAATATGAATAATTTTATATTTAACATAGACTTGTAAAAAAAATTATAACTCCTATCACTTATAATTTTATAATTAAATTATAAACTTATAATCCATATATATATATAAAACGCTTTGTTTATATATATTTCAAATATATATTTTATATAAAAAACACTTGTTTATATATATATATATATATTCCAATATATTGGATATAAACACTTTAAATCCACTTTCAATATGATTTCATTCATTATATGGCATTTCACTTTTAATATATAATATTATTATGAATTATAAACATTTTATAATCCAATTTCTATTATGTAAACTATTTACATAATCTAAATATCACATATTTAAACATTATTTAAACCATGAACAAATTAATCATCAAAAAACTTTTTATGTGGTATAAATAATATCTTAAATAATGAAATTTTTAATTTAAACACTACAAATTAATTAATTATGATAAAATAATAATTTTAAATATAAATTAATTTTATATTTTTTCCTTACTTGTGTAATTTATAATCTCTTTATAATTACCTTTATGATTTCTAAATAAACACTTTATTTCAAGATCATAATGCATGCCATATAATTTTGTAAAAGGTATTTTAAATATTAACATTTAATATATGGAATATTTTATTAATAAATTTTTTAAAAACATTTATATAATTAATTTTAAACTATTTATAATTAATTAATTTATGAATTGTTTATAAATTAAAATATTCCAAGAATATTTTTTACTATGATTTATAAAGATATTATAAACCATATAAATTTAAAAACTATATTCTTAATATTAAATCCATGATATTAATGGAATATTTATAATAACTATTTTAAAGATATTAAAACAATTAACCACAAAAAAATTATTGTTAATTATTTTATAAAACACTTTTATAAATTCAATGAATATTCAAAAAATATAATTCCTTATTTATAAACAATCTATAAATAACCTAAAATTTTGATGCTCTATTTTCCCACTACAACGATGCGGGTTAAGTTAACTTCTTAACATAATTCATTCCTTCCACTCTATATTATGTTAACAATTTAACATAGCATCAAGTGGTTCTCTCAACATTATATTGTCATATAACATAATTCTAAGAGGATTAAAACTTGTTAAGATTTCATAAAATGTATTCTTCATTTAATATTGTAATAAATGCATTGATTCGATGAGGAAGTTGGTGCTTTAATACCACTTATAGGTTTTAGGGTAATCGTCAAATGGTCTTGGTGGTGGAAGAAAGACCATTTTTATGTGATCAAAACTTGACATAATCAATATGAAATATAAACGAAGAGCATAAATATGCATAATAGGATGATGACAACCTCCATCTTAAATCTTTTATGGAGTCTTCTTGATAAATATCACAAGATAAAAATATGATAGTATCCTTACTCCAAGGTGATTACACCATCCAAAATATCCTAGAACATTTCATGGAGATATTTCTACACAGAAGGGGTGCTAGTGCCTTTGACTAGTGATAAACTATGTTTTAGTAGGAAAAAATAATTAGTAGGATTTCATATAATTATTTATCACCAGTATAAGGGATCTCATCACTTTATATATACATATTTTGAACATTCCATTTAATAAAACTTTATGTCTATATTCAATGTATCAGAATACATTTATTCCCATTGGATTTATTCATTTAATTAATTCAGTGAATGTAAGTCATTTAATCTATTTATAATAGATGTCATTTATTCAATTCATAATAAATTATAAATAATGAAAATTCATGGGAAGATACATGAACCTATATTTAATTCATTCATATATATATTCTAGTGCACACCTAACATACACCACATTCAAAGGGTAGCTAAAAATGAATAAAGAAATTTTGAACTAGAAGAGTGTTGCACCATAAAAAATGAGATCATGCCACAACTTTTTTTATGAAATAATAACTCAAGCATACATAAGAGTAAATATTTTATAAGACTTGATCTGGTTCTATGAAAGGATACACGATCATGTTGTAATGTAATCTATTGTGTCATCAAGATATGGGTTGTGCTGCAGTGAAGAATCCATAAGAAATTAAGGAAACTCTGGGTTGTGTTTATAGAATGAATTATGCTACAACATGTGTGTCATTCCATAGTAGTGTGAATGTTAGGAAGGCACATTCCATAATCAAAGTGGTTGGGATATGAGAGGGTCAATTTTTTAGAAGTAATTGAACTCCCGAAAGACTCAGTTATATGAGGAAACAATGTAACCAGAGGATCACACCATAATGAGTCAATGATTTATGTATATTTTACAAGATATTTCATGATCTTCCTAGAATTTAAAATAAGATTCTACCTAGATTTTTTATCTGAATTTTTACAGAATATCACATTATTACTTGAAATATCACAATGTAATCTATTCATGTTTAAATTTATTACTCCATAATAATGGTCTACTTTGAATATATTGAAATATTTTGACTTGAATTTTTTATAGTATTTAGAAGACTTATTTATGGGTGAATTCACTATTATTTTATTTTTATAAAATCGAGGAGTCTTCTTATAGTAAATCACACCAAAGTTTTTGATAAATTCGTAGGAATTAATTTATGGAGGTTAGTGGTGATATTTTGGAAAGAGTTTGAATTAAATATGGGGAATATTCTATAGCATATGAATATACAGGATATTTGATCATTATTGGGAATTAATTATGGTTTAAATTTTACCATTATGGATATTTGATTTGGTAAAATAGGAAATAAAAAATATAAATTCATATTTTGTGTATCTATATTTGATGATGATTTATTTGAAAAAAATTATGGAAAGTCATGGATATTAATTGGGATGGAAAGTCAGGGATATTATTTGATATGGAATTAATGGTTAACTAATGAGAGAGAATTTTTTTCATATTTTATTTTGAATTGGAATATTTAAGATATATTCAGGGTGTAATATTTGACTAGATATTTTTAGAGATATTATTAGAAGGAAGGAGTAATTTTTTACTGTGATGTTTTTAGAAATTAAGGGAGGATATATTGATGGATCATCTAGATAATTATAGTAATTAAACATGGAATGGTGACTTGTTAATATCTTATCCCTTGGCTCTAGGTCCTGATGGAAAACACGCTATATTTATTTAGATTTTATGGAAGTAAGAAGGCTTATAAGAAAAGGAGCATCATTGATATATCCATTTTCAAGAGAGGAAGAAGAGGGGGTGCCAAAATAGATTTCCAATGATCACATATGGTTCATTTAAGGAATAAGGTTCAAATAATATATAGTTTCATTTCAACTTCCAGATTATTGAATAGTTGAATACAAATTGTAACAAAGATAAATTCTTGTGTGAAATTATCTTCATCTAGAAGAATTTTGACACTATTGTGATCATGTGTGTAAGGTAAAGATATAAATCACTCTATGAAGTATATATCATCTAGACTTATAGTATTAAAATTATAATAAAGTAGATATCAACATCACATAAATCATAGAGTTATAATTTAAGAATATCCATTTTTATATGATGATCATGTAGAGATTATCATGTATATAAATTGATGAATTCTTCTATGAATCAGTTTGTAGAGTGGAGTTATAGGGAGTTCCCCTTGGTTTATGACTCACCAAACCCTAAATCTTGTAATGGAAGTGAGCCTTGGAATTTAGTTACCTTAAAAAATGTATCCACTAAGTATTGTGGGATACTGGATTTTGGCACATTGAGACATCATCAATGTGTGCTCCTTTGATGTAGCCCTTTGTGATAAACCAAGTAAAATCCCCATGTCTTTTGAATGCTTCACTTTATTGCATATATATGTTTTTTTCATTGATATAACTATAAATAATAAAATATTTAATTGGTTCCTTAAAATTAGAGCATAAGATATGATAAAGGGGAAAACATGATCAAGTAAAATGTTTTAATTAGGAAACACCCTGATTCACCCCCCCCCCCCCCCTCAGGGTGCACATATTCAACTTGGTCCCCAAAAATGTTTACCAGGAACTAGTATGATATCATTTCCTTCTTATATCATGGTTCTTATAAAGCTATGATAACTATAGACTTATTTTTAATATTTGGATGTAAAGAGGTTTATTTGACCTAGTGTCTCACCTTTCATGGAATTATTTTTGTTTTAAAAGAAGGTCAATGATATCTTGCTATTATGAATTGAATACCAAAAGATAAACCAAGTGATAATTAAAAAACATAAATTTTACCATAAATTAATGATTTTTTTAATCAATTAAAATGGGTTAAATGGTTTTTTAATATTGATTAAAGGTTAGGATATCACTGGTTGAGGGTGAAGGAAGAGGATATTATGAAGATGTTTTTAAAATAAGGTCTGAAAATTGTAAATTCTTTGTAATTTCATTTAGGATTTCGAATCATACTTATATTTTTATATTATTATTGAATTATATATTTCCAAAATACCTTGATGTGTTAATTATGTAATTTTTAGATGATATATTGATTAACTTAAGATCCAGAGAAGATAATATAAGATATTTTAGGATAATTATAGATATGTTTTATAAGAATATGTTGTATGAGAATCCATACAAATGATAGATATAGATTTAAGAGGTGATGTTCCTGGAAAATTTCAACTCTAAGGATGGTCTTTCTACTACCCCAAAGAAATATGAAGTACTTATGTCTTGGTAGTGTCCCAAGAATTTTTTTGAGATATAAATTTTTCTTAAATTGGATGGGTATTACAGACACTTCATTCAAGTAATTTTGAAACTAGAATCATCAATGATGGTTTTTATGTAAAGGGATAATAAGTTTGAGTAAATAGAGAAGTATCAAAGATATTTTAATGATCTTAAAATAAGGTTGACTACTACTCTAGCGTTGATCTTACCTAAATCCTATAAAGGGTATTAAATGTATTAGGATGCATTAAGAGCTAGTTTAGGTTGTGTTCTTATTAAAGGGGATAATTTGGTGGATTATATATCAAAATAGTTATGACCAAATTAGAATAATTATCTAATGCATGAATTAGATTTAGAATAATTTTTTTATGGCTAAAATATATGGAAGAATTATTGGTTTGGTTAGGTTTTTTTGTATTTATATAATAAAATTCTAAAGTATATTTTATCCTAAAGAGATTTTAACTTAAGGAAAATAATATGGTTTGAGTATCTTCAAAAAATTTACTTTGACTTATCTTATAAACCAATTAAGGGTAATGTTATGGAACATAACTTAATAAGGAATATTTAAGTAGTAAAAGAATCAAAAATTTAGTGGTAGCTGATGGTATTGATAAAAATCATGCATTAAGAGACTCGTGAGGAAGTAATTGTATTATATTAGATTGACTTAAATTTTTCACTTTTGGGTCCATTAAAGGAGGTATAAATATCTAATATAAAATATAAATAGGTTAATGATGCCTTAAATAGTGGAGAGGCTATTTATTAGTGGTGATAATTTATGGAGTACCTTCATCAAATGTTTCTTGTGCACTATATTTTTTGAAATAGTTTGATTTTAAAAAAAAGAAAATTAAGGGAAAAAGGTATTTTGAAAAAAAAATATTATGATAAAGGTAATTGAGTCATGGGTGGTTTTCCAATTGTAATGTTATCTTAGTACTTAAATTATATTATCTTTTTCTTATAATTCTTAACTAATAAATGATAGGATCTATAATCACTTCATTTATCACCTTCGGTTGAATGGTTATGGTGAGAAAAAACTTAAAAAAAATTATTATAACCTCCTTATTGTGTGTGAAATCAATATAACAAATCACTCTTGGATTTATTAGGAAATACCTAACTAGGTCTTGTGTCTCTCAAGAAAACCAAGAGTAAACACTTCCCCTTTTACATGTGCCAATAACCTTAAAGCACTTCACTAATCATATCATAATATTCCACCATATATAGACTAAAACTAAGTGGATGAAGATTATGGGTCATTGATCAAGAAAATAAAAAATAAATAGAATTAAATCAAACATAACTACATTTTCAATTTAGAACTATTACTAAATATTGAAACCAATTAAAAATAAATAAAGAGTTTTATTCATTGAGGTTTGAAGACTCAAACATTATAAAGGAAAAAACTTCCCTTCCTCAATCACTCAGAATTTACCCCTCTATTTAAAGGGTGGAAGAGATGAATAGGGAATAATAAAGTGTTACAGTGCCCAAGAAAAATAGAAAAAAAAATAACAGTAAAAAACAACAATATTTGTAGTTTCTCTGGTAAGTTAAAATGATCTTACCCACATGTACATATCTATTATTCTTCACTGAATATATATTTTCATCATCATGTGACTATCACTTTTTTAATTTCTATTATTTTTTCATTAAAATTCCTAAAATATCACCATTAAAACTCAGTATCCTTGGTATTCATTTCATTCAATGTATTCCTATAAATCTGGAATAATAATTTGACTACTTTCTAGTGTGAAACATTTGAATTATAGTAGTATTATTATTCATTTAAATTATCCATAAAATTTTAATATTCACACTCCTAATATAATTAAAAATTTAGTAGTATAGTGTGTTCTACAATGTGGTGTTCTTCATGACGAGTATCAGATAACCTATAGCATTGAAGGCATCCCAAAATGGTCACCATGAATGTACCATAGTGTGGTCCTAATAATTTAAATCCTTATCCTTAAACTCTTGGTCTTTACTCTTCATGAGAAATTATAATAACCTCCATGGAAAGTTATAGCTCATCATTTTCCATAGGTAAATTTTAATCTCATTGTGGTCTTATTTATGGTATTGTCTTTTATCTTTACTCATTTTGTAGTTTTTTCTTGGTATCATCCTTTGACTAATTTTCAAAAAGGTATAACACATAAAAACTAGAAAATGACACATAAAAATCCTTGGATGACTCATATAATGGTGTGAAATGACACTTACATAGAGTATATTCACACATACACAAATATAATTACTCATATGAAATTGGATATGAATCATACACTGGTGAAAATGACACTTACACAAAGATAAAATGACTCATAAATACAATAAGAATCACTCATATTCACTCATGATTTTTCTATTTCACCATGCCTTCTTGGGGGAAAATGAATTCATTATAACCCTCTAAGAATCTCCACTTCCTTAAATAACTATATTATCAATAATGACATCCAATTTCACACTACATGATCATATTCCTTCATAATAGAAAGATAAATGATATTAGTAACAATCCATTGACATTATTACCAAAATCAAGCAAGTGAATTTATTGGTAATTTTAAAAAATATTCTCGTAAATGAATAATTTGACACTTTAATTCCAAAACTCATTTTAACTTAATGAATAAATAATTATGGGGGAATAAAATGAATTTAATACCAAAAATATATATTGAATTTATGAACTATGTCAATTCCCACACACATGATCCTTGGACACTCATACAAGTGAACTTTACAAAGATTCATAAGAAAAATTCAAACACTAAGATAATGTGAGTTTCATTTTTCAACACCATAGTACTCATTATTATCATGATTATTTAATGTTCATAGTTCCATTTTATTTAGTAATAACATTAAAATAATTTCCACTTATTTTATCCTCTTAGGTACACTTATACTTAAATTTTTATAAATATTTTACTAAACACTCTAGTATGGATTTTAAGAAAAGTTTTTCTCATTCCAAGTTCATTCTAGTTTCACCATAGGATTTGTGAATTTGTTCATATCTGCATAATGATTAAATTATTTATGCATATAATTAGGTATTTTATGGTTTTCTTAAGGCTTAAGGTTTGTGGTTTCTAATAATAGAATTATGAGGTAGGTTTAGGAGGTTTGGATTTATGTTGAAGCATGATGAATGATTTTTAGTTTCCTTAAATAGTGTATTCCTCCCTTATCTTAATTATCCTTGATAAAAATACACCATTATAAATTCTTAAAGGATAGTCCATACCTTTTTTCATTTCAATAGTAATAAGCACATCATTTCTATGTTTCCTTCACTGGGTTATGATTGATAATATTTTTACTTTGTTTTTTTCTTGAAAGAAGAGAGGAACATTGAATTTATTCAAGTATGTATGATACCTACCTTTACCTAGATTATGAGGTATTTCCCCTCTCTTTTGATGTGTTCTACTTCTTTTCTTGCAATAACTTCAATGTCTCTTTTCAAATAGCTCCAACTATATGGTACTAGTATAACAAAATTCGTAACATAATTTTATCTTCCAAACCACTCCAATTATCCTCCAAACTTTTCTTCATCTACTTGGACAATCCAATTTAGATAAATTCAACATAAATAATATATTTATTTCCTATTTACCCATTTGTATTATTGTTTCAGATTGAATTGAGATCTAGAATTTTGTATAGAATTAAATTAAAGAGGGAAAGAGAAGTCTCCTTCACTTCAAAATAGTAATAGAATTACATGACCAAATTTTAGTGATATACATTCCATATTTCCATCTTTATCATCATGTATTTATTCATAAATTATCAGGAAAAATTTTCCAATGCTTCTCATTTTAGGTCAAATAGAATCCTTAAAATAGTTTGTTCTAACTCTCTTTCTCCCTCCCCCGCACTTGAATTCAACTTAGACCACGCACCAACTCATAGACCAAGGTAGATATGGATTTTTAAATTGTAATATGGATGATAAAAAATTAATTCATCGATAATAAGGGATAAAACGGTTAAATTTAAATGTATACTTGAAAATAGATTTCATTGAAAAAAGGGATTAAAATAAAAATAATGCCTTAATAATGTATAGCTCAAAGTCTTAAAATGGACCAAATTTTTTACTAGATTATTCAGTAAGTTATAGTTATAAATAAAGCCTTAGTTATCTCAAAAAAATGGAATTGTAAGAAAATGTAAAATTTGGTTTAGAAATCTCTCAAGTAAGTCATTAAAATGTTGAATAGTATTTCAAGCTATGAGATTTAAAAATCAATGGGATATTCATGAATTTAACTCACTTGGAATTTGAAAACAAGTTAATTCTAGCATTCATATAAGGTGGGTAAATGGGTCAAATCAGTTCCCCATCACTGGAATAGATTCAAAGTTTTAAAGGTCATTCAAATTGGGATTTATATGTTTCAAAAACATACTAAAATTTTAAAAAGAAAAAAAATGAAAATTCTTAAATTACGAAGGTTACCATCCTCCACAGTTAAATAATGTAGTTTCCTTAATTAATTTTAATATATTTATTATGAAAATAGAATTTAAATATAACAACAAAAAGAAATCAAGTGTTCATAATAGGTACAACCTGATGGGTCATTTTTTGATAAATAGGTTGGAGGAGTGTGATATCCTCTACTGGTTCATTAGGAAAGTTTCCATGGAATATATTTATTATGTGATTATTCATTGTAAATTTGGTTTTTATCCTTCTTTCAAAATCTATATAGTACTAAAAGGATAGATATGAGTTGTTATAAATGGACATTCCCATATGTAATGAAGTTTATAAGGAATCAGCTTGAGTCTAGATTTGTAAAGTAATGTTTGGTTCCTTTGATGGAAGTAATTTTAATGAATTATCATATCATGATTCAAAATAGTATTTTATTTGTAAATTATGTAGTTTTTAAGATCTTATCTTATAATTTCTTCTTGATCTTTCAGTTTCATTTTTATATCTTTCCTAACTCTGTCTAAATCCAGATTTATCTCTCTTATAGTCTAATATGCTTTGTGTTCCAACTATAGAGGTAGGTGATATCTCTTTCCATAAACCATACTATATAGACTCATTATAATGGGTGGTTTTGTAGGCATTCTTATAATCTCATAAAGTGTCTTACAACATTTGGATCCAATATTTTTTGTTTGGATCAACACTTTTCTGCAAAATTCCCTTTATCTCCATGTTTAACACTTTAGCTTGGCTATTTGTTTGTGAGAGGTAGGGTGTTGATGTCTTATGATTCAATCCATAATTACATATCTAGTACTACATATTCCTATTGAAAAAATGGATCCCTTAATCATTGATGATGGATATTGGAACTGTAATCTTAAAAAAATATGTTACTCTTCACAAAAGCACACACAACTTTAGCATCATCAATTTTGGTGGCCTTTACTTCCACCTATTTTGAAACACAATCCATATAAAGAAGGATGTAATAATTACCAAATGAAATGGGAAAAGGTCCCATAAAATATATTCTTAAAAATTACAAAATTTTATAAAATATGATTAGTTTTGGAGCATTTCTTGTCTCCTTGAAATATTTCAAAAAAGATGAAATTTCTCACATTATTTACAAAATTCATGTGTATATTTAAATAAATTGGGATAATAAATCCTTGATTATAAAACTTTTACAGCTTCCCTTTTAGGTTTAAAGTTTCCTCCAAAAGATAAAGTATAAAAAAATTCAAAAATATATTGCATTTCACTTTCAGGTAAAAGTCTCCTTATTACCTAATCATTATAGATTTTACACTTGTATGGATCTTCCCAAATGTAAAATTTTGATTAAGATTTTAGTTTTTTAATTTTTTATAGATTTAAATGATATGGTGCCTGGGATGTTTCCAAATAATTAACCATATTGGTATATTAGGGAACCTATCCTTTAATCAAGTATAACTTCTCTCCCAGTATATGGTCATTTACTGGTTCTTGTTCTAGAATTTTATCTTCAGTAGTGTTGGTCTGCCTACTCAGGTGGTCAACCACTTGGTTCTCAGTTTATTTCTTGTATTTCATTTCAAAATTAAATTCTTAAAATTAGAAAATTCCATATGACTAGCTATAGATTGGCTTCATCCTTCTTTATCAAGTATCTAAGGGCTGGATGATTATAAAATATTAAAACTTTAGTTCCAAGAAAGTAAGATATGAATTCATCTAAATCAAATATAAATGGTAGAAATTTTTTTATATGTCTGTGTAATTGAGCTAGGTAGAATCCAAGGTAATATAGGAATAGGAAATTTCTTGATATATTCCTTTAATTATTTGTGAAATAGTTGCTCCTGTAGCTTGATTGGAAGTATCACAAAGTAACTCAAAAGGATTATCTTGGTTTGGTGGTATCATAACTAATAGGTAGATCAATATTATTTTAAACTCATCAAAATATTTACTAAAATAATTATTAAAATTAAAATTATCATATTTCAAAGGTAACCTAGAAAGTGTAAGATTGATCTTACTAAATTCATTGATAATGTAAAGACTCGTAAATTCCGTTAAAAAAAATTCTCAAATTCATGGGATTTTTACGAGTCCTTGAAAATTTACGGCACTTGATTCTGAGTCCTGGTGTTCCCGGAATAAATTTTTGAAGTTTTGTTTGGGTACGTTCAGTAATCGTATGATTGGGATTTTATAACTTTTGAACCGGTGCTCGGAACTGAAATCTGAGGGCACCGTTGAACTCGCAGTGTCGGTGATTCTTTAGTGAGACCTTCACCTTAGTTTCATTCTATCGAGAATAGAAGATAGTTTTGGGGTTTTTAAAATAAAATTAAATAAAAATAAGGTGTGCTTATTTTTATTTGTTGGTGGTTAAAACCTCCAAGTGGAGGTTAAAGGCCCACCCGCACATAATATCCCTTGGGAGTATATTATTTGGTGGGTCCCACCCTAATTTTAACACCTCTTGCAATAAAATAGGTGGGGGCCACACGGGCTTTGAACCCCCTTTAACCCCCATTTATGTGGGATGAAGACTCTTCACGTTTCCCCATTATTTTAATGTGCCAACTCCTTAATTTAATTAATTTAAGCCTTGCAATTAATTAATTGAATCCATTTGAATTCATGACAACCAATAAAATAAAGGTTATGATATTATTTTATTTTGGGTTGGCCTAATCTTTTAGTGGATCTTGGGGAAGGAGGAGAACTCTCCAACAAATAATGCGAAGAATGCCATCTTCGACTTCATCACCTCTGAGCACTTTCCAACGCACAAGCTTAAGAATTGGGAGTGCGTGACGAATGCAGCGAATGACGAATTGATGCCCGCCTTTTCCCGCGTCTTTGTCAATGATCAATGACAAACAAGGTGGGGGTCGTTTTGATTGAATTAAACCATTATCCTTCGTCATTTAGTGTGGTTCAATGTTAGCCAATTGTTATCACCTAAAGTGGAGGGCGCGGGCCGAAAAAACACGGCCCGAAGTCCCTCCATTGGTTCTTGATTGGTTGGTGGCGGCGGTGACGCAACGGCGCCTCCAAAGAAATGGGCCGTGGAAGATGGGCTGTGGCGGTATATGCAGCGACCGGCAACGAGCCGGCCGCGGAAGAAACCGGTGGCGCATTAGCCACTGGGTCGCCGGAGCCGTGTGAAGAGCTGGGTCGCGGCCACCACGGGCAGCGGCGGTGCCGAAGGGGCACGGTGTTGTCGCACCGCACCGGAGGAAGGGGGTCATGGCCAGGAGGTCCGTGGTGGAAGGAAGAAGGTGTGGCACCATCGCACCGCGTGGTAAAAGGGTCATGGCCATGCGGGCCGCGGCAGTCGAAGACGGCGCGGTGCCGTCGTGCCACGTGGGTGGGGGAGCCACGGCTAGGCAGGTCATGGTGGATGGAATGAAGGGTAGTCGACTGAGTCGGCCGTCGACGAGGAGCGCACCAGGGTGGGACCTGGCTGGGTCCCGCAGAGAGGAACTGGCATCTGTGGGTTCCGTTACTGGGAGACGGGGGGCACAGCCCCCCCCCCCCCCCCCACCCTGATTGATTAGGGTGGGCCCCGCAGGGCGCCGCTGCCGCCTGGTCTCCCTGACTAGGAGGGCTTCACCGCCCCCCCACCCTAGCCGCTTCAGGCTGGGCCACCATGCCACATGGGCCGCGCCGCCCTGGGTCGGGCCGCCTTGAAGGTCGTGCCGCCGCCCTGGGCCGGGCCGCCGCACTGGGCCTGGCTGAAGCCGCTGGGTCGGGCCGGTTCCGGTGGTCCAGGTTGGACCCGCAAACCGGGTCAGACCTTGGTCCGGATCTGGACCCGGGTCGGGCCAGGTCGATCCGGCTGTGCCAGACCGGACCCGGATCAGTCCTGACCGGATTCACCCTGTTTCCCATATCTTGGGCTACGGGTGTCTGATTGAAGAACAGTCTGCACCGACAGAAGTCTTGGAATAAGAAGTTTCTTTTGGAATACCCTATTTGAGGTTTGGACGCAGTTGTGGTACTGCCGGGTTGGATTGAACAAAAATCCAACCGGGCCCTTAGAGAGGAAATGCCAATAAATCACAGACCGGGCGTCCGATTGATGCGTCGTATTTCATTTTGGGTTATTTATGATGAGATGGAACTACGGGATACATCAACTCGAGAATTCATGGTATTTTATGTATCGACGCTTGGCTTGAGGAGCAGACCCTCCCGGAATCGAGCGTGTTGTGTGCGGGAACCCTATGGCTGGCTACGACTGAGATGATAGGATCTTACGTGGACCTACTACTGTACCAAGATTCTCCATGGGTTTGAGAGAGACGAGAATAGACCTGGATCCTCTGTGGGTTTGACAGCGACAATACTGGACCTGGATTCTCTGTGGGTTCGACAGCGACAAGACTGGACCTGGATCCTCTTTGGGTTCGACAGCGACGAGACTGGACCGGAATCCTCCATGGGTTCGACAGCGATGAGACAGGACCTAGATCCTCTATGGGTTCGATAGTGACGATATTGGACCTGGATCCTCTGTGGGTTCGATAGCAATGATACTAGACCTGGATCCTTCGTGGGTTCGACAACGACGACTTTTATACCGAGATCCCACGTAGGATCAACAGCTTCGACAGACTGATGTTTTAGGTTTCTACGGATATCTGTCATTCGATAGTGAAAGATGATTAAGTGGCTAAAACTAATCATCTCTTACTCTCTTTTAAGTTGTGTATACCTGGTGTGAGCTAAGTCATTACCTTCGTTCTTACCTCATGTATGAGAAGTGTACTCCTGACGACTTAGGTAAATGTATGGGCATATACCTAAGTAAGGGTGGATGTTTCTTCGTGGATGTTTCTACGTGGATGTGTTTTGGTGAAGACCATGTGGCTTTCTTCTGTGAGTTGTACCTATGGGGTACACCTTGTGTTGTACTTTCTTTGTGGAGTGTTTCTACACTTGTAAAATGGAATGTGGTTGGGATCAAGAGTTGGAGTCGATTTGTGATTGGTAACTTAGGTATATGTTTGGGCATATACCTAAGTAAGGATGGTTGTTACTTTGTGATTGTATATTACTATTTTGGTTTATCCTTAGTGGATTCTGGGAGACCTTTGGGGATCTCGAGGTCCCCTACTGAGTATTGTTATACTCACCCATGCACGAGCTTTGCCCGCACCTTGTTGTGTTTTGTGCAGACGACGGACAGTAGTGATCGAGGCTGAGGGTGATGGACGGAAGGCTGCTTGGAGCTGGACTAGACGGGACGTACCTCAGGGATGAGTTGTTTGAGATATGTACCTACCCTTCAAGTACAATTCCCCAAAGGACGATCTAGGAGTTGTTTTCCCTTTTTACTTGTACTTATACTTGTTGTTCAGTTGGGTTTTTATATTGTCCCACTTACTTTTAGCACACCTTTATTTTCTATATTAGTACTTGTTGCTTCTACTGCTTGTGTTAAGACTGTGTGTGTTACAGGTTTAAAGGCAATGCCTTCCCTTTTTATCATGGATTCTCCTTTGGTGCTAGTCGCCAGCCCCTGGCCTATGGAAGGCGGGCTTGGGTAGTCACGGCATGGGCCCTGAGGATGGGTCGTGAAAAATTGGTATCAGAGAAGTTGGTTATACCATAGAACTTGGACTTTGATTCATTTAACAACAATAGTGCTAAGTGTTTTGGGTGTGGTTACCAGTTTAGGGAAACCGGTGTTGGTGCAGCGGCCGACGTATCCATACACTAGGACTCTGACTTCTGATTTCTGACTCAGTGCATGAAAACACTGATTGCGTGTGTGTTTCTTTAGAAAATTTTTATTTGTGATTACTTTGAGTCAGCTCACCAGGTATACTTTTGATTGTGGAGCACCTATTTCTTTTCAGGATGTATTCACTTAGTCAGACAGCGTGGGTTCTGAGTGGAGAGTGCGATGGTAGCCCACCGAGCGACGAGGCCTCGGTGCAGGGCCTCATCATAGCGAAGGCACTAGTGGTACCACTACTCACTGGGCTACCATTGCTACCAAACCCAGCAGCAGAGGGTGCGTGCTACTTGATCACGTTTCACAGGTTCCTGTGATAGAGGCCTCCGAGGTTTCAAGGCGAGACATATTTTTAGACGGTTGGGTGTTGGCTGGAGTTTGTAGCACGAGTTTTCCACACAGTTGGGACACCCGCTGACTTAATGGTGCACCTAATTGTTAGTCTCTTTCAAGGATCAGCTGAGAGGTGTTGGGGCCTGATGCTCCAGTTTTATGATGAGGAGACCCTCACCTGGGGAAACTTCGAGGGTATTTTCAGGGCGGAGTTTGTACCAGCAACTCTACGCTCTGTGCGTGCTCAGGAGCTGATGCACTTACCGCAGGGCATTCCAACAGTATCCAAGTCATCTTTAGTAGGCAGTAGGCAGATGAAATGGGGGCACAAGAGGGTTAGATCTACTATTAGATGACCCCAAGATGTGGCATCGGGGGTACGGGGCACATGAGGCCGAGGGAGATTTAAATGGATAATGGTCTGGTTTTCCTGCAGGGGACGGGGTCACAGAGCGCGTGACTGTCCGACTCCCCGCACAGTTGATCATCAGGCATTAGAGGAGCCACCGAGATATAGGAATAGGCAGGATCTTGAGCATCAGTCGAGCGGTGGATGAGGCAGTGGAGTAGGTCCTTCAGCGGATGGTGGTCAGAGTCATTGAGCACTACTACCACCACCCCTAGACGGTTCACCTCGAGCTCTAGGAATAGGTGGACAAGAGCGGGACTAGCTCCAGGAATAGAGGCCTTTGTTCATGATGCTTCTAGCTAAGTTTATGTTATTGTTTGTGGTTTCTTTGTGTCTTTATACTTTTAGATGTAGTAATAAAAGACACTTTTCCTTGTGACGTTTGATTTCCTGCCTTTTGTGTGGTTGATACTGAGAGGTTCCGGTTAAAACCGTTGACCTGACCCTCACATTCGATATTCCTACTGGAGGAGACCCAATTACCACACATTGATTCCAACAGTGTGACTCAACCCTTGAAGGTGATAGTAACGGTTGGATCTCTTGGTAGTAGCGTCGAGGCCTTATGACGTCATCCATGGCATGAATTAGTACCGTTCATGTCAGAATTGACTATATTAGGCAAAGGACATGGTTCGTCCAGGGGATGAGACCGGATTTATATTTTCGGAAAAAGATAAATCTTAACAGATCTTCTAGGATGTAGGCGAATAAGGGTGTAGTCGAGTTCTTTACAATTGGCTAGTCTCACCCATAGTTCGTTGAGCGAACGGTTTACGGTTTACTCTAATCTCAATAGTCTCAAGTGTGTCTTCTCATAGAAGGACCTGAACCAGAGATAGAGGCATTGGCTTGAGTTCCTCCAGGACTATGACTTAGAGATAGTCTATACTCCTGGGAAGTGGAACGTTGTAGCAGATTATCTCATCAGAAGATCAGCCATTCAGCTACTATGAGAGGCAACGGAGCAGCTGGCCATGTTGCAGTTTTCCTTTGTGTATCAGGATGGAGCAGCCTTTCTGCAGTCTCTTACAGTCACACCTCCCCTTATTTAGAGATTCAGGGAGGTGTAGCATGTGGATGTTTACTATGAGGATAGATGTGCACATATATCCACGGGGCAGACACCTGATGGATTTTCTGTATGTGGGGAGCACGTCATTCTCTTCAGGGGACGTACCGTGGTACCAGTGTCACTTAGGGAGGAAGTGTTGAGGGAGTTTCACACGTCACCTCTAGCAGTGCATCTAGGTGTGGAAAAGATGTACCAGGACCTCTGACGACAGCATTGGTAGCCAGGTATAAAGAAGGAAGTAGCATATTTTGTCTCACAATGCCTCACTTGTCAGCAAGTGAAGGCGGAGCACCAAGTTCCAGCAGGTTTAGTTCATCCATTAGAGGTCCCAGAGTGGAAGTGAGATGGGATATCCATGGACTTCATGACAGGTCTTCCACATACATTCAGGACTCACGATTCGATATGGGTGATCGTTGACCAACTCACCAAGTTATCCCACTTCCTACCGATCAGAGATCAGGGCTTAGTAGAGAGCTTGGGACGCCTCTATGTGGAGGAGATCGTACGGCTTCATGGTTTTCCATCGACGATCGTCTCTGATCGAGATGCTCGTTTCACTTCCCAGCTATGGAAGGGGTTGCCGGAGGCTTTTGGGATGCATCTTCAATTGAGAACCACCTTCCATCCTCAAATGGATGGTCAGACTGAGAGGACCATTTAGACTCTCGAGGACATGCTCCATGCATGCGTCCTCAACTTCAGTCGTAGCTGGGAGGATCACCTACCCTTGGTAGAGTTTGCGTACAACAATAGATACCACTCCACCATCAGTATGGAACCTTTTGAGGCACTGTACGGCCGACCTTCTAGATCGAATCTGTGCTGGACTAACCCAGGGGAGTCAGTACTCATGGGACATGAGATGGTGCGGGCTACGACGGAGAAGGTTCAGATCATCTAGGAGCAGATGAAGACTGCACAGAGTAGGTAGAATTCATATGCTGATAGGAGACGGAGACCTCTGTAGTTCGAAGATGGAGACCACGTCTTTCTACGGGTCTCACCTCAACGAGGTATATGGAGATTTTTCCAAGGCGGAAAGTTGTCTCTACAATTCATCAAACCTTTTCAGGTCCTCAAAAAAGTAGGCGAGGTGGCTTACCTCCTGGCTCTTCCACCTCAGTTTCACCTGGTGCACGACGTCTTCTACGTATATCAGCTGAGAAGATACATGCATGACCCTTCCAACATCATCGACCATGGAGAGCTGGACACTGATTGCGGGGAGAATTTCATAGAGGTTCCATTGGAGATTGAGGATCGACAAGAGCGGGTCCTTTGTGGATGGTCGATACCTCTAGTGCACGTTCTCTAGCAGCATGGGAACCTCCAGAAGAGCGCATGGGAGCGGGAGGCTCAGATGCATGCTCAGTACCCTCATTTGTTCCCTTAGTTCGAGTTATAGCTTACAAGAACGTAAAGCCCTAAGGTGGGGAGAATGTAAAGACCCAGAAATTCTATGAAATTTTTTTTCTTAAATTCATGGGATTTTTACGAGTCCGCGAAAATTTACAGTGCATGATTCCGAGGCTTGGTGTGCTCGGAATCAATTTCTGAAGTTTTGTTTGGGTACGTTCAGTAAACGTACGAGAAATATTTAATAACTTTTGAACCGGTGCTCGAAATTGAAATCTGAGGGCACCATTTAACTCGCAGCGTCGGTGATTTCTTAGTGAGACCTTCACTGTAGTTGCGTTCTCTCGAGAATGGAAGATAGTTTTTGGGGTTTTTAAAATAAAATTAAATAAAAATAAGGTGTTCTTATTTTTATTTTTTGGTGGTTAAAACCTCCAATTTGAGGTTAGAGTCTCACCCGCACATAACTTCCCTTGGGAGGATATTATTTGGTGGGTCCCACCCAAAGTTTAACACCTCTTGCAATCAAAGAGGTGGGAGACACATGGGCTTTGAACCCCCTTTAACCCCCCATTTATGTGGGATGAAGACTCTTCACCTTTCCCCATTATTTTAATGTGCCAAATCCTTCATTTAATTAATTTAAGCCTTGCAATTAATTAATTGAATCCATTTGAATTCATGTCAACCGTTAAAATAAAGGTTATGATATTATTTTATTTTAGGTTGGCATAATATTTTGGTGAATATGGGGAAGGAGAAGAACTCTCCAATGAAGAATGCAAAGAACCCCATCCTCGACTTCATCACCTCTGAGAACTTTTTGACGCACGAGCTTGAGAATTGGGAGTGTGTGATGAATGCAGTGAATGATGAATCGACGCTCACCTTTTCCCACGTCTTTTTCTACGATCAACGACAAATGAGGTAGGGGTCGTTTTTATTGAATTAAATCCTTGTCCTTCATCATTTATTGTGGTTCAATGTTAGCCAATTGTTATCACCTAACGCAGAGGGAACAGGCCGAACAAACACAGCCCGACATCCCTTCGTTGGTTCTTTATTGGTTGATGGTGGCGGTGGTGCAACGGCATCACCAGAGGAACGGTTTGCGGCCAACGAGCCATGGAGGTATACGCAGTGATCAGAAATGAGCCAGATGTGGAAGAAATCAGTTGCGCATTAGCCACCGGGTTTCCGGAGCCGTGCGAACAGCTGGGCCGTGGCCACCATGGGCCGCGGCGGTTGGAAGAAGGCGCGGCGCAGTCGTGCTGCGCGGTAGAGGGGTCGCGGCCATGAAGGCCGCGGCGGTCGAAGACGTCATGGCGTTGTCACGTCATGTATGTGGGGGAGTTACGGTCAGGAATTCCATGGAATACGGACTGGAGGGCGGCCGGCTGAGCCAGCTTCCAGCGAGGAGCGCACCAGGGTAGGACCCGACTAGGTCCCGCGGAGAGGAACCGGTATCTTCCGGTTTTGTTACTGGGGGACAGGGGTGCATCCCCCCACCCCCACCCCTGATTGATTAGGATAGGCCCTGCAGGCCACCGCCACCGCCTGGTCTCCCTGACCAGATGGCCTTCACCCCCCCAGCCGCTTTGGGCTGGGCCACCACGCCACCCTGGGCCAGGCCGCCGTGTGGGCTGGGCCGCCGCCCTGGGCTGGGCCGTCGCCCTGGGTCGGGCCGCCGTGCAAGGCCGGGTCGTAGCCGCTGGGCTGAGTTGGTTCCGGTGGGCCAGGTTGGACCCGTGGACCGGGTCGGACCCCGGTCTGGATTCGGACCCAGGTCGGGTCGACCAGACCCGGACCCAGTCCTGACCCGATTCACTTTTTGCCCATATCTTGGGCTACGGGTGTCCGATTGATGAACCGTCTGTGTCGATGGAAGGCTTGGAACAATACGGTTATTTTTACATACCCCATTTGAGGTTTTTACCAAGTTGAGGTATGTCCATGTTGGATTGAACATAAATCCAACTGGGCCCTTGGAGCAGAAATGCCAATAACTCACAGACCGGGCGTCTGATTGACGCGTCGTCTGTCGCGTTGGGTTACTTATGATGAGACAGAACTATAGGATACATCAAATCGAGACTTTGTGGTAGTTGATGTATCGACGCTTGGCTCGAGGAGCGGACCCTCCCAGAATCGAGCGTGCTGTTCGGGAACCCTATGGCTGGCTGCGACTGAGATGATAGGATCCTATGTGGACCTACTACTGTACTAGGATCCTCCGTGGGTTTAATAGTGAAAAGACTGGACCTGGATCCTCCGTGGGTTCTACAACAATGAGACTAGACCTGGATCCTCTGTGGGTTCGACAGTGACGAGACTAGACCTGGATCCTCCGTGGGTTCGACAGCGACGAGACTGGACCTGGATCCTTCGTGGGTTCGACAATGATGAGACTAGACCTAGATCCTTCATGGGTTCGACAGCAACGAGACTGGACCTGGATCCTTTGTGGGTTCGACAACGACGTGACTGGACCTAGATCCTTTGTGGGTTCGACAGCGACGACTTTTGTACTGAGATCCCATGTAGGATCAATATCTTCGACAGACTGCTGTTTTAGGTTTCTACGGATATCTTCTGTTCGACAGTGAAAGATTATTCAGTGGCTACAACTAATCATCTCTTACTCTCTTTTAAGTTGTGTATACCTTGTGTGAGCTGAGTCATTACCTTCGTACTAACCTCATGTATGAGAAGTGTACTCCTGATGACTTAGGTAAATGTATGGGCATATACCTAAGTAAGGGTGGATGTTTCTTTGTGGATGTTTCTTTGTGGATGTTTCTCCATGGATGTGTTGTGGTGAATCCCACGTGGCTTTCTTCTGTGAGTTGTACCTATGGGGTACACCTTTTGTTGTACTTTCTTTGTGGAGTGTTTCTACACTTGTGGAACGGAATGTGGTCGGGCTTAAGAGTTGGAGCCAGTTTTTGATTGGTAACTTAGGTATATGTATGGGAATATACCTAAGTAAGGATGGTTGTTACTTTGTGGTTGTATCTTACTATTGTGGTTTATCCTAAGTGGATTCTGGAAGACCTTCGGGGGTCTCGGGGTCCCCTACTGAGTATTTTTATGCTCACCCCTGCACGGGCTTCGCTCACACCTTATTGTGTTCTGTGCAGATGACAAACAGTAGTGATCGAGGCTGAGGGTGATGGGCGGGAGGCTTCTCAGAGCTGGACTAGACGGGACGTACCTCAGGGACGAGTTGTTTGAGATCTGTACCTACCCTTTAGGTAGGATTCCCCGATGGATGATCCAGGAGCTGTTTTCCATTTTTACTTGTACTTGTACTCGTTGTTCAGTTGGGTTTGTATATTGGACCACTTACTTTTAGCACACCTTTATTTTCTATATTAGTACTTGTTTCTTCTACCGATTGTGTTCAGAATATGTGTGTTATAGGTTTAAAGTCAATGTCTTCCCTTTTATCAGGTATTCGCCTTTGGTGCTAGTCGCCAGCCCCTGGGCCTATGGAAGCTGGGCTTGGGGTAGTCACGGCACGGGCCCTGAGGATGGGTCATGACAGATAAACCTTATATAAAAACCAACATGTCATAGAAAATATCTTACATGTTTCACACAAGTTGGGTAAAAAAAAGAATTTTTCACTTTAATTTTTTATTTATCCACCTAATTTCCTTTTTATGAAATGAAATTCCTAAGGAATATTCATATTTCCACCATAAAATTAAACTTTTCAAAATTTAAAACCATATTCTTTTCAATGTAATTTTTCAAAACTTTCTCTAAATTTTTGAAGCAATGATTAAAATAATCTCCAAAAATAGTGAAATAATCTAAAAATACCTTCAATAATTTTTCAATATATTGTAAAAAGATACTTAAAAAACACAATTATAATGTACCTGAATCATTATATAATACAAATGGAATGCTCCTATAATCAAAAGTTCTAAAGGGTTATGTAAAATTGGTTTCTCATTGGTCCTCTTGGGAAATAGGTTCTTGCAAATAACCTAAAAACCCATCTAGAAAACAATAATGAGTTCTCCATACCAATATTTATAGAATTTAGTCAATTAATAGGATAGGGAAATTATACTTTAAAGTGACCTAATTCATCTTCCTGTATTCTATATAGACTCGTCATCTATTCTAAATTCTTATAGGGATCAATTAATTTTGGTCAATCCTCACAATGGTCAATCTAATTTTCTTGGAAAATATATGAATGGGGTTAACCCATTGTGATTATAAAATAGGGTAGATGATTTATACCTATAAAATATTCTTTATTTCCTTCTTATAAATATTCATCATGATGGGATTCATCATCCTTTGGGTCTTCCTAATAGGTCATGAATTTTACTCAAGCATAATCCTATGCATGTAGATTTTAGGACTAATTCCTAAGATATCACCTAAAATCCAACTGATTTATTGCACATTATCTCTTAAAATCTCAATAAATTTATGTTTTTAAATTTTTTATAGATGATTAACAATGAACACTAGTAGTTTCTCTATTTTCATAAGGTACATATACTTTAAATTCATGGTCTAATTCTTTAATTACATATTTGGGGGTTTCTTTAAAGATAAAATTAAATTGTGGTTCCCGAATTCCATATATTTTATTTCCTATAAAAAAATATGATATATAAGATACCCCATTGTTAAATAAACAATCAAATTGATCAAATAATTGAGGGTTTAGTTCTTCCACCAAATTGTAAATAGATATTTCATATTCATGGACATCTACATTATCTTCATAATTTTTTATAATTAAATGTTTCCCTAGAGATAAATTTAAATGAAACATTCTTTGATATTCATTGGGTTTAGCCTTTTTAATGTGGTAGAATGTAATAAATGAATTTTCATATAAATGGTGCCTTAAATATTTAAATATATTGCA
This sequence comes from Viscum album, assembly GCA_963277665.1. Taxonomy (NCBI): domain Eukaryota; kingdom Viridiplantae; phylum Streptophyta; class Magnoliopsida; order Santalales; family Viscaceae; genus Viscum; species Viscum album. The sequence goes on from OY728137.1 coordinate 1,963,879,043, forward strand.
GTGGATAGAGTTATCTCTGAATGACAGGGTGAGTGTTCCTTTATGTACATTAATGATTGTCTTGAATATATTTAAGAAAGGCCTTCCCAAAATAATTATTTAGTATTATGGGGTTTTATATTCATTCGTGTTCAATATATAGAAGTTATTTGGGAAAATAATTTCTTGAATCAAACTAACATATTTTCCATGACTATTTCTAGAAAATCAATGGATTTGTTTGCAAGTTACACCACCAATCTTATTGGATTTAATTATCCCATCTAAAAAGATAAAAAATAGATTGAGGCATAGAAATAATAGAATCATTAAAATCACATAAATAAAAAGGGAAAAATTATAGAACTAATATTGTAAGTGATATAATATTTCCCTATATATTAACATTTTTCTAGAAGTTGTGGTGTAATAAGGGTTGATGTACTTCTTCTTAAACTCCTCCTTTCATTCCCTTAAATCCCCTTATATTTTTGTGAAAAATGTTTTTATAGAACTTATAATACTTGGGGATTTATTTAAGGGACTCTAAAAGTTTTATGTTAATATTATCATTCTGTAATTTTTTTATAATCTTTCTTTGAAGTGCTTTCTCTTGAATCTTTTTAGATTGGATCATTATTGGTGGGAATGGAAGTGAAAGGTATTTCTTATACCTCTTCTAACTCTAGAGGGGTGTCTCTGGTATTTTCTTATTATTTCTAGACTCATATTATTATTTTTTATTCTCATATTAGGTATATATTTCAAGAATCTATACAAAAAATTTACCTTTTATAGCTTCATTCTCTTCTAGTTCTAGTTGATTTGTTTTAGTTTTAGGTGTGTCTAGTGGTTGAAATTCTTTGAAATTTTTTGTGTTCATCACTCACTCACTAATAATTAAATTTAATTCAAAAAAATACCCTAAAACTAATGGGTTATGAAGTGTCTAAGTCTTAATTTTTTTCCACTTATATTGAGGTTTTAGTCATTTTTTAGAGCTACCATACATTGATAAAGAATTATACTTTCACTGGGATTCCCTAGACTAGCCATAATGTTAGCCATGAAGTTTCCATACCTTAAATTATAACTAGAATTCATGTTGTGGATGATGAGAAACCTAAACATAATGATGTAGTATACTAAATACCATGATACACTGGCATTTTCAGGAAGGAAACTGACATGAATCTTGGATTCTGACTCCACCATGGTGATATTAATTTTGAATAGCCTAAAAAGTGTAATACCACTATACAAAGATCATGTCTCCACCCCAATGAAGTTTATCATTCCATAAAAATAATTGAAACTAAGGATCACTTAACCCTTTTCATCATACACTAAAACTCCCCCTCTCATATCTCCATGAAGGTAGGATCTATCCGTAGTTAACTTCATCTCAGTGCTAAGTCGCCTCTATATAACCCACCTCCCTTAAATAGGATGGTTGCCTACCTCTGTGACTATAAAGTTCCAAGGGAAGATCCCCCTGCTGGAAACCAAGGTCTACCCACATAGTAAAATAACTCCAAGATATTCCATAATATAATACACACATACTTGAATATAGATTTGGGAATAGCACTTTAATTTTTTTTCTTTGTTCCATGCCTCCCAAATCACTCATCACACCACTATAAACATCATTCTGTGAAGTTTAGTCCCCTTTTTTCACTGCTCTACCCCCCAGAAACTAGGTTAGAATAAATTCTTGGATTTATTACCTTACACTTAAATTCCCAAATTTTGGTCGATGTGTACCTAGATGAAGAATGTCCAATCATCTTCAAATAATAAGTGTCAGTCTAATTCAATTTTTGGAAGCTTATAACACAAATAGTGTGAGTCCAGGTAAATACCATTCCTTTGAATATTATCTTAAATGGGGATATCCTTTTTCATCAACCTCAAGAAAAGGAGGTTCATCTTTTCTAGGATTTTCTTGAACCAAATCTTGGTCTCCCACTCATCAAACTCCTAATATATATGCATCAATAAATGAAACTCCCAAGTACTAAATTGGCATGCAGTTGACTCCAAAAAAGTAAACATGTCAGGTTCATCCACTGGTTGAATTATTTCTTGTAGAAACTTCTTTTTTTCATCATTATCATGTTTTCCTCAGGGTTAGGGACTGATTAGGTTGGAATATTTCCTATATTTTCTATATAATTTCAATTAAAATGATGAGTTTTTTTCTTAACTCTCACAGTTCATTCCTAAGTTTCTTAAATTCATGTGTTTATTATTTCTAAATAGGAGGTTGTGCACTATTGGATGGTTATTAAAAATTATTATTTTTATGAAAATAATATGGTTGTGATATTGGTTGGTTATAATGTTATTTTTTTAGTAATTGGAAAGGTGGTGGGTGATGATATTGTTGATTTTGCTGCTGAAATGGGGGATGTTGTTGGTGCTAATTTTGGTAGGGGTATATATTAGTTATACTAGTTTCTAAATTGATATTGGAATTGTGAATTTTATATATATCCTTAGTAATATTTTGGGAATTCCCTTGGCTAAAATGCTACCGCACAACTCTCCATTCCCTGTATGAAATGAGTTTGAGGGTAGGCCCCTTTGTTAAAAAAGAAAATAGAAGCCCCTTTTGAAATTGGGTAATGGGGACCCATTACAGACCCCAAAACATGTAAATCTTGAGGTCCCAAAAAATAGTATAAACCAAAGACCCAGAGGAACATAGACTCAAAAATTTCAGGGTCCCAAAATTCCATTAGTATAAATACCATAACAATAACACCCCCAAAATCCTACCTTATGGTCAATCCCACAAAGGGTCTTCATCAACTATATCCATTTCCACAAGACAATAAGGTTAAATTTTAAGCCTTATTCCATCTATACAATAACTAGGAACTACTTTAACCACATCCACCATCCACCGCCAATCATCCTGCTACGATTTCCTTTTCTCTTCTTAAAACTCTCTGAAAGTCAATAAAGTCACCAGAAATTAAAAAATGGGGGAGGTAGGCTCGATCTATGGTATAAAAAATAATCTATGTTCTAAAACTGTAGATCTATTCTTGATCTTTAAACCCATACTGAAAAAATCCCTGAAGACACTACACATCCACCACCAACACACCGCTAACACCACCGACAAAAGACAATCCTTGACATCACACCAAATCTTAGTCAGATCTTCAATGTTTCAAAACATAGACATGGATTGGGAGGGGAATACAATTACAAAGAAATTTTATGAGAAACCCCCCCCCCATAAAAGGTTAACTATCAATGCCTTATACTTTAACACACTGGTCAGTAAAATGGTCAGGTGATGAATATAAACTGTATGCCTTGGTTGGTGCTTGTTGTTCAGTTATCTTCTTTAAATCCATTTGTCTAACAATACTAGTTATATCTTCAAGTCTAGATTTAATAAATATATATGTTTCATAATTTTGTACCACATTTATGCTTCTTATGATTGTAACTATTATGCCAAACTATTATGAATTTTGTATTGTCTTCTCAATCAGTCCTTTAGCTTCTACCGGTGATTTATCTATCACGGATCCTCTATATATGAATCCAACTGATTTATTCCATTTCCTATAATTCATTGATAAAATAATTCTATAAAGTAGTTCTCCTCTATATATTAATATGGTTAACTGTCACATATCTTCTTAAACCTCTATTGGTACTCATAGAGAGTTTGTTTATATTGTTACCTAATGTTATAGATCTATTTTATTATTATTATGCTCCTGGAGTTAGGGAAAACTATTTGTAGGAAACATCTTATCAAGTAATACTGGTTATAAACCCATCCTGTTTGTAAGCTATAAATCCACTCCTTAGATGGTTCTCTAAGTGAGAAGTAGAATGCCCACCACTTGACTTATTCCTTAGAAACTCCTTCAGGTTTCAAAGTGGATAAAATAAGAGTGAATTTTTTATGTGATTAATAATATCTTCACCTTTCAAGCCATGAAATTTTGGTAACATCTAAAATAAACCTATTTTTAGTTCAAAATAATTTTTAAGATCAACAATGGAAATTTTATTTTGTTAACTAATGAATTAGGTGCATAGAGATATCTCAAGGTCTAGTTGAGATTTCCATCCATAGTGGTAGACTCAAGTTGAATATTGGAATCTATACATAATTATGTAAGAGTAATTTATTTAAATTAATTTTGTAAATTTATATCTCTCAGCTTATTTAGTAAGCTTATTTCTATTTATGGGTTAAAATTAAATAATTGGTTATTATAAGTTCTAGTCATGTAATGTTAAAGTTGGATTCTTGGAATTGCCTCCCCAACAATGGTGCTAAGTTTTGATGCACACCTATCATAGGGTGTGGAAAAATATATTATTTATTAGGTTAAATATAGTTATAGTTGTAACCTTGGGTTCTTCACTAGAAAATAGTGCACATAATTAGTTTTCATATTTTGGGTTAGAGAATAGTGGTGTTTTGAAATAATATGATTTTAAAAACAAAAAAAAAATAAAGGAAACAAAGTAGTTTAAAAAATATTTTGATAAAGGTGATTGATACAGGGTTGGTTTTCCAATTTTAATTCAATCCTAGTCCTTAAATTATCATCTCTTGTTCATCTGGTTAACTAATGGATGAAAAGATCCAAAATTGTTTCACTTATCACCCTATATTGAATGGTTTTAGTGAGATTAAAATTTAAAAAAACTTTTTTTATTCTACCCTATTTAATTTTTGTGAAAGTGATATAAAAAATCACTCCTAGATTGCTTGGTAAATATCCAAATAGGGCTTGTACCTCCTAATAAAACCAAGAGTAACTACTACCTCGTTCACATATTCCATCAACCACCAATCACTTAACCAATAAACTTAGACTATTCCACTTTATATATCCTAAAACTGAGTGGAGGGTTATTTTGTATCATTGAATAAGGAAATAAATAATAATATAATTAAATCAAACACAAAAGCTTTAAAAATCAGGATTTGCTGCTAAATAGTGAAACCAATTAATAAGATATAAATAGTTTTATTTATTGAGGTAATAAAGCTAAATAAATATAAAGGAGAAACCTTCCCTTCCCCAATCACTCATAATTTACTCCACCATTCGAAGGGTAACAGATATGAATGGGAAATAATAAATTATTATAGTACTTAAGAAAAATAGAAAATAAAATAACAGTATAAAGAAAATAACTTTAGTAGATCCTCTAAAAATTCTCTATTAGATTCCCTACATGTCCCTCTCTATTCTTATTAGTTGAATATATATTTTGAGTATCATGTGAATATTTATTTTTGAATTTATATTATCTTATTCAATAAACTTCTTGAAATATCACCATTAAAACTCAATATCCTTAATATTTGTTTCATTAAAAATCTTCTTATAAATATAGATAAAGATTCAGATTACTTTCCTATGGGAAAGATTTTAATTATCACAGTCTTATTATCTATTTAAATTATTCTCAAAATCCACATATTCACATTCCACATATGCAAGAAAAATAAATCACCAGGGTGTGTTCTATATAGTGGAGTTATTTATGTTTGGTATCAAACAACATACAATATTGAAGGTATCCTAAAATGGTCTCCATTAATGGACCATGGAGTTGTACTCACTATTTCATTCTCTAGCTTTCAACTCTCAATCTTTACTCTTCATGTGATACCATGACCACTTCCATGGAATGTTTTAGCTCTCTATTTCTCAAAGGTAAATTATAATCTCATAATGGTCTCTACTATGGTGTGGTCTTCTATCTTTCCCTATTTTTTAGGTATTTTTTGGGATATCCTTTGGATAATTTTCAAAAACTCATGATACATATGCACTAGAAAATGACTCATAAGTATCCTTGGATGACTCATACATGGTTTTAAGATGACACTTACATAGGGTATATTGACATATACATAGAGGGAATGACTCATACACAAGTAGATATTACTCTTATGTAGGTGAAAATGAAACTTATATGGAGAAAATTGACTCATATGAATAGGTATAATCACTCATATGTGTTAATAATTTTTCCATTTCTTCATGCCTTATTGGGGGGAAATGAATATATAATAATCCTCTAAGAATAAACACTTACTTCAACAGCTATATTATCAATCATGAAATCCAATTTCACACTCAATACTACCAGCCCTTTAAAATATAAAGATAAATCATAATAAATGGAAATCCACTCACATTATTCAAAAAATCAATTGAATTAAATTCCCAATTTTTTTATTTTAAACAAAATTCTCACAAATGAATTATTTGACACTTTAATTCCAAAACTCATTAGAAATAAACGAATAAATAATTATGAGGGAATCAAATTAATTGAATATTAATAAAATATCATGAATTTATGGAATATGTCACTCTATATGTAAGACTATGTCAATTTCAATTGTGTTGGGATAAAGTGGAAGAAAATTCTCTCTAGGACCTAGTCTAGTGATAGAGAATACTGATTATTTTTATATGATCTAGAAGAGATAGATGATAGCTCAAACTTGGTATAAGTATTATGTTAATCATAAAAAATGATCATTGGAGTTTATGGTTATGAATCAAGAACTATTTAAATTTTTACCATAGTTAGGACACCAATAATTAGGTAAGAAATGGAATTTACTTCCTAGATATATGGGATCATTTGAGTTTATAGAGAAAATTAAAGCGATAGAATATTTTTTGGTCCTTCCTTCAAAGTATGACTTTATACATGACATGTTCTAAGTTTCTCAATTAGATAAAAATTGGACCTATCTATATTCTTTAATGATAATTTATTGATTTGGAACTAGATATAACCTTTTTTAGAGGCTATTTTAGATTATTGATAGATAAAATATTGTCTTGAGAGTAAAGTTTATTCCTTTGGTTTGAGTGTTGTGGTAATAAGGTTAGGTCCAAGAGAAAATGTGGGAGAGATAATCACACATGAAACAATAGTGGTAAAATATTTTTTATCCTAGGTATGCCTAATGAATTTTGGAGGATAAAAAGTCCTATAGTGGAGAGAATCATAGAATTATTTTTTTTAGAGTATTTAATATATGTGGAGATATTTTTATTTCATTTATTGAAGTATGTATTATATTTAAAATGAAATTATCCTTATAGTTATTTTAATATTTAATTGTGAGGTATTTGTTGAGATGTGTTGTGAAATAAGTTTTTATGAATTTAAGTTAGAAATGTTGACTTAGAAAATAATTAAGGTCAATTGTGAGAAAATAAAGGATTTAAAGAGATGATAACTTATGTTTTTTAGTGGTCCATCATGGGTATTATTATAGAGTGAATAGATATGATATCGGATATTTGACCATGAAATTGTCATAGGGAGATAGGAATTGTGATGGATTTAAGAGAAACAAAGGGATATAGAAGTTTCACATGGTAGAGTAATGAAGTAAGTAGAGAAAATAGGGTATGAATAAAGGTAACACATAATTTATGTCATCCAATTCTCTCTATTAATCACTTTAGTTTTCCATTGGTTATACGTGTTGTGATGAATAGTGATCAATGATTAGAGATCGTAATGGGTTATCAAGGTATGATTTAGAATTTTCAATTTGTTAAAAACGTGAATAAATTATAAAATAATACATACTAGAACTCTTATTTTTAAAACTTATCTCTCTAAAGGAATTAATCTAGGATTTATGGCATTTTTCATTGGTTCATTACAATTGGTACAGGGGTTATTCAACTTACTATAGTTTAATAATTTATTATTTCTTCTAAAAATACTTAAAATAGTGAGTTGTAAGAGGGATCATGTCAAGTGGCACAAGGGTTGTTCCACTCACTAGAGGTTGTGTACTATAATTTAGAGAGTTACACAAGGGGAATACCAAAATGGCACATGCCATTCCAAGTTTTCATAGGAAGCATTACAAATATGCACATATTATTCTAATATCCTTTATTAGAAGTCTTTTTTAATTTGGTTTGGGAAGTATGATTTATGAATAAATTATTGTAATAATATTACATGGTTTCCCCATTAAGATTGTCATTTGGAAACTTGTGAAGTTTATGAAGAATGAATCTAGGTAGGTGGATCATGTTACTTCCTTGAGTTATTATGATTCATTAATGTGTGACTGATATGGTTTTCAACTATTTATTTTAACTTATATTTTATAAAATAATTGTGTGAATTTATTTGATAAAATGATGGTTTTTTCTAGATTTTATGAAAAATGGAAAATTATAAATTTTAATGAAAATCATGAATTTTGAGTAATTTAAAACCTTGATATTTTGTTTAAATGCAACTTTTATAAAAAATATAATTTTTATCTTTAATTGTATTTGAATTTAAGATATATTGGTTTTATAGATTTGATATAAAAACATTTTTAAAATAATTTTTTTAAGATTAAATAAATGAATCTTAGATATGATCAATGATCGAGAAGTAATAAAAAATGAATTGAATGGAAGACTGAAAATTTTTAGTAGTTCTATGGTTTATAATATGGATGAGGGATTGTTATTAATTAAGAAACACCCATGTGGATGATCATCCATGGTGGGTGATTCTATGATCATAGGTAGGTATTATTTTGGTATATTGATTATTATTATTCATGATTCCTATAATTGAAATGAATAATGTTTTTTTGTGATTTGTGGGTGAAACAGGAAGGGTTTTTGTTATTTTAGAAAAGCTTATTGTGGGTTTTTATTGTATGATAGAATAAATTAATGTGAAAACATTTATTAAAAATATTATTCAGTCAATATTTATATTTATATGAAAATGATTTTGGTTATATAGTTTGGAATATATCATACATGGTAATGAATGGGAGTGATATAGGAAAATACTACTGAGTATTATGTTACTCACCCCTACCTAAACATTTCATTGTATGTGTAGATTTCATTTTTTGTGCTGTAGGAAATGAAAATTCTACCATGTTCACTGGTGATGAATCATAGGATCCATGTATATAGAGGGACTTGTTAATTTTTTATCAAGTATTATTAGATAATATTAACTATACAATATATATAGGAGTGAGTTATCTCCCTTTTGGTTTTGATGTGCCTTTTGGTTTTGATGTGCTTTGCCTTGCCTCGCCTTGGTTTTGATGCTTTAAATATTTATTTAAAGATAATTTTTAATTTTTATGAAAAAATAAAATTTTATTTTATATATCTTTCATGTTTCTTTTAGTGAGAATTATTATCCAACAATTATGTTCACTTAGAACTAGTTTCCATCATTTTGTGATAATGGAATGCACTTGATTCCTTGTATCATTTCAATATGGATATCGGGGTGGAAATTCAAGTATGAACACTCTAAAAACATACTTGTAATTCAAAATAATAGTTTTATAAGGCTCAAGAAATGTTTTAAGGGTATGAAACATAGGGTAGAAAAAAATATTCAATACCCTCATTTAAGTTATGGACCTTACTTTTGGAGTTTTATTAAACTGTTTGAATTTTAGGCTTAGGAGAGGAAATATAAGTTTTAGGAAGATTTTAAGAAATGCATGGGTTGTGTATGGTTCTCCCAAACTATGTATATGGTGTATATTCCTAGAAATTTAATACAATGACTAATTCATGGGTGATTCATGGGAGATGAATGGTTTCAATATAAAATATACATTTTAGTAAATTTCAAACATAGAGGATTACTTAGTTGGTGTAAGATTTTCTAGATCTTCATGTTAACTATGAATCCTTTTAAATTTACCCCTAAAAATTGATATTTTGATCCAAAATCCCTCCTATATATCTCATTACAACCCCCATTAAATATTTTAGTTTCTTTTGTGCCTCTTGGGAGATTTTGGAGCATTTTAACCCCCTTTAATTTGATCACTTCCATTATTGGGTTGTAAAACCTTGGATTGAAGTTAGGTTGATCTCTATTATCTCCCCTTACTCTTATCCTTTTTATATCCTATAAGAATACTAACCATTGGATTTTTGAACAGTTATAATAAATTTTGATGATAATTTTTTTATTTTTTATCAAGGATTGAATAAATTATTAAGAAAGGATAAATATTTATCGAGAAAGCTTGGTTTCACTTTAAATAAGAATTTAAGGTTGGTGGATTCTCTTTCACATTGTTTTTCTAAAAATACTTTTCTGGATTTGGTTGTTAAATTTAAATAAAAAAACACTTAAGTGGTTTTGAAATATTTTATACATTGTTATTAAATTATTATGGTTATTTTATGTCTCATGGGTATTTGGATTCTTTTATTTAAATGGTAATTCCTTATTAAATTGTTTAGTGGTTTTTTTTCAGGTAAAAGGTTGATTCAAAAAAAAATTTAATGGGTTATTATTTTTTGAATGATTTAAGTACTAAATTTTTATTGGTGAAATGAATTTTATGTTTTTCTATATAAATTTGGTAGAGTCCATAAACATGAAAAATGGATCCCCACTTTGGTATGGAATTATCCTCAAGATAGGGAGTTGATTATCTAGTTGTACCACTGGGTGGTGAATTGGGGTAGTGGGATAGGATTACACTCCTGATTTTGGTTACCTATGAGCAAAAAAGGATCATTTTTTATATAGTCTCTTGATTTTTTTGAAGGATAATGGGTTTTTGAGTGGTGTACTATTCATGGAAGTGGTTATGATGTGTTTTGATGGATTTAAACTCAAATTTTTATATGTTTTTTCATTTATTAAATTTTATGATTATGTTATATCAAATGGAATGGTTTGGGTATGTTTTTTTAAATATAAATGATATTTATTGGTTTTCACATACATAGGTACAATGGTAAGTCATTAGTGAAAACCTACTGAGTTTTATTACTCTCCACCTATATTCATAACTAGATGTGGATGTGGATTATGTTTAGTGTGATACATGTAAAGATAATATTTCCTAATTCGCAAGTGAGGGACCATAGATTCCTCAATGGTACTACATTGGTGATGGAGCATATTGATGATCAGTTGCTTCATGTGAGGCTTTTGTGCAGCTTAGAGTAGTTGATGGAGAATCCTTATTTTTTTATTGTTATGTTATATGTTAGGCTTGGTTGGGTGTGAAAACCATTTTTTATCTCATTCCTATAACTTATATAAATATTGATTCTAGAATTATAAAATAAAACTAGATGGAGATAGTGATACAGTGATACTAAAGTCTGGAAGTTTGAAACCAGGTACAATGGAGGTAGTAGAATTTAGACAAACTCTGGATGGTGGAGTATATATTAGAGTGAACTAACTTTCATTCCAAAATAAACAGGAATATAAAAAGGGTGTGTAATATTAATTCAATGATCTACAAAATATTTATATGGTGTGAAGAATTCATAGCTCGTGATTGATCACTATAGGAAAGGGTTAAGTCAATAGTTTCCTTTAACTAAATGAAGGGATTCCCATGAAGATTGAATCCAAAGGGAATTCTCTCTATGAATATCATAAGGTGGTGGAAACCAATTAGCTGTATGGATATTATGATATTTTCCTATAAATTTATTAGTGCTATTAATTTATATTTAGATAGGATATACTTTATATTTATCATCTTTCATTCCTTAATAAAGGTTTATAATGTTCCCCCCATGGAGTATAACTTCATCCAAATCACATAATATTTTGTATCGAACTTGTCTTTTTCATTTTATCATTTTATTTTAGAAGTTATTTTTTGGTGTATCGTTAGTTTTTGTTGTAGGGTAGGTGTGTGTTGTTGGAACCAAGGTTTTTCATAGCTAGAAATAGATTTTATTTTGTGTTTGTTGTCAATCCACATTGGTTTGATCAAGGATTTTACAAGATAAGTGATCTTGCAATATAGTTGGCTTCAGTGTTGAAGGTGGAATCATTTCCTAGTGTTTACCAAAATTTTTGAGCTCAAAATATAGAGAAGGAACAATATTAATGAAATATAGATTTCTAGGATTGACTCTTAAAAATATAGAAAATTCGTGGATTTTGTAAAGGTTAGATATTTATGAAGATATGGAGATTCACAAAGGCATCTAGTGTTATGAAGGTTTTAAGGTTTTTGAAATAGGTTTCATGAAAAATGGAAGATGTGTGAAGCAAAGATGGTAAGTTATGTGATTTTGAGAAGATTCATAAATGGAAATTTTTAATAAATATTTACGAAGAAAAATATATTCACGAACATGAAAAAATAGGTTTATAAAAAGATCGTGGTGAGATTGAAAGCTTAATGATGGAGTCAATGACTATAAATAGCCTTTCATTCATCATATGAGGGATCGATAGAGTTTGGAAAAAGGTCGAATCACTATGATTTCACAAAGGTATTACAAGAAGGTAATTCTTTCATGAATCAGGAACTGTTTGTGAACACAAGATTCTGAAAAATAATGGTTAATAATTAATTGATTATAAGTCATTTTAAAAAAGGGATTTTTACAGAGGCTGAGTGTGATATTTTAGAGTTTCGTGAAAGCCTTGAGTTTTTCAAATGCTAGGAGATTTGAAAAAGTATGTATTTTTATGAAAGCTAAAATATCTTTAAAATAAAAAGTAGGTTTTGTGAAGGAGTTAGTTTCAAAAAAGGTACTTATGTAAATAATAGGTTTTAAACATCTAGTTTGAGTGAACAGTGAATTCAAGTGCACCAATTCAAGACTATGGTAAAAGTATAGTATCATGCTAATCTAGGACAAAGAATTATGTTCCCAATCTATTATGAAACCTTTAAGTCAATAAACTGAGTAAGACTTCACCCAAGATAGTGAGAAAGGTGGAGTCGATGGAAGTGATCCAAGGGAGGCATTGTGTTATCCATAAAATTATTGTAAAGGTAGTGTGCCTAGAAAAGAGTGACCATGTCTAATATTTTATAATCCATGATATCTATTGAATCTTAATGGATTTATGTATGACCAAAAAATCATCATATGTTACTTGGGCTAGACCTTAGTGGTGAACTAAGTAAAATAGTTTTGTTTTTTTTATATTTCTGCATATGGGTATTTTATAATTACAAAATTCCATCAGATGTGTTTAAAAAGTTCCTACCAACATGGGTACAAGATCCATATCATTGAAAGAAAATGTTGACACCCTGATTCACCCCTCCCTTCTCAGGGTGTTCTAGGGTTTTACAGTTATCTTCTCAGTTCTGGAAACATTGTTGTATAGGTTTATTCTGATTTAGTATTTCTAAAATTTATTTCCACCTATGGAACTTCTGAATAGTGATTCTTATTTTAGAGATTTCAAACCCAATAAGTTTTATTATAAGTATATTACATAGATTTGTATAACCATACCATGTATAATGTATTTCAAAGCTTAGTTTAGTATCAAAATTCTTCCCTCATCGTTATATGATAATTCTAGTAATTTGTTTCTAATCCCTCCTATGTGTTTCATATTCAATGGGAGTTTCATTATTTTAGTAATTATGACATTGGATGAGGGTAAGGTCTATTGAGAAGATAGATAGGGCATATTTTGGGTTTAAAAATATAAGGATATAGGATTGACTACTGTTCAAGGATATATATCTTCCATTTACATGTGTTAAACTAGACACAATGAAAAGGAAGAATAGAAAAGTTTGGATAAGAAACCATTGGTATTGATCTAGATGTCACTAGCTTGGAATAAAACCTATAATATACATGAATTAAAGATAGATTTGGAACTTATGAAGACTCTTAAATATATATATATGAGAAGATAACTATAAAAAAATTCTATTTTAGAGGCTATTAATCATAAGAATTTCATAGGGAAAGCTAGTATATGATCATTTAAATGACTTTAACATGATTTATAGTTAGTTAGAATCAGTAGGGTTAAATTTTGTAGATCTATAGTGGGAATTGTTATTAATTTCATCACTCCTAGAATCATGGGATACGATAGTTACCATGGTGATAAACTCAAGTGGTAAGACTAAATTGGTGTTTGTGGATGCCCAATATCTAATTCGGAATGATTAAATTTAGAGGAAGGAAATATAGGCATCTGATGAAAATGAGTATAGTGTAGAAGGTAAAAAGAATCTGGTTACATGGATAAGTCACAATAAAGGGAAAGGATGAAGAAGTATAATTTAGAGTAGTTTAGTTTAAGGAAACCCCTTATACTAGAATTGTGTGAAAGGGGGCATATGAAGAAATATTTTAGTGAGAGAACAGTCAATTACATAAAATATTCTTCTGAAATTGCATCCAAAAATATCATTTATAAAGATATTAGTGATAACTTATTGAGCGTATCTAGTTCACTAGAGTCTTGGATTATAGAATCTAGGGATTCTTTTCACTCTATATCTGAGATTATAAGTGTGAGGAACTATATTTACAAAAAAAAACTTTTATCGTGTGGATAGATAAACTCTCAAGATAATGGGAAAGGTTGATGTTTTCATTTGCACACAAGATAAAAATTTTCTAGAATTGCAAAGAGTGTGATACCTACTAAGGTTAAGTAAGAATTTGATTTTGATAATATAGCTTAATGATGTAGTTTTATGTACAATATTTGTGGGTATATCATAGAAAATCTCACATGGTTCTATATTTGTGACCACAGGAGTAAAATATGGAACATTGTACTTGATGGGATCTTTATAAGGATCAATTCATGTCAGGAAAATAACTTTTGGATCTATAAAATTGTATCATCCATGTATTGGTTAATTAAGGAAGGGATGAAAATGCTATCCATTAAAGGTATTCTAAAACTTGGAAGAATGGAGTATATAATATGTAAAGATTGAATTCTTGGGAAGAAGTTGAAGGTGACTTTCCAGGTGGAAGGAAAGGCACCTAAGTATTGTAATTTAGAGCCTATTCATATGAATGTATGGGGGCCTTCTCCAATCCATTCTTACAAAGATTCATTATATTATGTTACCTTCATCGATGATACGACATGAATAGTATGGGTGTTCTTTATCAAACACAATTCTAAATTTTCAGAGCCTTTATTCAATATATATCCATGGTGGAAAAGGATACCTGGTGTAATATAGAGTTTTTAAGGTCTAATAGTGGTGGGAAACAAAAATGTGTGAAATTCTGAAGGTTTTTTGGGATTAAATTCATATATTTATATAATATCGTACCAGTAAATACCAAAAAAATAATTCATAGAGAGTATTAATAAAACTTTAAAAGAGAAGGTGAGGATCTTGAGGATATATGCTAGTTTCCCCCAAGGATTTTTTTTCAAAGTTTTTAAATTTTGTTGTTTACTTAGTGAATATAATTCCTTCTTCTCTGTTGTGGAAGGATCTTCCACAAGCTTACTAGATAGGAAATAAGGTTAATATTTCCAATCTAAAAGTTTTTAGAACACTTGCCTACTTCCATGTTGATTCTGGTAAAAGAGATAGGCTAGATTCCAAGTCTCAAATTTGTTTCTTTATAGGGTATGGATATGAAGACTTTGGATTTTTGACTCTAGTACAATGACTTGTGGATTGTTAGAAGAAGCTAAAATGTTCTATTTAATTAGGATGTCCTATGAAATGATTAATACTAAGTTTAAATTTTTTATTAGATTAAAGAATCATTTCAATTTGAGGTTTATCTTAATGGAAGTCCATAAGTTTTAGGTAGTTTAGGGATTACAATTGTTTTAGGAACACCAAACTTTTTAGAAGAAGTTTCATATGTAAGTTAATTTTTGATAGTGTTACCAAGGATAGATATACTATAAATCTTGGGGAATATAAAATATTAGGTAACAACTTCAAAAGTATATATTTTAAAATCATTGGTTTCTAAAGGAGTTGAGTTATAATTTTAGTTATGTGGGGATACTAGGATATGGTGGAAAGTGAAGTGATATGGAGGTGACCTACACTACTTTCTTCTCAAAGATGATGGAGAACCTGAAATTCTAGAATTTTTTGTAAGTATGATTGAACCAAGTTATTATGAGTTAGCCATTATGGATGATATGGATTCCTTACATGTTTTCAAGATATAGAAGATAGTAGAATGACTTGTTGGGAGGAGAGTGCTTCAGAATAAGTGGGTTTATTAGATAAAGGATAAAGTGGGTGGTATAAAGTTTTATAAAGAAATTATTGTTGTAAATATGTTTTAAAAAAATGAAGGTATATATTTTTATTAAATATTTTATCTAGTTATCAAATATATGACGATCCAGATGGTACTCAAAATGGTTTTCATGGAAGAGTTACATCTTGATGAGTTAGATGTTAAGACCACTTTCCTTTATAAAGATTTAGAGGAGTGGATTTACATGGATTATCTAAAGATTTACATGGATAATTGAAATGATTATATGGTTTTTTGGCTCAAATGGATTTTTTATGGGTTAAAATAGGTACCCAGAAATTCGAACCAGAAGTTTAACACTTTCAAGGAGGAACAAAAGTTTATCCAGAGCAATGTGGTACATTGTTATTATTAAAATGTGTCTGATGATGGAATATTTTTCATCATTCTTCTATACATAGACAATATTCTATTAGAAATACTAATGAATTAAAGTATTTAGGAGATGAATAATGAATTGTATATGAATTTTGAGATGAAGGATCTCATTCTATCAAAAAAATTTAGGGATTTGGGTTGTAAGGGGATAAAAGTATCAAACTTTATTCTTGAATCAATCTAAAAAAATTCATAAGGTAATTTCATGTTTTAAAATTATCTAATAAAATCCTATAACCACACCTCTTGGTAGATACTTAATGTTTGGAAATGAGAAGGAATCTATAATGGAAGACGTGGTTAAGCATATAGAAAAGGTTATATTCACATCAAACATAAAAATCATGATTTACTCCATGGTTTATGAATAGTCAGAAATTTTTTATGCATTGGGAGTTGTCAAAAAATTCATAGTTAAATCCAGAATGGATCACTAGGAAGCGATAAAAAGGATACTTTGGTATCTCAAAGGTTCTGGAAGTTTTTTACTCTATTTAAGAATTGATGAACCATTACAAGGGTTTTTTTATTCACACTTTTTAGGAGATGAAAATACTCTAAGGAGTAATAATAACTATATGTTCACTTATAGAGACACAACTGTGGGTTTTATATCAAATATTCAACCTATAGTTTCACTTTAAATAATGTATACATAGTAAACTTCACTTAAGGATGTTGGGAAGGATTTTATTTGGATGAAGGGGATATTGGAGAATATATCAAGAAGGTTTGAGGTTGGTAAATTATTCTATGATTCACAAATTATGATTCAATTGTTCAATAATCAAATGTTTCACTCTAAGGATATAGTGTAAGAAATTTTGGGGTGGTGTTTCACCTTAGTTGGGCTATGTTGTAACCCAAGAAAACCTGTGAGGGGAGGGGTGAATCAAGGTGTAAACTTTTTATTTCCAATTATTTGGATCATTTTCCCATGTTGTTAGGAACTTGTTGAACATGTCATTATTAGATGCACATCCACCATAAAAAAATATATAAATTAAAATCAAGGCATAATAGTTTTTACTTGGTTCACCACTATGTTCTAGTCCAAGGAGAATACACATGGTCTTGTGTCAATGTATCAAAATCCACTAATCTTCACTATTTTATTGGATACAATTTTTGTTCATGATTAATCAATGTCAGGAACAATGACATTAAAATTTGATTTAGGGATAAGTACACTGCCTCCCTAGTATCAATTTCTTTGACTCCTACTTGCTCACTACTTTAGACGAATTATTACTCAATTTAATAACTTTAATGTATATTCCATGTCATAAAGAATGGATTATTTTATTTTCATCATAATTTAAAAAATATGATTCTTCTATATAATTATCAACTTCACCCAAATACTGCATTTCATTTAACTATTTCTCATGAAACTCCTTTCACTAAAGTGATTTTTCCCAAGTATATCTCTCACAAATACTTATCTCTACCTTTTTTTAAAACTATATCCATGATAATACCTTCATTAAACTACCATTATGCAACTTCCCTTTCTCAGGATAGTTTGTGAAACTTCTCTCTCACAATCTCCATTTCATGTAACTTCTTTCACCCAAATATTTTTCACAAATCCACTTCACACAAGTCACACTTATGCGAAAAGAGAAAACTTAATATTACTCCAAATATTTTTTATTTGATAATTATGGGGTGATATAATATTTATAGAAAAACCCACACCCTTTTCACAGATTATCACACCCACAAAATATGTTTCCTCCACTTCTTCAATCCACACACAACTCCATATGTGTGTAATGTTTACGCAAATTCTAATTGCATGAGCACGCATACTTAAAAAAATCATTCCCATACTTACACAAAACCTCTTGCCTATCATGAAATCTCTTAAAAAAATTTAATCTCTATCCTTTTCAAAAAAATCAACTTTTTATTTCCTCGGGCAATTCACACCCAAAAATTTGGAAAAAACTGGGAAACTTCACCATTTTCAAATTTATTCAATTCCTATTATGTTATTTCATTTCCTAAAAATCATTTTATTTAGATTTTAAACTCCTATATCAACCTAGAAATGGATTGGAAACAAATAAAACACACTATCTATCTCTATCTTGGATCGCCTTGGTTCTGAAAAGTTGGGATAATCATATGCATATTGAGGGAACCAAGCTACTGTAAAGGAAGATTGAGAATGGAATCGAGTTGTGGATGTGGATGGAGTGCTTAGTATTGAATCTAAAAAATTATTCTAAAGTAGGATATTATTAGTCTTGGCTAGGTGTGGAAATAATTTTTTGAGTAAGTCTTCAAACTTACAGAAAGAGTGATTTTGGAATTTTAGAACAGAACCAGATTGAGATTATGGTATGGAAACACCAAAGTTTGGAAGTTTTAAACCATGAATAATGGAAACAATGGAATGTAAATAGATTCTAGAATGTGGATTCTATATAATAGTGAACCCACTAATTTCATAAAAACTCATAATATTCAAAGATGTTTAAAATTAATATTATTAGCTACATAAGATTAATCTAGTGCAGAGAATTCAGATCTCATGGTTGTTCACAAAAATAAAGGGTTGAGTCGGTTGTTTCATTTGACTAGGTTAACAGATTCCCATGAAGATTGAATCTAAAGAGAATGATCTCAATAAAGGTATAAAGTAGATAGAGACCTGTTGAATGGATGGATGGTTTGGAGTCGTCTATAAATTCATATATTTTTTTCATTTGTGGTTATAGAGACGTTCCTCAATTATTATCATTTTTTGTTACTTAATAAAAAAAATTTAAATTCCCCATATGTATTAGGACTTTATATGAACCATATAATCCTTTTTGTTGTTCTTTTCTTCATGCTTTTTTTCATTATATTTTAGAAGTTATTATCTAGTGTATCAATAGTGTTGTGGTTCATAGGAGGGGTGTGTTTTATTCTCAATTATAAAAACCTCATTGTGTGGGTTTATTTCGATTTGATAGTTCCAAACTTTTTTTATATATGTAGAAGTTACAAATTATGGTTTTGATTCATGAGGTTTTGGATCAAACTTTTTAGCCATATCAACCATCCCTTTTTTGAATTGTCATAAACATTTTATACACCACACTTGGTTTTTTTTAACTCATTTCGGTTTCATATTTTGAAATCTATGGCATGTATCATATGGTGGTTTATGTTCAAGACTCCATTATAGTGTACTTATTTAGTTTTCATGAGTTATAGGTGACTATAAATTATGGGAAGCTCATGATAAAATTAAAGTAAAAAACTTTTCAATAGGATTATGGATAATTTTGAGGAAAAACCATTCCCCAATGGTGGTGTTTGATCCCTATATATTTATCCTTTTTCAATATGATGATATGCCTAAGGCCTGGTAATGCACCAGCTTAATTCGGATGGAATTTTGATTATCAGGTTAGGTCAAAACATTACAAATGGTATCAATTTAATTTTTTGGGTGGTAAGAATAGGTATAGGAATGTTTGGGGATCATTAAATAGTTATAAATAGGTGAACCCAACCAATTTATATTGAATCATGAATTATTAGTAAGTGTGGACAGGCCAAGTAGTAATTTGACCCCTTAGAGATTTTTATTTTGGGTCATATTAAAAGTGTATCCTTACACAAGTATATGAATAATTATTTTACATCATTTAGTAATTTATGGATAGTTATTAAATAATGAAATCATAACATTGATAAATTTATGTATTTTAGTTATGAAATGGTTTTCAAAATTTGTTTTATGGGTTTCTAAATTTATTCAAATGATTTTATCACCTATCCGAGTATCATAAACTATTATTTTATATCTTAATTTTATTTTAATACATTTTTCATTATAGAATGATACCACTAAAAAGGACATTTAATCCCTAATATTAAGGTTTAAAGAATATCCTAACTAATGATCCTCTTTTTTATCAATAATTCTTTAGGATCTTGGTATAATATTTTTAAATGGTGGATAGGGAGTTACAAATTCAAGAACCTTCTAATATAGACCACTCCCTTGAGTTTCAAATATATAATCCTTTAGTATTTGTTGGTAAATTAGGACCTGAGGTTATATAAAATCATCTAGGTATAATTAATCATATTTTCTAATTTCTAGATACCCTCAATACTTAAAAATTAAAATTATCTATGTACATTCTTGAGGGAATCACTCTTCAATGAAAGGATTTAGTAATTTAGGTAAAGGAACATAAAATATTTTCTTGGAATGTATTTCAAAATATATTTAACCAATAGTTTTATCCTCACACTTTTAGATCATCCAAGACAATATAATTATTTTATTTGTGGTAAGAGAACCTCTCTTCCATGGAGTGAAATGCCCATTTTACTAATCTAACTCATTTTTCAACCAATGTAGTAGTGAGTGATTCTATTAAGGATTTAATAGTTGAATCATAAATTTAACCTAAGATCTATTATAAGGTCGTGATATTCTATATATACTCATATCTTGAAATGGTAAATAAAATAGTGGTGAATGATAAGGATATGGAAGGTAACCAAAGTAGAGGAAATATATCTACTCAACCTACTAATACCAAGCTGAAGATGGAGGTGGTTGTTTTCAAATTTTGTATTTTTTTGTTAAAGAAGGACTTATTTTATCAAGGAAGTTTAAGATGAAAGAAAAATCACCTCACTTTGTATTTGGTGAAAATCATACTGAATTTTGTTTTCAAAATAATCAGACTTGTGTTTTCTGAAAAATCAGACTCACTTTATCCATCGTAATGAGAAGAAGTAGTTTGAAAGAAAAGGTTGTGATTGAAATAATCTTGGGTCTTTAATGAAAGATAAAAAATATTTATAGACGTAAATTTTCATCAAATTCACTTTGGATATGGAGTGGAAGGATTGGTTTTTTTGATTAAGTATCAGAGTCTGGATGACTATGATAAAATTAAATGTGATGATTCTTTATTTATTTGTATTTCATACAAATAATAAGTTGATTGGAGAACTTATGATACAAGCTTTTTGGTAGGAAGTGAGAATAAGAGGTGGTGCTGATTGTTTTAAAAATGATTATCTCTGGGTATAAGTGAAGAAAAAGTTGATGTTGATTCATTGTAATATATGATCATCCATCGGAAGAATAAAAAACATTTTGTACCCAGGATGATCATACTTAGGCTCAAAAAGAAAAAAGATCATACCCAGAATGATCATACCCATAAATGAGTGTATCTAAGCCAATAGTACTCAGAATTATCGTACTATGGAGAATCATATTTAGATAAGGAATTGCTTTAGGCTAATGGATGAAAAGAGAAGGATATAATGAGATCAAAAATGTAGTCAAAAATTAAAAAATGGTTGAATTACTTTGTAGGTTTCCAATTGGGTCAATATAAGAGGAGAAGATAAAGTTTTGTATCGCAAGTGGGTCGAGAGAAAAGGATAAGGAGTTTACTAGATGTATTATCAAGAGGTAGCTATACATTCAAAAGAATGATAATTTTTAGTATTCATAAGTGGTATCCATTTCTTCATACATATATTTTCAATTAATATAGAGATTTGTATTGAAGAAATCAGGATTGAGAAAAATCGGACTCATGGATTGAAATCATATTGATGATTCAAATGAAATTCTGAAGAAGGAGATTAAGTTTTAAGAAGAATCTAGAATCTTTGAGAAGAGTTTATAAAGCCAAAATACACCCTAGATTTTAGGTTAAATTGAGATTTGGGTGAATTTAAGTGAGGGGAAAATTTTTGGATTCCCGTCAAAGCCACTTGAGGGTCACCTATAAAAGGTGAAAAGTACACTGTACTTTTTTTATGACTGATGTACTATTCACTACAGTAGAGAGAGAAGATATAAGTTTTCAATGAGATAAATAAGATACTATATTGATCTTTGTTGAATATATTTCAAAAAATAGAAGACATGGGATAAGATACAATATCACAACATGGTTTTCAACTGATCATCATACTCATAATTTATCATACTTATCTAGTTATTGTATTCATCTTTTCAATATTATTTGGATGATCATCAAATCGGGATAGATAATAAGTTTTTAGATTTCTACATTGGGAAACTCAGACTGAGGAAGAATTGTATTGGTTTAATTATACTTAATGATTGAAGTGGTTCTAATTCATTTCTATTGTATTCTGAAAGAAAATTGGACTAGAATAATCGTACTTGGTAGAATCATACTCAGAGGAATTGGACTCAAAAAAACAGACTAAGTTTTACTTAACAAATTCCAGTAAGTTCTTACCATCTTCTGGGTAAGAAATTGAAGAATTTTATTTCAATTTAATACATTTGTGGGATTAAAAATAATCACAGGTAACATGAGTTGTTGCACAATCATTGTATTACCCTATTTGTGCTAAGAGGGTAAAAATGCACTATTGGAATTGTTTACATAGTGCTACATGATTGTAAGGGTATCTCCTACTCAATGTAATCCAAGGATTTATTTCTAGTTAATTTTGTGGTATTGGATCATTTCTAAACCATACCAAGGATGTAGCTATTCTTATTGAATAGTGAACCTTGTAAATACTTGTGTTCCTTTGGATGTGTGGTTGAATTGTTTTTAGTAAGGAATTGAATCTTTAATAGGAGAAAAGGGATATTTCAAGGAAACATAAAAATCATCACTGATTCACCCCCTCCCCCTCTCAGTGATACAATCATCCTAACTGGTCACTTTCAACTATTATTAGAGTAGTTCCCTTTGCTTATTATTTACTGATGGATAATTTGAATTGTTTGAACTGTAAAGGTATTCCAGTCTTAGATGAAAATAATTATCATATCTAGAAATATATAATTCTTCCTTATATTATGTCTATCAGTTATTATGTTCTTGAAGCAACAATGGTTGGGTTTCATCCCATTGATGATAAATCTCCACTTACATCTGTTGATTAGAAGAATCTGGAGAATGATAGAAGGGACAAGAATGCTACATTATCATCACTTTCTAAAAGTGAATTCTTAAGAGTAAAATATTTTTCCACAACTAAATGTATATAGGATAAATTTAAAAACATATATAAAGGCAATACAAAAGTGAAGAAGGAAAAACTTCAAATATGGATATTGAAATATGAATATTTGAAGATGGGTGAGCATGAATCTATTAGGGACTTATTTAACAAGGTAAATGACATTATGAGTACTATCATATTCCTTGGTGAAAAGTTAGATGATTCTAAAGTTGTTGAAAAGATATTGAGAATCCTTCCTGATAAGTTTAATTCAAAATTTTATTCATTGGAAGACATAGATCCTAAAACATTATCTCTTTATGATTTACATAGCACTCTCATCACTTATGAAATGAGAAGTGAGAAATATATAAAGAGAAAAAAAAATTAAAGAGAAATGTATTTAGAGTATTCTAAGATATAAATGTCAAAAAATATTCTTATTGAATATAAATTTGGTGAATCCAACTCTGAAAATGAGGTATGTAAAAATATTAATGATATTTTATCCTTGTTTTATAAAAATGTGAAAATAGGTATGGGTAAATACAAGGAGAAAGTTCCCTTGAAAATTTTTGAATGTGGAGACATTGGGAACTTTGCTACCAATTGTCCTCAAATAAAGAAAGAATAGGATAGTGGAGAAGAATAAATAAATCCAAGATGATCATGGAAGAAATAGGGAGACAAAGAAAAATTAAATTTTACATGGAAAGAAAGAAAATTATTCAAATCCAAAAGAAGAAGTTTCTTGTATAAAGATGAAAAAGAAGAAGACAGTGATGCTGAATCTGAAAAATTAGTTGAGTATGGTATTGAAAATAATTTTCTTGTAATAGTTAATGAAGAATAATTCAGAAGTAGTAGTTTTGAAGAATAAGAAACTCAACTTGAATTTCATTTGAAATAAGAGTTGAAATAATGTCTAATAAAGATCAGAAGACTTGAAAAGAAAAAAAAAGTTGGAAGATGAATTCTCAAGAAACCAAGAATGTTTTTTTAATGAGAATTAAATTTTGGTGAAAGTGATTGATTATTTGAAGAAATATCTTGAAAAATAGAAAAAAATTAATGAGGATCTGGAAGTGAAACTAAAATCAAAAGAATAAGAGTTATAACTTGTACAATAAAAAATTTCTAAAATTGAATGGAAAAGTACAAGTTTCCAAAACTCTATAACTAAATTTGGTGAATATTATTATAATGAGAAACCTAATAAGGTTCAACAAAAGTTACCTTTAAAGGGTGAGAAGAAAATTGGAATTCTTTCCAAGAAGAAGAAAGCTAAAAAAGTTATGTATGTGGCCAAAGTGAAGAATTCAGAAGTGACAAAACAACTTGAGTCTAAAAATGTTTTATCTAGATCCTTAAAAGTTTTAAATAATTCTGATTCTATTAAGAAAAAAAAGAAATAGAAGAATGTGGATGAGAAATTTATTCACAATTCAAATAAATATAGAAGTTTCAGAGTCAAATATTATTTTTATGGCCATTATTGGTATTATGGGGGATTCGAACACATGGAAAGTATGTGTTGGTTCAACCAACAACATTTCTAATATACCATGGGTTGTGAGAGGAAGAGTTTTATGGGGAGTAAATCTCCTCAAATAAAGAAGATTGAGAAGGTTTTATTGAAGAAACCTAAAAAGGTTTGAGTGAAGATTTAAAATAGGTTTCAACCCTTGGAAACTATTTGTGAGAGATGTGATCAACCTAGACACCTTTTAAAATTATGCCTTGTTTTTTTACCGACTTAGAAAAATATTCTTAATTATCATAAGGTTAAATTGAAGAAGAAAAAAAGTATAAAATGCTCTTGTTGTTGAAACTACATTGAAAGCCACAAAAGTAGAATGACCTTGGATACTCAATAGTGGGTGTTCTTCTCACATAATAGGAGACTTTAAACTATTGAAGAATGTGAAATATTTTAAAGAAGTCACTATGACATTTTTAAATGATGAATCATTGAAAATAAAAGGTGTTGGGTCATCCATCATTGGAAAAGAAAAGATGAAATCCAAGAAAATATTGTATGTTGATAGGCTGAAACAAAATTTTCAAAGTGTTTCACAATTGTGTGATAAGGGTAAACAAAGTTATCTTCGGGAAATATGGGTTTTTTGTGAATAATAAAGAAGATTGGAAGATTTTTACAAGAGTCCAATGTACAAAATGGAATTTGTTTCAGATAGGTGAAACACAAAACTATTGTTACATGAGCATGGTAGAAGAGAATCAATTATGCCATAAAAGGCTAGGATACATGTTTCAAAGAAACATGAGCATGTTATCTAAAAGTGATAGTGTTTGAGACATTCCTGATTTTCCAAGAAGATATTGGTGCTATACCATTTTCTATAAAGGAAAGATTACAAATTTGGTGCATAAGAAAGTTGAGATTTATTCAAAAAAACCCTGGAGTTAATTCATTATGATATATGCGGTCCAATGAGAAAACAATCAAAAATTGAGATAAGTATTTCATTACTTTCATTGATGATTTTACTCACATTACGTGTGTTATGTACATGAAACACAAATTAGATTCTTTGAAAATGTTTAAAAATTTCAAAAGGATATCTTAAAAAAAATGTTAGTATTCTGTGAAGAAATTGAGAATTGACAGTGGTGGTGAATATAGATTTGAAGAAATTGAAATTTATTTGGAGAAGAATGGAATTCATCATGAGTATAGCTCTCCATATACACCCAAATAAAATGGGTTTTCTAAAATAAAGAGTATAAGCTTGGTGGAAATGGGTAGAACTATCTTACTTGAACATGGCCTTTCTCATTACTTTTGGAGGCAAGCTATGAGTAATATTGTTTATATTTAGAACCATTTCTTCTATAGTCCTCAATCGAGTATGACTCTCTATGAATTGTTTTATAGAAAAACTCCATGTTTGAAACATTTTAGAGTTTTCAAGAGTCCATGAATTATAAATAATAAAGGTGGAAACTATGGAAAGTTTGAGAAGAAAGAAGAATATGGAATCTTTCTTGGCTATTCTCCAGAAAGAAGAGGTTATAGGTGATTCAACAAAGAAATGGTAAGGCTTTTTGATTCAATTTATGTAAAGTAATTAAAATAAAATAGGAATAAAAACATGCTTAGGTGGACAAAGAAGTTGAGAAAGTTGAATAAAACAATTCAGATAAGGATATATACAATTTTAATCCTACTCAAGAAGAATAATTAGACTCATCTATTTCT
Source organism: Viscum album (assembly GCA_963277665.1). Lineage (NCBI taxonomy): Eukaryota > Viridiplantae > Streptophyta > Magnoliopsida > Santalales > Viscaceae > Viscum > Viscum album. The sequence continues at coordinate 1,963,905,647 of OY728137.1, forward strand.
AGTGATGAGGAAGACAATCTAAATTCTCATCCTAGGATGAGGAAATAAGTGGAAGCTCAAAATATAATTGGTGATCAACATCATAAGGTTCAAACCATAAGAACAACAAATGTTATTACACATAATTCTTTGTATTTAAAAGTGGAACCAAATTATGTGAAAGAAGCCTTTGATAATCTAGAATGGGTTCAATCCATGAATGAATAATTGGATCAAATTGAAAAGAATGATACATGGGAAGTCATACCCAAGATTTAAAACAAAAACATTATTATCATAAAGTTGGTTTTCTGGAACAAGATGAATGGATAAGGTGAAGTGATAAGAAATAAATAAATATTGGTCTATTAAAGGGTATTCTTAGACTGAAGGCATTGATTTTGATGAAAAATTTTCTCTAATGGAAAGACTTGAGAAAATTAGAATATTTCTTACTATTGCTGCACAATGAGGCTATAAGATATTATAAATGGATGTTAAATCCACATTCTTGAATGGTGATATTGAAGAGGAAGTTTATATTGAACAACCTTGTGTCTTTTTTTTAAGAAAGATGAAATTTATGTGTCTATATTGAAGAAGGCCTTGTATGGGCTAAAACAAGCTCTGAGGGAATGGTATTCCAAATTGGATATATGATTAAGGAAGATGATTTTTAAGAAAGGAAGAGTGGATATAAATCTTTATATCAGAGAAAGTCAAGATCATTCCCTAATTTTAATTGTTTATGTTGATGATATTGTCTTTTCTAGGAATGATTAAAGATCTTGTGAAATATTTTCTAAAGAAATGAAGAAGGTATTTCAAATGTCCATGCTGGGGGAAATGAAATACTTTATTAGGTTAAAAATACATCATAGGAAGTAATAAATTTTTCTTTCTCAAGAAAATTATACTAAGGAACTTATTAAGTGGTTTGGCATGAAAAAATCAAAACCTATTTCCACACTAATTTTATTGGTAACAAAGTTGACAAAAGATGGAGAAAGAAAATAAGTTGATTGGAAAGAGTTTCGAAAGTTTATTAGAAGTTTGTTGTGTTTGACTACCTCAAGACCCGACATTGTTTATGATGTTACCTTATGTGAAATATTTTAGAGTGATCCAAAAGAATCGCATTTAATTTTTGGATAAATAATTCTCAGATACATCAAAGGCACAACAGAATTTAGAATCAGGTATGGAATCTCAGATAGTATTGAATTGTTTAGGTATTCAGATGCTGATTGGGTAGGAAATGTTGATGATATAAGATCCACATCTGGTGGAGTATTATTTCTAGGAAATAATTGTGTTAGTTGGCATTCGAAGAAATATAATTAAGTAACTCTCAGTATAGTTGAATCTAAGTATGTAGCTACCACTCAAGCCACTACTCAACTTATGTGGATGAAAACTCAATTAGAATATTTACTTGTTTAAGTGAAGTTACCCTTTCTCTTGGGTTGTGATAGTCAAAGTAGAATCAATCACACTAGGAATCTAGTTCAAAATTGTTATTTAAAAAATATTGATATCAAATATCATTTCATCAAAGATCATGTGAAGAAGAATGAATTGAAGTTGGAGTATATTCCAACATCGTAACAAGTTGTGTACATTTTCATAAAACCTTTACCAAATGAATTATTTTCTAAATTGAAATTGAACATGGGTGTCCAACCTATTTTTATTCAAGTTTTAGGTATGTGTTTCTATCCCCTCTCTCATATTACCTTTGGATAGTATTTTCAAGGGGTAGAATTGAATTATTTTATAAATATATCAATTTGATGCATGTAAAAAAGGGGGAGTTATGGGTAAGCTATGAATTAAAAATTATTTTGTGGGTGAACTATTATAACTATTTTTTGGAGTGGTTATAGGAAAAGAAATTGTTTTGTATTACAGGGAGGATGAAGAAGAGCTGAGGAAGGAAAAATAAAAAGGTTTTCATAATCACTTATTTTGGACAACATGGTTTTTTTGTCAATTATTCTTGTTTCCTACAATGAGTTAGCTCACGTAGGATTAAAATATTGATAAGTAATCCATTGCTTGAGGATACAAAATTCAATGATTTGTGAATCTTGGTTGACAAAAAAATCCAAAGGGGAAGATTATTAGGACCAATCTAAATATGAAGGTGGTTGTTTTCAAATGCTTTATTTTGTTTTCAAAGAAGGATTTGTTTTGTCAATGAAGTTTAAGATGAAAGTAAAATCACCTCACTTTTCATTTGGTGAAAATCATACTGAATTTTTTTTTCAAAAGAATCGAACTCATGTTTTCTATAAAATAAGACTCATTCTATTCATCGTAATGATAAGAAGTAGTTTGAAAGAAAAGATTTTTATTGGACTCACCTAGGGTCCAGAATGAAAGAGAAAACATATTTCTGGAAGTAAATGGTCATTAGATTCACTTTGGATCTATTGTGGAAGGAGTAGTTGTTTTAATAAAGTATCTGAGTCTACATGAATACGATAAAATTAAATGTTATGATGCTTTTCTAATTTGTATTTCATACAAATCATAAGTTTATTGGATAACTTGTGATACAAGATTATTGGAAGGAAGTGAGAACAAGAGGTGGTGTCGATTATTTTCAGAATGATCGGATCTGGGTAGAAGTGAATAAAGTGATGTTGTCAATTCACTGTAGCATCTGATAATCCATCGAAAGCATAAAAAACTTCTCATACCATGGATGACGTACTTAGGCTTAGAAAGAAAAAATACCATACCCAAAATTATCATAACCAGAAATGAGCCTATCTAGGCCAACCGTACTTAGAAAGATCATACTATGGAAAATCATATTCGGAGAAATAATTTCTTGAGGCTGATGGATGAAAAGAGAAGGAGAGAATGAGATTAAAATTTTAGTTATCCATTTCAAAAGAGTTGAATTAATTTTTTGGTTTCCAACTGGGTCAAGAGAAGAGGATAAGATTAAGTTTTGTATCTCAAGTGGGTCAAGGGAAAAGAAGAAAGAGTTTTCTAGATTTACTATCAAGGGGGGTCTCAGCATTCAAAAGAATGATTTTTTTCAGCATTCAGAAGTGGTATACATTTCTTTATACATTTTTTTTCAATTAATATAGAGATTTTTATTTAAGATATCAAGATTGAGAAAAATCGGATGCATGTATTGAAATTGGAATGATGGTTCAAATGAAAGTCTGAAGAAGGAGATAAAGTTTGAAGAAGAATAAATAAGCTTTGAGAAGAGTTGAATAATTCAAAATACACTCAATATTTTAGGGTAAATTAAGATTTTGGTGAATTTAAGTGAGTAGGAAAATTTTTTGGATTCCCACCAAATCCACTCAAGGGTCACCTATAAAAAGAAAAAAGTACATTGTACTTTTTTTATGACCGATGTAATGTTCACCGCTATAGAGAGTAAAGCTCTGGGTTTTTAGTGAGAGAAAGAAGATACCATATTGATCTTTGTTAAAGATGTTTCAATAGATAGAATACATATGTGAAGAGATGAGATCTCACCATGGTTTTTAGATGATCATTATACTTAGAATTTATTGTACTCAACTGGTCATTATATTTGGATTGTCAATTGTATTCGACTGATCATCGAATCGGGTTGGATAATCAGTTTTGAGATTTCCGCATTAGGACTCTCAGAATGAGGAAGAATTGTAATGGGTTAATCGTACTCAGGTATTGAAGTGGTTTCAATTAATTTATATTGTATTCTGAAATAAAAATCGACTGGAAGAATCGTACTTAGGAGAATCATACTCAGAGGAATCAGACTCAAAAAATTGGGATGGGTTTTACTTAACAAATTCCAGGTTGTTCTTACCATCTTATAGGTAAGAAAGTGAATAATTTTATTTCAATTGAATACATTTTTTTAATTTAAAAGAATCATAGGTAACATGAGTTGTTACACAATCATTGTATTACCCTATTTATGCTAATAGGTTGCACACGCACTAGTGGAATTGTTTACATAGTGATACATGAGTGTAAGTGTATATCCTACTCAGTGTAATCCAAGGATTTATTTCTAGTGGATTGTGTGGTATTGGATCATTTCCAAACCATACCAAGGATGTAGTTATTCTTATTGAATAGTTAACCTTGTAAATTCTTTTATTCCTTTGGATGTGTGGTTGAATTGTTTTTAGTAGGGAATTGAATCTTTAAGAGGTGGAGAAGGTTGTTTCAAGGAAACATAAAAGAAAAGTATCACGGATTCACCCCCTCCCCCTATCAGTGATACAATCATCCTGACTGGTCACTTTCACAACCTCATGGTGGAATTAGTTCAAGTAGTAGGAAGAAGAGAAGTGGAGATGTCTTATCTCATGGGATAGATCTATATCATGATCGGTCGGTGGGGACACTTTACTTCACACCTCATAGGGTTATACATGATATTTATTTCCAATGTGCATCTTCCAAGAACCTAAAAAGTACTTTTCTGCATATATTAGGACTCATTATCATTATGTTTATCTAGGCCATCTGAGTTTATACTTCTGGTATCTTCTGTGTGTCATTAGTGTTAAAGGGTCCAATTAGACCCAAGTACCATAGCCACAACCAGGAATTCAGCATCAAAGTGGGTCTCTTCCATAGATTGTTATGGTAAGAATTATTTTTTGAATTCTTGAGGATCACAATAGGTATCATCACAGTAAGGTGGTGGATATCAACATGAGAAGGAAAAGGGTTATTTATTATTTACTGGGTAGGATCTAACAAACACTAACTCATGACTTTATTGGATGTGAAGAAATTTATTGGTTGATTCCACTATTGTTTCTATATTATTTGATACTAGTGTGTTACATTAATTTATTTTGATATGGGTAGTGTATTTATTAAGGTTGTATATAGAAATAATGTCTTATGTCATGTGGATCCAAACACCTCTTGGAGAGTAGAATAGTTAGGGATTTAAGTTTACATATTTTAAAATAATAATAGTAAATTTCCAATTCTCCTAGGACTTTACTATTTTCAAAATGACTATGTTTTTCATCATTATAGGAATTAATTGGTTGATATGATTAAAAGTGCATATAAACTGTCATAATCAAAAATTGAATTTTACCTCTCTAGATGGTAAAATTAAAAATTTAAATGGGGGTAGGATATGAATGTTAGTGGATTTAAACCTGTTACTACCCATATTGGGGCCATATCTTTTCAATTGGTAATTCTTTCTTTGGGAGTGGAAGAAATAGGTAGACATGTGGAATTTTATGGGGTAGTAATTTGATATCTTGAGGTTTTTCCTAAAGATTTTCCTATATTACCACCTAAGGGAAAGGTATATTTTATTATTTATCTTCTTCAATCTATTACTTCTTATCATATATAACCATATAAATGTAGATAGTTGAAATTTCAAATAGAGGATTTGGAAAATAAATTATTTGTTAGATCAATCACTTCACCTTAGGCTGCTTTAGTGCTCTTTTATAAGAAAAAATATGATACTTTACCCTCATGAATTGATTATTGGAATCTACACCAAGTAACCATCAAGAAAAAATATCATATTCCTATAATTTATTATTTTTTTGATCAATTAAAAGGAGTAGGATGGTTTTCCATAATTAACTTGTGATTGAATTATCACCAGCTTCTATAAAGAAATTGAATATTCATAAAATTTCTTTTTAGAGTTTATATGACCAATATGAGTATTTGGTATGCCTTTTGGTCTTATGAATGGTCCATTTGTTTTCATGGAACTAGTGAATAGTATATTTTATTGATATCTCAATTTTTTGAGGCATTTATTGATGATATACTGGTATATTGATGATCATATTTCAACCATGAAAAACATTTTTAAATTGTGTTGAGTATTTTAAGGTAACATTATTTGTATGAAAAATTACTATATAGATTCAAGAATTAAAATTTATTGGTCATGTTATTTTAGAAATAAGTGTATCAATAGACCCTAATAAAATAGAGTTTTTTGTGTCATGGGAAGTGCTAAAGTTTTTTTTGAGGTCCAAGATTTCTTAGACTAGTAATTTATTATAATCTCTTCATTCATGAAATTTCATGCTCAAACACTCTAATAGTGAATTTAACTAGGAAATTTTTACAATTTTAGTTGACTAGTTGATGTCAAACATATTTTGAGGACATCAAGGGTGGGATAACATCATCCCCTATACTCATATTACCAAAGTGAGGTAATGGATATATCATATATTGTGATGTCTATGTGATAGGAGTTAGATGTATCCTTATTCAATCCATTCATGTGGTATTTTATATTTCATGACTATTGAGACCCCATAAAAATAATTGACTTATAGATTACCTTGATCTATCCATTATATTTCATGATTTTAAATCTTGGAATTATTACCTTTTTGTGAGTAATATATAATGAATACAGATCACAAAAGTTTAAAGTATATCTTATCTTGGAGTGATTGGAATTTATGATAATGATGATGGATGTAATATCTTCAATTCATTGATCATGAACTTTGTTATAGACTGAGAAAAATCAATATAGCAGTTAGTGAATTCAACCAAAATTTGCATGTATAATTTTTTCATGAGGCTAAATACTAGTGGAATATCATGAATATACTAACAAAAATGAATTTATATATTGATGATCATGTTAATTAAATATTATTTTAAATCATAGTAGTCACCCCTAATTTAGTGTGTTAAAAAATCACTTGGTTATCTGATCAGGAATGTATCATGATGAGGGACTCCCCAAATGATGGGGTGTCCTCAAATGTGTTGAGTTATTTTCCTAAATGACATATCTATTGGATCATATAATTTGATGAATAATAAATACACTCTATATATTACCCATATTTACTTTAATTAATTTTTAAGTTTATATAGATTATGTCTTCTGAGTTATCATATTCTAGATGAGTTGATTCTAAACATTCATATTCCAGAACATTGTGAAGTTTTATTTGGATCATTGAAAAAATTAAAGATCATGTGGGAACTTCTAAGTTTGTTAGAAGTGAAAGTTTTGCCTAAAGTACTCATAGAATTTGTTTCAAGTTTTTTATTATCATCTCCTATAAATTAAGATCAATATATTAAGTAAAATATGATGAAAACTATGAAACATCTAGTTAATGAACTATTGAGATCTTATCATCTTCTTGGTTATTGGAGAGATTTTTATAGTTTTAGTTTTTGATGTGATCAAAGTGCTTCCATTTATGTGGGGTTTCATTATAAAAGAACTTATTTTTTAGTTATAATTTTTTACTCCTAATCCTACATGATCTAAGAAGTTTTTGGGATAGGAACTTGTGATTTTGATTATTGATCAAATAAGTATGGGGTTAGAATTTTTTTTACCTTTGTTTGAGAAGATCTATATATAATAGCTTGATATTACAATCTTTATTAATTGAAGAATTTATGAGGATGGGATATCATGTTGTCAATCATTGATTGAAAAATTTTAGGGACAATTTCTACCAACTCTATCAAAAAAGTCAAAAGATGGGACTTTTTTCTTCTAATATTTTTTATCAAAGAAGTTTCATTTCAAAATTTGGGTGCCTTACACTAGTGTATAAAAGGATTTTTCATGTTTTTATTTTTAATATTTTTTATTATGAAAAGTTATTATAGGAAATGTTATAAATAATTTTTTAACATCAATTAATAAAAATGTATGTTATAAATACATTTTGGTGGAAGTTTTTCATGTTGGTTATGAAATAACCTCTATGAAAATTCTTTTATCGTGTCAGTTTTTTTTAACTGACATGAAAGGTTTGTCGTACTTGATTTTTCATGTTTTTTATATTAAAAAATTAATTAAAAAGAATATTATTCATAGTTTACTATAGCAGTTATATTAAAATAAGTGTGAAAAATCTTTTATTGTGTCAGTTTTTTTAAAAAAAACAACATGGAAAATATATTATCACATCTGTAATGAAGTAACTGATGTGAAAGGTCTATCATAATTGATTTTTCACATTGATCATATGAAAACTGATGTTAAAAATAATATTATTCATGGTTTACTATATCGATTATATTAAAACCGATGTGAATAATCTTTTATGATGTTAGTTTTAAAAAAAACTAACATAGTAAATCTTGTTTTAAATTTTTCATGTTAGTTATAAAATAACCAACTTTAAAAATATTTTTTTAATAAATTTCAATTAATTAATCCCCTCCCAATAGTACAGAAAATTAGCATTAGAAAAACAATATCATACCAAAAAATTAGTAGTAGAAAAATAGAAGCAACACAAACATTTACAAATTGAACTTTCAACTTTACAATGTATATTACAAATAAAATAAAAACCAATCAGAACTATGAAATGAATCACCCATTCAATTTGTAAATGTATTAGATATTTTATAGTATAAGTATGAGGGTCAACAAAAATCTAAAAATTAAAAATAAATCATTTAACATGTATTTTTATAAAACGAATATAAAATTAAAGGAAATGTTTATAATAAAATCTAAACTTCTGGAACTTTGTAACTATCCTAGTTGAAATTATTTAAAATATAAATATTAAAACATATTATATGTATTAATTTACTCATTTTTTATGACACTATTGTTTAAAATAATTTTTCAAATCAAAATAACATTTTAAGTACTTATAGTCAAAATGTAGTAATTGCAAATGAAAAGTCATCTTTTCCTTTAAATATCTAATATTTTCACTATTATTTATTGTTGTATCTCTAAAACAAATTTTAATTTCATTATAATATATAAAAGTATTAAAATATTAAAACTTTCATGTTAAATACATTCAAAAAAAATTCCCATACTTCACCATGGATAGAGCATAGCCAGTAAAGTGCCTTCTCCCTTGGACAAAAAACCCAACATCCAATGGCCACTAATATATAAGAAAACATAATGTGAGTGGTTATTTTATTAAGAGATATATAAAAATTTATGAGATATATTTTTCTTACTCTTGAAATAATTTTCCAATACTAAATAATTTCATTCTATTGAATACTTTCAGCAATATAAATCGTTCTTTCTACAACAGTCATTATCCTCACTATTGGTGAAATAAATTGTGGGTCCATAAATACATATACTATTATTGTTTCATAATTCATATAAATTGTATAAATATTCCTAATATAAAACAAACATAAGTAAAAAATTTCAATAAATTAAAATAATGGAAAGATATATGTTAATCGACTAATATGGAAAAAACTTTTATCGTGTTGATACCCAACTCATCTCCCGTTACAAGATCCGTGATATATTTTTTTTAAATCACCATAGTCATTGTACCCCCACAAATTCTATATTCCATTGGAATCTCATAAACATCTAACAAGAAAATTAAATATGTTGAAAATCTATCAATACTAGTAGAAGATGTATTTAAAGTCATAATAGTATGTATTTTTTGTTGTCTATACAGTATGTCTTTACCTTTAAAGTATTACTATAAAAAATAGATAAATATATAAAATTTAAAATGTTTAAACAAATTTAATAGAAAATTAAAATAAAGGATATAATATACACATGCCTCTATGGTAATTTGTCGAACTAGTTTAGATAGCTGAACTAAAAAACCGTTAATACTTTTTCCAACTATACTGACCTCATCTATAGGAGATGGTATTCTTATTGATCTATCTATAATATCTTGTACAGTGGCCCTATGATTATCTATATTTGTCTTTTGATGATGAATGGTATTAAAAATATAATATATTATCCCATATGTAACATTATGATGTTGCAAATCATCAACATATAACTCATAATAAATGGGAAATTATGGAGGAGGCGTAGGAGTAGGATAAGTATGAAGAGTGGGATCTACAAGTAGAGGTGGTGGAGTGGGATCAGCATCCTGAAACTATCTTTGCATGTCTGAAAACATTAATTGTACCAAATCTATGATCATTTCCACCATATTCTACTGAATATCTTGAACTGTAGCTTCTATAGATTCTATTTTTCTTTTATAAACATCCTCTATTGAAGAAGCTTTAGAATGTGGAAATACTTTTTTTACCGATACATCTACCAGGTATCCTCGTACATAACTCGGGTGTTTGGGATTTCTCAATGTTGTAGATAAAATATCCTTCATACCCTCAGTTATGAAGGCCACATGTGTCATATTCTCCTTAATATATTCCTGTAAAGAATAGTTGAAAAAAATCATAGTGAATCATAATATATAAATAATTTATTTCACTTAAATAAATAAATAAAGTAAACAACTTACAATCCTCTTAGATACAACCATCGACTCTTCCGTAAGATATTTTCCTTTTTTTCTCATTTGAGCGCTCTTCCATTTTTCATGTCATGGTGGAGGGATAGGATCAACCTTTGTGAATCTCAAAGACTCAGCTCTCAGTTTTTTAAATTTTTCAACTATCATTTGTTCTTCCAATAATGTATACCCTCCACATGATAAAGTATGAGGGTATACATTTTTGGATTGGATCTCCTAATGATATCTCCTCATTTTCTATAACTTAAGAGTAAAGAAATTATTAATATAAAAAAACTTCTAAAAGGTAACATTTCACTTACCAAAAATGATTCTTGTCATCGAATTTCGACAAATTTATTCTATGTATCTTCATCTATAAATGGATATATATCACATGTATTTTGATGCTGTATATACTAAAAAATAAAATATGATGTTGGGGTTGATTTAAAATCCCTCCATCTCCTAGAAACTAATACTAAACATTTCCTCTTGAATCCTATAGTATCATGTATATCATATGTCATCTAATGAGAATGGGGAAATCTATATTAGCATAAAAATTTCATGATAATTAAAATAATGGAAAACTGGCATACCAAAACTATGTCTCGTAATTAATATATTATCATTTTTTCAACACTTATCTAATCATAAATCAAAATACTAACTTTTCTTTTAGTCTACACTGTAATAAAAGTCTTGAATTGTTTTAAATTTAGACCTTTTATAATATCATTATCATAAAAGTCAACTGGTATCCTCTGGTTCTAGATATAGGAAATTGATAATTTTAGTAAACATGTACTTCCACATTTACCAAACCTCAAAATATTTTTCCCCCATGGAAGTAGATGTCTCTTATGAAGAAGGATGAGGAGGATCGTCAATAGGAGTATGTGTATGTTCCTCCTCAGAGGTATGTATATTATCCTCCCCCAGAAGTATGTGGTGGATCAGATGTTTGATCTATTATTATCCTACAAATCAAAATAATAAAAACTTAGCACACAAATATACAAAACCAACTATTAAAAAAATTTAAATAAAAAATGAAAAATTATCAAACAAAAAGTAAACTAAACTAAATAAAATTTTATTCATATTTTTTATAGTTAGTTACAATGATAAAAACATTAATGAGAAATGAAATGACATAAAATAATGAAAAAAATCCAAATATGGTGTGTGAAAATTAAAAATCCTCCAACATATTACATCATTTTTTATACCAAAAAATATTCTTTGAATAAATAAAAATGATTCAACAAAAGGTAAACTAAACTAAACACATTTTTATTCATATTTGTTATAGTTTTTTACTAAAATTCTATCACTAATGGGAGATGAAAAGAAATAAAAGAATGAAAACAAATTCAAAAATGATATGTGGATGGTAAAAATGCTCCAACATATTAAATAATTTTTTACACCAAAATAATATTCTCTGAATATACTCATTTATATAATTTTTTAGTTTTATTTAACATATTATATTAAAAATAATTTTTTTTCCACAAAATCAACAAATAGATAAGTTAATTAAGTTTAAATATGGTAAACTAATCAAAAATAAACTAATATAAATAAAAATTTAACTTATTAGTTATAATATGTGTTTTAATAAAGAAAATAAAACTAATATATCTAATATTTTATGAAATTTTAAAAAGGTAAAACAAAAATAAACATATGTTACCTATAATATTAGAAAGTTACTAAAGGATTATTTTCCCAAACTCCTCCCTCGTGATTGTTCTGTATAGAAAAACCATGTTTACAACATGCTCATCAATATTATATGTTAATCTTTACATGGAAGTAGGGATATCAGATAAATCATCATCTTCATCAATTTTATCATCACCAATATATTTTTTTCCTTGTAAAATAGTAAACCATTGCATATCGGATTGATCAAGAATATAGAAATTTTTTTTCATGTGTTGACATTATAAAAGGATCATCTATGTATTCCAATCTATTTAGATTAACTAGTGTCATTCCAAATTCATTGTGTCTAGCACTATTATTAATGATAACCCATTTGCAATTAAACACTGAAACTAAAAATTTAATGTAATCAACCTCCCATATTTATTCAATAACTCTATAATATTCACTTAATATAGATATTGGTTTTTTGTATTTAGAACTTGAAAAATGCATTGCTTATGTTAACACCAATACACTACTATTCTAAATTTCACTTTTTTTGTGCTGGTCTTTCATATGAAATGTATAGCCATTAATTTCATACCTGGACTATGTTATAAAATTTAAATTTGGACCTCCCACTAACCATATAAATGTTTTCGATGCATTTGATCTACCAAGAATGGTCTCTTTAAACTATGTAAAAAAAGTTTTTTTATGCTCATTCAAAATCCACATATATTTTTTTGGATAGCATTGCTTTAACACATTAATATGAAATGTTATATATTATTGAGAATCATCTATGTTATTCAAGATATATAAATGTACCTTTTTTATTTATTCACCTATCAATGATTTTAATTTCAATTCATGGATCCCATTTCCCCTATAATTGAATCGTTCATGGCGAGATATAGGCAAACATATGTGCTCTACTTTAGACAAGTAACTTGTACAAAACTCTACAACCTCTTCATAAATATACTTCTCGATAATGGAGGCTTCAAGTTGATATGTATTCTTAACATACCCCTTTAATAACTTCATATAACTTTCAAAAGTATATGTCCAATGTAGATATATAGTTCTGAAAAATTTTATTTCTCACACCAAATGAATAATTAAATGCACCATGATATCAAAAAAAAATATAAAGTAAAAATACATTTCTAATTGAAAAAGTATAAAAACCACTTCGTTATCTAAATTTTTTAAATAATTTAGATCAATACCCTTATTAAAAATTGAATTGAAAAAATAAAACACCTTCATGATAATCATTATGACACTGATGGGAAATATTCCATGCAATGCAACTTGTAGGAGTTGTTGCATCATGATGTGACAATCATGAGATTTCATACCTTTCGGATTCAAATCCTTTAATGACACAAAATGTTTTACATTTGAAGAATAACCCTGAATTACTTTGATATCATGAAGACACTAACAAAATCTAATTTTCTACCTCTTGGATAATGTTTGAAAAGCCGGAGGAAGGTACATTTTCCTTCTATCAGGATTGGGAGATAACTCCAAACATATTCCCATTGAGAGTAAGTCCAATCATTCATTTAATCCATCTTTAGTCTTTCCATTAATATCTAACAATGTTCCATTCAAGTGGTCACAGATATTCTTCTCCACGTGCATGAAATGAATGTTATGTTTGACCTCAATATATCTCTAATATGGTAACATAAAAATATTGATTATTTCATCCAGATATTTTTACCATTACCATATTTTTGTGTCTTTCTAATTAACACATCAATGTTTTTCAGCCTCTCAAAATACTGATCAATGGAAAAATGTTTTAGAGAAATATAAAATTATTTTGATCCATTTAATGCCATTTCTAATCTTCAACAAGAGTGATCCATATGTGAAAACCTTTGATAATCCATGTATATTTTTTTCTCCCATGTTGTAGTTGATAATATGAAGTCTGTTGTTCAAAAATTAGACAAGATTTATGACTCTTAACACTATATCCAAACAAGTTTTCATATGTTGGGAAGTCATTTATAGTTAACATAATCATTTTATTAATTTGAAAATATTACATTTTATAAGAATCATACACCCTAATACTTTCCTCCCATAAAAGCTTCAAATCATCAATTAATGGTGAGAAGAAAACATCAATATCATTTCTAGGTTGTTTTGGTTTAAAGACCATTAAACTCAAAATGAAATATTTTGGATTCATACAAAATTCAAAAGATAATTTGTAAATTTCCAATAAATATTCCATGAACTATGTGTGCTACTAAAGATTCAATATGGATTCATTCCATCTATGCACAGTCCAAGTCTAAGATTTATAATATCATTTCCAAATGTAGGAAACTTTTTATTAATTTTCTTCCACTATAAACAATCGGCATGTGATGTAATTTTTCATCACATATACACTCACTTTCATTCCATATTAACCTTTTTGCATCATTTTAATTTTCAAATAAATATTTCAAATGATGAACTATAGGAAGATGTAAAAATTCCTTGGAAGGACTCTTTGTAACTGCTAAATTAGGCAGTGATTTTTCTTTCAACATATATTGTGACATCCCACATTTTGGAAACTCTGTCAGAAATTCATATTCCTTCCAATATAGCACGCAGTTATTCAGACAGCCATATATTTTCTTGTACCACAATCTCATTAGGAATAATATTTTCTTCTCTTTATATTGTGAATATAGAATATCATTATCTTTAGGAAGAATATCTTTCATCAATTATAGAAAATATGTAAAACTCTTGTCACTCCAACCGTTTTTCACCTTTAATGGTTTTTCAGCATCACCATATAGACATTCAATTTTCAGTTCTTTCTCAATTTTCTCTACTTCAATATCACAAATCATTTCTTCAATTTGATCACACTTATAATCCTTCAAATCATCATCATCAATAGATCTAAAATTCTTTCCAATTTCACCATAAAAAAATCCAATGCCTATAAATCATATTAAAACAGGGAAAAAATAAATTATCTTTGATCTCTCTACTTTTCAACATCATATTTAAACATTTTAGGAATGGAAAAAAACATGTTGTTTTTGCAATATTTTTTTTAGAAAATTAAAAAAAAACATCAACACCTTCATCATATTCATCACTTATTTGAAATACAATAATCCAAATTTGACTTATTATTGTCTATAAAAAATATCAAAAATTTAAAATAAGTTATTATAATTTAAAATTTAATTAAAAAATTAATTTTCTAAATAAAAATAAAAAATGCAATGACATATTTCAAAAAAAATCAACATATCTGATAAAAAAATATAAATTTCAACATATTAAATTATCATTATATTATAAAAAAATAAAAAACCTTAATATAAAAAAAATCATTCATAAATTAAAAAATATCACAAGATGTGCAAATAACCAAAACTGAAAATATAAATAATGAAGATAAAGTGATATCAATGGAAAATTGGAACCAAAAATAAAAATAAAAATACCATGGATGCATAGAAAATAAAAATTATAGACACACTATAAATTGATATTTGTACCATGATGATTGAAAAGGTGACACCAATGGTAAGAAGGCAAAAGCAGTGGCTGATGATAGGTAAAGGTGGATGGTAGTGGTGAAAGAAAACTGAAAGATAAAGTGACATCAATGAAAAATTAGAACTGCAAATACAAATGAAAATTCCTTTGATGCATGAAAAATAAAAACAAAAAACACAAACCATAAATTGATATCAGATTCAGGATGACTGAGAAGTCGACACCAATGGGAAGAAGTCACAAGCGGCTGAAGATGGATGACATTCATAGATACCAACTCAAAGATAAAGTAACATCAAATAAAAAATGAAATCACAAATAAAAATAGCTAAAATTAACAAAAAATAAAAACAATAAACATTAACCGTAGATTGAAATCCGAATCATGATGAGCAACACCAACGAGAAAAAGCATGAGCGGTGGTCGATGATGGGTGTTGGTGGACGGTGGTGGTAGATTTCAACTCAAAGATAAAATGACATCAAATAAAAATTGAAACTGAAGAATTCATAGAAAATGGAAATAATAAACACTAATCATATATTGAAATTGGAATTAGGATGAGTGAAAATAATGAGAAGAAGCGCAAACGGCGATCGATGATGAGTGACCATGGATGGAGATGGTGGAGACCAAATAAAATATATTCAAATCCAAGGATCAAATAATGAATATATTTGAGGCCATAGATTGAAAAATGAATATATTTGAGGCCACAAAATAAAGATTTTTGGTGTTAGTGTTTCCCTCATGATAGAAAAATGAGAGTTGTCACACGAAATAAAGAAACAAAAATGACTTCTCCTGATCCTAATTAAAATTATAAATCTTTTTCATGTCAGTTATTCAATAACCAACATGGAAAATAATATTTTTCACATCAGTTGTTGAATAACAAACTTGAAAAAAAAATTATCTTTTATTTTTCATGTCAGTTAATCAATAACCGATGTGAAAAATATTATTTTCTACATTAGTTATTGAATAATCGATGTGAAAAATAAAATAGATAAAAAATCATTTCATTTATTCAATAACTGACGTGAAAAAACACTTTTCCATATCATTTATTGAATAACCGACATGAAAAATCTTGTTGTTTTATTTTTCATACCATCTATAGATTACCGACATGAAAAGCATGTTGGGAAAAATAAATTTTGCGCTAGTGGGTTATTGATCTTCTAGAATATTTAGATCAAAAAAAGAAGTTTTAGGGATAGGAACTTGGTCATATCCTTTAATAAAAAAAATTATGAGTTTGCATATTATTATCCAAAACTCTATCGAATCATTTTACATTCTATATTGTTTATTATATTCCTTTTTATTTTGATTAATTTTTTTAAGTGGATTATTGTATCTTCCCAATAATTATTTTCTAATTAATTTATTGTTTCTACTCTAATTAGTTCAAAACTTGTATCTTATGAACTTCACATTTTTTAAGAGGGAAAAATTATTAAGTTTGTAAAAACGTCAATTCACCCCCCCCCCCCCCCCTCCCTCTTAAAGCATCCATACTAGGGAAACATTTGTTATCATAGAAGGGTTGTGATCTTTTTATTTGTAGGTCTAATACACAACATATATTATCAAATATTTTCTCTACCTTTATTATCCAAGACATTTTGTATCATATATAATTTTTACTTATACTAATGTATAGGTATACTAAAACAATTCTATGGAAGGTCTTCCAATCAAAACTTTAGAGAATTTGAATCATATTCAATCATCCATTTTTTATGAAGTTGGTTATGAATATCCTAGAGATAGAATAAATACTTTTTTATGAATACTAGTGTGGATAACTATCATATTACTGTAGGAAACTACAATATTCCAAGGAAATTTCAAATTTTACCAAAGAATAGAAAATTAAATATCAAGTGAATTAAAAAGTTTGGAATATAATTTTGTGTTATATGACTCAGGACATAAATATTTAGATTTATTATTGTGAGACAACCAATGAAATTTAAAAGGAATTGGAGATTAAAAATTTCAAGAATTTAAAAGTTTTGGAAAGTAGAAGAGCTATGTTGCATGAAAATTATCAAGATTTTGATTTTCTTTCAAGAGAATAAGTTTCTCAAATGCATCAAAAGTTTATAACTATGGTGAATGGTTTACAATCTATTGGTGAAAAGGAAATTATGAATGATCATCTAGTTGAAAATATTATTTAAATACTTCTAAAAGAATAGGAATTGAAAATGAAAATTATCAAGGATATGAAGAATCTTATAAAGTTAAGTATAGATGATCTCATAGAAACTTTAATGAAATATGAAAATAGATTGAAGAGAGATTCTAATAAATAGAAATGAAATAATG
Source organism: Viscum album (assembly GCA_963277665.1). Taxonomy (NCBI): domain Eukaryota; kingdom Viridiplantae; phylum Streptophyta; class Magnoliopsida; order Santalales; family Viscaceae; genus Viscum; species Viscum album. The sequence goes on from OY728137.1 coordinate 1,963,923,407, forward strand.
GAGCTTCCATTTCTGTTATAACTTTCTAAGATTCTAAGACTTGTACTTAAAATAATTATTCTAAGTAATATCATTTAGATGATAGTAATAAAGATATTAATGAAGAATAATTTTCTCAACTAGAGAGACACATGAACAAGATGTTTGAGAAGAATTATTCTTGTAATGAAAATTCAAACAACAAAATAAATATATATTATTGGTCCAAAAAAAGAGGTTCAAAGAAAGATTATTTAGATCTTATTTACTATGACTGTAAGAATCCATCACACATCAAGTTGAATTGTACGAGGTTGAAATGGAAATAAATGGAGTCCAGAAGATCCATTAATTATAAAGGAAAGAAGGTTCTAAAATCTATGTATACCTATATTTTCAGTGAAGATAAATATTTCTATAGTAATTTGGATAGTGATGACAACTGGAAATTTACCAGATTTTATGATTTTATTCCTCAAAATGAAAGTTTTTTATAGGAAATGTTATTGATAAATGCATTTCAACTATGTCTTTAGATTTTTTTTATTCTTATTATTCAGGTGATGAATATGATACTACATTATTTGAGGAAATGGATGAATATGTGACTAACTTGGAGAAATTATATAAAAAGTTATTGAAGAAATATGATTAGGATAAGGAAGAAATTGTTATAGATAATAATAGTATTTTAAAACACACTTCTGAGTTAAAGGTAAAATTATTCTTATTTCAAAACCATCAAATGATCATAATAAAGTTTTAAAACTTAATTCTAATGTTTAATGCCTTAAAAATATAATATTCAATTTTACTTCTAGAAGGGAAAACTTTGAAGAAAAATAGACCAGTTGAAACCATCTAGAACGTCATCTAGATTTTTTTATTCATCTTACATGAATGGTTATATTTCAATACAATTATTTTGTTTTAGAAAGTGAACCCTTTTATAATAAATTTCAAATGAGATGTCACTTAAATAGTGTATTTTCTTTATGGAAGAAAAAATATTTTAGATCTTCTAGATATTTTATTTCTAAAGTGCTCGGAGTCATTCAACACTGAAGGTTTGGACTGATGTGGGTTCCTAAGGTTCATTTTTCTAACATTTCTAGGCCTAAACAAGTTTGGGTACTAAATATTTAGTTTCATTTATTTCAAGAGAAAGGGTTGGGTACCAGTATCCAAAACACTTGGTGTATGGATAAAAAAATTTCTCATCACATGACCAAAAAAAGTCTATCTTATGGATCTTATAAAGTGAAGAGATTACTTTGAAAAACTCCTCAAGAAATGGGAAGATAATTTATTTATATATAATTGTGATAATTCTTCATATAGGTAAAATATTTATTTCAAAATATATTTAAATGGAACTTAAATATGTATCTAATATCTATTCCAGAACTAATCCTTTCGAAATAATGTTACTGCATGAGCATATTGGTAGATACTTTTTGGAAGAAAATATTTTTCTTAATTTTTTATATTATAGAAACATTCAAGTTGTTTAGTTAACTATGTATGAATTTTAACTTATGTAGTTGATGTTATTAATTTATTAATAAATTTTTATTTACTATACTTATTTTCTATGAAAATGGCATAATTGGTGTGAAATATTCATGTTTTAATATTAAATATAATTTTTGAGCATTATTTGAATTAATCCAAATTCGATTCAGTTAAATTTTTTAATCATAACTCTCATCCCACTAATCCAAATTATTTTATTCTTATTTTTTAGGGGTTTTATTCAATTTCCAACATATCTTTAGAAGTAATCTTTGGACAATTTAGCCATTTGAATGGTCATATAGTCCACACAAGAAGACCCAAGAAATCTCTAAAGAAACTGGACCATCTATGATGATAAAATTTCTGGATCAATCCAGAAGCCCAAATTTGATTCAACTCCTGAATATATTCTTGAATATACAAAATAATCAGGGATAAAATTTTCAAGGCCCAACCCTAACAAAAAGGGGCCCAAATGATGATTTGAAGTATAGCCCAGCATTCTGTCTGGAAATTAAAATCAGCACACATTTATTGAATTTTCTCCTGATATAGAAATAAATTCAAGATGATATGTTGAAGTTTGAAATCCAAGATATAGGCGGCCGAATTTTTAGAATAAATTGTTCGGATTTTACGGCATCTTCCTATTCAAAAATCCATTCACATTTCGGCCTTTGAAAAAGCGTTGATAAAAATGGACAGCTGCACATTGTTTAGTAAAACAACCATAAATTTGGATAAAAAAGTCCAATGGACACCAAATTTTCATAGTAGAAATAAAAAATCCACATCTACAACTTTTAAGAATAATATATCTCAGAATTCTGTTATCTGAATGGTAAAATCATCGAGCCAAGTGGAGGGGCGATTTTGGAATGCAAACAATCCACCTCCTTATGCTATATATACATTCCCCTCTTCTCCTTACAAGGATTTGGAATTTCAAAGAAAATTAGGTGATTTGGCATGAACATATACTTTCCAAGGGAATAGGAGTACTTTCCTTGATCTTGTTTTGACAAGAGATACCTCTCCCTTACTTTTCATTTCATGTTCGTTTATGTTTGTTTTCAATTGTAAGCATGTAAGTTTATTTTCATTTCAATCAAATTTTAATGCATGTCTATCCTTAATTATACCTCATATTCATAAAACTTATGTTGTTTAATGTTTATGCTCTTAAAATAGTTTAAATCAAGTAAAAAACCCTTCCCTTTTCTCACTTCCTCATTCAATCGAAAGTACATATTTAATTATCTTCACTGTTTGTGTGTGTGTTCAGCGCACTACTCTTATCTTGTCCCTTTATTTTTCTTATCTTTTTAACTCATCACCCTAAAAAACTTAAACGGGATTAATATCATCTTAATGGATGAGTAAATCTACTATTAGGGTGAGTCGTGATTTGGGGATATTAAGTGATTGATGGCTTTTTCTTATTGAGTATTATTTAGGTTAACATTGTGTATGTTGAACTTGAACTATCATGGATTAATGAAATGTTTTGTTTAATATGTGGACTCCATGGATTATTGTAAACATAAATACACTACCATAAAAAAGTTGTGGTTTATATTAGAATCCAAAGTTAAGTTAAGGCTTGGACTGAAGCCACAACACTTGGGAATTCTGATCAAAAACATCTTGTGATGTGGGTGTTAATTTAATACAATATAAAGAAAAGATCAAGGATATAATAAGCTTAAAATCCCCAATAATGAACTCACCCCAATATTTATCAAATTTTTAAATCAAACATCATCCATTAATCAATTTAATTAATATATTCAAACAAACCCCCCATTAAAAGATAAACAAAACAAAAATAATCGAATATTAAAAAGTTCATTCACCGAGAATTCGACCCGAGTGCTGCTATACACATTAGTAAAGCACTGTAACCTTGAACGGTCGATAGTAAATAATTTTCCATGCTTCAAAAAAAATCTGAAAAAAAAAACACAAAGAAAAAACCACCTTCCTCATCCTTCAAAACTTATATGAATGCCCTATAGCCTCCCAAACAATCACTTGGATCTATTTGACCCTGAAATAGAGCGAACTCTTCACCAACTTAGGAGGAACATTAGGGAAAATCAAATCACTCAAGAGTCAGTCATTTTCCAACCAATTAAACTAGATATGTCCAATCCTAGGGAACAAACTCTTAAAGAACTCGTTGCCCCTAATATGAATTACCAACCCCTTGGTATTCAATATCCAAATATTGAGGCTGATTTCGAATTCAAATTGGGTTTGATTAATCTTCTACCTCATTTCCATGGGCTATCCAGTGAGGATCAACATCTTCATCTCAAATAGTTCCAATTGGTGTGCTCTACCATGAAGCCTCAAGGGGTTTCTGAAGAACAAATCAAACTCTAAGCATTCCCTTTCTCCTTAGCTAACTTTTCCAAGTCATGGCTCTACTACCTCCCTCCTGGTTCCATAAACACATGGAATTACATGAATAAACTCTTCTTAGATAAATTATTTTCTGCTTCTCATACTGCTTCCATCGAAAAGGAAATTAGTGATATCTATAAACTCCCTAATGAATCACTCAATGAGTACTAGGAGAGGTTCAAAAAGCTTGTGGAAACCTTCCCACATCACCAAATCTATAACCAAATCTTGATCCAATACTTATATGAGGGGTTATTGGAAATGAAGAAAACACTCATTGATGCCGCAAGTGGCGGTTCTCTTGTCAATAAAACTCCTACAGTTTCATGAGATCTCATAAGAAACATGGCTACAAACACACAACAATACCATACTCGAGCACATACTCAATTAAAACAAGTCCAAGAGAATCAATCCATAGATCCTAATAAGATAACTGAGTGGATGAGTGAACTTACAGGTCTTGTGAGACAACTAGCAGTGGCTTCCAAAGCCCCAACCTCATCTTCTCCACAATCTCTATTCCCTGGACCTATCAAGAATTGTGGAATCTTTAGCTCACCAGCTCATCCAACATATGCTCATAGGAACACCAACCCTCAACAATCAGGTCAATTAATTATAAACTTCAACCAATCCCACTCTGAGCCTTTCTCTTCTACCTTTAACCTAGGCTTGAGGTATGTTAATCCCATTTATCATCCCCCTCAGTTCCCTCCTCAAAATCCAAACCAATTCCAATATGGTCAAGGTGGTGGTAACTTCCAACAAACTTATCCTTTTGTTCCTCAACCTCAAAGGATCAATACTCCTCTTTCTCCTCCTAGATTCTACTATCCTAATGAGCCTTCCCAATTCCCAACCCAATACAAGCACTTTCCCAAGAACCAAAATCAAGGAAATCCCAATTTGGGACAAGGCTCTTCTTCCAAGAAACCATGGAAAAGTGCAGTGTAAGATCTTGACTCCTTCACCCATTCTATCCTTAAAAACATTGAAACCCAAATTGGTCAACTTGTATACCACCTAAGCTAACAGCAATACCCAAATTCTTCCCAACTCCCAACTCAACCATTACCCAACCCTAAGGGTAATGTAAGTTCAATTTCAATTAGATCAAGAAATCAAATTTATATTCATCATGATGAGTCCTCTAACTCCCCTTTAAATGTTGATCTGTAAAATAAAAAAAATAAACAAGAAAAGGAACCTAAAGACACTCCCTCGCCTCCTTCTATTCCTCTAAAACCCCAATTTATTTTCCTCATGTTGTCTCTAAGCCAATTAAGTCCTTTGAACCTCATCCTGAAATGCTTGAAATGTTTAAACGTGTTGAAGTGAACATTACCCTCTTAGATTCCATCAAAAAAACCTAATTATGCCAAGTTTATTAAGGATTTATGCACCCATAAAAGGAAACTTAGTACCTTTCATGGTGTTTCAACCCAGCATTCCATACCCATAAAGTGAAAAAATCCAGGTACCTTTACGGTTCCATGCTAAATAAGAAGTTCAAAATTCAATGATGCACTCATAGACTTAGGACTATCGATAAATTTCATGCCTGAATCCATCTTCTCCAAGCTTGGTATGGGTCGCTTACACCCAACTAGTGTTGTCATCCATTTATCCAATTGAAGCACTACCAGTCCTGAGGGAATAATCGAGGATTTCCTTGTCTGCGTTAATGATCTTATCTTCCCAGTTGATTTTGATGCCCTTGATATGGAAGGTGAGACGACCTCTTATAAATCTCCTATAATTATAGGAATACCATTCCTCTTAATAGCATGAACTAATATTTATGTCCATGCAGGAATCTTATCCATGGAATTTGGTGACCAACTGGTCAAGTTAAACATTTTTCAATCCATGAGATACCCATCTGAGGATCACTCTACCTTCTCAATCCATTCTTTTTAGGACACTTTTGAGAGTGGATTCACCCCCATTTCATCATGTTCTAATGAGATAAAATCTTTTGATGTTTTCACCATGATTAACCAAGTAATAAATAGGGAAGTTGATGTGGACCTCTCATTCATAGACTCCATCAATCTAGAGGATCTTGAAAACTATCTTGAATTCCATCTCAACTCTAATCTATGTTGTTCCACCTTGGACAGTATTGAGGAAAATGAATCAAAACTAACTAAAAGACCTTCCTCCATTCTAAAGTTTTCTATCCCACAAATTAAAGATGAGACTGATCTGAAACTTCTTCCTGCATGCCTAAAATATGTATTCATCTTCAATGATCACTCTTATACTATAATTGTCTCTACTTCACTTACTAAAACTGAGGAGTTAAAACTTATTCAAGTGTTAGAGGGTAAAAGGCCTTAGTTTGGAACCTAGATTACATACAAGGAATCAACCCTTCCCTTTGCATGCATCACATCCATATTGAGGAATCATCCAGCCCAATAAAAAAACCACAAAGAAGACTCAATCCACTCATAATTGAGGTAGTTAGGTAAGAGATTACCAAGCTTCTCCAAGATAGTATTATCTACCCAATTTCTGGTAGTTAATGGGTTAGTTTAATTCAAGTGATAACTAAGAAGGGTGGGATAATTGTTGTCACAAATGAACATGGAGAGGTGGTCACAACTCGAGTGAAAAACAAATGGAGTGTGTGCATCAATTATTGGAAAATTAATTTTTAAACACAAAAAGATCACTACCCTCTTACATTCCTTGATAAAATGATAGAATTATTAGCTATAAAGTCACATTATTTCATTCTTGATGGATACACCAGCTACTTACAAATCCCAATCACACCTCAAGACCAAGAAAATACTACTTTCACTTACCCCTTTGGAACATATGTATATAGGAGAATGCCTGTTGGCATTTGCAATGCTCCTGTAACATTCTAGAGGTGTATGATGAGTATATTTTCCAAATTCATTGAGCACTACATAGAGGCATTCATGGATGACTTTACCATTTATGGTGATTCATTTGAATCCTGCTTCCATTCTCTCTCTCTAGTCCTTCAAAAGTGTTTCAAATGAAACCTTGTGCTAAATTATGAAAAATGTCACTTCATGATTACTAATGGGAATGTTCTAGGGTGCATAATTTCACAATATGGTATTCAAGTCAATCCTTCTAAAATTTAGGTGATCCAATCACTTCCTGAACCCATAACAGTTTGACACATCTGTTCATTCCTTGGTCATGATGTTTTCTATTGTTGATTCATCCATAACTTCAGTAGGATTTCCCTCCCACTCACTCAACTACTCTAAAATGATGTTACATTTCATTTCTATGAGGCTTGAAAGAGAGACTTCATTGAAATCAAAATTGTTCTTACATTTTCCCCGATAATAGAACCCCTTGATTGGTCCTTACCCTTTTAATTGATGTGTGATTCTTCTAATAGGTCCATTGGATCTGTTCATGGTCAAAGAAGAGAAAACATTCCTCATGTAATATATTATGCCTCAAAAACATTGGATGAAACTCAATATCACTATATTGTGACTGAGAATGGACTTTTAGCTATGGTACTTTCCTTAGATAAATTCCAGCCCTATCTCTTAGGTGCCAAAATCATCATCTTTACAGACCATTATGCTATAAAGTTCTTACTCAAGAAAACTGATTCCAAACTGAGGATAATAATATGGATCTTGATGCTCCAAGAGTTTGACATTGTGATTAAAGATGGACCAGGAAAAGAAAACATTGTGGCTGATCACTTGAGTAGAATTTCTAATTCTTCTCATTCATAAATCATTGTTCCTGAATTCCCCATTGAGAACCTTTTATCTCTCACTCCAAAGTCTCCATGGTATTCCCCAATTGTAAACTACTTAGTTGTTGGTGTTTTTCCTGAAAATTTTTCAAAAGAACAAAAAGTGAATATGAAAAGTGATTCAAAATTCTATTTTTGGGAATATGGTAAACTTTGGAAAACTAGGGCTGATATGGTAATTAAGATATGTGTTGATGAAGATGAACATTCCTCCATCCTAGAATTCTACCAATCACTTCCCAAAGGTGGCCACTTTGGACCACAAAGGACCTCCCAAAAGGTCCTAGACTTTGGATTCTTATGGACTTCACTCTTTAATGACTCACATGAGTTCTATAAATCATGTCCAACTTGACAAAATTTTGGCACAATTTCTAAAAGAAATGAAATTCCCCAAAATCCCTTAATATTTTTTGAGATATTTGATGTTTGGGGAATTGATTTCATGGGATCATTTCCACCTTCTAATGGATTATCATATATTATTATGGTTGTTGACTATGTTTCTAGGTGGGTTGAGGCCAAACCCACTAGGAAGGATGGTGCACATACTGTTAGTTAGTTCCTAAAAACCCACATTTTCCATCAATTTGTAACACTGCGTGCATTGATAAGTGACTTGGGAACTCATTTCTATAATTTGACCATGGAATATCTTCTGAAAAAGAATGTGTTTGTATATAAAACTTTAACTACATATGTCACGACCCCCTTCCATCAAAGATGCCCCTCCTGAGCTGGCAATGGTGAAAGGGAGATAATGACCCCCGAGTCCCACCTCCAGTAGGCCCCGGGGTGGCGACTAGCACCAAGGGTATGAGTTTATTTTTTTTTCAATCATGGGAGGCATTACCCTTTTTATAGTTAGGATCGGAAATAGGACAAGTCAACCACCAAAAGGAAAAAGAACAAAGGTGCTGAAAAGAAACCCAAACCAGTCCCATATGCATGTATAAATAAACTGAAACAGGTACAAGTACAAATAAGCTCAAAGTACAAGTGAGTACAGTACAAAAAGAAAAACAAGAAAATAGCAACTGCACAGCTCCCACTGCCTGACTAGTAGGGTCCCGCACGGCCCTGGTAGTCCTCCTAAAAACCTGAAACAACGTAGGGTGAGCATACAAGTATACTCAGTAGAGAACCTAAAGCTCTCGTGCACAAGTGGGGAGACACCCTAAGGTCCCGTGAGAAAACAGAAGAACCAGAAACTAACAAGGGAAAAACTATCCACCCAGCCTCACTGGTCACACTCACCAAGTAACACAAACAAGTTTAGTATATATATAGAACAAAAGTATTGGGTACCCCGCACCATTTCCCACTTAATTAGATGTTTCTCTTCCTAACGGCAAACGTCCTGACGCCTACCACACTCTTCCCGCCCGCACATACCTGGGCCAAACCACGCATCCCGCCCGCACACACCTGGGCCACAACCACTAACCCGCCCGCAGACACCTGGGCCTCATCCCGAAGGTTCTTGGGAACGGTAAGCCTGCCCGAAGAGTCTTGGGATAAAGGTCACCTCAAGCCATCACAGCCTCTGAGACCTACCCGAAGATTCTTGGGTGTAAGGTCACCTCAAGCCATCATAGCCTATGGAAGAAGGAGCAGGAAGGAGCTAGTAACTAAGGGGGGAACACCCTCTCCCATAAAATGGGAGTGTTCGGCACTAGGTGCTTGACATGGGTGTGGTGCGACAAAACACAAAGATACAATTATATATATACATATACCAAACACACAGCCCAACCTATGGCTTCTTAAAAAGAGAAACTGAGCATGTGCCTCGGCACTGCTACCACGAAGCATGCATCAACAACCAAACAATCATCCCCCAACCCCATTTAGGTTTTCATATTTCATGCAATGGTTTAACAAATTATTACTACTGGGCAACTATCATCCAGACAAAACCTTTCACAAACATATCCCTGCCATCCACAACCAAGGTTAGGTAAAACGCAAGCGACCACATGCCATTTCATTTACAAAAGATTATCACAACCATACAACATTCCATCATTCATTTATTTCAAAGTTCCACACATAAAACCCTTTCCACACACAAAACATTTCCGCATTTGAAAACACCTTTTACTTCAAAACACATTTCATAATCAAAACACTTTTCATAAATAAAGGCATTTTCAACAAAACAACCAAACCACCAACATGTTCATTATTCCAACTTTGTTCAACCCGGGTGATCACACAAGGTTTTCATTCTCATTTAATCAGCCAGTCTTTACGTGCTTATCCATTTTCCATGTTTTAACAAAACCAACCACAAACAATTCAGATATCAATTGTGCACGCAAAGTCCACCAACGGCCTTGATTTTCAGTAGGCAAAGGCCTTTCAATCCAAAATCAAAATCAGAAGATAAAGAAACTGGAAGGCAATAGAAACAGCACAAAACCCCAAACCCTTCTTTATCCGGTTATTATCTTTATTTAAAGTTCAATTGCATCCCATGGAACAAAAGAAAAATATCCCACCCTGCATGTTGCACCAAAAAAAGAGAGACGAAGGTAAACCCCTACCTCAAAAGGTCCCGATCACGTCGCTTCCGACGACGTCCTTCGGTGTCCTCCGCCTTCGCCAAACCCGACAAACGCCTCCTAGGATGGAAGCTGGAGAAGTAAGGAAGGAAGGAAAGGTGACAAGTCCAGGCTTAGAAGCTTCGTCTCGTCGCTACGATCCTGTGGCCGCTGACGGATCGTAATTCGGAGCTCGGACAAAGAAGTTAGAGGAGGAATACTTCTCGATCGTCCAAGAGCGTCGTCGTGCGACAAAGAAGCGATCGATATGGAAGATAAAACACGACCTCGTTCTTATATAGGCAACGAATAGGTAAATCCGTATTCAGTGTGCATTAATGAATACACGATGTGACCGTACATACGTTACATGTTTTGATTGGTTAACACACAACACGTCACGCGGTTTCCACGCGTTTTAATAATAATGATAATTCTATCAATATGTGGTGTTTCGTTGACCCGAGGCATGAGTCATAAAAGTAGCTCATTAATGGTATTAAAATGACCGTCATAATTTCAGGGTTACGTTGTCGCTGACGGATCGTCAATCTGATACCATATGAGGGAGATACGTTGGATACAAGATCTCGTAATAATAACAATATTAAATCTATTAATTCATGACCGTTTCGGGTACCCAATCCGAAAACCCGAAAAAGACATCTAATATTGGACTCATAATTTTCATCTCGTAGTCAGGGTCGCACTGGCACTGACGGTTCATGAAACCGAGGTCGCACGAAGAAGTTATTGTGAAAAAAGTGTTTTATTATCAAAAAAAAAAGATAACAATATTTTATTAATTAATTATTTATTTATTTCTCTAACTCCAATCAATCATCATTTGTCATTTTTCACGCTGTAAATTCATCACCAATTATCTCCTTTACTATTTATTTCACACTTAATTTTATTCCCATTAATATCTTATAACTCCTCCCTCTCTCCAATCTTTATTAATTCTTTCTCCCAAGATTCTCTCCCACAAAAAGTGGCGCCTCTCTCTTATATTTATTTTTCAATAAATTTTATTTTCTCTCTCCAATCTTTATTTTGTTGGTGTGCCTCCCCTTTTATTTCATATTATTATATTTTTCATCTTCTCTCTCCTTGTGGCACGCCCCAAATTTATTTTAAACCTTTATTTATTTATTTTTACACAATTATCATAACATCTTTAATTTATTCTCATATCTCAAATCTCATTGCATTTAATTCAAAACATAATTCTCATTAAATCATTATTACCAGATCTATCAAAAAAAACAACATTATTATTATAATTATTTAGTATAACACTTATAACAAAACCCCAAAAAAAATTTATTAACACGTCACCATTTATTATTATTAATAATTATTATTTTTGATGTTCGCCGCATTGACCACATCAAAAAAAAACGTTTTTACAAAGTAATCAACCGGAGAGGTCCGGGCCATTACATTAGATACCTCTCAAAACATTCTCGTCCTCGAGAATTAAAAACTGACCCAGAAGAAGGAAAGGATCTGAAGAACCACTCCACAAGATACCTCTCAGGGCTCTCGTCATGACAAGGAACCAACCAACATCTCTATGAGTTAGGAATTCCCTCTCCTATGTCAAGATACTATCCGCTTTAGGCGGCACTGACTCGCCTGCACGGGTTTAATCGCATCCTCATTAATGCATCTTGATTAAGGATCAGGTTTTTCCTTTCCCATATATTCGGACAAGCCACACACTTCCCAAGAACAAGGAACAAAGATCTCACATCCAACAAGCCAACATTTTATATATCAAAGGTACAGGGTAACACCAACAAACAAAGGAAGGTACAAGTCAAAACAACCTCGGGTACTGAGCGCGCATCTGGGTCTCCCGCTCCCAAGTGCTCTCCTCAAGTCCGCCATGCCTCCACAACACACGAACCAAGCCGATGGTTCGTCCACGGAGCACTTTCTCCTTGCGATCCTCGATCCTGACTGGCCGTTCCTCGAAGGTCGCGTCTTCTCCCACATCTAGCTCTCCCCAGTTGATGACATGAAAGTCATCATGTAAGTACTGACGAAGCTGGGAGACATGGAAGACGTCATGGACCCTCTCCAACTGAGGTGGTAGGGCCAGCTGATATGCCACCTCGCCAACTCGCCTCAGCACCTCGAAAGGTCCGATGAACCTAGGGGAGAGCTTACTCCCCTTTCCGAACCTCCGCTGCCCCCGTTGAGGGGAAACCTTCAAGAAAACATGATCTCCCACCTCGAACTCCAAGGGCCTCCTCCGACGATCAGCATAAGACTTCTACCGATCCTGAGCTGCTTTCATCCTCTCCCGCACTAGCTGGACCTTCTCCGTGGTGCTCTGCACTACTTTTGGTCCAAGAGTACCAGTCTCACCAACCTCTGCCCAGCAAAAGGGTGAACGACATGGTCTTCCATACAAAGCCTCAAAAGGAGCCATGCCGATAGTAGAGTGGAATCTGTTGTTGTAGGCAAACTCTACTAAAGGCAATTGTCGTACCCATGATCCTCCGAAATCCAGAACACATGCTCGCAGCATGTCCTCCAATGTCTGGATAGTCCGCTCTGTCTGTCCATCAGTCTGAGGGTGAAAAGCAGTGCTAAGGCGTAGCTGGGTGCCAAAAGCATGTTGTAACCCCTTCCAGACTCGTGACGTGAACCGAGTGTCCTGATCTGAGACGATAGTCTTCGGAACTCCATGTAAACGCACCACCTCATCCACGTACCTCTGTGCTAAGGTACTCACAGGTCCTGACTCCTTGATGGCCAAGAAGTGAGCAGATTTTGTTAGTCGATCCACCACTACCCAGATAGCATCATGCCCGCCCTGAGCTCTGGGTAGTCCTGTGACGAAGTCCATCGAGACGTCATCCCACTTCCACTCGGGAACATCTAAAGGATGCAACAAACCACCAGGAACGCGGTGTTCAGCCTTCACCTGCTGACACACCAGGCATTTAGCCACAAACTCTGCCACTTCCCATTTCACCCCGGGCCACCAAAACTGTCCCCTCAGGCCTTGGTACATTTTCGAAACACCTGGATGTACTGCCAAGGCTGAGCTATGGAACTCACGAAGGACTTCATCACGCATCACCTCTGGAACAAACAACCTTCCATGAAAGAGCATCTGATGTTGGCTGTCCTCCGACCATCCTTCCGGAGCATTCCCCTGATCGGCACGATCCCACAACACTTCCACCTCAGGGTCTCCCCACTGAGACTCTTCCACTTGCTGCAACAAAGAGGACTGTACCATCATCTGAAACAAGCAGCCTCTAGCACCTTCCACCCTCGCATCCAAGTGCAAGGCAGCCAACTCCCCCATCGCCTTCCAAGCATCAGCAGATTCCCGAACCACTTCCTGATGCGGCTTCCTGCTCAGGGCATCAGCCACAACGTTTCCCTTACCTTCAGTGTACGAGATCTCAAAGTCGTAGTCTTGGAGAAACTCGACCCATCTCCGCTATCGCAAGTTCAAGTCACGCTGGGAGAAGATATAGCGCAAGCTCTTGTGATCGGTGAAGACCAAAAAGCGCTCCCCAAAGAGGTAATGTCGCCACAGCTTCAATGCGAACACTACTGCTGCAAGCTCCAAGTCATGGGTGGCATAGTTCCGCTCATGAGGACGCAACTGCCTAGACACATAGCAGATCACACCCTTCTTCTGCATCAGCACACATCCCAAGCCAAGGCCAGAGGCATCACAAAACACCTCATACAAGGATCCTTCCTCTGGTAACCTAAGGATGGGAGCACTAACCAACTTCTCCTTCAGGTAGTCGAAAGCTTCCTAGCACTGCTCATTCCACAGGAAGACCTGATTCTTCCTAGTCAAAGATGTCAACGGAGCAGCAACTCGAGAGAAGTCCGAGACGATCCTCCGATAGTATCCAGCCAACCCCAGGAAACTACGAACTTCTGCCACGCTCTTGGGTGCTGTCCAAGAAACAACTGCTTCTACCTTCGACGGGTCCACTGACACTCCATGCTGAGACACCACGTGCCCAAGGAAGTGTACTTCTTGCGTCAAGAACTTACATTTTGACAACTTTCCATAAAGCTGATGGTGCCGAAGGACTTCCAAGACAGCCCTGAGATGCTCAACGTGCTCCTCCTTTGATCTTGAGTAGATCAAGATGTCATCGATGAACACAACGACGAACTGGTCTAGGAACTCTCGGAAGACAAAGTTCATAAGACCTATGAACACAGCTGGTGCATTCGTAACCCCAAACGGCATCACTACAAACTCGAAGTGCCCATACCTGCACCTGAAAGCTGTCTTTGGGATGTCACTATCTTTTACCCTCAGCTGATGATATCCCGACCGCAGATCAATCTTAGAAAACCAACATGCTCCCCTCAGCTGGTCGAAGAGATCATCTATTCTCGGAAGGGGGTAACGGTTCTTGACAGTTACCTGATTCAGCCTCCGGTAGTCTATGCATAGCCTGAGACCACCATCCTCCTTTTTCACGAACAGAACCGGAGCACCCCATGGCGACACACTGGGTCGAACGAAACCCTTCTCCATCAGATCGTCAATCTGAATCCGCAACTCCGAAAGTGCCATCCGATAAGGAGCCATCGAGATTGGACGGGCACCTGGCTGTAAGTCTATCCCAAACTCAACATCACGTCGAGGGGGTAGAGTCACAACCTCCTCGGGAAAGACATCGAGGAATTCCCCAACAACTTCTGGAACATTCATCATCTCCGTATCAGCTGGAACCGCTGATATCCCACCCAACAAAGAAAAGAGAGGCTTCACATGTCGGCTTCCCACCTGATAGCTCCTCTCGCCAACAAAAGTCACACGCTGTCCATCCATATCGGAGAACACGACTCTGCTCCGGAAGTAGTCGATAACAGCACTAACAGAGAACAGCCAGTCGATGCCTAAGATGACGTCGTATGGCTGCATCTGTAGCAAAAGAAGATCTCCAATGGACCGATGTAGTCCCAACGTCAGCTCGCATCCCCGACAAACACAAGACAAACGGGTCTGACCTCCAACAGGCGTACTCAGTACCAGGGGTATAGAAAGTCTCTCTACGTCTAGACCCAAAGCGTGGGCTAGACTGGGTGCAACAAAAGAGTGCGAAGCTCCTGAATCGAACAAGGTAGAAACAAGAGTGCTGAACAAACAGATCGTACCTCGTACCACCTCTGGTCCTGCTGGAGCTGCCAACTCTGCTGCGTGCAACTGTCCACGCCCAGCTCCTCTGCCTCTCTGATGTCGACCGCCTCCCCGACCACGCCCTGGTCGAGGTCCTTGAGGAGAACCCTGAGATCGGCCTCCTCCTACAGGGTCTACCCTCGGAGGGCCCTGCTGCTACTGAAAGGGCCTCGACGGCAACTGCTGCTGAGGCGGGTACTGATCCTGACCACCTCCACCGTGCTGAGCTCTGGTCGGGCACTGACTCCGGACGTGCCCAAAACCTCCACAAGAAAAACACTTCAGTCCAGGACTCAAGAAGGAAGGACGAGGGCCTGAAGACCTGAACTGGAACCGCTGGGGCCTGCTCCCCACCGGCCTGAACCTAGAAGGTCCGGTCACAGGAGGTCTGCTACTGACTGCCTTCCCCTTCGAAGGACCCGCCTGGATCCCTTCTCGGGGTGCACCTCCCTGCAAGTGCATCCTCTCTACAACTTTCGCCTTCTTCTGTACGGCTAAGTATGTCGGAAGGGTGAAGGGGGTCACAGCATACAGGAGCGAAGGACGAAGCGCCTCTTCCAAACGTCTCGCCCGAGACTCTTCATCCGGAAAGAGTTCCGGAGCAAAGCGTAGGAGATTCTTGAACTTAATTCCCAACTCTCAAACAGTCATACTCCCCTGCTGAAGGGAGAGAAACTCCTGACGCTTTTCCGCCTTGATCAAAGAAGAAAGGAATTCCTCTCGGAACTCCTTTTCGAAGTCAGCCCATGGAATCTCTGCCTCCTTCCTCTCCCCGAGGTAGAGCATCCACCATTGGCGCGCCGCGCCTCTCAGCTGACTGACCGCTAGGGGGACCCAGTACTCCTTCGGAGCACGGATCAAGGTAAAAGCGATCCCTAGCTCTTCAAGCCACCCCTCTGTCTCCAGGTCCGAAGTACTTCCCTCGTACTTCTTGAGAGTCTGACGCTGGAAAGAACGGAGGGTCTTCTGCCACTGGCTGTCTTCCTCCTCTCGATCGATCCTCAGTTGATCGATCGCCTGAACCTGCTGGGCCTCGGCCGCCTGAGCCACCTGGGAACATCGTCCAGGTGCCATAGTTGTACGGTAAACAAGGAAAACCTAAGCCCGAGTAGTAAGGAGATTTCTCAAGGGTTCATTTTATCATTTTACTTTATTCCCAGAACACCCAAAATCAAGTAAAACACAAACATGATGATGCATGTACCTTTCCTAGGGTTTCTACCCTAAAATCAATGTAGCCTCACTTGGTTGTTCGGTAGGCTTAGATTCCTTGCATCGGATCACGGGGGGCCCTAAAATCCCATGTCCTAGCCGGTCTTCCCTGGCCTATGTCACACACCAAGATCAGTTAACATTGTTTCCCTACAATCCCATGCAATCCTCACTGTGCCTAACTCCAGAATCCATCCTATCTCTAAACCATTGCCTCTGATACCATTCTGTCACGACCCCCTTCCATCAAAGATGCCCCTCCTGAGCTGGCAATGGTGAAAGGGAGATAATGACCCCCGAGTCCCGCCTCCAGTAGGCCCCGGGGTGGCGACTAGCACCAAGGGTATGAGTTTATTTTTTTTTCAATCATGGGAGGCATTACCCTTTTATAGTTAGGATCGGAAATAGGACAAGTCAACCACCAAAAAGGAAAAAGAACAAAGGTGCTGAAAAGAAACCCAAACCAGTCCCATATGCATGTATAAATAAACTGAAACAGGTACAAGTACAAATAAGCTCAAAGTACAAGTGAGTACAGTACAAAAAGAAAAACAAGAAAACAGAAACTGCACAGCTCCCACTGCCTGACTAGTAGGGTCCCGCACGGCCCTGGTAGTCCTCCTGAAAACCTGAAACAATATAGGGTGAGCATACAAGTATACTCAGTAGATAACCTAAAGCTCTCGTGCACAAGTGGGGAGACACCCTAAGGTCCTGTGAGAAAACAGAAGAACCAGAAACTAACAAGGAAAAACTATCCACCCAGCCTCACTGGTCACACTCACCAAGTAACACAAACAAGTTTAGTATATATATAGAACAAAAGTATTGGGTACCCCGCACCATTTCCCACTTAATTAGATGATGCTCTTCCTAACGGCAAATGTCCTAACGCTACCACACTCTTCCCGCCCGCACACACCTGGTCCAAACCACGCATCCCGCCCGCACACACCTGGGCCACAACCACTAACCCGCCCGCAGACACCTGGGCCTCATCCCGAAGGTTCTTGGGAACGGTAAGCCTGCCCGAAGAGTCTTGGGATAAAGGTCGCCTCAAGCCATCACAGCCTCCGAGACCTACCCGAAGAGTCTTGGGTGTAAGGTCACCTCAAGCCATCATAGCCTATGGAAGAAGGAGCAGGAAGGAGCTAGTAACTAAGGGGGGAACACCCTCTCCCATAAAATGGGAGTGTTCGGAACTAGGTGCTTGACATGGGTGTGGTGCGACAAAACACAAAGATACAATTATATATATACATATACCAAACACACAGCTCAACCTATGGCTTCTTAAAAAGAGAAATTGAGCATGTGCCTCGGCACTGCTACCACGAAGCATGCATCAACAACCAAACAATCATCCCCCAACCCCATTTAGGTTTTCATGTTTCATGCAATGGTTTAACAAATTATTACTACTGGGCAACTATCATCCAGACAAAACCTTTCACAAACATATCCCTGCCATCCACAACCAAGGTTAGGTAAAACGCAAGCGACCACATGCCATTTCATTTAAAAAATATTATCACAACCATAAAACATTCCATCATTCATTTATTTCAAAGTTCCACACATAAAACCCTTTCCACACACAAAACATTTCCGCATTTGAAAACACCTTTTACTTCAAAACACATTTCATAATCAAAACACTTTTCATAAATAAAGGCATTTTCCACAAAACAACCAAACCACCAACATGTTCATTATTCCAACTTTGTTCAACCCGGGTGATCACACAAGGTTTTCATTCTCATTTAATCAGCCAGTCTTTACGTGCTTATCCATTTTCCATGTTTTAACAAAACCAACCACAAACAATTCAGATATCAATTGCGCACGCAAAGGCCACCAACGGCCTTGATTTTCAGTAGGCAAAGGCCTTTCAATACAAAATCACAATCAGAAGATAAAGAAACTGGAAGGCAATAGAAACAGCACAAAACCCCAAACCCTTCTTTATCCGGTTATTATCTTTATTTAAAGTTCAAATGCATCCCATGGAACAAAAGAAAAATATCCCACCCCGCATGTTACACCAAAAAAAGAGAGACGAAGGTAAACCCCTACCTCAAAAGGTCCCGATCACGTCGCTTCCGACGACGTCCTTCGGTGTCCTCCGCCTTCGCCAAACCCGAAAAACGCCTCCTAGGATGGAAGCTGGAGAAGGAATGAAGGAAGGAAATGTGAAAAGTCTAGGCTTAGAATCTTCGTCTCGTCACTACGATCCTGTGGCCGCTGACGGATCGTAATTCGGAGCTCGGACAAAGAAGTTAGAGGAGGAATACTTCTCGATCGTCCAAGAGCGTCGTCGTGCGACAAAGAAACGATCGATATGGAAGATAAAACATGACCTCGTTCTTATATAGGCAACAAATAGGTAAATCCGTATTCAGCGTGCATTAATGAATACACGATGTGACCGTACATACGTTATATGTTTTGATTGGTTAACACACAACACGTCACGTGGTTTCCACGCGTTTTAATAATAATGATAATTCTATCAATATGTGGTGTTTCGTTGACCCGAGGCATGAGTCATAAAAGTAGCTCATTAATGGTCTTAAAATGACCTTCATAATTTCAGGGTTACGCTGTCGCTGACAGATCGTCAATCCGATACCGTATGAGGGAGATACGTTGGATACAAGATCCCGTAATAATAACAATATTAAATCTATTAATTCATGAGTGTTTCGGGTACCCAATCCGAAAACCCGAAAAAGACATCCAATATTGGACTCATAATTTTCGTCTCGTATTCAGGGTCGCACTGCCACTGACGGTTCGTGAAACCGAGGTCGCACGAAGAAGTTATTGTGAAAAAAGTGTTTTATTATCAAAAAAAAAGATAACAATATTTTATTAATTAATTATTTATTTATTTCTCTAACTCCAATCAATCATCATTTGTCATTTTTCACGCTGGAAATTTATCACCAATTATCTCCTTTACTATTTATTTCACACTTAATTTTATTCCCATTAATATCTTATAACTCCTCCCTCTCTCCAATCTTTATTAATTCTTTCTCCCAAGATTCTCTCCCACAAAAAAGTGGCGCCTCTCTCTTATATTTATTTTTCAATAAATTTTATTTTCTCTCTCCAATCTTTATTTTGTTTGTGCGCCTCCCCTTTTATTTCATATTATTATATTTTTCATCTTCTCTCTCCTTGTGGCACGCCCCAAATTTATTTTAAACCTTTATTTATTTATTTTTACACAATTATCATAACATCTTTAATTTATTCTCATATCTCAAATCTCATTGCATTTAATTCAAAACATAATTCTCATTAAATCATTATTACCAGATCTATCAAAAAAACAACATTATTATTATAATTATTTAGTATAACACTTATAACAAAACCCCAAAAAAATTATTAACATGTCACCATTTATTATTAATAATAATTATTATTTTTGATGTTCGCCGCATTGACCACATCAAAAAAAACGTTTTTACAAAGTAATCGACCGGAGAGGTCCGGGCCATTACAACATATCACCCCCAAACAAATGGCATGGATGAACTTTCTAATAGAGAAGTGAAAAGAGTGATTGATATAATTGTAAATCCCGCCAGAAAATACTGACCTAAAAGACTTTGTGAAGCGCTTTGGGATTATCAAACTGCCTATAAAACACCCATTATGATGTCTCAATTTAGGATAGTTTTCAGTAAAGCATGTCATTTACCAATTGAAATCCAACACAAGTCATTTTGTTTTGTGAAAACATGTAATTTTGATTTTAAAAAATTTGGTGAAGAAAGATTGTTGCAGTTAAATGAATTGGAGGAACTTAGACTAGATTCTTACAAGAATTTCAATCTATAAAATGAAAAGGCTAAGGAACTCCATGACAAACACATCCTGTGAAAGGTATTTTATGAAGTTGAAAAGGTAATTATCTTTAATTCTCAATTTTGGCTTCACCCAGGTAAGCTTAATTGTAGAGAAGGTCATTTTATTATTGCTAATGTTTTCCCATTTGGTGTAGTGCAAGTCCAAGACCCTTCTTCCAAAACGAAACTCACAGTTAACGAACATCGGTTAAAGCATCACCATGAGAGGACACACATCCCGAGAACCACATTGACTTCCATTAGATCCCCAAATTATATAGTTGACCCACCACTGGATTGAGATGGTAACCCACCAAATCCAAACTAGGGGAACCTCTTTCCTTTTAACTCCTCTTCTTTCTCTCTCTCTCTTCTTCTTACTCTCTCATTCTCATTTTTATACCACTTTCTTCATAAAACTTTTTATTTACTATTTCTATTTTTTTTTGTCTATAAAAAACTAAAAAACAAACTAAAAAAACTAAAAAAAATACGGAAAAAAAAAGTCGAAATTACTCACCATCCACTTTTAAAAAAAATTCCAACCATTTTGGGTAGTCAAAAGACATTTTTTTATCTCAAAAATTTTGTATTTTCATCATAAATTTGGATAAAGAATCTTGTGTAAAAACCAACAAATTTTGAATGCTCAATTTTTTATTTGGAAAATGATTCTTCCCTAACCATGAGGAACAACATTAACTTTCATGTCAAGGTCACCTATGACCTTCTTTCCAAAATGTGTGTTTTTCACCCCCCCCGATTTTGAGTCTTGAGTTTGTGGACCTTCAAGCTCAATTTCCTACTTTAGTGTCTATTAATATGATAGAGGTATTTTCTAAACCACATGAGAATCACAATATCCAAATAGCCTTCCATTAACCTTACATTAATACTCATTTTGAAAGCCCCTTTGAGCCTATGAAAACCTTTTCTTTGATAGCCACATCACGATCCCAATACCTTATCCCACCCAACATCTACATGGAATTACATTTCATAATTTATTGAAATTTAAGTGTGGTGGTAATGGATTTCATTTTGGATATTCGTTTCTTGATTTTCAATGTGTTATCATATGATTGAGGGAAAGCATCTATTTTAGTGTGGGGGAGAGGTTTTCATTCGTTGAGTTGAGGGAATGGGTTTTTATTTATGTAATTTTGTAAATATTATTGAAAAGTGTTCAAAAAATTGAAAAATTAAAAAAATGGGTTGTGTCTTGGGTAGGTCAAAAATCACTCTTCCTCAACCTTTGATTTTGTTATAACTATTACAATTAGTGTCGTGAGGAGATTAAACATGGGTTAGGAGATGATTGTGAGATCTGTTTCAAGTTCAAATTTTGAAAAAATGAAAAAAAGGGAAAAAAATAACACTTATGTCATTGGGAGAAGTTTTGTGTTTTGTAAATATTTCATCTTCTCATCCCCTTCAAATTTTCTTCCTCCTTTGTTTATTTATTCACAAAATTGTTCCCTTGTAAATATGTGTTTCCATTTCCTTCTATGTTTCTTTTCAAAATAAATTGTGCATTTTTTTACCCATGTTGGTGTTTTACCCCTCTTTTCCACTCTTTTGGACATTAAATTCCTATCGTCCCATAGCCATAGAAAAACCCCTAAAAAAGATCCCTTGATTCTTTTTCACTTTAGGATAGGTAATGGAATATGAGAGATCTTTCAGACTCTAAGATTTTTACTTTTGGTTGGTGAATGAGTGAACCTCTGCAAATAAATTTTTATCATCTTGAGAGGAGTGAGTTCTGAGTGCCCACATTTTCCATTTCTAGATTTGAGCATGAAAAATGAATTGTTTTTGAAAAAAAATTGTGACAATTTGTGGTGGAATTAAATATGGATGAGTGAAATGGTCTAAGCCTCTCCATATTGGGGAAAACAAAATTTTAATATTTTTTAGCAAGTGAAAATGATTTAGTTATGTTTTTATATTTGTTGTACATGAGGACATGCACAAGATTGAGTGTGAGGGATTTGATGTTATTAATTTATTCATAACTTTTAATTTACTTCCTTTACTAATTTTCTATCAAAAGTGAATAATTGGTGTTCCTTAGAATTTACGATGGGAGATCATGTCTTTCTTCAGGTGTATCCATGGTAGGGACCCCAAAATCTCAGTAAACATAATAAATTATTTCTTTGATATGTGATACAACTTGATATCAGTTAATGTATTAGATAAGTCAAATATCATTTGGATTTACCTCCTCGATACAGATCTATTCATAATTCCTTCCACATCACTTGGTTATGGAAGTATGAATTAGACCCCTTGTCACATCTCGACCCCAACCCATTGGCTTGAGTGAAACTGATATTCCACTAACATTAGGTTCATCCCCTAGACACCAAATGCTAGCAATAAATGCTAAGGGTATACAAAATCATTGGAAGTGATTTACCCTTTGTATACCATTACTCCTATAATAGGAATAATAAGACATAACCAAAATATGATTTATGAATGATAATAAGACAAATACTCATAACAAAATATAAGTAATTAGAGTGACAATTGAAAAAATAAATACACAACTAAAGTCAATAAGGCTCAAACCCCAAAGATGCTAAAGTGTTATAGGTAGCACTACATCAGACTTTTTCACTGACTGTCTCCATGCTCCAAAATCTATAAACCACGATCACTACATCAAGGTGATCCATTGTAGAAATAAGACACCTTTCACTTACCTGTATCATAATAAATGTCAGTATATGCACAAAAGTGCATATGCAGGGGTGAGTATACAACCCAAGAGATAATATATAATGCCCTGACCTGAATCACCGGATCTAGGTCGGAGTGCCACATAACCTCATGCACTCATCCCCATACAAAAGAGGCTACCAACTAGTGATAAGGGTCTGGGAGGTGTCATGGGGAGACTATGCTCTTGGTAATAGACAATCAATAAAGAATACAACAAAAAAAACAATAATAGTAATAACAATAATAAGGAAAATCAATAATTCGTAAAACAATAATATAAAGGATAAGAGTATCAAACCCATGTTATAACAATATGTCATGTCAATCATACGATACAAAGTAAAATAAGGGATTCCCACACATGGAGAATCAATGTACTAAGTAGGGAAAACAAACTAAGTAATAGGTAGCAAAATATATAAGATCTAGAGTCCATCCCCGCATCACCTCACACTTCCTTACAGCTCCTACTCAACTGCCTATCATAGGGCCCTTGCCTTTAACTAGATTTCTAATCATAAAATATACACCTACACCGAGATTCATGTATAGGGTGTGAGTATAAAACCCAGTAGGACACCACCAACAATCCTTAACATAAGTGTACAATACACACAAGTGTATTCAATGATAATAATTAATGCACAAGTAAATAGAAAGTAATGATACGTTTGTACACATATGTCAGTGAAGGTATCGGTCATGCAGTGGAAGCCCCAAAATACGGGATTTTAAAAAATTTCACCAATGAACGATATAAACTCGTCATCATCAGTGAATAGTTTCTCGGTTTAGGTTGAGGATATCGCATGGATATGATTAAGCACAAAATAAAAACCATAAAAATGCCTAGTTTAAATCCAAAGTCATGCACGACGTCTGCTCGTCATTGGTGATCGTTTCTCGAAGAATCTGAAGTTGAATTCCTCTAGATCATCCACACACGCTTCAAGAAACTATGAGAGTGTCGATCGTCAAAATCTGGGAGCTGGAGTGGAGATCCAATGATGCCTTCAACGCTCTGATGATCACTGCATCACCTTGCTTGTGATGCCTGGGAGAGAGATCTTGATCTGAGCTCCTAGATCCAGAGCCTCTCTCTCTCTAGAACTTGAGAGAGAGATGGGCGACGACATGAGTGTGTGTCTTGCTTTATGAGATATTAAATACAAAGAGATTATATTACACAGTATGTGTTCGTAGGTTGGTTTTCGTTGTTGTGATAATCCTTATCTCTTTAGGGGCCATGATGGATTACTAGATCCTGCTCTTGATCTATGAATAGTATTCACTACTATTGAGATAAGGTCCTAGAGGGTTGCACATAATAGTGTATTCAAGAATCTTTCATATTCAGTTGAATAGGTATATTGGGCATAGTCGGCCCCACCACTGGGGTTTGGGATTTGTCCAAAGATAAACGATCACTAATGAGATAAATAAATTTATATTATTTAAGTTAAGAATAACTAATTGTATACACGATGTTGTAATCAAAAGCAATGCATAGTTGGGTCTAGGGCCCCCACTATTTCAACAGTCAGGTCCTTGAAGACCGGCTATACCTACCTAGGCACCATGCTAGAGGGAAAGTCATGTGTTGAACTGACATACTCAGCCAACCAATCATTTGTCCACATCCCCCCACCTTATAGGTAGTCACGCCTTCCTTTAAAGTTGGTACTCATGCTGACCTGGTTTACAGCTCTTGGGCAAGCCACACGTCACGCGTCGACCCAATCTCACAACTCTGGGGCAAGCCACCGCACCACATGTCGACCCAAACTCATAACTATGGGGAAAGCCATCACATCATCCACGCTCCCCCTCTAAGGGAGTGGATGGTCCACACAACTGAACCTGTTCATTCAATTGAAAGGATAGAGAAACTGCACATGTAACACACAAGCTACAATAAGGCATTTCATAATCATGTCATGTCAAGAGAGATTCATATAGATAGCACATATCTATATGCGAATCATATCAAACATAGGCCTCACAGGGATACACACACACACCACATGTGAATCATATCAAGCATAGGTCTCACAAGGCTACACACACACCACACAATCATTACAAACACCCATATATATATGCCCTATATGGTAAAGACTCCTTACCTCAAGCGCATTTATGATAAACATTAATATCCACTAAGAGTCATCACCCAAATCAATCCTGGAAACTAAGGATCCCTAGAACCAATCTCAATTCATTACAAAAATGATTCAATGACAAGATTCAAGAATAAGGACACAATAAGGGCTTGAATTTTATTAGGCTTTCCCAATGAGATTTGTTATAAATAGCAGATCTAGATCCATTCAAGAGAGAGGAAGAAATTCTCAATAGATTTGGTATTTTATCTTTCAACAATCCAAGAATTCTATATTAAATCACAAAGGAATCCATAGATCTAGCCACAATAGCCCAGATCTATGATTCATTCCAAGAGGAAAAGGAAAGATCTAGAGATATCAAGAATAACAGATAACAGCAGTCACACGCCTTGAATTCTTACACCCAAAGCATTTGGATCCACCAGAATTGGAGTTTGAAGGGAGAGGAACCACCAAAAACAACCACTGAAGTCCCTAGGTTCAATATCCCTGGATATAGGAGGAAGAATGAGGAGTTTTGGGGAGGTTTCTGGTTAAAAAATCAATTTTTGGTTTAATTAAAACTCTGCACATAGCATGGTCGTATGGTTTACTAAACCATGTGCTAACTGTGCGACACTTACTGCCTCTTCTGGGCACTCGCATGGTTTGGCCACATGATTTGGTAAACCATGTGCCAATATTTCTTTTTTTTACTTTTGTCCCGAGTCACATGGTTTTCTAGGGAATGCCACATGATTAGATCTAGCCATGCATTAATCACACACCACCCACTATACCTATCCAAAAAACCACACAACTTCCTACGGAGGACCACATGACTTCCCCTAATCATTCACAAACCATTTACCCCTTAAAGGCCTCTAAAACCCTCTAAAACATCTAGAAGATACCCGATATTTCACCCAAGTAAATCATAACTCAAAAACACTAAAAGAAGGGATGAAAGTAAGGCGTGAGGAACCTGAAAAGTCTGAGTCATTAAAATCTCCCCCTATAAGGAATTATCACCTCCAATAAGTGTCTCTAGAGTTCTTACTCAAACAAATTAGGCTATTGAGCTTATAAATTAGATTCTCACTCCCAAATAACCTCTTGGATTCCTCTATTCTATCATAGAACTTGAACAAGTGCTATTGTCTTCCCCCTCAACACATTTTCACTTCAATCCAAAATTTGCACCAATCATTCCACAAATGATGCATCAGGTTCCAACTCAATGTCCTCATTGTCGATGGTATGCATAGGATCGAGACCATACCTTCAAATCTAAGAAACATAGAACACATTATGCATACCTTGATACCATGGAGGAAGGTCCAGTCAGTAAGCCACTTCTCTGATATGTTGTGTAATCTCAAATGGTCCCACAAACTATGGTGTTAGTTTCCATTTCCTCCACAATCATTGATTTCCTAATTGAGGGCACACCCATAAGAATTCCTAGTCGCCCATAGCGAACTCCAATGGTCATCTCCTTTGGTCATCATATGATCGATGTCTTCTCTGTATAGTAATCAGCCGCTTCTGAATCAATCACACCCATTATGAGGTCTCATGCACCATACTTATCCCAACAACTGAGGATTCACCCGCCTCGTAACAACATAGCGATGAACAACACATTCAACTATAGAAATCCTCAAACAGCTCCATCTGAATCAAATATTGGAAACTATTATTTTAGGCAAATTCTTTCAAGGGAAAATGATCATCCCACACTCCATCAAAATCCATAACACATGCCCGAAGCATATACTCTAACGTTTGGATAATTATCTTCAATTACCTATCAGTCTGTGAATGATAAGTTATACTCGACTTCAATTGATTCCTCATCACCTTTGACAATCCTTTCTAAAATCAAAGAGTAAAAAAGAGTGTCTTTGTTAGACACTACACTCAAAGTAACTATATATAGTTGCACAATTTCTCAAACATGGAGCTTTCCTAGCTCATCCAATGAATGAGTCTCTCGAATCGGAAATAAATGAGCTACTTTGGTCATCCAATCAACTATGGAATCTCATCCTCTCGGGGTCCTAGGAAATCACGTGATGAAGTCCATTGTCACTTTATCCCACCTCCACATAGACACTGGGAGTGGCTGAAGCAACCCACCAGGTCACTAATGCTCAACTTTGATCCTTTAATAGGTTAGAAAATGAGAGAAAA
Organism: Viscum album; assembly: GCA_963277665.1. Lineage (NCBI taxonomy): Eukaryota > Viridiplantae > Streptophyta > Magnoliopsida > Santalales > Viscaceae > Viscum > Viscum album. The sequence continues at coordinate 1,963,950,925 of OY728137.1, forward strand.
CGAATTCAATTCTAGATCCTCAAGTTGTACCTTAAGCTTTTTCAACTCAGTAGGCGTCATGCATTAAGGTGGAATAGATATAGGTTGCACACCATGCATGATTTGAATTCCAAACTCAGTTCCCATATTTAGAGTTAACCCCAAGAAATGTTCTAGGAAGACATCTTGTTACAAGTCTACCCTATGAGGACAAAATAAGGGAATCACTGTTTGATCTATAGCAAGGATCATGCCAACCACCTGTGTTATAATGGCTCCAATCAGACTATGGTCTGGTTAGATATTTCCTGCTTAAACATCTCATTCACTGGTCAACACAAACTTCTCTCCCTCAGGTGTAGTAAATGACACTCGTCTCCAATAATAGTTGATGTGTGCACGATAACTAGTCAACCAGTTCATGCCAAGGATCACATCAAAGCCAGAAATCTCTAGAATTGTGAAATCACACACATGCTCATAGCCGGAAATCACTATAGGGCATTCTGGGAAAACATGGAGACGATTTACCTTCTTTCCCAAAGGTGTATCAATAAAAATCAATTCGGAAGATAATTTAATTAGCAAGTATAACCCAATAAAAAATTGAGCAGATATAAACGAATGGGAAGCACATGTATCAAACAAAGAAATAGAGAGTGTAAATGTAATTGGGGACAAACCTCAAACTATCAAAGGTCCCTCTCCGTCGTCATCTAGAAACTAGTTGTCCATATAAACTCTGCCTTCATTAGCTCTATGACCTCTCCACTGAGGCTCATGATTCACCTGATTCACTAACCCCTACAAAGTCTATATGGAATCCCGCCTTTTTATTACATAACTTTTCATTACATTGTACAAACAGAGGATCTTTTAAGGTTTAGTTTCTTGGGAAAAAGGTATATAATACATGAAAACATAAAAAAAAATTATCCACTTAAAAGGATTCTTCAAAGGTTCATCCTAAGTATATTTATTGTATCTCATAACCTAGGGACATACATCAAAGTAAAGGGGTGAGCATAAGGCCCAGTAAGGGAAAGAAAGGGAAACAATTTTCAAGTGATTTTGAGGAATATCATTATGGAATGAGCAAGAGAACTTGAGGCATATCATAAAAATAACATGATTCATAACATGGATATGTGGCTAAAATATTTAAATGATAAATTCGTAAGCATATAACCAAGGTTTTACACTGAGGTGTCATAAAAATTATCAAGGTTATTCACCAAGGTATCGTAAAACATGTCATCTCTAAAGATAAAATTTTTTACCCAATGCATTAAAGCGCTATCAGGGTGAACCCTTCATATATATTAATTAATGTGACTCATGTAAATCATAATCAAACATTTCATAAATAACCTGTACAGAATAAAAGAAATGGGTTTCATATCAAAATTATGGTGTTTCAAAAGTTCTTACAAACATGAATATTATGCCATTTTCAACCCATGGAAAAGGAATGTGGGTTCATGTATGTTAATCCCAGAATAAAATAAATAATTTTTAAATTTATTTGAATACCATTGGAAAGGAAATATTCTTGGGTATCCACAAGAATAAAATAAAAGGAAAGTTCTTGAGGATAATAGATAAATTTTGAGAAGTAAATTTAGCACCATAATGGGTATAAAACATGGTTTTAGAAAATGGTAAAATGGGAGGGTACAAGGGTCTCCCATTAAATAAATACTCTTATTATAGTAAAGGGATAAAATAAAGTGGACAAACAAACTTGGTTTGGAAATTGGAAGACATACCACATAAAGAGGGAACTTGAATGGAAAAGAGAAGTGGAGATTTCCCTTACCTTAAAGAGTTATTCCTAAAATTTGAGGATTGAGACCTTGGGGACTTGAGGACACCTTAGGAGGAATCCTTGTGAGGTAAAACTACCAAATCTTCAAGGAGGATGGATTTGGAGTGAAAGGAAATGGAGAAATGGGTGGGTATTTATAGCAAAAGTGTAGGTTTTTTTATTAATTTCTAAATATAGTCCTTGGAAACCTAGGTTGTGGAAAATGAAAAACCATGGGCTTGAATATAGTATTCCCCCATGGTTTTGGACACGGGTCATATTTTATGTTATTTTAATCAACAATAGTCAATAATCATTTTATATTATTTCTTTTGTCATGGAAAAGTAATTTTTCCACAAAAGTAATGTTTTTAATGATAAAGTTTCCATTTTAGGCTTTGGAAAGAAAATTTTATCTTTGGAAATTGATTAAAATTTATTAAAATACTTGATATTAATAAAATAACATATTTTAGGTCATTAATTGTGGTTAATTTTTTATTGAATCATTATGACATAATTATGAAGTCATTAAACATATCAAAAAACTCAAACTGTAGTTTTACTATTCACAAAAAAATAAAGTATTTTAGAAAATTCTCATAAATTCACCCTAGTCTAATTTTGATGTGTTGAATTTAAAAATGATATTTATTTTATCAAAATAATTCTCTAAATATGAGAATTATAACTTTTAAATATAAAATTTTTTATTTATTAAAAATAATAGTGAATTAAAAATGCATAGAAAAATTTCTGACACTTGAAAAAATAAAATTATTTTATCATTTATATTTAAATAAGAGTGTTTTTATCATACTATTTCATTAAAATAAGTATTATTCATAATATCTTAGTTTATTATAAATATTTATATCTTTTCTGTGAAGTACAATTTCTATCTGAAAAATCAATTTATCAAATTCATCATATTATTTTATTACAAAAAACTATTCTTAAAACTGAACTGATTGAATAACAATTTTATTTATACAAGGGAATTACACTTTAAGTAACTAAGGTCTTGACACATAACCCCTTATAACATCCGCGTACAACCTAAGGGTAAGGTGTGCGATGGTGATAGATTCATGGGGCAACTCGGTTAACATTGACTGAGTGGTAATTTCCACTAACTTGAACTTCTCTTATATGTAATTTCGTTCTAGCTTTACTTGTTGAAGCTTTGTTTAGGCTTAGTAAAGAGTGAACCCTAGTGATGCTACCTCCCTCCCAAGCTCCAACAAATGGGCTTCATACGACATAATTTTACTGGTTGAGGCCATCGTTTCTCCTTTATGCATTAATTATTCTTTATCATTTCTACTTACAAATTATAACATAAAACATTATTACCAAGAGTATAGTTTCCAATGGTCATATTGACCAGCGGTTATATTTGACCAATAGTCAAAAAATGGTCGAATCTTGATGGTCAAATTTCCCTTTATAATCACTTTATTATTAAATAGATATGGTTTTTTGTGTATGATACAATATAACACACATTTTCTTAGGAAAAAATATCATTTAAAAAGTTCAGGTCGTTACATTCTTCCCCCTTAAGAAATGTCATCCCTGAAATTTCAACTTGTTGTCCCAGTTGAGAAAATGTGTGGGTACTTCTATCTCATTGCCTTCTCTGGTTCCCATATTACTTCTTCATATATATGGTTCCTCCACAACACTTTGATGAGGTGGGTAGTCTTGTTGTGTAGAACCTTGTCTCTAAGATCCAAGATCTCCATCAGCTACTCCTCGTAAAAGAGGTCATGTTCCAGTTGCACCGCCTTTGGATTCGGTACATTTGAAGGGTTAGGTATGTACTTCTTTGAGAGAGATACATGGAATACATCATGAACTTGAGCTAGATTTGGTGGAAGTGCAAGTCGATAGGTCACTACTCCTATGAGATCAAGGATTTCATAAGGGTCAATATACCTGGGGCTAAGCTTTCCTTTCTTCCCAAACCACATGAATCTCTTCCATGGTGATATTTGAAGGAAAAAAATTGTCACCAACATCAAACTCCAAGTCCTTTCGATAGTTGTCAGCATAGCTCTTCTGCCGACTCTGAGTAACTTTTATGTGTTGTTGGATGGAATGAACCTTTTCTATTATCTCTTGCACAAGATCAGGCCCGCGTAGCTTTATCTCTCCAGCTTCATCCTAACAAGTAAGATTTCTACATCGTTTCCCATATAGAGCTTCATGGGGTGTCATTTGAATACTCGAATGAAATATATTGTTGTATGAGAACTCAACTAATGGGAGATGTTGGTCTCATCCACCTTTAAATTCCATTGAGCATGTTAGCAGTATTTCCTTGAGTGTTTGAATAGTCCTTTCAGATTGGCCATCAATTTGGGGTGATAGGTCGTACTAAAATTCAATTCAATATTCATAGCATGTTGAAGACTTGTTTATAATTTTGATGTGAACCTTGGATCATGATTAGAAATGATATAAAGTGATACCCCATGTAACCTCACAACTTATTTTACATAAATCTTGGCGAGTTGGTCAAGAGAAAATAGGTAGTCTTGGTGAGACGATCCAGCATAACCCATACCGCATTGTTTCCTTTGGATGCCTTCGAGAGACTAGTGAAAAAGTCTATAGTGATATTGTCCTACTTCCATGTTGGTATGGGTAGTGGTTTCAATACCCCTTTAGCAAGTTGTCACTTCACCTTCACTTTTTGGAAAACCAAGAACCTTGTATTATAGTTGGTAATCTCCCTTTTCATGTTATCCCACTAATAATGATCAAGAAGGTCCCTATACATTTTAGTGCTTCCAAGATGTATAGAGAATGTAGAGTTGTGGGCTTCATACATCATCTCCTTCTTTATTTCCAGAATAGATGGAACACATAGTCTTATATGAAATTGCAGTACATATTATTGATCAATATTGAACTCAATAAACTTCTCATTATTCATATCATCTGTCTTCTTCTATAACAAAGGATATTCTCTTTGATCTTTCTTGATATTCTCTAGTAATGGTGGTTTAGAAATCATTTGGGATAGGGTTGAAAGTGTCCCTTCCCTTACAATTCTCATGTCCATTTTTAATAGGTCTTTGATCAAAGGATCTCCTTTAATCCTCATTATTACCAATACAATATGGTATATCCTACTTAATGCATTAGCAACTTTGTTTTCTCTTTCAGGGTGATAATGAATTGAACAGTCATAGTCTTTAAGAAGTTCCAACCATATCCTTTGTCTCATGATCATTTATTTTTGTGTTAAAATATACTTCAAACTTTGGTGGTATGTGTATATATCACATTTCTCCTCATAAAGATAGTGCATCCATATCTTCAAAGTAAAAATAACCATAGCTATCTCTAGGTCATGTGTGCGATAATTATGCTCATGAGGCTTTAATTGTTGAGATGCATAAGCAATCACCTTCTCATTTTGTATGAGGACGCACCCAAGCCCTTTCAGAGATGCATCGTTAAAAATAACAAATCCTTCTCTGATAGAGGGTAGAGTTAAAATAGGTGCAGTAACCAATCTCTTCTTAAACTCTTGAAAACTTTATTCACACTCCTTTGTCCAAACAAACTTATCCCCTTTTTGAGTTAACTTGGTTAGTGTCTTAGAAAGTTGTAAAAAGTTTTTCACAAACCTCCTATAATATCCTGTTAAATCAAAGAAACTATGAATCTTAGTTATTATTGTAGGATGAGGCCACTCCTCCGTATCTTTTGTCTTGGTAGGATCAACTGAGATTCCTTTATTGGTTACAATGTGCCCCGAGAAAGCAACTTATTGTTACCAAAATTCACATTTTTTGAATTTTCCAAATAGCCTCTCCTTCCTCAAAGTTTTCAATATAACCCTTAGATAATCCTCATGCTCCTCACTAATTTTAGAATATATCAAAATATCATCAATAAAAACTACCATAATTTTATCAAGGTAGTCCTTAAAGACTCTATTCATCAAATCCATAAATATAATATGTGCATTAGTCAAGCCAAGGGGCATAACAAAAAACTCATAATGCTCATATCTTGATCGAAAGACGGTCTTTGAAATATCTTCTTTCTTCACTCTCAATTGATGATAACTAGATCAAAGATCAATCTTGGAGAATAATTGATCCCCACAAAGCTGATCAAATAAATCATCAATACTTGGAAGAGGGTACTTGTTCTTAACTTTGATCCCATTATGTTCTATATAATCAATTCATAGCCGCATTGATCCATCCTTTTTCTTCACAAAGAGAACAAGTTATCCCCAAGGATACACACTTGGTCAGATAAACCCCTTCTCCAAAAGATCTTGGAGCTGTTTCTTTAATTCCTACAGCTCCACATTTTCCATTCTATATTGGGTCTTTGATATCAGCTTGGATCTAGGCATGAGTTTAATAGAGAACTATACCTCTCTTTTGGGGGGAGGTATAGGTAACTCTTCAGGAAATATTTCAATGTGTTCTTGAATGATAGGAACATTTTCTATTCATATACTTTTATTTCCTTCTTTATTTTCACTGATCATTTCCATAAAGAAGGCTATGGGAGGTGCTTCTAGATAAAGCTCAAGTTGAGATATCTCTCCTTTGAAAACAACTGTAGGTTGTTCATTCGAGAATATAGTGATTTCCTTTCTTATGAAGTTGATCTTAGCATTATACTTTGAGAGTCAATTCATCCCTAGTATAGTGTCAAATTCCAATGTGGGAATGACTACTAGATTTGTGATGAGATTGTGCTCGATAAAGTGAATACTAGAGTTTCTATACATTATTGATGCTTGGATAATCCCTCCAAGAGTCTTAACTGATAACTCTACTTTTAGTAGTTCAAGGATTGATTCTAAATTCTTCACAAACTTGGAGGAAATAAAGGAATGGGTATAACCTGAATCAAATAAGTACTTGCTATCTTTAAAAGAACAACAAGAGTACCTGCCACCACATCATTTGGAGCTTCAACTTCAGTCATCATGATAGAAAAATCTCGACCTTTCTCTCTTGGCCTATGCTGAGGTTGATGGTGATTCCCCTCTATTATCTTCTAATTTGAACAGTGATTAGAAAAGTGCCCAAGTTTTCCACACATGAAGCATTTGACTTCAGGATGAGCTTGCACCATCTTCCATTTTTCGTTAGTGTTGAGAAGATGAGGCTTCAACTCACTATGACAGTTTCGAGCAATATGGACATCTCTTACACACTTGTAACATTTCCCGCTCCCAAGAAAGCAGTTCCCCGAATGCTTCTTCCCACATTTGTTGCATGTGGGAAGCTGCACTTTTTTTCCTCCTCTTTCATGATCAAAGTTCCTCCCTAAGCTTGCTTCATTGATCTCTTCTTTCCATTCGATCTATGGGACCAATGTGTCTCTCCAAACTCCAGTTCAACCTTTATAATACTTCTCACTATATCATTATAGTTATAGTCTTGATTGGCTAGATTATTCCGTGGATGGGGTCTTAGTCCACCAAAGAATCTATCAACCTTTCCATTAGGATCCATGAAAAAGATAGAGGTGTAATGAGAAAGTCTTGTAAAATTCATCTCATAGCTTCCCTCTGATTTATTTTCCTTTTGCTTCAACTCTAGGAATTCCTTCTTCATTTTCATTCTCATCAAATGCGGAAAATATTTTTTGAAAAAGGTTCCCATGAACTCTTCCCACTCCATATCATCAATATTCCTTCTTGGCTTCATGTTTTTAATCAGTGTGCACCACTGATCAGCTTCTTCCTCTAAGTGGTACACAGCTAGGGTGACTTTCTCTTATTTCAAACAACATAGTATAGAAAATATCTTTTCTATAGAGCTTATCCATTGTTCAGTAATAAATGGGTCAGTAGATCCACTGAAAGAAGGTGTTCATTGACACATAAAGGACTCAACAGAAAGTTATTCCCTTTAAGGTGAATCTGATCTCTCGAATTGATTCAAGTTATTGCTCATAACTTGAGTCAGTTGATTCATCATTCTCATGAAATTTTCCATTCCGGCTTCCATCGAAGAGTCGTCAGCGCATGATCCATTGTGCTCACCATTTATGCAGTTCCTCTAATTTCCCTCTATTTTCTAAAAGAATAAAACCTTAGTGAGAAATATGTTTCTTTTAATAATCTTATAATTCTAAAGGAATTTGTATGTATTAAAACATCATACTTAAATATGTTATTCTTTAACAACAATTACATTTTCTATAAATCCTTCATAATGGTTCATAAAAAACTTGTGATTAACCAAACATATCCCCTATGAGTGTCAAACTAAGAGTGCAGCAAGGCCTGTTGTCGTGCACCAGTTCTCATTCGAGTCTAGATCAAAGTGGTGTTTTTGGGTGTTACCCCTAGATACATCTATGTCAAAAGCACATCCACTTGTTTGTATCCAGATAGAGATTTTTTTGATCATAAACCAATTACTTAATACTTCACCAAAATACCAGGATGTTTTCCTATATTTTAACTTATCCCTAAAGTTCTTCCTAAAGTTTTAAAATCCTAATTCCCATAGATAACTAAACTTTCATTTGATACCAACTATGGAAATCTTCCTTTTTATTACATAACTTTTCATTACATTGTACAAACAGAGGATCTTTTAAAGTTTAGTTTCTTAGAAAAAAGGTACATAATACATGAAAACTTAAAACATTCTTCTAATCCACTTTAAATGATTATTCAAAGTTTCATCCTAAGTACATTTACGGCATCTCATAACCTGGGCACGTGTATCAAAGTAAAGGGGTTAGCATAAGGCCTGGTAAGGGAAAGCAAGGGAAACGATTTACAAATGATCTTGAGATATATCAATAAGAACATGAGGAATATCATTATGGTATGAGCAAGGGAACATAGGCAATATCATAAAAATAACATGTTTCATAACATTGATATGTGGATACAACATTTAAATGAGACATTTGTAATCATACCACCAAGGTACATCACTAAGATGTCATAAAAATTACCAAGGTTATTCACCAAGGTATCATAAAACATGTCATCTCCAGAGATTAAAATTTTCACCCAATGCATTGGAGCACTATCAGGATGCACCCTTCATGTAATAATTAATGTAATCCACATAGATCATAATCTAACATTTCATAAATAACCCATGAAGAATAAAATAATAGAGTTTCATATCAAAATCATAGCGTTTCAAACGTGCTTAAAACATGAATATTATGTCATTTTAAACCCATGGAAAAGGAATGTGAGTTTCATGTATGTTAATCCCAGAATCAAATAAATCATTTTTACATTTAGGTGAATACCCTTAGAAAAGAAAGAGGCTTGGGTATTCATAAGAAGAAAATAAAATGCAATTTCTTGAGGAAAATAAGAAATTTTGAGAAGTAAATATGGAAGCATAACAAGTATAAAACGTGATTTTAGAAAATGGTAAAATGAGAGGGTACAAGGGTCTCTCATTCAATAAAGACACATATTATAATAAAGATATAAAATAAAGTGGACAAAATAACTTAGTTTGGAAATTGGAAGACATTACACATAAAGAGAGAACTTGAATGGAAAAGAGAAGTGGAGATTTCCCTTACCTTAAAGAGTTACTCCAAAAATTTGAAGATTGGGACCTTGGGGGCTAGACGATGCCTTGGGAGGACTCCTTGGGAGGTAAAACTACCAGAGTTTCATGGAGGATAGATTGAGAGTGAAAGAAAATATAGAAATGGGTGGGTATTTATAGAAAAAGTTGGGGATTTGTTTATTAATTTCCAAATATAGGCCTTCGAAACCTAGGTTGTGCAAAATACAAAACCATGAGTTTGCCCATTGTATTTGTCTATGGTTTTGGAAACTTGGTTCATATTTTATGTTATCTTAATCCACAAGAGTCTATTATCATTTTATATTATTTCTTTTGGTATGGAAAAGTAAATTTTTTACAAAAATAATGTTTTGAATGTTAAAGTTCCCATTTTAGACTTTGGAAAGTGAATTATAGGTTTGGAAATTGATTAAAATCTATTAAAATACTTGATATTTATAAAATAAAATATTTTATGTCATGGATTGTGGTTAATTTGTTATTACATTATTATGACAAAATTATGAAGTCATAAACTCAAGCTATATTTTTACTATTCATAAAAAAATAACGTATTTTAGAAAATTATCATAAATTCACTCTAACCTAATTTTGACGTGCTGATTTCAAAAATAATATTTATTTTATTATAATAATTCTCTAAATATGATAATTATTATTTTTAAATATAAAAATCCTTATTTATTAAAAATAATAGCGAATTGAAAATGCATAGTAAAATTTCTGACACTTGAAAAAATAAAATTATTTTATCATTTATATTTAAATAAGAGTGTTTTTATCTTACTATTTCATTAAAATAAGTGTTATTCATAATATCTCATATTATTATAAATATTTATATCTTTTATGGAAAGTACAATTTATGTCCAAAAAATCAATTTATCGAATTCATCATATTATTTTATTATAAAAAAGTATCCTTAAAACAGAACTGGTGGAATAACAATTTTATTTATACAAAAGAATTATACTTTAAGTAACTAAGGTCTTGTCACATAACCCCTTATAACACTCACGTACGACCTAAGGGTAAGGTGTGTGATGGTGATAGATTCATGAGGTGGCTCAGCTAACATTGACCGAGTGGTAATTTCCACTAACTTGAACGTCTCTCGTATGCGATTTTGTTATAGCTTCACTTGTTGAACCTCGGCTTAGTCTTGGTCAAGAGCGAACCCCAGTGATGCTACCTCCCTCCCAAACTTTGAAAAATGGGTTTCATATGGCATGACTCTACTGGTTGAGGTCATCTTTTCTCCTTTCTGTATTAGTTATTCTTTATCATTTCTACTTACAAATTATAACGTAAAAAATTATTACCAAGAGTATAGTTTACAATGGTCAAAAAATGGTTGAATCTTGATGGTCACATATCCCTTTATACTCACTTCATTATTAAAGAGAGATGGTTTTGTTGTGTATGATACAATATTCTTACTAGCTAGAAGAAGGATCCATTTTATTGGAGGGGGAAAACGGATATCAATATAAAAAATTCTAACTAACTAACTATTTTCATTTGAATCAAAATAGATTTCTTTTTTATTCGAAGCATCTCGTGATCTTCAACCAATTATGCGCTTTAATATAATGACCTGGAGTAAGTGCTAGAGCTTGTTTCCAATACTCGGCAGCTTGATGTGATCAAGTATCATCCAACCACCTTTACTTTAGCACACAATTAAAAGGTGGGTTACAACTACCAACAGTAGTATGCACGCTACAACAAACCAACAAATTACGCGGCTCGAGGACTCGACCCCACGACCGACGCCCCAAACCTCATTCCCCCCCCCCACCACCCCAGCCACCTACAAGAGGCCAATATAACACACATTTTCTCAGAAAACAAATATCATTTAAAAAGTTTGGGTCGTTACAGTCTGCACCTACGATCGAAATTTTATGCCTGCATCTTGACCTAACCTCATTGAGCCCATTCGAGAATCCTTCACACAAAACCAATTAAGATGTCATGTCATGTCGCACCGGTGACAATTCCTAGGAGGGTTAGGACAGTATTTGAGATAGTATCTCTTTCTTCAACAATTATAGCACCTGGAAGATCCATCTCCCGCAGAGGGAGCGGAAAAAACCTTTCTCAACTCTAACTATCGTCTTCCACCCTAGTGTGTGTCCTTCGGTTTTCACTTCATATTTCCAAAAGAAGTAGTTGGGACCATTTTGATTCACATTTTTCTTTTTTGATTTTTGTAAATATCTTTGTGTTGTTTTTGTTTTTTAAATACAATTGTGATGTTCGTCTGTTCGTTCTTCCTTGATTTGTGTTGTGATCCTGAACCTTTAGCGATGAGGGACAAATTTGTGAGTCCAGCTTCAAGAAGTGAAGCTCGACACTACCTGTATATCTGCGCATCATGTCGATTATCATCCTTCTTCATTTCTCTTGGTGGTCATTGACAGTGTGAGTGGTGATGCAAGCGTGCAACCATTCAAGGGAAGTGTTCGTCACTCTTTCCCCTTCATCTTTATCCTTTTCTCCTCTTTGATCATTTAAGAGAATTTTTGGGAGTGGTTGTGTGACTGAAGATCTCGTGAAAACCACTTCATCCCAAGAAGAGATTCTTGGATTGAATAGTCCAAACTAGTGATTCTTTCACTTTAGGAGTGTTTATGTACTTAGAAGTGATTCTATGCATAAATGAACATTGTTTTGGGCGATAGAGGTGTGTGACTCAAGCGATTGAGAATGCACTAAAAAAGGATGGGAAAATCCACTAAATGCCCACTAAAAGCTGAAAGAAAATTTGCAGCTTTATCTTCATCCAGTCCCTTCTCAATAGTCAAACTGTATGAAGCACCTCGGCATAAGTCATCAAATCAAAATTCTGGACCTAACACTTTAACTCGGGTTGAAGACCAATCTCAAACTTCCTGGTCTTTTGAGCCTCGTTCCCAACCAACATAGGAGAAAAATGAAGTAGCTTGGTGAATCATGCAGAATAAGCAGATACCGACATCGACCCCGGCTGAAGCTCTATAAACTCTTGAGTGTGAGATTCAACATATCAAAGAATAACTCCCCGAAGAAGAGGTCCTTAAAGGTTTCCCACATCAATCCATCGCGTCTTTCTGCCTGATTCATAATGTCTCACGACCTTGTAGTTGGTCCATGAAGAATAGAAGTATCAAGTTTCACCATTCAATCCTCTGGAGTCTCCACCAAGTTGAATATCCTCTCAACAATGTTTATCCAGACTTTAGCATCTTGGGGGCATCCAATGCCCTAGAAGGCTGGGGGATGTTGGAGATGAAAGTCATGTGTGTAGTCGACTATTAACCTTTGAGTTCCTCTTCCCTGAGCAGGAACTAGCCGAAAGAGTCTGAGTTGGGTTGATTTTATGGTCTAAACTGATGGGGCGGCTATGGGAGCATGCCCAGCTGCACCCTCATGTACAGCAGGTGGTCCAACAAGGGCATCCTCCCTTGCGGGAGCATTCTGGTCAGCTTCCCATGGTAATTTCATAAGACATTTTTGGGGCGGCCTTTTCTGAAATGCTAAAACAAACCCTTAGAAAAGATTAAGTATCCATTCTAAGAAGAATGTTCAACAGTCTATAGGTGTGCTCAAGGAAAATACACAAAAAGACTCATCCTAAGAGGCTACCCACAAACACAAGGTACAACCCCCAGCACTACCTAAGGCCAAAGCCAAGTCGTTGGTACTTACATGTTAGTCACATCCATGTACATAACAAGCATAGTATTCTCAGGTTTAGGTGATTAAATGTAAGCAATAATATACCTACAAGGCACAAATCGCAATTACAATAAGCATTTAATTAATTGAACCCTGTCTAATGAAAGCAACATGCATGTGACATATAAACCTGCATGCCTAATCATGATACATGAACGCACCCCAAATCCCATAAATCAGGAAAACAACATCAAATGCATCACCCAAGGTGAAATAAATTAACATTAACAATAAAAAATAAGAACATCAATTCCACTTTCCTGACAACTCAGAGTTCTTGTCTATAATGTTGGTCAAGCACTGACATAGTTCCCCCGATCGAGTCACAACCATCTCACCTCTTTTCTATCACGTCTTAATCAAGGCAAAAGAAAAGAAACACCTCTAATGCCATTTTCTAATTCCCCGACTTGAATCATTGTGTAAGAACCTGGATCTTCTTTTTAGGTATGTTTTCCATTTTCTGGTATTTTTGAGGAAAATAGAAGTTTCTGAAAATTTCTTAAGTACACGTCGTGTACTTTATGAGTACACACTGTGTACTCGGTTACCAGGGGTAGCCGGGTGTTGGTCGTGTAGCGGCCATGCACACAGCCATGTGTGGTGACCTGGAGACCGCCTAATGCGGGGGCCGGTGAAGGCAAGTACACATCGTGTACTTTCTTTTTTTCATTAAACGCACTGGGGTCGCGTCTGATAGACAGAACCGTCTCCTTCTAGGTCCGGTTCGTCCAAGAGCGAGAGAACGGTCGCGATCTTTCCCCGAGCCCCCGATCGAGCATCTGTTATCTGAATCGACCGTCGTCGATTGTGTTGGGATCGGCTTGGTAATCTCTTCCTTCTCCTAGAGTTTAGTTTCCTGATTCCTCCTCTTTCTCAAGTTATATTCGTTTGAGTGTTTTTAGCGTTTTTGTAGATCTACAGTGTTCTTGGGTGATTCAAGGCTTGAGCTTCACTTATATCGATCCTACAACACCAAGGTAGGTGGTTTGTGTCTTTCTGTTGAAAGACTTTGAGTTATATGTGCAAAAGTGTCCAATACCCTTGAACGAGGTAATGTGTGTTTACTATTTTAGCCTTATTGATTGCTTGTTATGCTTGTATGCTTGAATAGAGGTTAATTGAATGAGAATAGGGTTAATTGTTATGTTTTGGAGGTGTTTTCCCATGCATGTTTGTTTATGACCGTTTGGTCTTACTTAGCCTGTTAGGCTGCCTTGTTTGTTTCTCATGCCTAGTATTGTAGGATGGAGTTTTGTTTATCTGCCATGTTGTTATGTTGTAGACTGTTAGCCAAGTAGTTCTTGAGGTTTACTTTGGCCGATACGCATTGTCATGTTTGCTTGACTTACATAGGGCCGTGAGAACCTAGTGTATTAGACCATAGGGAGAATGGACGTAAGGGATTCTCCAGAGTGTCTGTTTTTACTATTACGATGTGAGACCATAGGGGGAATTGACGTAAGTGCTTCCTCAGAGTATATGTAGTTCCTCGACGCTGGCCACAGGGGGAATGTGACGTAAGTGCTTCCCTAGAGCGCCTTGTTGTTACCGATACGAGACTATAGGGGGAATTGACGGCGAGTACTTCCCCAAAGAGTATATACTAAAACTAAACCAGAGGGGTTAGACTGTGTGTACTTCCCAGAGGTTTGCTTGTGTTTGCTAGGTAGGACCAGAGGGGGTTAGTCTATGAGAACATCCTAGAAGGTTACCTGTTTGTGATTATGTGCTTACTTGTCATGTGTTGTTTGAATGCTTTGAAACTGTAGGAATGTTTACTGTTGAGCACTTCCTTGTTTACTGCTTCTTTTTAATTATTGTCTGTCATATATATTTACTGACTGTTAGGCACAGATCTCTTGGTGGTTGCCTACTGGGATTTAGTCTCACACCCTATTTGGGTCATGTTTTTGGGTCTAAACATATTATATTGTTGCAGGTATAGATAAGGGCAAGCTCCCTTCTACTACAGGTACTTGACTGCTTTAGAGATGGAGAGCATGGGACCAAGCTGAAGCTTGTAATGTTGAGGAGTTGTTTACTGTTTTCTTTCATACTTTAGCTTAGTACTGTATTTTAGCATTGTAACGTGTTTGGATGCTTTCCTAGACATATGTATCATGCATCATTATATATGTGCTCCAGTTGCTTATTACTCAGTCTTCCGTTGTTTACTGTTGTATGTCATTATTACTGCTTCTACTATTGATATTTGTTTTACTTCTACTGTGTTACTCTGCCAATGAGGGCATAGTTTCCCCACTATCACACCCAAGTCCCTCACTGCTAGTCGGCAGCCTCTGACGTTCGGCGAAATGTGCTTGAGGCCATGTGATCAACCGGGTACGGGGCGCCTCTGGGTGGCTTCTGGAACCGGGACGTTACAAAGTGGTATCAGAGGAATTCTTTTCTCTTGACTTACTATTTAGAGCCTATATTCAGGGATATGAAGGAATAGGTACTTGGTAATAAGTTGTGCCTGGGAGTAGCTAACCCGTGTACAGGGAAAATCCACTCTACCTCGTTTATTGCAAGTTTTCCGATTTTGCAATTTTACAGTTGATTTGATTTTCACCGTTGGGTGATTCACATATTTTGTATTGTTATTGTTGATGTTATTGAGGTTCTATTTCTGTTGCAGCCCGATGAGATGAGGGTATGTCATCTCATGCATCATATAGGCACTTGCTCGGGATCACATGTCATGCATTCTTGCCATTCCATTTAGGGTGCATTAGTGATTTCATGTTGTTGTGATAGATATTGTGATAGATATGCATGTTTTTGTGATAGGTGTCTTGATAAAAATATATGTTGTTTGATAGGGTATTGGTTGATTAAGGTTTTGTTTGAATGAATGCCAAACTTTGGTTCTTGAGGTGTTATGGGCCCTCATGGACCAGAATTTGGTGGATCATTGCATTGTTATCCATGTTTATGGCATGTATAAGATGTCAAGCTTTGATTCGCGGGGAGTATGGGCCCTCACGGATCGAAATTTGGCACTTTAATGTTCGATTCAGTGTTTTTCTGGGCTCCGGAGTATTTTCTGAGGCTTACTGTCTGGAAAAACCCAGAATACACACCGTGTAATGACGAATACACGTCGTGTGTTCTTCTGTTT
The DNA here is from genome assembly GCA_963277665.1 of Viscum album. Taxonomy (NCBI): domain Eukaryota; kingdom Viridiplantae; phylum Streptophyta; class Magnoliopsida; order Santalales; family Viscaceae; genus Viscum; species Viscum album. Next base: position 1,963,967,133 of record OY728137.1, read on the forward strand.
GGGAAGAAAATGTTTTTCTTAAGTACACGTTGTGTACTATATGTACACGTCGTGTAGTCTCTAATCGTGTTCCAGACTGTGTGGGTGGGGACACGGGGTTTGGAATCTTTGGTAGGACATGTCGTGTACCGGATGTACACGCCGTGTTGTAGAACCGTATAACCGGCCATGTCACTAACAACACGGGTCGGTTGATTCTTTTCTCATACACGTTGTGTCCATCTGGAACACGTCATGTAGTGTAACCCAAGTACCCGGCCGTGTAACGAACAACACGGGTCGGCGAAATCTTCCAAGTACACGCCGTGTCCATATGGAACACACCGTGTAGTGTGAACCGTGTATCCAACCGTGTCACAAACAACACGGGTCGGTGAAGCTTGTCTAGTACACATCGTGTCTAGCACTAACACGCCGTGTAGTCTTGTTCTAAGAGAACCGTGTGGCCTAGACGTTTAAGGGAACTCAGGTAGGGGAATAGGATTCAAGTACACGCCATGTGTAAGGACAACATGTCGTGTATGGGGTTGTTACATGACCAGTGTTGGCAGAAGTACACACCCATGTGAAGGCTTAAGGGAACATGTCGTGTAGTCATTATACACGTCGTGTATCCATATTTTGAAAAACTTGAATGCTTTTTTTCTCTTGTTCCCTCCTTACTCTTCTAAGTTTCAGTCCCTGTTAATCTTGATCTAAGGTGTGCGCTTGACCTTGTAGAGTCATGTCACTGAGACGTCCTCCGGTTATACACCAGTTGCAAGGCAATGATCAGACACCGGACATAGCTAGTCAGGGACTACCAGCAGATCCTCCAGTTGTGTCAGTCTTGGCACCAGCCATCATTCCGGACACAGGTGTTGATGCACAGTTTCGAGAGGGCTTCATGAGGTTCATACAGACCTTCTGTAACGTCTCAGTTTCGGGTGTCACTCAACAGGTGCCCCGAACTCGGTCTGCCACATGACCTCAAGCGAATTTCCCCAAACGCCAGAGGCTGCCGACTAGCAGCGAGGGCTCAGGTCTGATAGTGGGGAAACTATGCCCTCATTTGTCAAAGTGAAGTGCAGTGGAATATAATATAAACATACAACAACAGCGGAAGCAGTAACAGTATATATAACTGAAATGGATAACTGATAACAAAAAGAGAAACCAGCAGTCATATATATATATGAAGATGCAGCATGTCGCTATTCTATAAAACAGCCATAACATGTTACACAATCAATACAATACAACTGAAGTACAGGTACAGAAAAGAAAAATAGAACAGCCTGCGGCATCGCGAGCCAACGCTCAGTCCCATGCTCTCCTACACCACAGCAACAATCAGGTACCTGTTTAGGGACCCTTGCCCATATCTATACCAGCAGAAATGTAATTTGTTTGGGCTGAAAAGCATGACCCAAACAGGATGTGAGAAATAAATCTCAGAAGGCAGCCACCAAAGGCTCGTGCCCAACTGTGTGTAAGCATGAAACAACAGTGTGCAGTAGTAGAATGCAATAAACTAAGCAGTACTCAAAAGTAACCAACTTACCAGTAAAATGCAATAAGAACCGGGTTCTTACAAACTTCCCCCCTTAAAGCAATTTGTCCCCGAATTGCCCTTCCAAGGGTGGAGAAGATATAGTCGTGAACAACTCCGGCCACTGAGCACGTACATCAGTCTCCCGCTCCCAGGTTTCATCCTACACTCGGCCATGCTGCCATAGTACTCGTACAAGAGGAACTGACCGGCCTCGGAGAACCTTCGTGCTCCTGTCAATGATACAAATTGGATGCTCCTCAAAGGACGCATCAACCTGTAGCTCAACCTCCTCGGGCTGAAAAACGTGAGATGGGTCTGAATGATAGCGGTGCAACTGAGATACATGGAAGACGTCGTTCATGGCTCGGTACCTCTATGGTAACTGCAACTGATAGGCATCCGGCTCGACTCTCTCTAGAACCTCAAATGGCCCCACATACCTCGGTGAAAGTTTACCCTGTCTCCTGATCCGCCTGTGTCCCATCCTCGGCGAAACACGCAAGAAAACCTGATCCCCGACCACGAACTCCAAAGGTCATCTACGGCGATCAGCATAAGACTTCTGACGAGACTACGCGGTAGCCATCTGCTTCTGAATCAACTGGACCTGCTCTGAAGTCTCCTGCATGAGACATGGTCCCAGTAAAGCTGCCTCACCTGCCTCTAACCAACACAAAGGTGATCGGCATGGCCTACCATATAAAGCCTTGTATGGTGTCATCTCGATCGTTGCCTGAAAACTATTGTTATAGGAAAACTCGACTAGGGGTATGTGCCTCTCCCAAGAGCCCCCAAAGTCTAGGACGCATGCACACAGCATGTCCTCAAGCACCTGTATCGTACGCTCTGACTGGTCATCTGTCTGAGGGTGGTGAGTCGTGCTTAGAAGCACATGTCTACCTAGTGCCCTCTGAAAACTCTGCCAAAAAAGAGACATAAAACAGGCGTCCCTATCTGAAATAATAGAACGAGGAACCCCATGAAGACGTACGATCTCTCGGATATACAACTTCCTGAGCTTGTCAACACCGAAGGTCTCCTTGATCAGCAAAAAGTGAGTTACCTTCGTGAGTCTGTCCACAACAACCCACACGGCATCATTGCCTCGAGGTGACCTCGGCAAACCAATCACGAAATCCATCCCAACATCATCCCATTTCCACTCCGGGATGGGTAACTGTTGTAATAGTCCTGCTGGCCTCTAATGTTCCGCCTTCACCTACTGATAGGTGGAACACCTCGTAACAAAACCAGCTACATCTCTCTTCATACCCGGCCACCAGTACTGACGTCTCAAGTCTCGATACATCTTGGTAACTCCGGGATGAACTGCCCAAGCTGAAGCATGAAACTCCTGCATCAGCTCCTCACGTATATCCCCTGGAACCCATACTCATCCATGGAAACACAGAATTTCATCACCGCCTATTGTCCAACCGGGAGGAGGGTCCTCACTTACCACCGACTCCCGTAGAACTAGGCCTTCCGAATCAAATAGTTGTCTCATACTCACTTTATCCAGGAGGGTAGAAGTCACAGCTAAAGATGAAAGATAAGTTTGCCCTTGACTGACGTGCACCTCCAAATGCATCCCAGAGAACAAAGCCATGAGCTGCCACTCACCACTGGCCTCCTGCACTGCTTGTATCTGAGTCTTCCTGCTCAGTGCATCAGTTACTGCATTACCTTTACCAGGTGTATAGGCAAGCACAAAATCGAAGGACTGTAGGTACTCGACCCACCTTCTCTGCCTCAGATTCAAGTCACGATGAGTAAAGATATACTTGAGGCTTTTGTGGTCCGTGAAAACCACAAAGTGCTCTCCCAATAGATAATGTCTCCAATAGCGCAACGCATGAACAACTGCAGCTAACTTGAGATCATGTGTCAGGTAATTCCTCTCATGTGGCCTCAACTGCCGAGAACCGTACGCAACAACTCGATCGCCCTGCATCAACACTGCTCCTAGCCTAATACCTGATGCATCACAGTAAACTGTATAGCTCTTCCCTTGCTCTGGAAGTATCAGGACTGGTGTTGATGTCAACCTTCCTTTCAGGTCCTGAAAGGCTATCTCGCAAGATTCCGACCAAACGAACTTCACACCCTTCTTAGTCAGACCCGTCAATGGTGCTGCTAAGCAGGAGAAGTCATGTATGAAGCGTCTGTAGTAACCAGTCAGTCCTAAGAAACTCCGTATCTCAAACACGTTCTTAGGATGCTCCCAGGAAACTATTGCTCTCACCTTTTTTGGGACTACAGCAACTCCTTCCTCTGAGATGATATGACCCAGGAAGTGAATCTGGTCAATCCAAATGTGGCACTTTGAGAGCTTAGCATATAGCTGATGCTCTCTCAGTGTACTCAATACGATCTCAAGATGGGTGGCATGGTCGTGTCGAGTGTGAGAGTACACTAAGATGTCGTCCACAAATACTACCACAAAAGAATCCAGATAAGGATGGAACACACGATTCATTAGAGCCATGAAAACTGATGGTGCGTTCCTGAGTCCGAACAGTATAACCAAGTACTCATACAGACCATATCTGCTCCAAAAATCTATAAGCGGTATATCTGATGGTCTCACGTGCAGCTGATGATATCCTGACCTCAAATCAATCTTCGAGAACACTCATGCTCCATGAAGTTGATCAAAAAGATCATCAATCCTCGGCAAGGGATATCGGTTCTTGACCGTCAGCTGGTTCAGCTTTCGATAATCCACACAGAGTTTGAGGGTATCGTCCGCCTTCTTCGCAAAAAGGACCGAAGAACCCCACGGAGAAGTACTAGGTCGGATAAAACCCTTTGTCTGTAACTCCTCTAACTGCCTCTTGAGCTCCTGTAACTCTGGTGTAGCCATCCTATAAGGAGGAAGGGACACCGGTGCTGCTCCTAGCATAATCTCAATAGAGAAATCCACCTCTCGCTCCGGAGGAAGACCTGAAAAGTCATCTGGAAAGACATCCCTGAAACGATCAACCACTGGAGGGAAATCCATCTGACAAGTCCCCTGATCATCCAGGTATAAGCTAGCAATCTGGGCTGTGACTCCACCTCGCTCATGATGCTCTGGTCCAGCTCGACTTGCCTGAACATCTCATTCACCCTTGTATAGAAATTGTTCGCCCTCTGGTGACGTGAAACTCACCCTGCGACGATAGCAATCTACAAAGGCTCGAAAGGGAACCAACCAGTCCATCCCGAGAATGACGTCATAAGCTATCATCTCTAAGACATAGAGGTCCCATAGAAAGTGACACCCACCAAGCTCAAGGGGGCACTCCTTGCACTGACGCACACCAGCCATTCTAGTTCCCAACGGAGTGTCTAGTGTCATAACATCGGAAGAAGAAGAAACACAGAGCCCAAGGCTCCCCACAACGGGTACAGATATGAAACTATGTGTAGCACCCATATCAAAAAGTACTGAAGATAAAACAGAATCTACTAGAATAGTACCTCTGACTGTAGAAGGTTCGGGATCCTGCTCCTGTTGGGTCTGTTGTACTGCATAAGTATGCCCAGGGCCGCGGCCCTACGACACAGCCTGGCTACCCTGAGCTGTACCGCCCTGTTGCCTCTGAGATCCTGGTGTCTGGCTACCATGGCCACGACCATCATCTCTGCCTGCACGCCCTGACGTATTCTAGTTCCCCGACTGGTAAGAAGCCACTGGTCCTGCTCCCGCATGCGGAGTCTGCACAGAACCTCTCTCACTAGCCACTGGTGGAAACGCCCTACAGAAGCATTGCAGATGACCCATCCTGCCGCAAGCTCGGCACTCCACTGGGTCTCGTGGACACTGTGGCCTCTTGTGCCCCTCTCTACCACACTAGTAGCACATGACCTGGCCACCTAAAGCATTCTTCTGGCTGGTACTTCCACCCTGAGAGAAGTCCATCTGTCTCTTCCTCTTACTAGTAGAAATGGTACTAGAAACTGGTGATTAACCGTCTTGGCCCACACCACTAGATTCCCGCAGGTTCCTCTCTATAATCAGTGTCTGGTTCACAATAGCTTGTTCTGAAGGCAACCTGAAAACATTCACCAGTGCTCGGATGTCATACTGAAGACCATCCTCGAAGCGCCTGGCCCTCAACATCTCATCACCCACCAGAACGGGTGCAAAACGCTGAAGCTCGGTAAAGCGAGCAGAATAATCCATCATCGACATAGCGACATGCTGCAGATTCATGAACTCACGAGCTCTATCTGCCCTCAGCATCTCTGGAAAGAAGAAGTCATAGAAGACTGCCTAAAAATCTTCTCACGCCATGTCTCTGTGATGCTCTGACTGGGTGGTAACATCCCACCACCTCTTGGCGGAATCACGCAGCATATACGTCGCAAGCTTGACCCTCCGCCCTGGAGGCGTCTCAAGGTGCTCGAAAATAGTCTGCATCGACCCCAGCCAAGACTTCGCAGCCTGAGGTCCGTCATCCCCTGAAAACGTAGGCGGATGCTGCTGCTGAAATATACGAGTCAGCTCAACCATAGATGTGACAGCCTGCGGTGCTCCCTGAAAGGTCTGCATGAACCGCATAAAGCCTTCACGGAACTACGCATTTGCGCCTGTGTCCGGTATAATAGCTGGCGCCACATCTGGCTCTACTGGAGGGTCCACTGGTAGCCCATGGTCCACCATCTCTGGAGTATGATCGTCGTCGCTCTCCTGGAGAACAACGTGTGGTCGTCTCGGTGGCATGACACTACAAGGTCAAAACATGCCTTAGATTTGAATTAACAACGACCGAAAACAAAGAAATCCAAAAGGGAACAGGAGGAAGAAGGCATTCAAAATTTGAAAAACAAGACTACACGGTGTGTATAATGACTACACGGCGTGTACCTGACTTCCCTTCCCCTGCCCGGGTCCTTCTACACGGCTAAGCCACACGGCTCCCATTTGAACAAAACTACACGGCGTGTATAATGTCACGAACAAAGTCGGGTCGCCATCCGACCCGGTGCCCGACCCGGTCCGCGGAAAGGCCCGAGGGGCGTTCTCGATCCCCACGGGTTGGCAACTAGTGTCGGGCATCAAAACAAGACAAGTGGGAACGATTTCGCCCAATGAAAATAAATAAAAAAACGGAAAAATAGAAGAACGCAAAGTAAATAAATGACCCTGAAAAGAAAGAACGACCAACGAGACACACTAACCTAGTATCGACCAAAACTCTTCGCGACTCTGAGATTCACTCACCAGTCCACAACCAACTCTCGCCCACGGCGGGCAAGCTCAAACCAAACCTGCAGCAAAACTAAAAACAGGAAAACACTATAGGCATGAGTATTAAAACTCAGTAGGTAGGCTCGACTAATTCTATTCCCAGTGCACATACCATTAAATAAAGAATCTATCAATTTTAGGTTTGAACTAAATTATATAAAATATTGTTTCCACACACACTTTCATTTCTAAAGTAAATAACAGTCCATTGCCCTTTTTAATTTAAGAACCAGTTTAGTGTTTGGAAGAAACAGATGCATTGCATTTTAAAACACTTTTGCGAACAATTTAGAAATCCAAATTTTAGTAGTTGGTCAAATGGAAAACCACACACCACACACAACACACACTAAGGGCAATGGAAAAAGTGGCACACGGGGCCAGCAATCGAACTAGACCTCCAATTGCCCGCCACATACAAATAAACACTAAAAGAAACATGGGTCGAACCTAGGAGATCGTGAACAATTCAAAACATACTATACATCTGACTCATCCTGAAGGCATGCCCTAACTCGATGACGTCATAATGCTCATACTACTACCCGGTATAGCCCTGCATGGCCTAACTGGGGGGCCCAATCCCTATAGCAACAATAACTCAGTATTCCCCTACTATGGGGCCACTAGCCAGTGTCTGGTCTAAACTAGTGCAGCAATCGTTCTCAGAAGATTCACTCACTATGTCGGGTTCCCATGACAACACATATAATAAAAGAGGGGTGAATCAACAATGTCAAACAATCAGTCACGATGCACAAACATCACATACAGTTCACGCAATCAACGCACACCAAAGATCACCCCTCAATGGGTTTTCCAAAATAATTTATTTTATTAAAGTGTCGAGCGGGCCTTCACCACTTTTAAAGCAAAACCTCATTTCTCGAGAAAACCCAAAACACTTGTTCAAAAGAAATCATTTATCTTTAAAACTAGAAGTACATCTGAAATTCCATGGATTATGTTTAAAGGCCAAATGGGCATTCTTTCAATACTGGGTGTCCACTCGTCAAGAAAATGTTTCAAGTGTTCGGTATAAAATAAACGGCTCTTTTCACACCAAATAACCATTTAAAAATTAATTATCTTATATTATTTCTCATTCATTAAAAGTTAATAAAACAACAAGCAATTAATAAATTCTAAATCTAAAGGTAAGTGAAGTGGGGACCGACCTCGACTCGCCGCTCGATCGTGACGACACGACTCGCTTCGCATTTGCATATAAGCACGCGCAACCCGATAACCGCAGTGTCGCGGACTTCCGCTGACGACACGCTGCAACAACCGCAGGACATTTAAAACCGGAAACCTTTACCCAACTCAAACAAGATAAATTTCCATCCTTAATAATTATTTAATAAAACATTTTAAAAATTTATAAATAAAAATTTAAAGACCATTTCCACGGATAAACAAAACACTAGAAAATTTATTAAACAGTTTTCAAAATATTTCACATGACTTTAAATGTCAATAACTCCACTCAAAACATCCTTTTAAAACCAAATGCACCTTGGCGCAACACCAAACCACCTTCCAGACATGTTTCGCACCATTAATATAATTTAATAAACCGTTTAAACAAAATTTATAAAACAATTCCTGAGAGGTATCACAAGACTTTACACAATACCAGAATAGAATACACCGCACATCAACACCAAATAAAAACACAAACCCAACCAGAACAAAGAATGCAACAACAACACCAAACCAAAACACAATACACAACAATTCATTCAAAAACTTGCTTTATGACCAAACACACCCCAAAAACATAACAAAATAGAATCTGCAACCCCAGTAATATTTCATAAACCAGTTGCACAATTTACAAAACACCAATTAATAATGCAATAAGAGTTTTCATCCAAGACGCACCCCAATTCACATGAAGATGCCATTTTAAAAATCAAATGCATAATAAACACGCATAAAGACTTTATCCGCACAAACCAAACTAATTAATATACAAGATAGATTAACTAAATGAGAACATTAATCCATCAAACAAGAATTATACACGGAAGCACTAACCTTCAGTATCGAAACTTTGCAAACACGGTGCGCAAACTCCTCCGCACTTCAATCGCACCGCAAACCAAACAACTAAGCCCTAAAATCAAGCAATCGGACCAAACATATCACAATTGGACCAAAAAAACATGGAACTCTAACCCCGCAACACTGCCAAAAGGAAGAGAATGTCCACCGGTGTAGCACGCACCTACGGCGAGGGAGTGGAAGGCTAGCCGAGCTAAAAGAGGGGCTTTCAGAGGTGTGTTGTGTCGGAAAACCACCGGACAGGGGGAGTCGGGTTCACCCGAGGTGCGCCGAAAAGGGATTAGGGCAGCCGGATGTGGAGCTGGTCAGAGCGGGTCACTGTGAGGGGAGGTGCGTTGCGCACTCAGAGGAGAAGGTGGGGCGGAGGTGGCTGGACGGGGAGGCTGACGGGCAGCGCCGGATGGGAGTAGGACCGACAGGTCAACAGCGGCGCGCAAGGAAAGTCGGGGAAAGGCAGGGCACGGCCCGATGACAGTTCGGTAGGAAGGCTGGGTGCGGGACGGCGGTGTGCCGAAGAAGGCAAGCGGGGAGAGCGGTCCTGCGAGGAGGTGGAGGGAGAAGTGTAGCACTTAGGGTTAGGGGTGGGATGATGCGCTGAAACCAGGGGGTGGGGGGGTCTGGCGCGACGGGAAGAGAGGTGAGGATGAGAAAAAAATAAAGAGAAAATACAAAAAGGAAAAGAGAACAAAGATAAAATAATAATAATAATAATAATAATAACATAAAATAAAACCAAAATAAAATAGTTAGACCAACTAAAAAAATTATAAATAATAGAAATAATAAAACCATTGGTTTTTAATAAAAGACTCACTTAAAATATTAATAATAATAATAATAATGATAATAATAAACTAATTGAAACATTAACTTAAATAATAATAATACTAATAATAAATCTAAAGTAATAAAAAAAACCAGTTGGAAAAATAATTGCATTAATTATTCACCTGGACACCGCGCACAGATGAGCGCATGATCGCGGGCACAGTCGTGCGGCCGTGTAATAATAAATTTAATCATAAAACATTATCTTATTAATGTTGGGCATTACACACGTTCTCGCATACAGTCGTGCCCCCTATAAGATCCCAATTTCTTTAAAAAAGAACCGGTTCAAACTGCAACTCAAAAGCAAGACTTAAAATAATTAAATTAAAAGAAGTGTCAGTCGGTGTGTGACAATTCTCCCCACCATGACACTTTCTGCCCCCAGAAAGTCCCAAGAAGACTTGTTTAACCAAAGGTTTCAAGAAGACTGTGAAGATCGGAAGGTATTTTAAACAAAACCTTCATCGCTCGAAGACCGAGCATTTAAAACACCGGTGACCTGAAACATCAAAGATCTCAAAACCAGAATCACCAAGCAAAAAGACCAACAACAAGGGATTCACCTCGAAATAGAACCAGAACATGGAACACCCCGACCCCTGACTTAGGGATCATCGGGGCCACTCGAGATCTCCAAGAACACTCGTCAAGCGACCCACTATCTGATCTAACCAATTAGCATGGATGAGGTCGGGCGGAGCAAAGGCAATGGGTTGCTCCGCCAAGTGCACTTTGAAAACAAATTCTTCCACAAGCTCGTCCTATGGTGGTCTCCCCACCATATTAGGATCCTTGTCAAACATCTGTTCTCCAATCCAAGGCAACTCACAAACCCAGACAAAACCTCTAACACTGGCTTGACCCTCTAAGCTCCCTAAGTTGAACCAAACCGACACAAGAGGAGATGTTGGCGGGACCCACAGTGGGTCTCCCCACCATTTTATAATTTGCCTAACACCACGACACTCGCGCGGGCCTTCCCAGTTTACTTTGAGCGACACAGACTGAACTCTTCATCACGAACCCGCCAACACGGGCTGACTCACACAAACGATTCCCACACTAACCAAAACACCACCACATTGGAGGGTTTTGAAAGCGGAAACCCCTAACCAAGAGACGAACTGGACAGACGTGCGTCAATTTCACAAGACATGAGCATCTCCAAAACGATTGAAATTTTGATCCATAGCCGACCACCAGAAGGGTCACAGAGCGCACTCGTTGCAAGAGGGATTCTCCGAACCTCTTTAAAGCCCGAGAGGAACTTCCATAAGTCAAGACCACCACAAGGAGACGAGGCCTTTATGCCCCTCACAACAAAAATGAAACTGTCAGAGACGATACTGCAGTAAGGTAATTTAAGTCGCCCCCAACCCGTTACTGCAGCCTTAAGTCGGACCAAGCTCAACCCACGTCCGATGAGTTTTGATTGCGCGCAAGCTTCACCCTGAGACCTATGGCTGGGGCCCTGATGTCTGAAGCATCTACCACCTCGCAGCCATAAGTTGACCACCTCTGACTGGAACTTCCTTCGCTGGAAAAATAGTCTGCATACTTCTCTTCGTGTCCCGTGCGGCCACTCTATCAACATACCAACTGAGGATTTCAATAAACGACTTAGAGTGTCTGGCTTCCCACACTAGAGATAGGAAATTGAGCGGTCTATCCGACACGCAACACGAACTGATGGAAGGAGCGCTCCAAGAACAGGCCCCTTCGGTTCACACTCCTCATCGGATGAGGAACCTTTACTTCCTTAGGTACAATCGTGGGATGAGGCTAGTCTTGAGGATCTCTCACGACATCCTCATTTGCAACGAAAACGGAACGATCACCGTTTGCTAGTGTAGTCTCGCTCCACCAGACATACTCGAGACAACTTGCACCCACACAACCTTTGGAGTTCCACAAAAACTGGAGACACTTTAGACTTTTCAAAAGTATTTAACATTATCCCACTGACCTCAACGTCCACGAACAATCGACACAACTGAGCCGGACCCAACTCTGCCACTGCACTGGGAGTCTGGGCTGAGCCAAGAATTGAGAGACCTACTGGAAACCCATTGGACCTTTCTAGGGGGCATATCCCAAACAAGAAACACAAAACAACCTTCCACAAATCCAAACACATCACAAAACAAACATCCACATTCTAGAAACCAATCCAATAATTACAATTTTAAAACGTCAATTCATTTTCAAAGAAAAACACTCACTTGAAAAACCAAGCACAGTACATTAAAACCCAATAACTCTTTTGAACTCATCACTTTCACTCCGGACTCAAAACCATTTCCCAATTCCAAAACCATTTAAGCACAAAAACCCGTTTGAGAGAAAACCCCACTTTTCAAGAAACAAGATGCAGCTTTTAAAATCAAACACTCACCACTAATATTCCTGGATGCCTCGCAGATTTGCATTTTTGTGCCACCGAGGCACCCATCCACACAATCCACTAACAATCCATTAATCACAACCATATGCACACGCGAGCACCCAAGGAATACCAATGGAAAAAAACAAGGCTCTTCCGTTTTCAAAACAAAACATTTTCAAAATAGCTCACTTCAATTTCAAACAACCCAAAACGTTCGTTTAGAAACCCGATTTCAATAAATCAATCACCAAATTCCAAAAATATGGTCAAAGGAAAACACACCCTAAAAATTATGTCAAACTGACACCAAGAGAAAAAAGATAGAAGCAACCCCTAAAGCACTTGGATGGAGAATTAGTGGTCGTGCCTAACCTGGCTACATGGTTTAGCAGACCATGCCCTAGGCAAGTGCCAACCACTAGGAGTGTCGAACCGTACTCTCGGGCATCACATGGGTCGCTACTCCATGTGAGACCACACGCAGCACCAGTTTACTCCAATTGTCATCCCCCATCCACACAGGCCAAAGCCAAAGACTTAAATCCCAGACTACCCCTGGTTACCTGAGGATCAGAACGAGTAAGAGTTCGCGACGCTCTTCCTGTACCTACCACTCGAGTACCGACAGTCCTATCTCCGATCTACCAGACACCCCTAAATAACAAGAACAAAAACCTCCCTCTAATACCATTTTGTCAGGAACCAAGTCGGGTCGCCATCCGACCCGACGCCCGACCCGGTCCGCGGCAAGGCCTGAGGGGTGTTCTCGATCCCCACGGGCTGGCAACTAGTGTCGGGCATCAAAACAAGACAAGTGGGAACGATTTCACCCAATGAAAATAAATAAAACAGTGGAAAAGTATAAGAATGAAAAGTAAATAAATGACCCTGAAAAGAAAGAACGACCAACGAGACACACTAACATGGTCTCGACCAAAACTCCTCACGACTCTGAGAGTCGCTCACCAGTCCACAACCAACTCTCGCCCACGGCGGGCAAGCTCGAACCAAACCTGCAACAAAACTAAAAACAGGAAAGTACTATAGGCATGAGTATTAAAACTCAGGTAGGCCCGACTAATTCTATTCCCAATGCACATACCATTAAATAAAGAATCTATCAATTTCAAGTTTGAACTAAATTATATAAAATATTGTTTCCACACACACTTTCATTTCTAAAGTAAATAACAGTCCATTTCCCTTTTTAATTTAAGAACCAGTTTAGTGTTTGGAAGAAACAGATGCATTGCATTTTAAAACACTTTTGCGAACAATTTAGAAATCCAAATTTTAGTTGTTGGTCAAATGGAAAACCACACACAACACACAACACACACTAAGGGTAATGGAAAAAGTGGCACACGGGGCCAGCAATCGAACTAGACCTCTCAATCGCCCGCCACATACAAATAAACACTAAAAGAAACATGGGTCGAACCTAGGAGATCGTGAACAATCCAGAACATACTATACATCTGACTCATCCTGAAGGCATGCCCTAACTCGATGACATCATAACGCCCATTCTACTACCAGGTATAGCCCTGCATGGCCTAACTGAGGGGCCCAATCCCCATAGCAGCAATAACTCAGTATTCCCCTATTATGGGGCCACTAGCCAGTGTGTGGTCTAAACTAGTGCAGCAATCATTCTCAGAAGATTCACTCACTATACCGGGTTCCCATGTCAACACATATAATAAAAGATGGGTGAATCAACAATGTCAAACAATCAGTCATGATGCACAAACATCACATACAGCTCACGCAATCAACGCACACCAAAGATCACCCCTGAATGGGTTTTCCAAAATAATTTATTTTATTAAAGTGTCAAGCGGGCCTTCACCACTTTTAAAGCAAAACCTCATTTCTCGAGAAAACCCAAAACACTTGTTCAAAAGAAATCATTTATCTTTAAAACTAGAAGTACATCTGAAATTCCATGGACTATGTTTAAAGGCCAAATGGTCATTCTTTCAATACTGGGTGTCTGCTCGTCAAGAAAATGTTTCAAGTGTTCGGTATAAAATAAACGGCTCTTTTCACACCAAATAACCATTTAAAAATTAATTATCTTATATTATTTCTCATTCATTAAAAGTTAATAAAACAACAAGCAATTAATAAATTCTAAATCTAAAAGTAAGTGCAGTGGGGACCTACCCCGACTCGCCGCTCGATCGTGACGACACGACTCGCTTAGCATTTGCGCATAAGCACGCGCAACCCGATAACTGCAGTGTCGCGGACTTCCGCTGACGACACGCTGCAACAACCGTAGGACATTTAAAACCAGAAACCTTTACCCAACTCAAACAAGATAAATTTCCATCCTTAATAATTATTTAATAAAACATTTTAAAAATTTATAAATAAAAATTTAAAGACCATTTCCACGGATAAACAAAACACTAGAAAATTTATTAAACAGTTTTCAAAATATTTCGCATGACTTTAAATGTCAATAACTCCACTCAAAACATCCTTTTAAAACCAAACGCACCTTGGTGCAACACCAAACCACTTTCCAGACATGTTTTGCACCATTAATATAATTTAATAAACTGTTTAAACAAAATTTATAAAACAATTCCCGAGAGGTATCACAAGACTTTACACAATACCAGAATAGAATACACCGCACATCAACACCAAATCAAAACACAAACCTGACCAGAACAAAGAATGCAACAACAACACCAAACCAAAACACAATACACAACAATTCATTCAAAAACTTGTTTTATGACCAAACACACCCCAAAAACATAACAAAATAGAATCTTCAACCCCAGTAATATTTCATAAACCAGTAGCACAATTTACAAAACACCAATTAATAATGCAATAAGAGTTTTCATCCAAGACGCACCCCAATTCACATGAAGATGCCACTTTAAAAATCAAACGCATAATAAACACGCATAAAAACTTTATCCGCACAAACCAAACTAATTAATATACAAGATAGATTAACTAAATGAGAACATTAATCCATCAAACAAGAATTATACGCGGAAACACTAACCTTCGGTATCGAAATTTTGCAAACACGGTGCGCAAACTCCGCCGCACTTCAATCGCACCGCAAACCAAACAACTAAGCCCTAAAATCAAGCAATCGGACCAAACATATCACAATTGGACCAAAAAAACATGGAACTCTAACCCTGCAACACTGCCAAAAGGAAGAGAACGCCCACTGGTGTAGCACGCACCTACGGCGAGGGAGTGGAAGGCTGGCCGAGCCAAAAGAGGGGCTTCCGGAGGTGTGTTGTGTCGGAAAACCACCGGACAGGGGGAGTCGGGTTCACCCGAGGCGCGCCGAAAAGGGATGAGGGTAGCCGGATGTGGAGCTGGTCGGAGCGGGTCGCTGTGAGGGGAGGTGCGCTGTGCACTCAGAGGAGAAGGGGGGGCGGAGGTGGCTGGACGGGGAGGCTGACGGGCAGCGCCGGATGGGAGTAGGACCGACGGGTCAACAGCGGCGCGCGAGGCAAGTCGGGGAAAGGCGGGGCACGGCCCGATGACAGTTCGGTAGGAAGGCTGGGCGCGGGACGGCGGTGCGCCGAAGAAGGCAAGCGGGGAGAGCGGTCATGCGAGGAGGTGGAGGGAGAAGTGTAGCGCTTAGGGTTAGGGGTGGGATGATGCGCCGAAACCAGGGGTGGGGGGTCTAGCGCGACGGGAAGAGAGGTGAGGATGAGAAAAAAATGAAGAGAGAAAATACAAAAAAGAAAAGTGAACAAAGATAAAATAATAATAATAATAATAATAATAATAATAATAATAATAATAATAAAATAAAACTAAAAGAAAATAGTTCGACCAACTAAAAAAAATTATAAATAATAGAAATAGTAAAACTATTGGTTTTTAATAAAAGACTCACTTAAAATATTAATAACAATAATAATGATAATAATAAACTAATTGGAACATTAACTTAAATAATAATAATACTAATAATAAATCTAAAGTAATAAAAAAAACCAGTTGGAAAAATAATTGCATTAATTATTCACCTGGACACCGCGCACATATGAGCGCATGATCGCGGGCACAGTCGTGCGGCCGTGTAATAATAAATTTAATCATAAAACTTTATCTTATTAATGTTGGGCATTACACACGGTCGCGCATACAGTCGCGCCCCCTATAAGATCCCAATTTCTTTAAAAAAGAACCGGTTCAAACTGCAACTCAAAAGCAAGACTTAAAATAATTAAATTAAAAGAAGTATCAGTCGGGGTGTGACATATAACATCTACACGGCGTGTATGGTGTAATTTCCAATTGCTCGTGTCGTTTGTGACACGGCCGACTGCTCGGCTTGACACTACACAGCGTGTTACACCCGCACACGGCGTGTACACCACCCTGTTTCTCTAGCCACGCGGTTAACCCCACACGGTCTGTTACCGGTCAAGACTACACGGCGTGTCCCACAGGTACACGACGTGTACTAGATGAGCTTCGCTGACCCGTGTTGTTAGTTACATGGTCGGACACACGGCTCACACTACACAGCGTGTTCCAGATGGACACAGCGTGTACATGAAAGGATTTCCCCAACCCGTGTTGTTAGTTACACGGTCGGGTCCCCAGGTCAGACTACACGGCATGTTCCATAATGGACATGGCGTGTATGTCTCAAGGTCTCCTTCGTCCGTGATATTCGTTACACGGGCGGACTCCGGGTCAACACTACACGGGGTGTACATCCGGTACACGGCGTGTTTTCCCCCAAACATTCTCTACCCCATGTCGTCGCCCACACGGTTTGTGACACGGGAAGAGACTACACGGCGTGTACTCTGGGTACACGGCGTGTACTCAAAAAGTTTATTTTTCTTCCCGAACAGAAGACCATACACGGCGTGTTGAAGGTACTACACGGCGTGTATACTGGGTTTCCGGACAGTATGCCTCAGAAACTTCCCCGGAACCCAGAAAATACCGAAAAACAACACCTAAGTGTCAAATTCCGACCCGTGAGGGCCCATACTCCCCACGAATCAAAGTTTGACATCTTATCTGTGTTATAACATAATAAACAGTCAATGATCCACCAAATTCCGGTCAATGGGGGCTCATACTCCCCAAAAACCAAAGTTTGGCGTCCATTCTTTCAACACACTTATACAACAATACCCTATCACATAGAACGTATGTATCAAGCAGCTATCACAACAGCATGCTTTTCTAGCACAACAACTATCACAACATCATGCAAATTCTAATGCACCTACATGACATGGAACTATGCATGGCATGTGATTTCTAGCATGTGCCTAAATGATGCATGAGATGGCACACCCTCATCTCATCGTGTTGCAACTAAATAAAACTCATAGATAAAATATAAACAGCACAATCTCAAGTGCGTCACCCAACGGTGAAATCAAATCAATTGTAAATTGTAAAATCAACAAAATTGCAACATGAGGTAAATTGGTTTTTCCCTATACACGGGTTAGCTACGTCCGGGCACAGCTTATTACCAACTACCGTTCCGTCCTATCCCTGACTAAGGCAATAAGTCAAAGAAAAGAATCTCCCTCTGATACCACATTGTAACATCCCGGTTCCGAGTGTCACTCAATGGGTGCCCCAAACCCGGTTCGCCGCATGACCTCAAGCGCATTTTCCCAAACACCAGAGACTGCCGACTAGCAGTGAGGGTCCAGGTCTGATAGTGGGGAAACTATGTCATCATTTGTCAAAGTGAAGCGCAGCGAAATATAATATAAACATACAACAACAGCGGAACCAATAACAGTATATATAATTGAAATGGATAACTGATAACAAGAAGAGAAACCAGCAGTCATATATATATATGAAGATGCAGCATGTCACTATTCTATAAAACAGCCACAACATGTTACACAATCAATACAATACAACTGAAGTACAGGTACAGAAAAGCAAAACAGAACAGCCTGCGGCATCGCGAGCCAACGCTCGGTCCCATGCTCTCATACACCTCAACAACAATCAGGTACATGTATAGGGACTCTTGCCCCTATCTACACCTGCAGAAACATAATCTGTTTGGGCCGAAAAGCATGACCCAAACATGGTGTGAAAAATAAATCTCAGTAGGCACCCACCAAATGCTCGTGCCCAACTATGTGTAAGCATGCAACAACAGTGTGCAGTAGTAAAATGCAATAAACTAAGCAGTACTCAAAAGTAACCAACTTACCAGTTATATTGCAATTTAATTATTCATTTAATCCATTTAATATAAGAAAACACCACAGTGAATTTCTAAGTAAACAGTCAGTGTCCACAGACACTCAACCCTTACCCTCAGGTAATCAGGAACATAACCCGCAGGCAATTGCCCACTGGCATAACAGATTTTGCCCTCAGGCGTACGTAGTGTCGCCCACAGACACAGAATCATCTACCCACAGGCACGGAAGAAGTTGCCCACAGGCTAAGTAGTACAATGCCCACAGGCTAATCACAACACTGCCCTCAGGCTAAACAGGTAACCGGGTCATGCCCAACATTTAACAAGCAATTCTTCTCAAGGCAATTCTACAATCATTACTTTAAAAGCATAATATAAACAAGGCATACCCTCGGGTATCCTGGCCAAACGGCTAAACAGAGGAACGCACCCCCGGGGTGGTCCTGGATCCAAGCAGCGATCACAAACAACATTTTAATATCACATTTAATTACCTATACAATTCTAGGTATTTAAAATAGTCACGGCTCAGCCACACGACACCCCAAATATGGGTTCATAGCTTTAAAACACACAAAATCGCACGACAGTTGGAAAATAAACACCAAGCCACCTACCTTTAACACCCACGAACGATATACGCGAACGTCGACTCCAGAAACGCCCAAAGACGACGTAGATCTGGGTTAGAAGAAAATCCATTCAAATGTAAATAACTTCCATTAGAGGAAGAATTGGCAAGAACGGCTTAAGAAGAGTAGAGGGTTTGCCCGTGCGGTTCCAACGAGATTGTCCGAGACGGAAACGGATTCCCGACGTGCGCTCGGCGGATCTCCAAAGCTTCGACCTCCCTCTTCCGTTCCTTCTTCCCGTTCTAAGCCTTCCCTGTGAACAGGGGAGGCTACTGCCCATTTTAAGCGAAAAAAACAAAGTACACGGCGTGTATTTCCAAGTACACGGCGTGTACTTCCCATTTTTTTTAACTGTTCCTCTGGCGGTTTCCCGCCAGCGTGGCACTGTTCATCTACCGACATGACTACACGGCGTGTCTTCTTGAGTACACGGCGTGTTCTGTCGCACAGCTGGCCACTGCCTTACTGTTCGTCTGCCGACTGACTACACGGCGTGTAAAGGACCACTACACGGCGTGTAGTCGGTTTCTACACCCTTCGTCGCCGACATGGCCATATGCCCCGTGTACTCATCTCACACGGCCAAAAGTACACGGGGTGTGGAAAAGTACACGGCGTGTACTTCCAAAATTTGGGATTTTTCCTCATTTTCCTTATTTTCTCAAAAACACTTAAGGAAAAGAGAAAAGAAGAAACCTGCACCTCAAAAATAAGAACCGGGTTCTTACACCTTCTGAGCGCATCCTGCCCCTTCTATGGCAGAGTTGACGTGGGTTTTCCAACAGCAGCATCCTCCCACTTTCACTGGGGAAGGAGGACCTCAGGCTGCAGAGTCATGGTTAAAAGCCATGTTTTCCATCTTCGAGCATCTAGAGACGCCTCCATAGGGGAGGGTCAAGCTCGCTACGTACATGCTTTGAGATTCCGCCAAAACATGGTGGGATGTGATCTCACAGGCGGGACGCCAGCAGGTCATGGCTTGGGATGACTTCCAGCGTGCTTTTTATGACTACTTCTATCCAGAGACTTTGAGGGCCAATCGAACCCGAGAGTTCATGAGTCTAGAGCAGGGTACTCTCTCAGTCATGGAGTACTCTTCTCGTTTCACAGAGCTGCAGCGCTTCACGCCTATTCCAGGAGGTGATGAGTTATTCCTAGCAAGGAAGTTTGAGGATGGTCTCAGGCACAACATCTGATCTCAGATGAACATCTTCTGGTTGACTTTCATCACTTCTATCGTCAATCAGGCGTTGATCACAGAGCAAAATTTGAGGGATTCTGGAGTTGTGAGCCAGGGTGGTTCGACATCCGAAGTTAGTATCCCTCCCACTGACAGTAGGAAGCACCGTAGGGGGTCTTCGCGCGGTGATCCAAGGAGCCGACACTTCTTCAGGTAGCCAGGTGGTGTGCTACCAATGCGGAAAGAGCGGGCATACGAGGCCACATTGCCCGAGAGACCCAGTGGAGTGTCGATCTTGTGGCAAGATGGGTGGTCATCTTCAGCGTTTCTGTCAGATCTTCTCACTAGCAGCTGGTGACAGGGGTTCTTCTATGACTCTGCGTTCAGGAGCAGCACCACCAGTTTCTTATCAGTTTGGGAACTGGAGTTCTTCCGGTCGTTCAGGCCGAGGTGGAGGTCGCGGCCGTGGTAGTCAGTCATCAGGATTTCAGCGACAGCAAGGTGGATCAGCTCATGGTGATCAGGCAGGGTCACATGGTCACGGTGCAGGTCAGACTTTTGCAGTGGAGTAGACCCAGTAGGAGCAGGATCCCAGACCCTCTATAGTTCGAGGTACGATTCTAGTTGCCTCAGTTTTAGCTTCTGCTCTTTTCAATACAGGGGCTTCTCATAGCTTTATATATGTTGTTGTTGTGGAGAGCCTTAGGCTCTGTATCTTTCTTCTGCTGATGTCTTGACGTTGGACACACTGTTGGGGACAAGAACGACTAGTGTACGTCAGTGCAAGGAGTTCCCTCTTGAGATTGGTGGGTGTCACTTCTTATGGGACCTTTATGTCCTAGAGATGACAGGCTATGATGTCATTCTCAGAATGGACTGGTTAGTTCTCTTCCAGGCAGTTGTCAATTGCTATCATCGTAGGGTGAGTTTCACATCACCAGAGGGTGGATCGTTTCTTCATAAGGGCGAATGGGATGTCCAGGCGAGCAGAGCAGGACCCGAGCATCATGGGTTGAGAGGAGTTACAGCTCAGATTACTAGTCTATATCTGGATGATCAGGGGACTTCACATATGGACTTTCCTCTAGTGGTGGATCGTTTCAGGGACGTCTTTCCAAAGGACTTTTCATGTTTGCCTCCAGAGTGAGAGGTAGACTTTTCTATTGAGCTTGTGCCAGGAGCGGCACCGGTGTTCATTCCTCCTTATAGGATTGCTACACCAGAGTTACAGGAGCTCAAGAAGCAGTTGGAGGAGTTGCAGGCAAAGGGTTTTATCTGACCCAGTACTTCTCCTTGGGGTTCGTCTGTCCTGTTTGCGAAGAAGACAGACAGTACCCGCAGACTTTGTGTGGATTATCGGAAGTTGAACCAGTTGACGGTCAAGAACCGATATCTCTTGCCAAGAATTGATGATTTCTTTGATCAGCTTCGAGGAGCCTGTGTGTTCTCAAAGATTGACTTGAGATTCGGTTACCGTCAGTTGCGCGTTAGACCATCTGGTATACCACTTACAGCCTTCCGGAGCAGGTATGGTCTATACGAATATGTGGTTATGCCGTTCGGTCTCACAAACGTGCTTGCAATCTTCATGGCACTGATAAACCGAGTGTTCCATCCATACTTGGATTCCATCATGGTGGTCTTCGTGGACGACATCTTGGTGTACTCTCACACTCGATACGACCATGCTACCCATCTTGAGATCATTTTGAGTATACTGAAAGAGCATCAGTTATATGTTAAACTCTCAAAATGCCACTTTTGGATGGATCAGATTCACTCCTTGGGTCATGTTATCTCAAAGACAGGAGTATCAGTAGACCTAGAGAAAGTGAGAGCAGTGGTTTCCTAGGAGCAGTTACAGAACATCTTTGAGGTATGGAGTTTTCTAGGGATGACTGGATACTACAAACGTTTCATACATGACTTTTTACGCTTAGCAGCGCCACTGATGGGTCTGACTAAGAAGGGTGCAAAGTTCTTGTGGTCATATTCTTGTGAGTCAGCCTTTCAGGAGCTGAAAGGGACGTTGACTTCAGCACCAATACTAGTTTTGCCAGAGTCGGGCAAGAGCTACACTGTTTACTGTGATGCATCAGGTATTGGGCTTGGAGTAGTGTTTATACAGGGGGAAGGAGTCGTTGCGTATGGGTCTCGGCAGTTGAGACCACATGAGAGGAATTACCCGACGCGCGATCTCGAGTTGGCTGCAGTTATTCATACCTTACGTTGTTGGAGACATTATCTTTTGGGAGAGCATTTTGTGGTTTTCACCGACTACAAAAGTTTCAAGTATATCTTCACTCAGCGTGACTTGAATTTGAGACAACGAAGGTGGGTTGAGTACCTTCAGTCTTTTGACTTTGAGCTTGCCTATATGCCGGGGAAAGGCAACATAGCAGCTGATGCGTTGAGCAGGAGGACTCAGATACAGGCAGTTCAAGAGGCCAGCAGTGAGTGGCAGCTTATACCTCTGTTCTCTGAGATGCATTTGGAGGTGCACGACAAGCGGGGGCAGACGTTTCGTTCTTCTGTAGTTGTTACCTCTACTCTTCTTGATCGAGTGTAAATGAGTTAGCTATCAAATTCTGAAGGCCTAGTCCTACGGAAAAGTGTGTCGGGAGAGGACCCTATTCCTAGATGGACCATAGGCGAGGATGAGATCTTGTGTTTCCATGGGCGCGTATGGGTGTCAGCAGACATACGCGAGGAGCTGGTGCGGGACTTTCACTCCTCAGTTTGGGCAGTTCATCCTGGTGTCACCAAGATGTATCGTGATCTACACCGTCAGTATTGGTGGCTAGGTATGAAGAGAGATGTTGTTGGTTTCGTTATGAGGTGTTCCACCTGTCAGCAGGTGAAGGCGGAGCATCAACGACCAACAAGGCTTTTGCATCAGTTACTCATTCTCAAGTGGAAGTGGAATGATGTCGCGATGGATTTCGTGATAGGTTTGCCGAGGTCGCCTCGAGGAAATGATGTTGTATGGATTGTCGTTGACAGACTCACAAAGGTTGTTCACTTCTTGTCGATCAAGGTGACTTTCAGTGTTGATGAGTTGGGACGGTTGTACATCTGCGAGATTGTACGTCTACATGGAGTTTCACACTCCATTGTTTCAGATAGAGATGCATGTTTTACTTTTCGGGTTCGGTAGGGATTGCAGAAGACCTTGGGTGCACAGGTACTTCTGAGTACAGTTTACCACCCCCAGACAGATGGTCAGTCTGAGCGTACGATTCAGGTGCTTGAAGACATGCTTCGAGCATGTATCCTAGATTTTGGAGGTTCTTGAGAGAAGCACATACCGCTTGTGGAGTTTGTTTACAATAATAGTTTTCAAGCAACTATTCAGATGGCACCTTATGAGGCTTTGTGTGGTAGGTCATGTCGATCACCCTTATGTTGGCTAGCGGCAGCTATGTTGGGACATCATCTTGTCCAAAAGACCACAGAGCAGATAGAGTTGATTCGGAAGTGGATGGTTATTGCACAGTCTCGACAGAAGTCTTATGCTAATCAACAGAGACGACATCTGGAGTTCGAGGTCGGGGATCAGGTTTTCCTACGTGTCACACTGAGGTTAGGACATAGGAGGATTAGGAGATCGGGTAAGATTCCGTCGAGGTACGTCGGGTCGTTTGAGGTTTTGGAGAGAGTTGGGCCGGTTGCCTATCAGTTGCAGTTACCTCAGAGGTACCGGGCTATGCACGATGTCTTCCACGTTTCTCAGCTCCGACGTTACTTCTCAGACACGTCTCATGTTCTTCAACCTGAGGAGGTTAAGTTAAAGGTGGACGCCTCATTTGAGGAGAATTCTATCCAGATTGTTGATCGCAGTACGAAGGTTCTCTGTGGTCGGTCTGTTCCTCGGGTACGAGTGTTATGGCAGCACGGGCGAGTACAGGACGAGACCTGGGAGAGGGAGGCCGATGTATGATCACAGTGATTGAAGCTGTTTTAGGGCAAGCCATCACATTGTCCATGCTCCCCCTCTAAGGGAGTGGCTAGCCTGCATGGCTCAACCTGGTCACTCAATTGCAAGGACAAAAAAAACTACACATATAACACACAAGTTACAAAAGGCGGTTTATAATCATGTCATGCCAAGCAAGAGTCATATAGTCAACACACACACCACATGTGAATCATAGTATAGAGAGAGTTCAGGGACCCTTTTTTGCTTACATTGAATGAGACCAATCCCTTGGTGTTGGGAGTGTGTCACATTTAGGGCTTTCCCCTGGAGTGGAGCATGGGTCAATACCTCTTTCCTTTATAGTATAGCTCATCACTCTTATTTTTTGTTAAAGAGAACGGCATAACTAATCTAATGAGTGTCCCCACGCTTGCCACTTCCAGTCAATCGGCGTGTTCTTATCCCTTCTTCCTATGGTTAAGCTTCTTTGTGCTCCAAGCCTAATGTCATGTATGCTTAGGCTTTCTTTGTCAAGGGGCTTTGATCAAGCATAGGTCTCATTGGGCCACACACACACACCACGCAATCATGCCAAACGCCCGCACATATATGCCCAATATGGTAAAAACTCCCTCCCTCAAGCACGTTTAAGCCAAACGTTAATAGCCACCAAGAGTCGTCACCCGAATCAAGCTTGCCTGCTAAGCATCCCTAAAACCAATCTCAATTCATCCCAAAAGGGATTCTAAAACAAGATTCAAGAAGAACATCATAGGGGTTGAATTCAATTAGGCTTACCCAACGAGATTTACCTTAAATGGTAGATCTAGATCCGTTCAAGAGAGAGAGCAAGCAATTCTCAATATATTTGGGTTTCGATCCTAACAATCCAAGAATTTTCCATTGAATCACAAAGAAATCCATAGATCTAGTCATAAAAGCCTGGATCACCATTTTTGTGATAAAACTTGTTTGGCATGGGTGTTAGCTTTTAAATAGCCGCTTAAGCGGTTTTAAAATGTTTTATACATGGTTATTGAATTATTAGGGTTATTGAATGTCATGTGAGTGTTTGGCTTACATTGATTTAAATGAGATTGCATTATTGGATTGTCAAATGAGTGTTCTTTCAGGTAAAAAGTGTAATTTGGAAATCGTAGTTTTCAAATGGGTTGTTGTTTGACTACGTAAATGATGGATTTGGATAAGTGAAATGCATTTAATGTTTTCATATGGAAATTTGGTTGAGGCAATAGACACAAGAAACGGATTCCCATAAATTATAATCTGGTATGGTTGTCAGAAGTTAAAAGTTGGGACTTGGATGGGAAACATCTCCTGATTTTTCATAATAGTATGTTTCCCACATGATGAACAGTGTGGTTTCCTTTTTGGGCCTTGTGTTTAGGCATGTGGTTTATCTCTAATAAGGTTGTTGTTTAAGGAGCTTTGATTGTTGAATCATGCGTATCAATCTTAGGATGAGGTTAAATTCCTGGACAATGTTTTAGCATAAAGTTACCTTGCGTAATGTTAAGTGTGAGGTGATGACTTCATATCATTCATTTTATAACTTTATTATTATGGATGCTTGGGACTAAACTTAGTGGTTTTTAATACTTCAAATGTCATACTAAATATTTTTACTCGCCCCTACAAGAATACTTGCAGTCACGTACTTGGGGTTGTGCAAACAATTTGCACACGGCCAACGATATTACCATATTTTCAGTTGTGGAGGGTCATGTCATGCATATATTTTTCAGTCCCCCAAGTCGTTTTTCTTATAGTGTGAGTATGAATAGAACCTATCTTTTATATATTCTCCTCTTGACGGATGTTATCAATTTTCAACAGTTCATCGGAAAAATCCCTCAATTTTATGAGAATGCGCTCCTATTGCAAACCCGCTGGTTTGCGGGGAGCAAAGTCCTCACAAGGTTAGGTACAAACCCGCTGGTTTGCGCGGAGCAACGTCTTCACAAGGTTAGGTACAAGCCCGCTGGTTAATTTTAATGTTAAATTAATTGAGACTTCTGGTTTCCAAAGAGAACTTTTGGTTCAGAAACAAGTTAGTAACGAGCACATTCGAAAACTCTTCAACCCGTCATCAGTTCTTTCTAAAAGGAACTCTTTTAGAGGCCCCTGTAATTTTAATTAATTTTTGTTTCCCCTCTGTAATTTTAATTAATTTTTGTTACTGATCTAAAGTAACCTGTTTTATCAACCATCTCCAATGAGATTTAAGTTAATTTTACAATACAAAGGTATGAAATGAAATATCAACAATGACCAGCAAAATGTCACATACCTGGGCAGCCTGCATTAAGCGAATTTACCATTTCTTCTTCTGTGTACAAAGGATAAATGTAGATATTAAAAATCCTCAAAAAAATATTGGTAGACTGCATTAAAAATAACTGGTAGAAACATTATATATATATCAAGGTCGGTCGCCAGGGGGTAGCAATTTAGATTCCTCGGACGGGACGTCCATGGAAAGTTGAACGTTGGACTTCGTGGTCGTTTTGTTCCACTCGTTCTCCACGCGGAAGAAGATCCACTGGAAGCGGCGAAGGATCTCCAGTCCCGCCACCCCAAACACTGTCAGGTAATTGTGGCGAAGATGGGCTGATAACTTATAAGTCCATGTGCAACGCAGTATCAGATTGCTCCCTATCACCCAAAAATACACCTGCATCGCACCCACCCATCATCACCGCCTGCATCTCACCGGAATGGCTCGATAACCATGCAAATGCTTACCCATTTTCGACCGTACAACAGTTGAGTGCAGAGATGGGGTTTGTTGAACTTGAATATCCGAGTGAAGACACTGCATACAGATCATGTAAAAGAAGTTTCCATGGGGGGGGGGGGGGGGAGAATAACATACGGAAATTGGGAGTGGCATTACAAAGAAAAAAGAAAATCCACCAATGCCTGTAAACATAAAAGACGGATTTGTTATTTAGTGTTTTGTCAAACAAACAAGAGCCATGTACAAAGAAAGACATTGAAGATGAGCTTGTCTTTCCTAATGAGTGGATTGTGTTTGTTGGCAAACTGTTGAAAGTGAAGTGTTTTTTAGGCAATGGGGGGGGGGGGTCTAGAAGAAGACTGAAGATAACTGGAGGCAGCGGGAGGGGTTTGAAGGAAGACTTGGGGTGACAAAAAAACCACGCCGTGATTGGAAAATAGGAAGTGAGCCACAAAACTGAGTGAAGAAGGCGGTCCTAGAGAGACTCCCTCCCTCCTAAACCATTATAATCAGTGTGACAGGTGAGTCGATCTTGCACCATGGATTAGTTTCTACATTGGAGGTGAAGTAAATAAAATTGAAGTGTGTAATGTGTCCTACTTACCTTGATTGAATATGAAGGCGAGGATTGAGAGAAAATTGTCCTACTAACCCGGTTGAGAGAATGAAGTTTAAAGTATTTAAATTTTCATCTCTCTTTCGCAGGGTATCTTATTCTCTGTGAACCTAATAGTAGAGAATTAAATTGAAGAGTTGTACCAAGGACACTGGGTGTAATAAAAGCAAAGAATCAAACTAGAAGTCAAACAAAAAAATGTCGGCTTATCAAAATCAAGACTCAACTTTATATGGAAGATGAATGGGGCTGATTCAGATGATACAGAAGAAGTTGAAAGATATCTAATAAAAGAAAAGATGGAAGTGATGATAATTATAAATTTGAATTTAATAGTGCAGCATCAGATGACAAAAATGATAGGATTTATGGCTTTTTTATTTTGTAAATTTTTAGAACATGAGTATTTATCTTCTATTGATATTTTGTCAGGGTGTCGTAACTTGTACAATCGAATTTTATGATGATGCATGCTTTTTTCTTTAACTTGAATTTTTATAAATCTAAGTACACACATTTTTTATGTTTGCATATATTTTATCCTATTGTGGTGATTTATTTCACTCAAGCATGTACCTTTGTAGGGATTTCGTGCTTTGATGGCACCTTTTGCCTTTGACTGCCTTGATGAATTCCAAGGTTTTGTGTTGACAAATTGCATGACATTGACATGATAAACGAACATACAGAGCTTCATACTTGATTTTCTCTTCTTTTTTATTGCTATTTTTCTTGTAAGAAAGCACCATTGTGTTTCATTTTTTTCAACAAAGGGCGGGGATAAAGGTACTAAAAAACTCAAAGCCATAATCATCAACAGGTAGTATCCAAACCTCAAATCCCAATCACGAGCCACGTCCCAGTAGAACGAATATGAAGAGTTCAATAAACCGGAGAGAAGCCAGAGTGGGCGGTAAATGTTTGTCCAATTATCAGGGAATACATGATACTTGAGGGCTGACAGAAAAATCACCGGTATGGATGTTGAATATTTTAGGGCTGAAATCATGAACAAATTCAGTCAGTAGACACAAAAACACGAGGAAATAACACTACAAAAAACATAACCTACAGCAATTAGACAAAAAGTCGTACATTACAAGGAAAAACCAAATTACAAAATTAACCGGAATTTATACCATTCAGAAACACAGTTTTCTCTCTTGTATCCTTGTATTGGCGAAGACATTGAAAAAGGCGGAAAAGGTAAGGCAAAACAAGAACCAGAGGGATTGAAATAGAGTGACTGCCGCAAACAGAATCTGCTTCAAACCATGCAATAGTGGCAACCTGCAAATGTTTAGGGAGTCTCTTAGAAATGAAGTGAACAAAGGTTCATAACAAATAAAATTAAACTTGCAGGGTGAGTGCTTAATGCAGAGCTAAAACCATCATAAAAATATTCGAGAAAATTTAAGTCATCGCAGGTTAAATATCAAAAAAAAAAAAACTTTTACAATAGCTGATTATTACACGCCTGTGAAATCCAGAAAAAAATTAAGAAAATCTAATCTCATAGTAATGAACATGTGCACCCACCTAAAAGAACAAAATCTGTGCAGAGCCCCTCCATTTCAAATGCTTCTCACTCACACTTTCAGTCTAGAGGAATTCATTGTACAAAAAAGGATATAATTTACAAATCTCTAAAAAAAATTCCTCTGCAACCATTATGCCAAAATTTAGAATTATGACCTGAATCATGCCAAAGACCATCTTCTAAAATGATAAAAAGCTTTCCAAATAAGAAACCTCACCATTAAAACAAGAAGAAATCCTCAAAGAATCTAGTGCTCAAAACCAAGCAAAGCTAAATTATGTGAATTGCATCGCAAAAAAAAAAGTAATAACCTGTCGATGTATCATTCGACAAGCTGAACGCTCCAAATCTGAGAAAACCTGTAAAAACAGCACAAGTAATTCAAGCATGCCAAAAACTATCACAGTACATCAATATCACACTACACACGCATGCATATATATATATAACCCTTTTTTTTATGTGAATATAAACATAACCCTCCATTCCTCGCTCGCTTTTGAAGGTTTGATAGAGAAATATATAAATTTCAGTGTGTGTGTGTGTGTGTATTAACAATACATTGATCAATCTGAATAGAATATGTCACTGCAATTACAGAAAGAAGACCTAATTGTCATCTGAGAGTGAACTTTAATAGACCATTCTATGTGGGCCTAGTGTTTCACTTCATGGTATGTGAATAGTTTTAATAGTACATTAAACCACGTTCTGTTTTATTTATGAAAGTTTCATTGGCCACATCATTTCAACTTGCTGTGTTTGATACATTTTATGTGATAATAACCTTATATGATATTGTGATCTTAAATATTCCTCATTAAAAATTATCATGGGTTGGATTATAATGGTGTTAAAACAGGCATGTGCAAGAACTTGTATGGAAATATGAAATCTGATAGGAATACATGGGCTGCAGGTGCTGCTGTTATGCTGCTGGGCAGAGGAGCTGTTGGTTAGGGAAGGGAATCTTCCAAGGAGAGATTGGGTGGGCCAGCTGGAGTTGTTGGGGGGAAGGACAGCTAGGGGAATATGCTGGGAATCCTGGGGGAATATGTTGGGGGCCCCACAGGTTGTTAGAAGGGGCTACTATAAATAAGGGATGAGCTGATGAGAGAGAGCAGAGAGATTCATCTTGTAGTTGGGTTCGGCCTTGTGGCTTGGGCGGGAGCTTCCCATGTAACTCTCGAGTTTCTCCATTTTCTACTCTTCTTCTTCCTCCTCCTTCCTACCTGTATTTCTGTTCTTGTTCACTCAATATACAAGTAGTCGGTTTTTTGTCTTTATCACATGGTCCGGTCTAGAAGGGGCTATTATAAAGGGATGAGCTGATGAGAGATAGCAGAGAGATTCATCTTGTAGTTGGGTTCGGCCTTGTGGCTTGGGCGGGAGCTTCCCATGTAACTCTCGAGTTTCTTCATTTTCTACTATTCTTCTTCCTCCTACCTGTATTTCTGTTCTTGTTCACTCAATATACAAGTAGTCGGTTTTCTGTCTTTATCGCATGGTCCGGCCTAGAAGGGATGGAGCAGCACCATGAGCGCGTCAAGGCTGGGATGGAGCAATGTATGGGCCAGTTCGAGGCTACAATCGCAGGACTTGCAGGTACGATGGATGGTTTAAAGAAAAACATGCAAAGTTCCTTTTCTCAGCCGTTGCATCGCATAGAGAAGATGCCGGTGTAGGATGATGTGCAGCCATCGGAGGGAAGGATGGAGTCTGGTTCGCTCTCATCTGATGTCTGACTCAGGGGCACTCAGAATGGCGACGCCTTCAGGATGGCGACATCACCAATGGATTTTTTGCAGTATTTCCATATCTACCTTGCTGCGTCACTTCGAGAAAAGTTGTCACAGCAACAAGCGGCCCCGCAATCAGTCATGACAAACTTACCAGCGACTCCATCCACAGCATCTGGCGCCTTCGAGGTACTGGGGTGCGACGAAGCAGCTCTATTTGGTCAGGTGCAGGGGCGCGACACGAGTATGCCCAAACCACCCACTGGGCTCACCCTCGACCAGTTGCCACCTGCGCACCAGGTGGAGCTGCCGGCACTTCCGGACAGAGCTCTTGAAGAATATGTCAACCAATGTGATTATTTGTCCCCAACAACGAAGTCAATGTTGTCTCTAGCCCAGGTTGTTGTAGAACCTGAGGGTATAGAACATATGAACAGAGGTTCCCAACCTAGCTTGGTACATGCCTACAATGGTAGATGAGGTTACTCGTCATATTCTCAGGAACATTGTCTTCTCCCGATGATGTCCATTATTGTTGGGTCGCAAGGATGGTTTTCTCCAGCTGATGGCAGGACTGTGCCTCCAGGGATCTCAGTTCACCACAAAGAGGTCGTTGGCTCTCTTGGGGGATTATCCACGTCAGAAGCATACAGCGTTGTTCTTGGCCTCCAGCTCTTTGGAATCCTGTTTTTTATACTGAACAGGGAATGACAAACTTTCTAGACTTTCTCCATTCTTATGCTACAGCAGATGAAAAGCTTTATAATGGCGAACAGCACTAGAGACTACAAGCAATGGTGCGGGAAAGGGTGGGAAGCAATGTCATTTTCAAAAAAAAATCACCAGATGCATTTTCATAAAGCATTTGGGGGCTGCTTTGATTTTGGGACCCATACAGAAAAGGCTCCGTTAAGCTGGAGAGGGCTTGGTGGTGGCCACTATTATGTGGCCAGGGAGCGGGTTTGCAAAGTTCTAAAAGTGCCTAGGCTAACGCTCGTTCCCCATATCGGTTATGTCAGTGTTTGGTCAACAATCAAAAACTCGGAAAAGCTCCACCCCTTAATTTCTAATTCGGCAACATTGTCTCCAGCTCGAATACAAGATGCTGAAGATCCGAGCTCTGCATCACCTAAAGATGCAAAGCGGTCTGAACTCGTACATTGTCAGTTCCACAGAACCTTATAGATGAAAACACAAGAATGTTTCGGTTTTTTTAAAAGAAAAGGGGTTGCTGATTTGGGCTAGACCCATGCAATGTGGGCACCAAAACTTGCATCTTCTCCGGGTGTGCTTAATATGACATTTATACCTTTGGTTTCTCTGCTCCAGGGGGTTTTCCTAATTCACAGCATGGGTCACTTGTACTAAAGGCCAGCCCCCACCACTGTTTGTTGCATTTCATTCTGGGTTTTGTCTAAATTCTGGAAATTTGATTGCTGGAGGGCAGGACCGAGCCGTCGCACTATGGGACTCAACCACCACCTTGAGGAAAAGGTGGGTTTTCAGGCAGGTGGTAGTGATAGGAATACATGAGCTGGAGGTGTTGTTATTATGCCGGGGTGCTGCTGAGCAAAGGGGTTGCAGGTTATGGAAGGGAATCTGTCAAGGGGAGATTGGATGGGCCAGGAGTTGTTAGGGGGAAGGACACCAGGAGGAATATGCTGGGAAT
The DNA here is from genome assembly GCA_963277665.1 of Viscum album. Taxonomy (NCBI): domain Eukaryota; kingdom Viridiplantae; phylum Streptophyta; class Magnoliopsida; order Santalales; family Viscaceae; genus Viscum; species Viscum album. Next base: position 1,963,999,454 of record OY728137.1, read on the forward strand.
CCTGGGGGAATATGCAGGTTGTTAGAAGGGGCTGTTATAAATAAGGGATGAGCTGGTGAAAGAGGGCAGTGAGATTCATCTTGTAGTTAGGTTCGGCCTTGTGGCTTGGGCGAGAGCTTCTTGGGGAACTCTCGAGCTTCTCTTCCATTCTCTACTCTTTATCCTTCCTCCTCCCGCATGTATTTTTGTTCTTGTTCTCTCAATATACAAGTAGTAGGTTCTCTGTCTATCAAAATCCATGCATGAGCATAATTTCGATAACTTAAAGGCTAAATCAACTTGCTCTTAGAACACTACATAGAATGCCATCCATGTCATGAGTGTTTCTTGATGATTATTAAAAGTATGTCTTTTAACTAAATTAACAAGATTTCCCACATGCGAAGTTACGCATCCTTATAATTATTTAACATCATTTGCGACTAAACATAATTGCTAAATGTGTTACAGATCAAGCAAAGACACTTGTCTAATCAAGATGAAATTTGCCTTCCTATATGGTAATTATGCCATTGTGGGCCCTTGACTTAAACAAGATAAAAAAATGAAAAATTATACACAAATACAACCTCCAGTCCAATTTACAAGACAAAAAGTGAAGTGTTTTCATGGCCCAAAATATAAGAAAATGTAGTTCATTTGATTTTACTTTTCCACAAATGGCCTTCATTAATTATGAGAGAATACGATATAAATGTTAAATCAAAGGTATTTTTTAGAATGTATTAAACAATTTACCTAATTCTTGTGAAGCAATTATTTTGTTGCTTATATTTTGGACCGTAGGCAATAGTTGATATGAGACATCCATAATTTTTTATTACAATAACTGATAAGAGAAGTCAATGGAATTTAGTTTAGTCGAGTTGTGTGGAAATGAAGAATCAATAAATAGGACTGTATGAAATTGATATGATTCATGTCTTGTGCTAAATTTTGAGATCTTAAAATAGAAACATGGACATTGGACATGCAACAATTTGTTCGGATCACTAATTTTTTTCATATATTAATACATGTCATTCATTATTTATGATTGTGAGTGTACATTCATTGTCATTACCAGCACTATAAAAACTTGAAAGGTCACACAAAAGAACTTAGGGATGTGAATTAAATGTGTTATCCATAAGCCGGGTTTTATCCTTCTAATTGATAGCTTAATTATGAATCTTGGGATAAAAAGTTCACTGTGAATGAGTTTTTAAGTCCAAATATCTTAACACGTGAAGATTGGACCATAGAGAAATTAACAAATGAAGATGGGACCATGCAGAAATTTTAAACCCATTAAATATAGCACTTGGGTCATCATAGAATTTCCTTTTATGGAGCATCTTAAGGGGAAAAGGTATTTCTAAATAGAAAGAAATTTTCCTCAATTCATAAAGAACTTTAGAGAGGGATCTCCACACTTAACACGGTGTTTGGTTTGACAGGAAGGAAGAGGTGGGGAAAGGTATTTATTAAAATCTCTTATTTGGTTTAAAATGTTGGAAAGGGGGCAATGATACAAATCCCGCATTTGGTTCAGAATTATGGAGTGACAGTAAGAGTGTCAAAATACCTCCCCTCCAAAACTGGGGTATTTGAAGGGAAAGTTCCAAAAAGAACCCAACGTATCTGACCTAAAAAACACATCTCCTCCCCTGTTTGCCACAATGCCACCAGCCGCTCCACATTTTTTATATACTGAAAAACCTTCTAACCTTTTATTTCATGTTAGTGATGTTGTTTTCCTATCAATTTTGACATTTGTTATGTATGCTTCATTTTTAGCATTTTGTGATACTAATTCTATTGAAATTGAACATATTTTCATTGAATTGATTTCAAGTGATAGTTGTTTATGTAATTTTTTTTTTTTTTAAAAGATTACATATCATAATGGATATGATAGGCCTATGTAGGAGGAGCCAACTAGTAGTCAATCCAGACCTCCTTGGTTGTACACTTGTCAGAGGAGGGGTATACATTAGGGTGAGTCCGGGGGGGGGGGGTCTTACTGTCAGGGGCGGTTTTGTAAATGTGCATTTTAAGTAGTTGGAGCCGAGGGGTACAGATATGAGGGGAAGGGGTCATGTGAGGGGATTTGGGGTTATTCAGGTTGTTAGAAGGTCGAGCACCTCAGGCCAGTGAAGAGGAGCTCTCCCTGGATTGTCTCCAAGAGTTGGCTGTAATCAAGAAGAATATAAGAGTAAGGAATTCTTCTTGCATCTTCTCTCTTCACATTCTCTAAGAGTGAAACTGTATCAATTGATGCTTTCATATATTAATACATGTCATTCATTATTTATGATTGTGAATATACATTCATTGTCATTAGCAGCACTATAAAAAACACATCTCCTCCCCCCAGCCGCTCCACATTTTATATATACTGAAAAACGTTCTAACCTTTTATTTCATGTTACATGATGCTGTTTTCCTATCAATTTTGACATTTGTTATGTATGCTTTATTTTTAGCATTTTGTGATGCTAATTTAATTGAAATTGAACATATTTTCATTGAATTGATATTAAATGGTAGTTGTTGTTTATGTAAAAAAAAATTGTTATGTAAGCTTTATTTTTAGCATTTTGTGATGCTAATTTTATTGAAATTGAACATATTTTCATTGAATTGATATTAAGTGATAGTTGTTGTTTATGTAATTTTTTTTTTTAAAAAAAATTACATATCATAATGGATATAATAGGACTATGGAGGAGTCAACTAGTAGTCAATCCCGTTGTTGTACAATTATCAGAGGAGGGGTATACATTGGGAGTGAGTCCTGGGGGGAGGGGGGTCTTACTGTCAGGTGCAGTCTTGTAAATGTGCGTCGAGGGGTATAGATATGAGGGGAAGGGGTCTTGCGAGGGGATTTGGGGTTATTCAGGTTGTTAGAAGGTCGAGCGCCTCAGGCCAATGCTGAGGAGCTTTCCCTGGATCATCTCCAAGAGTTGACTGTAATCGAGAAGAATATGACAATAAAGAATTCCAAACGCAAGACTCGAAAGTATCACGGCAGTTGGATGCCCACGTGAATGGAGAATAGAGTCACGACGCTTGAGGCGAATATTTTGGAGTTGACGACAAATGGAGTTGATGTCAATATTTCAGTGACGGGATAGTGCAATGCAGGAGCTGAGGGGGGATGGTGATGCAGCTGTAAAGGTTAAGGCGGAGAGTACAGTACAAGAGGATAGTAAGGAGAAATCGATCATAGTACAAGAAGGCAAGTGCAGTTTGAAGACGGGAGAAGTGGAGACTGACAGCACACAACAATTGAGGAAGACAGGGTAACGCGACCTGCAGAGTTTGAGGGAATGCGCGCATTAACCAGACAGGTTGAAATGCCAACATTTTCTAGAGAGGATCCGGTAACTTGAATCACTCGCACTGATACATATTTCTTGATTCATCATACGTAGGAAGAGTTGAAGATGTCGATAGCTCAATTTGTGTATGGAAGGCATGGTCCAATATTGGATGATATCGTTGAAATTGATCAAGTCAAGGCTCGCATGGAGAAATGCTTGGGCTTTATAGAAGTGTTGTTGAGGAAGATCCTGTGAGGTACTTTAAAGGGACTGTGGCGGACAGAGCCTGTGGACGTGTATACAGATGAATTTGAACGAGTGGCTCTGTGGGATACCGAACATCTCTAAGAAGTGGTACATGAGCTTGTTCATTGGGGGTTTGATACCAGAGATTGACAACACCATACCGACGCATGACCCGCAGAATAAGGCGCGATTGGTGACATTGACTAGAAGAATCAAAAGGGCGATGCTAGTGAAAGGCGTTATAAATCAGCCTAAGGCACACAATCGGAGTTTTGCTCCTAACGGACAGGGACGAGGATGAAACAATAATATTGTGAGATTTGTTACAACAAAAGAAAGGAGAAATCAGGAGCGGAAAGGTGGAGTCGCACCACGGTGGAAGGGAGACCAGAATTTGTCTAGAGAGGAATATGAGAAAAGGAGAACTAAGGGGTTGTGATATTCTTGCACACAAAAATTTGCTCCTAGACACAGATGCTCCGACGGTTACAAACTTATGGTTTGGGAGTGTATAGAGTCGGGCAAAGAGCTGGGGGGGGGGGGACCAGTTGATGGGGAGGAACAGGAGGATTGTCAAGGAACCTATGGGAGATGGAAATGCTGGGAACGACCGCCAACATACAGGAAACAAACAATATAAATTGTAGTCGATCGATGTTGATGGAAGGTAGTGTTGGAGGAGTACCATTGTTGATTCGGGTGGACAGTGGCGCGGATCATAATTTCATCTCGAAGCAATTATTGAGGCCTCTTTCAGTGTAGATTTCAGAAACTGAATCGTTTCACATCGGGTTGGGTGATGGTCATCAGGTGGTTTCCAAAGGAATGTGTAAGTCCTTGAAGGTGAGCCTAAGGATAGAGGAGTTTGAGGTTGATGCCTATATTTTTTACACTACCGAGCCTGATCTTGTGTTGGGAATTTCGTGGCTTGAGACTCTGGGATACTTCACCACTCATTAGAGGAATAAGACAATGGAATTAGTTTGGAAGGGGAAAACTATAATCTTGCAAAGGGTAAAACATCCTCAAAATACGCCTGGAGCTTTACAATAATACCTAGGAAAAGAGAAGTTCCTCATATAAGGCCTGCAATGTGTGGAAATGGAATGCACAAAATTGAGAAATACGGTGCTAACAACGTACCAATTAGTCCGGATGCAAGAGCTGAATCAACGGTATAGCAAGATGTTTCATGCACTGAGAGGGTTACCACCCAAGCGGAAAACTGATCATGTTATCCAGCTAAGAGAAGGGGCAGATCCAGTTAACATTCAACCTTATAAACTGACATGTCACATGAAAAATAAGGTGGAAAAACAAGTCCAAGAGTCATTGGCACAAGGATTTATCAGGCATAGTACTAGTCTGTATTTCAGCCTTATAAGCATGGTCAAGGACAGCGGAAGGAGGATGTGTGTAGATTATCAGGCATTGAACAAATTGGCAGTGCCCGATTGATATCCAATTCCAGTGATAGAGGAATTGATGGATGAGTTATATGGAGTGACTAGTTTCACTAAGTTGGATTTGAAGTTCAGCTTCCACCAAGTGTGAATAAAGGATGAAGATGTTGAAAAGTGTTGGAACCAAAGCTGCTCATTGCTAATAATGGAGGTTGGACTGTGTTTGTTGTTAATCTGCACATGGATGACTAGAGAGTTTGCAAAGAATAGGGTCATACGTTTGAGGCTGAAAGCAATATTTAAGGTGACACAGTTTCCCAATATTTGCCAATTTTTTGAGCCTTAAAAATCGGGAGTTTGGTAACGGTTCGCAGCAACAGTACACGATGAAGGTGCACAGTACACGGTGAAGGCGCGTGGTACGCGGTGAAGGCATGTGGTACGCGGAACGGTGCGCAGAACTGAAAACAGTTCACAGCAACGGTACGTGGTGAAGGCGTGCGGTACGCGAAATGCTGCCAAAAAAGGTTCGCAGTAACGGTATGCGGTGAAGAGATGCAATACGCGGACCGACGAACATACGATACGCAGAAGATTAACGGTACACAATAAAGGTTCGCGGTTCAGAGGATTGCAGTACACGGTGGAGGCTAACCGTACGCAGGTGGAGTTCAGTTTACAGTGAAGATTGTCCCACATTGAAAATTTGGGTAAATCAGATTATCGAAATTTGAGGAGTTTCGTGCCTATTTAAGGAGCAGTTATCCCCTTTGTTATGAGAAGAGATTAGAGATTAAAATTTTGGAAAGAAATTCGGTGAAGTCCGAAGTGGTACGCAGAGGAGAAAACGGTACACGGAGAGAATCATCCGCGTAAGGAAAACGGCACGCAGAAGAGAGCGCGGTTCGCGCAGGAAGCTCTCGCAGTACGCGGCCGAGTAAGGCAATACGCAGAGCAGGACAGTATGCAGAGTGGAGTAGTACGCAGAGTCAGGCAATACGCGGAGAAGGACAGTTCGCGGAGGAGTTAGACGGTACGCAGAAACAGCTGGACGGTACGCGGAAACAGTTGAACGGTACGCGGAAACAGCAGCAGTACGCGGAAACAGCAACGGTACGCAGAAACAGCAACAGCACGCAGAACACCCAAGGAAGCCTGAAAATTGACCAAATCAGTTTGCGAAATTAATTTTCATAACATATCAATGTACGGGAAAATAAATTACATCTATGGGTGATTACAGGACTTCAACAAAGCAACCATTTACAGTTGAGGATGCATGAATTAATGTCAAACCATTGAAGCGACCTTCAAGTCGTTAAACTGGGTGAAAATTCTTCCAACGTAGTAAGCAAGGGGGAGTCAGCAGAAGTGATCTGAGGGACGCAATGTGCTATCTCTAAAACCTTGTAAAGGCAGTGCGTCTGGCACAGAGTGACTATGCTAAACTCTTGTAATCCATAACTTGTGAAGATTAATGGTTTTTGGTACGATCGACACACTATCGGTGTATGCTCTTTGGAAGTAACCCTTAGTGGTGAACCAAATAAAATTGTTGTGTCATTGCATGTGATTGTTTATTTTCTGCACTTCCTCTTCAGACAGGTTTAACAGGTTCCTACCAACGTAGGAACAAGATCCATCAGTTTAAAAGAAAAAGTTGACACTCTAATCCACTCCTCCCCTCTCAGAGTGTTCCGGGGTCCTTCAGGAAAATGACTTAAAACTCACGAGGCGTTATGAATATCTCGTCATGCCATTTGGGTTGATGAACACCCCAACTACTTTTCAAGCTACTATGAATGTCATTTTTCGACCACTATTGAGAAAAGGGGTATTGGTGTTCTTTAATGATATATTGATTTATAGTAGGGGTGGCAGGAGCATATAAAGGTCAAAACAAGTGTTATAGATCATGGAGAGACACTCATTGTATGTTAACCTAAAGAAGTGTTTATTTGGGAATGGTGCAGTGGAATAATTAAAGCACGTCATTTTGGCTGAGGGACTTTCTATGGATCCAAAAAAAAACTAGAAGCGGTAAAACTGTGGAGGGAGCCTAGAAATGTCAAGTGCAGGGATTCTTGGGCCTTGCAGGGTACTGCCAAAAATTCATCAAATATTATTGAAAAAAATTCCGACCCTTAACATTTTTAACCAAAAAAGGGGGTTCAAGTGGACAGCTGAGGCCCATGCTGCTTTGAAGAACTGAAAGATAAAATGACTTATGCTCTTGTGTTGGTTATGCTGGATTTTTTCCAAGTTTGTAGTGGAATGTGATGCCTCGGGGTCAGGAATCGGTGCAGTGCTTGTACTAGGAGGGGGGAAACATTTCACTTATTTTAGCAGAGCACTGTCAAAATCTACTTAAGCAAAATCAGTGTATGAAAAGGAACAACATGGCTTTGGTGCTATCGATTCAACAACGATGGCAGTATTTGTTGGGACGACGATGGCAGTATTTGTTGGGTCATTGAAGCCTTAAACACGTGCTTACTCAAAGAGTAGTTTCGATGAATTAGCAATGTTGGCGGGCTAAACTATTGGGATACGATTTTGACGTCGTTTACAAGCCTAGAGAGCTGAATAACGCGGCATATGCACTGTCAAGAGTGGTTATGGATGGCCAGTATTTGACCATGGTTGTTTCCCAGCCGAACTGGGAAAAACTTCAGACTGTGAGGAAAGAACTTCAACAGGATGAACGTTTGAAAGCAATGATTGGCGACTTCCAACACTGTGGAACAGGGAAACCGGGCTACACCTACCGAAATGGACTTTTGTTTTTCCAAAATAGATTAGTCTTGCCTCAAAAGTCAGTATTGATTCCAGTATTGTTGCAGTGCTACCATTCATCACCAACCAGCGGCCACCTGGGATATTAGAAGACATATAAGCGGCTTTCAAATGGTGTTATTTAAGCGCGAATTACACAGAGTGTGCAGCAGTATGTCCGAGCATGTGCTATGTGCTAAAGGAATAAATATGAGGCTTTGAGTCCCGCTAGTTTGTTGCGACCCTACCAGTTCCTACTCTGGTTTGGGAAGAAGTATCCATAGATTTTGTCACTGGATTACTCAAATCACAGGGTTATGAAGTAGTAGTGTTCGTGGTACTTGATAGGTTAAGCAAGCATGCCCACTTCATACTGCTCAAACATCCCTATACATCGAAGTCTGTTGTGGATGTATTCAAGAAAGAGGTGGTGAAACTATATGGAATTCCCAGTGCAATAATTAGGGACCCTCTATTCACATATCGTTCATTATACGAAGGGAGAAGCTGCAGTTGAGGCAGTGGCCGATGCATTGATAGATCGTGATGAAGCTCTGAAACAACTCCACGGAAATCTCCATAGGGCCCAGCAGCTTATGACAAGGCATGCTAACCGGCATCGTCGAGAGGTGACCTACAGCGAAAGAGATTCTGTTTGAGTGAAGCTCGGATCAAACAAGCCAAAGGCTGTGTCCAGACCCGAAGCTGGCTTCTAGATATTATGGTCCATTTACAGTTGTCGGCAAGGTAGGGGTTGTTGCCTTACAAGCTCAAACTCCCAAAAAATAGTCGAATGCACCCGGTTTACCATGTCTCCCAATTAAAGATGGCAGCTGGTACGCATCCTGTAGAGGATACCTTGCCAGCAGATTTAACAAACGAAGGGGACTTTCCGGAGACCATTTTGGCAGCACGGTACCAAGGCAAGTCCCTCCAGTGGCTTCTTAAGTGGCGTGACAGACCACAAGAAGTCACATGGGAGAATGCGAAAGTGCTCACCATTCAATTTCTAGATTTCCACCTTTAGGGCAAGGTGAATAAACAAGGGGAGGTTACTGATAAGACTATGGAGGAGGAGCCTTGCTAGTAGTCGATCTGAACCTCCTCTGCCGAATTAACTCCCGGTGCATTAATCACAACTACACGGCGTGTAACTCCAGTTACACGGCGTGTACTGGTGTGTTATCCCAATTTTATTTTAATCATAAAATTGATCGTTTCTATTAGATATATGAGAAACGATGGAGGAAGAAACAGATCTCTCGTAATTCATATTAAAAGAACGATTAAAATTGAATTGAAAAATTAAATTATGAATGCGTAAATTACCAACGAATTTAAATAATTATAAACAATAATATACCCTCTCAGATACCAATTTTAAGTTCCGAGCACAGCGGAAGCGCGGGAGGAACGGTGCCCAACTTTGATTTTTGCCATATTCAATGAACAATCTGGAACCTAAGCGACGATGAACGTCGTGATCCACGGAATTGAATCAAATAAATATGACAAAGGAATAGAAACCCGGAACCAAGAGAGAAGATCAACATATATTGTTTATAATTAATTTAATTAAATAAAAATTGTCTCCAAAGTTTATTATTTCTTCGTTGATGTGTCCGACCACAGAATTGTAGTGCACCATTATTGCGTTGTAGAGATCAAGGGTAGATCTCCTCTAGCGGTGATCCACACGTGTTCCACGAATCTCCGGACGTAGTCGAAGGATTCTCTGAATGCTAGCACGGAAGATCCTTGTGTTTGCATCGTTCGCCTTCAATCGCCTTGAGAACCGCTTCCAAAGCGTTCTCCTTGATCCGGTGAAGGAAGATCGCTCTCATTCTTGAGAGCGTTCTTGGAAATGAAAGAACTTTCTAGGCTTGAGAGGTTTTCTCCAAAAAATTCTGCACGCCCGAATAGGCTTCGCTTAGCTTTCCCTTGGCTAATGAGGGAATAATATAACCATACATTTATTTCACTAGGGTAATAATAAAATAATTTGCACAAGTGCCCTTAATTATTTCATTAATCCTAGCGAAACCCCCATGTCAAATAATAACATCAATATTATTATTTCCTAACATGCGTTTAACTTGCGAGTTATAATTAAATATTATTTAATCAAATAATATTCAATATTATTATTTCTCACTGGACCATTAAACTCGGTCCGCAAATCCTCTTCAATATTTATTAATTATTTCACCCACAATATATTCTCTCGAATAACTAGTGACGAAATAAATGCGATCAGACATACATGAATAATTATTAAACCACGTCCGAAATCCAAGATTAGCGTCTAGCAACACGCCAAAGCATCAATTGAGAAAAAAGTTAATGCTGCAACGACATGTCACCTCATAGGAACGTTTACCGTTTAATATAATCTATTTATCACAATATCTCTAATCGAGCAGGTTGCATGCCAATGTCATCAATCTATATGCTCGATATCTCTGTCTTTGACTTTTCGGAAATAGAACTTGTCTATAGAACATCATGGTCATGGATTTATTTAGGCTATATCATTTCCATCAAAGAGCCTGAGATATTAACTTCCGTTAGTGAACAGAAGGGATAAATTCTCTCACATTATTTATTAATACAATATTACTCATGACGCATCCAACATATCATACATCATCGCGAACCTCACCGCGAACATCTGTCGTCACGATTTTCGTCAATAAATCAAAGTACGCGACTCATAATATCCATTAATAGTAATTTTAAAGCCTAAGGATCAATATACACATCCGCAGATAGGAACATCCAATGACACATATAAATGTGGATTTTATACTGTCGGGTCTCGTTCTCATAATATTCTACTGGATATCACTAAGGGCGTAGACCATGAGAAAGTGCCTCAGTTCTATTGAATCTCCACCCCCGATAGCCTGTAACATTTGTGTCTCTCAAATGATATCATCCGATCATATAACATATATATATAAGAATAGTGTCATAGCACTTCCGAATTCTCATTATAGCGGGGAACTGCTATGACCTTTTAGTGCAACAACTACTCTTGGGACATTATCATATACAATGTTACGCAGAAGAACAATCATTTACTGTGCATGTAATAATGTTTTAACGTTTACTTTAATGGTGATTTATGTTTTTATTTTTTCTAATATTTCTTATATATTTATAATATTGATTATTATATTTATATGCTTGATTGATTGGAATTTCTTGTACTTTGTGCTTATGTATTATTTTATTTGAATAAAATATCAATTTCAATGATATAATTGTTGGAGTTGGTGTTATAGAACCAACTTCTATGTACTTTATGATAACTTATATTCATGGTTTTTGAATATCAATAAACTCTTTATCACATCATGATTGTTCTTCTGTGTAACATTGTATGTGATAATGTCCCAAAAGTAATTATCGCACTAAAAGGTCATAACAGTTCTCCGCTATGATGAGAACCCGAAGTGCTATGACATTATTCTTATACATATATGTTATATGGTGGGATGATATCATTTGAGAGACAAATGATACAGGCTATCAGGGGTGAAGATTCATAGAACTTTGAGGCACTTTCTCATGGTGTACGCCCTTAGTGATATCCAGTGGAATATTATGAGAACGAGACTCGACAGTATAAAATCCACATTTATGTGTTATTTGATGTTCCTATCCGCGGACGTGTATATTGGTTCTTAGACTTTAAGATTATTATTAATGGATATTATGAGTCGCGTACTTTGATATATCGACGAAAACTGTGACAACAAATGTTCGCGGTGAGCTATGATATGTTGGGTGGGTCACAAGTAATATTACATTAATGAATAATGTGAGAAAGGATTTATCCCGTCTGTTCACTAACGGAAGTTAACATCTCAAGCTCTTTGATGGAAATCATATAGCCTAAATATTGAAGAGGATTGGCGGACCAAATTTAATGGTCCAGTGAGAAATAATAATATTGAATATTATTTGATTAAATAATATTTAATTATAACTCGCAAGTTAAGCGCATGTTAGGAAATAATAATATTGATGTTATTATTTGACATGGGGGTTTCACTAAGATTAATGAAATAATTAAAGGCACTTGTGCAAATTATTTTATTATTACCCTAGTGAAATAAATGTATGGTTATATTATTCTCTCATTAGCCAAGGGCAAGCTAAGCGACGCCTATTCGGGTGTGCACAATTTTTTGGAGAAAACCTCTCAAGCCTAGAAAGTTCTTTCTTTTCCAAGAACACTCTCAAGAACGAGAGCGATCCTCCTCCACCGGATCAAGGAGAACGCTTTGGAAGCAGTTCTCAATGCGATCGAAGGCAGAGGACGCAAACGCAAGGATTTTCCGTGCTAGCACCCGGAGAATCCTTCGACGACGTCCAGAGATTCGTGGAACACGTGTGGATCACCGCTAGAGGAGATCTACCTTTGATTTCTACAACGCAATAATGGTGCACTATAGATCTGTAGTCGAACACATCAACGAAGAAAGAATAAACCTTGGAGGTAATTCTTATTTAATTAAATTAATTATAAACAATATATGTTGATCCTCTCTCTTGGTTCCGAGTTTCTATTCCTTTATCATATTTATTTGATTCGATTTCGTGGATCGCGGCGTTCATCGTCGCATAGATCCCGGATTGTTCATTGAATATGGCAAAAATCAAAATTGGGCACCGTCCCTCCCGCGCTTCCGCTACGCCCGGAACCTACAAGTGGTATCAAAGAGGGCATATTATTGTTTATAATTATTTAAATTCATTGGTGATTTACGCATTCATAATTTAGTTTTTCAATTCAACTTTAATCGTTTTTTTAATCTGAATTACGAGATCTGTTTCTTCCTCCATCGTTTCTCATAGATCTAATAGAAACGATCAATTTTATGATTAAAATAAAATCGAGGAACTCATCCGGAGGTGCCAAGGGTTCTGCCCGGATAACACACCAGTACACACCGTGTAACTGGAGTTACACGCCATGTAGTTGTGATTAATGCACCAGGAGTTAATTCGACAATTACTCAACCCGTGTGCATTAAAGACACAGTGTAGTTAATATTGATACATATTAGATTGTAAAACTTAGCCTTCATAATATTTATTTATTGATTTATTTGGAAACTTTAATTATGAAGACCAACTAATTTTAAAAAAAAAGTTTAAAACAAAACCATCAATTTGGACACATAATCAACTTCCAAACCATGAAAAGATCATTGTACTTTATGGAAACAATCAAGCAATTGGAGAGGACTGCAAATGAGACAACAAAAACATCCACATTCAGTAACTGCAAAGATTTCATTGAATCCATTGATAAACTTCATAATATTGTCTCCCAAAACAAGGTGATTCCGGAAAATATTGGCACTTTAATTGATGGTGTTAATGATAGTTTTGGTTATTTCTTAGCTCATGAAAAATATCATCAACACTTTTCAACAAGAGAAAATGGAAGTGTCCGCCACAAGGGAAAAAAGAAAAATAAGAGGATACGAGAAAATAAAGATATAACGTTCGAGGAGTGGCAAATGCATTTAGAGAAGGTCTGCAGTAAAAGAATGGCAGAACAACAAGCTGCCTCAAATTTCAGGGGAAGAAACTTGAAACCTGGTAAAAGGAACGTAGATGCAATACATTGCTCATTGTCCAAGATTTATTGTTTTCCCTTGAATAATATAAACAATATTAAATGTCCAATTAATTAAAGCACAAAGGCGGTGATCATGCAAATGATTTTTGGTACTTAATGAGTATTTAGATATTTAGATATTTAGATATTTAGGCTAGGCTTGCTCTCTTTCTAAAGGGTATCAAAGAGGGTTCAACCCTAACCTAACCCAACCTCCTCTCTCTCTCACTGGTTTCGTCCTGATCCAAGCACACATGACCCAAGTGTCGCACCTCCCTAGAGCGTGCAACCAGGCATCACCCTCACCCAACCCCCTCCCTTCTCCAGGGGCGACCTCCGCATTTGTAGTACAGTTGCGCCACCCCTGCATCTCGCATTTTCCCCCTGTTACTTTGTTTGTAAGGACCCGGCCTTAAACATGACACATTTTAGTGTTTTTGAAAATCAAACGATTTTCATGAAAACTCGTAAGCAAGCATATAAAAGATAAGTAGGCAACTTGGGACATCATTTCCCCATATCACTCTTACAAATATTGTAGCTCTTTCGGCTACACAGGAAGTAACCATCATATTTACATTTGAAATAACCACCAGAGTATATTCCCTTAATCTCTTAGAAGAAACTCTACCGGTTAACTTCGTCCCATTATCCAATGCATTGAAAAGCTATAATGGGTTCAAGAACCATAACATAAGCATAACACATAAAGCTTGCATGAAAGAAACATTCTTGAGGAAAATAATTTTTCCATTCTGAAATCACTTTTCATTTTTACAAAGTCGCGCACTCATAAATGAAAACATTTTATTTGAAAATAAAATTGTAAACTTGTAAAGGGAGATTCAAAATATTAAAGCGTCATGAAAGCAAGAAAAATCATCCATGCCTTACAAGTTAAAAAAAACATTCTTTTGGGTTTTTATAAAAACGGTTGGAAGAGTAACTTTAAAAGAGGATTTTTAAAAGAAAGTCACGTACATAAAACCTGAAAAAGATCTATTTTTAAAAACATTTGAGAGAAATTCAAAAATTCTCATTTTGAAATATTACGTCCATATAAATACATTCATAAAAAACATTTTTGAAAACATGGACATGAAAGAGAAAGATTTAGAAGAATAAACCTTTAAAACATTTAAAACGATGTTTTAGTTAAAGAGTCTTACTTTGAGTCTGACTGGTCACATACGTTCTATATCTTCCTGAATAATAAACTTAGGTTAATTTCTACTTGCTTGAGTCCAAAATGACTTTGGTATGATGTTTATAGTCAAAGTGATAAAGATGTCTATAGTCAGACAACTAGTAGGAGAAGGTGGGGTCGGGAGAGCGCCGCAGGAGGAGGCGAGGCCGAGAGACCGCGAGGGAGGCGGTGGCCAAGAAAGCCGAGGAAGACACGGGTCGGGAGACCGCGTCGGAGAGCGACGAGGAGGGCTGGGCCGGGAGACGTGCGGGAGGCGGGGTGGGATGCTGCGAGAGGAGGCGGAGTGAAGGGTTTCGCCTGGAGGGAAGCAAGGCCAGGACACCGCACGAGGAGGCGGGACCGGGGAGCGTTGAGACGAAGGAGGGGGACGGTAGACCGGAGGGAGGTGGAGGAAAAAAAATTATTGGAATTTTTTTTTCCCTTTGATACCACATAGATGTGAATTCTCATTACCTCAAGGTGAGGTGTAGACATTCTTTTATAGATGGATAAAAGGGATTACAGGTGGAGTAATCTGGTGTGGGACTCGGAAATACCCTTTACAATAAACCGGGTTCAACAATGGATATGAAAAAATGAACTAAGTTACAATTATGGAGACGGTAAGTCGTACGTACGAATGAGTAACGTTTCTATTTTTCAATGATCATTGTGAAAAGAATGTATCATTTTATCTTTCCAAAATTATCATAGTATCATTAATATAATATTAATCATTTAAATATACTTATATATAACATGCATATGATGCGATGATTAAAAAACGAATCGCATCGTGGGGGTGATAATTCACACAAAAGCATGCACGACATTATCATTTTTCTGTGCATAGAAAGGTAAGAACGAAAATGATATATTATCTTTTCATTGTGATAAATATGTCATAAATATCAAATATAAACATTAATTCAATTATTATAACCAGTCTTGAGAGATTGCAATGGAAAATGAATTATATCGATTCACGAGGGATTTAGATAATGATATTAACATAATAAAATCTCAGTATATTGAGGATATTGGAGTTATTATTTCATCATGGTTTGAAAAATATTTGAAAGAGGTGGAAGAAGAAATAAAACAGAAACACTTAATTTAAAAACGATACCGCTTCTTTAAAAATCTTTCGTTGCGTAACACCTTAAGACAACTAAGAATGATGTTCTACCTAAACTAAAAGCTCTAGAATGTGGGGAGGAAATTCTAGGAAGGGATTTGAGCAGAGTTTGATCGAACCAAATAGGTTTTAAAGTATAAAGAAAAGAGAAGAGGTGTCCTTTTATAAAAGAGGGGAGGGGCACTCTTGGAATTTCTCAAAATATTAAATTAATATAAATTAATATTCAATTCCAAATGACTCAAAAGTGAGTTATTTTGAAGATAGGATGATGATGGGTCGAAATCCATTCATCCAATGAAAATTAGACAATTTTAAATCATGTTCTTACCCTTATCTTTTAATTTTAAACCTTATTTAACCGTTTTAATTCTTACCATAACAACATGGATTTTTATTCTTTGAGGGTTAATATAGTTACTATAAAATGTCAATCGAACCATAAATGGATCGTGGATGACATTTTCAACCTTATCCCAATCAGTTGGCCGAATTTTAGATTTTTAAGAATTTTATATCATTTATAAAATATTATTTATTTTAAATATCATTAATGTCAATTTTGACATTATTCGTTACTTTGTCTTTTACAAAAAAACAATACATCATAAATTCGAACCAAAACTTCTAAACACGTCACTAACATGTCAAAGTCATCAAAAGGCGGCAAAACTACCTTTAGAAAAATACAGTTTTGTTATGCTTAAAATTGGATTTGTTTTTATCTTATGCCTATAAAACTTATTGGATTAATTTCAAAACATTTGATTGAATATATAACATATAAATTTTATTAAAATCGTTCACTAATAGTGATTAATTTAATTTATTAAGATAAAACGCCTTTGTAGGCATAAAAATATTTTTTTATAAAAACACATCTTTTATATTCAGTTGGTTTTTATTTTCATTTCTAATTAATTGGCCACCAATGAATTCATTATATATACATGTGCAAACCATATTTTTGTAATTCAACTAATCGTGTATATACTTATCATTCTAATGGCTAGATTATAACGATAACATTTAAATAATAATATTTAGTTATTCGTTTAAACTCGATGTGACATATCATGCACGCTATCGAACATAGTATTTCCTTTTAAAAACTCAGGATGTTACATCATTTGCCCTAGCGCAACCCACACCCAAGCAGTCGGAGGTCCAACTGCTCTGCCGCTCCCGCTGGTTTCGTCCTGATCCGGCCAAACACGACTCGGGTGTCACGCCTCCCTAGCATGTGCGGTCGCTCCTGCTGTCACGTTCACTCCTACTATGGCTATCCCCCAGACGCACCCACTGCTACGCGCTTCCAGTGCACCCAGACCCCTCGTACTAGCGCCCAGGCATTTTGGGCCTTATCCCATGTATTTTTAAATTTCAAATCCTCTCATCTATTGTATTGATTTCCCTGTAAATAAAGCCACCGACTTCACTTAGAGGTACAGGTTTCCAGGTCTCTCTTCTGCATAAATTGTTTCTTCATATTGCTTTAGATAGTATTGAACTATGTTTTATAATTGAACAGTTTTCCTTGAATTTTGCATGACATTTTTAATTTATGTTTAATCAGCCTGTGTGATTTTATTATTTCTCTTCTCCCCTGCATTAAAATCCCCCTTCCTGCCCCCCCATCCTCTCCCCCCTGTTTAAAATCACTCTCCTCACTACTGAACCCCCCCTGCCCCTCCCCCACAATTTAAAATTTCTCTTCTCCCCTCCATTAAAATCCCCCTCCTCTACCAATCCATTGAAACAAACACTACATCATAGAACATGTTTTGAAGTGAAAAAATAATAATAACCTTAATCATCCTCCTCTTCTCTGCATCCGAGATACATCTAACAATATCAAGGGACAAATGAGATTCAAGCTGTCATTCACAGGAACAATCACCAGTGATTCACAAAGCTCATGCGAGCACCTGAGAGGCGGCTTAACCTTAATCCATGTCAATTTGGTAATCTGCATAATCCTAAGGTTTAATCATGAAAATAGATCACATACTTGTGGTGGGTTCTCTCTGTCTTGGTTTGGATATGTTATACATGAATCCTAGACATAAAATGATGGGAAAAAAGAGGACAGCCTTCTTGTATTTACAGAAATATAGGAACAACACCAGCAGATATACATGTGGGAGAAGAAGAAGAAACTAGGAAAGAGGGGAGAAGAGGTGTAACTCGAGAGTCCACAGGGATCTCTCGCCCAAGCAGCAGCAGCCGAATTCCAAGCCAAAGGCCAAATCCCCAAACAGAATGTTCTTCCTCACTCCAGCAATGACACTTTTACCTCTTTCTAGAGTACTCCCTCCAACTAGACAGCTTGCCTCTATCATAAAATCTGGATCTATTTAGTTGTGCATGCTTGATGCATGGAGGAATCATTATACCACCCACCTCCCCCAAACCTCTAGCTAAAAACATTCAAGCTTTGCAATTAAGTTTCACCTGTTGTAAATTGAGGCTGGGAATATGAAACAAACTAAAAAAGCACTTACAGCACTTTGATGCCTAATGTTATATAAAGGCAAACCAAAACATTGCTGCAATCACCATCCAGATAAAATGTGCATAAACTCCTGCACCTCGAAATACAATTAACTTGGGTTGCATTTGACAAAAAGTTCACCCACATCATTTCATTTTAATATTTTGTCTCTATTGTGTCGCATGCATTTTAGAATAACTTTGGGCTTGATCATTAAAAAAAATTATGGCTTCTTTGAACAAATAGCTTAGGGATTAGAGACGAGAGTAGGGTAAGATGAGGCTTGTCATTAAGACAAAACTTTTCATGCGGAATGTCCATATTCTATGTAAAGATGAGACAGTATGGCATAACTCCATTGATAAATCCAACTTAAGGTGGGGGATATAATGGTGGCAAGTCAAACACATCTTATTCATTTACATCAAGAACAAAATAACTATCAAATGACACGGCCAAAAAGACAAACCATGCTAACTTATCATGCAGTTTAAGTTTTAACATTAAGGTGAGGGACTACAACTAGGTAACTATTGTTAGCAACAGGTTGCACAGATGTGCTTAGGAAGAGAAAATAACAATCAATCTGTATATTTCTATACAACACAGCAGTAATCGTGATTTACAATAGAAGTAGGAACGGAATTACAATAGGAAGAACCAGGGACAGACCACCTCGTGATCTACAATAGGAGTAGGAACAGAATTACAGTAGGAAGAACCAGGGAGAGACCACCTCCTGAACTCCTTCCTTGCTGCGCGTAGATGGTTTTGGAGAGATCACCTCTCCCCGGCAACTGCTTCCAGCAGAGAGCTTCTTTTCCAAGTAAAAATCCAAGTGAGTGTGTTCCCAAGACCAACCAGCTATTGTATAGATCCAACCGACTTACTAACCAACACACTCTACTCCAACCGACTCACCCCCCTATCCTTCCTCCTATTTGATAGGTGTGTAAAATAAGGGGTCTCAGCAACCTAGCCCTAACAGCCATCCTATTGCTAACATTTTGTCCCTCCTCAACAGCCACCTTGTCCCCAGGGTGAAAATTTGACAACTGTTCAAGAATATTTTTTGCATCCTCCCAAATAGACTCTTAAGCCAGCATCCCCTTCCACTTGATGAGCCACAAGCCTCGAGGCCGCCCGGGCTCCCCCCTTGGTGGCTAAGAGCTCCTCTGGATAGATCCTGAGAAGAGTCATTGTCCCATAGTTCAGGTAGAACTGCTTGCACTGGGGAGACCCCGACAGCCCGCTTGAGTTGAGAAACATGGAATACTGGATGTATCCAGATAGTCTCGGACAATGAAAGTTTATAAGTTGTAGCCCCCAACCGAACTAATATTTTGAAAGGTCCATAATAACTAGTCATCAAATGTTGAGCCCTCATAAGATTCTGCCAAAGCTGGTTTAACATGACGTCCTGTTCCACTAGCGCATTCGCAATAGACTCTACCTGAGTCACTTTTTCAGTAAAACACAGTACCGTTGGTAGTTTCCTGTCATAGACTACCTCAAAAGGAGTCAGTTTGGAGGATGCATGGGGAGCTGTATTATAACAATACTCTGCATATGATATCCATCGCGTCCACGTGAGTGGCCTCTCAGAGGCAAAGCACCGCAGATATGCTTTCAAGCATTTGTTGACCATTTCTGTTTGTCCATCCGTTTGTGGATGGCACAATGAACTCATTTTCAGAACGGTGCCCTCTAAAAAGTTCCAAAAATTACTGACAAATATAGGATCCCTGTCACTAAGAATCGAACTGGCCCAGCCACCACTTTAGCCGTATATGGATGCCTCAACAACACAAAATGTGCATACTTAAGACAGCCTATCCACAACCACCAAAATTACATTATACCCATAAGACTTTGGTAAACTAGAAATAAAATCCATAGAAACTTCTTCCCAAACCAATTTCGGTATTGGCAACGGCTGGAGAAAACCTGTTGGCAACATAGCCTGATATTTCTGCCGCTAGCATGTATCACATTCCCAAAAAACTTAAAAACACTTTGTGTCGCACCCTTCCAAAATAAACCAGCAGCCAGCCTTTTATACGTTTTGAGAAATTTGGCATGTCCTCATACAGCAAAAGAATGGTAACAATGCAAAACCTTTGGGATGAGGATTGAATGCCTAGACAAAACCAGTCTTCCTCTATAATACAACAGCCCTTCCCGATCCTATTGTATTTTGTTCCTGACGGTGTCCACTTCCATCCAAAATGGCTCTAAAACGGCCAAAACCTAGCAGCATGTCATCTCTGTTACCAATCAACCCTTCCTTGGCCAGCCTGAACAAGGAATCCGCCGCCTGATTAATCCTCCCTGGCTCATAGATCACTTCAAAATCTAAACCCAGCAACATGGCCTACCAGCACTGCTGATTAGCAGTATGTATTCATTGACAAAGCAAATGTTTGAGAGCCTTATGGTCTGTGTATACCACGAAGTGCCTGCCCGACAAGTATTGCTTCCAGTGACTCTCTTTTTCATTGACTGACTTGGAGAGATTTAACTTAGCCCCAAAGCCTTACTGAAATAAGCTATAGGTCAGCCTACTTGCATGAGGACTGTATCAATGGTGCTGATACCCACATCCCACAAGAACCCGTCCTTCTTGGTTAAGTTAAGTCGGTCAAAGGTTTAGCAACTTTCCCATATCCGCAAACAAACTTCCTGTAATACCCTCTGAGGCCCAAGAATCCTCACCCCTTCACATTTTGTGGCCTAGGCCGGTTTTTAATACACTCAAACTTCTTCGGATCCATAAAAACCCCTTTGAAATTATTTGCCTAAGGTACTCCATTGTCGGCTGGGCAAAAAAAAAAAATTTATTATTAACCTTCAGCTGGTTGGTTTACAATATCTAGAAAACAGTCTCCAAATGGGCTAGATGTCATGTCAACGTCTTACGGGTCAAGTTAAGTAAAAAAACTTGTCATGTGTAACTCATCCAACAATTCTTCTATAACCAGGATTGGGAATCTGTATGGTACAATCAGCTTATTTAAAAATCTATAGGTGGACACATTCTCCGGCTCCCATTTTTCTTTTTGACTAAAATAATGGAGCTGGCATAAGGGTTGTTGCTATGTCTTATAATTCCACTTCCCAGCATTTCTGTCACCTGCTTCTCTACCTCATCCTTAAGGTAGTGAGCCAACTTATATGGCCTAATGTTCAAAAGGGCAGTCCCATCCACCAAAGTTATCGCATGGGCCGTTAATCTGCTCGGTGGTAACCCTTTTGGTTCATCAAAAGGGGTTTGAAATTCCAGCATAACCCCCCCTAATTGTTGCTGACATAGCTTTTCTCCCTGTACTTCCACTCCCTCAGGAAACCTGAGCTCAGTCTTCCAAACCCATCCCTCCATGAGAATTGCTTTCTTTTGTAGATTTTGCCGCAGTCTCTCCGGTGTCTCCAGCAACTCGGAAACCCCCTGCAACATAATTTCCTTCCCTTCCCACATGAATTACATGGCTTTGAGGCTCCAGTTCGTTAATACAAACCCCCAACTCTTCAACCACTTCATCCCTAAAACCAAATATGGACCCCCAGTATTGAACACATATGCTTCAACCTTAATAGTAAAATTTTCTAAACAGACATCTACCTCCCTGTAGACTCCCCGTGACATTTGCCATTTTAGTGAACGTTTTGGAAACAAAATTGTGGTTTGCACCACTGTCTACGAGGACTGCTATTGGTATTCCAGATATGTGTCCAGTAAACATCAACGGATCAGCTTTAGCAGCCTCGCCCATACTCATGAATTCCACACGTTCCCCTATCTACTCCACCAGTTCATCACTTTGCCCTAAACTCTGCTGCATTTCCACTTGCCCCTTCCTCAGCAGTCAGTTCTTTAATGTCCCATTCCAAAATCCTCAAGTGATTACCAGGACATCTGTGCATGGGACTGTAGGGTCGTCCACAGCGAAAACACAACCCTTTTCTTCCCCCCAGTTCTTATTTCCTCGTCCCATTTACTCCTTTGAACGCTGGACGGAAAACTGAGCACCACAAGTCCAGTTCCCCATGGAATTGGTGGTAACACTTGTCTCAATTGGTTTTTGTGAAAATTCTTTAGTTTCACCAGACAGAGTCTTCCGGACAGAGGTCATCAGATAGAGATGGTTGGACGGAGATCATCGGACAGAGACCACCGGATGGATGGTTTCCTATTGTACAGTTTCAGAGTGGTCGGGGCAGAAAGGTTCACCGGACAGACTTCCATCGAGCGAAGGTCGTCGGACAAAGATGACCGAACAATGGAATCTTGTGGTGAGACATCGGAGTCATCGGACGAAGTTCTCACCGAGGGTGGAGACTCTTTGCATAGGTTGTGTGCATGGTGACCGGTTGTCGACGATTTCATCAGATGGTACCACAGTGTATTGAAGGTTGCCTAGTTCAACGGGAGGAGGCAGTTATCGGACAAACCTCTGTCCGGTAACATTGTGGGGCTTTATGTTGCACGGGTCGGGGTGATCGAACAAACGTATGTTCGGTGTACATTGTGCTTGCCAGATCCGTCCGATCAACAGACGAAGTACTGCTTCCTCGGATCTTCCAACAGTCTCCTTCAAACTCCCTTTAGAACTCCATCTCCAACCAATTCCTTTTCTATCTTCCTGGCCAGAGTAAGCATCCAATACTTGTTTACAAGTTCATGTGTGGACACTTTGTTCTCAATCTTGAGTCGCAATCCTCCCATAAACTGGCTCATGTACCACAACTCGGAGAGGTATCATCAATGTTGCCATTTCAAACTCTTCTATATATTCCTCCATGGATCCAATTTGTCAAAGTGTTTAAAAATCTCAGTGGATCTCCCTCTATTGTCTTCTTGTATCTCTCCAAAGCGTTGGCTTCAGCTACACCCATTTTGAGGATTAGCACTCTGCCACCACAGAACCAGCACAAAGCTGTGTTCTCCATACAAATATGTGATAAATGTAATTTCATATCTTCCAGCGTCTCTTCTTTAGTGATCCAACCAAAAGGATCCTCCCTTGAAAACAAGGGCGCCTCAACTCTCCTCGACACACTCCTCAAACCTTCTACCAAGGTGGCTTCATCCGCAATTAGGCTTCCTCGTCCATTGTTGACCTCCGCATTCTCGTTTCCACTTCCACCAAAAGCACAGTGGTTGCCTTACTTTGCTTTCCAGAATCTGAACAGTGTTCCACCTGCTTGAGCTCCTCGATCTTCTCTATCATTTGCTCCTCCATGTCACGAATCCAATGTTGATTCAATGGAGGCAATCTTGTTCTCCATTCTTGTCTGCATCCAAGCAGGGAAGTAATCAACGACAACCTCACAACGATCGACTCTCAACGGTCGTTCCTCCCAGTAGATTCACGAAATTGTTAGGAATCCAGCAAACAGTAGATCGGACAGATGTGTTTAGGAAGAGAAAAGAACAATCAATATGTATATTTCTATACTGCACAGGGGAGAGACCGCCTCCTGAACTCCTTGTTGCGGGTAGATGGTTCTGGAGAGAGACCACTACTACTCAGCAACTACTTCTAGCAGAGCTACTTTTTAAAAGTCCAAATGAGAGCGTTCCCAAGACCAACCGGCTATATAATAGCCGATAGCACCCCCATCTGACTTACTAACCAACACACACTGCTCCAACCAACTCGCCCCTATCCTTCCTTTGATAAGTGTGTAGAATTAGGGGTTGCAGTAACCTGTCTGAAACAATCATCCTATTGCCAACAACTACGAAGTAAATTTGACCAAAATAAGATGAATGAAACCATGAGTCTATTCGCAATACCGACATTATCATGTTCAAAATTCAAGATAAATGATGCATAAAATGACTAATTATAATATTATTACTTACCTTTGCCATGGAAGTCAATATATCAGCCACGAAAAAATCAGAAAATGATATTGCCTGCACTTGCCACAATAAGTACATAAATAATAAGGTAAATTCAATAACTATAGTTAAAAGCATTCATAAAAGCCACAAAATAATTCCTTAATCCATGCTCAATGCGAAAACTTAATATACATTGTTACCTTAAAGCATGAAGCTCAAATTTTTATGTAAATTTGCATCTCATATATTAACAAAGCAACAGCTACCATGATAAATCATCCCAAGCAAGCTAACTCATAAGAATTTAATTTCATATTATTTTTAAATACCACAATGGAAAAATTATAATGTTCAGCATAAAGTGAATTGAGAATCATCAAATAGTGTATCCTTGGCTGTAAGGAATGATAAACTCACCTGAAGAGGGAATACAATCCGCCATAGAGTCCTCAATAAGTAATAGCGTGATGATAAGTAGAAAATATCAAAAGGGAATACCAAAGTCATTGCAAAAGCAGCATATAATAACACCTGCAGTATACAGATTGTGAAAAAAAAAACTTAACAGAATTCCAACATACAAGAAAGATGAAAATCTAAAATAATTCGGTATATCATGTAACGCATAATACTAACCATTACTAAGAAGAATAATACAGATATGAAGTACCAAAAATGGAAACTAAAAGGGGGCAACCACCTGTATCTTTAGAACAACATCCCTTCATATGGAACTATGTAAAGCTAACAGCTATCCACGATTAAGGCATAATAGATACATTTCAAAACATGCACATAGATCAAATGTTTTTCAGAAAATTCGAGTGCACAGCATTCCCCGGAACCTGGCACCATAGAGCATTGGGCTTTTGACACAATAGCAATCACCCCCCAAGACAGCAGATGTTTGATTGCATTACTATATCCAAGTGATTTACAGTTTTTCGATGTACTTTGGGATTTTGGATACTGACAGAGGGAACTTTTAGGCATGGAGACTGAATCCACTGCCAATGTTTTGGGAGAAAACCTTAGATTGCATTTGATTTTGAAAATTACATTCAGTTTTAATTTTTATTAAATGTATTAGAAAATAAATGTTTTGAATATTAAAGGGGAAAAGGGTACAGGGGTTAGGGGTGAGAAAAAGCCAGTTAACCGAATTAACCGACTGAACCAAAAGAAAATTGGATAATTTTATTTGGTTATTTTTCTGTAATTCGGCTATTTTGGTTTTCCTATCGGTTAAATCGGCCAAGTCGGTCGGTTTTTGGTTTTGAATCTGGAAAACCAATTTATGCAACTTAACAGACTAAAATTATTAAAGAGTATATTTTTGAAAATCTTGTATTGATTAAAGAAACTAAAATGAAGTTTAGACTTTAAATAATCATTTCAAATGTTAGTTTGAATGATTTTGTAAACTTATGTTATAAAAACAGATTTTAGACACTAAAAAATGTATTGTTTATTAGATTTATAATTTATAAAAATTTAATTCGGTTATTTCGGTTTAACCGGTTTATTTTATGCAAAGTCGGTTATTTCGGTTTTTGAAAAAATCGAACCAAAATAACTGAACCGACCGATTGCACACCCCTAAAAGGGGCTGCTCATCCGAGTGTTTTCATTTTATCAAAAATATGAAAACAAGTTTTTTTTATCTTACAAAAATCTGGATTTTTCATTTTCTAAAAAATGTTTTCTATTTATATAATCCACTACATTTTTGGAAGATGAAAACAAAAAATGATTTCCAAATCCAAGCACAGCCTTGGTTTCAGAATCAGAGAAGGTGAAAAAATCAGATGACAAGGACTATTACAGGATGCTATGCAGTGATGTAGCTCGGATGATTATAATACCTTGCCTCACATTGGGTAAACAAAATTTACACACGAGAATCAAAAAAGTGACTATCAAACGAGAACATGTAAGTTTATGTCTATAATATCAAAAGCACTGAAATGACCAATTCTATTTAATATGCCATCACCCTGTGGTGGGACTATGGGTTGCAATGTTATGGCTTCACCCGACTTCCATTTATGGATGGTGCTGACACTAAAAAATAGAATCTATCACTCACCAATCTTGGGTGAGTAAAATGGATACATTTGAGTCCAGCCTATTGAGAATAATTTGGCGAAGTGCAGTGCATCCTTGAGCCAACTTAAGAAGGATAGATGTTTTCCCGAGGACTACGAAAATTAAGATCAGATGTTGATCAGGTTGACCATCAGTTAGAATATTTTCTGAGGTGTGGAAAACACATTATTTTAGACAGGGCTTCAATAAGGTTTGTTGTTGAGCGCATCAGTTGAAAAAATTAATATCAAGATGTGGGAAAGCGTGATTTTATTTAGCACATCATAAGAGTTAGCTGTACTGACATTATGGAGAGGAAGACACCGCCATGCGTGGGCATTCACAATGCCACCATCCATGTCATCTCCACTCTTAGACCACGTTTGATTCAAGGAATCAAGAACGAGGGCGAGAGAATTCCCAAACATTTTTTAAGACTGGACAAGTGAATTCTAGGACACCACATGTTAAAGAAAAGGATTCTTTCAAACAAGCTTGGTAATGGGGATTCAAGAAATGAGTTCAGTTTTTATGGAATAATTAACAACAATTTATAAGCCCTCAATTCTTCTTCCCTAGCTTCTGCTGTCCCTGCTAAATTTGAGCTTCCGCCATCAAAAACACCACGTGCTCTAACCAATGAAGCTCTGGCAAGTTTGGGGGGAAAAAGAGCTCCTACGAGCTCCCCCACCCCAACCCCATGCACACACACAAGCATGTATTTAGATTGACGAAAGAAAAATAATAAGCCTTTAATTACCAGAAAAATGACTTCAACGAATTATTCTAAGAACTCAATGAGCATCTAAAGTAACAAAATATCAGATATGTTACAAACCCTGCAATCATCGCCTTCTCAAATAACAGATCCAAATAAATACAAGCAAAACTCAGTCAAAGGGAAGCAAAGTGTCTAAGAACCCAAAAGAAGGATGTAAGAATTATCATCACATTAGTAACTAAAACTCGATGAACTAAAATTAATAAAAGCATGCAGCATCATAATGATACATGCATTAAGATACTCAGATAATCTCATTTGGGAAGCTCACTTGAAGTTATAACCTTCACAGCTAGTTCATCCAGCACAAATGACAAGAAACTTAACATAGACAAAAGACAAGATTTATGCACAAAAGGGGAAGATTTCAACCACTGTTAGCAAAATCTCAGATCTGTCTCGGGATCCTTTTTTATTATTTCATCACCAACTAAGCCAGAAATCCCAGCAGGGAATCACATCAAGAAATAAATCACTCATGATGAATTTAAGGAAGCAAGTCTGATTGAAAGAGGAGTCATCTATTACACTGGTTGTGATGCAGCCAGGGATACTTCTCCATGGGAATAAAGATAAAGGTAAGCTGTCATGCTTGTGGGCACAAAAATCGTCATCCAAGTGGCACACTGAAAAATAAAATAGAAAAATGCCACACTGACAATTGTCAGTCATTCAATAAAAAAGATAAAATAATCCATGCGCACAAATAAAATAATGAAAATGAACCCAAAGTGGGGAAAAATATCCCATCGTTTCTGCAATAAAAATTGAAAGGGTTCTGCAAAAAGGGAGAGAAGTGTGGATCTGTTTTCTGATGACAGACCAAAATCAACCTTGACGCCACAGCCTAAGAAGGAGATTTGAAAGGAACAAAAAGAATGACGGAGAAATTAGAGGAAAAATTGATGTTTAAAGAAACAAAAAAAAAATTACAAGAGAGGGAATCTATATGAAAAAAACAGATCTGATGTCAGAATCAAAATCCTATGATTATCCACGTCAACTACAGAAATTAGCTAGAAAGGGATTACAGAGAAAATAGACTATACCGCGATAACAACAAGAATGATGATCAGGGGCGATCAGCATTAGTTCAACTCCACCCCCTCCCTTCCCCACTTATTTTCTTTGGAAGTGGAATGCTAAGAGTGGCTTCAACTGAGGACTAGAAGATTAGATTAGAACGTTAACCGATGTGCGCTGGAATTGCAGCTAATAGAGGTCAGGTGATCAGTTTAGGTGAGGAGAAGCTAGAAATAGTTGATAAGAAGCTCTGATTAAAGTAGTAAAAACCTGAGGGAAAGATAGGCAGATAAGGTAGCTGAAAAATCCGAATCAACAGCCCAAAGAAAGTCTTTGTTTTGGATTCATATAGTGGGCCCTGACCTCTTAGAATTAAAGCTGAGTTTGTTAGTGCTGTTAATTTACTCAGCTTCGCCAATAAAAAACCATTACATGCCATGGAAATTTTTCCGGGAATGGTCGGTGCTGAAGCCATAAAAATGAAATAAAATATAGATCATAGATACAAATAATACTATAGAATAATTAACATAATCTCAATATTGAATATATTCCACAAAGAAAATGCATATACATTGTTTGAGTACAGAACCAAACCATCAAATATAATACCTTCCATATGTCTTTGTGGGTAAGATGATTTAGATCAAGATCAAATATTTTAGCATAGCTGATGTTAGATTGGGAAAAAACCCATAAATTCACCCCCCAAAGCCAAACCATCATTGCCTGGAACAAAAAATATGCCTCTATAAAGAAAAACAGAAAAGGTGAAGAAGGCCCCTCAAAAAACAAAAGAAAGGAATTCAACTAACCACAAGAAGAAGTGGGTTATAATACAGAAAAGCCTCATACAAAAATAGATCTCGCAAGTCTGCACTCATTCTCATTACAGAATCCCATCCGACCTGCAATGCTTGAATATACACCACACTGTAAATCACCCCGGTAAAACAAATAAGGCTTGAAAGATTACTACTATTCTCAAACCACAAGTATTTTAAATAAAAAAGAAGAATGCACTTACCTTGCAACAGATGAAACCCCAGATAAAAAATAGCAATGCCTAAACAAGAGCCGCAATTAGGACCTCGCCTAGATATATAGATGGATCGATAGATAACAATAGAAACAAAACTAAAGCTTATGGTCATCTCTTAATGTTTTGAGTATGTGCATATTGAACGTGTTACACAAAATAGAAAGTCATATGACTGTTTAAGCGGCGATACACCATTGATTCACCTTCAGTTACGAGTTCCTGAATATGAATGATCAAAAAAACAAATTTGGATTTAGTTTCCCAGGATATAATAGATGGTTGGAAATGAATCAAATCAATCATTTTCCTTCTTATCCCGTATCATTGTCCAGGGACGTCAAAATAAAAATAAAAATTTTAAATATCAACTAGAAGACGAGAAAATAAACCTTTAATCTCCATAGTAAAATAGGGGACGGCATCATAGCTGCAGTGCTCAATGGTGAGGCCACACCCTTCATTCCGTTCACCTCTGTGGTGCGTAATTGGCCTTCTTCTGCAGCTTGTCCTGGCTCACTTGTACCTAATCGATAACATAAATCTAAGGCGCATTCACCCGGGGAGGAAAAAAACAGTTATTTTAAAGGTCAAAGAAAATTGAGGACCAAGATCGAGGACAACAGGCCTGCTTCCAGATTTCCGCAGATGTGGATTGTTGCTAGGAGCCGTCCCAACAGCTCCAAACATAGATATGGAGAGCAGGTTCAACAGGTATGTCAGCAAACTGGCACTAACATCCTGCGAAAAAAAAAGTTGATATTAAAATCTGCCCCAAAATGAACAAATATCTAGCTCTTTAGCTTTTCTCCTGAGCATTTGAACACAAAAAAAAAAAAAAAGGTATGAGAACGTCAGGGGAATGCCAACTCAAACTCTGTCGGCCACCTACAAGTCGTTTTAGGCTACAAAATAAGGTTTTAAAAGAGCACTGCGCCTCGACATACTGCAGAACGATGCTCCAAAAATCGCCACACGGCCAAGATCGAGCGAAGGATATAAATAGCTCATACGAATCTTTTTATACAGATTAGCCACCTTTGGATCTTAGAATGTAAAACCAGCCAAATTTCCCAGTGATGCAGGGGAAAAGGAAATTAATCCAAACACGCAAGACGGTGACCTTGCGGGAGCCGGGCGACTACCTCGGTCTATACGACTTCGACGACTCTCATGATGTCGGGTTGCTTGGGATGCCAACACGCCGGTAAGAGATCTGCGGTGATTTTAGGAAAGAATGTAAAACAATACGGTTATTTTAAAATATAGGGAAAAAGTAATGATAATTTATTTTTTAATAAAAGTTATTTAAATCATTTACATCAAAACATTTTTTTTATTTTAAAAATTTTTACCAAATAAATAAATGACAATCATTTCTTTTATTTTGTTAAATATTAGAAATCAAAATCATTTCATTTATTTTATTTTCTTTTTGTGAATTAGAAAATCATTTCTTTTATTTTACTAATATATCATCAAACATAGTGTAAATCATGATGGTAACTCGATATAAACGCTATTTTGAATTTGATTTGAAAACCTGATATGAAGAAACGTGTAGACGATCAAATCCAGTTGTCATCTACGGCGCTTTATCATCAAATCCACGTTCATCCATTTTTTATTGTTACTTTTTAACACACATTGTCGTGTAAATCTTGCACATTTTATGTGTTTATTTTCTTATTAGTAAATTGAACCTCTTACGTGTTTAAACTCTATATTACAAAAAATTACACTATTTTCTATTTAAAAAAATAATAATCTAACTTATGATTATCATAATTTCATGGTGCTCTTTATCATATCGTAACAAATATGTCAGACCTTCTTTCGATTGCAAAGAAAAAACTCTAAGGAACCTGAGAATTATCTTATATATTGTACATGTAATCATGTTTTAGCATTTACTTTAATGGTGATTTATGTTTTTATTTTTTCTAATATTTCTTATATGTTTATAATATTGATTATTATATTTATGTGTTTGATTGATTGGAATTTTGTGTACTTTGTGCTTATGTGTTTTTTTCTTTGAATAAAATACCAATTTCAATGATATTATATGTTTTCTCTACACTGCATTCTTTTTTATACAATGCAAAGTTGTTGTTTTAATTCATTTATGCACAAGTTTAACCATTTCGTGACTCGACCATGCAACTTCATTTATGGATTTTGTTTATTCATTATCAGTCACGTATTCTATATATGTGATAATGTACATCATGAAGTATGTGTTCCCTCAATTAGATGTACTGCAGGGAGCCGGATTATATGATTAACATTCTTCACTATCGTATAATGTAATTACAAAATTGAGTTACATAATTAAATGCATTACATATAGCTACAATGTGAGTGATCGAATAACATAATCTACAGATGAATGCATAAATAATTTATATAATTCATTCATGTCTCACTGATAACATGTATGACTACAGTGTCCACGACATAATTACCGAACTCATAATTGGTTGCATAACTAAAGCGTGTACAACCGAGCTAAATGCATAACTTAGTTACATAATTCATAATTGCAACGTGCATAGCACAATAACAAAGCATGTGTGAATCATGCCGTATGCATTTCCACAATTGAATGCATTGCAAGTAATTATAATAATATTGCAAAGTATTAAATTTGATTTTGTATTGATGTATACATTTTCTCTGATAATTTATACAATTCCACTCATAACTTGCATCATGCATTATTTTATATATTAACCCACTCAATATTAGCTTCTGTTGAGTATCAAGTGTTAATGTATATAGATTCTCTAATAATGTAAAGACTTTCTCAGATAATTTGCGTCATTTGTTATTTTATCATACAACCTCTCAGACGATTGGTATTAACAAACCTTGTTGACTATTACTGAATACAGTTCCTTGAAAAATGTTTATTAATGAATTCTGAAAACATGTATTGAGGTATACAATTTATCTAAAAAAATGTATCAATATGTGTAGTTTCATTACAGATGTTTATTAGTGTATACAGTAGCTTTGATATTATGTGGTCATAATTCCAGTTCAGTTTTAATGCATAATTAGAATAAATTATGTTGATTACAAAGCTTCTGTATTAATATATACAGTAATTATGTAAAGTAACTATTGTTTTTTCTCCTTTATCTTTATCTCGTGTCATTTATACGGTAAGAACCCGATTATTAGTTTTGAGGTACGAGCTTCTTCTTTTCTCTTTTCCTTAAGTGTTTTTCAGAAAATAAGGAAAATGGGGAAAAATCATAAATTTTAGAAGTACACGCCGTGTACTTTTCCACACGCTGTGTACTTTTGGCCGTGTGGGATGAGTACACGGGGCGTGTGGCCATGTCGGCGATGAAGGGTGTAGAACCCAACTACACGCCGTGTAGTGGTCCTTTACACGCCGTGTAGTCAGTCGACAGACAAAATAGTAAGGCGGTGACCAGCTATGCGACAGAACACGCCGTGTACTCAAGAAGACACGTCGTGTAATCATGTCGGCAGATGAACAGTGTCATGCTGGCGGGAAACCACCAGAGGAACAGTTAAAAAAAGGGGAAGTACACGCCGTTTGCTTGGAAATACACGCCGTGTACTTTGTTTTTTTTCGCTTAAAACAGACAGTAGCTGTAACATCCCAGATAAATGAAGAATAAGAGATTTTCATATTTATTAATATTTGTGAATTAAATATTAATTTTAGCTTAAAGGGGTTGCTATGTTCGATAGCGTACCCGATACGCAACAACGAGTTTCTTTGGAATCTTACGTTGCACACTAATAATATAATATTATTATTTTAAATGGTAGTTAACTCATAGTCATTGTATTAGCGGGAATGAACAAAACTAACTATAATATGATTATACATGTATTTGTATTTATCCAATAAAATTCAGAGGCTTAATATATGAATGAATCTAATTTTAAGCATAATTTACATTAAAAGACCGATTTACCGCCTTTTAATAGAGAACCCTTTTTAAATCTAGTTTTGGTCACTTTAGTACATTCTATATGACCAAATAAAATCCTTCTTTAGAATGAGGACATCATAATTTACTTTGGGTAATTTTTTGGTATTTTTCTGATAAAGTTCATTTTTTAAGGAATAATGAAAATATTGTATTTTAATTCAAAAGTATGTTTTAATCTAATTTATTTATATTGTTAGATTATCCTTTTAATTGGTTTTAAAGTGTAAATATATTATATTTTTACCATTTAATCTAATGTTGGTCATTAGAAGCCATTTCACATTTAAATTGTATATAATCAACTGTCAATCTTTTGATAGTTAATATTTCTTAAAAACACGCCTTTTGTTTTGACAGCGGGAATTAATTTTAAATTAATTTCTGCCACTTCTGTGTTTTGAATTTGGAAAAATGGATTCATATTTGGAATCAGGAGGTTCAAATTGTGTAAATAGGTAACTTTTATTTTTAGGCATTTTAAATA
Source organism: Viscum album (assembly GCA_963277665.1). Lineage (NCBI taxonomy): Eukaryota > Viridiplantae > Streptophyta > Magnoliopsida > Santalales > Viscaceae > Viscum > Viscum album. The sequence continues at coordinate 1,964,032,885 of OY728137.1, forward strand.
TTTACCCTAGTAAATATTTTATTTACCATGGTTAAAGGGTAAATTAGGTAAATAAGGGTAAAAATAATAATATTTATTTACCCTAACAAGTGTCCTAATCCTATTGGTTGAGTCATATCCGACCATGGGCATCCTTGAGTCGATTTGGGGACCCCATGAAGCCACTTAAAAGTGATTATGACACTTTATTTTAATTAACTTAAAGTAAAGGCCAAAATGAAATAAACAAATATCTTTTAGTAAATTAATTTTTACATGGGGTTATACAAGTTATATTTTCGACTATAAATATTCATTGGAAATCTAAAAATATTTCTTACATCATTGTATTTTTTTTATAATTTTTAGACCTCAAATAAATTAAATTATTTATGACACAATCATGATGCAATATTTACCTCATTAATAAATGATTTAATTAAATAAGATTATAATGATTAAAATATTATCCAAAACATGTCCAATTATGATTTGATGATTTTATTTCGATTATGAGTCATCTTATCTTCGACCATAATGATTTTTGGACCATTAGAAACCAAATATCATTATATTATAAAATAATATCTTCACTCTTTCCTAAAGAGCCCCTCCTTTCCCTTATAAAAAGAAATCACTTCTATGCAATTCCTCACACCTCTCAAGTCATTTGGCTCGTCCAAACTCTACCCAATTAAGCTCCCTACATCCCTCTCCTCCTCATAGAATCCTTACCTTAGAAATAAGGCACTTCAAGAAGTCATTTGGTTCAAACCAAAGTGAGTTACCCAAATTAAAGGTAACAGTTTCTCTTAAATTGTTTTCTTTTATTTTGCTTCTCCAACCCCTAAATTTTTTTATTTCCTTTCTTTTGTAAAAACACTAGTATCCTCAATATAATAGGATGTTTTTATGATAAGTATTCTAACTACACTTACACACACCTCCATCTAATGGATGAAGAACATAATGTTTCTGTGGATGACAAACTAACGCCTCACGAAACGATGATTGTTCAATTACATCTTACCGCCTCTCATGGTGGTCATTATGATGGAACTGTATTTATATATGATATATATTATGTTTATGATTTCTTTATGCTTCTGTACTTCCCAATTATATCAAACCTTTATGGTTTCCATGGTGGGTAAATACGATAATCTCATTTGAGGAAGTGCGGACTACCGCCCCCTCAAAGTGATGTGACTCGTTAATGCCCCATGTGAAATGTATAAAGGATAGAGTTAATGATATTATATATGATATTATACTGGAATTATAATATACCTATGTATCATTATGTTTTAATTCCATTAAAATAAGAAATAGAAATGAAAGTAGTGTTCATGCGTACGTACGGCTTACCGTCTCCATGAACGGTGCATTTCATTTCGTACCTCCAAATGTTATGTACTATTATAAATACATGTACATGATGGATATATATGATATATATGATACCCAAATCATGAATATCATTATGTATATAATGAACCTTTTACCACGTGAACAACATGTAATTATAAGAAGCCCATTTTTGACTCAAGTACCAAATATCGACAAAATGAACGTTATTAACTTAAATGATTACATAATGATTATAACATGGTAATAAGTGATATAAAAGGAATAATAAACTTGAAAAAGTTTCTTAAGCAAGTAGAAATTAACTTTAGTTTATTATTCAGGAGATTAAAGAACGAACGGGTCAAGTCAGACACGAGGTAAGGGACTTCATCTCAATCTCCTTTCATTAAGACATTTTTAGTTTTATACATGACTTTCTTTTATACGATGTATAAAACCCTTTGAATTTTACTTCTATTCAAAATGAATCTTTTCTCTATGAAGTGTTTTACTAAACGACAAAAAGGAATGTTTCTTTAACGTAAGCGGTGACAACGACCTTTCCGCCACCACGAGTATTATTTGATCTTTGGCTTCCTTAACAAGCCGGAATGTTTTTAAAAGGAAAAATAAATACCAAATACTCTTTTTACGTATTTTGGTATTAAAAATGATTTTGAGAATGGATTTATTATTTCAATATCTTGAAATGATATTTTATTATTGCAATGTGGAAATGTTATCTTTCCTTTATGCTTATGTTATGCGTTAAGATCATGTTATGGTTCTTGGGCATTATTTACGTATACGGGTGGTTCCGTGATAAACCTAGGGCGGGTGAGCCTGAGATAGCTCTCTAATGCATTGGTTAACGTGAAGGAGGTAAACGTGAATGTTTCTCCTAAGAGATTTAGGGAATATATTGTGATGGTTATTCCAAAGTAACTCCCTATGTAGCTGTGATAGCTACAATGTAAGTATGGTATGGATGCCGCAAGTTACCTTTATGATTTATGATTTCTATGTGTCTTTCATAAATCTTATGATTTCATGAGGTAAGTAAAAGAGTTCATGTTTTGTATGTATTTATGAACAAATGTTTTCATTCATTGTTTTATAACCCTTATTGAGCCTTTTATGCTCATCCCAAGTTTTGAAATGTTTTTCACAGGACTTAAAGATGAATAGGGTCAAGGATGAGATCAAGGAAAATCCATGCTCTCTTTAACATGGAATTAGACATGACTTTTTTTTCCAAGAGTTTTTATTTTATGAAAAAAGTGGATTCTGGGTAGAAGTGCCTACTTTGTAATATTTTGAGATGTAATAGTTATGTCCTAATTTCCTAAAACTCTAAACCTGAAAAGATCCTCAATGTGAATTATTCATTTAATTCAATATTATGTAATGTTTAAGGTCAGGTCCTTATAGTTGGTATCAGAGGTTGGTTTAGATAACTTTAGGAGTTAGAATATTGTTAAATTAATATCCATAAAGTAATTTATGTTAATATTGACATCATATATAATTTCCATATTACCATGTTGCTTCGCCTAAGATATTTTTTTGTTTAGAATGGTTTTCCGTAGAGGAAACAGGGCAGCTATGTTGGGACGACATCAGGAGGAAGACAACCTTCCAAATCAGCAACCTGAGATGGTCGGAATCAGAACTGAACAGTTTATTGCAGTGATGAAACAGTTGACTCAGGCTATAAATGGTGGTGGTATCCATGTATGAGATCAGCTAGATCAACCACAGAGGAACATGTCAGTAGTGGAACATTTCATGAGGCAACATCCCCCATCATTCATAGAATCATCTGATCCGGTGCTAGCTGAAGGGTGGATTAAAGCATTGGAAAATATTTTTAATGTTATGGGTTGTTCAGAACATCAAAAGGTTAGTCTCGCGGTTTACCGTTTTGAAGGTGAAGCTGATCAGTGGTGGTCGATGGTGAAAAATATCAGGGATAGTGAGGAGATTGATGCACTTTATTGAGATGAATTCAAAGGTATGTTTCTAGAGAAATATTTTCCTAAGGTGGTTCATCTTAGGATGGAAAAACAATTCTTGGAATTGAGGCAGGAGGATGACTCGGTGGTTGCTTATGAAGAAAAATTCACTCGACTGGCAAGGTATGCTCCAAACTTCATACGAGATCTTGATAGTAAAATCAACTATTTTTACCCATAACATTGTGAACATGTAATCACGTTCATGCATAAAATATTTACTCATAAGTTATCCATATTTACCCAATGCATTACAGGGAGATATAGGTCCCACACATCACATAATGAAAATAATACATATGTGTGTCACAAGATCATAAAATATTCATAATATCATAATTAATTAAATGAAATGGGTTTCATAAACATTTCAACATATCATAACTTTTGTAAAAGAGATAGATTTCATAATCATTTAATCATTCCATCATAGCATAACTCATCAGAAAAGAAGTGGGTTTCATAAGAATTTTTTCTTTGTATAAATAGTGGATGAGAAATGGGTTTAATAAGCATCTTTTCATGATAAAATATTCAAATATAGAATAATAATGATATCCTTGGTTCATATCCCTAGCAAAGCATAAGTTACATCAAATGATATCATCTTAGATGGAGAATTATTTTGAAAGATCACTTGAAACATTTCTTGAGGAAAATGTATTTTCTTTGAAAATCATTTTTTAAAAACATAAAACAGTTTAAAAAACCTTTTCTTTGAAAATAAACTTGAAAACTTATAAATTAATCTTTAAAAATCATTTAAAACATTTCTTGAGAAAAATATAATTTCCACTTTGAAAAACAATTTTTAAAAACATAAAACATTTTTGAAATCATTTTATTTGAAAATAAAAGTTAAAACTTATAAGGAAGATTCAAAGAAAATAATGTTCATGATGATGAGATTTTTTTTTCAAGTTATACACGTTAAAACAAAGATTCCTTTCACAATGTTGATAAAATCCAAACAAGCACTGTTTGGAAAATGACATGAAGATTAATTTCATTTTTTTTTAAAAAGTCAAAAATGGGTAAAAATATATTTTAAAAATAATATAAGGATAATAAAACATTTTTAGAAAACATAGTTTTGGAAGAAAATGGATTTTTGACCGAAGAGAGAAATAAATTCTGATTTTCTTAAATAGATTTTTTCAATTATTTTAAGTACCAAAGAGTAAAAAACGACACTACCACTTGAAAATATCATGAATAATTATAGTGGAATAAAAATCATGAGTTTCTTGAGATATAGATCATAATATTTTATCATTGTAAACAAAATCATAAATAATCTTGATAAATGATGAGATTGTGACATAAAATCATCACCACTTTGGTAACATTGAATCATAAGCCCCACAAAGGAATAAAATAAAATAAAACTTAAAATATAATTAGGATAAATAAATTAATGATATTACATGTCAAATGGTATGTATATACACCTCTTTAAAGAATATAGGTGCATAACATAACGAATGTCTCAAAGAATGCAAGTTGAGACAAAAATCCATTACCGATTTGTTAACTATTGAACCATAAACACCATGAAATAGATATAATCAAATGGATATGTAAAACAAAAAAAAATTATTATAATCATCATAATATACATTCATGGGAATTATATACACCACATAAAATAAATAGGTAGTGAATATGACATGTGTCTCACAGAAGTAAAAAGTGAGACAAAAATCCCTTACTGTTTTATTAATATTTTGAATCATAATACCCAATAAATAATAAAATCAAATGAAACATCAAATTTCATGAAAATAATATGATTCATGATATAAAATTTCAAATGGGTAGTATATACACGACACAAAATTAATGAGTGGTGAATTTTCATATATCTCCCAGAAATAAAAGAGAGACTAGAAATCCCTTATCGCTTTAGTAATATTTTGAATCATAATACCCAATAAAGAATAAATAAAATGAAACATTAAATGTCATGAAAATAATATTATTCAAGATATAACATGTCAAATAGTTAGTATATATACCACACAAAAGAAAAGAGTGGTGAATTTTCATATGCCTCCCAGAAATAAAAGAGAATATAAATCCCTTACCTTAAGTCTTGAATTCCATCATAGATGTTAAAACCTAATGTATAATAAATATAAATTTATTATAAATATATTAAAGAACAATAATTATATATACCATACTAGATATTATTTTCTTATGACCTTTTATTACCCGTTTATTAACAATTCCATGTTAAAGTCACTTTTCAGGTAATAACCGCTTTGTTTTTTTGTATATGTTTTGATTTGTTATTTTTGGTTATATTACTTTGATAATTATTTAATAACATCCATAATATTAACCATGATATAAATATCATATATATTCATTATATATGTATTTAGAGTAATCCATAAAATTTAGTGATAGAAAATGAAATACACTGTTCATGGAGGAGGTAGGTCGTACGTACAAATGAACATTGTTTTCATTTTCTTATCAGATTGAAAGAAATAAATTTAAATGGTATATTAATATTATATAATAATTTTTATGTCATATTTATTATATATATTTATTAAACTCATCCTTAATACCTTCCATGTAAAGCGTGAACAAATCACATCGCTTCGTGAGGTGATAGTCTGTCGTACACATGAGCGATGTTATCATCTTCCCACAAAATAGAAATCATGAAGATATGTGTGATATAATAATTAAATAATAATAATAATATTAAAAATATCATATATAAACAATAAATTCATAATTATATCCAACCATTAGAGGTGGTAATGGAAAAACGAATGACATTGGTTTGTGAGGCGGTAGTCCGTTGTACACACAAATGATAATTTTGTAAACCATTTGATGGAAGTGAAGATGGTTGTAGGTCATGAACTTAACATAAAAACATATTAGTATATATAAGATACTTAGGTTATTATATCATCATTTTATAATAATAATTGAATGAGGTTGAGGAAGAAATAAAACAAAAACTCTCGTTGATGAATGTCACCTCTTCTTCAGGTATCCTCATTAAGTTTGCACCAAAAGCTTTACTTGGTTAGATTTTTGTACAAAATAAAGATTATAGGATGATATTATAAAATTTTATAAGTTATTTGGGTATGTATTGTCTGAAAAAAGGGTTTTAAGGTGTGAAGAGGAGAGAAGAATGTGTGACCTTTTATAAGTGAGGTGAGTGACACACTTGTAATTTTTTTGAAAGAAAGAATTACAACCATGTTTTTTTCATGTCACAAGGATCCAATAATGAACAATTCTCAGTAATATAAGGTATAAGGTCAAAATATGATCATATAATGGGTTTTGGACAAGTTTTAGGTAATTTTTGACCCTTATCTCTTTAGTTTAACCCCTCAGAAAAACCATTTTTACATTAACCACTTAATTTTTTTTTCTATTTTCACTATTCATTTTGGTCAAAAATTAAGTTGAACTTATTAGATAATATAAATTATTATGATTAAAAATATGAAATATTTTTTTTTAATTACATTAATAAAAGTGGCAAAATTTAAGATTAGTTTTCCCTTTTTTCTTCCATGGAGAAATTCGTAGAAAGACCTTATCACAAACTTCACATTCTAGATCACATTGAAGATTATCAACATAACATTTATATAACTTTGTGTGGTACTTACATGTGGCTAAATGGATCCAACCTTAATTTCCATCTCATTAGCTAGCTAATGTCCCAATAGCTTTCTTTCTACAACTCCATTCCAGTACATATAAAGGATTTTATAAGGATCCATATAAATGCTCGAGTGAAAGCTATTGTTGTAAGGAAACTCTAATAGAGGAAGGTGTGAACCCAAACACCTTTAAAATCTATTGAATAAGATATTATCATATCCTTTGGGGTTTGAATTGTTCTCACATTACTAAAACTCAACTCTATATAAAGTTCTTACTGAAGACTTAACCAAAACTTTGAGGTAAACTTCAGATCCCAATCATATACAATTGAATATGGTACTCCATGAAACCATAATTCTTCCTTAATATATGTTCTATCAATATGATCTAAAGATAAATATTCTCTGGTATCAATGAAGTATGCTAACTTTGCAAGGTGATTAACTAAAACCCATAATTACCTCAATATCAAGGATAAGATAAACCCTAAAGGTTACCAATACCTTTAATCATATGTCCATAAAAATGCATTCCTCTTTAAATAACTTTGTCACTAAAAAATATATGAAACCAATGGGTTGTATTGCAATAAATGTCTCTTAAAATATCCTTAATCTTGATAAACTCCCATCACATAAAATCTCAAAAGGGGTATCAATGACTTTTAACTTACGATCAACCTTAAAATCATAAACCCATGATGATATCCATAAATTTTATGTTAATATTACATGGAGACATATACACTTAAAAATTTTAATTCACCATTTATTCCTTATATAATCTCTTATCTTATAAAAAAACATTTTCATTGGAAGCTTGGGTTCATTATTGCACTGATAAAATATTAAATGCGATTTCATTATTTCATAATCCATGTAGAGGGAGATAATCACATATAATTTCACCAAAGGATGACAAATAAGATTTTAATAGGGCTTATTCATACAAAATCAAACATTAAATTCCCAACTAAGGATGGAAGGATAAGTGTTCCCTAATTATCATGATTTTCTTCATTCATTATGATTCCATAAGCTTTTCCTTCAAAGGTTTTTGTGTATTACCATCCATATTAGCCCTTGGATTGGGTCATTGATTCGTATAATGCCCAAACTCATTGCAATTGAAACACTAAAGTTTAGGTGGTGAATTCTATTAATCTATCTATCTATTTATTTCATTGACTATCCTATTCACATCACTTCTATATTTTTTTGTTTGATGACCAAGCTTCCCACACTTTAAACACCTTCTTATTCATTTTAGGAACTCAAATAAGTGCTTCTTTCCACAATTTTTTCAAGTACGAGTTTGAAACTTTTTCTTCCCTCCATGTGTCATATCATTCGATTTTCCATGGAACCCCATTTTCCTTTTCTTATCACCAAAACCCATAAGGTTTCTAGCTTAAATTTCAAATTTTAGTGTACATTGAACAATTTTTTTGTAACATACAAAGTCACTTATGGCTAACACCCTTCAAAGATTTAGTTTTGATCCACTAAAGAATCAGGTAACCTTACTTTCAGGATGAATTATAATACCTAAAGAGTACCTCACAAGTCTCATAAAATTGTCTTCATAGGTACCAAAAGATTTATCATCCTTCTTCTTAGGCTTGAAGAATTACTTATCCATTTTTGTATGAATAATACAAGGAAAGTACTTATTGAAAATAGGATTTTAAACTCATCCCACTTCATGGAGTTAATTTCTTATCATTACTTCATATTCTTAATAAGAGTCCTCTATTGATCCTCCTCACCTTCCAAATGGTAGATAGACAGATTGAATTTTTCATGCTTTGAACACTAGAGAACAAAAAATACATTTTTAGTTGCATTTATCCATTGCTCAGCAACCAGCATATCAACATAATCGCTAAAAAAAGATGATCATTGCCACATGAAGGACTCAACATAACGTTGTTCCCCCATTTTCTTATTTGGAAGTCCATCATGAGTCATAGCTTGAGAAAGTTTTGTAAGCATAATAATGAGGTTTTTAATTTCATCACCCATAAAATTTGGTTGCTCGGGAGGAAAATCATCGCATTATCCATTGTATTCAGCATTAACACTGTTCATTCAGGTTACATCCATTGAATAAAACTAAAAATACCAGTACATGCAATAATAATCATATTAGGGAACCATATAATCATGATGGATCACTTATAGGGCATCTAAATCATGTCACCTTTTTAATATATGACACTTTAGGTTTATCCTAGGTCATTCATAGTCATCATCTATTTAAATCCTTTATGATGGTTCGTAAATAGTTTTTTTTAATTTTCAAAACATATCCCTTAGGAGTGTTAAACCACGCGTGTAACAAAACACATTTTCATGCACTATGTGACGATAGAGTCTAGCTCAATGCACCATTTTTAGAGTTATTACCCCTAGGTACCTCTATGCCAGATCCACATCCACTTGTAGTATCCAAATATAGATGTAATTTCTTGGAAACCACTTGCATTATACTTTACCAAAATTCCAGGACATTTCCCTATACTTTGACTCATCCTTAGACTTATCCTTAGAGATATCCATATATATATCCTTAGAAATATCCCTAGGAATTTCTCCAAAGTTTTCTCATCCTAGTTTCCAAAGGCTAACTAAACCTTTCCTCTGATACCAACAATAAAAACTCAGGCTTTCCAAACATGGATATTACATATTTTTAGATGAATATTCATTACATTACACAAACACACACCTGATGACCATAATAATTTAGTACTTTTGGAAACTTGCAACATGATCTTCTTAATTTAGTGAAACATATTCAATGTCTCTCACAAAGATCTTCCCCTTCGGTATTCTTAAAAAACATACCCTACTTAAACCTTTATTCATAACCTGGGGAAAAGAAACACAAGAAAGGGTGATCTCAGATTCTCAGTAAGGGTAAACAAGGGAGATACATAACCATAACATGAACATAAGTGTATGAGAACATGATCATAACATATGAAAACCATACCTACATATCAAAGGTCAAAATCTTGAGTCATGGTATAAAGATTGACAGTTCATAAGACATGAATCATAATGAAATCAAATAACACGGGACATGAGAGAATAAAACTAGCATAAGACATAGATTTTCAACATACATATTAGATTATAACATTGGTAACATGTATAAATAAATAAAGGTTCACTCATTAAGTTAAGGACATGAAATCAGGTCCTCACATAAACTTATGGACATGCAACCAGGTCCATGCATAACATTATGGACATGAAAGATAGGTCTACGCATAACATTCTGGACATTAAATATAGGTACATGCATAATATTGTGAACATGCAATCAAGTTCACGCATAAAATTTTGAACATGTAATCAGGTTCATGCATAACATTGTGAACATGTAATCAAGTTCATTCATAATATCGTGAACATGTAATCAAGTTCATACATAACATATTTAATCATGAGTTATCCATCTTTACCCAATGAATTGGAGGGAGATATTGGTCCCACCCATCACATAATGAAAATAAGACATATGTGTGCCATAAGATCATAAAACATTCACCATATCATAACCCATGAAATGAAATGGGTTTCATAAACATTTCATAATATCATAACCTATGGAAAAAAGACAGGTTTTATAATCATTTCATCATTCCATCATAGCATAACCCATGGAATAAGAAGTATATTTTATAAGAATTTTATTTTGGTATAACCCATGGAATAGAAATAGGTTTCATAAACATCTTATCATGATAAACCATTCAGAGAATGAATAATAGTGGTATCCTTGGTTCATATCTCTAACAAAGCAGAAGTTACATCAAAGGATATCATCTTAGATGGAGAATGATTTTGAAATAACACTTGGAACATTTCTTGAGAAAAATATATTTTCTTTAAAAATAATTTTTAAAAAATAAAAAATAGTTTGAAAATCCTTTTCATTTAAAATAACCTTGAAAAATTATAAAGGAAGCTTTAAAAATTATTTAAAACATTTCTTGAGGAAAATACCATTTCCACTTTGAAAACACTTTTTAAAACATAATTTTTTTTGAAAATAATTTTATTTGAAAATAACCTTGAAATTTTATAAAGTAATATTCAAATAAAATAATGTTCATGATGACAAGAAGTTTTGTTCATTCCATACACATTAAAACAAAGACTCCTTTCACATTTTTAATAAAATCCAAACGGACACTATTTGGAAAATGACATAAATATTTATTTCATTTTTTTTGTAAAAAGTCAAACATGGGTAAAAATATATTTCAAAAATAATAATAGGATAATAACACTTTTTTGAATTTTTTTTAGAAAAAATGTTTTGGGAAGAAAAGGGATTTCCGGCCGAAGAGGGAAATAAATCTAGATTTTCTTAAAAAGATTTTATCAATTATTTTAAGTACCAAAGAGTGAGAAAATGGTAATATCACTTTAAAATATCATGTATAACCACATGAGAATAAAAAAAATAATTTTATTGAGATATGGATCATAATATTTTATCAACAGAAACATAATCATAAATAATCCTGATAAATGATGAGATTGTAACATAAAATCATTAACACTTTGGTAACACTGAATCGTAAGACCCATGAAGGAATAAAATAAAATGGGACTTAAAATATAATTAGGATAAATAAATTCATGATATTACATGTCAAAGGGGCTGTATATACATCTCTTGAAATAATATAGGTGCATAACATAACGTACGTCTCAAAGAAGGAAAATTGAGACAAAAAATCCCTTACTGATTTGTTAAATTTTGAACCATAAACCCTATGAAAGAGAGATCCTAAAATGGATATGTAAACCCCAAAATTTTTTAGGAGAATCATCATAATATTCATTCATGGGAAGTATATATATCACATAAAAGAAATATGTGGTGAATATGGCATGTGTCTCAAGGAAGTAAAAAGTGAGACAAAAATCCCTTACCACTTTAGTAATATTTTTAATCATAAGACCCAATAAATAATAACATAAAATGAAATATTAAATGTCATTAAAATAATATAATTAATGATATAACATTTCAAAAGGGTAGTATATACACCATACAAAAGAAACTAGTGGTAAATTTGCATATGTCTCCCAGAAATAAAAGAGTGACTAGAAATCCCTTACTGCTTTAGTAATATTTTGAATCATAAGACCCAATAAATAATAACATAAAATGAAACATTAAATATCATGAAAATAATTAGATTCATTATATAACATTTCAAAGGGTTATTATATACAACAAAAAAAAATAAATAAGTGGTGAATTTGCATACGTCTCCCAAAAATAAAAGAGAGACTAGAAATCCCTTACCTTAAGTCTTGACTTCCATCGTACACGTTCAAACCTACTATATAATAAATATAATTTTATTATACACCTATTAACTAAAAATAATTATATATATATATATCACACTATATATTATTTTCTTATGACCTTTTATTACCTGTTTATTAACAATTCAATGTTAAAGTTACGTTTCGTGTAATAACCGCTTTGTTCATATATGTTTTGATTTGTTATTTTTGGTCATATTACTTTGATCGTGATTTAATAATATCTATAATATTAAACATGATATAAATATAATATATATTCAGTATATATTTTTTATATTAATCTATAAAATTTAGTGATAGAAAATGAAATACACCGTTCATGGAGACAGTAGGTCGTACGTACGCATGAACGTTGTTTTAGTTTTCTTGTTGGATTGAAAAAAAAGAAATGTAAATGATATATTATGATTAAAAAATCATTTTTTCTCATATATATCATATATGTTAATTTAAATCATTCTTAATACCTTCTATGTAATGCGTGAATGAATCACATCACTTCGCGAGGTTGTAGTCTGCCTTACAAATGAGTGACGTTATCGTATTCCCACAAAATGGAAAGCATGAAGGTATGTGTAATATAAAAATTCTATAAGTATAATAATATTATAAATATAATATATAAATAATAAATACATCATTATCTCCAACTGTTAGAGGTGGTAATAGAAAAACAAATGACATCGGTTCGTGGGGCTGTAGTTCACCGTACACACGAATGATGATTTCGTAAACCATTTGATGGAAGTGGAGATGGTTTTAGGTCATAAACTTAACATAAAAACATATTATTATACGAAATATACTTATTTTATTATATAAAAATGTTATAATATGAATTTAAGGAGTTTTAGGAATAAATAAAATAAAAACACTCATTGATGAAGGTTACGTCTTCTTTGGGTATCCTCCTTAGGTTTGCACCAAAAGCCTTACTTGGTTGGATTTTTGTACAAAATAAGGCCTATAAGATGAGAGGAGATAATTTGGGAAGTGATTTGGGTATGTATTTATTGAATCAAAATTTATTTTAAGGTGTAAATAGGAGAGGAGAAGGGGTGACCTTTTATAAGTGAGGTGAGTAACACACTTGTAATTTTTTGAAAGAAAGAATTACACCCACATTTTTTTCATATAAAAAGGCTCAAATAATGGAACATTCTTGATAATAGAATGTATAAAGTCTAATTATGGTCATATTATGAGTGTTGAAAAAGTTTTGGTTCATTTGTTACCCTTATCTTTTTAATTTAACCCCCTGACAAAACCATTTTTACCTTAACCACAATAATTAATTTTTATTATTTTCACTATTCACTTTGATGAAAATTTAAGTTGAACTTATTAGATAATATGAATTTTTATAATTACAAACATGGAATCCATTTTTCCAAATTCAATTCACATAAATAAACAAATTTAATTTAAAATTAATCCCACAGACGTGATGAGAAAACGAGTTTTCAAATAGAAAATGTTCAAAAGGTTATAAAGTTTTTATATCCAATTTCAATATGAAATTGATTAAAATGACCTAAATTGGATTAATAGATATATAATTTAACTAATTTTACTCTAAAAGAAATTTAAAAATTAATTTAACTTTATAAATAATATAAATGAAAAGGCAGTTTTCAATTAAAATTCAGTATTTTTCACTTTTCATAAAAAAAATTTATCTTTTCAGAAAATTCTCAAAAATTCAGACTAAACTAATTTTGATATTATGATTTCAAAAATTAATTTTATTTTATCAAATTAATTTTCTAAAATTTTCAAAAATTAATTATATTAATGTTCACAAAAAAGAAATAAAAAGCATTTTTTTAGAAAATAATATTTTTGAAACATATAGAGACTTTACAAAAAATTAAGTAATTTTTTATCAATATGTTTCCTTTATGTAAAACCATTATAATTAATATTTAAAAAGTAGTTATTACTATTCATATCACTAAGTTTAATTACTAGGTTATAATGGTTGTGTTTAAATAACTATATTAATAATATATCATGGTTTTGTTAAAACTCAGTGTCGTGTATAATGAAAGCTAACCCAATATTTTGTGCAACACAAGATTAACTTGGTATTGTGTGTAATGAAAAATTAACTTAGCATTATGTGTAACACAAGCTATCAAATAAATTTAATTTATTTTAAAAAAAAAATCATAAAAATTTGGGGTGTTATACTATGGCTATGTCACTACTAGGAGAGTTTCAAGATAGGTGTTTAACTGAACAATCACATTAACTCATGACTCATTTATTTGTTGAGTGAAGTAACAACTTCTAGAAATCATAAACTTGATTTACTAAACATTTTTCCTCTAAATATGGAACAAACTATCTATGACTACTTTGTCGTCATATTTAGTTAAGTCATCTCACCACTCTTATAAGAACTCCCTAGTATTAGGAGACACCCTCAGCTAAAGTTTTCAAGCACCTTGTACACTCGGTTTTGTTCAAATTAAAACAATAAAAGACATTTGTGACTTAATATTTCTTTGAGGGTTTTGATTATTACTTGAATAATGACATCATTTTCTATTTGATATGCACATACTATGTGATCACACTCACAACTGACTATATGGTAAATAGAAAAACATTTATCTCGTCTTAAATTGATTTAATCTATGCATTTTAGTTTATTATTTTATGTGATTGCGCTAGCTTGAAAATGCACACAACAATAATAAACAATGCATAAATTAAATAAACTGCCCGACTGATCTTGAGCATTTGATATTGGTTGATCCATTTATACTCAATGGATCAACTGTGACCTAAGGAGTATAATACCTGAGTTGGGTCTTGACTCGTATTTCAGCTCACACCCCAATCTAGTGTTTTCAAATCTCGTTTGGGTTATCGACTCATCTTGGCATGGGCCATATCTTACAACATCATTATCATAATACAAATGTATATGCATGCATACAAGGGGGTCTTAGGAAGTGAAAAATATATATAGATAATCTGATGGACGTGCAAATTCTTATACAAATTAAATTAAGAAGGAAGATGCACATACCACCAAAATAAATAAAAATTAATTAAATATTACAAGCATCACACAAAGTTGTAATAATTAATTAAATAAAATAATCCCAGACAAATAAAAGTTGATCAATGCTCAAGACCATTTTACAGGTAAAATAAATGCACGATAAAATTAAAATGAAATAAATTTAAGTCTGAGTACAATTAAAGAAATTAAATGAATTATTTTAATTCAAATAATTTATTTTTGTCCAGTCCTGAAATAAATTTAATTTTAAACAAAAAATTTAATTAAATTTTCAATTTTTTTTTATTTTTAAATCCAAAAATTTAAATTCATTATTTTTGGATATATTAAAATCTTTCATGGGCCCTAAAACCCACTCAATCCTATTACGGATAGGAAAAAACCTGTGCAAAGCTATTCCGGGTCAGGCAGAGCCCGACCTGACCCATTCTGGGTTGGAAAAGTCTTGGCTTGGATTACGGGTCACCCAAACAGCTGGGAGGGGCTGCTGGAGAAGCCGATTCTGGTTAGAGGGGACCCGAATAGGGGAGTCAGACGATGTAAGGGTTGTTGAGGGGAAGTCGCATGTGGCGGTCATAATTAGAGTGGATGACGATGGTTTGATTGGTGACAAGGAGGCTGACCAGGACAGGCCAACGACATAGGTAGGTAGTTCTAGGAGGGCCTACCATGACTAGGGGGTGTTCAGACACATGAGTGCAATGTATAGGTTAGATGAGGCAACAATGACCGTGGGTGCCCGAGACAGTACTACGAGGGCAGCTGTTGGGTAGGGGTGGCATGGCTGCAAGGAATTAGCCGATTAGGAGTGAACACATGGGGAAAGGTCAGGGTTTGGCCAAATGAGATATAATTGGTAAGGTTAAGGGTCAATAGTGGCAGTGGGAAGTCGGTAGAAGGGGAAGCAGAGATCCACGCTGTCGGGAAAGGGGGTGGTCTCATCGGAGAAGAACAAGCCTGTACAAGACCCTATTTTTTTTTTATAAAAAAATTATTAATATTTCTATCTCTCTTTGTCTGTTAGGCACCACAAAAATGGATTCCATTTTTTTCCATTTGCACCACATGAAAACATCATAGAGTGACCCCTTTTTTTTCAAAAAATATGTCAAGCCTGTTAATAGGCTATGAACTTATTTTTTTTAAATAAAATAAATCTTGTTGTCACTTAGTTGGAAAATGACCGCCCCTCCAATTAAGTAGTTTTTTTTCAAATCTCACTACCATAAAATAGGCTTTTATCAATGCTAAAAAAGCCTTTATCAGCACTAAAAAACATTGATAATAGAGCCGCTATTGGGGGGGGGGGGGGTCCTTTATCAGCACTATTTTTAGTGATGATAAAGGAACCCCTTTATTAGCACTCCGAAAAGCACTGATAAATGTTCCCCTTTATTATAACTATTCTAAGCACTGATAAATTCTCCATTTATCATTGCTTTAAATAGTGCTGATAAAGTCTCCATTTATCAGCGTTATTTAAAGCGCTGATAAAGGCTTCCCTGCCTGGGTGTGATATTTATATAACAGCACACCTAGCCAATCTGCAAAAAATAAACAGCACCAAACCAGAAAAAATGACCTACACAAACTAGCAAAAGCCTGCTAAAAAATAACCACCCATAGTATATACAAAAGAACCACATACACGATGCAAATGATGAAAAAAAAGTAGTTTACACAAAGGTTTGGAAAACAATGCTATATAAATTTAATTGACATCATGAATACAAAAATATTACCTCATGGTATATACTAAAAAACACTTCTATATACATTTTGAACAATTTTTTATAAAAGTACATTTACAATTATCCAATAAACAGTTAAAAACATTAATGTTTTCTCTTTTGACATCTGTGGTCCCCTCTAAAAAATGTCCTCCAATGGTAATAGTCACCGAAAAAATAATCCCAACTCGATAAAAAGGTTCCACCTATATAAGAAAACAAATATTACATTAGTAATACTATAAAGAAATAAATTAAACATTAATATGAATAATACATTAAAAAAATGTCAATTTTTAATAAAAATGACACATTTGGAGTTATACTGGTAACACCATGCATTTTATTGAGGTGGAGTTGATTTCTACACATAAAAAATGACTGATAGATAGTTTTCCTGAAGTATCAAAACAATCAGAATACATTTCCTCAGTTTTTAGTAAGTCAGTTGTGTTTTTTACTAAAATGTCATTTCAAACTGAAAACATGAAATTTGAGTCATAGTAGTCACATCATGCATCGGTTTGACATGAGACTACTTCATACATGTCACAAAGGACTTATGAATTATTTTCATTAATTTGGAAGAAAATTAGAGTGTGTTTTCTTGGTTTTTAGTGAGTGACACGTTTTGAGTTAAAATGTCAATTTTAAACTAATAGCCGACACTTTTAGCCATACCAGTCACACCATTCATCGGATTGAGGTGGGGTTTAATCCTACACATCACAAATGACTCATGGATAATTTTTATAAAATACCAAAACAATATGAATGTGTTTTCTAGGTTTTAAGTATGTCAGTTGTTTTTTTACTTAAATTAATGTCAATTTTAAATAAT
Organism: Viscum album; assembly: GCA_963277665.1. Classification (NCBI taxonomy): domain Eukaryota; kingdom Viridiplantae; phylum Streptophyta; class Magnoliopsida; order Santalales; family Viscaceae; genus Viscum; species Viscum album. The sequence continues at coordinate 1,964,050,854 of OY728137.1, forward strand.
AAGACACATTTGGAGTCATACCGGTGACACCATGCATCAGATTGGGTGTGGTTGATTATTACATGTCATAAATGACTAATAGATAATTTTCCTAATGTATATAAACAATTGAAATGTATTTACTCGATTTTCAATATGTTAGTTGTGTTTTTTTACTAAAACGTCATTTCAAACAGAAAACATGCAATTTTAGTCATACCAATCACATCATGCGTCAGTTTGATGTGAGACTACTTCATACACGTCACAAAGGACTTAAGAATTATTGTTCTTAATTTTTAAGACAATCAGAGTGAATTTTCTTGGTTTTCAGTGAGTGACGTGTTTTGAGTTAAAATGTCAATTTTAAACTGATAGTGGACACTTTTAGTTATACCAGTCACACCATTCATCGGATTGAGGTGGGGTTGATTTATACACATAAAAACTAACTCATGGATCATTATCCTAAAATATAAAAACAATCCGAATTAATTTGCTCAGTTTTCAGTATGTCAGTTGTGTTTTTTTACTTGAATTAATGTCAATTTTAAATAAAAAGACACATTTGGAGTCATACCGGTGACACCGTGAGTCGGATTTAGGTTCTGTTGATTACTACACGTCAAAAATTACTAATAGATCATTTTTCAAAATTATCAAAACAATCGGAAAGCATTTCCTTAGTTTTCAGTATGTCATTTGTGTTTTTTTACTAAAACATCATTTAAAACCGAAAACATGAAATTTGAGTCATACCAGTCGCATCGTGCATCAGTTTTACGTGAGAATGCATCATACACATCACAAAGGAATTACGAATCACTGTAATTAATTTTAAAGATAATTGGAGTGCGTTTTCTTGGTTTTCAGTGAGTGACACATTTTGAGTTAAAATGTTAATTTTAAACTGATATCGAACACTTTTAGTCATACCGGTCACACCGTTCGTCAGATTGAGGTGGGGTTGATTAATACATGTAAAAACTAACTCATGGATCATTTTCCTAAAATATAAAAACAATAATAATGCATTTTCTCAGTTTTCAGTATGTCAGTTGCGTTTTTTTACTTGAATTAATGTTAATTTTAAATAACAAGACACATTTGGAGTCATACCAATGACACCATGTATCATATTGAGGTGAGGTTGATTCCTATATATCAAAAATGACTGATAGATAGTTGTACTAAAGTATCAAAACAACCAGAATGAATTTTCTTAGTTTTGAGTATGTTAGTTCTATTTTTTTACTAAAACGTCATTTCAAACCGAAAACATGAAATTTGAGTCATACCAGTCGCATCATGCATCATTTTGACGTGAGATTTCTTCATAAACATGAAAAAGGACTTAAAAATCATTTTAATTAATTTGGAAGACAAAAAAAGTGCATTTTCTTGGTTTTCAGTGAGTGACATGTTTTCAGTTAAAATTTCAATTTTAAATTGATAGCGGAAATTTTTAGTCATATCAGTCACACCGTTCATCGGATTAAGGTGGGGTTGATTCCTACATGTCATAACTGACTCATGGATAATTTTACTAAAATATAAAAATAATCCAAATGCGTTTTCTTGGTTTTTAGTATGTAAGTTGTGTTTTTTTACTCGAATTAATGTCAATTTTAAATAACAAAACACATTTGGAGTCATACCGGTGACACTGTGTGTCAGATTAAGGTAAAGTTAATTCCTACATGTCAAAAATGACTGATAGATCATTCTCATAAAGTATAAAAGCAATAAAAATTCATTTCATCATTTTTTAGTATGTTAGTTGTGTTTTTTTACTAAAATATTATTTCAAACCAAAAACATGAAATTTGAGTCATACCGGTCACATTGTGCATCAGTTTGACATTAGACTACTTCATACATTTCACAAAGTACTTATGAATTTCTATCCTTAATTTGGAAGACAATCAGATTGAATTTTCTTGGTTTTCAGTGAGTGGCACGTTTTGAGTTAAAATGTCAATTTTAAACTGATAATAGAAACTTTTAGTCACACCAGTCACACAATTCGTTGGATTGAGATGGGGTTGATTCCTACACGTCACAACCAAATCATGTATAGTTGTACTAAAATATCAAAACAATCTAAATGCATTTTCTTAGTTTTCAGTATGTCAGTTGTGTTTTTTACTTGAATTAATGTCAATTTTAAATAACAAGACACATTTGGAGTCATACTAGTGACACTGTGTGTCAGATTGAGGTGTGGTTGATTCCTACACATCACAAATGACTGATAGATAATTTTCCTAAAGTATCAAAACAATAGGAATGCATTTACTTGGTTTTCAGTATGTCAGTTGTGTTTTTTTACTTGAATTAATGTCAATTTTAAATAAAGACAAATTTGGAGTCATACTGACGACATTGTGCATCGGATTGAGGTGAAGTTGATTCCTACATGTCAAAAATGACTTATGGATCGTTGTCCTAAAGTATCAAAACAAATTTTAAGTACATTTTTATGCCTTAAAGTCAATGCACCCTTGCCTCTAAAACCTAAAAAATAGACCAAGCCTGCTCAATATGCTCAATTTACCCAATTTAGAAGGATTATGGAAAAACCTTTGATCCCTGTACTATTGACACAGAATAACATCCTCTTTATATAGCATAGATTTAGTCGGCCCAGTTAAGAACAAACTTTCATATATTCAGGACCTCCAAATGAATATATGACAGTTGGTTCTTCACTGGGTCGACTAAAGAGGGGAACTACTAATATTGCAGATTGAATCGATGTTTTTTGGAGAAAAACATTTCTCATTGTTGAAAATAATAATAGTGGAGTAATATCCTATGCCCATTATGTCTCAAGACGTCACAAAAAACTCAAGGGATGGGGAAACCCCTTATGGATACTTTTTATCTTTTGTGGTCTATCAACAACACACATACTTTGTAAATGAGGACCACCAATTTCTTTTAAAAAACCTATCAACATGCAATTAATTTAGTTCACAAACAAGGACCATAAACAACCTTAATTTTTAGTGGGGCATTTAGCCCGTACAAATCACAACATTACCATCAAACAAAGAGAAATATATAGTAGACATGATTATTAAAGTTGAAATTATTTAAGAAGTTTACCATATTCATTCTATATTTGTACATTCTTCCATCAGGTATACTGCCCACTCATTTCTAAGCATATCTATATCGTCTTGTGAATATGAATATTTTCGATAGTCATGGTAGTACTGGAAAAATATAAATACAAAAAATATTAATAAGTATTTTAAATTAAATAGAAATTATCTTTGAAAATACATCTTTAGGGATGCTGGTTTTTTCATGGAATATGATCTCTTTCATAAATTTACAAACATAATAACCACAGTCTTTATCATTTTTTTGTTTTGGACACTGTAGAAACATTGAAAAAAATAAGTAATTTTTTTATATTTATTTGGATAGTGAAATATTATCATATATACCCTGATACATATCCAGTTTTAATACTTTTCAGGTTTCTTGTCCTTTTTCCTGGCCTCATTCCATGATGTAGACGATATTCATGCACCGACCTCTCATAATAGAATCCTCATTAAAAAATAATATAAATTATATAATTGGATGTTTAGTTCTAAAATGTTGGATGTAGTGTATTAAAAATTGAAAAATTCCATCATGTGTGATTGGTTTGTTGTATATCCATGCATCGAATCCAAAAAATAAATCTTTGGAGTATTAAAATTGATCGCAATGAGCATCCAATGCTGCCTAAGAGCATAAAAAAGAACAAGTAATGAAAGAAATTAAAATATATTTGATATTATTAAATTGTAGAGTTTTACCCCTGCATCATTGGTATTAATAAGAGTATGTCATCCATAATTTTGTTGTTAAATGATTTGAGCAGTCCTACCACTATTTCACCATCTTTCTTGGAAGTTATGTATTCTTGTTTTGTAGAGGTGACGTGAGGACTAATGAGTCCAAATTTTTGTTCATGGAAAAATCCCTTCAATTATTTTTCATATACACACCTGCGAAAAATATAAAATTTATTTAGTCATAATTATCATAGTATATCATCTTTTAGAAAATCAAATCATGAAAACATACCTTATGTAAACATTTACAATTGAGCCATCTAACCAATTATAGTCGAGGATTTCAGTTTCAATCTCAACACCAATGAAGTGTGCATTTTCACCTCCATACATATTTACTTCAAAATCAATTATGTTATTACCACCATCTTTCAACTTCATATCCACATGAGCCATCAATGATAATAAATGTGGATATAGAATAGGGGGTAAGGTTCTTTGGGTAGATCATTTTGATCAGTTGGTTTATCCTTAAGATGGTTTTGAACCAATATTTCATTTCACCCCCTTCCCTTTGTCCGTCTATAATAAAATGAATAAGTTTTGACCTTTTTTCATTAAATGTTTAAGTTTTATCTTGAAAATTAAATTAAAAATGAATACCTCATTATCGACATATTTTTTTACAAGATTTGACGGTCATTAGATGAATGTTCCAAGAGCTTGTTTGATCGTATGAATATATGCATCATCAATTGGAATAGGTAGCTCGACACTCAACTCTAGGGATATAGTAATTGACACTCTGACATGATCTGTCGGAAGTGGTCTGTTGTGTATCATGTCATTCTAGATATTGAACACTGTATCCCTCGCTACAAGGCGATGAGTGGGTGTTGATAGATATAAATCACAGTCACTTTCACCCCATAGAATATCAATACAGGAAAGGTATCAGTGTCTAGTGTCTATCTGATTAACATTTCATAGAAACAATTATTAGAAAATTGACTACCTCAGTTAAGAATTGTTTTTGAGGGGAATGGATCACCTCAAAACTGGTGGGGGTGGGGCTGGATCTTCACATGTGGGTTTTTCTTAAGTTGTTTCTTCTCTTTGACCCCCATCAAACTTGTTATCATCTCTTTCTGGTATTGTAATTCTTCTTCAAATATAGCTAATCTTTCTCTAATCTTTTTCATTTCCCCAGTTTGACCCTCCACTTGTTTTTTTATCAAAATATGTTCAGGGTGTCACCCCAAAACCCGCACCTCTAACATGGCCATAATTTTCTAGTTGCTTCAAGGCCAATGAAAGCATGTATTCATTTGGTGTGGGTGTTGTTGATTCTTGTGGCTATGTCAGATAGAAAATATAGGATAATAAGTAATCATTGTTATGTAATAGTGATTTAAATCAAAACAAATTTTTATTATGTCATACTTACATATGTTTATCACACTTTTTGTGTGTTTTCATCTATTAGTTTTCCATCTTTAGTTACACGCACCTCCTTCCATAGTACATGGTGTGGGATGGAAGTGGCTGTGGATTTGGACTCTTCAAGCTACATATAAACAAAATATCATAGTTATTGTGTTGTTTTATATCACATAAAAGTATTATGGTAGATTTAAAATATGTACCATTTTTTTTAAGTGATGTGTTCCCCATCATTGCTTTACGGTAGGGGTACGCTGGTTTTGATGCTTGTTGTTTATTTTCAGAACTCAGTTTTTGTTTTATAAATAAAACACTGTCAATTAAAGTGATGAATACACGTACCTTCAAACAATGTATTACCAGACACAATGCACCTGAAAAGATTTCTTCACATGACGATCATTAAATTCATCCCATGATTCTTGGGTTATCAGGTGTGCATAAATAAGAGGTGTGTGCGGTTTTATTTTCCCTTCAACATCTTTAAGATGATATTTTGTTAAAAGTGTGCAAAAACCCCTATGAATCCTTCCAGTAACCCTTAATACATAGTCTTTATGCAAGTCATCTACTATAAATTCACTCTGTAAGATATGATGAAGTGTAAGTCAATGTTTCATTATTTAATTTTTAGTAAATTAAAAAAATGATATCATAATGTTACCATAATATCTCCCCACATCAATGTATTAATCTCATCCACAATATGGTTCCATGAAGTTACATCAATCACTATGCATTACCGAGTGATGATTCCAATGTAACTACTGAACATAGTCTTGTTGGGGTCAATATGTTGGCCACACTTATTTTATCCAATCTCATATTTGATGTCTTTCTCTTTATCCTTAATGATTTTTGATAATACCATCAAACTATGGCGATCCTATTTTTTCTGCGTCACTGGTGTTTTGTCACCTTTCATTTCCTCAGATCCACCATCATCAATATGTTCCTCTGGCTTTAGAGGGTTAACATCGACATGTGTAGATGGTGGTTGAGCCTCTGCACTAGGAGCAACAACAGGTTGGGAAACCTGTTGTTCGTCTGCACTGCAACCAACAGCAGGTTGAGAAACCTGTTGTGCCTGGGGATTGGGAGAATCATCACGTGTAGAAGTCATTATCTGAAAAATTGGTTTAACATTTAATTTAGATAACATAAAAGCAGCAAAAAACATATATTAACATAAGGCAACAGGTTGAGAAACCTGTTGTTCATCTGCACTACGATCAGTAGCAGGTTGAGAAATCTGTTGTGCCTAGGGATTGGGATCATCATCACGTGCAGAAGTCATTATCTACAAAGTGGTTTAACATTTAATTTAGATAACATAAAATCATTAGTAAACAAATATTAACATAAAGTAACACGATATATATTAGAAAAAAATATAACATGATTATCAAACTCTTTTTTTTAAAGGTTGAAGGGATTTGACCCCTATATTGACTATCCAAATACCTTTATTGTAGTTTCCTCTAACATACAAAACATTGTCTAAGCTGGGACCGTTTCTAAATGATTGTGATGTCCCAATGAATGGGTCATCCTCTGTTGAATTTTCATCTAACTCTTCAGTGATTTTGGTCGATAACAAAATAATTGACCAGTTTTGGTTTGCGAGATCTGGAACATTAAATACTTATACTGTCTGTGATGCCATTATAAATAGTTAATCTTTGTACCCTTTCTTATTAAAATCAACTTTCACAAATCCTAACTCATCTATTTTAACAACACTTCTGTTATCAACCCACTTACATTGAAAAATCGGCACTTGGAATGTCGTATAATCCAACTCCCATATTTTTTTGATGATTCCAAAATATGACATATTCGCGTAAATTGGATTTCTATCCTTAACACCAGAAATATGCATCGCTTCATCCACAAGTGTAACTTCACTATTCTGTCTGGTACTGTCTTCATCATGTTCATTAGTATAGAATGTATAACCATTAATTACATAAGCATTGTAAGATAATATATACACACTTGGTCCTCCAGCTAGCCATCAAAGTCGTTCTGAAATTGAGTCTGGATTTTCATTTGAATACTTAAAAATATGGTCCTAGAACCATCCCATAAACTATTGATTATGTTTATTTGATATCCATTTTCAGCCCTCGATGGATTTTAATGCCTAAGAATTTATTTGTGGGTTTCAACATATGAGTCGACGTCTAAACTATTATGAAAAACATAAAGGTGAGCCTGCTCCCAATCTATAATATTGATTATGACAATCTCCTTTCCAGAAATTACTTCACCCACAAATCACCTAGTGTGATGATATTTCGTTAGACCAATGCTTTTCACACAAGATATGTATTCGATATAGAATTCAATGGCTTCCTCAACAATATATCACTCTGCAATACAACCCTCTGGAAAACTTTGATTTTTGGCACACCCTTTAAAAATCTTCATATACCATTCAATAGGGTACATCCATCTATAGTTAACATGACCACATAGCCGAATCTCTCTCACCAAGTGAACCATCAAATGAACCATTATATCAAAGAATGTCGACATGGTTTTTTTTCAAATTTACATAATATGACAACAATTTCTCTTTCCATAGTCTACAATTTTGATGGGTTTATAACTTTGCTACATATAGATTTGAAGAAGAAACATAGCTTTGTTAATGTATGAAGAACATTCTTGGAAAAAATGCAACATAAAGCTATGGAAATTAAATCTTGCATCAAAACATGGTAGTCATGTGATTTCAGAGCTTTTAACTTTAAATCGTGCATTGGCATGATGTTCTTGATATTCAATGAATACCCCTATAGAATCTTTACATCATTCAAGAAGTTGAAAAACCAATATCTCTCCTACCTGGAAATATTGTAAGCAGTAGGAGGAAGAAATGTTTGTTTTTCACCCTTTACTGGTGACAAATCTTCTCATATTCTCATGTCAACCATGTCCAGCCTAGCCTTAATTCCATCATTTGTTTTGCTGGGTGCATTTAACAACCTGCTGATGACACTATCACATACATTTTTTTCAACATGCATAACATCAAGAAAATGTTTGACATACATAAAATTCCAGTATGGTAATTAAAAAAAACTGATTTCTTTTTCCAACCAGTTTTTGTAAGGTTTTTTGAAAATGGTTTACCAAAAGCAGTGTCTGTATCTTTAACTTTCTAATATAGTTGATCACCTATTAGTGGAGATGGTGGTGTATGTTATTATGAACTTTCATCGAATTATGTTGTCCAAGATTAGTACTTATGTCATCAGGGTAGAAATCTGTGATTTCCTAGAAACACAGTTTTCGATGAATGTTTCAACCTAATTGATTGTTTACCTTGTTCGTAGACAGGACACCCAAGAGTTCCTTTAATGATATATCTTGAAAAATTTCTATAAGAAGTAAAGTCATTTATCATCCCATACAACATGGATCTCAATATAAAATCTTCATTTCTATAAGCATCATACATCGTAACACCTGAATCCCACAATAATTTCAAATCCTCGATCAATGGAGCCAAATAAACATCAATATAATTACCCAACTGTTTTGGTCCTAATATAAGAATAGATAACATGCTGTGTTTTCATTTCATGCATAACTACAGTGGTAAGTTATGATTTACCAACATAACCAGCCATGTACTATGAGTGCTGCTTTGAAAACCAAAAGGATTCACTCCATTTGTAGATAATGCAAGACGAAGGTTTCTCAACTCATTTCCAAAGTCAGGATACTCATGATCAATTCTCTCCTATTGAGGAGAGTCTGTCGAATTTTGTAGTTTTCCATATTTATTTCTTCTTTTTGCGTGCCATGTTAATTGTCGTGTAGTCTCCTCACCTCCATATAGGAACTTAAACCCTGGAATGATTGTAAAGTACCACGAAACTTTTATAGGACCAGATTCATCTTTATTATATCAAGAAGCACCACACTTTGGGAAATATTTAAGTGATTTTTGGTCCTTGAAAAATAGTATAAAATTATTCTGGCAGACATGTATTCTTTTAGAGATCATACCCATCAAGTGTAGCATTCGTTTGACATAGTATGTTCGGCTCGGGAGCTCATTATATTTTGGGAGCATGTCATTCAAGAGAGAAAGTAATTATGTAAAGCTGGAATCACTCCATCTATTGCCTAATTTCAAATTATATAGCTTCAGTATGGACGAAAATGTTGTATATTTAGTGCAACCATCATACAATGGCATCTTTTCATAGCTCTTTAACTGCTCAAACAATTTTAGGCAATCACAAATTTTATCTTCAACTGTCCTTGTCATTTCCTTAATACGATCTTTATCATCATTCACATCTTTAATCACGTCCTCAATATAGTCTTCTTCATCGTCCACACTTGTAATCATATCAAATTATCCATAAAACGCAATGTTATCCCAGTCACTAGCTATATTCGCCTTTTCCCCATGTTTATTCCAACATTTATAACTTCAATATATTCCTTGATAGATCAAATGTTCTTCTAACTCCTCTAGACTAACTTGTCTTAAATAACAATAGCGTAAACATAGACAAAGGGTTTGAGAAGGACTATACACATGAACTTTTTCAAACATGATGAACTCTTTCACTCCATATTCATACTCTTTTGTCAGACGATTGACATTTATCCATTATTTATTCATATCCATCTTATTTTATTCAGTGATATTAATATTTAACAAATATAAATACACAAAACATTGATATAAAAATTAACCAAGGATAAAAACGTAATAGAATTTAAATCTCCTTTGAAAACTATTTATAAAATCACAGTTGAAATCCCATTAAAAAACCAACCATTTACACAAATTCCTCTTTAAAATAAAAAACCCTTTTTAAAATAAACCAATTAGTTCCAAACATCCTTTCTCAAAACCCCAATTCTTTTTTAAACCATTTTAAATCAATTTAAAACCAAAAAAGGGTATGTTGAACATATATAATTTTTTAAGAAACATTTCAAAACACTTGAATCATTTTAAAAGGAACCCCTAACAAAATCACTAAATGACATTTTCACTTCCCTCTATCTATACAATGAAAATCATTGATGTCCACATGCCTTATATGTCTCATGACACCCCTTATATAGTTCTTATCACTAGTTTTTAGTGTTCCTCCCATCAACCTTATGGACTGGCCAACCCATCACTGGTGGGTGAACTCCTTTTCCAGTGTTCCAACCCCCCCACTGGCTACTCAAAACCACATTCACATTTAAGTTTATGATTAGAGATTAACACCATCACACTCACCCATGAACATAGAAACTTGTTAACTTATTCACATGTATTATTATGAGTAGATCTTAACGCAATCACACTCACCCTTTTTGAACCTATAGACCAACATTTGATATATGTTTTATCCAACAATAACACAATCCACCCAATTAAACCATACTTAACTCATCATAATGGAACCTTCCCACTATCCTTGTCTTAAACACAACTAGAGGGACTATAGAAGTGTGTGTACCAACTAGAGTAGCATGAATCAAGACCTCCCACCTAGACACCCAAGTTACCATAAACAAACAACCATGGAGGTGAGAAATAAATCAAGATAATTACCAAAAAAATTTCTCGCACCTCACCTCCAACACCATCATATATAACATCTCCTTTTCAAATCATACATCCATCATATAAATAATCAATAACCCATAACTAGTGAAATGATTATAGGGTAAATCATTGAGGGTCACATGATAAATAAACCATTTACTTTTTTAAAGTGAAAAATGGGTCTTCACATGAAAACTAACTTAGTATATAGAGTATCACTTCCCTTATTTAGGGCTAGTTTGGCAGGGGTGATACAGAGAGAAAAGAAATGATATTGAGAGGAGATATTGATTTCTCATGTTTGGCCAGCTAATTTTAAGAGGAGAGAAATGATAAGGGTAGAAATGGAGAGAAATAGATTTCTATCCTACTATTGTTTTTAAATCACCCCAAAATTGGGATGATTTGGAAAGAAATGATGGTGGAGAGTTGTTAATATTTTAAAATTCCAATTTTATCCCTATTTTCTATATGTATCACAAAATAATTTCTTTTTCTTTTCCTTTAAAAAGATTCACCAAACAAGATGGAGAGAAATTCAAATCATTTCTTTTATTTTACTAAATTATTGATCCAAACAAGAGGAGAGAAATCACAATCTTTTCTTTCATTTTCTTTTCTGTTATAAAATATCAAATCATTTATTTTATTTTACTAAAATCTCACTAAACACAGTGTTAAAGTTTCATTATTTCAATGATTTTGGAAGCACTTGAAAAAAATTCCTTTTTCTTTCCAAAACATTCTCCAAGAACATGGAAAATTCCTTTGAAAAACCAAAAAAGGTATAAGACCTAAATTTACTATAAAAAATATTTAAATGACCCTACACAACTTTTCAAATATGATTTTCATGAGAAATAATCTAATTTAAAAATAGTACATGAAATTATTATGAAAAACCCCTTATTCCAAGCCTAGAATTTAAGAAAAAAATTTATAATTTCACCTAAGAACCCATACATTACTATACTTTAATTGAAAATAAATTTATAAAGTATACACACTCTATGAATTATAAAATAAAGGAAGATAAAAGAAACTAAACATGTCACCTTCCATGGAAAACACTAAAAAAACCTAAAGCCCTAAATCCTCATGAAAAATGAATTTTAGTTCTTAGGAGAAGGAGAAACCTATGGGAAATAGAGAAGAGAATAGGGATGGGGGAGATAAAGGAGAAAGAGCAGGAAGAATGATTGAAATGGAAAAATAATTTTTTTCTTAAATAATTCAAAAAAAAATCACATAACATGAACTTAAGAAATCATAGAATATTATAATTCTCATTTTCCAAAATAAATCATATCATAATAACATATAAATTGTGACTAAAATATCACTACATGGAAAACAATCCTAAGATGATAAATATAAGTAAAAATACAAACCTTTTAATAAAATTTTTTTAAAACATTTAAGTGAAAATTATATTTTATTTTTTTAAAGGGAAATATATTACTATGGAAAACATTATTATAAATAGTTCCTAATAAAAAGTTATTAAATAGACACAAAGGTTTTAAAAATGAGAAGTAAAAATAATTTAAAAATGTTTACATTTAATAGAATCCTTAATAATTCAAACTTGAAAAAGACATAATGTATTCATAGGGAAAGGCTTCTTTAATGTGGTAAATAAGAGACCCCTAAGTCATGGTGTTGTAGGTGTGTGAGATAATCAATTTGTTTGGGGAACGATCTATGACCTATCAAGGGATGAGTAGTGTGGTGATAAAATCCAAGTTTGTAAATTCGTTGTGGGTGTTAGCTCATCATGATAGTTTGTAATTTGAGTAATGATTAGTTTTGGTTCCTGAAAATCCTATAAATTTTTTGGTCACTAACAATCCCATGTGAGGATGTGGAGAGTAAAACTGTAAGAGTCATATCTGGGTAAGTGGATGGGTCCTTGAGTTATTCCAATGGGTTCAATAATGTGATCATGTATGGGAGTTGTTGGCAAAGATTGTGAGTGTCAATATTCAGCTGATAATGAGATATGTTCATGCTTATGTTTTGGTAGTGATGGAATTTCTTAGTGCACATTGGGAGTGGTGTGTAGGTGAACCTAACCCATAGGTATAGGTGGTTGGTTTTGGGTGTGCACATAAGTGGTTGAGTTTCATTGGTAGATGTTAAATAATCATGTAAGGGAATCGATTAGAGGAGATCAAGAATGAATCAATGATGCCAAACTATAGAGCAGGGCTTGGGTTGTTAGGGGATCTTGGTGATGGGAGCTAGTATGGTTTGTCACTTAGTTCATGGGTTAAATCATGTGTCAAATCACAATGAAGTTTTATTTAGACATCTACACTTGGGAAAGTAAGAGAACTTGGTATTAATTAGACATCGTTTGAGAAACATATACCATGAATTATTGATTGGATTGAAAAGGTATTGAGAAGAAAGATGGTACCTAACATTTGAGTTTTTTGAATCATGGGTGTATACAAGAAGAATATTGGAATAGAGAGTCTGATGCGTAGGCTCAGTAGCCCAAGATGGTCTAGCAAGACCTCTAAAGACACTTCTCAGGGATGATAAGTCCTTATAGGGGGATATTGCAATGGACTCAAAATTTCTAGGTGTGTTATTCCTTATTTCCAGCCTTTCTTTTAAGAAAGTTTAGTTATTATCTTTTAGGGTGAAATCATTCCCATAGTTATGTATGTCGATAGCCATTTGGTTATCGCCAACCCATGGTGATTTGGAATGGGATTTAGGCCTTGTATCAAGCCATATTGGGTGACATGTCATGTCAACCCGTGTTAGGTTTTTACATATATTCACTTGAATACTTCTGAGAATGAATATTTTCATCACCATATGAATCTTTTTCTCTTCTAAAACCAGAGGCTCAAGCTTAATCTACCACATGGTGTGCTACTCTTTATTATAGATTGTAATTGTTAGCCTCAAAATTTCATAGCTCACACAGAAAAAACATGTTATGTAGAATATCTCATAATCATCATTTTACCAGAACATGACAACATGACCTTCTCCATCATAGTGTGTTCACATGGACTCCAAGTATACTTAATCATTCATATCGAGATGTCCTATATGGCATGGAAATCACAAAGTAGGTAGAACCACCAAGGTCTTCCTAAGCCACTTCACAAAATGTATAAACTCCCCATGACATGAATAACTCTTACACATTCCCTTCATAGTGTGACCATTATTACCATTACATGAAAAACTCTTATATATAAATGGAATTATCTATATTCCCATTAAAAAGTTCATTAATATTGATATTCCATCTCCCATAGTGTGATCAACTAGTCACTTTCAAAACATCTTGGATCTTAATTCTCATGGGTACCTCTACATGGTGTAAATTATTCCTTGTGAAACCAACTATAGAATGATTTAGATTTATCAGAGTGAATTAGGGTGTTAGGATGTTACTTATATAATATATATATAATTTCTATAATTGCTTCCCAAAACCATCCAAAACTCCATCAGCTTTCTCTATGAAATCATATTCTCTTTTGGAAGTACCTTACACATTGGTACATGTGACCTTCATGTATCACTATAAGGTTCTCCATACTTTTTAATTTCATTTAAAATGTGGTCTGCATAATTTTATATATACAAGGATTATTATGAATTTTTAATTTTTCTAGGAACTCTACTCATGGTGTAACACTTTTACTCATTCCATGGTATTTTCTACAACTTCTGAAATTTATCAAATGAACTCCATACAAATCAACTTCATTATCAAAATTCTAGAATTATTATTTTGAACATATTCATCCCCTTTTATATAATAACTTCTAAAAAATATCAAATACTTCTTTTATAATAACTTTCAGAACAATCATATATCATTCCAGACATCTACTTCCAGAACAACATCCAATAACCAATCATGCGTTGATAATAAATCCAACACCAATAATCAGCATATATTGAAAAAATTTTATCACTATCGATGATTATAAAACACAGTTTTATTATATTTTTTCCAATAAATCCATCACCAACATGTTACCAATAAATCCAATACTAACCTATATCCAATAAATCCAATATTAACACATTTCTAATAAATTCAATACCAACACTAATTCTCAATTAAATCCTAAAAATATCCCCTTATTAATTATTTGTCACCACCATCATGAATCCAAAACATCATCACATCATGCTTCCTACTCCACATTTAAGGGACCAATAGATTCATGGATTCATCATGATTCCTACTACCCATTTCACAAAAAATCCAAAGAAAACACTCATCATCAAGAAAAAATATAGTCTTTGATAAATCCTCTACCTTATGAGAGACGCAGCGAAGGAGAGACATGTAAGAGGAGAGCCACTGGTGGAGGAGAGGCGCGACAGAAGAGAGTCGTGTGGTGAAGCTCGGTTCGCGACAGCGGAGGAGTTAGAAGCTGAGGAGGAGGAGGAGGCAGGAGAGGAGGGAGGAGATGTGGGAGGAGAGGAGGCGGAGGTTGCGATGGTAGCAACGACAGCGATAGTGGCAGAGGTGACAACAAGTATCGGCTTCCGCGAGAGCTTGAGGGGTGCGAGGAAGGAGGAAAAAGTTAGGGTTTATTTATAAAACCTGACGACACTTTTATCAGCGCTAGATAAAAAGTGCTGATAAAAGTATGTTTTATCAACACTAAAATTGAAAGCACTGATAAAGGACCATCTTTATCAGTGCTAAAAAAGTGCTGATAAAAGTATGTTTTATCAACGCTACAATTGAAAGCACTGATAAAACATGCCTTTATCAACGCTTTTTTAGCGCTGATAAAGGCTGATCTTTATTAGCACTAAAAAAGCACTGATAAATATATGTTTTATCAGAATTTCTTAATTAGCACTGATAAAACATACCATTTATTTATAATTATAAAATTATAACCAATATATTTATTACATTTATAATTTTATAAATATATATAATTAATATATTTATTATAATTTAATAATTTAAAATATAATTAAAAAAATATATATATATATTTATGTTTGTGTTTGTGTATAAATTATAATTAAATATATATAAATATAAATTGATATATTATTTTTAATTTTAATTTTATTAGTATTTAAATATATATATATGTCTGTGTCTGTGTATATATTCATTAAAGACATATATTTATAAATAAATATATTCAAAAGGTATTCATAAATATATATTTATCATTTTAAAAAAATATTTTGTATTTTATAATTATTTAAACATATTTATATTTAATTAGTTATATATAATTATAATTATATATAATATATTTTAAAATTATATAATTATATATAACTAAATATTTATATTTTTAAATATAATAAATACATTTATTGTTTATTTAAATACATTTATCGCGATTTTAAGTATTTATGAGAAGATAAAGCTTCATATATATAGGAAATGAATGAATACACCAAGTATATATGGTACTATAGTATATATGGCCAACATTAGGGTAAACAATGAACATATATTCATGACAATATGAACGTACGAATAAATTGACACGTTCATTTGGAAACATAAATTTATTTAAATATAAATATATATATAATAAGTATTTGTGTATATATATATATAATATTATAAACATATAGTATAATAAATATATAATAAAGATATAACTAAAACTAATAAACATAATAAACATAAATAAAACCTAAACACAATAAACATAATAAACATGCGTTTTTTATTTAACGTATACAAATAAACATTATTTTTTAATATAATTAAAATATTTTTATATAAAATAATAATATTTTCAATTAAAAACTTTTATCAATGCTATTATTAGCACTGATGAAGTCTCCTTTTTATCAGTGATTTTTGTTAGCGCTGATAAAGGTGAGGCATTATCAGCGCTAATAAAGGGTAGATTTATTAGCACTTTTTTCTAGGGCTGATAAAAGTCCCACTTTTATCAGCACTTTCTGATTAGCGTTGATAAAACCCGAACACTTCCCTTGACCACATTTGTGGCAGTGTTCATCAGCTTACTCCGTGTAGTCCTTTGAAAAATATTTAATATTATTTTTAAATAAAAAATTCCACATGCCTATGGAATTTTGTCTCTCTTGGAGGAACTATTCCAGTTGGAAATTTAGCTGGAACTCTTGGAAAAATCGGTAATTTTTACTACCATGAAAATTAAAACACACACATGTGCACGCGCACTCACGCATGTGTGTGTTCTTCAAATTTATACTTGTAAAACCCCACAAACGATTTGTATTAAATTATTTAGATGATCATAACTTGGATATCTGACATTCGATTGATGTGTGGTCTATTTTGTTGGGACTGAAATGATGCCCTCTACTTAATTTAAGAAAAATTAATTTTTTCTTACCTCATGAAATTCACACTATCATTCTAATACCAATTTTTGGTACCGAAGCGCATAACAGAAGTCAGTGGGGTAGAAAATTTAAAAAAATTTCACCACCAGAGCAAAGAAACTTCGTCATCTCCATTGATCTAATCTTGTTAAAGGTATAAGGATCCCACATAAATTTATTATACACAAAAAGTAATGAACGATAACCTCATTCGAATCAGTAGTGTGTTCGACTATTGATTCCCACTGGTGACCATTTCTTGAAGGATTTGAACTTGAACCCCTCTAGATCATCCACACATACTTCAAGAGTCTGCACAAACACTGATCATTGAATTACAAGTTCTAATGTAGAATTTTGATGAATACTTGGATGTCCCGATGATCACCACGATCTCGTTCCTTCGATACGTGAAAATGTTCTTGGTTCGATTGCTCAGAAGGAGCCTTCCTCTCTCTAGGATGTGGAAATGAGGAAAGGGGAGCTCTCAAAATCACAAGAATGAATAGTCCCATCGAAATAAGTTCCTCTTGGATTATATAGTTGAAATTAAATACCCATAATGGGTTCCCCTACCACCATATATGTAATATCCACTAAATAAGCCATAAATGACACGATATAACAAAACAACTACATCATAATGTCATTTATATTTTATCACTTACTTGTAATATATAATAAATATATTATGTGATAAAAATGACCCATTAACTTGACTTGATATTCCCATAAATATTAAACAAACCTTGAATATTAAAATAATATTCATTTGTATAATTTTTTCCCATGTATTCACTTAATACCTTATGAATACTTTTAATAAATAAAATTAACTCCAATTATTCTATACACGAATAATAATGAATTTATTTATTTGTTTGTGATCAATATTTATTCTCAGACATATCTTGAACACCGTGGTTGGGCCCACCATGTCCTATATTCCTATTCACCAAAATAGGGAAAACTTTTGAATACACTATTGTATGTGGCCCTTACCTTTATAGCAGTGAATACCATTCATAGACCAAAAGCAGAGCCTAATATGTCATCAAGTCCCTTAAATAGATAATAAATAGTCATAGTAATGAAAAACTTCCTACAAACATATGTCATGTAATATAATCTCTTTATCACATGATATATCATAAATATGGATGTACAAATTGTGTCATCATCCATTATTTATTTATTATTCATTGATATTACTAGATGAACTTACCTTATTTTTCCATGACCATGGATCTAGTGAAGGTACTACCAACCCGATCATCTAGGCCTGAGATATTACTTCCTCAACTTATAAGCGACAAATTATATCTTGATTATTCAACCAATTCTATACCAACAAAATGCACCCAACACAAGATGTCTCACCATATTTTGAATGTCATGGTTTTTGAATTGCATCAAATTACATGATCAAATGGTACACATTGACAATGATATAAATTAGGGAGACCAATACACATGTTTATATATAGGAACATCCAATGGAACCTAAAACATATGGTGTTCTTATTGGTGGGTTAGTCCTCATGATCCCATCTACTTGAGATCACGAAGTGTGAACATCATGAGAAGAAGTATCAATGCTTATGATCCTCCAACATCTGATAGTCAGACATCAACTATGTCAAGTCAGTATGATGTATCTAGATTATAAGTCACGTGTTTAATATTAATTTCATAGTATCTCAAGGTTCTCATTAGAGTCTAGGAACTGCTATAACCTTTTGATACAACAAAAAATCTATGGACATTACCATGTAAATAGTGGACACAAAAATATCAACACTGTTATGGTAAATATACATCATGCATAACCCATTACATACATGATATGGAAATAAAAAAAATGTTTAATTTGGGTCTAGGTCACCCACTTTTACAATATTTAGACAATAATCTTAGACTTTAGGAAAGCCCATCTAATGTCATCAAGAAATAGGTCAAGAGATTCATGAAGGTTATGGATGCAGTGGAAGTGTATTTTGAGCGAATAATTATAAAGGCTATTATTAGATTAGATGGATCATTCACTAATCTTGAAAGACATAAATGTCATGACCAATGAAAATTTTCATCGAATATTGAGTTAGTAAGATCGAAACCTAGAGAGGATCTTTTGTACGTTAAATTTATAATTAATTTATATTAGATACAAAGAAAGATTACCTGGTCTTAAGATATTTCTTTGATAAAGATTTTTATCATCCTAAAACATTTTTGGATTACCTTCCTTGTATAGGGAGTACCCAAAGTAGATCCCCTCTAGTGGTGATCTACATGTGGTCCTCTAACCTCCAAATAACACTGATATAATGTCAGGTGCTAGATCAAAGAATCAATTGTATCGTGTCGTTCATCTTGATTGCTTCAAGTTCCTTTGAGCTTAAAGGATTATCTCTCGTTTTTATCATTCTCGAGAGGTAAGGGAGGAAGGAATCTTAAGATAAATCTATTGTGTACACCGATTCTCAATTCTCGATTAACCCTACATAATAGACATAACAATATATTTATAGAGTTAGGGTTTAGATTAAAATATTATTTAATTTCGCAATAACCCTAAAATAATATAATAACCTTATCTTACCTCAGGACATATAATAATAATAATAATAATTTATGGTTTACACTAACTGACACAATAATAAATATTATTTTACCGACTTGTAAATTAATATTTATCACCAGAAACTATATTGGTATGTTCATCCTCCTTGACATTTATAAAATACCCAAATAAATATTTATTAAATATTTATTCATAAATAAATATTATATTCATAGCCCAATGAATAAATATTTATTAAATATTCAATAAATAAAATAAATATTTTAGTCATAATCTAGATAATAAATATTTATTTAGTTTATGCAATCAATAAAACTTGAATAAAACTATTCATTGATCTTGATAATAATATTTATTCCAATAATTAAATTCAAATATAATTTAATCGTGATTAATAGAAACACTTAGTGTGAAACCCTATAGTATTCTTTCTCATTTGCATTAGGTGAAATTGACTAAAGTTGAATATTACTCTTGACACTCATTTCTGTCACGAGAGAATTATAAATTTCAAAGCAAAATTCCTTAAGAAAAAGATAAGTGAGGGATGTCAAGGGTCACACACTTCACCCAAGCAATACCACTTAAGGACCAATTAGTGGAATCTCACATGGACAACCCACATTCCAGCATCATCATTCAAGTTTATCCTATACACCAAAACTATCACGCATGCCCAAGAACATGTGCACCTAGAAGAATCGTTCCAGTCACACCCGCACAATGACCAACACGAGACACCTATGTGGTAACTATTGTGACAAACCCATGTGGAACACTGGTTCAAACCACCTACATGAACCACCTATGTGAACCACCTCATTTTCCTAGGGTCCCAATAATTCCTATAAATAAGACCCTAGGGCTCCTCATTTTAAATGACTGGAAAACCTGAAGAATCCTTGAAGCTATACTCACCCTAGTCCTTCGTCCAGACCCTAATAACATTTTAGGTAGATTTATATGCCTCTAAAGGCCCCCCATTCTTGGATGGGGTGGTAAGTGTGGGGAGGGGTTTGGGGCTTGGTCACAGGGTCAAGTCCTCGGGCTATCAGTTTAATTGTATCTTCCTTATTTATGTCATGTGCCGCTTTCACAGTTGTACCCAATTTTTTTTATAAGAATCAAAATAAGAGAGAATTAAGAGGGGTAGTAGGATTAAAGTTAAATTAGTATTCTAAACAAATACACCTACATGATGCACCTCCCCTAAGTTAAATAAACCAGGGATAAATCCCATTCTCAAGCCCAGGACTTAAGCATCGGTCCTCCAAAGATACCTGAGGAGAACCTTAGAGCCTAGAGAATGGACTCACCCAAGTGTTGTTTCCAAAGTTTCCCATTTCCCAAGGATCTCTTCATCTCTCCTAGGTATACCTTGCACAATAACCCCTTCAAATAGCCTATAACTTACTTGTACAAGCCATCTCCAGCTCTCCCAGCCTTCACCAGTGTGAGCCATCTTCATCTCACCCAGCCTTCACCTATACAAGCCTCCATTAAGCCCCCTTTTCATGACACCAATGGAAAGAAACATCTTATATTGGGACTCCCATCCAAGGGAGACCAAATCAAAACCTCCACTGAAGCCTCTAAACTTGAACAATCATGGTGAAAGACACACCAGTGCATCTCCCATTTGGTTATGCATTCCTTCGGTAAGAGTTATCTTGCATTTGTCCTACCTGATGGGTAGGGTCCTCAGGGTGTGTACAGTTGTGAATCCCTTTAATAAAAAGGACCCCAACCATGGTGGAAATGATAGGGACCTTTCAGTTTCATACACAAGGGCTAGGTCCATGTACTTCCCTTGTCATCTCTAAGACCAGGGTCCTCCCTATTTCAGAGGGCAAGGGGGGTAATGCTTTATTTTCCCTTTGACAAGGGTTAGTGGATTATATAACACTCTTATTTAGAGATGGTAATAAGGAATCCATCCTGGATTAATCCCCTAGTCTTTCTTGTAGGAGGTCACACCCCTCCCGTCCTTCATCCCCCGGGTTACAAAAACAAAAGAGTAGATGAGCATATTAATGCCCTTTCTCTCTCCTCGAATCCCTGGAATCATCCACCAGTGGATGAAAGAGGTTGCGTGGTTTTCTAGATCTTATTCCTCTTTTTTCTCACACCAAGCATGAATCACATGGGCTTATAGGTTAGTGATGACCATGACTTCTTCATGATCAGATGCATGTCTTGGCAGAGAATCCTTTTCTGATTCTTCCTCTCACCTTCCTTCAAAGGGCCTATATAGGTGTATGACCTCAAAACAATGTATCCATATCAAAGGGAAATATACCTTATGATAATTTATAAGGTCCTCCTATTCAGTATAATACCCAACCACACTCAACCATATGGGCACCCTCTTAGGTGTAATCCCCAACCAAACCTCTAATTCACAATGAGTTGAGATACTTATCATGGCTCCATACATAAAGGCCTCTTATTCATTATAAGTCCCATAAATATTCCAAAATCCTCTAAAAGGGCCACATTCCCTATGAGATAAACCTTCATAGGACCTCCATAGGTGTGGGTACTCAACCCTATCGAACCACTTGGGCTTTGATTCCCATACAAATGGGATACATATAAATCCTCCCTAAGGTTCAAACACAACACCCCAAAATCAACCCTAATTTTATCTAAGCCACATTACCAGTAAGGTTATATCCAACCTGGGATCACACATACCTTCTATATACCTTGGTATAATTTGGAATAAGTCCCACACTGAACCTTAACTAGGCACCTTTTTCCTAGATGTCCTTACCAAATGACATTAAACTGCACATTTTGGTCCTCATCACATGACCTTAAAAGGCATGATGTGTCTCATTAAGTGGAATTGAACTACATGATTTTTGATTACTTTTATAATTATATGTAGGAATCCTATCTTATGGGCCTGATCCTAAAATCAAAACAACTCTTGTCTTCCTAGATGATGATAAATTCTAGATCACCCCACTGAGTGGCTTAAAACTAGCATCATAATAATAAATGACATAAGAATCTCTAATCTATTTACAAAATGGTATCATCGATGGAGAACCTAGGATACATATATATGTCTCCATCGATAAAGAACCTCAGATACATATAGATGATTCTAAATCTCATACATGCTAATAATTAATTATTAATTTATGGGTGACCTATTTATACTTGGGATTTAATGAAGGATTATTGAACATATCTTAAATCCATAAGAGAGTCCCAGAGTAGGTAATAATTCCCCCCAAAAGGGTGTAATGATCATGACCTCCCATTCTCTTGACCAATGTGAGTTCCTAAGCATCATTGAATCCATTTCTCAATTACCACGTGCCTTTAGATGGAAGGTTCATGAAACATATCGAATAAGGGAACCATTGGGTGTTTCCAGCTCCACAAACAAAATCCATTGAAATCTATTTGAAAATGGTAAACCCAGTGTGAATTATTTTGAAAACATAAAAATCCCCCACAATCAATCATACCATTGGAGACACCCACATTGTCATATTTTCTTTAGAAACAAAAATGGTGAACCCGATGTGAATCCTTAACCAACAAGACTATGTCACCCACATGTCAGACCCCTTTCTCGCACAAAATGAAAGTAGGACAAACATATATCCAAAACAATTAATTATGCATGTGTTCATTTATTGAGATTTAAATTTTATGGGATGTTCTTGTTTTTGTTTCTCGCATATATTTCAGGCATTTTCAACCATATCTCCCTTCGATCCAAATGGCATCATACCATTTCTGGAAGACATATGCTTAGACCACTGCACAAGCTGAGTCCTCAACTAAATAGAGGGCATCATTGCCAACCCAACATCTATAACACTGGGTATCAAATGCATTGGTTCAAGAGTACCACCTAAATGGTATCATCCCAACCCTATAGGCTGCTTGATAAACCATCCATATCATGAAGCCCCACTAACCATCCACTCAATTATGAGTGGTTTTCTAGAATCATACAACACTAGTTGTCATCTCAAATAATTTTGAGAGCCTATCCTTGGAACGCAACAATTAGATCCTCCCTTATCTTAGGGATTCAAATAAAGAGGTCATTGAAAAACTCATCTAGATGACATAGGGGACCCTCCAAATGGATCCTATAAGCTGTATCCATTGCCACCACCACACAACAATAAACCCTCAGTATGATGGGGGTGTTGTCCTTAAGAGTTCGGCCCAGGTCACCTAGACCTGAGTACGCAAGACAGACTATCGAGGGTAGCGACCAATTAATAGGAAATAGGGCCACATATATGTTCTCTACAAAGAAGTTAGCGAGTAAAATTCAACGTCAAACCATAATTAGACATAAACACCTACCTGAACCAGCCAAGCCTGCTGACACAATTTGATAGCATCCAGAGAATCCCACCAGTCAAATTTGGTGGAAAACTGCGAGTAGGCGTGCACAATTTCCTGTATCTATTAAGCCTACCTATACAATTTGGTAGTATTTAGAGAAACCATCTGACAAGTCATGATAAAAAACATGGTGTAGAACTATATATCTACCCCCACACCAGATTTCTATTAGTATATACTGAAAATAAATAGAGGATAGGAGTAGACACACACCCCTGATCCTACTACAGAATGAGCATATATCCCTATTCTGGTCACTGAAGTTACCTAACACATCCTGAAAATGGTTAAAGGGAAGATGAAATTTCCTACCCACATCCTAAAAAATTTCCAGGATATAATAACGACAATGGAATTGGTAGATGGGTAGACACACAACTCCGTACCCATAATTGGGGGACTCATCAACACAAAATGAGGGTCACTTTGGAGTAGATTAACACCTCTGATTCTATCTAGGAGGTTTGTGGGATAAATCCCCCCATAATTTATGGACAATAGGATCAGGTCCATACTCCTGTTATTACTAGATTTCATCGTTCTAATTTGATGGTTATTCTAGGGAAGGCACAAACCCCTACCAAAATTTCATAAACTTGTTAGAAAATTATGACTGTGACACATGAGCTAATCAAACAAGAATTCATATATAAAAGCCACTATACCTAGAAAGTATACCCATTCACCCACAAGAAGTCATCTAAAAGGAATACTCACCAAAGGCAACTAAAAAAATGAAGAGCTGATCTATGATCATACTCTTCTTAATATTGGATTTATTGAAGACCTCATACATTTATTTATGGAATCCAAGGATCCTACTATTCCATTACCAAATTACGGAAATAGTAGTAGCAGTTCTGGAGGTCCTCCCCAGACATATTACCATGAAGGCTTTCTTCATGTCTAGAATATAATCAATCTTGAGGGCCCATCTCCTGATGAACACCATGGTAAACCTCTGTGTGCCTAGAATATCAAACAACAAAGAGGTCCTCCCCTTAATATCATCCGCCCTGAAAGTCCTCCCCATGGTATACATTGTAATAATTCTCCTTGTAGTTGGATTTCATGATGTGATGGTAGTCCTATCCATGAAAGTAGTCACTATGAAGGTCCTCTCCTTAGTGAAATTTCACTTCGACAAGATGCCCCCCTACCGATTTAATTATGAGGTAGCCCTTCTATCATGAGACACTTGGGAAAATGAGGCCAATCATGCCTAATTACTATTAATTAATAAGTGACATCCTTTCTCAACCAGAATATATCCCAAGACAATAGTCATTCTTTGAACCACCCTTGGGTTGTCTTCCTTACAATATGACAGAGGAAATCCCTACTGATCCCACTGTTTACAATAAAGTATCAGGGAAACACCCACTTTGGTTAGACCAGGTGGAGGAGCCTCTATAAAAAGATAAAGAAGACATGTTGAACAAGGATGATATACCAGTCATGTTTTGGTCTTTATCCACTCCCCAATATAGTATTCCAAAGGTGTTGTTAGAATATTGTGTGCACGAAATCTTTTTAAATGTATGGAATACTCTTCATAACTTAAAAGAAAAATTATTACCTTAAGAAAAATATCCAAGGCACATAAAGGTAATAGAATGGATACATCCCCAAATCGACTTGGTGGATCTCATAGCTTCACAACACCCGAAATTGGAAAAAAAATCAAAGATCCCTTCAATGCATATTCCTTAACCCATTAAAAATACAGTTTTAGTTGATTGTCGATGCCCCATATAGTGTTCATATTAGAGGATGGGGAAAACACGAGGCATTATATTTCAATGCACTCCCTAATAAAAAAATTCGACCAAAGGTGTCATCATGAAATGTCATAGCCTCAGACCAAATTTAAGAAATGATCTCTATTTGCAACAAACAGTGTGCTCAACAGAAAATAACCCTGATTGAATCCTAAATACATCAAGCCAGAAGAGATAAATCCATTGAAAAAATCTCGCATCAATCATATAAAAATATTGAGACAGCCTCCCACCTAAGGGAGACCAATCATCAAGAATCACTAATATATCTAGAATTAGTTGGCTCAAGTGAAAACTATTCAATTAACCCAGACCATGTTTGAACACAGCTCCATAAAATCAAGAAACTAGCCGCACAAGCAATAACCATGAAAATCTAAGAGAAACCTTATCTCGAAGGGTTAGGTTTTTTTTAACACAACCTTTGATGTCGACAAACCATGCTTGAAAGGTTGTGGAAAGGTAATGGGAATAACATCATCCCATAGGGTTGGGAGCTTTTTTACCTCAACAACATCCTCCTCAATGGAAGTTAGTATTCTCCTGATTAGGAGGAACAATACAAAATGGATCTTCCTAGCTCGTTATATCCCATGACCCAATGTCCTCACTTGGAACATGCATGAATTTTTTTTCTAGAGATTCCCTTAGGATCACCATTCATCAGAAGATCCCAAGAGGACCAATGAAGGAGAGGACGATGCCTCGTGGTGGGCACAAACAAAATAATTCTCTCAAAGAAACAACTAAAATGACCGTAATGCATTATTTATTGGTGAATTTCATTAACACCACCCCTGTAGATACTGTATAGCATGGGGATGATATAAAGGAGTAGAAGGAGGAAGTTTCTGTTTGTAATACTGTCCACACCAAAACAATTAAAGGAGGTGGTTATACACATAACTAGAGGCTTGCTATTAATTTGGGGATTCCCTCAACCACTCCACTACTACCTCCTCAACAAGAACCCACCAAAGAAAAGGGTAAAGGAAAGGCTACATACCACTCGCCTCCTGAAGAGTTTGAACTCCTCACAATTGAGTAAATATTTTCTCAGTAGGAGGAAGAGATAAAGGAGTTGATAAAGATCAATACAAAACTAATTTGAGGCAACATACCTACTAGATATGTTCTACAAACAGAGCCTCGCCCAGTTCTCTTAGCTGACACACCTCAACAAAGAGGGTTTATCGCAACATTTGAAATACATCCAGAACACTCATTCAATCTAGGGGAACCAAAAACCAATATAATTAGACCCAAAAATAGAATGATATCAAGAGTTCCCTCCCTTGAGTACACAACCAGGACTAGGTCATACATATCCTCATAGACCATATCTTGTAGGTTACCCACCACAGGTACAAATAGAGCCACCACATATAGCCCCACCTATTACTACCCTTTCTCAAGCTCCTATTCAACAAGAAATCCCTCAATCGATTATAAATATGATTTAGTCATTGAAAAATTGATTGGAAGCTATGGAAGAATGTTGTGCACTAGTGTAGCTGAAAAGAAAGCCTTACCCTCAATGGGGTAATCTGATCCCTTTCCCACCAAACTTTGGGAACCCTACATTTCTATGTTTTAATGGCTCGGGAGACTCAGAGAAGCATTTGATGCATTTAATATCCTGTTGTTATCCCATTATGGGGATTCCTACACAAAAAATTAGTGAAACTTAGGTGCTTTATGTAAACACTATAAGGTCCAACCTTCGTATGATATACCAATTTTCCAGCTTGGTCAATCATGGGAAGGTAGGATCTTCGTCAGTTGTTTCTCTTTCAATTCATCTCAATGTTGTAGAAGATATAAATACTTGACCTCTAAAAATATAAACAACGAAAAAATTAAAGGGTATAGGATTTCATTTCTTGGTGAAAGGGGTTAACCTACTCCCTAAATCTATAGCTTCCCCAAGAAGACTTGTTGTCCATCTATATATAGAATCTTTACAATGAGTTGCACACACTGCTCATCCCTATGAAATATACAGGAGGGTTTCAGGATCTCTCCATAGTTTCTCAAAGATTGGAAGAATCCATATTTTGAACCAAGGATAAGTCCTAAGTAATTACATCAGCTTAAGGAAAGAGAATAAGTAAAGTAGAGGCTAAAACAGTCACACTTAAACCAACCCCTACAACTGGTTCAACTCCAAATCCCATTCCACATCATGCAACACCTCCTCTTGAGTGTCAGAAATAACACTCTCCAAGTTAGTATGAGTGAAGGGACTAGAGGAGAAACTAGTTTAATGAACTAAATAATAAAGTTTATTCTTTCCAAGATGAACAAGTCCCCGACTACTTCATCGTATCTTTGGAGAAAAACTTGCTCAAGTTTCTAAATCATAAGAGGCCTGATCAGTCTAGTCTCAAATATCTCCTAAATTATTTCCCCTTTCATCAAATGTTGGGTCACACCATTTAGGAATGATTTATTTTCAAATACATCATTTAAAAAATGGTGGAATCTGGGAAAGTGAAGCTAGGAAAATCACCAGAACAAGTGGCATGTGTTTCCACTATGACCCCATGAGAAGAGGGTGAATGGAAGGAAGTTACCAACAAGAGTGAATAAAAGTTCAGTGATTGTATGAATAGAAAGAAAATAAATCAGACTCATGAAATCCTATGAGAATAGTTGAAGTAACCAACTATTCCCCTAGCCGCTCTTGCTATGACACAACCGACTCCATCGACACCACAATCCTCCAAAATACAATCTTCTAAAAAATGACATGGTTGGAAGGGAGGGAAACAAATATGGGAAGATGAACCTATACTAAGGCCAAAGTTGTCTTTAACTCTTTCAAACTTCATGCCTTTAGTTATAGAAGAATGAACACCACCCCACCAAATGGTACCAAAAGAGTTGACCTGTGAGACAAAATACTCATCAGAATAAGACTTGATCTTTAGGTTAATTAATTTCCTTCACTTGATGGATCAATTCTATGATGATGAATATGACTATAAGCCTGAGTTCTCTACATCTGATTGTGGAATTAGGGTAAAAGTCCACATCAGCCGAGAATACAAGGGAATACACAGTCGCGATAGAAATCAATACTCTAACCACGTCTCTTCTTGGTCTGCCTATGCTACCAAAACTTACAGGAGAGACATCTAGTGGGATCAACAAGAGAAAGAAATTTCCCACATACATGCCAGGGTTTTCTATGACCCGACCATCTTGGAAGATTGATTAGAGTGGGTGTCATCATCAAACCAATATTAGTGTGCAAGAAGACCTAGTTGACCTAACCCTCCAGGGGAATGAACACCTTCAATTCCTATTCCACAGGCCGATCTAACTATATCAAGTGATTTA
This sequence comes from Viscum album, assembly GCA_963277665.1. Taxonomy (NCBI): domain Eukaryota; kingdom Viridiplantae; phylum Streptophyta; class Magnoliopsida; order Santalales; family Viscaceae; genus Viscum; species Viscum album. The sequence goes on from OY728137.1 coordinate 1,964,080,095, forward strand.
GTTCCTAAAGTTCTAGCAAGAGAGTAGCCTCACACTGGGAAGCACAAACCTCTAACCTAGAAGTATGATGATATAAAGTAATTGGCCTTGGTGTTAGCTAATTTTTTAATCCTAGATGCTCTAAGTTTATCGAAAGACCTTCAGGAAGCACTCATAGAGGCTTTGATAAACCCTCAAGAGTTTGAAGCTAAAGTTTTCTCTGTTGAAATTTATTGCACAAAGATTAATCCTATAGAATTACAGACAATCATCTATTTCACATAGCAAGATAAAGGTGTTATCATACAAGGTCACATCAGAACATTGTATTTATAGGGAAGGATAAATGGAATTGATATATGAAAAAATTTCATTGATAATGGATCAGGGGTCAGCCTAATTATGGTTTGGAAACTTCTTTGGTTGCGTTACAATGAAGCCCACTTGTCCCCTTATACTCTAACACTATAGAGTCGTGATAAGAGAGAGAAAAATATTCTTAGAAGAATCAAGCTCAGGACCTAGTTTGGGAACCTCATATATAACTCATAATTTCTGTTTTTTAGTAAGACATGACATTCAATGTTCTATTAGGAAGGCATTAATTTCATCAATATGCGATAATCCCCCCATCATACCCCCAATGCCTCAAATATTGTATTAATGGTAAAATTGGGACACTATATGGTGATAAATACCCATTAAAATCCTACAAAACTTAGTATATTGACATTGTATTATACTAAAGGGAAGGGAAATAGCCCATGACTGATGGCATCACCCGATTCACTACCCCGAATGGTCTAGAAATGACCCCAACCAATCCTTTCAAACAACTCAGTGAAAAATATGTGCTTCCCATCAATCATATTGAAGGAATGGTCCAAAATTCAAGAACATATTCAATAAAATTCATGATATAAAACATGATTATTGAGCCTAGTGGTGTTGAAAAGTTTGTTGACTCTCCATATAGTGGTCAAATCTTGGATGAAAATGACCTCATTCCATCCCACGAGCTTCAATAGATCCCTGCCTCATCAGACGAGTCAGAAGAGGTTGTCATGTCACCATAATAGGATAAATATACTCCTTCTCTATCCATCACTCCATCCCATATAGAACTGTAAAGAGACCCCACATCATCAGATGGGTCAAAGGAAGTTTCTTCATCTCTTGGATGTCAAAGTGTTAACTCCTCTACCAACTTGAAGAAATTTTCTTTATCACCTACTCCCCCTAAGAGTAGGAAAGAAGAAGAAGAGGAAAAGGTATAAGAAGAGGAATATGTGGAGGACCTTAGGGATTCCCTTCCAATATTTTAGGAAGGTGTCTCTACCACCATCGATAAACTCAGAGAAATAAATTTGGGTATAGAAGAAGACCCATGACCCATTTTGATCAGTGAAACCATGAATTTTAAAGAAAAATAGGTACATACCTCATTTACAAAGTATAATTGGGATGTGTTCACCTATAATTACATATAAATTCCAAGCCTCGATCCTGAGGTGTCCACTCACCACATGAGCTTTCCAGAGAACCACTAGGGATACAAACAGGCAACCAAAAGGACACACTCAACCCACACTACAAAAATTAAGGTTAAAGTTGACAAGATTATCAGAGCCAATTTCATTCAAGAATTATAGTATCCAAAAATTCTAGACAACATCATCACAATACATAATAATAATGGGAAAATCATGGTCTTCATTTACTTCAGATGTATCAACTGGCACTATCTAAAAGCAAATTTCTCGGTTCCAATTATGGAACTTCCGATTGATTCTATGGTTGGATATAAATCCCTATCCTTAATGGATGGATATTTAGGGTATAATAAAATCTGAATGGCCTAAGAAGATGTATAATCCACCACCGTTAGTGTCCCTTAGGGAGTATTTTTATATCAGGTAATTCCCTTTGGCTTGAAGAATGCTGACGCTACATATCAACGTGTCATGCACCACATCTTCAAACCCTTATTGGGGAGGTTTTTTGAATTCTACTTTGATGATATGGTGGTTAAGTATCGACAATGTTTTGATTATCTAGATGTTCTTGAGACTATATTTAACAAACCATGACAACATAGCCTAAATACGAACCCCTTTAAATGTTCTTTCTGGGTTACCTTAGGGAAATTTCTTGGATTTTTTGTACACTATAATGACATAAAATTCTACCTAGAGAATACAAAGGTTATCCTCAATATGTTAACTCCTTGGAAACTCAAATATATTAAGGGTTTATAGGGATTCCTTACCTATATTCAATGATTTATAAAAAACCTTGCAGACACGTGTTTTACCTTCATTGGGTTGATGAAGAAGGGGGTCACATATCAATGGATTGACGACTGTTAATAAGAATTTGACAACCTCAATAAATATCTCTCATGTCCACCAATTTTAATGCTACATGTTTATGGGAAACCAATCATTCTGTATGTGAAAACCTTGAAATGATCACTGAGTTATTTCCTTGTATAAAATAATGACTCCAAGAATGAAAACAACCTCTACTATGTCAGTTGAAATATGATCGACACTGACACTCGTTATTCAGATATCAAGAAGACCTATCTAACATTAATATTTGCAGTTAAGAAGATGAGGCACTAACTGCAACACCACAAGGTCCATTTGGTCTCTCGTAACAACCTGCTCAAATACATCCTCAACCTTTCTATATTTTTTGGACATTTGGCATGGTGGGCGGTGATCCTATAGTAGTTTAACATTTAGTTCATGCCTCAAAAAGTAGTAAAAGGCCAGTCTTTTTCATAATTCCTTGTATAACATACATCTGTAAAAATAACATTATTAAATACTAAATTTACTAATGAAGATATATTCTCTATTCAAGACGGTTCCTGTATATGGGATATATATTTTAATGGAACATCTATAAGTCTAATAGGGAAGAGAATGGAAGACCCCAAGCTCAACAAAGTCAGGTTGGGAGTTATGCTCATATCTCCAACAAAGGAAAACTTGCCTTACTACTTCCTATTTTAAGAATGCCATTCAAATAATGAGGTAGAATATAAGACCCTCATTGTAGGTATGTAACTATAAATTCAAATGCTAGTGGGACACTTTAAAGTGAAAGTCAATTCAGAGTTGGTAATCAGGCAGATCAATGAGGATTATGATATTATAAAGAAGGAGCTAATCCCATTTCTTGACTATGTTTGGAGACTAATGGAATAATTCCCTTCAATGATGACATTGAATCACATCCCATGAACTTATAATTCCTAGGTATGTTCATTGGTGAATTAATTCCATGTTAGTATAGAAGAAATTAATGCTGTTAATTCCATCCCCAAACCAGACGGTCCTACAATTGGTTGAATGATACCCATTGCGGAATATCTTTAAAATGGAGTTCTCTTGTTGAAAAAATCTAGAAAAGAGAAAATATGATTATGAGCATCCAACTTCACTCTTTATGATAGCCCAAATCACTAAAAAGTCCTCTATAAATGAGGCTTTGATGAAGTCCTTCTCAAGTTCATTTATAGAGAAGAGACCACTGCTATCATGAAAGAAGTACATTTAAGAGCCTGTGGTGACCACCAGTTATGGTTTAGGATTTATAATCAAATCCAAAGGCTTGGATATTTCTAGCCTTCAATGATGAAAGAATATACAAAATTCAGCAAGAAGTTTCATTACTACAAAGTGAACACAAACTTCATACATCAACCTCTGGAGTTTCTATATATAAACAAATACTCCTGGATATTTACTGTATGGTAAATGGATGTTACAGGGTCATATCCTCCAGCTACGACCAAGCAGTTCAAATATATCCTAACCACTACATACTTCTTCTCCAAATCAGATAAACTAACACCCCTCAAATAATTTGGGACCAAAATCATTGTCATCTTTGTGAAAGACAACATCATTACTATATTTGGTGTCTCTCATACAATACTAATGAAAAACATCACCAATTTATGTTATGATAAGTTAAATAAGCTATATTAGAAGTATAACATCAAATCCATCCATTAATCCCATTATCATACAACGACCAATGGATAAATAAAGGCCTTCAACAAGACCATATCAAACATAATATAGAAGACGGTGGATAAGGATAAAAAGAATTATCCTAAAAATATATTTCATGCCTTGTGGGCCTACCAAATAGTTGGTCCCAGGTGAAGCGGAAGCTCATGGATGGATGTGCCCACTTGACTTTTTGTCATTAGAAATGATCAATCCAGGATCAATATGATGATAAATTCCAAACTCCATGGATTGAATCAAATATAAATAGACAAAGAAGAAAAATAGTCCCGGAACCACAAAAGAAGGATCATCACGAGTTGATTATAATTAATTTAATTAATTGACAAGAAGTACCTTTTATGGTGTTATTTCTTCATTGATATTTCTGATCATGTTCTGATGTGATTCATCGCTGCGTCGCAGAATCCAAGTGTAGACTTCCTCTAGTGGTGATCCACATGTGCACCATGTATCTCTAGACGTCGCCAAAGGAATCTCCGGGTGCTAGCATGGAGAAGCCTTTGCTTGCATTGTCCACCTTAGATCGCCTTGATCCGATGGAGGAGGATATCTCTCGGTCTTGAGAGAGTTCTTAAAGGAAGGAGTTATTTCGTCCTTGAGATAATTCTCTAGAATTTTTGTGCACAACGATTAGGGAAAAGTGTTGGGGTTGTGAGGATATTTATAATTGGGTTTGAGGTTATAGAGTTATGATAATAAATAAATGTGTTACGTGTTTTATTTATTTCATTAACTCTTATTGAAAACCCCCATGTTGAATCATTAATTTTTTGACATGCACCCATGCTGATTATAATAAATATCATTTAATAAAATTATATTATTTTCTCAAAATCCCGATTGGAAAAACTACACGGCGTGTAATCATTAATACACAACGTGTACCCATTTTTCATTTTCTTTCTAAAATGAAAACTACACGGCGTGTACATTCAATATACACAACGTGTATATATTGTTTTCATTTTATCATTCCTCTAACATTAAAATGATTTAGGCTTCCTTGAATAATAATTAAACAACATAGAGGAATAATATTTATTTTACTTGAGATACTTGGATACACTTAGTGTGTGACCCTCTAGGCCTCTTTCTTGTTGGCATTAAGCGGGCTTTCCTAAAGTCCAAGATTACTGTCTAGCAACGGGTCAAGGCACCCAAGAGAAAGAAGTTGATGTTGCATTGACATGTAACCTCATACGAATGCTTACCATGTAATTTAATTCCTTTGTCTCAATATCTCATCAAGTAGGTTTCATGCCAGTGTCATAAACCTATATGCTTGATCCGTCATTCTTTGACTTCTAGAAATAAACTCGTTGTGACACCATGGCCATGGAATTTGAGCGAAAGATCTATTTCAATAAAAGGGACTGAGATATCTACTTCCATAAATATGGAAGGGACAAATACTTCATCTAATTATATATTAACAACATGTCATTCGTGATGCACCCAACGTACCCTACTTCCTTCCAACTATCTTCGTGATGGTTTTCGTCAGCAAATCTAAGTGTGTGAGTCATGACATGAGTTAATGATAATATTCCAGTCTAAGGACCATTACACATGCTCATAGATAGAAATGTATGATGACACCAAGACATGCAGAATTACTACTGGTGGGTCTGTTCTCATAATCTCCCATCTTGGAGATTACCAAGTGCGAACTCCATGAGAGAGAGTCTTGTCTTCTTACAAGTACTCACACATGATGGTCTGTATACTATGTGTCTTATCATAGTATGTCATTCAACCATAGAATTTTATTTAAGAATATTATTATAGTATTTAAAGGTTCTCATCATAGCGGGGATCTTCCATGACCTTATTAATGCAAAAAATATTCCAGGATATTATTATATTATAGTCATGCAGAACAATGAACAATATATAATAAGTGTACATTCATGTAATCAAAGTAAAAACAGTTGGTTCTCAGGACACAAACTCTAACAAACTCCCACTCGGACTAGATCCAACTGCCTACGACTTTTAGTCCACTAGACCTCACATGATGATCATGTTTCTGCTGAGTCAAATCTTTAGTCAAGGGGTCCACCACGTTGTCTTCCATGGAAATACTACTCACTGCAACTTCACCTCTCTAAGAAAAATCCCTCAAGATATGATACTTCTAAATTATGTGCTTTATCCGCTGATGTGACCTTGGCTCTTTTGCAAGTGTCACCGCTGTAGTATTATCACAATAGAGTGTGATAGGATCTTTACTGCTAGGTACTACATCCAGATCTTAGATGAAGCTTCACATCCATACTGCTTCTTTAGCTACCTCAGAAGCTGCGATATACTCAGACTCTGCTGTAGAATCTACGACCACACCTTGCTTTAAGCTCTTCCAGCTCCCTGCACCTCCATTCAAACTGAAGATGTATCTAGTCTACGACTTCATGTCATCTTGATCAGTCTAGAAACTAGCATCTACATGTCCTCTGATGACTAGTTCCTAATATCCTCCATAAACTAGGAACATATCCTTAGTACAACTTAGATACTTAAGGATAGTCTTGACTGCCATCCAATGGAGGTCTCCCGGATCAGCTTGATATTTTCCTACCACACTTAATGCGTAAGTAACATCTAGCCTTGTATATAGCATAACATACATGTCTGACACCATCGCGGATGCGTAAGGGATCCTTGCCATTTTCATTCTTTCCTCATGTGTCTGAGGACACATTTTCTTAGAAAGATGAATGCCATGTGACACTAGCAACAATCCCCTCTTGGATTGTTCCATACTAAATCTCTTCAGTATCTTGTCAATGTATGTACTTTGACTCAGGCCCAAAATTCTCTTAGATCTATCGTGATGGATCTTGATCCCAAAAATATATGCTGCCTCGCCCAAGTCTTTCATAGAGAAGAATTTATCCAACAATGCCTTAACTGACTATAAGGCAGGTACTTCATTTCCAATTAGTAATATGTCATCAACACATACTATTAAAAAAATGACTGCACTTACTCTAAAACTTTTGTAGAAACAAGGCTCACATTCATTCTTAACAAAGCCAAATTCTGTTACGGATTCATCAAAATGAATGTTCTATGACCTTGATGCTTGCTTTAATCCATAAATGGATTTATACAACTTTCATACCTTGTTGGAATCCTTTGGAGTCACAAATCCTTCAGGTTATGTCATGTAGACATCTTCCTAGAGGTTCCCTTTAAGGAATTCTATTTTGACATCCATTTTCCAAATTTCATAGTCATGGTAAGAAGAAATGGCCAATATGATTCTGATGGATTTCAGTATTGCAACCAGTGAAAAGGTTTCATCATAGTCAGTTCCTTGATGCTATCTAAAACCTTTTGCAACCAATTGTTCCTTATAGGTGCTAACTTGTCCCTCAATGTCTAGTTTATTCTTGAATACTCATTTATTACCAATAGGATTTACATCAACTGGAGGATCTACCAAAATACAGACTTGGTTTTGGTACATGGAATCCATTTCAGAATTCATGGCTTCGTGACACTTGGAAACATCTATGCCTTCAACTGCTTCCTTGTAGGTAAGAGGATAATTGTTGTCAACCAATAATGAGTCACCATACTTAGTGACAAGAAAACCATATCGTTCTGGTTCTCTTAACTCTCTCATTATCCTACGCAGTTCTTGTGTCTATAGAACGGATCGTTCTTCTACAGGGCTTTGTGGAATCTGTTCTTGTACCAACTCCTGTGTATCTTGAGCCCCAACTTCATCAAAGTCTATCTCACTCCCAATATCTCTTTTGTAGATGTGACCCCTCTTAAGTAATATGGAATGTCTTGCCACTATTACCTTTTTATCTGAGGGTTTGTATAGGTAATATACCCTTATTTCCTTGGTATATCCTATAAAGGTACACTTTGTGCCTCGGGGTGAAAGTTTTTTACCTGAAGAGGCCTTAAAAAATGCTTCGCAACCCCACACATGTAAATTTGATAACATGGATTTGCGTCCACTCCATAACTAGTATGGAATACCATTTATCGATTTAGTTGGTACTTGGTTTAGTATGTGTGCTGCTGTTTGTAATGCATATCCCCAAAAGGATAATGGAAGACTCGCATGACTCATCATTGATCTCACCATTTCCAATAGGGTGCAGTTCCTCCTTTCACTTACGCCATTCCACTAAGGCGTGTATGGAAGAGTGAGTTGAGATAGAATCCCAAACTCCTGTAAGAAATCAATGAAGTCCTGATTAAGATATTCTCCTCCTCTGTCGGAGTTTCTTAATCTTCTTACCAAGTTGGTTCTCAACTTCATTCTTGTATTCTTTGAACCGATCAAAAGAATCCGACTTATACCTCATTAAGTAAATATATCCATATCTACTAAAATCATCAGTAAAAATTATGAAGTACAAGAACCCACCCCTTGCTTCAACTGGAAATGGTCCACACACATTTGTCTGAACTAATTCTAGAAGCTCTTTAGCCCTTTCACCTTTACCACTAAATGGGGATTTGGTCATTTTGCCTTGTAGACACGCATGACATACATCAAGTGGTTTTAGTTCAAAAGAATATAAATACCCATCTTGATGTAATTTTATCAAACGTTTCTCATTGACATGACCTAGCCAGTGATGCCAAAGTTGGGTGTGGTATGAGTCATGTGAATTAACTTTTTAATCGATTTCCATTACTTGGTTTGTGTAGTCTAACACATAAAGGCCGTTATATAAATGTGCCCTACCAAAACAAATGCCATCTTTATAAAAGTAGCAACATTAATTTCTAAAAATAAAGATGAATCCATCAGTATCTAATTTAGATACTGAAATAATTTTTTTGGTTACAGAGGGTACATAATAACATCCTTTAAATACCAAGACCATCCCAGTAGGAAATGTTAGGTGGAAGTCTCCGACAGCTACAACAGCGAGTCTGGCTCCGTTGGCTGCTTGCAGATCCACCTCACCTCGGTCAATCTTTCTGAATCTACTTGGTTACTATTTTTGGATATAGATTTCAGCACCACAAGCAGTATCTAATACACAATTGGTAGAAATAGATAGATTGCATTCGATAACAAACGCACCTGAAGCTTCCCCTTTCTTCCTTGGCTGGGTGCAGTTTTTCTTCCAGTGGCCTTTCTTGCCACATGCGAAACAAATGACTTCCTATTCTCTTTCCTCCCCTTTGATATTCCTTTTCTTGGAAGGCCTTGAAGAATATTTCGGATTAAATATCTTCACCTTACCTTTACTTTTATTCACCATAAGGATAAAAGGATTTTTACACTTCATATCATTGTCCACTTGGAGAATGAGGATAAGAAGACCAGATAGAGACTTCTCAATGTTGTTCATGTTGAAATTTACAACAAAGTTAGAGAAGCTCTAGGGGAGTGATACAAGAATGAGATCGATACCTAGTTCTTCAAGGAGTTTAAACCCTAGAACCTCCAAGCACTCAATGTAGCTAATGATCTTGACTACATGAGGCCTAACTGGGGCACCCTCTCCAAGCTTGCTCTAAAATAGAGCCTTGGAGATCTCAAACCTTTCCTATCTTTATCTCTCCTAGTATAGACTACGGAGGTGATCAAGCATGATATAGGCATCCATGTCTTCATGAGACTTCATGATCTCACTAGACATTGATGAAAATATCAAACATTGAACATCGAGTGCATTGTTCAAATGTTGATCATAGACCAAGAAATCTTGATCACTTTCCCCTTGGGCAGGAGAATCAGGAATTGAGGAATCCAGCACATAAAACTTTCATTCATGGCATAGGATAACCCAAAGGTGCCTAAACCATTCCTGAAAGTTACTACCGGTGAGGATATTATATTTATCTAGAATTGATCGCAGAGAAAATGTGGTTGACAAGTTTTTCATATTGATTCTACAAATTAAAAGAGAAGATTTATCAGTGCCTTTTGATTACATTTTATGAAAAATAATAAATGAATTTATTAATTCTCCCACTATTTTATCAAGTCCCAATGACCCCCACCATTGAACCTGGAATGCCTAGTTGCCATGGAATTCTAGTGGAAAGGATCCATATTCCCCTTCTCATAACCCCCAAAGGGTTGTTCAATCTATTTAAAGGTATTTAGGTAGGTAGGTCTTTACCAACTGTGAGCTTACAGTTCCTTGATTTGTTGAGTGGACTCCCCAATACTAAAATCCTGACTTGGATTTTCTTAACACTTGCCTCCATTTTACAACAAGTCTAGCAAGGGCTACTCCTATTGATGTAAAATGTTTAAGTCAACCTGAAACTTTCATAAGAGCTTCCTTTATAAAAGTAAGTGTCCCAACAAGGGTTGGTCATACACATAGTTTTATTGAGTCTTTCCCTTAATCAAGTAACAGAAGGCTTGGTCTGACTTAATATGGTTTTTGAGGGATTTCAATTATTTATGCATAGTTTCTCATTATCACATGCTTGTTAATATTAAGTGATGCTTGCTTAAGTGATTAACCATGTTCTGATAATGTTTACGCATAGTCCGGTTTTTATTTTATTCCATATTTGCATGCTTTTTTATTTCATTAAATATGTGATAGTGACAACACATACATAATAAATAAACCATGAAATCAGACAAAAATAAAATAAGATGGCATGATCATGAGCTCCTATTGGTTAGTTTATCTAGCAGTTTTGATAAGCTAACCATGACTTAGGGAAAAACTCCTTGAACCTGATGGTTCGTGTTTTTCAGATCCCACCTATCCAACTTTGTATCTTCTTGGGTTGGTTTTGCCTTAGCTTCAGATTTTGAATCATCTCCTATTACTTGGGAGATCCTCTATTACATGGGGTTTACATTAAAGAAACCATGGGAATGCAGGCCATGCATTTTATTGGAAGAAGGCTCGCAGGCCAACAAATTTAAATTAAATAAATTTAAATGAAACCACACACACAAAGGGTCTTTGGTCTAGCTAATTATCATCCATAGCATGCAATGACATTTACACGTTTTTAGTAGTCAAATTCTTTTAATCGTTATTTTATTCAAGATAATTCGCGCTTGAATTCAATTAATTATGATCTTATAATTAATAAATTCTTTATCGTAAATTCCTTTATGAATTTCCTTGAGATTCTTCTCATCCATATTCCTTGTACGTGTCTTTGTACTTTGGAGGAAACCTGGTGAAATTCCATTTCTGGAAAGTACATGGCGTGTAGGCTATATTACATGGCGTGTATTTGTTTTCACCCTTTATACAAAGTACACGTTGGGGGCTTTGACGTGTTTCTGTACTTTGGAAATTTTGGAGTACACAACATGTAGATTAATCTAACACGGCATTTACTTCCTTGTTATACAATTAACGGCATGAAAATCCCATGTACACGGTTACACGACTTCTCCTTGTACACGGTTTCACCTAGGCCGAATCGGACTACATGGCATGTTTATTCAACATACATGCCATGTATTCTGGTTTCCACTTGCCATTCAGTTTTGGTCAACATGGTGTATTAAAACTTAGGTATTCTCAATTCACACAGCGTGGTTTGGAAGACCAGTACCGATTTGTTGAACCTAAGTACATGGTGTGTAGATTTCACTACACACTGTGTATTCCTGTGTTGTACAGACAGAATGATCAGCTCCTCCGGATGAGTTCCTCATTTTTATTTTAATAAAAATTAAAATTAAAAGGTCGTTTCTGTGATGTGAATTGAGAAATGAAGGAGGAAGAACAAATCTCATTCATTCAGTTTTATAGAATGATTTATCTTGAATTGAATCAAATATAAATGCATAAATTATCAATGAAAATTAAATAACTATAATCAACATTGTGACCCCTTTGATACCACTTGTTGGTCCTGGGTGCAGCGGAAGATCGTGGGAGGATGTGCCCACTTGACTTTTTGTCATTATAAATGATCAATCTGGGATCAATATGATGATAAACTCTAGACTCCACAGATCAAATCAAATATAAATAGACAAAGAAGAAGAATAGTCCTAAAACCACAAAAGAAGGATCATCATAGGTTGATTATAATTAATTTAATTAATTGAAAATAAGTACCTTTTATGGCGTTCTTTCTTCGTTGATATTTCTGATCACATTTTGATGTGATTCGTCGGTGCGTCGAAGAATCCAAGTGTAGACATCCTCTAGTAGTGATCCACACATGCACCACGTATCTCTAGACTTCGCCAAAGGAATCTCCGAGTGCTAGTGTGGAGAAGCCTTTTCTTGCATTGTCCGCCTTATATCACCTTGATCTGATGGATGAGGATCTCTATCAGTATTGAGAGAGTTCTTAGAGGAAGGAGTTCTTTCAGCCATAAGGGAATTCTCTAGAACTGTTGTGCACAACGATTAGGGAAAAGTGTTGGGTTTGTGAGGATATTTATAATTGGATTTGAGGTTATAGAGTTATGATAATAAATAAACGTGTTATGCATTTTATTTATTTCATTAACTCTTATTAAAAACCCCTATGTTGAATCATTAATTCCTTGACATATGCCCATGCTGATTATAATAAATATCATTTAATAAAACGATATTATTTCCTCAAAATCCCAACTGAATAAACTACACGGCATGTAATCATTAATACACGACGTGTACCCGTTTTTTATTTCCTTTCCAAAATGAAAACTACACGGCATATACATTCAATGTACATGGCATGTATATCTTGTTTTCATTTTCTTTCCAAAATGAAAACTACACGGCGTGTACATTCAATGTACACGACGTGTATATATTGTTTTCATTTTATTATTCATCCAACATTAAAATGATTTAGGATTTCTTGAATAATTATTAAACCACATATGGGAATAATCTTTATTCTACTTGAGATACTTGGATACACTTAGTGTGTGACCCTCTAGGCCTCTTTCTCATTGGCATTAAGTGGGATTTCCTAAAGTCCAAGATTACTGTCTAGTAATGGGTCAAGGCATCCAATAGAAAGAAGTTGACACTGCATTAATGTTTCACCTCATACGAACGCTTACCGTGTAATTTAATCCCTTTGTCTCAATATATCATCAAGCAGGTTTCATGGTAGTATCATAAACCTATATGCTTGATCCGTCATTCTTTGACTTCCAGAAATAAACTCATCGTGACACCATGGCCATAGAATTTGAGTGAAAATTATATTTCAATCAAAGGGCCCGAGATATCTACTTCCATAAATATGGAAGGGACAAATCCTTCCTTGACTTATACATTAACAACATATTGTTCGTGACGCACCCAATGTACCCTACTTCCCACCAATTATCTTTGTGACGGTTTTCGTCAGAAAATCTAAGTGCGTGAGTCATGACATGAGTTAATGATAATATTCCAGTCTAAGGACCATTACACACGCTCATAGATAGCAATTTCTGATGACACCAAGACATGCAGAATTACTACTGGCGGGTCTGTTCTCATAATCTCCCATCTTGGAGATTAGCAAGTGCGAACTCCATGAGAGAGAGTCTCGTCTTCTTACGAGTACTCACACATGACGGTTTGTATACTATGTGTCCTATCATAGTATGTCATTCAACTGTATAACTTTATTTAAGAATATTATTATAGCATTTCAAGGTTCTCATCATAGCGGGAATCTTCCATGACCTTATTAATGCAACAAATATTCTAGGATATTATTATATTATAGTCATGCAGAACAATGAAGAATATATAATAAGTGTACATTCATGTAATAAAAGTAAAAATAGTTGGTTCTCAGGACAACAACTCTAACACAAACCACCACCTGCACTGCTACATAGGTGACCCCGTATTCACTTGTATATAGGATATAATCAGTCCTACCCATTGAGGTCTAATTTCCCTCCCTCCACATTGCCGTCTGCGACCAATTATCCACAAATGAGTAATCTCAAAAATGGATGGATGAATTGGAGTGAATTGATGATAAAATATTTCATACCCTACATCACTTGGAGGTCCATCAAAATCAGATAACACAGGCTTTTAATAAGAAATCCTGCCTCCTCTTATTCCTCTAAGGGGAGATGGCACTGGTCCTCAGGAATCTGATGATACCTAGAAAGAAACTTCCAAATCTTGAGCCAAAGTGGGAGAGAACTTACTCCATACAAAAGGTCCACTCTAAAAAATCTTATTCCCCAATCTTAATTTATGAAGAGCTCATTATATCCCCTACCAATGAAATATTTCTTAATAAATACTTCATGTGATAAAGACACCATTTCATCCACATCACAAGATGATAAACTACATAACACATATTTCCTAACCATATGACATTAAAATTCTTGGTTTTACTTTCTTCTTTGCTACATAATGTTAAAATAAATAGAAATATGTTCTTGGATACACGACCTTAAAAGGCACATCAAATAGTCCCAGTCGTACGACCCAAAACTACGAGACATTGTATGACTCTAAACTACATATCCTAATGTCCCAGTTATACGCTGTTAAACTATAAGACAATTTCCTCACCACATGATGTAAAACTATATGGTTCATATCCTTGTTACATGATATAAAACTGCATAACATTTTGATCTGTGCTTGAGTAGATCATAATATTTTGTGCTGATCTCCCAACACAACTCCATTCAAGAACTATGTGTGGCTTGATTCCTACCATCACAGGATATATATTTATGCTCGAATAGAAAATCCTAGGTCCATCTTCAACATAAAAATATCCCCCTCCCTATGTATGGGTTATACCTACACTGGGATCCTTCATAAAATAACTACATGTGGTTTGATTCTCTCCTCAAATGGGATATGTAGTGACACCAAGACCCTATGTCATGGGCCCAACCATAAATCAAAGAAATTACCCCATCTCCCGTATGAAAACAAAAATCTATGTAGGGGAGCCCATATTCCATGGCCAACATGGGTTCAAATTCTCCCTTTGTTATTGGAAATATTCCTTCCACACATCATAATCCATGGTCTTGATAAATCTGGATCTTTGTAAACTCTCCGACCATCGGTAATAGAATGTTAGATTCCTGAGGATACCTATTTTTTTACTATATATTGATATGCCCTAGTCTAGATTTGCATAAGTCACCCACTAAAAGGGACTATAAACCAAAGGCACATTATTACTTAGGAGATACCTCTTCTATCTTCATAAAACTCAATAACATTATGTTAGAAACCCACTTTTCAAACATTGGTTCGTGATAATTCCTTGCATTCTTATCCCATACCACTTCTTCTGATACAGGAATCCTCTAGACCATGGATTACGATTTCTTTCTTCATATTCGAAGTATCCTGGTACATCCTTAGCTCGGTGAGCCTCACACCCCTGATCATTTTCATGTCATTTGGTCCTAGCCGTATGACCTAAAACTACAAGACACCATGTCTTCCTAGTCACATGGCATTAAATTGCATGAAAAAATATTCAACACATGATGTTAAAATGTAGTCATACCCTGTTTACCAAGCATATGATGCTCTGAACAACTAGCCTAGAAATCCACATATCACAAACATAGGATTCCTCTCATGGGATGATTTATGGAATGCACAAATAGTGTTTGTAGGGCTTCATGCCTTCTTTTTCACATCAGGAAACCTTCATCCTTAGCACATGATGTTAAACTGTATGGTTTTCTAGAACTATGTATGACTTGATTCTCATTTTAATGAGATACATAGTGACACCTAGATCCTAAATCCTAGTTCAAACACCATAAGACCAAAATTCCCTTGTCTATCCTTTTAATTGCCTATGTGTGGCGAAAGAAACCTTTTCCACTCCTTGTTTATCACACTGAGCATAACTCATGTGGGATTAGGAGTTTTGGTGAGGATTACCCATATAATCAAGTCATATTAGTCCATAGTAGGGTTAGTGTGGTCCTAGATGAAATACCTTAAAAGGCACACCAAATTCCCTTATCACATGACATTAAAATGCATGGTTTACATCTCTTACATGACATAAATTCAAGAACAATATGTGGCTTGATTCTCACTTTTATGAGATACGTAGTGACACCTAGATCCTACATCTCGGTCTAGCCACAATAAAAAAATCCCCCACTCTTCTATGTATGAGCTAAATATACAAATGAGGGTCCGACATGGGTTCTCACCACACTCATGAGCATGTATTCAAAAAATTCCCCTTATCCACATTAGAATTATATCAGTGTGGGGAATCTTTTCTAGAACTACACGTGGCTTGATTCTCACTTTGACAAGATATGTAGTGATGCTCTAACCCTATGTATTGGGCCTAACCATAATAAAATCCCCCTATGTATGGGTTAGACCTGCATAGGGAAAAATTCCTCCCCATTATTGGGTAATTTTGATATGAAATTATCACTCCATACTCAGGCACTTTCCTTAAACAAACCAAATTCTGGTCCTACCAACCAGAGGATGTCATTTTTTGACAAATTATAATATGCCCCAATTTTCCTATGCATAAGTCACTCACTAAAGGGCCATAAACTAGAGACACATTCATCTTTGGGAGAGACCTCTTCTATCTCTGTAAGCCCCCAAAAAATTATACTGGATATTTATTTTTGATCATGATCCATGGTAATTCCTTTCATACTTATCCCATATCACTCTTTGGATCCAAAAAATCTTAGATTACATCTTACAATTTCCCCCCTTCACTCCTAAAGATGAAAGAACATTCTTGGACAGATTTCCATGAAATGGAAAATCACTAATCTTTTAGTCAAAGCTAAATGACCTTAAATTGTAGCCTCAACATCCTTTATGTAAGATGTTAAACAACACAGTTCATATCCTGGTCGCATGAAATTAAAATGCATGATGCTTCAACCCTTATTAGGGAGGTTCCTTTCCTTATGATGTTGGTCATGCACCACATCACCCCAAAGAACCGTGTGCAAGTCGATGCTCATTCCATCAAGACATGTAGTGATTTCTAGATCCTCTATTATAGGATCAACTACCATAGCAACCAAAGTATCAGTGTTCCTCCATTCATGGATATAACCCCGATCTAGGTGGGAGGTTCTAGAATTCTCCTATGATGACTCCTTTTCAAGCTTATGATCGAAACAAAATTCCCCTCTTTTACACAAACTAAATGTGTGTAGGAGCATTTTACCATTCATGTCCAATGCCAACACAAATTATCCCTTCATTCTTAGACACATTCCCTCCACAAGCCACTCTCCATGGTCTTGATAAATCTGAATATTCATAAAATCCCCGACTATTGGTAATAGAATATCATATTCCTAAGGACACCTTTATTTTGACTATACATTGATATGCCCCAGTTTTTTTTTGCATAAGTCACCCACCAAAAAGGTCCTATCAACTGAAGGCACATTAATTATTAGGATATACCTCTTCTATCTCTATAAGCCCCAAAGACAATATCACGATGGAAACATATTTTTGAATATGGGCTGTATTCATCCCTTGTGAAATTTTCTCATATCATGTTTTAGATCTAGAAATCATAAAAATCATAACTCAAAATCCCCCTTTGTGTATCTAAAGATTTCAGAACATTCTCGGCCAGTGAGCCCTACTTAGGTCTTTATTTTGTAACTTATGGTCAAAGATGTTCAACCTAAAACACCAATTTCATTAGTCTGGTTTTCATGAATCTAAACTACCTATGAAAAGATACATAGTGACCACCAAGTTAAAAACCCGTAAAATAGAACCATGGGTAAAAGTTGAGTCTCAACACACTAGACCTACACTCCATATGGTTTAGGAAAAAAAATTCAAGCAATGAAAAGAAAAATGCATAAAAATTGTTAATCTAAAAACTCATAAAGGGTAGCCTAAGAAAAATACAAGTCTCACTCACTAAGTTTTATTCATATTTTAATTTGTAAAAAATTAGGGCAATGACATAAAAGAAACAAATTTTGTAGGGTATGACATGTGACTCTAGAAATAGTAGAACTATGCTCTCTAGGTCCAAAGACCTAGGAAAAATTTAGAGCACCTCCCCATCCCTATTATTGTGATTGGAACTCATTGAAACAAGTAATTTTAACTAAATAAACTATATTTAGTGTTATGTTATAATTATAAGGGAAAATAGGGATGAATACATAGATTATTGGAAACAAGTTTCTTTTCATTTATGGAACAAAAAATCAGAGTATCCATAAATTGGAGTCTCTGTTATTTTCTAAAAAATACCATCAACATAACTCTTTAATTGTTGGAGGGTCTCCCAAGTCCCATCAACAACCTACTGAAGCTCAAATAGTTGAACAACCTCAGCCTCCTTAGTCAGGTAGAGTTCCTCTATCATAGTCTCAATGGAAGTCACCCTCTAGACTTGAACTTTTTATAGCATATGATGAAGTTGTATGAGCTCCCCTTGGGAGAAATCCATCTCTTTTTCAATCCACGATATTTGAGTGGATTTCTCATCAACATGATGCTTTCAATCCAATAATTTCTTGTAATGAGTGAGCTCCTCCAAGGATAGTGCATATTAGAGATCATTAGTATTGATGAGAATTTTTTCCTTGATAAGGCATTTCTATGACTAATTCTCTTGATACCATCGAAAAATTATTTCCTTCATGGAACTATAAAACACACAGTAGTCAAATCAAACATATCCCAATGTGATTTTTCTTTTCTGAAGATGAGGTAGTCTTGAAGGTAAATCTATCATGGGTGTCCTTGAGACTCACTCCTAGATATCATGCCATACGAACTGGTGAAGTGCCCGAAAATTATCTTGAGCTTCCTAGATCTCCATGGAGCTAGTCACATAGGGAAATGTGTAATCTAAAATTAGTTATCTTATGGAAGAAACCCATGCCATCCTTCCTAGAGTGACATCATCCTCTCCTTGTGCAGTTGATTGAGTTGGGGTAAAGGACTCCCCTTTGGGTTCAGCCACCACAACCACTGATTCTAAAGGACAAATGAAATTAGTCATCGACATTTCATGATAGAAAAGAAAAAGGCAATTAAAGTATTTTATGTAAATCACTCATCGATGAATCATTTTCTTGGTCAGATTCCTCCCTAACATATCTAATCTTGACAGTTTGAATTGGAAATTCTTACAGAGGAACATTCCCCTAAGTTTTCTCAAGGTCCAGGATAGAAGGCTCTCAAGAATCTCTTGCTTAAGGGACCTTGATTATCATTCCCCCAACAGTAGGGGAAGGAGGTAACTCAATGCCCTGGTCATGGATTGCCTTAGTGAAATTTTCTATAGAGCTACACCAATCAAGATTATTTATTTAATGCATTGGATGTAAGAAGGTCATCCATGAGAGAAAACACAAAAAAGGAAAACTCATGTCCATCCAACTCCTTATTAAAGTTCCAAAAATCCTTTAAGGATCCAAAAATATCAATATATGGGTTAAATGATTACATTATTTCATTATACATTATGTCAAATATCATAGCATCCTCACCAGTAAGGGTTTATAAGATACTAATATCAACACCCAAATCGGCCCCGCCATCAGAAACATCAACTATCACTTCAGTGGGTATAACCATTTCAATCCCCACTAGATCAATATCAGCACCAACATCTTCATTGGACGGTTTAGGGTCTATGTCAGCCCCTTCTAGAGCGGTGATAGGACCAATAGTGGAAATCACAGGGTACTCCAGTGTATGTAGTGGATCTAAAATATCATAAGGAATATAAGTTATTAATTGTAGAATAACACCTTATGATGTGTATTTGATGTTATCAGGATTCTCCTCCCTCTCTAAAGTGATGGGGAAAAGCATGGCCTTAGTCCTTGAGACTTCTCTTGTCGAGGGAACATACTCACCAATAGGAATCTAAGCCTCATATGGAATGTCCTACTTAGTTCTCGGAGGGTCATCTATAAGCCCCTTGAGAGAGGATAAATGAGTGGATCTTATATCCAATAGGCATGTTTAAGAATTTATTCTAAAAAAAATCAAGAAAAAATGGTGTCAGAAAAACTCACCCTGACTAAAGATGCACTGGGCCAAGCACTTCACCTTCTATCATTCCTTCACTTTTGATGGAGTAAGGCTAGAACTTACCCCCCCCAAATATAGGTATTGGAGGTGGCAGTTAAGATTAATATCTCACCATATCCTCATCCATTATCCTATGGCCCAGGGATAACTCCCCTAATTTTAGAGTTTATTCCTCATCCCCCATAGAGGAGCCCGTCATACCATATCTCATCGATATGATCTCAACCAATTCTCCCTCTACCCACTGTAAATCAGGGTCACCCTTTCATAATTAATAAAATTTTGTTCAAAGAAAAGAATAACATTATGAATAAGGAAAATAGAAGAAGGTAAAACTTACATCTCAAGGATCAATGAAGTTATCTCATTCATCAGTGGACGATTCATCAACCCCTTCAGTGACCCACCATTTCATCATGTCATCAACTCACCTAATAGAAGGATCTGATCATCAGTGGCATAAATGATAATCTCTATCTCCCATATATATATTCCTACCTTTATAGGGTCAACATCAAAGCGGTGGTTGGGTGGGGCTCAAACATCCCCAATTTGTGGAATCCAAAACTCGGTGCAGAGGAGTAACCATAGGTATTTATAATTAGAAGTCCCACCCTAGAATGTTTGAACTTACTCTAGTTGTATGAAGTTCAAGGATGTTACATCCTACTATGAAGTAGACCTGACACTCCTTGATTTCACCGACTTCCCGACTCTTTCCGTCATGGTTGAATGATGGGAAAATGGAGCCCATGCTTCCTCTTGGTGATGAAGGTCAGACCATATAGGCTCAAACTTAGATTGAATTTTCATTTTGACCATATATGGTGGAATAAAACATGTGTGGGATTGTTTGGGAGAGCTCAAGGCCTCATCACTATCACTCTTTGTAAAGGGTGGATCCTTTCTACCACACTTACCCAAACCAAAAATAATTACAACTCTGACTCAAGAAATGATCATTGTTAATTCCCCTTGGGGATACGATGAAATCCAGGATTCATCATACCAGGAAATCAACCCAATGGATGAACTCACCGGAGGTAGATTAATCATTTCCTGATTCACCTCCATAACTATGAGAATCCATAGTTTTCAGGCCACTATTGAGTGCCTCTCTAACTAAATGCGCACAAGTGTGGATACAATTATTTGTTTCATGTACTTGAATTGGCATGCAAATATATATGGAGAATAGGACACATATATAACCTCACCATCAATTTGGGCCAGTAGAACACCATCCCTAACAACAATCATATATGATCTCAGTTCATCGCCATCTTTTCTGTCATTGGTGAATGACCTAGTGGGTGGATTTCCATATGGAAAGAATTTGAATTCCTTAAATAGATTCAGTCTCTTTAAGGCTTCACCATGATTTAGGGTTAGGGGATAGATACCAGAAAAAAACTTAAAAAAATGGTCAAAACTGGCCCCCAAGAACTTTTATTTCAATCAACACATCATAAGATTTAATTTTTTTTTCAATCCACCCCTACAATACTTGGAATGGACCCAAAATTTTGAAAGGGGCCTTCTTTGCACATGCAACACGCACCGATGGATCTTCGTCAGGACCGGGGCTTCTAACCCTATGTTCTTCCCTACTGCTATATTGGTCACTATGAAAAATGTTCCCAGCCTCACATAACCATTGGATTCACAGACTATAATCTTGTATATTCTTAGAAAAATCATTAAGAAGCCCTCCATATGTTTCTTGGTTGGTACACCAAACTTGATTGCATACCCTCATTAGTTGAACTCATCTTGTTCCAATATGGGACATAATTTATCAGGAATTCCCCACTTCTCCAATATGGGACATCCTATGGGATGTTTTCATGTGGGGACCTTCCCCTTGGGTTTTAGGAAATCATTTCTCCACACTTTAGAATGGACATACCCTTAGGCGAGGGTCTTCATTCTTAATATCTCAGGCTATCTTTAATAACTCATGGGCTAGAACAAGCATCATTTTAGCATTATCCCATATGGATTTTGGTATGATAAATTCATCATAAATCTCTCTAAGTATGGGAGCTCCATAAATCTTATAAACATATCATATAATGATGCCAACTTCTCTGTGCATTAGATGGAAGGAGTTGGTCTATGGGTTCCATCATCTTAACATCTTGAGAATAATGTCTAGATTCTTACATGTAGATGTCTGAGCTACCTAAATGACCTCATAAATTCCAACTTCCTTTAGTTTTTTTGTAAAAACAGCATAGGTCTAGTGAACCCAATATACCCACATCCACTCGGGTTTGACACCCCCTCTCAGGCGAAGGTCCCAGTCTTCCCTCCATCCTTTTGATTGATCTATCTTAGAATCAAAAAAGATAGATGAGTAATAGTGTGGATTTAACTTAGGGGTATGAGGCTTTAAATTTGGGGCATAAATACTATGATGCATGACAAATTCCATGGATGACATTCCCTTATTGATTTATATGCCCTTGGTCAAGATGTTAGCAGTGGTAAAATCCTGTATTCATAGAATTAGGAAAGTGGGATATAATTCTTTAGCTTAAAGATGAAGACATCCTTCAGATGTCCATGGCCATAGAGTGGTATATGGTTACTCTTAGGATATTCATGATGATTCTTCTTTATGTGATTCTCCAAGTCTGGGTGATTAGTGTCACATATGTTGTAATAATCTGGCCCAACGACATCAACCATATCCTTGATACGATTACTAGATTGTTCATCAGAAAATTTAACCTTTTAGGTGACCATTGAGAATCTGTAGGGAAGTAATAATATTTTCATTAGAGATAAAATATTGGTTTTGAAAAGGTTTAGAAATTCAGAATTTTTTCAAAGGCATGGTCTTGCATAGGTCACTCGCCCAGGTGACCCCAGGTAGGTCACTTTCCCCAGTGACCTCAAGCAAGTTGCTCGACCTGGTGTATGTGTCTTGTAGGTAAGGACATATCAAGTTTGCATGAACAAAACTTCAGAGGATAGAATAGAATAATCATATCACCAATGCAATGATAATAATAGTGAGAATGTGAGAAGAAGAACTGCTGAGGACATTAACACTATTTATAGATGTGGGGACCCCTGAGTGATAATTGTGTGTGAAGCAGCCATGAGGTCAACCTGCACAACCCACCTACATGGTCCACCAATGCGACACACCTATGCAGCTCTCCCTTTTACTTCTCCCTTATGCAACATTCAAGTTTTAATGTTCTTAAATCCTAAGTGTAAAGGTGAGTGAACACATCGATTCTAGAAAATGAAGGATCCATCAACATTATTTTTCCTCTACCTTAGGATTATACCCTCTTCTTATGATCAGACCCAATCCCAGGGGGGTTATTTTGTTGACACTCCATTTTGTTGTGTGATAATGATAATTTTCAAAGAAGAATTCCTAAAGAAAAATAGAAGTGAGGGATGTAAAGGGTTGCACACTTCATCCAGGTAATACCATACAAGGCCTAATTAGTAGCATCATGCAGGGCCAGCCTACACACCGGCTTCATCATGCAGGTTCAACCCATGCACCAAAATTATCATGCAGGCCCAAGAGCAGACACGACTAGAAGAACTTATCAGGCCACACCCATGCGATAACCCACACAAGACACCTACATGGTAACTAGCATGACAAACTTTCATAGTCCACTAGTGAAACCCACTTTCATGATCCACCTATTCGATCTGCCTCATTCATCCAGGTTCCTGAGAATGCCTATAAATAAGACCATCAGGCTCCTCATTTGAAACAATTGAAAAACCTAAAGAAGCCTCGAAGCTATGCTCTCCCTAGTTCGACGCCCAAACCCTCAGAACCTTTCAGGTATATTTACAAGCCTTTAAATAGGAGGTAATTAAGAATGGTAGTAGGATTAAAGTTCCCTTAGTTTTTTTAACACAAACCACATGTGATATCCACCTCCAATAAGTCAATATCACTAGGGTAAAATCCCCTTATCAAGACTGGGACTTAAACCCCAGTAATCCAAAGATACTTTAGGAGACCCTTAAAGCCTATAGTAAGGAATATACCAAGTGTTATCACCTAGGTTTCCCGTCTACTAAGGATCTCTTTAACTTTCCCATGTATACCCTATGTGAGACCCCCTTCAAACTCACACAAGATTCACCTACATAATACATCTTTAGATCACCCAACCTTCACCTACATGAGACATCTTTAGATTTCCTAGCCTTCACCTATGAATGACTCCTTTGGGCCCCTTTTTCATGCCACCAATGGAAATGAACCTCTTATATTAGGACTCCCATTAGATGGAGACCAAATAAAAACCTCCACCAAAGCCTCCATACTTGTATAATCACGGTGAAAGACACACCAACGTGTCTCCCATTCAGCTGTGAATTACTTTGGTAAGAGTTGTCCCAAATTTTTCCTACCCAATGGATGGGGTCATTGGGGTGTGTACAGTTGTGAATACCTTTATTAATGAGGACCCAAACCCTAGTGTTAGTGATAGGTACCTACTGGTTTCAAACACAAGGGCTAGGTCCATGTCCTTCTCTTGTCGTATCTGAGACCAAGGACCGCCCCATTTCAGATGGCGAGGGGGGAAACACTTTCTTTTCCCTTTGATGAGGGTTAGTATCTTATTCTCCTATCTTATATAGAGACTGAAAGAGGTCATACCTCATAGAGTAATCCCCTAGTATTTCTTGTAGGAGGTCACACCCCTCCCATCCTTTGTTCCCTAAGTTACAAAAAACAAAATAGGAGATGGCTACGTCAACACCCTTTCTCTCACATATCCTCAGCCTTGTCTACTAGGAGATGAAGAAGGTTGTTTAGTTTTCTAGATCTTTTTCCTCTTGTTTCTCACACTGAGAATGTCTCATGTGGTCTCATAGGTTAGTGCCAATCATGACATCTTCACAATCAGATTCATGTCTCAACAGAGAATCCTTTTATGGATATTCCTCCTGATTTACTTTAGAGGGCCTCCATAGGCATGGGACCTCAAAACCATGTATCCTTATCAAAGGGAAATATACCCTATGACACTTCACAAGGGACTTTTATTCATTATAATAACCAACCACAATCAACCATATGGGAATCCTACTAGGTGTAATCCCTAACCAAACCTCTAAATCACTATGAGTCAAGATACTTCTCATGGATCCATACATAAGGGCCTATTATTTAGTATAAGTCCTAGAACTAAGTCACAATACTCTCAAAGGGACACATTCCCTATAAGAAAAACCTTTATAGGACCTCCATAGGTGTGGGTCCTCAACTATATCAAACTACATGGAATTTTATTCTCGTCTAAATGAGATACGTTGGAAGGATCCCTAAGGTTCAAACACAACACCCCAAAATCAACCCTAATTTTATTTGGGCCACATTACCAGTATGGTCATATCCAACTAGGAGCCCACATACCTTCCAAGTCCCTTGGTCTGATTCAGTATAAGTCCCACACCAAACCTTTACTAAGCACCTTTCATCTAGAAATCCTTGATACATGACGTTAAACTGCATGGTTTGGTCGTCATCACGTGACCTTAAAAGGTATGATGTGTCCTGTTAAGTGACATCTATCTATGTGAGATTTTATTCATTTTACTAGGATATTCAAAAATCCCATCTTATGGGCCCAATCCCAACATCAAAACAACTTATTTCATCCTAGATGATGATAAATTCCAGAGCGCCCCACTGAGTGTCTTAAAACCAACATCGTAATAATAAACAACCTAAAAATATATAATCCATTTACAAAAGGGTAAAATCAATGGTGAAACTATGATACATATAGATGTATCAACAAATGAATAATATTATATATATATATATGATTCTAAAGTTCATACATGATAATAATTAATTTTTAATTTAGGGGTGACTCGTATCATACTTGGGATTTAATGAAGGATTCATGAACATATCTTAAATATATAATAGAGTCCTAGAGTAAGAAGTAATTATCCCCCAAAGGGTGTGATGAGACCAAAATTCCATCATCTTGATGAATGTGAGTCCCTAAGTATCATTAGAGCCATTTCTCAATGACCACCCACCTTTGGAAAGCAAGTTTATGAAACATCTTGAATAAGGGAACTATTGAGTGTTTTCGGATCCATGAACAAAGCCCGATGGAAGCCATTCAAAAATGGTAAACCCGATGTGAATGATTTTGCAACCATTCAAACCCCCATAATCAGTCATACCATTAGAGACACCCATAATATCATATTTTCATTGGAAACAATTACTATCTAGAAACAAGTCAAGACACCTAAAAGAAAGAAGTTAATGTCACAAAATCGACAACCACACACAAATTATTACTGTGTAATATAATACCTTTCTTATATTATATCATCAAGGAGTTTACACATCGGTGTCATCAACCTATATGTTTAATACAAATTTATTTTAATATATGAAATAAAATCATCATTACACCATGATCATGAAATTTAATGTGATGGTTCTATTTTGTTGGCACCTACATATTTTAATGATCACAAATCATGTTTGTTATGTTTCCAAAAAGATCAATGTTTTATGATATCAAATAATTTTATAATAAAATTTGTGAATAAACTTGGTTAAGTGTTGATCTACTATCAGTTCAAATGATCTACCATTAGTTCAAAAAGAACCACATTGGCTATTCTGATATATTGTTTGTTCAAAAGATCTACCACTAAACACATATACCGCTAATAGATCTACTTCTTAACACATGTATCGGTGGACTACATATACTGATAACATATCTACCACTGAAAAATCTACCACTGAAGATCTTCCACTAAACATTTACCATTGAACATCTACCACTAAAGATCTACCACTAGAGATAATTTACCATTCAGAGATCTACATCCAGTCTCCCACCATTTCTGTCTATACTCTTATTCAATTTTAATTCCTTTAATATGTAGTTTACTTAATTAAATGAAATAATCCACAAGTGGATTTGAGAATAATTATTCTTAAAATACTCCATAGATTCATTGAAGAAAAAGTCAGGGTTTTCCTGATTTTGTGCTTAGTATGAGGATTTAATAGATAATTTGACCTATAACCATATAAATTGTGAAAAAATATCTCATTCATGGGTAAATACAATAGTATAGACTCTTTTAAAAATAATAAAAAAATTTATTCATTGAATCAAGAAGAATCACCAATACACTTGTGTGGAAGGATTCTGAACATTGAAAGACAAAAAACAGAAGGACTTTTTTAGACCTTCATGACGTTATGTTTTCCTTCATATTTCGAGGAACCTATTCAAGATCCTTGAAAAGAAATATTCAAGGAAATTTAAACATCTGAACCTATTTAGATCAAGAAACATCACTTTTTCCTGTCTCTATTAATTTTATATTTTTTGTTCATGATTTTTATTTGAACTATGTTTTATTTTACTCTATTTATTTATAAAACATAGTCTCCTATAATAAACTGGAAAGTTCACAACATTCACTCTCAAAATTATTCATTTTTATACCCATGAAAACTATGTAAGAGGGTGTGTGTGACCTGTTCTTGTTTTAATCTCACATAAATCTGTGGAAGAGGCATTGTGTCAGGAAAACCTTGTGTGCTATTGTTTGTAAAACCCGATATAGACTATGGATCAAATTTATTGTTTAATAAACTATTTGGTAGTGGGTGAATTCTAAGTAGAGGGGATTAAGTATTGTATTGAGACCAAACCCAGTATTTTAATTCCACTACGTGTTATTAGTTTTGTTTTCTATATTTTAAGGTTTTAAAACAGTATCTATTTTACAATATATATAAATTTTTTTACTCTGATAGTTAATCTTAATCCGTGTTTTATATAGAGTGCTTGAACAAGTAATTTAATTTTAAAAGTTAAAGTGATTTCAAAGATTGTTTTAACTGAGCATTGATCCCACATTTAGAAGCTATTTGAAAAATTAAATTATATATTTCTATTATTTTGATTAACTAGGTGTTTTTATTAATTTGGCGGATTTAAGTTTTAATTTTTTTAAATAAAAATTTTAATTGGTAAGTCAATTCACCCCCGCTTAAGTTACTCACTCTGACTAACATTTTATATCAAATTAATTTCAAAAATATTCTTTTACTGTGATATAATTTCAAATTAAAGATCTTAAATTTATATTTATTCTAAATTTATATCTTTATGGATAATAATAGACAAGAGGGAAATGACACTAATATGCATAATAATTTTAATGGTACTAATTATTCTCAATAGAAGATTAAAATTAAAATGCATATTGAAAGAATGGGTTTTTAAATTTGGACTGTCATTGAGGATAAATACGAATTACCCCAAATTGCTAGATTTGAATGGAGTAATCCAACTAAAGCATCTTATAACAATAACTATAAAGTTATGAATTATTTATATTGTGATTTAGGAGATAAATATTTTAATATAATATCTACATGTACCACTACATTTTATATTTTGTATAATTTTTTTTTCTCATGAAAGAACTTCAAATGTCAAAGAAATATGTTTTAATACTTATTCTATTAAATATGATAACTTTAAGATGAAACCCGATGAGTCAATTTATAATATGTATCACAGGTTCAATGAGATTTTGAACATGATACATTCACTTGGGAAACCAATTACTAACAAAGATTAATTGATGTTCCTGTTGATATGTTTACCAGACAGATAGAGAGGAACTTCAGTTTTAATTCGAGTGTCATGTGATATAAGTAAGTTTCATATTAAAGAGTTAATATGAAATATCATTATGTATGAAGAGGAAATTAAAGTGAAAAAAAAGAATAAGATGATCCAAATAGTAATTCAACATCCTTCAAGACTTCTGAATCAAAGAAAAAAAGGAAATATTATAGAAGATAGCTCATGTGATGGAGATTTATTTTTTGACAGTGATGAAGAAATGGTCCACTTATCCAGAAGATTCAAGAAATTTTACAAAAGTAATAAATTCATCAATAATACAAAATATAAAGGAAAGTATAATAATAAAGGTAACTAGATAAAATAACGAAAAAATGATGATACTACAAATGAAATAGTCTGCTATGAATGCAAAATAAAAGTTCATGTTAAAGTAGACTACCCTAAGTTAAAGTTCAAGAAAAATTATGAGGACGAAGATAAAAGGTATAATAAATCTATGAAATAAAATTGGAGTGATTCAAAATATATTTCAACTGATTTAGACTCAATTAGATAGGAAAAAAATGATAGATCCAATATTTGTTTTATGACAAACATATCTGATGTATCTTGTATTTTTTCCTACATCTCCTATTTACAATTTCAATATTTATGATAATGAAAACTGTGAGGAAAACATGTACAGTGGAGAAATGTATGAATATTATAATATTACGGGGAACATGTTAAATAAAATTAAAGATAAATACAAAATTTTAAATAAGAATAATTCATTTTCTGCTCACTTTAAAACAAATCTTGGTATAAAGAAGAAAAAATGATCAATTTCTAAAAGAAAATAATGAGCTAAAATTATCCAATGAAAATTTTAAAAAGGATCTGTAAAAATTCACAAATGGAAGAAATGATTTAACCCAAATTATTATAAATCAAACATATCCTAAATATACTTCTAGAATAGGATATCAGCCTAGAAAAATAAGGATTATTAAAAATAGATTTATTCATATCTCCGGTTCTACTAATTCGGTTATTAGTTTTTATTCTAATAGACCTAGAAAAGTTTTTATTTCTAAAATTATTAGATCTTCCTTTAAGAAACTTGTTAAAAAATTAAAAATTTCAAAATACCTTATTACCAACATCTTTGGACCCAAGAAAATTTGGGTACTAAAGTCATTTTTGGTTTAAATTTATTTTATAGGAAACCTACTTGAAAAGATCTAGTAAGAACTTATGGTATCTAGACAATGGAAACTCTAAACACATGACTGGGGATTATTCAATTTTTAAGAACCTAATTAAGGTTCATGATGGACTTGTAACCTTCAATGATAACGGAAAAGGAAAAATAATTGGACTTGGTCAAATTGATAACTCTAATACTATTTTAATTTAAAAAGTTTTATTTTTATATGGATTAAAGTATAATATGATTAGAATCTCATAGTTATGTGATGACAATTTTCATGTTAAATTTGAAAATAATGCTTGTAATTTTTTTGATTCTAAAAATGCTTTAGTTTTCATTTCTTCGAGAAATGATAATGTATATACTATTAATTTAAATTACTTATTTTCTCAAAATATTTCCTATCTAAGTGAATTTTACAAATAATATTAGCTTTGGAATAAGAGACTAGGCCATTGCAAAATTCATTCACTTAGAAATATAACTATGAAAGGATTAGTCAAGGATCTTCCTAAGCTATAATTTCCAGATGATAAAGTCAGCAACCTATGTCAAAAAGGGAAATGACAAAAAATCACTTTTAAATCAAAGAAATAAGTTTCAACTTCTCAACTGCTAGAGTTGGTTTACATGGATTTTTTTAGACCTTCTATAGTTTCTAGACTAAATGGGAAGCATTATGTTTATGTTATAGTAGATGAATTTTCTAGATACACTTGGGTATTATTTCACTACAAAATATTTCACGTTTTCCAATAGGGACATATCTATTGGTAAAATCACATTTTATTTTGGAAAATAGTTTTACCAATGCATATGTCCTTATTACTAAATTGTTGGTAAAAACTCTATCAATAAATGTTATTGCAAAAAATAAAATGATTTTGTTGTAATTATAATAATACCAACAGATAATATATATGTTGGTAAAAAATTTAGCAATAGATTAATATGACTGATATATCTATTGCTAATATTATTAACATGTATAAACAATACCGATAATTAATATTTTTTTGTAAATTATATTTTAAATGTTGATATTCTAATATTTGTTGTTAAAATTTTATATTATATTTATTAATATAAATATATATAATATATTATTATATAATAACCATAAATAAATATGAAACACCAAAAAACCGGAGACTTCGAAAAAAACATTCAAATATAATTTAAATACATGTTCAAACTTCATGAAAAGACAATAAGATCCAAGAAACATATTACAAACATGTTTAAAACATGTTCAAACACTAAGTTACTTTACATGGAAATCAATGAAATGTCATTAATCTATTTCTCGCAAACATTTTACATCAATGTCATGGAATCCCCACCACTTCACATGAGCTATTATCTACTATTATTGAGCTATTATATACTGTAGTGGATATGGACAAAACTTCACCATCATTAGTGGACCGTCATTCCACGTTTGATTCAGAATCTATCCCAGCTCCCTCGAGCAACATTATGATCATTATTCCATTAAATAGCTTCAAAAAATCCGTATTAGCAACAAATTTGATGAAATTTATTTATAGTGACAGGATTTAGGGGTGAACCTAAAGGTAGGTGGAAGGATTCCTCTTGGAAAATGGCCATGATCTTAAGCTTCTCCTCCAAATTTTCCACCTTGAACTCCACACCAGCATTGGGATAGAAGGTCACCATCTTTGTGCCCTTGCACTTTCCATTTGGGGTGGCCTTCGGCTTCACCTACACCATCACTGACTCCAGATTCTTCGCCTTCAGCATCTCCCTATCTACGAATGTGTACCACACATTGAGTGATGAACAAATTACTATATATTTTTTGAATAAAAAATTTAGAATTAAAAATTTATGCAATGAGATAGGAAATTCTAATAAATGTGTAAATGAACATGAAATTTTGAAAACTACATTGGTATTCATGATATAATTTTTGAAAAATTCAGGTTCATAACAAAAAATAAATGTTCAATTGAATCTGAAATTTTAATTTTGAAAAATGGTGAAGAACTAAAAGCAGTGACTTGAAAACCAAGAAGTATGTACAGGAGGTTATCACCTTAACACAAGTTTTGAACATAGGAAAAATATTTTATAGTTCGATAGGTATGTGATATCCTCGCCTGAAAGTAATAAAAATTGGAAGTTTATAACCAGAATCATGCATAGAGAAGTCACAACATCACTGACCATTGGTGATTTGATATATCGTCTTTACATAAACTACATGAAAAACTCAGGAATCCATAAAGAAAATAAAATAATTTAAGAAGAGATTATAAATGAAAAAATTTGCAGTAGATGCCAATATTACCTCACATTAAAAACAACAATAACACTATCAAAGTCAATTCCTCAACAATGTCTATGAGAATATTATACATAAACCTCTCATTCGTTAAATGTTAAAAGGAATGATAGCTTATAGGATGATTAAAAATCTATTTAATGGAACATGGAATGATATATATTCTCCATCCATTATAGTTTGATAACCAATATAAAATATGTTTGAACAAAGGGAATTAGGTCCAATAGAATCCAAAAAAGTGTTTCGATAAATTCCCTTATATAAAATTATCCCATGAATATTACAAACTCAATGAGAGGAGTTATCTCTCACCAATCAACTGGATACATCAAGAAAGGATTAGTGTGGGTGCGGGATAATACCTTACAATTCATCAAGCCTACTTATAATTTGACCTTGTACTGGCACAAATTGTTCATCAGCATTATACATTTTCGCATTCAGTTTTTATGAGGGAAAATGTGTTCACCTGGATAGGTTGAATGCTGAAGGAACTGACATAGTATGTTCAATCAATTACATAGACCAGAGCAGGAAATCCCTCAAATCAGCTAAGTGGAAAATGTCACTGGGTGAGGAGGGGAACCATGTTTCAGGAAACATTTATCTATTATATGATCATGATTTGATAACTCTTTTATACTTCAAAATTTCAATGTACTAACAACTTAATTTTTTACCTTTTAAAAAATGATAAATGTTTCGAAAGAAGCACTTGAAAGCACATACATTCACTACAAATATTTTCATTTCATAACATCTTGCAACATGAACCTTATATACATTGAATTACAGAAAATATCAATGAAATAGCATAACTCAAAATAAATGCACAAATTAAGGAGATGTGCAAAAAAAATAATTAAGGAGATGTGTAAAAAACATAATTATTAATG
This sequence comes from Viscum album, assembly GCA_963277665.1. NCBI lineage: Eukaryota > Viridiplantae > Streptophyta > Magnoliopsida > Santalales > Viscaceae > Viscum > Viscum album. Next base: position 1,964,113,129 of record OY728137.1, read on the forward strand.
TTTTAAAATAAATGCACAAATTAAGTTTATTGTAATATCATAAAGTAATATCATAACTCAATATATATGTACACACACACACATTCTGAATATATTAGAAAGTAAATATATCAAAATATATATTCATATATATATATATATACACACATATTTGGATATATATTCAAAATACATTCAGAACATATATCAAAATATATGTATTGTGAATATATATATATATATATATATATATATACATCTAAATATATTTTTAGAATATATTCAGAATATATTCAGAATATATATATGAGTGTGTGTGCGTGCACGCGTACGTGCATGCATCTGAATATATATTATTATACATGCATTTAGAATATATATTTAGAATATATCTCAGAATATATATTCAGAACATATATATAGATAGGGACTATATTTTCATAGAACATATATGTATAGATAATATATATATGTATATATGTATTATCTATGCACAAACTTTTAAAATAAAATTTAGTCAAGGAAATAATGATTTACAGTAGTAAAACATAGGCTGAAAATAAGTGGATAAAATAATATGCTAGAAAGGGAGTGAGTGAAATGATGATATGGTTACCTTTAAATTGAAAACACTTTCTTTATAAATTTATAAGTCTTTAACCAATATATTCTAATTATCCAATCCATGTTGCTGAATAAGAAATATATTTGTAAGAAACTAAACATGTCAGATAATGTATAGTAGTGATATAAGCAATGGACAAAGATTAACATACATACTAGTTGATATTCTATAAAGTAAAGGCCTGAGCATCATTAAAAAACAACATGTAGTCACAAAAAATTTATTTATGGTAGTGGAAGTGCCAATAAAAACTAACAAAGCCTTCAATCATACCTTCATGACCTCTCACGGACTTTAACAATGAGTTGAAAATACATCAAATCCAAAATGATGAAAAAAATGACATTGAATAGAATGATGAAGACTACAAAATGGATATTGTATATAATATAAATCCGGTGTCCCCAAGGTAGTGGTGGGGAAATCAGTTCGATACCAAGGAAATGGCGGGTTCTCTCTGGGATATTTTGTGGTGTAAACAAAAGCTTGAAATTCAACAATGGTATTCTTTCTAGGAATCCCACCCAATAATAGTAATTCAAATGTGACCAGAGTCCAAATAAGAACTATAACCATGATAGTACCAAATATACTAATATAAGTGGCACTATAATATATAACATCATAATTAAGAAAGAAAAATTTGATAAAGAGAGGAATAAAAAATAGACATCCATTCAATAAAAGGATTTCCTCACCCAATTTGTTCCTTTAAACTGGAAATAGAAAGGTGTTGTAGTATAACCTGAAACCCCAGAGGTAAGGGAATATATAAAAACTAGTGTAGTGAAAAGGGATCCATGATTTAATGGATAACACAACAACTAAACATGTTTCCATGGATGTACTTTTACCCAGGATCTTCTTCATTATTACACGACATTAAACTGATTTTGTTGTTGTCAAATTTTATCATCTGTTATTAGAATTAAGAATCATGCATTTTATTTTCATTACTATTAGAGTGTTTTCTGAATCATTTGATTTATAAATACATAATTTAAAATATTTATTTATTTATATTTAATTTTAAAATGTCATCATAGTTTGGAATAATTAATCTGATGATGACATTGTTAAATTATAGATATATGTCGCTATTGACAGGCCTTGTTTAAATGAAGCAGAAAAAAATTCAAATGGTAAAATAATTAATCCACTACATGCATAGGGAATAATTTTCATATTGAAATTTAAATATTCAAATCCATTTTCAATAAATATTCATGGAAAGAATGATTCAAAATTTATAAGTATTTAAGAAATGTTATAATATTTGTAAGAAACAGACGTTGTGGTATAAGGAAGTGACATGCGATATTTTAATGTTTTATTGGAATGATAATTATCATATCATATAGTTGTTACTCATATAGCAGAATATGAAGTAAAATTCTCATCACACAAAATCGTTAAACCTGAAAAAAATAGTTTATATATTTTAGACAAACTTATTGTTTTTCTCCTGTTTTGGTAATTCCAAGTTAGTTGATTTTCTAAAAAAATTGTTCAGTAAGAAGATAAAAACCATCTAGGTGAACTTATAATATGGGAATTAATTACAACATTATAAGGGATATAACACAATCATGATATTCAATTTTTTTGACATATAATGTATTAGGAAATTAGTATAAGTAATTGAATATATATTTTAAAAATATCTCAGTATTTGTTTGATTTTTTTTAGAAACTAAAGAGTGGAAGATGAGGTTGAATTATGATATGGGTGAAAGTTAAAAGATATATATTTTTAGAGATGAATATGTAATAATCCTGTGGTGGATATGAAGCATTAATATAAAACATATTAAGTGTGCACATACCGAGTATTGAAAATATTCAAAACCCAAATATATGGAATTCTTTGGGAATAAAAATAAAATTTATTTCTGAAATGAAAAGTTAAATAGTGGTAAGAGGGAAGAAAAAAAGGGAACCCATCTATATTATGTAGACTACCGTGTTGCAGAAATTCATGAAATAAAGACCAAATTAGCCTTAATGTTTCACAGTAGGTGAAGATGATATCTGTGAAGAAGGAAAATACGAGTAGCAATGAAGAGAGACCTACTGAGTTAGTGGAAATCATTAATTGGATAGGAAATTAGGGTTTCAATATTGATGTTCAACTGTAATGGAGCACTAAATATAAACCCACCAATGATGGACTAAAATCTTTTTCACTTGAAATATATAAAAATGGGTGGGAAATACTGTTAGGGTTATAGATATTTAGGGGTTACATTGTGTTGTCAAAGGAAAGAGAGTGGAAACAAGAATCATATTCATGTGTTGCAATTTTGGGAATACATAGAGTAATAAGGATTACTAGAAAAATTGGTGGAAATCGTGGATTTCTATAGTGAGTCATAGAGGATAACTTTAGAAAATATGGATTTCTGCTTTAGGTGGAGGCATTGAGCATGATGAATAAGATGGAATATAATGGAGGTAGGGATGCTGAGAGACATGAATTCAAGGAATTGTAGAGAGGTAGGGATTCAAGGATGCCCGAAGCGGGGAGGGTTGGAGAATCACAGAGGTCAGGGTATGTGAGAATCAAAGAGGATAGAGGAGACACATGTGGAGACAAGCGGGTGGAAATAAAATTTTATAAAATTTAATACTATTGTTTTATAATATAAAATAAAATTTGAATATGTGAATATTGATTATTAATTACTTAAATTTCAATTATTTTTATTATTTTTGTATTAATTACCATGTTTTTATTTGTTATGTTTGTTAAATTCAAATATCATAATGATTTCATTTTTTTATAAAAAGTATTTAAATGTTTACTAAATAAAAAACATCAGAAAATATAAGAATTGTTTATGAGACATTTTTAATAAAAACTCTAAAATTGAATATTGATTTTGGTCATAAAAATAACAATCTATATAAAAAATTTTATTTCTCTTGATTGGTTATAATCATTTAAAGATTTATTATAATGTATCTTATTGATATTAAAATATTTTTTTGTAATAGTTGTTATTAATAATAGATTCAAGCATTGGTAGTTTTTTTGGTATTAGTATGATAAAGAAATATATTTAACTATTAGAAAAATATTTGTTGGTATTAAATGATAAATAAAAATAGATATATATGTTGGTAAAAACAAGTGTTGGTACTTAAAATCAATACTAATAAAACTTAATATCTGTTGTAATTACTCATTTTTACCAATAGATATATTAGCTGTCAATAAATTTCTCTTGGTATAATTCATTTTTTTGTAGTGTTTCTAGCACAAAAAGTGAAGCTTGTACCTATTTTGATAAGTATTCTAAATCTATATAAAATCTTAGTGGAATTAGAATTAAGACCTTAAAAATCAATCATGGTCACGAGTTTAAAAATCAAGATTTTGAATCATTATGATCATAACATAGCTATAATCATAACTTTTCTGATCCCAGAACCCCATATCAGAATAGTGTAGTAGAAAGAAGAAATAGATTTATTTAAGAATTTTTCCAAACCATACTTAATGAGTATGATCTACCTATTTATTTTTAGGATGAATCTATGAATACATCCTGTTATATAATTAATAGAGTTCTTGTATTACCACTTTTAAAGAAAACCCCATATGAATTATAGAATAGAAGAAAATTAAAAGTTAATTAATTTAGAGTTTCTGGTTGAAAAGTCTTTATTCTTAATACAAAGGATAATATTGAAAATTTTTATTCCAAAATAGATGAAGGAATTTTCCTTGGATATCCAATAACTAGTAAGTCATATAGAGTATTTAATAAAAGGAAAAAGATTGTGGAGGAATATGTAAATATCAAATTTGATGAAATATGTCCATATGAGTATAAGAATTATGTATAAAACCTTGAAAATGACCTATATAATCTAAATATAAATGCCAAACTTTCTGATAGTTCTATGAAACAAGTAGAAAAAGCTTCCAATTATGACGAACTACCCGAACCCAAACCTATAGAGGATAATGAAATATCCAGTCCTACTTTTCCTAGAACCATTAAAAATCATATATATCATACCTTAGATGTTTTAGTTGGAGACCTAGATAGAGGAACACAAAATAGATATTCTCTTAGAAATTAGGTTGAACATCAAGCTTTCTTATCACAACTTGAACCAAAGAACACAATGATGTAATTAATGATGAATTTTGGGTAATGAAAATGCAAGACGAACTCAATCAATTTGAAAGAAATAAATTTTGGGAACTAGTGGATAGACCTAAATACATTCTTACCATTTACACTAAATGGGTGTTTAGAAACAAAGTTTATGAGTCATGCACCATAGTTAAAAATAAATCAAGATTGGTTATACAGGGATATATCCAAGAAGAAGGTATTGACTATGAGGAAACCTTTGCACAAATATCCATTAGAATGTTGCTTACCTATACAACACATTTTAATTTCAAACTATATCAAGTGGATATTAATAGTGAATTTCTAAATGGTTATATAGTTGAGTATTTTTTTGTTGAATAACCCCCTGGATTTCAAAATCCTCTTATTCCAAATCATGTTGTTAAATTAACAGAAGCTTTATATAGTTTAAAATAAACTCCTAGAGCTTAGTATGATAGAATTAATTAATTTATGATTTCTAAAGGTTTTTCAAAAGTAATATATTACCTTACTCTATTTATAAAAGGAATTTCAAAAGATGTTTTAGTAGTACAAATTTATGTTGATGACATAATTTTTGGATATTCCAGAAATTATCTACATACTAATTTTTCAAAAGTGATGCAAAGTAAATTTGAAAGGAGTTTAATGGCTGAGTTAAAATTATTTCTTGGTTTTAAAATTTTTCAAAATAAAGATGGAATTATTTTAAACCAAAGTAAGTACACAAAATACCTTTTAAAATTTTTAGGTATGGATATCACAAAGATTAGTGATACCCCCCATGAGTACAACCCATAAATTGGATCTTGATGAAACTAAAAAATTAGTTGATCAAACTAATTATAGTGGTATGATTGGAAGATTTATATATTTAACTATTATCCAACCAGATATTATGTTTAGTGTATGTATGTATGCTTGTTTTCAAGAAAACCCTAGAGTCACATTTAATTTTTGTCAAAATAGTTTTTAAATACCTCAAGTATACAACCAAATTAGGGTTATTTTATCCCAGAGAACAAGAATTTGATTTAGTGAGTTATTTAGCCTATGGAACATTTCACCTTTTGGGCAATTTACTAGTTTCATGGTGTAGTAAAAATAAAAATTTTGTTGCACTGTTTTCTATTGAAGTTTAATACATAGTTACAGGAAGTTTTTGTGCACATATTATATGGATGAAACACATCTTACTATACCATGGTTATCAATTTAGACATGTCTTTATAAATTGTGATAAAAAAAGCACAATAAATATATCCAATAATCCCGTATCTTATTCTTGGACAAAACATATTGATATAAGACATAATTTTTTTAGATATCATTTCCAAAAAGGTGATACAACTCTTTATATAGTTTAAAATAAACTCCTAGAGCTTAGTATGACACAACACTTGAATTAATTGGAAATGAACATCATTTCCCCTTGTTCTCTCTCCTCATCTCTATTGGAAATGAACATCATTTCCATCAGTGATCCTCCATCGATGATCCTCCGTCGGTGATCCTCCGTCGGTGATCCTCCGTCGGTGATCCTCCGTCGGTGATCCTCCGTCGGTGATCCTCCGTCGGTGATCCTCCGTCGGTGATCCTCCGTCGGTGATCCTCCATCGGTGATCCTCCTGGGGTGATCCTCCTTGGGTGATCCACTGTGGGTGATCCACCGTGGGTGATCCACCGTGGGTGATCCACCATGGGTGATCCACCGTCGGTGATCCACCGTGGGTGATCCACCGTGGGTGATCCACCGTGGGTGATCCACCGTCGGTGATCCACCGTCGGTGATCCACTGTGGGTGATCCACCGTCAGTGATCCTTCGTTGGGGATCCTCCGTCGGCGATCCTCCGATGGTGATCCTACATCGGTGATCCTCCATCGACAATCCACCATTGGAGATCCACCATTGGTGATCTATTATTCGTGAAATACTGTTAGTGATCCACCATTGGAAGATCTATCATTTGAGTTTTCTACCACTCCTATTTTCTACAATTAAATTTTTATTATATTTATTTATGTATATTTTATTATATCTTATTATTATAAATCCCTAAATGATAAAATTGAATTCAAATTGGAATTTGAGAACCCTCTCTCTCACGCCTCCTTCGAACCTGTCATATCCCTTTCTCTCTTGACCTAAAACTTTATTTTTATCCACCATTTTCCTTTAGAACCAATGCAATGGTGAGAGTAAAACACAACTTGGTTTCATATCCTAAAGGATCATATACCTCGAAGAAATTTCTAGGTGAATCTAGCCAAACCACTATTATCAAACTGAAGAACCCAAAACTGTCGAATCAAGTTGTTGTTTCTAAAAAAAAAGATATATGTTGAATGGCTAGTTTCTAGCAATTTTCTTGTACTAAAAGTGATCTAGGAGCAATGATGGATCAAATGGTTTTCAAGGAATGATTGAAAATTCTGTCCTAGGTTTGTTCACTAGTTTTATTAGTATACAAAGTATAGTTTTGGTGAGAAGAAAGATCTTATTAGAAGTATGATTGATGGAAAAGAAGTAATTTTTTCTTCGAAACAATGGATTATATGCCTCAATGTACCTCATAGAGGTATTTATGATGACTTTCAAGGATCCATTATCAGTGATAGTGAGTTTTTAGGGTATGAGGATGTCCTGCTAGAGTTAACTAGAAATGCTACTAAGTGAAGGCCTATAATATGAGAACTTGATAGGGAATGTTGAATGTTGTTTAAGTTTATCTAATACATTCTTTGTCCCATAAGGGGGACTTTATCACCATGAAGTACCAAGATGGATTTTTCTCATTTCTTATGAAAATGGGAGATAAGATAAACCCATGTAGATATTTAATAGCCCACATAATGGAGATGAGTAAGAACTAATCTAGATCAAATTCCATAATCTATCACAAATTTATCTTAGTTATGTTGAAATCCAAATATACAGTGCCCAAATATGAAGAGGTAATAATAATTTATGGAGGTTTTTTTCTTATACAGTCTACCTACAAAAGGATGAAGGTAAATTGGAACCCTTGATTAAAGAAATGAGTGGGTGGCAATGATAAGTTATATGATAATTTTAACCTTGTGAAACACACCTATATACCTAGAGATATAGTTGATCCTATATTGAATCCAGATAAAGTTGTGGTTTATTCCTTTGATGAGTAAGTTGAGGAAGAAAAAGTTGAAGTTAAAGAAGAAGAGACTGTGGCAGTTTATGTAGAGGAAGGTAGTGAACTTGATGTGGTCAAAATCCCTTATATTTATTATATACATACTTTTCCATATCCATCTCTTCCTATTAGAGAATTTTTTCACAGTGAAGGTGAAACTTTTGAAGAGATTGAAGTCTCAGGTGAAGAGAAGACTGAGAGATCTTCTTTTGAGAGTTCAAGAGATATAGTTGAAGTATTTGATGGATCTGAGAATGGTGGTGGTGGTGGTGCTATTGAGGGAGAGTATTCACATAATTATCCTGGTTCTTATACTTAAAATAAGTATGTAGTTAAGGATATACCTATTTTTACTCAACATGTTTCTATTATCCAAGTATCTATTCATAGATATGAATAAATTACTTCAGAAGGTTAGTTTGCTGAAAGTCAAGTTAAACATGAAGATGAGGTTTAGGATGTTGAAAGTAAGAATGGTAACAATGATAAAGTTTAAGCTTCTGATATTCAATATGAGGATATTGGTTTTGATAGACCTGAGGATTTTGTTTCTAATAGATATTGGGAGAGATCACCAGCTAGGGGGGGAGAAGTCCCTAGGAGCTGCTCAACTTGGAATTGACTATTTAAAGTTAGAGTCAGATGATGATGATGATGGTGATGATCATGGAATTACACCTAATCATGGTGGAATAAATATCTATGTTGATAGAAAATATCTCAAGGGATATTTGTTTGAACAAATATATGAGTTTGGTCAGTTAGAAGCCTTTCCCTTTGGTGGTTATACAACTGATTCTGCACATATGAAGGCTGACCTACCTAGCCAAGAGATAATTCCATCTCCTCTACCTTCTAATTATCTACCTTATTTTTATGTAACCAAGGATTATCTAGAATATTTTAAAGTGATTATTCTATCCAATATTAGTGGGATTCTTATATCCACATCTCCTAGAGAGACCAAGCCAAGTGAAGCCAACACTAGATGGATATTTGAGTTAGTGATCTATCATATCCAGACAAATATGATCTTGAAAATTCAAGAACTGTAGATTGATAACAAGTGGTTGTATAATGATATTGAATAAGTTAAATCCATCATAGAAAAAATGATAAGGAGATTTTTTAAGGCCATACATCTCTTCTAGAGAGGTTGGGGTCTTTACCTATTTTCGGTGCTTCCACTTCTAGTGCTTCACCTCCTGCTCCTTTAGTTGATGCCGATGAGATTCGATCCATTATCAGAGAAGATATGAATTCTATACTTGGTAATATTTCTTCATCTCACCAATAAGATCTTTGTTAGATAAAGGAACATGGTGAGAATAACTATAATCTAGTTAGGAAATGTTTAAATGAGGCAAGGAGTGATAGAGATACTGTCACTAAAGCCATTAAATACTACCTTTCCAAAATTTATACCAAGAGTGAAATCAATTCTTATTTTAATTTTCTTATTGATAATCTAAGTATGCCTCTTATGACTAGGTAATTCAAGGTCCAAGTTAATTAACTCTAAGATTTGTCCACTTTTCAAAAAAAAAATTATGGAAGAGAAGAAGGATTTCTTCACAATAATGAAGCGTGGTGGAAACATCATTACATTTTTTTTAACTTAATGAAGCCATTTTTATATGACTCTAGGAATGAAGTAGTGGCACATGAATCCATAACAATGTCTTCTATAACTTCTAAATATCATTCAACACCCTTTCCTACCCATTTTTAACCTTTTGGCATGACTTCGATTGAACCAGTTCGGTATCTGAGACCTACCTTGATCCAAGAGATTTATCTAGATACTTACACACTCTCAACTTCCACCTTTTTATATCCTTTTATAGGAAACATAAAAGACCTAGTGTTTCCTTTTTCTACTAGAGTTTAGAGTGGTTTCTAATATGATTAGTCTTTGATAGGGATTGTACTTTTCCCTTTTCTTACATTTTGAGATGTAATATTTGACTTTAATATCTAATGAAGATTCTCTGTTATTCATATTTATATATTTACTTGTATTTTATTTTTATTTACTTATCTTTTTGATAATCCTAAAATTGGTAGTATACTTGTATTTAATTTAATATGGTAATTATCACATCTATACTTTTACATGTTAAGAATATTATTCTTCGCATTCATCTATACTTATTTCTGTATTTGTTTTTCTATACATGGTTATAAATTCCATGATTTGTGATCATCAAAATGGTGGATATTGTTAGTAAATCCTTATTTTAATGATCACAAATCATGTTTTTTATTCTTTAAACAAGCTCAATGTTTTATGATAGTAAATTATTTTCTAATAAACTTTGTGAACAAACTTGGTTAAATGTTGATCTATCATCAATTCAACTGATCTAACCTTAGTTCAAAAATATCTATCACTGGATATGTTGATCGAACATTAGTTCAATGGTTCTACCAAAAAACACATCTACCAGTGGACCACATCCAATGATGATAGATCTACCACTGAACACATCTAATGGTAGACTACATCTACTACTAACAGATCTACCGCTAAAGATCTATCGATGATAGATCTACTATTGACGATCTACCGCTAAACATCTAACTCTAAACATCGAGCATATACCATTAATATATCTACCATAAGTCTACTACCATTGCTGTCCAGAATCTTATTCAAATTTAATTCCTCTAATGTCTAGTTTAAGGAATAAAATGTAGTCAACCATATATGGATTTAGGAATCATTATTCTTAAACTACTCCATGGATGCATTGAATAAAAAATCATACCTTTTCTAATTTTATGCTCTATACGTGGATCCAATGGATAATTGAACCTAAAACTATATAAATTTTGTAGAAATATCTCATACCCAAGTAGAAATAATAGTAGAGATTCATGAAAAAAGAACACAAAATTTCATTCACTAAATCAAGAAGAATCACTAACACACTTGTGTTGAAGGATTATGAACATTGACAAATTGAAAATAGAATGAATTTTTTAGACCTTCATGATTCTATGTTTTCCTGTATATTCTAAGGAACCTATTAAATATCCTTACAAATATAGGTTTGAGGACCTTTGAACATATGAAGCTATTCAGATTGAGCAACATCACTTTTTCACATCTCTATTCATTTTCTCTTTTTGTTTATTCTTTATAATTGAGTTGTGTTTTGTTTTACTATTTCCCATATCTATTAATTTTTTATGCTTTATATTTGATTTGTGTTTTGTTTTACTTATTTTATCTGTAAAACACAATCTCTTGTACTAAAATGGATAGTTCACACAATTATCTCTCAAAATTCTTCATTTGTATACCCATGACAACTGTGGAAGAGGTCATGTGTGACTTGTACTTGTTTTCATCCCACATATAACTATGGAAGAGGCTTTGTACCTAGAAATCCTTGCGTTATGTTGTTTTTAAAACCCTATCCAGGTTATGTATCAAGTTTATTTTTTAATAAACTGCTTGGTAGTGAGTGATTTCCAAGCAGAGGTGATTAAGTATCAGCTTGAGACCAAACCCTTTATTTTAATTCCACTACGTATTATTAGTTTTGTTTTTTGTATTTCAAGGTTTTAAAACTGTAACTATTTTATAACCAGTATAAAAAATTTTAATCTGATATTTAATCTTAATCTATATTTTATATAGAGTGTTTGAACAAGTAATTTGGTTTCAAAAGGTAAAGTAATTTCAAATATTTTTTAAATGATAATTGATCCTAATTTGAGAAGCTATTTGAAAAATAAAATTATATATTTCTACTATTTTGATTAACAGAGTGTTTTTATTAATTTGGTTGATTAAAGTTTTAATTTTTTTTAAATAGAAATTTTAATTGGGAACTCAATTCACCCCCTCTTGAGTTACTCACCCCAAACAACACATTTCAATCAAAGGGACAATATATAATCTTCCATAAACATGGAAGGGAAAAATCTTTACTTGAATTATTAATTAATAACACATCAATCATTATGCACCCAACGTATCCAACTTAACATGAACTATATTATAAAGATTTATGAAATACATCTATGTGAACGATTCGCAACATGCATTAATAATAATCTTAAACTATAAAGACCATTACACATGATATAAAATAGGAATATCCAATGAAAAATAAACATATGGAATTCCTATAGGTGGGTCTATTCTCATAATCTCCTATCTTAGAGATTACCAAGTGCGGACTTCATGGGAAGAAATCTCATCTACTTATGAGTACTCATACCTGACAGTCATCATTCTATGTGTACCATCATTGTATGTTATCCGACCATTGAACTATATTTAAGAATATCATCATGGAATTTAAAGGTTCTCATCATTGCGGGGGACTGATATGACCTTATCAATGCAAAAAATACTCTAAGACATTATTACATTAAAGTCATATAGAAAAATAAAAAAATATAATAAGATGTTTTATTAATATTAAAATATTTAAATAAACATGTAATCCAAAGTACAAATAATTGGTTCTTGAACACCAACTACAAAAAACTCCCTCTTGTACTTGAGTCAACCACGTATGACTTTCAGTCCACTAGACCTCACATGATTATCATGTTTCTATTGAGTTAAGGATTTAGTCAAGGGATCTACCACATTATCTTATGTGAATATTATGCACACTATGAATTATCCTCTATGAGAAAAATTCCCCAAGATATTATACCATTGAAGTATGTGATTCATCTGCTGATGTGACCTTAAATCCTTTGCAAGATCCACCATTGCAGTATTATCATAATAGAGTGTGATAAGATCTTAGTACTAGGCACCACATCAATATCTTGGATGAATTTTCATATCCAAACTACTTCTTTAGCTGTCTGAATCTATTATAGAATCTATAAATATGGTTTGATTTAAGCTCTTCCATCTCACAATACCTCCATTGAGAGTGAATATGCATACTATATATGATTTCAGATCATCTTGATTTGTTTATAAATTTTCATCTGCATATTTTCTGATGACTAGTTCCTCATCTCCTCTATAAAACATGAACTTATCCTTAGTATGCCTTAGATACTTAAGGATATTCTTGACTACCATCCAATGGCAGTCACCTTGGTCAACTTGATATCTTCCTACTGTAATCAAGGTGAATGCAACATTTAACCTAGTATATAGCTTAAAATACATGATTGATCCAATTGTTGACACATATCGAATCATTTCCATTATTTTTATTTCCTCATGTGTTTGAGGACGCATTTTCCTAAAAAGATGAATTTCATGTGACATTGGAAATGATCCCCTCTTGGATTTTGCCATACTAAATCTCTTCAGTATCTTGTTAATATATATACCTTGACTTATATTGATACACCTATTATATATATAATGATGGATCTTGATCTCAATAATATATGCTTCTTCACCTAAGTCCTTCATAGAGAAGAATTTATTCAACCAGGCTTTAACAAACTCTAATAGTGATATTTTGTTTCCAATAAGTAGTATGTCATCAACATATACTCTTAAGAAAATAACCACACACACACTAAATCACTTATAGACACAAGGATTTCATTCATTCTTTATGAAACCAAATTTCATTATAGATTCATCAAATTGGATGTTCCATGACTATGATGCTTAATTTAATCTATAAATGGATCTTTTTAATTTTCATATCTTATTGAAATACTTTGGAGTCACAAACCCTTCAGATTATGTCATATAGACATCTTCTTGAAGGTTACCATTAAGAAAGGATATTTTGAAATCCATTTTCCAAATCTCATAGTCATGGTAATCTACAATGGAAAGTCAAATTCTGATGGATTTCAGTATTTCAACTGGTGAAAAGGTTTCATCATAGTTTATTCCTTGACGTTTTTGAACCCTTTTATAATCATTCATGCCTTATAAGTACTGACTTGTCCATTCATGTCCGGTTTCTTCTTGAATACCCATTTACAACTAACTGGATTTACATCCACTATAGGATCTACCAAAATCCATATTTGGTTTTGGTATATGGAATCTATTTCATAATTCATAGCTTATTTCCACTTTGAAACATCTCTTCCACTTACCGCTTCCTTTTAGGTTACAAGATCATTATTATAAACTAATAATGAGTCACCATCCTCAGTTACTAGAAAACCATATTTTTTAGGTTCTCTAACCTCTCTTGAAATCCTACATAGTACTTGTGTCTTTGGAACTTCTTATTCCACATATCTTTGAGGAATTTGTTCTTGTGCCAACTCTTATGCATCTTGAACCCAAAATTCTATAAATTATACCTCACTCCCACTATATATTTTAGAGATATAATATTTCTCAAGGAACGTGAGATGCGTATTAATGAAAACATTTTTATCTGATGGGTTGTATGGTAGTATCCCCTTATTTCCCTAGGATATCATATAAAGATACACTTTGTGCCTTGGGGAAAGTTTGTTACATGAAGAGGCCTTAACAAATGATTCACATCCCCACACATGTAAGTACGACAACATGGGTTTTTTTCCACTCCATAATTGGTATAGAATACCATCTTTCACTTTATTTGGAACTAGGTTTAGTATGTATGATTCTATTTGTAACACATATCCCCAAAAAGACAATGGAAGACTTGAATAACTCATCATTAATCTCACCATGTCCAACAAGGTGCAGTTCCTCCTTTCACCTAAACCATTACACTAAGGTGTATAAGGAGGAGCAAGTTGAGAAAAATAAATCCCAAACTCTCATATATAATCAATGAAGTACTGATTAAGATATTCTCCACTATAGTATAAGTGGATTTTATTAATATTCTTATCAAGATGGTTCTCAACTTAATTATTGTATTCCTTGAATTTGTCAAAGGAATTTGACTTATACCTCATCAATTATAAATATCCATATCTACTTAAATAATTAGTAAAAGTTATAAAGTATGAGTACCCATCCCTTTCTTAAATTGTAAATGGTTCACACACATTAGTATGAAATAATTTAATAATATCTTTAGCTCTTTCACCTTTTCCACTAAATGAGGATTTTTTTATTTTTCTTTTTAAACACGCGTGACATACATCAAGTGGTTTTAGTTCAAATGAATATAAATATCCTTCTTAATGCAATTTAGTCAAACATTTTTTGTTTACATGACCTAGCCAATGATACCATAATTGGATGTGGCATGAGTCATGTGAACTTGTTTCATTATTTATTTCCATTACTTGGTTTGTGTAATCCAACACATAAAGACCATTATTTAAATGTACTTTACTATAATTAATGAAATCCGTATAAAATAAACAATATTTATTCCCAAATTTAAAAATAAATCCATCAGTGTCAAGTCTGGATATAAAAATAATGATTTTGGTAACATATGACACATAATAAATATCTATTAAAACTAAGATCATTCATGTTGTAAATGTAAGGTGGTAGTCTCCAATGTCCATAAAAGGAAGTATGGATTGATTGAATTATCATAGATCTATCAACCCTCATGTAATTTTTCAGAATATACTTGGTTCATGTATTTTAAAACACATGTGAGAACAAAATGCTATATCTAATACCTAATTTGTAGAAATGAATAAATTTTACTTGATAATAAATTCACCTAAAGATCCCCCTATATATTTTCATGGGTGTATTTTTTCTTCCAGTGGCCCTTTTTTCCACATGGGAAATAGATAACATCGTGATCCCTTACTTGCCCCTTGATTTTTCTCTTCTTATAAGGTAATTAAAAATAATATTTGAGCTTAGATATCTTCACCTAGAATTTATTTTATTAAGCATAAGGATGAAAGGATTTTCATGCTTCGTCTCCTTATCAACTTGGAAAGGCAATGTGAGAATATCTAGAAGAGACTTATCTATGTTGTTCATATTAAAATTAAAAGAAAACTAGAGAATATCCAAGGTATTGATATAAGAATGAGATCATTATATAGTTCTTTAGGAAATTTAAACCCTAGAACCTCTAGGAAATCTATGTAACCAATGAGTTTGACTATGTGAGTCCCAACTAGCTCAACTTCTCTAGGATTACTCTAAAAGAGCACATTAGATATCTCAAACTGTTCCCATCCATCTCTATACTGATATAAACCATAGAGATGTTGGATCATTCAATAAGTATCTATGTCTTCATGAGACTTCATGAGTTCACTAGACATAGATAAATCCATTAAATACTGAACATCAACTGTGTCACTCAAGTGTTTATCATAGATAATAAAATCTTTATCACTCTCCTCCTTTATAGGCAAATCAAGCAATGAAGATTCTAGCATGTAAGATTTATCTTCATGCCGAAACACAACCTATAGGCATATGAACCATTCTTAGAAGTTACTACCAGTAAGGAGATGATATTTATCCAATATTAATCACAAGGATCATGTGGATTAAAAATATCCATTTTTCTATAATTATAAAAAGCGAATTATTAGTACTTCACCCAATTATAATTTATATGATACATAATGAATTTAATTTTATTAAGTCTCCCACTATTTTATCAAGTTTCAATGTCCCTTGCCATTAAAATTATAATGTCTTGTCACTAAATACATTCTAGTGGCAAGAATTCATAGTTCCTTTCTTCTAATTTGTACACATAGTCCACAAAAATTAAAATAAAGTATTTAGGTAGGCAATCTTGACAATTGAAAACTGGAAGCTCCTTGATCTATTTAGTGGACTCCCCAATCTAGAAATCCTAACTAATATTTCCATAATAATTTCCTCTAATTTTTTATTGGATAGACATAGGACATTAAACCCAATAAAGATTTAGTTAAGTCAACCCACCATCTTAGTTAATATTTCCTGATAATTAAAAGTGCCCCTGACATAGGTCAACCCGAAACTTTAATTATGGATCAATATTAATTCAGATGATGGAAGGTTTAATGACTTAATATTAAATTGGTCGATTTTTTTTAATATGTATAAATATTTTTGGTTTTATCCTTTACTTGTATTTTTATTATTAAGTGGATTTTACTTAAGTGATTAACCATATTTTGATAAAAAATTTACACATAATCCATTTATTTAAATTCTTTCTTTTCATATTAGTAAATTTATTTATATGATCACAGTCTTTAATCCATAAAATAAATATCACATAAGACTAAAATAAATGAATAAATAAATAAATAAATAAATATATAAATAAATAAATAAACTGATCATGAGATTATATAATGATTGATTTATTGAGAAGATAATAAATCAACTTATGACCTAGGGGAAAAATCATTATACTGGTCTTGGAATATGTTGCAACATTCAACTTATCCACATGTGTATCACCTGGGTTGACATCATCACTATTCCATCTTGAACCTCCTCCAAACACCTTGGGATTCTCCTTTTATTACATGTATTTATAACCCACACACACATGATGTGAACCAAAGGATTGGTTAAGGGGAATTATATAAATCACCTTATACACATAGACCCTACATAATAAAGTAGGAAGGGATGAATTACAATGCATCCTATTTAATTTAATATCAAATATTTACAAAACCATGCAATAAATTGAATTAAATAAAACCAACATATACATAGGTCTTGGTCAAACACATGATCGGTCATACACATGCAGTGAATACGCAAAAGTACATTGGATAACATTCACTTATATTCATTCTTAATTATTAAGATAAACATGATTGTATTAATTAATTAATTAATTAATTAACCCCCTTTCATATTAATGACCACACGAAGTCTCTTAGAGATACCCATCATCAATGCATTCTTGAAAAATAAAATATCATGACCAATAAATAAAGATAGTTACAATAAATTAATTGAGAATTTTTTAATTCTTTAAAACCTTTATCACATAGTCAAACACATTTTGTTCCAAAAATTTAATTAGGTTTCAATTCTGTAATTAATTAATTATAAATTTAATTTAATTATTTCCTTTATTGGGAGACTATAAAGTGTGTACTTACAAGCTACACACCATGTTCCTAAATTTCCATGTATCCAGGATAAACATTGGAGGCTTCAACATGTATCTTGACTAGAAGATACGAAATGTACTAACCAACTACACACCATGTGGTCCACTTGAATTGTGTTTGAGTAACCTACCAAAGGACTTGGTGTGTTCTTTGAATGAGGGACCACATGATGTGTAATCCAACTATACACAATGTGTTTCATTATCCATGTGTTCACGAAACCCACCAAATGACTTAGTGTGTTCTTTGAACGTGGGAAATAATGAGTTACACATTGTGTACACTAGATACCCTCCATGTATCTCAATAATTTTATAGGTTTTCAGTATCACATGGTTAGAAACCATGTATTTGACCACATATTTTATGAAAATTTCACCATTATACCATGTAGACTACATGACGTGTATGCCAACTACATGCCGTGTAATCCAACAAGCCACGTGTCAGATTTCCCCAGTCAACACAAAATATACAATAAATTTACCATGTGTTATTACTGCTTGATGCAACGTGTATCCCACGACATGTCAGGTGCAATGCACTTGGCTACACGATGCGTACTCTGACTACACGCCGTGTCATCGAGTCTATTGGTTAGAATTATCATCACTTCCTGATGGAATCTTTGACCAATCTCCACATGTTCTTAGACTTTAAGAAATTATGAATCTTGAATGATGAAAATTAATTTTTTAAATCATGTTAATTAAACTTCATATTAGATAATGAATAATCTAAAATGAAATTTCTAACCACTATTTAATATAATCAATCAACAATCAAATAAATAATTATAAATTTAAAACATAACTGCTCTGATACCACCTGAAGGTTCCAGACACAATGTAAGAGCCTTTTGGGTGAATAACCATAAATCTTATTTTTAGATTCAATGGACTATTCACCACTTGTGTAAGATGTAAACATCATGAACAACACAAAATTTCCATTAAATATTGACTTGGGAATCCCAAAAACTATAGAGGATATTTTTCATGTTAAATTTATAATTAATTTATATTATATATGAATAAATATTACCTAGTATTAAGATCTTTCTTTGATGAAGATATTGATAGTATAAACTTTTTTTAGATTACCTTTTTTGCATAGGAAGGAACCAAAGTAGAGCCCCTCCAGCGGTGACCATATGTGGTCCTTTGATCTCCAAACAACACTGATGGAATGCTAGGTGCTAGCATGGTGGATCAATCATCTTATGCCATTCGTCTTGATCACTTCAATTTCCATTGTATTTGAAGGATTCTTTCTTGTTCGTCTTGTTCTTTAAAGGAAAAGAGAGGGAAGAATCTAAAGAGAAATCCATTGTGCACAATGATTCTCAATTTTTGACTAACCCTATACAATATATATAACAATCTATTTATATAGTTAGAGTTTAGATTAAAATATTATTTAATTTCACCACAAACATTAAATAATATAATAAACCTTATCTTACCCCATGCCATATAATAATAATAATAATAATAATATTATTATTATTTTATGGCTTGTGCTAACTGGCGCAATAATAAATATTATTTTACCAAATTTTAATTTAATATTTATCACTGGACATGATCTTGTTCCATTCATCCTCCTCGATATTTTTCGAATACCCAAATAAATATTTATTAAATATTTATTAATAAATAAATATCCTATTCACAACCTAAAAAATAAATATTTTTTAAATATTTAATAAATAAAACAAATATTTTATTCAAAATATAGAGAATAGATATTTATTTAGTTTATGTGATAAATAAAACTTGAATAAAACTATTCCTCTGCCTTGATAATAATATTAATTAAAATAGTTAAATTCAAATAGAATTTAATTGAGATCAATGGAAACACTTAGTGTGCGACCCTCTAGGATTATTTCTCATTATCATTAGATGAGCTTGCCTAAATTCCAAGATTTCTATCTAGTAATGGGTTAAATAACCCAAGAGAAATAAGTTAATACCTCAACATAGACAATCACACATAAACAATTACTATGTAATATATTCCCTTTATCACAATATCTCATCAAGTAGGTTTCACATAAGTGACATCAAAATATATTATTGATACATCTTTCTTTGACTATCTAAAATAAAATCATCATTAAACCATCTCTATGGAATTTAATGTGATGGTTCCATTTCAATCAAAGGGCCATGATATCATCTTCTATAAATATTAAAAGGAAAAATCCTTCTCCAACTTATTAATTAATAACACATCACTTGTGATGCACCCAACATATCCAAATTCACCATAAAACTTATCGTCAATGTTTATGAAATACATATAAGAATGTGAGTCACAACATGCATTAATAATAATCTTAAAGTCTAAGGACCATTACACATGCTTGCAGATAGAAACATCTGATGACACATAAACATGTAGAATTACTATAGGTAAGTTTTTTCTCATAATCTCCCAACCTAAAGATTACCAAGTGTGAACTTCATGAGAAAAAGTCTCATATACTTACAAGTAATCACACCTGACAGTAAACATTCTATGTATCCCATTATAGTTTATTATCTGACCGTAGAACTATATTTAAGAATATCATCATGGCATTTCAAGGTTCTCATCATAGAGAGGAAATGATATAACCTTATCAAAGCGAAATATACTCTAGGTAATTATTACATTAAATTCATATAGAACATTGATTAATATATAATAATATTTTTTATTAATATTAAAATATTTAAATAAAAATGTAATCCAAAGTACAAACAGTTGGTTCTAGAACACCAACTCCAACAAACTCCCACTTGGACTAGAGCCAACTACCTATGACTTTTAGTCCACTAGAATTCACATGATGATCATGTTTCTGATGAGTTATAT
This sequence comes from Viscum album, assembly GCA_963277665.1. Taxonomy (NCBI): domain Eukaryota; kingdom Viridiplantae; phylum Streptophyta; class Magnoliopsida; order Santalales; family Viscaceae; genus Viscum; species Viscum album. Next base: position 1,964,133,868 of record OY728137.1, read on the forward strand.
ATTTAGTAAAGGGGTTATACATGTGTTCTTCCATGGATATTTTTCTTACTGTGACTTATCCTCTTTGAGAAAAATCCCTTAAGAGACGATACTTCCAAAGTATGTGCTTCATTTGCTGATGTGACATTGGCTCCTTTGTGAGATCCACTACTGTAGTATTATCACAATAAAGTGTGATAATATCTTTACTTCTAGGTATTATTTCAATATCTTGAATAAAGTTTCATATCCAAACCACTTCTTTATCTTCCACAGAAGCTGCAATATACTCAGACTCTACTGTAGAATCTACAGCCATGGTTTTTTTGAGCTCTTCCAACTCACAACGCCTCTATTGAGAGTGAATATGTATCCTATTTGTGATTTTAGATTGTCTTGATCTATTTTGAAATTAGTATTTTCATATATTCTAATGTCTAGTTCCTCATCTCCTCCATAGATTAAGAGTATATCCTTAATACACCTCAGATACTTAAGGATAGTATTGACCACCATCCAATGGAAGTCACCTGGGTCAACTCAATATCATCCTACCACACTCAAGGAATATGTAACATCTAGCCTAGTATATAGTATAGCATAAATTACTTACCCAATCAATGATGCATATGGAATACTACCATTCTTTGTCTTTCCTCATGTGTCTGAGAACACATTTTCCTGGAAACATGAATGTCATGTGACATTGACACCAATCCACTATTGGATTGTTTCATACATAATCTCTTTAGTATATTATCAATATATACACCTTAACTTTGACCAATCAACCTCTTGGATCTATCACGATAGATCTCGATCCCAAGAATATATGCTTATTCACCTAAGTCCTTATTGGAGAATCATTTATTCAACCAATATTTAATATACTATAATAATGGAATTTCATTTCCAATAAGTATTATGTAATAAAATATACTATTAACAAAAAACCACACTCCCACTAAACCACTTATAGACACAAGGCCACATTCATTCTTTATAAAACCAAATTTCATTATAGATTCATCAAATTGAATGTTCCATGACCCAGGTGCTTTCTTTAATCCATAAATGGATCTTTAAATTTTTTATACATTATTATGATCCTTTGGATTCAAAAAACATCTAGGTTGTGTCATATAGACATATTGTTGAAGGTTCCCATTTAGGAAGTCTATTTTGACATCCATTTTCTAAATCTCATAGTCATGTCAAGCTGTAATGGAAAGTAGAATTCTGATGGATTTTATCATTGCAATTGGTAAAAAGGTTTCATCATAGTCTATGACTTGATATTGTTTGAACCCTTTTATAAACAGTTATGCCTTATAAGTACTGAATTGTCCACTCATGCCCAGTTTCTTCTTCAATATCAATTTACAACTAATGATAATTACATCCACTAGAGGATATACTAAAATACAGACTTAGTTTTGGTACATGTAATCTATTTAAGAATTAATATATTCTTTCCACTTGGAAACATATGTGCCACTTACTATTTCTTTACAGGTTACATGATCATTATTATCAACTAATAATCGGTAAAAATCCTCAGTGACTAGAAAACCATATCTTTCAGACTTGTAATCCTATGCAGTACTCATGTCTCTAGAACTTATTCTTCTATGGATATTTTTGAAATTTTTTCCTATTCCAAATATTATATATCTTGATCCTAGACTTCTTTGAAGTAAATATAATTCACACTATCTCTTTTAGAGATATAATCCTTCTCAATTAATGTGGGACATCTATCAACCAAACATTTTTTATCTGAAGGGTTATATAGGTTGTATCCCCATGTCTCCTTAGGATATCCTATAAGGATACACTTTGTGCCTTAGGGTGAAATTTTTTTATCTAAAGAGGCCTTAAAAAATACTTCACATACCCACACATGTAATTACACCAACACGAGTTTCTTTCCAATCCATAATTGGTATGGAATACCATATTTCACTTTATTTGGCACTTCGTTTAGTACACATGCTATTTTTTTGTAATGTGTATCCCCAATAGGATAATGGAAGACTTGCATGACTCATTATTGATATCACCATTCCAAACAAGGTGTGGTTCCTCCTTTCAATTACACCATTCCACTGAGGTTTATAAGGAGGAGTGATTTGATATAGAATAACAAACTCCTATAAATAATCAATGAAGTATTGATTAAGATATTCTCCACCATAGTCTGAGCAGAGTTTCTTAATATTCTTACTAAGATGGATCTCAAATTTATTCTTATATTACTTGAATTTTTAAAAGGAATCCAACTAATACCTCATCAACCAGACATATCCATGTCTGATTAAATCAATAGTAAAATTTATAAAGTATGATTACCCACCCCTTGATTCAACTAGAAATGGTTCGCACACATCAATATAAACTATTTCAATAATATATCTATCCCTTTCACCTTTTCTACTAAATGGAGTTTTGGTCATTTTTACTTGTAAACATGCATGACATGCACTAAGTGGTTTTAGTTCAAAATAATATAAATATCTATCTTTGTGTAATTTAGTCAAACATTTTTTGCTTACATGACATAGACAATGATGCCATAGTTTGGTGTGGTATGATTCATGTTAACTATTTTTGTTATCAATTTCTATTACTTGGTTCATGCAATACAACACATAGAGGCTGTTATTTAAATTTGTGTTACCCTAACAAATGCTATACTTATAAAAGAAGAAAAATTTATTCCAAAATTTGAAAATAAATCCATTAATATCAAGTATGGATACAAAACTAATGTTTTTTGTAATAGATAACATATAATAACAATCTTTTAAAACCAAGACCATTCTCATTGTCAATGTAAGGTGGTGGTATTCAATGGCCACAACAACAAGTCTGGCTCTATTGGATGGTCATAAATCTACCTCCTCTCATGCAATTTTTTAAAATCTACTTGGTTTCTATATTTTAATTCATATGTGAGCACCATATGCTGCACCTAATACCCAATTTATAGAAATAGATAAATCACACTTAATAAAAAACACACATAAAGCTTCCCCTTACTTATTTTTCTAGGGCCATTTTTTCTTCCAGTGGCCCTTCTTTCCACATGTGAAATAGATAACATCCTACTCACTTTCATGCCCATTGATCTTTATTTTCTTGTAAGGGAATTGTAAAGAAGCTTTGAGCTTTGATATCTTCACTTGTCCTTTCCTTTTATTCACCAAAAGGACATAAGGGTTTTCATGATATATCTTCTTATCAACTTGGAAAAGAAATTTGAGAATATCTGTAAGAGACTTATATATATTGTTCATATTGAAATTAATAATAAATCTAGAGAGGCTCTGAGGGAGTGATGAAATAATGTGATTAGTGTATAGTTATTCAGGTAATTTAAACCCTATAACCTCTAGGCACTCAATATAGCCAATGGTTTTGACAACATGAGGCCCAATTGGAGCACATTATCTAATCTTACTTTAAAAGAGCTCCTTGGATATCTCAAATTATTATTGTCTATCTCTCTCTTAATATAGATCACAGAGATTCCAGAGTATGCTATAAGCATCCATGTATTCATGAGGCTTCAAGATTTCACTATACATGGATGAAATCATTAAAAATTGAATGTAAACTGAATCATTCAAGTATATCATAGACAAAAAAACTCTTCATCACTAGCCTCATTTGCAGGATAATCAAGTAGCAAGGATTCTAACACGTAAGACTTCTGTTCATGATGAAAAATAACTTGTAGGCTTCTGAACCCTTCCTGGAAGTTACTACCCATAAAGTGATGGTATTTATCTAATATGAATCAGAGGGATAATATGGATTATGAACTTTCTATTATTCTATAATTATAAAATAATATCTTATTAGTACTTCACTTGATTACAATTTATGTGAGAAATAATGAATTTAAGTTTATTAAGTATCCCAATATTTTATCAAGTCTTAATAACCCTCACCATTAAACTCAAAATGTTTTATCACTCAAGACATTATAGTGGAAATTATTCATATTTACTTTCTTATAATCCATATGTAGGCCATAAAAATTAAAAGAAATTATTTGGGTAGGCAGTATTTCCAACTAAAAACTGGAAACTCCTTGATCTGTTGAGTGGACTCCACAAACCAGAAATCATAATCAGGTTTTCCTCAACACTTGCCTCCAAAATTTTATTAGATAGACATAGAATATTATACCTAATACATATTTAATTAAGTTATCCCATTATCTTAGTTAATAATTCTCTATAACTAAAAGTTACCTTAACGTAGGCTGAATTGACACTTTAATTATGGGTTCATCTTAATTCAGACGATTGAAGGATTAATTCCTTAATATTAACTTGTGGTATTTTGTTTTATTATGCATAAATATTTCTTATTTTATCCTTTACATGACTTATTAATATTAAGTATATTTTACTTAAGTGATTAACCATTTTTTGATAAAAAATTTACACATAATCCATTTATTTGAATTCCATATTTGCATATTAGTACATTAATTTGCATGATCATGGTCTTGCATCCATAAAATAAATAATTCATAAGATAGATATAAATAAATAAATAAATGACATGATCATGAGCTTATCTAATGGTTGATTTATTGACCAGACAATAAATTAACCTATGACCTAGGGGAAAACTCATTGTGTTGGTCTTGATATGAGTTACAACATTCCACATGTCCACCTATATATCACCTGGGTTGGAATCCTCTCAGTTTCATCTTGAAATACCTCTACACGCCTTGGGATACTGCTTATATTACATGCATTTATAACTCATATGCAGGTGAGGGAAACTAAAGGATTGGTTAAGGGCAATTAAATAAATCACCTTGGACACACAGGTTCTATATAATAAATGAGGAAGAGATGAATCACAGACCATCATATCTAATCAAATATTAAATAATTAAAGAATCATGCAATAAATAAAATTAAATAAAACCAATACATACATTGTCTTGTTCAAGTTCATGATTTTCCATACACATGCAATGAATATGAAAAAGTATATTAGATAACATTATCTTCTATTTTTTCTTTATTATTAAGATAAACATGATTATATTAATTAATTAATTCCCTTTAATATTAATGAACATCTGAAGTCTCCTGGAGATACCCATCATTATCACATTCATTACAAATAAAATTTTATGACCAATAAATAAAGATAATTACAATAAATTAATTGAGAATTTTTTTAATTCTTTAAAACCTTTATTACATAGTCAAATACATATGGAACCAATAGTATAATTAGGTTTTAATATTGTAATTATTATTTTTAAATGAAATTTAATTATGTACTTTATTAGGAGACTATATAATTTTTACTTATGAGCTATACGTCACATTCCTCAATTAACATATATCTAGGATAAACACCTGGGGACTTGACGTGTATCTCAGCCAAACTAAGTGGCATGTAAAAACCTGCTACACACTATGAATTCCACTTTCTATATGTATGAGTAACACACTAAAGAACTCGATGTGTTATTTGGAAATGATACCACATGAAATGTACTCCAACTACATGATGTGTATTCTGTTATCCATGCATCTGCATAACCTGCCAAATGAATTGATGTGTTCTTTGGACACATGAAATAATGAGTTACACGTTGTGTACGCTGGCTACACACCATGTATATCATTAATTATATAGGTTTTAAGTATCACATGGTTATAAACTGTGTATTTTAAAACACAATTTACACTAATTTTAATGTTATACTATGTAGACTACACGACATGTATGCCAGATACACGTCGTGTAATCTAATAAGCTACGTGACAGACTGGTCCGATCAACACATGGTATACAATAAATTCACCATGTGATATTATTACTTAGTGCTCCAACACATCCAGATAAAGTATACTTGGGTACACAATGTATACTCTAGCTATATTCCATGTAACCTAGTCTACCAGCAAAAATTCTTGGCACTTACTAACGGTATCTCCAATAATTCTTCGTATGTTCCTAGTCTTTAAGAAATTATTAATCTTGAATGATGAAAATTAAAATGTTAAAAGCATATAAATTAAACTTTGGATTAAAGGATGAATAATATGAAATTAAAGGTCTAACCACTATTTCACATAATTAATCAACAATAAAATAAATAATTATAAATTTAAAAGGCGACCACTCTAATACCACTTAAAGGTTCCAGAAACAGTGAAAGTGAATTTTTAGTGAATAACCAAAAAGTTTATTATCAGATTTTATGGATAATTAACCAATTATGAATGGCCTAAATGTTATAACCAAATTTTTTTTCCATATAATATTGAGTTAGGAATCCTGGAACCCAAAGTAGATCTTTTTCACATTAAATTTATAATTAATTTATATTAGATATAAAGAAATATTACCCAATCTTAAGATATTTATTTAATTAAAATGTTGATAATATGAAACCCTTTTTATATTACCTTTATTACATAGGGAGTACCCAAATTATATCCCCTCTAGTGTTGATCCACATGTGGTTCTTTGATCTCTAAACAACACCAATAGAATGTCTGATGCTAGCATGACAGATCAATCATCTTGTGTCATTCATATTGATCACTTCAAGTTACTTCAAGATTGAATGAATCTCTATTGTTATTATCATTCTTGAGAGGATTATAGAGGGAGTAATATAGATAGAAATCCATTATGCACAATGATTCTCAATTCTTAATTAACCTTAAACAATAGAAATGACAATCTATTTATAGAGTTAGGTTTTAGATTAAAATATCATTCAATTACACAAAGACCCCTAAATAATATAATAAAACTTATCTTAAACCATTGCACATAATAATAATAATAATAATAATAATAATAATAATAATAATAATATTTTATGGCTTGTTCTAACTAGAGAAACAATAATTATTATTTTACCAACTTATAAATTAATGTGTATCACCAGACATGATCTTGATCCATTCACCCTCTTAGAAATTTATCAAATATCCAAATAAATATTTATTCATAAATAAATATTCTATTAATAGCCTGAATAATAAATATTTATTAAATATTCAATAAATAATATAAATATTTTATCCATAGTCTATATAATAAATATTTATTTAGTTTATGTGATCAATAAAACTTTAGTAAAATTATTCCTTGGTCTTAAGAATAATATTTATTCCAATAATTAAATTAAAATATAATTTAATCAAGATCAATGAAAACACTTAGTGTGTGACCTTCTAGGATTCTTTCTTATTGGCATTAAGTGGTCTTACCTAAAGTCCAAGATTACTGTCTAACAACAGGTTAAGGCACCCAAGAGAAAGAATTTTATTTCACAATGTTGAAAACCACACATGAACACTTATGGTGTAATATAATATATTTGTTACAATATATCATAAAAAAGGTTTCACATTGGTTTCATCAACCTATATGATTGATACATCTTTCTTTGACTATCTAAAATAAACTCATCATTACACCATGACCATAGAATTTAATGTGAAGGTTCCATTTCAATAAAATGGTCAAGATATCATCTTCCATAAATATGGAAGGAACAAATACTTTATTTAACTATTAATTAATAACACATCACTAGTGATGCACCCGAGTTATAACATGAATTAATAATAATCTTAAAGTATAAGGAGTATTACACACACTCATAGATAGGAATATCCAATGATACATAAACATGCAAAATTTCTATAGGCAGGTATATTATCATAATCTTCTATCATGGAGATTACCAAGTATGGACTTCATGAGAAGAAGTATCATTTGGTTACAAGTAATCACACCCGATGTGAAACATTCTATGTGTCCTAACATAGTATGTTATCCAATCATAGAACTATATTTAAGAATATCATCATGGAATTTCAAGGTTCTCATCATAGTGAGAAACTGCTCTGACCTTATCAATGTGATAGATACTCTAAAACATTATTACATTAAATTCATGTAGAACAATGAAAAATATATAATATAATGTTTTATTAATATTTAAATCTTCTAATAAACACGTTATCCAAAGTGAAAACAATTGGTTCTAGAACACCAACTCCAACAGGCCACACACAAAGTGTTTCCTATGATCTTAATTAAATATTATTTATATTTAACAATTGGAATAAATATTATTCTCTAGAGTGAGAAGTAATATTTATTCACGATTTATTAAATTATCATAAATAATAAATAAAAATATATCCAGAAGGTAATTTTTTAATTAAATGAATATATAATATTTATTTATCTCTTTCTACTCGCACCATAATAAATAAATAATTATTTGTTAAATAAATAAATTATTTATTTATGTGAATATTAAATAAATATTTATTCACCAGACCATGAATATAATATTTATTTATTTATTTAATGAATAATATTTATTGAATGAATAATATTTATTTAAATATTTATTTGAGAATTCAAAAAATGTTGAGGAGGACAAGCATACCAAATTTTTTCCAATGATGAGTATTTATTTATCAGATTGTAAAATAAATATTTATCATTGTGTGGGTTAGTGCACACCATAAAATTAAATAATAATATTTTTTATTAAATTATATGAGGTTCCTTTTAGGTTTAATATATTATTAAAGGCCATTGAAAAATTAATTAAATATTAAACCCTAACCCTAAATCTATAAATAGACTGTTATGTCTATTGGTGAAAGGTTAATCATTATAGACCACAATTTCCTCTCAATATATCTCTCCTCCTCTATTTCTATCATGACTAAGAAGAAAAAGAGAAAAATTTTCTTGAAGACTGAAGGAACGTGAAGCAATCAAGGTGAACTACACAAGATGATCAATCGACCATGATAACAACCTATAGTTTATTAGTGTTGTTCAGAGATCAAATGGGCATTTTTGGATCATCATTTTTGGGGGCTCTACTATGGTTCCTCTCAACAAAATGAAAAAACATCAGTTGGGGTTAGAATATCAACATCACCAATAAAGAAAGATCTCAAGATCGAGAGAATATTTCTTTTGATTTTAAATTAATTATAAATTAACATGAAAGATCCTCTATCCTGGTTTAGAAAAAAATATTTATAAATATTATTCAAAAAAAGTTCCATTGGCCATGACATTGACGTTATGTACATTGCGAATGATCTGTTGAATTCGAAAAAATATGAGTTGGACATAGGCCCAATATTCACTTTCATTGTGTTAGAAACCATCAAGTGGTATTACAATGGTCATGTTAAATTTATGATTATTTAATTATTATTGATCATTATATTCATTTAAATTCATTTTTCCATTTCATGAAATTTGTTCTTGAATCCAATCATCGAGATATCTTCCTCCTCCCTTTGTTTCTCACTCATTCAATCACAACCTGATTAAATTTTAATGAAGATAATCCAAAGAACCCATCTAAAGGTGCTGAGATGTCTGGTCAGAAAACATAGGATTACATGATGTGTAGCTAATGTACACACTGTGTATCTAGGTTCATTTAACCAGGATGCAGTGTGAATTAATTTATCACATTGTACAATGAAAAACACATGGTGATTTAAATGCTCCACATATTGACCAAGCTAGACTGGCATAAGGAATATGGGACTACACACTGTGTAACTAGGTTATGTTGGAATGGTGTATCTAATCCTTTGTGTAAAGTTACTTTAATTTCTAGTGTCCCAAACTACACACTTGACTAAAACTCCAGTATTGAGGTCATTGGGGGTTATAAGGGTAGTAATCCCCCACTCAAGGGTCTGAGGGTCGATGATCTCCAATCTAAATTTTGGGTACTGTAGCAAATTTGACTAGACTATAGTAGAGTTGAATAGAAGACACTAATAAACCACTATAATAGTGCATATTTTGACATGGTTATTTCCCTATCTTGGACTTTGGAGAAAATGGTACTATAGATCTATAGACTTATAGCCACCAGTCACTGTAGTACAATGGACTTACTATGCAGTTAGTGGCATAGTTGCATCGTCTTCTTTATGAGCTCATTTGAGCTAGGGTTTCTCTATGTGTGTGTGTAAATATAATTTTTCCCTGTAATTATGCTCTAAAACATAGTGATATTTTGGCCTCTCTGTGGATGTATGGATCATTTTATCAAACCATGAAAATCTATGTGTCTCATGATCTTCTTGTCATTCTTTTTCCCCTTTATAATCTTGTTTCTAGACAATTTTACCATTTTTACTCCCAACATTTCTACAATAGGTTACACACCATAGAGTCCATGTGTTTTCATCATGGGAAACACATAGTCAAATATGCGTTGATTAATATTTATATGATGCATAGGGACTAAAAACCATGTAACAAGGAGGTTACATGATGTGTACCAGCTGTATACACCATGTACCCCACACATGTTCATATAGTAATACACACCGAGTCCCTAGGTGTGTATCACAAACATATGATGAGAATGATACATGATGTGTAGTTGGATGTACACATCGCGTACCCAATCTATTTACACAGAAAATTTAAAATTTAATTTATGACTCCTTTAAAACTCAATAACATGTGTTTCATGTTTCATTTATTGAGTTGTACACACCGTGTGATAGGTTATATATATATATATATATATATATATATATATATATATTAAATTATTAATTAATTTTTATGAAAAATTTTAAACTACATACCATGTATAGTCATAATATGATGACTACTTCATAAACATTAAAAAAATTATACAAAAAATTAATTAACATGTGTTTTGTGTGTCATTTAATTAACTCATATACACCATGTAATTATGTGATAAAACATGTATGCTAAATGCTGCATGAGTAGACTATATATGATCTCTATACAAGCCGAGTAATTTTAATAGGTACTCACTAAGTTTATTCTAAGTACAAGATGTGTACTTATTTTATTAAATTTCAAATAAATTTAATTTATTTAAAATCATAGTGAATGGGTATCTACAGGATAGATTGGATGGAGATTAAGATAAATTGAATTAATTGATTAATCATATAATTATTTGAATAAATACACATGTGTTTATATTAGTAAAAGAATAAATCAAAATTAATGTTAGCTAGTTATTTTAAATATGTATTCATTACACTAGTGGATGATCACGATCTTAAACTGACATGTGTATGTGTATGGTTTCCTTTAATTTAATCATTTCATGGGTTTTTTCGGTTATTTTATTAAATTAAATTGATGGCCTATGAGTCATCCCTCCATCCTTGTTATGTATGGGCCTCTGTGTCTACAGTTTCTTTTATGTAAGCCCAATTTATAGTTCCCTTCACTTATGAGTAAAATAAAATAATTATAAGGATGAAGTTACCAGGTGAATAGAGTTAGTTTAAGATGAATCCAAGGTGAAACCAAACCAAGGAGATACACAAGACAATGATGGATTGCTGTAAACTCAAGACCAGACTGGCACAAATATTTTTTCCCTAGGCTAAATGGGTTGTTTATTTACACTAAATAAAAAAGCCTCTATTTAAAGATCAAGATCATGTCACATTTTATTTATGTATATTTCATGTTTTATTTTATGGATGCAAGACTGAGATCACAAAAATAAATGAATAAATATGAAAAAATAGAATTAAAATAAAAGTATTATACACAAATACTTTATCAGTACATGGTCATCACTTAAGTAAAATCCACTTAATACTAATAATATATGTAAAAGATATTTTAATAAAATTTGTACATAATAAATAAAATCCATCAAGTTAATATTAAGTCACTTTTCCTTCCATTATTTGAATTAAGAAAAACCATAGTTAAGGTGTCAGTTTGGGACATAGTTGGGGGAACTTTTAACTATTAACAAGTCTTAACTAATATTATGAGTCAACTTAATCAAAATTGTATTTAATTTAATAATATTAGTCTATTAAATACAAATTTTTAGGTAAGTGTTGAGGAAATATGATTTTGGATTTTAGGACTAGGGAATCCACTCAATAGAATAAGGATTTGCAAGACCATGGTTGGAAAGACCGCTTATATAAACACCTTATTATGATTTCCATGGACATAATCTCAATCATAAGGAGGTAAATACAAATCCTTGACCCTAAAATTATTAAAGTGATAAGATATTCCAAGTTCAATGGTGAGGTCCTTTGAGACTTGATAAAATAGTGGGATACTTAATAAAATTAAAATTATTATGTCTCATATAATTTGTAATCAAGAAAATTACTAGTAATTTACTCTCTTATTATTATAGAAAAATTATAAGTTCATCAACCACATTATCTTTATGATTAATTTTAGAGAAATACCATCTCTGAACTAGAAGTATCTTATAGGAATGGTTCAGACACCTACAAGTTTTTTTCTTCCATGAATGAAAATATTATATACTAGAATCCTCAATCACTGATCTGCCCACTAAGGAGGTGAGTGATGAGGAGTTATCTATCTATAAAAAACACATGAATAATGGGATATATGTTTAATGTTTAATTATATAATCCATATCTAGTGAACTCATTAAGTCATATGATAACATAGATTCCTATATCATACTCCAAAATCTCCATGATCTTTATTAGGAGAGGTTCAGACATGAACAATTTTATATATCCATGGTGATATTCATGAGAAAACTTAGAGAATGTGTGAAATATGGGCCTCATATAGTCAAACTCATTAGATACATTAAGAATTTAAAAGTTCTTAGGTTTAAGTTTCCCAAATAATCACACACCAATCTCATTATTTCATCACTCCCTCAGAGCTTCTTTAGTTTTGTTGTAAAATTTAGTGTGAAAAACATCGAGAATTCTCTCCCAGATCTTATCACTTTGGTTTGATATTTTATAAGGATATGAAGTGTGAAAATCCTTCTATTATTATGGAAAATAAAAGGAAAGTCCAGGCAAAGAGATCCAATACTAACTCTAAATCTAAATATTTTTCACAACACCCTTACATGAAGAGGTGGAACAAGGGGTAATAAATAGGATAAGACACTCTCTATTTTTTATGTGGCAAGAAGGGACACTCAAATAAAATCTACATCCATACAAATAAACAAGGGGAATCTTCATGTGTATTTTTTATCGATTGAACTTTATCTATTTATATAAATTGAGTATTAGATAGAGAATGTGGTTCTCACATATGTATTCAAATATAGGAAACAATTAGATTCTTAAAAATCACCTGTGGTGAGCTGGATCTACGAGTAGGCAATAAATCTAGACTTTATACTGTGTCTATTGATGATTACCACCCCACATTGCTAACTAGAATGATCTTGATATTGAGAGATTGTTATTATGTTCCATCAGTTACCAAAAACATTATTTCTATGTTCATATTTGATATACATGGATTTATTTTCAAATTTGGAAATTGGTGTTTCTTATTTTATAAAGAAATAATTTTTATGGAAAGTAATATTTAAATAAAAATCTTTAAGTATTAGATTACATGAACCAAGTAATGGAAATTGATAACAAAGGTAGTTCACATGACTCATACCGCACCCAACATTGGTCTCACTGGATAGGTCATGTAATCAAAAAGTTTTTGAATAGATTACACTAGGATAAATATTTGGATTTATTTGAACTAATTCCACTTGATTTATATCATTCAAATTTTCAAGGAAAAATGACCAAAGCTCCATTTAATGGAAAAGGTGAAAGGGCCCCTGATCTTCTTGAGTTGGTTCATACCGATATGTGTGGACCATTTCTAGTTGAATCTAAGGGTGGGTGCTCATACTTCACAAATTTTACTGGTGTCTTTGTTAGATATGGATATAACAACTTAATGAGGCATAATTCAAATTCCTTTAACAGATTCAATAAATTTAATAATAATGTTTAGAACCATCTTGTTAAGAAGATTAAAAAACTTCCCTCAAATCATGGTGAATAATATCTTAATCAATACTTCATTGATTATTTATAGGAGTTTGGAATCTTATATCAACTCAATCCTCCTTACACATTATAATGGAATGGTATAAGTGAAAGGAGAAAACACACCCTATTAGAAATACCAAGATCAATGACAAGTCATGTGAGTATTTTATTATCCTTTTGGGGATATTCATTACAGAAAAAACATATATACTAAACCAAGTGTTGGACTCCTCATGTATTAATCATGTTTTAATGATCACAAATCCTATTATTGTAAATTAATCTCAATATTAATTGCACATATTGCTAATTCTCTTCAATCTAAATAATAACTACACATAATGTTTTAATGATAACAAATCTTATTGATGTTAATTACTATATTTATTATTTACAAGTCTTATGCATGATCACAAATCTCACTTATATTATCTTATGATTCAAGTGCTCTTACTCTCTAATGATTAAGCTTAATACATATTCTGCATATTACTATCTAAGTCTAAATACAGATATTTGTCTAAGTATAGAGACACTGTGATGTTTGACACAGTAAGACAGACTGTGTACAAGACACAGTAACAGTCACTCAGACACCGTGAAGGACAAACCGTCACTCAGACACCATGAAGGACAAACCGTGACACAGACACCGTGACCCAGACACCGTGAAGGACACACTGTGACTGATACACCGTGAGCTAGACACCGTGACATGGAGATACTGTGAACCACATACCGTGAAGACCATACTGTGAAGAAGACACCGTTTACATAATCACCGTGACACCATTTCTTAACTTTTCTATCAATATTATTTAAATAATGCTAACTGTCATATTTGATGTTTTTAATGCAATTAATGTTATTTAATGATAATTTTTGGCATGTCAGGAAACCGTATCTCATACCTATGAAAAGGGATTCATTCCTACTGCCAGAACTTTTGGAATATAAGGAAGATTGAGATGCAGTACACGTGTGCAAGTGTGACGATACAAAAAGACGAACTATCCCGAGCAAGAAAGAGATTGCAAGAATTTCGAAGAACTCTCACGAGTTCAATCCAACACCACTGAAGAACACACAAAGAATCAAGAGATCATTTTCACTCCTGTAGAATACAAGCTGAACTACGACACTCTGTTTTTCAACAGAAAAACCAAAGAAGGACTCAGAAGCATTCCTGCTGAATCCAACGAGTCTAGAGTTGCAATGATAATCACTAGAGATTTCTAAACTCTTATCTGTTCTCTATAAGTGATTTGTTTATTTACTTTTGAGCAGTGTGGTGTACTCTATATATCTTACACACACATTGTATCCTGCACTAAAATGGAGGATATCAAAATCCTCACTCCAAAACTCTTAACTCTTGTTTACCCACGTCAACTGTGGAAGAGGTCCTTGTGTGGCCTGATCTTTGTTTTGTTTCCCACGAAGAACTGTGGTATAGGTCCCTGCGTGTCCTGGACAATTTTGTAAACTATTGTTAACCTTGATCCAGGGTGTGGATCAAAATTATATAAATTTGATAGGAATAAGTCTCGTCTTGAGACTGAACCTCTTGTTATATCTACTGTGCATATTTATCTTAAGTTTAAAGTATACTACATATATCTTTTATATTCTGCTGCTGTTACTTTGAAATAAAAAAACTATTTTAAAGCTACTTTGATAGTTAAATTAGCAAGTGTTTACACTTATTGTAAATCAGTAGGTTAGTTTCAAAAGTTAGTTTAATCTTGTGGTTAAATTAACTGAGACCTAATCAATCTTTGAGAAGCTAAGTGAATATTTACAATCTGTATAAATTCACTACAGTTTAACTTGTTTTATAAATTGGGGGATTTTAAATAGACAATATTTTAATAGAAATTTTAATTGGAACTCAATTTACCCCTCTCTTGAGTATCCACTCCGACCAACATTTGGTATCAGAGGATTTTTTTTGTTAAAGGATTTTTGAAATACTCTGTTTTTCAACTGTGATTTTATTTTCATCTTTAAAGATCTTAAATTTCTATTAGTTCTAAATTTTATCTCTTTAAATTTATTTTCTAAAATCTAGCTATGGAAAATAGACTAGAGGGTGCTTCTACTAACAGGACACCTTTCTTTAATGATACAAACTATGCTCAGTGGAAGCTTAAAATGAAAATTCATTTGGAAAGTATGAGTTTTGATATCTGGACTGCTATAGAGTCTCAATATAAAATTCCAGAAACTGAAATAACAACTTGGGATGAACCTACAAAGACTGCTTACAATAATAACTGTAAAGATATGAATGCTTTGTACTATTCTTTAGGAGATGAGGAATTTAATAGAATATCTGCTTGCAAAACTTCTTTTGAAATTTGGGGTACTTTGGGTGTTTCTCATGAAGGAACAACCAATGTTAAAGAAATGAGATTAAATACATATACTATTAAATATGACAATTTTAAAATGAAAACCGATGAACCTATTTCTGATATGTATCTTAGGTTCAATGAGATAGTCAACACAATTAATTCACTCAGAAAAGATGTTCCAGTAAAGGAACAAATTATGAGGATATTGAGATGTCTACCAGACCAATGGAGAGGCACATCTGTTTCAATCAGAGAGTCATGTGACATTGCTGCTCTACCTATCAAAGAACTCATTGGTAAGCTTATGATGTATGAGTAAGAACTCAAGATGAATAAAGAGGAAGAGGATGAACCAAAAAGGAAGTCAGTGGCTTTAAAGACTACTGCTTCAAAGAACAAGGACAAAGAAAAAGTTCAAATACAAACTGACAGTTCAACAAGTGAAAGCTCAGACTCTGATAGTGATGCTGAAATGGCTCAGATAGCCAGAAGGTTTAAGAAATTTTATAGTAAGAAGAAGTTTTTCAGAAAAACAAATTACATGGGTAAGTATGACAATAAGGGACATTGGAAGAAGGAATGAAAAAATCCAGATAAAAGTGATGAAGTTGTTTGCTACGAATGCAAAAGAAAAGGACACATTAAAGTAGACTGCCCAAAGCTAAAATTCAAAAATAAATCTGATTATAAGGATAGTAAGTACAAGAAATCTATGAAGGCTACCTGGAGTGCTTCTAAAGATAGCACAAGTGAATCTGAAATGTCTAATTCTGAAAAGAAACATGCCAACATGTGTTTCATGACAAACACATCTGAGGTAACCTTAGATACTCCTGCTTTAAATTCTTATTATTCTGGAGATGATGCAGAATCTGATTTGGATTCTGAAAACATGACTAGTGAGGAATTATTTGAATATTTTAATATGCTAGAAGAGACATGAAATAAACTTAAGGAAAAATACAAATCATTGAAGAAACAACATTCTCTCACTATAACTGTTAAAACTGAACTTACTATTGAAAAAGAGAAAAATGCTCAACTGTTAAAAGAGAATACATAACTGAAAATGTAAAATGAGCAACTTAGAAAAGACTTAGAGAAGTTCACAAATGGAAAGGATACACTAACTCAAATGCTAGGAAATCAAGTGGCACCAAAATACACTACTGGAATAAGCTACAAACCTGGACAGAGATAGATTACAAAAAATAGATTTATTGCTAAATCTGGACAGAATACTGCTAGTTCTAGTTCTGGACATTCATATGATTCAACTATTTTTTCACATAGTTATCAATCAAATAGAGTTTATCTCTCAAAATATTTTTATTATGTAAATTATATGAGACCCATAAGACAAATTTGGGTACCAAAATCATTGATTTCTAACCTGTTTGGACCCAAGAAGATCTGGGTACCAAAATCATATTCTATCTAAAACTGTTTTGTAGGAAACCTGCTTGAAGAGTTCCCACAAGAAGACATGGTATTTGGATAGTGGATGTTCAAGACATATTTCTGGGGATTACTCATGCTTCAAGAGTTTAATAAAGGTTGATGGAGGCTATGTCACATTTGGTGATAATTCTAAAGGAAAGATCATCGGCCTAGGCCAAATTGGTAACACTAATTCAGTTTTAATTTCTAAAGTTTTATTTGTTGATGGACTAAAATATAATCTGTTAAGTATTTCTCAATTGTGTGATGATGGTTTTAATGTCAAATTTGAAAATGATTTTTGTAATGTTTTTAATTCTAAAAATGTTTTAGTCTTTTATGCTTTAATAAATGAAAATGTTTATGCAGTTGATTTAAATTCTTTAGCTAAGCAAAATGTTACTTGTCTAAATGATTTTCATAAAGAGTCTTGGCTTTGGCACAGAAGATTAAGACACTGCAATATACACTCACTTAGAAAACTGACTAGGAAGAACTTGGTTAGAGACCTACCTAAACTTGAGTTTCCAACTGACAAAGTGTGTAATCCCTGTCAAAAGGGAAAGAAACACAAAATTTATTTTAAATAAAAGAAAGAAGTCTCAACTTCTCAACCTCTCAAGTTGGTTCACATGGATTTTTTTGGACCATCTAGAGTTTCTAGCTTAAATGGGAAGCACTATGTCTATGTCTTAGTAGATGACTTTTCTAGATATACTTGGGGTATAATTCTTAGCTCACAAAAGTGAATCTTGTTCTCACTTTATTAAATACTCCAAGTCTGTAGAAAATCTTAGTGGACTTAAGATTAAAAATATAAGAAGTGATCATGGCTGTGAGTTTGAAAATCAAGATTTTGAATCTTATTTCTCACACAATGTCTATAATCATAACTTTTCTGCTCCTAGGACACCTCAACAGAATGGTGTAGCAGAAAGAAGAAATAGAACCTTCAAGAAATAGCTAGAACCATGCTTAATGAGTATGACCTGCCTATTTACTTTTGGGCTGAAGCTGTGAATACAGCTTGTTATATCATCAATAGAGTCTTGATTAGACCCGTTCTTAAGAAGACCCCATATGAGCTTTGGAACAACAGAAAACCTAAAGTCAATTACTTTAGAGTCTTTGGATGTAATGTATTTATTCTTAATACAAAGGATAATATGGACAAGTTTTCTTCTAAGAGTGATGAAGGAATATTTTTAGGATATTCTATAACCAGAAAATCCTATAGAGTTTTCAATAAGAGAACCAACTGTGTGGAAGAATCTGTTTACATCAAGTTTGATGAAACTGATCCACATGATCCTAAAACCTCTCTTGAAAATCTTGAAGAATATTTGAGTGTTTTGGACCTTAATGACAAATCTAAAGAACCTGCTATAAAGACAACAAGTTCTGGACTTATTCCAGAATATGATCCTAATGAACCCGAACCTAGAGAAGAACCTGGAATTTCTAGTCCTACCTTTTCTAGATCAACTAGAATTCTAAAGAATCATCCTTTAGACGCTGTTGTAGGAAATCTGGATAGAGGGACACAGACTAAAGCTTCTCTTAGAAATTAGGTTGAACATCAAGCCTTCTTGTCACAGCTTGAACCTAAAAACATTGATGATGCTATTAATGATGAATTTTGGGTAATTGCTATGAAAGAAGAACTCAATCAGTTTGAAAGAAATAAATTTTGTAATCTTGTTGAAATACCTAAGGATACTTTCACCATAGGCACTAAATGGGTGTTTAGAAATAAAGTAGACGAATCTGGAAACATAGTTAGAAACAAATCTAGGCCAGTTGCACAAGGCTATAGTTAAGAGGAAGGAATTGACTATGAGGAGACTTTTTCTCCTGTAGCCAGATTAGAATCTATTAGGATTTTACTTGCTTATGATGCACATATAAATTTCAAACTATATCAAATGGATGTAAAGAGTGAATTCTTAAATGGATATATTGCTGAGGATGTTTTTGTTGAACAACCGCCTGGATTTACAAACCCTCATTTTCAAAATCATATTTTTAAATTATCAAAAGCTTTATATGGTTTAAAACAAGCTCCAAGAGCTTGGTATGATAGATTAAGTACTTTTCTAATTTCTAAAGGTTTTACAAAAGGTATAGATGATCCTACTATTTTTATAAAACAAATTTCTAAAGATGTTTTAGTTGTACAAATTTATGTTGATGATATTATTTTTGGATCTTCAAGAAATTACCTATGTACTGATTTTTCTAAAATTATGCAAAATGAATTTGAAATGAGTTTAATGGGTGAACTCAAATTCTTTCTTGGATTCCAAATCTTTCAAAATGATGATGGAATTATTTTAACTCAAAGTAAATATACTATAGATCTTTTAAAACGTTTTGGATTGGATAGAATAAAAAGTAGTAACACTACCATGAGTACCACCAGTAAGTTGGAACTTGATGAAGATGGTAAATCTGTTGATCAAACAAATTATAGAGGAATGATTGGAAGTCTACTCTACCTGACTGCTAGTCGTCCTAATATTATGTTTAGTGTGTGTATGTGTGCTCGTTTTCAAGAAAACCCTAAAGAGTCACATTTAAATGTTGTAAAGAGAATTTTAAAATACCTCAAGCATACTCCCAATTTAGGACTGTTCTATCCCAAAGGACAATCATTTGAATTAGTTAGTTATTTTAATTCTGATTTTTCTGGATGTAAGTTAGATAGAAAAAGCACCTCTGGAACATGTTACCTTTTAGCCAAGTCACTAGTATCATGGTGTAGTAAGAAAAAAAATTCTGTTGCATTATCTACTGCAGAAGCTGAATACATAGCTACTGGAAGTTGTTGTGCAAAAATTCTGTGGATGAAACACACACTACTAGACTATGGATATCAATTCAGACATGTCCCAATAAATTTTGATAACACAAGTGCTATTAAAATTTCTATGAATCTTGTTTCTCATTCTAGGACAAAACATATTGATGTAAGACATCACTTTTTGAGGGATCATTATCAAAAAGGTGATATCACTTTGGAATTCATTGGTACTGAATATCAACTTGCTGATATATTCACTAAACCATTAAATTATGAAAGATTAGACTACATCATACATGATCTTGGTATGATTAATCATAAATAGACATCTTACTAATCGTAATGTTTAATACTTTACTGTATTTTACTTTACGGTTTCATGCTCACTGTTTTACAATTACTGTTTCATGCATACGGTCTCACCGTTAAGACCTTGTGCTCATGATCTGTCAACTCACTGTCTCACCGTGACTGCATAGAATGGTCACTGTCTCATCGTGATGACCACCAACTATCTCACCGTGATGACTGTTTTTCATCACATCGTAATGCCTACTCATGGTCTCACCGTGACGATTATTTATATTCTTATTTTAACCCGTATCGAGGTAATTTTTATTTCACCACTATTTGATTTCCCGTGTTTTTATTTTTATGACATTTGACATTCCCAAATGATAAAACTTAATGGTTTCATTCGATTCCCTACCCGAAATCTCTCCTGAATCTTCTCACTCTTGAAAACCTCCTCTCTCCTCTCTCGCCTGAACCTTCAGTGGATGCCAAGGATGAGGCGTCCGTCTTCACCCTCATCTGAGAAGCGCCGCTCTAAGAAATGAAAGAGAATACTGAGGATAGCTCCCGAAGGACCTCTAAACCCAAATTTGGTAAGCCGTACTGTTGTACTTGAAAAGGATATTTTCCCTGAGTGGCTGCTGTCTAGCAAGTCGTTAGTTTTGAAAGTTTTAAGAGAACAAGGATGGCTTGAATGGTTCTCTGGACAAAATAGACCGATTTACCTGAGATTGGTATCTCAATTCTATCAATATGTGAAGTTTTCCTTTGATTTTAGAGAAAACTTTATGGTGACCAGCTGGATCAATGATCAGAAGTGTTCTTTCACCTCGAGGTTGTGGGCTGCATGTCTAAGAATTCCTCATGAAGGAGTTTGTGAAGACTACCAGAGACACCCTCCTCCATCATCTGATATATTCAATATGGAAAATTCCTTGGAAATTTTAACTGGTAATGGCACCAAGTGAAGGGCTATAGTTTCAGAGCTATATGGAGAAACTAGAATTCTATTCAAATTTTTTCAAAATTTGATCAGTCCAAGAAAAGGGGATTTTGCTGTGATGAAGTATCAAGATGTGTTCCTGATTCACCTTTTGAAGAATGGCCATAAGATCAACCTATGCAAGTATGTTATTAACTATATCTGTGAGATGATTAAAGTCACTTCCAAATCCACCTCCTTGTTTTACTCAAGGATGATTTCAGCCATGCTAATTGCCGAAGGGATGGTTGGACCGAATGAAGAAAAGCTAGAGGAATTTGATTTCTTCTTATCCAAGCCTATCATCAGAAGGATGAAGATTAGTTGGAACCCCTAGAAGAAGCAATGGGTTAAGGATAATGATCAATTGTATAAGAAGTTTAATCCTATTGATTATCCAATAAGACCTAAGAATCTAGATGATCCTGGTTTGGAACCAGATGAAGTGGCTGAGTATTCAGAAGAAGAAGAAGAAGAAGAGGAAGTGGTAGCTGAAGCATCACCTAGAGAAGAAGCTGAAATACCACAAGTGGAAGCAGATCCTGTTGAAAAAGAAAGGACTGCTGTCCCTGCTGTTGTCCCTGCTGAAATACCTCAAGGAGAGGAAGTTGCTGTTGGTTTGAGAGAAGAGGAAGCTCCTGCTTCTAGTGAGGATTTCAATCTAGAAGCTCATCCTACGACTTCAAGAAAATTGGTTTTTACTGATTTAGAGCAGCAAGAAATATTAGAGACAGATCCTGTTGAAGAGGATCTCCCTGTTGAGAAAGAAGTCAATCTGGAAGCACAACCAGTGGAATAGTCGGTTCCTTAGATAATTCCCTCTGCTGAAGAGAGGATGGAAATTGCATTTCAACTGGCAAGGCAAGAGTTTTCTGAAGAGATTAGAGATGATCCTGTGGATCTTGACCATGTTGCTGAGCCTATAGTCTCTGAAATGGAAGCACAATTTGAGGGGGAGAAACCTCAAAACCTTGAGATTATAGAAGATGGATCTGCTGAAGCTTCTCAACCTACTGTCACATATTCTGTGTACACTCGGTATGAATTTCCAACTTTTTATGATGTGAGTGAGTCACAGAAAATGACTACAACTGGTATAGATCTTTCTTATTTGTTTCAACTAAAGTCTGTAGCTCATCCAAAACCAGAACCAGAACCAGAGCCTCATTCTCAATCTGAATCAGAATCTGAGTCTGAAGATGACTCTGAACCGCAACCAGAACCTGATCCACTACCTTTACCTGCACTCTTACCCAAGCAACACTTGTTTGTAACTAAAGATGATCTAAAAGTATTTGGAGAGACTCTGTTAGCTGGTAATGAGAATATTTTATCCACTCAACCTCGTCCTGTGACTCAGTTAAGTCAAGAAGATGCATCAATTCTCTTGGAAAATATTATATTGCATATTCAACCAAGGATGATTCGAGAAATTCAAGAAGTCATATTAGAAAATAAGCTGCTGAGTGCTGATGTTGTAAACTTGAAAAGTATGGTAGCAAACTTGTATAATGATATGTCTTTGAGATCAGAGCCTGCTCCTATTTCTGCCCCTACACCTGTTACTGCTTCTCCTGAGCCAACTGATTCCACCCTTGCTAGGGATATTGTGTCTCAAGTTCATCCATATCTACTTTATTTTGATGAAAATATTGGAACAAGACACACCAAGATGCTGGAATGCATGAGGGAGCTTGTAGAAAATTTGAATAAGCTCACAGATGAGTACATTGGATGTCTATAGAAAGTTCTAAAACAGCTCAAAGTTCTTTCCATAGCCGTAAAAGATTCTCCTTCTTCTGGTCAACCTTCTGTTCCTCATTTGGATGATTCTCTATTGAGATCCATAATCAAGGAAGAACTTCAGAATGCATTAAGTAGCTTTGATCTATATTCTTTGTCAGAAGTGGTTAAGAACAGTGATCGAGCATTGTACTTGGTTAGAATTCATTCTAAGATAGCCAATGATGCTCAACAGGAGATCACCAAGAAAATAGATTTTTATCTCACCTATATTTTCTCTAAAAGTGATATGACATATCATTTTAGATATCTTGTAGAGAATTTGAGAATCCCTCCGGTAACTCAAGCTTTTAAAGCTCAAGTTCAGAAGCTTACAGAGTTCACCAGATTACTGGACAAATTCATGGAGAATAAGGAAGATTTTGAAAAGTCTATGCAATATGGTGGAGAAATTATTACTGATTTCATCAATCTTTTGAAGCCATATCTTCATGTTTAGAGTACTGCTATAGTTTCTCCAGCCGCTGCACCCCTTAGACCTGGTCTACCTGCCTTAGCCTCAACTGCCATGTCAGTTAGCCAAGCTCTTTCTCAGATCCGACCAGTAATTCTTAACAAACCATAGCCTAGATCTTCTAGTTCTCCTACCTTGGATCCATCCATTTTTGAAGGTCTACCCTTACCCTCTTTGTCTACCACATCTATGCCTTCTTCTATCTCAGCACCAGCTCCTGCTGCTGATAAAGGCAAGGAAAAGGTGGATCCCTGAAGAGTCCAGAGACTGTTTCTGTTTTCTTTTTGATGGGATATCTTTTGTTGTTTTATCTTTTTATTTCTCTTGTATGTTATATTCTGAACCCTTTTTAATGACAAATGCAGTGTTTCATTTCATTTTCTCTCTACCTTTTGATAATCCCAAAAGGGGGAGAAAAACTACAAGTATTAGTTCTATAATGAGATATGTTATTATCGAATCTATTATTCTCTAATTTACTATAATGAGATGCTAGTTTATTTAATGTTACATTTCTTTTATATTTTGACTATACATGATTTGTGATCATCAAAAAGGGGGATATTGTTGGACTCCTCATGTATTAATCATGTTTTAATGATCCCAAATCCTATTATTGATAATTAATCTCAATCTTAATTGCACATCTTGCTAATGCTCTTCAATCTCAACAATAAATACGCATCATGTTTTAATGATAACAAATCTTATTGAGGTTAATTAATCTATTTATTATTTACAAGTCTTATGCATGATCAAAACTCTCACTTATATTATCTTATGATTCAAGTGATCTTACTCTCTAATGATTAAGCTTAATCCATATTCTGCATATTACTGTCTAAGTCTAAATACAAATATTTGTCTAAGTATAGAGACACCATGATGTTTGACATAGTAAGACAGACTGTGTACAAGACACAGTAACGGTCACTCAGACACCGTGAAGGAAAAACCGTCACTCAGACACCGTGAAGAACAAACCATGACCCAGACACCGTGACCCAGACACCGTGAAGGATACACCATGACCGAGACACCGTGAGCTAGACACCGTGATATAAAGATACCATGAACCACATACCATGAAGACCATACCGTGAAGAAGACACCGTTTACATAATCACTGTGACACCGTTTCTTAAATTTTCTTTCAATATTATTTAAATAATGCTAACGGTCATATTTGATGTTTTTAATGCAATTAATGTTATTTAATGATAATTTTTGGCATGTCAGGAAACCGTATCTCGTACCTATGAAAAGGGAATCATTCCTACTGCCAGAACTCGTGGAATATAAGGAAGATTGAGATGCAATACATGTGTGCAAGTGTGACGATACAATAAGAAGAACTATCCTGAGTAAGAAAGAGATTGCAAGACTTTCGAAGAACTCTCACGAGTGCAATCCAACACCACTGAAGAACACACGACGAATCAAGAGATCATTTTTACTCCTGTAGAACACAAGCTGAACTACGACACTCTTTTTTTCAACAGAAAAACCAAAGAAGGACTCAGAAGCATTCCTGCTGAATCCAACAAGTCCAGAGCTGCATTGATAATCACTAGAGCTTTCTAAACTCTTATCTGTTCTCTCTAAGTGATTTTTATTTACTTTCAAGCAGTGTGGTGTACTCTGTATATCTTACACACACACTGTATCCTGAACTGAATTGGTGGATATCAAAATCCTCACTCCAAAACTCTTAACTCTTGTTTACCCACGTCAACTATGGAAGAGGTCCTTGTGTGGCCTGGTATTTGTTTTGTTTCCCACGAAGAACTGTGGTAGAGGTCCCTACGTGGCCTAGAAAGTTTTGTAAACTGTTGTTAACCCTGATCCAGGGTGTGGATCAAATTTATATAAATTTGAGAGGACTAAGTCTCGGCTTGAGACTGAACCTCTTGTTATATCTTCTGTGAATCTTTAGTTTAAGTTGAAAGTATACTAAATATATATTTTATATTCCTCTACTGTTACTTTGAAATACAAAAACTATTTTAAAGCTACTTTGATAGTTAAATTAGCAAGTGTTTACACTTATTGTAAATCAGTAGGTTAGTTTCAAAAGTTAGTTTAATCTTGTGGTTAAATTAACTGAGACCTAATCAATCTTTGAGAAGCTAAGTGAATATTTACAATCAGTATAAATTCACTACAGTTTAACTTGTTTTATAAATTGGGGTATTTTAAATAGACAATATTTTAATAGAAATTTTAATTGGAACTCAATTCACCCCCCTCTTGAGTATCCACTCCGACCAACACCAAGTGTGAACTAAAGTAGTAAATGGTATTATATAATAGATTTTTTATAGAAATAAATCCATGTTATCGTATGTATGAGTGTGAGGTTATGAATCATTTGTTAAGGATGATTCTAGAAACAAACTTTCACCTCGTGGCACTATGTGTATCTTTGTAGGAAATCCTAAGTAAATTGAAGGATATTACCTATAAGATCCTTCATATGAGAAAGTTTTAGTTATAAAACACCCCACCTTTATTTAAAGGAATCACATCTCTAAAGGAGATAGTGACATCATAATATACTTTAATGAAGTCTAAACTCAAGATACACAAGAGTTGGTATAGGAAAAGATTCCAAAAATTCCCATGAATGTTCCAGAGATATAAGTACTGTATAGGATTATGAGAGAGGTTAGATAACTAGAATAATATAGTTTTCTAGTCACTAAGGATGGTGACTCATTATTTGATAATAATGATAATGTAACCTATAAGGAAGTAGTAAGGGAAGAAAACTACCAAATGGAAAGAAGCTAAGAATTCTAAAACTGATTCCATAAACCAAAACCAAGTTTGGGTATTGATAGATTCTCCAATGGATGTAATGATAATTGGTTATAAATGGGTATTCAATAAGAAAATATACACGGATGGACAATTCAGCTCCTATAAGGAATGTCTGGTTGAAAAAGGGTGCAAACAACATCAAGAAATAGACTAGGATGAAACCTTTTTTTTCAATTTCCATGATAAAATAGATCAGAATTATATTTTCCATAGAAGTTTATCATGACTATGATATTTGGAAGATGGATGTCAAAATTGTTTTCCTTAACTAAAACCTTCAATAGTATATCTACATAACGCAACTAGAGGGGTTTTTGACTCCAAAGGATGATAACATGGTATGCAAGTTGTAGAGATATATTTATGGATTAAAGGAATCATCGAGGTCATGGAACATTCAATTTCATGAAACCATGCAAAAAAATTGGTTTCATAAAGAATGAAAGTGAGCCTTGTGTCTATAAGAAAGTTTAGTGGGGTGAGGTTGTTTTCATAATAGTTTATGTTGTTTACATACTAATTATTGGAAATGAAACACTAGTATTATATTATATTAAGGCCTAGTTAAACACTTTATTCTCCATGAAGGACTTAAGTGAAAAAAATATATTCTTGGTATCAAGATACATCATGATAGATCCAAGTTGCTACTTGGACTAATTCAAAGTATATATATTGAAAAGATACAAAATATATTTAGTATGGAAAAATCCAAGAGGTGATTGTTTCCATTTTCACATGGAATGAATCTTTCTAAGAAAATGTGTCCTCAGATAGATGAGGAAATACTTAGGATGATAATGAATCCATACACATCATTGATTGTGTTAGTCGTGTATGCTATGTCATGTAAAAGGATATATGTCACATATACCTTAAGCATGGTGGGAAGATATCAAGTTAACCTAGTTGACCACCATTTGATGATAGTCAAGACTATTATTAAGTATCTAAGGTGTATTAAGGATATATTATTGGTCTATAGAGGATATGAAGAACAAGTTATCTGGAGATATGCAGATTCTAGTTTCCAAATTGACCAAAATGATTTGAAATCATAGTTAGAATACATATTCACTCTTAATGGAGGTTTTGTGAGATGGAAGAGCTTAAAGAAGGCTGTAGTTGTCGATTATATAGTAGATTCTAAGTATATTGTGTATTTTTAGGTAGCTAAAGAATTAGTTTGGATTCAAAACTTTATCCGAGAGCTTAATATGGTGCCTAGTAGTAAAGACCATATAACACTCTATTGTGATCATACTATGGTGGTGAATCTTTTAAAGGATATAAGGTCACATCAATGGATAAATCACATGCTTTAGAAATATCACATATTAAGGATTTTTCATAGAGATTTGACATTAATGTGAGAAGAGTTTCCATAGAATACAACATGGTAAAACCCTTAACTAAATCTTTAACAAACATGATCAACATGTAAGAGATATAGGACTAATTTTTTTTAGAAGTTGGATCTAGTACAAGAGGGAGTCTATTAGAGTTGGTGTCCTAGAACCAACTATTTTTACTTTAGATTTCATATATATTTAAATAAGTGAATATTAATTAAAATATATTATTACACATCATTCATAGTTCTGCATGACTTTAATGTAATACTATCTTAGAGTATCTGTCAAATTAAAAAGGGAATATTAGTTCCCTGTTATGATGAGAACCTTTAAATAACATGACAATATTCTTAAACCTTGTTCTACAGTTTGATAACATTCTATTATAAAACACATAATATATGAACTATCAGGTGCGGGTACTCATAAATAGATGAGACTTCATCTCATAAAGTCCACACTTGGTAATATACAAGATGGAAGAGTATGAGAACAAACCCATTTATAGGAAATCCAAATGTTTTTTGTGTCATTGGGTATTTCTATCTATGTGTGTGTAATGATCCATATACTTTTAGATTATTATTAATGCATAACATGACTAATGTAATTTGATGTATTGTTATAAACTGTGACCACATATTATTATAGTGAAATTGGGTATGTTGGGTGTGTCATGAATGATATGTTATTAATGAATAATTTGAGGAAGTATTTTTCCCTTCTACCTTTATAGAAGTTGATGTCTCAACCCTTTGATAAAAATGAAACTGTTGCATTAAATCCCACGACCATGGTGTATAAACGAGTTCATTTTAGATAGTCAAAGATATATATATCAAGCATATAGGTTGATGGCATGGGTGTTCAAGTTTCTTGATGAGATATTATGATAAATATATTATATTAAACAATGATCATTCATATATGTTTTTTTCATTACAACATATCATCTTTATCTATGGATTCCTTGACCCATTTCAAGATAGTAATATTTGACTTTAGGCAAGCAACCTAATGTCATTAAGGAAGACATCAAGAGGGCCACACACAAAGTGTTTCCTTTGATCTCAGTTAAATATTATTTATATTTAAAAATTGGAATAAATATTATTCTTCAGATCGAGAAGTAATATTTATTCAAGATTTATTAAATTATTATAAATATTAAATAAATATTTATTGGTAAAGTAATTTTTTAATTATGAGAATGTATGATATTTATTTATTTCATATTATTCACATTGTAATAAATAAATATTTTTTTAGTTACATTAATATTAAATAAATATTTATTATCTAGACTATGAATAGAATATTTATTGAATGAATAATATTTATTTAAAAATTTTCTTTAGAATTCAATAAAATGTCGAGGAGGATGAGCATAACAGATTTTTTTTCAGTAATGAATATTTACTTACTATATGGTAAAATAAATATTTATCATTACATGAGTTAACACACACAATAAAATAAAAGAATAATTTTATTTTATTACATGACATGAGGATCCATTTGGATTTAACATATTATTAATGGTTTTTTTTCAATTAATTAAATATTAAACCATAATCTTAAGTCTATAAATAGACTAATATGTCAATTGGAATAAGGTTAACAGTTGTTCCCAATAATTTTCTCTCAAGACCACTCTCCTCATCTATTCCTCTAAATATCAAGAGGAATAAGAGAAAATTCCTTCAAGCTTGAAGGAACTCAAAGCGATCAAGGTGAATAATGTAACATGATCAATCGACCATGCTAGAAATCGATGGTTCATCATCATTGTTTGAAGATAAAAGGAGAACAAATGGATAAAAACTAGAGGGGATATAATATGGGTCATCTCAATGTAACTTCAAAAGACCTATTGGGGTTGTAAGGTCAATATCATCAGCAAATAAAAATCTCAAGACTGAGATAATCTTTCTTATTGTATTTTTAAATTAATTATAAATTAATGTGAAAGATTCTATCTCTTGGTTCCAATAAAAATATTTGTCAATATTTATTTTGAAAAAATTTCATTGGTCATGGAATTCAAATCATACACATTTCAAATGACCCATTTAATTAAACAAAATTCAAGTTGTCTATAGGACCAATAGGCACTTTCACTGCATCCAGAACTATCATTTTAAACATTTTGGTCCTGCCACTCATGTGGGAAAAATTACTAAGAATTTACTTATCCTTAATATTTTAATTTAATTTTTTATACTAAATTCATTACCCCTAATAATTATTCACATAATATATTTTTCTTAACTTTAATCCAATTTTTGTTGTTGTGAGTATGAGCATGAATGCAATAAAAGTGTCATTTAATCAAAAAAAATTAATTGTTGATGCATTCAAAAATAGATTACATTTTAATAACACTTATGGAGATCTACACTGAAAAAATATTGATATTATTTTTTTGATAAACTTGAAAAAATTAATCTAACTACATTATAATTGTTTCATGCATTGTTCACAACAACTGTTATTGTAAATTTAATTATTTCAACTTTTATGAAGAAATGTTAATAATTGTTTGAAAAGTTTATTTTTTCCAATACAATTGAAAAAAATAATGTGGGATTTGTTATCTAGTATAAATTGTGACATATGATTCTATGTATTATCTAGTTAGGATGTTTTATTTCGATGAAACTATTTTTTTGTTGTTACACACACTCATAAATATGTATACACCCCTACATGAATATATGTTTAATATTTTACTATCATTCATATTATGATGAATAACTATATATAAAATTTGGAACATTTAATTTTTTTTCATAATTATATACAAATTATGTGCACACACACACACATACATGTATATAAAATTACTCAATCTTTTGAGAATGCATAAGTAAAATACTCATATTTCATATTTTAAAACCTAATATCAATTGAAGGAATGGAAAGACAATTATCAAATCTAATTATTATCTATAGTGATTTATATAAAAAATAGACAATAATAAATAAAAAATATATGATGTTCATGAGTTTTTTTATGGTTTTTAACAGATATATGTTAGGTTATTTTTTTAAAATATGAGACAGTAAATGTGTTTAAACCCTCAATGCATTTCCCTTTGATTAAATGTGTTGAGGGATTGAATAAGTTCCATTTTAGACAAAAAATGGAATGCGTGAGATATTTTAACACATTATATAAGAAAAAAATTATAAATTAATTAAATTAATAATTGTAAATATAATAAATAACTATAAACATATATATTCAATGTTTTTTAATAATTAAATTATTAAAAAAAGTTTTAATATATGTTTAGTTTTTAATAATTATAGTATTAATTAAATTATAATATTAGTAATAATTACCTATAATTAAAATTTCATCATCATTAATAAGTATTATATTTTATGTATATTTTCTACATGTGATTAGTAGAATAATTTATATATAAAAATTAGAACATTTTCTATCATATAGTACAATCATTACTAGAAAACATGGTTATTTCCACAATTGTTTTGCCACTATTTTTAAAACCATGGACATTGGTTTCTATAGAATTGGTTTTAAAAAACTATGGTCATAATTCAAACCTATGGCCATGGTTCTCCAAAACTATGTCAATAGATTCTGCTTATAGACATAGTTTTGGACAACTATGGCTATATTTCTAGATAAGAGACCCACGGACACAATTTTTCAAAATAATGGTTATATTTTAACCCTATAACTATGATTTGGGTAAACCATGGTAGTAGAGTACCTACCGCAACATTTTTACAAATATGGATATAGGCACCTAGATTGTTTTTTTTAATATTTAATAATAATAATAACAATAACATAAAACAAAATTAATTTTATTTTATTTAAATTAAAAATTAATATTCAAGTAAAAAAATATAATTATGTATCACAAATTGATACATGAGATAGTGGATAAGGCTTTATCTCTCTAGATCCCTCTATAATGTCATATAAGACACAATATAGATTCTAGTCTATACTATGGAACATACTTAACATACTACGATAAATGAATTCAAATTATAAGTGTTCCCTTTGTATAAAATGTCACACACTTGGAACATATGTTGATATGATAAAACCACCTCCATTTTACACATTTCATCCATGTCAGATTCATAGAATGAAGTGATGGTAGTTTTCTTAGTGCCGATGGAATACGTTGAAAAAATATAGACTATCACATAAATCTATCGAGGTGGTGTTATTTAATAATAGGAAAGTGTATGAGAGACACCACAACATTGACTTCCTCACTCCCAATAGTGCACTATCCAAGAAATTAGTTAAAGAGACCTTAATAAAACATCCATGGAACCCATAATGACAAATATAAATAGTTAAAGAGAGTTTATAATAATTTTTTAGAAACTATACAATTTCAAAATTAAAAATTCAATAAAATATGGTATATAGATACATATCCAGGTAGTAGACCACCTAACATGAGATGATATACTAATAAATCATGTCTCGATGTCATGATATAATGGTGTGTATGATTCCTCCTATAATATAAAATATGAAAAGGATAAATGATAAATAATTGTGTGTAATGTTAATTGTAGTAACATTAAAACACGTTAAAGATATGTGATCATGAAATTATCCATACAGAGTTCCATAGAGTATATCTATGCAAAGGTTTGGACTATCAACAATAGAGGCTAGGAAAGGGATACACTCTCATGACCAAATCTGAATAAGGATAATAGATTCTCCAATACCACTTCTATATTATCATCATACTATGCATAATGATCTATACATGCATGCTAAGCACACAGAGGACCAACTGTATCACCTGGACTAATTAAAGTCAACTAGTAACCCCATATACTTTATTTGAGAATACATGCTCAAGTGATCAATACACACTATCCCTCTAATGAGTTGTAAGATATATCCATTTGCATAACACATGTAAATTTTCTCATCAACATCACTAAGTAACTATGCGAAGTGCATTTCCAGATATCCCATACATAGTCGACTGCCATTTATAGTTGTCTCATATCCCTTGATGTTTAGGACTAGTAGATGATGTACAAGATTAGGCTAGTCTCTACAAGTGGGTCTTATAACTAAAACTGCCTAAATTGGAAGACCCAACAAAAATGTCACATCCTCTAAGGAGATGATCATTACCCCCTCAGGTAGGTGGAACATGTGAGTCATGGATCTCCATCTATCAACAAGGGAAACTAGTAGATGGTTATTGAAAAATGTGAAATCAAACATAACAACAATATAAAACTAGCACAATTTAGATATGGGATGATAATAGGGTGAGGCATAATATAATGATAATAGTTCACCTTATACACCCTGATTCATTGATCCACATGCCCCTCTAGCACATCACATGAAACATGTCTATACTAATTAGTGAATAACATAGCATCCTCTATATATATGCATAAATATGACATAATTTTCAACTAAGCACAACATCTATTCACTATAGCATGGTTAAAAAAATTAGAATACATTATTTGAGGTAATATTTCATTTAAAGTTAATAAGTAAAGGTTTTATAACATGAGGTTTGTGATATATGATTTTAGGTTTTGTTAATTACTTACTTATTAGTAGCATTAAACAAGATATAGAAAGAAATAAGGTAATAAAAAACAAATATTTCTACCAAAGTGCATGGATACACTAGTGTCATCATAAATAAATCCATAATTTTCATTGGGAATTGGAACTCAGTCCTGGAATATTAAGACATATTCTTCTTGTTTTGAAATTATTTCTAACATATGTTGTATCTTAAACACTAGACTTATTACCAAGGGAAATACATCTCATTCTGAATTTATCTAGACTTTGGTCTACCCCATGGACCCAACCTACTAATTTTAAGTGTCAACATAGGTAGTTTGGAAGGAAATAAGAAAATTTGAAACTCCATAATAGGCATACAAGGTTTACTACAATAGTTGAAAATGGCGTATAACTAACACACTAGACTAATATATGATTCCTAATATATGTTCACCAATACATATGTTACAATTGTAACACCCTAGCTGAAACAACTCATTAGTGTCTCGAACAACATGTCACATGACCCCAAGCATTCCTCCCTATATTTCAGAGGTTGCGGACTAGTGATGAGGTTTCAAATCATACATTTGGGAGACTATGATCTTGATATTATAACCATAAATAATAGTAAATAACCAAACAACATCCATAACAACTAATCATAGTACACATCAATCAAAAAACACATCTATGCTATAATAAATGAAATGTATTCATGTAGTCAAACATATCAATTGATCGCCCAATGGTCCAATCACATATAAAAATCAAACTAAATAATAAATATAAAAGAGGATTTACTACCATACCTCAGCCTCACCTCCAACCTATCTTAAAAACCCCGTCGAGCTACTCCAGCCTGATCCACTGTACAACCTATGTTCAAACATATAAAATAGACATAAGTTCTGCTCACACACCAATGTAACCTTTCAGGGTATGAGAAATACATCTCAATAGAGTCTCACTAATCTCCCCTAATATATGTTTTCATATACATGTGTATGCACAAGGAAAATAAATAACTAAAATCAAACACACAAGTATACACGTTGAGTCGTCACATGCTTACTAGGCCACCAAAAAACCTAACTATACCTACTCAACCAATTCCAAGGATGAAGTCACCTCATTATACAAAACTAAACCCATACTCAAAGACTCTAGGTACGATATCATACTAGGTCATGACCACTACTCTCTCTTAGGGTATCGTTCCACATCATAACCCGAGCACTACCTTCTCACTAAAGGTAAGGTTTATTCCACTACCTTATCACTCAAGGTAAGTCCATCCATCACATCATGTCATAAATCACATCATACTTGAAAACTACCTTCTCACTCAAGGTAGGGTCCTGTCATAACCTTCTCACTCAAAGTGATATTATCCATCGAATCATGTATTACATCACAACCTAGACCATACCTTCTCACTCAAGGAGGTCCTACCAGTACTTTCTCACTTAATGCGAGTCCATACATCCACATCCTGACCTATACCTCCTCACTAAATGTGGGGTCATATATCACATCATGTACACTACTTTATCACTCAAGGTAAGGTACTATATCACATCTCGACCACTACCATATCACTCAAGGTAGGAACCTGTATCATATCCCGATCACTACCCTATTACTCAAGGAAGGGTCCTATATCACATTCTAACCACTACCTTATCACTCATGGTGGGTTACCTACCAACAAATTCTCACTCAAGGTGAGGCCATCCACTTGGTTTTTTCATATGATACAAAAACATCAGACACACACAAGAAATAATAAATAGGGCATCACAACACATCTCATAAGTTCACCAACTCATCATTGGGGTGTTAGTCACTCAAGACCTAGCCCCACATCATGAAGTATATATCATAATACACCTAAAATAATAGTATAATCTTCTATAGACTATCTTGATTGTAATTCCTCCAATCTAAGACCACTCACTGGTGTCCCAATCAGAGTGCCATAATACCTCAAATGTGCCTCCTCGTATGCCAGAGGCTGCCAACTAGCAGTGGTGGTCAAAAGTGATACCATGGGGAGATTACTCTCTAATATTAGAGTAAAATAATAATAGAAATAAACAAAAAATATAAATGAAAAATAATGAGAGTACGTAAAAAAATAAAACATATCAATGCTATAATAATGAATATACAATAATATAATGATACATCCTAATTGATCACCCACTAAGCCGATCACATACGAATAAATAAACAAAAATACTCAAGGAGGATATTATATCATCCAAAACACTCATATTATATCTCCATAAAAGCTATCTATCATGTCCATGAAATAATGGGACTCTGCCCTACCTGAACCTATGAACATGAGCTCTTCTCGGGTACCAAAGTTCCAAGGTCACCCGAGCAGTGTGTGAGTAAAAATTAGTAGGACAACACCAAAAGTGTACTTAACACAGATGGTATAGGTAGTGTATGCACAATATGATATGCTTAGAATAATAAATTACATGTGAATGAATAATAAAATAATAACCATTGATCCTTGGGTTCTAAGGTAATACCCAAGGTCAACCACACCTATTTCCAGTCAGTGTTGAATGTTATTAAGCATAATACACACCCATCAGGGGGATGGAGACCTACCCTATAATCATTAGTAACTATATAATTAGGGGTATGGTTCCCCATTATGGAATCAGTAGTCACAATATCATCAAGGGTATGACATCCCACCCTATAATTAGTCACCACAATGTCATTGGGAGGGATGTTTCCCCACTTTGGAATCAATATATAGTCATTAGGGGATAAGTTCCCACCCCAAAATCATATCACATCTGGGGGAATATATCACCTCCATGAAATAATTATATATTCATTAGGTGAATAAGTGCCAATTGAGAATCATATTGCATCAAGGGGGAATGACGCCCCTCCATGGAATTTGTATATAGTTACTAAGGGGATAAGGACCCAATCCATAATCATATCTCATTATGGGGAATAGTTCCCCTCCCTAGAATCACATACCATATAATTAATATACAAAAGGGGATATATCCCATCATAGAGTAATTACCATTCCATATTTACCCTATGGGTCACATCCTACCCCAACACTGGATAACATATAGACTCAAGGAATCATATCTCCCCTGAACCTCATATATCATACATCATAAGGGGACATCGTTGTCTACCCCATAAGGGTATCCACTGGGGTCCTTCAGACATATCTTAGTCTCTTCTCATTGGTACCAACTCACACCCAACACCTCAGAGTGTTTTCACATATTTTATGCCCTATATGAACCTATCCTCAAAAGGATGGTCCCAAACCTCATCAAAATCATGAATCACAACTTGAACTTGCTAACTAGAGACTGTATCAAGCTGAAACGCACTAAGGCCCTTAGAATTTGGATTCCAAGATTTCAAAATAATTCCCATGACCCTCACCAAGGCCTGAATCACATATCCCTTAAGATATCTCTTGAGCACATTGATTGGAGGAAAACCACCCTTCATGACGCATATAGTCCTAGAGGACTTATCCCACTCATGGAACTGAATAAGTCTCCAACACAACCTTAAGAGGATGTTTCCCTTCATCCATGAGACGTGTGATCATCTCATTCATCACAACGAGGCTTAATCCTTATTTACCTACCCAAATATCCTTAGTAAACTAACCTAGTATATGCACATATCATATTAAGAATGAGGACCCATCCTAGGTCTCCCATGACCTCAACTAGCATCTTCCCCCTGGTGACATAATCGCCAAGAAACTCTATTTCCCACAAACATTACTCAATCACCAACTCCAAACCCAAGAGTCTCAAGGATAACATATCTCTAGGTCCAGTATATCTTATTCAACTCATTTGATTTATATCCCTTTGGGGTTCATGTGTTGTATAAAACACATTCATGGTCAATACCTTAACCATTAGTGGTTGAGGTGTCAAACTAGCATCAAGGGTTTATTATATTCCAAGAAACCTTCATTTTACTCATGGAAATTTAAGGAAACAATTAATTTTTAAATTCAAGTCCAATCATAAAAAGTGGTGAGATAGAATATCACATAATACATAACACAAGACATAAAATTTAGAGAGATATTCAGGGACCACCTATTGGGAATTGAATATTCATACATTCAATATATTATAGAACCTACCTTCTCTAAAAGATAATACCTACTAATGGTTCTAATATGTGTAATCAAACCACCAAAACTTCTCTGCATCTCATAGAATTGGAACTACGATTTCTATTGCACCCTAATCACTGCTACTAAGTCACACCACTCATAGTTTCCAAAAAACTCACAAATAACAGGCAAGGAAAAAAATAGGGAAATAAAGAGTGGACACATAAATATTTATGTGATTTATAATTTCATCCAATATCCATGGGAGAACACTAAAAAATATAATATTACCAGAAGTATAAGGATTTAAAACACTGTAGATAAAGATATGATATTACAATTTGATTTGTTATATATTTCCCATTAGAAACTGGGCTCACCTATAATTTGTAGAGGTTATCAACTGGTCAAATAGGTTTTACTACCATTCTATATTTTCATTCAACCATACATTAACTTTATCATTCTTCATTAGCTTCCACCAAATCTACCACTACAACCAGTGGATTGTTCATAGCCCCCATTCAAAAAATATAGAACATCTTGAAAATCCCATCAGAAGTTTTACAACTTCCAAAATACATACATGTATGATGAAGATACTACTTCCTCTATCTTTATAAGGTCAGGATAAACTTATAGAATTATTCCTTCTAGTAAGTTGAATATAGTACCTTGAAGAAGATTAATATCCCAAAAAATATCCCACTTGAATGTTTCTTTAAGAGATTTATCGGGCATCCTTTAATACATAGGCTAAAAGATCATCCTATTTCTCAATGCATAAAATGTTATCCACCCTATAATATTCAATCGAGTCCTACCTAGGAATATTGTTGCCTAAAAATTTCAAGGACTAAAACCTTCATGGAAATGTCAACTGGATTTTTTCCCCAACATCTTACAAAATTATAATACTTTATCTTTCATCAAATTTCTAATAAAATAGAATTTCAAGTTAATGTATTTCATTATTTCACGAGATACTAGATTTCAAGAAAGGTGAATTACACTTTAATTATCATAAAATAACAATCCTCCTTCTAACAACCTTCTAAGCTCCTTCAACAAGCACATCAACTATACTAACTACTTTTTGGGTTCCATAGAAACTACTTATTATGCTTCTATTGTATATAAAGTAACCATAATATATAGCTAAGACATCTAGCTAACCATTGTTCCACCAAACATAAACACCAATCCCTTTGTGTTATTTTGTGTGTCTGAATCCCCAAAAAAATCCACATCTATGCATCCTTATAAAGGATCATCATAACCAAGGTAGGGAACCTTATCTTCTGATCCCTTAAATTATTAGAATATCCAATTAATATATTCCCAATTCTCCCTTATGTGTTTTGACATAAACCAACTTACCAATACCAATACAATGATAGTATATGGCTATGTACATATCACTGCATACATTAAGCTTCCAACAAATAATGTATATAACACTTTCTCTATGTAATGAGCTTCATCTTCTGATGATGGTTCCCATGCCTTGGATAATTTTAAGTGTCTAATAAGGGGGTTCAAGATATATTTAAATTCGGTTAAACCAAATTTATTGATGATATTCTAGATGTAATATTTTTAGTATAAGACCAGAGTATCTTATTTTTGATCCTATCTATCCTTATCCCTAATATTTTATTAGCCTAACTAAGATCCTTCATTTAAAATCTCTTGGAAAACTTACAGTTCAACTCCTAAATTTGTGAACTCTATGAACCCACAAATAGTATGTCATCCATGTAGAATAGGAGATGTAAGTTATATCATACCACAACTTCTAATAAAAATAATGACTTTAGCCACATCATGTGAAACCTTCCTCATTCATAAAAGTTTAAAACTTCCAATTACAATGAGAGGTGCCTAATTTGAGTTATTAAGGCTTCAATTCAACTTAAAAACAAGTCATTCCTTCGGAAGGTCTTTAAATCCCTTGGGATACTTAATGTAAATCTCATCATACAAGTTTACATGAATACATATTATCTTAACATCCATATGCTCTAAGTGTAAACTATTAGAAGTAACAAGACATGACACTATCTATATGGTATTATTCTTAAACACTAGTAAAATTTTTTCTAGAAAATTGACTCCTTCCTTATGCTTGAATCCTTTCACCACCAACCATGCCTTATATCTTATAATTCTATCACATTAATTCTTTAAAAATAAAAATAATTTATTTTATGGTGATAATTTTCCTTTATGAATTTTAGTAAACTCCTATGTTCCATTTTACTTAAGGGAATTCATTTCTTACTCTATGGATGACTCCCACTACTTCTATTCAATGAGAATTGATGCCTCTTTCGAGAATTATAGTTCTACAACATCTATTAGAAGTAATAAATTCACATCAAACCCATATATATGGATTGTTCATATGACCATAGAAGATATTCTAAACTCTTCTTTGACTATGTTATTTTTGGTACTATAATTTCCAATGCCTTGACCATTGATTTATTAACTTCTACAATTTTCCCTTAAGCTTCAGATAACCTTGATAATTCTAGATCATATTTTTCTAGTTGAAATTTTGGTGAATCTATGTTGATATCTGGGGTCGAATAAGATTTAAAATTTTTGATGATTCTATCCAAATCAACCTGTACTTCGGTAGTTATATTCTTTACCTTAACTTTTTTATTTAGAAAAATTTTGAACCTTCCATAGGATCTTCTCATTAAAGAGAACTTTTCAAATTCTTATGACTATGTGATTATCATTATCCTATAGTTTGAAACCAAAACCTTCATTTCTATATTCCATGAGAAAACAGTCTTTAAACTCAGCCTCCAAATTGTATATATCTTTTTTATTGAACAAGGCATAAGTTATACATATAATTATGTTTAGGTTCCAAACTTATGACAACTGACCAAACCATATCTATTTGGGTAGACTTTTTCCCATGGTAGTTGATGTACTTCTCTTATCTAATTATGTTTCTATGCTGATTTATTCCACCCACATGGCTTTGTTAATTCTAGAGTGCACACACATACATCTTACCTTCTTCGTAAAAGTTTAGTTTATTCTCTATACCACTCCATTCTATTGTAGAGTTCTGGGTACTATCCATTTGAGACCAATTCGCTTATTATAAAAAAATTTCAAAAAGTTACTTTTATTGTACTCACCACCATTATCTGACTTGAGGAATTTTAACTTCTAATCACTCTATCTTTCAGCTATAGTTTTCCACTATACAAAATCAATAAAAATTTCAAACTTATGCTTTAGTAAATTCACTCATACCTTCCTTAACACATCATCAATGACTGTGATGAAGTAAAGAGATCCATTTCAAGATAGGATCAGGGAAAGTACTTATACATCTTAGTGAACTAACTACAGATTCCGAACTCTGGGTTTTTGGCCATTTAAATTTAACGAAACCCTTTTTTTCATTCCCAACACAAAAATCTCACAATTTTTAATGCTTGTGTGATCAATATTTAGAATTACCTTCCCATCTAGAACCTTTATTTTATTCTCAATAAGGTGGAAAAATCTATAATTCCATACCTATGGATCTTTTAAGGCTATACTTATATTCATTATACTTAAATTTGAACATCTAGTATAATAAAGGTTCATGTACTTTACTCCTAACTCCACAACTATAAATCATTGAGTTACTTTCCAAACTCCATTGGATAATGTCATTCTGTAGACTAAATAATCTAGATTCTCCACTAATATAAGGTTCTTCTAGAGACCTGGAATGTG
Source organism: Viscum album (assembly GCA_963277665.1). NCBI lineage: Eukaryota > Viridiplantae > Streptophyta > Magnoliopsida > Santalales > Viscaceae > Viscum > Viscum album. Next base: position 1,964,175,513 of record OY728137.1, read on the forward strand.
TTTCACTTCCTCCATTCATAGGAAACACTCATTATTCTCCTAAAGATTTACATCTACTTTTCTAATCACTTCTAAAGTTTCATAACTTACTAGATGAAATTTCTCTTCTAGATACATATTTGACCATGTATATGTGATCTTCCATTGAGTATATTGATTCACCAGAGTTAACCACCCATGAATTCACTGGGATCCTGATGCCGAGTAATAGGTCGCTACCATCTTCTGTTGTATCAATGGATTTTGAAATTCTATAAGTTTTCCTTCATATACCTTATTTTCAATTATAAAAATTCCTCTAAAAATATCCATTCTTCCCACAATGCCAACATGCGAGACCTATACTAGTTTAATTTCCTCAACTCTTATCCCTAGATTTATCTTACGACCATTGATGATTCCTTTTATAAGGAAATAACCCCCTTATATCAACATTCAATGCATTTCTGGAAGGTACTTGAACCTATCTTCTCCAAAGTTCCTCATTGACGATCAAGTTCAAGTTGTATTTAAACAATATATCAGTGTTTCCCTAATAATTTATTATTATAGTATCCATACCATCCCAAGATTCTAATAAAGATGATATTAGTATGATTTCCTATATATCATCCATGAAAGTAACTTTCACCACTTCAATGTGACTTCTGATCATGTTGAAATATTTCACATGATCTAACACTATCCATCATTCTAATAACCTCATGCTAAGTAACCTTTTTATTTAAAACACCTTGTTTAATACCATTAATTTTTCATACATGTCCACTGGGTTTGCTATCATCTCAATTGCAGTCTTCTTCTTCTAGATGTTGAAGGCCATATTCTATTTCAGTGATACCCTCACTAATCCAAGTGCCTTTATATCCAACTTTTTCCATTCACCCTTACCATTTTTATGCTTGAAACCTTTTAATTAAAGTTTTAGATCCTTTTATTTGATATATTATTCTATATATATTCTATAGAATCCAAAATTGGTTCCATTGAGAAGACTGATCTGAACCTTACCTTCCCCCCTTATCATATCTTTTGATGAAAATATACCCAACTATGATCAATACAAGTATAAGACAAGTGAATGTAATTGAGCTGCTGAGTGTGACCAACCAAGTTCTAATACCACTTGTTGGGAAGTGAAACTTCATACAATCAATGGATAATAGAACTTAAATTCTCTAAAAGATCATACCTACCTATGGTTATTCTTTTTGGAATCAAACCACCAAAACTTACCTATGTCTAATAGAACTAAAACTAAGAAGCCTGAAACACCCTAACCACCGCTACTAAGTCACACCATTCACAGCTTCCAGAAAACTCATAAATAACAAGCAAGGAAAACAAATAGGGAAATAAAGAGTGGATACACAAAAATTTACATGTTTTATACTTTCATCCTATATCCACAGGAGAACACTACAAACTCTTATATTATTAAAAGTACAAGGATTAAAAACAATTTAGCTAAAGAGACATTGATACACTTTGATTTTTCATACAACTACCATAACAAACTAGTCCCGTGTCTACTTTATAGAGGTTATCATCCAATCAAATAGGTCACACCACTATCCTACAATTTCGGTCATCCATCCATTGATTTCACCATTCTTCAGTAGCTTCCAATAATTCAATTGCGATAGCCAGTGTACTATTCACAACCTCTATTCGGTGAATAAGGACTAACTTGTAAATCTCATAAGAAGTTTTCCACCTTTTGGAAACCATACCTACATGCTGAAGGTGATGGTACTGCTGCCTTGGTAAGGCCAAGATAAAATTCCATATTTCCTCCTTTAGATAACTTAAATATAGTACCTTGAAGAAGCTTCACATCCCCAACACCACCTACCTAAAACATGGATTTATCATCCCTGTGATGCTTTTTATATCCTTATACAAGCTTCTAAATGCCTTATCCAAGATCACATCAACACCTGAGCTCCCATATCAAGCCGTAAAATCCAAATAATTAATTATAACAATTCACAATTAATTATTTAATCTAATCCAATGAAGAATAATTGTCTAAAACTCACTGGGAAACATCCACTCATTGAAACCTTGAGAAATAGTATGCCAACACCCCATGGTATGCTCCTAATATGCATATGAACAAAAGAACTATCACACGACTCCCATTCACTTTCCTATTTCATCTAATTTAATTGAAAAACCTAAGAAAATTTCATAGAGAGACATAACACCAACCAAATAGTGAGAAATGATGTATGATTGTCCTCATAGGATTTCCTCTAGCCAATCCATGAAAAATATCCATTATTAAAGGATGATTCCATCATGCTTCAGTAGAATTGTAAATGAAACCTAGTTAGAAACAACAAGGTTACTGGATAATAAATAAGGAGAAGAAAAGAGGGATAAATAAAACAATCATACCTCGAACCGCTGTGGGAAATGCCTAAGGATCTCCCCTCTTGGGGGGGGGGGTCAAAAGAGGAAGAGGAAGAGATAGCCAGTTGAGATGACCCTCTCCTAACACCCTTCTTGAGCTAAATACAAAGAGGGGATGACATTTAAATGGTGGATTTCCCCTATTTTAAAAACTTTAATAGGGACCCATCACGACATGACGACCCCTCAAAGTCACCCATCATGGTGTGACTCCTTGGGTTACAACGTGACACATCTACCTTGGCCAGAACCAAAAAACCCTATGGCCTACCCCTCATGGGGTGACCCCTATGGCCATGAAATAGAACAAACCCATCAGAAAGAACCAAAAATACTAGGCCCTAATCTCTATGATGTGGCCTTCTTATTTATGGTGTGACCTTCCATTCCATGGCCACGAACTCCATGAACCATGCTGTGACACCTCACCTAAACCAACCTTCACAACATGGCCCAGGGGTCATGGCATGGTCACTTAACTCATGAGAAAAATTACAAAGAAAACATGTAAGGTTTTCTAATATATTGTTCAAGGTTACTCATCAAAACATTACACCCTCATCCATGATGTTACAACCATACATTATATATATACCTTATCCAAAACTAACAAAACTCTACTATAATGTGATTCTCTCCACTACTATGTGATGTCCAAATGTAATATTTTTTCCTTATCTAAAACCATAATAAACACTTTCCATGTCATTAAAAACATTGTTTATGTCATGACCTATTGATTCAATGTCATGGAACCTTATTTTACATGTAATGATTCCTTAACCAGTACCTCATCACGACACGACTCTCACTCCTCACAACATGCTGAGTTGTTTGCAGCAAAAATCATCAAAGGGGTCACCCCAACCTTAATTTTAAATCCACTCAAGCACCTAAAATACCTCCCCATCCTATAACTATGTACAAAAAAATATCTTATAGATGTTTAAACTCTTAAAATCATTATCCGAATCCTCTTCTCAAAACACCCCCCACTCTGGGAGAAAAATTCAAATCTACACTGAATTTCTCTACCCTTAACAAAATGGGTTGTTATATACCCCCATAATTATTCTAATCCTTGATAAATCTTTTTAGTCCTTTATACATCAACCCCAATCCACCTTGGTCATCAATTCACCACTAACCCACCACATTCTCTCCCCAAATGCCAAACAATTTCTGTTGTGAAACTCCAGACACCAAGGCACACTATTCATCAATAGTTGAGCTACTCGATCATCACCATCACCAATAACATGAAAAAACCCAAATGTACCCATCTATCATAAGGAACTGGATCATTATCAATAAATTGATACCCACTATTATGGTAGACCCCACCATAAGTCTCTGCTTATAAATCCCGATCTCAAACCATGGTGCTCCCTACCATAATAATTCCCTACAAAGAACACACTTATAGCATTCCATAGACACACTAGATGTTGTTTCCACCTCACTACATCTGATTATACACAAAACATAACTCAATCCCCCTCTAGTCAACCTCTCCAAAAAATACTCGGTTGTACCCACTAACGCACCATCCTATCATCCGATCTGATCATGATACCTTAACTACTAGATACATCACCAAATTATCTGAATACCTACACTAAAGTTTGAACCTAACACTCTATGTAATTCCACAATTGGGTCCTAAACCACCCACACTAGCTATAATACTCTCTCCACAAGCACTAATACACCTTTGGTCTAACTCACCCTCATATCACACCCAAACTCCATCCCAAGACTAATGTCAACATTTGAATTCCATCCCTCACCACATCTGAATCCTAATATAGTATTCCCTAAGGAACTCTGTAAAATTGGATCCAACTATACACCAATATCACAATGTCATCTTGGTCATCCACCAATTGGTACCACAGTATCCATGACCCTACCAACACAAGGGATATACTTTTTAAGCTAATTTGAGGCACCCCACTATAGGAGTATCTTTATCATTGCTATATTAATTAAAAATGTCCATCACTACCCATTCCTAGCTCATTAGGAACATAATCCTCAAAATCCATTTAAATTATATCTGTAATGAGGGTCACACCCTCTAATAGCTAATAGTATACTCCCCACCATATGGCTTCATTTACATCAATCCTTGAGAACAATTCCCAAAAGGTTCCCTCATCACATGTGTATTGCTCCTCCTGAGCCATGCTCATCCCATCCTGATGACCCCTATTAAGGAACATGCTTGGATCAACTATACCATGGTATGAAATCCATTTCAAACATCTCCTCTCACCACAAAGGTACACTCCCCATTCTTATCAAACCCTCAAGCCACTATTCCCACAAGCATGTCACCAAAACCATCAGTCCTTGACCTACACATGTCCACTCACCAATCCACAAAACAAATGGGAATTACGCATACCCAATGTGCGCTTTGCCTCAAACATTTATGCTTTTCTTGAAAATCCATGCCAACCCTTACTATCCCCTCCTAATGCCAAGTGACACTCTAAAGAACCCTCTCATAGGTTGTTACCCACTATGCAACTCAGTCTCATCCAAAACCCAAATGGTGTATGCTCCTATACTACCCAATCATACAACATAACTCATGATCACATGAGTCACACATTATCAAACCTAAACTCATATGACTAAAAAATAACCATGCCCCATTTAATGTTAATCTCATCTAGTCAAATGAAAACCTTGATGCTTTCTCTCTAATGAACCTGAGGCATCTCACCCATGTCAAGGATAAACACATGATCACCCCCACCCAAGAATAATTCAAGAATCTATCCATGCTATATCCATCCTAGATATAACCATATAGGATCAAAATCCACCATATCATTAGAGATTTCACTCAAAATTAATAGGTTCATGCATATAATAGATCCTTCCCTCAAAAACCAACCTCAATACCAAAATCACTCCAAGTTATTTATATCACAAAATACAAAGGAATATCACATGCCAAAACACCCTCTCTAGGGTACTAATCCTCACCAGGCATCTTCATACCTAACTACCCCTTGAGGACCAAGGCCACATCCACATGCATATAATGACATTGCCTCATGATGATTTGTATTGAGTAAATCATAGTCATATGGTTCGATTATATAGATTGGTACTAATAATATATTTGGAAAAAAAACATATATGTTATTATTAACACTTTAAGTAACCAAACATATTTCCTTTATCCAACCCATTATCAAGGCATCCAATTCCTTAACAAACCCACTAAGGGCCCATCACTGAGGCATCTAATGCCTGCACCGACCCACTAAGGGTTACTATACATCCTATGTATGGAGGGAATGTATAATCGTCTTTATAAAACATATCATGATAGTATTAACATAACTTTTTATTGGAGAAAATACCATGGTTTAGCCAAGTAAAATGTCATCGATGAGTTATATAGGAAAACATAATATAAGTTATTATTGAAACTTTAAACATTTGAACCTCCCATATTCGGTGATATCAATCACAAATAATAAGACACATGTCATGTGAATCCTATGTAATAAATATGATGAGTGTGGACATTTATCTTACCATGACGGGACAAGATCCAAAACTATAAATAACAATATCAATACATACATCATGATTGAATAAATATAATACCCATAACATTAACAACTAAGAGCAATAATCATGTAACATTAGGTGTTCATGAATCACCAATATGATGTCCATAAAAAGATCTTACATATTCATATTACTTGTTTACTATATCCTAAATAGTAAGTAAAAGAAAAAGACACTCTGATACCACTTTGTAAATCCCTTAGTTTGAGACCACTCACCAGTGCCATGACCGAAGTGACACAAAACCTCAATACATCAGAGGCGACCAACTAATAACAAGGGTATAAGGTGATACTATGGGGAGATTATTCCATTATATGAGAGTAATAAAATAGTTTAAATAAAAAAAATATCCATGAAAAATAATTTGATTATAAAGAATTAATAAAATATATCCATGCTATAACAATGAATATACTAGCACATAGTAATGCATCCCAATTGATCACCCATCGATCCAATCACATAAACAAATAAATAAACAAAATTACACAAGGAGATCCCACTACCATACCTAAGAATCATATTATATCTTTATCTAATCTATTTGTCTTATTGAGGCAATATTGGGGATCTTCTCTATTTTAACCTCTAAACACTAGGTTTTATCAGGTACCAAAGTGCTAGGACTTCCCAAGAAGGGTGTGAGTAAAAATCAGTAGGACACCACTAGCGATATCCCTAACATAACCAATATATGTAGTTTATTCACAATGTGATATTACTATAATAATAAATAATGCGTGGAAGTATAATAAAACAATATTCATCAATCCTTGGGTTCTAAAGTGACACCCGAGTTCAAGCATACCTTCTTTAGCCAGTGTAGAATTTATTTGAGCATAATAGATACCCATTAGAGGGGATGATGCTCCACCCTAAAGTTAGTATTCATCATATCATTAGGGGGTATGACACCCCACCCTATAATTGTTAGTCACGATATCATCGGTGTAGATGGCACCCCAACTTGGAATCAGTCTTCAAAATGTCATCAAGGGGATTTCGACCTACCTTGGAATCAATATATAATCACTGGGGTGATAAGTGATCACTCGATAATCATATCACATTAGGGGGAATAACATACCTCCTTGGAATCAGGGTATAATCATCGTGGGGATATGTACCCACCTAGAATTATATCACATCAGGGTGAATAACACCCCTTCCTAAAATCAGTATATAATCATTATGGAAATAAGTGACAAATTCAAATCATATCTCACTAGGGGGAATAATTCCCCTCCATGGAATCATATACTACAAAATTAATATACACCTATGGGGTTTTATCACACCCTAAAATAGTTACCTGAACATCATTACTTATGGGGTCACATCCTACCTTGGGACTTGATAACATATACACATGGGGAATAATCTCTCCCCATAACCTCATATATCATACATCACAAGGGGGAGTCATATACCACCCCAAAAGGAAATCCACTAGGGTTCTTTAGACCTATCTCATCCTTGGGTCATCTATACCAACTCATATCTAACACCCCACAATGCTCTCACAACCCATAGGCTCCATTCGAACCTAACCTCAAAATGTGGGTCTAAAAAATAATCAAAATCCTAAATTATAGGATATCCCCACTAACCAAGTACAATCTCAAACTGATCTATATAATGGACCTTATCTTTATGCCAAGTTCTCCAAATAATTCATATGACACTTATTGAGTTTTATATCACATCTCCCTTATGAGATCTCTTGAGCCCATAAACTAGAGGAATAACTCCCATAAAACCACATATAGTCCCATAGGACTTATCTTACTCATGGAACTATCTAAGGATCCAAACCACCCTAAAGTGGGTGTTTCTTTTCATGCGTGAGATGTACGATCATTTCACCCATGACCACTAGGAATAAGCCTTCTATACCTGCCCAAATAGACTTAAAAAACTAACTTAGGATATGAAAATCACATATCATGACTGAGGATCTATTATAAGTATCTTGCAACCTCAACTGGATTCTTTACCCGCAAGTGAAATAGTCACTGAGTAACTCTGTTTCATACATACATCATTCGAGCACCTACTCTGAACCCAAGAGGCTTAATGCCACCATATCTCTAAGTCCAATATGTCTCATTCAACTCATTTGATTTATACCCATACATGGTATATGTGTCACATAACATACACTCATGTTAAATATGTTAGATATTAGTGTATAAGGAGTCACACTAGTGTTCAAGGGTCTATTGTGATCAAAGAAACTTCTGTTCTACTTGTGGAAATTTAAGGAACCAATTAATTTTTAAATTCAAGTTCAATGGTACACAAGTGGTGAGACCACATATCATATGATAAATAATATAAGGCATAAAATTTAGGAATATTTTCAAGGGTAATCCACCTTTTAATGACCCTATTCATTATGAGTTGATAGATTTATAAGGAATTTGATTTTCTGGCCCCAAATAAGGGAATTCTCAGTGAATTGTGACTCATATTAAGAATATGAGAGTTTCAACATATTTGTAATATGTTTTTAGATGTGGAACAAGTATTGGATGGTGGTTTAGGTTCTTTAGTGAGAGTTGGAGAAGGTTCAGGGTGACCCCTAGCTAAAATTTTAGCTATAGGAGAAAAACCTTTCCACAACCCTAGGCATTGCAGTGTGGCATGAGTTGTGGACTTTTTAGATTTTACATGAGTATTTAGAACAAGATAAAACTTTAAGGGCTAAACCATAGTGGTGTTTTTAGGGGAAGGACCACACCACAACCAAATGGATACTCTATAGAGAGTTCCTAGGAGGTAAGGGAGTCAAGATTCCCCAGGGGATGGGTTTTTCCAAAACCTAGGGACCATGTACCTACATGGTCTTAGCAAGAGAGAACTATATTACAGCCCAAGGGCTACACCATGGGGGACCTTTGGTAAGTAGGTCCCTAAGATTCCTTCCCAAGGTGAGATGGTTTCTTTACATCAATTCTTGGTAGTATTTCTCCCATTATACTATTTGATCAACTATTTTATTTTATATTGATTTCATTCTACCCAATTAGGATTCTAGGGAGATGATTTCACTAGATTATAGTGAAATAATACCACTTAATGATGCTTTTGTGTATAGATTACTGAGCATATCCCAAGAGGAGATATTAAATCCTTCATTAATTATTTAACTTGAGGTATGTTTCCTCGTGGATTTATTTAGGGTTTTTGAATATTTTGGATGGAATTTTTCATTGATTCATGTGATTAATTTGGAACATTTTCATGGATTAGGTATAGGTGTGTGTTGGGAGTGGACCAAACCCTATTACTCATGGTTTCAACATCACAAGGTAGCCCAATGAGTTTGGCACCAATTACATTGATTTTAGATTTTGGTTTTAAATGTTTACTTTATTAATTCGATGGTGTTTATTAAATAGACAGGTGATTTTGGACTCACATAAGGTCAATATAATCTTGGGATATATTATGGATTTTTAATTGAGGTGGGATGCCTTAATTTTTCTAGGTCTCTTATTCATTTGGTGATTGTGTGTTTTCATGTGAGAACTAATATTATCTACCTATATGATTACATGGTTTGTGAAACTTCACTCTATAAGGTTGTGATAGGTTCATATCATCCTAATAGTCAACATGGAATGCACGACTTGATAAATGGTTTAGTGGTGGTGACTTGGTAAAATGAGCACCATTAGACCTTTTTATGGACTGTTTGGTGGCATGAGTTGGATTTCAAAGAGAAATAGGTTTTAATTTTAAAATTTATTTAAAAAGGGATAGAATAAAATGTAATTTCAAAGGAAAAATGGTGATTTTAGAAATGGATTTTGAAATGGTATTCTAAAAAAAGTTGGATTTGGTCCAAGGGCTTAGAATGAGTAAAATGAAATGTGATTCCATTTATAAACCATTTTAAAAGAGGTTTTGACTTGGTTTCCAAAGTAAATTAAGAAGGATATAGTTTAATTGTTTTGGTTTTTTCCCTAATAAGAGAAATAACCTATTTTACAATGCATGTGTGATTTTTTATGTACTCCTTGATTATATTTTCTCAATGTGTATATTGTTTCATGATGATGAATGATTTCATGTGATGGCCAATGATGTTGATTTTTGGTATTAATAACCATGTTGGACTATGATGATGTAATTAACCCCTCATAGGATATATATGGATTGGAAAGAACCTATTGAATAATATTATGAGTGGGATGAGAGGTGAAGTGATGGGTCTTGAGGGACTATCACCCTAGCATTGAGATGGTGAGTTGTGAGATGGGTTGCCTTCCCTTTTGTTGTTGTATGTGTGTGTTGAATGTGTTATTGATGACTATTGTTGTATGTCAATACTAATGATTGTGACCTTATACCTGAGTGAGAGGGGAGTGATTTATGAACTTACATTTAGTGAGAGGGTACTGGTAGGATCTCCATGAGTGAGATGAGATCCTAGTTGTGTATAAAGTTTGGCCTGACTTGAGTGAGAAGGTATGACTTGAGACTTGTCATGGAATTTCCTTAACTAAGATATTACTATAAAGGAATACGCTAAGTGATAGGTTACTGGTCCACTTGTGTTTTTTGGGACCTATCATGTAGATATGGTAGCAGGTAGGACTTGGTATAAAGTGTCTGAGGTTTGGGATGAGTCCTACCCTAAGTAAGAGGGTAGTGGACAAAACATGGTGTGATGTCATACCCTACATATTTGGGTAGTGTCTAGAACTTGATGGGACACCCTACCCTACAACTTTAGGTATGATTGAGGAGTTGGTTGAACACCCTACCCACATCTTAGGGTATGGGTTAGGTTATGGTATGAGGTGAGTCTCTTCCTTATGACATGGTGCCGAATCAGGTATAGATAGACATTGTGGTGGCCTAGTTAGCACATGATATCTTGACACATATAATTATATGTGTACTATGATTTTTTTTCATGGTGGGTGTGTTGAACAAGAATGATTTTTTACTTCTTATATATGTATTGCATACACATACAATTTATCAAAACAAGACTCAGTATCATTGAGGAACTAGGGATTTTTACTAGGTCATCAGACTCATCCCTAACCTTATTATCATGTTCATGACATGGGTTTTGATGTACATGGGTGGACCTTCTTGTTTTCTATTAAGAAATAGGTATTTCTTAGAGATGGGCATGTTTTAAGAACCTAGTTTTTTCTATAAAAGACTTTGGAATATTTTTGATGTTATTCCAGAGCAGCGCCTTCAGACGGTGTGCGATTCCGAGCCCTGGTGTGGCCGGAATTAAGTTTTCAGTGCGTTCACACTGGGCACGCCAAATAAATGGGATAACTCCTAAACGGTGTTTTGGATCAGAGATCTGAGTATACGGATGGGTCCGAAATGTGGTGTTTACCCTAGGAACAACATAAAGCATGTCGACGCGGGACGTTTGGCCCCCTCGCCCGTTACCGGAATGTTAAACGGATAAATAAAATAATTAATTTATTTGTTTAATGGTTAAACTCAGGTATCTCTTAAACGGTGTCTTGGATGGGAAAACCAAGGTTACCATTGAGTTCGGAGCATGCTGTTTACCCTAGGAGGGGTGTAACTTTCACAGGCGCGGGCCTTCTGTGAAAAATGCCACCAGGGGCGTTTTCGTAATTTGGCGGCCTCAGGCGTTGAGTTTAATAACTTTTTAACGGGGTCTCAGATTAAAATTATAAGACCACCTTTGTGCTCTAAAGGTGGTTTTTACCCTAGGGTAAGCTTAACCTCGACCCCGTTAAGAGTTTTAAATGTGGGTTAATTCAGGGGTTTAAATTAATTAAGAATTTTAAATTAATTTTCCTTTATATAAACCATTAACCACCTCCCCTCATCCCCCTTGATCTCCTATGAATAAATCTCTCTCAACCAAGGAGCCCTCCCTTCAACCTCCTCCTCTTCCTCCAATCAAGGCAGGGGCGACAACGACGAAGGCAGATCATACGGGAAGCATCGGGCGAAGCCCTGCAAGGTAGGATCATGTGTTTTCATTTTCAATTTCTGAATCTATGTTGAGCTTAATTTATAGTATTGAACAGCCATTTAATCTTTTAGCAAAGCCCATAGATTCATAGGATTTGTTCTGACCTTCCCGACACATTTTTCGGTTTGAAATTTGGAGTCCCGGGGTGTCCGGGGTGACCCCGGGAAGTTTTCCGGCCAAAACCCCCTTCTTCCGGCGGTTTCAGGGTGGTCTGGCAGGTGACAATGGCGGTGCGGCTCTCCCAGGTGGCGACACGGGCAAGATGGATGGATGAGTGGTGGAGGCGCGGTCGAGGGCGCCAGCGCGAGGCAGTGCTGGCCGACCGAGGCGGCGGCTCCAGGCGGCGAGGCCGAGCCGCCGGGGCGCGCGACCGCAGGGTCACGGCGGGGGTCAAAGACCCGCATCCCGCAGGTCTTCACGCGGTGAGAACGACCGGCCCTCATGGCCAGTCTGCGCGGCTAATCCGCGGGCCAGCCCAGGCTGGGCGGACCGGCCGGTCCAGGCCGGTGCAGCCCAAGGGGATTCGTCCTCCCCCCCTCTTCGGACGCCCGTAATTTTCATTACGGGAGTCCGTTTTGCATGCCGTCTATGGCAGTGTACTCCAGACGTCAAGGAAATTTTTTTGAGATGGTCTTGGGAATTTTTAATTCCCGAGACGAGGGGTTTGGTGGCATGACATGTGCGTTAAGTAAGTTTGGCGTTTTCCAGGAGTTCTTGTTTTGGACGGCGTAGACATATCCGATGTCCGTTTTGAGCGCCATCAGCGGCGTTGTGACCCTGGAGTTGAGACAGAGATTTTCAGTGTGGTTTCGGGAATTGAAGCCGGAGTTGAGGCATGGGACCCACGACCCTTCTTTCGAGCTGTATGCATCTTTTTTTGTAACTTTTTATCGGACGTCCGTTCGGGGCGTGCGAGCAGTCGTTTTTGGGTTTTTTTCTGAGGGCATTTCATTGGCACAATCTGCCTGCTTTAATTCTGCATGCTGGTGCGGGCCCCACGAGGGCTGTTTTGGGAGTTGGCGGTGATTTCCAGCTTTATCACCGGGTGTCCGTTTTGGACAAGTGAATAGTCTATCTGTGTACTTTATCGAGAGGATCGCAATGGTGTGATCCATTTGTTGTGCTTCAGGACCGGGGTGTGGGTCCCATGTAGAACTGCTCGTGCGCGGTTTGACGAAATGCATCTTTTTCTCCGGATATTCGTTCCACTCAAGTGAGAATTCCTTTTGAGGTGTTTTCCCGAGGGATCACAATGGCGTGATGCGCCCGACTATTATCGGGGCTGAGGCTCAGGACCACAGGACGCCGTTCGGGCGTAAAGCGGTGTTGAATGACTTTTACATCGGATATCCGTTGGAGGCGAGTAAGTAGTCGATATCGCATGTTTTTCTGCGAGGATTACAATGGTACGATCTGTTTGGATGTACGGAGACTCCTTAGAGATCTCATTTAAATGTGGAAGCATGGAAGGTGTATCGGTGGTGGTTCTTCCTGCGGTGGTTGTAGGGAACCCATGGCGTGTGATCGCGTTCACTCTTGACCTATCGTGACGTAGAGGGTCCCTCTGTTATCTATTGTTGACCAGTAGGGTTGAGTTTTCCCCTAGTTCTGCTCTCATTCGTTTGACCTGCAGGGTTGAGTTTTTCCCTGGTTCTATTCTCATTCGTTTGACAATTAGGGTTGAGTTTCCCATGGTGCAATTCTCGTTTGTTTGACCAGAAGGGTTGAGTGGGTTCCCCTCCTAGTCCTGTTCATGATGGTTTCGACCAGCAGTTTTGAGTGGTTTTCCCCTGGTTCTGTTCTCGATGGTTTGGCCGACAGAGTTGCTTCGTGTTCCCTGGTAGAGTTCTTGTGGATTCGGTGTGACCAACACTTTACACGGGCACCGATCCTCTACCCAGAAGGTTGTTTCTAGTAGGGATGGCCAGGAGGTTGTTTCCAGTAAGGATGGCCAGTGAGGTACCATCCTGCAGGGATGGCTAGTGAGCTACCATCTAGCGGGGATGGCCAGTGGGTTACCATCCAGTAGGGATGGCCAGTACAGCGGTGTTCATCGAGCAGTACCATCCAGTAGGGATGGCCAGAGCGGTTCCGGGTTTACCTCCAGTGGGGCTGGGAAGTGGTCCCCGATGCCGGGTTTACCTCTAGCTGGGCTGGGAAGTGGTCCCCGATGACGGTTCCGAGCCTCCCTCCAGTGGAGTACCCTTTTACGGGACTGGGCATTGGGAATCGTCGACAACTTTATCCGGGTCTCCCTCCAGTGGATTACCCTTTTACGAGACTGGGCAGTGTGGCACCCATCGACTTTTTCTAGGTCTCCCTCTAGTGGGAACCCGTCGACTTCCAGGGATTACCTGTTGTACCCCTCTCTCTTGGATTTTAATGATCACAATCACTCTCATCGTGTTCTAACTTGTTTTCAAGTGTTTTGATGCTAGGAAAAAGGTTGCCCAGGAGTTAGCCCAAGAAGGATGATAGTGGACTCTCTGAGTCCACCGGCCAACCGGTGGATTCCCACCGGCCGGCCGGTGGTCTCTGACAGAAGCATTGCTTTCTGCCAGAGCCACCGGTCAGCCGGTGTTAGTGCACCGGCCAGCCGGTATGGGCACCGACCAACCGGTTCTTGCCCACCAGCCAGCCGGAGGACCCACGCAGTAGGCTTGCCCACTGCCTGGTGACACCGGCCAGCCGGTGGAACCCAGACAGAAAGCCTGCTCTGTCTGGACCACCGGCCAGCCGGGAGCTCAGCACCGGCCAGCCGGTGGACCACCAGCCAGCTGGTGAGACACCACCGGCCAGCCGGTGTGCCCAGTCAAACTAGCCGTTGGGCTTTGACCAGACTTGTACTTTTGACCCCCAACGGCTCCAGAAGCCCTCCAACGTCCATATTGAAGTGTTTATGGGTATTTCTCCTATAAATAAGAAACCATAGATGCCGGTAACACAACCGAAATATATTTTGATGTCTTGACGCTCTAACGACAAATCTCCAAGGCCTCTTGTGATCCATTGCCATCCTTGAAGCTTGAGCTCCCTCTCCATCAGCTGCTCTCACACTTTTGGCGCTCAAGGCTTCCGTGTGTTTGTATTATTTTATTTGTTTAGTTCTTCATTGGGTTTGGATTAAAACAAACCTCTCATTTACATTCTTTCTTTCAATTGGGTTTCTTGCTACAACCATAATAAAAAAGCAAGTTGTACGAAGGTGTTCTAGCCTACCTTAAAACGGCTAGTGGGTTTCTTGCTACAACCATTAAAAAGAAAGCTGACGTATTAATCTCTCAACGGTTCTTGTTGGGAGCGGAGACGTAGGCTTGGGAATTAAGCCGAACTTCGTTATCAAATTGTGTCTTGCCTTTTTTTATTTCCACTGCATTGATAATTGTTTTAAATTGTTAATTATTTTTGAAAAGGAAATTCACCCCCCTCTTGCCATCCTCTACGACCCAACATTTGGTATCAAAGGGAGCGTTTGTGTAATACCTTAACCGGTTACAAACTTAAGATCCTTAGTGATGGCTAATTCCTCGCATGCTCCCGAAGGGTATTCTATGACTCAGGCTCCATTATTTGATGGAACCGATTACTCTTATTGGAAAACTCGCATGATTACTTTTCTTAGAAGCATTGGTTATCCAATATATAGGATTGTAATGCAAGGCTATACTTTATCTAACAAGGATGAGTCCAAATGGACCCCCGAAGACATTGCCAATTTTGAGCTTGATGGCAAAGCCATGAATGCTCTTCATTGTGGGCTAGACTGTAATGAATTCAACCGTGTTTCTACTTGCTCCTCTTCTTATGAAATTTGGAAACTTTTAGAAGTAACCCATGAGGGCACTAACAAAGTCAAAGACACTAGATTAGACATGTATCGCCAAGATTTTGAAAGTTTCACCATGCACCCACACAAATCAATTACTGAAATGTTTACTCGTTTTACTGACGTTTGCAATGGAAGAAAATCTCTTGGTGAGGATGTTTCTGCAGAAATGATGGTCAAGAAGATTCTTTGGGTCCTACCAAGCTCATGGGCACCAATGGTGACCACAATTCAAGAAGCAAAAGATGTCAAGAAAATGCCGGTTGAAGAGCTCATTGGATCACTCATGACCTACGAGATCACCATGAAGAGGCAAGCCGATAAAGAAGGTAAAACCTTCAAGGAGAAAAAGAACATTGCTTTCAAAGCAAAGGAAGAAAGCTCCTCCGCTGATAGCGAATCCGAGATTGCTCAACTAGCAAGAAAAATAAGCAAATTCATGAAGAAAAAGAAGAACTTTCGAAGGGCACGAAAGGAAGAGCCCAAAGCGGAGAATGAAGTTACATGCTTTGAATGTGGAAAGAAAGGCCACATCAAACCGGAGTGCTCCATTTTTAAGAAAAGGGTAAAAGAAAAGAAAAACAAGAAGGCTTTCAAAGCATCCACATGGAGTGCAAGTGATGACTCCATGTCTTCAAGCGACTCAAGCGATGAAGGTGAACAATGCCTAATGGCATTTGATGAGGTATCTTCTTCCTACTCCTCTTCCTCATCTTCCTATTTCAATAATGACATGTCCTATGAAGATCTCCAAAATGCGAGAGATCAATTAGAGGAAGGTTTTCACAAACTTACCTCTAAATTTATGGCTTTGAAAAAGAAAAAGAAAATTCTCATTTCTGAAAAAGAACAACTTCTCAAAAAGAATGAGGAACTTACCCTTAAGATGCAAGATATTCCAAATGTTGATTCTTTGAATTCAACCATTAAAGATCTAAGGGAGTCTCTTGCCAAGTTCACCCAAGGTGAACAAAATTTGACCAAATTACTAGGTTCTCAGCGTTCGGCTAGAACAACACATGGACTTATCTTTAACAAACAAGCCACTTCTTCTAGAGCACCCACTACTTTTGTAAGTGGAAATACGGGCTTTAACGTCATCGTAATAACATCGGTTTTTTAAAAACCGACGCGAATAGTATGTGCGGTGAATTTTTGGAGTCGGTTTTACAAAAAACCGACGCCAAAAATAATTATGCGTTGATATTTCGCGTCGGTTTTGAAGAAAACCGACGCGGAAAATATTAGTATACATATTATCTGCATCGGTTTTCCTAAGAACCGACGCGAATAATATTATGCGTTGATTTTTCGCATCGGTTTTGAAGAAAACCGACGCGGAAAATATTAGTATACCTATTATCCGCGTCGGTTTTCCTAAGAACCGACGCGAATAATATTAGTATACATATTTTCCGCGTCGGTTTTCCTGAGAACCGACGCGGAAAATAAATTTTTAAAATGTTTCGGCGTCGGTTTTCATGAAAACCAACGCCGAAACTCATAATTCCGCGTCGGTTATTTTAAAAACCGACGCAGAAAATAATTAAAAAAATTTTTCGGTGTCGGTTTTTTTAAAACCGACGCCGAAACTAATAAAAAAAAAAATATTCCGCGTCGGTTTTCCTGGGAACTGACGCAGAAAATAAATTTTTAAAAATGTTTCGGCGTCGGTTTTCATGAAAACCGATGCCGAAAATTTTAAAACAACATTTTGGCGTCGGTTTTTCTTAAAACCGACGCGAAAAGTCTTTTAAAAATATTCACGGTCAGAAACCCTCATTTTGTTCGTTCGTCGAAATCGAGTTCCGCTGTGGCGCTTCGGACTCCCGACGACCTTCGAACTTGATTTGCGATCTTGGACGACCATTGTTGAAGGTTTTTTGTCGTCTGCACGATTTTGGGTATGTGTTCTTCCTATTTATCTCTTGTTTCATATCCCATTGTTTATTTCTTTATCAATAACCCTATTTTGCGTGATTTTGATTATTGGTTAGATTTTAGTTGTAATTTATCATTATTTTTTGTTTGTATTATCATTGTTGGTGTAGATTTGATATTGTTTACACAAGTTTTATTAGTTCTTATATAAAAAAATGCAGTTCATGGAAACATTTTACAAATGAAAAGAAACCAACGAAAATCAAATATGTGGAAGTACAGGTAATTAGTTTTTATATTTTTGTTATATATTGGGTTTCATTATTAGTTAAATGTTTTATAACTGCAGTGTCATCGTCAAAATGGAAATGTTGAATGTGGTTATTATATTCTACGATTTATGTACGAGATAATCACAACTGGGGAAACTACTGATTTTCATAAGGTTAGTTGTATTAACTTTTTTATATATTTTCATCCACTTTCTTCTATTTATTAATTTCATATCATTCAATATTATTGTAGGTATTCAATGATTCACAGTCATATTCTCAATCTGATATGATTCATATTCAATCTACTTTTGCGGACTATTTGTTAAGTCTGATTAAGATTTGAGGTATGTATACTAATATTTATAAATAATAATATATATGGGTTTAAAAAACTAACTCTTATGATATATTAGGTGTTTGAACCTACTAATAATCAAATGAATGCTTCAACAATAACAAACAATGAGCATGTCATATATTTCAGGTACGTGTATTTTAATTCTGCTTTACTGAGTTTTCTCAAGTGCCTCTGCAAAAACTATTTTATTGAATCTACTAATAATCAAATGAATCCTTCAACAATAACCAACAATAAGCATGTCGTATATTTCAGGTACGTGTATTTTAATTCAGAATTAGTTATTATATTTCTTTTCATTGTTATTTCTTAAAATCATTTGTCTGTACAGTGACAGATCTGTAGGGTGGTACTTGGATCATGAACATAGAGATTCGTATAGCGAAATAACATTCACAAACACTAAAAATTGTCTCCCTTGAATGCACAGCAATATCTTCTAGGCCTTTTTATTTTTTATGCAAATAAATATCGAAAAATGATTGCCGAGAAGCATATCACATAATACCTGAAACAGCGCTTAGTGGGTTTGCACAAAGATAAAATAGAAGGCGTCAATTTTTAAGGTATGTTTCTTTATGTCTCTTCAATCTGCATTTGATTTCAATTTTCTAACCTATTTTTTGCACTCAAACTTATTTCTCTTTTATTCCATAACTTAAACAAATAACAATAGTGAATGGGTAATGCACGTCTATACAGAGCAAATATAAAAACCTAAGGTTGGGGGTGGTGGGGATCCTATGGTGAAAAGACACCCCCAACATCTTCAGTGGGGGAGGTGAGGAAGAGGTTGCATCGGCTGAGTGTTCCTGGAATTTTGATCAGGAGTCGTAACATTTCATTTTGGTAATTTACTTTGTGAAAAAATGAATGATTCAAATAAATTACACATTTTCATTTAATGTTTATTCATTGCACTAATATCTTGGATTGATTTTTTCACGCACATCTACTTAGTTTCATTACTGTTTTGACAGGATTGGTGCTATCTATGGGAGGAAACTTACAATGATTGATACTGAGTATGGTTAGATTAAGAAAATGCACCATGTAGGTACGTGTATTTTAATTCTGCTTTACTTTGAGTTTTCTCAAGTACTTCTGTTAAAGTTGTTTAATTGTTTTTGTATACTTAGTTATTTTTTTTCAGGGTTCCGATTTGTTTGGAGGAGAAAATATATGTATTTTATTTAAAAAAAAAAAAAATTTACGGCGTCGGTTTTTTTAAAAACCGACGCCGAAAATCCTGTTTAAATTGGTTTTCTGCGTCGGTTTTTAGAAAAATCGATGCAGAAAACTGATATTTCGGCGTTTCCGCGTCGGTTTTTTAATGAACCGACGCGGAAAGTTTGATATTGCATTGGTTTTTCAAAAAACCGACGCCGAAAATCCTGTTTAAATTGGTTTTCCGCGTCGGTTTTTAGAAAAACCGACGCGGAAAACCGATATTTCGGCGTCGGTTTTATATAAAACCGACGCCGAAAACCTAGTCGACTATATTTTCCGCGTCAGTTTTTTAATGAACCGACGCGGAAAATAATGTCTAAATGTAGCTTCGGCGTCAGTTTTATAAAAAACCGACGCCGAAGCTCATAAGCGAATTATTTTTCGCGTCGGTTTCTATGAACCGACGCGAAAACTGTATTTTTAACGTCGCCTATAAAGACGTCGGTTTATAACCGACGTTAAAAATTAAAAAAAACTGACGCGGAAAAGTGTTTTTGCACTAGTGGGGATCTCTCAATATAAATTTTGTAATTATTGTAAAAAGACCGGGCACATGATTTATGAATGTGATTGTAAAAATGCAAGGTATGGAAGCCCCAAAACCATTACCTACTCGGATGAGTATTTTAGATGGCAACCCTCTAGAAAAATATGGGTTCAAAAGTCTCTTTTAGCTAATCTTTCCGGACCCAAACTTATATGGGTACCAAAATCTATTCTCTCTTGATTTTGTAGGATAAACGCCAAAGAAGTAGGACTTCGAAAGGATCGTGGTATCTCGACAGCAGATGCTCGAGGCACATGTGTGGCGATCCCTCTGAGTTCAACTCCCTTGAAGAATTCGATGGAGGATACGTCACCTTCGGTGACAATTCAAAAATCAAGATCGTCGGAATAGGTACCATTGGATTTGGTAGCACCTCTTTAATTAAAGATGTTTTATTTGTTAAAGGTTTAAAACATAATCTAATTAGCATTAGTCAACTTTGTGATAGTGGTTTTTCGGTGAATTTTCAAAATGATTTATGCAATGTGTTTGATTTTCAAAACAAATTGATATTTTATGCTTCCCGTTTTCAAAATGTTTACATTATTTATTTAAAGTCTTTAGCTAGCCAAAATGTTAAATGTTTAAGTGCTCTTGACAATGAGTCTTGGCTTTGGCATAGAAGGTTGGGGCATTGTAGCTCTCATTCACTTCTAAAGCTTAATAAGAACAAGATCATCCGTGACCTTCCTAAACTTAAGTTTAAGAAAAATTTGATTTGTGAGCCATGCCAACTTGGCAAACAACACAAGTCTTCTTTCAAATATAAGAAGGAAGTGTCTACTTCAAAATATCTTGAGCTCCTACATCTTGATCTTTTTGGTCCTACCCCTGTAGCAAGTCTAGGTGGAAAATCCTATACCTTTGTCCTAGTAGATGACTTTTCTCGTTTCACTTGGGTTTTCTTTTTAGCTCATAAAAATGATGCTTGTAGAACCTTTTTGAAATTCTCTAGGAAAGTAGAAAAAGAAAAAGGATATAAAATTATATCGCTCCGTAGTGACCATGGAGGTGAATTCGAGAGCAAAGAATTCGATGAATTATGTTCCTCTCAAGGATACAATCACACCTTCTCTGCCCCTTGGACTCCACAAAAAAATGGAGTGTTTGAAAGGAGAAACCGAACTCTCCAAGAAATTTCTCGAACCCTCCTTAGTGAATTCAACCTCCCTCAATTTTTCTGGGCCGAGGCAGTTAACACTTCTTGTTATACTATCAATAGAGTCCTTGTAAGACCCCTTCTTAAGAAAACCCCCTATGAACTTTGGAAAGGCAAATTTCCCAAAGTTGGTTATTTTAAAGTGTTTGGTTGTAAATGCTTTATCCTTAACACAAAAGATAACCTAGGGAAATTTGATGTCAAATCCGATGAAGGTATTTTTCTTGGGTACTCCAACTCAAGCAAAGCCTATCGTGTCTTCAACAAATGTTCAAAAACCATCGAAGAATCATCTCATGTCAAGTTTGATGAAAATCTTCCAAAACCCCATCCGGTCATTGAAGATGTTGAAGATAAGCTTGATAAACTTGAATTAAATGATTCCTCTTCTCCTCTTAAGGAGGATGATGATCATGAACCTTCTTCACCTTCTTTGCCTTCCACCTTGCCTAAGGTTTGGAAACCTTCTAGAGACCATCCATTAGAAAATGTTATAGGTGATCTTTAAGCCGGTACTCAAACTAGAAGATCAATCCTCAACGAGGTTGAACATCAAGCCTTCATTTCTCACCTAGAGCCTCAAACCATTAATGATGAGAATTGGGTTCTTGCAATGCAAGATGAACTAAATAAATTCTCTAGAAATGATGTTTGGACTCTTGTTGAAAGACCCAATGATCATCCAATTATTGGCACTAAATGGGTTTTTAGGAACAAACTTGATGATCAAGGAAATATAACCCAGAACAAGGCTCGCCTAGTAGATAAGGGCTATAATCAAGAAGAAGGAATTGATTATGGTGAAACCTTTGCGCCCGTTGCTAGATTGGAATCCATTAGGATCTTGTTGGATTTCGCCGCCCACTTAAATTTCAAACTTTTTCAAATGGATGTTAAAAGCGCCTTTTTAAATGGTTTTATTTCAGAAAAAATCTTTGTTGAATAACCTCCCAGTTTTGAAGATCCAAAATTTCCAAATCATGTTTTTAAATTAACCAAGGCTATATATGGCTTAAAGCAAGCCCCTCGGGCTTGGTATGAGAGGTTAAAAAAATTCCTTTTAGAAAATGATTTTAAAATGGGTCAAGCTGATTATACCCTCTTTTTAAAACACACTTCAAAAGATCTCTTAATCGTCCAAATCTACGTCGATGACGTTATCTTTGGTTCTACCAAAGAATCACTTTGTACTGATTTTTCAGATTTAATGAGAAAAGAATTTAAAATGAGCTTTATGGGGGAATTGAAATTTTTTCTCGGTTTTCAAATCTTTCAAAATCCAAAAGGTATTTTTCTAAGCCAAGGCAAATACACAAACGAGCTCTTAAGTCGTTTTGGTATGGATCAAGTAAAGGAAATTAGTACCCCCATGAGTAATTCCTGTAAGCTTACGTTAGATGAAGTCGGGAAACCGGTTGATAACAATCTTTATAGGAGTATGATCGGGAGTCTACTTTACCTAACTGCGACCCATCCTGACATCATGTTCAGTGTTTGCCTTTGTGCTCGTTTTCAAGCCAATCCCAAAGAATCTCATTTTAAATCGGTCAAAAGGATTTTTAGGTATTTAAGAGGATCCAAAAACATTGGTTTATTTTATCCTTCTAATACTTCTTTCGAACTTTCTTCATATTCGGATGCTGATTTTGGCGGATGTCAATTAGATCGAAAGAGTACTAGTGGAACCTGTCATCTACTAGGAAAGTCCCTTGTATCGTGGAGTAGCAAGAAGAAAAACTGTGTTGCTCTTTCTACTGCCGAGGCCGAGTACGTAGCCGCTGGGAATTGTTGTGCCGAAATTATTTGGATGCAGCACACTCTCTTGGATTATGGTCTTTCCTACGATCATGTCCCTATTCGGTGTGACAACACTAGTGCCATTATTATTTCTAAGAATCCAATACAACACTCTAGAACAAAGCATATAGACTTAATGCATCATTTCCTTCGTGACCATTTTCAAAAAGGGGATATCACTTTGGACTTCATTTCTACTGATTTTCAATTAGCTGATATTTTTACCAAACCGCTCCCGGTTGAACGTTTTGATTTTATTAAGGGGGAGTTAGGAATGATTCGTCAATGAGCACTATTAAATATTTAACTCTTTTTTATTTTAATTCAATTTTTTTTGTTTATCTAATTTCTTCTCATTTTTTTTCTTTTTCCCTCCTATTTTGATAATCCCAAAGGGGGAGAAATTTCTCTGTTTACTAGTTTCATATTTCAATTGATTAAAGTGCTCTTTTTAAAAGTTCAATTTTTTTTAAAACCGATAAGTTATTGATTTTGTTCCTTTAAAAAAAATGACCTATGGTTACAATTTCAAAATGACTCATTCTCTTTAGATTAAGATCATTTTCAATACATGGTACATCTCTTCAATTTTTTTTTGAAATGATCTCTAATATATTTTCATGTCCAAAATTGTTTATTTATGTTTTCAATTGGCATATCCTTTTTAAAGCTTTCTCTTTTGTGATTGTGATCATCAAAATAGGGGGAGATTGTTGTACCCCTCTCTCTTGGATTTTAATGATCACAATCACTCTCATCGTGTTCTAACTTGTTTTCAAGTGTTTTGATGCTAGGAAAAAGGTTGCCCATGAGTTGGCCCAAGAAGGCTGATAGTGGACTCTCTGAGTCCACCGGCCAACCGGTGGATTCCCATCGGCCAGCCGGTGGTCTCTGGCAGAAGCATTGCTTACTGCCAGAGCCACCGGTCAGCCGGTGTTAGCGCACCGGCCAGACGGTATGGGCACCGGCCAACCGGTTCTTGCCCACCGGCCAGCCGGAGGACCCACGCAGTAGGCTTGCCCACTGCCTGGTGACACCGGCCAACCGGTGGATGACCACCGGCCAGCCGGTGGAACCCAGACAGAAAGCCTGCTCTGTCTGGACCACCGGCCAGCCAAGAGCTTAGCACCGGCCAGCCGGTGGACCACCAGCCAGCTGGTGAGACACCACCGGCCGGTCGGTGTGCCCAGTCAAACTAGCCGTTGGGCTTTGACCAGACTTGTACTTTTGACCCCCAACGGCTCCGGAAGCCCTCCAACGGCCATATTGAAGTGTTTATGGGTATTTATTCTATAAATAAGAAACCATAGATGCCGAGAACACAACCGAAATATATTTTGATGTCTTGACGCTCTAACGACAAATCTCCAAGGCCTCTTGTGATCCATTGCCATCCTTGAAGCTTGAGCTCCCCCTCCATCAGCTGCTCTCACACTTTTGGCGCTCAAGGATTCCGTGTGTTTGTATTATTTTATTTGTTTAGTTCTTCATTGGGTTTGGATTAAAACAAACCTCTCATTTCCATTCTTTCTTTTAATTGGGTTTCTTGCTACAACCATAATAAAAAAGCAAGCTGTACGAAGGTGTTCTAGCCTACCTTAAAACGGCTAGTGGGTTTCTTGCTACAACCATTAAAAAGAAAGATGACGTATTAATCTCTCAACGGTTCTTGTTGGGAGCGGAGACGTAGGCTTGGTAATTAATCCGAACTTCGTTATCAAATTGTGTCTTGCCTTTTTTTATTTCCGCTGCATTGATAATTGTTTTAAATTGTTAATTATTTTTGAAAAGGAAATTCACCCCCCCTCTTGCCATCCTCTATGACCCAACATTTTGTATCAAAGGGAGCGTTTGTGTAATACCTTAACCGGTTACAAACTTAAGATCCTTAGTGATGGCTAATTCCTCGCATGCTCTCGAAGGGTAATCTATGACTCGGGCTCCATTATTTGATGGAACCGATTACTCTTATTGGAAAACTCGCATGATTACTTTTCTTAGAAGCATTGGTTATCCTATCTATAGGATTGTAATTCAAGGCTATACTTTATCTAACAAGGATGAGTCCAAATGGACCCCCGAAGACATTGCCAATTTTGAGCTTGATGGCAAAGCCATGAATGCTCTTCATTATGGGCTAGACCGTAATGAATTCAACCGTGTTTCTACTTGCTCCTCTTCTTATGAAATTTGGAAACTTTTAGAAGTAACCCATGAGGGCACTAACAAAGTCAAAGACACTAGATTAGACATGTATCACCAAGATTTTGAAAGTTTCACCATGCACCCACACGAATCAATTACTGAAATGTTTACTCGTTTTACTGACGTTTGCAATGGAATAAAATCTCTTGGTGAGGATTTTTCTGCAGAAATGATGGTCAAGAAGATTCTTTGGGTCCTACCAAGCTCATGGGCACCAAAGGTGACCGCAATTCAAGAAGCAAAAGATGTCAAGAAAATGCCGGTTGAAGAGCTCATTGGATCACTCATGACCTACGAGATCACCATGAAGAGGAAAGCCGATAAAGAAGGTAAAACCTTCAAGGAGAAAAAGAACATTGCTTTCAAAGCAAAGGAAGAAATCTCCTCCGCTGATAGCGAATCCGAGATTGCTCAACTAGCAAGAAAAATAAGCAAATTCATGAAGAAAAAGAAGAACTTTCGAAGGGCATGAAAGGAAGAGCCCAAAGCGGAGAATGAAGTTACATGCTTTGAATGTGGAAAGAAAGGCCACATCAAACCGGAGTGCTCCATTTTTAAGAAAAGGGTAAAAGAAAAGAAAAACAAGAAGGCTTTCAAAGCATCCACATGGAGTGAAAGTGATGGCTCCATGTCTTCAAGCGACTCAAGCGATGAAGGTGAACAATGCCTAATGGCATTTGATGAGGTATCTTCTTCCGACTCCTCTTCCTCATCTTCCTCTTTCAATAATGACATGTCCTATGAAGATCTCCAAAATGCGAGAGATCAATTAGAGGAAGTTTTTCACGAACTTACCTCTAAATTTATGGCTTTGAAGTGTTTATGGGTATTTCTCCTATAAATAAGAAACCATAGATGCCGGGAACACAACCGAAATATATTTTGATGTCTTGACGCTCTAACGACAAATCTCCAAGGCCTCTTATGATCCATTGCCATCCTTGAAGCTTGATCTCCCTCTCCATCAGCTGCTCTCACACTTTTGGCGCTCAAGGATTCCGTGTGTTTGTATTATTTTATTTGTTTAGTTCTTCATTGGGTTTGTATTAAAACAAACCTCTCATTTCCATTCTTTCTTTCAATTGGGTTTCTTGATACAACCATAATAAAAAATCAAGCTGTATGAAGGTGTTCTAGCCTACCTTAAAACGTCTAGTGGGTTTCTTGCTACAACCATTAAAAAGCAAGCTGACGTATTAATCTCTCAACCGTTCTTGTTGGGAGCGGAGACGTAGGCTTGGGAATTAAGCCGAACTTCGTTATCAAATTGTGTCTTGCCTTTTTTTATTTCCGCTGCATTGATAATTGTTTTAAATTGTTAATTATTTTTGAAAAGGCAATTCACCCCCCCTCTTGCCATCCTCTACGACCCAACATTACCCTCCAGTGGGGCTGGGCAGGGGGGGGGGTCGCCTGTCGACTTTGAGGAGACCACTCAACTGCGGGGCAATGACGAGGTGTGGTTTGACATTCCCCTAGAACTCTCAAGTATGAGGGGAACTTTCCCCACTGAGACGCGTCCTTGTGACGCAACCTAAAACCATGTGGGCGATTCAGTGTCGCCCAAAGCGGATAGTGTCAAGGTGTGGTGATTTGAGCCCTTTGACTTGCAGTTCGGGGCAGACATGCGGGATGCTGGGCATCGATGGTGTTTACTTCTGGGACTGTTGGCTACTCACTTTCTTGGGCTGAGCTACGGGATGGATATCCCCTTACGTTCTTGTTCGGGATTCTTGTTTGAGAATATGTATATGTATATACCTTATTCCAGTACCCACTTCTTGGGTTTTGGTTACTCTCATTCTAGGAGAGGCGAAGATGCGCGGGGTATGCCACGTGCTTTCTACGTCTAGCTTATCGTGGTTAGACGAGTCTACTCTCCTGCTATAGGTAGCGAAGACTTGACGAGAAGTTCATCTTCTCACCGTTTACAGATCCTTGTGTCTAGATGAGTCTACCTCCTTTCTCTTGTTGGGTTGAGCTAGACTCTCTACTATTACTCTTTACGGAACTCTCGGTTGTACTCCTTTAATTTCCCCTGTTCGATCTACTTCTCACCCTTCGGTACCTCCTTTGTTGCTCCCTCGAGCCTTTGGGGTATCCTACTGAGTATTTTTATACTCACCCCTGCTTGGACTTTGCCCGCACTTGGTGTGACCTTGCAGACGACAGATAGGTTGGTCGTGACTTCAGAGGATCTTAGGAGTTTGGGAGCTTGGACCGCATGCGGTGGTCGAAGTCGAGTTCCAGGTGTGGGACTCTCCAAGAAGTTTTACTTTGTTTACATGTTGCTGGGTTGTGGCACTTTTTTGGTTGGGTGCATGTTTTCCCCTTTTATTTTCAGTTTACCTTTACATTTTACCTTGTACTGATTAGAGGTCGATGCACATTTGTGGTTTATTTATAGCAGTTGGTACTTTGCTTTTCTTTTTAATCTGCACATTTGCATTGAGTGTGATGCGTGTGTGTGTACAGGTACTCAGGCAAAGGCCTCCCCGAGTTGTTGTGCCTTCAGCGCTGGTCGCCAGCCCCTGGCCTATGGAGGCGGGCTTGGGATAGTTGTAGATCGAGCTCGGGTAGGGTCGGGTCGTGAAAAAGTGGTATCAGAGGTGGTTCATTCCTTGGGACGTTTTGCGGACTTCCCTAAAAAGGAATTGGTTAGGATTTAGGGAAATAATGTTAACGTGTCTCGAGAGTGGCTCTCAGACCAGGGAGTCCAGTGATGGTGCGACGGCCGACATATCCATTTACCAGGACCTTGATAACCCAATTGTCAACTCGGAATGATGAGACACTTGTTGCAGGAAAAAAAAATTGGTTTGTGCATCACATAGGATTGATTCTTTGACTGTCCTTCTTGATTCATCTTCCCATTGTTGTTACTGTTATATACATATATGATCATCTGACCGCGACACTCTTTGATAACATTCAGGATGTCTCCGCGAAGACAGCTAGCCTGGATACCAGCTTTGGTGCGTGACAACGACCCTATGAGCTACAAGGCCTCAGTCCAGGACCCATCATGCGAACCCCTTTCTCTGGGTGGGCCGGTAGCAGCACCCCCACCTGTTGGGCAGCAGACAGCTCCAGCAGAGCAGGCGGAGCTTGAGCGTAGGTTGAGCGCACTCCATGAGTTCTAGCAGCAGAGACCGCTGAGATTTGGTGGTGAGCCAGACCCTCAGGCAGCAGAGGTTTGGATCGAGACAGTGGCTCACCTTTTCAAGCTTGTGCAGACGCAGATATATCTTATGGTGGCTTTGGCCGCCAACCTTTTCTGTGGAGCAGCTTGGAGTTGGTGGAGTCTGGTGACTCAGTTTCTTGACGAGTCGTCACTTTCGTGGGGTGACTTTCAGTTGTTGTTTCGTGAGGAGTTTTTCCCCTCCTACTTACGCTCCATTCGGATTCAGGAGCTCCTACAGTTTCAACAGGGAGGGATGACGGTGGCCGAGTACGCGACTAGTTTTGCAGACCGTGCATGCTTTTACCCGGACTTGGTTGATGACGGAAACTTCCGACCGCGAAAGTTTGAGTAGGGTATCTGCAGAGAGATTCGTTCTATCATAGTACCCTTGGGAATTCCCACTTATGCCGGGATGCTAGAGCAGGCGCTGGTGACAGAGAGCTTCCTGTCACGCTCTACAGTTGGTGGTGGCAGTAGGCTCGACAGAGCCGAGACGTCTGCCGTAGCTAGCGAGCTTCAACTGACAGAATCTCGACGCAGGTGGATTGCCGATAACCAGACTCAGGGGCATGGTCGTACACCACAGTGGCGTCAGAGGGCACCATAATAGCCCTTAGAGAGTCGGTGTTATGCTTGCGATGGGTGAGGTCACATGGCGCGAGACTGCCCGACCATGCGCGCTGAGAATATCGGGTAGGCAGTAGGTGCACCACTGATGTTATTAATATTTTAATATCTTTTTACATACTCCCTTTAATTATTTTATATGAAATGTGCATAATTTTTGTGAAATATTAATGTTTAAATATTAAATATAATTTTTGAGCACTATTTGAATTTATCCAGATTCAAGTATGTTTAATGTTTTAACAATAAATATCACCCTACTTATCCAAATTTCATTATTCTTGTTTATCATGGTTCCCAATTCCAATTAAAATATTTCATTAGAAGTCACCTTTGGCAAATTCGTCCATTTAGAGGGTCATATGAACTACACAAGAAGGCCCAAGGAAACTGTGAAAAAACTAGACCATATATGAAGGTTGAATTACTGGGCTCAATCCCAAAGTCCAAATACCTTAATTCTACTCCCAAGTTCGGATGACATTTCAAGGAGTCCATGATAAAAATTTCATAACCCAATCACAAATACAAGGGGCCCAAATGATGCATTGAAGTCCATACCACTATTCTGGACGGAAATTAAAAACAGCACACTATTATTGCAATTTATTCTGATGTAGACATCCATTAGATCTGATATTTTTCAGTGTGAAAAAGGAGATTCGGACGGACACCTTTGTTGAAGAAATGATTTTTATTTGAGGGAATATTCCTATTAAAAAACCCATTCAACTTATAGACTTCAAAAAAGTATGTATTGAAATGGACAGATCATGATTGTTTTCTAAAACCGCCATAACTTGGTCTCAGTAAGTTCAATGGCCGCCAAATTTTCACAGTAGACAGAAGACATTTGTATCTACAACTTTGAAGAAGGAGATTTCTCAAGATTCGTCTGTCTGGATGTCCATATTGGAGATCCTAGTGGAGAGGTATTTCTAGAATGTAAACAGTCCACCACCTTGGGCTATAAATACATCCCCTCCTCTCCTTTCAAAAGGGTTGGCACTTCAGCACTTAAGGAGGAGGTTTGGAATTACTAGATCCTTGAAAAGGTTCTGGAAGGATATGATTTGATCTTGTTTCAACAATAGATACCTCTCCTCCACTTCTCTTTCATGTTTGTTTATGTTTGCTTTCAATTGTAATTGTGTAACTTTGTTTTCATTTCAATCAAATTTTAGTGCTTGTTTCTTCTTCAATAACTCTTATTATTCTCCACCCTCTGTAGTATAATATTAATGGTATTAAAATAGTTTTAATCTTTTTAAATTACAATCCCTTATTTTTCTTCCTCATTCAATCGAAATTTCATTTTTTCTCAAAATATTCCGTGTGTGTGTTCGGCACACTACTCTTATCTTGTCCCTTTCTTTTTCTTCTCTTTATAATTAATCACCTTAAACATATATTAACAGATTAATAACCATCTTAATGGATGAGTAAATCTCTCATTGGGGTGAGTTTTAATTTAGGCATGTTAAGAGATTTAGAGCTTTCACTCGATGAGTATTCATTGAATTAACATTGTGTATGTTGGGCTTAGCATGTCATGGATTAATGACTTGTTTTGTTTAACGTGTGATTTCCATGGATTAATGGAACCATAAATAAACTACTATAAACAAGATATGATCAAGATTATAAACCTAAGTTAAGTTAAGGCTTGGATTAAAGACTTAACACTTGGGAACTCAAATCAATGTCAACTTGTGACATGAGTGTTGAAAGAGCGCTGTCGTGGGCACCCTCAAATGATTAGTGTAATTTGGGGTACTTAGGTGCAGCAGAGTGGCAGACCAAGGTCGTCTCTCAAAGGAGGAAGTGAATTAAAACAATTTTTAGAGGTATTCTAGAAATAAAATAAAATATAATAAAAACACTACTTGAAAGGATGAGGGTGGTTGTTTATAGTTTATGAATCTAGAAGAAGTCTGCTGGAAGAAGATTGTATTTTTTTTGTTTTTAGTTTTGAAATGAAGTTTGATTAAAATGACACAACAAAAAGATGTTTGTTTAGAAATCTATTTAAAAGACGTAATAGATCTAACTCTACCTCTTCAATTTATTATTAATCATTATCATTTAAATTAACATTCACTTAATTATGATCCCTTAAATTGTTAAATCACGAACCCTACGAGAATTAATTTTACCACGAAGATTGAAGTGAATTTAACCTTAGGCTAACTTCGGAACATGCAATCGCAACACCCTGCTTTGATTGATGTTCTAAGATTAGCTTATGGTCAGTGGTAAATTAAGGCACATATCCATTCTAGAAATGAGGATGAATTGTGTTTAGGGATTATATTTGAACTCTACAAATTTATCCCGTGTGGTCTTATATTACCGATTAAGATCGCGCTCTCACAATTTACACAAAATCCCGACCTCGCGTGTTTTTGTGTTAATTGTTCAATTGCTTGCTTAGTTTATTACAATTTTAAAAAACACAATTCATGGATCATATTAAGTGGATTA
The DNA here is from genome assembly GCA_963277665.1 of Viscum album. Taxonomy (NCBI): domain Eukaryota; kingdom Viridiplantae; phylum Streptophyta; class Magnoliopsida; order Santalales; family Viscaceae; genus Viscum; species Viscum album. The sequence continues at coordinate 1,964,207,096 of OY728137.1, forward strand.
CAGTAGCTCTTTGATTCAAAATAATTAAATGAAGAGGGTAGAAGATAGATCGATTACTAAAAGACTACTCTTCCATGGGTGGCGTAATCATCGTAGAAGCGTTTTGCATGTGCAAAGGTTTAAAATGGGTATAACCCAATAACGCTTCTACTCAAGAATTCCAGACCAATTAGGAAGATTAAGAGAAGAAGAAATTTAAACAAAACAGAAGAAAAGAGAAGAAATAAAATAAGAACAAAGAAGTTTATTACATAAACAAAATCATTACAACATGAAGGAGAAGAAGAAGGCTTCGTCGAAGGGATCCTTGCTTCAAGAGCTACCCTTATTGAAATGGTTGGATAATTGGAGTGGATCCACTTCTCCTATTCCCTAAAATTACCAATGCACGTCCCAACCCCTCCAAATGAGAAAAACTCCAATTTATAGAGGGGAGGGGAGGAGAGGTTACAAGTGGTTTCAAGTGTGAATGTGGAAATTCGGACAAATATTTTATTCCAACTTGAACCGCCCATTTGACCACCAAAACGCGTTAATTGGCCGGCCTTCCAGAAGGATAAAATGTGAGTATATGTGTCTTCTATCTCATATCCAAATTTGGGCTCAATAAAGGCCCATATGAAAGAGTTATGGCCTAAATACATAAGCTTCTCCATTCTGGAGAGCCCAGCCCAACTTTGACTTCATGGACCAATTTAAACAAACAACTGAACTCTTTAGCTCTAGTGTCCTGAATAAAAGTTGTAGATAATTAAGTTAGGAACACTTTTACAAAATTTCAATTTCAAATAATAAATATAAAAATATTTATATTCGAAATACTACAGTGAACTATAAAGGGTAAAACTGGAATTTTCATCAAATATTCAAATGAACGATCTAATCCCAAATATTTTATAAATAAACATATTAAACACAATGTGATGAAATTATATAATTTATTATCAATAAAATATTCAATAAAATAGTGTTTTATAAACTCCCCCACACTTACCCTTTTGCACACCTGGGCAAAACCTCATATCAAGTAAACATCAATATCAAATCAAAACCAATTTTAAAACACATATCCTTAAGATCAATCAATTTCACACCAAGAATAAAAAGATATCATGCCTCATAAAAAACCTTATTTCAAGTTATCCATTTATATAATTCAATATATTTCCACTTTATTTATCCGCCCATGCACAAAACACTTACCTCGCTTGAATTTTCTCTCATCACTCAAATATCAATTTTTTTTTGCAATGTCTTTCTCATCCAAACTCATAAAAGGGTCACCATAGGCTTGATAGATTCCTACATCGCTACCCGATGTGAGTCAAGGACATATGTTTATCATGAGGACTTTTCAGGGTTGTTCTGTGGCTTTCGGTTGGTAGGATTAAGATGTGAAAAACTCTGAGGCTGAATGAGGAGGGCTTGACTCTTTTGAAGCAAAATTGCATTAATTTAATTTTCACTTAAATATGGTCTTCTCTTCAATCCCCATAGTATAAATTCAGCTCCATCATCATGAAATGTCATGAAAGGTTTACACCATTCATCATTTCAGCATAAAAAATGTCAATCTTCTCAAACATGATTTTCTTGAAAGCTCCAGATGGGCACATCTTTCCACCTCAATTAGAAGCTCCAGAAAAGGCACAACTTCACTTGTCATGAAAGCTACAGAAAAGGCACAACTTTCAATATAATGACTTTCTTTATCAGTAAACACATCTCTTCAGAATTTAATTTTCCACCCAAAGTATCACAGAATGTGGTGGCAAAACCCAAGACAACTTCCACCACACTTAAGCTCAACTAGATTATGCAATTTCACTTCAAGAGTTGGTTGGATAGGGAAAATTGGCTTGTAATGTGGCTTAACCTAACAGGCTGTGCATGGCTTCTAAGGTCTACAAGGATTAAATATTCAAGGTAGGCCATTATAAAAAAGGATTCTTTGAAATAGGGGCTTTAATACCAAACAAATGCCTCAATCATTTAAACATATGTACCTCAAACCCTCAAGTTTTGACAGGAATAGATCAAATTCTGGTTAAATCAAGCATGGTTTGGTTCTCTCAAGAAGTGAGGTGAATGTAAAGAATATGAAAATAATGGTTTAGAAGCCTCACAGGAAAGTGATTTCAAATATAAAGACAGTGAGATTGGCATGGGATTCAAAATTCAGCGTACTTTTCATGAAATTACTAAATATTTGAACTTGAAACAAAGTCATTTAAGCATTCATTTAAGCTTAGTTTCAAGGGGTAAATTGTTTCACTTATTGATATGGATTTAAAAATGGTGATGAGAATCATTTTAGCTCAAAATGTTTCAAAAAACACATAAAATTGTAAAATAAACACACAAAATTTGAAAAACACACAATTTTTTTTTGGTTTTTTTTAAACAGGAAAACAATTGAAATTACTAAACTAAAAGGTTCCCTCCCCCACACTTAAAATATTGCATTGTCCTCAATGTGAACCCGTGAGATGATATATGCACATGAAATGCAGAATTTTTAAATAGGACAAATAATATAAAAGTGAAAGGGTTAGGAACAGCCTGATGTGATCAAGTGATGATGGGGTCATGCAGTGTGATAAAATCCACTGCATCAGTAGGATGTCCCTCAATGTATCTCTTCAAACGTTGCCCATTGACTGTAAAGCTCCTTCCAGTGTCCTCTTGTGTGATCTCCACTGCACCATAAGGAAAAACATTAGACACAATATAAGGACCTAACCATCTGGAACGCAACTTACCAGGAATCAACTTCAGTCGTGAACTATAGAGAAGGACTTTCTCTCCAACATGAAACTCCCTTTATTGGATCATTTTGTCATGAGCTGATTTTGATCTTTCCTTGTAGAGCCTTGAGTTCTCATATGATGACAGTCGAATCTCATCAAGCTCTTGAATTTGCAACTTCCTTTGAATTCTAGCTTGGGCCAAATCCATGTTACATTTCTTTATAGCCCAATATGCCTGATGCTCGACTTCCACGGGGAGATTACATGATTTCCCAAAAACAATCCGAAATGGGGACATACCAATGGGGGTCTTGTATGCTATCCTATAAGCCCACAATGCATCATCCAAGCGCTTTCTCCAATCCTTCCTATTTGGCTGCACGGTTTTATCCAAGATTTGTTTCAACTCACGATTTGAAACCTCAGCCTGGCCATTTGTTTGGGGGTGGTATGGTGTTGATGTTTTGTGTGTCACCCCATACTTTCGAAGGAGGGAAGCAAAATTCCTATTGAAAAAGTGTGTCCCTTGGTCACTGATGATGGCCTTTGGTACTCCAAACCTGCAAAAAATCTGTGCTTTGACAAAGTCCACAACAATATGAGAATCGTCAGTCCTGGTGGCCTTGGCCTCCACCCATTTACTCACATAATCAACAGCAACCAAAATATACAAAAATCCAAATGAACTAGGAAAAGGACCCATAAAGTCAATGCCCCATACATCAAAAATCTCACAAAATAGTATGGGTTGTTGGGGCATCTCATGTCTCCTAGAAATGTTCCCAATGTGTTGGCAACGAGAGCATGACTTACAAAACAAATGGGCATCATGGAACAAGCTAGGCCAATATAATCCAGAGTCTAAAACCTTCCTAGCTGTCCGTTGGGGTCCAAAGTGTCCACCACAAGCAAGTGTATGATAGAAATGCAAAACAGACTCAAACTCATGATCGGGAACACACCTCCTAATGACTTGGTCACTACACATGCGCCAGAGGTACGGATCATCCCACACATAATACCTAGACTCACTTTTTAATTTTTGGACTTGATGCTTCTTCAAATTTACTGGGATTTCAGAGCCAAAAATGTAATTAACTAAATCAGCATACCAAGGATGCTTACCTGAGATGGTATAGAGATTCTCATCAGGGAAAGTGTCCCGAAGTGGTACCTGGTCCAAGGTGTCACCCTCTAGTGTGTGAGTAAGCCTACTCATGTGGTCTGCCACAAAATTCTCTGACCCCTTCTTGTCCTTTATCTCAAGGTCAAACTCTTGAAGAAGGAGCATCCAATGAATAAGTCGTGGCTTTGCATCTGGCTTCTTTAGGAGGTACCTCAAAGCTGCATGGTCAGAAAAAACAACTACTTTAGAGCCCAATAAATATGAACGGAATTTATCTAAAGCAAATATGACAACAAGAAACTCCTTTTCTGTGGTAGTGTAGTTTGATTGGGCTGAATCTAGTGTCCTCGATTCATAGGCGATCACATGTGAACTTCCTTCCACCCTCTGAGATAAGACAGCTCCAACCGCGAAGTTGGAGGCGTCACACATAAGCTCAAAAGGAATCTCCCACCGTGGGGGCTGTATGATAGGTGGAGTGGTCAGACGTTGTTTTAGATCATCAAATGGATTCCTGCAAGAAACATCAAACACAAAATCAGAATCCTTTTGAAGTAATCTTGACATAGGAAGAGAAATCTTACTAAAATCTTTGATGAAGCGCTGATAAAATCCTGCATGCCCTAGGAAAGATCTAACATCACACACACATGAAGGATATGGTAAGTATGAAATAATGTCTATCTTAGATCTATCAACCTCTATCCCATGTTTGGACACTACATGCCCTAAGACAATGCCATGCTCTACCATGAAATGACACTTTTCAAAGTTCAGGACCAGATTCTTCTCAATACAACGATTCAACACCTTTCCCAAACTCTTTAGACATTCATCAAATGAGGATCCATACACTGTAAAATCATCCATAAATACCTCCATGCAGGTCTCAATAAAATCAGAAAAAATACTCACCATGCATCTCTGGAAGGTACCTGGGGCGTTGCAAAGTCCAAATGGCATCCTTCTATAGGCAAAGGTACCGAATGGGCAGGTGAATGTCGTCTTCTCCTGGTCCTCCGGAGCTATAGGAACCTGAAAATATCCAGAAAATCCATCCAAGAAACAATAGTGTGTCTTCCCAGCTAGTCTCTCAAGCATCTGATCAATAAATGGGAGGGGGAAATGGTCCTTGCGAGTGGACTGATTTAGTTTCCTATAATCAATACACACACGCCAACTATTTTGCACCCTCATTGGAACTAAATCATCTTTCTCATTTTTAACAACAGTAATAACACTTTTCTTAGGCACAACCTGAATAGGACTTACCCACTGTGAATCTGAAATGGGAAAGATTATACCTGCCTCGAGCAATTTCTCAGCTTCCTTTTTAACAACTTCCAGGAGGGTGGGATTGAGTCTCCTTTGTGGTTGTCTCACCGGTTTAGCCCCATACTCCAAGAGAATCCTATGCATGCAAATGGAGGGGCTAATACCTGATATGTCAGCCAAGGTCCACCCAATCGCCCTGATGTTCTCCCTCAAAATATTCAAAAGCTTTTCTTCATGTTCAAAAGGGAGATTGTTAGCAATGATAACAGGTAATCTCTCACCACTCAACAAGTATGAGTATTTCAGATTTGGTGGCAATGGCTTGAGTTCTAATGAAGGAGGGTGTAGTATGGATGGAGACATTGAAGGAACTGAAATATGTGCACAAAGAGCATCAGTATCAGAATATACATCATCAAAATCATAGAATAAAGCATCAAATCCATCAGCATACTCAACAACCATTTCATAATCAGAGTGAACATGATAAAAATCAGAATATGAATCCACATCAAAATCAAATTCAAGATAGGATTGTGTATCAGAAACATGTGCGGAAGTGCTCTTAGACATCAAACTCGAACCAATACTCATAATATTCCTAAGCATAGGACAATCAAATTCTATGGAGTTTTTATTTGGTGGTTCAAAATGGGAGATAACAAAAGCAGAATGATCCTCAGAGGGGTACTTCATGGAATCCATAACATTAAATATCACAACTTCATCCCCAAATTCCATGGAAAGTGTACCCTCATTGACATTTATGATAGTTTTTGCAGTTTTGAGGAAGGGCCTACCTAAGATAATGGGGGCATGAGAACTTACCTGATCATCCTCCATGTTGAGAACATAGAAATCCGCTGGAAAGATCATGTCTCTTACCCGGACAAGTACATCCTCAAGGACTCCTACTGGATATGCCGTAGCTATATTTGCCAATTGCACCACTACTCTTGTTGGCTTCAACTCACCAACCTGCAAGGAAGAGAATACAGAGTGAGGCATCACATTTATGGAAGCACCTAAATCACAAAGTGCATCAGAAAAGTGCAACTCCCCTATGGTGCATGGGATGGTGAATGTCCCTGGATCCTTGCACTTTGTTGGCATTGCTAGAGTTGGTGAAATGAGTGCTAAGACATTCCTTCCAAGGTTTATCCTCTCATTTCCCTTGAGCCCTCTTCGATTGGTGCAGAGTTCTTTTAAGAATTTGGCATACCTTGGGATTTGCTTAATGGCTTCAAGTAGAGGAATGTTGATCTCCACACGCTTGAATGTGTCCAAAACCTCCTTTTTCATTGCTTCTTCAGCCATCTTCTTGGTTTGAACAACCCTGTTTGGAAAAGGAAGGGGTTTAGGAGGAACATCATCAATCTTTTTCTTACCTTTATCTTTCTCCTTGGATTGCTCATCAGTTGGTATGGAATGCGGCTTCTCTGAAGTTTAGGTGAATCCCGGTGGAATGGTAGGTGCAGATGTATCATTCATTTGCTTCCCACTTCTCAATGTGATGACACTAACATTCCCCTTTGGATTTGGAGTGGGTTGGGAAGGTAGATTTCCAGAATTTTTACTCACAAGTTCATGGAGGGTGGTGGTAATCTGGCTCATTTGAGTCTTCAACTCCCTCAGCTCCGAACTTTGACTCTTCAGCTCATTCTGTTGATTAAGAACAATTTGCTTCAAAAGATCATCAGTATTAGAATCTACCTTTGGTGGATGATTCCCTTGTTGCTGACTTGTTGATGTTTGAGATTCAAATCTCCTTTGGGGTTGTTGGAAACCCTGCTGGTAAGGCGGAGGCTGCTGGAAGTTTTGTTGAAAGGGTGGCCTTTGTTGTTGTCCAGAGCCATACCTCATGTCCAACTGATCTTTACACCCTTGGTTGTATGTTGGATCAAACTTCTTTTGGGGATATGGTTGTTGTTGTTGCTGCTAAAATGGTCTCCCAGGGAACACTGCTGCACAATCTTCTGTTTCTTGGAGTTATGGGCAACAATCAGTTAGGTGGCTTGTCTCAGCGCAAATACCACAAGGCCTTGAAGGAGGAGGTAAAGATTTCTTTTGTGCCAAAGCAATTTGCCTCACCATAGTGGTCAATTCTTCCAACTTAGTATCAATCAAATGACTTTCAAGAGAAGAAGGACTTACCTGATGTACTCCCCTGACATGTGGTGTACCTCTATCACCAAATTGTTGGAAGTTTTGGGACATCTTGTCGATCAACGCACGTGCAGCTACTGGTGTCTTGTCCACCAATGCTCCTCCAGCCGCAACATCCACCATGCTTCTCTCCACAGGTGTGAGTCCTTCGTAGAAGTATTGGATGAGGAGTTGCTCACTGATTTGGTGATGCGGACAGCTTGCGCACAACTTCTTGAATCTCTCCCAATACTCATACATTGACTCCCCTTGTGCTTGCTTGATCCCTGAGATCTCCTTACGAATGGATGTGGTCCTTGATGCTGGAAAAAATCTCTGCAAGAAAAGACGTTTCAAATTGTTCCAACAAGTTACATCTTCGGGTTGTAAATAATACATCCAGTCTTTTGCATCTCCATCAAGTGAGAATGAGAATGCTCTTAATTTGATTTGATCTTCAGAAACATTTCTTGGTTTAAGGGTTGAGCAAACCACATTAAATTCTTTCAAATGTTTATTGGGATCCTCACCAGAGAGGCCATGAAACTTTGGAAGTAAGTGAATTAACCCCGATTTTAGTTCAAAGTCTGATTCGAGATTTGGGTATGCAATACAATTTGGCTGATAGTTAATATCAGGTGCAACCAATTCTTGAATGGTTCTATTAAGTTCATTTTCATTGTTTTCAGCCATTGGTTCCTCTTTTATGTTTGAATTTGAATATCTTCCAATTTCAATGTTTCCAGAAGAGAGGAATTCACCAACTGGTTGAATATTGAAACTTCCCATAGATTGAGAATGTCTGATTCGTGCCCTAAGGCTACGTTCAATCTCAGGGTTAAGATCTAAGAGATATTCGGGATTAGTTCGTGTCATAGATCAAATAAAAATGAAAAGAAAGAAAGTGGACCATAGTAAAATAAAAATGAGAAGTTTGAGTTGATGGTCCAAAAAGAAGTAGAAGAAAATAAAAGAAGAAGAAGAAAAATCAGATTGGGTAAAGAAGGAAGAAAGAAGAGAGGAAGAGAATAAAATAAAATAAATACCTCTAATTGGTTGAAATAATTACTTGCCTCCCCGGCAACGGAGCTAATTTGAAAGAGCGCTGTCGTGGGCGCCCTCAAATGATTAGTGTAATTTGGGGTACTTAGGTGCAGCAGAGTGGCTGACCAAAGTCGTCTCTCAAAGGAGGAAGTGAATTAAAACAATTTTTAGAGGTATTCTAAAAATAAAATAAAAGAGAATAAAAACACTACTTGAAAGGATGAGAGTGGTTGTTTATAGTTTATGAATCTAGAAGAAGTCTGCTGGAAGAAGATTGTATTTTTTTTGTTTTTAGTTTTGAAATGAAGTTTGATTAAAATGACACAACAAAAAGATGTTTGTTTAGAAATCTATTTAAAAGACGTAATCGATCTAACTATACCTCTTCACTTTATTATTAATCATTATAATTTAAATTAACATTCACTTAATTATGATCCCTTAATTTGTTAAATCATGAACCCTACGAGAATTAATTTTACCATGAAGATTGAAGTGAATTTAACCTTAGGCTAACTTCGGAACATGCAATCGCAGCACCCTGCTTTGATTGATGTTCTAAGATTAGCTTATGGTCAGTAGTAAATTAAGGCACATATCTATTCTGGAAATGAGGATTAATTGTGTTTAGGGATTATATTTTAACTCTACAAATTTATCCCGTGTGGTCTTATATTACCGATTAAGATCACGCTCTCACAATTTACACAAAATCCCGACCTCGCGTGTTTTTGTGTTAATTGTTCAATTGCTTTCTTAGTTTCTTGAAATTTAAAAAAACAAAATTCATGGATCATATTAAGTGGATTAAAGTAGCTCATTGATTCAAAATAATTAAATGAAGAGGGTAGAATATAGATCGATTACTAAAAGACTACTCTTCCATGAGTGGCGTAATCATCGTAGAAGCGTTTTGCATGTGCAAAGGTTTAAAATGGGTATAACCCAATAACGCTTCTACTCAAGAATTCCAGCCCAATTAGGAAGATTAAGAGAAGAATAAATTTAAACAAAACAGAATAAAAGAGAAGAAATAAAAGAAGAACAAAGAAGTTTATTACATAAACAAAATCATTACAACATGAAGGAGAAGAAGAAGGCTTCGTCGAAGGGATCCTTGCTTCAAGAGCTACCCTTATTGAAATGGTTGGAGAATTGGAGTGGATCCACTTCTCCTCTGCCCTAAACTTACCAATTCACGTCCCAACCCCTCCAAATGATAAAAACTCCAATTTATAGAGGGGAGGGGAGGAGAGGTTACAAGTGGTTTCAAGTGTGAATGTGGAAATTCGGCCAAATATTTTATGTCAACTTTCACCGCCCATTTTACCACCAAAACGCGTTAATTGGCCGGCCTTCAAGAAGGATCAAATGTTCGGATATGTGTCTCTTATCTCCTATCCAAATTTGGGCTCAATACAGGCCCATATGAAGGAGTTATGGCCGAAATACAGAAGCTTCTCCATTCTGGAGAGCCCAACCCAACTTTGACTTCATGGCCCAATTTCAACAACCAAATGAACTCTTTAGCTCTAGTGTCATGAATAAAAGTTGTAGATAATTAAGTTAGGAACACTGTTACAAAATTTCAATTTCAAATAATAAATATAAAAATATTTATATTCGAAATACTACAGTGAACTATAAAGGGTAAAATTGGAATTTTCATCAAATATTCAAATGAACGATCTAATCCCAAATATTTTATAAATAAACATATTAAACACAATGTGAGGAAATTATATCATTTATTATAAATAAAATATTCAATAAAATATTGTTTTATCAAGTGTTAATTTAAATGCAATATAAAGCAAAGCTCAAGGATATTACAAGCTTAACTAACCTAATGATGAACTCACCCCAATCCTTATCAATTTGTTAAATCAATCATAATAAATTAGTCATTTCAATTAAGCTCTGCAAACAAACCCCCCCAATCCGAATACAATCAACTAAAAACAAATGACTATTTCAAAGTATCATCGCCGATGATTCAACTCGAGTGCTGCTATACACATTAGCAGAGCACCGGAACTTTGACCGGTCAATAGGCAACAATTGGCCGTGCATTTCAAATGGTGCCATTGCTGGGGACCGTTCTTTATATAGTCATTAGTTTCTTGTTATTTTAAAGAAAAAAACAAAAAAAACACAAAATTTAAAAAAAATTTGAAAAAAAACACAAAGAAAAACCCGTCTTCTCATAAAAATCATAAACGGAAAAAAATATATAGAAAAACCCATATTCCACTTTTTTCCAAAATCTCTTTGAATTCCACGTAGCCTTCCAAACAATCCCTCATATTTGTTTGACCCTAAAATTGAGCGAACACTTTGCCAACTTAGGAGGAACATAAGAGATAATCAAATAATTCAAGAACCAGTCCTTGTCCAACCAGTTGAATTAGAAATGGCCAATCCTAGGGAACAAACCCTTAAATAACTTGATGCCCCTGATATGAATTACCAACCTCTTTGTATTCAATATCCAAACATAGAATCTAACTTCGGACTCAAATCGGGTTTGATTCATCTTGTTCCTCATTTCCACGGGTTAGCTGGTGAGGATCCACATCTCCACCTTAAAGAGTTCCAAGTAATGTGCTCTACCATGAAGCCTCAAGGGGTTTCTGAGGAACAAATAAAACACCGAGCATTCCCTTTCTCCCTAGATGACACTGCTAAGTCCTGGCTCTACTACCTTCCTCCTGGTTCCATAACCACGTGGAATGACATGAAGCAACTCTTCTTAGAGAAATTATTTCCTGCTTCTTGTACTGCTTCTATCTGAAAGTAAATAAAAGGTATCCTTCAATTCCCAAGTGAATCACTCCATGAGTACTGGGAGAGGTTCAAAAAGCTTTTTGCAACCTGTCCACATCACCAAATCCCTGACTAACTCTTGATCCAATACTCTTATGAGGAGTTATTGTCTATGAAGAGAATTCTCATTGATGCTACAAGTGGTGGTGCTCTTGTTGATAAAACTCCTACAGCTGCAAAATATATCATAAGTAACATGGATGAAAACACACAACAATTCCATACTTGAGTACACGCTCAAGTCAAACAATCCCAATATAATCAATCAATTGAGCCGAACAAGATGACCAAGTGGATGAGTGAACTTACAGGTCTTGTGCGACAGCTAGCTATGGCCACCAAATCCCCAACCTCATCTTCTCCACAATCAATGTTTCCTGGACCTATCAAAAAATGTGGAATCTGCAACTCTCCATCTCATCCAACTGACACATTTCCACAACTTCAAGAGGATCAATCCGATTCATCTGGACCAATAGAGCTCAATGCAGCATATGCTCAGCGGAACACCAATCCTCAACTATCAGGTCAGTTTGTTAGAAACTTCAACCAACCTCAATCTGAGCCCTTATCCTCTAACTTTAACCAAGGATTGAGGTATGGTAACCCCATGTCTCACCCCCCTCAATTCCCTCCTCAAAACCCAAACCAATTCCAATATGGTCAAAGTGGTGGTAACTTCCATCAACCTTATCCTTTTGTTCCTCAACCTCAAAGGAACAATCCTCCTCCTGGATTCCATTATCGTAGTGATCCTTCCCAAATCCAAAACCAATACAATCGATTTCCCAAGAACTAAAATCAAGGCAATCCCAATCCGGGACAAGCCTCTTCTTCCAAGCAACCATGGGAAAGTGCAGTGGAAGATCTTTCCTCCTTCACCCGTTCTAGCCTTAAAAACATTGAAACTCAAATAGGTCAACTTGCATCCCACCTGAGCTAGCAACAACAATCAAATTCTTCCCAACTCCTAGCTCAACCATTACCCAACCCCAAGGGTAATGTAAGTGCAATTGCACTTAGATCAGAAAAGCAACTTTCTATGCCTCAATATAAATCCTCAAACCCTCCTTTGAATGTTGACCTAGAAAACGAAAATAAAAAGAAACTTGAAAAGGAACCTGAATCCATTCCCTCACCTCCTTCCATTCCACTTAGGAATCCAATTCCTTTTCCTCAAGCTGTTTCTAAACCAAGGAAGTCCTTTGAACCTGATCCTGAAATGCTCGACATGTTTAGACGTGTTGAAGTCAACATTCCCCTCTTAGATGCCATAAAACAAATTCCTAAGTATGCCATGTTTCTCAAGGAGTTGTGTACCCACAATAGGAAACTTAGGACCTTCGAAAATGTTTCCACCCAGCAGTCTATTCCCATAAAGTGCAAAGATCCAGGGACCTTTACGGTTCCATGCTAAATTGGATGTTCGGACTTTGATGATGCACTCATAGAACTAGAAGCCTCAATTAATGTCATGCCCAAATCCATATTCTCCAAACTTGGTCTAGGTCCCTTACACCCAACAGGTGTTGTCATTCAGTTAGCCAATCGAAGCACAACCAGTCCTAAGGGAATAATTGAGGATGTCCTTGTCCGAGTCAATGATCTTATCTTCCCTGCTGATTTCTATGTCCTTGACATGGAAGGTGAGACGAAATATTTTCGATCTCCCCTAATTCTAGGAAGAACATTCCTCATAACTGTGAGAACCAAGATTTATGTCCATTCATGCATCCTATCCATGTAATTCGGTGACCAACTAGTCAAGTTCAATATTTTCCAAGCCATGCAATACCCATCCGAGGATCACTCTGCATTCTCAATAAATGCTTCTGAGGACACTTCTAAGAGTCAATTGAAGCCCATTCTATCATGTTCATCATGTTTTGAAGATATAGGATGTTGTGGAATATTCACTAGGATTAACCAAGTAATAAATGGTGAAGTTGATGTGGACCTTTCATTCATAGACTCCATCAATCTAGAGGAACTTGAAAACTCTCTTGAATTCCACATAAATTCTGATCTCTACTGCTCCACCTTGGAAAGTATTAAGGAAAATGAACCTGAAGCAACTGAAGTCCCTTCTTCCATTCATGAGTTGTCTAGCCCAGAAGTGAAAGATGAGACTAATCTGAAACCTATTTCTTCACACCTGAAATATGCATTCCTCTTCCATGATCACTCATATCCTGCCATTATCTCTGACACACTTACTGAAACTGAGGAGTCAAAACTTGTTCAAGTGTTAGAGGAAAACAAAAAGGCCTTAGGATGGACCCTAGATGACATACCAGGAATCAACCCTGCTCTTTTCATGCATCACATCCATCTTGAGGAATCATCCAAACCAATTAGACAACCACAAAGAAGACTCAGTCCACTCATCCTTGAGGTAGTTAGGGAAGAGATCACTAAGCTTATTCAAGCTGTTATTATCTACCCAATTTCTGATAGTGAATGGGTTAGTACAATTCAAGTTGTACCTAAGAAGGGTGGGATAACTGTTGTCACAAATGAACATGGAGAGGTAGTCACAACTTGAGTGAAGAACAAATGGCGTGTATGCATCGATTATCGAAAATTGAATGCTGAAACATGAAAAGATCACTACCCTCTTCCATTCCTTGATCAAATGCTGGAAAGATTAGCCAGAAAGTCACACTATTTCTTTCCTGATGGATACACTGGCTACTTCCAAATCCCAATCGCACCTCAGGACCAAGAAAAGACTACTTTCACATTCCCCTTTGGAACATATGCATATAGAAGAATGCCTTTTGGACTTTGCAATTCTCCTGCAACATTCCAGAGGTATATGATGAGTATCTTTTCTGAATTCATTGAACACTGCATGGAAGTATTCATGGATGACTTCACTATTTATGGTGAGTCATTTGAATCTTGTTTGAATTTAATCTCTATAGTCCTCCAAAAGTGTGTCAACTGCAACCTTGTGTTAAATTTTGAAAAATGTCACTTCATGGTTGCAAATGGGGTTGTTCTAGGGAACATAGTTTCAAAAGATGGTATTGAAGTTGATCCAGCCAAAATTGAAGTGATCCAATCACTTCCTGAACCCACTTCTGTTCGAGACATCCGTTCATTCCTCGTTCATGCCGGTTTCTATCAGAGATTCATCCATAACTTTAGTAGGATTGACCTCTCACTCACTCGGTTGCTCCAAAATGATGTCACTTTCCATTTTGATGAGGTTTTCAAGAGAGCCTTCATTGAACTCAAAACTTCTCTTACATCTGCCCCGATAATCCAACCCCCAAATTGGTCTTTACCCTTTGAGTTAATGTGTGATGCTTCTGATAGATCCGTTGGGGTTGTTCTTGGTCAAAGAAGAAAAAAAATCCCTCATGTAATCTATTATGCCTCAAAAACATTGGATGAAACTCAATCTCACTACACTGTCACTAAAAAAGAACTCTTAGCAGTTGTTTTTGCCTTTAATAAATTCCGGCCCTATCTCTTAGGTTCCAAAATGATCATCTTCACAGACCATTCTGCTATAAAGTTCTTACTCAAGAAAAGTGATTCCAAACCAAGGCTAATAAGATGGATCCTAATGCTCCAAGAGTTTGACATTGAAATAAAAGATAGACCCGGAAAAGAAAACCCTGTGGATGATCACTTGAGTAGAATTTCTAATTCTTCTCATTCTGAAATCATTGATCCTGAATTCCCCACTGAGCACCTTTCATCTCTCACTCCAAAAATACCATGGTATGCCCCAATTGTAAATTACTTGGTTTCTGGTGTTTTTCCTGAAATTTTTTCAAAAGAACAAAAAATTAAGTTGAAAAGTGATTCAAAATACTATTTTTGGGAAGAAAATAAACTTTGGAAAACTAGGGCTGACATGGTAATAAGGAGATGTGTCGATGAAAATGAACATTCTTCCATATTAGAATTCTGTCACTCACTTCCTAGAGGTGGCCACTTTGGACCACAAAGGACCTTCCGAAAGGTTATAGACTCTGGATTATTTTGGTGTTCACTCTTCAAGGACTCACATGAGTTCTGTAAATCCTGTCCCACTTGCCAAAATTTTGGCAAAATTTCCAAGAGAAATGAAATGCCCCAAAAGCCTTTAAATTTTTGTGAGATCTTTGATGTTTGGGGAATCAATTTCATGGGACCATTTCCACTTTCCAATGGATTATCATACATTCTTATTGTGGTCTATTATGTTTCAAGGTGGGTTGAGGAAAAACCCACTAGGAAGGATGATGCTCATACTGTTACCGAGTTCCTCAAAACCCACATCTTCCAAAGATTGGGCACGCCTCGTGCCTTGATCAATGACTTAGGTACCCATTTCTATAATAGAACGATGGAATATATTTTGAAAAAGAATGGGGTTATACATAAAACTTCAACTGAATATCACCCTCAAACAAATGGAATGGCTGAACTTTCTAATAGAGAAGTGAAAAGAGTTCTTGAGAGAATCGTAAAACCCACCAGAAAAGATTGTCCTAAAAGACTTGGTGAAGCACTTTGGGCTTATCGAACTGCCTATAAAACACCCATTGGGATGTCTCCTTTTAGGCTAGTTTTTTGTAAAGCATGTCATCTACCAGTTGAAATCCAACATAAGCCTTTTTGGGCTGTAAAAACCTATAATTTTGATTGTGAAAAATCTGGTGAAGAAAGATTGTTGCAATTGAATGAACTGGAGGAGCTTCGACTTGAATCCTATGAGAATTCCAATCTGTACAAAGAGAAGTCTAAGGTACTCCATGACAAACACATCATGAGAAAGGTATTTCATGAAGGTGAAAAGCTAATGATATTCAATTCTCGATTTAGGATTCACCTAGGTAAGCTTAATTCTCTTTGGGAAGGTCCTTTTAGTATCACTAATGTTTACCCATTTGGTGTAGTGCAAGTCCAAGACCCCTCCTCCAAAAGGACATTTACGGTAAATGGACATCGGTTGAAACATCACCATGAGAGGACATGCAATCCTGGAACAACATCAACTTCCATTGGATCCACAGTAGACCCACCACTGGATGGAGATGGCAACCCAGCAAATCCAAACTAGGGGGCACCTCTTTACCTTTAACTCTCTCTCTATCTCTTCATCTCTCTACCTCTTTCTTCTTCTTCTTCTCTCCTTCATTTTATTACCACTTTTTTTCAAACCCTTTTTTTTCTCTTTCTCTTTTGTGTGGATGTGTATTTTAAAGAACACAAAAAAAAAACTAAAAAAAAATAAAAAAATGTAAAAACAAAAACCAAAAGAGTCATGATTACTCACCATCGAGTTTTGAAAATTTTTCCAACCATTTTGGGGAGTTAACAGACATGTTTTCATATAAATTTTTTTTGTATTTTCATCATGACTTTGGATAAAGAATTTTGTGTCAAAATTAACAAATTTTTAATGCTCAATTTTTGATTTGGAAAATGCTTTTCCCGAACCATGAGGAACAACATTTGCTTTCATGCCAAGGCCACCTATGGCCATCTTTTCAAAATGTGTGTTTTCACCCCCATTTGTGAGTCTTGAGTTTGTGGACCTTCGAGCTTAATTTCCTGCCTTAGTGTGCATTAATATGATAGAGGCATTTTCTGAACCACATGAGAATCACAATAGCCAAATAGCCTCCCATTTCCCTTACATTAATCCTCCTTTTGAAAGCCCCTTCGAGCCTATAAAAACCTTTTCTTTGATAGCCACATTACAATCCCAATACCTTTTCCCACCCAATATCAACATGGATTTTCATTTCATATTTTTTTTGAAATTTAAGTGTGGGGGGAATGGATTTCATTGTTTGGGTATCCTATTATTGATTTTCAATGAGTTATCAACTACTTGAGGGAAAGAATCCATTTCAGTTTGGGGGAGAGGTTTTCATTAAGTTTTTTTGGGGAATGTAATGAACTTCAATTTATGTAATTTTTTAAATGTTATTGACAAGTGTTCAAAAAAAAATTGATGAAAAAAAAATCAAAAAAAAAAAATGATGAAAAAATTGGTTGTGTCTTGGGTAGGTCAAAAATCACTCTTCCTAAACCTTTGATCTTATTATAACTATTACAATTAGTGATGTGATGAGATCAATCATGGGTTGGGTTATGAGTGTGAGATCTTTTCCAAGTTCAACTTTTGAAAAAAAGGAAAAAAAAAGAAAAAAATGGAACACTTGCATTATATTCTTTTTGGGAGAAGTTTTGTGTTTTGTAAATATTTCATCTTCTCATTACCTTCATATTTTCTTCCTCTATTGTGTATTTATTCACAAAACCATTCCATTGTAAATATGTGTTTTCATTTCCTTCCATGTTTTATTTCAAAAAAAAATGTGCATTGCTTTTTCTATGTTGGTGTTTTACCCCTCTTCTTCTCTCTTGGACATTATATTCCTACCGTCCCATAGCCACAGAAAAACCCCTTAAAAAGACCTCATGATTATTTTTCACTTTGTATAGGGATTTGAAGCTGAGATCTCTTTTCAAACTCTAAGATTTTCACTTTTGGTTGGTGAAAGAGTGAACCTCCACAAATGAATTTTATCATCTCGAGAGGTGTGAGTTTTGAGTGTCCACATTTTCCATTTCTAAATTTGAGCATGAAAAAATGAATTAGTTTTAGAACATTTCTTCTGTAACAACTTGTGGTGGAATTCAAAATGGATGAGTAAAATAGTCTCAACCTCCCCTGATTGGAGAAAACAAAATTTTAATATTTGTTGGTGAGTAAAAAAGATTTTGTCATGTTTTTATATTTGTTGCACATGAGGACATGCACAAGAATAAGTGTGGGGGAGTTGATGTTATTAATATTTTCATATCTTTTTACATACTCCATTTACTGATTTTATATGAAATGTGCATAATTTTTGTGAAATATTAATGTTTAAATATTAAATATAATTTTTGAGCACTATTTGAATTTATCCAGATTCAAGTCTGTTTAATGTTTTAACAATAAATATCACCCAAATTATCCAAATTTCATGATTCTTATTTCTCAGGGTTCCCAATTCCAATTACAACATTTCATTTGAATTAAACTTTGGCAAATTAGTCCATTTAGAGGGTCATATGGACCACACAAGAAGGCCCAAGGAAACTGTGAAGAAACTGGACCATATATGAAGGTTGAATTACTGGGCTCAATCACGAAGTCCAAATACCTTAATTCTACTCCCAAGTTCTGAGGACATTTCAAGGAGTCCATGATGAAAATTTCCTAACCCAATCACAAATACAAGGGTCCCAACTGATGCATTGATGTCCAGCCTACCATTCTGTCCGGGAATTAAAAATAGAACACTAATATTGCAATTTCTCCTGATGTAGACATCCATTCGAGCTGATCTTTCGCAGTGTGAAAGAGTATATTCGGGAGGAATTTTTTTTTGAATAAATGATTTTTATTTGAGGGCATATTACTATTCAAAAACCCATTCACATTATGGAATTCAAAAAAGTCTGTATTGAAATGGACAGATCATAATTGTTTACTAAAACCACCATAACTTTCTCTCAATAAGGTCAATGGCCGCAAAATTTTCAAATTATACAGAAGAAATTTTTATCTACAACTTTGAAGAAGGAGATTTTTCAAGATTAGGCTGTTTGAATGTCCATATCGGCGAGCCAAGTGGAGGGGTATTTCTAGAATGTAAACAGTCCACCACCTTGGGCTATAAATACATCCCCTCCTCTCCTTTCAAAAGGGTTGGCACTTAAGCACTTAAGGAGGAGGTTTGTAATTACTAGATCCTTTAAAATGTTCTGGGAGGATATTCTTTGATCTTGTTTCAACAAGAGAGACCTCTCCTCCACTTCTCTTTCATGTCTGTTTATGTTTGCTTTCAATTGTAATTGTGTAACTTTGTTTTCATTTCAATCAAATTTTAGTGCTTGTTTCTTCTTCAATACCTCTTATTCTTCTCCACCTTCTATAGTATAATATTAATGGTCTTAAAATAGTCTTAATCCTTTTAAATTATAGTCCCTTATTTTTATTCCTCATTTAATCGAAATTCCATTTTTTCTCAAAATATTTCGTGTGTGTGTTCGACACACTACTCTTATATTGTCCCTTTCTTTTTATTCTCTTTATAATTAATCACCTTAAACATATATTACCAGATTAATAACCATATTAATGGCTGAGTAAATCTCTCATTGGGGTGATTTTTAATTTAGGTATGTTAAGCGATTGAGAGCTTTCGCTCGATGAGTATTCGTTGAATTAACATTGTGTATGTTGGGCTTAGCATGTCATGGATTAATGGCTTGTTTTGTTTAACGTGTGGTTTCCATGGATTAATGGAACCATAAATACACTACCATAAATAAGATATGATCAAGATTATAACCCTAAGTTAAGTTAAGGCTTGGATTAAAGCCTTAACACTTGGGAATTCAAACCAACGTCAACTTGTGACATGGGTGTCAATTTAAATGCAATATAAAGCAAAGCTCAAGGATATCACAAGCTTAAATAACCTAAGGATGAACTCACCCCAATAATTATCAATTTTTTAAATCAATCATAATAAATTAGTCATTTCAATTAAGCTCTGCAAACAAACCCCCCCAATCAGAATACAATCAACTAAAAACAAACGACTATTTCAAAGTATCATTGCTGAGGATTCGACTGGAGTGCTGCTATACAAATTAGAAGAGCACCGGAACTTTTACCGGTATATAGGTGACAATCGGCCATGCGTTTCAACCACAGCGGTGGAGGCAGCGCTATGATCGGAGTAGCGCCCAAAGAGGTGGTGCTTGCAGAGGAGCGGGGGGAGCTAGAAGTGGAGGACGACCTTACGAGGTCTTCCCATCACCACTAGGTGGTCCACGTCAGGCTCTAGGAGCTGACAGTTGGGAACGCGGATAGCCGCAAGCTTTGGATGTCTATGATCCTGCAGAGCATGAGGTGGCAAGAGGTATTCCCTATAGCTCTTCTACTTTTTTCAATAGAATTGTTAGGCTTTGTGTGTGAAATGATTTTCTCCCTGCTCCTTGTTTGAGAGGTTACCAGGGTGGCGCGGGGCATCGGTGTAACCCTGTGTTGGTAAGGTAAAAGGTGTGGGACCTTTTTCTTTAGTCGATGGCGTTGAATCCTTCACCTCTAAGCGTGTAAGAGGGTCTTGGTTGTGGGACATCGACTGCGGAACCTTGCATGACCAGATATCCTTGGGTATTTCACCATATGGATATTCTGAAGAAGGGAATCACCGGGCCATGTTCTAGGTGTGGGCGGTGATTCCAGTAATGGCATGCAACGTAGAGGTTCGATTGGGGAGGTGAGCTACCCCCGAGGTCCTTCGGACCATTTGAGAACGTGCGAAGGGATGGCGAGGCTCTCTACCACATTGCCCTAAATCCAAAGGCTAGTTTGGGTGCATAGCGTCTCCCACGTGACTCACCTGAGAAGAAGCGCGCATGCCCCTATGCACGTCATCGGCAAGGGAATACCTCGCATGAATAGATCAAATCCTTTAGTCTGTGTGTGGTGACGCGAGACTGTTCAAGAGTTCTTCTGGGTACGGGAGAGCCAGGTGTGAGCTTAGTACCCTAAGTTGTTCCTTGTTTTTGATTTTTGGGGACGGAAATATTGAAGGAGGGAATGATGTAAGAACTAAGTTTTTGATATAAAATACATTGGAATATTTTTGATGTTATTTCAGAGCAGCGCCTTCAAACAGCGTGCAATTACGAGCCCTGGTGTGGCCGGAATTAAGTTTTCAGTGCGTTCACACTGGGCACGCCAAATAAATGGGATAACTCCTAAACAGTGTTTCAGATCAGAGATCTGAGTGTTCAGATGGATCCGAAATGAGGTGTTTACCCTAGGAACGACATAAAGCATGTCAACGCGTGACGTTTGGACCCCTCGCCCGTTACTGGAACGTTAAACAGATAAATAAAATAATTAATTTATTCGTTTAATGGTTAAACTCAGGTATGTCTTAAATGGTGGCTCGTATGGGAAAACCGAGGGCATCGTTGAGTTTAGAGCATACCGTTTACCCTAGGAGGGGTGTAACTTTCGCAGGCGCGTGCCTTTTGTGAAAAATGCCGCCAGGTGTGTTTTCGTAATTTGGCAGCCTCAGGCGTTGAGTTTAATAACTTTTGAATGGGGTCTCAGATTAAAATTATGAGACCTTCGTTGTTCTTGGGAGGTGGTTTTTACCCTAGGGGAAGCTTAACCTTGACCCCGTCAAGAGTTTCAGATGCAGGTTAATTCAGGGGTTTAAATTAATTAAGAATTTTAAATTAATTTTCCTTTATATAAACCCTTACCCACCTCCCCTCATCCCCCTTGATCTGCTCTGGTGGAATCTCTCTCAACCAAGGAGCCCTCCCTTAAACCTCATCCTCTTCCTCTAATCATGGTGGGGGCGGCAACAACGAAGGCGGATCATGCGGGAAGCATCGGGCGAAGCCCTGCGAGGTAGGATCGTGTGTTTTCATTTTCAATTTCTGCATCTATGTCGATATTAATTTCTAGTATTGAACCACTGTTTAATCTTCGAGAAAATCCCATAGTTGCGTAGGATTTTTTTTGACCTTCCTGACGCATTTTTTGGTTTGAAATTTGGAGTCCCGGGGTGTCCGGGGTGACCCTGGGAATTTTTTCGGCCAAAACCCCCTTCTTCCGGCGGTTTCAGGGTGGTCCGGCAGGTGAAGACGGTGGTGAAACCCTCCAAGGCGGCGGCACGGGCAAGAAAGATGGCTGAGCGGCAGAGGCGCGGTCGAGGGCGCTGGTGCGAGGCAGTGCTGGCCGGCCAAGGCGGCGGCTCCAGGCGGTGAGGCCGAGCCGTCGAGGCGCGCAACCGCGGGGTCGCAGCGGGGGACAAAGACCCGCGTCTCGTGGGTCTTCACATGGCGAGAACGACTGGCCCTCATGGCCGGTATGCACGTGGACCGCAGGTCCACGACTTTCCCGAGCGGCTAAGCCGTGGGCTGGGCCAAGCCGGGCGGACCGGCCGGTCCAGCCCAAGGGGATTCGCCCCCCCCTCTTCGGACGACCATAATTTTCATTACGGGAGTCCGTTTTGCATGATGTCTGCAACAGTGTACTCCAGACGCCAAGGGGAACTTTTTGAGATGGTCTCGGGAATTTTTAATTCCTAAGACGAGGGGTTCCGTGGCACAACACGTGCGTTAAGTAAGATTGGGGTTTTCCGAGAGTTCTTATTTTGGACGGCGCGGACACGTCCAATGTCCGTTTTGAGCGCCGTCAGTGGCGTTGTGATCCTGGAGTTGAGATGGAGATTTACAGTGTGGTTTCGGGCATTGAAGCCAGAGTTGAGGCATGGGCCCCACGGCCCGTCTTTCGAGCTGTACGCAGATTTTTGTAACTTTTCATCGGACGTCTGTTCGGGGCGTGGGAGCAGTCATTTTTGGGTGTTTTTCCGAGGGCATTGCATTGGTGCAATCTGCCCTCTTTAATTCCACACGCTGGTGCGGGCCCCGTGAGGGCCGTTTTGAGAGTTGGCGGTGATTTCCAGCTTTATCACCGGATGTCCGTTTTGGACAAGTAAATAGTACATCTTGTGTGATTTCTTGAGAGGATCGCAACGGTGCGATCCGTTCGTTGTACTTTGGGACCGGGGTACGAGTCCCACGTAGAACCACTCGTGCACGGTTTGACGAAATGCATCTTTTTCTCCGGATATCCATTCCACTCAAGTGAGCAGTCCTTTTGACGTGTTTTCCCGAGGGGATCTCAATGGCGTGATGCGCCTGACTATTATCAGGGATGAGGCTCGGGATCACAGGACGCTGTTCGGGCATAAAGCGGTGTTGAACGACTTTTACGTCAGATATCCGTTGGAGGAAAGTAAGTAGTCGATCTCACATGTTTTTCCATGAGGATTACAACGGTACGATCCGTTTGGATGTACGGAGACTCCTTCGAGATCTCATTTAAATGTGGAAGCATGGAAGGTGTACTAGTGGTGGTTCTTCCTATGGTGGTTGTAGGGATCCCTTGGCGTGTGATCGCGTTCACTCTTGGGAGAGTGAAGTGAATTCTTAAAGAGATGTAATTGGCCATGCCTGGGCTGATGAGGTGGAAAGTTGGAGTTGTTACGTTTACGCCTTCACGTTGGCGTTGGGCGCCGTGTGCATGATAGCCTTTGGGCTGGAAACGTGGTATACTCTGGGAGTATACAGGAATGATTGGAGGAACGTGTGGTTTTTTGTACCTGATAACATTTGTGCGCTTGGTTGGAGTTGACTTAGGTCCACACGTCGTGTGGGCCCCATGTGCGTGTCGTGTTCTGCTTTCTGTACCCTTGATCTCTCGTGATGTAGAGTGTAACTCTGTTCTTGATTGTTGACCAGTAGGGTTGAGTTTTCCCCTGGTTCTATTCTCGTTCGTTTGACCAGCAGGGTTGAGTTTCCCCCTAGTTCTGTTCTCGTTCGTTTGACCAGCAGGGTTGAGTTTCCCCTGGTACCATTCTCGTTTGTTTGACCAGAAGGGTTGAGTGGGTTCCCCTCCTGTTCCTATTCACGATGGTTTCGACCAGAAGAGTTGAGTGGTTTTCCCCTGGTTCTGTTCTCGATGGTTTGGCCGACAGAGTTGCTTCGTGTTCCCTGGTAGAGTTCTTGTGGATTCGGTGTGACCAACACTTTACACGGGCACTGATCCTCTACCCAGGAGGTTGTTTCCAGCAGGGCTAGCCAGGAGGTTGTTTCCAGCAGGGATGGCCAGTGAGGTACCATCCAGCAGGGATGACCAGCGAACTACCATCCAACAGGGATGGCCAGTGGGTTACCATCCAACAGGAATGACCAGTATAGCGATGTTCACCGAGTAGTACCATCTAGAAGGGTTGGCCAGAGCGGTTTCGGGTTTACCTCCAGCGGGGTTGGGAAGTGGTCCCCAATGCCAGGTTTACCTGCAGCTGGGCTGGGAAGTGGTCCCCAATGACGGTTTCGAGCCTCCCTCTAGTGGAGTACCCTTTTACGGGACTAGTCATTGGGACTCATCGACGACTTTATCCGAGTCTCCCTCCAGTGGATTACCATTTTACAGGATTGGGCAGTGTGGCACACGTCGACTTTTGTCGGGTCTCCCTCCAGCGGGAACCCATCGACTTCTAGGGATTACCCTCCAGCGGGGCTGGGAAGGGGGGTGTCGCCTGTCTACTTTGAGGAGACGTCTCGAATGCAGGGCAGTGACGAGGTGTGGTTTGACATTCCCCCAGAAATATCAAGTATGAGGGGAACTTTCCCCACTGAGACACATCCTTGTGATGTGACCTAAAACCGTGCGGGAAAGTCAGTGCCGCCCAAAGCAGATAGTGTCAAGGTGTGGTGATTTTATCCCTTTAACTTGCAGTTCGGGGCAGACATGCGGGATGCTGGGCATCGATGGTGTTTACTTCTAGGACTATTGGCTACTCACTTTCTTGGGCTAAGTTACGGGATGGAGACCCCCTTACGATCTTGTTCGGGCTTCTTTTTTGAGCATATGGATATGTATATACCTTGTTCCAGTACCCACTTCTTGGGTTTTGGTTACTCTCCTTCCAGGAGAGGTGAAGACACACGGGGTATGCCACATGATTTCCGTGTCTAGCTTCTCCTGGTTGGACGAGTCTACTCTCCTGCTATAGGTAGAAAAGACTCGACAAGAATTTCATCTTCTCACCATTTCCAGCTCCTTGTGTCTGGACGAGTCTGCCTCCTTTCTCTTGTTGGGTTTAGCTGGACTCTCTACTGTTACTCTTTAAGGCACTCTCGATTGTACTCCTTTAATTTCCCCTATTCGATCTATTGCTCACCCTTAGGTACCTCCTTTATTACTCCCTCGAGCCTTCGGGGTATCCTAATGAGTATTTTTATACTCACCCCTGCTTGGGCTTTTCCCGCACTTGGTGTGCCCTTGAAGATGATAGACAGGTTGGTCGTGACTTCAGAGGAGCTTAGAAGTTCGGGAACTTGGACCACGTGCAGTGGTCAAAGTCGAGTTCCAGGTGTGGGACTCTCCTAGCAGTTTTACTTTGTTTACCTGTTGCCGGGTTGTGGAACTTTTCTGGTTGGGCATGTGTTTCCCCCCTTTCTTTTCAGTTTACCTTCAGCTTTTACCTTGTACTGATTAGAGGTTGATGCACATTTGTGGGTTATTTATAGCATTTGGTACTTTTCTTT
Organism: Viscum album; assembly: GCA_963277665.1. Taxonomy (NCBI): domain Eukaryota; kingdom Viridiplantae; phylum Streptophyta; class Magnoliopsida; order Santalales; family Viscaceae; genus Viscum; species Viscum album. Next base: position 1,964,232,416 of record OY728137.1, read on the forward strand.
TCTTTTTACTCTGCACTTTTGCATTGAGTATGTTGCGTGTGTGTGTACAGGTACTCATGAAAAGGCCTCCCTGAGTTTTTGTGCCTTCGGCGCTGGTCGCCAGCCCCTGGCCTATAGAGGCGGGCTTGGGGTAGTTGCGGCTCGAGCCCAGGTAGGGTCGGGTCATGACACATGTGGTACCACTCTAATAGGTTGTGGAGGCTAAGGATTTAATAGGAAGATTATGTGAGTTGGGCTGGAAGCCAGTTTATTTTTAGTTATCATTTAGTATGTACTAGATAATGTGCCATTTTTATTCATATGATGCCTTCTATATGTTTTTTACTACTAATGCTACTCTATTATGTTTGACGCATCATGTAGAAAATTTACTACTTTTTATTCTGGATTGTAGGGGCCCTCTTGGATCACTTGTTTAATGTCTATAGGTTTTTGGAATGTCCAATATATAGATGGATCATTCCAAATTTTCAGTAGATTTAGGCATGACCCTTAGTCTTATTTTTAGAGGTCATAATCTCTGAATTTCTGTTTCAGGAAATTACTACTAGTCAGCAGCCTCTGGTGTAAAAGGTGGTGCACTTCAGGTCAGGTGATGATCCTACCCAGGTTCCATTTGGGTGATCTGATCTAGGTAATTAAAAATGGTATTTGAGAATTTTTTAGGATGAGATAGTGTTATTTAGAGGTAGATATGGATTTTCAAGGCTCGAGAGGCAGAATGAGTACATTCCTAGCTATCATAACATCAGTTGAAACCCATTTTTCCAAAGAATGTCTGGTGTTGGGACTAAGAACTCTAGGATGAGTGATGTGTTGGATTAGATTGAGGATCCTAGTTTGGGATAGATGAGACTCTGTATGAATCATAAGGCTTAGCCGTGGATCTAGTGAGTCATTCATGCATCATTATAGAGGAATTTTTAGGTCATGATACATACAACTATGAGAGGTGTTGTTTGGAATATTGCCACATCAAAATCAAATATTAATTGAATCAAATTATAATATAATAATCATTTTCTTAATTACATTATAATGGTTGATTAGATTAATATATATTTGAGGGTCTTATTTATTTATTATGATGTGTTTATTTGGTTCTCATAGGGAAATGATGTTTGGGATGTTGGTTTTTTTTTGAAAAACCTTATTTTAAGAGAAAAAAAATCATTTGGTGGAATGGGGTGTGTGTTAAAATAGTTTTAATATTATTTTAATTGGTATGAATCATAGAGCCAATAATTTTGAAATGGGTTGTGATTTTTTGGTTTTGAGGAAATATAAAGAAGTATTTTTAAAACTAGATCTTAAATAGGTTTTTGAAAAAATGATATCATTTTTTAGGAAAAGGGATCATCTAGTCCAAGGATTTTAGTGATTTAAGTTTTTGGTAAAAACCCTTGGATTACAAGGGGTGTTTTGAAAACTCTGGTGAGTTTTTGTGTGTGTAAAATATTTTGAGATGGTTTTTAAATAAAAAACCGGTACCTATATAAACCATACTTGAATGTATTTCTATGTTTTGGCTGGGATGACTCAAATGTTTGAATTATGTGCTTGGATAATGTGTCATGTTTTCTTAGAACTACTAAGTGTGGTTGGTGGGTTTGGATCTAGTGTGGTTAGATGTTGGGAAAAAGAAAATATAACACCCCAACCCCAAAACCCTGAATCTAGTGCATTATTTTATTATATTGGAATGATTAAAAGGAATCAAATCCTGAAGGACCGATCAATTTAGTAGTTATGGAATTAAAAATTATATACATGATACCCATAATACATTGGGAAAATAAAATAAAAAATTACACAAGTAAAAACTCATCATCCTTGAAACCCATTCAAATGATTCCTCTTCATAACTTGGGGAAAGGAAACATAATAAGGGTGAGATAAAATACTTAGTAAGGGTAAGTAAAGTGGAATAAATAATGAATTTATGTGAGTAAATCAACATATCAAGGTAAATAACTGATAACATATTCCATTCAAATAACTAAATAAGGCATAATCAAGTTTAAGGCACATGAAAACCTATACCATTAAGAACTTTCACAAGACTATTTAAAACCATAAGTAGAAACCTATTTAATTTGGCCAAATTATTTTTATCATGAAAACTTATCAATGCATTGAGGGGATTTATAAATTCTAGGCCCCACACATAATTTCCAGTCCAAATAATTCCTCATATCAAATAATCAAAATAAATAATATGCCTTATCAGGTAACCCTATTGAATAAAGAATACAGATTTATCAATATTTTCCCAGATAATCAAATAACTATCAATGTATACACCATATATAAAAATGGTATATGGTTTATGAGTGAATTATGATATTAAATGGAAAAGGGGTAGTATATAATTCACATTAAAGTGAATTGGTGGATAACAATGAATAAATTTCAAGAGAATGTAAATTGTGATGAAATCCCTTACCTTGCATTTCCTTTTTGTGTGAACATACTTTAACCTCCTGTATAATGGTTTTAATCTTATTACTAACTTATTAAAGAAAAATATTAATATTTATGAAATAATATATGATCTTCTTAAAATCTCTTATTACCTATTTTTTAATAATCTTTCATTATTTTTACTATTTCGGGTGCAAATTGCCTAGTTTCTCGAGTAAGTTTTGACATGTTATTTGTCATTCCTATTAATTAGATCATGATTTCAAAATCAAAAAAATTTATACCATGATCTAATTATCATATATATATATATATTCAGTATATATGTATTTATAATAATCCATAATATTTTTAAATAATAAATGAAATGCATCGTTCATGGAGACGGTAGACCGTATGTACGCATGAACACCACTTTCATTTATTTTTCATATTAAAATAATGAAAATTAAATGATATATATGTATATTATAATTATATTATAATATATATATCATATATTTCACATAGTTTTATTAAAAATATCCTTTATACGTTCCATGTATAGTGTAAATGAATCACGTCGCTTTGAGGAGGTGGTAGTCCACACTTCCACAAACGATGTTATCATATTTAAACAAATGAAAAGTATAAAGGTATGTGTTATAAAAGAATTAAAAAAAAAATATAAATATTATATATATATCATATATTTTTTTTCCATCATAATTATCTACCATGATAGGTTGTAAAGGAAAAATGAACGACATCGTTCAACGAGATAGTAGTTCACCGTACACGAATGGTAAGTTCATTACCCATCAGCTGGAAGTGTGTGTAAGTGTAGGTCAAACCATTCGAATGATAACATGTCAGTATATTTAGGATAATTATTTTATTATATAATCATGTAATAAGAATAATTTAATGGGTATATAAAGAAATAAAATGAAAGTGATTGTTGAAGAACATTGCCTCTTTTTTTGGGTATCTCCTTTTGATTTGCACAAAAGGGCGTATTTGGTTGGATTTATGCCCAAATTAAGTATTATATGATAAATATAGGGAATTTTTGAGGAGGAATGGGTATGGTTTGGTCAATATAGAAGGTTCAAAGTGGTTTGAGGAAGTGGGGGAGGAGGTGCACTTTTATAATTTAGGTGAGGAGAACTTTTGGAAACTTTAAAACTATTAAATTAATATAAATTATTTTTCAATTCCAAATGGATAAAAAGTGATTTATTTAGAATATAAGATTATTATTAGTTAAAATAATCTCATAAAATTATTTTTATACATGCTTATGTCACATTATTACCCTTATCCTTTGGATTTAACCCTTAGTTAAACCCTTTAACTCTTACCGTGACAACTTGGTTTTTACATTTTAAGGGTTAATATATTTACTATAAGATGAAAAAATAACCATAAATGAGTCATGGGTGACACTTTAAACATTATCCCAATTATTTGGCTTAATTTTAGATTTTTATTAATTTTATATCATCTGATAAAATATTATTTATTTTAAAATATCATTAATGTCAATTTTGACGCAATTCATCACTTGACTTTTTAAAAATATTCTAACATTAAGATATTTAAAAAAACTATTTTAAATAATCACTAAAATTTCAAAGTAATCCATAAAATTCATGTATGACATTAATTATATCAAATTATATTTATTTTAATATTTATTTTAATATTATTTATTTGATTCTTCCATTAATTAAACAATTACTAAATCATCATTGTGTCACTATTTAAGGTAATTATTTTATCACTAAAAATTATAAATAAATTACTATGATATATATAAAATTTTTATATTTCTAGATACTATTTACAATCGAACATATACCTTATATAATCTCATATTAAAAATATTTCAATTGTTAAAAAACAAAAGTGTGACAAAATTGACTTTTCTTTGAATATAATATTATAAATGTCATACTCTCATCCAAGTGACTTCCAAAGGTTACAATTTCATATAAATGATGATTTTGGTAGAAAAATACTCATCAAATGAAATTAGGATAAATTTTAGGGTAATTTTACAATATTTATAATATATGTTTTTCCTTTAATTACCCGATTTACCCTTAACCGTGGTAATAAAAAATATTACTAAAGATACTATTCCTATTGTCCAAAAATAAAAGGGACCTATTTAAAAAATTTGGATATTATGATTCCAAATATGGAATACATTTTTAAAAATTTAAAATATATAATTGGAATAAATTAATTAAAAAATAGTCCCATTGAAAAAACAAGAAAACAAGTTTTTAGAGTAAAAATGTTCAAAAGATTAAAAGGTTTTTATATCCAAATTCAATGTGAAATTGATTCCAATGAAATAAATTAGATTAAATAATAAGAAATTTATATAATTACACTTTAAAACCACTCAAATATATAATTTAACACTATAAATAAATTTTATGAAAAAGTTTTTTTCAATTAAAATGCAATATTTTATCACTATTCATCAAAATATGAAACTTATCAGAAATATACCAAAATTACAAAAAAAGTAAAATTTTATATTATGATTTAAAAGAATAAGTTTATTTTTTAAAATATAATATAGAAAAGTATCAGAAATTGGATTTAATATAGGTTCTCCATTAAAAGGTATTAAAACCGCTTTTATAAAAACATAGGTATTTATGTGTAATATTGGGTTTGTTATTATATTATGCCTATGAAATATATAGGATGAATGTAAAAATATTTTATTGGATATATAACATAGAAATTTACTATATAAATTATCTATGAGTGTTACAATTTAATTAAGTGTGAAAAACATGACTAAATAGTGTTTTGTTCAAACCTGGTGTTGCATGCATTGTAAGCTATCACAAAAATTAAATTTATTCTAAAAGGAAAATATGGTGAAGTCTTGGGGTTATAAATTGTTCCCTCCTAAAAAAATTTCATCCTAAAAATTTTAGGGGTGTTACCTTCTAAAAATATGTGGGTAGTTATCCTTCATAAAATCCTTTGGTCCCCATGTTGCTTCTTCCATTTAGTGATTTCTACAAAGTACCATTACTAGATGAGTTGTCTGATTCATTAATACTTGCTATTTAGTATCAGGAATCTGAATGGGTTCTTTATAGTATGAAATATTAGGTTCCAAATTTATTTCATCAGAGGTGAGAACATGTTTTGGGTCAGTCATGTACTTCCCTAGTAGAGATATATGAAACACATCATGTAATTTTGAGAGATTTGGTGGCATTGAAAAATGATAAGAAATAGCTTGAACCCTTTCAAGAATATCAAAGGGTCTGATTTACCTAGAAATTAGTTTCCCTTTCTTACCAAACCTTATAACACCCTTACATGGATTTAATTTCAAGAAAACACGATCTTCTACTTGGTACTCTAAATATTTCCTCCGATTATCAGTATAAAACTTTTTCTCACTTTGAGCTACTTTGATATGATTCTAGATAGATTTTACCTTTGTTGTTGCTTCTTAAAAAAGTTCTGGGCTTATGATTTTTCTTTCACCAGATTCATCCTAACAAGTTGGAGTATGACATCACTTACTATATAATTCTTCATATGACACCATTTGAATACTTTAATGGAAACTATTGTTATAGAAAAAATCTACCAAAGGTAAGTACTAATTTCACTTAACTTGAAAGTTGAGTGAGAATGAACTCAACATGACTTCAATTATTTGAATTATTATTTTATATTGTCCATTAGTTTAAGGATGGTAGGTAGTGCCCAAATGAATCTCAGTGTCTAGATCATTCTAAAGACTTTTTCCAAAATTTTGATGTAAAGAAGGGATCTCAATCAGGAACAATCAATAAAGGTGCACCATGGAGTCTTACAATTTCATTAATATAGATCCTTAAGAGGCACTCAAGAGGTATTATTTCTCTTATAGTAAGGAAATGTGAATATTTGGTTAGTCAATAAACGATAACCCATATTGCATCATTCTTCCTAGGAGTATTTAGTAGTCCCATGAAAAAGTTTATAGTAATTTCATCCCATTTATATATAAGAATAGGAAGAGGTTATAGGAACCCTTTAGTATTCCACCACACAACTTTCACTTATTGAAAAACCAAACATCTGGAAACATAATTAGAAACTTCCAACTTTAAGTTATTCCACCAAAATTTTTCTTTAAAGTCCCTATACATCTTTGTGCTACTAGAGTGTATAGAGAAATTTGAGCTATGAGAATCATCTAAAAATTACCTTTTTAGATCATGTATAGATGGAAAACATAAACTCTTTCCAAATTTTAGAACACTATATTCACAAACAAAGTTCGCTAATTTTCCTTTATTCACACTTTTAATCTTATTATGAAATTCCTCATAATATGATTGAGAATTATTTATATTATCTAATAAATATGATTTTTCAATCATTTGTAAGATTATTGATGTCTCACCTTCCTTATAAATTTTCATACGCATCTTTAATAGGTCCATGAAAATTGGATCCCTCTCAATCCCCATTTGGGTCAAAATTCCATGATTCTTCATATTCAATGCACGTGTTACCTTATTTTCCTTCCTAGGGTGGTAGTGTATCGATCAATCACAATCCTTGAGTAGCTCAATGCATCACTACTATCTCATTTTGAGCTCTTTCTATTAGAATACATATTTTAGGATTTTATGATCCATGTATATATCACATCCTTCCCCATAGAGATAGTCACTTCATATTTTCAAGGTGAAAATTACAGTCGCTAGCTCAAGATTATGGGTTGGATAGTTTTGTTCATGAGTCTTTAATTGCCTTGTTGTATATTCAATAACTTTATCATTTTTCGTTAGGATACTACCAAGTCCCTTATTTGATGAATCACTATATATGACAAACCCATCACTCCCAGATGGTAGATTCAAAATCAATGAATTTAATAATATTATCTTTTGTTTATAAAATCATTCTTCACATTACTTTGTAAAAAAAAAACTTAACCCCTTTAAGTATAATTTTGGTTAACAGGTTAACCAATTGGGAAATTTTTTGAATGAATCACCAATAGTAACCTACCAAACCAATGAAACTACATACCTCAGTTGTGTTTTTTGGTGTAGGCCATTCTATGACTACCTTTTTCTTTACAGGATCAACTGATATTCCATCCTTGGAGACAATATGGCTAAGAAAAGGAAATTTTTGAAGTTAAAAATTATACTTACTAAATTTCCCATATAACTCTTCCCTTATAAGATTATTAAGAATGATTTAGAAGTGATTATCATGATCCTCATAGCTTTTAGAATACAACAGAATATCACCAATGAATACCATAACAAAATCATCAAGATATTCTTTGAATAGTCTGTTCATTACTTCCATAAAAACATAGGGTTTATTATTCAATCCAAATGGCATTACTGTAAACTCATAATGCTCATACCTTGTCCTAAAAGTTGTCATTATAATGTATTCCTTCTTTAATTTCAATTAGTGATACCCAAAATATAGATCAATCTTTGAAAAATATTGGGATTTGTGAATTTGATCAAATAAGTCATCAATGCGAGGTAGATGATACTTATTATTTTTTTAATAACATTAATTTCCCTATAATCAATGCACGACCTCAGGGATCCATCTTTCTTCTTAACAAAGAGAACATGAGATCCCCATGGTGAAAAACTAGGGTGAATAAATCTATTATTACCTAAATCCTCTAGTTATTTCTTCAACTCCACTAATTCTAAATGGGCTATTCTATAGAGAGTCTTTGATATTTTCCTTGCATTAGGGATTAAATAAATAGAAAATTAAACTTCATGCTCTAGGGGATGTATAGGAAATTATTTAGGAAATACATCAATGTATTCTTATATAATAGGTACATACTCAATTTGAAGACTAACTTATTCATCACTTGATGTTGTTTTCTCTTCTTCCCAAATAATTTCATTCAGTAGAGTTACTGGGGGTGGATATAGATAAGAATCAGGTGAGAAATCTTTTTCTCTAAAGATGAGAAATTCCTCATATTCCTCACAAATCATAATTTCCTTCCTCTTGTAATAATTTTTTTCATCATATTTTAATATCCAATCTATATTGAGGATTATATCAAAGTAAAACATAGGTATGATAATGTGGTCAACACATAAATCATGTTTATGTGTCATAATGAGGACTAACCAACACATATTTATTGTAATGAGACTTCCATTAGAAGTTTTTGATGACAACTCTCTTATTAAATCAAAAGGGAAATGTCTAATTTTCTTAAAAAACTGGCTAGATATAAAAGAGTGAGATGATCAAGAATCAAATAAAGCATTGGATAAATTTTAAGATAATATTAATGTACCTTCTAACACTTCATTTAGTACTTCTGCCTCCACTATAGTGATCAAATAAGCTTCGCCATCTTCCATTGGATTATTCTATAGTAGATTGCCTTGATTCCTAGGGAATTAATTTTCATAGTGCCCCATATCTTTACAATTGTAGCACTGGATATCATTGATTTGTTTCTTCCCCTTGCATTTATGAGCTTGGTGATACCTATCTATGCACTTATAACAAACTCCTAGTCCCTTAAATCATTTCCCAAGGTTATTTTCCATAATATTCACAAGATGAAAATTGCTAAAAATTCTTCTTCTTCTTTGATACATTCCCTTTTTCATGGTGCTCAGATGGCGTCTTTTTGTCTTGGTTTCCCTTTAATATATTTATTCTTGAAAATTACTTCTCTGTCATGATGGCACATAAAAATATTTCATCATATGATGAAAAATTCTGAGAAACTAGCACCCTTATGATATTTGGCTCAAGACCTTAAAAAAGTGATCGATCTTGCACTCTGTGTTGTGTATATAATCCATAGAAAACCTGGATAACCTTGTAAAGGTATATTCATAATCTGAAACACTCTTTTATTCCTTCTTCTTTAAGATAAGTAAATTCCTATTCATCTCAATTTTTTGATCATGAGGGAAGTATTTATCGAATAATGTCTCCTTAAAATTTCTCCATTCCATAAGTTTTATTTCTTCATCCTCCATAGTATTCTGAATCAAGGTCCACCATTGATCTATATCACCTTTGAGACAATAAACCAAAAGTGTAACCTTTTCTATTCCACTGTATCCCATGGCTATACATATCTTCTCTAAAGACATAATCCACTGCTCAGATACAATTGGATTAGTAGTCCCACTAAATGATGGGGGATTCTATCTTATAAAGAGATCCAGCATATGAGATTCTCTCTGTGGAATAGGTTGATCTATTTGGGAAAGGTTATTTATCATAACCTGATTAAGTTGACCTAGTATCACCATAATTTTCTCTGTTCCAATACCATATTTATTGGTTTCCTCTCCAGGGTAACCCCTTCAATTTCCTCAAGTATTGATACCATAAATCCTTCCAGGTTCCATTTATAAATAATGAAATATACTAGATTAGTATATAAAATCATGAATTTCAAATATGGTATAACACTCAACATAAATTAAATTTATTAATCATAAATAATAAACTTTGGTTAATTTGGGGACATCTTTACTTTTAAATCCTTCCTAACGGTTTGTAAAGAAAATGAGAATTATCCTAAACATATCCCTTGGGAGTGTCAAACCAGGTGTGTATTAAGGACCATTGTCATGTAACAGGTTACATCAAGTTAGGATCGACACACCTTTTTAGAGTTGCTACCCCTAGGTACATTTTTTATAGAACCACGTCCACTTGTAGTATCCAAATAGGTATGTATTTTTAGGAATACCCACATAATCTCTACTTTAACAAAATTCTAGGATATTCATCTATACTTATCCTTAAAGTCTATCTTTGGGTTATTTTCTATAATCTATGTTTTCTAAATCTAGTTTCCAAGATTACTGCCAAACTTCCTTTGATACCAACTATAATGCCCCAACCCCAGAAGCCCGGAGCCGGTGCATTATTTTATTATATTAGCATGATTACAAGGAATAAAATCCTAAAGGACTGACTAGTTTAGTAGTTTTGGAATTCCAGATTACATACATGATACCCATAATACATTGGAAAAATAAAATAAAGAATAACACAAGAAAAAACACAACATCCTTGAAACTCATTCAAAGATTCCTCTTCATAACCTAGGGAAAGGAAACATAATAAGGGTGAGATAAAATTCTCAGTAAGGGTAAGTAAATAGGAAGTAATAATGAATTTATGAGAGTAAATCAACATGGAAAGGTAAATAACTAATAACACATTCCATTAAAATAACTAGATAAGTCATAATCAATATGGAAATGTAGATAACTGAAACACATGCCATTTAATCAATAAACTGAGAATGAATTGCATCCATAGATTTTATCATATGAAAATATCATGGATAATAATAATAATAAATAAAATACCTGTGATAAAAATACTTAATTATTGGACTCCATGTCTGAGTCACATGAAAACTTATACCGTCAAGACATTTCACAAGATGGATTAAAACCCCAGGTAGAAACCCGTTTGATTTGGACAACTTATTTGTCTCATGAGAACCTGTATATGCATCAAGGGGATATATAAAGTTCTATCCCCACCCATAATTTATAGTCTAAATCATTCCACATATCTAATAATCGAAATAAATAATCTTCCTTATCAAATAACCGTATTAAATAAATAATACTGATTTATCAATATTTCCCCATACAATCAAATAACTATCAAAGTATACACTGTATGTAAAAATGGTATATAGTTTATGAGTGAATCATGATATTAAATGACAAAGGGTTAGTATATACTCTATATTAAATTGAATTGGTGTATAATAATGAATAAGTCTCAATGGAATGTAAATTGAGATGAAATCACTTACCTTGCGTTTCTTTTTTGTGTGAATGTCCTTTAATCTCATGTATAATAGTTTTAAGCACATTAATAACTTATTCAAGAAACATATTAATATTTATGATATCATATATGACATTATTATAATATCTTATTACCCATTTGTTAATAATAATTCACTATTTTCACTATTTCGGGTGTTAATTGCCCAGTTTCTTGAGTAGGTTTTGACATGTTATTTATAGTTCATATTAATTAGATAATGATTTCATCATCTCCAGAATGTAAATATGACATAATTATCATATATATTCATTATATATGTATTTATAATAATCATTAATATTTTTATATAAGAAATGAAATGCACTGTTCATGGAGACGGTAAGTTGTATGTACACATCAACGCTACTTTCTTTTCTTTGTCATATTTAAAGAATGAAAAGTAAATGATATATATATATATATATATATTATAATTACAGTGTTATATACATGTCATATATATCACATATTTGTATTAAAACCATCCTTTATATGTTCCACGTATAGTTTGAACGAATCACGTCGCTTTGAGGATGCGGTAGTCCACACTTCCACAAACGATGTTATCGTATTTAAAAAAAATGGAAAGTATAAAGGTATGCATTATAAAATAATTCTAGAAAAATAAATACATAAATATAATATATATATCATATAAAAAAAATATTTCCATCCTAATTTTTAATCATGAGAGGTGGTAAAGGGAAAATGAACAACATTGTTCCACAAGGCGGTAGTTCGCCGTACACGAACGGTAAGTTCATTACCCATTAGATGGAAGTGTGTATAGGTTTAGGTAGAAACCTTATAATAATAAAATATAAGTATATTTAGGATACTTATGTTATTATATAATCATGAAATAATAATAATTTAATGGGTAGAAAAATAAATAAAATGAAAGTGATCATTAAAGAACATTACGTCTTTTTTTGGGTATCTTCTTATGATTTTCTAAAAATGAATTCTTTGGTTGGATTTATGCCAAAAATTAAGGATTATAGGATTAATATAAGGGATTTTTGAGGAGAAATGGAAAGGTTTTGGTCGATATAGAAGGCTCAAAGTGGTGTGAGGTAGTGATAGAGGATGTGCCCTTTTATAATTGAGGTGAGGGGCACTTTTGGAAACTCCAAACTATTAAATAAATATAAATTAATTTTCAATTTCAAATGAATCAAAAGTAATTTATTTAGAATATAATATGATTATGGGTATAAATAATCTTATAAAATAATTTTTAGACATGTTTAGCTCACATTCTTACCCTTATCCTATGGATTTAACCCTTAGTTAAACCCTTTAACTCTTACCACAACAACTTTGTTTTTACACTTTAAGGGTTACTATAGTTACTATAAGATGCCAAACGAACCATAAATGAGTAATATATGAAACTATAAATCATATCAAAATTATTTGTATAAATTTTATATTTTTATAAATTTTATATCATTTAATAAAGTATTATTTATTTTAAAATATCATTAATGTCAATTTTGACAGTATTCATAACTTGAATTTTTAAAAATATTCTAAAAACATTATATATTTGAAAAAAATATTTTTAATCATCATTAAAATGTTAAATTAATCCATAAAATCCATGCATGACATTAATTATATCAAATTATATTTATTTTAATATTTTTAATATCATTTATTTGATTCTTCCATTAATTAAACAATTACCACATCATCATTATGTCACCATTTAAGGTAACTATTTTATCACTAAAAATTATAAATAAATTACTATGATATAGATAAACATTTTATATTTATAAATACTATTTATAGTCAAACATATACCTTATATAACCTCATATTAAAAATATTTCACGTGTTAAAAAACAAAAGTGTGACAAAATTGACTTTTCTTTGAATATAATATTATAAATGTCATACTCTCATCCGACTGGATTTAAAAGGTTATAATTTTATCCCAAGGATGATTTTTTTCCAAAAAAAACCCGTTTAATGAAATTAGGACAAGTGTTAGGGCAATTTTATAATATTTATAATATAAATTTTATCTTTAATTACCCAATTTACCCTTAACTATGGTAATAAAAAATATTAATAAAGTTACTATTCATGTTTTCCAAAAATAAAAGGTACATATTTAAATAATTTGGATATTATTATTCCAAATATGGAATCTATTTTTCCAAATTCAAAATACAAAATTGGTAGAAATTAATTAAAAATTAATCTCATTGACGGAATGAGAAAATATGTTTTTAAAGTAAAAACATTCAAAAGATTGAAATGTTTTTATATACAAATTAAATGTGAAATTGATTAAAATGAACTAAATTGGACTAAATTGTAAAAAAATTATCTAATTATACTTTAAAACCACTCAAATATATAATTTAACACTATAAATAAATTTGATGAAAAAGCTGTTTTCAATTAAAATGAAATATTTTATCACTGTTCATCAAAACATGAAATTTATCAGAAATATACCAAAATTTCAACCAAAGAAAATTTTTATATTATTATTTAAAATTATAAGTTTATTTTTTCAAATAGAATATATAAAGTGTCAAAAATTATATTTAAAATAGGTTCACCATTAAAAGGTGGTAAAACTACTTTTATAAAAATATATGTTTTAATGTACAATATTGGGTTTGTTATTATCTCATGACTATAAAATATATTAGATGAATGTCAAAATATTTGATTGGATATATAACATATGAATTCACTATAAAATTTCTTTATAAGTGTTATAATTTAATTGACTGTGAAAAACATGACTAGATAGTGTTTTGTTTAAACCCAATGTTGCGTGCATTGTAATCTATCAAAAAAATTAAATTTATTATAAAAGGAAAATATTATGTAGTATTGGGGTGATACAGAAAATATAACTCATGTAGACTTGGTTTTATTTCTTTTTAGTAGTTGTCTAAGAGAGAACAAGTTGTTTGGATTGTGCATTCAGTGGGTATGCCGAGGTTATTTTGAGATAACTGCATGTAGAGGGCTCATGAGACATGTATTTGACATTTAGATCAAGTATCCAAACGTGATTTTTTATGGTTCTATAGTTTAAGCCAGTTTATTTGGGTTTCTATAGGTGATTCCTATGGTAGGGAACACCATTAAGCCGAATCATCATTTTTGAGTGAAGTTTTATGGTGGGCAGCAGCATAAATCTTAGGATGAGTTAGTTATTAACACTTAAATGTTTCAAGATATATATGTTTGGTTTAGAATTGTCTTAGTGTTATGTGATTGGTGTTTCATGTTAGTGATCATGTATGTGTGGGGAGGTCATGTCCAATCATTACGTTCAATGGTTGATGGGATGTGGGCCATAGAGATTGGGTGTTTAGACCAGAAAGTAGATAATAAACATAATCCTATGGTGGGGAGAATCATATTGATTATATAAGTAAAACCCTTATATAGGTTAGGTTCATGGATGTGGTATAATCCAAGAATGAGTTAGATTGGTGACACATCAATTCTTGTGGGTAGATCATGATTGTTATACTTTGCCGATCAAGGTCCCAACAATGGAATTACACTAGTTTTTAGGTTTGAAAATTAGTGGGGGTGTTTGGATGATTCTTTTATGCCTTTGATAATTGAGATATCAGGATCGGGAGATGTGGAGGTGTGTCAGAAGGTGTGGTCAAGCCTTTCAGTAAAAGTCGGTTAGAGGTGGACCAACTGGTGTTCTGCGTGGAAATGGATATAGTGGAGTTAAAATCATATCAAGTGAACCATATCATTTATGATGGATAAATTTTAGGGATCAATCCAGTATTTTGTAGGAACATCAATGTATTCTATCTTGGTAGTTAGAGTTTCTAATCGGAAGCACATTTGATGCTTGGTGATGGAACATGGTATGTTGGTAGCAAGTTACGATTGAGGTAGGTCAAGATTCATGGTTGGAGGACCACCAGATGCTTCTATATGATGAGAATCTTTATGGTGATAATTTTTTAATGATATGTGTAATTATGGTTTGTGAAATTTAGAGGAAATTTTAATTTTTAAACCTGAAGCGTGGGATGTTTAGTGAATTGGGAATTAGATCAGGAATATGTGGGTTAGAACATAATAGGAAGATTTTTTTGGATGTGTAATGAGGTTTGGTTGGTGGCTCGAGTGCTTGAGTGAGATTTAAGGAAGGGTTAAGGTGACCCTTAGATGAAATTTTAGCTACAAGTGATAAACCATGATGTAGAACTGGGCATTGTAGTATGACATGAGTTATGGAAATTATGAATTTTCTATTAGAAAATAGGGTACACTATAGACTAATGGGCCATGTTATGGTGGTGTTTGTAGAGGAAAGACCACACCTCAACCAGAGGGATTCACTTGGAGGGTTCCTAGGAGGCAGGGGATTCAGGATTACCTTGAGGGTGGGTTTAGTCACAACCTAGGGACTACGTTGTTGTGTGGTCTTAGTGGGAGATCATCTTGCTGAAGCCTAAGGGCTGTGCTATAGGGGACCTTCAGGAGGTAGGACCTTGGGATTCCCCTATAATGTGGGTTGAACTGTGTATCTCTACTCTGCACCATATCTAAAGGTCAGGGGAGTTCCCCTATACCATAACCTAGGGGTTTATGCAATAAGGAAACCCTAGAGAGGGGGCACTACTTTATGGCCCCCATAACTATGTTGTAAGTGTATCCCACCCAGTTTTTATGGAATATTTGGTCATTTTATGGGGGGTACTATTTAAAACCCCCATGGGATTCCTTCCATTTTGGATGACTAAAATAGGGGGAACATCCCTCTTTGGCTTTCCTTCTCTATCTCTTTATCTTCCTTTTATATGGGTGGTTCATGATAGTTTCTCCATGCCTATTCTTAGTAGGATGTCTCCCCTTCTCCTATTTCATCTACTCCTTTGTTTTAATTTGATTTTGTTTCACCCAATTAGGGTTTTGGAGAGAATATTTCACCAGGTTATGGAGAAACTATTTCATTTATGGGGATTTTATGTGCGAATTATACAGGATATCCCAGGAGGAGGTATTCAAGACATTTTGATTGCTTAACTTGAGGTATGTTTCCCCATGAATTTAATTAGGGGTTTTGTAAAATTTCTCTTAAATTTGTTTTCAAATCAGTTAATTAATTTGGGTTTTTTTTTTGTGGATTATGTATGGGTGTGTTTCAAGAGTGGACTACACCCTATTGAACATTATTTTGGTTCCATGAGGTCAATCTATGAGTTGGGCATCGATTATACAGATTTTTTAATTTTCTTTTAAATGTATTATTTATTAATTTGATGGTCATTATTGACGGGATAAGTGCTCATGGGATAAGAGGGGGTTGATATGGGATTGGGATAGATTATGGAAGAAACCTTAACTTTTTTTAGTCACTTGTTTATTTGGTGATTTTATGTTCACTTATGATCACTAATATTATCTACCTACATGAGTGCATGGTTTTTTTGAATTCACTTAATAAGGATAGGATGAGATTATGTTATACTAGTAGTCAACATTGATTTCATGTAAATATAAATGGTTTTATGGTGGTGAATTGGTTGAATGAGTGTTAGTGGACCTTCGTATAGTCTACTTGGTGGTGTGAGTTAGATTTCAAAGAGAAACATGTTTCCTTTATAAATGTATTTTAAAAAGGGTTTTACTTAAATGGAATTTTAAAGGAAAAGTGATGATTTGAGAAACAATTCAAAATGAAGGTGAAATTTTGTCCATGGTCCTAGTTTGAGTAAGAAAACATGTGATTCCATTTATAAACAGTTTTAAAAGAGGATTTGACTTGGTATATAAAGGAAATAAAGAAGCGACTGGTTGAATTGTTTTGGTCTATTTTAACTTGTGATGGTGATGCCCTATTTTCCAAAGAATGTGTGCATGTTGTGTTATCCCTAGTTTCATTTTATTGGTGTTTATATCATTTCATTATTATTCATGATTTCATGTGATAAACAATGATGTTGGTTTTTGGTATCAAATCCTAGGTTGGGTTGTGATGATGTAGTTGACTTCTTACAAGGTATAGAAGGGCCATACTGCCCCTATTGAATTATATTATGAACTGGATAATAGGATAGGGTCTAGGTATTGAGGTACTGACACCCTATTATTGAGTTGATAAGTTATGATATGGATTGCATGTCCTATTGTTGTTGTGTGAATGTGCTGACTGTGTGTTTTCTTTTTGCTGCTATATGTCCATATTAATGGTTGTAACCCTCACCTTGAGTGAGAGGGGAGAGAGGTATGGCCTTTCCCTGAGTGATAGGGTACTATTAGGATCACCATGAGTGAGATGAGATCCTATTTTTATATGAAGTGTAGGCCTACCTTGAGTGAGAAGGTATGATTTCAGATTGGAATAACCTTTCCCCGAGTAAGAGGGTATTGGTAGGGACAACCCTGAGTGAGATGGTACTGGTCCACTTGTGTTCATTGGGCCCTACCATGCAGATATTGTAGTAGTAATGACATGTTATGATGCGTTCATGGTTCAGGATGAGGATTACCCTTAGTGAGAGGGTACTGGCCATGACTTGGTGGGGATCCCTACCATGTATCTTTAGGTAGTGGCCGGGTCTTGTTGGGACACCCTACCCTTCAAATTAAAGCATGGGTTGAGGATTTGGCTGAACACCATACCCTTCATCTTTAGGTATAGGTTGGGTTATGATATGAGGTGACTCTCTTCCTTATAGTATAGAGTTGAAGCAGGTATGGTTAGGCATTGTGGTGGGCTGGTTTTCACACAATATCTTGTCGTGTATGCTTGCATGTGTACTGTGTGTTTTGTTCTGGGTGGGTGTATTTCATGAACACAATATTCACTTCTTATATATGTATTACATGAACATATACTTAATCACAAAAAAACTTAGTATCATTGGGTCATTGAGGTTTCTATCGGGTCGTTGGACTCACCCCTACCTATATAAGTGGTATGGTTTTCAATGTTACATGGGAAAACCTTCCTATTTTCTCTTAGGAAATAGGTACTTCTTAGATCTAGTTATGTGGTACTAGTATAGTAGGTTTTGGAGGATTAAAATTCTATAGGATGCTTATTCAAGTTGGGATGGATGCCAGTTTATTTTCATTTTTTATTTAGAATACTCTAGTTACTGTTCCATTATTTATTCATATGATGGCCTATTATATGTTTGTCTACTGATACTACTCTTTTATTTTTTATATATCATATAGACAGTTTAATAATTTTTATTATAGACTGTGAGACCCTCTTGGATCCTTATTTTATGTCTATAGGTTTTTGGGATGTCTATTATATGAACAAGTCATGCCAAATTTTCAGTAGATTCGAGCATGAACCTCAGACTCATTATTATAAGGAATAGTATGCCCATGATTTTTGGGTCCTTGCCCCTAGTAAATGACCTCTAACATACAAATATATGTGCTTGAGGTCAAGTTATGACCTTTCCTAGGTGTTGTTTAGGAGATCCATGCAAGGATTTTACACACCTAAAATAGGGAGTTACCATCCTTACGATGCTCTGCTCATCCTCATCCAAGACCATCTATGTCTTATCTAATCCCATATCAACACATAAGATCCTATATCAAGCCATAAAATCTAAAAAATTAATTATAACAATTAATAAATGATTATTTAATCTAATCCAATGTGGAATAATCATAAAAAACTAACTGAGTAATTTCCACTCATTGAAACCTCAAGAAATGATATGCCAACATCCTATGGCATGCTACCAATATGTCTATAAAAAAATCCTTATCACATGACACTTGATCACTTTCAAATTTTGTCTAATTTAATTATAAACCCTAGGAAAATTTCATATAGTGACATAACTTTAACCAAAGGGTGATCAACGATGTGAGATCATCCTCTCGGGATGTCCTCTAGCCAAGCCATGAAAAAATACCATGATTATGGGATTATTCCACCATGATTTGGTGAAATTATCAACAAAAGCCTAAATAAAAACATTAATTCCAGTGGATAAAAAAGTAGGAGGATAATTAAGGGATAAAGGGAATAATAATATTTTTTATCATTGTGGGAAACACCCAAGGATCACCCCTCTCTAGGTGGGATTGAAAGGTAAAAATAAGGGGGATTCAGATGATATAGCCCACTCCCGACACCCCACTCAACCTAAATCTAAAGTGGGGATAAACCTAAAATGTTGGTTTTGGACCTATTTTAAAAACTAGAATATGGAACCATCATGGTGTGGACTTATGTGTTACGACCTAACACCATCTCTCTTGGGAATATATTGATCCAACGATGTTCTTTATATTCTAATTTATATTGATGATCACAAACACCCACATTTGTTTTACTAATAAAATTAATTTAAACAAATTTTTGGTTTGTATTAATTTAGTTTTAATTTATATGAAGTTAAATTTTCTTATGTATTCCAAGCATATTAAATTAGTTTGTAATCACTATTCATAATCCTATGTTTGAAGTGAACGTCACGACCAGAAACCTTAATTTTGTAAGGATCACTACTTTTGGAACCTTATATTTGAAATAAACTTTAGGATTAGGAACTATACTTCTATCAACCACACTATGATTTTGTACTTAACATATGGTTCATTAACCCTATATTTGGAATCATCTATACATTTTCAACCATACATTTTAAGATTATCCCTATTTAGGGAAACCCTATGTTTTCTCCAATCATCTATGAGATTTGAATTATGGATTATTTCCATAATTTTTGTAACAGTTTCATTGGAGTATTTATATATCTTTAAAACTATTTAAAGACTAATTCAAATTCCCTTATTCAATGGATTAAATTATTCCTATTTCTAAGAGAATTTATGATTTTCCTTGGGAATTTTTAAATTCAAATTTTCATGATTTATCAGGTGGATTTTATAGATCTATTTTACCTAAAGTAAATTAATATTCTTGTTAAATACCGAGAGTTATTTATTCCCTAGATGTTATGAAATCTATAGTTATCTGAAGAGATACACTTTAGAGACATATATTTTTTGATCTATTTCTATTTTATCATCATGTTTTTGTTGCTGTATCTATTGTCAATCATTTTATATAGTTCTTCGAAGCAACTATCAATGATACACTTTGGATACATACATGCTTGTCATCCACTCAGTGTTGGATTTTCTTATATATAAATAAAATTAATCCTATGTAATATTAAAGATTATTTTTCTACTGCTGTGCTTTATTGAATATCTTCTATATCTATCATCCGCTTCTACAACTATGAGCTAAACCAAAATTCATCTTATTCATATCATCTATTTTAGTGAAGTGTAAGATACTTATACTTATTCATGGTGGAGTGTCAGATTCTCATACTAAGATATGTATATTACAGTTCCCTATAAAATAAACATAAGGCCTTGTAAAATCCTTATTGTAAGGTTTCAAATTCCTCCATTTTGTTATGGAGGTCCCTGGTAAAGTGATCTATTACTAAAAATCTCCAAGCTCATGGAAAGAGAATTAGTGGAGTCAACTATGGGATTTATATTCCTCGAACCACTATATATCTCCATGCTTAATTATTTGCTTTATTTAGTTTCTTTTTCTTAATCATCTTTAAGTGATAAGGAAAGAATAAATTTATTTCAATAGGGATAATGTAATGGCTCGGACCTCTCCAGTCCATTACTTGTGAAAATGTGGTGTTAGAGGTGTTCCGGGAGGTTAAGGTGACTTATCCCCAACACTTTACCAAAAAATTCCATTCCAGTGAACAGTTCCAATGGTAGACAATTGTGAAATGTAACGTCACGTTACATTTTCAGGTACTTTTGAAGTTTCTAACTACATTTGGTTTGGATTAGTGACTTGGGGGGTGCGTTTGGGTGTACTTTTAAGGAAAACTAAAGGGCAATAGCTTTCGCATGGGCGACACACGCTTTGTCTAAACCGTGCGGCCAAACTGTGCGTAGTTGGTCTTGGAGGCAGTGGCTTCCACACAGGAGGTGCACGATTTGTCTAACCGTGTGGCCAAACTGTGCGATAGGGGTGGTCATGGTAGTATCTAACACATGGTTAGCGTATGGTTTTTCAAACCATGCGGACTAACTGTGCAGGCACTTAAATTAGATCCTTAAATTGTGGATCTAACTTATTTTTCCTCTAAAGGGTTCGTTTAAGCTCCTAGGTGGCCCTAACTCAGGATTTTTCTTCTCCTAAGGTCAAGGAGGTTTCTCCCTTCATTCCAGAGGTGATACAAAGGATTCTATTAGAAAATAAAAGTCAGATTCTTAAGTTATGTGATCATTCTTCTTCATTCTTGATCAGTTTCTTAGATCCACTTGGATCTACTTCTCCTATTCTCTTAGTTTCTTAGACCTATGTCCATTATGGGTAGATCTAAGTGTGTCGATGCCAAATATGATGATCTTTGGTCTTGATCTTTCTAGGGGAAGAGATCTAAGGCAGGTTTTTAGAGAATCGACCCGGGTTTCTTGAGCGTTCTTCGACCGTCGTGGTTTTCATCAAAAACCTTTGAGGTAGGGGATTCATTGCTTCTCTTTATTTTATGTGAAACTATAATGTTATCATGTTTTATCCCATTATATGAAAATATAATTGACATAATAAATATTTGAACCGAATAAATAAATTGATATCGATCATATGTTGTTGCCTCTTGTTTTGATAGATAGTGTGATATTTATGCTTGTTCCTGGTGAAAATCAGTAAAGAACGTAAACCAAGATTAATTTCTATTTGTTTGGATAAAGATAAATAGGCATGTGAATGAATCTGGTTCTTGTTGTAATTTGATGTTAATCAATTTGGCGTAGTAAGCAAGTTTAATCATTTGTGATAGCTTACTGGTTAGGTTTCCTAATTTTGGAACCAACGAATTATAAATCTGTTAATTCAAGATGGATTAAAGAATTTATTGTTTGATAATTCCTTGAAGGGTTCTGAGTTACCATTTTGATTGTTATAGGGCCAATAGCCCAAGTGATGTGATGTTTGTTTTTCCTACTGCTTGTGTTGAGACGTGATCCTGGATGGGTGTTGTGATATGTGGGGGCATGGGGGCCTTTTGGTTGTGGTAGCAGATGACTCCTAGAGTGGTGAGGTGCATCGGTTTATGCATGTGGGTGTTAGGGAGGGCACTAGGGATGATGGAGTGTGATGGATGTGATTGTTGGATTATTACTGGTTCTTTGGTTGTTTATCTACTTTACTTTTCCCCACTACTCAAGGCAGCTAGTCTTGCTTACCCTTCTTCTGAAAGAGGAGAAGACGTGCGGGGTATGCCACTTGCTTTCTGTGTTTATCTTCTCCAGGGATGATGGGTCTACGCCCTTTCTATAGGCGGAAAATACTCGACGGGTAGTACATCTACTCACCGTGTTGAGCCCCTTTGTGTTAGTAGCATAGAATGATTTTCTAGAATGCCTATGAATATGAGAAAGTGATTCTTTAATGAATATAGGAATAAATGGTATTAACCCATGGGGTTGGAGTTTGCTGGAACATAATGAAGAGGCTATAATTTTAAAGGGACGGTGGACTTTGGGTGTGATGCTAATGAAGTATAATGTGGAATGGTTCATGGTTAATTAATTTTTAATGAATTAATTAACATAAAGTGGAACTGAAAGGAAAAAGGCAATGAAGTAATCTAATAAAGTTCTTTAAATGGTTGTATGCTTATAGGATATATAGTCTTAGAAGTGGCAGCCCGGAGTCCAAGAGACATTAGATGCAGTTGAGTCTAAGACTAGGTTATGCCCATAGTGTGGTTGTGAGATATAATATATCCTATACTTTTTGTGTTTCTATACACTACTCCACCCTGTTAGTAAGGGCAACTGACACCCCGGGGATTCTGAGCCCTGGGGGGTGTTTTCCCCAACATTCCGGTGGGAAGAAGAATGGATGACTACCCCCTTTGGCCCCGCTCTCTTCTCTTGGTAGTTACTGGTGATGGCAGGAACATTGGTTAGTTTTCCCCATATATGTGTGTAGAGGGTTGTAATGGATTTTGGTTATTCACACACATATATTCTTGATATAGTTTTCTATGGACTACTATAGGTGTAACGTGTATAGGCTATGATGGATTGAGGATCCTTACTCAGTGTATGGGATGTGATGGCTTGAAGTATAATTCCTGACATATGATACATGTTATGCGAGCTGTGGTGTCTCCCGGAAAATACCTGGTTACTTTGGTGTGTGGATGTGGTGGTTTTGTTGCACGAGGTGCATATTGTGGGGCTTCGCCCAGGTGTCTGTGGGCAAGCCTTTTTGGAGATAGATGCTGAGGACGTGCAACATTGGGGCAAAGAGGCAAACCAGTGGGGAAGCAGTAGTGGGGTACCCTTTTTATTCTTTAGTATATGATATATTCTTGTATGCGTTATTTGGTGAGAGTATCCATGGTGAGGCTGAGAACTTAGTATACCTGTTTAGGTGACGAGTTAGTTTCACTTGTTGTTTACTGTGATTTAGCATGATTTCTTTACTTTTTCATGAGAGGATTTAGGGAGGATCCTACTGAGTATACTGTTATACTCACCCTATGTATATATAAACTATTTTCAGGTCACTTAGAGCAGGTTGGAGATCAAGCTGGTTTCTACTAGCTTGTGGTTGCAGGAGCTGTTCGGGCTTGTGGTTGCTGCTATTTTTTACTTTCTTTTGGGTACTTGTAGTTTTTCCCCTTTCAGTTGTAGTACTTTTTCATGGAATTACATATTTGCACTTTTTTCTTTTATATTTTAGTTCTAAGTTGAAGTTGGTGTGTGTTTATCTTATCTCTCTCTTCCGCATGTGTTCTCTTAGAGGATAATGCCTCCCATTTGTGTGTTTATTATACCCTCAGTGCTAGTCGCCAACCCAGGGCCTACTGGAGGCGAGACTCAGGGGTCATTATCTCCCTTTTCACATTGCCTACCTAGGGGGGGTACTCTTTCTGGGAGGGGGTCATGACAGAGTGGTATTAGAGGTCTGGTTGAGGGATAAGATGGAGTTTGGAGTTAGGAACAGGTGAGGTTGCATGGGTTGGTAAGGCAACAATGTCATTCATGTTTAGCAAGTGAAGTAAACACTGGAGACTGGATGAGACATAGGCATTTAGGGCCCCCTATGATCTAATGTACATACCTTTAAGTTTTCAATGACTACTAAACAGGGTGATACAAGTTACAGGGTAGAGACCTAGGAAAGGATCATGCATCATTATTCTTTGTTCCTGTGTTTGAATGGGTATACCTTGGGATAGGTTAACCTAAAATGAATAAAAGAAAATTTTTAATTAATTAATCTTGAGTCTTCCATATTCTAGGTTTAGTAGATCTAATGGTTTGTTATTTTATAGGTATGTCTCCAGGTCGACGCCCTCGTCAGGTTTGCACAGAAAATGTCCAGCAGACTATTCCAGCAGATCGCCGCAGGGTAGAGGTTGACGATGAAGACACTTAGAGGAAGGCACTTCGAGAGTTTCAGCGCCAGAGTTTGTAGAAGTACGAGGGCTCTGTTTTAGATGCATTCATAGAATATTGGTTAGAGGAGGTCGAGATCGGCTTCAGTTCGATCCGTGCTCGGAAAGAGTAGTGGGTGTCCTTAGTCATGACGATGCTATGTGGAGTAGAAAGGCAGTGGTGGTTCTTATTCCTCAGGGATTGTGAGGAATTAGTGATCTCATGGGAGGAGTTCTGAGACAAGTTTGGAGTCGAGTTCCTTTCTTCGACTATGAAGGCGTCCAGTCTCCAAGAGCTTTTTACCCTTCGACAGGGGAGATCTACTGTTCGAGAGTTTGAAATCTGCTTCAGAAACCTTTTATGATTTGATTCAGACCTGTTACCAGATGAGGAGTATAGGGCGAGACATTTTGAGGAGGCTTTGCATCCATAGATCTAGTGCCAGGTCACCCCATTTATGCTGAAGACATATCTTGAGGTACTGGAGAGGGAATAGGTTGTAGAGAGGACTTTGGCCAGGACTGGATCACCATGAGAGGGGGATCTTCATAATCCCTCACGAAGCAGAGCTATGGTCCGGGGTTCCTGGTTTTTAGGGAAGAAGAGTTTCTGTAACGACCCGAAGCTTGATGTACATGGACATTACATTACTTTTGCGGAATACTTGGTACATAACAAAAAACACACACACAAGGATCGTAATAGTTTAGTGCCTTTGGAAACTCAGAACGTAATCTTCTAATCGTGGTGAAAGATCTTCAATATCACCCATAAAGATCTTCCCTTTTTTATTACCTAAAACCTTTCTTTATATCCTTGGGAAAAGAAAACATAAAAGGGTGAGCTCAAATGCTCAGCAAGGGAAAATAAAGGAAATAAAAATCATATCATATCTTTTTGAAAATCATAACTTGCAAAAGAGATCATAATATCTTAACATGGAATAAATCATAGAAGTGAAAATGAGATCCCCATAATCATAACATAAAACTTTAAACCTTGTGGCATGCACACATAATCATGGAAAATCATTTCTTGTTAGTCATGACTCATTGCCAAGACTATCTTAGTGGACAAAGTCCCTTTCTGAACCGAGTCACCCTCGTTCCAGTCCTGTTTCACTGAACCGGTATAACCTACCGTTCCATCCATGTCTATCTCATGAGATATAAAATCTTTACCCAATGCATTGGAGGGAGATATAGGTCCCACCCATCTTATAATGAATCCTTTCTTATGTGTGCCACATAATCATAAACCATACATCATAGCGTAACCCATGTAATAAAAATGGGATTCTTAAACAACATGACATCATAAAACAATTCATATAAGATAAAGGAATTCATAAAAATATTTCCATCACAACATAATCAAACCAATGTAATAATAGGGATAAAAACAGAACCCTTTTATTATCTTAGATGGAAAATAATTTTGATAAAATACTTGAACTCCATTCTTGAGGAAAATATCCTTTCTACTTCAAAAACATTTTTCCTTTCATAACATGTCATACGACTTTAAAATAAAAGAAGTTGATTAAAAATAAACTTGAAAACATGTAAAGGATGTTTCTTGGAAATAAGGTTTTAAAAATCCATTCATGCCGTATAAGTTAAAAAAAAACATTCTTCGTACTTTTGTCGGAAAAGTCAAAAAGTACCTCGTATGAAAAACGACAAAAGATTTCTTTCATACATATTACTAAAAACTCACCGAAGGGTAAAAATGGATTTAAAAAATTGTAAGGATGGAAATAATATTACATATTGATGAAACATGGATGTGGATGATAAAATACACCCCAGTAAATACTTACGAATAAACAATCTCGGATAAAAATGAGATTGTGATATTTCCCTTACCTTAGGTCCGATTTGCTTTGTACGTGTCCGAAGCTCCTGTATAATGGTTTAAATAATGTTATTGACTTATTCCAGAATCATACATATTTATATGATATCATATATGGTCATATTCTTAGCTTCTTGTTAGTAATATTTCATTGTTACTTGTTACTTGGGTCTTTATTGCCTTTTGTTCTTATGCGTGTTTTGCTGAATAGATTCTTATTCTTCTTTTAAGGTTATAGATACATTATATACAGAATGGTATTAGTGTAACATATATCATATTTATTCATTCAATTCATTTATATAATTACTATGTAATTATGATCATGTAGAACGAGTCGCATCACATCGTGGAGACGGTATTCCGTACGTACGCACGAGTGATGATATCGTTCCTATGATCGTGGAATTATATTGGAGTATATATATATTATTTCAGTATCAATATTAATTTATAATAATCATAAATAGTTACTCATTACACCATTATACCCATCCTTGTAAGGTGGTGGTGGAAAATAGATTACACCACGGCGTGGAGACGGTATTCCGTACGTACGCACGCGCGGTGATTTCATTTTTCCGTAGGATGGATAGAAGGTGAATTAGGGTTGTTTCATATTTATAATAACATATCAGTATGTAAGTAATACTGATGTTATTAATTTATCATGAAACAACTAAAGAAGAAGAAGTTGAAGAAGAAAGAAATTGAAAAGATCGGTAATGGATATTACCTCTTCTTTGGAACGCCTCTTTGAATCCTCCACTTAGGGAACTAAGATTGGTCTTTGAAGAAGACCAGGACCTCTAGGATTATTATAGGGAAGTGGAGAGGAGAAAATGGCAGGGGTTTTCCGAGCTTGAGTGCTCAAATTGGTGTGAGGAGGAGGGGGAGGAGGTGCCCTTTTATAAGGGAGGAGAGGGGCACCTTAGAAATATCTCAAAATATTATTTTTTATTAAAGTCAAAATCGGTTTATAATGGTTCCAAAGGGTCTTATTTCGAATCTAAAGTGGGGATGGGTCGAAATCCTATCAAACAATAGGATTTAGACAAGTTTAGGGTATTATTTTAACTTTATCAATTAGATTTAACTCTAAGTTAAATAATTTAACTTTTACCGTGTCTTTTTGTTTTCTTTCACTATATGGTTAATACACTTACTATAACATGCCAAACGAACCCCAAATTGTTTATTATTAATATATATATCCTTATATAAGTCATTTGGACGAACCTTATATTTTTTGGAATAAAATAACAATTAATAATATAATATTTGATTTAAAAACTATTTTGTGTCAATTTTGACACTATTTGATATATGATTTTTGTGAAAGTCATAACAGAATTATATGTTCGAACCAAGTTGATTAAATCAACACTAATATATCATAGTAACCTATAAAATTAGTGGAATTCATAAAAAGTCTCAAATTACATTTATTTTGGTGTTTATAACATCAATTATGTCAATATTTCCTAAATAAGATAATTACTGCATCATCTTTGTGTCATAAATAAATTAAATTATTTGATGTCTAAAAATTACAAATAAAATACCATTATGTAGGAAATAGTTTTATCTTTCTAATGAATATTTACAATCTAATTTATCTTATGTACAACCCTATATTAAAAATGTTTTAGTAAATAAACTTTGATTTTAACTCTTTTAACTCTTCTTTGAATTAAATAATAATAAATGTCCTAATCTAATCCAAGTGGGCCTAAATGATAATATTTTACACTTAAGGTTGTTTTTGGTCGAGATACACTTGTCAAATAGAATTAGGACATGTGTTGGGGTAATATTAATATCATTCTTACCCTTAATTACCCTATTTACTTTTAACCGTGGTAAATAAAAGTAAAAAGTTACTATTCACCAAAAATTATTTTCATCTCATTGAACCAAATTATACTTATTGACATCAACCGTGTCTCTCGGATTTTTGAAATTCCATTCACAGAAGCGGTAAAATTAAGTTTTATGAAAAATTCAGTTTTTTTAACTACCACTTAGTAGTTTCACTATTCATCAAAAATTGATGTTTTTCAGAACAATGCCAAAATTTCATCCTAAGCTATATTTCATATTCCGAATTCAAAAATGAATTCTATTTTACTAAATTCATAACATAGAATTTGCATTAATTAATTTTATAATTAAATCCCGCTGTTAAAACAAATAGCGTGTTTTTAAGAAACAATATCTATCAAAAGATTGACACTTGATTATGTCTGGTTTAAATGTGAAATTACAACCAATGACCAACATTGTATTAAATTGTAAAAATATATTCTAAATATACTTTAAAACCACTCAAATTAATAATTTATCACTATTAATTATTTCGATTAAAAAAGTTGTTTTTAATTATAATTTAGTAATTTTCACTATTCATCAGAATATGAAAGTTATCCGAAAAGTACCAAAATTTCACCTTAGGCTAAATTCGATACTCCGAATCCAAAAATGAAGTCCATTTTGAGAGCTAATTTTTCTAAAATTTAAAAAGTGGTTATTACTATTCATAACGGCTAGTTTTAATAATATTTTAATAACATATCATTGTTTCGTGAAACTCAGTATTGCGTACTACTCACGCTATCGAGGAAGGTTGCGATTGCGTGTAATGCAAGGCAAGTCAAGGATGCGTGTTGTGAAAGCTCCTTTTGGTGTAGCGTACAACACAAGACATTAATAAAATTAAAAAGAATATTTTTCATAAAATCTCGGGCTGTTACATTCTACCCCCCTTAAAATGAATTTCGCCCTCGAAATTCGTCAGGGTTATAAATGGTTTACTATTTGAAAGTTTCTTTAATAGAAACCCACATCGTAAAAAGGAATATCAAAACCAATCTTTAAAAACAAAAGTATGAAACGTAACGGTTACCCAAATAAACTAATCACTGGGTTTCCACATAGGTGAAAATATGGATATGGAAGAGAAATCTAACCATCATGTTCTGATGGAGAGTGGTAGAGAACATGGCTATGGAAAAGCCAGAAATCACAAAGTCATAAATTTGTGACGATCTAAGGTACCATCTGATTCATCAGATATAAGATCACTAGGACAACATTTTTGGTTTTCAAGATCGTTTCCCTAAAGTTAAAGAATTTGAATTAGAATAAATACTTACTTTATTTTGGTACAATCTCACTGTTGTTCGTGCCTTTAACAATTTCCACTTCATCTCTTAAATAAATGAAGTTGAATTTGTTATTCGTGAAGTGTTAGCAGATCATGTGATAGAATGATGAGTCATTCCATCTGTCTCAAACAAAAGGTTAGCAAAAATTATATACATAAGTCGATCTATAGTGAGATTAATCATATATGGTTCCTAAAATGGACTTTATACTTCATATATCATACTGCTTAATATAATAAAACTAGTTTCTAATAAACAGGGACTTCCTGTAGGCCAGTGGTAGGCGATAAAGGCCAGTCGCACTTCGGTTGTGGGTTCGATTCCCACATCCTTGTCCGACGCGATGGGCTGTCGCCCGTCCTGTAGGTTGTTCTTTTTCTAAAACTATATTACTATAACATCCCATCAATAATATCAAGAAAACTTCTATCCTTAAACAATACTAACTTATGTCTAACATAATCCATTCCAATCTTTAGGCTTATCCATAATACTGCAGTCCACTCTCATAACATAGTGAAAACGATTACCAGAGATTTAACACCATCGTCGATCCCCATATATCATAAGATATGTTTTGTTGGTCACATTCCAAACATTAAAATTCCTTAATCATGTATTCTTTTGAATACCTTAGTGAAAACATGAATGCAGTTAAAATTTAACACTTTCCACATACCAAAATACTCAAAATTCTATATACTCAAACCATGATATCACTTAGTCCTTATATCAATCATGAGCTCATGAATACTGTCAAACATTTCATTTTCTCCTTATCCCTTCATTATGTGCATATCATCTGCTTTCCAAAATATTTGAATCACTTTTCATGGTTACCAGTACCTTAAAATTATTGAAAACCACAATAATACAAAAATATTATAATAAACAATAAAAGTTCCTCAACAACATTATTCTTGAATACCAATACATAAACACTTCAATCCATCCTCTTCAATTATTGTCCTGGAATAAGTCCTTCCATGATTTAGAAGTAACTTTTTAGGTCAGGGCATTGAGTTGGGTAATGCCCATGTTCTCCACAAATAATACATTGAACTCCATAACAGTCTGTCACTCTATGACCCTTATCTCCACACAAATAACATTGGTCCCTCCAATTGAGGTATTCTTCAAGGTTCTTCTTCCCTTCTTTAGAAATCTCAATCTTCCTTTCTTTATGCTTCTCAACATGCGAACATGCATAATAGTCTATCTTCCTCTTCTTTGATGAATTAGGTATACCACTAAATTTCACCTTGTTAATCATATATCGTGATGACTGATTCGGCATAATCAAAATATCTTTCTCTCTAGGCATTACATAATTTTGTTGCTTATAGTCACCAATTTTTCCATTGGATTCAATGTTAACCGAATTCCGTCTGGTTCCCTCCATTAACTAAAACACAAAAAGAATTCGTTGAGAGGCAAAAATCATGCTAGAGAAAACAACATAGTAAAGGGGGAGTACCCTCAATATCTAACATCTTAGGTTATTCTAAGATCATTACCGTAGTTCTAGGACTATATCCTATATGTATACTTATCCTTATGGACATCCCTAGACATACCTTAGAAATATCTCTAGGGATCTCACTAACGTTCTCACATCCTAGTTTCCAAAGGTTGACCAAACCTTTCCTATGATACAAACTGTAACGACCCGAAGCTTGACGTACATGGACATTACATTACTTTTGCGGAATACTTGGTACATAACAAAAAACACACACACAAGGATCGTAATAGTTTAGTGTCTTTGGAAACTCGGAACGTAATCTTCTAATCGTGGTGAAAGATCTTCAATATCACCCATAAAGATCTTCCCTTTTTTATTACCTAAAACCTTTCTTTATATCCTGGGGAAAAGAAAACATAAAAGGGTGAGCTCAAATGCTCAGAAAGGGAAAATAAAGGAAATAAAAATCATATCATATCTTTTTGAAAATCATAACCTGCAAAAGAGATCATAATATCTTAACATGGAATAAATCATAGAAGTGAAAATGAGATCCCCATAATCATAAAATAAAACTTGAAACCTTGTGGAATGCACACATAATCATGGAAAATCATTTCTTGTTAGTCATGAATCATTTCCAAGACTATCTTAGTGGACAAAGTCCCTTTCTGAACTGAGTCACCCTCGTTCCAGTCCTGTTTCACTGAACCGGTATAACCTACCGTTCCAGCCATGTCTATCTCATGAGATATAAAATCTTTACCCAATGCATTGGAGGGAGATATAGGTCCCACCCATCTTATAATGAATCCTTTCTTATGTGTGCCACATAATCATAAACCATACATCATAGCGTAACCCATGTAATAAAAATGGGATTCTTAAACAACATGACATCATAAAACAATTCATATAAGATAAAAGAATTCATAAAAATATTTCCATCACAACATAATCAAACCAATGTAATAATAGGGATAAAAACAGAACCCTTTTATTATCTTAGATGGAAAATAATTTTGATAAAATACTTGAACTCCATTCTTGAGGAAAATATCCTTTCTACTTCAAAAACATTTTTCCTTTCATAACATGTCATACGACTTTAAAATAAAAGAAGTTGATTAAAAATAAACTTGAAAACTTGTAAAGGATGTTTCTTGGAAATAAGGTTTTAAAGATCCATTCATGCGGTATAAGTTAAAAAAAACATTCTTCGTACTTTTGTCGGAAAAGTCAAAAAGTACCTCGTACGAAAAACGACAAAAGATTCCTTTCATACATATTACTAAAAACTCACCGAAGGGTAAAAATGGATTTAAACAATTGTAGGTGGATGGAAATAATATTACATATTGATGAAACATGGATGTGGATGATAAAATACACCCCAGTAAATACTTACGAATAAACAATCTCGGATAAAAATGAGATTGTGATATTTCCCTTACCTTAGGTCCGATTTGATTTGTACGTGTCTGAAGCTCCTGTATAATGGTTTAAATAATGTTATTGACTTATTCCAGAATCATACATATTGATATGATATCATATATAGTCATATTCTTAGCTTCTTGTTAGTAATATTTCATTGTTACTTGTTACTTGGGTCTTTATTGCCTTTTGTTCTTATGCGTATTTTTCCGAATAGATTCTTATTCTTCTTTTAAGGTTATAGATACCTTATATCCAGAATGGTATTAGTGTAACATATATCATATTTATTCATTCAATTCATTTATATAATTACTATGTAATTATGATCATGTAGAACGAGTCGCATCACATCGTGGAGACGGTATTCCGTACGTACGCACGAGTGATGATATCGTTCCTATGATCGTGGAATTGTATTGGAGTATATATATATTATTTCAGTATCAATATTACTTTATAATAATCATAAATATTTACTCATTACACCATTATACCCATCCTTGTAAGGTGGTGGTGGAAAATAGATTACACCACGGCGTGGAGACGGTATTCCGTACGTACGCACGCGCGGTGATTTCATTTTTCCGTAGGATGGATAGAAGGTGAATTAGGGTTGTTTCATATTTATAATAACATATCAGTATGTAAGTAATACTGATGTTATTACTTTATCATGAAACAACTAAAGAAGAATAAGTTGAAGAAGAAAGAAATTGAAAAGATCGGTAATGGATATTACTTCTTCTTTGGAATGCCTCTTTGAATCCTCCACTTAGGGAACTAAGATTGGTCTTTGAAGAAGACCAGGACCTCTAGGATTATTATAGGGAAGTGGAGAGGAGAAAATGGCAGGGGTTGTCCGAGATTGAGTGCTCAAATTGGTGTGAGGAGGAGGGGGAGGAGGTTCCCTTTTATAAGGGAGAAGAGGGTCACCTTAGGAATATCTCAAAATATTATTTTATATTAAAGTCAAAATCGGTTTATAATGGTTCCAAAGGGTCTTATTTCGAAGCTAAAGTGGGGATGGGTCGAAATCCTATCAACCAATAAGATTTAGACAAGTTTAGGGTATTATTTTAACCTTATCAATTAGATTTAACTCTAAGTTAAATAATTTAACTTTTACCGTGTCTTTTTGTTTTCTTTCAATATATGGTTAATACACTTACTATAACATGCCAAACGAACCCCAAATTGTTTATTATTAATATATATATCCTTATCTAAGTCATTTGTCCGAACCTTAGATTTTTAGGAATAAAATAACAATTAATAATATAATATTTGATTTAAAAACTATTTTGTGTCAATTTTGACACTATTTGATATATGATTTTTGTGAAAGTCATAACAGAATTATATGTTCGAACCAAGTTGATTAAATCAACACTAATATATCATAGTAACCTAAAAAATTACTGGAATTCATAAAAAGTCTCAAATTACATTTATTTTGGTGTTTATAACATCAATTATGTCAATATTTCATAAATAAGATAATTACTGCATCATATTTGTGTCATAAATAAATTAAATTATTTGATGTCTAAAAATTACAAATAAAATACCATTATGTAGGAAATATTTTTATCTTTCTAATAAATAATTACAATCTAATTTATCTTATGTAAAACCCTATATTAAAAATGTTTTAGTAAATAAACTTTGATTTTAACTCTTTTAACTCTTCTTTGAATTAAATAATAATAAATGTCCTAATCTAATCCAAGTGGGCCTAAATGATAATATTTTACACTTAAGGTTGTTTTTGGTCGAGATACACTTGTCCAATAGAATTAGGACATGTGTTAGGGTAATATTAATATCATTCTTACCCTTAATTACCCTATTTACTTTTAACCGTGGTAAATAAAAGTAAAAAGTTACTATTCACCAAAAATTATTTTCATCTCATTGAACCACATTTTACTTACTGAAATCAACCGTGTCTCTCAGATTTTTGAAATTCCATTCACAGAAGCGGTAAAATTAAGTTTTATGAAAAATTCAGTTTTTTTAACTACCACTTAGTAGTTTCACTATTCATCAAAAATTGATGTTTTTCAGAACAATGCCAAAATTTCATCCTAAGATATATTTCATATTCCGAATTCAAAAATGAAGTCTATTTTACCAAATTCATAACATAGAAGTTGCATTAATTAATTTTATAATTAAATCCCGCTGTTAAAACAAATAGCGTGTTTTTAAGAAACAATATCTATCAAAAGATTGACACTTGATTATGTCTGGTTTAAATGTGAAATTACAACCAATGACCAACATTATATTAAATTGTAAAAATATATTATAAATATACTTTAAAACCACTCAAATTAATAATTTATCACTATTAATTATTTCGATTAAAAAAGTTGTTTTTAATTATAATTTAGTAATTTTCACTATTCATCAGAATATGAAAGTTATCCAAAAAGTACCAAAATTTCACCTTAGGCTAAATTCAATACTCTGAATCCAAAAATGAAGTCCATTTTGAGAGATAAATTTTCTAAAATTTAAAAAGTGGTTATTACTATTCATAACGGCTAGTTTTAATAATATTTTAATAGCATATCGTTGTTTCGTGAAACTCAATATTGCGTACTACTCACGCTATCGAGGAAGGTTGCGATTGCGTGTAATGCAAGACAAGTCAAGGATCTGTGTTGTGCAAGCTCCTTTTGGTGTAGCGTACAACACAAGACATTAATAAAATTAAAAAGAATATTTTTCATAAAATCTCGGGCTGTTATAGTTTCCGTTCAGCCGAGGGTATGTCCCAACCCTTCACATCTCGTTTCTCTAAAGGAAGAAACTCTCAGGCCTATGCCAAGGGACCAGGAACTTGTTTTTCTTGTGGTGGTCATGGTCATCGGCAGCGGGAGTTCCCGACCTTTCAGAGCAGTCATCGTGCACCAGGTTCTACGCTCCAGGTTCCTCCGTTGAGAGAGTTCTAGCCGAGGCAGCAGCAGCCGGTTGCACTAGCTTTAGATGACCATAGGGTAGATGGGGTAGGCAAAGGACAACCCCATGACGCTCCCCGTCCTCAGAGAGCAGAGCGCGACCATGGTGGTGGTCGTCATTAGGGTCAGAGGGGCCATGGAGGAGGTCATGGTCAGCTTCATACTCTAGCGTTGCCATCTCCAGGCGAGCCAGACATCGTTCGAGGCACCCTTTGCTTGTTTTCTACCTTGGTTTATGCCTTGTTTGATTCAAGAGTGACACACTCCTTCATATCACTTACCCTTTTCCATGCTTTGGGACTTGAGCTAGAGAGGCTTCCAGTTCCCTTGGTGTTGACTATGCCAGTTGGAGGTCGAGATGACTTGTTTGAAGTATGTAGAGACTCTGAGCTAGTGTTAGGGAAACACCGCTCTTGGGGATATTTCCTATGTTTATGAATAAAACCATATGATGTCATCCTTAGCATGGATTGGTTGTATTCAGTGCAGGCTATCATGGATTGCTTCAAGAAGAAGGTCATTTTCTTTGGTGCGTATGGAGAGAAAGTGGTGTTTTTTGGTGAGCGAGACCCTCAGATGGGTCATAGGTACGTTCCATCCTTATCATCCATGATGGATGAGATGATGTTGAGTTCTTCAGAGGTTCAGCAGTTGGAATTTCCTAGGGTCATAGAGAAGTACCCTGATGTCTTTCTAGAAGAGGTTGTAGCATTACCCCCTTGACGAGAGATCGAGTTTGGGATCGAGCTATAGCCAGGAGAATCTCCTATCTCTATGTCTTCATATAGGATGGCCCCTTATGAGTTTCAAGAGCTACGTATACAGCTTGATGGTCTGTTAAAGTGCGGTTTTGTTCGGCCAAGTGTGTCACCGTGGGGTGCACCAGTTTTGTTCGTGAAGAAGTCCGACGACAGTTTGCAGTTGTGTGTCGATTATCGTCACTTGAACAAAGTGACAATAAAGAATCACTATCCTCTTCCGTGGATTGATGAATTATTCGATCAAATGAAGGGTGAAAGTTGGTTCTTAAAGATCGACTTGCGGTTGGGATATCATCAGATGCGTGTGAAGGATGAGGATATCCTGAAGACTGCTTTCTGTTGTCGTCATGGGCATTATGAGTTCGTTGTAATGCTGTTTGGTGTGAAGAATG
Source organism: Viscum album (assembly GCA_963277665.1). Taxonomy (NCBI): domain Eukaryota; kingdom Viridiplantae; phylum Streptophyta; class Magnoliopsida; order Santalales; family Viscaceae; genus Viscum; species Viscum album. The sequence goes on from OY728137.1 coordinate 1,964,269,181, forward strand.
CTCTAGATATATTCATGGGATTGATGAACACTGTGTTCTGTGAGTTCCTGGACAAGTTTGTGGTAGTTTTCATCGACGACATCCTTGTGTACTCCAAATATGAAGAGGAGCATGCACAACATCTACAAGCCGTTTTGGGAGTTCTTCGTCGACATAATCTATTTGGGAAGTTGTCGAAGTGTGAGTTTTGGACTCAAGAAGTCCATTTATTGGGGCATGTGGTGTCCCAACAGGGATTTTTTTGTGGATCCATCGAATATAGAAGTAGTTGTGTCTTGGGCAGCCCCCAATACAGTTTCGAAGGTGCAAAGTTTCCTTGGTCTCGCAGGCTACTACAGGAGGTTCGTAGACAATTTCTCACGAGCTGTGACCCCTCTAACATCTTTGACCAGGAAGTATCAGGCATTTATATGGACTGATCAGTGCCAGGAATCCTTTGAGCATCTAGAGTAGAAGTTAGTAAGTGCTCCAGTCCTTTGTCTTCCAGCTGAGGGAGTTCAATTTGATGTTTTCTGCGATGCTTCACATCTGGGGTTAGGATGTGTTCTCATGTAGCAGAGGTCAGTTGTTTCTTATGGGTCTCGGCAGTTACGTCCCCATGAACGCAACTATTCCACCCATGATCTTGAGTTGGCATCTGTGGTGTTTTCTCTAAAGTTTTGGAGATATTACCTTATTGGTGAGCACTTTGTGGTTTTCACCGATCATAAGAGTTTGAGGTATGTTTTCTCCCAATGTGAACTGAACTTATGACATCATCAGTGGATGAAAATCTTACATGAATACAACTTCGAAATATCATATACACCTAGAAAAGGGAATGTTGTAGCTGATGCGCTAAGCCGAAAGTCACGTAGTGATGCTGTGCGTGAATCCGGTGATTCCTGGAGAGTAATGTAATAACTGTCAGCATTACATCTTGATATGGGAGAATTTGGGGGTAGAGGCTATCTTTTTTAGATAAAGGTACAGTCATCCCTGATACAGAATGTGGAAGAGTCCCAGTTGGGAGATCTAGAGGTGGAAGTCTAGAGAGACTGAGTTGTTTATGGTGATACCCCTGATGGTTAGACTAAAGATGAACAAAAACAAGTGTTGTATCATGAAAGGATTTTTGTTCCTTTGTGATGTGTGATACGGTCCTCAGAGAGTTCCATATCTCACCTTTAGCGGTACATCCTAGAATGATAAAGATGTACCGAACCTTGAGGAGTCAGTTTGGGTGGCCTGGGAGGAAGCATGCGGTTGTGGAGTTTGTGTCTCAATGTTTAGTCTGCCATAAGGTGAAGGTCGAACACCATGTTCTTGGTGGTCTTCTCCAGCCATTAGAGATTCATCATTGGAAGTGGGAGGATATCTCAATGGACTTTGTTACTGGTCTACCTCGAGCTCCGGGAGGAAATGATGCTATTTGGGTGGTAGTGGATTGTTTAACAAAATCGACCCACTTTGTAGCAATCAAGGAGTCAAGATCAGTGGAAGTTTTGTCGAGGCAGTATCTAGAGGAGGTGGTGAGACTTCATGGAGTCCCTAGGATGATCATTTCTGACCGAGATCCTCATTTTACCTCTAGAGTGTGGAGAGGTATCCAACATGCTTTCGGTTCTCAACTATGCCTTAGCACTGCTTTTCACCCTCAAACGGATGGTTAGATAGATCGAACCATCCAGACTCTTGAAGAAATGTTACACTCTTGTGTTATTGATTTTAGAGGTTCATGGATGAGGCACTTACCCCTGGTGGAGTTCACTTACAATAATAGTTTTCACTCCACTATCGGTATGGCGTCGTTTGAAGCCTTGTATGGCCGACCTTGTCATTCTCCATTGTGCTGGACTGGGGTCAGAGAGTCAGCAATTCTCAGACCGAAACTAGTGCAGAATACAATAGAGATGGTTCAGGTGATTCGTGAGAGGATGAAGACAATGCAAGATCGTCAGAAATCATATGATGATCAAAGAAGGAGACCCTTATAGTTTAATGTTAGGGATCATGTGTTTCTGAAGGTGACTCCCCGTCATGGGTAGTGAAGGTTTGGACGTGGAAGTAAGCTTTCTCCCCGATTTTTTGGGCCTTTCAAGGTGTTAGCTTGTGTTGGAACTGTGGCGTATCTAGTAGCACTTCCCCCACATATGAGTCGGATACATGATGTTTTCCATGTTTCACAGCTTCGTCGTTATCTTCATGATGACTCTCACATCATCGATTGGGGAGAGATCGATGTTGATGATGATGCAACCTTAGATGAGCGACCTATGGATATACAAGACCGCAAGGAGAAGGTGTTGCGCGGGCGTTCTATTCCTTTAGTTCGTGTCTTATGGCGACACGGTGGCTTGGAGGAGAGTACCTAGGAATGTGAGTCACAGATACGTGCTCAGTACCCATATTTGTTTGATGTTTAACTCTTTTCATGTATTGATGTGACTTATGTGGTTATGAAAATTTCATGTTTATGAGATGGATTCCTTTGTTGCTTTTGTGGCTTGTTCTCTTTTGAGAGGCATCTCGAGGGGTGGTTGTTCAGACCCTGTTTCGTTTTCACTTTAGGTGGGTTTTGGATTCTCGAGGAAGAGAATGTTTTGAGAGGTATCTGATGTAATGGCCTGGACCTCTCCAGTCCATTACTTGTGAAAATGTGGTGTTATAGGTGTTATGTGAGGTCAAGGTGAATTATCCCCAACACTTTGCCAAAAATTTCCATTCCGGTGAACAGTTCGAACGGTAGAAAATTGTGAATTGTAACGTCACATTATGTTTTCAGGTACTTTTGATGTTTATAACTACCTTTGGTTTGGAGTAGTGACTTGGGGGTGCATTTGGGTGGACTTTTAAGGAAAACTAAATGGTAATAGATTTCACACGAGCGGCACACGGTTTGTCTAAACCGTGTGGCCAAACCGTGCATAGTTAGTCTTGGAGGTAGTGGCTTCTCCACGGGAGGCACACAGTTTGTCTAACCGTGTGGCCAAACCATGCGAGAAGGGTGTTCAAGGTAGTAGATAATGCATGGTTAGCGCATGATTTGTCAAACCGTGCAGACTAACCATGCAGGCACTTAAATTAGATCCTTAAATTGTGGATCTAACTTGTTTTGACTCTAAAGGGTTCCTTTAAGATCCTAGGCGGACCTAACTCAGGATTTTTCTTCTCCTAAGGTCAAAGAGGTTTCTCCCTTTGTTTCGGAGGTGATCTAAAGGCTTCTCTTAGAAAATCAAAGCCAGATTCTTGAGGTATGTGATCATTCTTCTTCATTCTTGATCGGTTTCTTAGATCCACTTGGATCTACTTCTCCTCTTCTCTCAGTTTCTTAGACCTACATCCGTTATGGGTAGATATAAGTGTGTTGATGCAAAATATGACGAGATTTTGTCTTGATATTGCTAGGGGAAGAGATATAAGGTGGGTTTTTGGAGAATTGACCCGAGTTTCCTGAGTGTTCTTTGACCATCGTGGTTTTCGTCAAAAACCTTTGAGGTAGGGGATTCATTGCTTCTATTTCTTTTACGTGCAACTGTAATGTTAGCATGTTTTATCCCACTGTATGAAAATGTAATTAACATAATAAATATTTGAACTAGATAAATAAATTGACATCAATCATATGTTGTTGCCTCTTGTTTTGATAGATAGTGTGATATCTATTCTTGTTCCTGATGAAAATCGGTAAAGAACGTAAACCGAGATTAATTGCTATTTGTTTGGATAAAGATAAAGAGGCATGTGAACAAATTTTGTTCTTGTTGTAATTTTATGTTAATAAAACTGGCGTATTAAGAAATTTTAATCATTTGTGATAGCTTACTGGTTAGGTTTCCCAATTTTGGAACCAACGAATTATAAATCTGTTAATTCAAGATGGATTAAATAATTGATTATTTGATAATTCTTTGAAGGGTTCTGAGTTACCCTTTTGATTGTTATAGGGCTGATAGCCTAAATGACGTGATGTTTTTTCCTGCTGCTTGTGTTGAGATGTGATCCTGGATGGGTGTTGTGATATGTGGGGGCATGGAGGCCTTTTGGTTGTGCAGCAGATGACACCTAGAGTGGCGAGGTGCATCGGTTTATGCATGTGGGTGTCAGGGAGGAAACTAGGGATGATGGAGTGGGATGGATGTGATTGTTGGATGCTTGCTGGTTCTATGGTTGTTTATCTACTTTACTTTTCCCCACTGCTCAAGGCAGCTGGTCTTGCTTACCCTTCTTCCGAAAGAGGTGAAGACACGCGGGGTATGCCACATGCTTTCCGTGTTTAGCTTCTCTAGGGAGGATGGGTCTATGCTCTTACTGTAGGTGGAAAAGACTCGATAGGTATTACATCTAATCACCGTGTTGATCCCCCTTGTGTTAGTAGCATAGAATGCTTTTCTAGAATGCCTGGGAATATGGGAAAGTGATTCTGTAATGAATATTTGAATAAATGGTGTTAACCCATGGGGTCGGAGTTCGCTGGAACATAATGATGAGTCTATAATTTTAAAGGGACAGTGGATTTTGGGTGTGATGCTAATGAAGTCTAATGTGGAATGGTTCATGGTTAATTAATGTTTAATGAATTAATTAATGTAAATTGGAACTGAAAAGAAAAAGGTAATGAAGTAATCTAATAAAGTTCTTTAAATGGTTGTATGCTTATAGGATACCTAGTCTTAGAAGTGGCAGCCCGGAGTCCAAGAGACGTTAACTGTAGTTGAGTCTAAGACTAGGTTATTACCATAGTGTCGTTGTGAGATATAATATATCCTTTACTTTTTGTGTCTCTATATGCTACTCCACCCTATCAGTAAGGGAAACTGACACCCAGGTATTCTGAGCCCTGGGGGGGGGGGGTGTTTTCCCCAACATTCCAGTGGGAGGAAGAATGGCTGACTACCCCCTTTGGCCCTGCTCTCTTCTCTTGGTCCTTACTGGTGCTGGCAGGCACATTGGTTAGTTTTCCCCATATATGTGTGTAGAGGGCTGTAATGGCTTGTGGTTATTCACACATGTATATTCTGGATATAGTTTTCTATGGACTACTATAGGTGTAACATATATAGGGTGCGATGGCTTGAGGATCCTTACTCAGTGTATGGGATATGATGGATTGAAGTATAATACCCGATGTATGATACACGTTATGCGAGATGTGGTGGCTCCTGGAAAATACCTGGTTACTTTGGTGTGTGTATGTGGTGGTTTTGTTGCACAAGGTGAATATTGTGGTGCCTCACCCAGGTGTCTGCGGGCATGCCTTTTTGGAGAGAGATGCTCAGGGCGTGCGACGTTGGGGAAAAGCGGGAAACCATTGGGGAAGCAGTAGCGTGGTACCCTTGTTATTCTTTTTTATATGATATATTTTTGTATGCATTACTTGGTGAAAGTATCCATGGTGAGGTTGGGAACTTAGTATACCTATTTAGGTGATGAGTTAGTTTCACTTGTTGTTCACTATGCTTTAGCATGCTTTCTTTACTTTTTCATGAGAGGCTTCAGGGAGGATCCTACTGAGTATACTGTTATACTCACCCTATGTATATATAAACTATTTTTCATGTTACTTGGAGTAGGTTGGAGATCAATCTAGTTTCTAATAGCTTTTGGTTGCTGGAGCTGTTCGGGCTTGTGGGTTCTGCTGTTTTTACTTTCTTTTGGGTACTTGCAGTTTTTCCCCTTTTAGTTGTGGTACTTTTTCATGGCATTAAATATGTGCACTTGGGTTTCTTTTATATTTTAGTTCTGAGTTGGAGTTGGTGGGTGTCTATCTTATCTCTCTCTTCCGCATGTGTTCTCTTAGAGGGAAATGCCTCCCATTTGTGTGTTTATTATACCCTCAGTGCTAGTCGCCAACTTGGGGCCTACTGGATGTGGGACTTGGGGGTCATTATCTCTCTTTTCACATTGATGACCCTAGAGGGGTACACATTGTGGGGAGGGGGTCACGACAGATACTTCAAATTTTGTCAAGATTTTTAAAAGGACACAATTCACCCCCTCTCGTGTCTTAGGCATCATCATTTTGACCTAAAAATTGTTTTCAAATGATGTGATTTAGTGGATATATTTACTTTGGCTCTAACATTTTTGTGTTAAAGATCTGGATGAATACAAATTTCAATGGATGATCTTAGTGAAGGTATGTCTATTGTATAACCCCTGATTTCTAGTAAGTAAACATTTCTTTATGATTTTTATGTACATAAAGTTTTTGGGTTATGTTTAGGATATTTTAGAGAACTTTTGAAATGTTTTTTTTGAGATTTTCTAAGGGTTCACAGTTTGTGAACAGTTTTTATAAACCATTAAAAACCTACATGAAACCATGCACAATAAGACATGGGATAAAGGGAAGGCACACGGGCTGCACATGATTTTTCCAAATCATGTGGAAGCCTAGGAGAAACTATGCTATGATATGTAGTGGGATTTGGAATGGTTGGTGCACTATTTTCTAACCGTTTGAGCAAACCATGTGAATTTCATCCTTGAGCCAGTGGTTGGCACACGATATTCCTAATCGTGCGACTAACCGTGCATGGGTTAAAAATGGGATCCTAAGATTGTGGATCTCACACATTTTGATCTTTTGAACCCCTATTGTTTCCTTCAATGTGGACCTAACTCGAGATTAAATCTTCCCAAAGGCTAAGAAAGCTTATACCATTGATCCTGAGGTGATCCAAAGGCTTCTCTTGGTGATTTGAAGCTAGATTCTCGTGATAAGTGATCGTTCTTGGTTGATCTTGGTGGTTTATCTTAGATCCACTTCTCTATCTATATTGGTTTCTTATATTTACATCCAATTTTGATAGATACAAGATAATGGATGCCAAATATGATTATATTTGTATCTTTTTTTTTCTAGGGGAAGATATATAAGGTGGGTTTTTGGAGTTTCAACTTGTTTTCATGGATGTTTTCAATCCGTTTTTCATTTTCACCAAATCTTTCAAGGTAGGTGGCTTAAATATCAACTAATCTATTTAGAACTTGAAGAATTATTTTCTAGTTGATTAAATTGATTGAAATTTATTGTGAAATTAGTGTGAAAATCATGGTAGAAACCTTCTTTATTGATGGTTTGTGGTTTTGTGTGAAATTATGGAATTTTTGTACAAAGTGATTTGATAAGTGATTTTAAAATGTTTATTTTAAAATAGTTTCTTGGTTCAATTTATGTAAAAAAGTATTTCAACAAAAGTTTGTTTTATTGAAATGTTTTTGGAATTAAAATTGATTGGTTTTGGAATGGTTTTTGTCATGATTGTATTGTCATGATTTTTGGGCATACTTACTGGGGTGTGTTTATATTGCATTATGAGGCTTGGTTGAAATATGACCTTCTGATCGGTGTTAAAGGTGTAATGGAACGTGGGATTTTATTACCTTGTGATGACTTGGTAGATCGATTAGAAACCACTCATGAGTATGGAACTGTCATAATGAATCATGAATGGTTGAATGTGTAGATTTGTGGATTGGAATGTGATATGACAAATGAAATTAATGAAATGGTTTTAAAACATTATTTGGTTTCTTTCCTTAAAACTTGATGCTATCTTGAGAAACATGTTTTACATGTCACTTTTTTATATTCTGATATAAACTATTTTAGAAATTTTTTATATAAACTATTTTATATAAATGTGCTAACTTGTTCTATCTGAGTGGTCTGAGTGGGGAGTCATTGGGTAAAATCTACTGGGTTTCATTACTCACCTATGCTTTGACATTTTGGTGATTTTGTAGATGTTGTTTATCAAGACATGGGAAAAGGTAAAGTATTACACTTCTCTAGTGGTTCTTAGTGATACTTTTTCTGTTTTTGTATCATGGAGCAGGTTGAATCTTTGGAGTTATAGTTTTCTTTGAGTTTTGTTGGTTTTGTATTCTTCTGATGTGTACTTGGTTTTTTTGTAGTCTTCCATTGTGGTACTCTTTATAGTGGTTTTGATATAAATGAAATGTTGAGTTATCTTTCATTGATATCATGCATCATGTAGTGGGTTATTTGGTTATGAAATGTTTGGTTGGTTGTTTTATTTTCAAAGGGAAAATTATCACCCAACTATTAATGAAGTCCTTGGAATTTATTGCCATCCTTTGGCATCTTGGGGATGTTGCTTAAGGCAAAGTAATTCCCCCCCTTCTTAAGACAATGAGAAGAGGAGGGATGTTACAAGTGGTATCATCTTGGTCCTTATGAATATCTTTTTGGAACAAGTGGTAGTAGTCTTGGTGGGTCTTTGGATTGGTATTAGTTTTCGGTCTTGGAGTTGATAATTATTTGTGGTTTATTCTTGAGTTGGGATCATAAAAAGGATTAAGATTTTTAGGACTTGAAATGCAGAGCATAAAAAGATGTAGCTTAACTTTTTATGCTGAACTTAAAGTTACCAGGGAGTTGGGTACATAAGTGTCTTGGAGACACTTATAGTAATTGGAATCTCATTGTCATGGGTTTATCCAATGAGACAAGCATGACATTCATTATAGAAATTAATTCCCACTAGGTGTGAATATCTCATTTTGAGTAATGATTTGATGAAATTTGTTGATTTTTGAAAAATACTGATATTGTTTTCAAATGGAAGATTTTGAAAAATAGCATGGTTGTGGTATTTAAAAAATGGTTTTATTTTCAAAGGAAAGTTGATTTTTTTTAAAAATGGTTGAACATGGAAAATGGTTGAATTTCCAAAAGCATTGTTGTGATAATATGATGTGATAGAATTTGAAATTGTTAAGACTTTATTTGACAGAGAGTGAGATTTATGGAATTTGTTTTTTGTATAGAAAATGGCACCCAGTAGGTGTCGTAGAAACCAAATGGAAGAGGCGACTGAGAATGTGGTTGCACATGAGCCATAGGTGAACCAACAACTAGTTCAAAGTATAGTCCAAGCTTTTCAAGCTGTGGATATAGGGAACCAAAGGGATGATCCAAGTCAGGTGGATCATTCTGTCTAATTCTAGAAACAAAATCCATCCATCTTTCAAGGTGATTTTTAACCAAAAAAAAAGCATAGTGTGGCTGAATAGGATGAATCATATCTTTGATTTCATTGGCATACAAACAGATTTGAAATTTAAGTTAGAGACATATATTATGGAATATCTTGCACACCATTGGTCGGATTCAGATTTTTAGGCTAAATTAGACCACGACCTTTCATGGGATGATTTTGAGGAATTTTTTAACAAAAAATTCCATCCTTATGTGTTCAAAATTCAAAGAATGATGAACTTCTTCAATTTGAAAAAGGAAAATATTTGTATCATGGGGTATGCAGCTAAATTCATGAATTTAGCATGCTTTACACCTGAGGTTGCTGCTAGTGCATCCTTAAAGGCATGAATCTTTGAATCAGGGCTGAGGTAGGAGATTCGCTCGAAGATTGTTTTGCTCAGTATTATTGATTATACAGAATGGTCAATAGACTGAAAATAGATAAAAGGGATATATCAGGAGCTATTTTAGGAGTAATTATGTTGATACACATGGGTAATGATGGGAGATCTAATGCTGGGAGAAAGTGGAAGAGGGACACCTATTTCCAAAGTGGGAGCATGAATCAAAATCAGACGACTAGATCGGTGAATCTTCCTTTGAGACCCATGACTAAATCCAGATGTTTCCAATGTGGCTTCTTTTACCACATGAATTGAGATTATACTAAAACACCAATATCATTCAAAAATTTCAAAAAAAGGGCATCTTTAGTGCTATTGTCGCAATGCTCTGAGGTTGAGTGTTTGGAATACTTCTCAGGTATCGCAAGCGTCATATGCTTCGACAGGCTGAGGGAAACAGAACCAATATCATCAGAAAAATAGATCTTTCCATGGTGATTCTAGGAATACTATGACTCCTAAGTAAGGGAAAAGTCAACAAGAAATTAAAGAATAAAGTGTGGCAAGTAAGAAATTATATGGAGTTAAAATGGTTATTGTGGATGATCAGTCTGAACCATCTATGGTGAGAGGTACGGTTCTTTTTTAATTCTAACCTCATGAAATATTTGTTTGATACATGCAAATATTATTGATTTATTGATTCTTATATTATTGATTTTATGAGTTTAAAAGTTGAGATTATTTCTTATATGATAAAACTTCAAACTCCTATTGGTCAAAGAGAATTTCAATATTTTGTGTGTAGATCATTTTCTATAAATGTTGATGTAGTTGAGTTGAAATGAAATTTCCCAATGATTTATATGGATGTATATGATATAATGTTAGGTATGGATTGGTTGAAAATATTCAAGGCTCACATCAATTATTATACATTAAGAGTCAGTTTTACAGCTTAATATTGAGTTGAGTATCTCTTTTGAGGAGACCGGCGTGTGAAGGTAGGTGCAACGGTCTTTTTGGAACTAGTAGTTGGAATGATCTCCTACTAGTTGGTAGCATTTTCATTGGAATAGATCAATGAGATCGAGAACAATAGTTTTCCAAAAGTGGTGGATCAATTTCCTAATGTGTTTCCATAAAACTTCTCAGGGTTTCTACCTATGAGATAAGTGGAGTTTATGTTTGATCTCATTTCAGGGACTATTAATATTTCCCTTCCATATTATCAAATAGAAACAACAAAATTAAGGAAGCTGAAAAGTGTAGTTGGAGGATCTGGAAAGAAAATATTTCATTTGTCTGAGCACATCTCTATGAGAATCCCTAGCCTTGTTTGTAAAAAAGGTGGATGGAACTCTATGACTGTGTGTGGATTATCATAATCTTAACCAATTTATGATAAAGAATCAGTATCCAATTACCTAAATTGACGATCAGTTTGATCAATTAAGGGGAGATCAATGGTTCTATAATATTGACTTGTGATCAGGATATCACCAATTATGCGTGCGAAAAGAGGATATTCCAAAGACAACTTTTAGAAGTAGATATGACCATTATGAATATGTTGTTATGCCTTTAGATCTTAGGAATAAACCAGATGTCTTTATGGAATTGATTAATCAAATATTTCAATGATATCTGGATTCTTTTATGGTGGTGTTTGTGGATGACATATTAGTGTATTCAAGGACAAGGGTGGATCATGATAAAAACTTAGCGATAGTGTTGGGAATCTTGAGGGATCATCGTCTATATGACAAATTATCAAAGTGTGATTTTTGGATACAATAGGTATGTTTCCTTGTCCATGTAACTTCTGAAAAATGTGTTTATATGGATTAAAAAAATACAGGTCATTATCTCGTGGTAACCATCGAAGAATGTATTTGAGATATGCAACTTTCTTAGGCTAGTTAGTTATTATCGATGCTTTGTTCATGATTTTTCATGAATGATTCACCTATTACAACTTTAAAAAAGAAGAATATTCCATTCCAATGGAATAATGAATTCTAGAAGTATTTTCAAGAGTTAAAGGTTCACCTTACATCAACACCAATCTTGATTTCTCCAGAATCAGGAAAAGGGTACGTGGTGTATTGTGATGCTTTGAAATCCAGGTTGGGATGTGTTCTCATATAGGAAGATCACGTTGTTTCTTATGTCTCAATGTAGTTATGGGTTCTTGAGAATAACTACCAAACACATGATTTGGATCTAGATTCTGTAGTCCATACTTTGAATACTTGGAATCATTATCTCTTCGATGAGAAATTTACCATATTCACAGATCATAAGAGCTTGAATAATTTTTTCTCATGATGGGATTTAAGTATGAGGCAAAGAAGATGGATAGAGTATCTTAAAATGTTTGACTTTTACTTTATGAATACATTATAAAAAGGCAATCTAGTGGTAGATGCATTAAGAAGAAATTCATATGCTCAGTTAGAAAAAGAAGATTTAGATGAGTGGCGGTTGATGTCAGTCCTAGCCGACATTCACATGGAATGTGAAGACTGAGGTGAAGTTGTAACCTTCTTTTTAGTTTCATTTTCCCCTAATTTAGTAAATATGATTAAAGAGGCATAGATATATGATGTAGAGTGTGTGTCGATGATGTCAAAACTCAATGTTTGAGAGACCATTGAGGGATGGAATCTAGATGAGAGTTTAGTGTTGGGGTTCAGAAAATCAGATGGTCATACTTATGGATTATCAGGAACAACGCCTTCATGCTTACCACCATTCATGATGGGTTGTTCATCAGGGAATATAAAAGATGTATAAGGATTTTATGGCATATTTTTGGTTGGTATTTATGAAAAGGAAGGTGGTTAAGTTTGTTTAAATATGATTAACTTGTTAGAAAGTTAAGGTAGAGCATCAACGACCAACAGATATGTTGCAGTCTTTACCTATTCCTGTGTGGAAATGGGAGAAGATAGCCATGGATTTTGTAACAGGTCTCCCAAGAATGGTTCAAAAACACGATTTCATATGGGTGATAGTAGATTAGATAAAAATTTATCTCATTTCATCACAATTCATGAATCTCATATGGTGGAGGACTTTTCAAATATCTATATCCAAGAAGTGGTAAAGAGGCATGGAATAATAGTTTCAATAGTGTTAGAAAAAGATCAGAGGTTTACGTCTCATTTTTTGAAATCCTTACAGAAATCCCTTGGGACTCAATTTACAATGATCATGGTGTATCATCCTTATATGGATGGGAAATCTGAGCAGATTATACAAACATTGGAAGATATGTTATGAGATAGTGTAATGGATTTTGGTGCCTCATGGGAAGAGAACATATCATTAGTGGAGTTCTCATATAAAAGCAATTATCAATAATTGATGCATATGGATCCTTTTTAAGCATTGTATGTACATTCTTTTCATTATACACATTGTTGGGTGGAAACATGTGAGACTTTAATAGTTGGGACAAGCCTTATCCAAGAAACTATGGAGAAGATTTAGTTGACTAGGAAACATATGTATATGTCTTAGAGTCATCAGAAAGCATATTAAGATCATTGTTTATGACCATTTTAAATCTTAGTGAGTGATCACATGTTCTTGAGGATCTCTCTAAGGCTTAGACATCGGCATTTTGGCAAGAAGGTAAAGTTATCTCCTTGACACATAACCCTTTTGAGATACTTTAACGGGTTGTAAATGTGGCATATCTGTTGGAATTTCGCCCATTGTTTAGAGTTGTGAATAATGTATTTCACATATCTTAGTTAAATAAGTATAAGCCTAATCCTGAAAATGTGATTCTCTAGGATCATGTTGACTTAGATCTGGATTCTTTTTTGGTATATATTCTAGTATATATTACAGATAGGCAAGATAAATTATTGCATGGTAAAATCATTGATATAGTGTGGGTTTTATGGAAACATGATCAAATTTAGGAAGAGACTTGGGAATGGGAGAAGGAAATGAAAAAGTAATGACCAGAACTCCTTCAAATCAATGATGATATTTTTCTACTTTCCAGGGATGGAAAGGACAATGTTGGGGAGAATGTATCACCCCTAGTTTCAATTAAGTAACCCTTTATTTATTCCATTTAAGTATATAAAGTGATTTTGTGAAGTTTGGGAGAGTTTGGAGAAATTTTGAAATGTTTTTGGGTATTTTATAAGAGTGTACGGTTGGTGCATGGTTTGTGGAAACTGTGCAACACCTATATAAAACCATGCACAATGAGACAAGGGCTAAAGGGAAGGCACACAGGCTATACACAATTTTTCCAAACCATGCAGAAGCCTAAGAGAAACTGTGTTATGTTTAATAGTGGACTTTGGCATGGTTGGTGCATGGTTTTTAACCATGCTAAGTTCATTCTTGAGGTAGTGACTAGCACATAGTTAGTGCATGGTTTTCCTAACAGTGTGACTAACCATACACATGTTAAAAGTAAGATCCTAAAATTGTGGATATCACACATTTTGATATTTAAAACCCCTATTTTTCATCCTATGAAGCCCTAACTCAAGATTCTCTCTTCCTAAAGGCTAAAGAAGATTCTCCCATTGATACGAAGTTTATCCAAAGGATTGTCTTGGTGATTTTAATTTGAATTCTCATGGTAAGTGATAATTATTGGTTGTTCTTAGTGTTTTATCTTAGATCTACTTCTCTATATCACTTGGTTTCTTAGATATATTTCCAACATAGATATATCTAAGAAAATGGATTCCAAATATGATTATATTTTCCTTTTTTTTATAGGTGAAGAGATATAAGGTGGGTTTTTAGAGTTTCAACTCATTTTCATGGACGTTTTCATGATGATTTCCATTTTTACCAAATATTTCAAGGTTGACAGCTTCACTATCGAATCCTCTATTTATAACTTGAATTCCTAGTTTAAAATAGATTAAATTGATTTAAATTTATTGTGAAATTGGTGTGAAACACATGGTAGAAACCTTATTTAGTGATGGTTTGTGGTTTTGTGTGAAATTGTGGAATTTTTGTACAAAGTTCTTGGATAAACTATTTTAAAATGTTGATTTTAATGTAATTTCTTAGTTCGATTTATGGAAAAAAGGGTTTCAATAAAAATTTTGTTTTATTGAAATGGTTTTGGAATTGAAATGGTTTTGTAATTGAAATATATTGGTATTGGAATGGTTTTGGTATGATTATATTGGAATGATTTTTGGGAATACTTGGTGGTGTGTGTTCATATTACATTACGAGGCTTGGTTGAAATATGACCTTGTGCTTGGTGACAAAGGTGTAATGACACATGGGATTTAATTACCTTTTGATGAATTGGTAGATCAACAAGGAGATGCTCATGAGTATGGAACTATCATAATGAATCATGCATGGTTGAACGTGTAGTTTTTATGTATTGGAATGAGATATGCCAAATGAAATTGATGAAATAGTTTTAGAACATTGTTTGGTTTATTTCCTTAAAACTTGATGATATCTTGAGAAAAATATTTTACTTAGCAATTGTTTACATTTTGATACAAACTATTTTAGAAATTGTTTTATATAAATTATTTTATATAAATGTTCTATTTATTTCTATCCTAGTGACATGAGTAGGGAAGTCATTGGGTAAAATATGCTCTGTTTAATTACTCACCCCTACTTTGGAACTTTAGTTCTTTTGCAGATGTTGTTTATTAAGACATGGGAAAAGGTAAAGTATCACACTTCTCTAGTAGTTATTAGTGATACTTGGGATGTTTTTGGAGCATGGAGCATGTTGTATCTTTCGAGTTATAGTTGTATTTGAGTTTTGTTGGTTTTTTACTCTTCTGTTGTGTACTTGGTTGTTTTGTAGTCTTTAACTGTGGTAATCTTTGTAGTGGTTTTGATATAAATGAAATGTTGAGTTGTATTTCATTGATATCATGCATCATGTAGTGGTTTATTTGGTTATGACATGTTTTTTTGGTTGTTTTATTTTTAAAGGGAAAATCATCCCCCAACTATTAATGAAGACCTTGGAATTTATTTCCAGCCTTTGGAATCTTAGGGAGGACTCTTAAGGCCAAATAATGTTCCTCCCCCTTCTCAAACCAATGAGAAGAGGAGGGATGTTACATCGATGATCCATGCTCTTTATTTTAATGGTAATAATTATGGATACTATAAATCACACAGGATTATTTATTTGAAGAATCTTGGAGTGAGAGTTTATTTAAAAGTATTCAAGCCTTATGAAATTTCTAAATAATATCCAGAGAAGTGGAATAATACTCAAGATACTGATTATGATCTTAATTTGAGAGCTATGAATTCTATTGTTTGTGGATTGGGAACTGACGAAATAAGTTTCTCAGTGTGATACTACATATGATATGTGGCATATAATATAGGTTTACTATAAAGAAACTAATAATATCTGATAGTTGAGGTATAATAATACAAAATTAAAATTTGATACATTCAGGATGTTTGATGGTGAAATCATCACTCAAAATTAATGGAAGATTGGCTAAAATAGGAAATGACATTGCTTCCTTGGGAGAATCAATTCTAGAACTAGATATGGATTTAAAAGTTATAAGATTTTTACCCTCAAAATTGAATGGAATATCTACTATAATTAGACAATATACTCCTATAAAAAATCATCTAGTAAAGGAATTTATTGGTATCTTAATTATGTATAAATATGAGATGCAAGTAGAAATTTAAAATCATATTTCTATCAAAAATTAAAATGAAAAACTTAAAGTTTTAATGGATGAATTTTCCAATTCTAGTCATTTGGGTTCAAGTGATGTGCTATAAAATCTTTCTAGAAAAATCAACAAGATGTATAAATAGAGAAAAGAAAAATTAAAAATGAATAAAGAAAAAGAAGTCAGATGCTATGAATGTAAGAATAAAGGTTATATGATACCAAATTATCCTATTCTTAAAGATCAAAGGAAATATTATTATAAAATAAAATCCAATAAAGTCATGGAGGTTACTTGTAGTGATTCTAAATATTCAAGTGATGAATCTACTACAAACTCTGATGCTGAGCATGAAAATCAAAAGGTAAATCTATGTCTTAGGGATCATGCTTATGATGTACAATCATCATGATATCAAACTTATAATTCTGAAAATATTTATTATAATGAACTTAATAAGTATTTTTTTAGGATTAGAGATAAATTCGAATCTTTAAATAAAGAGCATATAAAACTTATAAAATCTTATGATGCTATTTCTATTGAAAAAGAAAGTTTTTCAAATAATATTTAAGATTTAAGATATAATCCTTCCAAAAACTCTTGTTATTTTTATAAAAATGAAATCAAGGAATTATTGGATGGAGTTAATAATTTAAAACAAGCTTCTAGTATTCCTATAAAGGGATAGAATTATCTAAATCAAATTCCCAACAAAAATAAAACTAATAATAAAATAAATCTTAGTATTGGTAGTAATGGAGAAAATCCCAAATTTTATATGAATTATTTTATTCATAGTTTAAAAAGAAAAATAATTTATAATATTAAATGTTTTCATTATGGTATTAATAGAAATTATGATAATTAATGTTATTTTATAAATCCTCAATTTTTTGGTATCAATCATGTTCATTATTCAAAAGCCTTATCCAAATGTCAATTTAGAATTTTTTCTCAAAATAAACAGATTTGGTTACCCAAATATTTAATTTCTAAAATTGTTAGACCCAAAAGAATATGTGTACAAAAATATACCTGTTTTTGATATTTTTTAGATGTGCACCACTGGAATTCACTATTATATTAATAAGTGGTTGGTGGAAAAAATGTGTAGAATTATTTTGATAAAAAACCAAAAATTCTTTTACAAAGATTGAAAAACTCTAAAGTTGTCCATTTTATGAAAGGAAAAATCCTTAGAGCTGAGACTATTAAAATCCAGGAAGTATTTTATTTCCATTTTAATATTTAATTTTAATACACTAACTATTTTACATAGGGGATAATTTTTTTAACTATTTTATATTTTATTCATTTACATTTGATTATTTTTATGTTTGAACTATTAAGTCCTTTTCTCACTAAATTATTTGGCATGATTAATTAATTACTTGGATTATTTTGATTACATCATGTATAATCTTTAATATTTTTATATTGACATGTGTTAATTTGTTAAACTTTATTTTCTTCTTGTCAAACATACATTTTATTTTTATGTACTAAATTAATCTATTATGATATGTGTTAAATTATTAAAATTTATAAAATGTGAAAAAGTTTTAAATTCTTTGAAAATATTTTATTTTAATATCTATTATTAGTCTTAGGGGTAGAAATTTCAAAATTTTATAATGTTTTTAAATATATTTTTATTATGGCATAAATTAATTTGTTTGTTATATACCTTAGTTCATTATTTTATTTCCTTTTTATTCACTGGATAAAATTTTACATGTTTTCATAACTCCTTGAGTCTAAATTTTGAAAGAATCAATGATTAAGGATGAGTTTATAATAATACTTTCATTGCGATGAATATAAGGGAAGTTAGTTTTATTCAATGTAAAACTGCTGATTTTTATTGATTAATCTATATATTCTTTAAACTCGTTCTATTTGAAAATTTGTTTTTAAATTTTATGTTAACTTGATTATTTAAATTTATTAAAATTTTACTTACATAATATTTCTTGTGAAAACAATATTTTTAATTGTAAAATACAAAATTATTACACTGTAATTTTGTCTTGAGAAACCGAAACATCGCATGAGAACCATCAGAATAAAACCCTTCCTCATTATTCTCTTGAACCCGTATGCTTTCACTCTCTTAAGATATCTTAAACATTCCTTCTTCCTTCCAATGTAAGATTAAAATAACTCCAATTAATCCAACCTGAGTAGAATTAATAGACTAAATCTATCTATTTTAGAAAGACGTGTTCCTCAAATTCTAAGCTTTCATGGTTTGATTTTTTTTCATAATGTTTTTTAGAATATGTTGATGTGAAAGAGTTAAAATTAATCTTTAATAAAGGCATTTTTTTATATAGCTTTAACTAATATGTTAAGAGAATAATAAGTTTCTTTAGTTGAAGAATCCTTAAATAAGTCTTATAACAAAGGTACATAAATTATTGGTTGTGAATAACTAGAAGTTCAATCTGTTAAAATGGTTGAAGGTGGAATGCCTTCTATAAAGACTAATAAAACTCCATCTAATGATGATGAGCTATTTTTTAAATAGTGTTCTCATTTTTTTGATATAGAAATGAAATATAAGTTTAATTTTTTAAAAGGATATGTAGTGATTCTACATGATGAATTTGAATGTTCTAGGAAATATTTTAAAGAGCTGAAAAATCCTCCAGTTTCAAAAAAAGAATTTGAATCCTTTTAAGAACAGTATCAATGTATGTTGAAGAATTAAATCTCAAGAAGAGATTTTTATGTGTTTAAAATGTAAATATTTGATCAAGTGGAGAAGATTAGATTGTAAACTATTTCTAAATCAGATATTGATGAACTAAAAGTGTTCTTTAAACAGTTTTCATCTCATATATTTTTATTGAAGTTCCAGATTCTTGTAATCAGTCATGGTGGTCTGTTAGCCTCTCTTACTAAGATGTGGATATTTTAGTTCCCTGTAAAAGAACTATAAGGCCTTGTAAAATCCTTATTGTAAGGTTTCAACCACCTACACTTAGTCATGGAGGTCCTTAGGAAAATGTCCTACTAGTGAAGATCACTAAGCTCATGGAGAGAGTGTTGGTAGAGTGGACTAGTTTTTTTTGTTCCCCAAACCACAATATCACTGTTTATAGTTCTTTATTTTATTTATTTTCCACTACTTACTCATCTTTTAGAGAGAAGGAAATAATTGATTTATTTTAATAGGGGTGCTTCAAATTTTGTCAATATTTTTAAAAGGACACAATTCAACCCCCATCTTGTGTATTCTTCATCATAATTATAACCTAAAACTCTCAAAGTAACCCATAATAGAGTGGTCCCTTGGGCCATTACATGATGAATATCCTTCATTTATAAGAAAAAACACCATGAACTATCCCTAATGAAATGATCCATCTGGTTACTATGTGGCACAACCCCATCGATCATAATAAAAAAACCCTAGGCCCTTACCTACACGGTCTGACTTCCTCCTTCATGGTGTGGACTTTCCTTCCATGAACATGGAATCCATTCCCCACATCGTGATACATCCCCTTGGATCATCCTTCTTGTCACGGCTTAGGGTTCATGGCATGGCCACCTTTCTTGGGAGTAAATTCAAAAAGGAAACACATAATATTTTTCTAATATATTATTCAAGGTTACTCATCATTACATAACACCCTAAACCATAACATTATTCCCATATGTAATATGTTTTTCTTACCGAAAACCCACAAAACCCTGCCATGTCGTGACACACTCCACCTTGGCATGATGCCCAAATGTAATGTTTTTTTCTTAGCTAAAACCAAAAAAATAATCTCTATTTTGTGAAATCCACTGGTTATAGCACGGAATTTTGTCTCTATGTCATGGTGCCTCTATGGTTATGGAATTATTTCTCAGATAGTCCCTTGTCATATGGTAATGAGCTATTTGCAGCAAAAATCAGTAAAGTGTGTCACCAAAAACTATTTCTAACATTTACCCAAGCACTTGAAACACCTCTCATGCCTCAAATTATGTTCAAAAGCATATCTTCAAGATGTTTGAACCCTCAGAATCCCGATTCTCAAAATTTACCTCACTCTAAAACCAAAATTCAAATTTCCCCTGAATTTCAAATCTAATAACGATGCGGGTTATTACATTGATCACACTAACATGACATGTTGAACCTCTAGAAATAATCATCATTCCTATAAGGGAATCCATTGGTTTCTCCAACCCAACACGATCTCTACTCATTTATTCTAACATGAAATCATCACCCCATAGTGACCCAAAAACCTGTAGGCCCTACCTGACCCTTACCTTAAGAGGAAGGTCCACATCCTCATTCAATTATGTATCTTATCTTAGTTCCTATAACCGAAAACCATATCAAGGTAAAACTATGTCCCTTAGAATCCTAATTCCAAGTCATTTAGATAATTATCATGAACTTTTATTGGGTCATATCTCACATATCCCCTTTGGAGATCTCTCAAGCATTTCATTCAAAGGAAACTCTCCCTATCACACTGTATCTAGCTCCCAGAGGACTGGCCACACTCAAGGCACTTATTAAGGCTCTAATACACCATCAAGAGGGTTTTTTCCATCATGCGTGACATGTACGAACATCTCACCTATCACCACTAGGACTAAACCACTCGTACCTACCCAACTAGCCTTTGATAACCAAAATAGGCTATTTTCATCCCACTCTAAGACTAATACCCATAATTGTTCCTTCATAAACCCAACCGACATATTCAACCCCTTATTGTTGCTGTTTTTGAGAAATTAAAAAATACCCAAAGTATAAGGGTGTACTTATTAGAACTCTATGAGGCTCAATGCCACCCTATATCTTTACTTAGGGAGTTCTTGGTCCCCATATCTTTCACCCGATCACATAAAAACATGTAGATGTTTATATTAATTCATAAACATGCATATGGTTTCATATTATAGGGACCACATAACTCAAACACAGATTAACCATCCTCTTAATGATTCACACATCCTCAACCAATCCCTCCCATGCCTCATACAAGATCATACCAACACTCAAGACCCTATCTAAAGTAATAACATCCAAAGTAAATAATAATAAAAATTTAAAATTAATTATTTAATTTAAAATTTAGGAATAAAAAACTAAAACTCACCAAGAAACATATAATCATTGAAACTATATAAAACTCCTTGTGTTCATCCTCACAGAACGTCCTCTAGCTAAGATGAGCAAGAGCCCCATCATTCTGGCTTGATTCCGCTATTCTTTAGTGGAATCATTGCTAAACCCAAGATCGAAGACATCCAAATTAGTGACTATCAAAGGGGAATAAAAATATATGTAAGGAGAGGAATATCATACCTTATTTTTTTTGTTAAAACACCAAGAAATAACCTTTAAACATGGGGGATTGAAAGGGGTAAGAGATGGGGAAGATCTGACCAAAATGACTCTCCCTGATGCTCCATTTGACCTAAATTTGAAAGAGGATGACTTAGAAATTACAGGAATGCACCTATTTTTAAAACTATAATTTATAAGCATCATGGAGTGACCCATAGGGATCATGAAATGATTACATTTTCCATATATCTATTATGGAATTGCCCCTTCGGTCACGAAATAATTTACTTCCCTCGGGTAGAACCAAATACCCATGGCTTATCCCTCTTGGAATGGCCCCTTTGGTCATGGTGTGGCACAAACCCATTGAGTAGAATAAAAATCCTAAGGCTCTAGGATCCATCGAATGGCCTCATCTCCCCATTCATAGCCTCCATGCTCCATGTCATGGCCTTCATGCCCCATACTATAACCCCTCCTCATAGTAATCCATCATAGTGTGGCCAACCTTTCTCCATAAAAATTACAAATGAAATATGTAATATTTCTTAATATATTATATGAGGATACTTTTCATATAATTACAACATCATATATGGTTTGATGACTATATGTAATATATTTTCGTTACTTAAAACCCAAAAAAAATTCACCGTGTTGTGATACCAACTGGTCATGGCGTGACCTCACCCATCATGCCTCTACTACTCTATAACACCCATCATGGGGTGGCTTACTATACTTTGGATGTGGTTCTTCCCTATATACAACATTAATCCTCAATAATTCATTTTTATAGTGTAGCATTCTCTTATCATGGCATGATGAGACATTTATAGCAAAAAAACCAGTAAAGGGTTACCTCAACCTTGCTCCAAAACAAAAAAATCAAATTCTCGTTGTATTTCATAACCCTTAATGATGAGGGTCATTGAAATAATGGTATGTGCATATGGAAAAATCAAAACTTGAAAGTTTTTATAATCATGACTTTCTATTGTAATACCAATGACAATGAATTGATGCTATAGACACCAGAGTAATGGAACTTTTCCACTTCCACTATAAGAAAACATGACACCCAAGATGGATTTTTTTGGTCCCAGATAGTTAAAAATATATCATAGAAATATCATATCAGAAAAAAAATCACTGATAATGTTTTTTGGGATAAAAATTTCATCCTATAAAAATTATAGTGGAAAAGAATTGGTATTTGGGAAAAAGTTAATATGTCCCAAGTGTATGTATTATTCAAGATAGAATAAATTTGTCCTAAATAATATAGTACCGAAGAAAGAATTAATTTGTACCAAATGCATGTATTATTTTTGATGAATATAAATCCATCATTTTTTGAAATAATTTATATAATAAGACCTAGGAATTGAACAAACACTACACCAGATCCTCCCTTCTCACCCAAACCATCCCAACATTGCACTCGACCCACCCCCTCTCTGCTCGCACAAAACCCCTTACCCAAGCTTGACCCACCCCCAGTCTACCCACACTACATCTATGTCACCCTTCTCGATTGCTCCAACCATGTTGCCTTTCCCGCTCCACACACCACGCCCGAATCCTACCCTAATTTGAAAATAATTATGCGGGACTAGGGATTTGAACTCGAGCCATCCCTAAGTGGAAGGAACATATGAACCACTCATCTGGGTGGTTCTTTTGGTTTGTTAATGTACTAGTACATATTTATATATAATTTAATAAAAATATATTTGTAAATTTCTATATAAATTAACATTTTAGTATAATAATATAAATTTCTATATATTATAATTTATATTTATATATTTAATTATAAAAAACATCATATTATTAATATATAATGTTAATTTCTAAATAATAATATAGTATGAAATATTATAATAAATATATGTTATTAATGTATATTAATACACAATTTTCTATATATATATATATGTAATAATTTATAACCAACATATGTTTCTATATATTATAATTTATATTTATATATATTTAATTATAAAAAATGTTAAAATAATTTATTTGAACTATATAACATTGATTTTTAAATGATAATATAATATGTAATATCACAATAAATATATGCACTATTATACATTAATACGCAATTATATATATATATATATGTGTGTGTATATATAATATTTTATGATTAATACATATTTCCATATATTATGATTTAAATTTATGTATTAATTTATAAAAAAAATAACATTATTAATACATATTAATATATAATCTTAATATAAAAATATAATATATATAAATTATATAACATTAATATAATATAATATATATTTTATTATAAATTTATATATATATATATATATTGATAACACACACACATTTATTTATGTATGTACATATGTGTATGTATGCATGTATATAACTAAATATTTTTTATTTTTTATAAATATATATTTTATAAACATATAAATATAAATATATGTATTTATAATTAATATACATATTTATTAATATACATTTATTGATATATATATATATATATAATAAATAAATTTATTTATATTTATATATATGTATGTATATATGTATTTGTATGCCCGTGCATATCTATATTTATATTTAATTATAAATAAATATATATTTAAGTATAGATGTAAATAAACTTGTATTTAATTCTAATTATATCAATCTGCGTGTGTATGTAGAGTTATCCATGAAAAATTTAATTATATCCTAGATAAATCCTGATCACCTCAGTTTATTCAGGATATATTTTAATCCATCCCAAATAAGCATTTATACCTCAATATATCTAGGATGGGTTTGAAATCCATCCTAGATAAACCTAGGTGCATACGCTTATGTGAGACATATTTGAAATTGGTCTCAAATATGTTGAGACAAACATATTTATCTAAGACAAATTTCAAATACAACTTAGATTTGGTTGGGTGAAAGGTTTATCTAGGTTGGATTTCATATCGGTCCTAGATATGTTAAGGAAAACATACATATCTGAGATAGATGTGAAATCTGTCTTATATAACCACACACACACACACGCATTTATAGTATAGTTAAGAAAATATATAATGTGTGTGTTTATTTATTTATTTATAACATATTTATATATATATTAACACACACAAATGTATTTATACACATATATTATAAATACACGTGTTCATGCATGAGTTTACTTACAACATAGTTATATATTTTCATAAATATATATAGAATTATATAATAATAATAATAATAATCAGTATACATATTTATAAATATACATTTAATTAAATAAATATATAGTTATCGTTTTTTGAAAATGAACATATGATATTTATATAATATAATTTTTATGCATATGTATTTATTTACAATATATATATATATATATTTCCTAAAAATATAATTATAAAGCAATTTAAAATTTATAATTATAATTAATATACAAATTTATAATTATAAATTTATTGAAATAAATAAAGAAATATTTTAATACAAAAATATATATATTTATATTTATATGTTTACGAAATATATTTTTAGAATGATATATATATAATTATAAAGAATTTTTTTTATTATAAATATATATTTAATTATATATATAATTACAAATAAATATATATTTGATTATAACTATACAAATGTTTATATATATATATATATATATTGATAACACGCACACACACACACACATATTTATCTAGGAAGGCTTTTAAATCCATCCTAGATAAAGACATTCTTCAGGGTAGATTATCTAGGAAAAACTTAAATCCATCCTAGATAAAAGGTATCACACATGCACACCAACTTATCTGGGACAGATTTAAGTATGTACCACATAATCTATCCTATATATATAAGGTATTACTCATATGAGACACATATAAAATCCATTCCAAATAATCCATAAAGAAAATCTTGTATTTTATTTGGGACGGATAGTATATCCATCTTGGATGTGTCATCCTGGATATAATAATTTCTTATAGTGTTTGAATTGACCAGATTCTTAGTTAAATTCTCAAAATTGAAAAATGTATGCTTCTTCGATATTCCTGTTAGTCCCTTATTGAAAGAGTCATTCGTACCGCATCCCTTAGTGAATCCAATCATTTTCTGCCTTCCTCTTTCTATAAAGTATTTTACACAATTTTAAAATTTCTCTTGAACTAGGATAGTTTTAGGTAACTTATAGGTAATTTGCATAGCCCCTTGAAGGTTCCATTAATGCACTTCATAATATTTGTGGTCATGTGTTCATACCTCCTCCCCCCATTTTATTCCAAAGAAAATTTATCTTCTGAAATCTGAATCATATAGTCATAAATACCCTGATTATCCTTAAGATGGGAATATACACTAAAAAGTACATTAATTGACCCACTAGGACTCCACTTGGGCCAACATTTGGTTGAGTGTTCCACCCCAAGTTTTCCTCCAATAGTCTAGGGGCTGAAAACTAGCACCAAGAAAGAATAAACAAGCATGGGATTCCTTAACCTATAATAACATGTAAAAAAATACACCACTAATATATAATAATATCCAACACCACTGAAAATGTATATATAATAAACTGAACTATGTAAAATGAATTTGTGAGACATAAAATGAAAAGTATAATGCTATAGGGGAAAAACCTAAAAGAGGAATATAAATTCAAAAGATAAAGACCACCATGTTAAACTGACCTGAGGAATGGGAGGATATCTTCTTATTACAAGGAATTTTGGAATGGACTCTAACAACAGCTGACTCCCATCATAAACCTCCATATTCTACAACACATATTCTCCACAAGATCCACTATCTCTAAGTCTTCCTTTTATAATTCCAATTTTTGCAACATATTCACATACAAAACACATGTGAGTATAAATCATGTGTAGGGGTAGGTATCAACATACCCAGTAGGGTTCCCCACAAACCCAAAATAAAAAATAAAATAAAAGGAAAGCTTAAAACCCTAGCTCAGGGGAAACATGAAGGAGAATCCCAAGGAAAAAGATATTTAAAAAGGTTATAAAAACCATGAAAAAGGAAAAAAATACCAATATTCATAGCTCAATTTCATAAAGATTCATATCCCATGAGTATTTATAAGTACCAAGAATATTGAAAGTCTCACAATGCCTAAAGTTAAAAAATTAGTTGTAAAATGTATCTCAAAGGAAACCAGACATGGATAATGTATATTAAGACATAAAACATCTATATAACTTATTACCACAACTATACAGAACTCCAAACTCTCATGCCACCTATAAATGTGAAATGGGCTATGGGACCTTGGTCCAAGAAATCTTGGGCCATGTTTGGGGTAGGGTGAGTTTCATAAAAGAAATCTGTATTAAATAATGGCATGTGTGAATAACATGAATGGGTAGCCAACTTGTGTAGGTAAAATCATATAGATATGTCTTATCCTATGAGTTTTTAATTTAAATTAAGAAACATGCATGACATCCCTCACTATTTTTCCTTGTTACGAGACCCTCTTACAACCTGATTGCGCTATATTTCTACCCTGAAATCTTACCCTTTGATTTACAATGAATTTATCTATCCATATATATCCCTCCACCTCTATTAAATTTTATTTCATCCCCTCATCATTATATCATAAATAAAATATCATTTCCAAGGATTGATCCCTAAAATTTAGTATGCCCAAGATGAGATAGTCCGACTCGAGGTTGAAGGTTAGCCTTATAAAGGAATTGGGGTGAATCACTAACACTGATTGGAGTTTGAGATCGATCAAAGGATTTAGATGAATAAGAGTCTATACTTATGGAATAATTTCAATATTAGGATTTACATTTACTGACCAATCCATAAAAAAAGTTGGTATGATGAACTAGAGATCGAAGATAAAGGTGGAGTTGAGCTGATTCCTATCAATGGTGAGCAGGGTGATCCCAGGTTAATGCGATGATGTGTGGGAAGATCTATTTGAGGGAATTAGAAGATGATTGATTTCTTGAGGAAGATGAAACCACTAGTATAAATTGATTTAAGGTTGAAGCTGTGCCTAACTACTCACTGACTGATCAGAGTTTTAAGTTAGGGAATCATCATTCCCTGGTTGTGTTTGTATTTGAAAGTTCTATTTTTGGGAGAGTTTATTTGTGTAGGGTAGCTCAAGGCCATGAGGATTCTAGTCTGATCGATGGGTGTTCGATAAAATTTCTTAGTGGCCTTTTAGTGGTCCATGGTGATAGGAAGGATGGAGTGGCATCCAATAGCGAAGAGTGTTCCCAAAATACTATTTTTAATATTTATTATTTTTATTATATTTTTATCAATGTTGTGGATTTTTTATACTAGATCAATTTTTAAATTTGTTTTTAAAAAATATAGGAATTCATGGTGTTACCTATATTTACTATAGGTATAGGTGAGATAATTACAACTTAAAAAAAATATAAAAATAATGAGGAATCCGATTTTCCTACGGGCTTACTTTCATCTGGTGTGGGGTGGGGTGGGTTAGATAAATCCACCCATTTTATATTTTAGTTTTAGTGAGTTCAAGCCCACACAGGATTTTCCTGCCCATCCCCAACCCATCTATTTCACATTACTAATGCCACCACACCATAATTATGGTAGGGGACCTATGTCACTATAGGGAGTACACTAGTCAAGGGGGAACCAGACCCTAATAGAGGAAAGATCAACAACCTCTTTCATAGGGAAAACATCAAACTTTGTAGGTTGAGGACCCAAACCCCATCACATGGGGGAGTACTAAACTCTCTATAGGATGGGGGGCCTTCACCTCATCAGGATTGAGGGGGTACCCACCCATGCTCAAATGGAGGACCCTCACCCCAAGTATGGAAGCCCTAGGCCTAAATAATATAGGGAAGTACTTACTCCACAATATATAATGGGGACCTATGCTCTGATGTGATAATATATACATGGGGTTACCAACCCCATTCCAACACCAAATAAATTTCCCACACACCAACATTATCTCCATGAAGCTAAGAAACATTGTCTATCCTATATTCCTATGAAACAACCCAAACCATCGACGAATCATATA
Organism: Viscum album; assembly: GCA_963277665.1. Lineage (NCBI taxonomy): Eukaryota > Viridiplantae > Streptophyta > Magnoliopsida > Santalales > Viscaceae > Viscum > Viscum album. The sequence goes on from OY728137.1 coordinate 1,964,297,550, forward strand.
ATATTTCACTCTATGCTAAAAATCACATGGAATTGAACTACTCACATGTCTAATTTCAATACCCAAGAGATAAGATATGAGAAATGATATAAACTATATAGTATACGACATGTACTACAAGGAAACACAACATGAAGTATCTAATCATTCACTAAGTGTGTTAATAAATTATCCATAATGAGTGGAGTCAACCTAAACAATGAGACTAATAGGGTACATGACATGCGAGACTCCCTAATTCACCTAGGAATGTATCACCAATATATGATTAGTCATATGCTCGGATACATGACATGTATTTTTATAGAACATGATATAAAAAAGCACAAAGGACAACCAATATTTATATTAGGTACGTGTTGAGTTCGTTCTCCATAATTACATGACATGTATAGTAAGACACAAAATATGTGGAACCACACAACTACTTGGTGTGTACTCTTGTATATTTCGATTCACCACTTCTGAAATACATGATGTGTCCACTGAGAGACACATTATATGAGATCGATGTGTTGAATTGTAATATACATGGGATAAATGTTGAGGAACACAGTCCTGAAACACACTATATGAGACCCATGGTCACACAACATGTGATATTTATGATTATATGTAAACCCTATCACCACACCATGCATGAAACATGTTTTTTTATACCGGATGATTACATGAAATGTAATAAAAAAATTACATATTTTTAATGCGTTGTTCATATTATTAACATCATCGCCTCCACCTTCATCCATGCCTTTAGTGCCGATTGTATATAATAACCCTAGAGCCTCCATTTCACCTCACTAGAGATTTTATAGTAGGCCATTTCCATTCTTTTCACTACCATTCCATATTATGCTTGGATTGATTCTCAAAACCCCACAAAAACCTACCATATTATCACTACCACCTTGTGTGAACCTAGATCCCCTATCCACCACTCATCTTTGCATCATGGTATCATGATTAAACCAAAATTATAATGTTGGAGTTGGAGATATCGAAGATTGGTGGTCAGTATGAGGTTCTACCACTCAGAATTCGGTTCAAAATCGCACTCATCAAATAACATTGGATGAAAAAAATTAGGGAAGAGGTTTGACTCTTTGATTGATGAGAAATTACCAGTAGAAAACCATAAGAAAATACATTAGTTATAATAATAATATTTATAATATTAATAATGATATTATTATGATCTATCAACTTAAGTCATAAGAAAAATCAACCTTCAACCATGGGAAATTTGTTAGTTAAATCTCATTAATAAATTCTAATAAAAAAGTTTATCAAAATATTCAAAACTCAAGCACACAAATAATTTCTATAAAAAAAATCCTTATTCTATAGTTAATCAAACATTCATCAAATATTAAATTTATTCCCATTTAATCTATTCACTATATTGATGTCAAAATTATTCTTCAAATAACCAAGAATGCACAATGGAAATATTTATAGTATAAAATTGATTTTTATGAGATGTGAAATAATCCATATAGAGAATAATATATATTCAAATATTATTCATTAAAATTTCTAGAATATTATCACTATAAAACTTCAATATATTCACCATTGGATTTATTTAAAAATTTAACTAAGAGGGAGAGAACCAAAGAAATTGAATAATAATGAAATAATTAAGCAATAAGTTCTACCTTAATAAAAATATAACTATATCTTCAACGTTCCCATCCTAAACCATGTTCGTTATCACCACCACCATGAATAATGTGAATAACATGTAGAACACCACACTGATTAGATAAAATTTGATTGTTTCTCCTCTAGTCAGCACATTCAATGTGTAAAGACCCATAAATTTCTAGACACTTTTTCATTTATTGGGTGTTGAAGGTGTCTGAGGGAGTTTGGTGGTGGCTTGGTAGGAGAAGGAAGGGGTTCTTGGTTAAATTTTCAGTTGCTAACATTAATAATGTACCAAACTGATGTGTTGCACTATGTAGGGTTCTATTATAGTGTGAGTATATGTTGGGGTTCATGGAACACCAATCACCGGAAGATAAACCATCATAAGCTTCAACACATGTAATAAAGCTTAGAAAACTCCCCAGACTTGAAGAACCCTGCAACTTTGATGTACAATAACTTAAGGAGTCAATTTGTACCCTAAATCACTATATCAAGTCAAAAATCCTCTCACACTTAATATAAAAACTCATGGAGATAAACATCCAATAATTTAAATTAAAATATGGATTTACATGGTTTGGATTATAGTCCTATATCCATAGGAGAACACTGATGCACTTTTCATTTATTAAAAGTTACATGATTACAACCATTATTGAAAAATCATCCAATTAGGTCACTAATCACAAGACACATGTACTAGCAGTCCCACACTACATGTATATATGGGTCTAACCAGTCATATAGTTCCACCATCCTCCTATATTCACAGGGGACTCACTATTTTCCTTGGGTACCCCTGATATCCCGTAGGTGCCTCTTCCTTGACCACCAACTTATAGTGAATTGATCAAGCTAACTTTGTATATGAAAAATTTACTTGTTAATATCATTAATTTACTGAATAAACCTTCCAAGAATACCTTTAAATAAAAATAATATACTTTTACATATGTCATAATTTTTTCTCAAATATCATTTGGTGAATTCCCACTATGAACCTTCTGAAATATAACTTTTAGAACACTTTCTTCTATCAAACTTCTATTGTTTCTAATATGAAATTTAGGCCAAAATGTATCCTCTAAAGCTTATGCTTCTATATTTTTGAATTGGAAATTTAAATAGACTTCACATTTCCTAACTGTATCCCACTTGAAGACTACTTACAAGGAAACCATAAAAACATCCAATTATTAGGAAAAAATAATCTTCCATCTTCCATAACAACAATAGTGTCTCCACTACCTTTCATCCACACAAGTATTTATGAGGCACAATTCTACCTCAAAATTTGATGAATTAAAATATTGATGAACATATAAACCATATTATGACTCCTACTTATATTTTTTAGATATATCACTATATCCTATAGAATATTCCGAATGAAATGATATTTCAGGTCATTGTGCTTTGTCCATGAATTAGACATAATATTATCAGACAAATAAACTGCACCATGACTATAATAGTAGAGAAACCCACTTCCCCAACTCATTATGAGATCCCATAATAAATTTTTTAACCATATCAATTATTTCCTTACTTCCATGAAGATCACATATTCAACTTACATTTTGGATAATGTTATAAGAAACTACAACTTAGAAATCCATCTTATGGTTGTACCTTCAAGAGTAAACAAATAGATTGTGGAACACCTCCATGTATCCATATCTCCTCTAAATTTCACATTCACATAACCCTATAGTGGATCATTCCATCTAACATTATGATTTTTATTCAAAAAGAGTACCAAGAGAGACAATACAAGGAAGAGGGCAACCATACCTAGGGGGAAGAAATAATGAAGGCCAAGGGAATCACCCCAAATTAAGTTTACCCCCTCCAGTTTAAAATGAGACACATTAGAAAGGAAAAAACTGGGGTACTGTGGACTACAAGAGAGGACAGGTAGTCCACCACTTTGTTCCCCTCACACAAAGTATGGGTGACGCTAATATTTTTGTTAAGGAGGGACTTTCATTGTATAATAGTATAGAAAAATGAACAGGGAGTGGTGCCTTTACCATGAAGAGCATCATGAACAATCATGGAGTCCGTTTCTAGTTGCGCGATGATAATGTACCTATGACTGCACATGGATAGCCCTGTAATAACTATAAGAGACTCTGCCCAAATTGAATTTCCACTTCCATAATGAGCTATGTATTATAGAACCACACTCCCCCCTAAGGTCATGGATAACTCCTCCTCATCACATATCAACCATTACACAAGATCCATCTATGTTAAGCTTGAGACTACCCCTAGGGGAACCCAACGAATCCATCTCCCCTATGCCCTAGATCCATGCTGACGAGCCTCACTCTGTAATGCATGAAACACATGAAGGGATGGAGCCTCCTTCCTGATGTCATCAAGAATAATCAATTCAATCAAAATAAATCTATTTCTGGACACAACAGATCTACCCATGGAAGAGATCCCCTCAAACCTGGCTCGATTCCTTGCTTGCCATAAAGACCAACAGACCACATTGAAGATGATGGCTCATGCCTCTACCTCCATCGCAAATCTGTTGATCCCCTAGAACCAGCACTCTATGAACCACTTGTTGTTATCATCTTGGGGAGAGTACCCTTTGAAATCACCAAAGAAACTCCACACCTTCCAAGCCCATTCACCCTTAAAGAAGATATGATTCATGCTCTCTTCCTTTTTATTCACACAATAATGAAAATAAGAATCCATGCTAATTAATAATCATTTTATGTTAACATCAGAGGGTATAACATTATTTCAGATCTTCCATGTGAGGAAGTTAAGTTTAGTAGGGATTTTGTTGAACTAAGAAATACTGTTCCATATCTCTTGATACCCCTAAGGAACATTACTCCTACAAAGATCCTTTAAGTTTAACTTATATGAGGTGGGAAGGGGTATAGACGCACCTGTCTTGCTCAGAGTTAATCAGAATAGAGTCAAAAACCGCTTGAGGTGCATCCAGGATAGATCTGAAAAAACTGAAGATGCATTCTTGCCTCCTTGAAGGAGATATTGGTATCCAGGAATCCTGGATATCCCAAAACACTACCCGACCATTTATGATACGAGTATAGGATGTTCCCCTCCCCTATAATCCATTGTGAGTGGGGGAGGAGACTCGAGATGATGTTACATACCGAGGACCACAGAGACGAACCCCTTGGATGATGGAGTTGCACCACCAGAACAATATATTTGAGACATATTCTTCCCCCATAGGGTATGCTTCTCAATGATTTACCATGCAATCTTCGCACACATGGAATGAATTGTATCCATTAGACTCCTGACGTTGATTACTCCTTCATAGATGGGCCAGGACATCTTACCCCATGACACCCACTGCCTCTTCCCCTTAGATAATTCATCCCAAATGAAGCGAGAAATAATTCTATCAATGAACCTAATAAACCCCTTCTACACACTAGTAAAATCCAGAGAATGCACCGATATTCCAAAACACAAGGATATATATTTCGATCCTTTGGTATACAAAGGAATCCACTTTATAACTTCCCAATGTTCTTTCCCTGGATTTGTCAAAAAATAACTAATAATACCCACTTAAAAAGTAATGCTTGGCCTTGTATATACCATATATTTCATCAAGATACCTACCAATTTTGTAAATAGATATTTCTCTATATACTTATCCTCATATTCCATTTTCAATGCTTACCTTTTGGATAATTTTAAGTGTCTAACCAATAAGGTTGAAACCAATTTATATATCATCATTACAAATCTCTCGATGACCTCTAAGATGTAATACAATTGAGATAAAACTAAACTTTCAGTTTTTATATATCTCTAAATATTCATTCTGAGGATTTTATTAGTCTCCCCAAGATCCTTCTTCTTAAATATTTTAGACAAATCATTCTTCACCTCCTGAATCTATTTAGTGTTTGGACTCACTAAGATCATGTCATCCACATATGAAATTAAGATAATAAATCTATCATCCTTAAATGCTTTTAAGTAGAAATAATTATTTGAGTTGCTCTGTACAAACCCATTCTCATCTATAAAGGTTTAAAACTTATGCTTCTGTTACCTCAGTGCTTGATTTAAGCCATAAAAACTTCTCTTTAGCTTATACATCAAGTTCCTGTTCCACTTGTACATAAAACCATATAGATGATTCATGTAGATTACCTCATATAAATAACCATTAATTAATAGTATTTTATATCCATATATTCAATTTGAAATATTTCATAAGAAAATAAACTTAGAACTATTAGGATGGTAGTAATTTTAACTATCCGTGTTTTTTTAGAGAAATCCACTCCTTCTTTCTACCGAATTTTTTTACAACCAGACTAAACTTTTACCACTTCCTACCATCAACTTATTATTTCAAAAGGGAGAACCTTTTTTTATGTAGGTATTTCATTCCTTATGGTAATTTTTTTATCTCCTAGTTTTATTTTTCATACAGCAAATCTAACCCATCTTTCATAACCAACTCTCACTATTTGGAATTTATGAGACTAGTAACTTCTTATAGGATCTCAAGTATTGTAAACAAAAAGTTTTGAGGTGTTTTTGTTTTAAGAATAGGTTGGGTAATCCTGAGTAAGGATTGATTTCATTTTTTTTAAACATAAAACTCTTAATATTTTTGTGCACATAAATCTATTAAAATTTTTGAGTTACAAAGGTGATTAGATGAAGTCTAATGGATAGAGGTAAATTAATAAAGTAAAATGGATAAATTCCATCAGTCTAATGTGATTATATAGAGATAGACACTGACTATTTATCCAAATATGATCACAAGTTCTATCAAATAGAGATGTTTAGTAAAGAAAATCAAGTGATTATTTTATAATATTCAAAATACTAAACATCTTGGTTACTGAAAGTTCTCATGATCCAAGTTTGAGTCTAAAAGAGAGTTTTAGGTATGAATATAAAAAGTTCATGATAAAAATTATGATGAATAACATCAGATAGATGTTATCATACAAAGGTACAATTTTGAAAAGTTCAAGTCATGAAGTAATAATGTTACATGATTCTGAGTTCAATATTTTTGAAGTTATGGAGTTTTGGTGGTACAAAGTAATATTGGTTAGACATTTGTGAAGTTTTAAAATCATGTTAAGTTTGAAGAATTATATAATAGAGGTCTCCAAGAAATTTTATTAGACAAAGTGAATCTGATAAACTTTACAAATTTATCTCACATTGTCCACTAGATGAACCAAAGTTTAACTATACCAGATGGAAGAATGTTTGTCTGTGTAATGATTCTATCAAACTGACCAGTTCTGAGGTAAAAAGTGAATAATTTATAGAGTGATAAAACAATTTTTTTTGAATTAAGTTCATCAGATAGAGGTTTTTGAATAAATTCATTGAAATAAGGAAGATTCTTTTAAAAGTTTTTGAGATTATCCTATGAAGTTTTTAGGGATCACTATATGTAGTTTTCACCAGAAAAAATGGTGTTATGAAGTTATACTAGATTAAAGGTTTAAATATCTTTATGATGTTTTCATAAAGTCATAAGTATAATGATGATGATCCATACATTAAAAGTTTCAATAATCATGAAGTAAATATCATGATTCTAGCGAAGATTATAGGATATTTGAAGAATTTTATTGATGCTTGGTTTTAAGGAATTTTTTATCTTTTAGGAATTTTAATATGGTCAAATAGTAAATTTTGAGTGGGATGTTCAAAGTTTGAGTGAGATATTTTAATTTTAGTGTCACTCACCTCTCTTAAATTGAGGATGATCGATTCCTATATAAAGGATGTTGGTGCACTGATATGTGTGTGTTGAATTTGTAGCAGTTGGGAAAAGTGATATAGAAGTGAATAGATGATCATAAAAATAATTTGAAGAGGAATATATCTAATTTGTATCATAAATTTTTTTCTTGTCATTTGGTATCAGAAGAATGGTGTACATAGGTGATCAGACAACAAGTAGCAAAAGCAATCAGATGAAAAGCACATAAAACTGAGTTTTATAAGATCTAGGGTACCCAATAAATAAGTAATTAGAAATAAATCTTTGTACAAAAGTTTAGGGAGAAAGTTCTTACTCACTACTATGGAAGAAAGTGAAGAAGAGGAAAAAGTACTTGAAAGAAGGGTAAGTGTGAATAAAGTTCATGCAACAAAATAAAAACTTTGAATCTTTTCGGTGAAGGTTATTATTGTTGTTTCAAAATATTGTTATATTATTATTATATTCCTGGAGAAAAATCACTATCAATTCACTATAGTTTTATTTAAGTGAAAGGATATTCCCTACTTACTGTAACCACCAAAAGGATTTTTTCTATTAGTTGTGTGGTCTTGGATTAATTCTAAACCATACTAAGGACTAGCTACTCTTATTTATTAGTGAACATTATAAATACTTGTATTCCCATGGGCGTTCTTGTTTAGTTTTACAATAGAGTCATTTATCACTAATTGGAGGAAAATGTTGTTACTTAAGTAATAAAACACAAGAAGAGAAGATCACTGATTCACCTCCTACCCTCTCAGTGACCACAAAGAACCTAATTGTACCTTTCATTGGGATCTCCTAAATCCATCAAAATTAATCCAAGTTAGTTCCAAACCTCTGAATCTATCATCTGACTATGGTATATATTTTAAATTCAACATGTGGATACACTCTTTCTGAAAATATGATTTCAAAATATTTACCTTCTGAAAATTTGACTCAAGATTCCATAGTCCTTGAGGTCTTTGATATATTTTATACTAGACTAATTGAAACCTCCAGACTTTTCATACCCCCTAATTTTTTTGGAAATTTTTTCCTTCCAGAACTTCCATATAGATCAACTTGAATTTGATCAGTTGTTTCTTTGTTATCAATTTTATTTTCCATAAATTTATGCTATTTCCATAAGACTTTCTCATTGAATAGAACATTACTACTTCTGATTATATTATCATCATCATCATTGTAAATCCACAAACTAAATATTTCATCACTATAACCCAAAAAGAATCATTTATAGGACTTATCTTTGAGTTTGTTATGATCCTTGTCATCCACATAGACATATGATAAACTTATGAAAACTTTGAGTTAGTTAACTTATATGGTTTTACCAGTACAAAACTACTATATAATCTCCTTCCCCATCATTACAGAGGAAATCCTATTAATATGGTATTATAAATAATTGACTACTACCACCCCAATATCCTTGGACATTATAGAATATATCCTAATGCTTTATGTTTTTTTGTTGACATCAAATTCATATGATGTACAACACTATCATATTTTGGTGTTCTAGAAACAATTTTTTCAAACACGATTACTTTTTTTATTAGAAATTCTAGAAACCCTTTCTACTATATTCATGTCACAAACCCTCCCCCCAAAGGTACCCCTCATGGGACAACAATGAGAGAACGAAGATAATGATTCCTGAAGCCTTCCTCCAATAGTCCATGGGTTGGTGATAAGCACTGAGGGTATATCAAACACATAGATGGGAGGAATTAACCTCTAAAAGAACATAAGGAGAGAGATATAAGATAAAAATACCCATCAACACAAACACAAGATTAAATTAAAATATCCAAAATACACACATGTAATGACATACAACTAAAAAAACAATAGAATGGAACTACAAGTATGAAAATATAATCCTTGGCAGTGACCATGAAAGCCCAAACAGATCCTGAACATCCCATGTGATAGTAATGTCCAAATCAATCACTAAACTTCTCCCTCTAACCTGAAAAATATTTTATAAATACATAGGGTGAGCATAACATGTATACTAAGAAGGATCCTCCCTGGAGCATCTCATGGAGAAGATAAATAAAGAATGTTAAAGCCCAGTGAATAGTAAGTGAAGCTAACTCATCACCTAAATAGGTGTTCTATGTTACTAGCCTCACTATGGATATCTATCACCAAGTATCACATAAAAAATATTATATAATATAATATAAAAAATGTATCATGCTACCACTTCTCCACTAGTTTGATGCTCTTCCCCAATGTCACACATCCTAAGACATCTCTCTCCAAAAGTAATCCAGCCTAAAGAAATATGGGCTAAAGTATCATCTCATGAATCATGTGCATCACATCATCTCATCACATACCATGAACCCTATATATCACATCATCATATCATACCATGTCACATCTCCAGACAGTAACTAAGTAGTTTCTAGAATCCACCACAACCCATATTTCATGTATTATACCTTAATCTATTACAACCCATACACTTCATACCTATAATAATCCATAAGATACTATATATGGAGATACATGTGTGTGAAATAACCAAAATCCATTACAACCCTCTATACTCATATATGGTGAAAGATAACCACCGTGTATACTAGCACATAATAATACTAATAGAAGAGAGTGGGGTTAGAGGGGGTAGTCATCCATCTATTCCTCACTAACCTGGATATTAGGGAAAAACCCTACTAGAGTCAACTGGGTGTCAGTCACCCTACTGATAAGGGTGAGGTAGAGTATAAAATCACATAACATATAAGATATAATATAACTTACAACCACACTATGGGAATTAGCCTACTATTATTCTCAACTATAGATATCGTCTCTTGGACACCCTACCGCCACCACTAAGAACAAGATATCCTATAAGAACTTAAGAATTCAAGGATCTTCATTCATTTCTTTCTTTCCATTAAAAATTTCTCATTATATCAATTGTTCTGATTAACCATTGAACACCACTTTAAAATTTATTTAACAAGATCACCAACTGATTCCCATGCTCTCAAAGAATAAACAAACCGATCCCATGGTTTCTCAATATTAACATTAATTTTATTCTAACAAGACATCAACCCCATGGGTTAAAACATTAATTATTCTTTATATTTCCATAATTATAGGTACTCTAGGAAACATCCTAAGATAATATAAAAGAGATGCATAAACCAAGAATAACCAACTGCCTTAAGTAGTGGGGAAAGGAATATAGAAACAAGTATCCAAACTAACTAGAATTTAAGTAGATTTATTACAAGAAAGAATCAAATCTTCTAGAAAAATAATGTTCAATCCCATCTTTAACCCATTCCATCAATCCAAATGCCATCCTCGACACCACCATCCATATCAACATGCATCCTCCATATCAGGTGTCAACTGCAGCAAAAAACCCAGGCCTTCCCACCCATGTCTCATCAACCATCAACCATCCTTGGGTCACATCATGTCACATAAGAATGATCACTTATAGAGAAAACATATAAGGAAACAAACAAAAAACAAATTAAATAAGGGATTTATTCCCTAAAACAAGGTATCTAACCTTCATATGAAAACGGGCTCGCTCGACCCTAAACATTTATCTTTATAAAACAGATATTTTTATTACCATATTGGATTAATTGATTCATTTATCATATGTTAAAACTATGGGAAACCTAATAAATCAACTATTAATAGTAATAAATTATTTAAACATGCTCTCAATCATAACTTCCAGTTTTAATAAACTTTAAGGAAGAAAAATTCCATTAACATGCCTCTTTATTATTATAAACAACAAGAATTTTCCATTATCATGTTCTTTAGACAATTACATTAATATATAAAAGAAAAATTCCAATTAAACATTCATTTATAATTTATTTTGATTTCTCACCAAACATAAGAATTTTTTAAAAAACATGCCTCTTTAATTCCTTAGCCAACCAACATTACCGTCTTTATTTTCTTTATCCATTTTAATAAAATTAAACATGATAAAACATATCATAAAAAACATGATAACAAAAGAATATATATATATATATATATATATATATATTTCACACTATCTAGAAAATCAAGTGTCAAACCATTATCATGGTGGAAAAACATGTGATCTTTATAACCATAAACCATTTCTTTTCATTAGTCCATTTTATTATTTATCAAGGTTAATTACATTATACCCTAAAGATATAAAGCAAAATTAATTTATCTTTTCACATAAAAATAATATTAGAATAAATTAATCCCCTGCCTTGATGCATCAATCATTCTTGAATGATAATGTAAGAACAAGTGAATCTTTGATCTCCTCTCCTATAAGGAAAATACAACCCCGCAAGAATGAAACAACAAAACCATGACAAAAAACATCAAAAGAACTACATAAGATCATAGAAGATAAAACTCCATATCATGGAAATAAATAATATGAGGAAAAAAGACCTATTAGAGAAGAAACCACAAGTAGAAGATGAAAAACTCACATTAGATCACCACTACTCGAATACAGAAGCTATAAATTAATACCCACCAAAAGGGTTTAAAATTACTTAAGAGATCTACTTTGGTAACCTAAACTTGGGAGATAATTATAGGTTTTGATAAAATTTGAGTGTGTGTTATAATTTATAGGCATTTAACCAGATAAACTTTCACAGCGTGAATCGGTCATTCACAATGTGAATTTCATGAGTTTAAGACCTGCCAAAGAACACATCACCTAGATCCAAAAAACCTAGGATTAATTCACATTATGAAATTAATGTTCACATCATGAGTTTTCAAATATAGGTATGAGAAATATGACCCCTCATCTATTCACATCATGAATATACCATACACATCTTGAATTAGACCCCCTGAACTTCTTGTACGCAAGAACTAAACAACCACTCCAGGTCGTGAACTATCCACTCACATTGTGAACTATATTAACATCATGAACTCCTAAAACCATATTATATTTTAAAAAATCCACTAATCCTACTATAGGATTCCCCCAAGAATGATGGACCTTAAAATCATGCAATAGAACGAGCTAAAAAGATCTAGGATCTTACATCATATACCACTCAAACAATTATCATCCTTGAGAATTTAAACCAAACCAGGAGTGAAAAAAAGAAAAGGGGTCATCTGAATATCCTCTCCCTGAGATAACTCTCAATAATATCTCTATCATAGTATCTCAACCACCTCACTTAGAGGAAAAAAGTAAAAAACCACACAACACCAACAACCATCTCCTAAACACTATCCCGAGGAAGATACCTATTAAATAAGAGCATAAATATAAGATAATATATAAACATAAAAAATATTGGGATATTGAGCATGTATCTATAAATCACATTCCTAGATACTCACCTCCATTCCATTGTGCCTCCAAAGGACATGAACCAAAGGAATAAAACTCTCACACAACACCTTCTCTAGGAATTCCTAGATCTCCAAAAGCCACTCCTCAAAGGTCACATCATCATTAATATTAATCTCACACCAATAAATGATGTGAGAGTAATCATGAAGATAAAACAAATTCACGAAACATGGAATAAAACATGTATTCATATCATATATGGGGGAAGTTCTATCTGATATTCCATATATCCTACATGAGACAACACCTCAAAAGGTATAAAAAACTATGGATAAAGCTTACTCCTATTACCAAACCATAACTATCCATGATGAGGAGTCACCTTCATGAAAACATGATATCCAACATCAAAATAAAAAGGTCTCATCCTTTGATCAACATACGACTTCTGAAGATTCTGCACTACCTTCATCCTATCATGATTCACCATAACTATATCTTACATTCTTTTCACTAATTATGGACTAAGTATTGATGAATATTCTACCCCAATACAGCATAATAGATAATATCAAGGTCATCCATACAAATATTCAAATGGTTCCATATTTATGGTGGAGTGAAAACTATTTTTGTGATAAAACTTGAATAAATGTAGGTTCCTCATCCACAAACCTCCAAAATTCAAGACACAAGAACACAACATGTCTTCAAGATTATGAATGGTTCACTCTATCTGACCATCCATTTGTAGATGGAAAGTATTGATAAAGAATAAATGAGATCCAAAATCATGTTAGAGACCTCTCCACACCCTAAAGGTAAAATAAAGATCATTATTAGAGATGATCATCCTCTAGGAATTTTCTGAACAAAACCTCCAATGATCTAGAATCCTTGATCAATATAAAGTTGGATAATTTCATTAAACAGTACACTATCACCCATATAGAATCCAAGACTCCTTGATCTTTGGGTAAACTAGTAATAAAGTCTATTGATATGTCCTCCCACACCCACTGAGGAAAATTAAATGGATTGAGAAAACCACCAGGAACACGATTCTCAACCTTTACCTTATGGAAGACCAAAAATTGAGACATAAAATCTGAAACTGAATTCTTCAACCCAAGAAACCAAAAATGAAATCTCAGAGCTTGATACATCTTTGTCACACCAAGATATACTTCCATGGGTGACATATAGAACTCATGGAGAACCACCTCACACATCGCCAAAGGGGTGAAAAGCCTCCCATGGATCAACACCTGGTATTATTCATCCTTAGACCAACCATTTAGGGAATCACCAAAGATAACCCATTCTCTTCAGACCTCCCCTCAAACCCCCCTAGTTGGGACTACTCTACCTATTTAACTAAAGATTAATGCACTATTATCTGAAAAGGGATACCTTTTCCACCAACATTTCCCATATAAAGATGGATCACTGAGAGATCATCCATTATTCTATAAGAATCTCTAGATTAAAGCATGGAATCACTGTGTGACTTACTGCTTAGCACATCAACTACAAAATTACCTTTAACCAATGGATATGAAAGATCAAAGTCATAATATTGTAAGAATTTTATCCACCCTTTCTATTGCAAGTTCAAGATATCCTTGGAGGAGACATACCTCAGGCTCTTATGATTGGTAAAAACCATAAAACACTCACCGGTGAGGTAATTTCGCCGAAAATTCAAGGAAAACATGATTACTTCCAACTTGAGATCATGGGTGGAGTAGTTAAGATCATGGGGATGTAACTACTGAGACTCATAAGAAACAAATATTCTATACTACATAAAAATAAAGTACAAACCAAGATGTGAAGAATCACAAAAAACATCGAACTAAACTCCCTATTTCACTAAATTAAAAACTAAAGTGATGACTAAATTATCCTTTAGGAACTCAAAAGATGACTAAAACTGATTCATACATAAGAATTATTGATCCTTTATGGTCAAGGTTATTTAAGGATTCAAAACCTAAGATAAATTAACAATAATATTTCTATAATAGCTTTCAAGACTAAGGAAACTATGCACATCTGCAACTATTTTGGGGGATTCCCAATAAATGGATGGCTTGATATTCAAATGATTCATGACTAATCCATGTTAGTACATGAAATTACCTAAGAAAAAAACCTTATGATCCTATAAATCACATTTTTATATCTTCTAAAATATATTCCAATGATAAAAGACACCCAAAACAACATGCATATGCTCTGTGTTCTCCTCCTTATATTCAGAGTACACAAGAATGTCATTAATAAAAACCACCTTAAACTGATATAGAAACTCTTTGAACACTATGTTCATAAAACCCATGAACATTGATGGTGTTTTTTTATACCAAAAGGCATCATAATGAAATCATAATGCCTATAACAACATCATAAAGTGGTCTTTAGAATATCCTCATTTTTACCTACATTTGATGATATCCCGACTATAAATCAATCTTCAATATCCAAATAACTCATTTTAGCGGATTGAATAAATCATCAATCAATGTAAGAAGATAGTGGTTATTTATTGACACCTGGTTCAATCGATGATAATAGATATTGAGATGTAGACTGCCATCATCCATCTTTAAAAATTGATCCAGTGCACCCCAAGGTGACATGATCGGATAAAAAAACCCTCATTTAAAAAGATCATCAATTTGTACCTACAACTCTTTTAACTCAAAAGTAAAAATCCTATATAGATACATCAAGATCATAGAAGCACTTGGCTATAGATATATCCCAATATAAATCTCCCATCTAGAGGGTAATGCCACAACCTCATTAAGAAATACATTAGGGTACTCTTCCATAACCTTAGAAAACACTTCCTGCTAAGCCTCTAACAAACTCAAAATCATATCATCCTTCAAGGAAGACAAGGAGAAAACATGCCTTCTACTCGCTCTAGGGTCTCACTCACTAATGACCATGAAAAAATCTATGTCAGTATCATAGAACAAAATCCCTCTCCTAAAGAAATCCATAATATCCTACATCGAATATAGTAATTCCATGTCAAGGATGATATAATATGGCTATATCTATAAACATAAGAGGTATCCTTAAGAGTGTTTCTACCCCATCACTAGCTCAAAGTCTCTAAAAACTTAATACAGATAATCTTGACCTCTAACTAAAATATTCAACATCAAGGTCATTAGAAGTCTCTCCACCTCAAGTCCTAAAGTATTAACTAAGGTTGATGATATAGAGTGAGTGGATCTTGAATCAAAAAAATCATGGAAACATTTATAAAATAAGAAAAGGGCATCTTGAATGATATATTACTCTCTTAACCCCAAAAAATCCAATGTATGCAGCTGACCATGACTTACTCCATGGTCTATTTGACCTTGATGGTAACCACCACCTCGGTCATGCTCTACTATCTAAGGATTAAGACCTTATAAGGGCTATACTCTACTTACCCTATCTTCTCTCTACTGATCCAAAGATGGATCAATTTTATATTTCTTCCTCGACTAAAACCTCCTTAACAAATAAACCTAAAGTGGAACACCTACTATGCACTGCCTGCCAATAAAGTTCATTCACTCTCACTATTTATGACCACATCCTTAGCATGAAAAACGTGCATCTGATCCATTTATAGGGGCCTAAGATATTCCACCCCTATATAAATGATATAATGAGGGTTGGGACCTACCCCTAACTATCTAAAAGATCTTCTATCTAGGAAACTAGGAACCCCAAACCACAACTCTTCTATGCAAGGAATCATGATGAATCCCCTCTCATGAAAATCTAGTGCCAATCAGTATCCTCACAATGACCTATGCTCTCACCAATACCTTGGTATACATCAATGATATAAATGTGGTTACCTCACACTAGATATCTAGATGAAAATCCTCCTTGAAATTCCTCACCCTACCCTCCTCATCATGAAACAAGTTTAAAGCATAATGGATAAGGGCTTAGAAATAGATCCCGAACTCCCGCATACTATAACTCCCATGTTAAAGGGTATGTATCTCATATAGAATAAATTCCTTCATATTTAATGGAATAAAATAAACTCAAAAATAGTCTCAAAACATCACCCATGAGACAAATGACTCCCCATAATCCCCAAGTAATAAGAACCACCACTGTGTTGCTGTTCCATGCATCATCATCACCACTAATGAAACCTAATACTCCTTTTGAGAATGGATCAAAATGAAGGCTATATCTACATCCTCCAACCAGTACTCTATCACTTAGTTATAAATGAACCCCTCACACTTTTATAGACTCTGGTACTAAAATTATTAAAGCATCTTCTTACAAGTGTCATCATCATTGACCTCAATTCTGTGGTGATTTACCGGGATATCCTACTAAACATCTTCATCACAAACCTGACAAGGACGTCGACCTAGAGCCATAACTATAAATAAAAAAAATATTAGGGAATCCTAAACCTTGAATATGGAATATTTAAAATTTATTTATTTAATTATTTATTTAAGCTTAAACATAATCCCAAGGTATACCCATTTCAAACCTAAGAACAAAGAATAATGATACATGATCATTTCCTAGGTTTCTACCACATAACTAGTATCACTTCACTTAGTAGGATCAGTAAAATTAAAGTTCCATGAATCAGATCATAGGGGGCCCAAATACCTTTTTCCAAGCTAGTATCACTCATTTACATCACATAATAAACTCAACAGACACCATTTCCATACCAACCCATGAAATCCTCACTTGTTCGTACCTCTAAACTCCATCTTATCTCTCAACCTGAACCTTTGATACCACGCTTTCATGACCCACTAATGTCACCTAAAAGCATCATTAATTTCCATAGGGATGGTAAAATATGAATTTATAGAAACCCAACTTCACTAAATACTAGATCATAAAATATTGGTAAGATAGGGTTGATACAACAATTAAAAGGGTTATAATAATTTAATAGTTTCGATGATGTCATGATTTTAACTAAACTAAAATTACATAATATACTTGAGAGATTTTGGTTGGACTGACTCAAATATCAAAAATAAGGATTCTAATAAGGGATAATGGATTCAAATATGGTTTAAGTCATGAAATAAATCAAAATCATTAACCATGAGAATTTTTGGGGTAACTAGTTTTTCATTTCAGCCTTAACTAAAACTACCTTGACTAGCCAACCCTTCTCTCAAGGTTTCTTATAAGAAGTTCTGGTGAATGATGTTTAATCTATTAAATGGGTGGTGAAGTAATGGTTGGATCTTACTCCCCAAATTCCCTTAATTATGTTGGGTTTCTTCCCCTAGGAGTTTCATTTTTTCTATAATCCTAGAGAATGAGATACAAAATAAACCACAAAAAAAATTCTAAATTAAAATTTTAAATCTCAAAAGTAAAACAACATTCTCTATATCAAACTCACCCTCCCACAACTCTTAGCCAATTATCCCCACTCTCAAAAACATGATTTAATTATAATTTTAAGAAGATGGAATAGAAAAGATAGTTCTAAAATAAATATGTAAAGAAATAATGAATACATTCATGATTTAACTTTTTAATCAAAATAGGAATTCAAAATTACAAGATGAATAGAAAATAAATTCCCAATTTATGCAATATCATAGTTGATGATTTACATCTTCTACCACTCTTGATTTATATTGAATATTGAGATCTCACATTAGCCTCTTATGTTAGCATCCTAACTAGTAGTAGAACCTCCCTTGATCTATGGAAATTTTTTCTGGGCCCATACAATTATGCCTTTTCTCCCCCTCTATATAGTATGGTCAACTAATACTTATAGGAAACACCTTCTATGTCCTTTTGTTGAATTTTAAAATATCCTTCTCCTATTTATATTTTTCTTCTTGAATGGGTCAATATATTCTTTTTTTAATATGAAAGTATCCCACGTTTACTTGGTCGTCGCATATTTGGGATAGAGGGAGTGCATGGACTTGACATCCTTGAAAATCATTAGACAATTTTGAAACCATGTGTGTCCCACTTAGCTGAACTCCTCATGGGGGGGGGGGGGTATTTTGATTCCTTCTTTCTTGGAAAGCCCCAACATACGTGTTCTTGTTTTAATTTCTTGAGGCTTGACCTGTGGTGCATGTAAATCCCAAAATTATAAAGTATTTGAATTATCGAGGAGGAATAATCCTATGGCATGGATAGTGTTGTTTCAGTACAACTCATACCTAGAATGCATGGACATGTGTATCCTAACCACCACAAAACAACCTCATAATCCCTCAATTTTTGATGTTAACACCAATTTACTCTCCTCCACGAAACAACCTACCTCTACAGTGATGCCTCATCTTTCCATCTACATGACTATGATGTATCCAGTGATACCATGAAATAGCCACATTCTCCCATCAAAACTGTTGATTTTACTATAATCTAACCCTCCATGAAGAGAAAAATTCCTATGCTAAATCTCATTTATTAAATCCATTATTAAAATCCAGACAATAGTGCCTATGGAATAGTATCTTAGACATGTCACAACACTTAAAAATCATCATGAGATCATTGGACTACTACGATGTAAGGGTAAAGCCTGTAGTTAGAAGTGCTTGAGTATCAACTAGAAGTGAGATCCTCCTTCGCTATCCATGGAGGAACTATGGTGAAACAAAGATGGTCTGTATAATATTTTGTTTGGAGGGAGTTTATTATGAAGATAAAACATGGATAGATTGAAAAACATCACTTTGGTAAGTTGAAACAGTATCCAGGTGATCTTTGTCCCACATCGAACAATCAATCATTTAGCAACTCGCTTATAACACATCCCACTCCATCCACCGCTCAGATTCCTATTATAGGGATGAGATATCACTACACTCACACATAAAAAAATGGTCTCATTCCAACATGCATGTGCTTTGTGGGATTCATCCCAACCCTTTCACATGCATTGTGCGCGACCAATCCTACTCCGTTCTACTTCTTATATGGGCCTTCCTTGTGGTATTTCATGGCCAAATGACCCTTCATGGGTTGGCTATATGGATTTCAAGCATGTGGGTTGAGGGATAGCATGGGTTAGACTATTTTTATTTAATTCATCTTCTTCTTTTCCTTTTCTATTTTCTCCTACACAACACACACAAAAATACCAATGAAAATAAAATAAGATAAAAACAAGTATTTTGATTATTTTTATTTATTTTTCACAAAGTTAATTTCAAAAATCAAAATAACCCAAATTAATTATTATTAATGAAACATATGTGTTCTTAATTAAAAATATAATATATTCAATCAATTAAAATTTTAAAATTTTATGAAAAATACAAACTCATAAAATCTTCCACACTTAGAAAATGCTTTCCCTCAAGCATGAATCTCCACTATAGATTAAAAAGGAAACCACCATTATAAAAATATTAAAATTTAAAATTAATTATAGAAATTAATTATAAATTGGGGAAATATAATTTTCAAGTTTCACAAAATAAAAATGGTTTTAGCTCCTCACTAGAAAAAATGAATTGAAATTCCTATGAAAAAGTGACGTAACTTATCATTTCTTCCATTCAATTATTTTAATTCTTCATTATTAAGATACCATGTTTTTATATAACTCACCAATTATTTTCTTCTCTCAACACTCAAGGTAAAATTTAAATGTGAATTTTTCCTTATACCTTGAGTAAATGAACCAAACTTAAATTTTTTAAAATGATATACTTTCTCCACTTAGTAAAGACAAATATCATTGAAAATAAAGAGGAATTTTAAATATGGATCAAATGATTCTAAGGTTAAGGGATGGTAGGAAATTGATTAACAAAAAATTAATCTAAAAAAGAGGTTAATATATAAGTATTAGGCATGATAATAAAAGTAAATACAATGAAATTCCCCTTTTAGAAATTAAATCTCCCCCATACTTCCCAAGATCAAGTAAGGCCATGTACAATGAAAATTATGAATATGTTACCCCTGTAATTTTTATTTTTCAATTTTTATTTTCAATTTTTTGAAAATTGAGCTATGAAAAGTCTCAAATACATCAACCAAGCACAAATAATAAAAATAATTAGTCGAGTGATAGTGATTTTAGACCCTTCATAACTCAACCCACATTTTTTTCATTTTTTTTGTTTTTCTTTATTCTTATAGAGGGTAAGAATGAAAACAGTGATGTAAACATGATCCTTATTCACAAAATCTATTTAGATACTCACAACATATTCTCTAAAATAATAATATCCCTTTTCCATGAAATCCATCTTCCCCCATACTTGAAATTTGAACATTATGAAAAAAAACTAGAGTGTGGGTTGGAATGGATAATTTATATTGAAATGTGTCTAATCCTATCAAAGTCCATTCATGGTCTCTAAGGTATAAAATGGGGATTAATGTTACATAGGCATTCAGGTTAATTTATAAATAAAACAACATTCCTCAATAATATTTTATGTGAATTTGGACAATCAACATTTTGACAAGTTCAAATGAAAGTCCTAGTAGGTAACATGTCCCAAGTTCTCTCAAGAAATTTACTAGGAAAGATTATAAAAATTGGTTTAGAAACCTCTAAGTAAAAAATAACATGTAATTTTATGTCAATAACTCATATAATGTGTCATAAAAAATAAAACAATCGATAAGAATTTTTGAAATTTAAATCATGAAAGATGGAAGTGAAATTTCAGAAACATGTGAATACAAAGAAAAAATCATGATTTATTGATTTCAAGTTACTATGTTTAACTATATTAACTTAATTTCTTCATATTACACACTTATTTCATTCAATTTGAATATTAAAACTTGGAATCACAAGGTTACTAAAAATTCAAAGTTTCTTTGATCAAAAATTAAATCATAGATCTAAATGATGGCATGCTTTTTTTCTCATATAAAGCTCAAAAAATAGATTCTAAAAAATATAGGGGGTAAAAATGAGTACTAAAAATTAAGATTAATAGAATTTATCATTAAATAATTCTCCTATTTTCATTATAACTTTGTGATTCATGGTCCAATAAGGGAAATAAAAATAGTAAAAGTATAAGGTCCGTGAAATTAATGTTTATAAATGATGGGTGATATTTCACTGTATATAAAATTAAATCCTAAAATAAGAAATAAAATAAATAAAAACTTGGGTTACCTCTAATAAAGATCCTTTATTAAGGTTTTTAATCACTAAATTACCTATTAGATCACATAATATAAGTAGGGTATAGATCTAACCATCTCATATCAAACCAATTCTATATTTGTTCAAAATTCGATGAAGCTCTTATATTATTCCTCCTTCTTGAAATCTCTTCTTCTTATTGTTGAGTAAAGTAACAAGTAGCGTACAATCCTAAAGTTTGGAATAAAAGTTCATGGGCTATCCCAATAGGTCACCACTTCTCTTTTTATTATTTTGGTGGCCTATATTACTCAAATTCTACACACAACTATTCATTTTTAGCATCCACTCTCTCAACTCTTCTTTATGGGGTTTTTCATCCATGAGATCCAAAGTATCATTCCAATTGTCTAATGCCCCAAGTTCTTCCTCCACTTTCTAGTATTATTTTTTAGTAATGGAGGGTTCTTCTTCTTCTTCTCTCTCAATAGGAGGAGATAACCAAAATCCATACAAGTTTGATAATAAAAGAAAAAAATCTAAAGCCTATCCAAAAATGGAATCCTTATTCTTCTTTTGGTTACATTATAGTTGGTGTTATAGGTTATTGTTGTTTATAGAGTTCTAGGTATTCTTCCTCCATCATTTCAAGCATGTTCTACCATAATTTATAAGTTCCCACCTCCTTTTCTTCTTATTATTCTAGCAAGTCTTATTCTTCATCCTTATTATCCTCCTAGGCCACAAGTGTAAGAGTGGTATCTATGAAAATTTCATAATTAACATAAGGAATGGGTCTTACCTATGATACTTCAACCACCCTTTTAATTCCCTTTAGGAATTACAATCCTCTTTTAAACTCAGTTTCCATGACTTGGATGGTTATTTCTAGACTTGGGTACAATTTTGGTACGCTCAATTTTTCTTGAACATCCCATACTTTTTATTATATTTCCCTCTTTATTTCTTCATTTCGTTGTGAGAGGGTTGACAATTGGATTTCCAATTATATGCATGACTTAATTTTGGTTTGTTCCTGAGATTGAAAACAAAAAAACACCTAAAGAGTAAAAAGAAAAAAATAAAAGGAACCTAATAAAAAATCATAAAATAGAAAATTTAGAGAAAAAAAATTATCGAACTATTGAATTTATAAATGCCATATTCTCCAACAATAGTGCTAGTTTTGACGTCACCTGAATGCTTCATCAATTCTATCTAGGGTATTAAAATAAAAATTTATAGAAACCCAACTACACTAACTATTAGATCATAGAATTTTGGTAAGACAAGGTTAATCCCATGAGGAAAAGGGTTATAAGAATTCAATAGTTTTGAAGATGTCATGATTTTAACTACAACTAAAATTAACTAATATACTTGAGAGATTTTTGGTTGGATTGAATCAAATAATGAATATAATTATGATAAGAAGAGAGAATGAATTTAGGGATAATTTAACTCATGAAATATATAAAATTCATTAAGTGTGAGAATTTTTAGGGAAACTAGTTTTTCTTTTTAGCCTTAAATAGAACTACCTAGATTATTCAACCCCTCTCTCAAGGTTGCGTATAAATAGTTTAGGTGCATGATGTTTAATCTCCTAAAAGGAAGGTGAAGTAATAGTTAGCTATCTCTCCTCCAATTCCCTCAATTACATTGGGTTTCTTCCCCCAAGATTTTCAATTTCTCTAGACTCTTAGATAATGAGGTGATGAAATAATTTAAAAGTCAATTCTAAATTGAAATATGAAATCTAAAAAGTAAAACAAAAATCTCTTCATCAAACTCAAACCCTCACATACCTCCTAAAAATTGATCCCCAATCTCACAAACATGATTTAATTATAATTCTAGGAAGAGGGAATAAAAAATTTAGTGCTAAAATAAAGATGTAAAGCAATAATGAAAAAATACATGATTTAAATTCATAATCAAAACAGGAAATTAAAACTATAGGATGAACATAAAATGAATTTCTAATTTATACAACATCATAATTTATGACTACCGTCCTCTTCCAATCTCACTTTGGATTCAAAATTGATAGATCCCACTATCCTCCTATGTTAGAATCATAATTGGTAGTGGAACCTCCTATGGTCTGTGGAAAATATATCTTGGGTCCCTTTGGGTCTATCTTTTCTCCCCCTCTATACAAAAATAGCCATATGTTATTTATAAGTAGCACCTTCTCTATAATTTTGGTAAATTTTAAAATCTTCATCTCCTGATTATATTTTTCTCCTTGAATTGGTCAACATATTCTATTTTTAATATGTAAGTATCCATGTTTTACTCAGTATTCACATATTTAGGAGCGAGGGAGTGCATGGACTCAAAATCCTTGAAAATCTTCAAGGATTTTTGAAATTGTGTGTGTTATACTTGGAAGAACTCCTAATTTGGTGCCGGTATTATGAATCTTTCTTACTAGGTAAGACCCTGTATACCTGTTCTTATTTTAATTCCTTAAGGATTATCCTATGGTGCATGGAAATCATAAAAGTGTCAGGTATTTGAATTATCTAGGAGGCCTAACCCTATGATGTGGATTGTGTTGTTGTGGCACAACCAATGCATGGATTTCATGCCATAGTGAAACCTGAAAAACATGAAACAAACTCCTTTTTACTCTATTTTTTATGTTAATACCAATTTATGATCCTCTATGGTGCATCCTACCTCCATGGTGCAGACTCATCTTTCCATCTACATGGATACAACATAGACAATGATACCTGGACACAGACATGTTCTCCCATCAAAACCTTTAGTTCTTCTATAGTTGAACCCTCCACAGTGGTGTTGGATACCCATGCCATAACTCATGTTTTAACCCATTCTTCAAATACAACCAACGATGGCTACGATATAGTATCTTTTCTATGGAAGAAAACTTTAAAATCATTTTGAGATCCCTGGCCTGATATGACATAAGGGAGAAGACTATATCGTACCGGTGCTCAAGTATTAAGTGGTGGTGAGATACTCCTTCACCATACATGGAGGAAATATTGCGAAATAATGAAAATCTGTGATGTAGGTTGGTTGGAGGGTGTGTTTGATAAAGTAAACATGCAACTGGATTGAAACGACATTGATTTGATAAGTTGAAACAGTACCCTGGTGATCTTTGTCCCATATTGAACATTTGGTCATTTAACCACTCACATATAACACATCCTGCTCCATCCATCACTTAGATTCCTAATTTAGGGATGATATCCTACTACACTCACTCACAAACAAATGGGCCAGTGTAGACACACACATGCCCAGTGGGATTCAGTCCAACCCCAGTACATGAACTGTGCATGACCAGTCCTTATCCCTTCTTCCGCCCATACAGGCCTTACCCATGGGCTTGCTTAGCCGACCGACCCTCCATGGACTGACTATATATATTTCAGGCCTTTTGGGTTAAGGGATAACATGGGTTGGCCCATTTTTTAGCTATGTAATATTCTTCTTTTCCTTTTCCATTTCCACCTACACATTAAAAAAAATACCAATGAAAATAAAATGATATAAAAATATATGTTTTTATTATTTTTATTTATTTTTTCACAATTTTCACTCCAAAAATAAAAATAGAAAAAAATGATTATTATTAATGAAACATGGGTGTTCTTAATTAAAAATAAAATACATTAAATCAATTAAAATTTTAAGATTGTATAAAAAACACAAACTCATCACCCCTCTCCCTAAAGGTATCCATCCTAGGTTGACAATGAGATAAGAGAGATAATGATGCCCGAATCCCACCTCTAATGGGCCACGAGTTAGAAATAAGCATCGAGGGCATATCATACACATAGATGAGAGGCATTAATCTATAAAGATACAAGAGGAAAGAGTGATAAGATAAAAAAACCATCAAAACTAGCTTGAGATAAAATTAAAAGATCCTAAATACATGAATATAATGTCATACAACTAAACAAACTATAAAAAGGGAACTATAAGTACCAAAATGTGATCCTTGTCAGAAACCATGAAAGCCTAAACAACTCTTGAACAACCCAAGAGCTAGTAATTTCTATCATAACTACCCACCTATTCCAACTAAATTAAAAAAAATTATATATAAGTTGGGTGAGAATAACATATATACTCAATAGGATCCTCCCAAGAGACTCTTATACAAAAGATAAAGAAATCCTACAAAATCCCAGTAAACAAAAATTGTAGATAACTCATCACCTAAATAGGTATGATAAGTTCCTAGCCTCACCATGGCCATATATAACTAAGTATTTCATACAAGATATCATATAATATATTATCAAAATGTGTTACCCCTCTATCACTTCCCCACTAGTTTGCTGCTCTACCCCAATGTCGCATGTACTAAGCCATCTCTCTCAAAAAGCAATCCATTCCAAAGACACTTAGGCTAAAGTAAAATATCATGAATCCCTTATATCACATCATCTCATCACATATCATGCATCATGTGCATCACATCATCCCATGATACGTCTCTAGATAGTAACAAAGTACTTTTTAGGATCCACCACTACTCGTATGTCATGTATCATACCTTAATACATCATAGCCCATAGACGTCATACCAATATTAATCTATAGAATACTATATCCATAGATACACGTGTGTGAAATAACCATAATCCATTATATAAATTTACACACATATTTGGGGAAAGATAACCATCATACATACCTGCACATAATACTACTAGGATATGTGAGTGGGGTTAGAGGTCATAGTTAAGCATCTATTCCTCTCCCACTTGGATATTGGGTAAAACACCCTCCCAGATTCCACTGGGTGTCAGTCACCCTATCGACATGGGTATGGTCATGTATGAAATCACATAACATATAAGATATAATATATCTCACAACCATATTATGGGAATTAACATAGTCTTTGGCTCAACTATAGCTATCGTCTCTCGGACACCCGACTACTACCACTAAGAACTAGACATCCTATAATCACACAAGAAATCCAAGAGATTTATTTATTTATTTATTACTATTAATAATTTCTCATTATATTAATTCTTATAATTAACTATTAAACATTTCTTTAATATTTCTTTAACAAGATCTCAAATTTATTCCCATGCCCTTTAGGCATAAACAAAATGATACCAGGGTTTATCAAGATTAACATTAATTTCATTCCAACAAGACATCAATCCCATGGTTTAAAACATTAATTATTATTTATCATTCAATAATTCTAAGTACTCTAGGAATCATCTAAGTGACTATACAATATATGCATAAACCAAGCACAAACCAGTTGCCTCAAGCAGTAGGGAAAGGAATGAAAAAACAAGAAACCTAACTAACCAAACTTTAAGAAAATTTATCAACACGAAAGTATCCTAGATTATAACATAGTAATGGGAAAACCCACCTTCAAACCATTACATCAATCCTGACACTATCACTGACACCACCATGCATATCACCATACATCCTCCATATTAGGTACAAACTGATACCACAAACCTAAGACTACTCACCCATGTCTCACAAACTATCATCCATCCTAGGATCACATCACATCAGATAGAAAGGCTCATATCTAGGGAAAATATAGGAGGAAACAAATAAAAAAATTCAATAGGGAATCAAGTCCCTAAAATAAGGCATCCAAACTTCACGTGCAAACTAGCTCACTCATCCCCAAACATTTATCTTTATCAAACAACCAGTTTTATTACCATCTTAGATTAACCAATTCATTTATGACATTTTATAACTATGGGTAACCTAAGAAATCAACTATAAAAGCTATAATTTATTTAAACATGCTCTCAAGTATAACATCCAGTTTTAACAAACTTTAAGGAAGAAAAATTCCTTTAACCTGTATATTTATTATTATCAACAATAAGTATTTCTAGATTCATGTTATTTATACATTTCTTTTAACATATAGAATAAATATTTTAATTAAACATGCATTAAGAATAAATTTTTATTTCCCATCAATCATAAGAAGTAGATTTTATAAAACACACCTCTTTAATTCTTTATCCAACCATCATTACCGGATTTATGTTCTTTAACCATTTTCATAAAATTAAAAATAATAAACCATAACATAAAAAACATTTTAATCAAAGAATAAACATAGATAGGATGTGATATATAAAATCAAGAGGCAAATAATTATCACGGTGAAAAACATGTGATCAGTACAACTATAAACCATTTCTTTTCATAGCTTTAGTTTATTATTTATTAAGGAAAATTCCACTATAAAAAAAGAGATAAATCATTATTAATTTATGATGGCATATAAAAATAGTATGATAAGAAATTAATCCCATACCTATAGTTTTTAAACATTCATGAATGAGAACAAAACAGCAAGCAGATCTCAGATCTCCTCTCCCATAAGGAAACAAAATTCCCACAAGAATTCCATACCATAACCATTAAAATAAACATCAAAATAAATATATAATAATAAGGAGATAAAAAACCATATCATGGATATAAATAATGTTATGAAACAATATTTAACAGAGAATAAACCATAATAAGAAGAGGAAAAAATAACATCAGATCACTAAATATCAAACACAAGAATCTAGGGATTAATCCCTATTAAAAGGGATTGATAAATCCTTGAGATATCTCACACGGACATCTGTATTTGGGAGAGAATAATATATTTTAATAAAATTATAGGGTGCATAAATATTTAAAGGAATTCCACCAGATGAAATTTCCTAGTGTGAATGAGACATTCACATCATGAATTCCTTGAGTTTAATAACCACAAAAAATGTATTACCTAGATCCAAAAAACCTAGGATTAATTCACTTTGTAAAATTCATGTTCATTTCATGAGTTTTTAGAGATATATTCAAGAAATATGAATCCTCATACATTCATTTCATGAATATAGCATACACATCATGTTACACCCTATGAACTTCTCTTACACAAGATGTGAACAATCACTTCAGGTTGTGAACTTCCCACTCATGTATTTAACTATGTTCATGTCATGAAATCATCATATAAACATATTATAGCTCCTAAAATCCACCAATATTTCTCTAGGATTCCCCAAATATCCATCGACCTTGGAAACATGCAAAGGAATGGTATAAAAGGATCCAGACCCTTAAAATTCACCACTATTATCAGATCTTAATCATTTCAAATTATCACCAATCTCTTTTTACACCATGTAAGTCTATCTAAAAAACACCCTTAACACCTCAAATTTGTGATTAAAAAAGTAAACATATACTTTACTTGTTGAATCTTTGATGAATGTCACAAATTACATTAACCCACCATGAGAACAGACTGAAGAAGGCCCCCAAACATCAGTATAGATAAGTTTTAACATATAAAACATTGGAATCATTCCATTTAAATTAAAAAACACCTTTATCTATTTTAAAAGTATACAATTATCAAAACTTCTAAAATCCATGTGATCGAGCTTTAGTATACCCTTTTCTTCTAGAAATTACATGTTATTCTCACTATGGTGGCCAAGACGACAGTTCCACAACTCAGAACTTTCATAAGTTATAATTATATTTTTTATCCATTCAAACTTATCATTAGATAAAACATACTATATTTTACATATTTTTACACAATTATGGAACCATGATAAATTTTCCATACTCCATTTGTGAATCTAGTTCTGAATCCTGCTATGTTCAGTTAACCTATGGAAATTAGGTTCTTCCATTAACTTGGTATGTAATTAATTCCATATAAGTTCAAGTAAATTCTATTTGACATATAGAATTTAACATTTTCCTTCCTCAAAATCTCAAGATATTTATCATAATCTAGTAGAAACATACCAAATCCTTTAGATATATAATTTTCCATGCATACCTTCCCATCTATAGAGTGGAATAAAGCCCCAAAATCAATGATCCATAATTCCAAATGAATGTTGACACTCAACAATAAACTACTACTACCTTTAGCTATAGAATTCATGGAACTTGAACTTGTAGAATATACACTTATAGAATTCACCTTGTGATCCCTACAATATTTATTGAGATCACCCTTATTCCTACAGTGCCAACATATGGATCTGGGCCTTGTCAATATACCAACACTTCTCTACCTTGACCTATCATCTGATTTATTTTTAACTTTATAATAAGAAGGAAATAATCTACCTTATTCATTTAGTGTGGATATGGTAGGTACTTGGACTTATCTCCATTTTAGATCTTCATCCAGAATAAGATTTTTGACATCCTCAAGCACTAGGTTAGTCTTCCCATTATAGTTATTTACAACAGTTACCATCAAGTACCATGAATTTGGTAGTGATGAAAATAACAACGATTCCCATAGATATTCCATGAACTTTAATTTAATAGATTAAAGATAATTTTTAATCATATTAAAGTCATTCACATTATTAACCAATGGACTTCCTTCTAAAATTCACATATCAAATAACCTCAACATCATGAACACTTTTTTCATAATTATTGGATTCTTATATATATATATATATCCACCAGAGAATCAATCAAATTTACTATGGTAATCATCTCCCAGATATGATAATCAATGTTCTATGCTAATGACACCTAAATCAATCCATGTTTCTTTCTGTTTATCCTTTCCCATTCCACATTTTTTGTATTTCCTCTAGTTTGAACCCCTTTAATGAAACCTCAAGGTTCTTATAAAATATATAATATTCCATCCACATCCTCTATAAGATAAAGCATATCTTGTTGAATTTATTTATCTAGACCTTTCCTTATTTTAATGCCATACATTTTGAAATAATAACTCCCACTAAATCAAATAATGTTAAGAATATTTTTACCTGATTCCACTACCAAGTGTGTTGAGCCACTAGAATAATAAATTATTTTGATAACACTTATTAGGGTTCACAGAACACCAATTACTAGAAGTTTAAACAAAAGTAAAAAAGAACTAAAATTCCTCATAATAGAAGAACCCCACTACTTATATGTTCCATAACTTAAGAATTCAAGTTACACTATAAATCACTACATGAAGTTGAATCTCCTCAAAAACTTAAAAAACTCAAAAAAAAAACATTCAAGAAAAAAATAAAGTAGTTAAAGTACAATAAGTATTTATATGGTTTGGACATTAATCCTATATTTAATAGAGAAAAATTCCACACTTTCCATTCACCAAAAGTTACAACATTACAATCACTATTGAAAAATCATCCAATTAGAATACTAATCACAAGAAACATGTAAAAGTGTTCCCAACCCACCTATTTTGTGGGGTACAACTAGTTAATTTATTCTACTATCATCCTATATTCATGATGGACCCATTATTTTCCTTTCCAACTTCGATAGCCTATAGATGACCCTATCTTGACCATGAACATCTAATGAACTGAGAAAGTTACATTTAAAAACATACAAGTTATATTTCATTCCTTTGGCATAAAACCTATCAGGAAGAATACTTCATAACCACAATATACTTTTATGTATGCTATAACTTCCTACCAACCATCATCCAGTGAATGACCAATACACACCTTCAAGAACTTAACTTATGGACCACCAACCTCTATTAGAATTCCATTTCCCCTAGTATAACCATCAATATGAAATGTATATTTTGAAGCTTCTACTTATTGTCATCTAAATTAGAACATGAAATGTGATTTAAAATTCTTAACATCATAGGATTATAGTGTGAAGGGACTTACAGTGTAACAAACCATTTCATTACATTTCAATAAAATTAGGTGAAATTTGATTTTTTGTTCCCAGGTGGTTTGGAGGGGAAAATATAAATTTTACCTTGAAGATAATCTCAAAATAATTTTCTAACCACTCTTTCCATATCTTAATAGTGTATTTACCATAGGGATATATTATGGTAGAATTCTGATCCATTCATATTTTAATGGAATATTTAATATTTAAATAATTAAATATTAATTAATTATATCAGTGTGTTAGGTGATATTTTTTTAATGGAGTCTTGGATTAAAATTATGACTTCACTTTCAAGTCCTAAATGAGGGTTTTTACTAAGAGTGTTACAAAATCACTTTGGGTTCCATGGCTCAGGTCGAGCATCTTAAACAACCATTTTTTTCATTTTCATTTGATTTTTATTTCTTTTTATTATTTTACCTTCTTCTTACACCTGTGTATTTCTATGTATGCATCAAGGGAGGGGGTTTCTTAAATTTTTCATTCAATAGTGATAGTGAGGGTAAGAGTTAGGAGATCATGCCAGGGAGTTCAACCAAACCTAGATTGTAGTGTAATGGGTGCCGGGCATGGATCTAAGAAATAAGATTTGGAATTTTACACCTTGATGTAGGCTATTCATTTTTTTCATCAATATCCTCACTGATTAGTTTTTTTATGTTTTAATTCCTTATATGTGTTGTTGGGAGTTCCATGAGATCCTATGTGGGGTGTTTTTGGTAGAATTAATGGTTTCAAGAGTTTTGTAGGGGTTTTTTGTTTGGAAAAAACTGACCACATAACATGTGATTCAAGAACACATGTTGTGTGTTATTTATTTTGGGAATAGGGTAGAATATGAGGGTTAAATAACATGTGTGTTTATGAAATTCTAGGTAGAGTAAACTCAGGGTGTGTCCAAATACTCGACCTAACACCCCATGTGTAGGGAACATGGCTCTAGAGGATGCATGACCAAACACTGTGTGTGGTACAGAGTCAGAATTCATGTGAGGTAGGATATAGTTTGTGTGGGGTAAACGACTAGGTACCTCATGTATAGTACATTCTGTATATGAGGGATACACACCATATTCATTGGAAGTACATTCCAGGTTAGGTATTAGTACATGTTCAAGGTGTATTATTGTGGGTACACACCGTGTATATGAGGTAAATGTTGTGTACTCTCCCCTTGAACGTGTTTAGATGTTATTATCACCATGAATATAGAATTAGATTTTTTATTAGTATATTTTTAGTTTTTTTTTAACATATTTCATGATGGAAAGAAAATCATGGAATTTTGAGATCATTTATGTGACGTTTTAGATGGTTTGATTTTTGGAGGGAGGATTATTCTGAGTATTTTTTTTATAAATTTTCCTAAGGGAAATGAGTATGGTGTTATGACTAGGTGAGGGTTGTGTGATTGTTGGTTAAATTATCTTGATGATTCTGAGTGGGATATTTTGGATATTTTAAAATGTTCCTAGAATAAGGGATCAAGTATTGTCATAGATGAAAGGATAAATTTCTTTGGATAATTCTTAGATGTTGGGACTAGTTGCTAAAGGGTTGAGTAGTTGATGTTTTAGATCAGTTTATTAGGGATTAGTTTAGAGAGGTTATAACCTTTGGGATGGGATAGCACTGTGAGGTGACAAGTAGAGATATATGTCACTGAATAGAGATTTATATGGATCTAAGGGACCTATTGAGGATTCCCTTATGGGCATGGTGATGTCTAAGGATACCCTTACAAGTGTGGTATTGATCGAGGATAGTTTGAGTGCTAGAGAGTCAGAACGAGGTTTCTTGCAATGAGTTTGGCCTGAGGTTTTATTTTACTTTAAGATACCCTTTTATGGGTTCCTATTCCTATTGAGGCTTAGGGGGCTACTAAGGGTGCCCCATGTTTATTTAACCCTGAGAGGGTTGGTGCAGGTTTTGATAGTTTTGGATTATGGGTTTGGAAAGTAGGAAAACCATTGATATTTTGGTCCGAGGTATGGATGGGATGTTTGAGGCTATCCCTACTTAGGTCTTGAAAGTGAGAGTATAACTTTTGGATATTATTGGATTGGGATTTTCCCGGATATTCATTGAATGATATCCTCTATTTTTTGTTCAGTATTAGGTGAGTGTAGTGAGCTAATGGAAAATATGTATGAGTGCACCTTGAACCACTAGTTTAGTACTATGCTATAACTAGGGTTTGGGTCCTGTTAGATGTTGTTTCACTCATGGGATATATTATAGAAATAAACATTCTAATGTACCGAGTTTGGTCTTCTTCAGGAGGTGTTGTGCTGACGTGTCAGATTAGCTTGGATTGTTATGCAGGATTCTAAGGACCTTGAAAAGTCCCATAATTGTATTTATATTGAGGTCTCTATCACCAATTAAAATCATACCACCAGAGTCTCATATCCTAATACTGGTGCGTGTTGTTGTCTTGAACACATAAAGTGTGATCCTAGGGTCTTACTTTTGTTCATATTGGTGTGTTATACACTATTGAGTTCATTTTTAGTCCAATGGACATGCCTAATGTTTGTGGAATGGTGTGCAACATGTTCTAATGATTTTATATTTGGCTAAATCAAGTTTAATCGATATTAGGTGTTTGGTTATGAACTGATGTTTGATAGTGGTTTTTTTTTGTTTTTTTCTTTTAATTTGTTTATTTTTATGAAACTTTTTGTTCAGATAGGTTTTGAATATCATGTATTGTATGAAATTTTTATGGAATTAGTTGTTAGGAGCACTATTGGGGGTTTCCTATTGATATTTATTTATTACCCCATGTATGAGAACCTTAGTGAACGTATAGAACTTATGTATATTTTTAGGTTGATCATAAGAAACATAATGGATTAGGTAGAGGTCCAAATTTTCATGATTGAGTGGGATTGGTCATGTGGATATATGAGGTTCAAAATGGAGTGACTCAGTAGAGGTTAGAGACCAGGTTTGAGGTACATATTGGGAATGTCATTAGAGTATTTTATATATATTATTTTATTTTGTTTATTCTATATATGTTGTCGGCCCAATGGGTGACTGGTTGATGTGTTCTATCCTGATCATGAGTCTTTATGTTGTATATCATTTATTATAGGATGTTTCTATTTTAGTTATTTATCTCATGTAATATGATATGAATATATGTGTATGTATTTGGTTATTTTTACTATTTTTTCACTTTATTATGAGGGTATAGTCTCCCCATGTTATTAATTTAGACCCTCATCATTTGTTATCATTCTTTTACATATGTGGTGGCACACTTGATGCCTTATCATGATCCAGATTGAGTAATGGGTTAGGTCAACCTGAGTCAATTTTTGATAAAATGGCATCAAAATGTTCTTTTATTTTGTGCTATTTTTTGTGGGATGGTAGAAAAGTGGTCTAGGAATTTTTTATAGATTGTGATGGATATTTGATTGGTGCATTGAGAACAACATTTCTGATGGGGGTTCAAGTTACCTGGGCATGTGATTTTTGTTCTTAGTTTCTGATGGTATTGTTGTATGATTTTACCTCGTGTGATGCACTTGTGTTTTTAGATTTACCATAACAGGCATATAGAATTCACATGAAGTATTCTTGTTTGTGTATAATTTTTTATTAATGATGGACGTTTAGTTGTTTAAAGTGTCAATAAAAATATATATGGAGTTTTCCCATATAGCTTCTTAGTTTCATTCTACTCAACTAAGCCAAATTTATTTTATTCTGATCATAGTTCATGTGGATATTCTAGAAAATGTCCTTCAGTGATAGAAATACACTCCCTTCATTGAGGGTTATAGATGTAACATCCCGACCCGAATCACCTGATTTGAATCAAAATTTCACATGACCTCAAGTACACCTCCCTGTATACTAGAGTTTACCGACTAACAGTAAGGGTATCAAGTGGAACCATAGGGAGAATATACCCTTAATTAGAGTTAAAAATAAAAAATAAACAACCAAATATATTCCAATATAAAATCTTAGTACTTAGACACCAACAACATACCAACATCATGAATGAATGCAGAAACAACTGACTCAAAATACAAGAAAAGATACGACAACTGATCACCCACTAGGCTGGTCATGTGTACAAATAAAGAAAGGTAAACAAGTAAAAGGAGGATCTACAACACCAAGACTCACCTAATCCTATTATCCAAATCATAGTGATTTATCCCACAAGATAATCTACCTAGGACTAAACCCAAACTATACCTGCAACAAGTGAGGGAAACTCAGGTACCCAAGTGTTATGGCCGACCAAGAAGGGTGTGAGTACAACTCAGTTGGATACCAAGAATGAGGTCTAATACCCAACCAACAATATGTAGTGTATGTGAATGTGATAAGATCAATAGAAATGAAATATGAAATACAAAATTTCACAAAATATCTTAATATAACCAACCACACACAAGCAATATTGAACTATGTGTCTAACAATCACATACTTTCCAAGACACCATGAACCCCCGACCTTAACTACATCATCTCCATGTCATAAAGTAGTCACAACAAAATTCAAAAGTGATCAAGGTCTATCCACAAGGATGACATCATACTAATCAACATACTTTAGGAATTGAGTCTAAGTTAGGCCACAAGGATGACTAGTGAACATGTACTCGAAATACAAAAAGAATCGAGTATTATGTTAGGCTACAAGGTTGACTACCCACAAGGCTTGGAAACATATCTCTTGGAATCATCAAGGCATCAAGAAGATCATGTTACTCAAAATCCATAAGGCTTTAAGTATAGGAATGTTCTCCGAATCCTCAAGGCATCAAGCTAGAGCTAGGCTATCAGAATATCATGATATTTCCCCATGTATAGGTCTATAATTGTTACCAAATTATTCCATGAGAACTCCATTTATAAGGGTAAATATACCAAAATAGTCTACCTATCATATATACCAAACCAACCTCTGAAGACAAGATAACTATAACACCCTAAGATTTTACAGTTTGTATCCTCTTAAATAAATCCAATTCATTCGATAGTTTACATTGCACAAAAAATTATTTCATATGGTATAAATCATATAAAATCACACAGTGAACACTAAAAAAAATTTATAAATGAAGAATTAATGAAATAAGAGGCTTTTTTCTAGAAATTAAGGAACATATACCAATGAAATAGTAACTTGACCTTTGGAATAGTAATGTGACCCTTAAGAATCGTAATTTAGCCAATAAAATTGTAACCTCACCTATAAAAGTATAAATTAAATTTAGGCATCTTATAAATAGAAATATGATATAATTATATCACAGTATTAGTACCTAAATATTTTAAAAACGATAAATTAAGTGTTGGTATTTTTATAAATCATAAATGTTTATTTATAATTTTATAATTAACATAATGATTTCAAAGAAAATTTATTTTCATAAAATAGAAT
The DNA here is from genome assembly GCA_963277665.1 of Viscum album. Lineage (NCBI taxonomy): Eukaryota > Viridiplantae > Streptophyta > Magnoliopsida > Santalales > Viscaceae > Viscum > Viscum album. The sequence goes on from OY728137.1 coordinate 1,964,334,556, forward strand.
CATAAGTTAATATTTTTATGTATTATTATTAAAATATAATTTTATGAGGCCTTAATTATTTTTTCAAAGTGTTATAAAATTAGTTATAATTTTAAAATTGATATTTTTCGAGCAAATGATGATTTTAATTAAAAATTAAATTTATCATATTTAGAAAATTATTTTCATAAAATGGATTTAATTTTTTAATTTTTCATTTCAAAAAATGGTTAGGGTTAATTTTTTTAATTTTTCTAAAATAGTTAAATTTTTGGTGAATAGTGAAATATGGTAATTTACGATATAAGCTAAATACATAAATTATTGAGTCATAGATGATGTATGACTGATTTAATCCCATAACATCAAACTCAACTTCATTAGTTTAATATATTTATTGATAATTATTAATCTATTCATAGTCTTGAAGCAAAATAAGAAACTAATGAATAAAATAATGAGAAAGCACCCCTCTCCTCCACTATAAATACCACCCTCACCACCTCTTCTCCTCAGACCTATTGAGCCTTGAATCTTGTCCAATTTCTACCCAATACTCTTCCCAAGTCCCCCCCATTTACAATATCCTTTGGTATTAATAAAATACCAAAACCAAAACCTAAGTGCTTTAAAAAGGTTCTAAAGGAAAAGAAATTCCAGAGGTAAAATCCTCTTTCGTTTCCCTTTATTTTCTTATATTTCCTCAACTCCTCTATCAAAACATGAATTACAACTCCAGTATCTTATATATACTGTAATTTTGTTGTGTTAATGGAAAATAAACCATAAGTCCCATTATCCTCACCCTTTTATTCTAAAAATGAAAATATCATCCGTGATGTGCCGATTTACAACCATCGTGGATGATGTGTTTTCATTTTTCATTAATGCCTTCAAGGTGAGTCATAAAACCATTATTATGGTTAAATAATATTTTATTATACATATTATAAGTTATATAATATTCTAGAACTAGTAAATATACATAATATTAAATAATAAAATAAAACTAGTTGGTGATAATAGAAAATTCACCAAAATAAACTAACGTTCATCGTTAACATTTTATCTAAATAATCATCCTCATATCTAGAAAAAAATAATTTATAAGAAAATTTAATATTATTTAATTCCATTAATAACATATAATTTTAATTCTTGATAATTTTTCCCATTTTATATGATCTTCCATACATCTATACAAGTGAACCAATCATGAAAACCAAGGAAATGAACACCCCTGAACGACAAAATTGAATATATTAACTCATTAAAGGCCATAAATTAACTTAGTAAAATTATAATAAATAAAATAAATGTTTAATAGTCTCTGAATTAAATTTTTTAATGAATCTAATTTCATTATCCAGGATGTTAAGTGCAAGTGTAGAACACTTTTGGACATAAGGTAAGGGTTTTCTCATCTCACTTTTATTTCTGTGAGATATGCTTTATTCACCACTATTTATTGTGTATGGTGAATGTATAGTACCCTTTGATTTATCATATCATGAATATATTTATCTTATTTATATTCAATGTTTCATTTTATCATCATTAATTCTATGGGGTATATGGTTCGTCTGTTTATAAATTGGTAAGGGATTCTCCCCAAACCTCTATTTTTAATTCGAGTTATATTTTCTATCTATTTACCTCAATTTAATTCTTAATTATTCTTATATAATACTAATAAATTATATTTTTATGTTCCAAAAATATTTTCCTAGCTCAATTATTCTTCCTTTTATGAGGAAATTCATGTTTTATAAGGGTCCCTTTTTAATTCATCCTGATAAGCAAGCCTGATTTAAGGGAAATTTCCAATTTCCTACCAATTTTCAAGTAAAAACCATAATATATTTTTATCCACAAAATATTTTTATTAAATCAAACTTATTATCATTAAAAAATATCCTTTTTTCACTTATAGTTTTATGCTAACAATTATTCCTTTTCCCTCTTTAGAGACTCTTTTATATTTTTCTTTTAATCACACTAAAATGACTCTTTTCTAAAGTTTCTGAAAAAATATTTTACATGTTTTCAATTGATTTGAAAATAATTTAGCATTATATAATACTATTTTCACTTATGAATGTATAATTATTATATTCACTTTGACCACTTATTCCTTGTGTGTGGTTTATATATATTTATCTTTTATTTATGATCACCATTCATTAAATATCCATATTTCTTGTATCATGTATATGATTACTATCTTATTAATATACCATTTTTATATATGGTGTTATTATTTAATTGAATATATGTATGAATAATGATTTCGACTTTCAATTATGGGTGGGACCTGGTTATAGATAGCACCTCGATGCATTGATAGGTTATATGAGACCAAACAAGTGGTGAAAACCCTTCAGGTTTGTTTACAAATAGAATCAAATGGGTTTTAACCATATAATTAACCCATATTTATGGTATAATAGTTCATTTTATAGATACATGACTTCCAATAAATAATCATTTTCTTCATTTAGTATTGACTTGTTACTTTCAATGAGGTTTTCAGTATGACAAAATCTATGGAAGAATTTTCTTTCTCAGTATATGGATGGCATGTGTTTTTTAGATTATTTACCTTACCATAATGTCTATTCCTTATTGAATTTTCTTTAATTATTATTGTCTCATATAACCCTTACTGAGTATTTTAGCTCACCCTTTTTCTTGTTTTTCTTTCCTAGGTTGTGAAATCTTTGAATAAGTGATAAGTAGTAGTTTATTTTATTTTATTATTTTTAATTACCAATGTAGTAAGGGACCCATGTATGTATCTAGTTCTTCAAGACTAATAAAATAGATCCTTGGTGATGTTATATCTTTTATCTATACCATTATAATAAAATGACCACCGACTCTAGGCTACTGGGGTAAGGGTTGTTATAGCTGGAATCCAATAAAGTTTAGTAGAATCATTGGGAAATAGATATTAAGTAAACATTAGAATTATAATAACTCATAGTGGTGAATTTTTGGATTAATACTCATGATTATCATGAGATAAATTAGTGTGTTCCATTATTTAGTGATAGATCCTAATGGAAGGAAATGAATCAATACAGATGAACAATTTAGGTATTTCCCTACTGAGCAAGTCAACACAGTTAATGTTGGAGATGAGTATATCATGTACATATTAAGACAACATGCACATGTTATGATTAATAACCATAATAAACCTATTTTAGATCATTTCATGTAGAAAAAACCCCATGTTTTAGTGGGAATACTAATCTAGTGGTAGTTGAGTAGTGGATTAAGTCCCTTGAAATGATATTTCTAGCATTGGGATGAAATGAAAATGAAAAGGTAGTATTGGTAGTCTATTTTCTCAAGGGTTATGCTTATTAATGGCGGTATTTGATCTAGACTACTAAGGAGGAAGAATAAATAAAATACATTGAATGGATAATTTTTAAATAAATGTTCTTAGATAAATATTTCTCATGTGAACAATGAATTGAAATGAAGAGAAAACTTATTATATTAAATAAAAGGGAAGAAGAGAGTGTTGTAGAGTATGAGGATACCTTCACAAGACTATCCATGTATGCTATATATTACATACATGATTCAGAAGACAAGATTTATCATTTCTTTGAATCTCTTAACACAAGTCTCCAAAGGGTACTGGATTCTCCAAAAAATTTATCATATGATGAAATAGTATTAAGTTCCATAAAAATGGATAAGGAATTTGATATATCCTATATATTCAAGAGAAATCAAGAGAAGAAGAGGTATTTTGATAATTATGGAAAAAGTTAAGAGTCAAATAATAATAATGGAATGAATCAATTTCCATTATGTGGAAATTGTGGAAAGAATCATCCTGGTAAATTCTTTAAAGGCTTTGGCGTTTTCTATAAGTTTGGAGAAAAATGTCATCAATCTAATGATTGAAAAGGGATTAAAAAAATAAATTTTGTTGAATGTTTAAACTATAATGAAATGGGGAATTAATAAAATAAATGTCTTAAGAATTAGGGGAATCTACCATAGAAGAGGCCATGAGAAGATGGTGAATCTTATGCGATCACTATAGCTAAAGTAGAAGTACCAAATTATGTGGTGGTAGGTACAGTAATCCTATCTTTAAATCTACCCAATGATTTATTTTATTATATATAATTTCACTCTTTTATATGCACCCAATTTTCTAATAAAATTAGATATATGCCTTTTGATTTAATAAGGGAGTTGTTGGTTAAAACCCCTAAGGGAAGTCTCATTGCAAAAAAAATGTGTCGGGAAGTTCCCATTATGACATATAAATATATTTTATTTACTAAAATTATCATAATACTTGTGGTTTATTTTGATATAATCATTGGAATGAACTGGATTTTAAAATATGATGTGAGAATTTTTTGAAAGAATAAGGAAATTATGATATATGAGGAAGATGTAGAATCCCTTATCTTTAGAGAAAAAACTTCATCATTTGATTATTATCTAGATCCACCCACAGTAGACCTATTAAATGAAATTCTTGTAGAGGAAGAGAAATCAACATCTAGGGATAAGGAATGTAATCTTCGAATTGAGGATGTACTAATTGTGTAGGAATACATTGATGTATTTCTCGAGGAATTACCTGGACACCCCCAAAGCATGAAGATGAATTTACCATTGATCTAATACCTAATGCAAGACTAATATTAAAGTATCCTTATAGAATGGAAACTATGTAATTAGTGAAGCTAATGAAATAACTAGATTATTTGCATCATAAGGTATTTATTCACCCCTAGTGTTTCTCAATAGGGAGCCCTTGTTCTCTTTGTTAAGAATAAATATGGATCCTTGAGGTTGTGCATTGACTATATAGAAATCAATTATATTATAATAAAGAATGTGAATCCTCTACCTCACATTGATGATTTATTTGATCAACTTCACAGAGTTCAATATTTCTCAAATATTGAAATTTGTTTTGGGTATCATTAGTTGTGAGTAAAGAAGGAAGATATTCAAAAGATAGCTTTTTGGATGAGGTATGAACATTACAAGTTCACAGTAATTCTATTTGGATTGACTAATGTATTCTATATTTTCATGGATATAATGAATAGTGTATTTAAGGAATATCTTAACGATTTTTTTGTAGTATTCATTGATGATATTCGGGTGCATTCTAAAAACTATAAAGACCTTGAGAATCACCTGGGGATTATTCTTGAGACTCTCATAAGGAAAGAGTTATATGGTAAATTTAGAAAGTTTAAATTCCGACTTTAGGAAATTTATTTTCTTGGATATATTGTCTCTAAGGATGGAATCTCAATTGATCCTATAAAGATAAAGAAATCCAAGAATGGACTATGTCAATGAACATAACTGAGGTACGTAGTTTGATTAGTTTAGTAGGTCACTGTCAAAATTTTGTATAGAATTTTTCCTAATTGGCTAACCTGTTAACTAAGCTCACTATTAAAGGGGTTAAGTTTTTATGAACAAAAGAATGTGCAGAATTCTTTGATGAATTGAATAAAATATTAGTCAATGATCTGATTTTGACTCTACCATCAAGAAATTATGGTTTTGTGATATAAAATGATGCATCAAAGAAAGGACTTGGTTGTGTCCTTATGAAAAATGATAATGTTATTTCATATTCATCAAGGCAGTTGAAGATTCCTGAAAAAATTATCCAAATCATGATCTTGAGTTAGAAGCGACAATTTTTCTCTGAAGATATTAAGACACTATCTATATGGTGAAATATGTGAGATATATACAGATCACAAGAGTTTTAAATACATCTTTACACAGAAAGAACTCAACATGAGGCAAATGCGATGAATAAAATTACTCAAATATTATGATTTATCAATACACTACCATCTTGTAAAATAAAATAAGGTAGGATATTTATTAATTAGGAAAGATCATGGAATTCTTACCCAAATGAGGAGTGAGAAAGATACTATATTCATGGATTTAGTAAAGATGGATATAGAGATTATTGAGGAAAAGGAAACATCACTATTTTTTCAAAAGATTTCTAAACCATATGTATTGGAGAAGATAAAAAGCTCTCAATCTAATGATAATAATTTTCAAAAGAAAATTAAAGCCATTAAGGATGGAAGATCGTAAGAATTCATGTATGAGGATGAAATTATGAAATTTGGAAAGAGGTTATGTGTTCTATAAATACCTGAGATAAAAAAGTGAACTATTAGATGATGTGCGTAGCTCAAACTTCTCTATACCCCCTGGTAGTACCAAGATGTATAGAGATCTAAAGGAACATTTTTGGTTTGATAACATGAAGTGAGAAATTTTTGACTATGTATTAAGGTGTCTAGTTTTTCAACAAGTGAAGGCTGAGAGACAACATCCTCTAGGATTCATGAAACCTCTACCTACTTCTATATGGAAATGGGATGACATTATGATGTAATTTTTCATAGAACTACCAAGGAAACCTAGAATTAATGATTCAATATGAATTATTGTTGATCATATTACAAAAATGGAACATTTTCTTATTATAAGAGAAGATTTACCTCTTGAGTTCCTAAAAAGACTCTATATTAATGAATTTTTAGGACTTAATGGTACACCTATATATATTGTTTCTAATCAATATCCCTAATTTACATCAAAATTTTGGAATATACTTCAAAAGTATTTTGATAATGAGCTTCATTTGAGTACTTATTATCACCCTCAAACTGATAGACAGTATGAGAATACTATTAAAACATTGGAATACATGTTGATATCATGCTCACCTAACTTTCAAGGTATGTGGGATCAGTATTGACCTTTGGTGAAATTTTCTTACAATAATAGTTTCCATTCTAATATTAAAATGGTGCCATATAAATCATTATATGGATATAGATTTCATACTCCAACTTGTTGGGATGAAGTTGGTGAGAGGAAACTCATAAGCCCAAAACTTATTTATGAGACAATGAAAAAGGTAAAGACTATTCAGGATCATATAAAAGCAGATCAAAGTAGGAAAAAGAGTTATGTTGACAATTGTAGAAATGATTTGGAATTTAAAGTTGGAGATCATGTCTTTATGAAAGTATATCCATGGAATGGTGTCATAAAATTTGGTAAGAAAGGGAAACTGAGCCCCATGTATATTGGACCATTTGAAATTATGGAAAGAATTGAAGCTGTAGCTTACCAATTAGAAATGCCACCAAGTATATCCAAAGTTCATGATGTGTTTCACATATCATTGTTAAATAAGTACATTCCATACCCAATACATGTACTCACTTATGAAGAAATATAACATGAACATGATTTGTCTTACTGTGAAGAGCCTATCGAGATTATTGACATGAGAGAGCAAGTATTGAGAAATCAGATGACTTAAATAGTAAAAGTTCCTTATAGAAACCATAAAATAGAATAATAAATGTGGGAACTTGAGGATGTTATAAAGAATTACCACACACATATTTTTATAAGGCAATATTAATGAAAATTTTGAGGTTGAAATTTCTGGAGGGAAGAATATAACATCCTAAGATTTTATAGTATGTATCCTCTTAAATAAATTCAATTCATTCAATAGTTTACATTGCAAAAAAATAATTTCATTTAGTATAAATCATATAAAATCACATAGAGAACACAAAAAAACTTTATAAATGAATAATGAATGAAATAAGAGGATTTTTTCTAGAAATTAAGGAATATATACCAATGAAATAGTAAATTGATCTTTGCAATAGTAATGTGACCCTTAGGAGTAGTAATTCATCCAATAGAATAGTATCCTCACCTATTAAAGTATAAATAAAATTTTTGAATCTTATAAATGAAAATATTATATAATTATATCATAGTATTAGTAAATAAATATTTTGAAAATGATAAATTAAGTGTTGGTTTTTTTATAAAATATAAATGTTTATTTAAAATTTTATAATTAATATAATGATTTAAAAGAAAATTTATTTTCATAAAATATAATAATAAATTAATATTTTTTGTCTTATGATTATAAGATAATCTAATTAGAGAATAATTAATTTTTCAAAGTGTTATAAAATCAATTATAATTTTAAAATTGATATTTTTTTCAGTAAATGATGAATTTAATTTAAAATTTATTTTCTCATATTTAGAAAATTATTTTTATAAAATGGAGTTAATTTTTTAATTCTAAATATATAAAAATTATTAGGGTTAATTTTTGGTATTTCTCTAAAATAGTTGAATTTTTAGTGAATAGTGAAATATGATAATTTACGATATAAGCTAAATACATGAATTATTGAGTCATGGATGATATATGGATGATTTAAGTCTATAATATAGGAATAAAATTTATTATTTTAATATATTTATTGATAATTCTCAAACTATCTGTAGTATTGAGGAAAAATAATAAACCAATGAATAAAATAATGAGAAAACAACCTTCTCCTCCACTATAAATACCACCCCTCACCACCTCTTCTCCTCACAACTATTAAGACTTAAACTTTTAAAATTTATACCCAATACTATTTATAAGTCTCTCCCCCAAATATAGGATCCTTTGGTCTCAATAAAATACCAAAAACCAAGTGCCTTAAGGAGGTTCTCAAGGAAAAGAAATCCAAGAGGTAAAATCCTCTTTCATTTTCCTTTATTTTATTTTTAATTTCATTTAATTTCTTATCCTTCAATAAAATAATTCATATAAAAATTAATGAAAAATATATTAACTTATATATACTTAAATTATATTATGTTAATGTAAAATATACCATCAATCCCTTTATCCTCTCCCTTTTATTTTAAAAATTAAAATATCGTCCGTGATGTGCCGATTTACTGCCATAGTGGATGATGTATTTTCATTTTCCATTACCGAATTAAATGTGGGTAATAAAACAACTATTATGGTTAAATAAGATTTATTATACATATTATAAGTTATATAATATTCTGGGACCAGTATATATACATAATATTAAATAATAAAACAAAACTAGTTTGTTATAATCGAAAATTCACTGAAATAAACTAACATTCATCGTTAACATTTTATCTAATGAATCTTCCTCGAATCTAGAAAAAATGATTTATAAGACCATTTAATATTATTTAATTCCATTAATAACATATAATTTCAATTATGGAGAAATATTATCAATTTACATGAACTTCTATATATGTATACAAGTGAACCAATCATGAAAAACATGGAAATAGACACTCCCGAATGAAAAAATTGAATCTATTTACTCTTAAAAGTATATAAATTAACTTAATAAAGCTATAATAATTAAAATACATGTTTAATAAGTTGTTAATTAAATTAATAATGAATTTAATTTACTTTCAGACATAAGGTATGGGTTTTCTCATCTCACTTTTATTTCTATAAGATATGACTTATTCACCACTATTTCTTATGTATGGTGTATGTATACTTACCTTTTATGTATCATATAATGAAAATAATTATGTTCATGGTATTAAATTTTTTATTTTATGATCATTAATTCTATGGGGCACATGGTTTGACTGTTTGCAAAGTGGTAAGGGATTCTCCCCGAACCTCCATTTTTCATTCGGGTTATGTTTTCTCTCTCTTTACCCCAATGTAATTCTTACTTATTCTTATGAAATATTCATAGATTATATGTGATTTTTTCAAAAATATTTTCCTATCTCAATTATAAGGATCCTTTTTTAATTACTCCCGATAGGCAAGCCTGATTTAAGGTACTTTCAAATTTCTCACTTGTTTTCAAGTACACACCATAATCAGTTTTATGCCACCAAATATTTTTCTAAAATAAATATTCTCATAATAAAAAACTATATTTTTTCAATATGGTTTTATGATAATAATTTTTCCTTTTCCCACTTTAGAGAATCTTTTATATTTTTCCTTTAATCACACTAAAGAGACTCTTTTCTAAAGTTTCTTAAAAACTCTTTTTACATGTTTTTAATTCAATTGGACATCATTTATCATAATCTAAGATTATTTTCCCTTATAAATTTATAATTATGATTTAAATCAATTCTTTCATGGAAACCATTATGATATTATCTTTGAACACGTATTCATTTTATGTGATGTTTGTATATTTCCCTTTTATTTATGATCATCATTCATTAAATATACATATTTATTATATCATGGATATGATTATTGTCTTTTCCATATGCCATTTTTTACATATGGTTTTGTTTTTAAATTGAATCTATGTATTAATAATGCTTTATACTTGCATTTATGGATATTGACCGATTATAGATAGCCCCTCTATGTATCGACATGTCTCATGAGACAATACAATTGGTGAAAAACCCTTTGTGTTTGCTTCCAAATAGAATCAGATGCATTTTACCCATAAGATTAAAATGAATTGATGGTATAATTGTTCATGTTACATATACATGACTTTCAATAAATAATCATTTTCTTTATTCATTATTCAATTATTACTTTCCATGTGGTTTTAATTATGATGGCATCTACAGATACATTTTCATTCTCTGTGTATGGATGACATATGTTTTTTTCATAGTATTTAACTTAACATAATGTCTATACATTATTTATTTTTCTTCATTTATTATTGTCTCATATAACCCTTACTGAGTGTTTTAGCTCACCCTTTTATATTTTTCCTTCCCTAGGTTGTGTAGATGAAATCTTTGAATAAGTTATAAGAAGTTGTTTATGTTATTTTTTTATGTTTAATTACCAATGTAATAAGGGAACCATGTATGTATCTAGTTCTTCAAGAATACAAAACTAATCGATCCTTGGTGATATTATCTATTGTATCTATGACATTGTAATAAAATGACCTCCGAATCTGGGTTACTGGGGTCAGGGTTGTTATAATAACACAAAATAAGGCATATCATGATAAGGCAACCAAAACATAACAAATCATGTCATCATGAGTATCAGTAACAATGATATAACAACAAGTGATCATAACCAACATGAAAATACTAGATACACAAGAATACTCATAGAATAAAGCATCATAAATGGTGTCATAGGTGTAACGACCCGAAATTTTTAAATAAATTTTGTTCCCTAATTTTATGTGTTATTGTTATACTCAACAAAAATGTTTTATTTGATAAACATGATGATAATTAAAATGAGATCAGTGGGTTTTGACTATTATATAACCATCGGTCAACATGACCGCTGTGAACAAATTTTTTTGATTATTGTCTCTAAATATAAGTAATCTTGGTTAATTATTATAGAAAGAAGATTTGATGGCCTCACCTAGTAGTCTTGGACCGATCGAAGCCCATCTAATAGAGCTTGGGAAGGAGGTAGCACCACTGGGCTTTGCTCTGGATCAAATCCAAGCCGAACTTCATCATGTGAAGCTGGAACGAAATCGCCTTCGTGAGAAGTTCAAACTGATAGAAATTACTACTCGGGCAATGTTGACTGAGCCGCCCCAAGCTTCTATCACCCTAGCACACCTTACTCTTAGGTCCTATGCTGGTATTATAAGGGGTTATGTAACGAGACCGTAACTACCTTGTGTAATCCTTGTTTTAAATAAAAATTGGGATTTCTTCTTATGATGAAGTTTATGAATTTTGAAATGACCGGATAAATATAGTATGCATATTTTTGATGAATTTTAGAAAAAGTATATTTTAAATATGTTTATGTAAACCCTAAATAATTAAAAATGTGTAATGATTTTCAAAAAATGGTCTTCTACAATTATGTTCAGTACTAAATTTAGAGTCTAATAAGATCAACTTGATTTTTGATGAATAGTAAATTATGAATAGTGATTTTATGATTAGGATTAGTAATATGACCAAATGGATTAGTAATCTCACTTAAAGAAAGTTTTAAAATAATCTAGGTACCTTGATTAAGTAATGTGATTCAATAAAATAGTTAAATAACGGTTTCATTAATTATTATTCAAGTATTAGTTTTTTTGGGTGAATAGTGTTTTTTAATTAAAAATTTAATTAAAAATAATTAGAAAATTATTTTTATAAAAATGACTTTATTTTTGAACTCAGAGCATCGATATTAGGTTATGGTAATTTTTGGGGTTTTTTCTGAAAAAAATGAATTTTCGATGAATAGTGTTTTTATTTAAAAATTAAATTAAAAATATTTAGAAAATTATTTTTATAAAATGGATTTCATTTTTGAAATCAGAGCATTGATATTTGGTTAATGTGAAATTTTGGGTTTTTTCTGAGAAAGTTGAATTTTCAGTGAATAGTAAAAATACAGTTTTAGGGTTTCGGTATGTTTAATGACATCATAACGGTGTCATGATGATGTCATGAGATCTTTTGAGGGTTGGCCGGCCAAGGGTGATGAATTATTGTTTTGGGGGCCCCATGTGGCCTAACTCCATGATAAATGACATGGGAGAGCACATGGGTTTGAGAAAAGCCCATGTGAGGTGTCCCTTGGCCATTAATGCCTTGTCCCCTCACTTTCCCTATAAATACCAAGCCCTCATCTCATCCATTCGACTCCCCACTCATTCCCAACGAATTTCTGGTCTCATTACCTCCCAAGGAGTCCTCCCAAGGTGCCACCAAGCCCTCATGGTCCCAACCTTTGAGGTTTAAGAGTTACATTTTAAGGTAAGGGATCCGACCTCTCTCTTTCTTTTCAAGTAATCTCTTTTATGTATTTTATTTTATACTCCATGTTCTTATGTTGGAGGATGTTATTTTATATTCATCCTACTGCCTATTTCATGTTCATATGATGAGAGACCCCCCCTTGCGCTCATCAATTCGTTTTAAGAATGTTTAAGTGGCGCCGTTAGGCTGCCGAATTTTTAAGGGATTCTTTCACCTTCCTCGTTTTCAAGTTCTATTTTCATTCAAGCCTTTCATGTTTCTTTGTATTATGTTGGGGCATGATCTATAAATTTATCATACTGATCTTTTATGATCATATGATGAGAGACCCTATTTTATCTCTTCAATTCAATTTTTTTGAAGTTTTATGTGGCGCCGTTAGGCTGCCGAATTTTTTAAGGGATTCTCTCACCCTTCTCTTTTTCAAAGTTCTACTTTCATGTCAAGTCTTTCAAGTTAATTTCTATTATGTTGGGGTACGATCTCTATATCTATCATACTGGACTCTTATTTTCATATGATGAGAAACCCCATTTGATCTCTTCAATTCAGTATTTTGATGTTTTAAGTGGCGCCGTTAGGCTGCTGAATTTTTAAGTGGTTCTTCACCCTTCTCGTTTTGAAGTTCTACTTTCATGTGAATTATTTCAAGTTCCTTTTTGTTATATTGGGGTATGATCTCTATATCTATCATACTGGACTCTTATTTTCATATGATGAGAGACCCCATTTGATCGCTTCAATTCAGTATTTTGAAGTTTTAAGTGGCGCTGTTAGGCTGCCGAATTTTTAAGTGGTTCTTCACCCTTCTCGTTTTGAAGATCTACTTTCATGTCAATTCTTTCAAGTTCATTTTTGTTATGTTGGGGAATTATCTCTATATCTATCATACTGAACTCTTATGTTCACATGATGAGAGACCCTATTTGATCTTTTCAAAATCGTTTTTGTTGAAGTTTAAGTAACGCCGTTAGGCTGTCGAACTTTCATAAGAGAAATCTAATTTTTGTCTTCCTTCCATGTTTTTCATTTCAAATGGTATGTCCTTGAAATTTCATTACCATGATCATGTATCCTTCTTATTCTGTCCATATACTGTTTTATGGGTCATTTATGAATGTTTTACTCATTTTCTCTCTCTTTTTAATGTCTTCTAAAACCTCATAACATAGCCGTTATGCTGCAGAATTTCCATCTCAAAATGCCTCTCTCTTTTTCTAAAGTTCTTTTATATTATTAAGTGAATACTCAAAGCTCTTTCTTCTAAAGGGGTATTCACATATATACCAAAATGTTCTATTTTAAATTCTGGGATTTACATACATGAGACCCACCTTCCTTTTCTGTGGGTTTTAAAGTGACGTAAAGATCATGTCTTTAAAGCAGTTTTTAAAACGTTATGATTATGAAATGAAACCCATTTATTTTATGCTATGTGGGTTATTTATGAAATGTTTGATGATGATATATGTGGCTCACATGATAATAAAGGCAAATTTAAGGGTGCGCCCTGATAGCGCTCCAATGCATTGGGTAATGATGTAACCACTAGAGATTACAATTTTAACGATGCCTTGGTGAAAAACCTTGGTAATTTTTAACGACACCTTGGGGATGGACCTTGGTGAAATGAAACGATTGTCAATATTAAATGTTGCAGCCACATCTTCAAGTTATGAAAAAGTTTTATTTTTATTATGATATGCCTCATGATTTCATTTTCATGCATTAAAGTTCTTTTCATGACTTTATTGATGTATCTCAAGTTCATATGTAAAATGTTTCACTTGTTTCCCTTGCTGGGCCTTCTGCTCACCCTTCCTTTTGATGTATGTCCCCAGGTTATGAGATGCAGTAATGAGCCTAGGGTGAACATGAGGAGAAGCCTTTCAAGTGTTTAAGAAGAATGTTTTTTTTGTTTCATGTTTTATGTTCCTTGTTTCCAAGACACTAAACCTTAAAGATCCTCAGTTCCGTGTAATGGAATGAAAAGTTATATTATAAAAAGACGGGATGCTATAGTTGGTATCAAAGGATGGTTTAGTTATTTGTGGAAATTAGGATATGAAAACTCTAGGAGGAACCCTATAGAAAATTTTAATATAGGAAATATTCCTGGTATTTTGATGAGTATTGAGTAAGGGGTTGCCAAGCAAATACATCCCTGTCTGGATACGAGCAGGTAGAGGTGGCTCTGGCACAGATGTACATAGGGGTAAAACCCGAAAACACCGCTTTGAGCTAGACTCGAACGGGAACTGGTACACGACAACGGGCCTTGCTGCACTCTTGGTTACGACACTCCCGGGGGATATGCTTTGGTAAATTCATAAGCTTGGTATGAACCATTGTTAAAGGAACAAAGATAAAATAAAATAAAGGTTCACATAAGAATATATGATCATTCATAACCTAGATGGGAACCTAGGATATCACAAGTTAGGGTATAACTTTCATATACAAGTTATCCTTATATGCTTTCAGTTCCTTTTCATGATTATTAGCTAAGTACTTAAGCCCCTAATTATGCTTTCTCTTCTTAGTTAATGGTGGGAAATGGAAGAACATGTTCCGACAACCAATGTGATAGGAAATGCGACGATTTTCGTATTAATATGACAGGGATGATTAGGGGATTAAAATATGATTATTATTTTGGAAGACATTCATTATTTTTGGAACCATATTTGATCGAGGTAAATAGATTACTACAGTATTTTCATTGAGGAGTAAGGTTGACTTATTTTTTGAAGAATCGATGAATTTAAGGTGAACTTATAGTAATTTAGGTTACTTATGGGAATGACTAACCTATCTTGGGTAAAATATGTTTAGGTTAGCTACTTTTTTATAAGATGTTAGGAGTGGTTGATGTTGTCTGGAGATGAACAATGAAGTTGTTTTGGAAGACTATGTTATCAAATCCTTATTGTATTTGGGTTTCAATCTTAGTTTGGTTTGTTTTGAGGAATTTTAAGGACCGTTATTTATGGAATGGTCTATGATGAACTTTGGGTAGTACCATGTAACTTTGATGATTTAAAAGTAGTTTCCATTCCTATGGTATTCTTTCTTTTTGAAGAGTTGTTTTACCTTAACCTTTCTGTTTTTGGGATAATGTTTAAAGATAGAAGAAATAGATAGTTAATCTTTTGTAGATTATGTGATTCTATAGAAGATGATTCTTGTGCTTTTATGAGACCAAGTGTTTTTGAATTCTCATCATTTGGAGAAAAGATTAGTGTTGGTAGGGACTTGTTAAAGGATGAAACTCTACTTGAAGGTAGGTATATTTTCTTATGTTTTTGTTCTATGTAGTAAATGAAATCCTCAAAATTATGAAAAGAAACGTAAAACAAAAATGTTGTTGGTTTACGTTTCCTACTAGGTAATCAAAGACCGTTTACACACATCATAAGTTTGGGATTTTCTCATGGTTAACTTTCTCCTAATCATGTTCTCTATCACTCTCCCTCAGAACTTGACCCTTTGTTTTTTCCTCCATGTCCATGTTTTCCTACATGGAACCCTAGTGTGGGTTAACTCGGGTGACCATTGTACTTCCCTTTCTTTATTTTAAAGTAATAGTTTTACTGACTCCTTTTCCGATGTGGGACTTTCAATGAAATTTCAAAACCCAATTTTAAAATTGCGAGGACGCAATTTCTTAAGGGGGGAAGATTGTAACGACCCGAAATTTTTAAATAAATTTTGTTCCCTAATTTTATGTGTTATTGTTATACTCAACAAAAATGTTTTATTTGATAAACATGATGATAATTAAAATGAGATCAGTGGGTTTTGACTATTATATAACCATCGGTCAACATGACCGCTGTGAACAATTTTTTTTGATTATTGTCTCTAAATATAAGTAATCTTGGTTAATTATTATAGAAATAAGATTTGATGGCCTCACCTAGTAGTCTTGGACCGATCGAAGCCCATCTAACAGAGCTTGGGAAGGAGGTAGCACCACTGGGCTTTGCTCTGGATCAAATCCAAGCCGAACTTCATCATGTGAAGCTGGAATGAAATCGCCTTCGTGAGAAGTTCAAACTGATAGAAATTACTACTCGGGCAATGTTGACTGAGCCGCCCCAAGCTTCTATCACCCTAGAACACCTTACTCTTAGGTCCTATGCTGGTATTATAAGGGGTTATGTAACGAGACCGTAACTACCTTGTGTAATCCTTGTTTTAAATAAAAATTGGGATTTCTTCTTATGATGAAGTTTATGAATTTTGAAATGACCGGATAAATATAGTATGCATATTTTTGATGAATTTTAGAAAAAGTATATTTTAAATATGTTTATGTAAACCCTAAATAATTAAAAATGTGTAATGATTTTCAAAAAATGGTCTTCTACAATTATGTTCAGTACTAAATTTAGAGTCTAATAAGATCAACTTGATTTTTGATGAATAGTAAATTATGAATAGTGATTTTATGATTAGGATTAGTAATATGACCAAATGGATTAGTAATCTCACTTAAAGAAAGTTTTAAAATAATCTAGGTACCTTGATTAAGTAATGTGATTCAATAAAATAGTTAAATAACGGTTTCATTAATTATTATTCAAGTATTAGTTTTTTCGGGTGAATAGTGTTTTTTAATTAAAAATTTAATTAAAAATAATTAGAAAATTATTTTTATAAAAATGACTTTATTTTTGAACTCAGAGCATCGATATTAGGTTATGGTAATTTTTGGGGTTTTTTCTGAAAAAAATGAATTTTCGATGAATAGTGTTTTTATTTAAAAATTAAATTAAAAATATTTAGAAAATTATTTTTATAAAATGTATTTCATTTTTGAAATCAGAGCATTGATATTTGGTTAATGTGAAATTTTGGGGTTTTTCTGAGAAAGTTGAATTTTCAGTGAATAGTAAAAATACAGTTTTAGGGTTTCGGTATGTTTAATGACATCATAACGGTGTCATGATGATGTCATGAGATCTTTTGAGGGTTGGCCGGCCAAGGGTGATGAATTATTGTTTTGGGGGCCCCATGTGGCCTAACTCCATGATAAATGACATGGGAGAGCACATGGGTTTGAGAAAAGCCCATGTGAGGTGTCCCTTGGCCATTAATGCCTTGTCCCCTCACTTTCCCTATAAATACCAAGCCCTCATCTCATACATTCGACTCCCCACTCATTCCCAACGAATTTCTGGTCTCATTACCTCCCAAGGAGTCCTCCCAAGGTGCCCCCAAGCCCTCATGGTCCCAACCTTTGAGGTTTAAGAGTTACATTTTAAGGTAAGGGATCCGACCTCTCTCTTTCTTTTCAAGTAATCTCTTTTATGTATTTTATTTTATACTCCATGTTCTTATGTTGGAGGATGTTCTTTTATATTCATCCTACTGCCTATTTCATGTTCATATGATGAGAGACCCCCCCTTGCGCTCATCAATTCGTTTTAAGAATGTTTAAGTGGCGCCGTTAGGCTGCCGAATTTTTAAGGGATTCTTTCACCTTCCTCGTTTTCAAGTTCTATTTTCATTCAAGCCTTTCATGTTTCTTTGTATTATGTTGGGGCATGATCTCTAAATTTATCATACTGATCTTTTATGATCATATGATGAGAGACCCCATTTTATCTCTTCAATTCAATTTTTTTGAAGTTTTATGTGGCGCCGTTAGGCTGCCGAATTTTTTAAGGGATTCTCTCACCCTTCTCTTTTTCAAAGTTCTACTTTCATGTCAAGTCTTTCAAGTTAATTTCTATTATGTTGGGGTACGATCTCTATATCTATCATACTGGACTCTTATGTTCATATGATGAGAAACCCCATTTGATCTCTTCAATTCAGTATTTTGATGTTTTAAGTGGCGCCGTTAGGCTGCTGAATTTTTAAGTGGTTCTTCACCCTTCTCGTTTTGAAGTTCTACTTTCATGTGAATTATTTCAAGTTCCTTTTTGTTATATTGGGGTATGATCTCTATATCTATCATACTGGACTCTTATTTTCATATGATGAGAGACCCCATTTGATCGCTTCAATTCAGTATTTTGAAGTTTTAAGTGGCGCTGTTAGGCTGCCGAATTTTTAAGTGGTTCTTCACCCTTCTCGTTTTGAAGATCTACTTTCATGTCAATTCTTTCAAGTTCATTTTTGTTATGTTGGGGAATTATCTCTATATCTATCATACTGAACTCTTATGTTCACATGATGATAGACCCTATTTGATCTTTTCAAATCGTTTTTGTTGAAGTTTAAGTAACGCCGTTAGGCTGTCGAACTTTCATAAGAGAAATCTAATTTTTGTCTTCCTTCCATGTTTTTCATTTCAAATGGCATGTCCTTGAAATTTCATTACCATGATCATGTATCCTTCTTATTCTGTCCATAGACTGTTTTATGGGTCATTTATGAATGTTTGACTCATTTTCCCTCTCTTTTTAATGTCTTCTAAAACCTCATAACATAGCCGTTATGCTGCAGAATTTCCATCTCAAAATGCCTCTATCTTTTTCTAAAGTTCTTTTATATTATTAAGTGAATACTCAAAGCTCTTTCTTCTAAAGGGGTATTCACATATATACCAAAATTTTCTATTTTAAATTCTGGGATTTACATACATGAGACCCACCTTCCTTTTCTGTGGGTTTTAAAGTGACGTAAAGATCATGTCTTTAAAGCAGTTTTTAAAACGTTATGATTATGAAATGAAACCCATTTATTTTATGCTATGTGGGTTATTTATGAAATGTTTGATGATGATATATGTGGCTCACATGATAATAAAGGCAAATTTAAGGGTGCGCCCTGATAGCGCTCCAATGCATTGGGTAATGATGTAACCACTAGAGATTACAATTTTAACGATGCCTTGGTGAAAAACCTTGGTAATTTTTAACGACACCTTGGGGATGGACCTTGGTGAAACGAAACGATTGTCAATATTAAATGTTGCAGCCACATCTTCAAGTTATGAAAAAGTTTTATTTTTATTATGATATGCCTCATGATTTCATTTTCATGCATTAAAGTTCTTTTCATGACTTTATTGATGTATCTCAAGTTCATATGTAAAATGTTTCACTTGTTTCTCTTGCTGGGCCTTCTGCTCACCCTTCCTTTTGATGTATGTCCCCAGGTTATGAGATGCAGTAATGAGCCTAGGGTGAACATGAGGAGAAGCCTTTCAAGTGTTTAAGAAGAATGTTTTTTTTGTTTCATGTTTTATGTTCCTTGTTTCCAAGACACTAAACCTTAAAGATCCTCAGTTCCGTGTAATGGAATGAAAAGTTATATTATAAAAAGACGGGATGCTATAATAGGCTACTCACACACCCACATGTGATCACTATCAAGTATGGTCAACATGTTACACTAGTTTAAGTATCACATCAAGGCAACCAAGAGTGAACATATAAAAATATCATGAAATCATCACGAGTCATATAAGCTAGACATGTGATCAAGATCAAACATGGTAAAATAAGAAATCTAAGAATAATCATGGAATAATCATCATACATGGTTTCAAGGGATACACACACACACACACACACATACAACACCCCTCAAGGTGTCCATGTAAATAAAATCACTCTATAGTGATCAAGCCTCATCCATTGGTAGCTGCTATCAAACCAGTACATAAAGGTCTATCATGGGCCATGGAAGATTTTCCAATTACATCATTCATGTTTCTTTAATTAATTAAGACTTAAATATCATTAATTAATCATTAATTATTAGTTATTAGCAAAAAGTATGAATTTAATGGTTGTTCAACTAAAGTTATGAACCTCATATATCATGTCAATAAATGTGAAAAATACCGTTATAGAGCACATAAGGCCACCCAACTCAAGGTTTTAGACTTCAAAGACAAGGTTCATTAAAGAAATGTCACCAAAAACACACTTGTGTATCAATCAGTTCAAGATGATCTCTAAGGATTTTGAGAACCGATTCCATTATTTTATTTCGAAAAATAAATAAAAAAACCACATGAAATAAAAACTTTCTCTCCCCTAGATAGTTCCTATATTATCAATTTAATCCAAAAAATGAGATAAATATTTGTTCCTTAAGAATAATTATAATTTCAAATGAGATAATATTATCTATCTATAAAATAATCCAAGATAAGCATGATAATTATTCTTTATCACTATTTGATAATTCTGGGTTATTATCATTTAAGATTTATTTTTCCTTTTTCCAGAAAGTTTTAGAAAGATAAAATTCACAAATAACTCATGAAAAATGAAAATTGTAATACATATTCCTATATAGAATTATCCTTTTAAAACACTGAACCCAAGAATAGAGGAGATAGGTTGAGGGTTTTTCCAATTCTGGAACCCAAAATAAGAACTCATATTTGTCAAATATAGCTTCATCAATCCTGAACAAGGGAATTACTAGAATTCCTAGACTCAATAGAATTCACAAAAATGAAGGTAGAAAGGTTATGCTATTTTTCAATAAGGAAAACTGTGTACATGTTCTCAAAATTAAACCCCACAAATTAAATTAAGCATTTAATCTATCTTTTACATGAATCTTGAATACAGAGTATTTTAAATCCTTTATAAAGGGATTACAACCTTTAAAAAAGTAAAAAAGAATCAATCACTATTATTATAGGATTTTAAATCATTAAAACATTATTTAGGTTCTTATTGGGAAAAGAAAAATGAAAAAATAGGCTTAGAAACACTTTTCCCCCAAAAAGGGTGCTACATAAGGGTAACATGGTATTACCCTTATGTAGACCATAATTGTCACATGATGGTAAGAGGTTTTACCCTTATGTGGGTCTCCTACCCTTACTTAAGTCATGGAAAATACTTCTTACCTTCACAAAACTCAAACATACCCTTACATATCCCTTAAAACTAGGTAGATAACCTTACATGAGCATAAAAACCTTAGGTTACCCTTACAAAACTACAAAGTTATCCTTACATAGTGTATAAGAATTCTAGATTACCCTTATGTAGTTCCTAGGTACCCTTACACAACTCCAAATTCACCCTTATGTAGTGTATAAGAATTCTAGCTTACCCATATGCAACTTAAGGTTACCTTTATTCAAGAATAGGGTTTCTTGGATGACCCTTATGTAGACTAGAGATACCCTTAAACAACCCTTGAAAACCCAGGCTTACCTTTATGCAGTGCTGGAAAAACCAACCCACCCTTACACAGTGTATGATTTTTCCTTAAGTAGCCCTTATAAAAATAGGGTAACACTTACACAACCAAATGAAAACTTCTCTTAACTTTACACATACTTTGTACATTATGAGTTACCCTTATGCAAAATATAGGTCCCACATAAGGGTAAAGATTACATTGATTTTTTTATTAATTTTTCACTAAAAATACTTATGAATTTAAAACAAAAAATGGTTATAAAAAATAAGGATGCTAAAATTCTACTCATCTAATGAATTATCATCTCAAATAATTGTATTTAATGGTCCTACTAAACACATTAGTCATACCTAATAGGATGACCTTGATGTAGTTATGACCCACTGCATTTAGGTTCTCACGTAAAACCTAGTCGGTACATTACTAATCTTCTTCCTTTAAAAGGTATCCATCCTAAAAAATTGATGCTCCATGAACCACCAAAAATTATTCCTTAAACCTCATAGGAATTGTTAAAAAGTTCCAACATCTAAATCAAAGTTTAAACTGACTTCATAGGAGTTTTTCGAGTTAGATCATCAATTCCCTGCACCAGTCACAAGTCTCAAAACCGTGCATCAATGCACTAATGATACAACTCCTTATCATCTTGAACCAATTTTTATTCTGATTCCAAAAACCATATATGACTTCCATCGAGTGATATATCTAAAACAAACATCATATCTTCAATGAATAACCAGATACTCTTAGGTCCACTACACATTGGTCTCTAGAGTCATTACAATCATATAACAACTAGTTTTACATAGAAAACGACCCTTCCAAAATAGATTTCATTTCACACATGAAAATTTCAATGCACCCCACCAAAGGAGTATCTTTATTTTCACCTCACAACACTTAAATTGGCCTACCCACCCCATGACTAGTCCATTACTAAATACAATGACTAAATGTGACTGTCTGTTCAATCGATTTTCAAGAAAACACTGTGCACTGTGCATGCATGAATTTATTAGAATGTATCCCACCAAATTTAACAATTCATCTCATGGTGTGAAACATTCTCCAGAATCGTAGTCATAGGTTATGACTCCTAATCCAGACAGATCTCATCCCGTAATGTAAACTTCAAAACCCAATATCACCTTCAATGTAAAAATCAGATTGACCATACAATGGTACCCCAATCCACTATTGATACCATATTCCACCATATAGATAACTTTGAAATCATTAATCAATGAGCCAAAAAGTCCTTTTAGATTTATGCCTAATGTTATAGTTGCTAACAATAAGGGTGACCCTGAATAGTATTCATTAGTGACCCACCATCACTTTTCCCTTTGAGTTCATCTACAGAACTAAGAACATCCTCAATGATTAGCTCACTACCCTACTTACACTGATTTAACTAACCCCATACATAATCACCACATGCATTCTCACACATTAAGGTTTTTCAGTAATGACCAATAAATCACTCATTACTTTTAATAGAGTGGTTACCTATGAGTCACAAACTCTAAGACAGACTCACATGCCTTTAAAGTTTCTTATGTACCACAAGGAACTATAACCACCAAATCCAAGAACTCTAAATGCTTATATTATAAAAGTGAACCCATTTCTACTAATTTTCACCATATAACACCCATATCATGAGTGTTAGCTCATACTACTGAGCATATACCCGTGTTTAACATGCCTAGGCCTAACCACTTAGGATATTTATTTGGAATTTGATGAGAGTTATATTCCAAACCAATAGGTCAAGAAACACCAGATCCTACCCTTGATGCAATAAGAATCCAAATTCTCTAGAAACCCACCTTGTATCATCAAATATAGTACTCAAGGTTATCTATACTCCGGAGTTTCAATATAACTTGAAAGAACTTTCTCTTGGACTTCTAAAGGTTACTCACATGCTCATAGAATTTTCATCAATGAAAAATGCCTCATGTCATTAACCTTGACTATTATTTCATAAGGAATATACTTAATGAGGTTACTTATAAGAAGTAAAATACACCGACTTGACAATAACCAAAGTCACATTTAAGGCCATAAGGTCTTTCAAAAAACTTACATAACTTTTTTGTAATATCTTGAGCTTTTATAGAGATGTCTCTAGATTGTTTTTTGTTACTTTTTTTCCTTGTTTTGTGTAATTTTTTTGGGTGTTACCTTGGGGTTTTTTGAGTGAAATTAGAGAAAATTGGAAGGAGAGGAAGTTCATGGTTGACACACGGTTTTCCCAAACTATGGGTCTAACCTACTAAACCGAATGAACCCATACATAGAGGATTTTCACGGCTAGAACACAGTTTTTCAAACTACGCACCCTCTTAGGAGTAACCATGAACCCCCCTAAAAGAGACACATGATTTGGAAAACCATTCACCCTTGCCCAGGAAACCATGCACGTGGTTTTAATTAATCCAAAGATTAGTTTTTAAAATCTTGAACCCCTCATACATCACCTTATTTAATCCCAACTCACCCCTAAATAAGTTTGATCATTTTTGGAGGCTCCCAAATGGATTCCTAGGGCTCCTAACTTTTGTTATTGAAGAATCAGAGGCCAAATTATCAGATCTACACCTCTTCATGTATGTATTTTCTTCCCATTTAGGTTTCTATTTATCTCATTTATATTTCCAAATAAAAAATGGTTGGTTTTCTCCTATTAATGGTGCATTTAGATCTTGGTTTGTTGAATCTTGTTTCATTTGATCTCGAATCTTGGATTTGGATATA
The DNA here is from genome assembly GCA_963277665.1 of Viscum album. Taxonomy (NCBI): domain Eukaryota; kingdom Viridiplantae; phylum Streptophyta; class Magnoliopsida; order Santalales; family Viscaceae; genus Viscum; species Viscum album. Next base: position 1,964,359,048 of record OY728137.1, read on the forward strand.
GATCTTATTATTCAACGTGTTATTAATAATTTTTATTTAATTAGGGATTTCCATTTATGAGTGTTTGTCAATATTTTTGAGGTTGGTGGTCTAAATTCCAATCCCATAGTCTTGATTTAATTACGTGTATGTAATTGTGAGAATTTCAATTTACATGATTGGTAAATTGCATTGATAATTGAATTGATTTGTTTTAATTACCATGTGTTAACGATTTAGGTTAAATTTGGGAAATTGAATAGTGGAATTAAATTAACTAATTATTAAATTAATTAATGGGATGTTGGGATTATAAAATTATATTGAATTGGATTAATTAATATTTTGAATTAATTAATGTAAATTAATGTGATTATGGAATTTTTAAATTGGATTAATTAGTTATTGAATTAATTAATGGATTTTTGTGAATGTGGAATTGGATTAATTAATTGTTGAATTAATTAATGTATTATTATGAATGTGTAATTGAATTAATTAATTTTTGATTTAATTAATGGGTTTTTTGTGATTGTGTAATTGAATTAATTAATTTTCTAATTAATTAATGAATTATGGAATTGGTTAATTAACGTGTTTAATAATTAATTGACCATTGAAATTATGATATAGTTTGTTAAACCTTGATTTTTATGAAATTGTGATAAGGGGTTTAATGTTGATTAACCTTTATAGATGTGATATATGTGATATTTGTATATATGTGATATTATGATATATATGATATACATGTGTGAGATATGGTCTGATGCATCAAAAGACCATAGTGATGAATTGCTCGATAAACATGTGTGGGACATGGTCTGCTACTTCAAAAGCCCATATTGATGAATTGATTGATAAATGTGTGTGGGGCATGATCTGCTGCATAAAAAGATTATAGTAATGAATTGATTGATAAACGAGGTGTGTGATAGGGAATGATTCTCTAGATACCCATATAAGATATGAGTTTGGGATAAGGACTGATGCTCCAAATATCTATGTGACATTGAGTTGTGGGATAGGGACTGGGGATCTAAATACCCACATGTTGTCACAAACAACGCTCTACACCCATGAGTTGGTATTGGACTATGGTTAGAAGTGGTTATGATATTATTTAATGAGATGATAAATGATAATCATGGTATTGGGATGTGGTTCAGTATTTTGAATGATCCAAAGCTTGTATTGAGATTTGGGTGTCCTCAAGAACCTGAGGGTTTATGTGGTTAATTTAAAGAGTAATAAATGCGATAAATATTTACTTATGAATTTTTATTTATTATTTAAACAACTGTATACACTGTTATTGAATAGATATTGTTCTATACACCATTTATTGTGGGCTACTGAGTTTTACTCACACCCTACTCAGGATTCCTGATTAGTACCTGAATAGAATTCATGGTTTTAGGACAATATTAGGGAAAGAGACTTTGTTAGATGGCTAAGTTGGGATGGAGCATGGATGAGGGAAGTAGACTTAGTGTTGGGACCCACTTTGCAGTTTTCAATTTCTTTATATATTTTGGGTTCTTCATATTGAAACTTGACACACATTTGGTATTAGATATCTATTGTTTAGTTTGAATATTTTATTTCATATTTTGTTTATCATGTGATACTGGATTTGTTTGGTTATGCTTATATTATTTGGATATTTTTATTTATTTTTTTCATTGTGCTAATTTGATAAATAGGATATCTCCCCATGATTGATATTAGATTCTTACTACTAGTCGGTAGCCTCTGGTGTATGTGGAGGCACACTTGAGGTCATATAAATGACTGAATCGGGGCACTGTTGTGTAGAACCCAGGTCAAGATGTTATAGTTTTAGAAGTGATTACTTTTCCTATAATTCCATATAGGTACATATCTATAGATACTTTATGATGAATTCTCCCTTCTACTAAATCGAGAGCCAATGATTCCTGGTTAGGTTAAACAAGATACCATTAGGTTCTATATGGAAAATTTCACATAGAATATAGTTAAATCCTTATTTAACCAGACTAATCCAAATGATACTTGCATAAGGTTTTTTACTAAGGAAACTAACACCTAAAAATGACCAAAATAGGGATATTAAAAACCCATTCATAGAGGGACCACATCACTATCATCATCATCATCATCATCATTACTTTCATCATCATCATCATTATCATCATCATCATCATCATCATCATCATCATCATCATCATCATCATCATCATCATCATCATCATCATCATCATCATCATCATCATCATCTTCATCATCATTATCATCATCATCATCACCACCACCACCACCACCTAGGTTCACCAAACCATGGTCTCACATGACCTACTATCAGAAACCGAAATCCATAGGGTTTAAGTTGAAGGAATTTCATAAATAAATCATATGTGCAACCAAATTATGAGTTGTTTTCACCTAAAAAATTATTCCACCATCGCCAGTATAGTCACACAAAAGCATCATATTTATCATGAGAAACCTTTGCGCCAAATATGATTCATGTCATGCCTCTTCTTGATATTTCCAAGATTAAAATTTATATAAAATCACAAACCATAAAAACTATGTGCATCACATGAGGTAAAATCATATAAAACCATAATAATTAAAACCAAGAATATCAATCCCATACCATGATAACCTGGTCTTCCCTCATAATTGGTGTTTGTGATGCACTAGACTGAGTTTCATCACAATCTCTAAACATTCATATGTCACCTATCTTACAGCATCCTAAAAAAGGGAAAACAAGATATCCAATTATATGATACATTTTTGTAATATCCTAACCCAAATCACCAGATCCAAGCAGAAATTCCACATGACCATAGGCACACCTCCCCATATGCTAGAGGCCACCTACTAGAAGTGAGGGTCTTGAGTTGAATAATGGGGATACTATTCCCTTAATTAGAGTTCATAATAATAAATAAAAAATTAAACATATAAAAAATATAATTTAAGTACTGCGATACCAACAATATACCAAAAATAAAAATGGATGTGAAAAAAGACTCAAAACCCAATAAAAGATACTACAATCGATCTCCCATTGGGTCGATCACATATAAAAATAAATAAAGGTAGAAAATTACAAGTAGGATCTAAAAAACCAAGAATCACCTAATCTCTATAACTAACCCATAATGAGCTATCCTACTAAATGATCAACCCAAAACTCAACCTAACCTATACATGAAACAAGTGAGGGATTATTGGGTACCCAAGTTCCCTAGATGCTCAAGGAGGGTGTGAATAAAACTCAATAGGACACCACCAATGAGTTCCATTACCCAAATGGTAATATATAGTGTACGTACATGTGATAAGCTTAGTAGAAATTAAACATGATATACATAACTGCACAATATAGATTAATATTACCAAGAAAACAAAAGCAATAAACTACCATGGGTTGAGTTGTTATGCACTTACCAAGATTCCATGAACCCCCAACCATACCTATTTTGGATCCATGCTGGTAAGTAGTCATAACAGAATTCATAAGTGATCAAGGTATAGCCACATTATTGGCATTATACTACTTATCACCCTCTAAGGACCACATCCAAGTCAGGCCATAAGGATGATTAGTGAACATGTGCTCGAAATCCATAAAGCATCGAGTCACGTGTTAGGGAAAAAGTATAATTAGACACAAGGCCTAGATTCATGTCTCTCAGAATCATCAAGGCATTAATATGATCATGTTACTTAGAATTCACAAGGAAACAAGTACCAATGAGTTATTAGAATCATCAAGGCATCGAGCTATGACCAAGACACAATGATATCATGCTCCCACCCCATGTATGGGACCATTTTCATCCCCAAAGTACACCATGAACCCCCCTATAAAGGTAAACACACCATAATGGACCACCTATCATGAATATCAAACCAAAATCCAAAGTCAAGATAACACATAACAATTCAAAGAATGATAAGGCTAGAAGAACATATCACATCATATAATCATAACCAACATGGAACTACTATCTATACAAGTATGAGTACCAGTATAAAAAATATAACAGTAATTTATAATAACCAACATGGAACTACTATCTATACAAGTATAATCATAGAATAAGGCATCATAAAGGGCCAGAAAGGCTACTTACACACCCACATGCAATCACTCTCAAGCATGGTCAACAAGTTATGCAAGTTCAAGTATCACATCAAGGCAACTAACAATGCACATATAAACAGACCATAACACTATCATGAGTCATAGTAACTCCACATGTGATCAAGATCAAACATGGTTAGATAGGAAATCTGATAATACTTATGGAATAATCACCATACATGGTTTCATGGTCTATAAATACACACACAACACACCTCAAGGTGTCCATGTGAATGAAGGCACTCTATAGTGATTAGGTTGTGACTATCAGTGGCTAGCATCAATCTACTATACAAGGGATTTTCATGGAACATGTCACATTATCCAATTAAATTAGGCATGCTCCTTTAAATAATACTCAACAATCATTAATTAATTAAGCTTTATTATTTATTCATAAGACAATATAAATTTAATGGTCATTCACCTAAAGTGAATAAACTCATATCTCATTTCAATAAACGTGTATAATAAAAAATGGTATAGTAAATGGGACCACCTACCCCAAGGTTATCAATTTCAAATTAAAGGTTCGTTAAGGAAATGTCACCCAAAACACACCTACATATCAATTGGTTTAAACCACTCACCAAGGATTCTTGAAACCAATTCCATTATTTTATTTACAAAAAGAAATTAAAATATAACTTGTGATAATAACTTTATCAATCCTATGAAATTACAATATTATAAATTTAATAAATAACATGATTTAACCGAGTTCTTTTTTAAGTACAATTATAATTTCACATTCACTAAAATTCTATATCTCTAGAAAAATCTGAGATAAGAATGATAATTATTATTTATTATTATTTGATAATTCCAGTTTATTATCTTTTAAGAATTATTTATCTTTTTTTGGAATGTTTTTAAAATCTAAATTTCACAAATCACTCATGAAAAAGGAAAATAAGAATATAAATTCCTACTTGGAATTATCCTTTTAAAACACTATACCCAAGAATAGAGGAGAGAGGTTGGGGGTTCATCTATTCATGGAACCCATAAGAAGAACATGTATTTGTCAAATATAGGTTCACCAATATTGAATAAGGTAATTCCTATACTACCCAAACTCAAGAGAATAACAAAAAATGAAGGCATAAATGTTTGAGTATTTTTCAAGAAGGAAAACTCTGTACATGTTCACAACATAAAACCCCACAAATTAAATTGACCATTTAATTTATATTTTACCTAAAAACTGAATTATAATAATTTAAAATACTTTATAAAGGTATTAAAAAATTTAAGAGTCCAAATAATCAATTCACATGACTTTTGTCTTTTAAAATCATCAAAATACAATTTAAGTTCATTTTGGGAAAGGGAAAATGGGAAAATAGGTTTATAAAAAATTTTACACAAAAAGGTAATTGAATAAGGGTAATATGGTTTTAACCTTATGAATCCTATAATATTTGCATTAGAGTAATGGGTTTTACCATTACATGGGTCTTATAACCTTACACAATGCATGGAAAAGCCCGCTTACCATTACACAACTCAAAGATACCCCTATACATCCTTTGATACAAAAAAGATACCCCTATGTGAGTAGAAAAAACCTTAGTTTACCCTTATGAAACTCCAAATTTACCCTTAAGTAGCATGTGTGAATTCCATATTACCCTTACATAGTGCCTAAGTATCCTTACACAAATCCAAAGTTAACCTTACACAGTGTATAAGAATTCCAGCTTACCCTAATGCAACTCATGGTTACCTTTATACAAGAAGAGGGTTTCTCTACTAATCCTTATAAAAATCACATATACCCTCACACAACCCTTGAAAACCCAGTCTTACCATTACATAGTTTCTAAAAGACCAACCAACCCTTATTTTGTGGCCAATTTGAACTTACGTAACCCCTAGAAAAATAGGTTTACCTTTACATAACTAAGGGAAAACTCCTCTTACCTTTAAGAAACCTTTGTAAATCATGGTTCACACTTACACAATGCATAGGTCCTACATAAGGTTAAATATTTCACTGATTTTTATAAATTTTTTTACTAAAAAGAATTATGAATTTAAAACAAAAAAGTTTCATAAAAGAAAATATATTACAATAGAGAGACACTAGTGTCTTAGTATGGGGTTTAGTTTCCTCAGTAGGGGATCGATGGGGGAAAAGATACTTGATACGTGTATGGATTGAGCTTAAGTTTCCCAATGGTTGAGGTTTCCCTGATAGGTTCTGTGGTTTGAAATGTGGATGAATTAGGCTTGAGAGGTGAAACCCTAGGAGTGATATTGGTTTTGAGATTCTTTGAGAGTCTAGGTTTGGTTGGAAGCCTAGACCTATTTATTCTATTAGTTATTGTTATTATTTTGGTAGCACCATGAGATCATGGTTATATTCTTGTGGTTTTGGAATGTCACTCGGGTGGTAGGTGTTCGTGCTGTTAGATTTGGCTAGTGCGGAGTACCTAGTTTCGAAGATGAGTGCCAATGTTTCTTTGGATTATTAGAACTAACATACAATAGGATCATGGTTAGTAGTTTAGGCATGTTATCCTATTTTCATGTGATCATGATTCTATTTTCATATCTAGGTTACACGAGAGTTTGGTGAGAGTTGTTCGAGTCTTGAGAAAACTCAAGCAGAGTTGTTGTGGTAAACCTATTAAGGTCGAAAGAGTGGGGTAAGGGAATCCATATGGAAGGTAGTGCACCAATGGATATTAGAGATTATGATCCTAATTATAAGTGGATCATAAAGTGTGAAGTATGCAGTTCTTGTTAAGTCATGAAAGAGTGATGTTTGGTGTTTTTTTCTAGAACTAAGGTGTGAGTTAGTTGTCCAAGTCCAGTTATTATGTTCAATGACGGATAGAGTGTGGGACATGGAGTTTGGTTCTTTGTTCATGGGGTAAAAATAATGATACTTCTATGGTGGGGAGTGTCTCATTTATCACAGACGAATGACCTTTATTTTGTAAGGTTCAAGGGAGCTGTGAGACTAGTCTGTGGATGATTGTGGTATCATCAGGTTCATCAGTGTTTGGGGTGAAAGTTTAATAGTTGGTTATCCACTAAGGCTTATCAAGGGTGAGAATTTTTATAGTGGGTATTTTTTAATAAGCCACATAATTATGTTTTGAAAAAAAAATGGAAATTTTAATTTTTTTCTAAGGTGGTTTAGAGGGGAAAATGGAAATTCCCCCTAAGAGAACTCAGAATAATTTTATGGCCACTCCCTTAGTCCCGAAGTAGGGAATTTACCCTAGCTATGAAGTTTAGTGGAATTATGAGCTATTTTTATTTTCACAGAATATTAAATATTTAATTAATTAAATATTAATTAATTTTGAATGTTCTTTTAGTTATACCTTCCTAATAGAGTCTTAGATTGAAATTATGACTTTTTGGTTGAGTATGTAATGGCGTTTTTTCTAGGTGATGTGTAAACTCACTTCATATTCTGGGGCTTGGTCCAGGTTTCTTAAGTGAACATTTCTTTTTTTTATTTTCTTTTCTTCACACTTTTGTCTTTCACTATATGTGTCAAGGTAGGGTGTATATCCTTTACATTATGATAGAAATGGAGAGGTTGGGAGGGAGGAGATCTCAGTGAGGGGTCCAATCAAACCTATATCGTGGTGCAATCAGTGTCAGGCATGGATCTATGTGACAATCTTAAATGTTTTTTCACCCCAAGGTAGGTTTTTTTTTATTTTTTTCATTTATATCCAATAGATTATCTATTTTTAAGTTTTAATTCCTTATATGTGTCATTAGGAATTCCATGAGATCCTTTATGGGGTGTTTTGGGGAGAATCTGGGGTTTCAGGGGCTTTGTAGGGGTTTTCTATTTGGGAAAACCCAATCACATGGAGTGTGATTCAAGAAAGCACACTATGTGTTCTTCATTTTGGGTGTAGGGTTGAATATTAGGGTTACACAACATGTGTGTTTAGGATACACCATGTCGAGGTGACTTAGGAAATGGTCAGATACTTGTCCAAACACCCCATGTGTGGGGAACATGGTTTTGTAGGATACATGAACATACCCTATGTGTGGTACATGACTAGAATCCATGTAAAGTACTTAACCACAACCCATGTGGGGTAAAAAAATAGGTACCTCATGTAAATAACACACCATGTATACAGAGGACATTCCATGTACTTTGTAATTACATGCCAGGTTGGGAAGTGGTACATAGTTTGGGTGGATTGTTGGGGGAACACACTGTGTACATGAGGTACACACCATGTACTCTCCCCTTGGATGTGTTTCATTGGTCTTATTGAATTGGAGTTAGAATTGGACTTGTGAGTAGTACATTCTATTTTTTTTCAATATAGTTAATTATGGTGAGGACCTCATGGTGTTTTGATATTTTTTGAGTGATATTTTGGATGGTTCATGGTTTGGTCAGGGGATTCCTTTGAGTTTTTATTTTAGAATCCTCTTAAGGGTAGTGAGAGTGGTTTGAGGCCAAGGTGAGGGTTGCACACTTGTTGGTCAAATTTGATTGAGTATTCCAAGTGGGTTATTTGGGAACTTTTAGATGGTTTCCATAAGACATGATGGATTATTATCTTGGATGAAAGGATGAATTTCTTTAGATAGTTGTTAGATTTCAGAACCGATTTCTGAAGGATTGATTAGTTAAGGTTCTAGAATGGTTTATTGAGGTTTAGTTATGAGAGGTTAGAGAATTTGCGATATGATGACACCATGGGGTGTTGGGTATGGATCAATTCTATTAAGTAGAACTTTATATGGGTCTAAGCGACCCATTTATGATTTCCTTATTGGTGTGGAGATGTTTGATGATGCCCTTGTGGGTGAGGTGTTGATCAAGGATATGTTGAGTGTTGAAGAGGCTTGTTGAGGTTTCTTAAAATGAGCTTAGACTAAGGAATTTTATGTTGGAGTAGTCCCTTTTAGGTTTTCCTATTATTGTTGAGGCCCAGGTGACAACTATGGGTGCCCCATGTTTGTTTGACCCTGTAAGGGTTGACACTAGTTTTAGCAGTTTTGGATGATGGGTTCAGGAACTTATCCAACCCTTAATATTTTGGTATGAGGTGTGAATGGGATGTTTTAGGTTGTTTTTACTTAGGTCTTGGATTTTATAGGAGACCTTTGGGATATTATTGGATTGGGCATTGGCCTTGAGATTCACCTGTTTCCCTTCTTTGTTGGTTGAGTAGTGTTAGGTAGGTATAGGGAGATAATAAATGTTCTAGATGAGTGCCCCTTGAACCCCTAGTTTAATATTATTCTCTAAATACTGTTTGGGTACCACTAGATGTTTTTTCCTCCAAAGATAGATTATAGATGTGTCGATTCACATAGATTGAGTTTTTTCTGGCCAAGCAGTGTTGCACTGGCAGGTCAGATCAGCCCAATTAGTTCTGTATGACTCTCAAGACCTTGAAATGTTCTATAGTTTTTTCAACTTAGAGGTTATTTTCACCATTTTAGATAGTACTATTGGATCCCTAGTGCCCAGCAGTGGTGTGTGTTGTTGTCTTTGATGTATAGGGTGTGATCCAAGGGTCTAAATTTTGTTTCTATTAGTGTGTTAGGAACCATGGAGATAGTTTTTAGTTTAGTGGGAATGCTTGATATTTATGGATCAGTGAGTATTATGTTTTTAGGTCTCTAGATTTGACTAGAGTGGGTTTATTCAATATTATGTGGTTGGTTAGGGCCTAAAGTTTTACAGTGGGGTTTTTTATTATATTTTCATTTGTTCATTTTTACATCAATTATTTTTGGGATATAATGGGTGTATCATGTGTTTCGTGCACCAATTAAGAAATTAGGTGTTAGGAATACTGTTAGGGGTAGACTACCAAGATTTATTTCTCACTCCCTGTATGGGAACTTTAGTGCACATAAAAACCTTATGCCTATTTTTAGGTTGATCATAGGACACAAAGTGGATCGAGTAAAGACCCAATGTTACATGATTAAATAGTATTTCTCATGTGGATGTTTGAGGATTGAGCTAGAGAATCATAGTAGGGGTTGGAGATCGAGTTTGAGGTTTGACTTTTGGATTTTAGTAGAGCCTTTTATATATTTTATTTTCTTTTGTTTATTTTGTATATGTTTTTGTCCTGGTGGGTGACCATTTTATGGGTTCAAGTATGAACATGAGTCTATATATTTAATTTCATTTATTATATCATGATTATGTTTTATTTATCTATCTTGTGTACTTTGATATGAATATATGTATATGTGTTTGATTATTTCCGTTGTTTTTTCAGTCTGTTATGATGTTATAGTCTTCCCATGGTATTACTTTAGATCCTTGACACTTGGCAGTAGCCTCTATCATATGAAGAGGTACAATTGAGGACTTATTGGATACCGATATAGATGATGATTCATGTTGACCTAGGCCATTTCATTATATGTAGGTTTTTTGGTTTAATCTTAAGGATTATGGTTTGGTTAATCTTATATGGGGTTTTAGTTTAATCTTATATGGAAACATATTGTGTTGTGATGCTAGGTGTTGTGTATTGAATATATTTCTATCAAATTCCTTAGTTCAATATTTATAAGTCCTTCTACATTGTGGTTTATAGGATATGTTGTGAAATTGGTTTGGGGTTGATCGGTTTTTGAAGGAGAAGGATATGAATTGCATTGCAATTCCTAAGGATTTAGATATTATAGTATGATAATTCACATTACACCACTATTATATTTTATATCATTGATCTAAAGAGTCATTGACCATAAGAAAGGGGGAAAGTTTATAAGATGATCCCACTATTAAACTTGGATCTGGGTTGGATTATTCCCTAATATTATACATCACATCGTGATACAATATTTCTAGGTTTTTCCAATAAATTATAAGTGCCACTTGAATTATTCCATTTCTTCCTTCCCTTGAACCCAAGCTGGTGCTGAGAGCATTCATGGAAATCCAAATCCTTTGTAATCGATCCTAAGATTCTAGCTTTGTGTGATAATATTATATCAATCCAAGGTATCTTATTTTATCATTTTTTATCTTTCATCTCTTTTATCTTCTCACCATGCCATGGTGTCTTGGTTCTGTATATTTTTGAAGGTTTCTTGGTAGGGGTTGGTGAAGGTTTTTATGATGGGGTGAAGTTTCTATGGTTCATGAGTTTTTACAAGGATTCATGGGTCCGTGTTCTTAATTCCTTCTTCCATCCTTGTTCTTTGACCATCAAAGGTTTGTTTCAAGGTGGGGGATTAAAAACTTATCTTTTTTTCTATATTATGTGTAAATTTGAGATTATCATGCTTTATTTTTCAGTGGGTAAATAGTTGGGATCAACCTAAGGTAATAATGAACCAAAAAGTTATGAAATTTTAAATGGATGGTGCCATTGATTTACATGCGATCATGTTTTTATTCATGTTATTATCTTATGATAATTCATAGATTGTGTGGTAGACTATTACTATGATTATGATTATTAATATTTGATTATTATTCTTAAAACTCTAAAAACAATTTAAATATGGTGAAAAAAGTATATAATGATTGTAGAATTAATAGTTATTAATATTATTTTAAATAATTTTTTAATATGTTTGGAACTTGAATTAAACATATTGAGTTGAGGTATGTTACTATTTATAGTTACTGAAATATTAAGTTTCAATGGACACTTTAACATGCTAATAATGAATAAATTAATTAATATGGTAAATTAAAATGTTGAATGTTGGAATTAATGTTTATTAATTTTTATTATTAGTCTTTATTTCTATAAGACATTTTTCTATGGTTGAAGTAATGTGTGATATTTATTGAAGTTAATTATTATTGGAATTATTATTTTCTCCAATAGTTTTGATTTTTTAATTCCATTTTTGTGTTTTAAATTGAAACCTAGCATAAATAGATTATATAGTAAGGTTTGGGCTCTTTGTGATATTATGGTGGTGAAAGTTTGATATGGTTGATGGTGGCATGGTGTAGTTGGTATGGAAAGGTTTTGGGGGTGATATTGTGGTGGATGTATTGGGTTAGAAGGGTTACTTTTATATTTTTTTTCTTATTTCATTTGAGTTATTATCTTCTTTAGTGTAGGAATATTTTTGTATTAGTAACCTCAAGTTATAAAATGGTAAATAATTTATGAATTAAACAATGGGGATGGTTTTTCACGATTTAATACTGATTGAATGTATTAAAAGGGAGGGGGTGAATTTTAAAGGGGTGATAACTATTAAGAAAATAATGAATATGGATTATGGTAACTAAAATTATGATATTATATAAAAAACCTATGATTCATTTTATTAACATGAATAATAATTTTGAATTAACAAAGTAATATTATATAATGGATGGTGACTGGTTAATAAGAAATTATAAGAGATACAAATGAATCTTAATGCGTGATGTGATTATAAGAGATTTAACTCTCTATTGGTTAGTGTTGGAAGTGGGTTTTTTACATGGAGAGTTAGTTATAGATTTCATCCAAGATTTATTTAATTACCCTGGGAATAGTTTTTACCCTACTAATTATTCACTATATTTTTGATATTTATTACACTCCACTACTTGAGTTGGATAACATAACCAATTACCATATTTGGTTTTGGGTTTCGGGTGTCTTCCCAACATCTAGGTCATAGAGGATATTGATGGATGACCACTCCACCTACCCCACACTCTCTTCCAGACATGGTGTGGTATGTATACATATCATAGTTTCCAAAGTTTGACTAAACCATCATCCTGATACCAACTCTAATGACCCAAGTATGACATACATGGACGTTAAATTTCTTTTTGAGGAATAATTAATACATTACACAAATATATTACCAAATAATGTATTAGTTTAGTGTCTTTGGAAACTCATAACACATTCTTCTAACTTGGTCAAAGATCTTCAATAACTCCCATAAAGATATCCCCCTTTAGTTTTCCTACCTAAAATATTTCTTTATATCTTGGAGAAAAAAAATAAAAAGGGTGAACTAAAAATATCATTAAGGGTAAAAATTAAGAAAATAAAACAAAACATAAACATAATAATGTAAGAACATGAATATAAATTTTGAATATCAAAATCTTGAGTCATGAAATAAAACTTTGTAGTTCATAAGGCATAAATCATAAATGAACACAAACCATGATAAAATAGCATTGAAATAAAATATGGAATTGTGGAAAATACATAATAATATAAAATTATTTCTATATTAGACAATTATCATTTCCAAGACCATCTTAGCTGACAAATTTTATTACTGAACTGAGTTCACTCCTCATTCCAACCATGTATTACTGAACTAGATTTACTTGTTGTTTCATACCTGTATTACTGAACCAAATTTACTTTCCATTCCAGACATGTATATATCATGAGATATAAATATTTAATCAATGCATTGGAGGGAGATATAGGTCCCACCAATATCATAATGAAATAATTCTTAAGTGTTCCACAAAAATAAAATCATTCATCATAGAATAACCCAAGGAATAAAATGGGGTTCTTAAATATCATTCCTTCATAACATAATCCATGTAAAACAAATGGATTTCATAAATATCATTTCATCATAAATGTAATCAACCAAAATAATAATAAAGATAATATACTTGAAACATATCCTTAATCTTATATGGAAAATAATTTTGATAAAAAATTTGAAATTAATTCTTGACGAAAATATCCTTTCTTCTTCAAAAACATTTTCTTTTCTCAAAATGATGCGCAATTTAAAAAAAATAATTTATTTTAAAAATAAACTTGAAATCATGTAGATTAAGATTCATGGAAATCAGGTGTTATGAATATGTAAAAATACATTTATTATGTATAAGTTAAAAAAACATTCTCCTCATACTTTTGTTGAAAAAGTCAAAAAACTATGTCGTATCAAATAATGACAGAATATTACTTTCATACCATTTAATAAAAACTTACCAAAGGGTAAAATTAACTTTAAAAAATTATATAAGAATCGAAATAATATTACATACTTAGGGAACATGAACATGGATTATAAATATACCCTAGTAAATACTTACGTATAAATAATCTCTGATAATAATGAGATTCCAAAATTATCCCTTACCTTAGGTCCGCTATCTTTTGTATGTATCAGAACCTACTGTATAATGATTTAAATAATGTAATTGACTTATTATAGAATCATAGTAATTTTTATGATATCATATATGATCATATTATCATATGTTTGGTAATAATATTTCATTTTTAGTTGTTATTCAAGTATAAACTGCTTCATTTTCTTATGCATGTTTTTCCAAATAAGTTCTGGTTATCCTACTTTGCTCATATTTATAACATTAAAAAATAATATTAACACAATAAATATCATAATTATTTATTTTTTACATTTATATAATCATTCTTTAATGAATATAATGTAGAATGAATCACATCACATCGTGGAGATGGTAGGCCATACGGACGCATGAGCGATGATATCATTCCTTTAATTATGAAATGGTATCAAAGTGGTTGGTATATATAATTTTAATGAATAAATAACTTGTTATAATAATAATATATAGTTATTATTTCAATTATTATACCCATCCAAGTCTACTGATGGTGAAAAACAGATTACACCACGACATGGTGACGATAAATAGTACGTACGCATGCATGGTGATTTCATTTTTCATAGGATGGATAAAAGATGGAATATGGTTGCTAAATAATATTAATAATATCTAAGTATATAATTGATAATTTATTAATTAATTAATAATGTAAACAACTCATGATGAGAAAGTATACGAAGAACTAATTTGAAAGAATTGGTAGAGGATATTACATCTTCTTTGATGAGCTCCCTCTAGTTCTCCACTTAAAGGCACTAGAGTTGGTATTTTGAAGAAGACCAGAACCTATAGAATATAAATAGAAAGGTTTATAAGGAAAAATTTCTGATTATGGCCAAGATTTAAGGCTAAAATTGATCTAAAGAAGTGAGGGAGGAGGTTCCCTTTTATAATTGGGGTGAGAGGCACTTTTGGAAATCTTAAAAATATTAATTTATAATAAAATAAAACCCACTAAAAAACCTCCAAAATGACAAAATTTAGAATATAATATGATATAGTGTTTTAATATAATTAAAAAATAAATTTTATACAAGTTCTTATATCCATTTAAACCTTATCATTTTAATTTCACACTTAGTTATTCTATTTCATTTTAAGTAGAGTAACAATAATATCAATATTAAAAGGGTGAAATGTTTACTTATTTGATGTAAATTAAATCATAAATAAATAATATAGATCAATTTATACCTAATAATAATAATTATATATATTTTCAAAAATGTATTATGAATTTTTAAATAATTTAATAAAACATTATTTTGATAAACAAACAATAGTGTCAATTTTGATACTATTCAATTCATTGATTTTAAAAAATATCAAGATAAGATGTTATTATAAAACCAAATATTTTATTATATCCCAATGGGGTAAAGGTAATCTATAAAATTCATTTCATATATTAATTATCCCAAATTTTATTTATTTTAATATTTTTAATAAAATTAATTTGATATTTCCTTTAATAAAATAATTTCTACATCAGTTTTGTGTAATTATTTAATATACTTATTTGTTGGGTAAAGATTAAAAATAAAATACTATAATGAATATAAATATACTATATTTCATAATAATACTTTTAGTAAAATTTATACTCTGGAAAATTCAACATTAAAAAGGTTATACTTATTAAATTATGAATGTGACAACTTTAACATCACTTTAAATAAAATAAAATGAATGTCACAATCTCTTCCATATAGATCAAAATGGTCAATAACTTGACCCTTAGATGATTATGGTCGAGATATACTAAAAAAATAATAATTGGGTAAGTTTTTGGGTCTTTTTATGGTTATTAGAATTTTAATAATAATTTTTTTTATTGATTTCTCATTAATTAATTAATTTGTACACCATCAATATATAAGTCTTTAAGGTAATTATATATTTCCTAAAAATTAAAAATAAATTACCATAATAATGAAAAAAATTTATGTTTAAAATAAGTATTTATAATCGAATTTATATTCTTTATAACCTTATTTAAAAATGATTTATTATTTGAAACATGAATGCGACATCTTTAAATTTTCATTAAATAAAATATTATAAATACCATAATATTTCCTAAATATCCCCAAATGTAAAAAATAAATTTATATTAGGGAGAAATGTTTATTAAGTTAGAAATAACCACTTAGATTCATTGATACCACCCATTTTTTCTTATGTGGACACATAATAGATATTAAATACAAAGAAAATGACACTTGTGTCTTTCTTTGATTTAAATATTATTTAAGTCGTTTTCATGGAGAAGTTCCTGTTAAATGACATAATTTTGATATTTAATTTTTAAGGGTCTAATTACATTCATAAAATATTTTTCTTCATTTGTTTTGGTCATTTTATAGTTATTATAAATTTATTTTTAACCTAAATTACCTAAATTACACTTTACCATGGTAACAAAATTTACCATGGTTACTATTCATATCAGTTAAAAATAAAAGGGACCTACTTAAAAAATTTTGAGCTTATGAATCCAAATTTGAAACCCATTTTTCAAAATTAAAAACACATAAGTTTCAGAATTAAATTTAAAATAAAACCAGTAAAATGTCACAATTTTTTTTTTTTTGTAAAAATACCCCTTTTTAAATGGAAAATGTTTTTATAAAAAATTAATGTATAAAATTATTTTAAAAAACCATAATTAGATAAATATAAACTAATTAAAATTTAAAACAAAACCAAAAAATAATTTTACTATGTAATGAATTTAAAAGAAAATAACGTTTTCAATAAAAATCAATATTTTTACTGTTCCTCAAAAAAAAGGAACTTATCAGAAAAATATCAAAAATTCATCCAAATTAAAATTTTATATTCCAAATTAAAATAATAAGTTTATTTTTTCAAATTTACTATAAAAAAGTTTCAAAAACTTGATTTAAAATGGGTTTGCATCAAAAGTTGACAAAATTTCATTTTTTGAAAAATATTTGTTTTATCCAAAAAAAATGAATTTGTTCTTATATCATGCCTAGAAAATATATAAGATGAATTTTAAATATTATATTTAATATATTAATCATATATTTCATTAATAAAATCCATCAATAGTGATTTTATTATTTTATAAACTCACTTATTTGCATGTAAATAGTTTTTTAGAAGAAAGTTAATACTATTCGTACCCACCATTTTAATGACTAGGTTATAATATTTAGTTTTTCAATTATACTTGGTATTTCATGAAATTAATTCTATCAAAAGAAATTAAAATTGTGTGTAACACAAGCCAAGCATAGCGTTATGTATACTACAAGCTAAGCCGGTGTTGCGTATTGTGCAAGCTTATCTTGGTGTAGCGTACAACATAAGTCATCGAAAAAAATAAAAAAAAGAAATCTATATAATAATAAATTTAGAGTATTACATTATACGATTATTAAAATTAAATTTTCACTATAAATTTTTCTGGGTTATACAATTATTAATACTTGAAATTTTCTTTCATAGAAACCCACATCGTAAAAAGAAATATTAAAACATCATTTTAAAAAGAAAAGTTAGAAATAGAACAGTTACCCAAAGTAATTCCTCACTAGGTTTCCATATAGAAGAACATAGGTGGGAAGCGAAAACATGGATATAGAAGAAAAATATAACCATCAAGTTTTGATGTAGAGTGATAGAGAACAAGGTTAATAGAATGTTAACAATAAAAAATCCATAAATCTGCAGTGATTTAAGGGACCATTTGATTCATCAGATAAAAAGATACTTGGATATAATTTCCAGTTTTCAAGATCCTTTTCCTAAAGTTTAAGAACATGAGAAGAAATACTTACTTGATTTCAGTACAATATCTTCATTGGTCATGCCTTGAAAAATTTCCACTTCATCTCTTATTCAAAGAAATGAAGTTGAATTTTTCATTCCAGAAGTGTTAGCAGATCATGCAATCCATAAATTGAATGATAGTTCATTCCATATGTATTTATCACAAAAATCTTAGAACAAGTTATCAAACATGCATAAGTCCATATATGGTGAGATAATACTTTATTCTAACAAACTTTATTTGACGTTTAACTTAAACTTTTAATTTTTTTGATAAACTTAAAATCATTTTGAAAGATGAAAATAAAAAAAATATAGAAAAAGTTTCACAAACTTGGATTAAAATTTATCCCCCATATATCATAAGGTATGTCTAGTTGGTCACATTCTTAAAATGTGAACACCTTCATCATGTATTCTCTTGAGTCACGGTAACAACCTGGATTATCATATATCCTTATTGAAAACATGCATGTTTCCATATTCCAAAACATAGTGGACTTTTTCTTCGGTCCCAAAAATTTGTATACTTCATCCATGATAGCATAAACATCTTGTCAACAACTCCATAATTAGTTCCCAAGAAACTAGAATCATCAAATTTACTCATTAAAATTCAACATATCTTTATCCAAACATCATTATCTTAATATATGAGACACATTAAGGGTTATATTTCCCTTAATCATGCATTCTCTAAGTATATCACCTTAACCATAAATCACTTTTTGGATCTTTATAACTATTAAACATATATTTTCCAATCCTTAATGAAAAACTTATACTGAAAACACTTATATATTTCACTATTCATGTAACATAATATTTGAATTCCAAAATATATACACCGCAATGATCCAACTTTATTATTTAACCATCACTTAGGAACACAATATCCATTTTTCCTAAAATATGAATCATTTATTAAGGTTTATCAACCTCAAGATTCTTAGGTTTAATGTAAAAAAAACTGGAAGAACATCAAACACCTTTCACATGTCATTTAGAATCTCTTTATCCTCAACAGTATGACCAATACTCGTACCATCGTCATGATTCTCTTCATGATATTTCCACTTAAGAAACTGATCTTTATAATTATCATAATTTCCACATATAAAACATTCAATGGTTAAATATGTTATATGTAGTTCTTACTATTGACTAAGACTAGAAAGAAAAGTGTGAGAAATACATATCAGAGATTAGAAATACATAACTAAGGTAAATTACTTATTATATTTCAATCTATGATATATTCTCTTTAACCCTAGGTTTTTCATGGTTATCAAAAAAACCCTAGGATTGTATCCTATACTTGAATTATCCTTAGGAAATCCCTATACATATCCTTAAAAATATCTATAGAGATCTCAAAAATGTCTTCACATCCTAGTTTCCAAAGTTTTACTAAACCATTGCTCTGATACCAACCCTAATGACCCAAGTATGACATACATGGACATTAAATTTTTTTAGAAATACTTAATAAATTACAAAAATATATTCCCAAAAACTTTATTAGTTTAGCGTATTTGTAAACTCATAACACATTCTTCTAACATGGTGACAGATCTTCAACAACTCCCATAAAAATATTTCCCTTTAGTTATCCTACCTAAAATCTTTCTTTATATACTGGGGAAAAGAAAACATAAAAAGGGTGAGCTCAAACACCCATTAAGGGTAAAAATTAAGAACATAAAACAAAATATAAACATAAGAATGTAAAAACATGAACATAAATTTTGAATATCAAAATCCTGAGTAATGAAATAAATCTTTGCAGTTCGTAAGGCATAAATCATAAATGAACACGAACCATGATAAAATAGCATTGAAATAAAACATGGGATTATGGAAAATACATAATTATAGAAAATTATTTTTATATTATACAAGGCTCATTTCCAAGACCATATTAGAGGAAAAAGTCTATTATTGAACCGAGTTCACTCCTTATTCCATCCATGTATTACTGAACCAAATTTACTTTTTGTTCCATCCTTGTATTACTGAACTAGATTTAATTTCCATTACAACAATGTCTATCTCATGAGATATAAATATCTACCCAATGCATTGGAGGGAGATATAGGTCCCACCAATATCATAATGAAATTATTATTACTTGTTCCACAAAAACAAAATCATTAATCATAGCATAACCCACGGAAAATGGGGTTCTTAAACATAATCCCTTCATAACATAATCCTTGTAAAACAAATGGATTTAATAAATATCATTTCATTATAAATGTAATAAATCATAAGAATAATAGGTATAGTATAATTGAAACATATCCATAATATTACATGAAAAACATTTTTTATAAAGCACTTGAAATTAATTCTTGGAAAAAATATGCTTTCTTCTTAAAAAATGCTTTATTTTATCAAAATGCCATGAAATTTTAAAAGAAAATAATTTATTTGAAAATAAAATTGAAATCATGTATAGGAATATTCATGTAAATAAGGAGTTATGAAGATATAAAAATCCATTCATTCTGTATAAGTTAAAAAAACCCTCCTCATATTTTTTCTGAAAAAGTCAAAAAAATACCTCGTATTGAATAATGACAAAATATTACTTTCATACCATTTAATAAAAATTAAACAAAGGGTAAAATTAACTTTAAAAAATTATAGAATAATATAAATAATATTAAATACTTAGGAAACATGAATGTTGATTATAAATATACCCCAGTAAATACTTACGTATAAACAATCTTGGATAATAATGAGATTGAAAAATTATCCCTTACCTTAGGTCTGATATCCTTTGTATGTATCTGAACCTCTTATATATTATTTAAATAATTTTATTTTCTTATTCCAGAATCATAGTCATTTTTATGATATCATATGTGATCTTATTATCATCTGTTTGGTAATAATATTTCTTTTTTATTCGTTATTCGAGGATAAACTGTTTCATTTTCTTATGTATGTTTTTCTGAATAAGTTCCAATTATCTTTATTTGTTCATATTTATATAATTAAATAATGATATTAACATAATAAATATCATAATTATTTATTCTATACATTTATATAATCATTCTTGAATGGATATCATGTAAAATGAATCACATCACATCGTGGAGATAGTAGGCCGTACGTACGCACGGACAATGATAGCATTCCTTTAATAATGAAATAGTATCGAAGTGGATGGTATATATATTTTTCTAGAATAAATAAATTTTTATAATAATCATATATAGTTATTATTTCCATCATTATACCCATCTAAGTCGATCGGTGGTGAAAAATAGATTACACCACGATGTGGAGACGGTAAGCCGTACGTACGCACACATAGTGATTTTGTTTTTGATAGGATGAATAAAAGTTAGAATATGATTGTTACATAATATTAATAATATCTCAGTATACAAGTGATACTGGATTAATTAATTTATAATAGAAATAACTCATAATGAGCAAGTATAAGAAGAAATAATTTGAAATAATTGGTAGAGGAGATTACCTCTTTTTTGACGAGCTCCCTCTAGTTCTCCTCTTAAAGGAAATAGAGTTGGAATTTTAAAAAAGACCAGAACCTCTAGAATTTAAATAGTGAAGTTGATAAGGTAAAATGACAGGGGATTTCTGAGCTTTAAAGCTCAAATTGATGTGAAGAAGTGAGGGAGGAGGTTCCCTTTTATAATTGGGGTGAGGGGAACTTTTGAAAACCTCAAAAATATTAATTCATAATAATCTAAAAACCCAATAAAAAACCTCCAAAATATACCAATTTAAAATATTATATGATATATATTTATAATATCATCAACCAATAAATTTTAGACAAGTTTTTATATCCATTTAATCCTTATCATTTTAATTTGATACTTAGTTATTCTATTTCATTTTAACTAGGGTAACAATTATTTCAATATTAAAAGGGTGAAATGTTTACTTATTTGATGTAAATTAAATAATAAATAAATAATTTAGATAATTTTATACCATATCATAATTATTATATATTTTTGAAAAATGTTTTATGATTTTTAAATAAATTAGTAAAACATTATTTTGATAATCAAACAATAGTATCAATTTTGACACTATTCAATTAATTGATTTTTAAAAATGTTAATATAAGATGTTATTCTATAAAAAAATATTTTATTATATCCTCATGGGGTCAAGGTAATCTATAAAATTCATTTGATATAGTAATTATCCCAAATTATATTTATTTTAATATTTTTGTTAACATTAATTTGATATTTCCATTAATAAAATAATTAAAACATCAGTTTTGTGTAATTATTTAATATACTTATTTGTTAGGTTAAAAATAAAGATAAAATACTTTGATGAATATAAATATACTATATTTCATAACAATATTTTTAGTAGAATTTAGATTCTGTAAAATTCAACATTAAAATTGTTATATTTATTAAATTATGAATGTGACAACTTTAACATCACTTTAAATAAAATAAAATAAATGTCACAATCTATTCCATATGGATAAAAATAGTCAATAACTTGACCCTTGGATGATTATGGTTTAGAAATTACCAACCAATAAGAATTGGGTATGTTTTTGGGTCTTCTTATGGTTATTATCATTTTAATAATAATTGTTTCAATGATTTCTCATCAATTAATTAATTTTTACACCATAAAAGTATAAGTGTAATGGTCAAGACCTCTCCAATCCATTACTTGTGAAAATGTGGTGTTAGAGGTGTTCCGGGAGGTCAAGGTGACTTATCCCCAACACTTTTCCAAAAATTTCCATTACAGTGAACAATTCCAACAGTAGACAATTGTGAAATGTAATGCCACGTTACGTTTTCAGGTACTTTTGATGTTTCTAACTACCTTTGGTTTGGAGTAGTGACTTGAGGGTGCATTTTCATGGATTTTTAAGTAAAACTAAAGGTCAATAGCTTTCGCATGGGCGGCACACAGTTTTTCTAAACCGTACGGCCAAATCATGCGTAGTTGGTCTTGGAGGTAGTGGATTACGCACGGGAGGCGCATGGTTTGTCTAAACATGCGGCCAAACCATGCGAGAGGGGTGGTTGAGGCAGTAGCTAACACATGGTTAGAGCACGGTTTGTCAAATTGTGCGGACTAACCGTGTGAGCACTTAAATTAGATCCTTAAATTGTAGATCTAACTCGTTTTGCCTCTAAAGGGTTCGTTTAAGCTCCTAGGAAGCCCTAACTCGGGATTTTGATTCTCCTAAGGTCAAGAAGGTTTCTCCATTCATTATAGAGGTGATATAAAGGCCTCTCTTGGAAAATCAAAGCCATATTCTTGAGGTATGTGATCATTCTTCTTCATTCTTGATCAGTTTCTTAGATCCACTTGGATATACTTCTCCTCTTCTCTCGGTTTCTTATACCTACATCCATTATGGGTAGATCTAAGTGTGTTGATGCCAAATATGATGAGATTTTGTCTTTATCTTGATAGTGGAAGAGATCTAAGGTGAGTTTTTGGAGAATCGACCCGGGTTTCTTGAGTGTTCTTTGATCGTCGTGGTTTTCATAAAAAACCTTTGAGGTAGGGGATTCATTACTTCTCTTTCTTTTACATGCAACTGTAATGTTAGAATGTTTTATCCCACTGACTGAAAATGGAATTGACATAATAAATATTTGAACCAGAAAAATAAATTGATATCGATCGTATGTTTTTGCCTCTTGTTTTGATAGATATTGTGATATCTATTCTTTTTCCTGATGAAAATCGGTAAAGAAGGTAAACCGAGATTAGTTGATATTTGTTTGGCTAAAGATAAAGAGGCATGTGAATGAATCTGGTTCTTTTTGTAATTTAATGTTAATCAAATTGGCGTAGTAAGCATGTTTAATCATTTGTGAAAACTTCCTGGTTAGGTTTCCTGATTTTGGAACCAATGAATTATAAATCTATTAATTCGAGATGGATTAAATAATTGATTGTTTGATAATTCCTTGAAGGGTTCTGAGTTACCCTTTTGATTATTATAGGGCCAATATCCCAAGTGATGTGATATTTTTTTCCTGCTTCTTGTGTTGAGACGTGATCCTGGATGGGTGTTGTGATATGTGGGGGCATGGAGGCCTTTTGGTTGTGGCAGCAGATGACGCCTAGAGGGGCGAGGTGCATCAGTTTTTGCATGTGGGTGTTACAGAGGACACTAGGGATGATGGAGTGGGATGGATGTGATTGTTGGATGCTTGCTGGTTCTTTGTTTGTTTATCTACTTTACTTTTCCCCACTCCTCAAGGCAGTTGTTCTTGCTTACCCTTCTTCAGAAAGAGGCAAATACGCGTGGGGTATGCCACGTGCTTTCCGTGTTTATCTTCTCCAGGGAGGATGGGTTTGTGCTCTTGCTATAGGTGGAAAAGACTTGAAGGGTAGTACATCTACTCACTGTGTTGATCCCCCTTATGTTAGTAGCATAGAATGCTTTTCTAGAATTCCTAGGAATATGGGAAAGTGATTCTGTAATGAATATTTGAATAAATGGTGTTAATCCATGGGGTTGGAGTTCGCTGGAACATAATGATGAGGATATAATTTTAAAGGGACATTGGACTTTGGGTGTGATGCTAATGAATTATAATGTGGAATGGTTCATGGTTAATTAATGTTTAATGAATTAATTAACATAAATTGGAACTGAAAATAAAAAGGGAATGAAGTAATCTAATAAAGTTCTTTAAATGGTTGTATGCTTATAGGATACCTAGTCTTAGAAGTGGCAGCCCGAACTTTGAGAGACATTAGATGTAGTTGAGTCTAAGACTAGGTTATTCCCATAGTGTGGTTGTGAGATATAATATATCCTGTAATTTTTGTGTTTCTATACGCTACTCCACCCTATCAGTAAGGGAAACTGACACCCCGGGGATTATGAACCCTGGGGGGGGGGGGGGGGGTGTTTTCCCTAACATTCCAGTGGGAGGAAGAATGGTTGACTACCCCCTTTGTCCCCGCTCTCTTCTCTTTGTAGTTACTTGTGCTAGTAGGCACATTGGTTAGTTTTCCCCATATATGTGTGTAGAGGGTTGTAATGGCTTGTGGTTATTCACACACATATATTCTAGATATAGTTTTCTATGGACTACTACAGGTGTAACATGTATAGGCTGTGATGGCTTGGGGATCCTTACTCGGTTTATGGGCTGTGATGGATTGAAGTATAATATCCGAAGTATGATACATGTTATGTGAGCTGTGGTGGATCTCAGAAAATACATGGTTACTTTGGTGTGTGGATGTGGTGGTTTTTTTACACGAGGTGCATATTGTGGTGCTTCGCCCAGGTGTCTGCGGGCAAGCCTTTTTGGAGAGAGATGTTCAAGACGTGCGATATTGGGGAAAGCGAAAAAATAGTGGGGAAGCAGTAGTGGGGTAACCCTATTATTCTTTATTATTTGATATATTCTTGTATGCGTTACTTGGTGAGAGTAGCCATGGTGAGGTTGGGAACTTAGTATACCTGTTTAGGTGACGAGTTAGTTTCACTTGTTGTTCACTGTGCTTTAGTATGATTTCATTACTTTTACATGAGAGGCTTTAGGGAGGATCCTACTGAGTATACTGTTATACTCACCCTATGTATATATAAACTGTTTTTCAGGTCATTTGGAGCAGGTTAAAGATCAAGATGGTTTCTACTAGCTTGTGGTTGCAGGAGCTGTTCGGGATTGTGGTTGCTGCTGTTTTTACTTTATTTTGGGTACTTGCAGTTTTTCCACTTTTAGTTGTTGTACTTTTACTTGGAATTACATATGTGCACTTGGGTTTCTTTTATATTTTAGTTTTGAGATGGAGTTGGTTGGTGTCTATCCTATCTCTCTCTTTCACTTATGTTCTCTTAGAGGGTAATGCCTCCCATTTGTGTGTTTATTATACCCTCGGTGCTAGTCGCCAACCCAGGGCCTACTGGAGGCGGGACTCAGGGGTCATTATCTCCCTTTTCACATTGCCGACCCAGGAGGGGTACACTTTGTGGGGAGGGGGTCATGACATAGTGGTATCAGATGTCTGGTTGAGGGATAGGATGTAGTTTGGAGTTAGGTACAGGTGGGGTTGCATGGGTTGGTAAGGCAACGATGTCATTCATGTTTAGAAAGTGAGGTAAACACTGGAGACCGGCTGAGACATAGGCGTTTAGGGCCCCCTATGATATGATGTACAGACCTTTAAGTTTACAATGACTACTAAACAAGGTGATACTAGTTGCAGGGTAGAGACCTAGGAAAGGATCATGAATCATTATCCTTTGTGAATGTGTTTGAATGGGTAGACCTTGGGATAGGTTAACCTAAAATGAATAAAATAAAATGATTAATTAATTAATCTTCAGTCTTCCATATTCCAGGTTTAGGAGCTCTAACGGTTTGTTATTTTATAGGTATGTATCCAGGTCGACGTCCTCATCAGGTTTGCGCAGAAAATGTCCAGCAGGCTGTTCCAGAAGATCGCTGCAGGGTAGAGGTTGATGAAGATGACACTTGGTGGAAGGTACTTCGAGAGTTTCAGCGCCAGAGTCTGCAGAAGTACGAGGGATCTGTTTCATATGCAGTCAAGGAAGATTGGTTAGAGGAGGTTGAGATCGGCTTCAGTTTGATCCGTGTTCGGAAAGAGCACTGGGGGTCCTTAGTTGTGACGATGCTATGTGGAGCAGAAAGGCAGTGGTGGTTCTTGTTCCTCGGGGATCGTGAGGAATCAGTGATCTCATGGGAGGAGTTCCAAGATAAGTTTAGAGTCGAGTTCCTTTCTTAGATTGTGAAGGAGTCCAGTCTCCAGGAGCTTCTAACCCTTTGACAGGATATCTCTACTGTTTGAGTGTTTGGAATCCGTTTCAGGAACCTTTTACGATATGCTTCAGACCTGTTACCAGATGAGGAGGCCAGGGCGAGGCATTTCAAGGAGGCTTAGCATCCAGAGATCCAATGCTAGGTCACCCCATTTATGACGAAGACATATCTTGAGGTAGTGGCGAGGGAAGAGGTTTTTGAGAGGAATTTGGCCAGGACCAGACCATCACGAGAGGGGGATCATCAGGATCCCTCCCGAAGCAGAGCTGTGGTCTGGGGTTCCCGGTTTTCAGGGCAGAAGAGTTTCCGTTCAGCCGGGGGTAGGTCCTAACCCTTCACATATCGTTTATCCAGAGGCAGCATCTCTCAGGCCTATGCCAAGGAATCAGGTTCTTGTTTTTCTTATGGTGGTCGTGGTCATCGGCAGCGGGAGTGCCCAACCTTTCAGAGCTGTCATCGTGCACCAGGCGCTATGCTCCAAGTTCCTCCATTGAGACAGTTCCAGCTGAGGCAGCAGCAGCCGTTTGCACCAGCTTTAGATCACTAGAGGGTATATGGGGAAGGCAGAGGACAACCCCATGACACTCCCCATCCTTAGAGAGTAGAGCGCGACCATGGTGGTGGTCGTCATCGGGTTCAGAGAGGCCGTGGAGGAGGTCGTGGTCAACTTCATGCTATAGCGTTGCCAGCTCTAGGAGAGCCAGATGTCGTTAGAGGTACCCTTTGCTTGTTTTCTACCCTAGTGTATGCCTTGTTTGACTCAGGAGCGACACACTCCTTCATATCACCTACCGTTGTCCATGCTTTGGGACTTGAGGTAGAGAGGCTTCCAGTGCCCTTGGCATTGACTACGCCAGTTGGAGGTCAAGCTGACTTGTTTTAAGTATGTAGAGACTGTGAGCTAGTTTTAGGGCAACACCGCTCTTGGGGATATTTCCTATGTTTATGAATACAACCATATTATTTCATCCTTGGCATGGATTAGTTGTATTCGGTGTAGGCTATCATGGATTTCGTCAGAAAGAAGGTCATTTTCTTTGGTGTGGATGGAGAGCAAGTGGTGTTTGTTGGTGAGCGAGACCCTCAAATGGGTCATAGGAACGTTCCATAATTATCATCCATGATGGCTGAGATGATGCTGATTTCTTCAGAGGTTCAGCAGTTGACATTTACTAGGGTCGTAGAGGAGTACCCTGATGTCTTTCCAGAAGAGGTTGTAGCATTACCCCATCGACGAGAGATCGAGCTACAGCCAGGAGCGTCTTCTATCTCTATGTCTCCATATAGGATGTCCCCTTCTGAGTTTCGAGAGCTACTTATATAGCTTGATGGTCTATTAAAGTGTGGTTTTGTTTGGCCAAGTGTGTCACCGTAGGGTGCACCAGTTTTGTTTGTGAAGAAGTCCGATGGCAGTTTGCAGTTGTGTTCTGATTATCGTCACTTGAACAAAGTGACAATAAAGAATCGCTATCCTTTTCTGTATATTGATGACTTATTTGATCAACTTAAGGATGAAAGTTGGTTCTTAAAGATCGACTTGCAGTCGGGATATCATCAAATGCGTGTGAAGGATGAGGATATCCCAAAGACTACTTTGCATTATCATCATGGGCATTATGAGTTCGTTGTAATGTCATTTTGTGTGACGAATACTCCAGATGTATTCATGGGATTGATGAACACTGTGTTCCATGATTTCCTGGACAATTTTTTGGTAGTTTTCATCGACGACATCCTCGTGAACTCCAAATCCGAAGAGGAGCATGCACAACATCTACAAGACATTTTGGGGGTTCTTCATCGACATCAGCTATTTAGGAAGTTGTCAAAGTGTGAGTTTTGGACTCAAGAAGTCCGTTTCTTGGGGAATTTGGTGTCCCAATAGGGAGTTTCTATGTATCCATCGAAGATAGAAGCAGTTGTGTCTTGGGCAGCCCCCAAGACAGTTTCAGAGGTGCGAAGTTTCCTTGGTCTCGCAGTCTACTAAAGGAGGTTCGTAGCCAATTTCTCACGAGTTGAGACCCCTATAACAGCTTTGACCATGAAGGATCAGACATTCATATGGACTGATCAATTCTAGGTATCCTTTGAGCATATAAAGGAGAAGTTAGTAAGTGCTCTAGTCCTTTGTCTTCCAGCTGAGGGAGTCCGGTTTGATGTTTTATGCGATGCTTCACATCTGGGGTTAGGCTATGTTCTCATGCAGTAGAGGTTAGTTGTTTCTTATGGGTCTTAGCAGTTACGTCCCCATGAACACAACTATGCCACCCATGATCTTGAGTTGGTAGCTATGGTGTTTGATCTAAATTTGTGGAGACATTACCTCATTGTTGAGGGCTTTGTGGTTTTCACCAATCATAAGAGTTTGAGGTATGTTTTCTCCCATCGTGACCTAAACTTACGACAACGTCAGTGGATGGAGTTCTTACAGGAATACGAATTCGAAATATCATATAAACATAGAAAATGGAATGTTGTAGCTGATTTTCTGAGCCAAAAGTCACGTAGTGATGTTGTGCATGAATTTGATGATTCCTGAAGAGTAATGGAAGAACTGTTAGCATTACATCTTGATATGGGAGAAGCTGGGGGTAGAGGATATCTTTTTTAGATGACGGTATAGTTATCCCTAATGCAGAATGTAGAAGATTCCCAGTTGGGTGATCTAGAGGTGGAATTATGGAGATACCGAGTTGTTTGTGGTGAGGCCCCTGATGGTTGGACTGAAGATGAACAACACCAAGTGTTGTATCATGGAAGGATTTTTGTTCCTTTGATGAAGCACGATACGGTCCTCATAGAGTTCCATAGATCACCTTTATCGGTACATCCTGGCGTGACAAAGATGTACCGAGCCTTGAGGAGTCAGTTTGGGTGGCCTGGGATGAAGCATGTGGTTGCAAAGTTTGTGTCTTGATGTTTAGTCTACCAGAAGTTGAAGGCCGAACACCGTGTTCCTAGTGGTCTTCTCTAGACATTAGAGATTTCTTAGTGGAAGTGGGGGGATATCTCAAGGAAATTTGTTACTGGTTTACCTCGAGCTCTGGGAGGACATGATGCTATTTGGGTGGTAGTGGATCGTTTAACAAAATTGTCCCACTTTATAGCAATCAAGGAGTCAATCTCAGTGGAAGTTTTGTCAAGGCTGTATCTAGAGGTGGTGAGACTTCATAGAGTCCCTAGGACGACCATTTCTGATCTATATCCTTGTTTTACCTCCAGAGTGTGGAGAGGTCTCCAACATGATTTTGGTTCTCAACTATGCCTTAGCACTACTTTTCATCCTCAAACGGATGGTCAGACAGAGCGAACCATCTAGACTCTTGAATACATGTTATGCTCTTGTGTTCTTGATTTAGGATTTTCATGGATGAGGCACTTACCCTTGGTGGAGTTCGATTACAATAATAGTTTTCACTCCACCATCAGTATGGCGCCGTTTGAAGCCTTGTATGGCCGGCCTTTCTGCTCTCTGTTGTGCTGGATTAGGGTTAGAGAGTCAGAAATTCTCAGACCAGAACTAGTTCAGAATACAACAGAGATGGTTCAGGTGATTCGTGAGAGGATGAAGACAACACAAGATCATCAGAAATCATATGCTGATCAAAGAAGGAGACCCTTAGAGTTTAATGTTGGGGATCATGTGTTTATGAAGGTGACTCCCCATCATGGGTAGTGAAGGTTTGGATGTGTAAGTAAGATTTCTCCCCGATTTGTTGGGCCTTTTGAGGTGTTAGCTTATGTTGGAGCTGTGGTGTATCGAGTAGCACTTCCCCCACAGATGATTCAGATACATGATGTTTTCCATGTTTCACAGCTCCATCATTATCTTCATGATGACTCTCACATCATTTATTTGGGGGAGATCTATGTTGACGATGATGCAAACTTCGAGGATCGACCTATAGAGATCCAAGACTGCAAGGAGAAGGTGTTTTAAGGGCGTTCTATTCCTTTAGTTCAAGTCTTGTGGCGACACAGTGGCTTGGAGGAGAGTACCTGAGAATGTGAGTCACAAATAAGTGCTCAGTACCTAGATTTGTTTGATGTTTAACTATTTTCATGTATTGATGTGACTTATTTGGTTATGAAAAAATCATGTTTTTGAGATGGATTCCTTTGTTGCTTTTTTGGCTTGTTCTCTTTTGAGAGGTATATCGAGGGGTGGTTGTTCAGACCCTGTTTCGTTTTCACTTTAGGTGGGGTTTGGATTCTCGAGGACGAGAATGTTTTGAGAGGTATATGATGTAATGTCCCGTACCTATCTGGTTTATTACTTGTGAAAATGTGGTGTTAGAGGTGTTTTGAGAGGTCAAGGTGACTTATCCCCAATAATTTGCCAAAAATTTCAATTCTGGTGAACAGTTCCAACGACAGACAATTGTGAACTGTAACATCACGTTACATTTTCAGGTACTTTTGATGTTTATAACTTCCGTTGGTTTGGAGTAGTGACTTGGGGGGTGTGTTTGGGTGAAATTTTAAGGAAAACTAAAGGGAAATAGCTTTCGCACGGGCGACACACGATTTGTCTAAACTGTGCGGCCAAACCGTGCGTAGTTGGTCTTGGAGGTAGTGACTTTCGCATAGGAGGCGCACAGTTTGTCTAAGAGTGCGGAAAAACTGTGCGAGATGGGTGGTCAAGGCAGTATCTAAAGCACAATTAGCACATGGTTTGTGAAACCATGCGGACTAACCATATAGGCACTTAAATTAGATCCTTAAATTTTGGATCTAACTCATTTTTCCTCTAAAGGGTTCGTTTAAGCTCCTAGGCGGCCCTAACTCAGGATTTTTCTTCTCCTAAGGTCAAGGAAGTTTCTACCTTCATTCTGGAGGTGATCTGAAGGCTTCTCTTGGCAAATCAAAGCCAGATTCTTGAGGTATGTGATCATTCTTCTTTGTACTTGATCTGTTTCTTAGATCCACTTGGATCTACTTCTCCTCTTCTCTCCGTTTCTTAGATCTATGTCCGTTATGAGTAGATCTAAGTGTTTCAATGCCAAATATGATGTTCTTTGGTCTTGATCTTTCTAGGGGAAGATATCTAAGGCGATTTTTTGGAGAATCTACCTGGGTTTCTTGAGCGTTCTTCGACCGTCATGGTTTTCGTCAAAAACCATTGAGGTAAGGGATTCATTACTTCTCTTTATTTTCTATGCAACTGTAATGTTAGAATGTTTTATCCCACTGGATGACAATGGAATTTACATAATAAATATTTGAACTGGATAAATAAATTGATATCGATCATATGTTGTGGCCTCTTGTTTTGATAGATAGTGTGATATTTATGCTTGTTCCTAAAGAAAATCTGTAAAGAATGTAAATTGAGATTAATTGATATTTTTTCGGCTAAAGATAAAGAGGCATGTGAACGAATCAGGTTCTTGTTGTAGTTTTATGTTAATAAAATTGGCTTATTAAGCATGTTTAATCATTTGTGATAGATTACTAGTTAGGTTTCCCAATTTTGGAACCAACGAATTATAAATTTGTTAATTCGAGATGGATTAAAGAATTGATTGTTTGATAATTCCTTGAAGGGTTCTGAGTTTACCTTTTGATTGTTATAGGGCCAATAGCCCAAGTGACGTGATGTTTATTTTTCCTGCTATTTGTGTTGAGACGTGATCCTGGATGGGTGTTGTGATATGTGGGGGCATAGAGGCCTTTTTGTTGTGGCAGCAGATGATGCCTAGAGTGGTGAGGTGCATCTGTTTATGCATGTGGGTGTCAGGGAGGACACTAGGGATGATGTACTGGGATGGATGTGATTTTTGGATGCTTTATGGTTCTTTGGTTTTTTATCTACTTTAATTTTCCCCACTGCTCAAGGCAGCTGGTCTTGCTTACCCTTCTTCTGAAAGAGGCGAAGACGCATGAGGTATGCCACGTGATTTCCGTGTTTAGCTTCTCCAGGGAGGATGGGTCTATGCTATTGCTATAGGCGGCAAAGACTCGATGGGTAGTACATCTACTCACCATGTTGAACCCCCTTGTGTTAGTAGCATAGAATTCTTTTCTAGAATGCATGGGATTATGGGAAAGTGATTATGTAATGAATATTTGAATAAATGGTGTTAACCCATGGGGTTAGAGTTCGCTGGAACATAATGATGAGGCTATAATTTTAAAGGGGCAGTGGACTTTGGGTGTGAAGCTAATGAAGTCTAATGTGGAATGGTTCATGGTTAATTAATGTTTAATGAATTAATTAACGTAAAGTGGAACTGAAAAGAAAAAGGGAATTAAGTAATCTAATAAAGTTCTTTAAATGGTTGTATGCTTATATGATACATAGTCTTAGAAGTGGAAGCCCATAGTCCAAGAGACGTTAGCTGTAGTTGAGTCTAAGACTTGGTTATGCCCATTGTGTGGTTGTGAGATATAATATATCCTGTACTTTTTGTGTTTCTATACGCTACTCCACCCTGTCAGTAAGGTCAAATGACACCCTAGGGATTCTGAGCCCTGGGGGGTATTTTCCACAACATTCCGGTGGGAGGAAGAATGGCTGACTACCCCCTTTGGCCCCGCTCTTTTCTCTTGGTAGTTACTAGTGCTGGCAGGCACATTGGCTAGTTTTCTCCATATATGTGTATAGAGGGATGTAATGGCTTGTTGTTATTCACACACATATATTCTGGATATAGTTTTCTATGGACTACTATAGGTGTAACGTGTATAGGCTGTGATGGATTGAGGATCCTTACTCGGTGTATGGGTTGTGATGTCTTGAAGTATAATACCCGACGTATGATACACATTATGCGAGCTGTGGTGGCTCCCAGAAAATACCAGGTTACTTTGGTGTGTGGATGTGGTGGTTTTGTTGCATGAGATGCATATTATGATGTACCAGATGTGCTCTTATAGTTGTTAGATTCTTATTTATGTGGAATCTTCTAGGATGATTAGTTTTATTGATTTCATTATCTTTTCCAAGGTTTGATTTTGATTCTTTTGGATGAGAATTATTTGAGAGGCATCTAATGTAAAGGTCTAAACTTTTATAGACCCGTAATTTTTTATTTCTCACATGTTAAAGGTGTTTAGTAGTGGCTTGGTGGGAGAAAGATGAAATTATTGGTTGGATTTTCAATCCTCAACATTAATCATATCATGAACAAATATGTTGTTCTATGAAGGGTTTTGTTGTGACATGGGTATATATATTTCAACATAAGGGTTTGTAGGGTTTTTATTTAATCTCACAAAAGGATAAGGGTTTGGTTAATCTTATATGGGGTTTTAATTTAATCTTATATAGAAATATATTGCATCATGATTCTAGGTATTGTTCCATGGATCTCTGTATATCAAATTCCTTGGTTCTATCTTTTTGGGGATCATTGCACCATGGTACATAGGCCGTGTCATGATCTTTGTCTGGGGTTAATCGATTTCGAGGGAGAAGGTTAGGAAATGTGTTGTGATTCCCAAGGATTATTATATTATAGAGCGATTCTTCATATTTACTCATGATTCCCATTGATGTCATCAGTCGAAACATTTATTAACCATGATAAAGGGGGAAAATAAATAGACGAATCACACCATGAATCTTATATATGGGTAGGATTTCACTGTGATATTATGCATCATGATATGATATAGTATTTCCAGTTTTTTCATATATATTTTAGGTCCCTCTCAAAATAATTCCATTTCCTCATCCTTCCCTTAAAACCTAAGTGGTTTTGAGATAATTCATGGGGATCCTAGGCCTCTGTAATCGATCCTAGACTCTAGATTTGTGTGAAAATAATCTATTAATCCAAGGTATCATATTTTATTCTTTATTTCTTCATTATTATCTTTTATCTTCTCTATATTACATTGTATAATGAATAAGATAATTATTATATAATTAATAATTGAAAAAATTATGTCATAATTTTTTTCATGATGTTTGGAACTTGAATTGAACATATTGAATTGAGGTATATTGCTAATAGTAGTTATTAAAATATTAAATTTTAATGATTTCATTAACCTTATCATAATTAATAAATTAATTAATATGGTAAAGGAATATATTGAATAGTGAAAGTAATGTTAGGGATTTTTCGGGACTAGTTGATATTGCACTAATCTTTTTTTTCTATAGTTGAAGACATGGGTGAAATTTTTTGAAGCTTATTATTGCTCAAATTATTATTATCTTCTATAGTTTCTATTATTTTAGTACCCTTTCTATGTTTTAAATTTAATCTTGGTATAGTTAGATTATATTGAAAGGGTTAGGATCTTTATGATATTATAACAGTGGCTGTTTGATATGGTTGATGATGGGATAGTGTGGTTGGTATGTAAAGGTGTTGGAGATGATGTTTTGGTGGCTGTATTGGGTTAGAAAAGTTATTTTACTACCATTTTATCTCTTCAATTGTGGTATTATCTTACTTGGAGTAGGAATAGTTATGAATTAGTGCCCTAGAGTTATGGGATGATAAATAATTTATGAATTAAACAATGATGACAGTTTTTGAGTATTTAATGATAACTAAATGAATTAAAAGGGAGAAGGATGAGTTTTAAAGTATTGATAATTATTAAGTAGTTAATGAACCTAGATCATGCTAATTGAAATTATTACATTGAATATAAACACCTTGGATTTATATTAATAATATGAATATTAATTTAGAATCGATAAAGGAAATTCATATAATGGTTAATTACTAGGTAATAAGAAATGATAGGAGATAAGAATGAATCTTAATGCTTGATGTACTTAAATGTCTCCCTAGTGTTTATTGTTGGTAAAAGAGTGATTATATAAGTTGTTAGTTATAGATTGCATCATAAATTTAGTTATTTTACCTTGTAATGGGTTGTGGACTATTAATTATTCATTATGGTTTTGAAATTTATTATGCTTCACCACCTAATTTGGATAACATGACCAACAACCATATTTTATTTTGGGTTCTAGGTTTCCTCCCAATATCTATTTTGTAGAGGATATGGATGGATAAATACTCCCCTAACATACTCTATCTTCCAGTTGTGATGCAGTATGTGTACATATTTGGGCTATGATGGATTATGATTATTAGATGGATACTTATATAGGATGTAATTGATCATGGCTATGAACCATGTGTATATAGGGGCTATGATTAATTATGGTTTTCTATACACATATATATAGGATGTAATAGATTATTATTTTCATAGTGTATGTATGCACAAGATGTAATGGTTTATGGTATAGTTTGTATTTTTATGAGCTATAATGGATCTTTGTTATATTATGTAACTATGGGGATGTGATGGTGATGCATGGTTGTAGTTGATATTATTTGGATGTGACTGTGATGTGTTTATATGGATATGAATTATGAAATATGGAGGGTATGGGAGTACTAATATGCATGACGTTGGGGTTTAAGGTGACTGTTTCAATGGGAATGTAGATGAGGGTACCTTTATTATCTATATAAATTTTGATATTATGTTTCTATGATGAAATATTTGGTGAGTGATCCATGGATAGTATGTGAATATAGTTGACCTAGTTTAGGCAATGGGTTGATTTTGCTATTTATTCACCGAAGCTTTAGTATGTTTATTCCAAATTTTCATGATAGGTTTTGGAGAGGATCCCACTAAGTATACTTGTATGCTCATATATATATATATATATATATTAGGTTTGCAGGAAGGAGTTGCTTATAGATGGTCCATACTAGCCTATAAAGGTTGATCATTATTAAATAGTGATTGTGGGTTGCTGCCTTAGGTGTTTCTCGTGGTATTTCCCATTTTCAGTATTTTATTTTATGAAATTACATGAATCAGTATTAATTTATTTATATTATATATTTTATCAGTTACATTTATCTTTCTTAGGAATTATAAGGTAAATAAATCCCATATATGTGGGTTTTAGACCCTTGGTGTTTGTCGATAACTCATGGCCTATTAGAGGCAGGTTTCAGGGGTCACTCCAATTTTTATTACCAACCTAGGTGGATTTTTAGAGGGTGTGATTCATGAAATAAGTTATAAGTAAAATATTAAATAAATTATATAATATTAATTTTTATAACCGAGGTTTATGTCAAGGGTGTCTAAGACGAGTTATTTTATTTAAAAACCTAGAAATACTCGATCTTTGAACCGTCACTTGAGTAAAAATATTATACCTCATCTAGGAAAACAACCCATTATAGACACAATTATAGGGTTAACATTTTCATATATTATTTTATTTAGGTGTTATTAAAATTTATTCCTATGGGATAGATATTATTTAATTTAATTAATATTAAACATCTCTTGAAATTCAACTAGCTTAAAACTTCACCAAAATTCACCGCAATGGTAAATATGACATTTAATGTTTAAAAAAATATATCATTTTTTAATATCAAACACAAGGTTAAATTTACCATTTTACCCATTTTAGGGACTTAAGACTTCAAAACTAAAAAAATAAGTATCACAGAGAAAAAATAGGACCCTCTACTTCCTCCCCATCTTTAAAAATTTTAATCCTTAAAAAGAAAACATCCTATGATGATAAATTGATAATATTTAAAAAAAACCATAAAATACCACATAGAAACCATCATTACATATATAACCTTTACATTGGGTGATTTAACTTAAGGATCACATTGATTCTACAAGGTCTCACATGGTGAATCTTTAGATAGCTTAAAACCCGTATACATGGATCCGATGCTAAAAACATAATTTGTATATACTGGATTTGATACCAACTAAAGTGACCCAAATTTATCCATCCATAATTATAATATAAATATAGGACATTTATTAAAAAACATACCCAATACATTTTAAGTTTAGAGTTTTAGAGAGTTTAGAAAAACCCTTTACGTAACAAAACCCATGTTTTTCTCATCATATGGGTGTTTTTCCATTTATACCCATATTTTATTATTCTATAGGAAAACATAAACATATCCCAAATTTTTTTCCACAAACTAAACCCTTATTTATATACTATACATAATATCATTATTTATAAATTGGGGGGATGTAAACATAAGAAAGGGTGATCTCAGATGCTCAGTAAGGGTAAATATGAGAGATATCAATTGGTAAATATATTAAGAATAAGATAATAATAAGGGAATGATAGCTTGATTATAACTTAAAAAATTCATTCCAAATTATTTAAATATCATTAATCAAGATTAATTCCCTAATTCTTTGTCATAATAAAATACAGAATTCATAAGAGTACAAAATCATCAGTAATCAATCATAATCCATGAGAACACACTATAAGAATAAGACCTAAGTTTGTGGTATACACCTAAGAAAAGAAAACCATTTCCTCAGCTAATTCTCACTTATAAGAATATTAGTGTATATATTCCCATATTGGATTGAATTTACTCAATATTCCCATCATTTCCTTAGTCAAGAATCACTACAAGGACTATCATAGTGGATAGAGTCCCTTACTGAATTGGGTTCACTC
Organism: Viscum album; assembly: GCA_963277665.1. Classification (NCBI taxonomy): domain Eukaryota; kingdom Viridiplantae; phylum Streptophyta; class Magnoliopsida; order Santalales; family Viscaceae; genus Viscum; species Viscum album. Next base: position 1,964,397,318 of record OY728137.1, read on the forward strand.
CACATTTCAGTTGATTTATCTCATGATATATAATTATTAACCCAATTTATTACAGGGATATATAATTCTAGGACCCATCACATAATTAAAAACATATATAAGTGTGCCAATAGATTAAAAAAACATTCATCAATTCATTATAGTATAACCCATGAAAAAGAAATGGGTTTCATAAATATTTCATCATAACAAAATTAACTCATTGGAAAGAAATGAGTTTCATAGAATCATCCTTAAAAAATAATATTTATAATCTATCTAGATATATAAATTGGATGTTATAATAAGATAATATCCCTAGTTAATCATAAAAATCCTTAAATGATGATGAAACAGATGAACAGAAATACCATTAAAAGAGTATTTGAATATTTTTTTTAAAAAAGGGAAAATATGATTTTCTTTCGGTATCAATTTTTTTTAGAATATTTAGGAAAATATTTTCATTGAAAATAACCGTGGAAAATTATAAATTAATCTTAAAATAAAATAATGGTCATTATGGTGGGAAATAATATTCATTCAGTAAATGTTAAAACAAATATTCCTTTTACAATTTTTGTAAAAAGTCATAAATAGCCTGTTCAAAAAACACTGTAAAAATTAATTTGAAGAGAAATTAAAATACATTTAAAAAATAATTTAAAAAATATTTGTATCATATAAAATAAAATTCTTTGAAAACATTTTAAATAACATTTACATGGAAGAAAAATTCACTGACTAAAGAGGATAAATAAGGTTAGCTTTTCTTAAAAACAATTCTTGATGATTTTAAGTACCAAAGAGAGGAGAATAAATGAAAAAATTAAAAACCCTAAAAATAACCACTCGAGAAAAAAATATATGGGGTTTAAGAAATAAATATAATATAATTCCCCCAAAATAGATTCAAACATAAACTATCCCGGTTAAAAATGAGATTGAAACATAAACCCTTACAACTTTGGTAACTTTTGAATCATAAACCACTTGAAAGAAATAAATTCAAATAGTAATATAATAAAAATTAATATGAATATATTAATTATATAATATATATAATTGGAAACATATAAACCATATAAACATAAATAGTTTTATAAAACGAAACATGTCTCAACAAAACAATATTGAGACGATGAACCCATATAGTTTTGGTAATCTATGAATCAAAAAATTATTATATAAAGAAACTTATATGTATTTGTAAATCACTATAATTTTCATGAAATGTATCATAAAATACATTCATGAGAAGTATATACACCACAAAAAAGAAACTAGTGGTGAATATATAATATATATCATAGAAATAAAAGTGAGATGATAAAACCTTACCTAAGGTCCTCACATTCTTCATACATGCTCTTAACATCACGTAAAATAAATTTATATTTATTATAAATTTTTAATAGAATCATATTCATACATATATTATTATATATTATTCACTTATAATTTCCAATTACTTCTTTATTAATTATTCATCCTTAAAATCATCATTCTAGGTGTTCATTGTTCTATTTTTCATGCATGTATTGGTTCAATAGTTCTGGTACTTGCACCATTTTCATGATTTCATAATATCTAAAATATTAATAATTTCATAATAATTATATTTATTGATTATATAAAATTTTATAAGCATTCATTTAAGGTGGTGATGAAAAATTAATTAAATCGCTTCATGGGGGCGGTAGTTCGCACGTACGCACGCGTGTGGTTTTCAATTTTTGATAGATGGAATGAAAGGATGGTAAGTAATAATTTAACTTTATAGAATCATAATTATATCATATATATTCATTAAATCTATCTTTATGACCATCCATATAAATCAAAAATGAAAAATTAATCACATCTCTTTGTGGAGGAGGTAGTCCACACGTACAAAGAAGCGACATTATCGTATTCCTATGGATGAGGCGTCCAGAAGGTAAATAATATTTTATCTTTATAAAATAATAATAATTTCATAAAAATAATATATAATCCTAAAATTAATATATATAACCATCCATGAGAGGTAGTGGTGAAAAATAAAATACTTTGGTTGTGGTGATATTAGTTCGTACATACACACGACAACATTTTCATTTTCCATTGGGATGGATAATAAATAAATAATGGTTATTATATTAAAAAATATTTTTTTTGTAAGATAATGTTACTAATTTCACTATATTAATATGGTTAAATAATATTTAAGGGCTCTATAAGATGAGAAAAACATAAAAGGATTCAATAAAGGTGATTATCACTTCTTTGAGAAACCTCCTTTGTTTTTCTTCTTAAGGACACTTAGTTTGGTCTTTTAAGAATAATAAAACCTATATAACATGTATAGGGAATATTATATGAGATTTGGGAAGTTTTTTTTCAAGATAAATATCTCAATAAGGTGTGAATAAAGTGTGAATAAGAGAGGATAAGAGGTTCCCTTTTATAAGTGAGGGGAGTATTGCACTTGTAATTATTCTAAATTTTAAAATAATATAAGATTACTTTCATGTAAAAGTGGCTCCAAATTGGATAAATTTATAATTTTGGATGATATATAGTCGAATTAAATTTTACTTATAGTATTTATAAAAATTTTTAGTTTATTTTAACCCTTATCTCTCTTTAGTTTAACTCCTCATCAACCCTTTTAACCCTTATTATGGTAACAAGATACATAGTTTTTAAGGGTAAATGTTGTCATTATAAAAGGTAAAGTGGATATTAAGTGGAAATGGTTTATATGTTTGGAAATTTCACATTTATTGAAAAATTATAAGAATTTTATATTTTTTAAAACAATTAATTAAATATTGTTTAACATAAAATATCCATAAAATCATTTTTAGAAATATTCACATAATTTGACTTAAAAAACATAAATATTAGCATGTATTTATAATTTGAATATTTAAAACATTAATTACCTTTAATTTTTATCAATAATTTTTTTTCAAGAATTTAAATTATCCAAAACATATGACTTTTAATATTTTAAAAATGTTTACTTTGAATTTTCACCCTCTTGCACAATCATTGCATCAAAGACACGTAAACAATTTAGGTAACTATACCATTACCAAAAATTAAAAATAAATTAATATAATAAAAAAATTATTCATATTCCAAATAAAAATTTATAACCATTAATAACATCTTGTATTCTTATGAAAACATATTATAGATTTTAAAATAAAGAGAGTGACATTTTGTACTTATTCTTTACTTAAAATAGTATAAAGGTGTTTATCAAAGGAAAATGACGCCAAATTGACATGTTTTAGAAAATAGGATTGTTTTGGAAGAAATAAAATCATAAAATGAAATAAATAAAAGTATTTAAGAGATTTGGAGACCTTATCCCATAGTTTTAACGCTGATTAACCCATTTTACCCTTTACTGAGGTGATAAATATTTACCATGGTTACTATTCATTATGAAAAAGAATGAAATGAAAATAATTATCAAATAAGAAATTTTTGATAAAAATACGGAATAAACTTTCTATTAATCATTCAATATAATTTTTAAAATATACTTTTAATATAAGTTTGAAAAATGTAACGAAAAATCGTTTTTAGAAAAAATGCTCATTTTAAGCATAAGAAATGATCTTATACCAAAATAATGTTAAAAATTAATTCCAATTTAATTATTTAAATTATTTTAAACAAAATGAGTCTTATTTTACTTTTAAAAGACAAAAATTAAAATAAACTTTGTGAAAAATTATGAAAATAGAAGTACAAAAAATAGTTTTTATTTGAATAAAAAAATCATTCAGATTAAAAAAAATGTCAAACATTGATTTCTAATTTCCAAATTATATTTTTAAATATAATTTATTACTTATTAAATATATATTTTGTTCTATTAAAAAGGTTTCATAAGCTTTAAAGACATTCGTATATTATGATAATGTCACAAAAGTGAAATTATTTATAAAATCAATATTTTTCACTATTCATACAAAAATCAACTATTTATGAAAAATAAAAAAAATTCACTCTAAGATAATTTTCATGTTATGAATATAAAAATAAATTTCATTTCATTAAATTTAAATTATATAATTCATAAATTTATCTTTCATAAAATAAAATACAAAATATAAGGAAAACCCACTTTTATAGAAAAATGACTCTTTTAAACCTTAACTATTCTTAACCTTATGAAATTTGATTCTTATTATTAAAAATAGAGCACTTAATTACTAGGAAATAATAAAAAAATTTAAATAAGGAAAAATTTTAAACATATATTTCACAATGTGATTAATCCTATTCATACCTGCCAAATGAATGACTAGGTTATAATAGTCAAATTTAAATAATAATATTTCCATAGTATATAATAGTTTGTTTAAGATCGATGTTACATGTCATTCATGATATTAAAAATATTATTTAATTAAAATAAAAAATACATTATAAAATCTCAGGGTGTTAAATACTACCTCCTTAAATAAATTGCGTCATCACATTTTTTATCTCACGTTTAAGGGATAAGGGTTTAATATATATTTGGAATCAATTCTATAGAGTGGATGATAAATATACATAAATTGAAAGAAATAAATTATGATATACATTGATTAAATTTTATTTTGAAAAGGATTTAAATGCCTATGTTAATACTAGAAAAATAATGATTTCCTAAATATTTCTTAAACCATATATGTATTGTAAAACTTATATTTGTGAATGAGTTTCATAAAGAGTACCTTCATTGCTGGTAAATATTTTCCACATAGTACTCAATAAACGTATCTTCCTCTTGTTTGAGTTTTATTAATTTTTTTACCATAAAGATAGAGAATGTGAGAGAATATACTTACTTAATTTATTCCCATAATTTTATCCTTTGGTCGTGTTTTGATTAGTTTTACACCTCTGTTTCATGTCACAAGATGAATAACCATGATGAAATTTTCATGCTCAAAGAACTAAAATTATCATTCAATGAATCACAAGATCCAAACAATAATGATAAATTATTACTCTTATTTTTACACATTAACTAAAACAAAAAATGGTTATCACAAGTTAAGATAATATCCAATATTAAGAAATACCACGTTAATCTTTAAAGACTAAACAAAAAACACACATAGTTTTTTTTAGATAGTTCCATAAATAATTAACCTCAAAACTCTTCTAAAATATGTTTCACCAAATTTAAAACCCAAAAATAAAAAATATTTGTTCACATATTTTTCCAACATCAAATTAACATTTATCTTTAAATAGAATTAATCACTCATAAATTCACAAAAAAAATGTTTATACCCTAATCATATATGCTCCAAAATATACTAATCATTTCCTAAAACAACCTCAATCACCATAAGATGAAAAAAAACATATATGCTTCCATGAGTAAACTCAATCTTTCTTCCTAAAAAAAATTCCATATTATGAAGTAATATTCTGTTCACCTTAATCCTATAATTTTCCAAATATAGTGAACTTACTCAAAAATAAATTTAATCACTTAGTCACTAAATCAAATTTTAATCTCATGGTTATCTAAACATATATTTCCAAAATATGATAACCCATTTATTCCCATTAACTATAATTACCATGTCATCAAAGAACATATTAACCTTAAAGGTTGTGTGTTCCTTTCAACTTATGTCCCCAATAGAATTATTTCTAAATAATTTCACACTAAATCACATTTTAAACCTAAGGGATACATATATGTCAATAATCTATCACATCTCCTAAAATTCCACTAATAATCTTAAAATACCATCACTTAAAAACCCAAAAGGGCATTTATTCCTTAAACTTATAACCACACTTAAACTTATCAACCCATAATGGCATCCTTAACGCTTAAATTATCCTCATATAATTAATTTTTAACCTCTAAAGTTATCTAATCTCTAATTTAATACCAAATGAGATAACTTAATACCCATACACCTGGATTTGATGCTAAAAACATAATCTTTAGATACTAGATTTTTCAATGATTGAAGAAAAACAACTTTCACCATTCATAATTACAATATCAACATCCAATATTGAGTGACAAACATACCTAATATCTTTTAAGTTTATAATTTTAGAGATTTATGAAAAAACAATTACGTAATAAAACCCATGCATTTCTAATCATATGGGAATTTTCCCTTTATAGCTAGATTTTATTATTCCATAAAAATATTTTTAAATATTCCAAAAAATTATCCACACATGAAACCCTTATAGTCATATCATATATAATATAATTATTTATAACTCATGGAAACGAAAACATAAGAAAGGGTGAACTTAGATGCTCAGTAAGGGTGAACTTTGGATATATCACTCGATGATCATAAACAGTCAAATAAAATTAATCAATAGTCATGGAATAAGGTTTTTGATAACAAAATACATAATTAATAATAGAAATTAATAATTAATAATAAATCATGATCCATGAGAATATATCATAAACATAACACATAAGTTTATGGAATACACATAAGCATAGAAAATAATTTCCTTAGTCAATGATCACTTCCAAAACTATCATAGTGAAAAAATTCCCATAGTGGATTCAGATCACTCCCCATTCCCACCATTTATTTATCCAAGGCTCACTGTCAGTACTATCATAGTGGATAAAGTTGCTCATTGAATTGGGTTCACTCTCCATTCCGGTTCATATTATCTCATTAGATATCATTATTTACCCAATATGTTGAGGAGATATATAATTTCAAGACCACACATCACCTAATGAAAACCATACATAAGTGTACTATAATATCATAAAAACATTCATCAATTCATTATATCATAACACATGGAAGAAATGTGTTTCATAAATATTTCATCATAACTTAATTAACCCATGGGAAAGAAAATAGTTCCATATAATCATCCTTAAAAAATCATCATCATAAGATATAAAAAGAAATAAAATGGATATTATCATAATATAATATCCCCAATGAATTATAAATATCCTTAAAATATGATGACATAGATGAAAAAAATAATTTTAATGGATCATTTCAACATTTATTTGAAAATAGAGAAAATATATTATCCTTTTAGTATCTAAAAATTCCGAGAATATTAATAAAAATATTTTATTTGAATATAATAATGGAAACTTGTAAATGTATCTTTAAAATAAAGAATGATCCTGATGGAGGGAAAATCTATTCATTTGGTAAATTTTAAAATGAATATTCCTATCACACTTTTTATAAAAAGTCATAAATATACTATTCAGAAAACATTGTTAAAATTACTTTTTAAATTTTTTAAGAGAAATTAAAATATGATTAAAGATGAGTTTGAACATTTCTTGTATCAGAGAAAATAACATTCTTTGAAAAAAATTTAATGAACATGGACATGGAATAAAAAGTTTTCCTACCAAAGAGGATAAAAAAGTTGTCTTTTCTTAAAAATATTTTCTTGATCATTTAAAGTAACAAAGAGATGATAATGAAAATAAAAAATGAAAAAATAGAAATAATTATATTATAAGAAAATATATTGGGTTTAAGAGATAAAGATCTTATAATTCCCATAACAAAGATTCAAACATAAACAACCCAAATTAAAAATGAGATTACAATATAAACCCTTACAACATTGGTAACTTTTGAATCTTAAACTCATTGAAAGAAATAAATTCAAATATAAATTTAAATATAATAAATATTAATATATTCATGATATAATAAATCAAAATGGTAATATATGTTTGTAATTTTTTATTAAATATGTTACATATCTTTTTGTTTTGATAAATTACACTTTATGACATTTAATTGAATCCATTTTTTTTCAAAAATATTTTCCCTTAATAATTTGGTTTAATATTTTTTTATTGATATTTGGTTGTGTTTTTTATTTGTTACAAAAAAATATGGTTGTGTGTGAAAGCCTCTAAGTTGAACCTCAACCACTTTCAAGAGGATCTGGAGTTCTACCCTCATGAGAGGTCCATCACTTGAGGATTGTATAGAGCCTAGTTTCAAGCTTGAATAGTGCATGATTTGAGCATGTGAGTCCATGTATAAGGCTTGAGTAGTGCAATCACATAGGATGTGAATTGGTTTCTAGTATGGACCACATACTAAGTTTCCATGCTATGTGTTTTTATTTTGGATGGTCTAGACAACATCCTAGATTATATACCAGTGTCACCCCACATGTTGGTTTCAATGTGGGATGAAAATTTTAAACTGATATCCAATACCAACCATTGGATATCCTCTACATATATTTGTGCCACTCGATCTATTCTTTGTGAGGATTCTATACCTTCCTCCTTTCCCGTGATTTTTTATTTTTGAACTCCTGCTTTTATTTTCCCCTCCCACACATTTATTCTTATTTGTTGTTCTGTCATCCTCCTCGGCTGACCAACTTTCACCGAAGATCATCACAATACCTATGTTGTTTCTTAATCAATTTTCTCTTATATTCATTGGTTTTATAATTTTGTTTTTCTTTTAGTTTGTGTTTCATATTTGTCAATTTGACTTTGTTCTAACTTCTTATTCTTCCTCAGCTATTCAGTTCATCTATAGTACACTAGAAATTGTAACAATAAACACCCTCAATACAGATCATCTTCTATTTCAGTTTTCATCTCAATTCAAGGATATCTCTTTAGTTTAATATGGTATCACCATTGAAAGAACCCATCTATGAGACTTCTTCATCACTGTTGGTTTTTACCAATGGTGAGTCTTCTTTGTCACTATTTATTTTTACCAAAGGTGAGCCCTTTTTGTCACCATTGGTTTTTACCAATGGCGAGTTCTTTTGTCACCATTAAAAAATTAAAATGGTGAGTAATTTTACTCACCATTGGAACCCAATGGTGGGTCATTAACCTTTAATAAAAAGATCAATGGTGAGTAAATTTACTCACTGTTGCACCTCAACGGTAGGTAAATTTACCCACCAGTAAACATCAATAGTGATATTTTTTTCTTGTCTGCCGTTTGTTTCTTATTACTATTATTTCCTTGGATGAATGTTCTTCAAGGTAAATAAGAATCATATTTTATCTTATTTCAGTTGATCTATTTTTTTGATTTTTATTCCATCTTCTGGAAGTATCTTTTCTCTTTAGTTCATTAATCTTAATGCATAAAGTGATTTTTATTTTTATTGTCTTTTATTTGGCAGTGAATATGGATTTATTTTTAAAATTACAGTATGTTTTTTCCTACTAATTGAATTGTTTTTATTTTAGTTTATTTTATCATCCGCTGTTTATCTACTATTATTTTTCTTTTGTTTTCACTGAGCCACTATTGGAACCCAATGGTAGGTAATTTACTCACCATTGGATATCCAACAACAGGTAATTTTTTATTGCTCTCATAGAACTATTTAGTGTTAATATGCATGGATATACTTTTATTTTTGTTCAATTAATTTTATTTTTTCTATAAAATGAAATAGTAGGTAATACTCTATTTTCTCCCATTGGACATTTCAAACAATGAGTAATGTATCACCACTCTCTATTTTCAACGGAGAGTCATGACTCACAGTTAGTTAAAAATATTTTTCTAAATTTCTTATTTTCTTAATTTTAGTTAATTTTATTAAAATAAATTACATTATCAAAATTTTAATATTTTATGTTCAAATATAATTTCAACATTTTTTAAAAATTAATTACAATATTATTTTGTGACATCTGCTCTTGTAAAATGTTTTTCATACAATGGTCTATTTTTCATAACTTTATGCTGAATGTATAATATGATGAATTATATTATCATTTAAATTGATTTTAAATTCTTATTTTTTTAATAAATATTACTATAAATATATTTATTTTTTTATTTTATTTTTCATTAATAAATATAAGTATGATTGAGTTTTGTTTTCAGTGAAAATTTAACAAAATAAGGCAACAAACATATTATTTTATTATTAAAAACTAACAAGTGTTGTGTAGATATTGGAAATAGAGACACTCCTATAGATATATATTTTAATGATTTGATTATTGATTCAAGGATAAAACACATGTACCAGTGTATATGATTCATTCGACAAGAATATAATAATACTTTTCCAACTTCTATCTAATTGATCCAGACACTTCATCAACTTTTGTTCTTCTACCATGATCACTAGAGATCTTCATTATCTTCATTTTCCTCTACTAATGTGATCAAATAACATGAGCTGCAATGAATTTCTATATCTTCTACTCAAGATTTTTTTCAATTGTTTTCTATTATTTCTCTATTATAAAACTTTCTACTACCTATTTATTCTCTAGAATTTTGTTTTAAGATTTTCCCTTCCAAAAGCTATCATTAGGTTATTCCTACAATCTAAAAGGAATATCGATTATTCCCCCCAAACAAAAGGATGACAGGTTGTGACTCCTTCAAAATTCAGGGGTTATACCACCAAGTGTGAAAAAGTTACGTTTGTATTTATATGTAATTGGGTTATCACTACCATTAAAAAGTGAGGATTTAGTGTGTATGAGTCTCCTCGAGGATTAGAGGATATTGAAGAGAGGACTGGGATCTTTGTGATCCAAACCTCTATAAAAACTTCTTGTGTTATCTGTTTTTAATTCCGATGTAACTTTTAACACTATTATAACTCTAATAATAACAATACTTATAATAGTAAATTGAAAAGACTATTGTCACGACCCATCCTCCGGGGCCCATGCCGTGACTACCCCAAGACTGCCTTTCATAGGCCAGGGGCTGGTGACTAGCACCAAAGGCATAATTCCCTAAAACTGGGAAGGAATCGCCTTTATAACCTGCAAGCACACGTAACCAAGCACACAGTAAGATATGAAACACCAAGTAATCTATATAACAAAAGAGTGTTGAAAGTAAAAGGGTCCAGAATACAAGCCCAATAGTAAAGGTACAAGTACAAATGGAATGCAATACAACTGAAGAAAGAGAAATGAAAGCTACTGGATTGTCCTTCGAGGTTCCTACTTGAAGGGTAGGTAACAGATTGCCTCCTTAGAACTCCATGTCCCTCTGTCTCTTTCGGGTACCGACATGCCATATGGTCCACCTTTGGGTACCATCCAGTCCTGGTACTCTCAGTCTCCGTCAGCGTCGTCCGTTGTCTGAATCCAACACAACAAAGTGCGGGCATAGCCCATGCAGGGGTAAGTATAACAATACTCAGTAGGGACCCCGAGACCCTCTAGGTCTCACAAAATCCACCAAGGATAAACTAAAAATAATGAAATCAACAGATAACCTTATATAGGTATATGACCATACATATACCTAAGTTATCAAGTGATTCATCTCAATCATGAGGAAAACATAGAAAAACTTACTCAGCTCAATTGAGGTTTTATTCTAGGGGTAGTATCAAGTAACAACCCCAGTCACATTGTTGAAACCTCGGCTACTGGATAACTCCTCCTATATCGAGTACAGTGGGCCTTCCACAACACTAAGCGTGCTTCCCACTAACCTTGGACTGCTGAGGTACTCCTCCTGTTGAGTACCGTGAATCTGTCGTGTCAGCAAGCACGCTCCCCACCGCGGGTCTTCCGCGTCACCAAGCGTGCTCCCCCTCTTATCCTGCTGAGGTAATCCTCCTATCGAGTAACGTGGGACTGCCGTGACACCAGGGCGCTCCCCACTGTGGTTATTCCGCGACACCAAGGCTCTCCCCACTGGTCTAGTAGAGTCACTCCGAGTCAAAACAGTCAAAAATCATCAGGTCTCAGCCAGCTACTAGGTCTCCTCACTACTCTCACTCGTCTTTGGGAGGATCCACTCCACAAGATATTGGTCAATACTTTAACTGTCATGAATTCCCATGAAGAAGTATCTCAAAGGTCCGCCACGTCATAGGGGTCTCAACATAACAGACGGTGTGTCAATTAGACGCCTAGTCTGTTAGTTATTAACCTTTTAGTCCCGGGGGCCCGGTTGGATTCGTGCACGGTCCAACCTGACCGTAACTCAACTATACCCCAAACTCCAGTGGGGTATACTCAAAGGGACCGTCATGCTCCAAGATTTCCAGCACCGCTAACGATACGTCAAACAGACGTTCAGTGTCAAAGATATGGCCAAAGGAGCTTAAATGGGTTGTAGTGGGACCGGGTCCGGTCCGACCCGGTCGGACTGAACCAGCCTGACCTGGCATGGGTCAACCCGGTTTAGGTCGACCCGGCCCAACCTGTTGGGTCAGGCCCGACCCACTAGGAGGTCCGGCTGGCTGCGAGGGCTGTGAGGGGCTGCAGAGACCACGAGGGGGGGGGGGGTCGGGAGGTTGGGGCACTGCGAGGGGTGCGGGACGGTTCGGTCGGGGCGCCTTGAGGGGCATGGGAGGATCTGGAGTCTGGGGCCCCATGAGGGGCACAAGCATCTCGGGAGGCCGGCAGACAGTGCGAGTCGGGGCGCGGGCGGCTCGGGAGGCCGGGGTGCGGGTGGCTTGGGAGGCCAGCGGGTGGTGCGAGCTGGGGCGGCTCAGAGAGACGGCGGTAGTGTGGCCGGGGTGGACTGGCCGGAGAGTGGCATGGCCTGGGTGGCATGGTTAGCGAGGGCACACAGCCAGTTCGGCCAGGAGGCCGAAGTGCCGCGGGGGTGGCACGGGTCGCGGTGGCTGCGGGCGGTGACACTGTTGCCTTCTTCTCCTTCATCATCTCCGTCACCTTTCTTCATTCCAAAGGACACCACAAAGAATAATGGAGGAGGGGTCAGGCCATGCTGGTTTGGACTGCACCCTCTGCGTTTAGGCTCAAGCAACGGTTCTTTCCCAAACCGCAAAAGAAAACAAGGTAAGTATTATATCGCAAATAAACCCCCTACCTTGTTCGTTGTTGGTTGAAATTGGCGCGAGAAGGCGGACGTCAATTCTCCATAGATGAGGACATCCCACGTCTAAAGAAGTATCAAGGAATAATGTCAAAGGAGTTCGGCGTTCTTCATTGGCAGATCATTCTTTGTTGGGGAGCACGTTATTCATTAGAGAACATGCTCATCGTCGGACAGTATAATCCTCCAAGTGTTGGGCATCACATCACTTTACCAGTGCTTCGTCGCTTGGTGAAGCCATCCCAAATCCTCCTCCCAAGCTCCATATATATAGGATAGGGTGGAAAGTTAGGCAACGATCGTGAATTTATGAAGGTTCATTTATTAGGAACCTTCCTAAATTCCAACGATGCTGTTACTTAAATTAAAAAGGGGGCAAGACAATTAATTTATGTTGGAATAATATTAAAAATGGTTTAATTGATTAAGGGGGAGTTGGAAAAACTAAAAGGTGAGTTGGCACAATTAAAATTGTGGAAGTGTTGAAGAGGCTCCCCCCACATTTATTAGGGAGTTGAGGGTTTCTCCCAATTAAAAGGGGGATTTAAAGGGGGTTTAATCCCGGGTGGTCCCCACCACCATAAACTCTCATGGGAGGTTATGGTCTGGTGGTCCCCACTTCCAACTTCCACATGGATGTTTAGTTCCGGTGGACCCCACCTCCCAACACCCACATGTGTGTTTCAAATAAAAAGAAAAATGTCACACACTTTTTTTTATTTTATTCTTACACGAAAAACCCAAAAACTATCTTTCACTCTCGACCCACTGCCATCAAAGTGAAAGACTCCTCAAGTGAATACTGGCTCTGTGAGTTCAACGGTTCACTCAGATTTAAAATCAAATCACTGGTTCAAAAGTTAAAAAAAAACCCGCTCACACGTTTACTGAACGTACCCAAGAAAAACTTCAGAAATTGATTTTGGGAACACCGAGCCTTAGAATCACATGCCGTCAATTTTCACGGACTCATAAAATTTCCATATATTTAAAAAAAAATTACATGGAAATTCCAGGTCTTTACATTCTCCCCACCTTGGGATTTATGTACCCATAAGCCACAACTCAAACTAAGGGAATAAGTGGGGGTACTGAGCACGCATCTGAGCCTCCCGCTCCCATGTTCTCTTTTGGAGGTTCCCGTGCTACCAACAAATGCGCACCAGTGGTATCGACCATCCACGAAGGACCTTCTCCTGTCGATCCTTAATCTCTACTAGAACCTCCATAAAAGTATCCCCATCGTCGACGTCCAGCTCTCCATGGTCGATGATGTGATAAGGTTCGTACACATATCTCCTCAGCTGGGATACGTGGAAGACATCATGCACCCGGTGCAACTAAGGTGGAAGAGATAAGTGGTAATCCACCTCGCCTACTCTAATGAGGACCTTAAAAGGTCCGATGAATCTCAAAGATAACTTGCCACCTCGGCCAAATATCCATAGACCTTGTCAGGGTGAGACCCGTAGAAAGATGTGGTTGCCATCCTCGAACTCCAGAGGTCTCCATCTCCTGTCAGCATATGACTTCTGCCTACTCTGTGTAGTATTCATCTTCTCCTGGATGATCTGCATCTTCTCTGTGGTAGCCTGTACCATCTCTAGTCCTCCTAGTGCTAACTCCCCTGGGTTAGTCCAGCATAAGGCTGATATGCATGGTTACCCGTACAATGCCTCTAAAGGTTCCATCCCAATGGTGGAGTGATATCTATTGTTGTATGAAAACTCCCCCAAAAGTAAGTGATCCTCCCAACTATGACTGAAGTCGAGGACATAATCACGCATCATTTCCTTGAGGGTATGAATGGTCCGCTCAGTCTGGCCATCCGTCTAAGGATGGAAGGTGGTGCTCAAATTAAGCTGTGTCCCTAAAGCCTCCTACAACCCCTTACATAGCCGAGAAGTAAAACGTGCATTATGATCGGAGATAATCATCTAAGGTACCCCATGTAGCCAGACAATCTCCTGGACATAGAGGCATCCCAAGCTCTCTAATGAACCCTGATCTCTGATCGGTAGGAAGTGGGCCGACTTGGTGAGTCGGTCGATGATCACCCAGAAAGAGTCATATCCCCTGGATATACACGGAAGTCCTCTCACACAGTCCATGTATATTCCATCCCACTTCCTCTCTAGGACCTCTAAAGGATGAACCAAGCCTGCTGGCACCTGATTCTCTATCTTTACTTGCATACAGTTGAGGCATCGAGAGACAAACTCTACAACTACTTTTTTCATTCCCGGCCACCAGTACTGTCATCGAATGTCCTGGTACATCTTCGCCACTCTTGGATGTACTGTTAGAGGGGAAGTGTGGAAATACCTCAAAACTTCCTCCTGAAGTGGCACTGGTACCATGGTACATCCCCTGAAGAGGATAACGTGTTCCCCACCTTCAGAAAATATATCAGGTGTCTGCTCTATGGATATCTGAGCACGTCGAGCCTTGCAGTCAGCGTCCCCACACTACGCCTCCATGACTCGCTGAAGAAGTGGGGGAGTGATTGTAAGAGACTTAAGAAAAGATTCTCCATCTCTATCCATGAAGGATATCTGCAAATCGGCCAGCTACTCTGTCACCTCACATAAAAACTGTATACCAGAACACCTACTGAGTGCATCTTCTACAACGTTCCCCTTACCATGAGTATAGACTATCTCAAAGTCAGAGTCCTGGAGGAACTCAAGACAATTTTTCTATCTCAAGTTCAGGTCCTTCTGAGATAAGATATACTTGAGACTCTTGTGATTAGAGTACACTATAAAATGTTCGCCCATCAGATAGTGTCACCACATCTTCAAGGTGAATACCACTACTACTAAATCTAGGTCATGGGTAGCGTAGTTATTATCATGATTTCTAAGATATCAAGTAACATATATGATCACTGATCACTCTTGTATCAGGAAACATCTGAGACCGGTTCCTGATGCGTCGCAGTAAACTACGTACCCTATGCCCTCCTCTGGAAGCCTCAAGATGTGGGCACTAGTCAACCTTTGCCTCAGCTCCTGAAAACTCTACTAGAATTTCTCTGACCAAACAAAGGTTTTCCCCTTCTTCATTAAGTCTGATAGTGGTGATGCAACTCTGGAGAAATTTGGCACAAACATCTGGTTGTATCCATCCAAACCCAGGAAAATCCGTACCTCCATCACAGTCCTGGGTGGATCCCAAGAAGGTACCGCCTTAGTCTTCGCTGGATCCACTGCAACTCCAGCATTCGATATGAAATGTTCCTGAAATGAACATCTAGAATCCAGAACCGGAACTTCGAGAGCTTACCATAAATCTAGTGCTCTCAGAGTGTGTCTAATACTACGTACAAATGATAGGCATGATCCTCCTCAATAGCCGAGTAGATCAGAATGTCATCGATGAAGACCAATACAAATAGATCAAGGTAAGGATGAAAGATCATGTTACCGAGTCCCATGAACACTTCTGGAGCGTTGGTCACACCAAATGGAATAACCAAGAACTCGTAATGGCCGTACCGACACTTGAAGTCCATCTTATTCATATCCTCATCTCGAACTCTGAGTTGGTGATAGCATGATGTGAGGTCTATCTTCTAGAACCACCTTTCTCCCTTCAGCTGATCAAAGATGTCTTTAATCCTCAGGAGTGGGTACTTGTTCTTCACGGTCACCTTGTTCAGGTGCTGGTAGTCTACACAATGCCTCAAGATTCCATCCGCCTTTTTGGCCAACAAAATCGGGGCTGCCCAGGGAGAAACACTGGGCCAGATGAATCCCTTCCTCTGCAAGTCCTCTAGTTGTACCCGTAGCTCGCGAAGCTCCATGGGAGCCATCTGATATGCTGGTGTAGATATCGGTTCCATCCCATGGTATAAGTAAATGTAAAAGTCCACCTCTATGTGTGGAGCTAGACCCGAAACATCATCAGGGAAAACATCCATGTACTGGTCAACCACTACAGGATAGCTCAGACTCTCCACATCAATAGCTTCGTGGGTAAGGCTAGCCAACTAATGAGTGATCGGCTGCACTCTCCTCCGGGTAAGTCCATCCTGCGCTGTACAGGATCCCTTCTCCCTGGTGAAGGTAAACTTGTTCCCATCTGTGTGGACACACTACAATTTGTGCCTAATAAAGTCAATATGAGCATGGAATGTAGATAACCAGTCCATACCCAAGATGACGTTGTAAGGCCTCGACGCCACTACTAAGAGATCCCATCCGAAGCTCTCACCTCCTAGAGTAAGCTCACACTACCGGAACCAGTGCGTAATTATTAAATCTGATCTTGTAGGAATCTCTAGCTGTAAGGATCAAGTCAATGGCTCCATCGGAATCTTTGATCTATGAACGAGGGCAATGTCAATGAAAGAATGACTAGCACCTGTGTCTATCAGTACTGTAGCTATGGTGGAGTAGATACAGATCGTACCTCGAATCATCTCCAGAGCGCCGTGATCGTAGGTCTCAGCTTCATGGAGCTGAGTTCTCCCCTATCCACTGGCTCCCTGTAGTCGGGGTGGACCTCCTAGTGGTGGTGGCGGTAATATCTCAAATTGTCACCCACCGCCAGCTGCATAGCCTGCTCCTGTACCACGTCTGCCTATAGCCTGCTGACCTCCTTGATCAGACCTCTATCTCTATCTGGGCGGTCCTTCGACCGTTTGATGATTATACAAATGGCGTGTCAGACAATCACGAGCCATGTGACCCTGCCTGCCGCATGTGAAACACTGCCCACTCCTGGCATGTCTGTCTCCACTTCAGGTGCTCCGCACAACTGATCCCGAGTCATGAAATCATCCACCTATAATTTTGGTCTTTTTGGACCTCTGTGAAATCTGTCTGCTGCCAGCTGCATAAGACTCTGCTACGTGTCGACTGGTGGTGGATCTCGCTGCTGGAGACTGCTCAGCAAAGAAACTCTCCACTATGAGGGATCTCTCTAACACCCCTGCCTGCGTCGGGATGCTGAGTGAGATCATAGAAACCATGATCTCCCACCTGAGTCCCTTCTCGAAGGTCCGGGCCCTAAAGAATGGGTCCCACACCATATCAGTGGAGTAGAATGAGAGTTCAGTGAACCTCGCTGAGTACTGAGCTACAGTCATGCTGCCCTGCTGTAAATGAAGTAGCTCCTGAATGAGAACTACGCGAAGATTCGCTGGAATAAACTCGGCTCAAAACTGGCTCTCGAAGTCTTCCTAGAGAAGCGTCACTTCGTCGTGAACCTGGAGCATCAAGCTCCACCATATGCCTATTGCTGCCTATAGAAGGCTGGAAGAAAGAATCACCATGAGGTCTGCTAGTGTCCCTACCAGTCAGAAAACTCTCACCAAAGCCTCCAACCAATCCTCAGAAGCCCATGGGTATGTCTCTCCCCTGAACCTGGGTGGCTTCTGGTGCTAGAACTCATGCAACATGCTCAAGCGGTGTGCACGATCTGCTGCTAGGGATGATGGCATCAGTGGCCCAACGGGGTGTGGTACCACTGGTGTCTCCACTGGAAAAGGGCCCTACATCGAGGCCTCATCACTTGGTGGGATATCTGTGTGTACAAATCTAGGAACTCTAGCAGGCTATATGTGTGGAGGAATCCTAAAAATAAACAGGTGCACTATGGTTAAAAGGTTATACTTGGTGAGCTAACCTGGTGATCTGACTTAAAGAAAACTTTTGAAAACACACACATAATCAGTGTTTTCGTGCACTGAGTCATAAATCAGAAGTCAAGGTCCTGGTGTATGGATATGTTGGCCTCCGCACCAACACTAGACTCCCTGAACAAAAAACCACACTCACTACACTTAACAGTATTGCTTCACAGAAAAGATTAGAGTCCTAAGTTCTACGGTAGAACCAACTCCACTGATACCAATTTGTCACGAACCATCCCCCGGGGCCCGTTCCATTACTACCCCAATCCCACCTTCCATAGGCCAGAGGCTGACGACTAGCACTAAAAGTTTAATTCCCTAAAACTGGGAAGGCATTTCTTTTATAACCTACAAGAACACGTAACCAAGTACACGTAACCAAGCACACGTAACCAAGAACACAGTAAGACACGAAACACCAACTAAACTGTATAACAAAAGATTGCTGAAAGTAAAATGGGCCATAATTAAAGCCCAACAATAAAGGTACAAGTACAACTGAAATTCAATACAACTGAAGAAATAGAAAAGACAACTACTGGATCGTCCTCTGAGGTTCCTACCTGAAGGTTATGTAACAGATCTCTTCCTTAACACTCCACGTCTGTCTATCTCCTTAACGTATTAACATGTTATATGGTCCACCTCCGGGTACTATCCGGTCCTAATACTCTCATCCTCCATCAGTGATTTCCATCGTCTGGATCCAACACAACAAGGTGTGGGCATATCCCGTGCATGGTTGAGTATAACGATATTTATTAGGGACCCCGAGACCCTCTAGGTATCACAAAATCCACCAAGGATAAACCACAATGAATGAAATTCATAAATAATCTTACTTAGGTATATGCCCATACATATACCTAAGTTATCAAGTGTTCCATATCAATCATGAGGAAAAAACAGAAAAACTAACTCAGCTCAACCAAGATTTTATTCTAGGGGTAGTATCAAGTAACAACCCCAATCACATTGTCAAAACCTTGAATACTGGAGAACACCTCCTCTATCGAGTACAGTGGGCCTACCATGATAGAAAGCGTTCTTCCCACTAACCTTGGACTGCTGAGGTACTCCTCCTGTCGAGTACTGTGGATTTTCCACGTCACCAAGCGCGCTCCCCACCGTGGGTCTTTCACGTCACCAAGCGCCCTCCCCCTCATAGCTTGCTGAGGTACTCCTCTTGTCGAGTATCATGGGTCTTCCGCGACACCAAGGTGCTCCCCACTGTGGGTCTACCGAGACACCGAGACGCTCCCCACTGGGCTAGTAGAGTTACTCCGAGTCAAAATGATCATCAGTCGTTAGGTCTCAGCTAGCTACTAGTTCTCCGCACTACGCTCGCTCGTCTCCCGGAGGATCTGATCCACAAGCTACTGGTGGATACTCCAACTGTCATGAAGTCCCACAAAGAAGTATCTCAAAGGTCCACCATGTCATAGGGGTATCAATGTAACAGACAACACGTTAATCGGATGCCCGATATGTTAGTTATTATCCTTTTAGTCCCAGGGGCACAGTTGGATACGTGCACCATCCAACCAGACCGTAACTCAACTATACCCCAAAATCTAGTGGGGTAAATACAAAGGGACCTTCATGCTCCAGGATTTCTAGTGTCACTGACAGTTTGTCAAACGGACGTCTGGTGCCAAAGATATGGCCGAAAGAGCGTAAATTGGTTGTAGTGGGCCCAAGTCTAGTCTGACCCAGTCTAACTGACATGGACCGACCTGGCATGGGTCAACCCGGTTCAGATCGACCCATCTCAACCCGCTGAGTTAGACCTGGCCCGCTGGGAGGTCCGGTAATCCATGAGGGGCCGTGGAGCCCGTGGGGGGGGGGGGGGGAGGGGGCTCGGGAGGCCGGTGCGCCGTGAGGGGCGTGGGCGGCGCGTATAGCATCCCATCTTTTTATAACATAAACTTTCATTACATTACACAAAACTGAGGATCTTTAAGGTTTAGTGTCTTGGAAACCAAGAACATAATACATGAAAACAACATAAAGCATTCTTCTTAAACACTTGAAAGGCTTCTACTTAAGTTCATCCTAGGTTTATTATTTTATCTCATAACCTGGGGACATACATCAAAAGAAAGGGTGAGCAGAAGGCCCAGTAAGGGAAACAAGAGAAACATTTTAAATGTGAACTTGAGATACTTCAATAAGGTCATGAAAAGAACATTAAGGCATGAGAAAGAAATCATGAGGCATATCATAATAAAAATAACATTTTTCATAACTTGAAGATGTGGCTGCAACATTTAATATAGACAATCATGAACATATCACCAAGGTCCATCCCCAAGGTGTCATTTGAAAATTACCAAGGTTATTCACCAAGATATCGTGAAAATTGTAATCTCTAGTGGTTACATCATTACCCAATGCATTGGAGCGCTATCAGGGCGCACCCTTAAATTTGCCTTTATTATCATTTGATCCACATATATCATCATCAAACATTTCATAAATGACCCATATAGCATAAAATAAATGGGTTTCATTTCATAATCATAACATTTTAAAAACCGCTTTAAAGACATGATCTTTACGTCACTTTAAACCCACGGAAAGGGAAAGCGGGTTTCATGTATGTAAATCCCAGAATTTAAAATAGAACATCTTGGTATATATGTGAATACCCATATATAAGGTAGAACTTTGAGTATTAACTTAATAAAATAAAATATCTTTAGAAGAAAGAGAGATACATTTTGAGACGAAAATTCTGCAGCATAACGACTATGTTACAAGGTTTTTAGAAAATATTGAAAAGAGAGGGGACATGGTTCAAACATTCTTAAATGACCCATAAAACAGTAGAGGGATAGAATATAAGGGATTTAAGAACGTGGTAATGAAATTTGAAAATATACCATATTAAATGAAGAACATGAAAGGAAGACAAAAATAAGATTTCTCTTATGAAAATTCGGCAGCCTAACAACGTTACATAAACTTCAACCAAAAATGAATTGATGAGATCAAATAGGGTCTCTCATCACATGAACATAAAAGATCAGTATGATAGATATAGAGATAATACCCCAACATAATAAAAAGTAACTTGCAAGACTTAACATGAAATTAGAACTTTGAAAAGGGAGAAAGGTGCAAGGACCACTTAAAATTTAGCAGCCTAACGACGCCACTTAAACTTCAAAATACTGAATTGAAGAGATCAATTGGGGTCTCTAATAATATGGTCATAAAAGATCAGTATGATAGATATATAGATCATACCCCAACATAACAAAAAGGAACTTGAAAGAATTGACATGAAAGTAGAACTTCAAAACAAGAAGGGTGAAGAACCACTTAAAAATTCGGCAGCCTAACGACGCCACTTAAAACTTCAAAAATACTGAATTGAAGAGATCAAATGGGGTATCTCATCATATGATCATAAAATATAAGTATTATAGATATAGAGATCATACCCCAACATAACAAAAAGAAATTTTAAAGAATTGACATGAAAGTAGAACTTCAAAATGAGAAGGGTGAAAAACCACTTAAAAATTCGGCAGCCTAACGACGCCACTTAAAACATCAAAATACTGAATTAAAGAGATCAAATGGGGTCTCTCATAATATGATCATAAAAGAAGTATGATAAATTTAGAGATCATACCCCAACATAATAAAAATGAACTTGAAATACTTTACATGAAAATAGATCTTGAAAAATGAGAAGGGAGAAAGAATCTGTTACAAACATTTCCGCAGCTTAACGACGCCACTTAAAACTTCATAAAACGAAATAATGAGAGTAAGAGGGGATATATCATTATGTGAACATGAAAAGGGAAGTAATAGGAGTATAAAATAACACCCTTTAACATAATAACATGGAGCATAAAAGAAATTACATAAAAGAGATTTTTGAAAAGAAAGAGAGAGATCAGATCCCTTACCTTAAAACGTAACTCTTAAAACTCAAAGGTTGGGACCTTGAGGGCTTGGGGGTACCTTGGGAGGACTCCTTGGGAGGTAATGAGACCATAACTTCGTTGGGGAAGAGTGGGGAGTCGAATGGATGAGAGGATGGCTTGGTATTTATAGGGAAAGTGAGGGGACAAGGCATTAATGGCCAAGGGACACCTCATTAGTGGTTTTGGCAAAACCATGGGCTTGACCATGGTATTTTCCCATGGTATTGGCCACTTGAGACACCTCATACATTATATTACTATTAATAAGTCGACCATATTGATTACATACATAATACAACATTTAATGATGTCATTAAACACCCGTAACTTAAAAACTGTATTTTCACTATTCATCGAAAATTCAACTTTTTTCAGAATAATCCCAAAATTTCACCTTAACCAAATATCAATGCTCTGATTTCAAAAATGAACTCCATTTTATAAAAATAATTTTCTAAATATTTTTAATTTATTTTTTAAATAAATACACTATTCACCGAAAATTCATTTTTTTTTCAGAAAAACCCCCAAAAATTACCATAACATAATATCGGTGCTCTGAGTTCAAAAATGAAATCCATTTTATAAAAATAATTTTTTAAATATTTTTAATTTAATTTATAATTAAAAAACACTATTCACTTGAAAAAAACTAATACTTGAATAATAATTTATGAAATCGTTATTTAACCATTTTATTGAATCACATTACCTAATCAAGGTGCCTAGATTATATTAATACTTTCTTTAAGTGAGATTACTAATCCATTTGGACACATTACTAATCGTAATCATAAAACCACTATTCATAATTTACTATTCATCAAAAATTAAGTTGATCTTATTAGACTCTAAATTTCATACTGAGCATAATTGTAGAAGACTATTTTTTGAATATCATTACACATTTTTAATTATTTAAGGTTTACATAAACATTTTTAAAATATCATTTTTCTAAAATTCCTCAAAAATTTGCATACTATATTTATCCGGTCATTTGAAAATTCATAAACTTCATCATAAGAAGAAATCCCAATTTTTATTTAAAACAAAGGATTACACAAGGCAATTATAGTCTCCTTACATAGCCCCTTATCACACCATCATAGGACCTAAGTGTAAGGTGTGCTAAGGTGAGAGAATCTGAGGGAGGCTCGGCTAACATCGCACGAGTATTAATTTCTATCAGTTTGAACTTCTCGCAAAGTCGATTCTGTTATAGCTTCACACGATGAAGTTCGGCTTGGGTTTAGTCCAGAGCAAATCCCAGTGGTGCTACCTCCATCCCATGTTTTGTTAGATGGGCTTTGATCGGTCCAAGACTACTGGGTGAGGCCATCAAATCTTCTTTCTATAATAATTAACCAAGATTACTTGTATTTAGAGAAAATAATCAAAATGTTTAGTTTCCAGGGTTTATATTGACCAATGGTCATATAACAGTCAAAACCCAACGGTCTCATTTTAATTATAATCATGTTATCAAATGAAACATTTTTGTTGAGTATAAAAAAAATAAAATAAAATGACACATAAAATTAGGAAATAAGATTTATTCAAAATTTCAGGTCGTTACAATCTTCCCCCCTTAAGAAATTGCATCCTCGCAATTTTTAAAACTATGTTTTGAAATTTCATTGAAAGTCCCACACCGGAAAAGGACGCATTAAAACTATTACTTTAAAAGAAATAAAGGGAAGTAAAAAAGGTCACCCGAGTTAACCCATACTAGGATTCCATGTAGGAAAACATGGAGATGGAAGAAAAAACAAAGGGTCAAGTTCTGGGGAAGAGTGATAGAAAACACGATTAGGAGAAATTTAACCATAAGAAAATCCCAAACTTATGATGTGTGTAAATGGTATTTGATTACCTAGTAGAAAACGAAAACCAACAACATTTTTTTTACGTTTCTTTTCATAATTTTGAGGAATTCATTTACTACATAGACCAAAAACATAAGGAAATATACCTATCTTCATGTAGAGTTTCATCCTTTAATAAGTTTCTACCCAAAACTAATCTTTTCTCCAAACTATGAGCATTCAAAACTACTTGGTCTCATCAAAACACAAGAATCCTCTTCTAGGGAATCACATAATCCACAAAAGATTAACTATCTATTTCTTCTATCTTTAAACATTGTCCCAAAAACAGAAAGGGTAAGGTAAAACAACTCTTCAAAAAGAAATAATCCCATAGGAATGGAAACTACTTTTAAATCTTCAAAGTTCCATGGAACTACCCAAAGTTCATCATAGTCCATTCCATAAATAATGATCCTTAAAATTCCTCAAAATAAACCAAACTAAGATTGAAACCCAAATACAAGAAGGATTTGATAACATAGTCTTCCAAAATAAACTTCATTGTTCATCTCCAAACAACATCAACCACTCTTGACATCTTATAAAAAAAGTATCTAACCTAAACATATTTTACCCAAGATAGGTTAATCATTCCCATAAGTAACCTAAATTACTATAAGTCCACCTTAAATTCATCGATTCTTCAAAATATTAGTCAACCTTACTACTCAATGAAAATACCGTAGTAATCTATTTACCTCGATCATATAGGGTCCCCAAAATAGTGAACGTCTTCCAAAATAATAATCATATTTTTAATCCCCTAATCATCCCTGTCATATTAATACGACAATAATTGCATTTCCTATCACATTGGTTGTTGGGACATGTTCTTCCATTTCCCACCATTAACTAAGAAGAGAAAGCATAATTAGGGGCTTAAGTGCTTAGCCAATAATCATGAAAAGGAACTGAAAGCATATAATGATAACTTGTAGAAGAAAAGTATACCCTAACTTGTGATCCCCTAGGTTCCCATCTAGGTTATCCAGGATCATATATTCTTATGTGAATATTTATTTTATTTTATCTTCGTTCCTTTAACAATGGTTCATACTAAGCTTATGAATTTACCAAAGCATATCCCCCGGGAGTGTCGTAACCAAGAGTGCAGTAAGGCCCGTTGTCGTGTACCAGTTCCCGTTCGAGTCTAGCTCAAAGTGGTGTTTTCGGGTTTTACCCCTATGTACATCTATGCCAAAGCCACCTCTACCTGCTTGTATCCAGACAGGGATGTATTTTCTTGGCAACCCCTTACTCAATACTCACCAAAATACCAGGAAGATTTCCTATATTGAAACTTTTCTATAGGGTTCTTCCTAGAGTTTTCATATCCTAATTTCCACAAATAACTAAACCATCCTTTGATACCAACTATAGCATCCCGTCTTTTTATAACATAAACCTTCATTACATTACACAAAGCTGAGGATCTATAAGGTTTAGTGTCTTGGAAACCAGGAACATAATATATGAAACCAACAAAAATTTTTTTCTTAAACAATTTAAAGGCTTCTCCTTAAGTTCATCCTAGGTTGATTACTACATCTCATAACCTGGGGACATACATCCAAAGAAAGGGTGAGCAGAAGGCCCAGTAAGGGAAACAAGAGAAACATTTTACATGTGAACTTGAGATACTTCAATGAGGTCATGAAAAGAACATTAAGGCATGAGAAAGAAATCATGAGGCATATCATAATAAAAATAACATTTTTCATAACTTGAAGATGTGGCTACAACATTTAATATATACAATCATGAACATATCACCAAGGTCCATCCCCAAGGTGTCATTTGAAAATTACCAAGGTTATTCACCGAGATATCGTGAAAATTGTAATCTCTAGTGGTTACATCATTACCCAATGCATTGGAGCGCTATGAGGGAGCACCATTAAATTTGACTTTATTATCATGTGAGACACATATATCATCATCAAACATTTCATAAATGACCCATATAGCATAAAATAAATGGGTTTCAATTCATAATAATAATGTTTTAAAAACTGCTTTAAAGGCATGATCTTTACGTCACTTTAAACCCACGGAAAGGGAAAGCGGGTTTCATGTATGTAAATCCCAGAATTTAAAATAGAACATCTTGGTATATATGTGAATACCCATATAGAAGGTAGAGATTTGAGTATTCACTTAATAAAATAAAATATCTTTAGAATAAAGAGAAAGACATTTTGAGACGAAAATTCTGCAGCAAAACGACTATGTTACAAGGTTTTTAGAAAATATCGAAAAGAGAGGGGACATGGGTAAAACATTCATAAATGACCCATAAAACAGTAGAGGGACAGAATATAAGGGATTTAAGAACATGGTAATGAAATTTGAAAATATACCATATGAAATGAAGAACATGAAAGGAAGACAAAAATAAGATTTCTCTTATGAAAATTCGGCATCCTAACAGCGTTACATAAACATCAATCAAAAATGAATTGATGAGATCAAATAGGGTATCTCATAATATGAACATAAAAGATAAGTATGATAGATATAGAGATAATACCCCAACATAATAAAAAGGAACTTTCAAGACTTGACAAGGAATTAGAACTTTGAAAATGGAGAAAGGTGCAAGGACCACTTAAAATTTAGCAGCCTAACGACACCACTTAAACTTCAAAATACTGAATTGAAGAGATCAAATGGGGTATCTCATCATATGGTCATAAAAGATCAGTATGATAGATATAGATATCATAACCCAACATAACAAAAAGGAACTTTAAAGAATTTACATGAAAGTAGAACTTCAAAATGAGAAAGGTGAAGAACCACTTTAAAATTCGGCAGCCTAACGACGCCACTTAAAACTTCAAAAATACTGAATTGAAGAGATCAAATGGGGTATCTCATCATATGATCATAAAAGATCATTATTATAGATATAGAGATCATACCCCAACATAACAAAAAGGAATTTTAAAGAATTGACATGAAAGTAGAACTTCAAAATGAGAAGGGTGAAAAACCACTTAAAAATTCGGCAGCCTAACGACGCCACTTAAAACATCAAAATACTGAATTAAAGAGATCAAATGGGGTCTCTCATAATATGATCATAAAAGAAGTATGATAAGTTTAGAGATCATACCCCAACATAATAAAAATGAACTTGAAATACTTTACATGAAAATAGATCTTGAAAAATGAGAAGGGAGAAAGAATCTGTTACAAACATTTCCGCAGCTTAACGACGCCACTTAAAACTTCATAAAACGAAATAATGAGAGTAAGAGGGGATATCTCATTATGTGAACATGAAAAGGGAAGTAAGAGGAGTATAAAATAACACCCTTTAACATAATAACATGGAGCATAAAAGAAATTACATAAAAGAGATTTTTGAAAAGAAAGAGAGAGATCAGACCCCTTACCTTAAAACGCAACTCTTAAAACTCAAAGGTTGGGACCTTGAGGGATTGGGGGTACCTTGGGAGGACTCCTTGGGAGGTAATGAGACCATAACTTCGTTGGGGAAGAGTGGGGAGTCGAATGGATGAGAGGATGGCTTGGTATTTATAGGGAAAGTGAGGGGACAAGGCATTAATGGCCAAGGGACACCTCATTAGTGGTTTTGAAAAAACCATGGGCTTGCCCATGGTATTTTGCCATGGTATTGGCCAATTGGGACACATAATACCTTATAGTACTATTCATAATTCTACCATATTGATTACAAACTTAATACAACATTTAATGATGTCATTAAACACCCGTAACTTAAAAACTGTATTTTCACTATTCATTGAAAATTCAACTTTCTCAGAATAATCCCAAAATTTTACCTTAACCAAATATCAATGCTCTGATTTCAAAAATGAAATCCATTTTATAAAAATAATTTTCTAAATATTTTTAATTTATTTTTTAAATAAATACACTATTCACTGAAAATTCATTTTTTTCAGAAAAAACCCCAAAAATTACCATAACATAATATCAGTGCTCTGAGTTCAAAAATGAAATCCATTTTATAAAAATAATTTTTTAAATATTTTTAATTTAATTTTTAATTAAAAAACGCTATTCACTTGAAAAAAACTAATACTTGAATAATAATTTATGAAAACGTTATTTAACCATTTTATTGAATCACATTACTTAATCAAGGTGCCTAGATTATATTAATACTTTATTTAAGTGAGATTACTAATCCATTTAGACACATTACTAATCCTAATCATAAAATCACTATTCATAATTTACTATTCATCAAAAATTAAGTTGATCTTATTAGACTCTAAATTTTGTACTGAGCATAATTGTAGAAGACTATTTTTTGAATATCAGTACACATTTTTAATTATTTAAGGTTTACATAAACATTTTTAAAATATCCTTTTTCTAAAATTCATCAAAAATTTTCATACTATATTTATCCGGTCATTTGAAAATTCATAAACTTCATCATAAGAAGAAATCCCAATTTTTATTTAAAACAAAGGATTACACAAGGTAGTTACGGTCTCCTTACATATCCCCTTATCACACCAGCATAGGACATAAGTGTAAGGTGTGCTAAGGTGAGAGAATCTGAGGGAGGCTCGGCTAACATCGCACGAGTAGTAATTTCTATCAGTTTGAACTTCTCACAAAGGCGATTCCGTTCTAGCTTCACACGATGAAGTTCGGCTTAGGTTTGGTCCAGAGTAAAGCCCAGTGGTGCTACCTCCTTCCCAAGTTCTGTTAGATGGGATTCGATCGGTCCAAGACTACTGGGTGAGGCCATCATATCTTCTTTCTATAATAATTAACCAAGATTACTTGTATTTAGAGACAATAATCAAAATGTTTAGTTTTCAGGGGTCATATTGGCCGGCGGGTGGTGCGGCTGGGGTGGCACGGCCGGCAGAGGTGGCGTAGGTCGCGGTGGCTGCGGGAGGTGACACTGTTGCCTTCGTAGTCTCCGTCTCCTTCCTTCATTTCGAATAACACCACAAAGAAGAATGGTGGAGGGGTTGGGCAATGTTGGTTTGGCCCACACCCTCCTCGTTTAGGGTGGTATAATTTGGCTCAAGCAACGATTATTTACCAAAACGCAAAAGAAAACAAGGTAAGTATTATATTGCAAATAAACCCCCTACCTTGTTCATTTTTGGTTGACGTTTGTGCGAGAAGTTGGACGTCGATTCGTAATGGATGAGGATGTCCCATGTCAGAAGATGTCCCGAGGAAGAAGGTTGAAGGAGGTCGGCATTCTTCGTTGGTGGAGCTTTCTTCATTTGAGAGAACGTTCTTCGTTGGAGAACGCGTTCTTCATTGGAGAGCGTAATCCTCCAAGTGTTGGGCGTCGCGTCACTTTACCAGTGCTTCGTCGCTTGGTGAATCCATCCTAAAACCTCCTCCTAAGCTCTATATATATAGGAGAGAGGGAAATGTAGGTAACTATTGTGAATTTATGACGGTTCATTTATTTGGAACCTTCCTAAATTACCACAACGCTTTTACTTAAATTAAAAAGGGGGCAAGCCAATTAATTTACGTTGGCATGATATTCAAAATGGTTTAATTGATTAAGGGGGAGTTGGAACAATTAAAAGGTGCGTTGGCACAATTAAAATGGTAGAGGTGTTGAAGAGGCTCCCCCCACATTTATTTGGGAGTTGAGGGTTTCTCCCAATTAAAAGGGGGTTTCAAGGGGGTTTAATCCCGGGTGGTCCCCACCACCATAACCTCTCATGGGAGGTTATGGTCTGGTGGTCCCCACTTCCAACTTCCACAGGGAGGTTTAGTTATGGTGGAACCCACCTACCAACACCCACATGGGTGTTGCAAATAAAAATAAAAATGTCACACACTTTTATTTTTATTTTATTCTTACCCGAAAAACCCAAAAACTATCTTTCACTCTCGACCCACTACTGTCAAAGTGAAAGTCTCCTTAAGCGAATACCGATATTGCGAGTTAAAAGGTGCCCTCATATTTCAATTCCAAGCACTGGTTCAAAAGTTATAAAAAACCTGCTCGCATGTTTATTGAACGTACCTAAACAAAACTTCAGAAATTGATTTCGGGAACACTGGGCCTCAGAATCACGCGTCGTCAATTTTTGCGGACTCATAAAATTACCATATATTTTAAAAAAAATTACATGGAAATTCTGGGTCTTTAAAACTATTTTTAAGAACCTGGATCTTCGTTTCAGGCTTTCTTTTCCTTTTTCTGGAGTTTTTAAGAAAAATGGAGTTTATGGAAAATTTTGAAGTACACGCCGTGTACTTTCTGAGTACACGCCATGTACTCTTATCTGGATCGAAGCCATGTGCTGGCCGTGCCCGCGCAACACACACAATGTGTAGGGGTGACGTGGAGGCCAATTTTGGTTGAGTACGAAAAAACCCATTACACGCCGTGTACTAAAAATACATGTCGTGTACTTTTTTTTTCACTAAACGGACCGGGGTCATGCCTAATCTCCATAATCATCTTATTCTAGGTCTGGTTCGTCCGAGAGTGACCCGTACGGCCGGATCTTCCCCAAGCTCCCACCTCTCCGTTCGTTCTCCGATTCGAGCAAGGTTGATTGTGTTGGAAGCGCAACAGTGAGTTCTTCCTTCTTCTTGAGTCTTGTTTTCCAATTCTTCCTCTTTCTCAAGTTATCTAATGTTGAACGTTTTGTGAATTTTATCAGGTCTACAACGTTCTAGGGGGAATTAGCCATCGTTCTTCAAGTATACCGATCTCCTAAGATCGAGGTAGGTGGTTTGTGCCTTACCGTTCAAAGTCTCTGAGTTTTATGTGCGAATTTCCACCGATACCCGTGAACGGGGTATTGCGTGTTTACATTTTTTCCCTTGTTGTTTTCCTTCCTTGCATGTATGCTTGTATAGAGGCAATTTGACCATGTTAGAGGATAAATTGTTGTGGTTGGATGTTTTTTCCCTTGCTTTGTTCTATTTATGACCTTTGGGTCTCGTTTGCCTTTGGCTTCTACACATGTTTTCATGCCTTGCGGTTATAGGTTGAAGTGAAAATCATGACATGCTTGTTGCCTTGTAGAACATTTATCTAAGTAGCTCTATAGGTATTCTTTGGTTATCCAAGTAGCTCTATAGGAGTACTTTATCCTTATAGCATTATTATGCACTGACCGACACGGGGCTGAGAGAACCTGGTGCTATAGACTATAAGGGATAGACCGAGTGACCTTCCCAGAGAGTCTTAGATAATGTAGACTATAGAGGGGATGAACCAAGTGAGCTCCCAGAGAGTCTTGGATTTTATAGACTATAGGAGGGTAGACCGAGTTCGCTTCCTCAGAGAGTCTTACCTTTTTTGTTTCTCTTTAAGAACCTTCCCGGGCTAGAGGAGGAATTGACCGAGTGAGCTTCCTCAGAGAGTCTGTGGTATACCTGAGGCTATAGGAGGAATTGACCGAGATAGATTCCTCAGAGAGTCTCTAGACCTTGGGGATAAGAGGGTTAGACCGTGTGATCTTCCTCAAGAGAGTCCCTGACTACCCTAGACTATAAGGGGAATTGACCGAGTGAGCTTCCCCAGAGAGTCTCATAAATGCGTATAACCAAGCCAAATGAGTTAGGCTGAGTGCACTACCCATAGGGTTGTGGTACTTCTTGGATAGGACCAGAGGGGATGGTTGTGAGTACTTCCCAAAGGGTTTCCATATTTTTAGATATTTGTTTCACTGCTGTTGATTTGTTGTGGATTGTTTCCTGCTATGTATCATCCTGTTTTACTGCTTACTATTACTACATATTTCTTGCTATTGCTGTTTACTGCTTATTGTACTTTTACCTGCCATATACTCACTAACTGTTAGGCACATATCTTCGGGTGAATTCCTATGGGGATTTTATCTCACACCCTGTTTGGTCCATGCTTTTGGACCCAAGAAGACAATGTTTTTGCAGGTATAGACAAGGAAAAGCGCCCTTCGACTACTAGAACTTGATTTCTTGGAGCAGGAGAGCATGTGACAGAGCTTTGGCTCGCGATGCTGAGGATATGTTTACTTTTATTTTGTACTTGTTTTGTTACTGTAGTGTTTTTCTAGCATTGTGACTTGTTTGGATGCTTTCCTAGTTATGTATCATGAATCATTTCATATATACATATGTGCTCCAGTTTGTTGATTTATTCTTCTGCTGTTTATATTGTTGGTTATTACTGCTTCCTCTATTGCATGTTTATTTTTCTTCCAATGTGTACTCTGCCAATGAGGACATAGTTTTCCCACTATCACACCTAATGCCCTCACTTCTAGTTGGTAGCCTCTGGCATTTGGGAAAATGCGCTTGAGGCCATGTGACCAACCGGGTACGGGGCGCCTCTGGGTGGCTTCCGAAACCGGGACGTTACAAAGTGGTATCAGAGGGATTCTTTTCTCTTGATTTACTATTTGGAGATTTTATCTAGGGATAGGACGAATTTGGTACTTGGTAATAAGATATGCCCAGGAGTAGCTAACCCGTGTACAGGGAAAAGCCATACTACCTTATTTATAGCAATTTTCTGGTTTTGAGATTTTACGGTTGATACAATTTCACCTAGAGTGATTCACATGCTTTGTACTGTTATTGTTTTGATATTACAGTTCTATTTCGGTCACAACCCGATGAGATGAGGGTATTCCATCTCATGCATCATATAGGCACTTGTAGAAATCACATGCCATGCATTCTTGCCATTCCATTTAGGGTTAATTAGCGATTTCATGCTGTTGTGATAGATGTTGTGTAGATTATGCATGCTGTTGTGATAGATGTTTGATATAATCTCTACTACTTGTTAGAGAATTTTTTGTATTGTACTTTGTTTAAATGAACGCCAAATTTTGATTCTTGAGGTGTTATGGGCCCTCTTGAATCGTAAATTGGTGGATCGTGATCTGGTTTTCTCTTGTACGTGACCGTAGGGGATGCCAAGCTTTGATTCGTGGGGAGTATGGGCCCTCACAGATCAGAATTTGGAACCTCTTTGCCTTGTTTTTCGTGTTTCAAGACTTCTGTGCAGTTTCTGAGCTACTTCCCAGAAAAACCCAGAATACACGGTGTGTACTTTCTGGTTACATGCCGTGTAGTTTTTAGTCCATGTTACTGACTTTGTGTGCAGGAACATGGTGTTGTGAAAACAACGTCAGGAGCATGCCGTGTACGGTAGGTACACGCCGTGTAGTGTAGAGCCTTGTACCCGACCGTGTCACTAACAACACGGGTCGGGGAAGCTCGAGTAGAACACGCCGTGTTGTAAGGGAACATGATGTGTAGTTCTGTCCAGGTACCCAGCCATGTCACGAACAACACGGGCCGACGTGACCTTCTCTACGACATGCCTTGTTGCTTTTGGAACACACCGTGTAGTCTTGCCCAGGTACCCAGCTGTGTCACGAACAACACAGGATGGTGTCACTTTCTCCTATACACACTGTGTTTGTTCAGAACACGCCATGTAAGGGCCAGCCGTGTAGACGGCCATGTGACCAACAACATGGGCCGCCGAGTCAGTGTCTAGTACACGCCGTGTCCCTAGGGAACACGCTGTGTAGTCTGAGGTTAGTTTGAACCGTGTGAGTTAGCCGTGTAAAGAGACTCGGGCAGGGGATTAGTCTTCATGTACACGCTGTGTTTTGGGTCAACACGCCGTGTAGTTTGAGGTGTTACACGACTGTAGGGCAGGGGTACACGCCCATGTTAGTGGCTTAAGGGGACACACTGTGTAGTTTTTATACATTCCATGTAGTCATGTTTTGTAAACTTGTGTGTTTTTCTTCCCCTGTTCCTGTTTTGTATTGTTGTGTTCTCTGTCCTTGTTTTTTGATCTACAGTATACTTTTGATCTTTCATAGCTATGCCTCCGAGACGTCCTCCAGTTGTACTTCTGTCATCAGGCAGTCATCAGACGCCAGATATGGCTGATCAAGGACTTCCTACCGATCCTCCAGTCGAGCCAGCCTTGGCACCGACTGTCATACCTGTTGCAGGTGCCAAGGCACAGTTCAGGGAGGAATTCCTGAGGATGATGCAGACCTTCCAGGGAGCGTCGCCTCTTACCCCGTTGATGGCTGAGTTGACGTGGGTTTTCCAGCAGCATCATCCTCTTACTTTTTCAGGGGATATAGGACCTTAGGCTGTAGAGTCGTGGATAGAGGCCACACTGACCATCTTTGAGCACCTAGAGATCCGTCCGGAGAAAAGGGTAAAGCTGGCTACTTATATGCTCCTAGACACCGCCAAGAGGTGGTGGAAGGTGATCTCACGGTCAGGGCGTCAACAAGATATATCATGGGATGAGTTTCGACGCAGCTTCTATGACTACTTCTATCCAGAGACCCTGAGGGCCGATCGAGCCCGGGAGTTTATGAGTCTGCAGCAGTGTACTCTCTCTGTTATGGAGTACTCATCTCGCTTCACTGAGCTGCAGTGTTTCACGCTGATCCCAGCAGGTGATGAGTTGTTACTTGCTAGGAAGTTCGAGGATGGTCTCAGGCAGGAGATCCGTTCCCAGGTGAATATCTTCCAGTTGACTTCGATATCCTCCATCGTCAACCAGGCGCTGATCACTGAGCGCAATCTGAGGGATTTTGGAGCAGTGAGCCAGGGCGGTTCGATATCCAGAGCTGGTGTTCCTCCTATGGATAGTAGGAATCATCATAGAGAGTCTTCTTGAGGAGATCAAGGTTTTAGGGATGCGTCTTCCGGCAGCCATGTTGTATGATACAAGTGCGGTAGGAGTGGGAATACTAGGCCTCAATTCCAGATGGATCCGATGGAGTGCCGGTCTTGCGGCAAGATGGGCCATCTTCAGCGCTTCTGTCATATCTTCTCACCTTCAGCTGATGGTAGGGGTACCTATATGACCCCACGTTCTAGAGATGCTTCACCAGTTTCCCACCAGTCAGGGAACTGGAGTTCTTTCGGCTCTTCAGGCCGAGGTGGAGGTCGCGACCGTGGTGGTCAGTCACCAGGTCATCAGCGACAGTAGAGTGGATCAGCTCAGAGCGGTCATCCAGGGGAACAGGGCCGCGGCGCAGGCCAGTCATTCGCCGTGGAGCAGACCTATCCAGAGCATGATTCTGACCCTTCTACAGTTATAGGTACGATCTTAGTATCCTCAGTTTTATCTTTAGTTCTTTTCGATACTGGTGCTTCCCATAGCTTTATCTCTGTTGTGGTTGTAGAGATCCTTGGGCTCTGTATCTTTTCGTTTGCCGACTTGATGACTCTTGACACACCATTGGGAACGAGGAAATCTAGCGTACGTCAGTGCAGAGAGTGCCCTCTCGAGGTTACGAGGTGTCATTTCTTATGGGACCTATATGTCCTAGAGATGACGGGCTATGAAGTCATTCTCAGTATGGACTGGTTGATTCCCTTACATGCAGTCGTTGATTTCTATCACCGTAGGGTGAGTTTCATATCACCAGAGGGCGGATCCTTCCTTCATAGAGGCAAGTGGGATGTCCAGGCGGGTAGAGCTGGACCAAAGCATCATGGGCTAGGGGAAGTTACATACCAGATTTCCAGTATTTATCTGAATGACCAGGGGACTTCACAGTTAGAATTTCCTCTAGTGGTGGATCGTTTCAGGTATGTCTTTCCAGAAGAATTTTCAGGTTTACCTCCAGAGCGTGAGGTAGACTTCTTGATTGAGCTCATGCTAGGAGTGGCACTGGTGTCCATTCATCCTTATAGGATGGCTACACCTGAGTTGCAGGAGCTCAAGAAGTAGTTGGAGGAGTTGCAGGCGAAGGGTTTCATCTGACCCAGTACATCTCCTTGGGGTTCGCCTGTCCTGTTTGCAAAGAAGGCAGACGATACTCTTCGGCTTTGTGTGGATTATCGGAAGCTGAACCAGTTGAAGGTCAAGAACCAATATTCCTTGCTGAGGATCGATGACCTCTTTGATCAGCTTCGAGGAGGTCGAGTGTTCTCTAAGACCGACTTTAGGTCTGGTTATCATCAGTTGCGCGTTAGACCATCAGATGTACCTCTGAAAGCTTTCAGGAGCAGGTATGGTCTTTATGAGTATACAGTCATGCCGTTCGATCTTACGAACGTGCCTGCAGTCTTCATGGCGCTAATGAACCGAGTGTTCCATCCATACTTAGACTCTTTTGTCGTCGTCTTTGTGGATGATATCTTGGTGTACTCTAACACTTGACACGACCATGCCACACATCTTGAGATCATTCTGAGTACACTGAGAGAGCATTGGATTTATGATAAACTCTAAAAGTGACACTTTTGGATGGATCAGATTCACTTTCTGGGTTATGTTATCTTGGATACAGGAGTGTCAGTGGACCCAGAGAAAGTGAGAGATGTAGTTTCCTGGGAGCAGCCAAAGAACGTTTTTGAGGTGCGGATTTTCCTAGGGCAGGCCGGATACTACAGACGCTTCATTTAGGACTTCTCGTGCCAAGTAGCACCATTGACAGGTCTGAACAAGAAGGGGGAGAGGTTCTTATGGTCAGATTATTATGAGTCCTCCTTTCAGGAGCTGAAAGGGAGGTTGATGTCAGCACCGATACTAGTCTTGATAGAGTCGGGCAAGGGATACACTGTTTACTGTGATGCTTCAGGTATCGAGCTGGGAGCTGTGCTCATGCGGGGAGATGGAGTCGTTGCATACGGGTCTCGGAAGTTGAGGCCACATGAGAGGAACTACCCTACACATGATTTGGAGTTGGCAGCTGTTGTTCATGCCTTGCTCTTTTGAAGACACTATCTTTTGGGAGATCACTTTTTGGTTTTCACCAACCACAAGAGTCTCAAGTATATCTTCACTCAGCGTGATCTGAATCTGAGACAACGCAGGTGGGTCGAGTGTCTTCATTCCTTTAACTTCGAGCTCGCCTATACGCTGGGAAAGGGAAATGTAGTGGAAGATGCGTTGATCATACAAACTCAGATTCAGGCAGTTCAGGAGGCCAAAAGTGAGTGGTAGCTTATGGATCTGTTATCTGAGATGCATCTGGAGGTGTATGATAGGAAGGGAAAGACTTTCCTATCTTCTGTAGCTATTACCTCTACACTTATTGATCAGATACGAATGAGCCAACTATCAGACTCAAAAGCCTTGGTCCTACGGGAGAGTGTGTCAGGAGGGGACCCTCTTCCTAGATGGACAGTGGGTGAGGATGAGATCTTGCGTTTCCAGGGATGCGTATGGGTGCCAGCAGACATACGTGAGGAGCTGATGTGGGATTTCCATTCCTCAGTTTGGGCAGTTCATCCGAGTATCACCAAGATGTATCAGGATCTACATCGCTAGTACTGGTGGACAGGTATGAAGAGAGATGTGGCTAGTTTTGTCATGAGATGTTCTACTTGTCAGCAGGTGAAAACAGAGCATCAGCAACCAGTAGGGCTTTTACAGCAGTTATCCATTCCAGAGTGGAAGTGGAACGATGTCGCGATGGACTTCGTGACCGGGTTACTGAGGTCACCTCGGGGAAGAGATGTTGTTTAGGTCATCGTCGACAGGCTTATGAAGGTATCATACTTCATGCCGATCAAGGAAACCTTCAGTGTTGATGATCTGGGATGATTGTATATCCGAGAGATTGTACGTCTACATGGAGTTCCACACACCATTGTTTCAGAAAGGGATGCACGCTTTACCTCTCAGTTCTGGCAGGGACTTCAGAAGGATTTGGGTACACATGTACTTTTGAGTACAACATACCATCCCCCAGACTGATGTCCAGTCCTAGTGCACAATCCAGGTGATTGAGGATATGCTCTGAGCTTGAATTCTAGATTTCGACGATTCTTGGGAGAAGCATATACCTCTTTTGGAGTTCGCCTACAACAATAGTTTCTAGGAGACCATTCATATGGAACATACGAAGCTCTGTACGGTAGGCTATGCTGATCAACCTTATGCTGGCTGGAGGCAGGAGAGGCAGCTTTGCTGGGATCTCGTCTTGTTCAGGAGACCTCTGAGTAGATAGAGCTGATTTAGAAGAGGATGGCTACAGCACAGTCTCGACAAAAGTCTTATGCTGATCAGTGGAGATGACCTCTGGAGTTCGAGGTCAGGGATCAGGTTTTACTGCGTGTCGCACCGAGGTTGGGACACAAGAGGATTCAGAGACAGGGTAAGATTTCACCACGGTACGTCGGGCCTTTTGAGGTTTTGGAGAGAGTTGGGCCAGTTGCCTATCGGTTGCAGCTACCTCAGAGGTACCAGGCCATGCATGACGTCTTCCACATCTCTCAGCTCCGAAGTTACTTTTCAGACCCGTCTCATGTCTTTCAGCCCGATGAGGTTGATCTCAAAGCGGATGTGTCATTTGAAGAGCATCCTATCCGGATTTTTGATCGCAGTACAAAGTTTCTCTGAGGCCGGTATGTTCCTCTGGTACGAGTGCTATGGTAGCACGGAAGAGTACAGGAAGAGACTTGGGATAGGGAGGTCGAGGTTCGATCGCAGTGGCCGGAACTATTTGAGGATCCTTCTTCTGCTCCCATCTAAGGAAATTTGTGGACTAATTTCTTTAAGGGGGGAAGTTTGTAAGAACCCGGATCTTCATTTCAGTTACGCCTTTCCTTTTTCTGGAGTTTTTAAAAAAAATGGAGTTTCTGGAAAACTTCTAAGTACACGCCATGTACATTCTGAGTACACGCCGTGTACTCTTCTCTGGCTCAAATCTGTGTTCTATCCATGCCTGGGCTACACACACAGTGTGTAGGGGTGATGTGGAGGCCGATTTTGGCGGAGTATGGAAAAAACCACTACACACCGTGTACTTTAAAAATACATGCCGTGTACTTTTTTTTCACTAAATGGATCGGGGTCACGCCTAATCGCCATAATCATCTTCTTATAGGTCTGGTTTGTCCGGGAGTGACCCGTACGGCCGGATCTTCCTCGAGCTCCCGCCCCTCTGTCTGTTCTCCGATTCAAGCACGGTCGATTGCGTTGGAAGTGCAGCGGTGAGTTCTTCCTTCTGCTTGAGCCTTGTTTTCCAATTCTTCCCCTTTCTCAAGTTATCTATGGTTGAACGTTTTGTGCGTTTTCTCAGATATATGAAGTCCTAGGGTAAATTATCCATCGTGGTTCAAGTATATCGATCTCCGAGGATCGAGGTAGGTGGTTTGTTCCTTACCATTCAAAGTCTATGAGTTTTCTGTGAGAATTTCCACTGATACCTTTGAACGAGGTATTGCGTGTTTACATTTTTCCCTTGTTGTTTTCCTTACTTGCCTGTATGATTGTGTAGAGGTAATTTGACCATGTTAGAGGATAAATTGTTGTGCTTGGATTTTTTTCCCTTGATTTGTTCTGTTTATGACCTTTGGGTCTCGTTTTCCTTTGGCTGCTACACCTGTTTTCATGACTTGCAGTTATAGGTTGAAGTGAAACTCATGACATGCTTATTTCCTTGTAGACTGTTTAGCTAAGTATATCTATAGGTATAATTTGGTTAGCCAAGTATCTCTATAGGAGTACTTTATCCTTATAGAATTATTATGCACTGACCGACATGGGGTTGAGAGAACCTAGTGATATAGACTATAAGGGATAGACCGAGTGAGCTTCCCAGAGCGTCTTAGATAATGTAGACTATAGAGGGGATGGACCGAGTGAGCTCCCAGAGAGTCTTGGATTTTATAGACTATAGGAGGGTAGACCGAGTGCGCTTCCTCAGAGAGTCTTACCTTGTTTGTTTCTCTTTAAGAACCTTCCCAGGCTAGAGGAGGAATTGACCGTGTGAGCTTCCTCAGAGAGTCTGTGGTATACCTGAGGCTATAGGAGGAATTGACTGAGATAGCTTCCTCAGAGAGTCTCTAGACCTTGGGGCTAAGAGGGTTATACCGCGTGATCTTCCTCAAGAGAGTCCCTGACTACCCTAGACTATAAGGGGAATTGACTGAGTGAGCTACCCAGAGAGTCTCATAAACGAGTATGACCAAGCAAGAGGGGTTAGGCTGAGTGCACTACCCAGAGGGCTGTGGTACTTCTTGGATAGAACTAGAGGGGATGGTTGTGAGTACTTCCCAGAGGGTTTCCATATTTTTAGATGTTTGTTTCACTGCTGTTGATTTTTTGTGGATTGTTTCCTGCTATGTATCATCTTGTTTTACTGCTTACTATTACTGCATATTGCTTGTTATTGTTGTTTACTGCTTATTGTACTTTTACCTGCCATATACTCACTGACTGTTAGGCACATATATTCAGGTGAATGCCTACTGGGATTTTATCTCACACCCTATTTGGGCCATGCTTTTGGGCCCAAGCAGACCATGTTGTTGCAGGTATAGACAAGGTCAAGCACCCTTCGACTTCTGGAACTTGATTGCTTGGAGCAGGAGAGCATGGGACTGAGCTTTGGCTCGCGATTCTGAGGAGCTGTTTACTTTTCTTTTGTACTTGTTTTGGTACTGTAGTGTTTTTCCAGCATTGTGACTTGTTTGGATGCTTTCCTAGTTATGTATCATGCATCATTTCATATATACATATGTGCTCCAGTTTATTGATTTAGTCTTCTGCTGTTCATATTGTTGGTTATTACTGCTTCCGCTATTGCATGTTTATTTTTCTTACGCTGTGTACTCTGCCAATGAGGGAACAATTTCCCCACTATCACACCCAAGGACCTCACTGCTAGTCGGCAGCCTCTGGCTTTTGGGGAAATGCGCTTGAGGCCATGTGACCAACCGGGTACGGGGCACCTCTAGGTGGCTTCCGGAACCGGGATGTTACACTATTCAACCCCCTATAGCCACTAATCCTATACCAAGGGACTTAACAATTAGTATTATAGAGTGGTTCCTTTTTAAGGATTTGGTTTTAAATTGTTTCTTTATCTATTTATGAACTAACCATTATCCTTGATTTAAAAGTCTTTGAAAAATATCCACTTCTTTGTTATGTATAATCAGGATTTCAAGATGTTAAATCCCATCAGACCACCTTACTTCAATGGAAGTGACTATGTCTACTGGAAGGACAGAGTGAAGGTATTTCTTAAAAATACTGGTCTTGATTATTGAGCTATAATGTCAAAACCATATAAAATTCCTGAAGTTGATTTAGAAATGCTTACCGGTAATGGTGCTAAAAAATGTGTTTTAAATTAAAAAGTTTTGAATTACTTATACTGATCTTTATATAGAAATATGTATATTCATATTTCATCCTATAAAACTGCTTTTGACATTTGGAGTACTTTGAATGTCACTCATCAAGGAACTAACAAGTTGCAGATAACTAAGTTAGGTACACACAGAGCTACGTTTCAAGAATTCAGGATGACTGGTCAAGAAAGAATAAATGAGATGTATAATAGATTCAAGAAAATTATCAACAACATGGTTTCTCTTAAAGATACCATGAATAAAAAATCTCTCATTTAAAGACTACTTTGAGATATACCCAATATTTGAAATTAAAAGAAAGTTTCTATTGAAGAAAGTAAGAATTTTACTGAATATTCTATGGATGTGTTGATAGAATAACCTATTCAATATGTGCTAGAAATGAAGAATGAAAATGCTGATGACCATGATAAAAAAAGGTATAACACTTAAATCAAATATAAATGTTACTTCTAATTCTTCTGATTCTGAGTTAAAAAAAAAGTGAGAAGGATGAAATTTAAAATTTCACCAAAGGTGTTTACAAGAACATGAAGGGTAAGAGAGTCTTTAAGAATCATCCTATAAGAGATTATAAGAAGGATGGATGAAAGGGTAATAAAATAGGTAAAACTAGTAAATATGATGCTTATGAATTAATATGTCATGAGTGCAGGAAAAAGGGTCATATAAAATTATACTTCCCTAAATTAAAACAAGAAGGAAAGGATAAGAAAGATAAGGAGAAAAGAAAGGCTTATCATGCAGGATTGAGTTGTATTGAAGAGTCAGACTTTAGTGATATGAGTTTTGAAAGTGAAAAAGAATCTGAAAATATATGTTTTATGGATACTATTGTAAATGAGGTACACAATGACTATAATTATAGTTATAATTATGAAAATTATATTGAAAATGAATTAAAAGAGTTAAATTCTCAAAATGAAAAATTTCAAAGTGACATATTAAGAATGGATAACTGTATAGGGAACTGCAAAGATAAAATAAGAATATTAAATAATAAAATAAAAAAACTAAATGATTCCCTTTTAAGTAATATAGAAGAGAAAAAGGCTATAGATTATGAAGTGTTAAAAGTTATGATGATAAAATGAGAATAAAATATTTTGTGTCAAAAAATGATGAATTTCAAAATAGAATATTTATATCAGTTTGTAATGATTTAGATAAATTTGAAAATAAATGCAGGCATCTTAAACATGAAAATAAGAAACTAAAAAATTATATATAATGTTCAAATGTGAAAATATATGATGACATGGAATTAATTTATAAAGAGAATGAAAACCTTAAAAAGGAAATTTCTAGATTAAAGGAAACCATATCTATTTTTTTCAAGTATAAGAGAAATTTGATAAAATAATGTCTATGAACAAACCCAAATATGATAAAAAGGTTTGTGAATATAATAATCAGGTTTCTAAGGTGTATGCAACCACTTTTATTAAAGGAATACATGGAAATATTTAAAATGTTACTTTATTTAATTTTAACTTGAAAGGGAATCATGAAAATGAATGTTATTTAAAGTTCACTAAGTCTTTAGGATATACTAATAATTTCATTTAAAAAAATGTGAATTATAGTTTACCCTATAATAAATGTCTCAAATCTGTATGGGTACCTAAATATTTTTCTACTAATCCAGTTAGACCTAAACTAGTCTGGGTACTAAAATAACCATCTATTTGATTTTTTTGTAGTAAAACTACATAGAGAGTTACAAAGTCACATGGTACATGGATAGTGGGTGCTCAAGGCACATTAATGGTGAAATTTCCAACTTCTTATCTTTTAACTCTCGTGATTGAGGTACTGTCTCTTTTGGTGACAACTCTAAAGGTATGGTTAATGGTTTTGGAAATGTAGGAATATTAACTTATGTTATAATTTCTAAAGTACTTTTTGTAGAAGGATTAAAACATAACTTAAATAGAATATCATAACTTTGTGATGATTCCATGTTTGTAAAATTTGAATATAACAAATTTCTTATTTATAAAGATAATAATTTTTTATTTTATGCTAATAGAAAATAAAATATACATTCTATTTATTTTTCATAACTAACCCAATAGAATGTAAAACTCTTAAATAATATAGATATATATCACATTATGTGGCACAAGAGGTTGGTACATGTTCATCTTCGACTATTATGCAAGATGTCTAAACATGAACAGGTTCTAGAACTTCCAAAGTTTAGTACATGTAAGTACCATGTATGTGATTCTTGTCTAAAAGGTAAGCATCCCAAAGAATCATTTATATATATTAATATGGTAAATACTACTATATGATTATAACTAATACACCTTGATCTTTTTGTACCCATGAGAACTTCAAGTTTAGGTTCTAATAGATACATTTTTATAATTGTTGATTATTTCAGTAGATTTACTTAAAATATTTTATTATCTCATAAAAGTGAAACTTTAAACAAAATTGTTAATTTATATAAGAAAATTCAAAACTAAAAAGGTCACTTAATTACTTTTAATAAAATTGATAAAGTAGGAGAGTTTGTAAACTATGAACTTGAAATATTTTGTGAAACTAATGGATATTTTCATATTTTTTCTACCCCTAGAACACCACAACAGAATGGTATTTTATAGAGGAAAAATTAAACTATTTAATAATTTTAAAGAAAAATGCTTAATGAATTCAACCTTCCAAAAATATATTTGGGTTTAATCTTTTAACATTTCCTGTTATATCATAAATAGATTTTACATTTGACCTTTATTGAAGAAACCTCCATATGAACCGTTTAAGAATAAAAAACCGAAAATTTTTTATTTTAAAGTTTTTGGTTGTACCATCTATATTTTAAATACTGAATATAATCTAGAAATGTTTGATTCAAAAAGCGATGATGGTATATTTTTGGGAT
The DNA here is from genome assembly GCA_963277665.1 of Viscum album. Classification (NCBI taxonomy): domain Eukaryota; kingdom Viridiplantae; phylum Streptophyta; class Magnoliopsida; order Santalales; family Viscaceae; genus Viscum; species Viscum album. The sequence goes on from OY728137.1 coordinate 1,964,441,562, forward strand.
ACTATAATAATAGAAATACTTATTGGGTATACAATAAAGAACCATAATAATGGAAGAATCAATGCATGTTAAATTCATTTAAAACAATGATAAACAAAATAATGATTCTGTTGATAATAGAGAAGATTTTAAAGAATTAAAATTCAATGAATATAAACCTGAAAGTAATGATGCATTGGTTGAAAGGGAGAATATATCATCACAATCCGATCATTTAATTTATAAAACTCACAAAGATCACTCTTTGGAAAATGTTATATGAAATTTTGAATCTAAAATTATAACTAGACACTCTATTTTACATTTATATAAAAATTCTACCTTTGTAGCTAATTTTGTTCCTATCAATATTAAAAATGATTTGAAAGATTATAATTATGTTAATTACATGCATGATGAACTTGAGCAATTTAATATATATAAACTATAGAATCTAGTTGAGTTATCTAAAAACACAATATCTATAGGAACCAAATGATTTTTTCAAAATAAATTAGATGAATCAAGTAATATAGTTAGAAAAAAGGCGAGATTAGTTTCCCAAGGTTATCTTCAAGGATAAGGTGTTGATTTTGAGGATTCATTTTCACTAGTTACTTGATTATAATCCATTAAGATCATATTTTCTTTTGAAAATTTTAAAAATTTTAAAACTTTTTCAAATGGATATAAAAATTGAATTTTTAAATGGTGTATTTTCAGAAGAGGTGTATGTTAAAAAAACATGGTTTCAAAAATAATGAATTTACAAATCATGTCCTCAAACTATCTAAATATTTATTTGGTCTTAAGGAATCTCTTCAAGCTTGGTATGAAATAATAACTCAATTTTTAATATGAAAAGTTTTTTAAAGGTAAGGTTGACCCAAACTTATTTATAAAAGGAGTTTAAAATGATAAACTAATTATACATATTTATATTGATGATATAATCTTTGGTTCTACAAATGATAATTTTTTTAATGAGTTTTCAAATTTAATGAAAAATTAATTTGATATGAGTTTAAAATGGGAATTAAATTTTTTTATTAGTTTACAAATTAGTCAAATAAAAAAATGGTATTTTATTAAATAAAGCTAAGTATGCCAACAAACTTGTTAAAAAATTTGGACTTGATTCTTATAAAACAATGAGAACCCCTATGATAACAAAATCCAAACTATATGTAGATGAATATAAAATTTTTGTCTATGATAAGTTGCATAGAGTCATGATAAGAAGTCTTATGTACCTTACTACATCTAGTCCAAATATTTTGTTTTTTGTTTGTATATGTGCAAGATATTAGTGTAACCACAAAAAAAGTTATCTTAAGGTTGTTAAAAGAGTAATTAGGTATATCAATGGTAATATTAGTACTATACTATTTTATTCTAATGAAAATTTATTTGATTTACTATCTTACTCTGATTATGAATTTGGAGGTTGAATACTTGACCAGAAAATCACCTCATTTATGTGTCACTTTTTAGGAAAATGTTTAATTTCAAGGAGATATAAGGAAAAACCGTTAGTGAACTATTAAAAACTAAGGTTGAGTATGTTGTTGCTGCTAGTTTCTGTTCGTAGAGTATTTTGATAAAGAAAACTTTATATGATTTCAATATTAATTTTGATAAAATCCCTATTTACTGTGATAACACTAGTACTATTTCAATTACTAAAAATCATCTTTAACACTCAATAAATAAACACATTGATGTTAGATTTCATTTTATTATTTATCATTTAAATAAAGGTGATATATGTTTATAATTTATTCCATTTGATAAAAAATTAGAAAATATTTTCACTAAACCCTTGGATTGTATTAAATTTGAGAAAATGAAGTTTGACTTGGTTATGATGGAATCTTAAACTTTTCTTAGTATAATTTCTATTTTTGATAAATCTATTAAATATTTTTTATGTATGTCTTATGTAATTGAAAGTTATTTGTTACACTCTAGTTACTTTTTATTAAATAACACTGTCTACTTGAACATTGGAACTATCTGTTATTTTCTATATCTTACTAATATTTTCTCAACTATGCTTAAATTATAATTAGATCATAATTTTTACAATTTCATTGTTAAACAATAACAATGTTTTATTTTAATACTGTATCTAAATAATATGTTTTACTTTGTTTCTTTCATTTTTTTAATAATATACTTTTTGATAAATTTCAAAAATGGGGGATAAAGTTTTTGAAGATTTAATGATTTTTTCTTAGGTTGTTTTAAAATTTAATAAATATTATGTATTTTAATTTATAAAAAGGGATAGGTTGTTTTTAATTGGGTATTAATTATGTTACATATCTTTTTTTACAAATTACACTTCATAAAATTTAATTAAATCAAATTTTGTTTCAAAAATATTTTCTCTTATTAATTTGGTTTAATATTTTTTATTGAGATTTGATTGTGTTTTATATTTTTTTTAATTTGTTACAAAAATATATGGCTGTGTGTTAAATCACCCAAGTTAAACCTCAACCACTTTTATGGGGACCCGAAGGTATACCCTAATGTGAATTCCAAAACTTGAGGCTCTCATAGAGCCTAACTTCAAGATTATATAGTATATGCTTTGAGTGTGTGGGATTATGTTTAAGTCCCAAGTAATGTACCCACATAAAATGGGATATGTTCACCCATGGACCACAATCCGATTTTTTGTAATATGTGATTTTATTATGTTCGATATACACTATATCCTAGCTTATATACTGGTGTTACCCCACGTGTTGGTTTCAATGTAGGACCAAAATTTTAAACAAAGATCCAATCTCAACCATCAGATCTCCTCTCTGTATTTCCCAACCAGTCGAACTCTTATCAACAAAGCTTTTGTTCCTTCATCCTTTCCCATGAGTTCTTATTTTTGAACTCCCACTTTTCTTTTCCACTCCTACATATTTCTTCTTCTTCTTTTTTATGTTACCCTCCTTGGATTCCCACCTTTCACTAAAGATCGTCACATTACCTATGTTGATTCTTAACCAAGTTCATCTTCTATCCTTCTATTTTATAATCTAATTTTTCTTTAAGTTAGTTTTATATATTTCTAAAGTTAACCATGACCTAACTTCCACTTATTCCTTGGATATTCAGTTCATCTCCAGTACACTAGAAAATCTAACAATAAACACCCTCATTAAAAATCACATTCTATTTCGATTTTTCTTCTTGATTCAAGGATCTCTCTTTAGTTTCACATGGTATAACCATTCAAATAACCCAAAAATGGTTCTTATTTGTCACATTTTTTTATCAATGATGAGTCTTCTTTTAAACCATTGGGTTTTAACAATGGTGAGTCTTTTTGTCACCGTTAGTTTTTACAAACTATGAGTGTTTTTTTCACCATTGAAAAATTCCAATGGTGAGTAATTTTATTCACTATTAGAACCAATAGTGGGTGAATGACCCACTACTAGGAGATCAATATTGAGTAAATTTACTCACCGTAACACCTCAATGGTAGGAAAATTTACCCATCGTTGAACATCAACGATGATAATTTTTTTATTGTCCACTATTTATTTCTTCTTAATATTCTTTCCTTATTTGAACGTTCTTCAAGGTAAATCATGAGCCATTTTAATAGTGTTTCAGTTGATCTATTTTCATTGATTATTATTCCATCTTATAGTAGTATATTTTTTCTTCATTTAATTTTTATTAATACATAAAGTGATTTTTTATGTTTGTTGTCTTTTATTCACCAAGGAATATAAATTTATTTTTCAGATTGTAGTATGTTTGTTCCTACTGAATGAATTGTCTTTATTTTAGTTTATTTTATCATATACCATTTATCTATTGTTGTTTTACATTGTTTTCATTAATCCACCCTTGGAACCCAACAAAAGGTAATTTACTTACCATTGGACATCCAACGGTAGGTAATTTTTTATTAGTCTCATGGAACCATTTGGTGTTAAGATTCATGTATATGCTTTTAGTTTTTTCAGTTAATTTTATTTTTGATAAAAAATGAAACGGTAGGTAATACTATATTTTTTACATCACTAGAAATTTCCAATGGTGAGTAATGTATCACTACTCTTTGTTTTAAACGGTGATCCATGACACACCATTAGTTAAAAATATGGCTCTAAATTTTTTATTTTCTTAATTTTAGTTAATGTTGTTAAAATAAATTACATTTTCAAATGTTTAATATTTTATGTTGAAATATAATTTAAACCTTGTTTAAAAATTAATTACAGTATTTTTTTGTGACATCTGCTAATGAAGAATGTTTTTCATATGATGATTTATTTTCATAACATTCTGCTACTTGTATAATATATAGAATTATATTATTATTTCAACTGATTTTCAATTGTTATTTGTTTGATAACTATTAAACTTAATATTTTAATTGCTTTACGTTCTATTTCATTAATAAATATAAGTCTAATTGAGTTTTTTTAAGCATGGATTTAAAAAAATAAGGTAACAATCATATTATTTTATTATTAAACACTTACAAGTGTCGTGCATACAGTGCAAATAGACAACTCCTGTAGATATCCATTTTGATGTTTCATAGACTGCTTCAATGATAAACCACATGTACTAGTGTAGATTATTCATTCAACAATAATATGATAATAATTTTCTTGCTGCTCTCAATTTGATTAATAAACTTCATCAACTTCTATTCTTCTACTATGATCACTAGCTATCTTCATCATCCTCATCTTTTTCTAATGATGTGATCAAAGAACATGAGTTTCAATGAATTTCTACATCATATGATCAATTTTTCATTTCATTTATTTTATATTATTTTTCCATTATAATACTTATTACTAACTATTTGTACTCTATAGTTTTGGTTTAATAATTTCCCTTTCAAATACTATAATTGGATTATTCCTTCCATCCAAAAAGAAGGTCTTGTTGTTCCTCCCAGACAAAAGGAAGGTAGGTTGTGACTCCTTCAAAAATTAAGGGTTATACCACCAGGTGTGAAAAAAGTACTTTGTATTTGAATTTAATTAGGTTATCACTCCCATTAAAAAGTCAGGATTTATTTCATACTAGTATTCTTGAGGATTTGAGTAGATAGAATACTGTACTAAGATCTTGGTGAACCAAACCTTTATAAAAACTTCCCATGTTTTCTGTTTTTAATTCAGCTACAACTTTTAACATTGTAATAAATACAATAAAATTAGTACTTGTAATAATAAATAAAAAGGAATATTCACCACCTATAGTCACTACTTCCATACCAAGTTACCTAATAGTATATACACCATATAAACACAAATAGGTGTATAACATGAAACATGTCTCAACAAAACAATATTGAGATAAAGAGCCCTTATAATTTTGGTAATATCTGAATAAAAACCACATGAAATATAGAAACTTATATAGAATATTAAATCCTCATAACTTTTATGAAAACCATAAAAGTCATTCATGGGTATTATATACACCATACAAAATAAACAAGTGGTGAATATGGAATACGTCTCACATAAATGAAACTGAGATGAGAAACACTGACCTGAGGTCCTGATTTTCTTCATACAATCTCTTAACCTTTTATATAATAAATTTATATTTATTATAAATTTATATTATAGCCATATTAATACTTATCTTACAGATATGATTCAATTATAATTCCAAATTACTCCTTTATTAATAATTCCTCCCTGAAATCATCATTCTGGTTGGTCATTGTTTCGTTTTTCATGCATGTTTTGGTTCGATGGTTTTGATAATTTCACCTTGGTAATGATTTAATAATATCAAAAATATTAATCTATTCATAATCATCATATATATTAATTATATATAATTTTATAATCATTCATATAATGTGGTGATGAAAAATTAATTACATCACTTCGTGGAGGTGGAAATCTACACATACGCACAAGTAATGTTTTCACTTTTCAATGGGTTGAAATAAATAAAGGTATATAATAATTATATCATATATATGATATATATTCATTAAACTTTTCATTATGACTATCCATATAAATTGAAAAAAAATGAATCACATCGATTCATGGAGGTGGTAGTCCACACGTACGCATGAGCGACATTATCCTCATATAACAAATGAGAGGGTCAGAAGGTAGATAATATTTTATATTTATATAATAATAATAAATTCATAAAAATAATATATAATAATTAAATACATACATGTATATATATATATATAACCATACGTGATAGGTTGTGATGAAAAATAACATACGTTACTTGTGGAGATGGTAGTCCATATGTACACATGACAACTTTTTTATTTTCCATTGGGATGAATGATAAATAGATAATAATTATTATATTAAAATAATATCATTTTAGAAATATAATTTTATTGATTTCACTATGTTATTATGGTTAAATAATATTTTGAGGAGGTAGAATAATAAATAAACTTAATGGAATTCGATGAAGATGATTACCTCTTCTTTGAAAAACCTCCTTTGGATCTCTTCTTAAGGACCCTTAGGTTGGTCCTTTAATAAGAAAAAGAAAATATAAAACATTTATAGGAAGTTTATAATATATTTTGGTTGGTTTTGTTTGAGCGAATCATCTCTATAAGGTGTGAAGAATAGAGGAGAGGAGGTTTCCTTTTATAAGTGAGGGGAGTGACACACTTGTAATTATTCTAAATTTTAAAATAATATAAGGCCACTTTCATGGAAAAGTGGAACCAAATTGGATCAATTTTTAAGGTGATATAAGATATCATTAAAATCCATTCAACCAATAGAATTTATAATTATTATTATTTTTGAAACCTTATCTCTTTATTTTAACCCCTCATTAACCTTTTTAACCCTTATCATGGTAATAAGATACATGGTTTTAAGGGTAAATAATGTCATTATAAAAGGTAATGTGGATAATAAGTGGAAAATGGTTGATATAATTGACAATTTACTCTTATTTTAAAAAATTATAAGTTTTTTATGATTTTTAAAATAATTAATTAAATATTGTTTAAAATAAAATATCATTAAAGTCATTTTTAGAACTATTAACATAATTTAACTTTACAAACATTAAGATCACCATGGATCTAGAATTTTAATATTTAAAGCATTAAATAACTTTAATTTTGATTTATATAATTCATGTAAGACTTTAAAATTTCTAAAACACATCAATTTAATATTATAAAACCATTTACATTGTTTTTTCATTGGCTTTCGTAAGCTTTGCATTAGTGATTCGTAATAGTTTTTGATAATTATACTTTTTTTAAAGGTTGGGACCGAAGCCTCAATTTTATTATTAAAGAAAATTCCTATTTTCTGATTGGTTAGAGGGGGACCCATTACATATCCCTAAGGATCGGGGGAATGAAAGCCTAATTACAAGTCCATAAAACCCATTTTTTGCCCAAATGGTCCTCCGGTGAAAAGTACTACTACAGTACCCCGGGCTGCTACAATACGTACTATATTGTTGTCGCCACTATAGTTCCTGCTATAGTACCTCTGCTGTTATAGTGTCACCAGTGCTACAGTTTCGCCGCTACTACAGTACTACTACATCATCCTTATATAGTGTTGCTATAGTACCTGGAAATTCATCCCTGCTCAGATTTGATCCTGGGTCTTTTGGATGCAATGTTGGAGCCTTTACCACTTAGGTACATGCTCATTGGCACTTTAGATAATTATACAATTACCAAAAATTAAAAACAAATTTATATAATAAAAATAATTTATTCACATTCTAAATAACAATTTATAATTATCCATAATTTTTTTTATTCTTATGAAAACATATTAGAGATGTTAAAAGAAAAAGAGTGAAATTTTATACTTTACTTAAAAATAATATAAAGGTCATTATCATAATAAAATGACACAAAATTTCCATATTTTCAAATATAGGTTTATTTTGTTCAAAATAAACTCTTAAAATGAAATAAAGAAATTTTTTTAATAGATTTGGAGACCTTATCTCATAGTTTTAAGCTCAATTAACCCATTTTACAATTTATCAAGGTGATAAAATTTTACCATGGTTATTATTCATTATGAAAAAAATGAAATTAACCTCATTAAAAAATTAGTACATAATGAACCTAAATATTGAATTTATTTTCTACGATTTAATTTATATAAGTGATAAAAATTAATTTTTAATATAAGTTTGTGAAATGCAATGGAAACCCATAATTAGAAAAATGTATTTTTTAAGTATAATAAATGATTTTATACCTAATCATGTAAAATTTTGATTCCAATTAAATTAAGTAAATAATTTTAAATCAAAGGATACTTATTTTACTTTAAAAAAACTAAAAGTAACATTGTGGGAACTTGATTAAAAGAGAAGTATAGAAAATAGTTTTTATTTGAATAAAAACATTACTTAAATTTCCAAAATGTCAAACATAGATTTATATGTTAAAAATTATAGTTTTAAGTTAATTATATTACCTATTTAATTCATATTTTTTATATAAAAAAGGTTTCATAAAATTTCAATTTATTCTTATATCACCATATTTTCATAAAATCAACAATATTTATAAAATTGGTATTTTTCACTATTCACCCAAAAATCAACTGTTTCTAAAAAATACTAAAAATCCAATATAATATATTTTTCATCTGATGAATACAAAAATGAGGTCTATTTTAGAAAATTTAAATTCTAAAATACATAATTTTTCTTTTAAAATAAAAATACAAAATATAAGGCAAACCCGCTTTTATAGAAAATGACCCTTTTAAACCTTAACAGTTCTTAATCTTATGTGATTTAATTATTGTCATTAAAAATTGAGTACTTATTTACTAGGAATTGATAAATAAATTATATAATAAAAAAATTTCAACATATATTTCATAATACATTTACTCCTATTCATACTCGCAAAACCAATGGTGTGGTTATAATAGTCACATTTTAAAAAATATTTCCATAGAAAATCAAGGTTATTTTAAGCTCGATGTTACCTATGGTATATGATATCAAACATAGTATTTATTTCAAAGGAAAATAAGTTCTAAAATATTTGGGGGTTATAAATCTCCTTTAGGTCTACTTCAACTTATATCCATCTCTCAATAGGGCGCACAAACTAACATTGCCAACACCAAGCATATGTATATTTCTTGGATCAATGATCAACCCTATTTCTGCCATATATGGAACAAAAAAACCACACCTTTAACTCCATACATGTTCATATCCACCAAGAAAGTACATAGTTTCATTAAGGTATATCGAATAATGAAATTAACCTCATAAATCCACTAGTAACTAACTCTTATCTAATTAGTGACCCATTATGCCAAAAATATAAGAAAATGGTATTGACCCATTCATTTTTTTAATTCTTCATCTCTATACCCTAGGACACATCTATAAAAACATGAGTGAATAAAACCACAAACCTATCAGTAATATAATTCAATGAGAAGATTTTTTCTCCACCTAACAAACTATAATTCTCAGCTAGACCTACACCACAAAGGTTCTATACTTCACAAAAAGACCTTAGTTAAAAACCATTCATCCTGATGCCTAATATGATCCTTATAAAAACACCATTATCCTATCTTGAATAAAAGTGATGCATTCCACATCTTTAAGGGAAATATTCAGGTTCATTACCTCTAAATATATAGTCATATATGACCGTACATTCAATGCTTTCATGTTAGACCTCCCACAATCATTGATATGAGAGGTTCTTCATTATTAGAAAAAACATGACACATTTCACTCTTATATAAAAATAAACCATAATAAGGATCTTTACTCATATATATTCTACATCCACTAAGCATAATAATTATCACTATGGTAATCAGCTACTATGAACCCACTATAACAATTTGATCACACAATCCATCAATGACCTCTAGCTTCACATAAGCTAATAACTACTCAAATATCTTAAATAGCATGTGGAAGGAATGAATCAATTTCATACTAAACTCATGATTTAATATCTTACCACACTATTGGTTCCATTTAAATAAGAATAATACAACCTCCAATGCTTGGGATACTCACCCTTTAACTCAGTTTATCATAGTTGGTATCAATGACTGCCACTAAAATGATCCATGGGTCCTACTGACATTGAAGACACATTCATTACACTTAGAATCATTAATAATATTTCAATAAGTGTATAGTAATATCTGAATGATTTATATATAATTTATTCTACACGTAACAAAAGATAAAACCAAAAAAACTTAAATTTTACTTATAAGAACCCCTTTGTCCTTCCCCACAGGATAAAGAGACACACTATTATTAATGGAAACCATTATCCGACTTGTATACCGATTATGAAATTATCTCCCTGATCTTAGATGAGAAATTCGATAAAATATTGAAAAAGTTACAACACTCTCTAAAGAAAGGTAATATGAATCCCAATCCTCTGATAGAAACAACATAGTATTTCCTCTATTATAACGTTCACATGCTCAAAAACCATTATATGTAATAACTCCACTTAAATTTACACAACACATCAAACTATACTTGCTAGATAGTGGGATGATCAACTTATATCCCTAGAAGATTCTAGTCACTTGCCTATAAAAACCTTGTAAATACCACTAACCACCCAATCTACACCTGGTATGGTAACACAAGGTCTCGTCTTGAAATTATGGAATCCCACCAAAATTACTCCTTGCTCAAGAAAAAACTCACACTCTCAACCACTATAAGAAAATTTTTATTGTCATTAGTGGGAGTATCAACCCATATGGTCTGGTTAAGAACCCCACTAGAATATCCAATTATAAAAAAATGACATAAAAGGAGAGGAGATACTCTAGGTGATATTATTGATTATGAGTGTCAATAAAGAAGTCATAAATTGTACCTCAAACCTTGTTCATTACTACCCACTCAGATCCTTTCATTATGCACAACCATTTATAGAAAATTGTCAGCACTCTAGTTAGATAGAAATTACCTAAATGTGGTAAATAGACATGGTCTAAAGAATTATCCATCTCTAGCTACTAGAGTAAAACTAAATCTTCTACCAACATCACTTCCCTAAAAAGGTCAATAATTCTAATAGTATGAAGATGTATGATATCAAATTTTCCTTTAACAAAATGGTCCATCTATGGAACTAATCTAGCTAACTATTGGAGATCACTATCCAATCTCAATCCAGATAGCACTTCAAATAAAAAACTCCCAACACATAATTCTCTCTCTAGGTATCCAATGTAGGCGGGGAATGTAGTAAAGCATAATATCTAGATTTAATTATCACTCTAGTGGACTCACTTAAATTATTGACCTTATATAAAATCCATCCTGTATCATATTCAATGCTCACCTCATTCACAACCTGAACACACACTTGGTCAGGATTATATTGTCCTAAAGTGGATCCAACATCTTTTGAACTCAAGAAATACTCATCATTCATTTGATAAAAATTATAGAATAATATCTTGAACCCCATATATAATAAATCTATTATGAGTTTATGTAAATTTAAACTAAATACTCACCGCATTTGAGGGGAAAATACAATGAAAGAATCACTATATGGTTAGTGAGTATTCAAACCAGTCAATGAATGTGAGTCTCAAAATCCAACCAATCCTCTATCACCTAAGGACCAGACTCACCTCATAAACCTATGAGGAATCTACTACTAGAATTTAAATAACATATTCAAACTACAGGCAACCCCATCCATATTAATAGGAACTACCATATACACTATAAGGAATGTCTACACTATGCACAATTGGTATCTAAATTGATGACTCATCACCCTATTGATAAGTGGTGAGAGACTCAAGCATAGGAAAAATCATGTCATGAACCTACCTCTAAATTTGATCTAGCTATATATGAGTAAAATTACCTATTTAATGGGATGAACCCATAGTTTTTAGAGAATATTTGATAAATATGATACATGAAGGACATGTAAAAAGATAATAACTGAACACTTCATGATGAACCAACCAATATAATTATACCATTAAAATGATACATTATAGTTATGGGTTAACTAATAGGTTATCAGAGTCTTGAAAAAAAGGATACATCTGCCTCCACACATAAGCTGGTATTCCTATTTTGATATTTAAACTCAAACCCCCCTTAACATTGCTACCCTAAATCCCCAAACCAATAATCACAAGACAGATAACTCTGAACTATGTACTTGGGTATTGAACTGCTCTGATACAATTTTGACTTGATTTGGCCCACCAGGACCCCACCTGGGCTGGTAGTAGTAGGCTGAGTGTTCCACCTCAAGCTTGCCTGCAATAATCTAAGGGCTAATAAATAAAACCAAAAATAATACATAAACATGAAAGACCTTAGACTATAATAACTTATAATAATAATAAACCACTAAAGGGTCCCAAAAATTCCACATTCAAGATGAATAAAATTACATCGAACTTGGAAAAAGATAGAAATAAAATGGTGAAGAAGATTGAAGAAAAATGATCAAAGTAAGGGAGACCACAAAATATAAATTCCTTTGTATATTGACACACTACTTGGTGGTCCATGACCTCTCAAAGCAGCCACAAAAAAAGTGGTTCACGAAAAAGAGATGCCAACATACAACCCTCGTGAACCATGTTGTTGGTGGAATGGAGGTAGAAAAATATGCTCCGCATATAGCCCCCACGAATGGTGTCATTGTAGAAATGGAACCAGAGAATTCTGCCTCTATATACAACATCCCTCACACACAATATCCCCTATGAACTAAGTGTTTCACAAGATGAGGTGGAATCACCAGCCTCTGCAAATGAATCCCCCAACGATTAAGTCTACCATGGGCTTCTTCAAAATATGCTACATGGCCCGCTCATCTCCACTATAAGTAAACCCAAAGGGGGATTGAAAAAGGGTGGAAAATAGCTCCCCGAATGGGCGAAAAAGGGATGAAGGAAGGAGAAAATCATAATGGGTGATGGAGAAATCCATCATGCACCCAAATTAATTCACAAAATTCATACCGTGAACTATATACAAATGGTCTTTCACGGACTCCATCCCGTGAACGATACGTGGAAGACCCTCCATGAAAGATAACAGGCAGAGGTAGCGTTGTTCACAGAAATGAGGCATCATTTATTAACCCTCTGAATGAATTAAAAAAACAACAGTACGTGAATGCTCCTATGAAGAAAGTGGTTTGTGTAAAACCATTTTTATAAAATATAATTTGGAAGATCCTATATGGAAAATGGTTCGTGGATGATCATATGCGGCTGAAAGTATGTGGATGCTCCTACGCGGCCAACTCATATGTGGCCAAAACCTTACATGGATGCTCCTATGTGGACCATCCCATACAACCAACTTCTATGTGGCCTTCCCCTATGTAGAAAACAGTTCGTAGAGGAAACTATGTGGAAAAAAGTATGTGGACGTCCCCATTCATAATCCCCTATGGAGACTCCTTTATATGGATACTCCTATGCGGCTGACAGTTTGCGGAAGCTCCTATGCGGCCATCCATATGTGGTCATCTCTTACACAACCAACCTTACGCATAAAATACCATGCTCCCACTGGTCCATATCGTGGGGGATTCACCCCCACACTCCAACTTAGGATCAATGTTGGGATATGCTCTCGGCCCTTTGGGATAGTTCCTTTGCTACTGTCACTGACCCCCATGAAAAATGCAGAGTTTTACCAAGAAATTTTTGGGTCGGGTCATCGAAATATTATATTGGGACCTTATTCCACCCAAACATCCATCCCTTAAATACCATTATTCAGGATACTCCTCATGAGACTCTTAAAACACCATCTCCTACCTCCTATTCTAGGTTGATCAATAACTCTGTGGACAATCGTGGTCTTAATGTTTCTTATATGCTTGGACACCCCCTTCTCTATCCATCAAACTCTATGTCTCAGGTGATTTCAGATCTTCATTAACATCTCCAGCAATCGGAAATGGAATGTTAGTGTCTTGAGGATACCTCTGCATGACTATAAACATAATGCCCTAGTAGCTCTGTATATGTTTCCCACAAAAGGCCTATCAACCAAAGACATATCCTTCCTTAGGAGAGGCTTCTCCTTCTTCCATATGCCCAATGGCTTCCAAGCCTAATATCATTTCTCCTGATTCGATAACCCCCAGAACCATGGATTACACATTACTTACCTCTCATATTCAAGGCATGTTAGAATGTCCTGACCCAATTATCCTCTAGTTAATCATGGTTTCTATAGCAAGTGGTCCTCACCATATGACCTGAAACTAAAAGACCCCAAATTTTCCTATCCACATGATGTTAAACTATATGGTATTAGACCATGAAAAATGACATTAAAATATGATGCCATCATCCAAGCTATATAACTTTAAACTGTAGTATACCGTGTGATTTCATATCTTCATAAACATCCCCGGTCATCATAAATGTAAGGTCAGTTTTCTGAGGGAAACTTTGTTTGACTATGCATACAATTCCCTGACGACTCTGCATATGTTTCCCACAAAAATGTTCTATCAACCAGAGATAAATTTGTCCTTATGAGAAGATTTTACTACCTTCATACTCCATAATAGATTCCATGCATCGTATCATTTCTCTTGATTTGAGATCCTTCAGAATCATGGTTTGCACGTTCCTTACCTCTCATGTTTGAGGCATGTACGAACATCCCAACATGATTGTCCTACTGTTAATCATCATCCAAGATACATGTCTTTAAAATAAAGTATACCCCATATGATTCCCAAAAGGGCACTCCCACTGAGGTAATCCCCTAGATTTTATTGCAAGATGTTGCATCAGTGCTCATCTTTGCCTCCGCTCGAGGTGTACCTAGATAGATTAATCTGACTATAAAGGGTATGAAAATAGGGGGGTATTGAAATATTCAAATCCCCCCTCTCTCCATTTTGGATCTAGTACCATCTATCAGTAGATGATGTGGGATGTGAGATCTTTAGATCCACTAAATCATCTTTTTTATCACATTGATCTTGACTCACATGAGCTTAGAGGCTAGCAACAATCATGACATCTATATAACCCCAAATCCTGGGACTCCTAGAAGGTGTAATACCCAAATTAAATGAACTAAAATAACTATGATTCCTACTCTTATTAGGATACGTAGGACGCTTTCCTAATGCTTGATCTCAAGGTACATTCTCTTCAGAAGTCAATCCCAATAAAATTCCCCCAAACTCACTAGAGAATTCTTTTCAGGAGTAAACCTTGACTTATTTCTCTCAAATTAGAAGCTCCCATGTGTAAGCCCCAATCCTGCCCCCAAAAATGTTCCACGTCAAGGGAGTAAGTACCAGATCAAATAAAACTAGGAGGGATTTGATTTCAAACTAACTAGGATACATAGGAAGCCTCTCTAAGGTCCAAACCTAATACAACAAATTTCCCTAATGTTCTTTGAGCCATATCCCAGGTAAGGTCATATCCACCCAGGCGACCATATCTCTTTTAGGCATCCCAGGCCACCTCAACATAAGTACCACATCAAATTTTGACTAATAATCTTCCACCTAGATGTTATGATCACATGAAGTTAAACTACAAGGATGGGTCCTTGTTACATGACCATAAAAGGTGACGTGTCCAGTAATGTGACATCGAACTACGTGGAATTTGATTTCTCTCACGAGGATACATTGGAATCCTATATTATGGGTTTGATACCAATATCAAAATTACCTCCACCCTTGGATGATGATAAACTCTATAGTGCCTCATCACATGGATTAAATCATTATCCTCTTGGAAAAATACTATAGAATCATCAATGTGTCCATAAGAGGGTAACATTGATGAAGAACCTCAGATACGTACATATGATTTTGGACCCATGCATATTTATGATCAATCTTGTGACCTAGGTGTAATCCACATACACATGCTTGGGAAAGAACCAAGGATTCACAAACATATAAACATTTCTTAAATCTATAATAGAGTCCCGAAATATAAAATAATTCCCCTTAAAAGGGTGTGATGAGCCTGACCCCCATCCTTTCGACCAATGGAGTCCTTAAGTTTCATTGGCCAAATCATCCAACGAGTGCCTTCCTTTGGAAATCAAGTTCACAAATCAGGGATAAAAGGGCCGTTGGGTGTTTCTATATCCACAAATAAACCCACTGGAGACTATCCGAGGACATCGTACCCGATTTGGGTTGATTGCACAAACACCAAACCCCCTGAGATCACCCACTGGGACCACTCAAATGTGGAACCTCCTTCATAACACAAAAAGGATATACTGCTCAGTCTTGGTGTGAACATATCTCTCTCAAAAAAGGATCACACATAGACCTTGGTCCGAAACAACCACTACTATGAAATAATATATAACAACACTAAAAATGTATATATAATAAACTGAATAGTGTAAAATGAATGTGTGAGACATCAAATGAAAAGTATAACACCATAGGGTAAAAAATTAAAAGGGGAATAAAAATTAAAAAGATGAAAAACACCATATGCAAATTACTTTAGGAATGGGAAGACATATCCTTACTATAAGGTCACTTGTAACTGAATCTAACAACAATCAACTCCCATCTTGAACCATTATCCCCAATAATCCATTAGTTAAACCTACTCCAATAGCTCTAAATCCACCTATGGTAATTTCAATCCATGAAACATCTATAGAGATAAAACATGCATGGCCAAAAATCCCAATTATGTATGAGTATAGGCATACCCAATAGGATGCCCAAAAAACAAAAACTAAAGATACAATAAATGGAAATTTCAAACCCTAAATACATGGGAAATAATAAAGATGATCCCAAGGAAATAGATATGTATAAAGGTCATAAAAAACATGAAAAATGAATAATTTCAACATTCATAACTTAGTTTCACAATGATTCATATATTGAAATCATCTATAAGTACTAAAAATATCATAAGTCCCACAAATCCTGATGTTAAAAGATCAGTTGTAAGACATATCTTTAGTTATATTTTGGTGTGATATGAAAAAATTTCATTAAAACCATGAAAAAAATAAAAACATAAATCTTTATAGCTTAATTTTAGAAAGATTCATATATCATGAGAATCTAGAAGTACTAATAATAAAAAAAGTATCACAAAAACTGAAGTCAATAGCTTAATTATAAGACATATCTCATGTTTCTTTTTGGTGTGATAATTTTTTTCTAGATAAGTTTTAGATATTATAAAGGGTTTATATTCTATAAGTTTATATTCAAAACCATATTTAAGTATTTCAATGAAACCAAGATATTTCTTAATCCATGTAGTGAAAACATCATCCACTTATGGGGGAGTAATACAGAAGTATTTATGGATAGATCGCAGTTTTTTCAAAGTAGTGGAGTTAGTAGAAACTAATTTTTGGTGATGATGAAGGTTGTTTAAGATTAATATAGAAGAGATAATAAATAAAAACACTATAAAAAGTGTCAAAGGTAGAGAATTCAATTTGAAAATCATTCACTTATGTAAGGAAATCTCAAGATAATCTAGAGCATTGACTACTCATTGAAATTTGGATGTTGACGCAATTCATGAGCATAGAAACTGGTTGTTTTAATGATCAAGTGGAGGGACTTTTTAAAAGATTTAAAAGTGGTGGAACTAGATGGATACTATATATTTTTTCAATAAAAGAATAAGTTTTGGTCACTTGTTTGGTGTACTATTGTAGAGCACCAACGTTATTAAGGATTTGACGCGAGAGATAGGAAGGTCCTAGTCCAGATAGAAAGTAGATCCAAATGAGTAGAGGAACTTGAGCAGAATATGGATATATTTTGGAGGGACTAATGATTTTATCAAGGATTCAAAGTATACCATTTATATATGACATATTGGGAGAACATGAATTAGGTGTTTATTATGGAAGAATTTAGAGAAATATTTTTTTGTATCTTGGTAGGGTGTCCAAAAGGAGGGTTTTGTTGTAACTTATACATAGTACCTATTGCTTCTCCCTTAATGTAAATTTTTAGTGTTATACCATGAATTATTATTAAGTTAAAAACCATGTTAATGAATATGTATCATATTTATTATGTTATTCTATTTAATTAATCTTGGTAAAGTATTTCTTGTCTCTGTGGATGGGGTGTGAGGAACTATCAATTCATGAAACTTCAAATTTATGTTTTTATTCCATTTTCGATATTTTAGAATATGTTTCACATTTTAGGTTCTTGATTTTATCAGCCATATTAGTGTTTTTGGATTCAATTAATGTTATAATATCTGGTGTTATTATGTTGAATGATACCACACAAAGTAGTATCAAATCTTGGTTACAATGTTTGGTGCACCTGACCCTGGTCAAGTAATTTTTTTAGAGGCTGGTAAAGAGAAACATCTAAAGTTAGTCTTTTATTAGGATTTATAATATAGTTCCTATATTTACAAATTTTAGGTTCTGTGGGAGTTCATTTTATTTGGGGAATGGGGTTTGAAAATTGAAGGTTGGAGTTGATGGGATTAAATTGGAAGCAAGAGAAAAGAATAATGATAAGACTCAATCAAAATAAACATGGAGGGAATTTTAGAAGGTGTTAGATATAAATATATACTACATGAACTAAAAGAATGAATCAATCTATTAATTAATATCAAAACTAGGAAACTTATTTAAAGAGAGTGAGTTAATGTGATTCAATTGATCCTAGTTCTGTAATAGACATTGTGGAAGGATTAGGGAATCTATAAAAGAAGATTTCATGGAACCAAAATAATGTTTTAGAAGGTTGATTCTAAATATTTTATTGAAATAACCAATTTTATATATTATTTATGAACTTTTTTCTGAGTGTTTTATAGTCCTCTTCAGTTATGGGACTTTTACTTTGGGGATTTTCACTCTAAATTTGAGATAAATAATGCATCAAAATTTGTTTATGGAAGTTTTTTTCAGAAGGTGATCAACATCCAGATGGTGTTGCTCTCAACATTGTGGAAGAATTCTGTTTCCATCTAGATTATATAACATATGGTTTCTAAGTTTTACAAGGAAGTTATCACATTCTGGGGTTTCATATATTTTGGATAAAAGGTAGAATAGTAAAATGTTGCAGGTTTTTATATTAATGTTTGTATATGGAAAATGGGTGTTCACAAGGAGGGGTTTACATGGTAGAAGAAAAGTGTAAGACATCAATATATCCAACTAGGTTTTTAGAATGGGAATTTTATTCCAAGTAAGAAACTCATAGAATCAGAAAGTTGTAGTATGAGAATCTCATAAATATGATTGATAAGTGGATAAAAATCCTAGTGGAAAAGTTATACAGAAGCATGTATATTGGTAGTATAGAACTTTCTTAGAGTACAACCTTGGGAAGTATTAAAAAGTGATATTCATGGAAGATAGAGTCACTAAGTATCATAATTTCACTAGTTTATCTCATGAAATGTCATTATAACCTTGTAAATTAATTAACAATGTAACATGGAAGGTGTGAGTTTTTATTCTCATATAAAATGTTCGAGGTTTGATTAAAACACTTGTAGAATAGAGTACCATGGAGGAAAGGAGTATGTGTTTTCTATAATACAATTGGTCTATTGGTGGAGAGTTTGAAAAATAATAATTATAATACCTCTCATTATAAAGTCTATAGAAGTTATCCTCTGTGACCATGTATATAATAGGAGCAGAAGGGACATCCCAAAGTCCTTGGTGTGTTTCTTTATAATGAGTGGAAATAAAAGGTTTTGGTTTTTTCTATATTTGTAATATTGACTTATGGAGGGTCATTAAATTTCATAATTTCTTCGTTTATGGGAATATAATCCTATAAAGTATTGGAATCATTTGGAACAATATAGTTGGAAATAGAAGACTAATCTATGCCTTAGTTTGACCAGGCCAAAATTATATCTTATCCTAGGAGTTCATCATTTTGAGGATACTGGATTTTTTAAAATGGAAATTTTATATGGAGGTTTTTTTCTATGGAATTTATAAAGTTAAAAGTATCAGAAGGTCCAGACCATGGTAACATATAATTAATTTTAGAACTTGTAGTACTGTAAGGAGTTGTTTCTTCAAGATTTTAAGGAATTCAATCAGGGATCATTTCTTACTATGGAATACACTTTTTATTTTTATTATAGATGATGGAGAACCCAATTTAACATGTTTTTAGAAGTATGAGTGGCTTGAAATAATGGGAGTTATTTCTAGATCACAAAACTAGCAGAATTTCCTACAAGGATAATAGATCTTGAGGAAAAAGGGTCTACTTACATATGGGAGAAATAAATAGTGAAGGAACAATATGAGTTAAATGATTAATGATGGTGTTTCAATAATTCAAATGGTTCTCAAAGTTATTTCTATATATAAAAATTCATGGATAAATCATAGGACTTTAATGGAAATGGAACATGTTCATAGTATTGAAAGTGAACTTGGATGATTGGTGGAAGCACATTGGTTTCTTAGAGTTTTGTATCAGGAGTAATTATAATATTGGGTGTCAGGTGGTGTATTCCAATTAATGATATTATCATTTCAAGATGTTTTATACCATGGTTTTACTTTGAAAATGACTGATCAATGTCTAGGAAAATTCTAAGGTTGTTTTTTTCACATCAGTGGGTCTTGGATAATTATTAACAAATGAAATGAGAGATAATGTTTATAGAGGACTTAGTGTAATCCTTGTGAATGGTCTTAAAGTGGGAAATTTTTAGGTTTAGCTATGAAAACAATTACCAAGTTGGATATTATTAAGTTTTGGTGTGATAAATTATTTTTGGATAAGTGTTGGAAATTTAAAAACCAGACAATAGGGACAATATAAACTTTTAGAGGGAGCGATGTAGGAGGATTTCTAGATACAACATGGGTTTTAAGAGAAATTGGTGGAGTTATTAGTAATAGATTATAAGTGGATAAGAAGACTATGTAGGATTTAAAAAAATCCAAAATAATTTTAATCTAAATGGATAAATAAGATTAATTTTACACTAAGGATGAATATAGATATTGGAATATGTGTGAAAGATGGAGGATATAATTTCAAAATATTTTCCTGATATAGGGAAAATAGTGGGGAATCAAAATCATTGAATATTCATAGGAAGTTATAATTTTATGTGGTGTATGAGTATATAAGCTAGTGGTTATCATGATTGAGTGTAGTGATATCTATAAATATTGAAATGTGGTGGAACCGAAAAAACTGGTTAGTAGTTGTAGAGTTTATAAATAATAGTATGAGTTGAGGTCACTTGTTTGGTATGCTATGGTAGAGAACCAAATTAAAGAAGTATTTTATGATGGAGGTAGGAAGGTCACAGTCTAGAAAGGCGGAAGACTGGAAGGAGTGAAAAAAGTGAGTGGAATATGTAGTGATTTTGGGGGTTCTGAGGAGTCTAACAAGGATTCTCAATCTAACCTATGTAGATGAAAAGGTGGGATCATATGCATAAGATTTTTTTTTCATTGAAGTGTTTATATAAATATTCTTATATATCTTGGAATCATGTTTATAAGTAATCTTCCCTTGTAACTCAGATGTACTATCTGTTTTTTATCAGTTGATATAAATTTACAATGTTCAAATATGGAATGTAGTTAAGTTTTGATCAATTTAAACCCTTGTGTTTAATTTATTTTGATTGTTTTCTTCCATTTCATTGAGCTTGGGAAAGTATTATATGGTGTGAAGGTGATTTAATGTGGTGGATGGGGTTTGAGTACTTCTCAATTCTAAAAGTATAAATTTTATAGTGCCATTAAATTATGGATGTTCCAGGCCTTGTTTCATATTTGGGGTTTTATATTTCATCTTATGGATCAAAGGTTTTGAGTACAACATGTCAAAGGAAACCATATATTCTTAACGTACCATAAGACTCAAAATGTCTATATAACTCATCACTAAAACTATTCAAACCTCTAAAATCGCATTCCACCACACTATAACTGTAATAGGAGACCGACACCACACTAAGGAGTACACTGGTCAAGGGGGGAACCTGACCATAATAAAAGAAATACCCATTACCTATGACATAGGTAAAATAATAGCATCTATAGGTGGAGGACCCACACTCCATCACATGTGGGATCACCAATCCCATATGAAATATGGGGGACCCACACCTTGTTGGGGTTAAGGGGGTACTGAACCCATGCCTGAATGGAGGACCCACACCATGAGGATGGAATTACTGGGCCCTAAATCCCATGGGGTAGTATATACTTTACAATGTATATAGGGGACCCACACCCTGACCTAAGAGTATATATAGGGGAATTATCGACCCTGTGCTAGTACTGAATGACTTTCTCATGCACCATAATAATATCCAAAAATCTAAAGAGAATCATTTGTCCTGGATATCTGGGAAATAACAACAACTATAAAGGAATCATATACTTTTATACTCTGAGAATTTAATCATAATGGAATACTCATGTGTCCAGTTTTAGAACTAGAGTGATAAGATATGATAAATTCCATAATTTGTCCATACATAACATGTACTACTAGGGTACATAACAGGTGACCTTTGATTGTTTATAAAATGTGTTCAAAAAATTTCCAGAATGTGCGAGGTTTACCTACACATTGTTTTCAATAGGGAACATGTTGTGTGGGACATCCTGATCCATCTAGGATTGTATCTCTAGTACATATTGAATCATATTTCAGGATACATGATGTGTATGTTATAACAAAGAGTACATAGAACCACATAGGATAGTTGACATGTATATCATGTGCACACTAAGTCTTCTCTCTAGAAGTATATAATATGTACAATGAGATACATTATGTTCGGAACCACACTTATACTTTTCATGTTCTCCTTGTACACTCCAATCCATCACTTCCAAAATATATGGCGTGTCTACTGAGAGACATGTCATGTGTGTCCAAATCATTGACCTAGAATTTAAGTGGTTTACATGCTAAGGCAAAAGGTCCCAAGACACATGATGCATGAATCAACTCTATACAACATGTGATATGTATGATTACATGAAAACCCTATTGATGAACCATGTATGATACATGACATGTATCATGAGGGATTACATGGAATGTAATTGATAATTCTAAATCTATAATTATTTATTCTTATGATTCATACTATAGAATACACCTTTGGCCACGTTGTCTAGGATTTTCACATCCAACACCCCTAGATCCTTCATCACACCTAACCATAGATTCACCGATTGACTATTGTTGTTCCATTCAATATAATTTCATCTTGTGGTTGAATTGATGCCCAAAACTTTTGTAGAACCTAATGTGTTATTTCTTATACCTCATGAAAAACTGAATCCCATAGAAATCACTCAAAGATGCATCATGATATCATAATCAAACAAAAAATGGGAATGAAGGGGTTATAGATATTTAATAACGATGGTAGATGCATGGTATGAACACCCTAAATTGGGTTCAAAATCATTTTTATCAAATAGAAAATGAATAAAAAATAGGGAAGAGGCTTAAATATATGATCGATGATAAATTATTCATCTAAAAACATAAGAAAACACATTTTCCATAATAATAATATTTATAGTATTAATAATGATATTATTATTATCCATCAACATATGTTATAAAAAAATCAACCTTCAATCATGGGAAATTAGTTAGTGGAATCCCATGAAGAGATTCTCATCAAAAAATTTATCAAAATATTCAAAACATAAGAAAATAAACTATTTCTATACAATAATACTTACTTAAAATATAATCTAATATTTATCAAGTATTAAATTTATTTCCACTTCACCTTTGACCATATTGATGTCAAAATTATTCAACAAATAATCCAGAATTCAAAAAAATATGATATAAAATTAATTCTTTTCATGACATGAGAAATAATCCATATAAAGATTTTTATTATTTTTTTATTCAAATCAGTTTTTTAGTGAAATAGATAAACCTTAGTACAATAAAAAAAATCAAGGCTAGTTAATAAAAATATTCAAGGAAAGAAAATCTCTATAGATATTGAAAATCAAGGAGGATAAGTTAGCACTAAGATATTTGAATAGGATAACTTCAAGATAATAAATTTTAGAGGAACAAAACAACTAATATTAATAAATAATTATTCTACTAAAACTATTCCATTAATAAGGATATTATATTTAATTCAACACTCTAAATCTTATTATTTATGGACTCATCAATTCACATTTTAGAAAAATGACCTTATAAAATTAGATCATTATTGTTTATAATTAGAAGTTATTTTTTTGATAACCTTATATATAACATCCCCACCTAACCCATTGGTTTGGTTCAAGTAGGAGGTCTTATTAACCTTAGGTGACATTCCCTGGACACCAATGTTTGGAAATAAATTTCAAGGGTTTAAACACCAGATTACAAGGGGGTAATGATTTACCCTTTTATGTATAAACACAACCATCACATGATAAAACCAAAATAAATAAAACCAAGGACATCACTATAATATTCCATGCAATAAAAACCAATAATTAATAATGTAATAAAAACCAAAATCATAGTAATAATGAACAATGTTAATAAAAATACCAAGGTTTTAAAGTAGTAAATGTATCTAGAACCAAGGTAGAACCAATCCAGACAATAATTTCAACCACTAAAAATCTCCATATCTACCAATTATGCTAACAACATCAAGGAGAACCTTTATAGAATTAAGAAACATCCCCCTTTATTATACCATGGTAAAAAAATATACATACACACCTAAATGAATATGTAGGGTTGAGTAATCATACCTAGTAGGAAAACCCCAATAAAATTTTACCACATACCACTAAGACTATAAATATTTAATATTATAGCATTATAAAAAATACTAGAATAATATCAAAATTAGATAAAACAACTTCCATAATATTTAAGTAACCTGATGAATAGATTTTCGAAAATAGTACAACCAATGATGAGTTTTAATTTCAAGAGTATATTAAATTAATTAATTTTTATTTAGCATAACCCACCCATGTTTTCACACTCACAAACACATGTAAGTTTAAAATTTGGACCTTCCTATACTCGTGAGTGTTGTTTCATCCTTTCACTAAGACATTTCTTGGTGAACCAATTTGACAGTGTTACTTACGACCATGATCCATACCAAGATTAAATTAGTTGAAAATGGTACTTCTAACTATTATACATCCTAAATAAACATGAACACACACAACCCAACTATTCTAAGGACACAAGTCAAAAATTATATTTCTTTGAAAAACCCATTTAATCCTTTTGTTTAACACTTTGTGGGTGACACCCATAACCCAGATTTCAAGAGCCAAATAATAAGAGAAAACCCAAAAAAGATTCGAAATGTGAAAATCATTTGAGAGTAGAATATAATTCCTTAAATAATCTTAAGATCATTTTCATTCCAATAAAAGTGGAAAGAGGAAAAAATCACCTACCTCAGGTTCGTTTGACATGGAAATTCTTAGATGATCCAGCAGATCTGACCCCTTACTTCTATTTCTCAATCAAATCCCTAGAAAAACCAATCGAAACTCATCTAATCCTATATATCTAGATATAAAAACTCTGATCTATGCTTATATTCAATAAAAATCGAGGATATACATGATATAAAGGAATAATGATGTCCTAAACTTTTCTTTCCATTATCAAATGCTCAAATAATCATTTGAATCAGAGTCTAAATGCTGAAGATCATCAACAATTTCCTAAGGTAACCCCAAAAATTGAGAGACTAAGTTAACATAGTAAGAATGAGGATTTTTAGGAAATTTTTGGGTTTAAAATCCAATTTTCATACAATTTATTTCCCATTGCATGGTTAGGCTACACACTTTAACAAACCATTCACTAACAATGCGAATAATGTATGTACTAAAAAATTTCAATTCACATAGTTATCCGCATGGTTTATCTCAACCAAGGAGCCAACCATGAGCCTTGTTAGTGACCCGAAACATCTTTCAAGGTTTCTTAGAGACTTGAACATAGTTTATACTAACCACATTAAAATTTTTCACCTCTAAAAAGTCTTCTAAAATTATAAAAAACACTCTAGAAACTTCTCAAATCTTAAAATGATCATTACCTAACTTTAAATAAGCCATAAAATAGGGAAATAATTAAAAAGGGGTGTTGTATTCTCCCCACCATTGGGATTTTATTCCTAAAAAATCTAGAATAGGTTCAAACATTAGACCCACATGAACTTCTCAAGGGCTTGGATCTATGTGAGATCACAAATAGGGGGAGGGGGTGAATCAACGATCCCTTTTTTTTCAATTCAACCAATATGATTGGTTAAAGTCTCGATGCACTCTTATTTTGTATATTAGCCTTAAATCAAACAATATTGTAAATAAAAGACACAAAACACAAGGATTTACAAGGTTAGATACAAAGACCTACTTATTTCCATGTTGGTTATTACCCTAACATGAAATCTTCACTATATGAGAAGGTGTTTAAAAATAGTAATCGGATTTACCCCTAATTACAAGATGGTTATACCCCTATCTATAATACACCTTCTGCAGTTGGTTATACCCCTCAACTACACCTTCTTCTATAGTGATTGGTTATACCCCCAACCATAATATTCTAGCAATTGGTTATACTCACAAACTATTTCCTCTATCTCAAGATGGCTCAATCCACTATAGAAATTTTTTTCGATGATCCTCCTCCATGAGATTTCTATATCACACTTTCTCATGTACAATACAAGTACCTTCGCAAAGATGATGGTATTTATTAAACAACTACTGATCACATTATTTAATCAACTTTCTAAGTCTTATCAAAATGCATAGGAAATAATTATTTCTACTGATTAATAAAGACCCTACCTTAATTAACATGTTCAATATATGCACAAAAAATCATCACTATTATTTTATGAAAGATAATACTTGAACATTATCAATAAAACTTCCTTATTTAATTCTCAATTCAAACTCATCAAGTAAACTTCATACACGAAAGTACGAGGCATGGCTCATAGAATATAAAACCATAGAAAATTTATTTACTTATACTATTATTTTATGTGATAGTATTAAACCTATTTTGTGTATCTAAATTACTCAATATTTGTATGGTTTTATTTTATGCATGTGTATTTATCATAAACTATTCACTTCTACCTACCTTATGTACTTATTCTTTGCACGATAGGTTCTGGTATCACACTATTATCATGTTCCTTCATGTAAACCCAAATGGATGAGACCATGATTTTACTTACTTACACGAAATAGTGTATATCACTATTATTATTTTTATTCATGAAACATTGTGTAAGTGTACACTATCTTGAGGTATATCATAGTTTTCATGCAAACAAGAATGATACACATAAGGGTATTGCTCTCCCAAATGGCTTTGTAGAATAAGTTCTTTACAAATATATTCAAGTTTTCTTTTCAAAAGTTAAATTCCCATGATATCCTCCACACAAGATAATGGATTCTTGGGAATATTCTCCTCATGAGATAGTTATTTTGAGGATGCTCTATTTCACATGAAAACATGATCACTTATCAATAATAGTAGCAACAACACCCTCGATCATGCCTTGATATTTATAGAAAAAACATCTACACCTTTCACCTTCTAAAATATTCATTTCAATTTGAAAAAAACCTTAGTGAAATATGTCATGTTGATTCATATTATATCCCACCTAAGTTGTTCAAATTTTATAAATTAAATGACTAAAAACATAGTGAATACTCTTATGTAAGTTCACATTTCAATCCTCATGTGAATGCAATGAATATTTCATGAATCATCACTACCTCACATAATATTCATGTTGATTTTATTATTTGGTAGTGACTCCTACTTATCATTTTATCTCCTCATAGTTATCTTCATTTATTTATAAAAATGAAGTTTCATGATGATTTGATCACATTCATAACTCCAGGATGATCAAATGACACTCAAATTCATGGATGGATCATTCAGACATCATGGAATGAAGAAAAATAGTGTAAAAAAACTCTTTGGCATCGCTGAAGGTAGAAGGTTATGAACTCAAGTGAATGGACGTCTCAGATCAAGTGGATCAGATAACTCATCAAATGACTATAACATTTTAAGTGGAGGAATAGTGCTCTATTTTCCTCTATCCCACATTGAATATCTATTCGTCTGCTGTGCACTTAATAAATGATCCTATGTCACTATTTCATTGAGCTAGTAGTGAGAGGTCAACACCCACAACATGCACTACATGCCTCATGGGCCGCATCACACCTGTACCAATCCACTAACAACCCATCCAAAGCTATGAATACTCTTATGATCGTTATACCTGGGCCCAATCTCAATTTCCACTATACAGGATGCGTGAACCTCCTCTCCTATGGGGTTGAGTTCCTCCTCCCACATGTTGGGGATCAAGTAGGGTTATGCATCCTATATGGCTAGATCTAATTTTTTGTATAAGCCCACTAAAATAATACTTCCATTATATTCTATAAGTGTAGAATATAATCTCAATCCAAGACATCCTTACCATAAAATTCCCTCTTTATCATGAAAATATATAATATATTTTTCTTCGACACCTTTTTAATTATCATGAAATAATATAACTACTATGTGGCCTTTATTCTTCTTCAACATGTTGCAAAAAATGTGTCATCCTTGACACATGTAGTTGAAATTTAAGAATATCTTAACAAACATCACATTTTAATGTATAATTATTGAATAATGGTTGTTCAAGAATGGAATCCAATTCTATTGATTTTTTTCATACAAATTCTCCAAGAATCACCACTTCACCAACAAATATTGACTAGATTATTGACAAAAAAATTCAACACCAAGTCCAACAATATCCCCCATGGTATTTTTTTTCAATATCATGTCACATCTTTAAAAATCAATATGTGTGATCAAAAATTTTCTCCCCCTTATTTAAAATTAAATACAAAGGATAAATGGGGTTTATCTCAACTTAAAGAATAGAATACCATTATTTTTCATATAAATGAGATTTTAGTAAGTCAACTCTAAGTCTACATGGGATAACACAATGTATAAAACAAGAGTGATGCCACAAAATAATCAAATTTGTACTTAAAGAATGTTTATCCATGATACCATAATTAAACTAATTAGAATTCTTCATTTCAGGGAATATAGAAGTATGTTTTTAAGAGATATAATATATACATTTTAATTAGTACATAAAAACATTTCAATTATATAAAATTTTACTACCTATTTAATTCATTTTTCTCATTATCCATCACCCCTTGATAAGTAGTTTGACATAATCAAGAAAAATGTTCAAAATGTGATGATCATACCTTAGATTCAATGTTTCTCCCCCTAAAGGTATACAATTCATACATCATCATAGAAAGATATATTCTTCATGATGAATGGTTTTTTCTCATTCAATTACCTATATGTTCGTTCGTATTAAAAGAGTTTGGGAATAAGGAGGAACCTCTTGGTTTTTTAGAAACAACATTCTGACTGAGAAATTTCTCTCAATATCAGATTCGTATTCTTCTTAAATTTATTATAATGTGTGATTGATTTTTCCTCATTAGTTTACACTTATTATATGGTTGTATTTTCCTATTAAGTTTCATAATCACTTCTTTATTCTTGAAACCTCTTCATCATAATCTCGTATTGAGTTGGTAGTATTATCATACAATATTTTGTAAAATTACCAAACTTTTCACACTTTTAACACTTCAAAATATTCAATTATTTATTTTTAGATAGATTATCATCAGCTATAACTTCTTTATATATCACCACTTTCATCCCTTTTGACTTATAAAGCTTTTTAACTTTCTCTATTTTTTTTGATATTCTCACACAATTCAATGGTGACTGTATCTTTCTTCACTATCTAACTTGTATTTTCATTTAAATTTTAAATAATCTCACGATGTAATCTATATCTACATTTCTCAAATTTGTGAATTTGTTAACCAAATATTCAAAAAACTTTATTCATGCATTCAAATTTTTTATATGTTGAGAATTTAAATGATGTCATGGTCACAAGTTTCTCCTTAAGATAATCTATTCTCATATGCTTAGTATTTCTCCCCCATGATTCATGCATCATTACTGGTAGTGACATGTTATACCATCATGAATAATATTTATGAAAAAACACTCCACAACACTAGAAGGAGCCTTTAAAACTTTATCTTCAGGTCTGATAGTAGTTATTCTTTTTATATTTTTGTTTCTATCTTTTCATAGATTATGGATATTTTTTCTTGGGAGGAAACCTTCTGACTGAATTAGTCCACTATTTCTTTGTGAATTTTTTTTATCATATATTATATTGGTCATGATTTTGTTTAGTATTTACTCTCAAACCTACACTATTATATATGAAATATATATTTTGAGACTGATTGGGAGTAGAAATAACATATCTCGGTTGACCCTTCTTCTTAGTATCTTGTGATGATTCACCTTTAAGTTCAATAACTCTAGTAAAGTCTTATCTCATTTTATTTAACTGATTTTGAGTAGTAAGACACATTGAACATGTACCATATAATTTATCCTCTTTCTCTGTAATCTTTTTACTTATATCATTCAAAATCTTCTTTGATTCATCTATCTTCAATTTTTATTTTTTATTCTCTTCAACAAGTGTTTATTATTTTTGGTCAAGTTCTTAATTTTCAAATGGTTTTTCTTCAATAGTTTTCATCTTTCTTTATAAGTCAAATATCTTCATCTTACACGTAATTATTTCTTTTATAAGTGTATCCTATTTATTGAGACCTTAATTATTTTTAGATATTATCTTATTAACTTCTTTATTTACCCTTTTATTTTATTTCTTGAGTTTCATATTATTCAAAAATGTATCTTCAAGATTTTCTAACATCTATTCTAGTTCAGTTATATCATTATCTTCATCATCTTCAAATGATTCTTTGGATTTATTATATTTAACCATAAGACACATAAGAATCTTAGAAGATCTTACATCTTCTAACTCATTACTTTTTGATAAAAATTCACCCATTTCCCTTCTCATCATATTTTTCTTCTTGGAAGTAAACCTCTTATTACGATTCATCCACTTATTTTTATAGGACTTCTAATATTATTTATCAGATTCAATGTCAATAACCTTCTTCTTCAGATAGTCACCAACAAAATGATTGCTTCTTTGGAAATTCCAATATCTAAGTGATTGTTTTCCTTTTACATTCTATATACCCCTTTTTAAAATTCTTGAAATATAGCTAATATTTGATTCAAGTCCTGTTCAGCTTCCTTATCCCCAAAATCACTTGATTCTGGTTCTTATTTGATTTTGGATTTATCCTTTATCATGGATTAAAATTACATATAATATATTTCTTTCTTATTAAATGATGGTACTCTTCTAATTTCATATTTTATGATAATATTATGAATTTAATACAATGATAGATCTTCTGGGTCTTTTAGAGTTGAAACCTTTCAATAAAATATATCTAGAAAATTTATCATCAGATTATTCACACTGGTTGAGTCATCCAACTTATCCTAATTTTTTTATTCTACTAAAAATCTCATTTACTATTATAAATTAGTCATCGAAACATTCATCATAACCCATTTTAATATCTTTAAACCTGTTTCTCTAGATTTACAACACATCTTATTTGATTTTATGATTGCCTTCATAGCTTCTTCTCAGTTTATCTAAGATCTCTTTAGTAGTTTTGGGACCCAACACTTTAGTGTATACCTTTTCTAATATATCCATCAAGATTTTATTTTGAGTCTTTATTCCCATATCCAAGTTCCTATTATACACAAATTTTATAGGACCATTCTCAATATAGGGTGGAGATCCCACTACAATTGCATATCTTACTTATATCTTAAGCGATATGAGATACAATATCATCCTATTCCTCTAACCAAGATAGTCCTCACAATTTAAAATAGGATCAAGCCTACTAATTAATGAATTCATATTCTCTATCCTTAGTAATTTTTTGTATCTTTCAGAGGTTACCTTTTCTTTGATACTGATTAAAGATCCCATATTAGTGTGACATCACTAAGAGGGGGAGGGGTGAATTAGTGATCTCTTTTATTTTTTAAAATTATTCTTTTTCAATTTAACCACTATGGATGGTTAAAGCCTTGATCCACTATTCTTGTGTCTCTAATCCTTACCTCAAAGAATGCTATAAATAAAATGCACAAAACATAAGGATTTACAAGGTTTAATACAAAGACCTACTCCTTAAAAAGTTTATTATTCCACCAACATGGATTCTCCACTATATCAGAAGGTGATTATAAATGGTAATTGGTTATACCCAAAATTAAAATTTATTTATACCCCTTGCTCTAATACACATTTAGAAGTTGGTTATAACCCCCAAATTCACCTTCTTATGTAGTGATTGGTTATACCTCCAATCAAAATATTTTATCAACAAGTTAAACCCCCCATTGTAGCCTCTCTCTTAAGATGGATTTATCCATTATAGAAATATATTTTAATGATCCTCCTCTATGATCTTTCTGGATAAAAATTTATAATGTACAATTCGATTACCTTATCACATATGTTAGTCTTTCTAAAATAACTACTAATCATAGTATATTACTAGATTCCCCCGTCTTTTCAAAATACTTGATCAAGAATTATTTATTCTGATTAATGAATACATGAACTCAATTAATGTGTAAAAGATATTCACACAAAATCTTCAATATTATTTTATAAAAGATAAGAATTGCACAACCTCAATGAAATTTCCTTCTTTAATTATTAATTAAAATTCATCATGTATAGTTTATTCATTGGGGTGTAATGTATAGTGCATGGGATTCAAAACCCTATCACATTAATTTACGTGTACTATTATTTTATGTGATATTATTAAATCTATTTTGGGTATCTCAATTACTCAAGCTATGAATGCATGTATTTTATGAATGTGAATACACTGTCAATTATTAACTTCTCCCTGTCTTGTGTACTTATTATTCTCAAAATAGGTTTGTGTATCACACTATTAAAAAGTTCCTTTGTGAAAACCTAAATGGGAGGGACCAAAATTATTCTTGCTTACATGAAATAGTCCATGTCAATGTTATTCTTATTATTTTTCTTCCCAAGACACAATGTAAGTGTACATTGTCTTGTAGTATCTCACAATGTTTAGGAAAAACAAAAGGATACTCATAGGGGTATCATGATCCCTAATGGATTTACAGAACAAGTTCTTCATGAAGCTATTCAAGTGTACTTTCCAAAAGTTGAACTCCCATTGTATCTCCCTTTATACAAGATAAAATATTCATAGAAACTTTATCCTTGTAAAATAGTGGTTTTTGGATGCTATTTTTTCTGGAAAACATGATCACTTATTAGGAATAGTATCAAAAACTCTCTTGACCATGCATCAATATTTATAAGAAAAATATATCTACCTTTCACCACCTCAGATCCACATTTCAAGTGGTGTTAATATTTATGAAATATGCATTGTCTATGAACATTATATCTCAACCAAGTTTTTAATCCTTTCTCAATTATATTCCCAAAACATTGAACCTTATCTTATGTGATTTTGAATTTCATTACTTACATGAATTTGATGAAAATTTAATGCATCAACACTACCTCACATGATCTTCACATTGATGTTCTTATTTGGTAGTGAGTCTTGATTCACAATATATTTCTAAGGATTTATCTTCATTTATTCATGAAAATCATGTTTCATTATAATTTATTAATATTAATATCTTCAAGATGATCAAATGAAACTTTAATGCATGATTGTATGATTCATATTTCATGGCATGAAGAACAACAACGTGTAGAAAATCTCTAGCATTACTGAAGGTAGAAGACGATGACCTTAAGTGATCAGAAGTATTAGATCAAGAGGATTAGATGAATCACAAAATTTTTGTGAAATTTTCAGTGGGGGAACGATGTTCCAATTTCTGATATCCCACATCGAAGATCTAGTCATCCAAAGTATTCTTAATAAATTACACTGTGTGACTATCTCTTCAAGCTAGCAGTGGGGGATCAACACCTGAAACATGCACTACATGCTTCATGGGCTGTGCTGTACCCATGCTAACCCACTAACAACCTGGTCCAAGATAAATACACTCATGTGGGCCTTATACACTGGACTTCTCTCAACTAACACTATACGGGTTGTGTGGACCTCCTCTCTCATGTGGTTGAGGTCCTCCTTCCACATGTGTGGGATTAGGTTGGGCCATGTGGCTTGTATGGATGGACCTATTTTTTTTGTATAATCCTACTAAAAAATAATTTCATTATATTCTATAAGTGTAGAATATAATCTCAATCCAAGCCATCCTCACTATTAAATTCCCTATTCTTCATGAAAATATATGAATACATTTTAGCAGAGAAACCTTTTTAATTTTCATGCAATAATAGAACTATTTCATGGACTTCATTCTTCATGAAAATGTTGTAACAAATGTGTCTTCCTTGAAACATTTATTTGACATTTAAAAACAACTAAAAACATCACATTTTAAATTAGAATTATTAAATCATGGAATTTAATGCCATTGAATTTATCCATAAAAATTATCCAAGAATCACCACTTTACCAACACATATTGACTATCATATTGAAAAAAATAAAACACTAGTCCCAAAAAATTCTCTCATTTCTATGTTTACACATAAATATTAACATTATTCCATAATAATATTACAGATAAATAGATCTCCCTCATAATTTATTCTTCTATTTATATAGAATTTGTATCGGTTCATGGATAAACGTCTCATCCAGTTCAAGAGTAACATTGTACCAACTGGTAACATGATTGGGATCTGGGTGATACTTATTCAGTTAAGAGACATGGAAGAAACTATAGAAAATAACGAATCTCTATAGTAAGGCTAACTTATATGAAACATTTCTATAACACCCTAATATTTTTTATGAAATATTTTTTTTAATAATTTGATAACTTGAGTTGCACACAATATCACGTTTAGATGAACCATGAAATATTATTAAAATACTATATGTCTGTTATAACCTAGACCTTAAATTTGTAAGAATGAATATAAATAAAGAATTTATGAAATAAATATCCAAATAAATATGAATTTATTGGTAAGTTCTTATAAAATGAACAAATAATTTTTATTAAAGTCATTTTATTCTTCAAAAATATGTTTTCTTCAAAAATGGGGTTTCTTTATTTTTAAGAGTAAATATTATAAATAATCTAAAAATGTTTTATAAAATTCATTTGATAAAATTAATTTAATTTTTGTATTAAACATTTCGAAATTATTTTTGGATGAATTTTTGATAATTTTATGAAATGTTCAAATTTTTAATGGATAACGAAAATAAGGATTTTTATTGAAAATTATATTTTCTTTTAAAGTTTTTTTAAGGTCAAATAATGTTTTGGATTTCTTAAATTTTAATTATTTAATTGTTATTTAATATAATCCAATTATGGGTTTTTAATTGTATTTTATACTTTAATTTCATATAAAATCATTTTATATTTAAAATGGATATTTTTCAGAAAAAACATTTTTTCATGGAGTTTTGTAGGTTCTATTTTAAATTAAATTCTACCACTTATATGTTTTGAATTATTAAAAATTGATTATATATTTATAATCTAAAGTTTTAATTTTTTTAGATAATTCCATTTTATTTTTAGTCAATATGAGTAGTAGCTCTGGAAAAATTTATTACCTTAGGTAAGGGTAAAATGGGTTAATATGGATTAAAAAAGTGACAAGGCTATAAATTTTCATCATATTTATTATTGTATGAATTTAATTTTACCATTAACACCTAATATTATAAATTGAGTTATTTAACCGATAATTTTCCATTATAATGACTTTGATATTTTTAAAATCAATGAAAGTGACAAAATGTCACTCTTATTTTAAAGAAGTGTAATATTTTTAATATAGGGTTAGCTAGAATATATTCTCAACTATGAATATTTTTTGGAAAAATAAATTATTTATATTCGTC
Source organism: Viscum album (assembly GCA_963277665.1). NCBI lineage: Eukaryota > Viridiplantae > Streptophyta > Magnoliopsida > Santalales > Viscaceae > Viscum > Viscum album. Next base: position 1,964,477,586 of record OY728137.1, read on the forward strand.
ATGGAAATTTATTTTTAATTTTTAAGAATTAAATAATTACTCTAAATAACTACACAACATTGATGCATTAATTATTAAATTAAATAAAAAATCAAATAAATGATATTAAAATTATTAAAATAAATATAATTTGAATCAATTAATGTTATATACGAATTATATAGATGATTATGACATATTAGGGATGTATTAAACTATTTGGTTAAAATATATCTTATTGTATTGATTTTCTTAAAGTCAAAGTAATGAATAGTGTAAAAATTGACACTAATGACATTTTATGAAAAAAATATTTTATTAATTTATTAATTTTTTTTAAATAATGATAAATGAGATAATTTATGGTCTAAAATATCATAAATAGGTCATTTATTCTCCAATTTACATTTTATAAGTAAAAATTACAACCTTTTAATATTAAAAAAATTTGTTACCGTAGTTAAAATTAAAATAGGTTAACTAAGGGTCAAACCAAATGATAAGGATTAAAATATCAAAAAAGAAACACATATAAATACTATTGGTTGATGATATTACAAAATTATATTATATTATATTCTAATCCATGGAAATTTTGTGGTATTTGGATAGAAGAAAATTTATTATAATTTAATCTTTTGAAAAATTCTAAAAATGACCCTCACCTCAATTATAAAAGGGAACCTTATACCTCAATTATTTACATCACCTTGAGAATTATATATCATATATACCCTAATAATTTCTCTTCTAAACTTCCCTACACACCTTATATAGGCTTTGGTATTCTCCAAAGTTCATCCCTAGATCCCTTTAGAGGATATCCAAAGGAGACGTTTCAAAGAAGAGGTAATCACTATAACTGATCACTTTTTTTTCTAATGTTCCTTATCACCTATATATCTAAGATGTTTATCATAAAATAATAAAATCAATATACTCAATATTATTTAATTTTGTTATAATTATTAAAACACCATTATATATCCTATTTCCCATCAAACAAGAAGTGAAATTATCACTCATGCATACATACGACTTACCATCTCCACGTAGTAGTATAATTGTTTTTTAATCACTACTTTATGAGGATGGTTATAATGATGGAAATAATGGATATATATGGTAAATATGTCATGATATTGATTCTATAAAATTAATATATCATCTATTTCTCTACCCATTCACAATTAAGGGAATGATACCATCGCTTGTGTGTACGTAAGGCCTACCGTTTACAAGATTCTATGCAATTCATTTTCCATGTTCAACATTTAACAATGGTTATAATTATATTTTTAATGATTAAATATGATATTTATAAAATTAATATAATTATGGTGATGATGGATATATATCCTATGCAAAACAATTGGGACATTTTGAAAATAATGATACTAAGATCAAAATATATGGACAAAGATCACCGAACCGAAACATGCTTGGAAAATGAAGAAGTTATCACAAAAAAAGTGATTTAAATAAAAAATTATTAATAAATGGGTGATAAGATTTTATACATAAATAATAAATGATATTATAAAATTAATTTTATGGAATAAATTTAAAATAAATACATATTTATTATACGGGAGGTTTAAATGTGAACAAAGAAAGACAAGACTTGAGTTAAGATAATTATTAACTCAATTTCCTTTTGTTGAGTTAAAATTATACTTCATTAATTATTTAATACTAATATTATGTGTTAAATTAATTTTTATTATCTTATGTTTTATTTCCACTTTTTTATATGGGTTTTAGTGGATTTAGATAATTAATTTTTAACATTCACTTCAATGCTATTATTAAGGTATTTTCTTTCAAAAATCCTCTTTTAATATTTCTTTTTACAAAAGTAAAAAAGATATGTTTTTAAAATTATACAACATGATCTGGTTTTCTTACTTTCATGAAGAATTATTGTTTTTAAGCTTACTATATAATCTTATAAAGTTCATTTCAGAGAAAATTCTTTGTAATTGTGAGACTTAAAAAAATGTTTTCAAAATGGAAAGGATATATTCCACTAGAATTATATCAAGTGATATTTGAAAATAATTTTCCATATAAGAAAAAATTATTTGAAGTTAATTATGCATTATATGGGATATGATTCAAGGTTACTATCCTTAATCTTTCTATGGATGGTTTATGTTTATGATGGCATGATGTTTACTAATTCTGTTACTTTTTCATTGGTTATGATATGATGAATGATTTAAGTTCATGTGGAACAAATATGTATGGTTTTAATTATGTGATGGGTGGGACCTATATCTCCCTCTAATGAATTGGGTAAAGATTTAAATCTCACAAGATAGAAAATAATTGAATAAGAAGTGAAATCGGTACAGTAATACAGGGATGGAATGAGAAGTAAACCCAATTTAGTAATATAGGGATGGAACAAGAATTAAACCCATTCGAGTAATACTGGGCTGGAATGAGGAGTGAAACCCATTTAGTAAAGTAATTTGTCTATTATGATTATATTGTAAATGATCCTTGACTAATATAGAAATATTTTATATTCTTATATGTATACCAAAAATTATATGTCTTATTCCAATATTATTCTCAAAGATAATGTTCTTTAATTTCTTTATGATTCATGTCTTATTAACTACCAAGATTTATTCCATGTTTTAATATTATGATCTTTCATATATAGGATTTAATTTCCATGTTTTATGTTCATGTACTTATACCCTTATGCTCATGTCATAATTGATATCTCCCCTATTTACTCTTACTGTGAATCTGAGGTCACCCCTTTCTTATGTTTATTTTCCCCAAGATATGAAGAAAGGTATTAAGTCTGATATGTAAAAAAGTTTCTAGTTATGAAGAAATAAGCGAGAGATGATGTAGATGTTTTATGAACCAATTGTTTATTTTTCCAAGTTTCCAAAGGCACTGAACTATTAAATTCCTCAGATATGTGTTTTTGTAATGTAATGAATATTCATTTAAAAATATATAATATCAATGTATGAGAAGCCTGGTTCACTATATTTGGTATCATAGGAAGTTTATTAGAAACATCGGGAACTAGATTTAGGAAAACATAGATTATATAATGAATCCATATGATAGAATTTTGAAATATTCCCAAATAAAACATGTTTAAGATTTAGAGATTAGTTATAACTAAAATTTCAATTTATGTTAAGTGTTTTAATAGTTTTGATATTATATATTATGTTTCATAATTTTATGATCTAATGTAGTGTATTTAATTTTATAGAAATGGCACATAGCTGAAGGAATAGTAATTGTATCAATATATGTAGGGATTGTTCTTTTAGGTAAGATAATGAATCTGGAGATGAAGCTATAGATGGAGATAAACAAATTAGAACTATATTGGGATAGATAAATTAGGTTATGATTAATAAACTATCCTTTATGGAGTATCCAACTGATCCACAATATGGTGTAACAATGATATACCTCTTTATACATCAGAAACCTCTATAATTAAATGGAACTACGAATCCATTTGTAGATGAGAAATGGATAAGTTCCATAGAGAAGATATTTATCTCTTTAGTAATTAATTAAAGGGAGAATGTTTTCATAGAATTTTATCATCTCCCAGGGGATGTAGATCAATAGTGTTCATTGATTCAAAACACTAAGTGTATATAAGAAATAACAAGCATGGAATTGAAGGTTTTTAAGGAACTTTTATTGGAAAAATATTTTTCTTGAGAACAAAGATCAAATATAGAGAGAAAATCCTTGAGTCCGAGATGAAAGTAGGATGATAATGTTGCTAAGTATACAACTAACTTTACAAGTTTATAAAGGCATGTTTTAGACTACTTATGTTATCCAAAGATCAATATTCACCATTTATTCGATGAGATTATGCCGATTATTTAAAGGGAACTAATCTGAAAAACTTTCTTATCATATGAGGATATATTATCATGTGCTATCAAGACATAGATAGAATTATCCAAGTCTCATGACTTCAAAAGGAAGAAAGATAAGAAGAGGATGGAAGAGAAAAATATAGATAACAAGAAGAAGGGAAAGAAGTATTTTCCCACATGTGAAAATTGTGGAAGGAAATACCCTAGAACTTGCTTGAAGGGAATGATATTTTTCTACACTTGTGGAGAGAAAATACACAAGGCTTGTGATTGTAAGGGAAAGAATGAAGATGTCCAATACTTCAACTATAAAGAGATGAGGCACTATGAAAATTAATGTCCTAATCATAAAGGGAATGTATCTAAAAAGAAGAAAAGGGATCAAGTTCAAGTTTATACTGTTACTATAGTCAAAGTGGAATAATTAAGTTTTTTAGATTCAAGAATTACATTGTAAAAGTATTTTATCAATGATATTCTAGTTGTAAGAATCATGAGATATATAAGGATTTTACTACGATACTTCTTCTTTAAGGATTTTTAAGCATGTATATTTTCATTAAGTTTTTTTGTTGATCAAAGTATTCAAATATTTGATATGTGACATTAATAGTCACATTATATTGTTTTTGGAATATAATATTAAGTTGATTTTGGAAATTTAGTGTCTGTATAAATTTTTGGACTTTGAATTTGGATAAATGTATTTTGGATGATTCTTAAGTTTAAATAATTATGAAATATATTAAGTTGAACTTTGGATATTATTGATTTAGGATAAATTAATATTTATCACACTGGATAACCTATGCCAACCACTTTGGTTTTGATAAATATTTAGAGGATGAAGGAATGACTTGTGGAACTTATGGTTCATTAAAAGTGATTCAGGAATAAAAAATTCACCTCAAATATCCATTTAATAGAATAAGAGATGAAGTTAAAAAAGATATTATCCAAAAAAATGATGAGATTATTCTTATGACATGTAAAGTAATCAAGTAAGTTTATTTTCTCAAGTGATTTATTTGGATAGTAAAAGAATCCCTAAACTATAGGAAAATGATGTTGGAAAAAAAATTTCCATTTAATTTTCATTATGAGAAATCAATGGTCTTTTAACTGATAACATATTTATGGTTTTTTGATGGTTAAATTTTAAATAATCATATTCTATATCACTCTACATTATAACTTGATAGTTAGATTTCTCTTCCATGTATATATTTTCACTTCCCACTAATGTTCTAATAATCAGAATCCTAGTTTTGTGGTGATCTTCACATTTTAATTTATCATGACTTGACCCAAGCCAGGGCTCAAGCCACAACTAACCCAAGCCCAACTCTATATGATAAGGGGTGGGGAAAATCACCGAAGACATAAATAACCCAAGAAGGCCTTTTTATAAGAACCTGTAAACATGAACACAACCAACTCAGTGAAAAAGTATAGAGGGATAAAGTGAAGGATGAAACACTACTATAAATAAACAAAACATGCATGGACCTCTAAAATGTATAAAGTATGATAGTGTAAACTAAAAATAAAAGGGACAAAATACACACCCAATAAAAAATGTGTCCAAACCTGACAAAATACTTGAAAAGTAAAGAAGTTGAGAGATCCTAACTCATGGATACCAAGAAATAACCACCATACGCGGTCCAAGAATGTCATATACCTAAGCTCCTCTAAAGTCATGGTCAACCTGTCAGCTATTTGAAAAAGTCATGACATGCATTGGGAAAATTCCATGCAGGGGTGAGTATATACATAACTAGTATAGCACCCCGAAAGTGGTAAAGGGAGAGAAGTAAGGGATACTACTGAAGAGGAAAATAGTAGATAGAATTATTTATAGTGAAAGAGTATAACTCAACCCAAACAGAGTGAAATTTAGCTCATCCAAACACAAGGAGCCTGACACTATGAGAAGATGAACTTATCATCGATTCTTTTCTATATAAATTAAGAGAGTGAACTCATCTAACAACGAGAATCTAGACACAGAAAGCAAGTGGCATACCCAACACATCTTCACCTCTCTTGGAAGGAGAGTTTCAAAATCCAAAGGTGAATCTAGAAGAAAGGATATATATATATATATATGTATATATATATGCTCAGTCAGAGAAACCCAAAAAACAGATTAAGGGTTCTCAATCTCACAACTTATTCCAAAAATAAGAGTAGCCAAAAGTTCCAAAAGATTTCCATCAATGATTCCCAAAATCTCACGCATCATCCATGAACACACAAGTATAAGGTATTCAATCACCACACTTTGATACTATCTACTCTAGGTGGCACCAACTCTCCCACACACTTTTAGGTCACGTCACAAGAATGTATCTTAGTGGGGGGGAAATAGTCCCTATTTCTCATGAGTCAAAAGGTGCGTCAAATAGCGTCTCATCCATGTGCCACACAATCGATGGCCCAAAAGTTCTTGGTAAAGATCTCATTCCCTGGTACAATAGGAGGGTCCTACTATGATATTCACTAAGGAACTCCACTACCTAGCTCGACAGGAGGGTTATGCTCAGGAATGTCATTGAGGAACTCCACTACCCAGCCATGCTGGAGGGTTATTCATAGAAAGTTATCAGAGAAATCCACTACCTAGCCCATGTAGAGGGTTATTCTTGGAAGATGTCATCAGGGAACTCCACTTCTTATCCATACTATATGGTTACACATGGGAATATGTCATCAATGAAATCCACTGCCCAACCCTGCTGGAGGGTTACGCCTGGAAGGTCATCAGGGAACTCCACTACCCAACCCAGCTGGAGGGTTACGTTTGGAAGATGTCATCGGGAAACTCCACTACCATACCATTCAAGATGTTTACACCTAAAAGGTTATCAGATAACTCTACTGCCTAGCTATATGAAGGGTTACGCCTGGAAGATGCCATCAAGGAACTCCACTTCCTAGCCCTACTAGAGGGTTATGCTCGAGAAGTTGTCATTGGGTGTCTCCTCACTTCACTATGCCTAGAACACTCTATATTGTATCTAAAAAGCCACAAAAAATGGTGAAATCCCGTTATATGTGAAAAAATTCTTAGGATGGGATACTCGCGGGGAAAAACCAGAGTTCAAACGAAGGAGATACAAAACATTGAAGTTTCCTAAAAAAGTGGTATAAGGCTTTTCGTGGACCCACACAGCATGTGGTCCCACTCTGCTTCTTGGCCATGTCCTCACCAAAACATAGATTGTTGGCCATATAGAACTACATGGTGTGTAATCATACTACAAAAAATATCAAAGCCAAATCCTGAAGAACACATGAGGATCATCACCAGTTTGAGGGAAAAAACATAATTTCACTAATATGACTCTCCAATCAGCTCCAGATGGACAAAAAAATCATACCATTGCGATCCTCATAGAAAAAACATGAAGATATTATATTCAATTACCTCAATTAGACACCTGGTAAAAAGGTGAATTTCACTATAGCATGCTCAAAATAATATCTCGTGGATCCAAGACACGAGTCAAAATTCAATACATAAAATTTATCTTGAAACATCCGCCTTAAATTCAGGGTCACAACATCGTAGATGATCCATCATTCTGACACCGTATAAGGGAGATATGTCAGATACAAGATCCCATAGTAATAATAATAAAATTATTATTGGGTGTTTCATTGACCTGAGGCATGAATTAGAAAATGGTATCCAACATCGATCTTAAAATGACCATCTCAATTTCACGGTCACACTACCTCTGATGGAAAGTCAATCTGAAGTCGTATGGAGGAATTATGACCGAATTATGATTTTCCCAATAATAATAATAATAATCATACTATTATATTATTATTATTTTTAACTCTTTTTTATTTCCTTTAAGATAATCATGCCCAAACCTCCCTCCCCATTTCTCTAGTGCATGCCTAGAGAGACCCCACACCCCTCCTCTTTTTTTATCATTCCAATTTAATTATTTTATTAAATGTTATCAATTAATAACCATAATTAACATTAAATACGTGGGGAACCTCTTTTATTACCTCCTCATTATCATTATTATTAATTAAAACCCATCATCATTTATTAAAATTAATCTCACCATGTTATTATTATAATAACAATATTATCATTATTAGAAATAATAATAATAATAAAACATTATTATTATCAGAAATAATAATAATATCATACCATTATTATTAATAAAAATAATAATGATTGCACAAATATCACTAAATTAAACCCATTTTATTTTTATTAACCCCTCAAACACATTTTTGTGTCATGATGATGATGATGATGATGATTATTATTATTATTATTATCATTATGATTATGATTATGATTATTTATTAACACCCGCCACATTGACCATGCGTGACCACTTTTCTGGAGATCCAAGTCTGGCCACCATCATGTCTACACTGACTAACCTCCACTATGAGATCCAGCACATAAAATCTACTTGAAACCAACCCCATCACACAACATATCATTGTCACGTGCTAATCGAGAAAATGAGGGTTATCGAACTGATATCGAACCACCTCAGATCAGAAACATGAACCCATAGTGCCAATCTGATCCATTCACCAAACACCGTCCTGCACATTTATTAATCCATCCACAAACCATTTACCCACATATCGATCATGCCACCGTAACAAATCTGGGGGTTCGACCACATTCAAACCCGCCCTAGAAAAGTCGAATCGTAACCCTATGGTCCAACAATAAAGAATGTGAAGAATGGTGGGGTGGGGAGCACCAATAACAAAGTTGATAAGCATCATTGGAAAATCATTCTAGGAAAATGATTTCATAGTGGTGAAATTGGGGTGAGAAACCTGACATAACAAGAAATAAATTGAAAGGCTAATTAATTTGGATACATGGGATCATGAAAAGGATCAAATTCACGCCGACCAAAGAGAGGGAATTGATCATGCTCAATTTTTTAATTATAAGGGTGGTAAAACACATATAATAAGTCCTACCGTAGTTTTGGATCGATTTTTGGTGAAGAACATGCTCACACAATGATTTGAAGAAGCCGATGAGTTCTTCATGCTTCGATTCCCCTTGATCTGTAGGCTTGTTGTTGTTCGTCGAAGGGATTCAGAAAGGAGGAGTAGGAGAGATCTCTTGTTAGTGAATTGTGAATTAAAAGGCCAGCCCTAGCCAAAATTCCATAACGATGAATTTATTGACATTTGTTTTAGTTTAAATGAATTTAATTAATTAATTAATTAATCCACTTAAACATACTGCCCATGGGCGATGGGTTCAAATGTCCCACACCGACTCATTTTATGTCATGCCTAGGGTAAAAACCACATTACAAACCCAACTGCGGCCTCATAATTCTAATCTAATAAATCAATTAAGAGTTATCCCATTTTATTTAATTAACTATTCATGTAATATAAAATATATTTAATATTTTTATAAAATTAATTCTGGGAACACAAGTCCTCAGAATCACATGTCCTCTTAGTGCCTAGCTCTGGAAATATATTTATGAATATTTCAAAGTTTTACAAGGAAAAAACCAGGTCTCTACATCATTCCATCCTTAAATATTTTCATCCCTTAAAAGAAATACTAGGAAAAAAACTTGGGATACTGAGCTTGAATATGGATCTCCCACTCCCAGAAATTATCATGAACATTTATGTGTTTCCACAACACACAAACCAAAGGGATAGTCCATCTATATAAGGATTGCTCATATCGATCCTTAATCGCCACTAAGTGCTCTACAAAGGTGGTTCTATCCTCAATGTCTACCTCATACCAGTAAATGAAGTGCATTGGTTCATGCACGTATTTAATTAGATGTGACACATGGAAGAAGTCGTTCACCTGATTCTGCTATGGGGGTGGGGATAGGTGGTAAGAAACCTTACTAACCCTTTACAAGATCTCGAACGACCCAATTAACATTAGGGATAGCTTTCCTCCCAAACCAAACCACTTCATTCCTCATCATGTGGAGACTCACAAGAAAACCTAGTCTCTGACACGTGCATGTCGTGGGGTGTGACAAAAACAAATATTACCTAAGTTAAAATGCAGTAGAGTGGATTACCTAGGTTGTCTCCAGAGAGGAGTGCACAACAATTAAGCTGTCACCTTAAAATAGAAAGAAGTGAGGTTGTTTTTAGAAATTGTTTGATTTAGAAAATACAAGAAAGAAACTAAATAAAGTAAACTAATTAAGTGAAAGTTTTGAAACAAATTGAAAAATTATGTGATCTAAATCAGTGATATGAAATGGTGACCAGGTTAGGGTCAGTTTTCCAATTGTAATTCTATCATTGTTTATTTTACCCAATTCTCCTCTGCTAAATCGTTAAGAGTGAGAATCCACAATCGTTTCTTCTCACTCCCTTGGTCAATTAAAAATGTGAGAATAAACCTTAATAAAATCTTAGGTTGGTATACTCTCCTTCCAATGTGTAATAGAGTTGTAGAAAATACCCCCAATTATCTTATTCAATTCCCAATCGGGTCTTGTTTATCCCAAGTAATCAAGAACATTCACTACTCCTCACACACATACCGGTGATCACCGAGTACTACACCACTAAATCCCGGTCTATTCCATTGTTTATAAACCAGAACCTAGTATAGGGAGATATTGATCATTGACCAAATATAAATGAACAACAGAATCTAAAATCAGATACAATCGTACATGATAATAAAAACTGTTATAAGAAATTGAAACAGATTCGCAGAAGAGAAAAGATGATTTTAAAACATTAATAGAAGGAACTCATGAAATACAATATGGAAAACCTCTCCTTCCCCAATCACACAGAATTTTACCCCACCATGGTAAGGGTAATTTTGACTAAGGGGAAAGAAGAATTCATTAGAAAACTAAGAAGAACAAAAGAGAGAAAACAAAGAACATAAATTTGATCCTCCAGAATCTGTCCTCTAGAAGTTGGCCTCTGTTATGCCTACCAGACGGCCGAAACTCACTGAGGTCCCTTATTATAGAATGTTGGGAATGAAGTTTTATATCGACCATAAAATGTTGAGAGTCATTGGACAGGTGTAAAGAAAGATATGTCCGAATAAATGACCATTACTTTTCTGGCCTCCAAACACTGTTTCACCTACTCTACTTGTACGCGCCAAAAGGATGCATTAATGAGCTCCATAATTTATGAAATTTAATGTGAGCCTTCATTTTGAAGTCCTCTGTCTAAACAAGCTGTAATAACCTCATTCTAATGTCGGATGAAGTAGATATTGTATATTTAATGAAGTGGTGTCCATTCTGCCTTCCAAACTGATTTCTCCACTTGATTGAATTTTCTACACCATTGGGTTTCCAATTGGGTCTTGGTCCAGAAGGAAAATTTTAATCCCACAAGTATAGGAATCCTAAAAAAAAATATTCACTTCAATTGGACCCATATTATAAAAGTTATGCCCGAACAACAGAAGCTATATAAAACTGACAATTTTACAGAATTACCCCATTTTCACATTTAAGCCCAAAATACACCAAAAACACATAAATGATGAAAATACACTCCCATTGAATAATTGGGAGGGATTAAATCATTGAAAAACATATAAATAATAATGAAAATATTAACTCTATAAATTCCCCCACACTTTTCACTTGGACTCCTGGACAAGTCAGAATCAAAATAAAATCAAAGTAAATTCAAAACACATATCCATGAGATCCACAAATTTGAAAACAAGAAACAAAATATATCATGCCTCCTAAAACTCCATTATTTCATATTATTAATTTAGGATAATTCAATAAATTTACTCTTCATTTCTCCTCCCATGCACACAAAACACTTACCTAACTTTCATTATCTCTCATTACACAAATCTCAATTTTTTAGCAATGTCTTTCTCATCCAAACTCATACAAGGGTCACCATAGGCTTGATAAATTCCTACATCTCCACCCGATGTGAGTAAAAGACATATGTTTATAATGAGTAATTGTTAAGGTTGTTCTGTGGCTTTAGGTTGGTAGGATTTATATGTGAAAATTATGAGGCTGAATGAAGAGGGCTTGGCTCTTTTTGAAGCAAAATTGCATTACTCTAATTTTCACAAATGTATGGTCTTCTCTTCACTCCCCTTAGTAGAAAATAAACTCCTTATCCATGGAATATCAAGGAATGTTCCCATAGTTCATCATTTCAGCAGCAAACATTTCAATCTTCTCAAATATAATATTTCTTGAAAGCTCCAGAAAAGGCACAGCTTTCAGCAGAATGATATTTTTTACAGCAATAACATCTCTTCAACATTTTTTTTTTCACCCAAAGTATCCCCAGATAAGGTAGTACAATACAAGACATCTTCCCCCGACACTTATGTTCAAATAGATCATGCAATTTCACTTCAAGAGCAGGTTGGATAGGGAATATTGGCTTATAATGTGGCTAACCTAATAGGATTCTCATGTATTCTATGGGCTAAAAGGATTAAATGTTCAAGGTAGGCCATTATGAAAGGGATTATATTGAAAAGGGGGATTTCAAACCAAAGAAATGCCTCAATCATTTAAAACACAAGTACCTCAAACCCTCATGTTTTGAGAGGAATAAATCAAATTCTGGTTAAATCAAGCATGATTTGGTTCTCTCAAGAAGTGAGGTGAATGTAAAGAATATAAAAATAATAGGTTTAGATGCCTCACGGGAATGTGATTTCAAATATAAAGACAGTGATATGTGGCATGGGATTCAAAAAACAGAGTATTTTTCATGAAATTCCCAAATAATTGAACTTGAAACAATGTCATTTTCAGCATTCATTTAAGCTCAGTTTCAAGGAATAAATTATTTCACTCATGGAGATGGGTTTCAAAAATATCAATGACAATCATTTCAGCTCAAAAGTTTCAAAAACACACAAAAATTGAAAAATAAACACAAAAAAATCTAAACACTCACATTTTTTTTAAAAAAACAAATAGGAAAACAAACAACACATAAAAATCCTACACTACAAAGGTTCCCTCCCCCACACTTAAATGATGCAGTGTCCACAATGCATTCAAATGTATTTAACATGTAAGAATATTGGAAATTTAATCACAAAAATCATGAAAATATAATGGAGAGGTACTACCTGATGGAGTTTATTGATAAACCGGTTGGAGGAGTGTGATCTCCTCCATTGGCTCTGATGGCATGGTCCCAAGGAATTTCTTCAATCTGTTCCCATTAACAGTGAATGGATCCTTCACTCCATCCTTCAAAATCTGTATAGCACCAAAAGGATATACATGAGTAACTATAAATGGACCTTCCCACCTGGAATGAAGTTTACCTGGCATCAGCTTGAGTCTTGAATTGAATAACAACACTTTGTCTCCTGGATGGAAGTCCTTTGGTTGGATCAGTTTGTCGTGAGCCACTCTTGTTCTCTCTTTGTAAATCCTAGAATTTTCAAATGCTTCCCTTATAATTTCTTCCAGCTCTTTTAACTGCAATCTTCTCTCTTTACTAGCACTTTCAAGATCCAGATTCATCTTCCTCATAGCCCAGTATGCCTTATGTTCCAATTCCATAGGTAGGTGACAACTTTTCCCATAAATCAGCCTATATGGACTCATTCCAATTGGAGTTTTGTAGGCTGTCCTGTAAGCCCATAATGTGTTTTCTAACCTTTGGCTCCAATCCTTCCTATTTGGATTAACAGTCTTTTCCAAAATTCCTTTTATTTCTCTATTGGACACTTCAGCTTGCCCATTAGTCTGTGGATGATAGGGAGTTGATGTTTTATGATGCACCCCATACCTTTTAAAAAAATCCACCATTCTCCAATTACAAAATTGAGTCCCTTGATCACTAATGATGGCTCTAGGAACTCCAAACCTACAAAATATGTTAGCCCTGACAAAATCACAAACAACTTTAGCATCGTCAGTCCTGGTGGATTTTGCTTCCACCCATTTGGAAACATAATCAACAGCAAGAAGAATATAATAATTTCCAAATGAAATTGGGAAAGATCCCATAAAATCTATCCCCCAAACTTCAAATATTTCACAAAAATTAAGTGGCTTTTGGGGAATTTCTTGTCTCTTTGAAATATTTCCTGAAAATTGACATTTTTCACACCGTTTACAAAATTCATTAGAATCTTTGAAAAGTGTTGGCCAATAAATTCCAGATTCTAAAACCTTTCTTGCAGTCCTTTGAGGTCCAAAGTGGCCTCCACAAGCTAATGTCTGACAAAACCTAAAGACTGATTCAATTTAATTTTTAGGCAAACATCTTCTGATCATTTGGTCATTGCAAATCTTCCAAATAAATGGATCATCCCAGATGTAATATTTAGATTCAGATTTAAATTTGTGAATTTGGTGAGAATTTAAATGAGATTGGACCTGAAATGTTACCAGATAATTGACCATGTCAGCGTACCAAGGTACTTCTCCTTCAATCAAGTACAAATTCTCTCCTGGAAGGCGATCATTTAGTGGTTCAGTGTCTGGAATCTCAACTTCAGCAGTGTTGGGTAGTCTACTTAAGTGATCAGCCACTTGGTTCTCAGATCCCTTCTTATCTTTGATTTCTATGTTGAACTCCTGTAGTAGTAGTATCCATATCACTAGCCTTGGTTTTGCTTCAGCCTTCTTCATCAAGTACCTAAGAGTTGCATGATCAGAAAACACAATGACTTTAGTTCCAAGCAGATACGATCTAAATCTTTCTAAAGCAAAAACAACTGCTAAAAACTCTTTTTCTGTTGTTGTGTAGTTGAATTGGGCCGCATCTAAGGTTTTCAAGGCATATGCAATGACTTGTGGACTGCCCTCAATTCGCTGAGAAAGGATAGCTCCAACTACTTGGTTTGAAGCATCACAAAGTAGCTCAAATGGTTCTTCCCAATTTGGTGGCTGCATCACTGGTGGTGTAATCAATTTCTTCTTCAACTCATCAAATGCTTCCCTACATGAACCGTTGAAATCAAAATCATCATCTTTAAAAAGTAATCTAGAGAGAGGGAGAGAGTTCTTACTGAAATCTTTTATAAACCTCCTATAGAATCCTGCATGTCCTAAAAATGATCTAACATGTTTCACACAAGTTGGGTAAGGCAAAGAATTTATCACTTAAATTTTTGATTTATCAACCTCAATGCCTTTCTGTGAAATGACATGCCCAAGGACAATTCCTCTCTCAACCATAAAATGAAACTTTTCAAAATTCAAAACAAGGTTCTTTTCAATGCAAGTTTTCAAAACTTTTTCCAGATTTTTCAAACAATGGTCAAACGAATTTCTAAAAACTGTGAAGTCATCCAAAAAAACCTCCAAGAAATCTTCAATGTGATCAGAAAATATACTTACCATACACCTCTGAAATGTACCTGGAGCATTACAAAATCCAAATGGCATTCTTTTGTATGAAAAAGTACCGAAAGGACAAGTAAAGGTAGTCTTCTCTTGATCCTCGGGGGTAATGGGTACCTGAAAATAACCTGAAAATCCATCCAAAAAGAAATAATGAGTTCTCCCTGCCAATCTCTCTAACATCTGGTTAATGAACGGGATAGGGAAATGATCTTTTCGAGTGACCTGATTCAGCTTCCTAAAATCGATGCATACTCTCCAGCTATTATGAATTATCACAGGGACTAATTCATTCTTTTCATTCCTCACAATGGTTAGGCCAGTTTTCTTTGGGACTACATGGATGGGGCTAACCCATTGTGAATCTGATATGGGATAGATGATCCCGGCTTCTAATAACTTCTCAATCTCTTTTTTCACAACCTCCATCAGGGTAGGGTTCAGCCTCTTTTGGGGTTGTCTGAAAGGTTTGGAATCTCCCTCAAGAAAAATTCTATGTGAGCAAATGTTTGGGTTTATTCCTGGGATATCACCTAAGCTCCACCCTATTTCTTGGACATTCTCTCTCAAAAGCTCAATCAATGATTTTTCTTGAGTTTTAGATAGATTATTTGCAATTATTACTGGTAATTTCTCTCCCTCCATAAGGTAAACATATTTTAAATCTGTGGGGAGTGGTTTTAATTCTAGATCAGGAGGATGCTCAAGAGATGAAACTAAATTGAGGTTATCCACTTCCAATGGTTTGACATCCTACATGGAAGAAATCATATCATCTTCATCATCATTTAACAAATTATCAAAGAAATCAGATTTTACCACTTCTTCCAACAGGAAATCAGAACCTCCAAGAGTTTGGGAATCCATATGTTTAGTGATATATTTAATGGAAAAATTCTCTCCTAATGATAAAAATTAATTAAACATACCTGATTCTTCAATTGGTTCTATGTCATCTTCATGGGAGAGTGCGAAGAGTGAATGATCATCTGATGGGTGCCTCATGGATTCAAAAATATTGAAGTGGACAGTGCTATCTCCAAACTCCATGGTAAGTGTCCCTTCATGGACATTGATGATGGTTTTGGTCGTCTTTAAGAATGGTCTCCCCAAAATGATGGGTGAGTGTGATGGGATCCTATCATCTTCCATATTCAACACATTAAAGTCAGCAGGGAATAAAAGATCTTTGACTTTTACCAGGACATCCTCCAGAACTCCTGCTGGGAAAATTGTGGATCTATTTGCAAGATGGACCACCACTCTTGTGGGATTCAAGTCTCCCATCTGTAAAGAAGTATATAATGAGTGAGGCAATACATTAATTGATGCACCTAAATCGCACAAAGCATTAGAGAAATTTAATGAACCAATGGTGCATGGAATAGAAAACGTCCCTGGATCTTGACATTTGGTTGGCAATTGTGGTGTGATAAGGGCTGAGAAGTTTCTTCCCAAATTGATCCTCTCATTCCCTTGAATTCTCCTTTTCTTGGTACAAAGATCCTTCAAAAACATACCATACTTTGGAATTTTTTTGAGTGCTTCAAGCAGAGGTATGTTGATTTCCACTTTCTGAAAGGTGTCCAGAATTTCTTTTTGCAGTGCTTCTTCTTGTAACCTCTTTGATTCAATCATCCTTGATGGAAATGGTGGTGGTATATCTTTCTTCTCCCTTTGTTGCCTTTGAAATGGTGTTTCTTTTTTCTTCCTTCTTGGCCTATCATTATCCTCCTCCTCCTTCTTATCTTCTTCCCGATGCATTTTCATAGAATTTTCATCATTTCTAACTTCATTCTCACCCATATTAGTTTTTCTTGTTTCAGGTTCAATGGTGGATGGTGGTTGGAGTTCTTTTCCACTTCTTGTAGTTATAATACTAACATTATCTTTTGGGTTTGGGACTGTTTGGGAAGGGAGTTTACCTGGATTTTTGGTCAGAAAGTCCATGAGACTCTCAAACTTATTGGAAAAATCTTTAGCAGTGTCTTTCAGTCCTTCAAACTCAGATTTTTGTTGGTTTTGAATTGGAGGTTGGGCAATAGTGGATGGTTTCTCATAGGGTCTTTGGATATTGGTTGGTTTTTGGTATGAAGACTGATTATAAGACTGCTTTTGTTGAAATGGTGGATGGTTCTGGAATTGATTCTGGAATGGGGGTTGGTTTTGAAACTGATTTTGGTACGGGGGCCTAGATTGATTCTGTTGATTTCCAAATCCATATTGGACTTGGTTAAGCTCTCTCCATCCTTGATTTTGCTGGAACTGCCTTGGTTGAAAGGCTGCTGCACAACTTTCCATTCCCTGTATTTCAGCACACTGGTCAGTGAAATGATCAGGAGATGAGCATAAACCACATACCTTAGCTGGCGCTTGTTGGTCACTAACTTGCTTTAAGGCCATCTGCCTCACCAAACTAGTAATCTCTTCAATCTTAGTTTCTAATAAGGGTGATGGATGAGAAGTGCGTACCTCATGAATACCTCTTGTTCCAATACCTCTTGTTCCAAATTGCTGCGAGTTTTGGGAAATCTTCTCAATCAAGCCCTTGGCTTCTTCTGGTGACTTGTCAATCAGTGCACCTCTAGATGACGCATCAAGAAGGTTTCTGTCATTGTCCAGTAGTCCTTGATAGAATAAGACAAGAAAGTGGTGTTCCTCAATGGATTAATGTGGACAGCTGGCACAAAGCTTCTTAAATCTCTCCCAGTACTCATAAAGAGTTTCTCCAGATGATTGTCGTATGGCGTAGATTTCTTTCCTAATGGCTGTGCTTCTAGAGGTGGGGAAGAATCTTTGCATAAAACATCTTACCAGGTCATTCCAGTCATGTACATCTCCTGGTTTTAGGCCGTACAACCATTCTTTAGCAGCTCCATCCAATGAAAACGGAAATGCCTTCCACTTAACCTGCTCCTCAGTAATTCCATGGGGTCTGAAAGTTGAGCACACATGTGTGAACTCTTTAATGTGTTTGTTTGGATCGTCACCTTCCAAACCATGAAACTTTGGAAGCAAAGGAATCATGTTAGGTTTCATTTCAAAATCATTTTGTAACACTGGCATGGCAAGTTTATTGTTTTGATTAAGGAATTGTGGTGCACAGAGGTCTCTAAGTGTTTGGTTTTGATTTTCAGCCATGATGACAGGCTCAAAGTGAACACTTGAAGTTTCACTTGATTCTGCAAGGGTAACGTCCTCAAATTCAGATTCTAAATTAATGTTTCTTTGTCTATTCAACAAGGTTCTTTCAATTTTAGGATCTATGGGTAAAGGTTCAGTTTTTGAGGTTCTAGTCATGCAATTTTGAAGAGAAAAGATGAAAAGAGAGGGAAAAAAAGAAAAGAAATGTTGGCACTACCTCCCCGGCAACGGCGCCAAGTTTTGACACGTGCCTGTCGTGGGGTGTGACAAAAACAAATATTAACTAATTTAAAATGCAGTAGAGTGGATTACCTAGGTTGTCTCCAGAGAAAAGTGCACAACAATTAAGCTGTCACCTTAAAATAGAAAGAAGTGAGGTTGTTTTTAGAAATTGTTTGATTTAGAAAATACAAGAAAGAAACTAAATAAAGTAAAGTAATTAAGTGAAAGTTTTGAAAAAAATTGACAAATGATGTGATCTAAATCAGTGATATGAAATGGTGATCAGGTTAGGGTCAGTTTTCCAATTGTAATTCTATCATTGTTCATTTTACCCAATTCTCCTCTACTAAATCGTTAAGAGTGAGAATCCACAATCATTTCTTCTCACTCCCTTGGTCAATTAAAAATGTGAGAATAAACCTTAATAAAATCTTAGGTTGTTCTACTCTCCTTCCAATGTGTAATAGAGTTGTAGAAAATACCCCCAATTATCTTAGGCAATTCCCAATCGGGTCTTGTTTATCCCAAGTAATCAAGAACATTCACTACTCCTCACACACGTACCGGTGATCACCGAGTACTACACCACTAAATCCCGGTTTATTCCATTGTTTATAAAGCAGAACCTAGTGGAGGGAGATATTGATCATTGACCAAATATAAATGAACAACAGAATCTAAAATTAGATACAATCGTACATGATAATAAAAACTGTTATAAGAAATTGAAACAGATTCGCAGAAGAGAAAAGAGGATTTTAAAACATTAATAGAAGGAACTCATAAAATACAATATGGAAAACCTATCCTTCCCCAATCACACTGAATTTTACCCCACCATGTTAAGGGTAATTTTGACTAAGGGGAAAGAAGAATTCATTACAAAACTAAGAAGAACAAAAGAGAGAAAACAAAGAACAGAAATTTGATCCTCCAGAATCTGTCCTCCAGAGGTTTGCCTCTGTTATTCCTACCAGACGGCCGAAACTCACTGAGGTCCCTTCTTATATAATGTTGGAAATGAAGTTTTCTATCTACCCTCAAAATTTGAGAGTCATTGGAAAGGTGTGAAGAAAGATATGGCCGAATCCATGACCATTACTTTTCTGTCCGCCAAACACTGTTTCACCCACTCTACTTGGACGCGCCAAAAGGATGAATTAATGAGCTCAATAATTTATGAAATTTAATGTGAGCCGTAATTTTGAAGTCCTCTGCCGACACCAGCTGGAATCACATCATTATAAGATCGGATTAAGGAGATATTACATATTTAATGAAGTGGGGTCCATTCTGCCTTCCAAACTGATTTCTCCACTTGATTGAATTTTATGCACCATTACGTTTCGAATTGGGTCTTGGTCCAGAAGGAACATTTTAAGCCCACAAGTATAGGAATCCTACAAAAATTATTCACTTAAATTGGACCCATATTATAAAAGTTATTCCCGAAAAACAGAAGCTATATAAAACTGACAATTTTACAGAATTACCCCATTTTCACATTTAAGCCCAAAATACACCAAAAACACATAAATGATGCAAATACACTCACATTGAATAATTGGGAGGGATTAAATCATTGAAAAAAATATAAACAATAATGAAAATATTAACTCTATCAGTCTCCCTAATCAAAATATAAATTCTAATGACAACAATCTACATAGGATTTCTATCTACTCTAGGTTGTCCTCATCTTCTCGCAAATGACATGAACTTTCCCTGTTATCGCATGAACCAAATCTGATCTCATAATAAAGAACTCTCCAATCTCTATACAACACAGGGGTGACCTGTATAGCCTCCCGCATTGGGCCTCAAAAGGTGCCATGCTGATAGTAGAGTGATATTTTTTGTTGTACATAAAATCTACAAATGGAAGGTGATCCTCCAAACCCCGGATGAAATACAACACGCAAGCCCTCAACATATCCTCTAGAACCCGGATAGTGTTCTTGGTCTACCCATCAGACTATGGGTGAAAGGCTATACTCATCCATATCTAGGTCTCAGATTCCTTCTGCAAGCCTCTCCAAAATCATGATGTAAATCACGCATCACGATCGGAGATAATTGTCGAGGGTACTCCATGAAGGAGAACGATCTTACATACATAAAACTATCCCACACTCTACACCGAACTATGCTCCCTGATAGTAAGGAATTGAACAAACTTTTTGAGTTGATAAAATATCACCCAGATTGCATCGTGGAGCTTTGTTGTGCATAGAAACCATATGATGAGGTCCATGGATATGTCACCCCATTTCCACTTCAGGATCTTAAGATCCTACAACAAACCCACCAAAACTTCGTGCCTCTTTTCACCTATGGACAAGTAATCCATCGAGAGTTGAACTCAGATACAATTAATCTCATTCCATACCACCAAAAATACCACTTAATGTATATGTACATCTTCTCTACACCAGGATGTACAGTTAGGGGAGTAGTGTGGAACTCCCGCATCACTCCCTCCCGTAACGTGACTACAACCACTGTTAACCCTTGGAACATGATGGTGCGATACCCTCATTCAGAGTATCCATATAGTGTATTTCCTATGTATATTAAATAATGTAATACCTCACATTCTATATATCAAAGTTGAGACTCTCTTACTTTCTCAGGAAGATAAGGAGTCAACACTATTGACTGAAGATAAGTTGTTCCCTCCTGCACCACTAGGGTCAGCTTTAGAGAAGCTAACTACTTAGAAGCTTCCAACACTAAGAAATCCGGGGAATTTCTACTAAGGGAATATAACACAATGTTTTGATTCCCTATACTATAGACTATCTTGAATTTGTAACCCCATAGGAACTCTAACCAGTGTCACTATCTCAAGTTTAGGTCCCTCTACGGAGTCCTTACTCACACTTTTGTTCTCAGAAGTAGCCGTCTCGGATCATGTTGAGGGAGTAGTGTGTAAGGTCTATGAACCTCATCACATACTTATCCACCATCATCCCTCTATGAAAAAGCTCCATAAGCTCTTAGATCTAGACTGAGTATAAGTACGAGGGGTAGTACTCATCATAGAACAACTGCTGAAAATCATTCCATGAGAGTGTCAACTCATCATGCATATGAGTAACGTGGATCCTCTAACACCCAAATGCTCCATAGAAAAGGTTGGCTGCCAATTCCACCATATAATCTATCTATTTATGGATAAATCTAAAGATATTAACCAATGACTCTAGCCAATACTATGCTTTCTAGGGATCTGGCTTGCCGTAGATCCTTAGCGGTTGCTAATGTTGTAACTCGTGGAGTACGATAAGCCTATGCACATCCTTAGGATACTCTTATTGGATGATCTGCTGGTCGACAACTAGAGGTGATGCTACCTTCCCACTTGGAGGAAGGATATCATAGAATAGACCCTAAATTAAGGTCTCATCACTCATAGGTTCGTCGTCCCGAATCAGAACTAGTATCCTGTCTAGATATCATCATGGAGGTGCCTTAAAAGTTATCAAAGAGTACTTCGATTAGATGGGCACATATATATATATATAAAATAATGGGGATCTAAATCAAGAAGGATAGAAAAAGAATCAATCCTATATGATGCATGTATCATTAATACCTACAAAAAATGTCTCGGTATGCCGATTCGACAAGCAAGTAGTCAGGGTCCTGGTGAATGGATATTTTGGCCATCCATACCATCACTAGAATCTCTATCCTGAGAGTTGAACTCGAGAAAATTTGACACTGTTTCACTAAAACCCAACCAATAATTTTAAAGTTATACGTCTAAACAACATCCCAAGGAATGAAATAGCTCTGATACTAATCTGTCATGACCCGACCCAAGACAGGGAAAGAGTCACAACTACCCAAAGACAACCTCTATAGACGAGGGGTGGGAAAAAGTTCTAAAGGAATAACTAACTTGGGGATGACTTTTCCTAATAACCTATACACACACAAACAAACAAATCAATTCAAAAGTGTAGATGGAGAGAGTAAAAATTGAAAAAATGTAATAAATAAAACAAACATGCATGGATCTCTAAACGGTACAATGTACTGTAGTGTAAATTGAAAAGAAAAAGGGTAAAAACACATGCCTAACTAGAAATGTGTTCCAACCTAACAGAAAACTGGAAAAGTAGAGCAGTTGGGAGAGATAAACTCCTAGATCACAAGCTATGACCACCGTACATGGTCTGGTAACCCTGTATCCCTAAGATCCTCTAAATTCATGGTCATCCTATCTGTCGTCTGTAGAAAACATGACACATGTTGGGTAAAGATCATGCATGGGTGAGTATATAAATACCCAGTAGAACTCCCTAAAAGGGGTGAAGGGGGAGTAGTAAGAGATACAACTAAAGAGGAAAATAGTACATAGAACATAGTTTAGCGAAATAGTATAGCTCAAACCAACAAGAGTGAAAGTAAGCTCATCCCAACACAAGGATCCCGACATGATGAGAATATGAACTTATCAACGAATATTCAATACCTATAGTAGGATAGTGAACTCATCTAACCATGATAAGTTAGACATGGAAAGCATGTGGAATACAATGTGCATCTTTGCATATCCTAGAAGGAGAGTGTCCAAATACAAAAGTGAATCTAGAATAAAGGATATATATATGCTCAGTCAAAGAATACCAAATGAGAGAGTATGAGATCTCCATTTTACAGATCATACCAAGAAGAAGTGTAGCCAAAAGTTCCAAAAGAAGTCCATTAATGATTCCCAGTATCTCACATGTATACCTTGAACACAGAAGTCTAAGGGAATCAATCACCACACATTGATACTATCCTCTTTAGAAGGCACCGACTTGCCTGAATGGTTTTAGGTTGCATCACAAGAATGCGTTTTGGTAAGAAAAGAATACCTATTTCTTGTGAGTTCAAAGACACGTCAAAACATCTCTCATCACTATGAAACACAATTGAGGAAAAATATTTCTAGGTAAGGATCTCATGCCTGGGTACGAATGGATGGTTCTACTCTGATAGTCATCGAGGAACTCCACTTCCCAGCCCAGCTGGAGGGTTATGCTCTGGAATGTGATCAGGGATCTCTACTGCCCAGCCTTGATGGAGGGTTACACCTAGAAAGTCGTCAGGGAACTCCACTACCCAGCCCAAATGGAGGGTTAAATGTGGAAATTCATCAGAGAACTCCATTTACCATTCCTAGATAGAGGGTTATGCTTAGAAGATGTCATCAAGGAACTCTATTGCCCAACCTTTATGGAGGTTTATGCTTGGGAAGATGTCATCAAGGAACTCCACTACCCATCTCAACTAGAGGGTTTCACCTAGAAGATGTTATTAGGGAACTCCAATACCCATCCCTTCAGAGGGTTACACATGGAAGGTCATCATGGAACTCAACTGCCTAACCCTGTTGGAGGGTTATGCTCAAAAGGCCATCAGAGAACTCCACTTCCCAGCCCAATTGGAGGGTTTTTCCTGGAAGATGTCATTAGGGAACTCCACTTCCCAACCCTGCTGGAGGGTTGCGCTCAAGAAGATGTCATCGTGTGTTGCCTCAGTGTTCCATAAACAAAAAATTCTACATCATATATCTAAATACACAACTGAGAGTTCCATCATGTTCTATGTAGAAAAACACTCAGGATAGGCTACTTGCAGAACAAAATCTGAGTTCAAATGAAGAAGATATAGAATTTTAAAGTTTCATTAAAAAGAGGTACAAGGAATGTCAAGGACCCACATGGAATGTGGTCCCACTCTACTTCATAGCCATGTACTCACCAGAATATGACTTGCTAGAAATGTAGCACCACATTATGTGTAAGAATACTACATGATGCATCTCGACCAAATCCTGATGAACGCCTGGGGCTCATCACCAGTCCGAGGGAAAAATGTAATTTTACTAATATTCCTCTTCAAATGGATCCAAATGTCCAAATAGATCACACCATTGAGATACTCATGGAAAAACATTCAATATAGGCTATTCACTTGCCTCAATCGGACACTAGTGAAAAAGGAACATTTCCCCACAACACGCTCAAAATAGCATCTCATGGGCTCAAGCTGCGTGTCCTAATTTAATACACTAAATTTGTATTGAAATGTTCAACTTAATTTCAAGGTCATAGAATCATAGATGATTTGTCATTCCAAAACTGTATGAGGGAGATATGTTAGATACAAGATCCCGTAATAATAATAATATAGTTATTATTGGGTGTTTTTAGTACCTAAGGAATGAGCTCAAAAATGGTATCCAACATTAGTGTTAAAATGACCATCTCAATTTCAGGGTCATGCTGCCAATGATGACACATCAATCCGAAGTCATAAGGAGGAGTTACGAGCAAATTATGATTTTCCCAATAAAAATAATAATGATATTATTATATTATATTATTATTATTATTATTATTATTATTATTATTAAATCATTTTATTTCCTGTAAGAGACTCACGCCCAAAACTCCCTCCCCATTTCTCATGTGTGCGCCCAACAAGACCCCACACCCATCCTCATTTTTTATCATTCACATTTAATTATTTTATTAAATTTTATCAATTAATAACCATAATTAATATTAAATACATGGGGGAGCCTTTTTTATTTCCTCCTCATTATAATTATAATTAAATAAAACCCATAACCCTTTATTAAAATTAATCTCACCATGTTATTATTATAATAACAATGTTATTAGAAATAATAATAACAATACAACATTATTATTATTAAAAATAATAACAACATCAAACCATTATAATTATAAAAAAAATAATGATTGCACAAATATCATTAAATTAAACCCATTTAATGTTTATTAACCCCTAAAATACATTTTAGTGTCACTATTATTGTTGTTATTAATTATAATTATTAACACCCACCACATTGACCGTGTTTGACCACTTCGTCAGAGATCCAAGTCTGGACACCATCACATGTACGCTGAGAAGCCTCTTCCATGAGATCACGTGCATAGCCTCTACTTGAAGTCGACTCCGTCACACAACACGTCATCACCACATGCCAACCAGAAAAATGGGGGTTATCAACCCGACCTTGAACCACCTCCGATCACAAACATGCACCTAAAGTACCAATCTGATTCGTTCACCAAACATCATCTTGCTCATTTATCAATACGTACCCAAAACATTGATCCACATATCGTTCAAGCCACCACAATGAATCTGGGGGGTTCAACCTCATTCAAACCCTCCATAGGAAATTCGAATCACGATCTCATGGTCAAACAATAAATAATGCAAAGAACAGTGTGGGGGAGGAAATAAAAAAGATGATAAAAATCATTGGCCAATAATTCTTGGACAACGATTTCATAGCATGGAAATTGGGGTGAGAATCATGACATAACAATAAATAAATTGAAATGATAATTTATTTTGATACATGGCCTCATGAAAAGGCTCAAATTAATGAAGATCAAAGAGAGGGAATTGATCAGGCTTAATATTTTAATTATAAGGGTGGAAAACCATATATAACAAGTCCTACCTCAATTATGGATTGATCGTTGGTAAAGAACGTACTTTTGCAATGACTAGAATAAGTTTATGCGTTCTTCGTTCTTCGATTTGTCTTGATCCAGAAGTTTTTTGTTGTTCATCGAAGGGATTCACCAAAGGAGGTGGAGGTGGAGAGATCTCGCTGGTTAATTGTGAATTATGAGGCTAACCTTGGTAAAACATTCCATAAAAATGAATTTATAGACATTTAGTTAAGTTTAAATGAATGTAATTAATTGATTAATTAATTAATTAATCCACTTAAATGTAACACTAACGAGCTAGGAGATCGAACATCCTATACTGATTCATGTTATGTCATGATTAGGGTAAACACAGTGTTCCAGACCCAACTGTGGTCTCATATTTCTGATCTAACCAATTATTTTAAGAGTTATATCCTCCTTAATAGACCAAAGGCCTATATTATTTATTTATTTTTTGATAATACCCATTTTAAGGGTTGAAGGGGAACCCTAAAATTACATTTATCAAAGTCTTGGAGACATTACATGACCTGTAGGTCTTAAAGAAATCATACAGAAAATGACTACTTGAAACCTCCCATCCCCAGCATCTGCATCATGACCAGCTCTCCACATTTTCATGGATATTCAGATAGATGTCCTATGAAGGAATGCACATTCCTGATACCGATAGAAATTCCATACCCTCTCATTCTTACAAATATGTTAACCCTATCTTGGTGAATGTACCCTGCTCTTGAATCCTCCTCTGAAGATGGTTCCTTATAGAATCTGTCTCGGCATCTTCACATCAGGTGGTTCGAAGGCCTTAAGGTGGCTTTAAGGACTTGATGTTCCATGAAGGACTTTAAGGTGGCCTAAAAGCCTTACTAACCCAAAGGCTTGGGTGTCCCGAAGGCCTTAAGGACTCCAAGACCAAACCGGTGGCCCAATGTGAATAGTTTGGGCTGCTAAAATACCAAAAAATACCTACTATAGTACCCGAACAATACTGCTAAAATGCCTTCTATAGTACTACTATAGTACCCCAGAATTATGCCTCCACCTGGTTTCGAACTGGGGTCTTGTAGATGCACTTAGAGAGACCTCACAAACTGGGATGAGGTTCATGTTCTTAAGAGTTATCTCATTTTCTTTAATTAACCATGCATGCAAAATATAAAATATTTTTAATATTTTTATAAAATTAATTTTGGGCATACATAGCCTTATAATCTCACATTGTCTCAGCACCTAGATCTGGATATATATATATATAAATATTTCATAGTATTAAAAGGAAAAAAATTGAGTCTCTACATACTTTACCTCTTTTAAGAGGATGTTTTATTGGCCTTTTTTATGATGTGTGTTTTCCACAAATGAATTTTCAAATATAAAACTTTTATTTTAGAAGTACAATTTCAAATTATGAGGACACAATTTTAGGAAATTCTTGATCGTAACAGGATAATATCTTATCAATTGGCGTTTCCACAAAATCTCTCTCAAGATAATGATGTGTTATATATATCTCTAATGAGAAAGTACATAAGTAATCCTTCACATATAATAAACCCATATTTCATACCACTAGAGTTAGAAATTTCTTATAAAGAACAACCATTAGAGATTATGAATTTTAGAGAAAAATTTCTATGAAATAAGACCACTCCATTGGTTAAAGTTTTGGGGTGAAACCACTAATTTGAGGAAGCTCTATGGGAACATGAGAATATGATAAGGAATATGTATCCTCATCTTTTTATATCAAAGTGAAAAATTTCATGGGTGAAATTTATTTTAATGGGGGTAGAATGTAACACCTTTAGATTTTTATGAAATAGTTTTTAAAATAATTTGATACCTTGCGTTGCACGCAATAGTAAGTTTAGGTAAACTACAAAAATATTATTAAAATATTATATTTCCATTATAACCTATCCATTAAATTGGAAGGAATTAATATAAATAAGTAATTTATGAAATAAATATCAAACTTAAAATAAATTTATTATTAATTTCATAGAAAATGATCTCATAATTTTTAGTAAAGTCATTTTATTCTTCAAAAATACGTTTTCTTCAAAAATGAGTTTTCTTGATTTTAAGAGTAAATATTATAATTAATTTTTGAAAGTTTTATAAAATTTATTTTAAAAAATTATTTTTCTCTTTATCATGTCAAAATTATCATAGGATGAATTTTTGATAATTTTTTGAAAAGTTTGAATTTTTAATGAATAGTGAAAAATAATGATTTTTACTGAAAACTATATTTTCTTTTAATTTTTTGACATGGTAAAATTATATTTTTGATTAGTATTAAATTTTAATTAGTTAAATTTGATTTTTAATAATTAAATTATTGGTTTTAAGTAGATTTTATGCTTTAATTTATAATAAAAGCATTTTATATCTAAAAGGGTCATTTTACCGAAAAATAGTTTTTTATAGAGTATTGCTAGTTTTATTTTAAATTAAAATTTATAAATTATGTGTTTTGAATTTTTAAAAATTTATTCTATATTTAGAATCATGAGGTTCAAATTTTCTAGTTAATCCCTCTTTTTTAGTAAATATAAATAGTAACTATGGAAAAAATTATTACCTCAATAAAGGGTAAAATAAGTTAATATAGATTGAAAAAATAAGTGATAAGGCTATAATTTTTCATCAAATTTATTATTGAATGATTTTAATTATACCCTTAAAACCTATTATTCTAAATTTAGTTATTTAATGGACACTTTTCCATGATAATGACTTAAGATCAAAGAAAGTGACAAAATGTCACTGTTATTTTTAATGAGTATAATATTATTAATATAGGGTTAACCAGAAGATATTTGTGACTATAAATATTATTTTTAAATATAAATATTTATATTAATCATGCTAATTTATTTATAATTTTAAATAATTTTTTAATTACCTTAAATTCCTAAAGAACGCTGATGTAGTAATTATTCAATTAAATAAAAAATCAAATAAATGATAATAAAAATATTAAAAGAGACATAATTTGAATTGATTAAATCTCTAAAAAACTTTTATATAATATTATGATATATTATGGGTGTATTAATGTTTTTAAAGATATCTTGCTTTCTTGATTTTCTTTAAGTCAACATAATGAATAGTGTCAAAATTGACACTACTAATATTTTCTAAAAATAATATTTTATAAAATTATTTAAAAATCATAAAAATATTAAATAAGAACAAATTGGATAATTTAGGGTCTAAAATATCATAAATGTTCCATTTATTGTTCAATTTACTCTTTATAAGTTCAAATTACAACATTTTAATATTGAAAAAGTTATTAACATAGCTAAAATTAAAATAGGTTAACTAAGGGTTAAACCAACTTATAAGGATTAAAATAACACCAAAACATGTCTAAATTCTATTGGTTTATGATATTAAAACCTTATATTATGTTATCTTCTAATCCATGACCATTTTTTTGTATTTGGATATAAAATAAATTTATTATAATTTAATATTTTGAGAAATTCCAAAAGTTCCCTTCAACTCAATTATAAAAGAGAACATTCTCCCTCACTTATTTACATCAAATTGAGATGTATATATTGGATATAACCTACCAATTTATTTTCTACACTTCTCTATCCACAATCTAGAGGTTCTTTTCTTCTCAAAATTCCACCCCTAGAGCACTTTAGAGGATATCCAAAGGAGACATTTTGGAGAAGATACAATCACTATAAGTAATCACTTTCTTTTTATAATATCCCATACCTTCTATAAATATAATATTTTTATCATAAAATAATATATTAAGTATCCTAAATATTATTAAATTTTATTATTATTATGAAAACACCATTATACATCCTCTTTCACATCAAACAAGATGTGAAAGTATCACTCGTGCGTACGTATGACTTACCGTCTCCATATAGCGGTGTAATTCATTTTTTCATCAAAATATTTTATAAATGGGTATTATTATTGGTTTAATGAATATATATATATATATATTATATAATAATTATTATGTAAATATGAATTATTATTTACCTTTATCATATTCCATCAATTGAAAAATGAAAACAATGTTTATGCGTACTACGACCTACTATCTCCATGAATGATGTAATTAATTTTTCTATTTATACTTTATATAAATGATTATAAATATGTATATAATTGTTATATATTATTTTTATAATATGATTAAAATTATAGAAATGATTAGACTAAGATAAAAGTATAAGGACCAAGACAGTCGAACCAAAACATGCTTGGAAAACGAAGTAATTATCACCTAGAATAGTGATTTTAATATGAACTTATTAATAAAAGGGTGGTAATATTTTATAAATAAACAATAAATGTTTTTATAAAATTAATCTTATGGAATAAATTTTTAATAAATCCATTTTATTATGCAGGAGGTTTGAACGTTAACAAAGAAAGACAATACTTGAGGTAGTGGAATTCTTAAGTCAATTTCCTTTCATTGAGTTAAAATTATACTTCATTGATTATGTCATACTAAGATTATGTGTCAAAAAAATTATAATTATATTATTTTATATTTAAAATTGTTTTATGTGGATTTATAGCTTATGCACATAATAAATTTGTAATGTTCACTTAAATGTTATTTGTAAGGGACTTTCTTTTAAAAATCCTCTTTTAATGTTTCTTTTTAAAAAGGTAAAAAAGTATGTTTTTTTAACTTATAAATCCTGAGTAGATTTTCCAACTTTCATGTTGCCTTAATGTTTTTAATCTTTCAATACAATCTGAAAAGGTACTTTTCAAAGATCATTTTCCCTTGTAATTGTGTGGGTTAAAAAAATTATTTCAAAATGGAAACGATATTTTCCTCAAGAATTATTTCAATTGATATTTGAAAATAATTTTCCATATAAGACAACATTATTTGATATTACTTATGCATTACTGGGGATATGATCCTTGGTTACCATCCTTACTCTTTCTATGGATGTTATATGTTTATAATGGCATGAAGTTTATGAATTCCATTACTTTTTCATGGGTTATGATATGATGAATTATTTATTTTCATGTGGATAACATATGTTCTATTTTCATTATGTGATGAGAGGGAACTATATCTACCTCCAATGTATTGAGTAAATATTTATATATCATGAGATAGATATGACTGGAATGAGGAGTGAAATCGGTTCAGTAACGTTGTGATGGAATTGGAAGTAATCCAGGTTAAGTAATACATGGATGAATTATGAAGAAAACTTAGTTTAGTGATACAAGGCTAGAACAGGGAGTGAACCCGATTTAGTAAAGTAATTATTCCACTATTATTGTCTTGGTAGTGAACCTTGACTAATATAGAAATTATTTTATATTCTTATGTGTATTCCTAAAATTCTATGTATTATTACAATATTATGCTCATGGATCATGTTATTTTATTTCTTTCTGATTCATGTTTTATGAACTACCAAGATTTATTCCATCTTTCAAGATTATGAACTTTCATACGCAGGTTATAATTTCCAAGTGTTATGTTCATGCACTTATACACTTAATGCTCATGTTATGATTGATATCTCCCTTGTTTAACCTTATTAAGCATCAAATATCACCCATTTCTTATGTTTATTTTCCCTAAGATATGAAGAAAGGTATTAAGTATGATATGTCAAAAAGGGTTCTAGTTATAAAGAAACAAGTGGGAGATGATGCAGATGTTTTATGAACTAGTTTTTTATGTTTCCAAGTTTTCAAATGCATTAAAATATTATGGTCCTCAGGAACATGTTTTTGTAATGTAATTAATATTCATATAAAAATATGTAATTTAGATGTATGAGAAGCCTGGGTTGATATAATTTCCAATCCATTCATTAATCTCAAATGGTCCAATTTACCATGGGGACAAATTCCCTTTGTTTCCCATGTGTCTATTACCAAGTCTCAGTGACACTTTCAAGAAGATGTGGTCAATCACATTGAAAGATAAAGGTCAAATTTGATGATATGTATAATATTTCTATCATCTCTAATATTTGGACATACACTTCCAAATCATATTGTTTTTTTTCTATATTCTCATGAATAAAATGAGGTCTAATTAGTTTGGTTTCTCTTATTTCCATCCAACATAGTAAATAAAAAAAGGAAATTTATATAATGACTCAAACTGTGATATATGTATCATCTCTTGGTAGATGTTATTATAGGATAATTCCACAAAAGGCATATGATCTTCTCATGATCCACCAAATTCTATGACACAAGCTCCAAGCATATCTTCCTCTATCTGAATTATGAATTTTGATTGTATATTTATTTGAGAATGATATGATGTACTCATGGTCAATTGAGTTCCTAGAGCCCATTTCAATCATCTATAGAACCGATAAGTGAATTGATGATCTCTGTCAAAGGCTATTGAAACTATCACTCCTTGAAAATTGAATACATATAAAATATATTTATTTTCTGAATCCATTCATGTGTTAAGATATTTGATTTGTAGGAATTATATAAACTGGGTGAGTTGATATACAATCACCCAAATAACATCATTATTCTGAAGCATCCATAGGTGAATGGTGACAAAGTCCATGATAATCTATTCCCACTTCCATATAGTTATAAGCATATATTATAGTACACCAGCTATTCATTGATGCTAAAACTTTACCTACTGACAATTTAGACATTTCGTAACATAGTTTTTAATATTTCATTTCATACCTAACCACTAAAAATGATATTTCATCATCTTATACATTTTTTTGAATACCTATATGAATATACCATTTTTAATGGTGATATGTTGAAAGAAGTTATTCCTATAATTACCGAGGAACCATGATTCTATTATAAAATCATAAAAATGAGTTTGAATCCTCTATCTAACCATCATAAATCACACCAACATTTAGGATTGACCTAATGGTGGTGCAATCAGGATATGATATTTTATCCTCTTTTAGAAAGTCTATTAGGCTGGGAAGAAGATTAACCATGAAGAAAATTTAATTCTCATTATATTCAACATGGTCTATATGCATGTCAGCAATAATGCTGATCAGATACCATAGGTCATGAGCCTACTTAAAAACTTTATTATATGATTTTTAACTCAAATCATCCACCACTGAATCTCTTTTATCTATTGTGTACACTAAGTCAAAGTAAAACATTTTGATATACTCCATATATCATCATTATCTCAAGTTCAAGTATTATTGAGATAATATATATTTCAAACTCTTATGATTAGTGAAGATTGTGAACTTTTATCCAAATAGATAATGACTCCATGTTTTTAAGTCATGGAAAAATGAGTCTAATTCTAGGTCATGTGTCAGATAGTTATTCTCATTACTTAATAATTTCCTTGAACCATGACACATAATATTATCTCCTTGAATGAGAACACAACACATACCAAATCCAGATGCATTACAATATACCATAACCCTCACTTGGTTTTGGAATGATTATGATGAATTCTGAGGTGATATGAGATTTAAGCTCTAGAAATAATTTTTTATAGTCATCATCCCATGTGATTGGAACAACCTTTTATCATCATTGAAGTCATAGGATAAGTAAGACTTGAGAAATTTCTAACAAAATCTATGATATTATCATAATAATCCTAGAAATATTTCTATTAGAAATACATTATTTGGTCACTTCCAAGAAATGACTACTTCAATCTTCCTAGGGTCAACTGATATTCCATATTAAAAAATTAATCCCCAAGGAAATGGAATTATTGAATCCAAAAGTCACACTTAGAAAAATTTTCATAATTAGAGATCATGCAATTTTCTCAATACAATTTCCATGTTCTACTAATGGTCATTCTTGGTTTGAGAATAAACAAAAATACCATAAAAAATACTACCAAAAAATAACTAAGGTACCTATAGAAGATATGATTCATCAAGACCATGAAGACTATAGGTGAATTATTCTAGAAAAATAAAATGAAGACATATTCCTAATTCCCATATCAACTCCAAAATTCTATCTTTGAAATATCAAGTTTTCTTACTTTGAGATAATGATATCCTGACCATATATCAATATTTTAGAACCAATTATATCCATTTAATTGATCAAATAAATCATCTATTTTTGGAAGAGGGTACCAATTTTTGATCATAACCAAATTCATTTCATGGTAGTCAATACATAATCTAGGAGAATCATCATATTTATTTAAAATAAAACCAATGAATCCCAAAGAAATGTGCTAGGACTGATTAATCCTTTACTCTATAATTGTTATATAAGTAAATTTAATTCCCAAAAGTCTATCATATCCATTATATATGATGGAAGAAAAATAGGGCTTGTTCCCAAGAGTATATCAATCAAAAATTTGATTCCCCACTCAGGTGGTAACTCATAGAAATCATTAGGAAATATATATAGGTATTGATACAAAATGGAAGAAAGATACTAATTTCTAGTTTCATCTATAACACCTATGTTCATTGCTACTAATTGACTAGATAAGGTTCCATCCACTAATACTTAAGGTACCTCTATACCTATATTTATATCCCTCTCCCCCTTGAACACATGAAGAGTTCCATCTAGGGATATGAATGTCACTTGTTGATTGTAGTTGTCAATATGAGATTTAAATTCCACTAGACATCACATTCTAATGACAAGTTCAAAATTATCCATCTCTAAAACCATAAACTCCCAAAGAAACAATACTTCATAAATGAAAATGGAACATTATGGGTACTTAAATCCTCTAAAATCCTTCTATATGAGGGGTTTCTTGATTCTCTTAGTGTGAGGAATCATTCCCACATGTAATCCAAATTGTTTAATAAAATAATAAGAATGAATAGAATGTGATTCACTAGTATCAAACAATATAGAAAAAATAGTTGGCTTCAGAAGGGTGATACCTCACACCATAGAGGGGCCCATTTTCTTGGTTGTGATAGTTGGATCTGCTCCACATAGCTATTGATCAATTACTATAGGATAGATATTTCTTCCCTATTGAGGTGTTTAATGGACAATCAATGTGTTCCTATAGTTATCATGGTTCACCTAGTTTTGTGGACGAGAGCTATTTTGAGGGTATTTTTATGTTTGAGCATAAAAAGTCTGAGGTTGTGTCGATCCAAATCCACCCATTGATTTTATAATTTTATGACAATACTTGTTGAGATTACTATTCTCACCAAAATGGTGGTAATTACTTAGTGGTTATGTACATTTCTTCCTTTTGTGTGTAAGTAATCTACATTGGAAATATCCCGATTTATTACTAAAACTTGGTGGATAAGGGAATGATCTAGTGGATTGAGTCTCTAATTCCTTTCTACCTCGGGAGTCACCCTGCCTCTTGAATTTATTTCCTATTATAAATTTCCCACTAGCATCTGGATGGGAAAAAGTATATCACCCACCCATATTTCCTAAAATATCTCTCTCTCCAAAAAGTTCAATATTCACCATTCCTCAGCTAGAGACCCACCTTAGAGATCTGAGATTTTAACCTCTCACTAGAAACTACTTATTCTACAATGTGAACTAGGTGAGTTAATTTAGCTGCATGTTCATTCACTGGCATACTTCCTTGTTCTATCTGAAGTAATTCATCCATCTTCACTATCTGGAAGGTGTCTAGAAATAATTTTTTATTAAACAGATAATTTTTTTAAGTGAGATCTCAATCCAACTTATATTGAACTTCTAAGTCCTACCATGCTAGTGCTAGGACCTCAAGTATATAATTTTCTTGATAAACTTTATTCCATCTAGATCCCCCAATAAGTCAAAAATTATATTCATCCTAATCATTCATATGTTGTTTCAACATTTCCCAATAATTCATATATTTTGAGGCTCACAAAATCCCCATTTGTTTTACTAAATAATTTATACTAAGTTATTTTAGGTGAATGCGTAATATTATTATAAGAATTATTTTAGTTAAAAGAATTAGTTCAATATATGATATTTTTATTTTCAATAAATTTTCCCAAGGAAAATATCTTACATGATTGTCAAATATATTACGATCTATCAAGATAGAAGTTTTACCTTAAATACAAATATCTTATACACTAGAATTATCTTATGAGTATACACTATGATTAAAAAATATATAAAAGTAAAATATCTTATGAGAGTATCACATAGAATAAATATCACACTATGAAATTGAATTATCATACAACATAGATAAAATATCATACATTTTTTTTTCATATGATAATTATTTTAAGAATCTAGAAAGAATTAATCACTAGATATGCGGTAAATAGAATTATCCAATGAGTGAAGGAAAGTCTTACATTCTAGGTTTTTGATAAATAAATTTATCATATAATGATAAAATATCATATGTGTACAAATATTCTGTTAGGGAACAATATTTATAGATTATCTCATGGAGTTCAATTATCTTATATTACAGAATATCATACAAAGTTAAGGATTTATTTCAAAGGATAAAAGTCTTATGAGAATTATGCAATTTATAAAAATATTAAATCATTATTGGAAACATAATAAGTTGTCTCTAAGTTTTTAATTAATGAAAATTCAAAAGCATCATGATCAAGACAAAATCATGAAATCAAAATACTTACAAATAAAATTCTCAAGAAGATGAAGACCTATAGAGATAATTATTTTTTCCAATATTTACTTAGATTATCAAGGAATTTATTAGTGTTTTAGTGTTATGATCAAAGTAAACACCTACATTTTTTTAAATTATTCATTCTGAATGAAGAAAGAATGAATTAAATAAAGCTTATATTTTTAAGACAATGTATAATTCAAGGGAAGACCATAACTACTCTTAATGACTACCTATGCATTTTCTATTTTTGGAAAACAATTTCACTTGGGATTTTAGAGGTTTTATTTTTATAATATTATATTCTCTATACCAATGGAATATATATATATATATATAATAGTTTTAATTAAAAAAATAAGAGTTAATCATATACATTGAATAACACTAACCACATACTTTATCTTTCATGATCATTCTTTTTACGTGACTAAAAAGTAAAAATCTACCACTACTGCTATGATATCAAGTTTTATATATGACAAATAAAGTTCTTAAAATACACTATCAAGTTTATTCTAATTATTCAAAGAAGTTCAATCATTTTTTACTTGGTTCTTGTAACTCCTTTTTTAACTGGAAATAATTTTCTTCATCTAATTCTTTGTAAATTTCACACTCTTTGTACCAAATGTACAATTAAAATTGATAGGTATTGTGGAAGGATAGGTCAATGAAAGCTCTTGGAACATTTGTAACAAGTTATAATTTCTTTTGGTCAACTATTGAGGGTTTTTAAAAAAGAAAATGTTTTGTGAAAATCAACAATATCATTGAGAAAGTATTGGTGGAGTGTATTAGAGGATCTCCATGCCCTGTACCACTATTAATCTTTTATGTCACACTTCTCATATTTTTTATTATTTATTCTATATATTTTATTGATAAGAGTGGGATAAGTTCAAACCAAAATAAAGAGGGTTGTTTTAAGTTGGTGAAAACATTAAGAACTCAATTCACCCCTGTCTTGAGTCTTTGTGCAGCTCTCTAGGAAAATAAAAAACAATAAGGAACAAAAATTATTACAACATACTAAATCAAATGATCTAATAAATCACTTGATTCAACCAATAATAAGTAAATTATAATCTCATGTAATCAAAACACACTTCCAATACCCTTTATTTTTCATATCCTAGATTATTATCTTTATTAAGGTCATTATCATTAATATACCCATTAAAGATAAAGCATGAGAATCCCATATTTTCATATAAAATAAGGAGAATTAATGAAGCTACTAACTCAATATGAAGACTTTGTTGTTATAAAAATAAGAAGGAATGAATATATGTAGATCCTAAAATCACCCATCCCATTAGGAACCCATGATTCATAAGGATATAATTCAACTATGAATCCTCCACAAATCATTAATAATAAAACTTAAACCAAATAAAACAATTTTTCTATAGCATAGTATAAAGGTATAAGAGGAATCAATGACCAATGAGGTGGGGGGACTCACCTCGGATCACCCACGAGTCAATATATAAAATAAAAGGGCTAAAAAATAGAAAAGGGGGATCAAATATCTATAAAGAGTCTCTCTAAGAAGATTAGGGTATATAGTAAAATAAAGGAAATAATAAGAATTTTGAGGGACTTATGAATTTATTTGGGTTTTAACTTTATAAAACCACAACATAATAGGGGTTTCCATGTCATAATGGTTGTAATTTTTAAAATAACCATGGTGAATTAGGGGTTCCCACACCACAACAGGTCTGAGTCAGAACACCCTCCAAAAATCATAGCATGAATGCACCCTCATCTCCTATATTTAAATCTTTTTCAACACTATTTTATAAACCCGAGGTAGGGATGCGATGAAGCCAAATCACTATGCCATAATGGTCCCCAAAACCATAGGTCTAGGGAATTAAATCTCAAGGACTCTATGGTATATCTCAAGAAATATGCTATAATAATCCAAAAAATAAAATAACCACCAAGTTATTCCCTTGTGTATCTATAACATAGCTCAAATAACATGCCTCAATGAGCCCTAAAATGAAATAATTACCAAAATATCCACTCAAGGTTCCATGATGAAAAAGTTATAGACAATACATGAATTCCATCTATAAAAATTAAACCAAAAACCTTGAAACTACATCATTCATAAAATGAACCAAATACACCACAACATCTCTCATCCAATGAAAATTCCAACTCTAGAAGCACTTCCCCTTCTCCATCCTTTCCTCGACACCTCCAATCATAAAAAACAAAAAGGAAGGTTTTAGAATAACGAAAACCATTACATAATCAATTTTCATCATAGAGTATTATAAGTTGTGATATAATATTATGGTTATCATGGGTGGGATTTCAGATAGATATACAGAATATTCTCATGAGGCATAAAAAAGTTTTTTATACTTGATAAACCACCAAGTATATCACATAGAGTGTCATGATACATGTCTTTGGTATTATATGTGTGTATGTTTTATATTGAATCCCCATACTTAAGGTTATAATGATACCTTTCATATGATCCTTTATATATTATACCTTTCTTACGCAAGCCTTGATTATCATATTTCTAGTTGAGGCTTAACCAAGATATGAAATATTCTCTTGTAAAATGAGTATGGAATTTGGACCCTCGATTGAGATAGACCAAGTAAGTGTATGGTCATACTTAAATAAGATATATGTGATGTGATTATCTTTATAGATTAGGGTAATATGATATTCCCATCCACATGGATGAATTACATGTAATGTATTCATCAACCTGGTTAGTCTATACTCCATGAATCAATAATGTAGGAGTATGTCATACAATATTGATATAATCAATGTACCATAGACACTTTATGTCTTCAAAAAAGGGATTATGTGATTATGAATACATGTATGTGACACAGTTAGTGGATATAGATATGGAGATACATGTGTTTGATAAAGATCATTCTAGATCCCTTTATGGATTGAGTAGAATTAATGCTTTTCTAGATGCCAATTTTTATCACTTTTATGAATCTAATAATTCATAATTATTATCAATGATAAAAAAGACAACGAGGTCACACTTTTTGGTTTTTTGAATGAGTATCATGTTTATAAAACTTTTAGAGCTACCCTAAAAGTGTTTTGAAGGATATCCAAAAGAAGATCTAGATAAATTTTCACAAGTTTTTATATATGATGTATCATGTGGTGAAAAATAAATAAATATTTTTCCAAAAAGAGTTTTTGAAGACACCCAAAAGAAATTTTGTATATGATTTCATGAATTATTTTATATGATGTGGTATTAGGTGAAAGTGCACTAAGTTTATGATGATTTTAGTGAAAGTAAAAGATTAATAGCGATATATAATAAAATCATAGAGTCAAAAAAATAATGTATTCCATGATCAAAGTGAGGGATATATTTGACATAGTGAAATATACTATGCTATAGTGATCGTGCATGGTGTTTATTACATCATGTGATAATGTGTTATGTCCTTCGTTTCTCCACCTAAAAAACTATAAATATATGTTATTCATCATTTTATGATCATGATTATTTTGAAATATTGATATAATAATTTAAATTTCAAATGATCATTATTAGTAAGGAACCAAATGTTTCAAGGATTTTAAATTTTTGGAGTGTTTTTTGAAATGATCAATTAATGTAGAGTAGAATGTTTGGTTTTTGGATGTATATTTTATTCAATTTCATAATTATATAGTGTTTGGATTTTTGTGTGTGTTGATACTCTTATTATAACTCCTAAAACTAATATGATTACTTATATCTCATTATCTCTATACTTTAACCAAGGTTAAGGAAAACCATGAATTTAAGGGAGATGCTTCTTGAGATTTCAAATATTCTTATGATCTATGAATACCCATGGTGGAAGGAACCCATTTATTACTCCTTAATGGTTTAAATCAAATACTTATTTGAAACTTAGATCAACAAGTGAAAGGTATATTTTTATTTTATCCATTTTATTAATATTTTTTAAATTTATAGATAGATTCTAGTTATTTTGGGGTTAGGTGTTATCTTATTCTCTATTTTGGATGATTTTTATCCCTTAGAAACCCATCACTCGATTGATTCCATCTAATCACTCCTCTAACCATAAATGATTAGGATTTTAGGATAAAACTCAGTGAAAAAATTACAGAAAGGGTAATGTTATGATAACATTTACACTATAAATATTCATAGTAATATTACTTACCAAGCTTGTTGAAGGACTTCTTCATGGGTATTTCATGAAAATTCTTTTAAAAATTTCTATCAATTTGTCTACTATAATATCAATGATATGAGTAATGAATATGTTTTTCTATTGAATAATTTAAAAGATTAAGAAGGATGTTTTTAGAGTAAGGATAAGAGTCGACATGGTTTTTGATACCCATGATGGTATGTGGAATAATTAATTGGGTTTTAGAGTTTTGTATACAAAATAAAAAACACCATGACCTGGTGCAAGCTATGGTGGCCCTTGTGTGGTTCAGTGTAAAATGGTAAAGGGAGAAATTGCTATCCAATCCATGTCTAAGCATTGGTTCTCAATAGAGGCTTCCACCAGCCACAACCTGAGATACCTCACTATGACCATTTTAGAGATCATGGTGAGGGAAAACAAATTACATTTTAGGGTGACACCGTAGTAATAGACTTTTTGGGATAAATTTTCAAGGACACAATGATCATGGTCAAGCCATGGTG
Organism: Viscum album; assembly: GCA_963277665.1. Classification (NCBI taxonomy): domain Eukaryota; kingdom Viridiplantae; phylum Streptophyta; class Magnoliopsida; order Santalales; family Viscaceae; genus Viscum; species Viscum album. The sequence continues at coordinate 1,964,518,955 of OY728137.1, forward strand.
GAGGGTTTGGTGATGGTCAAGCTAGCTTTGAAACTGTTGGAACCATTGGCCTTATTCTTAGATCTCAAGAATTTTTAAAGGGAAACACATGTGACCTTAATGGAGATATTTAAGGAGATATTAATATGTTTCCCTTATTAATTACTTCATATTCTCCTTTATTTAGTATTTTTACTTTAATCTGAGCATTTTCTTGAGGGATAATAGACACTTCAGAAAAATCAAGGAGAGAAAAAATTCTATCTTTACCATTTATTATGTGAGATATTCTATTGTTCCTTCTATAAGTTCAAAACTCAGGTGGTGAATGATAGTTACTAGTGATCAATAATGGATGAGGTTGAAGATTATAGGAGCTAGAAGTAAGTGCAAGGAGTTATTCACATTTAGTGCTTGAATAGATTTCCTCCTCTATTAATAGAACCAAAATTGAGGTAGTAACTTATTCATTTTTTCTTTCTTCCTATTTTATTTATAATTAACATGGATCAACTCCCCCCATTGAATCCATGTTCAGATGATTTGAACCATTGTTTTATAGTTTGATAATTGTAGTTTATTAATTGGTTTTGTTGTTTTTTTATCTACATTTTTTAGATTCTATTTATGATAACCAAATGAATATTTCCTTCATTTTATGTTCAGTTTAGTGTTTTAGGTCTTCCTCGCTTCATTAAACATTTGTCATGGGTGCTCTATTGTCTAATTATTCAACTAAATCCAAAAACCTATTTTGTGGTAGGTTAGACTCTATGTTTCTATAGATTGTTTATGTGAGTTCAATTTCAGAAATAGAGACATGACTATACCATGGAAGTGATGAAAATAATCCAATGATGGTGTAGGTGATTGTGGTTTTACAATTTTTATTTTGTGGGTGTTTTCTTCTTGAAGTACAATGTTGAAGAATATAGAATAATACACATAATCTATGGGATTTTTAGATGATAAACACAATGGAGTTAGATGAGTAAGTGATTTGGGTTATAATTTGTGGAATATCCAAAGTTTCTAAGAAAATGTGACATTTATATTGTATAGTTTGTATGATCACATGTCATGTGGACCCCTCCTTGTGACGAATATCCTTTCAGTTAGTGAGAATATCATACAAACATATACTTTTTCTACATATAATGTGACTCTTAGGATGGTTCTAGTTTTAGTATGGGTGATTCCCCTCATTTTACATTCCTATGAGGGTATATTGAGGGATCCCATATTGTGTAAAGGATGAGTGACCCCCTAGTGGTCCAATTCTAGACAGTATCAAGCATCCCTCCACATGGCCCGATGTGTGATCCTATTTCTCTTTCTTCCCTAGGCTGTGTTAGGAATCCTACGACTGACATCTAAGGAATGTGACCCCCTTCATGGTGGGTTATTCTAGTCAGGGTTCGACATCCCACATAAGCCCTGGGTGAGATACCCTACCCTTGAATTAACATACTATGAGTTTCAGTTCATACTCCAACTTGAAAATGCCTAACATGTATGACCCATAGGATGAGTTTCATTAGTGCTGGAATGACCGGTGGAGTGAGTTTACCTCAAATCAATATTACCTTGGTGCTTTATGAAGAATAATTTGAATGAATATTAGGATATAAATCACCTACGACTTGGAGTATCCCCTTAAGAATAATAGGGTTTTATCTAATTTTTAATTATTTATAGATGAAAATCGCTTTGATGGTTTGTGTTTGGTTCTTTTGGGGTTTCCCACTGGGTATGTTTATAATCACCCCTACATGAGATCTTCTATCACATATCATGTCTTATATAGATGAAATTACTTATGATGGAGTATTAAGTGGACCAAGAGCCAGTGGAGAATAGTTGGGCTAGACTACAGATTCTGAAGTCACAATTTTATAGATTCTTCACTTGTCTAGTAGGTCATACCAATTTACTATTTTTGTGGGATTGTATTTTTACCCTTATAAATTTTCATAGTCTTTTCTCATACTCCTAAGTGGGATTAGATGTTATGCATGAAGTCACAACATTAGTTTCTTATTAATTTCACATTACATTGGTGTATAGAGATGTGTACGTGTGTACATGTACTTTAGGATAAGGACTCCCATGTATATGATAATCCTACATGGTGATATTCACCTCACCTATCCTATTTAAGGTAGTCCTAGGGTGTTACTCTCATCTTACAACTGGATAGGTGGGTCCTAGTAAGTTGGGTCATAATAGAGTGGTATCAAAGTAGGTTGTCGAAAGACTAATGTTTTGGGATAATATAGATGTAAGGATTGGTTTGGGAACTATGGAAATAATTTTATAGTGATTAAAGTTCATATCTTATTCTAGTTAACCCAGTGATGGTGTGTAGGATGACCTATCCATTCACCAGAACTTTGGTAACCTAATTTTTAACTTGGAACATTTATGAACTGGTATTAGGGAACAGTTTGGTACATGTATAATATATGAATGGGTTGGGGATTCTATGTCCTTCTTGATTCAGCTCCCTAGATATTCTATTTTGACCATGATGTATCTTGAATATTGTGAGATGCCTCTATGATGACAACTAGCTATGATTCCACAATAGGACTATGTTGATGATTTTCTTAGTTACGAGGCTTTAGTATAGGGACCTGTGTAGGGGGTATTTCTTCTTGGTGGATTATAGATATTACATATTCCCATTGAGAATCAAATTATTACAATAGTACAATAAGAATAAAAATATAATATTATCAAGATTCATGAGTTTTATATATATAGGACACTTAGGTTTTAGGGTGAGACATTCCTTGAGTTAGTATAGGATGGACTCAAGGTAGTAGTGTGAGTTTTCTACCTTATAAAGACCCCTCCAAACTAGATGGTGGTCCTAGAAAAGATCCTCCTCCATGGACTAGTTTGGAGATGGTGGATCTTGGTGTTGTAGATGTTTGATGAGGTGTAACTTTATTAGGTATAGTTTTAGTGCTTTTTAGAGATGTTTTTTATCTAGTGACATTTGTGGGAAGTGCATATCTAGGAGCTTATGGAGCTCTATCAGGGTATCATGCTAGTCAAATATTATGCATCGAGGTTCAATAACCTCTCATAGTATTCCATGAATATGTTTTTTCATGGTTAATTTAATTAAAAAAACCTTTGAGAATGACCTTTACTGAAATATCTGAGTTGGAGGACTATCTCTTTACATCCCATCATATGCTAGAGTGTTAGAGTGTTCCTTGGTTATGGAGAGTTTCTTAATAGAGTAGTCCTCGAACATCGGTTCTAGTAGTGGGTACCCTATAGTTGAGACTTTAAAAACTAGTACCCATTTATAGAATCAAGGACCCATGTATGTGAGGTGTTTTTGGAGATAGTATCATGTTGTAGGGTCATCCAATCAGGTCTCTCAGGGTGTTTTTAGTCAACCAAGGGAGATATGATGCTTCTCCTATAATGGTTGAGGCCATATAACATGGTATTTCCTATCCCACCATGCATTAAAAGAGGATTCCATAGATGGGCCACCATGGAAGAGGTAGTGGCTTGAGTAGGGTGGTTTATAGGGTGGCAGATGTATCCGGGGAGTTATAAGAGCTACATGAGGCAGCTGATGTTAGGATTTTTTGCCACTTCCACCACCCCCAGGTGGTCCACATAAGGATCATATAGCTACTGTTTAGATATGTAGACAAATTAAGGTAGTGTAATCTTATAAACTGGAGGTTTTGGGTATGATATGAGGTATGATCTAGGTTAATTATAATTTAAATTTAGTTTTTCTAGACATAGGTATGGTCCATTCCATCATTTCCACATCTCTTGTTCTGGACTTAGATATTCTAGTTTAGCATTAAGCTTAATATTTTCATCTAGAGACTTACACTGGGGGATATTCATTGATCACACACTTTTTATGGAAGTGTGACATGACTCTTGGAAGATATATCTTTGTATAAGACCTATTTATATCCACAATGAGACCTTTTGATGTCATTCTAGGTATGGATTGGATCTATATAGTATATTCACATATTGACTATTTTAGGAAGAGTATGTGGAGTATCTAGGTATATGAGATTATATTTCCATTTTCTATTGATAAGGAAACTTAGGTACAGTAGGATGGGCTTGTATAAAGAAGGATATGACTGATTTCTCATCATTTAGATAGTATATCCACTAGAATAGTTGACACTATGAGATTTTAGTTCCCTATAGACATGAAAGAGTATGAGGATGTATTTCTTGAGGATGTGATAGTCTTACCTCCCTATTATTAGGTTGAATTCTATATAGACCCACACTGAGGGAATGCCTTTATATCCAAACCATCATATCGAATAGCCCCTAAAGAGCTGCGAGAGTTGAAGGTATAGTTAGAGGATCTATAGAAGAAATTATTTGTTATACCCAGTGCATCTCCCTAGGAAGCCACAATTTTATTTTCCAATAAGGTAGATGATATATTGAGGTTATGCATGTATTATCATCACTTGAATCTATTGACCACCGAGAATAAATATCGACTACCAAGAATTGAGGATCTCTTCAACCCATTGAAAGGGGTGTAGTGGTTCTCAAATATTTACCTCAATTTAGATTGTAAATAGTTAAGAGTTTGAGATGAGTATATACAGAATACAACATTTTGATGCTACTATGCTCACTATGAGTACCTGGTGATTCCCTTCTGTATGAAAGGTCCCCAGTTGTGTTCGTGGGACTCATGAACCAGATCCTTCAACCATTCTTTGATCAATTCATGTTGTTCTTCATAGATGACATCCTCATGTACTCAATGTAAAAGGAGGAGCATCTGAGACATTTGAGAATGGTCTTAGACATACTCTAAGATCACCATATTAATGGTAATCTCTCAAAGTTTTAGTTCTATATTTGAGAGGACCACTTTCTAGAACATTTTATCTCAGATGAGGGAGTGAAAGTAGCCCCGAATAAAATAGAGGTAGTGTTATCTTAGAAGATACCCAAGATAATGAATGAGGTGTAGATATTTTTTAGTAAAGTAGGATATTATCAGAAATCCATGACCAATTTCTCTAGAGTCTCGAATCCTCTAACTAACTTTACCTGAAAGGGATAACCTTTCATATACTTAGAGAACTATTAATAGTCTTTTCAAGAGTTATGAAAAAGGTTAAAAATGAACCCACCTTGAGACTACCATAGGAGCGAGTTGAGTTCATGGGGTTATTATAGAGTCTAATGAACAATTACACAACATTTTTTGGGGATGAATTAGTGGTACTATTTTTTTTATGAATTTTTATCCTTTTAAAATTAAACAACATGAAATTTTTTCAAATTATTGATCCACTAAATATTATCTCTCAATACCATATCATGTGTAGTTGTAGTGATAGAGAAATAAGAACATGGTATTTACAAGGTTTTACATAAAAGAATACTCCTTTCCATGTTGGTTAGACTACCCAACATGGATTATTCACTGTGCATCTAGGTTAATACAACTAGTTAGACACCCCAAATATAATATATAAGAAGTTTGTTAGACACCCTAACCACTCCTTTTCTCTGGTTTTTTATACATCCCAATCACAAGCCTCCAGTAGTTGGTTAGACACCCCAACTACAGGCTTCTTATTCAATGATTATCCAGAGCTAGAAATATATTCTTGGAGTCTTCCTCTATAAGAAATATGTATTCCCCTTCTTTGTGTACTTCCTGAAGACCTTCAATATTACTAGTCTCGATACTTCTTCTAGGCTTGGTACAATCTAGATTATCTTAAATCTTTGAATACTCAGGAACAAAATTTTATTCTTCTTTAAAAGGTTCCAGGACACAAAATCTTTCTCTCTTCTATATAGAGATGTATTAGGATCTCAAAATAGATCTTTCATAATTGATGGAAGGCCTCTCACAATATTTACCCCCTCATTATTTATCACATTCATGCACACATTTATCCACAAAAAAATATTACTCATGGGGATATATCAATTATTACATGAATTAAATTTTTTTATAAATAATATAGTTATCTTCTTTATTAAAATATAAATACACACAAAACACTCAGGTATTTTATTTACTCATTTTGAATACTTGATTATTTGTGTGGGTATTATTCCATCTTCATGCAACATGCACCTCATTTAAAACACCTAAGGGTTTCATTTATCTTTATTTGTTCACATGACATGAAAATAATTTCACCTATTAATGTAGTATCAAAAATTCCATTTGATCCTAATTAAAATTTATAAAGGACCTGGTCTTTATTCTTCACACTGCTTCATCACTACAAATACCACAACTCCTCACACGGGATCTTTATCATGTACAATATGCATGGATAATTATCTTTAATATTTCTCATGCATGAATCTATAGATTCTCATTTTATCACATGATATATTAAATTCCCTAAGTCTTGGAATTCAATTATTCTTCATGATACATCAATAAAATCATGCATTCAAACTCATCTAAAATTACTATAAAAATCAGATCAACTTGTTTCTTCATTATGATTTGATGTATATAAATTCAAGTGAAGATACATGTATATTGAATTAATTTAAACATAACTATACATTAATTCTATATTTTATCATCAAACAATCCAGTTTGAGCTACCATAACTCATCATGATAGTTTTCCTGTTCATAAATTTTGGACATTCCATGATTAATGTATTGATCATATAATAGTTCAATCGAAAATTAAAACATGGCATAAGTATTCAAACGATCATCCAAGTTTCATATTTCAATGTTTATGGTTCTACATGATCACATCAGATCATAAATGGTGGGATGATTTATAACGACCCATACTTTACATACATTGTTATTACTTTAGAATTGAAGCACACTTATTACAACATATAACAAAATCATGAAAGGACCATATAGGTATAGTGTCTTTAGAAACTGGGAAACATAAACAACTGGTTCATAAATCATCTACATTGTCTCCCTTTTATTTTACCATATCTAGAGTCCCTTTTGGCATATCTTACTTAATATCCTTCTTCCTGACCTGGGGAAAAGAAAACATACAAAAGGGTGAGCTCAAATGCTCAGTAAGGGTAAACAAAAGAAATATCGTTCATATCATATTCATAAGAACATAACATTTTGAAAATCTTAACCTGCAAAAGAGATCATAATATCATAACATTGGATAAATCATAATAGTGAAATGTAATCCCAATAATCATAACTTAAAACATGAAACTTTGTGGAATACACACATAATCATATATAATCATTTCTTAGTAGTCAAGACTCAATTCCAAGACTATCTTAGCGGACAAAGTCCATTTCTGAACCGAGTTCACTCCTCGTTTTAGTCCTGTTTCACTGAACCAAATTAACCTGCCGTTATAGCCATGTCTATATAATCAGATATTAATCATTACCCAATGAATTTGAGGTAGATATAGGTCCCACCTATCTCATAATGAAACCATTATTATATGTGCCACAAAATCATAAAGCATACATCATATCATAACCCATGTAATAAAAATGGGATTCTTAAACATCGTGCCATCATAACATAATACATATAAGATAAAAGGAATTCATAAAAATAATTCCATCATAACATAATCAAATCAATGTAAAAATAGGGATAGAAATATAACCCTATATTATCTTAGATGGAAAATAATTTTGATAAAACGCTTGAACTCCATTCTTGAGGAAAATATCATTTATACTTCAAAAACATTATCCTTTCTTAAAATGTTATATAGTTCTAAAATAAAAGAATTTGATTAAAAATAAACTTGAAAACTTGAAAATTAAGATTCATGGAAATAATGTTCTAAAAATACATTCATGCTGTATAAGTTAAAAATAGACATCTGTCTCGTACTTTGGTCGGAAAAGTCAAAAAGTACCTCGTACGAAAAACGACAAAAGATTCCTTTCATATATTTTACTAAAAACTCATTGAAGGGTAAAATTGGATTTAGAAAATTTTAGGAAGATAGAAATAATATTACATATTGAGGAAACATGGATGTGGATGATAAATATTCCCCAGTAAATTCTGAAGTATAAAGAATCTCAGATAAAAATGAGATTGCGAGATTTTCCCTTACCTTAGATCCGATTTTCTTTGTATGTGTCCAAAACTCCTATATAATGATTTAAATAATGTTATTGACTAATTCTGGAATCGTACGCATTGTTATGATATAATATATGGTCATATTCTTAGCTTCTTATTAGTAATATTTCATTGCTACTTGTTATTCGGGTGTTTATTGTTTTTTGTTCTTATGTGTGTTTTGTCGAATAAATTCTTATTATTATTTTTAGGTTATAGATACCTTATTTACATAATTGTATTAGTGTAATATATATCATATTTATTTATTAAATTCATTTATATAATCATTATTCAATGAATATCATGAAGAACGAGTCACATCACATCATGGAGACGGTAGACCGTACGTATGCACGAGCGATGATATCGTTCCCATGATCTTGGAATTGTATTAAAGTGTATGTATAATATTTAAGAATCAATATAACTGTAAAATAATCATATATAGTTATTCTTTACACCATTATACCCATCCAAGTAAGGTGGTGGTGGAAAACAGATTACACCACGGCGTGGAGACAGTATTCCGTACGTACGCACACGCGGTGATTTCATTTTTCATAGGATGGATAGAAGGTCAAATAGGGTTGTTTCATATTTATAATAACATATAAGTATATGATTGATATTTATGTTATTACTTCATAATGAAACAACTAAATAATAAGAAGTAGAAGAAGAAATAAAGTTGAAAGAATCGGTAACAGACATTACCTCTTCTTTGAAGCGCCTCTTCTTAACCTCCTCTTAGGGCACTAAAGATGGAATTTGAAGAAGACCAGGACCTCTAGGATGTTTCTATGGAAGTTGAGAAGGAAAATTGGCAAGGGTTGGCCGAGCTTTAAGGTTCAAAGTGGTGTGATGAGGAGAGGGAGGAGGTGCCCTTTTATAAGGGAGGAGAGGGGCACCTTAGGAAAAACTTAAAATATTATTTTATTATAAAGTCATATTCGGTTTTCAATAGCTCCAAATTGATTTATTTCTAAGATAATGTGGGGATGGTTCGAAATCCTCTCATAAAATAGATTTTATAAAAGTTTAGGTTACTATTTTAACCTTATCATTTAGATTTAACTCTAAGTTAAATAATTTAACTTTTACCGTGTCTTCTTGTTTTCTTACACTATATGGTTAATAAACTTTCTATAACAAGCCAAACGAACCCCAAGTTGTTTATTATTAACATATATAACCTTATATATGTCATTTAGCCGAACCTTTGATTTTTAGGAATAAAATAACAATTAATAATATAATATTTGTTTTAAAAACTATTTTATGTCAATTTTGACACTATTTGGTAATTGATATTTGTGAAAATCATAACAACATGATTAGTTCAAAAAAAGTTAATTAAATAAATAATAACATGTCATATTAATCTAGAAAATTATTTTAATTCATAAAAAGTCTCAAATTAAATTTATTTGGGTATTCATAACATCAATTATGTTAATATTTCATTAATAAGATAATTACTAAATCATTATTGTGTCATAAACAAATTAAATTATTTAATGTCTAAAAATTATAAATAAAATACCATTATGTAGGAAATATTTATATCGTTCTAATGAGTATTTATAGTCTAATTTATCTTATGTATAACCCTATATTAAAAATGATTTAGTTATTAAACTTTGATTTTAACTATTTTAACTCTTCTTTAAATAAAATAATATTAAATGTACTAATCTAATCTAAGTGGTCCTAAATGGTAATATTTTATTCATAAGGTTTTTTTGGTCGAATTAAACTTATCCAATAGAGTTAGGATATGTGTTATGGTAATAATAATATCATTTTTACCCTTAATTACCCTATTTACTTTTAACCGTGGTAAATAAAAGTAAAAAGTTACTATTCACCAAAAATTATTTTCATCTCATTGAACCACATTTTAGTCCTTGATATTAACCGTGTCTCACGGATTTTCAAAATTCCACTCACAGAAGTGGTAAAATTATGTTTTATGTGAATTTCCAAATTCTCTTAGGAGGTGGGAAAAAGACGGTGAGAAGTTCAATAAAATGTTTATATATCTAATATTATTACAAAATGACTCCAATGAATTACATTGAACTTATATAGGTATTATGTATCAATTTTGACCTAAAATAAATTTAAATAAAATAAATAATTATTTAAATAAAAATTTGGTTTTCAAATAGTAACCCAGTGTTTTCACTATTCATCAAAAATTGAAAGTTTTCAGAAAAATACCAAAATTTCACCCTAGGCTAATTTTGATATTCCGAATCCAAAAATGAAGTCCATTTTGAAAGATAAAAAAGTGGTTATTACTATTCATAACGGCTAGTTTTAATATTAATTTAATAGTATATCGCTGTTTAGTGAAACATGGTATTGCGTACAATGCAAGCTATCAAGGAAGGTCGCGATTGCGTGTAAAGCAAGCCAAGATAGTGTTGTGTGTAGTGAAATATTCATTTTATGATGTATATAACATAAAAACAAAATATTTCTCATAAAAGTCTCGGGTGTTACATTTTACCCCCCTTAAAATGAATTTTTCCCTTGAAATTCATCACTTTGTAACAAATAGATGAGGATACCTCTATCTCATCATATCCTCAAGCTCCCATGTAGCTTCTTCTAATTGGTGGTTCTTCCATAAAACTTTCACCAAGTGAGTGGTCTTGTCACGTAGGACTTTTTCGCTATGATCCAGAATCTCTATCGGCTGTTCTTAATAAGAAAGATCTTGCTCCAGCGGTACAACTTCTGAGCTGAGTACATGTGAAGGATCGGTTATGTACTTTCTCATGATAGATACATGGAACAAATCGTGAAATTAACATAGATTCGGTGGAAGAGCCAATCGGTAAGCTACCTTCCCAACACGATCTAGTATTTCGAAAGGACCAATATACCTAGGGCTCAACTTTCCCTTCTTTCCAAATCTTATTACTCTCTTCCAAGTAGATATTCGTAAGAACACTTTATCACCCACTTCAAACTCTAGGTCTTTTCTTCGGTTATCGATATAACTTTTTTTTTCGACTCTGAGCTACTCTTATGTGTTGTTGAATAGATCAGACCTTTTCTACCATCTCATCAACAAGATCAGGTCCTAATAGCTTTCTTTCCCCAACTTTGTCCCAGCAAGTTGGAGTTCGGAATTTATTTCCATAGAGAGCTTCATAAGGAGCCATCTAAATATTGAAGTGAAAGCTATTATTATAAGAAAATTCCGCAAAAGGTAGGTGTTGATCCCAACCACCTTTGAAATCCATAGAGCAAGCTCTTAACATATCTTCTAGAGTTTGAATTGTTCTCTCAGACTGACCGTCTGTCTGAGGATGATAAGCAGTGCTGAAACTCAACGCTGTATCTAGAGTATGCTGAAGACTTCACCAGAACTTTGAGGTAAACCTCGGATCCTGATCAGATATAATAGAAAGTGGTACTTCATGTAATATTACCACTTTTTTTACATATATCCTGGCAAGTTGATCCAGATAAAAATCCTCTCTAATAGCAATGAAGTGTGAAGACTTTGTAAGACGATCAACTATGACCCAAATAGAATTATTGCCTTTGGATGTTTTAGGAAGTTCGGTGACAAAGTCCATAGTGATGTTTTCCTATTTCCATTCGGGTATGGGTAATGGTTGTAACATCCCCTTAGACTTCTGTCTCTCAGCTTTAACTTGCTGACAAACCAAGCATCGAGAGACATATTCAGCAACATATCTTTTCATTCCATCCCAGCAGAAGTACTCTTTCAGGTCTCTATGCATCTTCGTGCTTCCAGGATGAATAGAGAATGAAGAACTATGAGCCTCATCCAGCAACTCCTTCTTTAATTCTGGGATGGGAGGAACACAAACTTGACTCCTAAACTTTATTATCCTATCACAATCAGGGTTGAATTCAGGAACATTTCTCACCTTCTTTTGTAACTCTACATCTTCTTTCTATGCCTCTTTAATCTTCACATGTATATATGGTTGAACATTCATTTGAGAAAGATACGATTTTCCCCTTCCATTATAATTCCAAGATCCATCCTTTGTAAATACATAAATATTGGATCTTTTGTGATCCTCATCATGTATAAGCTAGCATGGTCTTATCGACTTAATGCATCTTCCACCTTGTTTTCTTTCCCAGGGTGGTAATGAATTGAGAAGTCGTAATCCCTAATCAACTCCAACCATCTTCTTGGGTTCATATTCAACTCCTTTTGTGTGAAAATATACTTCAAACTTTTATGATCAGTATAAATATCATACCTTTCACCATAAAGACAATGCCTCCAAATATTTAATGCAAAGATTACTACAACTAACTCCAAATCATGAGTTGGGTAATTTTTCTCATGGATTTTCAACTGTTGTGAGGCATAAGCTATCACCATATCATTTTGCATGAGAAAACACCCCAACCCCTTTCTTGGATTCATCACTGTAGATCACAAACCTTTCTCCACTACAAGGCAGTGTGAGCACAGGTGCACTGGATAAACTTCTTTTCAACTCCTTGAAATTCTCTTCACATTCCTCCATCCACACGAACTTAACTCCTTTTCAAGTCAACCTAGTGAGTGGATTAGATAATCATGAAAAATCTTTCACAAAACGTCGATAATATCCAGCCAAACCAAGAAAACTTTGGATCTCAGTTACTGTTGTTTTTCTCGACCATCTTTTGATAACCTATGTTTTTGCTAGATCCACATATTTCCCCTCTTTTAAGATTATGTGACACAAAAATGAAACTTTTTGAAGCCAAAATTCACCCTTGGTAAATTTGGAATAAAGCTTATCCTTTCTCAGGGTCTTTAATAAAATTCTCAAGTGATCTTCATGTTCTTACTTGATCTTTGAATAAACAAGAATATCGTCTATAAATACTAGCGCAAACTGATCAAGATAGTCTCTAAAGACTCTATTCATCAGACCCATGAAGATAGAAGGGGCATTAGTAAGACCAAATGGCATCACTATAAATTCATAGTGTCCATAACTTGTACAGAAAGCCGTCTTTGGTATATCCTACCTTTTGACCCTTAATTGATGATACCCTGAACTAAGATCAATCTTGTAAAAGTATTGAGCTCCGCGTAGTTGGTCAAATAAGTCATCAATGCGTGGGAGATGATATATGTTCTTGATAGTGATATTTTTAAGTTCTCGATAATCAATGCAGAGTCTCATTGATCCATCTTTCTTCTTAACAAATAGAACAGGTGCTCCCCAAGGTGATACACTAGGGCATATGAATCCCTTATCAAGATTATCTTGGAGTTTCTTCTTCAATTCCTGCAACTCAAATGGGGCCATTCTATAAGGTGTCTTTGAAATAGGCAAAGCACCCGGTACGAGTTCTATTTAAAACTCAACTTCATGATTTGGTGGAAGACCTAGAAATTCCTCTGGAAAGACATCATCAGATTCCCGTACAATGGGAATATTCTTAATCATGAGTTTCTCACCAACCATTTGATATAAATAACCTTCATTTAGTGGAATCAAGACACATAAGATGGAAGAAATTTTTCCTGGAATTTTATGTTCATCCTTGCATCGATAGACGATCATATATTGATCTAGAATATAAAATGTGACTTCCCTTCTTTGGAAATTAATATGAGCTCCATATAAATAAAGCCAATCCATGCCAAGAATCACATCAAATTCAACTATAGGAAGGATCACAAGATTTTCAGGAAGTACATTCCCACAAACCTCAATCAGAGAAGAATTATAAACTTTTGATGCGACTGTTGTGCCATTAGGGGTTGTCATAGCTAAATCAACATCTAATTGTTGAGGTAATACGATGATACCCTTAGAAAATTCCTCAGAAATAAAAGAGTGGGTGGATCTAGAATCAAATAAAACATTTTCTACTTTAGAGTGGATGGTAAGTGTACCTTTCACCACTTCGTTATCGTACTCCAGATCGCTGATAGAAATTGCATGTGACTTTCCTTTGTCTTTAGCCTTAAGAGTTTGTTGATGTTGATCATCATCATCAACCCTTGTATTAGGGCATTGATTAGAATAATTCCCCATTTCCTTGCACTTGTAACATTGAAGTTTAGGAGGTCCACTATGTGTATCTTTTCTTTGTTCGCATCACTAGACATCTTATTCCCATCATTGTGGCATTCAAATACCCGATGACCTTCCTTCCCACATTTGAAACATTTACTTGTCCCTTTAAGACAACTCCCTCCATGTTTCTTTCTACACTTTGACCATAAGTGAAAACTCATCTTCTTTTCAGTGTTATCTTTAGATTTTCCTTTGAATTCCATTTTCCTCTTCTTATCAAATGCATATGACTGATTGGTTACTCCAATATCCATCTCAACCTTGAAAGCACATCAAATGATTTCATCATAGCTATTAAAGTCCATTATAGATAACTCCCTTTGAAGACTTGGTTTTAAGCCACTAAAGAATCGATCGATCTTACTCTCAGGTTGGATAATTATACTAGAAGCGTACCTTGCAAGTCTTGTAAAATTTTCTTCGTAGGTACCAACAGATTCATCATCCTTTTTCTTTAGTTCAAGAAACTTTTTCTCCAACTTTGTTCGAAGAATACGAGGGAAGTACTTATTGAAAAATAAGTTCTTCAACTCGTCCCATTCCATGGATTCAATTTCATCCCTTTGCCTCATATTCTTGATAAGATTACACCATTGATCAGCTTCACCCTCCAAACGATATACTACTAATATGAATTTATCATGTTCATAACATTGAATAACTGAAAATATCTTTTCAGTGGTACTGATCCACTGTTCAGCCACTAATGGATTAGTAGACCCGCTGAATGAGGGTGAATGATGCCTCATGAAGGATTGAACAGAATTTTTCTCCTTCCTTTTCTTGTTTGGAAGTCTTACAAAATTCATAGCTCGAGAATGTTGTGTGAGCATGGCTACAAGATTTTTCATTCCAGCTCCCATAATGTTTGGTTTCTCAGGGGGACAATCATTGCATTGCCCGTCGCATTCCACATTAAAACGGTTCCTTCGGGTTCCATCCATTGACTAAAACGAAGAAGAATAGTGTGAGAAACACTAATTATAATAGGAAAACCACATAATCAAGAATAAAATTTCACACTTAAGGTCTTATCATAGGTTTTTCATGTCCATTTATAAAATACTAAGATTTTGTTCTATGATTAGACTTATCCTTAGGGTTCTTTAGAAGGTTTTCATATCCTAGTTTCCAAAGGTTGACTATACCTTTCCTCTGATACCAACTATAATGGTATGGAATTACTTCCAGTGGACTATAATTGATACTTATCAGGGCACTCCATGGGAGGCTACACCCCTTGGGTGGGACACACCACCATCCCCAGTGGCAGCCATTTCCTCATGAAGCCCTTGGGCGGAGAGACATGCTTCATCCAACGCTCACATGTGAGAGTTCCCAAGGATCAGATTCATTCCTACCTCCTTTGCCTCTGATACCAACTATAATGACCCATACTTTACATACATTGTTATTACTTCAGAATTGAAGCACACTTATTACAACATATAACAAAACCATGAAAGGACCGTATAGGTATAGTGTCTTTAGAAACTGGAAAACATAAACAACTGGTTCATAAATCATCTACACTGTCTCCCTTTTATTTTATCATATCTAGAGTCCCTTTTGGAATATCTTACTTAATATCCCTCTTCCTGACCTGAGGAAAAGAAAACATACAAAAGGGTGAGCTCAAATGCTTAGTAAGGATAAACAAAATAAATATCATTCATATCATATTCATAAGAACATAACATTTTGAAAATATTAACCTGTAAAAGAGATCATAAAATCATAACATGGGATAAATCATAACAGTGAAATGTAATCCCAATAATCATAACTTAAAACATGAAACTTTGTGGAATACACACATAATCATTGAGAATCATTTCTTAGTAGTCAAGACTCATTTCCAAGACTATCTTAGTGGACAAAGTCCATTTCTGAACCAAGTTCACTCCTCGTTTCAGTCCTATTTCACAGAACCGGATTAACCTGCCATTCCAGCCATGTCTATCTCATCAGATATAAATCATTACCCAATGCATTGGAGGGAGATATAGGTCCCACCCATCTCATAATGAAACCATTATTATGTGTGCCACAAAATCATAAATCATACATCATAGCATAACCCATGTAATAAAAATGGGATTCTTAAACATCGTACCATCATAACATAATCCATATAAGATAAAATGAATTCATAAAAATAATTCCATCATAACATAATCAAATCAATGTAAACATAAAGATAGAAACAGAACCCTATATTATCTTAGATGGAAAATAATTTTGATAAAACTCTTGAACTCCATTCTTGAGGAAAATATCCTTTCTACTTCAAAAACATTTTCCTTTCATAAAATGTCATATAACTCTAAAATAAAAGAAGTTTATTAAAAATAAACTTGAAAAAATTTAAAGTAATATTAATGGAAATAATGTTCTAAAAATCCATTCATTCCGTATAAGATAAAAAAAATACATTCTTCTCGTACTTTGGCTAGAAAAGTCAAAAAGTACCTCGTACGAAAAACGACAAAATATTCCTTTCATATCTTTTACTAAAAACTCACTGAAGGGTAAAATTGGATTTAAAAAATTGTCGGAGGATAAAAATAATATTACATATTGAGGAAACATGGATGTGGATGATAAATATTCCCCAGTAAATTCTGAAGTATAAACAATCTCGGATAAAAATGAGATTGCGAGATTTTCCCTTACCTTAGGTCCGATTTGCTTCGTACGTGTCCAAAACTCCTGTATAATGATTTTAATAATGTTATTGACTTATTCCATAATCTTACTCATTTTTATGATATCATATATGGTCATATTCTTAGCTTCGTATTAGTAATATTTCATTGATACTTGTTATTCGGGTGTTAATTGCTTTTTGTTCTTATGCGTGTTTTGTCGAATAAATTCTTATTCTTATTTTTAGGTTATAGATACCTCATTTCCAGAATTTTATTAGTGTAATATATATCATATTTATTCATTCAATTCATTTATATAATCATTATTCAATGAAGATCAAGTAGAACGAGTCACATCACATCGTGGAGACGGTAGGCCATACGTACACACGAGCGATGATATCATTCCCATGATCATGGAATTGTATTAAAGTGTATATATACTATTTCAGAATAAATATCAATTTACAATAATCATATATACTTATTCTTTACACCATTATACCCATCCAAGTAAGGTGGTGGTGGAAAACAGATTACACCACGGCGTGGAGACGGTATTCCGTACGTACGCATGCGCGGTGATTTCATTTTCCCTAGGATGGATAGAAGGTGAAATTGGGTTGTTTCATATTTATAATAACATATAAGTATATGAGTGATACTAATGTTATTACTTCATAATGAAACAACTAAATAATAAGAAATAGAAGAAGAAATAAAGTTGAAAGAATCGGTAACGGACATTACCTCTACTTTGAAGCGCCTCTTCTTAACCTCCTCTTAGGGAACTAAAGATGAACTTTGAAGAAGACCAGGACCTCTATGATGTTTCTAGGGAAGTTTATAAGGGAAATTGTCAGGGTTTGGACGAGATTTATGGCTCAAAGTGGTGTGATGAGGAGAGGGAGGAGGTGCCCTTTTATAAGGGAGGAGAGGGGCACCTTATGAAAAACTTAAAATATTATTTTATTATAAAGTAATATTCGGTTTTTAATAGCTCCAAATTGATTTATTTAGAATCTAAGGTGGGGATGGGTATAAATCCTCTCATCCAATAGATTTTAGACAAGTTTAGGTAACTATTTTAACATTATCATCTAGATTTAACTCTAAGTTAAATAATTTAACTTTTACCGTGTATTCTTGTTTTCTTACACTATATGGTTAATAAAATTACTATAAAAAGACAAAAGAACCCCAAGTTGTTTATTATTAATATATATAACCTTATCTAAGTCATTTGTCAGAACCTTAAATTTTTAGGAATAAAATAACAATTAATAATATAATATTTGTTTTAAAAACAATTTTATGTCAATTTTGACACTATTTGGTAATTGGTTTTTTTAAAAATTATAACAGTATGATTAGTTCTAAAAAAGTTAATTAAATCAATACTAACTTGTCATATTAACCTATAAAATTATTTGAATTCATAAAAAGTCTCAAATTAAATTTATTTGTGTATTTATAACATCAATTATGTTAATATTTCATTAATAAGATAATTACTACATCATCATTGTGTCATAAAAAAATTAAATTATTTAATGTCTAAAAATTATAAATAAAATACCATTATGTAGGAAATATTTTTATATTTCTAATGAATATTTATAGTTGAATTTATCTTTTGTATAAACCTATATTAAAAATGATTTAGTTATTAAACTATGATTTTAACTATTTTAACTCTTATTTAAATAAAATAATATTAAATGTCCTAATCTAATCCAAGTGGTCCTAAATGGTCATATTTTATTCCTAAGGTTGTTTTTGGTCGAATTAAACTTATCCAGTAGAATTAGGACATGTGTTAGGGTAATAATAATATCATTTTTACCCTTAATTACCCTATTTACTTTTAATCGTGGTAAATAAAAGTAAAAAGTTACTATTCACCAAAAATTATTTTCATCTCATTGAACCACATTTTAGTCCTTGATATGAACTGTGTCTCTCAGATTTTCGAAATTCCACTCACAGAAGCGGCAAAATTAATTTTTATGTGAATTTCCAAATTCTCCTAGGAGGTGGGTAAAAGATGGTGAAAAGTTTAATAAAATTTTTATATATCTAAAATTATTACAAAATGACTCCAATGAATTAAATTAAACTTATATAGGTATTATGTATCAATTTTGACCTAAAATAAATTTAAATAAAATAAATAATTATTTTAATAAAAAGTCGATTTTTAAATAGTAACCTAGTGTTACTATTCATCAAAAATTGAAAGTTTTCAGAAAAATACCAAAATTTTACCCTAGGTAATTTCGATATTCCGAATCAAAAAATGAAGTCCATTTTGAAAGATAAAATTTATAAAATTTCAAGAAGTGGGTATTATTATTCATACCGGCTAGTTTTAATATTATTTTAATAGTATATCGCTGTTTAGTGAAACTCGTTATTACGTACAATGCAAGCTATCAAGGAAGGCCGAAATTGCGTGTAAAGAAAGCTAATATAGTGTTGTGTGTAGTGAAATATTCCTTTGATGATGTATATAACTTAAAAACAAAATATTTATCATAAAAGTCTCGGGTGTTACATGATTACCATAAATTGTAGAACCCTTTAATATCTAGAGGAAGAGGACGATGCCATAAGATATCATACAACTAAAAATAAATAGATAATCTAGCTATTTTTATGTCTATAATTTTTTTAAGTGGAGGAAAAATTCCATGATTCACATATATCACATCACTTTTTTTTACTTTGGTCGATTACTTCCTTAAATATAATCGTGTTCCTTTAAATTTTTGATCCAAAACAAGGGTTCGACACTCAAAACACTCTACAACCATGGGCTTCATGGGTCATGCCTCACCCATGCTAGTCCACCTACCCACTACCATGCACTCCCACTCAAGAACACTCCTAAGAGTGCTATGTATCCACCTACACACATGTCTACCTATCCATACAGGTGCTCACTCAGCCGCTTCCTTACTGAATGATGGTTTATCTACCCACCTAAGCAGTGATTGTGGATCCCTTCACCTAGTATAGTTAATTAGAAATATTTTTTATAATATCATAAAAAAGAGTTAACCAAATTCTTTCTTATAAATTCTAAGTCAGACTCAGCAAAACACTAAAATTATTCATGAAAAATATAAATATATTTTCCATGGGATTATTCAATTAATATTCATTAAATTAATTTCTTTTTATATGGAAATATCTTAATCCTCAAACAAATAAATATTTTCATGGTATTCTTTAACTTGTTGAAAACAATATGCACCACTAAAAATTACATTTTTACTTGTATTTGGAATTAAATACGAGATAAAAAATCATCATATTTATATGGATGTTTGTTTAATAATGAAATAAAATGCCAATAAATGAATCCATAAAAATTTACCAAGCATTAGTACTTAATTTCAAATTCACTTAACACATGTTGATACATCATTGACAAAAAATGCAACACTTAAGCTCAACAGTCTTCCCCTTTATAATTTTTTTGTCAATGTCTCTTCAAATTATTAAAATTGATATTTGTGCTCCAATTATTCTCCCCATTATTGAAAATAAAATGAAAAGGACAAATAGGGTATTATCATCTCATATTTCTTCTCAAAGACATCTTCTATTATTTTTTAAAGATGGAATGATATCATAAGATAATTAGAAGAAACCTTTAGTTAATCAACTCTAAGTATACATGGGATAACCATGTGTAGAATACAAGAGAGAAATAACCAATGTTGTTTAAGATATATATGAAATAATCACATGTTAAATCATGCTAAAAAATTATTAATATAGGGGTTATAAATAAAATAAATACATGATCCTATACACAATTTAACAAACACATTATTATGTTTAGGTTCATAATAATAAATCCCCATTTTTGTCATATTTTCATCAAGTAAGCACTCCCAATTAATTAATATAATTAAGAATTAGGGATAAGAGTTTTATTGGCATACCTTTATTTTCATGTAATCTCTCCATCAAGGGATACACTCATTCTTCATCATAAAAATTGATGATCTCATTGATGAACGACACATATCCTTTAATTCCATATATGTTGTCTCATAATTAATAAAATAATAGGGAATAAGAAGTAACCTCGTGTTTCTTTAGAAGAAATATTCAGGGTGAGAGTTTCCTCTCATCCTTGATTTCTTCTTCTTTACAAGCTCATCATGAGATGTGAATTCAATCTTATTGATAATATTTATAGATTGTGGGTATATTTTCTTCCCATTAATTTATTCATTTTGTGGAATAACTTTTTCAAACACTTTCATACCTAGAACAACCTCTTGTTTTTTATTCTTGATTATTCTTTTCCTCTAAGATAGTTTTTGCGAGTTCTTAGATTATGGTGATTGATACACCCTTTATTTAGGCTCATTTTTATCCTCCAATTCATTAAACCTATTTTCCATATTAATAGGTATTTTTTCATGATAAGTAAATTTCTTATAATTCATAGGAGAGGAGTATATTCATATGGCTTATTTATCATTCTATTCATTCATCCAAGTGCAATAACTTTTCATATAACTGAGGTTAGAACAAATGAAACATTTACCATTAGAGTCATACCCCATTTGATATCTCTTTGATAGAGATTTTGGCATAGTTAGAGCTCTTAAAACATATTTGGGATTTTTGTATTTTAAACATCTACTCATGATGTTCCCAAATATTCCATAATAAAAATACTTTGGTTCCATCATCTTTTATGAAACCACAATTCTAGATTTTTCATTGGAAATCACTTTACTTTCATATTTTATATCTATATTCCTCTCTATTTCTACACAACTTGAGACATATTTTGGAGGGATATCTATCTTCCCTTAAATGTATATTATTTTCATATCAATCTTTTTCAACTAAGATACCATTATTTTCATATATGAAGTAGTATCCATACCCTATTCTATCCTTTCTCCATGTTGGTTTTTGAGAGAAACAATTCTTGTATTCATCTCCTTCTCCCTGGATATTTTCTTTAAAATATATTAGGAAATATATTCAATCATATCACTTTTCTCCTTTATATTGGTTACCATTTTCCTTTTGTTGAGATTAAATTCCACTTATTCTCATCTTAATATATTGTTTTCCAAGGATAAGTATTTCATCAACGAATAGTAAAATTCATGCATGATTCTCTATTAAAATTCATTTTCATTGCATGATAATTCCTTGGAATAGTGAAGCTTGTTGTAATTTCCTTTTATCACTCGAGTAACATTTCTTTTTTATCTAAAAATGAGAGTCTAAAATTTCACATTTTTTCTCCACACAAGGGTTAGAATTTGAGATAAAATTATTTTTAAATTTTACCTTGACCAGAGAACACGGCTTCTGGGATTAATTCTTATTATTCTTATTCATATAAAAGGAAAAAGATTTATTTCATATCTAAATTGGGATGATAAGGATGAATTAACTTTCTTCTTTCTATTTCCCTTCTTCTTCAATTTACCCTATTTTAAATTTCTTGAAATATGGGATATAATTTCATTGAAGTCCTTATCAAATTTGATCTTCAAAGATTCTTAGATCATTAAAGGTAACCTACCTTTTATACCAATTGTAGAGTCCAAGGAAAGATTAGATACCACTGAGGCGGGAGGGGGGTGAATATGTGGTCCCATTTTTTAATTAATTTTTAACATTTTTAAATTAAAACTCTAATCTTTTTTTAGGTTCATGATCCACTCAATATTATCTCTCAATATCACCTCATGTGTAGTTATAATGATAGGGAGAGAAAAACACAATATTTATAGGGTTTTATATAAAATCATACCCCTTTACATGTTTTTTAGACACCCAAATATGGATTCCTCACTATTCCTTAAAGAGAATGCAACTAGTTAGATACCCCAGTTACAATCTCTTAGTATTTGGTTAAACACCCCAACTACTCCTCTTCTTTTATTGGCTATAAACCCCAATCAAAATACTTTAGTAGTTGGTTAATTTTCCCAGATACAAGTTTCTTCTTTGATGATTATCCAGATCTATAAATATCTTCATATAGACTTCCTCTTTAAGAAAGCTAGACACCCCTTGTGTACTTCTTAAATAACACGAGTAGTGTTGGTCTCGAGACTCCTAGATTTGGTGAAATATTATAAGGATCCAACCTTAAACATTACATATTCTAGTTATTTCAACGATATTTCATATCTTTAAATTCCAAAATATCTTTTTAGTTTAGAGTTCTAGAAAGATAGGACATAAATCATACATATAAACCCACAAGCATACACAGTGGGTACCATTAAAACATTATCCATTTCTTCCAAAACATAAAATTTTAAACACAAAACAACAATATGATTTCTTTGACAAATCTTCATAAAAATTAAATTAAATTACTTTTTTCTATAACACATCATTATAACCTGTTTAAAGCATTTAAAAACATGGTATGAGCATAAAAATATCATTAAGGGACATAAAAAGAAGGAAAGAAAACATTAGCCCATGAATACTTATAAACATATGAAATCATTTTCACAAAGACATAATTCTCACCCATAATGAATCATATAGTTTATGAAACATGAGATTTCCATAAATCATAGAAAAAATGAATTGGGAATAAGTTTATCTTGGAGAATTAAATAATTTATTTTTTAACCCTCACGACAACCTTATGATTTGTAATCCTCAGGACTACCTTACAATGTAACCCTCATGACTACCTTATGGTGTAACCATCACAGTTACACTTTGAGTAACCATACAAAAGACCTATAACTTACACATAAACAATGAAATGGATGGAGATATAGGTCTCAACATTCATAATAAACTATTCAATATAAATATAAAATAATCATCTAACCAGAATACATTCATAAAAACATTCACCTTGAATTTTGTAAAACTAGAAGTTTAAAAGAAAATTTTATAAGAAAATTCACTTACAAATAACATATAATTGATATGAGAATAAATAGAATGAAATAAATATGTGTATACAATATAAATACACATAATAAAACATAATATAAAAAAATCCATCACACAAATGAAATTAAAACAACATAATTAATGAAGTAGAATGTTAATCTAAAGAATGAAAATTGGGTTAAGAATTCACTTACCTCAAGTTTTTCTTACTTTTAACTTGTATAAACCTACAGTATAATGGTTAAACGAGTGTTATTAATATATTAATGAAAAATATTGATGTTTATAACACCTTATATGATAATTTTATAACATCTTTCCACCCATTAATTAATAATATTTTATTCTTTCTATTGTTTCAGGTGCGTTCTTTACATGATTTCCAAGGTTGGTTCGTAACTGATTTCCTTGTAGAATGGAAGTAAAACTTCATAAGTGGAATGAAATTGTATTAATATGTCACTATAATATTAAATTATGTCATAAATAACTTTGGTTATATGGTATGAGTATGAATCATTTGATAAATCATTAGTGATATCTGTTTAGATCATTTTGGTGTTTCTTTGATAATCACGAAATAGTTTCATTATATAACTTAATATTATGTATATATGTTAACTATAGAACATTAAAGAGAATATATAATATAATTAAATTTTTTTATGAACCATTAAAATGATTTTATAACCAGTTTTGAAGGAATTAATGGAAATTGAAAACACACTGTCCATGATTTTGGTAAATCGGCACATCACGGACAATGTTTTTATTTTTAGAATAACAGGAAGAGGATAGGAAGAACGATGGTTAATTTTTTCCATAAACATGATAAAATCCATAATATATGAGATTATATAGATTTAATTTTTCTTGGATATGGGTAAGGGAAGGTAGTATATGAAATGAAAAGGAATTGAAAAAAAACACAAGAAAATGAAAGAGTATTCTTACCTCTTGATCTCTTCTCCTTGAGATCCTCCTTAAGGCCCATGGTTTTGGACTTTTGGTGAGAAAAAAAGGTCTTGTATGTGGGTAAGGGCCTTGTAAATTGTATTTGGCATAATTTATAAAATCTTCAAATATTTACAGGTGTGAGAGGAAGAGGGGGGTGAGGGTGGTATTTATAGTGGAGGAGTGGAGGGGTTTTCCATTATTTTAATCATTAGTTTAATATTTTTTATCAATAATATAAATAGTCTTGATTTATGTGACCCTAAACAGTAAATAGATATTTTGAGATTGAACCAAGGGTTATTACATAATCCATGATTCTATAAATAGTGTATTTAACAGATAATGTATATATACGGTATATTATAGTATTTTACTATTCATCAAAAATTGAAGAATTTCAAAAAAATCCCAATACATCACCCTAACCATTTTTTAACATGTATAATTGAAAAATGAACTCCATTTTTTGAAAATAATTTTCTAAATATGATTAATTTAATTTTTATATAAGATCATATTTTATTCCAAAAATAGCAATTTTAAAACTATAATTGATTTTATATCACCTTGAAAAATTAATCAAGATATAATTATCTTATGACCTTAATAAAATAAAATAATAATATGATTTAATATTCATAAATGTCATATTACTATTCAAAAGGGTATGTTACCATTCACCAAAAAATCAATTTGGTTCTATCAGACTCCAAATAACTTACAGATCACAACCGTAGATGTTTGTTTTTTGAAATTCAAGTCAAATAAGTAGAAAAATTATGTTTAACATCTAGTTTATAAATATCTATTTAAAAAAAGTTTCATTATGTAGAGAATTAGTGTATCATGAATTTCAATTTATTTTTAAAACTTGGGGTGTTACATTCTCCCCACCTTCTACAAATTACATCATCGCAATTTTTTTATTTACTTATTAAACAAGTGATGTGAACTTTCCCTCATAGAATTTTCAGATTTCTAGGTTGCTTCTTCAACCATATAGTTTCTATAAAAAACCTTTACCTGGTGGATTACCATATTCCACAATACATGTTCTCTTTGATCACGAATCTGAACATATTTCTATTTATAAGAGAGGTTCTCTTCTAGCTAAACTACTTATGGGATCAAAACATGAGATGAATTTGGCACATACTTTCTCAACATCAAAATATGAAAAATATTGTGTAACTAAGATAAACTCAGATAAAAAGATACTTGGTAGGTTACTGGTCAAAATTTATCTAAGATTTCATAAGGACTAATTAACCATGGACTTAGCTTTCCTTTCTTACCAAAATGCATAACACTTTTCCATGGTGGGATTCTAAGAAAAACATGATCACCTACCTCAAAATAAAAGTCTTTCCTCCTATTATCTACGTAACTTTTTTGCCTATTATGAGATATCTACATGTATTGCTATATCATCTCCACTTTCTCAGCCACTTCCTCAACAAATTATGGTCCCATCAAATTCCTTTCCCCAACTTCATCCAAAAATTTTAGAGTTAAACACTCCTTCCTATATAATGCCTCAAATGGTTCCATCTGTATACTAGAATGAAAATTGTTATTATAAGAAAATTAAATTAAAGAAATATGTTGATCAAAATTTCCCTGGTAATCCATTGATCAAACTTGAATCATATCCTAAAATTTCTAAATCGTCCATTCTAACTGCCCATCTGATTTAGGATGAAAAGATTTATTGAAATTTAATTCTATTACAAATTACTTCTAAAGGCCTTTCAAAAAGATAGAAGTAACCCTAAGATCACAGTCAGATACAATAGAAAGAATAACTCCATGTAACCTGACAATATATTTGAGGTATAATCAAGAAGTCTGATTTAAAGACATAGTATCTCAAATAGGAAGGAAATGAGAAGATTTAGTCTTTCAATCAACAATAACCCACACTACTACAACCTGGACCTTTATCAGCGCTAAAAACCGGCATTAATAGCACTAGAAAAGCGCTGTTAATGCTGGCGTAGATAAAGGGGGGGGGGGGGGGGTCCCCTTTATCAGCGCTCCGAGAAGCGCGGATATAGGGGACCTTTATCAGTGCTAAAAAATGCGCTGGTAAAGGACCACCTTTATCAGCGCTTCTTTTAGCACTGATAAAGGTCTCCTATATCGGCGCTTGATGGAGTGCTGATAAAGGGTTCCTTTATCAGCGCTCCTCTAGCTCTGTTAAAGGTGTCCTTTATCAGCGCTAAAAAAGCGCTGATAAAGGCCCCATCGCCTGCACCTCCAAACAGTACCTGCACACCTGCACACCAGAATACCTGCACAAAGTAGCACATGCACACCTGCACACCATAGCACCCGCACCCAATATTTTGACCGACAATAGTATATACATTTAATTAACATCATGAATACAAAAAAACGCATTGCTATATACATTTAAAACATTGTTTTACATGGTTACAATTACAATTATTCAACAACAGTTATAAACATTCACGTTTCATCCTTTGATATCCATGATCCGCTCTCGATGGTATTTGTTGCCGAACAAAGCATCCGAACTCAAGGGAAAAAATTCACCTATATAAGAAAACAAATATTATGTTAGTAATGAAATAATGAAATAAATTAAAACATTAATATGAAATAATACATTAATATGGAAATGTGAAACTAAAATATGAAATTTTAAACTCAAAAGTTTTCATTTTCATAGCAATGAAAGAGAATAATGTAAAATCAATATGTTTTTGATTGATTTATCTCATTTAATAAATACTGATTCTTTATCTAATGAAAATCTTTACCGGTCACACCGTGCATCAGTCGGATTGAGGTGCGGTCGATTCGTACACATCAAAAATGACTCGTAGATCATTGTCCTAAAGTATCAAAACAATCTGAACACGTTTGCTCAGTTTGGCGTATGTCATTGGTGTTGTTTTCCAAAGTTTATCTCAATTTGAAACTGATATCAGACACTTTTAGCCATACCGGTCACTTCATGTGTCGGATTGAGGTGAGGTTGATTCGTACACGTCACAAATGACTCATGGATCGTTGTCCTAAAGTATCAAAACAATCCGAACACGTTTTCTCAGTTTGGCGTATGTCATTGGTGTTGTTTTCCAAAGTTTATCTCAATTTGAAACTGATATCAGACACTTTTAGCCATACCGGTCACACCATGCATCGGATTGGGGTGCGGTCGATTCGTACACATCACAAATGAGTCGTGGATCGTTGTCCTAAAGTATCAAAACAATCTGAATGCGTTTGCTCAGTTTGGCGTATGTCATTGGTGTTGTTTTCCAAAGTTTATCTCAATTTGAAACTGATATCAGACACTTTTAGCCATACCGGTTACGTCGTGCATCGGATTGAGGTGTGGTCAATTCGTACACATCAGAAATGACTCATGGATCGTTGTACTAAAGTATCAAAACAATCCGAATGCGTTTTCTCAGTTTGGTGTATGTCATTGGTGTTGTTTTCCAAAGTTTATCTCAATTTGAAACTGATATCAGACACTTTTAGCCATACCGGTCACGCTGTGCGTCAGATTGAGGTGAGGTAGATTTGTACACGTCACAAATGAATCGTGGATCATTTTCCTAAAGTATCAAAACAATATGAATGCGTTTTCTCAGTTTGGCGTATGTCATTGGTGTTGTTTTCCAAAGTTTATCTCAATTTGAAACTGATATCAGACACTTTTAGCCATACCGGTCACACCGTGCATCGGATTGAGGTGCGGTCGATTCTTACACGTCACAAATGACTTGTGGATCATTATTATAAAGTATCAAAACAATCCGTATGCATTTTCTTGGTTTGGCGTATGTCATTGGTGTTGTTTTCCAAAGTTTATCTCAATTTGAAACTGATATCAGACAATTTTAGCCATACCGGTCACACCGTGCGTCGGATTGAGGTTCGGTCAATTCGTACACATCAAAAATGACTCTTGGATCATTTTAATAAAGTATCAAAACAATACGAATGCGTTTGATTGGTTTGGAGTACGTCATTGGTGTTGTTTTCCAAAGTTTATCTCAATTTGAAACTGATATCAGACACTTTTAGCCATACCAGTCACACCGTGTGTCGGATTGAGGTGCGGTCAATTTGTACACGTCAAAAATGACTCGTGGATCGTTTTCCTAAAGTATCAAAACAATCCAAACGTGTTTGCTCAGTTTGGCTTATGTCATTGGTGTTGTTTTCCAAAGTTTATCTCAATTTAAAATTGATATCAGACACTTTTAGTCATACCGGTCACGTCGTGTGTTAGATTGAGGTGTGGTCAATTAGTACACGTCAAAAATGACTCGTGGATCGTTTTCCTAAAGTATTAAAACAACCTGAACGCATTTTCTCAGTTTGGTGTATGTCATTGGTGTTGTTTTCCAAAGTTTATCTCAATTTGAAACTGATATCAGACACTTTTAGCCATACTATTCAAACCGTGCGTCGGATTGAGGTGCGGTCGATTTGTATACATCAAAAATGACTCGTGGATCGTTTTCCTAAAGTATCAAAACAATCTGAATACGTTTACTCGGTTTGGCGTATGTCATTGGTGTTGTTTTCCAAAGTTTATCTCAATTCGAAACTGATATCAGACACTTTTAGCCATACCGGTCACGTCATGCATCGGATTGAGGTGCAATCAATTCGTACACTTCACAATTGACTCTTGGATCGTTGTCCTAAAGTATCAAAACAATCCGAATGCGTTTGATCGGTTTGGCGTATGTCATTGGTGTTGTTTTCCAAAGTTTATCTCAATTTGAAACTGATATCAGACACTTTTAGCCATACCGATCACACTGTGCGTCAGATTGAGGTGCGGTTGATTCTTACACGTCAAAAATGACTCGTGGATCTTTGTCCTAAAGTATCAAAACAATACGAATGCGTTTGCTCGGTTTGGCGTATGTCATTGCTGTTGTTTTCCAAAGTTTATCTCAATTTGAAACTGATATCAGACACTTTTAGCCATACCGGTCACGCTGTGCGTCAGATTGAGGTGCGGTCAATTCTTACACATCACAAATGACTCTTGGATTGTTTTCCTAAAGTATCAAAACAATCCGAATGCATTTGCTCAGTTTGGCGTACGTCATTGGTGTTGTTTTCTAAAGTTTATCTCAATTTGAAACTGATATCAGACACTTTTAGCCATACCGGTCATGCCATGCATCGGATTGAGGTGTGGTCGATTCATACACGTCACAAATGACTCTTGGATCGTTTTCCTAAAGTATCAAAACAATCCGAACGTGTTTTCTCGGTTTGGCGTATGTCATTGGTGTTGTTTTCCAAAGTTTATCTCAATTTGAAACTGATATCAGACACTTTTAGCCATACCGGTCACGCCGTGCGTCAGATTGAGGTGCAGTCAATTCGTACACGTCAATAATGACTCGTGGATCGTTGTCCTAAAGTATCAAAACAATACGAATGCGTTTTCTCGGTTTGGAGTATGTCATTGGTGTTGTTTTCCAAAGTTTATCTCAATTTGAAACTGATATCAGACACTTTTAGCTATACCGGTCACACCGTGCGTCAGATTGAGGTGCGGTCGATTCGTACAAATCACAAATGACTCGTGGATCGTTGTCCTAAAGTATCAAAACAATCCGAATGAATTTTCTCAGTTTGCCGTATGTCATTGGTGTTGTTTTCCAAAGATTATCTCAATTTTAAACTGATATCAGACACTTTTAGCCATACCGGTCACACCGTGCATCAGATTAAGGTGCAGTCAATTCTTACACGTTACAAATGACTCGTGGATCATTTTACTAAAGTATAAAAACAATCCGAACGCATTTGCTTGGTTTGGAGTATGTCATTGGTGTTGTTTTCCAAATTTTATCTCAATTTGAAACTACTATCAGACACTTTTAGCCATACCGGTCACACCGTGCATCGGATTGAGGTGCGGTTGATTTGTACACGTCACAAATGACCCGTGGATCGTTTTCCTAAAGTATCAAAACAATCCAAATGCGTTTTCTTGGTTTTTTGTATGTCATTGGTGTTGTTTTCCAAAGTTTATGTCATTTTCAAACTAAGTAGTAGGAATTCACTAATCTAAGGATATGAAAAATAAGAAAGGGAGAACATAGATTCTCAATAAGTTTAAAGGGAGATATCAATGACCATATAAAGATAACATAAGTATTAGGAATTTACCTTCATTGTCCTATTTGTTTACATTCTTCCATCAGGTACGATGCCCATTCGTTTCTAAGGACATTTATATCATCTTTTGAATATGAGTTTTTGCGACAGTCATAATAGTACTGAAAAAATATAAATACACAAAGGATTAATAATTATTTTAAATAAAGTAGTAATTATTTTAAAAAATACCTCTTTAGGGATGCTAGTTTGTTCATGAAATACGATCTCTTTCATAAATTTACAAACATAATAACCGCAGTCCTTGTCATTTGTTTGTTTCGGACACTGCAGAAACATCGAGAAAAATAAGTAATTTGTTTTGATATGTATTTGGACAGTGAAATATAATTATATATACCTAGATACTTCTCCATTTGTAGATCTTGTGGGCATTTTCATCCTTATGCCCTGGATTCATTCCAGCCATTAGACGATATTCATACACCGCCCTATCATAACAAAATCCTCATTAAAAGATAATGTAAATTATATAACTAGATATTTAGTTCTAAAATGTTGGATCTAGTGTATTACAAATTTACAATCGCCATAATCTGTGGTCGGTTATTTGGATATCCATGTAGTGAATCCAGAAAATAAATCTTTGGAGTATCCAAATTGACTACAATGAGCATCCAATGTTCCTTGAAAACACAAAAAGAAATAAGTACTGATAGAAATGAAAATATAATTGATATGATTAAAATGTATAGTTTTACCCTTGCATCGTTGGTATTAAAAAGAGCTTGTTAGTCGTAATTCTTCTTTGAAATGTTTTGAGCAGATTTGACATCAATTCAGCCTGAAAATTAGAATCTATTTCTGTTCGTTGTGTAGAAATGGTGTGAGGACTAACGAGTCCAAATTTGTATTCATGGGCAAATACCTTCAATTGTTTTTCATATATACGCCTGTGAAAAATATGATATGTATTTATCCATAATTATCAAAGTATATCAGCTTCTGTAAAATCAAATCATGAAAACATACCTCATGTATATATTTATAACTGAGGCGCCTAGCCAGTCGTATGTGATGATATCAGAAACAGCGTCTTCACTAACGAAATCTATTGTTTCCTCTCCGTAAATATCTTTTTCACAAAAAATTGTATGACTCTTTCCGTCTTTCATTTTTGTGTCCACATGAGCTTGAAATTATATTAAATGTGGATATAGAATGGGCGGGGTGAACGCGCTCTCAGTAGATCGTTTTGATCGGTTGGTTGATCCAATGTTGGAGCCACTCTTTTGTTTTAACTTCTCCATTTTATCCTTCTGTAATAACATTCATCAGTTCAGCCATTTTCTAATTTAATGTTAAAGGTTCTGCTTGAAAAATGAACTGGAAATGAATACCTCCTGCTCGACATGTTTTTTTACAAGATTCGACGGCCATGCAACGAATGTTCCAACAACTTTTTCCACCGTATGAATGTCGTCATCGTCATTTGGCACGAGTAGCTTGGTGCTCGGCTCATGAGCTATGTTAATCAAAACTTTGACATGACTGGTTGGAAGTGGTCTGGAGTGTAGCGTGTCATTCTTCATATTGAACATCGTAGCCCTCTCTACAAGGCGATGGGTGGGAGTTGACAGATATAAATCACAGTCATTTTCACCCTGCAGAATATCATTACATGAAAGGTATCAGTGTATATGTGATTCAAATCTCACAAAAACGAATATTATAACATTGATTACCTCAGTTAAGTCAGGTCTTTGAGGGGAATGGCTCGCCTCAAAGCTGGTGAGGGGTGGATCTTCTCGCGGGGGTTGTTCTTGAGTTATTTGTTCTCTTCGCCTCTCCTACATAAAACTTGTTAGCATCTTTCCTGAGTTTGGATTAGTTCTTCAAGGGTAGCTACTTTATCTCTCATTACATGCAATTCTGTAGTTTGTTCATCCTCTTGTTTTTTTTTCTGAAAATATGTCCGGGGTGACACCCCAAAACCCACACCTCTGACGCGGCCATACTGTTCTGGCTGTTTCAAGACCGTTGAAATTATGTCTGCATCCGGTGTGGGTGTTGTTGATTCCTGTGACTATGTCAAATAGAAAATACGAAAAAATAAGTAAGCATCATTATGTAATAGTGATTTAAAGCAAAACAAGTTTATATTATGTCATACTTACACATGTTTCCCACACTTTTTGTGTGTTTTCATCTATCAGTTTCCCCCCTTTATTAACAGGAGCCTCCTTCCATAGCACATGGCGTGGAATGGAAGTGACTTGAGATTTTGCTTCATCAATCTGCATATAAACAGAGAAACATGGTTAAAGTGTTGTTTTATATCACATAAAATTATTACAGTACTTTTAAAATACATACCAATTGTTTTTCAATTGAAGTGTACCCCAACCTTACTTTACGGTAGGGGTACACTGGTTTTGCTGGCCGTTCTTTATTTTCAGAACTCCGTTGTTGTTTCATCAATAAAAACCTATCAATCAACGTGATGAATACAAGCAACGTTACACAACGTGTAACCAAACACAATATACCTGAAAATTCTGTTCCGCACGACGGTTGAAAAACGCATCCCACGTTCCTTGGGATATCAAGTGTACCTAAAGAGGAGGCGGGTGCGGCTCGATTTTCCCTTCGGCATCTTTTAGATGATGTTTTGTTAAAATGTTGTTAAAGCCTCTATGAATCCTTCCTACCAGTCTGAAAACATATTCTTTGTGCGAAACATCTACTATAAATTCACTCTGCAAGAGATGATGAAGGGTTAGTCAATATTTCAATATTTTATTTTATTTTAATAAATTAAATAGATGATATCGTAATGTTACCGTAATCTCTTCCCATATTAATGTTTTCAACCCGCTAACAACATGGTGCCACGACTCTACGTCAATCGGCACGCGTTGTCGAGTGACGATTCCAATGTAGCTACTAAACATGGCTTTTTGGGGTTTACATGCTGGCCTAGCTTATTCCATCCCACCTCATATTTGATGCCTTTTGCTTTTTCCTTAAGGATTTTTGCTAAAACTTTCAATCTACGACGCACCTGTTTTTTTTGTTTCACTGGGGTTTCATCGCCTACCATTTCCTCAGTTTCTGCATCATCATTATGTTTCTCTGAAGTGCTAGCATCGGCACTGACACCAGCTGTAACAGGTTAAGGGAACTGTTGTACGTCAGCAGTGGGACCAGCTGCAACAGGTTGAGAGACCTGTTGTCTCTCAGCAGTGGGACCAGCTGAAACAGGTTGAGAGACGTGTTGTGTCTCGGGATTGGGTGCATCAGCAGGTGAAGAAGTCATTATCTGCAGAACTGGTTTAAAATTTAATTTATATCACATAAAAGCAACATCTAATAGATAATAACATAATGTAACACAATCTATATTACAATAAAAATCAATAACCTGATTATTGAACTCCCTTTTTTTAAAGCTTGAAGGGATGTTACCCCTCTATCAACTATCCATATCCCTTTATTGTGGTCTCCTATGACATAAAAAACGTTGTCTACATTGGGACCACTGTGAAATGATTGTGAAGTCCCAATGAAAGGGTCATCTTCCGTTGAATTTTCATCTGACCCTTCAGCTGTTTTGGTCGATAACAGAACAATTGACCAGTTTCGTTTTGCAGGATATGGAACATAAAATACTTTCACTGCCTGTGATGCCATTATAAATGGTTTGTCTTTCTCCCCTTCCTTACTGAAATCAACTTTCACGAATCCCAAATCATCTATTTTAACAGAACTCCTGTTATCAACCCACTTGCATTGAAATATCAGAACTTGAAATTCCGTATAATCTAACTCCCATATTTGTTTGATGATGCCAAAGTATGAAATATTCACATAAATTGGATTTCTGTCTTTAGCACCAGAAACATGCATCGCTTCAGCCACAAGTGTAACCCCACTATTCTACATGGTACTATCTTCATCATGTTCATTAGTATAAAATGTATAACCATTAAATACATAAGCATTGTAAGATAATGCATACAAACTTGGTCCTCTGGCTAGCCATCGAAGTCATTCCGAAATTGACTTTGGATTTTCATCTGACTGCTTAAAAATATGATCTCAAAACCATCCTATAAAATGTTGATTATGTGTATCTGATATCCATTTTTTAGCCCTTGACAGAGTAAAATGCCTAAGAATTTCTTTGTGGATTTCAACATATGGGTCAACATCGAAACTATTATGCAAAACATAAAGGTGGGCCTGCTCCCGATCTGTAATATTGATTGTAACAACCTTTCTTCTAGAAATTCCTTCACCCTCATGCCACCCAGTGTGATGAGATTTCAGTAAGCCAATGCTTTCCACACCAGACAAGTATTCGGTATAGAATTCAATGGCTTCATCAACAATATATCGCTCTGTAATACAACCCTCTGGCCGACTTCGATTTTTGACATACCCTTTCAAAAATCTTAATATACCATTCAATGGGGTACATCCATCTGTAATGTACAAGACCACATAGTCGAATCTCTCTCACCAATTGGACCATCAAATGAACCATCATATCAAAAAATTAAGGTGGGAAGAACATTTCTAATTCACATAATATGACGGCAATTTCTTTTTCCATAGCTGGAAATTTCGCCGGGTCTATAACTTTGCTGCATATAGCTTTGAAGAAGAAACATAGTTTCGTTAATGTATGGCGGACATTCTTGGGAAAAATGCAACGTAAAGTAATTGGAATTAGATTTTTCATCAAAACACGACAATCATGTGATTTCATACCTTTTAACTTCAAGTCGCTCATTGACACTAGGTTACTGATATTTGACGAATACCCCTCTGGAACCTTTACATCATTCAAGAAGTTGAAAAACTGATATCTCTCCTGCCTGGAAAGAGTGTAAGCAGCAGGAGGAAGAAATGTTCGTTTTTCACCCTTCACTGGTGCCAAATCTTCTCGTATTCCCATCTCAACCATGTCCAACCTAGCCTTAATTCCATATTTTGTTTTTCCAGATGTATTTAGCAACGTGTCGATAACACTATCAAATACATTTTTTTTTCTACATGAATAACATCAATAAAATGTCTTACATACAGACAATTCCAGTATTGTAATTCAAAAAAAATTGATCCCTTTTTCCAACCGATTTTTGTGAGGTTTTTTGAAGCCGGTTTACCAAAAGTAGTGTCCAAATTTTTAAATTTCTCAAACAATTGATCGCCTGTTAGTGGAGACGGTGCTGTACATTCTTCTGAACTTCCATCGAATGATGTCTTACAATAATGGTACTTATGTCGTCGTGGTAGAAATCTGTGATGTCCTAGAAACACGGTTTTTGATGAATGTTTCAACCTAATTGATTGTGTACCTTCTTCGAAAACGGGACATCCTTGAGTTCCTTTAATGCTATATCCTGAAAAATTTCCATAAGCAGGGAAGTCATTTATCATCCCATACAACATGACTCTCAAAGTGAAATCTTCCTTTCTGTAAGCATCATACAATGTAACACCTGAATCCCACAATAATTTCAAATCTTCGATCAATGGAGCTAAATAAACATCAATATCATTACCCGGTTGTTTTGGTCCTGATATAAGCATAGATAACAGGATGTATTTTCGTTTCATGCATAACCACAGTGGTAAGTTATAATTTATCAACATAACTGGCCATGTACTATGACTGTTTCTTTGAAAACCAAAAGGATTCACTCCATCTGTAGATAATGCAAGAAGAAGGTTTCTCGACTCGTTTCCAAATTCAGGATACTCATGATCGATTCTCTTCCATTGAGGAGAGTCTGCTGGGTGATGTAATATCCCATCTTTAATTCTTGTATCTGCATTCCATGTTAATTGTTCTGCAGTCTCCTCACTTCCATATAGGCGTCTAAACCTTGGAATGATTGGAAAGTACCATACAACTTTAGTAGTACTAGATTCATCTTTCTAGTATCGAGAAGCACCACACTTTGGGCATTCTTTAAGTGATTTTTGGTCCTTGTGAAACTGTATACAGTCATCCGGGCAGGTGTGTATTCTTTCAGAGATCATACCCATAGAGCGTAGCATTCGTTTGGCATCGTATGTTCGGATCAGGAGCTCATTGTCTTCTGGGAGCATGTCATTCAAGAGGGCAAGTAGTTTCGTAAAACTGTCGTCACTCTACCCATTATCTGCTTTTAAATTATACAGCTTCAGTACGGCTGACAATACTGTATATTTAGTGCAACCAGCATACAATGGCATCTTTGCGCAACTTTTTAACTTCTCAAACAATATTGGGCAATCACGAAGTTCATCTTCGAAGGTCCTTGTCATTTTCTCAATACGATCTTCATCATCATTCACATCTGTAATCACATCCTCCATACGGTCATCTTCATTGTTCATGTTTGTAATCATATCAGATGATCCATAAAACACAGTGTCACCCCAGTCACTACTTACATTCGTTGTTTCCCCGTGTTTATTCCAACATGTATAACTTTGATCTATTCCGTGATAGATCAAGTGTACTTCCAACTCATCTGGACTAATGTGTTTTGAATGAAAACAGCATAAACACGGACAAAGGATTTGAGAAGAGTCACATGCATGATCTTTTACAAACTTGATAAATTCTTTCATGCCTTCTTCATACTCTTTTGTCAACTGATTGGTATTCATCCATTATGTATTTATATTCATCCTATTTGAAATCCATAGGATGAGTATATAGGTTAGAGGAGAAAGGACTTCTCGAACCTTTTCTGGATAACCTAGAACTCCTTCCAAGGAAATAATGTGACCATGAAACAATACTTCTTAAACAAAATATGGGGAATTTATAATATTGTAATAAAGACAAAGCTCTCTAAAAACACCCAAAACAACCTCCAGATTATCGGAGTACTCCTCCTATATATTGTAATACACCAAGAAGTATTATAAAAAACGAAAATGGAGGTGTCTATAAAGAGATTAAAGATCTAGTTCATCAGTTCCAGGAAATAGATAGAGCATTGGTGATCCCAAATGGAATTCATAAATACTTTAAATTTCCATATCAACTTTAAAAATCTATCTTTTGAGCATCCTCTTCCCAAACCCTCAACTGTTGGTACCCTGATCTCTAGAAAATTTTCAAAAACCAATATAACCTTATAAGATGGTCAAACAATTCATCAATTGTAGGCAATATGTAATTATTCATTACTGTCACTTGGCTATGACTACGGTAGACTATTAAAATTAATAGGCTATGAAATGAATTCATTGAAAACAGAATTGGAAAATCCCATAGTGACATGATCATATAGATAGAACCATTTCCCTAAAGATCTTCTAGCTGATCTTTTATCTCCTCTAAATCGGCCAGAGACTTATGATGTGATGGAATGGAAAATGGGATCTTCCTGTGAAGCAAATAGATAGAAAACACAAACACTCATTGGAGAGGTTATCCCATGAAGTCCTCTAGAAATGATTTTTTGTACTTTTCCATGACCACTGGAATTTCACATGAAGAACACTTCTCAACAACCCCAAGGAAAACCTTGGAAAAATGACATGATATGAACCATAACATAGAAGCAACTTGTCATACCCTCCATGGTTATAGATCACAATCTCCATAAAAGACATGGAATCTCCTGTTAAGAGTAATTAACTGAACCCAATGGTGATAATAGTCATCTAGTGCACTAAATCCAATAAAAAAATCCAAGATGATAAAGAGGTCGGAAAAGACCAGGTCCAAAACATGGAATTCCGAAATGTCCTCCATGCCAAGAACCACAACACAACTCTCAAAGAACATGAAACCATGACCATTTTTCCTACCCAAAAGGGTTAGTCAATACATGAAATAATTCATAAACTCTGCCATCATAACCAAGTAATAAAAAAATATGTGAAATTAATGACTAGGATTCACCATTTTGAAATGAAACCAATACTATAGAATAATTAAAAAAATTCACCTCGAATAGTGGTTGGCCAAGATTATGAGTCCTCATGAATGACCTCTACTGCATTGATTTTTTCTAGATTAGACTCGTCTATGTATTATTTCCCTATTAAGAATCCCCCTTTCTTTTAGGATGTGATCATCCACCATTTGAATCCTCTTATTTTAACTAAGAGACCTTAAACAAGTGGAGCCTACACCACCCATTAATGGAACACCATTGATACAAATATTTCAATTAAAATATTCCTCTCACATCAATACCTTGGGAAACACCTAAAAATAGGTTGGTAGACTTAGAACAATAAGAATAAACCTGATATATTTCCTCAAACCCATCTCAAAATTAATAGCCATAAGATAATCGTTCGTGGGGAGATTAAGAGATACATGAACCAAATGAAAACACCAAAACATAAGAATAACTAAATAAATCTAATGAAGTAGTAGGAAATCATAAAAACAACCCATAGTCAGGATCAAAACATAACCACAATCCCAAACCACCCATGGAAACTGAAGATTCAACACGAAGAATAGTTGGCCAAACACTTCCCCATTCCAAACATAATTAATTCATGAAAATTCAATTTGAATCACCTTAAGGAGGAGGACCCGGTGGCGGAGGAGAAGGAGGTGTCGATAGTGGAGGCACCGGAGGCAGCGCAGAGGCAGGGCAGAGGCAACAGAGGCAGTGGAGGCAGCGGAGGAGGAGGAGGAGGAGGAGGAGGAGGAGGCCACAGTGGAGGAGGAGGCAGCGGAGTAGGCAGATGAGGAGGAGGCGCCGGTGGAGGAGGAGGAGGATGAGGCCATAGACTAGGAGGAGTAGGAGGAAGCGCCGGTGGAGGAGGAGGAGGACGAGGCCGCGGTGGAGTAGGAGGAGGAGGAGGAGGCGGCGGCCGGAGGAGGAGGAGGCGGAGGCCGGAGGAGGAGGAGAAGGGGGGGGGGAGAAGGAGGAGGCGGTGGCCGCGGCAGAGGAGGAGGAGGCGGCGGCAGCGGCACAGAGGAGGGCTTCCGCGAGAGCTTGACTGGGTGCAGGGAGGAGGAAGAGGACCCGTGGGTTTTTAACAAATCCGCGTGAGCCTTTATCAGCGCTAGTAAAAAGCGCTGATAAAGGGTGTATTTATTAGCGCTAAAATGAAAAGCGCTGATAAATACAACCTTTATCAGCGCTTTTTTAGCGCTGATAAATAAGCCCTTTATCAGCGCTAAAAAAGTGCTGATAAATGGGAAAGCCTTTATCAGCACTAAAAAAGCACTGATAAAGGGTACACCTTTATCAGCACTTTTGTTAGCGCTGATAAAGGCCCGACCCTTTATTAGCGCTTTACTGTTAGCGCTGATAAAGGCAGGCGCATGCCTTTCCCAGTTTTGTGGTAGTGCCAGATTTCATTGTTACCTCAAGAAGTATTTGGTAGCCCCACAATGAAGTCCATGGATATATTTTTCCATCTCCACTCTGGCACTGGTAATGGTTAAAGAATCCCCTTTGGTAACTGCTATTTTTTATTTAAACTATTGACATGTCAAACATTTCACGTTAAAATATATAATATATCTTTTCATTCCATCCCACCAGTAATACTCTCGAAGGTCTCTGTACATCTTTATGCTACTAGGATGAACTGAAAATGGAGAACTATGAGCTTCGAAATTTTTTTTTTCTTCAGTTGAGAATCACAAGGCACAAATAATATTTTTTCAAATCTCAAAACAAAATATTTTTCAATGTTAAATTATGGAAACTTACTCATTTTAACAAATTCTACATTTTTATAAAGCTCCCCATCTACCTTCTTCACTTACTTAATTCTGTCTGAGAAAGATAACTACAATGGAACCTGAGAAAAAAAACAAAAGAATTTGTTGCACTAACAACTTCCAGTCCAAAATTCATAAAATCAGTAATCAAGGGGTCATGTTCCAATCGTATCATGGTTAATTATGCATGATGTTTTCAACTCATTGAATCTACCACTTTGTTTTCTTTTCCTAGATGGTAATTGATTATGCAATCACAATCATTTATTAATTCAATCCATCTTCTCTTCCTGATTTTTAGTTCCTTTTGAGTGAATATATACTTAAGACTTTTATGGCCGGTATATATTTCACATTTGGCTCCATATAAATGATGCCTCTAAATTTTTAAAGCAAAAAAGAACAGATGTTAATTCCAAATAATGTGTGGGGTAATTTAAATCGTGAGGTTTTAGTTGTCTTGAAGCATAAGTAATTACATGATCATTCTGTATCAGAAAACAACCAAATCCCTTTAATGAAGCATCACTGTAGATGACAGACTCATCATTTCTGGAAGGAAGTTCCAAAAATAGATCATTAACCAATATCTTCTTCAATTCATGAAAACCAACATCAGATTCTTCTATCCAAACAAATTTTATCTCTTTCAAAGTTAATTTAGTTAGAGGGTTATATAACTGTGAAATTGTTTTAACAAACCATAGGTAATAACCTACTAATCCAATAAAAATATGAATATATGTAACATTTTTAGGTCTTGGCCATTCATCAAATACTTTTGATTTGGTAGGATAAACTATTATTAAATCTTTATTTACAATATACCCATGAAAAGAAATCTACTACAATCAAAATTCACACTTTCTGAATTTTCCATATAGTTTCTTTTCTTTTGAGGTTTTTAAAACAACCCTTAGATGTTTTTCATGCTCTTATTTACTTTTAGAATATATAATAATTTCATCAATAAACACAACCAAAAACTTATCAAAGAACTCATGAAATATTATATTCATTATATCCATAAAGACATCAAGTGCATTAGTTAACCTAAATTAGTAAGATAAAAAATTCATAATGCCCATATTTAGTACAGAACACAGTCTTTGGGATATATTCTTCCTTTACCTTAAACTTATGGTACCCTAACCTCAGGTCAACTTTCAAAAAATAATATGCTCCCTGGAGAGGATCAAACAAATCATCGATATGAGGCAAATAATACACTTTTTAATAGTGATTTTATTCAAGGATCTATACTAAATGAAAAGTCTCATTGAACCATCTTTCTTTTTAACAAAAAAACGGATCTCCCCATACTAAAGTTCTAGGAGGAATGAATAATTTATCAAGAAACTCCTCCAATTGATTTTTCAATTCAAGAAGTTCTATTTGATCCATTCGATAAGGGGGTTTGAAATTGACTTTGCATCATGAAATAATTTAATTGTGAATTCAACTTCTTGGTGAGGTACAACATTGGGTAACTCATTAGGAAAAAAATCAAGGTATTCATTTACCACTAGCACATCATTAATATGAATATTTACCTTGTTTTCAATAATATGAGCCAGATAACTATCTTTTCCATCTTTCAATAGTTTCTCAACTTCTTAATATGTTATAAATTTTATGAGTTTATTCTTGTATTCAAACTGAAACTCTTTCTAAAAAACAACTTCATTATCCCTAAAATGAATCTTAACATGATAAACAGAAATCCAATCCATACCCAGATTGACATAAAACTCAACTTAGGAAAAAAAAAATTTTGTAGGTAAATTATTTCCAAAGACCAAAATATAAATATTATTATAATTCCTATTTTCTGTAATATTTCCCCTGGTGTTTTAAAAATAAGTTCCAATCTCATTTTTTGGGGTTATATTTCTAATTTACTAGAAAATTTCTTAGAAATAAAGGATTGTTTAGACCTTGTATCAAACAAAACATTAAAAAATCTGAGTAAACAAACAAGGTACCTATTACAAATTTATTGGATGGATTAACTTCAGCTGACATAATTGTAATGGATCTCACTACACCTTTCTTCTTATATTCTGGATTCTTTGTATCATTCAAATCTCTCTTTGGGAAGATATTTTCATAATGACCCATCTCACCACATTTAAAACACTTTATATTTTTCTTATAATGATTAGTCTTATGATCATTTTCATTACAATATCAGGCTATATGTCCAAACCTACCACATCTAAAACACTTCCCGGTTTTGGTAAGGTATTCCCCATGTTGTTTTTTTATCACACTTTTCACAAACTAGAAACTAAACTTTCTTACCATCATATTTATTAGATTTATTCTTATCCATCTCTTGACATATAGACCTCTTCTTCTATTTGTTTTCAAGGTAAACATGGTCATAAAAAAACTACATTTATACCCTCTCTTCACATCAGACAAGTTTCTCAAAACTTTTGAACTCATGATAAGCTAGTTCCCTTTAATATATTGTCTTCAATCCTGAGAAAGAATGGTTGATTTTTCTATCAATATCCAGAATAAGATTTGAAGCATACCTCACCGACCATGTGAAGTTTTCTTTATACAAATCTACTGAATCTTCCTCCTTATGCTTTAATTAAATGAATTGTTTCTCCATCCTAAGTCAAGCCACCTTTAGAAAATAATTTTCAAGGAAAATACTTTTAAATTCATCACACTCTTAGGCATCAATATCCTCTATATTCCTTATATTCATTTCTTCCAAAATATAAAATTTTAAACCCAAAACAACAACATGATTTCTTTTAAAAATCTTCATAACAATTAACTTGACTTTCTTATTTCTATTACACATCCTTTTAACCCATGGAAAGCATTTAAAAACATGGGATGAGAATAAAAAAACTCATTAAGGGATATAAAAGGAAGTTAAGAAACCATCAGTCCATGAATACTTGTAAACATATGAAATCATTTTCATAAAGATATACTTCTTAACCATAAAGAATCATATACTTACTTTGTAAAACATGAGATTTACATAAATCATAGAAAACATAAATAGGGAATAAGGGTATCTTGGGGAATTAATTACTAATTTTTTTAACCCTCAAAACTACCTTATGATTTTTAACCCTCACGACTACCTTATAATGTAACCCTCACAGATACCTTATGGTGTAACCATCGTAGTTACACTTGTAGTAACCACATGACCGACCTCTAACTTACACATAACAAATGCATTAAATAGATATATAGGTTCAAAACTCATCATAAAAAATTCCCAAGAACCATAACATAATCATCAAAAAAGAATACTTTCATAAAAACAATCACCTTGAATTTTGTAAAACTAGAAGTTTAAAAGAGGATTTTATAAGAAACATCACTTAAAAATAACATATAATTGATATGAGAATAAATATAATGAAATGAATATGTTTATAAATGATAAATTCACATAATAAAACATAATATAAACAAAAATTCATCACAAAAATGATCTTAAAACCACACAATTAATGAAGTATAAGGTTAACCAAAAAAATTGGAATTGGGTTAAGAATTGCCTTACCTTAGGTTCGAATTACTTAAATTTTTTTAACCCTCATGTATAATGGTTAAACAAATGTTATTAATATATTATAGAAATATATTGATGTTTTTAATACCTTATATGATCATTTTATAACATCATTCCACCCATTAATTAATAATATTTTTCTTTTTCCATTGTTTTGGGTGCATTCTTTACAAGATTTCCAAGGTCAATTTGTAAAGGATTTCCTTGTAGAATGGAAGTGAAACTCTGAAAGTGGAATGAAATAGTATTAATATGTTTCCAAAATTTTAAATTATTTTGGTTATATGTTATGAGGATGAATCATTAGACCAGTCATTAGTGATATCCATTTAGATCATTTTGGTGATTCTTTGATAATCACGAACTAGTTTCATTATATAACATAATATTATGTATATATATGTTAAATATAAAACATTAAAGGAGATATATAATAAAAATTAAAATATATTTCAACCATTAAAATGGTTTTATAAACAGTTTTTAAGTAATTAATGGAAATTGAAAACACATCATCCATGATTTTGGTAAATCGGCACATCACAGACGGTGTGTTTATTTTTTGAATAAGAGGAAGTTGAGTAGAATA
Organism: Viscum album; assembly: GCA_963277665.1. Classification (NCBI taxonomy): domain Eukaryota; kingdom Viridiplantae; phylum Streptophyta; class Magnoliopsida; order Santalales; family Viscaceae; genus Viscum; species Viscum album. Next base: position 1,964,563,639 of record OY728137.1, read on the forward strand.
ATGATGATTATTTTTTCCATAAACATGATAAAATCAAGAATATATAATATTATGGAGCTTTCATGACTCTTTGATAATGGGAGGGTAAGTGAGTATATGAAAAGAAAAGGAATTGAAAAGAAAACACAAGAAAATGAAAGAGGATTCTTACCTCTTGATCTCTTCTCCTTGAGACCCTCCTTAAGGCCATTGGGCTTGGACTTTTAATGAGACCAGAAGGTCTTTTAGGTTGGGAAGGGACTTGGGAAGAGTATTTGGAATAATTTTGACAATGGTAAATTCTTTAGAGGTGTGAGAGGAAGAGGGGGTGAGGGTGGTATTTATAGTGGAGGAGAGGAGGGGTTTTCCATTATTTTAATCATTAGTTTAATAATTTTGCTCAAGACTATGGATAATCATGATTCATGTGACCCTAAAAAGTAAAGAGAGCATGTGAGTTCAAAACAAGGGTGATTACATCATCCATGATGCTAGTAATAGTGTATTTAACTGATAATGTATATATAGGGTATATTATCGTATTTTACTATTCATAAAAAATTCATGAATTTCAGAAAAATACCAAAAATTCACCCTAACATTTTTTCGACATGTACACTTAAAAAATTAAATCAGTTTTTTGAAAATAATTTTCTAAATATGATTAATTTAATTTTTAAATAAAATCGTATTTTATTCCAAAAAATATAAATTTTTAAACTATAACTGATTTTATATCACCTTGAAAAATTTATCAAGATCTCATTATCTTATAACCTTAAGAAAATAATATAATAATATGATTTAATATTCATAAGGTTCATATTACTATTCATAAGGTTATGTTACTATTCACTAAAAATAAAGTTGGTTCTATGAGACTCTAAATAAATTATTGATCATAATTTTAGATGTTTATTTTTCAAAATTCAAATCATAGAAGAAAAAAAATTATGTTTAAAGGCTAGTTTATAAATACCTCCTTAAAAAAGCTTCATTATGTAGAGATTCAGTGTTTCATGCATTTTAATTTATTTTAAAACCTTTGGGAGTTACAAATATGGATTCTCCCAAATCTTTGAATACCCAGGAATATAAGTGTCTTCTTTTTAAAAAAGATCCAAGTATCAATATATTTATCTCTTCAATACAAAGATGTATTAGGATATCAAAATACCTCTTTCACAATGGATTCATGGTCTCTCCCAATATGTCACCCCACATTCTTCATCATCTACATCACACATTTATCCACACAAAAAAATATTTTTCATGGGGATATCTCAATTATTATATGAATTTAATGTGTCTATCAATAACAAATTTATTTTACTCATTCAAATATAAATACTTGAAAAACACTTTGGTATTATATTTATTAATTTTAAATACCTAATAATTTATGTGGGTATTCTTCCATCTTCATGAAACAAGCATCTCATTTGAAATACTAAAGTGTTTCACTTCACTTCATTTGTTCACATGACATAAAAATCATATCACATATTAATATAGTATGAAAAACTACATTTGATCCTCATTAATATTCCCTAAGTAATTGGGATATCTTTATTCTTCACATGACTTCATCACTGTAAATACTACAACTCCTCACACAGACTCTTTATCATGCATAATATGTATGAATTATGATCTTTAATATTTACATTGCATGAATATGTAACTTCTCATTTTATCATTCAAGATATTAAATTCCAAAAGACTCAGAACTCAAATATGATTCATGATACATCAATAAACAGATGCATTCTTACTCATTATTTAAAATTCTCACATAGCTCAGACCAACCTATTTCTTCATTCTCATTCAATGTATATACTTGAAAGTAAAACTGCATGTATATTACATTAATTAGAATATACCTATGCATTTAATATAACTTTTCTCATTAGAAAACTTCATTCGAGCTTCTTTAACTCATCATTGTGTGCATATATTTAGGACACACCATGATTCATGTATCAAGATTATAATAATTTCATCCAATATTAAAACATGGCATAAGTATTAGCATGATCATCGAAGTGGCTTGATTCAACATTTTTGGTTCCACATGATCACATCAAATCATAAATGGTAAGATGATTACTACACATAGTATAACCCCTGAATATCTAGAGGAAGATATGAAACCATAAGATATCAAATGACTTAAAAAAACAGATCATGCATCTTGGATTATGTCCACGATTTTTTTAAGTGAAGTAAAAGACCCTCGCTTCTTATGTATCACACCATTTGTTTTACTTTGATCGAAAACTTCATTAAACATCACTAAATTCCTTCAGTAATTTGAGATTAAATTAGGGTTTGACACCCAAAATACTTTATACTCACCGGCTATATGGGCCACGCATCACCAGCATTGGCCCACTTGCCCACTCCCATGCACTCCCACTAAAGCACACTCTTAAAGATGCTATGAATCCACCTGCACACCTATATACCTATCCATGTAGGTTCTCACTCATCCACTTCCTTTCTAGCTAATGGTTTAACTTCTCACCTTAATAGTGGTTTCTGATCCCTTCCCCTCGCTTTGGTAGTTGAAAATATTTGTTATTATACTCTCATAAAAAAGAGTTAACCAAATTATTTCTTATAACTTCTAAGAAAAACTCACCAAAACTCTAAAAATATTCAGGAAAAATATAAATATATTTTACATGAACTTTTTCAATTAATCTTCATGAAATTACTCTCATTTCCATGGAAATATTAAAATCCTCATGTAAATATATATTTTCATGATCTTCTTAAACTTATTTCAAATAATGTGAACCTCTTCAAATTACTTTTTCATGTGTATTTTTCATTAAATATCATATCATCAATCATCATATTTATATGAATAGTTGTTCAATCATGAAATCCAATGACAATAAATTAATCCTTAATAATTCTCCAACCATTAACACTTCATATCAAAAGTCACCAAACATATATTGATACATCATTAAAAAAATGAAACACATGGGATAAATAATTCCATGATTCCACTAAAACTAGACTAGGATATGTTCTGTTGTAGATGAAATCATTGATTTATTTAGAGCTGAGGACACATTAAAAAAATTACACAACCCATGATTTGGAACAAAAAATGATAGTGTTTTCCCTGAAAATTTGGTGACACTATCTTATGGGAGTACAATTCAACCTTTATTCCGACCATAAGAGTCTTAGGTATATCTTATCTCATAAAGACCTTAACTTGAGGCATGGGAAATGGTTAGAGTCTATATAGTTATATGATTTTGAGATATTCTATACTCCTAGAAAAGGTAATTTAGTAGAACATGGCCTCAAAAGGATATTCTATTCCTTGTTTTTTAGCGAGGAAATAGAGAAGTTGGATTCTTTATAGTTGTCCCTTGGGGATGAGGGTGGTGAAATGTACATTTGATTGATGTTTGTGACCCTAATACTTCTCCATAATGTCAGGGAAGCACAATTCCACACTTACTAGTAGGTGAAGGTTGAGAACTAGGTACCACCAGGTTTGGCGCAACCTCTTGAGGTGCTAGAGAAGAAGTGGGATAATATCTCCTTGGATTTTTTGATAGTACTTCCATGTTAATCTAGATGTCACAACTCTATATGGGTTATCATTGATATACTCACCAATTGTACCTATTTTCTATCCATTCAAGAGTAGTTTTTAGTGGAGAGTTTGGTATTCCTATACATGAAGGAGGTAATCTAGCTCCATTGAGTCCCCTTGATGACTATTTTAGTACGTGATGATCACTTAACATGAAAAGTTTAGAGAGTTTTACATGATGAATTTGGGTCTTATTTGTGGATGAAAATAATGTTCCACCCCCAAATAAATGGCCATACTAAGAGAACCATTCAGACCCTAAAGGATATGCTACATGCTTTTATGTTGAACATTGACAATAACTGGGAGGATCATCTACCCTTGGTGAATTTTACATACTATGATATATAAAATTCCATCATTGGTATGTCACTATTTGAGGAATTGTATGAGAGAACATAATGGTCACCTCTATACTAGTGGATCCATGGAGTTAGTTCATATGGGAATAAAGTTGTTGTAAGCGATGGTAAGAAGGTGAAAATCATTCATGAATAGATGATGACTACCCAAAGATGTCAAAAGTCATGTGAGGAATGATGCAGAAGGAATTTTTAGTTCAATGAGGTAGAACATGTCTTCCTAAAGGTATCACCTCAGTAGGGACAACTAATATTTGGATGAGTGACAAGCTATCTCTGAGGTTCATTATCTCTTTATAGATACTATATAAAGTTGGAGAGGTGGCATGCCTCTTAGTCTTACCACCATAGTTAGGCTGGGTGCATGAAATCTTCTAGTTTTCATATTTGAGTAAATATATTCTTGAACAAGCACACATTATCGACTGGGGTGAGCTTGACATTGAGGATATAGCTTCCTTCTCAAAGTATCCAGTGGTAATAGAGGATTGAAAGGAGAAGATCCTTAATGGGAGAGAAATTCCCTTGGTGCACATTCATTAGTAGCATGAAAACCCCCAGGATAGCTCATGGGAGAAGGATAACTAGATGTAAACCTAGTACCCTCACATGTTTGAGTAGGTTTTTTTTTTCTAAAAAATAAACCTCAGGTGTTGAGAATTTAATTACTCTATTTTTTGTTGAATAATTTTAAATTTCATAAAGGATATTTTTAGAGTAAGGAACAAATTCAACTTTGTTTTTTGGGGACCATGATGGTTGTTAAAATATTAAAATGGGTTTTCGAGAGTTCTATAAAAAATGGGAAATACTATGGCATAGTGAATGTATTGGTGGACCTTATGTTCTTCAATAAAAAATAGGAAAGGGGTGAAATGGATGGCTAAGCCATGGACAAGATGTGGTGCTCAATATATGATTCCACCAGTTACAACCTAAGTAACCTCACATGAACATTTTAGAGGCCATGGTGAGGGAAAATGACTTACATTTTTCTACCACACTTTAGATTTAGCCATTTTAGGCTGTGTGTTCAAGAATACCATGACCATGGCCAGCTCATGGTGAAGGGTCTGGCGATGATCAGGTTGGATTTGAAATGATTGAAACCATTGGCCTTTTTCTTGGGCCTATATCATTTTCAAGGGGGAAACATGTGTGAATTCAGTGGGTTATTGAACATGATTTTAATTTATTTCCCCCATAATCACTTTAAATTCTCCTCTATTTAGTATTTTTCCTTTGATCTAATGTTTTCTTGAGGCCTATGAGACACTTCAGATGAATCTAGGAGAGAAAAAAAAATTCTCCATTCACTATTTATGCTTAAAGAGATTCACTTATACTTATTGGAAGGTCAAACCTTGGGTGATGAAATATCATTTCTTATAATCAACAATGGATATGGTTGATGATTCTTTGTGCTGGTAGCAAGCATTATGAGTTTATCATTTCTAGTGATTTTGAATGTTTTAACCTTTATTAATAGAACCAAACCAAGGTAGGACCTTATTTATTTTTTATTTATTACATTTTTTAATTATAGAATTAACATGGATCAAAACCTCTCAGTTAATCCATTTTTTTGACAATTTAAAACCATTTTTTCTAGTTTGATAATTATGGTTAATTAATTATTATTTTTATTTGTTTATCTACCCAATTTAAATTCTATAAATGATGGAAAAATTATTGTGGACTTCATTTGATGTAAAATTTAGTGTTTTATGTATCCCTTTATTTGTTTCATGTTCATCACCAATGTTCTATTAGCCAAATATTTGATTAAATCAAGAAACTTGTTTCACAGTGCATATGACTCTATGTTTTTATTGACTATTTATGTGGGATCAATGTCAGAATTGGTAATGTGATAGATCCATGTAAGTGATGATAGAAATATAATTATGGTGTATGTGATGGTGGTTTTGGGATCTATATTGTGTGGCTATTTCCTTCGATATGTGTAAAGTCGATGAATCCAACACGATCCACACAATTTGTAGGCTTTTCAGATGAGAACCATAATGGAAGCAGAGGAGGCAGTAGTGTAGTTGATGATGCTTGTAATATCCAGAGTTTTTGAGAATCTATGAACTTCAAGGTGTGAAATTTAAATGATATCACATCATGTGGACTACTTCTTGTGAGGTTTATCCTTTTAGGCACTGATAATATCACACATCCATATACTTTGTCTATATTCCATGTGACTACATGATTGGTTCAAATTTTAATATGGGTGTGTTCCTTATTCTTTCCATTACCATGAGGGTATAATGAGGAATTCCATCCTATATAAAGTATGGGTGATCCCCTTTGTGGGATATTTATGGATAAAGTTAGGTAAACATCCACATGACCTGTGGTGTGATCCTCTATTTATTTCTTCAATAGGTTGGGTAAAATATATCATGACTAACATATAAGGCATGTGATCCCTTTCCTAGTGTGTTATTCCAAATAGGGTTATGTACCCCCAATAGGCTCTGTGTTTGATCACCTACCTATGTATAAGAATCTCATGAGTTCTAGTGTTTACTTTAACTTGATAAGGCCTGATGTGTATGACATGTCATATGAGTTCCATCAGTGTTTACAGGACTAGTGGAGTGAGTTACCTCAAATAAGAATTACCTTGGTGCTTCATAAATAATCCCTAGGATATAAATTAGGACATAAATCACTTAAGACTTGGAGTCTTCCCTTGATAATATATGGTTTTATCTTATTTCCACTTAATAAGTAATTTAGATATGACACTCTCTTTGATTCTTTGTGTTTGGTGTTTTTGGGGGTGTCCTAATAGGTATGTTTATACTCACCCCCACATGGTATCTGCCTACACATGTAATGTATTATATAGAATAAATTCCTTATGAATGAGTCCTAAGTAGACCAGGAGTCAGTGGTGCTTATTTATGATAGAATAACCATAAAAAGATTTCAAATTCTTAGTTTGATAGCTATTTCCTTTGGAAAGTAGGTCAAACAACTTTTCTATTTTGTCGGGATTGTATTTGGTCCTTTGTATCTTTACATACTATTTTTTATACTATAATGTGGGATTAGATCTTATGCATGCATTTAAAGTATCAGTTTCTTATTATTTCTATATTACACTAGTGTATGGGGATACATTCATGTGTACATATACTTTCAGTTAAGGCCTCCCATCCATGTGATATGCCTACTAGGTGCTAGTCACCAATCCTTGGCCTGTTGGAGGGGTTGTAGGGTGTTGCTCTTGGCATGATTCTATCCAAGCGATCCTTGATGGGCCAGGTTGTTAAAATATGCGTTTGGTAATTTATAAGTAACATAATCTAAACATATTTCCTCCTTTTTTTGATCATTGGGGATATAATATCCCACACACACCCTCGATGTTCATGAAATGAAAGTTGATGTAGGCTAAATACCAACTCTATGAGTCATAATGTTTTTTAATGAAAATTTCATATGCAAGCAGCAAATAAAAACAGTTACCATATTTTGTTTTTGTAATTAGTATCACACTAGCGTATATCCCATACAAAAATGTTCCATCAATCCGTATAAACTATTTGTGGAAATAAAATGTGGCCATACATGACTTGAATACCTAAAAAAATCGATGAAATCAAACATAATACCCATCAACTTAGTTATCTTGAGACTCATGTTAAAGCATGTTGAGGTATGGAATTTGGTTATTCCATGCAATATAGATATTAATTATATAAATACCTAATAATATTCATCCCAATCACTAAAAACTTTAATAATTTTATTCTGTTTCACCCTCCAATCCTTCCCATATGAAATACTGTAGAGATTTTTTTTTGTATTTTATTCTATAAAAGGGATATAATAATATATTGATATTTTATAATCATATTGAAAATAATGGTTGACATAAATTCTATATGACATATAATACCCACACTCTCATATTTTGTGCTAAAAAAATTTTCGTTTCATACAGGTATGATATCAACTATAGCAACCAAAACTTATCCATCTATAATTAGAATATAAATAACAAATATTGAGTCACATAAATATATATCCAATACCTCTTAGGTTTATATTTTTAGATAATTATAACAACCCTTTAACTGAAAACCCATATCTTTCCCCTTAAATGGGGATTTTTTCCACTAAATCAAGGACTCATTATTTAATAATAGGTCTTCAACATCTCTCACAAAATTCTCCAGACATGATATCTATATAGGAATTTCATATGTAAAACCCTTCTTCATAACCTGGGTAAATGGAAGCATAATAAGGGTGGACTCAAATTCCCAATAAAGATTAGAATACAATATAATCTAGCATAGAATAAACAAAGCATGAATAGTATTGTTGGAATAAAAAATAACAATAAAATTCCAAATAAATAATGACATGTGCATGTGATATATTAATGGATAACATAACAATGTAGATAATCACATGTATAACAAGAAATTATTTCATAGTGATGTAATTCATAATTCTGGAGATTAAAAACATACCACGAAGGCTCCATACTAATAAATCATACATAAATGGGTATAGTTTACACTAAATACCTAAGCTAGTTTTTCTCATGAGACCTATCAATGAATCAAGGAGATATATAATTTTAGGATACAAACATCACTAATTAAGTCAAATGAATTAATCATATTAACAAATGGATAAATAATACAATACATAACCAACATGCCTTAGTAATCACTAAACATTTATATTGAAATAACAAGTATATAGAGTGTCAATATTTCCCAAGTCAATAAATGGAATAAATTTCTTGGTAACCACATTTAAAACTGAGATTTTATATATTATTGGGTATATGGTCAAATCAATAATAAAAAACATAATATAGAAATAGTGGAAGTTATATAGAGTATATTTATGAAATTAAAGAATTTGGAGATAAATGAGAAAAATAATGTCAAGAAAGAGATGGAGAGTGATAGAAAATAAAATCTTTACAAACAAGGTAACCTATAAACTATAAATTCATAATCGAATTTCAAGGTTAATACATGAAATATAACTCTAAAAGAGACATATCTTTTAGAGTTTGGTAACAAAATGAAAACATAATTATAAAAATAATTTTCATAAATTGTTTTTAATATAGTTGTAAAAAACATTAGGTCATTCTCAAAAACCCATTTCAAGTGGTGAAAAAATGGTCACTAAAACCTAGATTTAAAATAATTTCAAATAGTGAATCCTCGAAATTAAATAAATTTAAAAATAAGAAATTTATATTGGAAGATTAAAATATAAATAAGTGGAATGAAATCCCTTTATTTATTCTTATAAAACATCAACCTTTAGTTTTTTAAAAAGAAAAATTAATAGAATAATAAGAAGTGAATTTTATTTATAAAAACATAGAAACATGAATGATAATATTTATTAATAAAATAATTATTAAAGTGGGAAAATGTGCTCATAAGATAAATGTTAGAAATGAGATTCTTTTCAAACTTTTGCAAAGAAAGTAAAAAATGATCATTGATGAAAATATTTGAATATTATTTTTTATTTTTTTAATACTCATAAAGATAATATAAAATTACCTTAATAAATATTTTAAATATAGATAATAATGTTATTAAAATAATCTAATGAATATATACATGGAGGAAAATGATTTGTGACCATAAAGAGGAGATAAGGTTGAGTCCTCATAAAAGAAATTGTTTAGTTTAATTGTGAACCAAATGGAGTTTAAATGTCAATAATACTTGTAAAACAAAAAAAATAAATATTTAATGCAATATAATAAAATAATATTGTGGAAGAAACCAAACATATAAGGATAATGTTCTAGAATTAATTTTATAACTTAATGAAATTAAATTATGTTAAGGAAAACCCTTACAATTTATGTAATAAATCAAAGGATAAGGAACATGGAGAGATTACTTGAAAGTTAAAATACCAATAAAAAAGTTATTTAATATATAATAAGTGAATATATAAGTATTCATAATATATAAAATTAAATTGATGTTGAATAAGAAACTTGTCTCAAGTAATTGAAATCGAGACAAAGAACCATTGCCTCAAGTCCAGAATTGCTTTGTGGATGCATATAAACTTTTAAATAACAAAATTAAGTTGATTAAATACTTAATAAATAATATTTTAATTTATATTTCATTTTAAGGTCCGTTTATTATAATATATCATTTATTTATTGTATAATTATTTCTCTCTTCAGCATCTTGAGGTTGTTCAATCAATTTATCTAAAATTGTTTCGGTACATTGACCATGGTCAAATGAGTTATAATAGATTAATCATATCCAAAATTTTAGAGATAAATATTATTCATAATTATTGTAAAAAAAATATAATGATCAATAGGTTTTAAAAAATATATTCAAATTAATAAAATTACCTCGGTATGCTCATTTTAAGCAGTAAAATTTACAATAAGTATTTATTATTAATAATATTAATGTAATTTCTAATTTATATTTTAATAATATTATATTAATTTAATATATCCACTTTCTTAACCATCCATGTAAGGTGGTTATAAAAAATAAAATACGTTGGTCATGGAGGCGGTAATCCAACAATAACATGGGTGATGTTTTCATTTTCTAACGGATTAGAGGAAGGTAGATAATGGTTATTAAAAAAACATAATAAAATTCAAGTAAACTAATTAATCTAATTTCATTATATTATTTTGAGTATAATATATTTGGAGGAGGTGGTATAGGAAAGAAACTTAAAAGAACTAGGTTTAAATAATTAGCTCTTCCTTTGATATCCTCATTTAGACCAATCTTTAATCCTTCTTAGATTGGTATTTTGGTGAGACCATAAACTATAGGATGCGTGAAATAGGTATAGAGTGGATTTTTGGTTGAGTTATTTCAATATAGTAATCATTAGGTTTGATGAGAAGTGGGGTAGTGAGGGGGTCCTTTTATATGTGAGAGGGGTGACGTTTTTGTAAATATTAATTTCTTAATGTCAAAAGAGATTAATTATTTAGGGAAAGTAGTTCAAAAATTTATAATTAGAGATTAAAATATAACTTACATATGATAAATCCCTAATACACCCATTTAGAGTATATTTTTATCATATTTTGAGACTTTACCTCTTGATTTAACATTTTTACCTCATTTCAACCTTTTCCATGTCAACTAATTTTTATCTTGGTAGCTTGTTTTTATGTCCAGATATTAATTTAAAATTTTTACCCAATTTTTAAATTTCTATTAATAAATTGAAATTTATTTTTCATTAGTATATTTCTAAAAGTCATACAAATTAATTTTAATATAATAATGCAAAATGCAGATTTTTTTTAGAAAAATATTTTTTAAGCATAAAATGAATTTTTTCTTATACCATTCCAATTAATAATAATTAAATAATTGTTAATATATATATATATATATATATATATTATCACTAAATTTAATGAAATTTATTATTAAAAATTAACCAATTTTTTTTATTAAGATAAAAATATATAATATATAGAAAAACGAAATTCTTTAAAAAATAGGTATTAATAACAATAAATGATTTTAATAAAATCTCATTTATTATTTATCTTATAATTATTAAATTTTAATCAATTAATTTTAACTATAAAACATTAAACAATAATATTATGGGGTAAATTAAAATAAATCAAATTTTAAACCTTTTTACTTACTTGAGGTTTTACTCTTCTTGTAATTTTTTTAATGATATTTCACATTTTATTCATATGATTTATTAATTTTTATCTTTCATTGTAAAATATACCATGGTTAATTTTAGTTCTATTTTTCATTTGATGCAATCTATTCAACATAGAATTTATTTAAAGGATAAAATGTACTAAAATCTCGGGGTGTTATATTTTATCCCATTAAATAAATTACATCCTTACAATTTTAATTTCTCTCACCAATGAAAATAGATGAGGGTATTATTAATGTATCCATGAATCATGATATAAAAATGTATTCAAATACTTAATAATGGTTCATAAATATCTTGTGAATCATCTAAATCATATTCTCTGGGAGTGTCAAATGAGGTGTGTAGTTTGGCACTTTTGTTGTGCAACGAGTGTAGATCGAGTTAACACCCAATAAACATTTTTAGGGTTATCTATCCTAATTGCATCTGATCCAAAGCATGTATACACTTTTTTTGTATCCAAATATGGATTAGATTTTTAGGAAACTACACACTATTTACCAAAATTATAGGATGTTAGCATATATTTATATTTATCCCTTAGGTTTGAACTAATGTATTTTAGTCTTAATTCCCAATAATAATTAAATAAAGATTTTTATTACAATATCCTAAACCAAAAATTAATGGAAAAATATACTCATATAATTCAACTTAACCTTTATCCGTAATTTTTTTTATCTCATACCAATCAAAATATACCTTAATCATATATATTCCCAAAACAAATTTAATATTTTACAAAAATAACATGAATTTTCATAACATTAAATTATATACCAAACCTATGGGATACTTATACCTTAATAATTCATTCTTACTAAAACCCAATAAAAATATCTAAAATATAATTAATCACCTTTAAATACAATCACATATGATCTCAAAAGGGGTATATATTCTTTTAAACTCATAATCATACTTAAATATATTAACCCATGATGGTTTCCAAAATTCTTAAATTATCCTAAAATGATATCATTATAACCTATAAAGTTATTCAAACCATCCTTGAATACTAACTCTGATAACCTAGGTCCGCACTTAACAATGTGGTGATTAAAACATATTCATTTCATAAAATTTTGAAACTAAATGAAGTGACATAAATTTGACCATCCATAATTACAATATCAATAAAAAAATATTGAGTCAGTTACCTACACAATACATTTTAGGTTTATAGTTTTATAGAATTAGGGAAAATTTTTAACTCATAAATATAATATATTTCCTATAAAATGATATTTTTTCCACTAAATCAAGGAGTCTTTATTGAAAATTAATTCTTCAACATTTCTTAAAAAAAATTCCACACAATACACCCTTATATACATTTCATATGTAATAGTATTCTTTATAACCTGGTTAAATGAAAACATAAGAAGGGTGAGACCAAACCCTCACCAAGGGGAACTATACAATAGAAGCTGTCATTGAATAAATATAGTATGGATAAATATCATTATTAAAATGTCATATAACTGATAACACGAGCATAAAATTTATCCAAGGAAACATAACAATGTAAATGATCACATGGAAAATAATAAATGATTTCATAGTGATGTAATGAATAATTACATACACCACAAACATACGGTCATGGATTCATTCCAAGACATCATATATAAATGAGTAATGTTGACACCATATTCCCATTCTAGTTTGTCTCATGCAACCTACTGATGCATCAAGAGGATAAATAATATTAAAACCCACCCATAACTAATTATGTCCAATACACTCATCATACAAATAAATTAATAAAAAATAAAATACTTAACAAACATTCCTTACTAATCAGTAAACATTCATATTGAAATAACAAGTATACATAGTGATAATATTTCCTGAGTTAATAAATGAAATAATTTTTTTACCAAGAACCCTCAAAACCAATACCTTATATAGTATTGGGTATAATATTAAGTCAATTATATAAAAAATATATAAATATTTTAAGTGATATAGAATATATCCATGAAATTAAATAATATGTACATGAAGTAGAAAAATAAAGCCAAGAGAGAGATGAAGAGTGATATATAATACATTCCTCAGGGAAAATTTAAGATATAAACTATAAATTCACAAGATTATTTAGAGAGTAATACATTAAACATAACTTGAAAAACTATAGATCTTTTATATTTGTAGAATAAAATATAATCTGAATTATAAAATGGATTTTCATAAAGATTATGTAACATGGTTTTAGTAAAAAACTATTAAGTAACTTTAAAAAATTAATTTCAAGGTTTGGAAAGAGGAAATTTTAAAAATTTATTTAAAAATTATTCCAAATATTGAGACATTGAAAATAAATCATGTTAAAAGTAATAAATGTGTAATAGAAAATAAAAATTATGCATAAGTGGAATGAAATCCATTTATTTATTCTTCTAAAACATTAAAAATTTGTAAAAAAAAAGTTCATAGAGAAATGGGAATATGATTTTATTTTAAAAAACATGGAAAATTTAATAGAAATATTTATTATAAATACAATTTTAAAAGTTTTAGAAGGATGTCATGTGGTAAAAATTGTAAATAATATTATTTTCACACTTTTTTAAAGAATGTAAAAAACAACCCTTTCTGATAGGTGATATAGGTGGTAGTAATGTCCAGCCCGTGATGGGTGGAAACTAGATCGGTGGAAAGGGAAGGTGAACAATAATGATGGATGAATGGGGATTCTCTCTCAGGTCTAGGGATTTGTGACAAGGATTGTTGAACCCCTACTCTATGGTGGTGGTGGTGGTTTAGTAGTCATATGGGGCACTACCACTACCTCCATCAAGACAATGGTGGGAGGAGCATTCCATTATTATACTGAAGGTGAGGCCTGTTCCAGTGGTCCTTTACGATGATAGTACTGTAATAAGGTTTGATATCATGGATGTTGTGATGGAAATCACATTTTTATGACAAGTAATGGGCACAAAATAATGGGACATAACATGTAATGGGCCCTCAGCTGATATGTATGGGGTCTATGGTCCTTTTAATAATAAATTAGGGCTTTGTGGGTAAGGTTATCCCTTGGGGGGTTTTGACCTACCCATTAACTCATGTGGGTGTGTATGGAATGCATGTTTTTCGATGTATTTTTACCCCTATAACCTAGAATATATATATATATATATATATATATAATAACATTATTGAAATAATATCTATAATATGGATACGAAAAAAATGATTCTAGACCGTAAAGAAGAGATAATGTTGAGTCTACATACAAGAAATCATTTCGTTGAATTGTTAAAAATGGTAGGTGAAATGTTAATAAGACTTTTAAAACCCAAAAAATATATAATACAATATAATATAATCATAGGGTGAAATAAATTAAAATCAGAAAGATGATGTTCAAAAATAAAGGTTATAACTTAATAAAAATAAATTAAGTTAACAATAACCCTTAGAACTTAAGTAATAAATCTAAGGAAAAGGAATTGGAAGAGATTAAATGAAAGTTAAAATCTAATTAATAACAAGTTATTTAAGATATAATAAGTTAATGAGGTTTTATTTACATTATATAAATATACATTTGTGCATAATAAGAAACATGTCTCAAGGAATTGAAATTGAGATAAAAAACCTTTCCTCAAGTCCCGAGTCACATGGTGAATTTATCTAACATCTAAAAAAAACAAAATAATTTGATTAAATAATTTATTAATAAACTTGTTCATGTATATTTAATTTTTTAAGTTCCATTTGTTATCATATGTCATTTATTTATTTTATAGTTTTTTTCTCTTATTGGCCACTTGAGGTTGTTTAGTCAATTTCTCCCAAACTACTTCAGTTCATTGACCATGGTCCAAGGGGATATAAAATAGTTTCATAATATATATAATTATATAGATATATTTTCTTTATAATTATATTATAATAAAATTTATAAATTTTAATAGGTAGTCAATAATAGATTCAAATTAAGAAAAGTGTCTCGATACGCTCATTTTAGGCCATTAAATTTACAATAACCATTTATTATTAATATTTTTATTAGAATTCATAATTTATATTTATATAATATTAATTATTTCATAAATATAATATTTAATAATTAAATATACTTTTATAACCAACCATTTAATGTGGTTATGAAAAATGAAATACGTCGTTCATGGAGGCAATAATCTGATCATAACACGGACAACAGTTTCATTTTACAATGAATGAGATGAAGGTAGAAAATGGTTATTACATAAAAATAATAACATTTAAGTATAATAATTATATTAATATAATTATATTTTTATGTTCATAGTAGATTTTTAGGATGTGGAAGAATAAATAAACTTAAAATAACTTGGTTAAAACAATTACCTCCACCTTTGATATCATCCTTTAGATCACTCCTTAAACCTTATTAGATTGGTCTTTTTGTGTGACTATAAAATATAGTATGTGAGAAAGAGGTTCTGGGAAGATTTTTTGTAGTGTTTTTTTTATCTAGGAATATTTATTTGCGAGGATAAGTGTGGTGGTTAAGGGCTCCTTTTATAAGTGAGAGGTGTGACATTTTTGTAAATATTAATTTATTTATATAAAAATATATTCATTATGTAACGAAATTAGTTAAAAAATTAATAATTATAGATTAAAAATATTTTATATTTTATAAATACATTTTCCCCCATTTATATATGAGGTTTTAGGATATTTTTCGAGTTTACCTCTTAATGTAACATTTTCTCCACAATTTAACCTTTACCGTGGTGACTAATTTTTTAACTTGGTAACTAATTTTTATGAACAAATATGAAATTGAATTTATTACAAAATTTTAAAATTATGATTCCAAATATGAAATCTATTTTACTTAAATCTATTTCTAAAAGTGATAAAAATTAATTTTAATATAATGATGCATAACCCAGGAAATGTTTTTTAGAAAAATATATTTTTTAAGCATAAAGTGAATTTATTCTTATTCCTTTCCAATTAAAATTAATTAAATGAGTTTAAATTTTATAATTTATATATATTATCAATACATTTCAGTATGTTCATCATTAAAAGGTGATCAATTTAATTTAATAAGGTAAAAATACATAATATATAGAAAAATGAAATTCTTTGAAAAATGCATATCTTTAACACTAAATGATTTTAATATGATACCATTAATTATTAATATTATAACAATTAAATTTTCTATAATTAATTGGTATTAGAACATATTAAACAATAGTAATATTCTAGGAATTAAAATAAGAATTTTAACTATATTTTTATTTACATGAGTTTTTACTCTTATATTAATCTTCTTAATGATATTTCGTATTTTATTCCTATGATTTTTTAATTTTTATCTTTCATTGAAAAATATATCATGATTAATTTTAGTTTGGTTTTGTGTTTCATATAATATATTTTACATAGTATTTATTTAAAGGTAAATAATTACTAAAATCTTGGGGAATTATATTCTATATTTGATGATTTGTGTTCCTATGTAAGGCTTAGTTGGGTGTAAGTATGGAGGGGTTTAATAATATAAAACTTCCTGCTCTAAAGTTAATATTTTTTATCATCCTAGAGAAAATTATGAAATCCTCTCCATACTTTTCAAACCTTATGATGTATTTTTATTATTTGGGATCCTCAAATAAATCTCCATAGTTTTATTATATATGGTACTGCTTCCATATAAATTCATGAAATATTTACTAAAAAACTATCTTCAAACATATATAGTTTTATCCATTGAACCATATCCATCTCCTACAACTATAGGAAACACACATTAAAGTGTGATAATATTCTTGTAAAATTTAGATTGATAATACATAACTTCAGATTATGATGCATACAAGAGTGGATGGTTTATATTTCATTATGGTTGGTATATAACCATTGAATTTCCAACATCCTTTACTTCAGATTTTTCAACATCCTCCTCACGACCATCTTCCCCTCATATTCCATCACCAGATAATTAATCTTTATTAAATTACTTATGAATTATATCAAGAGTATTCAAATGGTTATCTTCTTACACAAAATACATAACAATATCACAATATTAGAATAGAATTTTTTCAACCACTGTTATATGATTACATTATGGTACAATAATGGGTTGATGATAGAAATTACTAACCTCCATGAATAATTAAATTCAACCATTATCAGATAGTTTTTTGAATAGTTTTAATGCTTGAAAAAACCCTATTATCTTGTAATGAATAGGCTATATTCCATAAACTATCCTTGTATTATAAATGTCTATAACTAAGAGACTTGATCTCTTACTTTGGTGTTAGATTTAATCACTCATGAATTCTTAAATGAACATATAACTGGGTAATTCAATCTCTTATGCTCACCACTCAAGTTGATTGGATATCAACTATAATAATCTCCTTGATAAATTTCAATAACTTCATCATAACAGTATATGTTGAAAAAAATAATCATCTATGTGAAATTACTAGTACTATTGATAAAAATTTCACTAATATGGAAGTTTAAGTAGAACTCAATAACATATTTAAAAATTTCTCTAAATGGGGGTATGATTCCAAAATTTTTAAATAACATTCACTAATTATGTTAACTTAATCCTAATTACACATCATTATTACGATGTAATTATCAATTACCTATCATTTTTATTATTTAATATCAATCACTCTTAATAATGAGTTTTAAGTAACATTAATTATTTCTAATTACATATACTTAATTATAATTACACATCATTAAGGCTAATTAATATTAATATTCTATGTTAATTAGTATAAAATTATTTCTAATTAATATTAAGTATGATTAATTACTTCTAATTACGAGAACTTATTCCTTATTACATATAATTAATGTTAATTAATATTAATATTTTATGTTGATTAATATCAAATTATTAAATATTAGTATTAACATTTGATTAACTAACTCTAATTATCTTTAGTCACTCTTAATTTACAAATCAATAATGTAAATTAACATTAATGGTTCATTAATTCTAATTATAATTAATTACATCAAATTATTTCTAAATAAAACTACTAAAAAAATTATATATCATTATTTTTATTTAATACTAAGATTTTATTATAATTAATAAGAAATTTTTACTAATTAATTTAAATTACTTCAAACTAGTATTACTTATTTAAAATTTAACATCATTGATCATTATTAATTCATTATTATTAAATATTCTTTATTATTACAAATTTTTACCTAATTATTACTAATTAACAAATAATTAAGTCTTTAATAAATTGAATCTAATTATTTAATAACTTAAATGAAAAATAATTAAACAAACATTCAAAATTATAAAAAACGAGATACCTATTAAATAATACTTGATCACTCATTGGAAAGTCATCGATCACCAAAATTCATCACAAAAAAAAGTTATTGCTCACTAAAACTCATCACCAGAAACTGAGGGAGGGATTTGAGATGGAGGTATAGTATAAATTTATCAGGAAAAAGGGTAGGGTGACTATGATTTTATATGGGGAGAGGTAAAGGAATTAAATTCTAAAAAACTTTCCACATTTTTCAAATTGAAAGGTGTTTTAAGATGTAACAACTTTAAACTTAAAATACATGACACACAATACCTATTCCAATATATTTTCCATGTCATTGATTTGGGGAAAATACATTGAGGGAAACAATTTATTTTGGTAAATATTAAATGGTTTCCACCCTTAAATTCCTTTGATGAATCCTTCCTATATATATATATATATTCAAAAAAACCTAGTACAAAAAATCAATGATTGGAGTTCTTATTTTATATTATCTTTATTATTCTCTCTCACACACTACCACATGAATGTATAGTTAAAATTTCAAACTAATTATTACTTTAAAAGTTATATTCAATAACCACCAAGAAATCCATTTGATAAAA
Organism: Viscum album; assembly: GCA_963277665.1. NCBI lineage: Eukaryota > Viridiplantae > Streptophyta > Magnoliopsida > Santalales > Viscaceae > Viscum > Viscum album. The sequence continues at coordinate 1,964,583,219 of OY728137.1, forward strand.
TAATTTTATGAAATGGTATTAATAAGAATATTCATTTTAAATTATTGAATATTATACTTATTTACACAAATTTTCTTATATTTCATAAATTGTATTATATATATTTTTTAAAATTATCCTTTTTTAAATCAATAAAAATTTTGACAATAAATAAATAATTCCTAGAGGAAAAGAAAATAAATAAATTAATTAGTATACATAGTGAAAACAAGATTACAAATTAGAAAAAAGGTTGAATCTAGTAAAATAGTGTAACACTTCCACTAAAGATTCTACTGATAAAAAATATTGACAATATAATCCAACCCATGAATCAATAAGTTATAAGATTAGTAAAAATATTAAAACTCAAAAATTTTATAGACTAAGGCTTGGTTATGTACCACTGGGGGGATGAATTAGTGGTTAACTATTTTTACAAATTCATTCCCTTTTAAATTTGACATCTTAAAGCTATTAGGGTTCTAAATCCACTCAATATAATATCACAAAATCACCTCTTGTGCAATTATAATAAAATATAGATCAACAAATAGTATTTATAAGTTTTATCCTAAAATTTTACCCTTTTCTATGTTGGTTATTTCCCCTAACATAGATTGTCTGCTATCTTTAATCATTATTTACAACCAAGGATGGTCTGGTTCTATCTACACATAGTGCACTATGTATTACTTCAAAAATATTTCCCCAGCATAGAATCCACTATGTTTCCATTACTTTAACACTTCACTTGACTAATTCTTCACTTTTTCAAGGATGATCTATAACTAAAAATACCTTTAACCTTCTGGATGATACTTTTCCTCCACGATCCTACAAGATTAGTTTTTCTTGTGTACAATTCTTCAAGGTATTCAATAGCTACATAAAACAAGTTTTTTGGAATTAACAAAACCTTACAGATTTGGCATGATATAAATTATTATTAGTATTTTAATACTTAAGTAGATTTATTTCAAGGATTCTTAGATTCAGATCAACTTCTATCCTCTATACTTTGAGGTATCAGGTTCTCTTAGATTGATCTCAATGTCTACACAGAATCATGCCCATTATCATACCCTGAAAACATATTTATATTCACAAATTAATGAATATTAATTCTCATTAAACATAATAGATATTATTACCATATTTTAATTATGAGATCTTCATGATCCTTTGTGGAAGGTAATCTTCACATTCAAAACTGAAAGATATTTCTCTATTTTGAATTCTTATTAAATCTCATTCAAAATACGAGTCATTATATCTATTAAAATTCAATGGAGACCCAGTCTTAATTTTTTTTTGAATTAATCATTCAATATCATTTTAATAGGTATAAGGCTTAGGATCCCATTAATTATTCTTCATGTGGTTTTCAAATAACTACGACCAAATCTTTCTTGAAACATCACATGAATTATTCTCATGCAACTTCTTTTATATATTCCAAATTTATATGATTTCCAATGAAACTGAATGTATGTATCAATATAATTCCATGATATTTTAGTTTATATGTTATTTTAAAACAAAACTTTTTTCGATATCATACACCACATGCCACCCCAAACTTAAATGAACTTCAAAATAATATTATTTAAATATGACTATTATAAAGAAGTTGTTGGGTTGGTGGGAATGAATAAGAATAATCACATTAGGAACTATATTTAAAATAATTTAATATTAATGACAATAATTAATTTAATTAATAAATTTAACATTCATATAATTGGTATTATTATTAAAATACTAATAATATATTCATTTTATTCTTTAATGTTACTTTTCTTCAAAAATGTATTTTATTGAATTTTAGATGAATATTAAAATTATTCTTTAAAAATTTTATAAATATTATTTGAAAAAATTGATGAAATTTTTGAAATAATTATTTCATAATAATATTAGGATTAATATTTTTTATTTTTATGAAAAGATTGATTTTTGATCGAAGAGCAAAAAATGAAAATTTTTGAAAAAACATTCATTTATTTTATTTAAATAAAGTAATTTAAAAGTTTAATTTAGTTTTGGTTTTTTAAAGTAATATAAGTTAAATTTTATTAAAAATAATCTATATAATTCCATAGTAATTAATATTATATTTTATTTTGGTATAAGTTCATTTTTATTCTTAAAAACAGAATTTTAAAAATGTTTTTTGTTGCATTTTTTGAATATATATTAAAATATATTTTTGAAACATATAGAAACTTAATATTGAAAAATTAATTACATATTTAAAATTATGAGGTTCAAATTTGGTAATGATACCCCTTTTATTTTTAATCATTATGAATAGTAACTGTGGTAAATATTTGTCACTTAGGTGAGGGTAAAAGAGGTAAAACTATATTAAAACAATGGGGTATATCTTTAAAATATCTCTAACAATTAACTCTATCATTTAAGTTGAGTGGAACTCAAATACAATTGGAAAATTATATGATGGATGAGGTCCCAATTAAGATGTAAAAGAATATTGAAAAGGATGGATATGGGAAATTCCTAAGGATTCTTTAATCAAAATAATTATGCTATCTACCACATATTTTGGTTTGAGCTCATTGTCAATAAGAAGAAATTTCATGATTATTATTATTGATTAAATAACATAGGGAATGTATTTGAGATTTTTCAAAGGATATTGATCTGTACTTTATTTGGGATGAAAGGGAATGGTGTAGATAATTGTAAAAGGATAACGCCAGGAACTAAGGTAGTGAATGGAAACCTTGGGATAATAGTTGATTGTTTGAACAACCATCAAGTTCATGGTAATTGTGTGAATAATATTTTACAAGGTCAAGTAGTAGTTAAAATGCATTTTTAGGAAGATATGGATATTCCATTGTAGTATCATTAAGGAGGAAACCTTATGGTTCATAGATAATATAACACTGATATAGTAAAAAATAAGAATAGTCCTCAAAATGGACTCCCATCATCAATTGACAAAGGGATTTCTGAATGCTCTGATCAACCCATGTTTGGAATAATCAATACTAATGTGACATATATCACAACCTTAACTAGAGTAGATAATGATGAATGAATGTATGAGTAAAGATCTTTAGAGTGTGATATTAGTCTAGGCTCAACTGAAATATTAGTGGATGCTTATTTAAATATTAGTAAAAATAAGGGAAAAGGGGTTGTAGGGGTGAACTCTCTTATTCATATGAAAATACCAAACAATTAAGGTGGGAAATAAAGTAACCTTCCGATTTAGAAGTAGTTTGTACTGAGATCATATTCTTCCATTAAGGTTATAAAGATTATTGAAGACCAAGGGTTGTAATCAAGTGAGACTATAGCTATTACCACCAAAAAATCTTTCAAACGTAGGAAAAATGTTCCTTTAACTAGTCACTTGAATAGTTTTATGGAAGAATATCCTTATGACCTAGATTTAATTTCCATGAAGGTGGTGGAGGAGGTGAATACTAGTTGGATCCAAAATAATCATGGATAAGGTCACAATATCTAGAACATCTTCCCCCAATGGATCATATGCCTATAAATAGGACACGCGAGATACTAATAGAAAGTCTGACCGATCCCCTCCTAAGTAGGTTGGATTGGATGTCCAATGAAATCTAAAAACTCAAACATGTGTGATTTTTTACTATTCTTGATCATATTAATGCTACTTCTAATATAGAATCTTGAGTGGAATAAGTGGATAAATACAAGGGATATACAAAAAGTCCCAATAACAGTGTATCCACAACCACGTATAGTAAAAAAAGAGTTAAGGGGTACTGGGAACCCAATATCAGATTGAGGTAACTACTGATCAAACTGAAAATAGAAAGGACGATGAATCACCTATGGTAGTTGATAAATACAATGATGAAATGAATGATGAAGAAAGGGGTGGTTATAAAGAGTCCACACTTGATTCTAATGTTTTGGACATATACTCCCAATAGGAAGCAGTACAAAATAAACTAATGATTTAAATATGAATTGTGAATGATAAAAAACAAAGGATGAATCCAAAACAGAAGAGTGGTCGACGCCCTCTAAGATATATATATTTTTGGGGGGGGGGGGATAGTAGAACACAAGTAATGTAATGTTGAAAATTTTTAGGGGTTATGCATTGACATATTTTTTATTTGTTTTGGGTATTTTTTTCATTTAAATATCAATCCATATAATTCGTGTCTATTTAAATTTTAAATAAATTTTCATTACCATGGGAAAAAATCATGGTTGACACCATTTTTAATATCATTAGGGGTGTTCAACCAAGTCCATCCTATATTTGATAATATGGAAATTCATTTTCACTTTCCTTTGATTATAACATTTATATTATTTTAAGGAAAGGATGAATACAAAATGTCAATCTCTGGAATTTAATTTCTATTATATGTTGTCATAGAAATAAAATTAAGTTATAAATGAATACAAAAGTTTATTTTAAAGATAAATAAATTATTTTTATTATAGTATTTTTTTTAATTTTTGGCGATGGTATAATTAACTTAAATTCTTATACAATCCTAGCTCAATGCTTGTGAAAACTATAGAAAAAAACTAATAAATGATTTTAAAAAAATTAACAGAAGAATGTTTTAGATAAATTACAATATTACATGAATTTTATGGTTAATAATAATTTATAATTGATGGTAAAAAAGTTTATATTCTCAATACATTATTATTTTGATGTCTTTAAAGTCAAATTAAATGAATATTTCCAAAAATGGATTTAATGATATTTTATGTTAATTATTTTTTATTAGATGATCTATAAAAAATCATGAAAGAGGAAACATGGATGGTAAAAGATATAAAATTTATCCATGTACTATTTTGAGCCACTTTTTACCATTTAAGTAAATTTGTAACCTTTAACGGATAAAAAATGTGTTACCATAGTTAGGTTAAAATAGGTTCATGAAGAGGAAAAGAAATATAGGGTTTAAAATGATACCAAAACCTATATAAATTTTATTACATGGAGATTTGAAAGAATTTAATTGAGAAATAATTTAATTGTATTTAAATATTATAAGTAATTCAAAGTGTGTCATCTCCTCACTTATAAAAGGGAACCTCATCTCCTTCTTTATTTACAAAGTTTTACCCTTATATATCATCCAATACCTATTATAATAACTATATATCTTTCTTCCATTTTTTATATGATTTTATTACTATAATACCATCTGAAAAGTCATAATGTGTAATCCAAAGGTGGTCTATCAACAAAGAGTAAATCATCTTACCTAACTCCTTAAAAGTTTATTTATTATTATAATTCCTATAAATCTATTATTTCCATCCTAAAATAATTATTATAGTCTCAAAAATATATTTATATGTTATGATGATTATGATACAATCATTTTACATTTCATTTATATATCATGGATAATGAAAACATCACACATGGGTATGTACGACCTGCCGTCTCCACATAACGGTGTAATTTATTTTTCATCAATACATTACATTGATATTTATATATGTGAAATTAATAAATATATATTATATTTATGAAATAATTAAAATAATTAAAATATAATATATCAACTTACTTCCCACCCTTTCATCTATTAGAAAAAGATAAGGTCATTTGTGGGTACGCAGGAACTATCACCACCACAAAGCAAAGTGATTCGTTTCGCATGTCTATATTTCATAAGTGATTATAAATTTTTATTTAATATATAAAAATGATAATTATTTCATGATTAATATTCTATAGATTATGAAACCATGATAAATATGCAATGACCAGAACTATTGAACTGAATATTTTATGAAAAATGGAACAATTAACACCCAAGATGATGATCTTAATAAACAATTATTAATAATTAGGTGGTAGAATGTTATTAGTGAATAATATAAGGTATTATAACTATGAATATATTTCTTTAATAGATTTATAATAAATATAAGTTTATTATTAAGTAGGTTAATATTGAATATAAAGTAAGTTAGACTAGAGTTGATGGTGATTTCATCTCATTTCCACATCAATGAGACACGTTTTTAAATTATGCACCTAATTTCTTTTACATGGTGTATATAATAAACCTATGAAATTTTATATAATTAATTTATATTTATTCATATTATTAAATGTTTTTAATCATGATTTATCTTTTACGGGTTTATTATTAAAAAGTTTCCAAAACAGTAAGATATTTCTGTTATAATCTCATTTTATTTTAGGATTTTCTATGTTCATATTTTCTTTTGGAAAATTACATGATAAATAAATATTAAAAATCATCTATTTTCGTATCATACAACTATGTTTTTTGGTTTTATGTTTATTTTCCATTTATTCTTTTTTTGATCAATAATCAACAAGTGATTTACAAGTAATGGAGTTTATTTTAAAAAAATTCCCAATTTAAAGTTTTCCTTCAAAAATCCTTTTATTACATGTTAAGTTATTTTAAATATTTTCGAGAATATTATTCTTTAAATTCTAATAACTATTTAAAGTCATTCTCAACCGTATTTCAATTTCTTTATTTTTTTTAAATTAATATTTTTAAAAGTTTATAAACAATTAATTTTCTTGAATTTTTAAAAAAGTGTGAGAATTACATTGTCTTTGAATGTATACAACATGAATAGATTTACCCTCAATCATGACCATTATTTTCACTTAATCTTAATTTAAATATTTCCATGATTATTTAACAATAAAAACATTTTTTTAAAAATTTGGGATTTTTTATTCATTAATGATATTGAAAGAAAATTGTATTATTTTCTTAAAGGAATGTAATTTTTTTGAAAGTTATTTATAGCTTTGATCTGACATAATGTTACAAGGTATTTCTTTAATATTTTTATTTTATTTTATTTTATATTTTTTAAAGTATTAGTTTTACTACTAAACAATGATTTTTGATTAATTTATTTTCTTCTTTCATCCTTTGCTAATTTATGATTTTGTAGTCATTAACTTTATCATGATCACATTCCAAATAATTCTCTATCATTTCATTGGACAGTTTTTTCTCCTCTATATACATATTTTATGTATCATGGATTTATATGACATAATTTCAACAATTTTTTTGTTTTATCAACTATATACCATTTCTATATATGGTATCAAATAAAAGAAGTTTATTAAGAAAGTTATTTCATTGATGGGAGAAATATTAAATATTCTTAATTCAGTACGCATAATTTTTGATTTATAAATAATTTTGAGAATTAATTATATTTATCATTAAATATAGGAGTAATTCATAATACATGAAAGTGACAGGTGGATCCTAAATATTGACATCCCCTCGATGCATTGATAGGTATCATGAAACAAAATAGGTGGCAACATTAGATGGGTATTTGGTTTACACATACCAATTTATTAAGAATTATGTCTTGGTTGAGACACCTTTATGATAAGATTCATGATAACTTAGCCAAGGCCTTGATAAAAATCTCATGACTATATGGATGTAGGCATTTCATTTATTGAGAATTTATTTTCCATTATCTGTGTGATTTTTGTGTTGATATTAGCCATAAATGTACATTGAACTAAATTTTTTGATTGAAATGGAATGTGTTTAGATCATCCACTCTTCTATATTGATTATGAATTATCTACTAATGACATCATATGTTGTTTTCTTTCTATTACTAAGAATTTGAGCTCAAAATTTATCATTTTCCCTTTCACCATGATACTAAGAAGGAATCTCTGATTGATCTTCAAGGATACAATACTTTTTTCATAATAAGTTTTATTTTTCTAATGAAATATAGAAATCAATCTTGTTTATAGTCTCACAAGGCTGGTAAACAGATAAATCCTTCATGGTGTGATCCATTGTATCTTATACTAATGAAATATATAAGCACAGACTTCGGGTTAATAGAGTTAAAGTGTTAAAGTTGGTATAATAGGAATATTAATAGGAACCTTAAGAACTATAATTTATATTAATATATCTTACATGAGAATTATGAAAACCCCTTAGAGTATTTGATAACTATTTAGGTTTTTGTATTCTATGGTTTAATATTAATGATGAATTTTGGATAACTAATTGAGTGGAATTATTTAGGGATGGTACTAAGTGGAAGGAAGATAATCAAAACCTATTGTCAGTGTAGGGGTTACCATACTAAGAAAGTCAGTACAATATGTTTTAGAGCTAAGAAGTTCATGAACATATTAGGGAAATTGACCCAAGTTATGATTGATATCCATGATCATATATTCCAACCAAATATAATATAATCTTGAGTTAAGTATATTTTGATTATTACTAGAAAACTATCTTCAGTAATGATAAGAAATTTGAACATAACATTATATACTAAAAATAAGAAAAAATATTATTTTCATGAATGTTCACGTGATAAATACTATAGAAGGAAAAATATTTGATATCCCACATGTCTATAATGTGGGAAGAAGCACTCGGGTAAATGCGTAAAAGAAATGGAAGTTTGTTACATGTGTAGAGAAAAAGGACATTGTGCTCATAGTTTCAAAGGCAAGAAATAATTTTTCAATGTCCAATGATTTAACTATAAAGAGATGGTGAATTATGAAAACCAACACCCCAAGTATCATGAACCAACTCAGGTCAACCCCAAACTAGTCACCTGAGCTGACCTATAACAAGAACCGAGAGGGATCCCCAATCCTCCCAAGCTGGAAACAAGTGACAATCATCAATGATAAAGAAATTGGGAAATTTTTATCCCATAAAAAAATAAAATATAAAAAAATATAAACTGAACAATAAAAATAAACACTATAATCATAAAAACATGAATCCACACATACCATCCACATCACCCTGCAAGTCACCTTCAAAAACTAAAACAACTTCTCTCCACAGTGATTGAGCCTAAGTTAAAAGCATCACCAAAAGCTAAAAAAGATAAATATATAGGCATGAGTATTAAAACTCATTTGGAATGACCAAATAAACTATTCCATATTCCTTACCATTAAAAACAAATCCAAGTCATTCTTTTTTTAAAATAAAAAATAAAAAGATAAGGTTTTTTTCTATTCTTTTCAAAAACATATAAAAAGAATCCATTTTTATGTAAAACCATTTTCCCATTCACTTTTTTCTAAAATAGTTTCCAAGAAGGAATAAATTTCAATGAAATTATTTAAAAGAAAAGTCGTGTTGGATAAAATTATTTTATTATGGGATGAAATGTAGGGGTGTCACTTCATAAATATACTAAAAAATAGAGGAATGTAGTGTATGTGTAAAACATGCGTTAGGGGATCTCAGGTGTTGGTTAGGATGGGCTAGGACAAAGCTATCATACTAACACATAATCAATCTCTACTGGTACCAGTTATTCACAAACACTTCCCTAACACTAGATGACACCCTCATTGGCTCGACCGAGGGGAACATCCCAAAACTAGTCGGGTTATCAACTCAGGGCCACTAGATAATTTATAATCTCTACCAATGCAACACATGTTACTAGTATCCCACTTAAATACCCATTTATACCCATGATAATTAAAATAGAGTTGAGTTTTATCAAGTTATCGTATACATATATATCACCATTTATACATAAAACCCATCCTACTTCTCACCTCCAAACACCCACCTTAGGTGAAAATCCTTTCCATGTCATATACAAACCATGAATGAGAAAATTTACTAGTAACATATATAAAAATATCACATTTAACACATAAATTAAATTTCTAAATCAAGGGACATGCCTCAAGAGGTTTTTTTGACTTCCATTAAACATTTTCAAAGTACCAAACAAGCCTCATTATTTTAAAAGGAATACTTTCACTTTATAAAATAGTAATGTTCAAATATTTTGAGTTCAAAAAACATTGGGAATACCAATTTAGTAATTAAGGCACCACACATTTATAAATAATCTAAAAACCATGCTTAAACCAAATCAACCTATTTTTAAAAACATAAGAAAAATATTAGAAACCAAGTGAGAAGCCCCTTTCCAAGGATCATAAACAAATTATATACCATATACATTTCATAAAAATTAGATAAACTTTTTAAAAATACCATGATATTGTAGAATTAAAATTTAAAGGAGTACACACTAAGAACCTACCTCAAAATGCGCTTCTTTGGATGGAGGTGATATGAAACCACTCTTTATGATTCAATGCACAAACATTTATACATATATATAAATACCCCTAGATAAAATGTATATATTACCCTCACTATGAGGGAATATATACAAAGATAGTATATATATATACACGTTACCCATGAATATGCATGTAGGTCATCTTCATGAATGGTGAGCCAAACACACAGGAGAAAAATACCAAAAACTCAAAAAACAAAAAACCCCTAAATTAAAATCGATTGAAGGTGAAAAGTGGAAGAAACAATTGTTGAAACTAATGGTGTTCCCACGTAATTCAATAACCATGGACAGTAATTGACTCAACTGGACCAAAGAACCCTAAAAATCAAAATTCGATAAAAAAATACCCAAAAATCAATTTAGGGTTTTTCCATGGTGTGCAAAACCCACAAAGTAAGAGGAAAAATAAAAAATATAAGGGGGAGGATGAGGATAATAGAGACCCCACATAAGGATGTGATTAGTAGGAAATGTGTGATGGATCCCATCCTAGGCATGGTGGATCTCTATGTGAGAGAGGGGAGAGGGGGGTTGGGTCACGCGATGGGGAGGGGGGGATCACCTAAGAAAAGGGGGAGGAACACCCTTTTCAGGTAACTTATTTTTAAAATATTAATAATAATAATAAAAACAACACAAAAAACAATAATAAGTAATAATAATATAATTAAAAACTTAATATTTTTTGAAATATGACACAACACATGGTTTGGGTCGCATGGTTTGACAAACTGTGTGCCAACCATACACCCTCTATTGGGATCTTAGAGAACCCCGCACGGCCTGGCCAAACTATTTGGAAAATTTGAACCAATCATGTGGTTGGATATATCAAAAGTTACAAAAGTTGTCACATAGTTACTACACAGTTTTTCAAAACATGCGCCAATACCGTGCAACATGCTATGAATTCCCAAAAACCCATGGTTTCTGATAAAATTACCCAAAAAATAAAATAAAATGGGACTTAAAAAATAAATAAAATATTAACAAATTTAAAATTGGGGTGTGAAAATCTTCCCAACCAATGGTAATTTATTTCCCCAGAAATTCACCAAGCCAAATGAGGAACAAAATCAGGTCCCAAAACTAATGAAGACCAAATGAAACCACGAAACACGATGTGACCTTTCAACTCCACAAGTCACACCTGACCAAATCAAGAGAAGACATCAAAGATACCCATAGTAGATATCCCCACCATTAAATAATTGACTAGTAAAATGGTTTCACTTAGACAAACACTCAACAAAACCACCCACTAAAATGATAAGTGTTGAACCATAGAGAATCCAAAATGGCTCTTGGCTAAGACACTATTCATAATTTCTTGAGACACATTCATCTCTTAAGGACTACCACCTGAAAACCAAAATTGATCCAAAGGAATACTAACCATTTAATAGTTCATATTCTACAAGGCACAATCCCAAAAATCTTGAGAAAGAGGCAACTAATATCCGTAAAATGAAAGGCTCCCAATAATAGAAAATCATAGTAGTATAAAAATTTAATGGTCACCACTCTAATTCCAGAGATAAAATGTTGGATGTATATCAATCATACTAAGAAACTCATAAATTACATGAAAATATTCACTTTGATACGTTTGGTTGGAATCCCAATGTCTTGAAGTATCTGATGCACCGTGGTTAGGAGATGATAATTCTTGACTGAAACTTATTTTTCCAATGATGAAACTTACCAAACTTATTTAGGTATCACCAGTAGCCACACCAATGATATGCCTTCATAGGATCATTGGAGGATGTCTTAGAGTGACCAAAATAACCACACAAGAAATAGATAGGCGAGTGGTATGAAAAATAAAAAACAAGAACTAACAAAGGATACTTATCCAAAACAAGTTCCTCTAGTTCACACTCCTCACCAAATTGGGAACCTACACAATCCCTAAAAGAAACCCTGAAATAAAAACTTCCACATGATTCCCTATAAGGCTTTACTAGATGAAATAATGCAATATTTTATCCCTTTATAGAGACCCAACATCAAAAGATAAGATTCCAAATTGTTTTTCAAAACTATATCCAGAGAAAAGGAAACTAGCTCATTGAAATGGTAAAATTTTCCCTTTACTATCAGTTGAATTGTTCAAGAGTTCATGAGCTATGGAACTTTCTCCTCCTTAAATTCCTCAAGAATAAAAAATTATATGAAGGTGGTATTTAAGATCACCCAATACATCCTAACTTATATGAGGATTGAATGCTCATCTTTAACTAGTCCAGTCTCATCCTTAAAACACAGCTAAGACAACCCATACCATCATGACATCTAGAGTTCAAAAAAACATGATGACACTATAAAATACCCCAATACACTCCAAAACCTCTAATAAACCTTAATAAATATAGAAAATGGGAAATAATTGATAATATATTAGTTCCACCACTCTTCTAGGTGTCTGTGCAGGGCCAACGACTAGAAAAGGATCCTTAGAAAACTTTTGGGTCTTTCTGGGTGACATAATCTAAAGAACATAAAGCATAAAACCAAATAAACATCGAACTAGAACATGAATAATTTACATTTTAAACAAAAAACCATGCTCATAAACCAACACATCATAAAACCAAATAAAAAAATAAAATGACATAAAAAATCAATCCAAGAACCCCATTTTAAAAAATAAAAATGTCTAATTTCACCCACTTTCAAATTCATTTACCCCTTTTGAAATTAAAACCTTTTCAACACAGCCAACTTGAAAAAAACACCACTTCCACCTTTACTTTTAGAACCACAATTCCATTAGGAATGATTATTTTCCTCTATTAAAACCCATTTTTTTCATTCCAAAAACTATTTTCAAAAATAATTTTCCTTTTAAGAATTCACTCACACCAACCAAAATCAGGCCAATTCATTACCCACACCAAAATAACTAAATTAGGGAACTAGTAGTCATTCATAACCTTACAACATGGTTTATAATACCATGAAATAAGCATGAACCAACCACAAGAAGTATCTTAAACCATGCACTCAGGCTCCACATGGGTTGCTTCTCTATGAAATAACACTGTGTAACACTAGCTCCCTTACATTATAATTCCCCAAATCACAATACCAAAAAGACAAAAAAAATCAATAGTATAAACCCAAAATCAATATTAAAAATTCATCCCAAAAAACCCTAGAAATTCAAGGTTTGGAATGATAAAGAGTTTGCGACATACTTCTTGCCCTTACCTCATGAGTCCCTACAGTCCTATCTCTAGTATACCTAACACCCCAAATAAAAATGGATTATCTAATATATATTTTTTCATGATCCTACTCATCTCGACCCCAAACCAGTCTCCCAAAATGGACTATAATAAGTCCTGAGAGGCGTTCTTGATCATCCTGGGCTGAAAATTAGTGCAGATAATTAAAGATAAATCAATTGGGAATGATTTATCCCATAAAAAATAAAAAATAAAAAATATAAATTGAATAATAAAAAAGCAATAGATGCATAAATTAATGAAACCACACATACCTCGACATGACTCTATGGGTCACAAATAACCATTAAAACAATGCCATTACATAGTAACTGAGTCCGAGATAGAGGAAACACCAGAAACTAAATAATATATAATGATATATGAGTGAGTTTTAAAACTCATAGGTGTGCCTGAATAAATTATTCACTACATCATACCTTGAAAAATAATACCAAGTCATGATAGTTTGAAAATCTAATTTATAAATATATGGTTTTCTATTCTTTAAAAAAATAACAAGCTTTCTTTTTTAAGTAAAACCAATTTTTCTATTTACATTTTTTTCCAAAATATATTCCAATCATGATGAATTTTTAATGAAACTATAAAAAATAAAAATAGTTTTGGAATACTTATTTTAATATGGAATGAAAAGTAGGGGTTTCACTTTACAAAAATACTAGAAAATAGAGTATTGTAGCGTATGTGTAAAACATGTGTCATTGGATCTCAGGTTTTAGTTGATAGGGCCTAGGAAAAAGCTATCATACTAACATGTAATAAATATCTACCAATACCAGTTATCCAAAAACACTACCCTAACACTCGGTGACACCCTCACTAGATTGACCGAGGGGTGCATCCCAAAAGTAGTAAGGTTATCTACTCAGGGCCACTATCTAGTGCATAATATAATCTAGTTCATCACATGTACCTAGGATCCCACTTGTCTACCCAAGGATACCCCTGACAAATAAAATTCATGTGAGTTTTATCAAAGTATCATATCCACATATATCACCTTTTTTACATAAAAACCTATATGCTTTCTCACCTTTACACTCCAACCTTAAGAGAAACCCCTTTCTAAGTAGCACACAAACCAAGAACCATCCACATCACTAGTTATATATCACAAATCACACATTTAACACATGCATCACATTTATAAATAAAGGGCCATGCCTCAAGAGGGGGTTTCCACTTCCATAAAATGTTTTAAATGTGCCAAATGGAGGAATAATTTTACTTTAAGAAACACTAATGTCCAAATATTTTGAGTTCTAAAACCATTGATAAGACCAATTGAGAAATTAAGGCACCACACATTTAGAGATAAACTTGAAAACAAGCATTAACCAAAGAAATCCATTTTTAGAAGATTAATAAAAATATTAGAAACCAAGTGAGAAGCCCCTTTCTAATGGTCTCAACCGATAATATACCATATACATTTCATATAAAATGTAAAAAACATTTAAAAAACACTAAGAGATCATATAATTCAATTTTAAAGGATTACACACAGGGAACCTACCTCAAAATATGCTTCTTTATATGAAGAAGATCCAAAAGCACTCTTTAAGCTTAGACGCACATGTATTTACACACACACACACACACACACAAACAAACACAAACACACACACAAACTCCAATATGTAATTTATATATTCCCTCTAACCATGAGGGAATATATATAAAGAGGGTATATATATATGATTTACCCATGAATATGCATGTATGTCATTTTTACGAATGGTGGTCTAAACACACTAGATAAAAATACCAGAAAAAAATCACAAAACACCTAAATTAAAATTTCCCAAAGGTGAAAAGATGTAGAACACTTACTTGAAATTAATGGTGCACCCAATTCATTTGAGGGATGTGGAAATAACCAGCCTCAATGGGATCAACAAACCCTAAACATATACATTCAAAAAATAAAATACCCAAAAATCGTTTTAGGGTTTGGCCATGGTGCGTGTAACCCATAGAGAAGAAGGAAAAGTAATAAATATAAAGAGGAAGATGAGGAGAAGAGAGAATCACGGGAAGGAGGAGAATAGGAGGTTGGATGTGAGGAATCCCCTTTTCCGAATGGTGAAGTGAGACCTGAGAGAGGGGGGATGGGGTTGGGTTATGCGATGGGGAGAGGGTACCAGGTGGTGCTCAGCTGAGAAAAGGGGGAGGAACACCCCTTTGGGGTTGTTTATTATTAAGACAACAACAAAAATAATAAAATAATAATAATAAAACAATATTTATTAATAATAATATAATTAAAACATTTTTTTGAAATAGGACACAATGTATTGTTGGGGTCGTACGGTTTGGAAAACCATGCACAAACCACGTGACTATCTTTTTCAAAATTTGTAGAATCTGTCACACAGTTACTGCACAGTTTTCCTAACCCTATATATTAAATTTGCGACATGATCTACATTCCCAAAAACACCTAGTTTCAGAGAAAAATTACCTAAAAAAGAAAATAAATATGGACTGAAAAATAAATAAAATATTAATCAATGTTGGGTACGTGTGTGATATCAAGCATCAAGGATGAACCTGAGAATTTTGGTTATTAATGATATATTTAAAATGATCTAAATATTATAAATATCATGAGAATCATTTAGACAAAATGAGTTATATGATAAATTTAGTAAGCATGAACATTGATTTTAGGACATTTTTTTATTGGAAATAATGTCTCCATGAATTGAATATCTGTTTCTATTTCTAAGAAAAAATGAAATCAGTTAATTTTCATCATGGATAAATGTATCCTTTAAGGATATTAATTTAGGGTAATTTTAATTAAATTATCGAAAATACAATTATGATGTAGTGGTAATTATCAATGGTATTTTGGTATGATAATTATGTGAAAACATCCAAGGATTGTTCAAATAATATTAAGTTATATGGAAAATTTAGAAATTGTGAATTTTGGAAACATATGTTTAATGGTATCAATCATTCCAAAAAGTGATATTTTTAAAAAAGGTGAGTTTTTTTTGATATTTATTGAAGAATGTATATATTCCCTTTATAGTTGTTATTTGATATAAAATAGTGATCCATGGTAAAGTTTACTTCATTTTGTTTTAGTATATTTATAAATATATAACTTAGGCATATATATATTTGTTTTATAAAGGTTCTATGGGGTAAAAAAATAAGATGACTTTGGAAGAATAGGTGATCAAAATTATCTGATTTTTGGGTTCAAATTTAATCAAAGAGGTTTAATGATTTTTAAATTGTGATTAATATTAAGATTTTAGAAATTAATTTTTTAATTTCTATTCATATTGGTTATTATTTTAGCTTGTGCTAACCATATTGGTTTTAGATAGAAGGAATAATTTTAAATCACTTTGTGGATCATATAGTTGGTTGAAAGTTGATTTTAGTGCTTTAGGATTGAAAAATTCATCATGCTCTTAATGATTCTCATCGAAGAAAAAATTAATTCATATATAATGGGAGGAGATCTTGAAAGTTAAATTTATAATATTTTTTATCCTAATTATAAAATAATTTCTCGAACTCAAGAAAGATAACGATAAATCTATCAAGTGTTATATGAAAAGTAACACTCATCTACCAAGATAAATTTTCAGAAACTCAATTATAGGTGTGATTATTATATATATGCATGAATAATAAGTTTCCTGGTCATAACCTAGAAATTAAACTTCACAAAAAATCTATATTTGATTCATTTAAAATGTTATAATATATTCAGTTTAAAAAATAAAAATAAAAATTTAGAGGACATAATTCCTGTAAGGATGAGAGAATGTAATACCCGGAGTTTTTTTATATTTACTTTTAAAATAACACTATGTTCAATATCATACACCTACTGTTGGGTTGACAGGTGTTGGGTTGACATGTATGCATAAGAAAAACTACAATATGAAGTATATTTAAAAAATTTCCATTAGTGAATATAATGGATTCAATTAGTAAATTTATATTTCATATTATTTTTATTATTATTAAAATAATAAGAATAAATTCATTTTATTATTTTATGTTACTTATAGTAAAAAATGGGTTTTATTGAATTTTGTGTGTGAATATTATAATTAATTTCTTCCATTTTATATAAAGTATTTTAAAAATATAATTTTTAAAAGATAATTTCATAATAGTGTTAGTATAAATTTTTGAGAATTTATGAAAAGATTTATTATTGAGTGAATAGAGAAAAATGTCGATTTTTGAAAAAACTGTCATTTCTTTTCTATAAATCAAGTAATTTAAAAGACACATTCCATTTTTAATTTTCATAAAGTAACATATGATCTATTTTGTTAAAAATAATATAAATAATTTTATAAGAATCAATATTATATTTTATTTTGATATAACTTCATTTTTTGCTTAAAAAAGTAAAAATCTAAAAACTATTTTTGTGCATTTTATGAATTTATATGAAAATTAATTCCATCAACTTATAATAATTTAATATTGAAAATTTATTCCATATTTGAAATCACGAGGTTAATTTTTTTTTAAATTTTCCTCTTTTATTTTTTATCATTAGGAATAGTAACCATGGTAATGATTTGCCACCTCAGTAAGGGTAAAACCGGTTAAATTGTGTTAATACTATGAGGTAAGGATTTAAAATTCCTCTAACAGTTTCCCTTATCCTATAGGATGAGTGGGTTTTTACTAAATCCATACTAGATATGAAAATATGTCAATTTATTTCCACCTTCCTTTGATTATAACATTTATATTATTTTAAAAAAATGATAAATGCAAAATATCACTCTCTTGATTTTAATTTATCTTATATATTGTCATAGATATAAAAGGAATTTATGAATCTATCTAAAAGGTTATTTTGAATATAAATATTTTTTTTATGATGATATTTTTTCTAAATTTTTGGTTATGGTATAATTACCTTTAATTCATACACAACGCTGACTGAGTGCTTATGTAAATAGTAGAAAAAATATATAAATGAACATAAAAACATTAAAAGAAATATTTTTCAGATCAATTATGGTGTTAAAAAACTTTTATAGTTAATAGAAATGTATAATTTATAGTTTAAGACTTTATGTTTGAAATTCAATATTATTGTGACAAATTTAAAGTCAAGTATAATGAAAAGTCTCAAAAATGACTCAAATGATATTTTATGTTAAATAATATTTTACTGAATGATTAAAAAAACAAAATACTGAAAGAGGAAAATTAAGATAAAAAATGGTCTAAATTTTTATCCATGGACTATTTATGAGCCACTTTTCACTTTATAAGTAAATTTATTACCATTAATGTCTAAAAAATGTGTTTCAGTGGTTATGGTTAACATTTTTTAATGAAGGGGTTAAACCAAAAGATAATGTTTAAAATGACACATAGTCCTACATAAATTTGATTATATGATTATATTTTTACTTATAATATATTTTTTAAAAATATATGGCCATTTTGAATCATTTTACTTGAAAAATACATTAATTTTATTTAAATATTTTTTGTAATTAAAAGTGTTTTCTCTCCTCACTTATATAGGGAACCAAATATCTTTCTTTATTAACAAAGTTTAAGCCTTATAGATATGATAATAACTAACCTAATAAATTCTTATATTACTTCCCCTCATTTTGATCTCCTGGTCTTACCCTAAGACTATCCTAATAAGGATTAATGTATAAAACAAATGAGACCTCTCAAAAAAGAGGCAATCATCTTACCCGACTATTTGAAAGTTATTTTTTATTATAATTAATCATAATATATTTTATCCCATATAAAAAAATTAATAAAATATATCCAATATATTTTTATAGTATTATGATTATGTTACAACAATATTTATCTCCTTTTAAACCCATGGAAAATGAAATCATCACTCATGTGTACGTATGAACTACTATCTCCATGTAGTGGTGTAATTCATTTTTCTTCATCAATTTACATGGATGGTTATAAATATTTAATTAATTAATATATATGTTTTTTATGAAATAATTATAGTTATTTAAATATAATATATCATCTATCTTCTTACCATTTCATTTTTTTTGGAAAATGATAACATTGATCGTTCATATGCATGGACTACCACCTCTATGGAGAGATGTGATTTATTTCTCATATAATACATTCATGAATGATCATAAATTTTTATTTAATGTATAAAAATGATTATTTTTTCGTGATTAATATTCTGTATATGGTGAAACCATGACTATATACAATGATTGGATCTACCGAACCAAATCTTGCATGAATTGCATAACAGTTAACACTTGAGATAATGATGTTAATAAAGAAATATTAATAAAAGGTTAAAAAATGTTTTAAATGAATAAAATATGGTATGATAAATATTGATATTATTAATTTATAGATATATAATAAATATAAATTTATTATAAAAGAGGTTAAGAGTGCATATGAAGAAATTTGAACTTTAGGTAATGGTAATTTAATATTATTTCTAATTCAATGAAACATGTTTTAAATTA
The DNA here is from genome assembly GCA_963277665.1 of Viscum album. Lineage (NCBI taxonomy): Eukaryota > Viridiplantae > Streptophyta > Magnoliopsida > Santalales > Viscaceae > Viscum > Viscum album. Next base: position 1,964,603,089 of record OY728137.1, read on the forward strand.
TTCTCCTAATTTATTTTAATTTCTGTATATACTTCCAATTTGAAATTTTATAAAATTAATTAATCTTTATTCATGTTATTCAATGTTTTTTATACATGTTTTATATTTTAAATGGTTTCAATTCCAGCAAAATAGTAATGGATTTCAGTTATAATCTCATTTTTTTTCAGGATTGTTTATGTTTAGATTTCATTTTGGAAAATTCAATGATCTTAATATATTAAACCCCACATATTTTCTCCTAATATATTTCTTTTTTGGGGGTTTAATTTTTAGTTTCAATTTCTTCTCTTGTTGTATCAAGAATCAACATGTGAGTTACAAATAAGGGACTTTCTTTTAAAAAATTCATATTTTGATGTTTTTATTCCAAAATATTTTTCTTCCATGTCAAAATTATTTAAATTTTTTTAAGAATAATATTATTTAAACTAAAATTATTATTTGAAGTCGTTTTGTACCATATTTTCCTTTGTTTTAAAAGTTTTAAAATGAATCTTTTTAAATGTTTTTAGAACACATCATTTTATTGACTTCCTAAAAAGTGTGAAAAGAATGGTTCCTTTTAACATATATGTAATGAATTTATTTTTCCATTTTAATGAATATTATTTTCTTTAAAGATTAATTTGTAATTTTATATGATTATTTTCAAATAAAATGTTTGTCTCAATGTTATGATAATTTTTAGTTTTTAATGTCATTAAAATAAATTCTTATTATTATCATAAAGGAATAAAATGAATTTTGAAAGTGATTTATAACTTCTTTATTACACAAAGATACAGGGGAATTATTTTTAATGTTTCTATTCTTTTCTATTTTATATTTATAAAAGGAGCTGTTTTACTAAAAACCATTATTTCAGATGAATTATTGGCCATATTTCATTCTTTACCGATTTATAGTCTTATAATCATTAACTTTCTCATTATCACATTCTCTGTCACGCTCCATAATTTTATTGGACATTATTTTCTATTATATATATGTATTTTAAATTTCATGGATTTATATGTAATTATTTCCAACAATTTTATGTTTTATCAACCTATACCATTTCAATATATGATACCAATTGAATGAAGTTTGTTAAGAATGTTATTTCATTGACTAGGGAAATATTTTTTATTCTTTATTAAATATGTATAATTTTTTATTTATAAATAATTTTGAGAATTAACTGTATTGATCATTCAATATATGAAGAATTCATAAGACATGAAAGTTATGGGTGGGGCCTAGTTATATATAGCCCATCGATTCATTGAAAGGTATCATTTTACAAACATGTGGTCACATTAGATGGGTTTTAGTTTATAACTAGCCATTTATTAGTAATGATGTCATGATTGAGAGGTATTGATGGTAAGATTCATGATAACTTTGTTGATACCTTGATGGAATGTTCATGAAAGTCCATATTTATACATTTAAATTATTAATAATTTTGTTTTCATTATCCATGTGATTTATATATTAATATTATCCATAAATATACTTTGAACTCAAGTTTTTGATTGAAATGACATGTGTTTTGATTATGCACTCTATAATATTTATTAGGAATTATCTAATATTGATAGATTCTATTGTATGGTTTCCCTTACTGAGTATTGGAACTAACCCTTTATTATATTTTCCTTTCCCTAGGATATGAATAAGGAATCTTTGACTGATATTCTCAAATTCAATGAATTCTTTCATTCAATGTTTTATTTTTTAAGGTAATATGGAAATATTGTATGCATATAGTCTCCCAAGGCTTATAAAATGATCAATAATTCATGTTTGTATCCCTTGCATCTTCTTCTAATATAATATGTAAGCACTGGATCTTGGTAACTAAAGTCAGGTGTTATAATCGATCTATACAAATAACACATTACGATGATGTGTATCCCATTAATATTAACTTATGTGCACTGTCACATTTAAATACCTAAAAGGATAAGGTCTCATTATCTCGCAAAGACATCAAAATACTCACAGCCACTCATTTACTCAATCTTCTTGAATTAAAAACAAACAACCTCTCCTTGATTCATGCATGGAATTCTGCATGAGTATTACTCAAGTAGACTATGTTTATGCTACAAAATCATATTTATGTGCCTTAATGATTTGGGTTTCTCCATTTTATACAACATCATCATATCATGCATGGAATAAATTCATCTCAGATTGTTGCTAGATTTGGATGAATCATTAATGTCACTATATTATTTTAATTCTCTTCTTTATTATATATATATCAAATATGAAGCTTCATGCAGATACCAATTCAATCTGCATGAAATCAAAATGGAAAAAGATCAAATTGATCCAGTGGACATGGATAAATAACCTTAATCCAACATAATATTTGTGCTTCATGGAAGATATTCACTAAAGGATCTTAAAAAATTGAAATATCCATTATTCTCATTTTTTACGAAAGATTTATCTTCCCTGATGATTGATCCTCAAACTCATACAAGATAATATGGAATATCTATACCCTCCATTCCTCACAAAAGGTCTCTATCCAAGTAGAATATTCATGGTGGTATTATGATAGAAGATATATGCTTTAGTATCATGACAATAGTGGAATATACATGTTTTCCGTGATTCTCCTATAACTAGAAGATACATGCTCATCACAAATCATAGAAGATTTCCTTCTCACAGATCAAGATTCTGCATGTAGAAAACCCTCAAAGGGATGAAGGTAAGAGATGATGTGATATTGAATTGAATGAAACCTATCATTTTCATATGTTTTAATCGTGGGTGAACAATTATCCACTTGGTGAGTCCCACATCATGCTTTTACACATCTGACAAACACTTAATATATCTCTTAATGTCCCAAGCTACCAAAATTGCGAGTATCCAGGTCTACATTGATATTCCTCTATCTTCCCTTACATTCCACCATACATGGTGGTGCTCTTCCACTTCATGTTTACTCTATGCACACTCTGGATCCACTATGCACCTCCCTATTACCTCAGGCTACCCATATAGGCTAACTCCCATGTGGTTGTGCACAACTCTCACATGTGTGGTTGGGCTGTCACATTGTCTTGCTAAGGGGTTGCCTATTTTTTACTAAAATCTTATAAAAAGTGTTAGTAAATTATTTACACAATTCTTATTCTATATAAAATATATTCATGTAAAAATATAAATATTTTTTCATGGTCTTCAATTTATATTCATGTATAAATTTGAAAGGCGGATCCCTTCTCCTATGACCCCGATGGCAATGCTCTAAGGCAGTGATGCCTATAGCTTCAGTCCCTACCTACCTGGTGGAGGGAGGGTGGATGATCATATTTATTATTCCTCTTCTAAGCCCAAATCCTTTATTCCATTCACTGACCCAAATTTCCTTCCTCCCTTCCATATGATTCCTCTTTTTCCTAAGGTTCATGACCTTCACAATGGCTCACCCCAATTGGTGATTTTAATGAAATAATTCAATGAGGCTTTGAATATTCCTAGTATGATACTTGTGGCTCATTTCAAGAACCATCCACCATAATTCGATGCCTTTGAAGAATTTATATTTGAATCAGGGGGTCTTAAAGAACATGTGTTGGTGGGTCTTCTCAATAGGCGACACTGGATGATTCAATTTTCTTTGAAGGCTAACTGATTTCCCATATTCTATCTATTTCAATGGCCTTTTGAGTTCATCATGAAAAGTTATGTTCTTTCTATGATGGTTTGGGTAACTTTTCCAGTTTTTCCTTTTCGTTTCCAAAATCTGTTGATTATTTGTATGATGGGAAACTTGGTAGGCTGGTATTTGTGTTCTAATAGTCTCACTAATTCTATTTTTCACCTGATCTCCCCTCATATTTGTACTGAAGTTGATGTTTAAAAGCCCCTAATAGGGTGGATTTGGATCTCAGTTAGAGAAGAATTCAGATTAAAGGAGTCAGTGGTCTTTGAGTCGTGGCCTATTTTTTTCTTGAACTGCCATCGGTTATGACATTAGATCTTAGGATGCCATCACAGAACTAGAGACCCTAAAGGATCAATATATATCTCAATACTACCATTTCGGTTATAGGTGTATGAAGACCCTACTATGAACCTAAATTTTCAAGACAGTTTTAGTCTAGGAAGGGCTGAAGAGGTGTGTGGGGTTGTATCAGGGTTATTGGGATCCCTCATTCCATAATCTTTACCTGATGAGGAGACCCTCATAGTCTAGGAAGGCTACTCTCAGTAAGTTCCTAATACTTCGGGAGAGGATCAGCTCATACAAGTTTCGTGTCCCACTACGGTGGTCTAATTGGGTATAGGGTTGTGGATTCTTTCAGTCGCAGTGAAGGGTGAAAAACTTATGGATATAGGGCTGCAGATCAAAGATGCTTTTTCTCATTTGAGTCACGATTTGGGTATCAAACCCTTGTAAATACAGGTTCAAGGAAGGTTAGGGGAGGTTGCACAGGTGTGTGGAGCTACGATGTTGAACTCCCTCTCATTTCGAGATGATGGGTGTGAGGAGAGGGAGGCCTTCTTGGATGATGATTTGGTCAAGAAGCATGTTTTATCCAGACATATCTATGAGGCTGAGGTGAACTTAGAAATATGTGGTGACCAAGGTACTGGTGGAAATCCTCAATGTCGGGTCTGGGAGAACACTAATAAGTAACCCCAATTTATGGGATGTGGATTTTTGCAGCCTAGAGGTTTAGATATACCAGTATAGGACTCGTGGGCAAGACCCTCCTATGCTGACACTGTTAAGTCAGGAGGAATAGTCATCCATTCTCAAAATTGGTTTTCCATGCTTGGAGGTGAATAGTTTCATTATTTTGAGGAAGGGAATGAAGTAGAGGCTTCCCATAGAGAGAACCCCCCTATGACATTGGTGTGTTCTCATGAGGATGGGGATTCAAATTCAAAATCCCCTTTTGAGTCCAATTAAGTAGAAATTATGAAGGACTATATTAGATTCTCTTCAAGGAAGGGAAAGAACACTATCATCGATTAAGATTGGTTTATCAAGCACTATTTTTGTAACACCCGAGACTTTTATGAGAAATATTTTGTTTTTATGTTATATAAATCATCAAATAAATATTTCACTATACACAACACTAGCTTGGCTTGCTTTACACGCAACTGCGGCCTTCCTCAATAGCTTGCGTCGTACGCAATACCGAGTTTCACTAAACAACGATATGCTATTAAAATATTATTAAAACTAGCCGTTATGAATAGTAATAACCACTTTTTAAATTTTTTTAAATTTCATATTTCAAAATGGACTTCATTTTTGGATTCAGAATATCAAAATTAGCCTAGGGTGAAATTTTGGTTTTTTATGAAAACTTTCAATTTTTGATGAATAGTGAAAACACTAGGTTACTATTTAAAAACCAACTTTTTTTTTAAATAATTATTTATTTTATTTAAATTTATTTTAGGAAAAAACTGATACATAATACCTATATAAGTTCAATTAAATTAATTGGAGTCATTTTATAATAATTTTAGATATATACAAATTTTATTTAACTTTTCACTGTCTTTTACCAACCTCCTATGAGAATTTCCAAATTCCCATAAAACATAATTTTACCGCTTATGTGAGTGGAATTTCAAAAATCCGAGAGACATGGTTAATATCAAGGACTAAAATGTGGTTCAATGAGATGAAAATAATTTTTGGTGAATAGTAACTTTTTACTTTTTTTACCACGGTAAAAAGTAAATAGGGTAATTAAGGGTAAAAATGATATTATTATTACCCTAACCCATGTCATAATTCTATTGGATAAGTTTAATTCAACCAAAACAACCTTAGCAAAACAATATTACCATTTAGGCCCACTTGGATTAGATTAGGACATTTATTATTAATTTATTTAAAGAAGGGTTAAAATGGTTAAAATCAAAGTTTAATAACAAAATAAATTTTAATATAGGGTTATACATAATATAAATTCGACTATAAATATTAATTAGAAATCTAAAATGATTTCCTACATAATTGTATTTTATTTGTAATTTTTAGACTTTAAATAATTTAATTTATTTATGACACAATGATGATGAAGTAATTATATTATTAATGAAATATTGATATAATTGATGTTATAAATACCAAAATAAATGTAATTTGAGACTTTTTATGAATTACAATAATTTTATATGTTAATATGACATGTTAGTATTGATTTAATTAACTTTGTTAGAACTAATATTTCTGGTATGAGTTTCACAAAAATCAATTACCAAATAGTTTCAAAATTGACATAAAATAGTTTTTAAAACAAATATTATATTATTAACTGTTATTTTATTCCTAAAAATATAAGGTTCGGCCAAATGACTTAGATAAGGTTATATATATTAATAATAAACAACCTTGGGTTCGTTTGGATTGTTATAGTAAGTTTATTAATCTTATAGTGTAAGAAAACAACAAGACACGGTAAAAGTTAAATTATCTAACATAAAGTTAAATCTAAATGATAAGGTTAAAATAGATGCCTAAACTTGTATAAATTATATTGGATGAGAGGATTTATACCCATCCCCACCATAGCTTCTAAATAAATCAATTTGGAGCTATTAAAAACAGAATATGACTTTATAATAAAATAATATTTTTAGTTTTTCCAAAGGTGCCCCTCTCCTCCCTTATAAAATGGCACCTCCTCCCTCTCTTCCTCACACCACTTTGAGCCTTCAAGCTCGGCCAAACCCTGAAAAATTCTCTTCACCACTTCCCTAGAAACATCCTAGATTTCCTAGTCTTCTTCAAATACCAATTTTAGTGCCCTAAGAGGAGGTCTCAAAGAGGCGCTTCAAAGAAGAGGTAATGCCCGCTACCGATTCTTTGAACTTTATATCTTCTTCCATATATTATTCTTTAGTTGTTTCATTATGAAGTAATAAAATCAGTATCACTAATATACTGATATGTTATCATAATTATGAAACAACCCTATTTCACCATCTATCCATCCTACGGAAAACGAAATCACCGCGCGTGCGTAGGTATGGAATACTGTCTCCATGCCGTGGTGTAATCTATTTTCCACCACCACCTTACTTGGATGGGTATAATGGTGTAAATAATAACTATATATTATTATTGTAAAGTGATATTGATTTCTTAAATAGTATACATACACTCCAATACAATTCCACGATCATGGGAATGATATCATCACTCGTGCGTACGTACGGAATACCGTCTCCACGATGTGATGCGACTCGTTCTACATGATTTTCACTGCATAATGATTACATAAATGAATTGAGTGAATAAATATGATATGTATTACACTAATATCATTCTTTAAATGAGGTATTTATAACCTAAAAAGAAGAATAAGAATTTATTCGACAAAACACGGATAAGAACAAAAAGCAATAAACACCCGAATAACAAGTAACAATGAAATATTACTAATAAGAAGCTAAGAATATGACCATATATGATATCATAAAAATAAGTATGATTCTGGAATAAGTCAATAACATTATTTATATCATTATACAGGAGGTTCGGACACTTACGAATCAAATCATACCTAAGGTAAGGGAAAATCTCGCAATCTCAATTTTTATCCGAGATTGTTTATACTTCAGAATTTACTGGGGAATATTTATCATCCACATCCATGTTTCCTCAATATGTAATATTTATATCCTTATACAATTTTTTAAGTCCAATTTTACCCTTCGGTGAGTTTTTAGTAAAATATATGAAAGGAATCTTTTGTTGTTTTTCGTACGAGGTAATTTTCGACTTTTCCGTCCAAAGTACGAGAAGAATGTTTTTTTAACTTATACGACATGAATGGATTTTTAAAACATTATTTCAATGAATCTTAATTTAAATGTTTTCAAGTTTATTTTTAATCAACATCTTTTACTTTAAAATTGAATGACATTTTAAGAAAGGAAAAATGTTTTTGAAGTAGAAAGGATATTTTCCTTGAGAATGGAGTTCAAGTGTTTTATCAAAATTATTTTCCATCTAAGATAATATAGGGTTATGTTTCTATCCCTATTTTTTTCATTGATTTGATTAAGTTAGGATGTAATTATTTTTATGATGTCATTTTATCTTATATGGATTATGTTAAGATGGCATGATGTTTAAGATTCCCATTTTTATTACATGGGTTATGCTATGATGTATGGTTTATGATTTTGTGGCACACATAAGAATGGTATCATTATGAGATGGGTGAGACCTATATCTCCCTCCAATGCATTGGTTAAAGATTTATATCTCATGATATATACATGGATGGAATGGCAGGTTAATCCGGTTCAGTGAAACATGACTGAAACAAGGAGTGTACTCGGTTCAGAAATGGACTTTGTCTACTAAGATAGTCTTAGCTATGAGTTTTGACTAATAAGAAATGATTCTCTATTATTGTGTGTGTATGCCACAAAGTTTCATGTTTTAAGTTATGATTATTGGGATTACATTTCACTACTATGATTTCTCCCATGTTATGAAATTATGATCTCTTTTGCAGGTTAGGATTTCCAAAATGTAATGTTCTTATGAATATGATGTGATTGATATTTATTTTGTTTACCCTTACTGAGCATTTGAGCTCACCCTTTTGTATGTTTTCTTTCTCCAGGTCAGGAAGAAGGTTGTTAAGTAAGATATACCAAAATTGACTCTAGATATGATGAAATAAATGGGAGACAATGTAGATACTTTATGAACCAATTGTTTATGTTTCCCAGTTTCTAAAGACTCTATAACAATACAGTCCTTTTCTGGTTTTGTTATATGTTGTAATAAGTGTGCTTCAATTCTGAAGTAATAATAATATATGTAAAGTATGGGTTATTATAGTTGGTATCAGAGGAAAGGTATAGTCAACCTTTGGAAACTAGGATGTGAAAGCCTTAGTAAGAACCCTAAGGATAAGTCTAAGCATAAAACACAATCTTAGTGTTTTAAAAATGTCCATGAACAACCTATGATAAGACCTTAAGTGTGAAATTTTATTCTCGATTATGTGGTTTTCCTATTATAATTAGTGTTGATGACACTATTCTTCTTGGTTTTAGTCAATGGATGGAACCTGAAGGAATCGTGTTAATGCAGAATGCGACGGGCAATGAAATGATTGTCCTCCTGAGCAACCAAATGTTATGGGAGTTGGAATGTAAAATCTTTTATCCCTGATCACACAACTTTCTCACGATATGAATCATGCATGACTTCCAAACGAGCAAAGGAAGGAGCAAAATTCTATTGAATCCTTCATGAGGCAGCGTCCACCCTCATTTAGCAGGTATACAGATCCATTAGTGGCTGAACAATGGATCAGTACCACTAAAAAGATATTTTCTGTTCTTCAATGTTCTGAACATGATAAATTCATCTTAGCAGTGTATCGTTTGGAAGGAGATGATGATCAATGGTGGAATATTATTGAGAATATGAGGCAATGGGATGAAATTGAGTCCATGTAATGGGACGAGTTCAAGAACTTATTTTTCAATAAGTACTTCCCTCGTATTCTTCGAACAAAGATGGAGAAGGAGTTTATTGAACTGAAGAAAAAGGATGATGAATCTGTTGGTACCTATGAAGCAAATTTTACAAGACTTGCAAGGTACGATTCTGGTATTATTATCCAACCTGAGTGTAAGATCGATCAATTCTTTAGTGGCTTAAAACCAAGTCTTCGAAGGGTGTTATCCATAAGGGACTTCAATAGCTATGAGGAAATTGTTCGATGTTCTCTCAAAGTTGAGATGGATATTGGAGTAACCCATCAGTCATATGGGTTTGATAAGAAGAGGAAAATGGAATTCAAAGGAAAATCTAAAGAGCACACTGAAAAGAATATGAGTTTTCCCTTATGCTCAAAGTGTGGAAAGAAACATGGAGGGAGTTGTCTTAAAGGGACAAGTAAATGTTTCAAATGTGGAAAGGAATGTCATCAGGCATTTGAATGCCGCAATGATGGGAAGAAGATGTCTAGTGATGCGAACAAAGAAAATGCTACACAGAGTGCACCTCCTACACTTCAATGTTACAATTGCAAGGAAATGGGGAATTATTCTAATCAATGCCCTAATCCAAGGGTTTTTGATGATGATCAATGTCAAAAAACTATTAAGGATAAAGAAAAAGGAAAGTAACGTGCAATTTCTATCAGTGATGTGGAGTACGATAACGAAGTAGTGAAAGGTACACTTACCATCCACTCTAAAGTAGAAAATGTTTTATTTGATTCTGGATCCACCCACTCTTTTATTTCTGAAGAATTTTCTAAGGGTATCACCATATTACCTCAACAATTAGATGTTGAGTTAGTTGTGACAACCCCTAATGGCACAACAGTCAAATCAAAAGTTTATAATTCTTCTCCGATTGAAGTTTGTGGGAAATTGCTTCATACAAATCTTGTGATCCTTCCTATAGTAGAATTTGATGTTATTCTTGGCATGGATTGGCTTTCTCTATATGGAGATCATATCAATTTCCAAATAAGGGAAGTCACATTTCATATTCCAGATCCATCTATGATCATCTATCGATGCAAGGATGAACATAACCTTCTAGTGGAAATTTCTTCCATCTTATGGGTCTTGATTCCACTAAATGAGGGTTATTTATCTCAAATGGTTGGAGAGAAACTCACGATTAAGAATATACCCATTTTACGGGAGATTGATGATCTCTTTCCAGAGGACTTTTCGGGTCTTCCACCAAATCGTGAAGTCGAGTTTTCAATAGAACTCATACCGGGTGCTTTGCCTATTTCAAAAACACCTTATAGAATGTCCCCAATTGAGTTGTAGGAATTGAAGAAGCAACTCCAAGAGAATCTTGATAAGGGATTCATATTCCCTAGTGCGTCACCTTGGGGAGCACCTATTCTGTTTGTTAAGAAGAAAGATGGATCAATGAGACTCTGCATTGATTATCGAGAACTTAACAAGATCACTATTAAGAAAAAATATCCTCTCCCATGCATTGATGACTTATTTGACCAACTACGCGGAGCTCAATAATTTTCCAAGATTGATCTTTGTTCAAGGTATCATCAATTAAGGGTCAAAAGGGAGGATATACTAAAGACGGTTTTCTGTACAAGGTATAGACACTATGAATTTATAGGGATTCCATTTGGTCTTACTAATGCCCCTTCTATCTTCATGGATCTGATGAATAGAGTCTTTAGAGACTATCTTGATCAGTTTGTAGTAGTCTTTATAGAAGATATTCTTGTCTATTCAAAGATCAAGGAAGAACATAAAGATCACTTGATAATTGTATTGAAGACCCTGAGAAAGGAGAAGCTTTATTCCAAATTTACCAAGTGTGAATTTTGGCTTCAAAAAGTTTCATTTTTGGGTAACATAATCTCAAAAGAGGGGATATCTATGGATCCAGCAAAAACAGAGGTTATTGAAAGATGGTCGAGACCAACAAAAGTAACTAAGATCCAAAGTTTTCTTGGTTTGGATTGATATTATCGATTTTTTGTGAAATATTTTTCATGATTATCTAATCCACTCACCAGGTTGACTCAGAAAGGAGTTAAGTTTGTTTGGACAGAGGAATGTGAAGATAATTTCAAGGAGTTAAAAAGAAGTTTATCCAGTGCACCTGTGCTCACACTGCCTTGTAGTGGAGAAAGCTTTGTGATATACAGTGATACATCCAAGAAGGTATTGGGGTATGTTCTCATGCAAAATGATATGGTGATAGCTTATGCCTCACGACAGTTGAAAATCCATGAGAAAAATTACTCAACTCATGATTTGGAGTTAGCTGTGGTAATCTTTGCATTAAAGATTTGGAGGCATTATCTTTATAGAGAAAGGTGTGATATTTATACTGATCATAAAAGTTTAAAGTATATTTTCATGCAAAAGGAGATGAATATGCGTCAAAGAAGATGGTTGGAGTTGATTAAAGATTACAACTGCTCAATTCATTACCACCCTGGGAAAGCAAACAAGGTGGCAGATGCATTAAGTCGACATGACCATGCTAGCTTATACATCATGAGGATCACAAAAGATCCATTATTTATGGATTTACAAAGGATGGATCTTGGAATTATAATGGAAGGTGAAAAAATCGTATCTTTCTCAAATGAATGTTCAACCATCTATACATGTGAAGATTAAATAGGCATAGAAATAAGATGTAGAGTTACGAAATAAGGTGAGAAATGTTCCTGAATTCAACCTTGATTGTGATGGAATAATAAGGTTCAAGAATCGGGTTTGTGTTCCTCCCATCCCAGAATTAAAGAAGGAGTTGCTGGATGAGGCTCATAGTTCTTCATTCTCTATTCATCCTGGAAGCATGAAGATGTATAAGGACCTGAAAGAGTACTTTTGGTGGGATGGAATGAAAAGAGATGTTGCTGAATATGTCTCTCGATGCTTGGTTTGTTAGCAAGTTAAAGCTAAGAGACAGAAGTCTAAGGGGATGTTACAACCATTACTTATACCATAATGGATATGGGAAAACATCACTATGGACTTTGTCACTGGACTTCCTAAAACATCCAAAGGCAATAATGCTATCTGGGTCATAGTTGATCGTCTTACAAAGTCGGCATAGTTCATCGCTACTAGAGAAGATTTCTCTCTAGATCATCTTGCCAGGATATATGTGAAGGAAGTGGTAAGATTGCATGGAGTAACACTTTCTATTATATCTGATCGGGATCCAAGGTTTACCTCAAAGTTATGGAGAAGTCTTCAGCATACTCTAGATACAGAGTTGAGTTTCAGCACTGCTTATCATCCTCAGACAGACGGTCAGTCTGAGAGGATAATTCACACTCTAGAAGATATATTGAGAGCTTTCTATATGGATTTCAAATGTGGTTGGGATCAACACCTACCTTTGGTTTAATTTTCTTATAATAATAGCTTTCACTCCAATATTCAAATGGATCCTTATGATGCTCTCTATGGAAAGAAATGCAGGACTCCAACTTGTTGGGATGAAGTTGGGGAAAGAAAGCTATTAGGACCTGATCTTGTTGATGAGATGACAGAAAAGGTCAGATCTATTCAACAACACATAAGATCAGATCAGAGTTGACCAAAAAGTTATGCCGATAACTGAAGAAAATACCTAGAGTTTTAAGTGGGTGATAAAGTGTTCTTACGAATATCTCCTTGGAAGAGGGTAATGAGATTTGGAAAGAAGGTAAAGCTGAGCCCTAGGTATATCGGTCCTTTCGAAATACTGGATCGTGTTGTGAAGGTTTCTTACCGATTGACGCTTCCACCAAATCTCTCTCAAGTTCACGATGTGTTCCATGTATCTCTCTTGAGAATGTACATACCTGATCCTTCACATGTACTCAGCTCAGAAGTTGTACCGCTAGAGAAAGATCTTTCTTATGAAGAACAGCCGATAAAGATTATGGATCATAGTGAAAATGTCCTATGGAACAAGACCACTCGCTTGGTGAAATTTTTATGGAGGAACCACCAATTATAATAAGCTACATGAGAGCTTGAGGATATGATGAGGGAGAGGTATCCTCATCTGTTTGTTAAAAAGTGATGAATTTCGAGGGTGAAATTCATTTTAAGGGGGGTAGAATGTAACACCCGAGACTTTTATGAGAAATATTTTGTTTTTATGTTATATAAATCATCAAACGAGTCTTTCACTACACACAACACTATCTTGGCTTGCTTTACACGCAACCGCGACCTTCCTCAATAGCTTGCGTTGTACGCAATACCGAGTTTCACTAAACAATGATATACTATTAAAATATTATTAAAACTTGCCATTATGAATAGTAATAACCACTTTTTGAAATTTTGTAAATTTCATCTTTCAAAATGGACTTCATTTTTGGTTTCGGAATATCGAAATTAGCATAGGGTGAAATTTTGGTTTTTTTCTAAAAACTTTCAATTTTGGATGAATAGTGAAAACACTGGGTTGCTATTTAGAAACCGACTTTTTATTTAAATAATTATTTATTTTATTTAAATTTATTTTAGGTCAAAATTGATACATAATACCTATATAATTTCAATGCAATTCATTGGAGTCATTTTATAATAATTTTAGATATATAAAAATTTTATTGAACTTTTCACTGTCACCTCCTAAGAGAATTTCCAAATTCACATAAAACTTAATTTTACCACGTCTGTGATTGGAATTTCTAAAATCCGAGAGACACAATTAATATCTAGGACTAAAATGTTGTTCAATGAGATGAAAATAATTTTTGGTGAAAAGTAACTTTTTACTTTTTTTTACCACGGTTAAAAGTAAATAGGGTAATTAAGGGTAAAAATGATATTATTATTACCCTAACAAATGTCATAATTCTATTGGATAAGTTTAATTCGACCAAAGACAACCTTGGGAATGAAATATGACCATTTAGGCCCACTTGGATTAGATTAGGACATTTATTATTAATTTATTTAAGGAAGGGTTAAAATAGTTAAAATCAAAGTTTAATAACAAAATCATTTTTAATATAGGGTTATACATAAGATAAATTCGACTATAAATATTAATTAGAAAAATAAAAATATTTCCTACATAATGGTAGTTTATTTGTAATTTTTATACTTTAAATAATTTAATTTATTTATGACACAATGATGATGCAGTAATTATATTATTAATAAAATATTGACATAATTGATGTTATAAATACGCAAATAAATGTAATTTGAGACTTTTTATGAATTAAAATAATTTTATATGTTAATATGACATGTTATTATTGATTTAATTAACTTTTTTCGAACTAATATTTCTGTTATTATTTTTACAAAAATCAATTACCAAATAGTGTCAAAATTGACATAAAATAGTTTTTAAAACAAATATTATATTATTAATTATTATTTTATTCCTAAAAATATAAGGTTCGGCCAAATGACTTAGATAAGGTTATATATATTAATAATAAACAAATTGGGGTTCGTTTGGCGTGTTATAGTAAGTTTATTAACCTTATAGTGTAAAAAAACAAGAAGACACGATAAAAGTTAAATTATCCAACTTAAAGTTAAATCTAAATGATAAGGTTAAAATAGATTCATTTACTTGTTTAAATTCTATTGTATGAGATTATTTCGACCCATACCCACCTTAGATTCTAAATAAATCAATTTTGAGCTATTAAAAACCAAATATGACTTTATAATAAAATAATATTTTTAGTTTTTCCAAAGGTACCCCTCTCCTCCCTTATAAAAGGGCACCTCCTCCCTCTCTTACTCACACCACTTTGAGCCTTCAATATCAGAAAAACCATTCCAAATTATCTTCTCCACTTCCCTAGAAACATCCTATATGTCCTGGTCTTCTTCAAAGACCAATTTTAGTGCCCTAAGAGGTGGTCTCAAAGAGGCGCTTTAAAGAAGAGGTAATGCCCGCTACCGATTCTTTCAACTTTATTTCTTCTTCCACTTCTTCTTATTTTGATGTTTCATTATGAAGTAATAACATAAGTATCACTAATATAATTATATGTTATTATAAGTATGAAACAAACCTATTTTACCATCTATCCATCCTACGGAAAATGAAATCACTGCGCGTGCGTACGTACGGAATACCGTCTCCACGTCGTGGTGTAATCTATTTTCCACCACCACCTAACTTGGATGGGTATAATGGTGTATATAATAACTATATATGATTATTTTAAAGTGATATTGATTCTGAAATAGTATACATACACACCAATACAATTCCACGATCATGGGAATGATATCATCGCTCGTACGTACGTACGGAATACCGTCTCCACGATGTGATGTGACTCGTTCTACATGATTTTCATTGCATAATGATTACATAAATGAATTTAGTGAATAAATATGATATGTATTACACTAATACCATTATGTAAATGAGTTATCTATAACCTAAAAGGAAGAATAAGAATTTATTCGACAAAAAACGCATAAGAACAAAAAGCAATAAACACCCGAATAACAAGTAACAATGAAATATTACTAATAAGAAGATAATAATATGACCATATATGATATCATAAAAATAATTATGATTCTGGAATAAGTCAATAAAATTATTTAAATCATTATACAGGAGGTTCCGACACTTACGAAGCAAATCATACCTAAGATAAGGGAAAATCTCACAATCTCAATTTTTATCCAAGATTGTTTATACTTCGGAATTTACTGGGGAATATTTATCATCCACATCCATGTTTCAAAAATATGTAATATTTATATCCTTATACAATTTTTTAAGTCCAATTTTACCCTTCGGTGAGTTTTTAGTAAAATATATGAAAGGAATCTTTTGTCCTTTTTCGTACGAGGTGCTTTTTGACTTTTTCGGCCAAAGTACGAGAAGAATGTTTTTTTAACTTATACGACATGAATGGATTTTTAAAACATTATTTCAAAGAAGCTTCCTTTACAAGTTTTCAAGTTTATTTTTAATCAACTTCTTTTAGTTTAAAATTGTATAACATGTTAAGAAAGAAAAAATGTTTTTGAAGTAGAAAAGATATTTTCCTCAAGAATAGAGTTCAAGTGTTTTATCAAAATTATTTTCCATCTAAGATAATATAGGGTTCTATTTCTATCCCTATTTTTTTCATTTATTTGATTATTTTATGATGGAATTATTTTTATGATGTACTTTTATCTTATATTGATTATGTTATGATGGCATGATGTTTAAGATTACCATTTTTATTACATGGGTTATGCTATGATGTATGGTTTATGGTTTTGTGGAACACATAAGAATGATATCATTATGAGATGGGTGGGACCTATATCTCCCTCCAATGAATTGGGTAAATATTTATATCTCATGAGATATACATGGCTGGAATGGCAGGATAATCCGGTTCAGTGAAACATGAGTGAAACGAGGAGTGAACTCGGTTTAGAAATGGACTTTGTCCGCTAAGATAGTCTTGGATATGAGTTTTGACTAATAAGAAATGATTCTCTATGATTGTGTGTGTATTACACAAGGTTTCATGTTTTAAGTTATTATTATTGGGATTAAATTTCACTACTATGATTTATCCGATGTTATGAAATTATGATCTCTTTTGCATGTTAAGATTTCCAAAATGTTATGTTCTTATGAATATGATGTGATTGATATTTCTTTTATTTACCCTTACTGAGCATTTGAGCTCACTCTTTTATATTTTTTATTTCCCCAGTTCAGGAAGAAGGTTATTAAGTAGGATATTCCAAAAGGGACTCTAGATATGATGAAATAAATGGGAGACACTGTAGATTCTTTATGAACCAGTTGTTTATGTTTCCCAGTTTCTAAAGACTCTATACCTATACGGTCCTTTCCTGGTTTTGTTATATGTTTTAATAAGTGTGCTTCAATTATGAAGCAATAACAATGTATGTAAACTATGGGTCATTATAATTATATGACATGAAGAAGGAAATATTGTTCTTACTTACCTAATACTCCCGTTACTCGATCCTCAATTAAATTAAAGATACCTCCAAAGGTTCCCAAGAAGGTGGAGGCAAAAACTACTAATGAGATAGTATATCTAGTAGGAGAATCATCTATCTCTGACCTAGTGAATGCTAAAAAAGAGGTTGCTAAATTAAATATCCTCATGAGTGGAAAGGAATTGAGGGATTGTGATGATCGGGAAAGAATCATCAATTGCAATGAAAATTTGTTTGAAAACGTCTTATAGATCATTACTACGTAAGAGGAGTTTGACATGCTAGTTGGGAGGAGTATTCAGTTCATCATTACCAAGGAGCGGGGTGAATGGATCCAAAAAAACTTGGTATTCTCGCATGTGGATTCAATGGGAAGAATATTTTTGTAGCAGAGCTCATTCAAACTTGGGACAAGATGATATACAACATTGAAAACTTTATCAAAGACGATCTGGATGAGAAGGATATCATTCTACAATGGACTATCCATAGAGGTAAGCTATAAAAAAGTCTTAAATGTCAATTCTTAGATTTGGATATTACATATCAGGTTGGGTGACTATATTTTGGTTACTTGATTGGTTTCCCACTTTTCCTTAAAAGTTTTTTTCTTAATAAAACATATATTTTGTGTGTGTGTGTAGAAATTTTATGGACTTATCAAAGTCTTCTTAAACATATTATAGATAATGTAAAATTATCAAACACCTTAGTACAAGTATTTTTTCATTAATAACTATTCATAAATAATTAGATATTAATGCTACTAATTATTGAAATTCTTCACTTGAGTTATTCATGTTGTAGCCTCATGAACCATTTCAATTAATCATTGTAACACCTTAAATATCTTATGAACTTCAATGGATGATTTACCCAACATGAAATCCAATTCCTTTCTCATGAATCCATAATAATCCTCTAATCATCCTCATAAAGTTCACTCAATACATATTTAACTATTTACAACAAATACAATACTTTCTTGGGCCCTTAAAAAAATTAAATTATGGCCAAGAATTTAAATATCTAAAACATTAATATATATATATATATCCCAACCTGTGCCTCTATAAACTAATATGTCAATAAAACCACTATAGTTTTACTCTATTAAAATTTGAGAAATATTTATCATAATTCATCCCAAGAAAGAAACACGAATACATGAAACTTTTTCCACCTTTATTGAATCTTTAGTAAATAATGGTTTGGAAATTTTCACTTGAATGACACCATAAGAATCATGAACAATAAAAATCACTATACCATATATTTTTTCTCATATCCAATGCAATATAAATGTTGCTTTTAAGGTGATAATGCATTAAAATCTTTCAAACTGATAGAAAATCAAAGGAGACTAGTAGTGAAGATGAAATCAACAAACCAACATTAACAACCGAGGTAAAAAAAGGACATCAATTATGATTTTTTCAAGAATATACAAAAATTGATAAAAATTTCACTATTTTTTTAGATTATGAGCCTTTTAAATTCTCTATATAGTATAATTCAGTAACTATAGAAAGGTTGTTTGGCCCTCCCTATGATTCCAAATCTTATAAAGGTGAAACATTACATCATAGAAACTTTAACTGTGTAAAATATCACTTATTATTCTAAATCTAAAATAATATAAATTTCTCATGCCAGAGATCATTTTAAAAATAGATACATGGAATATTAAATATCAATATCACACAAAACAAACATTTTAATAGATAAGTGACATTTAGGAAGCAATACCCAGATTAAAATTATTTCACGATTACATTTCCATAAAAAATAATAGTATCTTAGTTAAACAACAACGTTACAAATCCATTTAAATATATATCCGTAAAAAAATTCAACCTAAGTACACAAAGAAGTTGTTTGGGAAAATAATAAATTCATGAACACATGATAAAAAAATCTAAGAGAATAAAAAACATGATTAGTATGTTTATAGATAAAATAATTAGCACCATTATGAATTTTGATAGGATTCCCAAAAATACCAAGAACATAAGAAGATAAAAAACCACTACGAATGACATAAAACCACCAAGAACATGGAATGTTTTTAATTAAATAATTAATAGGAGTCTCCTCATAAATATCTAGTTGGAATAAAATAGGAATAAATTTACTGTAGGTGGAAATACAAGGATCCTTAGAGACCTGAATAAATCACCCATTACCAACCCTCCAAAGCTAACCAAGATGATGAACACATAACCCCTCAAGAATAATTCACTCTCCAAATGATGAAGAGTACCCTAATTCACCATTAAGTAATTATATTAATTAAAAATTAAAATCTCAATGTATTTGAGATAATAATGATTCATGATTACTATAATTTTTGACCATATTTAGTAAGAAGATCTAAATTAAAGGTATCCATATATCTAAATCCTAAACCAACCTTATGCTTTGATCAATTAATTATTTCCATGAAAAACAATAGAATTTATGATTACATACATATTATTCCTACTAAAACCAAGAAATAGAATAAACTTTCTTTAAGTAGATATATTTTGTAAGTTTTAAGCAATGAAAAAAATTATATAATAAAAAAAGAAAACAATTTTACAAAAATGTCGTTCCTAGCCATTAGAAGTAAGTTTCCCTCCCACCCTAAAATATGATAATGAATTTGATATTGGATATTACTAAAATGTTTCCTCTTATTCCTCCCAATATTTATAATAAGACCCAAATTATTACCTTCTCCACTAACATAAAAACAATATAGAGAAGATAAAATATAATATAGAATATTTAGAGATAAATTTCCACTAAAAAAATAGATGATTTGAATAAATTAATCTACTATAAAGGGGAATCCTAATAGTGTGAAAAAATATTATGGAGAGAAGATAAATTCTAATCATTAGTCTTGAAAAAGGTCACTGAATCATTGTCAAAAAATAAATGACTAATATAAGGTATAAAAAGGATTATTTGAATGCCTTGAAGAAAAAAAACTTATAAATCTTAAAGCATCATTGAAAAAATCCTAATAAAAAAATAAATTGATATAGAGAGAGTGTAGTATACCATATAGTATCTCTCTAAATGAAAATAATACCAGAATACTATAAGACCTTAGGATCGCATCCCCATACACCAGAGGCTACTGGCCAACATCAAGGGTCTAAGGTGGTACCATGGGAAGGATATAACTGATGTATAAGAGTGAAAAATCATGAATAAATATACAAAGAACATACATATTAGAGAACATAGAAATAACAAAAAAACCTAACATGCGATGATAAATTAAGACATGCATATAGGTATATAACAACAATCACCCACTAGGTCAATCACATAAATACAAAGAAAAATAAAAATGAAAGAGAGGATCTATGTCATAACTGAGCCATACCACATCCGTACCTCCTACCCATATTGATCTACTATAGCTAAAACATGAAAACCAAATCCTCTATATAACTTGTACATATAACCAAGTTAGAGTTTTCTTGGGTACCCCAGTGCAATGGAAACCTGATCTAGATGTGAGTTTAAAAGTATGTAGGGAACCACCAATGTTATCATGCACATAAAAAAAATAATGTGATATGTGACTGTGAAATGATAATAAAAAAACTAAACCACTAAATAATAAATAAAATAAACCAAAAATACATTCTTGACCCAATTCTAGAATATCTCTAAGAACATATCTTGACTATTCCAACCCATGTACCATACCATTGTAGATCATTATTTCCATGACCCTAATGAACCATAACTTCTTTATCTAGTGTTGGGGTGTCTCTAAGAACATCATGATGAATGTGCCAACCTAGTAACATATAGGATCTAAATCCTTGGAAGCTATAAATGTATCTTCATGATTCCGAGGACCCACCCCATGACATTTCATGTAACTCCCATACCCCATTTACCCAGAGTTGGTGCATTAATACATAACATTGGCATGATATAAAGAATCATGTTCCAAAAGACCGATCAGTTTAGTAGCCCTGGAAGTACTATATACAAACATAAATTTTACATTACATCATGGAATAAAAAAACAAAAAGATGTCCCCATTTAACACTCTTATATCCCTTAGCCTATTCCTACAGGCTAATCACAATATAATTCTTCGCATCCTGGAAAAAATAAAACATATGAAAGGGGTGAGCTCAGATGCTCAGTAAGGATAACAATATAGCAGAAACTATCATAAACAAGCATAAACATTTAAAGAAATGTATAAGACTAAAAAAAAGACTTTTTAAACTTAAACATCAGAATAATATAGAAAATATAAATCAAAATAATTCCATTTAATTATTCACATGGATATTCTACTAGTCGAATAATCATAAGTAATATCAATAGCTAATTTCATAATGATGGAATGTATAATGCCGGATATCATAACCACATAGTCCAAACCTCGTACCAATACTACAAATAACATTTTCACAAGGCCTTGTGACAAGACACTAGTTTGTCTCATGACACCTACCACCACATCAAGGATCTATAGTGGGCTCCACCAGTCACTTACTAAGTCCAATGAATTTCTCATATGAAAAGGATGAAACATAACATAAACATTCATAACAAAACTAGCATATGAAATGATAATACTTTAACCATAAACCATGAATGGTATAAAAATGACACATCTATAGTCAAACATATCACAAAACCTTCAATACAATACGGAAGATTGTATCATAACAAATCAACTTCAAACAAGTGTAAAATCCATCAAATGATATTGACATAGATGAAATCAAAACTATTTCAGAGAGACATCTCTTTCTATTTTGAAATAATTTAAAAGTCATATAATTATAAAATAAAACATTTATTTTGAAAATATTCTTATAATCTTTTAATGGAAGCTTCGAAGGTGTTATAACGATGAAAAATAGTCGCACCCCCCGTATAAGTTAAAAAAACATTCTTACCTTAATGTGTTGAAAATGTTATAAAGTACCTTGTTTGGAAAATGATGGAAAGATTAATTTAATTTTTTTTTATAAAAAGTAAAACAAGGTTATAAATGAATTTAACCCATATTCTAGTAAATAGTAAAAAAATTTGAAATACATTTTTAAGAAACACTGATGTGGTTGATAAAGAGGTCCCAACAGATACTCACGTATAAACAACCTCAGATAATGAAGAGATTATAGAATTAACCCTTACCTTGTACTTTTCCTTAATGAAGGGCACTTTAACCTCCTGTATAATAGTTAAATCATTGTTATTAAATTATAAAAGAACCACATACATAAATATGATATCATATATGATCTTCTAATATTGCTTTGTTAATAATATTTCAGTATTATCATTATTTCGGGTGTTAACTGATTCATTTTCCTTTATATGATTGGTTACATAATACATGATTGTTATGTATAAGATGTATTTTATTAATATACAGAATGATATTAAGTTCTTAAACATTATTTTTAATCATAAAATGATAATCATTCTTGAATGTTTATGATGGGGAATGAATTTCATCGCGTTCGTGGAGACGGTAATCCATACGTACGTATGAGAGACAATATCATTCTATTGATGGTGAAATAGTATGTAATTGGATGTTATATCATATATATAGAATTTTTAACATGTTATAATTATTATTTTAATCATTTATACTCATTATTATACCCATCCAAAGAATTAAGTGTTTGAATAAGAAACTACACCACGACGTGGAGACGGTAATCCGTACTTATGCACGTATGGTGACTGTTCATTCAAAGGATGGATAGAATAATAAATATGGTTGTACCTAATTTATAATAAAATAACAGTATGTATAAGTAACTTGATTTATTTTTTTATGGAAACAACAAATAAAGAGGAAGTTGAAGGAGAAAAGAACTTTGAATGAGGTGGTAAAATTATTACCTCTTCTTCGGGTGTTTCCTTTTGAGTTGATCAAAAGGGCTCCTTAAGTTGGATTTATGATCAAAGTAAGACCTCTAGGTTGAATTGGGGGTATTTTAGAGGATATTTGATCCTGGGGTGGCCGAGCCAAATGGATCTGGATGTGTGATTTTGAGAGAAGGGGATGTACCCTTTTATAAGAGAGGTGAGGGTCACTTTAAGAAAACCTTGAAATATTATTTTATTATACAATCATATTCGGTTTATAATGGATCCAAAAGAATTTATTTTAAGGATATGGTGGGTATGGGTCAACAAAATCTCAACCAATAGGTTTTAGATATTTTTAAGTCACCATATTAACCTTATCTTTTAGATTTAACTCCTGGTTAAATAGTTTAACATTTACCATGTCTCCTTGTATTTTTATATTATATAGTTAATAAACATACTATACAATTCCAATAAAAACCAAAGTGGTTAATTAATGACATATATATTATTATATATTTCCTTTTTCCAAACATTAGATTTTTAAGACTATTATATCATTTAATAATATAGTATTTGTTTTAAAAACTCATTTATGTCAATTTGACATTATTTAATATTTGGTTTTTGTGAAATTCATAAAAATATTATGTATTAAAAAAAATAAATTGAATCAAACCAAACAAGAAATATTAACCTATAAAATTCTTGGAATGAATAAAAATTTGCAATTTACATTTATTTTAATAATTATAATATCAATTATTTTAACCTTTTATTAATAAGGCAATTACTACATCATCATTGTGTCATAAAAAAGTTTAATTATTTAATGTATAAAATTTATAAATAAAATAAAATTATGTAAGAAATATTTTTATATTTATAATTAATATTAATAGTCTAATTTATCTTATGTATAACCCTATATTAAAAATGTTTTAGTTATGAAAACTTGAATTTAACACTTTTAACTCTTCTTTAAATTAAATAATAATAAATGTCCTCATATAAAAAAAGTGGACCAAAAGGATAATATTTTATTCCTAAGGTCTATTTGGGTCGAAATAATCTTATCCAATAGAATTTGGACATGTGTTAGGGTAATAATAATAATATCATTTTTACCTTTAATTACCCTATTTACTTTTAACTGTGGTAAATAAAAGTCAAAAGTTACTATTCACAAAAATTATTTTCTTCTTATTGAACCAAATTTTACTTACTAATATCAACCATGTTTCTCTGATTTTTTAAATTTAATTTATAGAAGTGGTAAAATTGCATTTTTTTTGCAAATTTGCAAATGTGCCTAGTAGGTGGGTAAAAGACGTTAAAATGTTCAATAAAATTTTTTAAATCAAATTTTATTATAAAATGACTCCAAAGAATTTCATTGAACATATATAGGTATTATGTATCAATTTTTATTTAAAATAAATTTAAAATAAATAAATACTTATTTAAATAAAAAGTCAGTTTTAAATAATAACACATTGTTTTTCACTATTTATCAAAAATTGAAAGTTTTCAGAAAAATACAAAAAATTCACCATAAGCTAATTTTGATATTCCAAATCGAAAATGAAGTCCATTTTGAAAAATAAAATTTATAAAATTTTAAAAAGTAGGTATTACTATTCATAATGGCTAGTTTGTTTGGTCGTGGTGTGTTAGAACTCAAAATTGTGTACATCACAAGCTATTGTATTATTCAAAGGGAAATGTTCCATGGAAGCTTGGGGTGTTATATTCTTCCCTCCTTCAAATAATTTCGTCCTAAAAATTTCTAGAATACTTCTGCATAAAAAGATTCAAGTGGTTCTTCATCATAAGTCCCTCGAGTTCCCACGTTGCCTCTTCCATTTTATGGTTCCTCCATAGAACTTTTACTAGACGAGTCATCCGGTTTCTCAAAAATTGTTCTACGGTTTCAAGAATCCTGACAGACTCTTCTCAATAAGACAGACCAGGTTCCAGTTCTATTTCTTCATAGGTGAGTATATGTGTTGGGTTAGGCATGTATTTTCTCAATAGGGATATGTGGAACACATCATGAACTTTGGAGAGACTTGGTGGCATTTCAAAATTGTAACCTACAACTTCAAGTTGTTCTAGAATTTCTAAAGGTCTGATGTATTTGGGAATTAATTTACCCGTCTTACTGAATCATATAACACCCTTCCATGGAGATACCTTCAATAAAAAATGATCTCCTACTTGAAATTACAAATCCTACCTTTGGTTATCTGCATACCTCTTTTGCTTACTTTGAGCTACTTTGATGTGGGTTTGGATAATCTTCACCTTTTCTATTGTTTCCTCAACAAGTTCTGGGCCTATGAATTTTCTTTCACTGACATCATCCCAACAAGTTGGTCTGTGACATCTCTTCCCATATAATGCTTCATATGGTGCCATCTGAATGCTTGAATGAAAGCTATTGTTATAGGAAAATTCTACCAGAGGTAAATACGGATCCCACATACCTTGAAAGTCAAGTGAGAAAGATCTCAACATGTCTTCTATGGTTTGAATAGTCCGTTCTGATTGTACATTAGTTTGAGGGTTGTAGGAAGTGCTCAAATGAATTTTAGTATCCAGGTCCTTCTGAATATTTTTCTATAATCTTGATGTAAAATGTGGATCATTAATAGAAACAATCGACAGGGGTACTCCATGACGTCTCAAAAAATCATTAATATATAGTCTTGTTAAATGTCCATGTGGTAAATCTTCTCTTATAGCAAGAAAATGTGCTGACTTGGTAAGATGATCAACAATGACCCATATTGCATCATTCCTTCAAGAACTCTTTGGTAGCCCCATGAAAATGTCCATCGTAATATCATCCCATTTCCACTCATGTATGGGAAGTGGTTACATGACTCCTCTAGGATGTTGTCTTCTAACCTTAACCTATTGAAAAACCATACATCTTGATACATAATCAGCAATATTTCTCTTCATGTTGTCCCACAGAAAATGTTCCTTCAAATATCTATACATCTTAGTGCTACAATGGTGTATAGAGAAATTGGAGCTATGAGCATCATCCAAAAATTCCCTTTTTAGATCAGGTATATCATAAACACAATGAATCTTCCAAAATATCAAAATTCCATCTTCATATATGAATCTAATCAATCTCCCATCATTCATGGCTTTAATTTTGTTTTGAAACTCCTCATCATCAGTCTGAGAACTTTTTATCCTTTAGAGTAAATATGGATTTACAACTATTTGAAAAAGTATTGATGTTTCACCTTCCATGATTATTCACATATCCATCTTTACTAGATCCATGAACATAGGATCCCTTTTAACTCTCATCTTGTTTAAAAATCCATAATTCTTTCTTCTCAAAGCATCTTCTACATTATTTACCTTCTCCGGGTGGTAATGTATAGTGAAATCATAATACTTGAGTAGCTTGAGACATTTCCTTTGCCTCATGTTGATTTCTTTTTGTGAGAAAAAAATACTTTAAAATCATGGGATCAGTATAAATATCACATTTTCACTATATAGATAGTGTCTCCATATCTTCCTAAAAAATATTACTTCTACTAACTCAAGATCATGAGTGGTAAAGTTTTGTTCATGAATTTTTATCTACTGTGATGCAGTGGAAATAACTCTATCATTATGTATAAGGACACAACCAAGTCCTTTTTTTGATGCATAACTATAAATAAAAAACTCATCATTCCCCGATAGTAGACTCAATATAGGAGAATTAAATAATATTCTCTTCATTTATTCTAAAATTTATTCACACTCTTTTGTCCAAACAAATTTAACACCTTTATGTGTGACCTTGGTTAATGGGTAAGCCAATCGGGAAAAATTTTGGACGAAGTGTAGATAATAACTCGCTAATCCAATAAAATTGAGTACCTCAGTTATACTCATCAGTGCTGTCCATTTTTGGATTTCCTTGGTCTTTAAAAGATCAATAGAGATTCCATCCTCAGAGAAAATATGGCCAAGAAAAGAAATCTCTTGAATCCATAATTTACACTTGTTAAACTTCCCATATAATTCATTTATTCTAAGAGTCTTCAGAATAATGCGCAAGTGATTTTCATGATCTTCGTAGATTTTGGAGTATACAAAGATATCATCAATAAATACCACTAAAAATTCATCAGTATATTCCTTGAAATCTCTATTCATTAGATCCATGAAAATAGAGGGTGCATTAGTCAGTCTGAAAGGCATTACTGTAAACTCGTAATGCACGTACTTGGTTCGAAATGCTGTATTTGGAATGTATTACTTCTTCACGCACAACTAATGATATCTAGATCAAATATGAATCTTTGAAAAATATTGAGCTTCATGAAGTTGATCAAATAAATCATCAATGCGAAGTAGGGGATTATTGTACTTTATTGTTATAGCATTGATCTTCCTGTAGTCAATGCAGAACCTCTTATATCCATCTTTGTTCTTAAAAAAAGAACACGAGCTCCCCAAGGAGAAACACTTGGGAGAATAAATACTTTATTACTCAACTCCTCCAGTTGTTTCTTTAGTTACACTAATTCTATAGTGTCCATTCTATAAGGGGTCTTCGATATGGTCCTTGAACCAGAAATTAAATCAATGGAAAACTCAATTTCTCATTCAAGAGGATGTCCAAGTAAATCCTATGGAAACACATCAACATTTTATTGAACAATAGGTACATCCTCTATTTGAACATTAATTTCCACACCCACAATTATTTCTTTCTCTTACTCCCCAATAATTGAATTTAGTAGAGCTACTGGGGGTGGATCTAGATAAGAATCAAATCTAAAGATAAGGTACTCCTTATCATCAATGGAAATTGTAACCACCTTCTTATTACAATAAATTTTGGCATCATGGTCCAAAATCCAATCCATACTGAATATTATGTCAAATTCAACCATGGGTATGAGGATGAGATCAGTTGATAAAGCATATTTATATGCCCTAATGGGAACTGATTGACAAAACTTTGTTGCAATGATACTTCTTTTAAGTGTTTTGACTGAAAACTCCCTTGTTAAATAAAATTGGAAATATATAATTTTATTAGAAAAATCGGAAGATATGAAATAACGTGATGATCCAGAATCAAATAATTCATTGGATAAATTTGGGGAAACCATTAAATTACCTTAGACTACACCATTCGGAGCTTCAACCTCAGTAGTAGTGACCACATAAGCTTGGACTTTTCTAAGGTAATTTTACTTGGTGATTAAGAAATTCATTTTCATAATTCCCCATTTCTCTATAATTTTAGCATCCA
Source organism: Viscum album (assembly GCA_963277665.1). Classification (NCBI taxonomy): domain Eukaryota; kingdom Viridiplantae; phylum Streptophyta; class Magnoliopsida; order Santalales; family Viscaceae; genus Viscum; species Viscum album. The sequence continues at coordinate 1,964,631,681 of OY728137.1, forward strand.
ACATTGACATCCTCTTTCTTTCCCTTGCAATCACGAGCTTGGTGGCATTTTTCACCACACTTATAACAGACCCCCATTCCCTTCAGGAAAGTACCAGGGTGTTTCTTCCCACATTTACTATAGTATGGAAATTCAAATTTTCCCCTCTTCACCTTATTTCTATTTCAAGAGTGTTCTATAGATATCTTCTTCTCTTTCTTGGCTATAAATTCATAAGAATTAGATAATTCCTTTTCTGTCTTGATAGCACATGAGACTATATCTTTGTACGATGATAAGGATTTTAAGACTAATGCTTGATGGAGAAATGGATTTAACCCATCAAAGAATAAATCAATCTTACTCCATGGGTTATGTATATAATCTACAACATTCCTTGCTAACCTTGTAAAGTTATCCTTATACTTTGTGACATTCTAATCCTCCTTTTTCCTTAGACTCAGAAATTGTCTTTCCATATCCGCTTGATGGTCACGGGGAAAATATTTTTCTAATAAATGATCTTTTAAATACCTCCATTTCATATTTTATACCTCTTTATTCTCCTTTGTATTTTTAATTAATGACCACCATTGATCTGCATCTCCTGTGAGGCGATAAACTGCCATAACAAATTTTTGCCTTTTACTACTCCCCAAATCATGAAATATTTTATCTAAGGAACGTATCCATTTCTCTGTTAAAAATAGATTTGTATTCCCATTGAATGTTGGTGGCTGTTTCCTTATGAAGAGGTCTAACATTGATCCTCCACGTTGTAGATCAGGGTGCTCTATACAGGTAAAGTTATTATTCATAACTTGAGTGAGTTGTCCCAGTATGGTGATAAGTTAATCAGCACTAATTGCATCACTATCTCCATTATAATTATCTTGAGTAGGATGGAAGTACATACATGGATTACGTTCATTGATACAATTTTCATTCCTTCCACTAGGAACCATTTCTAAACAATGACATATACTAGATTAGTTTATGAATTATAATACATAATTCCAAACTTGTAAAAAAATTAACATAAATTGAACAGTTTGTGGATATAATCCATAATCATAAAAATATTTTCTTTGAGGAAGTATATACTCATAAATCCTTCAAATGGTTTGTAAAGAAAATGTTAATTATCATAAGCATAACTTCTGGGAGTGTCGTAACCAAGAGTGCAGCAAGGACCATTGTCATGTAACAGGATACCCAGGGTCAAGACCAAAACTCCTTGTTAGAGTTTTCACTCCTAGGTACACCTGTGTTAGAGCAACCTCTTCATGCACATATCTAGATAGGGATGTATTTCTTGGAAAACTCACTAAATATCTATATAACCAAAATTTTAGGAAGTTCTTCTATACTAATCCTCAAAGTCTATCTTAGGGTAATGTTCTCTAATTAGAGTTTTTCTAAATCTAGTTTCTAATTTTTTTACTAAACTTCCCCTGATACCAACTCTAACTCCCCGACCCCAGTTACCCAGAGTCAGTGAATTATTACATAACATTGTCATTATACAAGGAATCATGTCCTAGAAGACCGATCAGTTTAGTAGCCTTGGAAGTACTAGATACATACATAAGTTTTACATTACATCATGGTATAAAAAATCAACAGTGTGTCCCATTTTAACACTCTTATATCCCTTAGCATATTCCAGCAGGTTAATCGTAATATACTTCTTCCCATCCTGGAAAAAATAAAACATAAGAAAGGGGTCAGCTCAGATGATAAGTAAGGATATCAATGTAGTGGAAACTATCATAAATAAGCATAAACATTTAAGGCAATGTATAAGACTAAAACACATGCCTTTTTACACTTAAAATTCAGCATAACATGGAAAATATAAATCAAAATAATGCCATTTACTTATTCACATGGATATTTTTCTAGTTGAATAATCACATGTAATATCAATAGCTAATTTCATAATGATGGAATTCAGAATTCCGGACATCATAACCACATAGTCAAGGCCTCGTGCTAAGACAAAAAATAAGATTTTGTCAAGGCCTTGTGTCAAGACACTAGTTTGTCTCATGAGACCTACTGATGCATCGAGAAGCTATAGTGGGCTCCACCCGTCACTTACTAAGTCTAATGCATTCCGTATATGAAAAGGTTGAAACATAAAATAATCATTCGTATTAAACTATCATATGAAATGTTAATACGTTAACCATAAACCATGAATGGTATAAAAAACACATCAATAGTCAAAAATATCACAAAACCTTCAATAAAATATGTTAGATTGTATCATAATAAATCAACTTCAAACAAGTGTAAAATTCATCAAAAGTTGTTGACATAGATGGAATCAAAACTATTTGAGAGAAATATATCTTTCTCTTTAAAAATCATTTAAAAGTCACATAGTTATAAATGAAAACATTTATTTTGAAATTTTTTATAATCTTTTAATAGAAGCTTCAAAGGTGTTATAATGATGGAAAATATCTGCACTCACTGTATAAGTTAAAAAAACATTCTTACCTTAATTTGTCAAAAAGGTCATAATTGCCTTGTTTGGGAAACGATGGAAAGATTCCTTTAAATTTTTTTTATAAAAAGTAAAACAAGGGTATAAATGACTTTAAACCATATTCTAGGAAATAGTAATAAATTTTTTGAAATACATTTTTTAGAAACACTTATGTGGATGATAAAGAGGTCCCAGTAGATACTCACATGTAAACAACCTCAGTTAATGAAGAGATTGTAGAATTAACCTTTACCTTGTACTTTTCCATGATCGAGGGTACAATAACCTCTTTTATAATAGTTAAATAATTGTTATTAAATTATACAAGAACCACATACATAAATATGATATCATATATGATCTTATAATATTGCTTTGTTAATAATATTTTAGTTGAATCATTATTTTGGGTGTTAACTGATTCGTTTTACTTTATATGATTGGTTGCATAAGCCATGTTTTTTATGGATAGGATTTATTTGATTCATTTATAGAATTATATTAAGTTCTTAAAAATTATTTTTAATAATAAAATAAAAATTAATCTTGAATGGTTATGACGGGGAATGAATTTCATCGCGTTCGTGGAGACATCAATTTGTAAATACGCACATGCGACAATATAATTCTATTGATAGTGAAATCGTATGTAATTGGATGGTATATAATATATAAATAATCATTAAAATGTTATATTTATTATTTTCATCATTTATACTCATTATTATACCCATCCAAATAATGAAGTTTTTGAATAACAAACTACACCACGACGTGGAGACGATAAGCCGTACGTATGTACGTATTGTGACTTGTCATTCATAGGATGGATAGAATAATAAATATGGTTGTACCATATTTATAATAACATAAAAGTATGTATAAGGTACTAGAGTTATTATTTTGGTATGGAAACAACAAAGAAAGTGGAAGTGGAATGAGAAAAGAACTTTGAAATAGGTGGTGGAATTATTACCTCTTCTTCGGGTGTTTCCTTTTGAGTTGATCAAAATTCCTCCTAAGGTTGGATTTATGATAAAATTAAGGCCTATAGTTAGAATTTATTGAAGTTGGGAGGATATGTGAGTAGGTTTTGGATGAGACAAATGGCTTTGGAGGTGTGATTTTGAGATAAGAGGAAGTACCCTTTTATAAGAGAGGTGAGAGTCACTTTAAGAAAACCTTGAAATATTATTTTACTATACAATCATATTCGGTTTATAATGGCTCCAAAAAATTTATTTTAAGGATAATGTGGGGATGGAACGAAAAAATCTCAACCAATAGGTTTGACATAGGTTTAGGTCACCATATTAACCTTATATTTTAGATTTAACTCTTGGTTAAATAGTTTAACATTTACCATGTGTCTTAGAATTTTTATATTATATGGTTAATAAACTTACTATAAAATGACAAGAGAACCCCAAGAAATTCTTAAATGACATATATATTATTATATAAGTCTTTTGGAAAAACCTTATATTTTTTGAACTATTATATCATTTAATAATATAGTATTTGTTTTAAAAATTCATTTATGTCAATTTTGACATTATTTAGTATTTGGTTTTTGCGAAAATCATAACAATCTGATTTCTTAAAACTAAATACTTTTAATCAACACTAACATGTAATATTAACCTATGAAAGTCATGTAATTAATTAAAAGTACCAATTTACATTTATTTTAATAATTATAATATCAATTATTTTAACCTATCATTAATAAGGTAATTACTGCATCATCATTGTGTCATAAATAAATTTAATTATTTAATGTCTAAAATATATAAATAAAATAACATTATGTAGGAAATATTTTTATCTCTGTAATGAATATTTATAGTTGAATTTATCTTATGTATAACTCTATATTAAAAATGTTTTAGTTATGAAAACTTGAATTTAACACTTTTAACTCTTCTTTAAATTAAATAATAATAAATGTCCCAATCTAATCCAAGTTAAAAAAAGGATCATATTTTATTTATAAGGTTTATTTTGGTCCAAATACACTTATCCAATAGAATTAGGACCTGTGTTAGGGTAATAATAATATCATTTTTATCTTTAATTACCCTATTTACTTTTAACTGTGGTAAATAAAAGTCAAAAGTTACTATTCACCAAAAATTATTTTCATCTTATTGAATCACATTTTACTTACTTACATAAACCATGTATATCAGATTTTTAAAATTCAATTCACATAATTGGTAAAATTACGTTTTATGTAAATTTGAAAATGTGTCTAATAGGTGGGTAAAAGACGTCAAAAAGTTCAATAAAATTTTATACATCAAATTTATTATAAAATGACTCCAATGAATTACATTGAACTTATATAGTTATTATGTGTCTATTTTTATTTACAATAAATTTAAATAAAATAAATAATTATTTAAATAAAAAGTCAGTTTTAAACAATAACACAGTGCTTTTCACTATTCATCAAAAATTGAAAGTCTTCAGAAAAATACCAAAAATTCACCCTAAGCTAATTTTGATATTCTGAATCCAAAAATGAAGTCCATTTTAAAAAATAAAATTTATAAAATTTCAAAAAGTGGGTATTACTATTCATAATGGCTAGTTTGATTGGTCGTGGTGTGTTAGAAATCAAGGTTGCGTACAATGCAAGCTATTGTATTATTCAAAGGGAAATGTACCGTGGAATATTAGGGTGTTACATTTCAAAAAATCAATCTATAAATCCATGTTAGTTACAACACCAAACTCTAATTATATGACCTCTCCAGCAATATCCTAATGAATTTGGGGATCTATCCCATGATAGTAAAATATATGAGAACTAAATCCTTGGTATCTTCAACACTGAGTTCCAAGTCTAAAATAGCTCCAATAGTATGTTGACTTCGAATCTATATAAGACCAACTACATATCTATATCCAAATCCGTGGAATCCTAGCTATATATCTGACTGTAAATCCCTGGAATACCCAATTGTTAGTAACATTGACTTCCCTTATAGTAGCATTCTCTTCCATGGTCATAACCCACAAGTATCATAGACCTCCCCTATATGAGGTTTCCATACAAAAAAATTATAACTACCTTGTGGGTGTATACCGAGTCCCTATATAGAATAAGAAATAAAAATGGATTGATGAGCACCCAACCCATCACCTTTATCCATCTAAAGTCACAACCACTTAATGGGGGCCAAATCATTACTAGGTCACCCTCTAGGGTCCCCTAGGTCAAGTCAAGATAGAGGAACCCTACTTGTTGTTCTCTTCATAAATACAAGGTAAGGGAACCCTACTTAGGTACCATTTTAGTACATCTCGCATATAGGGTCAAAACCCAACACATAGGGGAAGAACATCCCTCATCAAAATCTTAAACATATCATAATATTTTAAGATTAATTGGAGAAGCCTCAATGGAAATTCACCAGAGATAAAACACAAACCATCTAAATTTATAAGGTTGTTCTAGGTAGCTTCACTCACCCAACCCATCTCAACAAGGAAATTGACTCCCAAGTGTCTCAAAGTCCTCTCACAACCTACTTAGTCTACTCTACTCATGTTTGGTCACTAATTCACACTCACCTTGATCACACCCCTCAAGGGTCCAAATGTCACAAGGCATAATAAAATAAATCACTCCCACAACTATCAATAGCCTAGGCGATCAAGGTAGTTCTTAATGGAAAACATGGCCCTGACACATCATTCCATATATCATAGAGTATTTCATTTTAATTATACATTCCAATTTAATTTAACAATTGATTTTTTTAATAATTTTGTTCAACACCCTCAAGGATGTGATGACACATCACAAATAAATTTCATTAATCCATATAGAACATATCAAGGACCACATACCTTTTTATAAATCCAAATACATATAATTCTCTAAGATGATAACTTTTACTAGGCTCACCATACTCATTCATCCTCCATCCAAACCTGATCCGTCACTCATACTCACGAGGATTTAACTCAAATAAAAATTAAATTAATTTAATTATTTATAATAATTTGTAATTAATTAAATAATTTACAGCTAATTAAAAATTTAATCTAAGTTAGGCATAACCACTTAACATCTTACCACTTATCCAATCACACCAAAAGCACATCAAAATACATGACCATGATGCGTGGCCTTCCCTTTACCTAAGATTAGGAAACCCCCCCTAATAAGAAATATTTATTCCACAAGAATTTCAATTTAATTAAAAATAAAAACCATTTAAAATTCAAATTATTTACATACCTCATCGAAATGGTGTGAAACCACATGTAAACGACATCTCAGGACATCTTATTCCTAAGTATAATGAAAGACCCATCATATTAGGTTGATTCCACCATGATATGATGGAATCAAAACCTAAACCCTTACCAAAGAAAATGAAAATTAGAGATGGGGAAGGAGATGACCAACCAAAATAAATGAAATGTAAAACATGCCTTTTATAACCACAAAAAACCTCTTCTTGAAGGATATTGAAGAAGGGAACCAAGGGATAGAATATCCCCTTATATACATGAATAATAAAGTGGAGGAAAGGGTATGACACATTAAAAACATGAGGGGGAAAATAGTGATTTTACCCTGTTTAAGGGATATTCGCTAGTTGGTACTAGGACACTGGCTAGCTGATGTGTCCAACAAGGCTTCCAAGCCATTGACCAAATCAAATAGAGAGCTAGTGGCCTACCAATGGCTAGCCAGAGGCGGCAAACTGTGTCCACAACCACCCAACCCTCCTCTAATTATTTCCTATTATATTTGTCCACTATACAAGCATCCTTTCAGGTGGAACATTCATGTTTTAGGTGTTAAAACCACCAAAATTCTCTTCCAAAACCTAGATCAAATTCTTCCCTATTAACTAATTTGAATGTTCAAAATTAATCTAAATTTAAAAATCCATTTATACTCATAGGATATTAAAAAATATACCCAATAACACCTCTCACCCCCTTGAAGTATTAGTCATCATCCAAATATACATCCCAACCCACCTTAATAAAATTTTCTTATTCAAATGGACACATCCCATGGGGCCCTCCAAACATGATTCTAAAAAACAACACTGAAATTAAGGCTCTTAATAAGTAAAAACAAAATTCATCACCCAAATTTCTTACCAAAACACTGAGATGACACTCTATGACACCCATATAACCTGATACACCCATGTGTCATCATCTATTAGACACCGGGTCTCTAGTGATTCCCACTATAAGACTTATCTCACAAAGGCCAGTTCTTAGACATGGAACTCCCACAATTATAATTTACCTCTAAAACATAATTATCATGCTCTAATGATCTTCCTGATATGGTTTCTACCCAACCGTGCTTGGACAAACAAGTTAATGTCATTCACTTATAAGTATTAGTTCTCATTTACAAAACCCAACTAAGGTGGACACATAACCGCTCTCCACATAAAGATAGTAACACCCTGAATTTATATAAAAAGTTCATTTTAATTCTATAAAGTCACTTATAACATCAATGATAATGTGGTCGATGTAGTTTTCTACTCACTCATCCAATTTCATGCAAGGCCACTAGTGAGACCTCCACTGGAGACTATTATAAAGAAACACTCCATTTCCCCTGCTGAAACATTTTTTAATCTCTAGATCGTGATATTTAATCTCAAATACATCCCATGATTATCTAAATAAATCTAATGAAATATTAACCCAAATTGTAGTGGTATTCCATAGAAAAATTTTCAATCGAACAGTTTTCACCATGGTGCACCAAACACTCGCACCAAAACATTCTTGATCCGATCACATTTACATTAAATTAACCCATACCAATCCTGATTCTAAGGATTTAACTCCACGTGATTTACCATTATAGGTTTTACCAAGTATTTACAAATAAATCATGTTGTATTTGGATCACATAATTCACTATCAAGTGAACTCTACAATGATCATCCAATAACTGATCTCTTCACTCTACGACTCTTTTTTCATGAGGACCGTTACACCTAAAATTGATATCACACTCCCAATAATAGGTACCTTCTCATCATCACATCACTAGATCAAATTCTTGATCTCTATATCCCATTTCCTTTCTATCACTGAATACAATGGTTGGGAATGAAAAAACTTCTCATATATGAGAGCTAATCTTAAAAAACAATTCAACACCTTTTCTAGGACCAAGGGAATGTTTTCAATAACACCTACCTAAAATAAAATTCATAATTAGGGTAACCAAAATCAATCGGAAACTATTTTACTGCACCCCATATGTCTTGGCTCATATTTCTCCCTAGGTTCTACATCAACTAGTTCCATTTCCAAATGCATGCCACTCCTCTTGAGCCACTATTAAGTGCTTTGTCAACCATTAATTATTCCTTTTAGATCCAACTAGGATCGGTCATTGTAACATACTTGATTCATTCAAGGTATCACAAATACTTTTAGAGACACCTATATTTTCTCCAAAAGCCTAATTCTACTAGGACCATACCCATGAAAACCATCTCATGACACTTGATTTGTTCCTGAATTCTACTCTACCAAATTAGTACATTTACCATTTTGGTCTAAACCTCAAGAAACTATTTTCTCATGCATTCAAGATTCCCATCGATCCTTATCCCTCACATAGTTTCCTTGGTTTTAAATTTAACTAGACACACACATGAATAATGTTATTCATTTCAATCACTTTCAAAAACAATGTATATACAATCTCATACCACCTCCAAAGTAACTGTTTTATTTTCAAACACTTTTAATGGAAAAGTGATAACCCTCACAGTTAACTGGTTTAAACTCCAAAAGATACAACATATTTGTTAAATAATAGTTTTAACTGATTGGAATCAATCTCCCAAAATAATATCCAGGGAATATAATTTATGAGAGTGTCAAGATCATCCTTTAAAATATATTTTTAATGATACACCAAGTGGTCCCAAGATTGCATGTATTCCTAGATTTTAATCTTCCACATGTTGAATCCTTTTTATTGAATAAAAATCTCCTTCTCAATCCACTCTCCTTGCTCCTTAGTAGTGTTAACTCGAATCATAATTCCCATAATTTGGTTGATCTCTTATAGCGATGCCTTTATATATAGAAACTCCTCCACCATTTCTTTAATCGAGTGCATAAGTAGATCCATGTTTTCGAGAACTAAATCCTTCTAACATTGAGGGTCTTCAGGGGATCCTAACTCATACTACTACCCAAGATGATGTGAAATTTCTTAAGGAGTTATCCAATAAAAATCCTCTAATTGAAGGGGCCACTCCCCCTGATGATCCTCATTCATCTCTTCTTCATCCCCTTGAGAAGTATTCAAAACTTCTATGGTGTAATCATCTTGTGCAGCTACCTTTTCTTTCATCGGTAACCCAATATCTCTTATTTGATGATCCTTGTCATTTACCAATGGATGGGTCTCCTAATACTTTTATTTACCGTCTTTTTTGGATGATTGTGTCTCTTTTGGACAAGGTAGATATAAGTAATCCTTTCGTCCCTTGGATTTTTTCTTCTTGATGACAATATAGCTTCCTAGGTCCATGTTTTCTTTGTTTTCGTTATTCCTACTTGGACTATGCAAACCTTCACTGCACCTTCTTGGATCTCTATTAGACTTTTTTATGATTATAAATTTTCTTTTTCTATTCCTCCAACATCAATCAGGCCATTAAAGTGATTGTTATTGTTGAGACAGTATAAAGCCCTCAGATTCTTCTCATTGCTGCCACCATGTCTTGGATCCTCCCATTTATAACCAGCCTTAGAAATTCCCTCCCTAGAAAGTTAAATCACCCCTTCAGGTTTGTTTCTACTACCTCCATGCACTTTGATTACATAGGTACAAGGTTTTGGTACCACAACATCATTAGCACCATCTCCAACTAAGCCCACATGAGTAGTTTTAGCCCAGGGTCCACTATGATCCTGCCACATGAGATCAAAAACATCAACCACCATGGGGTTACCCTCTGTATGCATACACTAAACCTTATCTTCCTTGTAATTCTAGCTTGATTGATCCATCTTGCCTTCTCCAGAGCTAGAATCCAGGATACTGTCACTACCTCTAGCACCTGTGTCCATTTTCCTCCTGTGCCTACAAACTAATAGGTCATGATCCAATTTCATGCATGACGGACAAAAGTCAATCCATGAATCAAAGATGGTAGGTTTTTTCCAACAAATATACTCCCCATCAGTAATAAAAAAATCATATGGCTTTCTAGAAAAATCTACCTCAACAAAAATTTTAGGGGACACATGATGACACACATCTCTTATTCTACTATTAGAACACATGTATATTCTTACCATATTTCCTATCATTTGTAAAATTAAAGTATTTTTCATGGTAATGGTAGTTCAAGGAGACTAACCCAAATTTTCATTTATGGGGTGTTATAATTCATATGAAAATTGAAGGACCACCTGAAAAGAGTGAACTAGATCCCACTGAAACAGAGGGGATAAATAGACCACGCCTTGATTAGGTTTATCTACATTGAAAAATGAATCATGATGTTATTTCTATCCATTAAAATAACCATTGCGTGATCTTGAAAACCCCCAAAAAAACATTCCTATAGAATGTGTCCACTGAAGGAAGATGCTGATTAAATTGTGTGATGAGAGAAAGGTTTAAGAGAGACGTTTCTTTAGAAAACTATACTAGAGAGATAAAAAGGTTAGGTAAACCTTCATAAAGATATGGAACTTTTGGGCTGAATGAGATCTGAGGAAAAGGAGGGAGGAAACTAGGATTAGATAATTGTATGGAGAAGCTCAAAGCACCTCGAGGAGATGACAAGGGTCCCTACCCCATCAGGGGGAGGGGGAGCATGACGACCATCGATTCAGTGGGCCAGCAAAATCCTAGCTCACAGTGAGAGCCTCCCCCATACCCCCAATCACTAAAACCAGACTAAAAAACTTGTATGTCACACATCATAAAAACTCAACATTTACACATCCTTGTGTAACCCAATCATAAACTTGATTCACACTCATGAGATTTGTACATAACAAAACTAGGATCACATGCTAGAACACTGACTATGATCCTCTTGCATGCTAATTATATCTAGCAAGAGTACTTTATAAGCTCCTTTTAAGAGTCAGGAGCTTCATTCATGCCATGTTCTACCTAACAATCACCCACCACATAGGTGTCTTCCCAACATCACAAGTTTCCATCCATGGTATAATCAAATTATTATCCACTAACCAATGTAATTCTAAACCATAAATCATATACCTAACCTTTCAACACATACTAAAATGTCTCTAAGGTCAATAGGGTCATGTACTTGAAAAATCCAAACCTTTGAATCTAATATCGATAACATGACACTCTATATGCCTCACATCCCAAGGAGCTGGTTCACAAGGTGATATTCTCATTAAAACCCAAGGTATAATAATTCTTATACCATATCCCCAACATCACCTATTATGCACCAGTTTAAACACAAGGAAACTACCCAAACCTTTCCATTTCTATGTAACTCACAAGAATAAGCTAAACCCTTTCATAGGTTGACCTTGATTGTATATGTAACTGAACCAAAAAATCCAAAGTCGAAATCTGGGGTCTCTAGGTCTCCCACGTAGAAAAAATAGGTTTTAGGTATAGGTCACAACCCATGGAATATCACATCCCATGATATTATAAATTACAAGAAACCTATATCTAGAGTCATATATATATCAAAAGAATCACATTACAAATCATCATCCCTCCAAGAACAAAGTCTCACTGAGAATCAACCTATGAGAATGCTCCCTCGAGAATCACGATCTCACCAGTCAACACTACCATAACCAATGGCACCATCCTAGATGACCCTTATCCAGGGAAACATAATCAATGGTATTATTTAGTAAAATTATATTTCAATATAGAGAATAAAATGACACATATATTGTTACTGAAACTTTACATAACCATACCAAAATACTAATGAACTGCAAGAGGTTCAAATCTAAGGCATCATGTGCCTGTATCAACTCATTAGGGTCAAAACATGTCCCATGTGGGAGGAACATCATCGCCATTTTCACTATCAATCATCACTCCATAGAATCCACATGACCAATCATCAGAAGAATATATATATATATATATATATATATGTATGTATACAATTCATCCCATGTGAGTATAATTCCACCAAGTACTTATATAGAAAAATGTTGTAAGAGTATTTATTTACACTTTAAACAAATGGACCTCTGGTTAGTGATAATAATCACACTAAAAGGACATTACATGTCATGTGAATCTTTATGCGATGAGAATCATTCATAAACATGTATCTTGACACCATAGGCTAAGATCCAAATCCTATAACCGACCTCTTACCAATGGTCCATGATCCAAAAATTCACCAAGAAAAACATCAACATCAAAATCCTTTTGCATCACATGAGGTAAAAATCATACCAGCCTTACCATTTCATAACATGAATAGTAATTCCTATCCCTAATAACATGGAATTCCTACCATAATAAATGTTAATGGAATACTAGCCTAATATTCATCATAGAATCAAATAAATTTTTATATCTCATAGATACCATGCCCCAAATCATATGAAAAAAGTGAAAAAATGGATTTTATATAACTTTGTAACATCCTGAACAAAATCATTTTTAACAGTAACCAAACCAGACTTCCACGTGACCCTAGGTAAACCTTCATATATACCAGAGGCTACTGACTAATAGCAGGGGTCTAAGGAGGTACCATGTAAAGGTTATACCCCCTATTTCAGAGTTTACAATCATAAATAAATTACCAAACATCTTAAATATCATTATACGTTGAAATAATAAATAAACTAATTATGTGATGATAAATGAAGATAGACATATAGGTATACAAAATTAATCATCTACTGAACCCATCACGTAAATAGATACAAAGAAAAATAAAAAATCAAGAGAGTCTTTACGATGTCATTGAGGTATACCACATACTAGCCTCTGGTACTACTTGAGATGCTCCATCAAAAACATTAAAACTTAGGACTCTACCCAACGTGAAACTTTAACCATGTGAGAATCTTCTAGGGTACCCTAGTGTAATGGTGACCTAAGAAGGGCGTGAGTACAAAAATCAGTTCCCCACTACCAATATGGTTCCATAAATAACTGTAAATCTAATGAGATATGCATGCGACATTCTTATAAAAAAGTAAACCTATTAAAAATAAATAAAATAAACCAAAAATACCTACTTTGGTCCAATGATAAAATTCCTCTATGTGCACTGAGTGACCATGCCAACCCATGTACCATACTATTTTTGATACTTAGGTCTATGATCCAATCAACCACAAAATCTTCAACTAGTGATGATGTGTCTCTGAGAACACTATGATGAAATTTCCATCCCATTAACACATGGGATTTGAATCCATGATTTCCCTAACCATATCATCATGAGTTTAAGGACACATCCCATAATAGTATAAACATATGATATCTAAATCCATAAAAACTCCAATACCAAGCTCCAAGCCTATGGAACCTCTAATAGTATGTTCATGACTCCAAAGATCTATCCCATGATAGTCCAAACATATGAGCTCCAAATCCGTGGTAGCTCCAACACTATGCTCTAAGTCCATGGAAAATCCAACAATATATTATCTCCAAATCCATGGTAGGACAACCCAATATTTATCTCCAATCCATGGTATCCCAACCACATATCAAGATCCAAATCCATAGAATCCCAAAACTATAGTAACAAAGACCTTCTATATGTGAATAATTTTAAACAAGGGCATAACCCACTAATATCATAGACCTACCATATAAAAGGTTTCTATACAAAAAATAAAATCTCCCCAAAGGTATATACTAATTTCCAACATAAAATAGGAAAGAACCATGGTTGGATAAGCACTTAACTCATCACCTCTATCCATCCCAAGTCACACCCCCATACTGAGGAAAAATCATCATTGGGTCCTCTAAGTCACGTCAAGAGGGAGGAACCCTACATGGGGTCATGATTTAGGTTATCTCACTTCCAGGGTAAAAAAACATATAGGGGAAGAAAATATAGAATTATAGTCGTAACCATATAATTAAAAATTTGGATTTATAGGATAAGACTCATTGGAAACACATAAGATATGAAGCATGTACCATCTTAATTTTAAGGTCTCTCTAGGGAGGTCCACTCACCCAACCAAGATTAGCGATCCAAATAGATCCTAAGTGTCTCAGGGTCCTTACATGACTTACTTAGGCTACTCTACTCAAGTCTTATGACTAAGTCACACTCACCTCAGTCACACCCCTTAAGATTCTAGATTTCGTAGGGCATACAAAAACAACCCATGCCCTCGACCATTGACAGCCGAGGTGATCAAGGTATTTACAAAAGGCCAATGTGGCCTTGAAGCTTCGTTCCCTCTATCATAATGAATTTCATTTTAATTAGACATTTCAATTTAATTAAACATTTTAATTAATTAATAAATTTGTTCATATCCCTCAAGGATGTTGAAAATAATTAAATGCATCATAAATAACTCACATTAAGCCGTAGGGAAAGTAATAGTGACCTCATACCTTTTTCTGAATCCAAATCTATTGAAGTTCCCAAGATGGTAACTTTACCCAAACTCTCTATCCTCATCCACACTCCATCCAAACCTGATCTGTAGCCTATCCTCATGAGGCCCTAACCCACATCGAAATATATTTAATTTCATTAATTATAATAATTTATATTTAATTAAAAAAATTATAACCAATTGAAAATTTATTCTAAGTTAGGCCTAACCGTCAAACAATTTATCAGTTGGCCCATCGCACTTGAACCATGACTAAATAAAAACCAATCACCCATGGAATGCCCTCAACCTCACATTGTGAAAAAATCCGAACAATCATCATTTATTCTATATAATTTTTATTTAATTAAAAATAAAAACCATATAAAATTCACCATGGTGACACATCTCATCAAAATAGAATGTGGAAGCATGCATATTGCATCTCATGACATCTTTTCCTAGGAAGAATTAAGACCCTAATAAATTTATCCAATTATACCATGAATTGGTGGAATGAAAACCAATTCCCTAACCGAAAAACTTATAATTAGAGAGGGGGAAGGATATGACCAACAAAGATCATTAGAAGGTTAAACATACCTTTGATCATCAAGAGAAATCATTAAAAACCACTTCTTAAAATATAATAAAGAAGGGAAACAAGGGGGTGAAGAATCCTCCTACATGCATGAAAAAGAACTAAGAGGGAAGGAGATACCCACATAAAAGCTTGAGGGGGGCATACTCATTTTCTATAGTTTATGGGCCACCATCTAGCAGGTACTGGGCCACCAACAAGCTGGTACTGGGTCACTGACTAGGCAGTGGCTATAAACTGCATCTCCGACCACCTAACCCTCCTTTTAATCTTTCATGTTTCATCCTAATGCCATTAAAGCCTCCTTAAGCATGTAAAAACACACACTTGAGGTGTTTAAACCCTCAAAATTATCTTCCAAACCTAGATCAAATTATAGAACATTCACTAAACCAAAGGTTCAATTTTTTCTGAATTTCAATACCCATCTATACACATGAGGTATTATAGAAATAGTAAATTTTCTAAAAGTATATATAAGGTAAAATATATCCATGAATATAACCATTAAATAAAATTAAATAAAAGATAGTATAAATATAATGGAAAAACTAATTAACTCACCTCACACCAAACCCCATTTTCATTATAATATTAATTAGAAAATGCAACTCAACATAGTTATATGATTTACTCATATCTCACTTCAAAGTCATATCATACCTTGATCCTAATAATTGGGTATTAGAAAGGTCCATAATTTCATAAGTAATCAAAATATTATTAGAAATCAAATGATCTTTTAAAATTAGTTAAATACAAAATCATTGAATTTCATTTCAATTCTAAATTTATGTGTTATAAATATTATCAGAAAAACATAGTGGAAATTTTTTTAAGGAAAAATGATATAGTATTTTCAATTAACCATTATAAAATCATAATAAATATCTTATTCCTTACTTTAAAATTTTATAAATTTGATTCTAAATTTTTTATCTGGTTTTTGTGAATAAATAAGAAATATTATCATATGATAATTTTTTTTGGATATCATCTCACTAATTTTTATGTTTATTCATTTTTTTATAAAATTTATTTTATCATATGAAATTTCATATTAATGGAAGTTGATGTTTTCTAACTAGTATAGATGTTTTGTAAAAACCTAAAATTCATAGCTTGTGGAATTTCAGTTTTATAAATTTAAATATATGTTATTATTATATTATTTTGGGATAAATTTTTTGAGAATATTAATGTTTTTCATGAATTTTTTTATTTCAAAATACAGTGAATGATTCAAAGATAATGCATTTTAAGAATATAGTGTCTGTTTTGAGTTAGTGGGAAATACATGTTATAGTATATGGTCGAGAAACTATGAAAGGTGACTGTACATTACTGAAAAGTGACCCAAAAATTCATTTCTCATTTATAAACTTCCTATGATTTAAAATAATTAATTTATATGTTTTTTGAATTTTTTTAAAATATTTTAGAAATTTTTTTATTAAAAAATAGTGATATGATGTGTTGTGTTTTAGAATTATTTTATTATTATTAACATTTTATTATGGTATCTATGTTTAAATAGAATTTATGTTCAATTTAATTATTATTTGGTCCTGAATGATGTAATGAGATACACATACTGTGATAAAAATGTGATTAAATTTTAGTAATTACTCATGTATTTTTGTCATTTTATATTGTTAGAGTCTTTGATAGAGGCCTAAGGTTGGTTTTTTAATTAAATAGATTAGTGTAGAAAATTTATCTTTCGTAATAGATAGCATGGTGTAACCAACAAGCTAGTACTAAGTACCCATTGGATAAAATTGGAGAGGGGCAGATCCAGGTGGTCCATCAGCCACATGGTGGCCTCTAGGCAGGTATCTTATAGATGTAAACTAAGTACCCATTTCCAATCTATTATTTTTTCTTGGGAATTATAATTGAAATTAATTTAATGATTAAGTTTTTTTAAACACTCACCTCCAATGTCTTTAAACTAGACATGATCAGACCCACTTACTCTAGGTTTTATCTCCTTTATAATTGGATATCTCCCTTATTTATTCTCTAATTCACATGATGATTTTCCTAGTCAATTTATATAAGTGAGACTATGGTTTATCTCCCCTCTATTTTAGTTTATTTCATAGCATCACTACTTTTTTATTCTAAATACCTAATTTTTGGGAGTTTTATAATTTAGGAATTTAATATTATTCAGTACAATTAATTTGATGATCTTTAATGAGTGGATGTATATGATCATGAATTAGGTATTTCCAGACTATTTACATTATTTTATATGAGTTTCATGTATCTTATGGTATACGAGTATAGGTTGGTTAGTAAAGACTACCTGTAATAGAACCAAATTGGATTTCCTTTCTTGTTAGGTGTTAAGTACAAACTATCTAGCTCTTGGTAGATCCTCTAAAGTGTATGATTTGAACACATGGTCATTAATAACATTGTCTCCATGGGAAGTGTTGAGAAAACTATATAATATAACCCATGAAGGGTGTACTTTCTTATGATATAACTTATGGATCCATGTGTGGTGTGGAAAAACTATCATCGGTGTGAAAAAAACTAATTTAAAATATAGATTATTATATACATAGTATAGTGGAAACCATGATTTTTCACCATATAGGGGTGTAAATATTCAGTTTTCACTATTAGTTAATGAGGTTGTTTATTGGTGAATCAAGTTTTATGAGAATTTTAAAAGAGTTTAATAAAGTAATTATTTTATAAAATATAAAATGCGGTGGGTTCAGGTTTGGATTAAAAATTTCAATGATATCCTTTTATTTAAAATAATATAATCTTCTTCTTATTAATTGATAAATGTATGAATATAAAATTTCTTCCCCACTCACCCTAAGTAAAAAAAAATAGTGAGAATTAATATAGTAACAATCACTAATTTATCAACCATCCCTCCCATGTGTGTAAAAAGGTATCAATGAAACCTAAATAGTAATCCACTCCAATATCACTCAGGAAAATCCTAATCAGATTTTGATATTTCCAAACAATTCAATGAAAATTCACTATCATCGACACAAGTATCAAAAATCACTAAAATCTCACCACTCGACCTATCTTATTCCATTGTATATAAACTAAACTTAGTGGATGGAGAAAAACTATCATCAACCAAGGTATAAAACAAATAAAAAAATAATAATGTAAACAAAATCAAATTGTAATCAATAATTTTTCACTAAATACAAAAATTAATCAATCAAAGAGACTTTTTAATAATTAATCACATAAAATCAAAAACATTAAGTTAGTTCTCCCTACAATTACTAATAAAAAAATGTTTTTACACCTCAATTAATGAGGTATAAATAGTGTAAAGTTAATAAAATTAAATTATATCAATAAATAAATTAATTAATTAATTAAAACACGAAAAATCAATAAACAATAAAAACCCATGACCCAATCCCTTCCTCCTTAAAATTCTCTTATTTTTATGGATTCTTTATCCCTTATCTCCTTTCCCCTAAGTCAAATCCAAATATATTTTCTCCATTTAATTAGAATATACTCCATATAATTTTAGGATTTCTAAAAATCTACAAATTTGAATCATTCCTTCCCCTTTTGTATTGGTCAATCCATGTGGATTCACATGCTTCAGTCTTTACATATTTAAAAGATATTTCCCAAAGTAACTCTTAACTTTATATCTCTATGTAGGATAAAAAATTAGAAATATTTGAATGGATAATATTATTAGGATTCATTCCATGAACCAACATATATCTTCCTGGCATGACTCAAAATTCCCAGATAGAAGGCTTAGGTTATCTAATTTTGGAAAAAGAAAATATAATATGTGTATTCTCAGCCACAATTCCTCGTAGGAAAAAACCTTATACATCCCTTGAGAAAATTCTAAAAAATCGTTTGTATTCTCCTATTGGATAAGTATACAATTTAACATATTACACAATATCTAAGTATAAAATATTATGTATCCCTATCCACCTCTTCACAAATATATTATGTATAAACTAGATATGTTATGAATGATCAAAAAAATGTTATGAAACTCTATAATTTTCAAAATTAATAATATTATTCCCACATAAAAATATTACAAATTAATATTTATTCTCATAGTATATGGAAAATATCTTATATAATATCCAAAGACTTTACATGTCACTTAAAAATATTACGTATTTTCTAAATATCTTATGGATGGCCATACTTTTAATTTTTTTCTCTTCGAATACAAAAGAATATTATGTGTCATCCAAAATACATTACACATGACTCTTTTATTTAATTAGATAATTAAATTATATTACATACCATACAAATATGTTAAATATCACTTATAGATCCTGTAATTTTCCATTTCCACTACTCTTTAAATATATTACATATCAAGCATAATATATTATTCAACCCATCACTTTGTCCATTTCTCAATCACTGTCACAATCAACTTCTTTTTCTCCAAAATAAA
This sequence comes from Viscum album, assembly GCA_963277665.1. Taxonomy (NCBI): domain Eukaryota; kingdom Viridiplantae; phylum Streptophyta; class Magnoliopsida; order Santalales; family Viscaceae; genus Viscum; species Viscum album. The sequence continues at coordinate 1,964,651,799 of OY728137.1, forward strand.
AATAATAAATAACTATAAATATTAGTCTATTATTTTTATTCCAAAAATCATATAGATAAATTAAATTTAATATTTTGGCCATTCTAAGAAATATTCAAGCAATCCAATTAAGTATTCTTTAATTTTCATAAAAAACTAGAACTCAGTGAATTAATAAATTTGAGTGAAAATGAATTGGATACCAATAAAATATAGTAAATTTATTCCCTATATCAATTCCCACACACTTAAACCTCATAATCCTAGACAATTGATCATCCAAAAATTACCAAATAAAAGTTCAAAACATTATCCACTGTAAGTTACATTTTCAATATCCATGTTATTAAAAATCATCATGCCTCTTGAATGTTATTGATTCCATTTCTTCTACAAATTACATTCAATTAATTTATATTTTTTTTTCTATTATGAGATACTCATTTATACCTTCCTTCCTAAAATTATCTCACTTAACAATACACGTGAGTTTAAAAAAAAGTTTTCTTATTCCATACTCATGTTGGGGCCACCACAAGATTATGAAGTTTCTAAATTTCAACCCAATTAGTTTTTTACTTATGATTATCATGATCACTTTTCAAGGTTATTCTATGGATAACAGCTTATAGGTTCAAGTGTGAGAATATTATGAAACATAATAGGATTCTTGGATTTAATATGAATTAAAATTCATGACTTATAGTTTATAACCATGAATGGAATCCTACCTTAATATCCCTTATATTTATTCAAATCTATAAAATTTTATTTTAAAATGATATCTCACACATTCAACACTTCATTATTATTAAAAATTTCATCACTCTAGTTCTTTCAGTATTTTTATAATCTGACTAATTTTTAAAATTTGAAGGAATAGAGGAATATTTGATTTTCAAGAAACTATGTGAACATAATTTCTCTATTCTGGGAGATATTTTCCTTCCATTTCATTTAAATTTGATTATTTTTAGGTCCTTTCTCAAAACAGTTTCGTAAATTTTCCAAGAAGATCCTCCAAAGCATCACATAAGTAGTATATTATAGTGTTTATAAAACTTTATTTCATATTATATAGCTCCCCTCATACTTGATTTCAACTATGATCATTCATTAACTTTAACAGATAGGTTGGTAGAGATTTTGGGCTTGTAATGTGGCTGTCTTACATGGAAATTCATGACTGCTAGGGTATAAAAGGGTTAAATGTCTTGGTCGGAAAAAATTGAAGTTTATTGTGAAAATTTATTTTTAAATAATAGAATATCTCAATAATTTTTAACACATGGTATTTAATACTCTATGTTTTTTACTAGATTACTCAATTTTTTTTGGATATTCAAACAAGGCCTGGCTGTCTCAATAAATGATGTAATTGTATAAAATATGTAAAAATTGGTTCATAAGATTCTTAGGTTAATAAGTTTAATGTTGGTTTTATTTCATGGTATAAGATTCAAATATCAATGGTATTTACATGAATTTTATAAATTTGAAATCTGAAAAAAATTTCATTTCAACATTTATCTTAGTTAAGTTCATGGTTGAAATTATTTTCTCATCATTAGAATAGGTTTAAAATTTTCAAGTGTATTCATATTGAACCCTATAGGTTTCAAAAAACATTAAAATTAAAAGGAAAGAAAAAACAATTAGATGAAAACAAAAAGTTTAAATTCTTAAAACTATAAAGGATTTCCTCTCCCACACTTTAATGATACCTTTGTGTATTCATTTAGACATAAACATTTAGATATTATTTAATCTTATAAAAATAATCAATCATGTGTTAATGAAATTTATAACCCAAGGGTGTTATTGGTAGAAAAGTTAGAGGAGTATGATCTCATCTAATGGTTCAATTATTAGATTCCCAAGAAACTTATTCAGTCTATGTATATTAAATATGAATGGATTTCTCTTTCCTAATTATCTCTCTACAAACTAACAAATGGGTATACATTAGTGATAATAAATGGTTGTTACTATATGAAATAAATTTTACCTATAATTATCTTTATCCTCAAGTTATAAATCATTATATTCTCTCTAAGATGGAATTATATTTTTAAATTAACTTTTCATGTGACACTCTTTTCATTTTATTATAAATTATTAAACATAAAAATCATTATCTTTTGATTTATTTTAGTTCATTAATCTACATTCTTCTTTCCTTCTCGATTCTTACTATATCTAGATTTACTTCCTTGAATGAATAGTAGTATTTGTACTCTAGATCTATAGGTAAGTGAAAACTCTTCCTATAGTTTAACTAGTATAGAATCATTACAATGGGATTATTCTAGGATATATTGTAAGCCCATAGAGTATATTCTAACCTTTGGATCTAGTCCTTCATATTGGGATTAACAGTCTTTTCCAAGATTCCATTAATATCTCTATTTAAAAATTCATCCCTTCCATTAGTTTGGGGATCGTACGATATATAGTATTTGTGATTCACTCCATAATTTCTCATTAAAGTTTCCGTACTCCAATTATAAAAGTGGGTCCTTGTTCATTGATGATTTCTTTTGGGACTCCAAATCTATAAAAAATTTAGTCCAGAAAAATGCACAATCAATATTATCATCTTCAGTTTTGGTGGGTTTAGCTTCCACCCACTCTGAAACATAATCTATTACTAACAAGATGTAATAATTTACAAAGGAAATGGGAAAGGTTCCCTTGGAACTGATTACCTATACTTAAAATATTTCATAAAATATCCCTATTTTTTAGGCATATTTTATATTTTACATATATTACCAATGAACTTGAATTACTCACATATTTTAAAATTTTCATTAGTATCTTCAAACACTGTTGTCTATTATATACCAAATTTTGAAACATTATTAATAGTTATTTGAGGTCCAAAGTGGCCTCCATAAGATAGAGTATGAAAACATTCTAGGAAAAATAGGACATCACATTCAGAAAAATAGCTCCCAATCATTTAATCATTATATATTTTCCAATGATATGGATTATAACAAATATAAAACCATGATTCATATTTGAGTCTGAGAATTTTTGGGGGGTTCATGTGATATGGGACTTGAGAATTTATTAGAAATTATACCATATCATTATACCATGGAAACTTTCCTTTAACCAAAATACAACTGTTCTCTTGGGATTAATTCATTAAATTCTATTTTCTTTGGAAGTTCCACCTCGACTTTTTCAGGTAGCCTAATCAAGTGATTTATCACTATATTCTCAGCTCTTTTATTTACCTATATCTCCAAATCGAACTCTTAAAGAAATAACCTCTATCTAATAAATATTTTATTAACATTTTCCTTATTTATAAATTATATAAGGGTTACATGATCAGATAAAATAGTAATCTTAGTACCAATAAAATATGATCTAAATTTATGAAAAGTGAAAACAACTGCTAGAAATTAAATTTAGTTGTTTTGTAATGGTTTTTTGGACAAATACAATGTTCTTGTATTATATAAAGTGACATAATGTCTTCTTTCAATTATTTAAGAAAACACTACTCTAAAATCATGGCTTGAAACATCAAAAAAGTAGATAAATGGGGTGATCCAAGTTGTGTGTATGTATCATTGGTGTTGTTGTAAGCTTTCTCTATAGTTCATCAAAAATATTTCCTACAATCATCATAAATTATAAGGTCAGTATTTTTCAAAATAAATATAGATAGTGGTGTAGAAACATTAGTATTTCATAAATATTATATAGAATCCTATATATCTTAAGAAAAAATATAAAATGTTTCATACAAGTAGGGTAAGGTAATGCATGGATAACTTTCTTCCCAGATTTATATACCTCAATCCCATTTTATGAAATTACATTAATAAGCACAATTCTTATTCCCACCCTGAAATAAAAATTTTCAAAATTATAAACAAGATTATTTTCAATTCATGTTTTAAAAACTTCATCTATATTTCACAAGTAGTGATAAACGAAATTCAAAATATTTGTAAATTTATCAATACATACTTCATAAAAAAACCTCAATAAGATTTGAAAAAATTACCAACAAGCATATTTTAAAGGTACATAGTGTATTACACAATTTAAAGAAAATCCTCTTGTAAGAAAAGGTACTATAAGGACATATGGTGTTTTTTTCTTAGTCTTCAGGTTCCATGGGAATTTATAAGTAACTTGAAAATCCATCGAGAAAATAATAGTTAGTTTTACATGATAATTTTTTTATAATTTAGTCAAAAAAGACTGATAAAATGACCATTTATAGTGACTTTTCAGAATTTACTATAGTATATGTAAATTATCCAATTTTTTTGGACTCTCACATGGATAAGTTAATTCTTTTCATTTTTCACTATGGTAACTATAATTTTCATGGGGAATATATGAATGAGATTAATTCATTATGATTTATAGATGGCGTAGATAATACCTTCCTATAAAACAATTTATATCTCCTTAAAAACTACATCCATTATAGATGGATTGAGTCTTCTTTGGGATTATCTAATAGTCTTTGAGTCTTCTTTCAACAAAATCCTATACATACATATTTTGGAACATATCCAAGGGATATCTCTTAAACTATAGACCATTGATTTCACATTTTATGTCAAAATTTCTATCATTTTTTATTCTTTGTTAAGAGATATGTTACTAGAAATGATTATAAGAAACTTTATCCCTTCTATTAAAAACACATATTTCAAATTGGAGGGAAAAGGTTTTAACTCTATATTTTTGGGGCTTCACTAGTGATAAAATTAATTTGGTTTCCTTACCTATACATCCTAGGATTCCATTATATAAATTGAAATTTAATCTTATTAATTATTGAAAAAATAATAAAATTTATCAAATAAATCAGGGATTACATCTTCTTCCAATAGTGGTATTAGGATTTCAAGTTCTTCACAATTATTACTTATTTTGGTTTCAAATCTCATGTTTTTTCGTAATTTTAGAATTTATTTTAACATAATAGATTCATATTGAACAAGTATCTTAGATTTTGATATAGTGAAAATTTAATGCTCCTCTAGTAGATATTTCATGGAATCAAAAATGATAAAGTGGAAAGTATTCTTACCAAGCTCTATATAGATTTTCCTTCATAGAAATTTATTATAGTCTTTTCTATATTTAATAAGGGTATTACCAAGATAATGGGAGAGTATAATGGTTTACTATAATCCTCAATGTTTAGAACATAGAAGTTAGATGGGAAGACTTAAATTTTTACTCTAACTAGGAAATCCAAAATCACTCCTGCTGGAAATATAATGGATTAGTTTTATAACAACTCTCTTGGGATTCATTTCTACCATATTCCAAGAAGTAAAAAAATAATGTGGTATTAAAGTTTAAGAGGCTCCAAGATCACATAATTCATCATTAAAAAATATATATCCAATGGTAAAAGGGATAGAATATGTCCCTAGATCTTGGAATTCGGCTTACAACTATGGTGTGATCAAAGATAAAACACTTATTCCAAAATTTACTCTATAATTTTCTAATTTTTTTATTTTTAGTGCATAATTACTTAAGTAACTTATCATAATTTTTAAATTTATTATGAGATTCAAGTAGGGTTATATTTATTTCAATGTTTTGAAAATTTTCTAGAATATTCATTTTAATTTTCAACTCTTGTACTTTTCTTGATTGGATAATTATAAAGGTAATTGGTATTGGGAGGTCTCTCATTTCACTAATATGTTTTTACAAAGGTTTTAGTCTACTTTTCCCTTTTTTAAACCTATTCTCCTCTGTTTTATTTTATTCATCCTTGTAATAGTTATTAAGATTTTTTGGGTTATTTAACTTCTTTTTCCTTAGTACTTGGCTAGTTCTACTAGAAATAAGATTTGACCATGTGGTGAATTTCAGTTCAACTTCTATTTGTTACTGTACTTATATTACCTTTGTATTTTGGAACTATTTTTATTGTAATTTTCCAATTTTTTTAGATAATATCTTTATAATTATTCCTAGTTTGTTTCTCAATTCATTTGAATCATTTATTAGCACCTCAAATTTCAAAACAAGTTGGTTATATACAAGTGGTTGTGAGCTTATTGAGGGTTTCTCAAAGGGCCTATTTTGTTGGAAGGGGGTGGTCAGAAGGATTGGTTATAGGGATTCTTGTATAGTTATTGAAATGATGATGATTGTTGATATTATAGATAATATGGTGTTCAATATTTATTTTTTTACTCCCAAATCCATATTTGATTTGGGAATTATCTCTATGTCCTTGATTTGGCTATAAGAATTATATTTTTTTGGTAGGAAGTTTCATAACTTTTAGTTCCTTTTACTTAAACACAATGATTAGTAAAATGGTTTTGGAGATGAGAATAAACCATATGTCTATTCTTCTTATTATTTCTCACTTGACTAAGTTAGATTAAATTTTCTAATTATACTGGTTATATCTTCATGTTTGTACTTTAGGAGGGGTGATTAAAAAGATCTTACTTCATACAATCACCTTGTAACAATACCTCTTATGAAAAAATATTAAGAATTATGGGCATCATTTTCTATTATCCCTCTTTCTTATACTGTGGATTTATCAATCAAGGTCTCTATTAATGATGCATCTAGTATACTTCTATCACTATCAAGTAGACCCCAATAAAAGAAGACTAGAAAGTGAAACCCCTCAGTAGATTTGTATGGAAACCATGCCCAAAGACACTGGAATATCACCTATTAATAAAAAAAGGTTTCTCATAATGATCATATTATGACATAGATACCTTTTATGATGGTTTTAATTATGTAAGTGGGGAAAAACATTGGGAGGAATCTCCTCGGTAGGTAATCCGAGTCATTGACCAATCCTATCTGAAGACTATATAACCATTATTCTAATATTCCATCTAAAGAGGATGAGAAGGATATATATTTAACATACTCCTTAAATACTCCTCTAGGATTGAGGGTGGAGTATACCGAGGTAAATTTCCTAGTATTTTTTCTTGGTAATTCCCTAAAAGATGATGATATATTAGAAATAATTATATTATACTAGTCTTTAGTTCAAAATAAAAATACAAGGTAGTTATGAAAATTTGGTTATTTTAGATAATAAAGTGTTGTAAAAAAGGTCTTTTAAGATCTGGTTCTTGTTTCCTGCCATTATGCCTGACTTTAGAGTGAAAAATTTGAGTTTCAGTGGAGTTTGTTAAATCAATATCCTTAAAAAAATTAAATTAAATTTCCTATGTTTTGTTTGTAGAGTTCTCTCAATATCAAGATCAAGAGAGAATATATTATTAGTATTTTAACATTTCATACAATTTAAATGTTAGTAAATTTTGGAAGCATCTTCATAACAATGTTGCTAATTTTTTGAAATAAATATAATGGGAGTGAAAAAATCTAGTTCAACCCCAATTTATTATATATAGTATACTAAAATCCATGGTTTGTACCTAAAGAGGGTTGAAAATTTATTTTGTCATAATTAGTTAAAGGTGTTTTATTTTTTGGTGAATCTTGTTTCAAGAGAATTTGAAATCAGTTTAATAAAGTAGATTTTAATCAAAAAAATGAGAGATTATGGGTTCATGAACGAATGACCAATTTCAATGATATCTTTATGTTTAAAATAATAAAATCTTCTTCTTATTAATTAATAAATGAAAAATATCCACAATCACTTCATCATTCTCACTAGGTTAAATGAAACGATGAGTATTAACCAAGTAGTAATAAATTCTTTATCAACCATTCATATTATGTGTATAAAAAGGTATCAATGAAAGATAAGTAGTAAACCACACCTAAATCACTTAGGAAAATACCAATCAGGTTTTGGTTTCTCCTAGGCAATTATTTGGAAAATAATTATATTCTACACACATATAAAAAATTTCTAGATACTAACCAATTATCTTAGCATATTATTTCATATACAAACTAACCTAAGTAAAAGGAGATAAAATATCATCAACCAAGTCAACAAAAAAAGTATAGAAATAATAACTTAAACCCAATTTAATCAAAGTAATATTCTTCCATTGAATCCTAAAATCAATCAATAGAAGAGAGTTTTTATCCATTAATCATGTAGTATAAAGAATTAAAAGTTAGTTATCCTTATATTTCTTAATCACCAATGGTTTTAACCTCTATATTTGAGAGGAAAAAATATAAAGAAAATAAAAAAAATAAAATTACAATAATAATTGAAAACAAAAAATAAAACTCAAATTACTAAAATAGAAATAACATCCCATTCCCCATTCCCTTCCTCCTCATCCTTATATACTTTTTTATAGATTCTTTCTCTATTTATTTCTTTCCCCTTGGTTAAATCCCATGAGATTTTATCCTTTTACATTGAATATAATCACCAAAATTTCATATTTCTTAAAAATATATAGTTCTAAATGTCTCTTTCCCTTTCTACATCATTCAATCCATAGGGATTCACAGGCTATACTATTTCCTAATTTAGAAGATATTACACCAAGTTTCCTCCCTAGTATACAATCTCTATGTGCGAAACAAAATATTTGTAAATATTTGAATAGTTAAAAGTATTCGGATTCATACCACAACACAATAGAAATCATCACAGTATGAATCAAACTTCTATGGTGTAATTATCACGTTTTCTAATTTCAGAAAAGGAAAATATCATACGTGAATGATTGTCCAATTTTTTTTAAAGTAAAACACCTTAAACATCCCGTGATTAGATTCTAAAAATCTTATACATTATTGCATCCTATGATTATTGAATGTTATATATCACTTAGAATTCGAGTAAAAAATATTATTTAATCCTCCCCACCTATTAAAAAATTTATTATTATACAAACCAAATATATTAAAAATGATAAAAAATGTTACAAAACTCTAGAATGTGCCAATTTTTATATTTTCTTCCAAAATAAAAAAATTAGGCCTAAAAATTTCTCTTCATAGGTAAAGGAAAGTATCTTATGTAACAACCAAATATGTTACATTTCACATGAAAAATTACATATTTCTCAAATATCTTATGCATGACCACACTTTTTCACATTTTTACTCTCCAGTTTCCCAAGGATATTATTTTTGACAAAACTATATTAGGGATGGATTTTTCTTCAATAAAAAATATAAATATATTACGTATCATCCAATGATTTTATCTATCACTTATTGTTCCAAAAAAATCAATTTTACAATGCTTTCTAAATATATTATGTATCAAGTATAATATATTACACAACCTAATAATCTATCCATTTATTCTTTTTTATCTATAACTAAATTATTTAATTTTAGAATAACTGAACAAAGAATTATCAATAACCAATCACTAAATTTATTACAAAAATCAAATTGATTTATTAAATTCAATATTTTATCTATTTTAAGAAATATTCATGCAATCTAATGAAGTTTTCATTAAATTCTAAAACATCTGAGATCTTAATGAATTTATAAATGGGAGAGAATAAAATGAATTGAATATTAATAAAATCTAATGAATTTATTTCTTATGTAAATGTTTCCTAAAGTATCCCTTAATGGTGATAATATTGGGTAAGGATTAGGATTGTAGTGAATTATCCTTATTATGGATCTTTGGAATGGTTAGTGGATAATGTGATATGTCCCTTATTTGATGGGTGGATATATAAATGTTTAAACCTTAGAATTGAAGTGATAACTCATTAAAACATATTCAATATTGTATTAATGAATAATTTACCTTTTTTATTTCGGTGGATATGGATCTTTCACCCTTACCTTATTATATGATAAGGATATATCATTCTTTTTGTTATGGGATAGTGGTACATCATGAACCCCTGGTTATGTATTTGGTGATATATCATTACCCATTGTTGTATAACTGGTTATCATTTTGTGGTAAATAATCTATATTTGTTGGGACACACCTTGATTTTATGAAATATTTTTTCCAAATAATTTAATTTCATTGATAGCTTGTGTTACATGCAACACAATGTTCTAATAAACCATGATATGCAATAAATATTATTATTTAAACATGACCATTATAACATAAGCATTAAACTTGGAAGTATGTATATGAATAACTGCATTTTAAAAATTAATTATAATGGTTTTATATAAATAAAACATATTAATAAAAAATTATTTAATTTTTACTATATTATTTATATGTTTCAAAAATACCAGTTTCTAAAAAAAGTGGTTTTATTGATATTTTGAAAAAACAGAAAAAATAATATTTGAAACTTTTATAATATTAATTTGAAAAAATTAACTTCATTTTTTGAATCAAAATTTCAAATTTATCTTAGGGTTTAATTTTTATAATTTTCAGAAAATATTACTTTTTCGGTGAATAGTGAAAAATACATATTTTTATTAAAAATTGGATTTTCATTTAAATAATTTACAAAGTTATATATTACATAAAAATATTTTAAAATTAATTTTTTAATTATGTTATTATTAAACTAATTTATGTCATTGGAATCAAATTAATGTTGACTTTTGGTATTAAAACACTCTATAATTATCAAAACAAATTCTTTGGAAAACTATTTTTTCGTTGCATCTGTGGGTTTAATTTTGAATTAAAATTTTCCATTCTATGAAGGGAATTTGGAAGCTTTTATTAAATAATTTTAATTGTAATAATTAATATTATATAAAAAATTTATTTTTTTAAAAAAATTAATAGTAAAAATATTAAAAATTAATTACCACAGTTACAGTTAATATGAGTTTACAAGGTGTTAAACTAAAACGATAATAGTTAAAATGACCCAAAAACTTGTAAAATTAATATTATATTTCCATATTGAGACCTTATATCTTATAATATTTTAAAATGATCCATTTTTTTAATCCTTTATTCATGTTTAAAACATAGGTAGACCTTTTTTCTTTTAAAAATTATAACTATTTCCTATCTCCCACTCTTCTCTCATCTTCACACTTCCAAAATCTTTTTCTTCTGAGAATACCTACCGAATTATATTCCTCACATTCCTCCCACATATTATAGGCCTTAATTGTTTATCAAACCCTCCTATGATGGATTTTGGTATAAACCTAAAGAGGTTCTCCCAAGAAGAGGTAAAATTCTTAAACTTACATTTTGTATTTTGTATTCTTTCACCTTCTTAAAATATTCCTCAAATATTCTGAAATAATGAAACCATTATATAAAATATATTATTATATTATTATTTTAATGTAAAAACATATATATATTCTTTCCCACTAAATGGGAAATTAAATCGTAGATAATGCGTACGATAGACTACCGCCCTACAAACTGATGAAATTCATTTTCCATAACCACCTCTAATGGATAGTTATGATGATGGATTTAAAATATTTGTAAGATATTTATAAAATAATTATACATTTTTAATTATTATATCACATATATATTCATACCTTCCATTCCATAGGAATATGATGGCGTTGCTCGTGTGTATGGCGGACTACCGCCTCATGAAACAATGCGATTCGTTTTTCAATTAAACATTACATGGAAGATAATAAGGATAAATTTAATGAATATATTTGATATATTTGAAATAATAATAAATCTATAAATATGATATATTATTTACCTTATTTTAATTTCATGTGTTGAGAAAATGGAAACAACGTTCATGTGAATGTACAACCCACCGCCTCGATGGAAAGTTTAATACATTTTCTATCTCTAAATTTTATGGATTAATATAAATTAATATATAATGAATATATATTATAATTATATCATGGTTAAAATTATAGAGATTATGAAAACATGATCTAAAAGTAATGAAACTACCAAACCAATACATGAAAGAAGAAGTAATTATTACCCACAACGTGATTTTAATATGGAATTTTTAATAAATAGGTAATAAAAGGTTATAGTTAACACTACGCCAGAAAAGGTATTTAGATAAATAATAAATATAAATAACAAACAATAAATAATAAATAAATATAAATAATAAATAATAAATAAATATAAATAATAAATAATAAATAAATATAAATAATAAATAAATATAAATAATAAAAAATGAAAAATAAAAAATAAATAAATAAATAAATAAATATAAATAATAAATAATAAATAATAGATAATAAATAATAAATAATAAATAATAAATAATAAATAAACATAAACAATTAATAAATATACATAATAAATAATAAATATAAATAATAAATAATAAATAATAAATAATAAATAATAAATAATAAATAATAAATAATAAATAATAAATATACAATAGATATAAATAATAAATAATAAATAATAAATAATAAATAAATAATGAATAATGAATAATAAATAATAAATAATAAATAATAAATAATAAATAATAAATAATAAATAAATATAAATAATAAATAATAAAGAATAAAGAATAAATAATAAATAATAAATAATAAATAAATATAAATAATAAATAATAAATAAATATAAATAATAAATAATAAATAATAAATAAATATAAATAATAAATAATAAATAATAAATAATAACTAATAACTAATAAATAAATATAAATAATAAATAATAAGTAAACATAGATAAATAATAAATATAAATAATAAATAATAAATATAAATAATAAATAATAAATAATAAATAATAAATAATAAATAATAAATAAATAATAGATATAAATAAAAAATAAAAAATAATAAATAATAAATAATGAATAATAAATAATAAATAATAAATAATAAATAATAAATAATAAATAAATAAATATAAATAATAAATAATAAATAATAAATAATAAATAATAAATAAATATAAATATAAATAATAAATAATAAATAATAAATAATAAATATAAATAATAAATAAATATAAATAATAGATAATAAATAATAAATAATAAATAATAAATAATAAATAATAAATAATAAATAATAAATAATAAATAATAAATAATAAATATAAATAATAAATATAAATAATAAATATAAATAATAAATAATAAATAAGAAATAAGAAATAAGAAATAATAAATAATAAATAATTATAAATAATAAATAATAAATAAATATAAATAATAAATAAATATAAATAATAAATAAATATAAATAATAAATAATAAATAATAAATAAATATAAGTAATAAATATAAATATAAATAATAAGTAAATATAAATAATAAATAAATATAAATATAAATAATAAATAATAAATAATAAATAATAAATAATAAATAATAAATAAATCATAAATCATAAATAAATAATAAATCATAAATAATAAATAAATATAAATAATAAATAAATATAAATAATAAATAAATATAAATAATAAATAATAAATAATAAATAAATATAAATAATAAATAATAAAAATAAATAATAAATATAAATAATAAATAATAAGTAAATATAAATAAATAATAAATAAATAAAAATAAAAATAATAAATAATAAATAATAAATAATAAATAAATCATAAATCATAATAAATAATAAATAAATAATAAATATAAATAATAAATATAAATAATAAATAATAAATAATAAATAATAAATAATAAATAATAAATTATAAATAATAAATAATAAATAATAAATAATAAATAATAAATAATAAGTAAATATAAATAATAAATAATAAGTAAATATAAATAATAAATAATAAATAAATATAAATAATAAATAATAAATAATAAATAATAAATAATAAATAATAAATAACCAGTTACAAATAATAGATAATAAATAAATTAAAGTATATTATAAATAATAAATAATAAATAATAAAGGAAACAAATGAAAATATATGAAAAGACGTGATAAGGGATGAAAAATCATGAAAACGCATGAAAAAGGATGGAGAAGCATATGAATAATGAGGCATTAGAAAGAATGAGAACGCATGGAAACTCGTGACAATTCTGGAAAACTCCTTAATAATTCAACATAATCATCATAATTACCCACAAAAAACTATTTATTAAGATAACAAGTCATGGAAAACCAAATAAATAGTAATAAATGGAGCAACCGATAAAACCCATCAAAACGGTCATAAAGAGACAAAAACATTGGACTCACATTAACGGGGATAACTTATGATCCGAGAGTCCGTTTTAGATCCGCGACCTGTCAAATCAAAGATCCTGAAACGATCTTCAACCTGAAAGGTGAAAGAGTCCGAATGGACAGGCGGATCAGATGTTACGACCATTTAAAAAAAAATATGCCGGGGAATGGGTGCTAGAAACGAGGCACTGAAAAACATAACAAACCCGATACCCAATAAAAAGGCCATAACATATGATCGAGGAGTGCATGTGGGCGCCGCGACTAGTCAAACTGAAGCTCATGGAACGAGCTATGATCTGGAAGGTGGAGGAGTCCGAACTGACACGCGGATCGAAAGTTAGGTCTGTTTGAAGACAAGTTCGACGGGACACTGGTGACAGAAATGGGGTTTTGGAGGCCATTAGAGGGGTTTTTGGGTTGAAAAACACAACATAAGCATGCTTCTGTGGAACTAGTGTGTATCTCTCTTCGCTGGCTTCGATTTGATATGTGGTAGAGCCCAAACGGACACCCAGAGCGAAAGTTATGGCTGTTTGAAGTTGGAGAAAATTTTCAACTTTCTTATAACTCTAATATCTTTTGCACCTTAGACCGTCTCATGGTATTGATTATATGTGCCTCTATATCTCTTCATGAGATTCGATTTGACTGGTCGTGGCGCTTCAACGGACGCCCAGATCAAAAGTTATGGTCGTTTTAGTGATTTCGGGGTTTCTCGTGTTTTTTTATTTTTTCATTTCATTTCGCGACGGTTTTACTAAAACCGCCGCTATTTCGAGGCGGTTTTACCGAAACCGCTGCTATTTCGCGGCGGTTTTTTAAAAAACCACTGCTAATCCTCGAATAAAATTTAAAAAAAATAATAAAAAAATAATAAAAAAAATAAAAAAAATAAAAAAATAATAATTTTTTTTGCATTTCGTGGCGGTTTAAAAACCGTCGCGAAATGGCGGCCCAAAACGCGTTTAGCGACGGTTTTGAAAACCACCGCGAAAAAACCGCCGCTAAACAGCCGTTTTCTTATAGTGTAAATAATATATGGTATGATAAATATGATTATGGTTATTAAAATATTCAAAATAAATCTATATTTTTTATATAGGAGGTTTAGACATGTACTTAGGAAGTCAAAATTTAAGGTAATGAGAATTTCATCCCACATTTATTTCTTTGGGACACATGCCTTATACACCACTTATTTATTTTTTGTGGAGTATATACTACCCATGAATGCATTTTACGATTGTTATCATGAAATTATTGGATATAAATATTGTAGAGACACAAAGCTTGACGTACATGGACATTAGATTACTTTTACGGAATACTTAATACATAACAAAAACTAACACTCAAAAACTGTAATAGTTTAGTGTCTTTGGATACTTGGAATATAAATTCTTAATCATGTTCAAAGATCCTCAACATCTCCCATAACGATCTTCCCCTTTTTGTTTCCTTACCTAAAACCTTTATTTTAATCATGGTGGAAAAAACATAAAAAGGGTGAGCTCAAATGCTCAGTAAGGGTAAGCATGGAGAAAATAAAACAAACCATATACATTTGAACTTAAAAACATGAACATAATGTTTAAACATCAAGATCTTGAGCAATGACATATAACATGGCAGTACATAAGGCATAGATCATAATAGAACATCAATCATGATAAAATAGCATGGGAATAAAACAAGTAATTTTGGCAACCATTAAGCACATAATATGATTTCCATAGTAGCCAAGGCATTGCTGCCAAGACCATATTAGTGGAAAAAGTCCCTTACTAAACCGGGTTTACATGTCGTTCCAGCCCTGTATTACTAAACCAGATTTACTTGTCGTTCCATCCATGTCTATCTCATGAGATATAAATCTTTACCCAATGGATTGAAGGGAGATATAGGTCCCACCAATCTTATAATGAAATCATTCATACTTGTGCCACAAATTAAACATAAATCATTCATCATAACCCAAAGAATAAAATGGGTTTCATAAACATCATCCCATCATAACATAATCCATATAAAATAAATGGATATTATTTCAACATAATAGAAGTTAAACCATTTAAATCATAGAGACATTATACTTGAAACATACACATATGAAATAATGTCATCTTAGATGGAAAATGGTTTTGATGAAACAATTGAAATGAATTCTTGATGAAAATTTCCTTTCTTATTCAAAATCATTTTCTTTTCACAAAATGCCATGAAATTTTAAAAGAAAATGATTTTGTTGAAAATTGTCATGAAATCTTGTAGTGTAAGCTTCATGAAAAAAAGCATTATGAAATCGTAAAAATCCGTTCATGCCGTATAAGTTGAAAAAAACATTCTTCTCATACTTTTACTGGAAAAGTCAAAAAGTACCTCATAAGGTAAACAAAAAAAAGATTCCTTAAATACCATTTAAATGGGTAAAATGGACTTTAAATATACATGAAAACATTTTTATAAAACTTGGACATAGATGATAAATATAACCCCAATAAATACTTACGTATAAGCAATCTCGGATAGAAAACAATTGAGATTGCAACATTATCCCTTACTTTAGTTCTGATATGCTTCGTACGTATCTGAACCTACTATATAATGATTTAAATAATGTCATTGACTTATTACAGAATCATATTCATTGTTATGATATCATATATGGTTCACTTATGACTTTATATTACCCATTCTTTTGTAAATCCATGTTAAAGCAGCATTTTCGATAAAATCGTTTCATTTATCGTACATGTTTCGTCTTATTGTTCTTGATATTATTACTTATATCCAGATTTCTTTAATTTCACAATGTAAAATTTTTTTTATATATAATAAATAATAAATATATAAATATATATGATATATTGATAAATGGAATGAAATACACCGTTCATGGAGACGGTAGGTCGTACGTACGCATGAACGCTGTTTTCGTTTCCTTATTGAATTGAATGGAATTAAATAGAGTACATACATATATATATGAATAAATCCCTAAGAATTATTATGTCATATATTTCATTATTACTTATTATATATACTTTATAATCATTCTTGAATTTTTACATGGAAGATGAATCTCATCGTGTCGTGGAGACGGTAATCCGTACGTACGCACAAGCGATGATATCGTTCCCATATTTATTGAATGGAATTGGAGTGAATTATATAATATCATATAATAAGTATAATGTTATTATAATCATATTTAGTTAGTATTTACACCATTATACCCATCCAAGGAATGTGGTGGTGGAAAAACAGATTACACCATGGCATGGAGACGGTATTTCGTACGTACGCACGCGTGGTGATTTCATTCTCCATTGGATGGATAGAAGGTGAAATGGGTTTGTTTCATATTCATAATAATATATCATTATATTAGGGATACTTATGTTATTACTTCATAATGAAACCACTAAATAAGAGGACGTAGAAGAAGAAAGAAACTTGAAAGAATAGGTAGAAGGTATTACCTCTTCCTCGCAATTCCCTCCTTTGAACGTCCTCTTAGGGCACTAGAGTTGGTCTTTTGAGAAGAACAATACCTCTATAAGGATTCTAGGGAAGTGTGGAAGTGAAATGGGCATGGTTTGGACGATCTTCAAGGCTCAAAATGGTGTGAGGAGAGGGAGGAGGTGCCCTTTAATAAGGGAGGAGAGGGGCACCTTTGGAAATATAAGAAATATTAATTTATAATAAATTAAAACCCCACATAAAAACTTCCAAAATGACTCAAATTAGGATATGAGTTAAGATAGGGTTTTAATCCCATCAACCAATTAAATTTAGACATGTTTTGATTTTATTTTAAACCTTATCATTTTGATTTATCATTATTTAATCTATTTAATTTTCTTCGTGGTAATAATATTCTAAATTTTAAATTATTATGAATACTTACTTATGTGTTGTGAATTTTCCACAATTAGATACATTATTACTTTTTTTGTCATATAATTTTAAATTAGTAATTTTAATTTTTTTTAAATTTCTAAACAATTTAATATTATGTTATTTTTATAAAATATCAATAGTATCAATTTTTACACTATTCAATTATTTGAATTTAAATAAAATCCACAGAGAAGATATATTCAATACAAAATATTTAATATATTCATAACATTTAATATTCATCTATAAAATTTGTGGAGAACATTAAATAGTTCATATAATAATTATTTTAATATTTTTAAAACCATTTATGTGATATTTCTCTTAATAAAATAATTACTACAACATTTTTTTATAATTATTTAATATAATTATTTTTTACATAAAAATTAAAAATAAAATATTAGGATGAAGATAAATCTTATATAGTTCATAAGAATACATTTAGTCAGATTTCGCTTCTAAAACACCAAATGTTTAAAACGTTATATTTATTAAATTATGAAGGTGACAACTTTGACATCATTTAAAATAAAATAATATAAGTGTCATAATCACTTTTATAAGACTCCAAAAGGTCATATATTCGGTAATTGGATGATTATGGTGTAGATATACATTACCAATAAGTTTTTTTCAGGTTTTTGGGCCCTTTAATATGTATTACTATTTCAATAAAAACAATATTATTGATTTTTTTACTAAATAAATAATTTCTGCATCATTAATGTATAAGCTAATAAGGTAATTAAATAACTCTTAAAAATTAAAAATAAATTACCATGATAAAGAAAAACATTTTTTCTTTCAAATGAGTATTTATAACTGAATTTATATTCAGTATAACATTATATTAAAAATACTGTAATTATTAAAGTTTGAGTGAGACATATTTCACTTTCTTTTAAATAAAATAAACTAAAGGTCTTAATCACATCCAAGTGGCTTCTAATGGATTTTATTTCTACCCAAATATGAATTAGGACGAAATATAATAATCTAATTGTATTAAGACAAGTGTTAGGGTAATTTTATAATATTATATATACCCTTAATTACCCTATTTACCTTTAACGATGGTAAATAAAATTTACTGTAGTTACTATTCATAATGCCCAAAAATAAAAATCAGTCTATTAATAGATTTTGGGCCCAATAATTACAAATATGAAACCTATTTTTCCAAATTCAATACATAGAAGTTGTAGAAATTAAATTAAAATTAATCCCGTTGTCGAAAGAAAACGAGTTTTTGTTTTAAAACATTGCAAAAGATTGAATTGATTTAACCTACTAATTCAATGTAAAATAAATGATAATGAAATACATTATATTAAATGGTAAAAATATATTCTATTTATACTTTAAAACTATTAAATATTATAATTTAACCACATAAATTATTACGATGAAAAAATTTGTTTTTAATTAAAATATAGCGTGTTTTTACTATTCATTAAAATATGAAAGTTATCAGAATAATATGAAAAATTTATCCAAGATAAAATTTTATATCCTGATTCGAAAGAAGAATTTTATTTTGTAAAGTTGAACTTATTAATAGTCAAAAACTATATTTAATGTGGGTGCGCCATCAAAAGGTGGAAAAACTGCATTTTTTTTAAAATACTTATTTTACCCGAAAAAATTATTTTGTTCTCATACCATGTTCTAGAAAATATGTAAGATGAATAATAATGTTATAAAATTTAAAATGTATTTAATACTATTCATAACGGCTAGTTTGTGATAATATTATAACCATATATCATTGTTTAGTGAAACCCGGTATTGCGTACAACACACGCTATTGAGGAAGGTCGCGATTGCGTGTAATGCAAGAAAAGTTAGGGTTCCGTGTAGTGAAAGACTCCTTTGTTTTTTCTTATAATAGAATCCAACCATATTTCATTTACACATTGAATATATTTATATATATACACACTCAATGTTGCGTAGAATAACTACTATAAAACAAACTTGAAATTGTGTGTAACACGATCCAAGATTAGTGTTGCGTATACTACAAGATAATACGGTGTTGCGTATAACGCAAGATAATCTTGGTGTAGCATAAAACAGAAGATATGAAAGAAATTAAACGAATATATCTTATAAAATCTCGGGTTGTTACATTCTACCCCCATTAAAATGAATTTCGACATCCAAATTCGCCGGGGTTATAAATCGATTATTATTCATAGAAACCCACATCGTAAAAAGGAATAATAAAACTTAATTTTAAAAACTAAATTATGAAATGTAAATATTACCCAAAGTAACTCATCATTGGGTTTCCATATAGGAGAAAAAAGGTGAAAATTTGGATATGGAAGAAAAATCTAACCATCAAGTTCTGATGGAGAGTGGTAGAGAACATGGCTATGAAAAAGCCAACAATCACAAAGCCATAAATTTTTGATGTTTTAAGGTACCATCTGATTCATCAGATATGAGGGAACTAGGACAACATTTTTGGTTTTCAAGATCATTTCCCTAATGTTGAAGAATTTTCAAATCAAAAGAAATATTTACTTGATTTTGGTACAATCTCACCGTTGTTCGTACCTTGAACAATTTCCACTTCATCTCTTAAATAAATTATGTTGAATTTGTCATTCGTGAAGTGTTATCAGATCATGTGATAGAATGATGAGTCATTCCATCTGTTTCAAACAAAAAGGTTAGAAAAAGTTATCAAATATACATAATTCCATCTATGTTGTGGTTAATCGCATATGATTCCAAAAATGGACATATACTTCATCTATCATACTGATTAATAAAATAAAACTAGTATCTACTAACAAGGGACTTACTGTAGTCCGGTGGTAGGCGATAAAGGAATGTCGTACTTCGGTTGTGGGTTTGATTCCCACAACCTTGTCCGACGTGACGGGTTGTCGCCCATCCTACAGGTTGTCCTTTTTCTAAAATTACATTATTATAACATTCCTGCAATAATATCAAAAAAAAGTTCTAGACTTAATCAATACTATCTGATGCCTAACTTAATCCATTCCTATCTTTAGGATTATCCAAAATACTTCTGTCCAATCTTATAGTATAAAGAAAACAATTTCTTGAAAGGTCAAATAACAAGCAGGTGAATACCATAATTTATACGATATATCTTTTTGGTCACATTACAAACATGTGAATACCTTAATCATGTATTCTCTTAAAAAATTAATACCCATTGAACCTTAGTGAAAACATGAATGCTGTCAAAATTTAATTCTTCCGACATACCAAAATCCCAAAAATTCTATATACTCAAACCATGATATCACTTAGTCCGTATATCAATCATGAGCTCATTTCATTTTTTTCATTATCTACTCATTATGCGCATATCATCTTCTTTCCAAAAATATTTCAATCACTTTTTCATGGTTACTAGTACCATATAATTATTGAAAACCAATACATAGATATTCCAAAATTCCACAATACCATAAATGAGATTCCATGATACTATTTTGAAATTCCATTACATAAACACTTAATCATTACACAACATCATTTTCATACTCAACATCACAAATAGTGATTGCATGAGACTTCCCTTTATCCTTTTCCTTAAGAGGTTGCTCACATCTATCATCATTAACCCTTGGATTAGGGAATTGATTAGCATAATTCCCCATTTCCTTGCACTTGAAGCATTGAAGTGTTAGTGGAGTATTTTCGGTAGTCTTTTCTATATTAATGTCATTAGAAACCTTTTTTCCCATTACTTAGACACTCAAATGCTCGATGAACTTCTTTTCCACACTTGATACATTTTTTAGTACCTTTTAGACAATCTCCACTATGCTTCTTTCCACACTTTGAGCATAAAGAAACATACATCTTCTTTTCACCATTGTTATGAGATTTCTCTTTGAACTCCATATTTCGTTTCTTGTCAAAACAATGAGATGGATATGTAACACCAACTTCCATTTCTACCTTGATAGCATAAAACACATTTTATTCATAGCTACTGAAGTATCTTATAGCTAATTCCCTTAAAGACTTGGTTTTAATAAATTGAAGAATTGATCAACTTTACATTCAGGTTGGATGATAATGCCAGATTCATACCTTGCAAGCCTTGTAAAATTCACCTCATATATACCAACAGATTCATCATCCTTTTTCTTAAGCTCAAGGAACTCCTTTTCAATCTTTATTCTAAGAATACGAGGGAAGTAATTATTGAAAAATAAGTTCTTGAACTCATCCCATTCCATGGATTCAATTTCACCTTGGGGCCTTGTGTTCTTAATTAGAGTCTACCACTGGTCTGGTTCACCTTCTAAACAGTAAATAGCCAGAATGACTTTTTCATGTTCTGAAAAATGAAGTATGGAAAATATCTTTTCAATGGTACTGATCCATTGTTCAGAAACAAGTGGATCGGAAGACCCACTGAGAGAAGGTGTACGTTGCCTCATGAAGAACTCAATAGAATATTGTTCCCTTCTCTGCTCATTTGGAAGTCCAGAATGATTCATAGCTTGTGTAAGTATAGCAATAAGATTTTGTACTCCATCTCCCATAACATTGGTTTGTTCAGGAGGAGAATCATTGCATTGTCCATTACATTGATCAACACGGTTCCTTCGGGTTCCAGCCATCTCCTAAAACCCAAAAAGAATAGTGTGAGAGGAAAAAAGTCATGCTAGGGGAACCAACATAATAAAGGGGGAGTACCTTCAATATCTAACATCTTAGGTTTAATTATAAGATCATTACCGTAATTCTAGAACTATAACCTATACTTGTACGTAACCTTAGGTACATCCCTAGACATACCTTAGAAATATCTCTAGGGATCTCACTAAACTATTTGCATCCTAGTTTCCAAAGGTTAACTAAACCTTTCCTCTGATACCAACTGTAGAGACCCAAATCTTGACGTACATGGACATTACATTACTTTTTCGGAATACTTAATACATAACAAAAACCAACACTCAAGGACCATAATAGTTTAGTGTCTTTGGAAACTTAGAATATAAAATCTTAATCATGTTGAAAGATCTTCAACATCTCCCATAATGATCTTCCCCTTTTTGTTTCCTTACCTAAAACCTTTCTTTTAATCCTAGGGGAAAAAACATAAAAAGGGTGAGCTCAAATGCTCAGTAAGGGTAAGCATGGAGAAAATAAAACAAACCATATACATTTTAACTTAAAAACATGAACATAATGTTTAAACATAAAGATCTTTAGTAATGACATATAACATGGCTATACATAAGGCATAGATCATAATGGAACATCAATCATGATGAAATAGCATGGGAATAAAACATGTAATTTTGGCAACCATTAAGCACGTGATATGATTTCCATAGTAGCCAAGGCATTGCTGCAAAGACCATCTTAGTGGAAAAAGTCCCTTACTGAACTGGGTTTACTTGCCGTTCCAGCCCGGTATTACTGAACCAGATTTACTTGCTGTTCCAGCCATGTCTATCTCATGAGATATAAATCTTTACCCAATGAATTGGATAGAGATATAGGTCCCACACATCTCATAATGAAATCATTCTTATTTGTGCCACAAATTAAACATAAATCATTTATCATAACCCAAAGAATAAAATGGGTTTCATAAACATCATCCCATCATAACATAATACATATAAAATAAATAGATATCATTTCATCATAAGAGAAGTGAAACCATGTAAATCATAGAGACATTATAATTGAAACATACACATATGAAATAATGTCATCTTAGATGGAAAATGGTTTTGATGAAACACTTGAAATGAATTCTCGATGAAAATTTCATTTCTTCTTCAAAATCATTTTCTTTTCAAAAAATGACTATAAATTTTAAAAGAAAAGGATTTTGTTGAAAATAGTCATGAAATCATGTAGTGTAATATTCATGAAAAAAAAGCGTTATGAAATCGTAAAAATCCGTTCATGCTGTATAAGTTAAAAAAAACATTCTTCTCGTACTTTTGCTGGAAAGGTCAAAAAGTACCTCGTATGGTAAACAAAAAAAATATTCCATAAATACCATGTAAATGGTTAAAAAGGAATTTAAATATACATGAAAACATTTTTATAAAACTTGGACATGGATGATAAATATAACCCCAGTAAATACTTACGTATAAGAAATCTCGGATAGAAAACAATTGAGATTGCAACATTATCCCTTACCTTAGTTCCGATATGCTTCGTTCGTATCCGAACCTCCGGTATAATGATTTAAATAATGTCATTGACTTATTACAGAATAATATTCATTGTTTGGATATCATATATGGTTCACTTATGACTTTATATTATCCGTTCTTTTTCTAAATCCATGTTAAAACAGCGTTTTGGGTAAACTCATTTCATTTATCGTACGTGTTTCGACTTTTTGTTCTTGATATTATTACTTATATCCTGATTTCCTTAATTTCAGAATGTAAAACATGATTTATATATAATAAATATTCAGCATATACATATATATGATATATTGATAAATGGAATGAAATACACCGTTCATGGAGACGGTAGACCGTACGTACGCATGAATGTTGTTTTCGTTTCCTTATTGAATTGAATAGAATTAAATAGATGACATAAATATATATATATAAATAAATCCAGTAGCATTATTATGTTATATATTTCATTATTAGTTATTATATATACTTTATAATCATTCTTGAATTTTTAACATGGAAGATGAATCTCATCACGTCGTGGAGCCGGTAATCCGTACGTACGCACAAGCGATGATATCATTCCCATTTTTATTGAATGGAATTTGAGTTAATGATATAATATATTAGAATCATTATGATGTTATAATAATCATATTTAGTTATTCTTTACACCATTATACCCATCCAAGTAAGGTGGTGGTGAAAAAACAGATTACACCACAGAGTGGAGACAATATTCCGTACGTACGCACTCGCATTGATTTCATTTTCCATAGGATGGATAGAAGGTGAAATGGGTTTGATTCATATTCATAATAACATATCAGTATATGAGGGATAATTATGTTATTACTTCATAATGAAAACCCTAAAGAAGAGGAAGTAGAAGAATAAAGAAACTTGAAAGAATCGGTAGAAGGTATTACCTCTTCCTCGAAGTGCCTCCTTTGAACTTCTTCTTAGGGCACTAGAGTTAGTCTTTTGAGAAGACCAGTACCTCTATAAGGTTTCTAGGGAAGTGGGGAAGTGAAATGGTCAGGTTTTGACCGATCTTAAAGGCTCAAAATGGTGTGAGGAGGAGAGGGAGGAGAGGGTCACCTTTGAAAATATAAGAAATATTAATTTATAATAAATTTAAACCCCACATAAAAACTTCAAAAATGAATAAAATTAGTATATGAGGTAATATAGGGTTGTAATCCAATCAACCAATCAAATTTAGACATGTTTTGATTTTATTTTAAACCTTATAATTTTGATTTATCCTTATTTAATCTATTTAATTTTATTTATGGTAATAATATTTTAAATTTAAAATTGTTATAAATACTTACTTATGTGTTGTTAATTTTCAATAATTAGATATATTATTACTTTTTATAACATATAATTTAAAGTTTTTAATTTTTAAATATTTTTTTTGATTTTTAAACTATTTAATAATATGTTATTTTTATAAAATATCAATAGTGTCAATTTTGACACTATTCAATTATTTGAATTTAAATAAAATCCACAGAGAATACATATTCAATAAAAATTATTTAAAATATTCCTAACATTTTATATTAATCTTGAAAATTACTGGAGAACATTAAATAGTTCATATAATATTTATTTTAATATTTTTAATACCATTTATGTGATATTTCTCTTAATAAAATAATTACTACAACATTTTTGTATAATTATTTAATATAATTATTTTTTACATAAAAATTAAAAATAAAATATTAGGATGAAGATAAATCTTATATAGTTCATAGTAATACATTTAGTCAGATTTATCTTATAAAACACCCAAATTTTAAAATGTTATATTTATTAAATTATGAAGGTGACAAATTTGACATCATTTAAAATACAATAATATAAGTGTCATAATCACTTTTATAAGACTCCAAACGGTCATATATTAGGTAATTGGATGATTATGGTGTAGAAATAAATTACCAATAAGTTTTGATCAGGTTTGGGGGCCTTTTAATATGTATTACTCTTTCAATAAAAACAATATTATTGATTTGTTTACTACATAAATAATTTATGTATCATTAATGTATAAGATAATAAGGTAATTGAATAACTCTTAAAAATTACAAATAAATTACCATGATAAAGAAAACCATTTTTTATTTCAAATGAGTATTTATAACCGAATTTATATTCTTTATTAACTCATATTAAAAATACTTTAATTATTGAAGTTTGAGTGAGACATATTTAACTTTCCTTTAAATAAAATAAACTAAAGGTATTAATCACATCCAAGTGGGTTTTAATGGATTCCATTTCGACCCAAATATGACTTAGGATGAAATATAATCATCTAATTGTATTAAGGAAAGTGTTAGGGTAATTTTATAATATTATATTTACCCTTAATTACCCGATTTACCTTTAACGACGGTAAATAAAATTTACCGTAGTTACTATTCATAATGACCAAAGATAAAAAGTAGTCTATTAATATAATTTGGACCCACTTATTCGAAATATGGAATCCATTTTTCCAAATTCAATACAGAGAAGTTTCAGAAATTAAATTAAAATTAATCTCGTTGTTGAAAGAAAATGAGTTTTTGTTTAAAACATTGCAAAAGATTAAATTGATTTAACCTACAAATTATATGTAAAATAAATGATAATGACATAAATTATATTAAATGGTAAAAATATATTCTATTCAAACCTTAAAACCATTAAATATTATAATTTAACCACATAAATTATTACGATGAAAAAAGTTGTTTTTAATTAAAATATAGCGTGTTTTTACTATTCATTAAAATATGAAAGTTATCAGAATAATATGAAAAATTTATCCAAGGTAAAATTTTATATCTTGATTAAAAAGAAGAATTTTATTTTGTAAAATTAAACTTATAAAAATGTCAAAAACTAGATTTAATGTGTGTGCGCCATCAAAAGGCGGCAAAACTGCATTTTTTTTGAAAAATACTTATTTTACCCGAAAAATTTATTTTGTTCCCATACCAAGTTCTAGAAAATGTGTAAGATGAATAATAATTTTATAAAATTCAAAATTTAGTTAATACTATTCATAAAAGATAGTTCGTGATAATATTATAACCATATATCGTTGTTTAGTGAAACCCGGTATTGCGTACAACACACGCTATCGAGGAAGGTCGCGATTGCGTGTAATGCAAGCCTAGTCAGGGTTGTGTGTAGTGAAATACTCCTTTGTGGTTGCGTATAACAGAATCCAACCATATTTCATTTACACATTGAATATATATATATATACACACACACACACTCAATGTTGCGTAGAATAACTACTATCAAACAAATTTGAAATTTTGTGTAACACGATCCAATATTAGTGTTGTGTATACTACAAGATAATACGATGTTGCTTATAGCGCAAGATAATCTTGGTGTAACGTACAACAGAAGATATGAAATAAATTAATAGAATATATCTTATAAAATCTCAGGTTGTTACAAATATCCATCATATGATCTTTATTTCATGGGTATTATGATTCCAAAGATACCCAAGTGGTAAAGGTTTTATGTTAAAATATCATTATTTATCAGCATTATTAATGATTTTTCTTCCAATGATTAAATATTATATTCTATATCTCAAGAAAGTCATTTATTTATCTTATATTATGTATATTTCAAGAAAATAAATGTGTTACTAATTTTCTTTTTTATGTATTCTTCTGATTCTTTCAAGCTATGGATGTGCA
Source organism: Viscum album (assembly GCA_963277665.1). Classification (NCBI taxonomy): domain Eukaryota; kingdom Viridiplantae; phylum Streptophyta; class Magnoliopsida; order Santalales; family Viscaceae; genus Viscum; species Viscum album. The sequence continues at coordinate 1,964,679,607 of OY728137.1, forward strand.
TCATGCTGCTCATACCCTATACTTTTAATTCTATCTTGATATAGAAAAAACCTTTAGTTAGAGTAGATGGTTTTGTTGGTCATGTCTAGGAATCTTTGGATGTTGAGTTTTTTGGACACCTGTAAATTATTACCCTTTATAAGTCATAAAAATCTCATGTATGAGGCATATTAGGTGAAAAACCCAAGGAATCCTATGTCGAACATAGGATAGTTGAAGCCAGGGGTGTTGGAATCTAAGGACTTTTACCATTGGAATCCCATGTTTATTGTATAGGGTAGAAATTAAGTTTAGGTGAACCATAGGTTTAAAATCTTATAGCAATGGGAAAGTGGTTAAGTGTTCCCCCAGGGGGGAATATTTCACACTTTAGGGTTTAGTTATGTGTGTCCTAAGAGGGGAAGATTTCAAAATTGAGGGTTTGTTTAAGTGTGTCCCTAGGGAAAATATTTCACACTTGAGGGTTTTGTTAAGTGTTTTGGGGTATCGATATTGAACCTTATGGATGTACCCCATGTATTTTGGTATTTCAGGATTGAATCTCATGGAGGCATCCTACATAGCGAGTTTAGGATAAAATGATCAAAAAACACATTGTTTGGTGTCACAGTTTAAGGTCAGATGGCACGTATGTCTATATAGTTAAAATCACGGGGTACGGATTCTCATGTTGTGGAAGGAGTTTTAATGAGGCATGGCTTGGTTCTTATGCATTAAAGATTTCTAAAGGAGTATCATACCATGGTAGGGAAGTATGGTGCGGGGATTTATGCATAAAAGCTTCCTGAAGGAGGAGGATCATCCCATGGTGGGGAAGGATGGTGTGGGACTTACATGGAAGATACCTAAAAGAGTAATATCATCCCATGGGGGGAAATAGTGGTGTGTGGATTATGCATGGAACCTACCCTAAGAAGAACAATCATCCAATGGTGAGGGAGAAGGTGGAATCCCATGATTATTGTACATAGGGCATCATGTTCTCATCACACAGGTGGGAATACAGTTTAACATCATATTATGAGAATGTTTTTTGGAATTATAACATCATATAACTAGGAAATTGGGCTATAATGTTTTATGTCATACAACTCAGATGCTTGTGGGGTCTATATCTAGGGACACCATTTTTAAGTAGGAGAGGAGATCTGAAAAAAGCCCTATCTACTAGGAATGGTTGGAAGTTTCCTATTATGATTCAAAATTTAGGGATCATGTGTCCACATACCATGTACCTCTCGGTGGGTCATGGTATGAACACTACCTTAGAGGAGTGGTAATCTGGGGTCCAGATGTTAGGGAGTCTATGCTTAGGAGAAAAAGGAATTATGGTGACTATTACTCTGAGAAAAAGGTAAGGTAATAGTCTTGGTCATACTTTAAGAAATAAGGGTAGAAATAGGGGTTGGTGATACTGATCAAAAGGGGATTTTTATTATAGATGAACTGGTTATGGATAGGTATAAGGGCCATAGGAATACAACTTTCATAAAAATTATTGGATGAAAGAAGAAACCATTGAGAGGCTTGGTGGATAGGTTTCATGAAGGTTGGGATTTCAAAAACGTTTAGGGATTCACAAAGGATAGGGGTCTCATGAAAGAGAATGTTTTGTTAAATGGGGTTACCCTTCCTTGAAGTGAAGTCTTGGTTCCCATGGGGTTGGTTTTGTAAAGGATAATTATCTCGAATAACCCCAAGATCCACAAAGGATTTTCTTCTTATGCGAAGGCTATGAGAATTTGTGAAAGGAATCCCACTATGGGATGAGGTTCTCAAAATCCCATGAGTGTTCATTTCATGAAAGATGGATACCCTGGGAAATCCATGTCTTGTTTAGTTCATGAAGGTTGTAATTATGTGAATTTAGGGTTTTTTCAAGAATTCCAAGGGTTTCTTCCCCTAAAAATTTCAACAAGGGTAGGTTTCATAGGACCAATAGAGGTGAGGGAATCAATTTTGTGAAAGATAGAAGCTTTCATGGAAGATTACAAGTTTCATGAACGGATGGGTGTTCCAAAAATAGACATATGCTACATGGAGGTTACTGCCTCAAGCATCATGTGGACAATGACATCTGTGAACTGAAGTTATGTTGTGTGGTGGTTACCCCCCAAGCTCCATACAAATGTGGAATTCTACAAACCAAATTTATATTGTGTGGTGGTTACTACCTCATGTTCTATGTGGACAATGAATCCCATGAATAAGAGTTATGTTTCAAGAAGGTTACTGGATAAAACTCTATGTTAACAGTGAATTTCATGAACCAGAGTCACACAATAAAGAGGATACCATATTTTGAATAAGTTTGAGTTTAATAAAATATTTTTCTTCTAAATAGTTTTTATTTTTTATAATTTCTAAGTTTCATGAAATTGTTTACTTTATTTAAGAATTGTCCTTATTGTCTGTTTTCAAAAATAAAACTTCAGAGAGCCATAAAATTTGACCCATACACCCATTCAGGAACCACAACTAGTAAAATCAAAGCCTAAGAAACAAAATACACTTCTACATTAGGTTCTTTATCATTTGGTCCATTCATGGATGATTTTTTACATCACTAAACCCCCCCTCTAAATGGTTTCCAATGAGGATGAATAGGGTGTGACAGACCATATTCAGAGGAAAGTGATAAGGAAAACATCTTACCTTAAAGCCTAATGTATCTCAATAGTATTGGGAAATCTATCAAAATTGGTAGTTTCTTGACTCGGAATTACATGGTTAGTGAGTGGAACTCTACAAAACCATCTTTATTCCTAACATGCATATATTCATGAGCAGCATAACACAAGAGGAATTGAATTCTACTTGAACAAAGGGGGTGATGAAGTATGTGTATTGGGCTGCCCATGGTTTGGAACATGAAGAGGGTGACATGGTGATAGGGGATGATTGATGTCCTTGTTCGAAACATGAGACCTTTTAATATGGCATTAGGAGTCTTTCAGAGACTGTGCCTAGGATGGTAGGTGAGATAATGTGTCTAGGCATGTTTTCCATTAGGGGGACCTTTCAGACATGAAAAATGATTGGGAACACTATCTATGAGGACACAAAGCATGGGGTTGAACTGATGAAATGTTTTAATAGAGTTCAACACCCTTGGTATTACACCACTATGTTTTTGATCACATCATGTGGGCATAACAGTCTGGATGAAGGTGAGACTCATCTTCTATGGGAAGCATCATCTTAGATGCCATATGATGGTTAAGGAACTCAAATTGTATGTCAGGTGACCAATAATAAATGGGTAAAGGTATTCTCAAGAAATTTTGTAAGATGTTTTTAGTGTTACATAATTCTATGAGAATGAAGGGTATTAAATTTAATGTCTTTTGGAAATAAAATTGAACATGTAATTTAATTCCATATAGTGAAGACAATGTGTCATGTAATTTAATTTCATTACATTAAGTTGTTCATTGAATAATTTAATATCTTCTTATTAGGTCGAATGAACCGATGTGAATAAACCTCAATCGGTTAGTGTAGTGGGATGCATGGATAGAAATATAATGGGTGGAACCTCATAGATGATCTCGTGAGGCAAAGTGATATGAAATTTGGCTCTAAATGTTTCCTGAATCGATGGGTTTAGTGAGTAGAGATAGGTTTTTATGGGTCCAATGGTGGGTCTTGCTGGGTTTGTTCCTTTTAATCCATACCCTCATATTTTCCCAAGTAATGATAGTGTCTTGGTGGTCATGAGTCAAAAAATTTCTCAGGTTTCCAATAATGGTTTTCAATTTGATTGAAATTTGTTCCTCTTGAATTTGGAAGTTTAAGGTCATTCCAGTTCAAAAAAGAAGTTTTAAATAGTTTAAGGTTATAATGTTTGGACCAAGGGTTTAAAATAGTTTAAGTTCATAATTCCTGGACCATGGGTTGCAAATAGTTTATGGTCATAATGCTTGGACCATGGGTTTATAATAGTTTAATGCCATATTTCTTGTACCAGGGGGGGAGTGTTTCAAAGGAGAACATATGGCATGGAGGAGGGGTAACCTGATTTGAATCAGGGGCCCAGGAGACCAAATTCTGCATGGATTATTTCTGAGATAAGCATGTGTGTCATAGAGGAGAGGCAACCCAATGTGAATCAAGGGAAAAGGAGATTTGATGATACACAAAAAATATTTGAGAAAACTTTCACACAATTTATGGTTTTTATTCTTTGAACGAGTGTCCTACTTTAAGGTTGTTGAGTTCAGACTGTAGGGGAACTCATTTTTCTCAAACATAATTAGGGAAACTCATCCCTAACTTTTAATCCCACAAGATCCATGATTTATGTGAGAAACAAGGAGTGGTATGGATTTCCCATTGATTTTAGGTGGTCTACATAAAAAGGAGAAAATTGACTGACTTGGGGAATTCCAAAAAGGGTAAATCATGACTTCCAAGACCAGGATAATAAAAGAGGATTGGTCGATGGGTGGGGAACAACTATTGAACATGTTCTAAACATAGTTTCCACACCCCCACAAGTCAATTATGTGGTAAAAAATATGAAATTGATGGTTGAATGAGTTCACAAAAAGGGAACCTCTATCTATTACCAATGATCATTTAAGGCATGATCCCATGATGGATGGTGAGATAGTGTGTAAAAGAACCATTACCATTAGGAAGCACATTAAGGCTAAGAGGACAATGAAAATACAAATCAATGAAATTAAAAAGTGTGTAAATCGAAGTGGTAATGTCCCTGAGGGAATTTTGAGTACCCTGGGGTCCATCTTCCTCTATGCTCAATCATGATGGATGAAAATTTGGGTGGGAAAGGTTCAAGAATAGCTTGGAAGGGGAATAACTTGAAAAAATAAGATAAAAGGGTTCGAACCATGATAAGAGATGTAGGAATCACTACGTACCCCATGAGAATAGGAATCAAGCCACACATTGTTTTGGAACATGGAGTGGTAGGTGACCAATGATGAAAGGGAGGTGTCCTCTCTAAAGAAGACATTGAGTCATATCAAACTCATTAAATGAGGCATCCCAGGTCTATATGGGGTAAGACTATAGTTTAAAATCTTTTTCTAAGTATGTTGGTTTTAGTTCATCTCACATTGGTCACGTGGGGCATCTTATATTTATATGGGGTAAGGATACAATTTAACATATGATAGTGTGAATATTAGGATTTATAGTTTAAAGAAATATTGATTGGACTATGGTTGTTACTAGTTTAAGGTCATAGATCTCAGAACATGGGGTGTGGGTTTCCTAACATGGGTTGTGTGGTGTGAAAGAGTGAAAAACTGATGTGAAAATAGGGATAAAGAGACCCTTTTCTACACAAAAAATCCAAGAAAACCAACACCCAGGTTGATGTCATGATGTTGAGGGAGGAAAGACACCATGATGATTTTATGGGGGAGGCTAAACCTAGGATATGAGATATGGGAATCACTACATATACCATGGTAATGGGAATAAATCCACACATAGTCTATAATATAGAGTGGTAAAAGAACGACCTCTTGATAGAGGATACTATGAAAAAGATATGGGGGAATTGGTCCGCTGAAACACCAAGAGTGAAGAAAGCCATATGAAGAATGAGCCACAAGGGGCTAGTGCACATAGTTTAAGGTCATTATGATTGGACCTGAAGGGGTATAGGTATATTATGGATGCTTTGGGGTTTCATAAGAGTTTAAAAATACATGAAAAAGGATCCATGTATTCTCTACACAACAAAAGGAAATCATGAAACTCGTTGCACACAGTTTAAGTCCATAAGTGTTAGACCAGGGGGAGGCATCAAAATAGGATTGTGCTGAGGTTGGGATTGGTATGTTAGATCTTGGAATCCCTACATATCTCACTAAGCATGGTAATCAAGCCATATATAGTTCTGGGATTCAATGTGGTGTATTTCCAGCACTAATATGGTAATGTCCTCTCTAGTGAGGACCTTGAATCATCTCACATTTTTCATATGATTCATATCAATTTTAATATGGGATAATGATAAAGTTTAACATTATTTGTTGAGGATATTGGTTTTTTTCATCCCATATTTTTCATATGAGGCATCCTATGTTTATCATATAAGTTAAGTCTATAGTTTAACACCGTGTGTTAAAGATTTTTTCCATCTCATATTTTTTATATGAGGTATCCTAGTTTTATGTGGGGTAAGACTATAGTTTAAAATCATGTTTTAAAAATTCTAGTCCTTTTAGTTTATATTCATACAACTTAGACTCTGGATGCTTCTATTTTAAGATCATGGAGCTCAGACCAGCGGTGCAAATCTTAGTTTATGTCCATGAAGCTCAAACCAAGGTTGAAAATAGTTTAAGGTTTCATTGTTTGGATCTTGGTTTTTTAGTTTATGGTAATGTATATTTGACTATGATGTGATCCAATTTAATTTCATATATCTTTGAATACTATGTTCATTCGAAGCACTACTTAAGGAAAATAGTATTGGTGGGAGGTGTGACAAACTCCCCGTCCATAGTGATTAATGCGTATGCACCATTTGAATAAAACATTTGGATATTTTATGGTCCTTCCCACTCATGTTCTATCTTTGGTGTATTTTTTACAGGAATCATTGGCATTCTGAGAGCTTGTACCATGTCACACTAGAGGAAGGATCAGACATAGATCTTCTTATTGAATGATCTTGCTACCGTATTCTGGTGCCTCTCAAATTTATGAAAGGATTGAAGCCTATTTTCATCAAGGGATTCAAAATAAGATATAGAAACATATAATATTCTATATAGTGTCTTCTGGTAATAAACAACCATCCAAAGTTATGGAAACTAAATCTCAATTGGTAAAATTTATTATATTCCATATACTAGGTACTATGGGTTCGCTTGGGAGAAATTTTGAGTTGTTTTCTGATTGGAAAAGAGGGAATTATGGAGTTTATCAAGCCATTTTTTTTGTTTTGGAACACTATATTCTTCAAAATGTTAGAGATGATTTTTTTGAATTCCTCTATCTTTCAATTTTCCTACACATGATATTGAAAAGTGTGGTTGAATCATATGTTATACATTGAATATAATTTCATCATCTCAAAAGCTCATAAATTATTACCATTATAAATGGGAATAGTGTGAGGAAACAAAAATTGATGGATGATGTGGGAGTTAAATAATTTGACCATGGACCCATTTTTATCTACTTGTAGGAGAACTGCTTTGGCCCACTTTGATAAGAACTCTTTTTTAGTTAAAATGAACCTGCCCTGTCAAGATGTCACTGGAAGGTAGGGACCCATAATGTCGAGTCCCTAAACTATAAAGGGAGAAGAATATTAGGTAGTGTATAGAATCTCTAGTAGTTGATACAAAAAAATTTCATGTATCTACCATGAATGACACCTCATGGAAAACACAATGCAGTTATGAACAATGGTGGACTAGAAGTAACCCTACCTCTAAATTTGGTGGGAGAGATTCAATCTCACCAGATGAGCTCCACAAGATCCTGGAGTGGACCTATTTTATCTTCTGATTCACCTTGTCTCCTTGGAATAAAAAGAGTATAATTCCATCGAACCCGCACCTATATAGGGGTTTTTCAAAGTTGGGGCCACTTTAGAGAGTAAAATAAGTTGCACACCAGTGTATTTTCTCATTCTTGTCTTGAACTGGTAGGAGGATTACATATTGAAGATACTCAAAAAATGGAGTCACCGAATTGGGCGTTTCTTAAACCATGAGAAGATATAAGGGACCTGGTACTGATGTTTCAACAACTGACTAACACACATGTTGTTTTTTATCATCTTAAGTAGTAGGGGAAATGTCCCTATGATATTCCACATGAATGACTAGGTCATATTGATCAATATCTATGAGGGATATAGATAATATTTCCATATCATGTTCTTGGTCGTTTTTTGATTGGGTAATATGTGTCACCTTTCAATAGGAATATAATTGGAAAATTAGTTGGAGATCCTATTCCAGTAGGGACACAATCTCTTGTTTTTTGATGACATAGTCACCCATGATCTGCTTGATGACCGGATCATAATCTACTTTAACCTAAAAATGGGGGACTTCAATTTTGAGGGACAAATCAGTACCAGTAATTAGAGTCTTTTACATGAACTCATTTTTGGTGAAACCTTCTCACAACATGAATGATTATGAAAAAATGGACTCTGAGAGAGTGATTAATATGATCCTTAAGCCAACACTATTGAGATTGGGATTATTGAGCCTTTTACTAGCTAGGATTTATGAAGCACCATCAAAATGCATATTCCAACACAGTAAAACCTGACCCACTGAGATAATAGATTCATATGGAAAATAAACATCTAAGGGGAGTTATTTAGGGGATGGATATGTGGATAGGAAGTCTCTCATTACTTGTCATTTGATGGATTTCTATTGGGAAAAGAAAATTTTGAATTGTTTTATGATTACTACCCAGTGTGAAATCAACCCATAAACATGGGGTGATTGAGGATGTACTTCAGTGGGTCAACTAAAGGAACCCATTGTATCTCAGGGCACTAAAAATAATGTCAAAGATTCTATACTAAAAATACCAGCATGGAAAAACTCTTCTTGATGGGGGAGTATATAGTCTCCATGTTAAGGAGCATGTGGTAGAGATAATATGGGATATTTTACTTACCCTCATTATTATTCTAGGCTATAAGGGTGCCAATGGACCATTTCAGAGAGTTCAAGTAAAGGACCAAAGGATTTCCTGATATGGGTGGCATCAGAACCATTTTTTGTAGTTGGCATAACTTAATATCCTCAAAGATAGTCTGGCTTCCCTCATCTCGCTTATAAAAGGAACCTTTTTTTTACGATCCTTGAGAATTCATTTAATTTATTTTCTTTATTTTCTCAGGGTCAATGTCAATTCCTCTATATCATATGAAAATGTTGAGAAATTTTCCAGAGGTGACCCTAAATGCACAATTTAAGTGGTTCATCTCCTAGTGGATGGAATGGAGGAATCTAAACAATTTCTCAAGATATTTTAGATGGTCCTAGAATTGGGGTGACTTGATCACCAAATTATCCACATAAAATTCCACCAGTGTTCTGAGGAGAAATTTGAATATATGGTTCATGAAACACTTATAAGTGGATCCAAAATTCTTCAAGCTGAAAGTCATCACAAAGTAATAAAAAGTTCCCTGAGGATCCATGAATATGGTATCCTACACTTCCTTGAGGTCCATCCAGATCTGATTATACCTAGAATATCCACTCATGAAGGAGAGGGCCTGAAACCCTACTATAACATCAATTAGAAACTCTATCACTAGAAGGGGAAACTAATCCTTCATATAATAGTGATTTAAGTCCTAAAATTTGATGAAAACTATGATCTTTACATTATTAGTCATGATTGTGACGATTCTGGATATCCCCCTGGGGTACTAGACCACCTTGATGAATTTTTACTTAATAATCTTGTCAAATTCAACCTAAAAAATGGAACTGTGGAAGGGTGAATATTTCTAGGAGGCTGTTTGAACCCATGGTGACCCATTGGAATGGCAAGGTGATAAAAATTACCCAAGGGTCAAGACTAAACATTTCATTATATCTCTTGGAAGAAAAATCTTAGTACTTATTCAATGATTCCATATACTACTATTTCTTCTCCGATGACATCGCTACACTAATCAATGTCGTCTTCAGATATTCCTCAGTGCCAATTTTCACCTGAGTTAGCTCATCAAAAGTGGTAGAGACACCCACTTAAAATTAAGGAGGGGAATATTATAGATCCTATTCATCATCTGATACATGAGGATTAGAGTGAGGAAGTGACTCTCTTTAAGATGAAGATCTGAGGACAACATCGAAACCTGATACAATGGGGGAATAGTCTTACACAAGTAACTACTACTCCATGGAGACTATAACGACATAGAATGATGAACCAATATCATGTAGTTTCCGAAAATGAGATCCACTATTGGTATTGAAGAAATGATGATGGGTCAGCTTATGTCGGGTTATCCATGATTTGTGGAACATGCCGGTATGTAATGAATCAGTGGCCTTGAGGAGAACATCTCAATACTTTATATGGGTAGAATCTTCTAGAATCTGTCAGACCTATCCAGTGTAATAGTATGAGGTAATATGTGGGTAATATTTCTTTCTAGGGACTATGAAACAATATACCTGGTCTGGTTTCTTAGGTTATAATTGATGAATTTGAAGAATAATTATATATTTCATGTCTTTCCATAGATCCACTATAGTAGCTATTATTTTATTATGAGAATTGAATTAGTAAACCCCATTAGTTTGGACCAACTTTGCTACTCTTTTATAGTAACCCGTATCTAGATAATGGGGCTCACATGAGTCAAAGGGGATGCATCAACTTAGAGTTCTTCCTCTAAACCATCTGGAGAGTATTTGAGGCACTGTTGGTCTGATTAGGAGATCGCTGCAATAAATTGAATCCAAGGACTTCCTAGTAGCGCATTATAGCTAGTATCATATATGACTACAATAAATTAATTTCTTGATATTAGGTCATAGAACTATGTCTCCAAATGAATTTTTCTACACCACTTCTACTCACTCTTATCATACCCTTGAATGGTCAGGTTGTAGGGAGTCAAATCTTATCTTTATGTACTAGCTTATGAAGGGTTCGTATCTGGATGAGGGTTCTCCCAGAGCCGGTATCCACCGGGCAGTGGAATATTTCTATGCCATTGAACTAGACTATGATATATAGTGGGTGTATATTCCCCTAAACATTAACACCCTCATATTCTTTGTAAAATGATATAATGGCTTGAAATTCCTCTCATTTATCATGTTTTTCAATGTAGGCCTTAATAGTAGCTACCTGAGTCTCGAACTAAAATGGGTTTTTTAAGCCTTCTACAAGGGACTCATGCATTTCATTTGATAAGAGGAGTGACTAGAGGATTGAGAATATTGTGGGTATTCTAAAAAGGTTCTTTAACACATCATACTTTCATGCTAGGGGAATATTTTTGTCTATATAGGTTTGTTCTTTAGTAAGGGATACAATAAGTTCCCTTGGATGAGGTGCTGGGTCCTGGCTATTACTGGAGATAATCTATTGTTGGTAAGATGGTTTTCTCTAAACAACTGATGGATGGGTTCCAGATGGATGAGGTCAGGCCCTATATGGCATGGTTGATCACTGAATGTCCTTAGGTGAGTTTCATGGTTGACTAACACATTAAGAAATGGAGGTGTGCCCGATGTAGCGGTCTGGGGTAGCTATATTTTTTGAGCCCTATGTGAGGCATGATTTATAGTTTTAGTAACATGAATATCCTAGTTTAATGCATTGTCATGGGAATTATTTCTACTATAAAGTCCTATACTTCACATTCAATTGTGTCAACTGGAAGTTCTTGAGGGTTTCACATGGAATTCATCATCATTGGGAATTGTGAAGTTGTTCACTAGTTCAATAGAATTTATGGAGATGTATTCTTTCTCCTCATTAGTGGAATATTATAGGAATGGATGTACATCAGGCATATCACCCCAATTCAGGAATCATGAAGGCACTAAGGGTGTGAGTTGGTTTCAACATTGATGGGGTATGTTGATCTCCCTTTTTCCATCAACATCTGTTATTTTGAGACATAGAAGTCTATGACACAAACATGGATGTGATAGCCAGGGGATCCATTTTAACTATATGATTTTTTAGTTTATTCATGATAGGATTGATACTTCCATGGGCATGAGTGAATATCATGTGAGATAACCAGTCATTATACATTTTTATTCTATGGTTGGGGGCCTATTTTCACTCACCAGATCCTTTGTTGTCACTATCGGGGTTAGCGGAGACATGTACCACATGCACTGGGACATCACCCAATTTGACTAATCCATGATCCAACTAGTCTTGTAGAAAATATTTTAATTCATAGAATTAATTGATTGTGTGTACAAGGATTTGGTGGTATAATAAGTTATTGGTATAATCGATAAGTTCAGTCTATTGGGGTCTCCTACACTATAGAATCACCAATATAACTTTTTCTAGGGAATAGATGAAATAACCTAGGACTTGTGAATATTTAATTGAGTAATTCCTATTAAATTTTTATAAAAAATAAACCTTGGATTTTTAGACCTAAAAGGGAAATGTATGGGATTGATGAGGCTCTATTGGGAAAGGTTGTGCTTTGTAGGGATACACCTAGAATGGATCATCAAGTAAAGAGTCCAACAAGTGGACCGGCTGAGAAGCCTCTACATGAAAAGAAATAGTAGTCTCTGATTTTAAAGTCCATCCCATGGGATTTGGAACATGTAATGTGCGATTGTTTTTTTAGTCCGTAGAAAGGATTCCTCTAAACATTGATATTTTTCATAAAAATCCCAAAATTCATCAAGATAGTTTATGTAAATGAGGCTAGAGACCAACCCATCTCTAAAATTTTCCATTCATATCATAATAAATTGTTCCTGGGATAATGGATTGTTGAGTGATTATATGAGTCTCTTCCATCAGGCAATAAAGTCAACCACTCACTCACCAGGTCTCTATTTGCATTTTGATAGGTCTATAATGATGGTCTTCTATGAGGTGGAGTTGAACTGGTAGAAAAATTGCATGTGGATATCCTCCTAGCAAGTAATGGATCCTAGGGCTAGCTATCTATACCATATGAATATAGTTTCTTATAGGGTTTGAAAAAAACATCATATATTAGAATCTTCTTACTAATATGATGTTCCCAACATGGGGACGCACCACAAGGTAAAGTGGAAAAAATGTTGAAATGGGTCTCCCATACCATTGAATAGGGTAAAACTTGAGTTATAAAACTTAGGTGGTAGGCACATCTAGTCTACCCATGTCAGGTATGGCTTTCCCTCACATGGAATCAACACTTGCCTCATTTCCAAATCTTCAAGGTTGGTTGTGAGAGTATCTATCATATCACCCTATTTAGTTTTTTCACTAGTTCTTTAATTGGATCATCAGCCTGAGAGGCATTGTGAACCCAATATCTAGGTGGATAGACACTTTTCACCAATAGATTAGGCGACTCATATTTTTTTCATTTTCCATAACCCCAAAATTCTTCCCTAATTGGATATACGAGTCCACCTCATTCAAATATGAGAATCTAAATAAGAAGGGCTAGGTACCCTACTTGAGGATATATATAGTCCCTTTTGACATTGTCATGGTATGAGAACTTCTTAGACATAAGAACTATAGTAAGCCACTTGTAGCCCTCTAGCTCCTGAAAAAGATCAACTATTATGGAGTCTAACTCAGTTTTGGTACAATATTAGATGGTTCGATAAGATCAAATTTCCCATTTCCTTTTTCGACATATTGGCGAGTAAGTGGATATGTCTCAATGGGAGGACTCCCAAGGCCCATTAATTGCCACTATTGATAGGTTCATGCACCTGTTGGGGGATCCTCTTGGTACTATTCCACCCCTTGGGGCATGTTTTTCTATCATGCCTGATATTAGTAGTAAGATTTCTCTAATCCTTGGGATGTTCGATAGTGACAACATTCACTATGTTTGTGGTCATAGTGGAAACCTCACTATTAGTGGGTGGTTTGAATTAACGATCCCATTATTATCATGGTATAGGGATGAAATGGAGGGGAACATAATTCCCTCAACCTCTAATCTTCATGTATTGAGATGGATCTACTATAACTTACCGTAGCATGGTAAAGCTCTTAACGCAAGTCCACTGGAGAGTCTGGTTGTAACCATATGATTTAGGGCCATAAATTACTGAGAGTGATATGATATCAACCTTTTTACACAATTGGTTAATTAAATCGAGGTGATTATGGATTCGTGGGTAGGTTAGATGATGGTCTCGATAGTAGTTAAACTTCACCCAAATATTCTAGTCGAAAAAAATAACATGGTCCTCAGTAAGGGAATATGGAATTATAATGCTCAGATGTGCAGGTGGGAAAAATGTGGGTGATATCTGGTTGAATACGAAGAGTCCCCACAAGTCCTCTTGTTAATTAATATGAGTATGATCTTATTCTTAGTCAAACCAAGTCCTGATTGGTAGAATCCATGATACTAGCTAAGACACTAACATAGATTTTATTTTTTATTGATTTACGAATATATGGGGATATGCGTAAGTCAAAATCCCATTACATATTATAATGTATCGTGGAGGTAGTTCCAAACTCTAGATCATATCCATATAGGATTGGGTGTTTACTACCTCCTTATGGGTGAGAGCGGAATCATATCTATGGGGATCAACAGAGTGCTCACCATCATCTAAGAGAATAAACCTAGGCCCTGATGTCTCTATAACTTCAAATATGGAGGTATAAAGTAGTAAATTTGATGGTGATGGAGATGGTGGCACTGCAAGTCCATAGAAAAGGCCATAACTTCTTCCTCCTATAAGTACCTGTAGAGGGATTTGAAAATCTGGTGTAACTCATATTTTGGTGCCGTAAGCCTTATTTGAAAATATATTTACCCATACTATGGAAATTTGGATGAAGGTTCTATCATAAACTCATCATTAATCTCAAATTATGAGAGGTTGATTATGACACGGTGCTTCCCAGGGTCCTGCCACTAATGATGGGATACTTATCCAAGTGTGAGTTGTTGAGATTTTATTGGGTTCTTTCCATGTGAATTACATCCATCTCTGAGGGAACAACCCCCATGGATATTTTATGCCCTCATTCCCTGGGATGGATCTTTATAGAAGGTTATATCTTCAGAATGGGGAAGACCTCTGTGTTGGTTGGGGATAGTTCGAGGATGAACTCATCTCTGGTAGATGGTAATGTGGGGAGGACCTCTTCCCAAGTTCACTTTGGTTAATGGTAGTGTGTGGATAACCTCCACTCTGGTTGGTGGTAGCATGGGGAGGACCTCTAGATTGTATGGTGGTATTTTACGGAGGACCTCTACTTTAGTATTCCTCATCATGGGATGGAACGTAATAGTTTTTAGTGGTGCATATGTCTAAGAGAGTTAACCTGACCCGCATGAGAGTTCGATGGGGTCTCGATCCTAATATGGTGAGGATAGATATTAGCTAGGTATTTATAGGGATATGATGGGATACATTGATGGTGTCATAATCCATATGATAGAAGATGCCTCATGTTAGGAAATGTTCTAGCCTTTCCCTCAGTGTTAGCATATGGTGTTCTGGACTTTAGTCAGTGGAGCAAGGATGGAGTTAACCCACTCGTCAACCTATGGGACCAGTCTGTGTTAGTGCTGACATGGCTTTGTGGGAGCACTCTAGGGTGGATCCTAAGTAGTGTCCATCATTGCTACAACTAAAAAACCCTACCTCCTAGGCATAAGGTAGTGAGTAGTTAGAGCTCTTCGATGAGAGGATCTCGAAGTAGTTTTCCATAGGAATGGGGGGTGGTTTCTCCTTGCATGGGCCTTAGGGGTGGTAGTATCGGTGAGGTGCCAATTCTTCAAGATCTTATCATTCCATATTCATAGTGGGAATGACCCCTTACTGTTCGTATCTAAAATGAAGGGTTTTGTTCAACCTCCTCTTGATGACCTTGGAGGGTTAGAAGGGGTGTGGGCACCCTATAGTTAAAGACGTGGTGGATGTCATGGTGGGGATGCAATTATGTTGGATTACCACAATATCATTACTTCTATACCATTCATTTTGGGATTATATCATCAATATCATATATTTTTTGCACTGTAAAGAAAATAGATTCAACTGATAGAACATATACAATGAAAGTGATGCCCAATTCCCCAACATCATCCATTCATTTTGAAGTAGATAAGGGATCCATGTTGATTATATCACTGACTAAGGATGCCCAACATTATCTTCCCTAATTCAATGGATAGTTCCATGCCGGGCCCACCACTTTTTCAATGGGACCTGGTGCCAAATATCTTGTTCTGGTGACATGAAAATATGATAATATCCCAATGTTACTAGTCTCTATAGTTGAAAACATATAAAAACACATTGGGGTTTCCTTTGTTGTTTTCAATGATTTCATTCTAGGATTATGCATCACAACGTTCTTCCTCTTCATTATATCTTTCCAAAGGTAGGTAAATTTCATTACATTCATTAGTAATGTTGGATCCTTAATCAAAATTGGATGGTGGGAACACCTATTTGAAGCTCCTCTGTATTTTGGGTCTCCCTCATAGATATAAGTCCTATTTAGGAAACTTATTCTTGGTTATGTCTAGAGGTGGATGCCAGTTAATTACAATTCTTCTGTCTCAATAGGGTAGAAATATATGGTTGGAGTAGACAGTACATTGGGAATGTTTGGGTATCTCTGGGCATTGGGTTTTTTGGGCACATTTAAATTCTCCCACTTTTGATTTCAGAGGAATCTCATGTATAGGGAATTTTAGGCATAGAACCCAAGGTATCCCTTGTCAACCATATGGTAGTTTTTTTGGGGGATTTGGGAACTAAGGTTTTTTACCATGGGCATCCCATGTTTATTGTATAAGGTAGAGTTTCTCTTCAGCTGGACCACGGGTTTAACCTCTAATAGATATGGGAATGTAGTTTAGTGTATCCCTTGGGGGAATATTTCACACATGATGGTTTTATTAATTATGTCCCCAGAGGGGAATATTTCACTCCCGAGGGTTTGATTATGTGTGTCCCATGGGGGAAGATTTCACACTAGTGGGTTTGGTTAAGTAGTTTTTGATTTTAGGATTGATCTTTAGGGAGGTACCCCTAAAATGTTGGTATGTACGGATTGAACCTCATGGAGGAGTCTTTAATTCCCCCTTTAAAAGATATATAGTTTGGTACTACATTTTATGGTCGTGTGATTGGACTGGTCCATGCAATTTAACATCATTCAGTAAGGATGCTCATGTTTTGGAAGGAGTGTCAATGAGTGATGGTGTGGATATTATACATGGAAGACAATAAAAGGAGGAGGATCATCCCATGGTGGGGAATAATGGTGGGAGGATTATGCAAGAAACTAACCAAAGGATGAGGATCATCCCAAGGAGGGGAAGGATAGTGTAGGGATTACGCATGGAAGCTCCTCAAAGGAGGAGGATCATCCCATGGTGGGGAAATATGGTGTGGGGATTATGCATATACATTTCCTAAAGTGGGAGGATAATCTCATGGTGAGGGAGAAGGTGGAATAAAAGGATTATTGTACATGAGGAATCCCATGTTCATCACATGGGGTGAGGCTATAGTTTAACATCATGTGTTAAGGATGTTTTCATGTAGTTTAATGTCATAAGACTAGAAAACTGGACAATCTAGTTTTATGTCATACAACCTGGATGATAGTGGGGCCTACACCCAATAATTCCATTTCAAAGTGAGTGAGGAGATTCATAAAATTACCTCCCTACCAAGAAAGGTAGGTAGTTTCCATTGATTATTACACCTTTTGGGCTTATGTGTTTATTTTCTTTGTGCCATTGGGTGGGGCATGGAATAAACAATGTTGTGGAGGAGTGGAAATCAAGGGTCCCAATGTTAGGGTGTCTATGCTTATGAGAAAAATACATTATGGTTCCTATAATTATAATAAAATGACAAGGTAATGTCCAAGTCCATGCTTTTGGGAAAAGGGGTTTAGACACAAGGGTTGGTGATACTGATCACATGAGAATTTGGGGTTTAGATGAACTGGTTCAATATATGAATAGGGTTCCTATCGACTAAAATTTTATGAAAATGTGTTTATGTAAAGAAGAAACCATGGAGAGGATTCGTGGATGGGTTTTGGAAGTTTTAAGGTCTTTATGAAGGATAGGGTTCCCATGAAAGAGAATTTTTTTTGAAAAAGGGTGACCTTACCTCGAAGTGAAGTATTGGTTACAATGTGGCTAGTTTCACAAAGGATAATTTTCCTACAAAACCCTAATAGAAAAAAAGGGATTTATTATTACATTAAGTCCATGAGACTTTATGAATGGCATCTCACCCATGGTTTGAGGTTCTTAAAAACCCATGGGAGGTGATCTTTCAATAGATGGAAACATGGGGAATTCCACCTCCTCTTTGATTTATGAAGGTTTGAATTCCATGAATTCAGAGATTTTGTTGGAATTCCAAAGGTCATGCCCCACCAAATTTTATAAATGGGGATGTTTTATAGGCCCAGTGGAGGTAAGGTAATTTATTTCATTAAATATAAAGGTTTTGTGGAAGATTATTATTTTTACAAAGGGATGGGTGTTTAACGTAAATACATACACAATGAAGATGTTAGCACCTTAAGATGTGCATGACTATTGACTTCTACAAACTAGCATAATGCTATGCATAAGATACCACCTCAATCATTTTAAGTCCTGAGACTTACAAAAATTGGAGTTATTATTTACGGAGGTTACTGTCTTACGATCCACATGGTGACTTCCATGAACTGAATTTATGCTACATAGAGGTTACCGCACGAAGCTCTGCATGGATGGTGTCTACCAAGAACTATATTTACACTACACAGAGGTTACCATATTTTAGAAAAGTTTGATTTAGGTGAAATACTGAAATTCATGAAATTTTAGACTATGGTGAATTTTTTAGTTTCAAAAAATTTTGTACTTCATTCCAGATCTACCTTGCTGGCTGTTTTTCAGTAGTCCATCTTCGAATGACTAAAACATTTGATCCATAAGTCCTTTCGAGATCCAAAACTAGTCAAATCATGGGATGAGAAACAAACTATGCTTCAGGGTTATGTTTCTTAATGTTTAGTCCATTCATGGATGTATTTATTTCAAAACCAATAAATAACCCCCCTCAGAATGGGGTCTAATGAGGATGAAGAGGGTGAGGTTGAACAAATTAAGAAGAAAGTACTGAGGAAAACACCTTACCTTGAGGACCACTATATCTTAATCATAATGGAACATTTATCCCCATTGGGATTTTTCATACTAATATTTTCTTGTTTGGTGAGTGGAACTCTACCTAGATGACTTGCTTCCCTACATGCACATGTTCATGGGTGGGGTAATGTTAGGGGCCGTGAATTCTACCCAAAAAATGGGGGTTATGAAGGGAATGTATCGGGATGCCCATGATTTGGAATAAAAAGAGTATGATGTGGTGATAGTGGTTGATTATTGACCATGTTAGAACATATATTACACTATTATCCCATCAGGGATGGGGATAGAAAACCGAGGGTTGGCTATTGACATTGTTCAAAACACAGGACTGGTCAAGATGACTTCAGGATCCATTCATAGATTTTTCCCAAGATGGTAGGTGATCCAATGTGGCAAGATACCTTTACCATTAGGGGGTCTATTTATACATGAATGATTTTGGGGAATCAATTCGAGGAGGACAAAAAGCATGGGGATAAACTGATGGAATGTTTAAATATAGTTCAATACCCTTAGGATTAAACCACCATGTTTAGGAGAACATCGAGTGGGTATATCAGTATGAATGAATGATAGACTCATCTTTCATGGGAAGCGATGTATCAGATGTTAGGTGATGGTAAAATAACTCTAATGTTGCATTAGGTGATGAAAAATAACGGGGGAAAGTTTTTCTCAGGTGAGGTCCTAAGACGTATCACATTTTTACATCATGTCATAAGGAAGAAGGGTGTGTAATTTAATATTTGAAGAAATGACATTGGAAATGTAGTTTAATGTCATATGGTGAGAATAGCATGTCATGCAGTTTAACATCATGTGATTAGGATGTTCATAGAATAGTTTGAAATCTTATGACCAGGATGTTTGAATCAACATCAATAATCCACACCCATTCAATATAGAGGGATTCATGAATAGGAAAAAATTGATGGTACCTCATAGAGGATCTCATGAGGAAAAGTGATATGAAAATTGGCTGTAAATGTTTCCTAAAACGATGGGTTCAGTGAGTATAGCCAGGTTGTTTCCAAGGCCCATGGTGGAACTTAGTGGTTTTTACCTTTTAATTTACTCCCTCAATTTTTCCTAAGTTATTATAGTGACTAAGATGGTGGGAGTCTAAATTTTTCTCTATACTCACCTATTGGTTTTAAATTTGATAGATTTGTGAACCTCTTTCCTTTTGCAGTTTAAGGTCACACTAATCAGACCAAGAAGTTGAAAATAGTTCAAGGTCATAATCCTTGGACCAAGGGTTGAAAATAGTTTACGTTCATAATTATTAGACCATAGATTTCATACATTTTAAGTTCATAAATATTGGACCATGTATTGAAAATAATTTAAGGTCATATTTCTTATAAAATTGGGGTACATTTCAAAGGAGCATGTGTATAATGAACGAGGGTTAACCCTATGATAATAAAGTGTTAAAGATACATGATGCCAAACCAATAATTTCAAAGAAAATAATGTGTGTCATAGAGGAGGGGTAACCCAACGTGAATTGAGGACTATGGAGACCCAATTCCATATAGAGAATTTATGAGACAACTTTCACATAGGTTAAGGTTCTACTACTTAGACTATGGATTCATGTTTAATGTCGTAGAGTTCAGACCATAGGTTCACCTGTGTGTTTCGAAATTTATTGGGGGAACTCTTATAAAACTCTTAATCCCACATGATCCATGCTCGATGTGAGAAACAAGGAGTGTTATGGAGTTCCCATTGTTTATAGGGGATCTTCATGATAAGGGGGAAAGTGGATGACTTTTGGAATCCCCAAAAGAGAAAAACATGACTTATAAGACCTAAATAGTAAATGGGGACAAGAAATGGGTGATGAACTACTATTGAACATGTTCAAAATATAGTTTCCACAACCACACCAATCAAGGATGGGGAGAAAAAATATATAATCGACTATTGAACGAGTTCAAAACATGGGAACCAACATATATTACCCAGGTTCATTTAAGGTGTGAGCCTAGGATGGTAGGTGAGAAAGTGTGTCCAAGAATAATTTATATTAAGGAGTCCATTCATATTGAGATGATGATGACTATCAAAATCAAAGAAATAAAAAAGTAAGGAAATGTAAATGGGGAATTTACTGGTGGAAATGTTGTGTTCCCTAGGGTCCATTCCACTATGTTCTCAAACACATTAGATGAAAATGTTAGCAGGAAAGGAGTATGTCTAGCTTGGAAGGGGAGGACCCAAAAATGAAATGATGGTAGGGATGGACCCAGGATAAGAGATCTAGGAATTACTATGTATCCCATGGGAGTGTGAATCAAGCCACTTGTAGTTCTGAAACATGGTGTGGTAGGTGACTAATGTCGAAAGGATGGTTTTCTCTCTAGTGAGGACATCAAGTCATCTCACAGTCATTGTATGAGGCATCCCAGATCTATACAGGGTAAGATTACTATTTAACATATTATGCTGAGGACATTGGTTTGAGTTAATCTCACATTGGTCATGTAGAGCATTGCAAATTTATATAGGGTAAGGATATAATTTAACATCTTTTCCTAAGCAATTTAGGATTTTTAGTTCATATTCATACATACTAGACTATGTTTTCTAATGGTTTAAGGTCATAGAACACAGACTAGAGGCTGTGGGTGTCCTAAAGAGGCAAATGTGGCAATAAATAGTGATAAAATGATGTGAAAATAGGGATAAAGAGATCATTTTCTATAGAAAAATTCCAATAGAAACTGCACCCAAGTTGATGTCATGATGATGAGGGAGGAAAGACCTCATTATGAGGTTATAGTAGAGGATATACCCAATATATGAGATCTAGGAATCACTACATATCACATGGAAATGGGAATCAAGACACACATAGTTATGAAATATGGAATGGTAGAAGACTGACACCGGTAGGGGGATGTCCTCTTGAGCAAGGATGTGATGAAAAATAGATGGGTCATTGGTTTAGTGAAACATTAGGGGAGAAGAAAAATATGTGAATAAGGGTCCACAAGGGTCCAATGCACATAGTTTAAGGTTATAATGCTTTGAAATGATGGGGTATAAGCACTTTAAGGATGTTTGGGTGTTTTTTAAGAGTCAAAATTCTATTTGAAGAAGTAGAAATAGAGGCTTCACACCAAACAAATAAATCCTGAAAATAGTTGCAAATAGTTTAAGTCTGTAAGGCTTAGACTAGTGGGAGTCCCCAAAATAGGTTGGTGCTGAGGCTGGGCCTGAGTCGTTAGATCCAAAATCCCTATATATCCTATTAATTATGAGAATAGGGCCATAAGTAGTTTTGGTATTTGGGGTGGTAGAAGACCGATGTTGTTAATGTTACATTATCTATGGTGAGCACCATGAATCATCTCACATTTTTCTTATGACGCATCTTAATTTTAATATGGGGTAAGGCAATAATTTGACATTGTGTTCTATGGATGTTGGTTTCGGTCATATCATATTTATCATATGTGGCATCCTATGTTTATCTCATACGGTACATATACAATTTAACATCATGTACTAAGGAAGATGTTTTTTCCATCTCATATTTTTCATATGAGGTATATTTGTTTTATATAGGGTGGGGAGACATTTTAATTTCATGTGACAAAGATTTTATGATAATTTTGTTAGAGTTGTACAGCTCAGACTATGGCTGCTACTAGTTTAAGTTCATGGAGTTCATACCATAGGGGAAACTATGATTTTAATTTCATAAATCACATTAAAATGTGGAGAACATCTTAACGTCACAATTCTTCGATGCTGGATGATGCATTTTAAGGATTCATATATTTGACTATAATTTGATTCAATTTAAGGTTGTAGATATCGGACCATTATGTTCATGTGAAGTGATGGTTAAGGAACTTGTCATTGGGGGGGGGGGGTGTGATACCCTCCTAATTCATAGTGATTAATGAGTATACACCATTGGATTAGACTTTGTGGTAATTCAAGGTTCTTACCACTTGAGTTTCAACTTTGGTGTATTATTTAAGTACCATCAGTGTAATGATATCTAGTTCCATGTAACCCTAGAGTAAGGAATGAAGGCGTAACTTCTTATTGAACACTCTTGGTACCATTTTTTGGTGCCTCTCAAAGTTGTGTGAGGATTGAAGCCTATTTTCCTCAATGGTTTCCAACTGATATATATGAAATTTTTCTATTTTTATGGCTTCTTATGTTTATGAAAATCCATATGTAGAGATGAAAAATGATACTCAATAGGTAAAAAGTCCTATGTTTCATATACCAAGGAGTATGGGGCCACATAGATGGAATTTTGAGTTGTCATCTGATAGGTCCATAGGGTATTAGAGACTTTATCAGGACAAATATTTTTGTTTTGGACCACCATATTCTATAAAATATTATATAGGGTTTTATTGAACACATCAATATTTCCATTTTCTTATGCATGATAGAGGGGTGTGGTTGGATCAGATGTTGTACTTGACATACAATTTATTCATCTCAGAATCCCATAAATTAGTGTCATTTTATGTGAGAATTGTGTGAGGAACTCCAAACTAATAGATGGTGTGTGAGTTCAATAATTCAATCATAGAATGAGTTTTAACTTCTTTAAGATGAACTTATTATACTTCTTCAAGAAGACATTCATTTTAGTCAAAATTTACCTGCGCTGTCGAGCCGCCCCTATTAGGTAGGGACCCACAATGTCATATCCCAAAATTTCAAAGGGACAATAATATTATTTAGTGTGGAGAAGCTACAACATTTTATGAACAATGTTTTCATGGATCTGTAATTCATGAAACCTCTTGGTTAACTCAATTTAGTTATGAACAATAGTGGATAAGAAGTTACCCAACCTCTAAATTTAGCGGGAGATCTTTAATCCCACTTGCTGAGCTTCATTGGATCTGGCATGGAAATATTAAATAATCTGAGGTAACTCATCTATTTTTCTTAAATGGAGGATAATTACATTGAACCCACACCCAAAGAGGGTTAGGTCAAGGTTGGGGCCACTCTAGAGGGTAAACTAGGTCACACAGTTGTGGATTCGCTCATGCTCGGCTCAACTAGGATGAATAATCTCTTGTTTGAGATACTTAATAGTTGGAGTCACCCAATCAGGGGTTTATTCAACCATGGGAAGATTTTAGGGACATTGTACAAATTTTATATTAGCCATCTAACACACATGTTGGTTTCCATCATTTGAAGTGGAGAGGTAAATGTTCTCTAATGTGCCATATGAATGACCAGGTCATCTTGATCAGGCTCTACGATGGATTCTCTAAGATTTCTAGAGAATCAACTTGGCCATTTTGTGATCATGGAACACGTTTTACCTTTTTCTGGGTAAATAATTGAGGCATTAACTGGAGAGTCTATTTTAGTAGAGGATCAAGCTCTTATTTCTTGATGATGTATTCACCATTGATCTGCTTAATAACCTTCTCAGAACACCCCTTTACATAAAAACAAGGAAAATATATCTCTAGGTCCAACTGATGAATAATAATAAGAGCATGGTACTCTACCTCATTGATCGTGAATCATTCTAACAATAAGAATGAGTATAGTAAAATGGACTATGTTGGTGTGATGAATATGATCCCTAGGACTACCCTATTAAGCTTGGGGTCATTAAATATTCTACCAGCTAGGCTTTGGGAGGCACCATAAAAATGTATATTCCAACAAGGTATAACCCGATCCACCAATATAATAGCTTCATCTAGAAAATCAATATCTAGGGGATGTTCTTCAGGGGGATAGATGTTCAGCTAATAATTTTGTGAGTGCTTGGACATTGCTGTTATTATGTGGAAAAAGATTATGAGGAACTACTGGAGGATTACCTCCCAATGTTATAATCATCCCGTTATCATGGGGAAATTGATGATGTTCTTTAGTGGGCCAACTAGGGATACTAATTTTATCTCATGGTGTTGTAAATAAAGTCACAACTTCTATAATTTAAAGAATACTGTGATAAAACCATTCACAATGGAGGAGTATAAAGTCTTCATTTCAAGTAGAGTTTGACTAAGATAATATAGGTTGTTTTCCATACCCTCATTATTATTTTGGGCTAGAAGGGAACCAAGGACCAATTCCAGAGAGGTTGTGTAAAGGAATAAAGGTATTCCTGATATGTGTGACATAATAATGAGAGAATTTAGTAGGTACATCTTAATATTCTCAATGGTAGTATGGTATTCTTCATCCCACTTATAAATGACACCTTATTTATAACTCACATGAAGGGATTGAAATTTCCATCAGGATTTGAAATAAATTGGTGGATATATGAAAAATGGCCCTAGAGTCCTCACAACATCCAGAGGTTTTCTAGAGGAGGAATTTTATTAATTTAATTGATTTTCTCTAGGTCAATCACAATGTATCTGTATCTTATGATAAATATGAGAAATTTTCTAATGGCGAACCCAAATGTAAACTTTAAGGGGATCA
Organism: Viscum album; assembly: GCA_963277665.1. Lineage (NCBI taxonomy): Eukaryota > Viridiplantae > Streptophyta > Magnoliopsida > Santalales > Viscaceae > Viscum > Viscum album. Next base: position 1,964,704,916 of record OY728137.1, read on the forward strand.
TCTTCAAGTGTTTAGAACTAAAAAAGATGAAAAATTTCTCAAGATCCTTGATATTGTCCTAGAATTAGCAGGGCTTAACCAAATATTGTCCATATAACATTCCACCGACATTCTGAGGAGAATTTTGAAGATACAGTTCAAGATACACTGGTTGGTGGCTCCAACATTATTTATTCCAAAAGGATTCACCTGGTAGAAAATAGTTTCCTGAGGCACCCTAAATATTGTATCCTATTTATCCTCAGGGGTGATCCAAATCTAATTATACCTAGAGTATTCATCCATGATGGATAATTCTTTTAACTTAGACCTAGAATCAATCAATAACTCTTTCATTAGAAGGTGAAATTCATCCTTCAGATAGTGGTGGTTTAGGTTCCAAATGTCAATGTAGAATATGATATTCCCATTCGTATTTCTAATTGGGGAGATGTTGGAAAACCACCTAGGGTGTTGGAACTCCATAAAAAAGTTGTCCCTAATAAGCTTGTCGAATTTGGCCTCAACCATGGCAACGTGGGATGGGTTCACTTTTCTAGGAGGTTGTTTGAACCCATAGTGACCCACTGGGAGGCCAATGTGATAAATTTTGACATGAGGGTCATGTCTTGGAATTTATTTATATATACAAGAAAAAATGTCTCTATTCTTCTTCATTAAGGCCACATACTATTGTTTATCCTCTAACGACATAACTATGATGATAAATTTTGACCTCAACTCTTCCTTAGTGCCAAGGTTCACCTGAGTTAGCTCATAAACAGTGGTGGCAAAACTATCATCAAATTCAAGAGGGGTGTCTTCCAAACCATATTCATCATCTGAGATATGATGATTATAGGAAGGAAGTGACTCTCCTGAATCTATAGATCTGGGGAAAGAATCATAACCTAATACAATGGGAGAAGGGTCTTCAATATGGAATTCTTGCTTCAAAGAGAATCTAATGAAAAAGTATGATGAACCAATCCCATTATATTTATAATCATGAGTTCTATTCTTGATATAGAAACAATGATGATTTTTGAACTTCTATCATCTCATCCCTACTTTATGGAAAATATGGGAATGGTATGCATTGATGGACATGGGGTGAAATACTTAGTACTTTAAATATGTAGGATCATCTGGTATCAGTTAGGCATGTCCATTGTATGAGTATGAGGTAATATATGAGAAATACTTCTTTATGGGTTATATGAAACAACCTCTAAGGTCTGGTTTCATCAGTTCCAATCAATGAATTGGAAGAAAAAATTTGTCTTAAAAGTATATCCAGGGATCCACTACAGTATCCATTAGATCATTGATGGAATTAATGAACTCATACCCATCATTATGAACATTATTTTCTTACCTTTTTTACTAAAAATCATCTAGATAACGGGTTTCACAAGAGTGAAACAAGGATGCATCACCCTATATTTCTCATACTTGACCATCCAAAGAGTATTTGAGGCACTGGTGGTATGATGAGGGGAACACTGCATGAAAATGAATCCAAGGACTTCCCAATAGAGTATTGTAGGTAGTATCCTATAATACTATAATAAATTCAATGCTTGAAACTAGGCCTTTGAATTGAGTCTCCACTCAACTTTTTCAATGCATATTTTTCTTACTCTTATCATACGCCTAAATTTTCAAGTTTGAGGGAGTCAAGAATGCTTCTATAAGTCGCAACATATGGGGTGTTTTTATTGGGATGAGGTTGATCCCTGAGCTAGTATCCAATAAGAAGTGGAAGATTTATACACTATTGAAATGGCCTATGAAATACAACAAGCATATGTTCCCGTAATTAGTAACACCCCCATCTTCTCCATAAAATGAGATAATGGATAGAAATTTCAATTATTTGGCCTCTTATACATAGTAGGTATTGTTGTAAGATACCTTAGTCTCAAACTAAAGGGGGATTTTTAAGGATTCAACAAGGTCCTCACACATTTACTTTGATAGGTGGAGTGCCTTGAGGATTGAGATACATGAATGTATGTTGAAAAGCTGAATCAATACATCACACTTCCATTATAGGGGAATATTTTAGTCTACAAAGTTTTTTTATTTAGAAGGGGGTGCAATAGGTACTATTGGATGAGGCATTGAGGCCTGGATTATATAGACATTATTTTACTACTAGTTAGATTTCTTACTCTGAACAATGAACAACCAGATTCTAGATGGTGAAGGTTGGCCCTAGGATGGGAATGGGTGATCATAATATGGTCGCAACTAAGTCACATGATCAACTAACACAATTGGTTTCATAGTCATTCTCGACAGTGTAACCTGAAAAGGCATTATTTTTTGAGCCCTATGTGAGGCCTGGTTTCTAGTTTTAGTGGAATAAATAGTCTTTATTAAGTTCTTGAATAAGAAATATTTTTATTTGAGTGTCCTATACCTCTCTTTCTATGACATCTGTCATAGGTTTTAAAGGGGTATATATGGAATTCCTCATCATTGGACATTATGAAGCGGTACACTAGTTAAAAAGCATTCATGGAGGTGTATTCTTGCTCCTCATTAGTGTAATAGTCCTGGGATGGATGTAACCTTGGTTTATCCCCAATTTAAGAGGCATGAATTCACTAAGGGTGTGAGATGGTTTCAGCAGTGTTGAAGGACTTTGATCTCCCTTAGTCCACCAACTTCTATTATTTAGAGTCTCAGAAGTCTGTAATGAAAAATTTGATGTAATGGATAAAGGATCTGCAGTAACTGAAGTAGTTTCTGGTTTATTCAAGTAAGAAAATATAATTCCAAGGGAATAAGAGTTTGTCTTGCAAGAAAACCAGTCATTGTACATCTGTATTCCATAGGCGAGGGATTATTTCCACTCACCATATCATTCTTTGTCATTATTGGGTCAGTGGAGACACATTCCACCTACACTGAGACATCACCAAATTTGACTAATCCATGATCCACCTCATCCTAGAGCCAATATTTAAAGACAATGAATTATTTTAAGGTGTTTCCAAGTATCTTTTGGTATAAGAAGTGATTATCACAATTATTAATTTCATCCTCTTGGGGTCCACTTTGGTAGCTTCAAGATCCGTTTTTCTAGAGAATAGATGAAATAACCTAAAACTTGTGCATCTTTGAAGGAGTAAGACCTATTACTTCTTTCTGTGAAAGTAACCCTGGGTTCTTGGCTATAAAAGGGTGTGGGGAAACATTCTCTCTGTAAGGATGTGCCTATGCTTGATGAGGTTATAATTGTCAGGTATTTACCTAGAGGGGCTACACCTGGTGGGGATCATCCAGTAAAGGGTCCAATAAGTGGATTGGTTGAGGAGATTCTATATGAAAGGTGATGGTTATCTCTACTTTTATGGGCCTTCACATAGGGTATATAAGAGGTAATGGGTGTGACTGTTGTTGTTTCCACCAAAAGGATTCCTCCAAACACTGATCTTTTTTCAGATAACTCTTAAAATTTGCTAGGATATTTTTGGGAAATGAGTGTAGGGACCATGTCATCTCTTTAATTTTAAATTCACATCATAAGAAACTATTCTTAGGATGGTAACCTGTTAAGAGGGTATGTGAGTCCCCTATATTAGTTAATAAAGTTAAGAACTACCTCATCAGGCCTCTGTTTTCATTTGTAGAGGATAACGATGCTGGTCTTTCAGGAGGTAGAGCTTAACTCATAGATAAATTTTTTGCAGAGATCCTTTCATCCAAAAATGGATACCAGGGATATCTTGCTATAAAAAAAACATGGGTCCTTATATGGGTTAAAAAATTCAACATATCTTGTTATATTTTTACTATTTCGTAGTTCCAAACATGGGGATGCACCATAAGGAAAAATGGGACACATGTTGCAATAGATTTCCCATACCATTAAAAGGGGTAAAACTTGGGTTACCTAACTTTGGTTAAAGGTGCATATGGTCTACCCATGCCAAGTATGACTCTCCATCAGGTGGAATCGACACCTGTATCATTTATAGAGTCTCAAGGAAGGTGTGGAGAGTATCTATCATATCATCATGGTGAGTATTTGTGGTCACTAGTGCTCTAACTAGCTCATCCACCTGGGAGGTGGTGTGGCCTTGATCTCTAGCAAGATAGGCACACTAATCAGATGGAGTAGGTGAATCATATCTTAGTTATGTTTCATAACCTTCAGATCCTTTCCTGATCAAATACATGGGGCCACATAGTTAAAATCTGGGTGTCTAATGAAAAAGGATTAAGTACCCTACTATAAGAGAGATAAGGTCTCTTTTTAAATTTTCATGTCCTAGGCACTGCTCATACACAAGCATTGCAGTTAGCCTTTTATATACTTATATAACCATGATAAAATCAGATATTTTTAAGTATATCTTATTTTTTAGTGCAATATTATACGGGTTTGTATACTCAATGTGCCCCTTTCCATTTTCATGATATCAGTGGGTAGATGGAAGTGTCTCATTGGGGAGAATCCCAAGGCCCTTCACCAGCCTCTTCTAACATGTACGAGAACCTATGGGGGGATTCACTTGGTACTATGCCACCCCTTGGGGTGGGTTCTCCATATCATGCTAGGTGTCAGAAGTCATATTTCTGTAATCATTGAGAGGAATGATAATGAAAATATTCACTATGTTTCTGGTCAGATGGGAACCTTCTCTATCAGCGGGCATGCCAGATTGAATATCACATTGTTTCTATAAGAAAGGTTTGAAATCAAGGAAGCGTACTACCCCTAACCTATAATCTATATTTGTTGATCTAACTCTACCATAACTCACTAGATCATCATATGATTCTTTATATAGGTCTTCTAGGGAGTCTGCCATAGCCATAAAAATTTGGTCATTGAGCTAAAGGGAGGGGTGCGATCTCAAATTTCTTGCACTATTGGTGAATGACATCAAGGTGTTCATAGATTCTTGGGTAGGTTAGATGATGGATCTGAAGGTGGTTGAACATCAACCAAATATTTTAGTGGAAACAAATAGCTTGGTCCACAGTGAGGGACTTTAGGATGAAAATGTTCAGAACTAAAGGTAGAAAAACGCGACATATAGTTGGTTAGTGGACAAGAGTCCCCACAAACCCTCTTGTTTACTAATAGGGGATGATCCAAATATTATTCAATCCAGTTATTGATTGGAAGAGGTTGATGATGACATAATTATTCCTATTCCTCTAGCTTTTACGATGCTATAATTCCCCAAGCATGAGTTTTTGAGAGTCACTTAGGTTTCTTCCATGCATGTTGCAGTCAGTGTCACGGGAATGTCCCCCATGTTAGTTATTTTCCATCCTTATTGAGGATGGATCTTAAGCGTAGGGAATATCTTTGGAATATGGAGGACATCTATAGGTTTGTGGGAGTATAGGGAGGATCTATACTCTGTTTAATCATAGTGTGGGGAGGACCTCCACTCTGGTTGATGGTAGTGTGGGGAGGAGCTCTTCTATAGTTGATGGTTGTGTCATGAGGACCTCTAATTTTGTTGGTGGTAGTGTGGTATGACCTCTGATCTAGTTGGTGGTTGTGCGAGGAGGACCTCCTCTTTGGTATTATTTATTATGTTACAACTTGTAATAGTTTTTAGTTGTTCCAAATACAATTAGAGTCATCCTTTTCTTCCATAGAGGTGGTTGGGGTGTCAATCCCAATCAGGAAAATATGGTTCCTCACTTGGTAGTTTTGGGGATATGATGGGATATTCTAGTGGTGGAAGGGGAGAATCAAGTTATAGAAGATTAATAATTCCAATAAATGTTTTGGGCCTACCCTAGGTGTTAGTATTAGATATTCTAAACTAGGGATAATAAAGTAGGGATGGAGTCAACCCACTCATCGACCTATGGGATTGGTCAGTATTGGCACAAATGTGGCTAGGTGGGCACCCCCTTAGGCTACTCATGAGTAGTGACCATGTTGGGTATAGCTTGAACATCTCTTATCTCTATAGCATAGGGGAGTGAGATATCAGAGTTCTCTAGGGAGTGGCTCCCGAATTGGTTTTCTATTCTAAAGGGGGGTGGTTACCCCCTACACGACCCTTAAGTCTGGTGGTCTTGGAGAGGAATGATGCTTCAAGATCTTGGAGGTATATATCCCCAGCATGAATGATCTATTATTTTATCTATTGATGAACAAGTGTGTTGATAACCCTCCTATGGATGATCTTGGTGGGTGATATAGAGCATGGGCACCCAGCAGCTGAAGATATGGTGTCTTTCATGGAGGGGATGTAATTGTGTGGGATTACAACACCAATATTCCTCCTTCTCCCACAAATTTTGGTATTATATTGTTAATATCCTTTACCTTGAGTCCTATAAGGAATATAGATTCAACCGTCAGTAACGATACAGTAAAAGTGATTCCCAATTCCCTAAAAAATCCATTCTTTTTTAAGTAGATAAGGGATCCACATTGATGATTTTTCCAATCGAGGTTTCCCAAAGTTATCTATCTCAAGTTGTCAATGTGTTTCATGCTAGGCCCATTGCTTGTATGGTGGGACCTGGTGCTGAATATATGGATATGTTGATATGAAAATCGGATAATTACCCAATATTTCTATTCCCCATAGTTTAAATAGAATAGATTCACATTGGGATCATCATTTTTGTTTTTGACACTTTCAATTCAGGGACTCACATCAAACTGCTCTTTCCCCACATTCCTACATTCCTAAGGCAGGTGGATTTCATCACTTTAATCAGAATTTTTGTCTCCATGATAAAAATAGGATGATAGAATATTGATTCATACTTCTATGGATTCCTCCATGGAGCTTGTCACATAGTCCTGGTCTCCCTCATATATTTAAGTCATGTTTGTAAAACTCGTTCGCAATGCCATCTCTAGGTGGACACCAGTTAATTATGTTGCTTCTATATCAATAAGTAAGTAACCTTTGATTAGAGTATATTGTAATGTTGGGAATGTCTAGGCATCTATAGACTTTGTGTTTGTTGGGAAACTATAATGTCTTCCCCATTTAATTTCATAGTCATCCCATGTATTAGGAATATTAGGAAAGGAACCTAATTCATCCCATGACGGCCATAGGGTAGTTGATGAAAGGGGTATATGAATTTGATCCTTTTTACCATAGGGCTTCCATTTTTATTATATGATTTGTAGATTCGGTAAAGGTGGACCACCATTTTAACATATTGAGAAGATGGTAGAGTGGTTAAGTGTGTCCCGAGTGGGTAATTCACACTTGATGTCTTGATTATGTGTGTCCCAAGAGGATAATAATTCACACTTGAGGGTTTGGTTAAGTGTGCCCCCAGGGGGAAGATTTCCCACTTGAGGGGAAAGTTATGTATTTTGGGGTGATATCATTGATCTTTATCTAGCTACCCTAGACATGTTTTTATGTTCGGATTAGACCTCATATAGGCATCCTATATACCCTTTTTAGTAGAAAGTTATCAAAACCCACATAATTTAGTGCCATAATACATGGTGATGTGATAGGACCAGTCAATGAAGTTTAGCTTTGTGCAGTAAGGATGGTCATGTTGCAGAATGAACTACCACAAAAAATGGCAAGGGAAGAGCCACCATTTATCAATGCTATGCAAAAAGTGCCGATAAATAATCCCTTTATCAGCACTAAAATTTTAGCACTGATAAAGGGTCCCTTTATCAGTGCTTTTCAAGCGCTGAAAAAACCATAGTCCCATTTTATAAAATCGGGCGCACGATATCCTCTGTTTATCGCGCTCTCAAGCTCTCGCGGTATTGTACCCCTATGGAAACTCCTCTCCCTATAATCTTTTCTTTTCCGGACCTCCGCCGCTAGCACTACTCCGCCGCTATCCCTACTCTATATCCTCCCCCTCGAACCCCTTCTGTGGATCCTTATCCCCGCGAACCCTACTTCTCCTCCTTTCCGCTGGACCCTACTCCCCACGAACCCTACTCCCATATTTCTCAATGTTGGTGGCTCCTCCCATGCACCACCCCCTCTAGTGGTTACGCCTTCCCCTCCCGATATAGAATAGAAGGCTCCCTGACCGCTAGACACTTCTTTTCTCCCTCCATCACGGGTGTGATCTACTCTAGTTAAGTCTCCCACTTATCCTTTTAGGTTTATTTTTGGTAACTTTTCTTCCTAATCTACATGTGTTTATCTTTTTAATTCTCATTTGTCCAATGATTCAATGAATAATTGGTCAATGGTCATTGCACATTCCATACTTAGAATCATGGATCACTCCATGTGAAAATTAGACACGAGCAATGCTATTCTTTTTTAGACACACCGTATACCCCTAGGGACACATCATGTCCTCCTTTGAGGATATTTTTAGCACTATTTCATTTTATTTCAGTTTTTTTGTGATATTTTTGAGCTTCCGTGGACTAGTATTAGTGGATTTTGTTCCCTTGGTCCATTCCTATGAGGACTTGATGCAGCGTCATGACGTTGTCCAAGGATGTTGGCCCCTCTATATCTTCTTAATGATCTGGGTAGTGTTGGTGAGTTCCATTATTCTTGATTGAGTTGTCTTAGTCCACTTATATGAGGGTTATTATGGAATTAGGTCTCATTCATTGGAACTCATACCCCTCAGTGACTTGGAACATGTATCAATTCAAGGTACCCAGAGCGATCCTAATTTCATTCATGTTTTCCCTATATTGGGTTTGTAGAATTGGAATCACCAACACTTAAATGGTCATTTATCCCCTATATTGGAGGATGTTTCAAGTAGGGTCTATTGTCCCCTAGCAAGACTTACGAATTAATCCCCTCTCTTTTTATAGATATATGATCTTTCAGATGGTTTATTAGTCTGATGGAGCATGTATCTCGGATGGACCCTCTCAGTTTTCAATATTCTTATTCTATAGTGAGTGGTCTCAGTTCAGTTTTATGGGGGTTAGTATGGAATATTATCCTAAGCAATGGACCATAGGTCACTTAGTGACCTGGAGGTTGTATCCCTCTAAGAGGCCTGAAGCAAACCTTATTTGCATTGTGTTTTCCCTAGGTTGGGTTTGTTGAATTGGCATGACCAACACTTACACAAGTGTCTATCCCCTATCTTGGAGGATTATTTTAGTATACTATAGTATCCCCCCATCAAGCCTTGGGCATTGACCCCCTATATTTATATCATAAGCTATTATTTCTAATGGGTATTAGTCTGATGGATTGTATATATCGAGTGAACACTCACAGTTTCCTATGTGATTCTTCTTGGCTAGATCAGATGAGTGTGACCTCTAGGATATGTGTCGTCATTGGAATTATAGCTTGGCTTGTATTTCCTCTCAGAGGAGTGTTGCCTTGAAACCCTGAGTGGATCTATAACTGGAAGTAGTTGAGAAATTTTTTGACTCAGAGTATTTTATGAGTATATTTGGGATATCCTTGGTTATAATTATGTCTCATATCTGGTTTGGAATACCTGTTTTTAGTGACATGAATACTCTTGATGCTTTATGTATGGTGTTTTTGGGGTTTTCTATTGGGTATTGTAATATGAATCCCTACAAGGGATCGTCCCATACATGTCATGTCTTATATAGGTGATGGAAAATTTCACAGAGTCCGTGGTGAACTAGGATAAGGTAAAGATTAGTTTGGGATACATAGACTGAGGTGTATACCAATTGTGAATTAACATCTGTCCCCTCCTTCTATGTAGGTCATACAATTTTTTTTTTATTTTTTGGTTGGATTGTATTTCATCTATTTTTATTAAATCCATTAATTTATGTTGTTCAATTCATAGACCGACCTCTAGTGGTTTGGGGGAATTCAACATGTAATACTAAGCTTTGGATGGCTATATTAGTGTTCTTTGATTATGCCTATGGTTTGAGTCCATATCATAATCTTTTAAGGTAGTGATCTTTGGGGATGTAGGGTTTGCAGCACCCACCCACAGTAGGTGTGTGATGCAAGTCTCATCTCAGGAGGCACTGTCATTCATATGTACCTCAAGGATAACCCATTACTATAAGGAATTTAAGATGAATGTGAAGGGTATAGACATATCACATTTCATTTTCTTAACATTCATGTTACAGTCAGAGAGGCATTCGAAGAATAACCTTGGCAGAGGAAGGAACTGGAGAAAGGAGGTTTGTACAACACTAAAGTGATGGAGGAGATCAGGGAGCATCATGAGGTGGATGGAACATTGGTTTGATTCTACTAATACTACCCCTAAGTAGACCACTCATATATTTGGAAGTTAGTGGTTAGAATCTTAGATAGTTGTAGTCACTAGAGTATTTTTACAAGGAGGATCCAGGAGTGTTTGAAGATACGATCTTTGTTCATTATAATTTTTCTTGTAGTACTATTAGAAATTAGTACAAGAAACTATTTTTCCAAATTTTTTCAATTATTTTCTAGGTATATAGTAGGAATTGGTAGAGCCCAATGTTAGTGATGTTTGGTATGAATTTGGACTTGCCAAAAAGATGAACAATTCCCCCATTTAAGTGTGTTATTGAGAGGCGATCCAAAAACATGTGTCCAAGTCAGTGACTCTTAAAGTGGTTACTATAAAGGTTTTGTAGATGGGGTCCTTTTAATTGTGTGTTTTAGGCTCTATTAATCTCTATTTTTATAATTAATTGGTTCTCTTATACTATATTTGGAAGTCTTGTTTTGTGTATTTGAATAATAAATACTAATATTTGAGATTCAAATAGGATGGAGATGAATAAATATTGGATGGATGATAATCATTTGACAATTGAGTATGAGAACAGATTGAATGATTTCATCAAGTTTGCAAAGGATCACACAAAGGATCCTTCTCAAATCCTTTTTCTGTGTTTAAATTTTTGTTATTCTAGAATAATTACTCTAGAGGAGTTGGAAGAACATTTGATATGTCACGGAATAGATCGGAGTTATAAATGTTGGAATAAACACAAAGAAAAAGCGAATATATCTACTGGCTGGGATAAAACTGCGTTTTATGGATCATCAATGATTAAAAATATGTATAATGAAGAAGACCATACAGAGGATGTTATTACAGATGTTAATGATGATGAAGATCGTATTGAGGAAATGACAAGGACAATTTAAGATGAACTCCGTGATTTCCCAAAATTGTTTGATAAGTTAAAGAGTTGTGCAAAGACACTATTGTATGCTGGTTTCACTAAATATACAACATTTTCATCTGTACTGAAGTTTTATAAATTGAAAGCGGGAAATAGATGGAGTGATGTCAGTTTTATGGAACTACTTACTCTCTTGAATGACATGCTCCTGAAAGATAATGAGCTTCCAAGCCGGAAATATAATACTAAATGAATGCTACACTCGATGGGTATTATTTCTGAAAGAATACACGCCTACCCAAAAGATTTTATATTGTTTCACAAGGAGAAAAAATAACTTACAGAATTCCCAAAGTGTGGTGCTTCCCAATACAAGAAAGATGAATCCAGTACTATGAAAGTTGTATGGTACTTTCCAATCATTCCAAGGTTTAGGCGTCTACATGTAAGTGAATAAACTACAAGAAAATTGTCATGGAATTCATAGAAAAGAAATAAAGATGGGAAATTACGTCACCCAGCCGAATCTCCTCAATAGAAGAGAATTGATCATGAGTATCTTGATTTTGAAAATGAGCCGAGAAACCTTCATCTTGTGTTATCTACAGATGGAGTGAATCCTTTTGGTTTTCAAACCATCACACATAGACATAGCCTATTATGTTGGTAAATTATAACTTTCCACACTGTTTATGCATGAAATGGAAATTCATCATGTTATCTATGCTTATATCAGGACCAAAACAACTAGGTAATGATATTGATGTTTATTTGTCTCCCTTGATCGAGGATTTGATGTTATTGTGGGATTCAGGTGTTATGTTGTATGATGCATATAAAAATGAATACTTTACATTGAGAGAGATGTTGTATGGGATGATAAATGATTTCCATTCTTATGGAAATTTTTCAGGCTATAACATTAAAGAAACTCAAGGGTGTCCCATGTGAGAAGAAGATACAGAATCTATTAGGTTGAAACATTCATCAAAATATGCATTTCAAGGACATCATAGATTTATACCTCATTGGCATAAGTACTAATCTTAGACGACATCATTCAATGGAAGTTCATAAAAACACACAACACCGTCTCCACTAATAGGTGATCAGCTGTTTGAGAAATTAAATGACGTGAACACTGATTTTGTTAAACCATTTTTGAAAAACCTTACGAAAATAGGTTAGAAAAAGAGATCAGTTTTTTTGAATTACCATACTAGAATTGTCTGTACATCAGAAATTTTCTTGATGTGATGAATGTGGAAAAAATGTATGTGATAGTGTTATCAGAACGTTTCTAAATACCCCTAAAAAAATAAAGGATGGAATTAAGGAAAGGTTGGACATGTTTGACATTGGAATATGGGAATAGTTGGCTCCCGTGAAGGGTGAAAATAGAATGTTTCTTCCTCCAGCTACTTACACTCTTTCTAGGGAGGAGAGATATCAGTTTTGCAACTTCTTCAATGATGTAACGGTTCTAGAGGGGTATTCATCAAATATCAAGAACATTGTGTCAATGAATGATTTGAAGTTAAAAGGTTTGAAATCACATGAATTCTATGTTTTGATGCAAGATTTAATTCTTATAGATTTACATTGCATTTTACCCAAGAATGTTCATCATATGTTAACCAAAATTTGTTTCTTTTTCAAAGCTATATGCAGCAAAGTTTTAGACCCGACAAAATTTCCAGCTATGGAAAGAGAAATTGTCATCATATTATGTAAATTAGACATGTTTTTCCCCCCATCATTATTTGATATGATGGTTCACTTGGTGAGAGAGATTCAACTTTGTGGTCTTATGCACTATAGATGGATGTACCCCGTTGAATGGTATATGAAGATTTTAAAAGGGTATAACAAAAATCAAAGTCGGCTGGAGGGTTGTATTGTGGAACGATATATTTTTGATGAAGCCATTGAATTATATACCAAATAATTATTAGATGTGGAAAGCACTGGTCTCCCGAAATCTAATCACACTGGATGCATTTGGGGTGAGGGAATTTTTAGAATAGATGTTGTGACAATCAATATTACTAATCGGGAGCAGGCCCACCATTATTTTTTGCATAACAGTTCGGAGGTTTATCCATATATTGAAACCCATAAAGAAATTGTTAGGATGTTGAATTAATTATGGGCCGAAAAATATATTTCAAATACACAGAATTACCAGTTTATAGGACGGGTTTGAGACCATATTTTAAAAGAGTTAGCTGAAAATATGAATTCAATTTCAGAACAACTTCTATGGAAAGTTGTTGGACCAAGTGTGTATGCATTATCTTAAAATGGTCTAATTAATGGTTATACATTCTATACAGATGAAAATGATGAAGATATTACCATGAAAAATAGTGTAGTTACAATTGTAGCTAAAGTGATGCATGTTTCTGTTAGTAAGGACATTAATCCAATTTATGGGAATATTTCATACTTTGGCATTATCAAAAAATATGGGAGTTGGATTATATGGCATTTCAAATGCTGATTTTTCAACGCAAATGGGTTAATAACAATAGTGGTGTTAAAATAGATGAATTGGGATTTGTGAAAGTTGATTTTAGTAAATAGGGGTACAAAGACAAAAAGTTTATAATGACATCACAAGCGGTACAAGTATTTTATGTTCCAGATCCCGCAAATAAAAAGTGGTCGACTGTTCTGTTATCATCCAAATCTATTGAAGGGTCTGATGAAAATTTTGTTGAGGACGATCCTTTCAATAGTACGTTACAATCATTTCGTAGTTGTCCCAATGTAGATGTCATTTTTTTGTTATAGGAGACCATAATGAAGGGATTTGGATAATTGATAGAGGTATCAAATCCCTTTAGCCTTTGAAAAAAATAAATAGAGTTCAATAAATAGGTTATATTTTATTTGTAATATAGATCTTGTTATCTCATGTTATTATCTTATCAATACTGAATTTATGTAATCTAATTTAACTATTTAACCACTTTTGTAGATAATGAATTCATCGCGTTCTGGTGCTCCTAACCTAGAGGCTGAACAAGTATCTCAAGCAGCAGCTGCTGCTGCTCATAGTGCAGAGCAACAACAAGTTTCTAAACCCGTTACCGCTTCTAGTGTTGAGGTCCAAAAACCATCAAAAAATTCCGTTGCTACCATTTTAGATTAACATATGATGATGTTGATATCGATGAAATGGTTGGGGATGAAATACCGACATCCCAGAAAACACAGGTGTGCTGTAGTTTGACGGTGTAAGCCAATGTTCTTAAGGGAAAAAGAAAAGGCATCAAATTTGATGTTGGATGGAATGCACAAGGCCAACATGTAAATCCCAACAAGGATATTTTTAGTAGTTACATTGGAATTGTCACTTGGAAACACGTTCTAATTGAGCTATATTCATTGAACCATGTTGTGTCTGGGATGAAGGTTGTGATCTAGGAAGAAATTACGGTAACATTATGATAGTATTTCATTAATATGCTAGAAAATAAAATAATGAAACAATGTCCTACTCTTCTCAATCTCTTGTAGAGTACAATTATAGTAGATGATTCACACAAGAATTATGTACTAATGCTTGAAAGAAGGATTCATCAAGGTTTTCACACTATTTTAACAAAAAGTCACTTGAAAGATTTGAAAGGTAAAATAAACCCACACTGACCCCTTGTCTACACTCACCTGATATCCCAAGAAGCATGAAATGAATTTATTCACTGCTGTGGGAATGATAAGTTTTAGGTACATTGTGGATGATAATAAATTGTTTGAGGATACATGTATTCATCACTTTGATTGCCAATATTTCATTTATGAAACAACAACTCTGTACTGAAAATAAGGAACGTGCATCAATACTAACATACCCTTATCATAAAGCAAGAATGGGGTACACTTCACTAGAAAATAAAATGGTATGTATTTTAAATTTACAGTAATACTGTTAGGTGCCAAGAAACAACATCATAATTATCTTTCAATATTTATATATAGATTGATGAGTCTAAAGCCAAAGACACTTCCAGCCCACGTCATGTGCAATGGAAGGAGGCACGTGTGAATAAGTAAGGGAAGCTAGTAGATGAAAGCACACAAAAAGTGTGGGAAATATTTGTAAGTATGACACGATAAAATGTTTTGTTTTAAATTTCTATTACATATTAATAATAACTTATTTTCCTATATCTGATAGTCAAAGGAATCAGCTACTCCTATAGCGGATGCAGACTTATTATTAACGGATTTGAAGTGGCCAGAACAATACAGTCATGTTAAAGGTGCGGGATTTGGGGTGACACCCCGAGTATATTTTGAAAAAAAAACAGATGATAGAGATGAAGAATTGAAATGAATTAGATAAAGACTAGAAACTCTTGAAGAACTATTTCAATGGTAGGGAGAGTTGCTAGCAACTTTTATGGGTGGGAAGCAAGTAGAAGACACAACTCAACAACAACCACCACGTGAAGATCCCACCCCACCCCCACCAGCATTGAGGCGAGCCATTCCCCTCAAAGAGCTGTCTTAGCCATTGTAATATATATTCTAATAATTATTCCCATGAAATGTGAAATAGAAAAACACTGATACTTTTTATAAACTGATCTTATATAGGGTGATAATGACTATGATTTATATCTATCAACACCAACCTATCACCTAATAGTGAGGGATACGGTGTTCAACATCCCAGAGGACAAGCTGCATAATAGAACACTTCCAAAAGATCATCTGAAAGTAAAGATTGCTGTAGCTCATGATCAAAATGCAGAGCTACCTATTCCACTTGATAACGATGATATTAATATGATTGAAAAGTATATTGGAACATTCATTTCATGGCTGTAACAACTTGTAAGAGTAAATGTGGTCAAAGAGGTATTTATTTCCATTTTTTTCAAGCTAAACCTTTAACAATTAATGAAAAAATGTCTGAACCAATGAATGTTATTATAGACAGAGAAAGGGAAGGGGGTGACAAGAAATGTGGGCTCAATATCATCTAAAGGATCAAACAACCGATCCCAAAGATCTACTAAATGAATAGTAACAAAAACTATTCTCTATCCACATTTACCATCATTAAAAACTCATGTGGATACGAAGCTAAAAAATGGTAGTAGTTGTATAGTTGTTTTTGAAAAAAATATATATGGAGAAAAAATTCAAGATTTCATTGCTGCTAAAATTGTAAATGAGATCCTTGAATATGGTTGGCTAGACATCACAGTTGTAAATTTATATATGAGGTAAGTTTTAATGAATTGATTTTATACAATTTGATATAATGTGCTAATTATGACTAAATTCATTTTGTATTATTGGCAGGTGTATATATGAAAAATAGTTGAAGGGATTTTCCCATGATCCAAAATTTGGACTCATTAGTCCTTATACCACATCAACACAACTAACGAAATTAGAGCCATCAAAAAAGGATGAAATAGTGACAGGCTTGCTAACAACATTTGAAAGCAAGATTACTAACGACAAACTCTTCCAAATACCAACCATTCTGGGGTAAAACTCTACGAATAAAGCCTATAAATTATATTTTCACTTCTTTAATTACTTACTACTTTTTGTTTTTTTAGGCAACATTGTCTGCTAATTTCGGTGAACTTGGATACTCCAAATATTTATTTTCTAGATTCAATGCAAGGATATCCAACAAAAAGACCACACATGATGGAGTTTGTGAATCTGTAAGACACTACATCATACATTTTAGGTCTAAAAATCAAGTTATATAATTTATATTATCTTTCAATGATGATTCTATTATAATAGGGTGGTGTATCAATATTTTCTAAAACAAGGAATGGGGATAGGGGCCAAGCATAAGGAGGTGAGAAAATACTACACCTGGACCGGTATCAGGTTATATATAATAAAATTTCACCATCCAAATACATATAAAAACCAGTTACATAATCTCCTAATGATAAATTTTTTTAGTGTACAAAACAGACAAACGATAATGATTTCAGTTATTATGTATATAAATTTATGAGAGAGTTCGTTTTACACCAAAAAACTAGCATCCCTAAAGAGGTATTTTAAAAAAAACTACTATTTCATTTAAATTATTTATTAATTAATTAATTATATATTTCATGGTACGACTATCATTGTCAAAAAGCCTCATATTCACAAGATGATATAGATTGGTTCAAAAATGAGTGGGCCATATACCTGATGGAAGATTGTACACAAATAGCTTAAAGACTTGACTTGGGTATGTGTACAATTGGAGACCATTTTTGAGAGGGGTTGCAGATATCAAAAGATGAAAATTGTTGTATGTAAATGTTAGTAGGAAAATTACAATTGTTATTAAATAAAAAATCCTTTCTCCAATGAGTCATTTTTCTATTTTACAAGATGAAATGCACCAGCAACATGCAAGATTGATGAACCACTTCTCTTTGGGATTTGGATAAGAAAAAACAGTAAAATCTCCAAAATAACTTCATATCTGACCAAACATATTATGATTGTGTTGATACTTTAGGAGAATGATCCAAGAGTCAGGTGTGATGTGTACGAGTAAACTCCACCTCAATCTAAGGCACAGTGTGGCAGGTATCACTCAAAGTGTCTCTATTTTGTTTAAAATGGACAGAAATTTAAATGAAAACAACAACTAACGTATGGAAAACTTATCATACGCATTCAGATTTTTTTGATACTTTAGGATAATGATACATGGGTCATGTGTGATGTGTACGAGTCAAACTGCCTCAATCTAAGGTACAGTGTGGCCGGTATCACTGAATGTGTCTCTCTTTTGTTTAAAATGGACATAATTTTAAGTGAAAACAACAACTGACATATATAAAAATGACCAAACACATTCTTATTGTGTTGATACTTTTGGATAATGATCCATGGGTCATTTTTGATGTGTAATAATGAACCCCGCCTCAATCCGAGACATAGTGTGCCCGATATCACTCAAAGTGTCTCTCTCTTTTGTTTAAAATGGACAGAATTTTAAGTGAAAACAACAACTGACATATGGAAAACAGACCAAACACATTCGGATTGTGTTGATACTTTTGGAGAATGATAAATGGATCATTTGAGACGTTTATGAGTTAACCCCTCTTCAATCTGAGGCACAGTGTGGCCGATATCCCTCAGAGTGTCTCTCTTTTGTTTAAAATGGATATAATTTTAAGTGAAAACAACAATTGACGTATAAAAAGCCAAAGAAACACGTTAGGACTATGTTGATACTTTAGGAGAACGATTTATAGGTCATTTGTGACATGTACAAGTTAACCCCGCCTCAATATGAGGCATGATGTGGCTGGTATCGCTCAAAGTGTCTCTCTTTTGTTTAAAATGGACATGATTTTAAGTGAAAACAACAACTAACACACGGAAAACTAACAAAACGCATTAAGATTGTATTTATACATTAGGGTAATGATAAATTGGTCATCTGTGATGTTTACCAGTCAACCTCACCTCAATCCAAGGCACAGTGTGGCCAGTATCACTCAAAGTGTCTCTCTTTTGTTTAAAATGGATAGATTTTTAATTGAAAACAACAAATGACATACGGAAAATAGACCAAACGCATTAGGATGGTGTTGATACTTTAGTAAAATGATCCATGAGTCATTTCTGATGTGTACGAGTCATATTTTCCTCAATATGAGGCACAATGTGGCTGGTATAGCTCAAGGTGTCTCTCTTTTGTTTAAAATGGACCGAATTTTAAGTGAAAACAACAACGGATGTACATAAAACTTACCAAAAACATTTTTATTGTGTTTATACTTCTGGATAACGATCTATGGGTCATTTTTAATGTGTACGGGTCAACCATGCCTCAATCCGAGGCACGATTTGGCCGGTATCACTCAAAGTGTCTCTCTTTGGATAAGTGGAAACAACAACTGACGTATGGAAAACCAAAAAAATCATCAGGATTATGTTGATACTTTAGTAGAACTATCCATGGGTCATGTTTGATGTGTAAGAGTCAACCCCTTCTCAATATGAGGCACTGTGTGGTCGGTATCACTCAAAGTGTCTCTTTTTTTTTAAATGGACAAAATTTTAAGTGAAAACAACAACTGGCATATGAAAAACCAAAAAAACACATTTGGATTGTGTTGATAATTTAGGATAATGATCCAAGGTTCATGTGTGATGTGTAAGAGTCAACCCCACCTCAATATGAGGCACTTTGTAGCCAGTATCACTCAAAGTGAGTCTCTTTTTTTAAAAAGGATATAATTTTTAGTGAAAACAACAACTGACATACGGTAAGCTGACCAAAAGCATTAGGATTGTATTGATACTGTAGGAGAATGATCCATGGGACATTTTGGATGTGTAAAATCCATCCCCATCTCAATACGAGGAATGATGTGGCTGGTATCACTCAATGTGTCTCTCTTTTGTTTAAAATGGAAATAATTTTAAGTGAAAACTAAAACCGACGTACGGAAAAATGACCAAACGCATTTGGATTGTTTTGATACTTTTGGTGAATTATCCATGGGTCATTTTTGACATGTAAAAGTCAGACCTACCTCAATATGAGTCATGGTGTTGCTGGTATCACTCAAAATGCATCTCTTTTGTTTAAAATGGACAAAATTTTAAGTGAAAATAACAAATGATGTACGGAAAAATATCCAAACACTTTAATATTGTGTTTATACTTTAGGAGAAAAATACATGGGTCATCTTTGATATGTATGAGTCAACCTCACTTCAATATGAGGCATAGTGTGGCCGGTATCTCTCAAAGTGTCTCTCTTTTGTTTAAAATGGACCGAATTTTAAGTGAAAACAACAACTGACATATGGAAAACCAACCAAACACATTCAAATTGTGTTTATACTTTAGGATAATGATCCATGGGTCATTTTTGATGTTTACGAGTCAACCCTTCCTCAATATGGGGCACGGTGTGGCCAGTATCACCCAAAGTGTCTCTCTTTTTAAAAAATGGACAAAATTTTACGTGAAAACAACAATGGACGTAAGGAAAGATGAAAAAATGCATTTGGATTGTGTTAATACTATAGGAGAATGATACCTGGGTAATTATTAATGTGTACGAGTCAACCTCGCCTCAATCCAAGGCACGGTGTGGCTGGTATCCCTCAAAGTGTCTCTCTTTTGTTTAAAATGGACAAAATTTTAAATGAAAACAACAACTGATGTACAGAAAACATGAAAAACACATTCCGATTGTGTTTATAGTTTAGGATAAAGATACATGGGTCATTTTCACATGTAAGAGTCAACCCCGCCTCAATCTGAGGCACGGTGTGTCCGGTATCACTCAAAGTGTCTCTCTTTTGATTAAAATGGACAAAATTTTAAGTGAAAATAACAACTGATGTATGTAAAACCAAAAAAATTCCTTCGGATTATATCTATACATTATGAGAACGATCCATGGGTCATGTATGATGTCTAAGAGTCAACTATTCTACAATCCGAGGCACAGTGTGGCCGGTATCACTCAAAGTGTCTCTCTTTTGTTTAAAATGGATAGGATTTTAAGTGAAAACAACAACTGACGTACGGAAAACTGACAAAAAACATTCAGATTGTGTTTATAATTTAGGAGAAATATCCATGGGTCATGTGTGATGTGTAAAAGTCAACCTCACCTCAATCCAAGGCACGGTGTGGTCGGTATCACTCAAAGTGTCTCTCTTTTGTTTAAAATGGGCAGAATTTTAAATGAAAACAACAACTAACATACAAAAAAACAACCAAATGAATTCAGATAGTATTAATAATTTAGGAGAATGATAAATGGGTCATGTGTGAAGTGTACAAGTATACCCTGCCTCAATCCGAGTCACGGTGTGGCCGTTATCACTCAAAGTTTCTCTCTTTTGTTTAAAATGGATAGAATTTTAAGTGAAAACAACAACTAGTGTACGAAAAACTGACCAAGTGAATTTTAATTGTGTTTATACATTAGGAGAACGATACATGGGTCATTTTTGATGTGTAAGAGTAAACCCCGCCTCAATCCGAGGCACGGTGTGGCCTATATCACTCAAAGTGTCTCTATTTTGTTTAAAATGGACCGAATTTTAATTGAAAACAACAACTGATGTACGGAAAACCGACTAAACACATTCAGATTGTGTTGATACTTTAGGATAATGATCAATGGGTAATTTTAAATATGTACTTGTCAAATTTGACTCAATTCGCGGCACGATGTTTCCATTATCACTCAAAGTGTCTTTTTTTTAAAAATGGACAAAATTTTAAGTGAAAACAACAATTGACGTTTGGAAATCACCCTTCCTACCATACACACTAAAATCTTTCATTTATTCTTAAAGAAACACATACTATTAAAATAAACACTATTCCAAAACCATTTTAAAAATACTAATGATCTTAAAATCCATGAAATTCATTTAATTAAAACCATTAATGCCCCCACCACCTGGACACCAACCCACCCCCTGGAAACCACCCCACCCCCTGGACACCCCCAACCCCATGAATGACCCCACCCCCTGGACGCCCCCACCCCACTAAGACACCACCCCACCACCTGGACACGCCCATCCCTGGACGCCCCCACCCCCATGGACAACCACCCCACCCCCTGGACACCACCCCACCCCCCTTAGACAGCTCCTACTCCTTGGACTACCCCACCCCTTGAAAAAAACCCCACCCCTGGAAACCCCCACCCCTAGACACCCCCACCCCCTAGAAAGCCCCCCTGACCCCCTTGACACCACTCCACCCCCTAGAAACCCCCATGGAAATCCCCCCTACCACCCTGGATAGCCCCCACCCCCTGGATGGCCCCCACCCCCTGGATGGACCCCACCCCCTAGACGGCCCCCACCCCTCCTAGACACCACCCCACCACCTGGACACCCCCACCCTTGGAAACCCTCACCCACATGGATAGCCACCCCCACCCCTTGGACACCACCACACCCCCTTGGACAACCACTAACCTCCTAGACCACCCCCACCCCCTGGACACCCCCAACCCCTGGACGACCCCCACCCCATGGACGGCCACCACCCCTCCTAGACACCACCCCTCAAACTAGACACCCCCACTCATGGAAACCCCCACTCGCATGGATAGCCACCCCCACCCCCTGGACACCCCCACCCCCATGGATATCCACCCCACCCCGAAGACACCCCCACCCCCATGGACCACCACCCCCTCCACCTAGACACCCACACCCATGGAAAGCCCCCCCAACCCCCTGTACACCACCCCAACCCCTAGACACCCCCATGGACATCCCCCACCACCCTGGATAGCCCCCCACTCCCTGGAAACCCCAACCCCTTGAATGCCCCCACCCCCTGGACTACCCCCACCCCTCCTAGATGCCACCCCACCACCTGGACACCCCCACCCCTTGGACACCCCCACCCCCATGGATAGCCACCCACCCCCTGGACACCACCCCACCCACTGGACACCCCCACCCCAGGAAACCCCCACCCCCTAGACACCTCCAACCCCCGGGACAACCCCCACCCCTGGTAGGCCCCCACCCCTACTCGACACCACCCCACCACCTGGACACCCCCACCCCCTGGACACCCCCACCCCTATGGACAACCACCCCACCCCCTAGACACCACCCCACCCCCTTGGATAGCCCCCAACCTCCTAGACCAACCCCAACCCCCTTGGATACCCCCACCTTCCTGGACACCCCCACCCCCTGGAAAGCCCCCCCAACCCCCTAGACACCACACCACCCCCTAGACACCCCCATCCCCCCCCTGACACCCCCACCCCTGGACACCCCCAACCCCCTTGGACAACCACCCCAAACCCCTGAAAAGCTCCCCTAACCCCCTAAATTATGAATTGAATTATTTATGTATTTAATTAACTTATGAATTATGTGTTAATGGTGTATCAGTATACTGGTTTTATGTGTATTAATTTTGTAATTACCTTACGAATTATGTGTTAATTTTGTATGGGAATACTTTTTGATATGCTAATTTTTTAGCAGGTCTTGTTTTGGTGTGCTGCTGCAGAATTTTTTGTTACAGCAGATAGGGAATTTATCACCACTTTTTTAGCACTGATAAACAATCCCTTTATCAATGCTTTTTAGCACTAATATAGAATCCCTTTAGCAGTTCATTTTTAGTGATGATAAAGGTTCCCTTTATCAGTAAGTTTTTAACACTGATAAAGGATCCTTTTATCAGTGCTTTTTTAGCACTGATAAAGGACCCCTTTATCATCTCTTTTTTAGCACTGATAAAGGGACCCCCTTATCATCTCTGAGATTTACAACGCTTTTGTAGCATTGTTAAAGACCATTTTGAGAACTGATAAAGTCCATTTTTGTAGTAGCGAGGAAGGTCAATGTGGGATGGTGTGGGGATTACCCATGGAAGTTTCCCGAAGGTGGAGGATCATCCTATGATGGAGAAGGATGCTGTAGATCTTGCACATGGAATCTTCCTGAAGGAGGAGGATCATCCCATGGTGGGAAAGGATGGGGCGTGGATTATGAATTGAATCTTCATGAAGTGGGATAATCATAATATAATGAGTGATAAGGTGGAATCCCACTATCATCATACATGGGTCATACTATTATCATCACATGGGGTGATCCTATAGTTTAATTTCATGTTCTGAGTATTTTTTCATGCAGTTTAATGTCATATGACTAGGATGCCAGACTATGCAATTTTACGTCTTAAAGATCAGATATTGGTAGGGCCTACAACCGAGGAAACCATTTCAAAGCATGAGACAAGAACCAAAAAAAAGTTCGCCATACCATGAAATGATAGTTATTTCCCTTGATGATGCCATCTTTTTCTTTTATGTGTCAACTGGTTAGGTACCTATGGGTGGTGCATGGCGTAAACACTACTGTGGAGGAGTGGTAATCAAGGTTCCTAATGTTAGAGAGCCATTGGTTAGGAGAAAAAAAATTAGGGTGAATATTATTAGGATAAAAAAGAAAGGTAATGGTCCAATCCATGATTTAGGAAGAAGGGCCAGACATAAGGGTTAGTGATACCAGTTTCATGGGAATTTGGGTTGCAAATGAACTAGTTCTGGATAGGTATAAGAGCCACATGCACTCAACTATCACAAAAGGGTATTGTTTGAAATGAGGCACCATGGAGAGGCCTTGTGGATGAGTTTCATGAATGTTCGAGTTTTTTTTGAAAGTTAATGGCTTTATAAAGGAAATGGGTCTCATAATAGAGATTTTTTTAGTAAATATGGTGACCCTTCCCCGATAAATCCTTGGTTCGCATTGGGTTGGCTTCATGAGGGATAATTGTCTCGCAAAACCCAAAGATACCCAAATGTATTTCATCTAATGAAAAAGATATGAAAATTCATAAAATGAGTCTCCACCATGGATTTATGTCCTCAAAAATCCAATGGAGGAAATTTCTTAAAAGATAAATTCCCTAGGAAATTCAAATCCTTTTTGGATTGTAAAGGACTGACTACCACGAATTCAAAGATTTTTCTAAAATTCTAATGGTCTTTCTCCCCAAAAGGCATATATGGGGAGGTTTTATAGGCTCTATAGTGGAGAGGCCACCAATTTCATGAAATATGGAGGCTTTTGTAGAATATTATGAATTTTTAGAATTGATGAGAGTTATGAGAATAGACATACACTACATAGAGGTTACCACCTCATGCTCCACACAACCGATGATTTCTATGATTAGATGTCACATTGCTTAGAGGTTAACACCTCAGTATCTGTGAAGTCAACGACTTCCATGAATCATAGTTACACTACATGGAGGTTACTTCCTCATTATTCATGCATCTAGTGACTTCCACAAACCTGAGTTATGATATGAGGAGGTTAGAACCTCACGCTCCATGAAGTTGATGAATTCGTGGAACCGAAGTTATGCTGTATGGAGGTTATCATATCTTGTAGAAGTTTAAGTTTAATGAAATATTTATCTTTTTGAAAGTTTTTATTTTGGAAAATTTTTCAGTTTTATTCAATTTTGTAGTTTGTTCCAAATCGCCCTTACTCGGCATTTTCAGAAGTCTAACATCAGTTGACCATAAATTTTAATCCGTAAGTTTTTTAGGATTTTCAACCAATCAAATTGAATCCCATAAAATGATATACACTTCTGGATTATGATCCTCTGAGTTTTTTCCATTCTTATACAAATTTTTTTAGTTCCAATAATATAATCAATATTTTAAAAGCACGTTTTTAATAAAATTAAACTTTATTTCTCTCCTAAACTAAAAATCATTTATCTTTATGGTGCATATTTTCTAAAAATGTTTTCAAGAATATTTTTACTATTCACTAAATATTTTTTAAAGTCATTTTTACCATTTTTTGAAATTTTTAAAAATGTTTTAAATGGAATCTTCTTGTTGTATAAAATATGAGATACTTTCAATTTTTACCAATATTGTCAACGGAATATTTTTTTATTGTGTAAAAAATGAATGGTATTTTCTGAAATCATGAACACTAAATGTTTTAAAGATTCCTTTATAAGTTTCCAAGGTTATTTTCAAAGAATTTTTTTACTTAAAATTTGGGAAGGTTTCATATTTGAAATAAATTATTTCATGCTAAAAGGTTATTTTACTCAATAAATGTTTTGAGTGATCTTTAAAATCATTTTACATTTAAGATGAAATACTTTGATGTTTCCTATGTTTTATTTGGGATATTATCTCATGATCCCATCCTTATACTTTATCCTAATGGTTTATGTTTATGAAGAGAATATTTTTATGAAACCTATTACTCTTCCACAGGTTTTTCTAAGATGAAATGATGACATGATTATGAAGCCCATCTATTATTCATGGTTTATGATATGATTAAATGTTTATGAAACCAACTTATTTACATGGTTTATGATTTGATTATTATTTTTTTGATATTGTGGAACACTTATGTAAGATTATTATTTTGTGATGGGTGAGACCTATATCTTTCTCCAATGAATTGGATAATGATTGATATCTCATGAGGTAAAAAAAATTAGAATGGGGAGTGAACTAAGTTTAGTATGGGTCTTGTTACAATATGTTAGTCTTTGGAGTAATCCTTGAAAACAATTATGGTTTTGGGAGTAAACCCATTCCACTATGACAGTTATTTAAATAACCCTTGACTAATAATAAAATGATTTACTATGCTTATGTGTATTAAAAAAATATATGTATTATGAAAATGTTAGGATATCATGACTCATGTTATTTGATTTCATTATTATTTATTACTTATAATCTTCTAAGATTTTTTTGTGACTCAGTTTTATAATATATGATATTAAGGGTATGGTTTCCAAATTTTATTCTCATGTTATTATAACCTTATGTTCATGTTATTCTTATGTTATCATTGATATCTATATTCCTTACCCATACTGAGAATCTAAGCTCACCCTTTCTTATGTTTCCTTTCCATAAGTTAAAAATAATGATATTATGTATGATTTTTCTTAGAAGGGTGATAATTATGAAGAACATAGTGTGAGATAATGTATAACTCTTAAGAACCAATTGTTTATGTTTCCAAGTAATTAAAGGCACTAGACCTATATGATTCTTGCATGGATCATTATGTATTGTAACGAATGTTCATCTATTAATATATAATATGTATGCATGAGATGTCTGGGTCTTTAAACAACTTTTTATAAAAAGTGATGTCTTGTTCACCTAATATGGATGGTTATATCAGTGTAATATTGTTCATCTAGGTTTGATGTGTTATGGTCATATATTTTTCACCTTATGGATTATATCAGTGATGCATCATTCACTCAATTTATGATATTGATGATATATCGTTCACCTTGGATGATGAGCCAGTGATATATCATTCACTATGGCTAATGTATTAGTGATATATCATTTACCTTGATTATGGTTTTAGTGGAATAGTTTCCACCCGTTTTGATTAATATGGTGATGTATTGTTCACCTTATATGATGATTCAGTGATTTTTCATTTACCTAGGTTATGTATTGGTGATATATCATTCACCTCATGCATGGTTGGTGATATACTATTCACCCGTTTTAGTCATTTGATGATATCTTATTCATATTTATGTAATGATATACTGATGGATCATTCAACTTGAGTTGTAGTATAATGATTCTTCATTCAAATCAATTGGTTATTCGATTAAGACTCATTCACCTACATTATTAATATGATTTTTGATAAATCATTCAACCTCCAACTGTTATTAGAACTTAGGAGAAATTTTCTATACTAATACTGGATTAAGTAGGTATGGTCATTCATTCCGGTGATTATTTAGTACCCCAAAATATGTTGTGTTTTTGTATGATTGATGTTATTATATCATATATTATTCATACATCCATATATCACTAAATTTGTTTAGAGATAATATATATGTTATCCTACTGAGTATTATTTACCACACCCTATGTGTACATATTAGTGGGAGTGTAGAATTCATGATCTGATATGCAGGTAAGGGTAAGTGCCCTATGATTCATATGGGTTGGGATGCATGAAACTATTGTGGGACATGACTAGGTAGAGTCATGAACCTATATTTTTATATATTTCTAATTTATTTTGTATATTTTGATCATGTTTTGTATATGGTTATACCATCACATGATCCAACACTTTATATATAATTTGCATGAAATTACCGTGAGTTCATATTTTATTATAACATGTGATGTTTTACTATGGTTGAATTATCATTGTAATTTCCATATTATGAAGTTATATTATAGTTGATCACTTATTTTTCTTCTTCTATTATTTATGGTTATCCGATAGAGGGTATAGTCTCCCCATAGTATTAGTAGTCCCTCACTACTATTCAATATTCTATGGAGTACATAGATGTGTGGTTGAGTTCAAGAAGATTTCTAGATATAGGTATGTTTAGTCTAATTATATCGAAATGATATTAAATGGTATTAGAAACTTTTTTTGTTTTTCCTTATTATTTGGGACATGGTAGATGAATACATGAGTGACTTTAATTTGGAATAGACCCTTTCTTGTGCATATCTAACACATGTATGAGGAAGTCCATGTTACATAGGTTGATATTATTGTTCTTGGTTTTTAGATATTATGGATTCTTTTAACTTTCTAAGAATATTATGTTTTTCTTACTATTTATGGTTTAACTCTTGGCTTGAGATATAAAGAGATAGAGAGTGTTCATGCATCATATTTGACACTTAAGTTTTATATGAAATTCATATACATGTATTTTATTAAAAACATAGTTATAGAAAGTAGTTAATTAATTTTATATGTCAATAATAAGTTATAAAATATTTTAATATATAAGTTTTTGGTGGAAATTTACTTTATTAAACCTAGTTATTGGTTCTTTTATTACCATTATTGTAAAATGAATAACTATTTTAATCATATGTGTATTGTCTACCTATCCCTAAGACTGGGTAGGTTAGTCTAAGGGATGAATAATATTTTATGAGGCTCTTATGTGATTAGGGTTCATGTAGAGAAGTGAGAGAAATTAAATATTTCTATTTTTCTAAAATAATGATATTATGAAATGTGATAGACATGTTTAGAGCCATATATTTGTAATTTTAGTGATATTACACCTCATCGATCTCCAGGGGAGTGTTATGATAGAGGTGATGAGCTTTCCACATTAGTTGTAATTCTTAAGCTTCCTATTTCACTGATACCTACTATAGATGAGTATCTTAGGGTGAGTTTTTTAAGTCTTACAATATATTGGACATGGTACTTTGAGATATAATTCATCCATGTTAGAACTATCCAAAGAGTTTTAGTTATAAATTAAACCCCTTTTTGGGAAAGGGTGGAATATAGGTTGCTAATTTCTAGATTGGTTCACCCTAGATATTTTTTACCAAATTTAGACACCCCCTGGGAGGATGATGAATCTTATTGTCTATATTATACATGTTCTAGACCAGAAATGTTTGGAAATCTAGGTCTTGGTGGGTTATCATGAGGTTTTTTCTTGTAAATAATTTTAGGATTTCTTTTTCTAAAAGGTCTCACCTGAGACCATAAATAGGTTCTGAGATTAAGAGTTTATCTACTTGGTGTATAGAGACATGTAAATGATATAATAGGTATATTTTTAAAAAATATTCTTTATTTTACCCTTATGTTGGCTGAGGATGAGGATGCTAAATTTAGGTGATGTGAGGATGAGTTGAGGTATACTATTTGAGTTTAGGTGAATATATTTTTCCTATCATCCTTTTTAGTGATCATGAACCAATCTCTCTTATCCAAGATGGACCTAGTTAAGAGAATTGTTTTAGGGTAGGTATTTTTTCTTCTAAGACTAAGAGTGGTTCTTTAGGTAGTAGGGAGTAGATATTTGATAGTTCTCTCGAGGGAACCAAAATAAATGTTAGAAAAAGATGAGGTTTAACTTTTACACATGGAGGGAGGAACAAACATGAGTGAAATTAGTGAAATTATCTAATGCTTATTCACCCCGATTATAACTAACCATTTAAGGAGTGTAGTTTTTGTGGACATATAGGGAACTTGCATAGGTTGTGTTGGAATGTACAATCATCAACTAGTAAAAAAAATTTAGTTAGACTCCTGAATTATGGATAATTTAAATAGAATCAACATAGATTTTAGTTTGGGTTTATCTAAGAATTTTATACATGATTAAGGATGGGGTTACTTGGTGAAGGGGTAGTAGTTTCAGTAGGATGGTACCCTATGGGTCCAAGGTGTTGGGGATCCATTCTAGGGGCACCGGCTTAATGAATATCTATTATTTTCAGTAGAATCATTTTGATCTTGGATAATGTACACCAAAATTATGAAGTACAATTCTAGTGGGATATACCATATATTCTTCTTCTTTTGTTATGGGTATGATACTGTCATTCATTTTTTCTTTGTTTTTTGGTGATCTAGTTTTATCCACGAAGCATCTAGTGGGTATGATGAATATTGATACAACCTTAGGGGAGTGATCCAATGGTATTAAAAGGTGACTAGTATAATCCATTGTGATTACTACTTATATTAATCTCTAATACTTCTTAGTATTAGAGATGAGTAGTTTTTATGTAATCCTCAGGATGGATTGACCAAATAATTATCAAGAACACATCAACTACTATAATCAAAGAATATATTTTAAATATTCTAAGGGTGATTGTTAAACACTGATCAAGGAGTGATATTTCAAGGAAGAATATTTGGGACATGACCATAGGTGTCTATGCTTGATAACAACCTAGTTTTCTATAATCTCTTTAGATGTGGAAGATAAAATATTATTGGTCTTTCCTTATGTCCTATATCTGTTTCAAGACATATTTCTTAAGAACTTAGTAGTGTTATTACTTTAGAGAGAGGGTAAGTTCACTTTTAATATGGTTCCAGGTATGAATACCATATATAAAACCCTCTATATGTGATGACTCCCGATGCACTGAGAGAGTTAATGGTCTAGTCATTGGAATTATATGTGAAGATATTATATTCAATTGATCACTTCACCATGAAGCGATACTATTTTTTTGATAAAAAGGTAGTGGAATTTTACATTTATGCATGGATTATTGTAGGTTGAACCAATTAATATTAAAGGATAAATATATTCTTCCTCATATAGATGACCTATTTTATATACTGAGGGGAGCTAGGTGTTTATCCAAGATTGATCCTAGCCCCGGATATCATCATCTTGAGGTGAGAAAAAAATATTCCTCACATTTATTTAAAGAGAATTTATTTCTTATATGAGTTCCTCATTAGTCAATTTGGTTTGAAAAAATCACCAGTAGTATAAATATCCTAAATTAAAAGGGTTCTTTATTCACATTGGGTTTCTTTTATGGCTGTATTAATTAAAGATATTTTATTAAACTTATAGACATGGAAGGATCATGGTTGAAATCTATATATGTAATTGGTCACATTGAATGTGTATAGAATTTATTCCAAACTCTTGAAGTTTGGTTTCTAGGTTTTATAGGTATGCTACATAGGAACATTGATATTAGATTTATGAATATAAGTGGAACCTAAGTAGGTTTTGGATGTAGTTTATTGGGGGTGGCCTAATAATGTTTTTGATAGTCATAAATTCTTGGTATTTTTGGCTACTATAAGATATTAATTCTGGGCTTATCTATATTGGCATATCCAATGATAAACATAACCTAGAAAAAGGTGAATTTTGAGAGGCTTGGTCCTTATAAGAGATCCTTTTAGGAGATTAATGGAATACTGATGGCTGCACTAATCCCTAATTTACATGAGCTAGGTAAGTATTAGAAATTATACCATGATACATCCAAACTTGGTATATGTGATGTTCTGATATAGAATGAGCAGGTAGTTACTTATGGGTTTAGGTAGCTGAGGCCACATGAGTAAACTTCTAGATACATGATTTAGAGTTGGTAGTGGATTTTCATGCACTAAAGTTTTAGTCCCACTATTTATTGGGTGAGATATTTATGGTATAAAGAGACCAAAAAATTAAAATATATATTTTCATAGTGTAAATTGATCCTTAAAAATATGAGGTGGGTTGAGTACCTTCAATCCTTTGACTTGTACATGGTGTATACACCTTGGAAAGTTAACACTGTGGTTGATACACTGAGTAGAAAGTGTAACACCCATACATTTTCTTTTTCAATAAATAATTCTTATAATAATAAATTTTGGAATTTAAATAGTGGGAATTTGAAATTTTTTATAAACATAAATGTTGCATGATTTGGTCATGATTAGGGGAATCATACATAGAAACCATGTATCATTTGAAAGTTTGGACAATGAGGTTTGCAAGGTTATAGAACAGTTTTGGTAAATTCTCAAGCTAACCATGCATCCCTACTATTTGACCAATATTTATGTTCTTTTCATATAGAATCATCAATACCATTTATAATTTATTTATTGAATATTATAATGGTGATTATAAAAATTACTATAGTTATAATGTTGTGAAAATTTGTTTCAAATAATTTGGTTTATGTTTGTGTAGAAAAAATATATAAATTCATAAGAAATGTCATTTATTTTTATAAATTAAGTATTATTTGTAATTAGTATGAAAAACATGAGATGGAAATGGAGTTGAATATGAGATGTTATTTTTTAGAGAAAGATGATTTGAGAATATTGATATTATTAATTTGTAATGGATGTTTATATAAGAATATTTATCATTATTATTATCATATCATATTATTAATATACTAAAACTCATATAAGAAAACCCCACTTCCATTCGGCTAGGACCCATGACACCAAAGGGATTGATATTTATACCCCTTATTCTAATTCATTTTCTTCAATATTTAAAAGGGGATACTCTAGGAATGATATATCTGAGTATTAATTTTCTCCATTACCTATTTGACTACATATTCTTCTAACTCTTACTCTAATCCCATGTCCAGTGTTTATAAATTAAATGAGTTTTTTCCATGTCAAAGAAAAAAACCCAAATCTCATAGGTATTTTAACATAAAAATGATTTAAACTCAATTACTAACCCTAAATCATATTTTTATTATAAAGAATAAATGTTTTATCAAAATTCAGGTAATTGTATCTATATATCTTCTTTTTATTTGACACACTTAGAGTGTTTGGGTTTTATAAGTTTGATTTCCTCTAAATTAACACCTAAATAAAATTTATTTGAAGGAATTTTTATTATTCATTAGGATTCATATGATTTAAATTATTAAAATAATGGAAATTTGAAGTGTATTTAGGTGTTCTATTTTATAAAATATTTCTATACAAATAATTTGTATGTGAAAATTCCATAAGGAACTATTTTAGACAAAATTAATTTATAAAGGTATTTAGAATAATTATTTATTTTATAAATAGTTTCTTTATAAACTAGTACCACTAAATAGAGTTTATGATATATTTTTAATTATTCCCAAGTGATTATGTATTTTTAAAACTTCACATAAAGCTATTATACATGATTCTAAAAGGTTATGTTTACAATGTAAGATTTAAACCCCAAAATTTGTTTGATAAGTGATTTATATTAATTTTTTTTAGCTCAAATGATTTTGAAAAGGGAATTTTAAGGATTCCTAGATTTATATGAAATTATTTTCATGATATCTTGATAATTTATAATTGAAAGACTTTGTTTTTAATTATGATTAATGATTATGATTACTGATATCCTATTTTACATAGGGCCCTTATTAATTTTTTATAGATGTGGAATTTTTGTCATTGGTTATTATTTATGGGATTGTTGAAGGGAGGGTATTTTGTAGAGATTTTTTTGATTATGGATTTAGGATTATTTAGATATTATTAATTGAATTCATTAGTTTTATTATGATGATTTATTTGGGATACTTGGGTTCTAAATGGAAAATAAAGGATTAATGCTGCCATAACTATCATTTCAACTTAAATATAAGTCCTGAGTTATCATTTTTCATTGTCTAGGGGTTTATGACTAATAAGACCGTAAGATTAATTTTGGGTTATAGTCTATTTTTATAACATTTTTGGTTAGAAGGGGATATGTGAGTGAGGTCATATATTATCACTATAGGCTCAAGATTTATTCTCATGTTGTGTTTACTTTATGATTTTATTTAGTTTATAACATGTTTTGATTTCTACCATGATTTGTCTTATTTTTATTATAGTGTAGAATTTTTTTTATGTGTTTATTCAATTCAAGATCATACTCTTATACAAAGTAAAAGGGTCTTGAAATAAAA
The DNA here is from genome assembly GCA_963277665.1 of Viscum album. Taxonomy (NCBI): domain Eukaryota; kingdom Viridiplantae; phylum Streptophyta; class Magnoliopsida; order Santalales; family Viscaceae; genus Viscum; species Viscum album. Next base: position 1,964,738,699 of record OY728137.1, read on the forward strand.
ATTTAATGTGATTAGATTAGATTTTACTAAAAAGAGACAAAAATATTTTATAAATATATTTCACACTAGAATTTTTGAGAATGGATTATAAAAGTAATTTCTTACATTTTTGGTGGTATCCTACTATGAGTTTTCACACACCATAAATAAACTATTTGATGTTTATGTATCCTAAATTTATCTTGGTTTATTTTAAATGTATGATCAATGATTTTTCTAATTTTTTACAGACTATGGGATCAACTGTAGATATATAGAAGAGGTAGTTTTTAAGTTTTTAGGTTCCACATTTGGGATAGTATTGAGTTATTATCCATTCATGTATTGGTTATATTGACTTTATTCCACATTTTCATTACTCTTAATGACATATATGTTTGAATATTGAATATATAAGTTGTTTGATTTATATTTATTAGAATTTTTTCTTTATTATTTAATAATGGTTAAATCATTGTCAATACATATATGATACCCTTGGTACTATTTATCAGACCATGGTGACTATGAATACATGTTTGGATTTGTTGTATGTTGATTTAGGTATGATGGCTAGGTACTAAATCGAGTATGTTACATAAAGAATCAGTCCTAGGTGGTGTGAAAGTTTAATAGCATGTGACAGATGATGAACCTCTTTTCAAAGATATAACTCAATGTTTAGAACTACAGGGAATGGATAATCTCACAAATGTTGGCATTATATATCACTCCTTAATTGAGTAAAAAAGATTTTGATATAAAACTATGATTTCTGGGTGATGGAGTACAATATATATGGTGGGGATTAACCACCATATTTGACCTATGATAATTATGGGATCATATGTAGAGACCCGAAGCTTAACGTACTTGAATATTACATTACTTTTGCAGAATACTTAGTACATAAAAAAACACACACACAAGGACCGTAATAGTTTAGTGTCTTTGGAAACTCAGAACGTAATCTTCTAATCGTGGTGAAAGATTTTCAATATCTCCCATAAAGATCTTCACTTTTTTTTACCTAAAACCTTTCTTTATATACTGGGGAAAAGAAAACATAAAAGGGTGATCTAAAATGCTCAGTAAGGGTATAAAAAAGAAAAATCAATCACATCATATTCATAATAACATAACTTTTGGAAATCTTAACCTGCAAAAGAGAGCATAATTTCATAACATGGGAGAAATCATAGTAGTGAAATGAAATCCCAATAATCATAACTTAAAACATGAAACTTTGTGGCATACACACATAATCATAGAGAATCATTTCTTGTTAGTCAAGACTCATTGCCAAGACTATCTTAGTGGACAAAGTCCCTTTCTGAATCGAGTAACCCTCGTTTCAGTCCTTTTTCACTGAACCGGTATAACCTAACATTTCAGCCATGTCTATCTCATGAGATATAAAATCTTTACCCAATGCATTGGAGGGAGATATAGGTCCCACCCATCTTATAATGAATCCTTTCTTATGTGTGCCACATAATCATAAATCATACATCATCGCATACCACATGTAACAAAAATGGGATTCTTGAAACATCATGACATCATAAAACAAATCATATAAGGTAAATGACTTCATAAAAATAATTCCCTCACAACATAATCAAATCAATGTAATAATAGGGATAAAAACAGAACCCTTTATCATCTTAGATGGAAAATAATTTTGATAAAACACTTGAACTCCATTCTTGAGGAAAATATTCTTTCTACCTCAAAAACATTTTTCTTTCATAACATGTCATACAATTTTAAACTAAAAGAAGTTGATTAAAAATAAACATGAAAACTTGTAAAGGAAGTTTCTTGGAAATTATTTTTTAAAAATCCATTCATGCCGTATAAGTTAAAAAAAACATTCTTCGTACTTTTGTCGGAAAAGTCAAAAAGTACCTCGTATGAGAAAAATGACAAAAGATTCCTTTCATATTCTTTACTAAAAACTCACCGAAGGTTAAAATTGGATTTAAACTATTGTAAGTGGATGAAAACAATATTACATATTGAGGGAACATGGATGTGGATGATAAAATACACCCCAGTAAATACTTATGAATAAACAATCTCGGATAAAATGAGATTGTGATATATTCCCTTACCTTAGGTCCGACTTGCTTTATACGTGTCCGAACCTCCTCTTTTTTGACGCACCTTTTCTTAACCTCCACTTAAAGAACTAAGGATGATCTTTGAAGAATATCAGGACCTCTAGGATGATACTAGGGAAGTGGAGAAGAGATTTTGGCAGGGGTTGGCCGAGCTTGAAGGCTGAAAGTTGTGTGAGGAAGAGAGGGAGGAGGTGCCCTTTTATAAGGGAGGAGAGGGGCACCTTAAGAATATCTCAAAATATTATTTTATATTAAAGTAAAAATCGGTTTATAATGGTTCCAAAGGGTTTTATTTCGAAGGTAAAGTGGGGATGGGTCTAAATCCTATCAACCAATAGGATTTAGACAAGTTTAGGTTATTATTTTAACCTTATCAATTAGATTTAACTCTAAGTTAAATAATTTAACTTTTACCGTGTCTTTTTGTTTTCTTACACTATATGGTTAATAAACATACTATATCAAGCCAGAAGAACCCCAAGTTGTTTATTATTAAAATATATAATCTTATCTAAGTCATTTGGCCGAACCATAGATTTTTATGAATAAAATAACAATTAATAATATAATATTTGTTTTAAAAACTATTTTATGTCAATTTTGACACTATTTGGTACATGATTTTTATGAAATTCATAACAAAATGATAAGTTCGAAACAAGTTACTTAAATCAACAATAACATGTCATATTAACCTATAAAATTTAGTTTAAGTCATAAAAAGCCTCAAATTACATTTATTTGGGCATTTATAACATCAATTATGTCAATATTTCATTAATAAGACAATTACTGCATCATCTTTCTGTCATAATAAATGATAATTATTTAATACCTAAAAATTCTAAATAAATTCCTATCATGTAGATAATTGTATTATCTTTTTGGAGACTATTCATGTTCGAAGTTTCATGAAGTTTATCACTAGATTAAAATTATTATACTTATAAGCTTTAAGAAAGTGACATGTTGTCACATTCTTTGGTTTTAATAATAATTAAATTATTTTCATTGACAAAATTTAATTAAATTAATCTAATCCGACCCTTAGGTGATATGGGTCGTTTTTTAGTCATCCAATAGGATTTTGACATTTGTTAGGGTAATTTTAAAATATTATATTTACCCTTAATTACCCGATTTACCTTTAACTATGGTAAATAAAATTTTCCGTAGTTACTATTCATAATTCCCAAAAATAAAAAGTATCCTATTAACATAATTTGGACCCACGGATTCCAAATATGGAATCCATTTGGTAAAATTCAAAACACAGAAGTTTCAGAAATTAAATTAAAATTAATCCCGTTGTCGAATAAAGACGGGTTTTTGTTTAAAACATTGCAAAAGATTGAATTGATTTAACCTACGAATTCAAGGTAAAATCAATGTTAATGACATAAATTATATTAAATGGTAAAAATATATTCTATTTATACTTTAAAACCATTCAATATTATAATTTAACCACATAAGATAATACGATGAAAAAAGTTGTTTTTAATTAAAATATAGCTTGTTTTTACTATTCATTAAAATGTGAAAGTTACCAGAATAATATGAAAAATTTATCCAAAGTAAATTTTTATTTCTTGATTCCAAGGAAGAATTTTATTTTGTCAAATTGAACTTATAAACATGTCAAAAAACCAGATTTAAAGTGGGTGCGCCCTCAAAAGGCGGCAAAACTGCATTTTTTGAAAAATACTTATTTTACCTGAAAAATTTATTTTGTTCTTATACCATGTTCTAGAAATGTTTAAGATGAATAATAATGTTATAAAATTCAAATTTTAGTTAATACTATTCATAACGGCTAGTTCATGACAATATTATAATAATATAACATTGTTTATTAAAACCCGGTATTGCGTACAACACACGCTATCGAGGAAGGTTGCGATTGCGTGTAATGCAAGCCAAGTCAGGGTTGCGTGTTGCGAAAGAATCCTTCGTTGTTTCGTATAACAGAATCCAACCATATTTCATTTATAAATTTAATATATATATATATATATATACTCAATGTTGCGTAAAATAACTATTATCAAAATTGTGTGTAACACGGTCCAAGAATAGTGTTGCGTATACTGCAAGCTAATACGGTGTTGCGTATAGCGCAAGGTAATCTTGGTGTAGAATACAACATAAGACATTAATGAAATTAAAATAATATTTTTCATAAAATCTCGGGGTGTTACATTCTACCCCCCTTAAAATGAATTTCACCCTCGAAATCCGTCGAGGTTATAAATGGTTTACTATTTGAAAGTTTCTTTGATAGAAACCCATATCGTAAAAAGGAATACCAAAACTTATCTTTGAAAACAAAAGTATGAAACGTAATGGTTACCCAAATAAACTAATCACTGGGTTTCCACATAGGTGAAAATATGGATATGGAAGAGAAATCTAACCATCATGTTCTGATGGAGAGTGGTAGAGAACATGGCTATGGAAAAGCTAGCAATCACAAAGCCATAAATTTGTGATGATCTAAGGTACCATCTGATTCATCAGATATAAGAGCACTAAGACAACATTTTTGGTTTTCAAGATCATTTCCCTAATGTTGATGAAATTTGAATTAGAAGAAATACTTTCGTGATTTTGGTATAGTCTCACCGTTTGTCGTTCTTTGGACAATTTCCACTTCATCTCTTAAAGAAATGAAGTTGAATTTGTCATTCATGATGTGTTAGCAGATCATGTGATGGAATGATGGGTCATTCCATCTGTCTCAAACAAAAGGTTAGAAAAGTTATCAAAAAAATACATAAGTCCATCTATAGTGATATTAATCATATATGGTCCTAAAATGAACTTATACTTCACATATCATACTGATTAATATAATAAAACTAGTTTATACTAAACAGGGACTTCCTGTAGGCCAGTGGAAGGCGATAAAGGCCAGTCGCACTTCGGTTGTGGGTTCGATTCCCACAACCTTGTCCGACGCGATGGGTTGTCGCGCGTCCTGCAGGTTGTCCTTTTTCTAAAATTACATTACTATAACATCCCATCAATAATATCGAAAATCTTCTATACTGAAACAATACTAACTTATATCCAACATAATCCATTCTAATCTTTAGGCTTATCCATAATACTGCAGTCCACTCTCATAATATAGTGAAAACGATTACCAAGGATTTAATACTATCGTTGATCCCCATATATCATAAGACATGTCTTGTTGGTCACATTCCAAACATTCAAAGGCCTTAATCATGTATTCTCTTGAATACCCATTGAACCTTAGTGAAAACATGAATGCAGTTAAAAGTTAACACTTTCCACATACCAAAATCCAAAAATTATATATACTCAAACCATGATATAACCTTCTCCTTATATCATTCATGAGCTCAGGAATACTATCAAACATTTAATTTTATCCTTATCCCTTCATTATGCGCATATCATCTACATTCCAAAAATATCTGAATAACCTTTCATGTATACTGGTAACATTAATCATACAACAGTGTAACAATCCTTACATGTCTCTTTATTCCATAGTACCATGAGATCACTTATACAACATTACACATGATAAACATGTAATCATTCCACTACATTCTTAAACCATTGACCGAGCTTCAACAATTCTTTCATCTCACATATCATTTGTAGTCTCTTCATCATCATCCACATAAATACTTCGCATACGACCATACTGATTATCTTCATGAGACTTTCCCTTAGGGCATTGGTTTGCATGATGCCCGTACATTCCACATTTAAAACATTTAACCATTGTTGATGTCGTAGCAATACCATTATCCTCATCCATGTTGTTAACTGAACCTTTTCCTTTGCATTTACTTGCTTTGTGTCCTTCTTTTCCACACCCAAAGCATCTTCCAGTTCCTTTGAAACATTCTCCTTGATGCCTCTTCCCATATGATTTACATAGGGGAAATTGAACTTTCTTTCCTCTATGATCATCATGAAACTCCATCTTTCTCTTATTAGCCGAGTCAGGAAACTTACCAAATTTTACTTTATTGATCATATTATGAGATTGCTGATTCGGCATAATAATGATGTTTGGACTTCCAAATCCCATTTCATTATGAAGAATATCATTCCATTGTCCATCATATCCTCCATTATCGTGAATCATCTTGTTTCCATCCATTTTCTAAAACCCAAAAAAGAATAGTGTGAGAGGCAAAAATCATGCCAGGGAAAACAACATAATAAAGGGGGAGTACCCTAAATATCTAACATCTTATGTTAAATTCTATGATCGTTACCATAGTTCTAGGACTGTATCCTATACGTATACTTATCCTTAGGGACATCCCTAGACATACCTTATAAATATCTCTAGGGATCTCACTAAAGTTCTCGCATCCTAGTTTCCAAAGGTTGACTAAACCTTTCCTCTGATACCAACTGTAGAGACCCGAAGCTTAACGTACTTGAATATTACATTAATTTTGTAGAATACTTAGTACATAACAAAAAAAACACACACACAAGGACCGTAATAGTTTAGTGTCTTTGGAAACTCGAAACGTAATCTTCTAATCGTGGTGAAAGATCTTCAATATCTCCCATAAAGATCTTCACTTTTTTTATACCTAAAACCTTTATTTATATCCTGGGGAAAAGAAAACATAAAAGGGTGAGCTCAAATTCTCAGTAAGGGTATACAAAATAAAAACCAATCACATCATATTCATAAGAACATAACTTTTGGAAATCTTAACCTGCAAAAGAGAGCATAATTTCATAACATGGGATAAATCATAGTAGTGAAATGAAATCCCAATAATCATAACTTAAAACATGAAACTTTGTGGCATACACACATAATCCTAGAGAATCATTTCTTGTTAGTCAAGACTCATTGCCAAGACTATCTTAGTGGAAAAAGTCCCTTTCTGAATCGAGTAACCCTCGTTTCAGTCCTGTTTCACTGAACCGGTATAACCTACCATTTCAGCCATGTCTATCTCATGAGATATAAAATCTTTACCCAATGCATTGGAGGGAGATATTGGTCCCACCCATCTTATAATGAATCCTTTCTTATGTGTGCCACATAACCATAAATCATACATCATCGCATACCACATATAACAAAAATGGGATTCTTGAAACATCATGACATCATAAAACAAATAATATAAAGTAAATGACTTCATAAAAATAATTCCCTCACAACATAATCAAATCAATGTAATAATAGGGATAAAAACAGAACCCTTTATCATCTTAGATGGAAAATAATTTTGATAAAACACTTGAACTCCATTCTTGAGGAAAATATTCTTTCTACCTCAAAAACATTTTCCTTTCATAACATGTCATACAATTTTAAACTAAAAGAAGTTGATTAAAAATAAACATGAAAACTTGTAAAGGAAGCTTCTTGGAAATAATGTTTTAAAAATCCATTCATGCCGTATAAGTTAAAAAAAACAATCTTCGTACTTTTGTCGGAAAAGTCAAAAAGTACCTCGTGTGAGAAAAACGACAAAAGATTCCTTTCATATTCTTTACTAAAAACTCACCGAAGGGTAAAATTGGATTTAAACTACTATAAGTGGATGAAAACAATATTACATATTGAGGGAACATGGATGTGGATGATAAAATACACCCCAGTAAATACTTACGAATAAACAATCTCGGATAAAATGAGATTGTGATATATTCCCTTACCTTAGGTCCGACTTGCTTTGTACGTGTCCGAACCTCCTCTTTTTTGACGCGCCTTTTCTTAACCTCCACTTAAAGAACTAAGGATGGTCTTTGAAGAAGACCAGGACCTCTAGGATGATACTCGGGAAGTGGAGAAGATATTTTGGAAGGGGTTGGCCGAGCTTGAAGGCTCAAAGTTGTGTGAGGAAGAGAGGGAGGAGGTGCCCTTTTATAAGGGAGGAGAGGGGCACCTTAGGAATATCTCAAAATATTATTTTATATTAAAGTCAAAATCGGTTAATAATGGTTCCAAAGGGTCTTATTTCGAAGGTAAAGTGGGGATGGGTCAAAATCCTATCAACCAATAGGATTTAAACAATTTTATGTTATTATTTTAACCTTATCAATTAGATTTAACTCTAAGTTAAATAATTTAACTTTTACCGTGCCTTTTTGTTTTCTTACACTATATGGTTAATAAACTTACTATATCAAGACAAAAGAACCCCAAGTTGTTTATTATTAATATATATAGTCTTATCTAAGTCATTTGGCCGAACCATAGATTTTTAGGAATAAAATAACAATTAATAATATAATATTTGTTTTAAAAACTATTTTATGTCAATTTTGACACTATTTGGTACATGATTTTTATGAAATTCATAACAGAATGATAAGTTCGAACCAAGTTACTTAAATCAACAATAACATGTCATATTAACCTAGAAAATTTAGTTTAAGTCATAAAAAGTCTCAAATTACATTTATTTGGGCATTTATAACATCAATTATGTCAATATTTCATTAATAAGACAATTACTGCATCATATTTCTGTCATAATAAATGATAATTATTTAATCCGTAAAAATTCTAAATAAATTCCTATGATGTAGATAATTGTATTAGATTTCTGGAGACTATTCATGTTCGAAGTTTGATGAAGTGTATCACTATATTAAAATTATTATACTTATAATCTTTAAGAAAGTGACATGTTGTCACATTCATTGGTTTTAATAATAATTAAATTATTTTCATTGAAAAAATTTAATTAAATTAATCTAATCTGACCCTTAGGTGATATGGGTCGTTTTTTAGTCATCCAATAAGATTTTGACATTTGTTAGGGTAATTTTAAAATATTATATTTACCCTTAATTACCCGATTTACCTTTAACTATGGTAAATAAAATTTACCGTAGTTACTATTCATAATTCCCAAAAATAAAAAGTATCCTATTAACATAATTTGGACCTACTGATTCCAAATATGGAATCCATTTTTTAAAATTCAAAACACAAAAGTTTCAGAAATTGAATTAAAATTAATCCCGTTGTCGAATAAAAACGGGTTTTTGTTTAAAACATTGCAAAAGATTGAATTTATTTAACCTATGAATTCAAGGTAAAATCAATGTTAATGACATACATTATATTAAATGGTAAAAATATATTCTATTTATACTTTAAAACCATTAAATATTATAATTTAACCACATAATATATTACGATGAAAAAAGTTTTTTTTAATTAAAATATAGCGTGTTTTTACTATTCATTAAAATGTGAAAGTTACCAGAATAATATGAAAAATTTATCCAAAGTAAATTTTTATTTCTTGATTCCAAAGAAGAATTTTATTTTGTCAAATTGAACTTATAAACACGTCAAGAAACAAGATTTAAAGTGGGTTCGCCATCAAAAGGCGGCAAAACTGCATTTTTTGAAAAATACTTATTTTACCCGAAAAAATTATTTTGTTCTTATACCATGTTCTAGAAATGTGTAAGATGAATAATAATATTATAAAATTGAAAATTTAGTTAATACTATTCATAACGGCTAGTTCATGACAATATTATAATAATATAACATTGTTTATTAAAACCCGGTATTGCGTACAACACACGCTATCGAGGAAGGTTGCGATTGCGTGTAATGCAAGCCAAGTCAGGGTTGCGTGTTGTGAAAGAATCCTTCGTTGTTTCGTTTAACAGAATCCAACCATATTTCATTTATACATTTAATATATATATATATATATACTAAATGTTGCGTAGAATAACTATTATCAATATTTTGTGTAACACGGTCCAAGAATAGTGTTGCGTATACTGCAAGCTAATACGGTGTTGCGTATAGCGCAAGGTAATATTGGTGTAGAATACAACATAATACATTAATGAAATTAAAATAATATTTTTCATAAAATCTCGGGGTGTTACATCATATATTTGATTGTAAGAGTTATGGTATTAATAAGTATGAATGATGAACTGATGTAGGATTCACATGCATCAATATGGGTTTTTCACTTGGATTTGAATAAGATTATTATGAAATTTTTAAGTAATATTGGCGGTCCATGATGAAGAAGGACGCAACAAGATTTATATCATTAGGCATCACTTATGAGTAGGATAAGTTGAATCACTAGATACCCACTAGTCTTATTTAGTACTTACCCATTCCAAAGTAGAAATGAGATAAGGTGATGATGGATTTTGTGATGGGGTTATGGAGTTACCTCGATGATGTAATATAGTATGTGTTATTATGAATTGGTTGAGAAATGTGGATCATTTTATATTGATCAGGGAGACCCATTTTTTTTGATGATCTAGGAAAATATATTTAAGGTTAGTGGTACGGTCACATGGTCTGCAGAGGAGTGTCATACTGAATTGGGATTCCAAATTCACATCATATTTCTAGTATATATTATAGAAAACATTAGACACTTAGGTGCATTTGAGCACAACGTACTATCCTCATACTGATGGGAAACCTGAGCACACTATTTGGGTGTTGATGGTCATACTACAATCGTGAATCCTAGATTTTTTTGGAACATGGAAGAGTTATCTAGATTATTTTATCTTACCTATAACAACATCTATCATGCATTTATTTAGATGAAACATTTTGAGGTGTTGTATTATAGGACTTAAAAGTCACATCTATACCAGTCATAGGATAGAGAGTCTTCTATTATTAGATAAAGTCTCCTATATGATATTTTAGGTTATATTCAATCATTTTATAGGTGTTTGTAAACATCCTAAATTAGGTAATGTTTATACACAGTATGGTGATGTCATTCTATAGAGTTTGAGGTGCGTAGTTGAGTGTTTTTGAGAGTTCCACATAGATTGGGACACAACCACATTTAGTGTATGGGGAAGTTAGCTCCCAAGTTCATGGTATTGTTTGAGGTTATTGCAAGGATCAATGTATTAAAATAATTCTGATCACTTACATAGTGATACAATGTAATGTATGATTTATTCTATGTATCTTAGTTTTGGAGATATCATTTATGTCGTTTTCATATACTCAATGCCGATGATGTTTCTATAGAGGTTCATGCATCATTCCTGGAATGACTAGTATATATATAAATTTAGATAAAGAAGACCATTTGAGGGAATAAATTTCCTCTATTACATGTGTAGTGGTATAATTAACATATATATGAGGATACATAGTAGGAGGAGGACATATGAGTGTAGTGACCAGATTTTTTCATCAGTGAGTCTCGATAATGCATCCTGAGTATGACATAATATATAATAGGGGGCTCACAATGACCCCTAATATATTGAGGTAATAATTTATTAAATTTTTATCATTCCAAATTAATTTTTTTATTTTATATTTTTTTGATTCATTGGTAGAGGTCAAGGGTTAGTTTTTGAGGAAATAGGCTCATTGAGAAAAATATATCATTAATGATAGATAGAACTAGGTACTTGGTAGCCTTGTATTGGGTAACTAATGGAAAAAACATGAGAGGGGAATTCCAAGGTGGGTAGAGAACCACCCGGTGGTCTCTAGGAAGGTATCTGATAGGATATTTGGGACCCAATGGAAGTGGATATAGTACTTCATATCCACCCACTATTTTTTTAATTTATTATTAAGATTAATTTAACAGTTTAATAATTTTATAAAAACTCACATATCCACAATTATTTGATGGTATATGATTAGACCCCCTTCCTCCCAGTTTTCTTCCCTTTAATCTTAGATATCTCCCTTTTTCATGCTCTAATTCACAAGATATTGTCGCAGTGGATCCTTAGTGGCGAGACTATGTTTCCCCCCCTTTATTGTAGTATTCTTTCTCTACAATACTTATATCCACTATAATTCCTTAATTTAGGGGATTTTACCTAATTTAAGTATTTTATTTCATTGAATTTGATTCATCTAACAATATTTTATGAGTGGATGTCTATAAGTATGAGGTAGGTTGTGCCTAATAATCTTCGTCATTTTATATGATATTCTCGAGTCTTATGTAATGTGAGTGTAGTCATGTGAGTGAAAACTACTCCGAATAGATGGAAATAATATTTCCTTACTTGTAAAGAAATAAATATGGATACCTATCTCATTACAGGTCATCTAAAGTGTATTCTTTCAATACATTTTCATCAATGGATATTTATGCTTGGGAAAGTAGTGAGATAACTAGAGACTGAAACCCTCAAAGGGTTTCCATACATATGATATTATGCAGAGAGACTGGTAAGGTGTCATAGATCATCCTTGATGATGTAAATACTGATTAATGATCAGTCTATTAATGAATTATCATTATTATGAATCATTGGAATGATTAGTAGCCAATGTGGCATGACCCTTTTTTTGATGGGCTTCTATATGGATGTTTAATACTTAGAATTTGGTGATAAATCATTAAAACACATTATTATTATTATTATTAATCATTTATATTTTTTATTTGGTTATATATAGATCATTCCCCATTACCATGTTATATGATAGTGATATATTGTTCACTTTTTCTATGGTTTAGTGGTAGATTTTCAACACTTTTGTATGTAGTTAGTGAAATACCATTCAATATTATTGTGTAGTTAGTTATCAATTTGGTGGTTAATTATCAACCCTTGTTTTATAAATGGTTGTGAATTGTTAACTTATGTTGTATGGTTATTTCAATGATATATTGTTCACCTTGGTTTGATGTATTATGTTGATATATCATTCACTATATGTATTAGGTCAATTATGCATCGTTCACCTAAATAATGAAATCAGTGATATATTGTTCACCTTAAAGGAAGAGTTAATGATGTATCATTTACGTTTTTTAATGTATTTTTTATATATCATTCAACTTGTTTATGGTTTTAGTGGTATAATGTTCACACTTTTAGATGAGTATGGTGATGCATTGTTCTCCTTGTATGATGAGTTGATGATACATCATTCATCTTGGTTAATGTATTGATGATAAATCATTCACCTAAGGAATAGTTTTTGATACATCATTTATCCCTGTATAGTGGTTTTATGATATCTTATCCACCCTTATCTAATGATACAATAATAACTCATTCACGTTGAGTAGTATTATAGTGATACCTCATTCACCTCAATTAGTAATATAATGATGACTCGATCATGAAAATTATTAGTATGAGTGGTGATAAATCATTCACCCACTTTTATTGTGATCAAACCATGGGAGAATCATCCCACACTAACACTATCTTAAGTATTAATGGCCATTTATTCATGTGGCTATTTATCACCCCATGATACGACGTGTGTTTTTTATGACTGTTGTTATTATATCATATTGTAAATTCCCCCATATATCACTTTATTTTTTTAGGGGAACCATTGTTGGTGGTATAATTATTATTATTTCTCACACCCTATACATTAAACCTAAATATAATGTAGACTTAATGCTCAAGGATATATCAAACGTAAAGGGACCCATGATCATTGGATGAGTATGACACCTGATAAGATTGGGTGAATGATTGGTCGGAGCCTCAAAACCAAGTTTTTATAATTTTCAACATTATTTTGTATATTTTGGATGATATTTTTATATGATTTTCGCATCGAGATATCCCAAAATTTATGACTTGTATGTTGTTACAATGAGTTAATATTTTGTTATAGCATGTGATGTTTTGTTATGGTTAGAATATCACAGTAATGTATATATTATATTGTTATGTTATAGTTAATAGTTTACTTTAATTCTACCATTATCTATAGTTATTTGATAGAGATTATAGCCTCCCCATGGTATTGATATAATCTCTCTACTATTTGGTAGTGTCTAGCATTCAAGGTGGCATGTCTATGGTCATGTTGCACACTTAATTTGGGGTTGTTTGGGACAACTGAATCAAGGATGCTAAAAATGATGATACATGTATTCTTATTATTATAGAATATTATTATTAGTATATTATTATTATCAATATTTTATTATAATTTTATAAAAGCTAAAATCTTCTCATTTTTCTCACACTTATGGTCGATGTAGAGGATAAGGGGAACTATTATTTTTTCCACTTCCTCCATAGATGATACTTTTAAAAAGTTTTGATATACTCTCATTCCATTTTCCTTATTTTTATTCTTTTGAATATCTTTCTTCATCCTATATATCCTCTTAATCTTGTGTAAAATCTCAACACTTTGGGAATCCAGAATTATGGGTTTCTCCATGTTAAGGAAAAACCTTTGATAAAGAGGGGATTTTACTAAATGATGTTAAAATAGACTTCCATGAGTCTTTCACACCGTATTGGATGTTTTTATATCATACCATAACTTATGGACAAGTGTTCTTAATTTTTAGATGTTGGTTAGCTATATAGAATGTTTTTTTTATTTTAAATAATTGATTTATTTTGGAACATTAGGTATCCATGAGGATAATTATACTAGCAACACTTTGTGATATTTTGTGTTTTCATACATAAATTAAAATTATTTTACCTTAATTTATACATCTTTTTTGATTTAATAAATGTATTTTTGTTTATGTATTGATCTAAAAATCCAATTTTAAGGTTTTAAAATATATCTTTAAGGTTTCAACCTCTTTTATGAAGACATAAAAGTCACTTTTATTTTATTACACCCCATGGTTATGACTCTTGTTTATATGCACATAATTATTGTATTTTATAATATTTAATGTATGGATGTTGATTTCAAAGTGACTATTTCTATGTGAGGGTGTATGCGATGTGACAAAAGAGACATCATAAATGGATTTCTTGAAATATTTAACATTTTATTTGAAACATTATGGTAATCCAAGGGTATTCAGGTAAGAACTTTTGTTTTATAATTAGAAGCTTTTAATATGTCTAAATATTGTCATGGATTTTATTTTAGAGTTTGTGTATATTTTTGTGTGTCGCTAATATCTGGTGTTGATATATTAAAAATATTAAATATATTAAACTATGTATAAACATCATTTTGGAAATACTGTATTTATTCATGAATGGAATCTTGGATGGGGAAAATAAGACCACTGTTGGATAAGGATTATAGGGTGAACTCTAAGAACAAAATAAAATCCATTCGCATCGAGTCCCGTAGTAGTTCATCATCATGGGTGGATTAAAAAAGAATAAAAAAGATTAATTAATTAATTTAATGATTAATTTTTTGAGATATAAATACACTCTATTTAATATATCTTATATAAATTATCCAAGGTTATCCATTTAGCCCTAAAATTTATAGATATCCACCATATCGAGAGCTTCAGATTGGAAATTAAGGAAAATTCATTGGTTGATGAATGTAATCAATCAATATTTCCAATTAAATCAATGTGGATATATTATTCTCTAACAATTTATCATTTTACAATATGAGGATTTTTTATTTGTCCATTCTTACCATATAAATTTTGATTTCGAGCATGGATTATTTATTATCTTGATTATTTATTTTTGTTTCCCTATTTCATATCCATGTAGACTTATGATTTCATCTGATTAAATTCCTTGATAATTATTATTTATGGAATCAAATTCACCCCATTTTTTATTAGGTCATCATCCTATAATAAATGAAAAAATTGTGCTTGGAAATCATAGACTAACTACTTTTATGGTTCTTGGTATCCCCTTTTATTCCTTATGATTCCACTATCAGCCTTAATTTTTGGTCAGTGGTTTGACCATTTTCATGTACTGTTTTGTTGTGTAGTTCCATAGATCATTATTATTTTCCCATCAGTAGAGTTTAGTGTACCATGTTAAAATTTAAAGTAATGATGAAGGATCGGATGATGATGGACAAGATTATTTTTAGATGTGAATGATTTTGGTGATGAGGGGATCATGCGAATAACAAGAATCTATTTTCTCAATGATTGGTGGATAGAATCAGAAATATAGTTGGATTTATTCCATGGTAAACATGTTAGGTGAGTTTATATGAGAATATGGATATAGATCTAACACTCATGTTAAATCTTTGGAAGGAAGAGTAAGTATCTAGAAAATCCCTGATTATATGGAATTTCATTTGAACGAACAAACTCCATGTATCCTGGGTGTTACATCAGCTAGGGTTTGGGACTAAGTTAAATATCAAATGCCATATGTCTAGGCCAACATGTTGTGTGACCCTTGATGTCTAGGTCATAATGCATGGTAAGTACACACCTTGAAATTTGAGTCATACCACAAGCCATGTGATTTAGACCCCATGTTTTTTATATAGTATTTCACACAACATGTGAACTATATGAACACTACCGAAGCATTATATGGTAGTACACCCCATTTACCTTAAGGGACACACTACGTAATTTACTTAGATTGAACTACCTATTGTATATCCTATTTTTCAATAATGTATTTGAACCTGCAAGTAATCCTTTATGAGTAGATTTTTATGTCCGACATGTTGGTCACTTTGTTTTTAAACATCATAGATACTAGAAATGTTTGTGTAAGTAAATTGATTCTTTCAACATAGTTGGATAACATTGATAATTTAGTGTGATCTCTAAACCAACATAAATGTTAGTACATTCTTGATGGCATTTCTATTTTAAGGCATGGTTCCTCTACTTCTATGGTATATATAGCATTGGTAACCCACATAACCACTTAGTAAAGGGATCAATTATCCATAGAGTTGGTAACCCCTCATCTATAATCTTATATGAAGAATGGGTTCTACACCAAGGGTCAACACACCTTCAACTATGATATTCCATCAGTGACGTATGCATTCCCCACAAAAAATTTAGATAGGATGTTTTGGGATTTTGGTATTGAGACTTCCCAAACACTTAGATCCATATGAAAACTAATCTTCCTTATTTGTCTATGAAGATCAAGATCTCTCTCTATATCTAACTCAGTTTCTTTATGAGAAAATTTATTTATTGGGTTTCTTTTTTTCCTCTTTATTTCGTAGATTAAATTTATTATCTTATTCTACTTCTTCCTTTTATAGTTTTCAGGGTGTATTACAAGGTATGTATAAAACCACACCCAAATAGGATTTTAAAACTATTTTTATGTACTATAGAGATGATAGGAAGTTAGATGATGACCTTGGATGGCCTGGTGATGGTAAAGACTAGATGTATTTGGTGATGGTGATTATTTTAAAAGTTTATGAGAATGGATCTTCCTCATTAGTTCTTAAGTTTGGATCTTATTTATTTTTTGTTGGGTATATATTATTCTAATTTAATTCCCAAGATATATTTACATTGTTGTATTTTGGTATTTCTTACATGTTGTTACAATCATTTTTTTCCTCTTTGCTTGGTAAAATTATTATTAACTTGCATGATTATGGTGTACTTGGAGGTGTTCATGTGTTTTGGTTGATTAGGATAAGGCCTCCCAATTGTGTGATATACCAACTTGATGCTAGTCACTAGCCCCTGACCTATAGGAGGTGGGATTTAGGTAGCACACTTTTATTAATACCAACCCAGGTGGGGCCCCATTGTATTAGGTCACATTTGAGTTTAATAATTCTAGTTTTTTCAGGGGATGAAGTTTTATTATATATATATTAATAGGATTGGTTTGGGAACAAAGGGTAATAGTGTTAATGTGTCTTGAGTTCAACTATCATACAAGATAACCCGGTGGGGGTTCAATAATTGGTGAATCCATAACCTAGGACATTTATAACCTACTTGTATAATAAAAAAACATAGACACTAGTTATAGGTTAACCAATGATACATGTATAATATATAAATAGTTATTGAATTTCATTATTTTAATGAGTCAACTCCCAAAATATTATCATATAACCATGGTACATCTTGTTATAAATTTTAGGATGACTCCATAATGACCCCCATCTATAATTATAACATAGGGTCATGATGATGACTATTTGATTGATGAGGTTTTATTTTAAGGGATTATTCATGAGGTGTTCCCTCATAGAAGGTAGAGATCATTGATTACCCAAATCTATCGATGAGTAGAACCATCTCCAATATTTCATACAAATGTTCATTTTTATATTGAGTAGATGATTATTACAACTAGCCATGATGCCGATGTGTTCCGGCTAAGCACACTGTATGAGTTTTATTTGTAAAGAATACTTAGATTCCAGGATATCCCAAAACCTCAAGCAATAGAGGATATTCCTAAGTTAGTGGTTTAAAACTTCTTAACCTTGTGAACCACAACCAATTAGATAGTTTTTCTCACAACCAGTCTCCTTTATATTGAATAAATTAACTAGAGGTGGGACCTAGTAACTTATACCAATGATGAAGAGAAACTCTCATAGATTATATTTTATCAATTATCCCATGATGAGTAATATCCATTTACCTTATGATCTATATAGATTCATGTGATCTTATTATTTCAGTAGGGTGATATGAATGTTACAGAGTACACATCAAGGTTAACCGACCCCACACACTAATTTCCTAATATTGTGAAATATAGATACTTATAAGAATGGAAGTTCATATTGGGCCTCCACAAGGAAATTATAGATAGTTTGGTCTCTCTATGAATTATCACTTAGTTCAGGGTGCTAGATTGGGCCTTGGTGATATATAGTTTCAAAGAAGAGTAGCATTGGAAAGCTAGGGATGAAATTAGATATTATGGGGTAGATTAATTTACTGTAGCAAGTAGGCATCCAGATCCAGGTTCTTGGTGTAGGAGTAACTCACACAGACATGTATTATCAATCTAAAGGATTAATAAAATGGGGATCCAGTTGGGTATGTAGTCAGTTAATAGATGGATGGTGTTATGATTTTATGGGTGGGGTCACATAAAACATGATTTCTTGACCCGAAGTGGTTTATAGGGTAGAAAAAGTGGATAGAACTCCATAGAAGAGATAGTGAGGTAATCAATGATCGCTCCCAAGGGTGGTCAGGGAAGCCCCTAGAGAGGCAGTACTGACTGAGGGGACGATTGAGTCCTAGGAGGAGAAGCTACTAGTAGAGCATGCTATTATGACCTACTTCCACCACCACACCAGGTGGTCCACAAAAGGCTCATAGGGTTGATTCCTAAAGTCATGTATAAATTCAAGATATAGAGAGATATGATTAGGATACACATGAGAAAATTTGAAGTATGATATATGTATTATCTATATTTGTACTAGTACTTATAGACATAGGATTAAGCCACCGTTTCATTGCCTCATCCATTTTTAGAGATATTTGGATTCTTTTAGAGCCTTTATTCTATCCTTAACAGCTAGAGATTATTACTGGGAGTGATTCCACTATTTCAAACACCTTACAGTAGTTCAAGTTGGTGCTCAGTGGAGAGAATTTTACTTGGGATATCTTGGTAGTTATGATGAAGTCGCATGACATCATTATGGGTAAGGATTGTCTATCCATGATATGTTATTAGATATAATATCACCACAGGAGATGAAGGTGTCTTTGGGAATAAACAATTAAATTATCATTAAATGGATAGAATGACCTATGGGAAGTAGGGATCATGTACAAGAAGTCGAAAATTATCTGCTATCATTTCGTGACATTACCCTTGGTGTAATAAGCTTTATAAGTACCTAGATTCTATTGGTAGTAGATAAATATATGTACGTATTACTAGAAGATGTTCCATGACTAATTATATATTGAGAGATTGAATTTTTTTGATCTACTTCATGGGACTACACCAATATATTTTTCAATATATCAGATGTCCCCATCTAATCTTTGGGAGATAAGGGTGTAGTTGGGGGACCTACAAGAGAATGGATTTATCAGACCTAGTGTATCTCCTGGTTGGATCCGGTGTTGTTCACTAAAAAGGTAAATAAAATTTTGAGGTTCTTTATTGGTTATCATTTCCAAAATTAGGTGAGAATCAAGAAGAAGTTCCCACTACCATGGATTGATGACCTCTTCGACCAACTAAAAGGTGTGTGATAGTTATCAAACATTAACCTCATGTTCGGTTATCACCAGTTATGGGTTTATTAGGTGGAAATTCTAAATATGGATTCCAGATATCACTATGAGAATTATGAGTACTTGATGACACCCTTTGGTGTAAAAAATTACCCTATTGTATACCAATGACTTATGAATAAAATATTATAACCTCTATTTGATTGGTTTGTGGTTTTATTATCGAATTAATTCTCTTTTATTTTTCATTAGAGGAGGAGCACACATATCATTTGAGGATGGTACTGGACTTACTATAGGAGAACCAGTAATATTGTATGCTCTTAAAGTTTTATTTCTTGATTTGAGAGGTAAAATTTTTGGTATATGTTATCTTAAAACATAGTGCAGATTTGGAATCAATGAAGATAAATGTAGTGATTGATTGGGGACCACCCAAGAGTGTAATATAAATTAGGGGTTTCGTTGGTTTGGTTGGGTAATACCAGAGGTTTATGGTTGAATTTTCTAGGATTCAAGCCCCTTTTACTACCTTAACATGAAAAGTGAAGTTATTATCTTAGACCAAGTGATGTCATATGACCTTTGAGGAATTGGGTAAAAGGTTGACCAATGCTCCCATTTCAATATTTTCAGAGGAGTGTGTTGAATATGTGGTGTTTTTTGATTCTTCTAGAGATAGGGCTTGAATTCATGTTGATGTATAGGAATGTGGATATTGATTATAGGTCTATATCTCTATGAAACTATGATAATAACTATAAAATCAGTGAATTAGAGTTGGAAGAAATGGTATTTTCCTTAAAGATATGTAGGCATTATCTTTGAGGTGAAAAATTTGTAGTTTATCCATACCACCAATGTCGCTAGTATATATTTTCTCTGAGCGACCTCTTCGTGAGATAGAGATATTTTCTAGATTTTCTATAGGAATATGACTTTGATATATTCTATACTCTTAGAAAGGGTAACATGGTGGAGGATACCCTTATCTGGAAATATCATTCTCACTAGGTGAAAGATGCTTTAGAGTAGTTGGACTCATTATAACTGATCCAGGAGGATGAGAGAGGGGAATCTCATAACCATTCAGGGGAACTAACACCAAAATTGTTCATGATGTTAGAGATTCTCATTTAAAATTCATTTATTATGAATATTTTCATGAATAAATATCCTAAAAATACACACTAGATGTATTTTCTAATGTTGGGGTGGAAATCATCCTCTTATGAGGATGAACTACAGTACTAGTTTTACTATGTGAGGAGGTGCTAAGGGAATTTAATATTTCTCCATTGGTGGTATATCCTAAAGTATAAAATCTATAATTCATCCTTTATTGATAAATTTTTTTAGAATACATGAGGAAAAATGTTATTGAGTTTTTTTCTCAATGCATCACATGTTAGTAGGTGAAGGTAGATCACCCGGTTCTAGTGGGATTAGGTCAACCTCTTAAGATCCCAGAGTGGAAGTGGGATGAAATATCAATGGATATTTTTATGAGACTTAAGACAATATTGAGAGGTCAAAAAGTCATATAGGTGATTTTTGATAAACTTACCAAGTCATCTTATTTTCTCTCCATTAAGGAGTAGAGTTTAGGTGAGAGATCAGGTACTTGTACATGTAGGATATTATTCATATTCATGGAGTACCCTCGATTATTAAATCTAAATGGGATGATTAGTTCACATTGTGATTGTGGAGAGTTTTTTAGGAGGCCTCTAAGACCCAATTATGGATGATCATGATGTTCCATCCCTAGAAATATGTCCAAATAGAAAAAACTATTTATGTATTGGAATATATTCTAAGATCTTGTGCATTATACTTCGATAAAAGTTGGAAGATTCACATGATATTGATAGAGATCATTTGAAAAAATCAACTATCAATAGAATATCAGTTTTTAACATTTTAAGGCCATGTTTGGGTGACTCTGTAGGTCACCATTATATTAGAAAGAGACAGGCGAGTCAACTCATGTGGATAGAGCTTGTGTAGCTGATGATGAATAAATTTTAGGTGATCTATAATTTAATTAGGATTTCTTAGAGTTGATAGAAATATTACATAGACTAATATCATAGTCCCTTAGAGTTTGATCAAGGGAACCATGTGTTCTAAAGAGTCTCTCCATGATGGTATTCATAGAGGTTTGGTTAGGGTAGAAAGCTATCTTCGATATTCATAAGACCATTTCAAATCCTGTATAGGGTTGGGGATGTTACTACCACTTGAATTTACTCCCAAAGTTTGATCAGGTTCATGATGTTTTCCACATGTGGTGGTAGATGAGATACATGTATCATACACCACATGTTATTAACTGCGGAAAGAGAACATTGGAAAAAGTTCCACTATTTTGGAGTACCTGATGGAAATCAAGGGTCATCAATATATGATAATTCATGGGTGAGTAATTTCATTGATAAAAGTTATTTGGTAGAATTAAAACCTCCAAGGAAGTTTGTGGGAGTGGGAGATCCAGTTATGTGCTCAGTACCCTCATCATTTTGGTGCATCTTGAGCTTGTTAGGGTTAAAATCCTTGAATGTGAGAAGAATTTAATGACTTCGAGTCTTGTAATCAGACTATTTGACCATTTTAAATATTATTTTTAGTTTTATTTAAATGTTGGTTCAGAGTTTTAGGTGTCACCGACCCCCAATGTGGACTTAATAAAAAATAAAAAATATTAAACCATCCTCACACATCATTATAAAAATAATAAACTTTTTCTTGGATGAAATATAATATTGGGAGAATGAGATATATTTTGGATCTATAATGTAGATTAAACCCTAGTAATGATATAAAATACATTCACATTGATTCCCAAATCTATTCGCCATAATGGGAATATTTAAAAGGAATAAAACTGATTAATTAATCAATTAGTAGACTGATTGAGTAATTATTCAACCAAACACTCCCCTCTATTTAATCTATTTTATATAAATTTTTTAGGGTTATCTATATAACCTTGGGAACCATGAGACATATACAATGGGGAGAAATTTTGAAGGGTGATCAATGGGAATTTGTGAATCGATGAGTGAAATTAACAAGGACTGATAATGGAATCAACATAGATCTATTCATCACTAATGATAAATTATTTAATGCATTAGAAATTTTTTGGATTATTTCCTTATTAATTGTGATTTTTATCATGGATTATTTATCTTATTGATTCATTATTTTCATTTCCCCATTATGGAACCAAAAACTTATGATTTCATTTGATTTTATTCCATGATAATTTTTCTACATGGAATCACCATCACCCCATCATTTATTTGGCTTCTCTCTGAGGATTAATGGATGAATCACGATTGGCCACCACAAACTAATAAATTTTATGGTTTATGGTTTCACCATGTAATGTTCATGATTTCACCATCAAACATCATTTTTTATTGATGGTTTGAGAATTTATAAGGACTGATTCTCTACACAATTCTGTAGATCCTTCTTTCACATTTTTACTAGTATTTTTTATCGGGTAGTGAAATATTGGGTGATGTTAGAGTCTCAAACTAGGATGGATGAGAGTATTTTCAGGTGGGAAATATTTCAATGGTGTAGGGTCTTATGCAAACAATAATAATCCATTTTCTCATTGATTGGTGGATGGAATCATAAATCCAATTGGATTTCATCCATTTTCAATGCATAATGTGGGGTTTTTGGTGAATATTGAGGTAGATAAAGTGATGATGGAAAATATTTGGGAGGAATATGGATTTTATAGAAAATACTTGACTATATGACTTGTAGTTTGGAAAAAACATGCACCAAGTGTCTTGGGTGTTGTAGTGGATAGGTCTTTTCGTAGAGTTAAATTCGACTTTCTATGTAGCTAGACCCACATGTTGTGTGACCCTTGATGGATAGGTTAGTATTATAGGATGTGTATGTTTGGGACTTCATCTGGTCCTATATTACATGTTTTTTAGAACAAACATCAAGCATATTTGGATTCACACACCTTGTGGACCTGTAGTAAATGACTAAATATTTAGATAGGAGTACACCCTATATAACCTAAGATGATTATCATATACTTTACTCAGATTAAACTACCAACTATGTCTCCTTCATTCAGGCTAATAATTGGACCCACGAGTAGTCTTTCCTATTTAGAATTTTATATAGGATGCAATAGTGGATGTTTTTTTTTGAAATTAGAGATACGATATGTGGTGGTATGAGAAGGTCCCTTATTTCAAAAATATTGGATGATGTTAAAACTTGAGTATGATATCTGAAGTGGAATTAGGTTCAGAACCCACTGAAGGCATGCATATATCAGCGAATAGGTTCCCAACTTCTTTGGTATATATAGGGTCAATACCCCCTGAATCCCACTTATGTCGTGATTCTTCTATCCGTGGAGCTGTTAAACCCTCATCTATGATCTCAAAAAAAAATGTGTACTCCACTAGGGGGATGTACCCCCTTGACTATTATGTGTCATTAGTGAGGTGTGGACACCCACATCAGATCTAGTGAGGTTACATTGAGTTAATAGCATCGAGACAAACCTGAAACTTAGAGATACATATAGACTCATTATCCTTACTTGGTAGTGAATATATAGAGTTATATTTCTGTTGTTAATTGACTTAGTTCCTTCAATGAATATATCAATTTTTTGGGGTTTATTAATCACCTCTTTTTTCAATAGTTTGGGATGTCCATATTATTTTACTACTTAACTTTTGGGTTTTTATGGAATCCCACTATGTATGTATATAATCATCCTTATATGGTATTTCTATACATGTTTCATGTCTTATGAAGATGAAAGGTAGTTAAACAGTAACCTTTACATGCCTAGTATTGGTAGAACTTAATAGTATATGGTGATGGCGGTTGTAGATGGTAGTTAGTTTCAGTTCTATTTACCAAGGATCTTCCTCCTCATCAGTTGTTAGGTTAGGATCTCCTTTATTTCTTATTCGGCCTATATTTTTCCATTTCAATATTTTGATATATTCACATCATAGTACTCAAGTTTTTCATAGAGGTTTCTATATGTATTTGTTTTCCCCTTAGGTTGGTGCAATTATTTTTACCATGTATGACTATGATGTACTTGGAGGTATGCATGTGTATAGGTTGATTAGTATAAGTCCACCCATTTTTATAGTATTCTTACTTGATGATAGTTATAATCCTATGAACTATTTAATGTTGGATTGGGGTGTTACACTCAACTTACTACCATCCTAGGTAGGACCCTGGTGGGCTGGGTCATGTCGATTCAAGTGGTAATTCCAATGATGAGTGCTATAATAGTTACATATATGGATGGTACACCAAATTATTATTCAAATATAACTAGTGAGATACCATATATCATGTGTCCATGAAAGATGGGGTGTTATTAAATCACATCAAATACTAGACGAATGGTTTTAGTCAAGTCAATTCTTTGATATTATCCTTTAAAACCCAGAGAAATATCCCATGATTATTTAGTGACGTTTGATGTTTTTTATTCTTTTATATTTTTGTATGAGTAATATTTTGATAAAAAAATGGTTTTATCATGATTTATTGTAGTTTTATACATCCATTTTATTTATCAAGAAATTATGAAAACCTTTTTTATTCATTACTATATTTTTCAAAATATACATGCTTTAATTATTTATTTCCAAACTATCATGTATGTTTTTTCTTATGAAAGGAAATGAAGAGAATATTTGGAGGCATCCTACTGGGTTTATACTCACTCATACATATAACCCTATGATGTATATGTTATTTTATATTTAATTTTATCTTATAGTCATAGGAGGTTGTTTCCCTTTGATAAGAGTTAGACCATGGGCTCAAACATAGATATGAGATATAATATTAGTAGTATAGAAGAAGAAAATCATATGTCACTTGGATATAAATTTTTATTTAATTAAATTTTTATATAACAATATTTATATTGGACAGATAATATTATCATTTGTATATATTCATTATCATATTATGCCATGTATTGATTCTTGTACATTTTAATATGTATGGTTTAATATTAATTTTATGGCTCATGTCATGTTTCTTTTTTTCATATTTAAAAATGTATTTTTTTCATTTGGAATAAAAGTCCAGTGTTTGTGAATGTCATGTCAGATTTTAGTTGAAATCCCTTCTCTATTGTTATTAAAGGGTGAATAATTCCCATTTTATTTATGTGATATCCATAGAAATTGTTCCAAACTATGATTATTGGGAACAAAACTTAGGTTCATGGCATGAAATTTCAATTATTCACTAAGAGTATCCAAGTCAGTATGTTATAAACTGGTATAAGATCCCCAGTGAGTAGTTGGGTCCGAGGTAGGTTGATGTAAGACTATTGATATTGGACAATTAACTCATAAATATACCTAAACAATGTTTTTTAAATAAATATCATATTACTATAGAATTTTTGGATTGTTCAATGTTAGTTGGCCCTTAAATATATTGTCATTTTATTTGATTATGTCATTGTGATGTGTCTTGAACATTTATGTTCATGATAAATGATGTTATTTTGAGTCTCATGAATCGTTAATTGTTTTAATTGATTAAATACCTTTTAAAATTATTTAGTGTTTTCATAAATTGTTATTTGTGGTAATATAATTAATTAAAACTTATGAGAATGTTAGTTTGATATGTTTTATTTGTTTATTCCATGGTATGTGCAACAATTGATTGATTAACATGGTTATTTATAATTGAAAAAATTTGTAGTTATTTAAATTGTATTTTTTTGTTTATTTTATTTCTTTATTAACTTGAATGTATATTCATATTAAATTTATTTTTTATAAAATGAGAAAGTGATACTTATTATGTATCCACTTTTAGAATTTATGAGTTTTATTTAACAAATTACTTTAGAAATTAAATTATAAATATTGTTTAAAAAATCTTTTTTAATAATTCTATTGGATGTATTTGAATTTATTTTTCAAAATTTAAAATGAAATGAATCTCATTTTTTTTTATATTTTTGAAGAGATGGAAATGGATACATGCTTACTGATTACCCATCCCTACTCGACCCGATGAAATCGTGTTTGAGTACGGTTTGAGTTCCATATTCCCAACCCAATTATTAATTAGTTAGGGTTTAGGTATCATATATAGGATACCCACAACCTATTAAAATTAAATTCAAAAATTTTTCAATTAAAATTTTAATATAATTATAGGATGTTTCACATGGATCCTTTGGGTTCTTGGAGGATTCCTAAGTAAAACAAAGTTGGGAAGGAACCACAGATGTCAGAATTTGATGATGGGGTTACCATTTTGGGGTCACAACATGTGAGGATTTATAAATTCTTTTGTTCCAATTACTTGAAAAATTAATACTCCCCTAGTCACCTCATTCCATTGTTTTATGATTCGTCTTCCCATTGACTTGGGTATAATTAATGTGAGATTCCAAACCATATATTTTGAATATTTAATTTAAAAAACTATAACTAAAATTAAACGGTTTTTTGATTAAATAGGTAACATTTAATTCATAAATATTATGTTAGGGTAAAATATAATTGGGTATAACATGGTTTGGGTAGTCCAAAACATAATTAGGATTTGGTTCAGGTAGTCCAAAAAAATAGGATACCCTACTCGTTTCCATCCCTATATTTTTGAAATTTTTTATTTTAGTTTGGGTAAAATAATTTATTCTTACTTGGTTATATATATATAATGAATATATGACTCCAATTTTTGAAATTTGAGTTGAAATTAAGGAATTAAGTTTTCCACATGATGAAAACATTTTTGATGGGTTGAAGAGAAACATGGTTTTTTAAAATTGGATTTGAAATGAAGGAGTTGTGTTATATATTTATTATGTGGTGAATTAAATGTTTTTAGAATAATATTATGTGAAATTTTTTTGGTAAGAAAGTGATTTCAAATTTAATTAATTGGAAATTATTTTATTTCTTTATTATATAATTTTTTAAATGTTTAATGTATGATTTGAGTATATTTGAAAAGTTACATTCTTGTGGTGTAATTTATGAATGTTTTTTGTTTTTTGTTTGGTATTTATATTGTTTATGATTTTTTTTCATATTCTTTTTTAGGGTACCATCAAATTGTATTGATTTGAATATAATTTAAAATTCATTAAACAATTATATATATTACGTTAAATAGTTTTCTACAATGGTGACCTATTTAGAAAAATTATCATAGTTTATTTTTTGGTTTATGAATTTATTTTACATGACCAAATTCTTTGTTTTTTATTTAAATGAGTTTAAGTAATAGTTTTAAAATATATTTTAAATAAGTATTTTTCATTTTGAAATAGCTAGTCAAATTTACAGGGTCATTTTTTTAAAATAAAAAAAATTATTTGGGAACCAATTTAATATAATTATTAATAAGGTTATTTAATTTACTGAATTAGAAAAAATTCTTTGTAACATATTTTCTATTAAACAATTTCATCTTTTTAGCTCAGATATACTATCCAATGAACATATAAATATTTTAATTTTAGAGTGATTTTGAAATATAGGATTATAATCTATTAGATTTTGATAAAAACTATTGTTTTGATTTTAATATTATAATATTATTACTTAAAGTTTTTGAATGAATTGAATTATTAATTGTGAAAAAAATTCATTCATTTTCATGTGTTGTTCAATTATGTTAGACGTATTTATAATATAAGATAATTTATACTTGTTTTATTTGTGTATTTTATATATTCTATCACCAAAATATTTGAGTGACCCATTTAGTGATTTTTATACCTTTGAAGGTTTATACAGGGTTTGATAAGTATTCCCTTATAGTTCTGATATATATATTTAGGTTCATGTTTTCATGTGAAATATTTGAAAAAATACACCTCTTAGTCCCTATTTGTTTATTCTTTTGAATTGAATTTCATGATATGTTTGGTTTATTTTCATAATGATGGATTGACATGAATTAAGATTTGGTTTGAATAAATTTTATTACGGTTTTGTCTAAATGTGATGTAGACATAATAATATTTCTCTAGTTTTAAGTATTTTTTTATAATAAGTGTGTTATATTGTTTAAAAGAATAAATTTTATTACATTTAAACATATTTGGAGTTATTTACTTATTTATAATGTGAGTATGTTTTTCAAAATGAAATTTTTATAATGATTTAGAATTATACATTATTATAAATAGTGTGGACTTCTTTAAAATCATTTTAAACTTAATGGAATGTTGTGAGATGGATTTCTTAATTAATTCTAAATGTTTTTTGGTCCAATTTAAAATATTTTTTATTTTTCTTCAATATCTTGATTTCTGGCATATTTGTTCACATTAATGTTTTTTAGTTTACACTATTTTTGTTTGGATCTCTTTTATATTTCTATTGTAATTATATGCAAAAACTAGTTTGGTGTGGTTATTTGGCATAAAATTGATTATTTTAAACATGTTTTGTGATAAATGAAGTGTGTGAGTTGGCTAAAGTTTTATATGGATTTGAATATTGATCTATAATCTTAGATTATATGGAATATCTCAAAATAGGAATATTGAGTATTGGTTTTATTGATAATGATTATGAATTAAAAAATTTGCATTTTTTTTGTTTAAAGTCTATTGAACCTATGAAATTTAATAAGGAAACAAGTGATAGAATGAGTGAAACTCGTTAAAACATTCTTATAGAAACTAAAACACACTTTTAATAGGTGGGTTTTAGTGTTTAAAATATATATGGATTGTTTGGAGTTAGAATTATGAAAAATGACTCTCAATATGGAAACTACAATAGATATACGGTCTATAAAAAAGGCATGGTTTGGTTACACAATCATGGAGTTAATACATACTTTAAAACGAACTCTACAAGAAAATTCATAGGTAGGTGCATAGTCTCCCAAACTATGCAACCCAATCATGCATTTTTTTATAAAATCTATTTAAATTTGATATCCAACTTTAATTAAATATTAAGATATTTTGATATCAGAACCCATTTTAGATCTAATAGATATCAAATTAAAGCTAATAGAATTAATTATTCCCCTTAATACCATATTTAAATATATAGAGTCTTTATAAGGTCAAAATAGGTCTAGAATACCTTTAAAAATTCATTTGATGTCATAGTAGGAAGATTTTCATGTTTGATAGGAAATTGGAAGTGTTGAACGAGAACTTATAATTTTCTTATTGTTTGTTTTTACATTCAAAATTGATATTATATATTTTCTTTACTTTTTTTGGGTTAAAAACAATTCAAACAAGTTTTTTCTTTATAAATCAAATTTGTTTTAAATAAGTACGTTTGTATTTGTGATAAAAGAGAATTTACAAACTTATTTTTTGATATATATTTTGAGTAAATGTGAACTTGATTATGAGAGTCTAATGTAAAGTCAATGAATTATAAGGAAATCCATTATGGTGTAGAGTTCTCACTTGGAGCTGGACTTGTAAATGTGTTATTTAAAATTGTTATTTTTTCCTTAAGATTGAGTAAACTAGTATATGTTAAATCTTTTTGTACTATAAGTATATTTTTCAAAAAAAGTGGGAATTTCAATTCTAAATAGAAACAAGTTTTTTAATAATGGTATTTTGAGGACATTGTGGGAATATAAAGTGTTATGGGAATAATTATGACACACCATTTTTATTATTTTAATTTTATTCTATTATTCTATTATTCTATTATTTTTGTAGGATAATGGTTAGAATTTTGAAAATTTTAAAAATATTAATGCAGGATAGTGTAGTGACAAGTTTGAAGACTACACATTTCAACTATTTAATGTACGTGTTAAGGAAATTGAAAATACATAGTCTAGTTCACTGTTTAAAGACTGTGTATTCTAAAAAAAATGACATGGAACTTCATTTTCCTTTTTTAAGATTATAGTGTCCTATATTAAAGTATTTATAGATTAATATATCGATATTATATATGTTTTTATAATTGTATGGAATATTAAATTTGTTGAATAATTGGATCAAGTTTCAATGGTTAAACAATGGATGAACTATTAATTTAAAAACTATTTTTAGAAGATATAAATTAAAAATATTTATATGTATATTATGAACCATCTTCAAAAATAATTTAAAGGGTTTGAAATATTATAAAATATAAATTATAATTTCTAAATAAAAAATAAAAATAAATTGGAAGATGAAACAACCTAACATTATGGTATATAGTTAGGATGAGGGATGCAATGTTCATGTCTTTGCATCCAAAGTTGTTCATTATAAACATTACAATTTCCATTGAAAAACAATATTGGAAATTGTGGACTTGGTTATCTATTTTAGCCATTTTTTTCATTATTAAGCATGTTTTTTGATTTTAGAATTATCTAGTTTATAAAAGTTATTATACTAGATCATTGGATGGTTTACTGGTTTTATATTCAGACCCTTTGGTCTAGCCATGTTCTTATTGAATTAGATATTATACAATATTTTAAATGGCATCATGAGTTATGAATATTTTTTAAAATATTTGAGTATATTTTTTAACTATAAATAGAGACATTATGTGTTATGTGATATTATTATTTTATTATTATTAGTGTGTTGCTGTATTATCTAACTTTAAATAGAAATCAATTGTAATTTAATTATTTTTTAGGTATGAGGAATGATAAGTGTCATCTTATTATTCTAAAATATTATAATGTTTTTTATTATTATCATTATACTATATTATATTATTATTATTTGAGAATAATGTTATCAGGGAGAAACTATCCCTTTCATCCTCTTATTTATGACTGATGTAGGGGAGTGATATCACTCTTCTTCATTCATCTTCTTTAACAGAATAAGAACCTTATAAAAGGATCTAGTATGGTCTTATTCCCCTTTAATTATTTTTACTCTTAAACTTATCCTTATTTTCCATCTATTCCCACTTTATTATGTATAATTTTTTTTAATTGGGGTTGCAGAGATTAGGTTATTTTTCTATATCAAGATAAAAACATTGGGAAGGAGCGGTATTTTGTTAGAAATATGTTAGAGGAGTTTTCCGTGAGTCTTATACACCTCATTTAAAATTTCATATTTGTTCCATGGATAAGTAGTAAATATTTTTTCCCATGATTTGATAAATTTTATGGAATAATTTTTTTTATTTTATATAATTTTTTTTTCTATTAATCTTTAGGCCTTAATAAAGAGTATTTCACTAAAAATAATCAGCAAAAATTATCAGACAGATATGTGGTTGGTGTACCAATACCATTAATCTTATTTGAAAAAAACTTATGTTATTAGGTGACTAAATTTTATTTTTAATACTAATAAATCTTTATATAACTATATAAATTATATTTATTTAAAATTTTAACTTTTTATTTGGAATATAAATGTTTTAACAAAGGTTTATAACATGTTAAATGTTAAAATTATATTCCATGTTGTTTTGTGTTCTTATGCCTAAATTAATATTATTTTCTCTTAATATTTACCTGGTTTACTATTTAATGAATTTATTTATATTTAATTAATGACTTATAAAATCGATTTCAAGGATTTAAAATATGTTTTTAAGGTTTAATCCTTATTGGAAATGACATAAAAGTTTCTTCTATTTTAATATACCCTTTTCTTATACTTCTTATTATGATACGTGTAATTATTGGACTTTATAATTTATAATGTATGGATATTGATGTTAAATTTGTTGTTTCTATGTGATGGTGTACATGATATGACATGAGTAATTTTATAAGTCTTCACCTTGAACTCTTTGACTATTGATTTGAAAATTTATGGGTATCCTTGGGTATCTAAGTAAGAATTCCATTGACTACAGATATAATATTTATGATTATGATTTGGTTATTACCCCTATTTATGATTCCATTGTAAAAATTATAAGGCCTTTTACTAGACATTCATGAAAGTTTAATTGTTATAGGATCACATCAAATGCTAATAAGATGATTTTGGTATATTTAATTCTTAGATTCACTCCTTTAGGACATATGGGGTTAGCCTATGATTATTTAGTGAATTTTAATGATTTAGTATTCTTGTGTATGTGTGTGTGAGTGTGTTTATGATTATAAAAACTTTTTATATTATGTTTTTATGGGTTTTTAAATAAAATTTACTTTTTAATAAAAAATAAAAAAATTAATTCATTTCACACTTTTATTAAAAACAAGTTTTTATTATTTATTTTCAAAATTTAATTCATAGTTTTATTTATGAATGGAAATTTATAGAATATTTGGAGGAACCCCAATGGGTTTATACTCACTCCATACATGTTCACAAATGGTGTACATGTATATTTCTATATCACATACCTTGAATCTTGTTTAAAGTCTCTATTTATTGAATGAAGGTGTCTTCAAGAGTTGAATTCCTCTAAAAATTTCTTTATTAATAAAAATATGTTACATCTAAATGTAAAATTCACCATATAATTGAATTAAGAATTTATTAATCCATTTATCACTTAATAATTCAATATAATAAGTTATAATATATATTTAAAAACTTCATTGGATATTGTAATAACTGATATAATGAAAAATGATGTTGAAAAATTAAATGTAACATAAAAATAGAGTAAACCATTAGGAAAGGATAAAATTTTACCAATAGTTTTGGAAAAACCGTTGGGAATGGGTACTTTGAGGTCCACTTTTCCCAACAGTTTTATAAATACATTTCTAGTAGAGGTTTGAACCCACAACCTCCATGTTATATATCAATGACTTTACCACTATCATATAGTTTTCTTTGTTTATATATTTGGATATATATGTATATGTATATGTATATTTAATTTATATATTGATTTATTTTATGATATTCGATAAATGAAATCATAAATAATAAGGGTACTTTTCCCAATGGTCTTCAAAACCGTTGGGATATTCCTTTCCCAATAGTTTTGAGAACTATTG
Organism: Viscum album; assembly: GCA_963277665.1. Taxonomy (NCBI): domain Eukaryota; kingdom Viridiplantae; phylum Streptophyta; class Magnoliopsida; order Santalales; family Viscaceae; genus Viscum; species Viscum album. The sequence continues at coordinate 1,964,772,615 of OY728137.1, forward strand.
GAATAGGTAACCACCCTTTCCCGACGGGTTTCCCAAAATATTTGAAAAAATGGTCTCAATGTATCTCTTACCAATAGCTTTCCCAAACTATTGGGAAAAGTGGACTTGAAAGTACCCTTTCCCAACGGTTTTTCCAAAACTGTTGGGAAAAGTGGCCTCAATGTACCATTTCCCTATAGTTTTCCCAAACAATTTGGAAAGGTGGTAACTTTCCAAATAATTTTTTACAAACACTGGGAAAAGTGGCCACAAATTACCATTTCCCAATAGTTTTGGAAGAACCATTGGGAAAAGTGGAAGAAAAGTAGAACCTTTCCCAACGGTTTGGGAAAAATATTAGGAAAGGGGACCTATACCAATGGTTTTTGTAAACCGTTGGTATAGATGTGTTGGTATAAATAGGATTTATAGTAGTGTATATTTCATGATACGATATACCCATATCACATGAAGTGATATAACTCATATCACATAATGAGATACCTAATTTAGTGCACATATATTTTATAAACTTACACTTTCACTAAATCCCAATAGTTTTTATGAATATTTAATATTATATTACATCATATATATATAAACTTGTGAAACTATAAACAAAACTATTTTGAATAAAATTTTAAACTCATTTGGATGATTTTTTTTATTATCTTGAATTTTAAAAAAAAATTATGCCATAATCAAAACATTATTTAGATAGAATTTATGTGTGAAAACCTCTTAAATTAGATTGAATTTTTTTAAGGGAGAGTAGTAACAATAAAAAATTTATTGATGTATTATTTTAATATAATTTTCATCAAACCTCTTGTATTTTAGTTGTTATTGGGTGTTGGTGGGATTGAAAGGGGCCTGCGGGTCATTTTTGGAAATTCAGACCATGTTTGAGAGTTTTTATTTTTGGGACAGACTCCACTGGGTACCTGGTGGTCTATTGTTGGGTATCCAGTGGCAGCACAAGTGGATGGGGTTCTTCTATGAGTGAAACCAAGAGGATGGTACCCCTAGAATAGGTATGTAGTGGGTACCTACTATTTTTTCAAATTAAATAATTAAATTATTTTTTTATAAAATGTTAACCTTCCCCCACTTCTCATTTTCTAGACAAAATCCACCACTCCCTCTATTATTTTTCACTTACAAGTGGTGGATCTCATGTATTTCTTATTAAAACTAGAAGCAAATCATCTTATTAGATCTTTGTGGGTCATTCATACCATTCTAATTGGTTTATTATCATTTTCTATTGATTTTTTTTCATGTATCATTAGTTATGCACAGTTTTTGGGATTTTATTATATTTTGAGTAATCAACCAATTAAGGTCAAATTAGTTGGCGATATCTGATCATCATTACACTGCAAGGTCTAAACTAGTGTTCCCTAACCATTATTGATGCTTTATAACTATTTCATGTGATGTGTGATATTTGATCATACTTTTTGTATGAGATTGACCTAAAATTAATCTGGATTTTCATTTTTTTTCAACAAATGACACTTTGGTTATTATTTACTGATGTTATGGATACTGATTGTCGTGATGTTGAGAAAAATTTGATATAATTTATACTCAAAACCCAAATTATACTTCCTTGAGTTAGGTTCTGACCAAAAATTCTTTATCAAGTGTATTTATCCCTTACTGAATTTGGAGATGTCTTAATACCCTAGAGTTGACATAGATTAACCCATTTTTAGTAGTTGGTCCATTGGACCACCTTTTTGACTATTTATAGTTGGGTAGATCAAGCCTCGATTAAAGAGACTTATGGGTTGGGTGTGTAAGGGGAAAACTATCACAAATTAAAAATTGATTATTTGTGATGGGGTATTTGTGATAGTACATCATCTAAAATAGTTATTTGTGATGGGGTGCTATCATAAAAACCTCATCGCTGAAAATGGTGTTGAAAAAGGAATTTTTTGCAACAACCCATACTAAAAAACTATCTTTTTCAATGGGAGGGAAACCTCTAAATATTAGTTTTTATAGAATTATTACATAGATATTTTCAATGGGCCTAGTGACCTGTCACAAATAATTATTTGTGATGAGACTAAATCATATTTGAAATAAGTTAAAAAAAAGAAAAAAAAGAAAAAAAAAGAAAAAACCAAACGATATAAAAATAACAAAATAATTAAAAAAATGTTGTCAATAAAACTGTAAACATATGAAATAATGAAAATATTACAAAAAATACCTACATTAAAAAATTTATATAATAAATGTGTATATAAATATATAGGGGGAGGGGGAGGATCATCTGGAAGAGGAGGAGGAGGGAACTTCATCCATACACCATGATCCAGCCATCACATGTACTCGATCATCTGATCATGCTACTATTGGTTTTTTCATGTCCTCTTCTCCTGATACTGCTAGAATTTTCGAGTAATCTATTCTTGCTCCATATTCATAGCCTTTATAAACTCACTCTAAGATCTTAGCTATTCCTCATACTATGAGACCAATTATAATGACTCTCCACGAGTTCCCCTTGATCCAGACATTAACCATGAATAAGTACAATAATAATTGTCAGGTGTCAATTGAGAACTGATACCAACCACTCATCCCTTATTTGAAGTATACTAAGTTACCTAGATCCATGTTTCATCATCAAATCCTTCCACCTCAGTGGCCCAAGCCTTAGTATCAACACTCTAATCCTGTGTTTGAGAAGTCACAGCCTCATATGACTACTTAAATTTAAATTTTAAATTAAAATAGTTAAAATATTACTCTCAGTTAGTTTTAAAACACAAAATATTATACTTACCACTATCTAATGTTGGATACCACTGGTAATCTCTCTAATTATAGGATCATTGTACATCCTCTTATAAACACCAAACTCTATATTATCAAGATGTTCAACGTCCTATAAGTGTATATAATATATAATTTAGATATAAAGATATATAATTTATTAAAATATTACAGACCAAACATCATTGATGAGTGCTGAATGTAAAACTACCAGCTCAATGTGTTACCTCTTACCTCCCCCTGTTTCACTGACCTAATGATTCCCTCCTCTAAAAACTATATCTTATCTATTTTGAACACAATCTATCTCAAACCTGAGATGAGATGTAATCTGGTTTGTGGGTGTAACGAGACTGATCGAAATTCATGTCTTCTAATTTCACCATCAATGTTCTCCTCAAATAGTGCAAAAATTGAGAAGAATGATCACACATAAATACCTCCCAAGTCTTCGAGTTATAATTCCACATGCTATCATCGATGAGATACCATAAAATCTGCAAATATTTAATAATATAAAGTTTATAATTAAATAAATTTCAAAATACATATTATTTATATACATATCATTCAATTATTAAATATGCGGTGTTAAATGTCAATGGAAATCTAATTCCACCTCACCCATGCTCGAAAAAAATAGTTCCACAAAAAACACTCCCCTATCCAACAACATATGCATAAAACACTAAAAAAGAATAAATAATCAAAAAATTAATACATAAATAAATTAATAAAAAGTAATGAAAACTATCTAATATACCAAACCAAACATACCTCTGAATACATGGATCGAACTCAAGACATTGACATCGCTTAGTAATAGGGTTTGTAATCATAAATCTCATAAGCCCCAGACCCCTCTAGGGTTTGGAATCATCAATATCGTAATCCCATGACCCCTCTATGTCAACAATAAACTACTAGGAACATGTGAGTGAGATGAAAAATCATCATGATCATCCCTGAGTAGTTCAACATCCTCGAGGCTATGTAATATATCATCATAAGTCTCATTATCCATCTAAAACTAGAAAATAATGTTTTCAAAAAATAATTGAAAATGAGTAATATATATATATATATATACTTTGACTATAAATAACATGTAATTGTTTCATTCTTCATATTTATCCTCATCTTTGTATAAACTTTATCAATAACTTCATCTTTCTCCTCAGTATCATCAATTTTTATAGGTGTTTTTGCTTTATCATCACTTGTTAATTCAAATTTATTTGTTACATCATCAACATAATCACCACCATAGATCCTTAACTGTGATGTTTCATCATCAATATTTATATATCTTTTTTAAAAATATGTATTTGGATCTCTATCTTGAAATGATTCAATTTGTTACACTAAAATAGAACCACATTCACTTTTCATAAATTTAATTTCATAGGATTTCATTTTTATAATGCTTTTCCAATCAATTAACTCTCTTGAAACAACAAAATAATTGGCTTAATATATTTAGTGTGCTTGATGAGCCAATTCAAATGGTTCATTTTACTGTAATAATGATTTTATATTTAATATTAATGATTCTATAACACATATGAATATGAAACCCTCTATCAGTATCAAACTAATTACATTTAAACATTTACACTTAATTATTTCCTAGATAATGAAACTCAATTAATTCATCCATCATTCCATAAAAGTCAAATTAACTTTTTCTATAATGAGATTATCTTAAGAAAAAATCACTATTCATTGATTTTTTATTCACCATATGCATGTGCATAAAATCAAAACCCATTCACCACATATGCATTATAATATTGAACCATTTTTGATAGTGGGTTACTAAATAAACATAATCAATTATCAACTTTATCAGCATGTTGCGATACCTGAAAAATTGAAAAAAAATTAATAATAGAACAAATAATAAATTGATTTCATATGTTAAACTATAAAAATTTACATTATAATTCTTTGAAACTAGTAGTAAAAATTATGTTTCCAACGTTCTTATGGAGTTGTTTCTATAATTATTGGAAATGTTTTCTTGATATGATCATCATATAATCTACGAAAAAATAATATTAAATTATTTTGTAATAAAAAATTAAAGAATATATGGTAGTATCACTCATTATAAAAATTGTATCATTTATTCACAGTTTAGCATGACATATATATGAGCCCTATGATGTTCATCATCTAAAATTTCCAATTAATGAACTTTACCAAATAATAGTTCTTGATAATCAATAACTAATAATTGAATTTTTAGTGAATCATTAACATTTCCCTCATTATGACCCATTAAGTTATGTTTTGAATGATATTTATGTTGAATATAATAGGAATATAAAAAAAATTCCCTTCTATAAATAAGATTATGAAATTAACCCTTCAAAAAATTCTTTGTTACATACCATTTTCTTCAGTTTTTTCATTCATATTTCATAGGGATACATCCATCAGAACTGTACCATCCATCTATATTATTTTTCATACGAAAAATGTAATATGAAATGTTCTATAGAATAAAATAAAGTTATAATTTTTTCCCCATTTTATATAAAATTAAAACAATATATTCTTAAAGTCTACTAAGTGTATCATAGTCTATTATCTCTGTAAACATGTCTCATAATAAAATATTATATTTTTTATCACATCCCAAATCGAAGAATTCAATAAACTTCTAAATCTAATCGGTATAAGTCTTTCCAATATAACATGAAAATCATGAATTTTTAATCCGGTAATATGAATATTTCTGAAACATCTATCCAAATTGGAAACATAACTATTCATTAGTCTCAAATCTACAATCTAATGATAAAATAAAAAAATAGTTTTTTTGAAGGTGTATATGCTGCTTTTGGCTTCATTAACTTTTGTGATCTTTCATTTTCCTAAATCTCAAGTTTTGGTAACCTGTAAATTTGGGAAACATCTAATCATGCCATTATATTATCTTTAGCCTTACAATGTGTGTCCAACACTATATAAAATATATTATCAAAATAGTTCTCCTCAATATGCATGACATCTAACATGTGACAAACCCACAAATAAGACCAATATGGAAGATCCCAAAAAATAATTCATTTAATCCAATTGTTGTTTTTCCCAAAGACATCTATGTTTTATTGGTTTATAAATGGTCCAATGGTAATTAGAGGTAATAAAGAGACAAAATATTTTTAATCTATACCTGAGATCATTTCTGGTGGTCCATCACTTTTAATTTTACCTTTTCTGAAATGATTTTTTTCACAAGAAATGGTGATCAATAGGAATAAATATGCGATGAAATATCGAAAAACAAGTTTTCTCCCAAAGATGAGAATAAACACTTTCTTTTCATTTATACAATACATATATGATTTTGGACCCTGTATACTCCATCGAGATAATATTCCATATGCTTGTAAATTAGTAATTGTACACATTAATGCACCATTCATTAATAAATTTTATTTTTCAAAAACATCATATGTACTTACACCATTACTCAACAATATATTTAACTCACCAATCAATGGATTCAAATAAACATCTATCTTATTTTTTGGATGTCTTGGAATTAATAAGGTCAAAAACATATATGTATCATTCATCAATATCTAAGGAGGTAATTCGTACAAATTTATAAGGATAATTAAATAAGAATATTGGATATCATAAGAACCAAATTGATAGAAACGAATAGTAAAAATATCTAATTGTACATTTTGGGCTTCTGATGAAAAACATTGATGTACCTAGTCAAAATGTTTCCTTGAATCCCCATCATAAGAATAATTTTAGCTTTTAATAGTTGAAATATTTGTTTTGTTCTATGACATCAATAATGCTATGTTCTGAGACATAAATAAGTGCAACAATTTTGGTTTTAGTAGAAAATACCTCAACTATTTAATAGGAATCAATCTAGACTTCCCTAGTTGAGCCTCTTTGTTCCTCAACTTTCCACATGTAGGATAAACAACTAATGAAACATTTTCACCATAATATAAGGTGAAATCATTTGAACATTCATGAATATTCTATTAACCAAGACCCAATTTACAAACCAGTTTCTTAAAATCTTATAAATTTAAAGGAAACACATTTCCTTCAGGTAATATTGCATTAACTAAAGAGAATATATGGTCAAAATAACTATTTTACATTCCATTATCTAATTTAATAGCCATAAAATTTTCAATCATTTTAAATTTTTTTTCTTACAACTAGGATATAAAGAGTTCCCAACATAATTCAACAAATCATATAATGTAGATGGTTATAACTTAGTATTGAAATCAATATCATCATGAGTTTCAGTTTTCATTAAAAGATGGACCAACAATACCATGTACTAATGTTTTAATCCATGATGGTTTTCAAAACAAATTTTTATTATCTTCTCTGGAATTATGTTCACCATATTGATTTTAGAAACAAAATCTTTTCAAAATCCAAAAAGAAACAAATGACCCCTAATGTTGTCAAATGTGACAAAACACCATAGATCACCTTAATTACATGAACACTTAATTATCGCTTCTAAAACATAATTTTGGTTTTGATGATGCAAAGGAAAAAATAATCAACAACCTTAATATATACAGTATTTATACCAGAATCATTTGGATTCCTGTGATGATTTATCAAATCACGATCATGTAATAAAGACTATTTTGAACTACCTTATTCCATATTTTTAAAAAAAATAAAAAATAAAAAATAGTTCAAGATTAATTTTATATAAGAAAAAAATGATCCAAAAAATAGTATAAAATAAAAAATTTATAATTTACTTGTAAATATTATCAATTTTATATATTTACTGCTAATTTTTACTAATTAGTTATAATTTTTACTAATTACTACTAATTAAATGAAATTTTTCCTAATTAAAAATAATTTTGACTAATAACCAATAAGTTTTAAGTAATAATTACTAATTACCATAAATTAGTACTATTTCTCATAAAATATTACTAATTACCATAAATTATTACTAATTACCTCTCTTTTTTACTAGTTACATCTAATTTTTATTAATTACCACTAATATTTAGTAAATAATGCTAATATTTATTAATTAATTCCATTTTTTTTATTAATTACTGATAAGTTTTACTAATTACAACTATGTTTTACTAATTACCTCTATTTTAACTAATTACCACTAATTTTTAAAAAGTACCACAAATTATCACTAATTTTTACTAAGTATCAATAATTATCACTAATTTCTACTAAGTATCGCAAATTATAACCAACCTTTAGTAATTATCACAAATTTTTATTAATTAATTTTTTTAGTAATTGCTACTAATTATAATAAATTTTTACTAATTACCACTAATTATTACTAATTACTTATAGTTATCACTAATTCCTGCTAATTATCACTAATTACTGCTAATTACCACTAATTACCGATAATTATTACTAATTAGCACTGATTTTTTGTAAATATTGGTAATTTTTACTAAGTTCCCCTTATATTTACTTAATTCCTCTACTTACCACTAATTTTTTCTATGTACCACTAATTGCTGAAAATGTTAACTAAGTACCACTAATTATCACTAATTTTTACTAAGTACAACTAATTACCGCTAATTTTTACAATGTACCATTAACTACCCCTAATTTTTAGTATCTAGTGCAAATTTTTACTAAGTGACACTTTTTTTACTAAATACCACAAATTACCGCTATTTATTACTATGTAATGCTAATTGCCACTAAATTTTACTAAGTACCACTAATTATCATGAATTTTTACTAAGTGTCAGTAATTACCACAAATTTTTAGAAATTACTACATCTTTTTAGTAATTACTATAAATATTTCATAATCACCATTATTGTTTTTCTAATTATACATAATTTTCACTAATTACATGTAATTTTTACTAATTACCAATTATTTTTACTAATTACCACTAATTTATTCTAATTACCGCTAATTTTTAGTAATTACCTCTAATTACCGCTAATTTTTACAATGTATCTCTTATTATTACTAATTATCGCTAATTATTACTATTTACTACAAGTTTTTACAAAGTACTTCTAATGACCACTATCCACTAATTTTTTGTAAGTATATTTTTAAAAATTATCAATAATTTTTACTTAGTACAACTAATTTTTACTAATTAAAGATAATTTAGACTAAGTACCATTAATTATCACCATGTTTTACAAAATACAAATAATTATCGATAATTACTGCAAATTATTACTAATTACCACTATGTATTAGTAATTATAGCTAATTTTTACTAACTGCTCCTTATTTTTACTAAGTACCACTAATTACCAATAATTTTTACTAATTACCTCTAATTACTAATAATTTTTACTAAGTATGCTAATTACTATTAATTTATACTAAGTACTAATAAATACCATTAAAATTTTAGTAATTACCTCTGATTGCCACTAATTTTTAGTAATTTCTGATAATTTTTACTAATTACCACTAATTTTTACTAAGTATCGCTAATATTTACCAAGTACCACTAATTATCGGTAATTTTTAGTAATTAACACCAATTATAGAAATGTTTTACCAATTAACACCAATTATTACTAATTATCAACATTTTTTTACTAATGACGACTATTTTTTAGTAATTACTTCTAATTATCATCAATTTTTAGAAATTACTGCCAATTTTTATTATGTACCGCTAATTGTTGCCACATTTTACTAAGTTCCTCCAATTTCTAATAAATTTTTTAATTATCACCAGTTTTTAGTAATTACCTCTAATTATTACTAATTGTCGCTATTTTTTATTAATTACCTCGAATTGTCCCTAATATTTACAAATTACCACTAATTATTACTAATTACTACTAATTATTACTATTTTCTGCTAATTTTTAGTAAATATTGTTAATATTTACTAGTTATTATAGAGACTCAGTCTTAACATACATGGATATTACATCATTTTAGATGAATATTCTCTACATTACAAAAATAATGAATGAGGACCGTAATATTTTAGTGTCTTTTCAAACATAGAAACAAAATATTCCATCCTGGTGAAAGATATTCAACATCTCCCATAAAGATATCCACCTTTAGTAATTCCACCCAAAACCTTTCTTTATAACAAGGGGAAAGGAAACATACAAAAGGGGAAATATGAGATGCTCAGTATAGGTAAATAAAGGAAATGCGTAAGCATAACATTAATATAAAGGTATGGAGCTTGAGAATAACATTTGAAGATCATACCCTAGATATTAGAGATCATAATAAATATTGTTAGTTCATAAGACATGAATAATAAGAAAATAATAAACATAAGTCATGAATAATAATAAAATAATGAACATAAGTCATGAAATCATAACATAGGAATAAAACATGGAATTGTGGAAAACACATAAAAATATAAAAACCCTATGTCAAGGAGCCCTACAAAGGCCTCTGTAACATGTTAGGCCTGGTTTAATCACTCATGTATCTACTTCAGGGTTGGGATACCCTCTAGTGTAACCACATGTTTTAAACTTGGGATGTCCTCCTATTTACCCTCTTTTTATGGGATTGGGATGTCCTCTTGTGTACCCACTTGTTTTGGGCTTAGGATTTCCTCCCATGTACCCTATTATTTCAGGCTTTGGATGTCCTTCCATATACCATCTTGTTTTGTGCTTGGGATACCCTCTCATGTACCTTCTGAGCACATAAAACATTTATCATTAACCAATGCATTGGATGGAGATATAGGTCCCATGAGTATCATAATGAAATCATACATACATGTTACAAAAAAATCATAAATAGTCATATAATAACCCATTAAATGAAATGTGTACCATAAACTTGTAATCATATCCTAAGATATGAAAAAAGATACAGGTTTTATAATCATTTCATCAAAATCATAAATCATGAGAAGAAGCAGGTTTTAATAGAATAAAAACTGTGAAAGAGAAAAATGATTCATAAACATAATTCCATTAAAACATAAACCATTTAGAGAAAGAATATGAATGTAAACAGTAAATCATTTCACTATAAAGGCATGAGTAACACCAACATATGTTATCTTTGATGAGAAATAATTTTGAAAGATCTTGTAAAAAAATTTCTTGGTGAGAATATAATTTTTTCTTTTGATATTAATTTTTACAAATTTAAACCCCTATTTAGAACCATTTTCTTGAAAATAAACTTGAAAATATTAAAATAAATCCCCAAATCCTTTTGAAAACCATTTTACTTGAAAACTTATAAAAGAATCTTGAAAACATTTTGAAAACAATTTTCCATGAAAACTTATAAAAAAAGATTGAAATAATTTTTTAAACTATTTTCCAAGAAAACATATAAAGGAAGTATTTAAAACCAAAAAAAAATTAAAATCCTTTTTCCGTGAAAAAAAATTTTCAAAACATTATTATAACATTTTTGAAACATGTTTTTGAAATAAAACAGATTTCCGACAGAATCGATAAATACATATAGATTTTTCTTAAAAGAATTTTATTAGTCATATTAAGCACCAAAGAGTGAAAAAAATTGTACTTATACATGGAAATATATTTAATGAATATATTATAATAAAACTCATGTGGGTTCTTAAGAGATAGATCATAATATTTCATAACTAGAAACATATTCATTAATAATTTGAAGGGCGATGAGATTGTTTCAATAAACTCTTACCACTTGATTACATGGGATCATACTCCCCATTTAGGAAAATTGAATTACATGAACCATAAAAATATCATTAAAATAAGTATATTAATGATATAATACGTAAAATGTAATTATATACACCTCTAAAAAGAATGGAGGTTCATAACAAACATGTGTCTCAAGAAGGAAAATTGAGACAAAACTGTCTTACCGATTTGGTAACCCTTAAAACATAAACCCCATGTAATAAATATCATAGAATGGATATGTAAATACTAATAAATTTAATAATATTATTAATATAATATTTCTATTTTTAGTATACACAAAATATCAATGGAATGAGTGGTGAATAAATCATGTATCACACAGAAATAAAAAGTGAGATAAAACTCTCTTACCTTATGTCTTAAATTTAATCATAATTATTCAAACCATCAGTATAATAAATATAAATTTGTTATAAATATTTTATAAAAATATTTTATAATATATAATAACATATATGTTTTTATTATGACCTTATATTACCCACTTGCTAACAATCATATGTTAAGGTTTATGTTCTGTTAATATTTTCTTTATTCTTCGCATATGTCTTTATTTGTTATATCTTTGTTACTTATACTTATATCCTGATTTATAGAATGTAAATAATGATATAAATATATTTTTTACTCAGTATATATTTTTTATAATAATTCATAGAATATATAATTATGAAATGGAATACACCGTTCATGGAGACGATAAGTCGTACGTACGCAAGAATGAGGTTTTCGTATTTATTGTCGAATTCAAAGAAATACGGTAAATAAAATACGTGTATAAATAAGTGTGTGTATATATATAATTATTTAAGTAGCATTATTATATAATATAAATAATATAATTTCACTAAACCCATCATTAATACATTTCATGCCGTGTATGAGTGAATCATAACGCTTTTAGGGGGGCAGTAGTCCACACTTCCTTAAACAAAATTATCGTATTTAAAAAAATTAAATTTAAAATGATATGTACTGTAAAAGTAATAATTAAGCTTAAATACATAATAAATATAAATAATAACATATATAAACAATTTTTCCATCATAATTTCCACCATGAGAGGCGGTAAGGAAAAATGAATAATCATCATTTTGTGAGGCAATGGTTCCCTATACACATAAACAGTATGTTTGCTACCCATTAGATGGAGGTGTGTATATGTATAGGTCAAACCATTATCAAAAAAATACTTGTATATTTAATAAACTGGTATTGTTATACAAGCATGGAATAAAGAGAGTATAGGGGTGAAGAAATAAAATAAATGAAAGGAGCATGAGAGAAGTTGTTACCTCTTAATCGGGTAACTGCTTTTGGTTTGTTCCAAAAGTCTTCCTTTTATTGATTTATTCCAAATTATAGGATTATAATAATAAGTGGTAGATTTCAGGATTTGTATTGGGAAGATATTGGCCAAACCTAAGTGGTTTGAGAGGTGTGTAGAAGAGGGATAGTTCTTTCCTTTTTTATTGTGGTAGGGGAGTGACACTCTCGGAAATACAAAAAGGTACTCATTAATGGGAGGTATACCTTACCTGACAGGCCTAAAAAAGAAAAATAATATATTAATGGGGAATAATGGTCGATAAAAACATACACCATAAAAAAATTTGTTTATTTTTGTAATTTTGTTCCTTATCTTCTAAGATTCCCCAATTTTATCATTTTAGTTTTTATTAAAGCATCTTATTTTACAACCTATGTAATTTAACCATTAAGAATAAAATAAAGTGAAATTTATTAGACAATATAGATAAACATAAATATTATTTCTAATTTATAGAATAAAAATATCATCTTTTTTGGGAATTAATTTTAAAACTAACGCATGTGACACGTAGAAACATTGCTTAAACCCGAACCATGCTAAAAAATGTTTTTACAATATATGGGTCAATATATTAATTATAAAAGATAAATTGGTCTATTAATAGAACATATATAATATTTATTAACACATTTAAGTTACTTTTGATAATATAATATTTTTATTAATTTTTAATACTTTAATAAAATATCATTCAATGTAAAATAACATTAATGTCACTTTTGATATTGTTTTTTTAATTTTAATTTTAAAATATCAAAAAAATATTGGAATTAAAATATATTGAGTTTACATTTGTGTAACATGATATATTCTTCTTGAAAAAAAAACTGTTGACAATAATTCAATCAATTTTCTTCACTTTTAACATTTATAGTATCATTTAGTTTAGTTAATTATTAACTAAATAATCACTATATTGGTGTTTCCTAAGAAATCTTAGTTGCTAAATTATCTCCAAAAATTGTTGATAAATTATTATGATAATAATAAACCATTTATATTTCAAAAGTACATGTATAACTGAAAGTATGATGTTTTTTACATATCTCAATGTTTAATAAATTTTAAAGGTGAGGAAAGTTCCCTTTTTTTCTTTTTACCTACTTAAACTTTTATAAAGGGAAATTCCATTTAATAATATCAAAATAACCCATAAAAGTATAAATAGGAGGGGATATGATCTAATTATTGTCATTCAATGTTATTTGTACAAGTGTCTTGGTCATTTTAGTCCTTATGGTTAAAGTCTAGTCCTTAATTAAGCTTAATCTTACCATAATCATTATGATTAATTTTAATTACATTTAATAATATTTATAGTGAAAACTTAAGTTAATAATATTATAAAAAAAATATTATAAATACTAAAACCATGTATTTTTTTAAGAAAATTTACATCATAGAAGTGGGAAAATTAAATTTAACGCTAATCCCACAGGCATGGCGAGAAAGCCAATTTTTAATGTAAAAAGTTTAAAAGTTCAATAAGTGTTTATATATAATTTCAACATAAAAATGATCCCAATGAACTATATTGGATTAATATATATATAATTGATCTATTTTGACTTTTATACCAAATTAATATATAATTTAACACTAAACGAAGTTGCAGTTTTTAACTAAAATACTATATTTTTCACTATTAATTAAAAAATGATGTTTCTCAGAAAAATCCAAAAAATTCACCCTATGCTAATTTTGATATTATAAATTTAAAAATAAATTTTATTCTGAAAAATAAAATATATGAAATAGTCAAAATTTAGTTTTAAAATAGGTACATCATTAAAAGGAGATACAAACTCGATCTTTCATGTAACGTAAGCTAACCTCGGTGTTCCCTAAAGAGAAATCTATAATTCATTTTGTTTTTAGTGAATTATTAACTTTTTATTTCATATAATGTAAGCCATACATAATGATTTACTATAAAATACACTATTTCCAGTGTTTCTTGAAATGAAAAATATCAAAAATGTTAAATTAAATTGATTTTTTTTTTCACAAAATCTCAGGGTGTTACATTATACCTTCTATTAAATGATTTTTCCCTCAAAATTATTTTAGGTTATAAAATGTTTAATATTTTTATTTTTAATTCATAGAAACCCAAATCATAGGAATGAATACCAAAACTTTCCTTAAAAATGGAATGTTGGAAGCATAACGGTTACCCAGAGAAACACATAGCAGGGTTTACACATAGAAAAACAAAGGTATAAAGTGAAAACATGGACATGGAAGAGAAATATTACTATCATGTTCTAGAGGATAGTGATACAGAACATGCTTAAGAGAAATTTAATAAACAAATCCTTAAATCTGCAATCATCTAAGGGACCATTTGATTCATTGGAAACAAAGGTACAAGGAAAAATATTTTGGCATGAAGATTCTAAAGTTAAATAATTTTCCTAAAAAGATATACTTGCATGATTTCATGACACCACTACCATTTATTGTTTTTTGATCCACTTCACCTCTTTATCTAAAAATATAGGTGACTTTTCATTCCTAAAGTATTAATAGATCATGATACCAACACAATGTAGTTTGAACATGCTATCTAATATTCATAAATCCTCATATAGAAATATAAAACTTTAATATTAATGAATTAATATGAAGTTTAACTTAACATTTCCATAAATGGTTAGCCTTGTAACCCTTAAAAAATATGATTCACCATTTATTCATTAAATAAACTCTTATCTTAAACCAAAAAAAAATTATTAGAAATTTGGGTCCATCCTTGTACTGATAGATCTTCAAATGTGATTTTGTTATTCCATAATCCATGCATGGAATGATAATCACATGAAATATCATCAAATGGTGAATAATAAGACTTTCACAGGGATTATTCATAAAAAATAAAACATAAAATTCCTAACTATGGAGGGAAATATAAGTACTTCTTAATTATGTGGGTTCACTTCATCCATTATAATCACATAATATTTCGCTTTGTCCTTTGTATTCAAAGGATTTTGTGGGTTATCATTCAAATTAGTCATTGGATTGGGGAAAATGTTAGAATAATGGGAAAACTACATGCAATTGAAACAAGTGTGAGAGGATCATTCTGTGGTGATTTCTCATTATTTTCATTATTATCTAACATCCTCCCATCAGTTCAACATTTAGACATTCGATGAACTTCCCTTCTACACTTAAAACATTTTGTAGTCCCCTTAAGACAATTCAATAAATGTTTTTCTAGACAAATGATCCATAATGGAAGGATAATTTTCTTTTCTCCATGGTTGTTAGATATTACTTTGAACTCCATCTTACTTTTCTTTTCAAAACTATGAGATTGATACACAACTCCAACCTCAATTTCCATATTCATAGCATAATTAAACAATTATTCATAGCTGCTAAAGTATCTTATATCCATGTCCTTTTAATGAAAAGTTTTTATACCACCATAGAATCGATCAATTTTGATTTTGGGTTGAATGATAATACCCAAAGATTACCTCACAATCCTTGTAAAACGTTCCTTATAAGCATGAAAATATTCTCCATCCTTCTTCTTAAGAAATATGAATTCCTTTTACATATTTGTACAACAAATCTGAGGAAAGTACTTATTAAAAAAATATGTTTTTGAACTCTTCCCAATCAATTGAGTCAATTTTTTCTTTCTTCCCCATATTCTTGATAAAATCCCACCACTGACCCACTTCACCTTCTAACCGATAAACAACCAAAATGACGTTCTCATGTTGCCAACATTGGAGAACAGAAAATATACTTTCAAAGGCACTGATCCATTGTTCAGAAAGAAGTGTGTTAGACAAACTAGTGAAAGTATGTGGATGTTGAATCATGAAGGACTTGAAATAATGTTGTTCGATCATTTTCTCATTTGGGAATCCATAATGGTTCATAGCTTGAGAAATTTGGGTGAGTATAACAACAAAAATATTTCATCCCTGCTCACATAGAATTTGGTTACTCAGGAGGAAAATAAATGCATTATCTGTTTCTATCACCATTAGCATAGTTCCTTTAGGTTCCAACCATTGACTAAAACCAAAATCATAGATTAAGAAATAGTTATTAGAGTGAGGAACCACATAATCATGAAAACCACCTATAAGATGTCTAAATTATGAAACCTTTCTTAAACTATGAAACCTTTGGTTTATCCTAAGTTATTAATAGAATAATTATATTTAAATACTTTATAATGGATCATGATGATTTTGTGAATTTCCAAAGCATATCCCATGGGAGTGTCAAACCAGGTGTGCAACAATGCCCGTTGTCATACACCGAATTGCCCCGAGTCAGGCCTGAGACATATTATTGGAGTTGTTACCCCTAGGTTCATATGTTCCAGAGCCACATCTACTTGTAGTATCCAGACATGGATGTATTTCTAGGAAACCACTTACTCTAACCTTAACCAAAATTCTAGTACATTTTCTTAAATGTAAACTCATCCTTATACTTATCCTTAGAGACATCCCTAGACTTATACTTAGAAACTTACCTTTGGATATCACTATTTTTTTATCATCCTAGTTTTGAAATATCGACAAAACATTTCCTTTGATACAAACTATATCAACACAATATAAACATAAATGGATATGGCATCATATTAGATGAATTTTCTATAAATTACAAAAATACATTCTCAAGTTCCATAACAGTATAGTGTCTTTGAGAACTTAGAAACACAATCTTTTATCCTAGAGAAATATTTTCACTATATCCCATAAATATCTAAACCATTAGTAATTCTACCTAAAAAATCTCTTCCTAACCCGGGGAAATGAAACATAATAAAGGAGTGATCTTGAATGCTTAGTAATGGTAAATAAAGGAAATGCATAAGCAAAACATGAGCAAAGGGTTATGGAACTTGATCATAAAATTTGAATATGATACCCTGAATATTAGAGATCATAATAAATATTAGTAGTTCATAATACATGAATCATAAGATAATAATGAATATATTACATTGGAGAATAATATATGAATAAAACATGGAATTGTAGAAAACACAAAAGAATATAAAAACCCTATTTTAATGTGGCCTACAAAGGCCTTTTTAATATATTAGGTTTGGGTTAATCACCCATGTACCTACTTCTGGCTTGGGATTCCCTCCCATGTACCCTCTTGTTTCAGTCTTGGGATGTCCTCCCATGTACCCTCTTGTTTCAAGATTGGAATTTCTTCTTGTGTACCCTCTTATTTAGTTCTTGGGACATCCTTTCGTGTACCCTCTTTTTTCGGGATTTGGATTTCTTCATGTATACCTTCTTATTTGGTTCTTGGGATACCCTCCTATATACCCTTTAAACTCATACATCATTTATCAATACCCAATTCATTGTAGGGAGATATAGGTCGCACCCATCTCATAATGAAATATTATATACATGTTCCACAATACCATAAACAATTATATCATAAACCATGAAATGAAATGGGTACCATAAACATGTAATAATATCCCAACCTATGAACAAATATACAGTTTTCATAATTATATCATCAAAATAAAAACATGTGAGAATAAGCGGGTTTCAAAAACATATTAATCATGAAAGATAAACAAGTTTTATAAAATTAATACTATAAAAATATAAACCATTTATAGAAAATTTATGAATGGAAATATTGAATAATTTCACTAGAAAGTCATGAGTAACACCGACAGATGTTATCTAATATGGGAAATAATTTTCAAATATGTTTTAAAAAAAATTTCTTGAAGAGAATATCCTTTATTTTTTAGATAACACCTTTTAAAAAGGAAAATCCATTTTGAGAACCATTTTCTTGAATATAAATCTTTAAAACCTTTTTAAAACCATTTTCCTTGAAAACTTATAAAAGAAGCTTGAAAACATTTTCAAAACCATTTTCCTTGAAAACTTATAAAAGAATCTTGAAATCAGTTTAAAAACCATTTACCTTAATAACTTATAGAATAATATTTTAAAACAATAAATCATTTTTTAAAATCCTTTTTTCTTTAAAAAAATTTTTGAAAGCATTTTGATAACATTTTTTAAAACATGTTTTTGAAATAAAATAGATTTTTGACCGAAGAGAGAAATACAAATAGATTTTTCTTAAAAACATTTTTATCATATTAAGTTCCAAAGAGTGGATAAAGTGGTACTTATACATGTAAATATATTTAATAAACATAGGATAAGAAAACTCGTCAGGGTTCTTAAGAGATGGATCATAATATTTCATCAAAGGAAGCATAATCAATAACAAGCTCAAAAAAGCGATGATATTATTTCAATAAACCATTACCACTTGGTTACTTGGGATCACACTCTACATGTATGAAAATGGAATTAAATTAGGCTAAAAATATCATTAAAAGAATTATATTCATGATATAACATATCAAATGGATTTATATACACCTTTAAAAAGAATGGAGGTTTATAACAAAACATGTGTCTCAAAGACAGAAAACTAAGACAACACTATCTTACCAATTGGGTAACCCTTGAAACATAAACCCCACGAAAGAATGATAATATAATTGATATGTAAATACCAATAAATTTAATATTAATAATAATTGAATACATCCATGGTAAATATACACACAACACTAAAGTAATGGGTTGTGAATAAAGAATATATATCAAGAAAATAAAAAGTAAGATGAAATTCCCTTACCTTATGCCTTGAATCTCATCGTACTCATTAAAACGCCTATATAATAAATATAGTTTTATTATAAATATTTAAAATAACAATATTATTATATATAATAACATATATGGTTTTATTATGACCTTATATTATACTATTGTTAATAATCATATGTTAAGGTTTCACTTCGGGTAATATTTGATTTGTTCTACACGTGAGTCTTAATTTGTTATATATTTGGTCCTTGTACTTATATCATGAAATAAAACATGTAAATATTGATATAAATATAATTTATATTTAGTATATGTGAATTATAATAATTCATATGTTAAATAATTTTGAAATGTAATACACCATTCATGGAGATGATAAGCCATATGTACAGATGAATGTTGTTTTTTGTCTTTATTATTTCATTGTAAAAAAGAAGGAAAATGAAATATGGGTCTATATATATGTATATCTACATATATGTATATATATATATATCATAATTAAATTATAATTATTGTATCATATATATCATATAATTGCACTAAACCAATCCTTAATGCATTCCATGTAGTGTGTGAACGAATCACATCGCTTTGAGGGGGTGGTAGTCCAAACTTCCTCAAAATATTATCATATTTAAACCAAATGGAAAGTAAAAATATATATGTTTTATAAGGATTAAATATGAATAATTACATGATAAATAATAATATATAACTTATATAAACAAAATTTCGATCATAATGTCCACCATGAGAGGTGGTAAGGAAAAATGAACAATTATGGTTTTGTGAGACGGTAGTCCATCACAAACATAAAAAATATGTTAGTTACCCATTAGATGAAGGTGTGTGTAAGTTAATGGAGAAAAATTATAATAACAACATCATTGTATATTTAAGATAATTGCATTGTTATAAAATAATGTAATAAAGAGAGTGGATGGAGTTGAGAAAGAAAATAAAATAAAGGAGCTTGAGAGAAGTCATTACCTCTTAATCGGGTAACTCCTTTTGTTTTTTTAAAAAGGATTCATTGGATTTATTTAATCACAATTAGAGTCTTATAATATGAATTTATGGATATTGGGATGTTTATAGGGATTATCTTGGATAACCCTAAGTGGTTTGAGAGGTGTGAATAAGAGAAAGAGTGTTTGCCTTTTTATAGTGGAAGGGGAGTGACACTCTTGTAAAAACCAAAAGTTATTAATTAATGGGAGGTATAACTTACATAATGTTACTTCAAAATTAATAAATAATGTATTAAAGGGAAATAATTGTTGATAAAAACCTTTAATAGAAAAAAATACATGTATTTTAATATTATGGTTCCTTAACTTCTAAGATTCCCCAATTTTATCATTTTGGTTTTTTCTAAAGAATCCAGTTTTATAACCTAAGTAATTTGACCATAAAGACTAAAATAGAGTGATAATTTATTAGAAAATATATAGAAAATGAAATATTATGTCAAATTTATAAAATAAAAATCTCATGTTTTTTGGAAATTAATTTTAAAACAAACGCATGTGACGCGTAGAAACCCTTCTTAAAATCAGATCATGCTAATAAATGTTTTTACAATTTATGGGACAATATTTTAATTATAAAAAGATAAATTGAAACATTAATAGACCATATTTATTATTTATTAACACATATAATTCACTTGAAATAATATAGTATTTTTTTTAATTTTTAAATCATTTAATAAAAAATCTTTTATTGTAAAATAACAATAATGTCACTTCTGACATTTTTTATTTAATTTTAAATTTCAAATATCAAAAAAATATATAAATTAAAATATTTTGAGTTTAAAGAAGTGTAACATGATATATTCATATAAAAAATTATTATATACAATAATTCTGTCAATTTACTTCACTTTTAACTTTTATAATATCATATGTTTTAGTTAATCATTAACTAAATAATCATTGTGTTGTCATTTCATAAGAATTTTAAGAAGATAAATCATCTATAAAAATTATTTATAAATTATTATGATAAAACTAACCAATTTATATTTCAAAAGGATATGTATAAATGAAAATATGATGTTTTTTACATATCTAAATGTTTTATAAATTTTAAGTGTAAAGAAATTTTCCATTTTTCTCTTTTTCTTTTAAAAAACTTTTATATAGGGCACTTCCATTTAATAATATAAAAATATCCCACAAAATATTAAGAAATAGGGGATATGGTCCAGTAATTGGTATCCAATATTCTTTTGACATGTCTATTGGTCATTTTGTTCTTTATGGTTAAGTTTTAGTCCTTAATTTACTTAATCTTACCTTAATTGCAATAACCAATTTTAATCACTTTTACTAATATTCTTGATCAAAAAATAACTTGATCCTATTATAAAAAAATATTATACTTATTACAACCATGTATGTTTTTTTTCAAAATTCAAATCATAGAACTGGGAAAATCGCTCTTCCTGCAAGTGTGGCGATAAAACAGGTTTTTAAAGTAAAATGTCCAAAAGTTCAATGAGCGTTTATATCTAATTTCAATATAAAAACGATTCCAATAACCTAAATTGGGTTAATATATGTATAATTTATCTATTGTGACTTTATAAACTAATTTAAAATATAATTTTACATTAATAATTATTTAAATGAAGAGGAAGTTTATTAACTAAAATACTGTATTTTCATTATTCATAAAAAAACTAGGCGTCTCAAAAAAACCCAAAATTTCACCCTAAGATAATTTTAATATTATGAATTAAAAAATACAGTTTATTTTTTCAAAAAAAAATAATTTTTTTTGAAAAATTTAGTTTTAAAATAGGTTCGCCATTAAAAGGTGGTAGAAACTTCATCTTGCATGTAACATAAGTTAACTTCATTCTTCCTTGTAGAGAAATATAAAATTTATGTTGCATATAGTTCATGATTAACTTTCTATCACATATAAAACAATCCATAAATAATTATTTAATAAAAAATAAACTATTTCCAATTTTACGTGAAATGGAAAATATCAAAAATATTAAATTCATTTGAAAAAATATATTTCACAAAATCTCAAGGTGTTATAGTTATTCCTGATTATTAGTAATTATTTCTAATCTCTACTAATTATCATTAATTTTTAATAATTACATGTAATTTATAATAATTAGTGTTAATTTATAATAATCACCATTGATATATAATGATTACCATTCATTTCTAATAATTATCGCCGATTTTTTACTTATTATAGCTAATTTGTACTCATTATCACTATTTTTTACTAATTATTTTAAAATTATTAATATTTAACATTAATTTTTAAAAATTAGTATTAAATACTATAGATTTTTATTTCATGTAAAATAATACAAACTACTTTAAAATGTTATTATTTATTAGTAAGATCTATAAATTATTACTATGTTATGTTAATTCCCACTCATTTATGTTAATTTTGAAAAATTTCCACTTATTATCGATATTTTCTGATAATTATCATTTTTATACTAATTATTCTTAATTTTTATTAATTATTTGTTAATTTCTAATAATTACCATTAATTACTGATAATTAAAACTACATACTAATAATTAAAAATAATTACAACTAATTTAAACTAATTAATTCTTATTAAAAATATTTATTAAGAATTAAAACTAAATATTTATAATTAAAAATAACTAATACTACTTAAAACTGATTACTAAAAAATAAAACTAAGTAATTATAATTTAAAATAATTACTACTAATTAATAATAATTACTAATAAAAAATAATTAATAATTAAAATTAGTAATTAAATACCTTACAACTATGTTTCTTATCAAATAAAAAGATTAAAATTTTCTTCCCTATAAAATTTAAAACTTTTAAAAGTTTAAGGAGAAGTAGAGGATAGAGTAATAGAAAATAATTCAAATGAGGAGAGAATAACTTTTGGGGTGGGGGTATATATAAGTTAGATTATTCATGATGGGATTAATTGAGATGAGTTTCTCATAAAAATAATATTAGTTTCAATGAGACCTATAATAATTAGTACCCACAATTAATAACCTAGTCGATGATTAAAAAAGTATTTTTGATAGGATCCATCTTAAATATTATTATGCCAATAGTTTATTTGTGATGAGAATTAATTCCCCTCTCAAATAACAATAACAATGTTATGTATCTGTGATTAGGGGTATATTCCCATCGCAAATACATTTCCCTAGAATTGGTGTGCAAACCACACCCAAAGGTATTTTCAACGGGTCATTTTTTCAATCACATATAATTTTTTACAAAGTACTTTTTGCAAAAAGATATGTTTTCCATCACAAAAGACCATTTTTCCAATAATGTATTTCAAAATGGATAACTGTTAGATACTATGAAAAAATTTAATTTAATTTAATTTAATTATTTAATACATGGTTCTATTATTGGATACACCATTTTATAATTGACATTATGAGATGCTCTACCCATAAAATTTTAGTAATGTAAGGATGTGTAATGTGATGCTACTTTATTACAGATTGTTTTGAGTATGGTAAAAAATTCCTATATACTCAAGTATTTCCTATAGCATGGGATGACTTGCAAACCTTGGTTAATTACATATATGGAATGGGATAGACCACCACTGTAATTCTTTGATGCATGGTATGGGATGAACTCCCCATTCAACATATGACACTTATTTCTGAGGGACATTATGACAATTATATGAAATGATAATGATTGGGATGACTCTCATATTATTGTGGGATGAAGCACCTATCAGGCTATGGAACATTATTCCCATGTGACCTTGATAATGATAGGGAATGAATATTATTGTATATTACATTATTTTATCTATGTAAGAGGGACACACCACCCATTATGAGATAATTTCATGGAAGGGTACATAATGAACATATACATGATATTTTTCTAGGACACTATTCTCAATATTATATTAAAGATTCAGATTAGGAATTAATTTCCCTCTTGAAATTATGCTTGAGGTTACGGAAACAATTTTCATAGCTATATATTTCTTTGGGATGTTATTCCCACTTATAGATTATAATTTTGAAAATCCCATGACCATTGATATACTCGATTATCAAGACTCTCTACCCATGTATTTATTATTATGATATGATGGAATTATATGTACACTGAATTTGACTTGGGATGTGATATAGAAATAGTGTTCAATTGATAGGTTCATATAATCCCCAACACTAGTCGATGTTGGTATGATCACCTATTAGAAGATTTTGAAACACATATAGATATAAAATGTATTATTATTACTATAGTTTACTAATTATTTATTGAAATATCACATCATTTATGAGGTGTATATATAAAATTTTTTAGGGGAACCAATTCAGGTGGCCTAATGAGTTGTAACCACACCCTACTAGAGTGCCTTATTACTTAATAAAACTTTATGGTTTATGATATTAGTAGAGGAAAAAGAATTGCTATTTATGGATGAGTTGGGGAGTATGGCTGGATCTAATAAATACCTACAAACCCTGCATATATTTTTAGTATATTTTTTAGTGATTTTTGAGATTAATATTTCCTAATGTGATGTAACTATGATAAATTCTTAGAGTATTACTTAGTTTAATAGTTATTGATATTTTGAGGAGTTTTTATGAAATTAAAGTCTTTTACACTACAATAGGAGCAGTCATGGCACGATCTGGGTGAATATAGTTCAATATCTAAAGAACCTAAGAATCATGGTTGTAAACTAGGATATATATGCTGATAAGGAGACCATAGTAATGTAGAATAAAAGGGGCCATGATAAATTAACATCATAAAGGGAGTTTTCAAGGATTGACGTAAGATTTAGATAAGAAAAAACATTCTCCGATCATTTTCCAACCACAAGATCTCTGCTTTGATGCAATGAAACAATAGCCAGGATTGAACCTAACTAGTGAGGGTGGTTATGGAATTGAATACCCAATGTATAGTGAGGTGTAGGACAAGTGTATGATGGTACTCAATGGAGGATAATAACAAGTTTTATTGGTACATGGTGGTACCATGAGACAAAAATAATCTGATGAGAGAGGCTAAAGATTATGATTACCCAATCCGTGAAAGTGGTGTTTCAATGTTGACATGTGACGTGACACTATTCAAATAAAGTTATCCTCACTATGAAATAGGAGGTCACACAAAAAATTTGAAGTTTGTATGGTTATTTAATTATCATCTGAAGAAGTTTCATAATGTTCCATGACCCAAGGAATCACATCATAATATTAAATTTAGAAGAATGCTGAGAATGGGCGCAAAGGATGGAACACCATGATTGATAAAATTTCACCATGAGTTGGAGTTTTGGGATGGAATAGTTGAGACCAGAAAATATTTTTTGTGACATTTGGATCAAATATTATA
The DNA here is from genome assembly GCA_963277665.1 of Viscum album. Taxonomy (NCBI): domain Eukaryota; kingdom Viridiplantae; phylum Streptophyta; class Magnoliopsida; order Santalales; family Viscaceae; genus Viscum; species Viscum album. Next base: position 1,964,798,456 of record OY728137.1, read on the forward strand.
GGAATATATATCCCAATCAATCTCAAGAAGATCTTACATCGTGATATTCATAAGGAATTTAAGGAATTAAAAGCGAAATGATCCAGTCATTCCATTAATGAACTAGTTTTTCCAAGATATACTTAAGGGGAGAAATAAATATATAAAATTTACCCAAGGCTTCAAGGAATCATGTCATGATTCCTTTGGTTGCATCATGACCTATATTTTTCTACTTAAAGAATACATGAAGGAGTTTTTTAAGGATCAAACTTTTACATAGTATTTTTTCTTATTCTAGTATCCATTGAAGTTTTTTGGTGTTTTTTTAAATCTACTACATGAACTTTATTAATTTAAACAAAAATTAAATTATTTTTCTTTATTTTAAATTTCTATTTGCTTTAGATTTAATTTTTTTCCTTGGACACAATTCTTTAATGTTAAATTCTTCATAAGTTATGTAGGTTCTTTCTATCATGCATGGATAGTCACTTATGGAATGATGAATCAAGAGTAGAGTGATTCGAACATTAATGAAATACTAATATTATTCATTTATTTTTGCATGTATTAGGAATTATTTTAGTATTTTACTTATTATATAGATTCAGGTATTTATGATAAAGAGGATTATGGAGGGGGAATTCCAACCTAGTATAGATAATTATCATATAATTAATAGTTTATATTTTTCTTTCACTTCATGAGTTGAACATAATGCTTCTATTATTTGTAGATTTCTATAACCAATGGAACATTACTATTGTTGGTAGAATGAAAATATTTTAATATATGAAGTTGTTAACTTTAGGAAGACTTTATGACCAATTAATACTACCCATCCATGAGTAAGAAAGGTAGAATATTCTAGAATAAATTATTTAAAACCAATAAAAAATAATGTTTTAATCATTTGTTTTTAATCATATAAAGTTTCGATTTCAGTTTTATTGATAAAAAATACAATAGTTGAGTCAATAATTAAATCAATAAACATTAAAGGCACACAATTTCCTCTTCATGATAGGAACTCAGACTTATACTTTCTATATTTTATAGTAGTGTAGGATTGATAAATCATATAAATTTTTAAACTGACACCCATCTATGGGGAGGTAATGACACCCCAGGGTCTATCATGTTATTAGAGACATTTCCAAGGATTCATGATGAACTTTAGAGTTTAGGACACTGTTTATTTACTCTTTATCTTATAATATCATTTCATTTTTCATTTTTAATTCTATTTAAATTTCTAGGGTTTGGTATATTTTTCATTATAGGGAAAGTTGTTTATTGGATTCTCAAGATCCACTCTTATAGGAACAAAAAAACTCAATGGTCTTTTTTCACATGAGGACATGTAGTAATGATAGAGAGACATGAACCTATTATCCGATATCTATATAAAGAATAATTTTAATACATAGATATGAAAAATGGTTCTCAACCAATGTATAGGGAACATACCATCTTCGATAATAAATTTCCATCCATGGATGGGGTAGCCCCAACATAGTTTGGTTGTTGATTTAGGTGAATTTCTTTTAGATAAATACCAATTTAATCCAGATGATCCAAAATATGGATAAATTTAGTGGAATAAAAATTAAATAACCCCTCAACCATATATCAAAATTCTTCAAGATATAAAACACTTTATAGCATAATGGGGTGTTGTCAAATTCTATTAGACTGTGTGTTTTCCTATTTTCACTATAGTATAAAGCTAAGGATTTGCTGAAGAGTCAGCTTGCAAGATCGATCACCACATGGGATGGGTTGGTTGAGAAGTACATGGAGAAATAATTCCCCCTACTCGAACCTATAAGATCAAAAGTGAAATCAATAAATTTTCTAAAATTTATGGGGAATCAACTTTGGTGGCCTGAGAAATATTTAAATAATTTTATGAAAGTTTCTACACTATGGGATCAATGTTTTCTTGTATATATAGACATTAAAATTTTGATTACAAATAGCTTCTCAAGCCACGATGCATGCTTCAATTGATGGAGGCTTAATGATTAAGATGCCACAAATTGGTTGGGACCTCATTAGTAAAATATCTTATAATTCCAATCATTATAAAAATAAGATGTGATCACTAAGGAGACACTTGCACGCAATAGATGAGACCACCCATTTTTCCACTCAAGTGAGGTTTCAAAATAATAAATTTGATATTTCGTAGTTTCTAACCCAAAAATCATCACCATTGACGCCCATAATTGAGGTTTAGTATTTTTAAATGTGTGGTTGTTTTAAAACATATCAAGAGTGATGAGTTGGAGGTATGTAAAACTATCCCCTATATTAAAACTACATTATCTATAATTAAAGACTACAACAATTTCAAAACTCATCTAATTAGTCACATCTAATACAGCCCCAACATTAAATTGTTTTTGGATAGAATCAACAATAAGGAGGTCAAAAGTATAGTAGAAATAAAGGTAAAACTAGAAATCCATCCCAACCAAAACTCAAAATTCCATTTTATCTATTACCACCATAACATCCCAACCAAATAATGACTAAAACGGTTCCTCGAGCTGGTCTATTACATGACCTCCAGCACACCTCCTCATACATAAATGCCTTTTGAATAACAACTATGGTATAACAGTGGTATAACATGAATAATATTCCCTATTTATTATTAGTAAATATAGTGTAATAATTTATAAAGATATAACATTAGAACCAGAAGAACAATGGAGTAATCAAAGATAATAATAAATGATAAAATAAAATAATGATAGACTGGATAACACCATGTAAACAATAATTCTTGTCCATATGATACTAAAATGTAAAAGAAAATGATATGCACTAGGTAATACACAAAAAATATATAATGAAAATAATAAAAGACCGAAAAGGACATCTCCATGAGAATCCAGATCTCCAACTCAATGTTCTTCTCCTAAGATCCCTAGTAAAAGAGTGAAAGCACAATCATAATCCATGATCCCAAACATTCATCCAGGAGATCTATTTGGGTACTAAATGAAAGTTTTAATAGGGTGTGAGATAAACTTAGTAGTTCACCACCAATGGTGTCTAATTTTATAAAACCTATTGATATAAAGTACAGAATAGTGAAATTATATCTTAAATAAATATAAACAAGTCATTCTTGGGTTCCCCAATGACTGCCGACCGACAATACCAACTTCAGACCAATATAGAATATCTCTGATGATGTGTTACCATGTATATATAATTATAAGTATATGTATATATGTGTATAAATATGTATATATATATATGAACTATATACATAGAAACATATTTATCCATATATATAGATATGTAGTGCTAGGAAGGATATGAGGTGTAACTCTGACATCCATGCTTAGTCATAAGAGTCCCATGAATTAATAATAACGGATTCCATGCCTAATTATCATAATAAGGGATTCCATGATATAATATATCAATATGGAACTCCATGCTTGAGTATCACAATAAGGGATGGTGTACCTAAGTATCACAATTAGGGTTGTCATAATCAAGTAGCACAAGAAGGGATGCCATGACTAAGTATCACCATAAGGGATGCCATGCAAAAGTATCACAAGAAGGGACTCCATTCCTAAGTATCAGCATAAGGGACTCCATGATTGAGTATAACAATAATAAGTCAATAAGTATATATATTTAATAGTTAAGCATAGACCATGAGATATATCCATGCCACGATACGAATCATCATAATAATCCAACTCGAGTTAATTATAAGTAATAAAGAAGACCTTTTCTATATCATGCCACACCACGATTCAAGTATAAAATTTGGGTCATTCCATTTATAATTAGTTAATAATTCAACGAAAATTTCCATGACACTATTCATTTATCATGTGAGGTGAGTCAATAATTATGTTCATTAACTACATGGTCCATGTGTATATCCTTTCCATTAACATTTCAATCTATTTTAATTGGTCATTTAAATTAAAAACTATGGTTTTAGAATAATAAAAATCATGATCATAATCCAAGGGGGAAACATCCACACCCATCATTATTCATTTAATTCCAATTAACATCGAATTATGTGAGGTGGAAAGTTAATACACCTCAAAAGGTGATTTTAATTCCCAACCTATGAATAAAGGTCAAGGAATATAAAAGACACACTAAGAAGGGGTGGTTCATGTTAAGATATACCTCCTATAATGGTTTAATTTAAAATCAAAATGACAATATGAATTTTTTATAAGCATTTACATGTTAAATTTAACATTTATGAGGCGAATCATAGAATATATAGCATTCAGCATAATGAAATATTTTGGAAACAACAAGAATTTAAGGGAAAATACATATAATAACCACCTCATTCTTAGGATGATTCACTTATAAATTATTGGGATTTTATTTGAGTCAAAATTAGAGAAACTAGTATATTGGAAAAATTCCATAAATTAGGGAAAATGGAATGCACCGTTTTTGTATTCCATACCGTGAGATAATTGAAGAAAAAAAGGAAGAGGAGTGTTAGCCTTAATAAGTTGCTTCCAATGATATAGTTTTTTTTAATTTTGAGATAAAATAATGTATAACCACCATACACATATAGAGGGAGATTAGGTTGTGGGTGGGGGAGATTCTTGTCCAAATGAGGGTGAACAATAAGTGAAAACCCTTTAAGGGTTGAAGGAGAAAAATAGTCATTTTCCCCTTTTAATGAGACACATCATTTTACCACATGGTTCGGCTAATTGAGCTCCAATAATAGTCACACTATCTAATGGAACACCACATCACATGGTTAGGTGAATGGTTTGACAAACTATGTGTAAGTCATACGATTCCCCAATGTAATTTTCTATTGACAACCTGCATGGTCCTGCGATCTCAGGCACACTGTTAATAAATCCATGTGACACCCTCTACACCTCTACTATATGAATCCCAATTTCTCCTATAGGGAAACAAAATTTTATCAAACCATGTCCGTATACAATCATGCGACATGGTTTGGGCCGCATGGTTAGAATTTACCATGCGCTAACTATGTGCCCCTGTCTATTTATCCCAACATTGTTTTTTTGGAGCCTAATCCTTCAGAACTAATCCATAAATCAAGTCACCTTTAATTCATTGAACCTAATCCAAAACATAACTTTATTTGTAAACCAACTCTCATAATTCTAATTCAAGGATCAATTTACGATTCGAACTATCCACCAAATAAAAATTCCAAATTATCTTATAATTTTAAACTAGTTTAAAAAACGGGACACTAAAATCTCCCCCACCTCATAAATTATCATCCCTGAGAAGTATTCGACAACAAAACAAATCACCTGACCTTCTTGGGTCATGATTTCCTACTTAAATAGCCACGTCGTGTTTCTACACCCAATGCACCTACAAGCACTACATTGACAATACAGTACTTAAGCTACTAAAACTCGATCTAACACTCACATTTCAATTGGAAACATCATGAATATTCTTAACCATTACTATCGAACCTATAAAGACCCGTAAAATTCAAGGGAAATTTTTTCTTAATTTTTTTTGGAATTTTACAAGAGCGCGGTTTCTGACGGCACCTGATTCCGAGGCCCGGAGTGCCCGGAATTAATTTCCGAAGTTTGGCTCGGGTACGTTCAGTGAACGAACGAGCGGGATTTCCTAACTTTTGATCCGGTGCTCGGAATTGAAATCCGAGGACACCGATGAACTCATAGCGCCGATATTCGCTTAAGGAGACCTTTCCCGAAGTTGCGTTTGCCTAGGAGGAGATGTTTAATTTTCTGGATGAAATGAAGAGTAAAATAAATTTGTTATACAATATTTATTTTATTTATCTTCTTAAGTGGTTATATCCTAAGTGTGGAAGTTGGGGTGGAATCACAAGTTCCTAACTAACCAAGTGAGGATTAAGGTGAGGTGGGGCCCACACGATCCCCAACCCTTCACCTTCCCCTTAACTCTCTTCTACCCCCTTAAACTCCCTTGCACTTAATGTGCCAAAACCCCTCAAATTCCCTAACTCCCCTCTCTCCCTCTTAAAGGATTGACAACTTAACTTTTAATTAATTATACAACTCATGTATAATTAATAAGTGAGTTTAATTTTGAGTTTTTGAAATTCAAACTCTTGAATTCCAAAGGTTGGGTTGTGTTAATAAATTAAGTGTAAGCTTGATTTATTTTTGGGTTAGTTCCTTTGTTACTTGAGAGGATTGAGAGAATCGTTGAGAAACATGAAGATCTTCTTCGTCTTCGACGAAGAACGTGAAGAACGGTTCTTCTCCGACAAAGAACATCGATCCCACGACCATCGAGACTCGGCGTCCCAGATTCTTCTGTCTTCCTCCTCGACAAGGGAGAAGTCGACGACCGTGGTAATCATCGCCAACGACAACGTACCTCTCTTCTTCGTCTTAAGCGACAAGTGAAGAGACGTCGTTCCCTCCTCGGACGCACCCCGACGTCCACAAAATCTACGTCCGACGCAGCGACGCCTTCCTCCGCGATAACCGACGTGTGACGTCAATTTTCAAGGTAGGGGGTTTGTCCTTTTTAAATTACGTGTTTTCATTCCCTCGAACATGAAAGAATAATCCGTTGGGCGTAGTTCCAAATTTTATTAAAAATTGTGAAACATTCATTGTTGTGTTTATACGATTGGCCAACTGATATCGTTATAACGGGAGGAGACAGGACCGCACAAACACGGCCGATTCTCCTCCCCCTTCTATTCTTTCGTGTTAATTTAGCGGAGACAGCGCAGTGTCGTCGCAACCACGCAGGAACAAAAGAATTAATGACCGGAGAGAGCTGCGACGAAGAAACGCGGTGCCGACGCCCGGCCGGAGAGGGGCCGCGGAGGAACAAGGAGGCGACCGGCGGCCAGCCGGGCCGCCGGCGCCGGAGATCATGAAGGGCCGCGGCCCTACGGCCGCGGCGGAGCAGCCAGGGGCGCCGGCCTCACCGGCGCCGGAGAACAGGAAGGCCGCGGCCCTATGGCCGCGGAGGAGCAGCCAGAAGGCGGCCGGACTCGCCGGCCGCCGGAGATCGAGGAAGAGCCGCGGCTACGGCTGCGGCGGAGAAGAAGAAGGCGACCGGCCGTGCCGGCCGCCGGTTTGGTTAGGAGGCGGGACCCGAGGGTCCCGCGTGAGAAAGAAACGGCCGGCCTTAGGCCGGCCGAGATCCGAAAAAGGGGGGGTTTACCCCCCCCCCCCCCCCCCCCCCCCCCGCGTGCGGCACATGCGCAGCCCCCTGGCCGCGCCGCCGCGCCGCCACCGGCCGGGCCGGGTCCAGCGGACCGGGTCGGATCCGGGTCGGGTCGACCCGGTTCGGGTCAGACCAGGGGGGGTCGGGCCGGGTCGGCCCGGACCCGGACCCCCCCGTTTTCGAGACGACTTCGGTCTTTTGGCCATAAATTGAACCACAGACCTCCGATCGATGAACCGTCTGCGGCAACGCGATCCTTGGATCGAGACGGTCGTTTCGGTATACTATACTCAAGGCGCACCTTCTTTTTCGGGAGCCTACGTGGTTAAAACTCCGTAGTTAAGCGTGCTTGGCTTAGAGTAGTGATCAAGATGGGTGACCTCCTGGGAAGTTTCCCAGGGTGGGTGTCAGACGGAAAGGCTGGTATCTTTCAGACTGGACGTCCGATTGACGAACCGTCAGCGGCGATGTAATCCTTGGATCGAGACGGTCGTTTCGGTTTATCGCACTCAAGGTTTCAGATTACTTTGAGTTCGGCCGGGTTGGTTCGTTCACGAAACCAATAGGGCCTTCGGAGCGGAAACACTCATATCTTGAGCTACGGACGTCCGATCGACGTGCCGTCAGCATTGTTGTGTTCCTCTTAGTGAGACGGATTTTTTGGCATACTCCGCCCGAGGTTTGGACGCAGGTGGAGTACGGTCGGGTTGGTTTTGCCTTAAAAACCAACCGGGCCCTGGGGACGAGGCCTTACGACGTCATCCTTGGTATGGATTAGTATCATCCATGTTAGGATTGACTGTATTAGGCGAAGAATGTGGTTCATCCAGGTGATGAGACCAGATTTCTCTTATCGGCAAAGAAGAAATCTTGCAGCTCTTGTGGGACCTAAGATAGTCCAGGTCATCCAGGGGCGGATGAGTACATCTCAGAGCCGGCAGAAGCCTTATGCTGACAGGAGGCGGAGGCCACTGGAGTTCGAGGGTGGTGACCACGTCTTCTTGCGGGTCTCACCTCGACGTGGTATTCGGAGATTTGGCCAAGGCGGCAAGTTATCTCCGCGCTTCATCGGACCCTTCCAGGTCCTCAGCAGGATTGGCGAGGTGGCTTATCGCTTGGCTCTACCACCTCAGTTGCACCGGGTGCACAACGTCTTCCACGTATCCCAGCTGAGGAGATACGTGCACGACCCGACGCACATCATTGACCATGGGGAGCTTGACGTTGATGATGGGGCGACTTTTACGGAGGTCCCGGTGGAGATAGAGGATCGACAGGAGCGGGTCCTGCGTGGGCGATCGATTCCTCTTGTGCGCATCAGATGGAAGCACGGGAATCTCCAGGAGAGCACATGGGAGCGGGAGGCTCAGATGCGTGCTCAGTACCCTCTTTTGTTTCCCTAGTTTTTGATGTATCTTTACGGGGACGTAAAGCCCTGAGGTGGGAGTAATGTAAAGACCCGTAAAATTCAAGGGAAATTTTTTCTTAATTTTCTTTGGAATTTTACAAGAGCGCGGTTTCTGACGGCACCTGATTCCGAGGCCCGGAGTGCCCGGATTTAATTTCCGAAGTTTGGCTCGGGTACGTTCAGTGAACGAACGAGCGGGATTTCCTAACTTTTGATCCGTTGCTCGGAATTGAAATCCGAGGACACCGATGAACTCGTAGTGCCGATATTCTCTTAAGGAAACCTTTCCCGAAGTTGCGTTTTCCTAGGAGGAGATGTTTAATTTTCTGGATGAAATGAAGAGTAAAATAAATTTGTTATACAATATTTATTTTATTTATCTTCTTAAGTGGTTATATCCTAAGTGTGGAAGTTGGGGTGGAATCACAAGTTCCTAACTAACCAAGTGAGGATTAAGGTGAGGTGGGGCCCACACGAGCCCCAACCCTTCACCTTCCCCTTAACTCTCTTCTACCCCCTTAAACTCCCTTGCACTTAATGTGCCAAAACCCCTCAAATTCCCTAACTCCCCTCTCTCCCTCTTAAAGGCTTGACAACTTAACTTTTAATTAATTATACAACTCATGTATAATTAATAAGTGAGTTTAATTTTGAGTTTTTGAAATTCAAACTCTTGAATTCCAAAGGTTGGGTTGTGTTAATAAATTAAGTGTAAGCTTGATTTATTTTTGGGTTAGTTCCTTTGTTACTTGAGAGGATTGGGAGTATCGTTGAGAAACTTGAAGATCTTCTTCGTCTTCGACGAAGAACGTGAAGAACGGTTCTTCTCCGACAAAGAACATCGATCCCACGACCATCGAGACTCGGCGTCCCAGATTCTTCCGTCTTCCTCCTCGACAAGGGAGAAGTCGCCGACCGTGGTAATCATTGCCAACGACAACGTACCTCTCTTCTTCGTCTTAAGCGACAAGTGAAGAGACGTCGTTCCCTCCTCGGACGCACCCCGACGTCCACAAAATCTACGTCCGACGCTGCAACGCCTTCCTCCGCGATAACCGACGTGTGACGTCAATTTTCAAGGTAGGGGGTTTGTCCTTTTTAAATTACGTGTTTTCATTCCCTCGAACATGAAAGAATAATTCGTTGGGCGTAGTTCCAAATTTTATTAAAAATTGTGAAACATTCATTGTTGTGTTTATACGATTGGCCAACTGATATCGTTATAACGGGAGGAGACCGGACCGCACGAACACAGCCGATTCTCCTCCCCCTTCTATTCTTTCGTGTTAATTTAGCGGAGACAGCGCGGTGTCGTCGCAACCGCGCAGGAACAAAAGAATTAATGGCCGGAGCGAGCTGCGACGAAGAAACGCGGTGCCGACGCACCGCGTCGTTGTTTACGAAAGAGACCGCTGCCGGAGACGGGCCGCGGAGGAACAAGGAGGCGACCGGCGGCCAGCCGGGCCGCCAGCGCCGGAGATCATGAAGGGCCGCGGCGGAGCAGCCAGGGGCGCAGGCCTCGCCGGCGCCGGAGAACAGGAAGGCCGCGGCGGAGCAGCTAGAAGGCAGCCGGCCTCGCCGGCCGCCGGAGATCGAGGAAGAGCCGCGGCTACGGCCGCAGCGGAGAAGAAGAAGGCGGCCGGCCTCGCCGGCCGCCTGTTTGGTTAGGAGGCGGGACCCGCGGGTCCCGTGTGAGAAAGAAACGGTCGGCCTTAGGCCGGCCGAGATCCGAAAAAGGGGGGGGTTTACCCCCCCCCCCCCCCCCCCCCCCCGCGTGCGGCACATGCGCGGCCCCCTGGCCGCGCCGCCACCGGCCGGGCCGGGTCCAGCGGACCGGGTCGGTTCGACCCGGTTCGGGTCAGACCAGGGGGGATCGGGCCGGGTCGGCCCGGACCCGGACCCCCCGTTTTCGAGACGACTTCGGTCTTTTGGCCATAACTTGAACTACGGACCTTCGATCGATGAACCGTATGCGGCAACGCGATCCTTGGATCGAGACGGTTGTTTCGGTATACTATACTCAAGGCGCACCTTCTTTTTCGGGAGCCTACGTGGTTAAAACTCCGTAGTTAAGCGTGCTTGGCTTAGAGTAGTGATCCGGATGGGTGACCTCCTGGGAAGTTTCCCAGGGTGGGTGTCAGACGGAAAGGCTGATATCTTTCAGACTGGACGTCCGATTGACGAACCGTCAGCGGCGATGCAATCCTTGGATCGAGATGGTCGTTTCGGTTTATCGCACTGAAGGTTTCGAATTACTTTGAGTTAGGCCGTGTTGGTTCGTTCACGAAACCAACCGGGCCTTCGGAGCGGAAACGCTCATATCTTGAGCTACGGACGTCCGCTCGACGTGCCGTCAGCTTTGTTGTGTTCCTCTTAGTGAGATGGATCTTTTGGCATACTCCGCCCGAGGTTTGGACGCAGGTGGAGTACGGTCGGGTTGGTTTTGCCTTAAAAACCAACCGGGCCCCGGGGACGAAAATGCCAATAACTCTCAGACCGGGCGTCCGATCGACGCGCCGTCTGTTGCGTTGAGTTACTGTTGACGATACGGAACTTTTGGATACATCAACTCTGGACTTTGTGACAGTTGATGTATCAGCCTCTCGGCTCGTGGAGCGGACCCTCCGAACGAGCTTGCTGTGTGCGGGAACCCTAGTGCTGGCTGCGATTGTTACTGTGACTACTACTGCTACTACTGCTACTGTGACTGCGACGACGACAGTACAGAGATCCTGTGTGGATTCGACGACGACGACTACAGCACTCAGCGATCCTACGTGGATCAGTGCTACAGGTCCTGTGTGGGCCCGATCCTGTGTGGATTCGACGACGACGACTACAGTACTCAGCGATCCTACGTGGATCAGTGCTACAGGTCCTGTGTGGGCCCGATCCTGTGTGGGTCCGATCCTGTGTGGGTCTTTGCGCTCAGCGGTCCTGTGTGAACCAGCGCCTACAGATCCTGTGTGGGCCCGATCCTGTGTGGGTCTTTTGCGGGGGTTAGTTACCTATCGATCCTTCGTGGGTCCGACGACTTAGATGGATCAGAGATCATCTTTATCGTCCTTAAAGATGTATACCTGTGTGAGCTGAATCCTGTTGCTTTCCTGTGTGGATTACGTTTCGCTTTCCTGTGTGGAATACGTTTACTTTCCTGTGTGGACTGAGTTGTACTTGGGCTCGGAGGTTGGAGCGTATTTAAATTTGATGACTTAGGTATATGTATGGGCATATACCTAAGCAGTGTCGGTTGTTACTTCGTGATTGTACCTTTCTTCGTGGTTTATCCTTTGTGGATTTGAGAGACCTTTAGGGGTCTCGGGGTCCCTACTGAGTAGCTTATACTCACCCCTGCACGGGCTTTTCCCGCACTACGTTGTGTTGGTTGCAGACGACGGACAGCGTTGACCTTGGCTGAGTCTTGCAGAGCGGGACGGTACCCGGAGGTGGACCACTGGTCGGGACGTGCTCGGAGCGGACGGCGGGACCCGCGGAGAAGTGGAGCTATCTGTACCCACCCTTCAGGTGGGATTACCGGTGGACAACTCGGCGTAGCGGCTTTTACTTTTCAGTTGTTGTTTTCCCTTTCGAGTTGTACTTTACTTTCAGTTTGGGTTTGTATACTGGCCCATTTACTTTTCCGCACTTTCAGTTGTACTCTACTTTTGCTTAGTGTTTACTTTCCGCTTGCTTACTCTGTGGTGTTTGTTTACTTTACAAAGGCAATGCCTTCACTTTTTACGGGGATTTACGCCTTGGTGCTAGTCGCCAGCCCCTCGGGGTCCGTGCCGTGACTACCCCAAGCCCGCCTTCCATAGGCCAGGGGCTGGCGACTAGCACCAAGGCGTAAATCCCGGTAAAAGGGGAAGGCATTGCCTTTAAAAAGTAAACAAACACCACAGAGTAAGCAAGCGGAAAGTAAACACTAAACAAAAGCAGAGTACAACTGAAAGTGCAGAAAAGTAAATGGGCCAGTATACAAACCCAAACTGAAAGTAAAGTACAACTCGAAAGGGAAAACAGCAACTGAAAAGTAAATGCCGCTACACCGAGCTGTCCACTGGAAATCCCACCTGAAGGGTGGGTACAGATAGCTCCTCTGCTCCACAGGTCCCGCCGTCCGCTCCGTGCACGTCCCGCCCAGTGGTCCACCTCCGGGTACCGTCCCGCTCTGCAAGCCTCATCTAAGGTCAACGCTGTCCGTCGTCTGCAACCAACACAACGTAGTGCGGGCAAAGCCCGTGCAGGGGTGAGTATAAGCTACTCAGTAGGGACCCCGAGACCCCTGAAGGTCTCTCAAATCCACAAAGGATAAACCACGAAGAAAGGTACAATCACGAAGTAACAACCGACACTGCTTAGGTATATGCCCATACATATACCTAAGTCATCAAATTCAAATACGCTCTAACCTCCGAGCCCAAGTACAACTCAGTCCACACAGGAAAGTAAACGTATTCCACACAGGAAAGAAAAACGTAATCCACACAGGATTGCACAACACAATCCACACAGGAAAGCAAAACGTAATCCACACAGGATTGCACAACACAATCCACACAGGAAAGCAAAACGTAATCCACACAGGATTGCACAACACAATCCACACAGGAAAGTAAAACGTAATCCACACAGGATTGCACAACACAATCCACACAGGAAAGCAAAACGGTTTCAGCTCACACAGGTATACTTCTTCAAAAGACGATAAAGATGATCACTGATCCATCTAAGTCGTCGGACCCACGAAGGATCGATAGGTAACTAACCCCCGAAAAAGACCCACACAGGATCGGGCCCACACAGGACCTGTAGGCGCTGGCTCACACAGAACCACTGAGCGCAAAGACCCACACAGGATCAGACCCACACAGGATCGGGCCCACACAGGACCTGTAGCACTGATCCACGTACGATCGCTGAGTGCTGAAGTCGTCGTCGTCGAATCCACACAGGATCGGGCCCACACAGGACCTGTAGCACTGATCCACGTAGAATCGCTGAGTGCTGTAGTCTTCGTCGTCGAATCCACACAGGATCTCTGTACTGTCGTCGTCGCAGTCACAGTAGCAGTAGTAGTCACAGTAACAGCCGCAGCCAGCACTAGGGTTCCCGCACACAGCAAGCTCGTTCAGAGGGTCCGCTCCACGAGCCGAGAGGCTGATACATCAACTGACACAAAGTCCAGAGTCGATGTATCCAAAAGTTCCGCATCGACAACAGGAACTCAACGCAACAGACGGCGCGTCGATCGGACGCCCGGTCTGAGAGTTATTGGCATTTTTGTCCCCAGGGCCCGGTTGGTTTTTAAGGCAAAACCAACCCGACCGTACTCCACCTGCGTCCAAACCTCGGGCGGAGTATGCCAAAAGATCCGTCTCACTAAGAGGAACACAACACAGCTGACGAAACGTCAATCGGACGTCCGTAGCTCAAGATATGAGCATTTCCGCTCCGAAGGCCCGGTTGGTTTCGTGAACGAACCAACCCGGCCGAACTCAAAGTTGTCCGAAACCTTGAGTGCGATATACTGAAACGACCGTCTCGATCCAAGGATCGCGTTTCCACAGACGGTTCGTCGATCGGAGGTCCGTGGCTCAAGTTATGGCCAAAAGACCGAAGTCGTCTCGAAAACGGGGGGGTCCAGGTCCGGGCCGACCCGGCCCGACCCCCCTGGTCTGACCCGAACCGGATCCGACCCGAACCGGGTCGGACCGACCCGGTCCGCCGGACCCGGACCGGCCGGTGGCGGCGCGGCGGCGCGGTCCGGCCAGCGGCGGCGCGGCCAGGGGGCCGCGCATGTGCCGCACGCGGGGGGGTAAACCCCCCCTTTTTTCGGATCTCGGCCGGCCTAAGGCCGGCCGTTTCTTTCTCACGCGGGACCCGCGGGTCCCGCCTCCTAACCAAACCGGCGGCCGGCGCGGCTGGCCGCCTTCTTCTTCTCCGCCGCGACCGTAGTCGCGGCTCTTCCCCAATATCCGGCAGCCGGCGAGGCCGGCCGCCTACTGGCTGCTCCGCCGCGGCCGTAGGGCCGCGACCTTCCTGTTCTCCGGCGCTGGCGAGGCCGGCGCCCCTGGCTGCTCCGCCGCGGCCATAGGGCCGCGGCCCTTCATGATCTCCGGCGCCGGCGGCCCGGCTGGCCGCCGGTCGCCTCCTTGTTCCTCCACGACCCGTCTCCGGCGCGGCCGGCCACCTTCTTCTTCTCCGCCGCGGCCGGCCGCCTTCTTCTTCTCCGCCGCGGCCGTAGCCGCGGCTCTTCCTCGATCTCCGGCGGCCGGCGAGGCCGGCCGCCTTCTGGCTGCTCCGCCGCGGCCGTAGAGCCGCGGCCTTCCTGTTCTCCGGCGCCGGCGAGGCCGGCGCCCCTGGCTGCTCCGCCGCGGCCGTAGGGCCGCGACCCTTCATGATCTCCGGCGTCGGCGGCCCGGCTGGCCGCCGGTCGCCTCCTTGTTCCTCCGCGGCCCGTCTCCAGCCGCGGTCTCTTTCGTAAACAACGACGCGGTGCGTCGGCACCGCGTTTCTTCGTCGCAGCTCGCTCCGGCCATTAATTCTTTTGTTCCTGCGCGGTTGCGACGACACCGCGCTGTCTCCACTAAATTAACACGAAAGAATAGAAGGGGGAGGAGAATCGGCCGTGTTCGTGCGGTCCGGTCTCCTCCCGTTATAACGATATCAGTTGGCCAATCGTATAAACACAACAATGGATGTTTCACAATTTTTAATAAAATTTGGAACTACGCCCAACAGATTATTCTTTCATGTTCAAGGGAATGAAAACACGTAATTTAAAAAGGAAAAACCCCCTATCTTGAAAATTGACATCACACGTCGGTTATCGCGGAGGAAGGCGTCGCGGCGTCGGACGTAGATTTTGTGGACGTCGGGGGTGCGTCCGAGGAGGGAACGACGTCTCTTCACTTGTCGCTTAAGACGAAGAAGAGAGGTACGTTGTCGTTGGCGATGATTACCACGGTCGGCGACTTCTCCCTTGTCGAGGAGGAAGACGGAAGAATCTGGGACGCCGAGTCTCGATGGTCGTGGGATCGATGTTCTTTGTCGGAGAAGAACCGTTCTTCACGTTCTTCGTCGAAGACGAAGAAGATCTTCAAGTTTCTCAACGATTCTCCCAATCCTCTCAAGTAACAAAGGAACTAACCCAAAAATAAATCAAGCTTACACTTAATTTATTAACACAACCCAACCTTTGGAATTCAAGAGTTTGAATTTCAAAAACTCAAAATTAAACTCACTTATTAATTATAAATGAGTTGTATAATTAATTAAAAGTTAAGTTGTCAAGCCTTTAAGAGGGAGAGAGGGGAGTTATGGAATTTGAGGGGTTTTGGCACATTAAGTGCAAGGGAGTTTAAGGGGGTAGAAGAGAGTTATGGGGAAGGTGAAGGGTTGGGGCTCGTGTGGGCCCCACCTCACCTTAATCCTCACTTGGTTAGTTAGGAACTTGTGATTCCACCCCAACTTCCACACTTAGGATATAACCACTTAAGAAGATAAATAAAATAAATATTGTATAACAAATTTATTTTACTCTTCATTTCATCCAGAAAATTAAACATCTCCTCCTAGGCAATCACAACTTCGGGAAAGGTCTCCTTAAGCGAATATCGGCGCTACGGGTTCATCGGTGTCCTCAGATTTCAATTCCGAGCACCGGATCAAAAGTTAGGAAATCCCGCTCGTTCGTTCACTGAATGTACCCGAGCCAAACTTCGGAAATTAATTCCGGGCACTCCGGGCCTCGGAATCAGGTGCCGTCAGAAACCGCGCTCTTGTAAAATTCCAAAGAAAATTAAGAAAAAATTTCCCTTGAATTTTACGGGTCTTTACATTACTCCCACCTCAGGGCTTTACGTCCCCGTAAAGATACATCAAAAACTAGGGAAACAAAAGAGGGTATTGAGCACGCATCTGAGCCTCCCGCTCCCATGTGCTCTCCTGGAGATTCTCGTGCTGCCATCTGATGCGCACAAGAGGAATCGATCGCCCACGCAGGACCCGCTCCTGTCGATCCTCTATCTCCACCGGGACCTCCGTAAAAGTCGCCCCATCGTCAACGTCAAGCTCCCCATGGTCAATGATGTGCGTCGGGTCGTGCATGTATCTCCTCAGCTGGGATACGTGGAAGACGTCGTGCACCCGGTGCAACTGAGGTGGTAGAGCCAGGCGATAAGCCACCTCGCCAATCCTGCTGAGGACCTGGAAGGGTCCGATGAAGCGCGGAGATAACTTTCCGCCTTGGCGAAATCTCCGAATACCACATCGAGGTGAGACCCGCAAGAAGACGTGGTCACCACCCTCGAACTCCAGTGGCCTCCGCCTCCTGTCAGCATAAGGCTTCTGCCGGCTCTGAGTTGTACTCATCCGCCCCTGGATGACCTGGACCATCTCAGGTCCCACAAGAGCTGCAAGATTTCTTCTCTGCCGATAAGAGAAATCTGGTCTCATCCCCTGGATGAACCACATTCTTCGCCTAATACAGTCAATCCTAACATGGATGATACTAATCCATACCAAGGATGACGTCGTAAGGCCTCGACGCTACTACTAAGAGATCCAATCGTTACTCTCGCCTCCAAGGGTTGAGTCACACTGTCGGCATTAGTGTGTGGTAACTGGGTCTCCTCTAGTAGATGTCTCACAAGTGAGGGTCAAGTCAACAGCCAAAACTGGAACCTCTTAGTAACATCACGAAAGAGGACAGGAACGAAAATATCACAAAGGTATGCGTCTTTTATTATTGCAGCTCATAATACAAGACGCTACACAAATGCAACAATGAACCAGAAGTACAAAGGATGTATCCACTAGTTCTGCTCCTGTCCATAGGCTCCCAGAGCTCCATGATCGAAGGCCTCGGCTGCCTGAAGTTGAGCTCTCGCATGTTCACCTACTCCCTGTGGTCGGGGTGGACCTCTTGGTGGTGGTGATGGTAGAGCCTCAAAACGTCACCCACCACCTGCTGCTCGGCCAGCTCCTATGCCTCGTCCGCCTCCTCCCTGCGGACCGCCACGGTTGAACCTCTGCCTCTGCCTAGGTGGTTCCTCAACCGTCTGCTGCTCCTCTGCATGGCGGGTCGGGCAGTCACGAGCCATGTGGCCTTGCCCGCCGCATGCATAGCACTGTCTTCCACTCGAAAGACTGGCTCCGCGCTGTGTGCCCTGCACTGCTGAGCCAGTGCCCTGAGGTCGTCTGCCTAAAGATCTGGTCTGCTTGGACCCCTGAGTCATCCGTCGACTGCCTGCTGCAGATGAATCTGCCACGTGTCGCCCTGCGGTGGGTCGCTGTGCTGGTGTAGACTCAGCAAGGAAGCTCTCGATCAGAAGGGCCCGCTCCAGCACTCCTGCCTGGGTCGGGATGCTGAGGGAGATCATTGATGCCCTGATCTCGTGTCTCAATCCCTGCTCGAAGGTCCGGGCCTGGAAGAAGGGGTCCCGTACCATGTCTGTCGAGTAGCGTGAGAGATCGGTAAACCTCGCCGAGTACTGAGCGACCGTCATGCTGCCCTGCCGCAGCTGAAGAAGCTCCTGGATACGCACCGCACGAAGGGTGGCTGAGACGAACTCTGAGCGAAAAAGGCTCTCAAAGTCTGTCCAAAGTAGAGATGCCTCATCATGCACCTGGAGCATCAAGCTCCACCATCGTCCTGCTGCTGCGTGTAGTAGGCTCGCATCGAGGATCACCATGAGGTCTGATGGTGTCCTCACTAGCCTAAACACTCGTACTACTGCCTCCAGCCAGTCCTCTGCTGCCTAGGGATCCGTCTCCCCGTGAAACCTGGGCGGTCGCTGGCGCTGAAACTCATGCAGTGCGCTGAGGCGACGTGCATCGTCAGCAGCTGCTGCTGGAAGCATCGGGGGCTCGGCGGGTAGTGCTACCGCCGGTGCCACTGCTGACAAAGGGCCCTAAACCGAAGCCTCATCGCTCGATGGGCTGTCGTCACACTCGACTCTCGGAACCCTAGCTGGCTGCCGTCGTGGGGCCATCCTGAATAGGAAATAGGTGCGCCACGGTCAAACAATATACCTGGTGAGCTGATATAAGTAATCAGAAAGAAAACTTTGAAACACACACGCAATCAATGTTTTCGTGCATTAAGTCGGAAATCAGAAGTCAGGGTCCTAGTGTACGGATACGTCGGCCGTCGCACCAACACTGGACTCCCTGGACTGATAACCACACTCAATACGCTAAAAATTATTGCTTCATAGAGAAAAGATCAGAGTTCGCGGTAGAACCGAACTCCTCTGATACCAATTTGTCACGACCCGCCCTCGGGGTCCATGTCGTGACTACCCCAAGCCCGCCTTCCATAGGCCAAGGGCTGGCGACTAGCACTAAGGCGTAAATCCCTTTACAAAGGCAATGCCTTCCCTTTTTACGGGGATTTACGCCTTGGTGCTAGTCGCCAGCCCCTGGCCTATGGAAGGCGGGCTTGGGGTAGTCACGGCACGGACCCCGAGGGCGGGTCGTGACAAAACCCATTAAAAAACATGTTTTCAACACTTTTATCATCTATCCTATGTCCCTCCCCACCAAAGTCTCTATCTTTATCGTATCCAATTCTAAGCCACACTACTCCCACTATCTTACTTTCCTAGTGAATCATGACCTTAGTGTCCTAAAAATAATAATAACATGTTTACCAATTGAAATAGTATTCTTATTCCAATCATCCTAACTTATCCCAGTCACACCAACTTTTCCTTGAAAATCCCCAACTGAATCATGAAGCTACACCTGTATCATCCCAATGGTGTGACCAATGTGATTCTGAACTAATATCATCCAAATATTTGATATAACTCAATTTGAATTGCCTATTGTCAATTATCTTGAAAACGCTATGCTCCTATGGCTAACATGTCATTAAAACCAGATTCTGAAACCATATTCCAAGGCATACCATGAATGTTATGAGCATGCTCACCAAACCCTATACCAACTTTTGATGACGTCTCATGGACAATATTTTTTCAAAAAAACCATCATTAAGCCACAACACTCACACTGATTCTATCCTAATATAGTATTGATGGATATTCATAAGCTACATTGGTCTTAATGCTCAAATATGGATTTCTCTCAAATCCACAATCAAACTCATACTTTGAATTTACAAAGGATTCCGGCTATACATTAATCAATTTATTAAACAGAATAAAAGATCAAAACAACCAACCAATGACCATCCTCCAGATCCCATGAACCCTCTATCATGAGGGTCACCCAAAAATGACTGATTTCCCCCTCCCCACCTTAAGAGTATCCTTATCTTCGATCTAACCAAAAGTGTTCCTGATCACCATAGTCCATGCCATGTCCCTCACAACTAGAATGGAATAATCCGGAGTGCTAACATAAACATCACTCATCACTCATTCCCACTCCTTGAGAATATTCTCCACGACATTCACTAATTTTAATCTTACAACAAGGTTAACCACCATCAAAGGACCTCTAGATTACCAAAAATCATATGGATCATTTTAATCTTCTCCTCTATTGTAATTCTTAAAGAGACTATTCACTAGACCATATAATCTATTTGCTCAGATAGCTCACCATATAGATCAAACTCTCTCGGTATACTTAAGACGATGTTAAGATATCGGGCATGATCACCTCTAGACTAGTATTACACTGATATATTATTGATAGGTGTGTATATGTCATTTTTATCCATGCACATATCAAAAAAACTATAATTTTTTTTACCAACACCTAGCATAACATCTCTCGACGATGAGTATCATTTTCCACCAATGGGCCAATATTTTCATGTTAGTTGGTTTATTACAATAAAACCAAGTCATATAGAACTTTATTTAATTTATCCCATTGCCTCGAGCTACCATGTCCAAAATTGTAACTTATTTGAAACCATTGGTCCTTGGCTCACACCTGACTATTCCCTGATGTTCAATTTCAAATAATTACCACATGCAACTGGCGTAAGCTAAATTATCATTCTCAATAATTTACTATATCATACCACCAAGTTTGAGAGATGAATCATTCTTACGTAAGTATTATTTTAACATGTTCAATATGACCATGCTACTTGACACATCAGTTTTAACATGCTGGGAGTTCCCTTGGAACTCCCTTTTAAAATAGGACACCTCAACAATGCCAAGATTCATTGAATGACCGAACAATTCCTAAATTATTAAACACACATCCAATGGTCATTTGTGTGAGGCACCTGAAATATATTTCCCTTTAAAGATAGTTTTGATAAAAAATAACTTAAGGTTATTTCTAAAAATAGATGGCATCACCATTCTTGAATCCAAGGACTCGAGAACCTTCCTTGAATTTACATAGAAACGAGCGTAAAACCAAACTCATACTTTTAAATAAAAATGTAAAATCTTGAAGAAAAATTACTCATATGTCTCCCCCCATAAAACCTCAAAAAAATGTTTTCTAGGTCTATCCACATATCCCTATGGTCTCTCATAAAAACCATATTATGTCTAGGGACCTCTATTACATAGAAACTAACATTCCTATAAACTCTCTTTATAAGAGGTAAAAATGAAGTAGGGAGGAATGTTGACCACATATAAGGGTAATAATATCATTATAAAATAAAAAAATCTAAAACTCATTAGTTATTAATATATGTAAATACCCTATTGAGGTCCATATTACGAAGAAACAACCTGTCTACCCCAATTGTGTCATTTCATTAACTATGATTCTTACATGAATCAAAAAACACCCGAACAAAACCTCTCTTCTGAAAACTAGAAGAAATAATTTATCAATTTTAATTTAACAAAGAGGGTACTACCTCAACCCAGATATCCCCTTATTAAATCATAAAGCATAAACTATATAACTAGGTCATTCTAAACAAGTCACTAGGATTACTAGACTATCCTCTAAACTTTTTGTAAAATAAAAAGGCCAATTGATACCTATGGGTTACATTCATGTACCCATATAATGTTACATTTCTATGCTAACCCTTACTTGATTATTTATGTTAGGAACACCACATGAAGGATTTATTCAATCCATCACATCGATTTATTTTTATTAAAACTTTTAAAAATGTATTAGATATGTAAAAAAGGGAATGCATTAGTTATAAATGGGGAAAACATTTTTTTCAAACATTACTTAGTAAATTATTTAGTTGATGGCATGTAACATAATGAGAAAATTATCTTATTATTTTATTTTTAAGCATTTTAAATCATAAATAATTAATCACAATCATATTAGTTAAAGAAAATGACAATTGAAATCTATAGGTGAAAAAACCCTTTAGGTTGTAAATGGAATTTAAATTAATGAGAGCCCCTTAATAATAAATCTCAAAAGTATGTAAAAGGTATTTATCAGAAAAAAGGGGACTAGTCAAGTAATATTCCACCATAAATTTTTATGGAATCATATAAGTGGTTTTAGATAATTTAAATAACCATAAAATTAATATAAATATAAACTCATTAGGTTAAGTACCAATGAATATAAAGGATAAGACAACCTAATAGGGTCCCATCATTTTAACCAGGATTTTGAAAACACCCTTAGTGGGTTTATCTTCTATGAAATATTCCCCAATTGACCAAAATGGGACAATTTGTGCATCTAGGGATTATGTTATACACAACATACCCCAAAAAACCTATGTGGGTCCAATTATGCATTTAGAATTTAGTCATATAGGTTATCATTCCAAAATTGTAAAGGTAATATCATTCACAAAGAGGAAAATTTTCTGTAAGAATATCAATTAAGTATGTATTTATATAATCATCGTGGATCAGTTAGATGAATTTACATTTCCATTTTATAAAGTTAGTTTCCTTTATAATTTATAATTAGAATTAATGTAACTACAAAAAGGTTTTTACTTTCGATGTTACAATATAACAAGTTTATATGTGATGGTTTGATTATATGGGTTACCCCTCCCAATTTATAAAGTCACATAAACATTATAAATTGTTTTTGGAACCCATTTAATAACAAAAATAAATGTTTCATCCGATGAAAGAAATGGTCCATGGCCCAAACATGGCATATTTTGTTAGTTAAATAGAATTCCACCATCAATATATGTGGCATAACAACATTTAGGTTTCTTCAGACACTTTATTTAATCAGTAATATACCATAATCATAATAAGAAATGCTATTACACAATAAGTAAAATATGAAAACATGATAAATAATTAAACAAAAACGATATACAACAAATAATGGAATGAAAAGATAAGCATAATGGTAAATTTGACAGGGAACATCAATAAAGTTTTAGGTAGTCATGTAATGGAACATACATGGCATGGAATACACATGGAAGGCGATTCTATACATTCATAAAATAAGGTATGTAGTACTACTTCCATGAAATACTAGGCCAATGGTAAAAAAATAAAAAATCAACAAATAGAGAAAATTCATAAATCAGTCAAGGTGAAATACTAATCAACTATTACAACAAAAATATAAATAACCCAATCCATAGCAACTTGATCTTTCCCCCATGAGTGGATTGGATGGAACCAAACTTGAGCTATTACTATGTGCTGAAAAATTCTTAGTCTCCTATATACTATCCAAAAATAGTAATATAAATTAAAAATAATTCGTTGATACCATTTTGTAATATATTAACATAGAAATCACTAAAATGGTTCCCCAATCTGGCTGGTCACATGGGCTCAAGTGAACCTCCCAATACACTGGTGGTTGTTGACTAGCAGTGAGGGTATAATAGTGGTACAATGGGGAGATTATATCCTCTGGATCATTAGTAAATACATTAGAAGAAATAAAAAATAATGTACAATGGAAGAAGATGAAGAAAAATAGAGAAGAATAAGATAATAATAATTGATAACATAAACCACTTATAAACTAGAAAACACCAAGTAAACAATCATGCATGTCTAGGGATATTAAAATGTACAAGTAGAATACATACTGTAGCTAATACACAAAAAATTCATAATGAAAAAAATAAAAGTCCCAAAAGGCTAGTTCTATGCACATATTGAGATTTGGTTCAATCCTATGCTCATAACCTATGAAGTATAAGAGTGAATACACAACCATAGTCCATGATCCTGAACATGAAACCAAAAGATATGTTCAAGAATTAAATAAAAACCTAAAAAGGGTGTAAGATAAACTCAGTTGTCCACCACCAATGGTGTATAGTGCTATATATCATGTGAATATAAAGTGAAAATATGTGCATGTATATCAATAGGAATATAATTAAATAAATATAAACCAGTTAGACCTTGGTTCCCCAAGGACACTCAGCCGAAAATAACTACTTTATCCAAAGCCATAATATATCTGATAGTGCATAACAATGTATATATAAGTACATGTATATTTATATAGATGTGTATAAATATGTATTCATATATATTCTCTATATTTTTAGTAACATATATATATATATCTATATATATGTATGTAGTGCTATAAAGGACTCGAGGCATAACTCAGGTGTCCATGCTTAGTCACAAGAGTCTCATGAATTAATAATATTGGATTATATGCCTAAGTATCAAAATAATATATTCCATACTCTAGTATTACAAAAAAGGACACCATGCTAGAGTATTAAAGTAAGGGATGACATACCTGAGTATTGAAATAAGGGACACTTGTTAGAATGGCTAATTAGAACAATTTTTTTACACTTTATGATGACCTTTATTAATTTTTTTTGATTATTAATAAACTTCTTATCACATCATGATTGTTCTTATACATGAAATTGTACATGACAATTTTCTATGAGTAGCTTTCATAATGAAAGGCATAGTAGTTCCCCACTATGATTAGAACCCATAAGTTCCACAATAGTATTATTAAATAAATAATCTATAGTTAGATAAAATCATTAGAGGGACACAAATGATGCAGGATATCAAGGGTGGAGAATCATAGGGATCTGAGGCGCCTTCTCATGGTGTATTCCCTTAATAATATCAAGTGTAGGAATTATGAGAATGAGACCCACCAGTAGGAAATCTATATTTACATGTGTCATTGGATGTTCCTATCTACAAACGTGTGTAATGATTAGTAGACTTTAATGTTATTTTTAATGATTATTATATAGAATTAAATTTTATGCATTGAATAAAACCATGATGAAATATGTTCACGATGTGATAGGATATGTTGAGTAGCACCCACCATATCTTAGGTATGCTTTAATTTAAGCTTGGTTTAACTTCTAAGTATTTCTTGATATTTATAGGGAATGAGGATAAAAAATGGATATTTTTGGAGTATAAATTCCATTAAAATATTTGGTACATGATTAGTAATTACCATGAATAAACCGCGCTGTATTGATCTATGTTAAAATAGTGGTGTTTTTCATGGTTTGATAACATTAAAAAACCCATTTCTACTCACAACGGAAAACTTTGTGGGGTCTGGGTGTTTTTTGAAGGGGGTTTCATGGTTTGAACAAACCATGTGGCTTTTCCAAGGAAACACTATTGTTTTTCTTTTTGAAGAGACATTATCCACACATGGTTAGTGTATGGTATGTCTAAATGGGCAGTCTAACCATTCATGACACTCCGAACATTTAAAAAGTGGGGTTTTTCCATCATTCATTTTTCCATTTTTATTCATATTCAACCCATAATCTCATTTAGGATCGACCTAATCCATCCCCAGTGATCTAGAGGCTCCTCTATTGGGATTCTTGGTGGTTTCCCTTCATTCTTGGTGGATTTATCAAGGTATGATTGAGTTTTGATGCATTTTACTCTTTCTTTATTCCTTACCAGATTTATCCTCCCATTGTCTCTTTGGAACCCATTTGGGCTATAGATTTTAGTTCTAATGGTGTTTTATATAGCTTTGATGTGATTATTATGGATATAGGATCATGAGCACCATATCTACTCTTCCCCACTCTCCATTTTTAAGGCTATTAGTTGTACATCCCTTATTGTTGAAGGTATTTCTATAAAAAGGGATAATTCTAAGAATTCCTATCATTATTGAAAATTCCTTTAGTGTTATTCATTTAATTTAACCGATTCATGATTATAATTGTTTTATTGGGAAAGGTTATCTTTTAAATGAGTTTTTTTCTTCAAAAAAAGTATATGCACACCAAGTGTTTGATAAAATCCTTGAATGGTGGATTTTATATAAAAATGGGTTCTCAAGCACTAAAGAAGATTTTCTTGGATTTTAAAATGTTTTATAAATTGTGATAATGTTTTTTAAATGGATTTATACAAACTTATCGCATTGGTATCCTTGAATTATTCACTAATAGACATGTGAATCATAGTTTTTGTGATTCCACTTGAGGTTTTATTTTAATTTAGTGTGTGTAATACCACTAGTGGTTATATAAGATAGAAACAACTTAGTCCTAGATTAGGGATTTCTTTTTTATGTGTAATACATATTACCATAGTCTAGATCCCAAATGTTGTGATTTTTCATTTTTTATTATATTTTATCATAATGGATTGGACATGGTTATATGATCACATGATTTTACATGATGGATAAGTCATGATTATCAGCTTACATTTTTACCTTATGATGTATCCATTGATTGTGTTGATTATTCTTTCATTCTTTATCACTGACACTTTCCATATTCCTTATTTTTTATAATATGAAAGGCTTTTTGGAAAAACCAAGGGTTGATTTTGAAATGACTTTGAATTAAAAAAATTCTTTATAAAACTATATTTGTTTAAAAAGTACAATTTCATCATTCCTAATTTTAGACATTGTATAGATTATAAGTGGAATCCTAATATTATTAGTTCTGAAATCCTACTTTTCTCTTTTGGGTAGTTGTAGATGTATTTTTGAATGACTGAGGTAAAGGGAAGAGAATATTATAGCATCTCAGATTCTATTTTCATCATCACCTTTATAGAATGTTGGTTTGGAGGTTACAGTTGGTCACATAAAGACTTATTGGCCTTTTTTGTCATACTTTATGATTTAGCTGGTTTGGATTTCATTGTATGAATATTAGATATATCTCTTTCTTATGATTTTTTACTCTTGTGGTATGTCTTGTTTTGTTATATATTATAATTTTTTAGTTATCTTTTTGCACCTCACCATCATGATGGGCCATATCAGGCGCCTTATCAAGTTGAATCAGGTTGTTGTGTTACAGAATTTTATTAGAGGGAGTATCCATCCTAAAATGTGATAATACTTCCTTGGTTTGGATATATGTATTAGGTATACAAGAGTTAGAAACATTAGAATTTGAGTAGTAAGTTAATGTGGGTGCATGTATAGCTCACTCCATTTCTCAACTCGAGTTACCATGGGTGGCTTATAATTTTTTAAAATGTTTGAAACTTGGGTTTGGGGTCATTTGAATGAGTTGGATTGAAATATTATTTAAATTGATCAATTCTTTTTAAATGTAATATACAAAAATTTTAAAATATGAACATCATATTAAATAAAATTTATTACATGATACAACAAGTATATGAAGAAATATAACATCTTTAGACTTTATGATATATTTACTATTTTAAATAAATTCAATCTATTTGATAAATTTCATTACAAGCAAGACCGAGTTTTACCAAACAACAATATACTATAAATATTTTTATTTAATATGATAGTTATTTATTATACATTGGAATGAAAGTAATATGATTAAAAAAATTATGAAAATATATAGTTTTAACATTTTTATTAGTTATCTATTGATTATTAATAAAATCAAGAAGTATTTAAAATAAAAAGAAATATTTTCTATAAAATAGAATTTTCAAAAGGACAGTTCAATTGTTCACAGAATGAATAATTTAAAATTATATTTTACCACTTTTAGAAAATTTAATTGATAAAATAAACTTTATTTTTGAATAAAGAATATAAAAATTATCTATGAATGTTTTTTTTGAATTTTTCAAAGAAGGTTCATTTTTTGATGAATAGTGGAAAATACTGGATTTTAATTGAAAACTGTCTTTTCATCTAAATAATATAAAAAGTTAAATTATAGTTTAAATTAGGTTTAAATTCAAAATAAATCAATAATTCATATATTAATCCAATTTAGTTCATTGTAAACATTTTTATATTTAATTTTGATATAAAGACAATGTAAACTTTTGAACATTTCCACTTTAAAAACCCTCTCTCTCAACACGCCTGCGGGATTAATTTTAAATTGATTTTTTCCAATTATATGAATTGAATTAATAAAAATGAATTCTATATTTTTATTAATAATAATTTATAATTTCTATCAAGTTAAATTTAATTTTTTACAAAAATGTTTAGTGAAAATTGTTAAAATTAATTACAATGATTAAGAAGAAAATGAGTTTACTCAGTGGATGAACATATAATATAAGGTGTAAAAATGACCGAAAACATGTCCAAAATACATTTCATGGCCGTATTATTTCCTTATAACTTATCTGATTTATAATGAATCATTATTAGGGCTTGGTTACATGAAATTTTCTTGGTGGAATTAACTCTTTTAGAAAACTACTAGTCTGTCACTAACCCAACTTATAAATGGACTCCCCTTAACTTCTCCACTTAAAACCTTCAAACAACTTTGGTTTGGAAAATAAATTACCAAATAACTTCCCAAAAAACCTAAAATCATATTATAATCATCCTATTGTTCTGAAATCCCACTTTTAAGGCATTTGTTTAAATATAAGGAGGATACCCGAAGAAGAGTTAATGTTCTTCTACAAGCATTTTTATTTTAATTCCCTTTTCACCTCAAAAGATTATTATTATATCAAGATTATATAACAAAATAATTATATGTTTTAATGTTAATTTTTTAACCTATAACTTCACATACTTCCATCAAATGGGTTACGAAATCATTATTCATGTGTACGGTGGACTACCGCCTCATGAACCGATGTCTTTCTTTTTTCTATTACCACCTTGAAAGATTGGGAATAATGATTATTTTATACTTTTTATATTATATATATGATATATATGATGTTGTTATTATATTTTAATTATTATATCACACATAAATTCATTATTTCCATTTTTTGCAATATGATAACGTCGCTCATATGTACGGCAGACTACTGTCTTGCAAACCGATCTGATTCATTCATGATTTACATATGATTTATTAAATATGGGTTTAATAAAAATATTTGATATACGTGAAAAAATGATACTATAATTATAATATACTTATAAATCATTTACTTTTCTTTATTTCAATATGATTAGAAAATGGAAACAACATTCATGCGTACGTATGACCTACCGTCTTCATAAACGGTGTATTCCATTTCCTATCACAAAATCTGATGGACCACTATAAATAAATTTATATGAAAAATATATGATATTTATATCATGATTTTTTTAATGTTCTATAACTAAATAATATTTTTAAGAATCACAATGTTCCGGACAAATATTGAATGAGAAAACAAGGAAATTAACACGCGAAACGATGAAAATAAGCAATGATTATTAATAATAGGGTTATAAGATATTGTCAAAGGATCATGCACGATATTATAAATATTAATATGTTTTTTTAATAATTTAATAACATGTTAAATACCATTATGTATGAGTTTAAATCATGTTAGACTAAATTATGTGTAGGGTAAGAGATTTCATCTCAATTTACATTCCATTAAGACTTATTTGTTATTATGCACCAATTGAAATTTATATAGTGTTTATACTACCACTTTGAAATGTAATATCATGAATAATTCATTATTTATTATATTTTTTTTAAATTTTAATTATATCATACAAGGGGATTTGACTTGAAAATTACAAAGTGGTAAAAGTTTTTGTGCAGTCTCACTTTTTTGCGATTGTTAAATTTCATTTGAACAATCAATTCCCTATAATAATTAATAATTAGATATTTCATTTATCTTAAATATACATATTATTTTATGATGGATATGATTATTTCCTAAAATATATTCCTTTTTTACATATGGTGTATACTTTGAAACTTATTTGTATGTTTGGGTAAATGTTGATAAATCCACATTCTTTACTCAATAAAAATATTTTAGGATAAGGAATGTTATTAAATAAATTATTCGACATATGAGTAATGATTTGGACATATAGATATATCTAGGGACCAGTTAATGGTATCCAATTGATGTATCAATATTATCATGATACAAATAAGTTTTCCAAACTAGATTAATTTTTACCCATTAGTTTTAATATTTCTTGAAAATAGATATTGATGGTAATGGTATCATGTTTCTGGAAAACATGACATCCCATAATTATGAATTTTCTATATTCATAATTTAGTTATTATTATCCATGATATTTTTATGATGAAAAAATATATTGTTGCATTTCATTTTCACCTTATTTATTAAATGACATGTGAGTTCTATTATTTTCTTTTCTATATTGATTATTCATTATATATTAATGAAGTAAAGTTATTTAAATATAATTTTCATTCAGTTATTTACCTTTTCATATTGATTATGCTCATTGAATCATTATTGATTCCATTTTACTTAACCTTTACAGAGCATTTGAGCTCACCCTTATTTTTATTCCTCTCCCAAGGTTAGGAAGATAGATCCTTTGACTGAGTTATAAAGGATGCTGAACATTTATTTTTTTATGTATTATGTTTCATTTTCTATTAAAAATATAAAATTGATATCATGTATGTAATATAGTTCTCCAAAACTAATAATCTATTTTTTAATTTGGGATTTGAATATTTCATCTATTCTAACGTAATAAAGTAAGGTACCAACTCTAGGCTATTGGGTTCAGGGTCGTCAAAGTTGGTATCATAGGAATTTTAGTAGAAACATTGAGAATTAGATTTATAAAAACATAGATTATGGAACATAACCATAAGATATAATTTGAGGAAAATTATTGAAAAAAATCCTAATGTTTTGGTAAGGATGATATTTTGTGGGTATTCCTAGAAATACATTTCTATCTGGATACTACAAGTTGATGTGGTTCTAGAATAGAGGTACCTAATGGTGATAACTCTAAAAAGGCTCATTAGGCTTCACTTGAGTTATACCTAATGCCAAAAATGCACCTTACTATGTACTTGGTATGAGACTCTTAGGGTATATGCTTAGGATAATTCAAAAGTTATTTACAAACAATTATGAAATATTTTAAAGTAAATATATCCCCAAAGAAACCATGTTTATGATTATAAAATTAGTTATGGATAAATCTATAAATTTAGGATAAGTATTTGATTAATATTTGGATTAAAAATTATGTTACATATTGTTATGATATAATATTGAGTATTCCATTATTTATAAGTGAAACCTAGAAGGAATAAGGGTATCCATACTCATGAAAAATGTAGAGATTTCCCTATCAAGGAAGATGACATGGCATGTATTGAAACAGAGAAAGTTATGGATATATTAAGGTAGCCTAATCAGGTTATAACAAATAAAATTTCCTAAATGGAGAAACCTATTCCATAGTGAGAATCATTAATGTTGGATCACTTTATGTGATTTATTCTCTCATAATTTAGTAGGACAAATGATCTAATGGTAGTTGAATAATGTTTTAAGTATTTGGAGAAGATATTTATGGAATTAGGGTGTGGTTAAAAGGAAAAAGGTTACACTTGTGGTGTATTGTGTCAAATGATATGTTGATCAATG
Organism: Viscum album; assembly: GCA_963277665.1. NCBI lineage: Eukaryota > Viridiplantae > Streptophyta > Magnoliopsida > Santalales > Viscaceae > Viscum > Viscum album. The sequence goes on from OY728137.1 coordinate 1,964,829,734, forward strand.
GTGGTTGTTTATATAGAATACTAGGGATTAAGGGGAAATAGAAATCATGTAATTTAAAGATTTTAAATAAAAAATATTGGAAAAATATTTACGTTATGAGAAGCAAATTGAGATGACGAGAAAGATCTATAGATTAAAGAAAAAGGAACAATAAATTGTTGAGGATAATAAAACTACCTTTATAAGGTTTTCCTTCTATGTTATGGATTACATATGCAACATAGAGTGAGAGGTTGATCATTTTCATGATGGCATTATGACAAGTAACTGAAGGGATCTAATTTCAATTTTTTCATCATACGATGAAATAGTTTTATGCACCATAAAAAATGAGAAGGAATTTTCTAGAATAAATATATTACAGGGTAATAAATATATGAAGAGTTCATTTAAACATTAAGTGAAAGGGAATTTATCAAAGGAGAACATGAATAAATTTCCATCAGGTGGAAAATTTGGAAGGAATCACCCTGGGAAATTCTTTGAGGGATTGGGAATTTGTTATAAGTGTAATGATACGGTCCAACTTTCTAAAAAATTCAAGGGGATGAAATAAATCCATACTGTCCAGTGCTTTAACTATAGAGATATGGGGCATTAATCACACCAATTCTGTAATCATTATGGAAATATACAATAGAAGAGGCCAAGGAGATAAGGATAAGCTTATGCAATCACTATTACTGAGGTGGAATAACCAAATGATGTTGTGGAAGGTACTTTAATCCAATATTTAAATTTTGATAATGATTTATTTTATTGTGTATCATAACACTCATTCATATCTACCAATTTTCTTAAAGAAAACTAGACATTCCCCCTTAGATTTAATAAAGAAATTTTTGATAAAAACTCCTAAGGGAATCTCATTGCAAAAAATATTTATCGAGAATACCCCATTATGATAAATAAACATGATTTATTTGATGACCTTATTAGCATACAAATAATGACTTCAATATTATCCTTTGAATGGGCTATTTTTCAAAATATGATGCAAAATTTATTGCAAGAGGAGGGAAATCATGATATATGATGAAGATGAAGAATTTCCTATCCTTACAAAAGAGAATTTATCATATAAGTAGTATTAAGAGCCACCCCCAACAACACTACTGAATGAGATTTTCTGTGAAGAATAGAAAAAGACATCAAGGGATGATGATGGTAAACATAAAATCGAGGATATACCTATTGTAAAATAATACATTTATGTATTTCCTTAATAATTGCCTAAACATCCTCCAAAGTTTGATGTTTAGTCTTCAATTTATTTAATCCCTAATTCCATACCAATATCAAAGACTCCCTATAGAATAGCCATTATGGAATTAGTGGAGATGAAGAAACAACTATAGGTTTTGGGTGATGAGGGATTCATTCTCCCTAGTATTTAACCATGGAGGGCCCATATTGAATTAATTAAGAAGAAATATGGATCCATGAGGTTTTTTTATTTATTATAAGGATATGAATGTTATAACAATAAATAATAAGTATCATATGCCTCACATTTATAACTTTTTTGATCAACTTCATAGAGCCCAATATTTTTCAAAGATTGATCTTCATTCTGGGTATCATCAATTATGATTAAAGAAGGAAGAAATTATAAACACAACTTTTTTTATTAACATATAAACTTTATCAGTTTACAGTAACATCATTTTGATTAACTAATGCACCCAATATTTTATGGATAAAATGAGTAGAGTATTTAGGGAATTTCTTGTTAATTTTGTTGTGGTGTTAATTGATGATACTATAGTGTATTATAAAATCATTGAAGACCATTCAAATAACTGATAGATCATTCTTGTGACTCTTTTAAGGAAATAATTTTATGGTAAATTTAGTAAGTGTGATTTCTGGATTCATGATGTTTTTTCATGGCCATATTGTCCCCTAAGATGGAATCTTAATTGATCATACAAGGACAAAGAAATTAAAATAATTACCTAGACAAATGAATATAATTGAGTTATGTAGTTTCATTAGTTTGGAAGGTTAATATCAGTGCTTGATTCAGAATGTTTCTTGGTTTGTTAAGCCATTAAAAAATATTATACATAAATGGGTTGTGTCTACTTAGAAAAAGGAATGTGAAGAGTACTTTGATGAACTAAAGAAGAGATTGTTCAGTGATCTAATTATGAATCTACAATATGAAAGTGATGGGTTTGTGATATATAGTGATGCATCAAGGATGTGACTTGGTTGTTTCCTCATGTGAAATGATAAATTTACTGCACATGCATCACATTAATTGAATATTCATGAACTGAACTACCCATCCCATGTTCTTGAGTATGCATATGTAATATTTTTTTGAAGTTATTAATATATTATATCTATAATAAAATATGTGTGATATACACGGATCATAAACTACTACAATACATATTTTCAAAGAATGATATTAATATGATAAAAAGGTGATGGATCAAGTCTCAAAAGGTCTATGATTTCTCAATACACTACCACCTAGGGAAAGAAAATAAGGTGGTGTATGCATTGAGTCGGATAGATCATGGTGTTCTAACCGAAATAAGGATTGAGAGCGATCCTATGTTCATAAATATAATAAATATGGATATGGAATTTATTAATGAAGGGAATACATCAATCATTTTAAAAATAATTGAAAACCCATATTTATTAGAAAAGATAAATAATTCTAAATCAGACAATGATAACTATAAATATAAAATTAAAGCTATAAATGAAGGTAAACTAGTATAATTATTTTGTGAAAATAATATTTGGAAATTTGGAAAGATATTATGTGTTCCATATATACCTAATTTAAAAAGGGAATTTTTAGACAATGCAAATATGCCAAATTTCTCTATACACCTTAGTATTACAAACATTTATAGGGATTTGAAAGAAAATTTTTGGTGGGATAACATGACATTAAAATCTATTGATTCTGTGTATAGACGTTTTGTTTGTCAACAAGATAAAGCTATGAGGTTGCATCCTAGAGGATTCATGAATCCTTTTACTCTTTCAGTGTGAAAATAGAATGAAATTACTATAAAATTTTTCATAGGACTACAAAATAAAACTATAAATAATTATTCAATATAGGTTATCTTTAATCATGTAACAAAATATGTACATTTCATTATTATAAGATAATATTTACATCTTGAGTGCATTTCAAGGATCTATATTAATTAAGTTTCGAGACATGATGGTGAACCTATATCAATTTTTTCAGATCGATATCCCTATTTTATGTTGAAATTATTGAATTGATTTTAAAAGGATCTTGATACTGAGCTTTATTTGAGAACTACCTACTATCCTTAGACTGATGGATAGTCTAAAAATATAATTAAAAATATAGTAGAAATGTTGAGTTCATGATAAATTAACTTTTAAGAAATATGGGATCAGTATATAACTCTAGTAGAGTTTTCTTATAATAGTATTTTCCATTAATGTATTCAACTGGAGATTTATGAAGTATTATATGAAAAAAGATGTTATAATCCAACTAATTGGGATGAGGTTGGTGAAAGGAAAATCATAAGCCCAAAACATGTTGAAGAGACAATAATAAAGACAAAGGCTATTTAGGCTCACATTAAATAAGTTAAAAGTAGGAAAAAGTGTTATGACCATAATTTGAGGAATGATTTTGAATTCTAATTGTGAGATCATGTTTTCCTGAATTTATCTCTAGGGAATGGTGTTATAAGGTTTGGTATGAAAGGGAAACTAAGCTCCATGTACACAAAACCATTTGGAATTATTGAAATAATTGTTGTTGTTTATTATAATTTGTAAATGCATCTAAGCCTATCAAAATTACATGATGTGTTCCATATATCTTTTCTATTAAAGTATATGTCAGATCTAACACATGTTCTCACCTCTGATGAAATAGAGTAGGAACATGATCTATCACATTGTGAATGACCCATAAAAATTAATGACACCAGAGAGAAATTATTAATGAATTAGATTAATTTTCGGGTAAATTTAGTCCAGAGGAATAACAAAATTATGGAAGTAACATGGGAAAAAAGGATATCATGAAGAAGAACCACCCCTATCAGCTTAGAAGGTAATATCACTATAATTTTGAGGATGATTTTTTTATAGGAGGAAACAATGTAAAACCTAGAAATTTTAAAATATGAACATAATATTTTATAGAATGTATGAATCATAACACCAAGAATAATAAGTGATATGACATCCTAATCCTTTATGATATATTTACTATATAAAATAAATTCAATCTATTTGACTTCTTGCATTAAAGCAAGATTGAGTTTTACCAAACAATAATATACTTTTAATATTATTATTTAATATAATAGTTATTTTATATACCTTGGAATGGAAGGAATTTTATTAAATAACTTATGCAAATATACAGTTTTAACATGATTATTAGTTATCTATTTATTATAGAAAAATAATAAACATTTAATGGAAAAAGAAATGGTTTCTGAAAAAAATACTTTTCTAATGGACGTTTTAATTGTGCTTGGTGAACATAATTTAAAATTAAATTTTACAAATTTTATAAAAATTATTTGAAAAAATAAATTTCAATATTTAAATTGAAATATATAAATTATATTAGGGTTAATGTTTCATATTTTTCTGGGAAGTTTCATTTTTTTGATGAATAGTGAAAATATTGGATTTTAATTGAAAATTTTCTTTTCAACTAAATAATTTATAATTTAAAATTATTTTTAAAATTATTTTTAAAGGTAAAAATTTAAATTATATATCTATGAATCCAATTTGGGTCATTAGAACCATTTTTATATTTAATTTTGATATAGAAACATTGTAAACTTTTGAAAATTTCCACTTTAAAAGCTCACTCTCTCGTAATGTCTATGAGATTAATTTTGAGTTAATTCTTACCAATTATGTAAATTTAATTTGGAGAAATGGATTAAATATTTATAATCACCATAATTTATAATTTATAATAATCACAAATTAAATTTTACCAAAGTAATTCGTGAAAATGGTTAAAATTAATTACAACGATTAAGGAGAAAACCAGATTACAGAGTGGATAAACATAGAACATAAGGTGCGAAAATGACCCAAAACGTGTAAAAAACCCATTATATAGACATATTTAGACATTATACATTATATTATCTATAACAGAGAATTATTGTGGCATTTTGAAAAGAAAATGGGTGAAATTCCGTCTTTCAAAAAATCACATGTGTGCCACTCACACCACATATAAAAGGATTCCCCCTCTTCTCTCTACTTCACACCATTAAAAGAATTTGGGTTAGATAAGAACTGACCAAATAACATTAAAACTTCCCTAAAATAATCCTACAAGCCTTTTCTAAGGCATAAATCCAACTTATAAAGGCATTAGTTTAAACTAAATAGATACACGAAGAAGAGGTATTGTTCTTCTAAAATCTTTTTATTTTATTCCCTTATTCACATTATTAAATTCTTATTATACCATTATTATATAATAAAATAAGTACATTTCAAATACTGAGATGAATTTAAGTTAATGCTACCACCTAAAACATGACACAATTCTATCAAATGGGTTTCAAAATCATCATTCATGTGTACGAATGCCATGACCCGTCCTCGGGGCCCGTGCCGTGACTACCCCAAGCCCGCCTTCCATAGGTCAGGGGCTGACGACTAGCACCAAGGCGTAAATACCAGTAAAAAGGGAAGGCATTGCCTTTGTAAAGTAAACAAGCTCCACAGAGTAAGCAAGTGGAAAAGTAAACACTAAGTAAAAACAGAGTACAACTAAAAGTGCGGAAAAGTAAATGGGCCAGTATACAAACCTAATCTGAAAGTAAAGTACAACTCAAAAGGGAAAACAACAACTGTAAAGTAAAATCCGCTATGCCGAGCTGTCCACTGGAGATCCCACCTGAGGGGTGGGTACAGATAGCTCCACTGGTCCTCGGGTCCCGCCGTCTGCTTCGAGCACGTCCCGCCCCGTAGTCCACCTCCATGTACCATCCTGCTCTGCAAGCCTCAACCACGATCAACGTTGTCCGTCTTCTGTAACCAACACAACGTAGTTCGGGCATAGCCCGTGCAGGGGTGAGTATAAGCTACTCAGTAGGGACCCCGAGACCCCCGAAGGTCTCCCAAAATCCACAAAGGATAAACCACAATGGAATGATACAATCACGAAGTAACAACTGACTCTGCTTAGGTATATGCCCATACATATAAATAAGTCATCATTTCAATACGCTCCAACCTCCGAGCCCAAGTACAACTCAGTCCACACAGGAAAGTATACGTATTCCACACAGGAAAGCAAAACGTAATCCACACAGGATAGCACAACACAATCCACACAGGAAGGTAAACAGGATTCAGCTCACACAGGTATACTTCCTCGAAGACGATAGAGATGATCACTGATCCATATAAGTCGTCGGACCCACAAAGGATCAATAAGTACTAACCCCTGAAAAGACCCACATAGGATCGGACCCACACAGGATCTGTAGGCGCTGGTTCACACAGGACCGCTGAGCGTTGACCCACACAGGATCGGACCCACACAGGATCGGTAGCACTGATCCACACAGGATCACTGAGTGTTGTAGTTGTCGTCGTCAAATCCACTAAGGATCTCTGCACAGTCGTCGTCGCAGTCACAGTAGCAGTCGCAGCCAGCTCTAGGGTTCCTGCACACAGCAAGCTCGTTCGGGAGGGTCCGCTCCACGAGCCGAGAGGCTGATACATCAACTGTCACAAATTCTAGAGTTGATGTATCCAAAAGTTCCGTATCGTCAACAGGAACTCAACGCAACAGACAACGCGTCAATCGGACGCACGGTCTGAGAGTTATTGGCTTTTTCGTCCTAGGGGCCCAGTTGGTTTTTAAGGCAAAACCAACCCGAACGTACTCCACCTGCATCCAAACCTCAGGCATAGTATGCCAAAAGATCCGTCTCACTAAGAGGAACTCAACAAAGCTGACGGCACGTCAATCGGACGTCCGTAGCTCACGATATGAGCGTTTCTGCTCCGAGGGCCCGGTTGGTTTCGTGTACGAACCAACCCGGCCGAACTCAAAGTATTCTGAAACCTTGAGTGCAATATACCAAAATGACCGTCTCGATCCAAGGATCGCATCGCCACTGACGGCGTGTTGTTTGGAGGTCCGTAGCCCGAGTTATGGGCCTTTGAACCCAAATAGTTCGGTATCGGGGGTTTCAGGCCCGGGCCGACCCGGCCCGAGACCCCCCCGGTTGGCCCGAACCAGGTCGACCCGCCCCGGACAGGGTCGGCCCGGCCCGGCCCGGCCTGGCGGACTGGCCAGGCGCGGGTCCGGCTCAAGGCAGCGCGCTGCCAGCTCGGCCTTCGGCCGAGCTGATTGAGAAACGGGGGGCGCCTGCCCCCCCTTTGTGAAACTGCGGCCCCCCTCATTATGGGGGGTCGTTTTTATGCTAGCCGGGGGAATTTAATTCCCTTGGATTTCCCACTTCCGGCCGGCCCGACCTGGCCAGCCAGTTCATTTTCAACGGGACCGGCAAAGGCTGGTCCCCTTCCGGCTTCCGACACCAGCGGCCCAGCTGGCCGCCGGTCACCTTCTACCGCCGCGGCCTAGAACCGGTCGCGACCTTTGCTGTCCGGCGTGGTGCGATGGCACTGTGCCCCTCCGTCGCGGCCCCGCTCCGGCCGCGACGTCCTCAGTTTCCTTCGACGCGGCACGACGACGTCGCATCCTTGAATTCCTTTGCATGACGTGGCGTGACGGTGCCGCACATATGTTCCGCATGAAACCGCGTGGTGCGACGACACCACGCTTCCTTGTACCATCCACAAAGGAAACATTCATGAAAAAGGAGGACGGTCGGCCGTGTTTGTGCGGACCGGCCCCCTCGCATTATTCGATAATAATTAGTCGAAAACCACGAAATTCGACATGCCAGAATCAAGAACGGAAACAAATAATAAAATAACAATAAACCCCTACCTTGGTTTCAAGTGCAGAGCACGTCAACAAGCCGCGGAAGACAAGAGTCGTGGAGGTCGGGCATCGCGGAAATCGTACGTCGATTCCGTTGACGTCGAGGTGCGTCCGAAGAGGTAACGTCGCTGGAGAAGCTTCTTAAGCTGACGGAGGAAGCCCGAGGAGGAAGCGGCGTCTCCTTTCGTTGACACGGGAAGAAGATCGAAAGAAGCGGCGTTGTCGATCTTCGGAAACACACCGGCTGCGAAGAAGAGAAAAGACGACACGTCTTTCTCTTCTTATGGTGACGACGTTCTTCGTCGGAGCCTAAGTGTTCTTCGCGTTCTTCGTCGTGGTTTTAAGAAGAAGAAGAAAGCTCCCAAATTCTCTCAAGGTGGTAAGAGAAATCTAACCAAAATAAAATAAGTCTAAGTCTTATTTTATTTACACAACTAAATCACTTGAATTTAAAAATTTTGAAATTAAAATAACTCATCTCAATTAATAACCCAAGTTGTCAAGATTAATTAGAGAGGAGTTATTGGGAGTTTAAAGGGGAGATGACGAGTTAGGGTTCGTGTGGGCCCCACCACACTTAATCCTCTCAAGGGAGGTTAAGTGGATGTGGGTCCCACCCCTAACTTTCTTTGGGAGGACATAACCAACATGGTTAAAAAATATAAATTGTGTTTCCTCAATTTATTTAACTTCATCAAATTTTCCCCAAAACTAACTTTCATCCCGCATAAAATGCAACCTCGAAAAAGGTCTCCTTAAGAGAATATCGGCGCTGCGAGTTCATCGGTGCCCTCAGAATTCGATTCTGGGCACCAGTTCAAAAGTTAGAAATTCTCGCTCGTTCGTTCACTGAACGTACCCGAGGCAAACTTTAGAAATTGATTTCGGGCACACCGGGCCTCAGAATCAGGTTCCGTCAGAAACCGCGCTCTTGTAAAATTCCAAAGTAAATTAAGAAAAAATTTCCCTTGAATTTTACGGGTCTTTACAAAGAAAAAATACCTCCTCACGAAACGATGATGTTTTTTTCATTAACACCTAGGAAAGTTGGAAATAATGATTTTTTTAAAGATTATATATGATATTTATGATTTTACTATGATTTTTAAATTACTACAGCACACATACCTTCATTATTTTCATTTTATGGGAATATGATAACGTCGCTTGTTCATACAACAGACTACTGCCTCATGAAGCGATGTGATTCGTTCATGCTTAACATGATATGTATTATGGATGGGTTTAATAAGAATATGTGATATATATGACCTAAAAACTGTAATTTAATTATAATATACATATTCATAATTTACTTTTATTTCTTTCAAAACAACAATAAAATTGAAACAATTTTTATGCATATGTACAACCTATAATCTCCATGAATAGTGTATTGAATTTCATATCACTAAATATTATGGACTACTATATATATATAATATGATATTTATATCATGATTATTATTATATATATGATATAACTAAATAATATTCTTGAGCACCAGATTATTTATGACAAAGAATGAATGAGAAAACAAGGGAATTAACACCCGAAATGATGAAAACAATGAAATATTATTAACAATAGGGTGATAAGATATTATAAAAGGATTGTATATTATATTATAAATATTAATATGGTTATTTAATAAGTAAATAACATGTTTAAAAACATTATATAAGAGTTTAAATCGTGTTCGACTAAAGGAAGTGTAAGGTAAGATATTTCATCTCAATTTACATTATATTGAAACTTATTTTTTATTATACACAAATTCACTTTTATGTGGTGTATATAACACCAGTTTGACATGTAATATTATTAATACTTAATTACTATTGGTATCATAATTTTTAATTTATTTATTTCATTGAAGTGAATTTTCATTGAAAATTATCAAGTGGTAAAAGTAATTATGTAATCTCACTTTAACTTATGATTGTTAATTTTCATTTGAACAGTAACTTTCATATAATAATTTATCATTATATGTTTTAATTATCTTAAATATACATATTATTGTTTTTTTGGATATGATTATTTCATAAACTATATACAATTTTACATAAGGTGTATACTTTGAAAGTAATTTGTATATCTAATTAAATGTTGATAAATCTGTATTATTTACTCAATAAGAATATTTAATGATAAAGAAAATTATTAAATAAATAAATTGATATGTGAATAATTATTTGGACCTATATACATGGGTTGGTCTTGGTTAATGATATACCCACTATGGATCAATACTCTCATGAGTTGAATCGGTTGGACAAATAAGATGTGTTTTCACCCAACAATTTCAAGATCTATTGAGAATAGATCCTGATGGTAAAGGTATCATGTGCATGGGAAACATGATGTACAAAAAATAATCATTTTATTTATTCCGAATTTAGTTATTATTATTCATGATATTTTCACTATTATTTAAATCTGTGTATGCATTTTATTCTCAGCTTATTGATTAAAATATCTATGTGTTTTGTTATTTACCTTTCTAAATTGATTATGACTTATCTATTCATGCATTAAATATATTTAAATGAAATGTGTGTTTAGTTATTTACCTTTAAATGTTCATTATTCACATTGAATCATTATTTCTTCTATATACTTAACCAAAACCAAGCATTTGAGCTCACCCTTATTTGGTTTTTTTTTCTGATTTTATGAAGAGGAATCCTTTGAATGAGTATTAAAGTATGTTGATAATTTTGTTCTGTTATGTATTGTGTTTCATTTTCAATTAATAATGTAAAATGGGTATCATTTATGTAATCTACTTTTCCTAAAATGCGAAACTTCTTGGTCCTTTGATATTTGGATCATATATCTATTAAAATGTAATAAAGTAAGGCACAAGATCTGGGATACTAGGGTTGTGTTTTTTACATTTAATGTTTTAAGTTTCATCGATAGAATTGTTATTGGTTTAAATTCACATTATTTTAAGGAACTAACATGAATTCTTGAATTTTGTCTATTGATTTTTGAATTTCTCTAAAATGTAATTTTTTATTGTATTGTGTTTATAAAATGATGCCTCCAGTAAAAGGCCTTCGGAATCCAGGTGAGGATGTTGTAAGAAAAGTGTTGCAGGAAAATCCTTTAGTGCAACCGTATTTTGTAGAATATGGAATCTGAATTATTCAGACTATGTGTCAAGCATGCATTAGGAACTTGGGACATGTGGTGGATGATGGCTCAAAATTCAAAAGGAAACATACACCCGTCTTTCATGGACACAAATATCCCAAAATCATGAGGTGTGTCTTAATAGGATTGAGATGATCTTCATATAATTAATAAATCTTGAGGACACTAAGGTAGGTTTTTACACTTTCAAGATCAAGGGATTTGGAAGGAGATTGTGGTACTCTATTATTCAAGCTAAGTTGGGTGAGTATCTTACTCAGAATTATTTCAAGAAAATATTTAATCAATAGTTTTACCATGATACATTATGTATGAGTAAAACCTAAGAGTTTCTAACCTTGGATAAAGGAGAGAATACTATTTTAATGTATTCCACCCATTTTACTAATTTGGAGCTTCTGGTACTAGAACTAGTCCTCAATTGGTACCTAAAGGGCAAGAGGACTGATTTGGGACAGAGGAATGATATTCAGTTGATGTTTATTCTCATGTTCCTCACAACATTTATGGAGGTATTTGGAAAATAAGATTTGGATAAGGAAAAAATATCAGGAAAGATTGGTTTTGGTGGAGCTTTTGTTAGTGTAGTTGTTATCCAAGGCATGCCTTGTTTCCATAAAAGGAAGCACAAGGGTGGTGCATTTTTTTTATGACCAATTTTGGATGATCCCATTGGATAATATTAGTTCATATACTTCTATGTGATATGTGTGGTCATTACAACCTTAACTATATGAATAATCCTAAGACATTTCATCATTGTGGACTATCAATCCATCTTAGGCATTTTTGTAGTGGAATATCCCAGGGTCGTGAGGTTGGATCCACTATCACAAAGTGTTCATAGGTTTTTTTCAATGATTTTAGTATTGGTGGGTGTATTCCTCATGCCATGGGGGATTATCATGTGGATAAGACTAAATTATTTTATTTGGTGGTGTGTTTTCTAGAGGAAGCTGAAGTAGGTCCAACTATTGTTAGAGGTACAATGTTTATTTCATCCTTTATGGTGATAGATTTTTTATACATGTTATAATCGTTCTTTTATATCATAAAATTTGGATAACATTTTGGGATTAAATTTTGAACATATTCCTTATTCATTAGACCTCAACACACCTCTGGGCCAGAGTTCTGAACAATATTTCAATCATTCCACATATCAAGTGATGATAATATATTTTAAGGTGATATGTGAATTTTTAGTTACTAATATTTTAATATTCAACTAGATAGTTAGAATGTATTGGATTATCAGGGTTAAGTCCCATATAGACTATAATCATTTTTAGGTTCATTTTTTATCTTTTGATGGTGTTAAACATGTTTTTCAAGGAGAGAAGGACTCTAGATTGGGAAGGGAATGGCGTGTTGTTCCTTATACTATGATAATCATTTTCCTGTTGTTAGAGATGTTTATTTATGTTGTTGAACCGTTTTTGGATAGTCTTATTCTTGTAGTGGTGTGTATGCACCCCGAAGTATTTCAGTATTATTTTTTGGTTCACCACTAAAGAGACAGGTCGAGTTTACTATTGACATCCTCCTTGGTATGATGAAAATTTCTATACCATCTTTTCAAATGAAACCTACTATGTTTGTGAATCTTAAAGTTCAACTTGAGGACCTAGAGGCTAAAAGATGAATTCATCCTATCATGTCACCATGGGATTTGCCTATCCTCTTTTCTAAAAAGGTAGAGGAGATTCTTAGAATTTTCATGGAGTATTTAATGTTGAATCAGTTGACTGTTAAGTCAAAATATCCTTTTCTCAAAAGTGATTATCTCATCAACTAGTTTAAAGGGGAATTCTTGTTTTCAAATATTTAACTTTGGTCATGGTACAACCAGTTGAGTGTATAAGAAACAGAAATCCCTAAGACAAAATTTATGAGGTTTTATAGGAATTTTTTGTTTTTTGTTATGCCATTTAGTCTCACTAACACTCACAAAATATTTATAGATTTAACAAACCAAATCATTCATTGGTACCTAGAATATTTTTTTTGTTATGTTCAAAGATGATATATTGGTTTACTAAAAGTTATAGCAGGATCATATGATCCATTTGGATATTATTATTTAAACCATGAAGTAAAATCATATAAATGGTATGATTTCCAAATGTGAGTTTTGGATATGGGAAGTGAAATTTTTGGGGTATTTCATATATATGAGGGGTATCTCATTAGATCCTAAAAAGATACAGGTAGTTATGTTTTGGGAGTATCCCATGAATGCATTGGAGATATGGATATTCTTAGTTTTAAATGGTTATTCTAGATGGTTTGTTCAATATTTATCCAAGATCGCATCTCCGAAGACATATTTAACCAGTAAGGGTGAAATATTTGAATGAAATAAAAAAGGAAAGAGATATTTTATGGAAATGAACATAAATTTGACTTTAGCACTAGTTTTGATTCTTTCAGAACTAGGTTTGGGTTATGATGTTTTTTATGATGATTTTCAAATGGGTTTGTGATTTTTCTTATTATAGGTGAAATTAGTAGTTCCATATGGATCTCTACAGTTATTCCCTCATGATAATAACTCTCTTACCTAAGATCAAAATTTGATATTAGTTATTAATGCACTCAAAACATGGCATCAATATCTCTTCAGTTAGTGGATTATAGTTTATTTAGACCATAAGAGCTTGAAATATATTTGTACTCAAATGGATCTTAACTTTCGACATAGACATTAAGTGGAGTATCTTTAGACTTTTTATTTTGATATTACATACACTCCTAGAAAATGGAATGTGGTTAATGAGGTGTTGAGTGTAAAATTACAGACAAAATTCATGAGGGGAGTTTTTGAGTGGTGGTCTCTGATGAGTTTGTTTATTGAGTTGATCTTGGGAGTGGAATAAGTTGGTGGATTTGTGTTATTGGTTAAAGATACCTCATATTTCAATGAGGTATTTTTTCTCAAGAAGAGGTTATAAACACAAAGTATCAATGATTTAGTAAGATATTTTATAGTGGGAAGTCCTTGGGTGATTATTATTCACCTCCCAATGGAGATTTGTTCTTTTATAGAAGGTTAGTTGTTCCAGTTTCTTTGAGATAGGAGTTGATGGACAATGGGAATCATTATATTTGGTCAATACAACATGGGGACACAAAGATGTATCATGACTTAATACATCGATATTGGTGGTTGTGGATGAAGTGACAGATTTAAAATTTAGTATCACAATGTCTCACTTATTTGAAAACTAAGGTTGAAGACCAGAGACCTACTGGAATGTTGTAACCATCACCCATTTCGATATAGTAGTGGGAAAATATTTCCATAGACTTTGTTGTTCGTTTCCCACTTACTCATAGTGATATTGATGCAATTTGGGCGATCATCGATCAAATTACAAAAATAGACTAATTTATTACCTATCATGGGGACTAGGAATGTAGAATATCTCAAAGACTTGTATGAATAACAGACTGTGAGACTTCATGGGGTTCCCTCTAGGATTGTTTCTTTTAGGAACCAAGATTCACATCAAGGTTATATAATGGTTTCAAAGTGGTGAATGGTTACCGGCAGAATTTGAACATGAATTATCATCCAAATATAGATGGAAAGATATATAGGGCTATCCAGGTTATTGAGGATATTCTTTGAGATTGCATTCTTGATTTTGGAGGATCCTGAGAATTTTTTTTCATCTGTTTGAATTTTCCAAAAAATAGTTATTAGGATTCAGTAATGATTCTTCCCTTTGAATAATTTTAATGGTAGACCATGTATATCTACATTTTTCTTGTAAATGCTGGGAGATTAGTCCTTTTTTGGGATATTTCTTGTTCATGTGATGATGGAAAAGGTGCAGCTGATCCTGAAAAGGTTGGTCATAGTAAAGAGTCATTAGAATCTTATATATATAGACATCCTTGGCTTCTAGAGTTTGAGTTTAGTGATAATGTTTTTCTAATAGTTTCACCATTCTTGGGACATTATTGGTTGGGTAAGGAGGGTAAGTTAGCACAAAGGTTTTTTCCCCTTTGAGACCATTGAGTGACTTGGAAAGGTGAAATATTAGGTGGACATAATATATCACTTTAATTCAATCCATTATATGTTTAGTTTTTATTATCTATAAAGGAAATGACTAGATAATTCCTATATGATTGAATGTGAGTGTGTTTATCTTGAGCCTGATACCACCGTTTTTGAGAAACCATTTCAGATTATGGATCACTAAGATAAAGTATTGTTTTGTAACATAATTCCCATGCTCTGGGTATTGTGGCACTGCAGAAATGATTTCCATGAGACATGGGAGCGAGAAGCACTAATGAGGCAGTAATTCCCTTCTCCTATTACAAGTCTAAGATATTAAGGAATGTTTGAGGGAATAATATTTTATAGTGTGTATAATTGTCATTCCCACCAGATCTCAAGTACACCTTAATTTTAGATTGCTTTGTCTTCAAATAATTTCTAGTGGTTCTTGGGGAATGAGGGTAAAAAATGGATATTTTTATAGTTGAAAGACCATGAAAATATTTGGCCCACATTCAGTACTAACCATGTAAAACCATTCCATTTGGATATGTGTTTTAACAGTGGGGTTTTCACAGTTTGAGCATAATCAAAGAAATTGTGTTGATCACAATGGAAAACCTTGCGGGGTTTGGGTGTTTTTAGGGGGTTTAATGGTTTTACCAAACTATTAATCTTATCCTAGGAGACTGTGAGGAATGTATTTTTAAATAGGTAATATCTATGCATGGTTGGCACATAGTTTTTCTAACCGTGTATCCTAACCATGTGTGACACCCCAAAAATTTAAAAAGTGTGGATCTACCATTTTTAACTTTTTTAATCACCCCACAATATCATTTAGGATCAAACTAAGACTTACCCAATGATATAGAGGCTTCGCCCTTGGGATCCATGGTGATTTCCCTTCATTCAAGATAGATTTTTCAAGGTATGTTCAGGTTTTGATGCAATTCCCTTTTCCTTTCATAGATACTTTATAGATCTATCATCCCCATGTATTGTTAGAACCTATTTTAGGCTTTGAGTTTTATATATGAGGCAATTTTATGGAGTTTTTATGTGTCTGTTATGGATATAGGATTGTGAGGACCTGATATAATCTTCCTTGGTCTCCATTTTTAAGGTGATATGTTCAACCTCCATAATTAAGGTAGGTGTCTCTATAAAAAGGGATAATTATATGAATTTGTTATTGTTCTTATAAATTAATTTAGGTTTATTAATTTAATCAAACTAATTCATGAATATAATCGTTTCATTTGGAATAATTCATGTTTTAGAAAGGGTTTTCATAAAAAAAAAATCACCCACCAAGTGTTTGGTAAAATCGTTGAATGCTGGTTTTTATCTAAAAATTGGTTTCTAAGAACCGAAGAATATTGGATTTGTTTGGAAAATGTTTTATAAATTTTTAGAAATTTATTTTAAAAAACATAGAACTTTGGGAACCATAATTTCATTGAGAATAGACAAGTAAATCATAGTGTGTGTGATGCAACTTGATTTTTTCTTTCATTTTAGTGTGTGTAAATAATATATAGGTTATATTGATTATATCCAACTTAGGCCTATTTTTTGGATTTATTTTTATATCAAATATATATTTACATAGGCTAGAGACCAAATAGTGAGTTTTTCATTTTTGATTGGATTTTCACATGATGTATTAGTCATGGTTATTATCTTACTTACTCTTACATGATGGAATGTTCAGGGATATTTTCTTACATGTTTACCTTATAGTTTACCCATAAATTAGGTGGATTATGATATCATGATTTATCACTTATACTTGTCATATTTCTTATTTTTTATAATATTAATGGATTTTATAAAAAATCAATGGTTTATATAAATTTTTTTTGATTTATGAAAATTATTTTTAAAACAATATTTATTTTAAATATAAAACAATACTATTATTGATTTTAGAATTTGTATACACTATATGGTGGAATATTATTCGTATTAGTTCTTACGACCTAATTTTTTTTCTTTGGTCAATTATATATGTTGTTATGGAGAGCCCAAGAAATGGGAAGTACATATTGTAGTATGTGGGATTCTCTTTTCATCATTTCCTTTGTATTGGTTTGGTTTAGAGATGATGGTTGGTCACAAGGAGACTTATTGGTCTTGCTTTATCATACATCCTGGTTTAGTCAATTTTTATTGGATTTTATGGAT
This sequence comes from Viscum album, assembly GCA_963277665.1. Lineage (NCBI taxonomy): Eukaryota > Viridiplantae > Streptophyta > Magnoliopsida > Santalales > Viscaceae > Viscum > Viscum album. Next base: position 1,964,847,077 of record OY728137.1, read on the forward strand.
CTTGGATGTATCTATTTATTTTGATTTATAATTTGTTTTAATGTCCTATTTTTTCATATATGAGATTTTTTTCCATTATCTTGTTGCACCTCACCTCCATGACAGGTTGACTCAGGCAGCTTGTCTAGTTGACTCGAGTTGGTGTATTACACATTGGGTACATCATGAGTAATATTTTATTAATGATTAATGAGAGAAAATATATTTCAAATATATTCTTTAATATAATATGATATGTCATTCCCTTTTTTGTAAATGATATATCCAAAATAAATCCATGGCCATGGTGTTCTGTAGGAAAGATCGATTTTTCAAAATTCAACGACAGATACATCGAGTGCATAGGTTTATGGCACTGTCATGAAACCTAATTGATTAGAGATATTAAAATAAAGAGAAAATATTAAACAATAAGCATTAGTATGTGGTTTTATGTAAATGGATCATTAAATTCTCTCTTTATGGGGGCCTTGGTGTATTTCTAGATGCTAACCTTGGACATTGGTCTTCTTCACATAATATTACTAAGAAAGTGTCCTAGAGGGACACACACTAAGTGTATCCATAATCTCATCTAAATAATATTTTTATTATTATTTACAAAGTTTAATTAGGATTATTCTTCCACGTGGTTTAATAATTATCCATGTTTTATGGATCTTATATATTATATCACCAGTTATTCGATTGAATATTATGTGAGTGGAATATTTAATAAATATTTATTTACTATTTAGTGAATAAAATATTTATTTATTTATAGGTGAATAATGTAGTGATATTTATTTATTTAATAAATAGTCATTATTAATAACCTGATAAATATTGTGGAGGAATGGTGTATAGAGTTTAATGGTTTGGTAAGAAATAACATCTGTTGAATATTATTTTAACAAATGATATTTAATAAATTAATTAATTTAGAACATGTAAATTATTAATAATAATACTAATAATACTAATATAATTATATAAATGGTATTCTATAAGGATTTCAAAAATAATAAGGGTTCGTGTGAAATTATTATTTTCTAACCCTAGCAGAATATAAACCAAATTATATTATTTTATTTAGAGATCCAATTTATTTTATTTATGCACAATGTGATCTGAACAGAATCCTCTCAATGACCTAGAGAGCTCCCACTCTAGTAATACTCCCGATAATGGACAATTATCCTCTTATAACACCACTATCATGTCTAGAGAGATGGAAGAGAACCCTTACAAGAAGCAATTCTTAGGGCAATCGAAGGCGAACAACGAAAGTGTTAGGATCATCTGTTCTAGAACCCATATATTATAACAAAGATTTTTGGAGGTTCATGTAACATCTGTGGATCACAAATGGATAGAATTTAGTCTTGATTCATACAATGAAAAGATGATATAATGTAGTGACTTTGTCATATTCATTAATTAAGAAATAATTCCTTATAAGGTAATTATTAATTAATTAAATTTATTATAAATAATATGTGGTTATATTTAACTTTGGTTATAGAGTTTTTCTATATTCTACATTATTTAATTTAAATTTTTTGATCATGAAATGTATCATCATTTAAATTTAATATTAATCATCAATCACGATAAAAAGTCAAGTTGCGCTTACCCCATCTTACGCTTCCACTATTCTTGGAACCTACAAGTTGTATCAGAGAAGTCACTTAATAATTTATAATTATTTAAAGACCACTGATTTATTTAAAAAAAATTATTTCTTTTCAATTCCCTTTTAATACTTCTTTAATACAAATTGTGAGATCTAGTGTTTTCTCTTCGTTTCTCACAAATATAATCAAATAAATTAATTTTATGAACCAAATGCATATGAAAAAATCATACATAGGTGTTGATGAGCCTAGAAGGAAAATACTATAGTACAAACCATGTAACATAAAGGTACACACCATGTACCCATGTTTAATGAACCTAGAATTAATTCAGAATTAATTCGGACCATTTGTATTTATTTCAAATGGTGAATTTAATCACACACCGCGTGTTGAACAAGACATCCTAGAACACAGATATCTAGAGTACAAGCTGTGTAACTTCTATACATGACATATAGTCCTTTAGTCATAAATGGGCTATGTATCTTCTTACACAGCCCGCATGAATGGAGACCAGGTAACTTGGAGACCATACATCGTGTATCCCATTAACATGCCATGTACTCCAATATTTTCCATGGAATGTTTACATAAAGAATCCCTACGTATGTGCTATATTTAGATAGTGAATAAAATACATAAAATGTAGGCATATTGTACACTTCATGTACTATTACCAAATTATACAGAATTAAAAATTAATTTATTATTCTATTCAAACCTTATCAACATGTGTTCTGTGTGGTCATTAAGTTGGATAATGCACACTATATAAAGGGTTACATATATATAAATATATATGTCTAATTAATTTCTACATAATGTTTGAATCTTCATATCATGTATAATTCGTATTATAGTTATTACTTGACACACATTGAAGCATAATAACCTATGTAAATACCATGTATTTTGTATAGTTATTAAGTTCATAGTGCACACCATAAAATTACATGATAAGTTAGGTATGGAACATGTTGTAGTAGTAAATAGTATATGAGTATAATACACATTGGATAGTTTGGATTGGTACTCACCATGTTAACTCCAAGGTACATTTTTTTGTACATAGTTAATTTGAAATAAATTTATTTAATTTTTTAAAATTATGATGAATGGGAATATCAAGAAAATTCAGACAAGAATTAAGATAAAAAAATTATTAATTAAATAAGACAATTAATTTATTTGATGATGATATATATCATATAAGAACAGTTAGAATTGAATGCTAATTTTATTTAATATTTAATTCATTGAATGTAAATGGATGATCATGAGAACATACTAGAATTTTCTATGTAATTGGTTTCTTTTGATTTATCTTTAAATTAATTTTTCGTCCGACTTGTCACCCTCCTCACATTATGTAAGGGAACACATGGCCATTTTTCTTTTATTTAACCACCCTAACTAATATTTTTGTCCCACTCAACTACATGTGAGAAAAATCATATGTAATAGATGGAGCTCCCATGCTAGTGAAGGTGATCCATGTTTGGAGGTGTGGAAAAACTAATCTAATAGAGATACATGTATGGACTGATGGAAGTCTACAACATAAACCATAAATGGTTCATGGTGTTTCCCCCTAGGTCGATAGTTAGTTTATCATCCACTACCTAAAATACCCATTATTAAATAGTCAATATCATACCACATTATTATTTTATTTCTATCAAGTTGTATGGTAATTTCATTATGGATATTTCTTCATCATCACATGAATTAATAAATTAAAAATAATTCATGATAAAATTAAAATAAAATGTATTATGATAAAATTTATCTAATACATTGTTAATCACTTATATAAATTCACTTAATAATAATAAGATATTAATAAATATAATAATTATAAATTTATGCATAAAGATAAAATCACACAATTTTAAATATGAAGTCGGTATAACCTTCAACTACATATTTTAAAATTGAACTATAGTTCAAAGTGATTGATCATACAAAATTGGAGTGCTATCAATTATCTTGGAATTATAACTTGATTTTTTGGTTTGAATTAACGTAGTTTACATCTATGTTTGACTACTAAACAAGTACTTGGTGTATTTTAGAGGAAAAGTTTAAGGAAATCTAATTTTAGGATTTCTAGAATATGTATTCCACATAACAGATCAAATTACTATGAGTTAATACAATTTTGATTTGGAATGAAAATAGAAAACCCTTCAAATTCCCTAATCAGCCAAATTTGGGGTGATGATAAGGGGAATATAGATCCTTGAAACTAGAATAGCCATCCAATAAGATATTCTAATGGTAATGGTGAGGGATATTGGGTTTCCATAAAATAGTGTGATATTAATAAATATAATATTTATTTATTTGTCTATTTTTATTTGATAAAGTATTTAAATTTTTCACTTCTTATTTGTAGTAATGGAAATAAAAATGTCTTCAAATATTTTACTGAGATATATATATGAGAAGGATAACATTATCAACAAAACAAATTTCCATGAGTGTAAAAGGCACTTATGTGATATTCTATTCCAAGAAATGAAATTGTATATTATTGAAGAACCTATTTTTGAAGTGCATAGTAATGAGTATAACAAGGAAGAGTTTTCTCTCTACATGAGTCATTTTAATTATGATACAAATATCTGGTCTTTCATGATATCATCAATGACCAATCTGAATATAAAGAAACATGAGGACATGGATGCATGTGACATATTATCTCACCTTTGGGATCTCTATCATGATAAGGTGGGCCAATAGAGATACATGATCTAAAATGTTATATTTACAACTAATCTTGGTGAACCAATTCCATATGAGGCTCAAGTATCCAATATTATTGGATACATTGAATGTCTATAAATCATAAGGATTAAATTCCCATATAAGATTCGCAAATATCTCATACTTTTCTCACTACCAAAGTCATTCTCCAATTTTATTATCAATTATAGCATGAAAAATAATGAGAGGATTCTTTAGAAACATCTTACTCTGACTCTCCAAGCAGAAAAGGACATGGGGAATGATAAACCCATGGTCCTTATGGTGAATAAGAAAAGTAAGAACAAGGAAAAGGGTCACAAGACTCATAAAAAGTCTAAAGATCTCGAGCACCATGCTTTCAAGAATTTAAAGATATCGAGGTAGGGAAAGGAAAATGAAGTCTCACATTTTTCCTATGGAAATAAATTCTACTAGAGGAGGAAGTACACCCATAATAAAGCTAAATCTAAATGCGTGTTTGTTATTGAGTGTAATATTCAAATATCTACACATTGTGTATTAGATAAAGCTTGTGGTTCTTAAATATATATATGAATTCCAGAATAAAGTAGATTTCAAAATATTTACAGAATATAGGTAAATATATTAGCTTACAATAGTGAAAGGCCAGATACTCTACCCATTGGTGACTACTACCATTTCCTTTACAACATGAATGATATTGGTTTTAAGATATTGTTATTATGTACCATGTTTTACAAAGAATAATTTTTTTGTATCCTACCCACTTACAGATGGTTTTATTTTCAAATTTGGACATAAAATTTGATTCTTTTATAAATAAAACATATTCTATGGTATGGAACATTTAAATAATGGTATTTATGTATTAAATTATGAAAACCAAGTATTTTAATTTGATAAAAAATAATTTCTACACAACTCTTATAACCCTAAGCTATGGATTCACCATATTGGTCATGTAAACGAGAATCATTTGAGAAAGCTATGTTAAGATGGTTATTTAGACTCTTATAAGATAAAACTACTAGAATAATGTCACACTTGTTTTCAAGGATAAATGAGAAAACCACCATTTGGGGTATAGGGCCAAAGGGCCAAAGTGATTCCTGTATTGGTATACAGTAATTTGTGTGGACCATTTCCATAAGAAGCTATAGGTGGGTGTTATTATTTCATAATGTTTACTAATGAATTGAGTATATATGGATATGTCTACTTAAAGATGTAAAAGTCCAAGACCATTGATAAATTCAATGAATTCAAGAATTAATTATAGAATCAACTTGGGAAGAAGATAAATAAGCTTTGATTGGACTGATGTGGTGAATATCTAAACTAAAGGTTTATCATCTTTCTACAGGAGTTTAGGATTCCATCTTAACTCACTAAACCTTACACACCATAGTGGAATGGTGTTTGTAAAATGAGGGACCATACCTTTCATGAGTCATGAATGTATTCTATTATACTATTGGGGATATGAAGTACAAACTAAAAAATATACATTAAAATGATTACCAAATAAAGTAGATAATAGAATTCAATTTGATTTATGGAGTGGAATGAAAACTGATTTATCACATTCATGTGTATGGGGATGTGAGGTTTTTGTTAAGGCCATATTAGTAAAGATACAAGCATCCTAGGGCACAAAGTGTACCTTTATAGGTTATCCTATGGAATCAAAGGGAAACTTCCTATAAAAACTGTCAAGTAAGAAAGTGTCTATCTCCAGACAAGATGTATTTATTGAGAGTGAGAAAATACTCAAAACGAATAGTGGGATAAAGATTGAATTCGATGAAGTTGATACTCAATATAAACAATAGTTGGTATAAGAATAGTCTTTTTAGTTCCGCATGGATGAATTATTTATTGAAACAAAATTACTATGTAGGAGAACTATAGAGCTAAGAGAACTAGAGAGATATGGTTTTCTAGTTATCGATGATGACATACCATTATTAGCTGACAATGATGAACACCTATCATTCAGAGTGGTAGTAGAGAGATCATAAGATACAATATGGGAATAATACATGAACTATGAAATGGATTCCATGTATCAGAACCAAGTTTGGGTTCTGGTGGACGCACAAATTGATGTAAATACCATAGGGTAAAAATGGGTATTCAAGAGAAACCTGGAAATGGAAGGTAAATTAAATACCTATAAATACAGGATAGTTTTTAAAGTGTTTATAAAGTGTCAAGGAATTGACTACAATTAAAAATTTTCACTAGTTTTCATATTTAAATATATAAAAATTATACTTTCTATAGAGGCTTAACCAGACTATGAAATTTGGAAGATGGATGTCAAAACCACTTTCTTTAATAGAAACCTTCAAGAAGATGACTATATGACACAAGTATAAGGGTTTTTAACTCTTGGTGATTCAATTTTTTTCCATGTTTCATTGATCCATTTATGGATTGAAGAACGTATCTAAGTCATTGAAAATTAAATTTTATTTAGTTATAATTTTTTTAATTATGAAAAACTTTGATCAATTTGTTTAATAGAGGTTTGGTAGGAATAAAATCATTATCCAAGTAGTATATGTTTGAAAAACATTACTCTTTGGAAATGGAATACTAGTCTTACGGTCTATTAAGAACTGGTTAAATAATTGTTTCTCCATGAAGGACTTAGGTGAATCTACTTATATTTTACGGATCAATATCATTCAAGATAGATCCAAGTAGATTCTTGGACTATGTTAAAGTACATACATGGACCATATACTAAATATATTTATTATAGAATAATTCAAGAGGGTATTGGTACTAGTGTCATATGGTATACATTATTATAAGAAAATGTTTCCTAAGACATAATAAGAGAAATATAGAATGAGTAATATCCCATAAAGTGCAGTGATAGGATCAATCATGAATTCCATGTTATGTACTAGAATTAAAGTTGCCTATGAATTGTGAATAGTAGAAAAATATCAAGATGATATATGGGAACAAAATTGGTCTATTGTTAAGGCTAACCTTAAGTATTTGAGAAGAACTAAGTATATATTCCTTGTGTTTAGAGTAGAAGAGGATCTAGTCATTAGGGTCTATAATGATGAAATTTTTAAACAGATTAGATTGATATGAAGTCCCAGTCATGATTTTGTTTCAGTATCAATGAAGGAGTTGTGAGATGGAAGAGTTTAATGGATCCTGTTGTCACTGATTCTATTGTGAAGTCCAGAAATATAGAATCTTTTAATATATCCATGGAATCTATTTGGATATGAAACTATATCTAGGATATTTATGTAGTATCTAACACTAAATACCATATCACATTGTATTATGATAATACTATAGACGATGTTCTTGCAAAAGATATAAGGTCACACCAACAAACAAAGATCATACTTAGAATGTATCACCTATTGAGGGATTTTTCTCTATGGGTTGAAGATGTAGCAAGAATATTTTATACATAATAATTTTTTTGGAAACCTTGACTTAAAGGCTATCTCAGTATAAGCATTAGTATCATGTGATAGTAACCAGACTAAAGGTTGTTAGCACTTGGATCTAGTTCAAGTTAGATTCTTCTTGGGTTGGTTCCCTAGATCCAAATTCTTTGTGCTTTATGATAAAATGTATTAATTTTTTTAAATATTAATAAACTTCCTATTACATCATGATGGTTCTTCTGTGTGTCATAATATTTGATAAATTTCTAAGAGTAGTTGTTTCACTGAAAGTTCATAATAGTTCTCTGCTATTATCAGAACCCAAAAGTACCACAAACATATTACTAAATATATGTTTTATAGATGGATGAAATCATTTTAGGGGAAAAAATTATACAGGCTATCAGGTGTGGGTACTCATAGGCTTTTATGGAACTTACTCATGGTATACTCCCTTGGTAATATCTTGTGTATGATATTATTAGAATGAGACCCGCTAGTAGAAAATCCACATTTATATGTGTCATTGGATGTTTCTATATTTGAGAATGTGAATTGATCATTATAATTCAATTTTATTATTAATTAGTATTATAAGTTACATAATTTTATGTATTCATAAAAACCAAGATAACATATGTTTACGGTGAGGTAGGATACATCGGGTGCATCGCAAGTAATATCTCAGTAATGAATAATGTGAGAAATTATTTTTTCTTCAATTTTTAAACAAAATTTGATATCTGAGTCCATTTTATGGAAATGATATAACCTAAATAAATCCATGTCCATAGTGTTATGTAGAATAGTTCAATTTCTAGAAATTCAATGAATGTGACATCGAGCATATATGTTTATTTCCCTAGCATGAAACATATATCATTGTAAATATCATGATAAAGATATTATATTTCATATTAAGAATATGTATATGGTAATATGTGACTATGAAATTCAATAATCTGTCTATGGGTTCCATGGCATGCTGCTATATGCTAACCTTGGAATTAGGGATCCTTTACCTTATGCCACTGAGAGTCAGGCCCAGAGGGTCACACACTGATGGTATCCATAATCTCAGTTAAATAATAATATTATTTATCATTTAACAAGTGGTATAAATATTATTCCTACATGTGGTTTAATAATTATTAATTTCATCTTGATCACATGTATTCTATCACTTGTTATTCAAGATAATATTATTTGATATGAATATTTAATAAATATTTATTTTCAATTTAGATAATATAATATTTATTTATTTATTAGAGAATAAGGCATTTCTATTTATTTTTTTAAATAAATAGTCATTTATCAAGGCACGATAAATATTGTAGAGGAATGAAATACCGAGTTTAATAGTCTAGGGATAAATTATACGAATTGAATATTATTTTAATCAATAATATATATTTTACTTCATGAGTTAATTGCATGTCATGAAATTATAATAATAATAATATTATTATAGACATGGGGTTTTGAAGGGATTAAATAAATAATGACGATGCATGTGGAATTATTATTTTATAACCCCTGTGGTTTTTAAACCCAGTTAAATTATTTTATTTATAGAGCCAATTTATTTTTGTTGTGCACAATGAGATCTAGAGAGAATAATCTTAAATATATATAGATATTACTGTTGAATAATTCTCTCAATAATGGAGAGCGATCATCCTCTAATACCACTCTCAAGTCTAGAGAGATTGAATATAACCCTTCCTTGAAGTGAATTTTCGGGAGATCAAAGGAAAATGATGAAAATGTTAGGATTTGTCTTGAAAGAAACCAAAGATTTATATGGAAATGTTTAGAGGTTCGTGAAACACATGTGTATCACCACTGGAGAGAATATATTCTTGATTCCTACAACACAATGAATATATGATGTAAAGAGGTTGTAAGATCCATAAATGAAGATATAATTCATTGTAAGAAAATTATTAATTACATAAAGTAATTATAAATAATATATTATGATCATGTGATTTGGTTCTTGTGTTTTCATACCATCTATATTCTATGATTCAATTCTGTTGATCACCTCATTTATTGTCTTGCATATCTCGAATTAATCATCGATCATGATAAAATACTGATTTGGGAAAGCCCCGTCAGACGATTTCACTAATCCCAGAACCTAAAACACCATTACCAAGTATCATAAGAAGGGATTCCATGTACAAGTATCACCATAAGGGATTCTATTCCCGAGTATCACAAGAAGGGATTCCATCCATGAGTTCCACCATATGGGACACTATTCCCAAGTATCACAATAATAATTACATAATCATGTGCATTCAACAATTAATAATATTCCATGAGAAATATCTATTACAAGATATGACTCAACATAATCATCCAACTCAATTTAAATAGAAGTAATTAATACATACTTGTCTATATAATCCCACACAACAATTCTAGTATACAATATGGTTCATTCAAATTTTTAATTATGAATACATTGGAAAGTTCCATCTCACTATACATTTATCATGTAAGGCGAGTCAAGAATTAGGTTCAATAACTGATATAGTCAAAGTTTAGATCCTTTCAATTTACATTTAATTCTATTTCAATTTTTCATTTAAATTAGAAAGGATTGTTTTTTAATAATATAAATCATGCCCATAGTCTAAGGGGGAAACACCCACACCGCTCACTATTCATTTAATCCCATTTACTGTCTCATTCTTTGTGGGGGGAAGTCAATGCAACTCAAAAGGTGGTTTTGATTCCAGGAATAAGAATAAAGGTAAATCCATATAAATGAAACACCCAAAGGGTTTATTTTAGTTAAGATAAATATCCTCTAATAGTGAAATTTAAAATAAAAATGACAATATAAATTTAGGAATAAACACTTACATGTTAAATTTGACATTTAGGGGGTGATACATGGAATTTTGGGTACGTAGTACAACAACTTATTTTATAATTTAAGGGAAAATACATAGAAAAATTTCTATATTCTTATGAAACATCACTCATCCATTATAAATCTTTTATTCAAGCCAAAATTAGAGAAATTAAGAGTTGAGACAAACTCCCTGAAAATAAGGAAAAAGTGCTCAAACAGATTCAACATTCCATACAATGAGATAATTGAAGAAAAAAAGTAATATGAGTGTTACACCTACTGAGAGGTTTCTAAAAATACATATTAAATTTGATACTAAGCTCAAAAAAGCAGAACCACCATATATAAGGAGAGGGAGAAGGGGGTGCACACACAGGAGCCTCCTATTTAAATGAGGGTGAAAAGTGGGGTGAAAAAACATTAAGGTTAAAAGGGGAAATGTTCATTTTACCCTTTTAAGGAGCCACATAGTTTCAAATAATGGATTGGATAACCATGTGGTGCTACATTACCAAGGGAGACACCCCTATCATAGATAAGCACATAGTTGGACAAACCATGCACAAGCCATGTGATTCCCCTTAACATTTTTTTGCAGACACCTCACACGGTCATGAGGTCTCAGTGAAATGGTTAAATAAACTATATGTAACCATTTACACCTATTCTATAGTTTATATGGTTTCATTTACAGAGTTTCATGGTTTCATTAAACTCTGTCCCTATAAAAATAGGCTATATGTTTTGGGCCACATGGTTAGCACTAACAAGGATGAAACCGTGCACCCTAGTCTATTTCTATCGAAACTATGTTTTCAGAACATGGTGCTTCTAAAATCATCTGACCACCCAAATAACCTCTCATACCATAAAACCCATAAAATGAATCACTTTTAAGTGATCTAGCTCTTAGAATTCTAATCTAAAGATCAATTTTAGATTCAGATCATCCACCAAATGAAAAACCAAATTATAAAGGATATTCTATAATCATATATTAAAAAAATTATATAATTTGTTAGATAACCAAAGAAATAGGATGATTAACTAGAAAAAAAATATCTGGAACCCCAAACATGAGGTGGGGAATATTTATTAGACTCACCCAAACATATTATCTAGTACACTACCCAGTGACATAGAACCACATTCATGGGAGGTGGATAAGGCTATTAGTTTAAGAAATGCATGGGGATTGGAGGAAAGGAAGCCACATGGGGCCAAGAAATATGTATAAAAAAGAATGATGAATCAAAAATGAATCATGTAAAATAATTAAGATCTGAGAAATCTAGGAAGAGATGATGGATAGATTCAAGATCAAAGAGGTGGTAAGAATAAATTAGGATAAGTTTAACCTCATGTTAAAGAAGATGTAAAAGATAAATAATAAAAGCCCCAAAAACCCTAAAAATCTCCTCTCTCATTCATTAAAAGGAAGATTCAAGGGAAAGTGAAGGTATAATATAAAAAAATCTCTTAATATTTTCAAATATATTTACATCAATATTCCTTTTGTGAGATAAATTTCACAAAATCCATCTTATGAAAAATTATTTATAGATATTCTATCTAATAATAAAATTTTATAATCTTGGGTAGCTATATCCCTAAATTAATAATTCTTATCTATTTTATAATGAAAAATCCCACCAAAGGTGAGAGACCTTAGTAGTTTTTCAATTCTATGTTTAATTGGTTTGTTGACTTTTAAAAAGGAACTTAGTGATTTGGGTAATTGTATAAATTTGATGCGAATGATTTTATTTTGAAGGATGAGATTATATGATCCAAAGATGAGAAGTGTATCCTTATAAATACATAACATATAAATGATATAATGCTATGTTTTCCTTGAAGTTGTACAACTAAAATCTATGAAATTCATTGTTTCTATTGATATCTTGATTCTTAAGATAGATGAGAAAGGGTATGTACCTATCATTTTGTGAATAAAATTTCTTTTCAAAAGGAAGAAACAACTCTATGTGAACCTAGGAAGAATTATATTTTGATTTAGGAAGGAAAAATTTGTTTTTTATTTGGTTAAATAAAGAAATGAAGGAACTAATTTAGATGATTGGTAGGATACCATCACTGAGGATGTATGAGTATAGAAACCATAAATATTATGTTTTCAAGGGGAATGTGAAGTAAAAGAGTCATAATTTTTTATTTTGTAATAAGAAGTGGATAATAAGATGGTTATCCTCATATTTGAAATGATTGAAGAAAATGAGAAACCACTATATGATATATACAACACTAAAACTAAAGTTGTGCAGTGGACAATAATTCTTTCAAGGATTACTTTATATAGAGAATCTACTAAATAATCAAGATATTGATGCTTGAGATGAATCCATTTCCCAATAAACCAAGGTACTTGTTATTAGGAGATATGGAGAGCCTATCAGTGATCATAAATGTAGATCAATCCTATGAATAAAAAGAAAAATTACTAGCCATTTGGAAGAGCATGAAGATAACAATTACAAGGACTGACACCACTAAAAAAGGAAGTGGTCATGAAAAAGGTACTAAACTGAGTGAAAACCCTTAGATAATAATCACACCACCAATGATGGAAGTGGTCATGAAAGAGGTTCTAAGGCAGTTGTATATATGAATTTTTGTTTACATCTCATACAATGAATAATGATTCCCCTTAAAGTGGTGCCTAATAAGTGAAAAAATACAATGGTAACAAATAAACATAATGAGATTATTCCAAAAAGTACCATCAAAAGATAGTGAGAATGTTTTTGGATTATAGAGTATTGACTAAAACTACACAAGAAATATATTTTTTCACTTATATTCATGAAATAGGTTAGAGAGACATTATTTGAGCATGATTTATATTTCTTCCTTGATGGTTCGTTTTATTAAAACCAAATACCAGTGGACCCAACCGACCAGTCCAAGATCATATTCATATACCGATATAGAAATTTTTCTTTTTTTCACATTTTATTTATCATGGGTAATGAACTAGTGACTTTTCAAATGTTCTGGACACATATATTTCATGATGTGGTAGAAGAAATCTTGGATATCATCATAGATGACTTCTCAGTTTATGGGTGATCTTTTCAAGTGTGTTTAAGTAACATTGATTTGGTTCTAAAGAGGTATGGAAAACAATTCTCGGTATGTAATTGGGATAAGTTCTAATTCATGGTGAAAGGAATAATGGTTCTTGGTAACCAAATTTTAAATTCGGGAATAAGAGATGACCCTAAGAAAACTAATGTTATAAAGGTGCTACCTGAACCCACCCTGATTAAGGGGATAAGAATCTTTCTTGGAAATGTAGGATTCCACCACTATTTTTCAAGTATTTTTCAATGATAGCTGGACTACTCACACATATTTTGGAAACATATTTCCTATTTTAGTTTGATGATTAATTATTTTAAAATAAATTTAACGACTTACCTAATTATTGACTATCCATATTGGGAAAAGGACTTTGATATGGTGTGTGATGTTAGTGATTTTGTTGTGAGAGCTATCCAGGGATAGAGATGGAGTCACATCATTCAATCCATTTATTATGAAATACATGCATTCAAAGAATCATAGATATATTATACCACTAAATAGAAGAAACAAAATCACCATAGTATTTTCCTTTGATAAATTTAGACCATATCTTGTTTTATCCAAATTCATTATTTACACATTCCATGATGCTTTAATGTACGTGTTAAAAAAGGACTATAATAAAAGTTTTATTATCTATATTCTACTACTAGTAGAGTTATAAATTATAATTAATGATAATAAGGGATCCTAAAATGAGGTATAAGGACACTTATAAATACTATATCTTCCACATGTAGAAGAAGAAGAATGTAAGGTTATTCTCGATGAGTTCCAAAGGAGACACACTTTTATGATGACATTCATGATTGACTATAGTTCACTAATATAGAAAATTACATGGTGATTGAGATTATTTATCCTCACTTCTCATTCCAACAGAAGAAAATATTACGAGCCAATATAGATTATTATTTCTAAGATGATCCACTTTATTTCAATCACTATAGGGATCTGATGATCTTAAGACGTGATCTATAAACCAATATCAAATGTGTTCTATAGTTCTATCATTCCTTTACTAGAACGGAAAACTATGAGATGGATCAAAGAGTGTATAATATCTTACATATTGTATTAGTATTCCCTATATTTAATGGATAAACCCAAGATTTCATGAAATGCATTAATTAAATCCAAAAAATAATAATCATTATGAAATGAAATTAAATTCACAACACTAAATTCTATAAGTTTAAGTGTTTGATGTGTGGGTAGTATAATTAATCATCCCCTTTCTAAAATACTAAATGAAATATACATCATGGTACATATAGATTATGTTTCAAAGTGGGTAGAAGATAAATCTACTTCTCCCAATATCTCTAATTTGGTCATGTATTTTTTAAATAACAATATCTTCACAAGGTTTTGAATTCACTAATTACTCATAAGTGATCAGTATTATCGTTTTAGTAACCAATAAATAGGGTAATTTTTTATGAAACTTATGCACCCCTTACCACCCAAAAACCAATGGGTAAGTGAAAATTTAAAATAGAGAGTTTAATTTTTTTGGATAATATGAAAGCTATATGATGCATTATGGGAATAAAAAATAGTTTATAAAATAAAAACTGGTATGAAACCTTTCATATTTTTATGGGAATTCCGTCTATCTATCCATGGATCTTGAAAACTGATCATTTTTTGTTGTGAAAGATATTAACATGGATAACCAATAAACAAGATAGATAAGACTATTACTACTAGATAATTAGAGAAAATGAGAAGATATTTATATGAAAATAATATATATATATATAATAATACTATAAATTTCCATAACCAATTCATCTCTTAATGACCATTTTCTCATAATTAAAAAATTCTATTGATTAACTCACATTTGAAATTACATTCAGGAATGTTGAAGTCAAGGTGGTTGGGACCGTTCATGGTAATTAATGTATTCTTATATGTATTTTTGGAAATTCATCAGGATAATGTCCCATAATTCTTTGTGAATAACTAATGATTGATTTTTTATATAGTGTATTTCCAAGAAGGGTGTTTTATTTCAATGAAATTTGATTAATGTCATAAATACATTTATAGCTCTTGATGTTAAATGTTGTATTGAATGGGAGGAAACCTAGGTATGTTTTTAGGTTAATTTGGTCATTCTATTAGAGGGCGTTAAGATTATATAAAGAGTTATACCCTCTAGGTACCACCCATACACTATTTATAAATTCGCTAAGGCTAGGCATCCATGTTTGGGAAGAAGTCAATGAAGGAAGGTCAAGTAATGGAAGGGAGAAGGACTCTATTTTATGATTTATTTTAGAAAAATTCAGTTCTTGACATGATGTGTTTCTTTGTATCACGAATATAGGAAACTAGTGGCACCTATGGGTGATTTATTTTCACTAGGTACCCACAGCTCTATAACTTATGGTCATAATGAAATCTCACTGAAATTTACAAGTATATCATGGAATCAATAATGTGATTTTCACCAAGATAAATATTGTGAAAAAATCAATAGTTACGTATGAAAATGAAATCATAGAGTTATGCCACATAGGATATAGATTGTTACAAAAAAATTTGATCTTTCTTAACATTGAAAGTTGAGGGACCTTAAGATTTAATAGTCACAATGTGAAGAGAAAAAATAATCTAGGAATGATTCAATGGGTTTACATTATATCATTGATCACTACAAGAGGGGAAAGAGCCTAACCACAGTTCTTGGGAAAGAGGTTCCATTTATTGAACCAGCTAATAAGTAAACGACATCCCTCATAATTAGAGACTCATCTAGTGAACTAGATGTATAGATAACCCCCACTAATATCTTGTACCCTCACATTATATAGTAGTAGCAAGAATATGCTTTGGATTCCACTACTACTAATCCAAAAACCACTAAGGAAATGGACACTACAAACCAAATTCAATATACACCTCATAAAGAGGATTTTGATCGAGATTTGGGGGATTTTCACCACATTCTTTGGATTTTACCCATTCACTGTTATTTTTAATTTTTTTATATTTTATTTTTAATATGTTATGTGATTTCCCCATGAATTCTTTAATCTCTTGGGATTCATTCCTATTTATATTAAAATTTGTGATAGATTACATGAAACTTGCTTTTGGAATATACTTATCTATGAATATTTTTTCTTATTGATTATTATATAACACATTTTAAAGTATATTATTTCTCTTTTTAGGTTTTATATTACATTTATTGAAATAAAAAGAATTTCTAGAATCACCAAAATTATGTTTTTCAAAGTGCACTCATCACATTAGGGGATATTTTACATTATCTCATTATCTTTGTGTTTTTTCCTTATTATTTTATTGAGTTATTTTTCATTTCTATCATCCTACCTTGATCATAAATAGAGAGGGAAAAATTTATTTTAAGAGTGGTGGGGAAATTATTGAACATAACTAACCACAATTGACTTCTTATTTTGGAATCATTAGTCTAGAATAATTCTATCAATTTTTTTTCTTGACTTGATAATTTTATAATAAGAATGGGAATAGAAGTAAAAGTTTTAGATGGAGTTCATTACAAGATAATTTCTTGTCTGTTATTTGGTTGAAATCTAGTGTGATTGATAAATTGGAATTGACTTATGGTTTTATTTTCAGGAAGTTGTTATTGATGTGAATATTACATAGCATTCATGTTACGAATTATTGTCTTACATTTTGAAATTAAATTCCCAAGAGGTAGTCTATGTATGATTCGAGCACATAGAAAGAACCTAGATTAAATGGAGAACAAATATTTTTAGCCTTAATTTATGATTAATCAGTAATATAAATAAGAAATGATATCATGGATGGTGGAATTTATATATTACATGAATTGATTAAAATTCAGAACCAGAAGAGGAAGATATTCACAAGTAATTTATAAGTAATTTATAAGAAAATATAGAATTACCTGAACATGTAATTATTTCTTAATTGAAGATCTAGTTGACTTGATCTTGTCGTGCCATTGTCTCACTATCAGATCCTTGTGAATAATCCTTTTAGTAGTGATCCGAATATGCACCAAAATATTTGAACGTCAACATAGAATCATCTGGTACTGACATGGTTAATCTCAGTCGCTTGCACAATTCATGGTTGATCTAAGGATAATTATTTTATGATAATTATGATCTATTGGTTTTCTCTTGATATATTGATAGAAGAGAATAATATATCACATTGTAGATATCTAGAACTATCTCTAGGGATTGAGATATCTTTTTTATATTTGTTGTACACAACAAGTGTGTTTTGGGAAGTGATATAATTATATTTTTATTAATGAGGGTCTAGGGTTATCAATTTTCACACAAGAACCTTTCTAATTACTTAATATTTATTGAACCCTATCTCTTAATAATAATCTCATTATTATTCACTTCACATTAATATAAAATAAGAATAAATTAATATCATTTATATAATTTCCAAAAAAGACCATTTAACTATGTCTTCTTATCCTCCTTGACATTTATTGAACCTTAAATAATTACTACTTATTTAACAAGAAAATATATCTTCATTATTCATAGATAAGTATAATAAATATTATATTCTTAAAACCTTGAAAATAAATATTTATTATTATTATTATTATTATTATTATTAAACTCACTTATTCTTTTAAATAACTTGTGATCAATCTTGTTTAACAACCAAACCTGAATAATTAAATAACCACAAAGGAGGAATAATATATTTATTACAAATTTTTAAATTAAAAATTGAATTTAATAAAGATTTAGGATATAATTAGTGTGTTAACCTATAGGCCTATTTTTGAGTTGAAATAGTTTGATACACCTAATGATTTTGATACGTGTCAATTTATGCGTGAGAAATAAAGATACTATCTTAATGAAATACAACTTCCTATGACCACTTATTATGTAATATAATCTACTTAAAACAATATTTATAAGAAAAAAGTTTTACATGGGTTTTATCAACCTATATTCATGATGTCACTTTCTATGAATTTCTAAAAATGAACATTCCATAGAACAACATGGACATGGATTTATCCAGGTAGTTCAATTTTTATCAAAGGTACTCATATATCAACTTCAATTAATAAATATAAGGAATGAGTCATTTTTTGCACTATCCATTAATGCAATATCACACATGATGCACCCAACATATCCTACTTCACCATGAGCATATGATGTTATAGTTTTTATAAATATATAAAAGTATGTTTCATATGATTTTCATTAACGATATCATTAAAGTACATGTATCAATACACAAGTTCACATATAATAACATATAATGAGATATAAAATAATGATTTCTAACTTGAGGGTTCATTCTCATAATTATAGTTCCATATGATTTCAATGGGAGAATACCAGGATAAGGTGTATTAATGTATTATAAGACTCACACCCCTAATATCTCATATTATTTGTTTCATTTAAGATAATTTTATATAGATATAGAACATGTTTTTAATGAGTAATATCATAACATATTAAGTATCACATCATTGAGGGGAACTACTATGTACATTGGATGCTGCAAGTCACCCTTGGACATTATCACATACTATGTCATGTGGAGGAACAATAATTATGTGATTAGAAACTGCATTAATATTAAATATAGTGAATACATTTAATCACAAAGTTCATAAATTTTGAATCTAGTTCTCTAAATATAATAAACTCACACTTTCACTAGAGACAACTATTAACAAACTTCAGTCCATTACCTCCCACATGATACTCATACCTCTACTGAAATAAATCCTTCATCAAGGGGTTCATCACATTTTAGTCTATGAATACTATGATCAATATAACTTCAACTCACTAATAAAAATCACTTAAGATATGAAACTTTCTAAATATATTATTTTCCCGTAATTTAACCTTAACTCCGTAGAAAGTGCCATCATTATAGTGTTATCGAAGTAAACTGTGATATGGTCTTGACCAATAGGATTTTCATCAGGATCTTGGAAAAAGTTTCAATTCTATATTTTTTCTTTGGATACAATGAAATCCCTAATATACTCAGACTTCACTATAGAATTGTTAGTAACTGAATTCTTTGATCTCTCACATCTCAAAGATCCTATATTGGGATCTTAATCATTATCTCTCTTTATTACAGTTTCTGAGGAAAAAACTTCTTATAAATATGTATACCATGTGATGATATAACCAATCCCTTGTTACACTATTACATAACTAATGTCTTCAGTATTTGGTTAATGTATGTACTTTGAATTAGTCTAAAAAACCTCTTTTATCTATCACACATGACCTTGATCCCTAGAATATAAGATATTTCACCTAAATCCTTTATGGAGAAGCACTTGCTCAACCAGTCCTTAACCTCTTATAGGGCTAGCATCTAATTTACAATTTGTAATATATCATTAAAATTAACTATTATAAAAATTACTATACTCCCACTAAACTACTCATAAACACATGAATAACATTTATTCCTAATGAAACCTAATTCTTTAATAGCTTTATTGAAGTTAATGGTTCATGTCCTGGATTCATACTTTAATCCATAAATGGATCTCTAAAACTTTTATTAATTTTTGGAATTTTATGGAGCCACAAAACCTTATTGTTTATTCATTCACCCAAATTTCTAAAGGTTACCATTAATGAAGTATGTTTTAATCTCCATCTACTAAAATCTCATATTCATGGAAAGATGTTATACCATGTATAATTCTGATGGATTTAAATATGATAACTATAAAAAATGTTTCATAATATTTAATGGATTAACATTGTCTAAACCATTTATCCACTTGCTACACTTTATAGTACTAACGTGACCTTCCATGTCACACTTTATCTTTAATACCCATTTAAATCCGAAGGTATTTACCTAATCTGGTAGATTTATTAGAACCCAAACTTGGTCTTGATTCATGGAATCCATATCAAAATTCATGTATTCATACCATTTTTTAGCTTCTGAGACCTTTAATGCCTACTTATCAGATAGAGGGTTTTTATTTGTAACCAAAAAGGATTCCCCATATTTTTTGATGATAAAAGCATATCTCTATGGATCTCTAAACTCTATGGTTCTCTTATACATTTTCTGTGTTTCAGGAACAACTTTTTCTTGTGGAAATATGAAATCTATATATAGGTACCAACTATTATGTATCTTTAGTATTAAATTCAATAAATTCAATCCTTCTCCCACTATATTTCTTGAGTATGTGTTGTTTTCTCATGGAATACAAATATCCTAACAACTATAACCCTTTTATTTAAGAGTTCATGCAGGTAGTAATCCCTCATTTCCTTGGGGTAACCTATTATGATACACATACTTACCTAAGGTGATGATTTGTTTCTTGACCAAGCCTTAACAAATAACTTTCACCCCCATGCACAAACATGTGAAAAAATGAGTTTATTTTCACTGTACAACTCAAAGGGAATATCATTTTTTTCTTTAGTTGGTACTCAGTTTGGCATGTACGATTTCATGTGTAATGAATAACCCCAAAAGATAATGGTATGATTTTGTGACTCATCATAGACAATACCATATCCATTATGGTATGATTACTCCATTAACTAATAAAATTCCATTGGGGTGTGTAATCATGCTGGGAAACCATCCCTCAAGAAAACATTGAATCATTTTTGGGATGATTGAGTTTGTTAACAAAGAGGGTTCGTTTGTTGATAAATAGGGTTTCCATGGTGATTTTTTGAGTTCCAGAGATATTTTTGACAATCTTTGTTGAAGAAGAACCATGAAAAAGTAATGGACGATCTGGAGGCGGTACAAAAAGAACAGATACAAGGTGGCGTTTTTTTTTCTAGTGTTTGCCAAATTTTTGGGCCTCAAAATTGGAAAATGGAGAAAAGTATTTTTGGTAAAGGGAATTTTGTTTCAGTGTATTATAGGCTTGTAATGTTGTGTTCCACATATTTTTCAATATTAGAATATCAAAATATGGTAAAGAAAAAAGGGAGCACAAGTTTTATAGTTGGTCGTGCAAGGTGACTAGGGAGATAGAGGCTTTGGTGATTGGACTAGCGTGCCAAGAGGAAGTTGTGCATGATGCTCAAGGTGGAAAAATGACTATAAATAGATGGATAACCCTCTTGATTTTAGTGTAAGATCAATGCTTAGAAAATATTTGAGCTTCAGTTGTGAATGTGGTTTGGGCACGCAAGTGTAAAGTTATTTAGAAGTTGTGTTCCACTTGGTTGTTGCACAACAATATTGGTTTTAGACTAAAAGTGTGCATGTTACCCAAGTTTTGAGGATGAGAAGGGAGTGTCGTGCAAGTACATATGTACACTTGTACACCAGGATTAAAGTATCATTCAAGTCAACCTAGAGTTGCGTGAAAGTTTGAAGTTTCTTAGAAGTCCTGGGATAAAGTTGTATTCCTTAGTAGATGGAAGTGGAACATCAATAGAGCATCTACATACAGTGGATAATGCATTCATTTGTGATAACTAAAGAACCCAGAAGTCCAAAAACTATGATTAGATCCCCTTTAAAAGATGTGACCAAAGTAAGAGGAAGATAGTGATCCTTTCCACTGGTAGTGAGCCAAAGAAAGAGACATTGGTAGTGACCCTTGGGAATGAAGTGAGTAGACTATAAATATGGTAAATGAATTAAGTCTGGGAGTAGAAGATCTAACCCAAACATTGTAATTTTTAGTGATCTTTTGTTGATTTGTTACATTATCACGTCATATTTGTATATTCCTTGGATATTGCCTAGTGAGGGTGAACAAAGTAAAATCTATGTCCCTGTGAGTTTTATTTCCTGCATTACATTAAAAGCATCATCATCAGACAAATAAGGAAAAAATAAGATCAACATTAACACTTAAGTGAAAAAGTCACCATTATAATAAAAATGTCAAGATCCAGTGGGGCAGTAATAATTATCGAAAATAATATCCATTCCCTGATTCACCCCCCTCTTAGGGTATCTAGGCCCCTTTTGGACCTAAAAATCAAGAGTGAATTAGGATAAAATCCTATACTCCCATATAAATTTGATACACTATGAGATCAGATATTCAACACCTAAATTATATATAAGTTTCATTATATTCTTACCAATATGATCCTCTACTTTAATCTTGAACTCCATAAAAATTATAATAAATTTAGACTTATACCATAGCAAGTATAAGTAACCGTACCTACTCAATTAATTGGTAAATATAACAAATTATGAGAATACACCTCTATATTATACTATAAAAGTTATCCACACATCAGTATGTACCAATTCTAGAAGATCTATTACCCCTTTCCATGATAAAAAAATGGAGGTTTGGTCATCTTGCCATGTAAAAAAGTATGACATCTTTCATGTAGTTTAATCACAAAAGGGTCTAAGTAAACATCTTGACAGAGGTTCTTCAAATGATTCTCATTTATGTGACCAAGGAAATGATGCCACAACCAGGTGGGAAACGAGTCATGTGAATTATATTTGTTATCAATTTCCAATAATTGTTTTTTTAATTTAATATACAAATACTATTGTTTAGTTCTTCTACATTATAAAATATTCTATCATTAAAAAAGTATAAACTCTTATTTACAAAGTTGAAAATAAATTCATACACATCTAAACAAGAAATGGAAATGATGTTCTTGGAAATTGTAGAGACATAATAATAGTTATTTAAAACAAAAATAAATCATGTTAGTAATGTGAGGTGGTAGTCTCCAATGGAGAGAATATCCAACCTCACCCCTTTGGCAGCTCGTAGATACACCTAACCTCTATAAATCTTCCCAAATCTAATTGGATAATTTATTTTTAGATAAATGTGGGAACCAAAAATAATATCTAGTACCCAACTTTTAGATAAAGAAAGATAATACTAAATAACATACACACCTGAAACTTCCCCTTAGTTCTTTATCTGAGTTTCGTTCATATTATAGTGGCCTTTCCTGTCACATGGAAAACACAATGACTTTTATCATTTGCTTAATGATGGATCTTCTTCTTATTAGAAGGATAGTTCTATGGAACCTTAGACTTAGAATGAGTCCTCGACTCCTTTTTATTCTTCATCATTTTCTTATTCACCACATGGACTATGGGTTTGTCATTCCCCATATATTAATCAACTTGGAGAATGAGATAGAAAGAGTCTTATCATGATTCTCATATAATAATTTACGATGAAATAGGAGAAGGTTTTTGGTAGTAAGGATAAAATGATATCTGTGCACAACTCATCAGATATTTTAAACCACAATATGTCTAAGAATTCTTTGTATCTAGTCATCTAAACTATATGAGTCCTAGGTGGTCCCCATCTCAGACCTCTCTTGTCTTACCTTGTCCTAATAAAGACAAAAAAGGTTAGAAATGATGCCATATCCATCCACGTCCTCATATTGCATTAGAATCTCATTGTATATTGAGGATATCATGAATCTTTGGACAATAATTAAAACATCCACGTGTTTTAGGTAGATAGATACTTCTAACTTAGTTTACTTTTTCATAATAATATCAGGAAGTGGGGTTTCTATCATGTATAGTTTCCATTCATGGCATAGTATAACATGTATATGCTTATAAAATTCCTATTAATTCACACTAGTGATAAGGTTGTACTTATCTAGTATGGATATCAATGATATTTTTTAAGTTGTGTGGTTTTTAATTTCTATAAAAATTAAGCAAAAATTATTATTACTTCATTGATTACTAAATTAGATTAATAAATTTAATTTTTATTAATCTCCCACTATTTTTGTGAAACAAAATATCCCTCACCATTAGTTTCAAAACATTGTGTTTCATAGATATTATAGTGTAAAAGAACCACATTCCATTTATTATAACCCATATTTGATCATTAAAGGTTACATGAAGGGTTTTAGGTAGGCATAACATTCAAACTACATTAACTTATAGTTCTTTGATCTGTTGAGTGGAATACCTAATCCTGAAATCCTTTATAAAGATTTATTCAACCCCTTCCTCTTAGTTACAACAATTCCTTCTAGGATAGACAACACTTAATGTGAACTAAGTTAATTAAACCCAAAACATCGAGCTAAAAGTTCTCTGATAATTGAAGGAACCCCGACATGGGTTAGTCAAGCACATTGAACTATTGTTATGACTGTTACTTAAGTAATGGTGAATTTCCCAGTCGGGATTCAACTATAATTAATAAGGGAAGGGGGTGAATCATTGATGTATTTTTCTATTATCTTTTCTTACTTATAAAACATCCTTTTCCTACTGTTAATTATTTACATCCCTAATTATCACAATTCAAGCACACATCCACATGTACATAAGCATTTACAAGGTTCCCTACTCAAAAATAGGACCTACATCCTTAGTATGGTTTGGAAACAATCCAATCCAATACAATAAATGAGAAAACAATACATTGATGTGGAATACAATGATTAGTCTTTACCCCTACACTCATGTAGAACTTTGAAAAAAAATCCAATAGTGCATGTGCTTCTTCAAGAACAAAATGATACAATACAATGTTATGGAGATTCTTGATCCACATCCTCTAATTTAATATTTCAAAATAATTATTCTCATTTCCACCTAAAAGATTGTATGAACATAATTTACATTGTAATGATATTTATTATAATAACCTGGTCTTATTTCCAAGTTATCATAGACCTCATTTGATTCTATTTTAATTATCTATTCACTTAAACTGGGCATTCAAAACTTCTTTTCATGAAGCTCCCTCGCAATGACTCCTTCATAAAGCTCACAGCCTCTGCGAAGCAAAATACCTTCATAGAATAAAATAAATTAAAAAATCTCACTAATTAAACAAAAAAATATCCCATCATTATGAATCACTAATTACATATAATAATTGGTGTTAGTAAAGACATTATAATTATTTTCACAATGCTCAAGATCACTTAGAAATCACACTTCATAGAGCACTTTGGCCTTCACGAAATTTGAGAAATTTCTAAATTTATGGATAACTTATGTGAAAGAAAAGTAGGGGTATAATAATATTTATACGCTCTCCCATTTCCTATGATACAACACCTCCATTGCAAATTTTAATCACTCAAAAAAAAATTCACAGTGATCCTCCATTCACAATGCTCTCTTGATATTTGTGGTTTTAATGGGGATCATCATCAAACCATCATGAACTCATGATACTTCACTTCATAAAATCATAGAGATTACCCTCATCATTCTCGATGCTGTAAATATTCTCTAATTTCATCCTATACTTCTTGAAACCCATGACTTTACCATTTTTATGAATATTTATTCCCAGAAAACAATCTTTCGTGATGCCCCACTTCTTGTAGTCTCGCAATCCGGAAACATCCCATAAAAACTTTGTGACTTTGTGAACCACCATTCACGAAACCTCTTATTCAATAAATTAATTCATTTTCCATATTTCCATAAGTCATTCGAGTAAAACCTTCTTTGATGATGTTATCCCTCCTTCGAATTTTGGACCCCAAAAATTTGGCAAACATTGGGAAATGACACAACTTTAAAATATGCTTTAGCAACACAAACCATATACTACCAAAAATATCTTTATTACAAATACATTATAATTATTTCATAATGAAACCTAATGTCATGATATTTAACCTTTGATTGATCACCATTAGTATTGTCAGATTTATCAAGGAAAGTAATGTAACTTCCCTATCTTCAAACATCATCATTCCCTCCAATCAAACTGAATTTCTTAAGAATTATGAATCTGATTCCACAAATAAAATGGCTAGTTTGATCATACCAATTAACAAATTTAGGTGATTTACTTTCTTCTCAAAAATTTATTAACAACAAAATACAATAATTGAATATGATACTATTCATTATCATCTTGGTCCTAGAAATCCCCCCTTTGGATTTTATTTTAAACCAAGATTCATAAATCACTAAACATTGTAACCCCATGTAATGGATTAATCATCATCAATTATAAGAATACATGAGATAAATCATTGTAGTAAATAATTATTATTGATAGTAAAAACCACACTATCCAAAAGTAGTGACTCAAAACTATTATAATAGTTCACACATTTACATGCTGAATTCACAGCTTACCCACAACTCTACCTTTATGAATGATTCCATAAGGATTGATTTATGAAAAAAAATATCCCCATTTACAACACTATCCAAAGGTAAGATAATATAGGGGACAAAAACACATACCTCAACCTTGATGAGAAGGAGGTTGGGCACTAATTTTCAAAATCAATTTAGAAAATGGTTCCTTCAGTTAAGGTTTTGTTAATATATCAGCAACCTGTTATAATGTAGTAATATATTATAGATTCAATTAATTATTCTTCAAATAATCCTTAATGAAGTGGTAAATTATTTTAATAAGTTTTTAATAAGAATATTGTATCATATTCCTTGTAAGATTGATTGAACTTTGATTATCACATCCCAAAAGTAATTGTAACATTAATTCAACAAGTAAGTCATCCAACTTAGTTTTCATTCACATAAGTTGGGTAGAGTCTTGTATGGTATAAAAATACTCATATTTATCCACGATCATATTACTAAATTTTATTTCTTATATACCAACTAAGACTACTTTTCCCCATTAAGAAAACTCTACCATTTGTGGATCTTCTATTATCAACATTTTCTGCCCAATCAACATCTGAATACCCAAAAACATCAAGACAGTATGAGCTATCATACATATTCCAAAAATTTTATATGAATTTGATATACCATAAAATTATTTTTCCAAAAAATATATGTTCTTATTTGAAAGAAAAAAGAATCTTTCACATAAGGTAACAACATAAACAATGTCAGGTCCTGAGGTAGTCAAATATAAAATATATCTAATCATATTTCAAAATTGTTTCCTATAAACATAATTTTCTTCACCATAATTAGAAAAATTGGGTCCCACTGAAATCAATGTGGAAATTGGTTTCTAATTATCCATACCAAACTTCTTATGAATTACTTTAACATACTTTTCATGAGAAATAAAAATGTATTTCATCTTTCGTAAAATTTGTAACCCAAGAAATTATTTTATTTCTACCACCATGGAAATCAAAAAAAACTTTTTCATCTATTCATCAAATATTTCACAAGACATATTATCATTTCTAGTAAAAATAATGTCATCAACATAAACAATTTTGATGAGATAAAACTTCTGACCTTCTTTGATGTAAATATTTCCATCAACTCTTCCTTTCTTAAAACTCATCTACCTTAAAAAAATATCCAATTTGGAGTCCCCATCCCTCAGAGATTTTTTCAGACTATATAAGGCTTTATTCAATCTACACATATGATTTTAATATTTCCCAACAACAAATCCACATGATTTTTCAATGTAAACTACCTCATCAAGACCCCAATTAAAAAAAATACAAACTTCACATCCATTTGAAAAAAAATTAACCTCACAGTGTAGCAATAGAAAGAAATGTTATGGTTGTTTCTAACCTTTCCAATATAGAAAAAGTCTCATAAAAATTAACTCCTTCAATTTTTGAGTAACCTTTTCACACTAATATTCCATTTTTCCTTATCACTTCTCCTTCCCCATTCATCTTGTTTTAGAAAACACATTTTATACCAATAAAATTTTGGTCATACAGTTTGGGTATGAGTTACCAAGTATCATACTTTTATATTTGATCAATTTCTTCATTCATAGCCTAAACCCATTATGGATTCTCAAATGTTTCATTCACATCATTCAGCTTGAGTTTTGAATATGAAGAAGTGTGTGTGACAACTTTTGATATTATCCTCATTTGAAAATTCTGATGTTGATCACCAATAGTGTTTTTAGCCTTCACTTTCTTCTTCAACCTAGGATGAGTGATTTGAGTTTCCTCCTCCTCAGTTGAAATATTTGAGTCCAATTCTTTTTCTTGAGTAGGATTACCTCTATCAACAACATTATTAGAATTCTTAACTAAACAATCCTTATCCTACTTAATTTCCATATCAACAAAAGTATGATTTTATTTCTCAACATTATAAATAACGTTCACATTATTGGAATAAAAAATTATTCCAGTTTCTTTTTCAAAACATATATATCAACTTACTCCTAAATCATAGCAAAGAAAAATTCCATCTTCACCACTCTACCCAAACTTTTTATGGTTTTCACCTTTCTTCATTATAACACATGGACTCAAAAAAAATATTAAGTGTTTCAAACATATATTTTTTCCATAAAACATTTCACATGGATTCATATATAATATTTTCATGTAAAATAATTAGTTTTGAATATACATAATAGTACTCATGGATTACCTCAATAGTAATGTGAAAGATCAAGTTCAAGTAACATAGTTCTCCCCATTTCCAATAGACTTCTATTCATTATTTCAGAAACCCCATTTTGTTGAGGTGTTCATGGTAAACTAAAATCATACATAATTCCATGATTCTCTGGATAATTTTCAAAATATTCATTCTTGTACTCACCACTATTATCAGTTCTCAACTTCTTCTCTGAATACTCACATTCCTTTTTTGCATTCCTCATGAAACTTTTAAAAAAAATTAGAGCATCTAACATTTGTATCATGTAAATCACATAAGTAATGTGAGTAAAGTCATAAATGAAATTAATTAATTACATATATCTATTTTTTTATTGTTTTCTCATTTAATAATAGATATTAGATTGAATATGTTCCAGGGGTTGTTTTAAAAAAAATTCAATTTTCTTATGCATAGGATTTGTAACCATTATTTTTTGAAAAATAATGCCACACTTGTATCTTATTCATAACATATTAAGAATATCTTGGTCACTACCTCCATTTGATAACTTACCCATGTTTCTCTAACACATGTGTCCCAACCTTCTATGAAACAATTTATTTTCTTCCACCAAACCCATGTAAAATGATTTTTCTATTTCACCAACTTGGAACTAGTTTCCCTTTTTACATTGGCCTATTGTAACTATTTTTCCTTCATCCCCAAGATTATCCTTATTGACATGTGTAAGAGGATCCTTGTCATTAATAAGATAAAATCCTTCTATTGGATCTTTAAGAACTTCATACCCACGAAGAATAAGATAAGGCATCATTAAATCTTTCTAGATATGATAATTCTTTCCATAAAATATCAGAATCCCCTTACTTTTCATGAAATTAAAATTATCTATCACAACTTCTTTTCAAAACATTAGCAATGAATAAATGAAGGGAACCTTCATCTCTAATACCAATTGATTTTCCCAATCCGGATTCAAGTATCACTGAGTGGGGTAGGGGGTGAGTCAATGATGTCTTTTTCTTTTATGTTTATTTACTTATGAAACAACCTTCAACTCTTATTAAATAATTTTTACCTACTTATCAAAATTCAACCACACATCCATAAGAACACAAGAATTTACAAGGTTCACTAATCAACAAGAGTTCCTAGGTCCTTGTTATGGTTTGGAAACAATCCATTACCACACAGTCCACAAGAAAAAAATAATTATATGTTGAATACAAAAAGTAGAATGTGCCCTTGCACTCACATAAGACTATGAAAACAATCAAATAGTTCATGTGTTTCTTATAGCACAAAATTATTCAATAAAATGTTATGATGATTCTTGATCCATTTCCAAAAATTTGATCTTTCAAAACAATTCTTCTCTTTTCTACCTAGAAGCTGGTAAGAACCTCATGGACTTTGTAATTATAATTATTCCAATACCCCAGTCTTAAATCCATGTTCTCTTAGACATGAGTTGATGATCTTTGAATTCATTTTTCACTTAATCTGGGTATTAAAAACTTCTTTTCATGAATCTCCCCTATGAACCTCCCTTCAATAAGCTCACAACAGTCAAGAAGCAAACTTCCTTCATGGAACCAAATGCCATCACGAAGTTCACTGATCCAATGTGACATATACCATCATCATGAAGCACCATTACTTATATGAATTTTCATTCGTCAAGAATTTATAAGTTTTCTTATGATGCTCAAAATCGGACAAAAATTCAAATTCACAGAGCTCTTTGACCTTCATGAAATCAAATCGATTTTGGATTTTCTCTAATAATTTTTATGAAAACCAAGTGCAGGTCGCCTCATATTTATAGGCTCTCTCATTCATGATGATTCAAATCCTCTAGAACATTTTTCAAATCACTAAAAAAATATTTGTGGTTGTACTCTGTTTCCGACGCTTTCACCAGGGCACGCACGTCCGTCTGATTTGGCGCGGCAGGCGTGGATTTCTTGTTTCCCCATGTTCCCGCTTTCCAATGGGGGGAAGCATACATTCCTTGTTCACGGACATATGCTCCTTGATTAAAACGGGATGATTGGATGTCGGTTCTTCCTTATGTGGATTCTTCCTCGGAGCTCATCACCTAGTCCGGGTCTCCCTCATAGATTTAATACGTTTTTCGTGAAACTCTTCCCAATTCCATCTTTTCATGGATGTCGGTTAATTACACTACTTCTGTTAGGAAATTCCAAAGGGTCCGATCAGGGCAGCAACCTTCAGTTGGGGGAGTAGTCACATCGAGGCATCATTGACATGTCTGAACGTTGGGGGATTAGCGTGTCTATTTTCGGTCCCTTGTTATAGGTCTTCTCAAGGGCGTGGATGCCCGAGGCATCCCACATCGAATACAGGGAATTGTATGCCATAGGCATGTATCTAAGGTTTTCCTCAGCTTCCCATGTTTAACACGGGGTATGCTGCAAGTTTAACATCCAACGGGGACGAGGGATGATCAAAACACTAACTGGAGTGGATAAGATTGAAGAACCCCTAGATAGAAAACCGATGTTGGGGCCAGCAAGTGGGCGGCTTCCCGAGTGATATGGAAGGGAATAGGGAGGCATGATCTCACCGGGATGTGGCGGCCCGGGTAAGAATCAGGGTGGATGAGATGGGGTCATCATTGAGGTGACGTCAGTGATGGGCTTGAGCCTCGAAGAGACTTCTTACGTATCCCCATGGCAGAGAATCAATGTCTACATAGTTCGGTGTGGAATGGGGCTTACACATTGAGGCGGCCCAAGGATATGGGGTCGGTGAACCAACGTGAGGGGACCAGGGTCCAGGTTGGCTTGAACCTCATAGAGGCTTCCTACGTACCATGCCTTGACATGTATCAAAGACCACGTAGTTCAGGTTGGACGCCGGAGGGCCGATGGGAAGGGGACCAGGGGTCCAGGTGGGCTTGAACCTCATGGAGGCTTCCTACGTACCATACCTTAGCACGGATCTAAGACCACATAGTTCAGGTTGGACACCGGAGGGCCGACGTGAAGGGGACCAAGGGTCTATGTGGGGTTGAACCTCGTGGAGGCATCCTACGTACCATGCCTTAGCACAGATCAAAGACCACGCAGTTCAGGTTGGACACCGGAGGGCCGACATTAAGGGGACCAGGGGTCCATGTGGTGTGGGGCTTACACTCTAGGCTGCCCAGGTGCTGGTGAACCGACCTGAAGGAGGTCGGAGTGACCAATGGGTGGTGGGATTGAACTTTGTGGAGGATTCCTACGTACGATGCCTTAGCACAGATCAAAGTCCACATAGTTCAGATGGGGTTTCGTTGGTGAACTGACATGAAGGTGAACCCGGGGGGTCCACTGGTGGTGGGATTGAACCTCGTGGAGGCTTCCTACGTACCATGCCTTCTCACGGATCAAAGTCCTCGTAGTTCAGGTGAGGTCACAACGGCTTACCGCTGGACTGGGATGCAGTTTAACGTCATGCGGGACAGGGGCGTGTCGGAGAACCGACGTGGAGAAAGACCTTGGTCCAGATGGTGTGGGGCTTACACTCTAGGCTACCCAGGTGCTGGTGAACCGACATGAAGGAGGTCGGAGTGACCAAAAGTTGGTGGGCTTAAACCTCTTGGAGGCATCTTATGTACCATAAATTAGCACAGATCAAAGACCATGTAGTTCTGGTGTGCAGTTTAACGTCATGCTGGATGGGGGTATACAGTTTAACGTCATGCTGGACGAGGGTGGAACTCGACGTGAAGAAATGACTGAGTGGCGGGATTGATACTCGTGGAGGATTCCTATGTACCATGCCTTAACATGGATCAAAGTCCTCGTAGTTCTCTTGAGGTGGGAGTTAGGGTCATTGCTTACTCTAAGCTCACGTGAGTCAGGCTCGGTGTGACAAAAAAGAGGTTGTAGGGACCTGACGATCACGTCGTGAAGGGTGCGTCCGTGGGAAACGAAGAGGGTCTTATGCATTAGGCGGCCCATGGTGCTGATACTTACTCCAGGAAGGAGGCCCATGGTGCGACAAGGCATAGCGGGAGAAGGATTTGAGACCTAATAATGGAGGTGTCTCATTCCCTATCATGTCCTTCCCTGGCCTTGGAACAGAGGAAGTGGGGAAGAAAGGAGGTGCATGGTTGCTACCTTCCGCAAGAGAGGCAAGGGGCTTACACCCTGAGGCATCCCTTCCCTCATGGACAAAAGCCACTCCAAAAGGGATGATCTCATTCCATTTGAGGAAGATTCCATTCCTGTGGAGACGAGCGGTGTAAAGAATGTCCGAGATGTGGGGATGCTGCATGTGAAGCACGAGATCAGATCACAGTTTAACGTCATGTGTTGAGGACAAGGTGCTTGGTAGTTTAACGTCCTGCAGCTCGGACGAGGTGGGATTTCCCCACACCCCTAGGACTTACATAACTGGTACCCTCTACTCCTTGTGGGAGGGAAGGCATCGGCAAGGCCGTGGTTAAGGGTGGTCACAGATCGAACCATCGAGGGGTCCATGTTAGCGTGGCCATGTGAAGAAGCAATAACCATTAGCATGCCTATGCGAAAAATCATTTGGCAAAGCAATGATACGGGTGGTGTCATCCATGGGACTTTGAAATCACATCGTGCAATCCTGGAGGGACACATAGGAAGAGGAG
Organism: Viscum album; assembly: GCA_963277665.1. Taxonomy (NCBI): domain Eukaryota; kingdom Viridiplantae; phylum Streptophyta; class Magnoliopsida; order Santalales; family Viscaceae; genus Viscum; species Viscum album. The sequence goes on from OY728137.1 coordinate 1,964,880,764, forward strand.
TTTCCAAGCAGAGGGGTCCACAGGTAGGGGTCTTGTAGGAATCAGTTGCTCTGCGTAGTGTAAAACACTTGTGAAGGGGTGTTCTTCACGAAGTGGAGTGCCTTGGACTTAGCATGGGGAAAAGGGGAGAGTGGGAAGTGCTTCACGAAGTGGAAGGGTGTTCGAAAAGCACAACCTCGTGAATCAGGGGTGCCTCATGAAGCAAGGTTCCGCTTAGCAATGTGCTTCACGAAGTACAGTGATCCTGCCTTGGCATAATGATCACATGTACCGGATGGGTGTTTCACAAAGCATGAATGCTCCGTGGATGCCCGGGTCTTCTTGGGGATCCCCTTCCTTCACGAATTCCCTTAGTCTTCACAAAGGGCATCCCTCTTAGAAGAGGGGCTCAAGAACGAGACAAGGAAAACGCATCTCGCGAAGCAAAAATACCTCACGGAGCTCATAATTCCTCGGGGCGAATGGTGCTTTGCGATTCGGGAGCTGAGAAGCCGAATGGTTGGATTGTCCGTTCAAAGGGCTCAGGGGGAGCCCGATATTTATAGGCATGGGGTGCCACGAAGCAGAGCTCATGCGGGGTGAAGGGGTTGTGGTTGCTTCGTGGTGGGTCACGAACGTCAACCGGGTTCACAGAAGGTTATTGCCTCCTCTACTTCATGGAGGGCTCACAAACATCAGGGCGTTCGCGGAGCGTTACCACCACCGTTTCTTCGTGGCGGGCTTGCGAACGTCAGGGCGTTCGCGGAGCTTTACCGCCTCTTCTACTTCGCGGCGGCCGTGTTGCTCAAGGGTCCTCCGCGTCGGCGCTTTGCGAGGCAGCACACATGCTTCTTTTTATTCTTCTCTTTGCGTCCAATATTTTGGCGCCAAAAAATGCCCCCCCCCTCTCAGAATCGATGCCATAGAGGGATCAAGGGTTGGAGTCTGAGGGAATGTCACCAAAATTCTCGGCAGTTCGCGGTGCGGACTCGCGAAGGGGTTGCGCAAGGCAGATAGAAGCTGTGTGGTCCAGACACGTCGCGATGCTTGGCATGGGTGGGACACGCCGTGAAGCTCCGGGGTTGCCGCCTATAAAAGGGGGGCTGACCTCTCTTTTTCCCTCTCACAACTTTTTTCCTTTTTCACTATCGACTTCGCAAATCTCCGCGTACTACGCATCTGCTCACCACGACTCGAGATTCACAGTGAACCACGAGTCTTTGACTCCGTGACTGCACCAAGCGAACCTCTTCTTACAAGCCGTGGCTGGGCTCCGTGTCTTGGCTCTACGACCAAGATTCGCGAGAAATCTTCGCGATCAACCTTCACGACCCGACCCGAAATTGTTCGAGTCCCGGAACCGTAATGGCCCATCAAGAAGCTGCGTTGGGGGTACTTGCAGATGTCGCCCGGTGGGATGAGCTGGCCAATAGTCTGGGCTTGGGGGAGCTGGTCTGAAGCCATTCAGACCATAATTCTCTAACAGAACTCTTATCAGTGAGTCAGAAGAACTATTTGATATGAAAGAAGCTTCCCTTGTATGGTTTCAGGCTGAGGGATGACGTCTTCATACCTGAGGTGAGCAGGGACGAACCAGCTTGCGGGTTTAGGAGAACGCCATGCCAGCGCCAATGGTTCAGGGTGGCCAATGGTCGTGCGCATGAGAAATTCAAACCTCTTACCACTGACTTCCTGTACAACCATGTGAACAATATTGACAGGAAGCCACTAATACCGGAGATGTCCCCTCCTCTGTACCGCACCATGCAGAAGGCGATTTTGCAGGATTCGAAAAAGGGGTGGTCTGATGAGTGGGACCTGTGCCAGGGCAGCAACTTCACCAACGACTGGGCATGGGCCTATGGGTAGGCGCCTCATGCAAGGAGTTTGGGGCCGAGCTGAGGAGGGTAGGCTTGTATGAGGCTGCATGGGCCTCATAATTCCACATTTATCAACTGAAACAACTGATGCCAGAGTTGCTGAGAAGATGGTCATCTAGGACTAACACTTTTCACCTACACCATGGGGAGGTGGGCATCAGTCTATGGGATGTCCATCAGATTTCGGGGGTCCCGATCTTGGGGGCCAGGTATGATGAGTTCCTCCACATCTTGAGTGCATGGGAGGATCCATAGTAAATGTCGTGACTGGCGTCGACACTAATGGCATTGATCCCTAGAGAGGACAAGGAAGCAGTAAGAGATGTCCACTTTAAGATGTGGTTCAAGTGGTTTCTGAACTTCCTGGAGGATCGTGAGTTCCCCCCTGAGGCATCGAACTTTTCCGAAAGGGGCTCAGCGGGGAAAGTAGCACTCGTTATGGTGGATCTTGGAAGATATCCAATGGAAGACTTGGGGCTTCAGTGTCAGCACTGAACAACAGCCGATAGTTAGGCTGGCGGCATTAATCGCGACCCTTATCTGCTGTTGGATCCTACCGGCGAGGGATGCCAACATGGGGATGCGGCCCAGCTCATTCATTATGGTGTCCATGTTGTCCATGGGGAGGCGGGTCAATCTTGGGATTCCGATGCTCGCCAAGCTATACAGGATGTTGCGGCACATTAGTGAAGGAAATAAGCCTCCGAGGAAATGTGGGCCCTTCCACCTCTTGTACGGGTGGATCGCAGCGCACATCAGGGGGGTTTACGAATATCCAAACCCCATCTCTCTGCCATGGTTGAACTTCCGCCCCTCCATTCTTAATGCAGCTGGGAGCTTCCCATTCAAGCTAACCGTACAGATGGTGTTGAACCGGGTATGGAAGGCAGACGAGTTCAACTTCCACTCATTTCCATTGATGATGGGAGTTCTTACTGATGATGGTCAGGTAACCGAAGAGCACAGAGCCTATCTCCTAGCCTTTCGAGGCGGAGTCTTGGTGGCACAGGTGGACCGCGAGCCGCTCTGCGAACCGTACACCACGCATCAGTTCGTGAGGCAATTCTGGTGCCTGCAGCGGCTGACCCCACAGGTCTACTGGGAGGTGCGTCATAAGGAGAACCCGTGTTTCATGAGGAAGATATGGATCATGTTCACATGGGAAGACAGGAATATGTGAATTGCATTGCCTCTGTCCACCGCCGCTTTCAGATTGGTGAAAGAGTATGCCATGAGCTGGGAGGCAGCTTATCTGAGGGAGATGTTGAGGCAACCAACTGTTTGGGTTGGTGATGGCGGGCCTCCCCTATCCCGAGGTCGGGGTAGGAGGGAAGAAAGGGACTCTCGCGGTGGCGGGGATGCCATGGTGGCAAGACCTGCACCGGCCGAGGGTGTGGCCGCAGCGGCAGATCCAGCAGTGATAGTAGACCCGGTGGTCCCGGAAGAGAAGATCCATCCGGAGGGGTGGCCACCGAGGGTATTTCGTAAGATATCCACTCAGGCTCCAGGAAAGCGACTGCTCCAAATCGACATGTCAGAGGATTCCATCTTGCCGAAGGCCTGGGACATTTGGGACATCAACTGACAATCCCTCAGTCCACCCGAGATGTGGGCGCACTTGAATAATCTCGGGATGGAGTTACCGGGCATAGGCCCCGTCTAGGATGGTTTCATGAAATCTGTGGAGGAGGTGGAGCAATACTTAGATGAGCTGTAGTACTACATTCATTTCAGTGGTGTCCCACACCCAATGAAAGACCGGGTGAGGGTACTTCTGGACCAGATGGTTCCACCACAGCTGTCATCCACTAATCTGAGGGAGCACTTCCCCCTGCAGGAAGAATCAGAGGAATCCTCCTGGGGGGATGAGGCTAGCAGATGGACCTGTTGGAGGAGGGTGAAGTCGAAGACCAAGACTCAGATTCCGACGATTTTTTAGAGGTTATCGAGGTATCATTCCAAATTTATTTCCTCAGGGTATTCTCTTAGGCCATTTTAGACCTTTCAGGAACATCTGAATCAGGCAGGAGGAACTTGTACGCAGACCTCGCGCTCGCCCCTTGGCGGGTGATGAAGCAGGACCTTCAGATCCCGCGCTTACACCTGCATCCAGTTCTTGTGTCTGGCAGGGCCAGAGCACCTGAGGTGGCTCCTCCCGAATCTCTAGACCCCCAACAGTATACAAAGGTCCACGCCTCGGGGTCGCGTCAGTATCGACTTTGGAGCAGCGCCAGGAGTTCGATCTCCGTAAGATTTCTCGACTGACTCTTTGTTGCCGTATGTAGATTGCGCCAACTAACTACCACACCCTTCTTCATCATACAGTTCTTCGACTGGCATGGGCTGTTGCGGCAAGGTTGGTCAAGATGTCTGGTGGCATCCCTCTTAGGGGCATGCAGGTGATTGTGGAGATAGTTCCCCCACCTACCCGAGCTGCATCACTCCTTACCTTCAGCGGGACCACCAGAAGGGTCGTGCCCTAGGTTATCAAGGTGGAGTCTATTGATGAGGATCAACCGGATGACCTAAGTCCTATCACTCCTGCTCCGGCACCAAATGTCGCACCAGATTCAACACCAGACACAGATCCTGCTGACGATTTCCTGCAGGCATACCCCACATACGAACCTACCAATCGCGCGGACTGGGACGAAATGACCTCTGATGAGGAGGACAAAAAAATAGTCCACCACCGATCTTGGAAGTTTATCACGCGTTTCATCAAATGACACCCCCAAGTGCAATGGCTGGATGAGATGGACAGACTTTGCTTGCGGTTGTGCGAACTTTGCGCTGGGGGAGTGGATGCACAACGTCCTCATATAATCATCCGAGATCTCATGGAAGAGAAGATCCAGGAGTATGATCTCGGGCTCAACATGGGCTGGAAGTGAAGGAAGGTGAAGAATTTCAAGAAGCTCTAGGAGGCTGAAAACGAGGTCCAACAGCTACAAGTGTGGGCAGACGAACACTATGCCTCCCTCAATGCACAATCTGAGCTGATCTTGCGATTCAAGGCCCAGCTAGAAGAGGCTGAAGAGGGCTTGAAGGGGGTTTTTGGGGAGATGGCCGACATTTAGGCTGATATAGAGAGGTCCTGAGCTGAGGCTGATGAACTACGCCCCATCGCTGCCGAGGAGGAGCTAGAGCTAAGTCGACGATAACAATTCATAGACGCCACACATCGAAGGGTGGCGGAGCTGCAACGCTCTTTTGACGGGGTCAATCTGTCCATGGGGGGAGTTGACCCCCGGGTACTGTAATAATTACAAGCCCTTTAATGGTACCCTCTCACTTCGATTTATTTCTTCTTTTATGCCGTAGCATGCAAGATTTCCACTGTTCGCCCCGGTTCATTGCATTGTTACAATGTTTTCGAAACGTCCAGTGACAATTACCTAAGCTCACGTGGGTCAGGGCCCTTTGTGAGAAACAATAGATAGTCGCCTTATCGTCCCACCCAACACAGGAATGTAAACTAGGCTTCGGGCATCCGGGGTTTGGATAACCGGTCCAGACTTCCGGGAAGTAGGAGAGACCTAACTGGAGAATGAAGTTCTTAGAACAACCAAATTACTATTTTTCATCATGATCTTGCGCACGAACGGTGCAACTCCATGGGCGCTAAAATCAGCCCGAACATATGGGAATGGAAAGTGTGAATCAAAATACCCAATATTCGGATCATTGTTAGGGTGGCGTTATAATAAAGGACATCTGTTAACCATGGTGGAGGAATGGAATCTTTACTGCGTTAGCCTGAGACAGGGAAAACAAATGAGGGTCGATCATTGACCATGTTTGAAACACGAGACCATGTCAAAATTTTGTCTATAAATCTTTCGGGACGTTGGCCCAGGACAGTAGGTGGACCATAGGTCAGACATCCATAGAGTTAGGGGGTCCTTCCAAACATGACCAGTCTTCCGGAACATTGGCCCAGGATAGCAGGTGGACCATAGGTCAGGAATCCATACTGTTAGGGGGTCCCTCAGACATGATAGGGGACGAAATTCTGAATAAGGGGCACAAGAAGTGTGGGAAGTGTAGTGATGGTTTGTTCAAATAGAATCCAACACTCGTGAAATTACGCCACCGTGGTGGGAGTATGCTAGATGGGTGCATCAGTTTGATCATGGATCATTCCTTCTCTCAGATAGGACCTCTATGGTGAGGGAGTCTCTCGCTTCCCAATATCATATTGGAGTATCCTGAACCGGTTCAGGGCAGAGTTACTGTCGATTGGTTCCCTATGAGGGGTCTGGCCAAGGGCCCGGAAAAGGGAAGAACAAGTTTTATAACTTCTAGGGGATGGACCCTAGAAAAAATGTCGGGGTGTCTCTACGTACCCCATAAGGATGAGAATCAAGCCATACATAGTTCTGGATGAATAGTTT